>JBBEEQ010000024.1:2286824-12286824 GCA_037950945.1 Hypolimnas misippus
AATTCTTTTATTGGTTACTTATAAAAGTCTGTAATAGGTAGTTACATAGAAAGTACTTTGTATCGATATTAGTTGTTACTGGGACTCTTGCAAAGTAATTTAGTTTTATGCACACTTTGCAAAATTCTCTTTTTATTTTTTTTTATTTAACCATAAATGTTTTTTTATTAGGTTGGTTTAAAAAATATCTCTTATATTAAATCCATTGCAGGTAAAAATTAGTATTTTATAGACGATACCTTCTGAAATCGAAGGTATGGGTCTGCCTTTAAAAACCACAAGTATCAAAGGATCAGTAAGCTATGCAAATTGCTT
The DNA here is from genome assembly GCA_037950945.1 of Hypolimnas misippus. Lineage (NCBI taxonomy): Eukaryota > Metazoa > Arthropoda > Insecta > Lepidoptera > Nymphalidae > Hypolimnas > Hypolimnas misippus. The sequence continues at coordinate 2,287,140 of JBBEEQ010000024.1, forward strand.
CCCAATATTGCTGTCTAGAACACGTTATGGAGCATAATTCCGATCTTAATATTAATGGTATGTCTACAGTTTGTTGGACGTGATACGACTTTTAGTTGACTTCGTTAGCTTTAGACGTGTATTTTTAAAATTAAGTGGTATCTTATGTGGTTTTTATTTTTTCTCTCATGCATTTTGCATATTAGAATATTTTTTTGCGAAAGGATTTGTAAAAGCCTGTTTGAATGTAGTTAAGTGGGTTTAAGCTTGATAATTTTAATAGATATAATCTATACTTTTATAAGATTATTACTATATATCCATATTTTTAACACAAAACAAATTATATAAATCAGTAATATAATAACTATATATATGAACCAGTATTATCAAATATTGGGCACCTTCATGAAATTTTTTCCTTATAATATGGTGTGCATCCGCACAACTAATGCCTAAAATATTCTGCCAATGTCACGTATGTTGGAGAAGACAGGAAGGAGTTTTATAACTGTTTAGAATTTTCTTTTTAAATTCAAGTGATGTGATGAAAACGAACTAATACAGATCTACAACAATATAAGACTACAATGAAATTAAATCAAGTAAATACAGCGTTTAAATTCATAAAGAAATATACATAATATTATAATTTTATCTTATGCGTATGATAAATGATAAATTTTTCAATTGAGTGAGATGAATTCTAGGTTTTGCATCAATTTTATTAAATGACATTTAGATAGAAACTCTTTCAATAAAATTGGTTAAAAAATACAACAAAAATTATTTTTTTTTTAATTTCCAAATACAGATTTGTAATTCACAATAAACTGAATAAATGACAACGGTCTCTTGAATGAATTATGAAACTTAACGCTTGATTAACCATCTTTTCTTTATCTGTGTACCAACGTTATCTGACAACATCAAACAAATTCATATTAAGTCAACCAGAGAAAACCATTTCAGTGCCAAGTTTCTTAAAATTCAGTGTTTTTGGTTTTAATCCTTCATTTTGCAGCAAAACTTTTTAGTATTAAGAAAGAGATAATTTAAAACATTGATGAAGTGACCAAATCTGTAATTTAGATAGTTATTGGGAGCAAGAAATGATTTTGTCTTCTAAAATTATTTTGACTCTTGAAGATAATTGTTACATTATTTGGGCAGTGTTGCTGATTGTGTTTATTGTTTTAGTGATACAAGACTTTGTTAATAAGAGAAATATTTCCTCTGATAAAGAAACAGAGACAATTCCAAGGAATTTAAGGATATTAGATGACGACGAACCTTGAAACGTGTGCCGGAAAATGTGTTTCTAGAGACGATTAAAAGATAATTTTTAACAGATTGAACTATTATATTGTTTCCTTTAAGTGGAAATTATGTATTATAAAATAATAGCCCGACATTGATACTCCAAAATATATGCACGGAATTCATAGTTTTTGTCTAAGTGAACAGGGAAAAGTTCCAGAACTTACCCAAGAATTTATTAATACAAGAATAATATACCGATGAAATATGTGTTAAATGATAATTTTCATCTCAATGAACTATTTCATGTAGTAATCCTTAATCTAAGAGATATGTTATCTGCGTAGTATAATGACACCGTTTGCGTTGTTCTTTTGACAACACGAAGAAAAATAGATTTATACCTTATAACATATTGTTAAAAGAAATCTTTGTACATTGTTCTAAACTAAACAGGCGTACAAATAATGAGCAGTGTATTATAGTCATAAGACTTTCTAACTCAAGTAGAGATAATAAACACTAAAACGAAAGGGCTCGTGCATAGATACTCTAAATATTAGCACTGGTTTCCACCCTTACAATGGCACATAACCATAACATGGGTAACGACTGTTCCCCATTTGTTGCTTGTCTATCTGCGTCCCATTCAGGAGCATTAGCTAAAGTGGCCCATACGTTATGCCCTGATGCAGTAATGTGCCGTGAAGATGGGGCCCCACTATATGCAGGAGTAATGATCCGGATGGAATGATTGTTGTTAATTGCTGTTTTAATTTTTGTGTTTACTTTAGCAGCTTGCGTTTGTAACGATTTAGCATAAGTGGGTTAGGTTACATATGTCGTTACAATCTGTCCCTTGTAGTTTTACTCACCTTTATGGTCACTGCTTCGCTCCTATGAGTCGTAGCGTGAAGTAATATAGCTTATAGTCTTCCTAAATAAATAAACTATCTAACGCAAAAAGATTTTTTTTAATTAGAACTAGTAGTTCCTGAAATTAGCGCGTTCAAACAAACAAACTCTTTAGGTTTTTAATATTAGTATAGATTTTTCCTACTGTTACGCATTCTTGAAATAAAACTATTTTAAACGGATGTAAATGGCGTATATTAATTATTTTTATTATCCCGACGTTTCGAGCACTTTGCAGCGTTCGTGGTCACGGGTAGACTGTCTACATATATGTATATGTGTATAATCGTGAAAATCTAAGACAACGATATGTTACACATTCTGTCGGCCGATGTTAACTATATATACGTCTTAATACTAATTCAATACGTCTATAATTTATGACGTTTCTAATTTACTGCGTAATGCTATGTTGGTTATTTCATTAAAGTTATTATATCTATACTAACATTATAAAGAGACAAAATTTTACAGATTGTATTTAAGGGATAATCTCTGAACCTACTGATACAATTTTAAAATTTTTTTTATTGGTTAGCCCATTTATTGAGGAAGATTATAGGCTATATTACATCACGCTTCGACGCAAAGAAACCGCAAGAGGCAGCTAGTTGATTGAAAATTATCGATTCTTCATTTTTTTCTTATATAATTGTTATACGTTTGCAATAGTACTATATTGTATCCCGAATTGAATTCCACATTAAAAAAAAATAATTAAAACATCCTCAAACTCTCCAGAGACTGTACATAGCATAGTTGAAGCTCGACTCAAGTGGAATTTGTTAAAAGTTACAAACTGTATCCTCTGCGGACCGGCTTGGCAATTGTCCACGATGGCATTGTAAAGAATAAGATTGTTACGTCTATTTGTAATCCAACTTAGATTTGTAGTTTGAGTTTTATATGATAGTATGAATTAAGTGTGTAATAATAGGCCAAGACACCTACTTTATAATAAGAAAGCTGTGGCCGCGGTGTCAACCGCGTTAATTTGAGGAAAAATTGTGTTTATATAATGTTTATCTTCTCTACTTGAATCGGGTATTGTTCAGTATTACTTTGGTTTCAATTTAATTTTTGTAAAATAAAAGTATCTCTATAATATTAACTATCTGTGTGTGAAAGTCCCGTTAATATCTGTCCAGCCATTTCAGAGATTAGCCAAATAAAACACATAGACAGACAACAAAATGTTTAAAATTGTGTTTTTGATGTAAGTATCATGTATACTTTGATATGAATTTAGTTAAAAGCTAATAATTTTAAAGCCAACACATAGACAGACAAAAATGTTTAAAATTGTGTTTTTGATTTAAGTACCGCGTATACTTTCATAATTATTTAGTTTGAAGCTAGTAAATTTGAAATTACCAACAGATATGTCGATACCTCCCACGTAAGTTATTGTAAGCCACAAAATTGCCGTTAGCGTTTTTACTGAATACTACACGAATTTGCATTGCTTAATGCATTCAAAGTGAAAAAATACCAAAAATCTTTTTTTTTTTCAAGGAAAGTTACAACAAAATACGCCTGAAAAAAGGCGTATTTTGTTGTAACTTTCAAACTAAAACGGATTAAAAGTGCTCTACTGTAAAATTGTAATTTTGGGGTTACAACAACTTACGTGGGAGGTATCGATGTACTTCAATGTTTTGTATTCTTATAGTTTAGCTGCCTCTTTCGGCTTCACTCGCGTTTATGGTTGCTGCTTCGCTCATGTGAGTCGTAGCGTCATGTAATATACCTTATAACCTTCCTCAATGAAAAATGCACCCAAACTTGCAAACAAATTTTACCCGTATATTAGTATAGACAACCTTTCAAAATTTAAATTAGCAATTTAAATAGTCTAAATTTATGAGTCTCATTGTTAAGAAAGTAAAAGACGTCTTGTATTTGGTCTGTCTTGATTGTCAAAGGTTTCCTAGTTACTATTCAAGCTTAACCAATTAAAGTTAATTATCTCCGCAGACTCGTGAGTTAGATATAGACGCATATTCTAGATGTAAATCTGGTCTAGTCTAGCAGACGGTATTGATATTGAAGTTTTTAACCCCGTCTCGACGTTTATATTGTATGGTATCATGATAATAATGTGTTTGTATACAAATTGTGTGGATATTTAGTTCGTTGTTTTATGTTAAAATACTTTTGTTATTTGTTTTTAGTATAAGGGTTCGAAATAAACTCTATTTTCTTTTTTTAAAACTGTTTTTTTGACACACAATCCCACCATTACCATATTCAATTCTACTTATCAACTCTACCCAAAGACTACATTTAAATTTATTCATTGACTATACAAATTATAGAGAAAAAGTTGCGTTCAAGAAATTGTTAACCATCCCAAAACGAGCGAGGTTCTCAATTCGTCGTGTTTTTTTTGACAATCGTTTTTATGTATGGTCGCCGATTACTCGAAAATGGCCTTCACGAAGTACGAGTGAAGTAGCATTAATCAACTAGTATCGTTTAGGTTTTACCTCCCATAAATTGGTAAAAAATGAATTATTCTAATAACATGGATTTTAATATTCAAATTTGTACCCATCACTTTTAATTGTATACCTATAAATGTCTACAGCCGAAGAAGATCGGTGCCAAAAAATCGGAATAGGGGATGGAAATTCCAACAGATTATCTGTTTCAGCCCTTAGGGACTAATCCTATCAACGGACCACACATATATGTATATATGTATCTCATGACAGATTCAGCCGCGTTTTTGCATGCAGAAGCAATCAATCATGCAGATAACTGTCATTTAATAGATGGCCTCAGTTGATGTTTGTTCGTTCATTGTGATTAAAATATCGATTCGTATACATTTTGAACGATTGTTTAGAAGGGCGTGTAAAAATTTAATGTATCAATTTTCCAATGGAATCGTTGTATCTCCATATAAAGTGGATGAATTAATAAAAAATTAGTAATGTACTTAATTTATTAATTTCATAGATGTTTTGTAATAGATACAATAATTAAACTAAGTATCATTTTAAATGATACATGGTTTACTTAGTGTTCTTAAAATTTGATTTATAATATATACTCTGTAGCCTGGCAACAGTAACCCAGTAAATTGTTATGAAAGCTGAGAGTATTATAAATAAGGGACTGATAGTCAATTCTTTCAGATGTAAAGCAATGACAAACAACTCATGTAAACCTATATGAAACTCTTAAGAGAAAAACTTATATAAAAAAATCTGAGTTACCCTATAACATTATATCACTGCTAGTGAAAGTCCCATCAAATTGGCCTATCCGTTTCAGAGATCAGCTGTCACAAACAGACGGACAGACAGACAAAAAGTTTTAAACACAATTTTAATGTATTTTTTATGTAGGTATACACGCTGTATTCTTTTATATGCATTTAGTGAAAAGCTGTTAATTTGAAATTACAAACGGGCACTTCAATTTTATTTATTAGTATGAATAAGATGCATTGAATTTGTAAAGGTTTAAGAACCGACTTATTGCAACTCTGAACAGAAATAATGCTTTGTTCGGACCAAATGCACTTAACCGCTAATCCGGCGAATTCAAAGTATTTCGCCATTTACGAGTACCGCGCTTGATTCTAGAATGTACGATTTATAAACTTGAAATAATATTTAGTTTAATTTTATACCATTTTAAATCATTTTGTTGGCTTTTTACGCAACGGAAGGTAATGTAAGCACATTATCTATCAATACTTATAATAAAACTGTAGAGAGGTCAATTCTGTACATGAAATATATTTTCAAAATAACTATCAGGGGGTGATTAGTGATTATTATTCTTCATACTCCTGGGCAGGTTATAGTATACTTTTTATCACGTTACAATCAATAGGAGCAGAGTAGTGAAGGGAAACTTTGGGAAAACGGGAGACGTTACTCCAATTTTTAAGCTTCCGTCGCATATGCAGCCTTAATGGTTAAAGTTACATAGAAATCATGTATGATAGAAATAGTCCACATAAAATTTTCTAAAAATTATCCCGCAACAGCATATGTCTATCTTTTATGGCTGACTCACAATAACACGTGTAACTCCTGATAGCTTAGCAGTTCGGAGCATTCTGATTATATTTGTTTACTCTTACGTTTATAAGATTCACTCATCCCTAATTTAAAAAAAGTTAACATTATTACCTATTCTATAAAAATCATAGAAATCAAGTATTGTGGATTGACATATTATATTTCCATACCAAAATACGATCTGTCTGTCACATCAAAACCACTGAATCCTCAGGAAGGACATAGCTACTTTTTTACGAAAAACGACGAAAACGCGGACGAAGTCGCAGGCAAAAGATGGTCATTATATATAACCCACATACATACAAATATACATAGTATTTCTATGAATGTGGGTTTGTGCCTTTGTGGCACTATTTAGACCAAACGCGTGGGCTGATTTTGATAAATGTCACATCGTTTGATTCAGAATAATGGCGCGAATGTTATAGAAAGTATAATCATTTGGAAAAATTTAAATAGCCGGTTTCGGACGCCATAACGTAAAAAAGAAAAAATTTCAAATCTACGAACTGTGTTAAGTGGGGTATCATTAAAAAGGAAAACTAAAAATCATTTTTGTTATACGATAACGATATAAGTATCGTTTTTTAATGAGAATTACCGTTTAGAATCTATAAGGATTTAAAGTTGGTTAATAATGATTCTCTATGGTTTTATGACGCTGTCGGGTTTTTGTTTTTTCAATTAAGTACTTGTTTACATTTCATTGTTGTACTCCCGGCGAGGGAGTGTAAATTATTATGAAACTCTGAGAGCAAAACTCATAAGTGTAATTCTGGCTTTACAGGTAGTTGTTACAATTTTTATAACGAAAACTGAATAATCGTTAATACATGTTCAAGCTTTTAGCACTTTCCAATCGTCTATTTACGAAAATTAATATAAAGGTACCACCGGTTCGGAAAATGGCTTCTACCGAGAAACTGAAGGGCAATCACTTCTTATTATAAAAACATCCGCGTCTAGAATAAAAAGCTTGAAGTCTAGACTGTAGATATACACAAAAGAAATGCACACCCATTATAACAAGCTTGATATTAAAGCGACCGAATCCAAAACTTTACATTTTTGGTCACAAAACGCATAAAACGTTAACACATAGAAATTTGGCAATTTATTTAGACATTAATGTCATAAAATGTTAGTAGAATAGTTTTTTATTTTTCAAAAAAATAATAGATTACGAACCACAGAATCATCTATAGAAATAAAAAAAAAATTAAGAGTCTGTTTATAATTTCAAATTAACAGATTTCAACAAAATCATATAAAAGAATATATGGTACTATAAAAACACATTTTTAAAATTTTTGTCTGTCTCTCGGTCTGTATTACGTGTAGACGGTTTTACCCCACGAAATAAGGCTTCCCGACTATATAAAAATTAAGATTCATAATATCATTACCTTTGCTTTAGTAATCTGGATTGTATTTCGAAACAGTTATAATTTAAATTTAATTTTAAGTATTCTAGTTAATTTATAAGTAATTACACAATCAATTTAGCTCTTAGGTCCGAAGCTGATTTTGATAGCAGTGATGTACGCACCACCTGCGTACAGCGCCATCTGTCGACGATATAATTAATACAGCGAGCTGGCCAGCGTCCAACGGACATTGTTTTTTAGTTTTGAAAGTTTTCAATGTGCCATAACGGGCATATGTGTGATAACTTTCTTATATAACGTTTCGTATATAGGTACATATACATAAAATTTAAGTGTCTGTTTGTAATTTAAAAATAACAGCTTTGAAAGAAATTCATATGAATGTATATGCGGTACTGACATCAAAAACACAATTTTTAAAATTTTTGTTTGTCTACCTGTGTTTTCCAGCTAAACACTGAAATGGCTGGACCGATTTTGTCGGGACTTTCATTCAAAGATATCTAATGTTATATGGAGTAACTAAGACTAGACTCGACTACTTTTATAAAAATTTTAGTTATTTTAATTAATAAATAAAAAAGAGGTTTAAACCAAAACAAAATTGAAACCAATGAAACAATGAACAATATCCAATTCAAGTAGAGAAGCAAAATATTATATAAATATATTTTCCCTTAAATTAACGCGGGTGAAACCACGGGTGAAACTAGTTTAAAATGAATTAAAAAATAAAAAATTTCCCAACATCAAAACCATGTTCCAGGCATCATAGATCACCCTCAAGTTGTCGACAACCGAAAGTCACCCGAACCCAATTTGAGTAATGGAAAAACAAATTTCGCAAATGGATCCCTTTGAGGCGCCCTCTATAATCCGTTTGTCTGTAACAACGCTCGTTGTAATTGGTGCGATGCGCTTTTTAAAGTTATCGCTCAATGGATACATAATATCTTATTTTACTTCTAGAAAGAAAGAAAGAAATAAAGAATGAAAGAAAGAAAGAATACTTTTCATTAACATAAAAAAACAAACTTTTATCCTGGAATGGAAAACCATTCAGCCTATGCTGAGGCCGAGTAAGATGATCTTCAACGCTCGTTTTCAGTGATTACCGTAAAACCAAAAAAATTATAACTAAAAGTATAACGGAAAAACGTAAGTGACAACTTACTAATAAAATAAAATAAAATAATATAGTCACTCTATACTAATATTATTAAGAGGTAAAATTTCTTTGTAAGTTTGTGTGTAATCTTTAAAACTACTGATTTGATTTGATAAATTATTTTTGAGTTAGATAGCCCGTTTCTTAAGGGAATTTATATTTATATGTATCTAATATTATAATGCTATAAAGCTGATGAGTTTGTTTGTTTGAATGCGCTTATCTCAGGAACTACCAGTTCTTATTAAAAAATTATTCTTGTGTTAGATAGTTTATTTATTGAGGAAGGCTAAAGGCTATATTACATCACACTACGACTCACAGGAGCGAAGCAGTAACCATAAACGCGAGTGACAGCTAGTTAATTGAAAATTATCCATTATCATTTTCTTTTTATATACCTGTTATACATTTGCAACAGTAGTACTATATTGTGTAACGAATTGAATGCCACTTATAAAAACTCGCGTGTAATATATTTTCATTTTCGAATATTCAAGATTAATAAAGTAACTGTGGTTTACGCACTTAATGAAAGCTAACTTGTAGTGTAATTTATGTAAACTGTGCATAAGTATGAACTTTGTTGTAAGCCACAAAAATGCTGTTAACGTTATTATTGAATACTACACTCATTTGCATTGCTTAATGCATTCAAAGTGAAAAAAATCCAAAGATTTTTTTAACGATTTTTCAGACATAGTTGCAACTTTTCAACGAAAAAGGACTAAAATCTCTCCTGTAAAATTGTGTAAGAGGTATTGGTATACTCGAACGAAGCCATGGAAAAGGTTTCTTATAATATTAGATGCTTGATATCGCGAACAACGTAAGTTGTCGACGATTTCCAAAAAAACTAAAAATTTCATCTCAATCGGTTGGCCCGACCTCGTATTCTCAGGCACATGTAGATTCCGAACGATGCAATCGTCAGCGCGATTCAATGAACAACTAGCGCCATCTAGCACGCGGATGGAAAACAACGTACACATTAAGGTCTTGCCCATTAGCAAACTGTGAGCGGCTAACTGTTAGCTTCGGATATTTTGGACGCTGATAAGCAATAATGTGTCAAGCCACACGGACTTTATTTTGAGAAAATGACGTCTATAGATGTCAAACCTTTCCTTACTAAATTAGTTTGGAAGACGTATATATCCATTTTTTCTTTTATATTTTGATACAAGGTATTATGAATTAAATGCAGATTGGTATAACAAAAAGTTTTATTTTTAAATTAGTTTTCCATATATATGAGATTATTGCACTTCAATATTCTAACCATTAAATGAAGACACTTTTTTCGTACTTATTTAGTTTAAGGACTTGAAATAATTTTTGAATAATGTTAAATACGTGACGTACGCTTTCAAGTTCATTCAGTGAACGGCTGATTTACATAATGATCATTATTACTGAGGTATCAATAAATTCGTAATACTTTTTCGAGTGACATAGGTTATGTAAAATACTCCTAAATTTAATATAATGGAATGTATGGGTCAATTATATGAAGATAATTATACTGTGTTAATTAACAAAATTTATTGACGTATTTATTGTGTGTGTAACACTTGTATATATGTATGTACCATATTTTCTAATAATATCAAATCAAATCAAAATCAATCAATTAAAAAATCAATTAAAAATCAATTAAAAAATACTTTATTCAAGCTTTTATAAGCACTTTTGAACCGTCAAAACAAATAAAAAGTACTTAAAAAGAAATTAATTATTAGTTAAGGAAAAGCTGCCACCGGTTCGGGAAGTAGATTCTACCGAGAAGAACCGGCAAGAAACTCGATAGGTACTCTTTAAAAATTATGTCATTAAGTACATACATTTAAAAACTACAAATGAAATACAACATTCTGTATGAAATCCAGATATACTCAATCCATGCATTATTATCCTCTATATAATCTTGTATAGAATAATTTGTTTTAGCCATGAAAGACTTTTTATTTTTAATATACAATTTAAAATTGTCTTAGATTTTCGCGATTATTACTCATTGAAATAAAACTATTTAAAACGGATTTAAATCGCGTATGAGGTGACGTAAGTAATAATCATTAAAAAAGAAAAAAACTTACGTTACAAATTCAACTACGCTTAATAATCTCCTTTTCAAAGCCAGTTAAAAATGTTATATTCTGACAGTTGATTTTTATATTGATAGCGATAGTTCATTATAATTAGCCCTATTCAGTGGTATCTAGTGTGCTTTCAGCTTTACTCTCCCGCATCGCGTGATGCGCGGCTAATTTTCAAAATTCGTGGTAAGAGTCATCTCAGACGCAACTCTGTTTTTGTTAGGTACGCTGTATAGAGCTGTGAGGGCAATTTTGATTTATGAATGACGTTTTTTCAGGTGAACGAAAGAATATTAATCTAAAGGATATTTAATTTTGGGATTTGTGTGTTAGTTCAACTTTGTTTACTTTGTAGCTGACCTTTGTTTCACTCACGTTTATGGTCACTGCTCCGTTCCTTTCAGTTATAGCGTGATGTAATAGATCTATAACCTTCCTCAATAAACCAGCTATTCAACGTAAAAAGAATTAAATCAGATCGGTAGTTTCAAAGATTACTCCCTACATACAAACTTACAAACAAATGTTACTTCTTTATAATATTTGTTGATGGAGAAAATAATTATTAATTATAATTATTTTATTTATATATATACATATACAGATTGATATACATATACATATACAGATTGATCAACGCAGAGCCGAAACCGCTGGGTCTAGAAACATGAAATTTTGCACAAACGTTCCTTCCATATCATAAGTGTGCCTTGAAATGGATATTTATAAATACATCCTCTAAGGAGTTAAAAATGGGTTGAAAACCCGAGGGGAACTGCTAGTTTACTATAAAATAACGCGAGTAAAAGCTACTGATTCATGTTTGATTTATTTAAGATATTTTTGATAAAAAATAAAGACATAACTGTTGTGTCCTTTAAATTTATTAGTTTCAGTAATCATCAGTTATATATAACGTTTAATATGTTATTCCAGTTATCATTCCAACTGTTCAATATAAATAAATCGTCTGTTGAGCAGCTCACAATAGTCCACTCATTGCTCGACTGATTCAATGAGATATGAATTCAAGCGAACAGAGTAACTTAACACAGAGTTTTAAATTAAATGATATGTTTTTAATAAAAACACACGATATTGTAATTATTGAATTTTATATAATAGATGTTTTTTCTATTCTTGACAAGTCATTTAATAGACACAAAATATTAAATGTTAACTAATAATAATGTGTTAGCGATGAATTCATATAATGTGTAATGTTGACGATATTTTTAGAATATGCGCTTAATTAATGCTTCACACTCAACGGCCACCATTAGAATCTCATAATCTTGTGTCGGAAACGCGCAACACAAACACCAAGACAACGACAAACATCTGTATAACCAAATCAGACGTAATACAGAGCGGGGATCGAACCCGCGACCGTTAGCGCTTGAGTTAGATACAGGGACATTGCGCCAACTTCTCTGTCAAATATATTAGTAATATACGTTATTGACTTTTTGTTTCGTCGATTTAATTTTAGGAAATCTTCCATATGTGCTTAGTTATTTATCCTATATCAAAAATGTTACAAAAATTGTAGTTTATATCTAAAAGACTAATTTGTAAATTGACGATTCAAAATCGCTTTATGAGCCTACTTGTGTAAAGTATGTTTTGAATTTGAAATATTTTGTTCAGTATGTATGTTTGTAAACATGAAAGATGTAAATAAATTATATGCTCTGTCCCACATTACTCTCGTCTTAATAATTGACAAGAAAGTCAGTCTTCACTGATTCGTCGCGATCGCAGTGTGACAACAATATATTCACATAAAATATACAAACGATCACGATAACATTAACTAGACATAATATAGCTGTGTAGTTTTGAAAGAATTTGTTAATAATATATAACATCTATTTTAAACCTCGTTGATAATTTCGGAAAGTTAGTGTTTGATTCATTTTAATTAACATAACTTTGTAATGTGCAAATGTGAACTGGTTAAAATGGTTATAATATTAATATTTACATGATTATTTTAAAAAGTATGTTTTCATTTTTGTCGCTTAATATTTCTGCGTAATACTTTTAATATATATTTTTACACGTGTATGTGTGTCGTTTTAATGTGTTAGGTATTTTTATACTGCAGAAAGCAAATAGTTTGAACAATATTATGTTTTTGTTCTATTTTAAATAATGTCACGTAAGTATGTAATATAAATGTGAATGTGTGTGTGTTTATAGTGTAATTTAATATTGCAAGATATGTGAAATTGTATTGAAAAATGTTTAATAGACAATCCGCATATTGCAACAACAAACACGGATTTTATGCGAAGGTGGGATATAAAGTTTCGTTTTGATAATTTGACACCATATTTATAATCCATAAATGTAAGAATAAGGCGAGAATTACACTCATAAGTTGTTTGTCATTGCTTTATACTTGAAAGAATTTACTGACAGTATTATTTTTTTCACTAGCTGCGCCTCGCAGTTTTACTCGCATTTGTGGTTACTACTTTTCTCCTATGAGTCGTAACATGACGAAATATAGCCTATAGCTTTCCTCTATAAATAAACTATCTAACACAAGCAGCAACAAGAAAAGCGCGTTCAAACAAACAAACAAACAAACAAACAAACTCTTCAGCTATATAATATTAAAGTATAGATTCACAACGTAACCACTTAATGTCACCAGGTTACAGAGTTTTATTGTATCAGTAAAACTTACAAGTATAATTCTCACGTAAAGAAAACCGCGACTGAATGACTGATCTAACAGCGCATAGTTCAAACGACTGAACAGATTATGTTGAAAGGCATTTACCTAGGTAACCTTAGCTATAAGTGTTAATGAAGAAGACACTAGCGGTAAATTATTGTAGATGTAAAGTAAGAATTACATTAACTCTCATAAGTGATATAAAATTACTCGGTAATCTGGTACCCTAGTAACATTTACCTAGGTAACCTTAACTGTAAGTGTAAATTATTTTAGATGTAATGTGAGAATCACATTAAATTTATAAGTTTCGCTATCAGGCTTTCATGAAAGTTATATCAGTTAGGAGAGAAAAACTTAATGTAATTCTCACATATAATGTCATCCACAAACTTACAAGCATAATTCTGGCGTCACGTTGAGCCTAGTCTAATAATTTGACATATGTACATCGTAGCATGTAATAAACAATCCTCGTTAGCTTCCATATGAAGAAAAATTGTTGATCCGAAAAACAATTCTTTGCTAATTCGATATGCAAACGAAATTGACTTCTACGCTAAAAATAATAAGTATTAATATTGTAAAGTAGCCTCATCATCGTCCTTAATAGAGAAACATTAGTATCAATTAACTTGTAGTTTGGAGCTATTTAAATCGAAGCTGTATTTGTTTGAACTTGTAGAAGATAAACGTTTTAGATGTAACGTGCTATATGCATAAAAAATAATGTTACCTTTTTAGGGTATTTATGCTTTTAGTTCACTTTTAGTTATCTTACTTTAGTAAAAATGCACATGCTAAAAACCTTTAATTTTTTTACCCAATTTTTTTAAATTATTTATTTAACTTTTTTTTTTCATTTTGTATTTTTGCCCTGAAAACTAAATGATTTTTCTTATTACATTATATTTATTTATGACTAAGATTGTATGCACACACGATGTTCCTACTTTATCGATTTATTTTAGTATGGTCCTAAAAAAATAATATACAAAACACGATTTTAATAATACAAACAACCCCTACCTGGCTGGTGACTACCACTCTAATACTAGCCATCACATACCCCGCGAGGAAACATGTTTGTATCTCCCCCACTTTCTCTAGAACCTAAACAAATCTAGCGTGTTTACAATTCATAACAACTTTTGGTACAAAAGAACAACACTGCAAACCGTTTTATATAAAGACAGAACTACACATTTCGTGTAAACTTATATATTTCATGGAAGAAGTATGGCAGTAGTATTGATACTTATTGCGCTTTAAATAAGGAACATAATGCTATGTTGAGGAGAATGGATGCTGTATGAGCGTCATTTGTCTTAGCCAGGAACAGGTATAGAGTAGAGGTTTCCGTAGAAGTGGTATAAGACATTAGTGTAAGGCGCTGCCCAATGGAAGATACTTTTGTCGTTAGTCTAGACTAATATTATAAAGAGAAAAGATTTCATTGATTGTTAGTTTCCATAGGCTCCAAAAGTACTGGACCGATTTGAAAAAATATTTTTGCGTTAGTTAGCCCGCTTAATGAGAAAAGTTATGGGCTATATTACATTACGCTACGACTCATAGGAGCGAAGTCCTATAGACACCAGTCAATAGTTTATTTTAATATTATTAAAATTAGATTTTTTATCTAGTTTCATTTCCATTCCATTCGACACAACTGGATTGCTGATCAAAAAGTATACGGCGTAAGCAACTAGACACAAAAATTGATAACGTTTTTGCTAACGCCTAATGGAAAAAATCACGTTTTCTTGTTCTAAATTCATAATGTCTTAGTTAATGTTTGTTATTTCATAAATCTGTCAATAATTAACTGATTTAAAAAATATATATTTAAAAGGATACACTTTCAGATTACCAATTTCAATGAAATCAAAATTACTGGAAAAAGTAGGTCAATCAAGTAAAGGAAATTATGTATTTTGCTTTTGAAATCGGTTCTCTTGTTTTATAAAGTCTTGTTAAAAATCAACACCATTTTTAGGGTTTCGTACCTTAAAAGGAAAAACGGAACCCTTATAGGATCACTTTGTTTTGAATAACAATAATAAACAATGGACCTTTTTATTTTTATCGTTGCATTTAAAAGTCCAAAAAAAAATTATGAAACTATAAAAAATTAATATGCCATTTCTAACATCCCTTATTCTATGTCCTCAGCGCAGGTGGGTCTTAACAAATGTATCTCCATCGTAGTGGTAAACGATACTGGAGTAGACACGTACTTTCTTTGTTTTCAGACGAAGCGAAAATGACTGCAAAGAAAAGAAAAAAAAAAACATTAAAAAATCGGTCTGAAGCTCCATGTCCTTTAATCTTTGCCACGTCGGCGTATCTGGAAAAAATGTTAATGGAATGAGCATGTCATTACAGAATTGTGATTTTTTCAATTTTTTTTACGTGTGTACGACTTGTCTAATATTGTTTTTAGTTAACTATATATTATGATCGTCCGAACGAAGAAAACACAGGAGTCCGTAATTAATCGTGTAATTGTCTACATACTGTGATTAGAACTGACTTTGTCATACATTATAGCAACATACCCACTTAATTCGCTTTATTCACTAACAAAGTAAAAAAGTACCCTACATTAATTTGTAATTAAACATTGTAAATAACACTATACTTAGTATAAATATTTGTATGAAAATGTTTTCAACTGACTTCATAAAGGATGAAGATTTCAATTCATAGCATATTTTTTAGCCGACTTCGCGATAGAACGGAGGATAATGTGTCTATCAGTCTACATCTTACATTATATATATGGGTTTGTATAAAACGCGTGGGTAAATTTTAATACAAGTCGCATGTGCTTCGATTAGTTATAACAGCGCAAATATCATAGAAATTATAGGAATCTGAAAACCGACTAACTATGTCCAGTATCGTTGAATAGGTATTTAAAAATAATTTTTAGCTTTCTAATAGCATATTTCAATTAGCATTACTGTTATGGATCACTAAAGATTTTAGGTTGGTTAGTAACGATTCCAATTTATAGGCTTTTAGACTGACTGCAGATGGTCTTGTTGGAAGTTCTGCTATATTTTATTGGAAAGGTGTAGTTTCATATTTATTTCATAGAATTTTCACCAACATTGGTTCATGAGATTGGCTTTTAAATCAAAGTAACTGGGATATGAATATTATCCAAATAACCGAGGTTTCGTATTTAGAGTTTTCAATTTGGTTTCGGTTTATATTATTCTGTTTATTATAATTAATATTGACATTTAAAAAAAAAAATAAATAAAATAAAAGGGTATGAATTTTGATATTGTGACATCCAATTAACATTTTCAAAAAAGTCGTATAAACTAAATAAGTATGAAAAAAGTTTCTTAATTTATTGTTTCGAATTTGAAGTGCGTAGCGTGTTTTGCAATTTAAACAATAATCTTAAATACTTGAATAAATTATTCTTATATAAAACTTTTTATTATACCAATCCGCTTTTAATTTATTATTTCTATTATCAAATTAGAAAAGAAAACATGTATAGGTACTTTTTTAAATAAATTTAATAAGAATGAGTTTGACATGTTTAGACGCCATTTTCTCAAAATGAAGTCCGTGTGGCTTGATATAGTATTGCAAATCATCATCCACTCAATAATGATTTAATCTTTAACATAAAACCTCATTGGTTTTCCATGACAAGACGCCATAATACACTGTCCTTGATTTTTATTCGTTATTTCTCAATTCTCTAAAACTATAGACCATTACAGCAACATTAGCATCATTCCTCTCAGACCCTATTCTGTTAACAATCACGCAGCCCTAAAGAGCCATTCAAAGGGTTAGGATACATCAATCAGTCCCTGACACGCCCAATGGCCAAATGGAAAATAAGGGACAAAGGGATTGCTTACGAAGGAATAAATGGAAAAAAGTTTTGCTACTAGAAAAGAAGGAAAACTTAATATAGGCAATGATATAAAATGTTTGTCCCAAATATTCATCTAAAAGAAATGTCTAATTTTTATGTTTTTATACTGAAATTAGTTTTTAAGGAAACGGCCAATAGAGACGTGTGTCGTGAGCGGTGTTTGTTTAAATAAAAATGTCGCAAGATTCGAAGCTACTCATATTCAAAATGAACACGTTGCTAGCAAATTGTACTGCGATTAAAGACTAAATGTAATTCTGTTTCAGTTTAAAACTTCGCTTAAAACTTTTATATGCAACGTTTGGACCCGATGCTGTGAACGAGAATGGAAATCACGGTTTAATTGAATTTTAAAAGTTAAACTTTCATCCCTTTTTAACAAGACTGCGTTCAAAGCAACTATTTTTACCATTTACGTATTATTTTGGCGACAAATGTTGAAACTGTAAAAGTACTTTTCAATTTTGTACTTCGAATAAATACAACAAACAATAAAGCTATTGTTCTATAAGAGATTTAAAGATTCTTCAGGCAGGTCGAACGGCTGAGCAAAAGCGTCTAGTGTCAATTTTCAAACTGTATTACACCGTTAGATATGAGTTGGCCTAATGGTTGGAACACGTCGATCTCAGCCGATGATCGCGGCTTCAAACCCCGGTTAGCACCGCTGAGATTTAAAGTCCTTTTGTGTTTAATCTATCTCGTATTCAGTTAAAGAAAAATATCGCGAGGAAACCTGCATGTGTGGGGCGTAATTCTGACGATGTATATCCGCCAACTCGCAATAGAGAAGCGTGGTGTATTAAGCTCTAAATCTTCTTAATAGGAATTGCCTTTGCCCAACACTGGGACGTTTACATATTACAAGTTACAGACAAGCAGCTTTTGTTTAATAAGCGCAAATATCTAGTAAATAGTCTTAAATAGCGCAATTTAAGACTATAAATATTTAAATGACAAAATAAATCAAATGTATTTTTAACCGTAGGCTATGCATAAAAGTATTTTTTATAGAATATAGGTAGCTTCTATTCAAGAGAAAGCTTAGGAGCTCAATCCACTACGCTGCTCTACTGCGGGTTGGGGGATATACGTATCAGTATATCTCCCGGCATATGCAATTTACCTCGCGATGTTTTCCTTCACAGCTGAGCACGAGATGAATTTAAACACAAATTTAGCATTTGAAAACTCAGCGGTGCTAGTCGGGTTTTAAACTCGTAGTCATCCGTTAATATCGACGTGTCCTAATTAAGCCATCTCTCTTACCAATAACTAATTGATCCACATATATGTACATATGGTTATGAATGGTTACCTAATTTTCTCATATTCATATATTAATATATCGTGATCTCGTGTTAATTATCGTGCCGATCTCTCGTGATGAAGTGCTCTCCGCTTTAGAATTAGCCTTTGTCCGCTAATGATGGATGAAAGAGGGTGACTTCAAATTTGTTTACTGTTAAGTTATAAGCGGTAGCGATATACGCTCTCGGTTAAGGTGATGAGGTATTTATACAAAAATTTGTTTTTGATTATGGATATTAGTATGAAATATAAAAAATAAATAAAAGTACAATACAAATAGTATTAATTCATGGTTTTATCGTTTATTCTATACTCTATACTAATATTATAATGAGGTAAAATTGATTTGAAAGTTTGTATGTAGGGGGTGATCTCTGAAACTACATTCGATTTGAAAAAATATTTTCGCGTTGGATAGCCCGTGCATTTATGAACCTTCCTCTTACTCTTCTAGGTTATATTACATCACGCTACAAATCATAGGAGTGAAGCAGTAACCATAAACGCGAGTGAGTCCGCAAGGGACAATTTGTGTATACGCTGACAAGTATTAGCGTTCAATTTGTTATGTTCCTTGTAATACGCCTCAATTGATCTCATATTGTCAAACGTGATTTACCTTTTATGACACATTAAGTTTCAGGTGACGACAACATTTTTTCAATTTAAAATAAATGATTTAAATGTCAAGAACGAACCCATTTTCAGGGATTTTAAACATTTTTAGATGGCACATTTATCCCGGTGTTCGTTCACAATTCAACCCACACACAAAGTCGCTAAGGTTTCACGGGGCCTCGTTTAATTCGTCGGGTTAATCCGCCATTGTCCGACGGGAGTGGTCGGCACGTCAGTTGTTGTCAACCATTCATGGGCCGCTGATGTGGGACGAGTGTATTTAATTTACAGGCTCGCATTATGTTTGTATATTTCTAATTTGTCTGTTTGGTGTCTATGATTCAATGATATTTTATAACTATATACAGGGTGGGTAGCAATATAAGGTGCGATTTTTAAAAAAAAAATCAACGAGTTCGATTGCTGGCTAGAAAAATGAATTTTTCTAAAAACTAACGATGCAGTTTTAGTTTTTATTAAAATTTATCCAAGATCCTTTAAGTATTTTCTTTCTATTACTTATAGTTTCGGATTTAGCCTACCGCGCCCAGTTTAAAAACACACCTGTATATGTTACTTTCATACTATTTGACGTTAATGCGCATACTTTTAACTTTGACAAGCTCGTCAATTAAACATACACTCGCCTGTTATATTTAGTTGTTAGCTGGTTGCTAGGCAACGTCGTCCAATGTGGTTCTGGTGCCAAAATCCATGAACTTATAACATCTCATATCTATTGTTATAATCATAATGTCACTGGTTATTTGGTACGCATCATTGCTTTGAGGCTGGAGTCTTATAATCTTAGCTTAGTGTTTGTACTAAGATGAATGAAAAAGCTAGTAATTTGCACAATGCACAGTGATTTAAATTAGCTATTCTTTCAAGTGTCAACGCTATCGTGTGTGATTGAAGATGATAAATTAAGATTTATTTTATTACAATTAGATGCTGATATGCAATACTGTGTCAAGACACACGAACTCCATTTTGAGAAAATGGCGTCTAAATATTTCGAACCTATTCTTAACACATCTGTTTGAAGAAGCATATATCCATCTTTTCTTTTCTATTTTGATTAAAAGTATAATTAATTAATAGCAGATAGGCTAGTAAAGATTTTTATCTAATAATAAGTTTTTCAAATATATTAAATTATTGCATAATCCAAAATATGGAACTTACTTCAATATTCTAAGCATTTGATTAAGAAACTTTTTTCCGTACTTATTTATCAATTCAAATGACTTGAAAAAATTTTGTATAATGTAAAATACAAAATACATTGTCAGAATACATGAGTATCTCTAAATTTGACTTTTTATGGGTTGACTCATTATTGCTTATCAGCAACCAATTAAAGTTACTCTTCTAAAGTATAATTACTCGGATTTGATATAACTTAATTTTTTGAACAACTCGATCCCATATGTCGAGTTTCAACTCTGCTTTTATTTATATGATTTTCAAATTTACTTAAACATATGCACACGAATATAAGTAACAGCAAAGCATTTTTATTTGTCGGTCTTCAATTATATATAGCCAAACGAATTGTACACAGCAAACAATTTTATACAATAACGAATATATAGAAATGTTTCAGAAAGGCTGTTCCTAATTGATGTATCGGTGTCGTGGTGAAATTCTCGATACAATAGAGCCTCCGTCACGTAGACAAATGGACAGGAGCGGTGACAACAGAGCACAATAAAAATGGACCCTTAGATTTGTGAAGGGAACGATTATTGAACTCCGCCTACACAGCCGTGGTTGTTTTGTATTTTCTTTACATAGATATATGTAATATACATTGTTACTAAAAATTAAGCAGTACATAATAGTAAAATATATTAAGTTTATACTTATGTACATAGTTGATTTTAGTTTAAAAAAATCTTAAGTTAGTGAAAGGTGAATTCTCAAATTTAAATTCTTTTACAACAGTAGTAATGTTTTAATATAAAATGTAATATAAATATATAAATAAGACTTTAAAAAAGGAAATTATTTCAAAGGTAATACACGCAATTTCGTTTACTCCAAAATTATAGTAGTATATTTTTTATTTAATACAAAGCTACTAAACCGATTTTGATGAAACTTTCATAGGAGCAATCGAAAGGTATACGTATAAGTAAAAAAAATCATAATCGGTTTCAAAATAACGTGCAAATTCTTAAACATGAAAAAAAACATACCCTATAAATTAAGAACCCTCCTTTTTAAAATCGATTTATGATTGATACAAGAGGACTTTATCGAAATTACTCGAATCGAAATTAAATGTGTACCTAAAATGTTTCCAACATCTGCGTAATACAGAAGGCAGATTTTAAGCTTCATAAAAAAATGATAATTGAAGTTCTGCCACAACAGTAATGATCACAGCACAGGAGCCACAAAATAATTGCGGCACAATTTGTAACGAACTCAATAATCCAGGACAACTATATTTAAATTACGGACTACGGACCGTTTCGACTTTTTCATAGCTGACATCTCGAGAGGGTGAAATTTATGGGTCTAGCTGAGTTGGAGCGAAAAATGTTTGCGATTCCTGTATTTTATAAATCGGACTTGTGTGATGATTTGGTGATGATCAAACTTTTAGTTGAATGAACTTTTTTAATGTTTTTGTTTATAAAACTTTTTATTATTTCTTGTCGATACGTTTGTAAAGTGACTTTTTTTGATTTTTATGATTAAATTCATGTAATACTTTTTCAGCTAAAAACTTGCTAATGTTATTGTTTTTAAAATATTTTGAAATCAAAATCATTTTGAAACGTGACCTTCTAAAACAAGTTTCCTAAATATATGGTTAGATAGATCTCAAAATGTATTTGTTATTGTTTTGAATTCAGTAATAAAACTTCCATTACCGACAATTATGGATAGCTTCTAATGTATATAAGGCGCTTTAAAATCGATTACAAAATTTATAATTATGCTTAAATAAACTGTTATTCCTGAAAATTCTCACAAGTGATAATCAGGGGCTGTCCATTAATCACGTGAGGCCCAAAAGGGGGAAGGGGGGGATGGGAAAAATTCACCAAATATCTCAACGGGGATAGAGCGTTTTATTGAGATATCACGTGTATTTATTGTTGTATATCCCTACTAATATTATAAATGCGAAAGTAACTCTGTCTGTCTGTCTGTTACGCATTCCCGCTTAAACCTCTCAACCGATTTTGATGAAATTTGGCACAGACAATCTTTAGACCCTGAGATAGGCTACTTTTTATTGCGAAAAGCGAAAAAAGCGAAAGGTCACTCACTCACTCATCACGAAATCTCTAAAACTGCAAGTGCTAGGAGTTTAAAATTTTGCATGAGGATTCTTTTTAGAACGTAACAATAAAAATGGGGGTTAGAAGTTTGTATGAGAGCCCTATGTTAAGCGCGAGTGAAACCGGTAGGGACCGCTAGTATTATATAAACGTTATCAAACCAGTTAAAATAAACACGAGGTACTTTTTCAGTTAACCGATAATGTTAGGTGGAAAATAATTTTGGGGGTAAGTGAATCGTTTCTTTCTGGTTGACATCTCGACTGGGTTGGAAATGAATTTATCGAGCGAATGAAAAATGACGGAGGGCGGCCAGGGGCGTTGTTGACAATTCTTGGAGTGTAACGATGTATAGGATTAATATATACGTATTAATTAATTGAAATGTCTGGAACAGATCGGTTTTAAAAAGTATTTTATGGATGTTTATTTTGTTTTGATTTGAGGTATTTACTTTAAAATAAAATACCGTAAATATTTTTTAGAAAAGGTAATTAGAAATCTTTTAGTTTAAATCCCAAAGATTTTGAATTTCTTTTTGGTTTAGACAGATGTAACAGAGTAGTGACGAGGACTAAAACAAACGTCACATTCTATCAACTTTGTATAGCTCATATAGAAAGAAATAGACAAACATAAAATAAGTAACTTTATTACTTTAAGGTTATTTATTTTAAACCGACTTTCAAGAAAGGACTCATTAACAACTTCACTTGAGAAACCCTCTCAAGTGAAGTTGTTAATGAGCCTGATCAAAACCAGACAGGAGACTCACTTAAGCATTTTTTCGCGATTTCTTATAGTTCCGGATTTGGCCTAACAAACCCAGTTAAAAAAGTCATCCGATATATAATACAAAAAAAACCTCGACGGAAACATACTGTTTTACAGTCGAAATTTTAAAGACTGACACAAAAACCTTTTCTTCAACATTTATAGTGAAAACCATGGAGGAATTCCGTGTCTGCTTATAAATACAACCAGGGAGTTTCCGAATCTAAAGTAAAAAGTTCCTTTCTTGAGCAGCACCGCAGACTACAGCTTTACAGACATGCCAAGCATTCTGTAATTCACGCGAACGAAGTCGCGGGCACAGCTAGTCTATGTATAAAACTATTGTTACATATATAGATTAAAAAAACAATTATAAAAATAAATGATCAATATCTATCACATTAATTTTAGAAGAAGGGTAGACAGAATTTATCGTACACATTGTTCGGAGGTAATCTCCTGAAATATGATAAAGGGAAGTGAGAATACATCTCCCATATCAATATCCAATAACTATACCCATTAATTTAGCGATATTTCCAAAAGATTTCACCCCCTCCTTGCATACGGGTATTATTTACGACGCATGCGTCCTGCGGCGCCAGAGGTCGCTGCTTACGACACAGATTATAAATTATAAAAGATAGATTTAGGTGATAAATTAAATGGAAAAAGTTGTAGCATGCTTTGTCAATTTTCTTATAAGATATTATTATTTTGTATCTATTTATTAATATTATAAAGCTGAAGAGTTTGTTTGTTTGAACGCACTAATCTCAGGAACTATTGTTTCGAATTGAAAAAGTATTTTTTTTGTGCTACATAGTTTATTTATTGAGGAAGGCTTTAAGCTATATTACATCACGACTACTAAACTATAGCTGCCCGTGATTTCACTGGCACATATAGTTACTGCTTCTATCTTGTGAGTCGTAGCGTGATGTAATATAGCCTATAACCTTCTTTAATAAACGGGCTGTCTAACGCAAAAAGAATTTTTGAAATGGGATCAGTAGTTTCAGAGATTACCTTCGAACACAATTTTTCCTCTTTATAATTTTATGGATTTATAAACCTAAAATCTCCATTACTATATGAATGCTGATAAGCAATAATGTGTCAACCCACAAAAAGCCAAATTCGGAGATATTAATGTATTTTAATACTACATGACCTATTTAAAATTATTAAAAAATTTCAAGTCATATAAACTAAATACGTAGTAAATAATATAAATACGTAGTAATAAAAAAGTTACTTCATTACTTGTCTCGATTTCCAAGTGCGTTCCATGTTTTGCAATTTATATTTGAAGACGTTTTTATTAGATAATACAATAAATATATCGATCTGCTTTTAATTGATTATACCTTTTATCAAAAACAGAAAAAAAGACGAATATATACCTCTTCAAACATATTTCTTAATAATAGGCTTGACATCTTTAGACGCCATTTTCTCACAAATACGTCCATGTGGCTTGACACAGTAATGCTTATCAACATCCATATAACTTGTATGTGGACACTGAGGTTCCTCACGTTTAACGCATTTCAGTTGTACTCAAAAAATATATAAAACAATATTATTTTTAGTGAATACAAACGAAAGATATACCTACAAATGCTCACCTCAACCTACTCTGTGACAAAATTCAGTCTTTGTCTCATACATTTATCCATACATAAACTAACATCCTTATTGCAAGGGTGCAGGGTTGACAATCAGTTAGTTTATTTGTAAACTCTTAAGGGCAGACCATTGTTCGGCTTCGTCCTTTGTTAATGAGCCGATTCAACAATTAATTATACGACGCCTCTTGAATGTTAATAACGTCTATATTATGACGTTTAAAACGTAAGGGATTTATTTAATTGTGCGTTAAGATGTATTTATATATTATGTAAATTTTATGCAGTTTTTAGATGATTATCGGACACGTTAACATACATAAATAAATGATAAAATAGAGCCGAGATAGCCTAGTACTTAGAACTCATCGATCTCAACCGCAGGTTCAGGAAAACATCGTTAGGAATCGTTCTGACACATGTATATTCGCTAACCCACAGTGGAGCAGCGTGGTGGTAAGCTCTAAACCTTCTTCTTAATAGGAGAGAAGGCCTTTGCCCAGCAGTGGGATATTTACAGAGTGTTACTTTACTTTTACTTACATAAATAAATATATAAACTAATCACACTTAATGGCTGGTCGTTTCACGCAGTACTTGTAAACAAAAATCGATCTTATCTGGTGAATATTCATTTTTTTTTATTCTTGGCTCATCAACACAACCCTAGAGTCTGTACACAGAGAGTATAATTAGTTTTACGTCAACGTGACTAAGCCGGTGCCACACGTGTGTAAATGAAAGCCTTACTCAATGTATACAGAGGTCTTACCGTCAATAATAATGATAAATATTAAACGCACACACTCAACGCCCCCATTAGAAACTCAGAAGCCAGTATCGGTGGGCCGGACACACAACACAAACATTCAGATATCGACAAACATTGGTATGGCCAATACAGTATGTGTCGTGAGCGGGGATCGAACTCGCGTCTATCAACGCTTAACCGCCCAGAGCCTGTCCAATAATCACGTGACGTTTTTTTAGCAACTTTTCAGTCCTCATTCCCCCTGGTGTTACTTGCTAAGGTTTTTATACAAAATACACGATATCTTGATAACACCTTGTTATATTTAGTGATTTTTCCCGGACCGCCCCCCTCTCCCCCTCAATGGGCCACTGGGTCAATGGGTCTGTTAATACAACTATTTTAAATAGATTTTGTAATGTTTTGTATGAATTGTGTTTATTTCAACGAAAACTCTTAAAAGGAATATTTTTTCAGGTTTTTGTAATATTTTTCTTTGACACTTCGCTCCTATTGGTCGTGGCGTGATATTAAATGGCCTTCCTCGATAAATAGACTATGTAACGCATTTTTTTTATTCGAACGAGTAGTTCCTAAGATTAGCGTGTCTAACAAAACGCTCTTCAGCTTTATAATATTAGTAAATTAAAAAAATAAGTCTTTATTCTAGAACATTTTTACAATTTTATAAATCCTATATTTTACAAAAAGATGTCGTCCCTTTTTTTAGGTGGTTTAATAATTTTAGTATATATATAATGTTCTAAATGACACGATTTCCTTACGACAACGAAGCGGAAGTTGACGACACGACGTATATACAGCTTCCGGTCCTGAATCATACAATTTCCTAATTCCTAACGATGTATACTTTAATGAAGTGCTTGTTACGTTATTATTAGCTCAATAAAGGGTTATTCATTTTTTTAAGTAAACAATAACAACTCAATATAAATAAAATAACAAATAATATAACGCTCAAATCCAAAGTTATAAATTTAGAACGTAATAGTCGTCGTGAAAAATAATTAAGACTTTTTAAAATCGGGCACCGAGATCAACAATAAAATATGCAATTTCGATTTAAAAATTTTGCGTGTAATTCACGAGTGTTACATTTGTAAGTTTTACTCTCATAACTTAATTATGTAAGCTACTTAAGTATTTTATACTAAAATAAGTAGTTTCGTATACTTAGATAACATGGTTAATCTATTTATTTCGATTTGAAAACGAAAGCGCTAAATAGATTGTGAAAAAAAATACAATACGAATTTAGAACCCCCCTCTTGTTTTAAAGTTTAGTGGAAATATTATATTGTACCTAGTTAGTACATTACATACAATTTTAGTATATTATACACTTTTTTCTCATTTGCAGACTAAAACACTATCCTAAACACTACACTGAATATGTATACAATAAATATTATTTCCTAAACAATTTCAAAAGACGATTAATTACTGCTTACATGACACATAAGATTTAATATAATATTAGAAAATGCAACATATACTTTCGACATCCATTCGTCGATGGATGCTTCATTATAAATTAATTAAATTAGAATACGGTGACAATCTAATTTCTTTGTTTCTGTTACAGGAACTTCTCGAGAAACGTATAAAGCAGCTGGAAGATCAGTTGGAGGAAGAGAAGCGACGAACGCAACGCGAGCGCATGGCCGTAACGAAGTTACAGAACAAACTTATAAAGGTACGATTAAATTATAGCATACAGACGTGGACATATATAAGGGAGGGGGGGGGGGGGTATAGAGTAAAACACATAGCGATGGAATTATATACGAACAAACATGAAAATATTAAAATCAATAATCCACGTGAATCAATAATAATGATCAAAATATACTATTTTGATTTTAATATTTATTCAAGACTATTTTGAGCCTATCTCACGAGTACTTTTGAACCGTCAATACACACAAATATATTATTATTATTACATTAATTAGAAGCTACCACAGGTTCAGTATGTAGATTCTACCGAGAAGAAGCGAAAGGAATTTGATTATATCAATATAATTTTTTATCAATTTCCTCATCAAATTAATTATGTATGAAAATCAATGTTTATATATCCCGTTTAACATTAATTAATCCGAGAGACAGATATTTATGTGTATCAACTGATATAAATTGGATGCTGATAAGTAATAATTCGGGAATATCAGTAGTACATATATATATATATATATATATATATATATAGATATATATATATATATATATATGTGAAGAGAAAAGATTGATGTGTACTTCTTTAAACAAATTTATTAAAACTGTGTTTGACATCTTTAGACGCTATTGTCTCAAAATTAAGTCCATGTGGGTTGACACAGTATTGCCTATCAGCATCCAATTGTACATTTCAATTCGAACTGCGTAAAATTATACCAAAAACGAATTTTGTAACAATCGATAAATCCGGTTTAATCCGAAACCATTATTAAAATTGTTTACATTATATAAGGCGAGCGTTACACTTGTAAATTTTGCTCATGGACTCATGTATATTTTATATAAGTTACTAGTAATTTACAACTTTTATATTTACTGTCAAAATTATTTTAAAGTATTTTTTACTATTTTAATTTACTTCTGGTAACAATTTTTTTGGAAGCGAGTCGTGATGTGTTAAGAGGATTTTTTTTTTTAATTCGTTGTTGATGTAAACTGAACGAATTGTTAGTTCCAGAGTCGATCACATTAGTAAATTATTTGTAAGTAACGTTACGTAATTAAGTTACGGGAGTTAAACTTAGAAATCAAATGCCTGCCTTCAAGAATAACACTTATAAGTTTTGCTCTCAGACTTTCATAAAGATTTACATAAGTTCCATGTACACGCTTTACACTTTAAAGAACTTACCATAAAAGCCTTATTTTTGACACTCTTTCGAATACTTTCGTAGATAATTTATCTATACATAGTTGTTTTATATAAATAAGGAGTAAAACTTACAAGTGTAATTCTCGCCTAAGGTTATCTAAGATGTAAATATAGCTTGATTGATTCTTTGTTCACCGACGGGGTGTATAATCCCACCCTTTGTTTAATATAACCTTTCAAATTGAAACAATTACGCAGACGCCACGAAGCTCGGAGATGTACCTGTTAAGATTTAAGGGAGGATTTTCTAAATGTATAACTCATTTGATGGCACAATGACGTTATAAAATAACGCGTAGCTACAACATTTAAATGAAATCATCAATTATTTCTGCTTGGCAGTTATAAACCTTCTGAAGCAAATGTAACAGCCTGTAAATGTCCCACTGCTGGGCAAAGGCCTCCTCTCCTATTAAGGAGAAGGTTTAGATCTAGCCGGGATTTGAACCCGCGATCAACAATTGAGATTGACGTATTCTAACCAC
The DNA here is from genome assembly GCA_037950945.1 of Hypolimnas misippus. Taxonomy (NCBI): domain Eukaryota; kingdom Metazoa; phylum Arthropoda; class Insecta; order Lepidoptera; family Nymphalidae; genus Hypolimnas; species Hypolimnas misippus. Next base: position 2,316,380 of record JBBEEQ010000024.1, read on the forward strand.
TAGGCCATCTTGTCTCTAACTTTATAAAACCTTCTAACTTTATTGTATGTATACATAAGTGTTAGTACTTTTAGTAAGTACTAGCTTTAGCTTCGCTCGCGTGGGTGTAGATTTTGTATCAAATAGTACCAACATTATTAAAATAAGATCCGGTATTTATTTCGCATACACAATATTCGCTATCACTTTATCATATTAGTATAGAATAGATGTATTATCTATATTCATATTATAAAGAGGAAAGATTTGATTGTTTGTTTATTTGCATATAGTAGGTTCCGAAACTATTGAACCGATTTGAAAAAAACCTTTTTCGTTGGTTAGCCTGTTTATTAAGGAAGGTTACAGGCTATATTACGTTACGCTACGACTCAAAGGAGCGAAGCAGTAACCATAAACGCAAGTCCGCGAGGTTCAAATAGTTATAAGTTTTAGGTGAAAAAGTATTTTTAATGTGCAACAATTCATGATGCGTTTAGATCGATGGAAGTAAACGTCTTGATGGCAAGACGACGACGCGCCATTCATGCAATCTCGTGTCTAGACCGTTCTTTCCACTTAGCACTCCTTTCCGTTATATGGAAGCATTCTATGACGATTTACCTTTTTTTTCAAGATTTTTATTGAAAAAAAAAATCAAAAAACCGACAGCACAACAATAGCATCTGCAGTTAGCAATACCGTATCAACACAGTTAGTCGGTTAGTAACTCTTCTCACAATAAGTGAGAAGAGTTACTAACCAACTTTAAATCGTTGTAGATCCTAAATGGTAATTCGGATTTAAAAAAAAGAATAAAAATAGAAGAAAGCTTTTTCAATAAACGAACTAAAGAAAAACAGCTTAAATTACCGAAGCACAGGCAACGTTAAAACCAATCTAGATTTAAAAACAATAAGAACTTTCAGCGGGTTTTAAGACGGGAATTATGAGCAGTTTAGAAATGAAATACTAACAGTTGATTGCGGCTTCGCCCGCTAATATTCAGGTTTTAATGGTCTAAAACCATGTTCGCATTATTGTCATTCTAGTAAAGTTTGGGGCACACTGTAATGAATTTCATTGTTATATTTTCGTAGTTCAATCTCTGAATTCGTCTATTATATTTACAACTAGCTTTTGCCTGCATCTTTGCGTTAATGTAGATGTCTTTTAAAATGATACGCATCTATATAAAAACGAAAGGTCACTTATCACGAAATCTCAGAAACTATAACACCTACAAACTTAAAATTTGGTAGATAGATTTTTTATTTGGTGTAGACATCTAACAATGAAACTCCAACCCTAAGGGGGTAAAACGGGGTTAGAAGTTTGGTTGAAAGTCCTATGTTAAGCGCGGGTGAAACCGGGAGGGGCCGCTAGTGTATACATGAAATCATGACCGTCTAGAATAATGTACCACTGAAATAATTTTTAAATATAGTTTCAGTGACAAAATTCGCCTTATTTTTATATAATAGGTTAATGGAAGACATCACTAAAACGAAACAAATCAGTTACAAAAAACTATAATCAATTCTTCTAAAAAACTTCCTAACAGATGAAAAAAAAATAAAAAAAAGAATAAACGAAAATCGGGCTAATATTCGGCAGCCGTACGCAAAACAATGAAAGAGTTCCCAATCAATTTTCCGCCGACAATCGGCTCCCGACGGGTTTGATCAGCCAGACTGCGAAGGGAAAAATCGTTTCCACCTAGCTGTCATTTTTGTACGTTCGTTATACAGTGCCTAAGTTATTAACAGCTTTTTTATCGTACCTACAATTGAATTTAATAACCATATAAAAAATATGCCATTCTTTTAAAAAATCACCATCAAAATATACTTAATTCAAGTAAAGTTTTGCAATCACATCTCAATCGTCAAAACAAAAACGATTTAAATTAATGAAAATAAAACTGGTTCAAAATGTAGATTCCACCGTGAAAAATCGGCAAGAAACTCGATAGATTTTTAAAAATATCCATCTTTTCTTTTCTATTTTGATAAAAGGTATAACGAGTTAAAAACAAATTGGTATAATCAAAAGTTGTTCTAATATCTGAGATTTTCGTATGTTTCAAAATATGGAATACATTTCACTATTCGAAACATTACAATATGGAACTTTTCCGTATTTATATAGTTTATATGACTTAAAGGGTTTTTGAATAATTTATTAAACATTATTATATGGCGCATTATCAGAGTATATTAATATCTCCGAATATGATTTTTCGTGGGTTGACACATTGCTCGATTTGCTTATGAGCATTACATATCATATAGCAATTGTCATATTCATCTCTCTGGCGCGTGAAGACAGTGTCCGCCTCAGGGTACATGGGTCTCAGTAAACAAGCCGGACCACCGCCAGACTGTTTGAGTTACGTTCAGTTCCGTCCGCCACAGACATCTGCAAGACATCGCTTATGTTGTAGACTTTAGGTATTTTGATGATGAAATACACAAGTATTTACGATGAAAGATTAGAAGATAAGGTATATAGTACTCGCAGTTATTTGCTCGCATACTTAGGTATTTGATACCTATCAGACTTTCAACCCTCTTTTTAACTCCATAGGGGATGGTTTTTCAAAAATTCTTTCTTAGTGCACACTTACTATATGGATGCTGATAAGCAATAATGTGTCAACCCACAAAAAATCAATTTCGGGGATATTTGTTGTAATTTGATACTGCGTCATCTATTTAACATTATTTAAAAAAATCCAAGTTATTTAAACGGAATAACTGAAGTACAGAAAAAAGTTTCTTAATTTGATGTTTCGAATTTCAAGTGCGTTCTATATTTTACAATTCATACAATAATCTCAAATATTTGAAAAACTTAGTATTAGATAATAAATTAAATATATCAATCGGCTTTTAATTAATTGTACATTTTATCAAAATAGAAAAGAAAAGGTGGATATATACTTTTTCGAACAAATTTGTAATTAATAATAGAATAGAAATAGGTTTGATATCAATAGACGCCATTTTCTCAAAATGAAGTACGCGTGGCTTGACATAGTATTACGTAGAAAGTCCTCTATTTAGCCATTATATTTTTGCATTTCATAATTCTTTTCATGAGATATAGACCTGTGATTATACTTTTCAGAAACCGTGGAACACTTTCTTTTCAAAAAGCGAATGTAAATTCCTATTTTGAATAAAAATATTTTGATTTGATTTGATACGTTACTCTAAAATCATTCTAATGAACAAAATATAATTAAACCACTTTAGTTTAGTGCTTTTAGTATTTACGAATAGAATAACAGTATGTATATTTACATTGGGTACTTATACGCAGTTAAGTTCAGTAACGCCCTCACACGTTGAATGTTTAAAGTTTAAATTTTGCCCGTTTTCCACGTACACGTCTCGAAGTTCGGAGATTAGCTGAGAGATTATTTACCTGTATACTTATCTTAATGGTTTCGGGATGTTAGATTTATTCTGTATGCATAATCTTGATCGTATGTTTGTCATAGAACTTTAGTATGTTTATGAGAAATATGTATTAATAAATAAATCAGGCTAGTCATTTGCGTCTATTGTTTTAATGATATTGTTTAATAAATTATGTGAATATTTGAATTAACAATTAAAACGTAGATTTACACTTTTAGTTTATGTAGTCATTAAGCATTTGTTTAAATATGTTACGTCAGTTTTACATACGGATTAAAAAATACATTCGATTTCATTAATATAAAGAAATAGTCATACACATTCACATATTACATTATTTACATTCACACACAGACGTCAATAAGTTGCCATGGATTCATCCACGACTGTAGTTAATATTTACCAAATTTAATAATGAAAAACATTAGATCAATTCAGAATTACAATAGGTATTGTAATTCTCCTTTCACATCACAACGATGTAAAAATAGTCCTATTAAGTACCTTATTGGTAGTACAGAAATACAAGCATAGTAATAAAAGCATTAATATGTACTGGATGTCTGACTAATATATTTAATCAAAGACATGTGAAATGTATCGCCGGTGAGCGCACGTACTAACGCACTAATTAGAATTCCAATCGCCATAGATTCGTCTAGACACGCGAGTTTTAATAAGAAAAGGTGGACTGGGAATGTAAAAAATGTTATGTGTAGAGCGGCTGGGATGTCGCTTGGCTTTGTCTACCAATGATTTTAATAACTATAGATATCTTAAATTCATATTATTTGACGTTAACAATCTGTAATCCAACTTTGACAAGCTCGTCATTTGTCTTGTTGGCCTAATGTAAATAGCTTATTATTCGCAGTCGTTAGCTGGTTGCTAGGCAACATCGTCTATAGTATTATTGCTGTCTTTGATTTTAATGGTCAAATACCGAAGTTTTGCGGTTAACTTTAAATTGGTATTGATGGCCTTCAATGGAAGGTACTAATAATTTTTTAAATGTTATATTTGTACGGAATACCTTTATTATCTTGTTTATGAAGCTACTTTTGTTTAGTCTGAATAATTTTTAAATTTAGAATAGTTGGTATCTTCTATATATCACAAATGTGTCCCGAAATATAACCCAGCATACAGGCTAGACTTAACATCATCTGGAATTGACATTTTAAGTTGTCAAGCGATGACATCAAATTCTGATATATATACAAGTATTTTTTATTTATGTAAGATGACTTTAAGACTGTGCAATAATTAAAAGCGAAATTACAAGTTAAAAATGGTCGCCTAGTGGTCGGAATTCGTTACATTTTCAACCGATTACCACAGATTTATTCTCAATTTGACCACAGATTTCAACAATTATAAAAAGAGTATATGCGTGTGTGTGTGTGTGTGTGTGTCAAAAACACGGTGTGCGTAATGTTTTTTGATAAATTTAATGTATTTTAATGTAAAATAAAATAAAAATAGCATTCCTCTCTTCTTCTCTTTATAAACTATAAGTTTGCGAAATATCACACTCCACTCACCATCCGCACAATGTTCGTAATAAGGATACAAAGTGCTTGCTTCACTTATAAATATATAGATAATCTAAGTAAAGTTATAGTATATAATAACTTGAAACTTATTTAAATAAACAAGGAAGGGTAACATAATGACGAACAAATGTCTTACATTACCCTTTGATACCGTACAACATTACCCGTAACGAATATCCGAGGGAAATGAATCAATCCTGGATCCTAATTACCCAAGCGGTATGCGTCAAAGGCGGCGCGCGCGCAGGAATGTGCGTGACCGATGCGATTAGATGGTCCTCCGAGCCGGATGTTTTGCTCTTCATTTTGCTTTTACTATATCACTGACATTGCGTTCATATGCTTTTATTGGATAATCATCGTTAACTTAATAGCAATAAAGTTAATTTTTGATTGGTTTTAGTTTGAAGTTTTTTATTAGAAATGGTCGTAATTGTGTTGGTATTGAATTGTAATTTTGAGCCTTATGATTATGTATTAAAGTTTAATATCGTTTGGATTAATTAGAATGTATTCTTGGACTGCGTCCAGTGCGTCGTTCCTCACCTAAATATTTGCGAGCGTCTGATTTGTTTTGATTCCAGCAATGTCACACCTGTGTTCGTTAATTGGATGTTTTGCGTTATTTCGTAATAATCTATAATGACCATATTAGCTTCCTTAATTATATTTAGTTTTTTAAGATATTTACTTTTTTCTTCTAGTTTATTGGCTTTGGTATTGGTAATTATAAATGATTGCATTTTTATCAATAATGTAGATTTTTTGTTAGATTGTCAGTCTTATTTTCTTCTGCTACAGTAACTCTCGCAGTAGTTACTTTTCTCGCTTCTTCAACTGTTTTATAATTTTAAAAATATTCACTACCATTTTAATCAATAATCTATATTTAATATTATAAATCTGAAGCGTTTGTTTGATTATTTGAACGCGCTAATCTCAGGAACTACTGGTTCGAATTTAAAAAATATTTTTGTGTTTGTAATTTATTCATATAGGCTATATTTCATCATACTACGACTAAAAGGAGCGAAACAGTGACCATAAACGCGAGTGAAACAGCAAAGAGACTAGTGCGTTTTATGTTATTCTGTAACGTATTCTTTCTTACGTACTAAAAATGTAAAACGGGAAATTTTTGCTATTACTAAAAAAAAGTGAACTCAAGAAATTAACCTTAACGTAACTATTTTCTTCGTGTTAAAGTTATAACCAAAACGACAATTAGTACGGATGTTATTTGACTAAAGTAATCAAATGCGGTAATAATCGTAACATCCCTTTCTAATCAAACTTGGAAGATTCAATTAGGCGAAGCGAGATGACCCGTCCCTTACTGACAAGATCTTAATATGTCCCTTCTGTGCACGCACTGGGCGAAATAAACGCTGATTGTGCACACCTTCGAACGACCTAAGGCGAGAATTACACTTGTAAGCTTTTGCGCACGGGCTTAGATAAGCTTTTACACCTGAATGAACATACTGTCAAAGACTTATTTATTGAAATTTACAGCTTACATATGATTTCCTAGGTAAATGTTATCATGTTACAGAGTGTATAGTTATATGTAATTCTCGCCCAATTAGAATTCAAGCATTACATCTGTTTCTTTGCCACATAGTATATAAAATCTTGGTGTTTAATCAGAAATATTGATGGTTATTATTTAAAATCTGTAAAATTACTTGTAAATGCTGTTGCTTTTAAAATGAACAACACTAATCGATTTCTTATCATAAGAACAAAAAATATTTTTAAAATGATTTGTATTACTTTGCATTTACATATACATATTTCTAATACTAAACATCTCTTCAAAAGAAATATGATTCGTATTACGTACTTGTACTTTTGAGATACTGTATTTGTCAATCTACATCTTCGGTCTTTTATTTCACAAGTGCGTGTGATAAAGAGATCGTTGTTATCTTCCGCTTGTCATCATTTTCCTTGTAATTGTTAGTGCTTAATGAGTTATATGATATAAGAGCAGGCTATCAAATTAACAGATATCTGCTTCTGTTTTCTGTTCATCGTTCTGTTTATCAAAACAAAACCTTCGCCAAACAGATATAACACATAGCATGTTATATTCGTAATGCTCTGGATTGTATTCACTAACAAGTCGGGATGAGTAAGGAAATAATGCAATGCATTTCGCACCTTCTGCTAATTTACAACTTTCGAAATGTTATTAGGTTATTTTGATTTAATTTTTATTGGTAAATCTTGTATTAACCTTTACTTATTTCCTTTAAAATTGCATATTCATTCTGCACCTAATAACGTATCAAATCCTCCATTTAAGTGAATTTCTCGTTGTTGAAAATTAGTAATACATTTAAAATATTTATAGAAGTTACCTCCCACCGATCAATCTCCATCGTGTTTTCTCCATTCCACGTAACATTGGCCAAATAACATGTTTCTAATTGGCACAACTAAAAGCCATTAACCAAAGAATTGAATTGAATTGAAATTACCTTTTAAATTCGCGCTAACAACGATAAAAATTAAAACAATCAACCGTAATACAAGAAGAACTGTAATTTAAACTAGAAATGACCTAAAAGTTCTTTCTTCTATTTAAATAATAATAAATACATTCACAAGTAGTAACCAATACGAGAGACATTTCTGAATGTAAATGATACCCAGTAACATATTACCGAATCCTTACAGCTAAGTTAGCAAAATTCGTTTGAACCAAATTAAAAAAATTGCTTGCATTGTCTTAAATTCACAATTTTATATTATGTTTAACTTTTATTATGTTCTTATTTAGAAATTAATCAATCCAAAACTGGTGTCTCTTAGTTGTTCTTCATTGTTTTGTTCATCCGACCGCAACCTATAAAATTGGAGTGTAGCTATTTCTGTGACATCAAAGCATGGTCTAAGAGATGTTGAACAATAAATTTGTGGTGCGTTGGACACACCTGCTCCTCAACCTTTCTGGGAATCTTATTTAAAAATGGTTTTGGGTGGCAATCTTACTGGTTACCTTGTTAAGTATGCTCTTTCCTAGTAAAGCTGGAGTTTGTGGAAATATTTTGTTTCCTTGATCATCTTGTGGTTAAAGAAATCAAATACCGTGCTTCCCGACTTCATTACGGTGAAAAAAAATTGTACAGTGCAGTTTAATACTTATATTGCTTTTATTTATAAGTTTGTGTTGTGTTGTTATGTGAATGTGCAGAAGTGTGCGTGCGTGTGTGTACGTAAATTCGTTTAAATAAATTCACATTTTAGTAAGATTTTTTGATTTTATAACCAAATAAAGGACGAAGTTATAAGATAAATATTTTTTTTAATATACGCTAGCAATGGAGAACCTTATTTTTTATGTTTGCAGATAAATGTAAACCAATCATGGAAATGTTATGTTAATATTTCAATGTGCTATAAAATCCATTAAACTAAAGCATATTAATCATACATCAGGTTTCGTCGTACGCTTAATTCATACGGTCCTTCGGTGTAGTCCTACCAAAAGAAATCACCATTAAAAATGTTGAAGTTGCTTTTATTCAAAAACGCCGAGCCTCATAATATCGCCATTTACATTTTTCACCTCTGAATGCATAACTTTATACATTTTCTAGAAAATTCCTCGTCGGGACTGCCACTAATAAATGTTGTTTATTTTGCGGAGCTGAGAGAAAGATGCCCTGAAAACTGAATATTTATGCTGGAACAGGTTTCTTTAACTTTACCTTAATATAAAAGTGTTTTACCGCTGGATTTAAATATTAAATGTCTTAATAAGAATGTGTCGCTTAAAGATTTTTTTTTGGAATTTTAAATAGATTTTCTTCACATTTGATTTCTTCGGAAAACCATTCTTTCCGTGAAAGTTTTTCTTCTTTGTAATAAAGTACAGTTTGAGTCCTGTTGAGAACAGAAAAAAATGTCACTTGTTTCAGAGTTATTTAGTATGCAACGGAGCCATGTAGAGGATTTTAAATCGTTATTTTTTTTAACGTTTGTTAAATTTTTTTGAGATTATAATTATTAGATTGAGATATTTATTTAAGATTTTGTAAATTCTTCATTTGAAAGGGTATATTTTCAAAATGGTCCCATAGAATTTTTTATCAAAATCGATTCAGTCGTTTCGTTTTTGAAGCACATAAACTAGAATTATTAAGTCATCTAAATAAAAAAAAATTTCGTATTTTGCTTTTAAAGTCGGTTTATTTTTTTTTTGTCATAATTATTCAATAACAACACTAAGGCACCATATACTTAAGTCCAAAGTCTTTGCGATGTAATCCAGCATATACTACCAAAGCAATAATATCCCTAATCCCCATATACACCATATTCGCCCCCCATATTCATATCCGGTAAGTAATGGTGGACATTCTTCATAGTGATTATTGGTCTTCGCGGTCCACACCGGACACACGTCAGCATAGCTTATTTTATATAGGGAATCCCATTTATGAGAGAAATATTTTATTGCGTCTATTTCTATAGATGTTATGAGTTTCTTTTTATGGGATAGACTCGAAAATTATGATGTGGTAGTTCATATTTGTTATTATTTCTCACTTCATACTTATACTTCTTAATCATTTTTGTAAAAGAAACGAGAGAGGCACTGTAATAATTTATAAAATTATAATATTATTATTTATTGTTATAATATCAATAGCAATACAAACATCATCTGTTAAAATTGTAACTTTTAACTAATAACGGTTTATATGATACAGCCCATTGATAAAGAAACAGACAGACAGTAGAGACTTAGTAATAGGGTCCTATTGGTACCATTCACGCATCCAGAGACTACTAACTGACACGCGACACACGATTGATCAGTTTTCATGTACATTCTATTCTATTAAAAGAAAACCGACTTGAGAAACGATTTTAACAGAGACAAATAAACTGAAAAGCAAAAAAAATAATATTCTCTACAACATTTTTAAGTCGGTGCCAAGTAAAACCTTTTACGTGTTATTTATTGGCACCGACTTCAAAATGTCGTAGAATATATGCACGCTGATAAGCAATACTAATAGTAATTCATTTTGAGAAAATTGCTTCCAAAGATGTCAAACCTATTCTTAACAAATATGTTTGAAGAAGTATCCATCTATTGTTTTCTTTTTTGATATAAGGTGTAATGAATTAAAATCAGGTTGATATATTTAATATATTATCTAATAAAAAGTTTTTGAAATATTTAAGATTACTGTATAAATTGCAAAATATGGAACGCACTTGGAAATCAAAACAAAAAATCAAGAGACATTTTTCCTTACTTATTTAGTTCATATGACTTGAATTTTTTTAATAATGTTAAATACGTGATGCAGTATCAAAATATATCAATATCTCCGAATTTGACTTTTTGTGGGTTGACACATTATTGCTTATCAATATCCATATTTATTCATTAATCCGTAAATTGTTTTTGCGTTTGGTTTTTATTGATGTATATATAAACGACTAAAAAATAATAGGTACATCTCGTAGCAACATCCACAACATTTTAATGCAAGACAATGCATATTTGCATTTGCGTGCAGACGGTGTCGGCTCAAAGTTAGGTCTGCATGCATATTAAACTCCTTTAATTATACCATTTACACTTTTAATCTCATCTGTGAAAACAGCTGTTTAAGATGCACGGATTTTTTTGTATTATTTTGTTTAGGGAGTTTTTAACAGAATAACTATTGTTTTCAAGACACAAATGACAGAGTTGTTTTTAATTAATAAATTAAAAATTTCCCCTTTAAAACTTATAATGTGATTCTTAAAAAGATATGGATGGTTACGATTAATCGTGAAATAATTTAGATAAAATTATATATTTCAATTTAGTTTATATACAATTAAATTAAATTCAAACGATTTTGCATAAGATTTTTTAAAAGAAAAATTAGAATAATAAGATTCGATTTTGTAATATAGGTTTTAAAATGGAAAAATTACATCAAATCTTTAACAAAATAGTACACAGAAACACAAATTAACGCAACACCACAAATTAATAAATAATTCCTTGCCTCAAACAGACGTCAAAACAACCCAAATACCTCTAATAGCGTATTTAAACGTACAAACTGAACATACGACTTTCAAAGCCTTATCTCATTGCAATAAAGTTGATATTCGCTTGAACAGTTTCATGGTAAATGTGTAATAAAAGGGTTTTCAACGAAATATTAGACATGTTCCGTCATTTGAAATCAAAACATTGGAAAGTTTGCTTAAAGTACGGGGCGAGGGTTTATTGCTGTGAACTAAAACTGTGTAGGCGACATAATTTTGTTAATATTATCTTTCAATTAAATTTGAATTAATTTGTTTAATTTAAATTTGTATAAATTAAGTCTGTAATGAGCTGTTATGATTCTTGTTTATCATATTTAGTATATATTTTATTAATCGTAGAAAACAAAGTAAAATTAGCCGTAGTACATAGGATTGATAATAATCAATATTAATATGTGTTAAAAAATTATCTTTATTATATTCCTATTAATACATATTTCATACATTTAACATCATTATGACTGTATTTACTTATGAACTTTAAATATTATTAAGCGATTTTTTTAATTTGTTTATTATAAAAATAATGCGACGCATAGTAAAGAACGACCATGTTATATATATAGTATAGACGAGCTGTCCCTTGTGATTTCACTCGCGTTTATAGTTACTATTTCGCTCCTATGAGTCGTAGGGTGATGTAATATAGCCTATAGCCTTCCTCAATAAATAAACTATCTAATACAAAAATATTTTTTCAATTCGAACCAGTAGTTCCTGAGATTAGCGCGTTCACACAAACAAACAAAGAAACAATGCATTACTTAGTAAATAACTTTCATATTTTCTACATAGTATAGATTTACTTTATACTAACTTTACACGAAACACCAAATATATTTTAATATCATAAATTTATTAATATAATATTTTTTATTATCTTTATTCAACTGTCAGTTACAGCGTTATTACTGTTAGGGGTAAAGCATTATAATGTTTCTAGGTATAATTAGGAAGTAAATGAGCGTAGCCGAGGCGAAGTTTGTGAATATGATGTTACTCTGTTTTCATTTTACTGTGACAAGATTTATTGATATTTGATATTTCGTTTTGGAGTTCTATAACTAGAGTAAGAAATAATGAAAACTTAAATGAATACTCGATTAATGTAAACATTTGTAAAAGGTTCTTTTTTCAAAACACACCAAATAATTTCTTTCAAATTATATGAAGAAAACACTTCAAAATGGGAGAAGGTTCTTTATCAAACTGCATGTATTTTTCTGTGACGTTGTACTTTTAAAGGCTTTATTTTAATGTATTACCCACTTAATACTCAAAATTGATTAAACTTTTTCGGCTAAAAGAAATATGGACGGTTTACTAGTTTTGACAATTTACGTCCGTCATGTCAGTTTTTGCTGACGTCATATATCCGTTGACGCTTCGTGGAAAATACGAATCTAATGACACCTTACACTTCAAAATCGGTTCAGGCAATTAGCCTCCTTTATATCACAATGGAAAGGACACACAAACTCCCATACATATCATTACCCTTAAGCTTCAGTCGGGTAAAGACACGTCTGTTTGTTTATTCTTTGACATATTAACAAGAGCAGGTGTACGTCAGGGGTCAAAATTAATGCGGTCCGCGGATATATATTCTGTCATTTTCCCCAAATCTCGGAATTAATTTTACACACAAAACTCTGCGGGTTCAGTGGTCGGGTTAATTTGACCGATGTATAGTGCGGTTTACTTTTAAAGTGAAATAAATTGTATTAAATTTTTATTTATAGCTTCAATGATAGCCGTGTAAAAAGTCAATATAAGTTTTATTACTATGAATATTTTAGTTCAATACAATTTGACATTAATCATCTGTATCTATTTCCAACTTTGACAAGCTCGTCAATAGTCTTTTTGGTTAGATACTATCGCCGGCCACGCTCTGTCTTTAGCTGGTTGCTAGGCAATATCGTCCAAATTTATCGGGCATTCTGGGCGCCAAAAGCCACTTATAGTTTATACAGAGAAGGAGTGCTGAATGATATTTTTATTACACATTAAACGTACACATATATTTGACACACACACACACACACACGTGTATATACAATTTTATTTATTGTTATTCAATGGTCAAATTTAGAATAGATTATCTGTGGTCAATTTTGAAATCGGTTGGAATTTAATTAACTAAGGTTCGACAGCTAGGCGACTCATATAAATAGTTATATAACATCATTGACCGATCATTATGCATATTTTTACGTAAATATAATAACATAATAAAGCCTCCACCACCACGCTTAAGCTGGGGTCACACGTGTATCTTTTATTCAGATCCCTCTTCGAACCCCTTAATGCAAGGGCCTTTGTTTCAAACATGGAACCATCATTATACCTGAATTTCCCGTCCGTTTTAATTAATTCGTTTAATGGGAAAATCATAAATATATATTACTTTGTCAGTATGTGTTGTTGGTCATAAAAAATATATTTGGAGCTTTGAACTATAGTGTTTTTATATAACTTTAAATATTTATTAAAAAAAAACGCACTGATTTCCAAAGGAATATACGTATGTAGTTTCGTTTAATGATGACATTTTTAATCAAGTTATTTTAATTTTAAAAACCAAACAATAAATCGATTTTAATGAAAATTCTATAGGACCAATGGGAGAATGAATCCGTTTAAACATAAAGAGAAATAATCGAATCGGTCAAACCATTTTCGAGTTATTGGGGAACATACATAAAAAGAGTCCCCGATGAGTTGCGAACGTCCTCCTTTTTAAGTTAAAGTCTACTAAAAACTAGCTATCCGCCCGGTTTTGCATGTGTGTACCCATTATGACTTATAATTTTTTAAAAGGAGATTTTTTTGAACCCTTTTTAAATTTTTCGTGAGTGTTCTTTCATACAAACCTTGGCCAATCATAACGTGACCATAACAAGCATTGCAAAATTTACGTAATCGTGTTTATCTAAGACGAGAATTACATTTGTAAGTTTTTCTCTCAACGTATAAAACAACTCTGTAACTACCTAGGTAACCTTTTGACAGCTGTGTCAAAAAAGGCACTTACAGTAAATTATTTCAGATGTAAAGCAATGACAAACTTATGTAAATCTTTATGAAAGTCTGAAAGCAAAACTTATAAGTGTCATTTTCACTTATGAAAATACTCTGGTCTCTGTCATCCAAATTAATACGCTTAGGAACTAGTGCCACAGACAGACATACATATCGGTCAAACTTATAACACCCCTTTTTTAAATGGGGGGGTTAAAAAAATTGCTGCTTAGAATTAAATTGGCTTTTTACGTAGTAATTGATCTAAACAGTTTCTACTCGTGTCCTTCCGTCTGCACTTTCATTTTATTGTCCTTTCATATAAATAATTTAATTTTTAAATCAAATTTATAACTGAGAGCGATAGGGCGACAAGAGAGGACCGGTCACTGACCGTTCAAGCGAGAGGGTGACCAGGAGGGCTAAAATGTAGATGTATTAAAATGCATTCAAAAATACTTTTTGATATGAAGTATTTTAATGCCAATAATCAATGTAAATAACCTAAGATTATTGTTTTAATGCTAATGTAGTTTGAAGTTTTTTTTTGCAACCAGGCAATGATATCAGAGTAAGATTCCAAAACCCACAATCCAAAAATAATTTTGAATTTATTAAGATTATCCTTGTAATTTTATAATAATAATTTTTATGTAGATTATATAGAATCTTTTTCCTGTTATTACTTTAAAATGTTTTCTAAAATTAAAAAAAATATGCCTCTCTGTATAATCTGTCGTGCTAGAAACATATATAATTATTCTATTACTTTTTTTTTATTTAAAAACAGAACATAAAATTTTAATTACATCTATACAAATGTTTCGAAATCCATCTGTCTATCTACATACCAGAATAGCCAGGTGTTATAAATCCTCAAATTAATGTATCCCCGACCACCTCCAACTGTCTCGTCTAGCAGCAGGTGCGAGTAATGTCCGGCAAATAACCCTTCTGACCAGAATGACAAGAGAGGGTCGAATGAACAAAATATAACCAATGAATAATTGTGCATTTTTTTCGGTTGTTTTTTTTTCGGATTTTCGAAAAAAAATATGCATTGACGTCAATATTTTATTTGATATGAAGATACAAAGAACAAATATTGTTGTGCATTTGTTTATCCATTGTTAAAAATGTATTCGCATTAAAAAAATAAGTTTTCCTAAAAATAGAGAAATAATAATGGTAAATTAATAGCAAAAACAAAAAATTATCAAACGCTTCGCTGGTTAATTCAATAAATTTTTATGATTAATAAACAAACAGTAATCACCCACTATATGATCAACAAACAAAAAGCTGAAGAAAACTAAAAAAAAAATACTTTAAGCAACCAAATATACCGTCAACAAAGATTAAATTACACATAGGAAACTTCAAGCTGGTGCAAAAGCATGTAAAAAACAACATCATACGAATAATTTTCAATAATTCCGACTACACGAAAACCCGTATAAGTTGAGGTTAAAAACAGTTTAAGCGAACGTCTAAAACGCAACGTTACATATATCAGGGCTAATTACACGGACGTTAGAATGTAAAAGAACATTTATGTTACCGAATGTGCATTTAAGGACGTGCGTGGTACGTTTTAAAAGAGACAGCGTTTTATTTTATTCGCCGCTTAACGTTATAACTCTCGGACCATGAGGCTTAGATTTGTATTGTTTTTTTTTTAATATAAGTTCTTGGTCGAAAGATTATACGTTATCTCCATGGGTGGTATTAGGGTTTTTTCGCACTGAGAATCGAAATTGCGATTCAAAGTTATATTATATGACTTGCATATATTATATATAGTAATTATAATAAAGCATTGCAAATATTTAAGTTCTTCTGTTATATTAATATTATACTAGCGTTTTATTAAAAAAAAAAACATATGGATATTTAAAACAAAATTAAATGAATCTTTATCATCTATGATTCACACGAATCGTAATAGTCATATTGATTTACGATCAGAAACCACTAAATAGATTATGTGAAATAATGAAGTAAATTTTCATTCATCATGATTCAAAATATTTTGAAATAAAGTATGTAATATTTGTATGGTAATCGTTTCATATGTGATATCGTCTTGTATTAACCGCTGTTCGTTCATTAATTGGGTCAGCTCCTTTAACGAGATTTAATCTGTGTTCCCGCGTGCGACATTTGAAATAGAATTTCAGACATTGTGATTATGAATATGTTACAACATTTTAACAACACAAAATGTCAGCCATTACTGGAACGGAAAATTACGCAGTTTACGAAATCTCAGTAGAGTTACTGTCTTAATCAAATTACACTTATAAGTTTTGCTCTCAGACTTTCATAAGTTATTTTTCATTGTTTTACACCTGAAACAGTTTACCGTCAGTGCCTTATTTTTGATATTCACAGCTTGTGTAAGTACTTACGACGTCTCTCTTAGTAAAGTCAAAATTGTTTTATATCGTAATTCTTGCCTTATATTTTTTAAGTAATACCATTACTGACAGTGACTACAAAAAGTATTGTAAAATACATATTGTATTTATTTTATTGTATAGGTATAAGGTTTTTCTAATAAACATTTTTGTCAATATCAATATTTAAAAGTAAAAAAACAGAATTAAATTTTTTTAATTCTTTTTCGTTAATAATACTTATACTGTACGAGCCTATAAGATCCACGTTTCTCTTTTATTTTATTTTTTTTTTTAATAATAAAAAAAATCATTTTTACTATCAAATATCGATTCTGGTAACAGTAAAATGACACATGCCCAGTTGACACCCAGTATATATAAGAAATAATTGTTTTATTTTAGTTGTACACACAGTTTTGTAAGGCTTTTCTCTCGTAGTCATTATTATTCAATACACATAATTGTACCAAGGTTCATTGAAAAAAGGCAAAACATGTCTAGAATGAAAACATTCCGAGTGAAAAGTCTAGAATCTAGATTTTCCAGTAAGTAAACTAACAGCACGAGTTCTCAGATTGGATTGCAAATGAGTTTCGCGTCGCCTTTGAGTCGCATTCAGATTACTCGGTTTATGTATTTTTTTATAACTTGGTCTTTTTTCTTTTGCACTTTTCTAGAAACATTTTGACTTGTGACGTTATTACAATTATTACTGTATGTTCGTATTTTAATTAAAGGGGCTGATCGTGATGGATATGATATCGTACTTGGCCGACGTTACGATTGAGTTGCATCAACCCTTCAGACCTCGATCTTAGAGGTTCTGGATTAACCTTTTTTAACATGAATGAGAACCGAGATGGCCTAGTGATTAGAACACGTTGATCTCAAACAATTTTAGCCTATACTTTCGGGATTTATGTTATTCAGATTAAAGTAAAGTGAAGAAAAGTAACAGTCTGTTCATATCCCGCTGCTAGAGAAAGGCCTCCTATTAAGGAGAAGGTTTAGAGCTTAATCCACCACGCTGCTTCCACTGCGGATATACACGTGTCAGAATTTTTACCGGCGCATGTAATTTTCCTCACGATGATTTTCTTCACCGCCGAGCTCGAGATGAACTTAAATACAAATTTAGCACTTGAAAACTCAGCGATGGCTTGAACCCGTGGTCATCGGTTAAGATCGACGTGTTCTAACCACTAGACTATCTCGACTCATCTCAATATAAATATTGAAAACCCTTTCACATAAAAGAATAGTTCTGAGGTAACACGTATTAAAAAAAAACACTACGAGAACCTCTGTTTACAAGTCGATAGAAAATCAAATTCATATTTTCCATAACACAAGCAATGTCCGCGATTACATATATATCCGTCCCAGAGTAAAGTACCACAGATCTTAATAAACAGCTAGAATCAATATAAACTAAGGCTTTAACTTGTCGGGTGTCGGATTAGACGGACGGCTCTCCAACTTGTACATTAGGATCCCGACTGGTCTCAAATAGTTTAATACTTGGGAGACGACGCTTGTTTTAGCTGACATGATTACTCTAGCGAGCAAAAGTAAGGAATTGCTTGGATATTGTTCATATTCAAGATCATGATGTTCTTTTATTGTTTCTTTTTACCTTATTTTATACATTTTTAAATACTTTTTGTGAACAAAATAAAAAAAAAACTATTTAAAAATATAAAAAATAGATATCCATCGGTGGCAGCATGTGAGCCAAGCCATCGGCAGCTCTCTTCAGGTTGAGTAATCTCCTCACTATACGTGGAATTTCAAGTAATACTGCCTTCTGTATTCGGCCCTTGATCTGACAACCAAGCGAGAGTTTCTGAAGATGTTTGTCAAAACTCTTCGCTAAAAGGCCGTTAACCGAGACGACAACAGTAACAATAATTGTTGAATCTACACTCCACATGGCAAGGCAAGCTCCACAAGGCTCCTGTAGGCAAGGCAAGATCATTATTATCATCGTTTTCCTTATTATGTTCTTTATTTCTTATCAAATATATGAGTTACATATAAATGATATGGAAGAGCGAGATCTCCTGATACAGGTATTTTGATACTTTCTAGATTTCAAATTAAAAACCAGACGATTATTTTTGAAGTACATGAAAAATTTGGATCTTTAACTTATTTGATTATTAAGCCATTCAGCTGCAAGAAGCAGTCAAATTAATCGAGAAAGATCAGTGATTTTTCATTCTTTTTCAAGAGATTACTAAAACTTTTTTTGGCATTTGGCCACTTATGATCAAGTCTATAACCCCCTTTTAGTTAATTGCTTACTTTTGGGAGAGGCTGTATATAGTGTTAACAATGTATCAAAGGAATTACTCATTTGTTAACAAAATCATCTCAATGGACGTGAATCAGCGGGACAAGGGCCGTAGATCAAGGAAACGATTTCCTCCCTCCTAAGGGCTTCTGAATCATATTGCCCTAGCAATTCGTGACGCGTTCATCGTTAGTATGTTAGTAAAATAAATCATCTTTTACACGCGGCCTTTGGCGTGTTATTGTAAACTTTGTTGAATTAATACGTATACGTATGTATATATACATAAAATAAAGCCCATGACATCTCGAACAGGGGTCATCAAATAGCGTGCGAAATATGCCTTAAGTATGCGAAATATATAACAGAAACGGAATCATCTTCGTTTCAGTTTCTATTGAAAATTTACTTGTTTTCACTTAAGTCGGTAAACATATACAAATTTAATGACAACCTGCATCAACCTTAATCCAAACTTCATACAGTATTTATAAATTTAAATGTATCATTTCATTGCAGCAACATGGTGGTGTAAAGGTCGGTATGAGGAGAGAGGGGGGTTGGTGACTTAAACATTATCAACTGTATAAAACCTGTAACGAAACAAAACGATCATGATATTTTGAAAAACGGATCGCCAATTAAACTATCTGGCGACCCCTGATCTAGAAGATTATACGTTTCAAATGTTACCATAATTTTGAAATAGGTTCAGTGGTCCCGGATTTTATTTCGAACGTACTAAAATCTATTCTCTGTTTTTCTCTTCTCTTTATATTATTATAAATTTTTTGTCTCATACTTTGGTTTCCTATGATTGCGGTCCGTCGAATTAAATGGCCCAATAATATGAGCGTCTAGAAAACTTTGAATTTACATCTTCAAAATACACTTTCTAGAAAACTGTGTCATTCAATTGTCATAGTAAAAGATTAAGTGATATCACCTGAAGACAAAAAGTGACTGCTAAATGTACGCTGGTAAGCAATACTGTGTCAAGCAACACGGACTTCATTTTGAGAAAATGGCATCTAAAGATGTCAAACTCATTTTTAACAATTTGTTTAAAGACGTATGTATATATCCATCTTTTCTTTTCTATTTTGATAAAATGTGTAATGAATTGAAAGCAGATTGATATCTTTAATGTGTTATCTAATAAAAAGTTTTTCAAATATTTGAGAGTATTGCATAAATTGCAGTAAATGGAAGGCACTTGAAATTCGAAACATTAAATTAAGTAACTTTTTTCCGTACTTATTTAGTTTATATGCCTTGATATTTTTTTAATTATGCTAAATAGGTGACGCAGTATCATAATACAATAATATCTCCGAATTTGACTTTTTGTGGGTTGACACATTATTGCTTATCAGCATCCAAATATAAGTCAACATCATTCCAGCAAACCAAAGCGTGACACTATCGTCCGACATAACAAGACCAACATTAACGTGAGCAAAACCGGGAATAAAGGCTATGTGATATCATACAGAGTCAACTTTTCATGCATTTTTATTTCAAACCAGGAACTCGGAGACAAATGTCTGGACCGTGTTCGGAAGATGTTTACATTCGATTCGAATATCGAAGTTTGTTTATCAGTTGGATATTCTAACACCCCGTCACATTGTAACCTTTTGAAACCTGCTTTTGAAACGTCTCGCTTTGTTTGAAGACAATTTGTTTGTTTCACGGGAAATATTCGATGGCATTGCAGTTGCATTTTTGGTTTTATCTATCTACCTTTAATAGAGCAATTCTTGTATATATTTCCAATTGAATAAAACTGAAGTGTCCGTTTGTAATTTCAAATTGACACCTTAAAACTATTATATTATGCATATGAAAGTATATACTGTAATTACACTAAAACATACTCTTTAAATTTTTTATCTGTCTGTCTGTTTATTCCGGCTAAATACTGAGACGGCTGGACAGATGTTGAGTTGGACTTTCAATCACAGATAGCTAATGATAATGTTAAAGTTAATAAATTGATCGTGAAAATAATGTTATGTAAGTACACTAAATTGATTCTTATTATTTCTTAAAGGTGTTTTTTGTCAGTATGAAAAATGTCCCTGAAACCATCCATCAAAATGATTCTTTGACGAAAATTAAAGATTAATGTTTTCATTAGAAATACCGTTCAAAATTCTTCATTGTTACTTATTATTATTTATAAATTTAATAATTACTTACTCATTCTGTCCATTCTCCTTATAGAACCTCAACTCAAAGAAAAACTAATATATTTCTTTTATTTTTTCACTACAACAGACACCATTAGTCATTAACACCATACTCACATAAGTTAACTTTCACCAGTGTAACGTCCCATCAGTTTTTCCCCATAATTTCCCGTTTAATTATTTGCCGAAGCAAATGAATGTTTACCCCCCTGTTTGACGAGTTTACCGTCATTATATATTAAAAGCTACAGCAAGGTGTTACGCATTAACGCCTGAACGCGTGTCCGATACAGGGCTGACAATTTCATTAATAACTTGGTTGATTAAGTTACACACTTGTTAGAGTATAGCTTAATATTTGTTTATGGAAATTACACTTCAATTTAAATGACAAACGACTTAAAAGTTTACTAAGGAAAATTCTATGAGAACTAAATTGTATATTCAAGCAAAAAAAATTATAAACGAAATTGTGCAGGACTATGTGTGGACCTATTAGCTGGATCGGTCGTGAAGAAAATGTGCTTATTCCGAAGTAAAGTTCGAAGTGTTTTATTCAAATTAAGTTGCCATATTTATACAGTTTTGACAATGCACACAATAGATACCTGTAGTAACGATCATATTTGCGGAAAGCACTATTGCTATCTCTTTTTTAGATCTATCCTTATTACACAACATTATCTATATAACATAATCTTTATAGTAAGTTTATATAATACAAACTCTTATTTCTATTTCTTTTACTAATTACAAATTTATTATGTTACTAAATTATGACAAATATTAAATGACTCTTTTGAACGATACACAAACTTTACGAATTTAAACACTTATATACATATATCTATTAAGTTCGTCGTTCTGCACAGAAATTTCGAATAAACAGTAAACACTGAATATTCATAAAAAAGTCTTTGACGAATTAAGACATTCCTCCTCTTTTGAACATCGGTTAAAATCACCAATTTGAGATATTGTTGACTCTGTCTTATGCTGTATTGTGTTTCGGAAAACTCGAGCTTGTCATTTCGCCGATGACACCTGAAATGATTTTATCTATGAGCCAACCCTACTTAGTAATGACAGATGGGAATTTGGTTTTCGGGTATTGCACACAGATAATTAATTCAGAAGTGCTTGGTTTAATTATTGCTCACTGTCTGTATATGTCCGTTATTAAGCTGCCAATTATAGAGCCTTTAAATTGACCTTAAATTATAATCTATACTAATATTATAAAATCGTAAGTTGTATGTAGGCAGTAATCTCTAAAACTGCTAAACCGATTTGAAAAAATATTTATGCATTGGATGGTTTGTTTATTGATGAATGCTATAGGCTAAATTATATCACGCTACGATTCATAAGATCGTAGCAGTAACTAGAAATGCGAGTAAATACGCGAAGTGCAGCTAGTATTAAATAAATGTATTGAATTTCTGTGAAAAATTGTGTGCTTTGTGTAGCTTGTGGTGTTAATATTTTGAAACATCCTTTTTCGAGAATTATAATTTTAATTACTAAATTTTGTTACGAGATTTACGTAAAATGTTTTTTTCATATTAAAAAAAAACGGGTCTTATCGCGATAACTAATGGTAGTAATACCTTTTTATTGCCCGACGTTTCGACGAAGTTGCATCCGTCGTGGTCACGAGCTGACCGTCGGTCAGCGATAAGACTCGTTATATTAAATATGAATAGTATAAATCGCTGATGTTTAAAATTAATTGCTTATATTCATTTCTTTTACACCTGTAAGATATTACTTTCAGTGACATATTCATTAAAACGCACAGCTTACGTAAGGTTACCTAGGTTACTGTTATCAGGTTACAGAGTTGTATCATATCAGTTACGACAGTTAAACTAGGAAGTGTACTTAGTATACTACACTTAGTACTTAATACACGTGTTTTTAAATAAAAGTCTTTATGTACTTATTTTGATACACCACTTCAAAAGTATATTCTTTAAAATAAAAAAATAGGGTAATAAATGACGGAGTTCTGTGGTAACAAATACCTCCTTTTCGAAGTCGGTTATAAAAAACAGTGTAACATTTCCAGATAGCCAATAATAGATCTCAGTTAGCGTGGAATAAGGAAACCCTTTGTTCGAAACCAGGCAATCTATACGACACAAGCACTAGATCGTGGGTATGGTTTAGTCCTGGAAAGATTCTTTATGCAGTCCGTTGCTAATTGCGAGCATACTGAGCTTTTCTAGTAAAGCTTAGTGATAAATGTATACATTTATCACTAAGCTTTGCTAGAAAAGTATGTATGTTTTTATTTAAAATGACTAGCAGTTAGTCGTGACGTGTCCTTCACTTGTATGAACAGTATTTATACTTATTTGATATCTATACAAAAAATAAAATTGAAGTGTCTGTTAGTAATATCATATTAGCTTTTAACTAAATGCATATGAAATACTACATGGTACTAACATAAAAAAACACAATTTAAAAATTTCTTGTCTGTCTGTCTGTTGGTGTTTTTTTTCTGTCTGTTTGGCTAATCTCTGAAACGGCTGAATTGATTTTGACAGGACCTTCATTCACAGAAAGCTAATGTTATAAGGAGTAACTAGAGCTGCTTTTATTTTAAAATTTTTATTTATTTTAATTGATAAATAAAAAAACTAAAAAAACATTAAAATTAATAAAATAGTGAACAACATCCGATTTCTACGTGAATGGTAATGGAAGGTAAACATTATATAAATTTTATTTTTTCCTTAAATGAACGTGGGTAGAACCACAGGGCGACAGTAGTTTTTACTGAACACGTGAATTTTTAAAGTCCGTGGTCAAATTGAGAATAGATTATCTGTGGTCAAACTCAAAATCGGTTGAAAATTTAATGAACTGCTGTCGGATTCTGACCGCTAGACGACCACTAGTTGCTATAATTTGACCAAAGATGAAAATATCTTTACTCGTTCAAATTTAATATAACGGGTCTTGTCGCGATAACTAATGGTAGTAATACCTTTTTTTTTAAACGCATTACTATCATTAGTCAAAGGACCCGTTATGTTACATATAAAAAACCACTAATGAAGTTTTTGTTCAACTTATACTAATTTGAATGAAAACTTCATTAGTGATTTTTAAAAGAGTAACAAACGTACAGTATCAATAATTATTACCATTTGCGAGTTTCATTTGTCATAATTAATATCGAAAATAAATTTATTGATAAATCATAATTTCAAAAGTGTATTTAATACCAATATATCAAAAGCAACATAAGCTTCATTCTCAAAGCCATTGCATTTACGTTCGCACATAACTCTCCTCCACACGTTACTAACAAGAATGAAAGCGGGTCAAAGAATACATAATTGATGTTACCCTCGAAGTAATGAAGTGGAAGAGATATGACGGGACATACAAACACGCGGTTGACTTATGCGACCCCTGTGCGACTTAGATCTGCCACTTTTGTGTTTAACGTGTGTAACCGCATAATGGACCATTGCAACTGATACTTTGAGTGTGTGAGAAGTAAAATACTTGAATGGTATGACGGACACGTTAGCGCAGTGGTCACTGCAAATGACTGAAGCGCTAACGGTCGCGGGTTCGATCCCCGCTCACGGCAAACGTCTGTATTGGCCATACGGATGTTTGTCGTGGTCTGGGTGTTTGTGTTAGTGTTGTGAGTGTTTCCGGACCCCCGACACAAGGTCACGCGATCTTAATGGGGGCCGTTGAGTGTGATGCGTTTATTTATTTCTTTATTTATTTATTTATATTTAAGTTTTCCTGATAAAAGCGATTATCGCTACATCATCTTATTTAACTATCGAAATTACTGGACCGATATAAAAAAAAAATATTAAAATCCTTCATTATCTTTGATTAACATAGGCTGTTATATTTTTTTATTTTTCGTTAAATGCGTATACCTAGCCACGCGGAACAAAATGTATTTTAAATTTCTAGTGTTCAAGTTTATTCAGATCTCGTTCAAAGCATTTATCGTAAATAACGTTATTTAAAACGTTAGCGTGGACATGAGGTGCACAGACGCGGACGTGAGCATGAGAAACGAAATAGGCTATCTAAAAAAATGTAGAAAAGAAAGTAATAACCTAAACTGAGTGTAATGATTTAAAAAAATCAAAGCATTTACAGTCTTACTACAATAAATTTTAAAATCATTGTTCGCGTATTCATAAAATTCCGATTTATAAGTTCGTGCCTAAGAAGACTTTTAAGTTAAACATGCTTAAGATATAGTTTAATTATGTGTAAACATATGCTTAAGTGAGTAAAACAGATTTTTAAAACCAATTTTAACTGACAAGTAAATGCCTAGAACGTTATATTTTATCAGTAAGTTTTTCATTTTTTCATTTCACACTATTTTAGGGTGTTTTCAAAATTTAGTTAAGGTTGGATTCTTAACCCCACCGATCAATCTCCATCGTGTCTTCTCCATTCCACGTGACATTGGCGAAATAACATGTGCCTAACTGGCACAACTAAAAGCCATAAACCAAAGAATTGAATTGAAATGCCTAGAACGTGTAACATTTTATCAATAACTTTTCGTTATTTCATTTACAGTAGAGCAATTTAGACAAAATTTTAGGCAATCTACTAAGAGATACGTTGTAAGTAGTTACGAACCCGTATTCAAGTTTTCTGTAAAAAATAAGGCACTAACATTGAATTCTTTCAAGCGTAAAGCAATGACAAATGCCTTATGTAAATCCTTACGAAAGTCTGAGCAAGACTTATAAGTGTAATTCATGCCTTAGACAATTCAATTCCAGTCAATATCGTAATTAGTATTTAACACCTCCGCATTAAAAGAACTAACCCCCACATCTAGACAAAGATTAGCATCATAAATCATTAAGACAACCCCCAAAACGTCTACATCACACTGTATAAAACTAGGAAAACTGGACAAATTGCCCTGTCGACATTCCCAATGCATATGCTAATGCTAACGCGCCAGAATGTAGCCATTCCTTTGTTAGCCTTTCTGACTGTGGCCATCTTAAAAGGCCACAGAATGAATAGAGTGAAAGGACAATTAGGTTATAATGGCCATTTAGGTTTTGAAAGGATTCGGTGCCTGAATAGGTGATGTTATATTCCGTTGATGCTTATTTAGGAGTTGAACGTGTTGAGCTAATTGGTATTAAAATGTCTAACGGTAATTTTTGCGATGTAAATGTCATATCGAATTTGGTATGAATATGATTTTTGTGACATTATACGTTATTCTGGTCCAGTTAAAGGTGAAAAAACCAACATCAAATTTATATTTATAATATAAAACAACAAAGTCAAACAAGTACTTCATATACAGAAAATCAAAATAGTGATATCACCGCCCATCAAATAGATCCCATAACAATGTTTACATGTAATGCTGCCAGTATTTTGAGACTTTACTCAGATGCCGTGGCTTAGATGAGGTCTACAATCTTTTGTAAAAGATTGTACTTTTTTTTTGTATTAATTTACTTTAGTTTATTAAAATGTTATATTCTGTACACATATTTTGTAAAAGTTAATGGATTCAATACTTTCAACTATATAATTATTTTAATAATAGGAATAAAATTTAAAGTAAAATTTATCGTAAGTGAAGTAAAAATTAGTAGCTTTAAAGATGAACGAAAAAATTGAATACTTTATCACAAACACCATTGTGAATCATTAATAAAATAAATTTTAAGTACACGAAGTCAAAAATATATCATTTGAAATTATTAGTTATCTCATTACTAGATATTTTTCTTTGATACTATTTCGATCTTTTTAATTTTAATAATTGAAAAAATCTAAAGATTAAAAAAATAAACTCGCATATTCCAAATCGATTTTGAAAAGTTTGTCACTTACTGTGTTTTGAAATTGGACTGACTTACCGTTGATATTATTCAGTAGTTTGTCATAAGATTTAGGGTGTTGGCGTCAATAATTCAGCCACTCCTACAGATTAAACATCGGCGCCGATCGGTCGGAAACTTTATTGACTGTCTTCAAGCTTTACGCGAGTGTTATATTGTATTTCGTGTTTCTAATGTTGTTTGTGTGTAAGCTATTTCGTCTTTATTGTATTTGTTTAAAGTTTTCAATGCTTAAGTCTATTTTGACTGCCTTTGTAAGATATAAACTATGTATTGTTCTACGAAAATCAGTTTAGATATTAAAGGAAACGCTTTTAGTATGTCTGAAATTATTATTAGGTTTTTTTTTTTTTCAATTAAATTTTGAGTCTAGTCTTTAGCTTGAATTTATTAAAAAATATTAATATATTCGTTATTACAATGAAATATTACTAATAACGTTATTACAATGAAATATTACTAATAACGTTATTACAATGAAACAATTTAAATAACAGATTAGAGAAAAAAATGTTATTTGCGATTATTTATTAAAATGTGAATTTTAACATTCATGATGTTTTCATCATAATATCGTCAGTTTGGCGCCACATTTTTATGCACCCCTTCGAGAAACTGATCCTGGTTGACTGACTAAGAAATCATGGGTTATTTTTCTATAACTTTATTTTTTGCTGAATATATTTTTTGCTTTAATACATTTCAAATGGATTTTTTTATCAAACAGATAAAAAATAATATACATTTATCTCTAATTATAACATACATATCATTAATAATTTTTTTTATAAATTTTGCAGTGTTTTTGTTTTTTTTATTTCAATTACATTTAGCGTGTAACTGCTATATACATTTTTTTATTCTATTTGTTTTATGTGACTAATTTTACTTTCTACATTTATGTCTGCAGTGTTTCTCCTAATAAAACCTTTCTTTCTTTTTTAATATTACAAGAACATTTTTGCAAGAATACATATACTTCACAGAGTATAAAAGTTAAAACAACGCACAGATAAAAATTATCCCGATGACAGCTCCATCTGCAATGAAAAATGGCGCGAATATCCGTGCACGTGTCAGATAATGGGTTTACCTGCGTTTTATAGTTTTTTCCACTCACATTGTTTCTGGCTTTCATCGTGTTGTGTCTATCATTTTATGGAATTTTCGATGTGGTGATAATTAATTAATATTGATATACTTTTATATTTCACGAATTTTTTTAAACGTATTTTATGTTTTTTTTTTTTTTTGTAAGAATGAAGTGTTCATATTAAAGTAGTTTTCAGTTAAGTTTTGCTATTTGTAGATTTGGAAAAGGAGTTACGAAATATAATAAGACAAATTTATTATATTTTATTAAAATACTGTCTATATATTTACACAATTTTATATGTAAACGAATCAAAACATGACACGATCATAGAAACTTTTTAAGTAAAATCTCTGTAAAGTAATGACTCTTATGACTTATACAAACAGGAATAAACAATATTTAATGTTATTATATATTATAAAAAATCTCAAAATAAAATAAACTGACTTAAAAATGAATTTTATACAAGTAAATCAAAAAGCAAATTTTTCAATTCTGACAATAATTAGACGCGGATAAGCAATGCTATGTCAAGCCACACGGGCTTCATTTTGGGAAAATCCCGTTTAAAGATGTCAAACCAATGCTTAATAAATTTATTTGATGGAGAATATATCTATCATTTCTTTTCTATTCTGATAAAATGTATAGTAAATTAAAAGCTGATTAAAATAATGAAGAATTTTATCTAATTTTTTTTTAACTATATAAGGTGATTCCATATTGCAAAATATGGAACACACTTCAATATTCGAAACGTGAAATTAAGATTTTATTTTCGTACTTATTTAGTTTAGATGACTTGACAGTTTTTGAATAGTGTTGAATACATGACGCATTATCAGAATACATCAATATTTCCGAGTTTGACGTTTTGTGTGATGGTTGACACATTATTGCTTATCAGCATCTAATTAACTTCCGACAAGAAAAATTTTCGACGGGCATTACAAAATTTACATTAACACGAGTAAAGCTAGTCCTGTATAAAAATTCAAAAACATATTATTTTAATTGAAATCTCATAATGAATTTTAACATAAAGTAAATTAAAATTAGCTAAAGAAAAACAATTTATTGGTGCAAAAAATAAAAAAAGGATCATTTTTTACAAAACATTGTAGACCTCATCTAAGCCACTGCATCTGGGTAAAGTTCCCAAAATACTGGCAGCATTACCCCGTTGAATGGCCAAGCTGATCCTTTGACCGAGGTAGCTGCCAGCTCTTGGGTCCCCAGTTGACTCCCAAAGCCTCTTTGAGAGGTCTTTAAAAAGAGAACGAGCGTCTGGGCCCCACGGACCAAGAGTTTCCACTCCAAACGGAGCAAAGATAAAAGCCTCGTCAAGGCTTTCATATTTGCGCCGCTTGGAATGTTCGGCACTTGCTGCCGCTAAAGAAAATATATATTAAACTATTTACATCTTAATTAATACAAAAAAAAGGATTATTTTTTACAAAACATTGTAGACCTTATTTTAATTAAATTTTAAACACCTAACGTACCCTTGTCAGTCAAAAAGTCAAAATTTTAACTACTCTGTTAAACGGAGGCAGGTCTTGACGAGGGATAACTGAGACCGTTTAAAATATTCCGCTGGTTCATACTTTTTGTTAAAGTTTAATAATCTATAGACAGTTTTGTAAATTGATGTATTAACTTTGCGAGTTAATTGATTACAATTTAGTGTTTTAGATTTTGAAATTGTAAAATAAATTGTTTTACTTGATTAACAGGATATGAGCTTTTTGTTGGATATCAGCAATATGCAATAATGTGTCAATCCACTGAAAGTCACATTTGGAGATATTAATGTATTTTGATACTGCATCACCTATTAACATTATTCAATAAAAAACAAAATCATATAAACAAAATAAGTACGGAAAAAAGATTCTTAATTAATTGTTTCGAATTTCAAGGTCATTCCATATTTTGTAATAGATACAATAATCTCATATATTTAAAAAAAACTTTATTACATAATATCTTAAATATATCAACCTGCTTTTAAAACGTTATACCTTTTATCAAAAAAGAAAAGAAAATATGCATAAATACTTATTAAAACAAATTCATTAAGAATGTGTTTCACATCTTTAGACGCCATTTTCTCAAAATGAAGTTCGTGTGGCTGGACACAGTATTGCTTATCAGCGTCCAAGTATAACAGAATAATTAATCATATCGTATTACTTTGTTAAGTAAATAAATTAAATATGAAATATCAGTTACTAGCTGGTGCTCGCGACTTCGTCTGCGATGTCTGTGACGCCTACAACATAGTACAGCCTTATAATATTAGCTACCTGCGAATGAAAGTCCCGTCAAAATCAGTCAAGCCGTTTCAGAGATTAGCCGGAACAAACGGACGGACAGACAGACAGACAGAATTTTTTTTATTGATTTTTTTGATGTGTCATATATACTTTCTTCATTTAGTGCTAAAGATAATACTTTGAAATTACAAACAGACATTTCATTTTTGTTTATCTGTATAGATAAAACTCACATTTCCTTATTTAATCTAATAAGAGTAGTTAGCGAAAACATGTAGCATTCCATTATATCTCGTGAAAACAAAGCGATATGACGCCGGGAAGTCTGCGTTCTGGATAAACAGGAATTAGTTCAAGGTTGTCCCGCGTTTTGATTAAGGATATATAACACAGTAGCTTCTCCTCGCGTTTAGTGGCCTAGTGGTTTGAACACGTCGATCTCAACCGATGATCGCGTTCAAAACCCCGGCTAGCACCGCCGATTTTTAAGTGCTAAATTTGTGTTCAAATTTATCTCGAGCTAGACGGATGGTGACGGAAAACATCGTGAGGAAATTTGCATGTGCTGGGAGAAATTCTGATGTATATCCGCCAACCCGCAGTGGAGCAGTGTGGTGGATTAAACTTTAAACCTTCTACTTAATAGGAGCGGAGGCCTTTGCCCAGCAGTGGGATATTTATAGGTTGTTACTTTGCTTTCGCGTCTATGAGTCGTAGTATGATGTTCTACAGCCTGTCTTCTTTAAATAACGGCCAATATAACGCAAAAATAATTTTTCTAATCGGATCAGTAGTTTAAGAGATAAACCCTTACATACAAATTCACAAACCTTTACCCCTTTATAATATTAGTTTAGATATTTTTTTATTTTTCATTTTTTAACCCCTGACCCAAAAAGTTTTATAAGTTGGACGCGTGTATCTGTGAATATGCCTGTGAATGGACCAATTTTGATGCGTTTTTTTTTTATTTGAAAGTTGATGTAATCGGGATGGTTCTTAGCTATAATTAGAAAGCTAAGAACTAGAAGAAGAATTAGAAGATTTGTTCTGATGTTTCAAGGTTATCAGCTCTTTTCTAGTTGTTGAAAGGATCTTAGGATCTTCTGCTGATCTAATTGATTTGTAATTTACTTACTATATTTTGAAAAATAATAATAAACACATCACACTTAACGGCCCCCAGTAAGGTCTCGTGATCCTTCCTGTGTTGAGGTTCCGGAAACACACAACACAAACACCCAGACTACGAGATACACCCGTTTGGCCAATACAGACGTTTGCCGTGCTGCAGTGACCACTGCGCCAACCCGTCCGTCAGATAAAAGATGACAACATAAATATTTAACTTTTTACTACAAAAGGTAAATTGAACAATTTAGATCTCAATTTGTAACATAAATAAGTTTTTAAACGTTCGTTTTTTTTTAATTAAAAAGTGTCGCGAAATTGGACGGCATTGACAACGGGAGATAATTGTTGTGAGGCTGGAATTATTGGCGTCGCTTCGTCGGGAAACTGTATGTGAGACTGTTTCCATTTTTAACTGGTCTTCAAAAAGGAGGAGGTTCTAAATTCGTCGGGGATTTTATATGTATGATCAAAGGTTATTCGAAAAGGGTTAATGGATTGGGTTGGTTTTTTTTTTATTAGAAAGGTATACTCCCCGATTGATCCCATAGAATTTTTTAAAAATCGGTCTAGTTTGGTTTTAAAATCAAAATAAAATTTTATAGATTTCTTAATTAACCTAACCCGCTTGATTAGGAATCATCTCTCTCCATACAAAAATTAATTATCAAAATAACTTAAAACGTAATACAAAGACAGAGTTACATTTCCGTTTAAAATATTTAAATATTAGTGTCGCTTCTTCGGGAAACTGTATGTGAGACTGTTTCCATTTTTAACTGGCCTCCAAAAAGGAGGAGGTTCTTAATGCGTCGGGGATTTTATATGTATGATCGCAGGTTATTCGAAAGGGTTATGGTTACTGCTTTGCTCCTATGAGTCGTAGCGTGATGTAATATAGCCTACAACCTTCTTAAATAAACGGACTATTCAACACAAAAGTTTTTCAAATTGGATCATTACTTTCAGAGAATACCCGCTACATACAAATTTTAACTCTTTATAAAATAATAAAAATACATTATAATTACCACATCCACAGTTCCAGATTCCTTTACCGGATACATTGATAGACACTGAGATACAACCGCGCCGCCCGGCGTCGCATTGTTCCGTTGACACTGAAGATCGTCCCTTGTAACTGTGGATCGATATACCAGTAGTTATTACAATGCTCTACGAAACTTCAAAACGATGTGCTATCCTTGTCATATTATAGCTTGTGAGAGAAGAGGAAATGGGATGGAAGATTTGAGGTATTGTTTTTAAATGCTAGAGCGCAGAGGGCGAGATATTTTAGCAAAATGTTTTCCTTTGTGCTTTGTAGGCGAGTTAGGGCAGTATCAAGTTAGCTGCGCTGGCCGCAATCCTTTGGCTATATAATTATATCAACTACTCAGAAGTTACTGCAAGTATTATTTCTTTTAGGTGTTTTTGCTCGGTATGAAATATCTCCGTTGATATTACGTCAAAATTAACGTTGAAAATTATTTTTCTCTGTAATGTGAAAAATTAAGTGGCACAACTAAAAGCCATTAAATCTAAGAATTGAATTGAATTGAAAAATTAAGTAAATATTTGTTTTCTGGTTTTTTTGATTGATTATATATATGGTATCGAATTAAATTATAATGAAGTTCCCATTATATGTTGCTGTACTCAAATGAGTACACATACATACATATGTTTACTTTGTTTGTATTTTAAATGTAAAAAATTATTTGATTTTTCTACATTTAAAATACATATACATATATAATACAATAGCCGTACTCATTTGAGTACAGGTATATTTTACTATGAGATCCGAGACATCCTATTAAACGTGCTGCGTCGCTAAAACACACTATTTATTATAAACAGTTTTTGACTTTTCAAATAATAATGATTTAATTTAATTAGATTGAGTAGTTTTAAACAGTCTAACACATGGCTTCAGCCCATGCATATCTTCAATTTGCACATAAATATAATTATCCTCGTAATACTTGTAAAAACCTAACTAAGTTTCAAATTGCTAAATTCTTAAAAAATAAACTGTCATACTACAAAAGACGCATTAAAACCATGTTGAACACGTGTCTAGCTAAACAGTGTTTAAGATTTAAACATTGCTTAAAATATTATCCAAATTGCTTAACAGCGAATAAACTCGTTAAAAAACTTATTGATAAAATGTTATACGTTACATTTGACAGCAAAAATAGGTTTTAAACATCTATTAAACTCACTTAAACGTATATTAATCTATGTCTAAAGCATGATTAACTCAAAACTGTCTTAGACGCGCGTTTAACGTCTGTTTAAATCTTTTGTAGTAAGGCAGAAAATTACAATATAATAAATAAACACAAAAAGAAAAACTTCAATATCTCCAATTCATAACAATTTCTGTACAAAACTAAATTGCCGCATTCATTAACCGTAACTCAGTGGGCCTGATGCATGTGTTCAAATACAATGCCCGTCGCCCGGCGTCGCATTGTTCCGTGACATTTGTGGTAATGTTTGTTACCGATCGATACCGGCTATCGCGTTCGGTTGACCCGCCTGGGTCTATCATTTATATGGTCAGATTATATATTCATATTTAATACATGATTCAGTCAATCAGCTCGTGACCACGACGGATGCAATTTTTGCGTTAGATAGTTTATTTATTGAGTTCTCACAATCACCTGATAGTGATCGTTACTATTAGTATCGAGATTATTCTAGTCTAAATGGTTACTTGCTTGCCTTCAGAGGTTGTTGTCAGATGGCAGTCGCTCTATGTAAAAATCAGTAACTCGTCAATATTGAATAGAAAGCAGACCCTGGTATAACGGGGAAATAGATGATAGTTTATTGAGTAAGTCCATAGGCTATATTACATCACGCTACGACTCATAGGAGTAAAGCAGTAACCATAAACGCGAGTGAAACCGTAAGGGACAGCTAGTAAAAAACAATTGAAATGTAGATTTAATTATTATTTATATCATTATTATACGATTCTAAAACCATCCAAGGGATAATTAAACACTATATTCGAAATACGTTATTTCATAATATCATTTGGTACTTAATTCACTTATTTGGATTTTAAAACTAAAATTCTATGGTACCGATCGGAAAATATATTCTTTCAAACAAAAAAGAAGTAACCGAATTGGTCTTAATTAATAGATGTTTTGACTAATCAGGTATATTTAAAAAGAAGTCCGCAACGAACTGAGAACGTCCTTCATTTTTCTCGACCTCAGTTAAATTTATACACATAAAATATGTCATAGAGGAAAGTAAAACAAAGCGCTTGCCTCCCTATCAAGTTCGCCATTACCACTTAATCATAGCCCGGGTTTGCTCGTGACAGATAAAAATAACCAGAAGGTGTAATGTGTTGTACACAACGCCAGGAACACGCTTTGGTATAAATCGAGTAGAATATTTTAAATATAATAAACTTAAATAATGGAGATCCGTTTCTAATGAATGTTCTTACAAATATTTTTTTTTATTTACATCAATATTGTTTTTTAAGAATTGTGGTTAATGTTTTGTTCCTAAGAGTATAGTTAAGGTAGCTGTAACCTAGAGATCTTTTATGTATATGGGCTGGCTCGACCGGGGCAGTACCTCACTCTCACAGAAGATCGGCGCGAAGTAGCTAATGTAGCTGCATTTCGTACGTTGAGTTAGGGAACCGGAACCCCTCCCACACCGTCCGAAGGGTCCGTCCAAGGTAAGGGTCTGAAGAAGGGTGGAGAGAGGGGAAAGGGGCAGTAAATGGTATGATTCTAAATTCTCATCATAGTTATTTAAAAATTATATTCAAAAAAATACCTTTCATCGTAATTGTGTCTCCTCTATTGCCGCAAATGTCAAATGATAACCTAAAACAAGTGTCGCGCCTGCTCGTTTGCCAACAAATGATGTACATATATAAATATGACTATAATTTTTCGTAGCGTGAATGAATGTATTAAATTCATGACAATGAAGTCTGAAATAGTTTTCACATCATTCGCTATATTCTGTTAAAATTTTAGACTTATATTATCGTGCTTATTTCACCGTTTCCCTACAATGGATATTGTTGGTGGTGGCGCTATAAGGCGAGAATTACACTTGTAAGTTTTTCTCTCGTGAGCCACATAAAACAATTCTATAAACTGGTAACAGTAACATAGGTAATATTAAGAAAGCTGTTGCTCTCAAAAATAAAGGCACTAGTGGTAAATTCCTTCAGGTGAAAAACAATGAGAAATACCTTATGTAAATCTTCATGCAAGTCTGAAATCAAAAGTTATAAGTGTACTTTTCGCTTAATATTAGCATTTGAATTCATAAGTAAATCATATTGTTTTCACACACACACATTACATTTCCGCACTTATAACATAAGTTGGCGCGTAAGGAAGTGAGATTGTTTTTTTTTTTAATTTTTATGCATCTACGAAATGCATTTAAAAGTCTTTAAATTTAACTGAATATTCGCATAATTTTGACGATTTATACTCGAGTGGATGTCGTTTCGTCTAGACGTAGGTTTTTGGCAGTCAAGGCTGCGTGCCGGGCTGAGTGTTACATCACATGTTGGCTCATATTCATATCGATGTTAGTTTGCGAGGAAAATCGATACTGATACATTTATTTTGGTATAGAAACTTTTTAAAAGGATTAAGTTGTAGGTCCTTATTATTTGTTGCTTTCTTAAAGATTTAGAAACTAGAAAAAAAAACGTTGAAATGTTCTTTTTGTATTGTGTTATTACTTGAAAAGAATTATACTTATTATATTATAAAGTATGTTTCATTTTGTGAATTCTTATAATAGTATAATAAAAAGCAAATTCTTATTTGACTGATTATGTAAGTATTTAAATTTTGTAAACGGTGTGTTGAATTTTTCTCTTTTAATCTATGTCATTAGAATGATTATCCATCTTGATTTTGGTTTGCGCTATAGTCTCGCAGAAACGTTTTATTTCGGTTAAATAAATATTATTCGTATTTTATATAACAGTCTTATCGCGATAACGTTTCTTCATTTCTTCTATTCAGTTAACTAAGTTAAAATATATAAATAAATATTATTTATAATACATAAACGCATCACACTCAACGGCTCCCATTAAGATGTCATGATTTTGTGTCGGAAGTCCAGAAACACACACAACACAAACACAGAAACCCAGACCACGACATACAGACGTTGCAGTGACAACTGCGCAACGTGTCTGTTCTTTAAATTTAATAAACCGAGTCGCTGTTTTTGTCCTAATCTCCTATAACATTAAATAAAAGTAAAAATAAATTTACACAATCAAAAACAACACCGACTCTTAACGAAAGTCGTGTAAAAAATCAAAACAGTCGAGTCCATGAACGTATATCCCGTCGCAAAACCATCCATATGAATGATGCCCCATCCGTCATTCAGTCAACTTTATGACACGCGAAAAATAAAGAAGCATCGCATTCAATTTTCCCTAATGCGCAATCAGAGGTTTCATGTAAGCCCAGTTTACTCGGCTGAGTCGTAAAGTTACGGGTTGCGGCGTTTCGACTTCCGGAATATCATCTTATCTTGCAGACAGAGATATTTGAGATAGATTAAAAAAAGTATATGAAGATAAAGAAAGATTTTTTTTTAAGATTAACGAAAAAGAAACATAGATATTACATAAATATTATATTTTTAAATGTTCAAGCGAAAAAATTTTGTTTATTGTTCACGTAAATACTGTTAATTAAAATTTGAGACATTAAAAAAAATACTGACGTATAATAAGTTTATTAAAGAATTGAGCCACTAACGTAAGAATTGAATTGAATTAAATTATTTATACACTAATTACATAATTCTAGGATACATAATTTCAATTAACACTAAAATGTTATCAATCAATATCAAACTATTGAAAAGCAAACAAACCCTTCTTCGACTGGGGTGTTTCCGGCCCACCGCACATGGTTTACGGAACAAACACCGTATTAATACCCCGTTATTATTGGGCAAGGAATTAAGGCCTGACGTAGACGGCTTAATGAATCGTAGATGAGCTACGGGTCGGTATCAAGCGTGAGCCTGTTACACGCTTATGTGGGCGATGTATGAAAAACCAACCTGAATGTTGCTTTATGTGCCTTTGACAACGATATTAGTATAGATTTATGCATACGTATAAATAGCAAGTTTAAAGTTATATATTTATTATGATTTTGAGTTTATAACTTGATGAATAAAGTATTAATTACCTAAGTTAATTTAAAAATTGGTCATTATTGGTTATGGATCAAAAATGACTTGATTTGATTATTTTTTTTAATATCAAACACGTTCGTTTTACCATTAAACATTATAAACTAATAATTTTTTATTATTTTTTTTTCAGGTATGTTGACATGAAATATCGTTTTGTAAGTATTATATACCAATATTATAATTTAAATATTAATTATAACTATACAAAATTACCAAGGAAAATTAATCTTATTTTTCGATGATACTCATTTATATACACTTCCATTATATTACATAGTAACGGATCGTTATTCACGTATTTGTCACATCATTTTGTCCCAAAACTTTCATCATTTGCACAGCAACGAATTCAAGGCACGGCTTTATTCTGAATGGCTTCTAATTCCTCTATATATCAAATAAGATAATAGTTCACGCAACGGTCTTAGCGACCCCCTCTTGTAATCAAAGGGTTGAATGCGAGTTAATACAGTGTCTTACGAAATCATTTACATGGCACTTGATGTTTTTGAGATACGTACTTTTAAATGCAAAGGTGTAAATCACATCAATAGATTATTTTATATTTAATTAGTTTGAAATGTAAACATGACTATAATAATTGGACGCTGATTATACGGACTTCATTTTGAGAAAATGATGTCCAAACATGTCGAACATATTCTTAAATAATTTGAATTAAAAGCAGATTGATATATTTAATTTATTCTCTAACAAAGAGTTTTGCAAATATTTGAGATTATTGTACAAATTGCAATATATGGAATGCACTTGAAATTCGAAACATTCCATTAAGAAATGTTTTTTCGTTTTTTTTTTTTTTAATAATGTTAAAAGATGCAATATCAAAATACATTAATATCTCCTAATTTGACTTTTTGTGGATTCACCCATTATTGATTATGAGCATCTAATTATCAAAATGTTATGCTTGCGCCTTTGCTCTGTTATACCTGACCCTTGGTAGGAAATATGCATATTCTCTTACAGACGTTGCCGCGTCAGCATATTATATTGTCGTATGTTAATTAAGGATGAAGAGTCAATTTCCATCCAACTTTGTTAGCCATCGGCTGTCTAAAAACTTCTATGTCTTACTTTTTTATATTAATACACAATAAATCTTATTATTACAAGCAATCCTTTTTTACACTAGTATTAAAATTCTGTTATAATAGCACAAATTTTCGTATCGTTGTCTTAGATTTTCGCGATTATTATTCATTGAAATAAAACTATTTTAAACGGATTTAGACTGCCAGACCAAAAGATACAGTTAGTGCCTTCTGCGTGCAACCGGAACGTTATTCAAGATATCATTTAAGAAACCGTTGGCGGTAGTTGTAAATAATATTTTCTAAAATCTCAAATAGACAAATGTCACCTTAGTCTACCCGTGACCTCGAACGCTGCAAAGTGCTCGAAACGTCGGGATGATAATAATTATACGCGATTTAAATCCGTTTAAAATAGTTTTATTTCAAAAAATTTTCGTCATATCAATTGAATAAAATGTAATCTATGCCTCAAAAAACTTCAGTCTTGTTATTTCGAATAAAAAATCGATTGAATTATTAATATAATAATTAATTTATTGATGTTTATACGTACTCAAAAAATTATCCTTCTAAAGTAGTCGAATAAAACATCGTCAGTTTTAGCTTCATTTATCAATTATTTTTTTAAAAGAACTTAAGAGATACACATTTATTTTTTAACAATGATTGATTATCCCTCTCCCTTTCATTAACTCTTCAATAATCTGAAGCGAGTACGAGTTATTTAAATTGATAGTTTAATAGCAAAATATTTTAAGTGATTATGATTGATTACATATTTTGACTTTATTTTTACAATGAAATGAACGAAATTAGAGTTAAGCCCTAAATATAACAGATTAAAAAACTAATGGTCGAAATTAGACCATAGTTGGACGCTAATAAGCAATACTGCGTCAAGCCACACGGACTTCATTTTGAGAAAATGGCGTCTAAAGATGTCAACCCTTTTCTTAATAAATATGTTTGAAGAAGTATATATCCATCTTTTCTTTTATTTCTTGGTAATATAATGAATTAAAATCAGATTTATATATTTAATATATAATCTAATAATAAGTTTTTCAAATATTTGAGATTATTGTACAAATTGAAAAATACGGAACGCGCTTGAAATTCGAATCAAATTAATCAACTTTTTCGGTACTTATTTAGTTTATATGACTTCGAATTTTTTTTAATACTGTTAAATAGGTGATCTTGTATCAAAATACGTCTATATCTCCAAATTAGACTTTTAGGGGTTGACACATTATTGCTTATCAGCATCCAGTTCATAAAATTGTCAATCGATTTTAATGTGTGTGTGTGTGCGTGTTAAATACATTTAGTATGTCCAATGTATTTTAAATTGATTTAATGGATTTATTATTATATATGTTTTTAATTATGCATAAAAATATCAGCATTCTTCTCTCTTTCTATAAGTATCCGAAATTTCATTCTCCGTCCACGCAATTTTCGTAAGGATTTGTCCCCTCAATGGTATTAACTTCTTATTAATATATAGATAATGTGTTTAAAATAGTATGTACAAGAAAACATTTTGCAATCTATTTAAATTTAATCTATTTTGTAAACACCTACCCACGTCTATACAGTTTTTGCCTTACCCTATCACTGAAGTCTTTTGTACAGAACACAACTTAACTAGCCAACATTATCTTTCATTTCGCACTTGATCCCTTAGTAATAGGGTCTATTATTGTAGAATCAGCTGATTCCGTAACCTGGCTTTCTGTAATGCCTGGGCCATATGCATGACCACGCGCTCCTCCATCACCCTTATCTGCTTCACTCGGGGTCGAACCCACTGCCCTATCACACAAACACAGCCAACGTCGATATTATCAAGACATATTGCTACATGTGTGTTGAATGAAAAAGTGTTTTCACACGGCCTTGTTAGAATATTTTAAAATGGTTTCCTAAATTTTCTGACTTCAGTGATTTTTAATTCATAGTGTAGATAATAAGTGCATCTATTCCATTAGTTTAGTCCCATATAATTACTATCAAAAATGGGATATTTTTTTGGTTCTTAAATTTCAATGGTCAGTGCTACTGGTTATCGCACTAACGCGAATTGAATGTTAGTTTAAGGCATATATTTATCAATGACTATCTTTTCGTGGCCTTGCTCGCGTTAATGTAGATTTTGTTTAAAAATACACATATGGGCATAAAATATAGCCAGAGACCATCTAGAATAATGTACCTTCTAATCGTACTATATTTTTTAAAAATAAGTTCTGTGGTTTCGGAATTAAATTCTCACGTAAAAAAATTGCTCTCTGTTTTTATATTGATATAGATAGACATATTATATGAGTGGAGATTTCTATATCTTAAATCCTTAAGATAATATACTGCATCATTGCAAACGTAACGTAGATTATGTAATATTGATATTCATTCATTTAATCTGAAACGTGAAGTTTTGACACAAAGTATATAATCTTTTGACTGCGTATTTAGCACTAGCAACCACTCGCAACTTAGTCTGCATATGAATATAATTTTTTTACTTTAAAATTATCGATATAATTTGGCTAAATTATATATGATCTTCATAAAAAGCCAGACTGACCACGAACGTCTACCCGTGACCACGAACGCTGTAAAATGCTCTAAACGTCGGGATAATAAAAATAGTTAATATACGCGATTTAAATCCGTTGAAAATATTTTATTTCAATGAGTAATAATCGCGAAACTGTAAGACAACGTTTTCATTCCTTTTTAGCAGTTAAAACATTTGTGGTTTGGTGATGTAAAAGTCCAATGGCGGCAGTGATTTCGTAACATTAATTGGACGCTGATAAGCAATACTGTGTCAAGCCACACGAACTTCATTTTGAGAAAATGGCGTCTTAAGATGTCAATCCTATTCTTAATGAACTTGTTTGAATAAGTATTTATCCATATTTTCTTTTATTTTTTGATAAAAGGTATCAATAATTAAACGCGGGTTGATTTATTTAATATACGTATTGTCTAATAAAAACTTTTTAAATATATAAGGTAATTGTACAAATTACAAAATAAGGAACGACTAGGGAATCCGAACCAATTAATTAAGAAACTTTTTTCCGTACTTATTTAGTTTATATGACTTTATTTTTTATTGAATAATATTAAATAGGAGATGCATTAGCAGAATACACCAATGTCTCCGAATTTAACTTTTTATGGGTTGACACATTATTGCTTATCAGCATCCAATTATCAAGCTCGTTGTATCATCAGTAGTTTACTTGAAAGAGCAATAATACATCCAGCAATATATCAACACAAACACATCTATAACAGTAGTAGGATAAGATAGTTTAAAAATGTTTAGATAAAGATTATAATAGATTATAGAGATTTTAATCAATTTTCTTATCATAACTGTGATAGAGATAATCTGCTATAATATAAACAGTCGAAAAAATATTTCGCTCTTAGTCTTAAAACGTGGTTTGGTATTTTACCATGACTGTCAGAAACAGCACCGAAGCGTGCAAGCGAATAGTTCGAAAGAATATCAAAAAGAGTTGCAAGAATGTTTGTAGTGCAAAAACAGTGAAATCACTATTACCTATCACACAATGGTTACCAAAATATACCATAACCATATTGATTCAGGATATCATCGCTGGAATCACGGTGGGATTGACAGCTATTCCTCAAGAGATCGCTTATGCTATTATAGCTGGATTGCCTCCTGAATATGGCCTCTATTCAGGGCTGATGGGAGGAATCGTTTATCTATTTTTCGGAAGTTGTAAAGACATCACGATTGGACCAACAGCGATTATAGCCGCTATGACTGCTAAGTACGTTGTAGGATACTCGTATGATTACGCCGTGCTTGCAGCTTTTCTATCCGGCTGCCTTATATTAATAATGGGCATAATGAATCTTGGATTTCTAGTTGAATTTATATCGATACCTGTGATCAGTGGATTCACTACTGCTGCGGCTCTTCAGATAGCAGCTGCTCAATTGATTACATTGTTTGGCATGAATGGCAAGTCGGGGAAATTTTTTGCCGACTCTGTGATTAATTTCTTTACAAATATAACTTCTTTCAAGATAGGAGATTCCATTCTCGGTGTTGTTACTATTTTAATTTTAATTTTTTTAAAACGTCTCGGACAAGGATGTTCTCGCACAGGCAGTGTTTTCAAACAATTTAGATGGTTCATATCACTTGGTCGTAACGCTGTAGGTGTGATAATCGGGATGATTGTTGCGTATATCATCAAAACAACCACCGGTAATGAACCTTTAAAATTGATCGGTGATATTGCAAATGGTTTCCCTACAATCCAACTGCCTCCATTCAGCACTGTAGTTGGGAATGAAACCCACAATTTTGGTGACATGTTGAATACATTAGGACCGCAATCGATTATACTACCATTGGTATCTATTTTAGAATTAATTGCAATTGCTAAAGCATTTGCTGGTGGAGGTCAAATAAACGCAACGCAAGAAATGATTGCTCTTGGATTGTGTAATATAATAGGATCATTTGTATCAAGCATGCCAACTACGGGTTCTTTCACTCGAACCGCTTTGAACAACGCTTCTGGGGTGCAAACACCGGCAGGTGGAATTTTTACAACTCTTCTTTTACTTCTATCTCTTAGTTTATTAACTTCAACATTTTACTACATACCTAAAGCTTCTTTAGCTGGTTTGATAATAACAGCTATGGTTTCTCTCGTTGATTACAAAATATTTGGGAGATTGTGGAAGACAAGTAAAAAGGAACTTGTTATATTAATTGCAACCATTTGTATATGTTTGACGTTTGGTTTAGAATACGGTATTCTAG
Source organism: Hypolimnas misippus (assembly GCA_037950945.1). NCBI lineage: Eukaryota > Metazoa > Arthropoda > Insecta > Lepidoptera > Nymphalidae > Hypolimnas > Hypolimnas misippus. The sequence goes on from JBBEEQ010000024.1 coordinate 2,359,864, forward strand.
CAGGAGTCGTTCTTGATGCTCTCATGTTACTTTTCACAACTGCAAGACCAACTATAGATATAAGTGACATAAGTGCAGTAAAAGGAAACGTTATTTTAATAGCGTTACCAGAATCTTTGAAATATTGTGCAGCGGATCATCTTAGAAGAATATTGTTAAAGGCTTCATCAGAAGCTGAAAGCGATTCGCTTATAATTTTCGATGGAATAAACCTACGAAAAATGGATACAACAGTAGTCGCAACTGTCATGTCAGTAATAAAAGATATTGAAAAGAATAATGTAAAGATATTGTTCTTAAACTTTGATGCGTGTTTTAAAGACATGTGCAATACCATTAACTCGAACTATAATAGTAAATTTCTTACGACTGGCAGTAACAGTATAGAAGATATTTTGGAAGTTACTGTAAAACACACTGTGTAATTAGAGAGTTTGTGTTCAAAGCCAGTGAAGTGAATTTTATGAAACCTTACTTAAATTAGGCTTAATGATTTTGATATAGTTATATTCTATTTTTATATTGCATATTTTAACAAAGATGATAATGACATACTAATGAAATAGATGTATGCTAAATGCTTTAAATAACGGAATATACTCTGTATAAGTATTATATTACGCATTTTTTAGACAGAAAGAGAGATCGAAAGGTACATAAGAAAATTTATATTCACCATCTTGAATCTTGATTGACACGAAATATTTCTGTAAAATGTCCAATATAATCGATTCAAGAAGGCTGGGGACAGGCTTATCGTAAATTCGTGATCCCCTCAATATTTCTATTGGCCCGTTGAACGCTTCAAAGAGGGGTGTCATTCGGTTTCCTGAAATTTATTAACGTGATTCAGCACTTCTGAAGGTGGCAGATTTATGTTCTTATCGCATCAACTAAGTGCGTGAGGCATTGATCGTTTAGGGTGACGATTCTCTCATAACTTTTGATATGATTTTTTTTATATAGGATGGAAATGTTTAAGCATGATCTTGTTTTTCCACTGAAGAACTGATATGACCATAGACGTGGGCTTAATTTTAATTCATTTTAAATCCTGACAAAGGTTTTTTTTGTTTGTAATTTTTAATTTGTTTCTTTGCCCAAGAATTTATAACACTTAATAGTCAGTAGCATTTATTTGTTGATATTGATTTAGTTATTTATATCTTAAAATATATTTGCTAAATATAAACAGTACGAAATAATTCTCAATATTCTTCTTTTGTTCGTTTGTAAATTAGTCATTTATTTCTTGTTATTATTTTATTATATAATATATTTAATTTATCTACCGTATTCTTGTTTGCCGATACAATATAGCAATTGTTTTTGTCAATATATGTAGATATATGTATATATATTTATAAATTATAGTGTATTTATCTTTAATATATAAGGAATTTATATAACCGTGTTTTTGATGATGTTGTAATAAATATTTTATACGTGTGTATTTTTTTCGTTGAAAATGTGATGATTAAATTAATTCCACTTAATAAATGAAACTAAAATTGAATTCGTAAATTGCCATCACCTTTGTTATTTTGTTTTCGTCATTGCAAATGTCTTAATTATAATAAATCAGGTCATTAGCACATTAAATTAAAAAGATCCGACTTTCGATTCTGTTCGCTTGATTCATTTTCAACTTTATCTGCCATAGCAAGGTATGGCAATGACACGTCAAATCACGCGGAAATAATGGTTGAACGAACACGCCGTTGTTGTCCCCAAACCATTTTACCGTGGTCCCTATATCCACAACTTTCTCCTCTATTTTCATATAACTTTACGTGCTTTTGTTCGTTGGCTATGAGGACACGAGGAGACACCCTGGACCTTTTTTGTGTAAAATTTCAGACTGAATAGGGAACAGTTTCCAGGTGATTACCTTGAGCGTTATGTACTGATTTTTCGGGAAACTCATCATGTGTAAACGATAAAACCCTTCCTTTCGAACAAATATTTTTTAAATGCAGATTTATTGCTTTTATAATTTTCGTTTTAATGCGTACACAATTTTTAAGTTAAGTTAATCCTTTGATATATTAATATTTGTAGTTCTATTTTTTTAGACGGAAAAATACTAATACATTAACATTCAGAAACTATAATTTGGGGTTGTTAGAATGTTCACAAGGATATAGTTCTGTTGAATTGGTATTTCCCAACTGATTTATCAAAATCATGTCACAGTTTACACATGGCTTTATCAGTCACTCTTTCAAAGCAGAAATGACAATAATATCTTTCAGATAATTCACCGATTGTAACAATGTTGACCATTTAGAATTTCATAACTAAATAATTCCAAATAATATCAACAACCATTAATCTCAGTTTTACATTAAACGGCTGCATAATTGCGGTCACATCTATAACAAATACCAGTTATCTATCAAACGTTCACGTTCACTTTTTACTTTCCTACCCACCAATCATTATTTCGATGGTATTAAAATTTAAATTACCATGTTCAAGCGGCGCATTTAATTTGGAACTTTGTTGCTCGTTTTGCAAAATTATCGTTTCCACCGCTTTGGTCCTTATTTCCTTAGAGTTAGGGTTGCCATTTCAATGGTTTGGTTTGACGTTATGTTGCCAATGTTTAGAGTCACTTGGCCCTTGTCGAGTGAGTTTTGCAGCAGACAGAAGTAATGAAATACCGAGTAAATGAGGCATAGTTGTCATACCTGTCATTCATCTGAAGCAGTCTATAGATTGGTAGATGGGTAGGAATGTTTAGAAACATTTGTAACACATAATTTTCGATTCATCTGCTGACGATGATAATTAATCATTAGGAAATCTCAATGTTTTGGAATACGAATACTTTAGAGATATTAATACCTTTTACGAAGAGGTGCAACAAGATTTTCCATTTTATTTTTCAAAACATGCAACATTTTGACAGTTATTTGATTTTTATACTAAAATGAATCTCTTAACTACTAAAATGTGGCATACTTTGATAGCTTTCATTTTTAACAATTAGCCCTTTTTTAACTCTTAGTATTAAAGGGATCGAATTTAAAATATGCGTGGAACGAGTTAACTGTTTTAGTATAAGTATTTAGCTTCATATATTACTGTGAATTATTACCTCTAATCTTGAAAAAATAATTAGCTATTGTATCAACATTTTGTAACATTAATTTAATAAACAGCCGAATTCCCAAGTGTAAAACGGTATTGCGTTTTGTTCCCAAAAAGTATTTTTTTAATTAAGTTTACTTTAATATTAAGTGTACGATATTATCTGAATATTACAGTTCGAGTACATTGATTTTATTAGACAGCAGAATAACTAGTGGGTCTGATACTAGAAAATACAATGCAATCCTTTTACTAAAAACTGCGTCAGCTATTCCAAACGTTAGTTTAATGTAATTTGTAATAATAAGTTTATCAGTCATGTTTTCCATAGTATAAAAGTTAGGTTGTAATCCCATCAGTCCCAAAATTTTCTCCAACAGATTCGGGGACATGCACGCGTAAACATAACATGAAAGCAATACAAAAACTCTTTAAAATATTCATGGGACAATAAGTGGTGTTTTATGGAGGCGCTTTAATGGCGCTTCGAGAACATTAAACACGGTTTACTATGAGTGCAAGTCTTGGTTTTATTTGATCGGGACCCCGCGAAATTGCTTTTACATTACAACCAATTTCCCTACTGATGTTATGAATCTTAAATTGGTCGATGTGTTTTATAGTTAAATGACATTTAACGATCGATTCGTGCTTATAATTGGATGCTTATAAGCAATAATGTGTCAACCCACAAAAAGTCAAATTCGGACATATTGATTTATTTTAATATATAGGTGATCTATTTAACATTATTTAAAAAATAAATAAAGTCATATAAACTAAATAAGTACGGAAAACAGTTACTTAAAAACGTGTCTCGATTTCCACGTGCGTTCCATATTTTGCAATTTATACAAAAATCTCAAATATTTGAAGACCTTTTATTAGATAATACAATAAATATATCAATCTGCTTTTAATTAATTATACCTTTTATTAAAAAATAAAAGAAAAGACGGATATACCTCTTCAAACATATTTGTTAAGAATAGGTTTGCCATCTTTAGACACCATTTTCGTATCAACGTACTTACTAATATATCAATTATGTTTGGCACACCGTTGCCTTGCCTAAGCAATTAGCTTACAGCCTAATGGATCTTAACATAATTGGACATATATTACATATTGTATAAATTTGCAAAATATGGAACGCACTTGAAACTCGAAACACTAAATGAAGAAACTTTTCCACTTTTCAATGTTGAATAGGTAACGCATTATGATAATCAATATCTCCGAATTTGACCTATTGTGGTTTGACACATTATTGCTAATCAGCGTCCACACATGTTTAACTAAATGGTAAACATATATATGACGGCGACAGCGATGGCTGAGCGATAGTAGCGTCTTCGTCTACGTTCGGTGGTACGGGGTCCATCACGATTTTGTATCAAAACTAAACTGGATGTAGGTATAACAAAAAATACTAGGTAAACCGACATTTTCGACTTGGAGGTGTAGACTGGTCGATTTCTCAAACGTAAGTGTGCATGACACAGTACCCCACTATCCAGCAAGACTATGTCCACCTGACTCACAACAATGTCACCGCGTTTACCCGTTACTATTAAATCAGTTCAGCGACTTCTAATAAAATTATTGTTGTTCCACGACATATATATAAAGAAAAAGTTTCTACGGAATTGAGGACTTCTTTAAAGTCGCTTAATAAAAGTGGCACTAACGTACAAAACAATATGCATTTCACATAGCAAATGTGTTATTTTATCATCTACATAATAGTCATCTACCTCGTCCTCAGAATAATCTTCATGTAAGGGTTGAAACCCTCTTCTACAGCCCATCAATATTCTCTATTGTTTACTGGGTATTTTTACACTTTTTTATATTTATGTAGACATTTTTAACCTTTGACACCGGACGAAACGACCGTTTGCGCCCGGTCGGGTTTTAATGGAAATTTTATGATACTTCTTTTTATCTTGGGGGGTTAAAAGAAAATTCTCGAATATCTTTGTTTTGAATTATGAGTTTCTTTTTATAGTTACATTTGATTGTCGCATTAAGCTCCAATCTGGAATTGAAATTAATATATTTCACATTTTTTTTAATCACGTTATTTGTAAATTATAGATTAGAATTAAATGTTAAGCTATTTGTATAAAATGAAATAATTACATTAAATAAAAGCAATATAAAGTAACTTAATTTTTACGCGACTGAGTCACAAGGAGGGTAATGTTTTTATTTTTATACCTTCGATATTATGTGTTAAATAGCAAATATATTTCTTTATATTAAAGAAGATAAGTAAGTATAATTTTATTTTGTAGTCTGTTAATTTTTGGAAATTAAAAAAAAAACCAACGTTGTCTATTTCAACGAACTCCACGATACACGTGTACATAATGCTATTGCCTGTGTTATTTCAGCATCATTAAAGTCACAGTATAATAAATTTCGTTTCAATCAAACCAGTAGAATGTGCCCAGATCCTTTCAACAATCATTAAAGACTTGATAACTTTCAAACGTCTGAACAGAGCTCCATAAATTATAGCTCAGAACCATCCCAATTACATCGAAGCCACAAACACACACACACGGCAAATCAAAATAAAAAAAAATGCTTTATTAAGTAAGCTTTTAAAGCACTTTTGAATCAAACAAAAAGCATTTAAATAAAGGAAAAGCTACCACCAGTTCGGAATGTAGATTCTACCGAGAAGAACCGGAAAGAAACTCGACAGGTACTCTTTTAAAATTGTGTTACTAAGTATACACATTTAAAAATTACAAAACATATTAAACATCCTGTATGAAATCCGGCTATACTAAGTTATAACGACCCTCTTTTTTGGTCGGGGGTTAAAAATATTACAAACATATCATGTCACCTGTCTAAAATTATAAAGCCTTCTTCTTCGTCGAGTCGAGTCGATTCATTCATTCATTCATCATTCAGTCGGCAAATTTATTACATTTATATTTGACAGACACGTTGGCGTAGTGGTCACTGCAACTGACTCAAGCACTAACGGTCGCGGGTTCGATCCCCGCTCACGGCAAATGTCTGTATTGGCCATGCGAATGTTTGTCGTAGTCTGGGTGTTTGTGGTAGTGTTGTGAGTGTTTCCGGACCCACAACACAAGGTCACGCGATCTTAAAGGGGACCGTTGAGTGTGATGCGTTTATTATATTATTATTATCCATATAATACGGGTTCAGTACTTGGCCACGCTTTATGTGGCTACCCAGATATCTAATATTGTGCAGGTGTCGGCACACAATGGACACACCAGTAAGTGTTACATTGTTTGGGGGTCAGAGCCCCACTCGCACCGAGTATCACCTCCAGTGTAGTGTATTAAGCCTTATTTAGTATCAAATGAGTACGTCTAATATTTTTATTGGCCTTTCAATACCGAGCTAGACGATTTATGGGGCAGGTTGTATATTGGTCGTAGATCTTTCATGATGCTCGCTTTAATATTCATTTATTTACGACCTGAACTTCGAATGGATATATTTACCTTAAATATTTTATTAATATATGCAATTTCATTACAATTTATTTAATTAATGTGTAAGAGTGTTTGAGAGACTATAATGTTTCTGTATTTTGTCATTATGTCGATATTTATATACTGCTCAATTGATTTTAATTATTTTTAGAATTTTAGAAAAATCATTTAAAATTACCGTTTAGTATCTATAACTATTTATATTTGGTTAGTAATGATTATCATTATAGGGCTTAGGCAAAACTGATATTGTTATGGTACTGCTGATGGTCTTGTCACACAGTCAGGTTTTTAGTTTTTTTTAATTGAAATTGAATTAAAAATGACTTATTTTTGTTAACAAATCCGATGTCCTATCTAATGTTATAAATACGAATGTGAATGTTTTTGTTACGATATCACCCCTGAACTAATTAACCCATCCTTTTACATACACGTCAATAGAGAAAAGTACATATCATTTCTGGTTTAATCTATACGATTATAAAGCTGAAGTTTGGTTGTTTGTTTAAACGCGCTAATCTCAGGAACTACTGGTTCGAATTGGAAAATTATTTTTGTGTTAGATAGTTTATTTATTGAGGAAGGCTATAGGCTATATTAAATCACGCTACGACTCATAGGAGCGAAGAAGTAACCATAAGTATGAAACCGCATGGGATAGCTAGTACCTATATAAATTCAGAAATATGAACGATACTAGCGGGACACACAAAATGCTTTTAAAGTCTACATTAACGCGAGTGAAGACGCAGATAAATATAATAAAAAATAAAATATCAGACCGCTATAACGAATAAGGCTGTATAGGATATCATGAATGGCGGACGTTGCCCGTCTACTAGAATAATGGTGATATATTATACTGATGTTTTTCGATACGGAACCCTTGTTTAACATTCCCGCCTCAGTCTAGACTAGACTCCGTGTATTAGTGCGAGATTACCGCTTCGGGGATGTTCGCCTGTGAATAATTTGGATTCATATTTAATGATACCAACGCATATTACGAGATGCGATTTGAGAAAGTTTTGTATTTTTTACCCGACTGCGCGACGCGAGGTAATGTGTTTATAAGCTGTATTTATGTGTGTTTGTACCTTTGTGGCACTATTTAGACAAAATGCGTGGACAGATTTTGGTTGGTATCGATTCTTACTTATACGCTTTTAGACTCAACTGATATTAATACGGTACTGCTGACTGCAGATGGCCTTGTTACGCAGTCGGGTTTTTTAATTAATTACTTGCTTCCTAGAAACTACAAAAGAAGATGATCAAATGATACTGGCTGATGTATGCACAGTTAAATGTATTGACTACTACTATTGATTAAACTAAAATTGAAAATTAATAAACACCCTCAATCTTTCAATTGTGGCTACACCGATTTTAGTGAAATATATTTTTTATTTATATTTATGTACATATATATGTCTATTTATATATGTATTAGTGTATATATAAGACACTACCTACCTTTTCGCTGCATAATTTCCCCAAACCAAAGGTTGTCTGGCAGAAATCGCTACTTAGCGATAAGACCGTCTTTTTGTACATTTTAATTTATTATTTTGTACAATAAAGTATATTCTATCTATCTATCTATCTAAGAACCATCGCTAAAAAACCCTTTTTCAATTAAAAAAAAAAACGCATCCATATCAGTCTACCCGTTTAGGCGCGACGGAACCATATAGACACAGATACACATAGCAGTTAAACTTATAACATATGCGTCGGGGGTTAAAAAGTTGATGTAGTAATTTTTTTTTTACGAATCGATATTAATATTTATATTTTCTAAATGTATTTTCCCTAATAACAATAATATGTCATCGTTTAGAGAAACAGGTAAGATAATTTTATCCCAATATAAAAAACATATATACTAAAGGAATATTTAAAATACCATTTCCATTACCAACGCTGTCCAATGAAAACGTCAGCATATTGAAAGTGAACTAAAATTCTTCTTTCCTTAAAACTATTTGTTCGTAAAAATAGTGCCTTGTTCACAACAAAATGTCCACGACTCTTTTATAAATTTGTCCAATGAAACTAATTCAGTTGAAGAATTGCACGACAATGGTTTTAGCGCGCTCCGACAATCTGGTAACAATGTTAATTTGTAGAACGTGTCCCTCTATGTGGGTTACAATTGAAATAAATGAAGGAAAATGTGTCCTTATTGTTGTATTTTGTTGAAAAAAACAAATTGGGACACTTTGATACCTTGATAGTTTAAGCAAATTGTCTTCTAAGTATTTATTTTTGAAAGATTTATAATTCTAAGAAGGAAAGAAAGGTTTCATTAAAGACATACTGCAAACATAAAATAAAAAAATAAAAATCCAAAAATGAGAAATAATAATAGAGAAATTAAATATCTCTATTATAAAATTCCTTTTACGGAATAACTATTAACAATTGAATTATTTACATAAAAAAAAGGTAACGAAAAACAAAACAACAAATTAACAAGATTTTTTGAAAATTTACATCATTCATATATCACCATTGTCAAAACTTTACAGGTACAAACAAAAACTATTGCTCTTAAACATTTTCTGTCATACTACAAAAGACGCATTAAAACCACGTTGAACTCGTGTCTAGCTAAACAGTGTTTTAAAATTAAACATCGCTTAAATTTTATCAAAATTGCTTAACAGCGAATTAACTCATACAAAAACTTATTGATAAAATGTTATACGTTACATTTGACAGCTGAAATAGGTTTCAGACATCTATTAAACTCACTTACACGTATGTTAATTTATATCTAAAGCATGTTTAACTCAAAACTGTGCTTAGACGCGTTTTTGTAGTACGGATTTTTATAAACACGCGTTCAACGTATTGTTAAATTTTTTGTAGTAAGGCAGTTAGAATCCTTATAAATGAACGAACAGAAACGCAAATCTTAAATATTCAAATACTTCAATAAATAACGTGCAAAATAACCGATTGAAGAATTCGAAAAGCATTTGCGAAGATTCTCCTAAATACGGCATATCATATTTTCAAGAGCACAAATAATCATCAACAGCAAATATCGATTTTAAATCATTTGTTATAGAGTTTAAATTCCAGCGAAGCGAACAGTTACCATTTTTCGAGAATATGTGTAAGAATTTCCTCGTGTTAGTAGGTACTCTACGTCACTTCTAGACAGATATTTGAAACTTGACAGTCCCTACCACTTGGAATTTTATTCTGATACATACTTAAGATGGGTCGCTTACACATGTGCAAATATGTCTGGGAAATGTTATGTGTACTAAGAATATTTTTGAAGATTGAAATTTATGAAGTTGGAATAAGTGACGAGCACATTTAAGCGTTAAGTGATCAAAATAATTTTCACGAAAATACCACTTTACATAAAAATATCTATAAAGTACCTCAATCGTATATTCTAACGATTGTTAAGACTAATTTTAATGATAAAGGTGAAGCTAGAATTAGACTTATAAGTTTTGCTCACAGAATTCCATAAAGCCGAAACCCGAAATAATTTATTTTCAGTGCCTTATTTTTTCCTTACCTTAATTACGTCTGAAACTAACAAGTGTCATTCTCGACTAAGAAAAATTTTCATCAAGCGTTAGACATTTAGAACTAAAACAGACCATTCACTTTAAGACAGTCGCTCATACCATCTCGTGGACATATTTCACGGAATCTTTAACAAATGTCGTATTCGATCACAGCCACGCGACTATCACACGATCGTCTGAGCGTGTATCCTTTGAACAAAACTGCGTAAGACGAGAACGCGTTAAGGGCTATTGAGTGACGAGTATGACATGAGAATGACAGTACATCTCACTTGACGTCACGCTTCGCTTACATTTAATATTACTCGCAAGTAAATTTGTAGAACTGTGAAATTCAGAAGCTTACGCAGGATTATATATCACGTAATAAGGAATATCGTAAGTATTTTTATCTAAAGTAAAGGTTATTATTATCCTCAATTTTTTTTTTGCTAAAATATTTTAGTATATAACTGTACAAATGTATGTTGTTTTTATTGAAAACGATATTTTTGAGACTTTAACTTAATTTTGTTAATAATGTTCATCAAAATGACGTATCAAACATTAATATTTTGATGCAATATTAAAAGAAATATCGACAAAAAATACCTTAGCAAAATATTATATATAGATAACTTAGTCTTAACTTCACATTTTCCATTAAGGTACACCATACATTAACGATTTTCTCCGCGAATTCTTGCTCCCCAGATATGAACGTAAAAAGATCTACAACTCACTTGAACCTTATGGGTTGTGTACAAACCCCTAGGCAATCACCAACAGAGGGCGTATACGGAGTCAATTTAGGTATACATCCAACGGCATCCGTCAAGCATGCAAGATAAAACCGGGCACGATTACTGGGCTCATTACGGAGGGCAGTAAACCCGACGATCCATCAAACTGGCTGCCTTACTGACGAAAAAACAGCATTGGAGCTGATTACGTGAAGGCTTTAGACATTATCTAAGACCGTGTCAATGAAGATGGGCGAAACGATATCGATAACGAATTAGCTTGTAGTGTCAATTCATGTTACAAATTACCTTTGTAATAATTATTTCAAAATGAATAATCGAAAGGATTATATTTTCAAATTGCAATTAAATAATTATTGGTGTTTAACTGCATATTTTAATGGGTCTTCTATTACAACAAAAATACTATACTTCACTTTTTACATCGTAAATAACTTTTAAAAGATTAAATAATATCGCAAAAGCATACGAAAACAAATCAAAATTTACAATAATAATAATTCGAATAATACATGTGTATTTTGTCAATTCAAATAAATGTTTAAATTTAAATTTGCCTTTTAATTATCTTTAATTTTATCTCCGTCCCCTACAGTACATTTATCCTAAACATCGTATAGAGTAAAATCATTTCCACCGTAAACGGTACAAGGTATATCTTCAAGCGAGTCATAAAGCATTAAAAGGCTCCTAGCTGCGGGTGATAGTGCACCTTATCCGGCGGACCGGGCCGGATCGATCAGCGAGCGAGTAATCAGAGCTTAGAATGCACGAGTATCTAAATATTACGGTTCTGCTACCGAAACAGCATCGGGTGTATATATTCATGTACAAACTAATCTCTACTTCTATCTAATATATAAAAATTATTATTTGTTTGTTTGTCTATATTAATATTGTTTGTTTGCGTTGAATATCCTCCGAAAATATTAGACCGATTTAAAATATTCTTCCACCATTAGAATCCTACATCATCCCCGATGAATATAGGCTGTAGAAATTAATATATTTTTTAATTTTTACTTGTGCAAAGCCGCGGCGAGTCTCTAGTATCTTTACAACTGATACAGTGTTCATCAGGTTGCAATAAAACTTTGTCAACTTATTGTTTGCACTTACGAGAACACCAGAGAGAAAAAAAGTTTTACATGGTCGTCTAGCATAACTAAAACCAACGCGAGCGAAGTTGCAAGCAAGACCTAATTTTATTTATTAAGTTTAGTGTCTTGTTTAAAAATGATTATCTCAGGAATTGCCAGCCCAGGCTCGTTTTGAAAAACTATTAGTCTTATTTATCTCGTTTATTTTAAATCTATGATTAGACACATTAAGTTCAGAGTCGAAACAAAGTATCATTAGTATTGACAAGCATGCTGCAAGCTAATTACGGTGAGCTAACGCTATCATAACGCGATTTTTTTGATTGAAAGTTGATATCTGATTTTATTAAAACCAACCAACCACCGACCAATCTCCATCGTGTTTTCTGCATTCCACGTGAAATTGGCGAAATAACATTCGTCTAATTGGGACAACTAAAATCCATTAACCACAGAATTGAATTGAATTGAAAACAAAACAAATCTTCTGTCAAAATGCAATTGCGTTGAGATAGCGATACCTTCACATAATAATCCTCCTGGATTGTATATCGGAATATACCCAATATGGACGTACATATGACTGTATAATTATATGAATTACGAGTATATCTATACCTATCTTTGATCCAGAAATACTAATTAAATTGTAGTAGCGGTTAGAACAGAGACCTGAGGATCTGTTCCTTTCAAATTTGCATTATTTAATATGATTTTGTTTTGTCTATTAGTATTAACTTGAAGCTTTGTAAATCTATTTCTTACCTAACTATCCGGTCCGGATCGATCGACTGAGGAAGCTACGTAACAATCGGTAGTCAGTCATTGAACGTTAACTTTAAAAGTATAGAAGAGCACTACCTATAACAATAAATATCTTCTTCAGGCATAACTAAATTTTATTACAAATTTGAAGACAATATTCCCGAGATATCTGAATGAATATTCTTTTTAGTTAACGTGGAGAAATTTTTTAATCAAAATTCGCCGTAATTTTACATGAGAGATCATCACTTAAGAACGGTTTCTTGAATTTGGCTGATTTTCGAATTAAAGTGGGAGAACAGTGTTTTTGTATGAAAATTGCACTCATGCAAACACGGGGCAGATCGCTGGTATTAAATAAAGTTAATGATGTTAATAATAAAATCGTTTATCACAAATTCGCAATAATTTTGTATTCATTGGACAATAAATCCAGCGAAACGAGATACAGACCGCTTGAATCTAATGGAGTTTCTAAGTTGCCCTGTTAGCTGTAAATCAAAATGAGTATCCTGTTCCAACTATGCATTTTAGTCTTGAAACACTACAATGTATCTCAAATCTCGATTCGATTTTAAAGTTTCCTTTTTTGAAATCAACCTATTAACTTCTTCGAATTACCGGATGGTAAATCCTTCTTTCTAATTTTAACTTTTATTTCAATATTTCTGACGTTTAAATTGAAACCTTGATTTAAACTCTTTAACTATGAAACCATTAAATTCATTAAAATCAAACCATTTATACACTTAATGATAACAGTACTGAAAAAATCAGTAGTTATATGATGAAAAGATTTCAAGGAACTATGATCTTTTGTCCTATATTAATTACGTCCATACTAGCGTATGTTTTTCGACAAATGTATCAAGTCTTCGTAAATGTAAGCACTACGCGGTGGTCCCACGCTTCATGTACAATATTCATTAAAGTCCTACATTCGACAGAAATTACATGAGCTCCAATATCATTCCTATTTTCAACGTTGTAAAGTTGGTTATTGTATACTCGAGTACAATATTGGTATAGTTCACTTTGTCTTTCGTGTTACTTATGTTAAATCTATTTTCGTCACTGCATTTTGTCCACAGCTGATCTGATGTAATTAAGTTCATTCATAAAATTTGTAACGTTATATCGATGTTTTTAGTTCACGTTAATTAAATTTTGTTTTTACTGCCTATACGTTTTATTTTAGCTTCAACTGCAAATAATATTGTCGTGTATTAACGCATTGATCGGGATATAATGGGAACTGTTGTAGTTTGATGCAATTCCATCGGTTGCTTAATTGGATTTTATTTTTGTTATTGTTCATAACAAAGTTAGGATCGAAAATGTATCTCTGTCAAATTAAATGGCTATTATTTTTAGGTTCGTTTTCGAATTACGATCGGCTAAGGGATATTCAATATTTTAACGGTCAGTAAAAAGCGTTATCCATTCGATTATTTAGTGCACCGTTCTATTATGTTATCGCAAAACCGTAATAATTTACCCCTCTTAGGGATACAACAAAGAGGCCAAATAAGTTGCGCCCTCTGAGCGCCGAAAATAAGGGTGAGTGCGGGCAAGTGTTCCCTTGCAGGCCGGCAGTGTGAGGTCGGCTGCCGAGCGGAGCGGACGTGTCGGTGCGAGACGGAACAGCGCTGGTTCGATCGTGTGTGGGACGCTTATAAACAATTCCTATTTCGAAATAAATAAACCACGATTCTGTTCAGTGATATCGGATTCGACCTTGAATTTACTTAAAAAGGTCAAGGAACTCTGTGTACTGAAATGAAAATTTTTGTATCGAGCACGAAAAACGTTCTGTGAAGTTATTGCGTGCTGTATATTAAAAAAAAATAATCACGTGTATTCGTCGTGAAAAAGGACAGATAAGGAGTAAAAATTATTTTGTATCAGTTTTTCAAGGTGATCTATTATTGCTTAGTTGTATTTGTATTAGTATATTTTACTTTTGTTTTGTTTTTTTTTTTCTGTTTCAGTTATTTTACGATTGTTAGATAAAATAGCAATTCACCACCCACGTACGAACGAGTCCCGCATGAATTGAAATGATAATTAGTTCGTTTATGGAGTAATGAAAATCGTGCATTTGGTAGAATAATTAAATCGTGGAGAAATTGATTCATTGTAGCCGCTGGGCAAATGAGATCGTAATTGAAATCCATTTTTAATCAGAACAGGCTTAACGTATTCATCAAAACTTTAAAATTTATCTTTGATTGCTTGACATTTAGTACCAAAAGTATTAAATAATATTCTTACCTCGAATTTGGTGATAGTCTGTTTCAGAAACGTCAATAACAGACGTTTAAGTTCATGCACTTTCAATTCATCACTGGTTTTAATATCAGATGTAGATAAACTAACTATTTTGTGTTTGGGGGCTTCAACCCTTCGTTTGGCGCATTTTATATCATGGCTATCGATCCATTGCACTGCTTTATAAATAAAATTCATCGTTTTACGTTATAAGTGTTCTGAAGTGGGTTGAAATACTGTCTTGTAAAATCACGTCTTTATTGTTTCTATTTTAAACCTTGCATTTAATTCGTTATTCAATAAATTATAATTTATTTTAATATAAACAATCATTCATTTGTTATTTGAAGAAAGAAAGAAAATTTGAAGAAAGTGCATAATATCGATAGTCGATGCTTAATTACATTTTCAATAAACACGAATTGTAAAAAGTCAGGTGAATGAAATCAAACAAAACGATACAGACTTTTAAATTTGTAACGAACATAGGGTTGCAAAATCAGACTGTTTCCACTTTTATCGATCAGAAGTAACGTAACGAGGAAATAGAAATGAATACAAAACCTACAACTGCAACGGTTGATGACTCACTGGTTTTACTCGACAACCCCATAGATTATGTAGATAGTAATGTTAATTAGGGTGTAATTCATGTTTCTTCATTATTCATTAGAGATTTAGCTGATGATACTAAATCTGTATGAGCAATCCAATTTAGCAATTAGATCTGGTTAAAGATGGTATTAGAACATTTAGAATCAATATTTATAGCTTTAAAGAACTACCTACTTATTAGAAGTGTTTATTTATAGATAGTGTTGCATTTTAGAAATCTAGACTTAGATCAGATGTTAGATAGAATTTAAGAGTAAAATGCGAAAATTATTCATCTAAAGTAAAGATAAATAGTTTATTGAAATGTTTTACAAGTAGTCCATTTGAAAGTCAAACAGCGTTCATTGATACGATAGCACTGATTCATTTTCTTGTTCTCCCACGCGCACGTAGGCGTCGCGGACTTGAATGAAAGCAAGATCGTCTGCGATCGTCCTTTTTGGGACGCTTTCGTAAACGCAAAATAAACAAATATGCTTATCTGAATCACACGGCATTACACAATACGCTTATGCACTCCATTCCAACAGGTTTGCATTCACAAACGTTTCATTTCTGTTATCGATTTTAATTTAAAAATTATTATCATTTATATTATTATCTGTTATTTCTTGTACTGGCATTATTATTTTATATTTTTGTTTTATCTATTCTATTAAAATTTTAAATTCGTTTTCAGCCTCCGTGTAGGGACAAAGTGACATTTATATCAAGACTTTTTTAACGCTGTGTTCAATATAATATTAAGAAAGACAACTGTGATAGTGAAAGGAACAGTCCAAGCAAATGTGTCCTTAAATGTGCCAAATATTCTTTTTAACGTTGCTAAGATTTGTGTAAATTTAGACTTTATGTGTATGGGAAATAAGGTCCAATTCGAATAGCAGTTGTTGAAGGGACTGGCATTAATGGCTACGGATGGGCACCAACTTATCTAAATTGAACAAAACCAGAGTCTCCGGTGTCAACCATGTTAGTATATGCTTTTTTCCAAATTTTATTTGCTTATTACCTTAAACCAGAAGTAAGAAAATTTTGTTAAAACTCAAGGAACCGTTTTCTCGTGGATAATTCTAATTCAATTTAACGTCCAATCAACTTTCCAATTACGTATGAAATATAAAATGAATCCACTTATATTTACAAAAATTCGTTCCAAGGTATAAATCCACGGTTTATTGCAGGAATTTCCGCGAGCCTCATACACACGCCATTAAAAGGAGCGTTTATTTTGTGTCACGGAAATCCCTGTAAATCAATGTAATTTGTCGAAAAATATTTTTTTGCTTAGAACCTGCTTATGGTGATATATTTGAAGTTGACAATGTTCGAACGTATTATCTTTTTTATGTTACCAAAATACGTTATTGAAACATTTTGGTGTAATAATTCAAGCGACTTTGGCAGCTTTATTTTAATTTTATGCCTTTTTATATCTTGTGATATGTCTTGAAGATTAATTGTATTGTCATTTATTCTTATTAAAGCATTACAAATGTTTATTTTTCATTTGAAGTCGATTTGAGAAAAAAAAATGTCATGAATTATTTAAAGTAAAAATCATGCGCGTGCAGATGTATTACGACGGAGTTTTTTAAGCATGATTGAAAATTGTATTTATTTACCATTGTCAATGAATACGAAATATCAACTGAACCATTGAGTAAAATAAAAATTGATTTTTATATATCTTGTTAAAAATTTAGTATCGATAGAATTATTACATAGGATAAAATTCGCTTTCCGTTGTTTGTACGCATAGATGTTTCAAATTACGCAATGGATTTTAATGTGGTTTTCATAAATAAACCAAGTGTTTCAGAAGAAAAGTTTGTATATAATACATGTTATTGTACTAGGAAATAGCCGAGGAGTTTAAAGATTTGTAATGCGATGTCGTAAAAAACTGTATTCCACCCATGCGAAACCGGGGAGGGTATATAAAATAACTCAACCTTATAGATGATAAATATAATTAAAAATTAGGAGTATCATATGATATAGAAGACAATGACCCATTAAGCAGCTTATTAAATTTTCAACAGATTTCAATACTGACCACAGATAATCTATTCTCAATTTGACCACAGACTTTAACAACAAAGAAAAGAGTATTTATGTGTGTGCGTGTCAAATTCATGGTAGTGTCTGTAATTTTTTTTTGTTACTATTATAGTTTAAAAAAATATTAGTACTCCTATCCTGTTTTTATATAAACTATAAGTGTACGAAATTTCATGCTTCTCCGTCCGCGCAATATTGTAAAAAGGGATATAAACTTTATGCTTAACATATTAATATATATAGACATATAGATAATACTAAATTGTAATTATGAAACTATATAAATGGCAAAACAAATTATAATGTGTTGTGTAACACATGCTATATGTTACAAAGCTCTTGAGTATTAGAAGAATTATAACAGCACTTAAAACGAGAATGTCAAAGCATAACAGTAACACCAGAGCCAATTTTATCCCTCTCAGCCATTAAGCGCCATAACTCAGTTAGGATGTGCTGGCAACATTATTGTTAACCATGTTAATTGTGTTGCCATGTATAACAAATATTTTCCTTATATTAACGTTCAAAATTGAGTGTTCAGAAAAAATAAATTTATAAGCTACTTTATAAAAAACAATTGCTGAATGCATGGGCGCACTTCGGAACGGCAAATTCATTTTTTGTTGTGATTGTAATTTGATCCTGATAATGTGTTAACCCACAAAAAGTCGAATTCAGAAATATTGATGTCTTTTGATAACGCGTCATCTATTTAACATTATTAAAAAAACCAAGTCACCTAAATTAAATAAGAACGGAAAAATGTTTCTTAATCGAATGTGTGTTCAATATTTTGTTATATGCAATAATCTAACATATTTAAAAAACTTAATAGATAAAACTTTTTATTGTATCTCCATGCCTTATTTATTATACCTTTTATCAAAATAGAAAAGAAAAAGTGGATACATATGTACGTCTTCAAACAAATTTTTAAGAATAAGCTTGATACCTTTAAACGCCATTTTCTCAAAATGAAGTCCGTGTCGCTTGACATAGTATTGCTTATATGCATCCAATTATTGTTAAGATTAAAAAAAATGTTTAAAAAAGCAAATAGATATATTAGATAACTCTACCGCCATTGAATTACGTCAATAAAATTGATTTTCATCGATTGCGTTTTTTAGTATCGCCAGTTTAAAAAACTATAGATAGATAAAATATTCTTTATTGTACACCATGAAAAATATACAAAAAAAGGAACTACACAAAATAAAAACTACAAGAGGTGGCCTTATCGCTAAAACAGCGATCTCTTCCAGGCAACCTTCGGTAGAGGAGAGCAGTAGGACGGTAGGGGTGTACACTATATTAGATAAACTCTAATACATAAATACGAATATATAATTATATATTTAAATTAATACATATATAGCTACATATATAGATAAACATACTTGGATTTAGTATAAGCTGGATTCACACAGGGTATTTAATATATTTGTAACTCATAAATGTATGTACCCATCGTAATCTTTTAAAAAGAGTAACTATCGAGTTTCTTGCCGGTTCTTCTCGGTAGAATCTACATTCCGGTGGTAAATTAATTAATTAAGTAGTGTTTAATTTTCTTTTGTTTTTGTATTGACGATTCAAAAGTGCTTGTAAAAGCCTACTTGAATAAAGCATATTTTGATTTGATTTAATTTGATATATACATACATACATAAATATATACTAACTAACTATCTGTATAATCTTATCTACGGTATTGTTTATAAATAATAACAATATACCGGCAGATGTTTTGAGATGGGCCAGATTGGAAAAATGTACAAAAAAGGGAACTAGAATTTATTTTTAACCTACGACTAATATAATGGTGTTATATGACAATGACAGACACGGTGGCGCAGTGGTCACTGCAACTGACTGTAGCGTTAACGGTCGCGGGTTCGCGCTCACGGCAATTGTCCGTATTGACCATACGGATGTTTGTCGTGGTCTGGGTGTTTGTGTTAGTGTTGTGTATGTTTCCGGACCCCCGACACAAGGTACAAGATCTTAATGGTGGCCGTTGAGTGTGATGCGTTTATTTATTTATTTGTTATATGTTTGACGATTGTGCGTCAACGATTATCGGGATTTTGTGAAATATTCCATTTTTTTTACTAGTTAGACCACGTGCTTAAATTCTCCGTGCCGACACGAAAAGAACCCTCATGCAAAATTTGAAATTTCCAGGACTTGTAGTTTCTGAAATTTCGTGACGAATGAGTGGGTTTCCTTTCGTTTTTATATGGATGCTGATAAGCAATAATGTGTCAACTCACAAAAAGTCAAATTCGGAGATATTGGTGTATTTTGGTAATGCATCACCTATTTAACATTATTCAAAAAATTTTAAGTCATCTGAACTAAATATGTACGGAAAAAAGTTACTTAATTTAATGTTTTGAATTCGAAGTGTGTTCTATATTATACCATACGAGAATATTTTGACGACAAAGAGGCGTGGATTTGACAAGCGTTGATTTTCTATCCGGATAACATAATTAAAATGTAATAAAAATACATTATGTATAAACAATTTTAAAAGAGTTACTATCGAGTTTCTTGCCGGTTCTTCTCGGTAGAGACTACATTCCGAACCGGTGGTAGCTTATAAAAATCTAAAATTAAAATATGACATGTAACTTGACAATTCGAAAGTGCCTTAAAAGCCCATTTGAATAAAGTATATTTTGAGTTTCAATTTGAGTTTAAGTTATTTTGCAATTTATACAATAATTTCACATATTTAAAATAAACTTATTCTTACATACAAATTGAATTATATCAATCTACTTTCAATTCATTATATCTTATATCTAAATAGAAAATAAAAAAATTGATATATACTTCTTCAAACAAATTTATTAAGATTGGGTTTGACATCTTTAGACACCATTTTCTCAAAATGAAATCCGTGTGGTTTGACACAGTATTGTTTATCAGCGTCCATATAGATTATGCAGTCTCAAAATTGATATTAGATTGTTTAAAAAACAATCTTATAGCCCAGTTGCCGTAATCTAATAACATATTCATCTCCCTAACGCGGAACCTATCACGCGTGACGCAATCATTTACAATCAGGGTTGTTATCAGGCACTCTGCGAAATTAATCCGTCATCACGTATATCTGATCATCATTCATCATAGGAGCATCTGATGCTTATCGGAACACGTGTCTACTGTCAAGATTAGAATGTTTTTGAATACCTGCGTCAAAAAGATACTATTTATAAAGGATATTTGATTGAAAACACGTGCTTATTAGCTTTCGCAGTTTCACTCGCGTTTATGGTTACTATTTCGCTGCTATGAGTCGAATAATGTAGCTTGTAATATAGCTTATAACTTTTTTCCATAAACGGCTATTCAACGCAAAAAGAATTTTTTAAATCGAAACTGTAGTTTTAGGATATACAAAAAAATAAATTTAATCTTTATAATATTAGTTATATTAGTCTCTTCGACTTCGTCTGCGTAAAATAATTATTTTGAATATACGTGCCCAAATTCACATATAATAAATTTGTCGTTTGAAATGATTTGTCGTTATAAAAATATTTATAAATAATGCGTTTTAAAACTGGCGTCTCGTATCTTTTATATCCTTGCCGCAATGCGCTAAATTTCTTATTTTCTTATTTTATCTCGTAAGAATTTCGAATAAAAAAAAATACTAATCTGTATAAATTAGTATTATCGCCAGTTATTTAATAAGTATTACACGTACACTGTACAATTACCTATACTTTGTTAAGATTAAAAACGATAACTAAAATTTAATTTTTCGATATCTAATACTCGGGAAGAGTCAACCCTATGAAATTATGTTGACCTCAATAGGAGCGAACTAGTAATACACCTACAAATATGCTTACTATACTCACAAATGAAGTCTTGTTCACTAACATTCAACACACATTACTAACATTACACGTAACACATAACGAATCATATGTAAAACAAAATGAAAGAGTTCCATAAAAATACTACATTTACACTGACACTTACATAAACAAGATAAAAAAGACCGGCGCCGCGACGGCGACCAATCACATGTAAGGAGCCACGACTTCCGGGATGAGCGCGGGAAAATTCAATATCCGCTCCAATACGAGATATTCGATTACTCGATCACTAGTGCCGGGTTGCAACCCTAACGGACTCGATTTGAAAAATCGGATTAGTGCGCGCCATGCCATATAAGTAAATCGCTTTGGTGATTTTGCTATCTGATTTTTACTCTGTGCCGAATTTAAATGTATCTAAAATTGTATGTATGTTCTAGTTAGTGTTACATATATTGAAGTATTTAAATATATATGTATAAATGCTAATCGCTCTTAATTTATCGATACAATATACGTTATTTACGAAAATAATTAATATTTACAAAAATGCACACACAAAAACCAGTGGTGTAGGTTTTTCTGGAAAACAAGGGGACGTTAATATTTAATTCTATCAAAATTGACAGCCCTACGCGTATCGCCGCACCTAATTGCCAATAGAAAACGCGCGGCGGCAAGATCAAAGTATTCCGTGTCCAATAAAACGTCACGAACTATCATGGATGTCACTCGCAGATTACTTGTGTCAAACGCATTTAATTGCGTTAGGGGCACCGCTTTCCACGCCAACGGCTTTTTAACATGATCAATGTGCTAATAAATTTAATGTATTTCGAATTATCACTAATGCGACATGAATGTTGTTTTATACTTAATTGGTTCCTTTGATGATGCAAAACAACAAATTTTTCATTTCATTTTTATTTTTCATCCATTGAATTATATTTTTAAAATTATGATATCAATTACACTACATTGTTGTAATATTGTAGCTTATATATGTATACATATGTATAATTTTATTGTACATGGTTTCATGTTACATAAAATATGTTTAATTCGTTTTCAACCAGTTTTATAAATACCTATAGAGAGCTAAAGAGAATGGATTTTCAATGAAAATAAAAATTAAAAAAAAAATCGTGTCACGAAAACAGAAATTCGATGCTGAAATTGAAGTACATATTTACAATATTTTGTCCAACTTATCACAATTGGACGCTGATAACCAATACTGTGTCAAGCCAAACAGGCAACATTTTGATAAAATGGCGTCTAAAGATGTCAAACCTATTCTTAATAAGAATTATATCTCTCCTCCATCTTTTCTTTTATTTTTGGTAAATGGTATAATGCATTAAAAGTATATTAGAATAGTAAAAAGTTTTTTCTAATAATAAGAGCTGCAAATAAATGACAGTATTGCATATTGCAAAATATGGACATAAAATTCGAAACATATAAAATTGAAATTTTTTTGAATAATGTTACGTGACGCAGTATCAGAATACATCAATATCTCCGAATTTAACTGTGTGGGTTGACACATTATAACATATCAGCATCCAACTATAGCTACGACTGAAATCGGTTACAGATTCATGATTATCTTTCAATTGTGACGTGGTCAGCACGTATTTCAACTCCATAAATGGCGCACATCTTCAGCACATTCGCTGACTCGAAGGAGCATATTTTATGCAAACTATAAATAAAACATTGGGAGTATTTTCGCTTAAGTCATGTGCAAAGGAAAGGGATGCATTACGTCCAAGCGAATATCACCTTTATTGACCCAAGTCCAGTCCATGCATCATGTATACGTTGAATGAATGCATTTGTTCAAACAGAAGGGTGCTTTTAGTGAGTTTCAAATATTGATTTATCGTGTTAGATGTATTACCGCTATGTACAGTACTCAGTTATGAGTCATCGGCCATTTGTATGACTTAATATGAGTGAAGTTATAATTACTTCCTTTAAAAGGCAAGTGTAAAAAATTAAAAAAAAATCTTATAGTATATAATTTTACACATGACAGATTTTGAATATAGATCTCAACAATATAGTTTAAAACGCATTACCAGTTAAGTCTGTATACTTAAATTTTGTTATTTGAGATATCTATACAGTAGGCAAAACTGAGTTCACCTACAGTACTATTTATACCGTTTTATGTACGAGTGTCTCATTCAATCTGTTACTTAATTAGTATAATTAGATGCTGATAAGCAATAATGTGTCATGTATTTAACACTATTAAAAAAAATTCAAGTCATCTAAACTATGTTAGTACGAATAAAAGTTTCTCATTATTTAAGAAATATACCAGTTTTAGATAAAGGCCGGCAACGCATTTCGTAGCTCCTCTAGTGCTGCTAATGTCTATGGGCGGCAGTATTCACTTTTCATCAGGTGATCTGTCAGCTCCTTTGCCCCCTATCCTATAAAAAAAATAAACGCATTTAATGCGCGTTGAATGTTTGAACAAAACTTTGAACACAATTTTCTCAAAATTAGAATATTGCGGTCTCATTTCCTTAATTGTAACTACGTTGTACTTAAAAGAATAAATCTCAGTTCGTTATGGACATATGTACAATTACCATGAGAGGACGGCTAAGCAAACATTCGTAATCTGTTATTTCATTCAGTAAAACTGACATAAGCGTCAGTTTTACAATTCACAAGTAAGGGTAGGCAGCCTTCTTTTGTAAAATTTCGTTCATTCTAAATGGATTCATACTTCTCAATACAAATATAAATAAACCCCGTTACAAATACCCTTTAAAAGTAGAGAAAAAAGTTCATGATTTTGAAAAAACTAGACCATCTCTAAGGAGCATCGCTAAAGAATCCTCTTTCAAAATAAAAAAAAAACAGTATCCAAATCGTTTCACCCGTTTTGGAGCTACGGTGCCACAGACAGACACAACGCTCAAACGTATAACACCCCTGTTTTTGCATCGGGAGTTAAAAAGTCGATTTAGTAAAAATATTTTCCTATAAACCGATACTAATCATTATCATTTCAAAAATATTTTGCTCAACAACAATGATATAACATCTCAAGATATATAAAATACTATTTTCATAACCAACGCAACCGGAGTTTAAAAAAAACAACTCTCGTGACAAATATAAAGAACCAATTAAACCATTTTTCAATACAGCTGTCTTCATCAACCAATTATGGCTCACAATGATATTGTATAAAACAATGACAATTCCTCCGCGAGTCCGCTATAATCACATCAGACGTCATAAGGCGCCCCCTCAAACTGTAACAGCAATACACCATAATAATACCATTAGGAGAAGTTCCAGAAACATAGCTGACGCCATTTCGATGTCCGGCTAGGTGCGTTTTTTATTTAATTCTGCAAATCCACCCCTGTTTTGTCACTGTGGGGTAACTTTGATGTGTGGTACAATTTGCTTGGTAAAAATAGTAAGTGTGTATGTGAGGTTCGGCTTGTAAAAGTCAATAAATATGTTTAGCGTTAATGTTTTTAGTGTACGAAGTAAATGGTAGGTATCTATTATTAATTTTATAAATTATTTTTTATTTTTTTAATCTATTAAAGTGTATATATAAGTGTATTATTTTATAAAATATTATATATTATAAAATTAGCAAAAGTAATTATATCCTAAATTATAAAACATCTACGGTTTTGCCATGTATATTCAAACCGAGTAAAAAATCCTAAATATAATCTATATACGAGGATATATTTATATTATTAATATCTCAAAAGTGTTTCGTTGAACCAATATCTCTTACAATACTACATAAAAATTAATACTGAATACGCCATTTTTAAAATCGTTTTTCGCTCTCAAGTCACGAAAATAAAGATATGTCATGAACATATTACGTTTTACATCTAAGCGACGTTATTTATACATACCTATATCTATACTAATTGTATATAGGTGAAATTTGTTTGTTTGTAGGTTTGTCTGTAAGGGACAATCTCGGATTTGATTAAAAATATATTTTTTATAGGCTACAACACGCTACGACTCATAAGAAACCTCAAAAAGCAGCTAGTATTCATATTTAATATAACGTTTCTTATCGCGATAACTAATAGTAGTAATACCTTTTTATTGCCCGACGTTTCGACGAAGTTACATTCGCCGTGGTCACGAGCTGACTGGTGTACCGCGCGCCTTCCGGCGACGAGTGCGCGAGTTTTCATCGCCTACCCTCACAATGTTAATATTAATATTGTTAATATGAATTATATTAAATATGAATAGTATAAATCGCGAAAGTTTAAAATATATAAGCAGCTAATATATCCATAATATGATCTAAATTCCACAACGATCGATCGACATACAGTGAAAGTCGGACAAACAAACAAACACACTTTCCCACTTATAAAAAATGTGCTAATTTTTAAAGTATATTATTTTAAGCCACACTTTCCAATGCAATGGAAACCAATACTTGAAAGTACCTGATGTTTACGCGATTATTTAATTAATTACGGAATGCATCATGTTTACTTTTGTTTGTCCGAGAGGCATCGAAGCCTTTTGATATAATTAAATAAACATATTTCAATACTGGTATTATTGGCGTGTTTCGTTCATTTCGTTTTAATGTATTAAATTTATGCAATTTAATTGTAAAATACGAAATGTACTTTATTAGAATTGATATTTTCAAGCACCTTCGAATTCACAAGTTACAAATTCATGTTTTAGATAGGTATTATTAGGCGAGAATTGTATTTTACTCATGTAATTGATATAAAATTGCTCTGTAGGCGGTAATTACACTTTTATATTATATATAATAAGTATATAATAAGTTTTGCTATCAGATTTTCACAAAGATTTACAGAAGCTATTTATCTATTCTTTACACCTGGAAGAATTTTCTGTAAGTGGTTTTATTTTTGACATATACAACTTTCGTAAGTCTACCTAAGTAAATAGGTTATAGAGCTGTTTTATATCAATTACGAGAGTAAAACTTACAAATGTATTTCTCGTCCTACTACTATGATTATAAACTACTACAGTAAATAAAAGGTATTTAAAAACAAATAAAATCTTTATTTCTTTATGTTTTATTATCAAAGAAATATATATAAAAAATATTTACGTTACAGAAAATAATAAACACTTAATGTTTTGTTGTCGTAATAGAAAAAAAAATAGCCACAACAAGAAACATTCGTAGCGAACGCTGACGAAAGTATTACAAACACACTAAAACTTCTTACAAGGGGCTTGTAGAACTTAAAAAGTACCAAGAAATGTCCGCAGTAAGATGAATAAAACTGTGTATGGGTCCTAGCTGCCCGCGCCGTAACAATAAAATTACTAAACGCAAACCCATCATTACAGAAAAAAATGAGTTCGATTAAAAAGAATCTCCATATCTATCTATATACATATATAAATCAAAACTGATTGATGTAATCGATCAATCAAGAGCTGAAACCGCTGAGTGTATAAACATGAAATTTTACACAAATGTTTCTTAAATGTTGTAAGTGTGCACTAAGAAAGGATTTTTGAAAATTCATCCTCTAAGGGGATAAAAAGAGTGTTGAAAGTTTGTTAAGTACCAAATTCCTATACGCGGGCGACGCGGCGGAGAACTGCTAGTAAAATATGAATAATAAGTGTTAATAAATTGTGTATAGTCTATTTTTCTTAACTTGTCTTATTTAGCAGACAAATATCGCGTATTTCTAGCCAGACGTAAGAGATCGATAAAAAATTATCGATTGAATGATTTTACTGATTTTTTATAATGCAAAATTATAATGAAAAAAATTGTTCGAAATTTCGTGATTTTTGTTTGGGATATTGTTATCTGTTTTAATCTGGGGTGAGTAGTTGTAGATCTCGACTCTAATAGCTGAGAATCGGCTAAAAGATGGATTAGTACTCACTGGTTCGTGCTTGGTCAAGCTGTTTTTAAATTACTATGATTGAATGCGGAGTCAGGCACGTCTATT
This sequence comes from Hypolimnas misippus, assembly GCA_037950945.1. Lineage (NCBI taxonomy): Eukaryota > Metazoa > Arthropoda > Insecta > Lepidoptera > Nymphalidae > Hypolimnas > Hypolimnas misippus. The sequence goes on from JBBEEQ010000024.1 coordinate 2,387,413, forward strand.
AAAGTTTTATTTTGATACAAAATCAACTTCATTGCAAAATTGATTTTCAACATTGCAGCATAAAGACGTAACGGTTTTTAGAATTCAAACATCTCAACGTACCAAAATGAATTAGGAATGGAATCTTAAATAACTGTGTTCGCGACTTTTCTAAATACTAGCTCTTTCATCACAATTTTACCCAATACGCATTTCACTCAAAAATTTTTCCTTAAATGTCCTAAGACGAGGAAGTCATATCACATCATATTTTTTAAAAGTTTCTCAATCGTAATCAGAAAACCGTGATAATCCTATTTCCGCCATTAAAATATTTAATGCAAGCGGTATATCAGTCGTCAGCACATTAACCAGATATAATGGCGACAGTTTTATTGCGATCTGTATTGCAGACCCTAGTGGAGATTTATTATCATTTGGACCGTCAAGCGTAAGATGAAAGAGTTGATGGGAGTGTTCTAAACCGATGGAAACAATTGTTTTTTTTATTTCATTAGCTAATGGACCGTTTGAATGTGTGTCGTTATCTATAATGTCTAATATGTTGATGAAATGGTCCATAGAATCCATAGATGATGTACTTCTAACATCCAAATAACGCATTCAAAATCCGGTTCAAAAGTTTATTTTATAACATCATCTCATATTCTTGTAAAGGAAAGGCGCTGCGAAAAGTCCAAGAAATTGTAACATGCAAACAAACTATGGTAAATACTATAACGCTGTTGATATCTTTATTAAGTTTACTATTTTACACTTTACAAGTAAAGTCATTGATTCCAGCAACTTCTTTAAAAATTAACACTTTCAACTTGTAACAAACGACCATCCAGTCTGCGTATCCGATCGCAGTGAATAGAGCAGCGATTTCAAAAACTGCCGTTTTAAAACTTGAAACAAATCAGCAATTAGCTTAACCAGACAGAAGGGCATTGTCTCTAGTGATCAGTGGACTCGTTAAAAACACCCAGTGGACCGTGCGTTCCGCTGCGACTATCCGAATTTCCCTTGTTTAAGCTATACAAACTTTGGATTTTGTAGCGTTGGCAGAATTATTCTGTATTCAAACCGTTTGCGAACTGAAATTGTTATTATGCAAATGCTATTAAAGTATAAATGAAGATAAATATTGAATAATAATAATAATAAAAACGCATCACACTCAACGGCCCCCATTAAGATCTCATGACCTTGTGTCGGGGGTCCGGAAACACTCACAACACTAACACAAACACCCAGACCACGACAAACATCCGTATGGCCAATACACACGTTTGCCGTGAGCGGGGATCGAACCCGCGACCGTTAGCGCTTTAGTCAGTTGCAGTGACCATTGCGCCAACGCGTCTGTCAACCTGTCAATTGAAGAGGAAACCTTTCTTAATCTATGTATAATAATACAATATCGAGCGAATTTTTTGCGAAGTAACTCCTGAACCACTAAACCTATTTTAAAAATTATGGTATCATTTGAACGAATTTTAGAGAATTTAAATATAGAAAAAGTTTTGAAGAATATAGGTTACTTTTTCTCATTAAAATAAAATGTTAAAAGATGGTAACCCTATGTATATCCTTATATATAGAACGTTCCACATTTAATTAAGGTCCTTGAAATAACGGGTTCTAAAAGCGTAACATATTAAATTACGTTAAAAAATCATATTGTTTTATACGAAACTTATACGAAACGAATTTTCATTTGAAGGACGTTAATGAAAAATTGAACAACCTGTATATGAAACATTTTAAACAGAATACGTCGCGATGATCAACTTATTGTAGATACTAAGTAATCGTTTACCATTATACTAAAATATCTTTGACAGGAGAAAACTATCGTCCTTCGAATAAACACAATTATCAACCTCACAGTTACAAACAACTGTAGAAGATAATTGGCAATTGTGCACAATATCCTAGACGAAATTTCGGAAAGTTCATTTATAATATCTAAATCCGGTGGGGGAACATGAAAACTGCATTATGCAAACCCCTATAAACCGACTGCGGCAAGTGTGCATAAAGTTTAAGAATTGCTGTCACGACCGCAATAGTCATCCAGGAGTTACCTTTAGGGGGTGGGTAAGACACACGCTAAGTTTCTGTTTGGCATTTTAGAACTAAAAGTCTTTCATTTAATATTCTTTTTGAAGTTTTTAAAATGAATATTTAGATGGTGTCTTGTATTTGGAAGTTTTGATAAAATTAAAAATAAAATAGTTGTTTTTTTTTTGGTTATTAATGTCTTTTAATTATAAAATAAAAACTTTTGTTGTTGTTTGAATTATAAAACCATGAGTAAAACCTTCATACTCAATTGTCTACATTTTGTGTTCTTATTTCAGTTTTGTGATGAGCAAACATCGAATCTACGACTATCAAATAACGATGAAGTTTTGAGTTTTTGAGAAAATGATCTTAGTTATATCAGTTTCATATGAAATAGAAAATAAAGATATATTTACTAGTTCTTTATTCAAACATTGCTTTTACCCTCCTCCAAATTATGACATATTGGATTATATTATACATCCAAAAAAAATGTCTATCACCAAAAGAATTTGCACCAACAAACACACATAAATTATAACGATTCCTTGTCAATATATATATGGGCATAATAAATGTTGCTCGTAAAAGCAAACCATTATTTACAGCCGCAATTTTTTTGCTGACAGTACCAACTCCCTTGGGATTATAACCCTCAGAGCGGGATCTTAGTAAATAGTGTTTTTCCTGTATTCGCAGCTCTAAACCCATGGTATTCTTGTGGCGGATTTAGTGCAGTGTTTGACGAATGAATTAATTATTATGAGAATTTTGCTATTAGGGATCGTATTTTATGTTTAAGTATTATCAAAATCAAAATATTCTTTGCTTACAAAAAAAAACATCAATAATGAAGTTACCACCGTTTCTGTTTGTAGATTCTACCAAGAAGAACCGACAAGAAACTCGATAGTGACTCTTTAAATCTTATTTGATATTTAATTTTGCAAATTGTACAAAAATCGGGCACAACTTAAACCTCTCATGATCGAGTATTGAACATATAATGATGTTAATTATTCGTCTGAGATAGTAACAGTAATCATTTGATGTCATCTGTAATATCTTTGCAGTATTCTTATTTAAATAAAAAAATATTTTCAATTTCAAAACGATTCTTAATTCGTAGCGTTTTTAAAATATTTGTTAACTTAGGACTCCGTTATTTCTTAACCAATTTTCAAAATTCTTTTCTTATATAAAGAGGTATACTTTAGATAGGTCCCATTTAATTTTTATCAAAATTAGTTCAGTAATTTCGTCTTTATATCAAAATAACTGGAACAACGACGTTTTCTAATTAAACGAAATAATGCATTTTGATTTTAAAGCCGGTAGCTTTTTAAACGATTTAATTATACTGTAATTAGTTGAAAGATACCTTTGTTATTCTATTATTTTTCTCTAATTTAGACTTCAAACAACCATATTACTTAAAACTAGCTCTCCCTTGCGGTTTTACTCGCATTTATGGTTACTGCTTCGCTCCTATGATGTTATATAGCGTATAGCCTTCCTCAATAAATAAACTATCTAGCACAAAAAGATTTTTTCAATTCGAACCAGTAGTTCCTGAGATTAGCGCATTCAAACAAACAAACTCTTCAGCTTTATAATATGAAGTTAACTGTTACTGCCTCGTGCATATTAACCGTAACGTGAAGTTATAACAGGCTATCTAACACAAAAAGATTTTTTTAATTCGAATCTGTAGTTTAAGAGATTGTACTGTATGTACACATCTATATACAAACATAAAAACAAATTCCTCTTGTATATACTTGTAATACTACTACATATTACATATACATATTTTCTTATATAAAGCATATATCCTTCAAAATTAATATATTTATTAATCTGTTTCAAATTACGTAACTTATAAATTATATAAACCAATACAATAATACAGTTATATTATACTAATTAAGGCATAACACATAGGCTGCATTCCTGCAGGGCACCTGTCAGGTCCAGTCTGGACATGTGAATACTATTGAGCTGACGGCTCTGACGACTATTGGATTGGTATTTGGGCACAGTTAAAACCCTTTCATTGATTGAGGCTGACTGTCTGGAATTTACAGAAATAAGTATTGATATAATATAGATTGAAAATATATTTTGTTTTAAATATAAAGAGGTGCGTTATATATTTATTTTGTATATAACGATGCTTTGTATTGTAATTACAATACATTATGTGACTTAAAATTAAACATGATGTAACATTTTTAAGATCGGTGCCAACAAAGCCTGAATTTGGTATTGGGACGGATACAAAAAAATATATTTTATTATTAGTATATAATTCTAAGTTGAATTCGTTTTTAAGTTAATTTAATTGTTTTAATTTACTTTTTAGGTGATATATAAAATAAATGTATAGTATTATGGACTGGGAGCGTCGATGCGAAAATCTATCACGCAGTTAATCGCTTTTATTAAAATTTATTTTTATTAAAATATTAAAACCGTAAGCAAAGCCTATAAATTCAATAACATTAAGAACAATTTAAGATATAAATATTATCAATAATCAAACTCCTCATAAATAGATGCTCTTTGTGGTTTCACTCGCATTTATGTTTACTACTTCGCTACTATGAGTCGTAGCATGATGTAACATTCCCAATAACCTTCCTCAATAAACGGGCTAACCAACGCAAAAATAAATTTCAAATTGATCGAGTACTTTCGAAGCTTATACAATGCAAACAAACAATGAAATCTTTCCTCTGTATAATATTAGTATAGATTAGATTCAAGGGCGGATCCAAGGTGGTAGGGCGTCATGGGGGTCATGACCACCCCCTGGGCTGGGTCCAAGACTTAGAGCACTAAATATTATTATTAAACATTATGATAATTAACATGATTTTTATATATTTTTTGTTAAAATATAGATTTTATGTAAGTACCTTTAATATTTAATTAATGTAATATAATTTGTATGATTGAAGAACGTTTAACCAGACTGGCACTTCTCCACGTCCATAAAAACGCACTCATCAAAGAAGAAGTGATAACTTTTTACTTATATAGATTATTATCAAACTTAAATTATTACTTTTTGTGACTTGACCAAAACTAGGTGACACTCCCCTGCTGTGAAGCTGAATCCGTCTTTGATTAGATTATTATCGTTAACCAAATGATAACCTTCCCAATCCTCAATAATTAGTTCCGTCCAATCAAAGGTCAAAGCGTTTCGGTCTGTATCAATGGCCCGTTGGTAACCAATGGCTTAATACCTATAATATTATTCACAACTATCTCTTAACAGCTATTACTATTTGATATCTTGAAACGGAGACAGCGTTGAATACTAAGTCTTGAATAAATTTGAACTCTCAATAGTTTGAATGTTAAAATGTATATTGTTATTACTTACTAAGTTTAGTTCATGATACCATAGAATTTAGTATGCTGGTTGACCGTGACATATTTTTGTACGTGTCATCTATTGGATTAATTGCAGTATACCTATAATATATTCTTCTTCGAGTGCAAACAATATATATATATATTTAGATATCTCAAAGGTGATTGACTGACAGAGTGATATATCAACGTACAGCCCAAACTACTAGAGGGATCGGGCTGAAATTTGGCATGCAGGTAGAGGTATCCGCTAAGAAAGGATTTTGATTAATTCAACCCCCAAGGAGATAAAATAGGGGTAAAATAATCAGCGGGTTTGTTTACTGGTTAGGAAAATTAATTTTTCAAAAACCTTATGATACAGGTTTAGTTTTCATCAAATCGTCAAGGGTTCTTTAAATTTTTTTTCCAATTTCTTATAGTTTCGGATGCAAATCCGCCACGCCCAGCTTAAAAATGTATTCTATATGGCGATAGTGCTTATACTAAATATCTTAATTAACTTTATTGAAATTTTAAGAAAACACAGACATGTATAAAAAAATTAACAATTTTTAAGAACAATAAGTTAATCCTGATTAATCCCAATACTGTCTAGGGTAAAAAAATGTACTAGAATAAAATCTATGCTTGCTCCACAATGGTGTCAGTACGGCGCAAAAATAGATTCAAATAAAAAAATACCTTTTGTTCTAAATTAAAATTCTTCAATTCAATTCAAAACAGCAATCAAAAAACTAATTGCGATTGGTCTATATTTATGTTTCGTTCGTTTGATTGCATTTCCGGTTTCTGAACATTTGAAATCCAATATTTCGGTTGACTTGAATTCCATCTAATACGATACCAACGATTTGTCTGTGGCTCACGATTTTATCTTTATTTTTAGAAGTTAATTAAAATACAATCATGCGGAAGTTTATTGGCGTAATTATATAGAAAAATAACTAAGAATTTAAAAAAGGAATCTACTTCAAATGAAAACTTCGCCATTGACATATTGATGACATATTTATTCTTCTTATTTTGATTTAAAATCCAAACTACTAAACTGATTTTGATAAATATTCTATATTGAATAATTTACAAAATCAATTTAAATCACAGAACTGTGAAGTAACAAACTTAAAAAAAACATACTATAAATTGATAACCTCTTTGATTGAAGCCGATTAAAAATATTGTACGAAGAATATTTTTGTATGTGACAATTGACTTCGTAGACAATTTATTTCAAAATTTCTAGTATTTATTAACTTCGATTTAGAAAAATGCTTTTTTTCTATTTGGACACTGATAAGCAATACTGAGTCAAACCACACGGACTTTATTTGGAGAAAATTGCATCTAAAAATGAAAAGCTCTTCTTAAAAAAATTATTTGGTGAAGTATATATCCATCTTTTTTTCTATTTTGATAAAAAAAATAATGAATATAGATAAAATAGCAGATAGATAATAAGATAGCATAATGAAAAGTTATATCTAATCATATATGGATGCTGATAAGCAATAATGTGTCAACCCACAAAAAGTCAAATTCGGAGATATTGATGTATTTTGATACTGCATCACCTATTTAACGTTATTGAAAAAAAATCAAGTCATAAAAACAAAAGAAGTACGGAAAAAAGTTTCTCAATGAAATGTTTCGATTTCCAAGTGCGTTCTCTATTTTGCAATTTATACAATAATCTTAAATATTTGAAAAACTTTTTATTACATAATGTATTAAATATATCAATCTGCTTATAACTCATTATACTTTTTATCAAAAAATAAATGAAAAGATGGATATATACTTCTTTAAACATATTTGTTAAGAATCGGTTTGACATCTTTAGACGCCATTTTCTCAAAAGTAAGTGCGTGTGGCTTGACACAGTATTGCTTATCAGCGTCTATATATATTTGAAATATGATAGATTATTTTATATTGCAAAATATGAAAAGACAAGACAAAAGACTTTAAATTTTTTTTAATATTGTTAAATACGTGACGTATTATCAGAATACATCAATATTTTAACGTTTTTCGGGTTGACACATTATCGCTTATCAGCATGCATTTGTAAGTAAAAAAAAACTTATTAATTCTACTGAATAAGTGTGTTATACATTATCGACACATTTATTAAGATTAGTTTAGACTATTGAAAAGTAACCTACATTTATATTAATATACAAACAAAAATTACAATACGTAATATTACGAGTATGTAAATGATATTTTTCTTATACACATGATGTTACTACGGTTTCTAATCCGTTGTCGCCTCAAATTTTTTTACGTAACAAAACACTTTATTAAATTATAATAAAAAGATTATATTGTAGGGAACACTAGTAAAGAATAGTACATGTGTTTTATTTAAAAATAATCCTTAAGGGAATATGATTTAATTCAATGTTCGGTAGAATAGGGTGTAGTGGATGACTCATTTTTTGCGTCGAAGGGGATCGGTAAAGAGATCGCGATTTATAATAATAAAAATAAAATTGAGTTTTGCTGTTGGTGTTGACGGCAATATTGGCGTCAAGACAATGATATTATTCTATTAAAGGAAAATATCTTCTTATAATATTCATATTATTCTATTTTTTTTTCTGATTGTAACAATATTTTGGCGTCTGACCCGATGTGACAATTTTTTTTATATATTAAATTTTATATTTAATAATTATTGTTGATACTATTGTTATATTCATTACTGTTTTAAATGAAATTAATTATTTTGTCTTTTAAACTGGATTAAAACTTGCTAGTTTTTAACCGACTTCAAAAAAGAAGAAAGTTATCATTTGTAGTGTTTCTGTTTCATGTTTGTTACCTCATACTCTATTAATTCTTATACGATTTTTTTTAAATTAAATTCACGAAAAATAAATCGCTTATTTTGCTTTTGAATTCGGTTTAATTTCTTTAAGTTCTAGTTATTTAAGAAATGTTTTAATATGCAAAAATTAGGATCGGCTCTTTAAAGATAAGTAAAACTCTTCAATAACTAACCACTGTTATTCTATGAAAATGATAATTATCCTTTTTTGATAGTTAAGTAAATAATTAGAATAAATGTATCATCGCTCTAGATGCGATAGCTCGCACATGAGAGCTGCGGAACTCTACAGGAGACACAAAAAACTTCTTTTAAAGCTAACTGTAATAAATATATTTAAATTTTTAACAACTTAGAGACTTACCATATTGTAAAAAATATTATTATTATAAAAATAACTAATTTGAATACCGTTTTCACTGAAAAAAAAATTACCAAAATTGTTAGTTACGTGGTATCACATATAGAGCGACGATATATAGATAAGCGATAATGTGTTAGCCCACAAAAAGTTAAATTCGGTGATATTGATGTATTTTGATACTGCATCACGTATTTAATGTTATTCAATAAAATATATATATAAACTAAATATTCGAATTTCAATGTCGTTCCATATTTTGTAATTTATACAATAATCTCATATATTTAAAAAAAAAACTTTGTATTAGATAATATATTAAATATATCAGCCTGCTTTTAATTCATTATATGTACCTTTTATCAAAAAATAAAAGAAATGTGGATAAATATTTATTCAAACTTTTTTTTAAGAATGAGTTTGGCATCTTTAGACGCCATTTTCTCAAAATGAAGTTCGTATGGCTAACACAGTATTGTATATACATCTATAATAGTGCAATTAATACATATAAGCGATTATAGGTACTTGACAATTAATACCAGTCTGTATAATAGGACATATTACAGGCGGGCTCCTTTGATTACACCCAATTAACATGTGCATTTCTTCCATACATTATGTAAATTTCTCTTTTTACGTTATAAAGGATCCCCTATCTAATTTGCCGGCTAAAGATGGCGCGTGCCGGTCACGTGGCGACGTTTCGGCCAATCGCGAGTCATTGTTTGGTCAATGACGTCATCATACCCCTTGTATGGAAAATGATGAATGGGAAAAATGGTAGTAATTTAATTTCGCTAAAAGTATATAAAAATATGTTGTGTATATTTTCTGGTAGGGCAAGTTTTGTATCAGTGCATCAGGTTCTTAAATCTCCTTAATAGGAGAAGAGGTCTTTGCCCAGTACTGGGAGATTTACATATTGTCAAGATTCAAATGTTCTTATACCGATTGATAAGAGATTAGATTATTTTGTTGACACGACACATCCGTATACGGCAAAGTTGTTATCGTTTAATCAATCACTTGCCAACCGTCGCGGCTTCATTCGCGCTTATGATCTCTGCGCCACTTCTATGATTCGTAGCGTGATGTAATATAGCCTATATCGTTCCCCAATAAACAGGCTATCAGGCTATCAACACAAAAAGTGTTTTTCAAATCGGATAAGTAGTTACTTAACTTACAAACAAACTTAACATTTTTATAATATTAGTATAGATGGGTTTCATCAATCATGTATTATTGGCGAAATAGTCTTTACATTACAAGAGACCAATGACATGCTATCATGCATATAGATAAGTATGTAAGCTACTTGTATTAACTATCGAGATATTTTTATATAAATAGGCAAAGACAATACAGTTCAATAACTTTTTCTCCTCTGTTTGTCAATCTATTTTTTTTTCACCCGACTATGCGAAGCTCAAATTATGTTTGTCTTGTATTTATGTATTAGAAATTATGATTCGATTTTTATTTGGTTATTATTATTTAATATAAAATATTTATTAAGGAAGGTTTTAGTCTATAACATACTAAGAATCTGATGAAGGATCAATTACTTACAGCAAATGACTCACTTTTGCTGTATTCGTATGTTGTATACATTTTTGTTCTGTTTGAAGACGGTTACATTCTACTACAAAGCAATTATTATTTAGTAGCTATTGACAAGCTTTAGTGTAACCAAAAAAAAGTAAACACTTTTCTTATTACAAAAACTAAACGGTTTAATGATTTTCTAAAATTTTCATAATCATTATAATCATCTTAATCGTATGGGCATTTATTTATTAACTAGCTGTCCTTTACGGTTTCACTCGCGTTTATAGTTACTCCTTCGCTTCTATGAGTCGTACCGTGATGTAATATAGCCTATAGCCCTCCTAAATAAATAAACTATCTAATACTAAAATATTTTTTCAATTCGAACCAGTCGTTCCTGAGATTAGCGCGTTCAAACAAACAAACTCTTCAGATTTTTAATATTAGTATATATAGATCACTAGCATCCGCCCGCGGCTTCGTCCACGTTTTGTTGTAAAAAAATAGCCTATGTATTATTCTGATGTATAACATATATTCCTGTAAATTTGAATCAAAATCTGTTTAGGAGTTTTTGAGTGAAAGAGTAACAAGTCTCCATACATACATATAAATTTCCGCGTTTATAACATTAGTAACGATTACAATACAATTTATCACACAAATAGAACACTACAATTTATTTACAAATAAACAAACAAAGTAAGATTTGCTAAAGTTTAATATTTAACGTGTATGTTTGTGTGTTCACTTTGTATCTTCGAGGGGACCGTTTAATACCTTACTCCTAAACAAACTAGGAGCTTGTCAATACATTTATTTGGACAGGAATTAAGAAGGGGGAAGTTCTTTAGGAAGATCTGTGGATGACTCGGATGGAAAGTTTGGGAAACGCTTAGCGTTGTCACATGCTCTGAAGTTTACATACGTGTTTATTCTTCGCTAATATTGTTCTTTTGACAATACTTTGAACTACTATTGCTTAAGTCGAAACAATTACAGACAGTATTACAAAAAATATAAATATTGGCTTTTAGTTGTGCCAAATAGACACATGTTATTTCGCCAATGTCACGTGTTATGGAGAAAACACGATGGAGATTGATCGGTGGGATCGAGAATTCAACCTTAACTAAATTTTCAAAACACCCTAAAATAGTGTATTTCATTGTTAGTCCTAAATCCTAAAAAACACAAAAATAGTTATAAATATAATACGTATTGATTTGTGAATAAAGAACAATGAAATAGACATAAAAATTTTAAGTCAACATTTGATTGTCTTTAAAAAATATTGAAGAGGTATTCTTTAAGAAAAAATAAACAAAAATTAGATTTTTAATACGTATGCCTAGTAATTCTTTTTTCTGACAATTTTTCGAGAAGTCAAAAGATTTATATCTAATAATAAACATTAATAAATCATTCGAAAGCGTTTCAAGTATAATTTCTGACTTAATAAATCGTTTTGTTTATTAAAATAGAAAATCTCATTTTTCCGAGACGAGCCCATCAATCAAGAGAACCTCAACGGAGAAGATACTTGATGATGTTTCGAGAGATATTTATAAAAAAACTGGCCAAGTGCGAGCCGCCCTCACAGGCTAAGGGTTCTGAAGCATCGTACAAGATTAAACACTATTTTACATACTGTATAAATTATCTCAATTTTAATTTGTTGATAAAGCGGCAATAGAAACACAGGCTGAAATTTTTAAACCTCTACTTATTGCGGTTCATGAAATAGGCACAGCCCGCTGACAGGAAAGCCACACAAACCTCATTTTGAGAAAATCACGTCTATAGATGTCAAACCTATTTTTAATTCTTTGTTATTGAAGATGCGTTTATCTTTTCTTAAATAATAAAATAGAAATTTCAATCTATACTAATACTATAAACATGAACAGTTTGTTTGTTTGTTTGAACGCGTTAATATCAGGAACTACTGGTTCGGATTGTAATTTATTTTTGTTAGGTAGTTTGTCGAGGAAGCTTTAAGCTATATTACGCTGCGACCAAAAGGATAGAAGAATTCGTGAAAAATGTTGCATAAACGGGGGATATCGTTTTAGTGTTTTCGACAACCACGCGCACAAAATCGCGGGCACAGCTAGTAAAAGGTATAATAAATTAAATGCAGATTGGTATAATAAAATCTAATAATAAATTTTTCAAATATATCGAATTGTTGTAGTTTTATTAAGCTATCGCTTATTTGCATCCATATATTAAATAAATTTTTAAAGGATTTATAAGTTGATTTATAAAAATAAAATTAAAAAACTATTGATTTTTAAAAGAAAAATTCCTTTTTTTTTAATGAAAATTGTCGTTAAATGGTCCTCACAATAAAATAATATTAGTAACATTCAAACGACTCATTCAAAGGCGTGTCGCCCTCCGTTAACGTCAGCTTGACAGTTGACAGCTGACAGGTGTGAAGTATTGGACGGTTTCGACGGAGGGCTTCATTAGTTTTTGATTAAGAAAAACAATTCTGAAACTTTCTTTCATCAAATAAACTGGCGGCCATAATGTGGGAACGCTTGAGTGTCATTTGACGTTTCCACGCGACATTTTGGTTCTGTGGAAAATTATGTTGAGAACTAAAATACGTTGAATACTTTTATTTTTCTTTTTGTTATATTTGCGTCATTGCACACAATATTCTGCCTAAAGTAAATATGATATTTGATTAGATAAAAGTTTAATAAATCAAAACATGTAAGGAACGTGTACCGATTTGAAGTTTAATATGTCTGTTTGTGGTTTTACGTCATCTGCTTGTCCTTAGTGATAACTTTTTTAGATTATTTGAATAACGTTGTACACATGTACGTCGTAACTACGATTTCAAGAAAATAAATTTAAAAACACATCATGCATTGTTTAAGGATAAGTTACTCTTTTGATAACATTAGAAATAGCTGAAATTAAACGTAAAATTTATTTATTTATTAAATTTTACTGTATACATTTTTTATCAACTTATTGAACAGAGAGAAAAAAAGGTAACTTATAATCGTGCACAGTCAGTGTTTTTGCTAACGGAATTCGATTTTTGAAAAAAAATCTTTGAATTCCTTCGCAAGCATATCTACGGCTGAAAGGCTAGCCGTAAAAAACGCCATCTCATCATCTAACTAAATTGCTTTCCTTTTTAATAACTTGGACAGAAAATATATTTCATTCCCGGTCGACTGGGACCGAATGAACCGAAACCAAGATACCGCCACGGCTAATTTTCAATTAAAACTTCATCAAACTTTAAGCTAGGAAGTAAGCTAAGAAGCCGTGCCAATACACAGCCTGTAGCGAAGTTGAAGGCCGTTACAGTGAACTCCATTCGAAATTCTTGATACTTATAAACTTAAATCAACTTAATTCTTTTTTATTGTATGCAACACAGTTCTTTAATTAAAAATACTATTTCAAGCGTAACTCGAAGCTTTATCTGAACTTTTTTGTTTTTTTTTTTATATATTTATTTATACATATATCTTTCATTGTTCTATAATCGATACATTTAATGTAAAGAGTACTAAATATTTAGATTTGAAACTGAACATAACGCGACTTCGTCCGCGTGGAATTCTGTCATATTGCGCTCCCGTTTACATCGCATTCTCACAGGGAAAGTGCCTTTTTCAGAATTAAAAGTAGCCTATGTCCTTTCAAAATATGTAAACTGCATCTCTGTAAAATTTTATCGCGATCGGTCTAGTAGTGTTTGACTTTATTCGTTATAAACATACATACCAAAATACATATCTTGCCTCTTTATAATACTAGATGTATACTTTGCTTTAAGTTATTACAATTGATTTTTTTTTATTTTGACAAAAACTAAAAACACTTTAAAAAAAAGAAACTGACTTCAAAGTCAAACCGTCTAAAGTGATCGGCATTTTCGGTGCCAAAATTCATGAGCATAGAACATTTATCTATATATGTATATAATACCTTATTCCAAATACCTATAATTATGTACGGACAATGAATAAAATTATCATCGATAACAAATATTATATGGATGCTGATAAGCAATAATGTGTCAACCCACAAAAAGTCAAATTCGGAGATATTGATGTATTTTGATACTGCAACACCTATTTAACATTATTAAAAAAAATTGAAGTCATTTAAACTAAATAAGTACGGAAAAAAGTTTCTTAATTAATTGGTACGAATTTCAAGTGCGTTCCATATTTTGCAATTTATACAATAATCTCAAATATTTGAAAAAGTTTTTATTAGATAATATATTAAATATATAAGTCTGCATTTAATTCATTATACCTTTTATCAAAAAAAAAAAAAAGGAAAAGATGGATATATACTTCTTCAAACAAATTTGTTAAAAATGGGTTTGACATTTTTAGACGCCATTTTCTTAAAATGAAGTCCGTGTGGCTTGACACAGTATTGCTTATCAGCGTCCATATATTCCTTATATTTCAAATAAAAATTCAAGTAAATAAAATATATACGAATTAAAATTTTTATTTCTTAAACATTATAAGTTTAAATATATTTTCGCTTCTCCCTTGGAACCGACGTTAACCTACCGTTAACTAACAGTAGGTAAACGGCAGGTAAATTGCGATAGCGTTTTAAATGTTTATTTTAACTATTAAAGTTACTACAAATATGTAATAATTAGCGTAGGTAGTAGTTTTAGGTAAACAACTAAACCATTGTATACAGTACGTACATAAGATTTAATGAAATTCGTTTATAGTTAGCGTCTGGTACGTGAGATTACATAGAAAATGTTTAACAGTTTTAATGGAATCCCTTGCTTAAAATATTTGTTTCGCACAATGCTATATGGATGCTGATAAGCAATACTGTGTCAAGCCACACGGACTTCGTTTTGAGAAAATGGCGTCTAAAGATGTCAAACCTATTCTTAATAAATTAGTTTTATTTTCTATTTTGATAAAATATATAATTAATCAAAAGCAGATACATTTATTTAATATGTTATCTAATAATAAGTTTTTAAATATTTGAGATTATTTTATAAATTGCAAAATATGGAACGCACCTGAAATTCGAAACTCAATGTTTCGTTAAGAAACTTTTTTGCATACTTTTAGTTTAGATGACTTGAAATTTTTTTGAATAATGTTAAATAGGTGACGTAGTATCAAAATACAAACAACAATATCTCAAAATTTGACTTTTTGTGGGTTGACACATTATTGCTTATCAGCATCCATATGGAATAAATTTTATAATAATGTTTAATACGTGACCAATCATTAGAATACATTAATATCTCCGAATTTTACTTTTTGTAGATTGACATTTTATTGCTTACTAGCTCTCTCTTGCGGTTTATGGTTACTGCTTCGCTCCTATGAGTCGTAGCGTGATGTAATATAGCCTATAGCCTTCCTCAATAAATCAACTATTTAACACAAAAATAATTTTTCAATTCGAACTAGTAGTTCCTGAGATAAGCGCGTTCAAACAAACAAACCCTTCATCTTTATAATATTCATCAGCATCCTTATAGTATAATCTATTTTCTTTTTTTATCTTTATTTGGTAACAATACCCCGAACGAAAATCAAGATTTATCGAACAATTGTTTTTTGTATTATAAAAAACGATTCAGTTCAATCATTCAATCGATAATTTCTTATCAAACTCTTATATGGACGCTGATAAACAACACTGCGTCAAGCCACACTTTCTTCATTTTGAGAAAATGCCGTCTAAAGATGTCAGACCTATTCTTAATACATTTGTTTGAATAAGTATTTATCTATATTTTATTTTTCTTTTTTGATAAAAGGAACAATGAATTAGAAGCAAGTTGATATATTTAAGAAGATTTTTAAATATATGAGATTATTGTATAAATTACAATATATGGAATAACCTTGAAATCCGAAACATTTAATTAAGAAACTTTTTTTCGTACGTATTTAGTTTATATGACTTCTTTTATTGAATAATGTTAAATAGGTGACGCACTATCAAAATACATTAATATCTCCGAATTATGCTTTTGGTGGGTTGACACATTATTGCTTATCAGCGTCCATATATGGCTAGAAGTACGCCATATATGTCTGCTAAAATAGGCAAGTAAAGAAAAATAGACTATAGTATACTATAGGTATGTAACCAAAGTAATCCTCCATGATATGTACCCATACCATCTTCCGTTCTCAAAACGCCGACATGTGACGGTGTTCCTATAGACGACGTCACAAGTGGACGACAGCGAAATTGGATTTTTATCAGGTTTGACGATAATATACGGTGGTTCCGTCGGATGCAGGCGGATATGGTTTTTACCGTTATTTGAGATAAGCTCCGCGACGGCGTACGAAATTGTCGGGAAATGAATAATGCGGTGCATTTCTGTCGTGTTGATTAAAATGGGAATGGGATCGGTTTGATTTTTATTGAAAATCGGTTAAAATACTTCAAAGAGTATGTTCTGTAGGTAGCCCGTTTTTTATTAGCTATTTAAATGCATATTTATCGAGGAAGGTTTTATTTTATATCCGTATCTAATAAGGATTTTTGAAGATAGACAATAAATGAAATGCGCTGTGAACGTATTTGTGTTATATGTTTTGGCATGTGTACAATAACGACCCTCTTTAAGGTTCAATCTTGGTACTACAGGGTAAATAGAGGCAATTGAAAATAAATGAAACTAAAAAAACTCATTGAAAGGAAAACATCTAGTTCCATAGTGTTACAAATCAAATAAAATCAACATTGCAGATTTTTTTATGACAAAAATAGAATGTCACTGACGATTTTTCTTACTGATTTACGTACCATAGCATTTTTGAAATGTAGGTTACATTAGATATACACCTATAAGGATCATAACACTTACATGAGTCTAACCGACCTAGGTAAAAATTTATTTTATATCTAAGAAAAAAACATAATATATAGCCCATTTTTCTTTACTTGTCCTATTTGGTAACAATACCTGGAACGAAAATTACGAATTTTCAAACATTATTTTTCATTATAAAAAATGATACAATGCGAACATTAGATCGATAATTACTCATCTCTAACTCTTAGAAAAACGTTATATTTACGAGTGCTACATAAGAAAAGTAAAGAAAAATAATCTATAAGTATTATTCGCCTAATTCACGTTCGCAAGTAATAAACATACTGCTTGTCCGCAGCGCGAGGGTGCGGCGCGCAACGATGCGGAGCGCGAGCGGCGCGCGCGCGGCGACTGGGAGGCGCGGGCGCGCGCCGCCGAGGCTGACGCGTCGCGGCTCGCCGGGAAGCTGCATGCAGCACAGCGGGAGATTGCCAGGTAACAATTATATACTCGTATTACGTACTGTTAGGTCTCTAGCAATACTGCCTTTTATATTCGTTGATTGATCTACTAACGAAGCGAAATTTTCTGAATGTGCTGGTCAAAAGTCTTCGCTAATAGGCTGTTAACCGAGCAGAGAACGGGAACAATAGTTGTTGACTACTATTAATATTGTAACTTTGTCTACTATTTCATTTAATTGAAATAATTTATTTAATAATTAAAATGGCCTGAGTTAATCTTTAAAACATTAGCTATCTGTGAATGAAAGCCCCGTCAAAATCGGTCCAGCCAGTTTAAGAAATTTGCCGGAACAGACCGACAGATAGACAAAAATTTTAAAAATTGTGTGTTTAATGTATCTTTTAGTTTAAATCAATTCAGTTGAAATTACAAACAGACACTTCAATTATATTTATTTATTCTATACAATTAGAGTTGTATTCAAGACTACCTAAATATATCTTTCTCGGTCTGACAATCACTTAGCTATTACATAAGTCCAAGTCCCTATACAAAATCAATTTACTAAATAGATACGAAAATAGGCGAAAAAATTCAATTTCGAAACACCCAGGACCCCGGCAAATTGGGTCGAATCTATAACGATCTCCGAGCCGTAAATCCCAAAGTTCGAATTTCGAACAGTTACGGCCCATCGACCAATCGGAAGAGCGCTTATCGCTATCCAATGACACCGTCCTGATTACCGGCACCGTAAATTTGAAAATGGAACTAAACTTCGTTAATTACCGCACTGAGAAATTGCTCCAATATCGCAGGAGATCGTCGATTGTGATTCGAAATTCGATTTCGAACGAATGAAAATTGTTTATATTATTAAATATACATAATGACACAAGTCATTCGTTCAATCATCCAAAAGGTCTATTAAACCCTAGTTCTGATATTGGTCTTGACAAGAATTATTGTCAGAATTACATGCTATTAATTGTGTACGATTATTCAGGGGCTATTTGGTCTAAATCTATGGCGATCAAAATGTACAAAATTCTGATAATGTGACGCATTTTATGTACCTTAACCAATCATTTTATGCTCTATAGATGTGTTATAAACTCATGGACTTTGATACCCAGAATGTCGATTGCTTTGGACGTTGTCTAGTAACCATCTAGCAACTGAGAACAAGACAATTTACATGCTTGTCAAAATTGTAGATGGGTATAAATAACGTATCTAACAAAGAAAACTCTACTATTTATATGATCTTCAAAATTGCTCGTGATTGTATTCTCGACTGCACCTCCTTTCTGTCTTCTTCAATCTCCTTTGTGTCTTCTCCATCTTACGTGACATTAGCGAAATAATATGCGCTCATAGTGCACATCTAAAACCCATCAAAACAAAATCGAATTTAATTGAAATCTCAACGTCAAATCGAATGAAAAATTAAAAATTATAGGGACAGATATGTTACCAACATACCAAAATTAATGTAACCAATAACCATCCGTCTAACGAATCATAAATTCGTTCACAAATAATGAAACCATTACAACTGCGATTACTATTAATACAATATCTATAAACAGCCAGACATTAATTAGACTAGACAAAATCTTCGATAGTGCATTTACGAAGCGATTAATACGATTGTAAATCGATTTTATGGCGTCATTAAATTATACCGAGCTGAATACATTCGATTATCCCGCGCACGTACCGATATCATTAAAACGATTATCGTGCTGTAAATACAAAACAGCTTAATTAAAATCAATATAATCTAATCATTGTCAATTCTGAATTCCCCATTTTGAATCAAGATGTCCAATTTTATTAGCTTTTTTTTAAATAGTAATCGTACTTTGGCGCAGTGTTTTCCACAAAAGCCTACTCTCCCATTGAGGAAGAGCTTAATTCGCCACACTGCTCCATTGTGGATACGTATGCATGTGTCACAATTTCTACTGACATTCCTCACGATATTCTTCAACCAATAAAAGTGAAGGTTCTTAATTCGTAGGGGACTTTTTTTGTGTATTTTTCCCGATTACTGGAGGGATTTTTTAATTCTTTTTTTGAAAGGTTATTCTCTCCCATTGGTCCCAACGTAATTTCTTTCAAATCGATTTTTAGTTTTAAAATCAAATATACCGGAATAAGTATATCCTTTACGTAAACGAAATTACATATTTGGCTTTTAAAGCCGGTGTTAGGAATATATCATAAGAGTTGATAATACTGTATTTTGTCTATGGTAGCTCGTTGATCAGCTATTAATATCGTTGATCAGCTATCGGCAGTACGCACTCTCCCTCTCTCTAGGATAGATCGCTCGTCTTCACTCTCACAAATTTATTCATAATTACAAGTAAACTAGTGACTAGAATCCCAGAGATAACTTAGCAGCTGGTTCCATTAAAAAAAAAATCTTATTTCAATGCAATTTAATAACAAACCTAACAAAATAATCTCTTCAGCGTTATAATATTAGTATGGACAATGCCGTTTCATTTGATCAGTTTTCAACGCGAAATCATTCTAATGAGACTATAGAGAGTGAACCGTGAAAACGATGGGGTTTAGTGTCACTCACTCTGTGAATTCGCATCTGGCGCGGCAGAAGAAAAACAAATTCAATCCGTCAAAATATTTTCTCGGGCGAGATAAAACGATTATTGCGGTCTAAAAAACATTGAGCACTCTTTGTTACAATTTGTTTTAGATTTCTCTGTGTGCTGTGTACTTTAACAGTAGGTAATGAACGTAATATACGGACACTGTTAAACAATAATATTTCAAGCCACGCGGACTTCATTTTGAGAATGACGTCTAAAGATACCAAATACCAGTCAAACCTATCTATATTAATATTATAAAGCTGAAGGCTTATGGAAATGCAGGCGCTATACAATGACCATTTATATTATTACATGTTTCTTATATTATTTAAGAAATTGTTTAACGTTATATATCTATACTAATGTTATAAAGAAGAGTTTGTTTGTTTGAACGCGCTAATCTCTGGAACTAATGGTTCTAATTGAAAAATTCTTTTTGTGTTAAATAGTTTATTTATTGAGGAAGGTTATAGGCTATATTGCATCACGCTACGACTCATAGGAGCGAAGCAGTAACGCGAGTGAAACCGCAAGGAACAGCTAGTTCTTGATAAATTTGTTTGAAGAATTATATATCCATATTTTAATTTCTATTTCGATAAAATATATAATATATTAAAAGCTGATTGGTATCATAAAAAGTTGTATCTAGTATAAATTTTTCAAATATACGAGATTATTACATATTGCAAAATATTAAGCACACTTCAATATTGGAAACATTAAATTAAAAAACTTTTTTGACATAATTTTTAAAATTTATTATTTATTGATTAGAATACATAACTATCTCCAAATTTCACTTTTTGTGGGTTGACACGTTATTGCTTATTAGCATCCATATATGAGTTTATTTTCTTATAAAAATGTCTAACTAAAACTCCATTACTACCTGCAAAGCCAACGCATTTTAAATCACTAGTTTTTTAATTACAACTTTGTCTCTTAAAACGCCATCGCCTATATCAACTATCAGTGTTTTCTTCTTATCTTCTATATATCTTTCTCTCTTCTATAATCTATAACAAAATTCATCAAAATAAACGAAAATGAAAAAAACACACAATACAAATTAGGTACCTCTTTCTTTTTGAAGTTGGTTGAAGAGAACTATGCTATCAGTGAAAATGAATCCGCAGTTCGGTCACGTACCGTGTGGTAGGCCGGGGTTCTATTCCCGACGGGGTAAACTTCACTCCTTACCTCAACTTATTGGTATTCCCGTAACGTAATGATAAAAAATGATGCTTTTTGACACGAGATGTATATTGTTTTGGTTATTTTTGTTGTTGACAAATATGGGGTGAAATCGAGTGATAATTTCATAGGGTGAATTTTATTTTGTAGTTTCAAACTTTTTTTTAATTAAAATCTTTGAATAATGTATTATAAAGTTTCTTTATAAATAATCTATAAGTAAATAACAGCTTGAGTATTGCTTTAAGAGTTTAATATATATATATATTTTTTATATTTTTAATTACAATATTATAAGGAATATATTACGAATGTCGCAATTTTAGTTATTTTTTGTCTCCTATTACATACAAAATATATGCATTTCTTATTTATTAAAATTAATTTTGTCGTCAGTGAGACATTTCAATTTCCGAGTCTTCTTTTAATATTTTTTTTGGGTTGGCCTGGGTTTGTGTTCTGTGTTTCCGGACCTCCGACACAAGATCTTGGAATCCTAACGGCCATTGTGTTGCTTACAATATAAAAAAAATATAATATTAAAAATGTAAATAATAGTGATCCATTGGTGACAGAGCCACCGGCAGCTATAGCCTTAGACATAGAAATCTCCTCACTATGCATGTATACAATCTTTTGTATTGGGCCCTTGATCCAACAACCAAGCGAGATAGTCTAAAGATGGTCGAAACTCATCGCTAATAAGTCGTTAACCTATGTGTATTATTATAGTAATTTACTTTATTATCATCTATTTCACGATTGCATTGGTTTAACCGTGAACTTCAGCTTCCGATCCCGACCTAATCCACGTTGTTTTCTATTTTCAGAGCCCCCTTCACCGTAAAACTTATAAATAATAAACGGGACTCAGTGTCGGTCGGTACTCTATACGACCATCTTAAATTAAACTCTATTTCAAACTATATAGAATCAAAAGTTAGACAAAGTTAAAATGGTTTTATAATTCGTATGTTGTATTTAAATTTGAGCTCTATGGTCATTTGAATAAGGGTGAATATCAAATGTAGAGTGTAAGATAGTAAAACAGATGCATTACTACATATGATGCAAGATAATTTAATGTAGTTCACTGTACTTGAACTGAGCGTAACGAAAAAGAATAGGTATTATAGTATCGTTCTTGCGTTATATCGTTATAAATAGTATTTAAAAGCGAAAGGTCACTCACTCAGCACGAAATTTCAAAAACTATAAGTGATAGGAGTTTCAAATTTTACAAGAGGGTTCTTTTTAGGACGTAGGTACTCACTAAGGGGGTTTTGCAAAATTCGACCCCTAAGAGGGTAAAACGGGGGTTAGACGTTTAGTAAGGTAAGGTACGTAAAAATAAAGATGAATTCATATATATTAGATACTATCGGCCTCTCGTGGTTTCACTCGCGCTTAACATAGGACTTATAGAAACTTTCAACATCCAACTTTACTCATACAAACTTCCCACTTCTTTTTTACCCGCCATAGAAGTCGAGTTTCGTAAAATCCGTTTTTAGTTGATATCTACACCCTATAAGGAACCTACTTGCCAAATTTTACGTTTGTATGTGTTATAGTTTCTGAGTTGTCGTGATGAATATGGCGTATTTCTAGCCACTCATAAGAGTTAGATAAGAAATTATCGATTGAATGATTGAACTGAATCATTTTTCATTACGCAAAATTATAATTAAACATAATTGTTCAGAAATTCGTGATTTTCATTCGGGTTATTTTTACAAAATTGAGACATGTAAAGAAAAATAGATAATATACACATTATTTTATGTTTAACTATTAATCTATGAAAAATAATGTTTATAACGTAGTTATATAAAATATGGATACTGTCAACACCGGGGCGGGCATTGGTTAAAAATAATAAGATATTTGAGACCCCCTTCTAACACCCCTAAGAGGGGTGAAGGAATTTAATACTGGGTGTAAAGAAAACACTACTTAATGTTTTATCCCTCGAAGAATTACAAATAAAACATTTTTTTTTGTTTATACTAGATGTTCCTTGCAGTTTTTCTCGCGTTTATGTTTACTGCTTCGCTTATATGAGTAGCGTGATGTAATATAGACTGTTTTAATCCTCAATAAATAAACTATGTAACACAAAAATATTTTTCCAATTCGAACCAGTTGTTTCTGATATTAGCGCAGTCAAATAAATAAACAAACAAACTCGTCAGGTTTTTACTATAACGATATTTTTTTTTCAAAACTTTCGACTAAAAAATAAAAAATTGTAAAATAAAGCAATTTTTTTTATTTCATTACTGTCTTTTATAACAATAACTGGAATTTATTTTATTATAATTTAAATATACGCTGTTCTTTTTTTTAAAAACAATTTTTATTTTCAGTATCTGAAAAATTTCGTTTATTTAGATTAGGATACAATTGAGTTTTAAATCTTCTCCTTAATAGGAGGATATTATCGAAAGCTAGAAAGAAAAAGTTCATAAGCGACTTATGGATCATTTTCAGGGAGCACCAATACATTTACAACATTCCTTTTCGTAACGTAAAAGGAAAAACGTCAGGACGTCAGTATATGTCAACCACGTGTCTGTCAATTAGGAGTAACTTATACGGATTCGAAGCTTAGTCCACCTGAAAGCTTCGTGGTGGATTAAGCTATTTAAGAAGCTTTTGGTTAACTGTGCGATATTGATAAATTATCTAACTTTTTACCCAACTGGTCCAGAAGGAAGCTACACTCGTTGAGTTTACCAAGCGTGTTTATCAAATGTTTTTGATGAGTTTTAAGTTTTTAATCATTATTACGATTTCTATCATTAAGTCTCGTTTCATTATCGAACGTGCTAATCGTGTAACACGAACTGTCATTAATGATTCAATTTGTGTTGTTTTCAAATGATATTTCGTGCCCCCAACTGTCACAACGTTTCATATTTTTGTAACTATATTTGACAGACTGATAACGCCACACTCGACTTAAAATAAGAGCGTTGACATTCTCTTTCCTATTTCCGTCTTGAAGTGGAACCAATTAAACGTTCTCTTGTAAAATTGAGATGTCAAGCAATCCGATACGAGGACAATAATGCTTCCCCTCGATTGTCTGTTTTGTTTGTAAGACGAAACTAAGGACTTGCGCCCCCCTGTTTTTATTTTACGATCTAAAATTATTTCGGTAACGTTAGACCGGCCTGTGTCCTTGAAGTGTAATGAAAAGTGCTCGGGAAGTATATTTATGCTTTCTTTTAAGAACATTTTTGGGATAAAAATGGCGTATTATGTATTTTTTCAAACTAGATTTAAGTTATATTTAAAAATAAATAATATATTACTAATATTAACAATATTAACACGTCGATCTCAACCACCGATCGCGGGTTCAAACCTCAGCTAGCACCGCTAAGTTTTTTAATTTTCATCATATTTGGTCTAATGTCTTGAAGAAAATACTTTTCTATGATTCCTATAAAATTAACATTTTCATCTCATAACGCGATTGCGCCTTGCCGAGGAGAGCTAGACACCCCACCGCTGTTTTCAAGTCCTAAATTTGTGTTTAAATTCATCTCGAGCTTGTCGTTGAAGGAAAACTTCGTGAGGAAACCTGCATGTGCCGGAAGAAATTCTGACACATGTACATCCGCCAACCTACAGTCAAACAGCGTGGTGGATTAAGCTCTAAACCTTCTCCTTAATTGAAGAGGAGACCTTTCCCCAGCTGTGGGACATTAACAGGCTGTTATTTTACTTAAATACTAACAAATAAACTTTTTAAAAAAATCATAAAATCGATTAAAAAATAAAGTTTTTCTAAAATATATTTAACAAAATGACGATAATATAAGTTTGACCTCAATCGACCCTTCTCAAATACCGCCATAATGAAGCAATCTTCATAATTAAGATAAAAGTAAAAATAATATCCAATTACAATGATGCTCCACTCGAGGATGGTGAACATGTGTGTTGGATGCTCAATTCTGTTGATAAGAGAATTACATCATAAAGATTGTGATACACGTGGCATGATCTAGTTACGAATGTACTTTAATAATTAAGTATTGGTAGGCTTATAAAGATAAATGATACACTTAAAGGCTTAGCTTATGATAATCTTATAAGTTTCACCATATGTACGACATCGATACTAATATTAAAAAAATGAAGAGTTTGTTTGCTTGTTTTAACGCGCTAATTTCAGGAACTACTGGTTTGAATTGAAAAATTATTTTTGTGTTATATAGTTTATTTATTAAGGATGGCTATAGGCTATATAACATCGCGCTACGATTCATAGGTGCGAAGCAGTAAACATAAACGCGAATGAAACATCAAGGGACAGCTAGTTAGGCAAATAAAGGAAACTTCAGTTAAAAACTTGTAAGAACACTAACAATTTACTTCCATTCCCAAAAGATAACTCAAAACCATGTTCAATAAGTGTATATCTAAACAGTGTTTAAGAATTAAACATAACGTAAATGTTGTTTAAATCGAATAACAGCGGATAAAATTATGAAAAACTTATTAATAATATGTCCCACGATACATTTTACAGCTAAAATAGGCTTAAGACATCTGTTAAACTCACTTATGTTGTTGTTTATACGAGTACATAATTAACCCTTAAATGCATCTTGTTGCCAAATGTATACATACCACGTTTCACGTTATTTTATTGAAGTCGAGTGGTATGTGTTTCCGAGCGCACTTTGACGACCATGGATAATAAATATATTGAGTGTTAAAAAAGAAATTATGCAAGTTTCGGCGGCAAATCTAATTTTTTTTTACATTTCTATTTGGCGGTCGACTAAGTTTATAAAGTTATAAGAAGCGTCTCCGTAATTTTGTATTAATTAATATACGAGTGCTATTTTTTATAAAAAAAATATATGGACGCTGATATGCAATACTATGTCAAGCCACACGGACTTCATTTTGAGAAAATGGCGTCCAAAGATGCCAAACCTATTCTTACCCAATATGTTTGAAGAAGTATATATCCATCTTTTCTTTTCTTTTTTGATAAATGGTGTAATGAATTAAAAGCGTATTGATATATTTAACGTGTTATCTAATCTCCAAATTTGAGTTTTTGTGGGTTGACACATTATTGCTTATCAGCATCCATATATTCTCAACTATAATTAGGTTAATACCTAAATACCTACCAGGAAACAGTTTTTCCAGGCCGCAATGAAAAACCATGCATTTAAGGGTTAAACTATGTCTAATGTATGTTTAACTCGAAACTGTCCATTAACGTGGATTTTTTAAACGTGTTTAACGTATCTTTAAATCTTTTATAGTGAGGCACTTATTATTTATTAATCGACTTCCAATAAAAGAAGTGGTTTCCAAGTCGTCGTGGACTTTTTTAACATATGATCCTCGATTACTAGAAAATTGCTGGACTAATTTTTGTAATACTAATTTTGTCTTGAAGATAATACTTTCCCATGATTCCTATAAAATTCTTGGCAAGGTAGTTCCAGTTTTTTTTTTTTTTTTTTTTAAATCAATATAACTAAAACTTCCTTGAAATTAAATTTTTTTGAAGTTAAAATCCATCTTCTCTTTTCTATTTTGATTAAAGGTATATTAAATCAAAAACAAATTATCATAATCAATGGCTTTATCTAATAATAAGTCTTACAGATATATGAGATTATTGCATATTGCAAAATAAAACGTACTTCAATATTCGAAACATAAATTATGATTTTTTTTTCGTATCTACTAGATTTTTAGACTTTAATTTTATTTTGAATAACGTTAAATACGTAAAGCATAATCAGAATACATCAATATCTCCAAATTCGATCCTTTTTGTGGGTTAACACATTATTGCTTATCAGCATCCAAATATAAAAGACATAAAAATGTGTCGTTACTGTACGGGGGGTGTCTATTTATAAAATCATTTGTCTGTACGACTCAGACATCGTTACGCTCATGTTGTTCATTATTCTTTATAATTAAAAACAACGTCTTTATTTGTACTTTGAAAATGCATAATGAACTAATTTTATGTCTTAAAGATTGGTACACAGTCGTAAATTATAGGCATTTGCTTGGAATATTTCTTAATAATTGACAGACGCGTTGGCGCAATGGTCACTGCAACGGACTAAAGCGCTAACGGTCACAGGTTCGATTCGCTCACGGCAAACGTGTGTATTGGCCATACGTTTGTCGTGGTCTGGGTGTTTGTGTTAGTGCTGTGAGTGTTTCCGGACCCCCGACACAAGGTCATGAGATATTAATGGGTGTTCCGTTGAGTGTGATGCGTTATTATACCAATCTGCTTTAATATTCTTTGATCCCAAGAACGACACAAATCAAAATAAATTTTACTGTGATAAAACCTAGCCTATTGACTACAGCTCGCACTGTACCTCACTCTTACTTAAGATCGGCGTGAAGTAACTAAAATAGTAATGTTTCGTATTATGAGTAAAAGAGCCCGAAGACTAATCCCGTTTTCGATTTCTTTTCTTATGCCGTGTTCCCTTTCAGCCATTATTAATTTTCACTCATGTCCCGCCAGATCAGGTGTCCCGCCAGTTCATTGGCCAGATATTTGTTATATAAAAACAATTAGATTATGTTTGTCACAAAAACATTTACTATTTAAGTATACATTAAAAAAATCTCAAACAAAAAATACGTTAGAGACATTTATAATTTTTTTACTATACCAACACAGAAAAATAAATAAATATGACAACGAAAAAATATATATAAACAGTATTTCTGCACTAGCAACACTCGTCAATGGAAATTAAACGAACGCACCCCTTATCTTTGTCACAACTTTAACACAATAACACTACAGTTATAACACCACCTTACACATTATTTTCAACCTTATCCCTATTACATTAAGAACTTCATAATTCACTCATTTAGTTCTCCAGTAGTAAGTTTAAGCTTGTCGAGACAGCTCCTTGCAGTCCTTTCATTTGACTGTTTGCTTTAATATGGATCGCAATTAGCTTCGTGAAAGGAACGCTTGAATGTTTTATATTTTATCTGTGTACACGCAATTTAATTATCTGTGCGTGATAATTAAGATGTACTGGTCAAATAGGGAGAAACCCTTCTTGTAAAATAAGTAGTTTGAATGTAGAACCCACTGATTATTTGTGTGCTATTTTTAGTATAAAATTATGGATAATTTCGATTAAGTGTGTTTACCCTAGACGTTTCATTCAATGAAATGTTTTAATAACTTCAGTAGCCTGATTATATATTTTTTATCATAACTAATTTTAAATATAAAATAAGATAAACAATTTTTATAGCCATAATACATTTTCACTGAGGTTGAAAATCAACACTAACAATTTATTGTATTTTTTTATATATGTCAGGCTGTAACGTCATTATCCGACAACTACGCGTTCAGTTACATATTCTTTAAATTTAAAATGTAATTTTATGTTTTCTACACAACCTACATTTAAATTAAGAGTAAAATTGGCCAGTATCACGAATTAGCTCGACGCCACGCTACTTTCAACATTTTCATTAAATAAATCATAATATTAGATTTTTTACATCTTTCAGTGCCAGCTTACTTACATACATGTATTTAAAAAAATCTATAATGTCGAATGATTTTTTTTTATTTGGCCCACGGGTTGCCCACCAGTATAGTTCGTAGAGGCAGGGAAACAAATATCCCCAATTTAACAAGCTGCAGGGGAGTCACGCATTTGCATGTAACGTAATTTTACATTTAAAACAAATTTATCCCTAAACGGTATAAATCACGCCCGTCTGGGTAACCCTGAGTGGAGTTAACCTTCTGAAAATGTACAAAAAAAAACACAAAAAGTATTTACTCGTTATTAATATACTGTTGTATATAGCTTTTTAATGTTTATTTATACTAATATTATAATCTCTACTTATACTATGGAGAGTAAAATTTGTTTGTAAGTTTATATGTAGCTAATCTTTGAAACTACTGATCTTATAGGAAAATTCTTTTCGAGTTAGACAATTTGTTGAGGAAAGTTAAAGGCTATATTACATCACGCTACAAACGTAATTCAAACTGCGAGAGGCAGCTAGTATTCTACTTAAACAAGTTACTATACAACTAAATGCTTGCTTACATAATTTGGAATGTCCAAATGACATTGGAGTCTCGATATTATAATATTTAAAT
This sequence comes from Hypolimnas misippus, assembly GCA_037950945.1. NCBI lineage: Eukaryota > Metazoa > Arthropoda > Insecta > Lepidoptera > Nymphalidae > Hypolimnas > Hypolimnas misippus. Next base: position 2,416,879 of record JBBEEQ010000024.1, read on the forward strand.
TCTCTTTTTATTTAAACAAAAAATAATGAAACTGATTGATTTTGTCAGTTAAAAATACTATTATGCAGATAAGAGTTTCAAGTATAACATGTAAAAGTGTTTTAAACCATCTCTTATAGTGAATATAAACAGCGCCATCTAGTGTCAAGTTATTTAAAACAACACGGGCTGATTGGTATTCACCGCGCGGTGCCCGCGACCTACCCTGGTTTATACATGATGTTATCGATTCCTGACTTTGTTTGACCTTTAGCGAGTGTTTGTGGGGAAAGATATCTTCTCAAATCGACTTACGTTTATTTTCTTTCATTTTTCAATAACAAGTTAAAATTTCGAAAAACTTTTTGGTTATTAAGGAAAGTAAAAATAAGATTAATCGTCTGATTAGTGGCCCATACCAGTTTCGTCCGGGTTACATATAGATTTACGACCCTTAATTCGCCCGCTCATTGGTAAAATTTCAAGAAATACCGATGTACATATGCATTTATTTCTAACCAGAAGTAACTATATTAAATTTCATGTTCCTTGCCTTGAAAATGATGGCTTATTATACCGACTTCAAAGTGTGGCAGAAAATATTTATTTTTTACTTTTTAGTTTACTTGTTTCGGTGTCGAAGTCGGTTTGTTTTTTACAAAAAAATTTATAACATTCGAGTTACAATGTTTTCAATGCTCGCTAACTTAGACACATTTCAATGCTGATAAGCAATTATGCGTCAACCCACAAAAAGTCAAATTCTTAGAATTTGATGTATTCTGATGATAACTACGTCACGTATTTAAATTATTTTATCTAAAAGTCAAGTCAAGTCAACTAAACGAAATAAGGACGTAAAAAACGTTATTTAATGAAAAAAAAATGTTTCTAATGTTGAATTGTGTTATATAGCTATAAACAATAATCTGATACATTTAAAAAACTTGTTATTAGATAAAATTGTTTATTATACTGCTCTGTTTTTAAGTCCTGATGTCTTTTATCAAAATAGAAAAAAAAAAGATGCATATATACAAATGGAATTAAGAATAGGTTTGACCTTTAGACGCTATTTTCACTAAACGAAGTCGTAACATAGTATTGCTTATCAGCGTGCATTTACGAATACAATATCGACTTCAGTTTGAAAGAATTATAAGAAACATTTGCTGTCGAGGTCTATCGATTATACAAAAATAGCTGACATTATTACTCGCGTTTGAAAAGCTCGGCCTCGTCATAATGAACTTAAAATGGCATTGTATGAAATATGAAGCAGAAATGAAACAATAGCGACAAATGATAACCTCCGAGAATACTTTCATGAAAGGCTGAGGAATTATGGATCCAAGGTCAACGCTTAATGAAAATTAAAAATAAAACGAAGAAAAAAAAAACACAAAATATTCTGACAATGATGTGATGGTAGAGATCTGAAAGGAGAGATCAAATTAATGTTAAATTTAATAAATATCGTTAGTAAACAAAATTATTGTAAGACTAGTAGACAGTTTGGCGCAGTGATCACTACAACTGACTTAAGAGTTAACGGTCGGAAGCAAAACGCTGGTTTGTAATAATATCTTAGTAATTCCAAAATTCTAACAAATAGAACTAAGTATGACAAAAGACCATAAACCTTTAATGTTTTATCATGAAAAAAGTTGCGATGATGAATTTTCTTTAAGTCAATAAAGTTATAACATCAAGGGATCGTTTAAATTTTGCACCAACACATTAATAAAAAAAAAAATTAAAAACCTCATTCCCTTAAACTCATCATTTTTAGTTGCATCGATATTCTTGAATAGCAGCGAAATATCTTTGTCATACGCAAGTTTGTGGTCTGGGTGTCTGTTTGTGTGTTTCCGGACGCCCGAAATAGGATCATGAGATCCTAATCGTTTAGTGTAATTCGTTTATTTACTTATTTAAAAGTAAAAATGTCACTAAATCTAAGAAAAGCCACTAAAACAGCTGTTAGTTCCAATCACACTTATGTCGTTAAAAATATAAATTAAACAAACATAAGTTGAAATTTAATTGCCGGTCGGTAATAAAAAACCTATTACCTTACTTGTGAGACAAGACAGTTTTAAAATAGCCATTAAAATTCACGGTAAATGTAAGGTTTTATGGGCGCCCACGTGAACGCTTCACAAATAGCTCAGGGCTACACTTTCATAGATGAGTTTCACGTACCCTTGCATTGTTGAAACTGTAAAGCGTTTAAGATGAAAGTGAAATTTAGATCAATCGATAAGTGAACATTTTAAAAATCACTATTATTTTTTTATTAATACTAATACTAGCGGTCGCTGTTTCATGCTTAACATAGGAGTTTCATACAAACTTCCTACACCTGTTTTAACCCCGAGCACTTCGTCCTAAAAAGAAATTTGAAACTCCTAGCACTTGTAGTTTCTGCAATTTCGTTATAAGTGAGTCAGTGTCCTTTCGCTTTATTTGCGCCTATTTCTATAATACAGAAGTCTAGCTGTCCCTTGCGGTTTCACTCGCGTTTATGGTTACTGCTTCGCTCCTATAAGTCTTATCGTGATGTAATATAGCCTATAGTCTTCCTCAATAAATAAAGTACCTAATACAAAAAGATTTTTTTAATTCGTGCCAGTAGTTCTTGGGATTAGCGCGTTCAAACAAAGAAACGAACTCGGCTTTATAATATTAGTATAGGTTATAAAGACGTAAAATTTGTTTGTATGTAGGGTCTTGTCCAGGCGCCCGTTTATTTAAGAAGGTTATAGCATTACATCATGCTACAACTCATAGGAGCAGTAACTAAAAAGGCTAAGCTAGCAGACGAAACTGCTGAATAGATTTTAATGAAAATTTACTGTAATATAGCATATACATCAGAATAGCATGAAGGATATTGATATCAAACTGCTGGAGCTGGAGCTCGAAGCGCGCAATATTCATTAAAAAATTTCCAAAAAAAAAAATAACCTAAGTTACTGCTTATAACGTTAACTATCTGTTAATGAAAGTCCCGTCAAATTCGGCCAGTCGTTTCAAAGATTAGCCGGAACAAACAGACAGACCGAGAGACAAAAATTTTAAAAATTGTTTTTTTTTTTATGTTAGTACCGTATATACTTTCATATGCATTTAGTGAAAAGCTGTTAATTTGAAATTACAAACAGCGACTTTATTTTTATTTATCAGTATGGAGTATGCATTTTTACGCAGGCTATTAACTATTTAATGTTAAGCAAGATTATGAAACTATTAATTTATTGTGACACAACAGTCGTTAAGTTAATTGTCGAACACATTAATTATCAAAGTATTAAAAATTCCGAAAATCGAGTCATTTGGTTTGAAAATGACGGCAATTAAATCATGAAATGACAATTTATGATACCGATTATGTCCTTTAAAGTTTAGTACAGAAATAATTATCCGATGTTTATGTCGAAATATTTGTCGTTTAGTAAAATTATACTTTTCAACGTTTCAAAAACTAGTCACGATAATGTAGGCTAATTTTGATAAACTGTTGCTATCAAAAATGCAACATTTTCAAAGTTAAAGACGGCGTTTTAGCACAAATCTCAGAAACTAGCTGCCACGGTTCACTCGCGTTTATGGTTACTGCTTCACTCTTATGAGTTGAAGCGTGATGTAATACAGCCTATAATCATCCTTAATAAACGGACTATTTAACGTAAAAATATTTTCTCAAATCGAACCAGTACTTTCAGAGATTACGTCCAACATACAAACTTATAAACAAATACCTCTTTATAATAGTAGTAGATCTATCACAAGGTAGCATTTTTGATAGCTAAAATTTAACGTTATCTTTGAGATTTCTTTAACAAAAATAATCCTAATTTCTAATATTATAGATACAAATGTAAATTTGTTTGAAATAAAATTTTGTATACATATAGTGAGGTAGCTTGAAACCCAGCTTTTGTATATTATTTTTGTGCAATAAAAATTATATAAATAATATAATAATGTAAATGAATTATAATGTTATTAAATCTGCTTTCCGCTTTATTCGATTTCATGTCGTGTTTCCAGGTTGTCTGGAAAAGATCGCTCTTTTAGCGATAAGACCGAATTTTGTGCATTCTTTTCTCGTATTAATTTTGTGTAATTAACTCTGTGTTTTAGTTTACAATAAAGTATATTTGTAATTTAAAATGTACATATACGCGAGTGAAGCCGCCGGAAAAGCTAATACAGTATAGTTGGAAATATCTTCACGTTGCGAAAGTACACAATTTGTGTTATTCGCGAGGAATGAGGACGAACAAATTTCAGAAAGTCTCCGACTTAGAATTTTCGTACTTTTCCCTCATAAGAAAGGAAAATATTTCGCTGAGTGACAGACGGGACGAGAGCACTGCAATCCGAGATGAAACTTCCCTTGCCTTATGAGAGCCTGGTACTTGTGACTCGCGATTATATGCGTTTTGAACTACGTCAGTTACTTTTTTACTTTACTTGGATATGTTAAAGTTAAATAGTAAAGGATTTGAATGTAGAACTTCATGAATTTGTATAGAATCTTATATATTACGTTATAGAGGACTATCTACTAATAACATAAAGCTTATAAAATAAATGAGGTACATAAACTCATTATGAGTCCTCACTTTAAATACTTAATTTATCCGCAAATACGTATAAAACCTTTATTATATTATATATAGCCTTGGCGTTTTAACTCACTTGATATGTTGTTAAAAGCATGTGTTTTCTAATATATAAGTTACAGTATTATGTAAGTTTCATTATAATCTGTTCAGTAGTTTTAGCGTGAAAGAAGAAAATCCAACGGTCCTCACACTTATATTGTAGACATTTCTACCGTTATTTTTTATAATTTAGTATATGATTAATAGTAGTTTAGATTTGAAGTATTTTTAGTCATTGTCAATTTAACGTTAGACGAGAATTACTTATAAGTACTGTCCTCAGAATTTCGTAAATATTTACATAAGTTATTTATATTGCTTTATACTTAAAATAACGACATACCTACTAGGTTACAGAGATGTTTTATATTAATTACGAGTGTAAAACTTACAAATGTAATTCTTGCCTTACATGCCACGTTTTAATAACGATTTATACAAAGAAGACACATTATAAAATAAGATTCCCAGTTATCTGTGATATCGAATAGAATGAATGATCTTAACATGCGATAGATAGCTGAAAGACGAATGACAAAGAATGCAAGGCATGAATGTAGTAATAATATTAGTAGGTAGGCGTTTCGTACGTGATACAAATTTTAGTCGGTTTCATGCAACATCGCTTAACGTAACATTGTATTTTTATTATGACACTACTATTGTATAATATAATTATATACAGACATTCCTGATTAGAAAATTAATCTTTAAAAAAGTAATTGTGCAGCTTTAGTTTTCATCAAAATTGGCCTCAAGACTTGATGCTTGAAGTGTTTTTCAAAATTTCTTATAGTTACGGATTTTACCATCTACGCTCAGCTAAAAGATTCAATCTGTTTATTCTGAAAAATGTATATATTTACTTAGATCTATTTATTATTGTTTCGTAAATAATTTTATCTGTAAAGATTTATAAAAGTTTATACGCCTTACATAAATGTATATTCTATATTGACATATACTGGTATATTTTGCATCAACCTGTCAATAATGTCGAATGCACCCCAAGAAATCCGGGCGCGTACCTTAGTTTCCCATAAGATATATGATTTTAATAATCGCCAAGATTACTGCTAGGGACGGATTCTTTTGAGTGTCCCTCTGAGGACTGTCTTGAGATATTGTCCCTAGCTATTTCATTTGTAAGGGCTTCTTGATGTATGCCGTATTCAAACAGCGCTCTCCGCTTGAAGAATTTCTTTTATTCGGTCGTTTGATCTCCTGTTCAATATAAACAGGATTGTACAGATGTATTAGGGAAAAAATTGTGTATAAAAAATGTATTACTGAGGTTTTTTCTTATGATAATGAAATATTCTGCAGTGCGTTTTCGTTTTAATTAACAACAGAAAGACGAATTCGAGTTTTAAAATATTCTTGTAATACAAAAAATACTTACGGTGCGTCTAGATTAAATGACAAGATACAAAAATTTTGCTACATAAGACGTCGACTTTGTTTAACGTTATTTAATAATATTGTTACAAAAAATTTAGATAATATAACATATTACACACACTTAAGTCAAATAATCTTGTTTTAAAACATTAAAAATAATATCCAGAAACTTGTGATAACTGAGATAACTTAACCAAAAATATACTTTGTAAGTACGGAAGTCTCGGCAAGACAAACGAAATTCATATAGAGTAGCAGATGTTACCAAAATTACTTTGTGTCAAGTTAGAAATCGTAATTAACTCTCTCGCGTTAATCACACATCGCGAGCGTACACAAAATGGTGGATGTCACAAGATGGCGGACGTCAGCCGCCAGAGAGTTTATTACTGCAGTTCTGCAGCGGTTTCTTAATAAACGACGTCAAAAGTAATTAGTCTTTGCCGTTTTATCGCTATTAAATTTTAATTGTATTTTATCTAACCTTTGTGAATATTTTAAAATATTATCTAAAAACTAGTGTCAATTTTCAGGAATATATAGTTGAGTTGGCTTTCATTTCGTTTTCAACCGACTTCAAAAAGGAAGATGATCTCAATTCATATTGTTACTGCAGAACTTCGTCCTTTACATAAGGGTGTACTTTTAGACTGGTCCCATAATTTTTTTATTAAAATCAATTCAGTCCTTTAGTTTTAAAATCAAAATTACTGAAATAAGTATAATATTCAAGTACACGAAAGTCTTGCTTATTTAAAGATACCTGACAAGAAAGACACCATAAAATAGTATCTCCATTACACGAATATTTAATTGCCTCCAACATCGATCTTTTCGTAAACTGTGTCACGTACAAGATAATCCTGTCACGGTTTTATTATAAGTATAAATTAACTCGATACATATTATAGTAAGAATAATTAGTTTTACTATCAAAGACAATATCTCGTTCAATATAACGTCTGCCTTATTAAAGATAAGCGTCTAATTATCCCTCAGACTCATCTCAGGCGCTACATCATCCATCAACTAATACAACTTTGTCTTACAAGCGCCTTTTGTATGCTCTTAGGCGAGAATTACACTTATAAGTTTTGCTCTCAGACTTTAATAAAGATTTATATAAGTTACAAGCTATCCCTTACGGTTTCACTCGCGTTTATGGTTATTGCTTCGCGCCCATGAGTCGTAGCGTGATGTATTATAGCCTATAGCCTTCCTCATGAAATAAACTATCTAACACAAAATGAATTTTTCAATTCGAACCAGTAATTCCTGAGATTAGCGCGTTCAAACAAACAATCTCTTCAGCTTTATAATCTTAGTATAGATTTCTCATTGATTTACCCCTGAAAGAATTCACTGTCAGATCTATATTTTTGACAGCCATTTCTAAGATTATCTAAATAACTGTTACCAGATACAGTGTTTTTTTGTCAATTACGAGAGTAAAACTTACAAATGCAATTCTTGTCTTATTATGTTCAAAAGTTTGTCTTTTAAGGTTTGCTTGACAATCAAACCTTTCCTATGGAAAAAAATATTGCAATATAATTTCTTAAAGAGTGTTTATTAAGATCGTTTAGTCATATATTTTTTATTTACATTCCTTAATATGACGATGAAAGCGAAAATTTTCAATCAGAATAAAACCCTAATTGATAAGTAATCGTGTTTTTAAACCCGAAAAAGCACATTTAAATTTTTAATAACGACTTTTAAATAAATCGTATATGCAAAAATAAATTGGGACAAATCTCAGTCAGTGCCACCTTGTCGTGAAAAAAAAATATTCAAAGTAATACTTACAATTCATCGTCATGCATTTAAACATTATATTTTTGTCGTAAAAAGGTTTAACTTTTGTTATTATTTTTAATCTACAAAATAGTTATAAATATTATTCTACTTCCAAAGCTTAATTTTTATTTAAAAAAATTGTTATCCTACCAAAAAGTTTATAATGCATCCAAAATGAGTTCTTTAATCACAAAGCCGTATCATTTCCACCACGGATATATGTATACGTATAATACAACGTACAGACGACAAAGCAAAATGTTTGCTATGATATATGTGCATCACGAGGCTCTGCGTTATGAAATTAGTACTGAAGGAACAGGGATAAATTAGTTTAGCAACGTCTGTTCCTGCGGTCTTGTATTGTTACAAACACATATACAGCGATTTAATTTAGTAAATTTTCAAATCTATAATGTTCATTGGTTAAACGCGGGTATTGTCGAGAAGCACTAGTACGATTAAAAAAGTATTTATTTACCAATTTCAAAAAAGAGGAGGTTCTATGTTCGGATGAATGTATTTGTTTTTTTTTTTAAGATTAGATAGTGTATATTACATTATAAAATTATGATGGAGAGTTTATAGTTATTTTTTTTTATTACGTCATGTCATAAGGTTTCAAGAAACAGTTGTTGAAAAAAATCCTTTTAAAAAATAAATATATAATATTTACTGAAATTATATTATATTGTATACTATCAATCCATAAAAAAATGTATAAATTAAGTAAAAATTGATGTTTAATGAAAACTATACTTTAATAACTATATATTTCCAGAAGTCCAAATTATAATAAATAATTAAGTTTAATATTTTGTTATTTATCTTTATAAGAGGGTATTTAAAATTAGAATTTTGCTACGATTTTTTTTTTTCAAATTTCAAAAACAGTCCCCGATCACGTTGAATGCAACATCATTTTTAATGAATACAGACAACAGACTATAAAAAGACGACTAAACAAATATGGTTAAAAAAAACCCACCCTAGAACAAAACAGTTCACCGCAACTGAATTAGTTCCACCCTCTCGCTTCAGGCGATAACTCTATAGGGTGTTTTACCTATCGAGTGTACACAGCGTGTTAGGTAAATGTAGAAAAAACTATTAAAGTTTATGACGTTTACTTTTTTTTTATTCGATTAAAATGTTGCTTTGTATTATGTTTTTCAGCCTAAAATGGTTTTGTTATGTATTATTATTAACAACACATGTTATTGATAATTACTATTAGTATTAATAAGTTTATTAGAATTTTCATAAATAAGAAAATACCATTCGTTAGTGCAATTATAAAATATAAAAAAAAGTAAACAACATTAAGAAAATGCCTAATACAGCAAATTAACGTTTCTAAAAGTCTAAAACACAGAACAACGTCGACAGATAACATAAATATTCATAAATTCCGAACGGAGCATCGGATGCGTAAATCCTAACCCGGAAGTCCGGTTTGTTTCAAGGCAATTGTCATGCAAATGTCCGCATTACGGGTAACGCTGAGACACCCTCGCCTGACAATTAAATTAAAACGACGCCTAAGTTGCTAGATGCTGAAACTTTAACGGTGTACTCTTGTTTTATTTGTTTTAAATCGGTTTATTTTTATGTTAAACTCTAAGCTAGTATCTTAAATGAATGTAAAATATACGCAATCACAGAAAAAAGAACAGATAAAAAGCTTCAAAAACAAAATAATATATCTGGTACAGCACAAGTTGCTTAGATGCCCTGAGATGTTGCCTGCTACTCTTAAAAATATTACTTAATTTAGTATTGTACAGACACTTATTAACTAAAGTCGAATCAGGAAAAAAGCGCATGGACAATTATAAGTCCCTTGATGTAGTAACAAAATAAATAAAAAAATAATCAACCAAGGTCAAACGTGTTACATCCTAGACTCCTTTTAAAAGTTACTTTTTGAATTAATAATGAATAAGTAATTTCTAAATTAATAAAAAATTACTTTCCATAAATAAACGTAATGCCTAAACTGTATTAAAAAAAGAAGCAAATAAACAAGAAAATGTTTTCAATTGAAATAACCCAAGCGTTAAAAAGTCTACCGCTATTTCATGTACTAGGAAAAAACCGATGACGTTACCTGACGTCCGTTCAACGTTATAAAACCAAAAACCTAAAAAATCTATCAAAGTACGCCCCCAGGAACTTAATTGCGAAATTCATCTCGACACACGGTAAAATAGCTAAGGGCGCCTACAAAGAGGTTGAAAAATGTGTCCAATTAGTGTTCTTTTTTCGAAAATCCATTTTCAATAATGGCCAGTACGCAATTAACTGTCAAATGAATCATAGCCGTGGACAGATTAAAAAATCGTCATACGTCGAACGTTTAGGAGTTCTTCTTTTGAAAATAGCCGCGAAATTATTTTACTCTGTGGCAAATAAACGATTGCAAATCGAGACGTGCTTTGTTAGCCGGTTTTTAAAGCTATTTTATTTCACTTTTTAAATTGCTCTTTGTCTAGAATTTGTCGTAAATATTTTCTTTTACACGTGATCATTGGGTTACTCCCATATGTGTACATGGCTTATAATTTTTGTTATAATGTGTTTTTATTATTATTATTTTTAACAAACGTATACTTTGACACATTATTTGACATCCATAGACTATACAGAAACGTGTATGTAATTGTATGTACAATTTACAATTTTGTACGATATAATATACTATATTATTTATAAAAAATATTAGAATAGAACAGAAAATAAAATCACAGTAACAAATAAAAAAGGTTTTAAGTTCTTAAAATAAGGATATTTAATTTCCTAAAACAGTATAATAGGGTGACCATCGCGTCAGGTGCTCCCAACAGTTGGGCTGCTGTTTATTGCCGTCATATTTCAGTACCCCTGAAAAGACACCCCTGATTTGCATTTGACAACGACGTTGAAGCAATAACTGGAGGCACCCCAGTTTACTCGCAATTCGGAAAGAAAATAGAATTTATTTTTTATAATTCTTTCTTTATACAATTTACTTTAAATAGATTTAGAACGCGTGACGAATTGTTAACGCTTCGATGTTATTTTAGGATTTAATTTACAAAATATTATTTGACTTTATTGCAAGAAAAAACTGAACTAAAAAAAATCAATTTTTATATGATATTAAAAACTTGCTTTCGACTGAAAGTTTATATATAATAATTTTCTATAGAAATAGTATTTCTTATTATTTTATCAAAAGCTCCCTATTATATAGTCTATTGAGACAGACATTGACAGACCGCAATCCTAAGAAACCGTTAAAACATGCTTTTAAGTTGCGATAGTCAAAAACCTTTATTAAATTACCTTACAGGCACTAACGCATAAATTGGACACTGATAAGCAATACTGTGTCCAGCCAAATTTGTTTAAAGAAGTATATATCCATCTTTTCTTTTCTATTTTGATAAAAGGTATAATGAATTTAAATGAGGTATATTTAATGTGTTATAAAATAAAAAGTTTTTCAAACATTTAAGATTATTGTATAAATTGCAAAATATTAAACGCACTTGAAATTCTTATTAACTCTTTTTTTCGTACTAAATTAAGATTTTTTTTCGTACTTATTCAGTTATATAAAATAGAATTCATAATTTTATAATGTTAAATAGGTGACGCAGTATCAAAATACATCAATTGACAAATTATTGCTTATTAGCGATACATATAATTTTTCATATGATCGGAATCAATAGCTTCAAAGATCACACCTACATACAAAATAATATTATTATGGACAAACACGACATTTTCTGTAATACACATAAAATGTTACGTCTTATAAATAAGGTGGCATACAGACTAGTCTATGTTACTAGGCTGTGTAGGAGGTACTTGGGTCAATTTTTCCCGTTTCATATTAAGGGCTGAGAGCGCTCAGGAACTCCGGCCATTAGAGAATCGTTAGTGCGAGTGTCTTACTCGTTTCACGGTGCTTATATTTTTATTTTCCACTATTGCACTGTGTGCTGTGACTATATTACTGTACATGTAGTCATGTTTAACCGTAAACTAGAACTTACACGCGGTTCATTCGCGTAATATTTAGACAAAAGTAGCCTATGTATTCTTCTGGTGTAAAGCTATAGGTATTGTAAACTTTCATCAAAATCTGTTTAGTAATTTTTGCGTGACCAAAAAACACACATCCATCTCCACGGACTTTCGCATTGATAATAGTAGTAGGTTTAGATATAATCGGATTTAATAAAATAAATCCTATGTAGGAAGAATTTTAAATCAAAGATTATAGGGTTCGGAAGCAATGCAATATTTACTTTTGTGCATTATACACATATTAAAACTTAGCTAGAAGAGAGACTTAAAAATATTTTTGATCTTTAGAACAGTATTACTAACCAAGAAAAATGGCGAGTTCTGTTTGATGAAGTGTGATTGGAAAACTCAGCTAACTATAGATACTTAGCAAAACTTTATAAAAGACCAGCCGCTCCTTGCGTTTTCACTCGCGTTTATGGTTACTGCTTCGCTCCTATGAGTCGTAGCGTGATGTAATATAGCGTATAGACATCCGTAATAAATCAATTATTTAACACAAAAATAATTATTAAAAACAAACAAAACTCTTCAGCTTTATAATATTATAGTAAAGATTATAATTTAGATTAATTAAAAAAATAAGCCTTATAAATTTGTCATCTCATACTCATCATAATAATGAAACAAAAGCGCAAATAAAAGGAACACTTCGACCTTTTAAACTGTTGTAGTTGATAGCGTCTACAATTACGCTAAAAATATAATTTGACTCAGAAATAAAGCCATAAAATGTAATAGTTTAATCCGTCCAATTGTAACAATGGCTGCAATGCAATTCCATCATTATAGCGCACTCGACCACCCATGATCATTGATCACTTAACGCTCATTGGATGATCATCCCTTTCCTCTGCGCCGGAGTTGCTTCCTGCGTCAATTATTGTTTAGGACTCGATAATTGTGGGAGCCCTAGCTGTAGGATATTACTACTACTATCATATATATCTTAAAACCGCTAAGGGAACTAGATTTTTTAACCGAATCAAAAAAGATGGAGGAATAATAAATACTTACTACAACATTTTAAAGTTGATGCTAGTGAATAACACGTAAAAACTATTTTAAACGGATTTAAATCGTGTATAGTAACTATTTTTATCATCGTTCGTGTTCGTGGTCACGGGTAGACTAAGGTGAAATTTTCTATTTGAGGTTTTAGAAAATATTATTTACAACTATCGCCAACGGTTTGTTGACGTTCCGGTTGCACGCAGAAGGCACTCGAAGGCATCGGGATGATAAAAATAGTTAATATACGCGATTTATATCCGTTTAAAATAGATTTATTTCAATGAATAATAATCGCGAAAATCTAAGACAACGATAACACGCAAAAAGTTTTACTCGGCACAGATTTCAAAATGTTTTAGAAAATACTTATTTTTCGCTTTTTAGTTTATAAATACCTATCAAATTCGTATTTGAAGTCGGTTTATTTTTATTAAAAAAAAATATATATTTTCAGTCTTAGCTACTAGTATCATGTATAACTATTTTTAATTATACCTCTGAGGTATATGAACTAAGCTTATCCCCAAAAGCACGGGTCACCTTTGACGTGACATCACGCACCGAGCTTTGATGTTTGTAGCTAAAAAGCTTTTGTCACGCGCTATGACCACGTTCGGTTTTGACACTGTTTGTGTTTCAAAACTATATAACTGAATGTAAATAACTCGTTCCTTGTCAGCCTTAATTTGTTTTAAAAGGGGATAGTTGGCATTATGAACATTAAAAATGGAATATTCATACAATAATATGATCAAAATAATTCATTACTTTTTCGTCGTTTTCGTTTTTGAAGAATGTGTTTCGTTTTTGAATTTTTTTGTCAATTTTTTTTGTTTTTTTAGCCAGAAAAGTATTTTTAAACCCTTTATACTCACCTATCGTGCAAATAACAAAAAAAAAATTTTTTTTCGAAGACCGACACGTCTGTTATATATAAATGTTCCATAAAATCCAAAAATCAAAATCAAAAAATACTTTATTCAAGTAGGCTCTCACAAGCACTTTTTAATTAAAAAAAAATAAAAATAAAAAACAAAAAAAATACATCAATAATGATACTACCACCATACCATACCATATGTAAGCATATTTTTTTCTAACGATGTTATTTTTCTTTTACAGGTAAGAAAAAGAAAGTTAAGAAAATTCAGCAGTAAGTTGATACAAACTGACTCTTAATTGAATACTTTATTTCTTTTGTAACAAGAAACGAGAACACTTAAAACTTTCACAAAAAATCTGTCTCCACTGAAGTGACCATAATGTGTGTTGTATTTTTAAGGAGAACTTATAATAATACTAGTTGACTCTTGCGATTTCACTCGCGTTTATGGTTACTGCTTCGTTTCTATGAGTCGTAGCGTGATGTTTTATAGCCTATAGCCTTTCTCAATAAACGAGCTATTTAACTCAAAACAATTGTTTAAATCGTATCAGTAGTTTCAGAGATTACCACCCCCTACATACAAACAAATCTTACCACTTTATAACATTAATATTAGATCACACATAGTTAATTAAGTGTAAAATTCCTAATTCAATAAAACACTAAGCACAAATGTTCATTGAAAAAAATTGGCTTAAATAAATAATAAAAATAATTGGGACTATCAATACTAAAAATCAATACAAAAGCCCACCCTACACATACATTCCTGTCTAGACTCAGACCTTTTCCAGGTGTCCCGGGGCGATAGCTTCGGCAAAGTTTAAAGAATTCACTTAGCGTACAACCGGACGAGCTTTTTTATTATATTCAATAAAAAAATAAGCACAAATGTTCATTGAAAAAAATTGGCTTAAATAAATAATAAAAATAATTGGGACTATCAATACTAAAAATCAATACAAAAGCTCACCCTACACATACATTCCTGTCTAGACTCAGACCTTTTCCAGGTGTCCCGGGGCGATAGCTTCGGCAAAGTTTAAAGATTCCACTTAGAGTACAACCGGACGAGCTTTTTTATTATATATTTCAACGCGTCGTGGACTAAATTAATGTTTGTTTGTGGAATTTGTAGTTTAAGTTAGTTTGTAAAAAAATCTACAATCCGATATTATTTTTTATTTTGTACATGTTTTTTTTCTAGACGTTTTCACAAAATTGAATTATGGGTTATTATCGTGAAAAATAAAATGTAATTTATAATTTACTAGCTTTCGCTCGCGGCTTGCATTAATGTAGATTTTGTTTTGAAATAATACACACACATATATACATAAAAAAAATCCTATGACAATAATGTACCTTGCAAATGGTATAGTTAAGTATGAAATATAACAACCCACTGACGCAGCGCGTATACGGGCTAACTCGACCGGGGCAGTACCTCACTCTTACAGAAGAACGGCGTGGTAGCTCATGTAACTGCGTTTTATACGGTGAGAGAGAACCGGGATTCTGACCCCCCTTCCTCCCTCATTCCTTTTCTTACTTCCTATTCCCTTCCATTACTTATTCCTTTTTAAGCTGGCAACACTTGTGGCTCCTCTGGTTCTGTAAATATCCATGTAGCGGTGATTAACATCAGGTGACTTGCTTGTTTGCCAGATATTTTTATATAAAAAATCTACTCTTATTTCGTACGAGGATGTAAAAATCTATATTCTCGTTGAATATAATATTATATGGTAAGCACTTTGAATAAACATTTAATGTTAAATCTGAAGTAACATTATTATTCTGTTTATCGCACTTTCAATATTGTTCGATGCAATTAGACCCGAACTTTGAGAAGTAAAGGCATTAACACCTTTGGTTCTCAAAGTGTTGTTATTGTTATTACTGACTGAATCGTTCTTTTTTGTTACTTAACGTTTCTTAGGATATAAAACTTTACGTTTATACGTTTAACTATTAAAATAAATTAGTAATGGCACTATAACATACAAAGAAGTTTGTAATAATAATCTCAAAAATTAATGTAATACAAGTAAAATAAAACGCAAAACCTAAATGTTTTCTACACCATTTTGAAGTCGATGCTAAGTAGAACATTCGAACTTGGTCAAGTAATTTTTTTTAGAAAATACTTTTTTTTTATTCAGTTCATTTTTGTTTTCTTTCGAGTTTGAAATTTAGTATGTATATACTATATACACAACATGACTTTCAGCGAGGATTACATTGTTACAGTTTTACTCTCGTAACTGATATATACTCTGTAAATCTAATAACAGATACGTCGTTGTTACGAAAGTCGTGACTGTCAGAAATAAGGCACTAACAGTAAATTCTTTCAGGTATAGCAGTGACATGCAATTTACGTAAATCCTTATGAAAGTCTAGAGTAGTACTTAGAAGAGTACAACTTATAAGTGTAGTTCTAGCATTATATATACTTTTCGCAAAAAGAGGTGAACAACAAAATGCTACAAGGCTCTATGACACATCATCATTTTTTCGTTTCTGAGCTCAATAACGTACAAACATACATGCATTATTTATAAATTCCATAACAACTATAAAATATAATACTTATTATAATTTAATTCTAAAAACGTACATTTTTCGTAACAACAGTACTCACAATTCGATATAAACTTAAGCATATGAATATACATGAAAAATAAATATTTAAATAAGACAAAAACATCGTAAATTAGTACAAACAGACAAACATTAAAATTTAATATAAAACAGAGGTGCTGCAAGGTGCAGCTCGTTGCCATTTTCACCCTTCTCATTGTTTGCGTAACTCACTAAAACTCACCCTACTAATGAAAACCTGAGGCAGAATTCGGGAAAACTCATAATAATAGGGGACTGCAGCTTCGCGTACAGGCTGGTGTTTCTTTTTTTAATTTTTAAAGCACACGTCGCGTATTTGACGTGGTTAGTTAAAGTACGGAAATGGTTTTATATTATTTTGCGGCGCAAAGGGAAATTGTGTTTGACAAAATTGTGTTTCTATCTTTGTACGTTCGGAGTTTATGCAGTCATTTTAGTTTTGAGTGTCGTTATGAGATAATCACGTTTGGTATGTGAAATGTAAGTGTTGATGGCGGAAACAATAATAAATTGTAAAAAAAAACAATCAAATTTTACTTTTAATATTTTTCATCTGTTCTTTATGTAACTTTCACCCTTTTGAAGTCAAATGAAAACATAATGTTTAGTAAAAATCGATCTAAAATGATAATTAAATAAAACTAACTTTGTAATATAAAAATAGTATTAAAATACCCTTAAAAGTCTTAATAAAAGATACTAATTCATTAGTAAAAGTGAACACCTGTATAGTTTATATAAATTCAAAGGCCGGTGCTTCTCAAATTGCTCGAAGTACGAACTTATGCAAATTCAGTGCAGATGTCGCCCGCCCTTCGATTATCGTATGGAGATTAAAATGGAGGACCCGATGCTTAGCCCGTAACGTTACCCCACCTGAGAAAGATATGAATACTTAAATTTAGAGAAAAAACGTTTACGTTCTATGAAATGTATTTGATTCTAGCTGTGCCCCGCGGCTTCACGCGGTTAATTTGAGGAAAAGTTATATTTATATAAATTCCCTAATTAACAAACAACAGAAAGGAATAAACAGACAGAAAGACGGATAGACATACAACAATTTTAAAAATTGTATTTTTGATGAAGCACCGTGAATAATTTCATATGCGTATAGTTAAAAGCTGTTAATTTTAAATTACGAACAGACACTTAAATTGTATTAATTTGTATAGAAAAGTTTCTGTGATATTTAACCGATTTCAAATATGTAGGACATTAGGTAAATTCTCAATTCGTAGTGTATGTTTTTTTACCTTACAATTCCATCATTTCTTGACCGATTTTGAAAATTCTTATTTTTATTTGATATGGGGGGTATAAGGGTATAAGTTTCAGGTTTCATAAAATTTTCATCAAAATCGATTTAGGAGTTTGATTTTTAAATTAAAATATCTAATTCCACTTTCAAGTAAACATTTTCTACCAAAGTATAACTATTACAAAGTTATAATTACTCATCAAATATTCAATACACTATTAAATTCAAACAAAAATTCACAACGTAATTTCAAATTAATTTACGAAACACATCCCATCAAGACATCGGCAAACATTATTATCCTTTATGAATATTTGACGGCTAATCCAAACTTGTATCTCGTAACTTATATACTATAGAATAACTCAGAAAGCTCATAAATTACTTGCAAGCAGTTATAAACGTTATTACATTATGATAAATGCCAGATTTGCTTGTTTGACGTATGCATCAGGTGGAAACGTCTGCTCATCATTTATTAACGTGTGCGTAAAACTCCCCTAATTTGGGTAATTATTTGCGAAGGGAATCCGCTATTCAAATATTAAAGGTAGTCCCTCTGATATTTGTGACGCGTTCGACGGTTATGGCGTTTCAAGCTGGTCAAAGTTAACGAATCATTTTCTGTTTTTACCGAACTAATGTTTAGGCAAGATTTACACTTGTAAGTTTTGCTCTCTTGACTAAACACGTCGGCAATTTGGGGTCGTTGTACATAGGTAGGTTGCCAACTTGTCATCTTGCTTGTTACTTGTCATCAACAATTCAGTTTGACAAAACAGCCGAACATTTAACAGAGAGGGGGAGGGGAGCATTCTTTGAACACAAAATTGTCTCTTAAGCAGGCTTTTTAAAAATATATTTAAAAATGCTCTCAATATGTAAATGTTTTTGTAGTGAATTTTTAATGTTTGTTAACTCAATACTCCGTCATTTAATAACGTGCCTATTCAGAAAATATTTTCTGTTTAAAAAAATATACTTTCAGATTAATTCAATAGAATTTTCATTAAAATAATTTCAGAAGTTCAGTCCATCAGTCCAAAATAACTGGAATAATTATGTCATCAAAGTAACAGTCAATTTTTTTTAATCATAATTTATATATTTTTAACTGATATGAGATATTTTCAATTTTGTTAATTTATATCTAAATATGTATTATATATAAAATCTTTGTTACAATATTGCCTTGTACTTATCAAGAAATAAAGTGTTACTTCGTTCATGTCATTTGAAGACGTAGTTTTATTATAAATTAATTTATTTAAATCCATTTTTTCGAGTCCATATTATAGCGTGTTCTAAAATTACTGTCTACTGTTGATTATTACGAAAATTCTCACCAATCAATTAATCTCAACACCCATACCTCTATATAATAGATATAATAAATACATATATATACTTCTTGTACAATATATATGTACAAGAAGAGCATGTCGATCGTCCCATACCACATATCGTTTACATGTAACAGTTTCGCTCAAAAGCCCAAAAGTAAACGTTGAGTTTGCATAAAAACCATAATTACCATATCAATGGCACGTGCGTATGTCCATCAAACGTTCAGCGACAATGGCGTATTAGTTACTGAGTAAACAACCCTCCACCGCCGATGGACACGAATCGTCCACTCCACGTTTTAATATTTACGAAAATTTTCAATGGTCAGGTATAACGATTGTTTTAATTAAATTTTTGTTTTATATATATTTTTAATCTTTGGTATAACGAACCAAATCTAAATACATTTTATTCAATCTTATAAGAAATGCCTTAAACGTAAAAGTCTTTAAAGTGTGTGTATTTCTTACCTAAATTTGATTGTATTACAACTTTAAAAAACTTTATGTACAAAATATACAGATTTTTTTTTTAAATATAATAAAAAGTCTTGAACGTCTTGATTTTGTACCGTAAAATTTTAAAAATTGCTTCGTTAAAAGATAAAAGAATAGAATGTTTTGAAATAAATCGAAAAATACGCAGGAAGGTAAAGTACGCAAAAACTGCATTGGACTACGTCAGGGCAAAAAGGGCAAAAGTGAAAACATGAAGTTTATGAACGTTTCCAAACTACTTTCAAAAGGAAATATAAAAGTCAATTTTTTAAAATTCCATTTCTGTTAAGATAATTCGTTCTTTTTTTATTTATATTATGTTTCGAAATACAACCCTACAAGCTGGCCTTAATTACATCTTGCATCGACACCGAATGCATTAGTTGACGTCTTGTTAGACAGAAAAATTAAAACACAAGATATCATCAACTTTGACCAGAGTGCTAAAAAGTATTTTTATTTTTTTATTAAATATTAAGCCAACATAATTTACAATGATCTATGAATCCTTACGATATAACGATATGTAGTTACAAAGTATAATTGGACGTAGATAAGCAATACTGTGTCGAGCCTCAGAAACTCCATTTTGAGTAAATAGCGTCTAAAGATGTCAAACCGATTCTTAATCAATTTGTTTGTAGAAGCATATATCTATTTTTTCTTTTCTATTTTGATAAAAGGTGTAATGGATTGATACATTTAATGTGTTATCTAATATAAAACTTTTTCAAATATTTGAGATTATTGTATAAATTGCAAGATATGGGACGCCCTCGAAATATTAAATTAAGAACTTTTTACCGTACTTATTTTTGAATAATGTTAAATAGAGACGCAGTTTCAGAATACATCAATATCTCAGAATTCAATTTTTTTGTGGGTTGACACATTATCGCTTATCAGCATCCAATTATAGACTGCAATAAAAAATGTGACGAGTTTTGCTCAAGCTTATATTTTTTAAATGTATTTCAAAACATACTTAAACAATAGGAAATACATTATTTACATAGCGGCATAAAATTGATTCGCAAATACGTCAGTAGCGTAAAGTTATATATATGTACTACGTATCTTTAGAAATTGGTATGTTCGCTTTATTCATTGCGGGTCTATGGCGTCCCATTAGCATTCGAGGGTTTAGAGCCTTTTGTAGGCCTTAACTTAATCGGTTTGTGGTGGCATGAATTTGCGACCACGTGCCGTCGATTCTATTTAAAGGTAATATTGAGTGCTAAGTTATAAGCGATAACGATTTTTAACGTAAAAAAAAAATATTTTTTGTATTTTAATTTATTACTTTATCCTTTTTAGAAGTGAAACCATGTAGTTTATGAACGTTTCCAAATTACTTTTAAAAGGAAAAAAATAAAATGGCATTTTTTTCATTTTTTTTATTTTATGTTTCATAAAATGTTTATTAAATAATCTAAATAAAATACGATCGAATTCTATTTATTTAAGTAATTATGATTTGATCTACCTACATATGATGTTGTAATCGCAAAAATTTGTACAAACTACGTACTACTTACTTACTATAAAAATACGTACGCCAGCAGTCGGTCTGTTTCACTTAATTACAGAAAATTACTCGAAAGCCTTAATTTAAATTCGAACGACGCGTTCTAAATTAAACATTAAAATTTTTACATTTATTTATTTCATGAAAAATACGAAATGAAAATAGGTGTACAAAATCATTACATACCTAATCTATACTAACATTATAAATAAGTGAAATTTATTTGTGTATCTGTAAATTTGTATGTAGTGGATAATCTCTGAAAGTGATCCGATTTGAACAATACAAAAAGTATATTTGCTAGTCCGATAATTAAGCAAGGTTATAGACTATACTACAACACTACAACTCATAATAGCGAAGCAGCGACTATAAATGCGAGTGAAATCGAGAAGGACAGCTAGTATCTTATAAAACGCTGTCGCTTGTGACCGATACTACGCGTTACCTCTTTTTACTCGACTACGCATTTCTGGAACAATAGACCGAATATAACACTATATATTGATGTGTTGATGGCTTTCGGTTAAAGATGGCGTCCTTTATAGAGCATTGTTGTGTCCAACTTTTGTTCGTTTATTGACGCCTCCATCTTGAAATACAGCACCGCAGTCGTTCAAAAGTTTTGTTATTGTGTTAAAGATAGCTTATATGATACTCTTTTTAAATTTTCACTTAATTTTTTTTTTATTTTTAATTGAAATTGAAATTGTATTTTTATAAAAAAATTTGTAATATATACATAGGTTTATTACGTCTGAATTACATATAAATTACATATGAATTGTGATTTTGTCTATCTCCTACGTTTTTAAGTCGAAACTGGTCAAGTCATTGTAGTGCAAATTATGTAAAACTTGAAGAATGTAAAAGAAATATATAAAAATCAACCCCTAATAAAGTGAAATAGGAGAAAAAAAAACTGCATTGATACTTTAATCTTGGGTGGGAAAAATCTAAATTAGAATTTTTACCATTGACAAATCGAGAAGTGAAGCCAAATGCATAATTAAATCTAGTAAACAAGAAAAAAGTTTTATAATAGATATGATTAATACAATAGTGCTCCAATAGCAAGTTGGCATATTTAGGCAAGTCGCTGTTCGATATTTTACAATTAGTATTAGTATTAGACATTTAATAATCTAAAATATTTTTGTAATAAAACTATTTAAAACGGATTTAAATCGCGTATATTAATTATTTTTATCATCCCGACGTTTCGAGCACTTTGCAGCGTTCGTGGTCACGGGTAGACTAAGGTGACATTTGTCTATTTGAGATTTTAGAAAATATTATTTACAACTACCGCCAACGGTTTCTTAGATGATATCATGAATAACGTTCCGGTTGCACGCAGAAGGCACTAACTGTATCTTTTGGTCTGGGGTTCTGTTGGACTTGGGATTTTAAATTTTTAATAAGTGCATCCCAGGTGTTCGAAAGTCTCCAACCATCTTCTCTATTGAAGTTCGGATGTTTTTGAATTTTAATAGCCTCGCGTATCATTTTAGGAATGAATCTGTGTTCTCTAGCGAGGATCTGTGGTTTATCAAATCGGATAAAATGGTTAGGTTTATCCAAGGCATGTTCACAAACTGCAGACTTTGAAGAACGCCTATTTTTGACATCTCCTATGTGTTATATCAATGAATAATAATCGCGAAAATCTAAGACAACGATATCTAAAATATTTTTTAGATGAAAAAAAAAATACACACATGTATACAGTATTTTGTATAAAGCCTTAATATACATTTAAACTTGATTTGATTCTATTGTCCCTATAACATTCCTAACAATACCAACATCCCAAAAACCTAGTATTCCTAAGGGAGTCACTTTATCCAACCATGAAAGCAACACGTCTAAACAAATGCAGTTTATTTATTTATGGCAAATTAAAACAGTCACGATGGGGGCAGGTGTCAACCTCTCCCATGGAACCCCCTGGCTATAAATCTGTGATCAGGTGGCGCGCAGCAGACATAATATAGCACGGTGATCTCACTTTGATTCAATCCTAGACCAATGGAATATTTTTTTAAATGAATTTATGTAATTCGGTGTAATAGTTATAAATATTTACGTATATAATGACACGAATGTAAGTTTACGTAAAATCGGTAAACATTTAACATGATCGTTAAATGACGACATTAAAAAATTGTCAATATTCTTTTCGCTATTAGCGCTGTGAATTTTGGTCATATGTGGATGCTGATAAGCAATAATGTGTCAACCCACAAGAAGTCCAATTCGGAAATATTGATATGTTCTAATAATGTGTAATTTCAACTAAATAGGTGCGGAAACAAGTTTCTTAATTTACTGTTTCGAATATTGTTGTTGTTGTTTTATTTTTATATGTGTGTTTCATATTTTGCAATGTACAATAATCCAATAATATTTGAAAAATTTACTAGTATATATAACTTTTTATTATACGAAAATGCTTTTAATTAATTATTCCTTTTAACAAAATAGAAACGAAAATATTGATATAATATTCATCTTTAAACACATTTTATTAAGAATAGGTTTGATATCTTTAGACGCCATTTTCTCAAAATGAATTCCGTGTAACATAGTATTGCTTATCAGCGTCCATGTATAGTTAAAACTTAATTGTAGATTTGAAGTTAATCGATTTATAGGTAAAATCCACCTTAAATAAAGAACATTTTCATTTAACACTTATTGCATATATACATTGACGTAGCAGACAATATATTACACAGAACTTTATTTTTCTGGAATATTCTTGAAATTACCAAAATCTTTTCTTTAACCGTCTATAACAAAATACCAGTACTAGAAAAAGTCTCGAATAGAAATTTAAAGTCGATTTAAAAGAACATCCAAGGAGTCCTACACGTTACCGAATTCCGTGTTTGTTTTCTCTATTCCCGGCCGCGGCGCATAAAATCTAACTTGGCCCGTGTTAATGGGCGCGGTGAAGTCTGGAGGGGCCAGGGATTTATGGAGCGCTTGTGTGATTGGCTTGAAATATAGGAAATAGCGGTTATAAGTATAATATAACATTCGTCACCTAGCAGTCGGAATTCGATCATTAAATTTATAACTAATTTCAAAATTCATTTCAGATAATCTATTCTCAATTTGACGTCGTACTTTAACAATATCAAAAAAGTATATGGATGCTGATAAGCAATATATGTCAAGCCACACGGACTTTATTTAAAAAATGGCGTAATTTGATTAAAGAATTATAAATCCATCTTCTCTTTTCTATTTTCATAAAAAGTATAATGAATTAAAAACAGAATGTTTCAGAGAAAAGTTTTATCAAAAAATAAGTTTTACAAAAATATTAGATTATTGTATAATTCAAAATACTGAGCACAATTCAATATGCGAAACATTAAGAAACTTTTTTTCCTCTTTATTTAGTTTAGATGACTTGAAATTTTTCGAACAATGTTAAATACACGACCCATTATTAAAAAACATCAATATCTCCGAATTCATTTTCTTTTTGTGGGTTAACACATTATTGCTTATCAGCATTCAGTTATAAAATACCACTGTACAAAACGTTTATCGCTGTCGCTTGTTAACTTGTACCACACCGAAACTATGGTACAAGGGCTCCATAGGCGGTAGTATAAAATGCACCTGTTATATAGCGGCGATGTGATTCCCGCGTATAATTGAATTACACGCTGAAAGATATACGGATTCATTTGGGACATGGCTTTATGGTGCTCATTTACTCGAGATACTGATGAATATGGACTGAGTACATAAAATTAATAGAATGTTTGTTTAAAATTATCGGTTTTTTAGGTCTATTTTTTATCCCCGACGTGATAAGAGTGTCTGTGTCAGTTTGTGGCACTGTGTAATTTTCTTCTAGTAATGGTTCTTAAATGGATGCTGATAAGCAATAATGTGTCAACCCACAGAAAGTCAAATTTGTAGATATTGATGTATTTTGATACTACGTTACCTAAATAACATTATTCAAAAAAAAATCAAGTCATCTAAACTAAATAAATATGGAAAAAAGTTTCTTAACTCAATGTTTCGAATTTCAGATGCGTTCCATATTTTGCAATTTATAAAATAATATTAAATTTAATTATTACAATTTAAAAACTTATTATTAGATAACATATTAAATAAACCTATCTACTTTTGATTCATTATACATTTTATCAAAATAGAAAAGAAAAAATGAATATATACGACTTCAAACAAATTTATTTAGAATAGGTTTGACATGTTTAGACGCCATTTTCTCAAAACGAAGTCCGTGTGGCTTGACACATTATTGCTTATCAGCGTCCAAATATGCTTTACCAAAATCAACCTTAATGAGGAGACTGTCGATTTTTTTTTAATTTTCAATTTTAATTGTTAATTATGTAAATTTTGTTTGTTTTATATTTTACGGTTATAAGTAATTGAATGACGTATCATGTTATTATTGACTAATATTAAAAGTTTAATAGTCTTCAACAGTCTTTTCATTGAGACCATCATTTTACTGATACTGTGAAATAGTGTGATTAGCGTAATACAGAATGTGTTCTGTTTTCAATTTCAACGGGTTCGATTCTTAGCTAGGAAATTTTTTTGACTTTCCACGCCCGCTTAAAAACCCTTCCTGAATATGTACAAAACATTTATATAATAGAAAGTGTTAGTTAATTTATACATTGTACGTAACAATTACCTAGCTTCTGTATAAATAAAACAATATGGTAATATCTTCTAACTAACCTCGGGTATCAATAATCCTCGATGTTTGCTCAAGTCACAATGAACCATCTACACGTTACGTCAACAGTGTAGCGCAAACGAGGCCACTTTATCCTTGAATACGCTTAACTGTACTAAATATTTCAATATTATAAGGATTATGCCTTTATATTATATTGATTGATAAATTGCATACCTTTAACATTGAAGTGTCATTACTGTATTTTATTTTAATATTTTACCTTATTTAGTCTGTGCAAAATATCGTTCATATTTGCAAAATTCCAAAAAATTATATTGAAAATTCAATACGTGCTTTTAAAAATAACAAAAACTTTACTCAAAAAAAAATTCTTTCCAAAAACAATGTACTGAAACTTAATCTATTTTACACTTTATAAAACATAACATATAAAATAATTAACGTTATTAAAAAAACAGATATCTTGACGTATTAATTTTACCCAAAAAAAAAAAACAAATTTACCCACCCATAACCGAATATACCCCGCCAACAATGCAGTTCAAACAGTCAGCTAATCAGAGCTGTAGTCAGCAGATTTCGGCAAACATTTACCCAAAACATTAGGAGGTAACGCCGACACCTCATTAAAATCAACCCTTTTGACCTCCCCGTAATTGGGTTGTCCTTCTTTAGTTTAATATTTAATCATTCTTCCTTCTTATTCGTCATTTTGTTATAATTAGTTTCTCTTTATTTTCGTTTAAACTTGAGATACTTTTGTTATGCCTAAAGTTATATAGTTATATATTAATATTAAAGTTATATATTAATATTTATTTGAATTCAAAATTGGTAAACAATTATTAAAATGGTAGATTAATCTAATTTTATAATGAAGATCAAATATTAAAACAATTCTTTTTTTTAAATCATTCCATACAATTTTTTAAATTTAAAAATGGATCGACATAAAAAACTTAAACATTTTATTTTGCGTCACTAACAGCCAAACTTAAACTCGAAATTGGAACACACTATTTTTTATTAATACTTCATACATTAATCTATCAAATTTCCTTATTCAAAAAAATCATGCCAACATTTAAAAACAATTCTAACACAAAATTCATGAACATTGCACGCTTGCCTGTCATAAACGCGACGTTCTAACGAGTGAACTCAAAATGATTCGTGTAAACCGAACACGGCACTAATTGTGTTTGACAGACGAAAACTTTTCAGTAATTTGAATTTCGAAGGCGAGGTTTTAAGTGGAATTCGGTTTAGATGTAACGTGCTAACTAACTCAGGTTTGAAACTGCACTTTAGTAGTTTAGCACACGTAGGTATTATGTATATGCCGTCTACGTTTGCGTGTACGTGTTGTATGTATATTGTACATTTTTGTTTTTTTTTTTTTAATATAAAGACTATTTTTTTGTTTGGCTGAATATTTCTAGGTTTTGTTTATTTATAAAAATAACAGACATATAATTACGCACATTTCGTTTACATTCTCATCATAATGTAATTACTGAAATATATAGAAAAGACTTTAAAAGCGAGTGTATTAAAAATAATTTAATTAGAGTTATACTATATCTTAAATTATCTTATGGAATAATATTATCTAATGTTACTTTTTAGGCAGCTTTTTATGATTATTTTTTTTTTTGTTTTTAAAAAGGGAATGTTAAAAAAATTGTATTGATTTTAAGTGCGTAATTCTTTTCTGTAATAAATAAGTTACGAATATAATAGTTTCCTAATTATGTGACTTATAATTTAAAATATTTATAAAACATTGAGCTATTGAACACAACCGAGCCTACATATTTAAAAAAAAAAAAGATAAAATCCATTCAAATCTACGAAAAAATTCTAACGTTCAAATGCTATGACAATTCCAATTTGTTCATTAGAAAATCCAGTAAAATTTTAGGGTTAGTCCTAACGAGGGTGTGTCAGGAACTGCTAAGCTAATTTGATACTAATTCTGTTTGACAGAGCGCACCGAGTCTGGGTGTGACGTAATCCAGTTATTGTGCATTTTACTTTATTCCAATAATCCCCATCATTATTTTGTAATGTAAAAATTGCATTACAAGAATTATAAATTCCCATTCCACAAATTTAAATTTCAAATTATATTTATGCTCGTACATAAAATATGACTAATATACGCGTGGACTTGTTATTTAAAATTGTATCTTTGAATTTCAAAATTAAAATTTAAATTTAGAATTGTAAAATTTTGAAACATAATATATCTAATAGTTTTTAATAAAATTTTGAATCGTAATTACATATATACAATTTTTTTGTTTTATAATTTATACAATTTCGTAAATATTATTCAAATGATTACTAGATTTTAAAATATATGAGATGCTTTAGATTAGATTTAGATTTGCGATTTAGACTATATTTGGACTCGTTAGTACATTTTAAAGCGATCCTTGTTTCAATATTTATCTGTTATCTACTGCTAAACCATATGCGAGAATTATAAGTCTACTTATAAGTTTTTCTCTCAGACTTTTATAAAGAATTACATAAGTTACCTCTCATTGCTTTACGTGAATGAATTTACTGTCAGTGTCTTATAATTGGATGCTGATAAGCAATAATGTGTCAACCCACAAAAAGTCAAATTTAGAGATATTGATGTATTCTGATAATGCATTTAATATTTAACATTATACAAAAAATTTTCAAGTCATTTGAACTAAATAAGTACGGAAAAAGTTTTTTAATCAAATGCTTAGAATATTGAAGTAAGTTCCATATTTTGGATTATGCTTTAATTTAATATATTTGAAAAACTTATTATAAGATAAAAATCTTTACTAGCCTATCTGCTATAAATTAATTATACTTTTTATCAAAATAGAAAAGAAAAGATGGATATATGCTTCTTCAAACAGATGTGTTAAGAATAGGTTCGAAATTTTTAGACGCCATTTTCTCAAAATAAAGTCCGTGTGGCTTGACACAGTATTGCATATCAGCATCCAATTGTCATTCACTTTCGTAATTACTAACGTACTTACACAGAGTTGTTTTATACCGGTCTCGATAGTAAAACTTACAAATGTAATTCTCGTCTTAAGCTGCTATAAAGACACAATAACAGTCCAAATAATCAACACCTAACATATAACTTTACAATTACGTTAATTAAACATTTAATCAGCTATTCTTACGCCAGGACGCTATAGTTGGTTAACAGAATGGAGAAACAGTATAACAAGGAGAGTTACTTCTTGTACCTATTACAGATGCTTAGTATTCCAGCCTCGTGCGAACTCGGAGTGAATAACACTTCCTTTGCGATCGGTTAAAATGTGCTTCGATTGTTGCGGTGGAGCCCCGACGTCGATAAGCTTAAATTGTTTTTAAAATGTATTCTTTTTAACAATTGAACGTTTTTAACGGAGTTTTTTGCGTCGTCGTAGTTATTTTATTTAGTTTTCTTCTTTTAAGATTTATTTCAAATTGGTTTTAGTTTATTTTTTTTATTTGCGTTCAGTAACGATATCGTATAATCGTATCATTAAGTTGCTCAGATTGTATACAATTTCATTTATCAGAAAAGATAATTGTTTAAACGATGTTATTTAATCAGCCAGTATTAAAATTTTCAATACGGATATAATTTAAAAGGGTAATTATTATAAATATATAAATATTTGATTTAGATCTATTTTATATTCTTCTTGGTAGAATCTACTTTCCAAGCAGTAGCTTTATACTTAAAGACTAATTTATAGCTTGACGATTCAAAAGCACTTTAAAAGCCTACTTGAAATAAAGTATATTTTCAATTTAAATTGAATTTGAAATTTTACAATCACTGTTATGTATTAGTAATATATTGTATGAAAACATTGTACTTAATAATAATTTGTAACATGTAGATAGGTGGTAACATTATTTTAAAGATATTTTGGTAAAAAATACGGACTGATAAAAATCATTATTTTAGCTAGCTATTATATTAAAATTTTTGTTATTACAATCGTAATTCGAATCGATATTTTCGACTGGCAATTATCGATTTTTTAATCAGTCAGATCTAGTCAACATTTTAGCTACAGGAATACTTTTCTAAGTAATTAGAGTTAACCGCCAACTGTCTATCTCTACTCACGATGTACGGATCACGGAGATTACTGAGCCGCGGGCTGTAATTCTAGTCTACTTCCTAGACTTAGACTCGAAATGTTTCCTCAAATTACTATTCAGATAATGATAGGGTATGTCCGTAATGAGGGGTATTTATTGTCGATACTTATGAATGCTTGAACGATTTTATTATTTTACGGTGTATTTATAATTCTTGTCATATTCATATAATTTTGCAATTGTAAAAATTAGGCTGTAAATTTATTTTGTTACAGCGTCTAACGTTTAAATACTCCGATTGATTTACTAAACCCACTTGTGCTAATCCACAATTCAAATAAGACTTTAAGTTGTACTAAGTTTAGTTAATTTCAGATATTTTGAAATAAATTAAATCACATTAAAAAATAAATAAAAAACAAAAACTGCCTCTAATTACTAATACATAATAAAGTCATATATATTCGAAATTCCTCATTCCCATATAACTTGTTACAGTAAATATTTTCACCCTCAAAAACCTCAGAGACATAATTAACTCGGATAATTATCGCGACCTTTAAAAACACCGCGTTTCATAATAACCCGCGCACCTAATTAAGATCGGACCGATATTTTCAGAATTCGTTAACTTTTGTACCGAATGTTTACGATTCCTGAACGCCTCGCCCGAAGCTATAAACGTCAGAATATGATGAACAGACCGAACTCCGATTACAGCTGAGGGAAAGCGCATTTCATTTATTATATTGGATACATTTTTCATAAAGATAGTGTTGAAGGGGCAAATATTAGATAATGTTTAATCATATTATTATGACTATCAAAAATATGTTTTGCATTTGTTTTAAATCAATAAATTGTTTAATCAATTAACGAACGAATTGACTATGTTACACCAGACAGTATTGTTTCGCAGATTATAACAAAATAATTATGTGATTATTACGAATTCCGCAAAGTGACGCCTGATTCGTTTAAATAATTATACAGAATGTCAACTGGGCATGTGTTGGACATTTCACCAGCGTTAACAACATCGATATCAAAAAGTAAAAAAAACGGAATTATTTTAATTTTTTCAATTCTTTTATATAAATTAAGGCATCATTTTTTTTAAGAAATAGTTAATTTTTTTCTTATTAAAAATATAATTCTGTATTTTACTTTTAAATATAGATTCTAGTAATGCTGGTAAAATGTCCAACACATGCCCAGTTGACATACTGTTTAATATTTTTTTTTCTAATGATTATATATTTTATATACGGAATTGTTAACATACACTTTTATGTAATAAACTTTGCTGGATTTGAAAACGTTTTAGGTAATATCCTTCATTAAGTCGCGCGTGTTAACAGCTCTTAATGTACAAATTATGTGATAGGAATTCGGGGGGACATTGTGTACTTATTAGGATTGAACGTCGCGTGACAATTTCAATAAACTTGTTAAAACAGCTTTCTGATCTATAGCGACCATTAACGCCACCCATACAATCACATAACCTCACTATTGTAAAGGCAAGTTTGAAAAAGTCCAGTTGCAAGCATTCACTGTATCAGTACTTGTATTTAATTGCGTACAGTCGTGACCACTATACATGTCATAGTTATTTTCTTCACTTACTGGTAAGCACTATTAATATCAAAATATACTTTATTCAAAGAGACTCTCTTGAGGACTTTAAAATCGTCAATACAAACATCTCAAAAATAGTATTTACGTTAATATGGGAAGCTATAGAACTATCGAGTTTCTTGTCGGTTATATTCGGTAGAATCTACATTCCGAACCGGTGGTAAATTCATCAATATTTTTTACTTTATTGTTTCTGTTTTGATGTTTCAAAGGTGCTTGAAACAGCCTTCTTGAATAATTTAATTTTGAACAATTAATTTCACAATTCATTATTTGATCATTCGTTTATGTTTTTATACACTAGTGATGTGCTGGATCGTTTAAAATTTATTTCCGCGGATTCGGATCCGAATATGAATTTTTGCTGTCAAGATCGGATAAGGATCTTTACTAACTCTTTTACTCAATCAATGTCGGTGTGCGTAACTTTGAAACGACAGTTGACGCCACATAATGCGTGAAATAATTCATGTAATAAACAAAATAAATATAATTTCATCTATGTATTAAAAATGTTGCGAAATATCCGTAAAAGGTCTAAAAAGTCACGGATATGAATATAGATCTTTCTTTTTCCTCGGATGTCGGCGGATACGGATACGAGTATCCGGCAAATGACTACTTTTGACATAAGCACACTAATCCCGAAATCGAATTTATTATTTAGTGTTAGAATAATTGATAAGAGTGGTAACATCATAAACACACCTTAACCTTCGTTTTTTGTAAAATGATTATTCATTATTCAAGTTTGCGTGAATTCTCATGTTTTTATACAAAATTATATTCTCATTAGTTAAATGGAAATGTGTAGGTGAATTTGATTTATGGAGAGGCTTTCCCTTCTAAATTAGTGTACAATTTAGTCTACAACCATGAGTGTGTTGTGTTTCGTTATAAAGACAAGACTTTAAAAATAAAATCAAACTACGTAATTTTAATTACTTGAAATACAAGGCTATTCCGGTTTTGAAACCAAAATAAAGAACAGCTTTTGATAAAAATTGTATGGGTCCAATCGTAGCGTGATATAATATAGCCTATAACCTCACTCAATAAACGGGTAACCAATGCAAAAATTATTTTTCAAATCGGTCTAGTTATTTTGGAGCCTATTCAATGCAAACAAACAACCAAATCCTTCCTCTTTATAATATTAGTGTAGAAAAAAAACTTAGTAGCTCCGGATAACGTGGTAATTACTAATACAGGAGCTAATAGAAGCCGATAGGTGGCGTCTCAGACATTAGCCAGTCTAGACGTAGATTGATATTATTGAATGGGCGAGCTTTAATGAAAATTATAGGGAATTCTAATTACAGTTCCCTGATCAAGGTTTATATTTAAATGCAAATGATGTTTTCCCGTTTAAAATAGGTTTGTCTTACGTAGTTTTTTAGAGCGTTATTAGTAAAAAACACATACATATGTAGTAGTTTTATACTTTTAATATCTCTGTTATTGGTTAGACTAGCTGGTGCCCTAGACTTCGTCTGTGAAAAATTAAAATAAATAAAATTTCTAAAAGTAGTC
Source organism: Hypolimnas misippus (assembly GCA_037950945.1). Classification (NCBI taxonomy): domain Eukaryota; kingdom Metazoa; phylum Arthropoda; class Insecta; order Lepidoptera; family Nymphalidae; genus Hypolimnas; species Hypolimnas misippus. The sequence continues at coordinate 2,449,971 of JBBEEQ010000024.1, forward strand.
TAAGTTACTCCTTATAACATTAACTATCTATAAGGGAAAGTCCCATCAAAATAGGTTCAGCTGTTTCAGAGATTAGCCGGAACAAATAGACGGACAAACAGACAAATTTTTTTCTTTAATGTAAATACCGTATATATGCATTCAGTGAAAAGCTATTAATATGAAATTGCAAACAGACACTTAAATTTTATTTATTAGAGTTATTTTTCTATAAATTTTATTTGTGGATAGAAAAATAACTTTAAGATTAACGGTTTTAGCTAAAAATAGCTTTTTTGTACAATTATCACATATCGGCTTTTAGAGTGTAGCATATGACTCCACTGAGAAAATCCATTTTTATAAAAATTGTTAGTTACGAGGTGTTACACATAGAGCGACGATAAAAAAAATATATTTTAGAAACTAAAGTATTTACGACAGGAATAACACCAAAATCAAATCACAAAATTTCTAATCTTCTTTGAACAAACTATTAAAAATACGTTAAAGAAATTAATTGCAATTAGGAATTCTTTATACTTTTAATACTGCGGTAATTATGGCAATTACTCAGCCGAGCCGCATCAATTTGTTTGACGCCATTACACCGAAGCTTCTGGAAAACAATTAAAATAAAACATTGCGCCTTCGGTCATCAATCTTAAGGCTTATGGAAATGCATGCGCTATACAATGACCATTTATATTATTGCATGTTTCTTATATTATTTAGGAAATCGTTTAACATTATATATCTATACTAATATTATGAAGAAGAGTTTGTTTGTTTGGACGCGCTAATCTTAGGAACTACTGATTCGAATTGAATTTTTAGGTATTGGATACTTTATTTATTGAGGAAGGCTATAGGCTTTATTACATCACGCTACGACTCATAGAAACATTTATTATATGAAAACAAATACAAAAGGTATTCTAAAGCAAAAATTACACTTATGTATTTTGCTCTCAGACTTTCATAAAGATTTACATAAGTAATTCGTCGTTGCTTTACACCTGAAAGTCTTTGTTATCAGTGCCTTATTTTTGACAGCCAGGGCTTTCTTAACTACTTACAACGTATATGTTACTAGGTTACAGAGTTGTTTATACCAGTTACTAAATAAACATAAATATATACGTTAATTAAACAGCTGCGATAGATGTATTGCAATTACATGTATTTTGATGACATGTTTAGTCAAGTTATTTTGATTTTAAAACATTGACATCTTTAAACGCCATTTTCTCGAAATGAAGTCCTTGTAACTTGACACATTATTGCTTATCAGCATCCATATATAATTTCAAACAAAATCCATAAAATAAAGAATCTCCTTTTTTGTACGTCTATCATTAAAAACTATAAATATCTCAAACCAGAGATAAATAGTTGGAAAGCACATAGGTCATTTGTAACAAGTTTTTCGGGAAAGCTTTTAGTAAACCCAATTAGTGTGAAATGGGTCCTTTGCTCTTGTACTAGAGATTAGGAGGGGACATTTATTTTTCTCCCTTATTTTCTTTCTTCATTGCTCTGTTCGTTGATTTCTCTGAAACCCTGAGAGATTTCACAATTGTATGTCTGTAATTGGTAACTATTGTTGATGTATTTGTAGCCTTTAAGGTGGAAAGGCCGCTATAATCCAAATCTTAAACAGGACTTTTATTTTTAAGGAACGATTTTAACCGTCGGCTTTAAGTTTGGAAATGGACTTCGTTTTAATATTTTTAATAAATTTCGTCTTCAAATAATTTTAAATTCTTATTACATATACTTTCAGTATTTTCTTCTGATTAGAGAGAAACGGAAAAGATTGAATTACTTTGAGATTTAATTATAGATAATAAATTTAATTACAGAATATAAATTAAACAAAAATAGGTTAATTTAATATATTTAAAAGTGAATAAGATATTTTCATATGTTAGACATACGTTATTAAAAAATGTATTACTGATACAAAATATAGCAAAGTATTATTATAACTAGATAAAATAACCAGCAATAAAAAGTATCAAATAACTATATTCCAGTAAATAAAAGCAATTATTAGAACGTCCGGTTAATTCTGAACGATGCGGGTATCCGTTAAATTCTTCACGGTTATAAATGACAGTTATAAATATTAGTTAACTGTGAACGAGGACGGTGAAATAACTTCTTTCCGCAAAATGTGGATTCTGTATAATGTTGTATATTATTATGCATTTCTATTTTTATTATAATAAGTGCAAAAGTATACAAATATACATCTTTACGTCAGTCTGTTCTATGATTAGATTAAACAGTAAGAATATTATTTATAAAATGAAGTATGGGAATGACTGAAATTAATGTCTGTTTTAATCAATTAATTCCGTAAATGTAGAAACCGAATATATACCAACATCTAAAGTTTAATTATATACCAGATATGTAACTAAGGGCAGGTAAAGGCAACGGAAACAAGGCAACCTTCTGTCTCCAAAAACTCATTTGATAAAACTTAAAAAAACGCCTACAACAAGGAATTAAATACAAGTTAAATAAAAAGCAGAAAATAAATATTTTCTACAACATTTTAAAGTCGGTGCCAAGTAAAACATTCGAAATCGGTGCCAAGTAAACCCTATTACGTGTTATTTATTATTTCTCTAGGAACCTAACTTCAGATCATGACTTGATGGAAATGAGACTAACTTGTAAATTAATTAAAAAAAAAAAACAAATTAAAATCGGTCGAAAATTGGATGAATCGGTGAATAGACATAAAAAATACATACAGCCGAACATAAAAGCTTCTCCTTTTTTGAAGTTAAAATTACTAAACTAACACAACTATTTCTGCTAACCTGGCCCCACTGTTTAACAATTCAATTCTAGCGTCATATGTCCTGACGCTATAATGCTATTATTATTATTAAAAAAAAATCATTTCCATTAAAAGTCGAAAAACAAACAACCCTCAGCTTTTAAAATTTATTTCTAACAAAAATGAACATTGCAACGTTCATTCGATATGGCGCGGTAGCCTTCTGACCGCGTAAAAACGGATTTATTTTTACGCCCATTGTTCTGAATGCATCAAACCATGAATATATGATTTAGTAACCCATAAATCAAATTTATTCATAAATCAAACTGACGTAGGCTTTGCATTAATATTTTTGATTTAGAAATTTGTTTTAGCACTAACCCTCAATGTATTTTTAATCTAACCTTAAATGTTATATGGAAGTTAAGTTGTTTTTTTCTTGTTTCATACATACGTTATATTATTTACACATGTGGTTAATTGTGTAAAACTATAGCTCTCAATTTATTTTGACAGTTAAAACAAGCGTAAAACTGCGGCTCTCAGATAGATTTACAAAATTTAAAGCCTAGATAAATCAACAACCTAAACTCCATATTGGTTCGGTTTACCCAAGGGCTCAATCAGTTGGCATTTAGCACTATAAAACGCACTCTTAAAATATATATTAAGTTTGAGAACTTTAATGGACTTCTAATTTCCAGATTGTTTTAATGATCGCTCACTATTTTCACGATGACACTGTTCTAGGCCAGACCATTACCATAAATTCAAAATAATACATATTTTGAGGCCATTTTAATACTTGCACTTCCTTAAATAAAATAGAAAACTCTTCATTTTTTTTGCAAGTTTGAAATTCCGCAACAAATTATGGATTGATTAATTTGTCCACAAAACAGTATTGTTATCAAATCGTTAACCATTTTGACCATTAAATACGTAATTTTATTCAGCAATCATCCCGCTATTCTACGCAATACAACCATCGGTTCATAACGAAAATTCCATCAAGAAAAATGCAAATACAACACCAATTTCTGAATCAATTAAAAACGAATAAACGCAAGGAATATACATTAATTAAATGAGAAATACATTTCTCCGTGTTAAATAAAATCTTTAACTTCAAAGCTAGCGCTGGCATGTAAAAGGAACCAATTAAGTCGCAAACGGTGCTCTTTGTGCCATGGCAACGCGAGAATGAATTGCTTTAACACTATATGTATCGCCTGCGGTTTCGTTTTCTTGCCAGTATTTTCTTAATTATGATAAAAATAACATTATTTCTCGTATAGTAAGTGCATGCACAAACAGAAATTGCCCTCTTTTTTTAGATCAATTTTTTTACAATTATTTAAAACGCTTGTGGTTTCACTCGCGTTTATAGTTATTTCGTCGCTCCTATGCGTCGTAGCGTGATGTAATATAGCCTATAACCTTCCCAAATAAACGTTCTTATCCAACGCAAAAATAATCATTCCAATTTTAACATTTTATAATAATAGTATAGATGTATAAATAGTTTTTGCTTGTTTAAAACGCGTTTTTAATATTTTTTCAATTTACTATCTTAATATTTTATTTCTCGTACGGAAGAATCACAGCAGATCAGCAAGAGCAGAGTAATGATAATCCTATCTCTCTTTCACTATTAGATTTAACAATTGTTTCCTCGTCTGATCATGCTATGCTGTATGGCCAATACCCCGCTGAAGCGTTTTCATACCATGACCTTTTGTATCTGTCATATAAAGTCCGACCGCCTAAATCAAAACCTACCATTGTCATGAGACGAAGCTTCAAGAACTTTGACAATAATAACTTTTTGCGTGACCTTGATCGGATTGATTGGGATGCTGTATTCAATGCTCCATCTATGGATGATAAACTTGAATTATTTAACTCTCTCCTCTCAGATCTCTTTGATATTCATGCTCCATTAAGACCGATTAAGTTAAAACACCTTCCAGCACCATGGTTAACACCAGATATCAAAGTTATCATGGCAAGACGTAACGCTGCTAAGTCAAGATATAAACGGAGACCGACAGACAACAATCTCCTGAAATATAAACGGCTGCGTAATCATTGCAGTAAAGTCTGTAGGGATGCTCAAAGAAATTATATACACAATTCTGTTAGCATCAAGAACACTGGCAAGGTATGGCGTTTTTTGAATGCGATGGGTATTGGCCGTCAGTCACTAGATGTAAGAAATGTTGACGCTGAAGCGCTGAATAAGCACTTCGCGGCGGCTTCCATGGACAATGCGAATAAATGTCACACCTTGAATTCCATAACCACACGTCCTAAGCCTAATTTTTCTCCTTTCTCTTTTACTCTAGTGACTTCTGAGGATATCAGGAAGAGTATTCATGGTATTCAATCAGACGCCGCTGGATGTGACGGTATCAGTCGCAAAATGATACTCCTGTCTTTAGATACCATTCTTCCTGTTCTATGCCACCTATATAATTTCTCTTTAAATTCAGGTATTTTTCCCAATAGTTGGCAACTAGCTCATATCCTACCCATTCCCAAAATCTCTAATCCTACTTTGTTAGCTCATTACCGTCCTATATCTATCCTTCCTTTCCTTTCTAAGGTTCTCGAACGCATTGTCCATGGGCAGCTTTCCAACTTTCTCTCACTAAACAATATTTTAAGCCCATTTCAATCGGGATTTCGCCCGGGGCATAGCACCACAACAGCTTTGATCAAAGTCTGTGATGACATTCGCTTTGGGATTGATAAGAAAGAAATTACTATTATAGCTCTACTTGATTTTTCCAATGCCTTTAATACTGTTGACCATGACATTCTCTTAACTATTCTTGATTCTTTAAATTTCTCTTCCAGTGCTGTTTCTTGGTTTCAGTCTTATCTTTCAAATCGTCAACAGCGTGTTTTTGTTGACGGTAAGTTTTCCTCCTGTTGCTATCTCAAGGCGGGTGTCCCACAAGGTGGTGTTCTGTCTCCTCTCCTTTTCTCAATCTTTATAAATTCTGTCACTAAACATCTTTCTGTTTCTTTTCACCTCTATGCTGATGATTTACAGGTTTATTTGACGACTCCTGTTGAGAACATCGCTAATGCTATCGATCTTATGAATAATAACCTTAAATCGATTAGTGAGTGGAGCAAGTCATATGGATTATCGTTAAATGCCAGTAAATCACAGTTAGCTATAGTTGGCAATCCAAAACAGCTTGCGAAACTTAATCAAGTTAATGTACCTCCCGTAGTGTTTGATGGTACAACTTTGATCAACAATAATACTGTTACTAACTTAGGTCTTATAATAGATGATAAATTTTCTTGGGCAGCGCAAGTGTCAAATCTAAGTCGGAAAATGTTTGCAGCTTTCGGCTCGTTAAGAAGGTGGAAGAAGTTGTTGCCAATCAAAACTAAAATTTCTCTTTCTAATGCACTTCTTCTTCCCATCCTAGACTACGCAGATGTTAGCTACTTAGGTCTATCCGAGGAGCTACTTGACAAGCTTGAAAGGTTGCAAAACATGTGTATACGGTTCATTTTTGGATTGAAAAAGTTCGACCACATCTCCGAATATCGTACCCGACTTGGATGGCTTACAGTCAGACAAAGACGTAATTTGCACGCCCTTTCTCTCCTTTACACTATTCTTTTCTTTCCCCAAACTCCAATTTACCTCAAAGAACGTTTTTCCTTTCTTGGCTCTAATTCTTCTCTTCATCTTAATCTTCGTTCTCTATCGGACAACAAACTACAGCTGCCTCTTAGCCACACACACTGTTATAATGAGTCTTTTACTGTCAAATCGATTAAATTATGGAATGCGCTCCCACATGACATTAGGATGTCACAGTCCTTAAATATATTTAAAAGTCGAGTCAAACATCATTATATGTCCTTGTAACTACTTATTTTTTTTTTTTTTATATTTATATGTATGTATGTAGGTATGTATGTATATATGTATGTATGTACAAGTATTGGCATGTATGTTTATTTTACGTTTTCTTTATATGTAATTTTATATTAAATCAAATATCCATTGTATATGTATGCATCATAATGTAATATGCACTACCCTCTTTACAGAATATGTTGTCCTCATCTGTTGGGTTGCCTGTAAGAGATCGCTTTTAGTGATAAGGCCGCCCTTGCCTTCAATTTTCTGTAATGAACCATTTTATATGTACTGTTATTTTATATGTTATTGAGTGCAATAAAGTTTTTTATCTATCTATCTATCTATCTATCCTATATTCTAAGTCGTGTAAGTCGTCATTCGGTAGAGCCTAGCTGTAACCCACATTACTGCTCGAATGCGGTTTGACCCGACCGAGGATGAGTCACATTTTTACAGAAAATTGGTGAAAAGTAGCTAGTATTTCATCCTTTATTCCTTTTTTAGACTGTGAAATGCATTTTAAGCTCCAGTGATGTGAATATCCAACGGCGGTGATCACTAACATTAGGTGGCAGCCAGCTATTACTGACGATCATGAACTCTAGTGGTTAGAATGAAAGAAAGAAAGAAAGAAATTTTTTGTTTGTAACCATCGTTTTGAGATAGCAGTAACATAAACAGAACAAAAAAAAAACATAAAATAACAATACGATTAAATAACATCTAAGAAAAATTGTAAAAAGAGGCATACATAAATAAAAACAAAGTGCTGCCTACACAGCTGTACGATGCCACAAAAAGGAAATTCACTCAGCATTTGCTGTCGTCTTAGGTATCCCACACGCAGAGAAAAAAGAATAACAACAAAAAAATTAACGATTTAAAGTATATACTTTCTTTTCTAAACTTAAATTAAAATATGATTCCTATTATGTGTGAAATTCCTAAAAAAGGCAGCACTGACTTTCAGTGATTACATTTTTCCGTACGTCAAGCGAACGACATTGACAATAGTCTACAATTATGTATATCGTGTCCAAATCAAATAAAAAAATAACAAGAAATAATAAAATAGAACATGTCGATCTCAACCGATGATCGCAGTTTCAAATTCCGACTAGCACCGCTGACTGTTCAAGAGCTAAATTTGTCCTTAAATTCATCTCGTGCTTGGCAGTGAAGGAAAACATCGTGAGGAAACCACCCGGAAGTAATTCTGATACTTGTATATCCGCCACCCCGCAGAGCAACGTAGTGACATTTACTGACCGTTACTTCACTTTTTTTTACTGACGATCGTATTATATGTCGTTTTAAGATGTAACTAAAACAGAACACATGCTGTATTTTGGAAACTTGTTTAATTGTTTAACCCTAAAACTTTTTTAATGTCCAATCACGACTGGTACAGATTAATAAAACACATAGATAAGTAATTCACAAAACAGCTAACAGCATAAATGTCTCAACAAATGCTCCCACAGCCCTTGTCCAAATATCGATGTGTCAAACGCATCATGATCATGGTCACGAATAATCGCGAATACGAATAAATTACCGATTAAAACCCGTGGGAGCGAGCACGTGTGTTGTATGCTCGATGCGTATTTAATGCTTATCGATTGTTACATGACGTCTGTAATTTTTCAGTTTTATAATTAAATTGTTAGGCTTTGAAAAAAATAACTTTTTTTTACTTGACTGATTTTTTTTCAAGAACCGACGTTAAAAGAAAAATACATAATTTCGTTTACTGAGATAAATAAATAAATAAATAAACGCACCACACTCAACGACCCCATTAAGATCTCATGATCTTGTGTCGTGGGTCCGGAAACATACAACACAAACACCCAGACCACGAAAAACATCCGTATGACCAATAGAGACGTTTGCCGCGACCGGGGATCGAACCCGCGACTGTTAGCGCTTCAGTCAGTTGCTGTGACCACTGCGCCAACGTGTCTGTCAATGGTGTTAGATAGCATATTTATTCCAGTTACTTTTAACTAAAAACTGAATTACCTGCTATTTTACCACACATTCAAAAAGTTGTACATATCTTTAAAAGTAAAGTTTTCATAAACGCAGTAATGAGATAATGAACAATTATATAAAAAAACCTCCTCGTTTTCAGAGTAGGTTAAAATAAAAATATTTAATGCACGAAAATTACTTACAAATTTAACGCAATATCAAGTTTTTGCAAAGATAAAAAAAAATCTCAAACAGAACATAGAAAATTTATTATTTTAATAAAAATATAATATAAAAAAGTATTCTTAATTTGTAGTCTAACATAACAGGCAAGTGTGGTTGAAGTTTGTATCAGGACCCGGAAACGTATGAGACTAATCCGGAAGTGCACCCTTCAAGTTGGATCAAAAGCTCCATAGACTTGAGAAAGCTAAAACATTCTGCAACAATATCTGTGAAGCTTCAAGCTTGGATGAGACTAAATAATTTCAGACATTTTGCTCTTAATATATACTGTAAAAAATAAATAAATAAATGTTTCGGCTATATCTTAATTTATTTCATCTTACTATACTTGTTATACATGCTAAAACTAATGGTTACCTTTTTTTGTTATTTTTAAAAGTTTTTCTTAAATATAACTAAGAATTATCTCAATGAAATCAATATAAAATTAAAAAATTGTAAATAAATAATCTAAAAATCAATTTGAAAACTACAATGAAGAGACAGATTTCATCTATACTTATATTATTAAGAGATAAAGCTTGTCTGTATGTCTGTAAGTTTGTATGCAAGGGGTAATATGCGTTTCAGAGATTAGCCAGAAATTAAAATTTTTAAAATTATATTTTCGATGTAAGTACCGTATAGACTTTCATATGCATTTACATAAAAGCTGTTAATTAAAAATTAAAAACAGACACTTCATTTTATTTATCTGTATAGATACGGATAAAATAAATCTTCGTTTAAAGTGACTTCCCTAAAACAGAATAGAAAAAAAAAACAGTTTCGATTCCTGATCATTTAAACCCATAAACCGAAGGGCAATCATTCACATTTTATGCTCCGTCACACCATGGCTTTCATAAATTCGTGCATACGTGCGGTCGGCGATACCAATGATTTACACACATTCGTAAAACTATAACTTTATGATCTGTTAGCTCGCACGTTCGCGAAGTACGGTTTAACTGTAGACATACATTTAAAATTGATGTCGGGCAATAATTCATTAATTTACATAATAGGGGAAATGGTAATAATTTGTAATGTAAACTAGCCTTTTTGGCGCGGCTTCATTCGCGTTAATGTAAATTTTGTTATACCGGACGAACGTGTTAATCTCATTTTTGTGTCTGAACGATAAAAACATATAGACAAGATATTTACAAAGTTTTATTAACTTTGGATTAGTGTGGCAACGCATTTGTAACGGCAATGGAACAAACAATTGTTTTTTTATATATATATGAAGATTAATTATTGTATTTAATTTTAATTAATTTAAATTTAATTTTAATTATTGTATTAATTAAACAAATAATTCTATTAAAAATAAAAAGAAAGAGAAATTAAAAATAACTATATTAAACCTAAGTAACTATCGATGTCACAGTGAGGCAAGGTGCCCAAAACACTGGCAGCATTACCTCTTTGTATGGCCAGACTGATATGCTGGCCAAGGTAGCCGCCAGCCCTTCGGTCACCTGTAGTTTCGACGAGGCGGGAAGACAGCTCTTTGAAAAACTATTAAATATATATTATTAAATAAATATTAGATTACATACCCTTACTTAAAATATATATTATTATATCACATACCAGCCGCTCCGCCACGGTTTGACTCGCATTAATGATTATTGCTTCGTTTCCTTCCTCATGGAACAACGCAAAAGGATTTTTCAAGATCAGTTGTTACTGATATTACCTTTTACATTCTCACTTATAAACATATAAACAAACAAATTTTACCTCTTATTAATATTAGTATAGGTGATAAAATACTTAACACAAACGAAAAAGTTATTTTTGAAAGCATAATATATATTTTTTTAATTGATGTTTTATTTATTGTTTCAGGTATAAATTGTTTGAATACGAAGGTTATCAACATACGACCATAAATTAAAAAAAAAACCTTTTATCAAAAGTAAGTATATTTAGCAAAAATGTGTACATATGTTTTACAAAAAAAAAAATAGATTTTTTTCAAATATATATCAACGGAAAGTGTACAAATTGCGGGGCACGTCAAGACGAAGAGGCACTTGGGATAAGATTAATGCCCCATTATAGCCGCGAAGCAAATATTTGCTTTAAACCGAAAACGCTGCAAACATTATACGCTGTTGACATATTGTGGAATCATGCTAAAAATATGAACGAAAACGTTTTTAAACTAAAACTTGAACCATTAATACATACTTTCACAAAATATTAATAATAAATTTTATCAAAACTCTATTTAAAAGCTATTTTTTTTAAATGTCTTTTGGCATAATTCCTCACGTCTAAAGCTGAAAAGTGTTACAAAAAAAAAATAACAAAACAATCTAACACGAACAATACTCAGAGATTACATGATAAAATAAATTGTTTCCAACTCCACACCCCGTAACGGAGCTAAAAATACAAGTTATATGTTATCTGTGTTGTTACAAAGACTCAGTTATAGTCTGTGGCGAAAATTTAAATCAGTTTAGCCGAGTTTCGAGGGGTCGGAATTTTGGCGCCATCTACATGCAAATGGCGGGAACCTTCCGCGATATTTGGTGGAAATGACATTTTGCTGAGCTGTTACGTGACACTCTGATATTTTAGTTGTGACCTTATACCCTAGGATATAATGTATAGATGTAATACGTTATCTCGTGAAGGAAAATATCGTGAGGAAATCTGCTGTCTGCGCTGTTTTGAGATATGTTTGAACACCCGTCATTTAAGAGTGGGACATTATTATCAGTTATTTTAATGGATTAACTTCGTATCCTACTCGGCAGGACAAGTTTACTCAGCAATATTAACTGGCTAGAATAAAACTTTTAAGTAACATTAATCTATACTTATTAAAAGTTAAAATTACCAATTAAGGTATTGATAAAATATATGTACATATAATCTTTAATATAATTTATACTTGTGAAATTTTATAAAAAGAAAGAATAAAATTAAATTAATGAAAATAATAATATTACGGTAATAACGTTAATATATTTAAAAAAACAGATCGAAGTGCTTAAACAAAATGTTATTATAATACCTAATTACAAACTAAGTTCTTAATTTCTTATTTGAATTTCAATTCCCTCACAATGTCCCGTCATGAAAAACGATTTTCCCTGTCACAAAACTCACTACATCACCAAAAATCCCAGCATTACCGTCAAAAGCAGACGCAAACATAACTAAAAGCCGGACAAACATCCCCCACCCCCATCCCTTTATTTTGTTTTTAATGTTCTTTAGATTTATACCGAAATCTTTGCTGTCACGGACAGAAATCGCAAATAATTATTTTCCTTTGCGTTCCATTTTGTGACGACGATTTTGATCAACTTTGGCATTTGACGCTGATTGGATGTCAGGAATTTCTGTTACGATTTAAATTTCGAAGCGTTTGAACTCATTGGATTGGACTTTAGTTATTTCTCTTTGAGTATATCCTTTTGCTTTGATTCCACGATTGCAAATAACGTCTGGCGTGAATGCGTTACTTCCTTGTATACCAATCACAATAACATAAAATTAAAAAAAAAAAAACCTACGCCAATCTACTCATTAAGACCGTCACAACGATCCCCAAAACGATACTTTTGCTGTAATTTAGTTAGTTTGTATATACTGATTCTGCAGCATTAGGTTATTCCTTGGGCTACAATTCTATCCTGATCATCTACAAATAAAAAGAATAATAATTGTAGTAATATTTTACAAATATAGATATGTTATAATCTCATGGATTTCGGTTTAGACCACTGTGGATGACGTTGCCTAGCAACCTGCTAATTAGTCAGTACGACTAGCGAGAATATCTTTGAGTCTGCAAAAATCGCTAGAGATTTTTAACGTCAAATATTATAAACGCAACATATCTATAGCTATGAAACATCATTGAGTAAATGTAGTTTCAGTCGACACTGTAATCAAAAATACATTTTTGACATAAGTTTATAAAATTCACTCAACAATACTGGCCATAAAGAAACAGTGAATAGAAGAATAAAGCAATAATTCGAAGAATTGTTTTTTAATCCTATGATTGTAGCTTTTCTAGGCTTTTGAGTTTTAAAAGCATTGGAATGGCATTACCTCGGAAAAATACGGGTAAGTGAAAATCTAACAATAAAAAGAGCATACCTGAATAGGCTGTCCTCTCGATAGTACTTGATGTCGTTGAAAAAAGAAAAAAAAAACGTGATCTGATTACATAATTAGCGAAAAGGAATATTGACATTTCTCAATGCATGTTGATTTAAATAATGATAGAGATGGTTTAAATTAGCTTTAACTTTGTATATTTTTAACCGATTTCCAAAAAGTAGGATTCAATTCGTGGACGTTTTTTATGTATGTTTACCGATTACTCGAATACAGCTGGACAGATTTCGTTAAATCTTCTTTTGGTTGAAAGAGTATACTCTTCGATAGGTCCCATTTAATTTTTATCAAAATCGGTTCAGTAGTTTGGTTTTAAAAATCAAAATAACTTAAATAAGTATGTCATTTAAGTAAACAAAATTACGTATTTTGCTCTTAAAGTCGGATCCCCTTTTTTTAAAAAAAGTCTTATTAGCTTATTCAGCGTCCACTATTTCTTGGTGTGTTTTAAACGGTTACATAGTTACAAGTTAATATATTTTTTTATAAAAACCTGAAATATTTATATTTTTAAGAAAATAAAATAGTACTTGTATAAAAATCTTAAATAACATACTTCATAATTATTAAAACATCATCAAAATCTGATTAATCAACTTGAACTATACGTATAAATATTTTAAAAAAAAAGTTAAAAAAAGCAATTTATAAGTGATCGATAAAAAAATCTGCTTTTTTAAGGATAATGATAAAGAACGAATAAAAAGATGAATTCATAAGCCGTTTCAAGTTTCACAAGAGCCCCGATAATGACACGGTATAGTAAAGTAAGCGCATTACACATTACGGGGTTGTTGACATACCGTCACGTGACACTAGGGTTACCAGATACAAGCTCAACATTTCCGGGAATATTCTATTTACTAATTAATAAATATACTAATGTACAATATAAAGAAAAGTAATAATACAATTATTAAATAGTTTTCGAATTACAGTGAAATACTCTTATTTTATATAACGAGTCTTATCGCGATAACTAATGGTAGTACCTTTTTATTGCCCGACGTTTCGACGAAGTTGCATTCGTCGTGGTCACGAGCTTACTTTCAGTTAGCTAGTCATTATATAAAATATGAATAATATAGAACGCGAAAGTTTCAAATATATATAAATACAGAGAAACATGATCAAAAAAGATTTTTAAAAAGCAGATAAATTTCTTAAAACTATTGCAACTTTTGGAACTATAAGATTAATATTTATAATGTCGTCAGAGGGGCTAAAATTTAATTATTTATTATTGAGTGAACACATTCAAATCTCTTGAAGAAACAATTATTTTATGTATTCTATTTCTAAATTAAAATGAGGTGATATTAGCCAAAAAGTCTTTTTACCCACAATAAAGAAATAGCAAATATTAAAAAAAAACTTTCTGTAAAAAACTAAGTAGTAGATGTTTCTAATTCAGGACAGTATAATATAATTCCGAGACAAGTGGCGGAGTTCCGATACTATCCCGGATTTCCCGGCCATCTGGCAACCCTACGTGACAGTGTGCACTGGGCTTAGTATGTATTAAATACATGTTGTGAATGAATCGCTATAACGATCTTGTTTACAATATGTAAATATTCATGGCTTTCTAATTACGCTTGAAAACATTTTCCTAGTGTTTTTCTTCTCAAAGAAAAAGCTTGGATATATTAAAAATATTTTAAATACTTAGTTATATAATGTTTCTTCTATTAACTTAATCCAAAGTTAAGGAAAATTTCAAAGGTAGTATGTATTTTAAACCGAATTCCAAAAAAGCAGAAGGTTCTCAATTTGTACCAAAATCAGTTCAGTAGTTTATTGCGCTATTCGCGATCAGGTCGCGAGTGTCACACCTACAAACAATTTGAATTCAATTGATTGTTTTTTAAGATTTTATACGGTAAAATATGTGAATTTACTCTACACAGTTGGCTATTTCATTGCTTTAATTATTTACCTAAGGCTTGTTAACTAATTTGTCATACATATAACTGAGAAAACATTGGAGTTAACTAACCCAGTGCCCCTAATACTTTAAGACGTTACGGTTATCGTATTACCCGTGAAGTTTGTTGACTTTCCTTTGCAATTACACACGCCCTAGTAAAACTTGGATACCTAAGCTTTTGACTTAACTGGGACGAAGCCTAATAGGTGTTAAGAATTCTGAATATATAGGTTATATGGATAAGCTTTAGAAAGCTTAACGCGAGACGAAAGTAAAGTAACCCATAGCAATCTATGGCTATATATGCATGGATATCGTAAAATTTATATCTTCGAATAGAATAACAAAATTTAACATTATCTATAAACATATTATAATACGTGAAGAAAAATCTTTTTACATTTTTACGAAAATTGTGCGGATAGAGGAGTATGAAATTCGCACACTTCCTGCCATACTACAAAGGACGCAATAAAACCGTGTTCAACACGTGTATAGCTAAACACTGTTTAATAAGGTACGGAACCCTAAAAATTAATCATTGCTTAATATGTTGTATAAATTGCTCTGCAAGATAATCTATGCTAATGCATCAACTTACTTCAAATTAAAATGTTCTATTCGTGTTACAGTCTGCTCATTAAGAAAGCAAGGCAATAAGTACAAATATCAATAAAATTTTGACCACAGGCTCGGGCAGTGCTCACTGCAACTGACTAAAGCGTTAACGACCGCGGATTCGATCCCCGCTCATGGCATACATCTGTATTAATCATATGGACGTTTATCACGGCCTGGGTGTTTGTGTTGTGTGTTTTCCAGACCTCTGTTACAGGATCATATCCTAATGGAGTCCGTTGAGTGTTAAGCGTTTATTTATTTATAATCAAATCAAAATCAAAAAATACTTTATTCAAGTAGGCTCTCGCGTGCACTTTTGAATCGTCATACATGAAAAAACAAAAAAAAATTACATCAATAATGAAGCTACCACCGGTTCGGAAGGTAGATTCTACCGAGAAGAACCGGCAAGAAACTCGATAGTTTTGATTTATTCTGGTTTGTATCGAAATGCTGGTGGAAAAGCCTCAAGTACATCAAAAAAAAATTATAATATTTTTATTCAAAATAGGAATTTACATTCTCTTTTTGAACGACAAGAAAATGAATCTACCACGGTTTCGGAAAAGTATAACCTCACGCCTGAGAAGAAACCGCGAAAGAAACTCAGCGGGACTTTTTTTTTGTTAGTTTTATTTTTAACAACGTCAAGATTGGTTACAATACGTAAAATATATTGAGACAGCCTGGAAGTACATATAGTATACATATAGAAACGAAGAATTTCTTCTTCGTGATAACGATAGTAACCATTATCCACAGCCTCCCTATTATCTGAAGCGAATGAACAAACAGATTCCAATTATTGACACATCTCTCCCGTTAATGACGTGTCATCTACAATATTTGTCCTCCATCCGTCGGTGTAGATGATAGCTCGTACATGAAAACTGAACTTTACAAGAGAGATAAAAATGACAGACACGTTGGCGCAGTGGTCACTGCAACTGACTCAAGCGCTAACGGTCGCGGGTTCGATCCCCGCTCGCGGCTAACGTCTGTATTGGCAATTCGGATGTTTGTCGTGGTCTAGGTGTTTGTGTTAGTGTTGTGAGTGTTGCCGGACCCCTGACACAAGGTCACACGATCTTAATGGGGGCCGTTGAGTGTGATGCGTTAAAAAAAAGAAAAAAAAACTTCATTTAAAGCTAACTGTAATGAATGTGTTTACATTTTAAAATGATTTAGACTTAAGGTATTGTAAGAAATATTATTATCAGAGAAGTATATTATTTGAATACCGTTTTCACTGAGAAAATGCACTTACGTGTAATACCGCACTAAGCTCTTCTTTAAAATTAGATGTAACTTACGAGGATTTTTTATACTATAGTTAGATGATGATGAACTAAACTTTCATTTTTTAATAAACGACTAAACTGAAGCTGATAAGCAATAATGTGTCAACCCACAAAAAGTTAAATATGGAGATATTGATGTATTCTGATAATACGTTAGGTTTTTTACTATATTCGAAAAAAATCATGCTATCTAAACTAAAAAATTATGTTAAAAGTGTCTTAATATAATGTTTAGAATATTGAAGTGTGGTTTATATTTTGCAATATGCAATAATTTCATATAATTGAAAAACTTATTATTTGATACAACTGTTTATTATACCAATTTATTTTTAATTCATAATACCTTTTATCAAAATAGAAATGAAATTATATATACATCTTCAAACCAAATTTATTAAGAATAGGTTTGACATCTTGAGGTGTCATTTTCTCAAAATCAAGTCCGTGTGGCTTGACATAGTAATAATTATCAGGGTCCATATACATAATCTTTCACCTACAGTGTGATGAAAAATACATTAATTAAATAACAGCAACATTTTAAAAATGCAAATATGTAAAAAAGGTTCAAAACTCTCATATCATTATCAATTCTTGCAGAAGAGCAAAACCTGCGGAACGTGACTGCGCACAGAACGCAAACCTTTGCAGATCTGTTTTATTAACATTATCCAGCTTAAGCAGCTGTTTACATGGCAGAGGTCATTAACCTTAACACAAATGTGATTCTGTATTTATAAAATCGTAGTGTAAATGCATGTCGTGAAAATAAAATTAACTTTAAATTTTATGTAAATATGGTAATGATTATAAAGCGTCTTTTTTCTTTTGTCATGTTTTTTTTTTGCAAATTATTTTTATTGTTATCGCGAAATATCACTTTTCAATGGCATTATAAATGTGCAGTGGAAATGGGCACTATCCTTTCGTCGTTGTGTATGTATATGTATGTATATGATATTTAGTGCTAAAAATTCTCGAATAACACGTAAAATGTTATAGTAGGAGCTGATTTCGAATGTTTTACTTGGCACCGACTTTAAAATATTGTAGATAATATTTATTTTTTGCCCTTTATTTTATTTGTATCTATTAAGTTTTAGAAGTCGAATAGTTATAAAAGTTTTTATTGTTTGCTTTTTCTTTAACCATTTATATTGTACAAAAAAATAATAAATATATTCTTAATCAAAAAATTTGGAAGTATCTTTGTCCATTTTCCACATTTTAAAAAGTATCTTCTTGTATATATATTTTTTGTGACATATAAGTTTAGATATACAGGATGATTGTCGAAACGTCATCAAAATATTTAATATTACTAAAACAATAATATGCAGTTAGAATCGAATTTTGTAGTTCTATAAAATATCGTCTTTAACCTTCAGATACATCATATTTTCATAAAAATATGACAATTATTAATTAGCCCAACAAATACAAGCAACTCTTAAAGTAAGTATATAATAAATAAGCAAGCTAAATAAATTCTATCTATAATATTCTCTACTAGCTTAGCATAAAAAACGCGAACGAAATGATCGCCATTCAATAACCATAAATACAAATTTTGCTAACGCGGTGTAAGTATGAGCGAGATATCGAGCCTTTCCAAGGTATATTATAAGGAGAGTGAGTGAGACAGACAGACGCATAATTTCCACGATTCTTCCGCTTGATGTTATTTACAGCAACCTTCGTGGTTGGCTCGTTAAATACAATTTGGATTTTTATATTTCAATTTGCGATTACTCGTTTTACGGAAATGTATACAGTTGATGTAAAAAATAATAAAATAAACGTAATATTCCTTACTAGTATTAAGCTAAATCGTGATTATCCAGTTTTTTAATTGGCATCTGTCAAATTCCAAACTTAACGCGATACTGCGAGCAACTGCTAGTAGCAAATATTTATGACAAGGGCTGAATTACACTTGTATATTTTAGTCTCGTAACTGATAAAAAACATCTCTGTAAACTGGTAAAAGTGACGAGCTATTTCTAGTGTAAAAAAATGATAAACATTTTACGTAAGTCCACAAAAGGACTTGCAATTCTCGTATAAGAAAAAATATCCTTGATCCTGTGTCCACGAACGAAACCATTCTCGTCTTAGAAAAGATATGTATATGAAAAGTATTAAAAATAAATAATACTAACATTTAAATTCAAACTTGCAAAATTGTATTCATTTAAACAGTAAAAAAAAATAAACAAACACCCTGTATTGTAATTTTTCTTTTTAAATTACGTTCCAGAACTAAAGCTGTGTCCATTCTGGATACTATTAAAATCATTTAATCATTTTATCCCCGGAAACGAAACACACAAACTTTCGAATTTACAATATTAGTACCTATGGATTATCATTCACTCAATTTCATATTAATCAATCAAATGGATTCCATTCGTGATCCGTCCAAAATAAATATCTGTCCCTAGCAATAATAGTGGAATAAGTTAAGCCGTTAATCCATTCATCGTTTTAAAACTAATTGATGAAATGCACAAAATTTGTTACGGTTTTACTATTTGACGTTAAAAATTTGTAACCAACTTTGACAAACTCGTCAAATGACTTGTTGGCCTACGATACTCTTGTCTTCTACATGCAGTCGCTAGCTGGTGGGCAATGTGATTCAAATTGGCCAAGCTTTGGCTGCCAAAATGCATGAGCTTATCTATTGTAATATTATACAGTTGAAGAGTTTGTTTGTTGGTTGCTAATCTCAGGAACTACTGGTTCGAATTGAAAAATTATTTTTGTGTTAGATAGTTTATTTATTGAGGAAGGCTAGAGGCTATATTACATCACGCTACGACTCATAGGAGCGAAGCAGCATTACAGGTTAAATTTACTTTATAATTATTATTAAAAAAATCATTTTAATTAATAAATAAAAAGAGGATAACGAGAAAAGGAAATTGAAACCATTGAAATAGAGAAAGAACAATATCCGATTAACCCTTTATAGCCTGATTTACGAAAGTGTTTTATTTTTAAATATTAGCTGTTAGTGTTTGCTGGAAGGTCTAGATGAAGGGAATAGTTAAAAAATCACAATATTAATTTTACATATTTATTTAGAAAATAAAACAATTTTGATACTTCAGGCATAAGGCCATACCGAAATCAGATATAGCTAGGCTACAACTAATTGGTTTAAAAGATCGGTATCAAAATTGATACTCTAGGCTATTAAGGGTTAAAGTAGGTAAGGTATACATTATATATTTTTTTTTCCAAATAATGCAGCTGAAACCGCGGGGGACAGCTAGTTATAGCTCAAATAACACATGTAATTATTATGGCATACGCATCCATTAAAATGTCTTGAAAATTCACCCCTCAAAGGAGTGCAACGGGGTCTCAAAGTTTGTAGAGAAAAATTTGGTGCTAGCGAAATCGCGTGCAAAATCTAGTACAACCGTATGAACAATGTCAATCAAATCAACAGTCCGTAAAATACATGAATGTATTGTGTGTCTGTCTGTGCCTACAGGCCTTTGTTTATTCGACACCCTCCGACAGCCTTTCATCTCATATTCATATGCGTGTAATTAATTCATCGCTTTAAAATCGGATATCGAGAATTTTGGAATATAATTAACGTGATAATATAGTTTTGTTAGCGAAAATCTAATTTGATGATTAGATTATCGAGTTACGGGAAATTGTATTTAATAACATAATAGCTTATCATAATTAAATATCGAGTAATATGATGTTCTGTTATTATTTTGATTACGCTATCTTGATCACTACAAGCTTCCATTCATTAACTTCCAAAGAAAGAGGCTCTTATTTTTTTTTTGTTACCCATATTTCCGTAATTTTTAACCAATTTATAAATTTTCTTATTTTAATGTATACTCTTTCAGATAGTTTCTGTAGAATTTTCATCAAAATGGCTTATTTGCTTTCTTTTTAAACCGAAATAGTTAACAAAAGTACGTCACCCAAATAAACGAAACTGCGTATTATTCTTTTTGAATTTAGTTCTTTTTTTGTTTGTTCAATTATCAAATGTATAAATTAAATTAATTAAATAATAAACTATGAAAAAATGTTTTCTTAAAATATCAATATAATAATTGTAGAGCGAAGTTTCTTTAACGGATTAAAGAAACTTCGCTCTACAATTATATTTAATATAAATTATATTTAGTATAAATATATTTATATAATTATTGCCAATTTGTGATCGAATAATTAAAAAAAGAATTTATTTTTGTCAGTTCTTACTTTGAATGACTTTAAACAAATAAAGTCTTCAATTTGACGTTAATTACAAATTCACTTGCAATAATATGAATACTTTGCAAAAACAAAAACCCTTTGCAAAATCTCTTTCGTCAACATTCATTCTTTGCAACAAAAATCACACATGTATTTTTAAACGTAGGAAAATTATCGTTCAGGAATCCGAAGCTTTTGTCATTTAAAAACAATAGGACGCTGACATTCGGCGGACAATGCGAGCAATGAGCCGGCGACCAGCGCCGAACGCCGGATTTACTGGCCGGCTTATCGCCGGCATTCCGTAATTCGGCGACTTTATTGCCAGCGCCGCCGGCGTCGATGAATAAAACGCCGAATTTATTCTTAGTAATGGATTTCGGTGCAGTTTCATGTTGGAGTGTTTTTTCTCTAGTGTTAAGTTTTTTTTAATCTTAAACTAAAAAAAATGAAATAATAGGTTGTCCATACATGTTATGAATAAAAAGTGATTTGTGATGTTTTTAACAAAATAAAAATTAAAAAGTTATGAGTTAATCAAACGATTTAAACATTAAAATTTTTATTCCCTAATTCACTCCCTTATTTTGTCCAAAAAACAGTCTATGTCCTTCTCCATGCCATCTATATCAATACAAAAATTAATCAAAAGAGAATCAGAAAAACTTCAATAATAGGAAAGTAGGAACTAATAGGGAGGTTGGGATTGGAAATTAATAGTTTGTTGCGGACACCAAACATCGTGAGGAAACCTGCATGTGCCGGGAGAAATTCTGACATATGTGTATCTGCCAACCCGCAGTGGAGCAGCGTGGTGGATTAAGCTCTAAACCTTATCCATAATAGGAGAGGCGGCCTTTCCTCAGCAGTAGCACTTTTACCGGCTGTCTTTTACGAGTTTAGTGTATGATATTCCTGGTAACTATTCTAAGCTAAGGAAATTTATCATTACGCCAATTTTTTTGAAATTTATTTGAAATATCTATACTAATATTATGAAGAGGTCAAATTTGTTTGTAAGTTTGTTTGTGTATAATCTATGAAATTACTGATCAGGTTTAAACTATATTTTTTATGTCAGATAGTCCGTTTATTAAGGAAAGTTATAGAATTAAGGTCATATCATGCGACGACTTATAGGTACGAAACCGTAACATCAAACGCGAGTGAAATCGCGAAGGATAACTAGTATTCAATATAACTGCTATTTTCGCGCAATACTTATGAAGACATATGAAGAATTTATCGTGAAATAAAAATCAATTGCAAAATGCAAAATGCATGTAATTCTAACTTTGTTGTGTTTGTAAATATCAGGACAAGGTACATAAGACGACAAATGTTTGAAAAATCATACGGAAAATTGAGACAATGGTTTTAAAAGATATCCATAGAAAAAATAAAGGCGGATTTATATTTGACTGACGTGATGGCACGTGTCGTGTCATGACGTTAGCCACGTTTACATTTTTATATCGTGTTTTAACGCATGAGGACAATATTTAAAATCAATACGCCATTTCAACACAACCCGCTCGTCTGACGCGAACCGGGGTCGGTTCTGATGCGACTCATCAGAAACCATCACTTGTCTCAACACATCAATGTAAACATTGTCATACAAAATATGTATATAATACCGATTCTGTTTTGATGCGCTACGACAAGACACGTCAGTCATATATAAATCCGGCTTAAGTCTAATTTATGTCTGTCTAATAACTAGCTAGTAAAGAATATTTCCAAATATCACAAACTCTAAAATCCGATGATACACCTCGCAGTGATACAAAAAAAAATCTCAAACCATAGCTGTCTAGCCAGACACGAGGGAAAGATACAAAATCGATTTGTTGAAAATTTCACCAGATCCCGTAAAAGCCGGCCCGCGAGCAACAATTCCGATCGACTGCCTTTGAATGGCACTTTCGAGGCCTTTGAAATACTCGTATCCGTGTAATAACTATCAAAAGGCGACGTAGACGTTATAAATAACTAAATAATTGAAATACCAAATAAATCTAGCAGTCTAGACGAACCGCAAGAGTGTTGCAGAATCTATTGGTAATCTCATACCGCTGAACTGGCAAAAGGTTTAAGGTACAACTGCGATACGTAACCCCACATCGCGCGGCCATTAAAATGGAGATTTATAGTCTACATTTCTGTACATGTCTTATTTGGTAGCCTTATCCGAAACGAATATCACGAATTTTCGAATATTATTTGATGCGATATGCAATGTGTCAAATCACAAAAAGTGAAATTCGAAGATATTTCGAACCTATTTAACATTAAAAAATAAATAAATAAAGTCATATAAATTAAGTAAATACGGAAAAAAGTCAGACATTCGAAGATTTTTTTATAAGATTATATATTAAATATAACAATCTATTTTTAATTCATAACACGTTTTATCAAAAAAGAAAAGAAAAGATGTATATATACTTCTTCAAACATATTTATTATGAATAGGTTTGACATGTTTAGACGCCATTTTCTCAAAATGAAGTCCGTGTGGCTTGCGTCCATTTTTCATTGTAAAAATGATTCCGTTTAATCAGTCGCTCGATAATTCTCATCTCTAACTCTTATGTGTGGTTAGAAGAAACGCCATTTTTGTCTGCTAAATAGGACAAGTAAAGAGAAATAGACTATACATAATTTTTTTTGAATTTCGAAAATTTCTTAACTATTAGAAAGCTAATGTATGTTATTTTATTTATATATACTTTAGTGTGCACTACAAGAATAAAGTACAGGAAAATGTTTAGATCTTTATTTAATTGTGTAGTAGAAAGGGCGGACTTATGGCTAACTAGGAAATTCTTCCATATAACCCAATAAAAAGAGAAAGTATATAAGTTGGGTAGATGATGCAGTACTTTTTGTTCTAGACTTACATACTTACAAACTAATACTTACACATTGTACATACATAAAATAAAACACAATATATATATATAAATATTATAGACTAGAATTTATATGTTCTATGATCGAATGTTACCTATATGAAAGGCTTAATATATTGAAAGAAATTGTAAAATTTGGCAAATATAAACTTAGAAACCTAATAACAATATTATTTACGTTCCTTTCAGGATTGAGATTATATTTTATAATTTCTACTTCGCAATAATATTTTCTGCGTTTACCAAATATATTATAATTATTTGTAAAATTTGTAAGACATTTTCATATGAAAAAGAGATTACTTGTCAGTATTACGTTGTCGAGTGCTGATTGAAATAAATATTTTCAAATATATCATCATTCATAACGACGGTATATTCAAGTAGAGATCTTCGCTCACATTCCTTTATAGACGACAAATAAAATCGATATCACAGATATAAACTCAACACCAGCCATTCGGAGCTTGCGGTGATAATAAAATCGATTCCACACAATCAAACCGATTCCATTGAATCTGCAGAAAGTCTTTTCAGTACTCTCAAACTAGCAATAATATTTTGTGATTATATATTTTAAAATATTTATTTATTTAATACTTTATTGCACACCACACAATTACAAAACATACAAATACAGAAGTACCTATTATTAACCTAGTGGCGAAACAAGGCGGTCTTATGGCTTATTAGCCATGTCTTCCAGACTAACTTGGGTAAGATGATTGTGTTTGGAAAACAGTATGGGGTGTTGCAATCAAATATATTATATGGACGCCGATAAGCAATAATGTGTCAAGCCACACGGACTTAATTTTGAGAAAATAGCATCTAAAGATATCAAAACAATTCTTAACAAATATGTTTAACGGATTATATATCCATCTTTTATTTAATTTTTTCGAAAACCGTATAATTAATTTAAATCAGACGGACACATTTAATATATTATCTAATCAAAAGTTATTTTATGATTTGAGATTATTGTATAAATTGCAAAAAATGGAACACACTTGAAATTCGAACCAATTAATTGAAAAACTTTTTTCCGTTCTTATATAATTTATATGACTACAATTTTTTTTTGAATAATATTAAATAAGTGATGCAGTATCAAAATACATCAATATCTCTGAATTCGTCTTTTTGTGGGTTGACACATTATTGCTTATCAGCATCCATATAATGATATTTATCACGATAACTAATCGTAATAAAACCCATTTTAGTGTCCGACGTTTCGACGAAGTTGAATCCGTCGTGGTCACGAGCTGAATGATAATATGAATAATATTTTGTGGTTCTTAAAATAGCGAATTGATTGATCTGAATTAAAAGTATCATCATATATTTTGTTTGTAAAAATGAAATAATTTAATAAATCGCGTTTTCAATGGCCTCGTCCGTGGAACTAAACGCACTACAGATAAGGACTATTCAGGATTTTCACGAGAGGAAAACGCTCAGGAGTCACGCCAGCGTGCACTGGGAATGAGGATTGAGAAACATTGTAGTCAAAGAGCTATTTTTTAAACATACCATGTGTGTAATATACTTAAGAGTCAAATGCGTTGGCCTTTAGTGAAGACTCGGATTATACTCGTACGAGCAAAGTAAAAAGTTTCATTCAGCATCCAATAAAATTGTACTTATATTTGTCGCAATCTCAGTAAATTATATAACCACTAATGGACGCTTATAAGCAATGTCAACACGGACTCCATTTTGAGAAAATGGCGTCTAAAAATGTCAAACTTATTCTTAATAAATTTGATTGAAGACGTATTAATCCATTATTTCTTTTCTATTTTGTTAAAGGATACAATTAATTAAAAGCAAATTAGTATAATAAAAATTTTAGATTACTGTATATGTATTGCAATATATGGAACACATAATATTCGAAACATAAAATTAAGGGCCTTTTTAGTCTGTTCAAACTCATTGTAGATTTACCGAGTACCAGGATTTCATAAGACATATTGCGATGTATATGATTATAGTTTAAAAGCTAAATGAAATCATACCTTGATAATGTAAGAATAGCTAAATGTCCACAGGAACTAAGAAATACACGAGAAACTTATCAAATTTAAGAACACTACTTACTAACTATATTTACCGTTACACTTATGTATATAACTATATATTATTTTATGTATATCTATGTGTAGTAATGCTCAGAGGAAATTTTCAGAATGTTTGAAATAGGGATCGGAGCTGTCTAGCTAGGGGTAATGGAATCCGGTTTTCACACAATTTTATGCATTATACACGTACTGTGTATTAAAACTTAAGTAATCAGTTAATTAGGGTGAGTAGGTTAAAGGGAAGGTATTATATCATCAAGAACGTCATATCCAGTGAATTAAATTATTTTAAAGTCGGTTAAATATTTTTTGTAAGACGTAACCTTATCATATAATCGTTCACAAATCACAGTGGTAATTAAATATGTATGTATCCATATACTGATAAATAAAATTTAAGTGTCTGTAATTTCAAATTAACAGCTTTTCACTAAATCCATATGAAATTATATATGGTAACTTAAAAAAATGTATTTCTGTGTGTTCCGGCTAGTCTTTGAAACGGCTGGACCGATTTTGACGAAACTTTTTCTAGCAGATAGCTAATGTTATAAGGATTAACTTAAGCAATTTGTTTTAAGTTTAGCTTTATATTAATTTACGCAGACGAAATTGCAGGTACCAGCTAGTGGTGTATATAATCATTCGTTACACAATATAGTATACATATGCAAACTCAGTTTGTCGTTGGTAAGTCACGACTCACAATAGCGAGTTTACTCTGTTCAATTGTTTCAGTAATTGCATGCCTGCTCGAGGTGAGTCTGCACATAAGTCTGACTTCAATATCCTAGAGGATAAATATTTGCTCCCTTCTATACATAAGGACTTGACGTACGGACAGCTTAGCTAAGATAATTTCATCGTTCGGACTCAACAATCTGATGTGATTGAGTTGTTTATGATAAGAAAAATTAAAATAAAATTGCCGTGTTCGCTTAATAGTGAATTGCAATATTATTATGAAGTAATCATTAAAAAATCACCATTACACGGCTAATTGCCTTAAGGAATTCAAACGTACAATCATATTGATTCATTCATAATTAATCAAAATGGATTTAGTAATAGTTAAATTACATATTTCTATTGACAGATAATACGGGTCTATTTCTAAAATTATTCGTATTAACTACCCTTACATACCAATGGACGGCAAAATAATTTTACATATGTAGATAATATGTAATAGTAAATTTAGTTTCATTGTTGCTATTTTGCAAGGGCCGTGTGTCGCAGACGTCACGCGCCTTATATGCTGAACGCAGGTTGTACACGACCACTAATTAATTAAACAGAACGTTGGTTACAAGTTACCACACTCAGAGGTGTTTATAATGTATCGTTAAACGTATAATATTTATATAAATTAAATAATAATAAATAAATAAAGACGCGGATAACTTCTGAAAAGTTTAATCATTAACTTTTTAGTACTTTTTTTTTAACTTAAAGCCGAAAAAAGTTATGAACATTAGTGTGATCTAGTGGTGTAGTGGTACTGAATGTACCTCTAACACCGACGTTTACGGGTTCGATCCCGGCTCTGAGTTATTTGTATTTGTATAAATATTATTTCCTAGGTCTAGAAGAGCACGTAAAGCTGGCGGTCCCGATTATTATCACAATCACCCGATAATGATCGTTACACTTTATAGTGAGATTATTCTAGTCTAAATGGTTACTGGCTTGCCCTCAATGGTTGAGAAGGTTAGATGGCAATTAATAACTTACCAATAACAGGACTAGAGTAATAAGACCCTGGTATAACCGGAAAAAAAAGCTCGGTATATGATAAATCTATCTCTAAAGTTTATTTTATCTGTTTGTTTTTAATAAAACGGTATTTCCTACTATACCATATACATATAAGTGTATACCAAAACCAGACGTGCGAACTCTCTAACCGCGTGTCAGTAAACTCAGTCCCGCTGTCTGTTTGATTTTAGGATGTTACCACAGACAAGCGTAGTTAACATATATATTAAACGAGAAACGTAAAATTATAATTTACAGAATTATTATTTTATTTTACCGCCATTACCGTTCACGCTAATTTTCGTAACAAAGCAAATTAAATAATATTTACAACCTTAAATTACCTATTTTATTTCATTGTCGTTAAAACTTCAATAGCAATAAAATGATTATCAAAATATCGATCATTTAATAATAAAAATTAATATATCTACATAAAAAAGCATTTTGACTATCTACAATAATATACCATTCAGATGGTACCATAATTTTTAAAATAGGTTTAGTAGTTCCGGAGTTTACTTCGCGCGACATATTTCGCGCTTTATTTATTATATTAAAGATTAATATATGTAGATATAAGAAATTAAGAAGTCAAATAGCTAATTTCTGCCACCTCATAAGAACTATTTATAACTTTCACAAACGATTCGAAAACATATCAACACAAAAACACTACATGAGAATAGTAACGCACGTGTTCATATAAACAATGGGATTACTTATCAGTCCCGAGATACGGGACGTCCTCCACCGTCCCGATTTACGGGACAGCCGTGACCTCGTAACTCTGGACTTGGCCCCGATCGTGGATCCCGCTATCAGTGCGTTCGGAAAAAATATATGGCAGATATTAACGAGCGAGTCCTAATACACCACGGAGTATTTTGTAGAACATTTTGTGAGAAAAGTGTTCAGCTACTTTAAGACGTATGTACACTTAGCTGGTGTCCGCATTTTCATTTGCGAAGGATTAGTTTTGGCGATAATGACTTAAACATATGCTGTCGCAGACTTTTTCGTAAGAATATTTAAGATAAACATTTCCATTGTAGAGATTACATCATGTCATGTCACTCGCAGATGGCTAAACTTTTTCCTACTTACTTGACACTTGTCGTTATATTTTCTGCAATTTACACAATATCTTTATAAATTAGAGCCTATATGTTATTCTAATGTAGAAGCTATATTATTGCAAAGTTTCGTTAAAATTCATTCAGTAGTTTTTGCGTGAAATAGTAACAAACATACATGCCTGTATGTATGTTTGTTACACAAACTTTCATGTTTCAATATTAGTACTATAGTGTGTACAATGTACATCGAAACCTCTTTTCAGTCACATGTTACTCTTTAAAAATTTATATGAATGCTGCCATCAACAATAATTTAAATAGAAAATATTAAATGTTAAATAATCCAAACATGTTTTTTTAAATAAAATAAACATACATCATATCCTAGTCTTTCATAAAAATAACGTTAAAACCAACGCCAAAATAATAACATAAAACAGAAATAATTTAAAAAAAAGAATTTCCTTCACTACAAAAAACTGTCCTCGCTAACAAGACGCGGCGCAACCGACCGCGTTCCAAGTTTAATTACATGGTTTTTATTCTACTCTGTCGCAGCTTGCATTCATTACCAAAATAAAATCGGAAATGCCAAAAATATTCGCGTATGATGTGAACGCGTTGCGAATTCTGAATATTTGCAAATCGCTGCCGAATCACAATGGATGGCGAAATAATGGAACGTTCACAGCCCGCTGAGCCTCGTAGTTATGGAAACCAGACGATCTCCTGTAACGCTCTGCGCTCCTGGTACTGACAGCCGCGAAATTGTAAGAATTTGATCGATTTTCGTTGATGCGATCTTGTTTTGTTGTTTTTTTTTTATGATTCTTTGATAAAAACAATAAATAATAATGCCCAAAAATATTTATAAGACTTACACGATAAGTTGTCGATGCGTTTAAAAATATTAAAAAAGTGAGTTAAAACTTAAAACAAAGAATTGAATTGATTACCTGTGCAGAAAATAATTTTCAGTAGTCTTAACAATACAGATAAGCAAAAAAAAAACAGTAAAAAAAAAACCGGTGAATAAAACTTAAATAAACTGAATTTCAAATAAATGTAAAATATTCTTCGGAAATAATATCATAAAATCTTTATAAAACATAAACATTACAACCTTTATTTCTCCATAAATGAACTGCCCATATCCATTCCACCTCTACGAACTTAATTCTAAGTCTACTAATTCTCCAAGAGACTAAATTTACAATAATCATCTCTATTCTTAAAGAAATAACATTCATTTTGCCATCACAACGATCCGTATAGTATTCAACGAGAGCGAAATTGCTTTTCTATCTAAAATCACTTTCTTTATGAGAGACGAGGAAATTCTTCATACATTTTATCTTTTATTTAGGAAACGAGCTTTTTGAGAGATTTCGTTCTATTTAACTGCTTGGTTTGATTCTGGGTATGTTACTCAATGAATCCTTGAATAAGTGTGTAACCACCACATTGTACAACCAAACGTAAAATGCAGATACATACTAATATTATAACGCTGAAGATTTTGTTTGTTTGATTGAATGCGCTTATCTCAGGAACTACTGGTTCGAATTAAAAAGTTTTGTGTGAAATATTTTATTTATTGAGAAAGGCTAGAGGCTATATTACATCACGCTACGACTCATGGGAGCGAAGCAGTAACCATGAACGCGAATGAAACCGCAAAGGACAGCTTAGTTATATATATAAAGCTATTCCTATACACACCGTAACAATCAAGTCTGGTATGGCTGTAACCTTACTTTTTCAGCATTATGCGAGAATTACACTTGTAAGTTTTGCTTAAGAGTTTCATTAGATTTAAATTAATTATTTATTTTGATATTTACACCTTAAAGTATTTACTGTCAGTGACTTATTGAAACAGCTTACGTATGGTTACTGGGGTAACTGTTACCAGAATACAGAGTTGTTTTATATAATTACGATAATATAACTTATAATTGCTTTACGTATATTATGCTCTAGTTATTAACACATTTTAAAACTAATTTATTGTCTTTTCTCTTATTTAATAATATTTAATGGACAAAGATCTTATATTTGTTCTAATTCGAAACGAATAATCTCTCTTCGACATAATCTTTATCAGTTTCACATTGGAAAAGAGAAAAATATTAAAGATATCTATACAAATGTCCGTCATTATTAATCGTTATAAAAAATATATCAAATAAATTTTTTATTGTCTGCAAAGATGTTAAGCCCATAAAAATCCTTTCCCCAAGTGACCCAGTTGATTCCTTCAACAATGACAATACGTCTAGGAGACATAGCTATATCCTATACCCCGATTTCGTCTCTTTTATGGCGCAACTTTTTATTGTTCCCGTTTAAGAGGTTATAAACTTACGCCTCGTAAATCTAGCTTTGGTCTGATGGACGGCTTCGCTGTAATAGCCTGAATCGTTTTGGCATTTTTCTAAATTACTTTCGAAAATGTAATTGGTATATGTAGTCAAATTTATAATAATATTAAAGTGTCATAATTGCTTTAATGTTCTAGAGGTAAAAAATATTCATCATAAGATTTGTTAGAAATCTTTTTGAAGCAATATTTCATGGTTTAATTTTCCAATTTTCCAAAGAACAATTCTAACTAGCTTTAAGTAATCATATTTTCAAAATGATCGTTAAGAAAATTAAAAAATCATGATTAGAGGTTGTCCATTAATCACTTGTGGCTCTAAGAGGGGGGGGGGGGGGGTAGTACAAAATCTCACCACGTAATATTGAGGAGAAGGGGTTTAAAAAGTCCTAACAAATATCACGTGATTATTTGACTACGGGTAATGAAGTTACTATATGCTAAATAAAATGTCTTTATTTATTCAAATCTTTGTATTTATTTTGAAACTCTACCAAGTAAAACGTATATTCATATACTTGCACCTCACGTACGCATGCAGACAAACACGCACGCACGCCCACAAACACGTAACGACTTAGTTCATATTTCAAGCCAGCTCATTCATGACAATAAAATTCAAGGAAGTGTTTCAAATCCTTCAAAACACAATGAATGTGGAGACGTAAACCATTTTTTTTTTCTTTTTTCGCTATTCAGAGACTTGTGCATTCGTGGCGTGATGGTCTTTTGACATGGACTGGATGAAAAAAAATTATGCTCACCGACGTAGAGACAGCCTAGTCTAAATATTGCAGGGTTATAGTAATATTTCATGATTATATCTGTAAGCTTGGAGACGAAAACAGATAATAATATATTTTGAATTTAAAAAATTCGAAAAAAACCCCGACAATCTGTTCATTGAGACCATTAATCACGTAAGTTGTTTTTAAAACCTTAAAACTATAAGTTTACAGCAGTTGCACTTTTAGTCTGTTTTCGTTTGAAAGTTACAATAAAATACGTCTGAAAAATCCTTGAAAAAAACATTCACTTTGAATGCATTAAGCAATGCAAATTAATGTAGCATAAAATAATAACGCTAACGGCATTTATGTTGGCTTATAACAATTTACGTAAGAGGTATCGAATTTTCAACCAGACCCAACACGACAGACACTTGTGCTGTAAGTTGGGAAGGAGTTATGTATTCTTCTTATTATATATGCTGCTGCAGCATTTTGTCAAAATTACGTTACTATTTTATTTTAGTAACATCGAAGTCACACAGTCAATTTCAAATTGATTAGACCAAAAGCAGTCGCTCAGATTCTTTCAACAACAACAAACAGGCTAATCTTCAAACGTCTAAACAGATCTCGGCTGCATTAGCTTTAAAACAAAAAAAATCGTTAAGAAGCTATAATGCCACAGACAAACACACAGATACACACATCTAACAACTCACTTTTCGGCTGTAATAATCCATTCTATGTGCAAAGTACCCCAGTCGGACATCACGTAGACGCAGCGTGTTCTACAGCGAGGAAATGAATTAATACAACCGCCGGCGTCGATTTATATCGCGAATGTGATGGGATTTCAACGCTTACTTTTATTTCATATTTTACTTTAAAGTATTTTTCTCTTTGATGTATATTTTTTGCGGATACTGTCGTCGTGTTTGTTAAACGTTTGCGTCGCGTTATAGATAACGTAATATCAGACAAATGTCAAATCTATACTTATATTATAATGAGGTAAGTTTTATCTCTCAAACTACAGACATGATTTGAAAATTTCATTAGCTATATATTACTTCGCGCTACGACTCATAGAAATGCAGCAATAACGATAAACGCGAGTGAAACCACGAGGAGTAGCTGGTATTATTAAATATTTTTGTACTATTTTTTTTTTGGAAAACTTTTTTTTTAACAATCTCTATAAATATTGTTATGAATTCAAGATTAAACACATATTTTGATTATTTTTGTCTAAATTGATAAGTACAATCATTTCGAGGAAATTATTGAATAAATAAAAAAAACCCTACTTAACTTATTTTTCATTATCGAAGTCCTTAGGCGAGAATTACACGTGTAAGTTTTGCTCTCGTAACTGATCTAAAACAACTGTGTAACCTATATATGCTAATATATATTAAGAAGTTAAGGCGCTAACAGTCAATGCATTCATGTAAAACAATGACAAACAGCTTATTTAAATCTTTATGATAGTCAATGAAGAGAATTACACAATTAGGTTTTGCCCTCAGACTTTACACCTTTCACGTCCTTTATTTTTACCGTTCACAGCTTTCGTAACTACTTACGACGTATCTGTTACTAGCTTTAGCGTTGTTATATATCACTCTCGAGAGTAAAACTGACAAATGTAATTCTCGCCTGAGAGCAAAACTTATTAGTGTAATTCTCGCTTTACGTGTATATTTCTCTGCATGTTGGAGTAAATTTATTATGCAAGATATATCAAGACAAATTTCAGTAAAGTTCATGGTAAATTCATCTCAAACGTATGATACTAAATCCTCCCCTTCACTGCACTATCGCTGGCTCGATCGTTAAGAACATCCAATTTATGTCAGTGTGTATGTCAGAGCCTAAGACGGTAGCTGCGGTCAAGACGCACCCTCATGAGTACGACCAGATTACAGAGACACCACTCTAACTACCAACCCTTTTTACTGCCCTCAAAAACAACGAACGCGAAACCCAAGTGCAGCTCATCGTAAACTGGGCAGCGTTTCAAACATGGCCACTTCAGCGGGCCTTATTTGATGCTCAAGTGAAACCTCTTAGAGATCCTTCAAGGAGCTTAAATTAACAGGCAGGAGTCTTTGCATAGCACTTATCCTGCCAATTATAAATGGTACCGGCTTTACACTAATTTGTTTTCGGCGAGAGTTCTAGTAAATTGGGCGCGTGTAACGGATTATTCTCAATAAATAAGGAGCATTAGAATATTTGAATGATGCTTCCCTTAAGCCGATTTTGGTAGAATTTCGGTTTTGTGTAACGGTAACGAGGTAATTAATTAGCATTCGCTGTAAGCTCTCCGGAATAATTCGTGTATATTTTGAAGATCACGTATTAATTTGCGGAATCCTTTTCAGGGTATTTTTTTCTGTTCACGAATGCTTAATTTTATAGCAATCATAATATTTAAAAAAATATATTTAAATATAATACTTCTAGATTGTTTTCATAAAATAAATGTTATGCTGTTTCAATAATCTGGGTTTAAATACCAGCGATAGATTGTGTAACATAACTAATAAGATATAATGCTAAAATAGCATAAATTACAGTACTTAATTGAAAACGGCTTATACAAATAGTATTATCAGCAAAATCAAATTATAAAAAATTTTACCACCAAACTTTTTCTTCAATCCTTTACAATTTTGTTGCAATCCTTTTAAGAGGTTGCTTGAAGCATTACAATCATCATTTCCAGAACAGAGAAGATCCCACGAGGATAAAACCGTTTGAAATAGCTATATTGAACTTAATACTACTTCACTTCAGCCCAAGCAATTTCCACATAAATAAGTATATGTAAGAACTAACCTATCTATACTGTTATAAAATGTATGTTTGTGCGAGCATCATTTAAAATCTGGTAGGTCGATTTTGAAAAAAACTTTTTGTGTTTATTAATATTAATAATTTAAATATGAAAGTAAGTTTCTGTTTGTCACCTTTTTCTCGCCTTACCGCTATACCAATTTTGATATATTTCTGTATATGGATCAATTAAAACGTTGCAAAAAGAAATAAGCTAATTTTAAACTCCGACACCACTGAATCTATTTTCGGAATTATACTACCAATTGAAAGGTATATGCGTTGGTCATAGGCTATATTTTATGTATCTATGCGTATTATTTTCATACAAAATCTACAGCCGCAAGCAAAAGCCACTGCAGAATAAAAATATTTCGAATGAACTAAAGATATACACTTAGAAGTATGTAAGTGTATATCTTTATGTGTGTTTTTCCCTGAAACCTAATCAAGAACCACGCCTTTTTCGTGTTTTGTTAGCCTTATATAATCTCTTTCGCGTTTGGACCTTAGAAGTTTATAAATGTAATTCTGTGCAAAAGTTAAGTTGTTTTACTTTAATGTGCAGCTTTTACGTGTGTATAATTGTGATTTTAAATAATTTTGGTACTGGATTAAATCGTGTAGATTGATGTTTTACTATTTATCCTCCGACTAAAATGAGGGGTGTTATAAGTATATATACATATTTGTTATAAATATATATAAATATATATGAATACTGATAAGCAATAATGTGTCAACCCACAAAAAGTCAAATTTGGAGATATTGATGAATTTTGATAGTGCGGCACCTATTTAACACTATTTTAAAAAATTTCAAGTCATCTAAAATAAATAAGTACGAAAAAAAGTTTCTTAATACAATGTTTCAAATTTCGAGTGCGTTCCATATTTTGCAATTTATAAAATATTCTCAAATATTTAATAAACTTATTATTAGACATGACATTAAATATATCAATCGGCTTTTAATGAATTATAACTTTTATCAAAATAGAAAAGAAAAGATGGATATATACGTCTTCAAACAGATTTATAAAGAATAGGTTTAACATCTTAAGACGCCATTTTCTCAAAATGAAGTCCGTGTGGCTTGACACAGTACTGCTTATCAGCGTCCATATAGGTATAACATCGTATTTCCGAAACGAATGGACATATATAAAAGATTTTGATGAAATCCGTATTTAATAATTTTAATAGTACATTCATTTGTTTGACGGTCAAAAAAATGTTAATCTCTAATTGTTATTTCATACAAAACATTAACGAAAATATTCTAGATACTAGAAAAATGTATGAATCAACCTACATACGATTTCTGGGTATCGCAGAATCAAAAAAATAGCGTAGCCAGCAGAAATACCGAGATAGGCTGACCTGTATCAAAATTAAAAAAAAAATATACGAAGCGAATACCTTTTCGAAATCATTTTGAATACTATATCCGTACTTTGAAACGAAAGGTAATCCTTGGAATGAACTGTGTTCACAAAAGTCCTGGAAAAATCAAAAAAAATTAGGTCACTCCGAAGCCTTTTGACACATTCCTCGCTTTTAGTGTAACTTTGTTCAACATAAAAATAATGTTTTGCTAATTTCGAAACGTCGTAGCTATTTTTCAGACCGTGGCGTTTCCTGTCAGCCGCAGATCTGGAGCAGTATTAATTACTCTGTTAACATCTGCTTTGTGCGTTCTTTGCTGTAATATTTCTTGGGGTTTTACTTAAATTACTCTTCGCGGAATGCTTGCTTTGTATCTTGACAAAGTAATTAAAAAGTAAGCTTGAAGGTGCAACTGAAACTTATCTTTAAAACTTTATGCACTAGTTCATATTTTTTATTAAGACCGCTAATATTTTTAACTGATTCCAAGGAGATATTATGTACATCGGCGACTTTTTTATATATGATCCCCGATTGTTCGAACGGCTTGACCGATTTCCATATTTTTTTTATCAAAATCGAGTTAGCAGATGGGTTTTAATATAAGATTAAGAATAAGTACTTATAGCATTCAAGTAAACATTAACGTATTTTATTCTTTTTTAGTTTTAATTATTGCAAAACTTTTTTATTATTAATCATACGCCTAGTTGAGCTTTACGACAAACGATTCTTAATAAATAGAGTGCATTATAACGTTCGAATAAATAATATTTATTATTTTTTATATTTTCATGGCTCTTTAAGTTCTTAATTATTATTCATAATAAGATTGTAAGATTTATTTGCGAGAACATTTAATTAATTATCATAAAAAATACTAGCGTACTCTTAAAAATAAGTTAATACATATATTAATTGAAATATTTGTTATTATATGATTAGAAAAAAAAATTGTTCATCCTAACATAGCTTTTTAGCGTAGCTAAGTTTTAACATCAAAATTGACTAAACGGAATAAAACGATTATATTCTCTTTTTCAATGTCTTGTCTATATAACAATATTGTAACTGATAAAATACGAATTAATATACAATTAACATATAGTAAATAAATAAATTAAATATATAAGTATACTGTATAACATAGTCTCGTTACTCTTAAAGCGATCCTAAAAAGAATTTATTCAAAGTACGCGTCCATTCCCCTACTTTATATTATTTAACTTGCAAACGAGAAAAAATCTTATAGCTTCGAACTTGTTAAGTAGATAGTGAAATACTTTTACGAGTACCTAAGCGGCTTTAAATACTTAACCACTATTTTTACAAATCGACTGTCGATTTTGATGGTAACTAAAATACTTCTAAAAAGAAAAACATTTGAAACAAGATCAAATACAAAATTAAAAAAAAATCTAAAACTATTCTTTGAGAATCAAAAAAAAAATCATTTTGCAGTTCCATCGCCTAAGGGCCTCCATCTTCTAATTAAAATTGTGAGATCCAATGAGCCCGGTAAAAATCTCCAAATATCACAAGGGGTTATTATTATATAGCGTATTTAGTAAAA
Source organism: Hypolimnas misippus (assembly GCA_037950945.1). NCBI lineage: Eukaryota > Metazoa > Arthropoda > Insecta > Lepidoptera > Nymphalidae > Hypolimnas > Hypolimnas misippus. The sequence goes on from JBBEEQ010000024.1 coordinate 2,487,867, forward strand.
CAATTTCACTTAGTATCACCAGAGTGAAGGGGAGGTCTAAAAAGTTGCTAAAAAACATCACGTGATTAATGGACAACCACTAATCGATCGAAATTAATTATTATGTTCTAAGAACCAACTCGATCTCATCTCTCAAATGAAAATAAACTCATCAAAATCGATCTACTAATTTGCGAGCTATAATATTCAGTGTCCTGTCTTTTATTGCCAGGGATAAAAATAATAGCAAAAAATGCACGTAACTTAAACCGCGTTCTGCAATTCCTGGCAATTTAATCTAGTATTCTCTTCATTAATAACAGTATAGTATACACTAAGCTTTATTTCTCCCAGCTCACAGACGCGTCACAGATGCTTTTGATTTTATTACTTCTTTAATGTAACTGGTTGATAACATTGTCTAGATTTTTTTTAATGTTAACACACAATTATTAGCCATACCAAGACCACACAAACACATTCTCACCTATACTAACACAAACTTGTATATTGTTATGGTCGCTTAGCGGTCGCGATTCGACCGTAGATCATTAAATTTTAACCGATTTCATGATTGACCACAGATAATCTATTCTCAATTTGACCATAGACTTCAATAAACAAAAGAGTTTATATGCGTGTGTGAATAATGTTTATTTTATTAATTTAATGTATTTTTTATGCATAATTAAAAAGAAATATTAGCATTCCTCTCTCCTTCTCTATATAAATTCCTAGCACCTTTTGCTTATAGATAAGTATGCAAAATTTCATACTCCATTCGTAATATTCGTAAAAAAGGGCACAAAGTTTTCGCTTCACGTGTTAATATATAGATAATGCAGATATTATACAACACATATTATAGTGAAACACACACACACACATTTTTAACACAATTAAAGTATAATGTTATGCGGATAAATATTAAAAACAATTATGTTATAAAAACACTACTAAATTATGTATGCTAAATTATATTCTGTAATATTCAACATAAAATGCTTTTAATTGAAACTTGAGACTAACCTTTGTTTGAACGCAATTGTAATAAATAATAACAACAAAAACATTCTATTAACGAGTCGAAAGCGAACAATTTAAAATAATAATGCAAAACTGATATCTCGAAGACGTAACTTTTGTATTAGAAAGATTTTGTGTTAAAACTTATTTTCAAGTTTATTATATAAAAAATATATTGTATGTATTTTATATTTACAATAATAAAATGTTATTAATTGGCTTATTTTTCGAAGTAATATTTGTTCGACAACTTTTACGTAAAAGATTTGTCCTCGTTAAAAAGTATTCACAATAAAAATATTTATTGGCAAGACTAATTTATATTTTAAACTTTCGTGATTTTTAGTATTCATAATTGAAATACCGGGTTTTATCGCGATAACTAATAGTAATTGTAATGACTCGGGGCCAATAAAACACACTTTTAATTTGTATACTATAATTAACAGTATGACGTGCGCACTCGGCTATGGCAGGTGACAGATTGCCGTAACAATGTGCTTGCGCATACACTACATCCCTTCCTTATTTTTATTGATTTGAAATATTACAAAATTACAAATACGATTTTAACATTGATGTTCGAACCTAAACCAATATAATATGATTTACAATCAATTAATATTTTATTTATTTTACTTTTATTTACTTAATTTTAAATCTGTGTAACACTGATATACATATGTATGTAATAAGATTGCAAAACAATAACATAATATGTTAAACAATAGAAATTTTATGATAGCTCATCTTTTTTTGTTAAATCATTATTATTAATATTACTTTGATTAACCACAGTCCACGAATCATTAACTTTCTTTAAATGAACTACGTTTCGGCGATATTCTTTCCCGGTTTCATCGTTTCGAACACTAACATCGCCACCACTCACATCTGTTACTGTATGAGGAGTTGGATTGAAATTAGAAGTCAATTTATTATCTTTAGTTACATTTTTTACTAATACTTTTTCACCTATTTCCAAGCTACTATCTTTTGCTTTTCTCTTAAGGTCCCCATACTCTTTTCCTTTTTCCTTCATTTGAAGATCTCTATCCCTCACTTCTTCATCAATAGTTTTATATTCTATATCTGGTGCTGCCGGGATTTTGTCTCTAAATTGTCTTTTATAAAATAGTTCTGAGGGGGATTTGCCTGTAACAGAGTGAGGAGTACTGTTAAACATCATTAAATAACTGAAAATATCCTCTTTCCAGTCTCTGTTTTCAGCTTGGCAGATTTTCAGACGTTTTAAAACGTCTCGATTTTGCCTCTCAACTTCACCATTCATTTGAGGCCAATATGGGACTGTATTATATAGAATAATTCCACATTCTTTACAATAGTTCTGGAAAGCTTCACTAGTAAATTGATTACCATTATCACAGGTTAAAGTTGCTGGGTAACCTAGTCTGGAAAATATTTCTTTTAAGACCTTTATTGTATCAAGTGAAGTGATACTACGCATTACTTTAATTTCCTTATACCTACTGTAGTAATCGATGAGAATCAACAGGTAGTCGCGGCTAGGAAGAGGCCCTAAGAAGTCTAAAGCTACATCAACCCAAGGTTCGAATGGCAGAGTTCGTCTTTTCATCGGATGCGGCGGAGTAGGATTAGATACGAGTGTACAACCACGACAGGCTTTTACTAGACGTTCAGCATCTTTGTCAATCCTAGGCCACCACACCTTTGTTCTAAGGCGAGCCTTCATCGCAACTATGCCTGGATGGCCTTCATGAGCCGCTTTCAGTACCCGTTCACGCAAATTATGGGGTATAACTATTCTAGTTCCCCGAAGGAGTATATTTTCATTAAAACATAGCTCATTTTGTATGATTTTAAAATTATTAACGGAGTCATGCCAGTCGTTATCAAATAAACCATCCTTTACTTTTAGAATTTCCTCGTCCCCAGCAGAACATTCTTTAATTTCGTTTAATGGAACTGCGATTGGTCTACTGTAGCTTACAATTTGGTTAATATAGTTTTCAGAATCAAATGGCTTGGACGAGGAAATCCTGCCAAGTCTAGAAACTGTGTCAGCTATATTGGATTTACCTGGACGGTAGATGACTTTGTACCTATATGCTTGTAATCTAAGTACCCACCGTTCTATTCTAGCACATGGTTTAGAAGATCGTCCAAAAATGGTTTCCAATGGCTTGTGATCGCTTATTAGCTCAAATTCTTTGCCAAACAGATATATTTTAAAGTGCTCCACGGCCCAAACGAGCGCTAAAGCTTCTTTTTCTGTTTGGCAATATCTTTTTTCACAATTGGTGAGAGCCTTGTGGCCAAAAGCGATCACACGTGGACCATCTTCACCAACTTGAACTAATACTGCGCCTAACCCTACAGGAGATGCATCAGCAATAACTTGAGTTTTATCCAAAGGATTATAATAACCTAAAGATTGAATATTAGATAGTCTTTTCTTTAAAATATCAAATGCCTCATCCTGTTTAGATGTCCAGAATTTATGAATATTTGCTGACTTTCCAAGGCCTAACCGTAACAATTCTCGAAAAGGTTCAGTAAGTGTAGCTACATTGGGAATCCATTTACTTACAAAATTGACTAACCCCAGAAAACTTTGAATTTCTTCAGTAGTATTTGGTATTCTAAACGTTTTAATAGCTGTCAAATATTTATCAAGCGGCCTAATTCCATTAACCGACAGTTCATGGCCAAGAAATTCTATTTTTTGAGTTTTATAAATACATTTGTTTTCATTTAATAGAACGTTATTTTCTTTTAAAACTCTTAATACCTTACTTAACCTTTCATCGTGTTCTTTTTCTGTAGCCCCATGTATAATAATATCGTCAATAAAGTTAAATGTACCTTCGCATCCTAACAGTACTTTCTCTAAAATTTTTTGAAATATCTCTGGCGCACAAGAAATTCCAAACATCAACCTTTTATACCTATATAACCCTTTACTGGTACTGAATGTGGTAATATACCTACAACCTTCATCAATTTCAAGTTGATGAAAGGCATTTTTTATGTCGAGTTTCGAAAAGTATTTAGCTCGTCGAAAGTTGGGTAGCAACTCATTCATTGTTGGTAAGGGATGATTTTCTCTCATTATTGCTTCGTTAACTCTTCTCATATCTAGACAAATACGTACCTCTTCTTGTCCTTCTTTAAGAACGGGAACCATTGGTGATACCCACGGTGAGGGTTCATTTACTTCTTCGATGATATCAGCATCCTTTAGTTCCTTTAGTTTTTTGATAACTTTTTGTTCTAAAGGAATGGGAACTCGTCTATATGGTTGGACGACTGGTTTAACTGTTTGGTCAATGGGAATCTGGACCATCACTCCTTTGAACTTCGGAAATGCTTTTTCTAATTGTGTCCCATTGCTTATTTCATTAATTTGAAGTCCAATTTTTAACACTCCTAATTGAATTGCAGTCTCCTTACCCAATAAATCACGTGTGCCATTTCTGACGACATAAACAGTACATTTTATACTCTTATTATCAATGACTGATATGTCTGCGTCAAAAGATCCCATAATGTCCAATGGTTTATTACTACCATAGGAAATAAACGTCTTATTAATTTTGCGTGTCTGGTTCAGAATTTTCACACTATTGTGTTTTAGAAATTGCCATGTTCTATCAGTGATAACGTTACACTTACTTCCAGAATCTATCAACAGGTCAACAGTAACTCCCCCAATATTGCATTGTATAGTCTCGTCTTCATCAAGGTGGAAAATGTACTCTACTAGTGGCTCATCTATCTTTTCCACTCCTAATTTATCGGTCTTGTTTTTTGTATTTTCGTTTTCATCTAAGTTGAAAATGTAGTCTATTTCAGATTTATCGGCGTCTACTTTTCTATCTGATTTAGATTTCTTATTAAATGTCTCTGTCTTATTATTTGTAAACACCCTTTTTTGTCGAGTCCTACAATGTTCCCGAAAATGACCGATGAAGCCACATTTCAAACATCGTTTGTCTTTTGCTGGACATTTTGTATCTTCAGATAAATGTGAAAAGCTTCCACATCTACTGCATTTTGTGTTTAACGATTGCTGACGAAATCGTTTGTAATATTTTTTCTTATAATCTATTTTATTTATATCTGCTATTTTGAAATTGTTTGAATTAACAGTTTTATATTGTTCCAATTGTCTGGCTACGATTTCTAATGCATTTGCTTTGGCGATTATTTCTTCTAAAGTAATTGTATCCCCGCTTTCTAAAATTTTTTTCCTTAATTCGACTAGTCGACATTTTTCTGTAATTTGGTCTACTATATTTTCTTCTTTATTATTAAACTGACACTTTTCGGCTTGATTTCTTAATCTTAATAAAAATCGTTCAAATTGTTCTCCTTCTTCCTGTTTCATGAGTCGGAAAAGATATCTTTCATAAATACGACTTTGTTTCGGAGCAAAGTAATTGTCTAATTTCTTCAGGGCTATTGCATAGACATCAATATCTTCACCTTCCTCAGCATGAGCTCCCGGTAAATTATAATAAACTTCTTGAAGTGCTAGTCCCCCAACATGGAGGAGAGTAGCTCGTTTCTTTACAGCTGTGTCAATATTGGCAGCCAGTAAATAAATTTCAAGAGCCCTTTTCCATTTTTCCCAGCGGGTTCCGACCGATGTTGGATCGCCTTCACAATCAAAATGGTCTAAGTTCGGAAGTGTGGATGATGCATGAGTCATTTTGGGGCAGCCTGCAATACAAATATTGACACTTATTTTTGCGTGGCTTTTTACTGAAAATCAGTAACAGTATTACAACTGCGTAGCCCTATTATACTATAACATGTATTATAGTAACAATTACATAGACTTAATTGTGTTTTTGTTATTATGTCACACAATCACACATATATTTTATCTGAGATTCTTAATGAATCTGCATGGCCCTTTATTATTAACTACTTGCGTGGCCTTTAATAAATGTATTTTTATTGTAAGTATGATTATTTTCGTAATGTAAATCGTGCATGTATACAAACAGATAGAAACCACTTTATTATTATTATTCTTTTTTTTTTTCTATTAGAAAAATTATAAATGTAATCATAAGCTCAATAAATATATTTTCTATTTCTACAAAAACCAAATTGAAATATTATTATTCAAACCGTCATTTTCAAATTATGATATAAAATTTAATTTCCTAAAATAAAATAATAATTATAATACGTAAATAAACAATATTGGAAAATTTGTTAACATCACTTCTATTTCATCTATAAATTGTAAACAAAAGTATGCATAAGTATAAATATTGTTGTATTATATTTTGATGTAACCAGTTGATTAGATTTGATTTGATATCGGCCCTAATCGTTATTAATGAATTATTCTAGACAACATTTAACTTTTACCTCATTGTGGGTAGTTTTAGATTAGGCACAGTTCAGTCTGCGTACGTGCACGATACTTATTATTGATATAACTTCTTTTTTATATCCAGACATCCATAGCCTTGCCTTTGCGTGGCCTTATTTTCTTTTCATCTGATTTGATGCATGGCCATTAACAATATGATAGTAGTGTGAACTTGTTTACCAGAAATTGTTTACTTATTGACTAGTGATTTCGGTTACGATACATTTCATTATACATTTCATATAATATTAATTCATTGGTATGCAATAAATAACTATGTACTTATTTTTATATAACTATGTAATTTTTTTTTATTATTATTATTTGTTCTTGTTTTTTTTTTTGTTTTTTTTTTTTTTTTTTACATATTAATATGTACTCACTTTTATCCTCGTCGCCACTTGTAATGACTCGGGGCCAATAAAACACACTTTTAATTTGTATACTATAATTAACAGTATGACGTGCGCACTCGGCTATGGCAGGTGACAGATTGCCGTAACAATGTGCTTGCGCATACACTACAGTAATAATACCTTTTTTTTGCCCGACGTTACGACGAAGTTGCATCCGTCGTGGTCACGAGCTGACTGACTCAGCTAACTTTCTTGGTTTCGCTGTTATCAATGAAATTTTAAACTCTATACGTTCTGTTTAGACTATTTGACGTTAAAAGCTTTACCCATTTATAACTTAGTCAAGGTCATGAACCGTCTTGATGGAATAAAGATACTTTCGCTTGTCTACTCAGTCGTTAGTTGGTTGCTAGGTCGTTTAAATTGGACGACATTCTGCCAAAATCCCTAAGCTTATAACGTATATTGGGTTTTATATAACAAAAAAGCCATACGGTAATTGATAGGTACATTTGGTTGTACGTTGTATATAGCACTAACGAGTATAAGATTATACACCGACATACCATTCAGAAACTATTCGCAAATATCTCGGAAAATAACGGTTCAATGACACGAGGTTCATGCAAATAAGCTCAAATAAGCGAACATACACGCTTCTTACATTGTTATCGCGTACAATAGCCGCAAGCCATGAATTCCATTAAATAGAAATTCCAAGGAAATCAGCGGAAAAACGTCGGCCTGGGAGTCAAACACCCGTTATACCCTTACGCGTGCCCTATCAGAGAAGTTTGACGTGTAACGAGTATTCTGGGATAACGCGTCGTACCCTCCAGCTGTGGATTTTGTTGAATTTTATCTGCTTTCTTTGGTTCTTAATGTTTAAACCGGAAAACGCCTGCGGCTGTCTTGTATTGTGCCACTAATTGGGGATAATGTTATAAGAGATATATAATCTTTATAGAGGTTGTTAATAATATTTTTCTTTTTTTTATTTGTTGTGGTTGTAACGTTTAAAAGAAGATAAATTTTATAATGGATTTTTATTTGTTTACAGGTAAGCTACCAGTGTAACTTATGACTAGTTATTACACAAAAACACCAATAATTACGTCCTACCCTCAGGTAAGTTTTCAACTTTCATCGAAACAATGCTCGTAAATATGACAAATGTTAAATATAAATAACATATATCGAACTAAAGTATCGTATCTACCCCTGTAAGAAGTTGGTTTTTATTTTATGCCACAATTCCAATCATTTTTTTCCTCTCGCTTATCGCCTTTCCGCGTCGGTTCCTTCGCAGATAGCGCCTGTACGTCCTTAGTGAGCAATTTGTGTTTACGTCGCTTTATTATTTTGCTTCTCCCTGTTTATCAGGAGTTATGATGAATTGATTTTTCGGAAGTCACAACACATGTGATAGGTACGAATGGACTCTTCTTAAAGGTTAGTTATATTTACTAGATTATTAGTTTAACATATGTATAATTAAAATAAAGTTACCTTACAAAATAATTTTAACTCAAAATAAATTTACAATTTCATGTGTTATTAAATTGTGGATTGCGTTCAAAGTTGTGTTCGACAATTCAAATCCAAAAACTGATAAAATAAATTGCCAAAACTTTTTTTAATAAAATGACTTAGTCCTTAACAATACATAACCACGCACGTGTAATTTTGTTACAAAATTGACATGTTTTCCAACCACAAGTACTACTACGATGAAACATTTTCCATTTCATTACCATTACTGTACAATTAACCCAAAAATACGCAGTTCACGTCAAATCAAGGGTGTAGCCGGCGATTATTGAGCTATATTTGCATTTTTACTGCTTCTGCAAATGTTATTACATATTTTAAAATTACTTGACATGGAAACCAAGTTCGGTAACAAGCTTGTTTACAAAAAAGATAAAAGATGACTGGCAAAACTAAAAGATAAAAGAAATTATAATTTTATTAATTTCAAATATGATTTTTAGTCCTATATTCAAAGTCCTATGTTTTTCAAAATATTATCCCTAAGAGGGTAAATTAGGGGTTGTAAATCTTTATATCTCCGCCGCTATACAGGATCGCTAGTACCTTATATAAATTACAATCAATTCCGCTTACAAAATGCATAAATAAGTCTTTATAAGGCGAAGCCGAGACAGGCTATATTAGATAAACTTAAAAACTGTCTAGGACAAAACCTCAATATCATTGCTTTACAGTAAACATTATATTTAACTGTATTGTTTCTTTCTCCATGTCTTTATCTAAAGTTTTCCGGTGAGCGCATCTGCCCCATTAACCGCGCCTGGAGATAATAGCCGATCTTAACACTTCGTTGCATTTCTAATGAATGTTTCGGAAGCGAGAACTTCTTAGTAAATATGTAGGATCATACGTATCACATAGTACGTTTGTCCATCTTTTGCATCAGAATATATTTTCGTAAACCGCATTTAGTTGTATTGTTATTTTATTACTCTTGTAATTTTATGATACTATATAAATGTAGAGACGTCACAAGCTCATGGATTTTAGCAACCAGAATACCAAATACTTTGGACGACGTTGCCTATCAACCCCGTAGCGACTGTTCCAGGCGAGACTATTTTTAGGCCAACATGTCAATTCACAAGCTTGTTATAGTTGGAAATGGGCAAAGATTTTTAATGTTCAATAATTTTAACTTACATTAACAACATATAGAAAATGTTACCACGCTCTTAGCAGTCCATTTTTGAACAAAAATCAACTGTAATTTAAATTAATATAGTATTTTAATTGGGTTAGGTTACTGTAGGATTTGTCAAATGTTTTAAAATAATTCGGAGAGATCACACGAGAATCAAGCTTATGCTTGAATGTGCATTATAATAAGATTTAATCACAACGAATAAAGTGGTAGCTTTATAAAAATCAAAAATGAAAATATGACATGTAACTTGACGATTCGAAAGTGCTGTTAAAGCCCATTTGAATAAAGTATATTTTGAGTTTGAGTTTAAAGCGAAATCAGTACTTATCTCATTACTGACGTTATTTTGTAATTTGTAAGTATACACGTTTATTGTGGAAGGTTATATGCATACTATATATAACATTACGTTTTTATAGAAGTGAAGCAGGTAGGTAACCATAAACGCGAGTGAAACCCCGAGAGGCAGTTAGTTTCTCATAAAGTATTACAAAATCGCAGATATTATTCAATAATTGTGGTGTATTATATCATAATTCGGTCTCAATATACAGATACATTTTGGTAGAAAGCTACAAAGTAATTAATCTTCCACGATATTTTGTAAAGCAATTAATCACATATTACGTTACACAAATACAATACAAAAGTTATCACATTAACACGCCTATTCTGTAACGCAGTGACGAGGCAAACTCGATGTTAACACGAGACCATTACTTTGATGAAGAAAGTATTTAACTGCTCAAGTTGCTCAGGACCCACTAATTACTGCCGAGCACTCTGGATAGCTAGTAAAACGTCAGATCGATTTGCATTTATGGAATATGGATGAATCCGTCTGTCTCGAGGTATTTAATTAATAAAATAGTCTGTTAAAAAATTTCGTATGTATATTTTTAATTTGCTTTTATGATTTTTTTTTACTGATTTTTTTTTCCGAAATTGATTCGCGTCTTTTAAATTTTATTAATTGTTGAAATGTCATATCGTCATATCCATAATAATATTATAAACAGGTACAGTTTGTTTGTAAGTTTATATCAAGGAAGTAATCTCTGAAACTTCTGATTTGATTTGACAAATTCTTTTTGCGTTAAATAGCCCTTTCATTGTGGAACGTTATATGCTATATTACATCACGCTACGACTCACAGGAACGAAGCAGTAACCATAAAGGCGAGTATTGATAAATTAAAATACTTTTACGAATAATTAAAAAAAAAAACTAAATTCTATTGTTAAAACCTCAAAAATTAACGAAACTTTACATCATTTCTTTAACCTATAAAGACAAAGTATCACTACAATCAATCCATCATCAAACTTTAAATAAAGAGCAATTATTTCACACGAAAATGATTACCAAATTTTATGACACAGAAGTACAACATCCCCTATCAAAACTGAGAGTGGTGACCGTCCACCGCACCACAACCATTTCCGGTACAGCCCAACTGCACGTACCCGCTTCCGGTAGACAATGGCTGCCCTCTCGTTTCCGATCGGTCTCCCGCGGCCATTTTACTGGCGAACGAGTATCGATTTTACATAATAATTTTTATACTTTGTGTCTCTTTAAAAGTTTCATTAGGATAATTATATCCCTACTAATATTATAAATGCGAACGTATCTTTGAAATTTGGTACGGAGAATGTCTAGGGCCTGAGAAAGGATATAGGCTACTTTTTTAAAACTAGAAGCTTAAAACCTAGATGAGATGTAACTCAGTGGTAGAGTGTCTGCTTCGCATGCTGAAAGTCCTGGGTTCAAATCCCAGCACCTCCAAAGGGTTAAATTTTACGCCTCTGTTTTGTTATTTATATCATGTTAATTTGTACGTGTTATTATTTCGATTTATTATTCTATCAAAAATTACACGTTTTTTCAAGGAGTTTAATTACATTTAAAAGGGATTTTATTTGTGTTTTATTTTTACTACGACCGAAATAAACATGTTTTTACCAGACGGCGCGACATAAAGGAGAGTTATTTAAAGTGTATATTTATTTTACGCCTTTACTTCACGTAACACAATTAAAAATACATGTCACCAAGAATGATTTTTCAGTTTTTTTTTAATCACATCTAGTTAAAATGTAAAAATAATAATAACAATATTTTATTTCTTATTTTGTTATACAATAAAAAGGATTGTTGATTAAGTTATATATACTATATTTAATCTTATGAATATTATTACATCCCTTAGAACACTTCGTCATTGTTATCAAAAGGATACAATAAATACCTACTCCTGATAGGTATTCATTTATTGCTACTAGCGAGGGAGGAGCCAGCGCGCGTTTTCACTCGTATTTCTATAAACGTAATATAGAAAACGCAAAAATAAACTTAATACTGAAAATAGTAACTATTTACTACTTCGCTTATATGAATCGTGTTGGAGGGTATAGCCTTCATCAATAAAATGAAAATCCAACGTATAACATTTTTATGTACCGTATTATATTAATAATATGCATTTAAATATGTAATATTCTGAAACGTAGAAAGCTATCTTTAGTCCCATTTATCATTTATCAATCACAGATTATTTTCTAATAAAATTTGAAACTTAATTCAGTACATTTCAGTTTTAACTTCAATTGACTCTTTAAGAGCGCTATAAGAGTGCTATAGCTATTTCTCCATTACAAGAGTCTGTGAAGGAGAAAATCACTTAATCTAAAATGCGGAGAACCCCGAGTGTCCTCTACTATAGCTGAACCAGCTTTACGAGATACTTAAAGGATTAATTTGTGAAAAATCTGGTAGAATTATTAATTTATAACCTAAATTATTTAATAGCGTGAAACTTTAAATGTATTGCTTGGTCTTGTGAAATATATTTGAAAATAAAATTACTTACTGATGATATTATTACCGATATAAAGAAAAAATATACTTATGTTTGTCTCAATTATTACTTTTTTTGAAAACGGTTTATGCAAAAGGTGTTAATGTAAAATAAAAGCAAGTGGAAAATTTTACTCCACTAAGAGCATCTCAAAATAGCCGGAAACAACCAGGCGGATCAGCTGATGTTAAGTGATCACTGCCGCCAACGGACATCACCAGAGGAGCCAAAAATGCCTTGCCAGCTAAAAAACAAATAAAGCGAAAAAAGGAAGAGGATGTAAGGAAAAGAAAACGGGGAAGGGGGTTAGGCTTTCGGCTCTCTCACTCATCTTACGAAAAGCCCCTACATGAGCTGCTTCACGATGATCATCAGTGAGAGTGAGGTACTGCCACAGTCCAGCTAGTAGTCATTAGGCTACAGTTAAGCTCTACCTCATATAATCAACCTAGTAACAGATACGTCATACGTAGTTACGATAGCTGGAAATGTCAAAAATAAAGCACTGTCAGTAAATTCTTTCACGTTTACAATTTTTATCGTATGTTCAATATTTATGATAGCTAGAGAGCAAACATAATCTGCCTTACTACAAGAAATTTAAACACATGTTAAACGCGTGTCTATAAAATCCTGTACGGATTTGTACCAAGTCTGAAGACAATTTCGTTTTTAACATATGCCTAAAACCTATTTTAGCTGTCAAATATGACTTGTGATATTTTCTTTATAATTTTACACGCAGTGTAGCAATTTTGACAACATTTTAAACAATGTTTATTTTTAAACACTGTTTACTTAGACACGTGTTGAACATGGTTTTATTTCATCTTTTGTAGTAAAGCTGTTTAAGTTTAATTCTCGTCTTATTATTATATTACAAACAAATGACAAACAAGCAACTTCAAAAACGACTACGAAACAAAATATGAAATTCCAAAATTCAATCTTCACTTCATTACACAGTCCATTATGAAGTTAAATATTAATCCCGCCCAATACTCCGCCTCTAGCACTACACTTCGCAACATGTTATTCCTTCCATGAAAACGTTAAACTAGCGAAAAGTCCAACTTTGAGAGCAGACGAGGCTCCGACAAATTTATGCGCATATCGGTACGCCATTAAGGAACTTCGCAGTGTATTTTTTTAAATATTTGGTTACGTAACTTTGGTTTGTGAAATTGTCTTTTGAGGGAAAAGTTTTTTTATGATCTCCCGTATGGCCAATCAGTATTGGTTCGTTTTTTAATTGCCAGGAAACGTAGGAGCTAGTGTATTGTAGCAAGAAGTATAGATGGTTATAAGTAATAGCTGATATTTGTTACAATCTGAATTTCTGGCGAAAAATATGACAAAAAAATAATGAAAATGAAATAAACTAATTCTATTTTACATCGTATTCACGTATTTCAAAGTAATATACTTTATTTATCATTTGACCTAAAAATCATACTTAAATCGACTACCGTATATTTTTCTTTAAACGTTACTATTCTCAAGGTCTAATCTATTCAATAAGTATAATAATAAGAATCACTATATATAATATTGATTAGGCGACAATTACATTGGAACGTTGACTCTCGTAACTGATATAAAAACACTTTATAACCTAGTAAAAGACACGTCATAAATAGATAAGAAAGCTGTGAATGATAAAAAAAGGCACTGACGCTAAAATTTCCGTTCAGAAGTATCGGAACTTATGTTAATCTTTATGGAAGTTTGAGAGTAAAACTTATAAGTGTAATGCTCGCCTTACGTTTATTTTTTCATATATATTTGAGCATATTGATTTGAAAATCAGCAGAGGTTCTTCACCTCATAGTCTGAGCCGTCTCCATTTTACGGCACACAAAGTATTTTTTATTACTGCATACATTTTTACTGTTTTATTTAATTTTGTTTCTTTCTATTGTCTGTGTTTTTATCCGTAAACTTTCTTTTTCTTTCAATATTCGTTTCACAATCAAAATAACACAAAACGGTACAGTCAATAACAAAACTCTATCCTTTTTTAAATATATAGGTACGTTAATAAAAGCATAGTCTGATTCCTTGTTTGAAAACAGTATACATTAAAAAACTTCTACTATACAGTACACAAGTTACAATCTCTTGATAATCTGACGATTAAAGTTATTCTAAGATCTAATCCGATGCAGGAAGCCGAGATTCCCGACGTAACTATTCTAAAGCTCGAGTTCAGATCGGCGATTGTTACAATTTAAGTTAAAACGCACTCATGCGGATACTGCGGAACTAAACTAGGATTTAGATAGTTTTGGATAAGGTATCTTACGACGCGACAATGTTTTAAGTTGAATTTCGGGTATGTTGAAAGTTTTCATTTTCAGATTAAAACAAAAAATATATATAAATATTCAATGGATGCTGATAAATATAATTGATGTTTTCTGATGCGTCTTGTATTTAACAGTATTCAAAAACTTTTAAAGTCATATAATTTAAATAAATACGGAAAAAAAAACATAATTTATGGTTTCGAATATTGAAGTGTATTCCATAATTTGAAATATATAATCTCATATCTTAGAAAAACCTACTATTAAATAAAATTGCTAATTGTATAAATCTGCTTTTAATTCATTATACATTTTATACAAATAGAAACGAGATTGATATAAACGTCTTCAAACAAATTTATTAAAAATAGGTTACACGCCACTTTCTGAAAATGAAGTCCGTGTGGCTTAACACAGTATTGCTTATCACCGTCCAATTATAATATGAAAGCAATTTCCCCACTTCTAAATACTTTCTCTATTGGCTAATAATATTAGTTTTACCACATCCAACTTCGTAGCTAATCCGTTCGCGTTCAGTTCGCTCGAGTCGCCATCACGAAAGAGCGACCTTCCTAACGTAACTTCCGTTTAATGAAACTGTTACCTCATTATTATAGTTTCGTTTGATTCTATAAACTTCATAAACTGTTTGTTTACGTTTCGTTTATCAAAACAATAATAAAATTACGTTAATATATTTTTTGTTTTGATTTAGTAATTAACGTAAATAATATTAACTTTATTACCTAGAGACTGTCATTTTTATATTTTCATTATACGTTTACCACATATATTGTATTATGTATTTTATTTTATCATAATTATAATTAATTAAATTTTTATAAAAATAATCTTTCGATAACAAAGTATTTATTATACTCATAATATGCTAATTAAAATAAAAAAAATATCAATTTAATATAGTTTTTCGTCTTACTTATGTATTGTTAGTTAGTTATTGAAAACACATATTCGTACCAGCATTGCTAGCTTAAACATATAGAAAGCGTTAATATTAAAATATTTTTATATCTTGCGTAATGCAGGATCGACTCGTTTTAATATCTAATTAATATACACTAATATTATAAAGAGGTAAAACTACCGATTTCTGAAACTATAGATTCGATTTGAAAAAGTATCTTTGCGCTGGGTATCCCATTTATTGGGGAAGGTTATAGGCTATATTAAATCGCGCTACGGTTCATAGGAGCGAAGCAGTAACCTTAAACGCGAGTGATACCGCGAGGGGCAGCTAGTTTATGATAAAGAAAAATAATTCGCTATTAAAAGTAAGCTAAGCTCACACTACAATAAACATTTATATTCCTTATAAAAATATTACTTCCTTTCTTTATAACGCTTATCCAAACAACGTTCTATTAATTCAAGTTATAAAGCTATTTCATTAAAATTACCGGCAATTATGAGTAATGAACGCAATAAATAAACTGTTACGTAACCGGAGTGTGACTCTGACATAATTCATTTACGAAAAACATTCGAAAATCCACAGCTGACCCAGTATTGTCACTATCTGACCTATATCGAAAGCGCAATGACCTCTGTATAGGCTGACATTATTTTAAGGCGCCTGAAAATTTTGTGCCAAGCCAAATTGTGTCGTTTTTTCTAGTAATTAAGATGTATTTTTGGTTGTTTTAGATAAATTAATTTAGGAATTTATCTTACGAATGATCATGCGAGTGTAAACTTTATAGACTGCGCGAGTGAATGACTTTTGGCTTCGTCGCGTCGGTCACGTGTGTACGCACCTTTATGGCTCGGCCGTAAAGTGAGAATTAAGCCGTACACGTTGTGTATATTAATTCGCGTCGATGTAATTGAAATATGTTAATTAATGAACTTGCGTTAATGGAAGTTGCGATACATATGTTATATGGGAGAATTTGGATCATGTTTTGTATCGTTTAATTTTTTTTCTTTATTTCGTCTTATAACGCGACAATTACACATGTAAGTTTTACTCTCTTAACTGATATAATCCTGTAACCCAGTAACAGTTACCTAGGTAACCTTACGAAAGCTTTGAATGTCAAATATTATATTTGACAGTAAATTCTTTCAGGTGTAAAAACAGTCACTTCACACTATAACTTCTATACTAATGTTATAAGCTGAATAGTTTCTTTGAATTGAAAAATTATTTTCGTGTTAGATATCTTATTAATTGAGAAAGTTTATAGGCTATATTACATTACGCTACGTGTTATAGGAGCGAAGCAGTAACCATAAACGCGAG
Source organism: Hypolimnas misippus (assembly GCA_037950945.1). NCBI lineage: Eukaryota > Metazoa > Arthropoda > Insecta > Lepidoptera > Nymphalidae > Hypolimnas > Hypolimnas misippus. The sequence continues at coordinate 2,504,739 of JBBEEQ010000024.1, forward strand.
TGAAATCGCAAGTGTCTTGAATATCTATATGACCTCTGTGAGCAAAACTTATAAGTGTAATTCTCGCCTTATAATTCATTCATTTAATAAAGAAAATCGTTAGTAGTAAGAATATCACTACGAATTAACCTTCACATGGACTTACTCCACGAAACTTAAATAATTTCAAGTTTCCATCTATCGCCATCTTAACTGAAATCCTCATTGAAACAAAAACGGCCAAACGTACAAAGAAAACAGCGAAGCGGAATCATAAATAAGCGTAGAAGAGAAAAAAAATCAGTCTCGATAAGTGAATGTGCGCGTTTAGCCCCGTTTAATGAGAACCTTCTAGAATTAGGCGTCGTCAGCCCGTCATAAATTGTCGCAGTTTCCGACACTGCCGGGCCCCGGGATCTAGTTGAGGCGCCTCGCGCACTACCGTTTTACGCTTGCGTTTTTATTTTTATTTTATAACAAAGGATTGCTTGCATGGCTGAGTCCTTTGAGTGGAGTCGTTAGTTAAATTGTTTCTTTATTTCGCTTAGTTTCGTTCACGGCTTTCGTTGACATTCGTATTTGTTCAATCGGAATAGAAATAAAAGCTTTTGTTCGTGTCTTAATTAAGAGAAACGCGCTTTACGACTGAAGTTTTGTGGCGTAACAGTATAATTAAGCATTTATCCTAACATTCCTTTATAAAATATACCATTTATGTTTGTAGTAAAATACTATAAAACGTGGTCAAAAATATTTACAAATTTTTAAAGAAAAGCGGAACCGACCTCAAAGGCAAAATTCACAATTTCGTTACTTATTTCTGTTATTTAGATTTTTAAACCAAACTGTCCCCGACAAATTGAACTTTTCCTTTCTGGAAGTAGGTTAAAAATTTACGTTTGATTACATGACATGTATTTTAACGTAAATTAAATCAACTTTAATCGATTGTTATGTAAAAACTAATTTACTAACATCGTTAATTTAATATTCTATAGAAATATACAAAATATCACACATAAATAAACATGAAATACAAATTAAACTATATTGTTATTTAAATAAATAAAACGCGAGCATTCCACAGCAGTGCGTGAAAGTAAAGGCCAGTAAAAAGTCGTCTGAAACTGCCAATGAGGAATAAGGATTCTACGATGTTCTATCGTCCTCATTGATTGCAGAATCACAGATTTCGTTTCTTTTTTCACTATCTTTATAGATAGATCGGTTTATATTTTTTACGAGCGGCCGTTCTTTGCTGTAAAAAGATACTGTTTTAGATGTTAGAAAATCTTGTTTATTTTACGATATATTTTGATGTATATATTTATTTTAGGTTCTAAAAATAATATATGTTTTACTCTAATATTAAGTATTTTAATAGAAATTAACTTGTCTTCTCACGAATTAACCATTCGCTAGTATTCTTTTTGTGTAAAAAATAACTATGAAAAAAGTAAGAGAAGTCAAATAACAAAACATGTACATATTCTTAGTGTGTACACCCAAAATCCTTAAATCACTGGTCATGATATCCTTCGCTACATGGTTGCCTGGTGATCGCTGTTTACTGATAAGGCATCTAAAGATATCAAACTTAGTCTCAACAAATTTGGTTTAAGGCGTATTATATCCATGTTCTCTTATCTATTTTAACAAGAACTATATTATATATTTTAAAGTTTCGCGATTTATACTATTCATATTTAATATAACGGGTCTTATCGCGATAACTAATAGTAGTAATACATTTTTATTGCCCGACGTTTCGACGAAGTTACTTTCGCCGTGGTCACGAGCTGACTGGTGTAAATATTAATATTGTGAGGGTAGGCGAAGAAAACTCGCGCACTCGTCGCCAGAAGGCGCGCGGTACACCAGTCAGCTCGTGACCACGGCGAATGTAACTTCGTCGAAACGTCGGGCAATAAAAAGGTATTACTACCATTAGTTATCGCGATAAGACCCGTTATATTAAATATGAGAACTATATTGAATTAAACTCAGATTGGTATAATAAAAAGTTTTACCTAATAATGAGATTTTCTAATCTATGGAACGCTCGTGAAATTCGAAACATTAAATTAAGAAACTTTTTCCGTACTTATTTAGTTTAGATGACTCGAACATTTTTTGAGTAATGTTAAATACGTGATGCATTATTAGAATACATCGATATCTCTGAATATAACTTTTTGAGGGTTGACACATTATTGCTTATCATCATCCATATAATATTATATTATGGTATGTATCTATGGTGTACAATAAAATATAATTTTTTTCTTAACAATGACAGAATTTCTCAATAATCCATCAAACAAACTGAAGAAATTATGTCATTATGAAATATATATTATTTTAAAACATTGTTTTATTCCGAAACCGCAAACAATATGGCCGTTGTTTTACATAATAAATCACTCCATTGCAAAATGAATATTCATTTCGGATGTTTTCCGTTTCCGAACTGCTGGAGAATCTTAATGGTCCGCCTTTTGTTTGAGCGCTGAGCGGTTTTATTAAATTATACAAATATTTATAAAAAAAGAATTACAAATATTACAATAAATATACTCAATATGAAAGCAAATGTTGTATGTGCGAAGTAATAGGACGCTTATAAGAAATACTATGTCAAGCCACACGGACTTCATTTTGAGAAAATGGCGTCTAAAAATCCTAAACCTATTCTTAATAAACCTATTTGAAGAAATATATATCTTATGTATCTGTGGTAAACAGAAAAAGGCGGGAAAACGCACGCTCTAATATGTCAGTTGTTTTGTGCCAAAGTAAATGTGTGGATACACTACAATATCTATCTTTTCTTTTCTATATTCATGAAAAGTATAATGAATTACAAGCGGATTGGGTAGTAAAGCGTTTCATCTAATAATAAGTTTTTAAAATATATGAGATTACATACATATGAATCATTCTTTTCTTTTTTATTTCAATAAAAGTTATAATGAATTACAAGCAGGTTGGTATACTAAAACTTTTATCTAATAATAACATTGTAAATTATATGGACGCTAATAAGCAATACTGTGTCAAGCCACACGGACTACATTTTGAGAAAATGGCGTGCAAAGATGTCAAACCAATTCTTAACAAATATGTTTGAAGAAGTATATATTCATCTATTCTTTTCTTTTTTGATAAAAGGTATAATGAATTAAAAGCAGATTGATATATTTAATATATTGTCTAAAAAAAGTGTTTCTAATATTTAAGATTATTGTATAAATTGCATACTCTGAACATAAAACACTTAGGAATTATATAAATCATAAATAACATAACGATAGCGTGATTCAATGTACAACTCACGCCATCTTTGAGTTAAATTTAGGTACTAAATGCAACTAAATGTAACTTGTCATAATATATATCTATATATCGTAAACATAAAGTCTTAGATTTTAAACGGATTTAAATCGCGTATATTCACTATTTTTATCATCCCGACATTTCAAGCACTTTACAGCGTTCGTGGCCACGGGTAGACTAAGGTGACATTTGTCTATTTGAAGTTTTAGAGAAATATCATTTCACTAAAACTTAATTACCGCCAACGGTTTCTTAGTTGGTATCTTGAATAACGTTCTGCGTGCAACCGAACCACGAACGCTGTAAGGTGCTCGAAACGTCGGGATGATAAAAATAGTTAATATACGCGATTTTATATCGTTTAAAATAGTTTTATTTCATCGTAAACATATTACTCAAATTAAAGCTGATTAAGCCGCGCGGCACAGCTAGTATTAAATAAAGAACTTTTTCATGTAGATCATGAGTCAACATCAACAACTTCACATAGACTTATCTTAAAAAACCTTAAAATTTCAGAGAATTCAGGCTTTCACAACTTCACAACATTATCCGGGGACGTTAAATTTGAATGTAAAATATCCCGGAAGGCGGGAAAGCGACAAAAAATGCGTATTCAAAGTGTTATTATTTTTTTTTTCGAGGCGATGGCTAAGGCGCTATGCGGATGCGAGTAAGACGGATATAGGGTATGGAAAGAGTAACAGCGTTTTGGAAGAGTGAAATTGTTTTAATAATTCTTAAGTACATAAAAATAGACATAAAATAGGACGATACACTTTATCAGTTATTTCGATTTTGTTACCAAATGACTAAACCAATTTCGATGAAATTTCTATGGAACCAATCTAAAAGCATTTCCTTTCAAACGAAAACAAAAATAATTTACAAAATCGGCTTATAAATGCGGTTATCAGATAACAAATACAAAAAAATAGACTACAAATTGAAAATCTCCTCCTTTTTTGAAGTCGTTTGAAAAGGGGAAAAGATTGAACTTGTGTTTGGGAGAAAATTTCTAAGAATGCGTAAATATTTTTTCGGCTAAAGATGGTTTAGAACTATTTAACTATTAAGGGAAGTTACAAACTAAAAATAACAGCCTTCCAAAGTCAAAATTTCGTCCATACAAATATTGTACCCACGTACGCGTTTAGGAGTTAAATTTTTTTTTAAATTTTTCGTCAAAGTTTAACTTTATCCATTTAACTATTTCAGCTGTGCTTTGCTGTGTTGATTTTAAGTCAGTAAGACACGGTTTCCTTTTATATATAAATAGCTTTCGCTAGTTTAGCACTCGCGTTTATGGTTACTGCTTCGCTTCTGTGATGTCGTAGCGTGATGTAATATAGCCTATAGCCTTCCTCAACAAATAAACTATCTAACTCAAAAAGATCGTTCCAATTCGAACCAGCAGTTCCTGAGATTAGCGCGTTCAAACAAACAAACTCTTCATATTTATAATATTAGTATAGATTACATATTAAACGCAGTCAAAAAGACTCCGCCCTTAGTGGAAGTGCGTAGCATTAGGTGGATTGAATAGAAGTGGGTCAGGCAAGGATTTGGGTCTCTTTCTTATTGCACTGATTTGAATATATTAGAGGGAGACGGCTGTAGTAAGTGATTTCACTCGTGCAAACGTATTATACTCAGTATGTGAAGCTGTGATGTTCGATGATGGAACATTTCATTTTTGAAAATTGAAATATGATATCTGGATGTTGGTAAGCAATAATGTGTCAACCCACAAAAATCCAATTCGGAGATATTGATGTATTATCAGAATTCGTCGTGTATTTAACTTTTTTTTTAATTTTCAAGTTATCTAAATTAAATTTAGGAAAAAGTTTCTTAATTTAATGCTTCAAATATTAAAGGTTGTCCTATATTGCTAGTGTTCAATAATCGAATATATTTGATAAACTTATTATTCGATAAAACCTTATACTACTTTAATCTGCTTTTAACTCTTTAAAATTTTTATTACAATAGAAAAGAGAGCGACACCATTTTCTCAAAATGAAGTCCGTGTGAAATCTGACAATCGAAATCGAATCAAACTGAAAATCGAAGGTTGTTTTTTTTTACTCTTACTCTCTAGACTCTTGCGTTTTCAGTCGCGTTTATGCCTACTGCTTTACTGTTGCTCGTAGTGTGATATTTTATAGCCTACTAGCAATCCCTCGCGGTTTCACTAGCCTCGATGTTTACTTCTTCGCTCCTGTAAGGTGCAGCGTGATTTAATATAGCCTATAACCTTCATAAATAGGTTATTCAACGCAAAAACAACTTATTAAATTGGATCAATATTTTCAGAGATGAACCCCTACACACAAACTTACAAACAATGTTAATTTTAATAATTACACATTTTTTTTTTCATAAAAATTCATGTGTTTAAATAATAAACATATTTCACAAGTGAAAAGTTAAATATAATTTTCGCAATAAAAGCCGTTATCCTTGAATACAATCGTCTCAATGAAAACAAAGATTCACTTTCGTTGGGCTTCATGAATAAACATTATGTACCAACTCCTGATTTACTGCTCGCGTACAGTGCGCCACATATATGTGAACTAACTAGTGCTCACAACTTCGTCTGCGATGTCTGCGATGCCTACGTCATAGTAGCTTTATACATGCCAAATTTCAGCCCGATCCGTCTAGTGGTTTGGGCTGTGCGTTGATAGATCACTATGTCAGTCAGTCAGTCAAACGTTTGAGTTATATATATTTAGAAATCATTAAATTAGCCGAGATGGTCTACTGGTTAGAACACGTCTATATTTTCGATACTAAATTTGTGTTTAAAATTATTTTAGAGCTCGGCGTTGAAAGAAAACGTCGTGAGGAAACCTGCATGTGCCAAAAGAAATTCTGACACCCTTCTCCTACATAGGAAAGAAGGTGCTTGCTCAGCAGTGAGACATTTACAGGCTGTTACTTTACTTTTTACATTAAATTAAAATGATACAATATTATCGGCACGAAAATATATATTTTATATTTTTCTTTATATTATACATAAAATAAAATACAGCAGGATAACTACGATTAATAACTAAAGGCTGGTTCTGACTTTAAAAATGTATTACTAAAATAAGAAATGGAATTCAGGAAAGATCGGGTTCTATCCATCAATTGGATATTTCAAATTTTATGGAGTGAACAATTCATTTATTATAATTCATATATATATTTAATTTATTGATTTTTGAACCGACTACAAAAACAAAACAAAACATTCGAAGTCGGCGCCAAGTAAAACCTTTTACGTGTTATTTACTGGCTATAAAAACAAATAAATAGAAGACTCCGATGAATTGAGAACCTCCTACGTTATTGGAAGTCGGTTAAAGAATTGTTAAAGTGAATTTTGTAATAATAGCGTGTTTAATTACGGCCGACTGTACACCGGTTCACTGTTAATATGTCACAAAATGTACTCCATATTAACGTTGTACGCGTCTGGAATGGTTCAGAGAATATAGGTTACGCGGGCTTGCCGTTTAGACGAACAGCCCTTGGAGGGCTTTTAAACGAAACGAAACACACACACATTTTCACTCCTGAAAATGTTATAAGAGTTTTATATTAATTAAAACATAATTAATTAAGTGAATTCCAAAAATGGAGGAAGTTTTAATTTCGGAACTTTTTTTATATATGTTCGCCGATTACTTGAAAATTTATTTTTATTTATTGATTCTTTTTTATTTGAAAGGGTATACTTTCAGATTAATTCCGTAGAATTTCCATCAAAATCGGTGCAGTAGTTTGGTTTTAAAGTCAAAATAACTCAAATAAATATATCATTCAACGAAATTAGGTATTTTGCTTTGAATTCGGTGCTCCTTTTTTAAAAAAAGTGTTGTATTTTTAAAAAGTAGCTTTTTATATAATAAAAGACTGTCAGACTAGAAGAGTCACAAATGTGTTGTCAGCTTAATTAAAACTTAGAAAAGAAAGAGAATTTTCATCCCTATGAATGGCTTTGTCACAATTTAACACACGTTCTTTGTGAATGTGGTACTTTGCTACGTCGATTCGTTTCATATGAGGTGTAGTCTCTAGGCTGTTCCACACGAAATAGCTCGAAATATAGGTTACGTGTATTGGCTATTGAAAGAACAGCCCTTATAAAGCTTTTAAACGAAACGTGCGGTTACACAAACACACTCGTTTTGAGTTCGGAATATTTTATTTTCATTTTCCACAATGGACCTCGCGATTAATTTGGATGAAATGTTTTTGCAGAGCGAGATATTTCAATATAGTTTTTTTAGTAAATAAATAAAACCAATCAATATATTCATCATATTGCTTCGATGTTGCCAGCGAATATTTATGAATTTTATTTTAATTTACTCTGGAATATATGGACGCTGATAAGCAATACTGTGTCAAGCCACACGGATTTTATTTTGAGAAAATGCCGTCTAAACACGTCAAACCTATTCTTAATAAGTTTGTTTGAAGACGTATATATACACAATTGGCACAACTCAAAGCCACAAAACAAAGAATGAATGAATGAATGAAGACGATATATGCATCTTTTCTTATCTATTCTATCTATTTTGATATAAGGTAAAGTTAATTGAACATATAATAAACACTTTTATCTAATAATATGTTTTTTAAATATGTGGTATTATTGTATAAATTGCAAAATATGGAACGCACTTGAAATTCGAAATATTAAATTATTAAACTTTTCCGTACTTATTTAGTTGATTATTTTTGTACAAAGTTAAATAGTTCAAAATACATCAATATCTCTGAATTTAACTTTTTGCGGATTGAAACATTATTACTTATCAGCATCCATATAGTAAATAAATCTTAGCATAAAACAAAATCGCTTCCCACCATCTGTACGATATTTTAAACTACACAACGAATTTTAATGCGCTTTTAATTAATAAACCAAGTGATTCAACAGGAAAGTTTATATGTATAATACAAACACATTACAGTGGAGAGTCTTTTGTCTCATCTGTCATCAAGAATTTCAAAGATTTTTAATTTAATGTCGAAAAGCCTACACTGTATCCGTGCGAAGACAGATCGCTATTTTATAAATGAAATATAATATTCCTATTGTTTTTTATTTTATATACACCTTTTATCATTAAATAAAAGGTTTTTTTTACGCATTTTATAAAAAAGAAAATTGATTTATTTACTAAATAAATAAATAAATTACAAACAGCGTTTATATTATCTTCTATTTTATTTCGAAAAAATTAGTGGTTTTAACAACATTTTCCAACCTTTGTCATATTTTCAACACACAAAGGCAAAACAATGAAAAGAAGTCTACAGTAAAGCCATCGTCAAAAACATCGCAATAAAAATCATAACTTAATAATTCAAATAAGTGTACATAACTCAATACAAGGTAATTTCGCCCGGGAGAATGTATCTATTTTGATTGAATTTGTACGTTATAAAACATTCATGCGCTAATCCGCCCCCACAGATTATATCTGACAGATGCATATATAACCAAATTGGCGAGTTTAGTAGATCAGAAATTGAAGGGTCGAGGAAATATATGTTAACTAGCAGTTGCTCGCGGCATCTCCCGCGCAAAGTTTAGAATTTAACAGAAACGATTTAGAAAACTGAAAAGTCACAAAATCAAGCTTCTACCTTTAAAAATGACGTAATTTTTTAAAAACTTTTCTTCGCGTGAACTTAAGTTCTTTCTCAGGGTCTAGTACAGACATAGTTCTCTGTACTAAATCTCATTTAAATCATCATCTCTATTTCAATCAATCATTTCGTAACAGAAATTACTTTTGCATTTATAATATTAGTGAGAATTAAGACTTTAAAAAAAGAAAAGCGATTTTAGTCAAAATTCTATGGAACCAATCTTAATTCTTATATAATATACCGTACAAGGTACCGTATTTTATATAAGAAAAAGAAAACAATAATGTTTAAACTTGTAGTTTTATTTTACTTAACGCAGTAGTAGATTTATTTTGTACGAAAATTAAATTTAGAAATTTCTAAAAAAAAAACAATAACAACAAGCAAACAATTTCCAAACAAAAAAAAAGTCCTATTAAGTCACACTTCAAAATTCGTTCTTCAATTTTTCTCTCGTAAACGTAATCTCGTTAAAAATTGAAAGAACTTATTTCATAAAGTCGAAAGAGAAGAAATTAAAAGAAAAGAAAGCCGTTTCATTGAGCTGGGAAATTTATTAATGTTTCTTTTCATAATGGACCTCTTTTACTTTGTAGGTTTAACAATTATTCAGTACAATTGCGAGTTCGCTAAACAATGTTTTTCATTTACTTTTTATATGTTACTTTGTTTAAATGCTTAGTTCTTTACTTAACATTAGCTTTATATTGTTTTGCTTACTTATTATTTGTTTATTTTTATTATTTAAATGAGTTTTGTTGCCGCGATTCACTTCGCCGTATATAATAATACTGTCTATAGTTTATACTTACTTGAGGCTCAATGGTTGAAATTCGACCATAATCATTTTAAATTATACGTTTGTGTGTGTGAGTATCAAATACATGGTAATGTGTATAATGAAATGAAACTATTTTAAACGGATTTAAATCGCGTATAATTATTTTTATCATCCCGACGTTTCGAGCACTTTGCAGCGTTCGTGGTCACGGGTAGACTCTACCCGCGATTTAAATCCGTTTAAAATAGTTTCATTTCAATGAATAGTAATCGCGAAAATCTAAGACAACGATAATGTGTATAATGGTTTTTTTTTTTTTTAATTTAATAAGCTAATTACACTGTTTCTCCATATAAAGTATGAATGTGCAAAATTTTATACTTTTCCGTCCGCACAATTTAATTTAAAAAGGGGTATAACGTTTTTACATTAATATATTCATAAATAAAAATCTATTGATATGCGGAATACATTAAATTTCAATTTCTATCCTATAAATTAGCATGACTTGAATATAATTGAAAATTAACATTCTATTTTTGCTATTATATTATTGGATTGGTGTTATATTAATGGATAAAATTATAATATACAAAGGAATATAACTTTAAACGTCAAGGATTTAAGTCTTTTTTCAATAAATCAAACAATTAATTAAAAAAGGAGACTTAAAAAAAGAGGAGCCGACTTCAAAATCCAAGTACACAATTATGTTTATCTAAGCTATTTTTATTTAAATACCAAAACTACTAAAATGATTTTGATGAACCTTAAGACTAATTGGATAATAAAGTAACAGCCTGTAAATATCCCACTGCTGGGCATAGGCTCCTCTTCTATTAAGGAGAAGGTTAAGAGCTTAATCCACCACGCTGCTCCACTACGGGTTGGCGGATATACATGTGTCAGAATTTCTCCTGGCTATGCAGGTTTCCTCACGATGTTTTCCTTCACCCCCGAGCTAGAGATGAATTTAAACTAGCCGGGGTTTGAACCTGCGATAGTCATTTGAGATCGACGTGTTCTAACCACTAGGCCATCTCGGCTCAATTGGATAGTATAACCAATCAAACAAAAAGAGAATAAACTAAATTTTAAAATAATCGATGAACATACATAAAAAAAAGTCTCCACCAAATTGAAAACCTTTTTGGAAATCAATTAATTGATTTAAAAAGTCAAAAACCCGACTACGTAACAGACCATCAGCAGTAAGAATCGTTACGAACCGACTTTAAACGTTATAGATCCTAAACAGTAATTCAGATTGAAAAACGATATGAGGAACCTAAAAACTATTTTTAAATATATTTTTAACGATACCCCACTTGACATAGTTCGTCGATTTTCATTTCTTTTTCACAATATGGCGTCCACATTCAGCCATTTTGATTATACAAAATTTTTATGCTTTCTATGACATTTACACTGTCATGACGAATCAAACGCCGTGTCATGTACATACACACAGGCTTATATACATATTACCTTCCTTTGCGTCGCAATCGGGTAAAAAGAAACAATGTTGATATTACAAAAAAACCTATTGCTATACAGATAAAAAATCAATCACATTGTAATCCATCTTTTATAGTCTGTGTAAAAGCCTTCCGAAAATGAATTGTTAGACGCATCGTTTCGAACTCCCGCCGTGTAACGAAACTGATTTAATAAATTTCAAGTCTCGACTGTATAATCTGTTTGATCTTGTTTGAGAAAATTAAAAAAATATACCTACAAGGAGGCTGTACGTCACTCCAATTTTCATCTCAATCCATAATATAGGGCGTGATAAATTTTTTGCCTTAAAAAAGGGGAATATTTTAAATTCATTATGAATTTTCGTCTCTGTCTGCGAAGTTCTGCGTCAACGAGCTACTCGGGAAAGAATTTATCTTAAATGTTTCAAAAGTTTTACTTTAAAGTTTACGGGAACTTAAATTATCTTAGACATTCTACTTTGCCGTTATTATTATGCCGTTCTTTATTTTCTAATTTTTAATATATTTTCTAATTTAAAAATACAATTTAATTTAAAAACAATAATTAAGTGTCACTTATAGAATGTTACGTGTAAACCGTAATATTTTCCGAATTAAGAAATATCCTATATCCTAATTCAGTACAAGATCAGTGAAAACACAAAATACAATTGCATTATTAATTTTGTTCAAGACTTTTTAATGAACCGACTTCAAAATTAATTCAAATATTTTGATTTTAAAACCAAACTGTTAAACCGATTTTGATGTAGATTCTATAGGATTCTGGAATATATTTTAAAAAAATTAAAAGAATGAATAAAACATTCAAGTCAATTTCGAGTGATCGGGAAACATACATAAAAAAATCCTTGACGGATTACGAATTCTCTTCATTTTTGTGAAGTCGGTTAAAAACAACCATACGTTATATTCTTGATAAAAAATACTAAATCATTAATGTAATATTCGAAAAAAAGTTCGTAACACGTAATTTGCAAAAATCCTGTCGATTTTTAACATGCATTTAACAATAAAGATTTTATTTAAACTCGCAAAAATAATACTCCTAATGAACAGTAACATGAGATTCATATTTGAACGATGATAAGCAATACTGTGTCATGCCACACAGCATTCATTTTGAGAAAATGGCATCCAAAGATGTTAAACCTATTCTTAATAAATATCTTTAAAGAAGTATATATCCATCTTTTGTATTCTATTGTATTTTAATAAGAGGTATGAGGATTTAATACAGATTAGTATAGTAAAATGTTGTATCTAATAATAAGTTTTTCAAATATATAAGATTATTATGTAAATTACAAAATATGGAACGCACTTGAAATTCTAAACATTGAATTGAGAACCTTTTTTACGTACTTATTTAGTTCAGATGTCTTGAATTTTTTTGAATAATGTTAAATAGGTGATACATTAACAAAATACACCAAAATTTCAAAATTTAACTTTCCGTGGGTCGACACATTATAGCATCCATTATCGCAATAAGTAAAACTTTCACACGCACAACATCGAATCAGTAATCGGTCATTAGAACTATATTTACAGACAACTTAGCAACAATAATAACGATATCTCGAGCTCATTATCCATACCAATAAAACGATCATATAACATCTCGTTTCACTCTACTATCCTCAGCACGGGCACTCAATGTTTGTGCAGCTCCGGATATTACTCGCCAGCGGCCATCTTTTAGATACGTGTTTTTGTTAACTGTTGACGCTGAGCGTTTACTCTATCTGAGTATTTGTCGAGTCGCTGAGTGTTTGCAGCGTTTATGACCGGAAGAATTCTATATGATAGAGCAATTTTGTTAAACGGATGGAGTTATTTTTAAATTGTAGTAAAATATCAACCTGTTAATATCCCACTGCTGAGCAAAGGCTTCCTCTCCTATTAAGGAGATGGTTTAGAGCTTAATCCACCACGCTGCTCCACTGCGGGTTGATATACGTGTGTCAGAATTTCTCCCGGCACATGCAGGTTTCCTCACAATGTTTTCCTTCACCGCCGAGCTCGAGATGAATTTAAATACTAATTTAGCGCTTGAAAAATCAGTGGACCCCGTTTGAACCCGCGATTATCGGTTGAGATCGACGTATTCTAACTACTAGGCCATCTCAGCTCTATCTCTCTAGGGGTATCTCTATCTAGGGGTGCCCAACTCTCCTCGTTAGGGCGCAATTGCGTCATAAGATGAATGTAAAATAACTAATAAATAAATTAAAAATTCGACTGCGTCGCAAGACCATCTGCAGTCAGTGTTACCGTCTAAGTTCTTCGTCTTCCGTATACGTGAGAATCATTATGATCCTAAACGGTAAATCTGATGGAAAAACGATACGAGAAACCTAAAATTATTTTTAAATACCTATTCAACGATACCCCACTTGACATGGTTCGTCGATTTTCAGTTTTTTTTTCTTTTACACTTTGCAGCATTCAAAATCGGCTATTTTGTTTTTTTTTTTTTAATTATGCTCTCTATGACATTCACGCCGTCATGGCGAATCAAACGCCGTGTCACTTATCAAAATCAGCTAAGACGTTTAGTCTAATTAGTGCAATAAAGCTACAAACCTACATACATTCATATTTATATATACATAGACTTGTAAACACATTACCCTCTTTTGCTCCGTGCAGTCGGGTACTAAAATGAGTCTTGTGCTCTGTAGTCCAATCGATCGTGTTTGGCATATCAACAATCCATGTGATGGATGCAGCCATTTCATCGATCAGGTAAGCGAACTAACGTAAAAGAAATATGGATCTAAGCTATGTATAATAAATTCAGACGAATGCAGTAACCTTTTGCATGTGCATTTATGTCTATAATACAATTTTAAAACTTGAGGGCTGTATGTAGTATGTTTTGATAGCGATAGCTATTCACATTTAGCCCCCCGTTCAGTGAGACCGTGGCATGATGGAATAAGATCCAGTCTTAACCATTGAAATAGGACTCACCCTGTTTGTATTAAAAAACTGTCTTTAAATATAAATAATACAGACTTAACAATATTTCTGTAACCCATTAAATGCGACTATAATAATCTGTACCTATTTCCAATTTTTCTTAGACAATTTTCTTGGTAGCGAAAATATATTTTCGTTTAGCATACTGTGTTGCTAGGCAACGTCGTCCAAAGTGGTCGGAATTCAACATCTAGAATCTTATAACATATATATTATCTATATAATTTCTTTGATTAAATTTATAAAAGTAATATAATATTTATTTACAGATACCAGGAGAGCATAAACACCGAACAATTCACCTCATCGATATAAAATAAACCGTCCCCGTAAACACGTTTGGGCTGTTTTCACCCACTCGATCCGTCCTTTGATATCGCATGTTTATTTTATGGTGCCATGGAATGGTCGCATGGAAAGCTATGGCTTTTGGAATAGTATAAAAATGTATTTGAATGTACGATATAGTTGTTTTTAATGGTTTTTAAAAAGTAAGTTTCATTGGTATTGGTTTTTTATTTGTATCGATTCATATTTGTTTCCCAACAAGGTAAAAGATCAAGAACATCTTAATATATATAACTTAAAGGTGACTGACTGACAAAGTGATCCATCAGCGCAAACCACTGGACGTATCGGGCTGAAATTTGGCATGCAGGTAGATGTTATGACGTAGACATTCGCTAAGAAAGGATTTTAATTAAATCTTCCCTCAAGGGGATAAAATAGGAGATGGACGTTTGTATGAAACTTTGTCAATTTTAAACCGATCGGGCTGAGACTTTGCATGTATAAAGCTATTATGACGTAGGCATCACAGACATCGCAGACTAGTTATACTATAAAAATAAATTATAAAAATTATAATTTACTTACTTTTATATTTCAAAATATATGATCGTTTATCGCTTGCTAGAAATAATATACAGTGACAGTACTATTCTATTACTGAACATTAGATATATCAGATGATGGCACATATATTAATCACTTTATGACCATTACACTGCCCCTTAGCAAGGAAATATGATTAGGCATTCGCATAATCGAATGAAAGCGAACCAGCCCGCCGTAAGTTCCGATATCGTCAAACATTTGCCAACATGAAGCAAATACAATTTATCAATAAAGTAAGATCCTGAAAACAAGTGGCTTGAAGGGTCGAGTAAACACGACCCATAATATTACCGACATTATGTCCCGTTTACACTGTCTCTTAAGGATGTGTGTAACGCGTCTTAACTTACCCACTGTTTGTTTAGACGCGTTAACTTCGCGATATATTGTTTCGATTTTAAAATTAGATTTAAGTACTTAAAAAAACAAGTAATAAAATCGCATAAAATCCGCCATTTATAACCTCTAAAGCAAAAGAGGGATGTTATAACTTTGACCGCTTTGTGTGTCTGTCTGTGACACCGTAGCTCCTAAACGGGTGAACCGTTGTGGATGCGTTTTTGTTATTTGAAAGAGCGTTTGCTAGTGATGATTCTTAGACATGTTTTACCAAAATCGACCAGCTTCAATAAAAAGACATTCAATTTTATTTAACGTTGAAAATTTAGTCATTTATGATTTCTTAACAATATCATTAACCATGTGACAGTCGCGCTATCAAGATGTACCACAACAACCCAGGACCCAATTAGGGCCGTCGTACTCGTAAGCACAGTTAGTTTTTGTAACCTAGCTTTTATATAGGCACGATTCAATAAGTTTTTTACCGCTGTACTCGTGCGAGTACAACCTTCTAAAACCTTCATAATAGGAAAACATTCCTTTTCCTTTTGTATTTAAATATTTCACTTATAATTAGAAAATAAAAAGATATGGCTTAATAGGTCAAGCCGTTGAGTTGTTACGAGAAGAAGTACATACAACACATACCTACATATAAACATAAGAAAATACAAAACCCAAATTCCAAATAGTATGAACGTAATCCTTAAAGTCTGATAGCAGGAACATAACATATCTCTACATATATATTATTATGTACTGTTTCTAACATTTCGAAATAACAAACGAAATCATTTTGTATTCCATCTTGTACGATATTATGTATTTCCAGTTGCATTGAATAATACATCAATTATTTGCTTCACTAAATCCTCCCGTTCCGACATAATGTAAACGGACTGTTAACAGGGTTATAGCAAGACAGACAAACATTCGTACCCAATTAAATGGCTCGCGGAGTTGTATGCATAGGACGCTCTTTGATACATGTCTTTTATATCGTAAGAACATTATATATACATACATATGTATGTTTTGTTATGTAAATAGGGACCCGTGGGATCGTTACGGTTCTTAATGTCAAACAAATAGAGTTTTTAAAGGGAAAATTGTTCAAATAAAATTAAGTGTTTTAGGGTGAGATATCAAATTGTATAAAATTTAAAATTTACCCGCAGGCTTCCGACAATTTTACTTTTGACTAAATATTACTATTAGGTTAAGGTTTTTTTACAGTTAAAAGTACTGTGGAAAAACATTAACCTAATTTAAGAGGTAAAATTTTGTAAGTTTATAAGTTTGTATGTAGGGAGTAATCTCTAAAACTACTAATCCGATTTAAAAAAATCTTTTTGCGTTTGATGGGCCGTTTATTGAGAAAAATTCTAGGCTATATTACATCACGCTACAAAACATAGGAGCAAAGCAGTGACCAAAAACGTGACTAAAACCGCGATATTATTTACATAAAAGAAAACTTACTACAACTTACCTAACCCATCCTAATATATTTGCAGGTTTTTGGCTTTCGTATTCGTTGTTTATATCTAAATTACATTTTTGCAAACCCTGCGCTCAAAAGTAGATACTTTGTACTGATTTTGACAGTTTAAAAACAAACTTAATAGACTTAATTTTTATCCACGCAAATGGTATTGTAGTAAACAACTTGTGTAATAAAACAGGACATAACAACAGTTTGTATAATAAAGAAGGGTTAAATGAACTATTTTCATTACCACGTATATCAGTAGAAATGTTTCGTATTCGGGCCAATTGCTCGGAGAACTTTTATGCTGACATTTCGGTAGTTTTCGGTAGTTGGATGCTTGTTATGTTCCAATGAATGTACTATTTGAAGTTTTATTGTACTAAAGTAACGTTACAATTTTATAAACAAAAATAACATACATAATATAAGTTTATATGTTAAACAAAGTCGGCTTATTTAAAGTATTTATGTATATAAATGCTTTATTATATACGACGAAGAACGGATCTATTTTTATAATATTTTTATTTTCGTAGGATTTGTCTTATCCGTCCGGAGTAGCAAAAATTATTTAAACATAGAAATAAAGAATATAAAAAACAATTCATTTTCTCATACATATTGTAGGAAAAACTTTAAAATGTATAGATGGTTTTGTTAGTAAAGTAACAGCCTGTAAATATCCCACTGCTGGGCAAAGACCTCCTCTCCTATAAAGGAGAAAGTTTATAGCTTAATTCACCACGCTGCTCCACTGCGGGTTGGCGGATATACATGTGTCAGAATTTCTCCCGGCACATGCAGGTTTCCTCACGATGTTTTCCTTCACCGCCGAGCTCGAGATGAATTTAAACACTAATTTAGCACTTGAAAAATCAGTGGTGCCGGGTTTGAACTCGCGATCATGGGTTAAGATCGACATGTTCTAACCACTAGGCCATCTCGGGTTATCGGTTTTGTTAACATAACATTTATTGATTATTTGGCTATACGAAGTTCGCCTGGTCCATATATATCTACTAGTTATATGCAAACGATATGAAAAATGTGTTGTTTGTTATTCGTTCTATTTACTTATATATGTAAAAGTAAATCAGACACGCTCAAAAAAAATCGACAAATATAATCTTGAAAATAACGAATTGTTAAATTTTTTTTTTTTGTCGTCCAAATACATGTAGTTTAAAACAAGAACTACATTTGTGAGTACTCTCAAGAGTGTTATAAAACAACTCTGTAACCTAGCAACAGATACGTCGTAAGTAGCGATTATAATTGATTCTTAACTTAACATAGTGTTTCAGAACATACCCAAATAACTTACTAATTGTATAAATAAAGTGATTTATAAAATAAAATATAACAAATGTGAATTTTAAGAAAAGTCAACTCCATTTTTCCCATACGTTATACGTTCCAAGCGACGCAGCACTGTATAAATCAAAGTTTTTATCTTTCAATAAAGTCTGTCCGTCATGAAATATCGTGTATTTATTCAATGAAAGACGCCAAGTGGCCGCTCTGGCGTATTTTCATGAAGTGGAGCCTCCTTGGCGTTCTGCCGCATGCTTTATCATGTGAGGCCATTGTTCGCTTTAGTTACACTCGGAACAGATAGCGCAGATGATGTACTTGGATAGTCATGTATGATAAAATATATCTCATTTAGATACTGATAAGCAATAATGTGTCAACCCACAAAAAGTGAACTTCGCAGATGTTGATGTATTTTAATAAACTGTTAATAAAAATTAAGTCATCTAAGTACGGAAAGAAAGTTTCTTAATTTAATATTTCGAATTTCAAGTGCAATTTATACAATAATCATATATTTTTTTTAAACGAATTGTTTAATAAATCTTTTTATTCTACTAAACTGCTTTTAATTCATTATACCTTTTATCAAAATAGAAAGAAAATATGGATATATATATTCTTCAAAGAAATTTATTAAGAATAAGTTTGACATCTTTAGACACCATTTTCTCAAAATAGTGTCCGTGTGACTTGACATAGTATAGCTTATAAGTGTCCAATCTTTAAAATTCTCATATATCATTTATCTAAACTTTCCTCTTGAATTATTCTTTATTTTGAAGAATACCGCATTAAAATGTGTTGTGTACCGAGGGCAGGTCGCTTTGCTTTATACTATTTAAAGAAGAATTTATACCTACGTATGTACACGTATTTAAGATTTTTATTTTTGTTTTTAATTATTATTATTATTTTATGAAAACGAGGGCGAGTCGCTCTTTAAGTTATCTATAAAGCAAAACCTTTGATAGGTACGAATAGATAACTTAATAGGATAGAAAGGTTAGTTTATTAAGTTAATTAACGAAAACTTCTCAATCCTTTATGGCCAGTGAAACATTAACGGCTCACTAAAGTTCGCCAATTAATAAACATCAAAATTAATTAAAGTATAAAACAGCTTTACTACTATAAAGTACGTATTAAGCTATTTTTTTCTAAAATAATACAATATAATTGAATAAAATATATAACTTTATTTTAGATAAATAATTAACTTTAAAAAATATTAATAAAAATAAACTTAAAATGCTTTATTAGACATTCTTAATAAAAGAGGGTCCTTTTAAATTTGCTGACGCATTCTTTACGTTATTCAACAAAATATTTCATAAGGAAATAATCTCCAGAGATATAGGATGAAAGAAAATCCATGTTATATTTTAGCTAACAGAAAAACATGAAATACAGGCATAATTAACTCTTAATATGACATAACAGAGGCACTTGGGAATGCTCGAAGGGGCTCCTTGGGGAACGGTTAGGAGTTATGAAAAATCTAATTTCTTATGCCATTTCAAAATTACAAGATGATATTATGATGTACATTAAAGATGTATTCTTACTATTTATACGAGGATTCGCGTGCGTTTTGGAAGATAGTAAACTGGTAAAAAATTTCAAGTTTTTAGGTTCTGTATTAATGAATTAATCGGTCAGGATAAGTGACTATATGGACGCTGATAAGCAATAGTGTGTCAAGCCATACGGACTCCGTTTTGAGAAAATGGCGTCTAAAGATGTTAAACGTATTATGAATGATTTTTTTTTTTGATAAAAAATATCATAAATCACCAGCAGATTGATATATTTAATGTGTTATTTAATGATAACTTTTTCAAGTATTTGATATTATTAGTCAAATTTGACCATTTGAAGGTTGACACATTATTGTTTATCAGTATCTATATATAAATATGAATAATTAGTTTAGTAATTTTACTTATTTCGAGCAGGTTAAGAATATTATAATTTTATTGAAATGACAAAGCTGCAAATTATGTCGTGTTTTGTTATATTTAACTTCTAGAGATAACATTATAATTTGAGATTAAAAAAAAATACATAATTTTAAATGGTCTTATGAAATCAAAATCATGACATATTTTGTATCATCTGTATCTACGTTATCTCCTTTTCCCTTTAAATTTCGAGTTCAGCGATTCTCAACAACCCGAGTACAGTCGAAATAGGTTGTCAGTGTAAAAAAAAATTAAATAGAAATAAATATAAGGCATTCATAGAAAAAAACGTTCAAAGTTAACTGTGTTTCGTCCCAGATCCTGCTCAATGTTGGCAATCAACATTTTCAGCTCACAAAACATGTTGATTGCGCTTTTCAAGCAACGCCGGCTGCCTTGTGTTATTTTCATTGACATTTTTATGAATGGCAACTCTGATGTGGTATATGTTTTTTATTAAGCTATTTCATTTTATTGCTGGCAGCTCTTTATATTTTTAAATAACAAACATCTATTGTCACCAAACTTTGTGCATAAAAAAACCTAAAGTAAAAAGTGTTGGTAATTATTACTTTTTTTATTGCTGGCAACTTTTATGTTCATTATTTTAATAAAAACCGTTTTTCTTCCAATTTTATATTTTATAAATATAAACATTAAAAAATTTTTATTATAATACAGTTTCTATATTTATTGTTTAACTTTTTATTTTCAAAAGGATATAATTGTACAGACATAATAAATAATATTTTTAAACGTAAATTAATCATAAATAATGAAAATGAAAAAGCTACGTGCTAAGCATACGTAGCTCTATTAATTATCGTCTGACGTTTAGAATGTAATTAGCAACCCTTTCTGTCTGTCCGTCTGTCTGTCATAATTACGACCCTTGCGTGACGTGCGCGATAAACATATTAGGGAGATGTTTGGTTCACAACTATATTTTTTATTTTAAATTGATTGGTTGGATAAAAAATACCTTTTTTTTCGATATACCTACCTTTTTTAATAGCGGTATTTTTAAAACAATTTACTGCCTTACTACAAAAGATTTAAACAGACGTTAAACGCGCGTCTAAGACAGTTTTGAGTTAAACATGCTTTAGACATAGATTAATATACGTTTAAGTGAGTTTAATAGATGTTTAAAACCTATTTCAGCTATCAAATGTAACGTATAACATTTTATCAATAAGTTTTTTATGAGTTTATTCGCTGCTAAGCAATTTAGATAATATTTTAAGCAATGTTTAAATCTTAAACACTGTTTAGCTAGACACGTGTTTAACATGGTTTTAATGCGTCTTTTTTAATGTCTAATTGTTACAAGTAGGTATATTAAAAAGTACAAAATATATTAAAAAATTATATTTTAATCTCTTATTAGGCGAGAATTACACTAATAAGTTTTGTCCTCAAGCTATCATAAGGATTTACATAACCACCAGTTACCAGGTCATAGATTTGTTTTATATCAGTTACGAAAGTAAAACTTACGAACGTAATTCTCGCCTTACACAAACAGATTCTTAAAACATAATAATATATATTTTTATAAAAACAAAAACACCCATTACATAAAAAAAAAATTATTTCCATGCTCATAAAAATAAGATAATTATTTACATAATTAAATATTACTTCCAATATAACTAATGAAGCGTTTTATCTCATTTAAATTTAATAAAGTACGTAAAAGCGAAGCCATTAAATGTATAAGAGACGTCCAAGAAATTAGCGTCCCTCTTGAGGGGGCGAATATCTCTTAAAGATTTCGAAATGAGGTTTATTTCGCCATTAAGCTGTTTGATATAAAAGTATTTAGCGGACGTCACTAAGGAGTATTTGATTGATTATGACTCGATAGAAATGATAGGCGTAAAGCGTTTTATAACCTCTCAACCAAAAGAGGAGTGTTTTAAGTTTGACGTGTGTATCTTTGTGTCTATGGCTTCGTAACTCCTCAATGAATTCACCAACTTTGATTCAGTTTTTTTCGCTTGAAAACTAATGTAATTTAGATGGTTCTTAGCATTTAAATTACATCAGTTTTCAATTCAATTCAGTTCATGAAGATCTGTTCGCACGTTTAAAAATTATCAGATCTTTTCTAGGTGTTGAAAGAATCTGAGCGACTTCCACCGATCTAATCGACTCGAAATTTAATTAAATGTAAATGATATCAAAATAACAATTGCGTTACCTTGACCTGATCTGCAGCATCTGGAATCAGCAGAATGTATATTAATCTGCTCAAACTTACAGCAGAAGTATCGTGTTGGGGCTCGTTGAATAGGTCTTAAAGAGTAGATAGTCAGGGTTTAATCAAAATTTTTGTTTTTACAATTATGAATTTTATGTGTGTTTGAGTAGTTCTCTAGATGATGTAGATTAATAATTGATTACAGTAGTTAGTACGTAACAATATTTCATAAAAATATACACAAAAAATTAATTAAATAAAATAAAATGTTAAACGTTGTAGTTAATAAAAACCTATTCTCGTTTCAACTCGAAATGTCTGGAATTTCTTCTAAAGTAGAGCCCGCAGTACTTAACATAATGTAGGATTACAGTCACTGTCCCGCGGTTAGCTGTTGCTTTGAACTCGGCTCTTAGCTTACATTACGTGTATGTATATACTGTGTATATAATATAAACGATTAAAAAGACTTAACATGTATAGAATATATCTATATACAGACATAACAGTTCTTTTCAACCGACTTTGAATGTTGGCTACCTCAGTAGTCTGTCATTTGTTAATCGATTTTGAAAAGGCTATACTTTCAGATTGGTTTCATAAAATTTTCATTAAATCGGTTAAGTAGTTTTATTTCTAAATCAAAATAAGTGAAATCTAGCAACCCGTAGTGAAATAAGCTCTAAACCGTCTTCTTAAAAGGAGATGAGGCCTTTGACCAAAATACTTATTAAAAAAAATCTGACAATCGAACAAGTGATCACTTGCTGCACCAGAGAAGCTACATGCATTACCAGCTTTAAAAGGAATAAAGGGTGAAGAGAAAATAATAAACAAAGAAAGAATGAGGAAAGGGATTAGGTTTCCAGCATTCTCACTCACCGTATGAAACACAAGTATATTAGAAACTTCACACTGATCTTCTGTGAGAGTTGGGTACTGCCCCCGTCGAGCCCGACTACAAGCCGTAGTCGATAGGCTATGATAGGATAGACACCTAGACTCTACCTTAGATAAACTTAGAGATCACAGCTTTTTAACCATTCATTTAAAATATTGCTGATAAACAATAATGTTTCAACCCCCATAAATTAAAATTTGGAGATATTAATGTATTTTATTAGCACATCACCTATTTAACATTATTAAAAAAATGAAGTCATATAAACTGAATAAGTACGAAAAAAAGTTTCTTAATTGTTTCGAATTTCAAGGGCGTTTCATATTTTGAAATTTATACAATAATAATAATATTTGAAAACTTGTTATTAGATAACATATTAAATAACTCTATCTGCTTTTGATTCATTATACATTTTATCAAAAAAGAAAAGAAAAGACGAATATATACATACGTCTTCAAACAAATTTATTAAGAATAGGTTTGACATCTTTAGACGCCATTTCCTCAAATTGAAGTCCGTGTGGCTTGACACAGTATTGCTTATCAACGTCCATATATAGTAATTTAAATACACCAGACTTGAGTCTGGGTTGAGATCCAATTTGAGTACATCCAAAAATAAGTTCAATGAACTATTTTGTAGATTGAACCGGA
Organism: Hypolimnas misippus; assembly: GCA_037950945.1. Classification (NCBI taxonomy): domain Eukaryota; kingdom Metazoa; phylum Arthropoda; class Insecta; order Lepidoptera; family Nymphalidae; genus Hypolimnas; species Hypolimnas misippus. Next base: position 2,528,768 of record JBBEEQ010000024.1, read on the forward strand.
ATGTTAATAAAGATAAAGCACAGATATGGTTGTTCGCTGCCAGAAAATCTTGGCAGCGTCAATTTTCTCATGTCATATTATACTATCAGTTACAAATTGCGGCATATTATTATGCTTATCCGAAAAATAGAGAATATTATGCCAAAAGTAAAATTGGAAGACTTTAAGATGTATTTCACTTTGGCAATGAGTTTCGTGGTTGTTGTGTTATAATCTGTTTTATTGTCTAGTAAATTAGCAGTACTGCTTTACTCCTGTGAGTCGTAGCATGATATAATATAGCCTATAACCTCCTTTTCAAAACAAATTAACCAATGCAAAAAGAATTTTTAAAATCGGTACAATACATTCGGAGTCTATTCAATGCAAACAATCAAATCTTTCCGCTTAATAATGTTAGTGTAGACAAATTAATTTGTGACGTCAATGTCACTGATAATTGTAAAACACTCGTGTAGAACTGGCTCTAGAGTTTACGAATATTTGCAAACTTTAGGCAAATATATTTTATCCGAATCGAGACTATCTAAAACAAAAACTGTCGTGAATTCTCTAACTTAAGTGTTACTGACAGTTTTTGTGACAGCGTTTTCTTATAGTGCTCCAATATGAAAGTGTATATTTGCATAAATATTTAGTTTATTCATCGAATATATAAATCATACATGAGTAGGTAGATAGTATTATACATTATGTTCATTTTAACGTTATTACTAATAATCATTTATAACAACAATCTATGTTATAAAGACCTATTAAATGACTTTGTTTGCTATTTCCTTCTACCCCTATTTCACCTACTTCTTTACTCCCTTCAAGTTTACATAGTCTATCTCAAAACCCCAATCTATATCTATACAAAAATTATCAAAATTAGTGCAAAGGCTTAGGCTCTTAAACTAACACACAAAGTTGTAAACAGAGTTACTTTCGCATTATAATATTAGTGTGAATTATTTTCTCTATTTTTTTTTTGTACAAAAAATACTTAGCTTTAGGTTAGAATTACACTTATAACTTTTGCTCTCAGGCCGTCATAAAGATTTACATAAGTTATTTATGATTGCTTTACACCTGAAAGAATTAGTGTCTTTATATTTTAACAGATACAGCTTTAGGTAACTGTTACCAGGTTACAGAGTTGTTTTTATCGATATGTTTTATAGTTACATGAATCAAACTTACCAATGTATCCTTCCCCATAGAGATTAAATTCCTTAAACGACTTTCAATATTCATGATTTGTTTTAGAAAGTTACGAATTATAAAACTTCACTGTGCTCCGGCGAAACTCTCAGGATTTAATACTTGTATAAATTAAGGGTTCTATTCATAATATTTTAACAATAATACGAAGCAGTGTTTATTTGTTTGTTTGAGAAATTTTCTTACGACTTTCATTAATCAAAGCCTTTTAGAGGCAACCCATACATAATAAAAACTTTTTGTTTCAAATACACAGACTTCGAAAATGAAATAAATAAACTAAACATAAAGTTAAGTCAAACTTATAAAAAAAAAACTAGATACAGCCGAACGTATTGACTCCTCCTTTTTAAAAGTCAGTTAAAAATGCACTATGCTGATCTACCAACAGAGCCAAAAAAATAGAGATACATATACATACATATATATTAACATACTCTCCACTCAAGACAGACGTATAAAGAAAATTGTTGATCTTTAAATAATTTCAATAAATCTTGTTTATCAACAAAAAATAGTAATTTTATATACAAATATCTAAATTCGTCTCCGAACGTCACTCTTATTATAATTTCGTGTGCCTCCGTCGTCTCCCCTCCCCCGAGCCTCCCCTCTTCGATATCCAGTAAGAATTTCATGAAAGAGGAAATTAAATTTTCTATAAAGTCAAGAATAACTTGCTAGCTATCGGAAGTTTGTGTTTTGATCAAAGATGGGGAATATTACTTTTAAAAGAATGGTCCTTTTTAAAATAAAATTTCCGGTCTTTTGAATTTTTTGTTCTTATAAACTTAATTATTGTAAAAAGAATTATCGTGAAAGAGAATCGATGTTTTGTTTTAAGTTTTAAAATTGTTTTTGAGTAAGTATTCTTGTATTTGAGATTTATCGATTTTAATGTTTTTCTTATTTTTGTTTCAGGTAAATTAACGTGAGAAAATAAACTCCAATATGCAACATTTAGACGTAAGAACTATATAATTGATTGAATTAAGGATCACTTACCTACAATTAGAAATTATTTATTAGAATTTAATTTCAGGTTAATTTAAGAATTAATTTCGTCATATTAGCCATTTTTATATTTACGAAAACTATTAAAAAACTCAACTAAGACATGACAGAAGAAGCTGATCAGGGTGTTACTTTTTTCATTTAAAACATTATTATATTCGTACACAAAAAAGTATCTTGCATCTAACATTTTTACCCTACAACGGTAATAATTTAATACATTTTACTTATAACAAAACATCAAACAGTTACCTTCCAACATTATACATCCAAAACTCTCCAATTAATGTTTATGGTCGTGAAATAATTAAATGCAGAACTTGGATAGCGCTCCATCAGGCATTCGGACCTGATTACACCATCTTGGCGTTTCAAGCATTCTTGAACACGTCAAGTCTCGTCACATTCGACTTTGTAACCGTGCCTTAAAGACGATCCTCTTTGTAGAAGTCCTGTAATTAAACTTCAAGAGAAGTTTTGAGCAACGGTTATGGGGAGTTGGTAGACTTCTATTCGAGTTGTATTGTTCGTAGTGCTTTGTTCGAGTTTGTCCTTTTGATTTTCCTTGCTTTGATGGTGTAAGTTTAAATAATATTAGCATGTATAACTCTTTTTGTGTCCTTACTAATATTATAAATGCGAAAGTAAGTCTGAACTACAGAACGTTGTAATACAGAGTCTTGACATGGTAGCTTTCAAAATAATGTCCCAACAAGGTGGAAGCAGTATTTATGCTACTATCAAAGTCCCTAAGGCTCGATACAATGCAATTTTAGTCTCGGATATTTATGCAATTTACAATGTTACAACGTTAGCGCGATTTAAAATACAACTAACGTCATCTATTGGCATATACAGTGAACTAATGTAAGATGTAATGTGTAATGTGCTGTTACAACGTTTTAAATAAAATTAGGTACAGAAACAGTTTAGAGAATAAAAAAGGAAATAGATACTTAGACTAATTTTTAATACGAAAAAATTACTGTTAGGGGTTAAAAAGAGATACAATTATAATGATAAAAAAGGGAGTAAATAATCCTGCGCAAACAGAGTCGCAAGCACCATCTTGTTATTTTATATACATATATCTTAATTTATACCTGCGAATCTTATAAAGTGGTAAAGTTTATTTGTAAATTTGTGTGGAAGGGTTTCTCTGAAACTACTGATCCGATTTGAAAAATTATTTTCTCGTTGGATAGCCTCTTTAATGACGAAGGTTATAGGCTATATTACACCACACTAGGCCTCGCAGAAGCATAATCGCAAAAGCATAACCATAAACGCAAGTGACACCGCGAGGTATAGCTACAAAACTGTACCGATTAACTGATTTAATAAATAAGACTTAAGAAAAAGGAACTGACTTCAAAAGGAAATCCATTCATTTACTTAAATAACTACTACTATATACTTATTCCAATTATTTTGATCTGAAACAATTTGATAAATATTTTATGACACAAAATGAAAACATACCCAAAATTCAAATAAAAAAAAAACCAAGGTAAAAAGCATTTAAAAAAAACACAACGAATTGAGATATTCCTACGATTGATAAAAATCTCTAAACGTAACGTTGAAATTTCAATCAATTGTCTTTCTAATTAAATCGAAATTCGTAAAAAAAAAATAATTGTATAATATTCCTAAGATCTTGTATAATATTATTGTCATCATATAAAAGGAAATTCGTAGATTAAAATCATAAAAAATCAGTAACATTTATTTCTTTGGATTTAAGAAAATCATCACATACTAGAAAATATCTACATTTTTCCCCTTCAATAAATAATACGATTAATATCAAGGGTAATAACTACCCTGAACATCCATTTCGGCCCCTTCCCGCTAAATCTTTTTAACCCTCTCAAACGTCAGTACTAAATCTTGGTCCGTCACGGGAAAATTAAAAATAATACTTCCCCCGTGCACCTTAAACCACTTTCCTTCGTCCTTTATGTAGTTAATCAGTTGAAATATTTAATTACTGGGACAAACCTTGCGGCCGTCAGTGAGCACTCAACCCTTTCGGGTGCTCTAAGACATAAACGCCAGCGAGAATGATAATCTATTAAGAGCTCGATGAATTCTATATCCTTTTAGGAAACTAATCGAAATGTAGCTTGTAGTTCAATGATTTAGACACGAAAATACATAGACCTTGATCTATTTCGGAGTCAATTAAAGAGCTTGTCTAGTGCCCTGTCTACTCTTAGGCGAAAGGTGGAACTACTACCATCCAACTACCATTTTTACGACCTTTAGTTTCCAAAGCTAATACAGTCTTGAAAATTACCAACCTTACATTAACAATAATCGTGTACACATGCTAATTTATGTTTTTACATGTTATGACAATCGCTTTTCTTTTAAACCACACCAAAAGGTTTTGGGACCAAAATATTTCATTCTATCGTAGAAGATTTCATGGGTTCACTAGTTTCCTGAGGTGTATCTGATTTTTAAATTATATTCGTAACAGTGGATTCTAACTTTTAAAACAAGTTTATTTTAGCTATGTATATAATACAATAACATTTTAGTGTTTATTGTTATTAATTTGGGTTTTTATTTAAACATTTTTTGGTCCTTCTAAAATATTGTGATGTAATCTACATATATTTGATAAATTTCAACACAAACATATAAAAATCTTTTAATACCTAGACCTGTAGTTATACCTAATCGACAGTGCATAAATTATTTTACCCTATCCTTGTTAAAAGTGATATTAGCTAGCAATAAAACATTAACATACAGACTGTTACTTTCTAACGCGACAACAACAAAAATATCTTTCAATCCTTTATTAAAACTTATAACTTTCTTATATTCTTAACATAATTAGATACAAGTTTTGTAATCCTTCTCAATCTCATCTCACAAGCTTTGTCTTCTTCGAGGTACTTATAAGCTCTAAGCTAAGCACATAAATGAATTACACTAAGCGTCGCAACGCTGAAGAAACATCAGCATACTACGAGATAATCACAGTGCGGAGGCGAAAGCGGATTAAAAAGTAGCAAGCAAAATTCTTAATAAAACTCTTTAAAGAGAACTTTAGCTTGCTTTTTAACTAAAAAATCGTTTCTAACTTAACAATGCTTTTATGCCAAGTTGTTATAGATTTATAATAAAAATCGTAAATTTAAACTGCGATTTTTCTATTTCTGTACATTTTTTTTTTTCGTTTAACTAAAATTTCACTTGTAAAATTTATTACAACGCTGAATTTATCCATTAATATTATACATGTAAAACTGACTCTATCTATCTATATATCTGTTTATTTGTTACGTTTTCCCGTTAAGACCGCTAAACCAATTTTAATGAATTAGTATATAGATAGACTAGACTGGGTAGAAGGACATTAGCTACATTTTAAAGCAAAAATTAAACGTCATATAGATAAAATAGAGGGCGAAATTTTCTACGTAGACGACGTTGCGGGAACTTGGTAGTATACTTGAATATTTAAAATCGCTCCCTCTTATAATTATATCCGCTCGCTCATGCAATGTAACAATAGCGTAAATCTTGATGAATAAACTTAATTAGGGCTGTCGGGTCGACGCAATTTTTCTGCGCCTCGGAGATCAGTTCATGATGTCGTTTGTCGCTTTGTGCTTAACTTGCTTTGTGAAATGTGTCGGGTCCTTGGTGTTTCGACTGCGTAATATAAAATTGAAATTCGCATTACGTTTTAGAGCTATTTTATAATTAAATAGACTCAACAGAGACCTTAAAGTTTTTGACAGTTCTTTTTGGTAGAATTTTTATTCCGATGTGATAGCTTTTCATTAATTAAAATATTTTTTTTACGTTTCAAAAATGCTTGTTCTGCTTGAAAGTATACTTGAAAAAAGTAAATTTTGATTTTTATATTTCTTTAAGTATACTTATAGAGTATTCATTTATTAAAAAAATATAGGTATAAAAACCAAAAAATCAAACCACAAAATAATGTTACCTTATGGAATAGAATAGAATAGAATAATCATTTATTCAGGACAACATACAGATGCAGACATGAAAAGTGAAAATAAAACAAAATAGTAAACTAAAACTAAACATATTTACAAATTTATACTAAAAAATAATAAGAAAAAAAGAAACAGAAAAAAAAAACTAACTAAAAAAAATTAAAAGTATCATGAACAAAATATATATATATATATATATATATATTAAACAAAGAAATAAAAATCTTGTTCTTACTTATTAGAACGAAAAATTATGGCATAGTGGTGCATGTATAGTCTTTTTTTCTTTACTTGTCTTCATTTCGTAACACTACCCCTAACAAAGATCACGAATTTTTTTATATTTTTTTTCATTATCATTTTGCATTAGAAAAAATGATTCAGTTCAATAATTGAATCGATAACTTCTTATCTAACTCTTATCTGTGGCTAGAAGTACAAGTAAAGAGAAATAGACTATATAGAAAGACACAATTTAATATCACTGACAATATTACTTCGTAAACTATATATTTTTCTGAAATATTCCTTTAGATTCACGTCTTTTAAACCTATCTAAGGACAGACCTGTAAACGGACTTGCTTCCGTTAAGTAATTCATTTAATATTCTTTAATATAAATTATATACCAGTAGACAGTAAAATTGCTTTTAAAAATTTATACAACGTCATATCAACGGTAGAGTAAAAAAGGAAACAAAAAAAACACAATAACCAAAACGAAGGCAAAGAAACATCCATCCACGTGACTAAATAAAATCTACGTGACGCGGTAGATTATTTAAAAGAAAGTGCATAAAAAACACGTCCATAATCTGCCAATAAAAAGAACCAGGAGGCTCCAGCCCCATAAATAATACGAGCGAATAGCGTGCCGAAGCACCTTAACCGATTGTAATTTTGAGGGATGGTATATCCCAGAATTTTATGAGTTAATCACAACCTTTGAAGTTTGACGGATGGGGCATATTTATTGGCACCATCACGATATAGCGTCTACCCCACTTCCTTCCTTATACCTTTACTGGCTAAAATAATAAATGAATTCTTTAAAAAAGTTTTCTGTGGTAATAGAAATACGTAATACGAAATGTTGCGACCTAAATCCAAATTAGGAAAAGAATTTTGTACAACTCGTGTATGTATTTTGTGTCTTATTTATATAAAAGTAACAGCCTCTAAATGTCCCACTGCTGGGAAAAGGCCTCCTCTCCTATTAAGGAGAATGCTTAGAGATGAATGCTGCTACACTGCGTGCTAGAGGATATACATTTTTCAGAATTTCTCGCGGCGCATGCAGGTTTCCTCACCATATTTTCCTTCACCGCTGAGCTCGAAATGAATTTAAACACAAAAACACTTGAAAACTCAGCGGTTCAAGCTATTATTTATATACTTCATATTATTTACAAACTGAATTTCCTTCCAAAATTAATGTACTCGACAATATCATATAAAACAACTAACATAATCTTAAAAAGGGAAGAAATATGACTTGCTTATTCATCATAAAATCCAGTACGACACCAAGCTTTGCGTTCCTGTTTACGATAGCGCTGATCGATCAAATGTTATTCGTGTCGGTAAATCGAAACGTGATACGGAACGTGAGCCGCTATTCTATACTATTATAAAGCTAAAGAGTTTAATGGTTTGTTTGAATGCGCTAATCTCAGAAACTACTGGTTCGAATTGAAAAATTCTTTTTGTGTTATATAGTTTATTTATTGAGGAAGGCTATAGGCTATATTACATCACGCTACGCCTCATCGATAAAAAGTAATAACGATAAATGCAAGTGAAAATACGAGGGGCAGCTAGTTAAATATAAAATATATTTTGTTGACACATCTCTTGTACTTTCCATGGATTATAAATGCGAAAGTAACCCTGTCTGTGTGTTACGCAATCAAGTCTAAACTACTGAACGGATTTAAATGAAATTTTGTACAGAAATAGTCTAGAGTCTGAGAAAGGCCATAGGTTACTTTTGGGTTCTTTTTCTGGTTTGATAAAACTATCAATGTCGTTCGGTTGACTTATAACACTATGGTCACTGAAAATCAGTGTTGTGGCTTATAGGAATCTCATATGTAAAATATTAATAATACATTGCAGCGTTCGTGATCACGGGTAGACTAAGGTGACATTTGTCTATTTGAGATTTTAGAAAATATTATTTACAACTACCGCCAACGGTTTCTTAGATGGTATCTTGAATACCGTTCCGGTTGCACGCAGAAGGCACTAGCTGTATCTTTTGGTCTGGCAGTCTGTTGGACTTGGACAAATAGACAAATGTCACCTTAGTCTACCCGTGACCACGAACGCTGCAAAGTGCTCGAAACGTCGGGATGATAAAAATAATTAATATACGCGATTTAAATCCGTTTAAAATAGTTTTATTAATAATACATATTTTTTAACATTATTTTATTTACTTATTTTGTATGAGATTCCTAGGACGACAGTAAAAGCTGAGTGGCTTTCCTAATTGTGGCGTCACACTGCTGTGTAGAAATTTGTTTATTATTGTTATTTTATGTGTATAATTATCTTTATTTTGTCATTGTTATGTTTTTATTTTATTTGTTGGTATTGTACTATTGCCGCCTATGCAAGAATGTGTTGCTGCAAATAAAGATTATCTTTCTTTCTTTTAATCCCGAAAAAATGCACGATCCCTGTAGGAATGCGATGTAAACGGGAGCGCGATATGACCGAATTCATGTGGACGAAGTCGCGGACGGAATGCTAGTACGTTATATCATTATAAATAATTTAAAAAACAGTTGTTTTAAATATTGAGACAAAATACCTTTTAATTTATCGAGCACCTCCGACTTTTACCTCCGACTCTCACACTCATGTCTTAAACTGTTGTATAATAAGGTTTACTATATTTATGTCATATATTATTAAAAAGAAGATTGACGTGACAGACAAGATTCAAAAAAATAAAAATGGGTCTTTAAGAGATGTTGTATTTTATTTATAAGCCAAATATTGCATTTATACTAGCCACTTTACGCCGATTTTCTTTGAGAGTGTGGAGACTGCCTCTCAGTCGACCCAGACCGTATATAAGCTATAGTTAGTGGACTACTTCAGTACGGATAAATATTAAAATCAGTAAAAAAATACGATTCCTATTTAAATTTTCTATTCCTAGGATCAATAGAGAACATTGATATCTTCTATATTAATTAAGCAGTGCAGATAAGAGTCGATATCTGTTAAAAAAAATAGCATACAAAATCACGTATTATGTATTGAGTAATTTCAACAATATTTGAAAATTGTTTACATCTTTCATTAAACAGAAAATATCTACTACATTCTTTACTAAAACAAATAAACATTATTAATTAATTTATACAAATTTAATATAATTTACTAAATCACGTTACAGCAGATTACTTACTTACTACTTACTTACAGAGAACAGATATACTTAATGAATTAATATCTAATTCTGACAGAATTTTATAACTAAGTTTCTATGAAATGTTTCACTCTCTCCCATATGAGTTACAAAGTTTCGCGTGAATATTATAACGTATTACCAAGAATATAGACACCTCACCTGGGGATACTTATACGTTCAACGTTCTCATCGCGTATATTTGTAACGGTTACATGGATGTACTAACAATGGACTCGATATCTTATTTATTACAAAGAGTATGTTCTGAAATATGTAAATAAATGAATATTTATATTATGTACCAATAATTTATTTAGCACACAACTAGTTTATAAAATACCTATTTACAATCCTTCACACAAAAATAATGGTAAAATTGTAGAGCGAAAGAGTTTGTTTGTTTGTTTAAGCGCGCTAATCTCAGGAACTACTAGTTCGAATTGTAAAATTATTTTTGTACTCGATAGTTTATTTATTAACGAAGACTATAGGCTATATTACATCATTCTACGACTACTAGGAGCCAAGTAGTAACCATATACGCGAATGAAATCGTAAGTCGACACTCACTCCCTCATCACGAAATCTTAACTACAAGTGCTAGTAGTTTCATTTTGCATGAGGGTTCTATTTAGAACTAGGTGCTTACTGAGATGGGATTTTGCGGAATTCGACCCTTAAGGGTTAGGTCGGAAACGGGGTTAGAAATTTGAATGAAAGTCCTATGTTAAGCGCGAGTGAAACGAGGGACCGCTAATAACAATATAAAACTATAAGATATTATAAAACTAGCCAATGTCAATGCAGAGAGGCAATGTGCCCAAAATACTGGCTGCATTGGTTCTTTGTATGGCCAAACTGATATGCTGGCCAAGGTAACCGCCAGCTCTCCGGTCGCCTGTAAAAATAAATTGTATAACTTGAATTTCAAAATACGAAAAAAATAACACATTTGAAGCTTTACTTGCGTTAATTAAGGTTTTATATTAAAATAATACGCATAAAATATACACTATGACGATCTTAAATACCGAATACAGATGGTACCATATTTTTAATAGGTTCAATCGTTCTCCCCATTATTATTTTAATAAAGATTATATATTAAAAATAATAATTTACCATTAATACAATAAAATTAACAATTTATATTTATTAAAATAAACTAATGCTCGCATAGTGGTCAGAATTCGACTGTAGTTCATTAAATTTTCAACTGATATCAAGATTGACCACAGATAATCTATTCTCAATTTGACCACAGACTATAACAATACACGAAAGAATATTTATACTTGTGCGTTTCAAATACCATGCATTATATAGTGTGAGTAATATTTTTTTAATAAAAAAAAATATTAGTATTTCCATCTCCTCCTCAATATAAACTATAAATGTGCGAAATTTCATACACCTCCGTCGATGGATTTTTTTAAAAAGGGGTATAAAGATTTTTGCTTCACGTGTTCAATAGATACAATATTAATAAAACACTTCACGCGTTGATTGGTCCCCTTATAATCTTATATAGTAATTTAACTAATCTTCTCTAACTTACTTCTCCATTGCCTAAGCGATCATAAGTTTTCGTATCCACCTGGTAGCTTCGCACATCACACCTCGGGTTATTGAAGGCTGTGATATATTAGCCCGGGGGGCGGCAGATGACGTGGGCATGACTGGCGTGGATTTATTGCAGTGAACGTATGTTAGTATTTAATATATTTATTATTATTATTTGTTTAGAAAAAATATGAATTTCATATTTTATATTTACTCTTTTGACGTTAAAAAATAGCAAACTTAAAGTAATGTAATCACACCTCAGTTAAGTTTTATATAATTCTTATAATGTCAATAAAATTTTTAACTTAACAACTGGTTCGATTCTCGTTTAAACTGTTTATAAAGGTTTTTGCATGTAAGATATATTACATATATATATATAGATACAACATTCGATTCGGTTCGATTCTCGTTTAAACTGTTTATAAATGTATATAATGTAAGATATGTAATATATCTTACATGCAAAAACTTTAACTAATAGTTTAAACTAGAAACGAACCAGTTGTTAAGTTAAAAATTGGGAAGTTGATCCGCACATAAAGGTTATCTATACTAATAATTTAAAGGTTAAGAGTTTATTTCAACGTGCTCAGGAACTACTGGTTCAAATTAAAAAAATATTTTTGTGTCAGATAGTTTATTTATTGATCAAGGCTATAGGCTATATTACATTACGCTACGACTCATAGCAGCGCAGCAGTAACCATAAACGCGAGTGAAACCACAAGGAACAGCTAGTATTATATATTACAACCTTATTATATCATTACTTTATATTTACATTTGAGATATTTGAAAAAACAAATTCTGTGTAAATTACATCCTTTACCTATTACGGTTCATAAGATACATATATTTATACCAACATCGTCATCGCTGGTAGACGGACAGACAGGCAGCGAAAATGAATAACGGAATCCTAGTAATAATAAGTACTTTTGAGAGCGATATAAAATAACTCTGTAACCTAGTAACAGATACGTTGTAAGTAGCTACGAAATCTGAGAATGTCAAAAATAACGCACTGACAATAGATACTTTGAGGTGTAAAGCAATGAGAAATAACTGGATGCTGATAAGCAATAATGTGTCAACCCACAAAAAGTCAAATTTGTAGATATTGATGTATTTTGATACTACGTTACCTATATAACACTATTCAAAAAAAATTCAAGTCATCGAAACTAAATAAGTATGGAAAAAAGTTTTTTAACTCAATGTCTCGAATTTCAGATGCGTTCCATATTTTGCAATTTATAAAATAATCTCAAATATTTAAAAACTTATTATGAGATAACGTATTAAATAAACGTATCTACTTTTGATTCATTGTACATTTTATCAAAATAGAAAAGAAAAAATGAATATATACGACTTCAAACAAATTTATTAAGAATAGCTTTGACATCTTTAGACGCCATTTTCTCAAAACGAAGTCCGTGTGGCTTGACACATTATTGCTTATCAGCGTCCAACTTATGTAAACCTTTATGAAAATTCGAGAGTAAAATTGATAATTGCAATTAAGCTTACTTATAAAATTAACAAAACATAACAATTACATACTATTCCATTGTTGTCAGCGATGAGCATTTCTAAATAAGAAACCGTAGAGCGCCTACGTCGTAGCTTGCTACGAAAACCGTAGCATTCCTTAGACGTTTTAAGATTTTAAATGGCAGGGGACGTGAGGTTTTTTTAACGTATCTGAAGTTAATACTTGAACCTGAAGTGAACGAACAAAAGGCATCCATTGTAAGGAAACCTTTTGACCCGCTTCCATTGTGTCGACGTTAAAAGACTTTATTATGGGGAAAGGAATATCTCTTGAAGTTGAAGAAGTCTTTTAAAATAACCAGCTGAAGCGGGAATAGTTTTGAATGGTTTGATTTATGACGCTTTATAAAGATAACTTTGGAAACAGTTTAAATATTTTAGTTTATTTTTACTCACAGACTGATAAAACTTTACTTAAGTTGTTTATTAGTGTTTAAAACAAAAGTTAAAGGCTGTTAATGTCCCACTACTGGGCTAAATCCTCCTCTTCTATTAAGGTGAAGGTTAAGAGCTTAATCCATAACGCTGCTCCACTGTGGGTTGGCAGATATACATATGTCAGAATGGCTCCCGACACATGCAGGTTTCCTCACAATGTTTTCCTTCACCGCCGAGCTCGAGATTAATTTCAACACAAAACCGCTGGAAAACTCAGTGCTAGACAGGATTTGAACTCGCGGTCATCATTTGACATCGAAGTGTTAGACGACTTAGCCTTCTCGGCTTTTAGTTTTTCGACCAGAAAGAATTTTCTGTCAATACCTTATTTTTGACAATAACAACTTTCCTAAGATTAGCTAGGTAACTGTTACAAGGTTATTGTCTAAAATTTATGATAATAACACAAAATATATATATAGTCTGATCATTCCATTTTGTTGTTCACGACGATTGGTCAATATATTTAGTTGTTCCTCAATAAACAGGCTATAACAAAAAGAATTTATCAAATCAGATCAGTCGTTTCAGAGAATATCTCTTATTTATATAAACCTACAAACAAAGAAACAAGTCTTTCCTTTTTATAATATAAGTTTAATCTAGTAAGTAAAGCGTTTCAAAGCATAATATTGTCATAACACTTATGTCATCTTAAGACGTTTGATGGACACATGATAAATGGGATCTTAGACGCGAGATGGAAGGCTAGGGGGGGAGAGGGGGGACTATTTGCATAAACGACACCTAACGACCTGCCAGCGTGCATTAGCTGTGAGATAATCTAATCGAGGATTACTGACATGAATGATCCCGTTGTAATTACTCAATTGAAATAGTATCGTTTAAGTAAAAATTATATTAATAATTATAGAGACTTTTTAAACGACTTCAAAAACGAATTCCATTCTACGTTGGGCTGTATGTATTTTTTTTTATGTTTCTTAGCCGATTTCTTCGTCGATTTTTGACCGATTTTGATTTTATTTTGTTTGAAAGAGTCTACTCCCAAGTTCGTTTTATTGTCATCAAGTCGTGATCTAATGTGAGATTCTGGAAAAATCGAGGGAACTCTTCAAACATTATAGGCACATATACCGATTTAGGTGTTTTATACTAATTCAAGCATTTGATTTCGAAAAGTAACATTTAGTGAAGTGGAATCGATGAAGAAGACCACAAATGGCCACCGGATTTACTCAAAAGCAAGTATTTCACGGTTTGCGATTCGATTACTTGAACCTGATTGCTACAAACAATTTATGCTCGCCACGATTCATGATGGTGGTACTTTAAACAGTAAATTATTCGTTACTTATATAAATAAGTTACGGTATTCAGACTTACAAGTATAATTAATTAATTAAATCAATCAAAGAATTCAAAATCTAACAAAAGAAACGGATGTTTGTAACCACAATATTGAAACGTAAAATTAGAGACTGACATAATAAAAATACCCATTTCTTTTGTGTTTAACTCAAAAGAATGGCGCCATAACTTCGTCCATAACATTACATTATGTCTGTTTATTAACAAACTTGGCACATCTTTAGACTTTTCCCTATCAAGGGCAGGATGCCAGGCGCCCCGTCTTGGTCAACTGCGATTTTAGACGATCTTTTAACCTCCGCTTAAAATATTTATATGTGACCTATACAAGTAATGTACATAAATAAATATATTATAAAATATAGATATTATTGTTATTACCAATATATAAATTTAGTATTTAATTACGTTATATTTTTTAACTTTCGTCTTTTAATAAATAAATTACTTTTAAGATGTTCGATTAATTTTCGTTATTAGAACAAAAGAATTATCTTCAAAATGTCGTATTCTATATTAATTTTGATGAAATAATAAGAAAGATTTATTTATATAGCTATATGTTGCTAGTAAAATTTTACATAAGCATTTTTGTATGGCTACTTAAACAACTCTCCTTGTTCTCTCCTCCTCTCCTCCTCTCAAAAAGTAAAGAAAATATAACTTTCATTTACTTTAGTCACGTTAAACTTTTATACTATTATAACGTAACCACTCGAGGCCTCTGTTATAATACAGCACAACACAAGCGTTTGTTTTAAGAATTTAACATCAAATTTATACTAATATTATAAGCTGAAAAGTTTGTTTGAACGCGCGAGGAAGGCTATAGGCTATATTACATCATGTTACGCCTCATAGGTAAAAAACAGTACCTATAAACGCCAGTGAAACCGCAAAACCGAAAAGTATTATATTTGTAATCGATTTTGACGTGAAATATCATATACCATTTCCTAAACTTAGCAGAATTACTCGTGAATATAACTTTAAAAGGAAGAATCGACTTCATTGGATAAATACGCAATTTCATTCACTTGAATGAGATGCTTATTTCGATTTTGATTTAAAAACCCAAAAAAAACATTCCGATTTAAAAAAAAATAATAACCAATTTTGAAATTTCCTCAAAATCAACTATTAAATGGCAGAATTCTGAGATATCAAACGTTTATAAAAGCATACGCTACGAATTGAGAACCTCTTTTTTTAACTCGGTTAAGAAATACACTTACTAACAGTTGGGCATAAGCGCTTATTGTTTAACTTATCGTACACTCCTGCAGTCAAGTGAATAAAATAAAATTTAACTTTAGTTTTTTAGTCCTCCGCTTAAAGAAGTACAAGTCAGTTGAACTAACAAGTTGTCTCGAGGAATGAACATCAAACGTTATATTAGTACTCGTATAATTCGACGTGAAATATCATCACCGTTACAACACTCAGCAGAATTACGCGCGACGGGGGCGGTTCGCTGAATTCTTCAATTTCACCCCGAACTGAACGCTCCATAATGAAACGTTTCTAACAATCCTTACTTTAAAAGGTTCATTTCTACACGAGACGGATGTGAGAGAATTTTCTTAAGGACGTATTTAGTTTGAGGGGAAAGGTAGACATGAGACTGGTTCAATTAAGTTAAATCTAGTGTAGAGTGTCTTAAACAAAAATAACGATCACTTAAAACCTGATTGTTATCTTGAAGTGTAGTGAAATATATCTACATAATTTAATTTATTAGACAACTAGCTGACTCGCATTTATGCTTACTGCTTCGCTTCTATAAAACGTAGCATGATGTAATATAGCCTATAATTTTCCTCAATAAACGGGCTTTCCAACGCAATAAGAATTTTCAAATCAGATTAGTAGATTCAAAGATTATCCCCTACATAAAATGTTTTAGCCCTTTATAATATGAAACATATAAAAATAAAATATTTTAATAACTATGTTTTTAAAACTTTAATGACAAGCAAATTTAGTATTAAATTTCTTTAATATAAATAATGAAAACACCAAATCGATCGACTTTAAATTCAGTACTTATTGGGAAACTACCGTAAAACCTTATAATACGTTCAATACGTGTCTTACTTAAAACAATCGCGTCTGAAGTCTGCACTCGAACATAAACGCGACATCACACGTCTCTCTCATTATGAGAATCTTCGAGAACTTTCGAGGCAACATGGCGTCTTTGTTTTAATTCTCGTAAATAACTCTGTATTCAGCAATAAAACATATTATGTGAAGGCGTGCGACGGAAAATCTTGTTACTGATGTGTGGAATTTAAACGCGTTTAAACTTATAAAGTACGACGTTGGAATAATGTTGTGTTACATTTGAACAAAATATTAAATATTTTTGGTACACTTTTTCATGTAAGAGTTATTTTAAAACACTGAACAAACAAAAACATAATTAAAAAAAACCGAATACGTACAACGAACCTTTATGATATGAAAAATAATCTTCGCATGTACACAAAAATTTAATCTGCGTTTCATTTTTCTAATTGCCTGTACCGCTATAACAATTTCGAATCAAATATTAATAAATGTACTCGATGGTATCATTTATAACGATACTGTAAAAGCAAAAATAAACGCACAAATATTATTTTGTACCCGACTGTACCAATTAAGTACATGCAAGTGGAAAAGCGCTAAACCAAAAACCGAGCACAAATTATACCAATCATCATTTCGAGTACAATTGTAGTCTTCCTATATATTAGCCGCAGTATTAGCGGCTAGCTCGTTACGCCGGCTATTACCGCACTAATCGGCTATTTCGGCTATCCGAAGTGGGCGTTAGTCACCGATATTAGCCGATAGGACGCAGATGCGGATAATGCGCAGGTATGACCCCCGGAAGCCGATATTTTCTCGTAAGATAGTGTGCGGATGACAGTTACGGTTTGCCGTTATTTTCATCTGTTTTTTATTATTCTCCTTTTTTGTTTTTTTTACACCTCTATAGGACAAACACAAGTAACACTAAAAAACCTTAATTTTTTTGTTTTTCTATTATCAGTTGATACTTTAAAAAAGTCATGCAAAGAGGCAATGCCGCCAGTGTTTTGGGTACTCGCTGTTTCTTAAATAAATAGCTATTTAGACTTAAATGGTTATTCTTAATTTTATTGTTATATTTTAAGTTTTTTTTTGTAGTGCGTTCAAAACATATGATATAATAACTCATTGATAAAAAATGGTAACATTATTGGCGCACAAAATTAATTTAAAATGTATTTTATTCTAAAGAATTTTAATTTTTAAGTGAATAACATGAATTTGCATGCAAACTTATTTGTATTTAAATTAATTGTAACATTAAATACTAGCCCAAAAATCTATGTAAATCAAACAAACATAATTAAAAACCTTTAAATTGATTACATAGTTTTACCAATAATAATTGAAAAAATAAACCAATTAAAATTGATCCCTCCCACTTTAACAGCTTAAGAAAAATCCGAACAAAGTAAAAAACTGAATAGAGCTTAACAGTTCAAAGCAAAATGGTCGTCTTAATCCAAATCCTGGCTCCAAGCGATAAGCTCATAAGTTACTTTACTTAAGCATATTGACATGAATCCTTTTAACTTCAAAGGTGTTTAGAAGCTTTTATAAAGCCCTGTGGTTCGCTTTATGTGGAAAGCCGGTAGCTTTTGTTGTAAAAAAAATTGCTGTTTTTATCTGTGACAAGATTTTGTGACTAGGCTGTAGTAAGTTAGTAAGTCAACTAATTAAAATTACAGTAATACAACTTACGCGCTGCGATTTACTGTAACAAGTGCCCCACGATTAAGGTGTATTCAGTATAGCCTATTTTTCCTTAATTGTCTTATTTAGCAGATATATATGGTATATTACTAGCCACAGATAAGAGTTAGATAAGAAATTATCGATTGAATTATTGAACTGAATATTTTTTTATAATGCAAAACTATAATGAAAGTAAATTGCTCGAAATGACATTATTTCCGTTCAGGGTATTGTTACCAAATAAAGACACGTAAAGAAAAATAGCCTATAGTGTATATAGCTGTAGCGCGCTGACTACAGCTCGCAAACGTGCTGGCTTTACCGTGGCAGTACCTCACTCTCACAAAAGATCGACGTGAAGTAGCTAATAGAGGTACATTTTGTACGGTGATTGTGAGATCCAGAAGCCTTACCACCTCTCCTATTCTTTTCCTTACTTCCTATTCCCTTTTATCCCTGAATCCTTTTAAGCTGGCAACGCATTTGTGGCTCTTTCCTGCTGCAAACGTCTGGAAAGTAGTTTATATAATTATAAAATGGACGAGTGAGCAAAAACTACAGTTATTTAGAAAGATGGATGGTCGGTGTGGAGAAATTTAAAACTATAAGATCTAGAAAAATTTATTGAAAGGAACATGACACAGATGCCTACGTCATAACATCTACCTGCATGCCAAATTTCAGCCCGATCCGTCCAGTGGCTTGGCCTGTGCGTTGATAGATCACTATGCCAGTAAGTCACCTTACCGAACGCTGCAAAGTGCTCGAAACGTCAGGATGATAAAAATAATTAATATACGCGATTTAAATCAGTTTAAAATAGTTTTATTTCAATGAATAATAATCGCGAAAATCTAAGACAACGATAAGTCACCTTTAAGTTATATATATGTTTTTGATCGTTTGCCTTGTTGGTAAACAAATATGAAACGATACAAATAGAAAAAACCAACACCAATAAACTATGCGTTCACGATGTCAGTCAGTCAGTCACACTTAAGTTATATATATTAAGGTTTATATAGATTAAAAACGAATATTGCATTATTTAAACGACATCAAATCGTGAACCATTTGCACTTGGTAGAGGGAAATCTGATTGTACATCGATTTGTCAGGCAGACGAGTGAAGACGGGGCATAACCGAGTTCGAAGCCTATAAAACACTCCGTGTCATTTCCTCAGCCAGCGGTAAGTAAAGGTTGAGATCCGAGACATAGGATGTAGCGTTTTAAATTCAATAATCGTCACTTATTCAAAGGTTATCGGCTGATAAGTGAAAGAGCTATGAGGTAAGAAACGTAAATAAAATAGAAGTAAAAAATAAGTTTTAAAATGAAACTTTTATTTTAACGCGCAAAAAGAATAAAATATACTCTTCCTTTAAAAGTTTTATTATCTTATCTTATTCTTAACTTATTACGTAATTACATTATTTAGGTATTTTATGTAAAAGCTTTACGCCGGATTTAAGCACTCGTATTACATAGTTTGTAAATTATAAAAATTAAAATCAAACAGATAAAATTTTAAAATATTTATTTATGTACACAAATAAATCTCATACAAAATAAAACCTTATCAAAATCGGTTCAGTAGTTTAAATTTTTTTTTGTTGGTTTATAATTTTATAACTAAAATAATTATATCATTCGACTAAACGAAATTACGCCTTTGCTTTTAAAGTCGGTTTTCTTTTTTTAATAGTATTGTTTGAAATCGTTTGATAAAAACCGTTTTTCTTTCCACCTAATTGGCTTTACCATGACATAGATAGCATAAAGCTTTGTAAAACACAATAGCGATATTAATTGTAGGTTTTAATATCCACATTGTAAGGCTCAGCGCGTGTTCAAGAGCAAGGCGCGGTTCTAAAGAAAATGGCCGGCCATTGTTCCTTGAGCTGTAGGACTCTTGTGGTGTGTCCTCGGATTTTAATAGCCATTTTTATGTACTGTTTTCATAAGCATTCCTTTGGCGAGTTCGCTTTTTGTTCGGAATGTTTCTTTCTGTTTATGGTCAGTGAGCTACGTTAAGAACGTGGTTTATGGTTGATTATGATCTTTTAGTTAATTTTGTTTTGAGAACTTTATTATTAAGGACAGTACTGTCAGTACAGTACAGTGTTGTCTGTGCTAACCGAATCTTTTTTGGTTCTTTATTTAATTATTTTTTTTAACTTCTATGTCCAAAGTCTGTGCACTTCATTTCTTGTAAAGGCCTCTTTAATATTCGATATACGTTTAAATATGATAGGAATGACAGAAAAAGATACTAAGTGAAAGTTGGTGTAAAATTTAACTTAATAGTCTTGCGTAGAAAATAGAACTAAAACGCGTTAATGCATCGCAGATAGTAAAAATTTCACAGATAACATATTCTGTAAAGTTTTACCTTTAATCCAAAATAGTGAAACATATATATGTAGGTAAACGAACCCTAAGCCTGACCTTTCGTTATCGTGACCCGACCTAATTGGGTAGGAATTTTGTATATTGTGACTTTACATTAAATTATGTACGTTATTACATAACTATCGCGGTGAATTCATTTGACTCCTGTCTAGAACACTCCCCAGGTAACTAGACCTGTGTATCCGGAAGATTTGGAGTCGAGATTTCTGGTTTAAATGGATGCTGATAAGCAATACTGTGGCAAGCCACGCGGACTTTATTTTGAGAAAATGGCGTCTAAAGATGTCGAACCTATTCTTAATAAATTTGTTTGAAGACGTATATATCCATCTCTTCTTTTCTATTTTGATAAAAGGTATAATTTAATTAAAAGCGGATTGATGTATTTAATGCGTTTTTTAATAATAAGTTCTTTGAATATTTGAGAATATTTTATTAATTGCAAAATATGGGACGCGCATGAAATTCCAAACATTGAATTAAGAAACTTTTTTCCGTACTTATTTAGTTTAGGTGACTTGAAATTTTATTTAATCATGTTAAATAGGTGACGCAGTATCAAAATACATCAATATTTCCAAATTTGACTTTTTGCGGGTTGACACATTACTGCTTATGAGCATCCAAATATTCTGCTTCGACCGCATCTTGATTATATGGACGCTGATAAGCAATAATGTGTCAACCCACGAAAAGTCAAAATGAGAGATATTGATGTGTGCTGATAGTGCGTCACGTATTTAACATTATTCAATAATGTTTCAAGTCAAGTATTAACTATATAAGTACGGAAAAAGTTTCTTAATATAATGTTTAAAATAATAACGTGTGTTCCAAATTTTGCAATATCAATTATTTGATACTTTTTCATTGTACCTTTTATCAAAAAAGAAAAGGACTGATTTATATTTCTTCAAACAAATTTATTGAGAATAAATTTGACATCTTTAGACGCTATTTCCTCAAAATAAGTTCCGTCTATCTTGACATACTCGTAGTATTGCTGATATTATTATCAGCGTCCATATATTTATTCGATTATATAATAGCCCGTGTGAATACGTACGCGTCTAATAATGCAGTCGTCGCTTAACAATTTCAAAACGTAATTTTTAAGGAAATTTTAAATTTTAAGATATTCACGTACCGCATTGACGATCGCTCTGGTGTAGTGGTGCTGAATGTACCTCTAACGCCGACGGGAGCGGGTTCGATCCCCGCTCGGGGCAGATATTTATAGTTGTATAAATATTTGTTCCTAGGTCTCCCCTTTTGAGTCTCCCCACCGTGCCTCGGAGAGCATGTAAAACTGGCAGTCCCGGTTGTTATCACAATCGCCTGATAATGATCGTTACTCGTAGTAGGGAAATTATTCTAGTCTAAATGTTTACTGGCTTGCCCTCAGGGGTTGCGGAGGTCAGATGGCAGTCGCTCTGTGTAAAAATCAGTAACTCGTCAATATCTTGACTAGAATAGAAAGCAGACCCTGGTATAACCGGGAAAAATGCTAGGTAGATGATGATGATCATGTCATTTTCGATTTAAAATTTTCGATGTGAAATATGGAAGACTTTAAAAAAATCTTTGAGTAATAACATTTCATCGAATTATATAAAATATAAGGATTAATATCACACTTAGGTATATACATTTAATATATTTTTTAATTATTTTATATTTTTAATTTACATTATTTTTTAATAAATATGAGGCGAAAATGCATACACATTTTTCATTAATTCTAAACATAATCAACATTATGACTAAGCATGACTAAGGTTAAGGCATGGTGAAAAACTGAAATGCTTTTAAATATATTAGAAATTTTCATACATCTTACCCTCATTAAGGGCTCGATAGCACCCCGGCTTTAGGGTATGTAGGGTCATATGACGCAGGTGACATGACCTATTTTATTAATATTTAAGCAAGGCGTGAACGTTTTGTACTCATAATCTTTTACGCTTATTTTTTTTTAATTATAAAGAAATGAGGCAAAAAAAATCTTACATATTTATTATCGATAAAATATTATTTTAAGAAAAAAAATATCCAATTCATGTATGTATTATAAAGTCGTTTCATTGATATTCTGACGATCACGAATGACCAGTCACGAAAATATGACATAAAAAATTTTAACTCTTGGGGACAACCTGCACTGTAATTGCATATATAACTTAAAATTAAATTCAGTTATATATAATGATGTTATTAATAATATGTTTATCTTATTATGTTTTTACTCCATTTTAAATATTTCTAAGAAAACAAGCTATCTCGAAAGCTCTTTTGTTATTATCCCACTGTACGAATGTAAACACAGTAAATAATTACGTGTTGTATAGAGTGAAGTAAGCCGCAGGTGCGATGACCCACTTCGTGTGTGTTAAAAATGCAAACACTGGCTGAAGGCGGTTGCTTGTAATATATGTACTATGAAGAGTCCTTACGATACACGAGGAATAATGTGGTATAATCTTAATGAATTTATTTTATACTATCACTAGGGTTTTGACTAGGGTAGGTTTTATTTTGAAATAATACGCATATATACATAAGTTATAGCATATGACTATTTGTAATATTACCTTTCAAATGGTATTATAACTTTAATATAGCTTCAGTGGGTTCGGAGTTGACTTGGCAAAAAGTTTTTAAAAGTCA
The DNA here is from genome assembly GCA_037950945.1 of Hypolimnas misippus. NCBI lineage: Eukaryota > Metazoa > Arthropoda > Insecta > Lepidoptera > Nymphalidae > Hypolimnas > Hypolimnas misippus. Next base: position 2,552,155 of record JBBEEQ010000024.1, read on the forward strand.
TCCTTTTTATTTTAAATGTTCGTTAATTATTTGTAAAACCTGTCAGTTTTAGAAAAATAATTAATAGATTTAGGGCCTTAGATTAATAGATTTAGGGATTCGATAAATAGATTTTTAAATAGTTAAACGACATTTAACGATAACCAACAATTAAACTTTGATTATATTTTTTAAACGTTTCAATACACGATTCTAATTTATCTTTGTTTAAAAATGTATCGATGTTTTTATTTCTAACTGAGACCTTTAAAACCCAAAATTACAATTTATAAAGTGGATAAGCTCCGATTAAACTACCGTTAACTTTAGTCGTAACCGTTAAAACAGACAAGACATAAAAATAAGTATTGATTATTTATTCAACAAAACTGAAAAATTAATCATTTTAATTTTCATATGAGAAAAATCGTTAATTGATTAGTTGGACATTGCATTATATGATATGAAAATCTGCATAAAATATTTATTGAGTAACAAATAATGAAACATTAAATGTTCCTGCACTATAAATAAAGTTGTTTATCTTCTCAGCTAGCAGGTGCTAACTAAATTTTTACTGTCAAAGCCTTAGAGATTTAATTAATTAATTTTATGCGCTAGTCATAAAAACAACTATTAAACCAGAGAAGCGTTTATTAACTTAAGTAAATATTTTCATTATGTATTTCCTGTAATTAACCTACATAGAATTGGAACAGATCAGTGATGAAATTAATACAATTTTTTTTTTTTTTGTAAATGCCGATAATTCGAGCAACGTTTGGAATGGAAAAGCCGTTCATAGCCAGTCTACATTTTCTATTTAAGTATATATGGCATTATTATTTTTTCTTAGAGAATTATTTCTGTAACTACGCGTATGATAAAGGAAAGTCTTTCACTATTACAAAGCTTCAAAATTCTTGAAGAATATAAGCTTATATACATAGTATGTTTATATATTTTAAGTGATATAGCTAGACGAGAATTATACTTAGTTTTACTCTCAGACTTTCATAAGTTGTTTCTCATTTCTCTATACCAATCTGAAAGAATTTACTGACAGTGCCTTTATTTTTTACACCCTTAGATTTCGTTGGGTCGTTTAGGTAATTATTACAAGGTTATTTTATGTAAAACTTACAAGTTGATGCTGATAAGCAAAAATTTGTCAACCCCTAAAGTTAGTAGACATATTGATGTATTTCGATAATGCGTTATCTAATTAACATTGTTCAAAAAATTTCAAACTAAATAAGTATGGAAGAAAGTTTCTCCATTAAATGTTTCAAATTTTATGTGCATTCGTTATTTTGCAATTTAAACAAAATCTCATATATTTGAAAAACATGTTATTAAATAAAAAATTTTATTAAACTAATCTGCTTTTAGTTCATTATAACTTTTATCGAAATAGAAAAGAAAAGATGGATATATATTTACATCTTCAAACAGATTTATATGAATAGGTTTGACATCTTTAAATCAGCTTTGACATAGTATTGCTTATTAGCGTCCAAATATAATTATAGCCCAGTAAATAGATACCACTTTGAAACTTTAAACGCTACAAAAATAATCTAGTTTAAGCAAACAGTAATATTAAATTTTAAGTTTCATTACGAATACATCTATTTAAACGAGTTTCGCATTAAATCGCTCGCATGTTCGTTTAATTTCAAAAAGTTCAAAATTCATTTTATCAGGAAAACTTCAATGTTCATGAATCACCGTGTCACGAATCGCACTCAATAGTACCGAGTTCATTTTCACCTGTCAAACTAGTGATTACCGAGTTGCGTGAAATGTTCTTGCGTGTAACTTCGCTTAAAAGTACTAAAAGTACTGTACAGTTCGGAACAGAATACAGATTATATAATACTAGTCACGTGTCGTGAATTTGCTCGTATTGTTGTACTTGTCAATGTTGTTCACTTATTTTTTTCTGAAATGTCACGGAGGTGGGGATACTGGGGGTACTGAGACTCGGTCTTGTAATTAGGAGCCCCCGTTGGAGCTCAGAATGGACGTCCGTCTCTAAGGGTGTCTCCTCGTGAGATCGCACCTCGGCTTAGACCGTCGTCGGTGCGGTATATTTTTCACGTTTAAACTCTTTTATATTGATCGAAACGGGATTCTTAATTCGTAATGTGTGTTTTTATGTAACAAACATACTTTAGAAGTCCATAATGACCGATTTTTAATTTATTTTTTGTTTTGGTATACTTTATGTTAAGTCACGTCTATTCATTCATTTTTATCAAAATCGGTTCAGTAGTTTGGTTTTTTATCAAAATAACTTAAGTATGTCATCGACGTACACAAAATTGCGTATTTTGCTTTCGAAGTCGGTTTATTAAAAAAAACTTATTTTCTACATTTATCACTACGACAATTTTTTTTAATGTGCTTTATTGTACACACAAAATACATTAAAAACTAAATAATGTAAAAATAAAAATATATAACATAGAATGTACAAAGGCCGATTTATTCCAAGTAGGAATCTCTTCCAGTCAACCTCGTAATAACATGAAAGGAAGTTTTTATATGTAAAACGTAAACACAATCAACTATTAAACTCACATTTGGGTCACAATTCTGTACTTTATCAAAAGAAATACACGTATTCACCAACATCATATAAAGAAGGAGGTTCTTATTATAATTTTTTTATTTTGCATGGATGACCATGTTTTCAGCAGCTGTCATTTCAATGATTCATTTTTTTGTTCAATACCGAGTAGCGTATGATGCTGATAAGCAATAATGTGTCAACCCTCAGAAATTTTAATTCGGAGATATAATAAAGTCTATATAATAAAACTAAATAAGTGGGGAATAAAAATTCTTAATTTAATGTTTCAAATTTCTACCTAGTGCATTCCATATTTTGCAATTTATAAAATAATCTCATATATTTTTAAAACTTATTATTCCATAACACATTAAATATATCAATCCGCTTTATTTTCATTATACCTTTTATCAAAATAGAAAAGATAAGATGGATATACTGCCTCAAACAAATTAATTAAGAATAGATTTGCCATCTTTAGACGCCATTTTCTCAAAATGAAGTCCGGTGGATGACACAGTATTGCTTATCAACGTCCAATACAAATCAATACGTTCATTATATATTTATAAAAAAAAAATCTATAGCACATTATATCAGTATTGTTTTTCTATTTAAAAATCTCTTATAATACATATATCAATAACACTTAAACGTTTTGATAACGATGTTACCAAAATTCGTTACCCACAAAATCCCCTAAAATTCAAACTAATTGCACATATTATTTCTCGGAAACCGGTACCGAATGCAATGACTAACCATCTTAAATTAGACTTGTCAAAATGTTGGGGGTATATTAGACCGCTAATTCTACCTAGATTGACGTAAATAGTATTAGTTTACACAGTAACTTAGTGATAACAAATGTTTCTTGTACACCGGCGAATCTAAGTCCGATTCCTGCTCGGGACAGATTTTTTTTTTGTTATAAAAATAGGTGGCAAACGTGCTGGCGAGACACCTGATGTTAAATGTACCAGAGGAACCCCAAATGCGTTGCCAGCTTAAAAAATAAGAGGTGTATAGAATACTTCCGGTTCTTTCAATCACTGTACGAAACGCTAACTGTACTAACTAGTTCACGCCGGTCTTCTGTGAGAGTGAGATACTGGCCGAATCAGCCTATATACAATGTCTGGCTGTAAATCGTGCCGCATCAGATTAAGCTGTCAGTACTGATTATCACAAGTACCCATTATCCATCTTAAGCCAGGATCACTGTCAATTTTATTTCAAATACAAAAACCATAATATATAAGGCCGAAAAAATTTTCGCTTTACAGTTAAATAACATTAAAACGTATAGTGCGTTATAGCTTATGTCATTTAAATCCTAAAGCCAGGCTCAGCGAACTAGATTTACGGCGCTCATCTGGTCAAGGGTGAGCGGTAATTTGTCGCGACGGGCGAGGGCGTCCGGTGTTGCCAGATTACACACCGTGAGCACCATGTGCAGGACAGGGTTATAAATACGATTTTGAGACATGAATTATTGCTCTAAGCCTCCATTTTTATCTAGGAATAAAAAGCATTTTTCATTTATTTTTTTTACGCTGATAACCCCGGAATTGAGTTTTGCGAAACATGAAAAACACGTTTCAATATTTCTAGCGATATGTTGAAACTAAAAAACATGGCGGCGTGATGAATTTTCGTGAACGATAAAACAATGTAGTTATCCAGAAATAGTCAAAACGCAACGCTCCGGTCGATACGTTAACGTGACTGGCAGCCGTAAAACCGTCAGAAAAAAAACGTTCGTTGTAAAAAAAACATTAAATTACATCGTAATAAGCCCACGGACGGCGAACTTGACTCGATCGACGCGGTACAACGAAATTTTTTCTAGATTTTCCACAAGGGAAATACGAAGCGTAACCGCGAATTACGTACGAGTGACTGGATCGCAAGGTTTGATTAAATAAAAAATACTCATTGTCTATGTTTATACGAAAAAAACACGAGAAAAAAGAAAATCTCCTTATAAACAAATATCGTTCTAGCATATAACTATCAAAACTATTTAGATTTTCTAAACACGCTAAAATAAATATAAACTGTAAACTTTGAACTCTTATATATTGATCTACTTTGTGATTTCAAAATAAATTATAATATTAAATTATATTAGGAACTTAAAGACTATTTATTTCTTGTAATATAGTATTATAAGATACTTAAGTTTTATGCTTCGATTGCTACACCAAAAAGATCAATCTAATTAAATCCTTTATAAAATTATTTATATTCAAACGTTTTATTTCGTTTTATTCATTAAATTAAGAAACAATTTTAACCATATAATACAGAACAAACATATTGTATAATGAAAAAAAAATGTTATGACTCTGACCTGTAGTTAATAATAAAATGCCGGTCAGAAACATGACATTTAATATTTTCAAATAAATTAAAAACCTCATTTGATTTACTTCTAAAAACTTTTTTTTAGAAATTCTATATTCAAATACGTACCCTAATGAAATTCTTTTGCAGATAAAGATATCGAAAAGATATTGCATCACGCTCGCAGACTTTCATTCGGAGTTATTGAAAAAGTTCATTCATTCATTCTCCATCTTGTTCCCATTCGCTCCGTTGAATTTTACCACCTCTGCATTCAACGTAAAAGTGTAATGTTCGAATGAGATTTTGCTACTTTGTAATTTCACATTTTTTTTCCTTCCGGAAACTTCTAAAAGAGCAGTTTCTCGTGAATGAGCGTAACGCTTGCGGAAAATTTAAATGTTTATTAGGCTGGACGGTAACAATATAAAGGTGTAAATCTTACTCATTATTACGAAAATTTCTTAAACATGCTGACAGAAATATTCTTAGTGAAGAGGTAATATTCGATATTTTATTTTGTCCTTCATCGGGATATAAATATTTTGATAGAAACTACACCATTATGAAAATAAACAAAATTTCACATAGCAAATTTTGACACACAAGAAAAAATATTATGTATTATATAATTATTACTTATTATTATCATTTAGAGGATAATTAGCATATTAAACTTAACACGTGTAAAGTTGGCACAAAATACACAAAAATTACATTTGAAATTATTAAAAATCTAAAAACATAACCCGTTATCGGCGGTGAGGTAAAAGTAAAAAACTCACACAATCCTATAATATCCAATATCCTATCCTAAGAAGACATGAATTACATTTAACAATTACATAAGTTATTTCTCATTGCTTTAAACCGAAAAAATAATGTCAGTGCCTTATTTTTGACATTCACAGCTTTCGTAACTACTAACCACCTATCTGGTTACAGAGTTGTTTTATTTTTATTACGAGAGTAAAACTTACAAGTGTAATTGACGCTTAAGAATAGCAACGGTCATCAGTAACCCCATTCCTTTGAACAGTAATCTCGACTCTCGACGGTGTATTAATAATTAAAGAGGGTGAAATAATTATTCAAGGGTTTTGTTTCAAGAATTATCTTTTGAGCCGATTCTGAAACTCGTTTTCGTTGGTAATGTAAAAAGCGGCTTAGCTAAATTTGAAAACGGAAAATGTTATGTTTAAAGGATATATTTTGTTACGTTAAAGAATTGTTAAAAACTTTGATGTCTTCATTTAATCGTGTCACAATACGTTAATTTAATTGTTACTAGAAAATAAAATATAATACAAATTGGTTACGTATATGATTATTATTAATATAAAATAAGACAAGACAGACAGAATAGTTAAAAAAAATCGATTATACAGTAAACAAGCGTAAAGTAACATCTCACAAAAATTGTCCAGTAGCGAATTTTTTTAGCATATTTTCTCTTTTTTATCCGTACTTAGTAAATATATCTATCTCTTTCTTCTCGTAGCATATGCAAATGCTTTAAGAGATTATTCAGGGCGAGTTAAATCCAGTTGTATAATGAGGAACGATAGACCATCAACACCTTGGATTAACAACTTTGTATAAATGTAGACATTTGGAAAACGCGAAATAATATGGCTTATGACAGTCGTAAAAAGATTAACGTTTATATAAATACAGCTTTTAATGTTTTTATACCGTTTTCTTGTTTCCATTGCGGTTGAATTTCGTTGTAAGATCTTTTCCAACCGAGTTATAAATTTAATTAAAATACAAAATATACATACTGTTATATATACAGAAAAGCTTACTTTCCACATTTTAATAAATATATTGGTGGTATATTCAAGATTTTATTAGGATTATCATCCATAAGAAGTTAAAAATAGATTTTTTTAACGTTGATTATTATTATATGCACGTGGAAACCATAGAATAAAACGTTAGATTATAGTAAAGACACATACAATTCTAATATAATTTATAAAAAAAAACGTTTATATCATTGACAACGTCATTAATTTTTTTTTGTTACAGGATGGAGGACACGGTGCGCTCGCTGCTACAATACAAAAGCCGCGTGGAAACTCTGAAGCAGGAGAAGGCTTCTCTATCCTCCGCGCTGGAGGTACGTACCCTATTAACCCAGGCGTCAATCGAGAGACACCACCAACACTGAAACACTTTTATTTTTACCGCCATTTTCTATTTACAGAATCATTTCACATTTTAAAACGTGCTATATAATATCCTTATACATATAGATTTAATATATTTATATCTTATTATAGATTTAATATATTAATTGTAATTTTTCAGAAACTCGACGTAGTATCTAGTAGAAAATAAATAAATATGTTCTAAATATTTTGTTACAATAAAATCGAATTAAACGGTCGAATTCCTAAGAGTAAAACGCGTTGTGCATTTTGTGGTCAATATTGTGAATTTTTGAATTCAGTCACTTTAATATTAAACTTACAACATGTGTGTTTAATTATTTAATGATATTTACCCTAATAGCGACAAATTGACAAAAAAAATGTAATTATCAAATGTAATATTTAAAAACATATGAATTTAATAAATATAGCGCCTTAAGTGTTTACTCATTGACATTATATCAAATAATAAAATCAACAGATAAAATTGAAACGCACAAAAACGCAACCATAAAAAAATAAAAGGTCGTATTTTAAATAACCTTAAAATTTTATATAGTAATATTATGAGTGCAGTATTTATTTATCGTGAAATGTAATTTGGGCGCAGTTCAGCTAGAGTTCGCTTTGTTCACGGCCGCTACACAAAGCTTGTTCCGGCAAAATTGAAATTGCGTCTAAACCGTATCCAACTACCTCTTTCCCGTGAAACAAATTCAAATGCATTCTATTTACACATAGGCTTTTATTAAATGTTTTAAATAAATCTATCTTTTAGTTAGATTAAATAGTTATTTTTAATCTATAGAGTTGAAAAACAGTAACCATAAACGTGAGTGAAACCACACGGGGCAGGTATTAAAAAATATAACTCAATTAGCTGGTCCTCGCGGTTCCACACGCGTTTATAATTACTGCTTAGCTCGTATGAGTCGTAGCGTGATGTAATATAGCCTATAACCTTCCTCAATAAACAGGCTATCCAACGCAAAATTTGAAAGCAGATAAGTAATTTCAGATATTACAATTATTAACTTACAAACAGATTTTACCTCTTCATAATATTAGAATAGATTAAATTTAAGTATATCTTAATATAGTAATTTTAAACTTTAACTGAGGCACTAACTGTAGCCTACTGACTACAGCTCGTATATGATGGCTCGACCGGGGCAGTAGCTCACTCTCACAGAAAATTGACGTGAAGTAACTGCGTTTCGTACTGTAAGTGGGAGAGCCGGAACTACCCCCTCCCCTACGGGTAGTCCCGGCAGCAGTGAACTCTATCATCAGTTTTACCGTCTGCTCGTTTGCCAGCTATTTTTTATATAAAAAAGTAAAATCTTTATGTCATTAGCATTAGCCTGCACAAACGTAGACCGTTCTTGTATCCAGTTATAGGCACCGAGTACTTTTTAATCGACAATCCATTTGTATCAAGCGGAAGCAACTGGACGCAAATAGTGTCTATGTCTGCGCGGGGAGTGGTTGATTTCATATTGATCATATGAAAATAATATAGATTGAATTCTTGTACCTGAAATACGACCCAAAAGTGCCTCTATTTGCAACACCTTAGTCACAAACATTTTGCTGTCGGCCGTCGAAGAACATTCTCCAGATCAAATTGTTTCTAACGTATGCTGGTGCAATTTTAATGGAACTGCCTTTAAGATGTCAAAATTGCAATTGAATAAAGAAAATTAGTTCACAAATTACAACGGTGTCGTCTAATATATATTAAAAATATTAAACAGAATTAAAAATTAATTAATCTTCTCCTTTTTTTAGTTGATAATTAAGCCATTTCTTTAAAATAAATGCAAATTATGGTAATGTGGTACCTAATTATGGTAATGGTCTCCCTATTAAGCATCTCACTGCTATGCTTACTCCATCATGCTGTTTTCTCTACGAGATTTATTGTCTTAAAATTACTTCTGACACTATTCATATTTAATATAACGGGTCTTATCGCGATAACTAATGGTAGTAATACCTTTTTATTGCCCGACGTTTCGGCGAAGTTGCATTCGTAGAGAGTCAGCTCGTGACCACGTCTACCATTAGTTATCATGATAAGACCCTTTATATTAAATATGAATAGTGTAAATCGCGAACGTTCAAAATATATACTTACTTCTGACACATACAAGATTACGATCTGAAAGTCTTTCCTCCACAATCACGAGGTAAAATATCCTTTAGGGCTTAACTAGCTGACGATTTCTAATTAAGATTTAGTTTCAATTACAGAACATATTTACAAATACGCAATGTAAATATCATATTAAATTCGGTCCCAATAAAACAAGTACATAAATAGTTATTAAAATCGATGACACTAAGTTCGTCATCTTTCTGCACAAACATTTCGCTTCATAAGAGCCAAGTCCATTACAAAGTAATTATTTTTTCCATTACCGTAGATGTCGCAACACATTATGCGATATTCTTCGCAACTCGGCCATTTAGTCACATTAAAGAGCTTTTATCGCGGCACAAGGGGACAGCCGATCATTTTTGGATTATAGCTTATAGCTGCCCCTCCAGATAGAGGAATTAATTTACGAAAGTACCGCCACCCGCACCAGGATAAATAGACCTGCTGTAATTTAAGACTACCCTTCTTGGTGCACGACTTTACCATCACGGGGAGGGGGAAGGGTGGGTCTAATAAGTTCGGTCCGTTCATAAACTGGACGTTCTTTGAGGGATTATGAACGCCGGAGTGTGTTTGAAAGGGGATGAGATGTTTTTTGCGTAATTAGTGGCGCAGGCCTTTCTTGCTATAAGTGGTGCTTGCCTAATGTTTGCGCGGCGACAAACCTTATTAATAAGTCTGCTGAAATTGAGTGCTTCACATCATCGTGGTTTTATTTGGCCCCTGTTTTTAAACGGATCTGGTTCTGTATTCATTTGATAGTTTTGCGGTTGTAAATTATTTTATTACTGAATCATTTGATTCATTATAATTGTATTTTTTCTTATTCTTTTTGTTTATATAATAATATATCTAAGTAACAGACATATACTGATATATGATCATATAACATATGATCATATGATCGTACAATCGAATATAAATATGAATAGGTAACTAGTAAAGTCACAATTTTTTGGTAAATTGACCAAATATGAAAACACGATTTTACAATATTTAATATTAGAGGTTTCTATACAAAATATCTCCCTCGAAAAATGGCTGATAATTTGAAAATGTTTAGAGCAGATATTAAAAATAGGGGCATGTACACAATAAGAGATTGCTAGCATCGTCTAAGTGACGGGAAATGGAAGAATCAAAATTCTCATTCACCATTCAAATTCACAGATAAATGCGATGCGAGGGGATTCGGGAGCAACAATGACCGAATGTCCGTTGTAACGATACGAAAATACAGTGATTTTTTTATGTTTTTTTTTACCATTCAATTTTTTTTTTAATATTTTAAAATTGAAATAGGTTATATGGATTGTATATTTTTTTGTGTTTTTTATTATTCGATTTAATAAAACCGATAAATATTAACTAAAACTAATAAAAATGATTAAACACATGATACTTTATAATTAATAAACCCTATGTTTTGATTATAAAAATTATAAGAAAATAATTATAGACTTGGAAAAAAAATGTGTGTTCTGTTTCCAAAAATATTTTTAAAATTCTACATTCATTTATTTCTAGGTACATTGCCTTCGTTTTAATTTACCATAGTTAAGTAAATGTTCTTATTATTATGATACAATTACCTAAATATTTCATTTGCATAATAAAACTCAACCTAAATTAAAATAATTTCTAACATCTCAGTGTAACAAGGAACAGCACAAAAATGAATATAATACTACATCAGACGTCTGAGAACGCTGAAGAAAACGCCAAGACTCAGACTCGAAGCAAATATCAAGGCAAAGTTTTCATATAATGTACAGTTCAAACATATACACGAGGGGAGCGGACAAACAGTCCGGTATAATGAAATATTTTGAATATTTGTATTTGATTCCTGCTTTGAATACGACCGCTTATGAAATAACCGCCTTGAACATTTGCCGCCGTTTCGGCGAGAGGTCATTTTATGATGGACGAATTTTACAACCGCGTTCCTCGGTGAATTTTTAATTTGGCAGCTTAGGGAATATTTGGGGAACAATTTGCGACTTAATATTTCATAATGTTGAATGTTCGGATTTTGTCGAACGGGAAGTTTTTTATTTAATGATTAGAAAGCATTTCTTATATATGTTTTTATACATTAAATGCTAGTTATTTACTCAATCATCTTTCGATGTAAAGTTTTAATAAAAATACGAATGTTATTAAAATTTAATAAAAGAATACCTTTACAATCAAGTTAATATGTAATTTAAATCATTGACTTCATTGAAATAAAACGTGAAGTAGCAACTACAATCACAATTACTGCTTACTCGTATAAAACTATTTCACTTTTTACCATCTGTCAGTCGTAAATGTAGGGAGCAGGCTTCAATACCCACTCGATGTTACGAGATGAAGAGTTAGAGTAACGAAAAAGTAAAGCTCTCAACCGATTTTAGGAAGGAGGTTCTCAATTCGTAATGTGTTGTTTTTAAGTTTTTAATATGTGTATATAACCTCAGAACTCCGTCATTTCTTAACCAATTTTGAAAATCCTTTTTTTATTGAAAGGGTATAATACTCTTAATAACAAATTAGTATAATTAAAAGTTTTGTCTAATAATAAGTTTTTCAAATATGTGAGATTATTGCGTAACTCGCAAAATATGGAACGTACTAGAAATTCGAAACATTCTATTAAGAAACTTTTTAACGTACTTATTTCATTTAGAAGGCTTGAAATTTTTTTTAACAATGTTAAATAAGTGACGCATTATCAAAATACATCAATATCTCCGAATTTTGTATTATTGTGGGTTGACACATTATTGCTTATCAGCGTCCAATTAACTTCGAAAATAAACTCGAATAACGATACCAAATAAAGATGAACTATTATTACACTAACAGATAATGGAGTCAAGTACTCTATCGTCACAATAAAACATTTTATACAAGTCACGCACACAGACAAACCGGTCATAACGTTAGGACATTAAAATGGCGGAAAGCGGAATCGGCTATGCACAATGACTGGGGTTTCCCGGTTTAAAAGGCTCCCCTGCTAAACAATAATTCAGCTTCACCCTTCCGAAGTGCAAGGGCGCAGTTAGTGAGGGCAGGCCGGCAGGGTTGGACGACATTATCGATATCGAGTTTACCTGTCGATATCGAATATAATATTTTTTACTTGAGGAGTGATGAAGTTTTTTATATTGTTATATTACTTTGAATAAAAACTTTTATAAATATACCAATTCCTTTTAAAACTTAAGGCAATTTATTAGGCAATTCATGTTAATGAAATTGCATATGATAACGATATAAATAATTAAACGGTATAAGAAAAACCATTAGATTGCGTTCTTAGAGAACCTATGATTTTAAAGTTTCAAAATGTTGCAATATTTTATAATAAATGTATGTAAATATTGTATTTTGATATGTGGATACATTACACGTCTTTTAAAATATTGTTTTCTTTACAAACAGTAACTATTTTTTGCTGTCAACAACTTTTCTGTTTAATTATCGATGTTTAACAAAAACACAGAATAATCGTTAGCAACTTTTCCATTCAAAAAGTTATCGATTTGAAATATATTTTATCGATACTCCCACGTCACATCACTAGCACCGGTCACAGCGGGGGTGCATCATTTTATCAAAGCCCCGCCGCGCATCTCAAATTTACACTCTTGCTCTAATTGTGTTTGCCCGTGTTTGCTCGTTATTTGTAAACGGATGTTTACGGATTAGGCACTGGTCTCAAGCACTAATAACATCGGTTACATACGAAGATAATAAAAAAAATATTTGAAGTAAAAATAGTGTTTTTACAGTTGCATAAAAAAGTTTACGATCTTGAAATTATTTGTCGCAACGAAAATAATAAATATTAATAATAAAACTAATGATAAATGGAGTGTTATTAAAAATGGAACAATATTATACCTATGGTTTTTCTATTTTGGTATCGTTATGTGTAGTAGAAATGAACCTTTTTACTAACTCACATGACAATCTAGACGTCTAGTGCAAGTTTTCTAACAGCATAAACTTTTTTGTATCAATACGTATAAAACCTGCTTGAAAAATTAAAAAATACTATCTCAATATATAAGTTCGTTTGACGTTATTACTGTTTTTGTAAACTCGGGTTTCTAAATCACAAATATCTGCATACAAATTGAAGCAAACAAAGACAAAATAACTAAAATTAAATACGAGACGGAACACAGCATACTCGAAACTGGATACAACACTTATTGTCTGAATTTTGTTTCACCGAAAACGCTTGTAAAATTCCTGAATTCCTCGACTAGACGGTAAAATTCCGAATTGAAACATTGGTTGGCATTTTAGGATGCCGCCTGAATGTGCAACGCTCATAGCACGATAAAGTATCCAAACAAGAGAAAATTATTTTCACAAGCTTGTTAAATTCTTGAATTTCTCGACTGGACGGTAAATTCCGAATTAAAACATTGGTTGGCATTATAGTATACCGTCTGAATAGGCACCGCTTATAGTACAATATAGTATCCAACAAAAATATTATTTTTTACCAGCTACTAAAGTCCTGAATTACTCGCGACTAGACGGTAGAATTCCGAATTGAAACATCGGATAGCATATTAGGATTCATTTTGACTATACACCGCTTACAATATAATATAGTACGGTCTTCATAAAGGCTATGGATTATTATTTTTACAAGCTTGTTAAATTTCTGAATTCCTCGACTAGATGATAAAATTTTGAATTGAAAAATTTGATGGAATTTTAGGATATTGTCTAACTATTCACGGATTATAGCAATATATAGTAACTACTGGATTAATTAAAATAATTTCATATTTTAACAGTATTCAATTGTTGCTTAAAATCGTCATTCTATATACGTATGATTTATAAATTGATACTAACAAGTCGTTGACTTAATAACTTTTAAATGTGAGTCGATGTTTAGAAATGATTATCAATATGACAATTGAAATGCCAGATATTTGCAACCATAACAGTAAAGGAGAAACTAAGAGTTAAAGGTTGTTTAATCCTACAACACAGCAAACAAAAAATAGAAAGTACAAGACTTTAATAATATCAGACAATAAAGATATTCATAACTAAAATACTAAATTGACATTACATTTGTTCGATAGCTCATTAGAGATTAAGTATTTTTAGTTAAACATTAAATAAACAGAAAAACTTTATGTTCATAACTCATTTTTACAACAATAATGCATATTACGCATCACAAAAATCAATATATCTTTTCACGTTCTAAATTTGAAAGAAGAAGAAAAAACAATTATGGTCAGTTGTACAACGAAATTAATTACACATTTCATAAATCCTATTTAAATATTTAACGATATAATATATGGACGCTGATAAGCAATACTGTGTCAAGCCACACGGACTTCGTTTTGAGAAAATGGCGTCTAAAGATGTTAAACCTATTCTTAATAAATTAGTTTGAAGACGTATATATTCATCTTTTCTTTTCTATTTTGATAAAATGTATATTTAATCAAAAGCAGATAGATTTTTTTAATACGTTGTCTAATAATAAGTTTTTAAATATTTGACATTATTTTATAAATTGCAAAATATGGAAAGCACCTGAAATTCGAAACATTTTTTTAATAATGTTAAATTGGTGACGTAATATCAAAACACAACAATATCTCAATATTTGACTTTTCGTGGGTTGACACATTATTGCTTATAAGCATCCATACACGGAACAATAATAAAAATATTTATATATTTTTATTATTTATATATTTTTAAAATTGATCCTAACAATATATTATTGCAACGCTACAAAACGAAAACGCTTACTAACCAATAGAGCACCACCTTAAATCTAGCTAGAATTGTCTGCATTGTAAACTGCAAACGGCGCTTTTTGCGGGACGAGAAGCAATGGCATCTTCATAATTGAGTTACCGCGTCTCCGGGGCCGGGCGCTAACGAAACCAATTAGCATGGGTGCATAGGACTAGGCGACACGGTGTTGTGGGTCAGATGATTATTTTTTTAACAACTATGATAAAAAAAATTGGTTTATTTATTACTATCTGCCCCTTGACTGTTTATAATTTTTTTTTGAGTAGAAGCGTGACGAAATTAAGCCTATAAGCATCCTCGATAAACGAGCTATCAAAAAAATAACTTATAAGTTTTTATGAAGTTTACAATTGTTAGGAATATATCATTAATAAATATAGACCGTATTTTGTGTATGAAAACTCTTTGATTAGTTAGTAACTATATATTGTCAGTATGCACACTCCCTCTCTCTAGGATAGATCGCTTGTCTTCACTCTCATGAATATATACATAATTACAAGAAAAGTAGTGACATGAACCCTGGAGATAACAACAATTTCTAAAACTACTGATACAATTTGAAAAGTTATTACTGTGTTTGATGGTCCATTTGTAGCTATATTATATCACAGTACGCCCCATAGAAGCAATGACCATAAACGCGACTGAAACCGCGAGAGGCAGATAGTCCAGTATTATTTATAGTCTATTTTTCTTTACATGTCTTATTTGGTAACAATACGAAATCACGAAATTTTTTAACATTATTTTTCGTTACATTTATTCATTGTGAAATATGATTCATGATACAATCAATCATTCGATCGATAATATTTCATATCTAAATCTTATGTGTGCTTAGAAATACGCCATTTTTGTCTGCTAAATAAGAAAAGAAAAATTGACTATATCGCTGGTTTGCAAGAATATCGTAGTGATTCAAAATTCTAACAAATCTAACTATGTCTAAAGAACATAAATCTTTGATGTTTTATCATGAAAAGATTGCGATGATGAATTTTCTTTAAATCAATAAAGTTATAACATCAAAGGATCATTTAAATTTTGCAGCTATGCACCAACACATTAATAAAGAAATTTAAAAACCCGATTCCCTAAAATTCATCGTTTTTAGTTGCATCGATATTCTTGAAAAGCAGCGATGTATTGAATTGGTTATTAATATTGAGCTAGCGAGAACGTTGAGCAATGGAACAATGTAAGACTACTATTGAGCTAACACTTCCTCGGGATAAGATTTATGCAACTATTGATGCACGGAAAGTGCCTTGGTGACTAATGAATCAATTGTTACTAATAATTAACGTGTACAATGGATTGTATACAATATCTGTTGATTTTAAATTGTGTGAAATATTTGGACGTTGATAAGCAATACTGTGTCAAGCCATCTTTTCTTTTCGCACTCGATTTTGAGAAAATGGCGTCTAAAGATGTCAAACCTATTCTTAATAAATATGTTTAACGAAGTATATATCCATCTTTTTTTTTTGATAAAATGTATAATGAATTAAAATCAGATTGATATATTTGACATATTCTATATACATCTAATAAAAAGTTTTTCACGTATTTAAGATTATTTTATAAATTGCAAAATATGGAATAATTAATTAAGAAACTTTTTTTCTTACTTATTTAGTTTATATGACTTCAATTTTTTTTTAATTTTAAATAGGTGATGCAGTATCAAAACACATCAATATCTCTGAATTTGACTTTTTGTAGGTTGACACATTATTGCTTATCAGCATCCAATTGTTAGTCGAGAGTTCAATACGTTTTTGTGGTAATTTGTTTGCTGTTTTGAATCTATATTTTATTATTATAAAGCTGAAGAGATTTTTGTTTGTTTGAACGCGCTAATCTCGGGAACTACTGCATCGAATTGAAAAAATATCTGTTAGATAGTTTATTTATTGAAGAAGGCTTAAGGCTATATTGCATCACGCAACGTCTTATCGGAGCGAAGCAGTAACCATAAACGCGAGTGAAACAGCGAGGGGCAGCTAGTTTATAATAACTGAAACGATTATTTGCATATGATACAGATAATTTTACATATTTTAATTAAAAAACAACTTCACTTTAATTGTATTTACCATTAAATAAATTACCACAAAAAAAATACATTTCTTAAGAAATTATCTGAGCAAATATCTGGCAACTTCATAAGGAGGAACATCACTATATTTAACCGAAAAAAAAACAATATTTAATTTTTAATTACTAAAACCAATATTTACAAATGCTACGCACTCTAAAAGGTAAATCAATACCAGTTAGCTTTCAACTGATTGTATACAAATAAAAGTTCCATAGTGAAGTCAGGAGATGTACGAAACGGGCATTCGGCCCCTCCACACGCGTCACTAGGCAAAGGTAATCACTAGACCCATGACCCAGCCATGATTAATACTGCTATCTATATCTATTCCAACCATATGACAATGCTTTTTGTGTATATATTTTAGAATATGTGTAGTGACAGCCTGTAAATATCCCACTGCTGGGCAAAGGCCTCCTCTCCTATTAAGGAGAAGGTGTAGAACTTAATCCACCACGCTGCTTCACCGCCGAGCTCGAGATGAATTGAAACACAAATTTAGCACTTGAAAAATCAGCGGTGCTAGCCGGGGTTTGAACCCGCGATCATCGGTAAAGATCGACGTGTTCAACCCACTAGTACATCTCGGCTCTATAGAATATGTGTAGGAACAACTTTAATTTTGATCATTCGCTACCGTTAATGAAAAAATAATAATTTGTTTCGATGAAGTATTTAGTTCAAAAATATTTCGTATTCATGCTGATATTATAAATGCGAATATAAATCTGTTTGTTACGTTCTCACACCTAAACCGCTATTATGATAATTTTACTTGACAATCGTATCGCATGTCTGTTAAGACTTTATTATGGTGCTAGCTGGTGCACGCGACTACGTCTGTGAAAAATTAAAATAAATATATATTTCTAAAATAAAATTTGTAAAGTTAATAACATTAGCTATCTGCGAGTGAAAGTTCCGTCCAGTCGTTACAAAGATTAGCTAGAACAAACAGACAGACTAGTATCATTCATATCTATCGCTTTTAGAATGAAAGTATCATATGCATTTAGTAAAAAGTTGATAATTAGAAACTACAAATAGACACTGCTACTTTACGTTACGCCACTAACTAATATCATAAATGTAAATGTGAATTTGTATGTAATTTTACATACATCGTGTATGGAGGAAGACAGAGTTACATCTAAACAATGATACCGTTTACGAGGAAAAATAGCTTTTAGAACGTCGTCCGGCATAATAAAATTCTTTTATACATTATTACAAGGGAAGCCTCAAGCAAACGTTAATTTTAATTGTAATTATCTATAGATAATTAACGTGCGTGGATTTAATTTACTATAATTCAGTCTACCTCATCATTAATATTTTTTTGCAAGTTTTGACACATTTCCATAGAATACTATCAGTCAATATTCTATCAATGAAACGAATCAAGAATAAATATATTTAGTAAAATGATACACCTTATAAAGTAAAAAATTGTATTTATTAATATTTTTTATTCTACTGATTTAATACTGGCAACTTTAGAGGTTCATTATAAAGTCGTCTTTAGCCACCCTTAAACTAAATACTTTTTCAACATTACAAATAAATCTTTAATAATTATAAAATACCAACCAAGTTTCATTATACTTATACATAGACGAACAAACAGCATATATTTTAATACTGTATTTAATAGTATAATCCAATAATATAAGGGATATTTTTATCAATAGGATGTCCCTTACATTATTGCAATTATAATTTATAACTACAAAAACTAAACGTAGTGGTACTGTCCATTGCCAAATTTTAAGCATGCAAGTCAATTAACTTGGTCAGCCAAAGATACTCTCGACTGTTTTACGTATCGCTAGCTGGTCGATAGCAACGTCGTCCAAAGTGTTCGGTATTATATTGACTTATATAGTTATAAAATATCATTGCAATTTTGAATAACAAATTACATATTGACAATAAGGTATGACAATTTCATTGTACAAATAGAATAAAAAGATATAGATCCTATTGTTTACTTGGTTGAAACCGTAATTAACAACGAAGCAATGTAAATAGAATTTCCAGATAAATATTGACTTTAAAACCCTCAATTTACAGTTTTATTTACGTTCTATTAAGATATTACAGCGTTGAACTCCTTTAAATAAATAACATGACAAAATGTTCTTATTTTACGGCTTATTTATCCGAATTAATTAAGAAACTTCAAGATGGAGACGCGAAGGCGGAATCGTTTGAGTCTTTGATGGAAAAGCCATTTCGTAGCCAATACAGCTTAATTGCTCCATCGTAGAACATCTGCGGCTTGCACCTTGTTTATACTTAATAAGGAAATAGCATTAGGTATCCGCAAAGGCGAGACTGGAGATAAAAATATTTATTAATTTGTTTTTTTTTTTCATATTTTTTTTTTTTTGTAAAGATAAGGGTGTAAGGTTGTAAGGTTGTACAGCCAAAAATTGTTACATTTTTTTAAATCTGTGAAATCAATTTGACAGTTTCAATTATTGATTTAAGTTATGCGAAATTTAAAGTAATAAAATATTTATCAATATTATTTTATTAATATTTCTGTATCAACATGAAATATTTTTACTCATGAATTTATTCATGTATTAGATGAAGGTTATCTAATGAATCTCTACTAATAAAATAAAGGTATTATTTGTTTGTAAGTTTCCATCTCGAGGGTAATCTATCAGGAAAATAGAGGCTATATTACATCACGTCACGACTCATGGGAACAAAACAGCAACCATAAACGCGAGTGAAACCGCAATTGGAAGCTAGTTACACTTGCACACTGCAAACAAAATTGAAAAAGTTAAAAAGGTCATTTTTCAGTCCACTACCTCTGTTTGCATATTAAAAAAACGAAAACGAGAAAAGCGCAAAATTACCGGGGACACGTGGAACAAAGGAAAATTTTTGGAACCCCGCACCTGCACGAAATTAAATGCACGTTTTACCTATTGATACCTCCCCCCGTATCAACCGCTTGTTTTTACAGACAGACGTACAAACAGATTCATACCCCTTTGTCTCCCCTCGATGACTAATGAAAACCTCTTGCCCAAGTTCGCTTTTAATTCTTTCGAACAATTTCAACCCTAACACATTGTATTACTCGCCGAAATCGTTTGGTGCATTTAAACGAGTCACAGCCAACGATACGTGGCCTACGTTTTAGGTGTCCAGTTTACACTTTTAATTGGCAAGGACAAATAGGTGGTTCTATTTAAAATGGTTTGTTTAACTTTCATTCTGTCAATGGTTCGTTTAATTAAGAGTGCGAATGATAGGACCTTTTCAGTGTATTTTTAAACACGGAAACGATTTTGACGTCAGCATGATGGATGGCTCTGTCTAATGTCTTGTTGGAAATATTTGAATTAGATACTCTATTAAAATGAAGAAAAGACAGTGATAATGAAGAAACGAATGATGGCTTTGATTATTATAAACGGTTCTTGATTTTCCTTATTGAGTTTTTTGTCGTATGAGCTTTTAAGATTTACTCCTAAAAACAATTATGTTATTATTTTAAACAAATTTCTCATAATTTATTTGTGAAACGGTTTACAAGAAAACTTAAATTGTAAATAAATTACCAAACCACATACCAATTAGCTGCCACAAATAAATAAAAAATACAAATAAAATTTTATGAAA
Source organism: Hypolimnas misippus (assembly GCA_037950945.1). Taxonomy (NCBI): domain Eukaryota; kingdom Metazoa; phylum Arthropoda; class Insecta; order Lepidoptera; family Nymphalidae; genus Hypolimnas; species Hypolimnas misippus. The sequence goes on from JBBEEQ010000024.1 coordinate 2,572,947, forward strand.
ATCAGCGAAGGTCACATTTTAAACGTTGTATATAAAAGAAGAAAAAGACATTTATTGTACCAATAATCTAGGAGAACTAATTTTTTTGGAATTTAAACAATATTTTTTAAATAACTGTAGGATAACATGAAATATATCTATACTAAGTATAAACAAACTAACTAGTCTTTTCAAAAACATATTTAACAAGTTCGAAGATATTCTTTATCCCACATTCCTTTTTAATGTGGGCGTCGATGATCACTTAAGCTGTTCCGGCTGCTCGTTTGCCAGCTATTTAAAAAAAAACCTATTTCTTCTCCAGGCCTCAGCAGCGCACTACCAAAGCCAGCTGTCGGCGTTGTCGGCGGAAAACGACAGACTACGCAACGAGCTCACGGCATTGTCGGCTGGTGTACACGACACCGACCACGAGAAAAGACTGGACGATGTCGCTCAACAAGTTGTACGGGCCTTGCTCTCACAGAAGGTAAACGAGACCTCATATTCACGTAGCAATAGCAGCCCCTAGGTCCTACCATCGTAATTAATCGTAATATAGCCTACAACTTTTCTCAATAAACGGGCTGTCCAACACAAAAAGTTATTTTTAAATCGGATCAGTAGATTCAGAGATTACGTCCTATATGCAAACTTATCAACTTACAGACGGATTTTACCTATTAATAATATTACCAGTGATAAAACTAAGTCGTTTCCCGCCGTCTTTACGATAATATCAATTCAGCTACCCAACGGATTATAAATACGGTTTTCAAAGACAAACCAAGTGATCCAAGAGGAAGCTTTATATGTATTATATATTATAATTACATGCATATTATAGTAGAAAAATGCCAAAAATCTCAAAGATTTGTAATGTGATGTCGTTAAAAATCTACGTTGCACTCGTGCGAAGCCGGAGTGGGTCACTAGTTAGTAATATATGAAATCAGAAATTATTACTGGACCTTAACAATTTGGACTAATCTTCAGATAATACTGACGCGATATATTTATCATGATTTTAATCATTATGTTTTTTGGTGCAATATTATGTTTTAGTACAGATATTTATTTAATCAGGAATGGAAATAAAAAATGATCAATTACAAATAATGACATACGTACGATACAATATTATATTGCTCCAAAGGACTTCACAGGACCTACTTAGTTCTTCTCTCGAAGTTTTCTTCCTTACCGAATGAAATATAAACGCCATAATATATTAAACATTAATATATATCCTCAACGCTAAGCTGAGAAACGGTAAATAATCTCTTAATATACTCCAAACAGACGCGTAAAAAACCCGCAAAATTAATACTACCGTGCAAAAAACCAACGGAATCTCTTAATCCGGAGCATTAAGACGGGTGCAGGAAATTGTTTTCTCATAATTATAGGCGGTTCGTTTCAACCGTGGATTACTCGCAACACATTCGCACATAAATCGTTTCAAATGGGACACTTCGGCCTAAGCTGGCACCGTAATAATTTCACCGAGCCTCCGGACCACTATAATCTTGGCATAATCTGGCAGATAATGCGAACGTTTGCGTTTAAATCCGAACCGTAAACGTCCGCCATGATAGTTCGTTTTCGCGAACTTTCCGAATAAATATGGCGCGGCTTGTTCGTGATAATTTTCAAACTGTTGATTCAATTTTGGGTTATTGTTTAAATGAAATACAATTTCGATGTATTATAGTTAAAGTTTAAGATAAACTGTTATAGACAATCTAAATTATGACAAATCGAAGTCGCAATTTTTGAGTTGATATTGTAATGAAAACTTCGGAAATCAAGACCTTAGAATAGAGGACACTTTAGACTGAAAACTTTGGTGAAAAATTTAAAAATACATATATATATATATAAACGAAAAGGCTGATATTGAAGCTAGAAATGCAACCAATGAAATCAACACCTGTAGAACAATCAATTCCATACCTGCTGAAATAAAAAAATATTTTAAACATAAAATAAAATTGAGTTGGGATCACTATTGGAAATCAGAAAATACGACTAAATTAAGTAGCATAAGAGAGTCAATTTTTGACAAACCTATTGTATTTGGGTGTAGAAAGGATCAAGTCATAATTACTCGATTGCGCATTGGACACACAAATATGACACACATACATTTAATTACAAAAAGTAAAAAAAACAAATGCAAGTGCGGACAGGATTTAACTGTCTTACATCTCCTAGTTGACTGTACTGCATATAGTAATGAAAGAATAATTTGTAAATTACCTAACAGTTTAAAAGATTGTTTAGATGGAGATGGTTGTAAAGTTACTATAAATTTCTTGAAAATGATTAATATGTATAACCTTATATAACCTATTGTATTACATTGTTTACCGTGGTCGTTAATGACCTTAGTTGTTAAAAAGCGACCTAAAATAAATAAATAAAAAAAAAAAAAAAGAAAACAATAATTTATATATATTTATATTGTAAGAAATAATATGTAGGTAGACTTAAAAAAAGATTATAAAACAAAAGAAAACATTTAATTTTATGATTTAACGAATTTACAACCAAAATACGTTCTAGACTAATTTTAATTACAAAAATAATGAAATTAGCAAAATGAAAGCCAGGCAGAGCTTCCGCGCAGTCTGAAGTTCAACAGCAAAGTGATGCTCGAATGGCTGACATCTTTCTTTTCTAGCGATAGCGAGCTACCGTCATAAAAATGTCTGCTAACAATATTGAACGTTTTGCCATATACTTTATATTCAATGTGTTTGTAATTGTCATCACAAGGTCCATACGAAGGAAAATTATTTAAAAAATCATACGGAAAACTAAAAAGTTTCAGCAAAAAAAATTCCATATAAAAAGTGACAGCCGTGAAATACAATACTATAACACACGTCTATCGTAATAACTCTGTAATATAACGACTCCATAATAACGCAATAAACCATATCCTCTCACCATACGTGGTATATGGCGACAATTAACTCCGCACGAGGGTGAACATCTATCAAAACTAATCTGCCCTTTGACGTTGATTACTTTACAATAGTTACATCAAATATATATAGAATACAGTAATTTATCTAATGTTACTAAGGGTTGTTTGATTTTGTAATTTTATGAGGTCATTAGTTACACAAAATTATATAGCTGTGTGTTTGTACGCGCTAAAATTGAGTGCTACTAATCCGTTTTGAGATAATATGATATACATAATAGCGATGTCTGTGATGCCTACGTCATAGTAGCGTTATGCATGCAAAGTCTCAGACCGATCGATTTAAAATTGACCAAGTTTCATACAAACTTTCATTCCCTATTTTATACCCTTGGGGGTATAATTAATCAAAATCCTCTTCTTAGTGGATGCCTGCATCATAACATCTACCTGCATGCCAAATTTTAGCCCGATCCGTCTAGTGGTTTGGATAGTGCGTTGATAGATCACTATGACAGTCAGTCAGTCCTTTGAATATATATATTTAGATAAAGTAAAGATAAAAAGATATAAGTGAAGTTTAAACGTTGACGTTAAACGTCACGACGTTGCCTAACAATCAGCTAACGACTAAGTATGTACAGACGAGAGTTATCTTTGGACCAAGTCAATTTACGAGCTTGTCAACGTCAGAAATATGAGGAAATGATGAATATCAAATAGTATGAACGTATTACGTAACATATCCATGGTTATAAAACACCAGTAATTAGTTAGCTAGTTTATAGAAGAAAGTTATAAGCTATAACATAACATCGTGCAAGGATAGCAGCGACATAATACTCTTTAGTATTGAAATTTAATACAGACGTAACCTCAAAGCACAGCTAGTCAATAATAATGTAAAAGTATAATCTGTATTCGACATAGGTCTAAATACTAAACGAATTTTAATGAACAATCTAGTTTCTTCACTAAAATTCCGTCATTAATAAATAAAAAATGACATAAGTCAAGCTAACTTAAAACAAACTCTTCCAAAATAAGATGAAAATTTATGAAAATCTTCGAATTTATAATATCAATTTAATTAACATTTAAACGGAATATTTAATTAAATTATTTTAATAAACAAACTTTGTCTGTGACGCGTATCAATTTTGGTAAATTTCAAAGCTGGCAACACTGAAGATGATGTCTCCCGTATCTCCCATCTCCCCTTAATTACCTCCCGTCAATTACTTACTCGAATTTAATTTGGTTAATGAAGTATAATTAAAATATACCCGTTTATTTTCAAGACTGACGCGGGATGCTTTTAATAAGGATTAATGGAAATGACAAGTTCATCTTTCTTAAGCGTATTATATTGAATCAATATAACGAAACATTATTTAAATTAAAAAAATACATTTCAACGATTTTATGAGAATTTAGATCTAGATTCCATCATCTCTTGAGGACGAATGAACGAAATATTTCTTATAATCGCTTTATTCGGTATTAAACAACAGACCCCATTCGTATTCGTATAACAGAATTTATAGATCGTATTCGGTACTCAAAACAACTACGAATTAATTAAACTTAAGTATTATATACATTGAATATATGTTTTGTACTTCACAAAACTTTAGCTACTTTTATTAGCCTGTTTTTTGTACAAATAATAATATCGATTTGACCAAAATCATGAATATGAATAATCGGGATGTCATGTACATCTAAGTACTTTCTAGATTCGAGGATTATTGATATTCCGATCATCGTTATAGACCTCAAACTTATTAGTAAATGTTATAAAGAAAAATAAAAAATCTAGTAAATAGTGGACGTATTCAAGCAGCTGGGTTAAACATTGTTCACAAATATTTAATTAAGAAAAAGATTATACAAAGCATTTAGCTAACAATAAAAATAGTTTCAATTTCAGGATTAGGAAACAGATGCGATTAACAATTTATCTGTGTATGTTATTACTATTAAAAAAAAAAATCCAGAGCGTTCGAGAGGAGTTGGGTTGTGCACGCGCACGGATCCGCGAGCTCGAGGCGCAGAACCGCGCGCTGAGCTCACTCCTCGTGAGGCAGCTGCGGCCGCAACCCCGACCATCCCCCGCCACACCGCACACTCCCTTAACACCACACACCCCGAGGGATCTACAAGGTATAAGATAATAATTTAATAGAAAGACAAATTTATAAACGTATCTTTGTATTTCCATGTAAATTTGTTACAGTAGGTACCTTTACATACATTTTTAAAGTTCAGTATAATTACTGTACAGATCACGTTCTCGTGCAATGGAGGCAAGAATGCATTTTCCATTTCTTACTGTGTATTGCAATTCCGATTGTTTGGGCAAACAATCAGTCAAAATTAATCCAGTTTACGAGATGCTCGAGATTCTATCAAAAACTGTGTGTCTTTCAGTGCATCTCGTAGACGTAGGCTCTTGCGGTTCCCTAGTGTCCTTCAGAGACTCGCCACCCCCAGCGCCGCCGGTGCCGCAGCCACACCCTCTGAATCACGACGACAAACGCCGCCATCAAATTTTAGCGGACATCTGGACTGAGCTGAAGGTAATCAAAATATCTAAAATCAGTGATCTTAATTTGTACCTATTATCTTATGAGTTTTAATAACTATTAAAAATTTTGAACCAATTGATTCATAGTCTATTTTTCTTTACGTGCCTTATTTAGCAAACAATTATGGTGTACGTCGAATAACATATAAGTGAAAACTACACAGTTAAAAATAATAAATTATTGAACGAATGTTTCAACTGAATCATATTGAAAAAATTATAATGGAAAAGAATGTTCAAAAATTCGTGATTTTCGTTCCGGGTATTGTTACCAAATAAATCAAATAAATATAAAAAGACTATACAAGATAAATAAGGTACAATACAAAGAATTGTTTGGTCAAATTTCATTAAAAAAAAAAAACTGGTTACTTTTTTACTTATGTTATATTTTTTTGATACATACACACTTTAAGACAAGAAATAAAATAAAAAAAAAATACGTTATAGGGACTTGAAGTAACTCCAGCAAACCTGGCGCGCGCGTTATCCGCCGTGGACCCGACGCTGTGGGCGCCGCCCGCGCGCCCCGCCACGCTCAGTCTCAGCGTGCCGCAGCCCGCCATCGACCACGCCGCTGGTAAGACTTACTTGATAAATAAATCACTATAAAGACGACTATCTATATCTACGGGTATTAATGTCTTAAGTATTCGTCTATATCGATATTTACTTTTGAATCAAGTAAATTATTCTGGAATTACAGGCGCAACGAGAGAAAAAGGGACTGAAGAGGAAACCGGCGAGGCGGGGGCGGAGTCACCAGAGAGTGGCGCAAAAGACGAGGGCTACTCCACCATGTCCAGCGACGTTCAAGCAGATGCATCGAGGCAGAGCGATCACGCAGCCGACCGCGCTCTGCCCGACCTGAACGAGGCCTCGGACGAAACGGATAACCAAACTATCGTCTCAATTAACCCTAGAGAATCTCGTCGTCACGCTAGAATACTAGCTGAGGCTGACTATATATATTTCCCTATAGGTGTAGCTTTCGCAGGTATTAGAGGCAGTTACCCACCATCTAGACCAGTATTACCTTTTCAGCATGTTGTGAGAAGCTTTTCCGACTCCCACTTATGTTTGAAATTACTAACGAGCACAACGTGTCCCACTAGCTGTCTTGACACCCCGTCACCTAGTTCAGGGGTTCTAGTTTTAGATCTGAAACCGGCGCCAGAACGACCTTTAAGAAGACCGGCCATTGCATCAACTACTAGTTCTGAAAGAGTTTCCTGGGGTAGTACGGTTGATGAACGTGCTGATGGATCTCAATATGATGCCGACTATGTTCAGCATTGGTTAGAATTAGATGATGCAAGATCTGCATTACAACAAAGGCATAGAGATCTAGCAGACTTAGAATATGATAGAGCCGAATTAGAAGACTGGAGTTTATCCTTATCGTGTGAGGATCTTGGGGATAGACAATCTCCTTTTGCGGAGATAACCACGCCGGGTCAAATATCACTGTCTACTCTACCGAGCATAAGAGAAGATGATGCGCTAGAATTAGAGGAAGATGTAGGGGATTGTTTGTGGAATGACTGTGGATTTGCGACTGTTGAAATCGATGAATGTAGGATAACAGATGACGTGGAGAATTCTGAGAAAAGATGGGAGTATACAGGTACACATTCCCCTGGTGGCTCGTGGTCAAGTGCATCAGACGGTCCTGAAAAACGCTCGAGTACTGCTTTAAGTGAAGACGGTGATTGTGCTACTGTGGGACTCGATTTTACACGAGACTTTTATCGCCTTGTAAAATATGAAAGCACAAAGAGTTTAGCGTCAAATTCCTCTAAAGGTGTCACGGCTGCAGATGCAGCGAATCATTTGCGTATTAATGACGTCCAAACGAGATCTCTGCAAGATCGTGAACAAGCGCTACAAAATGTTCTCCACTTCATAGCAGAACAGCAAAAATATTGCCGAGATAGAGAGGAGTCAGATTCAATGTCATCCCGTCCTGTATCAGAAATACGTGAATTGCCTCCTCCTTATGCCGCCGCTGATTTCGATGAAGATTCTGTTGATCCACGCAGTGAAGTGTCTGAAGACAGGCAAAGGCCAGATTCTTTCGGCAGCTTTTCCGAAAATGACTCTTGTGATGTCGTTCCTCTTGACAGAACGAGGGTCACATATTGTGATAGTGTATCCGAGCCAAGATCAACTCCTAGGTTTATTGAACGTGAAGACCCTTATACAGAATCAGAAGATTTTTACGACTTATCTAGAATTGAAAACGCAGAGAATGAAATAGATGAACATCATCTCTTAAAAGTTCAACGGAAGAACGAAATTAATAGGAGTATCGATATTAGCAACTCTATTGATGTAGATCAACCAAATTCGATAAAAGATGAGAGATCGTGTGATATTGAATCTAGTCGAAATTTGGAGCACAATTCCGCATTAAAAGAGAACACTATGAACATTCTGTTAAACAAACAAACACCAATTGAAAGGGATGTAGAATCTAGTTTGGTGAAATCCGCTAGTTTTCATTGCTCCAACGAAAGTGAAGTATCTCTTGTTGAAGAAGTATTAAGTGCTTGTCGACGCACATCAGGAGTATTGGGAACTGTTCCTGAGGAAGAGGAAAGCTCATCTCCTGAAACGAGCTCTCCTCAAATGACTGAATCGAATACAACAAGCACATCAACTGCTGAAACTGTGATAATAAGTAATAAGAATGAGGGAACTCATAGAGAAGTAAGACGTAGATGTGAAAAAAGTCGAATACCCACTTTAATGGGTGGGAAGAGACCACCTTCTTCGCCGCAAAGAACGCGGTCGAAAATACCCGTAGCTGACAAGAGTCGGCCTGGATCAACACAATTAACTTCAGCTCCAGAGCCAATAATCGTAAAGCAAGAAAATACTTTAAGTTTCCACGAAGCTGCCACTTCTAAAGATGTCATTGAAGAGCTTAACAGGTAATAGCAGGCTGTGTGAAAAAATATTGTAATAACATTTATAAATATTTTTTATAACTTAAATTATCATTGCCTTACAGAATGATTCGACAAAGTGAAGGTGCAGCTGCAGCGACCGAAGTTAAAAACGAGGAGAAGCAGGAAAAGTCATACGCACAGAAAGATAACGCATTATGGGCCCCTACAGGATGGGTCCATGTTGAAAAGGATATAGACTTTAGTGATCCTAAGGTAACATTTTCTTTCAAAACATTAAACATAACGATTACTATCTATAAGTAAGTTCGTATATAACACTTCTTGTATAACTTTTAACGTCATACTACAAAAGACGCATTAAAATCATGTTCAACGCGTGTCTACGTAAACAGTGTTTAAAAATTAAACGTTGCTTAATATATTATGTAAATTGCTTAACAGCGAATAAACTCATTTAAAAACTTATTGATAAAATGTTATACGTACATTTGACATCTGTAATAGGTTTTAGACATCTATTAAACTCACTTAAACGTATGTTAATTTATATCTAAAGCATGTTTAACTCAAAACTGTGCTTAGACGCGGGTTTGCAGTACGGATTTTTGAAACACGCGTTTAAACTCTGTTTAAATCTTTTGTAGTAAGGCAGTAAGTTATTAAAAGAACCGAATGCGAAATTTGTGCTGACGCAAGTTAGCTAAGTTAGTAATTAAAATATAGTTTTACATAATTCTGTGGTTCACAATGTACAATTTTGAAAAAAATAAACAACGAATTCATTAACATTTTCTAACATAAGAAAGTCTAAATAAAAGGCCGAATTCAAAAATATGAATTTTTTAATTCGATCATTTTAATAAGCGTGCAACGCTGCAAAATACCAGGGCGGCAAAATTTCTTAAGCGAATAAATATGGGATGTAAGACATTTTTTTTTACTTTTAAATTTGATATGGGTAATGATATAGGTAAAGGGGGAGCATTGCTCACTGTGCCCACATCGGCACTTAGAGATAATCCAGCCCTGTATGAATACGATATACCTATTCTTAACAGGAGTGACATTACAACCTAATTATGAGTTTTAACCGCAACTTAAGCCAGACAATATATAAATCTTTTACTGATCCCTACTCCATATGCTCAACTCCAGGCCCGAGCAAACCTGCTAGACGTGATGCTGGCCTCCAGCGACTCATCTCCCTCGTCCTGCGGCTCCTCGCCTGCGGAGCCGCCTCCGCCCTACTCGCGCCTGCACCGCCTGCACCGCTCGCGCAGACAGAAGACCGGTAAATACTACTAGCTTGCTATGTGTTGTGGGGGGTGACAATGATATGTGTATATGGGACATCGTTAGTAGTCAGAAAGAATATGGTAACAATTATTCTGTCTAAAAAATCTGTTGTTTTAGTTTTATGACAATAAAATAGATTATTCAACCATTGAATGGTTAATCAATAATAAGAATGATTTTTAGTTTATTTTAGACGAAAATTATATTTGTAAGTTTCACTCTTGTAATTGACATGACTCTGTAACCTGGTAACATTTACCAAGCTAACCTTTAAGTGTCAAAAATGAGACACTGACAGTAAAATCTTTCAGCAATGACAAACTGTTTAAATATTTATAAAAGTCTGAGAGCGAAACTTATAACTGTAATTCTCGTCTAAAAACAAATATTAAGAAAACAACTTTCAAAAACAAATAGGAAGCAATAATTATAATCTGTTTTTAATTAGCTGAATTCTTCTGAATTGTTTTAATTGGTAGAAAAATATACCATAATTGTTCACTACTAGCCTTGTCTAATTGTTACCCCCCAGTAAGTGTCGTCCTCATTGTTCACTATCTCATGTGCATTACTAGGATGTATCCAGTTAAGGGGAACGGGTCTTAGAACTTAATACACTTAAATGTAAGAAAAACGAATATTTATCTGCCTCTTCAATCTTAAAATATATTCTTAAACTGATTATACAAAACATAATAAATAATTAGTTTCAAGTCTCTATATAAACATATTGAATAAGATATTTTCTCTGTATGTCAACAATATTATTTTTGCCTTTTCAAGTTAAAATGAATGGTATATGGCATTTTTTGGAATATCTTTATTAAATCTGTAGTTTAATATTAGTTTACTTCCAATCTCTGTTAGTGTAACAACTTTGTCTTTTTCTTATTAATGTTTGAATATTCTAGAAAAATGTTATAAGACTAGTTTACTTTAAACTGTATTCTAATAGATTTAAAGTTAAGAAATTCTAATGCAAAATAGTCTATTCTATTGTCATGGCTTAGTGTGGTGGTAGACTTACTTTTAAGTTAATTTTTATTGATGCTTTACTTGTATTAATTTATGTCCTTTCAATTAATTCGTGTAAATATTATGAAAAAATGAACTATAAAGAAAAGATACATAACATTATGTAATTTGACGATAGCTTTAAAATGCGTTAATAAATAGTTCCATCGATCATAATATTAACATTTCGTTATCTGTGTCAAATATCATTGTTTGTGTCACAAGCCACGTCACTATTTCCGCTCTCACTCTCACGCACCATCTCACTCTCGCCTCATTTCGAGTAGATGTCATAACGGACGCACCGCTCCCATAAACAGATTTATTGGTAACTTAATAACTAAATAAAAAAAGATCTGAAAGCCTATACCTTCCCCCGCCCCTCCCCATGCACTGCTCAACTATCCTTTCCATTAATTCCTATTTTTCATCATTCCCTTTTAACCCGGTGACGCATTTGTAGCACTACTGCTGCAAGTATCCTTCCTTGAGTGGTGTTGATCACTTAACACCAGATTACCCCTCTTTTCTTGGCTATTATATTCCAAAAGCCCTTTCTTACCCTAAAAAATCATTCTTTATCCCTTTGTATTTGCCAACGCATTTGTTCACGCGGCGGTAACCACTTAAAATCAGATGATCTAGTTTTCCGAGTTATTATCTACAATTATCATTTGAAAATACAAATCGCGGTTGCGAAATGGAGCGGTGCGTCTGTGCGCGAGTGCGAGCGAGGGTGGCTCGGCTCAGGCGCGCGGTTGGTCCAGCGGGCGGTCGCTCGTAGGCGCTAACGTGTGTTGGTGCAGCGGCGGCGCTGCGCGTGCGCGGGCTGGGCGCGCTCCGCCAGGCGCGCCACCGCCGCCCCTCCATCCTCGGCCGCGACGGCTTCTTCGTGCGCTACGCCGAGCCCGAGCGCGCCGCCGTCGCCACCTTCGACTTCCTCGACGACCTCTCCGGATCCTCCCCCGACGCCAAAGACTGTCTCGAATAGATGACTCGCGATTATATATTTTTCTACGTCGCTTGTGATATCTCGACTCGGCGACTCGTAGTTCGCTTAGTGATGTGACGTGAGCCAAATAGTTACTAGTGTAGCGCAAGGCTGCAGCTTTAGTGTCCGCCCTTTCGATTTAGATTTAGGTGTAGTCGTGTTACGATTTTTTTTTTTATTATTGACGAGCACCTAGTCTTAACGTTCTTAGATGGTAGCGAGGACGGACGTGTCGAGGCATTGACGTGTTTAGTTATCAGTTGGCGCTCGGTTTGATTTGTTTATCGGGAACTCGATATCGAGTCGTGTAAAATCGATTTTCTGGTTTGGTAAGCTGGACGCTAGTTCGAAGGCGTACAGGCGAACATCCTTTGCGCTTGTATGGATGTTTTGGACAAACTATAACAGCTTTATACATTCAACAGTTGATTACTTCCTGCGATGTCTGGCTTACGCTTCGAACCAAAAACTATGAATTAGGTAAGAAGACGTAATAAGTAATGACTAAGTAAAGAAAGCTGCGGCCTCGAAGTAATGTGATATTTTTGTATATACTGTAAGTCCCACTTATTTTCGTATACATTTAAATGGATTCCTTTCTAACCGAACGAAGCGTTGTTAAAGTAAGAGTGGAGTTATGTTCTCGGGGCCCGGTCCTCAGTGACGGTAGAGCTGGTTTAAAAAAAAATGTTGGAAATTTTGGCAGTAGACCGGGCCGTTATTATATAATAGGTACTTATGTAAATATCGACGATGGTTATAATTTACGTATCGAGCTAGTTATTAAAAACTTAATTATAAAGAATAGTCATTCTATAACAATCGAATAATCTTTAAAAATCCATTAAATCGAAGGGTACTAAAGTATGTTAAGTGTATATATGTTATGACGTCATTGAATGCTATTTATTGAGTTGTATCTTTTGCGATTAATCGATTATTTGTGTATACTTAAGTACATATCATGAATCTGTATTATTTGGTAATATCTCGAATGAAAAGATCGCAAGTATCGAATGATTTAGAATTAAAAAATGTATGTATTAATAATCACCTATTACCTCAAGAAAAAAATATTATTCTTGTTTTATGTTCAAGTAGTTTCTGTCTTCGTTTTCGTAGAAGAGATGTTGATAATGATTAATAAAGTACGGTAAATCAGTCGATACTTGCAACTTGTTTTTGCTACATTGTATTTTCATTGAATATGGTTATGAACCTTGTGAATTTTGTAGGTATTTGCGGCTTTTATTATTAATTGTAGTTATTCTAATGGCGGAACCAAAGCGATTTTTCACTAAAATACAGAATTTGCCACCACTTGTTACGCTGCGACACTAATTTCTTGACCAATATTATTTTAACCAGCTTTGTTTTAATAGTAAATATTGAAGACAATAAGGAAGATTTATACCTATTATTATTAATAAATATAAACGAATAACGACTCGATCGATATCTAAAATATGAACTTATTAGTATTTATATTATAGTATGATGTAATTGGAATATATTGTACATCCCTAGTTAAGTTCGGATACACGCTATAGATTTATGTAGGAATGTTTTTTTTTTTCACTTTTTAATTTTTCAATGCCAAAGGTTTATATTGAGACAGTTATAACGTAGACCTCTATATGATGTTAATTATAAAATTATAATTTTAATTGTCTTCTATATTAATTTTCTATTAATGATTCCTGTAATTTTCGAAGGTGCAAACTTCTGCGTGTATTCGAATACAGTATAAGTTTTAATTACGAGTGTAAACACAGCAATATTTTCTTTAAAGTAAATCTTGGATCCTAAGCGTTATAAACATTATTTAATGTAAAAACTGTTCCTATGGAAATATCTCATCCACGGTCAGTTTATGTATTTTATTGAACATGGCTATTATAATTGGCATGGTGTTATTTATGGTAAATTATACCTAATCTATATATAAACATTGTATTCATTATAATTGTAGGATCCAGAAAGTACTGTGATTTGTAACTACCGCTGAAACTTCGAGCACAATTGGTTTAAAAAAAAAGAGAAAATGAAAAAAATGAATGGTGTATTCCAATGTTGGGTGCATTCGTTAGTTCGTTCTAACCTAAGACATAGAAATATTTGAGATAGGTAGGTACTTCGAACAGTACAAAAACGTAGAGTAACAGTATAATTTTAATTGTCTACTATTGCAGATGGGTTGAATAAACGATTCCGTTCCCAAATGATTTATTTGTTTGATTTATCCTTGATCCCTTTTACCTTTATATTACAAAATGATATGATAAAAAAAATCAAAAATACGCCACTGTGTACACCTATAAGAAAAAAGGGTAAAAAAACGTTTATATTAGTTAATATTCTTTCTCTCTTCTGATTCTTCAAATAGTAACATAAAATGACTTGAAGTACTAGGAAATCATAAATTTGTAAGAGTGTGTAAAAAGTGCGTCAAATGGTTAAATCATAACTACTTAATAATTGTTTAAAGGGAACTTTAGCCCCAAGCGTAGCCGCCTGGTCTCCTGGTACATTTACGATCATTCTCAGACATTTAGTAAATAAATCGTGCTAATTGTAAACAAAATTAAATAACAAATGACATCCAAAACTAAATTTTGTTGTTGTTTTTTTGTTTACTGAAAAATCAGCTCGAGGTCCCATCACAAGTTTCTACGCTTTTCTGTTGTTTGGTGATATATTTTTTATGAATAATTTATGTTTGGGACCTGCGGAGTTTGCCTATTGAAACTTTTTATCGCTATAGTAAAAATGGATGCTGATAAACAATAATGTATCAACCCACAAACAGTCAAATTCTGAGATATTGATGTATTTTGATAATGTAGCACCTATTTAACATTATTCAAAAAAAATGAGGTCATATAAACTAAAAAAAGTACGAATAAAAGTTTCCTAATTAATTTTTTCGAATTTCAAGTACGTTCCATATTTTAATATTTATACAATAATATCAAATATTTGAAAAACTTTTTATTAGATAATATATTAAATATATCAATCTGCTTTTAATTCATTATACCATTAATAAAAAAAAGAAAAGGTGGATATATACTTCTTCAAACATATTTATTAAGAATAGGTTTGACATGTTTAGACGGCATTTTCTCAAAATGGAGGGCGTGTGGCTTAGCACAGTATTGCATATCAGCATCCAAATATCAATGACAAAACTATCAAATGTGTGTTAAATAAGTTTTCTTCCACTGTCTTCTATTACTTCAACTATAATCTTGCTCAATAAAATTATTAAAGCTTTAACAATAAAGTGTCCAATCACATCGATTTCTCACACAAAATAAACGCTTCTTTCTCTTCATTGGACCTGAAACGACGAAATGGTATGTAATATTTCTCAATTTTACTATATTTTTTTTGTTAATGACAACACAATCATGTTACTTTGTTAGTATCTGTACCCCTAATGCAATTAAATCAAAACACTGTGTACTAACGTACGGCGTATTGGCTTACTTTAAGAAATTACTTTTCTAAACAAAATTTTCGCTGACGCAAATATAGAGATTTACATTTAAACAAGCACTAGAGGTACTTAAAGCGGGAAAACAGCACAGATAAAAAACACACAGATTAAAAATTAATAGTTTATTTAAAATTATAAACAGGTAAACAATCTTGTCATGTTTGTCGACATCTCAAAAAATCACAGACATTCTTATTATGGATTAAATATAAAAAGAATTATTTAATTAAATACACATTACAGTATTTTTAATTAAGTAACTTTTCTGAAGCTACTTTTTATTTAAATTAAAATGTAAACAACAAAGACATTTAATTAAGGGTCTTAACTATTTTTTGATAAAAAATTACCGTCACATTTCTGCTTATTAAATAATTTGTATAATGAAAATAAAATCTTACTTAACAATATAAATTATTTTTAATAAATAAATAAATAAGAGATAATTAGTATATACAGCTGGTACTTTCAGATGTTTTTCGTATATTATTCTACTTCATAAAATTTTAATGTTTTTTTTTTTTACATTTAAAACCAATTAGAGTAAACGATTAAAATTCTTATTAGAATCGTTAAAAAACCAGTAGTAAAACCAATACGCCATTTATGGCCATTATAAAAAATCAAACAATTCTGATTGTTTCTTAAAAAAACAAAAAAAAAAACAAAGTTTAAATAATGAATATTTTGACACCAAATTCAGCTTAACTACAGTTTACAGTTTCACAAATATAATTAAAGAATGATTTTTTTGTCAATATTATACATAGGTATAGTAAAATCAGAAAAATGTATCAATATTTTTTTTTTATCATTTAAAAGTTTGTAGACTTATAAATGAAAGCAAACAGATTATAAAACTTATAAATCATAGGAAAAAGGAACATATTTGTGACATAAACAATACTAAATTTTTAACATATAATTATTAAGCAGATATCTATTATTAAATTCTAATATTTTAAAATTCATATTAAATGATACATATTTATCAGAATTAAATACTACATTATGCAGAAACTGTATCCAAAACACTACACACATTGTAAATTTATTACATTATAAATTTAAAAAATATTTTACAGCTAAAGACAAAGTTAGTCAAAATTCAGTCATATAAAACCTTTTACAGGATAATCTTTTAACTTCAGTCAAACATTTATTGACCTTTGCATTTTTTGCTGCTTAAAAAAATGAAATTGTCGTTTCAGTTTCCTTGACAAATTTATTTTGTTAAAATAAAAAAAAACTTTAGCTGTAATATTTTCATGACATAATCTATTGCGTCATTGGAGCACTTTTAAATATTTGACTAGATGAAAATTAAGTAATTTGATAGATTATATAAATAATCATTTTAATTCGTATTTAATTTCGACAAAGGTATCTAAAACTAAATTTTACTAAAGAAACGATTGTCTAATATGTTAGAATTTTTAAACAAAATTTTAGTTAAGTGAAATAACTACATATAAAAAGTTTTTAGTGGACACAGTTGAAAAAAATAAATATATAGATTTCTAGAAACTTCTAGTGTTCGTTAAAATCTATGTAAAACTCTTCAAAACAAAACGGAACACGTGGCCCTGTCTGGTGAGTATAATTCGTCACAAAGTGGGCGTACACATGACATCATGTGTACATTTTTTCATCAGAACCTAATTATGATGTAAATTAGTGTAGAGATCATGAAACATAGAAACAATAGTTATTTTGTTAATTAATTCAACGCTATTTAAGTGACAAACAAAACATTGGTTATCAATACCTTTACTTACACACTGGTTTTATTTAATTGTGATGATATAAAATATTTATCTATATTATTTTGCGACACAAATCCAAATACAATTGTTTTGCATTAAATAAATAATACTAATATGATGGTATCCCTTGTTTTGTATAATTTTCGGTAGTATTTCGCTATTGATATCCTTACATGCACCGCTGCGTCTCTAATGAAATCTCCAATCAAAAACAACCGATAACATTATCAAAAATGATCACGACACATTTACTAAGGGTATTGAGTCGATCCCATCGATACTGAGTGACTGGCGCCCAGACTGGGTCCAGTCACTGTTCTCGCATACTTATCCCTATGTCGGCTTAGTCACAAACCTCAGTTTTCAGATTTTTCACGCCATGGCTAATGCCATTCCAGCGTTCTCTGCCAGCAGAAAATAAAAATTTACTAAATCGCGCAAGCGTGTTAGTAAAATTGGTGTTTATGACTTGATGCGCATTGCAATCTGAAGACGTCGAATATAATTAGGTTTTTAAAAAAAGGGTAACCGACTTCAAAAGCCAAAAACGTAATTTCGTTTACATGAATGACTTATTTCGACGTACAGGCTTATTTCTTTTATTAGTCTTAGACACAATTTTCAATATCCGTAAGATGAAACTTGTTCCTCAAAAAGTTAATTAATTAATTGACCCGACTCCAAGATCCGAGATATTATTAGTGTTTTTTTATCGCGTATATATTATACGGTATATACATCGATTCTAAATCGACTTTAATGATTATTTTATTTTCTATTGAATAGTGTAAGGGGTAGTTTTAAGGAAAATATTCTACCCAGAATGATTCTGTTTATCCACCCCAAAAGTATTCACCCTAAGGGGGATAGTCGAATTCGCATATCCGTCTATGCAACCCGGACAAGGTGGATAAATGGAATTTCATTCTGATTGCTCTTCCGATTATCCAGCCCAGGGTATATTTCGTTAAACATAATAAAGTATTTTTTTTTTAGTAACGAGCTTAAACAGAAATCATATCACACAAATTTAAAAATTAAATTAATCGCGTTACTTGTGACTGTGCATAGTCGAGGAGGATAATCGGAAGACAATTAATATCCGAAATCGGAACGGATCCCCCTTAGGGTGGATTAACGGAATCACCAATATTTTGAAGTAAAAAATACATTAATTAGCTCCATATTCTCGGTCTTCCGCTGCCCGAGCACTGTTCACTCTTAACTTTATCTCCTGGATCACTCGCGAATACGTTCTTCTTCTGCGGTTCTGTCTGTGCGCTGTTGGAATATTTAATATTTAGTATTTCATCCGGACACACCAGTATAATATTTCTATTAAAAGTTGCGTGCAGAACAAGCAGTGGTGTAGCATGCCTTAACATTTATAATAGGTATATGACAAGAATATATATACATTAGATATTCAGTAAATAGGTACGAATAAAAAAGGTCTTATCATTTGTTTTATATACTATAAATATTATATAAGAATGTCTGTTGGTACATTATTAAATAACGAAATAAAAAATTGACAATTTCTTACATATTTTCATACATAATGTCTTATTTAAAATTCATAAATATTATGAAATAATTCAGTAAAACATTATCTCCATCCAGCTAATTAACTTTACTGACCATTCTATTTTATCAATGAAATTAAAATCACGATAAGGTGTAATATACATTAACGATGATAACTTTAATCAAATGGGAATCGAACCGCTGATACGTTAATATATCCTCAAAATGTTATGACTAAAAAACTCAATAGTAAGCGAATTTGCTAACAATAGAAATAACTTATCATTATTGACCGTGATATAATTAACAATGCAATTATGAAGACAATATAATGTGTTCTCTGTTTATACAAAGGAACAAACGAAAAAACTTTGAGTTGTAAAGTAGGAAAAAATTAAGAATAAATCTTTTTTTTTTAATCTGATGTGATGGAAAATAGACAAAGCAAATGTATTCTTTTCGGTTCAGTCGATTGCAATATTAAAAAATAATATGGAAACTTAAATTCAACAATTACGAATTCAAATATTATTATTTATATATTAATTCAAATATTACGATGCGACGTGAAGCATGAAACGTAATTTCTGAAATATTTTTCTTATAATGCAAAATAAAATTTATTACATTTCTATATCTAGTACAGTTTTACATAAAAGTTTAAAGTTATATCGAAGTCATTTTCTAAAAATAATGCTAATCATGCCACATTAGCATGCCACAGAAACGATAATTTAAAAAAATTGCTATTACTAATTACCTAATTTATTAACACTTACGAAATTCAAATTTAATCATTAATTTTAATGTACCTACTTGTGCATAACTGTAGTCCACTGACTAATCGTATATGAGAATAGCACGACCAGAACAGTACCACACTCTCCCAAAATCTGCATGAAGTACCAAGCTAATATGGCTGTATTTTGACCGGTAAGTACACACTCTGCCAAAAATCTGCATGAAATATTGCTGTATTTTGACCGGTAAGTGCACACTCTGCCAAAAATTTGTATATAAGTACCTAGCTAATATTCCTGTATTTCGTACGGTAAGTGCACACTATCTCAAAAACCTGCATTAAGTAGCTAATATTGATGAATTTCGTGGCTCCTCTGGTGCTGCATATGTCCCTGGACAGCGTTGACAACTAAACATCACGTGTTCCTTAGTTAGGCCACTATCGCCAACTACAATTACCACATATAAAATATTCAAACAAAATGTTGTACATAATTCATAAATAGAAATATTTTATTGTGACGCAATTCGCATGTAACAAATTACGTCACCCCGCCTATAGGACCACGTAAGTGAAATAAACACGATAAACAAATGGCTATAGTGAATCACAAAAGCATCCTACGTGAGGCGAGAACCGTAACTAATATAAAGACACTTCTCGAATATAATAAAGAGAAAGTGAATTTTGAATGTGCGAAGTAAACTCCGGAACTGCTGAACCTATTTTAACTATATAGCTGTGGTACTATTTGTAAAGTACGTTTCAAATAGTACCATAATTTAAATTAAACTATTTTAAACGGTTTTAAATCGCGTATATTAACTGTTTTTATCATCCCGACGTTTCGAGCACTTTACAGCGTTCGTGGTCACGGGTAGACTGTGGAAGGTGACATTTGTCTATTTGAAGTTTTTGAGAAATATTATTTACAACTACTGCCAACGGTATCGGAACGTTATTCAAGATACCAAAGATTTAAATCCATTTAAAATAGATTTATTTCAATGAGTAATAATCGCGAAAATCTAATACAACGTTATGAGTACCATCATTTCTATTCTAAATCGTCTTGTTTATGGTTCTTTTCAACAAATTTCTCTAATCAGCGTTCCAGATTTCTCCCACTGACTAATCTGAATGAATCGTGCCGTATATGTCGCTGCTTTACAAGAATATCGATGCAACTTAAAATGATGAATTTTAGGTAATGGGATTTTTAAATTTCTTTATTAATGTGTTGGTGCATAGCTGCAAAATTAAAGCGATCCCTTGATGTTATAACTTTATTGATTTAAAGGAAATTCACCATCGCAACTCTTTCATGATAAAACATCAAAGATTAATGGTCTTTCTACATACTTAGTTCTATTTGTTAGAATTTTGAATCACTACGATATTCTTGCAAACCAGCGATGTGTCATATTATAATACAAAACTACATTATGCAACCGAAGCCGCGAGCAAAAATAAATATTATTAAGAGATAAAGTTTGTACGTTTTTTCATTTCTTTCATACGAAACTCATGACAATTAAATAATTACAAACACGACAAAAAAAAAAAATTAGCTAAATAGGAAGAAGCCGTTCTGTAGCGATGCGCTCCAATACATTCGGTATTACATTTTTATTTAAATCTTATGTTAGATTAAAAAACAAATGTTAACAGTTTTACCAGAAACAACGAATCGTTATTATTAATCAATGGTCTTTTATAATTATGTTACATTCACACTATTTGACGTTAAAAATCACCCATTTCCAACTTTGATGAGATTGACTTATTGGGCCGAAGATATTCCATCTTGCGCCTTGTTTCAATCGAACAAGCGCTTGTCCTACACAGTCGCTAGTAGATAGCTAGATATGGCATTCTGGGTGCCAAAATCCATAAATAAATCTCGCCCGCATATACTTTGGAACGTGATACCTAACAAACTTTCAGCCCTATTTTTAATCCCTTAGGGGAAGGATTTTCAAAAACCTTTCTTAGTGCACACTTATGATATACAAGGAACGTTTGTGCAAAATTTCACGTTTCTACTTAGCGGTTTAGGCTTTGCGTTGATCGATCAGTCAGTGAACATGTCAGCCAGTCAGTTTTTTATATATGGATGGTGATAAGCAATAATGTGTCAACCCACAAAAAGTCAAATTCGGATATATTGATGTATTTTGGTACTGCGTTACCTATTTAACATTATTAAAAAACTTTTCAAGTCATATAAACTAAATATGTACGGAAAAAACTTTCTTAATTAATTGTTTCGAATTTCAAGTGCGTTCCGTATTTTGCAATTTATACAATAATTTCAAATATTTAAAGAACTCTTTATTTGATAGTATATTAAATATATCAATTTGCTTTTAATTCATTATACCTTTTATCAAAAAAGAAAAGAAAATATGGATATTTACTTCTTCAAACATATTTATTAAGAATAAGTTTGACATCTTTAGCCGCCATTTTCTCAAATTAAAGTCCGTGTGGCTTGACATAGTATTGCTTATCAGCGTTATATAGATGTATACAGGTGCGGATCCAGGGGGTTAGGGGGGGGGGGCTAAAGGGGCATTTCTGAATGTCATTGTTATATACATATTCTCTGATAATATTTTCACCTAACTCGAATAGATAAAAAAAATTCAGTAATATCTACTACATAATAAGTCCATGTCTCAATATGTATCGATAAAGTACTAATTTCACGACCAACGAGTTCGAATAAGGAAAAATTCGCTATGACCTGTTTTTACATATAAATTTTTATTATTATCAATAAAATTATTTTTTTTCCTTACAACAGCACAATTATTTGTGAGTGCTTTTACTAAGCATCATATTTGTAGGTACTAATATTATAAAGAGGTATTTGTTTGTAAGTTTGTATGTAACGGTAATCTCTTAAACTACTGTACAATTTGAAAAATAGACTATTTTACTTCACGCTATGACTTATAGGAGTCTAACAATATAACCGCAAGTAAAACCGCGAGGGAGAGCTAATATTGAATACATTAACTAAAATAGTTATTAAAAACGACTATCATATATTTTATCACAAGCGAAGTCATTATTATATTACATATGATAATTATTAGATCTGGATGATCAAAATAGCACACGTGTTAACAAATGGTTGGTAAAACCAACCTAATCCAACGATAACATTGCAAGCAAAACCATACAATGGCCATTTTGATAATGATGATAATTACTGTAAACATATTTCAGAAATAAATCATTAAATGGACAATATGTGTCAACCCACACAAAGTCAATTCGGAGGTATGATGTATTTTGATACTGCGTTGACTATTTAATATTGTACAAAAAAAAATCAAGACATAAACAAAATACGTACGAAAAAATGTTTAATTTAATGTTTTAAATTTCAAGTGCGTTCCATATTTTGCAATTTATTCAATTATATCAAATATTTGAAGAAATTTTTATTAGATAACACATTAAATATATCAATCTGCTTTCAATTCATTATACTTTTTATCGAAATAGAAAAGAAAAAATGGATACATACTTCTTGAAACAAATTTATTAAAAATAGGTTTGACATCTTTAGACGCCATTTTCTCAAAATGGAGTCCCGTGTGGTATACACAGTATTGCTAACAGCGTCAATTTTGAATGCACTTGTATTATTAACAATATATGTATATAAAAAGTAAACCGACTACAAAAGCAAAATACGTAATTTCCGTTTCCTTGAACGACATAACAGTTGTTTTGAATTTAAAATCAACCTACTCAACCCATTTTGATGAAAACACTATGGGAGAGAAATAAGAATTCTTTCAGAGAAATAAGAATTAACCAAATTAACCAAGACCTTTCGAGTAATCGAACATACATATATTGAACCTCCTTCTTTTTTGGAGTGACGAAGCCTTTTCACGCCGATCTAAGAGAGTGTGGAACTGACTCAAGCCAAACCGTATAGTCAATAAGCTACAGCTAAACTCTACCACAGTACAATTTATTGGACTACATGTAAGCAAGTACAGTTTAAATTACTTAAAAATATAATGACATATTTCCTTATCAAGTCTACTCATTCGAAAATCACTTATTATGAGTAACTTATGAAGAATTGTATTTAGTATAGTCATAATTGTGTACGTGATTATAGTAACGTGAACCGCAAAACCCTTAAAACATCTTTAACATATTATAAGTGTAAATGATTATTTAAAACTAACTGCCCTTCGGTTTCACTCGCGTTTATGTATACTGCTTAGCTGGTGGGAATCATAGTGTGATGCAATATAGCCTATTACCTCCCTCAATAAACGAGCTATCTAATACAAAAAGATTTTTTTTAAATCGGACCAGTAAGTTCAGAGATTATCTTCTATATACAAACATACGAACAATTTTACCTCTGTATTATATTAGTTTCTATTAAGCTTTTGCTTGCAGCTTCACAATATTTTCTTCTAAAGCACTGCAATATAAGACGCAACTCTGTAACAGATACGTCGTAAGTAGATACGAAAGATGCGAATTTCAAAAATAGCAATGAGAAATAACTTATGTAAATCTTAATGAAAGTCTGAGAGCAAAATTTATAATTCTTGCCTTAAGATGACGAAACCAAAAAATTATATATTCAAATCAGTCGAGCAACGTTCAAGTTTTCGCAAGATTAACACGCAATTTATTTTTTATTTTTATAAGATAATTAGCTTCCGCCCACGACTTCGTCCGCGTGGAATAGTCACTTTGGGCTAATGCATTATTTTAGGCCAAATTTGGTTAGCATAAAAAAGGTTATAGTGAGCTACCCTTAAAAGATAGACATATGCTGTCGCGAACTTTTTTTTTAGACCTTTTAAAGGGGAACAATTCTGTCATACATGATTTTTGCAAAACTTTACCCGTACACGCAGCGCACGATTTTGAAACATTCTTCGTTGGTCCTCCGCTCCTTTTGATCTTAGCGTGATAATATATAGCCTATAGCCGTCCTCGGTAAATGGGCTATCTAACACTGAAAGAATTTTTCAAATCGAACCAGTAGTTCCTGAGATTAGCGCGTTCAAACAAACAAACTCTTCAGCTTTATAATATTAGTATAAATTAATTTTGATTAGATCCAAAGATATGTATATTAATAATAGCAGTCTTAACACGCACAATATTGGCCGATAGTCAACTGTATAGTTGGTTCATCTTGAAATTGTATTACATTGTAGGTCTTTTCTTAAGAGATAAGAAACATATTATTGTTTCTTAAAATATATCTCACTTACTCGGGAAGTCCAGTCGTTTCAGGTTTTTACAAAATAAATATGTTTCGAAACAAATTTAACATTATAATGTTTTCAATATATGCTATTTTTACATAGCATTTGTTTAACATGTGCTTGAATTTATTCGAAATTCGTTCGGATATTTCAATACAATTTTAAAAATACAAATACAAAAAAAAAAAACAATTTGAAATTGATTAATTGCGTAATCTTTAAATCTATAACTACATCAATACTATAACGACGTAAAATTTACTATTTGTAAATTTGTATGTAGGGGATAATCTCTTCAACTACTGATCCGATTTGGAAAATTATTTCTGCACTGGATAGCCGGTTTACTGAGGAAGGTTTAAGGCTATATCACATCACGCTATGACTCATTGAAGCGACGCGGTAACCATAAACGCGACTGAACCCGCGAGGGGCAGCTAGTGAAATATAAATAGAGCAATATATAGATTAGCCGTACGTATAGGCGTGTCTACCCTCGCAACGATTATCTATCCCTCTTTCCATTGCCCTTGACTTAGTAAAATATTTATAGCGAATGAATACTCGACTACAGTAACGGTGCACTATCTATATAAAACACTTGCAGCCCGTCCCGGCTTCACACGAGTGAACAAAATTCTTGAAATCTTTTTAACTTTTATTTATGGTTTTTTTGTTGTATTATTTTTATATTTTAGTAAGGATCCCTATTTTTTATCTAGCCTTAAACATTTTACAACAGCTTTTCAATTATGAAAGAATTTTTGCAATCGACCCAGTGGTTTTTGAGATAACAAACACACAAAATGACATATCTTTTCTGTTTATAATATATAAAACATATACTAATATAACAAAGGAGAGAACGTTTTATGTATGTGCGTAGTAAACTCCAGAACCACTGTGTCTATTTAAAAGTATATATTACTATAAAAACATTTTTCTAGATGGATATTTTTTGTACATATACATTCGTATAAGTTTAAAACAAAATGTAGATTTCGGGAACATCAACGCAACTTGCGAGCAAAGGCTACTCAAAATATATGTATTTTATCATACAAAACTCTTATCCGGTCAAGTTTTGACAGAAAAATAAAAGATTTGACAGAAATAATTGTCAAACGTACTTTTACAAAAACATAGTATTTTGTCTATCATATTCGAAGCTTCCAATTTTACTGTACAAAAGCGAATGCAGTTTTTTAAACGAGACAAAATCGATTTTTAAGATATGTAGGTACATAAACAATAGAAATTGTGTAGCGTTACTGTCCTTAACATAGTATGACTGACTATCGCTGAATTAATTTTACCTAGTTTCGTTGTAACGTATGTACGTATATACCTCGCGTAATCCCAAGAATGATTAATTGTAAAAAAGTAGGTATTATTTAGTAACTAATACAGTGGTAACATACATACATATAACATACACACATATACAATATATAAATATACATAAATATTTTTTTTACTTTTCTTATCTATTGCACAAAAGTCAAGTTAATTGTTGAAAACTCTAAATCTATACTAATATTATAAAACTGAAGAGTTTATTTGTTTGTTTGAACGTTCTAATTTCAGGAACTACTGGTTCGAATTGAAAAAATATTTTTGTTAGATATTTTATTATTGAAGAAGTCTATATATATATATAACATCACGCTATGACCAATAGGAGCGGAGCATCGATGAAAAATGTTGCAAGTATGGAATAAATTTTAGTAGATTTTTTCCTCAAATTAACGCGGATGTAACCGGGCACAGCTAGTTGTATGATAAAAAGTAATGAGTGTAATAAAAAAAGTAACTTTAACCGTTTCCGCCCCACGCTCGATGCATTTTATAGCTTGTTGTGATAAGCAGAACGTGCGATTATTATCACCTTCACCTTAGGGTCAATCCATACAATTCGTGGAAAATAAATAATTCAGTACAGTTTAAAACAAATTGTATGTCTTATTCACAAGTTATTTATTTTCTCTTATACGAGAAAAGTGGGGTACATTTACGGTAATATTTAAGGTAAAAAGGCATCCCTACGACAAAAACACATATACACGTTACGAAACCTCAACGTGGTACGTCTACATCGTAAAACAATAGAACAACAGAACTTCTACCCATAGAGGGTACGGGGTACGACTTTAGTGATAAATTCATAAAAAGTATTATAGTATAGTAGTTGTCCATAACGGTATTTTTGATCGCTATTCTTCCAAAAATTGACTAACCATAAAGTAACAGCCTTTAATTATCCCACTGCTGGGCAAACGTCTCCTCTCCTATTAAGGAGAAGGTTAAGAACTTAATCCACCACGCCGCTCACTTACATGTGTCAAACCTTCTTCCGACACATGTAGGTTTCCTCACGATGTTTTCCTTCATCGTCAAACTCGAGATTAATTTAAAATACAAATTTAGCTTGTAAACTCAGCGGCGCTTCCGTGGTTTGAACCCGGAATCATCGCTTGAGTTCGATGTGCTAACCACTAGGCCATTTCGGCTCTTTAGGCTTTATTTACTACGACTTTAACTAGCCATCCCTTAAGGGAAATTCTGGCTAGAGGCATTGCTAGTTAATGTATGCAATATATAGCTGCTTTTCAAGAATATCGATGCAACTAAAAATGATGAATTTTAGGTAACGGGATTTTTAAATTTCTTTATTAATGTGTTGGTGCATAGCTGCAAAATTAAAGCGATCCCTTGATGTTATAACTTTATTGATTTAGAGAAAATTCATCATCGCAACTCTTTCATGATAAAACATCAAAGATTAATGGTCTTTTTACATACTTAGTTCTATTTGTTAGAATTTTGAATTACTACGATATTCTTGCGAACCAGCGATATGTAGCGTCGAACAGATACAAAACAGACATACAGATACAGAATACAGATTTTCACGACACGACATCGCGTCGTGGTTATATATTTTGGTCCTTGCCACATGCATTTGTTCTACATGCAAACAGCTGTAAAAAGATCAATACGTTTAAATAAAACCTGCCTGTAGAATATATTTAGAGGAAGCTCCATATGACTTTAGCCTATTAATACAATTTTATTGTTTTTTTCAGCTTTATCGATCCGAATACGTTGAGATAAACTAGCTAATATTATTAATGCTAAAGATTGTAAGTGTATATTGTAAGTGTTACTATTTTACGATGATGATTTTATTTACAGTTTTTAAGGTAATTTGAGTGAAGTTAGAACTGGATGTGTACATCGTGGATTAATCGTGCTACTTACATTGTCAATAGTTAGCTATATTTTGGAAAATATCCTAAAGCCGTACCCAAATGGTAATAGTGGCTAAAATACCTTTCCTCACGTCCTATTCCTTTCCATCTCACATTCCTTTTCAAGCTGGTAACACTGTCATCTGGTGCTGTAAATGTCCATGGGCGGCGGTGATCACTTAACATCAAGTGTCCCGCCTGCTCGTTTGCCAGCTATTTTTAAATAATAATATTTTATATATAATACTTGCGCCCGCGGCTTCGCCCGCGTGATTTGTTGAAAAGTTATTTTTACGTAACATAGCCTGTCTATTAAGAAAGACTTCAGGTTATAAAACATCACGCTAAGACCAAAGTAAAAGGAACAGTCACTTTAAACGTCAACCAATCCGGTAAGTATCTAAAGCTAGTAAAACCGCGCGGCGTATATAGTCATTTATGCTACTATTAA
Source organism: Hypolimnas misippus (assembly GCA_037950945.1). Lineage (NCBI taxonomy): Eukaryota > Metazoa > Arthropoda > Insecta > Lepidoptera > Nymphalidae > Hypolimnas > Hypolimnas misippus. Next base: position 2,601,173 of record JBBEEQ010000024.1, read on the forward strand.
AGTAATTACATGTAACTACAGGACCTTGTCGATCTTTCTAGTAATTAAATGAAACTGCTCTTTTATCTTTTTATGCATTTATCACTGTCATTATGTGTACACACTATCTACCTAAAGCCATTTCATATAAAACATAGATTAAGAATGCTTAATTGCTTAAATTGCCTAAAATTTCATTTATGTTATCAATACGATTATATTTTTCAATAAATAAACAATTTATAATTTATCTGTAATATAAAAAAGGCAATAAGATTGATAGATCAGTCAGTCACTTACTGATCTATGAAGAATGCTTATTTCACTGAATGTGTTATATATAAAATGGTCTAAAGTTTGTATGGAGATATCAAACATATTTAGCATATTACCATTAGATAGTAAGTTTAATAACTATTACACCATATACAGCATAATTTAAGTCTTAAAATACATATTACCAAATCTAAATTCAAATTATCATAAATATTCTGGATCCAAATTAAATCATTATGTATAACTTTAGTCGGTAGTTTTAACTTATTAATAAATAATAATGTCATTAAGCAATTGGATTTAAAAAATAATATATTTTTATCAAAATAATTAACATTTGTCATCGTATACACGAGTTATAAGACTTCATAGGTTTAAGTACTTAAAATTGTTCAATTCTTATACCGCATGCATAGCAACCATGTCCAAATAACAATAGCACATAAATTCTCAGAACAAAATTGGTGAAAGGAAAGTTAGTATTGCAGAGTTAATAAGCACCCACAGACTCATATTTCACACATGCATTGTAATAGTTATGCAATGAAAACTTCCTATAAAGTAATAAAAACTTTTTTATAACAGTTTAAAAATAGAATATTTACATATTTCATTTATAGGAGTAATATAATTGCATACCTATATAGTGTAAAATTCATATTGAAATCTTATAAGATTAAGGCTAGAATTACACTTGTAAGTTTTGCTAATCTTTCATATAGATTTACATAAGTTATTTCTCACACTTGAAAGACTTTATCGCCATAGTTTTATTCTTGGTATACAGATCTGGTATACAGATCTTTCATGACTACCTATGACATTTCCGTTACTAGGTTACAAGATTTGTTTTTATCTTTTACAAGAGCAAAACTTACAGATGTAATTCTGGCCTATTTAATGTTTCTAAATTAATTCCATACCTGAGCATATTCCTGAAGTTCTCCAGCTCTCTGATACTATTTGATAGTCTAGCAAATGCATTAAACAGGGCAACAATCTCTGTCCGTTGCAAGCGTTTATGTGACTTATGCCTCAGCACCAGCTTCCCATGATCTGGATCTCCTTCAAAACTGTCCCATTGTCCAGAGAAGAGAATTTTAAGTGCTGTACCTAACCCTTGTGTCTGCAATTTGCCCCAAAGTTTGCATTTATCACATCCCACACAATCCATGATTCGAGAAATATTCCAAAAATGATCACGGAATTCTTGCTTTAATTTACCAGCCTGACTGCCACCATTAAACATAGCAGACTCATTGAAATGGTCAGGGAAACTGTATATAACTCCTAGCATATTACGTATAGCATCACGAGTCTCCTCATCCTCCACAGGATTACCCGTAAAGTAGTCTTCCCGTTCTAAATATGGCCCGGCCTTAGCCAGTGCACGCATTTCTAGCAAGTATACAAAGTATAAATTCTTTAGCCAATTTGGACCTTCCCCAAATGTCTGCGATGGATCAAAACGACGCTGGAATTCTGCCAAATTAGGTCCCCATTCACCTTCAGGCGGTGCTGCAAATCCTAACCTCTTCTCTGACAGTAAAAACTTTGAACATAAATGAATATTAATACTGGAATGCAAACCGGACACTGCTCTGTAAAATACCCTCTTTTCAAGGCACATGTTACTCAAATCTGAACTTAATACAAATGGAAATGATTCATACGGATTCGCTTTCGGACGAAAACAGTTCTCTTGATAAATGCTTCGCCAAATTCTGTGAGCTGATGGACCCTTGTACCCTGTATATCGCTCAGGATTTAATGACAAGTCAACATACTCAGCATCTGCGTCTTTATCATCACATTCACAGAAATTTCCTATTGAATCGTCGTACGCTTTCCACTTGGCGATTTCGTGCTGGCTTGCAGCACTTAGGGTCATGTTCAAATAACTGAGAGCAGGATCATGATCGGTGTCCGAGTTACAGGAAGTTTGCGCCTCTTGAGAATACTTCGCGGCTGGCATCTCCTCCTCTTGCTCATTTTCATAAACTTCTTCGTAACCCGGAACGCTCTCTTTAGAACAGGTTTTAATGTGACAGTATTTCATCGCGCATCTGCTGTCGTCTACCCAAAATGGACATTCTTTCTTTAAATTGACTTTGTAAAATCTAAAATAGTCCTTCGTGACAAGGCTCTGAATTCGAGGGAATATTTTTACGTTATTAAAATAGTCGATCGTGTCCACGTTACAGGAACAGTCGCCCAGAGCGCCGTGAAGAGCGTCAAAACATGCAGTACTATCGCAGGCCGATGTTTCATAAAGTTCCGTGTCGTAACCGACTGCTTGAACTATCGCGAGAGCGAAAATTATAAACACAACACAACAATTTTTATAAGCCATTTTCGAAAGTTTTGAAGTCATTGCACTGATTTTAAATCCAATACAAATTTTACGGATAATTCATCACAAAGCCTTTGTTGCTATGCGGTAAATTCTTATTTAAAACACTGGATAATTTATCTTAAAACTTAAAAATGAAAATTTCGAAAGTAGAGTACGTAACTACGGAGGTACGTGCATTCACAAACGTCTACACATTTCTTTTGACAAACACAATGACATTTTGCATCAAATACTGACAAATGACAATGAGAATTATTGACACTTTACAAAATGTCAAACGGATGTTTTCTTTGGCAAGTATAAACAATTTGTCTACAGTTGTCTACCATTAATCAAAGAATAGAATTGAATTGATCAATTTGTTTCTTTTCATCTAATTACTATTTTTCATAATAATTGTAGACAGCAATGATAAAGGTATTTCATAAAGAAATTAGCGTGCGTTTCATGATGTTTATGTGTATATGTGCATGTGTGTATGGGTATGTGTTTTTATTTTAGTTTCTGATTTTTAAATAAAAACATTTGATTTGGTATATTCATTAAATTTGTAGTTTTAGTAGATTTTCGATACCATCAAAACATAATTTTTTGGTTAACTAGTAAAGGTTTGCTTACACGAAAAAGGCGGCCGACCGTTTACGTTTCAAACCGTTTTATTTTGATAACTTGATAGCATAATAAATACTTCGATTAAAGAAAGTTGATTTGTACTATGTTTCATTTCAGTACACCCATAGACATAAAGTAATTGACCGAGATATTTGACCATATTCATAGCGAGCAGTCAAAAATAATTTGTGTATGATATGCGAAAAAGACTACCAAGAAGTCGACTTCAGATAACCAATTAGAATTTTATAACGGTAGACACCTTTTTCTTTCCATGATTCTAATTGGTCGAAAACAAAATGAAGTTGTTAGCGTCACGACAGTATAGCTAATAGAATAAAAGAATAGGCTTAGAGTAAATAGACATATAGACGATATCTCTTTCTACAGAGTGGTCAATTATTAGAGGCATATACTCGATCCATATCTAGATCTTTATTGGTACACTACTATTATCATTATATTATACTTACAACACTTTTAAGAATCGTAGAAAATAAGGAATAGCATTGGGCAATAAACAAACCTCTGAACCTAAATATAAAGTACTTCGTTAATTGCATTTGAAAGAATTTAGACTTAAAAAATATTACAATATTTTCTACGTAGGAAGTCTGATGCAGCGATTTCGCTCGCTACAAATCGCTGCATCAGACTTCCTACTAATCGCTGCAAACTGTAAACGACGACGCTGTTTATCATACACATAGAGATATGGACTGAGCATTCCATTGCGAACTGTCAAAAAAATTGGCCGTGACAGTGCGAAAGAGAGTACAACAAATACAGCTACTATAGTTGTCTTTTTTCAGGATTATGATTGGTTATTTGAGCATTGCCAGTGCCACCAATCTTAGGCATTGCTGCAAAACTGCTTCATCTCTTTTTACAGGATGGTGAATTTAAGAAGGCTTATGCTTGGTCTAGATCTATGATATAGACGAAGATATAAAATAACGCGTGGCGCGATTTTTAAAATTGTGGATAGTGTATGTGGTGTATTTCCTTTTCTTTGTAACTGAATTTGTCGGGTTAGTTATAAAAGTAAGAGTTTCTTTTTCTACGAAATATATCCGAAATGTTTTATTGATTTTTAAATTTCTAGTACTCTAACCTGGTAAGGTTGCACAACAAAAATATTTTGTGTAATTTGCAGTTTCTTACTAAATATACTTTTGATTCTATTACGCTGGACGAACGTCTACGTTATATTTCTATGCCATCGAAACAGTTGGTGAGGTATCCTGTACTTCTGCACCCCCGACGACATGGGACGTAATGAGTAACACCATTAGAAAGCTATCATATAAACAACTCAGACAAGAAATATATTGCCAATAACAGCTTTCAGTGGTTGATTTAACTTTATATCCTTCTGAAGAAATAGAGGCCTTTGATCAGTTTATTTTACAAAACACTAATTACACAGTTTATGATAAAATAATTTGTTTTTAGTTTACATTGTAAAATTATGTAATCATTATATTGTAACAAGAAGACGTGAAATAAAACTCAGTGTGTTATTCGTTGAGATTTATTTATTTATTCATACAATGTAAATCATTCACAAAAGCGGTATCATCGGAAATGCACAAGAGATTCAAAATACAATAAACAGACATTTGCTCCCGATATACTTATAGCTATATACATTGAGAGAACGTTTCATAGATCACGTCATAATAATATAGAAATGCATAAAAATTTCAACACATTTATAATATGAAATATATATTTAATATTGGACGTACAATTTTTAAAAATTACAAAGTTTGATTAATAAAATACTTTTCTTCATATAATTTCAGTTAAATTGTAATATTACAAACAGTCGCTTAACTAACTTATACAATACCTATTTTCAATAAATTTTAAAAAATTACGCGTAACAAAAATGAAATTTAACTTAAATTAAAAATGTGTAACGCGTTATTTTTATCGACGTTATGTCAATTAATATTAATTAATAACAAACAAAAAATGTCGCAACTAGCATTACCGTGAAGGTAAAGGTACAATATTCGGTGTATTAAGTTTAATTTTAGGTAGAGACGCTGATTTTATGGAATTATAGTCGCTTTACCTTAATTTGATTTTATTTTAGAAAAAAAAAACATGAAATGTCATATCAGGTACCGTATTGTCTCTACCCATTTGAAAATCGTATTTTATTGTTTATGGTATGGTAACAGTTCGGAATTCGAAAATATTACGAGGTGGGGCTTGCATTTATCAACCTAATAATAACTTAACTTGTACATAATAATAATATTTTATATGGTATTCTGTTTCGTTATTTAAGTTGATTGTTCTTAGTTGATGTTATTTGTCGTGATGTTTTCGTTTCAAGCGTACCTGAAATTTAGAAGGGAACAATTATTATAATGTTAAAACTAGTATTTAATTAAAATTTACGTTAAAAATAATCTTGTACTGGTACCGTTCGGAAAATTATTAACATTTCATCCAACATCATAAATGCATTATTTTATTATTCGTGCAAACTTCAATTAGTGAGAAACCAAATCCTCGATACTAAAAAATTATTTTATTAATACCTATCTTTTCATTTTACTAAAATAATATACTTTTTAGAAACAAAAATTATTCACACAGATTCACATAAAATAATTAAATGACCAGAAGTTGTTATTATTAAAACCAATAAAAGTATTTTTTTTATTTTAGCTTATGATCATTTGACATAAATTACATGCAATTAGTAAATTTAAACTAAATATGAAACATATTAGTTACTCACCATTAACCGCATAAAAATTCTTTGCAAAACTTTCAACAGTGTTACCATATGAATAAAAAACAAAATGTTCAATTAAATGCTTTATTATGAATAATTGTAACGACAAGACGAAGGCATAATAATTAATTAAGCTTATTACAACTTTAAGTAATGGCAATACAAATTTTATAATCTAAAATGAGCATTGAATTTTGGCACTAATTTAAAAAGTTTGAATGTAAAAAAAAATGATTACTACCTTAGTGCATTTAAATAATAACTGAGATTCATGTTTAAATATACTTATGACCTTCTTATAAATAAAATAATAATAACACTTATGAACGGAAATCAAATTTATGATTTTTTTATATAGACTTTATATTTAATACTTTACATATAAAGCAATGTTATATAATGACATCTAAAGCATTCATATTTTTATATGCTTTTAATAATTTTAAATATTTTGTTATATTACGAAAATACTACTTTAATTTTGTTTTTAATAGTACGCCTTAAAAGCGTTCTTATTATTTTTTTCAATAATCTTTCAATGTATGTATACAGTATAAAGTCTTAGACATTTTCAACAGTGTTATCAACATTTACATAGTTAATTTTTGTGTATGCATAATGTTATATTGCTAAATATTTGAAAATAAAGCTATCAATTTCGTCGTACATATTTAAATGCTACAAATGCATTTCGAAGGTACTAAATCATTTCCATATATGGATTCTGATAAGCAATACTGTGTCAAGCCACACGGACTTTATTTTGAGAAAATGGCGTCTAAAGATGTCAAACCTATTCTTAATGTTTGAAGAAGTATATATCCATCTTTTCTTTTATTTTTTGATAAAAGCTACAAATAATTAAAATCAGATTGATACATTTAATATATAATCCACTAATAAGTTTTTCAAATATTTGAGATTATTGTATAAATTGCAAAATACGGAACGCACTTGAAATACGAAACAATTAATTAAGAAACTATTTTCGTTACTTGTTTAGTTTATATGACTTCGATTTTCTTGAATAATGTTAAATAGGTGATGCTGTATCAAAATATATCAATATCTCCAAATTAGACTTTTTGTGGGTTAACACATTATTCCTTATCAGCATCCATATATTAGGTTTCATGGCCTTCCTAATCAATAAATACCCTTAATTTTATATAAGATAGTCAAAGACATACAAAGAATAATGGAGTGACAACTAGTTAATTAGAAAGTTAATTTTAATAATACCATAGAATTTATATTGATACTTATGGTACCGAGATGATTTTTATTTGTAACGAAATTTTATAAACTTGTAAAATTGTGTATATGTTATTGTCTTCGGCCAACAAGTGTATCGTTCGTATGTCTATTGTTTGTCAGTACTTTATTTTATGAAACCGTTTTTTTATTACGAAAATTGTATTCGTTATATGTCTATAAGGAGCTATTCACGTCACGTCAAGACAGTCTCAGAAATTTGTTGTATGTGACGACATTATAACGATTTATATATAAATATCGAGAAAACTAGAGATCGGCTCGAGCCATTCAATTTTTTTTGATCGCCGTAATACTAGAGAAAATTAAAAAATAATAATATTGGTGTTAATGACTAATAAACTTCACCGAATTCTCGAATAGAGTAATATTCAGAATTTACGCGATATTGTTTTCAAACACTAACCATGTCGAATTAGCGTGAGTCGTATCAATTTTGCATCATAAAGCGATTTTTAATTAGAACCAGAGACTAAAAATGCTTGTCAATAAATTGTCAGACGTCTCATTCGACTGTCTTAACGTCAGTGGCTCCTTTATTATCCGGCATACAAGTGTTATTTGCACACAAATATTGTTAGTAAAGCTATTATAACAAAGTTTCTCCAGTTCGAGATTCCTTGTTAAGAAACAGGTAATAAAATGTTAAATATTTTTATCAAATTCTACAACAATCATTTAAAAGAATTATACTTCAATAAATATTATAAATATTAAATTAATATTATTAACTGTTTCTTTAATTTTGGGTATAATTATTCATTCAGCATATCTATTGTATTAATCTCTTACTTCCATAGTTTATAAAAAGCATAGACAAGTTTGCGCCAAAAAGTGAGTAGATTTTTTTTTCTTTTTTTTTTGAATAAAGTAAAACAATGCTGAATAAATAAATTACTAAACCTTAATCACCATATTACAACAGATTATAAATACTTTTACAAAAGCTGTATACTTACTGTCGACCCACAGATACAAAATGGCATAGCATGAATCATTTAAAAATATAAACATCCAAAATATGTTGCAATAAAAAACCAATAATGAATCGCTCTTACACTTGTGCTGCATTTATTAAAAAAAAATTATAAATTATTTGTACTTAAAATCATTTATCTCATACACCTATTAATGCATAAAACTGACGGAGGGGTTTTCGTTCTATTCCGCCAGGAACTACTCCATCCATTTTTAAAGAACTTTGCACGTAAGATTGCATTTATAGAAAGTTATTAGTAATTAATATAAATTAGTCAAATTTGTTTGTAAGTTTGTATATATGTTGGGGGTAATCTCAGAAACTACTCATCCGATTTTAACAATTTTTTGCATTGGATAACTCGTTTATTGAGGAAGGTTATAGGCTATATTACAGCACGCTACGACTCATAGGAGTGGAGCGTTAACCACAAACGCGAGTGAAACTGCAAATGGCTACAAGTTAATTATAAAAATCAACAAAACTGACAAGGACCGGAAATTACAGTACAATAAAATATGTACATTAACCAAAGTATTGAATTGTATAGAATTAAATATGTATAAAAAATCAGCACAAGTATAATAGCTACCCAATAAAAAACCATGTGATATTATCATAAACCGCCGCCATGCAGTGAACACAGCCCGTCAAAAATAGCCAAAAAAGAACCAAAAAATTGTGTCATAGGTACCAGCGCTAATGTACAAAATATTAGTAGCGTGACCTTCTGTCCATGTTTCTTATGGAGTTGGCGAGGCAGAGCGCGAACAGGGCGCCGATCACCTGGAAAAATAAAAAAAAAATAACATTATTTTATAGTTTGAAGTGATTTGAATTTGTGTTTAAATTCATTTCAAGCTCGCCAGTGAGGAAACCTGCAAGTGTGGAGAAATTCTGAAAATCCGCCAACTCGCGGTGGAACAGCGTGGTGGATTAAGCTTCTCCTCCTTAATAGGAGAGGCAGCCTTTGCTCAGCAGTGGAACATTTACAGGCACATTTAGTTTACTTTATTTTTAAAAGTAGTTTGAACCGGTTTTAACTAGTTACATCTGATTTGGATAGCGAATTAAAATTTAATATAACGGGTCTTATCGCGATAACTAATAGCAGTAATACCTTTTTATTGCCCGACGTTTCGACGAAGTTACATTCGCCGTGGTCACGAGCTGACTGGTGTACCGCGCGCCCTCCGGCGACGAGTGCGCGAGTTTTCTTCGCCTACCCTCACAATATTAATATTGTGAGGGTAGGCGAAGAACACGAAAGGTCGGGCAATAAAAAGGTATTACTACTATTAGTTATCGCGATAAGACCCGTTATATTAAATATGAATAGTATAAATCGCGAAAGTTTAAAATATATAGCGAATTAAAGATAAATGAAAATATAAATACTTTTTATGAAAGCACCTGATCTCAAAAACAAAATATGCGATTGCGTTTACATGAATGTCATAATTATTTAAATTATTTTGATATTATAACAAAACTATTGAATCGATTATAAAGAAATTTTTACAACTACAAAAGATATGAAATTTAATACTTTGGTTATAAATTTTTATTCAGACTTACTTTAATAACAAATTCAAGTTTATGTTTTGAGATTTTTATCTAAATTTATATAATTTAGATAATTATTGATGTCTGGATATTTAGCAAGCAAGCAAAAAAAAAAATGAAGAGAAAATTTTGAGATCATTCTATTTTTGAAATAGCTAACGATCGTCCAAAATTATTGTACAGTATAAACATTAACGGAATAATATATTTCCATAGAATTATTAGTCAATCTCAAACCCAAAATATATTTATTTCAATAATATTATTTTTTTCTTTATTCATAGGCATTTATAAGCTCTTTCGAATCAATCAATTTAGAAGTTTGTCATGTCATTGTTCGAAGTAATTATACTTTTGTCATCGAAGCTGCTAAAAAAAAGTTAAGCAATTTGTCTTACCTCAACACAAGCTACACCAATGGCGACGCCAGCAATTGTCTTGTTCCACTTTTCATAGAGATCGGCAACTCTTGGGCTGCATCCGATGTTGTTGGCGTCAGCCAGCGTACACTGGTCTCCCAACACCTTGCCGACGGTTCCCAGTTGAGAGCAACAGGATTTGGGCAGGATGAGGCCGTAGTCAGAAGCGCTGTTCTTGCCGCAGCAGACGAGCTAAAATTGAATTTACTTTTATAAAACTGTTTGTTTGTTTGAATATTAGAAGAAAACTATTGGATTAATTTTTATAAAATGTAAGCAAAGCCACGTACAGAGAAATTAAGATACAATTTTCCACACAATTTTACCGTTTCTAGAGAGAAACAGTAGATTTTCTATTTTATTTTTTTAACCTATAAAATAATAACCAAATTAAAAACAGAATTAAGCTGAATTTATCACTTTCATCTAAATGATTAAATGAAACTGTCACATGCAATATTAATTTTTACCTGTTCCTGAAGGTTGTTGAAGACGGCGTCAGCGGCGGGGTCAACGGCCCTCTTATCGAACAGCGAGTTGACAGACTTAACGAGAGCTTCTTTGATGTTATCAGCGTACGTGAACATGAGGACGGCGAGCACGACCTGCACGATGATGATCACCAGCAGGAAGATGGCGTACTGGAAAGAAAAAATAATCTTTAGTTATAAAATTTGATAAAAAAAGTTATATTGTATTTTGTTAAATTTATAGTTTACTAGCTGGTACTCGCGACTTTGTCTGCGATGTCTGTGATGTCTACGTCATAGTATATGCATGCAGTCTCAGCCCGATCGGTTTAAAATTGGCAAAGTCTCATACAAACTTTCATTCTCTATTTTTTCCCCCTAGGGGTTGAATTAATCAAATCCTTTCTTAGCGAATGCCTACGTCATAACATCTACCTGTATGCCAAATTTAGCCTGATCCGTCAAGTGGTTTGGACTGTGCATTGATAGATCACTGTCAGTCAGTCAGTCACCCTTGAGTTATATATATTTAGATAAAAGTAAAGATGAATTATGGTTATAAAAATGCAAATGCTTTGTATTATTTTTATTTATGTTAATAAGTATCGGGTTTATTACACAGTAAACATTTATAAGTAGCACCATTTTCCAAATTAATTTTATGTAAATAAAACTAGGCAAGTAAATTTTTTATGAAAAGAAAAAAAATGTGAAAAAAAATTTCACATTTTTTTTCCTAGCTAGATAGAAAGCAATGTACATTTTGTAAATATTAGTACCTAGGTAATTATTGCAATACATCAACAATGGAATATTTGCGACACAATTACATCTAAATACTGCTATCATTTACATAAACCGCAAAAATGAGACATCAATAGTTACATATCAAGACGCAATTACCTATAAATACGTACCACACACACATTAGCACATTGTTAAGGAGTTAGTGGAACGAAAGTGGCTTTCTTTGTAGAGAGCGACCCGGCCTTTGTGCGACTACAATCACAAGTCGTACTAGAAACGATTGTTTCATACGTTTGTTTAAAAATATCACCACACGCCCGTTGTGTACGGAGAATGTTAAAACGAAATATATATTCAACGGAATAGTAGAGAAAAAGCTCGTATGGAACATTGGTGAATATCTAGTTCGACGTTTAATTAATTTATGTACCAAATAAAATTCACAGAAAACATTGTTTTTTGGAAACCAAATGTGTACATGGGATAATATCTCATAAGAGATCTCTTCCAGAAACCCTTGATATAACGGAGATTATTTATAATAATTATGGTATAGGTACAATACCAACAGAATAGCAACAAAAAAGTAACAAAACACAGTGTCTTAAAATAATATACATATAAACGTTTAAAAAAGGTTGAAAAGCTTATAAAAAGTTTTATAAAAATAAACTACATAAATACATATAATATATATAAATACCATTAATTATATATAATCATATATATAATAAATTAAATTGAAGTGGACAGAATGTGCTGCTTTACTGATTGTTGTAGAATATGTTATCTGGAAGAGAGTTCCAATGGCGAGAATAGTAAAAGAGTTGCCATACTAGGTAGTGTTGAAAAAAGGAACCTCAAGTGATTTAATTGAGACACATGAGCGTAGTTGTCGGTCGCGAGGAGGACACAACAGAAAACGCGCATGTAAGTAAGTAGGAGATTTAATTACGTATTAGAAGCCGAGTTGTCTACATAGTCTACTTCTCTTTACATGTCTTATTTCGTAATATTACCGAATATATATTTTATTTTAACTTTTTTATTATTAAAAAGGTTTTAGTTAAATCATTCGGTGGATAATTTATAATTTTTAGCTCTTAAATGTGTTTAGAAGTACGCCATATTTATTTTTTATATTGTTAAATAAAAGAAGAAAAATATAAAGTTTTACATAGACGAAGTCACGAGCAAAAGCTAGTTTGCGTATAAACTTTCATCACCTATTATTTTAAAATTACCAACTTTATTTACAAGCAGCTTTAGGTTAATTATTTAATAAATGCATTATATGTATTTTAATTAATTTCATGTTACCATTAATTATATGATGTCCTCTCCTCTAAGCAAATTCGCCATTATGGCTAACTAAATATTTATTTTTATAATTAAAATACTTCTTCTTAGACTTTCATTCGAAATGCTTTCGAATTAGAAACCGAAACCAAAAATACAAATCCTTGACATACCAAATAAAGTTAATTAAAAATAATTAAAAACTCTTGTAAAACGTCTCGAAGTTTCTATTTGTTAAGGAGTAAATAATATTTTATGTTATTATAAGTATCAGCCTTCCACTGTTTGGCGAAAATTGTTGTATTTTATTTGTAAGTTTTACTCCTGTTCTTGTCATGAAACAACTCTGTAACCTTGTAAGTCACTTAGGTTGCTGTCAAAAATTGAAGCACTGACAGAAAATTCTTTCAGATGTAAAGTAATGACAAACAATTTATGTAAATCTTTTTGAAAGTCTGAGAGCAAAACTTATACTGCCTTACTACAAAAGATTTAAACAGACGTTAAACGCGGGTCTAAGACAGTTTTAGAGTTAAACATGCTTTAGACATAGATTAATATACGTTTAAGTGAGTTTAATAGATGTTTAAAACCTATTTTTGCCGTCAAATGTAACGTATAACATTTTATCAATAAGTTTTTTTATGAGTTTATTCGCTGTTAAGCAATTTAGATAATATTTTAAGCAATGTTTAAATCTTAAACACTGTTTAGCTAGACACGTGTTCAACATGGTTATAATGCGTCTTTTGTAGTATGAGAGATAAGTGTTATTCTCACCTTTGACGGGCGTCTTTTCATATAAATGAGAAGGAATACACATATTATATATATATATATTTTTTTGTTTTATAAATTTTTATTTCTATCTTTAAGTTATACTGTGGTGTGTGGTATGGTGATGTAACTTAGTCACTGTATACTGTTTAACTGTAATATTTTAGTTATGATCTGTTTTGTGAAGCTGATTTAAAGTCATTAACCAAAGAAATTAATTGAATAAATAAATAAACATCTCGTTTCGCTCACCGTTACAACCATGCAATGGCTTTCCCGTATCGCTCCGCAGCAACCGAAGAAGGCGATGACGAACATCACCGCTCCGATGATGATGAACACCCAGGGTGCTACCGTTAAATGGCCCTGCAGCTCCTGCTTGAGCACCGACCAGTTCAGCAGCACGGCGACACCGATACCGATCACCGCCAGACCGAACAGCTGTTGAAAAAAAAATTATATTTAGTACATGTTATTTTGAAGTTAGTGGCTTTCCATTAATCACGTGAATTTTTTTAGTAATTTTTTAGACTGAAATTTCTAAAAAGTTATACAACGTATAATTTTAATTAAAATTATTTCTTATGTGAAAAAAAATATGAGGTCTCTAACGCGACCAGTTTTACGCAATTTTGCAACACTATAAAATCAAATGTGCTTCTATTTCGAAAATAAATACACGTAATTTCTGAATAAGCCTCCCCATACCCCTTCTGATATTTGTAGATTTTTTACCATACCCCCCTCCCCTGCTTTGGGCCTCATGTGATTAATGGACAGCCCCTTAATGAAAAAATTGATAATCGTTTGTTCATTTTGTATACAGTATTTAATATTATTGTGATTTAGTGTCCGACTGTTGGCCCGCATGCTTTTCCATTTGATTAATATTAAGCTTAACTCGAAAATAATTTTATTTTTTTATGTACAATAGTATCTATGACCTTGACAAACGTTCAAACCATCTAATTACTGTTTAATTTTTTTTTCATAGCTTAAATTCTTATATTAGCTTACGCAACTGTGTAAGTTGCGCCTGATTTTATAAGATTTAATACACACAGATACATAAGCTATCGATGCAGTACACATGTTATTATGTGTGGGGATAGTGAGTAGCAGCGAATATTTATTTGTGGGTGTAAAATGTGGGTAGCAACATAATAGGCGTCCCGGCCAGTACATTTTTACTCCTAAAAAGTTTCTATCAATATTTATTAAAAAAATTATAACGACGATTGATTCAAAACTCAACTCATAATTTTTTTTCAAAGTCATCAACCAACTTCAGAAAAGGAAGATGTTTTTATTTCGTAAAGTAGCTGTTTGCTACCTCATAACTCAGTCATTTCCTGACTGATTTTGAAAATTCCTTTTTTTATTTGGAATGATATGCTTTTAGATTCATCCCATAAAATTGTATTGAAATCATTTCAGTGATTCGGTTTTAAAATGGAAATAATTGGTAACTGTGTCGTCCAAGTAAACGAAATTGCGTCTATTGCTTTTAAAGTCACTTTTTTTATATGTCTTATGAGATCTTTAGGGGATGGAGATCTTTAGGGGAGGCCTATGTCCAGCAGTGGACTTCCTACGGCTGAAATGATGATGATGACGATTTTTATACGTCTTAGTGATTTTGATTTTCAAGTATAAATACATAATTCGATAAGACTAACAATAAATCACAACAATGTGACCTCGGATATAGGAAGTATTTATACTTTTTTATACTTCACAATAGTACTAAAACAAAATTTTATTTTTTAATTTAATTAGTAACAAATTTTTATAACGATAGATCCTTCAAAGAATGAGGTCAAATCGCTCGACAACAGACATTAAAAAAATGCACACAAAATTTTATCACATTATTACATTTTTTTTACGATTTTGTCGACAGCGCGCAAGATTACAAAATACTAGTGCAAGAAACATCAAGGTTCCACAAGGCAATTGCGTTTAAATTCAACAATCTTCTTGTCTTTTATGAATCATTTATTTATTTATGTTGACCGTCAAATTGTTTTTTATGAAATATGCCAATCTACAGCCTTTTCATTATCTCTGACTACGAGTATGCTATATGTCAACTGGGCATTTGTTAGACAATTTACCAGCGTTACCAAAGTCAATATTTAAAAGAAAAAATGTTTTTTAATTGTATTTTATAAATTATGCCTATACTGCAAGACTGTAAGATCCAACGTTTCAATTGAAAAAGTTTTTTTTATTAAAAAAAAAAATCAATTTTTTACTTTTAAATATCGACTCTGCTAATGCTGGTAGAATATCCAACACATGCCCAGTTGTCACATATAGGTATAACTTTTCCGAAACCGAAAATTTACTTGACGTTAAAAAGAGACAGTAAATTCCTAATTTTGAATGAAAATATTTTGATTATATGATACACACTCACTAACTCACACACACATCCGCAATTAATAATATTAGTTAGTATTCGAATCATAATTCAATCCGTTATTCTGTTTCAAGGATGTTACGAGTACCTATAGTAATAAAAATGACACATAGATTTGTTGCGATTGTATAACGTTTATTCAAATCCAAATATTTAAACATTCAACAAAATGATTAGATGATCGCCAAATGTATTCGAGTTTTAATATGTTTGTGATTCATTTATAATTTAATTGTATACAATATTTTCTTCTCCGAAACCGGACAGAGTCATATGTTTGATGTTCAAATAGAGTGTTCAAATCTTGATGATCATTCAAAATATTTCAATCATTCAAACAGGAATTTAGATTTGATGATGTTCAATCATTTAAATTTTGCAGCTATGCACCAACACAAAATTGAAAAAGCCCATTCCCTAAAATTCATCATTTTTAGTTGCATCGATATTCTTGAAAAGCAGCGATGTCAAAAAAAAATCAAAATATGCTTTATTCAAGTAGGCTTTTACAAGCACTTTTGAATCGTCAATACAAAAACAAAAGAAAACTAAACACTAATTAATTAATTAATTTACCACCGGTTCGGAATGTAGATTCTACCGAGAAGAACCGGCAAGAAACTCGATAGTTACTATTTTTAAATATATAATATTAATATATATAATAATAATGTATCAAAGACAAGTGAGTAATATCAATTATTATTAATAATAACAAGAAATCTGAAATCAATATTAAGGATTTTTCTAGACATACACTTTAGTAATATTTGTCTTTACTTTATAAATGATGATGTCATTTATATACGTGTTTAATTAGTGTAAAAAAACCACTTAACACATGTTTAAATTTAGTCATCATCAGGAAATCAGTTCCTGTGTGCGGTGACGAGGTGACGCGTCAAAACCACACTATTTCTGAAACGCGAGTTTTATGACCACTTCACGATAATTAACGTTTCGAAAAAGCGGAATTTTGTTAATGTTAATGTAACATGTTAGAAGGCACGCTTCCTAAATTATGATTTTTTACATATGTTACGTTCTTAGTACTTTAGTAGTTGTTTGTAGTTTGAAAAATATGCGCTGTATTTATGCTGAATGTGGAAGAAAGATTATGGGAATTACAGGCGTTAAGATTATTCAAATCCTAGAGGGGTGAAACGGGGGTTCAAAGGTGAAAAATCAAAACTTTTATTAATTTTACCTTTTTCGGTAACTTCGTTTTAAAATCAAAATAACTGGCCAGTGTGTCGTCCAAGTAAAAGAAATTGCGAATTTTGCATTTGAATTATTTTTCTCTTTTTTTAAATATCTTAGTTATTAAAATATCACTGGAATGTAAGTACCAGGCTATAATGTGAGGCTAAATAATTGAAAAGCTACATGTATACAATTGGTATACGTATTTACAATATGCGGTCTGAATTTTCGCGGTAGGACAGATAGGAATCGATATCAATTTATCTTCGAGGTACGAGAATATTGGGGACATATAACATCGGGCATATATAAACGACCGTCTAAAGGTACATTCACATACTATGCGAAGAAACAAGAAATAAAAATATCATATTTACACCCTATATAATGCAGTTTCATTTGGCCTCACAATTTTCTATTCATTTTTCCGCTTTCCGAACTACGTTTTGTTTTGGAATATATATACGTATCGTAAGTTTAGTATTTAAGCGATAACATTAAAAAGGCCTCTAAAACGAGTTAGCTGAACTGCTATAGGTCTTGTCTAATTTCACATAATTCTGTGGTTCATAATCTATAATTTTGAAAAAAAAAATCAACATCTTGACATTAAATTCTAAATAAACGGCCCAAGTCATTTTTGCCATTTCACAAGAACGTGAATTTTTAATTTCGGTTACTTTAACACTAAACGTGCGATTTGTTATAACTAAATTCAAAAATATGCATATTCTTGCCAAATAATTAAATTTAATATATGTATAAAGAACTTTGTAATACGGCTCACGCCTGCCTACACGTAGCTGGCATAACTTTCTACCTCAAGCCCCTTGAGCAGGCCACGTAGTTTATGAACACTCCCCAAGGTTTAAGATAAATGGAATGAAATGTTCATCTCGAACTTGTAGGTACTTCTTACTTTATTCAAGTATAAATTATAAAAATGAAAAGTTTAACCGTCAAAATCATTAATAAATAATATTAACGGAATAAATAAAAATAAAACAAACTTCTAACAAAATTTATTTAAATGTCATTGTTGCTTAATCTTTTTTGTACTTAAATCGTTTTTAGTTCTTTCACGTTTAAAGTTTCTTATCTTACAATATTTTCTTAAGCGAGAATTGCACTTGTATTTTATACTCTCGTAATTGACATAAAAACTCTGTAACTTGGTAACAACCTTTGTAGCCTTACGACAGTTGTTGCCATCAAAAAAAGTCATTATTAGCAAAATTCTTTCGGATGTAAAACAATGATAAACAACTCATGTAAATTCATATTCAATATAACGGGTCTTATCGCGATAACTAATGGTAGTAATACCTTTTTATAGCCCGACGTTTCGACGAAGTTGCATTCGTCGTGGTCACGAGCTGACTCTGCTCAGTGTCAGCTCGTGATCACGACGAATATATTTTATTAAATATGAATAGTATCAATCGCGAAAGTTTAAAATCTATAACTCATGTAAATCTTTATGAATGTCCGAGAGTTACATTACTAGCAAATTATTTTTAAATTTTCCACAAACACCTAAACCATTAAAGTAAATACTACTTAAAAGAAATCACATTTTAGAACGCAAACCGTATCAAAACACCTGAGACAAAAATACAGCGGCCGTGTTGCTAGGCGCTACTTTTACACAACTCAACAACGAAACCGAAGTTTTTAAGCGAAAATATACATACAAATTCACACAACAGTCGCCTCTCTTGTTACGTAATACGCGACAATCTTGTTTGAGACGATCCATTGGGCTTCGCAACCAATTTGAACAAAGAAGGACTTCGTTATTTAAAAAAAATATTGTTACCTTTAAACTATATAATATATTAACCGATTTAGAATTTTTTTTATTATATCTCATCGAGTATACTTTCAAATTTGTCCCGTAGAATTTTTACCGAAATCGGTTAATTATATTCGGTTTAAAATGTAAATAACTTAGATACTATGTATGTCATCCAATTAATTAAAACGACGTCCTTTGCTTTTTGAAGAAACTATATTAAAAATAATAAAGGTTATATTAGTATAACAAGAGTATAAATATAGTGTTCACACTCAATTTTGATCCTTGACATTGAGTGATAAGTGACGAATTTGTCTTTTACGTTTTATTGACATAATGCTTTATTTATGAAGTTTAAAAGCTAACAGATGTATGGAGGTGTTGCATAACACGCAGATGTTGATCATCGAGGTCAAACTGTGTTCAATTTATTGTTACTAATTACACTTTCACTGTTAATGTTGGTATGATATTAGCAGACTGAGTTCTTTCGTAAATATATGATGAAAATTACACCTGTAAGTGACACGTGGTAAGTAGTTATGAGAGTTATGATTGTCAGAACTAAGACGGCATGTTCTTTCAGGTGTAAGGCAAAATTCAGGTCATCTAAACTAAATAATCACTGAAAAAAGTTTCTTAACTTAATTTTTCAAATTTCCATATTTTGCCGTTTATACAATACTATCAAATATTTAAAAAAAAAAAACTTCTTGTTAGATAACACATTAAATATATCAATATGCCTTTAATTCATTATATCTTTTATCAAAATAGAAAAGAAAAAAATGGATATATACGTCTTCAAACTTATTTTTTTTTTCTTATAGTATGGCGTGCATTCAAACTTATTTATTTAAAACAAGTTTGACATCTTTAGACGCCATTTTCTCAAAATGAAGTCCGTGTGACTTGACACGGTTTTGCTTATCAGCGTCCATTTATGCCTATGTGGTATAGTTTTAAAAACTAAAATAACTTGAATAAATATGTCATCCAACGAAACGAAATTACGTATTTAGCTTTTAAACTTGTTGTCTTTTTCCTTTAATATTTGTCCAAAAGTATATTTTCTTGTGAACTGGTGATATCTGTAAAATTTACTAAAGTATTAAAGTCTGTTTGTCTACGAATTAAGGTATCGATTTGATTATATTATGAAACTTATGATGGATACTAAAATACTACAAGAGTTAAAGAGTTCCAAGCGATGACTTCATACGCTACGTCGCGCCGTAACAACTCGAGAAAATAAATTAGCATTTTGATAACAGTCGTGTCACGTTCGTGATCGTAAAATATAAAACGTATAACAAATACTGTCTTTGTGATACATTTTATATTATACAGAACAAGAAGAAACGGACATAACAAAATATAAACTAGGAACTCTATTTTAAAATAAACCGACTACGAATTAAAGTTACTACGTTTTTTCTATAACCGGACTTGGAAGGTTTGTGCTTCTATACTTATATTAAAAAATAAAAATAATATGTAAAAAATAATAATATATCAATTAAAAAATGTCTCTTTTTGTTAGATAGTTCGTTTATTAAGAAAGATTATAGGCTATTTTTCACGGTAGTGTGATGTAATATAACCTACAAATTTGCTTAAAGGACTTTGCTTCAGTAAAGAAGGTGAAAGGCTATATTACATCATAGTAACATTAAACGACATTTTAACTGTAATCTATTCAAAAACATTTATGAACATCATTAGGGTAATGTGAATGACGAATGAGAAATAACGCCGTTCAAATTTTTTTAAATAATATTTATTATATAATTTGAAAGAAATATTAAATCGTGTATTATAAAAAAATAACGACTTAGATGCATAACTAGTACAGTCATAACCAAGCCATGTCAAAATACATTTGTGATAATTTTAACTCTTAGTAATATAATTAATGAGATATAGCCCGCTGAAAGGGACAAACAGGCGAACGGCGACCAGGGGTTCCTATAAGTACGGAACCCTAAAAACGGTCATTTGTAAATGCTCTTTGTTCGAAACAGTAAAATTGACGTGGAATCAGGATATTATCATCCGGGTTTCGACGACGGTCAAAGTTCATTGACATTAAGGCATTGAAAGAACGTCGCCAATCTGAAAGAAATTCATTGTTCCAATCGGCTTCTTATATAATATTTGAACGCTGATAAGCAATACTCTGTCAAGCTACACGGACTTCGTTTTGAGAAAAGTTTAAAGATGTCAAACCTGTTATTAAAAAAATCGGTTCAAAGAATTATGTATCCATCTTCTCTTTTCTATTTTAATAAAAAAAATATAATGCATTAATAGCAGATGGTCTAATCAAGTTTTATTTAAAAAATATATAAGATTATTGCATAATCCAAAATACGGAACGCACTAATTTTCTTAACCTTAGATTACGAAACTTTTGCCCGTACTTATTTAGTTTAGATGACTTGAATTTTTTTTATTAACAATCTTAAGCGCAAAATGCATTATCAGAATACATAATTATCTACGAATTTGACATTTATTGGTTGACACATTATTGCTTATCAGCATCCGTTTATCCGATTCCGAAATTGACAATTTACGAGCAAATCTATTTTCATAAAAAAAAAAATTAAATGAATTATATATTAAGTATTTATTTTTTGCTTTCGTTATTAAAAGTTTTGAAGCATTGAAACGACATTTTAAACTTGAAATAATACCTATTTTTAAATTCTAAATTTTCTAAAATTTAAATTTCGACGAGTACAAAATGAAATGTATAAAAAATAAATAAACAACGAAGTATTATAAGTGTTCTTAATTTTCCCTTTTGTTAATTGTATTTTTAACAAGCATCTCATCAATTATTAAATCCTTTCCTTGTGGACACCATTAAAGAAATATCCTATATTTTTTTATTTATCTTTCACTTCTAATTTGAATATGGCAACCCTAATTCTCATAATACAATATAATGAGGACGAGAACACTAAAATGGTCACAGAGTTCTATATTGATGGAAGTAAGCTATTGTCAATTGTATTATTAATATATAAATGGACAACGGAAATGATAATTATATAATTAATGTCATTGTAATGTATAATTTGTTATTTAGGAAGTAATGAGAATAGGTCAAAATTCAATTACCGTAAATTACTCCACGGGGAAAACTTTTTAGGTAATTCGTTATGCCTTTTATCATGATAGAAAAGAAAAGATGGATATATACTTCTTCAAACAAATTTATAAAGAATATTTTAGACATCTTCAGACGCCATTTTCTCAAAATGAAAATCATTTAATAAATCATTATATGCATTAGAGATTTTTAACCTCGTAACAAAAAGTACAAATGATATCAAACAACGTCAATTAGATTTACAAATATTAATAAATATAACTTCCTATTTCCACAAATATAGCAGCATTTTTCAAGGTACATAAAACCGGCTTCCTATTCTCGCTTATTCGAGTTTCATTAGTGCGAAATTACCAATTAAACATTATTTATAGAGAACGATCCAACCTTGACGTAATTTTATTTTAAGCCGCGGTATAACAACTCTTTCGTTATTAATTTACAATTTACATCATAGGTATCTAAAAAATAATTGAAAATATAATTTGCTAACTGCCCCTAGCTGCTTTATTGCTTTGATCCTGTGCCCTTGCGTGAGGTAATATAGCCTATAATCTTCCTCAATAACCGGGCTATCTAATGCATTTTTATCAGATTAGTAGTTGAGTACCTCCTTTGTTTTCTTTGCGGACACAAACATGGGGAATTCATTTAATTATTCGATTTCAAAATAATATTTATAAAGGAAGGTTATAGGCTATATTACATCACGCTACGATTTATAAAAGCGAATCAGTAACTATAAACGCAAATGGAACCGCGAGAAGCACCTAGTTCAATAATAAAGCAAACATAATACAAATTAAACTAGAAAGATAATCTTCGTAAGAATGTTACAAGAACGTAATCGGATTAGTAATTGCTTCCGACCGAAACTAGTAATTCATAATTAAAATTGATTATCAATTATATCCAATAATGTAATTAATTTGAGTGATATTATCGTAAATAAATTTTCCAAACTAATTTAGGGCGTTGGCATCAAACATCTATACTGACATAATTAAGACAGCAAATTTAATAATTGCGAAATAAACTCCGAAACCACTGACCCTATTTTCAAAATTATGGTACCATTTGGAAGGTACGTTACTCTAAATGGTCATAGGCTACATTTCATATATACATTAACGAGAGTTCTTTAGAGTTTCGCGAGCAAAAGCTAGTGTAATATAAAAAAATTCATCAGCAGTTAATTGAGGATACTGCGGACCGAAGGGATGATGTAATTTCAACGAAATTAAAAGTGTTTAAAAAGCGTTGAAACAATTTAGTAAACAACCGACGGGAGCGCTGAACGGATATAAATACATACGCGAAATCGTTCTAAATCGTCTAAAGCTAACCATATAAATAGCCACACGATCTCTTGCAGACGTTCATATAGCTACCACATATACCTCGCGATCGACCGGTAAGACCGACATTTTCTTCCGACACCGTCTTTAAATTGATACGTTTGACGGAACACCTGAGGGTTTTTTAGACATCGAATTTTCAATAAAATTTCAAAATGGAAGTAAAGTCATCTTAATCATATAGAAATCTGACAAGACACGATCTTCTTTTTCTCAAAAAACTAGATAAATGACATAACAAATTCAGATTATGGCTTCTCAAAACCTAAATTACTTTTCACGATCAAGTTTTTGCATAAAAGTTACAGTATACATAAAAATATGAAGTCGTTTCAATTTAATTAGAAATTTATGTTTTACAAATTTTTAAACAGAAAAATTTAATCTACTAACAAAAATATTGCAATATTTCATAACGATTCAAAATAAATATATTGTTTAATTATTTAATATAAAAGTCAAAACTCAGAACGCATATTTGCACTACAATTACTTAGAAATGAATAACTCAAGTCCTTAACTACAACAATAGACTAACTTGATTGCAACAAAGCGAAACTTGAAACTCGACATCTAGTTTAAAGTCTAGACCAAAACCAGGCCCGTTGTTATTACGAAATTGGATTCAATATACTATTTCTTGCTAAAGAGAATGACAAATTGTGCACGAAACAAACAGAATAATTTTATTATCTGTTTTAAGAAAAAAAAGCTGTGCGAACAATCAAAATTTTTCATAAAACGAAAGTAGACTACGAAAATAACTAAAAAAATAATATAAAAGGAATCGATATTCTAACAGGATCCGTTTGATGGGATGAAATATTTTTGGTGAACCATAACTTTTTTTTTAAATTTCAAAGTAGGTAATGTTATGGGATCATTGCATTATGTGTAAACTTGCTATTTATATAATACTAGCGGCCTGCCCCGGCTTCGCACGGGTACATACACACACACACACATACACACTTCGGCGTCGGGTTTCAAAAAAAGTAAAATTATAAAGGAAGTTTGATTTTTTTTAATGAATTTTTTTATTCATAGTTTTTATTAATTAAGGAATTTTTCAGGTCAATTTTTTCCACCTTGGGTTACATTATTAGAGTTTTAGTAAGGATCCCTAATTATTTACAAAAATATAATATAGCCTATGTTACTCGGGGATAATGTAGCTTTCCAAAGGTGAAAGAATTTTTGAAATCGGTCTAATAGTTTCGGAGCCTATTCATTACAAACAAACAAATCTTTCCTCTTTATAATATTAGTATAGACAAAGATTTTATTGTTAATGTTAATATTTTAACAATAAAAACGTGATAAAAGTCACGTTACACTTTCGAATATAACGTATTAATTTATTTTTCCTCATTTATTTCTTCCATGAAACTAATGGACCGTAGAAGTTAAGTATACAAGTATTTCGACATACCGTTTACTCTATTCGCTAACTCGCACAATTAATCTCAATGAGGGCTAATTGACCGTCTCGAGGCGACCTCCGCCTTCACTTTTCTTACTTCTTACTGTACACGAATCTTCAGATTGATCTAAGGCCCGAACGCGTACACAAAAATTGTAGTAACAGCTAATGACAAAAGATGTACATATCTTCTTTACTTTCCGCTAGAGGCGCTGAATGAGTGGTCATACTAAAACCATTTACGGGAAACTATTATTAAACTTTTATTTTTACTTCAATAATTTATTGAAATAATTAAGACTTATTTTTTAAAAAAACACCGACTTCAAGAGGAAAAAACGCAATTTCGTTTACATGACGTATTTATTTCACTTATTTTGATTTAAAAACCTATTTTGATATAAATTACATGAGACCAAACTAAAAACCTACAATTTTTTTTAATCTACCACCTGCCGTCCACACTAATAAAACATGGTACATATCTTTGTTTAATAATGTCTTGTTACATAGCCAGAACGCACCATAACTCTAATATTTGTCAGTCAATAATTTTTATAGACATTAGAAATGAATCTACTTGAATAATTGATTTGCTATTGGCTTATGTCTATAGATTTAATGGCGATAGGCTATTTGATAAGCCCAGCACGGTCTTTCCACTGCTGACCGGTAACCATTAAAATGTAATCGCTACTCAAACTGTAATTAGAACGGTTCAATCCATTCATATCAAATAAAAGAAAATAAATACCTTTATAAAAAAATTAATAGAATATACTTATAGTAATATATTATACTAATATTATAAAGAGGTTTGTTTTACGTGTTTGTATTTAGGGGATAATCTCTGAAACTACTGATCAGATTAAAAAAATCATTTTCGGTTGGATAACTTATTTATTAAGGGATGTACCTACATCCAATATATCGAACTATATAATGATATTGATTTGGGAAAATAATTTATTCGGTAAATTTTTAAAACATATTTCAAAATGTAAGAAATGAGCACCTCAACAATTCTCTGCTAACTAAAACGTATCTAAGTTACTAAGGTAAGAATTGAACTCATAGGTTTTGCTCTCAGACTTTCATTAAGATTGTAAAATTACTTCTCATTGCTTTGCACCTGAACGAATAACATCAGTGCCTTATTATTGAAATTCAAAGTTTTCGTAACTTCTTCTAACGTTAGTTCTCGAGAGTAAAACTTACAAATGTAATACTCGCCTTATAGCAAAGTTACCCGTGAATTAACATTCAATTTACGAAAGATAGTATAGTCTATATTCCTTTGTGTTATTTAGTAGAAGAAAATGGCGTACATCTAACCACACATAAGAGTTAGAAATGAGAAATTGTCGATCGAATGATTGAACTGAATCGTTTTTTATAATGAAAAAGTATCAAGATAAATAATATTTGAAAATTCGTGATTATCGTTCCGGGTATTGTTACTAAATAGGACAAGAAAAGAAAAATTGACTATAGGTAAATAGTTTAAAACAAATTATGACATGTAGACTTTTTTGATGTCACGCAATGGCGTTGGCCAGCGTGACCGAGATATTTCACAGCCGGTTGAGTTTGCATAACACGCCGATAGCGGGCGGAGAGTAATCCTGCGCACACGCATTGCGTCATACATCAACGACATTGTTCGCTTTAAAAACATGAATAATTCATCTTTTAAGGCTGTTTTTTTCTGTTACTATGGTTTTTACTAATTGATGTCTGTATAATAAAAAAATATGAGCCATTAAGTTTTTTAAATTTTTAGTTTGTTTGTTCGACTTTTTGTATGTACCTAAGATAGCCTAATTTATCACATCATTATATCCACATATTAAGCTCAAAAAATGTCTATTTGCGTAAAAGTTAACGTGTATACGAATAGTTTACTGTTGGGTTACTAATAAGCTGTGGCACTCACAATTGGGTCAATAGATCGATAGACTCGTCACGCCAAATGAAATTAATCTATCCCCAATTCCCTTATACACTTTTTAACCAACTTCAATAAAAAACTAAAATTTCATGTATTTTCGTTTTCAGTGTATAGGTAAATTACGCGGCGATACCTTCACTGATTCTGAACTAATTTAATTTTTTCTTTTTTTCTTATCGGATTATCTTTAAACATTCTTTATATATTCTTTAAACGAGCAATTCATATAATCTCGAAAACGGCTGCAATAATTTTCATGAAAATTAGTATGCAAAGGGTTTCGGGAGCAACAAAACGATCTAGCTAGATTTCATTTCTAGAAAACGTCGTTTTATCCGTGTTTACAGAAAATAAAAACTGCTACTATTTTTTTGATTTGCTAATTAATCGAAATATAAAAAAAAAATTCGTTCTGTTCAATCTATACTAATAATAAAATTCTAAAGAGTCGCTGTCTGTACATGGAAGATATATGAAAAAAAAAATATTATTGGGGGTCTTTATTCGTTAATAAATATTCTTTTGTTCTATAAAACGCATTGCGACTGAACTTAGACATATTATTAAAACATTCAACTTACGATTGTTAAGGTAATTAACGTTAATACTTTCACAGATAAGAAAGTGAGATAACGTATCGTACTTCTAAAATCACATTAAATTCTATCAAACTAAGCCTTTAGAAAACATACTCGTTTAAAGAAAAGATAAAAATACTAACAATTATAGGTTTCATTCCAGAACATTTTACATATTTTATTCCTTAACATTGACTTGAAATTTTGGCAATAGATGCTTTCTAGGCTGTAAACCTAAAGGTTTTCCAATATTTCATCTCTAAGACAGAGAAAAAGGGTAAAAACCTTTATATAATAAGGGTTTCGGAGCAAAGCCGCGGACAGACAGACAGACAGACAGACGGACAGACAGACGGACATGGCGAAACTATAAGGGTTCCGTTTTTTACTACGGAACCCTAAAAAGTCGTATTAACTTTAAACTTACTACACACACGTCTATAATATGATAGTAATAAAATACAAAACACGTATAAAACGTAAAATTGTATCAGTTTTCTGAATCGATTTAACAAATTCCAAAATATATGCGGGCGAAGCCGCAAGGAACCGCTAATTTATTTGAGTTGAGAGAATTGAGGTGCCGAACTCAGGTAAACTTTAAAGGAGTTTTTAATCGTTTGTTACAAAATGTATCTTCCAGTTCTACCGAAAAACCGGCAAGAAACTCGATACTTACTCTTTTAAAATTAAAACAACGTACATACAAAAATCCTATAAACATAACACGCCATTTTGGCCAATCGTGTTTAGCTTTTGATATACATATGTTCCACCTTACATAACTCCATTACGACAACACAGTAAGATTACACAAATAATTTCGCAATTAGAATGTAATCGGTGTAACCACAGGGTGCTCCCGTTGGAAACGATAAAAACCTTAACGGCGGGGTCGTCAACCTCACTCCGACCTAGATTTTCTTAAAATAGAACTTTTTCACATTTCGATCGAAGCTATGCCACACAAACTGACTTTTTGCCACGTGTTACGACAGGTGAGTTTCATTGATATTATGTACCTAGTAATATGGTATTTTATATACAGGGTGTCAACTGGGCATGTGTTGGATTTTATTAGAAGGATCGATATTTAAAAGTAAAAAACTGTTCTATTTTTTTTATTTTCTTTTATAAATGGTAAACCTATACGAGCCTACAAGGCCTAACATTTCTTCGGTAACACCTTGTATATTAATCTCATCATCATCTACGTAGCAGTTTCCCCGGTTATACCAGGGTCTGCTTTCTATTCTAGCCCAGATATTGACGAGTTACTGATTTTTACTCAGAGCGACTGCCATCTGACCTCCGTAACCCCTGAGGGCAAACCAGTATCCGTTTAGACTAGAATAATTTCCCTACTACGAGTAACGATCATTTTTAGGTGATTGTGATAACAACCGGGACCGACAGCTTTACGTGTTCTCCGAGACACGGTCGGGATACCCACAAGGACAAACACCCAAACCTAGGAACAAATATTTATACAACTATAAATATCTGCCCCGAGCGGGGTTCGAACCCGCAAGCGTCGGCGTTAGAGGTACATTCAGCACCACTACACCAGAGCGGTATATTAATCTATACATATGTAATTGTCCTGATTGACTGGCTGACTGACTGACTCTTTTATCAACGCAGAGCCTAAACTACGTAGTTTGGCAATTTCCGAAATTCAATACAAGCAAAAATGCAAGTCTAAATTACTCACTTAGTATTAAAATGATAATCATATAAGTCAAATAATATACGCAGTATACATTTTTATATATAATAACATATTAAAACATCCTTTGAGTAACGTAATGCATCAGTTCATGGGCACCTACACAATTAAAAAATTTATCAATACATATGTACATATATCCAATTATGTACATCGTTCTCAGAACACCTACGCAAGCCAGGTGTCCCGCAACTTTTTCAAATGTTGCACAAGGAGTCAACGACCGATTGACAATGAGGTGAACAGGGAGACAAAAGGCAGGTAGCCTTACCGCTCACGGTACACGTAGCGAGTATTACGCAGGTAATATCCCAACATACCTGTTTTAAGCTGTAAAATTGCCTTAAAGTAAGTAGGTAATTTTAGTATTTCATTTATTAAAAAAATATTCGTATAGAAATAAACTGTCTTGTTGTTTGTGCTAAACGATATTTTCGCATTTTGAAAACGGAAAGGGAGTTCCTTAACGGACATACCATTACGTACTTATTTGAGTAGACTTTTCAACTACAGCTCATAAATGGGCTAGCTCGACCGGGGCAGCACCTCACTCTGACAGTAGATCTGCGTGAAGTAGACAACACAGGTGCGTTTCAATCGGTGAGTGAGAGTACCGTAAGCTTAACCCCTCCCCCATTCGTTTCCTTTCTTGCTATTCCCTTGTATTACTGACTCTTTATTAAGCTGACAACGCATTTATGGCTCCTCTGGTATCCCGCCTGTTCGTTTGCTTAACATATAATAAAGACTTAATTTTAAGCAAACAGACAATTGGACGCTGATAAGCAATACTATGTCAAGCCACACAGACTTCATTTTGAGAAAATGGCGTCAAAAGATGACAAACCTATTCTTAATAAATCAGTTTGAAGACGTATATATTCATCTTTTCTTTTCTTTTTTGAGAAAGGGTATAATGAATTACAAACAGATTGATATATTGAATATATTACTTAACAAAAAGTTTTTTAAATATTTGAGATTATTGTATAAATAGCAAAATATGGGACGCATTCGAAATTCGAAACAATTAATTAAGAAACTTTTTTCCGTACTTATTTAGTGTATATGACTTGAATTTTTTTTAGTAATGTTAAATAGGTTATGTAGTAACAAAATACATCAATATCTCCGAATTTGACTTTTTGTGGGTTGACACATTATTGCTTATCAGCATCCAATTATGTTAATAATAAGGTAATAGAAGATAGATAATTTATCTTTCAATAAAAAAAGTTATACATTGGCACTTGTATGTAAAATTTACATGTCAATGAGCATCATGAGCACCTTGTTGCCGGTATTCTAATAATAACTAAAAAAAATTAAAACAAAAATCTAATTGAATTCCTAATAATAAATCACGAACGGTAATGAATGAAGTTCCCTTAATTGTGAGAAATGTAAAGACAAAAAATTCTTTAGTAGAACGTTCTCAGAATGAGAATAGAAAACCCGATTCAAAAATTTTATGTAAATTTAATGGTTATTGGACTTTGGAGGCGGTCAGGATACCACATTAAGGTATATTAATACACATAAATAGCTAAAGATTTTTTATTATTATGGCCAGGAAACAATGGGCACTATTATGCATGAAGTATTACAAAAAATGTCATCTTTACATAGTATAAAACATAATTGCTTCCCGCCGTCTATACGCTTAGATCTTTTAAATTAAGCAACGGATTTTAATGTAGTTTTCATCATTAACAAATGGATACAAGAGGAAGGTTTATATGTATAAGACATGCATATTATAGTAGAGAAAAGCCAAGAATTTCAAAGATTTGTACTGTGGCGATACTCAATGCTTGTATTAAAGTTTAAATCAAACGGATTTAAACTTAATACAAGGATGTTTTGATAGCAATTATTTTTTACACAATTACCGGATTTAAGTTATATTTTTATACCTACTAACACGCCTCTTTTAACTGTCAAAACATTGGATACTTTGGTAGCGGTATTTATCGACAATTAGCATTCAGTTTTTAGTGCTTATTCACATGTTAAATAACAGATAAGTTTTTTCGAGTTTTACATATAATTAAATAACTTTAATCGTAATTCTTTCCGCTCCTTTAACATTAGAAAGTGTAAACAACTATTATTTATTACATAAACAAGGCGTGTGCTTATGGCGATCATAATCATACATTACTGTCCCCTATTTTACCTCAAAGTTATTAAGCATTTGTAGACCAAAAAAAAAGTTATATTTATCCATTGAAAAATTAACCCTCTACGTTAAAATGAACCGACTTTAAAAATGGATCTCCATTTAAAATGTATACAAATTAGAATTATTTTATTTGTAATAGGGCGAGTGTTTCTAATTTAAATTTGTGAATATAAAAGTCCATGTTATATCAATGTTTATTCTAATAGAAAAAGTTATCACACCTTATTTATTTCACAAATGCACGCTTAGGTAAATTGAATTTTAAACATGAGATAACTTCGTACATAATTACATAGAATTGCTAAAGTAAGAAGATCCTCATATATATAGCAAGATTTACTATTTATATGTATGTTTATAGGTAAGTAAAGCAAATCGATTAGCGTTCCGTTTCATACAGACTTAATCGGCTTTTAATCTCGTGTTAAAAGCACCGGCCAGGAAGCAGTAGTCATTGAAATCGGGTCACGTACTTTCAAGTCTCATAAACATTATCATGCGAGTCACTTCCTATGGACGTACTCATGGTGTTCGATGGAAAATACTGTTTAGTTTTAGGACTGTCAATTACTTAAGTGATATCGTAAGATATAAACAAATTTTAAGGTATGATTTTGAAAAAAATGTATATGTAGGTACTTTTAAAATTTAGTTGATATATTTTGTCTAGTGGATTTTGGTGAAGCTTTTTGTGGAAGAGTTAGAAAACAACAACTAAAATCAACAAATCAATTTATGTATCCTAATAAAATAGACGGGAAGCGCATTGTGTGTGAGAAATAAACTCCCAAACTTATTTTTAGTACCAAAATAATGGTACCATTTAGATGGTACTTTATTCGAGATCTAACTGCGCGAACAATAACATTTGTAAAACAAAACTGTAACTAGGTAACAGTTACCTAAGTTAACCTAACGAAATCTGTGTAAAAAATAATAGTAAATTCTTCCAGGTGTGCAAGAAAAACAATATATGTAAATCTTATGAACATCTCGGAATCTTATGTAATTCTCGCCTAACAGCTCGTAACGTACAAATTTTGCGTTTTAATATAATATTTGAACACAAGGTCATTTACAAGTAAGCTGTCAAACAATGACGACGGTAAATATTCAGTTAGGGGTGACAAAGGCGCCATAGGGGTGACACTTCGAAAGCTGACTTCATTTTAGCACTTGACATAGAAAATTTTATATCACATAGAGATAAATATCGAATTAAATTATCGGGGGCAAGAGGTAGGTACCTAATTAATGTGTTTTTTTTAAATATGTTATGTGTTTTTATAAAATTGGTAGATATTTTTGTTACTTATCGAACTTTAAGAGTTGCTTTAATTTGCTGTCGTTGTCTCGCCAAATTCAGTGGATACCCCTGAGCGTGTGTACCTATGAATATTATGTAATTTTGTTAGACCTATGAACGAGACTTGTGTGAGAACACATAAATAAATACTTATAAAAGTTAAAAATGACACAAATTGGGTACTCTTCCGATTTGGTAGTCAGTCAAAGCAGTCATGCTAAGAATTGTTTTAGAGCATTTTCGTACGAAATTTGTATGACAAGGTTGTGTACGCAACGTATATTACAAATTATCTACTTAAGAATTCCATTAAGGAACAGGTTCCTTGTAACGTGTTAAGTTACAGATAAGCATTGAACAAGTAACATTAGTTTATGCAATAGTAACGAAATCGCAACAGCAAAATGTGTATTACATAAAGCAGATTTTCTAAACCAGTATAGACGTCTTTGTTTGTTTTCGTATTGTGATATAACGCAGGCCCAAATATTTTATAATTTTTTACTATCTTTTATTTCGTAAAGAATCTATTGAAAAACAAACAGAAATCTATTGATAGTATGTTGTTGATGTATTTATGTAGCTATAATTATATAGCATTCCGACCACTGGGTATAGACAAAAGCTATGGAAAATTAAGAATTTCATTTGTAGATAAGTCAAAATGTATGAATTATCAAAAGATCACATGACTGTTGTATTTGGCCATCTAAACTTTCTGAGCCTAAATAACATCCTCTCCATCCTTTCTCTTATAGCCTATTCTATTTTGCCGCGTATTTTTTAAGCTAGCGACGCATTTCTGACAGTGATCATATGACAGCTGGTGAGCTCTGTTATTATAAAAACAATTGCCACCAATGGTTGTTACAAACGGTTTAAAATAGGAATAAAGAAGATTCCTATTCTAACATCTACCATTTATCACCTGCCAGTGCTAAGATACAATATATCCGTAAATAATGAATCGATGAAGGAATATGATTACATAATGTTTGCAAGGATGCAGGCGCCATGTCGGCGTCTGAGATCGCTCGATGATGTCACCTCTCGTCCCCCGTCATAGCGAGTATTTCAATGGCAACTTAATCGTGACGTTTTATCAACAAACTCGATATATTTTTGAAGAATTATGAGAATTTTGTTTAAATTTCAATTATTTATTTAGATACATATGTTAAGCGTCTGCAATATTTAGTGTTAGTTCTTTAGTTAATGAATTAGTAACCTAAGAATCAATATAACAACTTAAAAGATTTGAAAATAAAACTGGTTTTTCAATAGTCACTTTTAATGAACGATTCGTCTGTTTTTGTTTTAATAAAATTGATAGAATTTTGGCAATATTATGAACATAACATAAGCAAAATAAACTTAATAGAATTCAAACATTTTTTTTTAGGAACAAAGGTTCTTCGAAAATTGTCTGACACTTTTGCTATTAGTAAGAGATAAAGAGTAGAAAAAGAGAGATAGAAGGTTGTTTAGAAATGTTCAGGTACTTGGCGTCAAAGAGAGATTGCTCCTCTTGTTTAATTTACTACATTATAGTTTGTTTATCAATTTGTTCGTTTTAATACACAACGAAAGCAACTTCGTTCATCACCACGTGTTCAACGACAACTCTAGTTTTTTTTTTTCCTCTTAATTTGGAATTCCTTAAAGTTAACTTATTCGTTTTTTAAATTAAAAGCAGACACGTCTTATTACACAATCTTATCCTCGTGAGCTCTTAACAACCTTAGCGCGCCATTTTTGTCAAGGAATGCTTAATTAAGACGAGGAAAAAACCTGTACATCCCGTCACGTTCGGTTGAATCACGTCCTATTGTCCTTCGACCCTTAAGGACTTTTCCGTGACCCACTTGCGTGCTTAGTAATAAAAGGTGTAACAGGGTTGCCACATTAAAAAAAAATCCCCTTTGTTTGACTTCTTATATATTCATAATATTCCATACATGCTATGATATTATAAATACGAAAACAATCTTTGTCTGCTTTTTTTTTCACGATAAATCGTACAAAATTAGATCCCGTGTCAATGAAATATCCTTTTCATCTTAGAAAAAAGAGAAGAGAAAGCGTCTAAACCTTGTCTCATGTATTGTGTGTTTAGACTGTTTATTCATTTTTAATTGGTCAATTTTACTGTGAAAGAAAAAAATAAAGGTAGCTTTTAGGGTGTTGGTACCCCTGAGAACAATGGACCTAATATAACATCACGCGAGAATTCGTACATTTATGATGTCATAACTTACATTTCATTAGTGTCAAATTAGTAATATGTCACCTTGCTATCTTATGGACGACTTTATTATATTAAAATTTACTGTAAGTTTTACTAGTACTGCTAATTAAGCAATTAACCTCGACTTCGTATATCTATTATCAAGAATCTTTCTGAATTACTTGGAATTTATCGTTAAGCAAAAATCCTACTTATAAGTTTTGTTCTCAGACTTTTATAACTTACTGCCAATGCCTTATTTTTGGCACTCCACAACTTTCGTAAGGTTATATAGCTAAGTGTTGCCAGGGTACAGTTGTGTTATATTAATTAAAAGAGTAAAACATAATTATTATTCTTGCCTAATTAAACCACATACCACAATATTAATAAATTGTAACCTATATGATATTCTGATAGCTATATAACTTGAAGTTTCATCAAAACCTGTATTGTAGTTTTTGCGTAAAAGAGTTACCAACAAACTTTCGCGTATTTATCATAGTTAGAAGATAATAGTTCTTATAATGATTTTCCTTATAACAGATTAAGTCATCTTTTTTGTGGCCATTTCGTTATTAGTCAACAAAATTACCAATGGCTTGGGGATTTACCGATACTTGTAGATTGTGACGGTTAAAATGTCAGTAGGTTGATTCGAATGTGGAGGACGTAATTTAAATATACATGTACATCAGATAAGGAGTTTTATGTTTAAAAGAATTTTTCTTTCTTTACATTTAATATAATTAACTAATTACACGCTAAAGAGAAATACTTTTTTACTAAGAATTTTCGTAATTTCCTAATTCATTATATAAATATTAAAAATCATTTATGAAGTGACAATTGATTAATTGAAAAAGTGTAATATAATCTATTACAAAAAATATTAACAAACGTAAAAACACATCCACGCGAAGCTTATGACTGTGCGCATAATGCAAAAATGCATGTGTGATCGCAGCTTACAATGAGAAACTGACTATAAGCATACGTGATGTCATGTGGCTGTATAGCATTGAGTCATTGCCTGACGATTATTACTGTAGTATTAAAAACGCTATTCATGACGGCATACTGAATCATTTACTATTTGAATAATAATTCGATTTATTTGAACCAAGCACAAACAAGGTGGTATGGTTTAGTCCTTTCCGCTTAAGGGGTAAATTAGAAATGAATAATAATAAAATTAAACCGCTATGGCGTGACAAGACTGTAAAATGACTGCATGATATATAGCTTAATGGAAAAATACTAATAGTGCATAATTACTTTGAAATAGATAAAAGTAAAGAATGTTTATTTATTTGATACCAGTAGCAAAAATTAAGTCCGTTTTAACGTTTAAATATAATAAAATAAGGACGACTTTTTAAAATTAATGTTTAATGACCGTAAAAATACGAATTACTCGTTAATTTTTTCTTCGCAAAATTTATTTGAAGTAACTTTTTTCCTAATATTTTATACAAATTTTAAGGTAATATAAATGTTCCATAATAATCAATTAAACATGTAAAAATGACGCCCACATTCGTATTTCTCACATCTTAGCAAGAATACGTTTAAAGGACACAAGTTAAGGACGAAGGTATATTATAGGTAGATGGGGGAAGGACGTGACCTTTCATCTTTTTCTCGCTGGAATCACCCGGTCGCGAGCAACAGAGAAAGTGAATAACTATATTGGGGTCGCTATTATTGATAATATAATAAAAAATCATACTATAACTATTAGTTTTGTTTAGAAAAACGACATAAAAAAGAACGCTAGTAAAATTATAGCTAAAAAAGTTGTTATAAAAAAGTAAAATTGAAATATTCTTGCCGAAGGTAAAAACCTTTTTGCTACGTCTTTGAATTGTTTTTTTTTACATTCCATCACTAGCCGGGCATCGGGCCACGTCGGACAACAGTGGGTTTCACTGTTCGCTGACCACCGTCTATCGTAACAACAACCGGTTCTCCCGCCCTTTACCCCAACTCACCGCGACCACCAGGTTGAAGAAAAACAGCACATATTTCACAAAACTCGTTCCACACCCCATTTTTGATTCACAGCGTCGGAGTCACACACAGAACAACACAAGCTGAGGTCACTCACGGATATACTTGTTTACGAGTTCGACGGAGCGACACAACCTCGTTTCTTTGGTGTATCGAAAGCGACTACATGAAAATAAACGGGAGATCGCGATGGCGACGCGACTCCCCTCCCGCGACCCGGTCGGTTACTCATGAATCGTGACCCCTCATTCACCTATTAGCCGTCTCGCTCGCACGCGTGGTATCCACCGCTTAGATGCATATAGCTGCATCCTTTTCTTGTTCATCTCAATATGATATTTTTTTAAATAAATGAAACAGATAAGAAATGTAGATTGTGGATGTACCAATTGACAGTAGGACAAATAAGTTGTTAAAGTACCTATGGATCAAAAACCAAAAGTTACCACGTATTTTCTTATTTTAAAGTTTCGCATAAAAATGTTTTATTCGTTGCAATGTAAATAATACATATCGAGGGACATTGAGTTATTTTTTTACATGGCGTCAAATAATATGCTTTCAATACCTACTTAAAATGAGAAGGAATTTAAATATTTACTAGCAATGTCGAATCTCTGTTACTGCTTAGATCTTGCCCGCCAAGTCGATACACCCTTGAAATGGAACACTTGGCTATTCTTTAAATAAAGATATTTCTCCACACTTAAAAATATTTATTTTATTATTGATGCGTACTTATGTACTAACAATGAGACGTTTATGAAGGTTAAGAAATAAGAATATTCTTGGTTGAAAATATGATTCTAATTATAAATTAAAAATATTTACACATAAGTATACATTAGAGTAGTCTGTAATAAGAGTGTTTTCCAATTTATTTGCTTCCAAAGGTTTCCAAAGTAATAAAAAAATCCCTGAAAGTGTGAGCTTTTAATATTAAATTTCATGTAAATTACTATGAAAAATACTTTTGTTTTGTAAAATTTTATAATTAAAAGACAAAATAAATATTGTATTTGTAATATTACGCTATACAAAAAAGATCTCAATATGACTTTTAAAATAAAAACGAAAATGCTGAATAAAAAGAGCTACTATTGTAATATAATTTTTATTTTATTGTATAGTATAAAAATATTTAAAACAAATTAAGACCGACGCCTGGCCTACAAGGTATTTTCTTATAAAGGTCTTATAAAGGTAGATTTAATCTGAGCACAATGCCCGTCTAGCATGAGCAGTTTTCACTGTACCATAACATTGGTTTTTTAATAGAGTTCATACTACTTTTCCTGTATAAGATTTCCGTATTTTCTGATATTACTAACAAAAATTTAATTAGACAAAAATGAGTTTACTTAGGTCGACCCATTTATCAAATTAAGACAACGTACTCGAATACTGAAGTAAGTATAGGAGATTATATGTTGTCTAGCATAAAATTATTCCTGTTATTGTAATAAAAATCATTTATTAATAGTAATTAACAAAAAACAAACATAGAACCTAGAACCTCTTTTTTAAACCTTTATTATTAGTTCTTGAACTTTATATGCAACTGAAAAAAAAACAATATGCACTCTTTGAGTTTCTTTTTAATTATTCTAAAACATAGGCACTAAAGTCTACATACACGTTGCTTTAAATAAAAACGTGCTTAAATTCTTAACATTGACTTACTTAGTACTTAGTATTTACTTTCGAGGCATTCTCAATTCGCTTTCATTGAACTAAAAAGTCGATACAAGGTTCAACTGTTAAGCAACTTCGTCGGTACGTGCGGGAGAAAGCCTGCCTGGGGGCTATGAAAACGTAAGCCGACACGTGTATGCCACTTTCCATTAACAGGCCCTTTTGCAAACATTTTCTTAAAAAGATATCTTAAGGGGATAGGTGTGGCGTATTCACTATTTATTCAATTTGAAAATAGAATATCAACACGGGAAATAAATTATCTGTTGACTGTAAACATTTTTTTTAACTAAACTCACAGCAAAATACCTAATACCCAATTTTATTATTGAAATAGAGAAAATATAATACCAACCTGTAATTTTTAACCATATTTTTCCATTTCATAAACTTCACTGATTTTTATTTATTATGCGATTTTAATAAAAACAAGTGCAATCGGTTTAATTTTCAACAATAAGTAAACCGTAGACATCCAATTCTATTTATCATATAATAGACAGTGCTTATTTGCCTCTTAGCAACCCAAGCCATTCCATTAAAAGAAACGTCTTTATTACAAAGTCTTAGTTACTATAGTTAATTTTAATTAATAATTATTTCGAAGAAGATATCAACGGTTTTAAAAAAAACTATTTATTTAAATAAATAAAGAAACAAAGAGTACATGTACAATAATACGTTGCGTCCCGAATAGCAACGGTTGAGATATTTTGAAATGGATGCTGACTCGAAACAGGTTTCGCTTTAAAGCTTATACAATACCGCTCACGTTACATCACTATTCACTCGCCAGTTCGCTAAATAGTTCACGTTGTCAGCTTCTTACTGAATCTTACACAGCTTTTTTAAATTAACCGACTTCAAAGTCTCATAACTCAGTCACTTAGGTATTTGTTTAATAACATTTTTAAAAATCGGTATTAGTACTTTGGTTTTTAAATCGCAATAGCAGCGATAATTATGTCATCTATGTAAACGAAAATGCGTATTTTGCAATTTGCATTTGGAGTCGGTTCCTTTTTTAAAAAGTTTTTTTTTTCAACTCGAGATAAAAGACACACCAATGAATAAAATACATAAATCATAAGTAAGTTTGATTGTAAGAAGATATTAAAATAATCTTCAATCTCATTCTGAGTGATATTTTTTTTTAATAGTATAGACGTTAAGCATTGCAATACCTCTCTCTCCTGTTACGTACTTACGAACGTAGATTACCAAGACCCCGTAAACAAAAACAAAAATCAATTAATTAATCATTTATTCCTATATTCCAATAAAAACTTACAAAATATGTTTCGAGTCGATCTTAAAATATTACCTTAGACCGAATTACGTCTTTCAATTGCATATAAGTTTAATATAATATTTATTAGACTTAAAAAAATCGCTTAAAAAGCGAATATAGGTTATAGAGTTAGCGAATATCGCTAGAATCAAAATTTGTTAACATTATGCTCGATCCACACGTAACGAGCTAAAAAAACGATATAACATATTCATGTTTATACATTAACGTGTATATTGTTTCTTTGTAAATTACTTTTTAATGTGCTGCTATAAATATGGATATGTAAAACCCCATTATTGAAAAAATAGTAAATATTATACACTTTTTTTACGTAATGTAACCATTGTTCTTAAAATTGTATACACTATTTTAACATTTTTATTGTTAACAATATAAACGTATTAGATAAATACAATTGGACAATGATCAGTCGATCATATATGTATATCCAATGTATGATATGACAATAAGGAAGTTGTGACAAAAATCGTAAGTCTATTTAGAATTGTACAAAACTAAATATTAATAGACTACAAATATTTACTTTCTATTTTTCCACATCGTTGTAAATAAACTACGAGTAAACAAGAAAATTAAGTAAAAAATACTAGTACAAACGGTAAATACGTAACGGACAAAAAAAGGATACAATAATTTAGTTCATTTTAGTAATAATTATAATAGAAAATTATAATTATAACGAACACCAAAAAAAAAATAAATTGAGTATTAAAATAAAGGTTAAATTATTTTAATGAATTTGTGTCCAGTAAATAATTGACAGAATTAAATCATTGGTCAATTTGCTGATAATAAAATTATTTTCCCGCGACATTTTTAACACATTAGTCAGTTAATGTTATGAAATATTTAAACATCGAATTAATAGATTGAACCTTTTAAATGTGTTTTAAAAACATCGTTTACCGTGACCTTGTTATGAAGATGCATGCAACTATAAACAATTTCATACTTGTAAAATATGATGAGATCTCTATTTCCGTTTAAAAAAAGATAAACGGTCAGACAAGCGATAATTGTTGAATTTATTATTTTAAAATAAATATTCATTCATTCACACTTAAATGTTTCATTCTTTAACATTGCAAGTTTATCGAAATAAGTAAGCCAAAACAATTGTGTAAGGAAATACTTGGTAACACATTATTTATTAATCCTTCGTTTAAATCATTATTCGTCAAAACAAATATAGAACCACGAACGCACGAAATAAACAAATCAAAACTAATACTCGTAGTCGAAACGTTTACTTTAAAATGATTATGATTGCGATTACCTTTGACAATATCTCAACTGTTATATAAAATTAAGCTATTTAAAACAAATTCCTTTGCTACTATAAATTCGAAATGTCATCATATATGATAACGGTTTTAGTATTTTTGTAAATGCATTTAACTTAAATATGCTATTATCCTCACAAAATTTACCAAACATAATTATGTTATTCAAAATATCTTAATCGTAATATTGGACGTAAAGTTTTCTAACTTGATTTTTATGTACAAAAAGTAAACAAAAAATATATCTCTTGTAATATCGTGATAAAAAAAATGAATACAAGAGAAAAGTTTCAGTTATTCCAATCAAACTTAAAAGTTGTTGAAACGCTTAAAATTATCTATTGTGTATTGTTTTATTATTTTTTCGTTTACGATTTGTACAAGATCCTTCAGGGCCGTAGCGAGAGGCTTCTCAAGAGAGGGTTCTTCCTACTTCAATATAAATCTTGTGTAGGCTATGGTTTCGAACAATATCAAAACCTTGAAAATCTTACTTCGCTGTTAAGTGCATTATTTTATAAAGTATCACTTAAAGCTAAAGAACAAAGAAAAAAAAACGGTAAGCAAGATTTCATTCTGGTGTAAAAAATTAACGCGAATCATTTAAAATAAATACATGCATAAGTAGTACATACAGTTAATTTAAATAGCGAACTGTTATAATGCCATGTACGTTTGAGAGCTTCAAAATCCACTGGTTGCAATGGCAGTAGCTACAGTCCTGATATCATAAGGAAATAAGTCTGAATAATTATTACTACTTAATTCTAATACTTTGGCAAGGTCGGAGCTGGGGCTGTAGGAGCCAGCAAGGAGTCATCGGGTGCTGAAAATGCTGACTCCCTAACTGATGTCGAGTGTCTGATGGATGCTCTGCGCTTCTCCTTAATCGCGTGCGCCAAGAAGAATGTGCAGAATATACCCGTACTCTGTAACAAAGCGAAATGTACATATAAGTATTAGCCTAGATAGATTCATTTTCTTGACGTTTAAAAAGAGAACGTAAAATCCTATTTTGAATAAAAATACTCTTATTTGTTTTGCCTGTGATATAAGTATTCTACAGCTTGTAAAATGTTTTGTCAACTGTCAAGGTGGATGATTGGAAGCGTAACCCCCTAGATGGCTCTACTGATGATAAAGATGATGGCTGGCGAATTGGTCGATATTCGAGTAATGTCTCACAAGACTTATAAAAAATGGGGAAACCGACTTTATAAGCCATGTTTACTTAAATTTCTATTAAAACTCGGTTATTTTTTTTTCCCAAATTTCGTGCTCCTATGGTTAATAACTTCGATCATGACTAAACATTAGATCCTCTCGATTTTACTATAGTGACTAATTATTATATACATATATGCATTATGATTATTTTATAAAAACAGGCTAATTATGAATCATGGTACTGGTGCAGCCTGTAATTGGGAATACCGTTTCTTAAAACAATACGTCACAATAGGGAAAAGTTGTTATAGTTTAGTCAACACAAAGCGTCACTATTTGGTTTAAGATGTAATAACTTATAATAGAAATGACTTCAAACAAATATTCGTATGATCAACTTGTGAGTACAAGTAAAGGTTTCATTGTTATGAAATTTGAGAATAATAGGATTTTTGAGAACAAGTCTAAACTAAATACGGAATTGGACACACTATTGCGATTAAGCAAATCTACAATGTTAGGTTAGAATTATTTTTAAACCTGTTTCAGCGAAAGATTAATATACGAGTAAATAACGCTAATATTTTGCTGAATCATATAGTGTGTTAATCTTATAATTGTTCCATTTTTGCCCGACTGCGGCGAAATGCAATAGGAGAGTTATTTATATGTTTGACCTGTATGTACGAATTGTATGTATTCCTATGTCCGCTAATAACAACTCAATAGTTTAAACTATTTTAATAAGTTATACGTCATTACATAATGGTGTCAATGTCACTGGGTATATAAATAAAAAAAATAAACTTATATTGAAGTAGGAAGATCCCTCTCTTAAGACAGATTTTATACGCATTCGGGTTTATATTTTTAAATTATTATTTATCGGATAAATCTAGTCCGTTTAGATAAGTTAAAAAATGACTGCATCATTGAAATAACGATTGATAACTTACTCAATGTACTTATTATTAAGTAATCATAACATAACAATCGCATTCGCTCGGTAACAAAGGTGTGGCTGCAGTTTTACAAACGAACATAACTGGTTCATTG
Organism: Hypolimnas misippus; assembly: GCA_037950945.1. Classification (NCBI taxonomy): domain Eukaryota; kingdom Metazoa; phylum Arthropoda; class Insecta; order Lepidoptera; family Nymphalidae; genus Hypolimnas; species Hypolimnas misippus. The sequence goes on from JBBEEQ010000024.1 coordinate 2,644,519, forward strand.
TTTGGTGACGACGTGATCGATGTTGTAAACAAAGTGTATACTATTTCTCTATTACATATGTGTGCGTAAAATTTTTCAATAATAATAGCCCTTGAACAATGGTAGAAAGAGTCCCTTGTAATTAAATAATTTGGAGCTTGAACCTTTACAACGAATTACGTCTAGTCAATATTCTAAGAATTCTTAAATATTATTAATATATTTCGTGTTTTCTGTGCTTCTATACCAATATTATAAAATAAAAGATTTGTATTTTGTGTATATGTTTGTAGCGAATACATTCAAAAACTACGGGACCGATTGCGATGAAATTTTACAGGAATAAAGTTTACATTGTTTAAAAGAAGATAGGATATAGATAATTTTAATCCCGAAAAATGTACGGTCCGTGTGGGAATGCGATGTAAACGGGAGCGCAAAATAACAGAATTCGACGCGAAATGTTAGTCGTCAATAAAATGCTAGTTTAAGTCATACAAAAAAATCTGTTTATTCATTAAGAGTACGCAGTAATAATAAAATAATTACAAACTTCAATATGCTTTGTTTATGGTTTATTGTTATGGTGACGCTTATGTGCGTATCCACAACTATACCCACTTCGAACAACGTTCGTAATATTCTATGAAATATGCTATTCTGTTGATGTCTATTAAATAGCGCAATTTAAAAAAAACTATGAATTCAAATGCATCGATTATAACGTATTGCATACTCATTATTAGTATTGCAATTTTATATAAAATATTTTTTTAATTTATTAACTTTTGTCCTCGATTTTACTCGGGTTAATGTTTACTTTGTTAGGCGAAAATTACCTAAGTTAATATAAAACCTCTCCGCAATCTGGTAACTGTCACCTAGATAACGTTACGAACGCTGTTATCGTCAAATATAAGTAAGGCACTGACAGTAAATTCTTTCAGGTGTAATACAATGTAATACAATACAAAGCAAAGATTTACATTTTAATTGTAAAGCAATGACAACCAACTTATGTCAATTTTCTTCTTCTTGCCCTGGTCCCACTTTATGTGGGGTCGGCACAACATGTTTTTCTCTTCCATTCCTTCCTATCAGCCGTCATCTCAACACTCACTCCTTTCTTACTCATGTCACCTTTTACGCAATCCATCCATCTTTTCTTTGGTCTACCTCGAGTAACATAACCGTCCACAGTCATATCTAGCACTCTTCTTGTCACGTGGCATTCATCCCTCCTCATAACATGCCCATACCACGCTAATCTATTACTCATCAACTTATCTGTTACTGGAGTCACTTTTAGACTGCCTCTGACATGCTCATTTCGTACTTTATCCATTCTAGTCACTCCACACATCCATCTCAACATTCGCATCTCCGTCGTATGCACTCTCTTTTCATCCATCCCTTTCGTTGCCCAGCATTATGTCAATCTTTATAAAAATCTAAAAAGTTGCTAAAACATCACTTGGTTAATGGACAATCCAATACGTCCAAATAAACAAGTAATCGCATTCCTAATATAGGTACTTTAAAATTATTACAAAGCATTCTTAGTACCTCTCGCACGTCTAGTGTTATTGGAAATATATAATATTATAAAGACGAAAGATTTTATTGTTCATTTCTTTTGCACTAAATATGCTCCGAAACTACTGAACTGATTTGAAAATTTATTTTTGCGTTGTTTAGCCTGTTTATTGAGGAAGGTTAAAGGCTATATTACATCACGCTACGACTAACTATAAACGCGACTGAAACCGCGAGGGACAGTTAGTGTATTTTAAAAGGTCAGTTAAAAATGCTATAAGAGAAATAACAGAAATTGTCCATACATAAGAATATAATAATACTATCATATCTATATAAATATTATAAAAAGGTAAAATTTGTTTGTAAGTTTGTATGTAGAAGGTAATCTCTGAAACTACATTTGAAAAATCTTTCTGCGTTGGATAGCCCGTTTATTAAAAAAGATTATAGGTATTTTACATTACGCTACGACTCACAGAAGCAAAATAACTATAAGCGCGAGGGTTAGCTACCTTAGTTAATAAAATATCTAGTTGGAGTTGCTATATAAGTAGGGTTGCCATCTCTAAAATTTGGCAACCACGACAAGACGCGTAAAAACCCCGGGTTTTAGAGTACAGAACCCGGACATGTCAACAGGTTTTTTTAATATAGTCAGTTAAATCAAAAACAGTTGAAAATGATATCACCATTTTATTTATTATCAAACTATAAAACTAAATTTAGACATCTTTTATCATTTTAAATTGACCTAAAGAAACGGAATCTTATTACAGTTTGTTACAAATTTTTTTAATAATCTGGTCTACACATGAAGTTTTCCCCGGACGCTCCCCGGATGCCCTATAAATTAGGACAAATCCGGGGAAACCCGGACGGATGGCAACACTATATATAAACGCTGATAAGCAATAATGTGTCAAGCCACACGGACTTTATTTTCAGAAAATGGCATCTAAAGATGTCAAACCAATTCTTAACAAATTTGTTTGAAGACGTATATATCCATCTTTTCTTGTCTATTTTGATAAACTTTATAGTGAATTAAAAGCAGATTAGTACAATGAAAAGTTTTATCAAATAATAAGTTTTTCTAATACGGGAGATTATTTTATATTGCAAATTATGGCCCATACGTCAATATTCGAAACGTTTCATTAAATAACTTTTTTCCGTATTTATGCACTTTAGATGACTTGCAAATTTATTGAATAATGTTAAATACATGATGCACTATCAGAATACATCAATATCTCCAAATTCGACATTTTGTGGGTTGACACATTATTGCTTATCAGCATCCATATAAGCATCAGATATGCATGCATTAATCTGTTAACATGGCATGATATGAGCGTACATATTAGGTATTGTTAATGCGTTCGTGACGGCCAATGACAACGATTTCCTTATTTACGACTCAGTTTTAATGCGCAATAATCCATGTAGAATTTTATACAAGCTTTGTTTCGTTTTTGCCTGTAAATACCAGCGGAGCCAGCGGCATTTATGGAATCAAGATCTAAGGGTCTCAAGAGGGCCAGAATTATCGATACTAAATTATTACTTACATTGGTAAGTAATAATTTAGTAAATATAATTAAAAAATCACTCCTAAAAATAAAGAAAAAGAATTAGTAGAAATCCAAATCCTATTTTTTTTTATTTGTCAGTAATTTTTTTTTACTTTAAAACCCATATTTTACCGCCCTACCCACTGACATCTAGTGCTCCTATAGTAAATCACAAAAACTGGAACTCAAACCTCTGTATGTATCTATAGCTAAATGATAAATGACAACAGAGTGAAGAAAATATTAATACCATAAAATTGTAAATTAAAAAACACACGACACTCATAGAGATCACGGCTCCAAGGATTTCCATGAAATTTAGTATCCTGCATACTTCGGTTTCGGGTTTCGAGGCGATGAATCGATCTAGGTTTTATTTTTATAAAAACTCGTTTTTGGCAATGATAAAATCCTACTATTTTTTATTTACTACTAAATCTAAATATAATTTCAAAAAAACATGATTTAACAGAAAAATATACAGAGCAAAGTTCGATCATCCAGGCCATAATAAACGTATAATTCGTCCATATCCGTATGTCATATAACCATTTTATGCCAGCATTAAAAGTAACAGATAACACTTATTCCGATTTCGCTTAGCTTTGTTTAATATGATAAAATAAATAAACATTCTCGTCCGTTAATTTCGTTATCGTCATCATACTTGAAACATATAAGTATTATAACTTGGTCACCGCCAGTCAGTTGTTATCAAAGAGGGGTACCATTGAAAATGCTGAATGGTATAGCGTTACATCGTTCTTATTCGTTTTTATATAAACAGCCGCTAGATGTCATAAATTATTTAACTATTTGTATAATCTATATTAATAAGAGGTAAAAGTTTGTAAGTTTGTATTTGTAACAGGTAATTTATAAAACTGCTGATCCGATTCGAAAGTGATCATAACGTATCACGATGCGACTTAACGTGCGACGTCGTAACGTTTTTGGCCGTAATACATCAGGGATTTGTAACGTTGCTAAGCTTAACTTAGCTCTGATGGGAAAGGGTTCAACAAAGATAAGTTTTTTACATGCTAGTTGCAGCGAAGGATGCGCTCGGGCGCCGCTCAGACGTATCACATAATTATATCTGTTGAAAGGGCCTCAAGCAGATGTCGCCGCGTGGCTCAGCTAGCGTACACTCAATACAATAAGGCAAAATTAAATTAATTAAATATAATTATATTATATATTAATTAATTATAATTAAATAAATTTTTTAAAAGAATTCTTTCAAATAAATCTTTAAACATATTTTTCTTACATGTGTAGCATATGTTCAAATTATGGTTTCTGCTTTTGATCCGATTTTGACAAATACGCTTATGTTTTAGGGCTAAATGCCAGAGGTCATGTCAGGTCACGAAAGGACTTATCTAATATAGGACAGTAGCCGAATGAGGCCACGGAGGTTCATTTATCGGATATAAATTAGTCAATACAAATTAATACTTATAAGGCGTTCGTTTTCTACACGCCTACAAATACTGCTTACCCCAAATATAAAATTATTCATAAATAATTTGATAGACGTTATTATAAAAACTGTAGTAACAGAATTCAGTAAATAAAGTTGGTGAACTTCATACAAGAAAAATAAGTTAAAATTTAGCTATAATTTATAGAAAACAAAGAAATTATATATAAATTAAAGTCGTTATGCGTAACTCAAACCTATATAGTCAGTTATACCTAATAGTAGTATGTTTTATATAATATTCTAGGTAAGAAAAATTTGAAATAATGGTGACCTCACGAGAATTCCATTGATTACAATCAAATGATTACCGAGCATGATTCAGATCGCGTGCTTCTTATCTTTTCATAATGTTTGTTTTTATATTGGTCGTGAGGAAATTTTCTGGAATTCTCATACTTGACTTTTTACCATCAACGTTTATTGAAAACATAAAGAAGATTCTAGATTCTTATGTCCAAGGAAGCCGAATGATTACTTTGCGCTAATGTTACAAAAGGAATTATTTTGTTGTTAAAACAAAAGATTTGCGTGTTTTTATCTATGGATGTTAATTAATAATGATCAAGCTTGAATTTACTTTTAAAAAAGATTCAATTCAATTCAATTCTTAGGTTTAATGGACAAAAAAATAGATATGACATCTTAAACATATGACAGAAAATGGCGGCAATAATACGTCAATTAAATTTTCTGACATCACAAAACTATGATATTCGGACCACATTAACTAATCTAACAATATCTCATCAAAATAAAGCATAATAAAAATGGTTTTTACCAATTGTCATAATAATCTTTCATAAATTACTAAAGTGTTATCTATATATCATATTCTACTAACTCTGTACACTCTTTCCGCTTCCATTTCATCATGTCCTACTGTATTAGGTTGTCTGGAAGAGATCGCTCTTTAGCGATAAGACCGCCTGTTGTACATATTTTTTTTTCTTTCTGTGATATTGAAAGTGTCGTGTATCATTTCTTGTTGTGTACAATAAAGAGTATATAAATAAATAAATAAATAATCTAACAAAGTTTTTTCATTCATTACATCACGTTTAAAATAACGAAAGTATAATATAACCCTTGCATATCAAAACATGCGATCATTTGTCCTCCCAATCCCCTACGGAGATGATCTCTTTAAATCGACATCCTCGCTCATCAGTGCCTTGCTACTATAATCACTATGGGCACTAACTATCGTTCAAACTAATAGTACTATCTCTTTTCATCTGGTTACAGAGAAGAGAGACAAGAAGATAACGTTCGAATGGATTATAAATTTGCTCCCACGCAGTAGCAGGTGGTACAGCATCTAATATGAGTAGTTGGATAACATCCTCTGTTTCGACCAATCTTCGTATTATGAGCAGTGTTTCAATGCTGTGATAGACTTCGATTTAGGGATGTGCTTGAATGATTTTATCGTTTGAAATACGGTATTTTCGTATTATGCCTATTGTAAGGTGAGCATTACATTTGCAAGTTTTACTCTCATATTTTATATGAAACGACTCCGTAATCTAGTAACAGATATGTAATAAGTAGTTATGAAGCTGTGGATATCAAAAATAGATGTTCAGGTGTAAAGGCATGACAAACCACTTATGTAAATCTTTTTGATTGTCAAAACTTATAATTCACGCGTTACGAAAATGGGTATAAACTTTATCTACTTAATTACCTATATATTTTGCTTTTAGAGTGTGTACTGTTAAGTTATCTCTGGGGTTCTAGTAACTTGTTTATTCGTAATTATGAATATATTTCTGAGAGTAAAGACGAGCAATCTATCCTAGAGAGAGGGAGGGTGCGTACTGCCGATATATAATAATAACTAACTGATCAACGAGCTACCATAGACAAAATACAGTATTATTTACTTTTATGATATATTCCTAACATGTACCAATTTAATTGAAATAAATAATGACAATAAAATAAATAGATAAAAATACAACACGAAAATAAAACAAAGTTTTTGTACATTCGAAACATTAAAATACTTTTGTTATGTGTCTATCAGTGAGGCCTCTGAGCGTTGCGGGGATGGTAACGAGTAACGACCCTCGATATATTTAATGGTATTTATTTGCTGATGTAAAAATTATTTAATAAAACTAGTTGGATGGTGACGTCACCAGGGTCTTCTTAAGGTATTTTGAGGCACTTGGGGATATAAAATTTAAGACCCTTTTACGAAACTAAAAAATAAAGATCGAAAGGTACGACAATACCTTTAACGATGTCGGGGCCCTCGTAAGGCTAGGAACCCTGGGCCCGTGTATTCTTAGGGTTAAAACAGAACTGACTTTACCATAACATACTTTTTTAAAAAGAAGAACCGATTATAAATGCAAAATACGTAATTTAGTTCACTTAAATGCGTCCTTATTATTGTTATTTTGATTTCAAAACTAAACTTCTAATCCGATCTTGATGAAAATTATATAAGAACAATAGGAGAGTATACCATTATATCCGACAGTATTTGACGAACATACATTACAAAATAAAACGTTCCAGAAGAACCTCCTCCTTTTTTAGAACAAGTGTTTAAAAATAATCGCCAAAAGTCAGAAAATTAAAATCGAGAAAGAAAAATGTTTTAAGAACAACTGACGTGGTAGGTAAATTAATATTCAACTTACTGTAAATGCCAAATGATTTATACATAATAAATATAATACTGTAAAATAATACAAATTTTATACCAAACTTTCGTCTTCATAAAGTCAGTTCATCGTTTCTGGGGTTTGGTATTCGCATCTATAATAAAATCCCGCAAACAGTATTACATTTGCCACTTAATAAGTTTAAAGCCTAAAAAATAAAAAATAAAAATAAATAAGTTTAAAGCGTTAAAAAATCTTTAATAAATAAAGCATATTATACCATACAAGAATATTTTGACGACAAAGAGACAAGATTTGATTTGACAAGCGTTGTTTTTGTATCCGGATAACATAATTAAAATGTAATAAAAATACATTATCTGTAAATGATTTTAAAAGAGTTACTATCGAGTTTCTTGCCGGTTCTTCTCGGTAGAGACTACATTCCGAACCGGTGGTAGCTTTATAAAAATCTAAAATGAAAATATTACATGTAATTTGACGATTCGAAAGTGCTTTAAAAGCCCATTTGAATAAAGTATATTTTGAGTTTGAGTTTACTAACTACAGAGTAATTACAACTATAGTTAACAATATTCTAGGTAATTCAATAACATAATGAATATTCAATAGAAATCATTTATAAGCATAAATGGAATTATTAATAATGTAGAATGACGAATAGGAGAACATTTATAATTATAAATAATTATAAGGAATTATTACATTACAAAAATTATTTCAAATGATATAGATTTAATATAGTCATTGTGAATTAGAGAAAATTGTCTAATTAATTCTAAGTAAATCCGAAAAAATTGTAATTTGTTGCGGATAAATATGCTATTAGCAATTCGGTTATCATATATAATAATGAGAATACAAATATATTAATTCAAAATTATTCGTATCAATTACGGGAAAAATATAATAAGCTCTTATGTTAAGTTGACAAAAATTCAAAACGTTTTTTTAACTATTTGTTTTCGTAAAATAAGACTTAAATTTTTACCACGATTTCGAACTCAATGTAACCATCTAGAACAATGTACCTTTTATACAATACCATAATTTTTAAAATTGATCTATTATTTCTGTAGTTTACTTTGCACATACAAAAATAAACTCTCTTTGTTATATGAAATAGATACTAGCTGACCCGGTAAAAGTTATTTTGACAGTTATCGAGCGGAAAGAAAAATGATTACTAAAACGACTATTAAAAACAGAGGTTCGTGATGAAAGGGTAAAAATATAGGGTTGTACATACAACCCTATATTTTTACCCTTTCATCACACAAAAATACATATTTTTAATGCCAAAAATTAAAAAAAAAATGTTAAGGGTGAACAACCCTTACCACTAAGGGGAATAAAAAACAGATAGTAGCCATTTCTCAGACCTACTGAATATGGATATAAAATTTGGTAAAAATCAGTGTAATCGTTTCGGAGGAATAAGGTAACTAAGATTGTGACACGAGAATTTTTTATATAAGATTAGCGTGATGAAAAATGACAAAGTGTGTGAATTTTTTCTATAATATAAGGTCTGAATGTGGTCCGTGTATAATTGTGTCATGCCTAATATAAGATATAGAAGAGCGGTGACGTCACTGCGCGCGCGCATTGATCCAATTTAGAGCAAGGTTGTATCTTTGCCACTTAGTCATTTAAAAATTATACTCATTGAACTAATCAAATGTTGTCGGCTTAATATATTGTGGCGACAAAAAACAGAACAAAATAAGAGTACTTCTGTTTTTTAAAAAGAATTATACACTTTCTTTTCACTGTGTAAAAATTTAAATGAGTATTTTATCATAAACAAAAAGAACATTAAACTATTATTTTGTTTTGATTAAGATTTTTAAATAACAAATTTAATAATTTTTTATTAATTCGTATTTAAAGATTCGATAGGCAAAGGAATAATTCACCTCATCACAATTATTGTGTGATGCATATCACACGATAATATTTTTTATTTGCTTGTAATGATATTTTGATAGACACCTGACAGAAATAATTTTTCTATTAATAATTATGAATACAAACTATATTTAAATTAAATAATAGCGTAGAAATCTGTCTTTCAGGTCTTATTGCTGAAGCTCGCTAAAAATGGTCCAATAATTCTATCTAGATTAACTCTCCTGTTTTAATAGCTGTCAAACGAGCAGGCGGAATTTTAAATGATCACCGTATGGTCCTTAGTCTATTGACTAGAGGAGCCACAAATGACTTGCCAACTTAAAAGGGAATATAAGGGATGAAATGGAATAGGAAATAAGGATAGGAAGGTGGGGGTGGAGGGGTTTAGCTTCTGGCTCTTTTAGTTGCCGTCCGAAACGTAGTTATATTAGCTACTTCACGCCGATCTCCTGTGAGAATGAGGTATTATCCCGGTCGAGACAGCCCTTCTACGACCTATAGTCAATGAACTACAGCCAGACTATCTTTTTTTTTGTTTTCGCAGGAAAATTCTTCGAAAAGATACCCGATTCGTGGTTAAGCGATCGGGTTATATTAAGATTTATCCCCACTAAAACCCCTGCGATGGATCCTTATCACAGAATGGAGAGACCGCGGGATCGCTTGCGCATGCGCATCCGCTGCCCCTCCCGAGCTAGACTCTACCTTAGTACGGTTTTCTAAATTACTATAATAGTAAACCAATTACTCAGCCTTAAAGGATGTTGATGAAGTGATGTTTTATCATATTTATATAGACAATATAACAAGATAATTTTTCATACTGCCTGTAAGCATTTGTTTGTATAAATGATTATTGTGAAAACCTTGACTCATGTTAATGTCTCGAGTTATCGCGAAAGTATACGAGTGTCGTAGGTTTATCATTATTAGTCTCCGGTAAAGTAAATACGGTACGGTTTTTTATAAATAAATTACTCATTCAATGTTACTTCGTTATGTACGACGTTGAAGTAACAAAACCTAAGATAAACGTATGCCTACCAAATAGTAATATTTCTCTGAAGTTATATAAAACTACGTCAAAATCGATTTACATATACATATATTTTTAGATGTTATGCCATAATTTGCAATATATTTAAATATCTTAAGAAGTTTATTAAAAAAATAACGAAGCTATTTTATAAATGTAAATGTGAGTTTGTAATGCTGTTACGTCTCAGCGAGTCAACCTATAATAATGAATTTTTGCATACATATCATTAGGAGTACAGAAAAGATTCTTGGGTATAATTCTTCCAGATAAAAGTACTCTGTCTGAGGGATAAAAAAATAACTTAAACCGTCGCCCATTATTACAAAATATTAAATCTGGAAGGTAATGCTTTAAAGCATAAAAAATCAAAATCAATTAAGAAATGACAGAGCTATGAGACAACAATCCTCTTCCAATTGAGCACCCCCTCCATTTTTGACTTCGGTTAAAAATATTCAAATATTCACAACTTTTGATACATAAATGTCCTCGAAGCGAACGTGCTGACAGCTTATATAGTACGACCAGTATTTGTGGTTAATGGTTTCCCCAATGGTCCACTGACCATGGCCGGTGCCATATTTTACGGCTACAACTTGTGATAGGGAAAACGCGAAAATAACCTCAACATATTGTGACGTAATTTTGTGGTTACGTCATACATACAACTTGTTATTTTGTCGAAAATTCCAATTTTGAACATGTAGATATATTGACCTCAAATAAAATATGCTTTTATAATATAACTTTTAGCACCATTCCCGTTCTTTATATCTGTAACCAAAAATATTTTTTTGGGCTGTGTGCTACATTCAGAGTCATGAATATTTTTAATAAAAAAAAAAATAACAGTAATATTTTTCGCTCTATTTAAAAACTTTTGTTTAAATTATGAATGGTGTCAGCTTTGTTTAGACATTGAAATAATTATTTTGTAATTAATCATAATTAGACTATACTACGCGTCCGGCTTCGGGTGTAATATAAAGCGACTTTGTTCCAAATTTTTTTCTACTTACAAAAAAAAAATTGGTTTTTATTGTAGGTGTATGAAATGGAAACCTTCCGTGAAAAATATCTATAATAAATGATGGTGAAAATCGGGTCAAAATCCGTTGAATGGTTTAGGAGGTGTTAGCGATTTATTAGACATATGTTTATTTATTTGACGATCTTAGATTTATTCCGTTACAGTTTAGAACAAAACCGTCTTATGAAAATCTTAATTCACTTTCTTGAAACAGGTACTTATAACCCTTTTCTTTATTTGATTTTAAAAAGTTCCATAACGAAATTCATTTCTTTATAGTTTTAGAACAACGACAGAACAAGAAAAAATTAACTGTACAGTAACTATATTAATAGGGAAAACCTTTATTTTTCTACACTCAACGATTTATTATCTATATTATTTAAACACAAGCCCATACCCATATTTAATTCAATAAAAATATTGTTCTTCTTTCAAAATCTTTAAATATCTCAAAACGTAGTTTAAGTACATAATATCAAAATTAAACAATGCGTTGCCTTGAACGGGTGAGTACGTCGTAATCGGAGGCCGCAACCCACTACGGTGAGATGAGGTCACGAATGACACTATGTTGCTTTTCGCGAACTTGGAATAAGACTATTTTCTGACTTAGATGTTTCGTATAAATGATTAAGTAAATACCTAGAATTAAACTCTGACGTATAGTCCATTTTTCTTCACTTGTCTTATTTAGCAGGCAGATATGGTGTATTTCTAGTCACACATAAGAGTTAGATAAAAAGTTATCGACTGAATGATTGAACTGAATCGTTTTTTATAATGAAAAAAAAAATTGTTTGCAAATTTGTCATTTTCGTTAGGATATGTCTGTTACCAAAATAAAGAAAAGTAAAAAAAACATAGACTATAGTGGTTATCAATCAATCTGTAGCGGATTTACACTGTAGGCTGAGTAGGCTGGAGCTTAGGTCAGCAGATGTAGAATCTTTTTTTTTTTTTTTAATTCTCATTCCAAAATGTATTAATGTGTTGCACCACAATTATTTTTATATATTGCGTAGACGCGGAACGAATGATATGTATGATCAGAATATGATTGTGTACTAGAGGATCGCATTGTAAGGATCAGTAGACGACAAAATTAACATAACCCACAGGCGGAAAATGTGTATTTTAGCCACTGGTCTTGAATTCTTAAGCGTGTGATATGGTTTTAAGGTTGAGGTGTAAGTCTTATCATTACTAGATTTTGTTTGACAAGGTAACCAAAGTAAAAAGTTTAATTTTGGTTTTATTTATTGCATTTTTTTTTTTGTTAATATTAATATTTAAATATTCAATTTAATTTTTATGGAATTAGCTTCATTTTATAAGGGATTAAAATTACATATTTATTACGTTCTAATGTTTTTACACACGTCCGTACTGAAAATGTAATTATTTATAGTCTCAATTAACATAGGAAACAGCTTAGCTTAATACTTAAAGTATTTATCGTATTGCTTTTTTTATAAATGTAATTGAACTGTATGTTTCCAATAAAAAAAAACCGTAATTTCATTAATATGATAGCGTGCTTATTTCTGTAAATTAAAACAATTAACTTACTAATCGCTGACTAAAGAGGAGTTCAATTCACCAATTCTCAATTCGTCGGGGACGTTTCTTATGTAGTTTGTTAATTAACCAAAAACGACTTGGCCGTGATTAATTATTTTTTGTTTAAAAGGGTATACTCTCCCATTGACACCATACACATTCATTAAAATCTGCTCAGTAGTTTTAAAATATAAAAAAACTGTCATAAACAAAACTACGAATTTCACTTTTAAAGTCGGTCTTTTAAAGTTAACCTAAACATTTATAATCACATATCGTAAACGCATTAAGCATTCCAACACAATCAACTAAAATATATATTTTTAATTAACTAATTAAGTACCTAATTGTGTCTCCTTTTAAATATAACTTTTATATAATAGTTCGAGTAAAGGTCGTTACAAACTTTCTATCCTCTAACGGTTAATCAGGTTTTTAAACAGAATGAATGTATTAAGCTATAACGATTTGGTATTACTATAAATCGATTTGACGATTACTTCATACTAATTAAGAATTCGACTGTTTATACGATAGGCTTAACGGCGTGAGATAATCTATGGTCTGTAATTGTTCTAAATGATTTTAAGTAGAATCAAATTATGAAAGTTAAGCTCCCATTAAAACTTTTATATAATTTAATGAATGTTAATCCACAAAAAAGGAATAATAATTATTGAAGACATGAATTGTTTCGATAACGCAAACTTCTAATTTGGTTAAAATTGAGTTCAAAGTTAAGTTTGAGCCTTCAAAACATATTAAAAGCATTTATCCAAAAATAGTGTATTTCATCATCTGAAATGCGACTTATCACATTCTTCTAATAATGACTTCAATTTTGACAAATATATTAGAAAACATTCAGTGGTTTCTTTATCGTGGTATTATGTTAATTTTGATACCTAAAGATTGCATCCGTTAGTGTAGGATCCGATGCATTATAAAAGAATTTATCGATATTTCTTTTTTATCCGGAAAAGAAACGCAACATCCTTTTTTTCCACTTCATTGAATAATCAATCGGAACAATAATTTATACTCCAAAATACACAGAAATACTTATTGCTTTAACTTCTGAGAAATCTGCCCTTGGTTAGTCGATAACTTTCAATTTGAACACTAATATCAATACTTAGTATTAAAGAGGTCGAATTCACATTATTGGAATGTCATAGAAAGCTTAAAAATTTTTGGAAACCCTAATGGCCGATTTTGGACGCCGTAATGCGAAAAAGGAAAAAATGAAAATCAAAGAAATACGTCAAATGGGGTATCGTTGAATAGGAATTTAAAAAATATTTTTAGGTTTTATCGTTTTTTAGCAAACTAATAAAATGCAAAATGTTTCACACTTAGGAATTTGGCCGTATATTTAGACTTTGTGACAAAATTTTGGTAAAACAGTCATTTATTTTTTTCGAAATCATAGCTTATGAATAACAGAATTATAAACTTAATTTGAACTACTAACTTAGCTAACTCGTGTCACACAGATTTTGAATTTGTTCACTTTAAAACGCGCGATATTACAAATAGAGTAATATTATAAATAGTTTTTTACCCGACTGGCGAAGGAGGGTTATGGTTTTCTTCTTTCACTAATTTAAAGTTACATAAGTATAGTATTTGTACCAATATCTTTGGATACTCGGGTTTTTTAATTTTTTATATCATTTAAGTCTTATTCATTTATTCAACTACATACATATGAGGTTACATAATGTATTATTAATCAAGAGGTTGTTTTTCTTGTTTTTATAAATATTTCTGTTTATTTATTTTTCTAGAGTAGTTAGCAATAGAAATAATGAATTGCTAAATGTATTTAGTAGCTAGCTAATATATTCAGATTATTATAATGTAAAAATCTTTTCCCCGCGGCTTCATTCCCGTTAATGTTGAAGAAATTTACCGGTACGACACGCGCGCCACCTACTTATTATACTATGCAATAATATTTTTATAACTATAGATATACATGTCACACTATTTGACGTTAAAAATCTGTAACGACTTTGAAAAGTTCGTCAATTGACTTGTCGTGCAGAAAGAAATTTTTCCTGTCGTACTCAGTCACTCGTTGGTTGCCAGGTAACGTCGTCTAAAATGGTCGCCATTCTGATTGCCAAAATCCATGAGCTGATGACATATCTATTACTAGATGTATAATATTATTGGTATTACGTAAGTAAATTGTACTCTTAATACACACTTCGCACAAGTGTGTGGGCTACTCCCACATTATTCATATTTTAATATCTAATTAGTATATAAATACATTTACAGTAATAAAAATATTTATTATATAATTATTATATTTAACACAAACATACATACAAACTATACATTATTCACACATCACATTCACGCATCACGCACACAAAACATAAAAAACAATAATTAATAACAAATTAATTATATTCACTCACCTTTATACCAAGTCGGTTAAGCGGTGTACTTGTTGACGACGAGTACGAGCGAATTTCTTACCTGCGTTGTGTGACGTAACCACGGGTCGCGCGCGGCGATCCTCCGGTGCGTGTACGCAAGACGAGTTAGTCGCAAATTGTCTTTATGCGCTAAACCTGTGTCGCTTGCCTTTCGCTCGCTTACATTGTCGTGCTTACGAACGTTCTTTTTCCTATATACTTTCTTCTATCGCTATCGTCTATCCTTCTGAACTAATACTGTGGCATTGTGATTGTGTACTCTTTGGTTTTTCTTGTGCGTCGTTCTGTACTCGTTTATATGAACTATTTTAACTGTTTGTGTGTTCGAGATTAAACGTTTTTGCGTGAACATTGACTTTGGCATTATTTATCTCCAACCACTTAATTATACACAACACTACGCCACCAAACTGGTGACCCCGAACTGTACGCGAATTACAACATGAGCGATAGTAGTGAGTCCATCAAAAGTGCAGAGTCACAGAGGAGCGGCCATGTTACTGTACGTCGTGCACGGAAGATACGTGTCACAGCGGAAGGTGCTTCAACGGGCGTGCCTACACACAATTTTAAGGTGCCTCCATTCTCACCAGAGGATCCGGAATTATGGTTCGCTTTATTGGAAGGCATTTTTGAAAGCCATAACATTGAAGAAGACCAAGTGAAGTTTTCTAATGTCATAACTAATTTAGATATACAATACGCTAAAAGTGTTAAGGACATAATAGTGAACCCACCAGCGAAAAATCGTTATGAGAAAATTAAAACAGAACTCATCCGTCGTTTATCTGCATCCCACGAAAAGAAAGTGAAACAGTTGCTCACGTACGAGGAACTCGGGGACAGAAGACCCTCCCAATTTTTGAGACACCTCCAAGACCTCGCTGGACCTTCGGTACCGGAAGATTTTATCCGAACCATATGGTGTAACCGATTACCCACAAGTATCCAGACGGTGCTGGCATCGCAACCTTCCCATTCGCTGGAGCAACTTGCTGACCTGGCTGACCGCATCCAAGAGCTTACGTCACCGTGCGTTGTTGCTTCCACTTCGTCACATCACAACGAGATTGCGGAGCTAAGGAAGATGGTGGAACAGCTCTCGTTGAAACTCGACGAGCACACCCGAGCGACACGTCGACAAGGTGAACGTTACAGATCTCCGCGACGCCGCCCAACTTCACGTCAACGAACGAGGTCGAACTCCAGCCATCGTAAATACCCGATATGCTGGTACCACGCGAAGTTCGGCGCAAGCGCGAACAGATGTATGAAGCCATGCGACTTCAACAAGGCGGGAAACGCCAGGGGCAGTCAGTAATGGCGACGGAAGATTGCCCCTCCCCCTCCCCTTCAAGTCGTCTCTTCGTGACTGACCGCAGCTCGAAGACCCAGTTCCTGGTGGACACAGGCAGCGACCTCTGCGTGTACCCTCGAGCTGCGCTTCGAGATCGGCGGACTAAGACCGACTTCCAGCTAAGTGCCGCTAACGGAACAGCTATAGATACCTTTGGCTATATTGAACTCAATTTAAACTTAGGCTTAAGACGTAACTTCCCATGGCGCTTTGTAGTTGCAAATGTTACAAAAGCAATCATTGGCGTAGATTTTCTTAATTTTTATAATCTTGTTGTAGATGTACGCAATCAGCGCCTTTATGATAATTCTACTTCTTTGTCTGCTATTGCCACTTCTGCTAATGTTACTAATATATGTTCTGTTAAGGTCATGACAGGCGACACACGTTACCATAACATCTTGAGTAAGTACCCCGAAATTACTCGTCCTTCAGGTACACCCGTTACACCACGACACAACACCGTACACTATATCCGGACCACACCTGGTCCACCTATTTGTTGTACCCCTCGCAGGTTAGCTCCTGACAAGCTAAAGATAGCTAGGCAGGAATTTGAACTTATGCTGAACAACGGAACGGCGCGTCCCTCAGAGAGTTCCTGGGCTTCACCTCTCCATCTTGCGCCTAAGAAAGATAACGGCTGGCGTCCTTGTGGCGATTATCGTAAGCTCAACGCCCGGACGATACCAGATCGTTACCCCATTAGGCACATCCACGACTTCGCTAACTCCATCTCTGGTTGTAAAGTCTTCTCAACCATCGATTTAACGAAGGCATACAACCAGATACCCGTGTACGAGGGCGATATTGAGAATACCGCCATCACCACTCCTTTTGGCCTTTTCGAGTTCCCGTATATGACGTTTGGCTTGAGAAACGCAGGACAAACTTTTCAAAGGTTTGTCGATGAAATGACGCGAGGGCTGGATTTCTGTTTTTGTTATCTGGACGACTTCTTGGTCTTTTCCAAGAATGAAGCCGAGCACGAGGTTCACCTGGAACAAATTTTCCAACGCATGAAGGATTACGGTATCCTCATCAATACTTCAAAGTGCGTATTTGGAGCTGATGAGGTTACGTTTTTGGGATACCGTATCTCTTCGAAAGGTACTAAGCCTTTAGACGCAAAGGTTCAGGCTATTAACAACTTCCCACAGCCTAAAACCATAAAGGAGCTCCGACGGTTTCTTGGAATGCTGAATTTTTACCGGCGATTTCTGCCCGACGCCGCTAAAATCCAAGCCCCGCTAAATGCATTGCTCACTGGCTCAGTTAAAGGTTCTCAACCCGTTAACCTTACTGGCGACACGCTGTTAGCATTTGAGCAATGCAAAACGAGTCTCTCCAATGCTGCATTACTTGCGCACCCCGATTCCGAAGCCGAACTCGCTCTGGTAACAGACGCTTCGGATTTGGCAATGGGTGCAGTATTGCAGCAGTTGAAGGAAGGTGCTTGGCAACCCCTCGCCTTTTTCTCGAGGAAGCTTAGCCCTTCACAACAGAAATACTCGCCATATGACCGTGAACTCCTGGCCATATACGAAAGTATCAAATACTTTCGTCATATGTTGGAGGCTAGGCATTTCGTGGTGTACACTGACCACAAGCCGCTCAGTTACGCTTTTCATGAGCGAAAAGCCAACTGTACGCCTCGCCAGTTTCGTCACCTCGACTACATCTCGCAGTTCACCACTGACATCAGGCATATCGCGGGCAGTGACAACATCGTTGCCGACGCCTTGTCCAGGATAAACGAACTGCAGATGCCTGTCGACTTTGACGAACTCGCCACGTCCCAAGCTTCCGACCAGGAGCTCACGGAAATATTAAACGGAGAGTCCTCGCTCCGTTTGGCGAAGTTGCAAATACCAGGCACTCAACGTGAGTTGTATTGTGACGTCAGTACGCCATCGCCCAGACCTTTCGTGACAACACCTCTGCGAATGAAGATTTTCGACAGCCTTCATTGCCTCAGCCACCCAGGTGCCAACACCAGCGCCAAATTGGTGGCTGAGCGCTTTGTGTGGCCTGGAGTTCGCAAGGACTGTCGGGAATGGGCAAAGAGGTGCCTGACTTGTCAGCGTGCAAAGGTCACTCGTCATGTGTCCGCGCCGCTTGGCACTTTTGACCTGCCGCGCGCGCGATTTGCTTTTTTGCACGTTGACATTATAGGTCCTCTGCCACCTTCTCAAGGTTGCAAATACTGCGTCACAATCGTGGACCGTTTCACACGCTGGCCGGAAGTAACACCACTTCCCGATATGACAGCTGAGTCGGTCGGTAAAGCCTAGAGATGGGCGAAGGGTAAATACCCAAAAGGTAAAAACCCGGGTTTTTTCCTAAATGGGTAAAAACCCGGTATTTATGTGGGAAAAAACCCAAGTTAGGGGTATTTTCGTTTTTTACAGTAAAAGCCATTCCTTTTATTAATTTTTACATTCTTATGAACAAATTCAATATAAACTATACCTTCATTATTTTGCGAGGTGTGAATAAACTGAGGTTTGATTAAAATCTGTAAATAATGAGATAAATGCGAAGAAATAAAACAAAGCCAATATAGTTTAAATATAATTATTCAACAAAAGAAATGTACATTTTTTCCATATTAACTGTAACATATTAATCACTGTCATCACTTTCATTATCACAATGAATACGAAGTACGTCGCAAAATTCCATATCCTTTTGGTTTCCACTTGATGTAGAAGGTTGTTCTTCATGAATTGGACTAGTTGTTGGACTCGATAATTGTTTAGGAGAAGATAAGGGTTCGTCATCTTCGTCATTGTCTTCATCTTTATGTTTATGTAGAAGATTCCAATTATAAGAAATATATGCTACTTTTGCTGCCCTGTCCGTCGTCAATCTATTTCTTTTATGGCTATGTACGTGTGCATGTGTGCTAAATGATCTTTCAGTGGCAGCCGAAGTGCAAGGAGCAGTCAAAATTCTTACAGCAACTCTACTTAGTAATTTGGATCTGCAAAGTCCTTTCCACCAAACTACTGGATCCATATCTGCGACATTTTTCCAAATAAATGGTTTACCCCATAAACCCTCTTTAGCTCTATAATTAGCTAAATCTAGGCCAACGTCGATATTTAGTGATTGGCTCACTTCATGAATATATTCCATGGCGTCCACTTCATGTTCTTCATCTAGTTCAATACCTTGGGATTTTGGATCCAACATATATGCAGCATAATGAATTGGCTTCATGCAATTATCTGTGCGTTTGATTACATTATTTCTTATATCTTGTTTGTGTTGTTCATCTAAAATAGATATTTCAGGCAACAAAAAATTGAGTGTGGATTTGATGTCTTTGAAAGCCATGTATACTTCATTTATATGTATTCCATTAGCTTCCAGCTGAAAAATTTTCCGAGTAATTGGTTCTAATAACTTGATACAATGTTCAATCATTGACCAAAAATTTTGTTCTAATATATTTGTTTTTATTTCTTCAGAAATAATAGCATCTTCATGCACTGCTAAGGTCTGTAATGCAACTTTCGAATTCTTCAGGCTCTTTAAAGCGGTGTAGTAACTGCCCCAGCGGGTTTTTCCGGGCAACTTCAATGTTTCGCCTGAACCCTTATTTTTTATGATTTGGGCTAACAAAGCATTCATTGCTTGACTTCGTTTAATTGCTTTTATGGTCTCTATGGCTATCGATATAAATGCTTTGACAGGTTCTGGTTTTAAACAGTCTTCGCATAGTAAATTTAACGTATGAGCTACACATCTAAGGGGCAACACGTGTGTATATGTATTTTTTACCATTTGGAATGCTTTTTGAATATTATTAGCGTTATCTCCAATAAGGGTTACAAATTTATCGCCTCCGTATATCTCCATAACTTTAATTATCTCTTGAGAAAGATATTGGCTTGTGTGGCGGTTAGTGAGAGTATTAAGGCTTTTTACAAAGAACGGTTCAGGTTTTGCAATAATAAAATTAATTATGCCTTCATTGCGCTGATTGCTCCAACCGTCACACTGTAAATGCAAATCATTTGTAGATTTTAGTTCCTCTGTGATTGCTTTTACCATCTCATTGTAAATGAATTCCAAATGCGTAGTTGAGATTGCTTTTCTGGTTGGTAATTTGTAAGATGGTTGCATCTCATTAAAAAATGTTATCCACAGCGGATGTTCAACGATTGAAAACGGAGAACCAGTAACAAATATTGCCTTCGACAAAAGCTGATCCAGAGAAAGTTTCTTTTCTGCAGATATCTGTGTTGCAGATGAATTTAAAAAGTTTACCGTTAAAGTATTGTCTTGTTCCTCCATTGAAACCTCTTGCAGAGGAATATTGGTAGCACTTGCCGCACTTGTATCAGTGTCAGATATTTTTTTGAGTTTATTCTTGATGACAGTTGGACATTTAAAACACTTTAACAGATGGCTAGTCATCTTGTTGACATTGGCAAATTTATACACTTTATCACAGTGTTTACACTTAACCGTTTTACAGGTTGCTGAATGAAAATAGTTTTCCCATACATCATTTTTCTTCGGTCTGGGCATGATGTGACCTAAAAAAAACATAGTAATAATTGTAAAAATATATTAGAGAGAAAAGTGAATGAAAAACGAGGGCCAGGAAGGCCTACAAAGAATTGTCATGTCGTATCAAGAGTTAACAAGTAAAATCATGGACAGAGCAGTGTGACGCATATTCCGCCGACAAGAGTCAATCGTCTCAAATAAAAGAAGAAGAAAGAATAATTGTATGGAAATTCGCACGCCATGAATATATCTTCATGAATATATCTTCACACTATATTAATTTTTAAGCAATATAAAAATAATAGTATGCATATGGGTAAAAAACATTTTTATAAAAATAACATCTTTTTTATATTATAAACGTTAAGTTTAAACTTACCTCTCAATTCTTTGTACAACAGTATCGTTGATATCGATGTCCGGAAGAGTAGCAGTAGTTGTCAATCCAATAAAAATTATACTTAATCACTAGGCAATCGGAAGTCCACAAAACAAAATCCAGGTCGTCAATATATGTAGAGTAAAACAAAAAGTAGTGCGCACTTTACGAAACGAAAACAACGACTGACTGAGATAAGAAGGTTTACGGGGCAAGGTGGGGTGGGGTTGGTGGTTTGCTTTTGTTTGGCGGCAACTAGTCTCTATTGTTAAAATCGTTTGGGCCGTTTCACTGTTTTGTGTAATTAACTCTGTATATTGGTGTACAATAAAGCATATTTGTATTGTATTGCATTGTATCGTTTGGGCTGTTTGCGCGCTTTGTTGTAGCCGACAAAAGAAGTGCCGATGCCCGCATAAGGAGCTATCGACAGCTTCAAAGACTCGGTATGCGCTGTACAGTCTCAGTACGCGTTGATAAGTAAAATATTAAATCGTTTCAACACAAAAATTTTAGAATCTATAACTGCAAAAATAGTTCGGGAAGCTAATTTAAAAATACCCGAATATTTACCCAATCGGGTATTTTCCTTGGTATTTTCCCAGGTATTTTCCCGAGTTCGGGTATTTACCGGGTAAAATCCCATCTCTAGTAAAGCCATAGTATCGTGGATATCCAGATTTGGATGTCCAACTGATATTGTTACCGACCGTGGACGACAGTTTGAATCCACACTTTTTCAATTTCTTGGAAAAATGATCGGATTCAAACATCGCAAAACCACTGCATATCACCCAGCATGCAACGGCCTAGTGGAACGTTTCCACCGCCAGCTCAAAGCTGCAATCATGTGTCACGCTGATTGCAACTGGGTTGACACATTGCCGCTTGTACTGCTCGGTATTCGCACAGCATACAAGGACGATCTCCATTCGTCATCCGCGGAGCTGGTTTATGGCGAACCTTTGCGTCTGCCCGGAGAATTTTTCCAGGCTGACCCACCAGATAGCACGGACATATCCGATTTTGCGACACGATTACGCCATTCTGTGTCCAAACTAAACCCATCGCCCGCTTCGCGTCATGTCAAAGACAAAATCTTTGTTTTTAAGGACTTGTCCACGTCAAGCCACGTATTTTTACGGGACGACTCATTAAGAGGAGCATTACAACCCCCGTACACTGGCCCATACGAAGTCTTGGAGCGAGGTGACAAAACATTTAAATTACGGGTGAAAGGTAAGCCTTTCACAGTATCCATAGACCGTCTCAAACCGGCCTATATACTGGACACTCCACCTACTGTTCCACCTCCGACTCCTATTCCTACCCTCAACCTTAATCCTATCCCTATTTCCACCCCTACATCCTCACTTGACCCTGAGAGGACAAGCCATTTAACACCAGGTAAGAACGTCACTAAAACTCGTTCCGGTCGCATAGTTCATTTTCCTGACTATTATCGACCGTAGTGACGGTCTCAGGGGGGGAGTGATGTGGGCTACTCCCACATTATTCATATTTTAATATCTAATTAGTATATAAATACATTTACAGTAATAAAAATATTTATTATATAATTATTATATTTAACACAAACATACATACAAACTATACATTATTCACACATCACATTCACGCATCACGCACACAAAACATAAAAAACAATAATTAATAACAAATTAATTATATTCACTCACCTTTATACCAAGTCGGTTAAGCGGTGTACTTGTTGACGACGAGTACGAGCGAATTTCTTACCTGCGTTGTGTGACGTAACCACGGGTCGCGCGCGGCGATCCTCCGGTGCGTGTACGCAAGACGAGTTAGTCGCAAATTGTCTTTATGCGCTAAACCTGTGTCGCTTGCCTTTCGCTCGCTTACATTGTCGTGCTTACGAACGTTCTTTTTCCTATATACTTTCTTCTATCGCTATCGTCTATCCTTCTGAACTAATACTGTGGCATTGTGATTGTGTACTCTTTGGTTTTTCTTGTGCGTCGTTCTGTACTCGTTTATATGAACTATTTTAACTGTTTGTGTGTTCGAGATTAAACGTTTTTGCGTGAACATTGACTTTGGCATTATTTATCTCCAACCACTTAATTATACACAACACTACGCCACCAAAAGTGCAATGAATAGGTGACAAAGTTTTATCGCAATCAGATGAGCAGAGCACGGTAAAGCAACGCACGAAATACGTGCAAACAAATACATATTGCTTTTTATATATTAATTATATTATTTATTTTAGGCAGCATACTTTGGCATTTCACCTTTGCTCCATTGGAATATGAATAAATTAAAAAATAAATTAAATGATTCATGAATCCTAGTATAATAAACTTCGAGTATGTTTTAATCAGTAATGTTAATGATATAATTAGCGTGACAATATTTACTATGGCAATTTACAAACACAGATAATACCTAAATTAATGTTTTATTGTGATTTTATATACTTCGATCAATATGCGTATAACAAATATATACATACGATACAATTAATAGGTCAGTCAGTAACGGTTGCCCTTAATATGTATAGGTACATAAAAAGATTAATATAATTCTTAATAAACACTTCTATTAAGACATTTAACAATTTATAAAACGTAAAAAACATTTTCATACTTATTTAAAGATTCAAATGTTAATTATATATAATCTAAATTATAAGGTGTTAGGAATATCATAAAAGCAAGTAATAAGATCGTATTTTCTCCATGGAAATGAATCGTTGTCAAAATTGTCTATACTAATATTATAAAGCTGAAGAATTCGTTTGTTTGTTTGAACGCGCTAATCTCAGAAACTACATGTTTGAATTGAAAAATATTTTTGTGTTAGATAGTTTATTTATTGAGGAAGGCTATAGGCTATATTACATGACGCTACGACTCATAAGAGTGAAGCAGTAACCGTAAACGCGAGTGAAACGGCAAGGAACAGCTAGTTACATATATATTATCAGTACACACCGTCCCTCTACCTAGGATAGGTAACTAGTCCTCGCTCTCATAAATATATCAATAATAGAAAGTAAGCTAGAGAGAAAAACCCAATCCAATAATCTTAACACAAGGAATACACATAAACCCATTTTTTATTATGTAGGCTTTCTTCAAATGTTTAATTTTCTAAAAGGGTTCTATCGCTTAATAAGTTTGAGAACCGCTAGCCTAGTAGTAAGGACTCTTGATCTCAACCGATGAACAGATCAAAACCTGACTAGCAGCACTAAGATTTCGAGGTTTGTTTCAAAATGTTTCAATTCATCTTGTGCTGTTGAGATAAAGAAAATACATAAGTTACTATCAAAAATACCTAAATCGGTATAGGTGTGCCTATAATATTTGAGGAGTTCCCTGTTTTTCTCCATAATCCCATCGTCAGATCCTGACCTTAAGACAATGGGACCACGTCGCAAGTATACCCTTTCAAACAAAAAAAAAACATTTAGAAAATCGGTCCACAAACGGCGGAGTAATCGGCGAACAAACATAAAAAAATATACGGTCGAATTGAGAACACTCCTTTTTTTGAAATCGCTTAAAAAGCATCGCGAGTCAAACCTGCATGACCACCAATATGCACTTAAGATCCGTGATAGATTCAAATTTCAAGCTTAATAG
Organism: Hypolimnas misippus; assembly: GCA_037950945.1. Lineage (NCBI taxonomy): Eukaryota > Metazoa > Arthropoda > Insecta > Lepidoptera > Nymphalidae > Hypolimnas > Hypolimnas misippus. The sequence goes on from JBBEEQ010000024.1 coordinate 2,669,633, forward strand.
AAGAGAACGCATTAGAGGTACATTTACATACCCTTAATCCAAGTTTTGATATTTTCGATACCTTAATTTTGGATAGGTATTATTAATTTTATAATATTAATTATGAAATATTTTGCTTTTGTGTTGTCTGTGCGTTTGTCAATACGATTAAGTAAGAGGCAAAACACTTTCCACCCACGTTCATTACAATCGCTAATAAAACGCCTACGACGCGAGAATAACTTTCTTCTTCGATATATCATGATAGTTTTTAAAATTTAAGATTCTAATATTTCTCCCACAGATGATAGAAATAAATAATTATATACCTGCTTGCAGTAATGCTTAAGTAATGAGTTCACTCATTTACTGAGGTCGGAATGCAGTTGGTCTACATAAATAAATCGTAAATCGACTAAAATAACAATCTATATCTTAAAATGTTTACAATATCTTATGTAACTGTATCCTTATAATTGATTTTTAATTGGGATTATAAGATGTAATCTTATAGAGTAAAAATATGTTTTTTTTTAGTCCTTATTAATTATTTTCTTTAAGGCGAAAATTACACTTAGCTGTATGTTTTGCTCACAGATGTTCATAATTATTTACATAAGTTATTTGTCACTGCTTTATACCTAAAATAATTTACTCAATACCACGCCTTTATTTTTGACAAACACAGCTTTCGTAAGGCTACGTAGTTAACTAGTACCAGATTACAGATTTGTATTATATAATTTACGAGAGTACTATTAGAGAGTAAGAGAGACCTAAAAATGTAATTCTCGCCTAACGTGAATGTGTCTAGCGTGCGATTAAATGATAACAATCGAAAAATACCTTTTATGGACATTTTGCAAAAATATTTAAAAGGACGATTTTTTTCTACCTCAACTTACCACATCAATTAACAATTAAAACATTGACAAGTTTATTACTATAAAAAAAGCCTCGATTTATTCATTGAGGTGTATCCTGCTGATTCCAGATTTCAAGTTGATAAGACCAGTAGAATTTACTCAACGGCTAAAAAGGGCAGATAACCTTTAAACTTCTAAACTTATTTTCATAAATTATAACTAAGAACCGTCTTGATTACAGAAACAAAAATCTGCATCAAATTTGGTCCGTTCGTTAAGAAGCTACGATGCTACAGACAGACACACAGATACCTACGTCAACATTATAACACCCCTCTATTTTGATCGAGGATTAAAAATAACTATACCTAAGTATCAAATTTTAACGTCGTGTTTTAAAGGATTTTAAAACAATAGCCCTTTCATTGAGGTCACAAGTATATTTCACAAGCGTTCATTAATATGCATGCCTGTGTGAATTACCATAATTCTATCAGCAGGCTGTTAATTGTGACGAGACACAATTAAATCCTCAGGGACGATGCATAATGGCTAGATTATATGTCACAGTCAAAACTCTTAATCGGTCAAAAGTGTAACTGACGAAATCAGTCAAAAGTACTTTTGACAGCAGGCTTTAGCCAAAAGTACTTTTAATATAGATTATAAATATGAAAAGCAAGAAACTGCAAATAGTTTAAGTTATATTCATATAAATAACGAATATGATAGGCAAAACACCTGCAAAAGAATTAAGTCAGATTAATAGTTGTGCAACGGTATTTTTGATTTATATTTTATTTCAGTGAAAATTACGATTGTACAAGAATTTGATGTCAGTGATATATTTATTTACTCTCACAGTTTATGTATGGTAGCAGGGGCGTACTATAGGGTGGCAGGGCTGGCAAAAAGCCACGGGCTCTGGACCCGAGAGGGCCTAAAACAATTTTATTAATAAAAATATAATAATTAAAAGTAAATTGTTATTTCATTACAAATTTGTTTAAACCTACGCTCTTAAAAATAAATTTATCAGATATTTAAGTAAAATACACACAATATTATTAATAGTTTTGGGTAACTTTTTTAAGCAATAAAATTAAGTTATAACGTGACGATTTTTACTTGGAGGCCCCATCCAAAGAATTTGCCACAGGCCTCAGATGGTATAGTTACGCCTCTGTATGGTAGCCTAGGTGACTTACCAGGTTACAGCTATTTTATATCAGTTACTAGAGTAAAACTTAAATAACAGATTTATAGTCCTTGTATTTATTTTACAAACTTCTTCCCGTTGTTAAGAAACTCTCAAAGTCACGTAAACATCAGTCCCATTAACTATACTTAGGCGAGAATTACACTTGTAAGAGTAAGTTTTGGTTTCAGTCAGAAAGATTTACATAAGTTATTTTTCATTGTTTTACACCTAAAGGAACATACGGTCAGTCCATTATTTTTGACGTATACAGTTTTCGTAACTACGCATCTGTTACTAGGTTATAGATTTGTTTTACATCACTCCCGAGAGTAGAACTTACAAATGTAATTCTCGCCTTATATAGAAACTCACTGCGCAGATATAAATGTATAGATTGGATTGTAAACTATAATTGATAGTTCTTCTCGTTAATGTTGCATTGTTTGAGGATGTTTTGATTGGATAAAAATACTTGACGTGTTGATGTCACAAACATAGAATAGAATGACAACAATTTAAACGTAGTAAATAATAACTTAATTTACATTCAATATCGACGTTGACAATTGCGGTTACGATTTCTGGACGTGGAACATATGTTTGATATTTTGTATATGTATTTTTTTTGTAGATCATGTGATCCTGGTATTTATAGACTTTTCATCTCTCCCCAAAGAGCAAGTAAAGCTATCAATTTATTATCACAAATACCTGATAATTATCGTTATTTTTAATAAGGAAATTATTGTAATATAAAGAATTATATCAACTATCTATTTTGATAAAAGGTAAAATGAATTAAAAGCAGATTGATATATTTAATGTATTATTTAATCAAAAGTTTTTTTAAATATTTGAGACTATTTTATAAATTGCAAAATATGGAACGCACTTGAAATTCCAAAGATTGAATTAAGAAACTTTTTTTCGTACTTATTTAGTTTATATGGCTTAATTTTTTTTTAATAACGTTACATAGGTAAAGCAGTATTAAAATACATCAATATCTCTGAATTTTACTTTTTGTAGGTTAACACATTTTTGCTTATCAGCATCCAAATATGAATGTGTGTAAAACCTGAACGAACTTAAATATCTACAACTTTTTGAGATTGGATAAGTTCTTTTGACATCTCTATGGTTACTACTTCTCTTTATGAGAAATAGTGTGACTATTTAAAAACCATAATCTTTTTACCCTACTGCGTGATGCAAGGGAGGGTAATGTGTTTATCAGTCTATGTATGTATGGGTTTGTACCTATTTGGCACTATTTAGACCAATCGCGCAGGCCGATTTTAATGACGCGTTTGATTCGTAATAACGACTTAAATGTCAGATAGTATAATAATTTCGAAAAATCAAAATGGCCGATTTTAAACGTCATATTGTAAAAAGACAAAATGAATATCGGGATTTTCATTTCTTTAATCATTTACTTCTCCAATAAACGAGCTATCGAAAATAAAAAGACTTTTATATCAGTTCTCAAATTATATTTCACTATAAATTACATAGTCGCCGATGTCGATTAGGGTGGCTTGACCAGTAATTAATCCAAGATTTTAATTTATGTGAGTGAGACTTGAGCAAGATTAAATCTTAACTGAGCATAGACTTTGTCAAGATAAATGTTTCGAACGATCGGCTTTTACGGGGTAGGATGTGAGGCCCTTAGACATCTCCCCCTTCCCCCTAATAACAAATAGTACTTAGCACTAACCTGTAACATCGAAGCTGTGAGCGCCGCCATAGCGACCATCAGCAGTTGGTTTTTAGCGTATTCATGCAAAAGGTTGCCACACCCTCTTTGGTATAAAGTTGAGCAGTCGGATGTGTATGGTTTCTGCAGGGAGTCCAAGGGTCCCTGCCCGCAGCAGGAGAAGGGCACGTGACCAGCCGCACTGTAGTCATTCGGACCACTCACTCCGCAGCATTCAAACTGGAAAGAAAACATTAAGTCTTATAATTCAGTCAGTATGTCGTATAAATATAACTAAGATTTTTTTTTTAATAACGAAAAGTTTTTAAAAAAACACCCACTTAAAAAGCAAAATACGTACAATTTCGTGTACTTGAACAGCACATTTATACCAGTTATTACGATTTTAATACCAAACTACCGAACCAATTTTGATAAAAATTCTATGGGACCAATCTAAAAGTATTCTATTTTGTAATAAAGTTCAAGTTAATAAATTACGAAATTCTGAGGTAACAAACATAAAAAACTAACTAACTTTAAAATTAAGAAAATTTCATTTTTTCGGACATTCTGAGTGGACTACTAATATGTTGCTTATTTTAAGCTTTCATTTAATAACTCTGACTCTTCGTAGATAGTGATGGAAGTTTCATAACTTTTTAATTACACTAGAGTTTGAGTGCGAAGTTTCAGTACGTTTATTCATTAAAAGTTTCTTCATTTTCATCCAAACTATGTTCATTATGTTAAAAAGATTTTAGTTATAATTTATTCTACAAAGATTATAATTAAACTGGATTATGTATGGACTCTGCTCTATGAATAGAAAAAAAAAATCAGTTTTTTTATTTATATTTTTAAGATACGCCATTTAATTAAAATCATGGTCGTATAAAAGGAGGGGTCTAGGAGGTCCAGACCAGACGAAATTACGTATTTTGAAGTCGGTTCCCTTTCTTTTAAAAAAATCTTGTTAATTTTATTAAAAGTCAATCTTATTTATTTTACTGCATAATCTAGTACCTATATTATATACAATAATATATAATATATATCAATAATATTTACTTCTGTTATATTTGAATCATGTACATAATTTTCCCCAAACAATGTATCGAAGCATTAAAGAAAAAAAATCAAACCCAGGCTGACATAAGTTCCTGAGATAATTCCGTTAAAACACGCAAAAATATAACAATTAACGCAGTTATAAATTTGTTATACTTAACGTAAAATATAAATGAATTTGTATTCAGATAAAATTAGTATATTCGACTTATGAAATGTAAAATTATTTGATTTTTTTTTTATTTTAGTGCATAGTAAAATACAAAACAAAATCCTACTAACTTAATCGTTGAAATATTAAAACATGCAATAATATTCCAATACTAATAAATAATTATACCTTCACATGCAATCTATCCCATCGCACGGAGTCTGAATTCGTTTCTTTGTGTTCACTAGTTAACATGAAGAATGAGGTCATTGTCGTCTTTATGTCTATCTCGATGTTGTCCCACACCACCATCGCCCACACGAAGCAAGAGAACTCTATTATCACCACGACTACTATGAGAATACCGGCCTGGAAAACAAAAGAAAAAAACTTTTAAAGACCTCTTAAACATTATTTTTTATTTTTTTTGCTTATAAGTTACTTCGTCAATAGATGGCGTTAGTGTCTGTAACATTTAAACTATCATATCTGAAATTTATTAAATATTTGTATCTTATATCGATTCTGCATTTGATCATCATGCTTTTAAAATAATAGTTATTTTATTATATTCGAAAAAAAAAATTGTAGTTACCATTATAACGTGAATTTGATGCATAGATTTAGCGGTTCGCCAGCCGATCCAAGCAATGGAACACGTAATGATGGCCATCATCAGCAGTAATATCACGGGGTATGCCACATTTACTCCAATAAAGTGGCGGTAGATAAATAGCCGGTAAAGGAGGAACCCGCTAACACCGAAAAGAACCACTGCTGACATCTGTCGAAAAACAGTGGAAGCTTGTTGAGATTATGCGACATAATAAAGTGAACAACTTGAAATCACTTTTCATAACACTTGTTTAGCATGTTTTACAAGTAAACTAGCGCCATAATGAAAAGCAAATCGTGAGAAAAGTGCACTTTACGATTTGATTGGTTTATCTTTGAAAATCAAGGGAAAACTTAGTATTCAAACTTGTTCAAAATTGACTTCAAAGTTTTTTTAAAACTTCTTGAGTATTAATAAATACAAGAGTTACACAATCGCATACAATGTAAAATCACTCCACTAAGTTTCCCCTCGAGTTGTTATGACAACACAATGACGCTGAATCAGCATAACGGGATTCATAAAAACCCGGACACTTATTTTGTTAAAATAAAATACCTATATAAAAGACTCACAGCGAACAAAACATTGAAGGTCAGCACGAGATATTTCCAGCAATTCGATGATAGAGCCATTGTGTTTCGTGTTCACATGTCAGAGATCTCGGTTTGAAAGCCAAAACAAAGCGGCCGCGACTGTTCCACCTCAGGGAATGTTTGTATGTCGCTCCGCTCGCCTAACTCACGACTGTCGGTGCAACGACACACCGATGTACAGAATTAAATCGACATTTATCTAGTGTCGCGGATTATCACCGCCAATTTTCTAAAACAATATACAGTCAGAAGTTTCCGAGAAAGTGTGTTAGTTTTCCGGATTGATATGTGCAGCGCCTTATCAGCTTATCGTGTTGATAAACTATATACTCCTCATAGGTACGTGCATGGCGCAATTTAACCCAGTTTTGTAGGCGACAGAAGTTCACAGGCGTTAGACTGGCCTAAAGATGTATTAATAGCTAGCGACACTTCTATATTTATAACTCGTATCTTCCTTAGCTTTATTTACGAATGCGATAATGCCAATTTTCTTAACAAATATGAAAAAGTATTTTAATTTCTTGATTCTATATGCTTAGGTATATATTCGGACTTATCTAATTAGGCGCGCCGCGTGTTTATCTACAGTTTTTTCGGTAAGTGTATTATTATATTAACGGAAATTGAATGACGCATAATGTATAAGATTACTCAACTCTGCGATATCAATAATCAATAATAATACTATATCATTTAAAAAAATATGTATGAAAAAAAAATCTAGACGAAATACATTACCAATTTACCTACTCATATCTCATAATTATATAAAATTATTGGACACGTTGTAAAAACACACTTAATTATTTTTATGTAACACACAAAAAATTAAACGGAAAAGCAACTAAATATTTACAATATAACCGTTTATCTCTGATTAGGATTTTGATAAATACCAAAAACATTTATACGTAAAAATATAAAAAATATGCGTGAACAAACAAATACACATAAAGGTAAAACACTACAAAGTGAGATCATTTAATTAGTTCATCCGGCAATTGAAGACGTTTAACCAATTAACATACATTACTATTCCTTCGTTTATTGTAATAGACATCGACAATAGAAACCACAATTAATATTGTTTTTACTTCCTTTATTCCCAACACTAGACTACTTTCCCTACATTTATCAGAAACGTTCTTAAAATATTAGTAATATTCACAAAAACATATATCCTTCACTAATAAATCAGGTAACGTATCAACACGAATAATTTTCATCACTTTTTTTAGCTCGACTTCTATGTCTAAGCTGATGGGACCAGCCTGTTTTGCAGTACGAAGCAATGTCCTTGCTTTGTTTATATTCCTATCATACATAGCTAGTATAGCCAGATATGTCCATCCATCAGCTAGTAATGGTTCCAGTTTAACAGCAGCGGCAGCCCATCGCTCAGCTAAACTATCTTCTCCTAATTTACCATATACGCGGCCAATAATAAGAGCTGAATGTGCCGATGGAGCAATTCTATGAGCACGTGCAGCGCGTTGTAGCGCTGATTGTGGATTATTCTTTAGCCCACCTAAAGCCGCTTGTAGGAGTAACCAAGGACACGGTTCAGCGCCCGCACGGTCTGCTTCAGTAAACGCGTTCTCACAATCTCCGTCCCAGCCACGTAAACAAGTTAAACAAATTGCACGCATTTGAGACATCATAGCTGAAGGACCAAATTTTTTTATCCCTAATTCTGTTAATTCTAATGCTTCGTCTAATTTCCTTCGTAAAATTAACGAAGCCCCTCGTAAATAAAATATGTCAACTGTCATTTTAGTTTTCAAATGAAAACGTGAACCCCGCGCTACACAGCCATCTTCAACACATTGAAGAAGTCGTTCGCTAAAATCATAACATCTCATACAAAGAAAAAATGCAGACGCTATTAACATAGGATTATGAGAATTTATAATACTAGGTATCCAAAAAATTTCCTCTTCGCCGCTTGTTTCTGTCCATCGTTGAAGAAACTTCGTCCATTCACTTGGAAGCTCGCACGATTTGCGCATTTTACGAGCTGCTACGAATGCTGCGTAAGTATTATTGTTATTATGATATAGAGAGTGTAAAGCTGCCCAACCTATCGCTCCTGTAGTGCCATCTGATGGATCACCTTTAACAGCTATTCGAAATGCCGCTGCAGATATTTCACCATTTCGATCTTTGTATCTTGTCGCTCCGAAAATCCACAATAAATACCTGTTTCTAGTTTGAGCACTTATAGCCTCCCATAGATAATCGTGAGCTTCCGCTACATTATCTTCTTCTAAACAATGCATTGCTTTCGAAAGTAAAGATCGTGGATGATGTGGCGCAGCCTTTAAGTTTTTATTAATATGTTCATCAGCTATTCTTCTATCTCTTGATAACCGACTTCTCGCAGAAGCAGTGCGTGAAGACAGAACTGGTGGTAGCAGCTGGGGAGCGAATGATGACGTCACGGCACGACGGCTAGCTGCATGCTGAGCTGTAACTGTATCTTGCTTTTCAAGGTTTGAACATTCTCCTGGTGGGAACTGTTTAAGCATAGACCTTACACGCAATAGAAGACGATTCGCTGCCGTTTTTTTAATACTTTGATTCATCTGTACTGTACTTTTACAAGTTAAAGCATTTAATTCCTTATGCACAGACAAGGCCCCACCTTCTTTTCTTATCAGTCGTGCATCAATTATAGGATTTTCAGGAATTGTCTCTAAGCGTAAATCACTTACAGGAATAGCTGAACCTGGAGGAGGTGGTAATCCAATGATTTCGAACAAAGATGATATTTTTGCCTTACCAATGATGGAATCAAATAAATCGAATCTTAGTAAAATATATGAATCATGTCCATATTCATCGAAGATTAAATCTGTTTCACGTGCACTTATTTTAGCACTAGTTGGCGGTAATTCTAACAAACCCCCTACGCCCTCGGGTAAATCGGCCTCATTATAATACAATAGCTTCGCACAAACCGTTACTCCAAACTGCCCAGGTTCTAACAAAACTCCTAAATCTACAAAAGCCATATACCGCCCTCTTACATCTATTTTTCCAACTTTGGGCACTCCCGCAATTTCAACTAAAAAACGGGAATGTAATCTCTCGTGCAACCTTTGGGGTTCCACAAGAACACGTTTCATAGCATTCCAATAAACAGAATTACATACAGCAGTATCCTTTGGTTTTACATCTTCCGGAATATAAATATCTTCACTCGGAATAGTAAATGCTGTGTTCGCTAAAAATCCACCATTACTTGCGGTAGCCCAAACAACTTTAGAAGCGTTAGAAATACTTAAAGACATTCCAAAATTTACAGATATAGGATCTCGAATTCCATTCAAAGCGATTGCGCTCAAATAAACAGTTCCTTCTCTAGTAGATGGAAGACAATGAGCTGATAGCATAGTAATCATTAGAGGAATTCCAATATTGTTGGCTTCTCCTGATAGCTTAGCACAAATTTTTATTTCACAGCCTGTGTTAAATCCTGTATTTATATTTATTAGAGGTACTTTTACTAAAACCTTTTGTTCACCCAACAACAGAGGGAATAAATCAACAGTTGCTCCAGCGCGATTATCGATATTGAGTAAAGGATCCGGATCCTTAGTTCCCTTCCCTCCAATGATGCGAACAAGAAATATTAATGGCTGATCAGCAATTAAAGATTGATGAAACGATAGCTTTAAATCTAATGGTAATGTTTCTAAGTGAAGCTTAAGTTCATTTTGCCACTTAGTTTCAATCAAAATTTGGCCATGGAAAATAATTAAAAACATCCAATCTCCTGGACCAAATGTGTCACCTTCTAGTACCACAGAAAGACTTATAGAACAAGGAGGATCAAACTCATCTTCAAACTCCCCATATGAACTAGACTTTTCAGATATTGGTGTTCTTGAGACTTTTTTTATTACTTTTGGGGGCATTTTATATTCTGTCTTTTTTAATATGTTTTTAATTATATTAATTAAAAAAACACTCGGAATGAAACAATTGTTATTGACATTTAATGACAAATGTTTAAAAACGCTTTTATTTAGTGAACTAAATGGATCAAGTTGATTACGAAGTATATATCAAACCTTTTTTTTCTTTATATTTGAATTTTATATTTTAGAGCAATACTTGTAACTCTTTACACCCCTAGACTTTTCATATTATATTTTAATTATTTTTGCCATTTACTGTTTAAACTCATTTAGCATTTTATTGTAATATATTAAAATGCCGACCCGAAAGCCAGAAATTAAAGAGCGAATAAGAATCCAAGCAAGGCTGTAACGAGAAAGCCTTTGCGCACTTCTACAGAAGCAAAATTTAAAAAACACACCACTAGCTTCAAATGTCAATGTCAAACTTGGATAACATTGTCATGTTGTCAATTTGTCGTCTGTGATCTGGGTTTTGGGTTTTGTCAATGATATTTTTATTTGCTTATGTAGAATTTAAATTTCCTTTAATTATTAAATTGTACCTTAGTTGATATTTCTGTTCAGTTTTTTATTTTAGAGTTTTCAGCAATCTATATTAAAATGTTTAAAGATGTATACACTACTTCATGGTTTTTATAAATATGTTATTCAAAAAGACGAGTATTGTGTGTTAATCTTAGGACTTGACAATGCGGGTAAAACGGTACACAAAATTGCTATACTTGGTCTAAATAAATACATCTTTTACCTTACCATTTATTTATTTTGATTGTATATTTGTTTAGACATATTTGGAGGCTACTAAAACGAAATTTACCAAAAAGTATAAGGCAATGAACCCCAGTCGAATTACTACTACAGTAGGACTAAATATAGGAAAAATAGATGTAGATGGAGTTAGACTTAATTTTTGGGACCTTGGTGGGCAGCAGGAATTGCAGTCGTTGTGGGATAAAGTATGTACATAATTTAATCATGAAATAATTTAATTAACAATCAACGTATAAGTTATTTGTGTATGTTTTCAGTATTATGCTGAATGTCATGGTGTTATTTACATTGTGGATTCTTCAGATAGAGAAAGAGTATCTGAATCAAAAGAAACATTTGGTAAGTCTATCAGAGAAAGATATATTGATGTCTCGGAGACAATTCCCAATAGTTTTATATAAAATAAAAATAAAAATTTAAAGAATTAATATTTATTTTTCCAATTAAATAAAAGAAGAATAAGATTAAACGAGTAAGTAATAGTTTGAATATTAAAAATAAAAATTGTTTATATCAGTTTTACAATGCACTTTTATATGTGTATATTTAAAAATTATTATATATATTTAATTTATTGATATAAAATAAAAACTTAACTTTAAGTCGATCAAAACAATACATAAATAAACAAGAAGCTATGGAGTTTTTATCCAAAAGCAATATGTTATCATTGATGTGCTGAAATTAAAATAATAAATCTAACCTGTATGTAAAACAAAATCCTAATTCAGGGAAGACTTTAATAAAAATATAACAGTGTTCTACTACACAATGTATGTTACATTAAGTATGTAACATAAAGTATGTTTTGTGTGTGTTTTGTTTCACTGAACAACATTAAACAAACTATTAATTGTAATAATGTAATTCTTTGGTCCTTTACACTTTGAATAGTATCTTTCTTCCCCTATTTTATACCCTTAATGTATCATTTTATGACAAAGTGTACCTGTCTTTCCCCAAGGCTCAATTTATCTCTATGCCAAATTTTTAATCAAAATTGGTTTAATGGTTTCGATGTGAAAATGTAAAAAACATATAGACAGTTACTTTGGCATTTACATTATTAGCATGACTAGTATTCATTCACTAATAATACTCGTACTACTTGCCTATTTTATTTGTAATGCTATTCATTGCCAGGATGTTTTGTAAGACAAATTCGCAATACAAGGACAGCCACTACTTCGTAATTGTATATTGTAATTGAAATTACATTTATACTTACATTAATTAATAATAATAATTACATATTAACCAACTAGATATAACAAGTAGTTTACAAGTGTTGGATGTGAATTCAAACATCACTAGCATCACAGAATCACATTTCATTGCTTATCTGTGACGGACCGGATTTTGAGGAAACTTACATATGTCATCTTCAGTCTGAATGAAAGCAAAAAAGTGGTATAAGATCTGTATACTGTTATCTTTAAAAGGAAAATGGGTCATTGACCACATTTTATATTTACTAACTGTTACTATGTTTACTTATTTTTATAATTTATGTATAGTTATGGAACTATTGGTGTTACAGTGATTGAGAGTAGAAATAAAACCTGAAAGACGGAATTAGCCCCCTTACCTTTAATATATTTCTGTTATGCCATGATATAAAGTATCCACTATTAAAAATATCTAAATATATATAATTCAAAGGTAACTGACTGATAAAGTGATCTATCAATGCACAGCCCAAACCACTGGACGGATTGGGCTGACATTTAGGATGCAGATAAATGATGTGACGTAGGAATCCGCTAAGGTTTTGATGAATTCTACCCCCAAGGGTAATAAAATAGGGGATGAAAGTTTATATGAATCTTTGTCAATTTTAAACCGATCGGGCTGATATTTTGCATGCATAAAGCTACCATGACGTAAGCATCGCAGACGAAGTCGCGAGCACCAGCTAGTTCATATATAAAAAAAACTGTTATATATAAGCAATTACCATTATTTAGATATTTTTTCCACTTGTATAACAATTTTTTTATCCTTTTGATTTTTTTTTGTAGACAGAATGATAGCGTCGGAACATCTCTCTGGGGTCCCGCTCTTGGTGCTAGCTAACAAACAAGACATTCCAGATTGTATGGGAGTGCATACAGTCAAACCGATTTTCAACCAGAACGCCCATTTGATTGGTGCTAGAGACATTATGTTAATGGCCACTTCTGCCTTGACTGGGTAATTAGTATCATAGAATTCCTAATAATATGCTCGAGTTCATTAAATAACGATTGTAATTATCTCTTACTTTTACTTTTAAATTAGACAGGCATATAAATTTACTAACATCATTTGTAGGTCAAGGCACAAGTCTAAATCTTTATCTATGTAGGTACCGTTTAGTCAATCATTTTCATAATATAGCTTAAAGGTAATATTAGAATATGTTAATTTTATATTACATAATGTCATTGATAAAACGTAAAAACTCATATTTATTTTTCAGTGATGGAGTCGACGAAGGTATAAGGTGGCTAGTGGATTGTATAAAGCGAAACAGTATCGAGAGACCGGCGCGAAATCACGACGACTTATAAATCCGAACGATTGCGACATCCAACCATATTTATAATATGTTCGCACTACTAATACAATGAATAATAATTAGCTTTCATATTTAGATAATGATGTGACTCGGCCCATTGTTTTGTACATACAGTATTGACATTTGAAAATAAAATATTAAACCAAACGTGTGTATATTGCTATCCTTTTTTAGTGATAAATAGTACTTTGATAAGAGATACGTAATTACTGGATATTTGAGGAGCACCTGCACCTGATAAAACACCTCTGATAACGCCTCAGTTTGTACTTGTAAACTACAGTGACATACTTGTGAAATGTGTTTGTGAATTTTATGTTTTTGTGAAAAATATTAATACAACCATGGCTTATCCCATGTACGAAGTTGATTGGAGTGTTTTACCCCCTGAACAAAACAGAAGGTAGGTAAGAAAATACTTTTTAAATAGCGGGAATAGTTTATTATTTCTTTAAAAAAAGGTACGAACTAGTGTGTTTATAGCAAATTTACATAAAAATATTTCAGTTGTGTAAATATTTTTAATGATTAATCTAGCGGCATTTTCACATGATTTTGGTAGCCGGATTACGGAAAAATAGTTACCACGTATTCGTTTGAATATCTATCAGAAGTGTTGTCAGTTTTAGTTAATCATAACAATTTTTTAAAAATACATTAATTCGTTGTATACATTTATATTTATTGTAAATAAATTTAGTAAATTAAATAATAATCTCCAAATATTTTCCTTGAATTTATAAACAAAGATACCAAATAAAAGTACATGTTTTGACTAATATGAAACGTCATATGTGTGCGGGAACGAGTAAGCTGCGAGTCATGTCATGTCGATCGGCCATGTTGAATTTCTTGCAACGCAGGAAATGTCAGCTGGCGGCTGCCGTAATATTTCTGAATAAAATCTGTGATAAAAGATATATCCGTAGTTTTCAGTGTTAGTTCTTGAAACCTGGAATCTGGCAAATATTATGGTTAAATTTCGTATTGAAGTGAAAATATGATATTATTGTATAGGAGGTGGCATGCGATTTCACTTGCATTTTTATGGTTTGTGACAAGATAAAATGGTTATTAGCCTGACTAAAGCCTCCTAATTATTATTAATTTTCTTACTTTATAATTTATGTGCTCGAAAGTGATTTAAAATCTCTGTAAATTTGATTTCGATTCGTAAGTTATTGCACACCTGTCATTTTGGAGACCGATTATTATCCTGTCTTCGTAATCTCAAAGGAATATATCTCGTAACATAAGTCACCTCGACGAAGAATTCAAGATGAACGGCTCAGAATCTGGGTAACTTTTTTTGTTTACACTATAACATAAGCCAATATATTAAGTAATACATTTCAGGAAAATTAATTGAATGAACACAACAAAACCATACTTTTTTCTGAGTTTATTATCAAATGAAATTTACTTAAAATTTTAATTATTTACTCTTAAGTCAAATTATATTAACTGTTTAAATATATTTACAGTTGACATTATTTACATTTTACTATTAAATTGAGGAAATTTGTTAGTGAAACTAGTGTAATTTTGATTTGAAACTTGATCATTATTAATAGGGACTACATAAAAATAAAATAAAATTGAAATTCAATTTACTTCACAAATATAATGTTAATAAATTGTTTTACAAATATTTCTATGCAATTAAATATATATCTAAATATATCTAAAATATATTTAACATTATTGTTTAACATTAGAAAGACGGCAAAATTTTGTTACAAAGACAGCAGACAGTCAAATGACTGTATGTTCTTTAATTGACAAAAATGTTTATTGAAATATGAGTAAATAAAAGGTACTTAAACAAATTATAATATTATGTTTAATATATATTATTTAGTGGCAATTTTTCAATTAGACAAAAATAGATTGCCAGATCCACAATTATTACAATACGGCAAAGTCACTAGGGGTACCTACCTGATCCTCTGTGTCAGATATCAGAATGTTTGCTGAAAAAGTTTTATAATAAATAAATGTTAAAAAAAAAATTGCAGTTAAAGGACTGTTCCCATCTTTCTAGTGTTAAAAAGAAAATACATTATAAAGTTCAAATTAAAAGCATAATTCCAGTTTCACAATTAATTCTATAGATTATTTTACATGGCACATGTGCATAAAATTAGTTGATAAGGATTAATAAAAATAAATTTATAAACGAAACCTACATATCATGTGGTTAGTGGATGATTTAATAGCATATAAAATATAAAAATAATTTATACATATATACTACCTGTCTCTCACAGTTTTACCTGAATTAAACAATTATGGGTTGAGTTTCTTATTTAATGAATATTCAAGAAGTATTGTTATTACAAAATTAAGTTTATTTATTTCTATAGAGAAATTTCTTTATATATATTTATATGTTCATAAAAATTTTAGCAACATTTAATATGGGTTATTAAATTATCGTCAGTCTAATATCTCTTATTAGTGCATATTTAAATACTTTAGGATTAACTTAATTACATTTAAAATGGTTCTCACAATATACAATTTAACTAATGAGGTTTCTGACAATTTCCTAAATTAATAGTGGTTAAGAATCACTTTCGTATAATTGACTTAGATTTTACTGCAATTGAATAATGCACAAATTCTAATATATATCTATATTCTAAATCTTCGCTTATAACAAATATTTGTTTGGTGTGTGTTTTTCACGATCCCCTACACAAAAGGCATCTTACAATTCACCATTGCGTTATAAGTGTTTATTTATCCATCTACCAATTTTTGTCAGTTTTTCATTTATATCTAGATGAACCATTCAAATTCATAGCACATAATTCATTATTTTTATAATATTTTTCAATGAAAATATTAAATTTTATATATTTATTTGATTTAAATAATTGGAGCAAAATGATTACATATTAGACATGAATTTTGATCCAATATTTTGATTATTTCATACCAACAAAAAAAACATTTGTGAATGAATATATAAATTAATAAATTCATTTTATTTATATACAAAGATATTATAATCAGATTGCTAGAATTGAAATCGAGACAATATATAGTACTCTTATATACATATATAGACTTGGATTAGTTCTATTGTTACAAGTGACAAAGATGTGATATTCAATATGCCATACAGAAACAAGGCACTACTGTTTATTATACTACATGTGTATCTGTTCAATCATTTAAAACAGGATTTACTTATGTAACTGTTGTTTTACAAAGTACTTATTTGCAAATAGTAAAAGCAACTATCTTTTAAGCTAGTAAGGTCAGGGTTTAATTGACTTACATTTGGACCCTGATAGGCAATACTGTGTCAAGCCACACAGACTTCATTTTGAGTAAATGGTGTCTAATGTCAAACCTACTTTTCACAAATTTGTTTGAGTATGTAAATCTCTTTTTCTTGATAAAATTTATAACGAACAAAAAAACTTTTTATTATACCAATCTGTATAATATAAAGTTTTATCTAATAATAAATTTTTAAATATACGAGATTATTTGTATGTTGCAAAACATTGAGCACACTTCTCATTATTTAAGAAACTTTTTTGTACTTATTTAATTGAAATGACTTGAATTTTTTTTTAATGTTAAATACGTGACGCGTCATCAGAGTACCTTAATATGTCCGAATTGGACATTATATGGGTTGACACATTATTGCTTAACAGCGTCCAGCGACAGATGACTTATAAAGAACTAGCTGCCTCTCGAGATTTCACTCGCGTTTATGGCTACTGTTTCACTGTTATAAGTCGTAGGGTGAAGTAATATTACCACCCCCTGCATACAAACTTGAAAAAAAATAATATCTCTTTATAAATTAGTACAGAAAACTTCTGCAATGTATATAAAGGTTAATTTTGCACAATAAATCTGTGACGAATTAAATAAACTTAAGTATTATTCATTCTGAATTTTTGGTGGTAAATTTTTTTTTATGTTACACGAAAATATTTCTTCCACAGGTTTAACCCAGCGTTTAACATTGCCACCATAAAACAAGTGGTAAATGAGGCCATAGAGAGAGGTGAGTAGAGTCCCTCGTATTATACTTAAATTCTATTTAACAGGTAAACATGGCTAGACTTTAAAATATCTATTAGACATCTGTTAGTTTTACATTTCACTTTTAAAACGTAGTTTCTAGAAAAATCCATGATCACTCAAGTAGCAAGCAAATTTTAAATCTCTTTAACAATAATATAAAGTTTTGGCCTTATATTCCTTATAATAGCTGTTCTTTATGCTTCTATGGCTACTTAATGCGAAGAGTACAGACTTAATAACTTCTAAGGAACATTCTCTGCTTGATTCTAAGCTTTAAACTTCTATTTTCTAACTTCGGTCTGTTAACGAAACTTAAAATTATTTATCTACTAAAACTTTTTTTTTAGTTGATTGTCTTTAAATTTTGGTTAACCTTAAAAGTATAACTATTCAATAAAAAATAATCATTAAATCGGTAAAGATATCACATTTTATCGATTGGTTGGAATCGATTATTCACTAAATCCAACTAAAATATCTCCTTTTTTTCAATTCCTCCTATTTTTGAATTCACTTTACATTTTTAAGTTTCGTTATCACCCATCACGCTTATACTAAGTTTTTTTGTAACAAATGCACTGATCAACGCTTTTTTGTGTGTGTGTCGTCCGTAACAGTCGCGCCGGTTTCAGTGCGGATGCAGACACCGACTCGGTTACGAGATCTGATCCGACAGATTCGAGCAGCTAGAACAGCTGCTGAAGAAAGAAGCGTGGTGAACAAGGAGTGCGCGTACATTAGGTCCACGTTCAGAGAAGAGGATAGTGTTTGGAGGTAAGAAGATATATCGTGTGTGGGATCTTTAAAGTGATACTTTATAACCGTTGTTAATGTCTTCCACTTTTAAAAGATCGGCCTCTTTGGTCGACCTACCTACCAGGTTAAAGTCCTATTGTCAAAGAAATAAGTCATAGTAACATGTCTTTAGTAGGAAATACGTCACGTTAAGGTTTTTTTGGCTTTGGTACCCCTTGTTTCCCCATTTGGTCACGTTGCGTGATTTTCTGTTATATGAATTGAAAAATATATTGAAATATCGTCACGCTCAGCGATAACCACTTTCTATTCGTGAGCAAATTACATTTCATGGATGACCATTTAAAAATATTTTTATAAATAGAATATTTTCTGGAGAAACAGTTTAAGTTTCCCTACCAACTATATGTGTCATTTTTTGTAAATCGCAAATAGCATCTGTATTTTACTCTCCAAATTCTTCTATTTGAAATTAGCATACAAAATGTTATCAGATAAATTGTTTATTGTCAATGTTGACCTTTTATGACTGCCCTCTATACATTTGGGACATAAATGCTACCAGACTTACCTATCACCTCTCAATAACTAACTTGTCTAGACGGTGTTATTATTTTATACCTATATTAATGGTAGAAATGTTGACGTGTCAATGGACCATTTGGAAGTTAATTGCTACCTTTTTCCATAGACTTTTGACTTAGTATAGTGATCGTTTTTCATGCGTATTATAGTCGAAAAAGTTTTGCCTGACATTTATTATCGGACTTGATGTACAATCGCGATAGACGTAACTTATGCCATATCTGGTCAATAACATTGCTTTGATAAGCCTATACAAACTGCTATAAGTCGCAGACTTGACCATGATAGAGCGAAAGACAGATGGGAATCGGGCTCCTCCCAGAAATCATGTTTTGACAAACAAAGTTAAAGTCTGCCTCAAAAAAACGACTGAGATAACGAAATGATTTGTTAAGAAGCAAAACAAACGTCATTTAGAAGACTCGTGTAGCTTTTCCAAACTACCATTAAAGTCAGTAGCTCTGTTAAGTTTGCTTCGTTCCTTCGAGGTTTTGACGTTGGCTACACGTCCATTATCGACTATGAGTTGCGTCCAATAATATATTTTAAGCTTCATTAGAATTAGCCCTTACTGAATCCAAATAACCTCGAACAGATGTCGAAACATCGCGAAACTCCTGTACATACACATGCTGGGCTATCCAGCGCACTTCGGTCAACTAGAATGCCTGAAGTTAATCGCGAGCCCACGCTTCACGGACAAGCGAGTGGGCTACTTGGGCGCCATGCTGCTCCTGGATGAAAGACAAGATGTACATCTCCTGATCACGAATTGCCTGAAAAAGTGAGTGTTTTTATTTTAATTTATTTAACTTTTCTTAGCAGATTGGGTTACCTCAGTGTCCACGTGATGACGTTGAAAGCTTTATGAAAGGTCGAGGGTGTTAGATATAAATAAATAATATGTGAATTTTTAATTCGTTTAGAATATATTGTTCTAGAATATTTTTATTTGTTTCACTCTAGGTTTTTAATGATGTCGGAAGCTTTGCCAACTTATCGTGATAAAATTTATAGTGTATCTTTAAACGGCTCCAAATAAGTAAGATGTTTTAAAATTGGACAAATTTTCTTGTTGCTTTTATAATTTACCCTTATATTTGCCGATCGTAATAACTTTATTATTATAGCTTTATATAAAAACATATTATTATTATTTGTTGTCAATAATGGTCTACACTAATATCCTAAAGAGGAATGATTTGATTGTTTGTTGACCGATTTGATAAATTCCTTTTTTTTTTGTGGTTAGCCCATTTATTGAGTGAAGTTATAGGCTTAATTACATCACACTAATACTAATAGAAGCTAAGCAGTTATAAACGCAAGTAAAACCGCGAGAAACAGCTAAACTTTAATAAATAAATAATGAGTAAAACGAAAGCTTTGCAAAATTTATTTTTCGTTGCATCTACACGTGCAGGGGATGAAAATGGAACGGCGCGCTACTTTTTTCTCGTTTGACATTTCGTTGAAAGCAAGCTGAAATCGAGATACGAGAATTTTTGTTGCATATTAACATCTTTCGATCAGTGTAAACGGGTTTCATTTTTAAATTTTTATGAATTCGTAACTATCTGCCTTATTACAAAAGATTTAAACAGATTTTAAACGCGTGCTTAAAAAATCCATACAAATCCGCGACTAAAGACAGTTTTGAGTTAAACATGCTTTAGAGTTTAGATTAGATATTATAGATTAATATACGTTTAAGTGAGTTTAATAGATGTTTAAAACCTATTTTAGTTGTCAAATGTAACGTATAACTTTTTATCAATAAGTTTTTTATTCGCTGTTAAGGAATTTAGATAATATTTTAAGCAATGTTTAATTTTTAGACACTGTTTAGCTAGACACGTGTTGAACATGGTTTTAATGCGTCTTTTGTAGTATGAAAGTATGTCTTTAAAATTGTAAATTAATCAAATGATGTAACTCTACGACATATTTTCTATTTTAGTTTATCAGAACTAACTTTGTAAAATAATATTTTAAGGGATAATCCCTTAAAATATTATTTTACAAAGTTATATTAGACAAGATTTTTGATGCATTTAAATACGTTATATCTTTAAGAAAATTCTTGAAAATATTATTTTAACATATGTATATCTATACTTAATATTATAAAAAGGTAAAATTTGTTTGCATGTAAGGGATAATCTCAGAAAATATTAATTCAATTCGAAAAAATATTTTTGCGTTATATAGTCCGTATTTTCGAGGAAATCCTATAGGCTACATTACATCACGCTACAAGTCATAGTAGCGAAGCAGTAACCATAAACGTGAGTGAAACCGCGAAGGTCAGTAAGGAATATTGCTACACTCAGTTAACAAAAGTTGGTAAAATGGTACCGAAGTTTAAGAAGACTTGCAAGTCGTTTCGCTGGCGGACGCATTCCGTTATTCGAGCGTTGATTTCATAATAATTTCCTCTTGGTTTTATTCACAACAATATTATGTTGTTAAAGTATAAACAAACTGCTGACTTTCATTTACGTTGACAGCATCCGTTCTTCCTCAGAAAATAATTATATGTATATACTATATGGAGGCTGATAAGCAGTAATGTGTCAACCTACAAAAAGTCAAATTCGTAGATATTGATATATTTTGATAGTGCGTCACCTATTTAACATTATACAATAAAAAGTCATATAAACTAAATAGGTACGGAAAAAAGATTCTTAATTCATTGTTTCGAATTTCAAGGTTGTTTCATATTTTGTAATTTTTACAATAATCTCATATATTTACTCATATTTTAACAAACTTTTTATTAGATAATATATTAAATATATCAACCTGCTTTTAAAATATTATACCTCTTATCAAAAAAGAAAAGAAAATATGGATAAAAACTTATTCAAACAAATGTATTAAGAATAGGTTTGATATCTTTAGACGCCATTTTCTCAAAATAAAATTCGTGTGGCTTGACACAGTATTGCTTATCAACGTCCTATAGTCTATTCTTCTTTACTTGTCCTTATTTGGTAAAAATGCCCCGAACGAAAATTACGAATTTTCGAATAATTTTGTTCCATTATAATTTAACATTATAAAAAATGATTCAGTTCTTTATTTCAATCGATAATTTCATATCTAACTCTTATCTGTGGCTAGAAATACGCCATATTTGTCTGCTAAATAAGACTAGTAAAGAAAAATAGACTATCGAATATTTAAGAGATCTCGGAGCTCTGTTTTCATAGCATAAAATGTGTTCCGCTCTTATATAGTTGTAGGCGAGATTTACACATATTAGTTTATGTCTCTGAGTATCATAAAAATTTACATTCGTTATACACCAGAAAGAATTTACTGTGACTTATTTGTTACATTCGCAGCTTTCGTAACTACTTACGACGTATCTGTTACTAGGTTAAAGGGTTGCTTTTTATCGCTCTCGTGAGTAAAACTGACCAATGTAATTCTCGCCTAAGTCGTAACGTATTATACTGCCTGTAACAATTTTTTAATAAACGGAATACGACGCGGAAAACTTCTCGAATCGGTCGTTTAGTTCCTTTCAATATCGTGATAAAACCCGTATTACCTTACCTACTCAGTAAACAGGCTATCCAACACAATTTTTTTTTTCAAATATGATTATTATGTTCAGAGGTTACCCCCTTTTACCGACATTTTATACAAACTTATAAATAAATTTATCTTTATAATATTTGTACAGATTTTATTAATCGATTCTCCCAGCTTCTTTCATGTGCAAAACTTAATTGTGTAGAATCATAATTCATCAAAATTGGTTCAGCAATTTAGGCGATAAAACCTAACGATCAAACAAAGTCACTTTCGCGTTAATATTAGTATGTCCTGTTAATTACGTGCTTAAACTCTTTAAGGTCATTATACATAAATAGAATAGATAAAATAAATATTAAAAACCACCAGTATTCAAAGCAAGTGGCTGCATACCTTATATACTTATTTTATATACATATTGCCAGACGCAAGATTAGTTAAACCACATCAATGTCACACGATAAATACATAGTCTTTTCAGTACACGTTCCGCGATCAAATAATTACGTCATACGTCAATTGCGACTTGTACTACTATTATTGAGAATGAATATTGAATTGAAATCTATATATGGCTCATACAGAGAACGATATGAGTAGGTTTTGTAAAATAATCATCCTTAGGCGAGTATCACACTTGTTAGATGCTTACAGACTTTCATATGTCGATAATTACACTGATAACTCGATGACTTCTCTTAGACATTCATAAAGATTTATGTAAGTCGTTTCACATTGCTTTACATCTGAAATGAATTTACTGTCAGCGTCTTATTTAACACATTTACAGCTTTCGAAAATACTTTATTAATTCGGGTTCTTCCTATCGGACGATTGTCCGATCGGGTGCGGGCCTATTGCCCGGAGGACCTGCCTCACGGGCGCTTCTTGCGCCGCGGTCCTGTTTTCCGGCCTACGGGCCGTGGTTTTTACAACCGTGGGTTACTATATATTATGGTATTCAAGTTGAATAATATATCGATACCTCCCACGTAAGTTGTTGTAACCCCAAAATTACAATTTTACAGTAGAGCACTTTTAATCCGTTTTAATTTGAAAGTTACAACAAAATACGCCTTTTTTCAGGCGTATTTTGTTGTAACTTTCCTTGAAAAAAAAAGATTTTTGGTATTTTTTCACTTTGAATGCATTAAGCAATGCAAATTCGTGTAGTATTCAGTAAAAACGCTAACGGCAATTTTGTGGCTTACAATAACTTACGTGGGAGGTATCGATATATATATATATATATATATATATATATATATATATATATATATATATATATATATATATATATATATATATATATATTACATAAATTGTTTATCCACTGGTTTTTAACTTGACAGAATTTAGTTAAATTGAAACTCACAGCTTTGGTTATCTAACTGTAACCAGGTTACAGAGTTGTTTTATATAAGTTACGAGAGTAAAACTTACAAGTGTAATTTACGCCTTACTGTAAGATATATGTAGGAAATTCAATTTCAATTCATTAATAAATAAAAAAATGTAATTGATTCGTAGGACAAAATACCGTATTTGACATTTAATAAAAGGCCTTAAATCGATACTAATATTATAAAGCTGAAGAGTTTGTTTGTTTTGAACGCGCTAATTTCAGGAACCACTGGTTCGAATTAAAAAAAATATTTTGTGTTAGATACTTTATTTATAGAGGAAGGCTATAGGCTATATTACATAGCGCTACGACGTATACGAGAAAAGCAGTGACCATAAACGCAAATGCGCGGTTTCATTTGCGTTTGCGGTCACTAGCAGTTCTCAATATACTCAGCTAGTTCTCAATATTTATTTAGTAAAGTTTTTCTCTTATGAAAATATAATATAGTCTTTTTGTTATTCGTAATAATTTAATATATGGTGTGTTAAATTATTGCGAATAACAAAAGTGCCATCCAGTCCATAAAAATACCATGCAGTCCACTACATGGTATGTAAAAGTTACTGTGAAAAATTTGTTCAGTTGCATAAACGATATGAAATATAATTATTACAGAGCAACAATAAAACATTTAAAATGTTTCATAGTATTAACAACTACGCGCCATTTTAAATTGTTATTATTTTTTTCAAATTGATTAGAACAGAAGTGGTCTCAAAGTTTTGATATCGCAGGCCATTTAATTTTTTTGCAGACCGCTGGCATATTTTTATGAGGCTACATACAAAATTTATTTTAGCAGAAGTTATCATACTCTTTTACATAGATGAATTAGAAGAACGAAAGGCCATTGACCGCTAAACGTATACATTGCGAATTTTATTCGACCGACAATTTACACTTTATCTTGCTAAGCTACACTGTAATTTTGTTCATAATGTATGTCCGTTTCTAATCATGAAATCTGCGGTCTATTTACTGTGGTAGAGCCTAGCTGTAGTCAAGGGTCTATGAATAGACTGCTCATTTTGCTATTATTATTATAAAAAATACAATATTTTTTCCTAAACCGTCGTAACATAGAAAGGTCCACATGATCATCACAAGATAACATTCAGACAAGACAATCCATAATGAAAATACAGGGACGATGTTTTTTTAAATAATGCAATTTTTTGGTATGACATAGGTGCTTTAATAAAATAAATTATTAATAACCCAATAAAATTATCTTGGTCAACGAATATTATCAAATACGTGCCGCACTATTATTATTGATAGATAATTTTATTAATTGATTAGACTATTGTTTAGTAATCAATTACGAACCGGTATAACGATTCAAGTCTAGTTTTTAATGTGATTTTCCCGCAATATATTTTAATTACTTCGAAATCATTACTATAATTGTTTGCTAATCATTTCTTTATAAGTACCATTTCGAAATACTAAAATGAAAACTTGTTTATAATTATTATTATGGAATTATAGAATATCATCAATATGATTACTTCTTCTTGTTATATATACGACATCCATTATCCAATCATAAGCGTTTAAAGGGTAAAAAGTCATAAAAAAAATTCATCCGTTAATATAATATTTTACTAAGAAATGTCACTTTAACAGTATTAATTAAACAATTATTATTCTATTCAATAGTATTATCGATACATATCGCTAAAGATATCCCGTAATTAATATACAAACAAAAAATCAGTCGAATTAAAATCCAACGTCTTTTTGCAGTTGGTTAATAAAATTAAAATTAGAACTATAATTAAATTACTTGACTTCAATATGATTTATTCACTATAATACTAAACCTGCGAGTGTATTTAATTACAAGGGAACCTTTGTACAACCAAAATATTTGCCGAACCGCTGATAAGGAACGATACCTACCCCGGTACCCTAAAACTTTACGACTTTTCCTAAAGTTACAAAGGGTTAACGAGCTAAACAAACGAACTTACCGTATTACCTTTTACTTTGAAAACGTTCGACAAATTGAATTCCTAAAAATAAATACAATTTTCTTTTATTTTATTTTTCTTTGCAACGTTAAGCAAGTTTTATAAAAGTCGACATTCAAAGAACACGCTGTATAATATAAAATTACTTTTAATAATTCAATTTTGAATTAAAAACGCTTTTTTGAAAGAATTAAATCAACTTTCTTATGCAGTTTTTCCGTAGTTCATAGAGAAAATATCCTTAATTAATGGAGACGGATTTAATTAATCTGGTACGGTCATTTACGAAGCTTGAACGTGACACTGTAAGGGTAATATCAGACGAGTCGTTCGCGTAAATGTTCTTTTTGTTTGTACCCCGTTCACTCGTTCACAACACGGTCAACATAATAGTAATAAATGTGGAATGCGCATTCTCTTTTGTCAAGTGTGTTGGTAGAGAGTTTACTTCAGTTTTTCGTCTGTTCATAGTAATAAACGAATGAGTGCTGAATGACGAAATAGAACATCGTCGTTCGTTTATAGTTTTCTATATATACTTAACTGAATAATGTCCGAACTCAAAATTTTGCGAAATGATTTTTATTAAAATATCGTCATAAAAGAGTCAATTGAACAGTCGAGATTAAAAAGTATATTTTAAGATAAAAATGAGCAATAAAGTTAAGGAATAATAGGAATAGATGTTTTTTAATATCAAGATTGTTAAACTTTCTCTTTTAATTGTTGAAAAAAGTCATTTAGCTCGTATTCTATTTGATTAAGAAAGACACGTGTTCATTTCACTTTGAGTGAATGGTACTGATTGAAAAACATAGTGTACCGTCTGATACCACCTTTAATACTTTATCCGATGGCAGGGGTTAGTTCTTGTTGACTGAGCGCCTTCGTCTCGTGGACCGGTCTTGCTCTGATTAACGCTTAAATTGAAACCGGTTGTGAGGAAAAAAGTTTAATATATAAATACTACTGTTATCGAAGCTCGCAATTTATGTTCTGATTTTCTGAAACCATTTTTAGATGTTTTATGACGTCACTATTAATCCTGTGACGATTATTTTGATTTTATCTCGAGTTACTTTTTTTTACTGAAAAATATAACTGATTGTAATATTTATGGTAAAAAATGGAAATGAAGCTGGTGTTATTACAAAAAAAAAAATTTCCAGAATAATTTCTTCGTTTTTGAAAGCTCTCAATAATATGAATAATATTTACCGCTGTTTTAATATTTCATTGCGTCCTTTAAAAAGTGACGCAATTTAGGTATGAAGCACATAACAAGTTTGTTTCAGAAAACTTTTCTTATTACGCGTGAAGTAAGCCATCGTCCTCAATTAGCATAAATTAACCGATATACGTCTATATCGGGCGTTACTATCGCTAATAGCATGTCGGAAACGTTTTCATGCTCATGTGTAGCTCATTTCTCAGTTCGATGATAATAATCTGGCAAAATGGCATTTAACCTTAATGCAAGGTTAATTTTAGTCTACATTTTTTGCTTTTTTGCAATAAATATGTATAATTATGCTAACTATAACTTTTCTACATCATTTAAGAAAATCGATTAAAGAAAACTAAGTTGTTTTTTTAGGGTTCCGTACCTTAAAAGGAAAAACGGAACCCTTATAGGATCACTTTGTTGTCCGTCTGTCTGTCTGTCTGTCTGTCTGTCTGTCTGTCTGTCTGTCTGTCTGTCTGTCTGTCTGTCTGTCTGTCTGTCTGTCTGTCTGTCGGGATGTCAACCCTTTTTTCTCAGAAATGCATGGACGTATCATGTTGAAATTAATACCATATACTTAAGTCTACGATGACATGCGGCCGTGAAAATATTAAAGTTCTAAGTCAACGCAATCAAAAGATAATGGCAAATATGTCGAATATTTTGACCATTTTTGCGTTTTCGCAAGGGAATCAAAACCTATAGGGTACTTCCCATTGACCTAGCAAGACGAAATTTGGCAAGAAGTAAGATCTTATGGTACGAATAAAGGAAAAAATCTGAAAACTGTAAATTTCTGTATGTATGTGTGTCTGTTTGTAAGTTTGTCTTTCAACTTTTTTCTCAGGAACGCGTGAAGGTAACAAATTTTTATCTATGTCAAGTATTCAGAGCTATAATTACTAAGAGCTGTGAAAAAATCAGACTTCTAAGTTAACACAGTCAAAAGATACGGTCATTTATGTCGCATATTTTAAGTAAAGTAGCGTTTTTAACCTTTTCACAAGGGAATCAAAACCTAAAGGGTACTTCCCATTAACCTAGCATCATGAAATTTGGCCAGGAGCATGGTCTTGTAGTATAAATAATGGAAAAAATCCGAAAACTGTAAATTTCTGTTCGTGTGTCGGTCAGTCTGTACATCTGTCTTTCAACCTTTTTCTCAGGAACGCGTAAATGTATCAAGTTGTAAATGATATCAAATATTCAGAGCTGCATTCACTTGAAGCTGTTAACAAAACCTAAATTATAAATCGATACGTATCCAATTAATTAAAAACGCATTATTTTTGGAAAATAAACTAAGTTTGTGTGTGAGATAATAAAGCGTATCAAGCGGAAAATAATATAATCTTAGAATTAAAATTTTATGTACTTCAAACAAATTAACATAGAAGTTGATCACGGTCAAAAAACAATTTTACAATCAATGAGGAGAAATTTGTATCAAAACGATAACATAGGGGCAGCAAACCTTTATTTATTTATTTTTTTTTTTCTGAATGTGTATTGCTGTTGGCCCTACTGGCCTTGACAGCGTCACCGGGGGGGGGGGGGCGAGTACTGAGACTCAGCCTTGAAATTGGGAGCCCCCGTTGGGGCTCAGAATGGACGCCCGTGTCTAAGGGTGTCTCCTAGTGAGATCGCACCTCGGCTTAGAACGTCGTCGGAGTGGAAACCTTTATGAACAACGCAATGCAATGTATATGCCGCAGCTAACAAAATGATAGCGCGATTCAGCGTACAGTCAGCGCCATCTCTGGACAATATTATGAAATTACATAGATAAAATTCTCGATTAATGTTACTAGAGGTAACGTCATTTTAAAATTTAAAATTTTAGTTAAAACTGTCCAAATATTTTAAGTACAAATAACAATTAATTTCGCAATAAGCAAACAGCCTATTGACAAAAAAATATTTAATCTTATTGTTTTAATGAAAAAGTTAGTTAAAATTATTCTAAATATGAAAATAAAGAAATATTAAATAAAAAATATTATTTAAACGCGCTAAAAATAATAAAATAAACTATTCCTTTAAAAGTTTCATCATCAATTATCGTTAATTTTATCGTCATTATATAATTTATATTAAATATAAAAGCTTCACACGATTTGATTTAAGTACTCGTATTAACTTAGTTCGAAAATTTAAAAATTAAATTCAATCAAATCGAGTAAATTAATTTACTTCTTACTACTGTGTAGATAATACATGTAAGTCTTCTGGTTATTAGTAATATAAGTTTTTTTTTTTATAAAAAAAAAAAAAAAACAATTACTTTTATTCGAATTAGGGACGACTTATTTTCGTCTTGGCAACACTAATATATACTTTGATTGATAATGTAAATCTAAATATTTTACGAACGTAGTGTAGTAGAAGTGGAGTGTAGTAGAATATAAATACAAATAAAACAAGAATAAAATAAAATGTAATTATGTATATAATAATTGATTATTTTTAACCGACTTCGAAAAAGGAGGAGGTTTTATGTTCGGCTGTATGTATTTTTTTATATTTTTACACCGATTTTTCCGTCATTTGTGAACCGATTTTCAATTTTTTTTTGTTTTAATGGGTATACTTCCAATTTGGTCCCATTGTCATGAAGTCAGGATCTGATGATGGAATCCTGGAGAAATCGAGAGTAATCTTCAAATATTATAGGCACGCCTTTACCGATTTAGGTATTTTTGACAGTAACTCATGCATTTGCTCACGAAAAGCTACATTTGATGAGGTGGAGCTGATGATGAAGATTACAAATGGGTACCGGAACCACTTAATAACGAGTATTTTACGTGTTGCGATTCGATTGCTTCAATATGATTGCTAAGCAATTTATTCTCGGCACAATGTATACGGTGAAGTGGAGCTGATGATGCGATACCAGGAGAACTGCCATTGAAAAACATGATATTAGTCTACCCGTGACCACGAACGCTGCAAAGTGCTCGAAATGTCGGGATGATAAAAATAAATAATATACGCGATTTAAATCCGTTTAAAACAGTTTTATTTCAATGAATAATAATCGCGAAAATCTAAGACAACGATAAGGTACACAAGGTAATTAAAAAGCGGAAAAATCTTCAAGATTTAATTTTCTTAATTGAATTGATTTCGTATTTTTATTTATATACCTATTATTTCTAGCCAATATGGCTAAAGCGGCTACAAATGGTTTGAGTTTATGGAGGGCTGAGATGTCGCGTCCGTTGGTGGACTCTTTGATGACTAATTTTTATAGCAAATGTGCACTTTAGGTCTAAGTAAGAACCCTCTGTACGGAACCCTCGGTGCGCGAGTCCTACTCGCACTTGACCAGTTATTAATATTTTTTTAACCTAAAAATAACCTAAAGTTTCGCACTTTACCCAATAACGATTGTTAAAAAATTGCTGATTAATAATGAATTATCACCATAAAGTACTTACTCTATGGCAGCGTTTCCCATTTGCCGCGACCCGGTAGCAGGCTACGAAAAATATTCCGGGTCGCAAAATTCCTGTCTTGTTTTAAAAATACCCACTATCTATCGATGCATCGTAAAAAAGCGATACCAAAATATGAAGTATTAACAAATCATGAGGTATAAGATAAGGTCCTAACGTTAATTTGGTTAGATTGGGTTTATAAGGGGCAGTATGAAAATGACCGGGCTATGACAGAAAAACTTTGGGAAACACTGCTCTATGTTATTAAAACATTAAGTATAGACAGGTAACTAAATAAAAAAGTGGATTCTCTCCATTGCTCTCAAAAGCGGTTCCCATAAAATAACTCCAATTTTTTTTCCCAACAGTGACCTGAACAGCAACACACAGTTCGTTGTCGGTCTCGCACTTTGCACGTTAGGTGCTATCGCGTCTCCAGAAATGGCGAGAGATCTCGCCTCAGAAGTGGAGAGATTGATCAAATCGCCCAACGCGTATATCAAGAAGAAGGCGGCTTTATGCGCCTTCAGGATCATAAGACGCGTTCCTGATTTGATGGAAATGTTCCTGCCGGCGACCAGGAGTTTACTGACGGAGAAGAATCACGGTGAGTGAAGATACAATAAGATACAATCTTTTCTTTCTAGTAGTTACATATGTAAAGTTACGTAATATGGTAGAACCTCGCTGTAACGCACTGACTACAGTTCGTATACGAGCTGGCTAGATCGGAGCCACACTTTCAGAAAGTCGGTATCATACAGATTTTATTAAATGAAATATGTACGCGAGGATTAAATGCAACTAAATATACCCGAGAATTCGTTGGTCGTAAATGTCATAAGAATTGGCAACGTTAATAATTAATCATGTGATTTATCGAATGTTACATTCATTTTCGATCCTTTGACTTCTATTGAATTAATTTCGTCAACCATATAGACCATAATAATAAACATATTTTTCTTGGCCTATTGACATATCACATTTCTAGTAAAATCTTAAATTACTTATAAGGCCTATATATAAAGTTTTTACTATTTTAGTCGTAGAATTTATAGACTGGTAGATTTTAATAAAGGCAAATTTCTTTTATTTCAAGAAGTTCGTACATTGAGTGTTCTACACACCGATATCTATATATTATATCTGAATGGGTTCAAGGTTCATTGAAGCAAGCTTGTACGCGGGGTTAAATTTCCCTTAATTTTGCTAACAAAAGAGCACCGAGGAAGCCATAAATCTTGCGCACGGTGGAAGTGAAATTACTTCTTTAATCACGGAAAATATTACCTTCTCTTTTTTGTTTTAATAATCGCGTCTAAAATAAATTTTATAATATTTTTCATTGTAAGGGCGTGAAGATTAAGAGTTTAATTATTTTTTCTTTCTTATAAAAATCTTTTCAGTGATTACGTAATGTATTTACTATTTCAGTCGTAATGATTTTCTCTATAAATAAATTATATTTTTTCTTGCGATATATTTTGATTATGAAAGCTATTCTATTAAATTTTCATTAATATCATATTAAAATATGACGTTTTATAAAATTTAATAATAAGTTACTAAATTTAGATGCGTTTAAATAAAGAATTGCCATTTGATATCGTCAACAATGCTCAAGTTTCAATGGATTCAGTCAAGGTTGTATAAATTCTTATGAAATGGGATATTATTATTTAAAAGCATTAAAGAAAGGGATAGTGATTTTAGTTTAAATAATAGAACGTAATAAGTTTTTTTTTTGGTAAAAATATATTGAAGTTTTTGTATTAAGATTACATATATTTTGCTTAGAACAAAATATATTATTAAGCTATGTATAAGGTCTTGCCTTTGGATTATTATTATATTTAGACTGTCTATTTACCCTTTCCCTTTCGTTATTCATGAAAAAGAGCAGATAATATTTGCTGATACATATAATCTTGATCCTTGGCCAATGCAGTACGCATGTGGAATTAAGAATTTTTGTTGAATTTTTACTACGTGTTACTGATTCGCCTTTTACATTCGAATACTACAATTATATCCAGTAAGCCACCACTAACTCATTATATTTGTAAATTTTTTGTTATGAATGAATATGAATGCCCCACTAAATTCTTAATATGATTATTATATATCAATGCTGATAAGCAATACTATGTCAAGCCACACGTTCTTCATTTTGAGAAAATTGTGTCTAAAGATGTCGAACATATTTCTATTCTAATATTTATTACAAATTTGTTTGAAGAATTATATATATCCATCTTTTCTTTTTTATTTTGATAAAAGATAAAGTGAATTAGAACAATATAAATATATAATAAAATAAAAACTTTGTAATAATAAGTTTTTCAAATACATAAGATTATTGTATAAATGACAAAATATGGAACGCAGTTGAAATTCGAAACATTTAATAAACTTCTTCCGTACTTATTTAGTCCAGATGGTTGACAGTTTTTGAATGATATTAAATAGGTGACAGATTATTATCTCCAAATAAAAATCCATCAATATCTCCGAAGTAGAGTTATTTTTGTAGGCTGACACATTATTGCTTATTAGCATCCATATATAATATATTTATGTATATATTCATCAATTACTTGAAAACGACAAGGCTGATTTAAATATTTCTTTCTTTGTTTGAAAGTGTATACAAAAACGATTCAGAAGTTTAGTTTTAAAATCAAAATAACTTGGAAAAGTTTGTTATTTAAGTGAACGAAATTACGTTTTGTTAATACTAAAATTATAAACAAAAAATATTTAATTGTTTGTTTGCATCGAATATGGCTCTGAATCTAATTGAGATCCATTTATTGAGAAATGTTATAGGCTATATTACATCACGCTACGAATAAGACCGTAGCAGTAATAATAGACGCGAGTGAAACCGCAAGGGGCAGCTAGTCTAACTATAAATTACAATATGTCTCCGTCTCCAACAGGTGTCCTTATAACCGGCGTGACACTCATCACTGAGATGTGTGAGAACAGCCCGGATACGCTCAACCATTTCAAAAAGGTAAGCAAATTTAGACTCTATTACTTTATGTTAAGGTTTAGTTTCAGTTACAAACATGTAGGCTTGCGTAGAAAAGTGCTAATTGGTTATGACAGAAATTCTGAATAGGAGTTTGCGCGGTATTGTTCTTTAGGTTTATTTTTATTATTGATTAGATTTTTACTAACACTATTAGTGTAATAAATTAATATTGTTACTATCAAAATAGCTATAGAAAACATTCGCTTGTGATAAATTTTTATATAATTATTTTTGTATAACGTAATTAATAATCGAAACATAGTAAAGATTTTTAGTCTATGAGTATTAAAAATATTTGCATTTCTAAATAATAGCAGTAACTCTATGTGAATTTTTAGTGTAAAATTATTTAACATAATAATATTTGTAAGAAACTTGTTTCGAATATAAAAACACGTCACAAAAAATTCTCAAAGTATCTCTAAAATGTCAATAACAACGTTTTTCATTCGTACCACAGATCCACAATCTTGTTTACATAAAGCAAATAAAGTATATAAAACATATTTACTTAACAAAAATCATTTACATTTTTCACGTCTACAAAAATGAATATTACATCAAAGAACATCCAATCAGTCTCGAGTTTATTTCGTTCAACGGGTTTCAATCGAAATTCAATTTCCGATACATTTTTAAACGGAGGGCGACGAAAGCGTTCGTTGAATATTGATTAATCATGAATAAAAAGAGTTTCGGACAAATACATTTTCGTAACTTATTGATGAAACGCTGATAACCAATAATGTGTCAAGCCACACGGATTTCGTTTTGAGAAAAATGGCGTCTAAAAACCTCAAACTAATTCTGAATTAATTTCTTTGAACAAGTATATGTACATTTTTTCTTTTCTATTTTGATAAATGTTATAACGAATTAAAAGCAGGAAGACATAATGAATACTTCATATTCGACACATTAAAGTAAGATACTTTTTCCATACTTATTTAGTTTAAACGACTTTAAATCTTTTAATAATGTTTGTATAATATCGCTAAATTTGACTTTTTATGGGTTGGCACATTATTGCTTATCAGCATCCAAATGTTAACGTTCTATTATTTAAAAATATTACCAGTGAAACAGTTTTGTTGTCGAATTATGTAAAAGCACTTTTTACTACGATTGTATTTATCGCGATATTTTAATTAATTAATTAATCTTGTTCTCAAACCTACATATTTTTAATAAAAAGGTAAAGTAACAGCTTGTAAATGTCCTACTGCTGGGCAAAAGCCTCCTCTTCTATTAAGGAGTAGGTTTAGAGCTTAATCCTCTACTGCGGGTTGGCGGGGGTACACGTGTATAAGAATTTCTCCTGGCACATTGAGGTTTCCTCAAGATGTTTTCCTTCACCGCCGAGCTCAAGATCAATTTAAACACAAATTTAACACTAAAAAAATCATCGGATGAGATTGACGTGTTTTAACCACTAGGACATCTCGGCTCAGTGAATAGATTTATTGAATCTTAATCCAATTAGAATAGGAAATATTAACCTTGATGATGATCAATATAGAATAAAATCGTTATTAAATAATTGTATCAATTCAATAAAAGAAATACAGCAAATATAATGAAAGACGGCGTAACTTCAACAGCCCTGTAATATAAATAATTGTTTTCGTAGAAAAATATAACCGACGTCAAACAGATCTGTTGTTACATACAGTCTATTTCATTTTACTTATCTTCATTTAGTAACAATACCCCGAA
Source organism: Hypolimnas misippus (assembly GCA_037950945.1). NCBI lineage: Eukaryota > Metazoa > Arthropoda > Insecta > Lepidoptera > Nymphalidae > Hypolimnas > Hypolimnas misippus. Next base: position 2,704,832 of record JBBEEQ010000024.1, read on the forward strand.
CGAAAATCACGAATTTTCAAACATTTTTTTTTTTAATTATAATTTTACATAAAAAAAATATGATTCAGTCAAAATCAATCAATCGGTAATTTCATATCTAACTATTATATGTGTGTTATATGTGGCTAGATATACGCCATAAATGTCTACTAAATAAGACAAGAAAAAATAGACTATAAAAAGACCTACAATCGTAGTAATCGCGGGACTTTTATCTTCGAATTCAATATTCATGAAATGCTAATATAGTATATAGTAAAACCTTACTTGAAAAATATGCATTTAAACAGCGAATTAACATCGTAAAGAAATTTTAATCGTACCTACATGTATAATGCATATCTGTTCCGTTCTATATTTCGGAAGATTCATTAAATATTATACCTACTATACTATCTAAATTATATTCTAAAACTTTCATAGAAAAATATTCATTTATATAACGAAAACTCCATCCAAATCGAATCAGATCCGAATCGGAATACAAAACATTCTTATTTTAAGTCGGATAACGACGGCAATTGATCCTTCTATACAGGTATTAGTCTCACAAAAACAGCATAAATTTATTTTTTCATTTATATTTAAAGATAATTAAACTATTTATATAGGTGTTAATTAAAAAAATCATGAACCAAAGCTCAGTCTTTCAGTTATTTCTAAACTACGTTTCAGACAGTAGGTGTGCGATAAGTTTGCGGTCATAAAACAGTATTGTAAATAGTCACGTCACGCGTTATCTAGCTTCGAACATGCTTGATAACGATCGCGTATAGGTATTTTCATTGTTTTATGTGAAGTCTATTTTCTATACACTTATTATGTCTCGCACTTTTGTTATTGTTACAGAGTCCATTCAAGTGTGACGTTAATCAAACATCGATTGATTTAAACTATATTGTATTGCTGATACATAAAAATGTTTATACAATTTTGTAACATTGATTTTTTTTTGTTAATAACAGAAGGATCGTGACTGAAGTAAAATATATTGACATAATTGAAATGCAGATTATATATTTTTTAATTTTCCTATTTTATATAATTTCAATAAGTCACAAAAATATCAATACATTTGGTTAATTGCATTGTACGTATATAAACTTAATAAGATTTTTGTATAGCTATCAAAATACTAATAATGTTTATTTGTGTTGTCCCGTAGGAGAGCGGACAGCGCGAGGTAATCACTACCGCTGATCCTTGCACTATAATTTAGTCTGTTGATTCATTAAACACACTAAAATCGACCTTAATTATATACCATAAGGACTATTTTAGAGTGCAAATATAATGTAACATATCTTGACTTTAATTTCAAAGGAAAAAGTTGCCAGTATTAAAAATTATAATCTTATTTTAATATTCGAAAGAGGTATTTGTTTATTGTCAACAGACTAAGTTCGGAAATCGCATGAATGTATAACTTTGTGTTGGTTATTATATATGTAAGGTATTCGTACGTAGGCCCGACGGTAGTCTTACAGTCCATTAACTCTGAACTTTGATTCGTGACCTTTTCTGTCTGTCTCGCTCTGACATTAACGAAATGAAATGGATGACTATATGCAAAAGACGTATTGGTCACAAGGTTAGATTATGTATGTAAATAATAATGAAAATTGCAGTGTTAAAGAATGATAATATTTCATGTGAATGTAAAACGTTATAAATATGAAAAATCATTATTTCAATGATTATCCTATTAAGTAACTTCGTAGAAAATATTATCTTTATCTTATCTATATTGCAATTTTTTGTTTACCAGATAAAGCTGTTTAGAATCACTTTTTACTTCTCATGAAAAATAAATCATTTTATTCAATTAACTATGTACGTGACAGCGGCAACACCTAATGAAATTAGCGATCATTGATTTTAATCATAGGGTAATGTTTTGTTCTTTAATATAATTATTGAATGTCGATGGATGCAAAAACTCCTATCACTTCCTATCACCTACTTAACGCTTAGCCAATATGTTTTAATGTATGACTTGCCTTATAATTAATCCATTGGATTGTACTGTAAATGCACTGAAAGACGGATAATCGGTATTCTAATCTAAATTTTTAATTTTAATATTAGACCCCGTTAAGTTTTAATGTAATGGACTGAAAGACTATCCGTTTATTATTCAGTATTAATTCAGGTGGAAGTAATAATAAATAGCTTCATATACAGTTCTCTTCAAAATCTTATCGCATCTTAGCATATTATGTCTCTCCCCATCCTCTAAGTAAATTGAAAATATTTGTAACATCTTAGCAATAGACGATTTCGAAGTATTTCTTATCCCATATAGTCTAAAATAGATAGATAGATATATAGATAGATTGTGGAGTAAAATAACTTAAATATCTTAAAATTTTATCATTCACCGTACTAATTACACGAATCTAAATTTCATTAAATTAATTATAGAGTAAGTAGTTTTTAAAATCACGTTTGAAATGCACAAATAAAATGTGACTAAGTTGCAATGGATTCAGGGCGAATTTTTGGATAAAATATAATGTATAATATAGTTTCCTTTTCTTTTTAATATTTTAAATATGTTATTCGATGTAAGTATGGCCTTTGTAATGTGGTATATCATTGTATTACAGTTTCCTATATTCAGTATTTAGTATCTGTGCCTGAAATATCGTTATTGTGTACATACATATATATCCAGCTTTTCTTGTCTTTGTGTGCATTTGGGTAATATATGAGCAAAATTATGAGTTATTTACTATACTTTTTTTCCCATAGATCGTACCCAATTTGGTGAGAATATTGAAGAACTTAATCTTGGCCGGATATTCACCGGAACATGATGTCAGTGGAGTTTCAGATCCGTTCCTTCAGGTAAACCTTCTATTTTTTCTTCTCTTACCAGCAAATGTTACAATTTTTTCTAATTAAGTTGTTTTTTTTTTTATAAATATAATTTGGTTAATGTTTTAATGCAATGAAATAAGTGATTCATAGTAAGTGTTGCGCACGTTATTTTTTTTTCTAAACATAAAGGCATGTAATGGTTCATAAGTCTATTATCAACCAAGTGCATCTAGATTTAAAAATAATCTTTTGATCTTTTTCCATTCATGTAGTGAATATAAAAAAATGAACTCATAAAAAAAGTTAAGTTACAGCCTGTAAATGTCCCACTGCTGGGCACGGGCATACTCCAATTAAGGAGAAGGTTTAGAGCTTAATCCACTATGCTGCTCCACTGCAGATTGGCCGATAATATCTTTCTCATAATATCTTTAATTTTACAGGTGAAAATCCTTCGTCTTCTCCGAATACTAGGCAAGAATGATGCCGAAGCGTCCGAAGCGATGAACGATATCCTCGCCCAAGTCGCTACAAACACTGAGACCAGCAAAAATGTTGGCAACACCATATTATACGAAACAGTGCTATCCATCATGGATATTAAGTCTGAAAGCAGCCTGCGAGTGCTCGCCATCAATATTTTGGGAAGATTTTTGCTTAACAACGACAAGAATATTCGATATGTGGCCTTAAACACGCTTCTGAGAACCGTGCATGTGGATACATCAGCCGTTCAAAGACACAGGACCACAATTTTGGAATGTTTAAAGGTAGTGTTTTTTTTTTAATAAAATAAATTGTTGTCTTAGAAAAATTTAAGGACCTCAATCAGATCTGTTGTAACATACCTATGTAGTAATAGTATAGATATAAGTCTTTATGATCGCAGCAATTGCAAGACAATTACTGACACAATAGTCAATTCAATAAGAGTTCCTATCGTTTATCTATGAAGATGTTTATAAGATCCTATTATGTTATATACTATCATCCGAATCATATCAGTAGTTTTTGAGAAAAGCGCGGCCATACATACATATGGGTCGAATATTGAACATACTTTTTTGAAGTCGGTTAAAAGTGCGGGTAAAGGAGCACCTGGCTCACCTGATGTAAAGTAGTCACCGCACATTCTGGCTTTCTTAAAATAAAACTATTTTTTTCACAGTCCATATATAAGTCAGTCGGCTACAGCTTTTTAATTATATGTTCAATTATGTAATCGCGATCTTCCTAGCGACTTACTACATAACAAAAACTAACAGAAGAAAAAAGTTTTATTTTTAAACTATCAGGTTCGACTTTCGAGCCGTGTTGACTTTTTCTGCAATTATTTTAATGCACTTTTTCTTAACTTTAAAATCGGTCATATGGTTCTTCTCAACGTATTTCTCGTATCTCTCATAGCTTCAGATTTCACCCTACTGACCCATTTAAATAAATCTTATTGAATCTAACAATTTGTATCTAATAATATTCATGAAAAGTTCACCTTATGGACTCTCGTTTCAGTGACTAATAATTTAATTTTAAAAACTTACTGATTAAAAAACGATTTTAAAGGCTTGCTATGTTCAGATATCAATATCTTAAGTTAAATCTAGTGGCCTATAATACTCTTATCACAATTTTTATTCTTAAAGACTCAGAATACAAAAGGCACTTATTACATTTCAATAATAACAATTTTTAATGTTATAAAACCTTACGTAGTTTTTTGATATGCATTCCACTAGTAATAACGAGATTTCATATATTAATCGTATTATGTAAGGCGGAAATAAATAAATATCTAAAAGATCAGTCTAGTTGCAATTTAGATTAATTTAAAGGATGCTTGTATCAAATGTCAATTCAGTCACTACCAATTGTATCGATTGTTATCTGTGAGTCATACTCGTAATTGATAAATGTATTAGACTTCGAATAATTGGTTCTAGTTGATATTATACCTTAAATGTTTTTCTTTTAAAGTAATTTATTTTTTTTTTTTTTTGATGAATTGTATCAAAATGAATATTAATTATCAAAATGTATTGCAATGCTTGAAAATTGGTGTTTTAACTCAAACCTTGATTTTATTTAAGGTTAACATTTAATAAAAACTTCGTTTTTAATCATTAGAAGATATTTATACCAAAAACGTAAATGGTTTTCGAAATATTTATCATTATTAACAATTGTGGTTTTTAAAATTTTATTAGTACAAAAATATTATCATAAACAATAATGAAATAAATCATCTAAAAATCAATCTTTCCAGGATCCAGACGTATCGATCAGACGTAGAGCCATGGAGCTATCGTTCGCTCTCATCAACAGTCAGAACATCCGCGCCATGATGAAGGAACTGCTATCGTTTCTCGAGCGTTCCGACCCCGAGTTCAAGGCGCATTGTTCCAGCGCCATGGTGCTGGCGGCGGAGAGATACGCGCCTTCCAGCAAGTGGCATTTGGACACCCTGTTCCAGGTGTTATTGAAGGTGAGGTTTTGGTGTACTTTGCTCGAAGAATGTTCTGATTTGCGTATCGAATTTTGTATATTGGGTGTAGATTGGAAAGGAATCTCTTGAAGGATGGAAATTGAGGAATTTTTCCGAAACTTTAGAAACTTTAGTTTTTATTGCACAAGGCTTGACTTGAGTTATTACTGCCTAATGTATTTTTTAAGTAAATTTGGGCGACCATATCTTCAAGTGTATTCTCCAAATTATATTAATGTATAAAATAAGTCGAAGTTTAACATTTCATTTCGGTTCAGTGTAGCTGTCAAGTATAATCAAAATCGTTTTTCTTTTATAAATAAATATACACCACGAGTCGACACATTTGTTTTTACAAATAAATTATAATATGATTTTTAGAGTCATTATAATAGCTTTGTCCATACCGGACGATTCATGCATCACGATCAGCTTTCCAAAGCGTCAAAGCGTGGTTGATAATCCGGTATGGATAAAGCTAATGTCTCACACAACTGGACTCAGTTGCCAACAATAACCGCGTGTGCACATCGCAGGCGGGCAACTACCTGCGCGACGACACGGTGTCGAGCACGCTGCAGATCGTGTCGGCGGCGCCGGGCGAGCGCCAGGCCTACGCCGCCATGCGGCTGTGGAGCTCGCTCGAGCGCTCCGCCGTCTGCGCCGACGCCACGGAGAAGCAGCCGCTCGTGCAGGTGACTCGCTCGGACTCATGTTGTGACACGTCACGAGCGCCAGACCTACATCTGAAAAGAATCATTATAATCGGATCACCAAAAAAATTATGAACCTTAAAAACTGTTTCAAGTTTATAACGTCCTTTTTTTGGGTCATCGTTCATTTATTCTGCTTTTCATCTTACTAGAGAAAATAACAAGAAAATGTAACTTACTTTCATAAAACGTAGTAATATGAAATAGTCCTAAATCCTAATATAAAACAAATTTACTGATAAGATAATTCAATGACGATAAAAGGTCTTAAAGGTCAATAAGACTAGACAATACAATATTTATGACCAACTATTTTTGGTTATAGGTAGCGGCGTGGACAATTGGTGAATACGGAGATATGTTGGTGTCAGAAGCCAGTAACGCTATATCCATGGTCGATGATGATGGTGTTGGTGAGTATTTTATCACCACATTAATAAGTTTAGCGGATGGGTCAGTTTCTACGTGACTAGAACATAAATCTTAATCCTGACTCGTGGTCAAAAAAAATCTGGGACCGGGGGGAAATAATTTCAAAGACAGGAAGATATCTTACAAAATGTGAGTTACATATGTCCTATTAATGGTACATGAATAATAGAATAAAAATTTATAAAAAAATAATGATTATAATTTGAATAACACTTTTTATTTATAATTATATTATTTTCAGATGATTTCACTCGTCCTACCGAGGAGTATGTGATAGATATATACCAGAAGCTCCTGTGGTCCACGCAGCTCTCAATTACCACGAAGGAATATTTGTTGTTGTCGCTGGCGAAATTATCCACGAGGTTCACGACGAGACCGAGTCAAGAGTAAGTGATTAATTTTATATATTTACAGTTAATGATTGGCAAAAGTTTTAGTATTTTGCATCAAATTAATTCAAACTTTCCAGAAAAAATAAAATAAGTTTTAGTAAAGATTTAGAATCTTGTACTTAATATAAATATTTATTTAATGTGTAATGTCTTATTCATAATTTAATTTTCAGTAAAATCCGCGTGATAATTGACACATTTGGTTCTCACATTCACATCGAGTTGCAACAGAGAGGGGTGGAGCTATCTCAACTTTACAAGTAAGAAAATATTTTTCTATTCTGAATCCGTGACTTCACCTATTAGTTTAGCTCAAATTGGCCATGAGTATAATTTTCAAATGAAAATTAGTATGTGGTCAGTGCTATTGGCATTGGAAACTGATGCAAAATGCTGTTCATTCATATTGGTCAGTATGTTGACAATAAAGTGCCAGTATCTCGGTCAATATATTAGCCATTGTAGTAATAATTGGGCACATTAAAAATAGTACCAGCTCGATGTGGCATCGAATTCATGATGTCATTACCACAGGCCAGTGAGTTAAGTTGTACGTCGGAACAACTCAGCATATGAATGTATCGCAGGCAGTACGCGCACCTGCGGCCGGCGCTGCTGGAGCGCATGCCGCCCATGGAGGCGGCGGCGGGCGCCGAGCGCGACGACAGCGAGCCCGACACCGACGCGCACCACGCGCACCACGCGCAGCCCGAGCAGGTACTCACTCCCCCCTCCCCTCTTTTTCACATACACACACACTTGCCTACACGTACGCGTATACGCACACGCACAAGACACATAAACCTAAAACAACATGCAAGCACAGATACACAAGTACGGACCCACACACACACACACGCTTATAAAAAAAGCGTGCAAACGAACAGGTGGTACTTAATGGACATGGACATCTGCAGCCTATTCGCTTAATAAGGAATGGACGTGACTAGGAAACCTAGTAAAAAAAATGGGGGAGGGGTTAACAAAAAGGGGGGAGGGACTTGCGACTCTCTCAAAAACACACCTATATCCACACACACATACATACTCTCACAGACACATGCATCCGCTATACAGACTCGCACACCTATGCACATTCGTGCACACAGCGTCATTATATTTGTAATGCTTATAATACAAATTATTAATATATTTTTTTAATAGTATAGTTTTTTATATTTCAGGACGCATTACTAGACTTGATCATCGGTTCGGAACCTCTATCAAACGGCGACGTGGACCACACACCAGTCGCACCTACTAATAACAACTCTAATACTAATGTAAGTAATTATACTTAATATATTGCATTATAGCACTATTTTAGTGTATTAAATAGTTTCCGAAGAATATTATTCTTTTTTTTTACATAACACCTTAAAAGAAAAATTTTAGATATCAAAATTTGCAATGTCTAATTGCGTCATACTCAATTCAAATGGTCTTTTCATAATATATAAATGTTCGTGGCTGGCCTTCCACTACCACTTAAAACTACTGGTTAGGAGTTTTGAGTGTTGCAAATATTTATGACAAATAGGCGCATAAGCGTGAAATCTAGATTAAAATAGAGCCCTATTTCAGTGACCACTGCACCTGAAATAAATTAATGCAATGCCTTTGCAATGCTACAGGACATCCTGGACCTGCTGAGCGGGCTGGACCTGAGCGCGCCGGCCGCCAGCGCGGTGAGCGTCGCCAACAACAACGTGACGTCGCCGTCGCTGCTGCTCGACGGGCTGTTTGCGCCCGCGCAGCCGCCCGTGCAGCCGCAGGGTCAGTTACTGATGCAAAAAGCTCTACATATATAATTTTTATTCATGAAAAAAAAAGAGTAGAGAAATTAAACCCACCTACGACAAAAAAGTCTTAAGCTTCGGTTTCCTAGGATGACGTTATATGTTATTTAGCGGTAGCTGCAGAGGGTCTTCAGATGACGTCACTCAAACTTTTACTATAAAATATTATGGCACGGTTTCCTGGTATAAAAACTGTATTTTCACGCCATACAAAGAGTTTTCTAGTCGCCCATAATTTGACAAACTGCAATCCTAGGAAATGAAAACATGACTGCGTAAAAGTCTTTAACTGGTAGCACTAAATGTTACATTTCTATGTTCAGCAGAGACAGTCATTCGTGCGCTGGAACGCAACGGCGTGATTGTAGAGCTGGCGGCGACGCGCGGCGGAGACACCGCCTCCATCACCATGCGCGCGCGCTCCTCCGCCGCCACGCTCACCGACTTCCTCTTCCAGGCCGCCGTGCCCAGGGTCTGTATACACGCACATGCACATAGAAACATACACGCACAGAGAGAAAGTGAAATACACACACACACAAACACACAGAAATTGATACACACACACATTTAGAAACATAGACGCACGGAGAAAAAGGAACAGGAACATAAGCACAAAGACATGTTATTAATCACATGCAAGTGAACGCGCAACTATAATCGCACGTCGACAAAGAAATTATAAAATGTGTTAACGCATGCATACACACAAAAATAAATACAAATACATACACATAAACTCGTACATAAACATGCCAGTTCATACTGTTTTTTTTTTGTAGTGTTTACTTTTTTTTTTTTCATTCCGGTCCTTTCCAAATACTGATTGCAAACTTTTTTTTATTATAATCTAATCAAAATTTTAATTTCTTCAGATTAAGTCCACGTAAAAGATACCAAATAGAAAATAAAATACTTCCTAACAATTCACAATTATTTGTTCTTTATTTTCATCAAACATTTATAAAACAAACATAAATATATATTCACATAACATTGTATAATTTGAAAATATATTATATACTAACTATATTACATAAACGATATTATATTATATACTTAATTTTTACGCAGACTTTCCGACTGGACATGATGTCTCCGTCGGGGACGGTGCTGACGCCGCAGGGCGAGATCACGCAGCTACTCAAAATTACCAATCCCTCCAAGGTAAAAAAAAAAATTTCATAAATTTCAAGTAATAAACTCTCTTATACTTTCTAATAGTCCTGGTGATAACGCGATCAAACTCTTCAGTTTTGTATACAGGCTGTCAACTGGGCATGTGTTCGACATTTTAGAAGCATTACCAGAATCTATATTTAAAAGTAAAAATTGAACTGTTGTATCTTGCAGGCATGTACAGTATAGGCATCGTTTATGAAAAAAAGTTTAAAATTAGCTACTCGTCACGGTTTCGCTCGCGTTTATAGTTACTAGATTCGCTCCTATGAGTTGTAGCGTGATGTAAAATAGCGTTAGGGACGTTACACTTTCTGAATCCTTAGGATATGTTATGAAAAAAGATTTTTTCAAATTGGATCATTAATTTCAGAGGTTACCCTCTACATACAAACTTACAGACAAAATTTACCTATTTATAATATTAGTATAGATAAATATTTGATAAAAATAATATCTAAATATATATTAGTAGTACCAGTCTGTAAATGTCCCACTGCTGGGCAAAGGCCTTCTCTCCTATTAAGAAGAAGGTTTAGAGCTAGTAATCCACACTGCTACACTGCAGGTAGATATGTTTTTAAAATCAATATTTATATTTGCTAAAAATAAATTATGATTATTTTACATTAAACATTTTATTAATTAATCCACAGACACCACTCAGGCTCCGGATAAGAGTGTCATACAACATAGACGGTAACCCCATCCTGGAACAGGCGGAAGTGAACAACTTCCCCCCAGACCTGTTCAACTGACGCGGGCCTTCGCCCCACGGCCCTGAAGAGCTCCAGACACAGTGGCTGTACAGACCCTTGGTGGACACGTTGAATTGAACGACCATGAAGATTGTATGTTATCCCACTGTACGGTGATACATAGAGACAGCTAGTTCGTACTGGTATTAGCCCGGGTGATCACTTGTCTATGTTTAAAGAGAAACGGAGTGCTATTTATAAAATAATTTTTTTTCTCGTATCATAATAATTTATAAATTCTTTGCACAAATACTTTCATCAGGATGAGTGATGTAGCAATATAGAATTTTCGTAACTTTTAATTTGAAATTTTTCTAATTTTCAAATTTGTCAAAAATAAAATTTATAGTATTTACAGTATTCATGTTTGCAACAGCACTAAGAGTGTAACTTCTGAATGTACACAAAAATTGGCATAACAAATATCATTCTAGATTAAAATCTACCGAGTCAAGTTAACTTTATAGTGGGATAACATATAATAACTGAATATATTCACTCTCCAATGGCAATAAAAGCGTTATTTTGTATATTTTAATATAATAATTAACTGGGCTCCAACGGTTGGTCGGAAGTGGAGGAAAAGTGTCGAATAGAGATAATATAAAACAGGCGCAAAATGGTTGTAAAAAAATTCTTGACTACTATATGGCAGCTTTGGTTATTTTTGCGGAACTAGTAAGCTGTCAAACACTATTGTAAGTAATGAATTAAAAGGGGCCGAACACGTTAAGACTGTCGTATAAACTTTGGTATAGTGATAAGTACAATTTTGAACGCGTGCGTCACAAAACGAACCACATGTTCAAGGTTACGCTACTAACGCATTTAAGAGTGTATATGGTCGTCTTACCATGAATGACCCCTTTAATCTATAGCCTCTGTGAAATCGTAGATGGCTAATCTCACGTTTTAGAGATTCGTTTAACATTCCACTTTTAGATAGATTTTGAAAGATTTCTTTAATTCTATATTATATTCGTTAATGAGGGCCCAAATTTTTGGAAATTTGAAACCATCGTGATAACGTTTTCTTTTGAAGAATTTAATTCTAAAAATAATTTTCAAATCGAGAAGATTGACTTGAAAATTTGTTATTATTTCTGCATTATTAAACCATTGTGTTAAAACTATAAAAGCTACATAAAGCTGTCAACCCACAGTTGCTCAAGCACATTGCAAGTCTTCGTCAACTCACGTGTGTGGTGTGAACGCGCAGAGCCGCTGTGGGTTGAGGGAGTTATTGTTCCAGTATTACATTAATCTCAAGTTATTATTGCACGTTTGTATGAAATACTTATTGGATTAAACAATGGTTTGGGCAAAGCAGTGTTGATCATCCTTTCCGTCTCATACTGTACATAAAACTCTGTCGATGTAACATATGATGTATAGTGAGATGTACAAGAATGGAACGCGTTGATATGTACTTAATAAATTATTAATATGAAACTATCATTATTGTAATGTGTGATACATTAGTATATTCTAAATTCTATGGAGTCGTGTAAAAAATGTAGTCATCATGTAATTTGTATTTGAATTGAGGACGCCTGCCAGATCGTTCCCCGTCGAGGGACTTTTTGATGGAAAATTGTCATTTATTCTTATTTATTAAATATTAAGTTATTTTTTAATAACTAGTTTGTTTAAGCCTTATTGAACCATGTTCTTGCATTTTAGTAAAAAAAAGGTTATTTTGAGATTTATATTTCATTGTGTTTTATTATTAGAGCTTTAATGTTCATTGATTTTGAATGTTATTTTTAATAGATATAGTATCGTTCCTCTTAAGCTATCGAGAATATTTTATTCAGTGACATGTAAATAAGCGGAGATTTTCTCTTCTCGATGAGACAATTGGCTGCAATGACGTGTTTTCATTCCCAATTGTTATTATTTGGGACATTTACGTTAGGGGATTTAGCATTTTAAATATTTACATCCGATTTATGTTATTAACAGCACGTTTTATTTTTAAAAAATATTGTATATTAAAAAAAACAGTCTAATAAAGTTGCATAATTATCGACTGTTCGCTACGTTTACACTTGTCTGTTTTCCCATTATTAAATAAGTAACATTAATCAATATAATAGATTAGTCAATTACATTAAAAAATATATATTATCTATTGATTTTTTTCCATAGATTAAGAAATTTTACATATCTGAGCTAATAAATTAAAATGCGATTCTAACACAATCTGCAAGGCTGCAGTCACACCTATTCCCAATAATAAAAAACACACAATTGTAAACGTAGCCTTATATCATCATACGCATCACGGTACTTTTCATAAAGTAAAGAGCTTGGCAAATGATATCGCAATTTGGTGCTTGTTTTACCTTAGTATCTGGTTGAATAGAAGGCCCTCCACGATGTGAGATGTTATGATTTTATGTATAACTAAAGCTATGAAAGATGTACATAATGATAATGATTTTATGTAAATTGGTTAATAAATATTTGAGAATGTTTATATAATCAATTGGTCTGTTTTATTTTATTCTTCAACTCTACAGATTTAGGAATTTCACAATTAAAAATAAACAGTCACAAAGAAAGTCTGCAACTGTATTTTTTTTTTAAAGCGTTAATGTGTTGCCATTTGTTATAACCCCAATAATTTGCAATTGCTTTCTGACTGACATTTTTTTTTATTTCCAAGGTAAATAAGAAATTAAGAAAGAAGGTATAGCAGTAGTGAAACTAATATTGTTTTCATTTGTTTTATTATTCTTACACTTACAATTTAAGAAATCTTTATACTCCAAGTGACTCCTATACATATACAGTTAGTCATCTGATTATATTCTAAAGTTTAACATGAGCTTTAATTCATTCAATCATAGGTGTAGCGGGAGCAGGTCTGCCGCTGACACTGTTAAAAAGCCTATCCTTAATCATTTGCGCCATCAGTCCATGAATAACTTCTATTGTGGTTTTACAAGCATCTTTTGTAGCCTTTCCTAGTTTGTCCTCAGTTCGTTTCTCGTGTGGGTCAGCACCAGCAACAATGAAACCGCCACGGCCTGAAATAGTACATAATACCAATATTTTTATAATGAAAACTATTTTAAATTACTACTTTCTAAGAAAGAAGATAGAATTTGTTCCCCTTTCATGTAAAATCTATTAACAGATTATAATGAATCTTTAAAGTAATGTAGTTTATATATCAGGATAACATATATCATCCGAAGCTAGTATATAACAAAACAGATCAGTATTTTAATAATGCAATACAAATTATACAAGATACAGTTAAAATAATCAATAATTTGGTAAAATTTTAAGAAAAGATTTTTAATGATTATTAAAATATTGCAAAATAAAATGCTTGATATCCAAATGGCTTACCTAAGCAAACTTCACTTTGTTCTAACTTATCCGAGAGATCAAATATCTGCCCAGTCGTGTAATCAGCATTAGTAATTAGACTAGAGCTGCTCAACGTATTCACCCAGTACTTGTTCCACAATGAGTCAAGTAGCCGCCTGTCCAGAGATGATTTGAAGTATGATACTTCTAAAGAGTAGTACTGCTTGCAATGCACTCCAAAATCTTCTATTTTATTGAGCGGTATAGTTTGATATTCTGAGGGTTCTTCATTGGCTGGTTTGTAACCCTTTATAAGAACAAAAATTATATTAAAAATCTTTAAACTGACTATTATGATGTTCAAAATCAGATTTTGATGCAATTTTACTATGGTAGAATTTTATCAAAATCTGACCAGTGGTTGTACTTGTAGTATGGATTAAGCTTGTAAATCTGGTTAATATATTATAGGCTATAATTTATAAAGATTTTGACTTGGGCCAAACATAGTAATTAGTAGGGAAAATCCTACTCATCACATAGTCCTGGGTGGCTTCTAAAATAATGATAAAAATCTTACATATCAAAATAATAATTTACAAACCTTAGGATATGTTCTGAAAGCACCTAAGCATACTTTTCCAGCTGAGATAGTTCTAACGGGATCAATGACGATAGCCACAAATGGTTCCTGGAAATTCTGATTCAACATCTGTGTGGACACATCAATACCGGACAACCAGCAACCGTAGCCAGGGTGACTATGATACCAGCCAATGGCATTCTCATGTCTACCAACCTGGAAAAATTATATTTTTAATTTTTTAAATGCTTTAATGTACTATACTCATACAATATAAATACAAAGTATGTTAAACACTGCTGCAATGTTTTGACTTAGAACATTAAACATTTGGACGCGTTACGCACTTAATTCTACAAAGACAATTTTCAGCCAATTTGACTGGGGAGCAAGGTACTCAATACATTGACATTACTGCACACATACTCAAAATTATTTTACAATACTAATTCATATAGAAAGAAAATATCAACACTAGTAAACAATATATCAATATAGTCAATAATAGAGTATATACAATAAGTACACAAAATTGACAGTTGTTGTTTCATAGAGAATTAGAATTTCATAACAATATATATTAGATTATATACTCGTTTTTTTTAACATTAACTTGCAATTTAAAGCTTTCTTCTAATGACATAAGGAATAAAATTGTTTGAGAATGCCACAGCAGATTCAATTCAATTAATCGACTATTCTATTAGCCATGATTCCAAATATTCTTTATAAAACTATTGAATGGTAATTTACATAGAAGTAGTGAATTAATTATGTCAAAAATAATTATGTATGAAATGTAACTCCCTCTTTTTGAAGATTAGATACTTACTACTACTCTTCTTTCAATGGCTACTAACTGTACATATTAGCATTTTTTACAGAGCTCTGTACGCAATGAAAACAATTTTGATAAAGTCAAAAATCAATTTCTAAGTATTTTTTATAAACATGTTAGATCATTTGGTTATAAGATTTGCTGAGAGTAAATGTTGTGTAAGGCGCATCCCAATGCTAAATTGTCCAAGGTTTTTGAGATAAAAAAAATAATCATTCTTTTACGTCCAGGATTTGTAAAACCAACAAAAATAATACCAAAAATATGTAAAGTTTAATATTACTGTTACTTGTCATTGGAAACAAGATTCCAAATAAGTAAAACTAGAAATTCAAAACAACAAAAGATTTTGTAATGTATACTAAAAACATATTTAAAACAGTATTACTAACCTGCTTTGCAGCTTCGATATACGCAGTCATATACTCGTAAGCTTGTGCTTGTGCATTTACTCTGGTCTCTGTACCTTCCACGGGCAACGCAAATGAGTCCATCACAATCATTGTGTTGGCATCAACTTTACCTATGACAAAAGCAGATAATAATATGTAACAAAAATATGAAGGATTAAAGATAGAAGAATAAAACGAGTATCTTACCTAAAAGTAGACCCATAACTTCTAAAGTACCACCTGAACGGGCATGCATAACCATTTTCAACAAAGCGAGTGCCGATATTTTGATGTCTTTGAAGAAATGTGGACTGAAAAATAGGAACCATTGAGTGCTTATCATAAAATCATATCTTATAATCATCTTTATATTTAAACATACTCTTTTTCCCATGGTTTCGCTGCTAAAATATCTTGTTGTTGTTTTTTGTCGTAACGATAAATGTCGTCAACACTAGACACAGTTTCTATGTTATTCGCCATAACCCATGTTTTCTGGGCTATTGATGATTGGGAGTCTGCGCTAGTTGAAGCCATATTAACAGTTTTATTTTATTAAGTAAACGCACTTTTATATTTAATAAAATATACAAATTGAATTCACTTAATCAAAAAAAAATGTTTCAATTGACATATTAAATCAGGTTTGCCATCCTAGAATTTTTTTACCCGCATAAGTTACTTCAATTGTCCAAAAAAATTTTAACCAATCGTCCTTTCGTATTTTAGTTTGATTTTAGGAATATATTAAAGTTTTTTATAGAAGATAAAAAAAATTGTTACACTACAATTTTAATATTATATATTTATTGTACATAATCTATTTAGAAAATAGATATTGACTGACGTTGCCTAGCAACTGGGTAGCGACCTATATGGGCTAGTTAACAAATGAGAGCATCTTTAGCCCATTAAATTTATCGACGAGCTTGCTAACGTTGGCAATGGGTCATATAATGTAAAATTTGTAAGCGTGAAGTATAAATAAATAAATATGAAATAAAAAATTATAAGTCATTTTTTTTCGATTTTGTTAAATTTTTACTCGTCTTAATTAATATGATTTTTTTACTCTTTATATAGAACGTTTAGTAATAAAATGACCGAAAAGAAAACTTACAAGTGTAGTTTTCACCTAAGGCTAAAGTTTTGGGTTGTTATTGATTACTTTGTTAAAATAAATTACAATAGTTGTTATTTATAAATAGTTTTTTTATTTTTTTACAAACAATAATGAAGTATTTTTTTAATTTAAGCAATGGTCCAGATTTTACACTAAGCTGTTTTTCTTCAGATTTTATGCTAATAAAACTTAGACTATTGGTTTATGAGATAAAATTTTAACTTTAATGTGAATTATATTTACATACCTATTATTTGTTTTAATATACTTAGTACTTAGTCAATATGTATTACTATGTCTCCTGGCAAAATGTTTAAGACTATTCAGGAATTTGTATATTACCTACCTACATAGGCATTACATGATAATAAGATTACAATTTTTTAGTTATTTTTCTAGTGATTCCGTTTGTGCCGTCTTAATTTTAGATTTTGTTTTTATTATCTCGTTACCGGTATCCGACATATCGATTAAGGTCATTCAAAAGTTGTGAAAATCCCGTATACTTTTTGATAGAGGAAATATCCTGTTGACTGGGTTATATTAGATAACTCTGTATACAATTTATTGTTAAATGTTTAAAGTCAACAGTAAATAACAAACGGTAACGTTATTTTCCATAGGTCATTGTATTCTAACTGTACGTAATTCCTCAAAAAAACCATCTAAATATTATGTCTCAATTTACTAAGCAACTTACGTCATTTTTTAGCACTTATTACTCATACAGCTCTTGAGTTTTCATATTGCTATCCTTCTCTAAAATCGAATATATTTGCTTATCGGATACGCCCACAAGATAGGAACACCAATCACGAATCGGCACGTACGCTTTTTCGAGAATAGTAAAAACGCATTATTACTTGACATGAGCTCGAGTATGTACGTCGCAAGTGTTTGTTGTGTACTGACGAGACAATATCATAGAAGTATTTTCTAGCAAATGTGAAACAAAGTTATGAGTATGCGATCGTTAATGTAGGAAATAAAACTGATGCAAGTTCGGAGTGATATTTTTTTACGGTATTAACTGTATCAAAATGAGTGCACCGATTATTATCACCGTTCCTAACAGCTATCTGGCGGTGGATGATATGGAGTCTAAAGTCGTGGTCGACGTGGCTCCTAATCCGCCGTCCAGAAAACGGAGGCTGGATCATCTGACATGGGAAGAGAAGATGCAAAGAAAGTGAGTCATCATTTGTGTTATACATTCACCCATTTTTAATAAATTGTTGCTCATTGCTTGCGTGTCACCGGGTTTTTCTAGAAACAAGCATTAAGATAATGCGACCCCTAATATTTATGACTATTGATGATGATAGAAATATCTAATACTAATTTGCTAGATCATAAATTTTATCTATAAATTCTAACAATGCAATTTCAATTTGAAATCAATCCAAACTATTATTAATTTGAACACAATTAGTCATTGTGTATAATCTCGTCCTCGTTGTCTGTAATGTATTGTATTAATAGTTTAATAAACATTCTTAAACATGTATTTTTTTTTAATAAACAATTTTTAATTTAGGAAGTTAAAAAACCGTGTAGCGGCTCAGACTTCGAGAGACCGGAAAAAGGCGAAGATGGATGAAATGGAAAGTCGGATTAAACAGTGTATGGACATGAACGAGCGGTTAGTCAGTGAAGTGGAGAACCTGAAGGCGATGAACGAGCGTCTGCTCAGCGAGAACGCAGCGCTTCGCAGCGAGGCCGCGGCGCGGACCGTCGCGGGTGCCCCGAGACCAGCAGAGTCTCATCCTCAGCAGAAGGTTTGTTGATTTTTTCATTTATCTTATCAGAAGATTCTCTATCTTATAGCTTACTCAATATCTGTATAGTATTTCATGAGATATTTGAGATGTATTGAATTTAATAATCAATTGGTATTTTGATTGGTTGTTTGTCAGTATATTTTCTAATACATGTATGAAATGTAATATATTCCAAACCCAAATTGAGCATTATTGTTGAGAATTTACTTAAATGATAACTATGAAGATATATTAAAGATCCTTACTACTTAATATTTAATTGCAACTAATCTTATTATATATCGAAGAGTGAGTTTGTGATAATGAATAGATGCAGAAATGGATTGATATTTATTACGCTTATGCAAAAACTACAGAATAGATTTTGTTAAAATCTTATATATAATATATGTATCTGATGTACAAGCTATATAGCTTATACATCAGAATAACACATAGGCTATATAAAATATATGAACTAAATAGGTCAAATTTTAACAATACTTAACAATTACGTCAGAAAAATTCCTGTTCATAGATAAAGTCGTACTGGGTAGTACTGTTATGTAAAATATGTTGTTGTCCTCAGGAGGGGCACCCGACGGCGATCCGCGCGGCGCGTCTGCTGCTGGCGATGTGTCTCCTCTCGCAGACCTCCTTGCCCACCTCGACTCCGAAGAGTACCTCGACACACTACACCAGCTTGCCGATTCACTCCTCAAAGAATTTGATACAAGCCCTTCAGCAGAGGTTGAAGATGTAAGTCTTATCTTTTATCATTATGTATTGCATCATTCATAGTATACTCATGTCGTAAGGTAATACACACATCTTATACTTCTTATTTTGGATAATATACTGTGATAATTAGTGTATGAAATTCGTATGGGATATATTTTAGATTAAAATTTTAACATTTTTCATTTTCACATGGACAAAGATGTATTTACTATTCAGTGTATATAACAGATAAAATATTTATGAATACATAAAAAGTTCAGTTTATAGTTTTTTGTTAAAATATTACTTAGGAGACACAAAAGAATGATGTAATAAACAAATTTGTATTAACTTAAATCCTTAGTTATTTCTAGAACTATTAAGAACATTCATATTATTTTCATATAGCCTTTTGTTACAACTGGATAAACCTGTTATGCAAATAAGGCATGAGTTATTACATTCTCTGATAGTTTGACATTACCTACATGCATGATGTAATTTTATATATAAACTAATTTTATTTCCATGCTGATATCTTTCCTTTTGAGTGGTTATTTAACTATTACTGTAGTTTTTAATAAATGTATACTTATGTGTATTGAATATTAAAAAAAAAATGATCTGTATTATATTTCTAATACTACTATTATATAATATTTGTCATACTCGAACTAGCATTCATTTTTAAATTTTTGTAATAGTACATTAGAAAGATAAAATAAATTATTTATTTTTTGATTAGATCAAAGTCGGGGACAATCGAGAGTGCACTGAAGGAGCTCAAATGGTGGGGACCACAGCAAAGCAACTGGAATCCAGTCAAAGTGGAATCTTAACCAGTTTGAAACACGACGTTGACAGGATATTAGCACAGCACTCATATGCACATCCCTATCCCACTACAGACATAGTACAAATAAAGGAAGAAGATGGTGACAAAGGAGACATGTTCTACGCAAGCTATGAAGCTAACGACTGTGTAACGATAGAAGTTCCATGTGACGATCAAGTTGTAGAAGTGCCAGTAATCAATGTGGACACAGACTTTAATCTGCTAACAAATAACTGTTCAGATATCACAGTTGAATGTGACATGAAATTATTATCACCAATGACATTATCTCCAAACTCACTAGAAGAGAATCTTCTCGGAGTGTCACCATCACACACAAGCGTTAGCTCCGACTTAGGTTATGAATCCTTATCGTCACCACTCAGTGAACCTGAATCTATGGACTTATCAGATTTTTGGTGTGAATCTTTCTCGGAATTGTTTCCAGGATTAGCTTAGGAGAAAATTCTGCATTTTCTCACCAAAAGACTGATTAGTTTATAAGATTATTTACAAATTATTCGTTTAAGTTCTAATGTTATATAAGATTAATAAATAACAAATTCTATTATTAATGTTATGATATTTATAATTTAAATAAGTTAATGTTTCTTATTAGATTGTGAGTAAGTAGTGATGATGTAGGGATGTATATAAATGCTGTAAATAAAACCTGTCGTGGACTTTGCTGTTTTATTCTTTTGTTTTGGTATTTTTCCCGAAAAATATGATGCTTATAATATAATGCGCATTAATATTATCAATATTAATAAGCAAGATTTAAATAGATAATTATTGATTAACATTAATTATGAAATAACTTGGACGAGCAAACATTATTATTTTTATATTTATGTAAACCTTAAATAATTGATTCAAATGTACAAATATGATATACGTACATACATTTGCATACAGTAAAAACGTAACTCAATTACTAATAAATCAATCCGTAAAAATAGGGTCGGGACGTTGATAAGTAAAGTCACTAACGTATACGTTACGACATCACGTAAAAATCAACGACACGTTGTAGAATTGTGATTATTTACGATGAACGTGGATTTTAAAACTACAATAATTTTATAAATTTTTCCATACGTATAGTTAACTATAGAAAATCTACCAAACCCCAATTTTTAATGCCAATGTGGGTTAATAATTTGTACTATTAATTATTTCTTTTTTATACTAAGTGTAGTACTATTATTTAAACGCCTGTTTACGCAAAAACTTCTAAACCGATTTTGGCGATACTTTTTAGGTTTAAGTATTTATGGATTAGGCTTATATTTTATAGCGCTAGATTGGCAAGATCTGGAGGTAGAACAATAAAGACAAGTCGAAACAAGAATATTAAAACTAGTGCAAAAGCTGAGAAAGTAGATAATAAAACCGAATATTGTTACATAAATACTTAAATAAACTGTTATAACGATGTTAGTACATTTTTTATAAACTATAACCCAGCGTTTAACTGTGTATTGATTGGAATTAATGTTAGCCGCCGATAAGGAATAATTGATGACTGCTATCGATTGGTGGATTGTTCTAGTAATTTCAAGCTCCAAGGTAACTTGTATAATTGTTAAACCTATGTTTTTATTGTTTCCATATTTTAATATTTATCAGTAACCTATGAAGATTTATGTGATATTAATTATAGTTTTTTTTATTTGTTTTATTGTAAAATTAATTTGTTTTATTTTTTTATTTGGTTTATTGTTAATAAATTGTTACTTTTTTAAAGACTGATATTTGTTGTTTGCTTTTGACATTCTTCATTTTGTGATTAAATTAATGGTCGAAGATTTTTTGTCACGCATTAAAATAAATTAATATACTTAGTAAAATAATAAACTATAAACGAAT
Organism: Hypolimnas misippus; assembly: GCA_037950945.1. Lineage (NCBI taxonomy): Eukaryota > Metazoa > Arthropoda > Insecta > Lepidoptera > Nymphalidae > Hypolimnas > Hypolimnas misippus. The sequence continues at coordinate 2,726,860 of JBBEEQ010000024.1, forward strand.
AAAAGCATCAAATTCAACAGCCCTCATTAGAATCTCGTGATTCTGTGTTGGGGGTTCGAAAACACACAACACAAACAAACATCCAGACCAAAACTAACATACGTACGACCGATACAAACATTTGCCGTGAGTGTGAACCGTTAGAGCTTCAGTTACAGTGACTATTGCGCTAACCTGACTGTCCACTATTATTTAATAAGATTTGTGTTGAGTTACTCTCACAGAGGAAACGCAAAGGTTCTAAGCCGAGCAATAAGTCGTAATCATTTTGTCTTAATGATTTTGAATTAACAAACGATTTTACTATATTTTTCTTTGTTTTTGTTTTGGTATTACGGGGAATATTTCATTAAAGGTGTCATCAGATCGATGACATTTTTTATCGTTAATGGCTAAATAATTATATTAGTCTCCTAATCGATATACAAAACGTAGATAAGTAAAATAATTATTATTATTATAATCACAGTAAATGATTATTATTTTATCATTCCAGCTGCTTGAGTGATAAGAAATAGACAAGACCGGCTTAAGGCAAACAGTGGCGGATAATGTATTATTGCGCTGGTGGGGAAACCCACTAGAATGAAAAATAACAAGTTTAAGAATGTAGAATTCTTGACATAACAAGATTGAACCCTTGATTGACCTTTGCTATCAGAGACAAATTATTGTGATTCTGCTCGCGTCATAATTTCTTAGAAATATATAAAATATTTAATTAATGTTTTAGTCAATTTTTGTACAAGAATAAAATAACATACATTCTTTTTTTATTATATTCAATTAGGATTACATTACATTAAGAACTTAAACTGACGTTTGAAATAAATGTGGTTCAATAATAGCTACTATTTTTTATCTGTTTCTTAGTCTAGAATAATAAAAAAGAACGTGTAATGGAATTTACGCTTTTGACATTTCAGTAAATTGACATATAAAAAATTTAAAAGTTTAAGCCAAAATTTTGCTAAATATGTAAGATACAAAATTCAGCGGTAATTAACAGTATACTTCGTTGGAAAAATAAAAGTCGTGTATCATCAAAAAAACATGAAATATATTTGTTAAAATATTACAGATTCAATAAAAACTCGTCTCTTACTACAATCGTCTTACTGTTGCTAAACCCGTGGTTAATGTAACCCACACACACTGATATCGAGCCGTTCAGAATATGGTTACTCACGGTGGTATAAAAAAACGTAAAAAGACCTTATTTTAATACTAATTTTTTTTTTTCTATTTAATTTTATTAAAAATATTTAATTTTGTTTGTGACATAATTTACTAAGTTGGAACTACGGTATAACATTTTTAAAAAATAATTTTCTGTTATTTTACTCAGCTTATATTCAATTAATTTAATACTTTAAAGTCGTACCATATAAACACAATTTTTTTGCAAATGTCTCACAAGTAAAGAATATAGAAGAAATTGGACGATGTTAATTGTTTCTCTTAAATTGACACTTGACAGATTGCTGGCATATTTATTTCACAGTTTGTCAACTTTAAATTAAATAAAGGTAATTAAACAAAACTTTAATTTAAAGGTAAATTAGTTTACATACAAACTAAATACTTAACTTGGTCCTTTAAGGTAAAAAAAAAACAATTATATTTTATTACAACATGCGACATATTAATATAGTTGGCGTTATTTAATTAAAAAGCTGTGCCTATTTCCAACTTTGACAATTAGAATTTTATCAGGTGTCTAGGCAACAACTACATTTTTACTATATTTTTTAAAAGTGGAAGGTATTTTGGGTATCAAAATTCATACTTATATAATACATCAATGACGTTTTATAGATATGTTATTATATATGTATATATACATATAAAATAACATATCTATAAAATGTCGTTGATAAAAATATTCAATTTCATTCAATGATTATAACCACCGTGAGCATTAATCTTTTTATGATGTTTGGCACTCAGTCGTAACAATCTAGAAGCGATAACATAATGACACAAGTTTTAATAAAAACTTGTCATTTTATATTAAAGCTGTTGCACAGCATCTAATAAAATCATCGAAAAGCATTGCCAGGTTTTAATTTTCTTTCTACAACACGAATATAAAAACCTATTAATATATCAATAATGCAATATAATCAGACTTTATTTTACAAAAAAATAATTACTTGTTTGAGACAAAATAATGATTCACAATACTGAACAATAAGAGTCCTATGGCAACCCTAGAAAAATCCATGAAGGAAAATTATTGGAAGATTCGAATTGGCTGATAAAAACTTGTCATGTATAAGCGTCGTTGATTGGATGTGAAATTATTTAGATGCTGTGCAATGTTAAAAAATAGCGGTAAAAATAACTTGTAAATAATAGCAAATAACTGTACAGCTTTATTCTAATGGAAGATACGAACTTAGAGAAATATTGAGTGAAATTAAAATAAATATTGTTGCAAACCAGCATTTTTATAATATGTTAACAGAATCTTTTAATTTTCATTTGACGAGAAAAAAAATGTTAATAATTTTTTAATAGTCATTTTATAAACTCAGTATATACTAAACTCAGTATTTACAGAAACTTATAGAGAATGCTGGCATGCACTATATTGTATAAATTAAATAATAATAATACATGGCATTATTCAAGTCGTTCATTAGACACATCAGTTAACTGAGAAAAAAGTGAATATATCGATATTTAAAATTTTTATATTTTCTGTAATAATCTATTTAATATTCAGTGGCAAAAATGTAAGCTAATGGCATTAATTTAATTTTTTTAAAACATAAATAACTGCATATATGTATATATTTTTACACTTAAATAAAATATTTGGAACAGTAAAGTTAACCGATTTGCCCTTTCAACGGCTCATGTGTTAATACATTAAATTTAGATTTTTTTTTAAATTTTTTTGTCATATTTTACTAAATATCAACGTCTATGACATATTTAGACCGAGAAATCACAATATATTAAAGAGATTTAATTTCGAAGTAGTACCATAATTTACGAACACCATTTATTTATTTCATCACATGTTAATAGCTAAATCTACCAAATTTTTTATCTAAACTCATCGTGATTATTTTTTTAAATATCTCACATAATGTATATTATTATTTTAATTGCAACATTTGAATGACATTTGTCAATATGACAATTGAAGCAGTGTCAGAATTTTAATTTGACTTGTATATACATACATTAGATCTTTTATATATATTATGAGCAAGTACATACTTTTTTACATAACTTTTAAACGAAGTCAGAGTAAAACTAATTTGTAATTTTTTAAATATAATTTTACTTTATCTATATCCGATTTTTGGCGCGATTCCCTTCTTTATAAGAAATTTTTGCTCAATAATTTTTACTTTTCATAAATTGAAGTATCAAACTGTATCCTATGTATCTATTTAAAATAAACAATACATAACTAAATCGATCGCGAAGCGCCTTGGTTTACTTAACTTATAGCATTGTATATTAATAAAGCTTAAACTTTTCTATACATTTCTAGCGTAAAATTAATCTGCAGAAGGTATAATTAGTCGATTACTAAACTTACATATTTAAACTTTTCGAGTTAAAAAATATGAACATCCATAATTTGACAACGCGTTTTGACGTAACAATCCACGGACAATAAAAATAGTACAGCGCCATCTAGCGAGTTTACCCGAAAAGTTTATCGAAACAGGCGTGGCAATACGGCTTGTCGTTTTGCTCCTTGAAGGTGCCTTTATTGAGTTGTCGGAGGCAGAAGGCGCATACAAAGTGTTCGGGGTGGAATTTTCTAAACATGGCAGTTATACAGCGGCCGGCGATGGGTTTGTGGCAGCCGGCGCATAGAGAGCCGCGTTTGCCGTGGTAGTGGGTTTCGCAGTAGGGCTGTCCTTCGTGCTCGAAGAAAGAACCTCCGTGGAAAGGTTCGCGGCATTCCTGGAATGTATATTTTTTTATTAAGATCATTTGTTTTTATTTAGAGACGAAGAGAAAAATAATTTAGAGAGTTACATAAAAAACAAGTTTATCTTCGGATTACCGTAGCATTTAAAGGGAACATAAATATATGTATTTTTAAATAATCGAGTAGATAATTATTCGATTTTTAAAGATTTCACACATACATCGTTAGAAATATTTAGTAAACATTAAAATTGTCGTCACATTCAAATACTTATCAGTTCGCATTTTTCTGCTACTGCTTTTTCGTAAGAAAAGATATTGAGTAAATTAAATCTTGGTGTTTATGTAATGTGTATTTGTGTATGTAATTTTTAAAGAACTACCAAGAAGTTCGTTAATCCCTTTAGCACAATCCCATAATCATAAAACTCCTTGCCAAATTTAAAAAAATAATGTATTTAGGAAAAATCAGTTAAAATAGAGTGATTATTTTTTTACCGTACATTAGATACAAATATATAATTGCATGTGTTGTGTAAGTTGTATCTAATTATGTCGTGTTCATCTTCATAAGTGTATATATAAAGGGTTAGATTTAGCTTTAAAAGATTAAGGATTGGTTTTTAGGGTTTCGTACTCGAATCAACGGGTGCCAACAGATCCTTATTACTGAGACTTCGCTGTCCGTCCGTATATCTGTCAATAGGCTGTATCTAATAAACCGTAAAAGTTAGATAGGTAGATTGTTTTACCACATATGTATTGCTACTGCCGCTAAAACAATATTAACAAAAAAAACATAGTGTAAGTAGAATTAATTAGAATTTTTAAATAAAGCTGATAATTCTTAAATAGAGCACCTCTTAAAAAGGATTATTTTAAAAAAATCCTAAGGGGGAATAGCGAATGAATTGTTTGTGGTTAACAATATGTTTATAATTCTGTTTATTAAAATCAGGGAGCAGAATTTTTGGGAAATCATCCATTATGGACGAAATATAATGGACAATTAATGTTGTAGATATAAAGAATACCATTTAGACGTGTAAAATTCGATCTTTGGACTTGGTAAAAATGGAAAATCCTTAATGTGTTCGTATTGTCAACGACACTTTGGCTGTAATTGTTTTTAATGTTGTTGTAAATATCTTTAATGTAATTCAATATATTTAAAAATAACGTACTGACGTTTTAAGACAATTGTTATCTAATTCATACGTCGGGAAAGTAATAAACGCGTCATTATTATAAAAATATTACGACATTGTTAAATCGCTCAATTTGATTTAGTCTAACACGCCATTGGCACAAATCCACTGTTATGTTTATCTAACAATTTTATTTTTTAACACGTATCTATTTTTATAAACATCGAATTCAAGAAACTCTAGAAGAACTAGATCTTTTTGCATTGTTTCTTTTAATGTAAAATTCCCGTAAAGAATATATATCTATCAATTTCAGATTCGATATTTACCCTTCAGAGGCTGTCCATTAATCACGTGAAGTCCAAATATGGAGAGGAGGGGGGGGTGTCTGGGAAAAAAACACCAAATATCACGAGAGGGTATGGGGCTTTCTTATATTTTATACGTATCCCTATTCAGTATGTACAAAAAAACGTGGGTTTAAGTGGAGGGAGGGGTAGTACAAAATCACCACGTATCACGGGGGAGAGGGGGATTCAAGATTCATTGCTAGAATACATCACGTGATTAATAAACAGCCCCTTAGCGACAGTGCATATTATAAAAAAGTGCACTGTATTAAAAATAGCGTCACATTAGCTGGCCCATAAACAAATCGAACTGATCCACATTAGCCGGTGTGGCTGCGACGTTAGTGACGTCACGTGACTTATTTTCGGCAACGCTCTGCTGGGAAACACTACACGGCTAGCACTTGACCCCGTTTACAATTTCTTTGCGTTTTAGACAGCGACCTTCCTGGTGCAGAACAATGTATTGATTCGAGTTCATTGCCGTGCGCGTACGCAGGTGACCTTGAACAGCGGTCAAATCGGAAAAGGGCTGTTCATTAATCGCGTGATGTTTTTTACCAAGTTTTGTAGACCCAACCCGTGGTCATACCTGGTGAAGTTTTGTACTACCCTTCTCCCCCTACCTAAGATCACGTGTATTATTTTTTTTGTACATACTACCTCAGTAAGAATTTAAAAAAATATTGCTAATCTTTAAAAACAAATATAATTGCATTGAGTTCTGAAAAAATATGCAACCGTATAGCATACAATAGTTTAAAAATATATACACGCGGTATCTTAAAAAAAACCCCCATCCCTCTTGTGATATTTGGTGATTTTTTCACAGGACCCCCCCCCCCCCCCTCCCCCTTCTTTGGGCTTCATGCGATGAATGGACAGCCCCAAAGGGACGGGTCTACGTCCACTGTCCGATTCAATTTCATTATGATTTTGTTTTTGTTGTTTTTTTTTTTGTTTATTTATTATTATTTTTTATTTCTGTTCTCTTTATTTTATAAACCTTAACATTACAATAATATTACAAAAATATATTACAAAATTTACGTTTCCCTATCGAATATGCTAAGACTAGACATTATTGGTATTGTTATAGAATATCATCTGTGTTTTGCGTTCTGTTTATGATCATACAATTGCAGTACATCCGCCGTCGTGCCGACGAGCATAGCTGAAAAAGAAAATGGGGGAGGGCATCCATTTTGAGGGGGGCAAGGGCTGTCAACCCTTATTCTTCTTCATCCACTCCGGCGCAAGTTGGGCATACTGGTTTTCCTTCCATCGCATAGAATGTTTTTCCCTTAACGGGATTTTGGCAATCCTAGGAGACCAAAATATTGATTAAATGACCAAAACTGTTCAGAAGTTTAATGAACTTATTAAAACAATTGGATATACTTAACCTGGCGTAAGGGAGATTTTTACCTAAAATTGTTTACCGTTACCTACCTGTCATTTTTACCCGCCAGTTTGTCTTCGCCTGTGTGACGTATATAAAGAGATACTGACCTTGCAGACGAAGCAGTCTGGATGCCATTGTGTGTTGAGAGCGGAGATGTAGTTTTCCATGATCGGTTTGTTGCAACCACCACACTTGGGTGCGAACATGTCGAAGTAGTCAGCCCGACAGTATGGCTTGCCATCCCGTTCATGGAAACCCTCTTCTCCAAACTGTTGGCCACACTGAGCACAGAAGAAGTGTTCCGTGTGCCATGTCTTCTCGAGTGCCGTCACGCATTTCTGTAAACGAAAAACAAGTTTACGATTTGCCGACGGTAGTGTTCAAATCGTCATTTGAATTTGACACTAACGTCGAGGATTGGTCCATTGCAGTAAGCACATCGTGGCGAAAAGAGGTTGTGGTAGTCAGGCTCGCAGTATGGCCTGCTGTCGCGTTCGAAGAAGTTCCTTGTGCCCAGTTCTTGATTGCAATGAGCGCATGTGAAATGCTCAGGATGCCATGTGCGTCCCAACGCTGTGATGACCTGAACAGACAACAACGTTAACGTTTTCACTGGCCGAAATCACTACAAACATAGTCACTCTTCTATTGGCGACTGTTATCCACCTGTCCGACGATGGGCTTCTCGCAAGCGTTGCAGCATCCCTTCTGGGGGGTTTGTACTCCTTGACGGCTCATGTCTGCTCGGAGGGATCCGAGCATATGCTCCAGAGAGGCGGATTCGGGTTGCCGCGGATTAGTGCGGTATTGCTCCTGCCAAGCACGCTTCTCCCGGTAAACGTGGGTACCGCCTTCTTCTCCTGGAGCTACGCCGGCGCCGCTCACCTGCAAATCCAAAAACAAATATAGCAATTGATTCCTGCTGCTTGTTTTATGTGAGTTATTTTTTTTAGCAGCAGAGAACCAATCGATTTTAATGAAACATCGACTTGGGCTGAATTGTCCAAATCGAAGTTTACATTTCGCGTGTAACGTACGGAAGGTAACCGGTCGAACGAAGCGGACTGGAGTGAATGCGGTGCGAGTGAAATCTTTGTCTATGTACTCTAATATTATAAGCTCACGGCCCCACTACGCCTGTGATGTAACACCGGTACTATCTTTAGATATGAGCTTTTCGGCGGGTGTGAGCGAGACGACGGGAGCGCTGGAGTGACGACTGCTCGCAAGGCTGGAAATAGCCGTGGACCAAGAAAGGCGAGTAGTAAATATTATAATAAACGGAAAAGTGTAGTGCAGTGTGCCGAGGTGGCCATGACAGCTGCCGCCCTATATTAAACCTTACTCCTAATGACTCGTGTAAAACATTGCTTATCAAAACTACGATAAATAAAAGGTTAAAGAAATCAATGTTAGATTGGTAAATCAACACCAATCAACATTAAACTATGAATGAAAATCGGATTAAGATAGAGAAGACCTCAATTTAATCTCTATTTTATCGTATTCTTGATACCAGGTCAAGTATCTTGCTGGCAGCTGGCACTGTCCTCAAAACTCAAGATTTTCTTATAATTGCAAACAACGTTATTAATTAGAGACATAAACTTTCGTATTTATGAAATTAGATTCGGTTTAAATCAATCAATTGAACAATTGTCGCTAGGTTTCATAATCATTTGGAAAGTAATTCTGAATTGCCGCGGTCCTTAAGTTTAATTATGTATACCACTAAGTTTCTTTTGCTGATTCTTCTCATGTTTTTCTTTTCGGAAATATTATTAATTTCAGACAACTAATAATAAAGTGTTATTTTTGCTTCAAAACTGCGGAGAGTTACCAATAGTTGATTATACGATGCGATGTACGTATGTGTTACTGATCATTTTATATATGCAAAAGCATTTTACAACCTTACGATTTGCCTAACTCAATCGCGCATTTTCCGTTAACGGAAACGTGTTTGCTTGTTTTATAAATAGCATTACATTATCTGGAACTGTTAATATTCGGCAAAGAACTTCTCTCCTATTAAGAAAGAATTATATTAAGAAAAAGCTTGGACATTACTAACCTTAAAATCAGACAGCGATGCCATGAGATCGTCCAGCTCTTTAGTGGCGCTGGATGCATGGTGGTGGCGAGCTGTCATTACAGTTGTCACTGGTGGCGGTGGCTGTGGTGGTTGCGCTGGCTCCACCACCGTTTCTTGGACAGTGACCGTCACTTGCTTGGTTCCTGGCCGTGGTAGAGTACCAGACGATGATGGCGGGGGAATTGGGGACACTGATGCCCGACTGGTAACAAAAGAATTATACAATAATTATTTAATTAATTTATATTCAACATATCTTGTTATATTTGTATTTGTATATGCACTGTTTATTTAAAGATGGAATGATATAAAGAGTAATAGGTGTTATACGCATAGTCCATCTAGTGTCGAGTACCGATGCGCTTCAGATTAGTCAAGTCGTTATAAATTTGAATTATGAAAAGAGAAACTGTTAAGGTTTCTGCTTTATAATAATTATGAATTCTTTTAGTTTAAAGTTCTGTATAGAAACTTTATACTGGAATAGATTTCTTTATCTCATAATAGAAATCATTGCTCATTTTATTTTTGTCGGAGTACCCAGACATTTTATTGATAAAAACATTATTGATGACAGTAAAAACATTCATTCAATGGGTAATCTTAATGCCAGAAAAATATCTTGTATTTAAAGTTGATAAAAAATATGTATTATCTGATAAATTTTTAGTATTTAATTTTTTTATATTCACAAGCCAACTTTTCATATCTGGTTAAAAATATTAGTGTCGAAAGTACTTTTGACCGATTTTACTACTTAAAGTACCTATTGACCGATTAAGATAAATCTAACAACTACAAATATGATTTTTTTTTGAAAATATTGTCTAACGTATAGCTACATTTAGAGTATTGAGGTTTTTGTTGGAAATTGGTGTAATTAAACTTAAGATGCAGGTCAATTATGAATAAATTTTGAATCTTAAAATAAAATTAAAGGGAAAAATTGAAGACAACAATAAGAATAATTATGTTTTAATGTTCAATATATACATGACATTGTGAGTGCAACTTAACATACGGTAAAAAAGTATAGAGTAATATAAACAATTTTAAAAGAGTACCTATCGAGTTTCTTGCCGGTTCTTCTCGGTAGAATCTACATTACGAACGGGTGGTAGCTTTTTATTAGTTTAAATTTTTTTTGTATTTTTCGACGATTCAAAAGTGCTTGCATGCCTGCTTGAATTAAGTATATTTTGATTTTGATTACAATATATAAATATGGAAATGTTAGAAGCTTATGAATTTTGTACCCCAATGTGCCGATCACTCTGGACGACGTTGCCTAGCAACCAACTAACGACTAAGTATGTCAGGCGAGAGTTCCTATGGCTCAACAAGACAATTGACGAGCTTATCAAAGTGGGAAATGGAGACAGATTGTTAACGTCAAATATAAAGAATATGACATATAATAGAAGAAAATAACATATCAATAGTTAAACTATATCATTGAATAAAAAAAAAAACATGTAAAGAAAACGTCTTTAGTTATTTATGTGAATTTTCCTTATTACTTTTTATTTTGACTTCTGACATTTAAAAATATTTACATTTATAATTTGATAATTTTGGCAAAATATTTTGCGCATAAGTAGCGCGGATGCACGCCATACTATAAGAAAAAAAATTGATAATTTGACAATTTTATTAAGATATAAAATATACCTGAAATAGAGGCCTTAAATGTTATTTCTTTAATTTTTCACATAAGGTAATATTGTGTTAAAAATAATGTTGTTATTTTAATGTCAAATGTAAATAAGCGTTGTACAATAAACCTCTAACTTTCAGAGAGAGGCAATTTAGTCTTTTTCAATAATAAGACTAACATAATATATTTTATACTTTAGTAATACCTTCACGAGCCGACTGTGCCCATGACGGATGGAACCTTGTCGAAACGTCGGACAATAAAAAAGGTATTACTTCCATTATTTATCGCGATAAGACCCGTTATATTAAATATGAAGACTAACATCATTATAAATATTTTTACCACGGGCTAATAATGAAAGTCATTATAAATAAATCATATATATGTTAAAAATAAGACAGCCGTCACTATAATTAGCGTCTATCAATCAAACTAAACAGTCTGATAAATAATTGATAATTTATTTACAGAACGACGTTTTGGCCAACTTGGCTGAATGTACACTTGGCATTACGTCTCTATGGAAATCTTCGGACATCCAGACACACCCTGATTTGATTTATTCCCTTACAAATGACCGTTATAGTAAATCGTATATGTAAGAAAACATATTAGCTAAATAAATCATTTCGAAATGTAGAGTCAGGTGTGTGGAACGCATAAACGCTATTTAGTAATTATTCAGAGACATGCGCAGGAGTCTGCCATGCCAAGAACAATTATAATATTACAATATAATAGTAGTATGAGATTATTGTTGGTTGTCATATTTAAATAAAAATATTGTTTTAGATTTTGATAAATTGTGTATAGAAGAGAAATGAGGTCGTGAGAGCAACAACGGCCTAACCAACATTGTTTACAAAATGATGTTTTTATACATCTCAAATAATATGTCGTTTTTGCACGAAAAATGACTCAACTATGATTTCTTGATTTATTATAAGATGGGAATCAAGATACGTTTATTGCATTGCTTTTTCAAAAAAAATTTAGGAGCTACAACAGTTTGACTTTTGTATACCTTAAAATTTCAACTCTGCAGATAGGCCGTTGTTGCTCTCGCAGCCTCCAATATACTTTTGTAGGATTATACTTATTGCGATGAAAAACCTTTAAGAAATCTCCATAATTTCTTTTTCAGGTTCATTGTAAACATATATACAAACATTTCGTCAGTAAACGATTTTAAATACATGTAACAATTTATCCTTATACGTGAAGCAAAAATAGCCATTACGAAAATTGCGCGGACAGAAAAGTATAATATTTCGCTTAGAGTTTTTATAGAGAATTAGTGTAGAATACTAATATAATTTTTATTTATCTGTGTCTGTGGTCGAATTGAGAATAGATTATCTGTGGTCAATCTTGAAATCGGTTGAAAACTTTATGAACTACAGTCGATTTCGGACCGCTAGGCGACAACCAGTATATTTAAATATATTTTATATCGAGATTCATCCACATATTTACTGGTACTTGTGAAAATAAAACGAATCTAGATATACTTGTAGGCAAGATGTAAAAAGTCAATGAACCTGTCTAACAGTGGCTCGGATTTAGAATGGCAACTATTTTATTACATATCGACTACCGCTTGAAAGCAGACGGAAATCGTAAATCAACATCTGCACGAACGGAAAATAATATTCAGGGTCCTTTAAATATAAATATCAATGTACTTACATACATAAAAAAAAATGTTTTAACGCCTTGAGAATGTGAACATTTGCATGACAATAAAAATATTTGGAAGCGCTAGTTTTGGTGTAAATTATATATTAAATATATACATATACCACATTGAAACGTCGTCTACGTTCAAGAGAGAATAATTAAAGCCTTCTGTATCCAGTCCAAGAAGAGAGCTAATTAACGTTGAAATTTAAAAAAAAGCCCTCTTTAAATTTATTAAAAAAGGAATAAAGAACTTACAAGTAGCCTTCACCAGATTACAACTTTTTAAATTTCAATTGACTCTGTAAATGTCGCTAAGAAACTGTTTTCTTTCTTACTTTTAACTTAATAGGTCTCCCAGGTTTGAGTATAGTACGTAGAGGACTCAAAAACTTTAGTATATTTTGACTATTGCATTTTGTGTAGTTAAAAGTGTTTCTTGGATTGTCTTTTATCATATTCGTGATACAGAGACTTCTCAGCGTAGGTACACTAATATTGGCAAAGAGAAGAAATTAGAAAAACACGAAGTAACAAATATTTCCACTTTCAATGTAAAAAAAGGCCTACGAGAAAAAAATGAATTTTAGTAAAGGGCAAGTCGTTACTCATTTCTAGTATCAAAAGGAAATGTTTGTGAGTCTTACGATAATATACGATCCCAAAACTATCATCAAAAGATGTAAAGCCGTTTCTTGTTATCTTGTTAACCATATATTTTTTTATTTCTCGTCCCCCAAACTCTTTCAATCGTCTAGCGATTATTACACCAAGCCAATGTGACGTAGCGAGTTATTTGCGGATATGCCCACGAAAATACGTTTTCACACGGCTCCGTGCACGCGCCAAAATATCCATTTGTCCATAACCATGTTCGACGACCACGTGAAATATGTTTCCATTCGGAAGCAATCGATGGGACTTAGAAGTGGGACTTTTATTGACATTGAATACAGATTTAGCTGATTCGATAATTAACTTTGTTAATTTATGTTTTAATGGACGAATCTAGATTGACGATTAAAGCGTAGAAGTATACTTTGATTTTATAAGACTTTTCTCGGATTTAATTTTGTGGTAGTTTCTCATAATTACACGTGTGATGGATTTGACTATTTACTACGTTTAAATACTGAGCATTGCCAAAATACTCATATTTATTCGTGTTATTAATTGCTTTACATGTAGGTAACATTGTCCCTGTAACATTTTCTTCTAGAAATTACTAAAACTTATATCAATAACTATAAAAATATTTATAGTTTATATTAAGAAGATATGACCTTCGAGTTTAGTGTTGCTATAAGTTTAAATTTGTAATTTAGTGTTACTGTTTTATTACTTTTCCTGTCTCTATCAGGGCTGCAATCATTTTCTTAGCTTCTATATTATGAAGCTAATTCAACCTCCTTTTCATTTGTAATATTTTAAACAACAGTTTAGATACTATAGCGATCCAGGATGGTTATGAATTATTTTATTTTTGATAATAACTAATATTTTCAGGTACGGCTTGAGAGTAATCTACTCTATCCGTATTTTGATTTAGGATATCCGCAATTATCTCTAGTAATTAGTAAGAAAGTAAGTTCACATTAAATTTTTAGCTGTCGATAGAGTAAATTATTAAGAATGATAGAGTCTCGTGGCTAAAATTCCCTTGGGGAATAATAAAATTAAAGTTTTGTTATAAACTCATGAATTTTGGCACCGATAATACAGGCCGATTTGGACGTTTGTACGTTGCCTAGCAACTAGTTAGCGAGATTTGGCGTGATTATTTTTGGGCCATCGAGACAATTGTATGTCAAAATACATATATGTTGGTATAGATTATGAATGTCAAACAGTATGAACGTGACATCTATATCACGTAGTAATAAAATATCAATTTTATCAATACTGAACGCAGGACATAAAAAGACACTAAGAATCCGTTTCTTTTAAAATGGTTTTAAAATAGATATTGAGATTGCTTAAAAAATGAAAAATATTTTCTTCAAAAACTTTTATAAGTAAAGAAATGTCAAATATTTTGACATTGACGTTTCTGGTTTATTTTTACTCGTTTAGTTTATTTTATTTTAAAGTTGGCAACCCTTTCACGGATATATGACAGCAAAACGAGAATCATCATTTAGAGTTTACATCGTTACACGTCTTTGGCATCCGTAGTGTGTTGTCAGTCAAAATTATTTGCTCTATTAAATTTATTATATTTGCTTAATGCTCTATATTATTTTGATTTGCTCTATGCTTTATTTTGTATATAAATGTACATTTTTCAAAATCTTTACGTTAACACAGCGTTATTGTGTCGAAATCAACGGCTTCATTACCGGCGTGGAATCCTAAAAAATTAAAATTGTGTCCAACTTATACTTTAATTCTTCAAAATATACTGTTTTATTTTTCACCAAAATGGCTAAGAGACTCTTTTGCACGTGAACCACTTGAAAAATTCAGTCTGTTTATTTTGCCTTCTTCACCTGACGCAGTGCATATAATAAATGCAAAACTAATATGAATACAAGTATAATATAAAGTATACAAAGTGCACTCACCCATTGGGCAAGTCGGTGCTGAGTTGGTCCAGTAAAGAATCCACGGTGGGTCTCGTAGACGCTGGACTTGTTGCTCCATTTGTACGCGCGTATCCATCTATGTTAACAAAGATCATGTATTAATTAAAACAATTTCATTATTTACTTATATCTTTTAACATTAAACAATGAAGATTTCCAACGTACATCTGTGCATTTTCAAAGGCGTGAAAAGTTTATACAATAATATTAGCAACGTCGAATATCAATTATGCAAAAATATTGGAAAATTTTATTTTCTTTACATGCCGCTAGGAGCGCTGCACTCTTACAAAAAAACGTTTACACCAAACTATGAACAATCATAGACTCTGACCAGTGTTCTCGAGAAGTAAACAGATGTTCTAATACAATGATAATTTCATATCGAGGATCATTACCGAGTAAATTGTGTCTAATGAAAGATAATGCTAGTGTAACCGTCCACTATGTGGATTTCTGTCTAATAAATTTAAGTTTAATGGTAAAAGTAAAAAATTAGATAATAGAATAAATAGTGCAGCGATTAAGGGTATTTGACAATTGAGTGAATAAATAAATAATATTCATTATTATTTTTTAATTAGACTATTCTTTACCAAGTTTGATATTTCTTGTGAATTTTATTTTATAAAAAAAATAATACAAAAAAGTACAAATGCGGATATTTTTTTACTATTCTCGCATGCATGTTAACATTACAAACATTAAATTTAATATTTCAGATGATCACATGTTAAGCTGTCGAAATGGAATTTCCGATGCTAATATTTCAAACTAGAAAATTGAAATTACAGATGTTTACATCTAAAACTACTCATTTGGAATTTCCGATGCTTACATTTCGAACTACAAATTAAAAATTCAAGATTATTACATCCCAGTACAGATGTTTTAAAGGATATTGACAAAGGATTAAAAATGGTTATTTAAATTCTAAAAAAGCCATTTGAAACTCTAAATGGCGCAAAATAATCTTGTAGCTATTCATTTTTTAAAATGTTAAACTTATTTAATATACAATACATGCTCAGAAATTAACTATAGACTCCGAAACGCAATGAAACTATAAGGACATCGATTATGTGTTAAACAGCTGCAGTGTATAGACAAGACCTATTTATAGCGGGCATCTGATTAGCCGTCACTGATCAAGCTGACATCACTGCTAATATAAATTGTTCATTCGACACGCTCGTGTGTCGCTTCTAACGCCTAATATAACACATTTATTTAAAATATTATAAGAAAACAAAATTGCTAAAATGTGATCCAATATAATAAGCTGATCTAGAGATAAGGCTGAGAGGTTCAAAAAAATTCATTCGTTGCTTTTCAAACATGACGTTTGGTGAAATATTGGGCCCTTTTAAAGGGTTTTGGTATGCTTATCCAAGATTTTTAAGGGTTAAGCAGTGTCTCCCCAAATCGAAATCCTGAATCCACCATTATTGGTTATGTATGAAGGAGGAATCGTCACATTTACAGCTTATCGCATACATAATTATCAGGGCAGGATGGTATGTTATTTATTCCTTTGACTTTCGCTATATCATTTAATACTGTTATGGATATCACGGCTTCCGCTAACGCTAGTTCGTGCATCATCGTGCAAGTAACCAATTTTATTTTTTATTGGATGGATTTATGGATTTATATTACTTTTAATATTTCTTTGATTTTTAGGATATCCTTTACCATATCTATAAATCAGCAGAAAATAAACCAACTTCGAAAGGAAAGTACGCAATTTCGTTTGCTTGGATGACGTACTAATTCCAGATATATTTATTTAAAAACCACGAAATAAAAGCACAGTTTTTAAAATCAGTTAAGAAATAACGGAGTTCTGGGGTAACAAACGTTAAAACAGACATACACTAATAATTGAAAACATTCTCCTTTATTAAAGACGGTTGAAAAGTTTATTTTCACAATGAAAATACGACATCCTAAAACAAAACATGAATATTTTCGAATGCACCCATTGTCAACAAATCTGCTTGCATTTCAAGAAAAAAAAAAACAATAAACGAATATAATGCGGAACCCGAGCCAAGAACATTAGAACACAGTTTATTCCCCTTCGCCGATAATTAAGAAGAGGTGATGAGGAGGACGCTCACTGAAACCCATGCCAAGTTTCCGGAGACGAATTTTACGATAACACGTGTTAAAAACAATGTCTGATGGTTTATATACAAACTATATAAAGAAAAAAATTCTTGAGATTCATTTTGTTTCAAATTTAATCAGTTAACACATTTTTTATATAATTGTGTAAGGTTTGTAGCATGTACTTATCAAATAGAGCGATCCTTGAGAGAAAAATGAGCGTAGTGATCACAAAACATCAAAAGTACATTTATATAATTTGAAGCATACATAAAAATAACTTTTGTCTCTGAGAGCGAAGGTTGAGTTTCAGAACTCTAACACTGTCAGCTAAGAGATATTATATTGTCCGCGTGTAATATACTCTTGCTAAAATAATGTATCAGGGTCATGTGGACGAACTATTTACAGTGTTATCGTGAATTATTACATATAGTTCAAAGAATATATTATAATGAGGAAATATAATTAAAGGTTATAGGGGGTGATCCAAGCCCGTATTACATAAGTATATTCATTTTTGAGTTTTTTCTTTTTAATTTTACTAAATATTACATAAAACGATAACTAAGACTAAAAAACCAAAAAAAATATAAACTGCAAAAGCTGAATACACAATTTCATTTCCTTGGATGTGGTACTAATTTCAGTTATTTAAAATCCAAACTACTCTACCGATTTTCATAAAAATTCTTTGTGACCAATCTCAAAGTATACCTATACTGATATCAGAACATTTCCAATACAGCTTAAGAAATGAGTTGTTAAGAATGTCGTTCTAAGATAACAAACATTTCAAAAAAATACACAACGAATTGAGAACAAATGAACATAATTTTTGAAGCATTGTACAATAGTACATAAATTTATATTTTGAGATATATGTATGTATATTTCAACATTATTATCCAATCTACTCGCTACATTGTCCTTTTTTCATGAAAAGACCAATTAGTGAAGAGCCATAATAATAGTTATATTAAACGATGAAACGATCTACAAGAATGCTTGACTCACTGCATTGTACTCATTGTTTTAAGTTTCAAGCATATCACACGCCCTCTTTACAGACACATTCTTCAAAATAAATAAAAATATATCATGTATTATATATCGATTATCTCAAACGTTCTACTGAAAAATACACGGTCTTTCTGTCTTTAATATCCTTTCTTTTAAACTAACAAGTTTACAAAGCGTCGTTTTGAAGCTAAATATATCTTTGCTATTTACAACAGTCGTATAAAAATCTATAAATAGAAGTAACGAAATAAAATCAATAACAAACGAACGTTGACCCAATATTGATCCACATTATAGAATAGTTTTTATCACACGTGTACTATTATTTGTACAATATCAATCAAGTTCGACTTATAGCCTACAAGTACAATATATTTTTCTTTACTTGTATCATTTAGCAAACAAATATGGCACATTTCTAGCTACAGATAAGAGTTAGATAAGATTATCGATTGAATGATTGAATTAAATTATTTTTATTATGAAAAATTATAAGGAAAATAATTGTTCGAAAATTCGTGACTTTCATTCGGGTTATTGTTACCAAATAAGGACAAGTTAAGAAAAATGGACTATAGTAGTAGTAGTAAAGTATCGTTTTATAATGTATTCTCTAACTCAACTAATGTTGTTGTATTGGTTCCATAAGCATCGGTCCTTAATACGTTGACAAGATCTCTAACTATTGGGAAGTTCAGAAATTAGATAAAATTGAATTAAAATATTCTATTATTTACATACTTAGATTTCATGCTTAGATAATCAAAACGTGTTAATAATACCTAGAGCAAAATGACCAAAATTGATACGAATAAAACAAAATTTTTAGCGATTTACAAAATTGTCCATTTCGAAAGTTCGTTAAAAATTACGGCTATTATTTAATTTCCGACCAAAAAGAAGGATGTTATATGACGTTTGTGTTTGTGTGTCCACGTATTTGTGTATCTGTTTGGGGCATCGTAGTTCTCTAACAAATGGACCAATTTTGATGTGGTCTAGCGGATCTAATGTAATCGAGGTGAGTCTTAACTATAAGTTATGAAGATCTGTTCAAGCGTTTGAAAGTTATTAGACCTTTTTTAATTGGAGATCGACTTCGAGTTGTTTAATCGAATTTATTTTACCACACACTAAATTATATTAAATAACATAGTTGACCTTGTGGCAGGGCGGGTGGTGCTCATACTGCATGATACCAGACAGGTGTACATTTCTTCGCGGATTATAGGGAAAAAGGTTTGTGATTATTTTGATTAATATTCTGTTTATTTTGTAAATTTGTCGACTACATATAATGCTATACACAATTATATTTATACTAGTGAACCGGTACATGTTTTGCTACGTATAAAGTGAAATAATAAAATAAATACAAAATTAATTCATTTGTTTCAAATTCACGAAACAAATTCATTTAAGTCCGTTCTTGAGTTATAAAATTACAACGAAAAATGTCATGGATTTTTATATTTATAGATATTATAGAGATTTTTCCATATAACCCATTTCCAACTTTGATAATCTCCGCAGTCATACTGTCTCTAGTTAGTTACTAAGCAACATCGTCCAAAGTCGGCATTATGGGTATCAAAATCCATGAGCTTATAACATATATTTAGTTATATAATACCACAATTAAAAATTATAATTGCATTTATAAATAACTTGAATATAATCCCAACTCGACCGCTACAAAGGTACAACTAGTTACTAGTGTACACAGAAATTGTATTAACGTTTTTATTGAACCTGCATCATTCGTAGAGAAAACTCGAACATAGAAACACAATAAATGAACAAGTGACATTTTATCAAACCCTACATTTATAGTGACACTCATTAGGCCACCAATCTCGCGATATGGCCGCCGTAACGACATCTGGCACGGAGCTGACGGCGAGATTTCAACATTTGACATTGAAATGCTCTTATGTTTTCAACAAAACTTTAATTTATGGAACTCCAGACTTAGCGGCTATTTAATTGCAATAAAATATAAAATGGATGTAATACTATGGAGAAGTCGCTTATATAAACTATTATATATTTTTTAACGCAGGGGAAATCTTCGAAAAGATATCCGATTCCTGGGGGGGATTCCACTAAAACCCTGCGATTGTCTTTCTCAGCACGGAAATGGAGATGCCTCGGGATCGTTTTATATAAACTATTAATACGCAATCGTTTTTAAGAGACGATTTTTCACTGACTACAGCTCGTATACGGCCCGAGTGCGTTAACTTAAGCAGTGTTTCGCTCTCATAGAAGATCGGGGTGAAGTTGCTGATATGGGGATGATTAACCACCTCAAAGTATCCACTCTAAGAGGTGAACTTATCAACAAATCTGAACAGGTCTTTATAAATTATAGCTAAGAACCATCTCGATTACATCAGCTTTTTAACAAAAAAAAAAAACAAAATCGGTTCATTCATATAAAGACAGATTCAAAGACATACTTTCCTTCTTTTGGGGTTGGAGTTTAACAATTAGACTTATTTTTACAACTTTCTACGCCAACTATATGTTTGATCATGATGGAAAAAGCGTTGTTGTAGAGACAACTGGCTGGCACAGTGGTCATTGCGCTAGCGCAAACGCTCGCAGGATTCATCTCCATTTCATTAAATATTTTTTTAAGTCACCAGTGGCCCGCACCGGCTTCGTTGGGGTTACATATAAATTTGCAATCCCTAATTCCTTAGGGGTAAATATTTTTGAAAACGCCGATGTACATATGCAATTATTTCTAACCAGAAGTACAATAGCTATATTAAATTTCGTATTTTTTTCATTCTTGATTTACCCCCTTAAAGGCAAAATTTCCAAAAATCCTTATTAGTGAATGTTTACAACATAAAGGCAATCATCGACTGATAAAATTTTAAGCTTGTAGCCCCAGCGGCAGGCCCGCGCCAAGCCTAATCGGCGCCATCGTGCGACTGTCTTATATGCGCTTTTTTACACGACTGCGCGACGCAAATGAAGGTAATGTGGTTATCATTCTATGTATGTATGTTATATATCAAGTGAAATATCATTGAATAGGTACTCGTACTGTTTTACAACTATAAGGAAGAGTTAGATTGGTTTTACTTAAAGTATTTTTTTCATATGGAATTTTTCTTTAAGAATAGGTTAGAGCGGGCGCCTTTCGGACTCGGCGCCGTCGTGCGTTGCACGACTTTGCACGTATGGACGGCGCGGGCATGCCCAGCAGTTTAAACTCTGTGTTGATAAATCAGTCAGTCAGGACGAGTAATTATATATGTATGTATAAATATGTTTATCAGACGATTGAGTCCGAGGCCTAACTATGTTAGAATATAATATAAGTATGCTAGTACAGTATACTAGCTCCTACTTTTGGCATTGCCTGAATTTGTTTCGTTTAAATTGAATTTGTCAACATCAACACAACTAACTACATTCTCACTTATTTCTCTTCTAAATAGTGCAACCTTTTACTAGGTAAATAATTTAAAAATCGATCAAGTGGTTTCAAAGATTTCCGTCTACAATATAAACTTTATGTCTTTAACAATTATTAGTGTTTATTCAATTTAAGACAAGCGAAGATAAACTTGGACTAGATTTTGTAACATATTAAGCAACAAATAAAACACTTCAAAGTAAAGACAAACAGCGCACGCGCATAAATCTCGAAGCTAAACAACCTACAGCGTACGCGCTCTATTTCAGTGCCCGCGAGGGAAATGGCGGCCTTGCCAAAGACAACAACTCTATGTACATGTGTTGAACGTGTCTTTATAGCAATCATATCGTAATTTAAATTAAAACTGAATGTTAAAATGGAATACCTATTTTAGGATTTTATGAAAAGAAAATGAGACACATAAATTGATGCTGATAAGCAATGATGTGTCAACCAACAAAAAGCCAAATTCGGAGATATTGATGTATTTTGATACTGCGTCACCTATTTAACATTATTAAAAAAATTGAATTCATATAAACTCAAGAAGTACGGAAGAAAGTTTCTTAATTAATTATTTCGAATTTCAAGTGCGTTCCATATTTTACAATTTATACAATAATCTCAAACATTTGAAAAACTTTTTATTAGATATTATATTAAATATAACAATTTGCTTTTAATTAATTATTCCTTTTATCAATAAAGGTATACGATATACGTGAATCTAAGAAGCTATGTTCTAAAATTGCTAACATTTTTTTTTATTTAAATTATAACTGCCTTTAATTAAACACGTTCTTTACTGCGAATGCATAACATTTCGTTATATCGTTATGAATTTTCTACGGATCTTGTCTTCTTGGTCAAATTTAAATAAAAATAACGAGTTTATTTACGAGAGTTACGATCTTGTTGTTTTTTTAAAAAATAGCTAGCAAATAAGCCGGTGGGACACCTGGAGCTAAGTTATCCTCACCGCCCATGGACATTTGCAGCACCAGAGAAGTCACAAATGTGTTGCTAGCTTTAAAAAGGGATTATTACAATCGATTCACAATCCGTGATGGCAATTTTTAACCGACTTCGAAAACGGAGAAAGTTCCATGTTCGGCTGTATATTGTAGAGAAAATTGATTTTTAAAAGTTTTTATTATATCAATCGAATTTAAAACCTTCTTTTTTAAGTCGGTTAAAAATAAAATGTTCAATGTATATAATTGGCTACGATATGATCAATTTAATACGATTATGACCTAAATTATAGCGATCTAAATTGCTTTCATGTTCATAAAGAGCAGGTATCTAATAATTGAGCGATGAGCAACGATCGGCTACACACATTAAGATTCTTTCAATGTTCTCGTTTATATTAAAATATTTTCGTTATCTACTATTTTAGCAAAGCTATTTAAAAATATATGTAAAGTCAAAAGAAAAAAAAAGTACTTGAGTGTATTAAGAGTTATGTCTAGGGGTTTAGTTATTATCAAAATCTGTACAGAGACTTCTTTGAGATTTGGTCACTTTAAAAATTCAACCTATTACAAAATTGAAGATTCTGTTTGTTTAAATGCGGTAATTTAATAGTATTTTAATCAAATTTGAAAAAAAAAACATTCTGCTTTAGACAGCCCGTGCAATGAGTAAGATTATATGCTATATAACATCACGCTAGAATATATAATAGAGTATCAAGAACCATAAACGGAGGTGAACCTTCGATATACATTTTAATACTAGCACGCGGTGTCTTTCATGTTTATGGTTACTATTTTGCTCCCGACTAGTATAGGTATTCTCTATACTATTACTCCCTCTATGGACGCTGATAAGCAATACTGTGCCAAGCCACACGGACTCCATTGGCAAAAAATGGCGTCTAAAGATGTCAAACCTATTCTTAATCATTTTGTTTTAAGAACTTTATATTCATCTTTTCTCTTCGATTTATATGTAAGTTATAGTGAATTGAAAGCATATTTATATATTAAATAACAATTTTTTCAAATATTTGACATTATTGTATAAATTGTACAATATGGAACGCACTTGAAATTCGATACATTCACTTAAGAAACTTTATTTCGTACTTAGTTTAAAGTACTTGAAAATGTTTAGAATTTAACTTTTTGTAAGTTGACACATTTTTGCTTATCAACATCCACATACAAACTTAAAAACAATTTTTTCCTCTTCATAATATTAGTACAGATTGCATAAGTATCAAGCTTCACTCACCATTTCTCTCTGTATACGTCGTCTTTTCAGCATAGTTTCCGTATCTAGCGTTGCTCAGGTCGTCCAATAGAGTATCCAGCTCGGACAAGTTCCCGCGGCCGGTTGTCCTGCCGTAGCCAGGGGACTGACTCGTGTACCCAGGGGACTGACTAGTGTACCCGGGCGAATGACTAGTGTAGCCAGGGGAATGACCATAGTTTGTGCTGTATTTGACCGGCGCTATCTTCTCGTGAATCGCTGTTGTGTTTTGGTAGGTAGGCTGTGGAAAAAGATATTTTTATTAGTTCTCAGTTATAAAAAAAAATAACAGTAAATATTGATGATGAAAGCATCGAAGTTAGTTTAATGTCTGAATTCTTGACGTTCAGACAAAGTACAGGCAGAAAAATACAAAATCTCAACCCGCTATTCGCTGGTTCCTGATTTACTTCTGTGAGTCGTAGCGTGATGTAATATAGCCTATAAACTTGCTAAATAAACGGGCTATCTAACGCAAAAATATTTTTTTTTAATTAGATCAGCAGTTTCAGTTGTTACTCTATACAAACTTATAGATCAATTTCACCTCTTTATAATATTAGTATAGATAAAATTATGTTTTGTAATGTGCAAAGATCGATCCCACGACAACACCAGTGAAACAGAGACCTGTGCGTCAACAAGCCATTAAGAGACCAAAATCATTTCATTATATAAACTCAGTAAGTCTGACATATACATAATAACTTTTATTGTGTAGCTTGGTTTTTGATATCACGTACGTATGAATAATAAAATGACTGTCAAAAATTTAATATTTTAAGGAAAGTCCATATTACAGTTCTAATTCTATAAAATATTTATTTGAAAACTATGTAAATAACTATACACATATATAATTGTAATAGCCAATGTTTTCATGGCATTGTTTATTTAATTAGAAATTGAAAATAAATTTTTTGCTTTGTTTTTAAGCTTAATGGCTTTTTAAACTAAAAGTATAGTAAGATAAAATAAGGTGAAAAAATATAATTGTGGATTATTAAATGCTATTCATGTTCCATAACTTTTTTTATAATTGAAACTCGATTTTACCAATTACGATATGGATTTCAAAAATAATTCAATCATTATTCTTATTTTCCCAGTACATTAGCGCGTTAATATTATTTTTCCAGTACATTAGCGCGTTCGGGAAAGTGGCAAGAGCTTTGCTACATATTAATGTATCACTTCTTCGAAGATGCACTAAGTGGATGCTGATAAGCGATACTGTTTCAAGCCACACGGATTTGATTTTGACAAACAGGCGTCTGAAGATGTCAAACCTAATAAATTTGTTTGAAGGTTATTCATCTTATATATTCCTCTTATATTTTCTATTTTGATAAAAGATATAATGGTTTAAAAGTAGACTGGTATAGTCAAAGTTTTATCAATTTTTAAGTTTTTCTAATATATGAGATTCTTACATACTGGAAAATATAGAACGCATTTCGATACTCGAAACATTAAATTAAGGATTTTTTCCGTACTTATTTACTTTATATATGACTTTAAAGTCATAGTTTTTGAATAATGTTAATTACATGACGCATACATCATTATCTCCGAATTTGACTTTTTGTGGGTTGACACATTATTGCTTATCAGCATCCAAGGGAAATAAATATTTTAACGCATGCGTATCCATATCATTAAAATATGATCGATATAGTTTCTATAAAAGCTTAGCGACATCTATGTTAAAATGTTGCCAACCGTTGGCTACCTTCCAGCTCGTTTTGTTAATCGTAATTTCGCTGACGGGTACATGAAACGATTTCTCTTACATTAACTAGATGGCGTTTGACATTACCACTAATATTTTTTATCACTAATGTAGATTAAAAAAAACGCTAAATAAAAAAAGGACAATAACAAAACTGTTTTTAAGACACATTTCCTGAAATCCTTTTGAGAAATATGTAAAACATGTCTAAGAACCTGTTTTAAAGTGGTATCCATATAATAATTCAGAAACTATCATTGAATCGATTTAGTTGTTTTTAAGCAAAATTGTTGTTGCTGTGAAGTCAGTAATACAGAAACACATCGTCTTCGAAACACACAATTATGCGTTCTACAGTGGATAAAAAATGTCTAACACACAAACACACACAAGATTAAAATTCACTACAACCTTTATAAAAATATTGTATTTATTAGTCACTCGATTTTCAGAGAAGAACCTAAAGCTTTAGATGCAGCAAAAGAATTTTAACTAAGCTACGTGAATCACAATCAAGAAAGTATCATTGATTTGATTAGTCAGTGAAGTGAAGTGATTTTTTTTATTACCTGCTAAGTTACAAATAATTATTTGAGATTGATTGTTGACAAGCCTTACACGATATGTCAAGAGATCTAGAAATATCATTGTGTATTGTGTAAGATGTAGGATGTAAATAGTGATTCTATGCATGAGAAGGCCATTTCAGGTCTTATCGACAACAAAAATAAATATATAGATATTTATATAGATTTTTAATATTTGCGACTTTCTTCAACATACATCTTGCTATTACGTGATAAATTAAAACTTAAATTCTAGTTATTCGGAGATGCCACGGAGAATTAGGAAATTAAGCCGCAATTTAAAAGAATAATATTTTATTTGAAATAACTACATTAATTCATAATATATAATTTAAAATAAACGTCTGTATATAATAAAGATTAGTATATGTATATAGTAAGTGATCTAGAAACATTAAAGGGCACTAAAACAATAGGTTCAAATGATTTTAGTTTCCATGAAATGTTCGTTTAACTAAAACAAAATATCATGGAAACGGATACATTAAAGTCAGTTGTTTAACCAATTATTATCGTCCATTTCATATTTAGTTTGTCCACCTGAAATTCTGTTACGTCCCAATTATTCCTTAAGGGTGATATTATAAGGCAAGCATTACACTTATAAATTTTGCTCTCAGGCTTTCCTAAGGATTTACAAGTTGTTAATCATTGCTTTACATCTAAATTTAGCTATCAGTGCCATCATTTTCGACAGTTATCTAGGTAACCGTTATCAGGTTACAGATTTGTTTTATGTCAATTACGAAAGTTAAACATTCAAATGTACTTCTCGCCTATCAGATAGTTCTATATATAACGACAGTAACTACGGCACGAAGCTGCGTTGCAATACTACGCCCACCTTCAATTCAAAGTCGAGAAATCCCATTCCTAATCTGGTCACAACTGTTAATTGTAGAATATCTTTTTTATTTATGATATTTCTATATCTGCTAAGACTGTCGAAAACTTATGAATTGAATATGATGTAATGATTAATGTTTTAAAAATTAATGATGCTAATCGTTTAAGTGAGATATTTTTAATATGTGGATATAAAGAAACAATTCTCCCTAAAGTTACGAACCAATAAAAATGTCGTTTTAGAACTTATTTATCGGTTCGTTTCTTAAACTTAGATATCGCACGCTTAGTATAAATTAAAGTGACCGAATTAACAAATTACATTTTAGGGAACAATACCCAAAAAATGTGTTACACTTGGGAATTCAGATATTTATTTACAAAATTATATAAATGAACCGCAGATTTATATAAAACTAAATTTAATTATCAACTTAGATAATTTGTATCACATAAGTTTCACAAAGATTTTTAATTCGGTCACTTTAATAGTAAACGTGCGATAGGCTCAAGTCAAAGATGGCCCAATTTGATTTAGAACGTGACTTTGATACTGACTAAAAGTTCTAACATAAAATAATATATGAAAAATAATATATAAAGACATTATGAATATAGAAACATTTTCTCACGAGTTACAGGAGATAAACTAATCTGCTTTGTCTACAAATTAAAAGCAGATTCTTCTGAAGAATTATTGAAGCTGAAAAGTCTCGGTAATGGTATAGTTTACATGAAATTGATGTAGGTACTAAAATCAAGAATAACTCTCACAAACTGAAGAATGGCGTCTAGATTCGAACAAAAATATTAAGACACTAATCGGTGACGATACTAAGAAGCCACGATAGTGATTGCATCGCGTCGGAATTCTGCGAAGCTTCGGCTATAGGAGACGCAGTTATTTTCGAGAGAACGTTATTCTTATCGACGAAGCCATAACAAAAGAATTTTGCTCGATCGTCGTGTCTACACCCTCAGATGGAAATTAAAACAATGTTCATCTCACGACTGTTATAAATATAACTGTAATAATCAATGGATTTTGAAAAACATGTTTGTTAATATTTCTTTTTATTTTGATGAAACTATACAGATTAAAAATAATATTATATAGATTTTTCAGTTATATAGAATAATACGGGCGAAGCAGCGGGCGAAAGCTAGTTGAATATAAAGCGATTTTTTAAAGTTGTTAAATGCACTATTTTTTTGCTTTAGAAATAATATGGAAGCCTCGATTTGTTTTAGGGTCTATTCGTTGAACGATTTTATAATAATTATTGTGTATTTAATCATAAAGTGTAAGCCTGCTAAGCATATACGATCTGCTATATGAAGATCTTAGCAATGATTAAATGTTTAAGAGAGATTACAAGAAGGTTATGGAAAAAACTCTAGTCATAGAAATATAGAGAACGAGCACAAAAAGTATGACTAGAAGTAACTCAAGAGGACTCAAAAATGTTCATAATTTAACGCTTTGACTCGCTTATTTAATTGTTCAATTAATTGGAATTGTGATGCAACCGAGAAATAATGCATTGCAATGGTATAGCATTCTAAACAGATTTTATTTTTCTCAACATTTGACATACGTACGTTATTCCTATTTTCAATGAATATATAATTTAAAGATAGAATCATTTTATATTAAAATTCTTATTATTTATAATTATAGGGAAAGGTCGGAAGGTCATAATATAATCGTCTTGATGTTTATATTATAAAACGGAAAATAAATAGAAATTATCCTTATATGATACACGATGACGAATTCTGTGATTGGTCATAATCAATATTTACAATAGAAAATCCAAACACGTACATGTTTACTACATATGTAAATCGTAAAGCGTCAACCTATTGTATAATATACTTTATGTAAATTTATTTTTTTACTTTCTTCTTTGTAATGGATCTTGAGTAAAATATTTATTTGACAGCTATACATTACAAAGCTGTACTAATATAGTTCTATATATACCAATATTATATAGAGATAAAATGTGTTTGTTTGTATGTATGAGGCAATCTCTGGAACGGTGAAAAAATATTTTTCCATTAGAGAGACCGTTTGTTAAGGAAGGTGATAGGCTATATTACATCACGCCATGATTGTGTGATGTAAAGCAATAACCATAAGCGCGAGTAAAACCGCGAGAGGCAGCTAATGTACTCCAAAGATGAAAGATTTGTTTGTTTGTTTGCATTGAATAGGCTCCAAAACTACTAGAGCGATTTGAAACATTTTTATTTCTGTTGGTTAGCCCATTTTTGAGGAAGGTTATATTACATCACGCCACGATTAATAGGAGTGCAGCAATAATCATAAGCGCGAATGAAACCGCGAGAGGCAGCTAATGTACACTAAAGATGAAAGATTCGATTGTTTGTTTGATTTAGCTCCGAAAATATTTACGCGATTTGACACATTTGTAGATCTGTTGGTTAACCTATTTATTAAGGAAGGTTATAGGCTATATTACATCACGCTACGAATCATATGAGAGAAGCGCGAGTGAAAATACGAGAAGCAGCTATTACCTATTAATATAAATCTAAAGAGTTTGTTTGTTTAGAATGGTTTATCTCAGGCGTTAGTGGATAAGAATAATGCAATTTCCTCCAGACTTCTCCCAAGACCTGAAGGTTACTGCACGATGTTTTCGTTTGCCGTCGAACAAGAAATTAATTTATCTATACTAATTTACTAATATTATAAACATGTAAAACATTTTTGTAAGTTTGTATGTAGCGGTAATCTTGAAAACTACTGATCCTATTAAAAAAAAACATTTTGCGTTAGATAGCCCGTTTATTAAGAAAGGTTATAGGCGATATTACATTACATTTGTTTGTAAATTTTTTATGTACGAGGCAATCTCAGAAACAGTAAAAAAATATTTTTGCTTTAAAGATAATGTTGGCAATATTACATTACGCTACGATTCATAGGAGCGAAGCGGTTTGTTTGTTTGTTTGATTGTTTGCTTGAACGCGCTCATCTCAGGAATTACTGGTCCGATTTGAAAAACTTTTTCTTTGTTAGATAGCCCATTTATCGAGGAAGGCTATATATTAGCAAGCTAAGACTAAAACGAGCGGGGCACCAATGAAAAATGTTTCAAAATCGGGGGATATTTTCCTATCGAGAGAGCTTACGCTGTGTGCGCTGCATAAACGGTTAAAGTTTCGCAAAAATCATGTAGGACAGAATTATTCCATTATGCATTATTAGTCCAAAGTAACTATACCACGCAAATGAAGTCGCAGGCGGAAGCTAGTTGTATATATAATTGTATACGTATAAGTCAACGTAAGTAAAGTCACGACAAAAGCTAGTGACGCTATAAATCTCGATATCATATAGGAAGCAATTAGTATTTATTGGACTCGTAAATAATGTTTACATTACGTCATTCCGTATAACGACATTTTGTCTTGTAATTTATTTAGATGAAAGATGATTGATGATATCTTTATATTGATAACATATATTTATACTGATATAAAAACGAAAAAAAAAACTATCAAGTCATTGTACATGCAGTTATATAACTTCAAAAACCATATCGTTATCATTAACTATTAAAATGATGGACGTTTCAAATTTATGTACTTTTAAACAGTTGAATTAGGTAGGCATATAATATTTTTGTACTTTATAATATACTAACATCTTTTTTTTATTTCGATAATTTGGATCGGAAAAAAACAAAACATATGTACGAGTATGTATACGTTTTTAACAATCATATTTTTAATTACGAAATCAATTAATCATTTTTCGTCTTAGCACTAACAAAAATATAGCAACAGCGTAAAAAAATTGTTACTTATACTTACAGAAGCTGGTTTAGCGTAATCCGAGCTAATATTTCTTGAGCCATTTATTGAGCCGTAGCCGGTCGAAGTCGGTGAGCTGAGGCTACCGCCAGGGGAACTCAGGCGACCAGGGGAGTTGCCACGACCGAGTGGTGAGCCGGTCCTGCCGGGGGAACTGGTCCTTCCTCCCGGTGAACTGGTTCTGCCACCGGGACTGCTGACCCGGCCAGGGTTGATGGAGTTCTGGAGGTCGGCAAGGAGGGCATCTGGAAACGAGAAATATGACATTTGAGTAACGGTGTCTAATTTCATGATGATTCATTTGTTTTACTTAGATGTATTTAATTTATGTATATACTCGTTATTATATGTAACACAAAAAAATAATTCACATCCTAAATTTATGATCACTTACAACCGCGAGCAGTCACAGTGCTGCCCCCTATAATATATAACAGTTTAAAAGAAATGTAGAATAGAAATCATCTTTACTTTACTGGGTTTTAAGGATGTTTCAGCGGTATTTTTATTCATAACCCCAAAAGAGGAATATTACATATTTAAGGACTTTCTTTGAATGTATCTTATCTTTTAAAGTAATGGACCAATTTCATTTTTTTTTAAACTTTAATTGAAAGATGTTTTAATGAGTACATTCTATAGCTATATTCAGTCAAAACCTGTTCATCCCATGAAAATTATTACGTTTTGCTCTTTTTGAAAGAGAGTGGCGAACTCAACCCATACATTAAACTTTTATCAATCAGGGTTTTTTTATTTTATTAAGTTTTCTGGTAATTGTTTCAAGAATCCCATTAAAGTTTGCATTTTTGCATTTAGACAAAAGTCTGTATCACACTATAGGCATTATATTTACATGACTTATGTGATAGTTATACTCAGAGGCGTAACTATAGCATCTGAGGCCCGTGGTAAATTCTTTGGATGGAGCCTAAAAGTAAAAATCGTCATGTCATAACATAATTTTATACATATTTATAATTAAATGACAATTTACTTTTAATAAGATTGTTAGTAATAAAATTTATTTAAGCCCTCTCAGTTGCAGGGCCCGTGAGTTTTTGCCAGCCTTGCCACCCTATAGTTACGCCCCTGATTATACAATTGTTCTTATAACATGTCTTCGCAGAATACTCGTACTTATCAGTAATGTTGAGTAACCGTAAAGTAATATCTACTCGGATCATTTCACACACTGCAGTGCTTCGTTAGTCATGATGTCATGTTAGTTAAAATAAATCGAGGGTCCTCTAATTGGCTCCAATAAACTCGCACCACATTCGCAATTAACTTAAATGTCAACAAAATTTAAAAGCGATTGTTATTTTTAAACAACTTCAAAAAAGGAAGAATTGATCAATTCAACTGAATTTTTTTAAAAGAAAATCTTATGATGTCGCATCACCATCACGCTAAATTTAAAGAGGGTCAAGGATTAAGGATTTTCATATTTATTATGTAGTTTGAGGTATTTCTTCGATTTTAACTTTTGACAGAATATTCAAGATTGGTCGCATTTTAGAAATGAAGAATACTTGAAATCGTATATGCTATTTTCCTACACTTAATTATTACTACTGTAAAAAAGTAGCTATACGTTTTTCCGGATTCATGTACGTATATAGGTAAGTTTTTTTATTCCACTATATCTCCTAAAAGCTGCAAATTATAGTATCGATAGTTACTTACATAACTCACATAATCTCGAGTGACATAGGTTAAGTGATATAGTCGTGTTTTACAATAATACTTTCATATTAAATACTTATATGTTTATAATACTAATAACTTCATTTGTAATTAAAGTGAACAGAAAAAAAGTTTTTGCCCATCTTGGCCGGCTAAAAAAAAACGGGTTTCATTTCGGGCGAGTTGAACGACCTTAAAACATCCTTTTATACAGTTAGCAACCGAATCTCACATTCAATAAAACTTGTATGATCCTACTGTTCTTAAAACCTTATCGGTCAACTGCTTAGAGAAAAACATCGTTCATGAGATACGACAGAGAGCTCTCAGTCCGAGCACACTTAGCATTTTATGGTTTTTGTCACTTAAAACATACCAATGGCCCTTTCATGGAACGAAAATTAGGTTATCGTATCAACGGGTTCATTAAAAAAGTTACTCCTAGTAAGAAATTCTAGTAAGATTAAAAATACCAAGATCCTCGACGGCTTCGTAGACATCTTCATAATCCGTTTGAGGGTTCATATTCGTGTGACTTTTCAATATTTTCCCGTAAACATCGTCGTTTACCGAATAATGTGCTTTTGACATTTTAACACAACTTATTGACAGAACTTATTAAAAAAAACCTAAACAAGCACTTTAAACCTGGCCACTAAGAATTCGCAAGGGTCTTCATAAAATAAAAAATATATATATACACGAAAAAGGCGGCGGAAAGTATTCTAAATTTAAATATACGCTTTGCCCTATAACGTTATGGCGCGGGCGACTCTGTTATGGACTAATGCAGTACTGATTCACCTCGAGCGCAGACCGCAAAAATCACGCACAGCCTAACACATTGTTTTTTTTTTTCGTTGTTCACAGATATTTGGGATTCCAATGTTTTATATTAAAAGCGCTTATTCAAATCATAATCATACAATTATCAAACACTTGTCTCTGTCTAAGCATTCATCAAATTCATTCATAAATTTGGATAATAGTTTAAGTTTATTTGGTTAACATTTCTGAATGTAATATTTTTTTTGTTATTACGTACATCACAATTAGTGGTCTAAATTAATTATCTTTTAATGTTATAAATGGTTTATTCTTGCAGCGCTTCAGCGCTTAAAGATACAAGCTCATCAATGGTCGCGCTGACGCCGCCGTGATAATGACGAGGCGTAGTATGACGCCTGCTTTGCGGAATTTGTCTCGCTATAGGCTTTGAGACGAGGAATTAGTATGTTTGTTGTGTACTGGTCAAACAGGACAAAGAAAAATATCTATACACTAAATATACACTAATAAAAACGGATCAATACCGTTTCTAGTAGATGACTAATAAGATAATCTTGTGTTTTGTATTAGTTTATTAATCACGTTGTAATGAAATATGTTTTATTATATGGACGCTGATATGCAATATTGTGTCAAGCCACACGGATTTTATTTTGAGAAAATGGCATCTAAAGATGTCGAATCTATTCTTAACACATCTGTTTAAAGAAGCATATATCCATCTTTTCTATTCTATTTTGAAAAACAGTATAATTAATAAATAGCAGATAGGCTACTAAAGAGTTATATCTAATAATAAGTTTTTCAACTATATGAAATTATTGCATAATTCAAAATATGGAACTCACTTTAATACTCTAAACATTTGATTAAGAAACTTTTTTACGTACTTATTTAGTTCAGATGACTTTAATTTTTTTTGTGTAATGTTAAATTCGAAATACATTATCAGAATACATCAATATCTCTAAATTTGACTTTTTGCAGGTTGACACATTATTGCTTATCAGCATCCATATATAGTACATGTAATTAAGACATGTATTCCTACGTGTTAGGTGTATACAAATATTATATAAGACGTAAATAATGCAAGATTTATAAATATAAAGTTTAATAATTTGTAGTTTTTTAAAAAACTAAAAAATATGTTTTTCTCCACGCTAAAAATTATAAAATTATTAAGTAAAATGACTTATTCAAAAAGCATAATTTGCGTTACTGTGATTATGTGTGGAATAAAAGAAAGGAAAGAAAGAAATGTTTCTCGGCATTCGTTGCCATAGTAAATGTTGTTATATTAAAATTACGCATTTTTGTTATACGTAGTACGTAAATCATCTTGTGAAGGGTTTTATAAACGCCGCTTGTTATTTATCTCGTCCTAGTAAAAAGGTAAGATAAGATACAACACTCATTTAATAGTTTGCTCATTTAAGATTTTATGTTATTTTCTATCACAAAATAAACAATTTTAAAATCTTAAAACAAACTGATAAACATCGACAATTTAGGTCGACGCGCCAAATATTACTACGTATGGATATACTTTTGTAGAACCTATTTACTTTATCAAAGAATCCAACACTAAATTTGAAAAAAAAACATTTTGTTCAATACATCAAATAGTAGCCTATTTATATAAGGTCACTTGTCTGAATGTAAACATGTATAATGAGTAAGACATGTTATTTACATCAGACGTAATAATACCTTGCGCCTGTTGATTTTCTACGAGCAAATGAATAACATGGTGTTATTGCAATATTTGTCTTAATGTATTTTATACCTTAACTTTTATTTAATTTTACATTAATTTAATTTTACATAATGCAAAATAGTAAGATTACGTTTTATCAATTTCTACCACCGGTTTAGAATGTATAACAGATCTTTAACGTTTTAATGTTTAACATGATATAAAATGACATGACATTTTTTATTACAATTTTGTCAACCGTGTGTAACAGACGGGCGCAGGTTCAGAAGTCAGAGATCAGGAGTGTATATAACAATGGGTGTATTTGCCATAATCCTAGTTCATGGGTTTGTCTTGTGTTTTTTGACTCTAGGCACAAGGATTTGATTGGTTTATTGGTGAGGCTTTTACTTCTCATTATTTTCTTCTTAAAAAAAAGAATAAAAAATAAGAATAAGATTTAAATAATTTGTTTCAACTAATTATTTTCGTTTTTAGGAAAGTGATAGATACTTAACTCATTAAATCGTTACACAAAGTCTAGGATGGGATTTATTAATCAAAGTCGTGAATGAGTTCATTCCACTACCAAACCATAGTCAAGCCATGGTTTCGCTCTTAGTCGCGTTCACTTAGTTACTTATTTGCTCTTATATGTCGTAGTCTATTGTTATTTGGCCTATAATCTTCCCCATTACCTGCGCTATATAACGCAATAATATTTTTCATCGACTTGATAGATCCTGCGATAAATGTGTTTTAACAATAGCCGTATACTTCAATAGAGATTGAAGACAAAACCGTCTAATATTTGAATTTACTGACAATGCAGTCAGACCGATCAATTCGCCATACGATAGCGAACCGCAAGGTTATCTGCAAGTCGACACTTCCCTGATACCGAGCATCGTGCTTTATTTAATTTAGAAATTGAACATTGCAATGTAGGTTTCACGTTTACTTTATAACTTTTAATGTATAATTTTTAATTGAATAAATAAGCTTGATCTTGTGTCAAGTTTTGTAAATAAAAAAAATATAGCACTTAATGATGGTTTCCCGTAAGTATATCTTTTATATGTTTGAAATAGAAGATTCTCGTGAGTTTTTTCGCTTAGATGTGAAATATAAAGGTACAGTTATGTTTTTAATCTAGATTCTTGATAGCATTGTCAGTGTGTTCTTACAAAACACACCCTTAGAATCACCCTTAAGTCTTCTCGTTCTTTGAGTTGTACCTAATAAAGCTATGGAAGGTAGAAGAACCAAAATGAATACCAATTTCGATAAAATTAGTCTAGGAAGTGCTTTATATTCAGGGTTACAAATTACACACATTTCATTAATACAGAGTTGTAGCAGTGTGCCAAGTGTAATTAAAAGCCAACTAGTCACTTTCGCATTATGCTAATGTACTCGTATGTTTGTATAGATGAATACCTACTGAAACCTTGGGATTTTTTAAGCAAATTAAATGAAAAAATATCTAAATTTTAGATAACGTTATTCATTCAACAGATAATTATGATTTTTGTAAATTAATTAGGTTAAAGACTGTTTAAAATAAGTGAAGTAACATAATCGGATAAAATTTATGATCTATTATATGCGATGGCGCATTTTGTTTACGGCATCGAATCCCGAACGCTCCAGTAACAAGTTACCGATATAGCGCAAGGTCGTACAATAAAAGCGACTTGACTCATTGTAGGTCACTCACTATTACACTATTCTGCACTTACCCAGATACGAACTGAAATCACTGAAATATCTCCTCCAATCCGTAGCATTCAGTTCAGGATTCTCCACGGATTCACGTTCAACAGTGTACTTCCTCTCTAGCACGGGGGAGAACGAGACAGATTTAGGGGATGCGGAGCGCGTGCGCACGGACGCCATCCCTCACGTGTGGGGTATAAAAAGCGCAGCGGATGAGAATTCACAGGCAGTCGTGGTGCGACTACGACTAGGAGTAGACTGGTCAATTTGGTGTGTGAGACGAAGGGTTATCTGAGGCGCGGGCGATGCCGGATGATAGCGCGGTCACACTACGGAGCTGGCGAATGCGTTACGCGACGTTCTATTCCCGTCATCAGGTTGATGCCATTGACGTTATATTTCATAATAACGTGAGACTTCATTAACCCACTTACTTTACCCCATAATTAAATCGGGGATGACCTACTTTGTTAATTTCACAGGTATATTTTTCTTTTATTGCTTCAACTAAGTTATATATTTGGTATTTCATGCCGTATAGCGCATGGTAGACGTAAACTTAGATGAAAATAAAGATTCCTAAAAGTAAACGAACCTAAATAGTTAGTCACATTAAAAAGAAAAAACAAATGATAAAAGTGAAGGGCTTCTCACATTTATAATCGTCAACCGGTAGTTACATAAACAGACTTTCGGACCGTGGTGGGCGGGCGACGCCCTACAAACCCAGCGAAACTCACTTCAACGTTACGTTAACGTAAATAAAATTAAAAAATCACTAAAAAATTTAAGTAAATATTACTAGAAAGTTCATAAATATTTGTTACGCTACTTTCGTATTAGAACAATTCGATTCCATTTTAAAATCTCACATGTTGA
This sequence comes from Hypolimnas misippus, assembly GCA_037950945.1. Taxonomy (NCBI): domain Eukaryota; kingdom Metazoa; phylum Arthropoda; class Insecta; order Lepidoptera; family Nymphalidae; genus Hypolimnas; species Hypolimnas misippus. The sequence goes on from JBBEEQ010000024.1 coordinate 2,764,308, forward strand.
TCATATGTTCCAATTTTTATAATGTCTTTGGTAGAGAAAGTAAGTAAACCATCTGTTTGTGAGAATTTACTCTAGAACTTTCTGTTGTAATAAATCCCATCTATATATGGGTTCTATATAAGCAATAATGTGTCAACCTAGAAAAACCAAATTCAAAGATATTGATGTATTCTGATAATGCGTAACATATTTAACAGTATTCAAAAAAATTTTGAAGTTATCTTAACTAAATAAGCACGGAAAAAAATTCAAAATTTAATATTTTGAATATTGAAGTGTGTTCCATATTTTCCAATATACAATAATCATATCATATCAATACAATAATATGTTTGAAAAAGTTATTATTATATAAAACCTTTTTATACAACAATCTGCTTTTTATTCATTATTTCTTTCATCAAAATAGAGAATAAAGATTGATATACACGTATTCAAAACCATTTATTAAGAATAGGTTCGACATCTAAATCCGTGTGGCTTATCAATGTCTTATATAGATTAAATAAATATAATTTTATTATTCTTATGTTCTTTAATATAGTTTGGAGTGTATCCTTCAATGAAATATGAACTATAAGCAAAGAAACTGCCTTAAAATTTTACTTCGCTCAATGAACATTGGTACTTGATCACTATCTTAGCGAAAATCGTTTTATATTAGAAAGTAACGAGACTTTCGAAAAAAAGGGGATTAGACTATTTTTCATTTATTTGAATGACATTCTTATTCTACTTATTATGATTTTAAGACTTATTCATTTTTAATTAACAATTGTATAGAAAAAGGATACCCTTTCAAACGAAAAATTAATCGAATCGGTCGAGCCATTTTCGAGAAATCGTTTAACATACATTGAAAAATTAAGAACCTTCTTTTTTGAAAGTCGGTTAAAATAGAGAACCCACCGACAATTTTGACAGACGCTTGCTATAATTGTCAACAACATTGCGAGCGGGAGTTATTAATTCTAGAGAAAAGTGTTCGTGGGAAAAACTCAATATAGAAACAGCATCACGATGAAACGGGCGAGATTTCTCCAATCATAGCGCAAGTCCAAACAATACACAGGAAATAATATTTCTCATACGGGATTTTACCATGGTCTGTTCACATGATTGCTGCTACTATTTAATCTTATAAATGTTATATTAGATTTTAGATACATGACATAAACAGAATGAAATTAAACATGTCATATTATAAGTATGTTTTTTGGCTATAAATATTGGCAAATCTTCTGCAATACGCAATGAGATGCATGATATTTCTAATAATTTATAGTAAAAAAAAAAATATTTTTTTAGAAAAAAGTTTTTATTTAAATGCTCTAAAAAGCGAAAAATAAGTCAAACTGATCAGTTTGATACAATATACAATTTTATATGACGTATAAGTTTGTCGCGAGATTTGTCTGTGTAAATTTCTTTTCAAATTAATACATCGCCAGACGGACTGAAAATACTTAGAAAAGTTTTTAGTTCATGAAGCAATTTCTGAAGTTCTTATTTCACTTAAAAAAATAATTATGGACGTATGCATCCTATCTTAACATATGGTGCATAAACCTAGTCTTAAACTAAACTCAAAAATCCAAGCTGAAGGTGTGCCAACGATCGATGGAAATGAGGAGGGTTCGTAATTTGTCGGGGGATTTTTTATGAATTTTAGGTTTTAAAATCAAAATAACTGGAGTATTTTATAAATCGGGTCCTATCGCGATAGCTAATGGGAGTAATACCTTTTTATTGCCCAACGTTTCGACGAAGTCGCATCCGTCGTGGTCACGAGCTGACTCTGACTCTGAACTGATTTGCTAATGAGCTGTTTATATAAAATATGAATAGCATAAATCGCGAAAGTTTAAAAAATATATTACTGGAGTAATTAAGGCGCTTACCATTCTATAAAACTCTTGCTAAGTTATGCTTAATTTAATTCTGAATGAATAGTAAATTAATTTGACGGCCCGTTTTTTCTATGCACACATTCTATAGATTCAAAGTATGAAAAGCAAAACGTGGGAGCTTCCTGAGTGGGCGGGCTTTAGTCCAAGGCTACTATATTTTAAATAAAAAGCAATAAATCGTAAAAGCCTTTGAAGATACTGTTTAGTTGTTAATATATCATAAAGGTTTTCATTCTAGATTTATATATTTATTTTTGTTACCCTTGAGTAGACGCATTTTGGATATCCTTAGATTTATAGATAAACGTTACGTTATTCACAAGATTATCCCTTATATATACATTATTAATAGAGGACTTAAGAAATGTAATGGAAATGGAACATTTTGTTAATTGTATGAAAAATGATGTATTTTACATCAACAATTTTTTATTCCATTAAACATAATTATTAGTTTATCTTATTTAGCGTTCTATGGAGAAGCTTATCAGTAAGAATAAAATTAAATAGAAAGCCACTTAAAATAATAACTGGTCAAGTGCGAGTAGGACTCGCGCACCGAGGGTTCCGTACAAACTTATAGAAATCTATATAAGACTAACCCATCTACGCTATTTGTGGTCTTCATCATCAGTTTAAACATAAGTTACTATCAAAAATACCTAAATCGGTATACGCTTGCCTATAATATTTGAGGAGTTCCCTCAATTTCTCCAGGATCACATCATCTGATCCTGACCTGAAGACAATGGGACCACCTTGGAAGTATACCTTTTCAAACAAAAAAAAAATTTGAAAATCGGTACACAAATGGCGGCGTAATCGGCGAACAAATATAAAAAAAAAATTAAATACAAGGTCGAATTGAAAACACTCCTTTTTAGAAGTCGCTTAAATATAATCAAATATTATGTAAATATGGATCACGTCCCAAAAACTATTTTGAAACTACTTAGGAGCACTTTAAATTTAAAACACGATCATGGATGCAATCCATGGAAACACAAAATTTTATTTTAAGTACAAATACACCTTATACTTTCAAAAAAAAAAGTTATAGCGCGATTCAGGCTATACCTAGTGCCATCTCTTGACAATTTCAATGAACTAACTTGTTGACTTTGACATTAACAACATAATTATATTGTATTTTATTCTCGTTTTATTTTTATTTATATTCTACTACACTCCACTACCCCTGCACTACGTTCGTAAAATATTTAGATTTACATTATCAATCAAAATATCGAAATATATATTAGTGTTGCCAAGACGAAAATAATTAGTCCTTAATTCGAACAAAACTAATTGTAAATTTATAAATAATTATTTATATTACTAATAACCAGAAGACTTATATGTGTAGATAAATAAGTAAATTAAATAACTCGATCTGTTTGAATTTAATTTTAAAATTTTCGTACTAAGTCAATACGAGTACTTAAATCAAATCGCGTGAAGCTCTTATATTGAATGTTAATTACGTAATGACGTTATAAATCGACGATAAAACTTTTAAATGAAAAGTTTATTTTATAATTTTTAGCGCGTTTAAATAATAATTAAAATAAAACATTTTTAATAATCGAGCAGAATTATATCACAGTTAATGTCATAATGTTGTAATAGATGGCATTAGCTGTACGCTGCATCGCGCTATCATTTTGTTAGCTGCGATATATAGATTGCATTGCGTTGTTTATAAAGGTTTGCTGCTTTTTAATGTTTTCGTATTGATACAAATTTCTTGTCAGTGTTTGTAAAATTGTTTTTTTGACCATGGTCAACTTCTATGTTAATTTGTTACAAGTACATATAATTTTAATTCTAAGATTAATATATTTTCCGCTTGATCAATTTACAACTTGATACATTTACGCGTTCCTGAGGAAAAGGTTGAAAGACAGACGTACAGACTGACAGACACACGAACAGAAATTTACAGTTTTCGGATTTTTTCCTTTATGTATACTAAAGGACCTTGCTCCTGGCCAAATTTCATAATGCTTGGTCAATGGGAAGTACCCTATAGGTTTTGATTCCCTTGCGAAAATGTTAAAAACGCTAAAATACTTAAAATATGTGATATAAATGACCGTATCTTTTGATTGCGTTAACTTAGAAGTTTGATTTTTTCACAGCTCTTAGTAATTACAACTCTGAGTACTTGACGTTGATAAAAATTTGTTACCTTCACGCGTTTCTGAGAAAAAGGTTGAAAGACAAACTTACAAACAGACAAACATACATACAAAAATTTACAGTTTTCAGATTTTTTCCTTTATTTGTACCATAAGATCTTACTTCTTGCCAAATTTCATCGTGCTAGGTCAATGGGAAGTACCCTATAGGTTTTGATTCCCTTGCGAAAACGCTAAAATGGTCAAAATATACGACATATTTTCCATTATCTTTTGATTGCGTTGACTTAGAACTTTAATATTTTCACGGCCGCATGTCATCGTTGACTTGAGTATATGATATTAGTTTCAACATGATACGTCTATGCATTTCTGAGAAAAAAGGGTTGACATCCCGACAGACAGACAGACAGACAGACAGACAGACAGACAGACAGACAGACAGACAGACAGACAGACAGACGGACAACAAAGTGATCCTATAAGGGTTCCGTTTTTCCTTTTAAGGTACGGAACCCTAAAAATGGTGGTATATGGACAACTCTTTCGTTGAAATAATGTTATTCGCTATAGACGTTAATCGATTTAAAACGAATGTAACCGCGAAATAAAAAATAATTTGCCTATACAAAATTCTAAAGAATAGATATATTCAAATGAAAAAGAAACGATACTTATAGCAGTCATATCAAATAATGCGAACCATTATGTCTTTCATTTGCATCCAATAGAATGACAAAGGTGCAATAAAGTTACGAGACCGAGTAACTGCAGTGACATTTTTTTTAAGCCAAATGCAAAATCCATTTTAAAGTTATCGATATCAAAATATAAACTAAGTTTTCTTCGTCTTATCTTTATGAACTAGCTGTTCCTTGCGGTTTCACTCGCGTAGCATGATTTAATATAGCCTTCCTCAATAAATAAACTATCTATCATAAATTAATTTTCAATTTGAACTAGTAGTTCCTGAGATTTGCGCGTTCGAACAAACAAACAAACTCTTTAGCTTCATAATATTAGTGTTTCTTCTGTCAGTGCGTATGCTACCGAATTACTTGTAAACGGCTGGATTGATTTTTATTAAATTATTTATGTACATTTGAGTGTGTCACTAGATGGATAGCAATGCTATTGGGAAAGACAACATCTGCCGGGTCCGCTGGTCATCATATATAGATTAGACGCGTCCTTAATAAATAATGCATAAAACTGTCAGTAGCGATCTACGTCAAATTTCACACCGTATCAAGAATTCTGCGGCAGAGAATAAACAAACATTGTTCTACGCGTGCCCTATTATCTCATATTGATAAGAATTTAAATAGACAATTGTATAAATAGAGAAATACGAGAACATTCAAATCTTTCAAAATAACATTAATTGCCATAATACAAAAGACGCAATAAGACCATGTTCAACACGTGTCTAGCTAAACACTGTTTTAAAATTAAACCTAGTTTTGAATATTATCTAAACTGCTTAACAGTGAGTAAAAACATAAAAAAACTTATTAATGTTATACATTTGATAGCTACAATAAATACAATAGGTCTTACACATCTATTAAACTCACTTTAACGTATGGTAATCTTTATCTAAAGCTTGTTTAACTCAGAACTGTCCTTAGACGCAGATATGTAGTACGGAATTTTTAAAACACGTGTTTAACGTATGTTCAAATCTTTTGTAGTCAGGCAGTTAATTATTTAACTTATAATATCAAAGCATCATGGCCTTTATAAAGCTTTAAAAATAATCGCTACATTGTACAATGCCCTCATTCATTTATAGACCATAAACAATAACGTCTGGGGCGCCTAAATGCTACGGTTTCATGATTTGATTGACTGTTGACATTCATGTGCGAGTACACTATCCCCGCCTCAAGTACAACAATATCAAATGTCAGCGAAACATTTACCTCACGAAAACCGAGTCTAAATAACATTTTTTTGTGTTTTACTTAACAGAAAAACATCAAAAAGAACCGCTCATGAATAATGTTACAGTGTATTGTGTCTTGTAACTATTGTTGAAAAGAAACTCCGCGTGACAGTCGTCAGCCAGCATACACGCGCCGTCAACACTAATTACCTATTTCGTCTCACACGTCCATCATTAACTGTTACCAATCGATTCACAAAGTCCCACTCACTATGCCGCGAGATATCAATTGAAACTTTTAACTACTGAACGTTAAGACGATCAACCAATATCGAAAAGGCTCGCGCGCTAACGGATTGATGTCGAAGCTACGACTGACGAGGCTCGGACGCTGTATCTAGGCGTATGCTGTGGGACGGCTTCGAACGATCTTCGATTCATTGTGGTGCGGAATTGCGCGTTTAATGGGGACGTGTGGGCGACAAACGCATCGGTCCGTAACTAGCGTCCAGGCTGGAAGGTCGCAGGCTGGTGCGTAGCGGATCTCGAGCTAATTTTCTCGGAAAATATCGCGTAAGGAAATGCGGGACGCGATCGGCAATTCAGGGAATTCTGCTGTTCGCTTCCTATCTCGGTGCGAGGGAACTTGAACATACCCGGAGTATTATAGTGGTATTGTGTGCTATTTGCATAATGATGCGACAAAAAGCGATTTAAATAACATTTAAAACTAAAACGACAAAGTAACGACGATGACGAAGAACAAACCGTAACGAATCATGGTCATTGACGCTCCCATGCCCAACTAAGCGTAAAGAATCTTCGGGTACAGCTAAGAGACGACATAGATTAACTGACACATTTTGATCGTTTTCAAGAGTTACTCCATCAGTATTTACGCCTACAAAATTTATTGTATTTTTACACGTGTTTATCTTTTAATGATCAAGACTACGCGTGGTAACCGGCGTTATATAATTAAAATGTAATAATTTTATCCATATCATAAATGGTCAGTGGGTGAGGACCATTTATGGAATCTTGATTTTTTAGCACGGCTTAGGGCCTCATATTAAAAATTCAAGAATCTAATCTAACATTTATTGTAATGAATTAGAACTATTATATTTTAAAATCGGCAATTTGAGTTATTATTAACAAGAAATACCGATATCATCAAAGATAATAAGTATCCTTATACGTTTTCGTATATTGTCGACCAAAGTGGATATTACCGTAACAAAACACATCGACTTCCTCGATTTGCAAGTGACCATATTAGTTAAAGTTGTCATAGTCTATTGAAATACATATATTAAGCCTAGAAAAAAAGGACAAAATTGTGTACAAGATTTTAATATTTCATAAAATTAAACCCAAAATCAACAGATAAGAATAAATATATCTTACAACAATCCGTAATAAAATATCCACTTACCTCTACAAATAAACACTTAATAACATCAGTATATACGGATAAGCAATAATGTGTCAATTCACAAACAATAAAATTCGGATATATTGATGTATACTACGTTACCTATTTGATATTATTAAAAAAAATGTCTCGAATTTCAAGTGCGTTCCATATTTTACAATTTATAAAATAATATTAAATATTTGAAAAACTTATTATAAGGTAACACATTTAAATGTATAAATTTGTTTTTAATTCATTATACCTTTTATCAAAATAGAAAGGATTAAAAATATTTTTGACATCTTTAGAAGCCATTTTCTCAAAATGAAGTCCATGAGGCTTGATACAGTTTTTTTTATCAACGTCCACATCATGTAGAAAAATCAATACGAAACTTAGAACAATATCGCGTTAATATTCTAAGCACTCAAAAAGTAACTTTCAAAAATGCTCGCGGCTTAGCCAAAAATGAGTTTTTCATGACATATAAGCTTTATTACTGTCAACCTTCATCAAAATCTGTTCAGTAATATTTGCATGAAAGAATAAAAACCATCCATCCATAATCCATATTCATCCATCGTCATAAACATTCACATTTACGATACTAGTAAGATTTGATCAGGAATGGTCAAAATGTTTATGAGATTAGAATACCATCTTTACTTCTCACAGATGTAAAAATAGACGCATTAGTATCGCTTATTTTCGGAATTAATCTTATTTCAAGGTTTCGAATGTAAGGCGAGAATTACACTTGTGAATTTAATATCGTAATTGTTATAATACAACTCTGTAACTTTGTAACGATCTCCTTAACTTGTAAGTGTTATTCTTGCATAAGAGAAAGACTGCATAAACTTTGTTAACATTAATTACGTGCTGTGATTTCTTATGAAACTTATATAAAGATTTTAATGTGAGGAAAATCAATTTATGTTCCATTAATACTACGATACATATGTGCCTAAATTCCACAATTATAGTATAAAACAGGGACGAGTCTATTGGGTACATTGTAGTATTAATTTGCGTTAGTAAAAAACACAAATTGCTATTATATATATTGCTTCTATATCTGTACACGGATTTATTTTTAATCTATTTTAACATAGGTACAAGATACAATTTATACGGAAGAATAAAAGAACACTCCATTATTTACAATGTAATTTATATGGTATTTTATTTATAAGATTATTCTAAAGAAAAAAGTTTAAATGACAAATGCAAGTTATTTCTTGAGACATAGCCGGCTTTCTTTATATAGTTATAGAAGTTTGTGTAACAGGTGACACACGAGTACTTGAGTTGCTTTTTGTCTAACTCACCATAGTTTTTCTTGTAATTTCCTTTACAGAAGCTGGGTCGGAATGTATGCCGCGCCTGTTTACTAACAAGAGCTAACAGCATCGTAAGTGTAATGGTGTCAGATAAATATATTATCATTATATAAGTACACCATCTATAAATAAGTACCTAACATAGCTCTTAACATTAACTCGGTATTAATTTCAAAATTTTAATTAAATATTTTTTAATTGCATTGTTTTTCAGTACAGGTATTAGTTTATAATGAGACAAATAAATTATTCAATAAAAAAACACATGATCGATTTCTGGATGAATGTATGGTCAAACTACGGTACTGGTGAAAATAAAAAAAAAAACTCACCTGCCATTTTGAAAAACAAAACACTAAGTCAAATTGACGCTCGATCGCGAAATTTTAAATTTCGAACACTATTTTCTGTTCAAGGATTAAAGCCGCACTGAATGAATGGTCCAGAATATTCGCATTGGAATGCGTTCTCCCGCCATATGTTTTGTATTTCAATGTTGGGATAACAAGAAACGATTGGAAATTCTGACTGAGGATAGTTTTTACTGCGCTATTCGCATTCCTCGAAAGTCTGAGGGCCCTTGTGGAGGTAATAAACACGTAGATAATAATCTGATTGTATTAAAAATGGAAACTTTTTAAAATATTAGCACTATGAAACTATAATAGGCAAAAATTTCTATACCGTTACCATGGTTGGAGTAAAATGCGTTAATGATACAGAACTCAGGGTTGCGGTGCAAGGGGTTAATGAACTAATGACGTTACACAATCAGGAATAAAATGGGGTAGGTCAGTGATATAGATCAATAATGTGTGAAAATCAAAAATTATAAAAACCTCAAAATGCCACGTGTTTACTAACATTGCCATAATTTTTGTTTCTTTAAGGAATAAAGGCATAATTAATCAAAACTTCATTATCGTTTTCTTAAAGTTGAATATAAACAAGATATGACTTTGACGTAAACGCCATCTTGTGCAATAAAACTGAACTTCAAGGAACTTTACTTTTATTGAATACAAGCTCAACCGCAACGTTGCCACCATGAGGCAATAGAGGGCGCTGTTATAATATGTCAAAACTGGCGTTTTAACGTTAGTTGTTTCATTTAAAATAAACATAGTTACTCTTTTTCAAATACTTTTTTAAATACAAAATAAAAAATAGATTACATTACTCCAATGCTAATATTACTCAAATTTACTTTACAGTTTTAGTTTTGTGTTAGAAAAATAAGACAAAGTATCATTTCGGCGTTCAATATTTTGTTTCTATGATCTTGTATGTAACAAAACTTTTATAACTTTTGCAAGATGCGATCGCCATCAAACATTATTGTTAGGGAACGATTTTGGTAAATTTAACTTATAGCCAGCGTGCCAAAGAAATCTATCACACGCTCAAAAAAAAACCTTTCTGGTAGAGTTAAATAAAAATAGTAAGCTAGTAACTCAGACGTCAAACGTTAGGACAGACTGTGATGAAAATATGATAAAGCATCACTTAATTTTTCATAGTCACAGAAATAAGAATACAGTGCCAGAAATAAAGGGCGGTGTAGGAAAGTATTTGGCGTGAGAGCGGGTCTTAATGAGGCCGCTCACCGGTTTCAGTGGAAGAGATAAATCGGTATTTTAAGAAGAAAACTCATCAGTCGTTTCCTGGGCAGTGAGCTAGGTGCTGAACGATTAGATTTTAAAACTTAGGTAGTTTTATAACATAATTAAATCTTTCACGTTTGATCGTAAACTATAATGAATTTCGAATAGGTGGAAGTCGTCAATTGTTACTTTGCAAATATAAAAAAATGTCTGAAATGCTGAAACTAATGTAATTGATTTTTAGCATGAATTATTACTGAGACTTGTTTCAGAGATGCTCTGAAACATTTTAACTTTAGTGAAGGAAGAGAGTGAAACGATAAAGATCACTTAGAGAATTATTTATAAAAATTTAAGTCTGACTCCAGTTATTGTATTTGTCTACTTGTCTTTATTTGGTAACAATACCCCGAAGGAAAATCACCAATGCTCGAACAATTTTTGTTCATAATAATTTTGGATTATAAAAAATGATTCAGTTCAATTATTCAAGTGATATTTTTTTATATAACTGTTATGTGTGGCTTGAAATACGCCTATAATATTTGTCTCACTTGTCTCTCAGTTTGTGAAAGACAAGTAAAGAAAAATAGAGAATAGGAGAAACAAACGACGATATTTATGGACGCTGATGAGCAAAACTATGTCAAGTCACATGGACTTCTCTCTACTCGTGGTGAAGTTTTCAACAACCTCCCTCGCCTCGCCCCACCTAAGATCACGTGTATTTTTTACACACTACCTAAATAGGAATATTTCAAGAAATGCTTATCTTTAAAAACAGGTAAAAAGGCATTGAATTTTGAAAAATTAAATAACCGTATAAAATCATATATATAGCTTAAAAAAAGTTTCGAAATTAAATACACACTTAGAAAACCCTCATGTGATATTTGGTGATTTTTTCCAGATCTTCCCCCCCCCCTCCCCACCCTCCCTTTGTGTGAGGCCCACGTGAGTAATGGACAGCCCCTTTGTCACAAGCCGAATAAATGTGACGTTGACATTGAAATCTTTCTGATGATAAATTAAATGATATAATGTCAAGGTTGAAGACATTTATGACGGGAAAATCGTTGGAATCATTTTAACCATAAACGGTGGTGTAAAGGCCTTATAAATGTGACTTGAATACAAAACTAATAACCTTTTAGAGATTACCAAATCAATTACACTATTTATTGAATACCAGCTGTTCTCTGTCGTTTCACCCACGTTAATTGTGAGAAAAATCATATATGGATGCTGATAAGCAATAATGTGTCAACCCACAAAAAGTCAAATTTTAGGATATTGATGTATGTATTTTGATACTATGTCACCTATTTAACATTATCCAAACAAATTTCAAGTCTTAACTCTTAACTCAATATTTCGTATTTCAGGTGCGTTCCATATTTTGCAATTTATAAAATAATCTCAAATATTCAAAAACTTATTATTATATAACACATTAAATAAATCTATCTGCTTTTGATTCAATATACATTTTATCAAAATAGAAAAAAAAGATGAATATATACGTCTTCAAACTAATTTATTAAGAATAGGTTTTTAATTAAGGTTGGATACTCGACCCCACTGAACAATCTCCATCGTGTTTTCTCCACTCCACGTGACATTGGCGAAATAATATGTGCACAATTGGTACAACTAAAAGCCACAAAACAAAATAAAGAAAAAAAAAAAGAAAGAATAGGTTTGACATCTTTAGACGCCATTTTCTCAAAACGAAGTCTGTGTGGCTTGACACAGTATTGCTTATCAGCGTCCATATATAATACTAGCTTTCACCCGCGACTTCGTCAGCGTGGAACAGTAAATGTAAATCTAAGATATAAGCCATCTTCATTTCAAATTTCAGCCAAATCGGTTCAGTGGTTTTTGTGTAAAAGAGTAAAAAGCACTGTTTATATTATTCCTGTGCGAACTTAAAATTTTTTCGGGATAAAATGTAGCCTATGTGTTAATTCAAGACATAAGTCATCTTCATTTTAAATTTCAGCCAAATCGGTTCAGTAGTTTTTGCTTGAAAGAGTAACAAACATCCATACATCCATCCATCCATCCACACATACAAACTTTCACATTTATAATATCAGTAGGATTTGCCCACCTACTTGAACCGACTATTGTTTAATATGTCATTAGTTTCAGAGATTAGCCGGAACAAACAGACAGACAAATAAAAAAAATGTGTTTTTAATGTAAGTACCGTGTATAATTTCATACGCATTTCGTTAATAGCTGTTAATTTTAAATTTCAAAAAGACACTTCAATTTTATTTATTTGTATAGAATTCAATAACTTAATATCTTCAAGTGTTAAAATAAATAAAAAAAAATATTTTACATACCAGGAATGTGTGACGAAATTTAAATGTGAGTAATGATGTAGGTATATACGACAAGGACTCGTTATGTAATCACCAAAATTAAATATACGATTTACTTAAGTATATAATATATTATCACCTAACAATTTTTTAAAATTATTAGCATATAGTAAATTTATAGGATTATAGTAAATTTAATAGAATAAGAAAATTAACAAATCTATTTACCGATATAATAAAGAGAGAGCGAATTTTGAACATGCAAAGTAAACTCCTAGACCAAAGAAACCAATTTTAAAAATCAGTAAAATTTTCAATAGTTTATTTTTTTACTTGTCTTATTTGGTAACAATGCCCGGAATGAAATTCACGAATTTTCGAACATTATATTTCATAATAAAAAATAATTCAGTTCAATCATTCGATCATTATCTCATCTCTAACTCTTGTCTGTGGTTAGAAGTACGTCATATTAATCTGCTAAATAAGACGAGTTAAGATAAATGGACTATAGATCGTCATAGACTATATTTCGCGTATTATTTTAAAACAATTAAAATCAACGAATGAAGCTGCGAGCAAAAGCTAGTTATTGGTGAAATAAGACTTTCAGCACCAGTGTATTCAGGATCGGACAGCCAATTTCGTTTGTTCATGTTTACAGCGAGTTTGCAAGGGACAGATCGTTTTAGATAATTGAATGTTGATTTTTAACCGACTTACAAAAAAGAAGGTTCTCAATCTCTCTCTTTTTTATTTGTATATCTCAGATTACTCAAAAACGACTTTTCCGATTTTTTATTGTAATTTTTTTTATTATAAGGGAATTTTCTTCCGTTAGTCCCATAGAATTCGCAGAATTGTTCTCAAATCGGTTAAGTAACTTGTTTTTAAAATGAAAATAAGTATGTAAACAAAATAACATATTTTGCTTTTGAAGTCGGTAAGTTAATTTTTTTTAATCATGTTTGCATAAAGAAAGGGACCTTTTGGAAAAAAGAAACCAAAAATCCTTTGCTTCCTCAAATCAATGTACATGTACATTGATTAAAGGTAAATATGTAAAGTATGTAGCAACAAAGAAAATATAACACAACAATTGAATTTGGTCTGATATCAAAGCTCCTTAAGGCTTCGAGTACAGGTCCTAATACGTTTAAGTAATGAAGGAGTTCTGAGATAGCAAACATAAAAAAAAACATACATTACAAATTGAGAACCTCCTTTTTTAAGGCGGTTAACTTTTTTCCGAAGGTAAGTCAATAAATTATGTAGTAAGTTCGTATATTATTTTACACGAACCGTTGTTTTGTCATTTATAAATACCATTCCCTGTCTCAATATAACGGACTTTAATAAGATTTTGGAAATATTAAAGTTATTTTTTTTTTCATCATTTATCGGTAACAAGGAATTCCGTGTCGATGCTTTCTAACATTACAAGAAAACACTAATTACCTTCTTACGGGTAGCAATAAATACTGTCATTGTTCTACCTATAACATTTCCGTAGATTCATCGAACACAGTTATATTCTCAGATATTATCTTATTAGAGCATAAAAACTTAAAACGGAAAAAGATTTGTTTTTATTATGCCTTTCCTTATTACATTGTCTGAAACGCTGAAACCAATTTGTATGTATATTTAAAGTAAAGTAACGCTATCTATATAAAATTTTAACGCTAAAATTAAATCGAACAGATTTTAATGAATTTTGGTATAAAGATAGATCGACCTTGAAGAAAGATAGAGTTTTTCGCGAAAGTAAAACGTGAAGAGAGTTAAATATAGAATAAAAATTTGTATGAAGAACATATCATTTCTCAAAGCAGTAGGCTATTCAATATAATTATTCTACGCAGAAGAAGTCGCGGGAGTCGAGTAGGTACTATTCAATAAAATTAATATTATATAAAATGTTCTTCATAAATTTAAAGCAGTCATAAAAAACATAAAGAATTCTTTAGACTTAAAATCAATTTGTATTATTCAGACAATATTCTTGGATTGAAAGGAAAAAATTGAATACGAACATTTAAAAGATTTCTTTTATTCATGGCTTAATGCTATAACGAAATATTTTTTAAAGAATAAAGCACAGAGTCTAATTTACATGTCGTAAGTAGAACAAATGGTGCTAATGAAAAATTAATTGGCAAGAATCCAATACACGGATATTATTGTGCTGAATGAGTAAGTGTTATTGACCCCTTTATGAGATACGATTAGGCTTACTAGATTACATGTATAGGAAATTACTGTATAATTTATTGGCTATTTATTTTCGGAAAGAAATATAAAAAGTCTTACAACAGACAAAGTTATAATGCATTTCATTTTATTCTCATTTACATACGAGTCCATATATATTTTTCTGTAAAACTTTCATGACATTATCCTAATTAAAGTCCTCTCACTACAGCTTATTCGGGCTGGCTCGATCAGTGCATTACTTTCACAGAATATCGGCGTGAAGTAGCTAATACAGCTACGTTTTGTAAGGTGAGTGAGACATCCGGATGCGTAACCATCTCCTAACTCCCTATTTCCATTCGTATGCTTATTCCATAAGCTAGGATGCGATTGTGGCTTTTCTGGTGCTGCAAATTTCTATAAGCGCCCGGCGGTGATTACTTAACATCATGTTTCCCGCCTTCTCGTTTGCCAGTTAATTTTTTTATAAATAAAACGAATAATTTTATTTAAATATATTATTTAATATAAATACGAAAGTAAGATACATACAAGAGAATTGTAACAGTAAAACAAATAATACGTTAATTTAGAAATACCTTTAACCATCAAAAAGTCTCAGTCAGTGCCAATTTCATTCTAGTCTAATCTCTAATTAAGATAACTTTTTTTTTTACTAACTCGAGGAGCCCACACATGGTCAAAGACTTTTAATGAAACACATACACATCATACGTCGCTCCAGATGCAACGGATTCGGTAAAAACCGGGCGCCTAAATACCTAGCTATATATATGTACGCTTTAATTAACATAGCGACATATATAATTGAAACATATCACCCGAGATGGCAGACGAAGAAAATCATTGACAACTGACAAATACTTTATGAACGGTTTAAAGAAAGCAATAATATAGAATAAATGGAAATAAAAATGTAATGTATTATTCGTGATTGATATGAATGAATATTAGTGGATTTTAGTAGTTTTATGAGTAGCCAGAAACTTATTTTATGGAGACCCCAACTTTATTTTAATTTTGTGCAATTACAAGAGGCAGGAAACTGTCAAAGAACATTGTGTCTACTCTTTTCTATCAACAGAAGTTTTAATAAAACTAATAATGAGGTAATCTTCCATTCTTTGAAATTTTTTTCGAAGATTAGATTTTTAAAATAAAATCGTACTTTTCATACGTTATTACCTTATAAAAAGAATTAATACTTTCATTTTGGACTGGCTAGAAAAACATAAAAGTGGATTATTCTCTTTAAACAAAAATTGTATAAGAATTTGAGGAATGTAAGAATTCTATTATTCAGTATCAAATGATATGCTCGCTCCTTTATAACAAACGAACGGCTATCAAGACGATTAACGATATACTAAATTACGCGAAACGAAATCAAAACAGTTTAAATATATCCAGTTTTATGGTCACTCGAGTTGAGATATTGGGCATACTCAATGCTGATTGGCGGTATAGCTGGAAAAGTTTCAGTTTTTATGTGAGATAAAATCTCCTAAAGTTATATTGGTGTTAGGAGTCTAATTAATGATCTAGTTCAGCAACGTGAAATAGCGATTCTAATTATTATAGTTTTAAACTGATGGTCTAATGGAATAGCTTTATTAGGGTACGCATACACTTGTAGATCGAAACTCAAAACACTAAATGAATTTATAAAAAATAATGTATTGTTTTAATTGCCTTCAGTTGTCAGATTTAATGCCTTTGTGACAAACATATCGTAATACCTTAAAATTCGTCGATAATATTAAAATAATGTACCGTTTTTAAATATTCAAAATTTTTCCTTTATGTTCGGAAGTCTTCTGTCAAAGAGCAGTACAAATAAGGTTATGATACAACAAGGTAATACTCGTATACATATGTGCATTACGTAATTGTAATCAAAAAAAGAAAGCAAAGCACAATTTTATGTAATTTGTATACACTAGTTATTATTCTGTCAACGGTTTTGTCAATTTAGTAGTATACTAATATTCTTTATCGAAAATATTTTTCTATTCCAACTATATGAAATAATGACAATGTAAAAAAATCCAGTTACACAACATTTTTTACAACAAATATTATTATTTATTAAGAAATTCAAAAATCGAATAAGATCTCCAGATTATATGTTTATGTAAATATTTTTTTAAGCGTCTACCATATATAAGGTGCACGTTCGGCCAATATTTTTTACAGCTTTTATGTTGCCAGTTAAGAAAACTGGACTAACTTTATTATTATTGCAGTATATTTTTAAATTTTTATCGCAGCGTATAAGAACCGTTTTACAGCCCATTGCTTGGAGGCTAAAGTGACATGGTGTGGTATACCATATATTTATAGAAATATATGGGACAATTTACAATTAACGATGATTTTAAGTTTATAAAATATAATACGTCGAATTTTATTTAGGTACTGATAAGATTATGTCTTAGGCTCTTTTAAAAATATTTTGTATCACTAATTTACGGCAAATATATGAACGTTGATAAGCAATACTATGTTAACCCACCGACGTCATTTTGAGCAAAATGGCGTCGAAAAATATCAAACATATTCTTAATAAATTTGTTTGAATAAGAATATATCAATCTTTTCTTTTCTTTTTTGATAAAAATAATAATGAATTAAAAGCGGATTGGTATAATGAAAAGTTTTATATAATAATAACATTTTCAAATACATGATATTTTGAAATATGGAACACACTTCAATATTCGAAATAATAAATTAAAAAACTTTTTTCCGTACTTATTGAGTTTAGATGATTTGAATATTTTTTTGAATAATATTAATATTACTGTACACGTAAACGTATAAATGAAGTTATAAGAAGTGTATAAAATAAAAACGTCATCAACCGAGACCGCAAACAATATAGTTACAACATGATTCCCTTGGGATGGTGACATGCTAGCATTTATAATTGCGCATGCGCAACTGACATGTGTAGTTAGTGCTGTTTCAATACAAAGAAGGTTAGGTTATATGTATATTAGAAGAAACTAATGAATAATCCACACATTTTGTGCGCAACCGCAGCGGAAGCAATTGGGTATACTTTTACTGCCTTACTACAAAAGATTTAAACAGACGTTAAACGCGCGTCTAAGACAGTTTTGAGTTAAACATGCTTTAGACATAGATTTTTAAGTGAGTTTAATAGACGTTTAAGTGAGTTTAATAGACGTTTAAGTGAGTTTAATAGATGTTTAAAACCTATTTTTGTTGTCAAATGTAACGTATAAAATTTTATCAATAAGTTTTTTTATGAGTTTATTCGCTGTTAAACAATTTAGATAATATTTTAAGCAATGTTTAAATCTTAAACACTGTTTAGCTAGACACGTGTTCAACATGGTTTTAATGCGTCTTTTGTAGTATGACAGTTAATGTTTTGGTAATGTATCAAAATATATGTGTATACTATATAGAATAAGTATAATATATCTTTATTATTAATTAGGAATAAAATTTGTTTGTATGTAGGGCGTAATCTCTGAAACTACTGATTGGAATAAATTTTTTTTTTGCGTTAGATAGCCCATTTATTGAGAAAGGTTATAGGCTTTATAACATCACTAGCTATGATTCATAGGAGCGAAGAAATAATCTTAAGTGCGAGCGAAACCGCTGGGGCCAACTAGTATAGGTAATAAAACACCATTCGTTATTGTTCGAGATAGTTCTATTGAGATCTAGACTGCTATGACATCTAACGAAGGTTTCCCGAAGATTCAAGACTCTGAACCTTCAAACCTCAAGACCTTCGCTGACAAGGAATATTTCTCGGGTTACTTTGAAGTCCGTCGAAATAAATCGTCGAACTGCCGCATAAAGGAAGTTTCCCGAACAATAGTTTTACTTTGTGGCTCTTAAGAGGTTTGAGACCGTCGTCTTTAATTTTATTCAAAAAATTTAAAACCCGTAATCTACTCATTAAGACCATTTCAACGAGCCTCTACATGATACTTCAGCTACAAGTGAGGAGTTTTGTATCCTGCTGATTCCAGGTTGTACTGTAGCATCAAGTCAAGGTAACGTTACCATGTTATTTTGATTTAATTCTCATAAATAAACCATCCCTTTGTTAGGCAGCTACGATGCCATAGACAGACACACAAATACACATGTCAAATTTATAACACCCCTCTTTTTGGGTCGGAGGTTAAAAATAGTGAATGTATAACATTACATGTGGACGCTGATAAGCAATATTGCGTCAAGCCACATGGACTTCAGTTTGAGAAAATAGATTCTAAAGATGTCAAACCTATTCTTAAGAAATATGTTTGAAGAAGTACATATCCATTTTTTCTTTTATTTATTAACGAAAGGTATAATTAAATTGAATCAGACTCAAAATGATTTATTTAATGTATTATCTAATAAAAAGTTTTTCAAATATTTGAGATTATTGTATAAATTGCAAAATACGGAACGCACTTGAAATTCGAACCAATCCATTAAGAAACTTTTTTTCGTACTTATTTAGTTTATGACTTCAATTATTTTTATAAGGTTAATTAGGTGATGCAGTATTAAAATACATCAATATCTCCGAATTTGACTTTTTGTGGGTTGACACATTATTGCTTATCAGCATCCATGTAGATTATAATAATATTATTATTTCTATAAGTATAACCGACAAACGGACAACATATTGGCTCTCCCTATTTGGTAGGCTTTCGTCTCAGCTGGCCTTCCGCAGAGAATGAGTCAACGGGCCTTTTCTGTTAATGTATATTCTATTCTTTGTTGATGGACTTCGAAGTTCAGTTCAAACTTATGGCAATGTAACACAACAACGTATCACTGTTTTATAAAGTGAAATATGGAAGTGGAACATAGGAAAGATCATTCTCGAATGATACATTGCTTTATTCGAATCGAGCTAAATTATTTTATTTATACTAATATTATAGAGGAAAGTTTTGTTTGTTTGCATTGAATAGACTCACTAACTAACAAACTAAACTACTAGCCTGATTTCAAAAAACCTTTGTTTGGTCCGTTTATTCCCAAATGTTATAGGCCATAGCACATCACATTACAACTCATAGGAGCAAAATAGTAACCATAAACGCGAGTGAAACCGCGTTTTCTTTTCAATGCTATTTTTGAATACCTTTTATCATTCAATAACAGCTGATTTATTAGTAAGAGCAATATAGAATAGACAGAACACATCACAAATAATGTTGCCGAAAATTTCAAATTGAAAAGATTATTTTATATAATCAGTACATTCCAACAAACAACAAATATGATAACAATATATTTTAAACTTTCGCTATTCATACTATAATAATTTAATATAACGGGTCTTATCGCGATAACTAATGGTAGTAATACCTTTTTATTGCCCGACGTTTCGTTAATATTGTGAGGGTAGGCGAGAAAACTCGCGCACTCGCCGCTGGAGGGCACGCGGTACACCAATCCGCTCGTAACCACGACGAATGCAACTTCGTCGTAACGTCGTGCAATAAAAAAGTATTACTACCATTAGTTACCGCGATAAGACCCGTTATATTAAATATGAACTATGATAACATAGCACCAAATCCGATGCCATCGATAAGTGTCATCTATTGTCCCAAGAGACCAAGTCACAAGACCTTATCGACATTGAAATGCCTAGCTAATCCCAAAGGACTGGACCACACAAATAGCGATGAACTAGGAATACTTAATTAATATGCCACATTACGCTGAATATTAATGAAACCGTCATCTTCGAATAAGGCGGACACATGATTAGCACGAATTATTATATGTTAAATACACTAAGTATATTGTAAATCTTTCTGGTAACTCACAGGACCGAAATTAAAATATATTTATTGTTAGTAAATAGTTATTTAGAGCTAGTATTATATCTTCTATCGATTTATTTTTAGAGGTAAGAACAGTGATTGATAGACCAAATAAGTATGACTTAGGAGCAAATTCGATTGATCGATATTTTCATATGTATTACTTTATACAAGCTTAACGCTATACTTTGGAACAAAATATAATATATTAACCTAATTACATGCATTAGATTATTAAAAGTATACTACAAATCGAAAAGAAAATTTGAAATCTAGAAATAATACTATTTTAATAGAAATCCTTTAAAAAACATGCGGCTTAAATTTAAATAGACATTGACCCTTTTAATGATAATTAAAAGTGCAATAATTAAGACAATTTAAATGATAGCATAATATGGACATACAATACAATTAACACAAACAAGGATAAGAACGCAAAACCATCTGCGGTACGCGTACATTATGTCACCTGACCTTACTAAGGTCAGCGGTTATATACGCGAGTACATAACGCGGCCCAATGAAAACTGGTTTCACTTTAAACATGTGAATTATATGAATTCTTTCCTGCTGTACGAACAGAATGTGTCAAGGAGGTACCGTAAAGAAATTATATATCCAACTTGATGCTTTAAATATTCATCGTTTAAAAAGTTTTTATTGAATGTGGAAATATCGAAGCCGAATCAATATACATATATATATATTGATTTAAAATTATTAAAGTATTTAAAACGTAAGGTTGGTATTTTAATTTTAAATAAATATTCATCGATTATTTGGAACACGAGAAATGTGTAAAAAACAATTTAAAATCTTCACTCGAACTTTAAATTCAGTAAAACAAGCTCATACCTCTTAAAAGTAACCTATTTAGTGATGAAGATAAAAACATTTGCCAGGTAACTACAGTGTATGAACGTGTAATTAACACCATGTCACATACACTCAGGGTTGCCAACCGTCCGTATTTTTCCAGATTTATCCTAATTGGCATCCGGGGAACGTCCGAGGAGTTCAGTTATAATCCGAATAAAAAAAAAACTAGTAAGTGATTATCAAAACAATTTCTAACAAACTGTAATAAGATTCTGTTTTGTTTGCATTTAAATGATGATAAAAGTTGATAAATAAAAAGGTGCTTTATGACATTTTCAATTTTTTTTTAAATGGGCTGAAAATCTGGGGTTTGCAGACGCAGACGTCTTGTCCGGGTTGCAAAATTTTAGAGACGGCAACCCTATATACAGTGCGCAGGTGACAGGATAATTTAGAACAGTCATATCAATTTACCAGCGAGGATTATATAACGGAATAATTTGGGCATCAACAACTTTGTTGTTAATCTTTGAATTAACAATAATTTGTGATGTTAAATGATTCTGTGATTCAAAGAACCACTACGAAAATAGAAAATATTACAATTGTTTTATATAAAAAAAATATGCAGTTAGACAATTAATATATACAAATAAATAAAATTGAACTGTCTGTTTATAAATTCAAATTAACAGCTTTTAATTAAGTGGATATGAAAGTATATACGGTGCTTAATAAAAGCCATTTTTTCAAACTATTGTTTGTCAGTCTGTCTGTTTGTTCCGGCTCTTAACCGAACTTTCACTCACAGATCGCTAATGTTATAAGGAGTAACTTAGGTTACTTTTATTTTAAAACATTTATGTATATATATTAATAAATAAAAAGAGGCCATACACCATAGAATTGCATTGAAATAAAAAGAGGGTTACGCGAAAACAAATTTGAAACCAATGAAATAGTGAACTATATCCGATTCTAGTAGGAATGATAAGTAGAAAGGTTACATAGGTATAATTTTTTCTCAAATTAACGCGGCTGAAACCGAGGTGCGCGGCTAGTGAAGAAATAAGATGACGGATTTTTAGAACATTTCATCATTTTCCATGAGCAATTGTTAATTCGTAGAAGTGTGACGAAACGAAGGTTCACTTGTAAAGGGTAAACCACAAAACCTATAGATGACCATACTAAAATGGAAATAAATAAATCCATACTAAAATATAAAGGTAACGAGTTTGTTAGCTTGAACGCGCTTACTTTAATATCTACCAGTCCGACATGTTAAAATTATTTTTGCGTTAGATAGCCAGTTTACTGAAGAAGGTCCTGTGAATCGTAGCATTGTGTTCAATAGGCTATATAACATCCTGATATTGCTCTAGCCAGCTACTACATACCGGATCGAGGTGTTACTATAAACGCGATTAAAACCGCAACAGTTATTGTATACATATAAATAAAATTGAAGTGTATGTTTGTAATGTTAAAATACCAGCTTTTCTCTTATATTACAATTTATAAAAAAAAATCTATTTAAAAGAAATTATCCGTCTGTATGTGCAATCGTTCCGCCAAAACGTAAATAATGGAATGAAAATTCATTAAATTATTAATCGCGGACGAAGTCGCGGTTCTCAGGTAGTAGTTATTAAATTATGAATTAAACGCGTAAAACGATAATAACCGGTTCCTAGAACGATCACGGTCGCAAAAGAGCGTAAAGAACATGTGGTGTTCGTCCTTAAATTGTCGTGAATCATATTTATCTGACAAACCTTGGGGTGGCCTACGGTTATTTTTTATTCTAGTAGTTATGCTTGAGTATACAAGTTATAGCCACGACTTCGTTTGCATTTATAGTTTTAAAAATCGAACAAAAATGAATCCATACCTACTAATACTATAAACACGACAGTCTGTATGATTTTTGTTATTTGTTCACACGTAAGCCCTTTTTAATCATTGTTTATGAATTTCTGTAAAAAGTAATATTATTATACCTTGGCGAAGGACTTAAAAGACTTTGTTTCGCAAAACAAAAACTGTGATATAGAAAAAATATGAAAGTTTCTAAGCAGACAAATCAAATCAAAACAAATCAACAAATACTTTATTCAAGTAGGCTCTCACGAGCACTTTTGAATCGTCATACTTAAAAATAAAATTACATCAATAATGAAGCTACCACCGGTTCGGGACGTAGATTCTACCGAGAAGAACTGGCAAGAAACTCGATGGTTACTCTTTTAAAATATTTTTAATTAAATATTAAAGTCGCGCGGACCAACTACTTAAATATAAACAATAATATAAATTTTACTGAAGTTACTCTAAAAAATTCAAATAAATATAAATTAAACGCTTCGATTAAAGTTTCGATTGAAACATTAATGAACGATGCTTCAATCTTAACTTAAATAATAAAGCTGCTTGACAGTTCAAATATAACAATGTTAAAACTTAGTTAAAATACTTTTCATATTAATTATAAATTACCAATAATATAATCAATACATTTATGTATTGTATTTAATACACAGCAATTTAAAACGATTAAAAACATGCGCAGTGTCAAGTGGTAATCCAGATAACAGTTTCTTTATAATGACAATTTATCTTTTATTCAAGACACACATATTATAAAAAGATTTATTATTTATCCGTAATATATAATAATTATTAATTATATAAATAGAATGACATCAACAATACTCGGCGAGATTACAAGTAAACTTTACCCTCGTTTTTGGTATAAAACAACTCTGTAACCTAGGTAACCTTACGAAAGCTGTGAATGTCAAAAATAAGGCATTGACAATTTATTCTTTCATGTACAAAGGAATGATAAACAACTTATGTAAATATTTATGAAAGTCTGAGCATAATTTATACGTATAATTTCACGCCTTCTATTGAACAAAAATCCTGTGTGTGTCATAATATAACCGTGAATTTGATACATGACATGAAATATCTCGTCCACTATATCAAATTTTTTGTTCAAGACTGGCGAAGTCAAAATATATGTTTTATGTAAATGTCTTATGTAGATTTTTTGACAATTTTTATATAGATTGTCAACGACAAATTGATAAATAAAACACTAAATAGAATAAAACAAAATATCAAACTAAAAACATTACGACAGAATACGTGAATGTTTAGCTTTAGCAAAGATATTATTAAAAGTAAGGAAACGTGATCATAAACAATTTTCTTAAGTGATATTCGTAAACATAAGTTACAACTAGGCTATATTAATTAAAATATTAGATGAACAATAAATTAAAACGAATTTAAGAGCTATCAAAACTGAACATTAAGAGCAAAATCAGCGTTCGGAGAATATTATTTGCTGAAACGCGATCATTATATATTAATAAACAATAAATAAAAGAAATGCTCTTAAAATTGTAATACAATCTTATTCTTAGTTAAACCAGTTACATCACGATGAAAGACAAGACCTGTATTTACTAACATGACACTGTTTACGGTGGTAATCATGCGGCTGTGAAGTGCCCAGTATTTAATGACAAATAATGATCTTATGTAGTCTTTGAAAATTAAATTTTAATCGACGCTAAAATTTCTGAAATCCATCTGTTTATAAACACAGGGGCAACAGTCTGGATTTATGTTTATATTTTTATAAAAATAATGCGTTGCCTGTTTATTGAGGAAGATTATAAGCTATATTACATCACGCTACGACAAATAGGAGCGAATTAGTGACCGCGTGTGAAACTGCAAGTGAGAGGTAGTCAATTACAAATTAAAAAATAACTCGAATAGAAAAAACAAACTGTTCTAATAGCAAAAAAAGAACCTAGATCACTAAGAGCAGAAAACGAATAAATTTATATCACAACAATGTGATGACTTCACCGCGCATTTATTAGCGACATTAGGTGCGAGTTATGCAAACAACTACAATTAGTTAAAACATGTTCGAAACATCGTCACGCTGTTGGGTTAAATATAAAGTCTATTAATAAAAAGTTGGCAACTATAACGATATACACAAACGATTATTACTATTCTATCCGAGCTCACTCGAACATGAAGTAAATAAACACAATGATGCACTATTCATTAATGGATGCGCTGCTCTTCCGGTGCTTATAATAAAAATAAACGCACCGGTTGGTTAAGTGAAACCGTAAGTGAATGCGATCATTTGTAACTAAAACACGCGCCCGCTGTACACCGACACGTGATAGTAAACAAATACACGAGCAATAAATTGTTACACACGATCACCGACTTTTAATATTAAAATTATATAAAACATAATACTCACAACCCGGCGATATTCCGTTCTCCTTCATAGCGCAGCGGAACGGATAATAAGTGCCTGGCAGCACCTTGCCGTACATTGTCCGATCCATGTTGGGCCAATAGCGATGCTGATTTATGAATCAAACACCCACGGACTCTACACTACGGTTAGCGCACCATAATCACTGCCTACACTGAATCGAAGTAAACAAATAACAATATGACCAGGAATCACCTGCGATCCCTTTAACGTGACTGATAAGAAAGCGTTCGAAATTTGAGCTGTATCACAAGGACGCGAGTTATTACTAACGCAATTATCGCGATATAGAAATTTATATCGATGTTTTCGTATCGGCTGCCGATAAGCTATATGTGATAAGTGAGACGCAATGTCAGGAGGGCGAGGTCGCGACGGCAGCTAGGTGTGCAGCGAGCAGAGTATTCGTCAACGCGTCCCAGTCACAACTAAAGTATCGTAGAGATGCGAGCGACGCCGGCGCCGGCGCAGGGTACTCCAGCCATGCGGACTGGATATTATTTATAAGTGAACATGACCAAAAAAAAAATTGATTTTGATTGCAATTATCGAAATTCATTGCCCTTTCTTAACTCACGGATTTTTTTTATTACTTTTATGTCATTGATAATCCTAAACGTCCGTCATAAAAGAGATATAATGTAACATACTTGTTCAGACGTCACTAATTAATATTTTAACGGCACATTCTATATGATATGCGACGGTTATAATTAATTTAGTTCCAGCAGGAACATCGAGGAGTAATCAACGTCGTTTATGAGAAGTCATTTAGCCGGGCGATAGATCAAAGCGCCGCGGCTTTCGTTCTAACGAGCATCTTAAAAGGAGAAATGTGACGTGCGGAAGGCTCGCGGGCGACTCGTGCGCATCGTGTAGCCGGATGTGTTTGACACGGCGAGTTTTGCTGAGAACCGTGAAATTAAGGGCGCGACGAAGATATAGCGTTTAATGCTGATAGAAGAAACAAAACAAGAAACATTTTTATCTCAATATAACGTTTATTCACTATATAACGTGTAATATATATTTATATTAATATATGAAGCAAAAGCTTTGTACCCATTTTTATGAAAATTGCGCGCACGGAGGAGTATGAAATTTCGCACTATTATAAATGCAGAATGCACTCAATTGCATATTTGTTAATGATGTATAATAAATACATATATATATACATCAATAAAAATAAAAATAAAAAACATTACAGACACTAACATGTATTAAACACTATTTTATTTATTGTTAAAGTCTGTGGTCATATTGAAAATAGATTATCTGAGTTCAATCTTGAAATGGGTTGAAAATTTAATGAGCTACTGTCAAATTCCGACCACTAGTTTAATTAAATGTTTTGAAATATTTCAAGATACGTTGAAAATAGTTAAAACATTACATAATATCATTGTAAGTAAAAAGTCGTTTTAAAATTAGATTCTATCGAATCATCAGTCAGCCCTGTCACACACACAGAGTATTAATTATTTCAAAGACAAACAAGACTATGTGAAAAAATTAAATAAAAAAATACATATAACGCAATCGCTTAAAATTAATACACACATTATAAAAGCAAGGAAAACAATAAAACGCTAAAACTTCGGCAGTTCTTTACAACATACCGAGGAACTAAATTAGAATTTACCGCTAAAGAATTTGTGATTGAGAGCTGCACCATGCCTTCTGTTGAACAAGATGGAGGGCTAGAATTTTTAGAATTCCCTTCGACAGCTGTCTTATAACGACTTTGACGTGGATGGGACACTTTGATCATTGATACATCTATGTTGAAATTTATAAAGTATTTGCATCTTTTAAAGGTGGATATCTACATATATAAAAAGTTGTCTGTTTTCAACTCTTGATAATGTTATAGATATTTTGATAATCGTTATGGTGCTTCGTTTAGACATCAAAAGTCTTTCTTTCTTCAGAATCAGTCCTACTTTGATATGATTTTTAAATTTTTAATTATGTATTTATTTCCAGGTAAATATTGACTGTAAAAGTAATATGAATATGTTAAATTTATTTCATTTTATCATAATTGTCCGTCCTTAAAATTTGGTATTAACTTATAAAATTACATAAATATTTCCGGCGAAATAAAGAACTGACACATCTAAAAATTATTGTATATAAATAATAATTTCAAAGTCTCGCAACGGTCTCGGACATATTATTATTTAAATAAGTAAACAACATGCAAATAACGACAAGATGTTGTCTTTGAGCCAACGATATTGAATAATTAATGTCTAAGTGAACTAGCGAAGTCTATATTCCCTTGATACTATTACAGAAAATTACTAGAATTTTCTTAAAAACTTACACTATTTTAATATTCTATTAGCATACTCATTTGAATATAAATGAATACTACAAGTTTTCGCCCTCACGAATTTAGTTACGCTCTGTTCTTAATAAAAACGAAATAAATAATGTTATATAAAGATATTTCAAAAACATTGGCGTTAACGGAAAAATCAAATAAACAAACTAACTTTCTTATTGACAATATTATATACAAGATTTGTAAGACTTGCTACTATTGTAAAGAAATAAAAAGAGAAAAAAAATTAATAGCAATACATCTACAGAATATACAACACAGCTAAAAGTTAACGATTCCGAAAATGTTTACCTACTAAATAAAACCACAAAGCGCTCCACAAAACAACAGACGAATTTTATGATTTTCATCGTACACGTAACTAATTAAACCGACAATTCGAAAATTAACGATGGGTTGGTTTTTACGATGCATCTATTGTTCGAGGGCACTAATAAGGAAGTCAATATTTGCTCTGGACTGGAGCCGGCGGTGCTAACACAGCCCACTTACGTAGCAAATAGGAAAATGACCACAGATGCAATTTTCACCTTTGCTATTTGTATAATGATACCTGTCCTTAAACTGTTTTAGCTTTAAACAATAATCACTTCACAATGTCTAAAAATATAATCTGAACTAATAATAGAATTTGCAAATTAAAAAGGATTTTAGGTATGTTGATGTAATATTTGATATCTTTGAATTAACGTCAGTGACACACAATATAAAAATCGATTTAAAACAAACTCACAATCACGACATACTTTGGATTCCAGTTAATCTTTCAAAGGAAAATATCGTATAACTTTGTCGTAAACTTTGATATAAAAATTAAATAAATCACTTATCATTTATTCACGATATCATTAAAATGTATACAGATTTGCTAACGAGTTACAGGTCATTGATATGTACACAGTCGGTCTAGACTTCGGCTAGTTTTGTAACTGTGCCAAGAACAACGAAACAACCAAGGGTATATGTAACTAGGATGATTAAACGTTATCGTAAATGAAAAACATACGACAGAATGACATAATTCTTAACCTATTAGCATATATTTATTATCTTACATGTTATTAGGTCTAATCAAGCAAATATTTCTGGTAAATCTTATTAATTCTTGGGTGTGAATGATTAATGATGCGCTTGCCATAGAAATTTAACCGAAAATAAATACAAACACAATATTTAAATCTTCAGATAGACAAACAAAAACTTGAACTGTTACGATAGGAATATACGTATCAAACAGCGCGGTTCGGTGTACGAGTCGAACTGACAGACATCGGGGACGTAACACGCCGCTCATCAGAAAATTGCCCGTGACGTGCCATGACGCAATTTGTATTTTCAGGTGTAGGTATTCACACCTACATGTAGCACAATTGACACAAGGACCAAGATAAAAGGATTAAGATAATGTATCCCAGGATATATTTGATAGGTGATTCTGGTCAGAAAAACGTATTTAATTGGGTCTAGATGTTTACGTTAGGAAAGACCACTGTCGAATTATACATTTCAAACCAGGTTTCTATTTCTCAACGAAGCTTGCGTTTGAAGCGTAAACTTTATATTTTATCGTTAAATAAATGTCAAACGTTTGAAATGTGAAATGAACTCAGTTGGGTGCCGAAATATGTGATTGGTTTGGGCGAGTTTAATTTACTATGAGGTAGGTGTGTCACTCATGTGTTTCAACAGTCTCTAACGAACCTGAACGGCGGATAATCAAGCTAATTGAATCAGTGGGGGAATAATTAGGGTTGTGATCAGTTTTATAAATTACACTAATTATTTTATACAACCTTAATTTTTGAGCTTTGAAACTGGATATTAATTGAAAATTTGAACTTGCATAAATAATATTTTATTAATCGAAAAAAGTGCTGTTTTAAACGCGAAAAAGTACCTTATAGAACCCTCAAAAGAGCCCAAAATTAGAATAAATAACTCGATCAAGTAGCAACCCTAAGAATAATGTAAAAAATATCCATAATTATAGTGGGGTTACGCTTTATTGACGGAATTTAGAATGAAGGGAATACATGAACAATTTCGGTGGTGGCTTAAATAATTTACACACATTTTAATGAAACATACTTTTTACTAAATTAGAAAAATTACTTTCGAGTGACGAGTCGAAATATCTGGCTATAGTCCGTGTTCCCTGGCCTATTTTTTCACTTGATTAGTAACAAGCTAATTTTCCGTGAGTAGCTTCGTTTCAATGAGACGCCCAACTTTTTCCTGTGCGAAAATTCTCGATTGTGGTAGGTGACAGGGGTAGCAGGAATAAAAGATGTTGACTTGATGATTCTCACAAATTTATTACTAACTGGATTATTTTTCATAAAATCTAATGATAATTATCTAAATTATTCGAAAAAAATTTTGTCCTACAAAATGTATGGTTTCATCAAAATGTCCCCCTCCTTCCAACATGTATCGATAACAAGGTCATCAAAAATGATTGCTAACCAGCTGATTTTTATTTTTTTACTTACTTAATAATTATATAATGTAACAGTTACATTGTCCTACAATTTGCGTGGTACGTTATCCTGGTCCTCCAATTGAATCTATATTTAAAATTCATGAAATTAACAAGCAATTTATTATCTGTATTTCGTTACTACAGCGGTAGTCATGCGCAGAGGATACATATTTTTCTACCAATTTTTATAAAAAATAAAGTTATTTAAATTTTAAAAAACATGTTATCACTGTATTTTTACCCTAACATTTAAATTCTTGGGAATTTGAAGTTATTCAATGGTCGAAACTCGCAAAAAAATGGGAAATAATTCCTTATTGGTTGAAACGCGAACCCTCTTCATTTATTATTGACCAATTTTGAAAATAAAAATTAGAAAAGATGGTATCCCTTGCAGGCCATCCCTGTAACTTCCCGCTATTCCCATACCTAAGAGCTTGGATTTCGTTTATTACCCTGTTTTTGAGCTCTGCGAGCTCAAAACTATAAATAGTACATTATTTTGACCTCTCCGTGCTCAATACAAGAGCTGCTCTATGCTTTTGAGCTCTTCGAGCTCAACAGTCTGATAACAGTTTCATAAAGTACAATTTATGTAAATTTAAATGCCATAATGCCATAACTTTTGAATGAATCAACCGATTTTCACTCGATTGGTGGCCATCGATGTTATTTTTCAAGTCCTGTGGAAGACTCAAAAACACCTATTGATCATATGAAAAATTTCGAAATAATTTGAAAAAAAATCAATTTTTTAGATTTCTTTCGTTCACGATAACTCACAAACGAATCAACCGATTTTGATTTGGTTTGCGGCAATCGACGTGGTTTTACAAGGTTGAGAGCTGATTAGTTGTTGGAATTGATTGGTTAAGCTATTTAAAAGTTAGTTTGAAAAAAACCACATTTGAAAAATTTATTTTTTTAGTTTTTTTTGAGATTTCTCAAAATCTAAAGAATGAAATTGGTCCAAATCATATTAAAAATCTAAGTTCAAACAAAACCTTTCGAATGACACCAATTTTTAATAAATTGATCTAGCCGTTCAAAAGTTATAAGGGAGTTACATACTCACACACACACACACAGGCATAGTCACACCCTCGCGGGAATGGTCACGGAAGCTTCCTAGGACCCCGAAACATTGAGATCTGATGAAAACTCGATTTTTGCAAAACGGGGTAAAACCAATAACTTCCCGATTTTTAGAAAATTGTTAATTTTCTTAGCGGGAAGTTAAAAATATTTGAGAGTCCTGAAGTTAGTTACGATTTCTTATTGGTTGAAATTCATTCGCATGCGTAACATACTTTTTAAATTTCTAGAGTTACAAATAGGAAAACGAAAAAATGGCAATTATTTTAGGACTAGTAATAGATACCTGTTTTTTTGTAGGACATTGTTTCATTTGGGCAGAGAACACACTAATCTATTATGTAATATTTTTGTCCTACAGTTAGTAATGAAAAAGATGGTCTTGTGGTATTAACCATTTCGGAGTGTAGGACCGGGATAACGTACCATGCAATATGTAGGACAATATAACTGTTAGATTATATAAATATAAACGAAGTAAAAAAAAATAAATCAGCTGGTTAGCAATCATTTTTGATGACCTTGTTATCGATACATGTTGGAAGGAGGGGGACATTTTGATGAAACCATACATTTTGTAGGACAAAAATGTTTTCGAATAATTTAGATAATTATCATTAGATTTTACGAAAAAAAATCCAGTTAGTAATAAATTTGTGAGAATCATCAAGTCAACATCTTTTATTCCTGCTACCCCTGTCACCTATCGCAATCGAGAATTTTCGCACAGGAAATAGTTGGGCGTCTCATTGAAACGAAGCTACTCACGGAAAATTAGCTTGTTACTAATCAAGTGAAAAAATAGGCCAGGGACCCGGACTACTACGAATTATATGTAGATAAATTGATAGAAGATTTAATGAACAAAGGTATTTTTATTCCACCAATTTTAAAATCAATCAAAGTATATGTGGATCAATCAATATTGCTTATACGCTCTGTATTTGCTGTCAAAACAACGGCTTCCTAAAAATACGACGTTCGTTAATGTAATTTATTGGAGTACACCCGACCACTGGCGTCGAGATTTGGTTAAGATCAATCCGTTGAGAAATGGGATCATGGTATCTGTTTAAGAGTAGAAGAGGTTTTTATGTTTGTTAACATTGAGACAAGTCATATGTTTCATTTCAAAACAAATAAAAATTATTTTCAAAATTTAAATTCATTAAAATCCATTTTATAGTTGATACATTAATTAGAAATAACTATTGATGTTCTGAGAGCTAAACAAATTTCCATTAAGCGACTAAAAATCTCCGAATTGCTTACATTTGAACGCGGTGATCTCTAGATCTACCGATTCAATTAGAAATATACTTTTGTAGTAGATAATATAATACGATACTACAACGTACTGTTAGGTAGTAAAAGTTACGACAGATGATAGCCTCATATTAACACATTAAGGTCATTAGTAGGAGCGACGGTCAAAACACATGTTGTGACGTAGCATCGTGTCACTTTAAGACTTCGCGTCGTGATGTTTTACGATACACATCGTAGATATCTTCGAAGTCATCACGTATCATGCGACGTCGCATGGTGTTTTGGCTTGAAGTGTCGTTAACTACTATAGCTTCTATCCCGAATGGCTTTAGCATGTTTAAATATGTTATATTTTTTATGAAATACAGCTAATTATCTCACATAAACCAAACCTACGCAGACGAAGTCAAGATTATTAGCTAGTTTATGATATTTAAAAATATATCGGCGCTTGTCCTTGTCGGGTGTCCATTAGGGCTTTTTATTAGATTGCTAGGTGGGGTATCAACGGCGGTCATTAATCATGCCAATGTAAAAGGCAAGATCAAAAGCAATCATGATTAGTTTTACGCAACGAAGATGGGAGAATCTATATACAATACGCATATATAAAGTTACATATCTACACATATAATACCGCTGTAGCAAGGCTGCGACTGTGTAGTTACATACTCGTATTTTATATATGGATATGAAGTATTATTATTGAAGGACAATATTATGCAAGATAATATTTATAGACATTTTTCCTTGATGGCATATACATGTATGTTTTCAGGTTTCATATTGTATTAATAAATGTGGGTGAATCAATCCAGGTCTTTTCTAAAAAATATAGTAACATACTCATCCATGCCAGTAGTATTTAAAAATAAACATTTTTGTACAAATCATGTCCAAGTGAAATGGCGACAAGAATGGTAGCAGCGTTTGCACTTCGAATCGCAATTCCAATTCTCTGGACGAAAATGCGTCAGCACTCCTATCACCAATGAAATCAATAAGAGAAGAAGAAGAAGAATATTTTCTTTTTTTTAATAATTTGGAGTATAAAGTCCAAACGTCTACGTTTCGACGCAAAGATGTAATATGGAATAAATTACGAATATTTGTGACGTTTTGCCGACTCAGTTGTTTCTGCAGCGACTTCCTTCATTGACGCCATTTCCCTGACAGGAGACGGGGTTAGCGCGCCTAGAGCTAGTGAGGTCCCACAAAAGCGTCTTCTTTATCATGGTTCTCATGGTTCATGGATCATTGTTTCTTGCCATCATTACTAATTCCAGAGGGCTAATAAAAGCATGAACATTATTGGTGGCAAAAGCTTTTTTTATTGTAACATTGAGGAACCCTTGATGGTAAAGCCTATCTAATCTCTTAAGCTGTCATTTTTAGTCGTCTAAAAACGACGCCAAATTACGTGACAATTTAATATGTCAAAATTAAACATGTGTAATAAAAAAATTTCATCAAATAGTTCAAATATGTCATATTGAATACATGGACAAAATCGTGAGCCAAGAGATAAGGTTTCTATTGGTTGTAAATTGTAGATTTACCAATACCAATAATATTTGAGATAATCAAACAGTTTGGTAACATTTAGTTTTTCATTTTGTAAGAATCAATAATAGGAGAATTTGTGGCGACCCCATAACCAAAATTTTGTGTAAAACTTTTCTTAAGAATTATATACGTAAGTAAAACATCATTTGAAAGTTAGAAGATAAATACTGAAGTGTCGAATTGTGTTATTAAGTTTGTGTTTAAACGTAAATAAAAGTAACATTTGCATGATTTAAATAATTGTCAATTAGTAATAATTAATATGTATATAATAGTAATAATTAATAATATTATTTGTCATAGTGTACCTACTAATAGTGGTAAAATTTAGTAATAAGATTGTTTATAATTTAGTTAGTCAAGTTTTAATTGTTAATCAGTTTTATTTGTTATTATTAAGTGTGTATTTCTTAATATTTTCTTTTCCCATTAGGAGGCACCCTATTATTAACTTGCATAACACACTTTCATTTCATACATTTCTTACATTTATTTACTTTATTTTTCCTTCTACAGTTTTTTAAATTAACAGAAAAATGGAAAGTATCCAAGAACAAATAAACAAATTAAAAGCTGAAAATGAAATACTACATAAACGTCTGGAGGAACACTCCGGTGGTCCGCTGGAGCATCCACTTAGCCAAGTAAATAGGGTCTCCATTAAATTACCACCCTTTTGGGCGACCCAGCCCGCAATTTGGTTTGCCCAGGCAGAGGCCCAATTTACAATTTCTGGTATAGTGTGTGACTCAACCAAATTCAATTACATCATCGGTCAGTTAGACCAGAAGTGGGCTCAGGAGGTTGGTGACATCATAACCAACCCTCCTAAAACCGGCAAATATGAGAAGCTAAAGGAAGAACTCACCCGCCGGCTCTCAATTTCTGAAGAGCAACGGGTGAGGCAGTTGTTGAGTGGCGAAGAGCTAGGAGACAGACGGCCATCTCAGTTTCTTCGCCACCTACGATCCCTCGCGGGTGCAGCCCTCACCGATGAAAACCTACTACGCCAGCTATGGCTCCGCCGTTTGCCTCAACAAGTCCAAGTGGTCTTGGCAGCTCAGGCTGATCTAGAATTAGATAAAATATCTGAGCTAGCCGATAAAATAACTGAAATATCTTTTACCCCAAACAGCGTCTGTGCTACCAGCAATTCACCAACAATGATGGAGCTAGTTGCCAAGGTTGATGAACTTACCAAGCAAGTAGCAGCATTGTCGGTCAGACGCCGGACCCCTCTTCGCAGCCGCTCTCCTCGCCGTCCAAGATCCCGCAGCGCTACTCCTGGTTCCAGAAAATGTTGGTACCATAAAAAATTTGGTGTCAAGGCCCAGAAGTGCATTTCACCTTGCTGCTGGAGGTCGGAAAACCCACAAAACAGTCAGTAGCGGCGGCATCTGACTGTGTCATCAAAAGCCGCCGCCTGTTCGCAACCGATCAGATTACCAAGCGACGGTTCCTCATAGACACTGGCTCCGATTTATGCTGCTACCCTCACAGCTGGCTAACTAGTCGTCAACCGACTAGTTATGAACTGACTGCAGCAAACGGTAGTCGCATAAAGACTTATGGAACCGTCAGCTTAAATCTAAATTTCGGATTGCGTCGCGATTTTCGTTGGCAATTTGTAGTTGCTGATGTAAGTACCGCCATCATTGGCTCGGACTTCTTGGCGTATTATCACCTCCTGCCAGATTGCCGCAATAATAAAATTTTAGACGGAACAACCGGCCTGTCGTCACTGGCCGCTGTTGCCATCTCTGGTCAGGAAAGCGTTAAAGCGGTTACACTCGGAACGTCTGTATTCGCACAAGTCCTCGCTGAGTACCCTGAAGTGCTACGACCCCCAGGACTACCCAGGGACATAAAACACAACACGGTGCACTACATTAAAACGTCTGACGGGCCTCCGATCTCATGTCGTCCACGTCGCCTCGCACCACAAAAACTCAAAGCGGCTAAAAAAGAATTCGAGGATATGGTAAGATGTGGCACTGCGAGACCATCAAAAAGTCCCTGGTCCTCGCCCCTCCACTTGGCACTTAAGCGGGATAGTACCTGGCGTCCGTGCGGGGATTACCGTGCGTTAAACGCTAGAACGGTTCCAGACCGTTATCCCGTGCGTCATATAGGGGATTTCGGTCACAACATAGAAGGCTGTACGGTATTTAGCACCCTCGATTTAGTCAAGGCATATCAGCAAATACCGATCTTTAGCGAGGACGTTTGCAAAACCGCAATAATAACACCTTTCGGTCTGTATGAATTCCCTTATATGACGTTCGGGCTTCGAAACGCGGGGCAAACTTTCCAAAGGTTTATGGACGAAGTCCTCAGTGGTCTGGAATTCTGTTTCCCGTATATAGATGATATTTTAATCTTCTCACGGGACGCAGAAGAGCATGTTTTGCACCTGCACCAGATTTTCGAGAGATTGTCAAAATATGGTGTTGTCATTAACCCGGCTAAGTGTACCTTAGGGGTCAGCGAGGTAACATTTCTGGGTTACAGGATCACAAAGGACGGAACAAGTCCTCCACCTGAAAGGATTAGATCTCTTATGGATTTCCCAGTGCCTGAGACTGCGCAAGCTTTACGCAGATTTTTAGGCATGATTAATTATTATCGTCGTTTCCTGCCACATGCAGCAAAACATCAAGCGCCGCTGATAAAACTACTAACTCAAACAGAGTTAAAAGGTAACAAACCTTTGCCATGGAACGCGGAGCTTGAACAGGCTTTTATTGCTTGTAAGGAAAGCCTTTCCCAAGCTACACAACTTGCACATCCTCGTCAGGATGTGCCATTAGGTCTTTTCACCGACGCTTCCAGCACACACGTAGGTGCATGCCTACAACAAAAAATAGGCCAGACATGGCAACCCTTGGCTTTCTTCAGTAAGAAGCTTACAGAACGCCAAGCGTCTTGGCCAGCATATTACAGAGAATTGTTAGGTGTATATGAAGCAGTACAGAATTTTCGCCATATTTTGGTGGCCCAACACGCCACTATCTATACGGATCATAAGCCGCTTCTATACGCCTTCAGTCAAAAACGCGAAAAGTTGCCACCTACGCAGCTTAATCAACTGTCATTTATATCGGAGTTTACCACCGATATAAAACATGTCAAAGGCGCAGACAACATAGTCGCAGATGCTATGTCGCGAGTTGATGCAATTTCTCTAGAAGCTGACTATGTTGCTCTAGCTAAAGCTCAGAAGCAAGATGAGGAGCTACTTGAGCTGCGTAAAGGAAACTCTTCATTAAAACTAGAGGACGTTACCATTCCTGGCACCGATATCTCCATTGCTTGCGATGTGTCCACTGGTAAACCAAGACCATACCTGACACCTTCTTTTCGCAAACCGATGTTTAAGAAACTACATAGCCTTAGTCACCCTGGCGGACGAGCTACAACCCGCCTCGTGACAGATAGATACGTCTGGCCATCGGTAAATAGAGATTGCAAGGATTGGACGCGAACTTGCGAAGCATGTCAACGCGCTAAGATTACGCGTCATAATTCACCTCCACTCAATAGCTTTGACCTCCCATCTGGTCGATTCAGACACATTCACATCGACCTCATCGGTCCATTACCGCTATGTAACGAGTACAAATACTGTTTAACAGCCATCGACAGAGCAACAAGATGGCCCGAAGTGTGGCCATTGCGCTCAATCACTTCAGAAGAAGTGGTGGAAACGCTAATTAGAGAATGGTTCCCTCGTTTCGGCGTGCCATCCACCATCACTACCGATCAAGGCACTCAGTTTGAGTCCGACCTTTTCCATCGGTTGATGAACCAGTTTGCAACGAAAAGAATCAGAACAACAGCCTACCACCCATGTTCTAACGGGATGATAGAAAGGGTACATAGGCAACTTAAAACTGCACTTATGTGCCATTCAGACTCTTGGGTGAGGTCGCTACCTCTGGTTTTACTAGGGATGCGTTCCTCATTCAAAGATGATTTAAAGGCAACGGCCGCCGAAATGGTTTATGGAGAGCCTCTTCGTCTGCCTGGGCAAATGCTAATAGCGGATCATCAGCCCAAGTGCTTTGAAGATCCAGCTGACTTTGTAGTCCAGCTTCGACATAAAATGTCGACTGTGCGACCAACTCCAGCTTCTCGGCACTCCGATCGTAACATATTTATTTTTAAAGATCTCTCTAAAACCTCACACGTTTTTCTTAGAGACGACACTGTCCGTCGGTCGTTACAACCACCTTATACAGGTCCTTACTTAATCGTCGAACGTGCCGCCGACGGGAAAACAATGACTCTTAACATCAGGGGAAAAGACACTGTAGTCACTGTCGATCGGGTAAAACCGGCTTACATAGATCATACCCAACATAACACCACTCTTTACAACTCTAACAACATACCAGTTAGTATACCAGCAGAAACACAATTACATAACAGTACTCAGGATGCCTCCTCAAAACATAAATATATCACTAAATCAGGACGTAAGGTCCATTTAAAAAAAATCTACGATGTATAGTGTAGCTTTCTGCGTAGGGGGGTGATGTGGCGACCCCATAACCAAAATTAACTATGTAATTAATATACGGCAACATTAATTTATTATTAATACTGACAACATTGTTATGGTATAAATTATAATATTTTATGTGACAACACTGTAACTCTCTCTTCCCGCTAAAATGTGTGAAACAGCTCACAGCTAAATTTTGTACATCTTGGTGCCAAAAATATATCCTGCTAACCGGACGAGAGACTTTCATTGCACACCATCATCCCACAAATTAATTTTTGTTTTTAGGATATAGTTGACAAATGACAGACTACCAAGTGTTAAGTGATCACCGCCTAACCACCTATGAATGCTTGCACCGGAGACGCCATGAGAAAGAGCCCCCACCCCTTCCCTTTTTTAGGAAAATAGACTCAAGTCCCCTGCCTTCCCTAATTTCAGCTGTTCCTTCCTATCCTGAATCTGCCACTGCATTGAGATGGACTCAATAATTGCATCATTACTACATGCAGTGTCTTTTTATCCACCCCTTAAGCTGCACAAGACTCAAAATTATGTTTACAATTAATAATTAATTTAACACATCATGTATAATACAATTAATATTTTATGTTTAATTTTTATAAGTCATAGTAATTTACTGTTTTTGTAATCATTCAAAATTTGGATGTCTGGTTCGGAATTTTAGATAAATTTTATTCAGAACATAATAAAAAATTGTTATTAAAAAAAATTGAATCAAATTAACTATAACTTTAAAAAATGTATCTAATATATTTACAAATCTACGTAATAGTAAACAATTCATTCTATAAATTATCAAAATCAAAAGCTGAAATAAAAATTTTAGGGATTCTTGACTTAAATATCACTTTCAAAAAGTTTTAAAAATTTATTACAATTGTATACAATTTCTGATGAGATAGACCTTGCCTATTAACCTGCTCAACGAAGACGAATCATTATCAAAATTAGTCATTGGACGAATTCAGTGTTTGAAAATAATATTAATGCCTGTACATGTTAATAACAAAATCCAAAAATAGCTTGTTAAAAAATTAAATTAATATGGATCCACACCATATTCACTTATAAAAAAAATTGCATCATAATATTTAAAAATATATGAACATCTTAATTACAATAATATTTGTAACTTATTTTAAAACAAAACTATTGTTAAGTGTTGTGATAAATGCCTATAAATATAAAAATTAAGTTTGTTATGCAAATATAAGTCAACATAATATAAGTCAATGACCTCAACTGTAAAGCGATTTTTTCATCAAAATCAGATTAAACCTGTATCATCAAACATAAATCTCAAAGTTTGGTTCCCAAAAAGGAATATATATTTCGTAAATTTTTTAGATTGTTACTAGAGTTGATATTTATATAGTGATGTTTATATAAATTAGTTACCATACTGCATTCTAAAATTATGTGCATGGACAGTAACATTTGTTACATAGAAAAGGGCTTTGTTCATCGATGTCTATGTTAGCGGTGATTACATTTCTAAATAAAACACGTCATTGACTTCGAAAGCGAGTCAAACAGGTTATATGGTGATAACAGCTACTCACCCAAGTCATCCATGGTAACGAAGTCTCCGAGCACCTGATGCACTAATATAAACTACAAATAACTATTCCTAAACTAAATTATACATCGAAATGTAAAAATGAATATCCTCAAGTAGAAGATGCTATAAATACACACTTATCTCACCCAAAATTATACACGAAAATATTAGCCAAATATGGCAAATTCTTGATAGTTGGCACACCTGATAATCTGCCAAATTTACATATGTCAATTACATACCTTGGGTGCGTTCTATCATTGTTTTTAATGTTTTAAGAATTCAA
Source organism: Hypolimnas misippus (assembly GCA_037950945.1). Lineage (NCBI taxonomy): Eukaryota > Metazoa > Arthropoda > Insecta > Lepidoptera > Nymphalidae > Hypolimnas > Hypolimnas misippus. Next base: position 2,805,281 of record JBBEEQ010000024.1, read on the forward strand.
GCTAAATTAAGTTTTCGTCTCAATGGAAAAATATTTGTAAATTATAAATAATATTCTTAAATATTATTATTCCTTGGTCATTGCGTAGGTTTATTTAAATGTGAAATATTATAACAAACTAAAACAATACTGTTACTACAATTTGGAATGCACTTATTGCGCTGTTAAAGTGACAGAGAAATCTGGCTGATAGAATGGAATGTATTTTGTATTCGTATCGATTTACTTGAAAAGTTGTGCATCATTCATAAATACGCCCTTTACTAATTCCTTATTGTGTCTCAAAAGACGTTCAAGTTTTAAATATGAGTAATACTGGGGAGCAACTCACATTAGCAAGGGACATCAAAAGAGCTATAGAATTGTTAGAAAAACTACAACAAAGTGGCGAAGTTCCTGCTACTAAATTAGCAGCACTGCAGAAAGTGCTCCAAAGTGATTTTCTAAACGCTGTTAGAGAAGTCTATGAGCATGTGTATGAAACTGTAGACATTCAGGGTTCCGCAGATATACGGGCGTCTGCGACAGCTAAAGCGACGGTAGCAGCCTTCGCTGCAGCGGAAGGTCATGCTCACCCTCGCGTCGTCGAACTTCCTAAAACAGAAGAGGGACTCGGCTTCAATGTGATGGGTGGTAAGGAGCAAAACTCTCCTATATATATCTCGAGAATCATACCAGGAGGTGTCGCAGACCGTCACGGCGGCTTGAAAAGGGGCGATCAGTTACTTTCTGTCAATGGCGTGTCAGTAGAGGGAGAGAATCACGAGAAAGCTGTAGAATTACTGAAACAGGCTGTGGGGTCTGTTAAACTTGTGGTCCGTTACACTCCAAAAGTATTGGAAGAAATGGAAATGAGATTCGACAAGCAGAGAACTGTTCGCCGGCGCCAGAATTACAATTAAGTAGGAAGTCTTCTATGAATGTGTAGAAATAAATAATTTGTAACAATAATTTACACAAATTGTATTAGTTAAGTTTTTGCACCAAATCTACTGCCTTTAGCAAATGTTACTGTAAAGTTTGATGTATTGAAAAATATTCATTAATAATTTTACTATGAAGTAATACAATCTGTATTGTTTAAAAAATCATGTGTTACTTAACTTAATAATTATAAACTTATCTATATAATTGTGCTCATGAGGTTATGGAAATTACATTTATTATATAAGATATAATATATAAATGAGTATAGAATGAACAATTTTGAATGGATTTCCTTTGAAATATTAAAACTAGCGGCTATGATTCATTTTGTAAATAATATTAGCGTAATTGTGACACCATCAGTATTTATATTGTGTATCTTATTTAAAATCATTGATATTGATATTATTAATAAATTAAGGCAATTATTAGTTTTACGATGTATGAAATTAGTATGAAATGTTTACTATTGGTAATAGGGATATTAAATAAATGTATGTAATGTTAAAACATATTTTATTTCCATTTATACACATTTACAATATTCACTACCATGAATCAAAGCTTCCAAAGTTGTAATTGCCATCTTTTCTGGGTTTCTTGATGGGTACTTGTGGGGTCACTGTTTGTTTGCTAGTCGATGGTGTTTCTTGTAAATTAAGATATTTTCCAACCCCATCTCTAAACACTTTAAGGGGTTGTACTGATCCTTTTTTGGGTTTTACGCTGAGTTCCTGTTCTGCTGCCTGCTTTTTCAATTCTTCTGCTCTTTCCACAGCAAGCTTTAAAAAAAGTAATAAATATATAATAAATACTTTTCTTTAAATATATGTGCAATAAAACCTAAAAGATCAAAGACAGCAAGTTGTTTTGTTACTACACAATATTTATATTACAATTTTGATGAATTATCAAATAAAGAAGCAATTTTTTAACATAACAACACCTCTTCTACTAAATAGTGTTTATAGTGTGACCATTAATTATTTAATTATATTAATTAGAGGATGGGCATTCTATATCTATCTATTATATGAAGCATTTTAGTTGAAGTAACCTCCTAATTTATTTTTATTGCAAACATAATGCAAGTTTATATTTTAAATGATACCTACCTGTTCCTCGGCTTCAGCAAAAGGATCAACAAATACTTGAGCCACTTCTATAGTAATATCTTGTATGGGCCTATCTTTATTATCCACCTCTATCTGTTCCATGGCACTTAGCGTGTCTAGTCCACCAACTAATTTACCAAATATAGTGTGTTTGCCATCCAGTTGTTTGCAAGAACGAAATGTGATGAAGCTAGAAAAATAGTACATATTAATATTATTGCACTAAATATCTAGTAAATAATAAATGGATTATGTCTTACAGCATTTAATTCTATAATAATAATATATTAAACTGTATGATATAAAATAAATACATATGGTTGCAATAACTTAAACATTTATTGCATAAATAATTTATATTAATTTGTATTTAAAGCTGAATGATTGTTTGTTTGAACATTCTTATCTCAAAAAAAAAACAAACTAACTTGAATTAGATAGGTTTTTTATTGAGAAAGTTTGCAGGCAATAAAACGTCACACAAATAGGATCAGAATAGTAACCATAAAACTAATGTAAAAAAGTATACAATATATATAATTATAACAATACAATAAATATAGTAATAAAAACTCACAATTGAGAACCATTAGTGTTAGGCCCGGAATTAGCCATAGAGAGTACACCACGCCCTGTATGATGCAAATTAGGTTTAAGTTCGTCTTCAAATGGCTTTTTCCATATCGATTCGCCACCCAACCCTGTTCCGGTGGGATCACCACCTTGAATCTAGAGATAAAAATTTTCAATTTTTTATATGACATGTAGTTCAATAAGCTTTAATAGCTTGTTGTAAGCATACTTGACCATCTAAAGCTTAAACAACTTTCAAAATATTCAAATACCTTAGGATATGGTTCAGTATTTAATAGACAAATTCAAATAATTTCAAGTTATAATGTTACCCTGAAAACAGTTTAAGGACGTAAGAAAAATCGCGAAAGTTAGTCAAATAGTTTAATTTTTATTTAACTAATTACTTTTTACTACTACTTACTTTAATTTTTTTGTTGTTTAGATAGAATTAAATAGAATTTAATGAATTTATTTTGTATATACTTACCATAAAGTTTCTTATTGACCTATGGAACTTAGTACCATTGTAGTATCCATTGAGGCAGTGCTTTATGAAGTTATCACATGCTTTAGGCGTCACATCACAGTATAATTCAAAATTCAGCTGCCCGAGGTTGGTCACCAGTCTGACATATCCTTAAATAAAAAAAAATTATTAACATTTTTCTATTTCGTCATAAACATATTTTAATTATTTTCTTTTTCTATTAGTGAAAAACAATTATTTACTATTATGTATATGTTTGTGTATGTGTTTTAAATTTCTGTAGACATGGAGGCTGATAAGTGATACTGTGTCAAGACACATATACTTCATTTTAAGAAAGTGGTCTCTAAACATGTCAAACCGATTCTTAACAAATTAGTTTGAAAACTTATATATCTGTCTTTTCTTTTCTATTTTAAAAAAAGGTATAATGAATTAAAAGCAGATTGATATATTTAATGTGTTATCAAAAAAAATTTTTACAAATATTTGAGACTATTGTATAAATTGCAAAATATGAAACATACTTGTAATTCAAATCATTAAATGAAGTAACTTTTTCCCGTATTTACTTAGTTTATATGACTTGATATTTTTTTGAATAATGTTAAATAGATGACACAGTATCATAATACACAAATATATCCGAATTTGACTTTTTGAGGGTAGCCACATTATTGCTTATCAGCATCCATTTATAGAAACTAAATTTTGTATGACAATTAAACCTTATTACATGTTGATTACTACACTTATTTCCACAATATACTATTTTATGCATCATAAGGAAAATCAATGCAACTATTATTCCTGACTAAGATTATTAGTTTAGCCCATCTTTCAGACATTTATATTCAGTTTAATTTCTTTAAAAATAATTTTTTTACTAAGTAGTAAAAATTTATTTATTTATTATTGCTATTAGTATATTTTTTTTAGGCTGAATGGTAAAAAAAAGTAAATAAAAACACTTTTGTTCTCACCTTTTTTCTTAACTCTTTCATATTTAACGTCATCTTCACATATGATGGCTGCTTCATGAACAGTTTCCGGAACCATGGCTGTTGATGTGAAACTGGCTGCTACCATACCAGTTGAGTAGTGCGCTGCATTGAATTTATCTGCTACCTATTGAAAAATTGATTTTTTTATATGGTCAATGGATAAATAATCTTCTTTATACAAGTTAAAATTTAAGATACACTTTAAAAAAAAGGTAAACAAAATTTCTTCATGATTACTGTAGCAATTTACCAACCCACATTGGAGTAGTGTGGAGAATTAAGCTCTTAACTCTTTTCCTTAATAGGAGCTTTATAATAGGAACTTTGCCAAGCAGTAGAACATTTACAAGATGTTTCATGTTTTAAATAAAATAAGAAAAACATTTTTAAATACACATCTTGTAACCTTACCTCCTTTTTTACTTCTTTTGCCTCTGGTGTCTTATATTCTTTTTCAAGTTCTTGTAAAATGTCCTTTGTTTCAGCTGATACTGTCTTTAGCCTGGCATGAGGATCTTTTCTAAGAGCTATTTCCTCTGTAAATATATAAAACATTACATTTAAATAATGACATGACGACTTTGACGACCTGAAGACCTGACTATGTAACATAATGTCATAAAACAAAGTTAACATATCTTTTTAGTGTGGATGATTATTAAAAATGGTAGGTTAAGCAAAAAGAAATTTTTTGCAAATTGTATACATTCAGATTATTTCCATACAATTTTTTATCAAAATTGGTTCAGTGTCAATTGATTTTTAAATCGAAATAGCTGGAATTGATATGTCAGCAAAGAGAACAAACGAAATTGTTTATTTAGCTTTTGAGGTTAGTTTATTTTTATTTTTCAAGTCTTAATTATTGTAATATATAAAATATACCTTCTGTCTCGACTCTCAAATTATTTTTTATATGATGGAACATAGATATATTAAATTTCGTCAAGTTATTAGGATCCTGTATAGTGATGATATCTGCTCTTGTGAATGGTGTGTCATTAATAAGGTCCTTCCAATTCTTTCCTTTGATATTGAGTTGTTCCACTGCTTCATAGCAGTATACATTTCCACTAGTGCGAACGGCAACAATGTGTGAATTTTTGGTAAATGGTTTAAATAAGACAGGACAGTGGTAAGCATCTTGTGCATTTTTGAAAAAGTTTAACTTGATTAAGGTTTTGATATCTATTTTCTGAAATATAAAAAAAAAACCATTTGTGTGGTTGTTATCACATTTTTCTTATTAAAAATATTTTATACAAAACTATATATTCTAAAGACCCACACATTAAAATTAAAAAGAAATTCATATTTCAATTTTTAGTATTGTGTGTAAAATAAATGTTATAGTCATGGGTACATGGGTATTTTTCTGTATACCAACAGTATACTTGAACTTAACAAAACAACTTTAGTTGTAAAGGTGACAATAATGGCAACTTTATCTAATTACTTGCCAGGAAAGACTTTTATTGATTCAAAAGTAATTTAAGACAAAAATGTAATTTAAGAAAGGTCTACAAAGAGTTAACTTTGTACCTTGCCTGTGACTGGATTTATTTTAAACTTTTTTACAAACGGTAAAAGGGGTTGTAACTCAAATATATTTCCATCGGTATCACAATAAGGTTCATTAAAGGGCTGTAAGCATAAACAGCAATGGTCGTACGGGAGTCGTTTGAACGACGTGTCTTCTTCCACTAATGTTCCTGACCTTTTACCACCATATAAAGTGGTCCACTCAGTGTGTGTTATGTACCTAAAATCACAAATAAGTGTTTTAAATAGTACAAAATGCATTTATACCTAAACATCTTTAATCTATAGTACAATATATTAACATTTTATCCTTTTGATGCTGGCGTTTACCCATTTTGTTGTTATTTGTTTTACTTTATAAATGAAATTTATTTATCTCTTATAAATTACTTTTTATTACACTCAAAATGAAACAAAAACACAGTATTAAAATGTGACAACAAGTAAAATTAATAAACAAGTGACATTACGAAATGTCAGAACGTCAGTGTTGACAGCTCGTAGAATATTTTATCTATAAAAGAAAAATTTAAAAAAGGATATTGTATATTTGACAAAGGATATTGTTACTATGATATTAATTTTTAAAGTGATAAAAACTGCGTTAAGATACTGTTTTTTTTTAAATAAAAATATCGAAGAAACTTGTTATTATTTTATATATTATAAATTGATTATATTAGTTAAAATAGTTTTTGAATTAGAATTTATCGGTTCTAAAAGTAAATTTACCTCTAAATGTGGGATAAATATTGTTAAAATATTGACTTGGATTCTAGGTACTATAGTACTGAATTTCATATTACTTAACATGATATAAAACTTATCGACCAGGGCTTCAAAAAGTAACATTAACAACAACTTAGAATTAATTATTAAATATATTTATTTTCTTTATTTTTCTTTTAAGAACCATTTTTTTGTCCACCTATAAAAAACTGTTTTGTTTAGAATTTATAAATAGTAACATGGCAACATGCCGGTTTTTTAATAAACATGTCGGAAAGTGGTTGTGCATTGTAAATTTGTGAAAATAATCTATAAACCTGTTACTTAATTTTCAAATACATAAATTATTTGCTTAAAAATATTTACACGTAAGTTTGTTGTGATAAAAACTTCATTATCTGCCTAACTTCGAATGACGAAGATATTGTTTTGTGACGAACGTGTGTGCGTTTGTGACTTTCAGTTGTGCTGGTGAGGGTAATGAACAAATGGACGAAATGTGGTAGAAGAGGATTGAAGCTCTAACATCTTTTACGAAAACAGCAAATTTCAACTTTTAGTTTCAGTAAGGTATAACACAGCTATTTGATACCTTCTTTACACGTTCAAAATTGTATGTATAAACCCCTGGATAAGTAACAGGCTGCCTATTTGCGCTTTGCAGTTCGGAGCATCTAACACGGAGTTTCGATTATTATCATAACACAAATTGTACATATTCTGGACGCGTTTCTTTGTCTTCTAGTGATTGTGTTTTGGGATACGTATATTTATTAGAATTGTCACAGTGGTCGGCCAAAAAATTGTAAATTATCGGATAACGCAAGCCCACAAGATGGCCGACTGTTATTCGTAAGGTACAAATAATCTTTTTCCATTAAATATCTGTTTAGGCACTTGTTTTATTTTCTTTTGCTAGTTAATGTTAATTTATATTGTCTATTTATATTTGACTATTGTTACAAAGCAAATTAATCACACAACGTATGAATTTCTTTGTTCCAAAGATGTCGTGATGTTCCACAAAGATTCTTTTTTTTTTATTTATTTCTTTACATAAACTGTCTTTTGTGTTAGATTTTTTTGGAAGAAAACAAAAGATCATCTTCAATTATATATATATTCATTATGTGACTATTGCTTAATAGTTGGAAGAAATAATTTTTACTATTGAACAAAAGACATTGGATAAATTGGAATTTTAATTTTCTACTCACAGTTTTTAAATAAAATGACTAAAGATTTATAGATTTTTCCGTATGTCTGTAAAGAGTTAGTAAAGTTACACAACATCTTAACTTACATACAAGAATAACTAGAAAACCCTTTCAAAAAACCTTCAACTTTTGATTTTTATTTTGCTTTTTTATGTTTTAGTATTTAATAGCCACATTATTTAAGTGTTATTTTTTAAATAAATTCTAGTATATGTGTATAGTTGTGATAGTAAACTGTAGACTTATGTAATATTAAACTTAAGTTGCATTCATCAACACATCAGCTTGTGGCTTACTAACACTGCTATTTGGTTTAGCGGAATGAGTTTTTTGATGCTTTTAGATAATGTCTGGTGCGTCTGGTTCATCAGGAAGTGGTACTGGTCGCGGTAGAGGCGGAGGTGGTACGAGCGGAGCCATCAGTGACAACAAACCGGAATCAAAAGAAAATAAACCAAATCCAAAAATGTCGAAAGCACTCGGTACATCTGCGAAGAGGATTCAAAAGGAACTGGCTGAGATCACTTTAGATCCGCCGCCGAATTGCAGCGCAGGACCTAAAGGGGATAATTTGTATGAGTGGGTGTCCACTATTCTTGGACCGCCTGGCTCGGTATATGAAGGTGGAGTCTTCTTCCTCGATATTCACTTTTCAGCAGAATACCCTTTCAAACCTCCTAAGGTGAGATGTGCTTTGAAATTATTCTATTCTTACAAAATATAATAGGCTGTTATTAAAATGGTTTTTTTTATAATGTCGATCACATATTGTTTGAAATGATATATTGTTGAATATAAAGCGAATGTACTCTATATAATTTGTCACATATAGACACATATTGTAAGTGTTAATTTTAATAAAGAAATCATATCAGTTTTATTTACATAGATGTAAATGAATATCACATGTACAATATTTATATAGCTATATGAAAGTGCTAAAAAAAAAGCCTTTTTTAAAGAATACTTTAAATTTATACTTTTAAATCAACAAATAAATTAAACAACCTTATGCACGCTTAAAGAAATATGTAACTTCAGTATAATTTTTTTTAACATTTTACAATTTTCTATTTCTTGTATATATATATATAGGCATACTTGTTAAGCAAGTATTTATTTTATTAATTATTATTCATATTATTTGCAGGTAACATTCCGAACTAGGATATACCATTGTAACATCAACAGCCAGGGTGTGATCTGTTTAGATATTCTCAAAGACAACTGGTCACCGGCTCTGACTATATCAAAAGTTCTTCTGTCCATATGCTCACTCTTGACTGATTGTAATCCAGGTAAATAAGATTTGATATACCAAAATATTTGAAATGAGAAGATTAAATTCTAAAATATGTTATTACATTTAAATAGAATAAAAATAATAATTTCAAAAATAAGCTTTTTATAGAAATTTATTGAAAAAGTTCTGTACATAATTAGAGCTTCAATCAAAACCAAATTAATATGAGACTAAAAATCCTTACCTATCAATTGTTTCTCTATGTTATTTTATGAAACGGAAACAGATTTGTAATTAGTCTTAAGTTTTTAATTATAAATGTTATTTGTTTATTCATTAGTTTAAAGTGAATGTGTGTGTTATCTTGAACTTGAGGTTAAATAAAACGAAAGTAATTGGTATAAATGTATTGTTATTAGATTTATTAGGAGGATTGATTTTATAATTATTGCAATAAAATTAATAAATTACCTTATAAACAACTGATTAGTGCGGTAGGTATTCACTTTTGATTTTCCTGTATTTATAAAAAATTCACGCTTACCTGCTATGTAAATATAGATTTTATTTTATCAATTGCATTTTTTTCATGATGAAAAACACTGGAGGACCATTTTTATTCTCTACCTCTGATAAAGTCTATGTAGCATTTTATGTTGATTGGTTGGTTGGATTTATATAATACTAGTAGTATACATGCATACCCGACATGCGTTGTGATGCCACCTAAAATATATAGTTTCTTTTGGGCCAGGATACCTTGTAGGTGTCCCCAAAATACTGTTTTTCTTTGTCGCTGGGGAATGAATCTATGCATCCAGTCTGGGGGATCAGGCAGGTATCAAACTACCCATTAAACCACAGCAGTGCCCTCATCGTCTTAATTGGACGTCACGGGATCGTTTGCTCATGCTACTGTGACGCCCCAACGTTTAGCCAGCCTAGACAGGCCGTCTTCGCCTAAAGAGCGCTCCCGAACACCGAGAGCACTTTTTCGTTCTGGTGGTGTATGGACGACTTTGTATCTCCCTTATGGAGGAGGAAGAAGGTGCGCATAACGCCTTCTTCTTACTCCTCGTCGTCGCCTGGATCGGTTCAGCGAGAGTGTGCGCTTCTGGTTCCGCTTTCCTCAGCCTCCATCTGCGACATGACAGACTTGGTTGAGGAGACTATGGCCAACCAAATTACCCAACTAAAGTGTCATTAAAATCTGATCAATCATTTTGGATACAAACATTGATTTTTATTTATATACTAGCTGACCCGGCAAACGTTGTTTTGCCATATAAATAATTTCCTAGTAAAAAATAAAAATAAAAATTTAGGGGTGGACTACCCCTAACATTTAGGGGGATGAAAAATAGATGTTGGCCGATTCTCATAGATACCGGATAAGCACAAAAAATTTCATCAAAATCGGTCAAGCCGTTTCGGAGGAGTATGGCAACGAAAACTGTGACACGAGAATTTTATATATTAGATGTTAAGATTTGTATTTTCAAGGAGACATGAAATAATATAATATTTAATGTTCCAGCTGATCCACTAGTGGGCAGTATCGCCACGCAGTATCTTCAGAACAGAGAAGAACACGATCGTATCGCCCGCCTCTGGACCAAGCGTTATGCGACATGATTGCTCCACTGAAAACTATCATACTCAATACCATTCTGTTTTAACTCCATCCTGTTCACGTTAATATAAGCTAACATTACCCACTTATGTGCACTTTTATCAACAATTCTATCTGAAACGTTTATTTGAACCTCCCAGTATTTCCTAGAAATATTTCTGAATGATATAAGTTTGATTATTAGACGGTTTAAGGTATTTGTTGAGAAAAGTGCACACATTTAAAAGTGGCTTGTCGATATTTAGTTGCGATTAATGTGAAATTTTTTAATGCTTCGGTACGACTATTATTATTTTAGGCGACGAGTTTTTTTAGTTATAAATTTTTTTTTTTGTTGACGTTTATCGCTCTGTGTTATAAGAATACTGCGATAAGTTTAACGAAATGTATATGTAGGGTAAAAGTGATTGGGTCAATTTTAGCCACAATTATGTGTCGATCTCAAACACTTGAATTGTACTACTTAAGCGTATTTCTCGATTCTTTCCATGGGAATTAGCGGCATGCGTCTCTTGCAGGGTGTACTGATTGCTTTTGTAATTGGTTGGTATAGGCATGTGATTTTGATGGTTAATTATAAGATTTTTAAATAATAACTACTCAACTGCCAATAAATTGTCTCCGATTTGTATCAATCAATGACTTTGTCAGTACATAGTTGAACTATTTGATAGTTATTACTCTTATTTGAAAGTACATAATTCGGTGTATTTTATTCTTATCCGTTTTCATATATTCTTCCAGTATTTCAATGTTCAGTGTAACGGATATGTTTTTAGTTTTTAAATACTTTTTCACGGCAATAGTTTTTGTATGTTTCCTTTAGGCTACAAATACATATTCTATAATGTATATGAAATTCACGGGGCCGTGTCTATGCATAAATATTTTTTCTCAATTTAAATATTTTGTTAACTATAAAAATCTAATACTGAGATCAAAATTTGAGTTTAAAACTATATAATTAGTCTGAGACATCAATGTGATTTCTTAAAGTCGTTGGCAGCTTGCTAAGTCGCGATAGTTTCTTATTTTGAGAATTTTGCGTTGGGGAAAGTATGCCCAATAGTGGGCAACGCTCCTTTCAGAAGCTTTATGTGGTAATTAAATATATTTACATCTGGATGTACTACTTGAAATAATAATAATAATTGATACAATTACATTTACAAATGCAACACTCACAGCGCATTTGAAGGAATATAAACATTATTAAAATAAATGTTAATAATATTAGGAGCTATAACAACGACCATTATATCTATATCAAATTATCAATGTCTCATTTATTAAATAGAGAAAATTTAATGCAATAAAAAATTAAAATATTAAGCCGAAGTAACTAAAATAAATGTTCTTATAAACATATATCTAGTCGTCGTTTCTGATAACAACAGTACTTATGAATGAAGGAATACAGTCTGATGGCATTCGAGTATATATATGATTTTCAATAGTATGTGAATCTTGTTAATTAACATTTTATTTGTGTAAAATTGTTTGTGTAAAATCTTGTGATTTAGTTAGCATTGTACCTATTTGGTCCATTATTTAGATAGTAAAATTATTAAAACTTGGTAAAACTATCGAATTTCCATTGTTTTTTTGTGTTAGGAATGCAATTATAATTCATGTCCATTATGTATCATATAATAAATTATATATTAATGTAACTATTATGGCAATTTTTGTATGTACGTGAGTTATTTTATATATTTTAGATTTTCATCAAGCATAGTATATTATTATATAAAAAATATTTATTCAATGAAGAGCTTGTGAATCGATATGTCGCCAATTATACGATTTTTTTTTCTATTGCCAATTTTTTATAATAAAGTGACTCGACAATATTCCTAAATTCAACTGATATGTGATGACTATCTTTTTTATGAAATCGACATATCAAAGTGTGTTGAATTACGACATTTTGGAATATGTTCACGATTAAAATGGGATTGGTGTTTGGTGAACGTGCCAAAACCTCAACCAGGCGTTCTCTGCTTCCACTCCGTTTATATAAATGACTCGTCTATCTAAAATATTCCGTTTAGCGTGTAAACAGTTATTAGAAGTAAGTTATTTTATTGTTTAGGTAATGTATGTCTTAACCCTAGTTTTAAAGTATAAAAAACTTAGCCGTGTAATTTTTAGCGAAGTGTATGTCGCGTGTATATGAATGTTTTGGTGATACCGTTGTGAAAAATAAAATTAAAATTAGAATTTAAATTAATTTCGTCGAAGTGAAACTGGTGCTGTGAGATTCAAATGCTTGCGACATACAATAAAGAGAAGAATACCGCATCCGTATTCGTGACTGGGATATATTTTGTCAATGTGATTTTTAAATTATTTTATACTGTGACTCTGAAATGTGTTGCTTGCAAGACAACAGCTGTTCTCAACGCGACTGATGTTCCTCGTAACTTGTTCATAAACTGAACCATTATAATCATCCTTTGTTAAAATTTATATCATGGTATAAAATAGGAAAATAAAAATGTGTGTAACTAGACACTTAACTGCTGTTTCATTGTTTTCTTGACTCGTTCTGTTGTACCTCGAAATGTTTCATGGTAATCTTACAAAGTATGTATTATGTAGGTATTTTATGTTGATGGAACCTTATGATGTGATTTTGACTTATATTTTGTACATTGCTATTAAAATAATAACGATAGTCATTAACACCTTAACAAAACATAAATTTAATTTTTAATTATACAAAGTAAGTGTGACAAACAAATAAGTTGCTTTCATTTGAATTGAACTTATTCCAACTACCGGAAGTTGGACTGTAGATTTTTTGATACTTTTAAGTAAATCGTTTAGGCTTATTTGGTTTGTTTGTAAATTCTTTTGGTGATATGAACGTGATGATGCACCTGTATGTGGATAGTGTTTTTAGATCATTATGTATTACTAGCTGGCTATCGCGTTGTGGTTACATTTTCGATTTCTAAGAATCGTAGCGTGAGGTAATACAGCCTTTCTCAATAAACAGGGTTAGTAGTTTAAAGAATCCTCCCTACATATAAATTTTACATCTTTATAATATGAATATAGATATTTTTATTCAAGTTATGAAAAGTTCAAATGAATTATTTTCTTTTATAAAGGGCTAGTGATAAAAATAAAACCAAAGCTACCACCATATACAGATTTATTATTATAAATATAAATACTAAGAAACACTTCCAATATATGCTTTGCTCCACAAATCGTTTTATGAGATGCAAAATTTAATGTAACATAATATAATTTTCTTATGTATTTTGCATCCCACAGAACTCCAATACAAACGTGCACCGATCTACGTCGAAGAAATAGTATACATTTACTAGATTCTAAATATTACGATTTTAAAACATTTAAATATTATACGAAAAGTGCATGTGATGAAATTGATTTGGCATTTGAAACCGTTACTATTCGAAAATCAGTCTTCTATCTTGAGCACATTCTATGATCGTTTGTGCCTCACGCCCCTGAACTGATACGTTATGTATGAATAAGTCACGAATATACATATATCTGATGAAAAATATCTGTATTAAAATATAAAAATAATTATAAAAAAAATTACAACATTAAAATTATAAAAATAACAAAATATGATAATATCGGACTTTCACTTAATCACAACATGGTATGAACAGATCAGTTAATATAACTATGAAACCGCTAGGAGACGAGATTAAACGACGAACTATTTAGACAGTTTCGTACTGGCTGCGGATCGAGCGAGCGAGACAGCATGCGAATATTACCCCGAGCAGCTGAAACAGAAATATTCTAATAAGTACAATGATATTAATATTATAAAATAATATAATAGAATTTGGCACCCAGAATGCCGAACACTAGACGACGTTGCTTAGCAACCAGTTCACGATTGAATATAACAGGCGAGACAATCTTTAGGCCAACAAGTAAATTGACGAACTTTTCAAATTTTTTTGGAAATGGGTATTGAATTTAAATTACATAGTATGAACGTATATAAATGAACAGATATTAGAAATAGTCCAAAGAAAATATTATTTCGAGAACTATAATATAAAAGTTAAATAAGAAACGGTCTTGTATACTCTTCAATGTCACGAGTAATTGGAGTTAATTGAGATTAATAGTGTAAATGAAAGGCACGACAGTCGTTATCTTTGCAATAAGTAATTTTTTCTTACTAATAGTTTTAGGTTTGATTCTCATGTATTTATAAAATAATATTTTATCCTAGATATGGGTGTTGTCTACGTGGTGCGCAATGCAAATGTTCAAATTCTTTTCGGAGAGCACGTTAAATTGTTAGGGCTACTTGTTGTTATAAAGAGTTTAAGACTTAAAATTTGTAGTAGTATATAGTGGAAGTTAAGTCATAAACATATAAAATAAAAAAAAAAAATTGTTTTTAGGACTCGGTTTTGTACTACCAATCACACACGTTTTTGTTTCAATTCAACAATTTTTTTCACTAGCTAACTTCTCTCCTTGTTAACACGAGATGGCGCTAATAAATTCCATACAACTTTGCGTTTCTTTTACCACAATCGAGTTGATAGAAAAACTTACTAGCACTTACTAGATCCGGTCATTCCGAGTTGGTGCTAGCTTCACGTCGAACTGACGTGATAAATTTCATTTGACGATTTAAAAGAGCTTATTTGAATAAAACTGAGGTATAGTTTGAATCTAGCATATACTTACTTTACGATTTTCAAGTGCTAAATTTGTGTTTTAATTCACCTCGAGTGGCGGTGAAGGAAAATATCGTGAGGAAACCTGCATGTGTCGGGAGAAATTCTGACACGTGTTTATCCACCAACGTGCAGCGGAGCAGCGTGGTGGATTAAGCTCTAAAACCTTCTCCCTAATAGGAGACGAGGCCTATGCCTAGCTGTGGGATATTTACAGGCTGTTACTCTACTTTTTTTTTGTATACTTACTTGTACGAATGCGATCCCCAATCCGACTCCGCCGAGGACGAGCGCGAGATCCTTCATGTGGCTGAGGATGAGATCGAGGCAGCCCTTGTGGTGGAGGCTGGGCGAGTCCGCGGTGCAGGCGGCGGTCTTGTTGTCGAGGATCTCCTGGCCGGCGCAGCAGGTGTTCGGGATCGGCTGGCCGGTGGCTGGCCAGTCGGCCACGCCGTAGATACCGCAGCATTGGAGCTGGGGAGTGATTGTTATGGGAATAACTTATACTGCGGAACGGGTACCTATACCTCCTCGATTCATGTAAGAGTGTCGGTCTGAATACAAGACGAGTCCAAACTCACGCATGATATAGTCGAGTAACATCCACATTCCCAAAAGAATCTCACGATTTTTTGAAAAATTACACCGATTCAGTGTCAATGTTTTCAAGTATTTGAGAAACACAACCAAATGCCATAATTTAAAGTTCATAGCATAATCAGCGGTTTAGGCTCTGCGTTGATAAATCAGTTAGTCGGAACAAGTAATTATATATGTATTGAAAACTTGTCTGTAGCCAGGCTACAGATCGTATTTGAGCTGGATCAGCCGGGGCAGGACCACTTGTAGTCAGTCTTCAAAATCCACATAGATAAACTAATATAGCTAATTATGTTTATATTTTGTACAGTGAGTAAAAGACAAGTTTAACCCCATTCTCTATTACTTTACTAACGTCCTCTTCGCCTCATTTTTTTAGTTGGTAGCATAACAAAATTTTAAGATTTTTGTAGTCTTAGAAAATATGTCGATCATTGTACATTCTGGTCGAAATATGTGACTCATATAATTTTCGAAAAAGCTAATAAGTGTCTACAGTATAAGGATATATCTGATTATCCCCTACATGCTAAACCCATGACTCCATAGGTAATATATGTATGTAATTACAGGCTCTGGTAAGTAGCAATTTTTATACACGGTTCGCTGGGTTTAGCTGTTTATGACATACCTATCACTCGTTACAAAAGTGATCTTTATCATTGCACCATGATTATTTTGATTCGCCAATGAAAACCCCTTGAAAGTAAGATATCTTTGATCTTTCCATTTCAATAGTCATATTTCCATTTCAATAATAAATTCAAAAAGCAATAGACTTTAAATGTTGTAGCACGCGAAGGCAAGTTTTTGAAATGTATAGTGTCATGAATTTCTTATTCTTCCTCGGAATGTCATTGGCTGTGACGTCAGTAAAAAATCAACATGGCGGACGTAAACTGTCAAAACTGGCGAACCGTTGTTGCTTCTTGTTTGAGAGTTTAATCAATTTTGAATAGCAAAGTGTTAGTTGACAATTGAGTTTTTAATTTTTTTTAATAACTGTCTTTTTATAAAGCTAATCTTTGCATAGTAGATATAAATTATTATAAAAGTTACAAATAGATACATACATTTTATTTTAATCTGCATTGTTTTTGTCGTACAATAACGTTTTGAGTACCATAAAAAATAATAATACATTTAAATGTTTTGACAGGAAATTAACACGGTCACTACAATGCGGTGATTACAGAATGTTGAGGTCGCTTTGTGCAAAAACGTTACACACGTTCCATCATTGTAATATTTGCGTGAAACAGTTACTTTCACTTTATTGTTTGTTTTCATGTTTTTATATTTTTAACAATTTTTTTATGTATAACGACATAATCAAGTAAGTAATGAATGGATCGAAGATGGTTTAAAGCTAGCAACAGTGCAATACAGGCGCCGATCCAAGAGGACAGTACTTAATACTGTAACTTAATTAAAATATATTAATTTTCATCATATTTTTATAACTAAAATAACCTTCAAAATAAATAAGTAAAGTGCAACCTTTGAGCCATTTAGAATAATAATTTTTTTAGCGGTCTTTTGCGGTGCCTATTTTAGTAACATTTAAGCTGGACAGAGATGCGACTACCCTTATATATAAGTAATTTAATCCAAACTTTCATGCTAATATTACAAATACCAAAGTATGTCTGTTTGTTACGTTTTCACGCCTAAACCGCTGAACGAATTTCAATTAATTTTGCCATAGAGTATGATAGATTACACGATGTAGCTTACTTTGTGTCGCGAAAATAAGACGTGAAAGGGGTGTAACAGAGGATGAAAAAATTTATATGGAGTGTTCATCATTTCTCAAACTGTTAAAAATGATCATTCCACACACACATATAAAATAATAGTGATTAAAAACTCACATCAGTCTGGATGATGTCGTAGTTCTTCTTAATGTCCGGATCCGTCGAGTAGTGCGTGATCGACTCGTTGAGGGTGCGGACGATGGATTTCTCCAGATCGGTGTGCTTCACATAGCCCGCGATGCCGACCGCCAGTTCAGCTATGAATATCATCAGCAGGAACACTGAAAACTGAATGGAGATAATATTGTTAAATAAAATCAAAACATGCTTTATTCAAGTAGGCTTTTCAAGCACTTTTGAATCGTCAATACAGAAATAAAACACTAATTAATTAATTAATTTACCACCGGTTCGGAATGTAGATTCAACCGAGAAGAACCGGCAAGAAACTCGATGCATCTAAAGCTGAGATCGGTTAAGACCGATGATTGCAGGTTCAAACCCCGGTTAGCACCGCTTCAAGTACTAAAGTGTTTTAATTCATTTCGAGCTCGGCGGTAAAGAGAAACACCGTGCATGTGCCGGAAGAAATTCTGACACAAGTATATCTTCGAACCTGCAGCGTCGTGCATAAATTCTTAACTTTTTCCTTGATAGGAGAGAAGGCGTTTGCCCAGCCGTGGGACATTTACAGACTGTTACTTTATTTTAATCAGCTGCAGCTCTGCAAGTATGTGTGTGGGGGTTTTATCTACCAAACCTTTGCATTAATACAGTATTTATAAATTTTATGAATAAGTTATTTTTTTGGCAGTACTAATATAAAGTGTCCATAATTTATTCCTATGTTCTTTATTAAGGAGTCTTTGAAATTGTGCTTGATTTTGTAGAAGTCCTGGAAAAGTATAAGGAACGCTGATCTAATTAATGTACATTGAGACCATAAGAACTAGAACAGGCTAACTGCCAATTAAAAACGTTGCGTTTTTAGATTAAAAATATTAGGTACTTCTCATTAAATGGTATACTACTACTATTATACACGCGAAAGTTTGTGACGATAAATGGATGTGTTGCTCTTTCATGCAAAAATTAATAACTGATTTTGATGAAATTTTCTAGAAATATTGCTTGTACATTGGCTACAATTTATAAGGATTTTGTGTGATTTGGTCAAATTATAGATAGTTGTCAAGTAAATCATATGTAGAAGATCTCGCAGTTGGCTGTGTAATACGCAATTGTGCGGAATAATTGAGCAATATCTTTTATATGTAAAAAATCAACATAAGCCACAATGGCTTTTATAGGCTAAATTACGTTTTACATTATATTACTAAATATAAAGATATCATCTGATTGACGTATATAGGCATTTCCAGACTAGTACGAGATAGGTATAATTTTATTATAAGTTAAATTAATAACATTCTATTTAAAAGCGTGAGTAATCATGTTACATTTAAAACTTATATGGAACGGATATAGTTTTTAAATGTACATGTTTATTTATATATTCAAATATTTATAACCTATAATATGAATGAATATAATGAATTTGGTTTCGATAGAAGATAGTAATATACTTGTTTTCAAAGATCAAATTTTTTTTTTGCATCAGAAATATAAATATATATTTAATTCAAAATTAGGTATTTACATTCTCTTTTTGAACGTCAAGCAAATCATATTTAAAAGACAAATCGTCTATCTCACAGGTGCATTAGTTACGTTTTATGCACAGGTTCAAAGCGTGACTGAGGATTGTACCTAAAGGTAGGTATTTGCTTTAGATAAGAAGCGCAGTGCAATTTATCGACAAAGTCAATAAGCAAGTTCTTTAACATTTGATATCGATAGTTTGCGCACAAATAAACATAACTCATGAATTTAAACATGAATGTTGCACTTGCAAACTACAACGAGATCGACGTATACCAACCCCTAAAACATGGTTCGACTGACTATAGTTATGATAATAATAACTGTGATTTTTAAAGTATTATTTTCAGTATATTTTTAGCATGATTTGAATAGTGACAACCTAGATACAGTAGCGGCTAGAGCAAAGTCACCTTTTCAAGGCTAGCTCCCAATCAACCGCATCGCTCTATTGTTAAGACGTGCACTTTTCAAGTACGCAGTGACCGTTTAAATTAAATGTGACGACGACGGAATACGCAAATAATGTCGTATTTATAGTTTTAATACACTTTGATAAGATCAGTGACTTCTATCTATATTATTATATTACTCTATTTTTATATTTTTGTGCTAAGTAATGAAGATTCGGTTTTCGACAATAATCTGTAAATCGGTTTTTATTAGTTCATGTTCGTAGCACGTATTTATGAATTAACCGACTTAAAATAAAGTCGAAGGATTCGTCTGGGACTTTTTTTTATGTTTGTTTACGAATTACTGGAGAACGGCTGTACCGATTAAGTTATCGTTTTTTTTGTTTAAATTACTTTACTGATTCTATATTTATTGATTTTGGGTGTACTCCTACTTCCAGATTTGTCCCGTAAAATTTTCATCACAACCGGTTATACTTTGGTTAAAAAACCAAAATAACTGAAATACATTAATTGGAGTATATACATATTAGAAGTTCATGACTGCAAGTGAGCAGAGCAAAAGCTACTTTGGGATTTTTTCAAATGAATAATTTTGTTACGTTGTAATACGGCGTTCACATCATTATATTTTTTCTTAATTAAAAACATTTAGGTTACCTTTAGACAAATGGATGCTGATATGCAATAATGTGTCAACCCACAAAAAGTGAAATTCGGAGATATTGGTGTATTTTAATACGGCATCACCTATTTAATATTATTCATCAATATAAAGTAATTTAATCTAAATAAGTACTGAAAAAAAAATCTTAATTAATTGTTCCAAAATTCTAGGTCGTTCCTTATTTTGTAACTTAGGTAATAATCTTATATTTTTAAAAACTTTTTATTAGACAATATATTAAATATATCAACCTGCTTTTAATTCATTACAGCTTTTATCAAAAAAGAAAAGAAAATATGGATAAATACTTATTCAAATAAAGTTATTAAGAATAGGTTTGACATGTTTGGACGCCATTTTCTCAGAAAGAAGTTCGTGTTGCTTGACACAGTATTGCTTATCAGCGTCTAAATATGCTTTAAAAATTTCCGTTTTTACAGCATTTTTTCGTGCATATTTATGTACGTCCATTCTCAATCAGCTCTGTAGTTTAATGGCTCAATGGAATTTAACATGTGATGTCATTGAATTCGTCTCATACGTTTTTATAGTTGGTTTTTTTTTTTAATTAATTATATCTTATTAAGTCCAACGGTCCCAGCGTTGATGAATCAGTCAGTCATGATATTTATTTTTTATGTATAGACAAGGAAAAACAAAAACTGCTGCGTCATTATAGGGATTTTACACTGTCCTATACATGAATCATATAACCGCTTTACTCATAACCTGCTTCTTGAACAAAGGTCATTGTACATCGTATTATGAACGAGTAATTAGATGGACTGACAAAAGATGTAGTGTTGTTTGGGGCCGGCTGATGCATTGACGATAGCGGATTTGATCAACCTTCCTGACAATTTTTTATATAAAAAAAATAACAATAACACTATTAAAAAATTCGAAGATCATGGATTAAGAGATGATACAAGGCATTTAGTATAGTCACGTGTATGTCTTTAGTATTTTTAGCCGTTTCATACAATTAATTGATTTTGAAGTTTAAAATATTCCAGTCTATCACCCAGAACTCTTTATTAACATATATAATTTATTTTTAATTCGACAAAAAATTTGTATTCCTGATCATGGGATCACTTTATAAAGTACGCCGCTGGTTCATTTGCCCTCAACCGAATTCAAAAAGAGAAGAGGTTCTTAATACGTGGCGCATTTTTTATAATATTTGTAAGTTTAGTTATCGTGATGAAAAGTTATAAAATAAATACAGCATTATAAATATAAACGTATAGGTTGTAATTACTTTGTTTCAGTACCAGATAGTGAGCTTTGTAAACGCGTATCACAAGTGCCTCTGAAACAGCTCTTATCAGCACTTATGGTCGTTACAAAAATACATACACGATACTGCAAAATATAATTAAATGAAATATTAAACGTTCTGATTTCATATTACGTACCTTTTATCTCATTAATATGACTTATTTATTGACTTGACATTCAACGGAAAAAAATGTGTTTTATATTTTGGTTTAATAGTTCTTGGGTTAAACTTTTGAATATAAAGAAAAATTTCGACGTTCTGTAAAGTTGGATTCACTGAGATTTGCTTTCTTTGACTTCAACATTTGACAAAAAAAATCCTAACTTTTCAAAACTGACTCTTAAAAGTACAACAAGGAGCTCCTAGAGCTATAGCAGCGATCAAAATTATTAATTTTGCAAACAAAAAAAT
Organism: Hypolimnas misippus; assembly: GCA_037950945.1. Taxonomy (NCBI): domain Eukaryota; kingdom Metazoa; phylum Arthropoda; class Insecta; order Lepidoptera; family Nymphalidae; genus Hypolimnas; species Hypolimnas misippus. Next base: position 2,827,249 of record JBBEEQ010000024.1, read on the forward strand.
GTTACAATAGAGATAAAAGTTACCATACATGTACAAATATTTACATTAATTTGAAAGTTTCTTCAAGACAAACATTTCAACAAAAAAAAGTTACTATTTTAGGGCTACAGTCAGCTGTATGACTTCTTAAAGCGCTTTTGCTAATATTTGCTATCCTCTAGTACAAGACTCAATTCGGCCCTGAGTTCTATTACTTGTAATTAATCGATTACACCCAATTAAATTTCTACCCGGCTGCGCAAGAACAGTTGTGGTTGTTTTTCATATCTGGATATGTACCTCAGAATTTTATTTATTGTACCCTCGAACAAAGAGGTGTTTATCGATTCGTCTAAGCTGTATAGTGAGGTGATTATAAACTGTTTCATGAAAATATAACATTGTTTATATATTATATATTTAAAAAAACAAGTTTTTTCAATCACCTTTAAAAAAGAAAGAGGTTTTCATTTCGTAGTTTTTTTTGAATGTTTGTTATTTCATAACTCAGTCATTTCTTAACCTTTTAATTATTTTTTTTGTTGAATGGATATGCTTCAAGATTGGTTCCATAAAAATTTTATCGATATTGATTCCGTTATTTGGTTTACAAATCGAAATAATCTATACTAATATTATAAAGCTGAAGAGTTAGTTTGTTGGTTTGTTTGTTTGAACGCGCTAATTTCAAGAACTACTGGTTCGAAGTGCAAAATTATTTTTGTGTTAGATAGTTTATTTATTGAGGAAGACTACATGCTATATTATATCACGCTACAATTCATAGGAGCGAAGCAGTAACCATAAACGCGAGTGAAACCGCAAGAGACAACTAGTTAATTTAAGTGTGTCGTTCAAGTAAACGAAATTGCTTATTTAGCTTTTGAAATCTCTTTCTTGTATTAAAAAAGTCTTACTTATTGTCATATTAAAGTAGCTAGCAAACCATAAGACGGGACACCTACTGCCATACTACAAAAGACGCATTAAAACCATGTTTAACGCGTGTCTAGCTAAACAATTAAACATTGCTTAAAATGTTATTAAAATTGCTTAACAGCGACTAATTTCATAAAAAAATATTTAATAATAGGTTTTAGACATCTATTAAACGCATTCTATATCTAAAGCATGAATAATTCAAAACTGTCCTTAAACGCGGATTTGTAGTACGGATTTTTATAAACAAGCGTTTAACATTTGTCACACATCACAGCCCATGAATGTTTGCAGCACCAGAGGAGCACAAATGTGTTTACAAAAGGGAAGAGGAAGTAAGGAAAGGAAAGGGGGGGGGGAGGGGTTAGGCTTCCGGCTGTCACTCAGTGTGAAACGCAGCTACACTAGTTATTTCACGACGATCTCCTGGCAGTGTAAGGTATCCTAATAAACTATTAAATTAGGAAGTACATGCAAAGATTTTTTTAGAAAATCTGTGGGGTGATTATTTTCGGAACAGCATGTTACTATGGAAGAATGCTCTCAAAAGCTTGTTTTGTTTCTAATTCGTGAATTGTATATTAAAATCGACCTCATTTCTAGAAAGCTATTCTGTAAATATACTCGAGCGAGTGAATTCTGACAAACTAAATAGATATGTTAAAACGTCTCATAAAAAGTTTTATAATAACGACTATGAAATATATACAAGTTAGTAGTAAACACACGGCTTAAACAAGTTTTAAATAGAATTCGTCTCTTGGCTTTCGGTATTAGATGAATTTTATGTAATCTTATTAAATGAGTATTCATTTTTAACCCCAGATCAAAAGAGGGGTTTGACGTCATGACGTGAATTTCGATTACATAAATTTTCAAATAAAAATTGGACCATTAGTGGGGGAGCTGTGATGTCACAAAGACAGATACACACGTCAAACCTATAACAACCCTATTTTTTGGTCGTGGACTAAAAATTATTACGTACAAGTCTCCCGAACACCGGTTTGGGGACTTAAGCTTTTCGCGGACAACTCCCATGTCTGCCACGCCATTTTGACCTAAAAACTTAAATAAAGGAGATCTAACACCTTTCACAAGCGCACAAAGGCGTCTTCCAAGGGGCCTATTAACATGAAATTAAAGGAAAGGAAGTGTCCGTTTATGAGATGAGACGACAAGCGTGTCAGAGGTCACGGATTCTGATCCCGACAATTGCGCTAGCGATCTACTTTTAACTGCCAGGCAGATTGTTATTTTACCTTTTTTATTTATATTTAAATAAAAATTACTTCATTCTGCCGATCATAAGTAGCCTGTGTTATGCTGATGTATCTATACTACTGTAAAATTTCATCAAAATCTATTCTATTGTATCTCTGTTAAAGTGTAATCAACATACAGTGGCCTCGGAAATTAAGTTAACTAGTTGTATGCAATATTACTTCGTGATGTTCAATCTTTTTTCAAACAAAATAAATTTGGTCGTTTATAATTTTTAGTCGGGGGTAGTCCCTTATTTGAGTTCACGTATAGAACAGTTATTAGTTGCTGCATTTGTGCGAAGGAAGTTTAATGTCTTTACGTATCAGATCTATTCGTGAATCGGAAAATAAGTTAACAGCGAATACAAATATTTATTTATTTTGTAAAATAAATTTTTAATTGTTAATTGACATTAATAAGTTGTATATTTGTTTATAACAAAATAAGGCTGGGTTTCTTTTATATTTAAGGTATGTTTAACACAAAATAAATATCAAAAATGGCTAAGAGAGAGAACTGACACCCGATGAGCGAATAGCTGTGTATAACCGATGAAAACGAGGTGAAACGTTAGAATCAATTGCAAAGGTCTATAATTTAAGTAAAGCAGGTGTAAAAAAAAAATTGTCGATCGCTTGGACTTAAGAGGAAGTGCAGTGAATTTTCCGACATCAGGGAGGAAGAGAAAAACTTCTTATCGATAAGATCGGCAAATCAAGAGAGAAATATCTAAAAATCAAATATAATAGTGCATGAGTTAAAAGAACAATTAAATTTACCAATACAGCGTACTCAGATACGGTAGCGAATACATGATCACGGATTAACAAGCAGAGTTTCACGAAAACGACCGTTTAATTCTGAGAGAAATGCGATAAAAAGATTACTGTTTGCAAGGAACCATGAAAAGAAGCCAAAAAAATTCTAAAAATTTTGGAATAATATCATATGAAGTGATGAATCAAAATTTCATATGAAACCACACAAACGCCGTAAATACGTATTTAGAAAAGTTGGAGAAATGTTCAAGAAAACATTGATAACTCCTACGGTGAAGCATGGGGGTGCAAAAGGAGTTATGGTCTGGATTTGTTTTAACGCTAAAGGAGTTGGTAACCTTCATATAATTGATGGCAATCTAACGAGAACTAAATACGTTAAAATTATTAGGAAAAACTTGCTTCCTTCTGCAAGGAATTTCAATTAAAAAATCATTTATTTTGTACAAGACAATGACCCTAAACATAAATCTCATGTAGCCTCAGAATTTTTCGCACAACAGAGCATACAAGTGCTGGACTGGCCTCCTCAAAGTCCAGACCTAAACCCAATCCAGCACTTATGGGAACATCTTGATAGAAATATTCCGCAAAATACCCGGAACAACATTGAAACATTTAAAACGTCACTTATTAATGAATGGCATAATATAAATTCAAATATCACTTCTAAACTTGTAAATAGTATGCCAGACCGTTTGATTGAAGTTATAAAAAACCGTGGACATCAAACTAAATATTGAAATTAACCTTAACTTAATAAAAACATTGATGAACATATATTAATTTTTTGTTAACTTACTTTCCGTTTCGGCGAAAATATATATTTTTTCTGTTATTGTAGTACCATCAAAGATTTATCTTAAATACTATGTGTGTCTTCTATACAAAACATAATAAATCATTTCAAGATTAAAGATTTGTAATTAATTTCGTTAATATGCTTTTAGAAAGAAAAAACTGTAGGGGGCCTTATTGTTAACTTAATTTCCGAGGCCACTGTATATCCATCTATGTTCTTTATTCTGCGCGCTAGTTCTTAACATTTTGGTAATATATATGGAATTCGAGATATTATTCTTACTCGACTGTCAATCATTTATTTTTCAAGATTACATCAACGTTGTTATGTGTGGATTGTATAGTTTGAGATGGATGGTTACTTACAGGATAATCTAATTTTCAAGACATCCACTGATTTAGATGTTAGAAGTATCGCCAGGTGACCTGAGTTAAGTTAAATCTTTAAGGTAAAACTAAAACACAAACAATATGTGACGTCATGCGATTTGACGTGACGTCGCAACGTGGCCTACGTGGTTTTGGCCGTTAGGATGTAGCTGAGACGTGGGCAAATATGACAACAGTCTTGTCATTTTGTTTTGAATTTATTGTAGAATTTCTTCTAAATCATGTTTTAAATATAATGTACCTACAGTATAGTTTAGTCGTTTTAGTCAGTCAGTCTGACGGTTAAGTAACCGATTGATAAATTATGCATACAAGTATATACCTATGACAAAATTATAAAATAAAACAAGTATAACGGCTTACCGTGTCGCCAAGCTGGTTTTATTTTGAAAGCATTCTACATGTACAGCTCAGTCAATGTCGTTTTTTCCATTTTTAATAAAAAAAGCGAAAGTTTATACTTATAATTGAAATAAAACTATTTTAAACGGATTTAAATTGCGTATATTACGGGTCTACCCGTGACCACGAACGCTGCTCGAAACGTCGGGATGATACAAATGCTCGAAACGTCGGGATGATACACATGAATTAATATACGCGATTTAAATGCGTTTAAAATAGTTTTATTTCAATGAATAATAATCGCGAAAATCTAAGACAACGTTTATACTTATAATTGTTAAAGACGAATGTTTATAATAGTAGAACATAACTCATTATTTACATACAATCTTGATGTATATATAAAGTATTGAAAAAAAAAGGTAAAAACGCGAGCGATCACGGATTTATCAAATTGAAGCCACAAAGAGGAAAAAATGCTATAAAAATTCGAATCTCAAAGGTAATCACTATTTCCTACGTAAATAGGGTGGGCGTAAAATATCTGTGTTCGAGTAACCAAAACAGCGGGTTAGTGTATCTAATATCGGTTTCGTGGTCGGTAACTAATAGGTATAAGAAATTCTACACGTTGTGTTTGTCAAGATGATATCCTTTACTTTATTTAAAGAGGTAAAATTTGTTTGTGTGTTTGTTTGTATGTATGTAGAAGGATGGGGGGTAATCTCTGGAATTACTGATCGGATTGAGGAAGGTTATAGGCTATATTACATCACGGTACGACTCATAGAAGCAAAGCAGTAACCATAAACGCGAGTGAAACTGTGAGGGGCAGCTAGTATTTTCATAAATCTTCCTCGTATAAACTGGTAGTAACACGTAACAAGATTTCAAGATCACTAACATGATGGACGAACAAAATAAATTAATACTGCCAACTAAGTTTAACATTTTATATTAAAAAAAAAACTAAATTTTAAAAAGGGTACGAAGTCGCCTGGTTCCTATTGTTTAATGATAGCATAACGGAAGCCCTAATAATGAACTCTTGGAACTTAACTAATCGGATTTCCGGTACAAAATGTCAGTTGAAGCAATAACTCGCGAGTTTTAACGTAAATCTCATAACAGGTCGATGGTTAAAGCAAATATTGTTAATTTGTACTGTTATGATAATATAATACGATTTACAATTAGTTAAGTTAAAAAAGTAAAAAGTAAAGTAACAGCCTGTAAATATCCCACGGCTGGGCAAAGGCCAAATGGAGAAGGTTTAGAGCTTAATCCACCACGCTGCTCCACTGCGGGTTAGCGGATATACATACATGTGTCAGAATTTCTCCCTATACATGCAGGTTTCCTCAGGATATTTTCCTTCACCCTCGAAATGAATTTAAACACGAATTTAGCACTTTAAAAATCAGCGGTGCTAGCTGGGGTTTGAACCCGCGATCATCGGTTGACGTCGACGTGTTCTAACCAGGCTATCTCGGCTCGATTAGTTAATTTATTTGTAATGAAGTAATCAAATAACTATTAAAAATGCATAGTTATTATATCATAATTGTGTTGTAACTGTGAAAATAAAACTTAGGCGAGGATCACACTTATAAGTTTTGCTATTAGACTTTCATAAAGATTTACATAAGTTTGTCATTGCTTTATACCTGAAAGACTACTATCAGTGCCTTTATTTTTGACAGCTGTAGCTTTTGTAAGGTTACCTAGTTAACTGTTACCAGGTTTCAGGTTTCTTTTATGTCAGTTAAGAGAATTCTTACAAGTGTAATTCTTGCCTTAGAATAATCTGTCGATGATTAAAATTGTAAAAAGTAATTTGACATCTTGTAATATTATATACATTAAATATTCACATATTATTTTATATAATCTATGTCAGTTACGAATATTAACCTAATCAATTGTGAAATAGGATCGTTTGAACCCACACGCCTCGCTTATCACACAAAAGGTATTCTGCCAATTAAGCTACGGTCAACTGATCGCCTAAACTTTCCGACATATGTCTAGATACAAAACAAATTATATACTGATAACATATAACTTTTTAACTAGCAATGCTACCTTTGTTTACTTCGTAGTAAATTTTGGTTATAGCAACGATTTTTAAATTAATTTGTAGATATATAAAGTTGCAGAGTTTGGAGGCACTATATCTAATCTTGGAAACTACCCTTTTTATTTTGGAATACCTTGCGTTCTCATAAAGGCTATTGGGTATGTAACACCAAGCTATAACCAATGGGATCAGATCAATAACAAATTTCAACCAATTGGACAAAAGCTAAATTTTAACGTGAGTGAATCCTCGTGGTACGCCTAGAAAGAAATTAAAAACAGCTCACTAGTTATAATCTATAATTTAAGCATTTCTTTATTTAAATCCATTCTGTTTATAAAAAACCGCAAACATTAAATTAATGAAAAACCCCATAAAGCAGGTACAAATGTCGCGTAAACATTTAGAAAATATCTTCTATTTGAAAGAAAATACGTTAATTTTACTATATTGTTAATCGTTATAAAACAGTAATTCCGATTAAAAAACGAAACGAAATTCTGTTAAGAAATCTGAAAATACATTTTTAAATTCCTATTCAACGACACCTCACTTGACATAGTTCATCGCATTTAATTTTGTTGTTTCTTTACATTTTGGCGTTAAAAATCGATCGTTTTAATTTTTTTTTTAATTTTTATGCTATCTATGACATTCGCGCTGTCATTACGGATCAAACGAAGTGTCATTTTTCAAAATTTGTCCACGCATTTGGTCTAAATAGTGCCACAAAGGTACCTACATACATACATAGACTGATAAACACATTATCTCCTTTGCGTAGCGCAGACGGGTAAAACAGTCTCTTTTGAAAAAATTATACGAAGCCCCTTACTTAGGTCACTCTATGGGAGGTCCGGAAACACAACACAAACATCCAGACTACGACATACATAGCCCTGACGCCAGTTGTATTGACCTTCATAAGCCAGACGACAGCGAAATGCAATTAATTCATATTATTGGCAATATTTTAAAAGGTCATGTTTTTTTAATACCTAGATTTTAACTGAATCTAATATTCGGTTATATTTACTAATAAAAAAGATTAAAAAAAAAATCCTATATTGCTTAAACATTTACCATTAATGTATCGAATAATTAGATATATATACAAAATTCTCGAGTCACAATGTCTGTAACCAAACTCCTCCGAAACGGCTTGACATATTTTTATGAAATACGATGTTATGACAATAGAACGTAAAGTAATCTTTACTTTTTTACCTCCAACCCCTATTTTTTCATCGCAATTTTAGTATTTTTGTATGAACATCGGCTAGTGACTAAAATTTATACGAAAGCTAGAAAAATTATAATATGAATAATAAAAGATCACAGACTAATACTGGTTTTATACACCGACTAGCTGCCCCTTGCAGTTTCACTTACGCTTATTAGTTCGCTCCTATGAGTCGTAGTGGGATGTTATATAATCTATAATCTTCTTCAGTACAATCTAAAGCAGGATGACTTTTTCAATTATAACAAAAAACCTCTTTGTCATTTTAGTATAGAAGTATAGATATTAAAAAAAGATTATATCAAACTGCTTAATAAAATGATTATATTCTATTCTAATCTTCTATCTTGTTTGAATGAATGAGTTTCAATATGAATGTATGATTGTTTTGTATGACACAAACATTTCCGTTTTCCGGTATGGTACGAGATAGCAAAATATCTAATGAATAAAATGTTTTGTTTTAGAAATAGGAAACATTATGATTACATAATTATATTCGCAAAATTACAAATTGCCAAAGAAACTTAATTTCATTTACGAAGTTATGTGATTAATGTTATTAAATTATATTCAGAAAGAATTATAGTATAGTGAAAAACTACTTTAGTTTTAAAACAGTTCAGTTATTTTTTTTATTATTAATAGTCCATAACAATAAACCGTAAAACAAAATATAAAAAAATAATTTAGTTGATTCATTTACATAATACGGACAGCTATTATTACGCAAGATTGCTATAGAATTCGAATTAACTAATAGCACATTAATGTTAATTTAGGAAACCTATTAATGCTAATAAGTTTCCAAAATGTTTAACAAGTTTTTAATTTCATATGTACATTTTTTTAAATCAGGGTTCCGTCCCGAGGCCATGTCCCTTCAAACAAAAAAGTTTTTTACGTAATAATAACGTATGTAACAACGGTTTTGAATGTTGGCCACACTACTATGTTTTTATTTGCTTTATTTTAAAAACAATATGGCGGGAAGCGATATGATTTTGAAACTATTATGGAATACGTTTATATATTTTAAATGGTAAGCTGTAAAAGTGAGAATAAAGGAGTGTTTAAATAAATTTCATTTTGTGATTTGAGTGATTTGTTTAATTTGACGAGATTTCCTTCTGAGATTCTTCACGAGTAGTTTCTTTTAATTCATTCGCTTAATCATTAAAAAGGGACGTTAAACGATTTTCACCTTGTTATGTAAAAATCTATAATCTAAATTATAATGAGATGCGCAACCTTTACGTTGAAGTTTGACTTCCAGACGGAATTCGGATTTCCTAAATAATCGTTCTTGGGATAAATTTTAGTAGTTTTACTAACCACGGGAGGGAATTCGGCAACTCTATGTTAATAGTATCTGAATCACCTACATACTTTTTTTTCATTACAAAATTTTTTGAATCATAAAAAATTCATATTTACAGAATTATTATCAATCAATATAATAATAAACAATTCTCGGAATGTCAATTCAGATCAAACTTTTGTTTACATACCATCGCAGTAATAAAAACAAGATAATTGCAACACAGATAATAAATACGACCTGCTGTATGTATGTTCGTTTATAAGGAGGGTGAATATCAGAATAAAAGTTATAAAATGACAATGATATTTTTTTTACTCTAGATATTACGTTTATACTATTTCTTACTTTAACAAGCTTGTCAATTGACTAATCTAAAGATGCTCTCGCCTATCAAAATCAGTCGCTACTTGGTTGCTAGGCAACGTCGTCTAAAGTAGGCGGCATTTTGCGTGCCAAAATTTATAAGCTTATAACATATCTACATAATATCAGTGTAGTATAAATATCATCATCATAATCATATTATACATGTATGATCAAAACACTGTAATTTGATGAAACTTTGTTAGTGTGTGTACTATTTTTCTGTTGTTTTATTTTTGCGATATGTTTTCCTTAAATAAATATATTTAGGTCTACTTCAAGGATTAGTATGTATATAACTATATATATGTGCGTGGTGCATCACTACACAAGTCCACACCATTAAAGACAATGTGGAATGAGCTACAGCGCATTTTACTAATAATATGATAATTATAAAATGCATTGAAATGCTAGTCACCGCCTGAAGTAACGAAGTGGAATGATGGAGAGCAATACAATAACAAACAACTACGATAAATTCGAATGTTTGTGATAATGGATATTTGTAGCTAGATCACACAGCTACTGAAGCAATTTTGATGAAACTTATCAGGAATATAGCTAATATGTATAGGAATAACATATAGGCTACTTCATTTCAAAATATTACAGAGGTAAAACTGTATGAACAATAACTTTAAAGCATGTTTTTTCATGGTCGCTTGTTTTCAACATTTCAATACTATTATCAATATTTTCCTTCAGTTTGTTGTTCGTAGTTGTTATCACTACTTCCTATAACACACACAAGATGTTGTTAAAATGTGTAGGTTCTATTCCTGTGTAGGATTTTTTTTTTTTTAAGCTAATCATGTAGTTTATCGAAACCAGCCCTAGAACTTTGAGTGTGAGTCTTCCAGTTATTTAATAAATATTTTTATTAAATTTTTACAACAGATTAATTACTTTTATCATGGCATTGAGATTTTTAACTTGAAAGTCCATGATAAAATTACCTCTGTAAATAAAAAGTTATCTCAAGGTGTGATAATAAAATAATTACCTTACCGTGACAATCATGCAATGGTTTTCCTTAACAGCACCACAGCAACCGAAGAAGGCGACAACAAACACAATCAGGCCAACGATGATCAGAATTACCGGAGCCGATGTGTAGAAGCTCTCATCCGTTAAGCTGACATATGGGTGGGCGTTGATCTCAGACTTGGCACCCACTATCAGGATTATCAACCCTGTTATCTACAAACAAAACAAAAGAAAATCTATGTAATAAAAAAAGCAGGTCATTTGTTATCTGTATTGTCTTTTTCTATAAACAAAAATTTAGTGGTAGTCAGTGAAAAGGGAGAAAAAAGTTTGACCATATGTTAACATTAAATTAATACATTATCGAGATCGCTAGTTAAATTAATGTTAAAACTGAAAAGATTTTGAAAATTTATTTTAATAGTTGCTATAAAAATGTGGCAAACTTAATGTCGAAAGGAGGTAGGCATGCGAAATATATTGTGCAACAATAAAGTGCATCATTATTTAAATAATGATAAAAACAAATCCTAAACGACAAATAAACGTTTGCCACTTTCTAAAAAATAAAGTGAAACGACACGTTTTATAAATATTAATTTTGTAATACTACATGTTCCCACCTGACAACCCACCTTCAAGGATAAAAAAGTGTTCTAGAAAAATAGTACTTACGGCGAACAAGAGGTTGAAAGAAAATAATAAGTACTTCACGCACGACATTCCTGCACCGATAGCCATTTTTAAATCACCTTATCTTCTATTCTATTTATAAAATTTTATCTGGAACAAAAGAATGAATTTTATTCCCTTTCGCTGCGCATATATCAAGCTCAGGCGAAACATCGATTTGCGTTGTTGACTCAGTCAAGCGAGCTTTCGAAGATAGTAATATTCGTCAACACTTTTTTCTTCAATTATTCTACAATTGTGACTGTACAACGCAATTTAAATTCCGAATAAAAACATAAGCTTACCGCCAAACTTGTTATTTATTATTTTTGATAAAACAAAAGGTAAGGCAGCCAGCTACCACGGAACAAACTTTGCAATTGTCAATGTTACCAGCTAAAGATGATTTTGTTTTCGATTGCATAATGTTGCCACTGAGAAAAGGTTTCTTAAAAAATAAAATAAAATATATTTATTTACTTTATTATATTCATTCAATGAAAATATTTTTTAGATAGAAAATCGTATAAACATACTTAAGCATGCAATCAATGTCATTTATTTGGTCGGTGTTCTTTTTATTTATGCAAAGAAACAATACTTGATGTTATTTAATAATAATTTTATTACAATGAAATAAATCAATGTACAAGAGTTTAAAAAATATGTACTAAACTACTCTCAGATAAAGATTAGACGAGAGTGTCAAGATAACTTAGATATTGGATAGTTAACAGATTGATATATTATCATCTCGGTTACCTTATCACAAATTTTCGTAAACCACGGAACAACTTGTTTGAATAAGCGTTAACGTTCCATAAAAATGAGAGTTCCAAAGTTATTAAAATCAGTGAGGTATACATTAGCTGCCATAAATGGTATATTTTTGGTAAGATCTAAATAATTGAGACCTTTGAATTATTTAATAAATTAAAAAGTTTACGTTAAAAGTTTTTTTTAATGTTTTAGTTGACTGGAATAATTCTCCTAATTGTCGGTATAGTGGCTCTGGTTATTTTTAATCAGTATGGTACCTTGATGACAAATAGATTCTTTACTTTATCCGGTTTTACTATCGCAACGGCGGTAATCATCTTCCTTGCCGGTGTTCTTGGATTTTATGGAGCCATTTCAGAACAATTTTATTTCATCGCTGGGGTAAGCTTTATTAAATACCACTTATCTATTTACTAGTAATACTTTATTATAGTTTTCATGTAAAGAATTATAATATTTAATGCAAGTACTTTTAAACCTTTCAACTACTCACTCGTTTAAAAAATTTTTTCTATATAATTTTGATTGCAAATATGTAAAACATCCATACAATTATAAGACTGTGTTATTGTATCTAAGTTCGATTTGAAAATAAAAAAATAGTATTTTATCGACTAGTATTTGTAAGCTATTTTATTTTATAAGGCGCTTAGATGAATCTATCAATGTATTTAAAAATACGTTAAAATGTTTTTGATTTAAATAAATAAGTATATGTATATATGTTATATATTTTAAATTATATGCTTTATTTTAACAAATAAATTTATTTGTTATTTTAGTATGTTGCACTCCTTCTGGTTGTTCTGATATTTGATATTGTGATTACGATTTTGGGATTCGGTCTTCAAAATGATGCTGCAAATGAAATAAGGGCTCCAATGTCACAGAGTCTGCAGTTTTACGGAAATAGGAGGGAAGTTGCCATTGTCTGGGATGATCTACAAATGGGAGTAAGTCTAAAAAATAACATTAATTATGTTTACATCCCTTATTTTATAGCAACAACAAAAAAGCATCAAAAAATTATGCCTAAGTATGTGTTAAAATTAAGAAGATGTGTAAAGTAATAAAATCAATTTTGGTATAGCTTGTTAATCTTCTTTTGAACTGAAAAGGAAGCTTTAACTCAGAGTATGATTATTTTTCTTAAATGTTTGTTTGTGAATTTTTAAAAGACAAATTTGCAACAATGTAATGTGCTCTCGCATTTATCGTTTTAATTGATTTTACTAGGCATTAATGTAGTGATTAATTAAAAAATAACATTCCAATTTCAAATACATTTTTCCAGTTCAAATGCTGCGGTGTCGCAGGACGCCATGATTGGGTATCTAATAGAATACCCGTAAGCTGTTGTCACATTGACTACGGCACGGTGTCCCCCTTCGAGTGCACCATGGCAAATGCGTACACCACCGGGTGCGCTAGTGTGCTTGGGGATTGGGTGGGGTACAACGCATATGTTATCGGTGCAACAGGTGCTTTCGTCACGTCTGTACAGGTTAAGTTTAATATTTTAATATATAATTAACAAAGTCTAAAGGCCTTAAGACTCCATGAACCCGCGCTGGGATTTCGGAAACATTAACGCCCAGAGTAGGACAAATATCCGTACGCGCTATACAGATGTTTGTTATGGGCTGAGATTAAATATCCGACCGTTAGCACTTCAGTCGACAAAATTTCGTCTCATGTAAAAGAAAGCTACTTCTTAGTGATGAAAATGAGATGATCCGTACGTCGCCTTATAAGCTTTCATTTTTATAATAAACTCGTGGGTTAAGACGCCACATTAGTTTGCGACGCCACTTTCGATCTGGTGCCCTTGACAACCGCCCTGGTCGACCACCAAAATGTGTTAGTTTTAATATATTATATTAAGATTATTTTATGATTTTCTTAATGCTTACAGATTTAATCTTTAAGTACTGTTATGTTTGATGGTATTTTTTATTAAGGGAGTCTAGCGCTTTCCAAATTCCAAATGATTCGTCTTCTTTAAATTTTTAATTCTAACATATATTAATTAAGTGTATTCGACGTGATCACCACCTTTGGTGAGCACCTTTCCAGACTTCCTGCATCCGCCATTGAACAGATGTAATAATCACTTAATGTTATTAATTTATTAAACTTTACTGACGTTTTAACTCTAACTTACCAAGATGTTTTAAAAACCTATTGTAGATCTGTTTACGTTTCAATTTAGGGTTTATTTTACATACATATTGTGATAGTATATTTTTTAAAAACGACAATTTTTTTTCTGAACTTCTTCCAGGTGCTAATAACAGCTGCTGGGGGATGGCTGGCGTACAGGTCGAGATTTGAAGAAGTCGAACTTGAATCCTAAATACTTATTGTACTTAGAATGCGACTAAAACAAAATTAAAAAAAAATCAACTGTATGACAAATAATATAAAAAAAATAATAAAGCCCGCATAGAAATATTAATATGAGTTACCTAGTTTTACTAATTAAGTGATGTAATATAATATTTATTTGTTTTGTTTCTATATAAGGTCTATATGAGGCCGTAGTGTTAATTTACTCCGAACTGTTAACGAAATATTTATCTACAGAAATGTAAGCTGTGAAAAAGAGTGCTCAAAATTTAGGCCCTTTTTGGATCTTCTTAATTCAGTTCAAAAGTAGCTCATGATGGCATTTCAAAGTAGACAAAATTTCATTTCGAGCTAGTTTTATTTCCGAGATGTAATGGACTAAATCTGTGTTAGTGGACCTGTTAATTAACATTGAATGAATTAAATAACAACTTTAACTCGTCATATATCTCAAATGATACTTAACCTGTCATTTTGTCCATATAAAAATATCATAGAAACCACTATTTGAAACATTTTTGAATAAAATTCTTGAGACCAGAAATAACACACGAAAGTAACACGGGACGAAAAATGGGACTTTTTTTTGGGTCACTCCTTTAATTTCGATACCAACTTTCAGCTTTGTATAAGTGTTTAAACAAAAACGTCACGCTTATAATCAGCGTTCTATTAAATAAAATAAAAATATACGCCTAAGGTAGATTTTGCACATTGTCTTTCTACGTAATCAGTATTGTTCTTGCTTTAGATAAAACTTATAGTTTTATTTAATTTTCTATTAAATAAAAAAAACATTTCAACGATAATACTTAGTTTTTTATTTCTAATGTTTAGCAAATACCTTTTCCTATGTTTATGATAATAATCAAAAATTAATCAAAAGACAAACTTAATTAAAAATTATTGTTATTCAAAATTTGGAATCCTCTTGGACTAAAATTGGTGTATTTTGATCAATACAATTTTATTTATGATTCCATGTATAGGAATTTGTTTTGTAGAACTCGTTGATTTAACGTTCCAAATAGTATGTGATTTTTAGACGAATTAATTAGCATTAAAAAGGTTGTATAATGTTGGTAAAAACCTGCTCGAGGAAAAATTATTCAATAAGTATATGATTAAAAGAAATATCGATATTACGAATTCAACTAGTGCGGCCAGGTAAGTCTATAACTCTCTATGGAATTTTAAAAGCGCTCCTTCTAAGAAATCCTGTAGCAGTTCTGTAAAAGGCGTTTATTTTATTGATAAATTCGGGTTTACTAATACAGCATGGCACAGTTGTGTGTACCTACTCTGTAATGTAATGAAAGCGTATATCAATATTATAACATGTTACAAAATATTTTTTTTTGTGTTAATCATGTCAATAGATAGATAGACAAAGATATCAAAAATTAATAAACGTGATAGTGATCCATTGAGAACCACCTTAATGTGTTGTATCAATAGGTATAATAAATTCATATAATGATGCATTTATGTTTTTAATAGTAAAAAAAAACACAATTTTAAAGTATATTTAGTAATTAAATTTTATAGAAAACTTTACTACTACATACTTCAAAACAATGTAGTCATGTAACACTATAATAATATTATCATCATAACTAGAAAAAAAACAGTTTTTCATTAACATATCAGCATAAATGCAAATTTCTGTAGGCGCATTAAGTTTATATGTCAGTGATTATAAAACGCAAGTGGGCACTAACTTCGATAAAAATGTAAATGTTGATGAGAATAGAACTGTATTGCACATTTAGTTAATTAGTACCAGTTCTTATCGTAACGTGTGAACGCCTGGTTGGAATCGAAACGATTTCTTATAGTGAATTGTTTTCTGAGTTATTTTTCTTATTTCCCTTTTAAAATTGACTAAGATACAAAAAAAAAAACAAAACAGTAATTTCAATTTTTTCGTTTTAAGAATATCTAATAATAAAATAATCGATTTTAATCTGAAATATTGAAACGCATTTTCTTGTCTTCTACGTAAAAGCGAAACTAGTTAAAGTAATATACAGTGAAGGTCGCTTTATTATTTCACAATAATGACATATAGTCAAACCGTTCAACGAGAGTGTCGCGAGAGATAAATCCGCTTGTTTTCCTTATCAAGATTATAATAGTGATAAAAATATCCGAGAGAAATACCATAGACCGGTTACTCGTCACGAGGAAGCGATCGCTGCTCTAACTGCGCCAAAATGTTGGCAAAAATTTTTACCACCGTCAAGTATACTTTAGTTACGGTTAATTTTTTATTTTTGGTAAGTGAAGTGTTCACAGGAGTGTCATATTTGAAGTGATTTGTGCTATTCAAAGTGTATGTTTCAGATAACAGGAGTTATTATACTATCTGTGGGTAGTTCTGTGCAATCGGCGTACAATGGGTACCATCCGTTCCTGTCTGAAAGATTTTTCTCCCTTCCCGCGTTTTGCATCGCGACGGGAATTATCATCTTCCTTATATCTTTTGCTGGATTTTACGGAGCATTCATGGAGAACTATTACATGATTATGGCGGTAAGTGAGCACAGATAAAAAATAATATGTCGATCAAAAGGGTGTACATATAGATATTATTATAGACATACGGAACCTTTAGAAGGATGTTAATAATTTTGTAAAATTCGGTTTTTTGTTAAGATACTACTAAATTTAGATTACATCGATTTGATAGAAATCTCTTGTTATATTAAATCGATGGTAAATTGTAACGTTTTTGTTTAATAATAAATTGATCTCGTGCAGGTGCTGACATGTCTGAAATTAGTTGGTATTTACATTTTATTGTCTGGGCGCTGACAGCGACCTATTTTCGTAATAGAATTGTACCTACCCATTCTATTTTAAAGGAGCCTCATATGTACAAGAATCTAATGTGAAACTGACAAATGTTTCTTGTGTTCAAATATTTAAATTAAAAAAATAACTATTTTCAGTAACTGTACGTGGTTCAAACTTTCTAACTAAAATTAAAAATGGGAAATTGGTTTTATTTGTTTGTTAGCCTATTACGCTTTTATTACTCAACCGATCATCATGAAATTTGGCTAACACGTTGCCAGGAGTACAGAATAGGACACGAATCACATTAAGTAGGTTAAAAGTAGGTAATGATTCTGAGGGATATATAAAGTATCTTCTAGAGGCCGGGATAATAAAATCTATATTGACGCGACCGAAGTTACGGGTAAAAGTGCCATAATTATGAAATTAAAATTACTTTGGTATTTTGGAGTTTATTTCGTATTACTTTGTATGTATCGTTCTCGCTTTATTATATTAGTATAGATTGTTATATTAGTATACACGTTGCCGCAGAGGTCACTGCAACTGACTGAAGCGCTAATGGTCACGGGTTCGATCCCTGCTCACAGCGTTCGTTTGTGTTGCCCATACGGATGTTCGTCGTGGTGTTTGTGTTAGTGTCATAAGGTCTTTATGTGGGCCTATTTCTGTGATGCGTTTATCTTTGTTTAGTATAGATAGTATAAATTATAATAAGATTATGATAAATGATGATGTAAGTATCTTAAAAATATCTCTTTTCCCATAATTACGTTTATGTATTCGCTCCTGCGTGTCGTAGTGAATTCTAATATAGCATTTAACCTACCTCGATAAATAGGATATTTAATTTAGATATTATGCCCTACATACAAAGATATAATTTTTTTTATCTGTTTATAATATTTGTATAGACTAGGATAGATAATATTTAGTTCATCTCTTCCCCACATAAAAATAATGGTTCTCTTGGAGTCTTAATTAATTTTTTTTTCGTCCAAAAAATTCAAATATTGTGGGTGTGTGTGTAAAAAGTATTCCAGTATAGTGGCAAGAGCTAATGACATCTAGAATTGACATTTTTTACGCCTAATGAAGACGGCATTTTATTTTGATTAGTACGTTCAAGTATCGATTCAAGGTGCTATTACAACTGACTAGCATGCTGTAAGTCAGAATATACCCATCTACCTACTTAACGGCGCTATTGCATAAAACTTCCTCACGCCAATGCCGCATGCGTTACGTATAGCTATGCATACAAACATTAGCCTAGTGCGAGGGTTTCAATAAATAATCCTAATATAATTCATTTTCATACAGGATGAGTAATAAATTTGTAATTCGTTTTTGTATGTACTATGTATTGGCGTAATTTTAAAAGATTAATTATCGAGATTCTTGCTGGTTCTTCTCGGGTGAATCTATCTTTAAAACCAATGGTTGCTTCCTATTAATGTAAATACTTTCTTTTGTGATGCGTGTGTGCTCACTTTAATAAAGTATATAATATATGTTTCATTGATTTAATACGAATCTAGTTAAGAAGAGTGGGCAAAAAAAAAGAGGAAGACCCTAACTATTTTCCGAATATAATGACATTTTTGATTGGACCAAATGTAAAAATCGAATCTAATCCAGGATTTTTTTTTAATATCGATGTTTTACGAATTAAAAGTGGATAATGTTTATATTAGTTTTGTGAGTCAACATGCAAAATTTGGATGTTTTTAAATCTTTATTTTTGAAGCCCCTCAGCTGTGAGGACATCGGGCTGTAACCTAGCTTAATTTTTTTTTATCCGGCCCTAAGTTCATTACTCACAGTCTCAAGTAACTTTAGTCTTACTTATTAAGTGCGACGTACCTATAATTAGGCACAATATATTATATTATAGTATAGGTAGTATACAATTTAATATACCTATTATTAAAAATTTAAAAATGGTGCCGATTAAAATTTACCTCTTTTATTAAAAATATATAATTTTTTTGTTTTATTTAATAAGGGACATCATTACGCATTGATTCATTAAAGGTGCCAACTTGACTTAAAGTAGCACTGAATAAATATATGATTAAATCTTGAATTTTATCTAAATATATGTAACTCAAAGGTGATTGCCCAAACCACTGGATGGATCGGGCTGAAATTTGGCAGATATGACGTAAGCATTCGCTTAGAAAGGATTTTGATTAATTCTACCCCGAAGAGGATAATATAGGGGATATAAGTTTGTAATTGAAATTTTTGACAATTTTTAACCTATCAAGCTGAGACTTTGCATATAGGTATATGACACAGACATCACAGATATCGCAGACGAAGTCGCGAGCACCAGCTAGTTTATCGATAAATCAATATGACAACGCATCAACTCTTGAACGATGTTGATAGCAATATCTGATTTCTTTCAAGTGACCTAGTGGCGAGTTGTCCTATTAGTGTGTGATAACTCTTATAATTATTAATATTCATGACTATTATCGATATCCTGCATTACTGAATTGAATAAACGTGGAATTATTATCGGGAAGGTGCTTTAAAAGGATTACAACTGGTGTATATATTTTGTAGGCATAGTTTGTTGATTATTATCCACTAATGATTAAAATATTCTATTTTTGAATACCGTTTTTTTAACCTGTGTATTAAGTATAGTCTGATATAAAATATTATCAGGACAAATACATGCATAAGAGATAATAGCTCTCTAAAACTATGGAATATCACTTCAGTCGCGTTCTTACTTATAGTTCTTTTGAAGTAACTGCCAATATCGAATCGCAATGCACACATGCAAACATTTGTACATAGATTAAAAATTTGTCTTTGGATTGAAAGTCTGCAGTTTGAAGGAGCTTAAACCTATCTCCAGTGACAAGGCGTTATCAATGAAGGAAATGTCTGACATTTTCTATTTTTATTATCAGAAAATTCGCTCCAGATAATTTAATATTAAATTCAAATTTAAACTTCGTATTACTTATGATCTTAAATAAGACTTAGATCAATATCTTATTTAATACATTTTTATTAAAAAAAAGTTTGATAACTGGAGATATTATCAAATGTTCCGAATTTACGTATTGGCACGATTAATAAAAAAATCTTCATGTATTTAAAGCTGAATAATTTGATGCTTGATGCGCTGAAAATTAGAAAAAAACTGTTTACATTAGATAGTTTATCACGTTATGACTCATAAGAGCGAAACAGTGAACATAAACGTCAACAAATCTGATAAGTACCAATATTTAAAGCAAATAAATAAGTGCACAAAATAAAATCGATTCATGCGATTTCGTTATCATTATTTTTTATATAAAAAGCAGACAAAACAAGCAGGCGGCTCGTCTGATGTTATCTGGTCACCTCTGTCCTGTGTGTAGAAATTTCAGGCACCGTAGTAGCCAAAAATGCGTTGTCTGCTTATAAAGGAATAAGGCAAATTAAGTAATTGAATGGCGGATGGGGTTAAATTTCCAGTTTTCCCGATCACCGTATGAAACGCGGCAATTTAGCTATTAGCTTAGCCTTAGCTTAGACTTTTTTACAAAAGTGGTACTGGGCCAGTCAAGTCAGTCCGAATATGAACTTTAGTCATTGCGTTACAGCTAGACTGCCTAAAATAAGAAAAAGAGCCTTTCTTTACTACTTTGATATCTACAGACAGTAATTGTATTCTTCCTTCGTAAACATCTATGTATCTATCGCAAAAATAATTTCCCAAATATGACATTTATTTTCTGAGAATAGTGCATTTGAAGCAACATAAACAAACTACTTCAGTTATATGATTATGAATTAGTTTGTTTTATTCTTAACTAGATACATCCTGACTTCTTCCTACGATTGAAAACTTATTAAAAGTATTCAGAAATGTCAGTTTAAAAAAAAACTAAGACTGTTTTTTTATTTGTCGCGTGTTTCTTTTGGGTTCACCCTAATTTACTGTTCTTAAATTTATATTGAGACGCGGGACAAATAAAAAAAAGTCGACCGATTTTCGAGTTATGCGAGACTGACGGATGCAATTGTTTTATATACATATGTATATATAGATATATAAAAAAAATATGTAATATTTCAGTTTGCGGGCGCCATGTTGTTGATGTTCATATTTCAACTGTCTGCGTGCATCGCGGGGTACGTGCTACGCGGGAACACCGTGGCACTGGTCCAGCAGCAGCTCATCAGCACCATGGATCTCTACGGGCCCGAGAAGAACTTTGAGGTCACCAAGTTATGGGACGAAGTACAGACTGATGTATGTTTTTATTTATTCTTTATTCAACTTAAATAACGTTAACTTTTTAATAAAATAAATCGACTTTAAAAGCAAAATACTAAATTTAATTGGCCTGGACATACTAATTCCAGTTATGTTGATTTAAAAACCAAACTGCTAAACCGATTTTGAAAAATTTTTATGGTAGTAATCCAAAAGCCAAACTGAAGCTTTTTTTTGTTTACGCAGGAGAAGTCTTTTAAAAGATACCCGATTTCTTGGGGGGGGGGGGGGGGAGAGATCGTGTTATGAAATAATTTATACCCATTAAAACTCATGTTGGCCTTTCTTAGCACGGAAACGGAGAGGTCGCAGGATCACTTGCGCATGCGCATCCCCAGCCCGTCCCATACGTTGCTCTACTCGTGGCTGGTAGAGCTCATCTCAGGAGGACCAAGTGTAGTCTTGCCCTCCCCGCACCCCTCTCGGGTACGGCAGTTCGAGGCCATACCGGACGCCGTCCTCCTAGGGATCGAAAGATAACGAATGCGCGGGACCCCCATTTTACGCACCCACGGTCCGAGAGCGCGCCCTATTAATTGCCCTGCCCTGCCTGCCCTAGCGGGGCTAAAACTGTAGCCTAGTGACTAAAGCTGGTGTATGAGTTAGCTCGACAGGAGTAGTCCTCACTCTCACAGAAGATCAGCCTGAAGTAGCTAATATAGTTGTTTTTCATACGGTGAGTGAGTAAGCCGGAAGACTAACACCAATTCCTTTCTTTGCTTCCTATTCCCTTTCATGCCTTATTCGTTTTTAAGCGAGCAACGCATTTATGGCTGCTGCTGCTTATGTCCATGGGCAGTAGTGATCACTTAAAATCAGGTGTCCCGCCTGTTCGTTTGACACTACTTGTAGCCGCGATAGATTAGTGGACTGTATAGGGTAAGATGGAGGGCACAGTACCTTGATCAATCCAGCTCTTACTTCTTTATGGGAGCGCTCCCTCGGTCTTCAGCAGCAGTACATGAGCCAGGGGATGGATGGTAAGAGATTAGGCGTAGGAACGTACTTTATACGAGTCGACACGGCTTACGCGACACGCACGACGTCCATGTCGGACACGCAAACACACACGAGAAGGGGGGGTCCATACGTCAAAGTCAATTCATGACGCAAGTACGGCGTTCCATTACACATACACATTTTAATAAAAATACACTACACTACTTTTTATAAAAAAAATACCAATTATCGAGTCCGAACTCGCGCATGGTACAGCCGAGTTAACAAAAATTGAATGTATACTGATATTGTTATAAGCTTTTTGAATATTCCAAGCCGTTTAGAGAGTTATTTTTATATTTTATTATATCTTTGTTCGACTTATTTAGTAAATAAACATTCCAGAATGAAAATCATGTATTTTTGAATAATTACTCTCGTTCAGTATTAATGTTTACAACTATTTGAGAAATACATATATAAATTACACTAAAAATGTTATTAACTAATGATCTAAACACATTAATTTGACATATATCATTTTATAAGAAGCATTTAATAATTAAAATGAAATGTCTAAACGACTGTTCTAGTTAATTTAGTGTTCTGCGCAGCGTCTTGCGCATAGTTCAGACCGCCACACTTACGCGAAACTACCTATCCCTTGTATTGTTTTTAACTAATAACTTTCTAGTTGGATCACGTCGTTAAACTATTACACTCTTATTCATTGTTCCTGATATAAGTTTTGTTACTTAACAACAAGGTTGTTTAGACTTGTTTAATAACTGTTATGTACAATACTCTTTCATACAATTGATATAAATACCATATCTGAAAGTAGTTGCATTATTTCCAGTTCACTTGTTGCGGTGTTATCAACTCGAGCGACTGGCTACGACCATTAAACACGAACCAGTCTCAAGGTGTCCCTGTCAGCTGTTGCAGCCATGTTTACGGATCCGTCGCCACTTTCACCTGCAATACAACAGTTGCTTACTCCAGTGGATGTTCTGAGGCCTTCGGAAACTGGGTGCAGTCGCACGCTGCGGCTATTGGAATATCGGGAATATTTTTAGTTTTAATGCAGGTGGGTCCGAAGACTTTTCTTTAAAAAATTATAAAGGGTAAGCCCCTAAACTCAAGAACGTTATTTAGTTTTAACCCTTGGTTGGGTACAACATGGGCTGATGTTGAAAAATATCAATTATGTTCTTGAAATTATTAGAGAAGTTTTACAGCCAGTAGTTAGTATTTTTTTTAATTGATAATTATGTTAATTGCAAGGAAAGTTGCGTTTCTACCATAATGCCGCAGATAGATGCAGGTTCAATCCCTGTCCGTAATGGTCATAAGTAAATGTTAGTAATATATCATTAAAGTACTTAATACTGTATTTTGTCTATGGTAGCTCGTTGATCAGTTAGTTATTATTATATATCGGCAGTACGCACCCTCCCTCTCTCTAGGATAGATTGCTCGTCCTTACTCTCATAAATATATTCATAATTACGAATAAACTAGTAATTAGAACCCCGGAGATAACTTAACAGTAAACATTTCACTACGCTATAGAGAATCGTACCAATTGTCATCATTAGTCTCTAGCATCTAATGGTATTAAATAAATAAATTACTTTAAATCCATTTGGATACAAGTTCTATGACATTTATTTTATTATTTAAAAGTTACATACATTTTCAATTAAAGAAAGATTTTTTAAAATCGATTAAGAAATGAAGGAGATCTTGTAACATGAAAGAACATACTCAACGAATTCAAAACTTTCTACTTTTATGAAGTCGGTTGAAAAATATTATATTTATTATTTTTTTTTAGGCTTTGGCTGTTGCTGGCGCGGTATGGCTGGCTAACATCTCAAGACAAGAACGAGAGTTTCCTTGAAAATTCTATGTACATATTTTAAGAGTAACTTTAAATTAAAAGAAATAGATTTATTATTAAATTAAAATTGTTAATTTATTTACTTTAACGCATTTTGTTTGTTAGTATTTTCGCTTAATTTGATGAAGTTGTTTTCTTATTATGTATCCTATATTATGTTAGTGGATTCAAGGCTAGAATTACACTTGTGAGTTTCGCTCAAAGGTGCTCAATAAAATTACATTATTTCCTTATCGTTCCTTTCATAGCTGAACTGAAAGTTGCATATGAAATTACTGTTTTATTTGCATATTCATTGACACTCATATCTTATGTATGGATACATAGGTAACTGTACCAGGTTACGGAAATATTTTATATCAGTTACGAAAGTAAAACTTACAAGTGTGATTATCGCCTAAGAGATTTTATGTTTGCAATATTATTTAAATAAGTAGCAATATTAATTTTGTATTTTATAAAAAAAATTCACACTTAAAAATAGAAGCACAAAATATATGTTTAAAATTGTAGTCTTATATACATAAACTGAATATTGTTGGCAAATGAATTAATTATGTAAATAGTTGTACATAATATAAGTAACATAATAAATAAAAGCAAATATAATTTATTTAAGATTTAAATGCTTGTAGAATTAATATACTATTATGTTTCTACCTGTAAATTTACTATTTACAGATGTCATAATTAAATTAGCACCACACAAACGAGACATCTTGACATCGCTAAATGTGTTATGTATACGTTATGACGAAGAATGTTTCACGAAGCCATGTAGTAAATAATTTGATTGAAAATCGAAGTCGTAGTTGGTAGTGTAGGGAGGTAGCCACAACTACGATAATAATTTTGTTTTTATTAAAAATAATAATAAAAAAGTAATAATAAATAAAAATTAAACGACACCCTTAAAGTATATAAGTATTTATTCCAGAGAAAAACATTCGATTCAAAATTGACACAGATTTGGAATACATAAACAAAATTTTATTAAATCTAATTTTATTAAATTTCATTTTATTAATCCAGTCCAGCTGTATGTCATCTATATATGCATAGATACATATGTCTTGAGATCACGGCCGCTAGTCTAGCATAATTATTTTCAGGGGCATCCATGGTTACCATTTGCCTTCTTCTGTGTATTTGCGTTCATGCCAGGACGATGCAAGGTGCATCATTTTATAAATTGTTATTATAGAGATAATTAAATTGAATTAAATATTTAATTTGTTTCTGTAATATGGTATAAGGGCATCGTTGCAACTCGCTTTGAAATTATAAATAAATGCCGATTATATTAAATTCATATTTCACCTGTAATGTAAATGATGACGAGTGCCTCATGGTTATTCCAGATATTTTAGATAAACAAGACCATTGTGTACATAAATGATTATATTCAGACTTTATTAAAACTTCTTGGTTATTGTGAAATAAATATAAATAGAAACTTGATATTTCTTTTATTTAAATAAATCTGAACTCTAAAATATGTAACAGTTTAGATGTATATTTTTTTATGAAAAATGTAAAATAAAAACTAAAAGGCACATTTGACCAATTTATTAAAGGCATTATATTTTTTATTTTAGCCATTTTTGATAAAGATTATAAATCTCACAACATTGTCCTCCAAAAACTTTGCTGGACTATTCTTTGTGCATATCACTTGGAAACCATTAAAAAAAAAGTTTAGTTACGTTTAATGTTTTTTTAAAATTAAAAGTATATTATAAGGATACTTTTTTTTTAAATAAACAGATTTTTCGTATGGTAAACATCATTTTTAAATTAGATTACAATTTAATTTTTAGGCAATATCATAAACTAAATTAATTGTTTACAAAAAATACATTCTATAACTCTATTTCTTTATTACCGTCTTTCTTATCGAACACATATGGTTTTCAGGTAAACATAACTTTTCTTTTATTAAAAAAAGAAAATAAATGTATTAATTGGTAGAGCCTATGTGTAGCCCATGTAGACGTACGCTGTAGCTCGTATATTTGCTGGTCTGTATCACATTCCATGTACCACGTCCCATGTGCCACACTCTCATAGAAAATTAGCATTACGTAGCTAGTAGCAATGTTTCGTACGGCGTAGAATGACACAGCCGGTCGCCTAATTTCTTATACATTCCTACTTCCCATTTTCTTATTCGTTTAAAAATCGGTAACGCATTTATGACTCTTCCGATCCAACAAATATTCATGGGCGTAATATACCTAATTAGATAGCGCGGTATAACTTAAAATTAAATGACGTAACTGCTCGTTTGTCTATTATTTCAAAAATAAAATCCTACACCATTAATAAAGTACCTAAACAAAATGCTACACGTTATAATCTATAACAGAGTTCTTATTTTTAAAACCTATTTTAAGGTATTTTTATGGCTCTCACAAATCATACAAGTTTATATTACTACAATCTTGTAATTTCATTAGTAATATTATTTTATTAGTTCTTAAAATACATGTTATGACATTGTATTTTTTTTACCAATTCATATTCATTGTTGCTACAATGTGGGTAGAAAGTGACGTCACACTTTTTAACCAATAAAGACGAAGCCACAATCTACACTCAACAGTCGAAACAATAACGTGACGGTGTTATTAGTATTTACCATAGCTTACAAATACGCTAATTGGTCAAAGAAAATTCGACCTGTAATATCGTAGTAGTCATCGTTGCGAGCGCGCGATAACATATCAGTTGATAGCGATCCTGAAAAGTGTCGCTTTAGTTTTCAGTTTATTGTTACCTGTCTCTAAGTTAAGGTGTTACTCGGAATTGTGCTGAAATGGCGCAGAACAATCTAGAAGTTGGCATGAGGTGCATAAAGTATATGCTGTTGTGCGTTACAGCTATTTTCGTGGTGAGTACTTTAATGTGTTATTGCGTCTTATTTGTTTCGCTTATCAGTGGCTGATGTGGCATTATAGGTTGGATAGATTACAATAACCCACATCTGCAGTATAAAGAGTGGCGTTAATGTGAATAGAGTATAGGTTTCCAAGGTTTTTATAGTTCTATTTTTATATGAAGGTCTTCTTTCAAGGCGTAGATCGAGCAGCTTATATTTTAATCGGTTTTGACGTTATACTATTAGTCTATTGCGGTCAACGAATTTGGGTGTATTTAATTTATAGGAATGACTAATAGAAAAATAAATACTTTTGCGATTAATACCTAGTTGTCACTGATAAGACCTTGTTTTTTCATACTGACTAATAAAGAAAATGATAAACGCCATTTCAATGTATATTGTAATCATGTTTGTTAACTATTTATATATGTAGTAATGTATGTATATATTAAATAGTAAATACTTGTTTCTCTGTTGATCTCAAAAAATAAGGATTTAGATGTAACGAGATATGTGTTATACTTAATACTATATAACTGAGGGTAGAATATTAATATTTTTGATGAATATACGTTGTTTGTATGTGTTTTTGTTGTGAGTATGTGTTTTTTTTTCGCAAAGACGCGAGTTGACAAGGCTTTCGTGGAAAATTATACAGAAACAAATAAATTTTACTGCTGTGTATTTAAATTCTTATATACATACATATATTTATTATTATCCGGTATAAACGTATTAAATAGACGATAAATCATACTTTGTTGTCAATCTCAGTTATTGACATGTAATAAAAACTTTTGCGATATTTTATCAAACTAATTAATTACATTTTAATTTAATTTAATTTTAGATAACTTGAAATTTTTTGAATAATGCTAAATGTGACGCAGTATCAAAATACATTTTAAAGTACCTACTTCTTTTAATATTATATATTAATATTTGAGTAAAAACATGAAAATATAGATTTCATTCTGTCGTGCACTGAGTAGAGTTTAAAATGTTAATATTACACAATAAATAGTAAAATTACGAAAAAAGGCCATCTTAAATTAAAATAAAATAAATTACAATAAGTTTAACATTATAGACATTTTACAATTTAGTAGGAAAGAAAAAAAATGTGACTTTGTAACGTTTTCACGTCACATTTACTTTGCCAATCATGGTTAAATTTTCTATACACGTTTTCAGGAGTATAGGCAAGGGAAACGCGAGCGAGACCGCTGGTAAAAGCTAGATTTTGTACAAGTTAGTTATTCTAAATAATATATGTATTGATATTATAGTCACGTGTAACAAACATGTAGGAACATAATATAATATGTTTGTCTGACACGTGATAATTCATTAGAATGTATCTTAAGTAGTCTGACAATGAACTAAACGAGGCCATTAACTCAATTTGTAGAACATAGTATTTATAATTGTTTAAAAACATATAAATGCACCAATAGATCTCAGATTTAGAATTTTACAGTGAAATAATACATAAAAAAATCCTCTACAAATTAAGAACCTCCTTCTTTTTTGGAGGTCGAAATAAACGAAATACACGCCTTAAAAATAGATTCCATAATGTCCGTGTAATAAATACTGTAAGTACACAGGCAGTATACTATTTACTAGCTGCCTCCTGCGGTTTCGCTTGCGTTAATGGTTAGAGCTTCGCTCCTATGAGTTGCGTGATGCGAGCGTGATGGAATATAGCCTGTAATCTTCTTCAATAAAAAGGCTATTCAACGCAAAATTTTTCAAATCGAATTAATAGTTTCAGAGATTACCCCCTACATACAAACTTACAAACTATCACTTTATAATATTGATACAGATAATTCTGAATTTCAAATGATGTCTCGAAAAGTTAGATCTGAATTTTAAGAATATTTTTATTTGAGAAAGAAAGACAAACTGAGTATTTTTAGATGAGACAGCAGATGATAATTGATAAACAAATATGGCAGGGAATACTATTTTTTATTTATTTACGTAATTTAATGCGTTTGTGTTAATATTTGTATTAAATAAAACCGTTAAAAATTTGGTGTCATACAAATACAATCAAATCAATGATGTCATACAGGTACAGATAGTACAAATTAAAATGGTTAAAATGATACGATAGAATTTATTTATTAATTTCTTTAAGAATTGAAAAAAATATTTTTTAATTGTATGTAATGCTGCAATAATAACAGCAAAATTTAATTACTTGTAGGCGAAGTAGTCAGGTTCAGAGAAATGTATCTTAAGTCCTCACCACAGACCACAGAACTGTAAGTCGAGAATTACATTTATAAGTTGTGTTCTTATTATTAATAGAAAAAATCTGCTTAAAATTAGCTATTGTTGTTGCTCAATAAAGATTTACATAAGTTATTTCTCATTGCTTTACACTTTTATCTGACATTTACAACTTTCGTTACTATTTACGACGTATCTGTTAGTTTAGTAGGTTACAGAGTTGTTTTATAGCGCTCTCGAGAGTAAAACCTACAAATGTAATTCTCGCCAAAAACAATGACAAACCAACTTTTGTAAATGTTTCTGAAGCTTTGAGAGAAGTTAAATTCTCGCCTAAATTGAATTAACAGACGTAAGAATATCTGATTGAATATCCGATAGCGGGCGAAAATAAAAATAGCCCTGTCGAGCTAAAAAAATTAAAGGATCAAGAAATATTAAGATGATGCAAGCTAAATATAAATTAAGAATTAGTTTAAAGTTTAATTTAAGTGAATGTGTAATTCTTATGAAACAATAAATATCTTGAACCATAAATATACTTTTAAGATGATTGTCGACTGTCAGACCAAACGGTACTTAGATACGAGTAGTATTATGACCCAGGGTAATTAATGTACCGGATGACATGATAGCCTTAACTCTGTGTCATATACTCAGTGAAATAAATACAGCCAGTACCAAATCACTGGGATTTTCAAAATTTCATAACTATTTGGATTCCTTCCTGTTTTTCCAACATACTTTACGCATTAGCAGTGCATATACACGCTATTTTAGAAGAAAAAAAAACATTAAAAATTTTAGTTATTCTAACCGTTACTCGTAACTAAATAATATAAAAAGGAAAAGCTTCGTTATAATAATAACTCCCATGTGGTTTTCATTCCACAGCGTCGTGTGTAATGCATGTGATATGTTAGCGTCGTGAAAAATCAATAATAATGTACGAACTACAGCCGCATAACCACTGACGCCCTTGTAGTCTCGCAAGGTCGTGTTTACTTCTCGAAAAAATACGTTTTCATTTTTATCATATTTATGTTTTTACCGATTCTTTTTATACTGATCAGTCAAAAAATGGCTTGACGGATTTAGTTAATCCTTTTTTGTTTGAAAGGGTATAATTTCATTAATCCCATAGAATTTTTATCAAAATCGTTTCAGTATTTTGGTTTTAAAATCGAAATAACTGGAATACCAAAATATATCATTCAAGCAAACGAAATTACATATTTTGCTTTTGAACTCGGTTTATCTTTTTAAAAAAGTCTTATGAAACTATGTATAATATACCCTAAGTATTAAACCCTGTATGTTTGATGACATCGCGCAACACTATTTAACTAATTTATCATAGTTCCGTTTTTATTATACTTTCGTTTTAAATTAATAATAACACAAATAAAACTGAACCACGCAGGCGCTGTTGCGGACAAAAGCAAACCTTATTGAGAACTCAAAATTTACTAATTCTAAGGATCATGTCAGAGGCTAGTTGGCATAATAATATTGATGATTTTGGATATATTTTAAGAAAAATTGTAAATACCTTTTATTGAACGAAACGAAACGCGTCTATAAATTTGAGTCGGTACAAAAATTGCTTATATAATCTAAAATTGAACTTTTTAAAAAACCTCCCGACAAAACATTTATACCATTTCAACAAACCCCAATACGATACATCTGTTGTAAGTTGGTGAGGTGTGTATCCTGCTGATTCCAGACGATGCTGCAGCATCAGATCAAGGATTACCCATCTATGTTATTTTAATATCATTGAAGTCACAGTATATTAAATTTAGAAAAAAAAAATCGATCTCCAACGATGATCGCGGGGTCGAACCCCGGCTAACACCGTTAAGTTTCAAGGAAAACATTGTTAGGAAACCTACATGTGCCGAAAAAAGTTCTGATACATGTATATCCGCCAACCCGCAATGGAGCAGCGTAGTGGATTTAGCTCTGAACCTTTTCCTTAATAGGAGAGGAGACCTTTGCCCAGCAGTGGGATATTTACTTTACTTTACTTTTACTTTTTCCAGCTCACTTCAGCTTTGATCATCTCAGTGGGTACGACGATCTACGCGATCTACTACGATGTGTCGTTATTCCTGGACACGCAGCTGTTCTCACCAGCGACCTTCATCATCGTCATTGGAGTCATCATGCTGTTTGTTTCTCTATTCGGTTGCATCGGCGCCTTGAAGGAGAGCACCTGCTTGGTTAATATTGTAAGTGGAATAATGTGTTTTATCGAAAGTTCAAATGACCGTGCCAGGCGTGAATTTGTTTAAAATTTCTATTTTTATTACAACAGTATTATCTTTTTTACTTTTTATCTAACACCTATTATAAAACTAAATCGCTTTTATCGTTATTCTATTTATTAATCAGTAAGCGAACATAGGAGTACATAATACATTTTAATTTGATTTTTGCTATCAAAATCTTCCAGAAGGTTTATAATATAAATAGTAATAGGTTTTGGGCTTTCACTGAGTAAACGG
Organism: Hypolimnas misippus; assembly: GCA_037950945.1. Lineage (NCBI taxonomy): Eukaryota > Metazoa > Arthropoda > Insecta > Lepidoptera > Nymphalidae > Hypolimnas > Hypolimnas misippus. The sequence continues at coordinate 2,859,131 of JBBEEQ010000024.1, forward strand.
TACAAAATAGAAAAAATAATGCACTAACCTAACCCTACTATTTAAGTGTCTATAAAGGCATAATATTTTGACACAAAATTAATGTCAATTTCCAGTTCGCAGTCATCCTGAGTTTAGTTCTGGTGCTGGAGATCTCGGCTGCCATTGCAGCGTACACACTTCGTTCTCAGGTTTCAGAGATGTTGGATGACAATCTCAGGGAGACACTACCTACTTATTACTCCAAGCCAGAAGTTAAGGACGCCTTTGATTTCATTCAAAGCAGGGTACACAGATGATATATTTTTGTTTATATTATTGTAGTTTTTAAGTTAATGAGCTCGTAGAGCTAAAAATTATTTTTTGAAGCACTTCTATTTAGAAGTATATGAATATGAATTTGATAACATACAGAAGTTATTTATATAGTGTTATTAAAGGTTTTTAAAAATTCATGAAAATTTTCGAAGAAGGAAATCAATGTTTGTCACTTAGACCGATAGAAAAGAAGATAATAAGACAAGTCGGCTCAATACACCTGCCTAAAGCGTTAACGTTTGCGGGTTCGATCCTATGACGAATATATTGTATAGGCCAAACTGATCTTTGTCGTGGTCTGGGCATTTATGTTTGTATTCTGTGTGTTACCCGATTCCTATCCTATTGACATCCTAATGGACGCCGTTGAGTGTGGTACGTTTATAAATTTATTTATTATCGGGCATATGAGATCATATAGCGTTTAAATAAATATAAAAGACGAATACGACTAATTAAATTTAAAAGTTTCGTTTATTGCATTTTATTTAATTTTTTTTTTGTAATAATTACAGCTGAACTGCTGCGGAGTAGACGGATACCTCGATTGGGGAGACGTACCCACTGACAAACCTGGCATCTCCGTAGCAAACATCACCGTCCCCTTCTCCTGCTGCGCTCAGACACACTACCAAGTTGTTGGAGACGTAGAAGTTGACGAGTGTGTGAAACTGTACGCTAATGGCTGTCTGCCCAGGATCACTTACCTGATCTACCAGAGCGCGGGCTTGCTTGGCGCGGGCGCCATGACGATTGCATTTATTCAGGTCTGTAAACTGTTATCACGGGTTTTAGGCTCTAGTTTACTTGTAAGTGGACGCTGACTAGCAATAGTATGTCAAGCCACATGGACTTCAATTTGAGAAAATGGTGTCTAAAGACGCATAACCTATTTTTAATAAATTTGTTTAAAGAATTATATCCATATCCATCTTTTTGTGGCGCATTATAAGAACACACGCTCATATGCAATACTGTGTCAAGCCACACGGACTTCATTTTGAGAAAATGGCGTCTAAAGATGTCAAACCTATTCTTAACAAATATGTTTGAAGAAGTGTATATCCACCTTTTCTTTTATTTTTTGATAAAAGGTATAATTATTTAAAAGCCGATTGATATATTTCATATAATTTCTAATAAGAACTTTTTCAAATATTTGAGTTTGTTGTATAAATTGCAAAATATGGAACGCACATGAAATTCGAAACAATTAATTAGGAAACTTTTTTCCGTACTTTTTTAGTTTATATGCCTTTAATTTTTTTTAATAATGTTAAATAGGTGATGCAGCACCAAAATTCATCAATACATCAGAATTTGACTTTTTGTGGGTAGACACATTATTGCTTATCAGCATCCAATTGCGTATATATTTATAAAAGTGAACTTTGAGAGATGCAGGGTGCATATTGACGATATATGGACGCTGATACGCAATATTATGTCAAGCCACACGAAATTCATTTTGAGAAAGTGGCGTCTGAAGATGTCAAAACTATTCTTAAGAAATTTGTTTCAAAATATGGATATATTATCCATCTTCTCTTATCAATTTTGATAAAAGAGTTTTATTTAATAATAAGTTTTTAAAATATATTAGATAATTGCATACTGTGAAATATTGAACACACATCGGTATTCGAAACATGAAATAAGAAACTTTTTTCCGTACTTAATTACTTAGATTACTTGAAATTTTATTGAAAACTGTTAAATATTGGACGTATTATCAGAATACATCAATATCACCGAATTCAACTTTAGGTGGGTGACAGATAATTGCTTATCAGCATCCATATAATAGTAACTAATTAACGTACCATACAATCAAGGTATCATAGAGTAAACTATATTTCTAACATAAATACATACGTATTTAAAACAATTAAATGTTATTGTTTTATATATGTATTCAGTAACCGAAGGGAAAGGTTACCTGTATTTTATAATGTTTTTAGCGTAAGGGAAGCTATGTCTTGCCGGTTTTAAAAAATATGGTGAAAAGGGTACTACTGGCCTATCCATTTTCCAACGGCGGAGTTATGCTTTCGACTTTGTATGCAACTGTTGCAGTTATACGTTAATTTTCTGTAAGAATGTAGCACTTTTTTAGCCTAGCCAGCTGACTGTTCAGTGGGCTAAAGCTAAAAGAACAATTCGAGTAGTAAGTTTAAATATTGTATTTTTAATTGCAGGTTATCGGTATTGTATTCTCATTCTCGCTGGCCAGTTCCATTCGTAAAGCGAAGTCTGAGCGCGAGCGCAGACGCTGGGAGATCCAGGAGCGCATGATTAATGCCTACACTTCTCTTAACCCTGAGAAGGAAAAAAATACGCCCATTGTCTATGTCCCATTCCACGGACAAACTACCGCTTGAGTTTGAATGCAGGCAAAATTTCAGTCAAAATGTTTTTTAAAAGTGGAAATATTTACGCAAAACGATTATTTTATAATGCCACACATTTTATAGTAAAAAATTAGAAATACACTTAAATAGAAATTTCCGTAAATTTATAATTATGTTCGCATTTACTTTCGAATGTTTGTTCATTAAATGAATCCTTGTGAATGTGTCTTTTTCTTATAAAAAATATTGGCAGCTATGTTAAGTTGGTAGAAAGATTTTAACATTCCAAATTAATTAGGAATAAATTAAATTTTATGCAATTGTGGACCAATATTATACCTAATTCATTTTTTACTTTATGTCCAAATACGAGGCTTATACGAATAGTTTAATGAACTACATTAGATAATATGATTCTTATTATCATAGTAGCTTAAGATAATTATGAAACGATTAAAACAGCTTAATATTTGCGTAGAAAAAAAATATAATCTAAACAAAAAAAGTATTTTTGTAATCTTTAAACATGCAGTTAAGATTTTACTTATTTAGTTTTATTCTAGATGTTATAAATATTAAATTAAATAGGTGCCTATCTGTATTATGTTGTATAAGATTCTTTACCACAATAATATCAATTATAATTATAATTAATATATAATATTTTTATTTAATAAAATAAAAATTTATTTCGTTGTATTAATTTACCTTTTTTCCTTTAATATATATTCTTTTTGTCAGGTTTATATTACTAATATATTAAATGTTATTAATATATGCATTATTTTAAATATTATGTAGGGGAGAAGTGACACGAAAGAGCCAGTATTCAAAACAGAGCAAAAAAAAATACTTTTAATGAAAGAAATGATGATTTTTTTTGTCGTAAATTAATATTTATTTATTAAAGTAAATAATTTCATACAAAAATATCCTACATATCAATGTCATTATATGAAAGTATTAAATATATCGCGGCTGAATGATACGCAGCCGTAGCGTTTATTACAATATTTAATTAATGAACTTTAGCTGATCGATGCCAAATAATTTTCTTAGCCACCAGAGGGTTCCGTACAAACTTATAAAAATCTATATAAGACTAACCCACCTACGCCATTTGTGGTCTTCATCATCAGTTCCATTTCACCAAAAGTGATTTTCTGAAGGTAAATACATAAGTTACTATCAAAAATACCTAAATCGGCATAGGTGTGCCTATAATATTTGAGGAGTTCCCTCTATTTCTCCAAGATTCCATCATCAGATCCTGGCCTGAAGACAATGGGACCACCTTGGAAGTATACCCTTTCAAACAAAAAAAAATTTGAAAAACGGTCCACAAATGGCAGAGTAATCGGCGAACAAACAAATTAAAAAAAATAAATACAAACGCGGTCGAATTGAGAAAACTCCTTTTTTTTTAAGACGCTTAATAATAATCAAATATTATAAACATTTAATCACGTCCCAAAAACTTTTCCAACCTCTTAGGAGCACTTTAACATAAAACATGATAATGAGTGCAATTCCACGGGAACACAATATTTTAATTTTTTTTTTTTTTTTTTCTGAATGTGTATTGCTGTTGGCCCTACTGGCCTTGACAGCGTCACCGGGGGGGGGGGCCGAGTACTGAGACTCAGCCTTGAAATTGGGAGCCCCCGTTGGGGCTCAGAATGGACGCCCGTGTCTAAGGGTGTCTCCTAGTGAGATCGCACCTCGGCTTAGAACGTCGTCGGAGTGGAGGATGGCGCTGTGCGGAGCGCGGATGACGAGGGTGACGGTCTCACGACGCGCCTAAGCGCGCCCGAGCCGTCGCAAACCGGGGACCTCGTCTCCGCCGGCGGAGACGGTGTGTGTGTGTGTTCGTGTTTGTCCCTAGGAATGGCGCGTTCGCCTGGGTGATGGGGTCGTCGGGATCTGCTAAGACGTGCATGGGACGTCTTAGTCTTTTCGGTAGGTTACCTCTCCTACCGGAATAATCACAAGCCTCTTTGATGAGGGGGTTCGGATGGCGGGTAGCTGTCTCGAAGAAGGTAGTGGACAGCGTTTTTAGATGTTTGGCGATCGAATCGAGTCCGAAGTCCTTGTGTAAATCTATATATTACGTACGTACCACGGTGAAGCCGTGGCTGTTCGTAAGAATTTATTTTGAATGATTTGAAACCTTTGCAAGAAGGTGGGTCTGCAATGAGCGAAGACAGGGCTCGCGTAGGACATAATGGGACGTACGTAAGTTTTGTATAATGTCGTCTTATTCCTAAGCGACATTTTACTCCGCCCACATATCATCACATATAATCTGCCCAGCACGAACGCTGCCCTATTGCGGGCTTTGTCTATGTGGGATTTGAACGTGAGGCGTTCGTCGAGTGTGACACCGAGGTATTTAACCTCTTTTTGCCACGGGATCGGTTTGTCGTACATGGAGATGGCTCTGGGTTTGACGTGTCGGCTACGGAGTTTTTTGGGCCTGCGGCAAAAGTGCACTGCGGCACTCTTTTCGGGATTGACCTCAATACGCCATTTCCTAAACCAGGCGCCTAGTGCGTCGGTTGCGGATTGGAGGCGTTTTGAGATAATTTTCCCTGAAGTCGACGATGTGTAAATAGCGGTGTCGTCAGCGAAGAGGGCTGTTTTTATGATTTTACCGTCTGTCAGTCGTGGTATGTCGTTCGTAAAGAGCGAGTATAGGAGGGGCGATAGTGCGGATCCTTGAGGGACGCCGGCTCTAATGGGACGGGGGGAGGAAAGAGTACCCTCTACGCGAAATCTAAAAGTGCGATTCGACAGATAGTCTCGTATGATGAGCACGAGCCTGTCTGGCACTCCTAGTTGGTAAAGCTTGTATATCAAGCCGTTGTGCCAGACTTTGTCGAAGGCCTTCGCGACATCGAAGAATAGAGCGCCCGTAGTATAATTATACTGACGGGCGAAACCTGCAAGAATGTGCTCCGTTATTCGGTGCACTTGGTTTACGCACGAGTGTCCGGCTCGAAAGCCGAACTGCTCGTCGATTAGGATGTGACAATATTTTAAAAAGTACTAAACAGGTTATACTTTCAAAAAAGCAAAGTTATAGCGCGATTCAGGATACACCCAGCGCCATCTCTTGACAATTTCAATGAACTAACTTGTTGACTTTGACATTAACAACATAATTATATTATATTTTATTCTCGTTTTATTTTTATTTATATTCTACTACACTCCACTTCCCCAGCACGTAGTGCACGGAGTGTAATATTTAGGTTAACATTATCAATCAAAATATATATTAGTGTTGCCAAAGACGAAAATAAGAAATCCTTAATTCGAATAAAACTAATTGTTTATTTATAAATAACTAATTATATTACTAACAAGTAAAAGACTTACATGTGTAGATAAAGAAGTAAATTAATTAACTCGATCTGATTGAATTTAATTTAAAACTTTTCGAACTAAGTTAATACGAGTACTTAAATCAAATCGGGCAAAGCTTTTGTATTTAATGTAAATTATGTAATGACGATAAAATTAACGATAATTGATGATAAAACTTTTAAAGCAAAAAGTTTATTTTATTATATTTAGCGCGTTTAAATAATATTTTTAATTTATTATATCTTTATTTTCATATTTAGAATAATTTTAACTAACTTTTTCATGAAAACAATAAGATTAAATAACAGCGTTTTACCTACCAATAAAACGCTTACTAAGCGATAACCTTATTTGAAGCCTTACATTTAATTTATCCCAGGTGATCAATGTTTATTTTATTATATATATATTATTTTAATAAATAATTATCCCAATTACAATCAAAACTAAACAATGGAGTGAACAAATATTAATTAATACCTATTTTATGTTACTTATATATAATCACAACAGGTAATAACTATTCTACAGCACTAGAATCAGCAATAGGAACAAATAACTGTGTCATTGATTGTTGCGATTGTTGAGACCGAACTTCACGACAATAATATTTTATAAAGGTATTCTCGGATCGCCAATTACCCCTAGATAAAATTTCATCTAAGGGAAAATTTAGGAACCAATCATTCGATGCGACTGCAGCTTGAGTAAATATCTTTTTTATCCATCCAGCGATATGAGTTAGAGAAGCTGGTTTAGGGGGACCACAGATTGTTAAAAACAAATTTGTAACTTTACATTTCGCTCGTCTATCTTGAGATAGTTCCAATATTCTTTTTATCCAAAATAACGCATCGAGAGCACGAAAATCTTTATTTTTTAAAATTTTCCACCCAGACTGTCTATTAACTACTGAATCCGTTTTTGAACCGAATTTCGGCCAAAAATTATGCAGTCCTCAGATATAATACAGTTTTCCTCGTTAATTGTCAATAACGTTAAATCATGTACGCGGCGACCTGAATATAATAATAATAATATGGCAGCTCGGGCTGAACATTCATAAAGACTATTTGTATTCGGTACATTTTGTTTTAACCATTCTATTAATTCATCTACATCCCATATTAACGATTTCTTAGATCTGACACTATTTAAGTTAATTGATTTTAAAGCTTGTTTTACTAATAAATGAGAACTTAAGCGATTATCAAGGTCTGGATCACATAAAGTAGATATTGCAGATTTTTAAACTAAAATAGTATTATAAGCTAAACCGCATTTTTGGTGTAAGTCAATTAAAAACTTTGCTAAATCGGAACCTTTGGGGTTAGTCGGACAAACTACATTTTCTTTTGTCCAAATTAACCATTTTTTCCATGCGTTTTTGTATGTTTTTAATGAAGAATCACGCCAGCTCTTTTGTAAAAATAATTTTTGGTCATGAGACCAATTTTTTAAACTGCTTGACCACCCCCACATCTCCATACCTCCAGAGTCATTTCCTGCCACATCGGGGGTGGATGACCTGTTGTTACATCGATTAAAACTTTGTCCAGATTCCATATCGTGTGTGGGGGACACAGCGCTCTGTTCTTGAGATCGGGTCTCCAAAATACTTTCTCCCATTGCGGGGCTACTATTAAAAATATTCCCTTGGCCGAGTTCAGATGATGAAGGACTCTGGGCATGAGAAACTGTGGCGGAAATACCCAGACAAGTGGGTAATTCCATGTTTGACTGAAAGCATCGTGAAGGCAAGCTATCTGGTCTGTCAGGTCAAGACTCCCGTACCTCGGAACTACATGAGCTTGTGCTGATGCGAACAAGTCTATTGTTGGTACACCCCATAGTAAGAAGATCTTCTCCGTTACTTCCGGAAGCAAATGCCATTCTGGGTGAGATAGATCGCGTGAAAGGTGATCTGCTTCGCTGTTGAAGCGACCAGGTATGTAATGGCAATTTACGTGAATCCCCAAAGAGTCTAATAGACTGAAAATTTTGCGAGATAGATTCGTTAATATATCCGATCTGGTCCCGCCCTCCTTTCTTAAAAACGCTACGACTGTCTTGTTGTCGTTTTGAATTAATAGAGATGTATTTACCAGGGCATGACCGTGACCTTTTAAAACATACCAAATTGCCAACATTTCTTTGTGGTTTGAGTGAAACGCTGCCTCTTCTTGAGACCACTTTCCCCAAAGACTTATATGATTCAATTTGGCTCCCCATCCTATTTGTGAAGCATCGGTCACTAGGTAATTTGATAATTTTGTTTGTTCTGTAAATTTTTGATCTTTTCTTTTATATTTTGGCATTTTTGAATTGGTAGAAATTTTTCGTTCTCGTGTGTATCCCACACAATACCTAGGTACTGTAAACATTTTTGAGGGGTTAGAATTGATTTCGTGTAGTTTATTTTCCAACCTAATCTTTCTAATATTCGAACTACTATTTTTGTTTGGGAATACAGTATTCGCGGATTTTGATGGGCTACGAGAAAATCGTCGAGATATACTAGGATTCGTATTCCCACATTCCTTAGAAAATGGGCAATCCAATTTGTTAAGCAAGCAAAAATTTTTGGTGCACAGGCTAAGCCGAATTGTAAGCAAGTCATTTGCATAAAGCGTCCTTTGTAAATTATTCGAAGAAATTGTCTGTGTGACTTGCTTATGGGTAAATGGAAATAGGCATTCAATAAATCTATTGTTACATGGTAGTCGTTTTTCTGTAAAAAACTTGGTATTCGATGGATATTTATGAGTCGGAACTTTTCTATGTGTACATATTTGTTCAAGTTTTTTAAATTGAAAATGGGCGAAATGAACCATCGCTTTTGGTAGTTAAGAATATTGGGGACACAAAACTTGGACTGAGAACGACTAATTCTAACACTCTCATGTCTAATAATTGACTTATTATTTGATCCATTTCTGTTGAACTGGGAGTTTGATATTGCTTTGCGGCCAAATTTGGGATTTGTAATGGTGGCTTGCTTTTTAATGGGATGCGAAAATTTTGAATTAACTTGGTTACAGTTATTGGAGCTTGAAGCTCCTTCCATGTTTCTAAAAAATTTTTTAACCGGCCCGCCTGAAATATTTTCGAGTCACAATCTTCTTTTATGACTTTGCAATCGAGATTGGTTATTAAGTCTATCTCTGGTACCTTTTGAATGACCTGGTTGAGGTTGAAAATTATGATTAGGTCTAAATTGTGATCTTATTTGTGGAGGTGGGTACCTTTGCGTAAAACGAGGCTGATCTTTTGTTTGTAAGGCCAAAGAGTCGCTTACAAATCCCTGAGAAGGGTATCTTATTGAATAATCGTTATTGACTGGATAACTAAACCTTTGAGTGTAACAAGGTCGAGCATAACTAGGCAAGGCCTGAGTCTGCTGTCTTTGTGGCTGAGCCTGAGCAGCAGCTTTTTTATATACTGACGCACGGAGCGGCCAGAAATTTTATGTAGATCCACCCGCCTTGTCAATAGCAGATGTAAAAGGATCTTTTTGAAACAGAAATTCACACGAGGGTGGAATTTTACTTAAATTAGCCCTTATGAAATTATCTTTAACTGAACGCAAAATATTTTCTCGTCCTTGTTGTATTATATCAGCCCTATGGCCACAGGCCAATTGTAAAACATCGCTAGAAATTTTTTGAAGGTTACCTTTTATAAAAATGTCATTTATGCGGTCTTGTAGTGATATCGGTGTTAGATTTTGTTCAGTATTAGCCCATTCAATAAACGATTTAAATCCAGATTGTAATGCTTCATTTTGTAAAATCAATGCATGCGTAATAGCAGCAAAGCCGCGTTCAATAGAGGATAAATGAGCATATTTATCATAAGGTTTTATTTCATCATTTGTTTCCAATGAAGTAAACCCAGGCGAAGAAACATACTGCGTAGAACAATACTGTTTTTGAACTTCAGAAAAACGAACATTATACCAATCTGCTGAATTAAAGTATTGTAAATTATTTAGAATTTCGATATGGCTTGGAGTCGATTTTGGCATAGGTGGCTCTTTCAGGACAGTATTTAAGGATAAACCAAAAGAGGGCTCAGCAATATTTGTATTATTGTCTACATACAACTCCCGGCTTACGTCAGCACTAACATCGGATCTATAATCTTTTTCGAATACTTCTTCGGGAGAATATGGGCTAGATTGGTAGGTGGGTTGAAATGCAACGCTACCAGTAATAAAGTCCTTAATGTGACTTACTTGTTCAACTAGATCCTGTATAGTCTTCTCCATCTTACGACGTTTTTCTTTTGTTCTACCCGAGTTTGAACAAGCTCTTTTTCGACTGCAGTCAATATCCATGTTTTTTGAAGTCCCGGCTTGGGCAACATTAGAAGCATTTTGTGCAAATGTTGTTTCCGATGACGAATCGGAGTCTTCATGCGATTTTTCCATCTTAAAGAGTCTTCTGAAATAAATCGATTGATTAAAGTCTTATCCTAGCATAGTTGTATAATAGTTAAGATAAAGTAGTGTAACACATAACATTTTCATTAAAACTTCAATTAATTAATCTAACTACTAAAGATACTAACTAATCTTTAGAAATTTCAAGCTACCTCTTTAAGAAAAATAAAATAAATAATAATATTTCATTAATTTTATATAATTCGTTGTTTTGTAACGATTTCATATTTTAAAGTACCTACATAATACTTACATGAAACAAAAGATGATTTTAAAAGCAACAGGTATAGGATAAAAAATAATAATAAAACGATTATAAATAAAACACTTACCTTAATACAACCGAACGCTACCGAAAACAAGACGCCAATGATCCAAAAGATTCACGCAGGTACCTCGCCGGAGTGGTGGACAGATAGAGGGAGAAGTCACATGACCCATAGGTAAAGGAGGTAAGTATAATGGAATTAAAACCGACAAGCTACCGGAAGTCAAGTTCGTCTCTCTCAAATAATAAGGCTTCAAATAACGGTTCAAAGCTTAATATTTATTTGTTGATAGGCTATTTGCTTATTGTCAAATTAATTGTTATTTGTACTTAAAATATTTGGAAAGTTTTAATAAAAAATTTAAATTTTAAAATGATGTTACCTCTGGAAACATTATTTCAAAATTTTATCAATTGAGCAGAATTTTATCATAGGTAATAATATTGTCAAGAGATGGCGCTGGCTGTACCCTAAATCACGCTATCGTTTTGTTATCTGCGATATATAGATTGCATTGCGTTGTTAATAAAGTTTTCCCCCGTGCAGTCCGAGGACGATACGGTCGACCAGGGAGGATCACCCTTTTTAACGAACCGATCCCGTGGCGAAAAGAGGTTCAATACCTCGGTGTCACGCTTGACGAACGCCTCACGTTCAAGTCCCACATAAATAAAGCCCGCAATAAGGCAGCGTTCGTGCTGGGCAAATTACATGTGATGATATGTGGGCAGAGTAAAATGTCGCTTAGAAATAAGACGACATTATACAAAACCTACATACGTCCCATCATGTCTTACGCGAGCCCTGCCTTCGCTCATTGCAATCCCGCCTATTTAGAGAGGCTACAGATAATACAAAATAAATTCTTACGAATAGCCACGGCTTCACCGTGGTACGTTCGTAACATTAACCTCCACAAGGATTTCAGGATCGATTCGATCTCTAAGCATCTCAAAATGTTGTCCACATCATTCTTTGAGAAGCTACCCGCCACCCGAACCCCCTTATCAAAGAGGCTTGTATCTACACAGGTCTGAGGCAAAATCTTCTTGACGCTGTCAAGGCCAATAGGGCAAACAGCAATACAAATTTCAGAAAAAAAAAAAGTTTTGCTGCCCTCATGTTTTCGTTTTCATAAAAATTTCTCCTCAGTATTTGTAAAATTTGTTTTTTGACCATGGTTAACATCTATGTTAATTTGTTACAAGTACATAAAATTTTAATTCTAAGATTAATATATTTTCCGCTTGATCAATTGACAACTTGATACATTTACGCGTTCCTGAGAAAAAGGTTGAAAGACAGACGTACAGACTGATAGACACACGAACAGAAATTTACAGTTTTCGGATTTTTTCCTTTATGTATACTAAAGGACCTTGCTCCTGCCCAAATTTCATAATGCTAGGTAAATTGGAAGTACCCTATAGGTTTTGATTCCCTTGCCAAAACGTTAAAAACGCTAAAATACTTAAAATATGTGACATAAATGACCGTATCTTTTGATCGCGTTAACTTAGAAGTTTGATTTTTTCACAGCTCTTAGTAATTAAAACTCTGAGTACTTGACATTGATAAAAATTTGTTACCTTCACGCGTTTCTGAGAAAAAGGTTGAAAGACAAACTGACAAACAGATAAACATACATACAAAAATTTACAGTTTTCAGATTTTTTCCTTTATTTGTACCATAAGATCTGTTGCCAAATTTAATCGTGCTAGGTCAATGGGAAGTACCCTATAGGTTTTGATTCCCTTGCGAAAACGCTAAAATGGTCAAAATATGCGATATATTTTCCATTATCTTTTGATTGCGTTGACTTAGACCTTTAATTTTTTTACAGCCGCATGTCATCGTAGAGTTGAGTATATGATATTAATTTCAACATGATACGTCAATGCATTTCTGAGCAAAAAGGGTTGACAGCCCGACAGACAGACGGACAGACAGACAACAAAGTGATCCTATAAGGGTTCTGTTTTTCCTTTTAAGGTACGGAACCCTAAAAACAGTCATTATTATTGCATCATATTGTGTCACTTATAGCGATTAACTTCTAGGAAGTAATAGTATACGGCAAATTAAAAGAAAATGATTATTTTTTATACAAAAAAATATATTAAAGTAATACATACACAACATCTCACAAAATCTCTATAAGTGACACAATATGATGCAATAATAATGACTGTTTTTTTCTTTAAAATCAGCTCCGTGGCTAAGAAAATTATTTGGCATCGATCAGCTAAAGTTCATTAATTAAATATTGTAATAAAGGCTACGGCTGCGTATCATTCAGCCGCGATATATTTAATACTTTTATATAATGACATTGATATGTAGGATATTTTTGTATGAAATTATTTACTTTAATAAATGAATATTAACTTACGACAAAAAAATCATCATTTCTTTCATTAAAAGTATATTTTTTTGCTCTGTTTAGAAAACTGGCTCTTTCGTGTTGTTTTGTAAAGATGATGTTATGTAAGAATTAGCAAGTGGGTTTTAGAAAAATCAGTTTCAAAAAGTTGTTTGGGGCTCAATCAAAACTATTTTTATTGATTTTTTTTTTATGGAAATACAAGAAAAATAAATAAAGCAATAATGAGAATTCGAAACGAATAAGAAAATGAGTCATTGACAAAACTATAGCCATAATATGACTATATTATGGCTATAGTTTTAATGAACGTTTTTTATCTGCCTTACAAAGGCACATGATAATCTGCTACGTTATAATATATTCATTGAAAATTTTAAATATCGTTTAAGCTGTAAAAAATATAAACGCAAAATCTATTCATTCATTCGTCTAGTTTATTCATAACAATAATAATTAAAAATTATCAATGATAAGAAATGTACTTATAAAGGATAAATACAAAGCCGTACGTTATATACTTACTTTTGCATGTTAAACAGATAACGCTTATCGTGTCCTATCAATATGGATCAGAATATTATCACACCTACACTGCTTTTGCTTTTTTCTTTTGTCTTTAAAAATACTTTTATAGTGTACAGTTATATACTTTAAAAAATTATAACAGATTGTTGTTCATATAGGGTTATGCTTAATATTTATTGAAATTATGCCATTTTCTTTTTTGTCCTCATAACTCGTTTATATATTTTTTATATTCAGACAGATAGTGGGCGCATTGGTCACAGCAACTGACTGAAGCGCTAACGGTCGCGGGTTCGATCCCGCACACGATAAATGTCTGTATTGGCCATACGGATATTTTTTGTGGTCTGGGTTTGTATTGTGTTTCCGGTCGCCCGAAACAGGGTCATAAGATCCTAATGGAGGCCGTTGAGTGTAATGCGTTTAATTATGATTGACGTGCAATTGCAATTATATCGCTGGTTGGAATTCCAGTTATGCTATGACATAATTATATTTATCACATAGTAGGCCTATGTGATAAATATAATTATGGTATAATACCTAAACACCTGTATATTTGTAAATCTAAATCAATTAACTTTTTAGCACCGCCGAATTTTTAAGGGCTAAAGTGTTTAAATTCATCTCGCGCTCGACGACGAAGGAAAATATCGTGAGGCAACCTGCATGCAACGGAAGAAATTGTGATTCTAAATCTTGTCCATAATAGGAGAGGCCTTTGCCCAGCTGTTGAACATTTGCATAGTGTTACTTTACTTGATCTATGTATTAATGTAGGACGTTAAATGTGAATCGTTAATTTATTCAAACTGCATATACCCATAGTGAATTTAATATAGAATAATAATTATTTTTATGCAAAATAAAGTCTAGAACTAGGAATATGATTACATTTACGAAATAAATTATGGTACCATTTGAAAGAGGTGCCCTGGTATATGGTACCACCATCTGTAGACATTATTTTAAAATAAATTTATATTAACGCGGCCAAAGTGATGAGCAAAAGCTAGTATTATTAAATACATTGCTATCGTCTGAAATGTTATTTTCTTACTATACTAGAAGACGTTCAAAAGCAATGGATATGCAATTATGCATATTTTAAAAATGTAAATTATCTTAACAGTTTATGCGTCTAAAGAATTTTCCGCATGAGGTGTATTATTACCCCATCAATCATTGTTTCATACACAATGACGAGTAAATAACGAACGTAATTATTATATCGCCTATGTGACTCTGTTTAGTTTTACTGTAGAGATAAGTCAAATGTCTAGAAACATTTATTCTTGAATATAAAATTGACGAAAGCAAATCTATTTATTGCCACGTATAAAAAGGATTTGCATATACTTTTATGCAAGCAAAAGATTTTTGATAAACGTTAATCGTTACACAGAAACAGAACTTCTTTTATCTTTGAATGTGCGCGTTATCAATATCTATCAAGATACGAGCAACGATACCTTTATTTGTGATGCCAGTGAACAGTACGGCTGGTGATATTGTTGTTTGAGGTGATTTGCTTTTAGGAAAGTGCCTTATTCGCAAGAAATGAAGATTAATAAAACGGAAACGGAGTACAACATGAAATCTATCAGATTTCTGTTGTTGACAATCACAGCCATGTTTCTTGTAAGTAATTTAACACAATAAATGTAAAGAAAAAAATGTAAAGATTGTTATTGATACGAAGAAAAATAAGATAGTTTAATACGACGTCATAAAAATACAATATTTTATTTCGTAATTTTGAATTTTGAAAACAATTACGTATCTATGTGCGAAATTACGAAGATAAGAAATAATTAACGTTCATTAAAATGGTGGATATTAATGCCCGTATTAAATGTGATTTTTATTGACAAATTACACGATTTATCCTGTAATTGTGCATTATTTTTATTACTATTAGCTATTTTTAGGGTTCCGTTATAATCTAGGAACCCTTATAATTTCGCCATGTCCATCTGTCGGTCTGCCTATCTACGGCTTAGCTCAGAGATCCTCCGTATTATTAGAAAGTTATAATATTAGCAGTTGTACCTTTGATCACGCCAAAAAAATCGTTAATAAAAATATTTGAAAAAAATGTAGGCTTTCTCTCCTCATGTAGGCTGTGTAGGGTGTCATTATACCTACAGGTCGCTTAAAATATTGTGAGTATATAAGAACCATTACTTTGTGATCCGGTGCGAATAATCTTTAAAATGTTAAGTAAATTTTGAGTGTCAATTATCCTCCCAGTCTACCAAGACATCTGGATATGTGAAAGTGTCAGTAGTAGGACATAGCTAAAAGGAAAACGAACAAGCTAAATAGGCTTTACAAGTAAAGGAATTGATCGCCTATTAGCAAATTATGAAATGCACTGAGAGATGTAAAAATAAAAAATCGAATATCGAAAAATGTTATTTTTCAATATACGAAAATTCAAGAAATTGATAATGATTTGCATAAAGATGTTGATTGTGTAAAACAGATATAAAATATAAGTTTATAAACCATGTAAAAACTCGGAGTATCCTATACTTTTTTTTTTCGCTGTGGAATGCATAAATGCATCCCGCCCAGGCGGGTATGTGGCATTAAACCCAGCGGTTTCCTCAACGTCATAGTAGGGCACCACGGGATCGCTTACGCATGGTATCCTGACGCAACGACGTGTGGTCCGCTCATGCAGACCATCGTCACCTAGAGAGTGCTGGAGGATCCTACACTCCCCTATCCCGGCCATTACTTCGTATCTATATCTTCATTCCTTCATAACCCGAGCACTTAATAACAGGTGAACTTTTTGCTCCTTTATTATGCACAGTCATAAAAATAATCTGATCGATATTATAAGGAAAAAGGCCCGTCTGAAAATTGAATTTAGCAAGTCATGTATGCTAATATCATAAAGAGGTAAAATTTGTTTGCAAGTTTGTATGTAGAGGGTAATCTCTGAAAATACAAATCCGATTTGAAAAATTCTTTTTGCGTTAGATAACCTGTTTATAAAGGCTACATTACATCACGCTACTACTCACAGGAGCTAAGCAGTAACCATAAACGCGAATGAAACCACGAGGGGCACCTAATAATAGACATAAAATTCTCTAGTAATGGATCATAGTTTCATGCATTGAATGTTCTTTTAAATGTAGTATATTTTTTAATCTGTATACCGAAAAAAGTACCTGTGTATGTATTACGTTTGTTTTGATAACAATTTAATTAGTTTGACCAACATTACTGATAAGTATTCGGATAGCTCATAATATTGTTATCAAAGATTATCAGGTTAATTGTACCTACACAATTTTTAGAAATTCTTCCTTTCATAAAAATGAAACTGTTAATGAATAACTATGATTTGTTAATAAGTAGGTAATGATGAAACAAGAACGTTTATCAGTCGATGGTATAAATAATGAATACTCCCAGGCACCTGGCCAAAATTAGAGTTCGTGACCACTCACTGTGCGAATGCGGCTTAGACGAAGGTTCCCCATCCCATATCCTGTTTAATTGCCCCAGACTTCTTCATCCCCTCTATGACGTCCTCCCTCCTAAAGTCCCCCGCCCTATAAATGTTGACTGTTTATTGATTTTTGTGTTTAGTCCACTGTGTTCGTTTCTGTGTAAATATATTAAATATAATAAAATTTAACTGTAAATAAAACATGTGATTGTCCCATTAAAATTACCTGTATTTTTATACTATTATTGTTTTAGGTTAAGGACTAATAATGAAATTCATACTATTTTAGGGTCTTTTCAAAATTTAGCTAAGGTTGGATTCTTGACTCCACCGATCAATCTCCATCGTGTCTTCTCCATTCCACGTGACATTGGCGAAATAACATGTGTCTAATTGGCACAACTAAAAGCCATTAACCAAAGAATTGAATTATAAATAATGAACTTGTCATTTGTCAAATGCATGTCGGGTCACGCGCAGTGTAGGGTTCTGTACAATATTATATAGAAATTTTTAAGCAACACAACAACAGTGTACGTTTAGTGATGCTGGAACCGGTACCGTTACACCTAATCAGATTATCCGGATTTTAATTCCTAGTTCAGGTGTATGCTTTATCATTATTTAAAAAGGCTGGCAACGCAACTTGAGCATCCCTAGTGTTGCAGGTGTCCGAGAGCGACAGTAATCACTTAATTAGGTGAAACTGTCAGCTGGTATGCTTCGATTGAAATTGATTTTATTTTTAGAGTGAGAAATAAAGATTATCATAATTATAATTCACAGATTATCGCCGGTCTGATGATCGTCTTGGGCTTCTCCGTCTACTCTCACTACCACACATTCTCATTCTTCTATGAGAGCGCTAAAACCGGTCGATTCTTTACACCATCGATCCTCAGCATTGTAATGGGAATGTTTCTCCTCATCGTAACGCTCTTTGGTTTCTTTGGTAGTTTGAAAAAGAGCACTTGCTTGGTTAATTTGGTATGTGATAAACACTGTATTTATATTATACGAATAACATTTATGTTATCTAAAGATTTTCTTTTGAAATATATTAAAATTCGTCTTGTCTACCTATCGGATACTACGAATTTAGCAGTTCTTTTAGCGTTTGGTCGTTACGAGGGCTACAAGTGCAAATACGCAATTGTGATGTGTGTACGTTCTTTCTTGTGACAAATATAACGTGCATATATTTTATATTAAATGATGGAGTAATAATGGAGTATCTTTTGCGTTGGATCTAAACGTAATTCCGTATAAACTTTGAATCAATTTAACCCATTATTTTGTATTTATTACTAAATCATATTGTTTCTAGTATGCAGTAATCTTGGCGTTGATGCTGATAGGAAAGTTGGTTGTGGTAATTTTAGCATTTACATTGGACACAAACACATTGAGAAAATACATTTATATACCATTATCAGAATATGCATCCGATCCAGAAATTGAAATGGAGATTGACCGATTACAAACTTGTGTAAGTAATAATGAATTAGTAGACATTTCTGAATCAACTGAGATGTATAGAACATTTTTTTTATTCTTCTTTTTCAATAATCGTGTGGATGAGTGATTTTTGATTTTTGTAGTTTTCATTTTACAGTTTGTTTACATAAACCTGTAGCAATTGTAATCCTGAATCGCTTCTCATCCAGTGATCCGTATATTTTTTTTATTCAAGAGAGTGCAGTTTTACAAAGATTTCGTTTTAACAGCTCAACTGCTGCGGAAGTGAAAGCTACCTGGACTACGTGGGTATGGACTTCACAGCTAATCATTCTACGGTGGTCGTGTCAACTGTTGTTAACGGTGACAAGGTGGTGATGGTGGTACCCGAATCATGCTGCATCAGCAGAGGAGAGGAATTCTGCACCACTATGAGGATTAACAACTGCAAAGCCGCGCTGGTTAACCTGTTTATACAGAACGCCAGTGTGATCGGCGTTTTGGGTGTCTCTGTTATGTTTATACAGGTGAAACATTCATAGTATTTTTAAGTATATTTCATTTCTCGTCAGAGGCTTAAATCCTTGCGTCCTTTAAATGAAGTTAGTATAAAGTACTTATACAACTTGGCTTAGGTCATCTGTAGGAAATATATTTTATCTATTAAATTTTCTTTTTTGTTTAAATTAACTAAATATTTTTTTTCCAATTATTGACTAATTAAATTTTGTATAGTAAGAATAATTTTTAATTAATAGAAATAACGATAAAAATTAAACAAAAGAAACATAATAAAAATTATATCTTTTTTTTTCATTTCAGTTATTGGGTGTTATTTTCGCATTACTATTAGCGAGATGTATCCGAAAATTGAAAAGTGAAAAAGCGCTAATAGCCTGGAAAATTAAAGAGCAAATGATTTTAGCACGACAAACCGAGGAGGAACAAAACACGAGGTCCAAAAATGAACCAGTGACAGATGGCGTTTACATCGCGCATCATGATTCTAGCACAGCTTAAATTTTTTTTTGTTATATATTGCTAGTTACATTTTTACCACAGAGTATATACAAAGTATAGATAATTTTTACGATTATCTCGCAATAACATATTGATAACTATATAAAACAGATACGTCATCGTGAAAGCCTACGTATAAAAAATAGCAGTTTGTATGAAACATTATGTTATCAGAAGTAAGATGTTATTAATAATAATATTAAATGTGAAATAAAACAAAATATTCACATAACTGGAAGTTTTAATTAACAATACATTACATGTAAAGTAATTAAAATAATTAAAAACAACTGGAATTTTTCTATTTGAGAATAGTCAAATAATTATTTAACCTTTAATTTATCTATTTCTAAATTGTTTAAGGAGTTTTTATATCTTTCTTTGTGGTCCCAGAAGTTTTTTGCTTTATTTCTGATTTCTTGTCCAATGTCTTTATGGGTTCCATTATTCATGTATGGTGGAGTAAATTCTCTATATGCTAAACACACTCGTCTGGTTGTTATATCTTCTCTTAAGACAGCGTGTTCCCAGTGGTACCTTGACTCCCCATAGATAACTATAAGGGATCTCCTGTAAATGTAACATTTTAATTTATAACTAGCATTTCGAATGTGATTTCGCCCACGTGGAAATTCTTCAGAGTAAAAGTATTAAGCCTATGCCTTTTCAAATGATGTAAAACTATGTCCCTGTAAAATATTTTACAATCGGTCATGTAGTATGGTGAGTTTAGTTGCATACAAGAATTCTTTAATGGATTGTACTTTTAAAATGTTTGAAATTTGAAAAATATTTTTTAAGACAAAGTGTATAATGATTAATCAAATGATTTAATGGTTTTTAGAACATTACTTTAAAAAATGACTGAGACTGAGTATGTACCAATATTAACAAAAACACAAAAATCTATTACAAAATTATATGACTATAATAATGAGTAATCTACTTAAGCAATAATGAACTTAATACTTTTATACAAGATAATATTTATCTGTTAGAAATTTTTATCTAAGCTAATCTTTGTGATTTATATGTATATATGTATCACAAAGATATATTATATATTCGATATGTTCATGTATATCACGTACTCATTCTAAATGGTATGACTGAATCTTATGAAATTTTTTTATTGTATTTCATCGAGTCTATATATAGGTTACTTACAATTGAATCGGTAGGTGGTGCAACAAGACAATTAAAGTTGAAGAAATTGTTTAATTAAATGTTTTAAACTAATTTTATGAGTTACATCTAAATTGTTTAATATATTTTTAGTGTGAACCAGAATTTTTTAAGAGATTGCCTATCCATTAAAAATTATGTTAAAACCAATGAAAATGAAATGAACAATATTGTAATATGTTCGTTCATACTATTTGATATTAAAAATTAGTACTCATTTATAACTTTGACAAACTTGTTAATTGTCTTGTTCGCCAAATACAAAATGGATGATATTCCTAATCTCCTCGAGCTTATAGCATATCTTTATTTGAATATCATTGGTCAAGATAAATAAGAAATAATTATGAATATCAAAAAATCTAGCGAGTACTCTTAAGAAACATGTGTAAAACTGCATATTATTAATAATTTATAAAACTTAACACCATATACATATAACACATACCTTATCAATGGTATCCTTATTATTACGTCGTTGTCTTCTAACGGTTTACTAACTTCTAACATACTTTGTCCTTTGTCAGTTAATTTTATATTAATACTACCATCACTTTCGACTAGAGGCGGATAATTCTCTGCACAAATTAAATTGTACTTCTTCTTATCTCCCTTGTAAGGTGTCATGGTAAGGACAGAATCAGATAAAAGATTAACCGTGATGATTCTCTCACCCCATATCCAACAGTCGTCTATATGCGGATCAATTGATGCGCCTTTGCTAGGATCATATTCTAAGGAGCACTGCTCAATGACTTCATAACCTTTCAATAGGTCGAGTTCATTAAACCTGTCTTGTAAATATTTAGAAAACTTTGGAAAACCATCGAAGGTGCCAGCAACGATTTTTTGCTTTTTAAAATTGGTTTTTGGTCCATAATTTTGCTTACGACGTCCGCTCTGGGAAATATCCCATGGCACTTCGTCGATATTTTTTATAAGCTCATCCTCTTCGTCTGTTGATATAAAGTCCAGCTTTATATAAACTCCTGGATATTCCACTGATTTCCCTTCGTGGTTCGGATGTTGCTTGTACAAATCTACATCCCAGCCGCTCCATGCTTTATCACACAGCGGGCAGTACACATAACTTTTTGCTTTATCAAGTGGTTTTGTAGTTTTAAGAACATCTGCACCATAATATTTTTCGCAAATGAGACAGGTCCTACAACCCTTACAGCCACAAGGACGAGGTTTCATTATGGAGTTATTTCACAATGTTTTAAGTTATTAATGAGTTTCAATTATTCTTTTTATGAAAGTTATACGTTTTCCACGTTTATTTGTAATCATTAAAAATTACATTATTGATTTTCGGCTGATTTAATGTCAAATAACTGACAAAGACACTGATTTTAGGTTACTTGTCACTATGACGTTTACTTATAATAAGTACGTCACATAATAAAAACCGACATTAGAGTTTTTCGGTTTTTATTACTTTACAGCGACATCGTTATATTTATTTAATTTATTATTTAGGTGTAAAAAAAGGATGGTATATAAGATGCAAAAGTAATTTTCACAGTTTGTTATAACAAAAAGTTTTTGAAAAATGAAAGCATAATTTAACAAGGATTTTTATAAACTTACTATATTGGTATTTACTTTATTGGTTACTGTCATGATATAAAACCTTATTATATTCTATTATAAAATTAAAATAAAATATATTGTCACATTACTTATATTATATCTTATGTCATTCTATGTACTTAAATAATATTTGAATAAAGCCAAATAATTTGGTTTTGTGTTTTATTAATCTATCAATTTATTTAAATATTAAAAATATATACTTCTTGATAATGAGCATGAAAAATGATGACATCTGAAAAATACTCCGTCTCTGCTACTTCTGAGTCTATCGCATCTTCAAGCAGCATGTCCCGATATCTGCGACCGGAACGATTCGACGTTGAACCAGGTACCGTAGTAGCTGATTTGAGATGGATACATTGGCGATATACATTTAAAAAAATTTCTTACTGAAGAATTATCAGATCAAATTTCCGACTCTATGAAATTAAAACTATTAATAAACCATTTAGCTCGTGCTATTTACGCCAATATTCGAGATTGTAAAAATTACGACAATGCTATTGAACGTTTAGATAAAATATACATAAAACCGAAAAATGAAATACATGCACGACATATTTTAGCAACACGGAAACAAAAAGTCGGAGAATCAATTAACCAATATATATATGCACTAAAAAAATTAGCCCAAAACTGCGATTTTAAAACCGTTTCAGCAGAACAAAATCAAAACGTGTTTATACGTGATGCATTCATAGCCGGAATATCTTGTTCGAAAATACGACAACGGCTATTAGAAAATATTACAATGTCGTTAGATGAAGCTCATAACCAAGCTATTTCTCTGGAAACTGCTGAAAGGAACTCCTTAGATTACGCGAAAGACGTGACTCAAACAAATCTATGTCGAGTTGATGAAATCTATCAACGACAACATCTAGAATCTGCTTCTGAAAATTTAGCCTCTATTTCTCGAATGAAACACTGTTTCTTTTGCGGAAGTAGTAAATTGCACAGGAGAATAAAATGCCCTGCCAATAATGCTACTTGTCAAATATGTTCAAAGAAAGATCATTTTGCAAATGTATGTAGAAGCAACAAGGCAACAACAATAAACAGCATTATAGTCGAAGACACTACACCTGAAGATAAGTCTATACAGATCGCCAGTTCTGTTTCTGCTGCTTCTCCTTCAAGTCTTCGTAAAGCTACTGTTATTGTGACAACAAATGACACTTATGCTGAAGCATTAATTGACACGGGTAGCTCTGTCAGCTTTATAAATAATAAATTAGCTCTTGAATTAAACCTGAAATGTAAACCATACAGTCAAGCTATTACTCTAGCGTCACTTAGTCATGTTTCTTTCGTTGAAGGTATTTGTTCTGCTACCATAAAACTAAATAGTCATACGTACAAGCATCAACCTCTACTTATCGTCAACAATCTATGTGCTGATATTATCATTGGTCACGATTTACTAAAAAATCATAAATCTCTGGAACTAAATTTTGGAGGCTCAAGAGAAAGTCTTAAAATCTGTGTCATGGAAGCATCAGTACCTCCTGTTTCACTATTCACCAATCTCTCCTCAGATATAAGGCCAATAGCGATAAAGTCCAGACGGTACACAAATGAAGATGAAAGATTTATTCGTGCAGAAATATCAAAATTATTATTTGACGGTATAATTGAGCCTAGTAATTCACCTTGGCGTGCTCAGGTGTTAGTAACAAAAAGTCTTACTCATCGTAAACGTCTTGTAATCGATTACTCATTGACAATCAACAAATACACGGAACTCGACGCACATCCATTACCAAATATAGAATCATTAGTCTCAACTGTTGCTAAATATAATTACTTTAGTCAAATAGATTTAAAAAATGCGTATCATCAAATTCCAATACTACAAAGCGAAAGGAAATATACTGCGTTCGAAGCATGTGGTACGTTATATCAATTTACTCGTATACCATTTGGCGTAACTAATGGCGTTGCAGCATTTCAAAGGACATTGCAATATATAATTCAAACAGAGAAATTAAAATCTACATATGCTTATCTTGATGATGTAACTGTTTGTAGTACGGATAAAGAAAGTCACGACGAAAATTTACAAAGATTTTTGAATGTCGTTAAGAAATACCGACTGACACTAAACGAAGAAAAATGTATATTTAACTAGCAAAATAAATATATTAGGTTATACAGTTACAAATAATTCCATAAAGCCTGACAAAGACAGACTGAAGCCGCTTATAGAACTACCCATACCTGCAGACTCCGCTGCTTTGAAACGCGCTTTGTTTGCTCATTATGCTAAGTGGATTCATAACTTTTCTAACAAAATTAAACCATTGATTGGTATCAAAGAATTTCCATTAACTAATGAGGCCCAAACATGTTTTCATTCTTTAAAGACGGAAATCGCCAAAGCTTCTTTGAATGCTATAAATGATAATGAGATGTTTACAGTTGAAACTGATGCTTCTGAACATGCAATAGCGGCAATTCTTTCTCAAAATGGTCGGCCAGTAGCATTCTTTTCACGTTCCTTAACAGATTCTAAGCGCCGCCATTCATCTATAGAAAAAGAAGCTAGTGCAATTGTCGAATCCATTCGTAAATGGCGACATTATCTTATCGCAAGACATTTTTTACTAATAACGGATCAAAAATCAGTTGCCTTTATGTTCAATGAAAAGCATCCTAGTAAAATAAAAAATGAAAAAATAGAACGTTGGCGAATAGAACTTTCTTGTTACAAATATGATATAAGTTATCGTCCTGGTACTAAAAACACAGCGGCCGATGCACTATCTAGAGTGTGCTTAAATATGGATATAAACAACTTATATAAATTACATAATCGACTCTGTCATCCAGGAGTTACTCGCGTGGCGCATTGGATACGTTCAAAAAACTTACCTTACTCTATTGAAGAAATCAGGACAATAACTGCTTCATGCCGTATCTGTTCAGAAATTAAGCCTAAATTTCTGCGAATTGAAGGTCGTCTCATCAAAGCAATAGCGCCCTTTGAAAGGCTTAACATAGATTTTAAGGGACCTTTGCCTTCAAACACTCCAAATAAATAAATATTTATGTAACATAATAGACGAATATTCTAGATTTCGCCTACCCATGCAAAGATACGGCAGCAGCAACTGTAATAAAATGCTTAAAAGATCTATTCTTTACATTTGGATTTCCATTATATATTCATTCAGACAGAGGTGCTTCTTTTATTTGTGAGAAATTTAAGACATTTCTGACATCGCTGGGTATAGCTACAAGTAGAACAACTGCCTATAACCCTGAAGGTAATGGACAAGTTGAGCGTTTCAACGGAACTCTATGGAAGGCCATACAACTTAATCTTCCTTCTAAAGATATGGACATATCTAGCTGGAAGCAATCACTACCAATAGCTTTGCACTCTATACGTTCTTTAATGTGCACAACGACAAATGCAACACCTCATGAAAGGTTATTTAACCATCCTCGTCGATCGCCTAATGGTGAATCCATTCCAACATGGCTACATAGTCCGGGACCAATTTTATTAAAAAGAAACCAGAGATCTTCTAAATATGAACCACTTGTGCAAGAAGTTGAACTTCTACAGAGTAACCCAACATATTCTTTTATTAAGTTCCCTGATGGACGGGAGACTACGGTATCTATTACGAAGTTTAATTAAAGGGAAGGGTGAATGTCATGATATAAAACCTTATTATATTCTATTATAAAATTAAAATAAAATATATTGTCACATTACTTATAATTTGGTTTTGTCTTTTATTAATCTATCAGTTACAATCAATTATATTTTATAACTATAGATATGTTACGTTGCTGATACTAATATAATAGTATTTGCTATCCCATTTTCAACTATGACAAGTCCGTCAATTGACTTGTTGGTCTAAAGATAGGTACTTTCACCTGTCATACTCTGTCGTTAGAGGTTTGCTAGGTGAAGTTGTGTCACAAATGTTGCTAAATATTCCCCGATAAATAGAATATGTGGCCAGTATAACGATTTGTGTGCATTAACACACAATATTGATGTTTTTTCCAATTCCTTGCCAAAGTTTAAGCGAAAAATTTGTGATGTTTTGTCAAGTTCTGTTAGTAAAATTTAGCTGTAGTAGTTTATTTTGCTTGTTATGTGATATTCTTTCTTCTTTTGTTATCTGTATTTTTTTTTGTAATATTTTTGTAATCTCAAAAGATAAGTATTACTATTAAGCAGCTAGACGGCAATCTTCAGCAGTGCTGTGTACGTCTGTAATTGGTACATACATCAGATAAGTGTCAGTTTTAAATGTTTAGTTTTAAGTGTTTAATGTATGTACTGTTGATGTGCCATTCAAATAAATAAATAATAAATAAGTTGTTTAAGCAATTGGCATTCTGGGTGTCAATATACACGGCCTTATACATATCTCTTAGTTATATGTATTATAATTAGTTATAGTAAGGTTAAGGGTTAAATAAAAAAGAACACGTTTGGAATAATTAGTTTAATAGAATCAACATTAACATGAAAACCATTTATCATATAAATAAAATATATATAATTTTTTTGATGATTACGTAAAACAATGTTATATTCAACAGATATAGAAATAATTATCAATTTATTATTAAATAAACGTCTCTGTAAGAAATGAAACGATACCAATTTCTATACTGTGTCTATTGAGGACTCTACGTACAAAATATGTAACTTGTGAATTTTCGTGACAGTAAAAAACACTTATAATAATGTGTATATAAGTCGGTTTCAAATTGAACTTGACCGTTTATAGATGAAAGTGGCCCGCCACATACATTGCTGTATAAAATAACTGTGCAAACGTGTAAACAGTATCAAATCCCTCGTATGGGAAGTTTATAATCGAAATTGTGCCTCTATTACATTATATACTAATCGTTTTTTTTGCTTACTCATTTATGATTATAACGTTATTTTCATTTATTAAGTTTATAAGCTTATCTTTCATAAGCAATATTATTTTGAAGATTCAATTGGTATTAAACTCATATCAGAATTTTGATAAAATATTATTTTTTAATTAAAATTAATTGAATAGTACTTGTACATCTAATAAGTTACCTTTTACGTTTTTAATGACATCGAATGTCTTACATCTAAAAGCCAATTTTATTGAATAAATAGTATTAGTGTTAATTTTGATGCACGATTATTATTTTTTATTCATGCATTTAAAAATGGCAGTGTGTGATATGACGCAAAGTATACTCTACAACATTATCTCTCTTAAACTCCGACGACAAAGTCATATATTTTAAAATTTTATATGCATTTATTGCAGTGATTTTTTCTCTAGTCCGAAATAAGTTAAGACAGTTTTGTCTATGACATATTTTTGTCATTTATAGATTCTGTCAAGAATCTTGACATTGTGTCACCAATTTGAAATATCCTCCTAATCCCACTATTCCATTTAATCTAGTTCTTCGAAATTCAGAACTCGGAATGTGGGGTATAAAGTCAGCGCGTGGGGCGGTGGGGAGGGAGTGGGGGGCGCCAATACGACGGCCGGTGGTCGGAGCCCCGGCGCCGCTTGATGCTATTCATCCACCAACTCCCACAACATGAGAGCAGCGTCAGATCCCCCAGAAGTAACCAAGCAACGATCATTAAACAGAAATCGAGCAGCATAAATTGATCCAGAATAAACTTTCACTTCATTGTACTCTGCCTTTGGACTAGCGCATGGGTATCTGGAAATATTTACATAAATATTATTACATATAGCATAGTATGGTATAGTATGAAAACTGCGTAATCTTCAAGATGCATCTTTGAATTAAATGGTCAATTTCATTATTGATAAAAAATAAGGCATCTAAATATTATATAATCGATATTTGTAAAATTAATACTTAACATAAATAAATTTTGATACCTCGTCGGTGACGCTACAAATACAATAAACTGCGAAATCTATATCAAAAGAAAAGTTAGATACGCGGTTTTGCAGTATCGGGGATATATACACATAAATACTATGTAGCCTATTATTTCAACCCTTTGATTATACCTGAATAGACGCAAATATCCATCAGAGTCGCCACTTATAAGAAGATCGTGAGCAGAAGATCGACTAGCAGCGGTTATCAATGACGTCATGGGGTAGAATCGGTTATTCCACATTCCTGGTAATAATAAATTTATATATAATATTTTTGTGTTAAGAAAATACCCCTACTATTTCAAATAGTGTTTCATTCTTATAACACTGACCTGATACTAAAAATCCGACTGTCGAATTATAAGTAAACCATTTCACGTCCTTCATCGCTATAGGACTTTTCTCGGGCGATAGAGCTTTTATATCCCCTACAAGGAAAATGTATTGTTTATATAATTTATGAAAATAAATAAACGAATAATTTTTCAATTAATAATGTATACTTACAGAAAGATAGATCGTAATCAGCAGTAACAGTTTGTAAACAGCTTCCATCAAGACTCCAATCTAGTTGGACTAATGGTTGAGCACCTCTTATTTTATTCGATTTCTTATAAGAGAACCCATCGCGTGACACTCTGAATAAGTATATACTACCATTTTGTGATCCAATCGCTAGTAAATCACCAGCTGAAATTAAAAAAAAATAATTAATATCTTTGAAACAAGACTTAAACTTTACAAAATTAAAATATTTATATATATATTTTACCTGAATTGTATTGAAGACAATTCAATGGCGAGCCACATACTCTTAAAGTAGCAACATGAGCACCAGCCTCGGCATTTAATATCACTAAATGGCCTTCTGTACTGCCTGCAGCTAGAGCGCCACCTCCAGGGTGCCACGCTAAGGAAACGCATTCATATCCAACCTGAATAAAAAATTATGTTAAAATTATTATTTTAATATTCTTGGATTTTTTATGTATAGTGATAGAAATTACACACAAAAAATATATAAAATACGTAAATAATAATTTTTTATTAATAATGAAAAATTTATTTAGGCAATTTTTTCATAGTTGTTACTACCACACATACATAGGTATAGTAAAAGGTAATAAATTTTGTGAAGTGCGATTTTGGCCTCAGTATTCATAAAAAGATTTGGTACATAAATAAATATATTTTTTTACCTGTGTAGCAAATATCAATTTGTGACTTTTCCAAAGAGCGATGTTTTTATCATGACCAGCAGTTGCAAACATTTCATCATCAGGGTGAACAGCTACTCCCATTAAATGCTTATGATGACCAAATATTACCTGAATTTTATAAAATTACACATTAAAATTAATTTTAAAAATTAACGTATGTGTTTTTTTTTTCGATACAAATATTTCAACTTACTTGATTGAATCGTCTCTGCAAAGATCCTTCCATTATATTGTTCTTTGTCGTGCCTATGTACAAATTGCCGTCATTTCTTCCTGGTCTTTGTGGATATATACTACGAATTCCACCAGCAGACTCAGGTAACTGAAAGATTAGAAATTATTTACTTAATTATTTATTATGCAAATTAGTGTAATAACACATATTGGGAGTTTTGGGTTTGGGCGTCAGTGCTTCATCGTCTTGCGGGTTTACTGATACGTGTGTAAGTGGACGTGAATTGATTGTATGTTCTGTTAGAACTGTAAGAAGTACTTCTTCGTTCCCAACAACTGGGTTCCCATAAGGGGTTCTCCAGGGGGTATAAAATTCCACTCAATTCCTTTATTTATTAGATAATCTTTAATAATTCTTAACGCTTCACCTTTGGAATGCAATGAGAGCAAATAATCATTCATATAAAATTTAGATTTAATTGCTGCGGTAGCTTCTGGATATTGTTTAAAGAAACCCTCTGCGTTTCGATTCATTACGTAGAATGCAGTTGTTGGTGATGTTGTCGCTCCAAAGATAACCGACTTCATTTCATACTTTTTAGCAGGACCATTTGTGTCCTTGCCATAGAAATCTTTGTGCCGGTCGGTCTTCGGGTCTTATTTGAATTTGAAGAAACATTTCAAATAATACGGCTATTTTTTCTTCTCTAAACTTGAATAGTATTTCCAATTTTGATAGTAATAGATCAGGTCCTGTCAGAAATTTATTATTAAATTTTGATCCTAGGACCTTACAACCTGCGTCATGAACTATTCTTAATTTTCCGGGTTTAGTGGCGTCTGTGATTTCGAAGTGTGGTAGATACCATCTCTTAGGTGAGTTTGTTGAACATATTCCAACATACCCACTGTTCAAAAAAATATCCATTTTCTTTTCATATTTTTGACCACCCATGGGGTCACGGTCCATTTTTCGCTTAATTTGACGTAAGTGTTTAAACGCGTTCAAATATCTTTCTTCGTCTGATATAATCGTTTCATTTTCACGCCAAAGTAATCCAAGTTCCCATCGTTTTCCGTTTTCAATTTTTTTAACTGTTCTATTTAGAATTTTTATCGTTTTCTGGTCGTCAATGTTTTGTTTTTTCTTAGAAGCTTCTATACCTATAGATTCTATTTGAAAATATTCTTCTATCAAATTATGAAGATCGTTATCAGATGTATGACCTACATAATTAATGGAGTTCGTGAAACGTGAAACGGTTCCATGAATTACCCAACCAAGTACAGTCAGCGATGCGACAGGTTCATTTTTGTTCGTAGATCGTACTTCTTTGGCTATTATCGCATGCCAATTGTCTTGTCCGATTAAAATTTCAGGCACAGCATTTTCATATGTTAACTGTTCCAAAGGTAGATCACGTAGATGTTCATATTTTTCGAGGTTCTTTGAGGTTTGAGGATGAAGTGTTAGGTTCTTAATAGTACAAGCTCCATATAGATTTACAACGGTGTTTGAAGGTCCAGTAATTCGAAGATGTGTTCTCAACCACCGTGACTTCAGGTAGGTCATTTTTATTTTTAAGGACTGTATAAGTTCTGTGTTAAATAATTGATCAGGTCTATTCAATGACAACATCGTCGTTACACAGTTCCGGACTTTGGTAGCGAATCTATTCAGTTGTTCTGATGAGTCATTTAATTTCGGTAGTTCTTTCAAGGCATTAATTTCTTTAGATAAAATTAGTTCCGGGCGTCCATAACGTAGTTCTAGAGTTTCTATTATTTCGCGGGCAGGTGCGTTCACTTGTAGAAGGGAGGCTACGGTCTCTCGTGCATCTCCACGCAGGCATCGGTGCAAACGGGCGCTGTCTTCATCCTCAGAAGTATGCGCTTATTTATTATTATAAGCAGCTTTAAAAGCAATCCATTCACTCACATTACCGTAAAATATGGGTAGGTCTCGTTCTCTTTCAGTAGGTCGTCGTAAATCTTTAATTTCTTTTGCTAAAATTTGAATATCCGTTAATTTTTCGTCTTTATTATTTTCAGAAATGTTTATTAAATCATCAACCTTTCGTATATTAGATGGAAAAAAATTCGTTCGAATGTCAAATGTTTCTTTCTTTTGTTTTTTCACCCATTCTTCTGTGCGTTTATTTTTACATGATGTAGTTATGTATGATTTTTCAGATGATCTATTATTTTCTACGCTTAGTTTAGCTATCTCTACTTCTAATTCTTTCTCTATTAATTCCTTTTCAAAAGCTATTCTTTTTATTTCCAATTCGGCAAATTTCTTTGCGGCAATAAGTTCAGCTCTTTTTTTCGCTAAAACTACGCTAGCTTCTGAATTCATTTTACTGGTCTTACTTTTAATGGTGCATTGTTCTGAATGTTGATGTTGTAGCGGATCGTCTTCTTCATTTAATTGCGCCTGGTTCTTATTTCGCGTATTGGCTCTAGTTCGTGGACGCGTAGACATATTTTTGTTTGTTGGTTCGGTTCGGTTTTTACGGCTCGAAGACCAAAATGTTAAATATTAAATTAACATTAAAATAAAAGATCGGTTCTAGTTCGGTGACAACGTTCTGTCATATATTATACTATTTTATATTGGGTTCTATTTACATTTTAAATTATGATCAATAGAGTTTGTTCGAAGGAGTTCGCAACAAGAATCATTAGTCTCAACTGTTGCTAAATATAATTACTTTAGTCAAATAGATTTAAAAAGTGCGTATCATCAAATTCCAATACTACAAAGCGAAAGGAATATACTGCGTTCGAAGCATGTGGTACGTTATATCAATTTACTCGTATACCATTTGGCGTAACTAATGGCGTTGCAGCATTTCAAAGGACATTGCAATATATAATTCAAACAGAGAAATTAAAATCTACATATGCTTATCTTGATGATGTAACTGTTTGTGGTACGGATAAAGAAAGTCACGACGAAAATTTACAAAGATTTTTGAATGTCGTTAAGAAATACCGACTGACACTAAACGAAGAAAAATATATATTTGGTTCTAACAAAATAAATATTTTAGGTTATACAGTTACAAATAATTCCATAAAGCCTGACAAAGACAGACTGAAGCCGCTTATAGAACTACCCATACCTGCAGACTCCGCTGCTTTGAAACGCGCTTTAGGAATGTTTGCTCATTATGCTAAGTGGATTCATAAATTTTCTAACAAAATTAAACCATTGATTGGTATCAAAGAATTTCCATTAACTAATGAGGCCCAAACATGTTTTCATTCTTTAAAGACGGAAATCGCCAAAGCTTCTTTGAATGCTATAAATGATAATGAGATGTTTACAGTTGAAACTGATGCCTCTGAACATGCAATAGCGGCAATTCTTTCTCAAAATGGTCGGCCAGTAGCATTCTTTTCACGTTCCTTAACAGATTCTGAGCGCCGCCATTCATCTATAGAAAAAGAAGCTAGTGCAATTGTCAAATCCATTCGTAAGTGGCGACATTATCTTATCGCAAGGCATTTTTTACTAATAACGGATCAAAAAGATCAGTTGCCTTTATGTTCAATGAAAAGCATCCTAGTAAAATAAAAAATGAAAAAATAGAACGTTGGCGATTAGAACTTTCTTGTTACAAATATGATATAAGTTATCGTCCTGGTACTGAAAACACAGCGGCCGATGCACTATCTAGAGTGTGCTTAAATATGGATATAAACAACTTATATAAATTACATAATCAACTCTGTCATCCAGGAGTTACTCGCATGGCGCATTGGATACGTTCAAAAAACTTACCTTACTCTATTGAAGAAATCAGGACAATGACTGCTTCATGCCGTATCTGTTCAGAAATTAAGCCTAAATTTCTGCGAATTGAAGGTCGTCTCATCAAAGCAATAGCGCCCTTTGAAAGGCTTTACATAGATTTTAAGGGACCTTTGCCTTCAAACACTCCAAATAAATAAATATTTATGGTAACATAATAGACGAATATTCTAGATTTCGCCCTTGCAAAGATACGGCAGCAGCAACTGTAATAAAATGCTTAAAAGATCTATTCTTTACATTTGGATTTCCATTATATATTCATTCAGACAGAGGTGCTTCTTTTATGTGTGAGGAATTTAAGACATTTCTGACATCGCTGGGTATAGCTACAAGTAGAACAACTGCCTATAACCCTGAAGGTAATGGACAAGTTGAGCGTTTCAACGGAACTCTATGGAAGGCCATACAACTTAATCTTCCTTCTAAAGATATGGACATATCTAGCTGGAAGCAATCACTACCAATAGCTTTGCACTCTATACGTTCTTTAATGTGCACAACGACAAATGCAACACCTCATGAAAGGTTATTTAACCATCCTCGTCGATCGCCTAATGGTGAATCCATTCCAACATGGCTACATAGTCCGGGACCAATTTTATTAAAAAGAAACCAGAGATCTTCTAAATATGAACCACTTGTGCAAGAAGTTGAACTTCTACAGAGTAACCCAACATATTCTTTTATTAAGTTCCCTGATGGACGGGAGACTACGGTATCTATTACGAAGTTTAATTAAAGGGAAGGGTGAATGTCATGATATAAAACCTTATTATATTCTATTATAAAATTAAAATAAAATATATTGTCACATTACTTATAATTTGGTTTTGTCTTTTATTAATCTATCAGTTACAATCAATTATATTTTATAACTATAGATATGTTACGTTGCTGATACTAATATAATAGTATTTGCTATCCCATTTTCAACTATGACAAGTCCGTCAATTGACTTGTTGGTCTAAAGATAGGTACTTTCACCTGTCATACTCTGTCGTTAGAGGTTTGCTAGGTGAAGTTGTGTCACAAATGTTGCTAAATATTCCCCGATAAATAGAATATGTGGCCAGTATAACGATTTGTGTGCATTAACACACAATATTGATGTTTTTTCCAATTCCTTGCCAAAGTTTAAGCGAAAAATTTGTGATGTTTTGTCAAGTTCTGTTAGTAAAATTTAGCTGTAGTAGTTTATTTTGCTTGTTATGTGATATTCTTTCTTCTTTTGTTATCTGAATTTTTTTTTTAGTAATATTTTTGTAATCTCAAAAGATAAGTATTACTATTAAGCAGCTAGACAGCAATCTTCAGCAGTGCTGTGTACGTCTGTAATTGGTACATACATCAGATAAGTGTCAGTTTTAAATGTTTAGTTTTAAGTGTTTAATGTATGTACTGTTGATGTGCCATTCAAATAAATAAATAATAAATAAGTTGTTTAAGCAATTGGCATTCTGGGTGTCTATATACACGGCCTTATACATATCTCTTAGTTATATGTATTATAATTAGTTATAGTAAGGTTAAGGGTTAAATAAAAAAGAACACGTTTGGAATAATTAGTTTAATAGAATCAACATTAACATGAAAACCATTTATCATATAAATAAAATATATATAATTTTTTTGATGATTACGTAAAACAATGTTATATTCAACAGATATAGAAATAATTATCAATTTATTATTAAATAAACGTCTCTGTAAGAAATGAAACGATACCAATTTCTATACTGTGTCTATTGAGGACTCTACGTACAAAATATGTAACTTGTGAATTTTCGTGACAGTAAAAAACACTTATAATAATGTGTATATAAGTCGGTTTCAAATTGAACTTGACCGTTTATAGATGAAAGTGGCCCGCCACATACATTGCTGTATAAAATAACTGTGCAAACGTGTAAACAGTATCAAATCCCTCGTATGGGAAGTTTATAATCGAAATTGTGCCTCTATTACATTATATACTAATCGTTTTTTTTGCTTACTCATTTATGATTATAACGTTATTTTCATTTATTAAGTTTATAAGCTTATCTTTCATAAGCAATATTATTTTGAAGATTCAATTGGTATTAAACTCATATCAGAATTTTGATAAAATATTATTTTTTAATTAAAATTAATTGAATAGTACTTGTACATCTAATAAGTTACCTTTTACGTTTTTAATGACATCGAATGTCTTACATCTAAAAGCCAATTTTATTGAATAAATAGTATTAGTGTTAATTTTGATGCACGATTATTATTTTTTATTCATGCATTTAAAAATGGCAGTGTGTGATATGACGCAAAGTATACTCTACAACATTATCTCTCTTAAACTCCGACGACAAAGTCATATATTTTAAAATTTTATATGCATTTATTGCAGTGATTTTTTCTCTAGTCCGAAATAAGTTAAGACAGTTTTGTCTATGACATATTTTTGTCATTTATAGATTCTGTCAAGAATCTTGACATTGTGTCACCAATTTGAAATATCCTCCTAATCCCACTATTCCATTTAATCTAGTTCTTCGAAATTCAGAACTCGGAATGTGGGGTATAAAGTCAGCGCGTGGGGCGGTGGGGAGGGAGTGGGGGGCGCCAATACGACGGCCGGTGGTCGGAGCCCCGGCGCCGCTTGATGCTATTCATCCACCAACTCCCACAACATGAGAGCAGCGTCAGATCCCCCAGAAGTAACCAAGCAACGATCATTAAACAGAAATCGAGCAGCATAAATTGATCCAGAATAAACTTTCACTTCATTGTACTCTGCCTTTGGACTAGCGCATGGGTATCTGGAAATATTTACATAAATATTATTACATATAGCATAGTATGGTATAGTATGAAAACTGCGTAATCTTCAAGATGCATCTTTGAATTAAATGGTCAATTTCATTTTTGATAAAAAATAAGGCATCTAAATATTATATAATCGATATTTGTAAAATTAATACTTAACCTAAATAAATTTTGACACCTCGTCGGTGACGCTACAAATACAATAAACTGCGTAATCTATATCAAAAGAAAAGTTAGATACGCGGTTTTGCAGTATCCCCGATATATACATAAATACTATGTAGCCTATTATTTCAACCCTTTGATTATACCTGAATAGACGCAAATATCCATCAGAGTCGCCACTTATAAGAAGATCGTGAGCAGAAGATCGACTAGCAGCGGTTATCAATGACGTCATGGGGTAGAATCGGTTATTCCACATTCCTGGTAATAATAAATTTATATATAATATTTTTGTGTTAAGAAAATACCCCTACTATTTCAAATAGTTTTTCATTCTTATAACACTGACCTGATACTAAAAATCCGACTGTCGAATTATAAGTAAACCATTTCACGTCCTTCATCGCTATAGGACTTTTCTCGGGCGATAGAGCTTTTATATCCCCTACAAGGAAAATGTATTGTTTATATAATTTATGAAAATAAATAAACGAATAATTTTTCAATTAATAATGTATACTTACAGAAAGATAGATCGTAATCAGCAGTAACAGTTTGTAAATAGCTTCCATCAAGACTCCAATCTAGTTGGACTAATGGTTGAGCACCTCTTATTTTATTCGATTTCTTATAAGAGAACCCATCGCGTGACACTCTGAATAAGTATATACTACCATTTTGTGATCCAATCGCTAGTAAATCACCAGCTGAAATTAAAAAATTAATTAATATCTTTGAAACAAGACTTAAACTTTAAAAAGTTAAAAATATATATATTTATTTATTTAATATTTGGGAAACAAACAGATATATAATATAATCAAATTACATAATACAGTTTAAATATTACATTATCCAGCAAAGTTTCCACCGATTGATATAACATAAAATGCACTCAAATATTTTAACACAATAAGAAAAAAAAATATTTGACAATATTAAGAATATATAGTTAAGTTAATATAAGAAGGTTACAAACATTATCTTTAAATTTAATCAAAGATAAATGAAATATATCAATGTTCCCAAAATGCTTATTATATTCGCGACAAGCTCTGATTAGAAAACAGTTACATAAATATATATATATATTTTACCTGAATTGTATTGAAGACAATTCAATGGCGAGCCACATACTCTTAAAGTAGCAACATGAGCACCAGCCTCGGCATTTAATATCACTAAATGGCCTTCTGTACTGCCTGCAGCTAGAGCGCCACCTCCAGGGTGCCACGCTAAGGAAACGCATTCATATCCAACCTGAATAAAAAATTATGTTAAAATTATTGTTATTTTAATATTCTTGGATTTTTTATGTATAGTGATAGAAATTACACACAAAATATATAAAATACGTAAATAATAAATTTTTATTAATAATGAAAAATTTATTTAGGCAATTTTTTCATAGTTGTTACTACCACACATAGGTATAGTAAAAGGTAATAAATTTTGTAAAGTGCGATTTTGGCCTCAGTATTCATAAAAAGATTTGGTACATAAATAAATATATTTTTTTTACCTGTGTAGCAAATATCAATTTGTGACTTTTCCAAAGAGCGATGTTTTTATCATGACCAGCAGTTGCAAACATTTCATCATCAGGGTGAACAGCTACTCCCATTAAATGCTTATGATGACCAAATATTACCTGAATTTTATAAAATTACACATTAAAATTAATTTTAAAAATTAACGTATGTGTTTTTTTTTTCGATACAAATATTTCAACTTACTTGATTGAATCGTCTCTGCAAAGATCCTTCCATTATATTGTTCTTTGTCGTGCCTATGTACAAATTGCCGTCATTTCTTCCTGGTCTTTGTGGATATATACTACGAATTCCACCAGCAGACTCAGGTAACTGAAAGATTAGAAATTATTTACTTAATTATTTATTATGCAAATTAGTGTAATAACACATATTGGGAGTTTTATTCAAAAACTAATTATTAAACTACTTTTTAAAGTGTTTAAAAAGTAATTTAATAAATGGCCCTTTAATTACCTTTGTTTCCGTAATTCTTTTATAATTTTGCAAAGAATCCCAAGCTGCAATTTTTCTGTCTTTTTCACCGCCCGATATTAAAGTACCCTCTGATAACATTACTAACGAACTTATTCCTTTTATATGTGCCTTAAATTAATAAATACGGTAAATAAAATAAATTCACAAGTATGAACTATAAAATAATACCTTGTAAATTATAATAATATTAACCTCAAATTCCATCCGTACGAAATATGCTCCATCACTATCAACGCTATAAATTGTTATAAATCCGTCACTGTCGGCGGTCACTACATCACCATCTTGTTCAAACTGTAAAGCTGTTACTTGTGTGCGAGCAGGCTTAAGAAAAAAGGTAAATTAAAAACCGGTAATACGTACACATTACATTATTATCGTTTCACTAATGAAAATAATGTTTGTTGTGTATGATTTCAAAGCTTTCTAAGAAGCTTTGAACAACATTTTCTATTATAAATAATGAATAAAATTTCTTCAAGTTGTTTGTTAAATAAAGTAACAAGTTTATGACTAAAGTACTAAAATATTAACTACAAATTAAATTCTTTGTATTGTCAAAAATTATCGATACCATAGATATAAATTTATAAAAACAAATTGTATACAATGTTGATTTTACCGGTTTTATAATATCCGTTCGTTCAAAAAATCCGTCTTTTCGTCGATTCCAAAACGCGAGATGTCCTTTGCCGTGTGTAATCAATAGATTGTCGTCGAGCGGATGAAAGGCGGCACCAGTCAGCTCCTCTTGTAGAGTCTGAAATAATGGAAACTTTTATATACAAAGAACTCATTTATTTTATATGTTTGCCTAATATTTTCTTTTTCTTACCCAAATATTGGTTTTCTCAATTCGATTCTTTTTTCTTTAAGGTTACGCGTTTATTTTATTAATTATGAGCTATATTAGTTTCGAGAGTTTTTCTATTTAAATGTAAAGAAAAAAATAGATTATATTAAAAATAAAACATTTTATGTATAGGTTTTTATAATTAAGTTTTATCTATTTTCTATCCCATGTCTACGTACTCTGCTCGAAACCTGACAAGTTTTTACACAAACCGATTGTTATCAACTACAGAGCAACGGAGGTCGTAACCCTCAAATGTTAACTAAGTAACACATTTAATTTGAATAATTTATATACTTATCATTATAATTTATATTCTGTGTTAAATCCATTTCAGACTTCCAAGGAGAAAGAATACGTGATAACATTACTATTTATATATATTCTAAGGCTTAAAATGTTTATAAAGAAATAATTTCACTCTGATTAAAATTTAAAAAGATATATGTATCTTCGCTTAAGTTCTAATGCATTGTAAGTCAAAATAAGCAATATTGTAGGAGAGAGTATTTTTTTTCGTATGTACTACACTAAGTACATTAAGTAATTATCACTATCACTACACTAAGTAATTATCTAATTTCGTGCTTTCCTGTAAAGTTGCTAAATTAAAGCGGCGATTTCGTTATATACAAAGTACTCGTATATACTATTATAAATATTTCAAATATTTTCTTTTCACTTAGCTAAGATATTATTGTCGTATATAATATTTGATAATTTAACATTTAACCCATAAATTCGTGATCCTTTTTTATCTCATCAAAATAAAAAACAGTTTATACCTACAAACTAACCAGTAGATTAATGGAAAAATAGTAAAAAAAATCAATATGTAATTGCAGGTCATACGAAATATAAATAAACATCCAAATTAACCGTTTAGTATTTTTTTGTGGATAGTAGGTATTGTAATAGGTGTTTTATTTTTGATACACCATGTATTTTAGGGCTAATCGCTTTAACAAATCATTGCCATAACATTAAAATTCATATGTTAATGAACCTATCAAAGCCATTGTTTTAAACTCAATATGAATCGTTTTCTTTGGTTGCTAAGCAATAATTTTATGTAAACTCTTAACTTGTATACTTCAATCGAATTTGAGTTATATGCACATAAACATAAAAGTCAAATTGATTTTAATTGACATGTTATCGTAGCACTCGCGTAGCGTCTACTTTATGTAGCGGCATCGTAGCGGGCGTCGTAGTGGGCGTGTCGTTTATAGGTATACTGAACTTATGCCTAATACAATGCTGTTAAATTGATATATTCTTTGTACTTTCTTTGTGAAATTTACTGTTAGAGTTCCGTAGTTAAACACGAAAACTTTTAAAACTGTTTAAAAATGCCATAGTATAAAATAGATATTTAACTGGTAATGTTATCAAAGGTCTACTTGAAATATTTCAATATATATATAGAAGATTCTCAATTTGTCAAGGTTTCATATTTTTATTTTTATTTTTTGTTATTTTATTTTATTTTTTACTGATTACGAAAATCGAAAACGGCTTGATAAATTTTCTTCATTTTTTGCTTGAAAGCGATACTCTCCTATTAGACACAGAAGACTAAGTATCAAAATCGGTTAAACAGTTTAGTTTTAAAATCAAAATAACTAGAATAAGTATGTCGTTCAAGGAAACGAAATTTTGTATTTTGCTTTTGAAGCCGTTTTGTTTTTTTTAATCTAGTAACATATTTTCCTTCCATTTCTGAAACGAACTCACCGCAACTTTGCCAAGTAAGTGTCCCCACTGCCACTGCCAAACAGATAAAATACTTTCACGGCCAGCGTCCACCGCGAGCACGTAACTGCCACCGTTCTGAGGAAATTCAATTATATGAGAAAAATATGTAGAAATTATGATGTACATTATATGTATAACACTTACAGTTAAAAATTTAGATGTATAATTAAAAAAAAATGAATAGTAAACGTTTTGTGGAAAAAAGTAACAATTACGTATTCATCCAAATATTCAAATATCGATTCATTTTCACAAACACAAAATTTATATTTACAATAATTAAAGATATAATATATATATATATATTAGTAAAAATTTTAAAATAATGTTTTATTTGTTAAGTGAATTTAAATGAAATGTATGATTAATGGGAATAAATAGCTTATAAAGAAGGTATTTAAGCTCACCAACTGCGAGAAAGCGACAGCAGAAACGCCAGCTTCAAATTCCGCCATACCGAAAACGTGCAGTGTTTGTAACGTGTCGGTGCTCCAGATGCGCACGTGCGCCTGCGCGCGCCGTCCGCGGCCCGCGCGCTGTCCGCTCGCTACCAACTCTCGGGAGGGGTGGAGCTCCATACTGCGATAGTAGTCATTTAAAGGATTTAAATAGAGTAGAAGAAATTACAACAAATAGCAACACAGTATTTTTACGTCGTAAAATCAAAGAGTTTCTCGTTAAATAAAATTAAACCATTAGGCTCTGATTTACTGCATAAGAAGATGATTTCTTAACGCTCACGTATTCAAACGGAAAAAGAATAATTCAAAATTACTTATACGTGCTACAAATACGTCGAGTGTAAAAAGTCCTTGAGCAATATGATTTTTAGTTAAAAATATAAACATAAATAAAAATACATAATCTAATATACCTATAATAATATATAATATATAATATACACATAAAAAATCTAAAATTTGCTTGAATTGTAAGACTTACCATTGAATATCTTCGGTATGGCCAGTGTAGTGTCTTTGAGATTCTTCATCTCTGTCGTACATGACCGCTACAGCGGCGACATAGTACAGTAGTTCTCCGGTTGGTAGCACCCATAAATTGCGTCGAGTATCTGCACCGCGGTAGCCATATCTGTTAGATACAATTTATATTTGATTCAATTGTATCTAGAAGTCTAAAAAATAACATATTTCTAATATGCGATACGTTTATATTTACCTATAATGTGTGCTTTTTTTTTTTAATTTTTAGGGTTCCGTACCTTAAAAGGAAAAACGGAACCCTTATAGGATCACTTTGTTGTCCGTCTGTCTGTCTGTCTGTCTGTCTGTCTGTCTGTCTGTCTGTCTGTCTGTCGGGATGTCAACCCTTTTTTCTCAGAAATGCATAGACGTATCGTGTTGAAATTAATATCATATACTCAAGTCTACGATGACATGCGGCCGTGAAAATATAAAAGTTCTAAGTCAACGCAATCAAAAGATAATGGAAAATATGTCGTATATTTTGACCATTTTAGCGTTTTCGCAAGGGAATCAAAACCTATAGGGTACTTCCCATTGACCTAGCACGATGAAATTTGGCAAGAAGTAAGATCTTATGGTACAAATAAAGGAAAAAATCTGAAAACTGTAAATTTTTGTATGTATGTTTGTCTGTTTGTAAGTTTGTCTTTCAACCTTTTTCTCAGAAACGCGTG
Organism: Hypolimnas misippus; assembly: GCA_037950945.1. Classification (NCBI taxonomy): domain Eukaryota; kingdom Metazoa; phylum Arthropoda; class Insecta; order Lepidoptera; family Nymphalidae; genus Hypolimnas; species Hypolimnas misippus. Next base: position 2,901,886 of record JBBEEQ010000024.1, read on the forward strand.
AAGGTAACAAATTTTTATCAACGTCAAGTACTCAGAGTTGTAATTACTAAGAGCTGTGAAAAAATCAAACTTCTTAATTAACGCAATCAAAAGATACGGTCATTTATATCACATATTTTAAGTATGATAGCGTTTTTAACGTTTTCGCAAGGGAATCAAAACCTATAGGGTATTTCCCATTGACCAAGCATTATGAAATTTGGCCAGGAGCAAGGTCCTTTAGTATACATAAAGGAAAAAATCCGAAAACTGTAAATTTCTGTTCGTGTGTCTGTCAGTCTGTACGTCTGTCTTTCAACCTTTTTCTCAGGAACGCGTAAATGTATCAAGTTGTAAATTGATCAAGCGGAAAATATATTAATCTTAGAATTAAAATTATATGTACTTGTAACAAATTAACATAGAAGTTGACCATGGTCAAAAAAACAATTTTACAAACACTGAGAAGAAATTTGTATCAATACGAAAACATTAAAAAGCAGCAAACCTTTATAAACAACGCAATGCAATCTATATATCGCAGCTAACAAAATGATAGCGCGATGCAGCGTACAGCTAATGCCATCTATTACAACATTATGACATTAACAGTGATATAATTCTGCTCGATTAATAAAAATTTTTATTTTAATTATTATTTAAACGCGCTAAAAATTATAAAATAAACTTTTCATTTAAAAGTCTTATCGTCGATTTATAACGTCATTACGTAATTAACATTCAATATAAGATCTTCACGCGATTTGATTTAAGTACTCGTATTGACTTAGTACGAAAATTTTAAAATTAAATTCAAACAGATCGAGTTATTTAATTAACTTCTTTATCTACACATATAAGTCTTCTGGTTATTAGTAATATAATTAGTTATTTATAAATAAACAATTAGTTTTGTTCGAATTAAGGACTAATTATTTTCGTCTTGGAAACACTAATATATATTTCGATATTTTGATTGATAATGTAAATCTAAATATTTTACGAACGTAGTGCAGGGGTAGTGGAGTGTAGTAGAATATAAATAAAAATAAAACGAGAATAAAATATAATATAATTATGTTGTTAAAGTCAAAGTCAACAAGTTAGTTCATTGAAATTGTCAAGAGATGGCGCTAGGTGTATCCTGAATCGCGCTATAACTTTTTTTTTTTTGAAAGTATAAGGTGTATTAGTACTTAAAATAAAATTTTCTGTTTCCATGGATTGCATCCATGATCGTGTTTTAAATTAAAGTGCTCCTAAGTAGTTTCAAAATAGTTTTTGGGACGTGATCCATATTTACATAATATTTGATTATATTTAAGCGACTTCTAAAAAGGAGTGTTTTCAATTCGACCTTGTATTTAATTTTTTTTTTATGTTTGTTCGCCGATTACGCCGCCATTTGGGTACCGATTTTCAAAATTTTTTTTTTGTTTGAAAAGGTATACTTCCAAGGTGGTCCCATTGTCTTCAGGTCAGGATCAGATGATGGGATCCTGGAGAAATTGAGGGAACTCCTCAAATATTATAGGCAAGCGTATACCGATTTAGGTATTTTTGATAGTAACTTATGTTGGAACTGATAATGAAGACCACAAATGGCGTAGATGGGTTAGTCTTATATAGATTTCTATAAGTTTGTACGGAACCCTCGGTGCGCGAGTCCTACTCGCACTTGACCAGTTATTCTCCTTTATTTACTTAGGTATCATCATTTGCGATACAATTAATGAATAATTAATTCAATGATAGGTATTGTCTGTTCCTCCAATATCAATTACTGTTTATTTGTCTCTATTGTGTTACATAAAAAAACATATTTTGTAACGGTCACTTATTCAAATGAAAAAAGAAGAAGACAAAAATACTGATATACGCGCTGAAAATATGCCGGGTGATATCAATTCGTTGAAAATATTTACGTAATAAAAAATCTAAAAACCGGTTAATAATATAATACTAATCAATCTTGTACATTTTATTAATAAACTTACACCCATTCTAGTTGCATTTTCTTCTCTGGCGGCGTGTTGTCGATGGGCGCGTGGTGGATGGGCGGGTAGAATGTTCGTCGTAAGCCGCGAATCGTCACTCTGATGGGCTCCTCTTTGAGTACTTCTAAAAGTGTGTAGTCTGAAGGAGTAATTTTACATCATACACACATAACATTTGTATGATATGAGCTTGAATGTACTTTTATAATATTAGTGTGTATTTTGATGAAAATGTTTAAGCTGATAATTATCCTATATTATCTAAAAATAATTAATTGAAAAACAACGATTAAAAAAAATAAAAGATTCGGTAAAACTTGGTCATTTTCAATTAAAAGATTTACAACAGTACAATTCAAATATTACCAATATCATTTTAATCGGTTCCTAAGTTATGAGATATTTATAAATAAATATTAATTATTGCTATTTTGTTGAAAAATACTTATATATATAATTTTTATTAAGTAAATATAATTATATTAATATGCAATCAAATACCTGAGTTTCGGATAATTTCTCCTTCTGGCGCATAGAGAACCCTCGGGCGACTTTTGCTCCTCGCGCGTCGCCCTCGCGTGTCCTCTGACACTGGCAGTGCTGCGACGTTCCCTCTCGAACGGGATCTAGGGCAAACATCAAACAGTCTTCGAAAACTAGGAATGGTAAAATATAAATTATTGTTAGCAAGAGATCCTTTAAAATGTTTGATTTATTTTTAGTTTCCAAAAACATTGAGAAAAATTGTACTTTTAAATTAAAGCTTTTAAATGGTCATAAAAATATATATAAATAGACAATGAGTTTTTAGGGCAAGAACGTCTTCTAAATTTACATAATCGCTTAATCAGAAAATAGATTTGCAAATAATAAATACCTTCGTATCGGTGATTCTATAGGCAATGGAGCACTTATCCCAGGACTGAGTGCTGGTGGAACCATTGCTGTACCTAAATAAAATGTCTCAACATCGGCGAATTCATTCCGTAGCTGAGAAAAACTTCTAACCTGTTAACAAAGTATTTTCTTTGGTATTTATTATTATTATCAAAAATATACATTTAATAAACAAGAACCTTATTTATAATTACACTATTCTTTTTTGTCTTTTAATATAAAATGTAACCTATGCTTTATTTCAAGATATAAATTATGTCCATTCCAAAATCAGTTAATTGTCGCGTAAACAAGTAGTAAACGTATACACCCATAACTTAGCCATTTTTAAAAATAAAAATTGCTGGCAAATGACCATGTGGGAACACCTAATTGAGTGATTACCGCTGCCCATAGGCATATACAGTACCAAAGTAAGCACAGATGCGTTGTTCGTTTAAAAACAAATAATGGATAAGGGATAAAAAAGAAAACTAGAGACTTCAAGCTGATCTTCTGTGAGAATTGAGGTACTGCCCCATTTGAGCCAGCCCTTACACGAACTGTAGTCAGTGGGCTATAGCTGGGCTCTACTTCATTTATAGTATATATATATATATATACATTTCCAAAAACTTTAAAAAGATGTCATGTCAGAGGCCCGGACACATGTTCTTAAAGACCATAAGTTAAATTCTGAGCTAATTCTAATTTCTTCTCACTTATAAGAACTGTATTTTGAAGAAGTAAAATGGAATTAAAAATATAAAAAGGCAGGGCTATATATAAACCGTAGGTACCTCCTGTCCAGTAATTGTGTACATTCTCTTGGCTCCACTCATTTTCAAAACTTGTCCCAAATCCTCCAGCACTTCTTCGAATGGTTGAGTCGTGCGTAGATTTAACAAAACACGACACTAAAAAATATTACAAATAATTGCAATTACAAAAGAACGTCCCATGTGAATTATTACATTGTGAAATCACAAAGAAATAACAGCTTTATAAGAACGCGTACTTCATACTACACTAGAATAAAAAATCCAAGGTTTTTTTCATTGAAAACGTCTTATTAAAACAATCACATAGTTCTAAGTAAACGGTTCCCCAGTCACAGTTATTATGACCGGGCGGATTAATAACGACGTGGCTTAAAAAAAAACACGTAAAATTCAAATTTAATTGTTTCGTGCAACTTTACGATTAAGCGTCGAGCGATAAGTAATCCCTTGAATTGCTAATAAAATTTTACCAAATAAACAAATGTTGTATTTAAATTAACTGTTTTATTAAATAAAGAACAATAAATATATGAATAATTTACATAGCACCGTTTAAAATATAAATAAATAAAATATTATCTTTTGAAACAATCACGATGTAAATGAAACTGTGCATATTATTTTTAAAAACGAAAGCATTTTATTGTGTTTAAACGACAACAAAGATATCTATGTTCAAAATGACGCCGTTCCATGCAAAAAATTTGATAAGCTCACTTTTTATCAGATTTCATTTGTGTTTTAAATGTTAAGAATGAATAAGAATAAGAAGAAATAAAACTAATTTTGAAAAATAGTCAGAATTATTTATTATCCAAACCAGCTATGCGGTTACAATCGTATTTATTTTCGATACGTGATATATTGGCTACGTGCTGGTCTTTATATTTACTGATCCACTTCTAAATTGCAGTGTAATGTATTATAGTCTATATCTTTCTTAATAAAGATTAGATTATTAGTGTCTGAAATTAGCATGTTGAAACATTTGGTACGTCGTCTGTGCTGGATTAGTACCTCGAGTGGCTTATTTTCTTCGCCAAGGTCTTATCTATCTTTATACTAAAATCTATCAAAAAATGTTCTGCGGTTTAATCGTGAAGGCGTAACATATAGAAACAATTACTTGAAAAGACCTTTGATCGAGATAAACATTTCCATTGTACATTATATGCATGTCACTATAACGATTTTCGCGGCGCACGTCGTCAGAATAGCTCTTTTGAATACTTCTTTCGTTTTGAATTCTTATTTGACACTTCGCTGCTTTTCAAGAATATCGATGCAACTAAAAATGTTGAATTTTAGGGAATGGGGATTTTAAATTTCCTTATTAATGTGTTGGTGCAAAGCTGCAAAATTTAAACGATCCCTTGATGTTATAACTTTATTGATTTAAAGAAAATTCATCATCGCAACTCTTTTCATGAAAAAACATCAAAGATTTATGGTCTTTTGACATACTTAGTTCTATTTGTTAGAATTTTGAATTACTACAATATTCTTGCAAACCAGCGACTTATCGTATGTGTTATTTTTATGTATTGGTTCATTAACATCCGTTTAGTAATTTTTGTGTTTATAATATTAGTAAGGAAGTAAGAATGCATTGGTTTTTAAAATACTTAATATTACCTGTATAGAGTGATCCATGTTATTTATGATTCGGATCACTCGTCCGCTCGTAGGCTTGCCGCCGCCGGGAGGGGGAGCGTCGGATTCAGCAACGGACTGCTTGCGAGTGCCGGCGCGGGACCACCCGCTCGTCCCGGTCGCCGTCCCGCCATACCACATCCCGTTTTTCTTTCCGTAACTAGCAGCCTAGAATATTTACGAATGTAAATAATCTTCGTAAACGTTAAATATTTTTATTTATATTTTTTAATCCGGCGTAAAATGACGGTGAAACTGTATGTATCTGTAGCATCGTGGCTTCGCAACTGATAGCCTGATTACATTGTTGTTTTTTTTTTATTTAAAGCGTGATTATTAGAAATTGTTAAGTTGAGGAAAAATATTTTTTACATGAACAATATAAATATTATTTATTAAAAAAAAATTGTCTTGCATTGAAAAAAGTAGAATCGTAATAGTCAAATAGTGATAAGAAAATAATCGATTTGAAGAAGTATAACTTTTTTCTTTCTTACTTTTTGTTGTAGGTTTGTAGGTAGACTATAATAACGGGCAAAATAGGAAACCTATTTCATTTTTCTTACTAAACGTTTAACACACGGTAAAACATTGTAAAACGCGATTATTAAATCGGTCGAAACGCTTTGACTGAATTTCCTTCATTGTAAAGATACAATTTCCTGCATTTTCGATAGTACGAGTGATATATAATCATACAAAATCGGTTTCAGTTGCGCCCCTGACACAATTTTGCATTGTACAAGCAATACAAGGTTTAGCTTATTTCGACAAATTGCCTAGTATATACATTATCTAACAATTTTAATAAATTACACACTACTTCATTCACATTATCGATACATATCGCACTATTAATATTAAAGAGACCGAATTTTCAATCTGTGTGAAATTATTTAGCTAAGTTTGTAATTAAAATTTAGTGTCATACAATTCTATGGTTTATAATCTTTGATTTAGAAAAAAAGTGACAATTGTATCAACATTTTGTTATTTGAATGTCTAAATTAATGGCCAAAATCCCATGTATAAAAAAAATGTTGTCTCTTGTGCCCAAAAATTTGAATTTTTGAATTTAGTTATTTTAAGAATAAGCCTGCGATAGGTTATTTTTTATTGCACGCCTTATAAGGCGGAGCAATTGAACGAGAACAAACTATACTGTCAGTACGCCAATGCCAACCAATTTCCTCAATTTAAAATACCTTCTTTAAGTAGTCAATTTACATTTTTAAAACTTTATTAACCATATTCATACCAACTTTCACAAGTTTGTTAGGCATGTTAGACTCCGTTTATCGACTCATTCAACTATTTTATGGTTATTGCAGGGAGAAATTCACATCCACCTAGTCGAAGACGGCGAATATTTTTTGTTATTTCTTGTAAATACCACGGCTCTTAACCTAGTTTACTTATGACGGCCGATTTTATGCGAAGTATTACATTACTAGCGTGAAATAAATGCTGAGTTACTTGCGTCGGTAACGAAAGAATTTGTAAGGAAATGTATGATGAATGTTGTTTTGCATACAACTCTCACGAACTTCTTATTGTTTCTTTAAACGTTTCATTGAAAAGAAGAAAAATTTTCTTTTTTTTAATTTAATTTACGGTTGACTTCGTTTTATGTTCCAATTTATCCATTCTGACTTTGTATGAAGTCGACTTTCGGAGTAATTGTTTCAGCTAATTATCACAAAAGAAAAACCAAACAAGGCTGTTGATCTTATAGTTTTGAAGATGTAATAGTAAGTGAGTGAGTATGTTAGTGATATTTTTTTTACATGTGTATACGCGTATGATTATATGAAACTTACCATATTATCAGTGATAGTCAAATTGACTGCGCTCTTAGCGTAGTACCGAATTCTTATTCGCGATATTTTGCAAAGTTCGACCGACTTGAGCAACTGACGAGTAACCACTGACGATGGTAAACAACACCGCCACGATAACGGTCAAATTATGCTGACGTCCTTGGCCGATGGTACTGACCGTCCGTCAAGGACACCTCTTATAGTATGCGTGTAATTAGAACATACAATCACTGTGGCCTTCTGGGCCAGTTACCGAGACTTAGGTAACTTTTCGGTGAAATGTTGATGGTCGACTTATTCACGTGTAAGTGAAGAGAAAATTTGTCGCGGACGAGGTCACGTCAGAAATTGCTGCATAGCAAGCGAACCGCGCGCTGCGGTGTTTTGTGGGCTTAATACGAGTGAAAATGTTTTTGATTTGTCTTTCTCTAATGATTTCTGTGCATTGCATAATAGTGACGTAAGACAAATAATCCAATGGCAAACATGTCTTATACAAGTTGTACATTTGTTATACTTTAGATGTGTTTGCGTGATTTTTAATGTGTGTTTATAATTTATGATTCTTCATTAGTAACACATAAATACAGCTAAGAAAAATAAGTACAACACACGCTACGAATTGAATATGCATAAAGTCAAATATGATTATGGTAACACAGAACAAGCTTGAAAAATATTCGGTCATTATTTTGTATCGCTAATTGTTTTCGTAATTAAGCGGAAAATATTAAGTTCTTACATATTTAATAGAAATAAAAGTTTATATAATTTTCATGTGGGATTTTTTATGATTATTAAATTGAGATTCTTGGTCATAGAAATTAGATGATAACGAAACCTGATATTAAAAACGGAGTCTAGAGTAGCATCAAGAGTACAATTTTTCAATTAATTAATTATATAGTTATACCTAACTAGAAGACCCTCTTTTAGAGATAAAATTGTCTTTTATACATTTTTTTTCTATTATATTTTTTCATGTACTTATAATAAAGTATTTTGTGTAACTATATAAAACCGAAATAAGCTACAACAGATATTAAAAAGTACGCATATCACGAAATGGCAGAGTCAATTTTAGGCGGGAAATATGCTTGTAAGTTTTGCTCTCGTAACTGACCTAAAACAACTCTGTAACCTGGTAACAGTTAGATAGGAAGGAAAACCTTAGGGCAACTTGTTTTCAGGCAAATTTTCTCAGACTCTCATAAAAATTTACATAAGTTGTTTGTTATTGCGTTACACCTAATTGAATTTACTATTAGTGCCTTTTATTTTGACTGCAAATGATTTGCGTAAGGTTGCCTAGGCAGCTGTTACCAGGTTATAAAATTCTTTTGTGTCAATTACGAGTAAAACTTACGAGAACAAACGTAATTCTCGCCTTACGAAAGTCTGCGAGCAAAACTTACAAGTGTTATTCTCGCCTTAGGGCTTATATACTCACAGGGGGCTCTGGTGTATAAACTGGTAGTGATATGACAGTGAAGGGGATGTCCTCGTCGCTGTCCAGCATCGAGCAGCTAGCTGGCGGGTACCAGCGGTTTCGGCGCGGGCGCCACACTTTTGTGTCTTTTAAACTGAGTGTTATTTAAATCTTAAAAACCACTAACAACTTCAATTTTACTGATTATTATTTAAATAATTCTGTTTACGAAATTTATTTTCTTTTACTATATTAGTTAATAATTATAAAAAAAAAATTAAAAAATTCTGCGTTTTGAAACGGTTTAGGTGTAAAAAATATTTTTATTTTATTTCTTAATTGATTTTGATAAAAGGTGAAATTGACAACTCGGTTATGTTATAGAAAATTAATTAATGTATAGGTTAGGTACTATGGCATAATTTATATCAATGGAAATGTATAATAGTGCTTATATCGCCTGTAAATGTCAGTCGAGTTCGTCACCTTTAGACCAGTTCAAGAACCCAGTAGCGTATATGTACATAATTATTACGAACACATTATTCAGTTTGTATTCTCTCTTACGTTAGATCTTGAAGATTAATATTATATATTTATTTTAGATTTTTACACATAATTAATTTTAAAAGGGTTATAAATGAAGAATATTTCTATATTCTTTAATATTTTTATTCAGCAGTAATAAGGCTTAAAGCTTTTTAACGCCAAGAAAAACCAATATTAATTATAAGCTGTTTCAATAAAATAATTTGAATAATTATAATAGTTTTTTTAAATCTTAATTCTCATTAAAATATTTCAAAACGATAAAAGAATCTAAAACAAACAATCACGTTTTAGAGATTCATAAATCAAAATAAGTAACTAATGTCTTTAAAATACGTACATTACAGCTAACATTTGAAAAATACTTATCTCTTTTCAGAATTGATTACTGTAGCTTTACATAAACTAGCTATGAAGTCGACTGTGATTGTTTACGCTTATACATATGCGGTAGTGACGTCGGTCCGGCCATCCGGTGCATCGCGGACATTTGCATACAAAGTGTGAACGTTACGGTACTCGATTTGAACAGAAAATTACGGGTGCTTGCTGGGTATTCTACCTTGGGGTCGCCTTGAGAGATTACACGCGGCCGTGTAGATTTTATATTATCAAATAAATTTGAAATATAACGATATGTGTGATTATGTTTGACCTAGGGGTAAATGGGTCGCGAGAATTAATTTAATTCAATGTTTGATTGTTAATTAGGATCGTTTATTGTGGTTAAGGGCTGTTTTATACGTATTTTTTTTTTTCAATAAAAAGTTTCAACGCTTTATTTATTAAAATTGATTTAGAAATGTAGTAGTAGATTCATATACTATATGAGTACGTGAAAATTAGAATAGTCAATACAAAAATAATTGCACATATGTACTTATATCGTCTTTTGTATGTTAGAAAAACCGTTTGCGTAACTTATACATATTTGTAAAATGTTTATTTTGTATTAAATCATTTTTTCTAGAAACTAAACTAAGGGGAACCATTGAGTTTTTAAAGAAAGCTTGGTTATACAGTATTTAACATAACTTATAGTTAATTTGTTCTACGTTGAAAGGAAATATCGTAAGGACTGCATGTGGCATCCCTGGATATGTATAACAACAAAGAAATAGAACAGAATGGTTTATTAAGCTGCATTTATAACAATGGGACGTTTATATGATGTTACACAGTACGTACAATTTTTACTTTCTTTGAACTAAAGTTTTATATCACAAGGAATAGACAATGTTAATACATTACAAATGTACATTTACGTTAAATGTTACACGAAATCTATACGAATGTTTTCACTTTTTACATGTGCAGTTCGTCAACTCCATACGCACTCGAGACTTGCAACACGTAATTTATAACAAAGAAAATATATTTTTGCGTTATATTTAACGTTATAAGGGCGTTACTTCTAGGGCTGTCGACGGTAAATATCGTATTTCACACGCGACGAATGTTTCACTCAGTCACGTAACAACATGTAAATTTTATGATATAATATTATATAAAGAAAATATAAATACGCTGAATGATATGCTTTGTAAGATACTCTATATTATTATAATGGAAAATGTTTAATTTATTATTATCTTATGTTTCAGAGTCATAATATAAAAGATGTTTACTTATTCGTGGAGATCCTAAAATACTTAACATTAGTTTATTGGTAAAGAATTTGGCTTGCAAATAAATAAAATTCCAAATATCTATAGTTGAAATAATGAACATTAATATAATAAATAATTAACTGCATAAAATTACATTAACCATCACAATCTTTTCTGCTATTAGACTTTATACAAGCCTTTTTTTAAATTATAACGAGCTTTTTATTCGTAATTATAATTATTAACATTCTTTCTTTACTTGTGCTTGTGTCGGCTGGACTCAATAATAACGAATGATCACGGAAGAAAATACTTTTTCTAATAAATAATTTAAAATATAATAATTCATAAGAACAAATAATTTTACTTTCGATTCATAAGAATATGCGTTAACGAGAGAAATTAATTAATTGTAAAACTCTCAGACACAGGCCGTGTTTGAATATTATTATTATATATCACACTATCACTATATTATCACTTTCACTATACGTTAAATATATATCTGATATGCAAAAACGATTTGAAAGTTACGTCGTCGTGTCGAGCCGTCATATAGGGTACTAGACCCGACTACAACAGCTGATGAATCCGCACCAACAAAACAAAGCTCTACTTCCACGTAATACAACAACTTAACGTCCTCATATCTAACTTTATAAGCAACCTTATTTAAAGGAAATAGAGTATAAATTAACACGACAAATAAATGCGCTTACTACGGTTGGAGTCCAGCGACTATTTAGATTTGAATACCGCTTTGGCGCGGCGGGGGCTGGACGGCCGACCAAGGTCACTCTCGGCTTATCCACGCAACCCTTAACCAAACCTACGTTCGGTACTATGCCGATAGGTATCGAGACCCGGCTACACAATTAAGATTTTTATGGGGGTCTTACGTGTTAAAAATATTAAGGAAAAGCAAGGAAAGCGTTCGAGCGACACGCGACACGATAAGCTAATTCAGGATTACGCATAGTAACAATTAACTGAAATTAGGCGAAGGTTGCAACGAAATATTGGACCTTGATCTCATTGTACGAATTGCTACTTTTCTAGCCATTATTGTTCAGCTAATGGAATTTACATGTGACGAGATATTTCCTTATTAGACTACACCAAAACCATGATTTCAAATCAAATATTTAATAAAATATTTTAATATTTAATAACTATTTAAATAAAATCGATTTAAATGTTTTAGTTTTACATAAATCTAAATTAAGAGTCAGTTGAATATAAAATAAAATTCCGTTAAATCGTTTTATTAAAATATTTAAATTTTTAGTCTTAAAAAATCAATTAGTAAACTATTCGCAAAATAAAATCGTGCATATAAACAGTAACCTATATATGGCTATAAACGGTATTCCTAATATTTCGTACAGATAATATATGCATGTAGGTAGATCATATGTACGGCAGTAAAGCTTGCTAAACGTTCACAAACTTCCTTGTAATTTCGCAATATCATGCACTCGCCTTTAAACACTATCCGATGCTTGACCTATATCCCTAATTTCGACAGCCGTCCGTCGATACAATGGTGTATAGAAAAGTGCAATTTATATATTTCCGCGCGATCTAAATATGTATTGATTTGTTGTTGTGTTTATTTACTTTGTAATTATTATGCAAATTAGATCGTACGTATTACGTGATGAATGTGGACTATGTAATGTTAAAGGTATATAACAAAATATAGAAAAATATCTATTTTACATTATACAATTAAAAAGGGAATATCAGTAATATGATAAATAAATTTCAACAGTCATAAATAAGTAAAATGATAGAACAAATAAAATATCAGTATTTTCTGCCAGTACCTAGCGTGGAACACCATAGAAGTGCTCACTTCGTAATCGATGGGGTTTCGTGCATAATACTTGTAAACAAAAAATAAATTTATATTGATTTTTACGACAGATTTAATTTTTTAACAAAATTTAAATATATTATCAAGTTTATCTATTCTTCGTTTTGATTTTTAATTGATTTCTGAAAAGGAGGATGTTTTCAATTCGGCGGGGACTTTTTTTATGTATGTTCATCGATTACTCGAAAACTAGTGGACCGATTTGATTAATCCTTTTTTTTATTTTGAAATGGTATAATAATGGGAGAGTTCCCATTAGTCTCATAGCATTTTCAATAAAATCGGTTCATTAGTTTGGTTGTAAAATCAATATATGTAGTTAGAATGAGTCTTTTTTTTTTTGTTTACGCAGGGGAAATCTAATATATATATCAAAATAAGTCTAATGTCATTTAAGTAAACAAAGTTACGTATTCTGTTTTGCTTTCGAAGTCTGTACCCCTTTTTTTAAAAAAGTTCTGTTAGTTTACTTGTACTAAATTCGTTTAGTTGTTTCTTTTTATTTATTTTTAAATTACAAACGTAGAATGGTTTATGGTGATTATGGTAATATATTGATTGTTATGAGTTCTGTACATACAACATAATTAAATAATTAATTGACTAAGTCATTCAAATAAATGAAAATGCTTATTATTCTTAAGTCGATAGCCCTTGTATTTCTATTAAAAGGAAAACTATAATAGTGTTAGCTTTTAGTAACTCTTTATCAAACCTTTTAAGTATAGTAAGAATATTGTCGAAATGACTTTACAAAAATTGAGGTCGTTAAGATGCCGCAATTTTGTTTTAGCGATAGTAATTTCATAACTTCCGTAAAAGTATTACTAAAGTACCTAAACGTTAAATCGTATTAAAATAACTTTTACCTTTAATTTTGTCAGTTTGTCTTATATGCATAAAAACTACTATTATATTTCGACGATAGAAAAATTAAACCTTACTTTAATTTATAAGATATTGCTACAATGTGTTAATCTTCTACAGTGTGCTACATTGCTACATCGTGCTACGGCGACTCATGGTGCGTCACTTCTACAACGCGCTACGTTGCTACGAAGTGCTAGCATATAAAATTATATGATAAATACATTTCTTTCGTTTTGCTAGAAATTGCTTCTATAATTTCGCAGTTTTTTTGTTACAAAATACTAAAACTGGCTTTTATGACAAAACTATATTTTCATACGTATTTTCATTTCAAATTTTTAACATTCTTTGCAATAGTTTGCTCGGCTGTAAAAATACCGTAATAGCTGCATGTTATGAAAGGAATTTTCAGAGACGCAGTCTTTACACGGATTTTGTAATATAGGTCAATAAATTTTTCTTTTTTGTAAAATGACTTGACCTACTTAAAAACCATATTAATTTTATTTAATTTTATAGAAGACATATTTTTAGATATAAACTTTAAACTTTAATTTATACGCCTGCAATGTAGAATTCCGAACTATTATAACTAATCATCCGCTGTAGGTCCGTCTGTCAGTCTGCCTGTCAGCGCGCTGTGTATTGTATATGTTACCGGCCAAACCCGACTTAAGGACAAACTAGTTTTGCCTAGGCTCAATATGAACCGTAATAAACAGAGTTGAATATTTCACGGTATGTGTATTTCTATTTCCGCTATAACGAATAATAAAAACCGGCAAAATTCATTTTGCTAATTATTTTTGTTTCTTTTTGAAAAATATACTATAATAATAATATATTACACTAGAGTCCCATCCCGGCTTCGCACGTGTGGACAATGTTCATGAAATATTTTTAACTTTCATTTATGTTTTTTGTTGTAATATTTTTATATATTAGTAAGGATCCTTAATTTTTTCTAGCATTAAGCCTTTGTTATTTATAGCCTATGTTACTCAGCGTGAATGTAGCTTTTCAATGGTGAAAGAATCTTTGAAATCGGCCCAGTAGTTTTTGTGTTTATTCATTACAAACATATAGAAATCTTTATAATAATAGCGTAGATAGTGTTTTTGTGTTATCTTGTGCGATGATATGGAGCCCTTCGTCTGCTATACCGACTACGTGATACAAAATTTAGTCGCAGTATTCAATCATGTAAATAAACTATAAACAAAAAGAGTTCTTATAAAAATATATAATAAATACACATACGCTAGTAAAGTACAATTGAAATCGAAAATAAAATTAATCTAAATTAACTAAACCAACAAAAAAAGTAAGGCAATCATCGTATGACGGAAAACTCGCAAGATTTTGCGATTGCGTGAACCCGCCCTCAGTCACTCAATGTAGGAAACTACAAAAAGCTAGAAAACAAACGACTCGCGCCGACCGCCCTCTGTTTACTTATTCATATATTCAAGCTTTCTTCGATAACGCTTATGACAGATTATAATTCTGCAGAGGTATAATTGACCAACCATTAGTTGCGGGGATGTTGAGATTGTTGTGAAAGAAATGTTTGGTCATTAATTTAAGTCACACAAAATCAAATAGAACGCAATTTTTCATTAATCTTTTTTAGAAAAAAAAGCGTTACAGATTTACAAATTATGTCAATGTTTCATAACGTGTGACATAAGAAAGTGTGTTGATTCGTCTTTTTTTTATTAATGCAGATCTTCCGTATTAAATAATTCGTAAATAAAGATAATAATGTTTGATAAGAATTCACGATTGAATTTGAAAAATATTTCTTTCGTTAGAAACATTACCAGAAATTAATTCATTTGTTATTTTTCCATAGATTCCGTGTGAAGTTAATACGCGTTGGATTGCCTTGGTGCATATTAAGTGCAAGGTGGTGCATTGCCCTCGGCTCGATGTCGTTGCCAAGTTTGTTCTTTATACCAAGTAGACGCGTTCAATTGTAAAGAAAATTGCGTTTATAAAACTCTAGTTTGATTACAAACAATCAGAACCATTACTAATAATACCGCTAAGGTATTCTCCTTTCTTTTATTCGAATAAAATTATCTATGATACGATCAAATCAATTTTCGAACTCCAACTAAGTTAGCCCGTGGTCTAACTAGCCTAAACTCGTTTAACCAAACAGTCCGCATAATTGTTTTTATAATTTCCTGTTCCATACAAAATTATAGCCTAGGGCGGAATTCGTTAACAATTAGCGACTCGAGTAAAGTTGGGTGCGCAATCAAAATGCAAATGTAGGAGACGGTGCGTGGTTCTTATCCTGTGACCCACATCGCAAGGACGCGGCCTCGGACTACGGCTATCGTTTACCTAAATACCATCTGTCAAAAATTTTCATGCTGTATATTTTATGATTTTACCATACAGACTTAATTACTATTACCAAAATTTTCATATAAATTTTGTAAGTCGCGTATGCAAATCCCGATTGAGTTAAAACAATTGAACGTAACCCATTTAGTGCCGATCACGCACAGTGTATGTGGTTAATTAAATAAAAAATACTTCATTTTAAATAACTGTAATTATAACACTTTGTTGCTTACGATGTGAGAAAGTATGTCACCTAGAAAGGCTTAACTACTACTATTATAATAATTAAGTACATAAATAAAAGTTACCTTAAAAGTTTTGTACGATGAAACGACGTACGAAGCTCCGTCTTCCAATTCTTCGAGCCTATACTTTCTGTCACCGTCCATCCCGAAGATGAATCTCGCTCCTCGGGGTAGCTCCAACCTCTCTGACAACCTATCCAACAACGCGTCCATGGATACCAAGTCTCTGCCCAATTTGAATCGAAACTCGACACCGGGATGGAAAGGGTCTCCATTTCTGTAAAATGTGACCCTCCTCGCTTTCCAATAGTTAAGATTCGCATAGCGGCTCGTCGGTTCCGGCCTCACCGGGCGCGCTGCGGCCTCCGAACCCTCGGAGATGTCATCTTGTCTCTGAGGCGGGGATGCCGGTCGAGACGGACGCCAATCTGTTGATTTTTCGTCATCGGATGGCGGTTGCTGGTCCTGTTCGGTCGCCGGCGCCGGTTCTGGAGCCGGGGCGGGTTCTGCGGCGACCTGGGGACGGAGGCGTTGGCGCGGTCTAGTTACACGACGCGACATAACGCGGGACCTCTCGGCCGTCGACTGGACGCCCCGCGTTGCGCCCACTCCGTTTATCAACTGATAGATACTACGCATGTAATGGATAACTTTCATTCATGAAAACGTTAATTATGCCTACTAGTGTTTGTTATATAACACTTTGAATAAATATACAGTTAGGTGGTCATGTAATAAAATTATCGACTTGAAAGCTATGAAATTACATTTGGAGTCATAAGGAAAAATAAGATTTATTTTATTATTTTATCTGATAAATCAGAACCTAAGACATTAAAGGAGAAATTATTGTTAAATTATTATTCAAATGAAAACATGGTAAAATATTGACGATATAAATCATATTTTAGGCAATAAATACGACATCAGTTGTGAAATAGACAAATTCTAAAAACTTTGTTGTTATTGTAAAACCAAGTTATCCAAAGTGTCTAAAATTTCAAAGTTTTTCTTTATCTTCATATTGATTTTAAGTCAACATATATTTGGCTAGCGTTTATTCATTTAAGATCAACTAGATAAGCTTAACGAGTTCTACCCCAGCCGCATGACTAAGTAACTGTAGTCACGATTTTCTTCAGAATTATTTAATTTCAATACTTCTAAGGTAATTTTATGTAATTTGTGAATAATGAAAGAAATATGAATCACTAACTTACAAAGTCGATACTAAGAAAAAATGTACTGCACATGTTTTCTTACCTCATTTCAGATTGAGTTACGAATAAGTTTCTTTAATTTGCTAAGCAATAAAGAGTTATGAAATTACAGATTTGTAATATATAAATTACATATTTAAAGTTTAATAAAATGTGTGCGTAAATTATTATAATATTTTGGGAATTCTATGTGAAAAATGTTGGATGATTTTTATGTTTTTACTATTTTTTACAATTTTAGTCTGTGATGTTATTTAGTCTTGTATCTTGTATGTAATTTAATGTAAATTATTATTGATTATAATAATTAAAAAAGTTAAGTACATAAAATATTATTTTAATTTTTATTATTTTTAAATAACTTATATGATTAAGTAAATGATTTAAACGATGATTATATGTTAAGTACCTACTGATGTTGTGGATAATTCTCAAGAATACTGAAAACGTATTAAAAATACTAAACATGCACTGATTGTTAGTTTAATTTTAATCAAATAGTAATCATCGAAACAACTTATAACGAATATATAACTTAATATTTATGCTAATTAAAATGTCTACTTACCACAGTCGCAGCGGCCATTGGTTCTTCAGAAGTCATGAAAAGCTTCACTTAGAATAATAATAATAATCACAATGTAACACTAAATTTGCTCCGACTTGGAATGCAGCAATAGAAATAGTAATGACTGGTGAAAATTTGCCGCCAAAACAAAGCATTAGTCGACAACGATCGCCCTAGTTTTGATGAAATTCACAAAGTTATCACTTATAGGCGTTAATAGGTGACCTGCTATGGTGTAGGCCGTTAATAAGCTTAATAAAATGTGTGTGAAATAAAGGAGTTTCCTTGAAACAGGAGTGTAGTCGTCCGGTTATGTTTTGAGAGAGGGATCGAGTGACTGTTCTATGGGTGTAGCGTGGCGGGGTGGCGGCCACCGCCCCCGTGTGCCTTTCAGCGGCGAGTGTGCCACGCAATAATGGATTTAAAGTTTTTGTGCTTATTTGTTATAATTTGACTACACGATTTAGTTTTTAGTTTTAATTTTGATTCTATTAATATTTTATATTAAATAATGTTGAAGAAATTAATCAAGTTACAGACTAGTTCACATAAACGAAGTTATTAAACAATTAAGTTTTTTTTTTTACAAAAAATAATAAATGAACTAAATATATTTTTAGTTATTTTATAACTCCTTTGTAAATTGCACGAACGAAAATCCGTTGTTAAAGACTATGGTCTTGCCATTTTTACAGACATTTCATAGTAGTCGATCGTAGAGTCGTATGTCATATGTATAGCTAGATTTTATTTTTTAACCTGACTGTTAACAGTTTTTTTTTGGTGATTTATTTATCGTTTCTATAATTAAAGGTAATATTTCTAACTCTAATCGAAACACGTAATAATTAGCTTCACGTAAATTTCATAAGAATATTTTAAACAAAAACAGTCTTATTTGCAACTTTAATAGTTATTTAATGTTTTATATGTATGCAAAAACATATATGAAGACACGATAGACATTAAAGCGAGTGGTAATGCGTAAAGAATCGGATATAAGTCGTAAAGGAATAGGTAAAATCGTGTAAAATGTTTAGTTTTATACATAACATAAGGCTGTATTCATACTTAATAATAAAATAAATGCGACAAAAAATATATTTTACGGGACATTATTTTTTTTTCAAACGTTACGTTGACGATAACGGTGCGTAAATTTGGTATGTGCTGAATTTCATACGTGATGTATAATAAACTTCTAATTTATAAAAAATTGTGGTGACCTAATTATAAAACAGTTACTATCGTGTTTCTTGTCGGTTCTTCTCGGTAGAATCTACATTTCCGGTGGAAAATTCCTTATTAATGTTTTTTTATTGTATTTACGATTCAAAAGCGCTCGTCAGGACCGATATATTTTAATTTTTATTCCTTATGGCGACATCAATATTTGAAATATTTTATTTTCTTTTAATGTAGTTTGCTGTTGCTTGATTTGATTCTGACGATTTTTTAGGAGTGAAAGACTTTTAAAGAAAGAAATATTATTTAGTTCATTTCTTGGAATAAAACATTGGCTTTAATTTTACTAACGTTTACTTAATTAATATATAATTTAATTTAATGAATAAATGTTCTATTTAAAGTTCTTCATTTTATTCATCTTAAAAACTAAGGACATTGTCGCAAAATGTTTTCAGGAATTCTAGCTTTGCTTGAATGCGTTTGATGTGAAAAAGGCTTTAGAAGATTAGGGCGTGCGAAGTTATTAAAAATTCCTTGACGTTTTAAGATTGATGTTTCTTATAACATAATTAAGAAAATGCATTTAATTTTTAACGTAAGTAATTATAACTCAAAACGTACGCGACACAATTAAATACATTTTATTATATATTTATTTCAATTGTACTTTGTATGATTTGCGGTTTTTATGAAATATATATTTTTATGATTCCTTTGACATTTCGTAATTGATTGATTCAGACGCAAGATTAATGTGAGTTTCACGTTATGGAGAACACGCAAGGTGAGTTGTTAAATTCTTCGAATCCACTCTTAAATATAAAGCTGCAATATATAAAATACTAGTTAGCCCTCGACTTCATCTGCGTACAAATTGTTACCCCTTTATTTAATTTCCTTCATTTTTCAATTTCGTGATATAAAGTAGTGTCATCTATATGTTTACCAAAATACATCAAAATTAGTTTAACAATATAATCGTGAAAAGAGAGAGCCACTTTCGAATTTATAATATTATTTATTGCGTACTACTAGCCTTTATGTTTACTGCTTCGCTCCTGTAAGTTGTAGCGTGATAAAATATAGCCTGTAATATCTTTATATACCTGTCTCAATAAACAGGCTATCTAACTCAAAAAGATTTTTTCAAATAAGATTAGTAGTTTCAGAGATTACCACAAATACACACACACAAATATATATATATATATATATATATATATATATATGTACAAACTTACGAACATTTTTTATCTCTTCTTAATATGAGTATATATAGTATCGATTTATTTTATATATTTACTTTAGTTACTCGTGAGACATGTAAATATTTACCTCTATACGATAATTTTAAATAGGTTAATATTATAAATAGAACAAATTGTAGAGATATAGTAGAAAGTATAAAATATAAAAATATAAACACTGAAAAATTCCATGGCAATTTAATTTAATTCATTTAACGTTTAAAATATTTAATTTATTTTGTTTATTTGGTAAGAATTGGATTTTTTTGTTTACATGATTATCGTTAAAATATGTTATTAGAGCCATATTCCACCGTTTATCCCATGAATTGAACTAGAAATACTTAATGAAAAAATAATACTGTACCGATTTGGCCTCTTATCGCAAAGTGGCGATTTCTTTCAGACAACCTTGGAAGTAGTGAGAAAGACGAAAGAAAAAGTACATAGCTTACAAATTGTAAGTAAACATATTACGATAGCAGAGATATTTAATGGATCTATTTATTCTTTTTTTCACATTCTTATATGTCTGTCTTATATGTGTATTAGACACACTTCTTAAAGACTTCTCAAAACGACTTTGGTAGTCAACTGGGGACCCAAGAGCTTGCAGCTTGCAGTTACTTCGATCAAAAGATCAGTGTTGCCATTCAACGGAGTAATGCTGCTAGTATTTTGGGAACTTTAATGAAGTCTATAATTTTTTGTAATAAAATATCCTTTTTTTAGTTATTTTAGTGTATGATTTTTTTTATGTGGCATAAACATGCATATTCTTAATAAATATATTTAACAGTATAAATTATAATTTAAGATTATTATATTTTTATAGTGGTAATTAAGAATTTTAGATATAGTTCACAAACATTACATTCTCCTTTAAATACAACATAAAAATCCTGAAATCTATAGGTTTTTTAACTAATAAAAAATACTTTTTAAAATAAAAGCAGACAATGACAACAAAGCTGCCGGTTTTTAATAGTATACTAAATTTAATATTTTATATTTTAAAACTGTAAAATTATATTTTTTAAATCGAACGGCATGCAACTTAGCGCATATATAATAGTATGCAATTACACGGTAATTCTTCTTATTGCGTTCAAGTAGGTACTTGCCATACGTGCTACAGATATTTGCATAAACGACTTTAATCGTAATTGGTTATAGCTTTCACATACATTACACACATATACATATTTTTACATAACATAACCTATATGACTCACAGAAGATCGGCGTGAAGTAACAACTATTATTAACTAATAGTCTGAAATTGTATCTATATTCCTAAATCCCATAAAAATTGCCTACCATCCCTGAACAAAATCCTGTACCCGTTCCTGCCCTCATTATTTTCCTTACTTCCCATTTATCATAAAAATAGCAACGTATTAGTTCTCTGGGCGTCGGTGATCACGTAACATCAGGTGTCCTGCCTGCTCCTTTGCCAACAATTAAAAATAAATCAGCCAAGTGCGTGTTGGGCCACGCACGATGTAGGGTTCCGTAGTTGTCAGAATTGTCAAGATCGGTCAAGAAATCTTCGAGTACCTTTTTTTGTAAAAAAGTTTACGACGAACTGGGAATTTCCTTTTTTAAGTCAGTTTATACAATATACGTACTTACAATTTTAAACCTTTTATTATTGTAAAATTATTTTTAATTTCTCTTTATATTTCAAGACTAAAATATTTTTAATGTAAAATGATTGTTTGAATGTGAATTATACTAACGATTTTGAACTTTATATGTTCGTCGATTATTTATTATTCTAACACTTGTAAAATATACTTAGCGCCGATAATTTTCCTTCCTGACTAGCGCCTGTGAAATCTATGGAGATTTGGTTGAAAACTTCATAAGCGCGATTCAGAATCACTCGCGACATGTTTTATTGAAACATTGTTTTATACCTTATTTTATATTTCATTTTAATTTAAACTTATTAAATATGTATTTATTTATTCATTTAAATTTAAATATTAATTTAAAATTATTAATATTTATACTATAATGTGATGCTTTAAAAAGTGAAATATTTATTTTTACTTAGATCATCTATAACTCGATAACCATACGAACCCACTTAGCCGTGATAATTTTCCTTTTAAATTCATTATATGTACCACTATCGTGAATTTTTTCATATTTTTAGACACAGCAGTTTAGTGGGTAGAGGGGGGGGGACGCTTGACTCTAAGAAAAATTAACACTTCAAAGCTTAATATTTCGGAAACAGTTCGTCGTTCGGAAAAATGGTTTTCCCACACCTATAACATTTTTGAAAGACCTATCTAACGATACCCCACAACATGGGATAAATGAGAAAAAAAATTTTTGGTCTCTCTTAACACATAGGGAAGACACCCTAAAAAAAAATATTTTTAAGATTTTATTGTACGACTTTCTCGGCGTAATTCATATGTATACTCATACCGAATTACAGCTTTATGGTATTAAGGGTTTGGAGCAAAGGCGCGGACAGACAGACAGACAGACAGACGGACATGGCGAAACTATAAGGGTTCCGTTTTTTACTACGGAACCCTAAAAAGGATGTCTAATTGTCGATATCTATTTAAAATATCAAATTTAAATTATAGTATAAAAGTTTTCACTGAGTGTGAATTTGTTATACTGTTTTTTATGCACATGAAATAAATAATTACGAAATTAAATTTTAAAATAAGATAAAGCAATTTAAAATGTAATTTTAAAGACAGTTTCAATTCATGCAATGTTTATTCTTCGTAGCAGTTGCGTAGTACTTTCGTAGCTTTCGTAGCGTTTTCATCTATTTGCTATTGTTATAAGATACATCAATATTTTTACTTTTTTTCATAATGATATAATTCCTGTCTACAACTTTAAAATATAACGAATATATTTAAACATATATAAAATATATTTACGATTTTTAAATATATAAAATTTCGAATTGTTACACGAATAGACAAAGAACGAAATCTAAAAAGCTTCGATTTTTTAATTTCGCAATTAATATTAAAACAAATGACGTATGCATTTTCAATGCTCAGTAGTTATTAATGTTTGTAGTTTGATGGGTGTCATCGATATGAAGAGAGCCAATAACGGAAGCCAAAACGTCAGCCAAGACGATAGGCAAAAATACGCTTTAAAGTAAAGTAATAAAGTAGGAATTAGATTCTTAATTGCGTCAAAGTATTGGTGACAAGCGGTGACTGACACTGTCATAATAATTGCGCATCCGTTCCTGATTGGTTGGTTTTGTACATATACACAGCACCGCCTAGCTGTGTGACACGCCCAGCATCTCGTTGCTAGGTAACGGGAGTTGTTGATTAAGGAATAGGAATTACTTAATCTTACTGTAGTTTATGTTCTAAATATGTTGAATCTAAAAACATATTTTGTTGTAAATCGTGTTTCTGATTATAATTTTATAATTATTTATTCCATCTTACTATAAAATATGACGTCTCTTGATAACAGTAAACAGATTTTAATGTCAGTCCTGATCAGTATAGAATTGTTTAAAAATCTTTTATTATTGCTCCTATGTTGTATTATACATTATATTATAATATTTATTTGATTGTATGCTAGCATTACGCTCGCGATTTCGTTCACGGGTAATTCGGTTCTATCGCGTTCCGTTTACATCGCGTTCCTACAGGGTCCGTGCATATTTTCAAGATTAAAAGTACCTATCTCATTTCAAAGGATATAAAGTACATACCTGTATAGTTTTTTTTTTTTACTGGTCCTATTTGATAACGATACCAGGAACGATAATCACGAATTTTCGAACAATATTTTTCGTTATAATTGTTCATTCTAAAAATGACTGTTCAATTGTTGGATCGATAATTTCTCATCTCTAATTCTTTTGTGTGGTTAAAATGAAGCCTTCTTTATCTGCTAAATAAGACAAGGAAAGAAAAATAGACTATAAAATGTTTTCATAATTGGTCCAGTAGTTTTTGTGTCCTTAAACACATAGGTACCTACGAAAATACAAATATATAAAAATATATTTCCTAGAAGTATATTAGTTGACTTTAACTTAATTTTTTGGCTCACAATTGCATAGTCGGATTTAGAGGAGTTTAAGTTGTATTTAATCAGTAGAAACTATCATATACGTCCACTTTCTTTGTGAACATTTTCAAACACTTTTATCTTTGTATTGACCAGCAAACTGTGAGGAAAAATCTATATAGTATATACTTACATACATTAAAAAGCTTTGTATAATTTGTCATTATTTTTTATCGTTAGTTAAAGAAAAATCATGAAAACTCGTAAGACTAATTTTTAATATAATAAGTATTTCATGTCTTTATCTTATTAAATATGTATTTAAAACACTAAAAAATAAGTATTATTTTGTTATGCAACAAAAATAAGTGATAAATTATGTTGTGCTAAAATTAATTTTTAAGTAGGTTTACCTAGTTAAAGGAAAATAAATTTAAAAAAAAAAGAAAACGATTATTATCTTTACGACTTTCAAAACGTAATATGGCATTTGTAAATGGCGTAAGAAACTTAATGTTTAATCTTAATTAACCAGTCTTTCATGTAAATATTTAGGTCAACTACATTCGATTCTGCTTCGAGGTTATGTTTATTATTTTACTGTTTTACTTCTTTGATTTCACGGCCTTGGACTGATTCGGACTCATGATGGTTTAGCCGTAGCTCTATTACATTGAAGTTTCAAGCAGACGATAAATGTTAATGAAAAGATAATAGTTAAAAATAAAGTTTGTTTAATTTCTTAAACCAATATTTAATCTAAACAACTTTTATGTACCTTATCACATGTTACAATATATCTACCGACTTTTAAAATAAAAGTAAAGTAATAGCCCGTAGATGTCCCACTACATTGCAAAGGCCTCCTCTTCTCTTAAGAAGTTTTTTTTTTATAAATAACGCATCACACTCAACGGCCCCCATTAAGATATCATGACCTTGTGTCGGGGGTCCGGAAACACTCACAACACTAACACAAACACCCAGACCAAGACAAACATCTGTATGGCCAATACACACGTTTGCCGTGAGCGGGGATCGTACCCGCGACCGTTATCGCTTTAGTCAGGTGCAGTGACCATTGCTCCAACGCGTCTGTCAAAAGTCTGTCTGAGTTGGTTTAGAGCTTAATCCACCGAGCTGATCCGCTACGGGTTGATGGCCTAGAATTTCTCTCGAAAAATGCAGTTTCCCTTACGATGTTTTACTTTACTGACGAGTACAAGATGAATTTAAACACAAATTTAGCACTTGAACACTTAGTGGTGCGAGTCAGGGTTCAAATCGGTAATCACCAGTTAAGATCGACGTGTTCTAACCACTAGGCCATCTCGGCTCTGCTATATACTAACTGATATATATATTTTTAATAAAAAATTGTTATAGGAAACTATTAATTCAACGGCCACTTCTTAGGACTTTACGATTTATTTGTTATTCTTAGTTCGAATATTCCAGATTCAATGAAAACTAGACTACGAAACTTTTACATATATAAAAAAAAATCAGAAAATACTTTGTATTAGACATACGGTTATTTTTTTCTAGATAATAATTTCGTCAACTTTATCGTTGGAATATTAGTTATCTTAGACTAAATATTAGGTATGAATACAGATTATCTGTAAAATATTAAACACACGCAAGGCGTATATTTTAACGTTGAATACTCTTTAACAAAGAAAATGTTAACCGCATACACTGTTTATGTACATTGATATGTACTTTTAATTAAATATGTAACTGTATCACGTATTAGGGTCGCGTATCAAACCCGTAGTAAAGACATTTCGTTAAAAATTAAATATTTATATTAAATAACCGGATATAGTTTGGTAAATGATATATAAGTTTATATCTAAAGACCGCACATTAGTCAGTTTTTAGTCAATAGGTTAGGTTAAGTTATTAGCTTTAGCACTGCGTTAATTAATAACGTATTATTTTATTGGAAAATCGACTTTAAAAAAGGAGGAGGTTCCCAAGTGACTGTGTATTTTTTTTGTTGCTTACCCCATAACTCCATAATGTATTAACAAATTTTGATAATTCTTTTTTATATGAAATGATATACATACATTCCTTATTTCGATTAACCCATTAATTGTTCACCAAAGTCGGTTCAGCAGTTCGATTCGTTGGTAATTTGGTTTTTCAAACTCTAACTCAACTCTTTTTTTTTAGAGTATATATTATATAGTAGTAGTAATATTAGTATATACCTAATAGTTATACTTTTACGTATCTTATAACAAAGAAAAAGCAATAAAAAATATTGCTTTTAATTATTAGAATAAATTAATGTTGTACTAAAGTATTTTTTGGGTGAAATTATTCATCTCTATTTGATATAAAAAAAAATGTTCTAGATAAGAAGAAATGCTTAGAATATCTTCCGTTACTATTAAAGCTTTTAATGTAAAAGTTATTTAACAAAAACAAAATAATAGAATTATATGGTTCATTATTAATAACATATTGAGTGTGTGTAAGTTTAGGTATTTATTGCGAAACGATCGCGCTGTGCCGAGTCCTTCATTTCCCTATAGCACCAACTTCATGTCTAACTTTTGCCACATAAAGTTTCCTGTCTTTCAAGTTCCAATAAACTTCTACACCAAAATTCATTAAAACTGGTTTTGAAAATGTAAAAACAACCAAATAGACAGTTACTATTTTACATATAATATTAGTATGAATTCTTACTCTATAATTTATACAAATAGTTATGTGGAAATGTAATAAATTACATCGTAATAGTAATTCTCCAATATGCAGTTAGACTGATCGTTCAAAATAAAGTCACACGAGTTCTTGTCACGATAACAAGCGTGTAGCGGCAACGGTTTTTTATTGCCATTTATAAAATGAATGTTATTAGTAACTCGGTAAAGACGTAAAGTTCAAAGATTTTAATGATTTGGTATTAAGTAGGTGACTAGACGTAATAATTTTTATTATAAGGCTATATGTTTATTATTATGTCCTATTTATATAAAAAAGAGAGTTAATAATCACGGGAAATAACTAATATTTACAATTTCGATAATAGTAATAGTAGTGATCAATGTTACACCCACAAAACAGTTCTGTAAGCGAATAAATAACTAAATTGTTTTCATGTTTAAAAATATAAGGTTGCAACATTTCTATTATTGAAGAAAAATAAGGCTCAAAAGGGCTTGAACCCAGGGCCGTAAAACAAGTTAAAAAAAAAGTTACGAAAAATAAAGAGTGCTCTTATATAAATAAACAAAAAAAAAACACTTCATTGATTGTTTTTTTATTAAAGTTTAGAAACATATAAAAACAATGATTTTCAATTACAACTTGTGTTTATTTTTCTTTTTAGACACTTCATCGTTCATTTCATTAACATCTGAAATATCAGAATTATCTTTAGATTTAGTTTTCTTTTTAGATTTTTTATTAGTATCTTCTACTATTTCAGAGTTATCTGCAGTTGTATCCTCGATTTCATTTAAATGTATTTTATCTTTTCTCTTTTTCTTTTTAGACGGTTCGTCGTCGTTTGTAATAATTATATTTTCATTTTCAGTAATATCATTTGTGTCTTTATTTTTTCCATTTTTAGATTTCTTTTTGACTTTTTCATTACAACTTTCTTCTTTCGTTGCACAGTCTGTTGTCAAATGCTCATTAGTTTTCTCTTTTTTCTTTTTATTTTTTGGTACTTCGTAAATATTACTATTATCAATATTTTCATCATCTTTAGATGCCTTAATATCATTATTGTCTTTATTAATTGTTAGATGTATTAAATGATCGTCTTTTGTTTTTAGTTTTTTCTTATTTTTTGTTTTCACAGATTCATTCGAATCGTTAGTAATTTGAGGGTCATCAACACTTATAGACTCATCTACAGGTTTATTATTTTCTGCATTGTCTTCTTCCATTGTTAAGTCTGTTACTTCTTTTCTCTTTCGTTTTTTCTTCTTGTTCGTTACTTCACTTTCAGTATTAATTAAATCATTGTCATGTTGATCAACCGCGTCTACAATTTCTTTGTTTTTCTTTCGCTTTTTACGTTTTTGTTTAACTTCTTCGACGTCAATAGGCGTATCGTTTTCTGAAGTAACATCATCAGTATCTTTAAAGGAATCCTTCTTTTTATGTTGTCCGCTTTTTAGTTCTTCTTCTGTATTTGTCGGTTCACTTTCTTCTGTCGTTATACCTTGTTCTTTTTTCTTACTTTTGCGATTCACTTTTGTGTTTGCTTCACCATCAATAACAATTTCAATATCACGTTCAACATTTGCGTCAGTATCTTTTCTGTTATTTTTGCCCTTATTACGTTTATTTTCCACGGATTCGCCATTTATAACATTTTCTTGAGATTTTTCAAAATCCTTGGGATCTCTATCTAACACAGCTAGAAAAAATCCCGTAGTGAAATCAGAATTTGGGATAGCATAGAGGCATCTTGTTCCCATACTCCCATACATTCCTGAACCGAAATTATTCCATTGTCCTTTTAATAGTTCTTTTACATCTTGGACTCTCCATTTGGCTCTGGAAGCCTTAACAATATTTGTTATGACCCTTTCATTTTCTTCAGGAAATAGTGAGCAAGTACTGTATACTATTCGTTTTGCGTTTGGAAAAGAATTCATTGCATGTTTCAGGAACTTTTCTTGAAGGGATGTTAATCTTGCTAATCTGGTATCTTCAATGTAATTATGTACATGGAGGTCCATACCTAAAGAAGTAAGTAATAGTTTTTGTTATTAATAAATATAGATTAGGAAAAAACCGGAATAGTAAGGAGGATAAGAAATTAGGTATTTTTGTATACAGGTTTTGGTCATAGAATCAATTTTTCAATCATATTTTTTAAATGGCTTTTCTATCACATCAATTTGCACAGTAGCAGTTTCTATTCATTTTTTTTTTAATTATCTATTTATATCCATTTTACATACCATAGTTTAAGAAATCTGAATATAATTAATATGTTTGTCTAACCATATTACGTGTCTTTGAGTTTTAAATTCAATATGATCGTAATCTATTTTTACGATCTCCAACTTACCTGATCCTGAACAGCTTGGATCCAAAAGTATGTATTCCACATCATCATAATCACCCCTCTTTATTTCCAGCGAATCTTTGTGAAGTGTCTCCACACATTTCGATCCAGTTCTCTCAACAAAATCACAGAGAGTTTTATATCTCTCTTCGTTTCTTTCCACGGCGTAAATTTTTCCCTGTCGAAAAATTAGTTATTATGAATTGCTTGCTGATAAGCAATAATGTGTCAACCCACAAAATGTCAAATTCGGAGATATTGATGTATTTTGATACTGCATCACCTATTTAACATTATTCAATAAAAAATAAAGACATATGAACTAAAGAAGTACAAAAAAGTTTGTTAATTAATTGTTTCGAATTTCAAGGTCTTTCCATATTTTGTAATTTATAGAATAATCTAAAATTTTTTAAAAACTTTTTATAAGATAATATATTAAATATATCAACCTGTTTTTAATGCATTAAACCTTCAATCAAAAATGAAAAGAATATATGGATAAATTCTTATTCAAACAAATGTATTAAGAATAGGTTTGACATCTTTAGACGCAATTTTCCCAAAATGAAGTTTGTGTGGCTTGACACAATATGGCTTATCAGCGTCCAATTTCAATTAAGTAACAACTAAGGGATGGCTGCACAATTAGATTGATATATTCGGTTAATTAAAATATGATACGAATATTGGGATTATTTATATAGTTCTAGTTTGAAGCGATAAACTTATCGGGTAGAATATTTATATTCCTTTTAGGAACATTTAAAGACATTGCTTTTATGACAATTTTAGACAAAATTTTAACTAGACTATACAGTATTATACAGTATTAAATATCATAAGCTGTATTATTTACCTGATTTCGTAAATAAGCTGCTAGTTGTGTAGTTTTCATGCCGGGAGCTGCGCACATGTCCAACACAACACTTCCCGGTGGGGGTGCCAGCAAATGCACAGCTAGAGCCGTGGCCTAAAAAAAACAGAAAATAATGATATATAAAAATTTCTTGTAGTCAAAGTGATAAAATTGTTAAGATAGATAATAGCAATGAAACTCTTACCATTTTTATTTGAACTTACCGTCAAATGGTTGTCATGTCTTCTTTATTAGTTAAGAAAATTCAACATATTATTTTATTGTTTTTTCACACCAATCTTTGGCTTTTATGTATTAAAATTAGTATGTTAATCAGTTTAAATATAATAATCTAAAGAGAATTGTAATAAAAATCTTTTGTTTTCATAAAATATAATTTTATAGTAACAAAAAGTGTGTTACTTAACTTACTTTATCCTGCAATATGATCTGATTTTCCAAATACAAGTCATGTTCATGCAACCTTGTTCCCGGTGCAAATACAAACATTGTCTTCACATGATAATCCTGTGTGAAGTCATACTCGGTGAGGCTTTGAATTTGTTGTAAATAGTCATCATATGTGCCTGACGTGCATCTGATGAACTTATAACCTTCATCTTGAAAGGCTCTGATTGCATCCGATGTGGCTAACAGATTTGTGTTGATGCGCACATAGCGAGGTCTGCGAACAACTATTTACAGTAATAGTTAATATTGTTTTTGAGTATTCTATAATGATTAATGTATATTGTTTGATATTTTAAGTCTAAAGGATGTTTAACTTGAATATTTTATATATATTTTTCTTCACAAAATTATTGATAACATGATTTTTCATACTTATAATAATTAGCAAACGTTACACTATAGTAAGATACTATATTATAAAAATTCAACTTATTATTATAATGATGCTACTATAGAAACATGCTTAGAAAAGTATGAAATGGATGATCATTGTATATAAATTATTATGAATCTATCTTTATAGATGTTATAATATTGAGATTTCTTTTGCTTTTTTAATCAATAAAAATAGAATATTGTTTTTTTCCTAATAACTATAACTACTTATAATATATTTCTATTAATAGCAAGGAAATATCAGAAAATCAGTAAATCATTTAATATTGTATATAAAACTTTGTTATTAATATAATTAATCATAAAGAAAATCTATTTTTGTGCTATAAATCTATTAAATAAAAGAGGTTAATATCAGATAGACTATTTATTTTCACTTAAATACATACACTTTGTGTTATAAAGACAATTTTTTGGTAATAATACTGAACACAAGTGTTGTGGAATGTTATATATACTAGAACACGTGTCAATCCTGTTTTACATTTAATGAACTTTTCTCTGTTTCCGTTACAGGTTTGTATGAATGTTGATCAATTTCATTGCCTTCATCGTCATACTCTTTTTCATGGTACGCTTTATATGCATACAGACATATGATTATATTAACTACGACAACAGCTGCAACTACCGACCAACAGGTCCTGATGAACGGATCTATAGGGTAGTAATCAGTCAGGATGTGACGTACACCAAAGAATGCTACAAATGGCAATGTGAACATGGCTACACTGTATAAAAATAAATTTGCCAATGCCAAAGCAGCCAGCTGTGTTTGCTTCGGTATTAGAGGACCTTCAGTGTTTTCAGCCATTATTATATTGCAGTATTAATCTGTAAAAGAAAAAAATATTACCTTTAGATTTCAAGTCATCTTGATGTTCTGGTATGATCTTTTCTAACTGCTCTTTGTATGACAATATCGTTTGTTCAGGTTTGCTTTTCCCCGGTAGCGTCTTTTTCCCAAAAAGCAGTTCTACGGCGAGAACTTTTGCCAACCAAGGGTCTAAACGCGGTTCTTTTGTCAAAATTTGACAACTTTCAAAAATCTTGTCTATTTCGACAGCATGTTTTATTGTTTCCGTTATAAGTGCATAAAGCACGTTAGTTCTCTGTAAATACGTAGAATTCATACATTTCGCTTAATTCTCACAATATTTTATACAACTCGATACTTATGTGTGTATTTACTTAAGTAAACATAAATACTTACGAAATGCCGAAGTTTTTCGTCGTACAACAAAGTTTTGACGCTGCCACCCTCAGTATAAGCTTTCTTAAAAATATTTGCCGCTACTTTATAATGTCTCGGTACTTTTACTGAGTGCTCGAACATTGTATTCATTCGAAATTCATGGCATCGCCTTAACCTTCAACAGAAATCCAAAAAATCCAAATTTTTATCACGAGTTAAATGTCAATGATAATATTCTTGATTGTTGTTATAATTAAGGTTAAGGTGTGTTCAAATTAATTTCATAAAGAAAGGTCTAGACCCATTTAGTGGCTTGATTCACATAATGAGAAAAATAAAATACTTGTTCGAAAATAAATATAAATGAACGAAGAAAATAAATTTGATTTTGTTATCGATTATAAATGCATAAAACATTGATAATACTTTATTATCGTACTTTGGGTCCACTATAATTTAATTTAAAAAGTAAAATTAATGAATTACTGTAAGTAATAAAATTATTTAAAATATTCCCTCTTTTTTTTATTTACTAGAAATATTTTATTGTTAGTTTTTTATGTTCTTGTTTTATTCGTTTTAAAAATATATTTGGTGTAACCTAAGTATTACTTTGTTGTTTGCAAAAAGATAAATGTGTAGAGGTGGCATTAGTGGTCAATAACAGATTCAGTAAAAATATTTGTTTGTTACCATAAGCAATTCATTCAACTTTTTTCACAATAAGTACCTGCCGTAGATGTTGCACGTAATCTTTAATCTTTATTTACAATTTCTCAGAAACATATTTGAGTGATTTTATTAGATCGTATCATATTATGAATTATGTAAACATTTAATAAAAAGGTAATGAGAGAAATTGTGTTTACGACATTTTAATCGATGTTGTTTGTGTAATATCATTGACAGTTTCTTTTCGAATGGCGATTTGTCCCCTAATCAAAATACCAGGAAATGCTATGATTCAACATCGTAGTTTTAATTTAAATGACTAATGTTTAGTGTATAAATTTTTCAGTGAAAAACAACAAGGTGATTGCTATGTGAGAAGTTTATCAGTGAAAGTGTTAAGATGTTGTATGTCTCGACAATATTTGTGTGAACTGGTAGAATAATACCAAAACAATGGTTCCCGCACCGAGTTGCCCATATACGTGGGATTATTGGACGGCCACGCCGTCCGATTATGTGGAATTGACATGTCTGATGCCAAATTCTATATACCTCCCTGTGACAGTGAGCTGGGATGCTACTCTTCAAGATGTTAAGGAGGTTAGTAGCTGCAGATTGTATCGAAATGAGTCATGCTCCATGTCAACACATTGTTTCCATCGCTCCAGAGAACTAGGTCAAACTATTGTGTAATGTGTATACAGATAACTTGACTTAATATTTAGAAAGTAGATCATAAAGTTTGTTTTCCTATTCTCATGCCTCTTATGACTGTAATGAGTTAACTGAGAAAGTTTATGAGAATTGAAACAAACATTTTAACGATTGACAATAGCACATTATAATCAAAATTTTTAACTTTTTATTATTAAATATGAGAATTTATTGTTAAATAAAATTTATAAGAAATAATTATGTTTTTAGTTTTTAATACAAATGTTTTTCTAAAACTCATAATAAATTAACATAGAGTCAGATTGATAGCATAAAAACAATTTTATTATACTTAAAAATAATTACAATGTCAAAAATGCAATTTCAGGAGTTATGGGATTTGGCGGGGAAGCAGCCCCTGTTCGGGATGCTGCATGAGATGTCTGGATATGTGTTCCAGTTCATCAATTCCCTCGCAGTCCCAGAAGAAGTGGATGATGAGAACAAAAGGGTGCGCGACATTAGGCCAGTTTTTGGTGTTCTCATGATAATTGAGCGCTCAATTGAGAGACCCGGGGAACATTTACTGAATACACAAATCAGTCATTTGATTGGCAAAGGTGATGTTTATTTATTTAACAAAATATAAAGAAAAAGATCTTAATTGTTGAACAGACTTATGACAAGATTTGTTTTTAAAATAAAGATTTTTAACTATGCTTTATAAATTGATTAGACAAACATATTTTACAAGAATCAGTAATTTCTTAAGGTACTTTCAGGGAACCAATACTAATGACAGATAGTTAACACCTATGTTAATTAAGGCTTGCTAGTTGTTACAGTTAGATTTCTTGTAATTTTAAAGACATTTCATATTTTTGTTTCAGGTTTAAATGAATTTGATAGCTTAAGAAGTTCAGAGGTGAATGATTTTCGGATGCGAATGAGATACATAGCTGAGGAGAGTTTAATAAAAAGAGCACAGAGTACACGACTAGAAAGATTACGATATCTGTGTCCACCGAGATTAGCTGACCACCCCACCATTCCCACCACACTGATCAGTCATCTCAACAATAATTGTTTTATACTTGTCACTAAAGTAGCTAATACAGAGGTAAGAAGCTTAGAATATTTCGCCTTAAAATAATAAAAATAGATTCACACTTAATGGTACCTAGTAAGTCCTTATAGTCTTGTGTCAGGGGCCAGCAATCACACAGAACGCAAACACAAATACCCAGATCACAATGAATTTCTATATGGCCTATACAGATGTTTGTCATGAGTGGGAATGGAACCCCGACTGCTAATACTTCAATCAATTGCCGTGTCCACTGCTGTATTCATCTTCATATATTAAATCGATTGAAATAAAAAAAAACATTCCATTAATTAAACAATTTCCTTGTTATTAACATGTATATGTTAAAAAGGAAAAGGTAAATTACATTTTTTCCTGCCTTATTTTTCGAAGTATTTCACTGGACATTGCATGCAGGTATATTTCACTGGGGACTTGGGTTAGTCACTATATATGTATGTAATATGCACATGTGGATATTATTTCAATATTAACATAACACACACTCTGGAGACAAGTTGCAAAATTGAAAAAGTATATTTTTAACATGCAGTAATATAACTGAGATATTTATCAGTTGTTTAAACAGATATACATTATGGAGAATAAATTTTAGGCTAATCTATAGCACTACTATTGCAGTTCTTGGTTTACATTCTCTAATCCATATAAAAATAAAACAACTGATTTACGGATCCTACTAACGCTAGGTGCTGCCACTCATGATAATGGCTAATAAATAATTGTTGACATTTTGTCAGAAAACAGATAATACACAATAAATAAAAAAAATTACATATATCGATACCTCCCACGTAAGGTATTATAAGCCACAAAATTGCCGTTAGCGTTTTTACTGAATACTACACGGATTTGCATTGCTTAATGCATTCAAAGTGAAAAAATACCAAAAATCCTTTTTTTTTTTCAAAGAAAGATACAACAAAATACGCCCTTTTTCAGGCGTATTTTGTTGTAACTTTCAAACTAAAATGGATTAAAAGTGCTCTACTGTAAAATTGTAATTTTGGGGTTACAACAACTTACGTGGGAGGTATCGATATGTAACTGAAATATAATTATTATTTACCTTATAGCAAACAATATTTAAAGTTAAAACTATGTATATATGTTTTTATTAATTATAAAGCTCAGTCAGCATTTGATTCTTCTTCATGTTGTTCTTCAATTACTTCTTCATAGTTATTCTCTCCGTCTTCTATCCATTGCTTCATAAGTTCTTTAGCTTCAGCTCTGGTAACAATAAATATATGTTAAATAGAGATATTTATTTCCAAAAAAAAAAAAAACATTTAAAATTTTTTGAAAACACCATAACCACTGTGTTTCTGTATTTTTCTATCAGTGATTTTTTAAATTATTTATCGTTTTTAATGCTAATCACTGTTAATTAGTATAATAAAAACATTATAAACACACAATTTATGTAAATAAAACAAAGAAAGCAAAAACAAATTCCTCTTAATATGTAAATTTGAAAATGGCCATGTAAATTTGTATGCACAAGATTCTTATGTAGAATAAAGAATACATTAGAGCCAAGGATACTTTTTTATAAACTCCATGTATGAATTTTTTAAAGATCTAAAGAACATTGTCAATGATGTTAATGTAAAAAAAACTTTATCAATGATTTACCACATTTGTTTTTTAAAACAGTTAGCACTTAGTGGTAAATTTTGGACAACAATGATTTTCGAAAAAATGCAAAGCGTTCGTCGAAAATATCATTATATCACAAAAGTTAAAACTGAAGGAATTACCTCTCTTCTGGAGTTATAACTCCCTTATTAAGTCTCTTTAGTTTTGGGAGTGCAGCAAGAACTTCAACTCTTAATTCTTCATCTTCTTCCTCGACACCAGTTTCTGCATCCTCTTCTCCCGTTCCACCCATGTAGGGGCAACCTTTTATAATAAGAGTTTCTAGTGCGGGTAGAACCTTAAAAAAAATTAATTTAAGTTTTAATATTTTTTTTCCTAAACAAATTCTTTGATGTAAAAAAAAAAATGGCAATATAAGGTTTGCTTAATTTGATTTGCTTATCGTCCTTAAAAGAGTTTTGTCTTGGTATTTAATTAAACATATTTAAAATAACGTGTCTTATCGTGATAACTAATCGTAATAAAACCTTTTTATTGCCCGACGTTTCGACGAAGTTGCGTTCGTCGTGGTCAGTCAGCTCGTGACTCGTTATATTAAATATGAATAATATAAATCGCGAAAGTTTAAAATATATAATTTTATTAAACGTCCGAAAAGTCACTGTGTGGAAAAGTTCGATGATTTAAATATTAAGATGGTTCTACCAAAATTCATATAACAAAAATACTTCAAAATTCAGTTCAGCTTTTAAATGAGTGAAAAATAAAACTAACCCGTAACTTTTTAACTTGGTTTAAAGTTGAGACTTTACAATTCCGCAAATTTACGTATTGCAGTTTCTTTAACTCTGGATCAAATCCATTTAAAAGTCTAATTGGATTATTCCTTACGTGCAGAATTCTCAAATTGAATAACTTTTCGATACCGACTAGAGTAGTAACTTTATTTCCGGCTAAATATAAGCTGTCCAAATTTGGGAAATCGAAGTTCGAGATATCTTGGATTAAGTTGTACCGAAAGTCTAAGCACTTAATATGGGGCATGTTGTTGTCAAAATTGATTTTTTCGATTTTGTTATACCCAACTTCTAGCGTACATAATTCTGGTTGGTAAACATCATTCACTGAAGTTATTTTGTTGTGATTCATAATTATTACTTGCATATACTTCATCCTCTTCAAGGCGGCCGAGTTTAATAGGTTCTTATCAGCATGAATTAGAATAAGAAATGGTAGGTCCGTGATGACTTGTAAATTTTCTAAAGTCAAATAGTTGTCAGATACATCAAGAAATTGCAAATGTTGGAAGGATTTAATCGCTGTGATATTTGTTAATTTCATTCCCGTACACACCGCTTTTAAATACGTGTAGCTGGAAAATTATATACCAATTTCAAATTACTTACCTTTGTTGTAAAATCTAAGCGTCAAAATCTAGGTCATCTATACACATCCCTGAAGAATTGAATTGAATTAAAAGCACAATTTAGAAAAAAATCGTAATATCTATTAAGATAGTGCGTTGGTCGAAAAAGGCTATAGGTTATATAACATTACGCTAAGATCCATGAGAGCATTAACGTAAAACCAAACACCATAGCACAAGGAAAGGACGCACATATTTTAGCGACTGAAACCGCAAGTCACAGCTATTGTAATCTAATATCTTTAAACGAGGAATTCTTGCATATGTATATATAATCCGAATCTCCGAAACAGCACCAATAATTTTTATAAAATTTAATATGTAGGGGGTTTTCTAGGGCAATGTACAGATCTAGCTTCGTATATATTTTTAAAACCTTCGTTTTAAAAAAGCAAAGCAAAGCAGAGCAAAGCTTTGTCATCCAGGTACTATATAAATAGTTTAAGAATCTTACCCATCGCCTTCGGCTGTTTTTCCAAGAAGACTCAGTCGCACGCTTATCTCAGATCGATTTAGTTTCCTCTCTGGATAGTCAGGTACCTTCTCTATTAGCTCTTCCTCCGCTAATGCCTCGCCTAATTGCTCTAAGTGTAAAGACTCTTCTAATTCGTGTTCCTCCTTTTCTAAATCTGGTTGGAGCTTGTAATGCGATTTAAGCATTGTTGTAGACAAACTAAATTATTTATTACACTTTATAAAGGTTGAATAAGTGAAGATTTTACAATTCGCTTTTGATTTCAAGAAGTGACGCCTTTATTGACATGTGACATTTGTTTTAAAATAAATATAGAGCCAGTTTTGTTGAAAAAATATAATAGTTATTGTCAGGTGTAATTTTGACAGTTCAATTTTTGTCGTTGATTATTATATATTATTATATTTAAGTCCGGCCGCACATTGTAAAAAGTTCTAGTAGAAAAAGTCGAACGTGAACTATTAGGCACTCTCCTCGTTTATATATTTTACTAGGTCTTGCAACCTGTTAAAAATTTAACGCATAATTGTTGACTTGTGTAGGGTCACCTCAAAAGGTAGATTTTTTCTCATAGAAATTTTCCTTCGTTCCTTGTACTTATTCGGTGTTCTAAGTTTCTGAATCAAGAAACTACATAATACTTTAGATCCAATACCTAAAGTTTAAATGTCATTAGCTTAAATATTATTTTTATTTATCTTTTTGTTGTATTTTATTAATGAATAATTTTTTTTTAGTTTTCCTTTACCTCAAACGTGCCAGTTTGCTTAACGCCACAACAGCATATAGAAATAATTTTAAGAAAGAAAGCCAACTCGCTGAACATGCGTGGAGAACATCCTCGTAACTATGTGCTCAAGGTAGGAATATTTTTTAATTTTAACACTATATTATTCTATTAATTTTTACCCGACTGCGCGATATATGTATGTATGTTTGTATGTGGGTTTGTATCTTTATGACACTATTTAGACCAAACGCAAACACGTGGGACGACGTATCGTTGAATAGGTATTTAAAAATACTTTTTAGGTTTCTCATGTCGTTTTTCTATAAGAATTACGATTATTAATTGCACTTTATACTTTATAACGATTTTCACTTACAGAACTGATATTATTAATACGGTCCTGCTGACTGGAGATGGTTTTGTAATGCAGTCGGGTTTTTGATTTTTTAATTAATTCATCTTGTTGTTTATAAGAGTCATAATACCAACATGTGTCGTAGGTTTGCGGGCGAGAAGAGTACCTCCTGGGCGACCACCCTCTCATACAGTTCCTTTACATACAAGAGACGCTATCGCGTGATGGAGTTCCTCAAGTCATGACCGTCAGCATGGATAAAATAGCCGGTGAGTCTAAGTTTTAATACGATTCTGTTTTTTCTACTCGAGACGACACTATGAAAGAATATTAAAATTTTTCTAAGTATCATTGCTAGAATACCCTTTATCGTTGTCTTAGATTTTCGCGATTATTATTCATTGAAATAAAACTATTTTATACGGATTTAAATCGCGTATATTAACTATTTTTATCATCTCGACGTTTCGAGCACTTTGCCGCGTTCGTGGTCACGGGTAGACTAAGGTGACATTTGTCTCATTGAGGTTTTAGAAAATATTATTTACAACTACCGCCAACGGTTTCTTAGTTGGTATCTTGAATAACGTTCCGGTTGCACGCAGATACGTATTTCAATGAATAATAATCGCGAAAATCTAAGACAATGATATTCGACACTTTGATTGACACACATAGGCTTATGGATAGGTCTCACACATAATGCTATGTGTTACTGTAATATTTTTGATATATTATGTAAGTTGTTCAACTTTTAATTAATGTTCTTCAAATGGTGAGTTCTTTAAGTCAAATAGATCACATTCCGCATATTTTTTTTTTTATATTAACGTATTACGAAAAAAGAGTAAACTGAAATTATGCGTCGTGCGCCGTGGATAATACGGGACGCGAGAAAAGTATTGCTCAAATTTTTATCTATCTATAAGTTAAAAAATTCTACAAAATATTTACTGAGTATGATGTGTCAGACTTATGAAACCCTTCATTTGAAGGAGTGTAATTCAAACTCAAACGTCCCGTATATTTAATAACTGGTCAAGTGCGAGTAGGACTCGCGCACCGAGGGTTCCGTACAAACTTATGGAAATCTATAAAAGACTAACCCATCTACGCCATTTGTGGTCTTCATCATCAGTTCCAACATAAGTTACTATCAAAAATACCTAAATCGGTACACGCTTGCCTATAATATTTGAGGAGTTCCCTCAATTTCTCCAGGATCCCATCATCTGATCCTGACCTGAAGACAATGGGACCACCTTGGAAGTATACCTTTTCAAACAAAAAAAAAATTTTGAAAATCGGTACCCAAATGGCGGCGTAATCGGCGAACAAACATAAAAAAAAATTTAAATACAAGGTCGAATTAAAAACACTCCTTTTTAGAAGTCGCTTAAATATAATCAAATATTATGTAAATATGGATCACGTCCCAAAAACTATTTTGAAACAACTTAGGAGCACTTTAATTTAAAACACGATCGTGGATGCAACCCATGGAAACTTTATTTTAAGTACTAATACACCTTATACTTTCAATAAAGCAAAGTTATAGCGCGATTCAGGCTACACTTAGCGCCATCTCTTGACAATTTCAATGAACTAACTTGTTGACATTAACAACATAATTATATTATATTTTATTCTCGTTTTATTTTTATTTATATTCTACTACACTCCAATACCCCTGTACTACGTTCGTAAAATATTTAGATTTACATTATCAATCAAAATATCAAAATATATATTAGTGTTGCCAAGACGAAAATAATTAGTCCTTAATTCGAACAAAACTAATTGTTTATTTATAAATAACTAATTATATTACTAATAACCAGAAGACTTATATGTGTAGATAAATAAGTAAATTAAAAAACTCGATCTGTTTGAATTTAATTTTAAAATTTTCGTACTAAGTCAATACGAGTACTTAAATCAAATCGCGTGAAGCTCTTATATTGAATGTTAATTACGTAATGACGTTATAAATCGACGATAAAACTTTTAAATGAAAAGTTTATTTTATAATTTTTAGCGCGTTTAAATAATAATTAAAATAAAAATTTTTATTAATCGAGCAGAATTATATCACAGTTAATGTCATAATGTTGTAATAGATGGCATTAGCTGTACGCTGCATCGCGCTATCATTTTGTTAGCTGCGATATATAAATTGCATTGCGTCATTTATAAAGGTTTGCTGCTTTTTAATGTTTTCGTATTGATACAAATTTCTTCTCAGTGTTTGTAAAATTGTTTTTTTGACCATGGTCAACTTCTATGTTAATTTGTTACAAGTACATATAATTTTAATTCTAAGATTAATATATTTTCCGCTTGATCAATTTACAACTTGATACATTTACGCGTTCCTGAGAAAAAGGTTGAAAGACAGACGTACAGACTGACAGACACACGAACAGAAATTTACAGTTTTCGGATTTTTTCCTTTATGTATACTAAAGGACCTTGCTCTTGGCCAAATTTCATAATGCTTGGTCAATGGGAAGTACCCTATAGGTTTTGATTCCCTTGCGAAAACGTTTAAAACGCTATCATACTTAAAATATGTGATATAAATGACCGTATCTTTTGATTGCGTTAACTTAGAAGTTTGATTTTTTCACAGCTCTTAGTAATTACAACTCTGAGTACTTGACGTTGATAAAAATTTGTTACCTTTACGCGTTTCTGAGAAAAAGGTTGAAAGACAAACTTACAAACAGACGAACATACATACAAAAATTTACAGTTTTCAGATTTTTTCCTTTATTTGTACCATAAGATCTTACTTCTTGCCAAATTTCATCGTGCTAGGTCAATGGGAAGTACCCTATAGGTTTTGATTCCCTTGCGAAAACGCTAAAATGGTCAAAATATACGACATATTTTCCATTATCTTTTGATTGCGTTGACTTAGAACTTTAATATTTTCACGGCCGCATGTTATCGTAGACTTGAGTATATGATATTAATTTCAACATGATACGTCTATGCATTTCTGAGAAAAAAGGGTTGACATCCCGACAGACAGACAGACAGACAGACAGACAGACAGACAGACAGACGGACAACAAAGTGATCCTATAAGGGTTCCGTTTTTCCTTTTAAGGTACGGAACCCTAAAAATGGATGAAAAAAAAATCTTAAGCTTAGACGAATAATAAACTTGGTAAGAATTTTAATGGCTAAAATTTTTGTTTGGTAAATATTTATTTATTTTACTTCAAATGCCCAATTGAATCATAAATAGAACTCTCAGAATTCAACTAAAATATAATCGTATTTTTTATAGCCTGTGAATTTCAATATTACGCACTATCCGAGCGAAGAAGACTCACTTCGGAACAGTCTAACACAATAAGGAAGAAGAAGAACTACGAATCGTCTTGGAAAATCGAGAGGAATTACTCGTGCATGGTGCAAACTGTAGGTGGACTTAACGTCGACCCCGGCAGGCATGTTGAGGTAATAACTAGTAATTTAGTAATATTTCGATTTGGATGCGGTTTTATTGTTTGCTGATGTAATTGGGATGGTTCTTAGTTATAATTTATGAAAATCTGTTCAGACGTTTTTAACTTATCACATATTTTCTAGTTGTTTAAAGGATCTCAGCAAGCCTAATCGATTTGAAATTTACTGTACTGTGAATTGGTACTGAAATAATATAGTCGCTTAACCTTGACTGATGCTACATCATCATTTGGAATTAGCACGGTGTACAACCCCACAATTTACAGTAATAGTATCGTGTCGGGGCTCGTTGAACAGGTCTAAATGAATAGATTGTTGTAGTTATTTTTTTATATTTTAAAATTTATGTTTTTTTTTTTAATTATAGTTTCATAAAGGTATCATTCATCTAAGAAAAATATTTTGGAATCATCATAATGATTCCAACCGATAGGTTGGAATCATTATGATGGATACATCCAACCCATTCCATCAGCATAATGTCATATAGGGCTGTCTACTAATTAATCAGTTGTTATAACTGCTATTGCTTTCTGCGCTACTGGAAGTATCGATCCTCTGCCCTTGACAATTTTTTTAAATATCTTGCTGGTTCTCTCACTCACCGTACGAAGCCGATTTTTCAGTGAGAGTGAGGTACTACCCCGATCCAGCCCATATACAAGCTTTAGTCAGTAGTAAAACGAGTGCACTACTATTTTAAGGTTATATGCCAAGCTGGTATCTACCATGGGGGCAAGTCTCTGTGTGAACCGCAGAAGACTAGAGTAGCAGTCGTCTCTCAAGAAGGACAGGCGCAGTGGGATGAAGAATTGCAGTTCTCCATTAAAGTGTGCAATGTGCCGCGTATGGCGAGGCTCTGCTTCGTCATTTATGAGATATCTAAGACGAAGACTAAGAGACGTGGGAAGGATGCTAATAAGGTAAAATATGAAACAAATGTATATTATTATTTTTTGTAAGTTTATTAAACTTGCCAGAAAGTTTATATGGATATAAGTCAAAGAAAACAAAGCTTAAAATCTCTTATCCCTATATCCCTAAAAGAGATTTCTTACGACTTACCCGATAAAGAGAAGATGGAGATGGAAAAAGTAAAAGGTAGACAGGTAAAGTTGTACAGAATAAAAATATCTTAACTAGAAAGAGTAATACAAATATTATATTTAATGTTTTAATTAATCTCTGTTTATTGTGTTTTCATATCTCTAAATTAATGTTTACTTATTTTATTTAACATTGAACAAAACTCTTAAGTTTGATTAATAATTTTAAAATTTATATATTGATTTCCTAGGGTGAAAAAGTCTTAAAATGCTTTTCTTTATCATACTGCTGTATCGTATTTGTGTACATATAAGAACTTCAGACTATGTTCATAACATACAAAGAAATTTTATATGTTATGAATAAATCATCAAAATACACAGAGAAAAGCCGCAGAAGCTTATAATATAAATGTTTTTCAGGATTCTATAAACAGATTGGCATGGGCTAACACGATGATATTCGATTACAAGGAACAGTTACGGACAGACGGTGTGACTCTATTTATGTGGACTCATGTAGCCGATGAGACCCAGGGGGATGATCTCTTGTTACACCCCCTGGGTACGGTGGTGTCCAACCCTAATACTGATTCGTGTGCTGCTCTACAAGTGCGCTTCTCGAAGTGAGTGGAAGGTGGAATTTGGTATAACTTATCCGGGCTTATTGTCTAATTTACTTGCTATCATAAATTGTAGTTTGTAACGTAGCTTACGCGTACGTTACATGATTTCAATTTTTTATAAAAAAAATAAATAAATCTATTAGTTTCGAATTATTTTCGTAACATAAAATCTTTCATGTCATTTGACATTTGACTTTGGCACCTTAATTAGGCCCTTTTTGCATTGAAATTTCTAATTG
Organism: Hypolimnas misippus; assembly: GCA_037950945.1. NCBI lineage: Eukaryota > Metazoa > Arthropoda > Insecta > Lepidoptera > Nymphalidae > Hypolimnas > Hypolimnas misippus. The sequence continues at coordinate 2,946,572 of JBBEEQ010000024.1, forward strand.
TCACTAGATGTCGTTACTTGTTATGCAATTTTGTGCCAAATGACTTCCGTCCAGATAACGATTTTCTAACGATATCTGATTTTTGATCTATGGCTTTGACATTTATCTTGATGACACTTTCCTTCCATAATTTTTGAAGCGGACATGTTTCCGTATTAAGATAAAGAAAACAAATGTGTTTAAATAACCATTTATTGTCTGGTGTGGTCTTTATCTTTGTCCATTTGTAATATAAAAATATTTTCCTGACTTCCGGAGCATTTATATTAATTTTTGGTAAGATTTAATTTTACTAATTTTGTTTTTCCAACTCTATCATTTGTTTACTTTGCTTACCATTTGTTATTTATTATAAACCTTTAAACCACTCTTATTATTATTTAATAATTATAAATATATAAATTTTTTATTTAAACAAATAATTTTTTTTATATTACAAGTTTATTATGTTTTTGTAACGTAACTCGAATGTGCTTTACTGTTAGAATATGTACATAAGTTTTATTTATTGAAAGTGAATATTTTTTTTGCTGAAGAGATATTTTAATTGTAATTTATAGGTAAAATATCTAATTATAAAAATTATTTAAACATGTACACTGTATATTAGCTAATAATGTTCTTAATGGGTATTTCATAATAAAATAATATAAAATAACTTTTATACTTGAATGATAGCAAGTGTTTTGCACAATTAGCTTGGTGTACCATTTTCTTGTGATTATTATTTTATTGGTCTTTATTTATAGTAAAGAAATTAATAAATTATTAGAAACGAGCAGAAATCAAAACAGTCATAATATTCGTATATAATATTTAGTTCTTACTTTTTACCTATACGTATTTTTGATAAATTGTTTTTATACAATTTTTTCAGTTACGACTGTCACTATCCAATATTATTTCCGAAGCAAGAAACGGTGAAAGCGTACGCGGATCAGCTGGAGAATGGATCTCAAGACGTGATGGCGCGGTTGAGTGAAGATTTTGAGAAACTCCGGGCGACTGCTGAGAAGGACCCCATGTATGAAATGCACGAACAGGAGAAAAAGGATATTTGGGCGTCGAGGTAAGAGTAATATTTTTTATTTATATTTTAGTGTATTTTTATATTTTTCACAAAACTTGCATATTTTACCTAAGTATGCGATTAATTTATTCCATTTAATGATTCTTTAGCAAAACTGTTTTATTATTTGAAGCTGACTTCCGCTCTCTAAGGTCCAATGTGTTTCATTTTCTTTTTGTTTTTTAGCTATTTTAGCAATACATCTATACTAATATTATAAAGAGAAAAGATTTGTTTGTTTGTAATGAATAGGCTCCGAAACTATTGGACCGATTTCAAAAATTCTTTCACCTTTGGAAAGCTACATTATCCCCGAGTAACATAGGCTATATTTTATTTTAAAAAAATTAGGGATCCTTACTAAAACTCTAATAATATAACCCAAGGTGTAAAAAAATGACCTGAAAAATTCCTTACGTCGCGTGCGCTGCGAAAACTATTGATGATAGAACAAAATCATTTACTACGACTTTGCAGAACTCATCATTGTCTACAAAAAGTGTCGCGACAGCATATGTCTAAATATTATAGTTATGTCACAGTAAGCGGTTTTTTGTTCTAAAAATTTAATTTATACGCCGCCGCTTGAAAAGGCTCTTTATTTGTACCTTGGTATTAATCCTTAAATAAATAAATTACTTTATATTCAGGACAGCTTCAATCCTTTTTATAACTTTTTGAATTATTCAATTCGGACATTTCATTCGGAAGATATCACGAGTTTAAAAATGCAAGTTTTAGAATAAAGTCGCGTGGTTGCCGCTCATCGCGCTCAGCTAGCCAGCATGCGATGTAGGCTCCATGTAAGCGTCACTGGGGTACGGGGGGAGTCAATGTAATAAAATAACAGCCGCGAGTACATTAATAAAAACTATGAATAAAAAAATTCAAACTTCATTTATTATTTTGCTTTTTTTTTTAACCCGACGCAAAAAAGAAGGGTGTATGTGCGTGTGTGTGAGTATGTACCCGTGCGAAGCCGGGGCGGGCCGCTAGTCCGATATAAATTGCACTAAAACTGCTATTAATTAATTATTTAAATACATAAATTTGACATATATAATTATATAAGAAGCATTTAATAATTAAAATGAAAGAAATGTCTAAATACCTGTCCTGGTGCTTAATTTCTTGTCACTGCGCAGCACAATGCGCACAGTGCAGAGCTAGTAACTCACGTGCCCGCAGGGAGCACTTCCGCGCGCTGGCGCCGGAGCTGCTGCCCAAGCTGCTGTCGTGCGTGGAGTGGACGGAGCGCGCGGAGGCGGCGCGCGTGGCGCGGCTGCTGGGCGCGTGGCCGCCGCTGCGCGTGGAGGCGGCGCTCGAGCTGCTGGACTACGCCTACGCCGACGCCGCCGTGCGCGGGTTCGCCGTGCACTGCCTCGCCAAGATCAGGTACGCCGCTGCACCGCGCTGGGGCAGGGTCGCCGGCATCGGGACCACCGTGCTACGTCACTTGAAAGGGTAGGAGGAGAGTCTCGCCAAGATCAGGTACGCCGCTCCACCGCGCAGGGGCAGGGTCGCCGGCATCGGGACCACCGTGCTACGTCACTTGAAAGGGTAGGAGGAGAGTCTCGCCAAGATCAGGTACGCCGCTCCACCGCGCAGGGGCAGGGTCGCCGGCATCGGGACCACCGTGCTACGTCACTTGAAAGGGTAGGAGGAGAGTCTCGCCAAGATCAGGTACGCCGCTCCACCGCGCTGGGGCAGGGTCGCCGGCATCGGGACCACCGTGCTACGTCACTTGAAAGGGTAGGAGGAGAGTCTCGCCAAGATCAGGTACGCCGCTCCACCGCGCTGGGGCAGGGTCGCCGGCATCGGGACCACCGTGCTACGTCACTTGAAAGGGTAGAAGGAGAGTCTCGCCAAGATCAGGGACACCGCACTACATCGCACCGGGAACTGGGGGGCGGGTCACGCCCATATCAGGTATGTACACCGCACGACACTGCCCTGCATCACTTTGGGAAGGACGGTCTGACTAAGATCAAGTTAACCACACTTATACCACACCAGGGAGGGTTTGGGGAAGGGCGATCTCGCTAAAATCAGCTACACCTCTCTACACAGTATATTCCCTGCACAGACGAAGGTATCTACTGCTCTTTTCTGACGAAAGACACAGAGACTACTTCAATGACGAATTTAAAATAGAAAGAAAAATTTTGGTATGTTTCTGTTTACCGAAAAAAGAGAGAGTCGTTTTTTTCATGATATATATTTTCTATTTAGTTTCATTACATTTAACCGATTTACAATTTCAGTAACCTATCTACAAGTTTTAATTTAGACTATCTAAAGAATTTTAATATTAAATGTATTGAGTTCATCATAATTATTGCTAGTTAGAAAAAATCACATATATGTTATTAAAATCGGTCGTTAATTGAATAAGATTATAGTGTTTCTTTATGCTAAAAGTTTTTTTTTGTTCCAGCGATGAAGATCTCCTCCTGTACCTCCTCCAACTGGTCCAAGCATTGAAACACGAGTCATATCTGATGTGCGACCTGTCTGTGTTCCTACTGCAACGAGCCTTCAATAACATGACCATTGGACATTATCTCTTCTGGCATTTGAGGTAATATTGTTGGTTCTATTTTTACTGTAATATGTATTTATGGTAAAGTTTATTGGTAAAAAAATTGATATTTAAATAAATGTATTTCAATTTTTCGTCCTTAAACAAGAAGCACACTTAAAAGTTTTGCTCTTAAATTTTTATAAAAAGTTACATAAGTTATTTCTCGTTTTTTTACACCTAAAATAATTACATACGACGTATCTGTTACTAAATTACAGAATTGAAGAGATTGAGAATTTTATCCCTCGAGGTTAAAACTTACAAAAATTAATTCAATTTAACCAAATCAATTACATGGTGGATAAATCTTATTTGAGTAAATGAGATAATATTTTCTAATTTATAATTTTGGTATCCCTACCATCAGATCTGAGATGCACGTGCCGTCAGTTTCGGTTCGCTTCGGCTTGGTGTTGGAGGCGTACTGCCGCGGCTGCCAGGACCACATAAGCAGCCTCATGCGCCAGATCACCTGCCTGGACAAACTTAAATGTGAGTTCAGATTCAGACTATCTAAGTGTTATTTTTTATGTTAATATACACGAGGGGAAATAATATTTAATTTTTATAATGTACAAAAGATTGTGCTTACAAAAATAAATACGGATAATAAAAGTCTATTGATTTGAATTATATCAATATCTAATATTAAATTGGTTATTATTTATTAACCATGTAAATAAAAAAAATCAATAATTTTTTAACAACGAAATTTGGTTAATTAAATCACAATATTGTGGATCCGATATAAGAAATGTACAAGAATGTATTTCAACCATTGTTTCCATAACAGTTCCATAGTCTACAGTAGACATATACGTGAATGTGTTCCAACCAGCGTTTTTATAATGAACCTACCGAACCAGCCATTTAGAGCTATGTTCAAGTTGCAAGTGTATGTCCGCAGGGGCCAGCCAGTGCGTGCGCAAGAAGAAAGAGATCTCGAAGGCTCGCGCGGCGCTGCAGCAGCACTTGCAGGAGCCTCACTGCGTCGAGACCTTATGCGACTTTGTTTCGCCTCTCACGCCTAGTCTCGTCTGCAAGAAGATCAAGTGAGTCGACTCATTACAACTTTAGCGCACAATAGCTGCTCGTTATAGGTTTCAGTCGCGTTTATGGTAACTGCTTCGCTCTGTGATGTTATATAGTCCTTCGTCAATGAACGGGCCATTCAACGCAAAAAAAAATCAAATTGGATAAATAGTTTTAGACATCAGGGGTGATACATACAAACCCTTAAACAAATTTTACCTCTTTATAACATTAATAAAGATTATTAGGCCTTTGATGGATCACCTAGGATCAATATGGAATCAGAATGAAACATTATATTGTTGTAAAAGTCACGTTGGTACAATGACTGTACTAGAGCTCAGCATAATCTTATATTTCCAGTCATAGTACACACAATCTGGAAGCCAAATATGAATTGCCATCACATAAAGGAGCAGGCGATTCTATTAACATTTTGATATTTTTAAGCTCTTTTAATTTAAATAAAAAAATCATGTTAATATATTTTTTATAGGCCAGAAAGATGTAGAGTAATGGACAGCAAGATGAGACCGCTGCTGCTCGAATTCGAAAACGTCGATCCGACCGGATCGGACGTACGCATTATATTAAAGATTGGAGATGATCTCAGGCAAGACATGTTCACACTGCAGATGTTGAGAATAATGGACAGGCTGTGGAAAAATGCCGGTTACGATTTTAGGTAACTGCTTACTATGATTTTTATTTATTTGTTGAAGAGAAATGTGTTCGTTCGGAAAGTGAAATACTATAATTTGTATATATATATTTTTTTTATTTAAAAAGTTTGATTTATGTAATAAATACAGTAAAGTAACAGCCTGTAAATCACCCACTGCTGGGACAAAGGCCTCCTTTCCTGTTAAGAAGAAGCCTTAAAGCTGAATCCACCACTCTTTTGCACTGGGTGGTAGATTCAGCTTTCAAACTCAGGGGTGTTAGCTGGGGTTTGAACCTGTGATTATCGGTTGAGATCGACATTTTCTAACCACTACGCTATCTCCGCTTTCTGGTAAGCAATAAATAAAAAAAGGACTAATTAATTTTTTTTTTTCAACAAAAAATATGGTTGTCTATTATTAGAAGAAACTGTTTAGTTACTTGTCAAATCGCTAATTTAAAGGAGGTTTTAAAATAAAAGAAAACTGCCTAATTATATGTCTTTCAACATATAGCTCCCATATCTAAGTATATTTTCTTTCCAGATTGAACCCGTATAACTGCATTTCCATGGAGTATGCGGTGGGTATGATCGAGGTAGTAGATGAAGCGGAGACTGTTGCCAACATACAGAAGCAAAGCGCTCTCTTCAACGCAGCCTCCACAATCTCTAAAGCTAACCTGTTCCGTAAGTATTTATTTGATTTTATATACTTAAAGCAAGGAATCTACTTATAAGTTTTACTACGTAACTGATATGAAACAACTCTGGAACCTGGTAGCAGTTACCTGTTATGTTATGTGTAAATGTTAATTATGTCCTAATACCCTATGTACAGAATGGCTGCGTAAGCAGAATCCAACCGAGGAATCTTTCAACAAGGCGGTTGAAGAGTTTACTATGAGCTGCGCCGGCTACTGCGTCGCCACCTACGTGCTGGGCATCGCAGACAGACACCCGGACAACATCATGGTCAAGAAGAGCGGACAGGTGAATATTGAAATAAAAAATTCTTATCGACAAACACACAGACTACACATTTAAAGTATATCCGAAAAAAAAAGGAAATTGAAATAAATGTTTTTACAAATCGATCCACAATGTACGTGTAATCGGTGAACATCCATAAAACAGTCCCCGGTGAATTGAGAATCTCCTGTTTTGGAATTCGGTTAATAATGAACAAAAACACATGATGAAGTTAGTCACCAGTAAGTATGCCTATGTTATCCATCGCACTAACACAAATGATACATTTCAGCTGTTCCACATCGACTTCGGCCACTTCCTCGGCCATTTCAAGCAGAAGTACGGCTTCAAACGCGAAAGGGTCCCGTTCGTGCTGACGCATGACTTCATCCACGTCATCAACAAGGGCCAGCGCGGAGGTGTTAACGAGCAGCTCGACTTCAAGATATTCCGCGACTTGTGCGAGACGGTACGTCTTGTTAAACCAATTAAGGACCTGGATGATTAAGCTATAAGTGTAACCTAGCTAGATCGAGTTATCGTCCCCCATATAAAACCACTATGAATACTTAAATACATGAAAATCGTTAGAACCGTTTCCGAGATTCGATTAAGTAAGTATATACAGGAATTGCTCGTTTAAAGCCGAATTGAGGCGTTCTAGGGGGTAAATTACAACTACGATATAACATAGTATAGAGTTGGGGTCATCAAATATGGGACCGCGATACAAATTCCGATCACAGGGATTTTTTGTGCGGACCTTAAGTATTGGAAAATATAACGTAAATTTCATCATAAATTAAATAAAATTCAGTTTCTATAAATAATTGACTTGTGTAAAGATCTCCAAAATTTGATGACGAAATAAATACCGAAAGATCGGGGGGAGGGTGGTGACTGAAAACCTTATCTGCTGTAAATTATGACCGATGATGATTATAATATTTGAAAAAAAACGCATCAAATGACACTAATCGGCGATCCCTGGTGAAACATGGTCCTATGTATTTAAATTTGAGGTAGCCCTGAGTTTTCAATTGCTTAACTTGTATTTGATATTCATCTGATGTTTGAAGTAAAAAAAACTATGGTAACCTAAATGTTTCAAGAGATGTTTTGATTATTTTTCATTTAAGAAGTTTAGCGGATATAAATATCTATATCCGCTAATCCACAGTGGATATTCTTAATAATAAACATAATGTACGAATTTTATAAGAATAAGTTAAAGTTAATTCACACTTTTTTTACGTTTTTTTTGTTTGATTTAGGCGTTCAAAATCTTGCGAAAGCATGGTCACCTCATCCTGTCGCTGTTTTCAATGATGATCTCTACCGGCTTGCCGGAACTCAGTTCGGAGAAGGATTTGCAGTACCTTAGAGAAACTTTGGTAAGTTTTACTATTGAAATTAATTTAAGTCTTTGAATTTATACAATATATTAACGATGTTACTAAAAAAGAATAGATCTAATTTTTTTATAATAAAAATATTTTTAAAATGCAGCATTCTGACTGTTTATTTCTATTTTTGTACTAAGGCTACTTTAATAGTGGTAATTTTAGACATTTAAACTTAAATTTATGTAAATCTGCAGATGTTGATGAGTTATCCTCAAATAAATAACCTTTAATTTATGTATATCTAAAAATGTTGATATTTTTCGAAATGCTCATAATTATGTTATTTCAAGGTAATGGATCTATCCGAAGAAAAGGCGATGGAGCATTTTAGACTGAAATTCATCGAAGCCGTCAAGAATTCGTGGACAGCCTCCTTCAACTGGGCGTTGCACAACTTCGACAAGAACAACTGACAGTGACCCGTCAGCAGGCGGCTCAAGCGGCAGCCGTCGAAACACACGCCACAAACGCTCTAAACTGAGCCCGCGGCAGGCTCGAAGTTAACTGGACTCGAGTGCGCCAGTATCGAATTCAGGAACAACGCGTGATGTGACAGTGTAAAGTGAACCGTAATCCTTGAATCGTAAGGTTCAGCGTGTTTGTCTTCTCGAAGTGGATCCTAATTGCCTGTACGATATGGTTTAAATTTGAATCGCGAGTGTTTATTAATTTGGAATACCTTATTAATTTTATAAGGTGCAAAATTGTAGGAAAAGTGTATTAGGTCGTGTATTTGAAAGTGAAATGTGAGCGTTATTCCTTTTATATTAAGGTTTAAAATGAAATGAGTTACAGTGCATGTTAGGCCCAAATTCATAACTCGTTAAAAACTTCAGTGACCGTTATGAACTCTATTACTATGCTTTAGGCTTATTATCGGATATCACAATATAGGCGTTTCGCTTGGTTTAATGTATTCTAGATGTAATCTTATGCAAATTTAATCATGTTGATAAATCTATAACTAATATTGTTGAGTATGATACAATGTTACCGAATTTTCTAGCGTATTAGAATAATGACATAATAACATTATCACGTTATTATGAAATTTGACATCGCAAAGTGTATTTTGTATCTGTGAGACATTTATTAAATATTTCTGATTATTCTCTAAATAATAAAATATGTATTCTATAGTAACATTATTAATATTAAGATCGAAAATAAATTTGTTCACAGATTATACCACAAGGAAGTTCATTAATCAAGTCTCATAACAGATAATAATATTTACTAAAATAAATAAATTACATATTATAAAATAATATAAATCATAATTATCTGTTGTAATTGTACACTCTATATTTATCTTATTATGTATCAATTATACACATTTTGGTCTTAACATGTGGTAAATAAGATTTACATAGCTATAGCTTGGAAATTATTCCACGGAAAAAAATTATTAGCGACCTTTAGCATAATTGTAACGGTGTAACTCGTTTTAGCGCATCTATAGCATATCCTTATAACAAAATATGGTCACGTGAAGAATTATAACATTATTAATAGGGCATTGAGCTGGCGACGATCATTTTGGCTGTGATATCATGTCGAGAAATATCTGTTTTCATTGATTAAATTAATTAATTATTAATGATGGAATGTTATGAACGGAAAGGTAAACGCCGGCAACTGACTTTGAAATGTTTATATTCGTTTTGTAACAAAGACAAGTTTGCGTTAACAATAGTTCGTGTGTAACGGGTTTTGGCGGGTAGTTTACGAAATGGTATTTTTCCATAAAACTATACGTTAACAGAAATGTGATAGTTGCGTTGAAACTAAGTCTTATTAGAAATTAGATGTCTAGTGACGTCATAATCTCTGACATTCAGGACACTTCCTGTCATACTACAAAAGTCGCATTAAAACCATGTTCAACACGTGTCTAGTTAAACAGTGTTTAAAAATTAAACATTGCTTAAAATATTATCTAAATTGCTTAACAGCTAATAAACTCATAAAAAAACTTATTCATAAAATGTTATACGTTACATTTGACAGCTGAAATAGGTTTTAGACATCTATTAAACTCACACGTATGTTAATCTATATCTAAAGCATTTTTAACTGAAAACTGTGCTTAGATGCGGATTTGTAGTGCGGATTTTTTTAAACACGCGTTTAACGTCTGTTTAAATCTTTTGTAGTAAGGCAGAACATATCGAAGTCAGTTCAGGCGTTTAGGCTGTCGACATGCGTACGGATTACATACAGGGTAAGTAAACTTTACCCTTCTTTGCTGCGTCGTAATAGGGTAATTACGGAATAAAAATAACGGTTCTTCTTTATGAAAGCTTATTAAAATAAATTTTATATTAATTGTATTTTTTTCTGATAATAGTAAAGTTTGTATTTTGAAACGAAAGTTCGAATGAATCGGTACGAGCCTAGAAGTGTGTTTAAAGAAAGACTGATTATTTAGCGCCGGGGTTAGTTTAGGCGTACGATTCGAACGATGCGATGGAAACAGATTTGTCGAATTTTCGCAATATATCTTATTAAATTGTAATTATAAGATACTCGTATATGTAAGTGTATTCGGTTCGTTAAATTACATTATAGTCTGATTATCTTCACTTGTCTTATTTGGTAATAATACTTGGAACGGAAATCACGATTATCGAACATTATTCTTCATTTAAAAATGATTCGATCGACTAACATCTCTAACTCTTATCGGTAGTTAGAAGTACGCCATATTTGTCAAGACAGGTAAAGAAGAATGGACTATAGATGGAATGTTCGGTCGTCGCGGCTCTGCCCTCTCTTTCTAGCGCGTTATTTAGGCAAATGCTCTCATTCTTAATATTATATAAGTAGCGTATGTTATTTAGCTTTTTCAAAAACGAATCCTGTTAAGGTTAAAATTATAGATATCATAGTTGTAGCAGTATTATATCTTAAATGTTTAGGGTCATATTTTTTTTCGTTTGTAAGTTTTTTTTTCAATAACTTCAGGCTACCTCATGGTGTCGTGTACTGAACCAGTTACGAAAGTTAGTTTGTATTAACGATAGTTGAAATTGAATTTAGCACTTTTTTTGTGTGTGGAACAATGGCGCGTTTTGACAAGACGCGACGTGTCATTCGCTAATATATCCAGTCGGCTATTTCTGATAAAGTTTTTCGTTTTTTTCAATTTGTATATTATATATTGTTAATATTTAGATGTTTCTTCCACGAAGCAGCCATGACGGCTCACTATTCGACACTTTTCTTTTAGATTGTATTGTATGTGTAAAATGTATAGATGTTATAGATACCAGAATTGATGACGCTAATTCGAATATAACAATTTTGATGAATATTGGTTACGCTCGATTCTCGAGTCGAGTAATTTCTATGGTCGAGTACAGTTTTTCTTAATATCAGAATCGGTGACATGGTTTTAGTATATATTATAGTTTTTATTTTGGTAAGTAATTAAAATAAATTACATAATTCCTATAAATACCTATATCAAACTTCTCGATTCTCAATAATGCAATGATTCATGGTGAAATTACTTATGCGAAAATTAGGAGTAAATGCGTGGATAATTGTGTTAAAATTTTCATTACTTTGTATGGTCTAAAGGAGTTTTTCTAGAGGTTTCCATAATAATAAATGTTAAGTTATAAATACAAAAAAAGTTTTATGCCTTTTTTGTGCTGTAAAAACAGTAATCTATGTCGCATAAAACAGGTAATAATTAATGTAACTTATCACTGTCACACGTACGCGGTCGCATATAAATTAAGAATGAGAAAAAAAATACAATTATTTTAGATTTGTTATCTAAACTGACTTTATACTACAGATTATGATTGATATGAAACATACTCTAAGGTATTTCACAGGTAATTTAAAATTAATTTCAAGTGATTTATGTACTACTTCTACGTTAGGGATCTGACATCGGGTTAGTTCTAAAACCCTTGCGATGGTCTTCCTCCGTTAGGGAATGGAGAAACTGCAGCTTCGCTTGCGCATGCGCATCGGCTGTCCCTCCTATCATTGAATAGTATATGATATAGGATAACATGCGTATATTTATAAAGATAAATTAATAATAATAATAATATTTTTTGCTTGATCACTATTTCAAGTATTACAATCCCTACACATTTTTGCGTTTGAATTAATTATCTAGTATTCAAGCACTAACTCGTTTTAATTGTCAAGACAAATAAAAAGTCTGTAGTTTTGAAGAGCGGCGTTACCGTTTTTTTTTGTTGCATTTTGTTGTTTCTTTCTTGCTTGAAAAATCCAGTTCGATTAATTGAGAACAGTTCCTTATTTTTTTTATTGCGTACTTTAAATACAAGTCCAATAAAGAACCTACTTTGCGTAAGTAGGTTCTTTATTGGACTTGTATTTATAAATGTACGTTTGTCCGTGATTTTTTATAATATTACTGATTCGGTTTGGACGGAGTTTTGGCTATTTAAATGCATGTTTTTTCCAAAGAAAGTTTTAGTATATGTATTAGGATCTAATGAATATCTTTGGAGACAAACAAAGATACTCTTTTGAATCGTGCGTCCATTCATGTGACAAACAAATATTCTTAGAAAATAATTATTACCACTGGGTATGTAAGATGTAAAGAAACATTTTAACCCTTAAATGCATGATTTTTTATATAAAAAAAAAAAAAACAATTTATATAAACAGACTAACAAGTAGATTCCTGGAAAAATAGTAATAAAAATTACAGGTCATGTAAAATATAATAAACAAACAATAAATAAATAAATACAGCCAAATTAAGCGTTTAGTACAATTTTTAGTTGACAGTAGGCTTCGAAATAAGCGTTTACTCTTTGCATACACCATGCAATTAAGGGTTGAGTACACTATTTTTTTTCATTCAATTCAATTCTTTGGTTAATGGCTTTTAGTTGTGCCAATTAGACTTTTTTTCATGTTGCATTGGTAACAGCTAATATTCAAATGTTAAGTAATACCTTCATCATTGCGGTCGGGTAGACGGGTAGGTTACAGACACTCGAGACGCGTGCGGTCAGTCTGACATAATTGTATCAAATTCACTACTTTTCTTTGCAATATTAGTTTTAAATATTATTGCAGCGGTATTAATATCTTTTTTACATTGAGACGTATGGTTTTTTTTAATTTCAAATAAATTAAAATATTTCGTTAATAAATTAAATATTATACAATGACTTACTTCTTCTTGTGCATAAAAATTAATTTTGAATCAAATATGTCCACAAACAGATATCCAAAATGAATTCTATTTTTTTGTATGTCATTTAAAATTTATTGAATTTAACACTTATGCATTATTTTATTGTTTTCACCATAAAAAAAACAGACTTACTAATAGGTTCATTTTAAAAATAGTAAATAAATATTACTATGTTATGTATTACTAATTACAGGTCATGTAAAATATAAACATACCGAAAAATTTGACGTTAGTAAAATTTGTATTTGACATCCGGCTTTGAACTAAGCGTTTCATTTTTGAGACACTATACATGTAAGGGTAAATGGAAATCAAAATAAGAAAATGAATTTTACGAAAAAAAATTGTATTTATACATTTTTTTTTTCTGATGTTTTAATAATGTTTGTCGATTGTACCTGTTTAACTGAAACAGTATTTAAAGCACAGTTATGTCAATACAAACGTCTGCGTTTGTTGTTATCAGTCATGTTCGAGATAGAGATAATAACATGGCGTCAGACGGCGTTTAAATATTGCAATCCAATTATTATTTATGCTGTCTCGTGTCCTAGAATGATTTATTACGAGCAAGGATTTATGTGGGCGAAAATTTATATACATATTTTAAGTATGATTTTATTAACTTGGCGCTTATGGTTGTAATTTTTCTTTTCATATACTTTCAGAATTCTGAATAATTTAGTGTTTTAAGAAAATGTTAAAAAATACCCGAAACAAGAAAAAATAATTGAATATAAAAAGATACGATATTTTTATATTTTATAATTCTGAATGAATTTTAAATTACTTTAACTTTAACGTAACAACCCAACGTAATTAAATGTTTTGTATTAATAAACGTAATGGCATACAAATGTAAGTAGATACACTTTTTAACCGACATCCAGAAAAGGAAAGGGTTTTCAATTCGCCGGCAACTTCCAGATTGATTCCATAGAATTTTTATCAAAATCGGTTCAGTAGTTAGGTTTTAAAATCAAAATAACTGATATAAATTTGTCATTCTAGAAATTTCAAAGTCTCGTCAGTTCACATTTGTTTTAAATAGATTTTTTTAAAGACCAAGAATGCATTACCATGTTATAAGGATTATTGATTGATTATGAAATTATTCTGTAAAAAAAATAATTAAAAAAGTACTTTAGTTCTTCTCTTTAACAGTTCAAATTGACGCAAGACAATAAGGGCGGCGACATTATCTGTAGACCTAATAGTCTAAGAACTAAAGTAGTTTTTTAATTTTTTTTCTTGTTTTCGTAGAGGTTTTATATTATACGAATTTATATAAAGTTTACATTTATATAAGTTTAGCTTCAATTGCCAACAACATCAACATTTCTTTTTTGTCTCTTTATCGTTAATAAATAGCTCCATATTTGTGACAACATTTTAGGGAGCCTATAAAGTATACTATGAATGAATCTACTGTTTTCTATTAAACAAAATATTATGACCAATAAAAAGCCGTAGGATTTTTCCGAAATTAAATGCGAATTAAAATTCTTGAACGTTTTTAATGTGATGCAATCGTTAATTACGTCTTTTGAATGTTACTCACATACCTGTTCTAATGATGGTTGCGATACAAAATACATTAGGAGTAAAAAGAATATTTTTTTAATGTAACAAAGTTAATACATTGTCGCACCATTTAGACCCCTCGCAGATTAAAGTTTTTTATCGTTTAATTATGTTTCAAGCATCCTAGCTATGAAGTGACGTCTGATACCAAATCGTAATAATGTGCGTACATATGGATGCTGATAAGCAATAATGTGTCGACCCACAAAAAGTGAAATTCGGAGATATTGATGTATTTTGATACTGCATCACCTATTTAACATTAGTCAATAAAAAATAAAGTCATATAAACTAAATAAGTACGGTAAAAGTTTCTTAATTAATTGTTTCGAATTTCAAGGTCGTTCCATATTTTGTAATTTATACAATAATCTCAGATATTTAAAAATCTTCTTATTAGATAATATATTAAATATATCAAGCTGCTTCTAATTTATTATACCTTTTATCAAAAAAAGTAAAGAAAATATAGATAAATACTTATTCAAACTAATGTATCAAGAATAGGTTTGATATCTTTAGACGCCATTTTCTCAAAATAAAGTTCGTGTGGCTTGACACAGTATTGCTTATCAGCGTCCATATATCTTCATACTCATTAAGATGAATTAGACTATATTATAGATTCGAAAGTTCATACTCTGCGGGGGTTGTCGATACCAAGTTTTATGTAGTTGTAAAGTCGTTAACGACGTAATAACTCGGTACATGATGAGAACGACAATCAATATTAACGATTATTATTTTATGATTAACTCTGAACGTCTTGGTCGACCTTGATGAATTAATTTTATAGTCTGTGGGAAAAATTTAAAAATAAGTTAGAATTGAATTGAGGCACACGAGGGACTTAAATTCCCGCATCACAAAGTTTTCTAAAAAACTTTTATATTGTGGCGGTTCGGGATTTTCAGTTCATAGGGGATAATTAATGAATGAATTGAATGCATTTAAAGGTACAGTATGTTCCAATTTTTTAACGTATCATTTTTGCAATTATTAGAAATAAAAATAATATGTCTAATCTGTTACCCGAGTATAAGTTTCCATCAAGTATGGTGAAACTTTGCGAAATACAAGTGCGTCACTAATTGTAACCACATATAAACATTATTATAATAATGTAAAGTAAAACATTGTTCACGTTTTATGTGCAAACTCCTCATGCGCGATAACTCGACGGTGTCTTAGATTAAATCTTCACAATTGAAACCCTTGCATTATATAATAAAACACATTTATCTATTTTCTCACCATGTCATGTTACCATGTTACATTTTTTTAAAAATTTGTAACAAATTTTGCGTCTTCATTTCTGGTATCATATCAATATAAAAATTATTTTGATACGCATTCATTTACCTTCTAAACTTACCTATGCTAAAAGTGTCTATCTATTGTTATAAAATATATTGTATCTGGTAAATAGTCGTAACTCGATTCTTCCTATGCAGTGCTAAATAACCTAAAAAATATATGTTTAAGTACACGAACCGTATGTGCAATGTAAATACTGGTTTATTTATGTATAAAATGTGCAGCACGTGAGCGCTTGTTGTAGTCGTTGATAATGTAACGTGGTATCTGAATTAATATATTTGACAGTCGTATTATGAAAGTTTATGGTTTACTATTTAATGTATACATATTTAGGCTGTTTGATGTAATACACTTACTATTTCTAAAAAAAAATACTGGAAAATGACGTGGGAGTTTTTTTTTCTTGCGATATTGGTAAAATGTCTTTGCTTATTATATACAGTTATATAAAAATATATGTTAAAAAACACTTCCTTAGTGTTTACTTTACTGCAAAAGGAATAATATTGCAAAAAGGTTATTTTTGTTGATTTCGATTTTTTTTGTTATTTTTTTTTACGACTGTTAAAATGTTATAAATTCAGTCCATGTTATGTAGCTACTTATGTTATTGGTTTAATTTTTACGTATTACAATGAAGATTTAGTTCGAAAGTGTATTTTATGAACGTTGTGAATATCTCGGTATGAATAGCATGATTCCAATAAAAATATCCAGCTTTTGTAAAAAATATTCACCAAATAATATTATTGAATGTGTATGTGAAGTAGTCGATAAATTTTATGTTATGTGTAGACGTCGGATTATATATACATTTGCTTGTTAAGTATGCTTATTTTTTAATACGTTCTTGTACGCGATAAAGGTGAACTAATCCTGCATAAATTAAAAATAAAATCATTTTTTACAATGGTAATAGTCTAACAGTATGAATATTTCCGCAGTGATTTTGTTCTTTTTAAAATTGTTTCTGTACATATACGCTACCAAGGTTTGTTTTTATAAGTAAATGTATACAGTTCGACGTTTAGTTATGAATGAGTACGTTAGCCATATGATAAGGCATTTTATTATTAAGGTTCATGAAACATTTCAAGTCTACATACAATAGTTCCTTTGTCATGTGTCATTTATAATCATACGAGTATCGAAAGAAATAAAGGATATTCATAAAAATATTGTATAAATAATTTACCGAATGATTATTTGCTATCTCAAATATGATTTTTTTTGAATAAACATTTACATACTTATCTGTGTTTATTTTTTAAATGGTCATTGAAGTAATTGGTTCATTGAAAGATATCGGTAACCTTGTTTTTACTTTTAGGCGAGAATTCCATTTAAGTTATACTCTCGTAAGTAACCTGGTAACAGTTACTTAGGTAACCTTACGTAAGCTCTCAGTGTCGAATATAAGGCATTAAAAGTCAGGCGTGAAAGCAATTACAAAAAATTAAATAAATCTTATATGAAAATCTGAGATCAAACCATACAAGTATTCTTCTCACCTATGAATGAATTGTTTACTGTGTCAAAATACTACAATGCCCTACATATTTTTATCATTTATCTTCAACAAACAGAACAGTTTTCGAAACGTAAGAAATTAGACTTAACTGCATTAATTGTGGCGAGAAATGTTGAGAGTATATTTAGTAGTGTACTACGCTCACAGTATCGTGCGTACCGCCTCGCGTAGCACATCACTTGACAGACAAGCACCGTTTCCCGCCAAATAATATTGCCATAAACACGTGTGTGACTTTTTTTTAGTGTTATCATGTTTGTGAAGTTTTAATTTTTTTTCGATTTTGTTAATTAAAAAAGTTACTAAAATGACCGCTGGAGGTGAGGAACACGAGCCGCTGATTTCTTCATCTGTCGATAATCAACGTGTGACTTACAACAACTCACCCCAGGTACATCGTTTTTTTTATTTTATTATAATAGATAAAAAACTGTAACAGAAGTTATATATTTTTTAATGGTTTCAACAATAGAATAGAGGGACAAAAACGCAGATCTAAATAATAAATTAATATAAAAAATCGCGTTTAATTATAATTGAAACTTTTAAGATCTAAAAGAAATTAATCGCGTTCGCGATAAAGCATGCAATATTAAAAAATATATATATTGCACTATATTCTAAATTTAAGAAAATAATAATCCGATTCAAAAGGAGGAGGGTTTTATTCGGCTTATTTTAAATATTATTATAAAAATAATTAATTTTATAAGTACAGACAATTCACGTTTATACTATTTGACGTTAAAAATCTGTACTCATTTCCAACTTTGGCCTAGGCCTTAACTGGTTACCAAGCAACGTCGACAAAAAAAATCAAAGTGGTCGGCAAAATGGGTGACAAAATCCATGAGCGTATAATTTCAATTAAATCAGCCGAAGGAATATTTTTATCCGCTAATTATGAAAACCGGTTGAACATTGATGTCCGTAATTTTCATATGGCTTAACTTGTGAGCGGACTTTAAATCATCATATTAATTGTAAAGTAGTATTTTTCTGAAAAAAAAAAAATTAATACATTTCATTGTGTATGAGATATTATTTAAATATTTAATTGCAATACATACATCATTTAATTCTAAATTCAAAAGAAATGACATGCCATTTAAATATTGCATTTCGTCTTGACGTATTGCGTAACTTTTTTCAAAACAAACCGACTTCAAATGCGAAATATACAATTTCATTTATCCGGAATTATTTATGAAATACTTGTACCAGATATTTTGATTTAAAAACCTATTTACTACACCTATTTTGATGAAAATTCTAAAAAACCAATGTGAATTTTTGTAATCGGTTCATAAATAACGGAGTTGCGAGGAACAAATATTCAAAACACATTATTAAAACATTACGAATTCAGAACCTCCTCCTTTTTTAAGATACTTGAAAATAGTATGCTATGATTCCTACGCGTAGAGAATTAGTTCAATATTATTAATTATACCTATACAATATTGAACAGTGAACTTATTTTTTAAAATTTCTCTTAATTACATATTTATCCCATTATGAAAACTTATAATGATACTTTATTACATTAATAAAAAAATGATTTTGGATTATTATTGGATGCCTTAGCGCTTACGCGCTTAGCGCTTACTGCGGTAAGGTTATGTTCTGCTATCGCCTAAAAAGTACGTTGCTGATTTCGACACATTTTAGTATATTATCTGATCTTCACTTAGTTTTATAAATCTATAATCATATTTAAAATTACCTCTGAAAAGTGGTAGTTCTGCCGTTAAATAAAATATCAATTGTTTTTCAAGATATTTCTCATAGGTATGCTTCTTAATTTCATGTTCTAATTTAATATCGTCTTACTTTACTTTAGAGTATTAAATTTTTCGTTCTAAGTACTCATAATTTATTTAAAAAAAAGCACGAATAAAACATATTATCAGTGTATAAAGCGCAAGCAATAATAAGAATATGCAGTATATGTAATTATTTTGGTAGACATATTTTTTACAACCAGACAACAAATATCTTATACATATTTATGAATTCAAATCCCACGTTATTTTGATAGATACAAGGCCTTAAAATAGTGGTATGTCGTCTTTTAGTAGTCAAGTTATAGAAAAAGTAAAACGAGTTTCTTTAATGACCCGTTCCGCTGGTTTTAAAACATTGTCTCAAAGTCTAACGCCTCCATATTAATTTCGTTATCTCGTCTCGTCTCTAGTATTTTTTTGTAATTACCGTTTTTTTATTATACTATTTTATTTTAGTCTTTGATTCTTCAAACAAATTGTTTTATTATATATTAATTTTTACAAAGGTAATAAACGAAGTAAAATGTTACTTAAAAGTTATCGAATTCTTATTTCTTATAGTCCGGGTTCCCTGGCCTATCTTTTCACTTGATTAGTAACAAGCTAATTTTCCGTGAGTAGCTTCGTTTCAATGAGACGCCCAACTTTTTCCTGTGCGAAAATTCTCGATTGTGGTAGGTGACAGGGGTAGCAGGAATAAAAGATGTTGACTTGATGATTCTCATAAATTTATTACTAACTGGATTTTTTTTTGTAAAATCTAATGATAATAATCTAAATTATTCGAAAACATTTTTGTCCTACAAAATGTATGGTTTCATCAAAATGTCCCCCTCCTTCGAACATGTATCGATAACAAGGTCATCAAAAATAATTGCTAACCAGCTGATTTATTTTTTTTTACTTCGTTAATATTTATATAATCTAACAGTTATATTGTCCTACAAATTGCATGGTACGTTATCCCGGTCCTACACTCCGAAATGGTTAATACCACAAGACCATCTTTTTCATTACTAACTGTAGGACAAAAATATTACATAATAGATTAGTGTGTTCTCTGCCCAAATGAAACAATGTCCTACAAAAAAACAGGTATCTATTACTAGTCCTACAATAATTGCCATTTTTTCGTTTTCCTATTTGTAACTCTAGAAATTTAAAAAGTGCATGCGAATGAATTTCAACCAATAAGAAATCGTAACTAACTTCAAGACTCTCAAATATTTTTAACTTCCCGCTAAGAAAATTAACAATTTTCTAAAAATCGGGAAGTTATTGGTTTTACCCCGTTTTGCAAAAATCGAGTTTTAATCAGATCTCAATGTTTCGGGGTCCTAGGAAGCTTCCGTGACCATTCCCGCGACTATGCCTGTGCATGTGTGTGTGTGTGTGTGTGTGTGTGTGTGAGTATGTAACTCCCTTATAACTTTTGAACGGCTAGATCAATTTAGTAAAAATTGGTGTCATTCGAAAGGTTTTGTTTGAACTTAGATTTTTAATATGATTTGGACCAATTTCATTCTTTAGATTTTGAGAAATCTCAAAAAAAACTAAAAAAATAATTTTTTCAAAAGTGGTTTTTTTCAAACTAACTTTTAAATAGCTTAACCAATCAATTCCAACAACTAATCAGCTCTCAACCTTGTAAAACCACGTCGATTGCCGCAAACCAAATCAAAATCGGTTGATTCGTTTGTGAGTTATTGTGAACGAAAGAAATCTAAAAAATTGATTTTTTTCAAATTATTTCGAAAATTTTCATATGATCAATAGGTGTTTTTGAGTCTTCCACAGGACTTGAAAAATAACATCGATGGCCACCAATCGAGTGAAAATCGGTTGATTCATTCAAAAGTTATGGCAATTTAAATTTACATAAATTGTACTTTATGAAACTGTTATCAGACTGTTGAGCTCGAAGAGCTCAAAAGCATAGAGCAGCTCTTGTATTGAGCACGGAGAGGTCAAAATAATGTACTATTTATAGTTTTGAGCTCGCAGAGCTCAAAAACAGGGTAATAAACGAAATCCAAGCACTTAGGTATGGGAATAGCGGGAAGTTACAGGGACGGCCTGCAAGGTCTACCATCTTTTCTAATTTTTATTTTCAAAATTGGTCAATAATAAATGAAGATGGTTCGCGTTTCAACCAATAAGGAATTATGTCCCATTTTTTGCGAGTTTCGACCATTGAATAACTTAAAATTCCCAAGAATTTAAATGTTAGGGTAAAAATACAGTGATAACATGTTTTTTAAAATTTAAATAACTTTATTTTTTATAAAAATTGGTAGAAAAATATGTATGCTCTGCGCATGACTACCGCTGTAGTAACGAAATACAGATAATAATTTGCTTGTTAATTTCATGAATTTTAAATATAGATTCAATTGGAGGACCAGGATAACGTACCACGCAAATTGTAGGACAATGTAACTGTTACATTATATAATTATTAAGTAAGTAAAAAAATAAAAATCAGCTGGTTAGCAATCATTTTTGATGACCTCGTTATCGATACAGGTTGAAAGAAGGAGGACTCTTCGATCAAACCATACATTTTGTAGGACAAAATTTTTTTTGAATAATGTAGATTATTATTATTAGATTTAACGGAAAAAAATCCAGTTACTAATAAATTTTTGAGAAACATCAAATCAACATCTTTTATCTCTGCTACCCCTGTTACCTACCACAATCGAGAATTTTCCATAGGAAAATGTTGGGCGTCTTATAGAAACGATGCTATTCACGAAGATTTGGCTTGATAGTAATTATTTTAATATCATGGATCTGTATTACTATTTTCGAGCGTAGGACCGGGATAACGTACCATGCAATTTGTAGGACAATATAACTGTTAGATTATATAAATATTAACGAAGTAAAAAAAAATAAATCAGCTGGTTAGCAATTATTTTTGATGACCTTGTTATCGATACATGTTCGAAGGAGGGGGACATTTTGATGAAACCATACATTTTGTAGGACAAAAATGTTTTCGAATAATTTAGATTATTATCATTAGATTTTACAAAAAAAAAATCCAGTTAGTAATAAATTTGTGAGAATCATCAAGTCAACATCTTTTATTCCTGCTACCCCTGTTACGTACCACAATCGAGAATTTTCGCACAGGAAAAAGTTGGGCGTCTCATTGAAACGAAGCTACTCACGGAAAATTAGCTTGTTACTAATCAAGTGAAAAAATAGGCCAGGGAACCCGGACTATTAGAATCTACGAGGTGGCAATAATACTTAATTAGCAAAAAATATTTATTCATTTCCGGTGGTCTATAAGCAGTTGGCTTTAAGCAGTTAATCATACGTAGGCTCGTCTCAAAAAATCAGAATTAGTCTTCGTGAGAAATGCAATTAAGCACAAAAGTCCACTAAATTAGAATCCTTAAAGTCTTAAGCTCTATACAAATTTAAAAACATAAGCCTATATTGTTTTTGATAATGTCATCATCAAAAATAAGTGCAAATGCATTATAATTAATAGGTTCTACTTCGTAGATCAGAAGAATCGACTTTAAACAATCATTATTTTTTAAAATATTTTAACCAGAGATAAGCAAGCCTAAATAAATATACATATTGTCTATTATAATACTGCACTTATGTAATATCTAACTAACGATTTAAGAGCTCGCAAAAGTCAATTGAATTATTCAAGTCTATTCACCTAAAATACTTCTATATACTTCTCATAGTTCTATTGAACTCGAATGGCTCTAGGTCTATATACCGAACCAATTCATTTAATTGTATCCAATTCGATGCAATCGCTTATATCCTGCTAGAAGACGTTTCGAACCATCAGCTGTTGCTAATGGCAGTAAAATAAGAAGACTTTAAGAAAAGGAACCGTATTCAAAAGTAAACTTGGATGAGATACTTATTCCAGTTTTTTTACTTTACCCCTAATTATTGAACCGATTTAGATAACAATTTTATGAGACGAACTCGAAAGTACACTGTTTCAAAGAAAAATAGAATTAACTCAATTGGTCAAGCCTTTTTTGAATAATCGAGAAACATAAGGAAGAGTTATTTTTAATTGGTTAAGAATTAACGGCATTATAAGGTAACAAACAAAAAAAAACATACACTATGAATTGAAAACTTCCTCTGGTCTGGAAAGTCGTTTAGAAAAGAACTTTTTTTTTAACTAAAGAATTTTATTAAGATGGCATAAAATTATGTTTTGTTAATGTCATTCGAGCAGAAAAAATAAAGAACATTAACAATAAAATTAAGTAATATAAAATATGTGTGAATACTAAATACATAATATGCAGTTTTTCTGATAAAATAAAAATATTAGAAACTTTAGTTTTTTCTGATGCATGCGTTAAATTTAAATCTTATTGGTATGGATCTTTCACATTATTATATAGCACAGATTAATAAAGAAATTTTGCTTAAAAGAAATGTGGGATGCTGAATTTTTGCATGAAACATCATTTTGTGTTACTCAACAATAACCAATAAGCTAAGTGCTGTTAAAAATAGTATCCGTGGACAAAAGTAACCACAGTTTGTATATAGTTTACTCATGATATACCTTTATATATGTCTAATGCGAGAATTACATTTGTAAGTGTTAGTCTTAATTGATATAATACAACTCTGTAATTCGGTAATAGTTAGGGACTGAGGTCACCATATGAAAGTTCTGACTGCCAAAAATAACTATAAATAAAGTCTTTAAACTAAATATTGGCGATTATAGCCTTTTTCAGCGATTGTTTACTGTAACAGATAAATCAATATTATATATAATTACTTTATTATTATTTTTCCACAGATAATAATAATACCGTTATAATAATTTGGGCGACCGTGAAGTAATATTACTATATTAGCAACTCACTGAACATTCGAAGAAGCGCTTGAGACATCAATTAATATTCTTTAGTAGTTATTGCTAGCGGCTTCGCTCGCGTTATTGTAGATTTTGTTTTAAAATATTTATATTGAAAACTAGTCGTTGCTCGTGGCATCGCCCGTGTAATGTTTAAATTTGGCAGATACGATTTAAAAAACAAAAACAGTGCAAAATAAGAACACGTTATCTACGTGTTTATCATACAAAAATCGTATATTTTTAATTAATGGCCGTGGAAATATCATATATGTGTATTAATAAATATGAGTTAACGATGCAATGCGAATGCTTAAGATATTATATTGCATCATTATCGACTCAATTTTTAATAAAATATACATTTAAACTCAGATTTTAAGGAAAACATTTAGATTATATTACAAATAAATACATCAATATGTTTATCAGCTTAAAAGCAAATAAAATTTAAAATGCAATTGTTTCTTTGTTCACTTTTTTTTAAGGGCTGGATTCGCGTCTGAACGTGCTTTAGTTATAAAACATTATTATTTGAAATATTTTAAAAAGTAAGTATCACAATTAAAACTTTACTTTTAAACATGTTTTTATTTCATTCGAACAATCAGGCTTAATTGGTCATTATTAGGGCTTCCAGTCGTCCTGTCTACTATTTTATTAATTAAGGGTAGTATAATAAGATTAACGAATGGTATATAGCCATATTATTTAATCTGATTAGTTGGTTAATCTGCCTTTCAAAATAGTTAACAATACATACACACACTATTAAACTATAAATAAGCGTTTATTATACTCTGACTTAAAACTAAATCTTATTATATAAATTGTTAAAAAATAACTAGTTTTATAATAATATTATAAAGACGTTAAATTTGTTTGTAAGTTCCTATGTAGGAGGTGGTATCTGCAACTACTAATCTGATTTGAAATTGCCTTTTTATTTTGAACGTTTATATTTCAAGCTGCAGCTCATAGGAGCGAATCAGTAGCCATAAATGGACGCTGATAAGCAATACTGTGTCAAGCCACACTAACTTCATTTTGAGAAAATGGCGTCTAAAGATGTCAAACAATTCTTTATCAATTTGTTTTAATAAGTATTTGTCCATATTTTCTTTCTTTTATTGATAAAAATTTAATGAATTAAACGCGGGTTGATGTATTTAATATATTATCTATTAAAAAGTCTTTTAAATATGTGGGATAATGTATAAATTGCAAAATAAGGAACGACCTTGAAATTCGAAACAATTAATTAAGAAACTTTTTTCCCAATTATTTAGTTTATATGAATTTATTTTTTATTTAATAATGTTGAATAGGTGATGCAGTATCTAAATATATCAAATTCTCCGAATATCACTTGTTGTGGGTTGACACATTATTGCTTATCAGCATCCAAATGTGAGAGCAGCTAGTAAAATAAATGTGTTTAAACAGCATTAACCATAAAGAGAATTATCGTTATCATATCATCGTAATAAAATTTGTGTTAAATTTATGTATGTGCAGTTTTCTTTACTTATTTAAGTTAACAGACAAATATAGCGCCTTACCATAAATAAGATTAAGGGATGAGAATTTATCGATCTGAATCATTTTTTTATGAGAAATTATACTGTTTGAAAATTCATGATTTTCGTTTCGGGTATTAAAATTAAAAGTCACGTAAAGAAAAGTCTTTTTGGTAAATAAACACTACTGAGGTGTTTCCAATATTAGTCCGTTCAAACACACAATCTGCATATGTAAGTTTTTAATAAAATAAATTATAGTATCTACCTATGAAGTAAGTTGTCCAAGCCAAATTTTCATATTTAAATTTTAAATTGGCGCTAGTTGTATGAATGTATGGTTGCCATCTCTAAAATTTGGCAACCAGGACAAGACGCGTAAAAACTGCGGATTTTAGAGCACAGAACCCGGACATGTCAGATTTGTTTTAATAGTCAGTTAAATAAAAAACAGTTGAAAATGACATAAATTCATTTTGTTTATTTTCAGGCTATAAAATTAAATTTAGTCATCTTTTATCATCATTTTAAATGTACCTAAAAAACAGAATCTTATTACAGTTTGTTACAAATTGTTTTAATAATCATTTAAATTTTTTTTTAACCCGGTCTACAAATGAAACTTTCCCCGGACGGTCCCCGGATGCCTTATAAACTATGACAAAACTGAGGAAACCCGGACGGATGGCAACACTATATAAATTAAATAAATACGAGAAAATAACTAAGATTGACCACGATACTATAACCTTTTCTTATCTTAATTATTATTTACAATTAAAATTTCTTATTCAATAAAAAAGTTTACATAATAATAATGTTTAAATAGCGTTACTCGCGTTAATGTTGATTTTGTCATTAGATCTTTATAAGAGGAATAAATCGGTAATACATTGTTATCAGCCGACTTCAAAAAGGGGGTTCTCAATTTGAAGTGTGTTTTTTTTTTAATGATTGTTAGAACACCGTCATTTCTTAATCGATTTTGATTTTATTTTTCATCTGAAAGGATATACTTTCAGATTGATTCCATAGTAATTGTATCATAATCGATTTAATATTTCGTTTTTTTAAATTAAAAAATTATAATGCCTGGAAAAAATATGTAATTTTAATAAACCAAATGGCTTTTAAAATCGATGACTTTTTTTAAAGTCTTCATTATTATCATATAAATCTACGTCGCGCATCTCATTTCCCAGTCGTCATGTTTTGTCCGACATCTTCAACAATTGTTGCCTCATTTCAAAATATACATTAACAATACTCCACGGGCGTAGCAATAGCTTTTATGTGGGAGGGGTATGTCCAAAGTTCAATTTAAAATCCGAAGACGTGAAGAGTGAGAGGGGTTTGTAACTGAAAAATACCCAGTAAGATGATATAATTCTAAATGTCATTCAAAGCTATTTAGATATTATATAAACCTTTGTCTTTGCCATTCGTTAAATGTACTAAGTTTAAGTTAGACGTATACTCCCGAACCCTCTAAAGCCCCTCTTGAATACATACGCCCAATATACACAAAACCAAAAAATACTATACAATATATAATAAATACAAAAAAAAAAAAAAAACTATATAAAACTCCGCTCGATAATTATTGTTGAGCACATTTGTTTTATAATATGTAATGAATTAAAATTTAAATATCTATTCGTGTTTTACTTCTAATCTCGAAAATTTATGGATTGACATTTATATATTAATCTTGATCTTTGAAAAAGGTTAGCAAATGAGATAATCCCGTTACATGTGAAGCAAAATTACGTGGCAAGGATTTAACTTCTCAACTCTCAGACTTTCATAAAAATGTACCTAAGTTGTTTGTCAAATATCAAAAATCAAAATATGCTTTATTCAAGTAGGCTTTTACAAGCATTTTTGGATCGTCAATACAGAAACAAATAAGAAAACAGAAAAACTAATTTCTTGATTAATTTACCATCGGTTCAGAATGTAGATTCTACTGAGAACAACCGGCAAGAAACTCGATAGTTAAGTCTTTTAAAAAGTTTTACAATGCGTACATACATTTATTATTTATACCGTAACAAATGTATTAAATACCCTGTGTGAATCCAGCTTACTACTAAATCCAAGCATCTTTATCATCTATATAATCTTGAACAGAATAATATGTATCAGCCTTTCATAGTCTACTGCTGGACATACGCTTCTTCAAAATTGCGCCCCAGCTCCTGATGTTCATATTTCCGCATCCAGTTTACCTTAGTGGATGTTCATAATCACATATGGTATTTTAGCAACTTTTTAGACCCCCCTTACCTCTGGTGTTACAGCGAGTTTATACTAATTACACGATATCACAATAACCCCTTGTGATATTGCGTAATTTTTCTCGGACAGGCTAATTACGAAATACTGGCGAATTTTATTATGATGTTTCAAATTCAATTCAAAATATTTTTCATTTATAATGGCTTCTAAGACTCTGTATGAGTTAATCGTCAAGTGATAAATTAGCCTTTAAAGTATAAAGCTACCACCACTTCGAAAAGTAGATTCTACCGCGATGAACTGGCAAGAAACTCGATACGTGCTCTATTAAAATAAACTTCTATAAAGTGTATTCTCAATTGCAACTTCTTTTGACAGTTTAATATCCAGCTAGAAAATCAACACATATTAATTTAGAAGGTGGCAAATGTAAAACAGTCTGCGGGATTATATTATAGATACGAATAGTGTATTCGTATCTATAATAAAATGAAATATTTAGTCATAGTGTAAGTTGAATAATGAAGTTATGTTTTAATCTTCGATAACAATCAGGTTTTCTTTGCCGAAACTCGTCAAGATACTAACTAAGGGTGGTCAAAATAGATATTAAATTTGAAATATAAATACTGGAAACGTCTTTCACGATTGTTATAAGTACAGTAAAAAAGATCAACGTCAAAAATCCGTAGAAATTAGTCATACTGTCGGAATTAGTCAAGATGGACATAACCCTAAAATTTTAAAATTCAAAATTTCACTGAAAGCACTACATGGTACAAAAAAAAAATACGTTTTCTATAACGTTTCAATTGACGATTGACATCGATCGCTCGCATCAAAGGCTTGTTAATCCAGTTGCTGACATGCGATATGAGCTGTATTCGGTTATAGATCGATATTAGCGGCCCCTCTATTGTCCGGCTCGGGTTACCGCAGTTCAAAAATTGAGTACGGCTTTACGTCGTGGTTATTTGAACTTGCATTTAGTGCTTGGGAAATAAAAGAAGGAATTTTTACTTATCACAGTTTGGTTAAGTTTGCCTTTATTTTAACGAAGGAATTTTGGTGAATTAAAATTAAACATTTTTGTTTGGGTTTTAAAAAGATAGATTGTGGTTTATGAATGTCATATATTGAATGTAAGAGAATATTCTTAAGGAGATGAATTAAAATCGTCTTTTGACGACAACACACGCTATCGAGTATGCGATGTGGTGATGCATATCAGTTAGTACATCACTAAAATTATAATAAGTGACCGATTGTAATATTTTATTACCAGTGCCGCAAATAGGGCGGTGTTCGGGGTGCTCGGGTACAGAGTGCGAGCTCGGGTGAAGGGGCGCAATAATAGCCAGACTAGCACGGTTTTAAAAACATGGTTATAGGTTAGAAACTAGTAGCAAATATACAATACTTATTATTTACTTTATGTATACATAATAATAAAGAGCAGTTAAATAAAATGCTATTTACGGCAGCGTTGGCTACACGATTGCCTTCTAATTAATCTATAGGTTAACTGTCGGGGAGTCTATAGTGTAAGGCATTTTTACACGTGAGCACAATGCTAATAGCGAACAAAGTCATAGATTTCATCGGATGGCGTTCCCTTTGGGAATCTATGGACTCAACGAATAAAATGAAATCCCGGTGAATATTCATTTCAAAACGTTTTAATACGGACGAGTTTGTTAAAATTGTATGAAATGAAAGTAAGCTTTTTAAAAAACGTACCCAAAAAACAGTCACTTCCATTTTAATTTCAAGTACAAGTTTCGAATAAGTAACAGTACATTCAAAAGTTTTATTGATTTCGAAACCTTGTTGAAATAAAAACAGCTTCATAATTTTTTTTTATTAAATCGGTTATTTTGTAATATTTTTAATTAAAACCAGCAGTAGGTTTTCATAAATTCGAAACATTTATAGTTAATTTATGAATATAAAATTTACTAAGTAAACTACTTTATCGATAAACTTATAAATTAAATAAATTTCAATAATATAGTTTATAAATTCTGTCTTAGAACAGAGAATAAGGTTTGAAATTAGATTGGGACAACACTGCGACACATTAGGAACACCAAAGTTGAACTTTGGGGTTTGAACCTAAAGTTTGCTAAATAAAAACTATACGTAAAACACTAAGATGCTATTAATTTTAAAACAAGAATTAACTTACATTTTTACCTTAATTTTAAATCTCGAGTAACTTTTTCCACTTTATTTTCGGATTGCAAATGAAAATACTTGTTCTCCTACATTTAAACAATTTTAAAGCCTTTTGTTTTTTTAAAGCAAATTGTGTGTCGAAGATAGTACACACATTATTTTCATAAAAATTCTTCAAATTAAAATACCCAAGCAAGGCAATCGCTTTAACACAATATTTTTTGATAACTTGCATGTAACTATAAATACTTACGAGAAGGTTATATTTCGAAATTAGATATAAACACTAGTATTACCTACATATATTTTTATAATTTTGTTTTTCTGTGCAGGGTAGTTCACCGAGTGAATCACCACGAGGAAGTGGAGGAGAGGTGACACTAGCAATACCTCAAAGCAGAAGCTATGGGGCAATCGGTGGCGTGGAGAAGGTTACTTACACGTGGGCGGACATCAACGCCTTCGCAACAGAAGACAGGTCGAGGAACAGAAAGTTCTGGAACTTCTGGCGAGGCTCCTCAGACCGTATGTTCCAGCAGAGGAAGCAGCTGCTTCGGAATGGTAAATGATTATAGAAATATGCTACAATAGAATCAGTTTTCTAATTTACACCTAAAAGTGTGAATCCTATAAAAGATTCCATTTACTCAGGCCCGCGCCGTCCATACGTGCAAAGCCGTGCGACGCACGACGGCGCCGAGTTAAAAAGGCGCTGGGCCTATTTTTCGAATTTTCAAATTTTTAATATTTACATTGGATTTCGTATAAAAAACTTTGCGGAAAAGACTTGTTGATTGGACTAAACCATTTTCTACTCATATCGCCACTACAAAAAGGGCGCATATAAGACAGTTGCACGACAGCGCCGATTAGGCTTGGCGCGGGCCTGCATTTACTATACAGAAAATGAGATTATCTATCTTCGACTTAGACTATAACAAAACTAATAAATTGTAGAAAATATTTCATCTATATAGAGCTATAATTTAATCATAATTAACACCCTGGATATTGTCAAGATGAGTATGACAGATCGAAACAAAAATGCGAATAAAACATTTTTAATATCATTATGCTCCAGATCGCGAGCAAAGACCACTTTTCAATTTTAATTGGAAGGGCTTACTTGTACAAGTTTTTTAAGGTTCAGTTCATTAAAGATTGTTTTTAAAAGTATAAATATTTTATATGATTCTTATAAGAAACAAGTATATGTATGTACTCAAATTAACATTGTACTTAATTATTGTCCGTATTAATAAATAAATAAAATACATAAATGTATTAATGACAACAAAACGAAATAGAAGAAAATAAAAATATTTCATTCCGTATTTTTTAATGACTTGATTTAATAGATTTAAAAAATAGTATTACATTGGCTTTTGAACAATAATTATTATTATAAATATAATAGAAATATTCTTCTTATTAAAAATATTTTTATTTTATAAAAGCGATATAAAATATATGAACATCAGGTATATATAACATATATCTATATATTTATTTTAAAAAGTAGTAAATCATCAGCTAAGCCAGGCTCGAATTCTTTTTGAAATTATTCTCATTAAAAATAGCTAAAACTAGACAAAATCTTCATTATTACCAATTTTGAACAGCTACAATTATTAAAAACTCGTATGTGATTAATACATTACATACATTTATGCATTCAAAGAAATGTTTCGGGAGGAACCGGTTTTGAAACGCGTTGAATGTTGAAATATCAACAAAAAAATGCACTTAAGAAGCTCGAGTTTTTTTAAAAGTAATACTTAAAAAATGAAAGAAAAAAGATAAGGTTTTGAATAATTTACATTATTTATTTATTTTTTATTTGCCCCACATCTGTTTTAAATTCGTTTGTAGTTAAGCCATTTTATTAGTGATGTATATTTTTCTATGGCTTATTGTATTTTTTACACCTAGAAATGTTGGCGTATTCTAAAATTGATTAAATTATTTGTAATTTAAATAAATAATAAATAACGCATCACACTCAACGGCCCCCATTAAGATCTCATGACCTTCTGTCGGGGGTCCGGAAACACTCACAACACTAACACAAACAACCAGACCACGACAAACATCTGTATGGCCAATACACACGTTTGCCGTGAGCGGGGATCGAACCCGCGACCTTTAGCGCTTTAGTCAGTTACAATGACCATTGCGCCAACGCGTCTGCCAAATTATCATGACATTTAGATGATAGATGTCATTTAGATTAATTATTTAAAAGGAAGAATAAGTTTTAAAATTATGAACTTAAAATTATGCTTACTACTGTTACAATTATAGAACCCAATACAATACTAGGAATCACATGTCAGATTACGATCAATCGTTGAATGGAAGGCATCTTTAAATTACGTATTTTGCCTTTGAAGTAATTATACATTTTTCAGTCTTAATTATTATTCGTGATATATAAAATGGACATCTGGACAATATAATTAAATTTTTCTCTACAAATATTTTCTATAACTAACCTTCTTTTAACAGTAAATGGAGCCGCATATCCCGGCGAGCTGCTCGCGCTAATGGGATCATCTGGCGCTGGAAAAACTACTCTACTCAACACATTGACCTTCCGAACCCCTAGCGGGGTGGTCTCCAGCGGGACCAGAGCCTTAAATGGCCAACCAGCTACACCCGAAGCCATGGCGGCGTTATCAGCATATGTCCAGCAACAGGATCTGTTCATTGGCACTTTGACAGTACGAGAGCATTTGGTTTTCCAGGTGAGTGAAATTTTAGATTATTTTGGTTTTGGAAGCATTCAAGTTAACTAACCAGACGATAATGTAAGAGACAGGCCCTGATTTTGTTAACGCGCTTTGAAACTAGAACGTAAGAAATTGTGATATGTTTTTTATATGTGTTACGAATAATGTCCCACGAATTTTGAGTTTTATTTTTTTTTCTCGATTAGTTATTGTAAATGTTATGACAGACACGTTGGCGCAGTGGTCACTGCAACTGACTGTAGCGCTAATGGTTGCGGGTTCGATCCCCGCTCACGACAAATGTCTGTATTGGCCATACGTATGTTTGTCGTGGTCTGGGTGTTTGTGTTAGTGTTGTGAGTGTTTCCGGACCCCGACACAAGGTCACAAGATCTTAATGGGGGCCGTGAGTGTGATGCGTTTATTTATTTATGAAAACTTCACTCAGGATAATCCTGAGTTAGGTAAATATATAATTCGAGTAATAATAATTAGAGTGTAAATAAAAAAATACATTACAGGTGTTATTTAAAAGTTGAAATTATTCAAACTACGTATATCTTAATTATATTACTTTTGAAACAAGTTTAAAAAAAAAAGACAGTCATACAGAAAAAGTATTTTTTAATTAAAAACTATACGTTGTTTTGGTTTTTTACTATTACTTGGAAATTACGTGACTTCAATTTCCATATAACATTAAAAATTGACGCGTATCTGTCAATCTGTCAGTACCACGTCAAGTCAGACAGTAATTGTACTCGTCTACTAAACGTCAAATAGATTAAACTGACTACGTATATAGAGATGTTTAGAAAAGATTTTTATAATAATTAATTTTTTGAAAATGTAATTATTATATGTATATCTCGTTGATTTACCCGCGTTGAATGACGTTACTTGTCAGATTGATTTCGTCTATGAATTTTAACAGGATCAGTTTTTAATAAAAAATATAAATATCTTCTTTTCTTTCTCTATATATATTGATGTTAATAACTCGTTATAATTAAACTATTTTTGACCGACTTAAAAAAATCGATTTGATTAATACTATACTTTGAGATTGGTACCATAGAGTTGAATCAAAATTCAGTAATTTGGTTTTAAAATCAAAATAACTCATTAACCAAAGAATTGAATTGAATCAAAATAACTAGAATAAGTATGTCGTCCAAGCAAACGAAATTACGCATTCCGATTTTAAAGTCGCTTTTTAAGTCTTGTCAATTTTAAGTGGTCTTTTGTCACCAGTACAGAGAAACCTGAGACTATTAAAAGCATCTATTGGATCACTCTGTATATTACCAATGTAAGCTTTTAAACAGCTTTGTTACATTAAATCCTTGTCTTTTTGTAACCGCATTCCTGCCTGTGGTCAGTCGAAGTGCATGAATATGTTATTTGCGAGGAGTCCAATAACCCGGTCATGTTATTATAATAAGTGTGTTATTACTGACGGGTGTTATTACCTTTTCTATATAATTATTTATGATTTATAGGTAATTTAGATTGGCGTCGACGGGGTGTAGGTATAATGACTTAGCAAGCGACAATTTGTTTCCTAGTTGCATTTAAATTTGTTAATCATTTAAAAATTACATATTAATATAACAAATAAAACTGGTCATGTGTGAGTCGGACTCGCGATAAAGGGTTCCGCATCATCGTACAAATATAATACTATTACTCTCTCTCTCTCTCTCTATCTATATATATATATATATATATATATATATATATATATATATATATATATATATATATATATATATATATATATATATATATATATATATATATATATATATATATATATATATATATATATATATATATATATATATATATATATATATTACTATTATTAGTTTTCGTATCAGATTTTCTTAAAGATTTACAGTTAAGTTTAAGTTGTTTGTCATCGCTTTACAGTTGAACATACGTAAGCCTACCTAGGTAGGCGTTACCAGGTTACAAAGTTGTTTAGTGTCAAGTGAAAATAATACTTACAAATGTAAATCTCGCCTAATAGTAAGCAATATAGGTACTATAACGCTTCGGTTACGAGTTCAACGCGCACTTGACCGGTTTTCATTTTTTGTTACTCTAGCCGCAATAGAAATACACATTTTGTGAAAATTTCATCTCGACCTTATACGAATCATGATATACAACCCACTAAAAGATGGACAGCGAGGCTTAGTAATACGGAACCCTAAAAAAAAAAGAAAAATGTAATATTTCGTACGTATCAACTAATGGTTTTAATGAGTATTTCTTTATAACGGATAGTTTGACTCATTTTATATATGTTTAAAATATTTATAAACGATTTTGTTTCAAGATGAATCCAATTTAAAGTATTCAAGCTCACTCGGCGACAGCACTCGGCGGCCTTGACTCTTAAACAGTTCCGACGAAATGTATTCCTTATTAATTCGAACAGGAATTACGTAAAAGACTTGATTTTGTTAATAGATTCATTCCATCAAGACCAAATTATTTAAAAGCTATACAAACTTTGGTCGCTGGATTTTATGCCTTTGAATGGAATTTTTTTTTTAAAGTATCGCTGCATTAACTCGCCTCTATTTATTTATTTATAAATAGAAGACTAAATGCAAATTTCTGTATTTCTAACTTCGAAAAATGTCAAATATTTATATGAAATTCCGATGGATATTTGAATGCTGATAAGCAATAATGTGTCAACCCACAAAAAGTTAAATTTTTAGATATTGATGTATTTTAATACTGCATCATTTATTTAACATTATTCAAAAATATTAAGATCATATAAACTAAAAAGTACGGAAAAAAGTTTCCTGATTAATTGTTTCGAATTTCAAGTGCGTTCCATATTTTGCAATTTATACAATAATCTCAAATATTTGAAAAACTTCTTATTAGATATAATATGAAATATATCAATCTGCTTTTAAATAATTATACCTTTTATCAAAAAATAAAAGAAAAAGTGGATATATACTTCTTCAAACATATTTGTTAAGAATAGGTTTGACATCTTTAGACGCCATTTTCTCAAAATGAAGTCCATGTGGCTTGACACAGTATTGCTTATCAGCATCCATTTATTTCCTTTAATGTATTTCAAAAAGTAGTTATTTCAAGAAGTCCTCTGCTAGTATAAAGTAGTAAGTACTCGTATATGCTTCTAGAACTACCGGTTTACGATGTAGGCTGTAGATTAAATTATCTGTCAGTCTGGAGTTTTTTTTAAGCAGATTATGTAATTCCCGCTATCATACTAGTGATCTGATATGTGTTTCAATGTTACATTTACTAGAATAATGTATCAATTTATAGATTATTCTCAGGAAATCGAAACCGACCGATTTGGCGTATTAAATGTGTATTTACATAAAAACATCTATGTTTTACATTCTCTAGAATATATTCGTTTTATTTTACTAACAACTTAAGTTTATATATATTAAATTGACATTTTGTTATCATGTAAATTAATCAAAACGAGTCACGTTATTCCTTGGTTAAGTCTGTCAAGTAAATAAGCTTCGATATATTATAAAATTACTCAAACGCATACACACTTAAACACATTCGTTATCTTACTAATAAATCTTACTACTATTATAAATGCTAAAGTTTATGAGGATAGATGAATGTTTGGAAGGTTGGAAACTGCTGAACAAATTTTGATAAATCTTTACAGATTATTTTGTCCATCAGAAAAACACGCATTTTACTATATATTACATATCTGTTTGCTTTAGTTCATTTGTTCTTTAATTTTTAATAAAAAATGATTATAAATTAATAATAAATAGCGTATCTACCAAACCTTTTCTTAACACATTTCTTTAAAACTTTCACGTCTTTAGGTCGCTTAAAGGTTAAGGACCTAATCCGTACTTTTTGTACATTTTTTATTATAAATAGTTGCGCAATAAATAATTTAAAACAAACAACAAATAATTTATCCAACAATATGATTTATAAGGTGAGGCTAATGGACACGTGATTAATGCGCACGATGAGATAAAGCAATTAACCTGTCTTTTTATATTAAAAAATATTATGAATGTACGATGTACGTCGTATGAGCCTTTAGCATATGCTAAACATATATATGTTAATATGCCGTTTACAATGATATTTATAACTAAATATTTACGTTAAAAATCTGACGGTTTAGTACAATTTGCGTTTTAAGATTGAATATACAGTATCAACAGTTTTACGATAGATGGCGCTGTATTATTTTTTTATGTACGAGTATGTTTACCGATTATTTAAACACGGCTTTACCTATTTGTTTTTTTTTGTTTGTAAGGAAGGGATATACTACCAAATTGGTTTCATAAAATTTTTATCAAAATCGGTTCAGTAGTTTGGTTTTTACCGAGTAGTTCGGTATTGATGATTCTTTTTTTTATCTGAAAGGGTATACTTCGAAGTCGGTCCCATATAAATTAGGAAAAAGTTCCGACCTTAATTATGAGGAAATACGGGCGGATTTACTAATCAGTCACAGATCTGAAATCATTTGAAAAATTGTTGTTTTTACTGTAATACTAAATACGATTTGTTTGTTTACTTATAAGAGTTAACATAAATAATTTACATATTTATTTTCATTCACAGGCACTTGTCCGGATGGATCGGCATATACCATACGCACAGCGCATGCGTCGTGTACAGGAAGTCATATCTGAAGTAAGTATTTTACCGTTTTATGTAAATACTTCTATTTGTAAAAGTCATTAACCAAAGAATTGAATTTAA
This sequence comes from Hypolimnas misippus, assembly GCA_037950945.1. NCBI lineage: Eukaryota > Metazoa > Arthropoda > Insecta > Lepidoptera > Nymphalidae > Hypolimnas > Hypolimnas misippus. Next base: position 2,984,035 of record JBBEEQ010000024.1, read on the forward strand.
TCTATTTTTACATTCAAAATTGTTGCCTTGTTTAACTTAGGTTCAATTTTGAGATCTAATTTGTGATGTATTGAAATTTAAATAAAACATTTTTTTTGCGATGTTGTACATAATATTAAAAGAAAACCTACCTACATATCATATTTAAAAAGCTCTTCAATTCTTGTAACTAATATAAATTTACATATGTTACTTTATCTCACGATTCTAGGATCTTAGTAGAATTATAATTTTTTAAAATTTTTATGTATTTTATACATCCTGTTATAATGACTCTATGAAATTTTTTTAAAGATAATAAACATGCGATATTCTTAAAAATATTTCATTAAGATGTTTATGGCTAGCTGCGATGGCTGTTAATTGAATAACTAATTAAGTTACCTGTGATTATATGTTTAGTTAATTCAGTATAGGATAGATTATATCGAGAATTAATTCGATTAACGATGTAAAACAAAATGCAAAGATTTGAAAATTATTTATTTTACTTACACTGCACTGTAAATACATCTCGTCATCATCATACATACCTTGCATTATGCGAGAACATCGATGTTTCGTATAAAATACTAAATAATAATATATTTACGAAAAATAGGACTCGAAAGTTGCATTAAAAGACTTAACAACTTTCAAAGTACTCAGTGTCAACTTTCAAAAAAAACTTTAACACAAATTAAAAAAAAAAATTATGAAGAAATCATCTCAATCATAATAATGTGTCACATGCAATTCACTGAGTTTATATTACAAAGTTATATTGTTACGCAACAATCGCTTGCACAGATATTACACATAACAGGTAAATTGATCATTATAACATCATCTAGGCGTCTATTTTTAAAGGTTAATGTTTTATTGACGTAAGAGTGCGGACAAATAAAGATTAGTCTAGGCGAGCATTACATTTGTAAATTTTACTCTCATAACTGATGGAAAACAACCCCGTCACCTAGTAACAAATACGTCGTAATTGGTTACGAAAGCTGCATGCGTAAAAAAATTGTGCACTGACAGAATGTTCTAAAGCAATGACAAACATTATGTAAATCTTTATGAAAGTCTGTGAGCAAAAGTTATAAGTGTAATTCTCCACTACGGTTATTATTTCCGTAAAAGAATTTTTATTAGAGTTCTGTAAAATGGAACATTTATAGAATGAAATGAATCAATGAACAACTAACATTTCATTTTCGGTAAATTAAAAAAGTTTCTGTGAAAATGTAGGTAAATAATAAGCATTCATGATTATTTTTTTATTTCTTAGATCCATAAACTATCTATTTATAAATATTATTAATATGCATTAATATTTTAACAAAATGTATACATAATTATTTTTCTATCTAATGTAAGTGTCGTGAATGCACTAGAACAAGTTAGTTCTGCTTTACCTAATAGTTATAATTAAATCCAATTTTAAATATAACATTGAGAACTTGTATATTTTTACATATTACAAATATATTTATAAAGATTATATACTCCTAACTTAAAATTTCAAAGCAAAGTCACATTATAATTGAGTGGATAAATATTCGTTCTATTATAAATATATCCAATATTGGTTTGTCATATGGGATAGAATAAGTGACTCCAATCGAAAGTTATTGAACTAATAAGTCTCTAATACGAAGCCTCATCCTTTCGAGTTATGATCGTTTTGTTAATTTTTTTTATAATTTTGTTACATTTTACTCTTTAATTGCCAATACTTAACTTTTTTATCCAAGTTCCTAACAGCTCAACTTTAGCTTTTTTAGACTGTATAATATACTCAATCCAAATTAAATTAGATCCTGTGATTCATTAATATTAATGATATGAGCTCATAGAATCCTAGAAATGGGTGTAACAAAATTTAAGTTCAACTGTAATGCATTTACTAATCATACGTCATAGATAAAGAAGTTAAAATACAAAAATGCATCGGATGCGCATCCGCAAGTGGTCACGAGCCTATCTAATTCCGTCCTCATGACGGCTATTCCTCCTATTAAATTCTTAATTTTCTTAAGTAAAGTCACATAGTCCAATCAACTCCTGCAAAAACGAAAAAACCTATGTATTTATGACAAGAATTTGCTCTAATTAAATTCATTTAGATAAAAAATACAAAGAAATGTTTGACCTAACCAATGGGTCAAGCAGTTCTCTGTATTTTTATGAAGATTAGGAGTTTAACGTACAATGCAGTCCCTGTTATAATATTAAGCACAAAGATATTACACACGTGACAGTATTAATTTATGCTCATATCTGGTAGCATTTGTATTTATATTTATCAAAATTCCTTTGATGTTTCAGTTTTAACATTTGCAAAAAGCAAGGGAAAATGAAAGCATTGTAAATCTATAATACATAATATTATTTACAGCTATAGAATATTTTTCTTTATTGATTCATTACTATTTAAGTCGACTAAACTTTAATTCCACCACCATGAATAATATTTTGTTTATCGACGTTGCCTCTGTGGTAAGCAAACGATGATGAAAAGAAATTGATGTAGTATTAAAGAGTCAGAAGTGAATAATAATAAAACATTAGATTCATTTTCCACGTCTTTGTTTTCTAATTCTTGAAATATATAATGCTCTCTTTCTTAAGATCAACCACTACTCTCCAGGTCACGTGTATTTAAGTCCCATTAATGGCGAAAAGGAGGAATTCTTTCCGCAGATATTTTTGCGTCACAAAATAACACCGTTGTTCACGAAACTTTAATTTTTGAGTTCCCCTTGTGCGTTATGCGATACAATAAACGTTCTATTAACGTTTATAATGACGGACAAGAGTTAGACTTTTATTCTTAAACTTATGACTAAAGTTATTGTGCGTCTGCTCCAGAAGTTTTACATTTTTTACCTACGGTTGGCTCTAAATCTAAAAATCATTCTTAACACTCTTTACTAATATAATATTTAGTATCTGAATCTGATTAAACAATAAACATTGTAACTGTTAGACGGCGAGAAAAAACTTTTACATATTTAATACCGACTAGATATTAGATAAAAATCATATTTATTTTTTAAGTCTCTCCATCAATCAGAGCCATTTGAACATTTCGGTTCCTGTTGAAACAGACATTTTTAGTAACCAGGAAACTATAATTACATCGGATAATGAGGATCGTTAAAATATGTAGGTATAATAAAATTGGATTAAAGTCGTGTAACCGGAGTAGGGAGTACATAATCCTATTGCGTTGTACCACTAGCACGCCTTCGCCTACTTCAAAATGATAAATATCATGTGTTTTATAAGACTTAAACAGCTGGATTTTAAGCATATACGTATTTTAGTAGGAAATCCTGCGTCTCTTGAGAAATTTTGATATCTTAAAAAGTACATCAAATGAAGCTAGGAAAATTTTGATGATATGGACGTAAGCTAAGTTGAAGGAATAACAACACTACATAAATATACATATATAAACAAAAATAAAACCGATTTGAAACGATTTTTATTTTTGTGCATGCAAGTAATTAGTGATCGTGTAAATTAAATAATGTAATTTTGTTTACCCCAATTGTATACAAGAATAGATTTCATATATTCGTCACAATAACAAATGTAATGTGTAAATTCTAATTCGATATCTATTATGATTGAAAAGATATAGACACCCAGCGATTTGCGATGTACATCTTTCGAGATTTCAATCCTCATCCATCACACCCATTCCTCTCCTTGATGGTTGAAATCACCTCAATTTTGGTAATTTGTTTTAGCTGGCACTTTCAAAGTGTCAGAACACAGTTATTGGAATTCCGGGGAGATTGAAGGGAATATCTGGTGGTGAAATGAAGAGGCTCTCTTTCGCAAGTGAGGTCCTCACCGATCCCCCGCTTATGTTCTGCGATGAACCCACCTCTGGCTTGGATTCATTCATGGCACAGAATGTTATTCAGGTAATTTTTTTTTAAGTAACGGGGTTTAGTGAGTATTACATTAGGCGTTTCATTTATCAGGAAAGTGTCTATTATTAAGGAAAGAGATCTGGTGTCTCTAAATGTTGGGTATATCTATCATGTAAATTTAAGAAATTGTCGATTTATTTCTTGGATACAATATCATTTTTATTATGATATATTTTATACCCATTTATTTGAATTTACAAAACCCTTTAATATAGAAATATTGCTTTTAAAAATTAAAAACTATAAAAATAGTTTTTAATACGATGAAACCTTATGAAATTTACTGTAATTATAACGTTTGAGGACTTCATTTATTTTTTTAAATATTAAAGAAAGCATAAAATGATTTCTTTATTCAATCAGGTACTTAGCGGTTTAGCTAAAAAAGGAAAAACGATAGTTGTAACGATACATCAGCCATCTTCCGAACTTTACGCCATGTTTGATAAGCTGCTCATCATGGCTGATGGCAGAGTAGCATTCCTCGGGTCACCAGATCAAGCTACTGAGTTCTTCAGAGAGTAAGTATTACAATTATATTGCACTATCTGTTATTCTCTCTTACACACTGACCTGGACTTTCATGATCCATGATAATTTTGTTTTTTTTTAAAGTTTCATGATTAATCAGCTAGTTTAAAATTGTTTCTATGTTCTTAATGGATTTAATATCTTTTTTATGTGTATTTCCTGAAAATAGTTTATTTTAATTTACTAAAAGGTTAAATTAATTTTGGTTAAATGTTACCATCATACCAATGTTATCGAATATTGCCTAGACTTGGAGCAGCATGTCCAGCAAATTATAATCCAGCAGACCACTACATCCAACTTCTCGCTGGAGTTCCAGGCCGAGAGGAGAGTACACGACATACGATTGATACTGTATGCACGGCCTTCGCAAAGTCTGAAATAGGCTGCAAAATAGCAGCTGAGGCTGAAAATGCTTTGTATCATGAGGTAAAAATCATATGAAAAGTATATATACTCTTGATATAAGAATAATTGATATTGTTGTATTGATCCACATACAAGCTAAATGCAATTTTTGTATGAATTTCAAATTAGGAGTTATGAAGTATTTGGTACTTATTGAAAATATTCTACCTAAGCTTTCAAAGACACATCTAAACATAATAAAATAATATCTAAACGCAATAACGATTACACCATGCACATCCACTATTACGACTCGTTAGAAGTGAAGTGAACTTTTTGATATACCTACAATATTGCAGATCAGAATATGTACTGAGCTGTATCTAGTAGGTTACAGTTAGGCTCTACCTCAATTAAACATAATCCATTATTATCTTCTATCATAAAACGGGATTTGCATACAAATAGCGCAAAATAACATCCGGCTGGGCGGACTCGGCGTGGTCTAGCGCGGTCACCATGCGAGCTCGTCGCTCGCCGTACAAAGCGTCCTGGTGCGCGCAGTTCCGGGCGGTGCTGTGGAGGTCCTGGCTCTCCGTCACCAAGGAACCCATGCTCATTAAAGTGCGGTTCCTGCAGACAATTGTGAGACATCTTCTATATATTTTTAGATATAAGGCAATAATTAAAGTAAGTTTTACCCTCGTAATTGACATGAAACAACTCTGTAACCTGGTAAGTTAACCAGGTAACCTTACGATAATTGTAGCTGTCAAAAATATTGGCTTCGAGAGCAATTTGTTTCAGGTGTAAAAAATGATAAACTATGTAAATTTTTAGGAAAGTTTGAAAGCAAATCCTATAAGTGTAATTCTCGCCAATTTTCCTTCTACCTTTGATGAAATTAAGAGCACGATTTACAGTTTGGAAAATATAATTTTACTTAATTGCATTAAATGGATTAAAGGATTTTTTTGAGTGTTTAAGTAAGCAAAGAAGCTCTTTATAGTGTTCATCATATTGCAGTAGTGCTTGAAATGTACAATTTGTGTTTAAAATAACTAAATTAAGAATTACACAGTAATGTTTAATAACTTTGCATATTCCTAACCATAATAATTACCAATGTTTATGGAAATCACTTTTACCTCGAGCAATCTTGCAATTGGACTGCTCACTGGCGATTTAAAATTGGTTCAATGAGAACTTAACACTTTGTAATTTTCAGATGGTGTCAATACTTATTGGTGTCATATACTTCGGGCAACATTTAGACCAGGACGGTGTAATGAACATCAACGGAGCAATTTTCATGTTTCTAACTAATATGACCTTCCAGAACATTTTTGCTGTTATCAATGTAAGTTTCAAATTTAGAAAAATATTTTAAAATGTTTCTGCTTTGATTTAGAGAAATCACTATTAATGCAATTTCAAATTCCGTGTTTAGCATTAGTCTATGCAGTCATTTATTATTTTACTAGCTGTCCCTTGCGGTTTCACTCGCGTTTATGGTTACTGCTTCGCTCCTATGAGTCGTAGCGTGATGTAGTAATGCCTATAGCATTCCTCAGTAAATAAACTATTTAACATAAAAATATTTTTTCAATTCTAACCAGTTGTTCCTGAGATTAGCGTGTTTTAACAAACAAACAAACTCTTTAGCTTTATAATATGAGTGTAGATAATGGTAGCAGCCGTCATGATTGTATAATTCGATTAAAAAAAACAATACATTCAATATTACATACGTTAAAAACTTATACTGCAATTAATTATGAATCTAGTATTACATTTATTAAGAAATTTTTACATCCTCTAAAACTGATATGAGTTTATCTCTCAATGTAATCTAAACATTAATCGATTTAAATTTAATGAATACATTTTGTTGTAATTAAGGAAACATAAAATAAAGTAATTAAAAATTTCCGTTCATATTAAATCATTTTGAAATTCGATTTTCAAATTTTCCATTTATTTCCAGGTATTTTGTTCGGAATTACCGATATTTATCCGGGAACATCATTCCGGGATGTATCGGGCGGATGTGTATTTCCTCTCGAAGACGTTAGCGGAAGCTCCAGTCTTCGCCACCATACCACTCGTGTTCACCACCATAGCTTATTACATGATAGGCCTTAATCCAGCACCGGAGAGATTCTTTATCGCTTCTGGTTTGGCCGCATTGATTACCAACGTTGCTACTTCATTTGGTGAGTCAATTTTTTTCCTATTTTTTGTGAAATTGTAATGTAATGAAAGTTAGAATATAAGTAGTATTGCTGATTTGCAAGATATAATTCTTTTGAAAGAAGTATACATTTCATTCATATTAGAACTAATTTAAGCATAACATTCGATCAGAAAATAATTAATTGATCTCATATAAATACGAGTATACTAATTACAGTAGAAGACTGTTTAAATGATATATTATCTTGTGACTAACAAATTTTCAACGACATTTTTTCTTCGAAAGCTAAGAGAGCCATTTCTGTAGATGTTGCTAAAACTTTCTCTTAGACTTTTTCTTTCTTTCTCTCTTTAAGTTTTTTTTCAAAAGAAACAAGGATAAGGAAGTAACACTAAAGTAAAAGTAAAGTAAAATAGCCTGCAAATGTCCCACAGTTGGGCAAAGGTCTCCCCTACTATTAAGGAGAAAGTTTAGAACTTCGTTCACAACGCTGAGCTGCTGCGGGTTGGCGGATATACATTTGGCACAATTTCTCCCATATCCTTCTCGCTCGTGTGAATGCATCCAAAGTGATATTTCGGTAAACATATACTTCCAATTTTCGCGCATTTATCGATATTCGACTATTTAATGTAATTTTTATATTTTTTCTACAATTCTCTACGCTCTTGTAAAAATGCTACACACCATAAAGATTTAGGTATGAACATTATTAAAAAATATAAGTTTTGGTTTCATAAGTGTAAATATTCATTTTTCTTATAACTTAAACAAACTCTTAACTATTTTTACGATGTTACGAAATGCCGAACCTTCGGCTCTCAAAAGTTCGAGTTAAATAAATCCGGTTTTTATAATTGATGGGCTCTTCGAACTATTAAGCAACAGTTATCTGTACGGCAACTATTTCAAATATTATATAAACAACATTCATTATATATCTAACAAAGGGTCTTGATAAGTAAATAAATAACTGTTTTCGTAGAAAAATGTATCCGACTTCAAACAGAACAGAACGCTGATTCTTTATGACAATTATTAGGTTAACGGAAGCATAACGGGTTTATTTCGATGATCTGCCTACAATTGTACATGAGTGTAACGTTTCATTTCATGAGATTCGTGTTGTCTGTATGTCTGTTAGCTAGATAAATGTGGGAAGTGTCGATTTGAGTGTGAATACGTTGACGTTTGTTGACGACGATCGTGTTCGTATTTTTTGATGCGCTTTCACAACGCGTAAAAAGTATAGGAGCAATTTTTGAGCGTTTGTTTTAATCCCTGGCCAAAGAGAGGGGTGTTATAAGTTTTGTTGTGTGTCCGTGTCCGTCTGTGGCATCTTGTTCCCTAACGAATGGACCAATTTTGATGCGGTTTTTTATTTGCGTGGTGATGTAATCGGAATGTATCTTAGCTATAATTATAAATATCTAGCCAGACGTTTGAAGGTTATCAACTCTTTTATGGTTGTGGAAAGAATCTGAGCAACTTGTGCTGGTCTGATCGATTCAAAATGAAATGAATCAACTTCATTGATACTAAAATAATAAGTTGCGTAACCTTGATCTTATGCTGCAATGGTATACAACTGCAGCAGGATTTACAACTGATCACAAACTTACATCAGAGTTTTGTGTTGAGGGCTCGTTGCCTCAAGCCTTAATTGTCAATGGTTTTTTTGTAATATTTCAGATGATATAACACTCTACCGAAAAGTACAGAAACAAATTTCGAGTTAATGTATTATAGGCTTGTCCTAATTTCGATGTTAAATGTTACTACTAAGCTTGCGTAAACTTTTGGTATTGACAAAAATGAGATTTATTTTATAAATACGGAAGGTGACAATTAAAAAATGCATAATAAACGTTTTTTTAGTTTTTTCTTCACAAGCGACAACAAAATTTATTTTATTAAAAGTATTGCGCAACTACTACTCAATTACGAAATATTCGTAGACAAGTCATTATACTTTTTATCAATAGTATCATTAAAATCGTATTAGAATCGACTTAAGTTTTTTTAATATTTCTCATTAAATATACATTTAATGTTTTTTTATTAATAAAATACTAATTAATTATGGAATTCGGTACAGTCAAATAATAGTATTATAATAAAGTCAACAATCGATCCCTCAATTTGGCTTCCTAATGCAAATTAGGCACTAAGGCCTTTGAAAAAAAGGAACTGACTTAATTAGAATATAGAATATAATAATTTAGTTTACTCTGATGACACATTAAATCTGATATTTTTTTCGATTATTTAGTATTGCGATTATAAACGGTACACGACTTGGAAATACAACTTAAAAAAAATCATTATTATTAAAAAGAACGTTATCCGTGAAGGAAAACATCATGAGAAAACCGGCATGTGCCGAGAGAAATTTTGACACAGGTATATCCTCCCCGCAGTGGTGCATCGTTGTATATTATTAACCTCTAAACCTTCTCCTTCATAGCAAAGGAGGCCTTATATCAGCTATGGGACATTTATGTTCTTTACTGTTAGACCTTCGCAGCGCAACATAGAATAATGTACAAGAGAATGACATTAACTGTCGAACGTGGCGCAACGAAGCGTTTACTGTTGCCAGCTTTTTAAAGTTTGTCGACCTCAATATGATGGATTAAATGTTCGATAATAAAGTGTAGATTAAAAATGTGATTAATTTCATGGGATATGTGTATCTATTTAAAAAAATCGCTATTCTGTTAGCCGTAGACATTTTTAATGAATTAATTTTTTTCATAAAAAGTTGTTTGCAAAAAAAGCGGGTGGGACACCTGAATTTAAGTGATCACCGCCGTCCATGAGTATTTATAGCACCAGAGGCTTAAAAAGGTAGGGATGAAAGGAAATACGAATTAAAGAAAGGAATAGGGGAGGACTTAGGCTTCCAGTTTTATCACTCGCCGTAGGAAACAGGGCTATATTAGCCACTTCACGCCGATCTATGATAGCGAGGTATTTCCCGGTGAAGCCACGCCAAAACGAGCTGTAGTCAGTAGGCTACAGCTAGGATCTACCTCAGTTAATTATAAAATGTTTATAGCGTTTATCTGTTACATTTGGGTTCATAAAAATTAATTCAGAAAAAAAAAATAGTAAGCGGAAATGTGATATTATGTTTCTTTGAACGAAGGGATCACACGCATCAAATGAAATAAAGCAAAGTACATAAATATAGACACTATTTCGTAAACGATTTCCACGCCCGTCATTTGGTTCAATGAACCGCATTTGTATATATTAATTACAAATCAAAGACAAAATGTGTTATGGTAGAATTTTAACACCTTTCACAGGTTACCTGATATCTTGCGCAAGCAGCAGCGTCAGTATGGCGGCGTCTGTGGGACCACCGATTATCATACCGTTTATGCTGTTCGGAGGATTCTTCTTGAATTCTGGGTAAGCGTAAGAAGGAAAACCCTTTATTTTTAAAACTTTCAAGGACGTGTGGTTCTTTGTTTACAAGCTCTTATTTAGTTTCACCTATCCCGGTAACTGTCTCTCTTTGTTTGTTTACTTCGAAGTTTGTTTTCTTTTTTGAGAACGTGAATATTTTATTTTTATTTTCCATGTTGATTAACTATTCATTTAGTTATTCGTAATAGTTGGATAGTAGATAATACAATTAATAAGTGATGGCATTAGTAAATAATTAAATTTTCCGAAAAACTGTAACATAAAAGAGATCAAATGAAAATTGATTTATTTAATTTATTTATAAATGTAAGCTAACAAGACTGATTATTATTAAATTAAAATACTATTTACAATTTAAAAATCTTTAAAAAAATACATTTTTATCAGGAATATCTAAAGGATAGTATTTATACTTGATGAAATTTAAAACTGACACTATTCTGTGTTTTATTTTCAGATCCGTGCCACCATACCTAGGCTGGATATCCTACTTGTCGTGGTTCAGATACGGTAACGAGGCGTTGCTGGTGAACCAGTGGTCGGGGGTCGAGAGCATCGCCTGCACCAGAGAGAACTTCACGTGTCCTGCGAGTGGAGAAGTTGTTTTGACTACGCTTAGTTTTAATGAGGTAAGACATTTTGGTAGACGTTTCGACATGGCATTACATCTTATGTGTTTTGTTTGAAAGTGTACGACTTTTGTTATTTGAAAGAGATATCAATAAGAGAGAGTTAAACGTTACTTGACCTCGAACGACTGCTTCTCTTGATGCGTTTACTATTTTATAGCTGCTTTAGCAATTTTTTAGTTTTGATATATCGCGATGAGTCTTCGTTTCTGTCAATGGCACGATGTCATTAGTTTTTTTTTTGCCTAAACACTTGATTGTGATGATATCTAATTTTGTAACCCCACTGCGTGACCAAGTATCTATGTATGTATGTGGGTTTCGAAGTTTCTATTCCTAACGAAGAATCTGTTCATTACGATCAAACTCATGAACTACCGTCCACTAGTACGTCATCCACACAACGTCGTTCGACACGACAGCGAAGAATGCCGAACTATTTAAACGATTACGTTTTGTCTTGAGGGGGAGGGGAGGAGGGGGGTGTGAATGACACATAATATAGAAAAATAAATTAATGTCATATCTTGTATGTCTAATTTTTATCTATATCTATACTAATATTATAAAGAGGAAAAATTTGTTTGTTTGTAATGAATAGGCTCCGAAACTATTGGACCGATTTCAAAAATTTTTCACCTTTGGAAAGCTACATTATCCCCGAGTAACATAGGCTATATTATATTTAAAAAAAAATTAGGGATCCTTACTAAAACTCTAATAATGTAACCCAATCGTCACTGGGGTACGGGGGGAGTCAATGTAATGTAATAAAATAAAGTGCCGCGAGTACATTAATAAAAACTATGAATAAAAAAAAATTATTAAAAAAAAGAAGCCGGGGCGGGGCGCTAGTTTGTAATAAATTGATATAGATAAATAAGAGACACCATTGAATTATGGTTTTATTACAAATAAAAATTAGATATACATGAAATGACATGAATTAATTTTTCTATATTATACGTCAGGTTTGTACTTTTGTGGCATTATTCAAACCGACCGCGTGGGTCGATTTTGATAAATGATCGTTTGATTCTTCATGACGGCGCAAATGTAGGAAGCATAAAAATTTGGAAAAACAAGATTGTCCGAGGGTGCGCGCCTTAATGTAAAAAAGAAAAAAATAAAATCGACGATTTATCTATATCTGTTCAAGCGGGACATTGTTAAATAGGTATTTCAAATCATTTTTAGGTTTCTCACATTGTTTTTCAATCAGAATTATCGTTGAGAATTTATAACGATTTAAATTTAGTTACTAACGATTCAAACTTAGTGGCTCTTTGATAAAACTGATATTGATACGTTACTGCTGGCTGTACTGATTTTTTTTTATTAATTACTTATTTATTAATTATTACAAAATGTATGTTTGATAAGGCTAATGGAATTTTCATAGTTAATTTATAAATATCTATTGTTTTAATTAATTTAAAATAAAATCGTAATTTTTTTTATTTGTATTGCCCTGTTGTAAAGCAACGGACATTCAGCTAATTATAAAAAATGCAGAAGTTTGTGACTGAGTGTACAAGTTAGTATACTGTAATGTTAGTTTGATGGATTTGAATAAAATCTTTAGTGCTATTTTTATGGTTGCAAACTTTATTTAACTCTACTAATAAAAAAAAACGTATTTTTTTGTCAAATCTTGATCACTTTTTAATACTGCATTTTACCTGGATGCTGATAAACAATAATGTGTCAACCCACAAAAAGTCAAATTTCGTCATATTGATGTATTATGATACTACGCCACCTATTTAACATTATTAAAAAAAAATTAAGTCCTCTAAACTAAATAAGTGTAGAAAAAAGTTCCTCAACTCAATGTTTCTAATTTAAGGTGCGTTCCATATTTTGCAATTAATAAAATAATCTCATATATTTAAAAACTTATTATTACATAACATATTAAGTAAATCTATCTGCTTTTGATTCATTATACATTGTGTCAAAATAGAAAAGAAAAGATGGATATATACTTCTTCAAACAAATTTAGTATGAATAGGTTTGACATCTTTAGACGCCATTTTCTCGAAATGAAGTCCGTGTGGCTTGACACAGTATTGCTTATCAGCGTCCAACTATGATTGCTTTATACATATAATAATATTTCTCATGAATTATATTACAGAAAAACTTCACTATGGACGTAGTGAACATGGTGCTTCTCTTTATCGGATTCCGTCTCCTCGCATACTTCGCCTTACTGTGGCGCACGCGCCGCGGTAAATAAGTTTCTAGAAGTTTCGACCAACATTGTGACAGAAATACGGGGGATCAACTGAGCATGAGTTGGATATTTTATCAGCGTTATCAAAATTTCAGCTGAGATGGCCTATTGGTTAGAACACGTCGATCTTTACCGATGATCGCGGGTTCAAACCCCGGCTAGCACCGCTAATTTTTCCATTAAAATGTCCAACATATGCCTGTTAACGCCCTGTATAATAATATTTTATTACTATAGATATTTTATGTTTATACTTCATACATATGTATTTATAAACTCCCAATTTTGACAAGTTCGTTAAATGACTTATTGGTCCAAAGATACAAGGCATACTCAATCATTAGCTGGTTGCTAGGCAACGTCGACCAAAGTGATCTGTATTTTTGGTGCCATAGTCCATAACTATATAACATATCTATAGTTATACAATATAATTGCTTAAGTAAATAATTTTGACAATGATGCAAGACAAGATTTACGCTTGTAAGTTTTACTCTTATAACTAATTTAAAATCACTCTGTAATCTGGTAACAATTAACTTACGAAAGGTGTGGCTGTCAAAAAAAGGCAATGACAGTAAGTTCTTTCAAGTGTAAAGCAATGAATAACAACTTATGTAAATCTTTATGAAAGTCTGAGAGCAAAACTTATAAGTGTAAATCTCGTCTTCGACAATAAGCCTGTTTGGAAGTTCCAAAATAACCACTGTAAATTATCCAGAACGAATGAAGAAATTTTGTATTGTTTATGTACCTAATCATAAGTAATTGACGTAATAAAATGGTTTTTGTTTACATATGTTAGTTTCATTGATAAAAAAAATAATGTGTCATAGTTTACGTACTGCTAATAGCTTTTGCGTGGAACAAAAATTTGAAAATAATGACTATTATTATATTTTGAGAATCAATTACAGGTTACACTAAAGGCGGATTTATATTTGACTGACGTGTCGTGTCGTGACGCATCAGAACAGGGTCGGTATCATTTTTTATGACAACGTTTACATTGATGTGTTGTTACATGCCGTGGTGGCTTCTGATGTGTCGCATCAGAATCTATCCCGGTTCACGTCAGACGAGCGGGTCGCGCGGAGAGCTGAAATAGCGCCATCACGACATAGCAGATTAATGTGCGCGCGCAGCAGTGCTGTGTTATGAATATAAAATCTTCTCTTTCTTACTTTTTTTAAAGAGTTGCCAGCATTATTGTATATCTTCTTTAAAACCTGAATCAAAATCCAATGACTCATGCACGAAAATTTCAAACGATGCGTTAGAACACATAATAATGTAAACGCTAACCATCACGTCATTATACGACACGTGTCGTTACATCAGGTAAATATAAATCCGCCTTAAGATTGTCATCAATTACATATAAAAAGTACACATACATACACAAACAGTTATTTCTAGTGACAAAACAAGTCAATTGTTGGAATGTGATTTAATCTATATCAACATTTCTGCGACTGAACTGACGAATCAAAAAATTGCTAATGAACTTTTTCTGGACTTTATGTACATTATTATACTGTATAATTTTTTTTAACTGCAAATGTTTGCATTGGGACGCTATAGTATCTCCATTAAATGTAACTTCATATAAATGATTAATTATATAAATAAATGATGCATCATATATAGATAGTCAATTATTATATAATTACAGGTAGTTGTTTTATGATTTTTTTAAACATAATTATTAGACATTTCAATGTCAGTATAATAGCTTGCTAATAGAGCTTTTTATTTTGTTTTGTTTTTTTTTTATTTATTTTCATTTACTTATACATTGATTATGCAATATAATAAAACTGGTAATTTGTATATCTTTTGTATTTTTAATTTCACACCCTTATTTATAAATAGTATAATTTTTTATATGTTCTTCTGATTGATCTACCTTTAAAGTGTTTAAATTCATCTCGTATGTAGTTTATACTGTAAAAATATAATATTATACAAACAATTTAATAATGAAGAATTTTAATCACTTTTTATTAATTTTTAAGTACAAAGCTATTGTTATAATTTTTTTTGAGTTTCTGAAATTACTTTTGTTGTCCCGTGATTATTATGTTTTAAAATATTATGATTTGTAAATATAATTCTTTTTTAAATATTTGTTTTATTTTACCTTTCGGTTCATCTATGAAATACAAAAAGGATGAATTAAAGACCAAAGAAATGTGACTAGTGGTGGATTTTACACATTTGCCGCGTGTAGGCTATTTTTTTGCAATCAGGCCAGGCTATTCCAATTGCGCCGCTCCTACCAACCACTACAATTCGATACCATAGTTCACAATCATATTCAAATAATACATGTCACTCTTTCCCGCATCCCTAACAAATGCAATACAAATTTAACATAACAATTAATTTATGTTAAATTAATAATTAATTTAATATAAAAAAAAACATTATATGTTGAATTGTTTATGTAGACCTAATAACATTTGGTTATACAAATATGAAACTTCGAATTTGCCGGCACTAAAATCAGCTAAGGCTGCTAAGCCGATTTAGCGTACTGCGTATATCCGCCACTGAACGTAAAGGTATTTTAAAATATTTTTTATATAAAAAATATTAATGTTCATGAACTATTTTTTAAATATTAATATATAATATATCATTATTTATATTAAACCGACTTCTAAAAAAAGGTCCTCAATTTGTACTGCGTTTTTTTATGTTTTCACCTCAGAACTCCGTCATTATTTAACTGAATTTAAAAAATATATTTTTATTTGATGGGGTATATATTTAGCTTAGTTTCAACGAAATATATTTTATAATGGTTTTAAAATTAAAGTAACTAGAATAAGTATGTTGTTGTTGTCTTGTTATTGAGAAACGTCAGTTTATATTTTAGTTACTTGTTTTGATGTTTGCTTGGGTTCGTGGACTAAGACCCTAAAAGATACCTTAGTACAAGCAATGTAACGGCCTTTAAATATCCCTCTGCGCCCAGCAGGCCTCCTCTCAAATTAAGAACAAGGTTTTAGAGCTTAATCCACCACGCTGCTCCGCTGCAGGTCGAACGACAAACATGTGTCAAATTTTCTCCCAAAATATGCATGTTTCCTCACGATGTTTCCTCCGCAGAGCTCTAGCTGAATATAAACACAGTTCTAACATTTGAATGTTTTGTTCAAGTACGAAATATGATACCAATATATTAAACTCAGATAATAATTTAGTGCTTTCTTATATTGCTTACCGACCAACGAGTTTCGAGTTGAAAAATATGAAAGCAAGATTTTCACGGGAGTTCTCCATCAGTAAGTGAGCAAAAAGTTCTACAGTAAAAAATATTTATGGTAAGTCATAGCTAAAGAGGGTTGAATAGACGATATAATGAGATGGATAGATGTATTAACATTATTTTTTTTAAATTAGAAATATAGAGATTGATATTCCTGTGTCGGGAATATATTTACTTTTAGGTATTTGGCTTTGGCTTACACATAACCACGTTCTGAAGACACGCCGTGGCTCGCACTGGATCGTGAAAATCTACGACGTGCGTCGTAAAAAATCACGACGATTAAATTAAAAAGAATCAGCATATATTAATTATAAATAAAATAAATAAATAAGCGCTTCAAACTCAACGACCCCATTAAGATCTCATGACGCTGAGCCGGGGGTGCGGAAACGCACACAAGCCAAACACCCACACCAAAAGAAACATGCGTATGGGCAAACAGACGTTTGCCATGAGCAGGGTTGAATCCGCGACTTAAATCAGTTGCAGTAAACACTGCGCCAATCTATCGTTAAATTATAGGTAGAATATTGAGCACATTATGTTCATTACTTAATGCAAAAAGTTGATCTGTATGCGGGACAATAAGACTGAGCTTAGCTTGAAGTGCAGGTGTTTCTGTTAATCCACTCGTGACGATATCATTTTTGAACAATATTACATATATTTTTCTGATATATGTAACAATTACACAGCCTTTAGAGGGCTCTACCCTAGAGTGAGATCAACGGCAAAAATGTACCTAGTTGTATTTTAATAGCTGTCCCAAGCTGTTTCGCTCCTATGAGTATCGTTATATAATGTAGCATATAACCTTCCTCAATAAACTGTGTATCCAACATAAAAAAAGTTTTTCAAATCAGATCAGTAGCTTCAGAGATAGCCCCCTACATACAAACAAACTTTATTATAATATTAGTATAAACACTAGACTAAGACGATTCTACTAGATTTGTTATTTTTATAAACAAAACGACATATTTTTAGGGTTCCGTACCTTAAAAGGAAAAACGGAACCCTTATAGGATCACTTTGTTGTCCGTTTGTCTGTTTGTATGTCTGTATGTCTGTCTGTCTGGCTGTCAAGACTATTTTCTCTGAAATACATGGATGTATCATGTTGAAATTAATATCATATACTCAAGTCTACAATGACTTAAATTAAAGTTCTAAGTCAACGCAATCAAAAGATAATGGAAAATATGTCGCATATTTTGATTATTTTAGCATTTTCGCAAGGGAATCAAAACCTATAGGGTAATTCCTATTGACCTAGCACGACGAAATTTGGCAAGAAGTAAGATCTTATGCTACAAATAAAGTAAAAAAAACTGAAAATTGTAAATATCTGTATGTATGTTTGTCTGTATGTAAGTTCGACCTAGTAAGTTGTCTTTCAACCTTTTTCTCAGGAACACATGAAGGTAACAAATTTTTATCAATGTCAAGTACTCAGAGCTGTAATTACTAAGAGCTGTAAAGAAATCAAATTTCTAAGTTAACGCAATCAAAATATACGGTCATTTATGTCACATATTTTAAGTATTTTAGCGTTTTTAACGTTTTCGCAAGGAAATCAAAACCTATAGGGTACTTCCCATTGACCTAGCATCATGAAATTTGGCCAGGAGCAAGGGCCGTTAGTATAAATAAAGGAAAAAATCTGAAAACTGTAAATTTCTCTTCGTGTGTCCGTCAGTCTGTACGTCTGTCTTTTAACCTTTATCTCAGGAACGCGTAAATGGAACGCGTATATATATATATATATATATATATATATATATAATTAATCTTTGAGTTAAATTTTATGTACTTGTAACAAGTGAACATAGAAGTTAACCATGATAAAAAAAAAAACAATTTTACAACCACTGAGGAGACATTTCTATCAATATTATGACATTAACTATGATAAAATTCTGTTCGATTCATAAAATTTTAAAACGATGTTACTTCTGGTAACTAATGATGCAGTTTTCGTTTTTATCAAAATCGGTTCTCAGACTCTTTTAAGCATTTTTCGCTATTCTCTATAGTTTCGGATTTGCGCTACCATGCGCACTTATACAACTCAACCTGTATATTTTTTTCGATTTTTTTGTAATCGCCCTTTATTACTTTTTTAAATCGACAATTTTAAAATTCTAGCATTGTTTAATGAACACGTTAACCACTAAGTATTTAACCAATGAGTTAAATCATTTTTATTTACCAACAAATGCCGATTATTTATTCTAACCGCAGAACATAGATTTTAAACCTTGTAATAATATCTTATATTACATACGAGTAACCTTGGCATCCTTTTCATTATTATAACAGAAATATTTTAAACAAACTATCAATCTATCACGTGATTAATGTTAATGCATTTTATATAATCGAAAATTGCCTGCTTGTGCTGCATGTGCATCTGCATATGTGAGAGGGCGGGGGATGCTTGCTTGCTTGTGCTGCATGTGCGTTTGCATATGTGGGTGGGCGGGTAATGTTTGCTTGCTTGTTCTGCATGTGAATTTGCATATGTGGGTGGGCGGGTGGTATTTGCTTGCTTGTGCTGCATGTGCGTTTGTATATGTGGGAGGGCGGGTGGTACTCGCTTGCTTGTGCTGCATGTGCGTTTGCATATGTGGGAGGGCGGGTGGTACTTGCTTGCTTGTGCTGCATGTGCGTTTGCATATGTGGGAGGGCGGGTGGTACTTGCTTGCTTGTGCTGCATGTGCATTTGCATATGTGGGAGGGCGGGTGGTGCTTGCTTGCTTGTGCTGCAAGTGCGTTTGCATATGTGGGTGGGCGGGTGGTGCTTGCTTGCTTGTGCTGCATGTGCGTTTGCATATGTGGGAGGGCGGGTGGTGCTCATAATGCATGATACCAGACAGCTGTAGATTATTTCGCGGTTTACAGCAAAGCAGTGTGACTAATTATCATGGAATTCCGCAAAATTAAAGACTGATTCAATTCAATATCGAAGATTGAAAATTAAAAAAAAACTTCCGTCAATTAATTCATTGAGACCATTTCAATTCAAAACCGACACAATCCTGCTGCTGTAAGTTGGTGAAATGAGTATCCATCTGAATCCAAATCGAGGTTACGGAATTATGTTATTTTGGTATTATTGAAGTCACAGAATAATAAACTTTGATTCAATCAGATCAGTAAAAGTAGATCAGACATTCAACAACCAGAAAGCTGATAAGCTTCAAACAGCCGAACAGATTTTCATAATTGAAACGCAAGAATCATCCGGATTAAATTAACTTTTTAAAAAACTGCATCAAAGTCGGTCCGTTCGTTAAGGAGTTACGATGCCACAGACTGACGCACAGATACACCTGTCAAACTTATAACACTCCTCTTTTTTGGTCGGGGTTAAAAAACACCGTATTGCCATACCATCTGAATTTTGATGTGTCAAATTTTGATCATTTGTAATTGCTAATGTAATGTAGGCTATATGGATATGTACGCACTCACACTCTCAAACGTATGTATAATTCATGAACACACACACATATTTACGCACGTAGACTTATACGCAATACGCACATATATCATATTACTTATTTGTCATGTCCATTCTGTCATACATGAATGAACATCTGATTGTCCCACGCACTATACAGGAAATAAGAACTCAAACATCACGCAATATTAACGCAATTGCAGGTATCGTTTTCTTTAAATATTATAATTCACCTCTAAGGGGGTAAAATGGGTGCAAATTTGTATGAAAGTTCTATGTTAAGCGCGAGTGAAACTGCGAGGGACCGCTAGTCTAAACATATAAAAATCAAAACTCGCTGACATATTCACTGACTGATCGATCGACGCAGAGCTGAAAGCGCTGGGTCTAGAAACATGAAATTTTGCACAAACGTTTCTTACATATCTTAAGTCGAGTATTGTAAGCACTAATAAAAGATTTTTGAAAATACATCCCTTGAGGGTTTAAAATTTTGTTAGTTATCAAATTCCTATGTATACGCGGGCGAAGCTGGGGAGAAGTGGACTCCGAGGTTAATTCACACGTACAAAATTCGCTCTCTTTATTATATACAGATAATATCTGAGGGATTTCGTGAACAATGGATAGACTTCGAATGCAAACTTTTACTATGCAGTGTCATAAAAATCAATTTGTTCAGATTTTGTAATAAACTTGGTGTAATTATGATATACAAATAGACAGAATGTTTAATAAATACCTAATTCAGTAATAGCAACAAAAATAGATTAAACAAAACAATCTATTTTAATTTTAAAAAAATGTCAATAACCGTTTGTCGAAATGACCTCAAGACGTGTAAGATTTCAAGCGAGGAAGCCGTTACCAAGATATCTACACTATGGATCATATAACAAAAATACGTAGCAATAACTACCCAAAACAATATGTATCATTTTCATACCTACGTCCTTATAGCAGCTTTTTTTTTTTGCTTACGCAGGGTAAATCTTCAGATACCCGACTCCTGGGGGGGGAGACCGGGTTATTTTTTGTGAATTTTTAAAACTCTTACGTAAATGTGTATAGGTTAAACTTTAATATGTATTTATATAATATAATTTTTGTAATCTATTACCTAAGACGTTCTCAGGGATAGGTTTGATTGAGCCATAAGGTTTCCAATAATTTTGAATAACCATTTTTTTTTATCAAAACTTATTATTAAGGCTGTAAGCTAGTAAAGCTATGGAATTCACTCGCGTTTACATGAAAAAAAAAAATTTAATGTTTACTGGCCCTATTTGAATCGAATATTATTCACTGTTTCACTGGTTTCAATTTTGTTTTATCATATTTTTTTTTGATTCTTATAAGTTGAGGGATTTGCACCTAAAATGCCGACCACTTTCGTCGACGTTGCCTAGCAGCCAGCTAACGAATGAATATGATAGGACAAAATATTTATGGGCTAACGAGTAAATAAACGAGCTTGACAACGTTTGAAATGGCTACAGATTTTAAAAGTCCAATAGTATTAACGGGACATACCTACATTTTTACTTATGTAAAAATAAAAGTTTTTCCATATATTATGGAGACATACACACAGACATAGAGACTGACATTTATGGCGCACTACAACCACAAGAGTCAGAGTTGGGAAATTATCGCTCGAATGATAGAACTAAATCATAATTTTTAAGGAAAAATTATAATAACAAATAATATTCGAAAATACATAATTATCGTTCCAAGTATTGCTACTAAATGAGAAAATTAAAGAAAAACAGACTATACTCGTAGTGCTTTAGAACTCTTCCCCTTTCGTAAATATAATGTTTTGGATATATTATTTTGTACTTAGATATAAGCTGGATTTATACATTTTCAGCAAGGTTGCTAAAATTAGATACTTTTTATAATATTATTTATGTTTATGTATTACGTTATCCAAAAATATACTTAACACATAAATTTTTAATAATTGCTTTTTATTTTGTACCAAAAAAAGTTAAATCAAGACACTTATTTAAACAAATAATTCTATTAAAAATAAAAAGAAAGAGAAATTAAAAATAACTATATTAAACCTAAGTAACTATCGATGTCACAGTGAGGCAAGGTGCTAAAACACTGGCAGCATTACCTCTTTGTATGGCCAGACTGATATGCTGGCCAAGGTAGCCGCCAGCCCTTCGGTCACCTGTAGTTTTTTTTTACATAAATTGAATACAAAAATGAATTGATCATTTGTTTATAAATTTACAGTTATATAATAAATTTAATTTTGAAAATGTTTTAAATAATCAAAAGTTCTATTTAATGTATTTAAAACAAAAAAAAGTATCTTGCAATTTGCAAAATATTTATTTTTTCTTATTTAAAGGTTTAAATACTTTTTTAAAAATGATAATCCCATCCATAATAATAGATATAATACGGATATATATTTAAAACGTATTATTATTGAATAATTTAGTTAAATATTAATATTTACTTATATAGTTATTTATAAATTGCACTTTAAGCACAATTTATGGACAAGATTAATAATTCTAATATTTTAATTCTTGTTTATCCAAATAATAGCTTATTTAATATTAATTTATTCGAATTAAGTCTAATCTAAAGTGCACGATTAAATGTCTGTCATTCGGATAAACATAAAATCACAGGTTTCCATTCCATTCCAACAACATTCTAATATTAATGTATCCGTTACGTATGTTATTAATTACATGAACGTCTGTGTGTATGTCTGTGGCATTGTAACTCCTTCACAAATGGACCGATTTTAATGTTGTTTTTTTAGTTTGATAGCTGACATAATCGAGATGGTTTTGAGGTATAATTTATGAAGAGATTTTTAGATGTTTGGAGTTTATCGGCTCTTTTATGGTTGTTGAAAGGATCTGAGGATGAGGATCGTTTCGAAATATACTTTAAATGTTATTAAAATCACATAGTTTCGCAACGTTGACCTGATGCTGCAGCATCACCTGGGATCGTCAGTACAAAACTCCTCATCAACTTGCCACAGAAGTATGGTGTTAGGGTTCGTTTTAATGATCTTAATGAATAGATTTTCGTGTTTTTATACAATTTTCAATTTTAGTCATTTATTAATATACATATTGGTGCCGATATTACAATAATACGGAACCTTTCTTGTTTTATTACGACTCGAACTTAACCGGTTTTATTTAAAGATTTTTTTTTAACTTGATTGTTATAGTAAATCAAAACACGCAACGTAATTAATTTAATATTAAATATATTAATCGTAAATGCTCTTTTAAGAAGTGCCAACTTGATAATCAAGGTCAAATAATAAAAAAAAACTATATACTCTGGGATATATACCATTGCACTTAGGACAATACTACATTAGAAGATGCGGAGCTTCCATAGATGAAAACTTATCTGTAGTGATGCGCTAATCTTAATTTTTTAGCTATATTAATCTATACTAATAATAAAATTCTAGCGGGTCGCTGTCTGTACATGGAAGATATATGAAAAAAAATATTATAGGGGGTCTATACCAACGCAATAGAACCCAAAACAATGATTTTTAGATATCTGTTTGTCTGTTTATCTGTGCGCTTGTGCACACTAATTTTAGAAACGGCTTATTCGATTTAGATGCGGTTTTCACTAATATATTGTAGTAAGCTTCACTTAACATTTAGGGTTTGTTTCATGTCAATCGGTCCATAAATAAAAAAGTTATATCAATTTAAGGAATCACGTTGAACATTTTTTTTGTGTTTATAACTAAATACATGAAAGTATATACAGTACTTACATAAAAAATACATTTTTAAAAATTTTGTCTGTCAGTCTGTCTGTCTATCTGTTTGTTCCGGCTAATCTCTGAAACGACTTAACCGGTTCTGATGGTACTTTTTACAGTTAGCAAATGTTATAAGGAGTGACTTGGGGTTACATCTATTTTAGATATTTTTAAATCTATATATATATATATATATATATATATAAAATTCTAACGGGTCGCTGTCTGTACATGTAAAATATATGAACAAAAAAATATTGGAGGCCTTTACCTACGCAATAGAACCCAAAACAAAATTTGTTAGAATTTTGTCTGTTTGTCTGTTTATCTGTGCGTTTGTGCCCGCTAAAAAAGATATGTCAACTTATGGGGTCACGTCGAACATTATTTTGTGATTTTCACTAAATGCATGAAAGTACTTACATCAAGTTCTGTCAGTCTGTTTCTTACGACTAATCTCTGAAACAGCTGAATCAAATTTGATGGGACTTTCACTCGCAGTTAGAGGATGTCCATTAATCACGTGAGGCCCAGAGAAGGGAGTGGGAATGGAAGAAAACAATCACAAAATATCACAAAGTCTAAAAAGTTCTTAAAAACATTACAGCAGCCCCTATAGCTAATATTATAAGGATTAAATTAGGCTACTTATATTAAAAAATATATATTTATTTTAATCAATAAGTAAAAAAGAAGAATTACACGATAACAAAATATTGGAGAAACCAAAAAAATAGTGAACATTTTCCGATTTAAGAAGGGAAGGTATACATCTATACAAATAAATAAAATTGATGTGTCTGTTGTATATATTATATAAATATAAAATTGGTGTGTGTAATTTTAAATAAATGCATATGAAAGTATACACGGTACTGACAGCAAAATTACCAATTTTAAAATTTTTGTCTGTCTATCTGTTACTCGGTTTGTTTCGGCTAATATCTGAAACAGCTGGACCGATTTTGATGAAACTTTCACTAGCAAAAAGCCAATTTTATAAGGAACAAAATTGAAACCAATGAAATAGTGAATAATATCTGATTCAAATAGGGAAGATATATCTTATATTAATATAATCATTTAAAAAAATAATATATTTACTGGGTAATTTTTTTACTGGATATGATAGAACAAAACCGAAACTATAAGCAAAAGCGAAAAATATTTTAAGTCACAGAGCCGATTTTTATTAAAACTAAAACTGCATCATTAATTTTTAAAAAAAATAAGTTTACCTAGCCAGAAACGAACACGTTGATTTTGCAAAAAAATAACATTCTGTAGTATTGCACCATCTGATACCTTCACACATAAAAAGATCAACTTTAGTGTGGTAATACTATACAGTAAACTGCAACAAAAAGAAAAGGCTATTTTTTTTTTACAAAATTCTATCAAATTCTTACATTAGCAACGGGATGTTGTAACGCTAATAGCGGGTGAGTACAATAGCCGAGTCCAGTGAAATGTATATTTTCAACAAATTGATTCATCCTTTTAAGAATTATCTAAACCTACCTACATATGTAACTGAGTAGATGACGGGGACCAAAACAAACGTGACATTCTATCAACTTTGTATAACTCACATAGAAAAAAAAAGACCAAAGAAGTTACTGTGAGTAATTCATTTTTTATATTTTCGATTGTATTGTTCACACTCTTCCTCACTTTAGTAGGTGACTAGCATTTTGATGCAATTTATAAAGAAATCGTTCGAAGTTACGCACGTTTACGCAAGTTTTTTTCTAAACTTACCGGAACCCATGATTTAAATTATTAAAATATGTAGGATATTTGATTATGTCTATGTAGAATCGAATACTTAACTTAATTAATGTATAGATTTAATGTTTTGTAAAAAAAACCTTTTCCTTTAATTTGCTGCTTACTATTAAGTTCCAAAAGTTGATCTTTACAAGTGACACTATTAGGTCGTGCAATAATACAGAATGTATTTTTTTTAATTAGTGGGTTATATTTCTGGCCAGGAAAATCATGAAATAAAAAAAATTATGATGCAGTTTTAGATTTTTCAAAATCGGACACGAGATTCCATTAAGTATCTTTCGCGATTCCTTATAGTTCCGGATTCAGCCTATTAAGCCCAGTAGAAAAAGTCACCCGATATATAATACAAGGAGAACCTAGGTGCGAATTTACTGTTTTGCAGTCGATATTTTAAAGACTACCACAAAACAACTTTTCTTCAACATTTATAGTGAAAATCGTGGAGAAATACCATATCTGAGTTAGTGTCTGCTTATAAATACAACCAGAAAGTTCCCAGATTCAAAGTAAAAAGCTACTTTCTTGAGCAGCACTGCAGACTATTATAACCTTGCTTTGCAGGAGACATACCAAGCATTCTGTAATCCACGCGAACGAAGTCGCGGGCACAGCTAGTATAATAAATATGACGAAAGTACAGAATGTCAAAATACCTTTTTGGGTTCCATTTTTCCAACATGGCAGCGTGTTCGGAAAATTACGAGGTGACAAAGTAGAAATTCGGAAAGAGAATGATAAAATTTATATATGTATTGATTACCAATTTTCAAAAACCTTAGAAACATTTTCATATAGAACTACCAGAGGAAAATATAGATCGCTTATTTTAATCTATTTTATTTTTAGTCAAGTTCGACCTTCTGAATACTACGAGAACGTATTTTTAGTCACCTACTCCTTAATGTAGAAAACAGAAAAATGTAAATAAAAGATAAGATATCTGCTAGGTTTGCCAGTGTTCGCATTAAAAAGGTCAGGGTCAAAGCATTTTTCTACAACTGCGATGACAATTTCGAAAATACATTTTGTATTACATGTATTTTAAACATAATTGGACGATGATAAGCAACACTGTGTCAAGCCACACGGACTTAATTTTGAGAAAATGGCGTTTAAACATAAATAAATAATAAATAAAAATTCTTTATTTTCTTTAACAATATTACTACTTAAATATAAAGTGATTGGAGTCCCCTTTTACGCATATGAAATGCCTGTGCCAAGAAACTCCGCTCCTCCATATCACAAATTAGGTTATTGTACAAAATATTTAAGAAAAAACATGTATACTATAAAAGAAAAACATAACAGAATTATCAAACAATAAGAAAACCATATTACAAAAAATAGTGTAAAAATAATTAAGGCTAAGTGCGCGCGCGCGCGCGTATGTTTGTGTGTGTGAGTGTGATGTGATAGCTCTTACATGCAAACTGCCGCACTTTACAGGAGGGACAAAAAACTTCTTTTAAAGCTAACTGTAATAAATATGCTTAAATTTTTAAACGATTTAGACTTATTGAAATATAATTTCGATTTCACTGAGAAAATCCATTTTGCCAAAATTGTTACATATAGAGCGACGATATAGGTATTTTGGAAACTACTATAACATTGAAATCACAGTGGTAACAAGATGAGGCATATTTAAGATCAATCTAGATGTATCAATTAAAAAAAAACGTCATGTATTCATTACGGGTCGGTCCTTGTAAACTTTTACGCCTTTTATGATTTCTTTAACTTTTTTTTTTTGGTATGATCGTGAAAACGTAACCAACACAGAGAGACAGATTACTTTCACGTTTATAATATAAGTATAGATTAAATAACAAAAAAAGTCGATCGCAAAAGTTATAACACGTTAAAGCTGGGTAACATTTGAAAGTATTCATATGTTTGTTTGTTTTAAACACTTTAGTAGACACAAAATCATCACGACTTCATGCGACATGCGAAAGCACATGAAAGAAAGCGAGCAGTTTCCGTGATGCTGAGATCCTTAAATAGTCTTATAATCATTCTAAATATTAGCTGATAAAAATAATAATTCTTTTGTTAGACACTGGGCAGATATACAGAGCATTCGACTTTTAATTAAGGTCATTTGAATGGAGGGTCGTATTAGTCTAACATATCACATTTCGCATAATAATTGATTTTTTATTATTTTTAGGGTTCCGTACCTTAAAAGGAAAAACGGAACCCTTATAGGATCACTTTGTTGTCCGTCTGTCTGTCTGTCTGTCTGTCTGTCTGTCTGTCTGTCTGTCTGTCTGTCTGTCTGTCTGTCGGGATGTCAACCCTTTTTTCTCAGAAATGCATAGACGTATCATGTTGAAATTCATATCATATACTCAAGTCTACGACGACATGCGGCCGTGAAAATATTAAAGTTCTAAGTCAACGCAATCAAAAGATAATGGAAAATATGTCATATATTTTGGCCATTTTAGCGTTTTCGCAATGGAATCAAAACCTATAGGGTAATTCCCATTGACCTAGCACGATGAAATTTGGCAAGAAGTAAGATCTTATGGTACTAATAAAGGAAAAAATCTGAAAACTGTAAATTTTTGTATGTATGTTTGTCTGTTTGTAAGTTTGTCTTTCAACCTTTTTCTCAGAAACGCGTGAAGGTAACAAATTTTTATCAACGTCAAGTACTCAGAGTTGTAATCACTAAGAGCTGTGAAAAAATCAAACTTCTAAGTTAACGCAATCAAAAGATACGGTCATTTATATCACATATTTTAAGTATGATAGCGTTTTTAACGTTTTCGCAAGGGAATCAAAACCTATAGGGTACTTCCCATTGACCAAGCATTATGAAATTTGGCCAGGAGCAAGGTCCTTTAGTATACATAAAGGAAAAAATCCGAAAACTGTAAATTTCTGTTCGTATGTCTGTCAGTCTGTACGTCTGTCTTTCAACCTTTTTCTCAGGAACTCGTAAATGTATCAAGTTGTAAATTGATCAAGCGGAAAATATATTAATCTTAGAATTAAAATTATATGTACTTGTAACAAATTAACATAGAAGTTAACCATGGTCAAAAAACAATTTTACAAACACTGAGAAGAAATTTGTATCAATACGAAAACATTAAAAAGCAGCAAACCTTTATAAGCAACGCAATGCAATCTATATATCGCAGCTAACAAAATGATAGCGCGATGCAGCGTACAGCTAATGCCATCTATTACAACATTATGACATTAACTGTGATATAGTTCTGCTCGATTAATAAAAATTTTTATTTTAATTATTATTTAAACGCGCTAAAAATTATAAAATAAACTTTTCATTTAAAAGTTTTATCGTCGATTTATAACGTCATTACGTAATTAACATTCAATATAAGAGCTTCACGCGATTTGATTTAAGTACTCGTATTGACTTAGTACGAAAATTTTTAAATTAAATTCAAACAGATCGAGTTATTTAATTTACTTATTTATCTACACATATAAGTCTTCTGGTTATTAGTAATATAATTAGTTATTTATAAATAAACAATTAGTTTTGTTCGAATTAAGGACTAATTATTTTCGTCTTGGCAACACTAATATATATTTCGATATTTTGATTGATAATGTAAATCTAAATATTTTACGAACGTAGTGCAGGGGTAGTGGGGTGTAGTAGAATATAAATAAAAATAAAACGAGAATAAAATATAATATAATTATGTTGTTAATGTCAAAGTCAACAAGTTAGTTCATTGAAATTGTCAAGAGATGGCACTAGGTATATCCTGAATCGCGCTATAACTTTTTTTTTTAAGTATAAGGTGTATTAGTACTTAAAATAAAATTTTGTGTTTCCATGGATTGCATCCATGATCGTGTTTTAAATTAAAGTGCTCCTAAGTAGTTTCAAAATAGTTTTTGGGACGTGATCCATATTTACATAATATTTAAGCGACTTCTAAAAAGGAGTGTTTTCAATTCGACCTTGTATTTAATTTTTTTTTTATGTTTGTTCGCCGATTACGCCGCCATTTGGGTACCGATTTTTTTGTTTGAAAAGGTATACTTCCAAGGTGGTCCCATTGTCTTCAGGTCAGGATCAGATGATGGGATCCTGGAGAAATTGAGGGAACTCCTCAAATATTATAGGCAAGCGTATACCGATTTAGGTATTTTTGATAGTAACTTATGTTGGAGCTGATGATGAAGACCACAAATGGCGTAGATGGGTTAGTCTTATATAGATTTCTATAAGTTTGTACGGAACCCTCGGTGCGCGAATCCTACTCGCACTTGACCAGTTATATTATGTTCATTTATCTTTCGCGCGCAATCGGATTCGTTGCTTATGCGTTTACTAGAAAGTGTTTATGTTTTTCTCCAATTTATTACGAGATAAGAGTAAACTAAAATTGTTCGTTGTGCTTCATGGATAGTATGAACTGCTTATGAGATAAAAATTAATTTATAAATATGTAAAAAAATAACAGACATATTTTTGGAAGCCAATCAATCAAAGTAAAAAATCTTATCTGTAGATATATGTATATGAACACATGATCTGAATAAAGTTATTATAATTATATTCTATAATTAAGTTTATCTCGGGCTCAATGACAAAGGAAAACTTCACGTAATCGGAAAAAAATTAAGATATGCATTCGGAGTGGAGCACCTTCTATCCTTCTTCTAAGAGACATAGACCTCGCCCAGCTGTGGGTAATATACAGGTTGTTCCTGTGTTATATAACACAAAAATTTTTTACTAAGCTTATCACAGCGTAAAAGTTTGGAAAATTCAAGGACAATTGGGTTGACGTATTGTGTTAAGATATCGGATTTCTGTTGCCGGTCCCGCGTGACGTCTCACGATAAGCAATACCGCCTATATCCAGTTTTTTTTTCTAATGGACGCATCCAATGAACATGTTATATAACTGCTCCATTTTCAGGTCCAAAAATGGGAAGATCCTCAATTAGTAGTGCATGTTTTATTAATGTTTGTAACCTCATAACTCCGCTATTTGTTAACCGATTTTGAAAATTGTTTTCTTATTCGAAAGAAAATACTTTATATATTTATCACAATCGATTTAGTGGTTTTGGTGCTAAATTTAATTAACTGGTGTAAATATGTCATCAAAGTAAACGAAATTGCTTATTTTGCATTTGAAATTTTGAAGTCGCTTTCCTTAAGTCTTACTTATATGTATTTAACAACATGTAACGTATAACAAAAAAATACTTTTTTAATAACACATAACATCCACACTAATAAAACATGTTAATTTTTTATGACATATTACATAGTCTGGACGCAGCATAACGTCAGCTGTGCCTTATAATAATATGTAAATTAATCATAATTTAAATGAAGCTTATAGCCGGATAATCATAGATATGATGCCTCTCAAACGAAGCATGTTTAGTTTATTTCCAGCAACTGCTGTCGACACAAAATTAAGATTTGAAGTGTCCGCTATTAAACATTTACAATTTTTGACAAAAAACTTATAACTATTTACAAAATCCGTTCTTATTTATAACTAGCGGTGCCACGCAGTTTCACCCGCGTTTATTTAAAGGATCATATTTACCTTCCCTACTTGAATGGGATATCGTTTAAATTTTTATATATAACATTGGTTTAGATTTTGTTTTAACGTGTTTTTTATGTATTAATTAAAATAAAGTCAAAACTTAAAATAAAAGTAAGCTAAGTTTTATAACGTTAGTTATCTGTAAGTCTCTTAAAAATTAGTTCAGCCGTTTCAGAGATTAGCCGGAACAAGCAGACAGACAGACCGACATTTATTTAAAATTACGAACAGACACTTCAAATTTATTTATTTGTATAGATGTATAGATTCAAGTTCAGGGCCATTGTGTAGACTGTTGCCATATACATGCATATATAGTACATAAGTTTTTTTAATAGTTCAGAAAAGAATAATAATAAGATAATTAATGTATAGTCAACGTCTTCATTTTCCAACTCTTTTAATAATACATCTCCGTGTACTCTCTCTTGACCTCAGCAGTAAGTTGCTAGGCATCTCACCAAGTCACTAGTTCATCAGTCAATAATATATATGTATAAGCAGTAGTGTGGTAATAAGTTATTAGGTAATTAATTTAAGAAATTTATTTTATTTTTTTAACTACCAAACGAAGCCTAAACCGAAAAACCCTACATTCATATTATAAAAGACTAAAAACATGTACAGTAAAATAAAATATAAAAATTGTGGTCAAGGATTATTCGTAAATATATAAAAATACTACCTTTCAAAATTAACTATACTGTGACTTCAATGATATTAAAATAACATAGTAGACCTGATGATAACATCCTGCTGCTATAAAGCATCATCTGAAAACAGCAGGATACACAATTCTTCACCAACTAACATCTACAGCGGACGCATCGTTTACGTGCTCGTTGAAATGATCTCAAAGATTGTCGAGTTTTTTTTTTTTAATTTTAATTATATGTTATGACATTATATGGAGCCAAACTGAAAGTATACGCTTTTAAATAAAATAAGAATTTTCGAAAATCGTTTAAGAAACCTCGAAGTTCTGATATATACAAACATTAGAAAAATATCGTGCACTAAAAATAGAGAACTTCCACTTTTTGGAAATCGGTTGAAACCTAATTAATTTGACCCTATAAAGTATTCAATATATTCGATTCAGAATTCAAACTGCTTATATCAAATCAAAAGTATTGAGCTACTCAAAAACCAGTTCTAGAGCGTTTTTATATACATATAACGGCCAATTAACATATATAATTCCCTGGGTTGTGTTATTTATTTTGCACTTAGAAATATTAGGACGAGATCCGTTTCCTGTTTAAATTGATGATAGCTTGATTTATTATTATTTAATATGTGAATTCGTATTCTTGAAAATACTTTAAAATGAAGGTTTTTTTCAAAGATATGTTATCTCTATGCCTATAAAAATCACTGATTAAGAACCGAAATTACTCAATAATACATACTTTTTAAACATAAATATAAATAATTTCAGGGTTCCGTATTTGGGTGTGTGGTCGTTATTTCAAGCATGCGATGTTGTTCTATCTGTTCGCCTGCCCGTCTGTCAGTAGGCTGTACCTCATACACCGTAATAGCAAGAGTTAATTTTTTTCAAAATGTGTATTTCTATTCGCTCTATAAAAAAAAAATATATTTTTTTTTAATAATTTAGTTTAGTTTTTATTATTTTTACGAATTAATTAATGAATGATTATGTATATACATATATATATTGTTACAGCGCCTATGTTGTTTCTTTTACATATTTTTTTAAAAAGTATGTTGTTATCAGTGAAGAAAAACATTGTGAGAAAACCTGCATGTGCCGGGAAAAATTCTGGCACAACCTGGAGTAGACCGTCGTGAATGAAGCTCTAAACCTTCTTCTTAATAGGAGAGGAGGCTTTTGCCCCGCAGGACATTTACAGACTGTGCTCATGTGTTAACTTAAAACAGGTTTGTTTTGCAGCACGCGGGCGGACAAAATTTTTTTGTATGATTTGTGATGGAAATTTCCGAACGATTGGTTGTATAAATATTTTATACACCGTCATTGGGTTTAAATTTTTCTTCTAAATAAATTGCGAGCGAATTTTAATACATAGTGGGAAGAAGGAAAGAGAAAAAACGGATTTTGTAAACAATCGTAAGTAAACATGCAGCTTTTTTTTAATCTTTTAAAACTGTTTTTTTTTTCTTTTTTTGTTTCGGTAGACATAAAAATTGAGAACATGTAGATGCTGATAAGCAATAACATTTATTTTCAACCCACAAAAAGTCTAATTCTCAGATATTGATCTCCACGTGACGTTAGCGAAATAATATGTGCACAATTGGCACAACTAAAAGCCACAAAACAAAGAATGAATGAATGAATGAACAGATATTGATGAATTTTCATACTGTATCACCTACTTGAAATTATTTTAAAAAAATAAGTCATCTAAACTAAATAGGTACGGAAAAAAGTTTTCTTATTAGTTGTTTCGAAATTTAAGCGCGGACCATATTTTGCAATTGATACAATAATCTCAAATATTTGAAAAACTTTTTTTTAGATAATATACTAAATATATCAATCTGCTTTTAATTCATTATACCTTTTATCAAATAACAGAAAAGGTGGACATAGTCCTTCAAACATATTTAGAATAATAATAATAATAACGCATCACACTCAACGGCCCCCATTAAGATCTCATGACCTTGTGTCGGGGGTCCGGAAACACTCACAACACTAACACAAACACCCAGACCACGACAAACATCCGTATGGCCAATACACACGTTTGCCGTGAGCGGGGATCGAACCCGCGACCGTTAGCGCTTTAGTCAGTTGCAGTGACCATTGCGCTAACGCGTCTGTCAAATTAGAAAGAATAGGTTTGACATCTTTAGACCTTTTAAAATTGACTTTTTTTTTTATTTATTTACCAAAAAATAAAAAATAATAACTTACATATTTGATACAATCAGTGCAACAAAAATCACAGTCGGTAATCTTCATCACTTATCACAATATTATTTTAAGCTCCATATTACATGCTCATAATTAAATCGAAACCGTTTCTATAACTTAAGACGTGAAAATAAAGGTCGAATATATTGAATTGGAAGCTAAATAATACAGTTGTAAATTGTCAAAATATAAGAATACTTACCTACACACTAATTGACTGGATTTAATAATAACTTTATGCATCCTAAACACATAAGAAGTGAACTTGCCTTATCACTATTACCCAACTTACGTAAGTCACAAAATTCAGCATTCGTTATTCGAATACAAATGCACAACAACGCTTCTCTTTCAGAGGTAACTCCATCTCTTTCGGACGGTCTCGTCACTCACTTGTTCTCGTCACTCACAATTCGCGTGCTCCGCCGCCCGCCACAGAACTGTTGCACGTCCGCGGTACAATGTTGCGTTCGAAAAACGATTCAAAACGTTTTTATTAATTGTATTTTTTTTAATTTTGGTGTTTTGGAAAATGCGTACGTTAACCGAATATTATGATGCGGAAACGTCTTCTAAACACCAGTCCAGTGGTTCCAGCACGCATTCATCTGATCCCGGTGTTGTGGATGATGTACATGTAAGAATTTAATAGAATATAATAATTAGTATCGATTTTCTTAGTTTATTTACAATTTATTACGATCGTTTGTTTTTTTTTTGTTTTTAATAAAAATATATGATTTATAAAACATTCATAATAATAAGTGTATGCACCTGTAAAACAATTAATACAGAATTTTTACTAAAGATTTTGCTGTTAACGATTAAAAGGAAAGTAAAAGTTATTTTTATTAAGAAACATGAATAAATTTAAAAATTATTACTTAAAAAAAAAACATTTTAAACAACACGAAAACCTTGAAAGTAAAAAAAAATATATAGGTATAATGCATTTTTCTTTAAATATTCAGTGAGAACACGTGACAACATTTTACTTATTAAATTGTACAATTGCATTCAATGTTTTATTTAATATTATTTTCGAGCTATTAAATAATATTATGTAACCCATATTACAAGAAGGCTTGGTCAATATGCATGGAACCAAGTTGCGGTTCTTTGTAACTGGATACTTCTAGAAACTAGGTAATACAGCTTAAGTTATACTTATTGTCACAACGCATAAACAAAATAAAATATCCCAATTATCGAACAAAAATCTTAAAAAAAGTCATTTATAATAAAAAATAATAATCTATTAAGAATAATGCTGTTTTGTCAATTAGTGATAAGACAAAAACTGGTTTTGTTTTGAATGTTTTTTTTTTTCGAAATGTTAGACGAGTCGTTAAGATGCCACAGATAATTTATAAAAATTTATTTGACTAATCGAGTTTTATATGAATGTGAAAAGGATAGTGTTTTTTTAACTGACTTTAATTTTTTTTTATCTACTGAAGGTCGAAATGGAATATTACATATAAGTGCTTATAAGTTTTTTTTATTGAATTTTAATTCGCTTACAGAACTGAAAAAATTAAAAAGACCAACATTTTATGTCTGCTGTTTAGTAAAAACTAAGACTACACTTTTGTATTAGGATAGTCTTTAAATATGGTTTTGTATTTAAATTAATTTATATCCAAATTAACATTAATATTAGTCGTCGTACATTTAATGATATTTTTAAAATATTTTTTACATACTTTATAATCGTAAATTTATCTAAAATTAAATTATAATATAATATTTCTAAAACAGGGAAACGTAAATGTTCGAGTTTTATAAAAATTACTATACAAATCTTGTCCGCGTGGAATAGAGACAAGAATGCTAGCAAAATTTGGTTTTTGAATCTCAATTCCGATTATCTGGGCGAAAAATGCGTCAGCTTTCTTAGCAACAGTGAAGGATATGAGACGAAAAAAATTCGAAGTAGGTATTGTAAAATGCGAGTACATTATTAACCAAAAGGCGGGCCTTTTCATTCATCTTTAGTTCAAGGCGATATTAATTAAATCGATTAATGCTAGATGCTATTCAAACATGGTTCCTTCACTTCTAATAGATTATTCGATTTTGAATTATTGCAAAGTTTAATATGATTTAATCTCAAACTTTCCTTCTCTTTTTCGTGGAAAAAAAACAATAAAATCATAAAAGATACTGAAAAAAAAATTTAAGTTTATTTATATTGCCATTTATTTTTTTCAATTAATAGATATGATTTGAAAGTTAACTTAATTGTTACAATTAAGTTAACTTTTTTTCAAACCATAAACAATTATTTTGTTTTTGTTTTTATCGAAAAAATATCATATTCCAATGACTTATTTTTACAATTTCAATTTTATTTTTGCTTGCGTTAATGAAATTTCACTATGCGGGATGACCGTGTAAAACTTATTCATCTGTCCGGCCAGAATAACACGCGCGCCACCTATCGGAAGCTAATTGTATTATAACCTTCGAGAAAAATATTTAAATTGTGGGTAACGGTTATACATCCAATTTTTTATATTTGACGAATACCGAAGCTGTAACTATGTTGTAACGCCTGTAACGCGAGTAAAGGGATTAAGGAATTAGTTCCCTTTACTATAACAGATGAATAAACAAAATAAACTTTTAAAATATTTATTAAATATGAATATTAAATTGTTTTAAACAGGAGCTGGTGCCAGCGGAAAGAGTATATATTGACAGTGGAATAACACGTACCAAATATGAGGAGCCGGTGTTCGCGGAAGTGGAGGAGCTGTTGGGCACGTCACCAGCGCCCCGGCCATGCACTCTCGTGTGGCGGGACCTCACCGTTCATATTAAACTGAAGAGTGGGAAATTAAAGCGATTAGTTAATAATGGTGAGTGTGAATCTTAACTAGCTGTCGTTCGCGATTTCGTTCGGGTTATAGCGTGATCATATATGGACGCTGATAAGCAATACTGTGTCAAGCCACACGGACTCAATTTTGAGAAAATTGTGTCTAAAGATAACAAACGTATTCTTCATAAATTGGTTTAAAGACGTATATATCCATTTTTATTTACTATTTTGATAAAAAGTATAACGAATTAATTGCAGATTAGAATAACAAAAGGTTTTATCTACTAACTAGCTGTGCCCGCGACTTCGTTCGCGTGGATTACAGAATGCTTTGTGTCTCATGCAAAGCAAGGCTGCAGTTTGCGGTGCTTCTCAAGAAAGGAGTTTTTTACTTTGGATTTGGGGACTTTGTGGTTGTAACTATAAGCAGACACTAAATTTATTAGGGAATTCTTCCGTGGTTTTAACAATATATAAAGAAGAAAACTGCTTTGTGCCAGTCTTTTATATATCGACTGTAAAGCAGTGCTTTCCGCCTTCTTGTATAATATAGAAGGTGAATTTTTAACGTGGCTGGTAGGTAAAATATGAAATTATAAGAAATTGCGAAATATACTTAAAGAGTCTCGTGGTCGATTTATAGTAGTAGTTTGCTCCGACTAATTTCTTAAACGGTTGGACCGATTTTGATCGGGACGGGTTATAAGGAGTAACTTAAGCTACCTTTAATAATAAACATACAACTTTTTAATTCTATTTATCGTAAGGCACTAACTCAGCTAGGGAATTCCTTGTTGGTTTTTTAACAATAAATGTTGAAATTTGATTTGTGCCAGTTTTAAATTTCGTCTGTAAAACAGTATTTTCCGCCGAGGTTCTCTTGTATATTATATAGGTTTAGGGTGATTTTTTTTTTAGCCGAGCTTAGAAACTAAAAGTGCATTATTCATTTTTTAATATTTTTTCTAGCCAAAAATCGAACCCGCAAATTTTTAATAAAATAACACATCCTGTATGATTGCACCACCCGATAGTGTCAATTGTATTAATCAACTCCTAAGAAGTAATAGTAAAAACAAATTAAAGTAAAAGTATTTTTTAGAAAATGATACAAATTAAATCCTTACATTAAATTAAAGTTAAGTAATCGATTCTACAGAGACATAATCAACATTCAAAAGTGAAAATTTGAAATTAGAATATGATGTAGCCCTAAATGGATGCTGATAGGCTGTAATGTGTTCTATCTAACAGAATCCAAAATATTTTCAAGTCATTTAAACTAAAAAAAATATACATAACCTGCTTTGATTTCATTAGACTCTGTATCAAAATAGAACAGGACAGATGGTTATATTCTTCTTAAAAAATATATATTACTTAAGATTTGACATTTTATACGCCATTTTCTTAAAATAATGTCGGTGTGGCTTACTTAAGACTACACTATACACCAAATGTAAGTAGATGAGGTTAGGGTACAATCATCGGGTCTCGTTATGTCTAGGAAATATCTACATTACTTCGAACAATTCGTTTATAGGCTGCATCAAAATGTTAGTCACCTCCTAAAGTAACGAAGCAGGGCGATGTGGTACAATACAATCGGAAGTCTATAAAATGAACAACTTAAAGTTACTTCTTTTATGTTTGTTAATTTTACGTCACCTACTCCGTTACCTATAGTAGATAGGTTTAGACAATTGAATTGAAAATCTACATTTTTTTGAAACGACGCGCTATTTATGGGAAGCGCCGCCCGACCCCGGCCGGCCGCGGGTCGGTACCGCCGCGGCGCCGCAATAACTACGTCCCTGCATTTTAAATTTGTAATATCTTCGGAAATATTCACTTAAATTACATGCTGTAAAAAGCATATTGATCTATAATAAATGCACAATTTATTTAAGGTACTTAATTGTATAAGGATTAATGCTGTATTGTTTAAAATCACTTCGTAAATAAACATTTTTTAGTAAAGGATAAAAAATGGTTATGGTGGGTTATCCCTAAGAGATAGACATATACCATCGCTGACTTTTTTGCTGAACTTTTTAAGGTGGACAAATCTGTAGTACATTATTTTGGTCTATCTCGTAGGGTTCAGCCAGCGTTTGCAATATAAGCGTAAAAAAACGTGCTTATTTACGACATCACATTAGAAACCGCTAAATTTATCAGCGTTTCTCTACTATATTATGGATGTATTATACATATAAACCTTCCTTAAGAATCACTCTACCTATTAAAAAAAATCGCATCAAAATCCGTTGCGTAGTTTTAAAGATCTAAGCATACATAGGGACAGACAGACGGCGGATAGCGACTTTGTTTTATACTATGTAGTGATAATTTTTCAGATATATGATATTCTTGAACATCTCAAAAAATGTAACATTCAATAGTCTAATCATTAAATTAAGACACTTTTTTTCCGTACGTATTCAGTTCAAATGACTTGATTTTTTTAATAATGTTAAATATGTAACGAGTTATCAGAATACATCAATATCTCCGAATTTTAATTTTTGTGGATTGACGTATTATTGCTTAACAGCATCCATAAAGCCTGTGATTTTCTTCAATAAGCAGGCTATTTTAGATTAACGCGCTCAAACAAAGTGTTCAGATTCTTACATCATATATTTATCCTCGCACATGAAAGATCTAACCTATTTTGTATACTAGATGTCCCTTGCATTTTCACTCGCGTTTAATGTTACTCCATAAATAAACTATCTAACACAAAAATAACTTTTCAATTTGTAGTAATATTAGTAGATTGAATAGATTGTAGTAACGCCTATCGTATTTAATTTACATAAGTATCTAAAAACTATGCACATAGTATTATATTTTATACGATAAAGCGGAACTCTTTAACCCACGCAGGGTTCAACTTGATCGATGAGTCGAATTTGATCGATTTTCTCACTAGATACTAGATACCTATTATAAAAAGCTATTTAAAATTAAAGCTGTCTGCGCACGAAACGTGCAGGGTACGCGCTTTTAACGACTGTAGACACGTCACATTTTTGACGCTGTTTAATTTTTAACCAAAAAAGATGTATGCTATAAGTTTTACGTGTATACCTGTGTGTCTGTGGCATCATAGTTCCCTAATGATTAGGCCAATGTTGATGCGTTGTTTTTGTTTGAAAGCTTATGTAACCGAGATGGTTCTAAGTTATAATTTATGAGTATCTGTTGAGATGTTTCAAGGTTAACAGCTCTTTTCTAGTAGTTAAAAGGATCTGAGCAACTTTTATTGTTCTATAAAATTTAAAATTTACTAGACTTTGTTACTAATAATAAAAAAAAAACAAAATGCATAATATCGACGTTATGGTGCAGCATCATTTGGAATCAGAAGTAGACACAACTCATTAGGAGTCATTGTAATGGTCTTAATGAGTAGATTGTTGGATTTAGTTTTTAAATTTCAAATTTATCTTTTAAACAACTGACTATATCGCACACGAATAAGTGTTGTGACTGACGCGCGTGAACATGTCCACAAGTATCCATACTGTGATCTAAAGAACCGCGATCCGCATTCTTCATGTTCGGAAGGAACTGTTATGAAACGCGAACCGCATTTCCGAGTGGACGTTATAACTTGTATTACACGTACACTATTCGCTAACCACTTGTATGTGTAAAGGTGGCATACTATGTTCCTAAGTTGCACGCAAACCGCACTATTCGAGCACGTGCGCATATTCAGACCCGTCTCTATGAAGACTACAATATAGTTGTTCTAATATAATGATACACGCATCACATTCAACGACCAACGATAAGATGACCTTGTGTCGGGAGTCCGGAAACACACTTTGCCGTGAATCTTTTATATCATATAATTTGTGTAATGACGCTATTAGTTGATAGTAAAACTTTTAAAGGAAATGTTTATTGTAATCTTTTTAGCGCGTTTAAATAAAAGCTTGTTTTTAAAACATTTATTACGTAAGGTCCTTAATTAAAAAAATATTAGGTATTAATTTGAATAAAAAAGTAATCGTCATGTTAAATTATACACGTATCTCTACTACATAACATCTTAGATTATGTTAAATTACGTTGTTATATTATTAAAATACGACCCTGAAGCCATACCTAATTATGTGCTAACAAAAATAATTTAGTTAGGGATATAAAGAATGGGAATGTTGTTAGGGGTATTAAATAAAAACACATGATATTGTTTAGCGCCAAAATACCTACATGTACTAATTTTTTTTAAGTTCTCTCTAAAAGTACTGAATCAATAATATGAAATAAATGATTTTGTCCTCAGTTAGCGGTATCGCCAAACCAGGGACATTGGTCGCCCTCATGGGTCCAAGGTAAGATAATAAGAAATTTTATTAACATCAGCTAATTTACATAGCATACGAAATTCGTAGACATACAAGGATAGCACCTAAGTATATTCAGCTAGCAGGTATTGAAAATGACTATTATAATTATTCTTAAAGTCATTAATCACAACGAAATTTGAATAAATAATATGTATATTATTTTAAAATAATATGTTTTTACCACATGTACTTAAAATTTGATGTATTATTGATTCATAATGGTGTCTGTTTAACATTATACAGTTTTTTCACTCTTCTCTAAAAGCTGAATATTTTTACTTACGCACTGTTACAGTTGATATCGTTATTCTCTGCCAAGCTTACTGGATTGGCAGCATTTTTAGGGTTAAAGGAAGGAGTATCAGGAGCTAAAGAGACGGAGCTCTCTAATTAATCCGAGTTTACCCATGACAAATCCAATGACAGGATGGCAAAATAAAATTTTGTATGCATTTTTAAGGGTTTAAGTATTGGAAAAGAATGGATTAGGTCAAGCTGTCTATCCTTAATCTATCTGCGTTCACAAAAAATCTTTAGTGGATTCTCAGAATGCTTGTTCGCCTTGTAAACGGCACTAGAGCGTGCAAAAAGTTACATAGAGCTGTCTCTCCAATAGTTCTTGTATTCTCGGTGTGCATTCGGCTTGAGCATTCTTTCGAATGATATAAACATCTATTTTGCAAAAAAATTAGCTTTCGTTCGGACTTTTGTTTACACTTAAGGATGAACTAATGCTCTTGTTCTAGTTCTAACTCTTTGTTCGTTTGTTTTTAACTTCTTAAACGCGAACTTATACGCGTCGAAAATACGCCGGTTGCTTATACTTCCTCTGTTTCTTGAATAATATTGAGATAATTTTTGTAATAGCTTCCAACTCGTATCGTCAATAATCTTATATATAAATAAAATTCGCTGTTTTACCACTTGTTCTCTATGCGTTTCGAAATCATTGATCGAATTGTGATGAAACTTTGGGGAGGCCCATGAAGATTCCTGGGTCAAAAAATCTATATACTTTAGGTGGTATTGCAACGCATACCGGGTACAGTTAGTTATTGAGTAAAACAAATAAATCGTGAAATATTGTAATTAACAATTAAAGCGCTGTGATTAAAGCGTTGCGGTTGGAACAAGTTGTTTCACAATATTTAATTATCATTAGACAACTATTTTAAATCTATTTCTATGTTTTAAGTACCTACTAATCGCTTAGAGATACGCTGAAAGAATATATCAAGAATCGTAACATTTATTTTTAGCTTCATAAAATATCATCCGATTACGCAATAAAAAACGGTTGTGTGTTAAAGGTAAAAGTGACAGTATTCTAAAGATATTACGATCAGCTGTAAACCGTATCTGATAGTTTACGATATTAATATTTTGACATTCTTAAGCGAGAATTACACTTGTAAGTTTTAGTCTCGTGATTGATATAAAACAACTTTGTAACCTGGTAATAGTTTATGCAAGCTGTGAATTTCAATAACTTAGTCACTGACAATCATTTTTTTCAGGTGTAAAAATAATGGTAAAGAATTTGCGTAAATCTCACGTGACTCCGTGAGCAAAACTTACAAGTATAAGTAATAATTATCGCCTTAGAATGAACACCGCCGAACTAGTTCGCTAAATCCTTTACTAGCCAGACCATATTTCTTAAAGCACTAAACAGGAAAGGGCTTATAAAAAAAATATGCTTACGAAATCATACGTTAAAAGGGCAATAATTGTTTATTTTTAGTTCGATTTAATTCGCTTGAACATTAACTTATTTTATCATTTCATATTTAAGCACAAAATACTCTTTTTTTGTTTCATTTAAACGAGCATAAACATGTCTCTTGTCTACATTAAATTATTATCGATAACAAAATTTGTATAGAGTTTTTATTGTTGGTAGCTTATAATAAAGGCATAACATCGAATTTATAGTAAAATGTCAAAAAGTGATAGTATAAATGGTTTCTTTTATATGTATATATGTATATTAAGAATGGAATTTAACGTAATTAATTTTTGCATGACCGAATTCCATAATTATTTTACAAATAAAATGACTTTACGACGGTTTGATCAGTCGAAATTTGTAATTGTTTTCCTTCTAAAAATCTCTATTATAAGGCCCTTGATAATTTTTAAAAAATCTCCTTTTACCGAATGACTTCATTATAGTGTTAGACGTTTTTTTAATGAAATATTCCGATAAATATTATCTCACAATCAGCCCCTTGCGGTTTTATTCGCGTTTACTGGCTGCTGCTTCGCACCTATGAGTTATAGCATGATGTAATATAGCCTTCACCAATACATAAACTATCGAACTCAAAAAAATCTTTCAATTCGAACTAGTAGTTCTGGAGATTAGAGTGTTCAAACAAACAAACAAACTCTTCAGCTTTATAATATTAGTATAGATTAAAATATTATGTGTTTGTACAGTTTCAAAGATTAAATTTCTTTATAGCGGGGCCGGCAAAACGACTCTCATGTCTGCATTGGCGCACCGAAGTCCAGGTATGTTGCATATGACTATTTATTACATATACATATAATTAAGCCGGGCCGGATTACGCCCAGTACCATGTGATAGCAACTGTTACAGGCCTCGCACCTAAATTGGTTTTGCAACTCTACATAGAAAATCTTTTTCAAACAACTTTTTCATATGGTTATGTGTATTATTTTAAAACAAAATCTATTTTTCGTGGGCGAAGCCGTCAAAATTCTTTTGCTGGGAATATTTTTTTTAATACCAATAAATTTAGTTCAGTGATAAATTAGCATTTATTAGATTTGTCGTGATATACACGACTTAATATCCATGTATAAATAAATAAATAGACGCTTAAAAAACAAAATCAAGGACAAAAACGAGACTTAATTTACGAATAGGCTTTTATTTTTTGAAATAAAATCAAAAATCACATTTCACATTAACCATATCGTTAAAGTATCGTTTCCAAAATGTCACGTTTGAATATAAATATATATTTTAGCACGTGCCAATTTTAAAATGCCTATTTAAATTCAGAATTCGAGATTTTTGAAATATTTAAAATATATATATAAATTAATTTGTCTCCTTTTAACTCATTTTAACAAAAACTTTAAAAAAGTACAAAATAAATTTAATGAATAAGTACAACACCATGTATATAACACTATCATAGTGTTGTATGAGTGTACTTTTTTAATACAAAAGAAATATGAGAGATTTTATAATGATACTTAATAAATTTTTAATTTCTTATTTGTTGTTATAGGTGCAATAGAATTACATTCTATGAAATTCTCAACTCATTACCTATTAAAGTATTTTAGATACAGCCCATTGATCGCCGAATGGACAAACGGACGGACAGACAGACAAACGGTCGCATGCCATTATAACCAGTTGATCTATCATCATCATCATTAGTTTTTTCGTTAATATTCTACCTATAAACAATTGATACATTAATTTGTAGTACATACATGTAGTTCACTTTTATCCGATTAATTCCCGGGTCAAGGCGAAGAGCGCTCGACATAATGCCAGTACTCTTTGTAGTCTAGGTTATAAACAAAATTATATCTGTATTGTATTATCAA
This sequence comes from Hypolimnas misippus, assembly GCA_037950945.1. Classification (NCBI taxonomy): domain Eukaryota; kingdom Metazoa; phylum Arthropoda; class Insecta; order Lepidoptera; family Nymphalidae; genus Hypolimnas; species Hypolimnas misippus. The sequence goes on from JBBEEQ010000024.1 coordinate 3,028,937, forward strand.
ACAACCCTAAAAACGAGGAAGCTCTCAATTTGTAATGCAATTATTTTATATATTTTTGCTTTATAACTTCGCTAATAGTTGAATTAATTCTGATTCTTTACATAAATTTTTTTATCAAATTAACTGTAATATATGTATCCGAGTAAATGAAAATGTTCCTTTTACATTTTGAAGCTGGTTCCTTTTTTAAAGTTTAATTATGAATATAAGTAATGTTTGTATTACGAAGGTAAAGTCACGGGCAAATCTTGTAATGTATAAAAATGCGGTTTAATAAAACAATGCTAATAATATGTTATTTATGCTAATATCTTAAATAAAGAAGCGTCAGAGCCTAATATTTTAAAATTCAAATTAAAAAATTATACAAGTAGGCTCTTTTATTCTCTGTTTAATGTCGCCTAGAACCGGCTCAAAATGTGAATTCTATCAATAAAAATTTGTGTGGAATTTGGTCGTTTTTAACCGACTGCCAAAAAAGGAGGGGGGGGGGGAGGATATCAATTCGTCGGGACTGTTTATATACGTACCCTTGAACGTAACGACTTGACCGATTTCTTAAAAGCTTTTAATTAACATGCTATGTATGTTTCTGTCCATGACAAATTTTGTACACTTATTTAGAACTACTTCCTCTTATCCTTTGGAGTTGATATTTTATAAGTTGATTGAGTTTCGATGTCAATGTATTTTTATGGTTAGAATGAGCTGATTCTACATATAGGATAGACTATACAGTTAAAATTTTGTATACGCTTTTGATAATATAAGCTCTTTCAAAGTACAACCATGACACGGATGCTGCACTTAGGGTTGGCTTCCGACGAAAGAACTCCTCAACGGGCAACAGTACAAACAAGAAAATTTATTATACGTCTTTAATTATGATATCCAGTCCTAAGTGCCACCACGGTACGACTGCTGCATTCAGGGATGACTCCCACAGAGGGGACTCCTCAGTAATCAAGGGCACAAACACAGAATTTTGTATACGCTTTCAATTATTATGAAATATTTATAAAATGACATTGTCACATATATTTAAATAAATACGTTAAGAAACATTTTCAGCGAAAATAGAAAAATAAAAAATTAAATGTAAAAAAAAAAACATTAAAAAGATGTAATTACATACTTACTTACATTTAAAAAATCAAAAACCCGACTGCGTAGCAAGACTATCTGCAATCAGCGACAACGTATTAATATCAGTTCTGTCTTAAGTTACGACTCTCACATACGGATGATGATAAGCAATAGTGGGTCAACCCACAAAATGTTAAATTCTGAGATATTGATGTATTCTAATAATGAGTTACCTATTAACCGTTATTCAAAAAAAATGCAAGTCATCTAAACTAAATATAGTAATTTTTTTGTTTTATTAATTTAATGTAAAGTAATTTAATGTTTCGGATATTGAATTTTCTTCCATATTTTAAATAATATACATTTGAATAATTTATTGTTGGAGCATTTGCAAGTCTGCGCATTTTTTTCCGATCCGTGTACATTTCATTAATTATTTTGCATTTTTCTTACCATTTTTTTAAATAACATTTAATTTTAATTTTTTTTTGTTCTATTTTAACTTATATCAAATACATATTTTTTTGTTTGTCATCAGACGATACAATAGTCGACGGTGAGATAGTTATGAATGGGCTGCCACTGGGCGACTTCATGCACAAGGAGAGCGGGTACATGCATCAGGACGAGCTGTTCGTTGAAAACCTCACTGTGATGGAACATCTCACTATAATGGTAAGTTATCTAAGCTTTATGTCATTGATTCCATTACTGATATGTTCGGGTTTATACTGAGTTATTGCTTATTAGATCTACGTACATAGATGGATACGAGGGGAGGTTAGGGGTTCCGGTAACCCTTTTCACGGTTATATAACTTGTAAATAACTGAGATTAACATTTAGAATCATACCTTACTGAGTAATGCCCTTATCAAATGAAAGCTATAGTCACGTCCTATGAACATATATTCGTACAAGAAGAATATCATGCATTGTAAAACTTGATTTTTAAACGTAAAATAAATACCATGAAGTTAATGTAATGAAATTTACACCTGAAATGAATGCATGCGTTGTAAAGCTTCGGTAAAATTCTGTAGCTGTATAAAGGGTTATCTTCTTTTTTGTGTGTTTCTGTCAAACCCTAGATTAAGTTTTACATCATTTAAATTAGGTTTGTATAAATATATACACTAACATTTCTTAATTTACCATATGTTTAATTTTTAGTGATTTAGCTTTTATTATATATTATGTTCACTTCCTGTTTAACAATTAGTGGAAACTTTATTGGCATGTGTGTAATTTAAGGTTTAATTAAGTTTTTTATGTAATATAAAATATGCTGTTTGTTTCACTCATAAATAAATAAATAAAAATCTAAAATTAAAATACGACATGTAACTTCACGATTCGAAAGTGCTTTAAAAGCCCATTTGAATAAAGTATATTTTGAGTTTGAGTTTGATTCTACTTTATGAAAATTGATAATATTTAAAAATCGAATTATGTCTTTAACTACACTAAATCTATGAAGTTGATATCTTCTACTAAATCATACTAATGTATGTATGTTTACAACGTTAATCATTATCTTAATAGATTGTAAATTTAAAAGTGTAGTATCATAATTACAAATCGTTCACAAGATAAATCATTTAACACTTAAGATATCTGATATACATTATTTATTCAATGACCAAAACATGGTGTAAACGTTTAATTTTTTCCTTAAGGCATGACTGAATTAGGAAAATTGACTATGTGGTTGATAATGATACTTCGCCCGCGCTTACTCGGAAATTTGATACCTAATAAAATTTCAACCCAACTCAAAATCAAACTCAAAATAAAATTAATTCAAAATACAATACATTGTATTATAAACAAATAATTCTATTCAAAATAAAAAGAAGAAAGAGAAATTAAAAATAACTATATTATTACTTTATTCAAATGGACTTTTAAAGCACTTTTGAATCGTCAAGTTACATGTCATTTTTTTTTAGATTTTTATAAAGCTATCACAGGTTCGGAATGTAGTCTCTACCGAGAAGAACCGGCAAGGAACTCGATAAAAACTTTTTAAAAATCATCTATACATAATGTATTTTTACCTACAAACCTTCTTATTAATCCTTAGGAGATGGATTTTCAAAAATCCTTTTATAGTGAACACTTATGATATTTAACCCAGACTTTCAGCTCAGATCCAGCGGTTTTAGCTCTGCGTTGATCGATCAATCAGTGATGGCATATTCACTAGATAGTATTTATTTTTATATACTGTGTTAAGCCACGCGGATTTCATTTTAAGAAAATGGCATTTACTTAAACATATCAAACCTATTTTTAATAATGTTTTTTTAAGAAGTATATAAAGATGGATAATCTTTTCTTTTCTATTTTGATAAAAGGTATAATTACTTAAAAGAAGATTGGTATATTTAATGTATTGTCTAGTAAAAACTTTTTCAAATATTTGAGATGATTGTATAAATTGTAAAATATCGAATGCACTTGAAAATCGAAACATTAAATTAAGAATTTTTTTTCCGTACTTATTGAGTTCATATGACTTAAAGTTTTCTTTGAATAATGTTAAAAAGGTGACGCTGTATCAAAATACATCAATATCTTCGTATATGACTAATCGTGGATTGACACATTATTGCTTATCAGCATCCATATATAGATGACTGACACGCGTTGACTTAACGAAAATAATAATAATAATAATAACGCATCACACTCAACGGCCCCCATTAAGATCTCATAACCTTGTGTCGGGGGTCCGGAAACACTCACAACACTAACACAAATACCCAGACCACGACAAACATCTGTATGGTCAATACACACGTTTGCTGTGGATCGAACCCGCGACCGTTAGCGCTTTAGTCAGTTGCAGTGACCATTGCGCCAACGCGTCTGTCAAAAAATGAACATTGAATGGACGAATGGATCCTCCGCCTTTTTTGAATTCGGTTGAAAATCGTATAAATTCATATAGTATAATTTTAAATAGTAAAAATTAAATGAATGTTGTACATAATACCTCAGAATTTATTAACACACACACACACACACACACACACACACACACACACACACACACACACACACACACACACACACATATGTATATGTATACAAATAATAATAAAAAATAATTATAAAATTATATGTCCGTAATCTATTATGACAATGAATTGCTCTTAAAAACCAATTTATTGTAAAATAAGAAAAAGGAAAAATGGTCAAACTTAAATCTTTTTTTCAACGATTAAAAAAAATATATGAATATCAAATTGCATATCTGCCGAGCTGGAAAATGGACGACGGCAAATGGTATAAGCAAATGGTAATGTTATATATAATAAACTTTTAAATTTCATTGGTTTACATTAAATCAAATTATTCAAATTCGGAAAAAATTCACGTCCTTTATTTCATGAGATTTTTGTGTGAACTCTAGAACGTAACGCTAGCAAAATTGAAGTTTGGACATGACATCGTCGGTCAGCTAGTAATCAATAGACTCAAACAGCGTAGCTTTGGTTGTATATATTTAGTTATCTCTGGGGTTCTATTAACTAGTGTATTCGTAATTATGAATATATTTCTGAGAGTAAAGACGAGCAATCTATCCTAGAGAGAGGGAGGGTGCGTACTGCCGATATATAATAATAACTAAGTGATCAACGAGCTACCATAGACAAAATACAGTATTATTTACTTTTATGATATATTCCTAACAGTATAGTACTTGTTATGCTTACTATAATATTTTAACAAGAACGTCGCATAAATAAAATTATCGGTCAAAGGTGTGAACAGACATTATATGGTTTCACAGCCATTTTGCTATTTGTTGATATTTTGTCCTAGAAATATATAAAGAAACACTCAACAAGACTATTTTAAAGAAAGAAAAGACTTTAAAAGTAAAATAAGTTAATTCGTTTACTTGAATGAAAATGTTTTACCCGTTATTGGTTTTTAGTTTAAAATAAATTTAAAAATCAACCAACTTATTGAGCCGATTTAGCTGAAAATTGTCTAAAATAAGTAAAGTATCACCCTGTACATATCCCATAGCTGGGCAAAGGCCTCCTCTCCAATTAAGAACGGTTAGAGCCACCACGCTGCTCCACAGCGGGTTGGCGAATATACATGTGTCAGAATTTCTCCCGACACACGCAGGTGGTTTGAACCCGCGTGTATCGGTTAAGATCGACGTGTTTGAACCACTAGGTCAACTCGGTTCTGACCACTAGGTCATCTGAAAATTGTATGGGACCCATCAAATTCGATATCTTTGAATTTGATTCGAAATATTCAAGTGCTTATTGAACATACATTAAAAAAAAAACAAATGTCTCTTAAAAATTGAGAACCTCCTCCTATACTGCATACTAAATTGAGAGCCAATTTTATTTGTGCAATTTCATAAGCTTATCTCAATCGGTTATTTAGATATGAATGTCAAAAAATCCTCATTTTTATCATTGACTGAGTGACTGACTGACCTATAGACTAAAACTCTAACCCAGTTCCAGATGACCTAGAGAGTTAAAATTTGGTATGCAAATAGGTAATTAGATGAACACTAAGGAATAAATAAAAAAATAAAATTAAATACCAAAACCACAAAATGTATTTTAAAATTTGTGGTAAAAGCTAGTACCTTGTCAATAATTATTGCTACATTTTTTTAATAGACAAAAAAATACATCCAAGCAAAGTATCATCTGGTTTTATTAAATGGTGTTTTAAGTTAATGTGTATAACAAAGTTCAATTTAATCGAGCCTCTATTTTAATGGGAATATTTTAATTAAGTGAATAATTTATTTTATTTTCGAAGAATAGGAGACACGTGCCAATAGGAAGTTATATTAATAGGCAGTTGATTATATTAAACACTAGCTGTGCCCGCGACTTCGTTCGCGTGGATTACAGAATGCTTGGCATGTCTCCTGCAAAGCAACGTTATAATAGTCTGCGGTGCTGCTCAAGAAAGGAGCTTCTTACTTTGGGAATTTTCTGGTTGTATTTATAAGCAGACTCTAATTCAGATATTCCTCCACGGTTTTCACTATAAATGTTGAAGAAAAGCGTTTTGTGCTAGTCTTTAAAATTTCGACTGTATACCAGTATATTCTCGCCGAGGTTTTCCTTGTATTATATATCGGGTGACTTTTTTAACTGGGCTTGATAGGCCATATCCGGAACTTTAAGGAATCGCGAAAAATACTTAAAGGAGTCTCGTGTCCGATTTTAAGAAATCTAAAACTGCATCATAAGTTTTTTTAATTTCATGATTCTCCTGACCTGGAATTGAACCCACTAATTAAAAAAAATACATTCTGTATTATTGCACCACCTACCTAATAGTGTCACTTGTAAGAATCAGCTTTTGGAAAGTTTTAGGAAAAGATTTATTTTTTAACAAAATAACATTAAATCTATACATGAATTAGAAGTTAAGTAATCGATTCTATATATATTAAATATACATATCAAATATGTGGGTTAAATCACGGCTCCCGGTAAGTGTAGAAAAAAAGTCTGCATAACTTCGAACGATTCGTTTATTTGCATCAAAATGCTAGTCACCTACTAAAGTAAGGAAGAGTGTAAAGAATATCAAAAATATATAAAATGAATAACTCACAGTAACTTCTTTTATGTTTGTCTATTTTTTCTATGTGAGCTATACAAAGTAGATACAATGTGACGTTTGTTTTGGTCCCCGTCACCTACTCCGTTACCTAAGTAGGTTTAGATAATTCCTAAAAAGATGAATCAATTTATTGAAAATCTACATTTCACTGGACTCGGCTATTGTACTCACCCGCTATTAGTGTTACAACATCCCGTTATAATTTAAAAATTTCACTTTTAGGTATGATCGTTTTTTTTGAAGAATTACAAAAGATTTAATTAATGTATGAATTTGATAGAATTCTGTAAAAAATTTGCCCTTTCTTTTTGTTGCAGTTAACTATATAATAATACCTCTCTGAAGTTGATTTTTATAATATGGGACAGTATTAGATGATGCAATCATACAGAATGTTAATTTTTTCCAAAATCAACGTGTTCGTTTCTGGCTAGGAGAATTTATTTTTCAAAAAACTAATGAAATAGTTTTAGTTTTTATAAAAATCGGCTCTGTTACTTCTTTATTTATTTTTTGCTATTGTTTATAGTTTCGAATTTGGTCTATCATATCCAGTAAAAAAATTACCCAGTAAATATATTATTTTCCAAATTATTATATTTATATAATATACATATATCTTCCATATTCGAATTAGATGTTGTTCACTTTTTCATTGGTTTCAATTTTGTTCCTTATTACATTAGCTTTCAGCAGTGAAAGTTTCGTCAAAATCGGTCCAGCTGTTTCAGACATTAGCCGAAAAAAATTGAGTGACAGAAAGACAGACAAAAATTTTAAGATTGGTAATTTTGTTGTAAGTACCGTGTATACTTCAATATGCATTTATTTAAAATTAAAAACAGACATCAATTTTATTTATTTTTATACCTTCCCTTCTTAAATCGGAAATTGTTCACTATTTTATTGGTTTCTACAATATTTTGTTATCGCGTAATTCTCTTTTTTACTTATTCATTAAAATAAACATATTAAAAAAAGTAGCTAAAGTTAATCCTTATAATATTAGCCATTAAATACGTCATGTTTTGAAGAACTTTTTAGACTTTGTAATATTTCGTGAATTTCTTCTTCCATCTCCTCTCCCTTTCTGGACCTCACGTGATTAATGGACATTCCCTAATTGCTTGTGTAAGTCCCATCAAATTTGATTGAGCTGTTTCAGAGATTAGTCGTAACGAACAGACTGACAGACAAAAAATTAAAAAATTGATTTTTTGATGTAAGTAATGTATATACTTTTATGCATTTAGTGTAAAGCATAAAATACAAAAATTCTAACAATTATTGTTTTGGGTTCTATTGCGTATGTAAAGGCCCAAATAATTTGTTTTTTTCATATATCTTCTATGTACAGACAGCGACCCGTTAGAATTTTTTTATATGTATAGATTAAAAATATCTAAAATAGAAGTAAGCCTAAGTCACTCCTTATAACATTTGCTAACTGCAAGTAAAAGTACCATCAAAATTGGTTCAGCCGTTTTAAAGATTAGTCGGAACAAACAGATAGGCAGACAGACTGACAGACAAAAATTTAAAAATGTATTTTTTGATATAAGTACTGTATATATGTATGTACTTTCATGCATTTAGTGAAAAGTACAAAATAATGTTCGACGTGAACCCTTAAATTGACATAACTTTTTTATTTATGAACCGATTGACATGAAACAAACCCTAAATGTTAAGTGAAGCTTACCACAATATATTAGTGAAAACCGCATCTAAATCGGATAAGCCGTTTCTGAGATTAGCGTGCACAAACGCACAGATAAACAGACAAACAGACAAACAGACAAACAGACAAACAGATAAGAATTCTAAAAATCTTTGTTTTGGGTTCTATTGCGTTGGTAAAGGCCCCCAGTAAGATTTTTTTTCATATATCTTCCATGTACAGACATCGACCCTCTAGAATTTTATTATTAGTATAGATATAGATAATGAGGTAACGCGAAAGAAGGATATGTTACGAGGACAATCAAGATACGAGTATATTATATAACTCTTAATTAATAACTTAAGCAATCAAGTCAGTAAAGTTCAATATAAAGACTGGTATTACAATACAGTATTTACAACACAGAGATACTGAGATATTAATTATTATTATAATGGGCTTTATGGGTAGCGTTTTAATGTATTAATAATAACGTCTTAATTATTATATGATATAATTATTATAATTTTACTCTTTAGACGCACACACACACACATACATATATGCATGTACACATGCACGCACGTATGCACGCACATACGCATAATGAAATGATAATACCTTTTTTTGAATTTGTTTAAAAATGTCATTAAAATCTTTTAAAAAATACGACCATGAACTATGATCATATTAATAACTATTATAAACAAGTTTCCATAATTTAAAATAGATTTTAATATTATTGTATAATCTATATTAGAATTATAGTTTAAATTTAAAACAAGACTTAAATAAATAAAAAACCTACCTGCCTTAATAGTTTTTGCAAATATTATACGCCTATTATGTTTCTTTTATTATTTAATTTGCGCCCCGCCCTGGCTTCCCACGGGTACAATATACTATTTACGACAAACATAGATAAATATATATTGTATATAATTATATATGTTTTTATATATGTCAATGAGATTGATGAACACGTGCCTTGGAGAGTTGGCGAGCCATAGGTTGTTCAAGAGAACGAGCACGGCACACAAGCGTAGCTTTCAAATGGAAGGGGTCCGTCCAAAGGAAGGGACCCAAGGGGGGTTGTCCAAAATGTAAAAAGATAAATTAGTTTTATTCCGGGCATTGCACAGTAAGATGGAATGATACTAAATACTAATCCTAGTTGTTTATAAATTATTTAAACCATTGTCATTCGTTTAATATACTAAGTATAAGTAGGTCGTTTACTAGAGGTTGGAGGGTCAACCCTCTAAACTCTTCGTTATACGTTTATGCCATGGTATGTTTTTACAAGAGTTGGTAAATAAAGACGGGGATTGTGAATTCGATTTGTTTTGACAAATGTTGCGAATACTCCCGAACGTTAGCGGTGACCACTGTAGCGTTAATAGTAACATCAGGTGAGCTATACTCGCTATTAAAAAAATAAAAATAACTGGTCAAGTGCGAGTAGGACTCGCGCACCGAGGGTTCCGTACAAACTTATAGAAATCTATATAAGACTAACCCATCTACGCCATTTGTGGTCTTCATCATCAGTTCTAACATAAGTTACTATCAAAAATACCTAAATCGGTATACGCTTGCCTATAATATTTGAGGAGTTCCCTCAATTTCTCCAGGATCCCATCATTTGATCCTGACCTGAAGACAATGGGACCACCTTGGTAGTATACCTTTTCAAACAAAAAAAAAATTTTGAAAATCGGTACCCAAATGGCGGCGTAATCGGCGAACAAACATAAAAAAAAATTAAATACAAGGTCGAATTGAAAACACTCCTTTGTAGAAGTCGCTTAAATATAATCAAATATTATGTAAATATGGATCACGTCCCAAAAACTATTTTGAAACTACTTAGGAGCACTTTAATTTAAAACACGATCATGGATGCAATCCATGGAAACACAAAATTTTATTTTAAGTACTAATACACCTTATACTCTCAAAAAAAAAAAGTTATAGCGCGATTCAGGATACACCTAGCGCCATCTCTTGACAATTTCAAGGAACTAACTTGTTGACATTGACATTAACAACATAATTATATTATATTTTATTCTCGTTTTATTTTTATTTATATTCTACTACACTCCACTACCCCTGCACTACGTTCGTAAAATATTTAGATTTACATTATCAATCAAAATATCGAAATATATATTAGTGTTGCCAAGACGAAAATAATTAGTCCTTAATTCGAACAAAACTAATTGTTTATTTATAAATAACTAATTATATTACTAATAACCAGAAGACTTATATGTGTAGATAAATAAGTAAATTAAATAACTCGATCTGTTTGAATTTAATTTTAAAATTTTCGTACTAAGTCAATACGAGTACTTAAATCAAATCGCGTGAAGCTCCTATATTGAATGTTAATTACGTAATGACGTTATAAATCGACGATAAAACTTTTAAATGAAAAGTTTATTTTATAATTTTAGCGCGTTTAAATAATAATTAAAATAAAAAATTTTATTAATCGAGCAGAATTATATCACAGTTAATGTCATAATGTTGTAATAGATGGCATTAGCTGTACGCTGCATCGCGCTATCATTTTGTTAGCTGCGATATATAGATTGCATTGCGTTGTTCATAAAGGTTTGCTGCTTTTTAATGTTTTTGTATTGATACAAATTTCTTCTCAGTGTTTGTAAAATTGTTTTTTTGACCATGGTCAACTTCTATGTTAATTTGTTACAAGTACATATAATTTTAATTCTAAGATTAATATATTTTCCGCTTGATTAATTTACAACTTGATACATTTACGCGTTCCTGAGAAAAAGGTTGAAAGACGGACGTACAGACTGACAGACACACGAACAGAAATTTACAGTTTTCGGATTTTTTCCTTTATGTATGCTAAAGGACCTTGCTCCTGGCCAAATTTCATAATGCTTGGTCAATGGGAAGTACCCTATAGGTTTTGATTCCCTTGCGAAAACGTTAAAAACGCTATCATACTTAAAATATGTGATATAAATGACCGTATCTTTTGATTGCGTTAACTTAGAAGTTTGATTTTTTCACAGCGCTTAGTAATTACAACTCTGAGTACTTGACGTTGTTAAAAATTTGTTACCTTCACGCGTTTCTGAGAAAAAGGTTGAAAGACAAACTTACAAACAGACAAACATACATACAAAAATTTACAGTTTTCAGATTTTTTCCTTTATTTGTACCATAAGATCTTACTTCTTGCCAAATTTCATCGTGCTAGGTCAATGGGAAGTACCCTGTAGGTTTTGATTCCCTTGCGAAAACGCTAAAATGGTCAAAATATACGACATATTTTCCATTATCTTTTGATTGCGTTGACTTAGAACTTTAATATTTTCACGGCCGCATGTCATCGTAGACTTGAGTATATGATATTAATTTCAACATGATACGTCTATGCATTTCTGAGAAAAAAGGGTTGACATCCCGACAGACAGACAGACAGACAGACAGACAGACAGACAGACAGACGGACAACAAAGTGATCCTATAAGGGTTCCGTTTTTCCTTTTAAGGTACGGAACCCTAAAAAAATAGAAAGCGTATCCTCGGAAATAGGAACGGAGTATTTTGACTTCATTTATGTTTTATTTACTTTTTTATTGGAATTAATATAAAATGGCTAAAATAATTATAATTTTTTTAAAATAGATAAAATAATATTAAAAAAAAAATAGCTACCTCTAGAAAAGTACAGCAAATACTTAATATTTGAAATTAATTACGTTTTTTGGAAAATATCGCGAAATAAGATTACTTTCACTATAAGGTATAACAAAGATAGTATGATCATGTAATCTCATGGATTATAACATTCAGAATGCCAACCACTTAGGAAGACGTTGCCTAGCAAGCAGCTAGCGACTGAGTACGTTAGGCGGGAGTATCTTTGGCACGAGTCAATTGACAAGCTTGTCAGTGTTAGAAATTGGTACGAATTTTTAAAACAAATATGTATGTATGAACGCAGAGGCGTAACTATACCATCTGAGATCTGTGGCAAATTCTTTGGATGGGGTCTTCCAATAAAAATCGTCAAAAAGTCGTCGTAAGTTATAACTTAATTTTAATGAACCACCTAAGTAGTTACCCAAAACTATTAATAATATTGTGTGCATTTTAGTAAAATATATAAATGTTTTATTTTTAAGAGCTTTATACATATATATATATATATATATATATATATATATATATATATATATATATATATATATATATATATATGTACCTACGAAGTTCGAGCTAATCTCGTTATTTATGTACATAATTATATCCAAACCATTTTTGCTCACAGTAACTGTTAAGAGGATTATAATAAGAACTTCGTCGTCTTTAGGATTTTACTTATTGTGCGTACATAATAATGATATCCGCACGTGTCGTGGGTACTTGTTGTGCTCAAACAGCGAATAATAAATAATATAATAATATATATACAATAATATAATAAAAATAATAAGTATGGCAAGACTTTGAAAAAAAATTGGAACCGAGTTTAAAAATCAAACTGCCGGCCCGTTTTTAATGAAAATTATATGGGACCAATCAGGAAGTATAACTCTTTAAATTTATAAACAAAATCAGAATTAACTTTTCTGTCAAGCTGATTTAGAATAATCGGTGAACATAAAAAAAATCGGCGATGAATTTAATAACCCCCCCCTCCCCTCCCGTTTTCCTTAAAGTTACGAATTGTGCTTTTTAAGTCGGTTTTTCTTATTTTATGCCTTCCCATTTTAGTGTTTAAATAACTTTTACACTGCTCCTTACGCTAAATTTCATGTTTGTCTATAGCATCATAAATATTTTCACGGACTTCCACATCACTAACGTTTTTACTGTATTCCCACAAATATAGAGGAAATAGAGGGACATAGAAAATTTTTAGGCGAGAATTACACTTAATAGTTTTGGTCTCGGACTTTCATAAAGATTCACATTAGTTGTTTGTGATTGCTTTACACTTGAAAGAATTTACTCTTAGCCTGTTACTGGCTCGAGTACTAGAACTTACAAATGTAATTCCGGTCTTAGTCAAAATTGCTTTCGAATTTATTATATTAGTAAACTAATTATAGGCCTACCAATTGCAGGTAAATAGTTTTTGATTTCATTTTCATAATGTTCACATTAACACCATTGTAAGCAATAAATAATAGTCAGATTACAAACTTGATCTGTTATTCGATTTTTCTTGCGGCCTTCAGTACGATTATAATTACCTATTAAGACTCCTATATCACTATATTGATCGTTTATAATAAATAATGTTATTAGTGGATGTACTGTGACTCAATTTAAGTATATTCTTACAGTTGAATATTTAATTTGTATGCTTTATGTCTCTGTATCGTTCGCTTAACGGAGATTTTGTTACAGAGTGAATTTTTTAACTTAGCATGTATCTGAAACTATAGAAAAAAGCAAAAAAACGCTTAAAGAAACCTCGGGACCCATTTAGATGAAAACTAAAACTCCATCATTAGTTTTATTTTATAGGTATAATTTTCCTGAAAAATAAGTTTTTTTACGCGAAAACGATTTCTAAAATTGAAATTACGATAAAAAAACTCGTTAGCTATATATACTAATATATGGATTGCTATCTAATACCGAAACTATTTGTGGTTTCACGCCTGTATTAGGTTACGACACTAAAAACCAATGACCTGAATACAAAGCCCGGCTTATTCTTAATTATCGAAGCCCTTATTAAGTGGGGTATAAATGTACCAATTTTAAATGTTGAATCGGATTAGAATCGCCCGCAAAGTACGTGTAATCTAAGTAAATAAAACCCGTGAAATGCAACCTTTCTTAATATTTTTTACTGGCAATATTCGCTGAAAACAAGCGGAAAAAAAAACAACAACCTTCTACGGCGTCGTGATACATTGTTCATATATATCTACATAATGTGTATTGTATTACAATTGTATTAATCACAAATGATTTGTTAACGTCCTTTGTTAAGTCTAATTTTCACATCATAGGCTCAGTGGTCACTGAAACTGATTAAAGTGTTAATGATTGCGGTTTCGGTTCCCTGGTGACGGTAAACGTCTATATTGGCCATACGGATGTTCGTCGTGGTCTGAGTGTTCGTGTGTGTGTGTTTTCGGACCCTTGATACAGGCTAATGAGAGCGGACCGTTGAGTGTGATCCCATGTTCTTTGATAAAAGTTTGTGTTACGTCTGAAGATATAAAGCGACCGCAAAATGGCAAGTATGGTCATCCTTGGAGACCAAAGTATTAAACCACACAGTTGGAATTAGGCGGTCTGACGATATTGCATTTTAACTTGCGTACACACACAACATTTCATTGAATTGAGAATGTTCTCATACTGTTGTCTATAAGTATTTAAATCAAATATAATTTGATATCATTAATCGTTTTCCATCCCATACTTTCCTTTGATTTCCGAAGTACGTGTATTAATAGCGGAAACCTTAGAAAATACAACACAATCTATATATTTATGTAATTCTAGGCCCGCCTTCGAATGGACCGTCGAACAACACCTTTGGCACGACGAAGAAGGGTGAACCAGCTCATGAGGCAACTGTCATTGTATGGTGCAAGAAACACGAGGCTTGGCGGGCTGGACGGCTTGAAAACACTCTCGGGGGGTGAAAGGAAACGACTGGCGTTTGCAACTGAGGTTAGTTTACGCGTTTATTTAACGTATCGAATATCGGTAAATCAAGGCAAGAATTACATTTATTAATTTTAGTCTTTTAGTGGACATAATATAACTCTGTAACCAGTTACTTAAGTAACGTTATGATAGCTTTAGGCTTTAAATAAAGGCTAACAGAAAGTAATTTCAGGCGTAAAGCAATGACAAACATTTTATGTAAATCTTTATGAAAGTCTGAGAGCAAAATTTATAAGTGTAATTCTCGCCTTAAATCGACACTGCACAGAATTTTGATTTCATTTGCCTTAATGTAACGAAGTGGACATTACGCATATATGAACGATGATTTGCGAGAACCAATCTTCTCCTATAGTGATTTCATTAGAGTCAGAATTTATTTTAAATATGTCAGTTAGAACATACGGCCTTTCTTATATCGTCTTTTCTTTTCTGCGTTTCCTTATAGAGTAGATCTATTTCAGGTATTCTTTAGGCAGAATTTGAAGTGTTTTCCAAATAAAGTTTTTTTTTTGGCTTATTTTGATTTCCTGTCAGCAAAACTTACTAATGTAATTCTCGCCTTACGTAGAATAATAGATTCAAATGGCGGTATCAAACGCAGTATGTATTCTAGTAGATATTCTTTCCATAGACTAAGATCAATAGATAAATACAATAAAAAGTGCTAATTGCTGTTTTTCTCATTCCCGATCGGTATTGGTCGATTAGTCATAGAATTCTAACCACGGACTTTTAATTGCTATAGTTGACTAGCAGTAATATGCAACTTTGTCTGCATATGAGCAGAATTATATAGAAAAATACAAGTACGTCAGCCAGTTTACTCAATATCTTTAGAAATTGTACCATGAGTTCTGATTTATTAGTTACTAGATGTTCCTTGCGGTTTCATTCGTGTTCATGGGTACTGCTTCGCTCCTACGAGCCGTAACGTGATGTAATATAGCCTAAAGCCTTCCTTAATAAATGAACTATCTAACACAAAAAAAAAAATTTAGTTCCTGGGATTAGCGCGTTCAAACAAGTAAACAAACTCTTCAGCTTATAATATTGATATAGATTTATAATGTAGTTTCATAAAAATAGGTTGTTTTTGCTCGATAATGTAACACAATTCCACCCATCAATCCACCGAAATATTAACATTTATTAAAAATGGATAATCCAAGACTTTTAAGGTCAATGCCCGGATTAAACTGGATTTAAATTTATCGTTGTCTTAGATTTTCGCGATTATTATTCATTGAAATGAAACTATTTTAAACGGATTTAAATCGCGTATATTAATTATTTTTATCATCCCGACGTTTCGAGCACTTTGCAGCGTTCGTGGTCACGGGTAGACTAAGGTGACATTTGTCTATTTGAGATTTTAGAAAATATTATTTACAACTACCGCCAACGGTTTCTTAAATGATATCTTGAATAACGTTCCGGTTGCACGCAGAAGGCACTAACTGTATCTTTTGGTCTGGCAGTCTGTTGGACTTGGGATTTTAAATTTTTAATAAGTGGATCCCAGGTGTTTGAAAGTCTCCAACCATCTTCTCTATTGAAGTTCGGATGTTTTTGAATTTCAATAGCCTCGCGTATCATTCTAGGAATGAATCTGTGTTCTCTAGCGAGGATCTGTGGTTTATCAAATCGGATAAAATGGTTAGGTTTATCCAAGGCATGTTCACAAACTGCAGACTTTGAATAGGCGTTCTTCAAAGTCTGCAGTTTGTGAACATGCCTTGGATAAACCTAACCATTTTATCCGATTTGATAAACCACAGATCCTCGCTAGAGAACACAGATTCATTCCTAGAATGATACGCGAGGCTATTGAAATTCAAAAACATCCGAACTTCAATAGAGAAGATGGTTGGAGACTTTCAAACACCTGGGATCCACTTATTAAAAATTTAAAATCCCAAGTCCAACAGACTGCCAGACCAAAAGATACAGTTAGTGCCTTCTGCGTGCAACCGGAACGTTATTCAAGATATCATTTAAGAAACCGTTGGCGGTAGTTGTAAATAATATTTTCTAAAATCTCAAATAGACAAATGTCACCTTAGTCTACCCGTGACCACGAACGCTGCAAAGTGCTCGAAACGTCGGGATGATAAAAATAATTAATATACGCGATTTAAATCCGTTTAAAATAGTTTCATTTCAATGGATTTAAATTTTATTCGTGTTAAACTAGCAGACTATTAGTTGGATATTCTAATAAAAAATTGCTGCAAGCTAAATGATATATTATTAAATTTTATAAATAGTAAAGTAATAACAATATCCCATTAAAGTTATTCGTAAAAAAAATGACTTAATCTGTATGCTCTAGCTAACAGTTAGTCAAAAGCCAAAAATTGTTGATCCGCGCGGTGTCTTAATTTAAAGTTTACAGAATTACCCGCCGGGCTAATCTAATGTTAGCCTTATATTTCATCAAAATCGCTCTAGCCGTTTGGGGTCCATAGTAACACACATCGATTTTTGTCTACAGAACGTTCGACTATTAACTAAGATTCTTCAAATGGAGTGTCTAGAAGTCTAACACATTACATTCAGAGCAGTGGTGCTCAAATATTTAACTATTAAATTAAGAATCTTTTTAATGCGGAAAGTGATGTGTTAGACTTATAGAATTTTCCATTTGAAGGATGGAATACTGTTAATGTGAAAGTCTGTCTATCTCTTTTTTAAACTACCGAATCAATTTTGATGGAGTTTGGCATAGAGATAGATTAGACTTTCGAGTAGGACATAGGCTACTTTGTGTCTCGAAAATAAAACGTGAATAAAATGAAGACGAAGTTTAACTTAAATTTAATCATAATATGAGGATATAATAAAAGCCTTATTTGTTGTAAATTTCTTGTGCAAAATTTTACAATAATATAAGGCATATTATTGGGTAATTTTGCACAAGAAATTTTAAAGATTTTATTATAAAATACATTGAAATTGTTGACAAGATTTATTATGTTTGAAATTAATCACCATCAAAACGTGAAAATGATTATCTTGATGACGCTCCATACTAGCAGTACATCGAATAAGTATTTATTAATCAAGATAGCGTTGAGCGCAAATAAATGCATAAATATGGAGATGTTAAGGTCCTTAATTCACCACGATGCTTCAAGGTGGATTGGTGGATATACGAGTACATGTTTCAGAATTTCTTCCGACTCATGCAATTTACCTCGTGATGTTTTATTTCACCGGCGAGTATGAGAAGAATTTAAACTTAAAAGCACTTGAAAACTCAGCGGTGCAAGCCTGGTTTAAAGAAATCCTTGGTCGAGACCGACACGTTCAATCCACTAGACTATATCGGCTCTACATTAGTACAGTATAGTAAATATTGATATTAAATACGTATGAATTTTTTGAGTATTAGCTTTTGCTCGGTAAAAACGCAAACGCGTTAAGTTTGATTTCTCCGTACAAATTTAAGACACCATTTTATCCTCTTTTGGGGTGAATTTTAGAAAATCCTTTCTCAGTGGATTGTAAGAATCATAATAACTAGTTATCGACATGCCAAATTATTAGTGCGATTCACTTAGGCGTTTTAACTTTGAGTTGATTGGTCAGTCAGTCAGTTAAGGTTGCCTTTAGTATTTACATACAAGTATACGAACAATTTAATAAGCGTTCAATTGGGGGAGCTGAATTAGCCCAGTGAAAAGCGCTATCTTAACCGATGGATGCGGTTTTAAGTTCAGGTTAGCTCCATTGTTAATATTAAGTGCTTTATTTAGGTCCGTCGATTTATGTCGTGCTTCGCAGTGAAGCCAATCTTATGAGAAAACTTTTGTCCGGGAAATTCTGAGACATATACACATATATCCGCCAGTCGGTAGCGTGTTTGTTTTAGCACTGTAGGTAGGTATCCTTGTTCTTAATAGCAATAGTAGTAGCTGCATTAACATTTACACCTTGTTGTTATATACAAATGAATAATTTAATTATTTATTTATCCAAAATTGCAACCATAATACATTAGTTATTTATTGATATACTATTACACAGATATTATTCATTTAAATTAATTGCCTTGAGTTTTAAGAACACGTCAACTCCTAATTACCTAATAGAGAAACCTACCAGGCATTTACCAATTGGAGGCACTTCTGTCTCGTGTGTCTGATACAAAACACGAGTTATTATTTTATTTCCATATTCAATTTACTAACTGGTACAAGCGACTTTATCTGTGCAGGATTAGTTTTAGCTATAATGGCTCACTCATAAAAGATAGATATTTGCTGTCGGAGGCTTTTTTGTATTCTATTTTTTTTATAATTTATAGGCTTTATGTTATTTTGATGTTTATAGCTATATTATTGTAGTTTCATTAAAATCCATTCAGTAATTTTTACGTGAAAGAGTAACAAACATCTATATATAAACTTTTGCGTTTATAATATTAAGTAAGCGTACAAATACGCATATGTTTGCTCCTACGTGAAGATTAGACACAAAAAGATTTCCGATTAAAAAATATTCGTTCTAACTTGAAACAAAAAATGTCTAGATTTACGCAGCGCCTAATCGAAACCCACGTCGTGACGTCGGCGTAGCTGGTTGATGAATCTAAAAAAATCTTCAAACGGGTTATACACATTCAAGTAAATATATTTACTTTTTATATATCGAAGGCTTTTTAAATTCAAATATTACAACTTGATTGTTATGCCTGAACTCACTTAACCCATTAACGCCCACCGTACCTATACAGGTACACCAGTTCAAAACGTCATAATTTGTTTGCTTTTAAAACTTGTGCCGCGATTGTTAATTACACTGAAGGTAGAAAACTATTGAGATATAAAATAAAAAATAAATTAAGGGTGGCGTGAAAAAAAGTGTCAATAATCTACCTACGAATTGAGCGTTAAGTGTCATATTCTTTTATTAATACATTCAAAACCCGGCTCATTTTTTCATACGCATTCTTGTAAGTCTTTCGTCATATCTCCGAAATTACGGTTCCAACTTACAACTATCAAGCTGCCATTTCTATCTACTAGAAATTATGATTAGTTTTGATGTTAGGCGAGAATTGCTTTCAAAAGTTTTATTCTCGTGACTAATAAATAACATTCCATAATAGTTATATAGATAACTATGTTACCTGTGAGTTTCAATAAATAAATCACTGATAGTAATTTACTTCAGGTGTAAAAATATTGATAAATAATTTACGTTTTTACGACAGTGAGTAAACAAAACTTACAAGAGTAATACTCATCATTGTATCCGCTATAGATGTGTTTTATATATATTATATATTTTTTTTATTTATACCCGTTTTGTCTTAAACATACATTAATTTTATGTATATCTTATAGATTAGCTAGCGTAAACCAAAAAACTTGTTTTTACGACATTTTTATATCTAAAATTATAAAGATGTAAAATTTGTTTGTAAGTTTGTATGAAAGGCATAATCTCTGAAAGTACGGATCGGATTTGAAAAATATTTTTTGTGTTGAAAAGCCTATTTTTTGAGGAATGTTGTAGGACATATTACATCTAGTAACCATAAACGTGAATAAAACTCCGAGAGACAGCTAGTAACGATCATAATGTCGAAAGAGATGAAATTTTAAATTTTAAACTCACTCGTCTAGATGAAATGTTTTTTCAATAAATTAATTGAGTTTATTGTACGCGTTGATAGACACCAAACGAGATTGAGATTATATTAATGCGAGCGATGAACTTCTAAATCAAGGATTTAGATATTTAATTAATTTGTGTATATCCTCTTACTATATTAACAAACTAGTGTCTACCAGCGGCTTTCATTTATCTTTTTTATAATAAGAAGCTGGAAAATGCACACCTGATGTTAAGTGATCACCGCCGCTCATGGACATTTGCAGTACCAGAGGAGACACAAATGTATTGCCAACTTAATAAGGAATTCATATTTAATATAACGGGTCTTATCGCGATAACTAATAGTAGTAATACCTTTTTATTGCCCGACGTTTCGACGAAGTTACATTCGCCGTGGTCACGAGCTGACTGGTGTAAAAAAAATATATAATTAATAAGGAATGAAAGGAAATATGCAGTAAGCGAACGTATAAAGGAGAGGGTTAGGCTTCTGGCTGTCACTCGCCGTGCGAAACGCAGCTGTTTAGCCACTTCACGCCAATCTACTGTGAGCGTACGCTACTGCCCCCTTCAAGCCAGCCCGACGAGCTGTAGTCAGTAGACAACAGCTCGACCCTACCTTAGTTTATATGGACGCTGATAAGCAATACTGTGTCAAGCCACACGGACTTCATTTTCAGAAAATAGCGTCTAAACATTACAGACACTTTTTTCCGTACTTATTTAGTTTAAATGACTTGAAATTTGTTTGGATGATGATAAATATGTAATGCATTATTAGAATACATCAATATCTATGAATTTGATTTTTTGTGGGTTGACACATTATTGCTTATCAGCGTCCATATATTGTTATTACTCTTTCATTAACACCGGATACATTTCCAGTATTTAAGTGCATTTATAGGCTTAATATTAAAAATATCAGTTCTATATTTACCGTCGCATTATCACGTGTAGACGGTTAAACCCGACAGACGGAAATAATTATGAGAAAAAAAAACGATAATGTTTGACGTGTTTATAATTGCAAGCATAAATTATCCAAATAAATTTATTTTATTTTATATTGGATGACAAGCTATATAATTTTTTTTTTTTTTTTACGCATAATAATTTTTATTAATTTATATACATAAATTAAAAAAAAAATAAAAGAAAAGATTATATATTAAACTATTTACATCTTAATTAATATAAAAAAAAGGATTATATTTTACAAAACATTGTAGACCTCATCTAAGCCACTGCATCTGGGTAAAGTTCCCAAAATACTGGCAGCATTACCCCGTTGAATGGCCGTTGAAAAATTATATTTCAAATTTCGTAAAGGTAATGCTATAAGAGCACTGTACAGTGGACGCCGATAAGCAATACTGTGTCAACCCACACGGATTTCATTTTGAGAAAATGCCGTCTAAAGATGTTGAACCTATTCTTGACAAATATGTTTGAAGAAGTATATATCCATCTTTTATTTTATTTTTCGATAAAAGGTATAATGAATTTCAATCAGACTGATACATTTAATATATTATCTAATAAAAAGTTAATTAAATATTTGAGATGATTGTATAAATTGCAAAATATGGAACACTTGAAATTCGAACCAATTAATTACGAAACTTTTTCCCGTACTTATTTAATTTATATGACTACAATTTTTTTGAATAATGTTGAATGGGTGATGTAGTATCAGAATACATCAATACCTCCGAATTTGACTTTTTGTGGGTTGACACATTATTGCTTATCAGCATCCAGTTGCACATACATTTATAATGTTACAAAAAAAAGTGAGCTATCATGAGACGCACACGAAAAATATGTATGTATTTACATAGTTTTTAAGCATAATAAATTTCCTAAATCATATATTTTTTATCGGAATCACTTTAATGTTGCTAAAATCTAGATTTTCATATAACATTACTACCTATTTATATTACTATTATTACTACATGTATTCAATCTATATATGTACCAAAATTTATGATTGGGTCAGCGATTTAGACATGAATAGGTAACAAATAGACAGACAGACAGCGTTATTTTCAGGTTTATAAATATTGAGTTTGGAAGTATGGCTGACTAACAACTTCTTAAACTTTTTGTAAATATTTGTGGTATTATCAATATTATAAAAATGTAAAGTTTGTTTATATGTTTGTATGTTTGTAAGTCTGTATGTAGTAGGTAATCTGAAACTGCTCCGATTGAAATGAAATGTTCTTTTTGTGTTAGATAGCCGGATTATTGGAAATGGATTGGAAGGTCAAAATACACGATACGACTCATATAAACACGAAGGAAATCGCGAGGGGCAGCTTGTTTTTTATATAATTCTTCTCCGTTTTAATCTTAAACCAGTTTTGGTGAGAATTGTTAGGGAATGTTCATATACGTATTGTCCATTCGTAATGATACTTTTTATGTTGTCACAAAAACCGGCTTTGACCGAATAGGACGCGTCACCTATTGAGTGATTGATTCAATAATATTTCTACTTACGAAATTTTAAGATTTTTGTACAGTTAAACGCAGTAATCAAATTTTATCGATAACAAGATCCTTAAATTAAAAAAATATATATTAAATTTTATTACGGCTTCGATGACGTTAATGTAGATTCTGTTATGATTGACAAAAACTATTTTTCTATGTTTCGGAAATAGTTCGTTCTAAATAAAAGGTATATAGTTTTCTGTGGCTTGGCAGGTATATATAAAATTTCATTATAATTAGTCGATTATATGATGATTGAAAAGGGTAACAAAAAAACTCACATTTGTATGTAGAATAAGGTGTCATATTGTATAGGAAATAAGGAAAAGAATGGAAGAATTAGTTTACATGCAATATAATAATAATGAAAAATTATAAATGCACAATAAATAATAATAATAATAATCACACTCAACAGGCCCCATTAGCATATCATGATCCTGTGTCGGGGGTTCAGAAAAACACATCACAAACATCCAGACCACGACAAACATCAGTATAGCAAATACAGCGTTGGTCCTGAAAGGGAATCGAACCCGCGACCGTAAGCGCTCTTGTCAGTTCCAGTGACCACTGCGCTTACCTGTCTATCTATAATATTCTGTGACACTAAAGTATTGCAGTCTGTAGGATACAGCTGAGATTCTACCTTAGTAAAAAATAACACTGTCTATAATTAACAATATTTTATTTACATTTACATCATAAAGTATTTTTTACATGAATTTACAATACCTAGAACGTATTACTTTACTAGTCAAGCCGGATAATAAAATCAAATTGTCAGTTAAATCATGTTTATCGAGGTATATCTGAAAGTTGATGCGAATATTAATTTTATTTTCGTATAATAAATTAATAGATAACATAGAAATATGTATTAATTATATAAAGATTGATTCGTTAATCGATACATCTAAAACTTAGATATTCGAGCATTCGACTGACTAATGGCCTTCCGCAATCTGTCGGTGCCGATCAATGTATTGTTCAAAAACATATAAATTTTTGTTTCATAATTTAAACGATGTTAAAACCCTACTTACGTAATTATCCTTTTCATGTTTCCATTTATTTTGATTTGCTTCTAAACTAAAATTCACAAGTCACTATTAATTAACGCTCCCTTGATTTAGTTGCTTTTTTTAGCCTAAGGCGAGAATTACACTTGTAAGATTTGCAAATTTTCATGAGATTTATATAAATTGTTTTACATTGCTTGTACCCATGAAAAAGTTTGCTGTTAGTCTCTTAATTTTGACACTCATAACTTAAGATTTCGTAGGTAACTGTTACCTGGTTACAGGGTTGTTTTCTACAAATTACGTTAAGTAAAGAAGAAGAAAGAGTAAAACTTACAAATGCTATTCTCGCCTTTTGAAATCATCAATTTTTCTGTTACTGTTAATTTTGTGTGCTCTTTGCGTACATAGTCGTATGTGTTGGTATGAATGTACCTATCTTGCAAATCTCAAAGATCATTAGTTGTAAAATGAGGTATTTTCTATTGAATTTTATACTATTTAAATAATAACTAGGAAATATGACGTAAGGTTCATCACGTGCACATGAAACAAAGACATTTACAAAAAATGCAATCATTATAAACATCACACATCCTTTGCGCTTTTATCTATATAGTTATATTTCGATGTTTAAAAAACACTTTGTGAGTTTCGAATAAAAGTGGGCCCCCATTTTTATTATAATTAAGAGGATCTTCTCATCGTCGGTAATAAAATTATACAAAATGAAAAAAATATACCTATATTACGGAAATTGAACTGGTTTCTTATACGATAGTTCCTTATCTATATTTTGAATTTGAATTTATGTTCGAAAATTCTTCTTCGAAATTCCGCGCTGGGGCAAGGTTCAAGGTAAGATTGAAAAAAATATACAAATGATTCAATTTCTAATTTTTGATTGCAAATTTTTTATCTCGTATGTTTTACTATAAACTAATGAGGGATTAAGAAAATCATGACAGAGACAGTTTATATTTATTTTATGCAAATAAAAATCATTTGCAACTATAATAATACCACCCGTATAATCTATACATATAAAATCACTTGTCCTGACTGATTCATCAACGAAGAGCCTAAACCGTTGGGGCTACAAACTTGAAATTTTGGCTGTAGGTGCCTTTTTGGGTGTAAGCATCCACTAAGAAATGGTTTTTCAATTTTCAACCCCTAAGAGTATTAAAAGGGGTAAAAACGTTTGTATGGAAAATCTTATTCCATGGTCATATAAACTTAAAATTTAATACACATACTTCTGAATGATAGTAATGAAATGTGAACCATAAAACACACGTATATCATCCCCCATTGAACTGCAAGGGGGTGGTGAAGTTTGTATGGACAAAATTTTGTTTTTAGCCGATTATCCTTAAACGTAGCATAACTATTCCTTAGGGTAAATAAATAAATATCTATATCCCCGAATTAAAAAATCATCCCTTATTGTTGTGCTAGGGGATATTAAAGTTTACACGGGCAGCGCTAGTAATATATATATAAATAAATACGACTTTTCACACAACCTATTATTAATTATCCCTATTATTAAGTAATAAAATATTTTTTGAAAATGCGAAACGGTGACTTTATTGGTTAGGGAGCTGACGTTAAAAATTTACATACGTAATTTGTTTGTCAATTGCTTTACACCCGAAAGAATTTCCTGTCAGTGCCTTTGTTTTTGACAGCCATAACTATCCTTAGAATTCCTAAGTAACGTTACCGGGTTACAGAATAGTTTTATATGAATCATAAGAGGAAAACTTACAAGTGTAAATCTACCCTAAGGCCCAATGAATCACTTGTATTTACTTGTATAAGGTAAGAATTATATAGTAAGTTTTACACTCGCAAGTAATATAAAACATCTCTGCATCTAGATAACAGTTACCTGGGTAACTATAAGTAAACGTTAAGTTTTATTTAAATATATCCTTGACAGTAAATTCTTAGGCTGTATAAAATCAATTATAAACAATTTATGTATGTAAATAACTCCTAATAACTATTAATTATTTGGCGGATTTGATTTATAATATAGCATGTTTTCTTAAACAATTCTTACAAATTATTATTGATTGATTGACCAGTGTCATTAATCTGTTTTCATCTGTCGTCACATTTGAAATACAAAAAAAAAAAAAACTAATTAATAAAAAATAATTAACATTATTATGAATTATTTTTTTACGTCTTTAGACACACACACATACATACTAAACACAGCCATATTGGATGGAGGTCCATCGACCTAGATGGATGAAACGTTATCGAAAATTATCAAAACTCGTAGTAGGAGTACTGAATATAGCATATTTTATAATTTATTAAAGTCGTGACTGCTGTAGCGTTGGCCTGTCACGCCCATTTAAAAAACTCATGCTAAATAAGGATCTAGTATATACAGGATGATTTTTTAAAGGGGCGTGGTAGTCCAACACTATTATGTGGTGCAATAATATAGGCTCCCTTTTTTTTTCAAAAAAACGGCTTCGATCCTAAAAGTATTTTTCGGTATTCCTATACTTACGGATGTAGCCTACCACGCCCAGTTAAAAACTCACCCTATATACTTACCTAAAACACCAAGAAAGATTGAAGACATACTCATCAATACAATGAGTATTTGATACTTTGTTTTAAAAAAGAATTCATCATTTCCAGCTCCTTACCGATCCCGGTCTGCTGTTCTGTGATGAGCCCACTACGGGCTTAGATTCCTCATCTGCACAAAAATTGATGACGTTGCTTCGGGCCAGTGCTGTCCAAGGGAAAACCGTCATCTGTACCATCCACCAGCCTTCGTCAGAACTGATGGCGTTGTTCGACAAGCTTGTCCTACTTGCTGAAGGAAGAGTTGCTTTTGCTGGAAACGCATCTGCTGCACTGAATTTCTTTGAGAGGTAGGTGTATCAATTAGGCAAACTAGCTCACTACGCATTTACTGACGTTTGGCTAGATTTTATTATATGCTAGAATTCATGAAAAATTGAAATAATATATTTAATTTTGTCCAAAGTAGCGGATAAAATTGTTGTATTATCGGGCAAAGTATATTCACCACAATCTGAGAGTATTACTCACTAGTTTTTTCCAATATCCAAAAATAATAATGCGCAGCAACCATTTAGAAACTGATTTTGACATGATTGGACATTTTTGACCAGTAGCCTTCTACTTTAAAAACATATACAAACGTTTCCAAAATATTTTTAGCCAGACCCTTGTTTATTGTTTGTTTGTCAAAAAGAAAGTAAGCGAGCACACAGCTTCATCTGATGGAAAATGCCTTGTGTCGCCCATAGACATATGAAACGTTAAAGGATTAAAGTATGCGATGCCTGCTTTTAGGATAAAGATGTCTGTGCACTCGACATTTGAGAACCCCTAAATTATAACGGTCAAGGAAAACTTCAAGAGAAAGATCTACTTTAATTATCTTCAGTTAAAGTCTTCCCAATTTTTTTCCCACATTATTAACCTTTAATCGAGATAAATCGATGGCGCTAGTTGAATTCGAACAAAATTGTCTCATGATCTAAATGTGTCTAATCACTGGCCTTAATAGAACTTCCCGATTCCTAGGAACGGTGGCGACGTTCAAGGACTTATCGATAGTATTGTTTTGTTTTGTAAACCATTTACTTTTATTGTTTATGATAATCTAAATATAATTTATCTTGTTTAGACAACTCTTACATCGCCATATAATCAAAATTAATCTTATTTCATGGGATATTTTAAGCACCTAATAAATGTATTCGATTAAGAATTTCTTTTTAATTTTCTTTAGGAATAAAGTTTCAAATATTCTCTCTTAATGCTCACCTAATTATACGAATATAGAACTGTGCGTTTCTTGCTTAGAAAAAAAAGGTTTACTTTTATAGAGTAGAAAAAAATATAACTCCATATAAATATTAAAGTATGTATAAAAAACTGGGTCTACAACATTTATTTCCTTATTTTAATAGTTAAAACAGATATCTTTATGTAATAATAGATATGTATTAATTGATGAATCTTTTTATACATTGACAGCCTGGGATACCATTGC
This sequence comes from Hypolimnas misippus, assembly GCA_037950945.1. Taxonomy (NCBI): domain Eukaryota; kingdom Metazoa; phylum Arthropoda; class Insecta; order Lepidoptera; family Nymphalidae; genus Hypolimnas; species Hypolimnas misippus. The sequence continues at coordinate 3,057,227 of JBBEEQ010000024.1, forward strand.
CCCATCACATACAATCCGACTGATTACTTCATCAAAGTCTTGGCTCTGACGCCCGGCTCCGAAAGTGCTTCAAGACAAGCAATCAAGAGCGTATGCGACAGGTTCGCAGTTAGTGACGCTGCTAAAGAACTAGATATGGAAATACAATTGGAATTTCATTTGATGGATCATGAAGACGAGGTATGCCATAATAAGAGATTATTTTATAGAAATAGAGAAATATATAGACCAGTGGAATATAGTAATTACATTTACGCATTGATTATTGGAAGTGGTAATCCTATTAGCAAGGGGACGTATCATATAGGGGAACGAAAATAACTAATTTTTTGATACTGTTTTTAAAATTTGATATTTAAATAAAGGTCCTTAGTACAGTAATAGTTACATAAGATTTTATGTCAATTAGTCTTTGTCTAGAAACTATCTAAAACAGATTGTATCTTTGGAAAATAAAAATAAGAATTACCTATAAGAAAATGGTTTATAAATGAATCTTCGATGGCGAAATATTTAGTCCGTGTCAATGAAATATTTAATTTAAGTAAAACCTGATGAAATCCATAAAGAAAAATTTTTAATGATACACAAGTTTTTTGTGGATTGTATTTTTTAATCAATTAATCATTGTTTAAGGAATCAAGGCGACTAAAAAGCAACAACTTCAAACCACCCCACGTTCACACAAAGATGATTTGGCTCGTGTATAGATATTTATTAATAATTTTAAGGGATCCTCAAGTACAGTTTGTACGAATTTTACAAAAATTGGTAAGTAGATATCTCTAATATATTTTAATAGAATTTAGAAATATTAAAATTATTTTTGTTGGTTAGTCAGTTCTGATTTTATTAGTTTCTCTGTTAAACCATTATTCCTTTACGATTTTCGTTTTTATCCGATCGTTTCCGCGTATATATGTAAATACGTGTGTACAAGGGTATGTATTAATATGCATTCCATTGTGTTCTTCTGTAGTCTATATGCCTTGACCGCGTCTGAAGTGTAAGGTGTTATTAAAATCGCATTATTCCCTGTAGTGTTATGAACTTTGTGACGTCACCAAAAAATAAACATGGCGGACGTAAACTGTCAAAACATTGTGACCTCTTGTAGTTTAAACAGTTTAATCGATTTTGAAGTGCTGTTAATTTGCAGTCAGGTTTTTAATTTTTTAAATGACTTAATTCTTGTTAATAGTGAATAATTAGTTTTAATTTATTGCTTAGAACCAGAAACTTAAAAAAAGTTATCCACAGGCTATAGCTCTAGCAGCGGGGATCTGTTTTGTCGGAACAGCTCGTCTTACACAAAGGGGTGTCCAAGACGTCCAGGGTGCGTTATTCGTCATCATCGCCGAGAACACCTTCATCCCCATGTACTCGGTGCTGCACATGTTCCCCGAGGAGTTTCCCATGCTGCACAGAGAGCTAAAGGCGGGGTTGTATTCCGCGCCAGTTTATTACTTGTCGAGAATGCTGGCTTTGGTTAGTATATTAGGAAATTTAGTTATTTTTTGTTTGTTTGTTTTTTGAGACCATTATAGACAGGTGCGGCCGCAGCCTGAATTTTTGGAGGGGACTAATAATAAAATGGAATGAATTAGACTTTTGTTTGCTGTTAATTAAGTTTTTACACGGCATGTCGTAGAAAGTTTCATAATAAAATGCAAGCGACTTGGGTAAAACATCGTTTTATTTTCATACTTTTCGGAATTTTTCAGAAGATTTTTAATTTACGTTGACGTTCTTCGAAGCGTTCATGTCCCCTTCGACCTCCCCCTGTCCTCTTCAGAACGCGCCTGCTTCCAGAAAGCACGTGTTATTTCGGGTGTAATTTTTTGTATGTTTTTCGATATGTTTGTTGATTTTTAATAAGGACAATCAAAGGAGATTAACCCAGCCGAGAAACGGAATTCATTAACAGATAACAGTAATGTAATGTAATAACTGTAATGTAATGTACTTTAACAAGGAGCAATGAATCGACTACATCATTACAAGTTCATTATATTGTTAAGTAAAAAAATTGATTACATTTTCCCAAGTAATCTCAGCAAATACCTGAAGAATGAACAAGGTATTCTTTCATCGCAGCAAAACCGTGCACGCTTTTATTACGTCTTGACGAATTTTGAAGAACTCCAATGCCACAAAAAGAACTGCAAGCAGATTATACCCAAATAGCGTGTTGCATGGGGGGAATGCTGGCTCTGGTGGCGACGCTTATGAATCACAGCCAGCATTCTCGCCGCGTAATGCTCTAAATTGCTTCTCTGTCCTATATTTTATGCATCCACCAGAGTATTGTACCTACTTACTACTAAATATGGCATGCTGCGGGTAGGTAAATGTTTTTTATAACTTTTTTCTGAATGCAAAATGAATGTGATATTTATGTGTTTCTTGCTCTAATATTTATTACGATTATGTTACTGTATTTTCTAAGCTTCTCAATTCTTCTTAACTTAGCACATTGTATAGCACTAGCTACCTTAATTTTAAGTTGCTTTCGTGTTATTATACTTAAATATAACTTGATGTATAGAAGTGGCCTGAGGTTTAATTATTTAAATATGACAGTTAATTTCGACCAGGAAGACAAGGACACACCCTGCTCTTTAATAGGGTATTCTACAAATCCTTGAAAAAGTTTAATTAAAATCTGCCTAATGTTTCGGAACATATAGAGGACATACATAACAACATAACATAGATTTTTTTTTACAAACTAGCAGACGGTTGTCTGCAAACGCTTTTCTAACTTACTCGATTCTCCTCGTTATAATTGACCAAATTCACTTAATAAATTGTACCCTATATGTTATGTAATATTAAAATCAGTAATTTTGCCTAAAAGCAACAAATCCATACATCAATCTTTACAAACTTTCTCATTTATAATAGTGTCAATATCATGTATAATAGTGTAAGTGTATTGTTGCAGTTCCCCGGGCTGGTGGTGGAGCCGACGCTGTTCACCCTGGTGGTGTACTGGGTGGCGGGACTGCGCGGGACGCTGTACGCATTCGGCTTCACTGTTTTCCTCTCCATCCTCGTCCTTAATGTTGCCATTGCATGTGGTAAGTATTAACTTATATTTTCACTAGTCCATACAAAGATGTTATCTGGCATTTTGATAAATGTAGAAATCAAAAGATAAGGGTATAAAAACTTATTCATTTACAATTTACTGTACAAAGGGCTCAATTTTATTTTGGCTCTTAATCTGTCGAAACTAAGATATTTTTCTGTCTAAAAAACTTTTCTAGATTTTTTCTGTAAATTCGTATGTCATGTGTCCAGGATCGTTCTTCTCTTGCGCGTTCGGTTCGATGCCGGTGGCGATGGCGTACCTCATACCCTTCGATTACTCTCTCATGATAACTTCAGGACTCTTCATCAAGCTGAGGTAAATGGTTCATAATAAAACTAAAACTAAAAAACAATATTTAAATTTTCAACTATTTAAATAAAATACAAAAATGTTTGAAGGTGAAATGTCACAAACTTCTAATTTCGAGAATTGAGTTCAACGTTTTCCTAACTATAGAAAACGTTTACCTATAAGCATTTATTTAAATATATTGTATTTGCTTAATAGCCTCAAATTCAGATTTTTTTTTATGTAAAATTGTTTGTTTACACCTAATTTATCCAGAATGGTTAAAAATTCTAAATGTGACGTATCGTCTTCTTCCAAATCATGTCTTAAAATCTCTTGTTAAAGAATATGATACAGAGCTTAATGGGAATTTTTCCTCACACGTGTACGTTTTACTGTATAGAGCCTAACTATACAACAACTACAGCTCCTATACGTACTGGCTTGACCGGGGCAGTATCACACTCTCACATCTCTCACACAAAATCGGTATGAAGTGTGTAGTATAGCATTTCGTACTGTGAGTGATAGAGTCTACAACCAACAAAAAAGTGTTTCCTGATAATGTTTCCTTCTCCACTCAATTAGAAATAAATTTCAATCACTTTAATAGTTTAATTGAATAAACAAAAGAGTATTTTATTGAGGATTAAACAATAAGCGTCACAATACATTTTATTTCGAAATTTAAACTTAAAAATAAATACATAGTAATTGTGAAACCAACACCGTTAACCACAGATTACTATATGTGTTGAGAGATATAAGAATGTGTTTCACTGTATATAAAATTCGTTTTCTACATTAATAAACAATTTAAATATTGGCCAAAGTCTGAGATCTTAAATAACAAAAACTAACAATAAGAAAAAAAAAGTGTTGTGTTGTTTTCATGCAACTTGCATTATGCACTTATAGTTTGTGTGCAATATTTTATACTCATCTGTCCGCGCAATCTTCGTAGAAAAGGGTACAAAGTTTTTCCTTCACATATTAATATATAGATGATTATATTTCAGTACAATACCGAAATACATATCCTGGATCCGATATCTATCATGGCCAATGTACTCCAACGAGGCCATGAGTATATTACAATGGGATGGAGTTCAAAACATCAGTAAGTACTAGTTCCTATTACTTAATAATATAAAATTTTTAATTAAAAAAAAATCTCACAATCTATTAATTGCGACAATTTCAACGAGCGACAATCCCATACTTCTGCTGTCAGTTGGTGAGGAGTTGTGCATTAGTAGCAGTAGAAGTAGTAACAGCCTGTCCATATCCCACTGCTGGGCAAAGGCCTTCTCTCCTTAAGGAGAAGGTTTAGAGCTTAATCCACCACACTGCTCCACTGCGTGTTGGCGGATATACATGTGTCAGAATTTCTCGCGACCCATGCAGGTTCCCTCACGATGTTTTCCTTCACCGCCGAGCTTGAGGTGAATTTAAGCACAAATTTAGCACTTGATATTTGCACCCGCGATCATCGGTTGAGATTGACGTGTGACCATTAGACCATCTCGGCTCCTATGTCCTATGTATATCCTATGTTGTGCATTGTGATGATGACATCACGTGAAGGTTACGGAACTATGTTATTTTAATCCCATCAGAATAGTAAATTACGAATTGATTAGACCAGTACAAGTACGAGAAAAAGTTGGTAGTGTTAGTTTAACTTTATTTTTTACTATTTAATTTTTAGTTGTAAAAACACCGAGTAACTATAAAAAAATCGAACAAAACAAACAATCAAAGACAAACAATACGAATTACTATTTTTGTAATACTATATCATTTCTAAGAACACACCTTTTTAAATATTCCAAACAAATGATCTTTTGTGTTGCACGTGTCAGCATTTCTAAGAAGTCAGGTAATTTGTCAGCTAATAGGGAATCCCCAACAAAAAAATATGTCCAATACATCGTAAGTAATAATTTTTTTTAAGTTATTTTATCAGAGAAAAAAAATATAATGTAAAATAAAATATGGACTTATTTTTGTTATAATTTATTTTTTCGAAATATATACACACTATATATTTTATTTTAGTTAATAGAAAAAATAAAATCCCAAATAAACTGCGCCTTTCTACCTGAGCAAAATTACAAGGTAATTGCCCCGCGTTCTATGAACAAAAAGTCAATTTTGACGTTTATTATGATCTTTAAAGATCTTATATTCAATACTGTACACTACGTTAGTCTGTAATTTATAATATTAAAAGGACAAATAAAGGAATAACTTGTTTGTAATTTTGTAAGGATTTTATCGTTGAAACCAATGATCTGATTTAAAAAAAAATATTGTTGCGTTGGTTAGCCTATGTATTGAGAAAGGTTATAATATTACATCTTGCTACGACTCATAGGAGCGAAGCAGCAACCATAAACGCGCGTGGAACCGCAAGCTAGTAAACTATAAACGTCCCTCTGCTAGGCGTTGGCCTTTTATCTTAAAAAAGGAAAGAAATAGGATATTTTTAGCTAAAATTTATATCCATTGGTTTTTTCCAGCATGTTTCGAAGACGGCAACAGTCCTTGCTTAAGCACGGGCGAAGAGGTGCTCATGGTGTATGACTTCCAGCTGAACCAGTTCTGGAACGACATCCTCGCCCTCGTAATCCTCTATCTGACCTTCCACTTCAGTGCGATGGTGGCGCTACGGTATCGAACCAGGAGAAAATAGGTTAATTCGAATTATGTATAATTTAACGATTGTTTTGATTAAAATTAAATATGTATATTAACGATGTTATTTAATTTTTTCATATACTAATCAATATATTACAGAGTTTTATGTGAATGTGTTGTTTTATTTTTTTCATGTTTGCCAATTGTCGATTAATACTACTTAAATAATATAATTTTAATTAAATAATATAAAATAATGATATTAAAGTTTACAATTCATTACAAATGCGATTTATTAGTAGACTTAGAAATAAAGCAGAATTAATACTCAGTTATCTTTACAAAGTATAAGGCGAGAATTACATTTGTAAGTTTTACTCTCGGGTCGGGGGGTCATGAATATATGGACACTGATAAGCAATACTGTGTCAAGCCACATGGTCTTCATTTTGAGAAAATGGCGTCCAAAGATGTCAAACCTATTCTTAACAAATATGTTTGAGGAAGTATATATCCATTTTTTCTTTTCTTTTTTGATAAAAGGTATTATGAATTAAAAGCGATTGATATATTTAATATATTATCTAATAAAAAGTTTTTCAAATAATTAAGATTATTGTATAAATTGCAAAATAGGGAACGCATTTGGAAATCGAAACAATTAATTAAGAGACTTTTTTCCGTAATTATTTAGTTTATATGACTTGAATTTTTTAAATAATGTTAAATAGGTGATGTAGTATCAAAATATATCAATATCTCCTCCGTATTTGACTTTTTGTGGGTTGACACATTATAGCTTATCAGCATCCATATATTTATAAATCTTTGGTTACAGAGCAACACACGTTTATTTATTTAATCAATTAAAACACATATACATAAGAATCTTCTTTTAATTAATTAAATAAATAAACGTGTGTTGCTCTGTAACCAAAGATATATTTTTATATTTATATATTATATATATTCTTTATATACATTTATTACATTAGTAAAATGCCCAACACATGACCAGTTGACACTCTGTATAATAAGCGTTACAATTACTAAAAACAAATTTCAATAATTTAGTAAATAATAAATACTAAATAGTCTTACTATTTTTACCTCTGAATTTAAAATAGTATTAAATTGTGAAAACTAAAATACGTCACATTAACTATAACCTTTTACGTTACATATAATTTTACAGCGACACCTATTAGTATTTAACAATAACTTGTAAGTAAATGCAGGTCTGAACGCTTTTGTGTTGAACTCTCTATTCAAAAAAGTGCAGCGCTATTTTCATAGATGGCGTTACCATCACTAATGTTTTTACCTGTCAGTGTAGCTTGCAAGGCAGCGCAAGCGTAGTTCAAATTCATCCGCCATATTCGTCGTGTCAGACGAGGTGCAGTGTACGGCTGTGACATGTTTTATCGTAAATTACACATAACTTATGACATCGAGTCATTACTGGTGCTTGTTTTATATAGAAAACTTTAAAAATATGCGATCTGATGGAGTCCCGAATGGACACTCGTGTCGCTTGTTGAAAAATAAACGTGCAACGAACTGTGCATTCGTGTGTTTATGATAACAGCATTAACAGTAACCGTCGGTCGTGTATTGTTTTTATCCGTAACTGGTATAAAGGTTGAGTGCTATTATGCAAGATAACATAACCGTGACCTTCGTTTTCGTGACCGTGCTTAAGGTGATTTTTGAGGTTAAAATGCAGCTTGGATTTTGAGCGACTGCGCCGAGCCATCAGGTTTGTAAGATGTTTAATAATTTAATCTGTACGCTGCTGATAGTGTTTATCAATGGTCTACTTATTTGATTAACGGAACATTCAAAATTCGAATCTGCGATGTTGTTGGCCGGCAAAATACTCATTTGCATTTCGATTAGTTATTTCATGTAACTGCTGTTTTTTCCTTAATGTATCGATAAATATAATTTGATTTATAGTTTAATTGAATGATAAGTGATATTTAATGTTATTAATATTTTTATAAAGAAGTATTAAGTGACGTTAAAAGTTCAGAGGTAAAATACGTTGACGGTTGGCGCTTAGCGGGCTTTCAAGCGCGAACGAAGGTGCGCTCGGCGGGAATGCAACCTCTCCACGGGACGTAAAAAGGGACTAAACTAAAACAAGCTTTACGACGAAGCGTCTTTGCTTAACCAAATACTTTTTATACAACCCGGCTACCAACCTAGAGGTTACCGTTACCGCGATACCCATTATCCTTTTTAAATAACATGTATGTTTTACTATGTATGCACTGTTGAATTACGATTATTTTTTATAGAATTACTTTTCTATAAGGTTAAAATCCCTTTATAAAGAATTGCAGAGTTCACCGCCCACGTGCGAGTGCTTACGTCATGTAGCGGTAACACTTGTACATACTAATTATATGAACGTAAGTCTTTCTTATGACCGTATAACTAGCATTAATATATTCGCCTTTAATTAGTCTACATTTCGAGTTATTAGATTAGCTTATTTGCCTCATTCAAACATTAGCAACGTACGGCGTAGCAACTAACCGGACGTAAATAACATACATTAGATATTTCTTATACGATTTGTTTTATGCAAAGTTAATGGTATGTTAATCCGTCATAATATAAGTCGCTCAGCATTATTGATCACTTTGTATCTTGTATTTCTTCACGCAATTGCTTAACGCATATTCTCAAAGTAGACTTAGCTTTTGAATTATCATTTTTCAAGATTTAGCTCAACGAGAAACTTTCAGTATTAATTCGTTAAATAAACCCAAAATCAACGCTTCTTCGTCATCTAAATAAGCAATTTTATATGAAATACCGCTGTTTCTTTATTCAAGCCTGAGACTTAAAAAAAAGGAATGGTATTCATAAGTACAATATGAAATTTTGTTTATTATGATGACATACTTATTCTCGTTGTTTTGACTTAAAAATAAAACGTCAGTAGTTTTGTTGAAACTAATTTTTAATGAAAATTTTATGGAAGCAATACAAAGTATTCTTTCAAATTAAGAGATAATTTTTAAACTCTATTGATAAATTATCATGTTCAGAGGTAACAAACATTACAACAACAAAAAACAATGCGAACGAGAACCGAAGAACCTCTTTCTTTATTAAATGATTATAAAATATAAACGTGACCAACTCAAACATTGCATCAAAGGTATTCCAAGGAATTGCGATGTAGGTATACTGACGCAGTTCGCACACAAAACGGCAACATTTTGCGCGTTACGTCAAACATCCTGCCAAATGGTAAGATCGCGTTTCTATAAATAAACACCGACTACAGCATTTACCTGCGTGTTCCCTGAGGTAAGCAGTAATTCGAATGCTAACTCGTTATACGCATGTAAATATCGGTCCTTGTAACAGTTCTCCGGTCTATTTGCTGGCTGGTTTGTGCCTAGTTGTGGTATTTTTTTAGTTATGAATGTAAACAGTATAGTTTATTAGTGTGATTTCACTTTAGTTGTGTAATGCATAGTGTTTTTTGTGTAGATTTTCGTTTTTTGGTAGTTTTGAATTCTTATTAATATCCATCATCAGTTGCAGCTTGAACCACATGATCATCTCAGAGATAAAAGTAGTATTTGTGCAAATCCAGGATGTAAACTATATATTTTCATTTCAAAATTCAATCAAAGTAATTGACCTAGCCTTTATGGTCTGAAGAAGTAACAAATATACCCACTCATACGCGATTTCGTCTGTTACCAGTATAAATTGGCCAAAACGAACGATATCTTTATGAATTATAACCTATTATGTGTTCATTATATTTATATATGTTATTCTGATAGATTGGCTGTTGTTTTTGTGATACTACTGTAAATTTTCAGCAAATTCTGTTCAGTAGTTTTTGTATTAAATAGCACCAAACCATCCATCCATACGCGCAATCACGTTTATAACAGTAAAGATTAGTTCAATTGTTCCATTTATTTGTGAGATTGATTTAAAATATATGCTTTTTATTCACCATTATTTATTTCGGCTAAAACATAAGATTGCAGGCATCTTAAATATGTACAATGTACATGCATAAGAAGACAATGGAGATTCGAAAGTGCGCTGCATGAATCATTGCACATATGGGATTCGAATGGAAAAATGTAATCATGTTACGACATCATCACTAAATTAAAATGCATCCTGAGTTCATACATCATTGTAATGTGTGGGAAAACTTTAATGTTCGTAAAAATACATTCAATACAATAGAATAAGAAATATATTAAAATTATCAATTTTGAAAGAAATATAAAGGATTGCGGAAAATTTTAAGTTCAAATTTATTAATTTTCGCAAACAGAATCTTTAATATAGAATACTAAAGTAGTAGCTAACAAACCATTCAAAAAGTGGTAAAATTGGACAATGGTTCTTACTATTGATGAATAATCTACCTTTTGAAGCCTCAGCCCCTCATCCATTTCCTTACTTCTTATTTTCCTTTTTTAAATTGGCAACGAATTTATGGCTCATTTGGTGCGAATCATCTGGTTCATGGGCTCCGGTGATCACAACTTCAGGTCTTCCACTTGCCTTTGAAAAAATTTACAGACAACAACGACGACTCTGTCATTATTTTTAAAACAAGATGTAGGCCTGATTTTAACATATTCAAACAAACGTAATCAATTAAATAATGCAAAAGGCTAACTAGCTTTGAGCGAGCTTTCTAGAAAGTGGTAGTAATACAAATCCTATCAGATTTAGCGGCTTTGAAACATGCGTTTTCCATCGGTGTTATCGAAGGAATATAAAAGGCACTTTAGATTGCTTGTTGGGTGGCGAGTGTCTATTTGCTCATCGATATGCCAGACGCGGCGAAAGAATTTATCGATTTAGTTAGATAAAGAAGATTAAACCTTTACAAAGTAAAAACAAAAAACTATCCACATAAAACTTAAGTAATATAAAGTTCAACGAGACTTAAATAATATATAAACCTAGTTTACCCAACAGACGTCCTGTCTTAAGTATGAATATTCAATTTAAATTTGAATATACAAATCATATAAAAATAATCAACTTATGTTGTGAAACGATGTTTACATCGCAGTACTGGTATGTGAAGCGCGCTAAGGTTAGGTTAGAAAAATGTATATAGTTGTTAAGCTTTCTTTAATGTCCTAATTTTCTGCGCAACTTTCTTAGTTTTGTTGCAAATTCAAATTCAAATTATACTTTATTCAAATAGTCTATTTACAGCACTTTTGAATCTTCAAGTTACAGGACCATTGGTTATAGATTTTTTTTAACTACCACCGGTTCTGAACGTAGTATCTACCGAGAAGAACCGGCAAGAAACTCGATAGGTACTCTTTAAAAAAAAACATTCATACATTATGGATTTTTATAACATTTTTTTTGAAATCCTGTGAGAACATCAACGCACATTAGATCCAAGCCTCTTTGTCGTCAAAATATTCTTGAATGTTATAATACGCTTTATTTATTAAAGATTGCTGTAAGAACCTTTAAGCATTATTTAAATTAAGCATTATTAAAAACATTGCCAAAAAAGTAAAAATTCATTTATATATAGATTAAAAACCCGACGGTTGGGCCGTCATCAATGTCAGAAATGACTACTAATCGGGTTTTTTTATTATATAATTTTTACCTGGACAGTGTCCCTAAAAAGAAGGTACAAGCCTTCCCTATGTATGAATATACCAATGAATTAGTTTAAATTTTAATATTAATTAATTTTTAATAACACAATTTTATTTAGTAATAAACTACACAGTTTTCCAACAAAATTTCGAAATATCAACGATACAATCTCGCACGAGAAAGCGTATAATTAGTTTCTATAAACAAAATGTTACCAGGCAATTTCCTATTAAGATCTAGATAAATATTGACTCAACAATCTATTAAAGTCGTCGGGTATTAATCACGGTATCTTGTCTGGCATGATTGACAAAGGTCGCTGTAACGCTATCTAGGCTTTGGCCTACCGAGGTGAACTGCCTATACCTTGTTAGGACTTTGAAAACATAAACCTTAATAAAGGTGCAGCTAAGCAGATGTTGCGAAATAACTGGATTGACTTTGTAATAAATTAATCACGACAGACTGATTTCTCGGATTTCGCAATTATCGATTTGTGAAAATAGACTTCGGTTTAAATCGAGTTTTCTATCATAAAACCGAGAGATTATTAATTTCAATATTCAAATCCCGATACGATTATCCGCTTTATAAAATCGCTTTACTTTTCCTTACAAGTTTATTTATAAGCGTTCACTTCTGTTATGGGATAAAGAATGCTACCATACAAATCGTTACGCGTTGCTTGCATTCCCACGGTAAAGACTAACAAATTAATTGAAATAAATATGAAATGTTGTTGTCATTATAAGATACATGTGGCAATAAACAAGGTTGGTTTGCCTAAACAAGCACGTCTAGCTGCCAGTAGCCACGACATGTAAGGATGCGGTTAATTAAGCCTCTGCCTGGGTTTCCGTTTTAACTAGTCGAACCGGGATAAGTGTTTTATGGATATTCACTGCATATAAATCTCTATTATCGATCGTATTAGGCAGCCTGCCATTAGCAAAAGCACCTATTAGTGAGCTGAAGTTGAAATATTGAGTCGTCTATAATGTGATAAAATACCGCTTATGCACTTAAGAACAATGTACGAACAGTGTCTAGGCTTTATGTAGAAACGAAATGATGAATTGATTCGCGTTAATGGTGACACACTAAAAATTTAAGCGCAATGTTATTGAATATATTCTTAGTATAAGACAATTCAATAACAAATTATCGTACATTAGCACATGTTCATGGTGCTAAATAACTATACTAGCATTACTACGAGAACTGAGTAATAAAAACTACTCGCATAAAATACACACGTGCGAGCAATAGATTGTAGGTATCGCGAGTTCTCCTAAATCAGGTTGCTTGTAGCTCGAGACCGATGAACTCTGTAATTAGCGGGTTACGTTCCAAGAAGGTGAAAGGAAAGTCTGCGTGATCCTCTTTTTTGTTCACCATCTCTGGTATTATAATGTGAATAATTGTCGTTTACAACTTCTTGTTCGAAACCAATTACCATGGTCATATTATGAGAGGAGTGAAAGTATATAATTATAAGATGATAATGATGAGGATCTCCGACCACTTAATATCTTCAGTAATCTCATTACACGATTGGCGTATACGTGGATTTTACGCGTACGCGGATTTCCTACGAACTCGTGAGAATAAACCGAGTGTTGAAGTATTTACTACCAGATTTGGCGTGACGCGAAGAAATGTGGAACTGGTTTGATGCTCGTTAAGACGCGCCACGGAGTCTCACGTATCTGAACAAAAAGCGAGCCGGGAACAGGGCAGACTCGTTTTGGACAATACCTGGCTTGACACTTGAATGCCGATGCGTTTAACATCGTGTGGCTCTCCGAAGGCAGTTTGCGTATGGAATGTAGGCTTTTAAGATCACGATAACCATTTTATCAGAAGGGTTAAATTTAAGCCATGAAAATGGTATGAAAATTAACGTTTGTTTGTAAATTATATTATTTGTTACGGTAAAATAACGATAGCCACAACAAGACTGTTTCATAATGATGATGTCTATACGTAAGTATAAAATATACATTTGTTAGTAATTGTGGCGATACTAACACTGTTTTAAACATACGTGGGCAGCGGTAAGCGAAATTTAAATCTCTAGTTCCATATATGAGAATTGCAAGGGTCACCGACCTTTAATTACCCTCTATTGCACCGCTGCGGTGCAATGCTCTAGTAAAATTTAACATAACAAGCCTTTATTAGACTTAAACGACGCCAGAATTCTTAATGCATTTGATAACTCAAACTTGCTTAACTTTGTAAGTCGTTACCATACGACGTATATAGATTTTGTATAAAGTTACACTTGACGTCGAAAATCTGGAAAGAAGCCCCATGGTCCACAATGTGATACCTATCAACTGATTGCTGAACCACTAGCTGCAAATGTAGTCGAAGCCTTTGGCGGTGGTTTCAATGAACGAATCCAGTAAAACGATATCTTCGACCCAATCGATTCATTATAATGATTCACGTCCAATTCCATGAACACCCACACTGTATTTATTGAGTTTTTGCTCAGCAGCAATTTACTTTTTATGTATTATATTTATTGGAATTATTTTTTTTTAACGAAAAAGTGTTTACGATTTTAAAACAAAAAAATAACAAGGACTATTTGATATCACTGCTTCTGCACTACAATAATAGCCGTTGATAAAGTCGTTAAAGTACATAATTATTTTACATATCCTCCTAATAACTAACAAATAAGGAAATTTTAATCAGAAATTGTGCGAATAAGGTGATCAGTGTGCGGTATTTTACATCAATCAACATGGTCTATTTCGACAACTTCCTTGCTATGGCTATTTAAATTGGAACGTTGCTACGAAAGCCTGGTTTGTGCAACCACAGTAAGTAAGATGCTTAACAAGATGATCATTAAGGAGTGTTGTGTGACGCGACAAGTTCCTATAAAAGGCTAGCCAAGTAAATGTTTTCCCGTTAACTATGACACACTATTAGGCTCACATAGCCAGCCTCTGCAAAGAGCGAGTTCGTGTCAACGAGACAATTTATAATATTTGCCAGTAATTACTGACGACAGTTTTAGAATTTATGGAGCAATTACTTTCATAATTTCTTAATAAGATTCTCAGAGCAATAACATATACACTTGTTTGATTATACATATAAGTTTGTTTAATTAATATTTTAATGGGTGCAGAAGACTATGATCAAAACAATCTGATGAGTAGGTATATATGTTAGTTTACTATTTACATAATCAATGTGCGATAAACGTACAACTACACAGATAAAGTTTCTCCAATAATATACTACGGTCACGAAAATTGGATTACTCGCACACAAACGTTCGAAAAAAAAAATCGGTATTACCGTTTATCCATCTCCCAGTCGAAGCAGCACGTGCGTGTTCATGAATACTATAAACAGAAATTAAGGTCGTGTCGTCCATATTAATTGAAACTGATCGATATTTAAAAGATAGAGTACTTCAGATCGGCATCTACTGGCATTAGGTGTTCAGAAGACGGGGGTCAAAAATCAACCGAGATTGGCGATAAATGGAGCATGAAATGCATTTATTGACGTCATCGCAATCTTTAAACTGATTAACGGTATGCGTTATGTCGACCGTTGGTTCGTTTTAACCAAAACGAGTTTGGTAGTTTACATTTCAATAATCTTATCTAAAGTATGTTAAACACTTTATCCACAGCATTGGACTTTATAAGCACAAAGTATATTTTAAGCGAGATATGTTTTTATTTTTTAACAATTATTGAACAAATTCATAGTTGACGACCGCTCTAGTGTTAGCTACACTTGTAGAAATGTATCTCTTACGTCGACGATTGTAGGTTCGATCCCCGTTCGTAGCAAATATTTATATTTGTCTAAATATTTATTCCGATCTGGGTGTTTGTTCTTGTTCGTGTCCCTACCGTGTCTCGGAAAGCACGTAAAACTGTCGGTCTCGATTGTTTTCATAATCACCTGATAATGATCGTTAGTCTTAGTAGGGAAAGTATTCTAGTCTAAATGGTTACTGGCATGCCTGCGGAGGTCAGATGACAATCTCTTCGTGTAAAATTCAGTAACTCGTCAATATTTGGACTAGAATAATAAGTAGACCTTGGTATACCCGGGAAAATGCTAGGTAGCTGATGATGATATTGAAGAAATACATATTTCATTTGAATTTAATAAAGATATCAACCAACATCATGTAACATCGCGAGAATTTGATCGAGATGTGGGACGATGCGAGTATATCTCTGTAACCTTGATTTGATAATACGCTTTGAGTGCAACGATGTTTTTCATCTGCACATTACTGTATGCTTCACAATTCCAATATTTATTGAAGTTACTAGATATTTTGAAGGCCACGGCATTTTTACTAGTATCTTGGTTTTTTGTTTTGCGCTCATCATTCAGTCTTTAAAGTTTTTATTCAAGTATTAGTGTTATTATAACTTTCTGTTTTAGGTATGAATCAGATAGTTCCGCTCTTTGGTTATCGTAATTCCTTGTTGGTCATACCTTTGGTCCCAGATAACGCATGCGCGGTTTGTCGCACCGTGTACCTACTGAATGTGATTAAGTAAACATTTGCTTGACAAACTATGTCCGTTTTCAAATTATAACTAACCGAATATATGTATGTATAATAGCCATTTTTTTTAACAATTAGAGCATTTCAAGCGCATCATGCGAAATATTTGATGGAATGGAAAATTATGTTTCAAGATAATGCATCTACTGTGTTTAATGTAAAACATACAAACAGACATGTTGATATAAATATTTGTACTAATAACAACCTGTATATTAATGTTGATTACTTATATAAAATATATTTTGACTAATAAACTAACTATTAATTTAGACAAAATGCCTAGTCTTTCTGTTGCCTTGTACGCAATTCGTGAGCCATATAATATAATACTTAAAGTATTATAAAGTCGCTATTTTTTATTACTAATGATAAGAGTGCAACTGTTTTTATTATTTCTTGTTACTTGCAACATTTCGTGCCATAGGTATTGTGACGTGGAATGTTATCATTCGACTCGTGTTACCTCCGACTGTGGTTAGATAGAGCATGCACGGAGTGTCAGATTGACAAGCGTATTAGTTTTTTCAATGTTAGAATGAGCTTCTATTTAAGAAAAAAGGAATGTTTTATTTAGTAATTTTTATTATCTGTTTTTTTTTTATTCAATTTTGGAAAATTTTAATAAATAAAATAAAATTAATCATAATTCATGTGCTCGATGTCATCGAATATTTTTTTCGCTAGAATGCATTTAAACGTGCATTTAAATATGTGCTTTGATTTAAATGGCATAAATTAACCTCGCTGTTGACCTCTTTCGTTGTTCTCTGAAGAAAAGTATATCAATTAATGTGTCAAATATGTAGGTCATGTGATTCGATCAGCTTCGGCCACTCGCTTCATCATTTCTGTTGCTCAATAACAATTATTATAACTACGGACTTCCAAAAGGAAAAAAATACAGTGCAGTTTAGATTTTATTGCCCGATATACAACTTAACTATGTAGTCTTATTATTTATACATTTTTTTAACATGTTCATTTTCTTGATGCTCAGATGCATATTCGATGTTCACTTTATACTAAATTACTTACGTCAATAATTTCGAAATAATTTAATGATATCTAAAAAAAATTATTAAAATCTTAAATGTTGTGATCATAAATTCTAAATACAACATTCAACATTCTTTATCAAACAAATATGCCTATACGGCGTTTATATGTCACCATACCTTTAGAAAAATATTCTCCATAAACAGCCTATTGAGAGCGATATGAATGCTATCACTTAATGCGTTCCTCAATTTATATCGCTGATATCACAAGGGCGTCCGATGATATCACTATAGACATCGTGAGTGTGTTGTGGACCGCGTGAATTGCTCCATCAATACAATTTAGATTTTATATTCAAAGAGGAGGGTATTTCAATATTTAGGGGTCGATGACTTAGTGTCGGATGTTTTTTTCGTTTGAATAGATGTTCAAGGTAAATGTATTCCACCGTGTTTCGTCTGATGATTTGTCTTGAATCTAATGATATTTGTATCATTAAATGATTAAGATACATATCTAAGTAAGAATGAATATAAAATCCATGTTGTTACTTTACAGCTTAAAATAAATTTAGCTAACTTCACAAGCAAACCAATATTGGAAGAGAATACTTTAGTTATGACAATATAATAAACAAAAAGAGAATTATAATTGTCCAAAGTATTAAAATAAGTATAATCGAACGAAAAGGTTAGACTTTCGATTTCAAATTCACTATTCATGGGTGCATTGGAATGCGCCCACGCGCAGCTATCGCGTCGAAATCAAAACAGATTATGTGGAGATAACTTGATACTGACCGCAGTATGCAAGCTTTCCATACGTTGGAATGGAAATTACCGAGATGTTTCGAGTAAGAGTGGCGTGTAGAGGAAAGAAAAGCAAGAGATATTTGGTTATCTGAGTAAAAGACTTAGGTTTACTATGGTTTTATTCGTCATTATGGCTGTGTCTCGTGTAACATTATGGCTGTAATATTTTATTTGTTAAAATCTAATTGTTACAATATTTTTGGATATAAAATTTCTTTGTAGACGTTAAAATTAATTGTCTTTCTAGACTTTTCCTTAAAAGTGACTCTCTAAATTAATTTGTTATAACCATGTTTTGTCTTATTTACCTACCTAAACATGATATATTGAATTTAATTAAAATTATTACTTGAATTAGAAAAACAATAAAGCATTAGCGGCAATTATCAAACCATAGAAACAAGAGTTCATTAAACCATTTTTTTAGTAGGTATGTTATAAATTATTTAGCCCGCGGCTAAGTTCGCTTAAATTAAATTTTTACAGCTTTAGAATATCAATTCTTTGAGCAATACTATAGAAAATAAGTATTCTACTGTAAAAACTCCAATAAAATTAAGTAAATGAAACTTACAAGTGACATGCGTTTTATAAGTGTACTAAAAAAATTGGACATTGATTTATTTTCTCTGATTAATCTCATAATGGTCTCAGGTTTCGATTTAAAACTGAATTACTTGACCGAATTGCCTACGATATGTCAAGACGAAAATAATACGTATCATTTAATGTAGGTTGTTATTAACAACTTACGATGTGGTTGGATCGATTTCAAGGATTCGTGGTTTTACATGCACCAGGTTTTTGGGCACGAAGTTTGTATCAAATATTTTCTTTAATTTTTTAAAATATTTATAAGATTATATTACAACAATAAATTAATCATAAGTTTGAAATTTGCTTGTGAAATACCTGAATTTTCCAATATACAATACATTAATTTTTCTTCGACATTGATTTCTCAATTCTATATTATTCCGTAAATATTATGATGAATTTTCAATTTTGTTGCATTTGTTTTTTGACAAATCATATTTTAAGTATCAATATGAATTAAACATCTAATCGTCCGGTTACCTCAAGATGTAGTTGATGCAACAGTACCCGCTTTGTTCTCCGAAATTAGCAGAAATAATTTACTTAAGTCTTGCACAATTCGCCGGTTCATGGAAGCCTCGGCCCGTAATAACATTATTCCCCCTCTTTGTAATGTCCGTTACTTTTTCGTAATTCGCAGTAGTAGATTTTATTACTCAGATTCTTTTAAGAACGTTGCGTAAAAAGCCTTAAGTAGGCGTGCATGATAGCAATAACTGCACCATAGCTGCTACTTTTCACTTCATTAATACCAGTTTTTCGGGCTATTTTGTATTCAGTAGCGATATACCGCGTCCGTGGCCCGTTTAAAGGCGCCTCATTACTTTTTATCGATTTAACATTTTTTTTTTGTCAATGAATATTTTTAAAAATTATCCTTACTGAAATTGCTTCTTTGGTATCGTTGAATAATCCATCAGAAAGTCGAGCTGGTCGGCTACGTGACTTCGTACGACGAGGACTTATTTCATAGATTGATTTAAACTGCAATCAACCTAGTTGTGATGTTAACTATCTACTGATAAGTTATATGTTTGTAAATTAATTTGAAAACCAACATAATGCCTATATTCGTTGGGCGTCGATTTAGCTCTAATGTGCATTTTACGGCTGTAAAATGGCGAACATTTTTATTCCGTATTCGTTTGTTTTATGCTAGTAGCAGCTACGGACGAGTTTCATTGTGCCTAAGATTGCCTCACAAGCAGCTATTGCGAAGGAACGTAAATTGTTGTTCGCCGCTCCTGGAATAGCTTATTTCATCGAACGGGTTCGATGCCCGCGTGCTCTGTAACTTCTGTTTTATTCAAATAATATGAGTAAAATCATTTTACCAACATTTTCTTCGAACTATAGTCCTTTAAAGACTCTCATATTATCAATAGTAATCGCTTTGTTGAATGCCTATGGAATGTTTTCAAGGATATTATTTATTAGTCCAATTAAATTATTATAATGAATACGTAGGTATGATATAATCTTACTCTTAAATCAAGCTTAATAATAAAGGTTGAGCTATGGAATATACACAGTTGTATACTGTAATATCGTACTCGCTATACGTTTTAATAAAGGCACGGATAAACAGATATTTCATTATATATTACACTTTGCAAAGACCAACATAATATAATCCTTTTGTATTATTTTATTCCATGATAATACGTACGTTTGAACACGGAAATTTATGATACTTAACATCATAGTTTGGGCGCGATACTAATGTATAAACTAGAGGCGTTTTGTTAAGTTGGTTTTTATACAGCAGTACGTACTAATTGATAAATAATAATTGATGATTACTGTAATACTACCTCATTACCATAATTTTATTTAAACAATATTTGGATCATGTTAATTGTCGAATTATTATAATTCATTGAATCTGGCTGCAATCATTATTCAGATATTCATACGCAATCTTGTTCATATTAGCAGCGGTATGGACACTGCAATAGGGTTGCCTATAAAATGCATGATAATATTATAATGATTTTGCTGAATAAAGTCAGTTATTGGAAATAAAAAAGACCAACAACTTGAAAACTTCAATCAACACCCCTGCTTAAAAGGTTACAACTTTATTTAAAGTTTATAAAATTACAAAAGTTACGACCCTGTTTCACAGTCATTGGTTTGCAATGGGGCCAAAGGAAATGCATTCAACTGGGCCCAATTGAGAGCTATTTCACTTATCCTGCCTTTCAATGATGCCAACACGATACATGGCTAATTTCACAACGATACAAGCAGATCAATTAAGTACCATTGACGTCTTGATTGGCTGTCTTAATAATTTCTCCGTCGATCTTGTTATATTTAAATTTCACGAGCTGAAAATGAAAGTACTTCGTTAGTAAGATATAACTTTGAATTTATCTGTGGGTGCAGTATTGTTTCTCACACAAATGGCGTTTAAAATATGGCATTTGTGATAAAAAGGTGTGGCGACAGCTAGCCGTAAATGGAGAGAAATGGAAGTTCGTACCCACTGACCAGAGACGTGTGACCTTTACGACATATAGGTTAGGATGGCTGTCCATCTACTATATGTATGTATCTGCTATGACATAGCGCGTATAATTATGAGTCTTCTATAAGAAAATAAAGGGGAAAAGGCAAAGAAAAGTCAAACAAAATTAAGAAATCAAAGTACTGCATGGAATAGCGCCGTTTTGAGTGGTCAACCACAGTGGACATACCTCCAAGATGCGTTCATTTTAATGTATGCGGAGAAAGTGAAAACCTTTCTCGTTAATGATGGAACAATAACATTCTTTACCATTTTAGTGTATATTCTTCGTGTTTTACATACGAATACTTTAGCATTTTTTATCTCGAAGTGCTTTCGAATATGCTTTTGTAACTTTGGAATTTTTTAAGTGATTAATGAATTTTTATTGAGTTTTACTAAAAAATTACTCCGTGTTGTGCTGTTATTTTTTGTATATTTAATTTCTATTTCTTATAAAAGAATTTTATTAAGTAAACAAGGTATAATCAATTAAATAACTCGTAAAATATTTATAACTATAAAAAAACATATGTTCAATTTACAGATTTCAACAACATTGTCATATGATATTGAATTAGGAAGTTAAATTTCTACGGGATAATATTTCCGTGGGGAGCGCTGCGGTCGGAAGCGAGTTCCTTACTATATTTCTCATACAGCCTGCAACACTAGTTAAGCAAAATCAAATAACCCTTAATATCATCAGCATTGGGACAGATTCCCTTGCACGAGTCGCTTATCGTACATAGTTCGTGATACCAATTTACTATTCGTCTCATTTCAATAGCTATGTTCTTGAAGATATTCTGTTGTACAGAAGCACGTTTCAACCTTGATACGACTGTAACTTTTTATTTAATTGCTAAAGTATAATCGTCTAACAGCATAGACGTGTTGAAACAACTCTTAATAATAGACTTTAAAGAATAACTTCCTTAACGTTCAACCAACAAAATACTGTAATTAAAGTATCGAGGTCAAATTTAACAATTTTTCGGTTTCTATTTAACTATAAATATATATTATTATATTAAGGTTGGTTATTTTAACATTTTAAAATTTTACTTGAAATTTAAAATTTTAAATGTATATTTATTTATTTTTAATGAGACGACGCATGCAATAAATATGTGACGTTCCAAAGTTAAAAATTTATGAGAGCAAATAAAAATCTACAAAATTAACACTTTCCAAACATCAGAAAACTTGTAATGCAAAACTCTGAAGTGAGAGGAATATAATACAGATATGGGTTAAACCATTCTTTATAAGTTTATAAAGTCAAATACAAAGCTAATGAAAAATTGTACCGTTAAAAGATTTTCTACAGAAGCATCTCAGAATCTCACAGAGACTCAGATTACCCATATGTTAAGACAGTCATTTGAATAATATGAAATGATTTAGATAGAATGAAATGTGATATATTTACAAAGCGTTGAACGAGCGCCTTAGTTCCATTGTTTTGTTATCAGTGTTCAAATCGCTTATCAGAACAACATATTCTGCCAAATATAGCAACAACAGCATTGGAGCAAGCAAACCTATGACATATTGTAAAATTATGAATGATTCTATTGTAAATACAATATATACATAAAAAATACTTATCATATACATATGTTGTACGACTTAGTAACTACATAGTTTGAACAAAGTTTCGGAAATCTATACCAAACCAAAAAAACTTGGAAAGGATCTACGTAACTTTTAAGCCAAAAACCGAAAAGATATCTTAGTTTTTATACGATAAATAGTAATTAGCCTTCTGATAGCTATAAAGGTATTCATAAAATAATAAAGTACAGCCAAGTTTTCGTGTCTTAAATGAATGTTAATTTGCAAAAAAAAAATCAAAAAGTACTCAATCGTGACACGATATAAATAATGAGCACAATAAAAAAATTATCCGCACTAAAATAATACTGGTATTTTATGTAAACTGACCAAGGCGAGTCAATAAAAACAGTATTTTAAAAAATAAATGCATATAAAAGTGAATGTAACAACATTTTGAATGAATGTAATAGTGTCGTAACGTTTTATGTACTGCTGTTAAAAATGAAAAATTATTCCGATACCGGGAATCGAACCCGAGCCTCCTGGGTGAGAGCCAGGTATCCTAGCCACTAGACCATATCGGATTGTTGACTTCTATCCGAAATGTAACTTCTATTATTTTCAAATGTTCTAATATTGTGATTCTAAAATTATACCAACTCACGAACCACGCTAATGTCAAGCTGAAATATTCATATTTGCCATCCCTGAATTGAAAACATTAATGTCGCGAAGATTGAGTTCAAAGTTTTACGTAAACATTGAAAACGTAATAATACAAAAACAGTGTATTTCTTAAATAGCCTCAAATGTAATTGTTTTATAGTTAAAATATATATATATATATATATATATATATATATATATATATATATATATATATATATATATATATATATATATATATATATATAGTGTTATGTGTACATATATATATATATATATATATATATATATATATATATATATATATATATATATATATGTACACATAACACTTTTATCCATGCGTAAAATCGCGAAAAATCTAAATTGCGATATATCTTGTATCATATAATTATTTCACTCATGACTTCAATTGTAATTTAATTAGTTTTTGAACATCATAGCAATATGTACATATATATAATGTTTCCTGCGAAATATGGTGTCGAAACTGTTATCTACGTCGAAGGTCAGAAATACAAATTTTGATAATATTGCTAAGCATCCTGTCTGTGGCGGAAACAATAATCGTAATTGAAGTCCCGTGTTAACGTATATATTCTCGGAAACCCCAAAACTTAAAACTTTTAAAATCATCGATCGGACAAACACCGATTTTCACTGTCCCATTCTCTGTAGAGAGTGAAAATCAACCCTAAATGGGTATTGATCCTAAAACGCTAATATATTTATACAGTTAGTCTTTCATTTCTTGGACCAACAGAAATTGCAGGAGTCATGGACGATGGATGGATGTATAATGTATATCTAGTTTAAAGATTTAGCGCGTTCAATGTGTGAACAAATATTAAACTTAATAGATGCAGTATTTACCTCGCCCTTTTTATCTGTGACCCAAAGAGATAACAGTCTGCAAACAAATAACATTATGTGCGACTATGTCTATCTCTTTCGTCATAGAATTTAAGTAAATTAGGTTGACAGGGATGGCTTATGCCAATGATAAGCTGTTATCACACGCATGTTGTAAATACTCGGTATTTTTCAGGTAGATCTTCTAACCTATTAGTTTTATTCATGAAAATATCTATTTAAATGATCAGTTTCGTAAAATAAATTCATAACGCCTCCCGCGTTTAAAAAAAAGGTCATGCAAAATTAAATTCATTTCCTTTGTTAATCATACGCTTACCTTTTCTTTAAGTAAAACATTAGACGTTGAGGAAGAAATTAGTATATTAACGTCGCATAAATTTCTTATTTATCGAATTTAACTTTATATGATGCCTGTCACAGTAAGCAATTTTGTTCTTCCATAATTTTTGCAGAAGGTATTTTATGAACGGATTTTAGAAAGCCATATTTTTATTTGCATTTTTTTGAGACACTTATTTAGTAAGCTTAACGAAATTGTGTAAAATGAAATTGAGAAATTCTTGGACTTCTTTATAATGCTCATTAAAATTCTTCAAAAGTATTTAGCGTTGCATTAAAAACTGTTTCAAATTTCATGCATTTATTACTTTTGCAACGTAGTTTTACATATTCTATATTCAATTAATACGTTCCTAATTCTCGCCTAAAGTAACAAGCTGGTTTGAACGCTATCTCTCATCAGACTCAATATTTCGAAGACGAAAGTTGCTCGTGGATCGGATAAAGTTGTAACTCCATTCCTGGCAGGGCAAAGGACCGTCTATTTGGAATTGTTTACGACTCGCCGTTCATGGGCAATAAAGAGTTGCCTAGTACCCATTGTGACCGCATAACACTCATAGTTGGGAGGAATGCCCTTATGTTCTGAGCTACTTAAAATAAATTATGGCGTCAGCGTTATGATCTCGGCTTAAATGATCAATGTTGCTCGTATTGATTATGTTAAGCTGAGCGTTGATTTAAATAATTTGACGATGATAAGACAATGTATTTTCGTTTACTCAATTATTTAAATACATAACGACAGTAGCTATCTTAGTAAACGCATATAACTTTTTTACTTTATTATCCTTAGTGTTAAAATTAACCAATTTTATTGTTAAAAAGCAAATTACTGGTCTAATATGTATAATATCACTAGTCTCTCTTGATCGAATTAATGATTTAAAAACTAAAATAACTATAGTCAATTTATTATTTAAAAAATATTGTCAATGAAAAAAAATGCAAATTTTCATTTCAATATTAATATAAATTTGACATTAAAAAAACCATATTCCGATACCGGGAATCGAACCCGAGCCTCCTGGGTGAGAGCCAGGTATCCTAGCCACTAGACCATATCGGATGATGATCAGTGTGTTAAAATACATGATTAGATTAACACGAAGTTATAAAGCACGTTAACAAAATACATCCTGATGTGTGGAAACAATTGTAATGACCTAAATAATTTAAAATTAAGTACTTTGTGGGAATATTACTGTGTGAAGTAATGTAGGAAGCGGCAAGGACGAGACCATTCCATCATTTTAACCAGATAAAGTTGGACTTCGTACTTTATTCTCACTAATTCAAATATAATAGTAATGGTTAAAGATTTTTTCTCAAAACGAACCATCGGTAAATGAAATGGTAAGATTTTTGAAATGCAAAAGCAAAATGCAATACAAATTTAACTTCATTCACGTTCTTAATCATTAAAGGTAAAATGCATGATTATTATGTGGTTATTTTAATTCTGATAAATACTATTGTTTCATTATGCACCCGAATTTAATTTTACCGTCTCTAAATAAATCAAACAAGTCTGTAATCCTAACTTTAAAAAAAGATGGACCCATCTATTGTGTTATATGGACATGCATATTAACGTTTTGAATAATAATGAACCATTTAGAATGATATCGTACCCTTAAAATTATCTATACTTTTCATAATCATAAATTATAAAACTTCATTTGAATTGCTAACTTAGCGAATTCGTATCACACAGATTTTAATTTGGCACTTTAATACTAAGCATGGAATATGTCGTATAAATCCAGTTTTGGTTATTGTATTGCTGTTTTATTTTTCGTTTTGTTATACATTGAGATACTAATGATTTATATTATATTTCTTAATGGAATTTAATATGTTTCAATGTGGCACTGAACTTTTCAAATGCTGGTAAAGATAGAATTGATAGACAATTATTTATTGCCTGGAACAAACATTTTAACGGACGTTTTGTTTACATCTATCCGAATAAACAGCAGGTCGACTATCACGTTTAGATGTTACCCTAACGAACACATAGACGAAAATCTCAAAAATAAAACAGCTATAAATTATCCCACCTGCGTATTTCAATGGCAGAACGAATAAACAAAAGGTACCACCACGCTGTTACTTGTTCAACTGACTTCGATGATTTCCCCCTAAAAGAATTATGCGTCTGCAATAACTCATTTAATCCTACGTTCTTTCGAATTCCACAGTCTCGGAAAATTTTACTAATATTTTATAATCAGTAATGCGTTCTTGGTATTCTTAAAATACGAGTTTTCATACTGACGAAAGAGAATTTTAGAATGCTTTATGAGCTATAAAATGTACAATGAAACAGTGTCAAAATAGATGGCTGTCGAGACTAAAACCGTAGCTCAATAGATTAGGAGTAGGGAATACACCCGGGGATTAATAGTACAATTATATACAAAATGTGTAGGGATCGTTATCGTAGCCTGTATACGAGATAAAAGATATCTGAAATATCGTAATTTACTACATAATCTAGACGAAATCTTGTGCCAAAAAATTTGCATTCCTGAATGTATCTAATTAAATTGTCTTTCTCTGTGAAACCTGACCCAGTTTTTTCGAAGTTATCTTTCTGGTTTATAATACTTTTTATTTGAATATTTTAACATTAAACGCAGGTAATTACGACCAGAGTTTATAATGTTAGATATAATCTTATTTTATTATTGCTAAAACATTCTTATTTTTAACTGGTGCTAGCCATCAGTATTTAAGAAGAATTATCGATCAAGCTAGTAACACGCTACAGCTGTGTCTTGTGCACCTTAGAACTGAAATTCAGTATTTATTTTCAACTGTTGTATATTCATTGTTTTAATTTTAGATTTAAATTGTCAGCTATGAATTATAAACGCCGGTGCCAAGTGAACTCTATTGTTATGCTGAAGAATGATTCATCATTGTCTATTGAATTTTTGTAAGTAAGTTTCCTGTATTTAGGTGCAGAATAGAGCAAAATACCTTAGCCTTTTACGCCGGTATTTTATTTTATTTTTTACCTAACCAGTGTTCTTCTTTCCGGTAGCGACGATGAATGTACATCATTTTAAAAGACGAAATTTTTTAATACTATTATTTATAAGATTAAAATTTTGTTTGTAAATTGTCATCAGAGACGTTATTGAGATCTCGCCCACCTCCGAGTCGATGACGTGGCAGCTGGTCGATAAGCGTTATTTAGGAAATAATATTGAACACCTGTTCAGGTGGGCGTCACAGAGAAGGACATCGTTTTAACTCCAGGTAAAATATTACCTGATTGCGTGTTTGAAAAAGGCGATTTTGATTAATGTAAACTAAGTAATTATTATCTTTTATTTAGACTAAGTTACGAAGACGAAATATTCGCGAAAATATTTTAACACCTCTTAATAAAATATTGGATACCACCCACCTCAGTGCCCAAAACATGGTCGAAAGCGAGGACAAAATGATTCATCTGGGATAGCGCTAATTTCTGTTTCCGGTGCGACCTGATGCAGTCATGAGCATTGGCATGCCATACGTTGTGCGAATTCTACGACCCCCTGTCTGTGTAAATTTATAAATAATCCCGGTGCGCCAGTGGCGGCGGCGGTGTGGCGGACCGCGGACGGCGCGGGCGCGCTTGCCGTGATGGAAGTCCGACGGGATCTACTTCGATGGTCTATATCGATATTCGCTCAAGCTTCGCGTTGAGGATCCACCCGTGCGACAAACGTCCGTGTCTTTGATTTATACTTTAATATGCGTGTTGCGTGGGACGGATTATTTCTAAGTGATGTGACAGTGTTTAAGTGCTTTAGTGTTTAGGGTTCTATGTGTTTTGTTCAAATTAAGGGATGAGTCAAAAATTTAGTCAGTTTGATAAAGTTGGATAAGACATTGCCCTTACATTTTGAATGTTGATGCCCTTCAGTGTACATATCATTGACTTGTCACTTCCAATTGAGACAATAATTTGTCATTGTTTGAAAAATTTTTTCTCTTGTGATAAATGGTCACGGTTGTCTTTCAAAAAGTCCGATGTTTTTTTGTCTAAAAACGTTAAGAGTTACTTTTGAATGAAAAAAAATCATTTAAGTATTTCAATTCACATGATCAAGGATTAATCTGGCCGAATACTTGTTTATATTTAACTCTAGTTTCTAAGTTAAAAGACGGTTAGGCAGTTGTCCATAAATACATCGAGACGGTCAAGTATGTCACTAATGCTGTCTTCCGTACTATATACATACATTCATTATATAAATTTACATTGAAACAGATGTGCTTTTTCTTTTCAATTCTTCAATATAAATCGTAACCATCAGTTCAGCGCGGGCTTTTACATTCAGCTAATTTTACAGTACCGTTCACCCACGTCTCATTAGTGTCCACATACCTGTGCAATGTTATTGGTACGTCTATTTTAAAGCAGTCATGTTATGACGAATGGTCTGGTTAGAATTTTACATATCACCGCTAAAAATGTGAAAGAAAATTTACAGTAAAATATATAGCTAGTGTAACCATGTATAACATAATTGAAGAATATTTAAATGAGATTTGTCAAAAATAGGCAGATACTTTTGTTGTTAGAAGTTATTCTGAGAATCGTAGGTTGCTTATTGTGTAAGGTTTTCCGTTGGCATTTATATGCTCTGTAGTTGACCATATGAATATTTTATGTTAAATATGCTGATGCGGTCAGTGGAACACCTCGTAATTATAGTTTTAGTAGGTGTTGCCGTAGGGCTCTATAACGATGTACATAACCTTGTGCATGTTATTTTATCATTTGGTTTATGCATCTTTTTGTATCACTCTCTTTCAACATTTGTACATTTATCTTTGTCAGATCGTGATATTTTTTGTTGTCATCTTTTTTTCATTGAAAATTTATTCTAACTGTTCACCATTGCATTCTTCATACCCAGTGGTTTGTAAAAGTGTACGAGGTAATTGCTAACAGATAGTTACGCAAATCTGATTGATGATAACGATCCAGCTGTTAATACCGTTACTTCAATTTGGCCACCGTCTGGTTCAGGCGAAGGTCGTTCAACTCCCGATGGTTGTAAAGGAAGACATTTCTAGATTTTTTTTCATATTTATGTTTTACGCTTCAAATATTTATTGACTTACTGTTATGTTATTCATTTCGTTGTTGTGTAGGTCGTGATATATTTTCAAGGGTAATGGTTATGGTTTGATGGATGAACACTTCACATTATGCGAAATATAATGCAGTTACGATGTTCATTTTGATCAATAATTTAAGGTTAATTTTAGCAAATTTGTAACGTCATCAAGTGTAAAAGAAATCTTCAAAAATGATGCAAGGATTGTTGGACTCACTCTACAAGATCTATACAGGTATTTTTTTTTAATTAATTAATTTCTTAAGCCCTTATAATACTAAGTAATTCTAATATATTAAACAGACTATATAGGGAATGTAACATTAGTATAATCAATCCTGACCTTATTTCATTTACTTATGGTAATCGAATGTTTCATAATATAGATATCATTTTTAAAAAGACAAAAAGTTAGGTGATGAATTTTTGCAAAAAAAGTTCTAAGTCCAAAAAAATTAAACAAATTGAGCTAATTAGTTGCTTTGTTTTGGTGTACTCACGATATGAAGATCATTTAATCAAGATTGTGATACATATTGTGCAGGAGTTTTTGTTGATTAATTTTGTTCCATTAGTCTCTTTGAGTTATATTTATAACTCCAGCGGATAAATGTCTTAAAATAGTTTGTATAAACAAAGTTAAATGTAAACGATCACCACATGTAATGTTTTGTATTATCTTTAATGATTTTTATTTGGTACCATTTAAGTTATATAGTTTTAATATTCTCTTAAGTAATAATGATTTTGTTATTTTGTTTTATATCATGCATACTAAATGCGACTAATCGCTGTTTAATAAATACTCAGACTCTTTGAACTAGACAAGTGGCGTCTGTTTCTAATTAATCAGTTCTAGTTAAGATGATGATGGTAAACATGACCGGATTTAGAAGTCTGGAGGGCCTGGGGACAACAAAAGAGTGGAGGCCTGTAATTAAATGAACAAATATGGAAATATCCATTTTAAAATTTCGCAATACAATATAATTATGTTTGTACAAATGTTGCGATTCTACTTGCATGCGAAAAAAGAATGAAAAAAGTTTTTGACCCCAAGAAATTTAAATTTTTAGGCTTAAAAATTATTGTGGGAGTCCTTATGATATCCTTATGATGCCTCGGGGTTGTCGCTCCGGATCCGGTGTTAATAATTTGCCCATGCTTTTGTGCTAGACAAGTTTCTGGAAAACATATGATTAATTTGATTAATAAATATAGATTTCATTGAAACCAATTGTGATGCTTAAAATTAGACGATGATAAATCTTGGCCTTTCTGGAAGGCAGTTAGTTGGTGTTGAAGCGATTTCAAGACTTTCTTATTAGATCGCATTGCTTTTTAGAATATTATAACATCTATAATTTTATAATATAACTAGATACTCCACAAGAGATGGAAATCCAGAATAGAGTTTTTTAAGGAAAAAAAGTGTATGTAATTGTATCTATAAATTATATTTGTTGCTATCATTGTATTCGGAAAATAATTAGGAACTTTCACTACAATGTAGCCACAGTGCCACCAAAGCCCCAAATCAGGCCCTAGGTAAAAGGCCAAATTAATTCTAGTACTTGTTTACAAATGCTACGGTCCTGCCTATGCATGTGTGTAAAAAATACTTTTACGTATAACTTTAAAGCTCTACGATCCTAGTCTTGTGTTAGATGCTAAAATATCAAGAGAGGAAGTATCTATCAACCAAGCTAGATGGCCCGAACATCAACAAATTTATTTATTATCTTAAACTAAATCAAGTCCCCGAATTTATTTTTGCTACGGGTCCCGCGCATATTCAATTCGATAGAGCCTATATATTTATTAATCAAATATAAATAATAATTTCTATTTGTGTATACTTAAAACTTAAAAATTTATTAGTCAGTGTTTAATTTTTTGATATAGCACAGTCTTAGTATGACTGTAATATTGTGTATTTGTGTGCGTATAAATCTGATATAATTTGTTGTTCTAACGTCATAGGCAAGTGCATCTGTTCAATGTTCTGGTGCGTTATTGAAATTATTTCGTCACCTATATTCTTGGTTTATAATTCAGTTATTTATATTAAGTACGATATTAACAGAACTATTTTTAAAAACTCGTTGATTATTTATTATTTTAACGGCATTTATTTTATTAAACGAGTGATACTAACCTTAGTCAACAGACCTTTAGGATTTCCTCTTTTCAAAATTAAAGAAAAATTATACAGCAGTCAAAACAATATGAACAATAGTTAAACAGATCTTCATAAATTATAGCTAAAAACCATCCCGATTATATCATCTCCCTGACAAAAAAAAATGCATCAAAAGCCGTCCAATCGTAACAGAGTTACGACGCTTCAGAAAGACTCATAAATACACTGATATTGGAAACTGGAAGAAATTTGCTTAAATATCGCACAGCTCTGATTACGTAATTATCTAATAGACTGCGCCTTTTAAGTCGTAGGCATCCCACAATTTATTTTTATAAACTCTAGTTATAACTTTGATGTTTTAAATATAGGTATTTTGGTATCTGCCATTCCTTTTTTAGAGTAACTTTACGCAACACTCACAACTCTGCCAATTGACGTCACAATGGGACAGCAAATCGAATGTTCTGATCCAACGGTATGACTTGTGAACGTATTGTTTTCATTGACTGGCGACTGCCCTATAAAATACACCCACTAACGCTCACATCTCTTAGTCGGATGTTTTACCCATAATCTTTATAGTTGCGGTAGTTTTGCTTTGTTTTAAAGTCGAATTAAAAAGAGGAAGGTAAATGCGAATGAGAGTACATTGATATATATCCCCGATTTTGCTCGATAATTAAAAGAGATTTAATTTGAATATTCTGGAAGGCAAAATGAGAACAAAATAAATTGATAGTATCTCAATTTTATTATACTCGAGCAATTTGACTTTATGAGAATTTCTTCAAAAATAGATAGATATTTGATAAATGTTGTTCTTGTTACGTAAATCTAAAATAAATACGAATTCATATTGATGATATTATTAATTTAGTTACTTAGAGAAGTTAAACCTACACTTCAATCAATCCTATAGAAGACTGTAGAACAAGATAAATTAGCACTTGACTGGCATTTTAATTTTCTTCTGTTTTTTTGAATTAAGTAGAATTGCAATTTTAAGATTTTGTGATAATGAAAAAATTACTAGAAATACATATCATATCGCTTGACTGTGTAAATAGTACAGTTACTATGGTTTTACCTGGAAAGCATTGTGTGAGTTTTGCAAATTGATTTAATAATTCGTATGCGCTCTTTCCAAATTTCTACATTGCCACCACATCTTTACCGAATTGAGAACAAAACGAGGTATTCTTTATTTTCAATTAACATTTTTCCAATGTAGCTTTGCGACCCGCAAAGATATGAGTTGGAAAAATAAAAATTTAGAAAGAGCACGTCGAATTCTATGAAATTACTTATTCTTAAAACTCCTGGTAAACTTTCCAAGTAATCTATGTATATTTTAAACATCTGCCTGTACATAAAGACAACTTTTAAGACACAAGTTCTCTCAAACATTAAATCCGAACTTTAAATTTAATATTTAAGTTCAATTTTCCTAAACGACCCACTTTATTCAGTATTTATTTTTCGATAAAAATGTATTTAACAGTGTTGCCATTACGGAACCATGACATTTTAGTTGTATTTTTATGTTTGATATTATTGCTTATTAAAAAAAATGAACCCATTTAAAATTTTAACGTGAAGGTTAAGAAGTTATGAAATACAGTATTATGTGATTATTTATATCAAGTATATTATTATTGTAGTTCTTAATAAGAGACTATTAAATGCTTAAATAAATAGCGTGGGAATTCCTTTTATTTTCCGTTGGTGGGAAATTCATTTAATGTATCCTGCTCGGTAGGTTTGTAGGAAAAGCAACTAGGGCAGACTGGATGCAGAAATCGCTGCCGAGTGTGATTCGTGCCATGTTCGGCTGCGAGGGATGCTGGTCGGCGATGGTCTCCTTTAGCGAATCTACCATGTCGCTAAATGAGGCTGCGGAAAGGGAACGAGAAGCGGACGCTCTCGCTGACCTGATCCGCAGAAGACGACCAGGGAGAAGAAGACGACGCTATGCGCATCTTCTTCCTTCGCAAAAGACAAAACTCATGTGGGAGACGTCCACTTTCCCACATACCATCAGGGCGTAAGAGTGCTTTCGGTGCTCGGGAGCACACTCTAGAAGAAGGCCACGTAGGCGGGAAAACCGTAGCATGCGTAAGCATCCCGTGGCGCTCCACTGAGACGAAGAGAGCACCGCTAGGTTTTAGTGGGTAATCTGGGGCACTCGCCTTTGCCACCAGGAGTCCCACATACCCGCCTGAATTATCGGCAAGGTGCATAAACGCACTCCCCAGCGAGAAAAAAAAGACTGGATGCAGAAAATCGAAAAACAGGAAATAAAACTATGGCTGATGATGGTGATAACGATAAAATATTTATAGAGCATCAAAATATCAGGTACCTACCTATTACGTAGACTAAATACAACATGAAGGATAAGCCTTATCGTACATGTTATCAAAACCGAAACAGTACTCCTAGTACGAGTTTTGATAGTTTTCGATAAACGTGATTTTAGATCGGCATTCGTAGGCAATAATTACACTTATAAGTTTTGCTTTCTGACTTTCATGGATTTAAATAAATGATTTGTATTGCTTTTCACCTGAAAGAGTTTACTGTCCGTGCCTTAATTTTCGACAGTTAATTAATTATAGCGTTTGACTAATATTTCAATAGGAATATTAATTAGCAGCGCCACTAGTGAAATTTTCTGTAGAGGCATTGCAAGTTAATATATGTACCTAAGTATTTCAATCGAATTACGCTATAGAAATCCATCAAAACTCATTGGTACACCACTTCTAGGTACAATCTACTAAGAATAGTAACAAACAATTACGTATTTCTGTATATAAAAGCAAGTTAAGAAATTAATTATTAACGTCTGTATGTAAACAATCACTTAGTTCAATCGGTTTCTTTGAAGAAATTGTAATTCGTAGAATTTTTCTTTAAACCGTCAAAGTTTAAATTTGATAAAAAACGATGCTATATCAACGACAAATAAGGATTTAAGTGCGATAAAATAATTGATTTCTTATCGTTGGGTAAAAAGTATCGATAACATAAACAGACATAAGATCTGTTTATTTAACTGTTGTTGAGTTCTCAACTTGACTCGATTATCGTGATGATAAATTTCAAAAGTGAATGTCCTTTAACGTTATTAGTAAGCAACTTTATCGATTATTTTACGATTCACGTCACCATCAACGTTTTCACTCTTGTAAATCGATGGAATAAAGACAGCGGAAACGAAACGGAAAGTATGGACTGTGAATGTTATCGGTATGAAGTATCGAGAAAGCTAATCGATTCACTGTCTCTAAAGTTAACCTTTATTTTATTAAATACTAGCTGCTGCTCGCGGCTTCACTCGCGTTCACGATTACTGCTTTGTTCCAATATACAATATAAGTCGTACAGTGACGTAATATAGTCCTTCTTTAATAAACAAACCATCTACCGCAAAAAGATTTTTTCAAATCTGATTTCGAAGTCCATTCAATACAAAGAAATAAACCATCAAATCTTTCCTCTTTATATTCTTATTATATTTGTAAATGTAGATTAAATACTTTTGCTCGCGGCTGTGTTTCGAATTTAACTTTTTGTGGGTTGACACATTATTGCTTATCAGCATCCATATATGTATACTTACATAAAATGTAATTTATGACCATTTAAAACAATGTAATTTAAAATGTTAAGATAATTTTTAATGTAAATTCAGTGGTTCTGAAGATTAACAAAATTCGCTCTCTCTTACATTATATCAGAATAGTTTTAACAAATATTGCCTTAACGAAACCTTTTATTTATAACTTTTATAGTTAATTACCGTAAAGTTAAGCTGTTATAAACAAACATTAACCTCGGAAGTTGAGATAAACATATACAATTAAATAAACCGTTTAAATTTATTGTTTTAAAATTAACAACTATTAATGTACGTATGCAAATGACTGTTAAGTGAGACCCGAATCTTAATTAGTATGCAGTTGAATCGCCTTCGTGTAAATTATTTGTTGTTGAACGAAACCAGTTATATTAATACTTTGTCTACGTTTTAGAAATATGTTTCCTCTTTAAATTTATTTACACAAGGGCCCTTTGTAAATTTATCTTTTTACGCAGACAGTTACAATATTTCAAAGGTCAAAGGGAGAAGATAAAAACAATGATAATATTGCAAAGGTTGTAAGAAGGAAAAATTATGACTAATTACAGTCGTGTCAATGAACTCATAAAAGTATGGAACTCAGTGCAGTGTAACTTTCCTGTTGAATTCGAACGAAACCTTACACAATTCCCGCCAACTTTTTGTTTTTTTTTTTTTTATTCCGTTCGGTGGCCAATGATCCAGTTGTGGCCAGTTTTGTAACGTTACACGTTCGCATTTTAACGATTTTGCGACTTGTTAAGCGGCGCATTCTAGTTTAGAGACTTTTTAATTTAATATCGATGGATAAGTTCATTTTAATGAAATAATTTAAATTATAATTAAGTTCTTTACTTGTGTGTTGCATTTCTACGCCGATTTTGATATAGTAAACTGCATTTATTAATAATTGTTCTATGATGAATTAAAATTTATTCTACACAATAAAAATAACCTAAGTAATATAAACGAATGCTAGTTGAACTAAAGCAATTAAAATATTTTTTTTGTTTCTGTCAGAATTAAATTCTTTTCTCAGCGCTTTGCATAATCGGAATTAAAATTTAAAATATTTGTAACTTGTACTTATTTTTTAAATAAAATGTTTTAACCATCGACATTCAGGTACATGCCTAGCAACACAGATTTAAAACGGTGTATCAAGTCAAGGTCGCGGACGGTTCGAATGCGCGTGCGCAATTCTCACGGCAGCTCTCGTATCCTTTAATTAACTCGGTCTATATTGTCGTGACGGTAACGCTTTATCTCATTTTTTTTGTCTGGTTTATTATACTGTTAAGTTTCGGTAATTTTTCAACTTGTTAAATTTTTTTTGTTTTAACAAAAAATTTTAAATTTTAATTGTGCCGGCTTGGCTATAATGATATAAATTATAATAAAAGTTACTGGGAACCATGTTCATTAATTGTTGTAACTTAAATGTGTATAAAGTTATCTTAAACTAGCAGCCCCTCGAGGTTATGGTTACTGCTTCGCTCCTATGAGTCGTAGCGTAACGTAATATAGCCTGTAGCCTTCCTCAACAAATAAACTATCTAACACAAAAATATTTTTTCAATTCGAACCAGTAGTTCTTGAGATTAGCGCGTTCAAACAAACAAAGTCTTCAGCTTTATAATATTTTATCTTAAAAGGTAGTTCTAAGCGGTTTCAGTTTACACAATCAACTTAATAATAAGGTATTTACAAGTTCTTGAATAAAATAATCAAAACAATAAAACATAAAACTCTTAAAAATACTATTACTTATTTTATTTCTTGAATTTATTTATAATTTTCATTCCTATTATAAAAGTTTTCATCTATATACCAACTCCACTAGCTAGAAGTCGCAAACAAATTAAGATCAGACATAACATACTTAAAAATAAAATATTAGTATAAACATAGAGGAATAATATATTTCCCCTAATACACGTGTACTAATATAAAAAAAAACGTATAAATTAAAATATCTGCCAACTATTTTTGTCCAACTAGCAGTAAACTCCGAAGCCCACTCAATACTTTTCAAAAGCTGACAAGATCTTCAAAGGCATCGTGACATCGGACATTCTCGAATCACGTTTTAAATTGTTTTTTTTAACGGTTTTACCGAAACTGCTCGCGGTTTAAATGTTGAATAAAAATTTTAATCATAACAAATGAAAAAACAGTCGCTCATGTTTTTCGTAACGATATAAAAGTAATACATTATTAATTTGTAGTAATATTAATAAATAAATAAACGCATCACACTCAACGGCCCCCCGTTAAAATCGCGTGACCTTGTGTCGGGGGTCCGGAAACATATACAACACTAACACAAACACCCAGACCACGACAAACATCTCGTATGACCAATACAGACATTTGCCGTGAGCGGGGATCGAACCCGCGACCGTTAGCGCTTGAATCAGTTGCAGTGACCACTGCGCCAACGTGTCTGTCATATTAATGTAATACATAATATAAAAAATTAGATGCTCAATAATGCTGTGTTATTGCTCAGTAGCGATTTTCACCAGAGTGTGGCTTATTACAATAGTACAATTAAATAACGAAAATGTAAAGTTTTAATAATCTGGAATAAAAATGTACATCATTGTGGGACGCCTATCAGTTATAATACCTATTGTTACTAGCGATCCGCCCCGGCTTCGCATGGATGCAAAGTAGTTTCATACGATATCACATTACAAATCTTTGCAATTTTCGGCTTTTGCCTATTATAATAGACATGGTTTATTCATATAATTTATTGATGCTCTTGTGTAGTCACCAGTTTATAATATGTAAAGATTTATATAAACACCTCGAAAGTGAAGCAGAACAATTTTTAAAGTTATAATAGTCTACAAATAATAGTGAAACCACACTTTTAAATTGTCAGTATATAAGTTATTTTTAAAATAAATTAAATGTGGTTAATATTATTAGTCCTATTATCAATGTCCACGTGTCTGTACAGTGTGCAAGTACAATTCAGAAAATACATAATAATATTGATCATGGTAACAGTTTACAACCTCAAGCATATATTTATTTAATGTAGATAAAAAATATCCCATTAGCAAGGGTAGATCCAGGGGGAGGTTATGGGGGTCATGACCCCCCCCCCTGGGCTGGTTCCAAGACATAGGTAGAGCACTAATTATAATTGTTAAACATGATGATGATTAACATGATTTTTATATTTTTTGTCACAATATAGATTTTAAGTACCTTTAATATTAAATTAATTTAATATAATTTGTATGATTGAAGAACGTTTATCCGGACTCGCACTTCTCCACGTCCATAAAAACGTACCCATCGAAGTAGATAAGTTTTTACCTGTATCGGTCATTATCAAACTTAAATTATTACTTCTTGTGACTTGACCACAACTAGGTGACCCCCCTGGCGGAGAAGCTGGATCCGCCCTTGCCTATTAGTTATTCTGGTGTATAAGCTATAGCAATCTAAAGTTTCATCAAAATCTGTTTATTGTTTTAGGCAACAAATATCAATACATAAAAACATCCGTCTATCCTACAAACTTTTGAATTTATAACAATAGTAAGAAGATAGCTCCTATCGTAAGAAACGAAAAAAGTTCTAAGCCCCTAACTATTGTTCCAACATCAATACCTACAGGAAGTATCGATCACAAGCTCTTCAATTAATAAATGTTGCAATAACAATGCTTGTAATTTGTTTGCAATACTCAACTTATAATAAATAATAATGAATGCACTGCGTATTGATACGACTGAGTTAATTGCCAATTTGACATTTACGGTTATTATATTAAATGCTGTTATTATATCTTTTTTTTCTACATAATGTTGGCTAACTATGTTTATTTTATTTAGGGTTGCCATCTCTAAAATAACATACTTATAATTTAAAGTACAAATGGATGCTGATATGCAATAATGTGTCAACCCACAAAAAGTGAAATTCGAAGATATTGGTGTATTTTGATACGGCATCACCTATTTAACATTATTCAATAAAAATAAAGTTATATAAACTAAATAAGTACGAAAAAAAATTTCTTAATTAATTATTTCGAAATTCCAGGTCGTTCCTTATTTTGTAATTTATACAAAAATCTTATATTTTTAAAAACTTTTCATTAGATAATATATTAAATATATCAACCTGCTTTTAATTAATTATAGCTTTATTCAAAAAAGAAAAGAAAATATGGATAAA
Source organism: Hypolimnas misippus (assembly GCA_037950945.1). Classification (NCBI taxonomy): domain Eukaryota; kingdom Metazoa; phylum Arthropoda; class Insecta; order Lepidoptera; family Nymphalidae; genus Hypolimnas; species Hypolimnas misippus. Next base: position 3,096,929 of record JBBEEQ010000024.1, read on the forward strand.
AACTTATTCAAACAAACTGATTAAGAATAAGTTTGACATCTTTAGACACCATTTTCTCAAATGAGTTCGTGTGGCTTGACACAGTATTGCATATCAGCGTCCAAATATACATTATAAATAGATTAAAATCGATTTTTCGTTTTTAAAGGAAGGAAATTATTTAATCGAATCCAAGAATTGAAAGTTCCGATATCATAGTCTCGTGTGCCTTTCTCACCCTTTCCCTAGATCAAGGTATTAATACAGGCTTATTTGAAATAGCGTTTCACGATCACCGCGGGCTGTTGTCTCCTGCCCCGTGTTCCGGTTCAGCTGTCCCTTAGAATTGAGTGGTTCTGTATAATTTCCTCACAGCCCATATTTGATTTAATAGTGTAATGATTTATTTTCAACAAACCTTTGACTTTGTACATGTATACTGATGATAAAAATTTTACAAATCAAGGTATTGTACGTTTATTATATTTGACGTTGAAAAAATGTGCACCCTTTTCCAGATTTTTCAATCTCGTCAAATGTCTTGTTGACCCAAAAATACTATCGCCTAGTCGCTAGCTGGTTGCTAAGCAAACTCGTCCAAAGTGGTTCACATTCTGAAAATCCATAAGTTTATAACATATTTTGGGAATTTAGTGTACAATTTAGGGCATATGCTATTTTCATTATATTTATGTACGTAATGTATAATGATGTCGTTTTAAATTAACATTGTTTTTCCGAAAAGGTTTTGTTAAAATTACGTTTTTAATCGGAAAACTCGGCAACTGTGTAAATAAAACATCGGATTATACCGAAATTTAATACATATAAAGTCGGAACGGGTAACAAAATGTAAAAAAAAAAATTTGTAACTTACTGCAGGCTAATTACGCTGAGCTATATCGCTATAATACGATACTTTATTATTTTTGAACAAAAACCAGAAATCAACTATCTGAATGTAGTATTTTGTGATAGCGATATATAAGAAACCGCAAGTTTGTTTTGTTGCCATTTCCAAGCTTCCAAATACGGTGGAAGATATATGCACAAACAACATTGCATATCAACCGTTTTAAACCATTCGACATACATCTATACTAATATATAAAACTGAAGAGTTTGTTTGTTTGCTTGAACGCGCTAATCTCAGGAACTACTGGCTATATATTATCACGCTAAGACCAGCAGGAACGGAGCACCAATGAAAAATATTTCAAAATCGGGAGATATTTTCTTATTGAGAGAGCTTACGCTGCGTGCGCTGCGTAAACGGTTAAAGGTTCGATCATGAAAAATCATGTGTGACAGAATTCTTCCCCTCTTAAAGTTCTAAAAAAAAGTCCGCGACAGCTTATGTCTATCTAAGGTTAGCTCACTACAACCTTTTTTATGCTAACTAAATTTGTTCTAAGATCATGCATTATTATTAGCCCAAACTAACTTAACTACTCCACGCGCACAAAGTCGCGAGCGGAAGCTAGTTAGCAAATAAAATCTAACGCTGTTGCGACTACGCATCCTGTTTGAACAAGGTATAATTGGTTAATTTAATTTAATTCATTTATATGAAGGGGACAAAAAATAAAACTGACGTTGATAAATATTTAAGTACCTATTTATTACTGGTAATTTTAACATATTGCAGGTATTAATTACTGATTTGAAATAACGATTTGACAATATCCTCGTAAAACTGGATAATTGAGTAAATGTTTGAAGTTTCGAGATATTTTAATTAAAGGTTTCGTTATAATCTGAAAATTTATAGGTACGTGTATTTTTGTACTATGTATCTACAAACGTATATTTACAATAACTAGCTTTTGCTTGAGAATTTACTTTGCACATTGTTTTATAAAAATAGCTGGCAAACGAGCAGGCAGGACACCTGATGTTAAGTGATCACCGCTGTTCATTAACATTGCAGCATCAGAGGAGTCACAAATGAGTTGCCAGCTTAAAAATGATGAAAGGGTATAGGAAGTGAGGAAAGGAATTAGGGAGGGATTAGGCTTCCGGCTCTCTTACTCATCGTACGAAACACAACTGTATTAGCTAAATCATGCCGATCTTCTGTGAAAGTGAGATCCTGCCCTGCTCGAATCAGCACATATATGAGCTGTAGTCAGAGGCCTAAGCTAAGCTCTACCTAAATAGAAAATTATCGCTCTCCTTGTTATATAAGTATAGATTTGTCTATATAAAAGGGGGAGGGGGGGGGGAAACGAGCAAATAGTACCATCTAATGTGAAGTAGTTACTATCGCCCATAGACATCTGCAGTATCAATTGTGGGTGCGTTGCTGGCCTGTGACGGAAAGGTGTCTATATACACGCCGCTTGAAAACCCCCAAATTATAACGCTCTGGGAAAACGTCAGAAAGAAGATCCTTTCACAGCCTTCATATAAGCTATGTTTAGCGTTTCATTTGCGCTAAACACTCTCCTGATTTGTTTGCGTTATGTGTAAACAAGGGAGTGAGTCATAGAGTGATGTTATATAGCCTAAAGACATCCACAATAATCGGGCTATCTAGCACAATATAGGAAAAATATTTTTATAATCAGATTTGTAATTTCTGTAAGTAGTACCTTAAAATTCGCGTGCCTGAGCTATGTTCTTTATAGTGTCGCCAAAAACGATTATAGTTTGTATCATAATCCCATCAAGTTATAATACGATTTATATTAGAATTATGTCTCATTACTGAGTCGTAATGAAGCTCACGACAAATGCATTGATATTTTAATATGACAGGGTTCTTTCATTAATGACTTATTAAATTAATAATAATTATCTAATGAAACAAATATAATTTTAATCAGATTGGACAGATCTGAGATTAGTACATTTGAAACGTCGTATTTGTATTAGGCGAGCATTACATATGTAAGTTTTACTCTCGTAATTGATATAAAACAACTTTGTAACCTGGTCACAGTTCTTTAGGTAAATATACAATTGCTGTAGTTGTCAAAAATAAAGGTATTGATATATAAAAATTTATAAATTCTTTTAAACATATGTAAAGCTTTATAAAAGACTAGAGCCAAACTTATAAGTGTAATTCTCGCCTTATAGTAGATAAAGACTTACGTAAATGCGGTATTTAAAATGCTGGAATCGGCGTATTTCTCAATCTCGGCGGCAACAAAGGGCCAACAATAACCAACCAATATTTCAAAGGGCCATTTAGAAGCAGAATGTTTTCGTCATTTGGCTGTCAAAGTCGCGGTCGAAACGCCTCGGGTCGGCGCGTGATGGAATGCCCCAGAACCAACAGCAATTGCTGTTTGTTGTTGCCAAATAACAGTTCTTATAATGTCGTACTGGGTCTGGTTATGGCTGCATTATGTCGCAACCCGTTGTTAAGCCGGCTATTGGAATCGTTTATAGAAGAAATGTTTTATGTAATTCGTTTATCGTATTTAGATTTTTTTTTTCTTTTTTATATGTTGGTTATCGTCTTGACAATTTATATTTCTAATTAATACGTTCCATGTGATTAGGATATACAATTATGACGTGTGTTGTTAATAATTTAATTTTTTATTTTCAGGTAAACAATCTTTCATATTACAACAACACATGAGGAAAAAACTGGTAAAACATTTATGATAGTAGAGTTTCAACAAAAAGGTAATTATTAATATTGTATTGAAAATATATTTAATTAAGAGCTATCATCTCGAGTAACAGCCGTCAAAGGTCATGGCTAGAAATTAATTAATTGATAATAACATAAACATGATATGAAAATATCGTGATTTTTATAATGAATCAAGGTTGTCGATCATTATATATATGTTTCACTAGAAAAACCTTTCTTTTTTCATAAGAGACATTGACTTGTTTCCTGGTTTTATTGTTGTTCATAAATACATCTGAATATATGCTTAAATTTACTTCCAATTTGCATATTTAATTTGTTTTATCAAAGTACACTCAGAATTACCTTATTATAAGTACTGTTTCATGTTTATGAAAAATCTTTCATTAGTGTATACACCATTTTTGTAGTGCCATTTATGTTGCAACCTTTAATTCGTTTAGAATCAACACGAACTTGATCATTTGATCTATGTCAATTAATAAAATGCCCAGCTACCATTTAAATATTAAATTCGCATGCTTGGCCTATGTTATTCGTCATTTGTCTCGCCAAAAATGATGTACCCTTATAGTTTGTATTATTATCTATACAAGATGTAGCGTTCACAGTAGGACCATCATATTACTCATTCTTAATTAAGTTCAATGCATTTGGCATTGATATTTTATTGTGACAGTTCTTTAATTTTATAAACTGATTCAATTAATAATTATTAATTAGTGAGCTTATTAATTGTTTATATAAATGGAAATTTACAAGGAATAATTAAATGCTTAACAAATTATGACTGTATTAAATGGTAGTGTGAAGCGTATTTATCTTTAAATAGCGATTTTGCGAAAAATGTCATCATCATAAGAGTGTTTAAGGACTAAAGTATAATTTTATACGTATGTTTTGCACGTAACCTAATGTTTTGAATAAATCATTTAAAGGTTCAAGTAATTTGATTTTATATTGAATTATTTTTTATAGAACAAAGCAGGCAAACAAACGGAACCCCTAATGTTAAATGATCACCGCCGCTCATGAACATTTGCAGTACCAGAAAAGCTTCAAATCAGATTGAAAAAGAAATAAGAGGTATAAAGACATAGGAAGTAAAAAACAGAATGGGGAAGGGGGTTTTGGCTCTCTCACTCACCGTAAAAAACGCTGCTACTACTTGTGATACTAGCTAATTTACGCAGATCTTCTGTGACGTACTTTCATGGTCGAGCCGGCGGCTTAGGAGCAGTAGTCAGTGAGTTACAGCTAAGCTCTACCTCAGAGGAAACTCATTGTTCATTGTTCATTATAACATATTGAAGCAATTAGTGAATGGTTTCACTAAAGTGACAGGCCAAAAACAGTATATCTATCTAATACTGAATCTAGGCTATGTAAAAACACCTGTTATAAAACATTATTAAACAAAGTAGACGTGTTATATTGCTAGAGTTTTAAAATGTGTTAGGTAAGTAATACTTAGAACGCAACATTATATTTTTTTTATTGTATGTATTTGTAATATCCGTTATATATGTTTAAGCTTATACAAGGGACGTAAAGCTTTGTTTTGATTCGTTTCAAATAAATAATCTTTAATTAAAAATCCATTAACTTGTCCAGATGATTAATGACTACGTACGTGTAGCAAGAATAAAGCTATTTATTGACTAATTTCGGAGTTGCATAATCTTTGTTTGTTAGGATAATATTAGTTGTAATGTCTTTTGTGTATTTTTATACCGAAATACTTATTTATTTAAATTTTTCTAAATATTTTAATTCAAGAAATATCCTGTGTAAATAAATATCATATAAATGTGTTTGAAAGATACATAATAAATCACGACAAACCAAATACAAGAGCTGTATTTTATATTAATTATTGTTTATTTATAATCGGTATGTACAATTAAATGACCAGCTTACGAACTTGCTCGATTTCCTATTATGCTTTTTTTTTTGTTCCAATTAATCTTGTGCGTCAACTTTCCAGATTTATTTCAATTTTTATCGAAATTCTAATCAAGCATTAGTCTGAGTTATTGTTTCCATTGGAAAACCTAATATTTTCTGCGTAAACACTTGCTATTTTTTTTATCTCAATCTGTGTCATATTGCCTGGCTCGAAATTAATAATTTTTAATATAAATTTTGAAAACAATGTTATATTTTAAACACTTATACGTAGTTAATAATACATTGTAAGTCAAGTTTCACAGATGTACGTGAGAGCATCTTATTTGTAATCTTGTTTGTTATATACTTACATATATATATGTTGACTAGAGGCTATTTTGGTCGGTATGTAGTTTTGGCGATGATCCTCTAATGAGTCAATCGTACCTTGTATTATTAGATTAGATGTACATGCATTAAATAAATTAAATGAATAGTTTGATTTTTGAAAGAATAATTGTTCTTATGTATTACATTGATGGTTTTATATAAAATAGAAGCTGTGCCCCGCGGTTTTATAACATTAGTTATCTGCAAGTAAAAGTCCCGTCAAAACCGGTTCTGCCATTTCAAAAAATAGTCACAACAAACAGACAGACAGACAGACAAAAATTTAAAATGTGTTTTTGATACAAGTACCCTGTATATATTAATATACATTTAGTTCAAAGCTGTTAATTTGATATTACAAAGAGACACTTCAATTTTTTTTTATTTGTAAATGTTTTACCTGATAGTGAAATTCCATTATTATCAATATATAATATTTAACATTATGTTGAGTTTTATATGCTGATTAATGTAATATGTCTACGATTAAAGTCATTTATTTTAAGTGTATTGTGAAAAGCTTATTCTATTTTTCACATTATTGTAAAAGATAATCTAGATAAGAAATCGTAAATGTTAGCGTGTTTTAAACACTAAAAGTAAATGTTAAATTGACTAAAAAACAGCGTTATTGCATTTCACATAATCGTTGGGTTGAAAATAACGTTTAAATTTTTGTCTAATCATTTAATCAAGATGAAAAAAAAAATCTCATTTGCCAATACTAACAAACACGCCTCTTACAAATAATTAATTGTCGTATAAATATCGCAGGCAAATGTTAAATTGAAAATGTGCCAAATTCTCATCGATTGTCTGTTCTCACATTGTTCAACGTACAAACAGACGCTGCTAACAATGTCGCTATTGACATTTCTTCTATTGCCTCGTTATTTTTCTCGGTCGGTTATATATAGTCTTGATTATCTCGAGTGTCAATTTAGTAGTTTAAGATGTTATTTAGAAATTCCTACTACTCGTCTTTCCATAGTAGCTGCTCGCCCAGTATTTGCACATGGTGCACAATTGAGACACTCACTCATTCACTCATTTTATATGGGTCTATTTACTTTCCCTACGATTCTTCAAACATTACCTTTTACTTATATATAAACTTTGTACTTAACTTGTTTATAGATGCGGCAGTTTAGAACTAATGAATAGTTGGACGCTGATAAGCAATACTGTGTCAAACCACACGGATTTCGTTTTGAGAAAATGGCGTTTAAAGATGTCAAGCCTATTTTTAATAAATACGTTTGAAGAAGTATATATCCAGCTTTACTTTTCTTTTTTGATAAAAGGTATATTGCATTAAAAGCAGATTGATATAATTATTACATATATCTAATAAAAAGTTCTTTAAATATTTGAGATTATTGTATAACTAGCATAATATGAAACGCACTTGAAATTCGAAACAATCAACTAAGAATCTTTTTTGCGTACTTATTTAGTTTATATGACTTGAACATTTTTTTGAATACAGTTAAATAGGTAATGCATTATCCGAATTTGCCTTTTTGTGGGTTGACACATTATTGCTTATCAGCATTCACATATATCTACATTTGGCAATTAATTTTTTTAAGTAGATATATGTTGTTTTTTTTTTAACGAATCTAAAATAATGCTTAAAGCTAAATCGATTGCTCTTATAATATTATAATTGCTATAATTATCTGTGAAACAATTATAACACAGTTAATTTTAAATGCCAATAGTTTCTATGTATTTATGAAGTATAGCATTAGCGTGCCTGAACGTAGGTTAGTAATTAAAAATAAAGAAAAAAAACTAATATATTGTTGATGTACAAAAACTGACAATCCCATTAAGTTTTATAATTGCCGTCCGCCATTTTAAATATGTAGTGACGTCATAAAGTTACTCGACACCTCATTTGTTAAACGCGATTATAACGTTAAAGTTCTTTTTTTGTTTAATACAACTAATTTTATATTTTAAAAGAGTAATAATATGAGCAACATAAAGATATTTCTCTGTATGTTTCCGCTAAAAATAGTGTAAAAAAATCTTTTTAATATAATTTGTGTTTTAGTTCAAGTTTTGAGGAATATTTTAGTTAAGTTTGTTTTTTGCGTTAAATTGATTTTCATTTATTTTAACTAAATCATATTAAATATTTATTCATCTTGTGCACTTTGAGGAAATGCACTCACATTTTTAAAGCCTACAATATTTTTCATTATCAATATTTTACTGAAGTTTCTCACAAAATCTACAACTTGTACTTGTCCCAGCAATCTCGATGTAAGTAATAAATACATCACTCTCTTTATTTATAATGTAATCGAGGAAAAATTAAACATTATCAAACTGCCTTCAACCAGATTTACGACGCTATCACCAGTACGCATTTATCGGTCATAAAACGAAAGGCTTCAAGAATAAACAAACGAAGCTTTACAGATTAATGACCCCAATCAACTAGAAACATAAAACTTTGTCACACTGAATGATAATCATGACCTACGCTATTGTGACCCTATACGGTACGTTGACATAGAACCATGTCAGCGCTCTGTAAAGGTGATAATTACGAGACCATACACATTAGTTAAGACTCTCCATATATGATGTGATGTATTTAGATACGATTGTCATTGCTTAATTTTCAGATTTAATTAACGTTCTGAATGTGTTATTACATTTCAACATGTTATAAAAATGTAATAAGTGTCTGCTGTAAATTAAATTTCAAACATTAAATCTTAATAACTTGTGAGTGGTTTTTAAATTAAAACAATAAAACCCTCAGTAAAAAATAATAATTTAAAATATAACCCGTTTATTGAGGAAGGTTATAGGGTGTTATCTGTGACACTGCGACTCACAGGAGCGGTCTAGTAACTATAAGCGCGAGTGAAACCACGAGAAGCATTTAGTTTTTAATATTTTTTGTCAAATTCTGTACAAAACGTCGGATGATATTATAAGCTTCAGGTTTTTAAATTTGTTATTCGTAAATTTCAGCTCTTAGTAGATACACGTAATGCATTTCCACTTCGATGACGTTCTCAGCCGAGTTATCTAGGTCTCTTCTAGTGGCACCCCTTACGAGGGAAGTTCATTCTGAGTCTCGACAGGGTCTTTACTCTTTCCATCGCCGAGTCTCGACACTCGGCGCATCCACCAGTGATGCTATCAACAATCTGAAAAAAAAAAACAATTTTACTACTTTACACTTTCATTATTTCACTATAAATTATATAAATTACTAACTTCCGCCCGCGACTTCGTCCGCGTGGAATAGTTACTGTGGGCTAACGCTGACTTTAACTTGCGACTTAGTTTAAAGGGCAATTTTGTTTTAAATGAAATACCTGTTATGAATAATATATTTATTTGGATAAGGATTAATGTCATATATATAAAACCACCTTCGCAAATCATGCATTATTTTACAACAAAATTTTGTTAACATAAAAACGGTTATAGTGAGTTAACCATAAAAGATAGATATATGCTGTCGCAGATTTTTTTTAGAACTTTTAAAGGGGAACTATTCTGTCATACATGATTTTTGCGAAACTTTAACCGTTTACGCAGCGCACGCAGCGTAAGCTCTCTCAATAGGAAAATATCCCCCGATTTTGAAACATTCTTCATTGGTGCTCCGCTCCTATTGGTCTTAGCGTGATAATATATAGCCTATAGCCTTCCTCGATAAATGGGATATCTAACACTGAAAGAATTTTTCAAATCAGACCAGTAGTTCCTAAGATTAGCGCGTTCAAGCAAACAATAAAACAAACAAAATTTTCAGCTTTATAATATTAGTATAGATATCTATACTAATATATAAAGCTGAAGAGTTTGTTTGTTTGTTTGTTTGTTTGAACGCGCTAATCTCAGGAACTACTGGTCCGATTTGAAAATTTCTTTCAGTGTTAGATAGCCCATTTATCGAGGAAGGCTATAGGCTATATATTATCACGCTAAAACCAAAAGGAGCTGAGCACCAATGAAGAATGTTTCAAAATCGGGGGATATTTTCTTATTGAGAGAGCTTACGCTGCGTGCGCTGCGTAAACGGTTAAAGTTCCGCAAAAATCATGTATGACAGAATTGTTCCCCTTTAAAAGTTCTAAAAAAAAGTCCGCTACAGCATATGTCTATCTTTTAAGGTTAGCTCACTATAACCTTTTTTATGCTAACCAAATTTGTTCTAAAATAATGCATTATTAGCCCAAAGTAACTATTCCACGCGGACGAAGTTGCGGGCGGTAGCTAGTATAATAATATATAGTTAAAGTTGAGTTACTGTGTTCTGTTTCACACAAATACGACCATTACTAGACTCTTGCTAGACAGCTAGTCATATGTAATTGGACGTTGATTTGTACCTTGTTAGATGTTCTTGAATATAATTTATTACACTTTACTGTCATTGTTGAGATTTCATTTTATTTATTTAACACTTAATAAAGAGTGACTTTTATGAATATGATCTTAATGAGTAAGGATATGAAGTATTATACAGTATGTACCTAAAATTAAATGTGCACATACATGCTGAGCAAAAATAACTATGCGTAGTTACTTTTGAATTTCGATTAGGGTAAATATTTTGCAACTCATATATTATTAATGGGGTAGAGGCTACCTGTACCCCATTGACAACAGCTCGTTTAAGGGCTAGCTTAACCAAGTTTTTTTAAGTTGATTTTTTTTTTAAAAAGGAGACAAAGGAGCAGACAGTTCCACCTGATGTTAAGAGGTCACTGTTGCCTATGGATATCTGCAACATTAGAGATGCGGAACGCACCCTTAACTACCATTTTTGTTTGTACCATACTCTCAAAGACGATTGGCGTAAAGAATAATTTAACTCACAGGACACTAGCTAGGTGAAAACTACCCTAAAAATACGAATAAACCAATAAATATATACCTCATTTTGTAACACAAAACATCTATTTCTATTACAACTTAATCTCCTCAATTAGACTAAATTGGTCAATTAAATCCATAAAAATATCGCTACTATGTCTTCAATCGTTTAGAAATCATAAAAAAAGTCGTTTATTTTTCTACAACACCAATGAAACCAATGAGGTACTCGAGATTTCTATAGAGATAAATATTTGAGCAATAGTAGCGAGGTCGGACGTACAAAGAACCTTTAAAACTCTGTTAACAAGTCGCTATTACGCACTTACGTACATTTGTTGCTCTAGTTCAATTTTTAGGGTTCCGTACCTTAAAAGGAAAAACGGAACCCTTATAGGATCACTTTGTTGTCCGTCTGTCTGTCTGTCTGTCTGTCTGTCTGTCTGTCTGTCTGTCTGTCTGTCTGTCGGGATGTCAACCCTTTTTTCTCAGAAATGCATAGACGTATCATGTTGAAATTAATATCATATACTCAAGTCTACGATGACATGCGGCCGTGAAAATATTTAAGTTCTAAGTCAACGCAATCAAAAGATAATGGCAAATATGTCGAATATTTTGACCATTTTAGCGTTTTCGCAAGGGAATCAAAACCTATAGGGTACTTCCCATTGACCTAGCACGATGAAATTTGGCAAGAATTAAGATCTTATGGTACAAATAAAGGAAAAAATCTGAAAACTGTAAATTTTTGTATGTATGTTTGTCTGTTTGTAAGTTTGTCTTTCAACCTTTTTCTCAGAAACGCGTGAAGGTAACAAATTTTTATCAACGTCAAGTACTCAGAGTTGTAATTACTAAGAGCTGTGAAAAAATCAAACTTCTAAGTTAACGTAATCAAAAGATACGGTCATTTATATTACATATTTTAAGTATGATAGCGTTTTTAACGTTTTCGCAAGGGAATCAAAACCTATAGGGTACTTCCCATTGACCAAGCATTATGAAATTTGGCCAGGAGCAAGGTCCTTTAGTATACATAAAGGAAAAAATCCGAAAACTGTAAATTTCTGTTCGTGTGTCTGTCAGTCTGTACATCTGTCTTTCAACCTTTTTCTCAGGAACGCGTAAATGTATCAAGTTGTAAATTGATCAAGCGGAAAATATATTAATCTTAGAATTAAAATTATATGTACTTGTAACAAATTAACATAGAAGTTGACCATGGTCAAAAAAACAATTTTACAAACACTGAGAAGAAATTTGTATCAATACGAAAACATTAAAAAGCAGCAAACCTTTATAAACAACGCAATGCAATCTATATATCGCAGCTAACAAAATGATAGCGCGATGCAGCGTACAGCTAATGCCATCTATTACAACATTATGACATTAACTGTGATATAATTCTGCTCGATTAATAAAAATTTTTATTTTAATTATTATTTAAACGCGCTAAAAATTATAAAATAAACTTTTCATTTAAAAGTTTTATCGTCGATTTATAACGTCATTACGTAATTAACATTCAATATAAGAGCTTCACGCGATTTGATTTAAGTACTCGTATTGACTTAGTACGAAAATTTTAAAATTAAATTCAAACAGATCGAGTTATTTAATTTACTTATTTATCTACACATATAAGTCTTGGTTATTAGTAATATAATTAGTTATTTATAAATAAACAATTACTTTTGTTCGAATTAAGGACTAATTATTTTCGTCTTGGCAACACTAATATATATTTCGATATTTTGATTGATAATGTAAATCTAAATATTTTACGAACGTAGTGCAGGGGTAGTGGAGTGTAGTAGAATATAAATAAAAATAAAAGTCAACAAGTTAGTTCATTGAAATTGTCAAGAGATGGCGCTAGGTATATCCTGAATCGCGCTATAACTTTTTTTTTTGAAAGTATAAGGTGTATTAGTACTTAAAAAAAAATTTGTGTTTCCATGGATTGCATCCATGATCGTGTTTTAAATTAAAGTGCTCCTAAGTAGTTTCAAAATAGTTTTTGGGACGTGATCCATATTTACATAATATTTGATTATATTTAAGCGACTTCTAAAAAGGAGTGTTTTCAATTCGACCTTGTATTTAATTTTTTTTTATGTTTGTTCGCCGATTACGCCACCATTTGGGTACCGATTTTCAAAATTTTTTTTTGTTTGAAAAGGTATACTTCCAAGGTGGTCCCATTGTCATCAGGTCAGGATCAGATGATGGGATCCTGGAGAAATTAAGGGAACTCCTCAAATATTATAGGCAAGCGTATACCGATTTAGGTATTTTTGATAGTAACTTATGTTGGAACTGATGATGAAGACCACAAATGGCGTAGATGGGTTAGTCTTATATAGATTTCTATAAGTTTGTACGGAACCCTCGGTGCGCGAGTCCTACTCGCACTTGACCAGTTATTCTATAGGGTTATCGCAAAATTTTCTGTTTTTTTTTTTTATTTTATTTAAAAATAGAATTACATTTGTAAGATTACTTTCGTAGTTTTGTACTTGGCGTGCAGTTTGGCGGACGGGAAAATAGGTTTTATATTTAACAAATCGATTACTTTGACTTTTTTTTAATTTAAATATTGAAATTTATATAAAAATTAAATTTGTCTAAAACAAATACTTTTATAATATTTTCCAACATTGAGAATATAAAGATATTTATACATTTTCTTTCTTTAATGTTTAAATACTTATCTAGATCGTAGCTTTATATATAAAAAATAAGTTGATGACTTTCAAATTTCTTGAACCCTATTTGAACAAAGCATATTTTGAATTCGAATCTAAAGTTAAATAACTATTCTATAAAGATAAACTTAACTAACTATTTACGAATCGTAGTAATACAGTATAAATCATGTCCGAGCGGAATGGCAAGAATGCTAGCAGCGTTTTCCATTCGATATTCTGGGCGAAAATATGCCCTTAACGTCACCAGGAGACAATAAGACGAGAAGTAATATCTATAAGTCTCCGTCCATTCGTTTTCGTATTCTGCGTATGATCGTTAGCTTTGAACAATTTTACTAAAATATCTAATTACTAGATTATGATTAATACATTAATATTATCCCTGAAAGTGGCAACCCTAATGATAGTAGAGTTAAATTAATGTTTATCTTACAAAAAACGCGAACGTGACGCGAAACACATCACTCCGCTTTGTAACGTGTGCGGTTTACTTCCATTGCGTTGAAGGACGCATTGTTATTGTCGAAAATTATATCTGTACCCATAATATTATTCCTCAGAGTAGATAACATGATAAAAGTGACTTCTGTATCGATCGAATGTTTTCTAATTATGAATAATTAAACCTACGTGACATATTGCATGAAACCCTTAATTGAATATTATTTGAAAGTGTTAAATATTTATTCTTCTATACTAATATTGTAAGGTGTAAATTTTGTTAGTAGCATAAGTTTGTTTTCCAAAACCGGGTTGAGATTTATCATTTAATCTAATCAATCTTTGCTATGAGCTAACATTTATTATTTGTGTGAAATATTCAGTGGACTTACTCTAAAATGTTACAAAACATTTTCGTAAAAAAATAATAAGATTTATACAAGTATCAATTATAATAGAGCTAATATATTTATAAAAAAAATCTGCATAATAACAAATAACAATGTGTGCCATTAGTTTACTATTTACATTTTTAAATGGGTTATATATCATTTTCAGTACATTTTCGTTCTGTGGTAATGATGATTGTTCGCTGGGCAGATGAAAATATCTCCTCTGTCATGCATTTCAAAGGCTCATTAATTTGTTTATTCATTGGATCCGTCCGTATGGAGATAAATTAGTGTACCTCGTTGTTTAATTTAAATACCTACTGAGTAATTGTCTGAATTATTTGCATGAAATCTATTTTAAGTATATTAACAAATGTAATTGTAATATTTATAATTTAATATCTATAGAAACAAAATTATTATAATTTGCTGAGCGTCAAGCTCAAACTAAAAACGAAATACGCTATACAATTTTATTTAATTTGTATGAGTCTATGCTCATTTTAATCTGTTCAACGACCATATGACCACAAAAAATATTTATATAAACGGGTAAAGATTTTTAACATCAAATAACGTCAACATCTTAATACATATAACTTTAAGGTGACTGACTGACATAGTGATCTATCAACGCACAGCCCAAACCACTGGACGGATCGGGCTGAAATTTGGCATGCGGGTAGATGTTATGACATAGACATCCGCTAAGAATGGATTTTAATTAATTCTACCCTCAAGGGTATAGAATAGACGATGAAAGTTTGTATGAAACTTTGTCAATTTTAAACCGATCGGGCTGAGACTTTGTATGCATAAAGCTACTATGACGTAGTCATTACAGACATCGCACACGAAGTCGCGAGCACCAGCTAGTTCTAGATGTATTTAATTTTGTCTCGTGTTTACTCTAACGCATCTCGAATGAATCTTGAATTTTCCTCTATGATTCAAACAGTATTCATATCAATATTTACATTTGACATCGACATCGTACTCGAATCAAAAGCACACACACAGGCCACAGGTGATAAAATTGCCACTTTGTACATATGTATTTGAGTAACGGTCGTTCACATTACACACGGTAGCTCGTTGGACGTAATAATGATAATCTCAAATATATTAAACTAGCAGTTCTTCGCGGCTTTGCCTACGTATATTTTGGAATTCTATAGAAGCGATTCAGAAAACTGGTAGAATAACATCCTTCAAGGGATTTAACTTCTCAACGTGTAGAACAAATCATTGTTTACCTTTATCTTTAGACAATGACTTTCTCCATTATGAACTAAACCATTTTACCTCATTAGGGGATGATATTGTTAAGTTATGTGTTTCACATTAAATTTTTAGCATCCAGAAGTATTTTTACTATATTTTATATAAATATGACCACGAAATAAAATTTTACATACAATTTTTTTCCCCATTTCACCCATTGGAGGTTGATTTTTCAAAATGCCTTCTATCGGAGGTCTATAACCATACAAGAAATGCGTCTTCCAAATTTCAAGTCTATCCGATTAGATTGTGCGATGATCCGTCAGTCAGGACAAAAGATTTTATATATATAGATAAAACCAGTTAAGTTTGAATGGAGTCATGGAAGTGTATTTAAGATGTTTGTGTGATGTGTATATGTCGTTCGAAATGTCGAGTTAGAGAATAATTCCTGTTTGATGAAGTTACGAAATAGGCTAGATGTGTCAAAATGACGATGAGATCTTTAAAAATAACAAAAAAATAAAGACCAAAAACGTGTGTTGAATTTATTTATCAGAAAACCCTAATATGAAACACAATATATTTTCACCTGTGAAAAAGTCCCTAAATAAAATTAGAAAAAAAAAGAAACACAATATGATCAGAAATCGAGTATATTTTTGAAGATTTCTCCTGTAGTGTGATTAATGAACGACCACTCAATAGAAAAGGTCTTATCCTAATAATGAAACATTTACTGACTGATACTATACTTCCGTTAATAGGGTTCCGTTCCGTTAACAGAACCTATTTAAAAATTTACACTTATCTTTAAATCTAGTGTGCTAAGAAAAACTAAATAAGATAAACGTTTCCAGTTGTGAATTCTAAGTAAATACAAATGTTTGTTTATAAATTACGTCTTGAGTCGTAACGCGTCAATATTATTTCAACGGTATTCGATAAAATAATATTATGAAGACGTGAATTGTACTTTGTTTCCGAAAGGTAAACACTAAACAACGATAATATTGTAAAGAAATCTGCAATTTTGTGTACAGTGAACTTTATACAAACGATGTCTACGTTTTCAGAATGCGAATCGTTTTTATAAAATAAACATATAAATACGAATGAATAAAATTAAATTAAATACTGTCATACTACAAAAGACGCATTAAAACCATGTTCAACACGTGTCTAGCTAAACAGTGTTTAAAAATTAAACATTGCTTAAAATATTATCTAAATTACTTAACAGTGAATAAACTCATGAAAAAACTTATTGATAAAATGTTATACGTTACATTTGACAGCTGAAATAGACATCTATTAAACTCACTTAAACGTATGTTAATCTATATCTAAAGCATGTTTAACTCAAAACTGCGCTTAGACGCGGATTTGTAGTATGGATTTTTTTAAACACGCGTTTAACGTCTGTTGAAATCTTTTGTAGTAAGGCAGTAAATGTTTTACAATTTGTTTAAAAGTTAAAGGTAAATAAAATACATTTATACAATAAAACCTTTCATCGAATGTCGTTTCGTAATTTCCATAAACTCAACTTATTACCTAAATATCGGTAAGTAATAACCTGCCTACACGATAACGTCTATATTTACAAGCTGTGCTTCGCCGTTTCACACGCATTAATTTGAGGAAAAATTATATTCATATACTGCCTTACTACAAAAGATTTAAACAGACGTTAAACACGCGTCTAAGACAGTTTTGAGTTAAACATGCTTTAGACATAGATTAATATACGTTTAAGTGAGTTTAATAGATGTTTAAAACCTATTTTTGCTGTCAAATGTAACGTATAACATTTTATCAATAAGTTTTTTTACGAGTTTATTCGCTGTTAAGCAATTTAGATAATATTTTAAGCAATGTTTAAATCTTAAACACTGTTTAGCTAGACACGTGTTCAACAAGGTTTTAATGCGTCTTTTGTAGTATGACAGTATATAATGTTTACCTTTGATACTTGTATCGGATATTGTTCATTATTTCATTGGTTTCAATTTTGTTTTCGCATAACCATGTTTTTATTTTTAAATTATTTTAAATTATTGATTAAAATAAATAAAATACTTAAAACAAAAATAGCCTAAGTTACTCCTTATAACATAAGCAATCTGTGAGTGAAAGTCCATTCAAAATCGGTCCAGTCATTACAGAGATGAATCGGAACAGACCTATAGAAAAAAAAATTAAATTGTGTTTTTAATGTAAGTACCGTATATACCTTTCATATGCATTAAGTTAAAAGCTGGTAATTTGAAATTACAAACAAACACTTAAATTTTATTCACTTGTATAGATTTATCAAAGTTGTACATTGACGTAACAAGTGAGTGATATTTAAATTTTATACAGGTATATAATTTCAGGGCTGATAAGCAATAATGTGTCAACACACAAAAAGTAAAATTCGGAGATATTGATGTATTCCGATTATTCGTTACATATTTAACAATATCCAAAAAAAAAATAAAGTCATCTAAACAAAATAAGTACTAAAAAAACTTCCTTCAGTTAATGTTTCGTCTTTTGAAGAGTGTCCACATTTTGCAATCAATTATAATCTCATGTATTAAAAACAGTTATTATTAGATAAAAGTTTTCATTATACCAATCTGTTTTTAATACATTATACCTTTAATAGAAAAGAAAAGTTGGACATATATTTCTTGAAACAAACTTATCAAGAATAGGCCATCTTTAGACATTATTTTCTCAAAATGAAGTCCGTGTGGCTTGACACAGTATTGCTTATCAGCGTCTATTATTATAGTTTTTATCTTTACTGCAAAATCCGGAATGATATATATTTTTATCACTTAACGCGGGTATTGAAAATTCGATTGGTAACTAATTTTTTTGCGGTCAGTCACGTCTGTTATTATCAACGTATATTATAAAATACTGACAAAGAATGAGACCGGTGTCACGATCTATATTTAAGTAAGGCAATCATTTTGCAATAAGTATTATATTGTGTCATAAAACTAAAAAAACATCAAACAAAAAAGTTCCTTTGTGTATGTAACATAATTTTTTATATATATTTACAAGGTAAATAAACGGTTAGACATGTTTGGGCCGCAGAGTAAATTATTTGTCTAAGTCTTTTGTTTTTCAACCGACTTCAAGAGGACGTTCTCAATTCGTAGCGTTTTTTTTTAAACGCTTGTTACTTCAGACATTCGTCCTTCCTTAACCGATTTTCAAATTTTATTTGAAACGGTAAACTTTAAAATAAAAAAACAAATTCAGGTTGGTATCTTAAAAATTTTACCAAAATTGTTTCAGTAATTTAGTAAGTCGGTAGCTTTTTAATGTATATTAATTTTAATTACTGTGTCACTTCGTCAAGAAGCCGAGATGGCCTAGTTCTAGAACACATCGATCTCAACTGATGATAGCGGGTTCAAACCCCGGCTAGCACCGCTGGTTTTTCAAATGCTAAATTTGTGTTTAAATTCATCTCGAGCTCGGAGTTGCAGGAAAACATGGTGAGAAAACCTCTGATATCTGACACTGAGGAGCACCGTGGTGGAATAAGCTCTAAACCTCATCCTTAATAGGAAATGAGACCTTTGCCCAGCTGTGGGACATTTACAGGCTGTTACTTTACTTTTTTTTACTTCGTTAAATTTGCATTTCAAATTATTTTTATTTCATAATTTTAGCAAGTACCTACTTTAAAAGCTAATTAGAACAATTCATGGAAAAGAAAAACTAGAGTAGGTTATGTTGAACAGAAATATTTTTCTGCTAATTCAATTATAAATAAAAGGACTATATTTAAATAGTCCTAATTCGATTACCAGTTTAATCTTATTACAATCCTGTTTGAACATTTTTTGTACGGGGTCAATGACATCAGTAAAAGCAATAAATGACGTAGGTACATTATAAATTTATAACTTTTGTTCTAGGCGCACACGCCACGGTCGCTATTTTAATGTGAAAAAAACTTAAACTAGTTTTAATGGTGGTCGTGCAGGTGACCTGACTCACGTCTAGATCCTTATCGCATATAACCACCTCCAACGGTCCGAGATTTATTAAGTTTTTTTTCTATTTGTCCAAAAATAAATCTTTGCCGTGTTTTTTTTTCTTTTCGAAATACCATATTTTTTTTTATAATAAATTGATTACCTGAATAAAAGGCGCTCTCGAATATCCTCAAAATTTTCAAAGCAGCATTACAGAAAAATATAAAAAAAATGTGTTTATCTATGAAAAATTAAATATAATATTAAAAACAAATCTGGAAATGATCAATTCATTCTAACTGATATCGACACTCTAATTTTCATGTAAGTATTAAGGAAACAAACGTTCTTCAAATCTTTTCCACCCTATTTTACTCACATCAAACTTTAGTACTTACTAGAAATATTGACGTGGTTACTCTTTTTGTATGAATTATAGGGTTTTATAGCCTATAATGTTTCCCAAAAGACGAAAAGGAATTTGATATCACATGGTTGAAATAAAACTATTTTAAACGGATTTAAATCGCGTATATTAATTATTTTTATCATCCCGACGTTTCGAGCACTTTGCAGCGTTCGTGGTCACGGGTAGACATGGTTTCATATACATATGTATTAACACGTCCAAATATAGGAACCAATTCTTTAACTTTAAATATTAGTATAATTTCGTAAAAGGTAATCACAAAGTTTTACACAAGCCCCATTGGCCATAGACTAAAAACAAGAGAATCTAATATACCGATATATAAAAATAATAATTCGAAGCATTTGATAGCTGAAACTGTCACACTGCTTGCTACATTTATATGACATATCTTGTAAGCAAGGTGTTGATTTTGATTCGTCACATGTCACACACGTCTTGAATCATGTCAATCATACAGTCACATGGCAATGGATACTGCCAAGTCATTATTAGTTTTATTTATGAGCGTACTAATACTGAACTATTTGAAACAGGTCTATTTTATATTACAAATTTAGAACTTAATTATTTTAATTTGTAACACAGTACGCGTTAATATAGCAAATATCATCTTTAATTATTAGTTATTAATTAATAATTACTCTGTTTAACATATTTATTGAAAGCGTACGTAAGATTGCTAGCACAGGAGCACGCAGGACACCTAATGTTAAATGATAACCACCGCCCATGGGCACTTGCAGTTATACTGGAACCACAAACGCGTTTCCATTTAAAAAAAATAAAGCATAAAAAGGAATAGTAAATTATGAAAGTAATTGGAGAGGGTATCAGGCTTACAGCTTTATTACCTACAAAATGCAGCAATATATACTTTATGCCAATCTTCTATGAGCATGAGATACTGCTCTGATCCAGCCCGTATACGAGCTGTATTCATTGGGCTACACCTAATCTCTGCCTCAAATAAATCTATTGTAGTTTACCTTCAACGCGTAAAGGCAATACCCAACCCAGACGTATTCTTTGCACGAATGGAATGCATACTTTAGTCCAGCTTATAATTAATGATTAACTCGCTCACCATCCTCATTGGTCCGTATTTGGTGAGGTTACCTCAGAGAATTTGCACGTGTTTATAATTACTGGTTCATTTTTTGTGAAATGTCGTCATCACATCTCGCTATGGCATTATGGTTTCCATCGCTATAATCGAGAGAGAAGATTGTCGTGATTATTTAACAACGTGATTTGTATGATGTCAGTTTTTGTTATATCACGGAGCGCGTAAATAATCACCATATACATTGAAAAAGGTAATGTCTATTGTACTATTTTTTGGTATTTTAGCTATTTAAAGTTGATTCGTAAAGAACTGAAACAAAATTTCGTATTAATTATTTAAAGATTTTGCCAATTATTTTAAAATATTCGTCCTTCGATTCTTGCTTAATTCCCAAAACGAATCTGGAATCGGCATCGTATTGTTTTATTTGAATCAATAAAATTTTATTTTATTCAATTATCGAGGCGCGTGTTAATGAAATGATTGTTCATTTGATTGTTATGCAGTTTTTATCTGCATGTTCTACGTATAAATTTCTGACTATGTTACTCTTATCTTGGGGATTATATCATCGCCATTTTTTATCGATGTCTGTTTGAGGAAAGCTAAATTGAAATATATTAAATGGTTGTGGCTATCGTTTCATGCATAGCCAAAGATTTGAGATTCGATTATTTGATTCCGATGCGTATTTGCTTCAAAAATTATTTTACATTAATTCTCATTTTTAGTTTTACTTCTCATGTTTATACTGAAACATTACCAAACAAGCCTTTTAACCTAACTTAGAATTATGAACGACTATCATAATTTTTTCTTTAATCTAAATACTAAGAAAGTATTTGTTGTACTAAAAAGATATTATCGAAAGCTAAAAAATAAAAATTAAGTGCCCCGTAACTCGATGTTACTAGATTAAAAAGTAAATTGCGCAACTTTGCGTCTTCACAAAAAGCGTTGTGTGGAGAAAATCGTGATTTAATCAGTAAATCGATTATAGATGAAATGATAAATCTCGCCCAGCTGGCTACAGGCCTGTTAAACGACGGTAGGCGGTCTATGGATGGAAGATCGTTATATCTGATCTCGATCTCATCATCCCACAAAATGCGCCTCGTGTAGATGATTCAATGAAGTTTTACTCGGATTTTCCTTAAAGTATTTTTGGGTGAATATTGTACGTAGTATCTTAATAACAGCATTTTATACAGCACGTTTTTGTAGTACTATAAATATTTGATTGTCTAAGTAATGTTTCTGTAGCATTAGTGGTTTATTAAGTGTAATTTAGATTCAAGATGCTTATCGTTAAACGAAATTCTCTCGTGTTATCTACACTATTTGCGCATTTACAATATATATTTTTCAATAAGCAGTGTTTTAATCAGTTTTGATAATAAATGAGAATTGGAATAATAGAATCTAAGCTGATGATTTACAGTATTAAAGTCTATGATCTAAAAATAAATGTTTCAACAAAGGCTTACGGATTGTTCATGCTAAGTAAATAGCGGTCATTTTTTGAAGGTTTTACTCAAATAATCCTTATTGCGATCATTTCGGTAACCGGTTCTTGTCAACAAAGCTGACTTGAAGTGGCGGATGTGGTACGTTTGGTGAGGGAAGTTGATACCGCCAGGTTTCTCGGAATAAAGTCAGAAATATAAACGTGATTTAACATTAAATTATATTTTACATGACACTATAGTACTTTTGTAACTTAATCCTTTAATAATAAGAGTTGAAATTCAACAGCATGTATTGGTGTCACCCTAATTCTTGTTATAGTGCCAGATTAAAGTTAAAAATCATTTTAGAATGTAAACCGTGTTAAATGTAAAGACAAGCTTAGGTAAATGGTGTTTTATATTATTTGGAGTATTTATCCTACACACAGCAGAGGTTCTATGTTTATAAAATAATGTGAAAATTTTGAATTCTATTTGATTTAAAAATTTTTTAGTAAGAATCTATATAATTCTTGATAATGCGAACATTCACTTTATGTAGTCACTAAACTTGTATATGATTATGAAATATCATTTAAACGTTATTTTCTGCATCAAGGATACACAGTACGATTGTTTGTTGTTTTCTAATCATAAATAATTTATCATCTTCCGCTTGGGAATTATGGTTTCTTCCTGATACTTTCTAATAAATTAATTCAATGTTATTATAATTTGTTGTAATATATTTATAGATGTAATCTTTAACACGTAAAATTAGCTCAACATTATGTGTTTTACTAAGTTTTATACTTATGTTGAAAAATAATACTTGAATAATGCTAGTGAAATTAACCTAAAGAAGGCACGATAATTCTGGAAAGATTAGTATGACATACTCAGTTTATCGGCAGTCCATGATCATAAATTACACTAAGATTAAGGAGCAGTTCATAAAAATATTTGAGTCCGGAATATATAATTAACATGAGAGTGAACGTGTAACAGAATTATAACTATCTATATATTAAAAATATTAAACTACACTCGCGTTTTTTGATTATTACTTCGCTCCTGTCTGTCGTAACGTGATGTAATATCGCCTATAACCTTGTTCAATAAACGGGCTATCCCATACAAAAATATTTTTTTTTTTGTAGTTTCAGAAATACAAACTTACAAACAAATTTTACCTCTTTATAATATTAATATAGAAAAATAAATATAAAAGTATTTTTTTGCAAAGTTTAGGCACAAATGCGCTTCGTCTTTCGTCCCAGACATGTTTTCAGAGTAAATTGTCTTACGTTGACCTTGGAGTGAGCGTAAAAAGATTTTTTTTTTATTTATTCTTCGCATGTTTGCCAAAGGCTTCGGCACTGCTTTGTGACGTCACTAAGATATTGACTCGTAAATACTTTGTGTCCAGGCAGATCTTACGTTTCGTACGTACTTGCAATCGTGGTGCTAATTTAAAAATTATTCATATGGATGCTGATAAGCAATATTGTGTCAAGCCACACGGACTTCGTTTTGAGAAAATGGCGTCTAAAGATGTCAAACCTATTCTTAATAAATTTGTTTGAAGACGCATATATCCATCTTTTGTTTTCTATTTTGATAAAATGTATAATGAATCAAAAGAAGATAGGTTTATTTTATATGTTATCGAATAATAAGTTTTTAAATATTTAAGGTTATTTTGTAAATTGCAAAATATGAAACGCACCTGAAATTCGAAACATTGAGTTAAGAAACTTTTTTCCATACTTATTTAGTTTAGATGACTTGAATTTTTTTTTAATAATGTTATATAGGTGACGTAGTCTGTAATATCAAAATACATTAATATCTCCAAATTTGACTTTTTGTGGGTTGACACATTATTACTTATCACCATTTATCAAAAGTGTTTTTGTCGGTATAAAATATATCCCTAAATCTATATAAAAAATAATCTTTGTATGTTTGTTGTATGTAAAGTTTGATAGGGTATTCTGGAGACGCCCTCAAGGATTTCTGACCCAAAAATTTATAAATCTTTGATAAAATTTGAACCCATGCCGGGTAAAGCTAGTATTGGATAAAAATTTAAGTTTGATACGCCATTTTCGCTTTAATTATTAATAATAAATAAACATCTCAAAATTGCTGTTTTAATTAAAGAAATACAGTTTATAATTATTACGTAACTAATTAGGTACTAACGGAAAAAAGTATTCACACGGGTCACTTAGTTCTTAGTAAAAAATAGTTGCCTTTAATACATGATTATTTAGGTTTTAACATCTAACGTCTTAAAGGTTATAATTTCTTTTAGAAATACATATATTATACAAAATGGGATATCCGATAAAAGGTATATTCACCTGATTTACGATCTGCGTTGTATTTCGGTCAGTTTTAATTTTTTTACTAATTAGATTGATTTTAGTACCTAGCATTGCATTAGGTTTTATAATAATAACTAAATAATATAATAGTTATAATACACATTTTTTATTCCAGCAATTGGTAAAATTAAAAACACTTTTTTATGATGATTACATAATTATACCATTTCTAATAAAGATATATTACAAATTATAAACATGTTTCGTTAAAGATAGACGCTATGTACTAAGAAAATTCATTTAAATTGAGGCCGCCTTCATACATATCATCACTTAAATCTGTTACAAAATTACTACTCGTAATTGTACATCTTTTTTTATAAAATAATTGACACGAAAGATCAATGACCTTTCGAATTACGTTTAATCGTAATCGTAAATGTTTCTTACGTGTTTATTAAATTAACATGATTACAATTATTGTTCTGAATAAATTATATAACACGATATTTTAATTGAAACTACTTACCCAAATAAAACATTTTTTTTTTCGATATATTTTCTAAAAGGCAAATGTGTCACAGTTTACGGCCTAGACTTAATTATTTTCTTTTCATGTTCAATTAAATTGTAAGGCATATAACGAAGTCTTTCGTGCATGACATTAAAAAAACTAAATCTAAAAACTGGTTTTTGATACTGACAAAAAATAGTCAAACCGAAGTCGTCCACAGATATTTCAAAAGTTATTATTGACACAGGTGATAACGGTTATCGTGCAGCAAAACACGATGATAACGAAACCCATAACTTATTTTACGTTACATAGGATTTAGTAACACGGTTTAGCTAAAACATTTTAATGTTTTTTTTTAATAACAGGCAAACGAGCAGGCGTCTTCTGACGTAAAGTGATCACCGCAGCTCATTAACATTTACAGCACCGGATTTAAAGGATGGAGGGGAATAGAAAGCAAGGGAAGGGATGGGGGGTGGAATTAGGCTTTAACTCTCTCAAAGTTAACTCTATTAAAGGGAATGAAAAACATAATTGTTTTTATCAAAAGCAGTTTAATAGATTTGGGAAAAGTTTTGTAAAAGTATTTAATTTAATATTAATAATTAATTATATAAGTAATTACATAAACTCATAAATTTATAAAAAAAGTCGTAAAGATAAATTATCTGCGTATAAAAAGCTACACATTAAGTAGATACTTAAGTAAGATTACTTCTGTATTTAAACATATGTAGTCTTCTCTGAGAAATAATTTATTTTAAACACAAGATACAGTAAGCATAGAAATTTGACGGGTGACTTTTCATTTCAACGACCAGAATATAGCGTGTATTTATAGCAATAGAGTTACAAAATTAGCCCTCTGGTTGTCAGAATTGGTACTAGGTTCCATGCATCTAAAAACACATTTTATTACCTATTTTAGGTATGTATAAATTTAATTATATCTTCAATACGAAGCAAACTAGAATCTTCTTTAATATAATTTATGCGTTGTGAGTAAAGGTGATTAGAAAGACCAAATAGCTCTGAAGACGATACCATCTCTTATGTTCAACTTCTGTTAATTACATAACCCTCACATAAATTAACTTTCTCGATGAATATGCATTTCTCTAATTCAGAGGGTAGGAAGTATACCAAGCGCAAGGGTTCAATTTTTTTGGGGTAACACCCCTATATTGAGATGTCCCTTAGCACCCTTAAGGGTGAAACAAGGATTTAGAAAAGCTGGAATATCCAATTATAAATATATGTTTTTTTTTTATTAGTCCTAATTATTTTGTCGTTTTCATAAATATATTAAACATTTTCATCATTTTAATAAATGGATCAAACTATAACTTTTTTTTATAATTAACTTTATTCAAAATTAGGAATTTACATTCTCTTTTTCAACGTTGAGTAAATGCATCCATCACCATTTTAAATCAAGTTTAAATTACATAATTTGTTCATACCTCTAAAATACAATATTTAAATTTAATTGAATTTAAAGCGTTCAACCTCTCCGCTTCGCGTTGCAGGTGTGCAAAATCATGTCAAAAATTATGACATGAAGTAATTAAAGTACTTTAATCTAAAGAAATAAAATGTACATCGTCATTTTAATTATGCAAATACGCATATAAAAGATACATAAATAAACAACTTAAGTTTACCCATAACTCCATTAAGACCTCATGATTGTCAGAAGTCCGAAAACACATTTGTCACGTGAGCGAATCCAATTCGCGACCGCTAACGCAGTGACCACTGCACCAACCTGTCGTCATAATATTTAAAATAAACCAAGCAAATAATAATAATTTCGCAAAACACAATGAGTGACGATAAATAAATCAGCCAGTAATTGCGCTGACAACTTGTGACGAAATGCGCTTAATAGTTTAATACGTGCAAGACAACATCTATCAAAATACAATACAATTGTCATTTCCAGTTCATTAACATCTGCAACACATTGTACAAGTGCATTTAATGTTCTGAATTCCGTATGATTCACTTCAGTCCTCCGCCTAAACCAGTGCTGTGGGCGTTTGTGTGATTTATAACACTACGTATTACATCTCGAATTTCCTATCATTATAACGAGTTTAACGCATTTATAAATACAATGAACACAAACGATCGGTCCGTTTGTGCTATTTTCCATCTATTTATGTCACTTTTGTGATTATTGATATTATTAATCGTTTGTTTGTTTTGGATTGCGTCAGTTTAAGTGTTAAATGATTAAAGTCAGAATAACGATTAAATGGGGATTATTGTGTACAATTATCGCTATAAAAACATGCTAAATTTTGACGGTTAAAGGCAGAACAAAATATATCTATAAAAAATCTCCTTAATGTTTTCTCCATCCTATGTGATATTGGTGAAATAATCTGTGCTCATGTGGCACAACTAAAAGCAATCGAGACAAACAAAAAATGATTTCAAGATATATATAGGTACTCTATAGTTATAAAAGAATTCATCAATATCATTGGTTAAAAGAGGCGTTATAGTAAAGAAATAAAAAACATTGCAAATCAACTGTCAGGATGTTTCATTTCTATAGGAATAGTTTTATACGAACAGATCCCTGAGCTTCCGCTATCATTTAGTATCAAAATAAGAAATTAACTGTCAAAATGTATCACGTTGCGATCGCGGTAGCTCACCGTAATTAGCCTACCGATGGTGCTATTGTTGATTAATGGAATGACATATGCGAAATTATGAGCATATTTACGTTTTATTTTAAATGTTTATCTTTACAATATTAATATTAAAGACTTAACTTTAGGCTTATTGAAAAAAATAATCTAAAAATGTGTAAATTATGTATCGTGTGTAAAAACATAATAATACAATATAAGTTAATCGATCCATTATCATTGAAAAAGTCAGTTAGCAATAGAAAATGAAAAATCGTTATTCTCTGTAATAAATGAGTATTGTGAAAAATGTTACACGAAAAATTGTTTTCTAAAAACAAATAATCCTCATATAGTTAAACCAAAGAATAAAATAATAAATCAATAAATAATTTCACAAACGTTAAATCATCTTGTATTTTTTTTAAACAATTTCTATCAATACAACATTATTTGATAAAAAAATCGTTACATAATAAACAAAATTATATGTAGAAGCAATTTATCATTCTACAGCCGGTATTAGGGTGGGTTCAGCGAGAGGTTGCGTGGGTATCGTTGAATATTCTCCTGCGAACTCTTGATAAGAGTTTAAAATAAAATTTACTGTGCCATCTTATATGCGATCAAGTGTGGGAGGCTATCTACGCGGTATATCAGTAGGCTTATGTACGTCTCGTTTGGATAAGCGGATTATACTAGACTTGTGTTTTTTTATTGTGATGAAACTACACATAGTAATTTTTAAATTTTCTTACAGTTTGATATTAGAAATGCTAACAATGCTATATATTTAAGTTTACTATTTCATTTTAACAAAGTTGTATACGTGACTAGCGTATATTTTTGAATTTTATAGAAGCGATTCAGAAAACTGATAAAATACTACGTTTTGTGTTTTATATTTCAAGTTCCATACAATCGTTTTTACCTCTTTTCACCTTCTTAGGGGTTAAATATAAAAAGGGGGAAAAATAATTTTTAGTGGATGCTTGTAGCCTAAAAGTTTGCCAAAATTTCATGTTTGTAGCCACAACGAGCTCTAGGCTTTAGGCTCTGTGTCGATAAATCAATCAGTCAGGACAAGACAGGGCAAATATATATGTGTATATATAATATAATGTAAAAACAATGCTGAGTTAAAGTGGGGGGTCAGCAAGGCATTGCGACGATCGTAATATTTAAAAAACAGATCCCTAATAAAAATTATTGGTGAGCCCTATGGTAAAGCATATTTATAATAACAGATAGAGATTCTCACATTACTTATACAGACTAAATTCATTCGCGTTACATTAGATTAACTATAATCTAATGTATGGTTTAAGGTAACAGTTACGTAAATATTTATAATCAATGTCAGTCGAAAAACGATACAAATGCCTCATTATCTTTTTAGCTGGAGCCCGACGAGGAAGTAATTTGCATAATGAAAGCTTTTATAACTCAGTTTGAATAGAATAAAACATGTTGCCTAACAGGAAACCCGGCGATTATAATTAATTACAATTTATTGTTCTTGTCGTTTTATACTCGTTGATGTAGGCGTTCACTGAATCTTAATTTTATTTCAGATTGCGCCCTTAAGTCGTAAATTATTGGGTTTATTTAATATGTATTTTTATTTTAATGCTCATTAAAATGTTGTTCATTTAAAATTAAATTGATGTCTGTAATAAAATTTTAACGGAACCCAAACTAATCCTAAACCACCTCGAAACGAAGAAAACGAAAAAAATTAAAAGCATTTTCGAGTTTTTGCGAGACACACGGCATTCGATTTAGGAGAGAATTGCACTTGTAAATGTTAGTCTTGTAATTGAAAAAAAACTAGTCTGTAACTTGATAAGAGTTACCTAGGTAACCTAAGAAAAGCCGTGACTTTAAAAAATAATGCACTAACAGTAAATTATTTCAGGTGTAACAGTTTTATGATTATCTATGAGCAAAACTTACTCAAGTTCTCGCTTTATGTACCCGATTTTAAAAGAATATTTTGTGCCAAATTTTATTAGGCGGCACTGCAAAAACGTTCTCCTATAAATAATTACTTGGTGCTCGCGACTTCGTCTGCGATGTCTGTGATGCCTACGTCATAGTAGCTTTATGCATGCAAGGTTCAGACCGATTGGTTTAAAATGAACAAAGTTTCATACGAACTTTCATCCCCTATTTATCCCCTTGGGGTTGGAATTAATCAAAACCCTTTCTTAGCGGATGCGTACGTCATACCTGCCTGCCAAATCCATCGTCCAGTGGTTTGGGCTGTGCGTTGATTGATCAGTCAGTCAGTTTTGAGTTATATACATATATCCAGATCTAATTTATATACATTATAAAATTGTAATATATTGCTATAAACGTTAATTACCGCAATCCCGTGTAATTAGTTGTTCAACATCACGTGCTACCGCAGAGGTCTGATCATGCCAATCAGATCAACTAATGACGAACTCATTATGCTCATTACAGCTATGGGCGGTGCACTTACGGCTATAAATGATCACAAGTTATACGGTTACCTGATTCATCGATTATATATTAGTAATCGAATGGTCATCGATAAAATTGATGGGATCGATTATCGATAGGTAATAGCGAGTTTAACGATTCTGGGTGTGTTCCTTAAAATCGAGATGACATTGAGGATAAAATACATAGACTTGGCTGAAGGTAACAAGCTGGAATCTAGGTATTCATATCTGATTTTTTTAACGTAGTTACTTTATATTCGCAATTCGTCGACTCGCAAGGAAAACATCGTGAGGTAACTTGCATAATGCGTAAAAAAATGTCGAAAAGATGATAAGAGAATGTCAATGATTTCAACCGCAAATATCTGCATAATTTATATATGTATATATATATATATATATATATATATATATATATATATATATATATATATATATATATATATATATATACACAAAGTGTTTGTTTAAGAGTAGAGCAGATAATATATATAAGCTTCAATCAATCTACCAAGTTCCGAATTGTTATGAAATTTCGAACAGTTGTAGGCAGTGACGTATTAGCTCACTTCCATACAGAAATGTATATGTACGGTTATTTGTTATTAGCTTATGCACGCTGTTTCGCCCGCGTGGTTTGTGGATAAAAAGTAGCCTATATTTTATTCTAACGTATAAGCTAATTTTTCTGTAAATTTTCTTCAAAATCTGTTCAGTAGTTCTTGCATGAAACATCTATCGATCCAAATATCCATCAATCCTCACGAACTTTCGCATTTATGATAGGACTATTTTAGCAAATTATCCGACTTATATAATTAACAAACTTAAAAAAGTTAATTCTCTGTTCAGCCCGTTTGTATGCATGTGTTTATTTAAGCACACACATACATTTTTCTACGAAAACAATTTTTAATAAAGAAATCGATGTTTACATCGATAATCCCAATAAAACGGTATATTACTAATAAAGAAAGCATTATATCGCTGTGGTTTACTGACACGATAATCATACGCATCACCGCTTCGGTAACGTCCTGTACACAAAACACGTCTTATTGCGAAGTTAATGCTAATCCGATCATTGGATTGTACCTATAAAGTAATACTGCCGTTGTCGCCTCGTAAAAGGTTACTGCTCGTATATAATCTTTATATGAAACGAGTTTTTTATTTTATGTAGCATCTAGAACAAATAAAAAAAAAAATTTACTGTCAAAAGTTGTTCGTTTAAAATAAAAGTAAGAACTAATAAACAAAAATAATTAGTATAAGTAAAGATCAACTTGTTACATCGGGCCCAGTAGAATGGAATTCTTTCAGTGTGTCGAATAATCACCTTATGGGCCCAGACGGCGAAGATCGAACTCACGACCGTCAGTGTTGAAGACATTGGTCCAGTGATCACGGTCACTGGACCAATGTAAATTAAACTTTGAATTGACAAAAGTTAATATGGTAAAGAATATCAAATATATATAGAACTAGCTTATATTTGTCACTTTTCCGAGGGATTTTTCGGCAATATTTTTAAATACAAACCTTGACAAATACGACACAAAAAGATTTAGCCAAATAGATGCACCCGTTCTGATGCGATTCGAAATTTGATGTTTGTTTGTATAGATTGTCTCATTAAGTTATCTATCTGGGAACATAGGAATAGCTTGTGCAACATTAGCGAGATAATTGTTACGCGAGTCAGCCGAGCTAACGATAAGGGCGTGTCCCCATAAGGCGAAAAGCGAGCGGCTGTTTGCCTCCAGTTCGCCTATAATTAAATTGAGTGTCCATCCAGCGCGTAATTTCCGCATTTTGCGACGTTTCGCTTGCTCACTCATTTGAGCAGCTGAGTTGCAGCGAATTGTTCGGCGTTATGCTCGCTCGCATGCTCGTCTATACTTTTTCCAAGACTTCGCCAGATCGTCGATAATCGACAGTGAGTTAGATACGGAGCTCTAATTCAGCCGGCGCACAGTCAGCCACTCTCAGTTCGCCCAGTGGGGACACGGCCTATGGTGTAATACGGGTGCGCCCGCGCAGCCCGTCGAACAGAATAGCTCGGTTACAATCAACAAGTTCAGCCAATAATATGATTTAACACTAGAAAGACGGGAAAATGCTTTTACCTAGAAAGACGGCGAGGGGTCATTTGACCGCAAACATTTAACCACAGTTTTAAAAAGAGAGATGAGTCGGAAAACATAAATGATAAAAAACATTATTCAAATATTTATTGTAAACAAATTCTTTACTATGTTTATAAATCATTATAATTATTATTTACCTACAATTTTGACAAATAAATATTTTTGATTGATTTTGAATGTCCACATAAAGGTTTTTCGGAAGCGTCACATATTTTGTTTGATTTATTTTTACAACCAGATATAAAGCAGTGTCGTCGTTTCCTTCTATCTGCGCGTTTAGACTGCATTGGTTTAGGTGATTGGACTCGAGTTGAAGAAGTTGATGCTTCTGACATACTACTAAGTTCTAGAGCTAGCTGGAGGATAAAATCCCTTCTGCATATTTTATTGTTTGTTACCTCTTGATATAAAATCCATGCATTTATAGCA
Organism: Hypolimnas misippus; assembly: GCA_037950945.1. Lineage (NCBI taxonomy): Eukaryota > Metazoa > Arthropoda > Insecta > Lepidoptera > Nymphalidae > Hypolimnas > Hypolimnas misippus. The sequence continues at coordinate 3,129,919 of JBBEEQ010000024.1, forward strand.
GCAAAGACTAATATATTATAAAAAACTTGTACTGGCCATCTTCGGGATGCTGCTTTGACGGTGCATTTCCTAGCCATTTGGTCAACAATGTCAACGCCATATTTAGTTGAATTATAAAATGTAACAGTCTCTGGTTTTTTCTTGAAAGAATTTACATCTATTTGAATGTTGTCGTGTAATGTACTAAGTAACAATACAGTTTTTGACCTTTTAGCTTGATAAACAGTCAGCGAACAGTCTTCAAAACATTTGTTTCAAATAAATTTAGTTTCATATTTGTGACATATGGAGGAATATCACGCCGTATTTTGTTTACTGTACCCACAATAGTTGTTCATTTGTAAAGTATGTTTTTAGCTAGCGATACAGATGTAAAAAAGTTGTCAGTCGTCACATTTCTTCCTTTATTCAAAAAAGGTTCTACGAGGCTCATAACGACGTGTTCTCCGAGGTTCTGATTTTCAGGTCGAGATTCATTTCTACCTAAATAAGGCGAAGCGTTCAACAGATATTTTGAATTTTTATCTACGCACAACCAAAATTTGATACCAAATTTATCTGGTTTATTAGACATATACTGGATAAAAGCACATCTAACTTTAGTTCCAAACAGCTGTTCGTAGACAGTCAGATTTTCACCAGGCTTGTAGCAAGTAATACAGTTATTTATGAAACGATTCTATAGGGAGTCGGTCCTGGCTGTTCACATAAAATATTGTGCCGAGCTCGTCGTCCTACTTGTCCATGTTCATTTTCAGAGACACTATGCCACAATACGCCACTCGGAGACAACATACTGTTTCCATCAGCAGTATATGCAGCTTGTATGATGCGACTCCAGCATATTCGTCCCCTCAGGCCTCTTCCCCTTCGTTGTTGATGGCGTTGTACAGTAGCTAAAGGAAAAAGTAAAAATAATATACAATGTTGTCAAAAAAAACAGACAGTTATAAAATTTGACTAGATATGCGGATAAATACCTAATGGCGTGTTGTCACTTGATTCACCATCATCACTACTTGAAGAGCTTGATTCAGGAGTATTTGCTTCATCTTCGATAGCATGTTGAATTTCGACATCTTCACCTTCACCGTCTGATTGGTCTTCAGGTAAAGATTGTAAAGTTTCTAATATTTGACGATCGCTAAGCCTAGACATGGCAAATATCTAAAAAATACTATATTGCGCAACGAAACTAATAGTTGGAATGAATCTTTACAATGACAAATACATCCAACAACCACCGCCATACGAAAGCTATATAAATATTTTGATTTACCCGCAATACGATAACGATTATGTTAGTGCCCGCTGTAGGGGTCATATGACCCGTGCCGTCTTTGTAGGTAAACAGGGTATTAACTCATTATATACTGATGTTATTATAATATGATTATCTGTATATTGAAATTTGAACTATTTCAATAAAAGTCACGAGAGGAAATAGCACAGATGTAAGTTAATGCATAAATATCTAATGTTAAACTTCAAAATGGGTCAAATGACCCCTATCCGTCTTTCTAGTGTTAATACATTTTAGTTATGAAAGTAATCAATAGATAAGAGAGCTAATTTTGTACAACTATCGTTACACCCTGACTGTTCCCTTCTAATTTTTGTACAAAACATCTTATTTTTCAAAAATATGACATGTTTTAATAGCGGCATATTACACAATTGGTCGCTAGATCTCATATTTTAAGAGTTCATATAAGAGCACTTACATATGAGTTTCTTTATAATAAGTATCCATTATAATATTATAAGTAAATATCAAAATTATTTATTATTGATGTTTTTTTATATCGTCCCGTTATCTATGCAATTTTTTCTCACATAAAATATGTAGATAAACTACTTGTTATATAATTTACATTTTAAGAATCTGTATAAAAAAATGTTTTGCCGAATGTAAAAAGCGCATCATCTCAACGACTGCCTAATTATCGTATGGGAGAAAATCTTCAAAAAATCGTACGAAACTGTAAAGAAATTGTGTTGAAAAATCCCAACATAAAAAGTGAGTAAGTTTTTATTAGTACACCATTGCAAAGTCGTGGCTAATGACTAGAATGTTATATAAAAACAATATACTTTTAGTATTATCTGAAACTCAACAAAATAAAGTCACAATTACTTTAAGCCTGATTCACCGGCTACGATTAAAATTCACGGTAACTTAATCGGAACTTATCCACCTAATAAATCGCAATTTTGGGTTTCAAAGGTCTCGATTAAAAATATAATATGGATACATTTTTAAACAAAGATAAATTAGAATCGAGTATTGAAACGTTTAAAGGTGACATTGGCGTCTATATATGCCAAAATCATTTATTTATAAGTTAATTCAGCAGGGAGGTCGATGGTAAAAAAAAAATATATAATCAAACCTTGAATGTTAAAATATTTAAAATTTTAACAGGAATCGGTGAAACAGTCCCTAAACATCTTTCAAAAATAGTAACGCTTCGCTTTATTAAAAAGTTAACGCAAATGTTCTTAAAATAATAATGCCATTCTGTTAATGTTAAGTCAGGTAGAGTTTTCTCGGAAGGACTAAATACCACGCTCATCACGCAATACAATTATGTACTTGGTTCTTTCTATACTTTATTTTTACCAGTAATTTGAGTCGTCTAGGCTCAGTGAATAGAATGCTTGAATACGGACCGAATTGTTAATGGTTTCTAATTCCTTTAATTTGGTTTAAAATTCTCGCTTTTTTTAATACATGGTCAAGGAAAGCGTATACCGAATTAGTTCTTCGTATTTTGTTAATAATTAAGACTTTAAAAAAAAACACCTGGCATCAAAACAAAATGCGCAATTTCGTTTACTCGGAGGACACATTTATACCAGCTATTTCGATTTTAAAACCAAACTATTTAACGGATTTTGATTAAAATTCTTTGAGATCAATCTGAAAGTAAAACCTTTCCAATTTTCGTTACATTTTGGTTTAAAAAAAAAATAGAAAACTTTTGAAATTATCCTTGGCACCTACTTATCTCTCACAGACACAACTAAACAAAAAAAGTTCTGAATATAGAATATAAAAAAAATAGATGTGAAATAGAAGCTTTTTAAATAATAGTTGTCTTATTTACTACATAGGATCAAGAATAGACTTGACAAGCAAACCCTTTGAATGGAACAACAAATAAAATCGACATGCAGATGTACACACGTATTTGTATAACTAATGAAAGCAACCCTTTCGATTCCCTTGTAAATCTACCCTCGTGCTAAACCTTTGTTCGTCGTAATCACTTAATAGCGTCGTTGTGTCGGAGATGATTTGCAGACAAAGGGCTTCGGTCGCCTCTGCAATTACTAAAGTTCATTTGCAAGTTGTAGTCACAATTGCTCCAGCGGATTGTCTCTCGACGAAAGTAGTTAAGAATTAGTATTGATTAAATTAAAAAATAGCTGTCTCTCTAAATAACCTCGCGCTTTTCGTTATTGCTTTCTTATGAGTGGTAGTAAAAATATGCTTACTAATATTATAAATGCGATAGTAACTCTGTCTGTCTGTCTGTTATGCTTTCCCGCTTAAACCTCTCAACCGATTTTTAATGAAATTTGGCACAAACAATCTTTACACCCTGAGAAAGAACGTAGGCTACCTTTTATTGCGAAAGGCGAAAAAAGCAAAAGGTCTCTCACTCACTCATTACGAAATCTCAAAAACTACAAGTGCTATGAGTTTCAAATTTTGCTTGAGGATTCTTTTTAGAACATAATAATAAAAATGGGGGTTAGAAGTCTGTATGAAAGTTCTATGTTAAGCGCGAATGAAACCGCGAGGGGCCGCCAGTAGTCTATAACCTTCCTCAATGAAGTGTTTATGTAACGCAAAAATAATTCTTTCAAATCGGATAAGTAGTTTCAGATATTACCTCTCATATATAGATATACAAGTCGGTCAAATCCGAAACTTTCTTCTTTTCTCGATTCTCGAGACCGTTTTTGAAGAAAACTAAGAAAACTGCATCATTACTTTTTTCCTAGCTAGAAATAGGTCCCGCTGAAGATAAAAAGAACACAACCTATATTATTGCACTATCTGATAATGTTCCTCTTATGGATCAACTTCTGGATTGTAATAGTATACGGCAAACTAAAGGAAATGGCTTTTTTTTTAGAAAATGCTATTAAATTCTTACATTAATTAACCTGAAGTAGTCAATTCTTAATTGTTATCAATTTAATTCAGTTTAAAATTAAGTGTCCGTTCTTAGAACTATCTTTATTTTTTTCATTAAATTAAATAAACAGATAGCCTTGATAAGAGTAATAGACAGACAGGCGTTACTTTTGCATTTATATTAACTATTGACTAGCATAAGATATATAATGCTTTTATCCTTCTCGGTGTACACGTCTTGATTAAGTTATAGTACTCGCAGAATATTACGGACAGGAAATTTAGATATCTATCAATGAATTTAGATTGAAATATTATTTGATAAATCTGTATTAATTGAGTAACATAGAACGCTACCGTTTTTGATACGCCAATTGCGAAATCGAAATGATTTATCCAGAAACAAGTTTTACAAACGGTTGAATTCGACACTCGCATTCAAATGATCTGACAACAAAGGGACATTTTCGCTCTTCGACAGTGAATCATCGCATCGAAATGACAGTCAGTACAAAATACCTGTGATGGATTGTGTAAATTGTATTGATGTTTATGTCAACAGAATATGATATATTGGAGGTATCATTCACTGACCAGATCGAATGTTTAAGTGCGAGTTCAGTGACGTTTCGTCAGAATATATAAAGTGAACATTTTGTATATGATAATCGTAAGACAAAACACCTTGACTGATTTGTAAAATTATTACAGCAAATGATTCATTACTTGTTCTTTGTGCGATATTGTATTTAAAATTAGTCTTAGATGAATCAGATTCATAAACTATTTTTATTACAACGTTCACGATTTTTGCAAATCTTACTTCATCGTGAGTCACCTTTAAAACCGAACGAGCTACGATCTCTGTGATTTCTTAAATAACATTTAGCATACTTAAAAATTATGGAACAATAAATTATATTTACTTATCAATAGCGTGTATTTCACTGGCGTTGAAATAAATGCCAAACTTGAAATTATCTTCGGTCGTGACTCGACTTTGAGCAATCATTTGAAACGCAACGCTCATCAAATGCCTAGTGGATTGAGCTAGCGGCTAGTGTAATGTAGCAATGGTGCCAATGGCGCTGATAATGGGACACATAATGGGGTACTATTGCAAAATTACGAATCCAACCAACGTGCACTAAACAATTTATTTGGTAATCAGACTCGGGCTTAATTTGCAATGTCAGATTCTATGAACAATTCAGTAATTTAATTCAAAACGTTGTCCAATACAATAATGATATCAATTATAAAATTATTCTTACTCTTACGTATGAACTCTATTTTGCTTTATACAACTTTGTAGTTATAAACTTTAATAATTCTAATGAATGGTCCATTATGTTTTATTACAAGTTTAGTGCAAGCAGATCACAAATCAGCAACACCTCCGTTCGTGCCTCAAATACAAATCAAAGGGAGACGTGACCGGCATCAGAGTGCATCGGATTTGAATAAATAAATCACGTCTGTTTCATCCCGGCTCATTTGTTAGCACTCGAGAGAAAGGCGTTCGATTCCTCGCCTCCGACGCAATCATAAACCGAATCTAGCTTTTACTGCCTCGACGACTACAACGTGTATATTGCCGACTGGTCAGAAATGTAACGGGCGAAAAGCAGCTGCAACTTGAAGGGTGAATTTTACTTAACCTTAATCTCTTCGCTGCATCCTATCCACGGTAAAGAGGAACGTTTTATTTTTATCTCCCGGAGAAAGCGTATTGTATTAAGGTGAGGTATTTCGCTTCCGGTTCAAGCTCGTGCTTGCCGCTATCTCCGGAGCCATCGGTCGACGGCGATACTATCTGCACGGTCTTCACACCATCTCGCTGATCCGCAAGATGCTCTTCGTGACCGGATAAGTCTATTCCATTTATCTCGTGCTGATAGATTTATGGATATAACCCCTCATTAATTTGAACCAATTAGAAGCTGTTATTAACGTTTTAGCTGGATTAATAATTTATTACTGCGAAATTTATGTGAGGCTGTACGATGTTAACGATTTTAGAGGCACTAATATTATCTCGCTGTCTATCATTACCACACAGCTGTTATATTAAGATAGATATCAAACACCTGAATATTTATCTTTAAATAACGAGTTTTGTGTGAGAGAAACTTATTACTTATTAAGTAGATGTTGCGCACCTTATTTTTAACCTATGTTTATCTAAATGTACGTCTAGCACTGCATTAGCTGCAACACAGTTATACTATCACGTCACATATTATCTACATCAAAGTTCGTGATGTTACGTTTGGTAATCGAAAAGGTCATCTAGATCAGCAGCTAAGTCGTTAACGCTACCGTTAAACTGCTCGATCACAATGCAGCATAAAGCTCTTGTCCCGTGTAGCTTTCTGTATTTCTTTTATTTGTATAACAGAAATTGAATTGAAATTGCACTATTTCGAAGAAGCATAATTTTTTGGTTTAAGGAAGAAAGAAGCGTAAGGTAAGGTAACATCTTTCTGAGGGGATAGTTATATTTGTAAGTTTTACCGTCGTCACTGGTATAAAACAATTCTGTAACCTAGTCCACTAGTCACGTGATACTTTTTTTAGCAACTTTTTAGACCCCTCCCCCCAATCCGATACGTGGTGAAGTTTTTATACCATTTTGTGATATTGTCCCGGGCCCTCCTTCCCCCTTTGGACATCACATGATGAACGGACAGCCTAAAGTATATGTCGTAAGTAGTTACGAAAGCTGAGGCTGTCAAAAATAAGGCACACAGTAAATTCTTACTTAATACGATTACTTACTCTTAGGGAAGACCCTGTTTCCTGTAATTATAAATAAAAAGTGTTAGAGACATTAATTTAAATTATGTAGGTATGATATCGCAAACTTACTATTAAAGTGACTAAATTCAAAAAAATGGTTTACACTTAGGACTTCGGCCATTTATTTAGACTTCAATGTCACACAATATTCATAGAATATTCATAGAATATTGTGTGACATTAAAGTGGTCACTGCAACTGACTCAAGCGCTAACGGTCGCGGGTTCGATCCCCGCTCACGGCAAACGACTGTATTGGCCATATGGATGTTTGTCGTGGTCTGGGTGTTTGTGTTAGTGTTGTGAGTGTTTCCTGCTCAGAGGTGTGGACCCCCGACACAAGGTCACGCGATCTTAATGGGGGCCGTTGAGTGTGATGACGTTCATAGAATACATATTTATTTCTTCTAAAGTCATAGATTATGAACCACAATTATACAAAACTATCTTTCAATGACTAACTTAGCTAACTCGTTTCACACAGATTTTGAAGGTGCGCTATGTCTGTCGACAATCCAAAGACACAAATCGAAGTGTAAGACGATTTTCATACCACGGGCTATTGCGAGTAACTTCAATATAGACGTAAATATTATTTTGATCTATTTCTAACAGCGCGTGTCATTTGTCTGTCAGTCGGATATTAATATTTTGCCTCCACAGCGATCACAAGTTGGCACGCGAAAACAGAATACGTGCGGTACTTTGAGTAAGACGATATGTATTAATGGCGGACCTTACGTTGAAATAAGTAACGAGTGAATTTATTTAGGTCATAAATATTGCTGACAAAACGTTCTACACGCGATTTAAAGTGTATTATAAATAGTATTAAAAGATTTATAGTTCATAAGTCTTTTTTTTCTAAATTTAATACAACGTTATTCATTTTTATTGCTGTCATGTCTATTTTTCATTTAATTATTTACTGTCGACCATTTTTGATTTCGTGAATGAAAGAAGAGTAAGACGTAAGTGTGTGCTTAATAATTTAAATCAATGATTTGATAAATAATAATTGAATGTAACATAAGCAATGTAACAATAATGTTGACATGAGATTTTTAAAAACGATTCAGTTGGTATATCACACCTAGCCTCTAAATGCCTCAAGTAATTTTAGTTTATCTCGAGACCAACTTTTATCTCGAATACCTTGAATTTCCTTGTCTTCGTTTAGAAAATTTTTACATGCGACAAAAATATGGACGCTGATAAGCAATACTGTGTCAAGCCACACGGACTTCATTTTGAGAAAATGGCGTCTAAAGATGTCAAACCTATTCTAAATAAAAATGTTTGAAGCAGTATATATCCACATTTTCTTTTATTTTTTGATAAAAGGTATAATTAATTTAAATCGCATCGATCTATTTAATATATTATCTGATAAAAAGTTTTTCAAATATTTAAGATTATTGTTTAAATTACAAAATATGTAACTCACTTGAAATTTGAAACAATTAATTAAGAATCTTTTTTCCGTACTAATGTTAACTAGATGATGCAGCGTTGAACTCCATCAATATATCCAAATTTGACTTTTCGTGGGTTGACACATTATTGCTTATCAGCATCCATATATGATACGATAGAAGAATTATTTTTGTATTAGATATATTTTTTAATAAAACTAACTGACAAGTGCCAGTTTGAAAAGTGGTGAGGGTAAATGAGAATAAGAAGTAAGGAAAGGAATTGAGGTAGGGGTTAGGCTTCCGGCTCTCTTACTTACTATGCGAAATGCAGCTAAATCTGCTACTTCACGCTAATTTTCTGTAAGAGTGAGGTACCGGCCGACGACCAGGCTGTCCCGGTCGAAACAAGCCGTATATGAGCTGTAGTCAGTGGACTACAACCAGTACCAAGCTCAACAACAATGACGTATTTATTGAGGAAGGATATAATAGGAGGGATATATGTTATGTTACATCAAGCTAAGACCCACAGGAACGATAACCATAAACGGTTGAAACGTGGACAGCTAATAGGTCTTGTGAAATCAACAATATCTTTTTTACCAATTTTTTTTTAGTTTATAAAACTTTTATATTGTATATTATTGTGAAACACCGGCGACAGGAGGTCGCGACATCTGTCGCAAGTATGCAGTTTAATATTCGCGGTGTGATCGGCCTAGGGTGACCAGTTTTTTCCTTATTTTAGGGAACATTGTCCGACAATACAAACATATATTTTAAATGCAAAAGTAACCCTACCTAAACCGCTGAACTTGAATTTGATAAATTTTGATCCGATCTTTCTGATACTGATCCTTGTTGAACCCGCAGTACACTTCCCTCCGGGTGCTCGTGCCGTCATGCTGTGGCCAGGAACTGTCGTTGGAAGCTATTGGCGATAGATGTTATTACAATCACCTGATAATGGTTGTTATTCTTTATAAGAAATTTATTCACATCTAATATAACGGGTCTTATCGCGATAGCTAATTGTTGATTTGTAAGTGAATTTCTTACCGAATTAAGATGGCGCGGGTGGTGATGTGAGGTGGCGTGAAGATAGCTATAACGATAAGACCGCGAAAGTTTAAAATATATAACGAATTTATTGTAGTCTAAATAGCCATTAGCTTGCCCGTAACGATTGCGAGGTCAGACTGCAATCGATTTATGTAAAAAACAGTAACCTTTTAAAACCTAAATAATGAGTAGTTTTAGCAAAGTAGAAAAAGGAAAATTAATTAAACATCTGTACACGAAAGTCCTGGAAGACCTAATTTTTGGACACCCGAGATCCACATAACTGTTGCGCCCGCGCCGACGCGACACGGCTGCTTATCCAAGCATCGTTTTCACCGGGGAAATCGTGCGTATGACATGTAAATAAATAAACTTGCATTTGTCATTTTATGTAACTTATAAACTGAAAATATATTTTTTATATTTATTCGAGATGTGTATGTTCAACATCAACAGCGCCTTCTTTAAAAATTTTCTCTCTTTGTTATACGAAAACTTTAGTTAATACATAATATAATATAAAAATTAGCAAAACATAAATATTTTCTATACCATTTTGAAGTCGCACCGACTAAGTAAACTGGCATACTACAAAAGACGCATTAAAACCATGTTGAACACGTGTCTAGCTAAACAGTGTTTAAGAATTAAACATTGCTTAAAATACTATATAAATTGCTTAACAGCGAATACACTCATAAAAAAACTTATTGATAAAATGTTATACGTTACATTTGACAGCAAAAATAGTTTCTAAACATGTATTAAACTAACTTAAACGTATGTTAATCTATAGGATTTGTAGTATGGATTTTTTTAAACACGCGTTTAACGTCTGTTTAAATCTTTTGTAGTAAGGCAGTTAAAGTCGGTGCCAAGTAAAACTTTTTACGTATTATTTACTGAAAGTAATTAAGTTAAATTTTTGGACTTATTTTCATTTATAAACTTAGGTACAATAATAAATATAATAATTTTTTCTTGACGAAAAAATTTTTAATGAAACAAAAAGACGTAATATGTACTCTATTTAAATTAACGTCTGTTTGTTTGCACGTATCAAAACATAAAAATGAAAGTTGCAGGTGTATTTCAAAGAAACTGAGATATACCTATATAATATTATTGTCTTCTGGTTTTTAAATACCCCGACAGTCTTGCAAAACTACGTTTGTCTAAAGCTCAACGCTATCAATATCTCTAACACTTTATACAACATACATTTCTTTGTAATCCAACGTTTTTACATATCATCAAGAAAATAGTCACGTCCGTTCTAAAAATGTTATTTTCTCGTTAAATATAACATTCTGGATGTGCGTTGCGAATATAAATTTAATATGCACATCATGATATGCACCCCACGTACCCTCCAGGGTGGTCGTACCCTCGCTGGACGGCTTTCGCGATAATTACCTGTGACGGGAATACAGATGACGTCTGACGATCTAACGCGGCTCGGCCGATTGTTATAGATTATTAATAGGAAAATTCTGGAATGTGAAAGGTATACACTTATTGAAAATAAAATTACTATGTAATATATACAAAAAATATACTTTAATATTTTATTTACAATGGTAGCATTCTTCTAGCAGTATTTCTTCTTTTCCCTCCGAAGTTATTCTCAATTGCGCCAGCCTTCCTGTCGCCGTGCATTATGGAATATTATATTAATAATAATACTGCCTTAAAAAGTAATATTTTTAATAAATACTAGCCATGTTCGGCCACGCTTCTCTGTGGCCCAGCGATCGTGGTCACGAGTTGTCTGAATAGAGTCTACACATGAATAAGATCGTTGTGAAGTGTTCAAAACGTCAGGATGAAAAAATAATTATTATACGCAATTTCAATTCGCGGAAAATTGTTTTTATTTTAAAATAACCATTAATAATTGTCCGGCGAACAATAGTATCTGTGCTATTAGAGCAGAGTACGGCCTGTAATTGAAAAGTAGGTGATTGTTACAATTTATTAGTACTTAGAAAACGTAAACCTAATTCATATAAAAGTATCTTGAAAGAACAAGAAAAGAGTTGAATTCTTACAAACACGTATAGCTTTTTAAACGAAATTTAAATATAAAACAATTCTGAAGTTACTCTTCAAGGTTATTTTTTACTTTAGTAGAAAAATCTTAAAAAATAATTATGCGTTAAAGTTTTTAAATTATAGTTTCGAAAACTGTAAGAAATAGCGTAAATATGCAATTTGATTTAAGAGAAGAGATGTATAAATTACATTAAGATGACAGACCAAATAAAGGACCATTCTGATTATTATTGGATTCATTGTATTATATATTTATGCTATTGTTGTCATTAAAATCTTGAAAAGTTGTTTGTAATCTTAGATAACACAAATCATTTATTACAGGTTTTATGACGACTACCTACCATTAGTGGCGTACATTCCATAGAAGTACGTAAAGCGGCACTTGCTCTATGATAATTATTATATAATTGTATACATGCAGTTTACTTGGAACTATTATTTTGCATATCTTACTTGAAATACGTCAGCTTTTAACCATGACAGATGCAGGTCTATTAAAACATCGTAAGTTATAAGGGTGCTCCCTCACTGAAAGCTTTCAAATGTTATGTAACAGTACGGATTTAAACATTACATCTATGAATAAGGAGATCTGAGCATTACAGAGCGCATCATGTTATGATACAATGTGTAACATCCCTGATATAATGTGTAATAAATGTTAAACGTTAAATAAAGCACCAAACCTTAACTGTAGACATATGTATTGAAAGTTATGAAAAATACGATGTCCAATAACTCGAACATCACCAAATGGTTAGGAAATAATGTTGATATAAAAACCATTTTTTTTTTTCATATTATCGTGCGTTATAAACGCGTAAAATTACAATTTTACACAAATTAACGTTAACAAATCATTGTGTGATAGTGAACCCATTTTACTGTTCCCCAATTTAAAAATTTTAAATCTTAATTTAAATAGATAATTTCCTCGACAGGCTGATTTATCAACCCCTTTAAAAAAAGTTTTAATCTCATTAAAATATTCGAGGTTTCCTATCTGTGATCACTTTGATCTTCTCCCTTATCTATTGAGACCGGCTTAATGACAACATCAGTTTTAATTTAAGCCTTTTAAACGAATTGTTTATTTAGATATCATTTTCCTACGATAACATTTTTAATGAACATTTTGATTTTTTTCTCGAATAATGATAGGTAAGAGTTTACTACTGAAATAAGATTGTCTAGGTTTGATTTTGGAAATCTTGTAATATATAATTAGTTTATATTTATGAATGTTTCATGTAGCAGATAGTTAAATATTTTATTATATATATTTTTTATTTGGAAAACAAACAATGTACAGTACACATTGAATTAAATATTCATTTGTACAGCACAAACCAATAAAGTTTCCACTCAAAAAATACTTTACAAATAAGAGCGTTGCAAAAAAAAGAATTGCAAAAATTGAAAGATTAAAAATAACGGTTCTATTGCACAATCTCTTATTGCACAAACTACATGTTTACAATAAAAAAACTGTTCAAGTGCGAGTAGGACTCGCGCACCGAGGGTTCCGTACAAACTTATAGAAATCTATATAAGCGTAACCCGTCTACGCCATTTGTGGTCTTCATCATCAGTTCCAACATAAGTTACTATCAAAAATACCTAAATCGGTATACGCTTGCCTATAATATTTGAGGAGTTCCCTCAATTTCTCTAGGATCCCTTCATCTGATCCTGACCTGAAAACAATGGGACCTCCTTGGAAGTATACCTTTTCAAACAAAAAAACAATTTTGAAAATCGGTACCCAAATGGCGGCGTAATCGGCGATCAAACATAAAAAAAAAATTAAATACAAGGTCGAATTGAAAACATTCCTTTTTAGAAGTCGCTTAAATATAATCAAATATTATGTAAATATGGATCACGTCCCAAAAACTATTTTGAAACTACTTAGGAGCACTTTAATTTAAAACACGATCATGGATGCAATCCATGGAAATACAAAATTTTATTTTAAGTACTAATAAACCTTATACTTTCAAAAAAAAAAGTTATAGCGCGATTCAGGATACACCTAGCGCCATCTCTTGACAATTTCAATGAACTAACTTGTTGACTTTGACATTAACAACATAATTATATTATATTTTATTCTCGTTTTATTTTTATTCATATTACACACTACTATTTATATACTACACTCCACTACCCCTGCATTACGTTCGTAAAATATTTAGATTTACATTATCAATCAAAATATCGAAATATATATTAGTGTTGCCAAGACGAAAATAATTAGTCCTTAATTCGAACAAAACTAATTTATAAATAACTAATTATATTACTAATAACCAGAAGACTTATATGTGTAGATAAATAAGTAAATTAAATAACTCGATCTGTTTGAATTTAATTTTAAAATTTTCGTACTAAGTCAATACGAGTACTTAAATCAAATCGCGTAAAGCTCTTATATTGAATGTTAATTACGTAATGACGTTATAAATCGACGATAAAACTTTTAAATGAAAAGTTTATTTTATAATTTTTAGCGCGTTTAAATAAAAATAAAAATAAATTTTTTTATTAATCGAGCAGAATTATATCACAGTTAATGTCATAATGTTGTAATAGATGGCATTAGCTGTATGCTGCATCGCGCTATCATTTTGTTAGCTGCGATATATAGATTGCATTGCGTTGTTTATAAAGGTTTGCTGCTTTTTAATGTTTTCGTATTGATACAAATTTCTTCTCAGTGTTTGTAAAATTGTTTTTTTGACCATGGTCAACTTCTATGTTAATTTGTTACAAGTACATATAATTTTAATTCTAAGATTAATATATTTTCCGCTTGATCAATTTACAACTTGATACATTTACGCGTTCCTGAGAAAAAGGTTGAAAGACAGACGTACAGACTGACAGACACACGAACAGAAATTTACAGTTTTCGGATTTTTTCCTTTATGTATACTAAAGGACATTGCTCCAGGCCAAATTTCATAATGCTTGGTCAATGGGAAGTACCCTATAGGTTTTGATTCCCTTGCGAAAACGTTAAAAACGCTATCATACTTAAAATATGTGATATAAATGACCGTATCTTTTGATTGCGTTAACTTAGAAGTTTGATTTTTTCACAGCTCTTAGTAATTACAACTCTGAGTACTTGACGTTGATAAAAATGTGTTACCTTCACGCGTTTCTGAGAAAAAGGTTGAAAGACAAACTTACAAACAGACAAACATACATACAAAAATTTACAGTTTTCAGATTTTTTCCTTTATTTGTACCATAAGATCTTACTTCTTGCCAAATTTCATCGTGCTAGGTCAATGGGAAGTACCCTATAGGTTTTGATTCCCTTGCGAAAACGCTAAAATGGTCAAAATATACGACATATTTTCCATTATCTTTTGATTGCGTTGACTTAGAACTTTAATATTTTCACGGCCGCATGTCATCGTAGACTTGAGTATATGATATTAATTTCAACATGATACGTCTATGCATTTCTGAGAAAAAAGGGTTGACATCCCGACAGACAGACAGACAGACAGACAGACAGACAGACAGACAGACAGACAGACAGACAGACAGACAGACAGACGGACAACAAAGTGATCCTATAAGGGTTCCGTTTTTCCTTTTAAGGTACGGAACCCTAAAAAGGGAGAAAGCGTCTAATAATATTGAACATTTTATATTCTTACACCCGAGCTATTCCTGTCAGTCGATCTGCGGTGAACACAATACCGGTAGTGAAATTGATATAAAAACCAATCTCGTTGCAAGGAGGAAATGAGAGAATATTCCCCCGCAATTACCCTTGCACACACCGAGCACAGATATACAGTCTAAAGGAAAATTGCTTCTGCAGGCTATCATCACAAAGGAGTAGCGTGGGGCAAGGCACGCGACCCCACGACATAACGATTTCGACGAAAATCACTTTTAATACCACCAAGTAGAGACCAATATCGTCGAACAAATGTAATTTCTTAAATAATAAGGCGTGCGCGCATGCGTTTATTTTGGAGGGAAAATCGTATCACCATAGCGACGAACAGCCGCCACAATGCGTTCCAATTTTCATGCAAGTGCAGTGCTTCATTATTATCGGGCGCTGCGTAAATTAATCGCTTATCGACACATAAATTGTCGGCTACACGCATTTACCGCGGGTGAACACGGCTCGTAGCAAAATGTACGATAAATGAGGGCTTTGTTTGAAGTGTTTATTGAACTGAATCCGATCTTGCGTGGCCTGTTGGTGTGTATTCGCCTTTATTGTCGGGTCTGTTACCTGTGTATGGGATTAACAAAGTGCATTGTTGTAATGGCGGACTAAGATTAGGTTTGAACGACCTTGTGTCACGTAACTCGGAAACCTTTGTTTGCAAGTTTGGATTGTTTGATAATGTAAGATTTTTGTGTTTTATTGCCTTTACCTATTTATTAATACAATTTTAACAAAGTTTACGAACATTCATAATTGCGTAAAAAAAAAAACAAATTAATTTTATATATCAATATTATTTATCCAAAATATAAGATTTATTGCTAATCTTCATACATAAGGGATATCATATTACAATAATATTGAAAATTAAAAAAAAAATCCTTCGACGAAAATCACTTTTAATACCACCTATTCATTTAAACCTTTTCAACGAGCCACAATACGATACTGATACTTGGTTAGAAGTTGTGTAACCTGCTGATTCCAGATGATGCTACAACATCAAATCAAGGCATGTTATTTTGATATCGTATAGTAAATTTTGAGTCAATTAGACCAATAGAAGTTGGTTCTAGAAAAAAGCTGATAACCTGCAAACGTCTGAACATTTACGAAATTATCTTTATAAATTATAGCTAAGACCCTATCTCGATTACATCAAATTTTAAATAAAAGAGTCACATCAAAATTTGTCTATTCGTTAGGGAGCTACAATGTCACAGACAGACACAGATACACACGTAGGTAGGTATAATTACAATGAAGATTTGCTTATTTGGTCAATTTTTCCTTATTCGAATAACAATCGACTTAAAAAAATGTTTTTTTTTTTCTAATTCTTGACCTTACCGAACCAAGATAAGTCGGACATGTCCCGGACGCATTTAATTAACACATAATTGATTCCACGTCTATTCTAGCCGACCCCGACAAACCGGCCCAGCCTGGCCCAAAGAAACCGGCTAAATTGAGGTAGGCGTTCCTGTTTGTCTATTGTATCCAACAATTAGACCTTTTAATTTGTTTGCGTAATCCATACCGCCGTCAAAGTTAATTTATACCTACAAATTTCAAACAGAATACACATTTCGATCATAAATTGCGATGCACAATTGTGTGAAAGTTAAAGTTAAGTTAAATAAAAAATGTAAAACAACTGTTTTATACGTTATTTATTGAAAATAATTAATTTTTAACTACATTCAAAACACTTGGAAGTTTATCAATGTGTTCGCAGAAGTGTAAATAAAATGTTTAATGAAAGAATTCTGAAAACAAACAATTCGAAAACATTTTATATAATTTCCATTCGTAACAATAAACATTATACATATTCATATTAAAAAGAATATCGACATATTTTTTGTTTAAAAAAAATTATTGTTATGACAATAGATGGCGCTGGTCACCATATTTCGTAAACTCATGAAATAAGTTTTTAAAAAATTGTTATGTACCTTATAATACAATTATACCTAATGTTAAATTACTAAGAATAAAATAAATGTTTCTATTTACTTTTCATTCTTTTGTTGTGTTCAATTTATATAGATCTGGTAGATAAGTTGAGTAATATAAAAGACGTAATTGCTTTTGTTCGTGAAAATAATTTACACAAAGACAGATGGTTCACCTGGTCTTTTATTCAAACAATGAATTCCACAACGGCAGCTAAATAACTGGGAAATAAAAGTTGTTTTTCAAATGAGTAGACGCTGCGTCGCCGAATAGCGCACTCTACACAAACATGAACATGCTCTGTTACTGCCAAGTTCCGCAACGTGCGCATAGATGGCGCTGTATAACTATATTGCATCTTAAGTTTATGTATATTTTTTAAATTATTACAACTTTATATTTTCTTGCATTAATTACATCATTTATTATTTATATAGACACAATACGAATGCATATTAAAATTTAAATACAAGTTTCTCAATAACAGTTGTCTTCTCGCTATAATTAAATTTCACCTCGCTAGATCGTTGCATTAAAATCATCGATTCGTGACTAAATAAATAATAAAATTAATTTACTTTTTTGTCGTGACTCGCCGCTATAATGACCACAGATAGATACGATTATATGAGGGATAGCGTGTTGCGTTGCTTCAAACTTGTCAATAGCGACCCTTTTTTTTATTAGAGATCCTTAGTAAGGGCCTATTTTACACTTTATGTGGTCTTAATAATAGTTGGCTCAGTGTTTTTATTAAAAAATAAATAGTTCCTTTACAATAGTTCGTTGAACGTAGGTAATTTATCCCAATTGTGTAATTTTACTTATTGTTAACATTTTTTTTCCATCCCACGTGACATTAACAAAATAACCTGTGCTTATATGACACGCCTAAAGACTGGCTTCAACAAGAACTCAATTGAACATTTTTTTTTAATATGTTGTCACTGAACCTATACAGAATAGTCAATAAGAATCACACTTGCCTAGCTATCATTTTGTTTTGTACATATTTTTTTAATAGAATTTTAAATATGAACGCGCGTTGTTATTGATGATGTTTAGAGAATGGGGATCTTATATTGATGTTTTTTATGGCAATTGTAATGGTAATGTACCACATGTTCCTTTTTATTTCATTTTATATTTAACCAAGCTACGTTATAAAATAAGGGAACGATTAATTATATTATAAATTTTTTTTTTATACGCATCACACTCAACGGCCCCCATTAAGATCTCATGACCTTGTGTCGGGGGTCCGGAAACACTCATAACACTTACACAAACACCCAGACCACGACAAACATCCGTATGGCCAATACACACGTTTGCCGTGAGCGGGGATCGAACCCGCGACCGTTAGCGCTTTAGTCAGTTGCAGTGACCACTGCGCCATCGCGTCTGTCGAAATTGTAGTCCATACTTTTATTATAAAGAAGTAAAATTTGTTTTTAAGTTTGTATGTGGGTGGTAATATCTGAAAGTACTGATTAAATTAAAAAAAATCTTCTTGCGTTGGATAGCCAGTTTATTGAAGAAGGTATATATAAGGTATATATAGGCTATCTTACATCACGCTTAATTAGTAACCATAAATACGAACAATCCGCAATTAAGCTGTATGTTGGTCTAAGCTTCGCATCTGTTTTAAATGAGCCTATAATAGTAATAAAATTACTTATCCTAATTCATTTAAAATTTTATTATTAAATTCATTCATTTAAAATCGATGTCCCAGACATCGACTTTACTTTACTTTATCATTAGTTCCAAACAATTTTAATCAAAATCGGTTCTGTAGTGGTTTTGAAATCAAATCTCATTTTTCAAAACTTGTAATTAACGATTTATTTACTTGTCTTCAGATTGGCGCGCACCGATGACGGACGAATCGGAGGCGGGTCGGCGTGCGCGCGCTCCGCCGGCGCCGCCGCCGCGCCCGAGCGTGCGCCCCGAGCCGCGCCCGCGCACGCTGCCGCCCGCGCCGCGCCTCATCCGCCCGTCCGAGCACCTTGCCATGGTGGAGCAGGCGCGGGAGCGGCGGCCACCCCCACTCGTACCCTCGGTCACGGTGGTGCAAGGGCCCTCAGGGTTCCAGGGGCCTAAAATGGTGCAAGGAGGGTCTCTAATGCAAGGCCCACCAATGGTGCAAGGAGGGTCTTTAATACAAGGGCCGTCTACGGTGCAAGGAGGGTCCTTAATGCAAGGTCCGTCTATGGTGCAAGGAGGGTCTTTAATACAAGGCCAATCTATGGTGCACGGAGGGCCTTTATTACAAGGTCCTTCAATGATGCAAGGGCCTGTATTACAAGGCCCGCCAAAGATCCAGGGACCCGCAATGTCGGGTCCGAGACCGCCGCCCCCGCCTCCAGTGCCGAGGCCTTATATACCGCCACCCACGCGCATGCCGGCGCCAGTGTCGCAGGCCCATCCTGTTACGAGGCTGCCGCAGCCGAGGAGAGATGTTCAGGTAGGTCAAAATTACATCTTTAGACTGCAATTGCAAATTGGTATTAAAATTGTATGATGTTATTTATTAATGTAAGATGTATAATTTATTACGCAGATACAAGACATAATTCAGTACTTACCTTTTTCTAGTGTGTTTGTCATCCGAAATGTTTTTATATTTAGTAGCTAAACCGTTAGTTTTTGTTAGGTTAGGTTTGGTCTGACGAAAGCTGTATAAAAACGTTAAACTATTGTTTTAAAGACTGTTACACTCTGACAGTTGATTTCTGATTGTTGAATACAACGCCTTTCTTAATTGCCAAAATATGGCATGTTTTGATAGCGTTAGCTTACCATAATTATCTCCACGTGCACAGTTTATCTTAAATCTATCAATCAATAGTGATTGATAGTCGAATTACGACCGTTGGGCCAATAGTAGTATTTTTAAAACGTCATAAAAGAATGACGAGAAAAAGTTGTGCTTGTTATCCTGGAGATCTGAAGGATTAACGGTGACACGAGCGTAATAAAGGCCGTAGCTCACTTATACGACTCTGATCCTGTACGGTTGGAAAATATATCTAAACTAACAGTTTCGCGGCTCTATCGGCGTATTTTTTTGGAATTTCATAGAAAAGATTCAGAAAACGAATATGTATAACGAAATATTACGTTTTGTATTCATCCAGAAGTATGTGTAGTGAGCAGTGGCGTGCACAGAGTTTTTAGACAGGGTAGGCAGAATATTTTAAAAACATATTTACCAAAAATATTCACTGCATGTTGTTTAGGTAATTGCAAAATTAATAATATTATTAGTTAGTGGTATAATATTAGACATCAATATAAAATATTAAAATAAAATACTGTTTTACTTGTGTATGATTTAAATAAATAAAATAATGCAATATAAATTTATCCGAGTTACTTAGGGTAGTCAGTGTATTTTTGTCTTCATGAACTGCACGCCACTGGTAGTGAGTGAGTTTTGAGTTAAAACGACCACGGAATAAGATTTTGCGTACAAACGTTTTTACCCCTGTCATCCTCTTAGGGACGAAATATCAAAAACATTTTCTTAGTGGATGCTTACAGCCTACAAGGCACCTACTGTCGAAATTACAAGTTTGTAGCCGCAGCGGTTTAGGCGTCGATAAGTCAGTCAGTCAGGACAAGTAATTATTTGTGTATGAATTGTATGACTTTAAGCTTGTTTTTGAATCTCTTACCTTTACCTCGCGGTAGCGGAGTCGTATAAGTGAGCTATTACCTTAACTCCGAGAGCCACCCGTCCCAATAAAAACTTTACTGCAAACCGCATTGTTTAGACCGCTTCAAGATTTAACGCGTAACTCAGAAGCCGGTTCGATTTGTAACGGAGTACGAACAGAGCGATCTCGAAGAATTCAAAAATAATGAACATTCAATACGCGCTGTTGAAGTTTCGAAAGTTATGTTTTATACTAGCTGAGTCCAGCAATTAAGTCTATTTCTTTAAGAAAATGATATTTGATACAAATTCCCATGTCCCATTTTACCATATTCAAATTTCAGTTTTGGGACAGTAAATACCCTAAGTTCTTCTTCCGGTCTAAGCAATATCATCCAAAATTCATCAAAATTCTTTTAAGGGTTAGGCAAACAGACAAACAGAGCAACACAGTTAGAATTATTCCATTGTTTACATACTAATGTATGGATTTAGATAAATTCGTTTATATATAATCGAAATACATTTGAAAGTGAAGACTTAATTAAGACTTTTTTTTTTTTTATTTATTCGGACATTGTTATGTGTTGTATAAATCTTGTTTAGATCGTGTCTTCGACTATCCAATTAACGATTAGATTGGTAAAACTCTAACTTGTTGTGTTTAAATCACGCTAGACATAAATATTGTCAATAGCAAAAATATTCAGAAGTATTTTTATAATTTATCACTGTTTTCAAATTATTTTGTATTTATTAATTTGTCGGAGAGCCGAGATGGCCTAGTGGTTAGAACACGTCTAGCACCACTGAAGTTTCTAGTGCTAAATTTGTGTTTAAATTCATGTCGACCTCGGCGGTGAAGGAAAACATCGTGAAGAAACCTGCATGTGCCGGGAGAAATTCTGACACATGTACATATATACGGCAACCCGCAGTGGAGCATCGTTAAGCTCTAAAACCTAATAGGAGCCTCCTGCCTTTGCCCAGCAGTGGGATATTTATAGGCTTTTACTTTACTTTTTTTACTTTACTATTAATCTATCTCGTGTTTAGTAATGTAAAACACGTGTGTAAATATATATTTAGTAAAGCAATTATTCTGTCATATTATACACCACGCAATATAGCATGGATTCTCAAACAGTAAAGCTCTGCCCACTTGGGTGTTTGGTTGATCTAAGGGGGGCGCGGTGGCTTTGGTTGTAAAGAAGTATTTTCAAAGATTTAAAAATTTTCACACGGAACATTACATGACTTAATTATGAATATGAAAAAAAGAATGACACGTCGCAGCAAGATTACCTGATTGGTTAATCAGATTCTGTTTAGTTTTAACGTTAGGTGAGGCGCCTGATATAAAAGTTAGAGAATCCCTGCAATAGAACAAGGCATTGAAATAAACTCCAATTTTTTTTGGGAGAGAGAACATCGCCTGCATACATTAGATTATTATTTATAAGGGTCATTTACTTGTATTAGCTGATTTAGAAGCGTTTTTTTAGGCAAAACAAATATCATCTACATGGAACTGTTTCAATAAAGCCATAATACCGCTTAAAATTCTATATGAATCTTATACTAAATGAGACTATCATATACTCCCTTCTTTCCTTTATTCAAAATGATTCTTCTGAAATGGATTACGTTCTTCATAAAACTTAAAGTGTAAATGTAAACACATTAAGCGAAATACTTTTGGGTAACAATCTTTAGACTATCATGCTTGATTATTAAGTACCCATAAGAATGTATTATAACCAAATCCTGTTTGATCGCGTTTGCTTTAAGAACAAGCGTGGGCGACACTTTCCTTGCCAAAGACCGAGTATGCTAATGATTATATTTATCACAAAGATGATACGACATTATTCATACAATCATACATCAGTAGGAAATCGATAGCCATCTGAGTCAACTGTAAACAATGGAATTGGTAATACACCGATGAAGGCGCCACGGAAGATACATGGTGAGATCTCGTGTAGCCTTTTGCGAAACCGCAACACTACCAATATTCTATTGATTTGAATGATGCGCAAGCGTCGTTTTGATTTTATCTTGAAGGTTAAGTAACGAATTAAATATATAAAGTTGTATAAGGCGAGAATTATACTTCTAACTTTTAATCTCATGTACTGTCAAAGCCTTTCGTACCTACGTACCTACTTATGATGTATCTGTTACCAGTTTACAGAGTTGTTTTATATCGTTCTCGAAAATAAATATTTCAAATGTAATTCTCGCCTAAAGATATATTATACCAAATAAAGTATATCTTTTTGTGAGTACCGATTTAGTATGGTAACAGTCTGTTAATGTTCACTCCTTCTCTTCGTTTCTTGTTAGGATATGGCTTAAGCTCGATCTTGCTCCTTCACTTTGGATTTAAGAATATGTCACAGAATTTCGTCTGATACGTGCATGATTGCTCACATTTTTTTGTATTAATCTTCGAGTATGATATTAAGAAAAATGCAAGCTTAGGATTCCGAAACACTTCTTGGTGCTACCATCTTTTGCCATGTATGTATGTATGTATTTATCAAGTGGACCACTATTACTAGATTACATTTTTATTATATGGAAAATGATGGCAAACGTGCAGGCGGGATCCTTGATATTTAAACGATCAGCGCCGCCTATGGACACCTGAAGTTAAGAAAGAAATAAATGACAAAAGAGAATAGGAAGTAACAAAAGGTTGAGGTTGAGAGGGTTAGGCTTCCGTCTCCCTCACTCGCCGTACGAACCGCAGCTATATTCACAATAACAATCCGATCTTCTTTGAGAGTGTGGTACTGCCTCGGTCGAGCCAGCCCATATACGACCTTTAGTGGGCTACACCTATCTTTGCTCGAACTCCGTAAATCTCTTCATAAAGTCTAAAGTGAAATTCAATTAAACCCTAGTTAATCCAACAGCAAAATCCAATTACGTTAAGCTGACGATATTAATAAAAGTTTTCAAATTACCCCTTTCGCAAAGGAAAGTATAAGTCGTTATAAATTTTATTTATGCGATGAAAGTACTTTAATAAAATATGGCGCCAATTTTTCAATTCCCCCTGACCCAGTTTTAATGTTCTGTCAAGACGATCCGACCAGACAGGGCGGAGTAGATCCTTGGCCTGATACGAGTTTCACTGAAATCCTCCTTAATCCCAGAACATTAAACGAATTGCATCTATTTCCTTACTAATCAATCCGTATAATATTATTAATAAATTTTTTGCAAAATTGCAATAATGACGAAATGTTTAATGTACACTTAATATTATAAAGAGGAAGGATATATATTTTTGTATGTATATTTGGACGCTGATAAGCAATACTGTGTCAAGCCACACGGACTTTATTTTGATAAAATGGCATCTAAAGATGTCAAACCTATTCTTTATATGTTTGAAGAAGTATATATCCATCTTTTCTTTTATTTTTTGTAAAAATGTATAAATAAATCAAATCAGACTGATTTATTTAATGTGTTATCAAAAAAATATATTTAAAATATATGGGATTATTGTATAAATGACAAAATATGGATGCACTTGAAATTCGAACCAATTAATTGAGAAACTTTTTTTCGTACTTATTTAGTTTGTATGATTACATTTTTTAATAATGTTATATATGTGATGCATTATCAGAATAAATCAATATCTCCTAATTTGAGTTTTTGTGGGTTGACACATTATTGCTTATCAGCATCTATTTGTAAATAATTTATTCAAAAATTACTTTAGCGATTGAGATTAAATTTAACAGGGATGTACCTACCTAGTATACATCATCCATTAAAAAGACATAGGCTTCATCTAATCCCGAAAGCGTGCACAATCCCTGCATTCCTAATGCGATGTAAACAAGTAGGAGTGTGAAAAAACCGAATTTTACAATGTCGCGTGCGAAATGCTAGTCTAATATATAAAATAATGTTTAATTGCTATGCGTCATCATCTTATTGTTGGAACTTGTGTAGTTTTAGTAAGAAGTTGATAGGTATAGAACTTCCGGTGAGGCGAGTGTCGTGCCGATCAGACAGAAAAATAAATTTAAAGTTGTATACCTGTATAACAAAACCTACATCAACTAGCTAGTCGTGTGCAAAAAACAAGTGACACAATTATAAAACGGAACGTGTGAAGTTAATCAATTTCCCAAGCAGTTATCTGAAATATTTCAATACGTGAAACCATAAGACGAGTAAGGTATAAACCGCCACCGCTGAACAAGAAAAGGGCAGATCGGTTGGATTTCTTCGAATGCGATCCGTTAGATAAGTCGGTCGAATGTCGTGTTGTTGGTAGCTCGACAGCTATCTTAGATCTGACAGTTTACATCTCGCTGCGGAACGGCTGCGCTTATGCCGATTGATGGCTGCAATTGTTTTAACAGGATATCTTCTTGGGAAATTCTCGACTGTCTTGGTAATTTTGCTCTCGGAAATGTCCATGCGCGTTTAAACTACTTTTATTGAGGTAGAGCCTAGCTGTAGCCTAATGACTACAGCTTGTAGGGGCTGGCTCGACCGGGGCAGTACCTCACTCTCGATCGGCGTAAAGTTGCTCATGTAGCCACGTTTCGTTAGGTAAGTGAGCGTGCCGGAAGTCTAAGCCTAACCCCCTCCTCACATTTCTTTTCTTATTTCCATTTTCTTAATTCTCTTTTGCCCTTTATTTATTTTTTAGCTGGCACCGAATTTGTGGCTCTTCTGGATTGCAAATATCCATGGATGGCGATAAACTCTTAAGATCATGTGTCCCGCATGCTCGTTTACCAGGTTTTGTCAATAAAAAAATCTTATTCTATAATGTAAATAGAATGCTGGTCGTATTTTTGGCGCGTATAAACTCGTATTTTGACGTTTGTGATACATGTATCAACGCTTGTACGCACCCATCATTCAACGTCTAGCGTATAAGGGCTTACCTTCGTACGGAGACTGTGCGACGTACATACGAGAACGCTTAAGGCCCTTCCTCACCAAGAACATTCACCCGTAATGTAACAGTATAGATTCGAGCATTACATGACCGAGTAAGGCGAACTAAGCATTGCGTAATATGTAAGTAGTTTAGGAGCTATGATGGAACAAATAGATATAAATACATAACCAGTCAAAAACATAACCCAGCCATCGTCGGCTAAAAGCTGATTAAATTGCGGGCGAATGCTTAAAGTCAATGTTTCTGTATTGTTACATTACAGACGAATGCTCGTCATTAAGGCAGTATTGTAATGTAATGCTCAAAAGGGAATCTCATATTGAGGGATATTTCCGTTGAGGGTGTGCCTCTATTCTCGTCAAAAACACGACGAGTGTGTAAATGCCTTTAACGTTCAGATGTAAAAGTACAAGCGTGAAATCACGTTGACAGATTCAAATAAAGCATGAAAATATCGTCCAAATTATAATGGACGGTGGAAGTGAAAAGTATATTCCGCTGAGCTAATTAATGTCGAATCACATGCCTCATTAAAGATTTATCGATCGTTCGGTAACTATCAAATATCGTGATATTCAATTTAGTTTAAACTCAAATAAAATTATACTTTTCTAGCCGCCTTGCGGTTTCACTCGCGTTTATGGTTACTGCTTCGCTCCTATGAGTCGTAGCGTGATGTAATGTAGCCTATAGTCTTCCTCGATAAATTAACTATATCTAACACAAAAATAATTTTTCAATTGGAGCCAGTAGTTCCTGAGATTAGCGCGTTTAAACAATCAAACTTTTCAGCTTTATAATATTAGTATAGATTTTAATAGGCTATTATGGGCTCTTTTGAATTGAGAGTATTTGGACGACAAAGAGACGTTGGCGACAAAGGATTTGATATGCGTGGATTTTCTATCAGGCTAACAAAATTAAAATGTAATACAAAATACACTATGTATAAAAGATTTTAAAAGAGTTACTATCGAGTTTCTTGCTTTACGTGGTAGCTTTATAAAAATCTAAAAAAAAAAAACAAAAAAAAAACAAAAAATGACTTGTAACTTGACGATTCGAAAGTGCTTTAAGAGCCCATGTGAATAAAGTATATTTTGAGTTTGAGTTTGAGTTTTATGACATAAAATTATTTGAAACTGATTAAAATCGCGTATATTGAATCATTTTTATCATCGCGACCCGTGACGTTTCGAACACTTTACCACGTGGTTATGATCGTTTTAAAGTGTTCGAAATGTCGGAATCCATAATATTTTATAACAACAGATATCTTACGTTCATACAATTTGACGTTAAAAATATTCAATGATTCATTATTCATTCTGACAGACACGTTGGCGCAGTGATCACTGCAAATGACTGAAGCGCTAACGATCGCGGGTTCGATTCCCGCTCACGGCAAACGTCTGTATTGGCCATACGGATGTTTGTCGTGGTCTGGGTGTTTGTGAGTGTTTCCGGACCCCCGACACAAGGTCACGCGATCTTAATGGGGGCCGTTGAGTGTGATGCGTTTATTTATTATGTTTATTATTCTTTGTTTTGTGGCTTTTAATTGTGCCAAGACTTTAAAAATCTGTACCCAATTCCAACTTTAACAATATCATTTGTTTGTTTCGTCTATCACACTAAATCCCTAGCTAGTAACGTCGTCCAAAGTGATCGGGTGTCAAAATTCACGAACTTATAACATATCTCTAGATATATAATATTATTGGTCAGAATAATAAAAATAAATAACATACACGATATAAATCCTTATAAAATAGTTTTATTTCAATTAGACCGTATCTCCCAAATAAAAGTTCCCAATAATCTGGCCCAGTTCACGTTCAATAGAACATCAGATTGGCTCACAAATAGTTCGTTAATATGAACAATCCGTTGTTATATGAAAGAGATCGATTGTATCGCTTTTATTGCTGTACAATTGTTCATCGGATGCTAAATGGCGTTCCGATACAAGAAGCTGCAACGGTAGTTTAAGGCATGTGGAGTTTTATTGGTGCTGGAATTGTTATCGTTTCGAGCGAAGGAGAAATTTATAGTGGTCGTTTACATGGATATCAATGGTGCATATATCATTGGTATGTTATTTTTGAATTGTGAACGTGTAGTCCGAGATCTCATTGCCAATTTCCATGCCCATCTCTGTTCAGTATACAATTTTTCTGTCGTGTTAAACAGTCAAGGGCGCTATAGTACAAATATCAAAGCTGCTACAATTAGTTATCACCCTGACTATAATCTAAATATATATAACTCAAAGGCTACTGACTGACTCACTGACATTGTGAGCTATCAACACACAGCCCAAACCACTGGACGAATCGGCCAGAAATTTGGCATGCAGGTAGCTGTTATGACGTACACATCCGCTAAAAAGGATTTTGATTAATTCTATTCCCTATGGGGATAAAAAGGGGATGAAAATTTGTATGAAACTTTGACAATTTTAAGCCGATCGGGCTGAAACTTTGCAAGCATAAAGCAATTATGACGTAGGTATCACAGGCATCGACACGAAGTCGCGAGCATCGGCTAGTTATTTATAGGAGAACGTTTCTGCAGTGCCGCCTATTAAAATTTGACACAAAATATTCTTTTAAAATCTGTGCTCTCCTATCGCTAAAAGAGTTTGACAAAAACATAAACGCTAAAATTGCTTTGTCATGTTCATTTACGGATGATTTATTTAGCTTTTAATTAAATTGTGATACTCTTCTTTGCGAATTGAAAGAAAAATGTTAAGTAATTTTTGTGGTATTATATTTTTTTCAAAGGTAACTAGTAGGTACATTTCTTGACGGTTTTTTGGTAAAATTGGTGCTAATAGTCGTTATAAGTGGCAATATCCCTTAGCAATTTATAAGTTTATTTGTATAAATAAAACTTAATGCTTACACGTGTTGTCTATTTATCGTCAGCTTCACTATTACTCTTAATTTACAGCATTATAAAGATTTTAAATACTATCTTCCTTTCATTGATTGTCGTCGGTACTAATTGAAATTCACGACAATCACGACATGTCTAATTTAAATAAAAAATTGTTTCTAATTACGTACCATCAGCAAATATATTACTTTGTCAGTATACTAAATTGATGTAATATGAATTCAATGGAGTCTAATGGTTGGTATTAATAAAACCGATCAGACCGCCTGCGGACGCGTGGGTGACAATCGCTACATTTATAAAAAAATAATCGATAGGCAGAATCGATTCGCCGTAAGAATAAGAATCGTTTATAAACTTTAGACTTTCTCTTTTATTGGATTCGACATCATTGACATCACTAAACTTGTCACATTCCTACTTTTAAATCACGAGAAACTATGTCGTGTATGACATCGTATAGATAAAAGAATTTGATTGTGTTTTTTTTTAATAATTTTGTTAAGACTTTTTTATCTGCATGTAATGTGAATGTTTTTAGAAAGACAATATTGTATTTACTATTTAGACATGACATGACAATTATAAATTAATAAATATAAAATACCAGCCGTTGCTTGCTGTTTCACTCGCGTTTATAGTTACTGCTTCGCTCCTATGAGTCTTCGCGTGATGTAATATAGCCTATAGCCGTCCTTAATAAATAAACTATCTAACACAAAGAGAATTTTTCAATTCGAACCAGTAGTTCCTCAGTTTGAACAAACAAACAAACTTTTCACCTTTAAAATATTTTATTATTATTTACAAAAATAATCAAAAACTGCAATGAGTATAAATCATGACCGCGTGTTATAGCTAAAATAAAAGATTTTGTTATATGACAATTGATTAATTTTTATTTAAATATTTTTATTTATAAATATTTGCACATTTTAAAAACTTTAATTCGTGTTGCATACTTTAATCCATTTACTTTTACAAAATATGTGTACATAATATAACATTTGAATAAAATAAAGTAAATTAATACAATTTTTACAAAAGATTGTAAACTTCATCTAAGCCACTGCATCTGGGTAAAGTTCCCAAAATACTGGCAGCATTACCCCGTTGTAATGGCCAAGCGGATCCTTTGACCGAGGTAGCATACTATATATATTTTATAATGAAAATACAATGCTATAAGAAAACTGCTATTTGACTGTCAATGATTATATCTGTATATTGAAATGAGCTTGATCAGAGGAAGTACCGAGTGTTCGTTCTGATTTGTAGAATCCACATTCAGAGCCGGCGATAGCTTTACGTGGAACTGTCAAGATTGATTTGTAAAATGATGATTCGAAAGCGCTCCAAAGAGATTTGATAGAATATATTTGTTATTTCATATGTAAATAAAAATCAATTGCGGAATCTATGTACGTACCTGAGTGCGCAGAATGGTTGCACCTAAAAGACTAATTATTTTTTTAAACCCGACCAAAAAAAGAGATGTTATAAGTTTGACGTGTGTATATATGGACGCTGATAAGCAATACTGTGTCAAACCACACGGACTTCATTTTGAGAAAATGGCGTCTAAAGATGTCAAAACTATTCATAACAAATATGTTTGAAGAAGTTTGAAGAAGGTATAATGAATTAAAAGCAGAGTGATATATTTAATATATTATCTAATAAAACAGTTTTTCAAATATTTAAGATTATTGTATAAATTGCAAAATATGGAACACACTTAAAAATTGAAACAATTCATAAAGAGACTTTTTCCGTACTTACATAGTTTATATGACTTGAATTTTTTTTATAATGTTAAATAGGTGATGCAGTATCAAAATACATCAATATCTCAAAATAAAACTTTTTGTGGGTTGACACATTATTGCTTATCAGCATCCATATATGTATGTGTGCGATATCGTAACTCCCTAACGAATGGACCGATTTTGATGAGGTTTTTTTCTATGTAAGCTGATGTAATCGGAGTGGTCCTTAGCTATAATTTACGAAGACTCTTTAGATGTTTAAAGGTTAATATTGTCATGCTCTTACTGTTGTTGAAAAGACATGAGCAACTTCTGGTATGATCGAATCGACATTCACTATACTGTGAATTTAATGATACTAAAATAACATAGTTACGTAACCTTGTCTCCATACTGCAGCCTATTTATTTTTTGAATGGAAGAAAAAGTTTGAAAAATCGTACGGAAAAGTGAAATTTTTGTGTTAGAAAATTTGCGTATAGAAAAGTAAGAACACGCGCGAAGCCGGGCGGGCAGATAGTTTTTTTTTTCGTCTGCAATTGAAAGTCTAAATATTATTAGTTTATTCAGGATTCTGCAGTAGCTATAGAAAATTGTCAAGGGGTTTCAAGAGTCCATTAGCGGGATTGCAATCTTATCTTAGTGCTTCTTCAGTTAGTAGAAAACAGAAAATGATACTTTTTCATTTAAATATCCTTTCAGACTAAAAAATCATATAAAAATCGGCCCACAATAGTCGGAACAATCGGTGAACACACTTACATATATAGGTACATAAAATAATATAACATCTTAAAGTCGGTTAAAAATTCAAACGCCGTATATTCTTGTTGATTACCGATGCCATAAATAATAACTACTTATGCAATATTTCATCCATTAAAATAGTTTACTATATGTACTGACAATGCGTATTATTTGTAAGCTAGGTGACCGTGCTAATACTCGGTACGTTAAAAAAATTACGTAAAATTATTATGAAAACATTTATTTTTAGGTATTTACTAAATAGTCATTAAAGGGGAAAATGGTCTTCTAAATGGCGTATCAAACATTAATCTTGATGTAGTATTTTAAATACACATAAAACACCCTTAAGAAATAATATGTATAACATACATTGTATATGTATGCATGTATAATTGTATATAGATTTCATAGATATTGTCAACAAGAGATACTGTCACTTATCTGTGTGCCCACTTTCTGGAAAATTCCGAGCAACGTGATCCTCAGTAAAAAGATCCACGTATTGGTTACTGTCGAGTTTGTAAGTAAAAGTACGTAAAAAGTCGAGTATACACGATATCGGATTACGAGTACTTTACCTTCGACGTTTTAGAGCCGCTTCCAGTCAAGTGGGCGTGAATGTTTTATTGTTTCGTGTTTATGTTGTGTACATCGAGTGTAGAGTCAATATTTATATCGGATACATTATTAAGTTGTTTCTTAAATGTTCGATTGTTTGAAGTTTAAAAAACAATGAATAAAACGTGAAATAAAAATATTTATTAGGCGAGAATTACACTTATAACTTTTGTTCTTAAACTTTCATAAAAATTTACATAAGTTTTGTCATCGCTTTACACCTGAAATTATTTACTGTCAGTCCCTTATTTTTGACATTCGCAGCTTTCGTAACTTACGACTTATCTGTTACTAAGTTACAGACTTGTTTTTTAACGCTCTCGAAAGTAAAATTTAGAAATGTAATTCTCTAATAAGTAATTTATCATGTAAGTTATTTGGTATATTGTGGTCGTTATATTGTGTCTGTTATTAAAATTAATGGACTTGTCGAATTGGTATTTCTATTTAATTTATTTTTTGGAATTGGATAATGATGTAGATTGTATAAAAAAGTAAACACAAATCTAATACCTAATTCGAGTTTAAGAAATAAGTTATCATAATTTTTTTTGTATTTCAAGCCCTAGTATTTCATAACTTAACATAAAATTGAATTAACGATATTAAAACTCAATCTGCGCCGAAAACCAAAAAAAATTACGACGAATGTACTCTTTACATTACCTTAAGACAAGAGTACAATACCCGACAATGTATAAATTGTAACACATTAGTACCTCCGTATTAAGGTTAGGAGAGCGTTCTCTGATAGCAGTCATTGCCGCCCACGCCGCACGCGCCCGACACCCTGATTGACAATTGACGGCTGGCCGCCGCTCCATTGTTGCTAACGATACGTTCGAGCTTTTTGTGTAATAAGCTTTGAAGCATGACATTCCAGAGGTTTTGTTTCTAAATGCTAAATAATTTCAACATGTGTAATTCCCTAATGGTTAACTTCTATATGTGTCGGAATTTCTTTCAAGTTTTCCTCGAGATTTTCTCTTTCACTGCCGAGCAAAGAATTTAAACACGAATTTAGCACTTGAAAACTCAGTGGTGCTAAGTATAATAATAGTTTTTCTTATAATATAAAATGGTTAACACTAAGATCATGACCCCTTCAACTTTGAGTAAATATTTTTCTTTACTTTATTAAAAAATACTAAACACTTTATTTATTTAGTGAATTGTGATTATCATGTACTACCGATAAAGTTTATATATATATATATATATATATATATATATATATATATATATATATATATATATATATATTTTTTTTTTCTTTTTTTTTTTTTTTGTTTACGCAGGGTAAATCTTCATAGATACCCGACTCCTGGGGGGGAGACCGGGTTAAAGTTTATATATATTCAACTTAAAATTGAAAAGGTCAATAATTACTTATAATTTTAATGACTAAGACTTAAACAAGTTTCAAAATCGGTTAACAAACATAAAAAACATACGCTACAAATTGAGAACCTCCTTCTTTTTGAAGTCGGTTGAAAATAATATCTTGCTCCACGTTTACAATAACCAATATTAAACAACAACAAAAATTCATAAAGTAAACAAAAATAAAATACAAAAAAAGTAAATTTTTTAATTGGCAAAAATATGACGTGTTGACGTTCGTCGTTAGACCTCGGTGAAGGGACATGGTAATGAGTGTGTTCCGTATGGGACGAACGGGCCAAATGGACCGATTATGCAAATAGTGTCTGCGTTCGACTGGCTCTGCCATATAAAGACACAATGAAATGGGCCATTTTTAAATACACCAGCGCACAATTCACATGGAAATTTCGTGCATGCATTTGCATAATTTGACTTCTCGGTAGCTTTGTTATTAAAAGTCTGGAAAACGCTATTATGCTGTCATTTTGAAGAGAACCTATCTGACATTAATTGACGTTCTTTTAATACTACACTGTCATAAATTGTGTGATTTTTAAATTATTACCTTTTAATATCCGTAAACACTTTCTCTTTAATGGTGAAGAAAAGAATTTAATGGAACTATTTTTCTCGGCAAAGGATCTCACATTAATCAGCCGTCGTAATAAATTTTTCAATCACTCATCGGATTATAAAAATGAAAGTTGTATCAAATGATATAATAAATAACAGGAATTCGTTACAATCTAAAGATTTAAAATAACTATACAGTCGAATCAGTAAATTAATTAAATTATTGTTTACAATTAGAATTTTTACATAAACTTTTACCAACCGAGATATTTTTAAATTAACCATTGAAAAAAACAAGTATATTAGGATCAATAAATTAAAAGCATATGTTATTTAATATTATGATATCAATTGAAACTATAAATAATAAATTAACCAAATTTCATCAACATTTTGTGACATTAAAGTCTGAACAGCCGAAGTCCCGAGGTTTTGGCGTTTTGTAGCCAAAAATGTGATTTCTTTGGATTCAATTATTTTACCACTATGCGAGCGATATGGAATTATTTTATTCTATAGAATCTGATATAATTTATCTATACTAAAAATATAAGGAATAAAAATTTATTTTTAAGTTTGTACGTAGGATTTATTAATCTATCAGACTACTGATCTGAAAAATTCGTTATGCGTTGGATAACCCGTTTATTGAGTATAGGCTATAATACAACACGTAAGACTCACAGGAGCGAAGCAGTAACCATTAACGCGAGTGAAACTGCGAAGCTAGTTTAATACAAAAATTCGATCCCTTGCATGTAGAACACGGTGTCATTACTGTATATTTTTATGTGTAAAATGATAAAAGACATCCTTTTGTGGTATGTAATTTTATGCTCTTTTACGCGAAACAAATCGTAAATAAGCATATAAAATACAGTAAAGAAATGGTCGGGCCATTGTTTATATAAGCTGACGTCTATACTTTGGGGCAATATTTCATATGAGCTGGAACTAAGGTTGTCCGACATTATTCCTATTTATAAATATATTTTTTATCTATACTGACGAATAAAATATAAATGTATATGAAAGTAAATACAGTTCGCATAAAAAAATCTATTCTTAAAATTTTGTCTGTCCGTCTGTTTGTTCCGATTAATCTTTGAAACGGCTCGACCGATTTTACAGGACTTTCACTCGCAAATAGCTAATGTAAAGGAGTAAATTATGCTCCTTTTTTAATTTTTTTTATTTGAATTTTTCGTAGACAAAGTCGCAGGCTTTAGGTAGTGGTGAATATAAACAAACTTAATTTTTTATAAATACTTATACGTAAAAGTAATGTGGTTGGAAATATAGATTGAACTTATCAATATTATTTAATTGTGACGTAAGCACGTCATAGTTTTATAAATGCAAAATGCGATCGGTTTAAAATTGACAAAGTTTATATAAACTTTCATTCCCTATTTTATCGCCTTGGGGGTAGAATTAATCAAAGTCCTATTCTTAGCGGATGCCTACGTCATAACATCTACCTACATGCCAAATTTCAGCCTGAACCGTCCAGTGGTTTGAGCTGTGCGTTGATAGATCACTATGTCAGTCAGTCAGTCAGTCACCTTTGAGTTTTATATAGATTATACTATATTTTTATTACATATCAATAAACATATACTCAACATTTTGCCTCGCTGTAATGACATCGATAGATTTTTAGGTTTTAAACTCGGTATAGTTTTTAATTATTCAATTAAAATTTGTATTTTATTTTTCTTTTCCCATATTTTTGTATACATTTTGTGAATATTCTTTGATAATTTAATAAAGTTAAGAGTAATAAAATAAAATAAATTACTATTTTGAAATAAAGAGTAATAGATCGAAGTCCATGCGAGCGAAGTCGTGGGTAGAATTTAGTACGACCATAAATATTTGTTGATACATGTTCTAACAATTAAACAAGGTTGAACATGACTTGTACATGGACAATACAATATTTACATACTGTTAGTTTATTAACATTCTTGGTTATTATTTATTTTTGTTTCAAAATCAATAAGTCATAAGAGGTACCTTATTAATATATTGTAGGTACAATATTACTTATAACATTAAACAAAAGATAATAATAATTGATTCGATCAAAATATACTTCATTTAAGTGGGCTTTTACAAGCACTATAAAATCATCAATACAGAAACAAAAATAATTCAATTGATGAAGCTACCACCGGTTCGGAATGTAGATTCTACCGAGAAGAAACTCGATAGTTACTTATAATTTGGTACATGCTCGGTAAAGTGACATCCATGAAAGAATTTATCTTCCCATTTTGTTATTACAGAATTATACATAGATCGATAAGTATTATTTATGAGTAAAGAATAGATAGCGGTGTACTTCATCATATTTTCTAAACCCCTGATCACTCTATTAGATAAATGCTAAAGTGAAATTCTAATTGAAAACGGATGAATTAGAAATTTGCATAGAAACGTGTGAATAGGTGAGTTTTCTTCTCGAAATAAATCATTTGTGGTGATGGCGTGTATCATTAAATGAAAAGTGGACAGAAACTCCATAGACAGTTCAGATTAACATGGCGATTCTGCGGTTGAGAACAAATTACTTTCGACGGAAATTGACTTTGATGATTACTCGTTATTTCAATTATTTCAACGTAATCACATTAACATTACTAATGTGTATGTTTTGTTTGTTTCTATGTTTTGGTACAAAAAGCAGTCATAATGACGACGTAAGGGTCAGGCAATATGTTGCACATTGACACCTAATACGTTGTTCTAAAGAAAGGTATCAAAAGTTAAATATACACACTAGCTGGTACCCGCGACTTCGTCTGCGTACTTTTAATTTGAACATTAAGCATTATATTATCCGTTCCGATTCCGTTCCGTTCCGTTCGAATTTCGGGAATTCCGTTTTTAATAAAACTCTACACTCCCTAAGAGACTCACGCACCAAGTTTCATGGTTTCATCTTCAAAAATGACGAACACCCTTACAAACTTTCAACTCCTATTTCACCGCCATACTGGTAAAAATTTCAAAATGCTAGAACAAACGATTTTTTGTTTCTTATTTAATGCCTAAATACAAAATGCAATGTTTTTATCTTCAAAAATAACGAACTTTATACATACTTTTAACCCCTATTTCATTCAAAACAAAAAATAGCACCTATGAGAAAAAGATTTTAAGTGAATAAGCGCAATAATATAAATATATCTTAGTGATCAAATTTAGAAATCTGCAGATAAATTAAATGTTCGAAATAATCAATTAAATGATTGATTTCAATTACATCCCTATTCCTTACTACTATTATAAATGTTGGAACATGGAAAAGAACAAAAAGTCGGTGAAGTTCTAACACTAAAAATGAATACTTATAGGCTATATTACATAACGCTACTACTCATGAGTAAAGAAATAACCATAAGCGTAAATGAAACCGCGAATTACAGTTAGTATTTTATAAAGAAATCACTATTGTGACGCACCCTATCATTAAACTAGCTGTCCCTTGCGTTTTTACTCGCGTTTATTATTACTTCTTTGCTCCTATGAGTCGTAGCGTGATGAAATATAGTATTTAGCCTTCCTCACTAAACTAAACTCTCTAATAAATAATAATTTTTCAATTCGAATCAGTAGTTCCTGAGCGCGTTCAAACAAACTCCTCAGCTTTATATATTAGTATAGATCTATACTAATATTATAAAGCTAAAGAGTTTGTTTGTTTGATTGTTTGCTAATCTCAGGAACTACTGGTCCGATTTGAAAAATTATTTCAGTGTTAGATAACCCATTTATCGAAGAAGGTTATAGGCTTTATATTATAAAGTTCTAAAAAAAGTCCGCGACAGCTTATGTCTATCTAAGGTTAGCTCACTATAACCTTTTTTATGCTAACCAAATTTGTTCTAAAATCATGCATTATTATTAGCCCAAAGTAACTATTCCACGCGCACGAAGTCGCGGGCGGAAGCTAGTGAGATATAATATGAAGGTAGTGTCAGAGGTAAAGGCAGTATATTAAAAGTAAATAACTGTATCATCTAATCGGAGCACGAGCTGCGTCCACGGTAATCGGTATTACTGATTTCAATTACAAGACTGGATATTGGATGCACGATGAAATCTAATTGAAGTTGTGCAACAAGCATTATTATAACATCGTATATAATATTTATATGTAATAAACGATTTTCCGAATGTTTCCTTTTTTAACCTACTATAAAAAAAAGAGGAAGTTTTCAGTTCTTCGATTATTTTTATTTATGAACCCACACTACTGAAAAAATGGCTTGACCGATTTGGTTAATTTACAAATATGTTAGGTTAATAATAAACGCTGATAAGCAATACTGTGCAATCTGGACTTCATTTTGAGAAACATAGGGTCTAAACCTGTTTTCTCTTTTCTATTTTGATCATTACAATAAAAGGTTTTATCTAATAATACGATTTTCAAACATATTAAAATATTCATATTGCAAAATATTAAACACACTTCAATATTCGAAACATTAAATTGAGAAACATTTTTCCGTACTTATTTGACTTAATTTTTTTTAATTATATAAAATGCACGACAGAATACATGAATATCTCAGATGTTGACTTTTAGTGGGTTGACACATTATTGATTATCAGCATCCAATTAAAATATACCCCAAGCGGGATTCGAAAAACTCTTCAGCGTTAAAGTCACTAGCTATCATCGTGTCAGAACGATCATCAAAAAGCAATAAGCTAAGACCAGTAGCTTGTAATAATATAACTTTATGACACCAATATCAAATAAACTCAACATAATATAATCCGCATTAAGCTAGCTACATTATTTGAAACATACAGTTGGCTACGGAGATGTAGTCGTCTCGCCGTGACCGCAGACATGATACAACATAAACTCCGTGACGCCTACATAGTAAAACGAAGAGCGATGCAAATCGTAAATCGATATATTGACGTAACAAGTAGGCGCCTGACTACGATGCTTAAGCGTGAATCATACTATTGGACATACGTACGCAGCTGATGGACGCAACGTGTGCTCTATCAGGGGGCTAATTGTGTAAATTGTCGTTATCAAAGCTTGCCACGTTTTGACAGTTAAAGTAGGCGTTTCAGTGCAACGATCAGAAATCAACTGTCAGGTGTGGCATGTTTTGGAAGCGATAGTTTTAATTATTAGCCTCTTCGTCAATAACATAACATAAATACATGTACAACGGTATTAAACATTTGAGTTTTCAAGAGCTTTTAGGTTTATATTTATTACCTAATTAAAGTTCATGTCTCTAGAAAATTTTAAGAAGCGTATATACAAGCATCTTAAAATTGGCGAATATATCCGCCTGGAGCAGCTTAATTGAATCAAATATTCTTCGCCTTGATAGGTCTGATTTTGCCCAGCAGTGAAACATTTAGAGGATGTTATTGTCAAAGTCACCTTCGAGCGGACAATTTTTGTTGAGATTTTGACTCCTGCGAGAGCAACACGTCCGACACTGATCTGACACGACGTGTATTTAGTCAAGTCTATCAGTTGCGGCTTTAAGCTGCGTCATGCGTCCGATAGTATGTTGCAGGCTTTTGAAATTGTAATTATTTTAAAAGTGAAAGAGGCAAGGATAAACGAACAATCTTTTTTTTGGAAAAAATAAAAAATTCTCCGTTTTTTCTGGGATAAGTAAATTTTCATGAAAAGAAATCTTGACTTAAGATTTTAAGCCATTAGAAACAATTTCCCAATTATTAATTATCTGATTACTTTTAACTGATATAATAGAGGTAGGAATTTTTACTTTATTATCTCATAACTTTATTATATATTAACTCATTTTAAAAATTACTTGAAATGAAACACTTTCAGATTGGGCTCAGGAAATTTTCACTAAAATCAGCTTAGTAGATTGAGTAAGAGAAAAGAGAGATTTCCAGAAAATAACATCAAAGTTTTGCCTCAATGTTCAAAACGTCTAAACTGTGTTCATAAAAAACATAACATTTTATACATGTATAGAATAGAATTTATTCAATTTATACGGCCAGTAAGGTCGTGAACTGGATTTGGAATGACAAACGCAATAGGCGCTGCTCTACTGCGAATAATTGTCTTATAAAGTTCAAGAGTATAAATTCGATAACAGCACATTAAGTAATAGCCTTCATCTTGCTTAAAGTCAGAAGAAGGAAGCTGCCAATCCTTCCTATCAACGCTTGACAAGTGATGACATCTATTTCCTCGCTCTCCGAAAAAATACACTAATTAAAACTACACACAAATCCGTTTCGTAGAATATCGTTGTTACTCGTGACTTCATCTTTGTGACCCTTTCAAATTTTAATTTTCGAACAATAGTCCTAAGTCCTTCTACAAGGTCCATTCTTTATTCATACCAAATTTAACGAAATTAGTTCTGCAATTGCAATAAACATAGTGATAGATAAACGGGGTTTCATTCAGATTTGTATTAGTATGGATTAACAAGCATCGCTTACTCTATCAAGTATCCGAATCGCTTTCAAAGCGATACCAACCGGTTTAAAAATACGACTGATGTTTTCCGGTGCTAACGTAACGAACATCCTCAATATTATGGAAATGATCCTAAGCAATGGGGTATGTAGGTCATTGATGTACTGAGCGATCGAGGAAATTGTTGACTCGATAAAAATATCGATTTAAGATCGATAAAACGCATTGAATATTAACGGTTGGACTTAATTATATGCTCTGTGACAAACTTGCTCTAAATAAGGGCTTCATGTGCTAGTATCGAGAAACGTAATCGATTTTGAAGTCGATGAATTGTTTAATTATTTAAAACACCTAAGTAATAACTATTAGTAATTAATTTATAAATATATTTGACTAGTTGTTCCTTGCGGTTTCACTCGCGTTTATGGTTACTGCTTCGCTCCTGTGTCGTAGCCTCCTAGCTAGTAATATAGCCCTCATCATTAAATAAACTATCTAACACAAAAATAATTTCTCAACTCGAAACAGTAGTTCCTGAGGATGGCGCATTTAAACAAACAAACAAACAAACAAACAAACCTCCAGTTTTATAATATAAGTAGGTGTTTATTTTTTATGACATGTAGTGGATGTCTCGTCATATGTGGTTTCCGTAACCATTGATTGTATTGTGATGAAACTTTAGAAGGATGTTCTGGGGACGCCCACGATGGTTCAAATAATCTATACACTCGTACTTTAGGTGGCATTGTAATTGCGACTACAACTATACCTGCTAATATTATAAAAAAAAGTAAAATTTGTTTGTAAGTTTGTGTGTGAGGGATAATCTTTGAAACTACTGATCCGATTAAAAAATCGTTTTGCTTGTATAGCACGTTTATTAAAGGAGTTTAAAGGCTATAATAAATCCCGCTAAGATTTCATGACCGAAGCATAAATGGACGCTGATAAGCAATACTGTGTCAAGACACATGGACTTCATTTTCAGAAAATGGCGTCTAAAAATGTACTAGCCATCTTAATAAATTTGTTTGTTTTCGATTTTTACACAAGGTATAATGGATTAAAAGCAAATTCATAGATTTAATGTGCTATTTAA
The DNA here is from genome assembly GCA_037950945.1 of Hypolimnas misippus. Lineage (NCBI taxonomy): Eukaryota > Metazoa > Arthropoda > Insecta > Lepidoptera > Nymphalidae > Hypolimnas > Hypolimnas misippus. Next base: position 3,171,250 of record JBBEEQ010000024.1, read on the forward strand.
TAAATTTATTTTCAAATATTTGAGATTATTGTATGAATTGCAAAATATGGAACGCACTTGAAATTCGGAACATCGAATTAAGATTTTTTTCCGTACTTATTTAGGTTTATTTAACTTGAAATTTTTAAACAGCATCCAAATGCAAGTGATGCCGCCAGGGACAGCTAGTCATTTATAAAATAACATGCCTCGTCGTAAATATTATTATTATGCAAATGTATTTTTAATTAACATCATTTTCAACATCCAAATAATAATTAATATTAAATTATTATATTGTAAGAAATAAGATGTAGGTAGACTTAAAAAAAAGGATTACAAAACAAAAGTTAACATTTAAATTTTATGATTTAACGAATTTACAACCAAAATACGTTCTAGAATAATTTTAACTACAAAAATAATGATATTAGCAAAATAAACCAGGCAGAGCTTCCGCGCAGTCTGAAGTTCAACAGCAAAGTGATGCTCGAATAGCTAACGTCTTCCTTTTATAGCGATAGCGAGCTACCGTCATAAAAATGTCTGCTAACAATATATATTTAAATTTCTATTAATAATTTATAATTATATTCTGCTAATATGTATTACGATGAATCACCGGACCGATGGCTGCAGCCTTCTAGACCGAAGGGTCGATGCACTAAAGAGCTTATTTTGCACTTGTTTTTCCTATATTATACGGAGGTAAAGATATTTAAATATTAACAAATAATATTCGCTGTTGTATATAATCATCGTCGTATATAATTTAAAAATTGAATATCTGCGCTTACGCATCATTTCGTTACATTGTTGTTAAATACAAGTAATTTAACACCAGGAAGTCAATGGCGGTGAAAACATCGCTTCCAAAGGATTCTAGTTATTAATTAAGATATGAGATAAATATTACAAAGTAGTGACAGATTATTGGTAATAAGTAAGTGCCGTGTAATGTTTATTTGCAACCGTATATTTACTAAGTAGTGTGTAATTATTTTAATTATAATTCGTTTTTAATCAGACTTGTAATCAGTCGCGCCTTAATTTTCATTTACGTCGTTAATTTTGTAAAATATAATATTAACTGGAAGGCTTTTAATTGTTTTTATCCTTATATTATAAATGCGAAAGTAACTGTCTGTGTGTTACGCAATCATGCCGAAACTACTGAAACGATATAAATGAAATTTAGTACAGAGATAGTCTAGAGAAAGGATATAAGCTTTTTAATGCGAAATACGAGTAAAAGACTGTAAAGTGTTGAAATAAGGCAGACGAAGTCGCGGGTACCATCTAGTATACAATATCAGTGACGACTACGTTTATGGTTACTGCTTAGTTCCTACGACTTGTAGGCGTGATGTAATATAGCCTATAGCCTTCCTCAATAAGTAAACTATTCAACACAAAAAGATTCTTTTTATTCGAACCAGCAGTTCCTGAGATTAGCGCGTTCATACAAACAAACATAATCTTCAGCCTTATAATATTAGTATAGATAATTTCAGGTCGATTTCCAATTTGACATACACAGATTATTAAGATTTATTTTAATAATAGAATGAGGTGCTATGTATTATAATGCACAGATACAAAATACGCGTACATTGACTTCACTCGTGGATTTAGACGATTAGTGAATCAATGTAGAAACTAGTGAAGATCCATCTAATACAATATAAGTCGATTTAAGTGCATATTAGCCTTTATTGGAAGATAAACAACCTTCGTGACTCGAATGAGATTGATCGAATCATTCGAGTGTCGTAAGGGCTTATAAATCGATATTCGCCTTATCTGGCGTTCGTTATTACACGTCAGTTAAGTTTAACTAGCTATAATAATGTTATTTGCACAAGCGATTATCACACTTGGTTATTCATACTAATCGATATAAATAAATAAAATTGAAGTTTCTGTTCGTAATTAAAAAAAAACAGGTTTTCAACCGACTTCAAAAAGGGAGAAGGTTTTTAATTAATAGTTTATGCTTTTTTAAATGCTTGTTACTTTAAAACTCCGCCATTGCTTAACCGATTTTGGAAATCCATAAATTTACATAATACTTTGGTTTTTTAAATCAACATAACTAGAATTAATAAAGTGTACCCGCAACGTCCCTGGTGTTGCAGATTAAAAATGTAAAACAATTAAAAAAAAAAAAGACAATCTGTTCGTTGAGGCTAGACCAATTCTGGTAAAACGTCTCAAAACCATGGCTAGTAAACCCTCATTCAAATAAAGAAAACCGCGCCCAAATCGGTTCACCCGTTTAGGAGCTACACAGGCACACAAACACACACAGCCGTCAAACTTATAACACGCCCTTTTGCGTCAGGAAAAAAAATAATTCTACACAGAAGAAGTCGCGGGAACCAACTGGTACTTAGAAAAGGTGATTAGCACTTGTGACGCATAATGAATATTTTGACACGTAATCTCTTGCGTAACTTACACGTAATTATTATTAATACCGATAAGGCGAGAATTACGTTTGTAAGTTTTACTCTCGTGATTGATATAAAACTACTTTGTAACTTGGTCATAGTTACCTAGCTAAGGGGCTATCTATTAATCACGTGATGTTTTTTAACAACTTTTTAAACCCACGGTTCTGCCTTGGTGTTACGTATTGAGGTTTTGTACTCCCCCTCGCCTCACGAAGATATCGTATATTTTTTTTGTATATAATACATAAGTAGCGATACTAAAATAATAATAATCTTCAATTCAAAACAACAACAGAAGGAATAACTTATGTAAACCTTTATGAAAATGTGAGAGAAAAACTTATAAGTGTAATTCTTACCTATATCTCTAAGTTTAATAACATTACATTCGTTACTCTTCAGTACATACTGGATATTATCTGTTAAAGTAGTTTTTTTTTTACTTAAAAGATAACTTCTAATTTCGTCTACAATAATTTTTATAAAAATTCGCTCAGCGGATTAGCTATGTAAAGGAACAAACGAATATTCATGATATTAGAAAGGAATGTAAATATTATATGATTTAATAAAAATATGGACGTTGATATGCAATACTGTGTCAAGCCACACAGACTTTATTTTGAGAAAATGGCGTCTAAAGATGTCAAACCTATTCTTAACAAATATGTTTGAAGAAGTATATATCCACCTTTTCTTTTCTGTTTTGATAAAAGGTGTAATGAATTAAAAGCAGATTGATATATTTAATATATTATCTCATTAAAAGTTTTTCATATATTTAAGATTATTGTATGAATAGCAAAATATGAAACGCACTTGAAATTCGAAACAATTAATTAGGAAACTTTTTCCGTACTTATTTAGTTTAAATGACTTTAATTTTTTTTTAATAATGTTAAATAGGTGATGCAGTATCAAAATACATCAATATCTCAGAATTTGACTTTTTGTGGGTTGACACATTATTGCTTATCAGCATCCATATAATATCTACTTCTTTTGTCAGTGTGTACAATAATAACGAAATAATCCGTGCTCATATGGCACAACTAAAAGCTATTAAACCTAATAATTGAATTGAAAGTATTATTAATTTTTCAATACAATTATTAGGTTTAAAAACTTTACTCCTTTTAAAGCTGCATTGATTTTGAGGATTTTTTTTGTGATTCACAAATAATATAATAGCGGTTCTATTGAGTAAGACAACATGTATCAGGTATATTAAATAATATTAATTTATTATAATTACAAAACGAGATAACATAGAATGATAGCTGTGCGTTTAGTGAGCTTTAAATCAATCATTCGTCTGTCTTGGTTCCAATCAACATTATACTGTAGCCTGTAATTTGTCGCTTGATGTATTGAGTAGTGCAAGAAAGTTCATGATGATATTACATAAGTGGACGCTGATAACTAATACTGCGTCAAGCCACACGGACTTCATATTGAGAAAATGGTGTCTGAAGAAGTTAAACCTATTCCCAACGAATTTATTTTTGTCTTTTATATTTTGATACAAAATATGTTTTATTAAAACTTTAATAGTCGAAACACTAAATTAAGAGACTTATTTACATAAGATGGGTTAAAAAATGTTTGTATAATGTTATATATTTGACGCATTAACAGAATACATACATATCTCCGAATTCGACTTTTTGCGGGTTGACACGTTATTGCTTATCAGCATTGAACTGTGAAATAGTGAAATTTGCTAGCTTCTGGTCTTATTGAGGAAAATTTCGTTAACACAATTTTCAGCTAAGCAACCAAGCCATAGTATTTACAACAATTAAAATAAATTATAACAGAGCATAAATTTTCCTTACCCCCTGGTATCTTGTAAATTAGACCAACCTTCATAGCCTTCGTGGACTGTCAAAAATTAAGACTATTTCCAAAACGATAATAATACTATGTGTACAATTGGCACAACTAAAAGCCACAAAACAAAATAAAGAAAGAAAGAAAAGATAATAATACTAAACGCGATTTAAATCCGTTTAAAACTGTTTTATTTCAATCTGTTGTTATAGTGAAAATCGAAGGAAATTCTGTGGGAAAAACAAATCGAAATTACGCCACAATTACACAAGATTAATAATAATATTTATTTAGATGTATTGCTAACATTTAGAAACATATACAAAAAATATGCAAAACTTATAAGTGTAAATTACGCCTTATATTTCATATATGTATAACCTATATCCCAATTTCGGAATTCAGGTAAATAATAAATCTATATTTTAACAAAAAAAATGCTGTCGAACATGAATTACTCACATTGCATCCGCCTCTCATGGTGTCAAAATTAAAAAAAAATTAGAAAAATTTAATAATTTAAGTAAATATACTTAAATTGCGATATCTTAAGTGGGTTATTTTTTTCCAATATACAATAACGAGCCGTTAATTAAAATCAAATTTCATTTTTCGATAAAAACATAATAATTTGACCAATTATTATTTAAAAGGAGAAAGTATACTCGATGTTTCATTCCGGTTCAGATCAAAACAGTCAAAAAAGGCTTTTAATTTGTTTGAGGCGTAATATAATAGGTATCATAAACCGCAGTTGGTGGTAACAATTCACAGGGTGTTAATAATTATCAACACTATCTATATAGTAACATTGTAAAGAGGTAAAATATCTTTTCGTCTCTGTTTGTAGATTTTAGTCTCGGTAACTATTTCTAAGTTATTAAAAAATTCTCTAATGACATAAAGCCATACTATTCTGGAAGGCTATCAATATATTTTGACAGACAATGCGTGTAGTGGTCACTGCAACTGATTAAAGGTAGCGAGTTCAATTCCCGCTCACAGTATATATTTGTATTGAACGTATGGATTTTCGTCTTGGTCTCTATGCTTTGTTTATACGGTATGTGTTTTCGGACCCAAGTTTTTGAGATCCGAATAGAGGTTGTTGAGTGTGATGCGTTTTATATACCTATGTGGTATATTTTATGGCAATTCTATGCAAAATAACGAGTAAAATCTAATAAACTTATAAAGCCAACAAAAGTCAGCATCACTCGTGGATATTAACACCTAGAAAATACTACAATAATTAGCGTGATTCACAATTTGAATTAACGATTATTTACAAATATAAATTCAATAATCACTACCATTGTATTCTTCTTTTAAAACACATTTACAAATAAAAAAATACTCAATACTCAACATTCATTGTGTATCATAATCGTCGGTGATATTGCTTCTGATACCTTTCTGTAACTATTTCGAAATAATCAAATTAATTACATACATAATAATGTCACAACATTTAAGTTAATTACGGGTATAATATTGATGAAAATTATCACCAACGTACATATATTTAATTACAATTAAACCACGGTATCATTTTATTTTATTTTAATCTTAAATTTTATTACTCGTAACTGTAGTACGTTTCGCTTTTACGAAGTCTTACTGAGTAATTGGTAGCCTGTTAATCATTAAATCGAAGGTTTTACATAACTAAAGCCAGCACTAATTGTCCCTACACTTAACCTTTTATCACTGGTTTACATTTTAAATCTAGTTTAGTACGGTTAATTGCTCTCGTTTTTCGTATCCATTCAAGAATCTTGTGTGCCAATTTAAATTCGATTGTGTAATAGCAACTCTGACGATTGTCATATCGGTTAATTATATATATAAGCAATAATGTATTCTGATTATAAGTCATATATTTAACATTATTCAAAAAAATTACAAGTCATCTAAACTCAATAAGTACGGAAAAAAGTTTCTTAATTTAATGTCTCGAATCTTGTAGAGTGCTCAATATTTTGTAATATAAAATAATGGAATATAATTGAAAAATTTATTTTATCTAATAAAAACTTTTTATGATACCAATCTGTTTTTAATTCATTTTACATATTATCAAAATAGAAAAGAGAAGATATATACATAAGTCTCCAAAAAAAATTGTTAAGAATAGGCTTGACATCTTTAGACGCCATTTTCTCAAAATGAAGTCCTTGTGACTTGACATAGCTATATAGCTATTGGTTATCAGCGTCCATATTGTCAAATGTTTTGGATAAATTTGAGCCTTCTACTTATGCTATTAACGATCAAAAATCTGTGGACCAACTGTGTAATACTATAGCCATTACAAATCGCTACATTCTGGCAGTTGAGTTCTTAATTTTTGTTCTAAAACACCTTTAACTGTCAAAATGAGACATGATTTGATAACGACATTTTCAACAATTAGGCCTCTGTTTACACTAAACTGGATGTTTCTTTCGATTTCATTCGTGTTAAATTTTGGTACTTGTTCGATTGACGATTATAGGTACTTTTCCTTAAATCTTCACATAACCAGATCCGTAGGGAAATACCTAATTTCTTTTACTTGAATGACATACTAATTAAACTGAAATTCGATTTAAAAACCGTGTTTTTAATCGATTTTGATCAAAATTCTATAGGACCAATCTAATGGTTCACCCTTTGAAACAAGATTTTTTTTTAAATCGTTTAAAAAATGAAGTTCCGTAACAATCATTAAAAAAAAACGTACATTACGAATTCTTCTTCGGACCTTCTCTTATTTTCGAAGTAACTTAAAAAAACTAGTCTCAAAAACAAGCCCCACGATTGCTATCGACGAGGTCACCGATACCGATGTCAGGGAAGAAAGTAAATTGGAAACCGTGACGTTCCTCGTGCCGAGCGATTTGTAAACGTCACATTGGGTAGTTCCATTCATAACCGACCAGATTAGCAGATCTCCGGCCCCTTCTCTCGCAGTACACGAAAGCGGGACCACATAAACTAGACGGTTAACTGCAGTGGCGTCTGTGTTAGGTTAATTTGCCTCAGATAGTGGCCATGATGGATGGCTTGACGCGCAGTATGCGCCTGCGCCGCACGCCCTCAGCCAAAGGTTAAACGCCCACTTTGTGCACGATTCCCCCGCTATATTGATTTTACAGTCGATCACGATAATGATCTCTACAATTTTTAACATATTTGACAGCATTTCCTCAACCCCAATGACCTTAATTAGAGCTCTCAGTCTACAATTGATGTTAGTTACAACTCAAACTGACGCCAACCTGAATTAGAGAGGCAAACAGGAATCCTTTGATAGGTAAGATGCTCTTTGCCCAGCAGCATGTCAAGTATGAACTATTTTCTAATATATTCCTGTATTCCTTTATATTCTGTGAAAAAGCTGTTATTTAGCTATTTTAGTTTCATAAAATAAAAAATCATGGTCTTTTTGTCATAAATCATCGTTACCAGGTAAAATATATGTTTTACAAGTATAAGTTGGTGTTTAATATAACGATAAAGATGATAACCGATTAATTTGCAAATAGCTTGATCATTATCCATAGACTATTGACTCGAGAAACGTAAAATAAAATAACATACAATTGATGGGTACGTCTTTCTTACTTAAGTTCTCCGAATCATCTGCTATCCAAGGGTCGTGTCTCGTCGATTTATCCGATTTAAAACAACGAACTTTTTGGGCACGACTTTTTTGAGACAACGGTACTTCGTTCCACTTTAACGTCGCCTTGGTACATTCTATTGTTTCAGGGAACCCCGCTATCGTGAGCGAATGTTCGCAGATAAAATGAAACAATAAATAACAGCAAGACGTCGACAATGTCTCCGCTACCGATTCCACCGTGTATGTAACTCGAAATTTATTATCCGGATCAATATTGCAGCGCTATGATCGTGTCGTAAAATAGCCCTCCACATATAACTGCTTTCGTGTTGATCCAATTTGATATCCGAATACATATTTCATTTTATCTCGTTTTACTATGTTTACATTTATATACATTTCCCCGTTATCTTGTTTCAGAGTTGTATCTAGGAAGTTTCTTGTTATTCCTAATCTGCGCGGTATATTACGAGCTAAATATCGCGGCCACCCTCTTAAGCATGCGCTATGCGTTATCTTACTTCCTGATGCAAATTATTGCAAATGGTACTTTCGTCAGCCCACTTCGGTTTGTAGGAATTTGATTTCTCGTTATGAAAAAAATGGTTTTTACCGATTTTCAAACATTAAGCATATCGGGTGAGACAAGAGCGGTGATTTCAGAAACATTATTATCTTGTTAGAATCTTTTCTTTAAGTGATTAATGTGTGTTAGTGTTGAATTATATTTTTACAAAATACTGAAGGTACTGAAAATTATTTATTGAAAACCATCTGTTTGATTGAAAACGAGCTGTCAGTTCGCTTATTGGTGACATGCGACATTCCATGGAAATCTGAAACATTAGGCAAATGTGCGAGTGCGTTGCCGGACTTTACATGAAATGCGCCTGTACACTCTTCGCTTGAAAATCCCTATGTTATATCGCATATAGAAATCTCAGGAAAAAAATACAAGTAACATTTGTGTAGATCAATTCCAACTTATTGGATATGAATAAGTAAAGATTATGTTTTAATATTATAATTAAACATTACAAATTATCTTTAGCAGTGATATTTATATTTACACAATGTAAAATTTACATTGTACCGTGTATTTTAAATTCGAAATGCTCAAATTTTAAAACTTAACTACGTTCTTATCGCCTTTTACCATTTCTTATCATTGCTACATAGGTTACAGTTTCAAATAGCATTTTATGTTTAGCGATAACTAATTCAAAGTTGTTATTTTAACTCGACATTTGAAATGTTTTTGTTTAGTGTTTTACAAAATAATAATATACACTAAGTTACTAAATGAAGGGGTCTTATGTTAATCACGGGAGGCTTCAGTATTTTAGAAACTGAACTCAACATATTGGCGTGAAGTAGGCAATATAGCGCACGTTTCGGACAGTGAGTGAAAGAGGCGGAAGCCTATCTTCCCTCATTCCTTTCATTACTTCCTATTTCCTGTTGTTTCTAATTCCATTTTTAGGTGGCAACGCATTTGTGGCTCCTCCGGAGCTGCAAGTGCCCATTTTTACGGTAAGTGAGAGAGTTGGAAGCCTAACCTCCCCCATTCCTCTCATTACTTCCGATTTATTTATTTATTTATTTATACTTTATTGTACGCCACAAGATACAGATTAAAATATGTTACAAAAAAAATGGATATTATTGTAGAGTACAACGGGCGGCCTTATGGCTAAGTAGCCATTTCTTCCAGACAACCCAATAAAGAGAGTGGTTGAATGGAAGTTGGGTAGGTGGTGCTGAGGCAGTATTATAACTACACTTACATACAAATATCTACATGTAAATACTTATACAATGTACATAAATACAATATATATAGATATATATATCAATATTATAGACTAATAAATAATTATAAGTAATCTAATAAATAAACACTATTATAAATCGTCTCTATGCAGATTCAAGATAAAATTTCTTTAGGGAATTTTTGAAAATTGATAATGTTTTAGATTTTTTTATATTTAACGGTAAATTATTCCATAACTTAATTGCCTGAATGGTAAAAGAGTCACTGTAGAATTTAGTTTTATGTGTTGGTATTTTAAGTGTAAGACTCCGGGAAGATCTCAAAAGAGAAGGATCGCCTAGAAATTTAAATTTCTCCTTTAAATAAGAAGGAGCCCTAGAATTAAATAACCCACAGTACAGAAGAGACAAAGTATGCATGTTCCGGCGAAAACGAATAGGGAGCCACTTGAGCTTTAAACGAAAAGCAGAAATGTGGTCATATTTGCGAAGGCAGAATATGAAGCGGATGGAGAGATTTTGAAGTCGCTCAAGCCTATTGAGTTGGTCCTCGGTCAGATTAGTATAGCTTGCATCGGCATAATCAAGTATAGGTAGGAGGAGAGAGTTTGCTAACATAATTTTGGTAGGAATTGGTAGAATGGATCGAAGCCGTCGTAGCGAGTTCAGTGAAGCGTAGGTTCTTCTGCTCAGTTCTTTCAAGTGATATGACCAAGATAATGTTTGGTCTAAATACACTCCCAGATTTTTCACAACGGAACAGTAAGGTAAACAAGTACCATTGTACTCAATACACGGTAAATCAGTGTAGTTAACCTTAGAGATCATGCCCGGACTACCAATAATGATGACTTGTGATTTCCCGGGGTTTATAACAAGTCCGTACCATTTACTCCATCCGTGAATTTTCTGTAGGTCGTAATTCATGCCCTCAATCGCAATGTGAAGATTTTCAGGCGTAGTGTGGCGATAAATTTGAATATCATCTGCATACATATGGTAGGACGAAGAAATGTATTGAGAAATGGAATTAATGAAAATAGCGAAGAGCAAGGGAGATAAGACGCCACCTTGAGGTACCCCTGCCTGGACATTACACCATGAGGAAAACGTCTCATTATGGCGTATGCGTTGTCGACGGCCTTTGAGGTAACTCAGAAACCACTCAATCACTGATGGAGATATGTTAAAGGAACTTAACAGACTCAATAAAATATCGTGATCAACGCAGTTGAATGCGTTGCTAAAATCTAAAAGTGTTAAAATAGTGAGTTGTTTGTTGTCCATGGCTAATCGAATATCGTCAGTAACTTTAATGAGAGCAGACACCGTACTATGACCTGCACGGAAGCCGGATTGTAAAGGATTAAGAAGTGAATGTTGGTTAAGGAAGAGGTTTAATTGGTGGAATACTAACTTTTCAAGGACTTTAGATAGGAACGGTAGGATGGAAATGGGTCGAAAATCACAATAGTTAATTGCATTCGACTTCTTCGGAATTGGGATGATTAAAGCATTTTTCCATGTGTCCGGGAATTTATTACAAGTGATGGAGTAATTGAGGATATGGACTAAGATATGGATAATAAGATCTAGGATGGGCATGATCATGTTACGGCTTATGCAGTCAGTACCAACGGCATTCGAAGACACGGACAGTATGTTCCTTTTAACATCACATTCAGTGAAAGAGGAGAAGGTAAACCGATTCCCTCATCTAGCTAGTTAGTTCCCGGTTATACAGGGTCTGTTTACTATCCTAGTCCAAATATTGATGAGTTACTAAGTTTTACACAGAGCTATTGCCGTTTGATCTTCGCAACCCCTGAGGGCAAGCCAGTTACCATTTAGACTAGATTAATTTCCCTACTGAAACTAACAAAAATTATCAGGTGATTATGATAACAACCGGAGCCACAGATTTACGTGCTCTCCGAGGAGCGGTAGGGAGACCCACAAGAAGAAACACCCAGACCGAAACAAATATTTTTACAAATATAAATATCTGCCTCGAGCGGGGATTGAACCCGCAACCGTCGGCGTTACAGGTACATTCAGCACTACTACACCAGAGCTGTCGTCATTACTTCCTTTTCCCTATCATTCCTAATTCCATTTTAAGCTGGCAATGCATTCGTGGCCCTTCTAGAGCTGCAAGTGTTCATGGGCGGCGGTGATCACTTACTATCAGATGTCCCGCCTGCTTGTTCGCCAGCTAATTTCATAAAGGTAATGGTCGTATTTTCATTTCCCGCGCATGGCAAACGTCTGTATTGGCTATACGGATGTTTATTGTGATCTGGGTCTTTGTGTTTGTCTTGTATGTATTTCCGAATTTCCCAGAAACAGGATCATGTGACCCTATGTGCGATCTCTAAAATGTCCAGAGTTGCATACCAAAAGTCTTTTTTTAAATATTGTTGTAGCTCATAATTGGCACAAGGTTAAATTCATTATCACTCCGTATTAGTAGATGGACTGTTTTAAACAAAATTATTCCTTTCAGCTTTTTCATCGCATATTTATATTTTATTTTGGATGGTAAATATTATCATACTGCTGACTAGTATTATCACAAATGTAAAACGCATCCGGGTTCCGACATCGAACGGACGGACCTACATACATACATACGTTCATATTTACATACAGGTCAAACCCATAACCCTCCTTTTGGGCTTCACCACAGTCAGGTAACAAAAACCAATAACGAAAAGGTTGAAAATGACGTCAGTAAATGCATTAAGTGCACTTTACTTTTAACGGCCGCGTTCACACTAAACACAGCCTTAATTCGCAGGGAACTGACCCTATCTCGCCAGGTTCCCTTTCGAAATGCCCTCGATGGTAATCTTCTGCTAAGTGAATGTATCCAAGTGAAATTTATGAAAGTCTGCTTAGACTAGCGATGATTAAGCGTTTAGGTAATTTGAATTTAGTGATAGAATTTGTTTTTTCTTTGGCTGCAGTTTTATAATTTACATTGTCTATTTTTAAAGAACACATTACAACTATCAATTCAAAATATGAGCAAAATTTTTGCCGCTACAGGTGATAAAAAAGAACTTCGAAAGTATCTTCGAAATTCGTAAATGCTTTAAAAAGCTTATTTGAATAAATTATGTTTTGAGTTTGAATTTGGATTCAAAAAAAGTAATAATGACGCTTAACTCAAGATTATAAAATTATTCTGAATATAATATTCTCGGAGCGTCCATTAGTATGTTACGCCTAAAGCTCGTATCGGGGTTGTTCGGGGGGGTACCTCATTCTCGCAGAAGATCCATGTAAAGTGGCTAATACAACTCCTTTCCGTACTTCCTATGCTCATTCATTTCTTCTTCCTTTTGAAGCTGGCAACATTTGTGGTTCTTTTGGTACCGTAAATGTTCAAGGGCAGCGTTGATCGCTTCAGATTTGGTATTCCGTCTGCTCGTTTACCACCTATTTTTTTATAAAACCATGCTTTGGAGTTGGTTTATTATACTTATTATATTAACATAGACCGTTTGGAAAAGTGTTTTGAATTGGTACTAATAAGCTTTGGTAAACGAATAACTTTAAGGTGTCGGACCCGTAAGTACGGAGAAAGAAATCTTACAATTTACATGTCGATACTACAAATTGAATCTAAAATTTAATTAAAAAAATCAATAAGCAATATTCAAACATCTGTTCAATTGTATAACATTAGAGATGTATTCGCTATGCATATCCGTTGCAAGTGATTACGCAGTAAACAATGTTGTTACCAAACAACATTGCCCAGAACCATCGCGCCGTAGCACGGTAGAGTGTAGGCGTTATTGTTTCTGTGATTACTTCCTAGCTGCAAATAGTGCAAGTCAGCTGCTTCTTGCAAAAAAACTGATTGATAATCTAAGTATAATCTTGACCATTCAATCATCAAGATTGTCATATTGCTGGTTCCGTATATGTACAGGAAGCACTATAAACGCTAAAAACGCTAACAGAGGGCTTATTGGATGCTGATAAGCGATTATGTGTCAACAAAAAGTCGAATTCGGAGATATTGATGTATTCTGATAATGCGCTATATATTTAACATTATTCAAAATTTTTTTAATTTATCTAAACTAAATAAGTACAAAAAAAGTTTCTTAATGTAATGTTTCGAAATTTATCATTTTGGACACACATAACCAATTTTTGTTAGACTCAGAATTGGATATGGTAATTAACATCTTGTTGTGCACGTCGTGTTTATTATTATTTAGATCCTTGGTCGAAAAGGGTATACAATTTTATTCTATCTTATTTTATTTATACTTGATAAATCTTTTGGGATTTATTTCATGATACAATTAAGTACATCCTTTTACTATACTATACTTAACACCCAGTGTTGCTTCGAATGAAATTGTGTTTAATTAATTAGACTCAAACGGTGTATCTTCTATAATACGTTAAGCAATTTTACTTGGCTTGGCAGAATTGTTAAATGGAAAGATATAAAACTGCCTTTGATTCATACAGAAAAACAGTTATTCGATTTTTACTTCAATAAGTAAATCGTCATTTCAAGTAACGAGAACATTGATTCTGTGTATAGATTTTATTAAGAAAGACCGCCAAGAGACTATGAAGTTATTGTTTAAAAGAGTTTTTTGATACTAGATGACTCTGTAAATTTCGTATCACTTATATAATATATATTTGTGTAAAATGTGCTTAAAAGTTAATAAAATACAATTTTTTTTATTTACAATAAATGCAACACATTTTTAATATTTCTGAAATAGGACTCTTTTGTATTGTAACAAAACAGACCCAAAAGATAGATCTCATACTACAGGTATAAAACAGACAAATTTCTGAACGCACCTATAAATACCACACAACTAAGTGATAAAATAGTTTATATTGGAAAATTAAATTTCCAGGTTTTAGTATTTTCCTTTTTTTTTATCATTTATGTCTCTTCTTAGCTTAACTTACGCAAATATTTCAAGATCAAGATTAGCCAAATCGGTCCAGCCATTCTCGAGTTTTAGCGAGACAAATGAACAGCATTTCATTACATATCGATTATATATTCGATTGCAAATTACGATTTAAAAATTGTAATGTAAAGTTTGTCTCCGTGAAATAAAATTCTATGCCAATCAAGCTTAGCATTGTTTTAGTCGACAATTACTTGATTTTGAGTTTGAGGCTTAGCCGTAATATCCCGTGGGTGGATCAGGAAGTATTGTAACACCCACACCCTTTCATTGCGTCGTTATTCATATCCGTACTGTACCCATTAGTTGAGCGACTCGTCTGCAAGCATTAGCTGATTTAGGTACCAACGTGGCGGATTTATGAGCCTCGCGTTTTAACTTGTATGTAATTGACGGCCCGTTTTGGGTCATTGAACAATTGACCCCTGAATTTGAATTAACTGATGTCAGTAAAATTGTATGATAAGTAATAATAATTATTGTTTTAGAAGAAATTTTTGTAGTGACGGAAGAAGTACCTAATGTGAGTTGGATAAAAACTTGGTAATACTTTATTTCACTCAGATTTAGGTCTTTAATTTTATATATTAAATGGGTTCGAGATTTGTATAGGCTTAACGAAAGTACGTGTGTTATTGCACATTAATATTTTGCAATGGTCACCAGAAACTCGTTCTCAGGAATGACTAATCTTTTTATTCGTATGTAGAAACTATAACAGTTAAACATTTATATTTATAAAATATAGAGAAAAGAAATGATAACTTGTAAAACGTAATAGATCTTACAAATAACCAACTGCAGAGGCAGTATTATACTAAGTATAGCTCGCAAGGCACGGTCGGGTGCGTAGTGCCCTAGGACATTTTTCACCGCTACTAGGAAAATTATAGGCGTTTGACGAACATGCAATAATGGAACGATGATAAACATCAACTTTTACATGCTCCACGTGCGCGTGTGGTGGAAGGTATCGGTTACGCCTCGTAAGATATCTTTAATATGCTTCAGGATTGACATGTTGCGGGCAGCTGTCAATATTTTCAATCAAAATCGTTTTATATCTGCATGTAAGCAACGAGGTGTTAAAATACTGAAGATTAATTATAAAATAGATAGGCAGTCGTGGAAATAAAAACTTCAAATATGAAATAAGTAATGTAATAAATCTTAAAATCCTTAATGCTTTATATTCGCAGCTCTTTTAACCTTAAGGTTTTAACGCGCTGTTAGAATGACAGCAACGCGAATCCATAATTTTAGCCTAAAAAATTGCTCAACATGGTTAAAAACGTTTTCACTTAAATAATTATGCAAATAGGAAATACTATACTTCACACATGCGTATAAAATTATTAAGGTATTGTAGAAGGGTATTGCTTGTTAAGTGGTTATCTCCCGTATTACATTTCCTATGTTGTCATTGTCAATCGTCGAATTTCTTGCATTGCTTGTTTCGTAATCTGGAAGAAAAGTTAGACTAAGTAAGACTAGTTACTACTTTTTTTAATTATAACTTCAACAATCTGTACTTCCTTACTATTTAGTCGATTTTATCTACATACTTACGCAATGATATTTATAACCATATTACTATGGATATGTAATGGTAAACAATTTGACGTTAAAAATTCCAAACAACCCATTCCATTTTCAACTTTGACTACTGGACTTGTAACTGGTAGCTAGGCAACGATATTTGCCCTGTTTTTCAAAAGTAAAAGGTAAAATTTGTTTGTAAGTTTGTATTTAGGGGGTAACTTCTGAAGCTACTGATCCAATTAAAAAAATATTTTGTTTTAGATAGCCCGTTTATTGAGGACAGTTATAGGCAACGTATATCAGGCTACGAAGGAGCGAAGAAATAACCATAAACGCTAGTGTAAACGCAAGGGGTAATTAGTAACATACATATATATGCACATATAACATATCATTATAATACCAGATTTATATTGCCAGATAGTAAAACGCACAAAAACCATTTCCCGCTATGCGTTCCTCGTCTGCGCCGACGCACATCTGAGTGAAGACCAGTAGCGGTCTACTTTCTCCGCCCGCGTCTGGAACACGAAATTCGACTAATAGTATGAATTATTGCTTTAGCTATTCCGTAGTATTTATTGGAACAATCCATTTTCACGCTACTGTGTGGGTCTAGAATATAGATGTTGACAGAAATCAATTTCCTATTTTGTTTCAAGCGATTCTATGTTTGTAACTTAAAAATTTTGATTAGTTTCTGACGTGTCCTAACTTTATCTCTGTGGGGTTTAATTTGAAGATAATTTTGCTGACATTTTTTTTTAATTTTAACTTTATTTTAAGGATTTTAAATGTTGATAACATTATTATATTCACGACTAATCTTTGAAAAAGTGTTGCTAAATAGATTAGGCTCCGTTACAGTTCTACTGTACAAAGTATGTATACATTTTTCATTTTATTACACGTATCTGTTCGTATTTGTAAAAAATAGTTTCTTTCACATCGCATAAGGAAAATGGCGCCATTGCGTCATCTCGAACTGCATGATATAACCCCGAGCAAAAATAGCCGAGATAAAATTCCGCCGCTAAAAACTTTTTTGTACGAATTTTCTGTAAGCCTCACGTAACCTTTCCGGGTTTTGTTTTTTAATTTAATATTTGCCTGACGAGACGAGGCTGCCTTAAAAGACTATGGCGGAGTACCCTTTATGGCGGGTTCAATTGATCAAGTTGCATCTTTTTTGTGGCATCTTAATAAATAAAAGCGGTCGCAATTTGCATCGCCCATTGTTTCTACTGATCCGTAATTTCATCTCAATGTATTGCCGAATTTCCTCTTTAAATTCCACGCTTTATTTTTTTATTTGTTCATTTCATTATCACAACATTCCGATGGAATATTAATATTGCTTAATTGTCCTTTGTTTAAGAGCAATTAGTTCTACCTTTTTATAAACGATAGCTTAATACGGTACGGTTAATCGACACTTCAGATTAAATTAGCAATGAGGTTATTCAATTTTTTCTTTTTAATTTTTCATTGTACTATCTCGTCGATGATTTCAATGAGCTCAGGCAAAAAACGCTCGCGCCAATTTCGTATCATTCATGTATTTTAAGTGGTCATGTTTACTTTTGCAATAACACTTATCGACTATAAAAAAGGACTGACAATTTATCATTCAATACCTTTATATGTGGCTGTCTCTTTTTAAAGCATTTTAAGAACAGTGCAGGTATTCAGTATTCGTCACTTTATATACATTGGCAGCTCGCATTGAAGGATGTATAAAAAATGATTGCAGACTGACTGGCAACATTGCTGGATGAATATTTCAATACATCATTTAGTAAAAAAAATGAAATTCGAATATACAAATGAGTTTTCCTGGTGTGTGTTTAAGGAAATTGGCAAAGTTCATTTTTTTCTTAAGATAATTAGGTGTAAAATAATTGTTGTTTTTGCTTATACGCATAAATCAGGCTATTTTATTTTATTATTAAAAAATATCAAGTAATTGTTAAAAAAATCTAAAAAGCTAATTATTTTTGCAGCTCATACAAATATAATCATTTGAAAGAAATCAACATTGAGGTAGTTTCGATCCTCAAATAGATTAATTGTCGTATTCAATTATTAAAACAATATTTTTAAGTTGTCGGAAGATATTTTTAAATGTAAGTAAATCATTTTTAAATTCATATATCTTTTTGGAACCAAGAAATATATCAAGGAAGTTGAACGTATCGTCATTACCACTTGTCATTTTTATATTTGCGATGACAATATTCATGAGTACGAAATAAAATATTTTTACATAAGTTTTTCATGCAAATTATTAAGAATATGCTACATTTTATGCTAATATTAAAATTAAGAGTCTAAAAAACTAGACACCCCTCGCAGTTTCACTCGAGTTTTTAGTTTATTTTTTCGCTCTTATGAATCGTAGCGTCATGTAATATAGCCTATAACCTTCTTCAACAAACGGGCTATCTAATGCAAATGGAACATTTTAAATTGGTGTCGTAGTTTCGGATGCTATTCCATATAAAACAAACAAACAATCAAATCTTTCTTTTTTATAATATTAGAGTAGATGTACTAAAATATATATATAATTAATAATTATGTTTTGAAAATAAAAATATAATCAACTGCTATCGTAATGGTTAATTGTTAGTCTGTTAGTGTGATTTTTAGGGTTCCGTACCTTAAAAGGAAAAACGGAACCCTTATAGGATCACTTTGTTGTCCGTCTGTCTGTCTGTCTGTCTGTCTGTCTGTCTGTCTGTCTGTCTGTCTGTCTGTCTGTCTGTCTGTCGGGATGTCAACCCTTTTTTCTCAGAAATGCATAGACGTATCATGTTGAAATTAATATCATATACTCAAGTCTACGATGACACGCGGCCGTGAAAATATTAAAGTTCTAAGTCAACGCAATCAAAAGATAATGGAAAATATGTCGTATATTTTGACCATTTTAGCGTTTTCGCAAGGGAATCAAAACCTATAGGGTACTTCCCATTGACCTAGCACGATGAAATTTGGCAAGAAGTAAGATCTTATGGTACAAATAAAGGAAAAAATCTGAAAACTGTAAATTTTTGTATGTATGTTTATCTGTTTGTAAGTTTGTCTTTCAACCTTTTTCTCAGAAACGCGTGAAGGTAACAAATTTTTATCAACGTCAAGTACTCAGAGTTGTAATTACTAAGAGCTGTGAAAAAATCAAACTTCTAAGTTAACGCAATCAAAAGATACGGTCATTTATATCACATATTTTAAGTATGATAGCGTTTTTAACGTTTTCGCAAGGGAATCAAAACCTATAGGGTACTTCCCATTGACCAAGCACTATGAAATTTGGCCAGGAGCAAGGTCCTTTAGTATACATAAAGGGAAAAATCCGAAAACTGTAAATTTCTGTTCGTGTGTCTGTCAGTCTGTACGTCTGTCTTTCAACCTTTTTCTCAGGAACGTGTAAATGTATCAAGTTGTAAATTGATCAAGCGGAAAATATATTAATCTTAGAATTAAAATTATATGTACTTGTAACAAATTAACATAGAAGTTGACCATGGTCAAAAAAACAATTTTACAAACACTGACAAGAAATTTGTATCAATACAAAAACATTAAAAAGCAGCAAACCTTTATAAACAACGCAATGCAATCTATATATCGCAGCTAACAAAATGATAGCGCGATGCAGCGTACAACTAATGCCATCTATTATAACATTATGACATTAACTGTGATATAATTCTGCTCGATTAATAAAAATTTTTATTTTAATTATTATTTAAACGCGCTAAAAATTATAAAATAAACTTTTCATTTAAAAGTTTTATCGTCGGTTTATAACGTCATTACGTAATTAACATTCAATATAAAAGCTTCACGCGATTTGATTTAAGTACTCGTATTGAGTTAGTACGAAAATTTTAAAATTAAATTCAAACAGATCGAGTTATTTCATTTACTTATTTATCTACACATATAAGTCTTCTGGTTATTAGTAATATAATTAGTTATTTATAAATAAACAATTAGTTTTGTTCGAATTAAGGACTAATTATTTTCGTCTTGGCAACACTAATATATATTTCGATATTTTGATTGATAATGTAAATCTAAATATTTTACTAACTTAGTGCAGGGGTAGTGGAGTGTAGTAGAATATAAATAAAAATAAAACGAGAATAAAATATAATATAATTATGTTGTTAATGTCAAAGTCAACAAGTTAGTTCATTGAAATTGTCAAGAGATGGCGCTAGGTGTATCCTGAATCGCGCTATAACTTTTTTTTTTGAAAGTATAAGGTGTATTAGTACTTAAAATAAAATTTTGTGTTTCCATGGATTGCATCCATGATCGCGTTTTAAATTAAAGTGCTCCTAAGTAGTTTCAAAATAGTTTTTGGGACGTGATCCATATTTACATAATATTTGATTATATTTAAGCGACTTCTAAAAAGGAGTGTTTTCAATTCGACCTTTTATTTAATTTTTTTTATGTTTGTTCGCCGATTACGCCGCCATTTGGGTACCGATTTTCAATTTTTTTTTTGTTTGAAAAGGTATACTTCCAAGGTGGTCCCATTGTCTTCAGGTCAGGATCAGATGATGGGATCCTGGAGAAATTGAGGGAACTCCTCAAATATTATAGGCAAGCGTATACCGATTTAGGTATTTTTGATAGTAACTTATGTTGGAACTTATGATGAAGACCACAAATGGCGTAGATGGGTTAGATTATATAGATTTCTATAAGTTTGTACGGAACCCTCGGTGCGCGAGTCCTACTCGCACTTGACCAGTTTTTTTACATATTAATGCAACTACTACAACTAATTTTCCTTGAGGGCTTCTCTTGGTAGGTTGGTTTTAATAAGGTTTTCATCAGATGCCTGGCCACCATCTATCTGTTTTCCGTGTATATGATATGATATGAGGTGATGCGACGTGCATTCTTTTATAAAAGTATTGCAATTATAGAATTAGTATTTCAGTATATTTTCCTTCATACTAGAGGGTTCAGTTGCATTCCTTTGCATCTGCTAGCACCAATGTTATAAAAAAAGTATTATTAATTATATATTCGATATAATGTTATCATTAATACACAAGAAATATCAGCACGATAAATAAACAACCTTCTTTTCTATATCGGTTATGATGTCAATGATTCAAAGTATACATTAACTTTATTTATAGTTTACGTTTCGAAGTGGCGATAATGGAAAAAGTCACGTTTCTCACGAAAACTTAATTCATAATTTATATTCAAGATTTGATTTCGTAATGACGTATCGAACCTTATAAAAGGTATACGATCAAAAAATATTCTTAATCCTTATCGAAAGGAAACATCTCTAATCAGTAGGCGATAACAATCAAACTGGATAATCGAGCAGTAACATTAAAAATTTTAATTACCTCCTTTTGGGGGACTCGTCGGATCGACACTGTAATCCATTAAAAACGTTAATGTTCAATTTTCATATATTTTGACTTTGAAATAGCGTTTTGTAAATATAATCCAGCCATTTGAGTATTTTTGTTTTATATTTAAGGAAATTTTAAAATTTGTTCTAATGTTTTAGTCATTTGACGATAAAAATAAATAAATAAATAACGCATCATCGGCCCCCATTAAGATCTCATGACCTTGTATCGGGGGTCCGGAAACACAAACACCCAGACCACGACAAACATCTGTATGGCCAATACACACGTTTGCCGTGAGCGGGGATTGAATCCGCGACCGTTAACGCTTCAGTCAGTTGCAGTGACCATTGCACCAACGCGTCTGTCAGATCAAAAATAGTCATGTAACTTTACATAATGAATTTTATATATTTAATAGTTACCATTTTTGTGTTAGATTCATTTGTTAAAAAACTAGTAACCCCCCGATTTCGTACGGGTGTAATGTAGTTTTTACGACATTATAGAAGAGAAAATTGTGATCCTTCTTCTTGAATCACTCCATTTATTGATGAAAACTGCATTAAAATCCGTTGCGTAGTTTAAAAGATCTAAGCGTACAGACGGCGGAAAGCGGCTTTGTTATATATAAGTACTATGTAAAGATAATGTTCAAATAGAAAATTTAAATTTCAAATTTGAATTAAAAAAAATTTGATTTTCATTTTCTTAAACTAATACTTTAAACGAACTTTGCAACTTTTATTTTAATATATTAAGCATATCTTAATTTTCAATTGTTAAACTAAATTTTGATTGTGTGTTCGAGGATCGATATGCTTAATCTAAAATATGTAAACTTTTACCTTTCATCTTTTTATAACACAAAAGCTCACAAAAAGCTGTTCATCCGTTTAAAATGAATGCTAAATAAAGTTTTTATACGCTTTCGTGAACCGTTAACATTTTTTACCCCCGTGTCTGACCTATTTCAAACCCTCGCCCTAATAGCCTTGACCGTTTCAGCGACCTTTACCGTGCTGTAGAATAGAATTATAATATTATGTAGTCTTTCCTTGCGGCTTTGCTCGCGTTAATGTTATAAATTAATTTTGTTTTAAAACAATACGCTTATTTCCATAAAATATAGAATGTGATCATCTAGAATAATGTTCTTTAAATATGGAATGGTGGTATACACAATTCGGTCTGTGTTTTTAGGATAGCAAATTACCGGATTCACTGTATTGGTACCAGATCCGGTATTCCAGATTGCAATCCCTATCTGTATTATATTAATAGAGACATCTTTATTAATATAGATTAACTTCGTGGAAGAATCTAGATGTACCCAACTGACATTGAGCTCGTACCTAACTCAGTTAAAAGAATTTTACAAATAGGGCTGTTACATTCTGAAATTAAGACCTGCAAACGGATTGACACAAAACAACAATCCTATTACTTAAGTTTCTGCTGTCTGTTTGTCTGTTTGTCCGTCTGTCAGTAAGCTGTAGCTTATGAAGTGTGTATATAGTGGGTTGAAATTTTCACAGAATGTGTATTTCTATTTTCACTAGAACAACAAATATAAAAATTTTCTTTTTGCAAAAGGGTATTATATTTGTTTAATTAATATTGACCAAAATACCACAATAAACCTCATTCCAAATTTTTTCTTATCTGGATTTCTCGAAACTTGTCGACAGATTGTATTACAATTCGACACAGTGATAGCTCATACTCTGAGTCAACATTGGATACATGACAGGAAATTAAAATATTCCTCAAGATCAAAAAACTGTATCAAACACTAAATTGAATACTTCGATAACAATAAAAGCTTAAAAATCTATTTGAATCGAAAAATAGAAGTTATTATATTTTTTTAGGAAGAAGAAGACTTTAACATTTTTAATTTTTTTAGTGTTGCCATCATCCAAAAACATGTAGAAGGAAAACCACTTACCTACACTCCCCCCCTTATCAAAATCTTGCATCCGCACTTACTACGACTGACAGAAGCAAAGGAGTAACCATAAACGCGCGTAAAACCGCAAGGTACAGCTAGTACATAATAAACAACGACAAACAAGTCAATAAACAATCCTATACAATTACGGAACATAGCATATTATATCAGTTATATACAGCGATAAGAACTAATAACAAAGGAATATTTCAATTGACCGAGACCTTTCTTATCCTTGGCGCGACCTTGGTCGATCGGCCCTGACCTCGTGAGAAATGTACCACGTGCCCTGGGAACAGCGATTTCCTTGGGAGTTGTAGTTCAGGTGGCACGCGATATAAAAGTTTTATGAGTTTATTAGGAATTGGTATTATTGTCTTAATTTTGCTTTCACTTCATTAATGGTGATTAAGTTAGAAATGAGCTTAAGTAACGCTTGGTTATAATTTTATTGAAAAATTGTAATTTTTTTTTTGTTTCGTTGTATTTTTTTCTAGTTTTAATATACCCATATTATTGGTACATATTGTTTATATTTGAATTTTTTTTTAAAGTTAACATAACATTATTTCATAAGGATTAAAATGTATTACTTTGGTTTTAGTTATTAAAGAATATGAATATATGTATAATATAAATTTATTTTTAAAGTGAAAATACTTTATGACTAAAATAATATGATTCAATGTGCTTTTGTCATTGAAGCATATTTTTGCATTATTTACTCAAAATTCGACGAATTGACCTTGCATTATTTTCTTGTTAAAATTAGTTCAATTAAATTAATAATGTCCACAATTAAGAACATCACTAACAGTACTTTTTTTTTGTTACAGGTACGTCCAAATACAAATTTGCACGAGATATTTCTATTAAACAAATCTAGTACGGAGCGTCGGGGTGCCGCGGGCGTTGTCGCCCACTATACGCGTCTCCTGATAACGATCTATAACTCCGCGGGGCACGTTATACAACGAGCCTTGACTATCTACTATCGATATCGTAACACTTTACGTCACTATCCGTAAATGAATCACGAAAGTGGTTCGATTGTTTGCTCGGATTCTTTCCTATGGCTCTGTGTGATTCGAGTTTATATATCGATGTGTATTCGTACATCTTATGATATTTGGACTCTGATAAGGAATAATGTGTCAACCAATAAAAAGTCGAATTCGGATGTATGTATTCTGATAAAGCGCCACGTATATAACATTATTAAAAAAAATTCAAGTCATCTAAACTAAATAAGTATGGAAAAAAGTTTCTTAATTTCCATATTTTGCAATTACTGAAAATTTGATATATGTATTTAAATAGTACTTTTTTTTTATACCAATCTGATTTTATTTTATTGTAACTTTTATCAAAGAAAAGATGGATATAAACTTCTTCAAACAAATTGATAAAGAATACGTTTGATATATTTAGACACCATTTTTTCAAAATTCATGTGGTTTGACACAGTATTACTTTTCAGCGTCCATTTATTAGTGAAGGATATGTTTCCTTGTTTTTAACGAATCTCGAACCGCTCTTGAGATAGAGCCTTGCTGTAGAACTGGAAGATCGGTGTGAAATAGCTAATTGAGCTGCGTTTCGTACGGTGAATGAGTGAGTGAGCTGGACGCCTAGACCCGTCCCCATACTTCCTATTTCCTTTTATAATTTATTCCTTTGTTAGCTGGCAACGCATATGTGGTTCCTATTGGTTGCAAATGTCCATGGGCGACGGTAAACAATTAACATCAGGTGTCCCGCGTCCTCGTTTGCCAACTATTTTCTATTATAAAAATGGCTCGGGCCTGACTGTTGTGACTGTTTATATGTAAAGGTTCAAGTTTTGTACTATGGCACGATGATGAGTGAGTCAAATTCAAAATATGCTTTCAATTTACATTTTGTTATAGGAAAGCTACTATCTAAGAATATGGTTTCTATAGAGAGAATTATCAATGACTAATGTTCCGCCCGCGACTTCGTACGTTTGGAATTCGGTTATATCATTAAGGCCGGCAACGCACCCGCAACATCCCTGGTGTTGCAGATGTCCATGGGCGATAGTGACCACTTAGCATCAGGTGGTACTGTCTGCTCGTTTGCCCCCCTATTATATATAAAAAAAAAAAATCATGGTCCCGTTTAGCTCGCATTCAAATAGAACCATGCATTTTTCAAGATTAAATGTCCTTTTATAATATGTAAATTTTGAAGGCAATCAGTTCAGTAATTTTTGAATGTATTTGTTACAAACATAGAAAATGACATATCTTGAATAAAGATTTTGATATTATTATCACTTTAATTCTAGTGATAATTTGAGTTTGAAGTACCTTCAGTATTTAATATGTAATAGTGGGTATTTATACGATTAATTAACTAATTTAACTATACGATATACGAATATATACAAACGTAGATAATATACCTATATTTAGTCGAAGGATATTAAAAATCATTACATAATACATAATTAAATGACGATGTCAGTAATTCATTATCTAACCTCTGGTAAGAGGTTACTTCTTCAATAAACATCCGTCCTCGAACCTTACCAACATTAAAATAAGGCGGGTCAACAGTTCGATCATTAAATAATTATGCATGAAAACCACCCACGCTCTTCCCACGGACATTGTGCCCTGCCCGGGTCAGAACCGAAACAATGCTTTCACCGCCATGTTAACATTTCTGCTAATTAATGAGCGTTAGGAAACTGATGTTATGTAATTTGTAATTCGTCTTAGCATAGATTTTGTTAGATTGTATCGACGGATGGTCTTAGTTTTGTAATCGAGGTCTCGCTAGTACGTATTATATCAATAATATTTTTATATAGTCCATTTTCCTTGACTTGTCTTCTTAAGAGACCAATATGGCGGTTTTCGTACAACACTGTTAGAGAAAAGAAATTATCGATCGAATAAATCGCAAATTTATTCCAGTTATTTTGATTTTAAAATTTAACTACTGAATCGATTTTGATGAAAATTCTATGAGGCTAATCGGAAAACACACCTTTTTAACAAAAAAACGAATTAACCACACCGGTCCAGTAGTTTTAAAGTAATCGGTGGACATTCATAAAAAACTCCCCCGACGAATTGAGAATCTCCTCTTTAAAAATAAAAAATCTTTATCTTCTTTAAAAAATCTAGATACAAAAAGATATATGTACCTGGGGCTCCTTTCAATTGGAGAGCTCGTGTTAACTTGTGCAGTCTAACACAGAAAAAAGTTTTAAAATAAGATCAGTAATTTCAGAAATTACCCACTACAAACAAACTTACAAAGAAACTTTACCTCTTTATAATATTAATATATGAAAAATAAGATTGTTCATATATTACCATTACTTCATAAGTAACGATGATAAGGTCATATTAAAATCTATAAATGCGTTAACGTTCAGGTTATATCTGTAACGGCTAATGGGGAAAGTAGAATTTATTATTTTATTAGCTATCGATATTTACTCGATTCGACTCGATTATACTTATGGCGTAGCGGCAGCACCGTCGCGGTAGTTTTACGAGTAATTTTATACCTTCCTCTGAACTATATAAAAGAAATTGCAAATTAATGATAACTAATTACATATTAAAATTTATAATCTCACATTTAATTTGTAATAACATGTTTTAGAGTTTACTGAATGTAACTTAACTTGATTAAGTTTAGAGATCAACGAATGAGATCTTGAATAGGTTGGGTATTATGATTGTTCGATTTTTAAAGTTTAGCTTTCGGTGTACCAGAAGACAAACGAAAGAAAGAAAGAAGTAGAAATAACTGACGGAACTTATAGGTACATATTTTATATTTGTAGGAAGAAACAATTTTTTTTTGTTTATTTATCCATATCTATACTTCCATGCTAATAAAAAAAATTGAAAGTGTCTGTTTGTAATTTCAAATTGACCGCTTTTAACACTAATTGCATATCAAAGTATATACAGTACTTACATCAAAAACACAATTTTTAAAATATTTGTCCGTCCGTTTGTTCTGGGTAATTTCTAAAATGGCTAGACAGATTTAGATGGGACTAGGAGATAGCTAATGTAAAAAGTAAGTTAGGCTACTTTTATTTTTAAAAATATTTATTTTAATTAGTAAATAAAAACGCGAAAACGAAATTGAAACCAATGAAATAGTGAACAATATCCAATCCAAGTAGGGAAGGTAAAAATTATATTAACATAATTTATCCTCAATATACCGCGGGGCACAGCTAGTGCATAATAAGGCTCTTAGAGTGTTGCAATATACAACTTTTAGGCAGTAACAAATTAAGTTATTAACAGTAACATTTCAGTTTCAGTTATGTATTTCTTTCAAAAAGGTTCTCAGTTTGTTGGGGACTTACCTTCGCCTATTATTCGAAATCGACTTAATCGATTTGGTCAAATCTTTGTTTGCAACTTTCCAATTATTCCATAGAATTTTCATCAAAATCTGGTCTGTAGTTTGGTTTTAAAATAAACGAAATTACGTATATTACTCATGAAGCCGGTTCCTTTTTTAAGGCTTGTTCTTATTTATTACACTTATATACTTATCTCGTTCTTCCATTACACGCTAATGTACTAGTGTGCAGTTGTATTAATTAATGCGCAGCAGTGTTGCGCCCACGCAGCACCGTAGAAAGTTCTTAGGTTGGTAACTCGGTACCCTACAACTGTGTTTACAGGTTAGGTTAGCAAATTGATTGCACTTCTGTTATTAAACATAACTTAGATACATCTAATATGTAATACCTTGTAAGGTGAATTAAATAAATTAGGTACAAGAATGCCGGAAAAGTAAAGTAAATTAAAACTGTATGTGTAATAAAATGGTATTTTATTTTTTTTAACTATCCATGCAAATACTTTTTCGTTGTAGTTTTTTTTATTTTATTTCTATTAAAATGTGGTATGTGCAATCAATTATAGGTGTGTCAAATCAGTTAGGAACATCCATAAGTGTGACAATGTCTTTACATTACTATTCAAATCTACTAATTTAACTATGTACTCATATGTATCTATGTATCTATAATCTACAATAGGTATAGGTACAATAGGTATCAAGAGAGTAGCGAATTTATAATTTAGTGTGCACCAGTAGGCACGTAAGTTGAGCGATATTAATTCATGATGCTGGCTCGTAAACATTTGAAAGTGGAAAGTTAGAAACTAACTAATCAGGATGCAGAGGTCCCTGCGGCTTACTCATCGTCCAAAATATGAATCATTGTAATCTCATGAGCGCTGGCCGACATTTGATTGTGTTCACTTACGCAACGGCAAAAGGTGACCGCTCTTAATTCATTGCATAAAAGTATTGGTAATGCAGACAACCGTAGACCACTTTCTACTTTAGACTTGATTAAGCCATTATGTTCGCTATAAAATAGCTTATTGTACTTCACCGATTATAAGAACGGCCTGTGTAAGCTTTATCTTAGTGAATCACCATTATCGGCTCGATATCGATCCGATTTTATCGATAAAAGTGAAAACGATATCGGTGTTGCGGCATTGTGGGGCTGTAACGGTTTATTATCGGCGCCCTTATACGGTCAACGCATTGATTGTATCTATCGAAAAGTTTACGTGCTACCGTTGTTCGCTTAAACGATTGAATACATTTGAATTTCATTTCGATACAGTAGAAATTGACTTGTACCCATTTACTGAAAATCTATTCGCTCGGTGATAATAATTTATTAAATGGTTATAGTTGTCGAAGAATTGATGACGCTAGCCGTTATTATACCCTTAATGACATTGTATTTATAACTTTTAATGAAATTTAGAAGCGTGTCTTATTATAGCATTCGATATTATAGAATATACATAAAGTGAAAGCATATATTCTTCCTATCAAAATATTTCCGATAATTACTATGCATAAATTGCAATAATAATTAGATATTCTTTCACATGTAATCAATTCTCACATACTTTTACGGCCATACAATTTTACAAATAAAGTGACTATTTATCGAAGTCGCAAGAAATAATTTTAGAATAAATAACAAGGCACTTTAAATACGACATAAGTTAAATCCGTTACGATCAAGTTTGGGAAATTTTATATCGATTTTTTTAGCTAAATTTAATAAATTTTCGACCCAAAATTAAATAACTGACGTTGTGATTTATATGTCAAAACATGATAAACAGACTTAGTAAGTCAACCGAAACCAGTTGCAGTATTAATAGGTATTTGAACTCGACGACGCTTCGTGACTGGCCATCCGCATTAACATATTAACGCGGGACAAATGAGGGCAGTTGACATCCACCGCCTCTGAATAGTATCGTTTATCGACAAAATCTCATCGACCCGCGCCCCGCCCTACGCTGTTTGATTTTATAGCTCGTTTTATTGTCGCTTCAGCGTAATGTCTTTGTTGGAAATTGTTTTAGCATCATTTGCAACAAACTTGCTTGTTACCGGTGCTACTGATAGGGCATCGATTATGAGATTTACGAGAATTAGCACTTTGAAATACGAACACTGACATCGCTACTTGGTCGTTTGTACGATATCTCTTATTACTCAGATGTAATGCTAAATTGTTTATTAAAGAAACAAGTAAAATTACCAGCAGGGAGATAAGGTGCATAAAATACTTTCGTAGATAAATGTTTCCGCTATAACGCTGGTAATTATGTCTATTTGTATTATTACAAGTGCGTAAAGCTCTACAGATAATTATAGTCCCATAATAAAACTTGGCTTTTAAGATAAATTGATCGGTGTATTTCTTGATTCGTATTCTTGTTGATGTGAAATTTTATTCGTGTTGTTCTATTTAGAAATGTAAGTTTAATCCTATTCTTAAATTTCTTGTATCGAGATATAAGATGTTAATAATATTATGTGTTATTTTAAATACCTTTTGTTATTTTCTTCTCATTGTCGCTACTATATAAATGAAACATAAACTCAGAAAGCTGGTAATCTACTAACAAAAATGGTATAAGTTTAATACACTCGTAACACTAACATCTGTTACATCGATGATTTAATCTTATAAAAAAGAACATTGATTTTACATTAACCAAACGACTATCAAAGAAATCATATTTTTATAAAGATTATTTTATAAATTTATTATATTTCCATAATTATGAATCACGATTAAAATAATTAATGTTATGCAATATTTTTTTTTACCAAATGACTCATACTGACACGGTTCTTTCTTGTCGAGAGAAAAATAGTGCTTCTGGTATATAGTACAATAATAGACAACACATTTTAATTAATGCTGATAGTAATAAAAAAATATTATGTATGTACAGGATGAGTTGTTTAATGAATAGCGAAAAATACTTCGAGGACACTATCAGATGGTGCAATTATATAGGTGGTTTTTTTTTTCAAAATCAGCGGGTTCGATTCCTTTCTGGCTAGGAAATTTTACATAAAACTAATGATGCAGTTTTAGTTTCCATAAAAATCGACTCCCCAGGTCTGTATATACGTATATATTATTACTAATAATATATTAAGAATCATAACATTACGAAATTATATTATTGGTATGAAACTAAATTCATAACCATAATTTTACTAACAATAACATGTAAACATCAAGTTCTATGATATGTGTATTTCATGACACTGAAAAAGTTTTGTTGAAACTAATCGACTCATGTCATGAAACTTGTACTACAAGAGCAGAAAACGCAAATATAATTTCGATAACTATTATGTTAACGCAACTATTATCTATGAGAAAATCTTGTTTCATTTTCATGAATAAAAACGAAATGACTTTCTGAACAAACCAATAGTTTCATAAATACACTACAATTAAATATATTTTGCACGAAATTAGTTTCATGATGTAAATTCGGCTTAAACAACTGAAGCATTTGTCAGTGTATAAAGCGCTCAGCCACAACGAATAAGCCACGGTAGACTTGCTTGCTACACTTATTGCCGTAGGATGAAATATTAGTCGTATTCGTTTGTTTCGTGCAATGATTCGAATATTGGATTTAATTAAACAATATTTATTCTAAAGGATTACGATTGCAGAAATATCTAAGAAACACAAATGACCATTTTTGTGAAAGTCTTCTCCTGGCATAATTGTTCCGTAGACGTGGTCGTCTTAATTCATTGTTTCGAAATTTCTATATGTATTAAACAGCGTCGGGTTAGTTCCACCAATTATAGCACGATAAAGACTGGTCCGATTTTTATGATCTTTCGTTATTGTTGGATCGGTCTCCATCCCGAACAGCAGAATAAATAATAAAACATCGGAAAAGTTCATGAAAACAAAATTTATGAACATAATATATATTTCTTATACATTTTGTATTAAAGTTACTACATTTTGATTCTGAGACGTTACGCAGTTCGCCGTGACAGCTAGTACCTATATAATATTAAAAAAAACTTATTTTTGATGATTATTTTGATTAACTCTCTGAATTTATAAGGCGTACGAGTGTATTCAAAGTGAATTAAAAAAATGTCATAATTATATAGTAAGAAAAAACACAAAAATACCTCAAATATTTTGAAGGATAACAAAATCAGCACAGCAAGGAATAGAAAGTTCCATATCAAAATACGCCGAAACTGACATTCGCTATTTAATCTTCGTAGCTGTATTTATTATAGTCACGTTCACAAATGCTAAGCAGCTCGTTAGCGGGTGTTCGAGACGTGCCGGTCAATTCTATGTTCTGTGTATTAACAGATATATAGCCGCGATAATATCTAGCAGAATCAGTGACTTACGGTTGACGTGAAACACCCGATGCGAAATTTTATGATATGGATATTGCGTATTGAGAATTGGTTGTTGAAGTTCTTGTTCATGTGTCTTATATATCTAATCTATTTATCGATTTTTATAGGTATATAAAAATGTATTGCTGTTCGTTTGTCTTGCTAAAACTCGAGATGGACCGATTGGCTAATTTTGATCTTGAAATGTTTGTGTAATTTCAGGGGAGGTATAAACGGATAGATTAAATCAGAATCATAAATAATAGGTACAGGAAAATACCTCAAACGACAATTTAGTTTTCCAATATATATTGTTCCTATAAATATAGATTTTTTGTAAATATTATATGTGACAGTAAAGAAATAGTTAAATAAAATTAAAATTTTGACTTTTAACTTTGTATATTTTTACTTTATACCCATTTTAACAAAATAAAATAATAGGGCCCCATTTTTTAATGTGCCCAGGGCCTCGACGGTCAAGACGGTCCTGATTACAGGTATACCGAGCATAGTTGGCCAAGAAGAAACACTTCACAATCAATTTCTATTGGCAAACGCCAATTTACCATCATGTAACCTATTTATCAATAAAGAATATGTTCTTAGTTATGTCAATTGATCTAAAACATAGATTATACAAAATATTAATGGATATTTATTTTATCTGAAATCTAATTATAATAATCCTCTTACATGTCCATAATAGAATAGACAGCTAATACGTTAATGTCAACTTTGTTTGTCATAAAACGTTCACCGGCAAATGAACCGTGACACCTGCGCACGCGCCTCGCACGCCAGTTCAGGCGATGGACCGGCAAATAGACGAGAAAAAACACACAAAAAATAGTTGCACGATAAACATCGATCGCTACAAACGACATTAAACTATAACGCATCATTAAAACCTTCAATGATTGCTTAACATGAAATAAGTGACGTTTGCGACGTTTCGTTTCGTTAAACATTGTCGTTCTCGCGCTCCGTTGGTTTTTATACCGCAATAGTTTTATGATTTCACTCTCAATTTTCCCCATACACGTATTCTTCAACAGCGTATAATCGCTATCGTCTTGTTGATCATTGGCATACGCCCGTGCCTCGGGCTATTATTCTGCTGATGCACTTTCTCTCCTTTTGTTCGGTTTTTTTTGCCGATGAAATATCACGTCAGAATGTCGAAGCTATCTGTCAAACGATAAACCGCTTTCTTATCTTAGAATCGATACGGTATTGTTCCTTGCTAAGTTATCGAAGTTCATTGACTTATTATCGATTGTTGAAGAAATTCAATGGAACGACGCTTGGATACGTACTCGCGAAGTATTAATTTTGTCTATCAATGGTTAATTTTTCAATCGTCTCGCGCGATTAGTTTCTATCAATCACTTTGTCAGTTAAAGATTCATTAGGTACATTCGGTCATGACTGATTCAGTCTGCTTTTATTTTTCGATATTCTTATTTTTTTTTTTCGAAAATTATTTAAACTGTATTAACTCGTAATATAACTTTCAAAAACTTAAGTATTAATTAAAAAAAATTAAGGTAATCATTTGATTACGAAGAGTGGCCTTACATGTCTGAAGCTAATTATAATTATAAACAATACGATCGAAATTATTCTTATTTTTATAATTATATAAACTTACATTTCATGTTGACTCAAAACCGGCTTCTGTTATTTTAATAGACGTCACTTTAACTTGTTACTTTTTTTTTTCCTTCAAACCTGTCTTATCTGCTTAATTAGCGACGTATATTTGTTACACAATACTCTCTTTCTATACCAATTCGATTTATATATTCAGCGATAACTGTTTATGTTTTGAGGCAAAAAAAATCACTATTATGACTTAATTCGTGTGTAATTCCATAGTGATACCCTGATACATTTTTTAATTTGTATATAAAAATAGTTTAAAGGTATAAGAAGATTATTGTTTTGTTTTGGTAGAATAAAAACCTGATTATTATTTTTAACATCGCCTGTGGTAATTACTAATTACATATACATTCAAATAAATCTTTTTTCGTACACTAAAGCGATCCCAATCACGAGTTTCAAATTTTTATATTAAGATAAGAATTAAGCTCCAATTTCTTTAAAATCCAGCCGATTATTTTTTTTAAATTCATTATGCGCACAGATACAAAAACGATAGTCTACTATTTTTAAACTAAAACAGAGACTTTCCGTTATAGTTTTATCACGTGTATAGATTACGTAAAATATTATAATTCTGCATGTATAATCTAAACCGGCTTTCATGTGTTAATTTATATCAATACTCTCTCTTTTAAAGTTCGGTGCATGCATAATTCTGTTATAAACTAGAGTGAGTTAATTGTATCTTGTCAAATCACGATCTATTTTAATTTAAGGCAAATCGCCTTTCGATCGATTGCGAAAGCACAGGAACAATAGTATTGTGAAAGATTAATTTTGTTTTGTAAACTGTTTTGATTGTCAAAATTAATTATTGTGATCGTATGGACTTTTGACAGTTGTACGAATGTAAACTGTGCATCTTCTAATAATTTATATATTTATTTTTGACAGACAAATTGGCGCAGTGGTCAACTGCAATTGTAGCGCTAACGGTCGCGGGTTCGATCCCCGCTCACGGCAAATGTCTGTATTGGCCATACGGATGTATGACGGATTGTCATGGTGTGTTTGTGTTAGTGTTGTGTATGTTTACGATTCAAAAATTCTTGTATAAGTCCACTTAAATTAAGTATATTTTGATTTTATTAATATATAAAATACTTAAGAACCCTATTTAGCACTGGTCTTATCTATTTAGTATTTGTAATGCCATTAGTTTTACCTAGCTGTTTAGGATTAATATATTTGAAAGGTTATCGCACAATTTGATTAACATGACCTCTACAATCTAATAAGTGAATTGTTAAGTTGGATTAATCTTCATACTAAAAGGTCAATCTATACTAGACAAAAACTTAAACCAAAGATATAGGTGCCATATTATAAACGTTTGTACCGAGGTTCAAACGAATAATAAATAGAGATTTATAGTCGAGATATTTAACCGATTGGCAGCCAAATACATATTTAAATGCTACTCTTCAAGTTGTTATTAAATCTCGTTTATTCTATGCTCATGTACATATATCATAAGGCGAGAATTAAAAAAAATTTACTCTCGTCAAATTATTAACTAGGTTACAGAGTTAGTTATCGTACCAGTTTCCCGCAGCTTCGCCCGCGTATACTTAGGAATATGATACCTAACAAACTTGCAACCCTCTTTTTAACCCCTTAGGAGAAGAATTTTCAAAAATCATTCCATAGTGCAATCTTATGTTTCCCTACGGTTTTAGCTCTGCGTTGATCGGTCAGTCTATGAATATGTCAGTTTTGATTTATGTATATAAGTTGCTACTTAGTTGTTTTTTTTTAAACTGTGTAACCTAGTAACAGTTACGTCGTAGGTTACGAAAGCTGTAAATGTCAAAAATAAATCACTGACAGTAAATTATTTGAGACATAAAGCAATGAGAAACAACTTATGTAAATATTTATCAAAGCCTGTAACTGAAACCTATAAGTGTATCTCGCTTATGGACTATATTCAGAATAATTGTATTGTAAAGGATAACACGAGATTTAAAGTACCTAATAAAATCTACCTAAAATTAAGTATTGTCGAAGGATTTCCCATAGCATCAAAGTGTTAGTCAATAATTTGTTTGTCAGACTGTAGAATATTTTGATACTGACAGTTCACATGTGAGTTAATTGTTAAGTTTTAAAATAAAATTTTTGCAGTTTTACACTTTCTTCTTGAACAAACTAACTCACGCAGAGTACACAAGGAGATGTTTGTAATATTCATACCTGTAATTTGGTTATTTTAAACCATTGATAAATAATACTCGTGAGCTATAAAAGATATTTTTTTAAAACGACTGCTCGTTAAGTAATGTCATCGCAACCAAGGTTTATTTTTAATTACATGTGAACTGTCAGTATCAAGATATATCAGCTGTATAGGACGATTTTGATAATTAGAAACATTATCTTTACATTTGTCAAGACTATTCAAACCCTCAGCAAGAATATAGACTTATAAACTTCTTTTAAGATTGTACCTCTTACAGCGTAGAAAGGAGGTCGATTAAAAAAAACTCAATACTTTAAAAGTTTTAAAATAAATTTTTTGCAGTTTTACACTTTCTTCTTGAACAAACTAACTCACGCAGAGTACACAAGGAGATGTTTGTAAAATATATAGAAAATTTTGAAATGTAGCAAACACTCAGTAGTACAGAGTATTAAACAATTATCACAGTTGTCAGATTTTACACTTTACGATATTGAGAAAGGCTTATAAATACAGCCATAAGCTTTATTCCCATGTTTATGGTGAAAGGCAATTCCGCGGAGAATATTTATACTCGGGCATCTGTTGCCGACTGTAGTTCATTTGTTACACCTTTATGGATTTACTGCGGAGATAGTGAAAGACTGTCGACTGTTTTATACAAAAATACACGAGCTCTCCTTTCTTTCTATTCTGACTGTCTGTCTTACTCAGGTCGGTAGCTGTAATGAGTTTTATGATGATACTGGCTGTGTACCGCGGTTAGGAAAAAATATATGTATAATAATGTTTACTTTACCTACTTTTATCGGATATGAAACAATATCTGATACAAGTAGGCTCTCTCGTAACCCTTTTTTTTATTTATTAATTAAAATAAATAACATTAGCTATCTGTGAGAGAAAGATCCGTCAAAATCGGTCCAGTTCTTTTAGAGATTAGCCTGAACAAATAGAAGAACAGATTAAAAGAAAATTAAAAATTGTGTTGATGTAGGTACGTACCAGTTTCATATATGTACGTCTAGTTAAAAGCTGTTAATTTGAAATCACAAACAGATACTTCAATTTTATTTATTTGTATAGATTTAACACAGGCCGGCGCAGAGGTCACTGCAATGTTTTCAGTACAAGAAAAAATTTGTACTTTAATGAATATAATTAATATCATTTTATAAGACAAAGATAAAAACTTTGCACATTAAAAGCATTTTCATAAGGAAAATGTTGAAAATCCGAATACATTATTTAATATTCATACCTGTAATTTGAATATTTTAAACCATTGATAAATAATACTCGTAAGCTACAAAAGATATTTTTTTTAAAACGACTGCTCGTTAAGTAATGTCATCGCAACCAAGGTTTGCACAATAGTACGGTGGTCAATTATTTTCTTTAATTACGCAAATAAAACATATCCATAATCATCATTTTCGTGCTCATTACACCGGAACAAGATAAAATATTACGTAAATCTATATAAGACTTTAAACGTTTAATTTTATGCCTTTTAATAACACCTCAGTGAATACAATCGTCGATAATTAATTGAACATGTTTAATAGCTTAATAATATATATTAAAATGTTATGTTTAAAAACGATAACATCATTGATAAACTGCAAAAAAAATTATATCATATACGATTAGGATTTTTATTTTTAATGAAACTAAAATAATTTATGATTTATAATCTGAAATCTGTTTAAATAATTTCATTGTGGAAAAATAAGTTTTACCGCTCTGCGTTATAATCAAACTATTTCGATTATAAACATAACTTGAAGTTTTTTAATGTGTCAATAATTTTGTATGATTTTGAATAATTTTATAATCTATACATATTTAATATAACGGGTCTTATCGCGATAACTAATGGTAGTAATACCTTTTTGTTGCCCGACGTTTCGACGAAGTCGCATTCATCGTGGTCACGAGCTGACTGGTGTACCTAACCTTCTAGAACTGAATAAATACATTTACTTAATATATCTCTTCTTAACTTCAATTTTTTTTAAATAAACAGATGTTTAGTTGTAGTTCGAAATATCTTAAGAACACTGTAACAGACAATTGAATCGAATTTTATACAAATTTAAGTGAATAAGTATAATAACTCTTACATCGCTTACAACTTCCGCGCATTGAGGTCTCGCCTTGAGAACATCGGCAACGAGATGTTGACATCTCAACTGACATCTGTTTATGGGAGTCCTGTTCTTCACTGTTATTATTCGATTATCTTTGAACGCGCCCGACATCTTAAGTGTTTTGTAAATTGTAAATATTTTATATATTTTGATTAAGGTATATGGCACTTGCTAAAATTTCAACACCACGGAGTTTTACAAACTTAAATCAAATGTATTCGTATAACTTAAGTAGAACCTAGTAATTCATTAAGTACAGCTTGTATACGGGCTGTAATAAGTTCGGTTCAATAAATTATAAAGTCGGAAGCATTTCCTATTTTATTATACCCGTTTATCCCGTATTCCTATTTTAAGCTATGCCTTCGTAGCTTCTCTGGGCTGCAAATATCCATTGGCGAAGATCACTTAACATCAGTAACGCTTGATCGTTTGCCATTTATTTTCTATAAACCAAAAATTTTTTGAAAATCGGTTCACAAACAAAAAGTACACACAGCCGAACATAAAACCTCCTCCTTTTTCGAAATCGGTTAAAAATAAAGAAAAAAGTGACAAAGTAACCACACAATTACAGATAATATTGACCTCCATTACACGTAAACGTAATAACCGGAAAATATTAATAAAAAAAAAATCAATAAATATTCATCTTAAACAAGTGCACGCCCATGTGTAATGAACGATACCGCGTTCGGTACTCGAGCTCGCAATTAATATCGCCGGTCGTTTCGTTTTCAATTTATCAACGTTAATCAGCAACGCGCGAAATTCACGGTCATATGCTTTTTGGAAATCTATATTCGTAAAGGAGAAATATCAATCATTGACTCACTCGTTCACTTCTCACGAAATGTTTCGTACTTTAGCATCTATAAATCAAAATTAAAATATTTTAATGCAAAACTTGCTGTCACTCGCGGTTTCACTCGCGTTTGTGGTTATTGCTTCGCTCCTATGAGTCGTAGGGTGATGTAGCCTATCGACTGCCTGAATTCATAAACTATCTTACACGAAAATAATTTTTCAATTTGAACTATTACTTCCTGAGATTAGCACGTTCCAAAAAACCATCAAACTCTTCGGCCCTATAATATTATTATAGATAGGAATTTTCATACTCTTTTTTGAACGTCAAGAAAATGAATCTCACGCGGTTTCGGAAAAGTATAACCTCCAAGCCTGAAAAGACTAACAACGTCAATATTGGTTATCAGAGACAGTCTGGGAGCGATCGTTCTATTCCCATGGTGTGTCATCGTTATAAAATCTTTAATATCATATTAACATAGACACATCCCTTTTGTAATATAAATGTACTTGTTGCTAAGGTTTTGGTAAAAATGACTTCAAGTCGATGAGGGAATGGTAAAAAATCATAAAAACTGCCTCACGTATTTATTTATATATAGATGTAAAAACGAAATACCACTTTTCACGTACTAACTGATTAATTTACGAAATCTTAATAAATACGATGTATTACGAAATGTATATATGTACCTATATATTTTTGGTAAATTTATATTACTAAGGAATATGAAAATTTTTAAAAAACAAACTTCGAAAATTCTGGTTTTGTTTATTCAATACACCGTCTATTAACAAAACAAATTGAGAATAATTTCATAAATTCCCGTATCGCATCTAGTGTTGGCTATCAAATACGCGTACCGACATACATGTTGGTATGTTAAGAAAACTTCTTTGAGCTAGTTCATTGGCTCTGTTTATGTGCACAGAGTGTTATCCTTTAATGGTTCATTAGTTCATAACAGGCTGTTTGAACACTGTTTTTCATAAGGTTAATTCGATTGGTATATTTTTAAAACCATGTCAAAATTATTGTTTAATTTTTTCACGTAACTTTATATAAATACCTACTTAATATATTAATAATGGTTGTGTAAGTAAATAGATTCCTTATATTATTTATGTTTTTTTAATTAAATTAATTATATTCATCACTATTAAAATCTATCACTAGACAGCGACACCGTGACCCTAAATCTCCAACACCGATCAGAACAGCTCGTAAGTAAAGCACGTTAATTAAAAGATGATATTATCGCTATTGTGTTGCTTTCGGATGCCGTCGCCTCGCAGTGAGGTCGCATCACTCATCCGATAGTAGTGCCAAAGTTTATAGTTTAAACAAAATGGGAACGTGGAAAAAGAGGATGTTTGATGGATTTTAATTGTTTGTATTGTTGAATTTTGAATGAGTGCTTTGGTTGCGATCATGGTAATGTAAAATGATGGAAAAATTTTCTTTTTCTTCGTCTGCGATGTTTGTGATGTCTACGTCATAGTAGCTTTATAGATACAAAGTCTCAGCCCGATTGGTTTAAAATTGTCAAAGTGTCATACAAACTTCCCTCCCCTATTTTATCACCTTGGGCATAAAATTAATCAAAATCTTTTCCTAGCGGATGCATACGTCGTAACATCTACTGGCATACTGGCAAATTTCAGCCCGATCCGTCCAGTGGTTTGGGCTGTGCGTTGATAGATCACTATGGCAATCAGTCATCTTTGAGTTATATATATTTAGACTAGCTGACCCTTGTGGTTCTACTCGCGTTTATTGTTACTACTTCGCTCCTATGAGTCGTAGCGTGATGTAATATAGCGTATAGCATTCCTCAATAAATTAACTATCTAACGCAAAAAATAATTTTTCAATTTGAACCAGTAGTTCCTGAGATTAAGCGTTCGAACAAGCAAACAAATTCTTTAGCTTTATATCATTAGTATAGATATAATAATTGTTTTCTTTGTGCAACATAGGCCCAATTGTTAGTTATTTACTGATAAACTACGTTAATTATACAAACCGAATTTACAAAATAAGAAGAATAATTTCTAATTCATTTCTAAGTGTACTACTCATTATTTTAAAAATAAGAAATGTCAAAAAAAATTGACGAAAATGTATTGCTTTAAATTTACGATAGATTATAAAATGGAATTCTTTTTTTATAGTAAAGTTTTTATTGTTGCTTTATTTAAAAGTGTTTAAATGGAGAAAACGTAAACGCAAATTTTTTTTATTATAAATTTTTTGTTTATTATTTCTAATAATTTCATACAAATTTAGTATTTCATAAACCGTTTTTTCGTAAAGTCATTTAATACGTGCCGCTATTGTGGTGGACCTTCTATTTTTAATCGGTTTGACTTTTTAGCCCAATGTTATAGAATGGCTTATGTCTTATCTCGAATATTTTAAGTGTCAAGGAGCTTAAAAATTTTCTTGCTCAAACAATAGCTATTGTTTTAATATATTCATAATGTTTAGCGCGATTGTATAATGTTAAATATAAATAAGACTAAATTTTGAGATAACGTAATTTATACCTTCGAAATACAACACGTTGTTAATATTGGTAAAATTTTCAATCTCGTAACTAATTATACACCTAAACGAGCTTATTTAATGATAAGTTTGAAGAACACACGACTGCTAAATTTGAAACAAAACTAAAAGTATGTAAAGTTTTATTCGGATGCCTTTGCGTATATAACGTTCCGTAGTCCACACCCAAATTGTTCTAACGAGAC
Source organism: Hypolimnas misippus (assembly GCA_037950945.1). Lineage (NCBI taxonomy): Eukaryota > Metazoa > Arthropoda > Insecta > Lepidoptera > Nymphalidae > Hypolimnas > Hypolimnas misippus. The sequence goes on from JBBEEQ010000024.1 coordinate 3,213,081, forward strand.
CCTTATTTCATGGAACCTTAATGAAAATCTAACAGAATATCTGTTATTAAAAAATAATTTCTCATAGTAATTACTTGGAACAATGAAAAGATAAATAAGTAAATTTACACTCACTAATCTATACATACAAGAATCCTAATTTAAACCGTTTTAGGATACCAACTAAAAACAAAAGATTATTTTAAAATGACGTCAAATATATATTCCAGTATTTAAATATTCGCTAAAATGTATTTTTCGATATAGATCACATGCATCTGACATCAGCAGGCGTACGTAATTGATAGTTTCAAACACAATAGCGAGATATCTGGCGCTCGTCCAGCACGAGTCGGTAAAAATCGTAATATTGGGTCCATTGATCTATTGTGTATCGAAAGAAATGAGCTATGGCATCCGGTGCCAAAACTGTAACAGGATGTCTTTTATTTCTAGTCGATCGCAGAAAAAACTGATATGACCAATGTTTAAAGAATTTACGAAACGTTTTTTTCTTTATAGAAAATAGCTGACCAACGAGCAGGCGGGACACCTGATGTTAATTCATTATACCTTTTATTAAAATAGAAAAGAAATGGATTTATACTTCTTCAAGCAAATTTATTAAGAATAGGTTTGATATGTTGAGACGCCATTTTCTCAAGATGAAACAACTATAGTAATGGTACTTGAATAAAAAAATTCTAAATCACTTATTTTAAATAACTGAAACAACATTAGCACTTAATCATTCTTAAGCAGCTACCGAATATAATAGCAATAGCTCTAGGTACTGATGGTAAGTCATTAATACCATCGCATAGTTGAGGCTGAACAATATGCATTGTCTGTGCAGCATGAACTATGCAGCTGAGCGTGCCAGTGAGAGCACCTTGAATGAGTGCCCTGATTGCTTATCTGTGACATCTTTTAGCTCCGGTTACATTATGACCTTCAACTCTTAAGCATTATGACCGAGTATGTAGTAAATTAATATATTGTTTAAGATGTAGCAAATAGTGCTATCGATCTGCGGTTTTCGATTACTAGCTATAAAAATTGGACATATTTTGTTTTTGAGTTTTTGAAGAAACTATGTCTAGAATAAGTTGAAAGGAAAAATCGTAGAGATGTTCTTGAAACTGGCAGTTAGTTACGAATCAAAAACAAATTATAACGAGACATGGAATAACGTCAATCCAGATGTATGTATATAAAATTTCACTACGAAATAAATAGATCTATCATCATTAAAAACTAATAGCGGTATTTGATTGAAATTAAAATTTAACTTTAATTTTATTGAATTTCGGACGATTAAAAAATATCGAATTCTTCGTTCGTTCTATTCGAAAATCTTTCGAAGTATTTGAAAAAAAAATTTGAATACTGAATCGAGTATCATGATTTAGTTTTCACGATTATTCGATTCGAAAATGAATGAGATATATTCCTACACATTGTTTTTTTTATACTAACAATTTATAAATAATAATATAAAATTCAGAATTTTCCAACATTGTAATAAAATTCATGATTCTGTTGAATATTCCACAGGCGTCCCGAAAATATTCCATGCCCAGGTAACATTCTACCCATTTGTCACGTGGAGCCGTATCTCGTAATGTATCCTGGATATAGTATTTGTCGAGCCCGCAGCGAGATGAATAGACCTTGTTCTATGCGGGACGATTTATTGGTCCCTGGTAATGCTCGTATGATTTGTTGACTGCTACTGATAACATGGGCCCCTGGTGAAGTGATTTAGAAGGAGTGGTGTGAGCTGGTGATAAATACTGTTTTTCTTTATGTATTTAATTGTTAGTATTGGAGAGTATTGCAGCGCAATTCATTTTGGTCCTTCTACTGAAATTCGAGCCTGATAAATGTTGGCTAAATTTAAATATAGATGTTGTGTTAGGGTTGATATTTTTTTTATTACTCACTTCGAAAAAGGAGGATTCTACTTTCGTCAGTATTTATTTTTTAATGTTTGTTCATTCTATGTGTTTTTGATAGTAATTCGTTCATTTTTCTCGGAAAGTTACATTTTGTGAAGTGATGGTGAAGACAACAGGTGGCAACCGGAACAACTCAAAACAAATATTTCGATTACTTTATTATGATTGCTAAGCAATTTATGATCATGGTAAATTGGAGCTGATGGTGCAACACCAGGAAAATTCCTCAACAAATTACATCCCTGTATCGGAAAGTAGGCTATCGTAACTTAGGTACTTAGGTACTACTCTTCTATGCTTGTTACCTAAGAGTGTATTTTTTTTTTAATAAAAATGAACCGAATTTAATAGGTACAAACAAAGCAAAAGGTACGAAATAAATATTTTCTATAGCATTTTGAAAACGATGCCAGTAGTTGCCACCGACTTCGAATGTTTTACTTGGCTTATTTTTATTAAAACAAAAAGTTTTTAATAACTTTTTTTCGCTTTTTGATTAAGATAACTATATATATATTTTTAAATAACTGACGGGAACATCAAATCAATTTTTACAGGTTATTTCACTTTACCCAATTTTGATAAATGATATTCTTTAATTGTTATGTACGGATAATATATTATTCCATATTAAATAATGACGATGTCTGATTTTTTAAATATGTTACTTAGTTAGTTTTAAAGCATTTTGCAATAATTCAACTTATTTTTCAAATTACTTGTAGCAACCCTAGAACATGCGCATGCGCGGCTAAACGAAAACCATTTATTGCTGCCATTGTTACCCGCCGTAATGAGAAAAAAAGAACGTTTATTGTTCGCTTTACACATTGACTATGACCGTAAACAAAGTGCTTGGCCGTATTTTCACTTTTTTTGTGTGAACGGTAGTACTTTGTCAAGCGCCTTGTGCATTTTGTTTTAATGTTCGGGGGATTGGGCTGCGATAAACCACGGGCCTAATGGTCTCCTTGAAAAGAAGTCAAGCTTTTTTTTATATTTTTTTTATTTTTTGTTTCTTTATAATATGAATAATATTTGAAATGCGCTGTGAATTCTGTGGGTAAATATTATGACTGTTTTTCATAATTCCAAAACATTTGCCAAGTAAATTGATTTGAACTTAACTATTCTATAATATAACGTTGAATTCTCATTCTCTTACAAATTACTTTTTGATACTTAAAATTACTTAACACTTCAACGGCCAATAAATATTAAAAGACCCAATACTAAATAGTTATTTAAACAACTCCAAAACTAAATTTAAATGAGTCGCTCAAATTAAATTGTCGAATCGTTATATCTAATAAACGTCTTAACATTTTCTAATACCAGATTAAGTGCAAGAAACCAATTCACACAATTAAGCTGTACATTCATATATCTTAACGTCATTAAGAACGATACAATCCACAATAATTAACAATGAATCGTGTAGGTGTCTCAGCATTGACTTCCGCGCGTCGAATCCTATTCACGATCTTGGGTCACGAATTCGCAAATGTTATACATAGAAAAACATATTTTGCACCTTATTAAAATAAAACTAGGGATCATTTTTGAACACTAGATCGATAAGATAACATATCATTGCGCCCCGATTCGCTGCCCTCTTGATATTTAAATTAAGTTATATTTCTAGAATCGCTGTGTCAATCATGATTCGAGTATTTTGACATTAGTTTTTTTTTTCTTTATTGAGTTGAGATATCTGGTATATGTTCCGCATCTAATGGGTTAAAAAAAATAAAACTATTATACTGATAATAATTAAAAAATGCTATGTTTTACTTCGAATATGTCTAATTCGTTTGTGTAAATAATATGTTTAATGTATATAAAAATAATATTTATACAACAATACTTATATAATTATATACACATGGACTTTGCGTGCGGTGTATTTAATTTTTAAGCCGAAATTTCAAATTCAACTTTCAAATAAATACTATTACGAGAGTGTTTAACGATGAGCCAGTAGAATCTTAATTAGTAAAATTTTAAAGTGAAATTAAACTTTTAGTCTAATTTAATCTAAAACTTATGCATATTAGTTTTTCTTATGTAAGTTACGTCAGTCACATTTATTAAATTATCTTAACACAATTAGCATTATAATTTGCATCAATTACCTAACTTTAATGAAGACTTAGAAAGAATTTATTTTTTATGCATATGTGACCACCTTAAAATGGACGTTGGTCTTTGTGTGTATGTTATAATAATAGCATTAATTTCTTTTGTAAATTGACATTTGTTCTCTTGTTGTGATGGTTTTCATCAGACCAAATTTAATGATCGACTTCGTCAACAACACCAGCATAAGACAAAAAAAGTTTAGAATTTTTTTAATGGTGCCATAATATTGAGAATTCATTTTATTTTTATTAAATACTAATTATTCCACGACTTCATACAAGATGTTTAATGAATAAGTAATTTATATTTTAAAAGAATAACTATCGAGTTTATAGAGTTCTTCTTAGTAGAATCTATATTTTGACACCATGATAACTTTCCATTAATATAAGTGTTTTTAATTTGTTGTTTTACTGATTGAGGTGCTCATGTAGAACGCCTACTTGAATTAAATTTTGATGTGATTTTATATATATTATATAAAGAATATACTTCACTTTGAAACTATTAGCTCTCAATAGATTTCAAAGTGTTACGTATTGTTGATATCACTGATGATTAGTGTACCTGTATTCTGCGCGTGACCTTTGCGCGGTTTAACGGTTTCGTAAATAAGACCGCCTTTGTTCGGTAAAAAGCGTTTTGTGATATAATAACGATTAGAGGCGGAATTATTTTGTATGTTGTAACGTCATGAAATAATAATGTATTCTTGGAATAAATATTTTAAACCAGTTAACACGTTCCCAGATGGAAACCAAATATCAGTTTATTTTTCAAGTACCTCCGAGATCTAATGCACCCGTAATGTGCCATTTTATTGTGCGTTGTAGTTATTAGAGAATAAAGTAAATCCATGAAAGAGAACTGGCTTCCGCAACGGAGAGCGGATACTTTCAATTTTGCCAGAAATGAAAATAGTTTTCGGGGCCGAGAAGATCCCTTAAGACAGTGAACATGTTAAAACTGGTATAAAAATTGTGAACGTTTTAAAGTTAAATTAGTGATGGTAAATAATAGCTTGTTTTCCATTTTATACATTTCTGTACTATTGTTTCCACAGGTAGATGTATTTTTTTAACTACAGTTACATTTTTTCTGTGGTGTATAGCTTAGCTGTAGCACACTGACTGCTGCTCTTATACGAGCTGGTTCGACCTAAAAAGTCACTCTCAAAAAAAAATCGGCGTGAAGTAGCTAATAGCTGAGTTTCGTACGATGAGTGAGTGAGTCGAAAACCTAACATAGTTTCTCATTCCTTTCATTTCCTCCTATTCCCCTGTAGTCCTTATTCCTTTTTAAAGTAGCAACGCATTTGCAATACCTCTGGTGCTGGAAATGTCCAATAGCGATCGCGTTTTCACAGTGCTCACTACATCACAAAATTCGCATGCTCGTTTTCCCGCTATTTTTTATAAAAAAAAACTTTGAGCAATTGATACAATCTATAAACTGACTGGCTGACATATTTACTAACCTCTGGGTCTAAAAATAAGAAATTTTGTACAAACGTTTCTTACATAACGTAAGTGTACAATAAGAAAGGATTTCTGAAAATAATTCCCGAAGGGGTTAAAAAGAGGGTTAAAAATTTGTTAGATATTACAATTTTACGTACACGAGGACGAAGCTGCGGAGAACCGCTGGTAGATAATAAAATTGCTCTTAAGCTGAAAGTTTAAATGCTCAAATAGAAAACTAGAAAATAACGATGAAATGTATAATTTTCATCTATATTGCGCTAAATGGTTGACTTTCACCTTAAAGAAAATGCAATACTTTCAAATTAGCTGTCTTTATTTTAGCACTGAACAATAGAAATGCACTTATTTGTGTTACGAATACTTGTAAAAGTGTAAGTATTGACACTTGTCGATAAATATTGCACAAGTATTTATTTTGTGTCGACTACGCAAATATTTCTAAAGTCGCAGAAATACACTATTAGGAAAAGATAAGCTAATTCTCTCCTTGTTATGAAGATTCGTTAAAATATTACAGAGAGATCTTTGTTTATTTCCTGGTTAAAACTTTAGTTGTAAAGAGAAAAAGTTAAAAATAAATTTATCGAATGTTTGTAGCGAAGTGCAATAAATAAATAATAAGTCAGGAAAAGTTAGTTATTGGAATTATTATCAGGATTTTTTTGTATTTTTTATTTTATATACGTATTATTAACTATATACAGCATATTGCACGACTAGTATTAAAGAGACAGAATTTGGGCACATTTTGGGCACAAAACGTAAACGTTATACATATATATATACAAATTTGAAAAGAATAGTTATTTACATGAATCATAGAACTTATATAAAACTAAATTTTTATTACTAACTTAGCTAAAGAGTTTCACGCGGATTTTGATTTCGGCCACTTTAATACTAAATGTGCGATTAATACATCAAGTAAGTAATAATAATAATAACAAAGTAACGTAGAGGTAATAATGACAAAGTGAGCCCCACGCGCCTTCGTTTACAAAAATAATTTTAACGCATTATTTCAATTTTTTTTTCTTTTAGCGACAAAAATAATTTTATGCCCTTCTCCAAGATCCTATATATGTTGATACCAAAATTAAAAACAAAATAAAGTTAGTATTAACCGCGCAAACGTTACAAACACACAGAAAGACACAAAGTTACTTTCACATTTATATCATTATGGATGTATTTATAAAAATATATACAATTCTCGATAGATGACAGAAATTGGTTGCTCACCGCGTGTTCAGATAACCGAGCCCGATACACTCATACAAGCCAATCAGGACGAGATGAGCAAACACGAATCGTGACAGACGTCATGCTTAAACCCAATCGATGAGGTGCAATATTTTAATAGGGACAGATGATAGCGTGTGAATGCTTGAAACTAGGAAGACGGCAAATCGCCAGCCCTTAAAGGGAGTGACATCACACGACACTACCTTCTAAGGCGGTGAAAGCGTACGCAATAAAACTATGATTGATTATATGATTGTGTCATCGTGCCACGAGAAGCCATGTATCTTAACGTGTTTATGGTATTTCATTTCGAAGAAGTGGATTTATTGCATTTTAACAAACGATACCCGTTAAATTTATGAAACGGGTATGCGTTTATGTTGCTAATTTATGGGAGCCAGGGTTGCTTGCGGAAATCTATGCAAGGAATAAAGTTACAAGCTCTTATCTTGTAACTCAGCACTAGTACAAACAGGAATGATTTATTTTTTACTTTGATCATAAAAAGTCGTGTTCAAAATCGACAAATTTTTGTTTTATTTTGCCATTTTAATATTTTATTTATTTATTTATTTATTGAATCGATACACCACAGTATTTGAAATATAACACTTAAAACAAGAAAACAGAAAAACGAATTTTCTTGACAATCATGAACTTATCATATTCGATTTACGTAATACGTATATCTTTGTTTTTCCATACTAGCCTTTACTCGCGGCTTCTCTCTTTATAATATTATTATCTGCCCTGCAGCTTCACACGTGTTTATGGTTACTGCTTCGTTCCTATGAGTCGTAGTGTGCGATAGTATAGTCCATTACCTTCCTGAATAAATGGGACGAACGAAAATTTAATTCTTCAAATCGGATCAGTACTTTCAGAGATACACACAGACCCCCTACATACAAACTTATAAATTAATTTTAATTACAAAAAATAATTAATATCTTCTTAATAGGAGAGTGACCTTAACCCAGAGTTAGGATCTTTTAGGCTGGTACATTAAAGTATAGTATAGATATTTATGTGACCTAATTTATAGTTTCAATTAGAAAATATAGAAAGTCTAAAATGTGTTCGGAATTAGCAAACAAAAGTCGAATAAATAAGTGCGTTTTCCTATGATTCCTTAACGGTCGTCGACTGCGTCCACCATCGCTCGCTGTCGCGTGAGAACGGCCACCCATCCGAAATCGAGTTCGCATAATATTAACATCACTTATCGCATGTTTCAATAAAAAATACGTGTTGACTTTTTTTAACGTAGGTGTTTTTTTATTATGTTGACAAAATACACTTAATCATTTTTAGTGTTGAGTATTTTGTAATCGATCTCTTATTAATTTTTGAGAGAGCCTTATCGATTATAATATTTTTTTTGTAGGTGTCAAAGTAAATGTTTCTTAATTAAATATTTAATGATCTATGTAAAATGGCGTTTTACAGTGTGAAGAATGAAGGTGTGATTATGTTTAGAGATTCAATTAACACTTACTCTTATAAGAAGTACAACAATTTAACAATACAGTCTTAATGTTTTCTTTTTATTAAATTAAATGTTATTAGTATTCCAAAAAATATGATCGTCGATTTGTACTTTATTAGGTCTGTACATAAAATGAGTTTTTTAAATGTTACTACATCAAAATTTTAATTTTCATTACAAATATAATACAGAAAGTATATTCTCAATGGTAAAATAAGTGTTTTTAATTTCTATCGTAAAATTGCATTATTCGAGTCGACATCTGAAAAGTATACATATGTCAGAAGCAAGGCACGAATGCAAAACTAACCTGTCATTTGAAACGGGACTGCGGAAGTTACGCAAGGCATAGGCACGAGATAAACAAGAAAACGATTTCCCGAAAAGGCGACGAGACGTACCTTTTTGGCAATATGTATTATTCATGCACACGAAATAAATAGTACCTTCGTTTTGAACTTACGAACGTGGAACCCATGAATATTGCTGTCCAGATATGTCACGTATTGGGCACATCGGTCGTGTCGACCGCTGACAAATGTAGGAAACGGACAAACGGACGCCCGTAATGCCTTTACAGGGCTCATAAAAAGAAATTCGAAGAACCGTTGCGTGACCCGTAAATGATAATGTTTATTTCGGAATTAAATGTTCGATTATTTACTTATTGAGATGGTTTTTGTTATTGTTTTGGTGAATGGGTTTTAAACGCGATGATACTCTTTAATTCCGTCATACGTAAAGCTGTATGTACTGAGCATGAAAGATTTTTTAACGATCAATCTTTAGGACCCAAAAATAACAATTTTTCAAAGTATTCATTGTCTTCTTAAAAATGATTATATCATAATTAACATCTTCCAACGCGTAACTATAATAAACAAACTTCGTATATTATCAGTTTATCTTCTATTGATTTATTTTACTGTGGTAATATTTTTAGGTAGGTAATTACTTACCAGTGGCATTTACCTTACCACGCTTTCTACTAGCGGCAATAAAAACAAATGCTTCCGTGGCTTAACGAGAGATCCCGAATAGCTATCGATCCCGAAATGTAAATTTACGGGTCATAAAATCATATAATTTATGTAGATACTAAACGCCAAATCGACATTACATGTCCGGCTCACGGTACAAAGCCATTGAGTGAAACTTATAACACCAATATTTAACTACGAAATCCATACAAATAATCATTGAAATGCAGACCAAACTAAATACATAAATAAATTTTCACTCCCATAAAATTATGATGCAATATAATATCCTATGGGCCGAGTAACGAGATAATATTTCAGAAAGTATTGAACTGGTATAATATATTCATTCGCTACAAAGTGGCAATACTTATCATACGCCCGTTATGCACCAAGCTATTGATAATACTGTTATTCTAAATAATCATTTCGAATTTGATTATTATGTCAAAACAAATTCAATATCTATTTAATCGATTTTTAATAACATAATTATGAGCATAAGTTGCATCGTTATCATTCATTTAGGTTTTCTTATCAAATGTCTACGACATTATTACTTAGCGTCTGTTGTGCGTCTGTCGTCTGATCATTTGTCTGTCTGTTAGCGGGCGGTGTGTCATAAATCGTCATATGAAGATAGTTACAATTTTTGCATAGTGGGTAAAAAAAAAAACGCGATTAAGTGCAAGTCGGGCTTCACAAATTTTTATATACTACAAAACTGCGTATCAAGATTATCCTATAACGGCTAAATTTGAACCAAATATTAAATTAGATTTTCGACAAAAATAAGGCCTTATGGACATTTTCCATTGCGCAGTACTTGTAGTGTCACTGACGATATGTCAAAATTTATTTATGTTAAGTATTCATTTTACAAATACCGATAATATAATTTTTATCTAGCTTGTTATTTATTAATTATAAAATTTAACATTTGAGTAATTCAAAGTATCTAAAAATCCAATGAAGGCTGAAGGAGAAAAATTAGTAAATATTTAGATCTTGCCCACGAGATTACAGCCATGTGGAGTGTAGACTCAACAATTATTGTGCATGCTTTCGTCTCGGTTAACGGCCTATAGCGAAGAGTTTCGACCAACATCTTCAGAAACTCTCGCTTGGTTGTTGGATCAAGAGCTGAATACAGAAGGCAGTATTACTTGAGACGGCACGTATAGTGAGGAGATTCCTCAACTTGGAGCCCTAGCTGCCGGTGGCCTGGCTCACATTCTGCCACCGGTGGACAGCTTTTTTTTATATTATGTATACAAAATGTATAAAAAGATACAATAAGAATACAATATTTATTATACAACAATAGGGAAAATTGGGAACTGTAACTGCCATTTACAATTTGAATAATATTAAATTTTATAGGTGTTCTCGATGATAATTACGTATTTTCTAATAGTTACTATTCGTTTAATAGCATTTACAAGAATCATAAAACAGTAAGTAATTATTACTTACCAGTGTTAATTTATCTATTAGTAAAGTGGTGGTAGTGAAAGTCTTCAGCTGTACTGCCTAAACTTTACCTGTGTTTGTTTGTTTATTTGAATTCACTAATCAAGACCTACAGATCCAAGTACTATAAGCACCCACATCGTCATTAACGATATGTTCGGAAACACTGAAACCTTATTTATTTATATACTCTTTATTGCACACAGCAAGAAAGAAAAATATATAAAAAGCGGTATTCTGACTGTAAATATAAAACCCATAGAAATAATTAACTGTTGTCTTAGATTTTCGCGATTATTACTCATTGAAATAAAACGTCGTGTTTACCCGTGACCACGAACGCTGCAAGTGTTCGAAACGTCGGGATGATAAAAATAGTTAATATACGCGATTTTAATCCGTTTAAAATAGTTTTATTTTAATAATTAACTACTTATTATTATATTTATTTGCTTTCAATAATATAGAGATTTAGTTAATTAAAATAATTGGTAGTCTATACTTATATTATAAAAAGGTGAAAAGGTTGTTCGTTAGTAAGTTTGTATGTAGGGGGTAATCTCTGAAATTATTTATCCGATTTGTAAAATTTGCTCTTTTATTGATCTTTATCAATATAGGCTATGCTCAGTGCGAATAAAACCGCGAGGCGCAATTAGTACCTAATATAGTATCTGACAAAATTTGTCAGACCTAACCTAACCCAGGTTAGTCACTGCAACTGACTGAAGTAATGTTCACGGGTTCGACCCCGCTCACGGCAAACGTCTGTATTGGCCATACGGTTGTTTGTCGTGGTCTCGGTGTGTGTTTCCCGACAACGGGGACCGTTAAGTGTTAAGCTTTTATTAATTACTTATTTACAAGGTAAATTTCGCTTATTTTGTATAAATAAAGCGGCACTGTTTGTAAACTTATAATCATTGGAGAACATGAACACTCACTTATCGAACATTCACATATAAGCAAAGTAAAAAAATATCAATTCAATTAACAACCTTATAAATATCTTATCTATCGCCCTCATATCGTCACGTACACCACACAAGTACAGTCACGGACAGCAATAAGATCCTGGTTGAACTAAAAAGGGCCACTTTCACTGCGACACTGATGACTCGATTGAAAAGTTATTCCTTTTGTTCTGCTTCTGATGACCTTCGTCTACATGACGTATTTTCATACATTTCGATTTGAAAGTGACATTGATAATATTATGGCAAGATTTACACTCAAAAACTCTGCTTTGAGGCAAGAATTACATGCATCAGCATTCAAGTGTAATTCTTATCAAAGTAATAATGTGTCAACCCTCAAAAAGTCAAATTTAGACATATTGCTGTATTCTCATAGCTCATTACATGTTTATCATTATTAAAAAAATTTTCATGTCATCTGAACTAAATAAGTATGGAAATAAGTTTCATAATCTATTTCTACGCAATTTTCCCAAAATGAAGTCCGTGTGGCTTGACACAGTATTTCTTATCAGCGTCCACTTATGAGTTTTGCTCTTGGATTTTAGTAAAGATTTACATAAGGTATTTCTCATTGCTTAACACCTGAAAGAATTGACTGTAATCGCTTCTACCGTATTCAAAAATATACTCTGGAAAAGCCGCAAAAAACTGCTAGTATTATATAAATGCTAAAGTTTGTGAAGATGTACATATGTTTGGATGGGTGGATATTAGTTGCTCGTTCACGCTTGATATCAGAATAACATATAAGCTACTTTTTATCAACATGTGAAGCCGCGAGCAAAAACTAGTCTATACTAATATAATAACTATAAAGAAGTAAAATTTCTTTGTAAGCTTGTATATAAGGAATAATCTCTAAAAGTACTGATCCGATAAAAAATGTATTTTTACGCTATATTGCCTGTTTATTGAGTAAAGTTACAGGCTATATAACATCAGGCTGTGACTCATAGAAGCAAAGCAGTAACAATAAACGCGAGCGACACCGCGAGGTGCAGCTAGTGTAATATAAAGCTGAACGAATGCATTAAGGTAACTAAGAAATTCTAAACGTTTACCTTTAAGCTTTAATGTTTTCTAAATTCAAATATAGCATTGTCTGGTTGTCAGACCGTGGACACATGACGCCTTAGAAAGAAACCGACATCGCTACACGTGTGTCGAAGGCCTTAGTCACACCAACGCTAACTCCTTATTCGGACGAGATTCGCGCTCGACGAGGGAAAATTACATTGTTTATTTAACTATACACTATTTTGCATACAATCAGAGAGAAAGTGCTATTGATATTTTAATCATAGGAGCTATTTATTCGTTCGTAAAATCGATATCTCAATTCGAGTTCGGTTCGCACCGAGATTTCCCGGTTTCTAACTTATTAACATAACTAATAAATGCTTAGTGTCGATTCGTTTGTTATTTTGTCGTAACATCGAAATATTAAATTATTCATCGGCGCGGCGTAATATTGTTTATTGGTGATCTAATTTCTTGATATATCTTTATTTATATAATACTTAAGATCTGCAATAATTTTGAGTGGTTTATATGTAGGAACTAATTTTTTAAATATATTTTAATGAAGTCGCAAAAAACTTTTTAAATCAGAGTAAAGGTTTTAATATGAATGAGAGTTCTTACTGAGATAGGAATATAAATGAAATGGATATAATACATGACTTAAAAAAAAGGAAACCGACTTTTAAAGCCAAACGTGATTTCGTTTACTTCAACGACATATTTATTCCAGATATTTCGAATTTTAAAAATAAACCACTGAACCGATTTGATAAATTTCAATATAGTCAACATGGCATAACAAGCAAAAAAAGAATTTTTAAAATCGGTTTAGAAATGATTTGTTAGGTTCTAAACAATAAAAATATACACTACGAAGTAAAAACCTTATTTTTTTTTTGAAGTCGATTGAAAAGCGCTGGAAATTTTATTTTGCCTTTATTAGATGCGGCATAGGCCCCGCACCGTCGTGTACTATTAAACCATTTATCCCTTATTTCACTCCCTTCCTTTTTATTTTGGCGTCTCAAAGCAGCCCATGTCTTTTTCCAAAACCCACTATATCTCTATATAAAAATCTATCAAAATTGATTTAGCGGTTTAGGCATAAAAATAGAATTACTTTCGCATTCATAATATCAATTAGGATTAATAAAAAAATATATATTTTAAAGTATATTTTCGAAGTAGTAATATTTTTCATAGATTTATTCAAATTGCAGAACTAGTTCATAAATTATATTGTATTATTTAACTGAAACTGTTCAGAATAAGCAGTGTTAAAGTTTGAAGAAGACTTCATGAACATTGCTCAACTACGAGTAGCTCAAACTATGTTAGTGTTATAAAACTTTTTCATATCATGACCTCAATTTCCAACGAGATTAACTTTTTTTAATTGTGTATATAAGCACACTCACTCATTAAAGAAAAGAAGAAATGGATGGATCGCGTGAAAGGTTATATTAGTAAGAAAGGAGTAACTGCTGAGCTGGCGGCTGATACGCCAGAGTGAAAGAGAAGAACATGTGTCGACTTCTTATATAGTAGGAATAGGATATGAAAATTATGATATAAGCTAATTAGTCACTCAAAATTCATCATAATTGGTTCAGCGGTTATGCGTGACATAATAACGACCATTTTAAAGCGTTTTATATATTACTAGCTAGTGGTCGCGACTTCGTCATAGTAGCTTTATGCATCCAAAGTCTCAGCCCAATTGGTTTAAAATTGACATAGGTTCATACGAACTTTCATCCCTTATTTTATCCCCTTGGGAGTAGAATTAATCAAAATCATTTCTTAGTAGATGCCTCCCTCATTGCATCTACTTGCATGCCAAATTTCAGCCCGATTCGTCCAGTGATTTGGGCTGTGCGTTGATCAATCACTATTTCGACGGACTGACACTAGTCAGGCAGTGTCTTTTGGGTTATATATATTTAGATTTTGTTACATGAACGTCGTATGAAGAGAGCCTTTAGAGAACTATTTTATTTTCCGAAATTGATCCGCAAAAATGATCATTTTGCACGATTCTATTATAGAATTACACTTATAAGTTTTGCTCTCAAACTTTCATGAAGATTTGCATAACTAGTTTTTCATTGTTTTACACCTGAAGGAATTTCCTGTCAGTGCCTTTATTTTTGGCAGCCACTACTTTCATAAGGTTACCTATACTAACTTACCAGCTTACTAATGCAGTTCTTGTCTAAGACAATACGAACGCCACGTAATATATGTATTATATGAAAACAACTATCCGGAAGTCGTGTACATTCAAAAACCTTATGTACATGATTTGTTATATACTATTCCTTGAAACAAAAAAAATGAAAGTGATATAAGCGTCAATACTGAATAATGTAGCTTATTTGTAAATCCTATTATAAAATATTATATTCCAAGTAACGTTAGGATAGGAGGCTAGTATAAAACAAGACTGATTACATCGAAAACCGTTAAACAACGTAGAATAGGCAACGTTGAGTAACTCGTAATAACTCCTATATAATTACATATACTTTATTAGCTCTTCAACTTCACGCCTGTTAAGTTAAATAACATTACGAATTACATAAAACGTTCAAAGCCATAATACATTTAAGGTATTTGAAAATACAATCCCACAGGAATCCCTTTTGTACTAAGCCAGTCTAATGCATTTTAAAATATTCCTATAAAAATGATTGTAGAGAATTTAACACCAGGAGAAAATGGTCCTTAACCTAACACTTCGTTTCAGACATTTGTTAAAGCACACACATACATATGTCGTATCATGCGAACTAGATTTGTTTTTTATTAGAGAGTTGGGTTATAAATCTATATACAACCATTTAATGGAAGATGCTAGTATTAAATTGTTGTGTGTTTAATTTTAGGTCTTAGCCAAAAAGTCAAAAAAATCAGTTGTTCTGATCGCTACTAAACTTCACAGGACCATTCACTGGACTAGTCTGAAGAGTCTTTAGAAAACAATTGAGCCGACATCTATAGATTGTCAAAAACTAAATTTAGATTATTTTAGTTTTTTTAAATAAACAAAATCAGATTCAAAATATTTTTTTCTTAGGGGCCTAACCATTAGGCTTCTAATGTCCTCATTACTAAATGATACTCAGCAAAAACGCTACAAGAATTACTGAGTTACAAGTATTTATCACGACCGGAAGGTCGCTTTCCCGGAGCAAGTCGGCTACAGCTGGACTAGATAATGCGTTTAAAAATTATGAATCGTTGATTGAAGGAAGTGATTAAAATTATTATCTCGTAGACTTTATGAAAAAATTTATGATTGCTTATGTGACCCGGGATAGTATAGGTTTTAACTATGTGCTATGTGAAAATCATCTACAAACAGTAATTTATAAACAATACATAAACTTTAAATAATATTTCATAAATTTCTGCAAGAAATATACATTCTATATAAGAAAATGTAATATGCATGTTTGGTCACTAACATAATACTTATATTTCAAAAAATCTTAGGAATATTATCAGTCTCAAAATGATATGTTTTGCTTATGAGAAGTATCACAAAGTTGTACATTTTACTTTTACTGAAAAATGAAATATATGTATTAAGACAAAATATTATGAACAAAAATGTATTATTTTAAATTGGTCATTAAAAAAATCATTAGACCCTTACGTTTTCCCTCAGTGTGTAGGGTCCCTTTTAAGCGTGGTGCTGTGCGTGCGCACAAGCAATTGAGCCTAATTTACGACCAACTATAGCGATGCTTCTCGACGGTAAAACTAAGTTTCCGTACGAAATCCTACAATCCTATAAACACAAAATAGTTCTATATATATAAATTTGTAAATAAATTTAAATTTAAAATACGAAATCCATCGGGCATTTTAATTTTTTTTTTTTAATTGAACGTCTGAACGATAAATCATATTTTTTATTAGAAAAATTATATAGGTACATATATCATTCGTTACATAAAAATAAATAAAAAAATCTACGAAAGTTATACGAAATTCAATAACAATAAATTCGTCCGTGTACATATAATCAAATTTTATGAATATCGACAATTAGTACCGCTTCATATCATTTTATCGGGGAATTACATAATATATTTTCGATACTTTCTTTCGCGAATCTCCTCAAGAATTTACCGGCTATTAGCGGCTAACATGACTCGTTTATTTGAAGAACTAAATAGAATTGTCAGCTGGCGTTATTTATATTGACGTGATTAATTTATACTCGAGCTTCACTAAACGGAGGTTACGTAACAAGTTCCGAATTACGAACGGTCTCTATTAATTAATATTAGTTTTTATTATATAACGCCGTCATAACGTCTTCTGATTTACGATGCGAGCGCACTCCCAGCCGCGTCAGGTTATTCTACCGGTTTACATCTATTGGAATTTTATTGATGTGCTATAATGTTACGCGGCGTTTGTTTGTTTGTTACAAATGATCTCAAAAATGTTTAAATTAAGATAAACTTTTCATTTTTCTTCGAACTTCGTTGAATTGATTAGTAAAGCTAAAGAATTGGCTAATGTTTTATAACCACTTTTGTGTCATGATTTAAAAACTTTCTTCCTAAATCATCGTAATAGTTTCGAACATAAATAAAAATTGTTATAGTAATTATGTTTAGTATTAGCAATAAAAATGAAATCGTAAACTTTGTGTCGTGCTCCACCTAATTCTTAAGGGGTATTTTATGTTGAACTACATATTGTAGTTCAACATAAAATACCCCTTAAGAATAAAAAAAGGTAATAAACCTTTTCCCGCGGCTTCGTCCGCGTGAAAATTTTTTATAAACATGACATTGAACAAACAAATAAACTCATATTCGCATTTATAATATTACTTATCAATAATAAATATAATCAACGATCATAAGGGCTCATGCGTTAATCTAACTTAAATATTTCATAGACATTTAACTTATACAAAATACTTCAAGAGGTAAATAATATCATTTTGTTCCAGCGAAAAGTTAGTAGCTTTAGTTGTGTTGTGAAAACAGAGTAGAAAGATGGTCATCGTGCGCGGACTGGATGGATACCACCCACGCAAAAACATCAGTTATTTTGCAAACACGCACCGATACTTTACATTTCTGTTCCAATATAACGGGGCAATATAATTATTAGAGTTAAGTTTGCCTAACCAATGTATATTGAACCGTCATAGACAGTTAAGCCTTTTTAAGTTAGCCTGAATTTTAAATTTGGAAAAATTCAAACTCGGAAACGTATTCGCTCTTATAATAAAGACCTGCAGACGAAGAGTTATGTTTCGGATACTTTTTGGTTTTAATAGGTCGTTTAGAACTGTTTTACACAAAGCACATGAGATAGAGCATAGCACACTTAGGAGTAGTCCACAGACTACAGCTTCTCACGAACTGGTTCAACCGGGGCAGTACGTCACTCTCACAGAAAACGGCGTGAAGTAGCTAATAGAGAGTAAGAGAACCGAAAGCTTAACTCCCTCCCCCATTCCGTTCCCTTATTCTTACTCCCTTTTATTCCTTCTTATTCTTTTTATGCTAGTTAAGCATTTGTGGCTCCTCTAGTACTGCAAATGTCTGGGCGGCGGTGATCTCTTAACATCAAGTATTCCGCCTGCTCGTGCGCTCTTATATAAATAACTGGTCAAGTGCGAGTAGGACTCGCGCACCGAGGGTTCCGTACAAACTTATAGAAATCTATATAAGACTAACCCATCTACGCCATTTGTGGTCTTCATCATCAGTTCCAACATAAGTTACTATAAAAAATACCTAAATCGGTATACGCTTGCCTATAATATTTGAGGAGTTCCCTCAATTTCTCCAGAATCCCATCATCTGATCCTGACCTGAAGACAATGGGACCACCTTGGAAGTATACCTTTTCAAACAAAAAAAAAAAAAAATTTCAAATCGGTACACAAATGGCGGCGTAATCGGCGAACAAACATAAAAAAAAAATTAAATACAAGGTCGAATTGAAAACACTCCTTTTTAGAAGTCGCTTAAATATAATCAAATATTATGTAAATATGGATCACGTCCCAAAAACTATTTTGAAACTATTTAGGAGCACTTTAATTTAAAACACAATCATGGATGCAATCCATGGAAACACAATATTTCATTTTAAGTACTAATACATGTTATACTTTCAATAAAGCAAAGTTATAGCGCGATTCAGGCTACACTTAGCGCCATCTCTTGACAATTTCAATGAACTAACTTGTTGACATTAACAACATAATTATATTATATTTTATTCTCGTTTTATTTTTATTTATATTCTACTACACTCCACTACCCCTGCACTACGTTCGTAAAATATTTAGATTTACATTATCAATCAAAATATCGAAATATAATATTAGTGTTGCCAAGACGAAAATAATTTGTCCTTAATTCGAACAAAACTAATTGTTTATTTATAAATAACTAATTATATTACTAATGACCAGAAGACTTATATGTGTAGATAAATAAGTAAATTAAATAACTCGATCTGTTTGAATTTAATTTTAAAATTTTCGTACTAAGTCAATACGAGTACTTAAATCAAATCGCGTGAAGCTCTTATATTGAATGTTAATTACGTAATGACGTTATAAATCGACGATAAAACTTTTAAGTGAAAAGTTTATTTTATAATTTTTAGCGCGTTAAAATAATAATTAAAATAAAAATTTTTATGAATCGAGCAGAATTATATCACAGTTAATGTCATAATGTTGTAATAGATGGCATTAGCTGTACGCTGCATCGCGCTATCATTTTGTTAGCTGCGATATATAGATTGCATTGCGTTGTTTATAAAGGTTTGCTGCTTTTTAATGTTTTCGTATTGATACAAATTTCTTCTCAGTGTTTGTAAAATTGTTTTTTTGACCATGGTCAACTTCTATGTTAATTTGTTACAAGTACATATAATTTTTATTCTAAGATTAATATATTTTCCGCTTGATCAATTTACAACTTGATACATTTACGCGTTCCTGAGAAAAAGGTTGAAAGACAGACGTACAGACTGACAGACACACGAACAGAAATTTACAGTTTTCGGATTTTTTCCTTTATGTATACTAAAGGACCTTTCTCCTGGCCAAATTTCATAATGCTTGGTCAATGGGAAGTACCCTATAGGTTTTGATTCCCTTGCGAAAACGTTAAAAACGCTATCATACTTAAAATATATGATATAAATGACCGTATCTTTTGATTGCGTTAACTTAGAAGTTTGATTTTTTCACAGCTCTTAGTAATTACAACTTTGAGTACTTGACGTTGATAAAAATTTGTTACCTTCACGCGTTTCTGAGAAAAAGGTTGAAAGACAAACTTACAAACAGACAAACATACATACAAAAATTTACAGTTTTCAGATTTTTTCCTTTATTTGTACCATAAGATCTTACTTCTTGCCAAATTTCATCGTGCTAGGTCAATGGGAAGTACCCTATAGGTTTTGATTCCCTTGCGAAAACGCTAAAATGGTCAAAATATACGACATATTTTCCATTATCTTTTGATTGCGTTGACTTAGAACTTTAATATTTTCACGGCCGCATGTCATCGTAGACTTGAGTATATGATATTAATTTCAACATGATACGTCTATGCATTTCTGAGAAAAAAGGGTTGACATCCCGACAGACAGACAGACAGACAGACAGACAGACAGACAGACAGACAGACAGACAGACGGACAACAAAGTGATCCTATAAGGGTTCCGTTTTTCCTTTTAAGGTACGGAACCCTAAAAACACACACAAAAATAGCTATTATGTTTTCCTTATACATATATGTATTTCTATATTACATATATCTGTAACGAAAATACAAAAGATAAATTAAAAAAGACAGTTATTTGTATAACAAAAAAAATGATGGACTCACCGTGTAAAAAGTATTCCTAATATTATAATTACTTATTTCATAGTAAGATAAATATAATATATAATAAATGAAACATATTTTTTTAAGATATAAATAAGATTCAATAGCAATCTAAATTGTATGAAAATAATATCTAATTTATAACGACTTTGTTATTAAGTAAGAACATCTTAGACTCTCTTAATAACAAATATGTGATGTGCGATTAGTCAATTGTGATCATTCTGAAACACCATTTGTAAGAGATAAGACGAACAAAAGTTTGTCCGAACTTTAAGAGTATTTATTACTAACAACGGTTTAATTTCATGACGGACAAAAATCCCGAAGACAAAAATCCATGAACAATTCCATAGTCTGCGCAGGTCATAACAATGTCTACTCAATGGCGCCTATTCAGTATCCACTACCTTTTTCGTTTAACAGCTTTCTTCCTGTCAATAAAAAAAAAACTAGAATTAAATCTTCACAACTTTTTTTTTTATTACAGACAAATTTAAATTAAGAATGTGAAATGTGGATGCTTTAGAATGTCTAATTGATATCGACATAACAAAACTATCGCAATATTTACGTAATTAGATAAAACTAATTTGGCGTTAATAAAAGTAAAAGTGGAGAGATCGTGATGAAAGGAACGACAAAATGTTTTATTTGTCTTGAATATGTCGGGTCAAGGAGTGGTCCAATAATATCGATTCATCAAAATCGTGCATTCGAATAATCGATTTGTAATCTAATGGAAACGGATATTGGATTGCATTTTATTAATTAGATTATTTTACAATCGTTTCGAATTGAGTGATGAGGTTCGATTCGCATTCTTCGATTTAATGAAATCGATTGATCTTTATCATCGACTAATCGCTTAGATGAAATTGATAATAAAATTTACTATGTCATAAAGCATTTAATTTTGATATCTGAAGCGGCGTCTTATAATTAAATTTGCATTCCAAAAGCAATTCCATTAGCTTATGCTTTCTCAAAAAGTTAAAATCCTAGATATCATGTTAGTACATACGTACGTTACAATGTCATTGCCTCCTGTTTATATTTTTTAAAACAAGTTAATTATTAAAGGTTGTATGAGTCCAGAAAATTCGCGAGAACTCTCAAATGATCGCAAATCGCTGTCAGATTTAAATTTCGAATAACAATTAAATTTAAAAATTTAACTCGTAGCAATTTTTGATTCGAATCGCATTTATTTAATTTCTAGAAGATATGTATTTGGCTTTAGTCCAAAAATTTAGAGTCATACATAGACTTAGCAAAAGGTTACCATTTGGGAACTTGGTTCAAACTTCAGACTATAAATAACAGACATTTCCGCGTTACATACGCGCTAAAGAATTGCCGACGTTTAAAGTTTTCATTATATAACTTAATAACTTTCATACTTAAGTTAACAAAGCTGTACAGCGCGTTATGTTGACGTGTGAACGACGGTAAAAGCTTACTTAACAACGCTGAACATCACACATGTGCTCATAATTGAAATTAGTATAAGATGTCTACAAGAGTATTCTTATTGCCTTATGCTTTCCTGGTAACAGGCGCCCTATAGGTGCAAGTCTCGATACCACCAGCTCAGCAGACAATCTACACTAATATGCTTTCTGTTATGATGTGTAAAATATAGATTCAACAGTAAAATAATAAACATAAATGACAGTGATTTATTAAGCGAGAAACGAGTTGGTTCTGATCATATTATGTCATAATAATGCGTTCAAGGTCACGCAACTGACACATTGATAATCCAAGTTTTCCTAATAAGACTACAGTAACAATTCATACACCATCTTAACAACAATCTTATTCTAAGATTCTGTACTGTAAGATCTTGGCTTGTCAAGTACGTTTTTGTAAATTTCTGATATTTCATTTTCCAGCACTTATATACCCATGTATAATATTTTCCATGTGATTTGCAAATTAAAAGTACTATCTATGCTTAATACTAATAAAACTCCTATCTATACTATTAATTCTTAAATATTTAACTCTTGCTAATAAACGCATTTCTTTCTATTCCAGGTATGTAAAAGCAGTCTATGAAAAGTTAGCAAGCACTAAAAGTAAGTAATATGAAAATAATTTTATCCCCGAAATAATGGTCATATAGTTGTAAATTTAAACCATTAATACACCTTTATACATATTTATTTTAAGAAAAACAAGTTTTACTCGTATTTAATTGAGTTTCTTTAATTTCCATTACCATTATTGTAAATGCAAAATGAATTGACATTGTGAAATTACGTATTCTTAGTTCAACAGATTGTTGAAGTTAAATAGGTATACAAAAGTATGTCAATGCATATTTAGCAACATATAAAAATAAGTGAAAATTACATTTGGAAGTTTTACTCAACTAAGCAACAACTCTGTAATCTATTAACATAATCTTCGTAGCTTTACGGAAGCTATTGCTGTCAAAAATATATGCACGGACTTATGTAAATCTTTATAAAAGTTTGAGAGTAAAACTTATTAGTGTAATTCTCGCTTTACATTTGAGACACAGAAACGAGTATCTCTGTAGGAAATAACTTTGCTCTACAAGGGAAATGTTTACCGTCTTTACAGATAGAAAAGTTAATCTGAACATTTCCCTATGAGCTCCTATTTTTCTAAAGAAAATGGACTTTTATAAACATTTCAAAACGTTTAAGATGTGTTTCGAATTATAATTCAGATTCCTGGTCAATGATCGCACATTGCATTGACGGTGAATTTCACAATTTGTCGTATTAGATGTGGAAAAATTAAAAAAAAAAGTCAGCCAGTACTAGTACAATATAGTTTTATTTCGGATTACACCCTTAATCAATGATATTATAGAGTTATATATATTTTTTAGGCTCATGGATTTTATTCATCTCGAATACCGACCACTTTGAACGACGTTGTTTAGCAAATAGCCAGCGACTGTATAGAGTATAATAGGCGAGAATATCTTTGGGCTAACAAGGCAATTGAGCTAGACAAAGTTGGAAATAGGTATTTTTAACATTGAATAGTATGAACGTAACATACATAATGTTAACTATAGTTATAAAATATTTTGGTCATTAATATTCAATCCGAATTATGTAGTGTGTTAAATGTTTATATACTTTTTTATAATTATACATAATTACTTATAAGCAATTGGATCGCAAGAAAGAGTGAGTAAGTCGAATGTCTTAATCGCGACCATTTAGACCGAAAAGAGGAAACATTTCGAAATAATAAAAAAGACATAATTACATAAAATGAATTAATATTATTTAATAACCAATTTCGTTACTTTTACAAATAAAAAAGCGAATTCGAAAAAAAAATCGATTCTGCGGTTCCATTCGTAATCGTAATAAGTAATGGCGGTATCATTGCTCCCAAACGATTTCTCCACGCAATGCGAACCAGCACCGAAGCACCATTAATTCAATTTACCAGGATCGACTTTCTAAATGATGCACAAAGCTCATTTGTGGAATGACAAGTGAAATTGAAGCTGCCATTTTGCTTTCACGGGCTGAGCGGTGACATTTAGTTCTGAATCTAGATGGGGTCCAGATTATCTTGCACAGCCATCTGTACTGTACCGGCCCCCATTTTATCTCCTGATTTAATACACGGTAAACACTTAATGGGTTTGACTAAACTGAACGCGCGATAAAAGCCGTCGTAAGTGCTTCGCATTTCGTAATATGCGAATTTTAATGGACTCGATAGGATGAAGTTTAATAGACTAAGTTATAGTATAATATATTATGTACTTATAATGTAATAATCGTATAAATTCTAATCTGTTCTAACATTGAGAGGATTCAAGATGTTATTTTAATAAGATTATAGTTGTTCATTACAAATGATTTTAACAGCTTTTGAATTTAATTTAATTTTTAAGGTTACGACAATTTTTGACAATAGTTGTTTTTTCGATTAATATATTTGTAATAATATATTACAGAATCGATTCTATTTTCGTTAGAGCCGTGTGTGTATACAAAATAATTTTTGAAAAAATGTTATTCCACAATTTAAATTCAAAATGTAACTTTTAATATCTTTTTAGTTTGCCTGACGTAGAACTTAATTTAAATGTAATTCGGCGTGTTCATAACTTATATCTTTTAACGTAAAGGAAACAGTTATTCTAGTAAATAAAAAAAATCCCCAAAGATAGTGGGAAAAATCTCCATATCTTAGATCAATATTCAAGTCGCGGGCGCAGACCCTCGTAATCAATAAATAATATCTTGTTGATAATAATTTTAAATTGTTTACGTTTCGCTTTTAACAACAGACAGTAGCTGGCTAGAAATGAATAGTCATCTCGGTATCGACTGAACAGTCGCATACATAACCAAACAGAAATACTTAATTTCCTTAAATCGACAATTATAAAAAAATGTACATTCAGCCAAAAATAACCAATGCACAACTCTTCCAAAATCATCTCTACTCGACAATTTGTTCTCGACATAAATCTTTTGTACCTACATTTTGAAAATAAACTTCCATCGTTCAATTTCTCTGATAATATTATGTTTTACTTGAATAAAATCAATTTGCTTATTACCATAATTTAAAAGCTATTTACTAGATAACAATTAGGGTTTTAATTTCCGTCTTGTATAATTTCATAATATTTTAAAGCAATCATTTTGACAGATGTTATATTATAACTCTGTAGTCGACTGTACCGCTTTGAAGTGTACCGATTTCTTAGTAAGAGCGCGCCTTGATTGTTTTGACGGTCGCTCTACTTTCCCGTTTTAATTTTAGACGAGTACTAATTAACTTTTATTTGATATTATACCTTTTGTTGTTGGTCGCTCGTGTTTATGTTAACTTTGTATAATACTTTTAGATTCTTGTAAACAAAATATTCGTAACATTAATTCATTCAAGAAACTATTAACATGTAAATAAAAAATTGAGATAATACAATATATTATAATTAATACTATTGATACAAATAATTCTATTAAAAATAAAAAGAAAGAGAAATTAAAAATAACTATATTAAACCTAAGTAACTATCGATGTCACAGTGAGGCCAGGTGCCCAAAACACTGGCAGCATTACCTCTTTGTATGGCCAGACTGATATGCTGGCCAAGGTAGCCGCCAGCCCTTCGGTCACCTGTAGTTTCGACGAGGCGGGAAGACAGCTCTCTGAAAAATAATAAGATAATTAATCAACTTAGAAGTAATTTTATAATTACATTTTTGTATTAGTTACGTCAAAGTTGCAGTAAAATTGGTATCAATAATGATGGGTAACGAGAAAACTATAGAATTAGTATTTATTTTCTTTTAAATTGCTATGTATAGTTTAATAGTTAATTAATTTAAAGATTATAAAAATATAATTAATTTTGTGATTTATTTAATGTTCACTATATTATCGTAATATTATATACTGCGGCATATATTTTATATTTACAAGCGTTCCGTGAGAAGATTCACTTTCTTCTCATTGTGGGCGTATTTCTCTAAAAGCTATAAAATTAGATTTTCATCGGAAGCCGCTGAAACTAGAATTGAACATGATGCTATCACGATTTTGATAGGGTTGTCATTATACGTGTTTATTGCTATATATATATATATATATATATATATATATATATATATATATATTAATATTTAATATTCGTCTCAAATTTTATTTCATTTCTCTTGTGATATAAAATAAGTGTTCAATTAAGGGTACATTTAATATAATAATGTATTTATTATATTGACATTATAATTAACTAAAATAAACTTGACTGGGATCATATTTAACTAGAGTGTTTTGACAGACATGTTGGCGTAGTACTATTGCAACTGTCGCGGGTTCGATACCCGCTCACGACAAACATCTGTGTTGAACATACAGATGGTCGACATGATCTAGGGGTTTGTATTTGTATTGTATGTGTTTCCAGATCACCGACACAGGACAGTTACATCCTAATGGGGCTGTCGAATGTGAAAAAAAAAGATAAACACTTTTGAATTGTCAACAAGACTTGTGTTAACATTACGTATATTAACATCCTTATATATAGTATTCATATGCTTTATTCATGATATAACACAAATAAACTACAAAAAAAAAAATATCTAAGTTCAAATTTTTAGTAAAAAAAAATATTTCCAAACAAATTCAAGACTTTAAACTTATTAACGTATTCGCATGCAATCGCCATGATGTATTGAACTTACTACAAACAGGGTAATGCACGCAGACCATCGCATAGATCACCGCGCACTTGAAACAGGTTCCAAGAAAATGGACTGTGACGGACAGACGCCTGTTATTCACCCTTGCATATTAATCTACAAAGTTCCGCTTGATAGTGACATCTCGTTTTTAATTTCCTTCAAATAAAGAAAAGGTTCTTATTTTATCTAGAGGGTGTGCTACTCGATTACTCGAAAAGGGATTTTCGTTTGTGCGATTGAGTTAATTCTTTTTTGTATGATAGAGTATATTATCCAATTGGTCCTATATTATTTACATTAAAATCGGTTCAGTAGTTTAGTTTTAAAATCAAAAAAACTGGAATAAGTTTTACATCCAAATATACGAAATTACGTATTTTGCTCTTAAAATCTTTTTTTTTTTATTATTATTAATACTGTATTATGCAATTAATTACAACTATAAATCTTAAGTACATATTAAATCAATATTTGTTTATTCGTATTTTATGTACTGAAATTATCGTTCTTCCGATTGCGATAAACTTTGTCAACTAATTACATGCGCGAAGGCTATTGGTATAGTACAGTTAAATTACAGGAGGTGGTGTGTACGTTGTACAGGTAAACGTTACATTAACGTTAGCGAAGTCAAGGACAAGGCCTAGTTTTACTACAACTTTTTTTTTTAATTTATTGAGATGATTTCTATTAGATACTTTTGTTCTCCGAGAACGGGCTGATGAATCTTGGAAGAGGCCTATCTCCAGTAGTCGGTTTGGAAAGGTTGATGAAGATTATTCTTCTAGTTCCTTCAAACAGAAGAGTACTTGATTATTATTGCTTACATATTGATCCAATTAATGTCTATTCAATATTAAGAAATCATTCTTTCTTTCTAAACAGGAAAGGATTTCAATTATTTGATGGATTTCTGAGAATTGCTCTCTTACTTTATACAGTAGCAACCCTAGCTAAAAGCGTTTCACTGGTCCATCGCATAACCCTCAGTTTAGTGCACATTGCAATATTAATAAATTGAATACATTATATTAAGTTGGCGAACAACATTAATGGATAGTAGAAAGCATTTAGAAGACAACGCTTGAGGAGTATACCTTTCCTCTGACTGACCTCAATTAGTTCGATCTAATAAGAGTTCTATGTGACCGTAACAAAGTTTAGAATTACTTGTCGTCTTTGTAATTGTACAGTATAATGGTCATTACTTATATTGACCAGATAATTAAAGTCTTTATGGTTCGACATTTTACGAATATCTTCTATCATGACGATTGATCGCTTAGCGATTAATTGGTAAAAATACAATTGTGTTTTCAAACTAATTGTAATATCTGTGACCAATGCATTTTTAGCAGACACTACTTTTTTTGTTTGACTTAAACATGTCGTGAGAGAAAATTCCAATAAAAAATAAAGGATTGAAATGCACCAAGGAGAAAAACAAAAAACAAAACACTACACATAAAAATAATTAAAAAGTGATAAAAAAGACCACCTAAATTAAAACGTGGCAACAGCAGCTACGCAGTTATAAAGAAAATATTTTTATTGAAAATAGATTTAAAACTGTTACTTAATTTAAGCAAAATTTTATTAACAAACTAGGTGTACCTGCGACTTCGTTCGCGTGGACTACAGGATGTCATGTCTCGTACAAAGCAAGGCTGTACTTTGTCGTGCGTCTCAACAAAGGAGCATTTGACTCGCATTAATTAATAACATTATGTAAAAAAATAGCCTTTTCCTTTAGTTTGCCCTATACTATTATTTCCCTATTTGATCCTTCTACGTGACACTATAAAATACAATACAACACACTTACAGGTACAACAATACAGAATGTGTTATTTTTTTCAAAATTTGCAAGTTCGATTTCTGGTTAAGAAAATAAAATCCAATCAAAAACATAAATGTGAAATGAGAGCCAAGTTCAATATTATGATAAATACCTTGGTTGTTAACTTCAACGACAAAAGAAGTGAGATCTAAATGGGTGCTAAGTTCAATGGTCAGTCCCGAAATTTATTTATAGGTAACAGTATAACATATCATATCTTCTTATAACATAAGATAATGTATTGTAGCCTAAGGTTTGTGATGGCTAGTTTTTATAAACATGCCAACAAATTATTATGTTCAAATCGCCAGTTTCTACCAACAATCTCAATATTCGGAATTATAAAATAAGAACCGACAAATACTTGTAGGTTTAGAACTTGCGAAGGCTATAATTCATATATGAAAACTAGCCAATAATTACCTATCTGCATACCAAATTTTAACTCTCTAGGTCATCTGGAACTGGGTTAGAGTTTTAGTCTAAAGGTCAGTCACTCAGTCAGTGATAAAAATGAGGATTCTTGGACATTAATATCTAAATAATCGTTTGAGATAAGCTTATTAAATTTAGAACACATGTGTATCTCGCAAGTCTCAATACATGAGCCAAATTTGATACGTTTATGTGAAATAGTTTTTGATTTATGAGGGCGTCAAAAGTGGCTCCAAATGGTTCGTGTAATATTACACACGGTGCGGCTCGCCAGTTCTGCTTCTTGAACTTGGCTTGACACGCTCCCGCGTGTCTAGATGTCTACAATAAAAGTAGCCTGAATTACTCCTTAGCTTCAAAGTAAATTCCGTCAAATCCGTACAGCCGTTCCAGATAGACAGACGATAAAAATATACGATACTTACATCAACATTGTATTGTTGATGTAAGTATCATATATATTTTCATATGCATTTAGTTAAAAGCTGTTAATTTAATATTACAAACAGACACTTCAATATTATTTATCTGTATGGATTTGTTTTAATTGGTGTATCTGGGGACGCTGTGCAATATGCGATATCCCAGAAACGATAGCTCGTACACGCTCGAGGTCGCGTGATATGCCAACATTGCGAACTGAGGCTTTGCGAATCCACCTGCAAATGCAGATATGATGATACTGATAAGTTAATTTTTAAGTAAATACCCCTCGCTCAACACACAGCTTAATAATATGTTCAGACATCCGTTGCGTAAACTTATCTCTTAATTTTTACCACTTTTTTCCATCTCATTAACAAAATTAACATTGTTGTTGCAACCCCGATAACATCAGTCGTTCGACACGAAAAAAAAACGCTACACCTTTATTACTAGCAATATTGAATTAATTACGTCTCGAAAATGTTGGAATATTTACGTCCAATCTCGCTACTCGGGTCTGCGAATTTTTTTTTAGTTCCAAGGCGAGCAGAAAGAGATATTATTTAAGATAAACCTAGCGGACAACTCATTGCTAATTGCGACAATAAAAATTGTTGCGGACCATAAATCACTGCGCACATTCAACAATTTCCCTTAATTGGTCTCGTTTCCCAATCGAGAGATTGTGATCTCGAGCTGTGTGGCCGCTAGCCCTATGCCCAAATCAGCAGGGTGATCACCCTGACACTGACCGAACACGTGAAGTAATTAGTTTCGAGCAGACCACACACGGACAGCATTAAGCCAAAACTCAGGCGCCTGCGTTTAACTTTCATCCTCCGAACGAGTCTGGGTTGCATGAATCACACTGAGATGCAAGAATGAGAGGCTTTGCGTACGGACTGACTGGAAACGTCTTTTAAGGATCTCGTCACTTCAAGTAATTTTGGTTTTGTGGATTATTTTGAAAAAATTAGCGGAATTTTTTTCCAAAGTATTAGCTGGGTAATAAAATATAAAAATCTTCCGAAATATGTAGCTACAAAACCATTATCTAATTTGAATGTAATAAAAAGTAATATATACACATTTATCAAAGATTTTACTCCGAAGGGCCTGCTATTGTCCGGAAATTTGCATGATCTTTTGCGGCAATACCCTTAGCGCCAACAACCGAGTTGACATCGGTATAAAACAACCGACCGAGTGTTACTAAGACGGAAACATGACAGAAACACTGTTGCAAGGGAATTTTATTCCGTTACACAGGTTGTAGCACCAATTGTAGTGCTGGTCATGTCGGGTTTATAGCCCTAATATTATTTATGTATTGCAATAAAGTATATCACCACAATAAATTACCGAATTCACCGAAAGTTACAAATTCGGGAACAAACGTTTGTTTTCTGCAGTCGATTTGTTATTTTAAACTGTTCAATGTCTTAATTAATGTAGTTTTCTCATGGTTTAATGCTGTTTTATTTGCAATTCTTGCTGAAGATTTACTGATCTAAAAAGGACTTCACGATACAACACTTGCATTCAAATGTCGATGAATGCTCTTTAAATTTTGTTTCCCTGGGAACTTCAAATTAACAACCAAATGATCAATCATCAAGAGACACGATTCCTGACGTAACAGTCGTTGTATCCCTGTAAATTGCATAATTGGAACCGAATTTATCAGTGAAAGTGAGGAATCGTTGCACGCCGTACTAATGTAATGCTGGCTTAATGATAGATGGTCTCAACGAACTGTGCCCTCGCGTAGAAAGCTCGAGCATTATTTACGATGAGCCAAAACCTTTGTCGGTCTGACTGATACACAATGAGAGGTGGTACCTTTGGTTAATTGCATTGCTACTACAATACCCATAATTTTGACCCTAATTTTCATATAATCAAATTTAAATTATTGTATTTCGTTTTATTTGTCGGTCACATTCCTGTATTCAAGTTTGGTACCATGTGACAGTACTGACATGAATCAATTTCACTCTGTTATTGCTTCTCGGAATTATTGGATATTAAAATATAATTTTTATTACTTGAATATATAAACGATACCATGATTTGCATAATTTCATATCCATACAGCCGTGTTAAATATTATAAATGCGAAAGTAAAAGACTTCAACGCTGGAAAGATTTTCTTGAAAAATCAACGCCTAAGGGGATGAAAGTATTTTTACACTAAATGGTCCTTGTGACTTCTGTGACTATTACTCTTTACAATTTTCGACATGACAAAGTAGCCTACGTCTTTATCCAAAGTCCAATATACCTCTATACCAAAATTCATCAAAATTAATTCAGTACTTTAAGCGTAAAAACGTAACAGACACGCGAGCAGAAACAATTACTTCCGCATTTGTTCCTAATATTATTATAGTTTTTATTTTTAGACTAATTCTATATAAATTTTGAGAGACTGAGAAGCCACGAACAGAAGCTGTTTTAGAAGTGTCGCGAGAAGAAGTTGTTTTTAAATTACTTAACGTATCAAGGAATAATCATTAGTATCTATATTTTGTCTAAGTGTAATTTTATTTTTTTACTTGTTTTAATATCTTGAACGTCATTATACAGTTGTATATCCTGAACTCGCTTGTCATATCGAATTATTGAGTTGATACAAAATAGACATTAATTAAAAATGATTTAAGTTACTGACACTATAGTTTTTTTATCAGTTAATTTGGTTATCAAACTTCCTTATTAATTGAAATAAGTTACATCATTTTTGTGTATTATTGTGCGTGTTTACAATGTATAACGTGTGTTCGGCGTTGTCAAGTACTAAATTGAAGGATTGAGTTCCTTTTATTAACTACAAAAGTCTAAAAATAACAAATTAATCTTCTTCAAAAAAAGGGTTCTTAATTCGTCAGGGATTTTTTATGAATGTCCTGCCGATTGTGGACCAATTTAATTTTTTTTTGTTTGAAAAGGTACAACATTTTGAAGTCGGTGCCAGTAAATACCTTTGGACCGACTTCAGAATGTTGTTGAAAATATTTTTTTTTTTTGTAATTTAGTTTATTCTTACCTATTACATTCGTCTGTGAAGTCCTTTTATTTAAAAAAAAAAACTACTTAGAGGTCTAGTTTAGAGTTACATTTCTGCTGGTTCAAACGCCAATTAAAGGATTGAGTTCCTTTTGCTAACCACAAAAGTCAAAAAATAACTGGCTCCATTATAACTCAGGTTGCCAGATACAAGTTCATAATTTCCGGAACAACTCTACTACGTAACTAATATACTAGTGTACAGCGTAAAGAAACAAAAACAAACACAATTGTTTAGTAATTATCGAAAGGCCCTTCGGGCGTTTTACTCAAAAAAGACCTTTCTGTACAAAAACTAGTAGGTGTTCGGAATCCAAGACAATACAATCTAATTCCTGAACACGAGACAAGACGAAATTTTATTACTAGGTGGATCTCCCCACCTCCTTTTTAAAATTTTTACTGTTTTGTTTTCGGTTTTTTTTTTTTATTA
This sequence comes from Hypolimnas misippus, assembly GCA_037950945.1. NCBI lineage: Eukaryota > Metazoa > Arthropoda > Insecta > Lepidoptera > Nymphalidae > Hypolimnas > Hypolimnas misippus. The sequence goes on from JBBEEQ010000024.1 coordinate 3,246,148, forward strand.
ATTTTAATGCAAATACAACAATTCAGTTGTGCTGATTTCCTAATAGGAATAAATATAATAGATTTTTTTCTGCATAAATGTGTATTATTGTTTTTATTAACTGTATTTACTGTGTAATTCTTATATACCTACATGTATATTTTTTTATTTTGTATGTCTTATGTGACTAATTTTACTTTTTACATTTATGTCTGCAGTGTTTGTCCTAAATAAAAACTATCTTTCTTTTAAATTCCCTGGCATCTGGTAACCCTAATTATAAATATAAAAAAAATACAATCAATTAAAAAAGAATGTCCATCCTTGATTTTTATTCGCAAACACTTTCTACGTACAGTGTCGAGAGTCGTAAATTTAATAACGTCACTGTGTTCGTATTAATGCTATCAATGGAGAAGCAATTAAATCTTGACGGTGTAAACAAAATTAATGCTTCGACTTTTACTCGTTTTCCTTCATTGACTTGTCGATTAAACTGGTCCTGTATTTAACCATTACTAGAATCACTTAAGACTCCTATCACACACTCGTAAGCTTATGGCAAACGTTGGTGATAATGATCTGGAGGAAAGTGTCGATTCGTGTTGAACTATTTTAAAAAGGTTTTCAATTCGTCGTGTATTTTCTTTTTAATGTTTGTTTTCTTATAACTCCGATATTTCTTAACCGATATAGAATTTTTTTTTGTTTGAAAGTGTATGCATCCAGATTGGTTACATAGAAATTTTATTAAAAAATTTAAATAACTGATACAAGAGTATACCGTGTGTGTTTCTTTTTTTTTAAGTGTTATTTATTTTTTACTTGTGTTAAAAGTTGCTACTATTTTATATTGTGTATATAAGGTCACTTAATTGTTTTATTTTAAACATTTTAGTAGTTATAGATATCTTAAAAATTGGGAACTTGCGACGTTTTATTCTCCGCGGAAAATAGTGTTGAAGATTCTGTATAGATTGTAGAACTACTTGATTTTAAACACATCAGTTGCGACTTTGGTACTGAAATCTTTTTTTGGTGCTCTTCTGATAGGGATGATGGTCCCTAATTTTGTACGAACCTAAATTTTGCCATTTTAAGAGAACTTGCTAAAGAAATGATTGCGTTACGCAAAATAGCTAATTTTATATAAATTTATAATTGTACATGTTCGTTTTTTATATAAAATTGAAAAGCTAACCTGATCTAACCTGTTAGGACCGATTTGATTACGCTATTCGGAAATTTATCTTTAAAGTTTTCCAACAGATACTCATATTAATACAGTAAATTAAATAATTAAAAATTCCTATTAATTACACGTATAAATTATTGATAGTTACTAAAGCATGGCGCTTGCGACACGCGGCGTGTCCCGTCGCTGCCGGGTTCGCTATCCGGGCCGTGCGTTTGTCATTGTTCGCTTTAATTGTTCCCCGGCTGTCCTTTCACCACGCTTGCCCCAATGCTGATGGAAAAACTTCGATATTGCTAAATTTATAAAGTATTAAAAATATAAATGAATAATGTTTTAATTAAGGTCAATATAATGAATCATACTAATTCACAAAATTAAAGTCTTTTTATTTACAAAATTGAACTCGTCTTATCGCAGTTTAATTTTAAAAATAAATATAATTCAAATACATACAGATTATCAGCAACTCGAGTTTGCATAACAGCGAAATCGATTTTTTATTGTCTCATTAGTTTTAGACGGACACCAAAAATCTTTTGTTACACAAGGAATAAGTCATGAAGTAACAACCGTGAAATGATTTGTAGATACACGCAGACGAAGCCGCGGGCGGTCGTTAGTGGGAACATAAAAGTTATCGATTTTAAGAGCGCTGCAGTTGCATAATTCGTTATAGAAATGTGACTCAACAAATCGATATTCAGGTTTACAAATGTAACCCTAATGCAGTTATCTAATATCGATTACAGCCTCCCACGCCGTCTGTCACACATCAAAGAGAAACGGCCGGTGTTTAACATAAACATGTTTACGTGTTGTTAAACATTTGAACAACACTCGATTACACACTCGATTATCGACAGGACATGATGTATCGATGTAATTCGATTTTGATAGTCTCTAATTTTACATCGCCTTTGTTCGCTGATTTTCTATTTTGAAAATAGAAGGTTATGCCGATGATAAGTTGTCTGTCAACACTTGGTAATTTCGTTATTTATCTATGGCTAGATTTACTCGCAGCTTCGCTCGCGATAATGTAGTTTACTTCGCACAAACAAAATTCGTTGTCTATTTGGACGCTGATAAGCAATACTGTGTCAACCCACAAAAAGTCAAATGCGGAAATATTGATGTATTTTGATACTACATCACCTATTCAACATTATTCAAAAAAAAATTGTATAGCTATACATAGACTATGCTTTGCAACACCTAGGTTCTACCTTCTATTTATCGCTGGGAAGTGCATTTATGCATCTCGCCCGAAAATGCAAGCGGGTATCTGGGACTATTAGTGACGAATGCCCCAGACTACTCACTAAAACCCAGTGGTGCTCTCATCCTCTTAGTAGATGCGATCGCTAGCTAGGTTCTTCCTCGGTTAATATACGAAAATTCTACAAATGTATCTGACTCAGTGTATATTAGGCCTGAAAACGTAAAATACAGATAGACCGACAGAGCTACTTTTGCATTTTTAATATTAGTATGCATATTATATACTTAACCTATATAAATAAATAAATTAAAGTGTCTATTCGCAATATCAAATTAACAGTTTTTAACTAAATGCATATGAAAGTATACACGGTAATAACATCAAAAACATTTTTTTTTAATTTTTGTCTGTCTGTCTATTTGTTTCAGCTAATCTCTGAAACGGCTGAACCGATTTTGCCGGAGTTTTATTTACAGATAGCTAATGTTATGAGTAACTAGGCTAATTTTATTAAAAAAAAATATTTTGATTAATAAATAAATAAAAAAATATGGGAAAACGAAATTGAAACCAATGAAATAGTGAACAATAGGGATAAATAACCTCATAGCCTGAGCTGTCTCCTTTTGGCGGCACACAAGACGTACATATATTCATTATTTTTATTTTCTTTAATTTAATTTTTTTTTTGTATATTGTATTTTTTTTATATATATATAATTGTTTTTTCTTTATTTATGTCTGTGTGTACGTCAATAAATGTTTTTTTCTTTCTTTCAATATACGATTCAAGCGGGGAAGGTAAACATCATATAAAGTATATAATTTTTCCTCAAATTAACGCGGGCGAAACCAGGGTACACCGCTCGTTAATATCTTTACCAATTTAAGAGTGACCTATTGCGCTTTTAGTTACACTCAGGACGAAGACATGACTAATACTTGTATATTATAATTGTTTCAATGTCAGCCTATAGACAAAAATGCTTGTCATCGTAAAGCACGTTTGATTTTCTACCATCATGTTGTAACGAAGTAATGAATCTTATATAGAGAAATAAATAAAAAAAACTCTTTAAAATAAAAAGAAAGATAAATTAAAAATAACCATATTAAGCCAAAGTATCGATGTCACAGTGAGGCAAGGTGCCCCAATCACTGGCAGCATTACCTCTTTGTATGACCAGACTGATATGCTGGCCAAGGTAGCCGCCAGCCCTTCGGTCACCCGCTCTATCGCTCTTTAAAAAACTATTTGCTTCCACGCCCCAGGACCCCATATATGGCAAACGGCTCAAATACGAAACTCTTTTCAATGTTTTCGTATTTGCTAAGCTTCACATTTCCAGCATTGGATGCCGCTGCTCTCAATGGTAAAGAAGTCCTTCGTATATGTGATGCAGCCAATGAATCAACACAGGTAGAATCCAATACAAACCCTCCCCGACTTCCACCGCGGAACAAGCGACATAAGTATAATTGTATTTAAGATATACTAAAAAACGATTCGATAGCCATTATGGTCTTATAAAAACAGAACCCATTACAGTGTAGATAGATTTCATCGTTTAAAATCTATACAGTCATTGGTTTGCAAAGGTATAAAACCCAAACCTCAACTCTACGTACCTCTACGTACGTAGTACTCAATCTAAAAAATATTTATTTATTTGTATACAATTATTTGCACTATATTACAACTTACACGAGTGATAGACACTTAATTACATCAATCAATATTCAATTACACTTATTAAAAGGTTGTTGGTAACTATTGAAAATATATTTTTTTTAATATTTTAATTTCCGAATCACCTAATATTATCAAGTTATTACTTGTTTAATTGTCACGCACTAATCGGTATGCGTTGTTCTTCCTCCGGAAACGGATCGTCCGGACCGGTCCGTCGAGAGTGAAAGCGCACGCGCCGCACGAATTCGCCGCGGCGAAAATTACCGAATGACATATAATTTGATAGTTCGTACCAAAATTAATATCTTATCTTGAAGAGATGTACGGACATTGAGTATTCATTTGTAAAAGGTAACGTTGAGATATTTTTTTTATTATTTAAGTTTTTAGACGCTATTATAAAAGTTGACACGATATAATTGTTACATAAAAACCGATTCGTTTATAAAAATATGTTTCCAAACCTTATAAATCAAACGTTTTAATGACGTTGTTACCTTTTAGAGTCTGAGACCGCGGAATCACTTAAAAAGTCTAAGTTTTTGTCCTAATTATTTACTTGTTTCGGTACAGCTAACGATTTAAAATAAAATCGAATAATTTTAAATAGATTTTTTTTGTACAGCTCGTAGCGTCTAAGTTTCAACGTATGTAAACAACCCAATTGTTACCTCCTTCTTTATAGTAATATTCAATTATTTAACTATAAATACTTAGCAAATTTATTAATAGCACTTAGACTTACTCTTAGTTATTCAAATATGAAATGTTTAGTCTTACCAAGTATCTTGTTCTTAAAAAAGTATTCATTAAAGAGTTTTGTTCATTATTTTTTACAATTCAAAATAAATAATAATAACACACACACACACACAAAACATTGCTTAATTTAATAAAGATTAAAGAACATTAATTGCCAACAAGAAACTATTACGTAAAGAAAAAAATATATTCATTTTTCTTCACGAAAAGCGCAATTCTTATAATTGCGATAGAAAGTCGGTGATGTCATAAAGTAATTTATAAGACCAAATATTTTTTTTAAATATGGTAATGTATGCGAGGCTAAGCCGGAATTAACTCGACTGTTATAAAACCCAAACAAGTTTAATTGATTTCAAGTATTATAAAAGTGTTATAAAATTTTTAAATCCTCATTTTTATGTATTTACCTGTTTACAAATATTTTGTAGTCAACTTTTCCTATTGTTAATTATTTTCTTAATTTTATTATTAATAATATTGTTGTTTGTGACCTAAATCTGTCATTTTCTATTAACTGGAAACCTAATACGGCAAAGTGTTACAAACATATTTCTAAACCTGTATTTAAATGTTTGAACATCTACAAAATATAATTTTTCATAATTAACTTAATTATCGCGTTTATGGTCGAAGACTGTAAAATTGAGGTTGTAAAAAACACCTGTCAATTTATTTAAATAAACAAAAATACTGATGACACAGTCACGTTCTTTATATAAAATTATATATAAAATATGTAAATAAGTTATTTTTTTCTGTTTATTCTATTTCAATTTTGTCCACGAAGGCTTTTGTTTGTGCGTTTTTCTTACATTCTGTTTCTCTTTTATTCTTATTCACGTTGTTATTTCTTAAAAACGATTTTACTAATAATCCATTAATTCATTTTATGTAAAAATTCAATTTCATAAAAAGAATATAAATATTATTAAAAAAAAGTATTAATTACTTATTAATAATGAAATATATAGTAATAGATAAACATTTAAGTTTTGCATAAGAAATCTTTTGAAGTTCACAGATGAAAAATAAGACAACTACCCGATAAGATCTTATCGGGTAGCTGCCGTATGACTTGACACAGTATTGCTTATCAGCGTCCATATGTAACTTACTTATATAACTCTTGTAGTTCACAAAGATCTAGCGGCTGTGCCAAATCTTTAATGGCGACGATAGTATATTGTGGTGGAAAGCGATGTCCAACTGTTTCGTTTATTTACAAACTCTGCCAAATTTCAATTAGGCCTTATTGATTTTGTGAAATCGACATTTACATAGTGCTTACAATTTACCTACACAAGGTAATTAAAGCCTGAAACGTATTATCGGATCGTGATATACCATCGGGACTATAGACATGACATAGGTGTTTGTGAAACACTTTAGCTATTAAAATATGACGTATTTTGACTGTTAAAGAACTTTTAATAAAAAATAGACGCACTATCGAAATGTTAAAATTTTTTTATTATTTGACAATTACCCTACTGATCATAATGTTTCATGTAAGAGATCTTGCGGATATCCGTCAAAATGTCTTTCAAGACCAATACCATCGTATTCGACGTCCCATACGAAGTACAGAGTATTACAAATAGCTGGGTCCACACAGGACTATCCAAGCATCACGTGACCCACGATCCATGCACCACGTGATCTACGGCCCGTGATCATGGGCGCGAGTTCCAACTCTTATGCTGCGATCGCGCGTAACTCATCTACAATTCCGAACTCGCATTTCGTTCGCACGTCTACCACACACGTTCGGAGCACGGTGAATCACCCGGTGTAATCAGCCAATGACTCACATCCATCATCATCATCCATCATTACCAATTCGTGTTTACTAACTTGCATCCAATAATATATTTCAGGCTTAATGTTACATACAATACGATCAGGTCAAAATTTAAATATCCCGTTTTGATGTCGTTTAATAATACATTGTCGCAAGATGGTATGTCAAATTAAAAAACAATAAAGATTAAGATTGATGTCTGAATAAAACAATCGAGGTGAACTCTTGAGTTGTCTGATTTATCATAAGATTCTTCATATTCATTATTATTGTTTCATACTACGGATTACCAAATACGGCATCATGTGCCGACTTCTGACGGAGAAATTGTCCTGAGTAGTGTGTCCGTTGAAAGAGATATATGGCTGTCGAGTTTAATTCATTCCATCGCAATAGCGGACAAATTTTGATGTGAAAGACTTGAAATATTTACTTAGTTGGTTTTACCTTACTTAGGTATTTTATTGAGGAAATGTAAGTTTGTTTACTTTGGTGGATCAGCGAATCTCGTGATTCCACTAGCATATCTACTAATTCACTATCATTATAGTTTTAGAGCCTAATACCGAATTTTGACAGTTGTTACCTCCGCAAGGGAAACAATTGTAGGGTTACTTTTTTATATGTCGAAAAACTGAATCTCATAACACATTTAAGTCCCCCGCGGACAAAAGTTGCGCGCCCGCATCAAACATAAAAGATTTTAGGTTTGAAAATTGAACAAGAATAAGACTTAAAGAAGGAGAACCAACTTCGAAAGCAAAATACGTAACTTCCTTGATATAAATAACACATTCCAGCTATTTTGATTTAAAATCTAAACTACAAAACAAATTTTGATGAAAATTCTTGGGACCAACGGAAGAGGATACACTTTCAAACAAAAGAAAAGAAATAACCAAATTGGTCGAGCTGTTTTAAGTAATCGTTGAATACGAGTATACAGAAAAAAGTGTCCAACGAATTGAAAATTTCCTCCTTTTCGGAAGTCGATTAAAATAGGTAAATTTAGTTTTCTTTATATTTCTCTTGCAACCATTAATATCTGCCGTCATAAATGTCATCGTAATTTAAAGCATTTTGTGGAGATAAATTCTATACTTGAACGCCATAATTGAGTTCAGCAATTGAAGATATTTCGGAGAACGAAAATTTAAAAAGGCGGATGGGGATTCCATAATAGAATAGCAAACGCCGAGCCAGTCGCAAAGAATTGCTGACTATTTAACGGAGAAACTAAAACGCAGGATGATTGACTCATAAAGCTTTCAAAACACTTAATTTTGAAGAAATATATTGAAAAACATTATCGTGTCCGTGTGAGTCAGATCGTTAGTCTTAAGTGAAATTAATGCAATCATATATGGATTTCACAATTATTTACATTCAAATGCACACTTCACTATAAAGGAATTGTTACTTTTCATCGTCATGTTTTTTTTTATTTAACAAAAAAATTATATAAACAGACTAACAAGTAGATTCATGGAAAAATAGTAATAAAAATTACATGTCATAATATAATAAATAAACAATACATACAATACAGCCAAATAAGGCGTTTAGTACAATGTTTAGTTGACAGTAGGCTTCGAAATAAGCGTTTCATTTTTGTTACACCATGCATTTAACGGTTAAATTTTAAATCCGTGTAATGTATGCATGACACCGTGATTTCCCTCGAGACTACGAGCGCAGCGAAGACTCGTTAAATTCGCGATACAATCGAAATTATATAACATAAATCGCAAGATATAATCCCTTTGAACATTATATATTTCCTCTTTTAATTGCGAGGATATTATAATACACTTTGTTACCTAGGTACCTAGGTGGTAGATCTAGATGTCTAGATAATAAACCTAGTTACAAGGGTCACTAAGGTAGCTACATAGGTGTACTGACTAGGTAACTTGGTGTAATACCTAGATACCTACATGTACAAGCTTTGTACCTATGTTACATATATGTATATGTAGCATAGGTAGGTTAGGCGGTACAGCTAGGTACATAAGCGGTAGACGTAATAATGTTAGGTATCTACTACCTAATGTTAGGTGCATTAATTAATAGACCTAGGTCAATAAAATAGGTTAAGTAGCAGATATAGGAGAAATCACATACCTGTCAAATAACGAAGATATGATTTCAACATTCTACGCTGGTCTTTACGTGTGGGAGGTTTTAATTGTGGCCCTGTTCGCCCACGACGCGTCCTGCTGATAAACCATCGCCTCTGACTCATTGGCACTAACCGCTGTCCGTGACGTAGAAAGTGCAACCTTCTTCGATGAAGATTGTTTATATATCCGATCGAACATTTTTGAATCTATGATACAGATAAAGATGTCATGTATAATTTGCGTTCGAAAGTTGAATTATGCTACAGCCAACGAGCGCCTTTATTCTCTATGACAATCAAGGCGTAAACGAGCGTGTAACACGCTGGTTTGTGTTTTATTTAAGTGGTATTCTGGAGGGTTGTTATGTGGAACTATCGTTATTGCAACGCGATGCATTTTGCCAGTTGATTTGTATCGTTTTAAGACAAACTATCGCGTTGCCATAACGGTAACTCGCCATTTTCGAGTAATCAGGAAACATACATAAAAAAGTTCCCAACGAATTGAGAACCTCTTATTTTGGAAATCGAATAAAATTATTTAAAAAAAAAGAAAGAAATGTAGTAGACATTTCTAGAAATTAAATGATAACAACAATAGAATCTAGAGGAAATTTAACGATTGCGATAAGACTTATGGAATCGAGCGAGATAAACGCGATACTCGTAATGATTACATTATATCTGAATCGTTATCGCTTATCGCTGATAACGAGGGACTTTAACGTAAATCGTAAACCTACCAAGAATAGAGAATAGCAATGAAAATTTTACGGTTAGTTTGAGTCTATTATGTACTGAAATATTACCTTCGTAGTAACTTCCTTCTGGTTCTGTTTATTTATTGAATAGTACATAATATTAACACTTACACTTTCTATAGCGATCGTAAATATAAGTTTTAGTACGTTTTATGATAACATAAATAGTTAGAGTACGGCCATATATTTGAAGTGTGTTATATTTTATGTGGGAGTAATGCGTGTAAAACGATATTTTCTAAATCTTTTTATTTAGTAATTGCTCTAATAAAATTATATCTTATTGTGTAGCACCCACTCTATATTACAGATTTATTTGGTTTTATGCCGCTTTAGCTATCCTACGTCAAAGTAATGCATTATATTGGATTTCGGATAAATGGAATGAATCAGAATGGATATTCTATACTAAACCATGGATTGAAACGCATTGAGTAATATAGAGCCAGCTAGATCATTTACTGTATTTCTTCTATGAAAAAGTGACTAGCCATTCCATTCCAGTCTAATTCGAAATTTACAGTATTCATATAGGTCACTTTTTAAAGCAGAGTTCATCCATTAAAGAAGAATGTTATTGTTTTATGAAATAGATTTTTATAAGTTTATTATATTAGTCTGTAGATAACCTAAGAACAGTTCATTTTATTACGGCCGCCTCACGCTCTATTGAACTGAATAATACGCTTATCTATTATAATAGACGTCATTATATAAAAAAGGAAAATTTCCCTTTTATATCAATTGGAGTGGAATAGGTACGTAAAGGGTGAGAATATATATCTTATATCTCGGAATTTCATATTTAACTTTAATTAACTTTACAGCAATATGCATACTTTTTGCAATGCCTTTAATGTCGTTATTATATTTTACAATTTAACATAATTGGGACATGTGTACATATAAAATTAATTGAAATAAAAGTTAATGGTTCTGCCAAATGAAATTTTAATTTATTTAAATTTAAATGCTTCAGAAAAATTTTAATTGGATTTTTTTTTATTTTTGTTTTATAGTACGATAATACTTCTACAGTTAAATGATTTTCTGCCACAGACTGTAAATATCATTAGCGACTGAAGTCGTGCTGTTTAAAAAAAAATCTTCCTTGATTCTGTTCTGTGATATGTTAAGATCGTTAAGACCATATTTTTAATATTATATTGACGTTTCGCACAAGTTCCGTATTCTTACTTAAATAATAACTCAAAGGAATCATATTTCTTATAATTTTAAACGTTACTTGATTTATTAATAGCGACCGACAAGCTTAAAGATGTTTATCGTACGAGCTCTCGGACTTGACTTATTCATTGTTTAAAACAATTTATTCGTGCAATAATATAATCGGGAGGGCCTTGATCTTTCGCTCTACACTGATTTACATCTGTTCTCCTCATTTTCATTTCACCTTAAAATAAACGGGGAGCAACGAACAATGGAATACGGACCTGTGTTCGTGTCACTTATCTGGCTATTTCTCATGTTGAACAAGTAAATTATTAAGGTGTAGTGCCTAGGTGCTTCTCGGTAACAATGTCCTAACTACATTCTCGTCCGTATTAGCTTATACGATCTTTTCTTATTGCGATATTTCCATTGTTTGTTGTGAATTAAACGTGTCCGTTTGTTGTCATTTATCATTCGATTGCGTGCTGCCCTCTCCGCTTTCTGCTAGATGCATAATGATCTAGATTGTCTTTTGATATAGTGCTTCTATTTTCGTTTTAAAGGTCTTCGTTATTTGTTACTGATAAGTGATATATGTTGGAATATTTATATGATTATATGTACTGTTTTAGCAATTCTATAAGAAAAGTTTAACTTCTCCAATGAAATTTAGTATTGAATTTTATTGAAATTCAGTCGATGTATATACATATACATGTATCTATTATGACTTGCTAGTTGCTCGGATTGGCGCAGACGTACTATTTAAGATTTACTTTTTGTATGTAGATTTTTTTACCCAAAAATTTTTGTATGATTTTTCAAAGAAACTTTGTCCTGGTAGAATATAACGTTGGCGTTACGAATATGTTAAGTGACACGCGTAAATACATTCGGCACTTGATTTTGATTTATGTAGATTATGTAAATTTTTTTATTACCTGATACACGTATCGATAATAAAATCGACCTACTTTTATAAAATAAAAAAACATATAATAAAATATAAACAGTTTAGAGTTTTTGCTACAATTTTATAATTTTACAAACAATTATATAAGAATGAATATATTCGAATAAAAAAACACTTAAAGTGAATGATATATTATGATTGAATAAATTTTCGAATTAATTCAATTCAAAAGTGTAAATCGGAACTCGACCGTTACTAATGTTTACAGAAGCATTACATAATACTTAACACGTAAAATAGCTTAAAAATACTAAAGAATGAAAAAAATAACAATTAAAATGCCAATTGTGCTCCAGTTAAAAATAATGTTCGAAATAAAATGAAAACGTTGACTGTAAAACTTAGCTTATTAATATGATTTATATAAGGCCGGCGCGACTAATTGGAATGCCAATGTAATGACTTAATTAGCGGTATAGTCTTGCCAATATTATTGTTATAATATAATATACTAACTGCCCCTCGCAGTTTCACTCGCGCGTGATTTAATATAGCCTTAATTAATTAGCCACATAAAGAATTATTCTCGATAAACGGGCTATCCAACACAATAATAATTTTTCAAATCGTTTATGTAATTTCTGAGATTACCCGCTATATTCAAACTTACAAACAAATGTTACCTCTTTTTAATATTAGTATAACATATCTATAAATATTAAATTCAAACTAAACACACTTCAATATGCGAAACATTAATTTAAAAAACATTTTGTACGTACTTATTCAGTTTAGATGACTTGATTTTTTTTTTAATAATATTATACGTGACGCATTATCGGAATACATCAGTATCTCCGAATTTGACGTTTTTTGGGTTGACATATTATTGCTTATATTATTTTATATTGGCAAACACCTTACATGGAAACTCTTAGAATACAACCGAAGACAGGTTGGCGCAGTGGTTTGTAACTTACTGAAGCGCTAACAGACACAAGTTCGATCACCATTAATTACAAATATCTATAGCCCAACACTGTTTGTCGTGGCCTGGATGTCTTTGTTTGTGTTGTGCGTGTTTTTGGACGTTCACACAAGGCCACGAGATCCTAATGGGAGCAATTTAGTGTGAAGCATTTACTCATTATTATTACGTTTTGCATTGCGTGTACGTCGCACTCGCTTCCCGGTCGCGATTTCACCAAAGCTTTATCTTTTTAAATACATTTTCTATAGCCTGTGAGTTATCTTCGAAAATAATCATAATAAAGTATCACTAGAATGTTTTGTCCATTTGAGAACTTACGGCTATTCTAAAATCATTTTTATCACCTGTCTCCGTCGTACTTATGTAACGTCGCTATTACTTTGAACGAGCTTAGTTTATTTTCACGCAAACAAAGCCTCAAGGATAAACAGATATAATATAAAGTGACAGATGTTTAGACGACTGTCCGGCTAATATCAAAATACTTGATTGTCATTCTCCATTAGGTGAGATTACTTTAATGCTTGCGTAATACTAATTAATGAGTGAAAATATTATTGAATATGCTTGCAATCAAAAATGTACTTTAATGTTATAATATTAAAGTTCCCTTTAGGTTAATAAATGAAATGAGATTTCTTTCAATCCGGATTTGCATTTTGGAGGACTGTGATTTAATTAATTTATCAATATTGTGTTTTTATTTGTTGCAGGTAAACGTGGAGTTTCTTCTGTAGCCACTTGGATATGGTATTTATCATGTTTCTTTTATTGCAATGTAGTCGTTAACATTCTTATTTTTATTCTTTATTTTTTTCTTTAATTATGATATAATTTTAGCATTCCGTGTTGAGAAACAGCACACTCGTAAAATCGTCGCTCCTGGCACACGAATATTTTAAGATTTTGAAATGAAATTTAGACGTCTTGTCAGGTGCTAATTAAAGACTCTTTGAAGCCGTTTCTAAAATGTGTCGGAAAATTTTTGTGTTTGTATCAGTTAGAATCTCAAAGTTTATAGTATAAATAAATATGATCTTAAAAATAAAACAGTTTAAGGGAAATCTATCGCAATTGCATAATTCACTGCAGTAAGAATATTTCACATGAATATATCACCGGTACGGTACGGAATACCGTTTCGGAATGACTTAAAATTAAAATTAACCAATTTTATTTTTGAACGTTAATTTCAACAATCGTGTATCCGTTGCAAGGAAATAGATTTATTGCTTTTAAAATACAAAACCTTGATTTCACATTAGTATTTATTTCGATGCACAAAGAACTCACCAATGAACTTTAATAAATACCTGCAACACGACTACTTTCCGCCATATTAACTCAACTCAAAATATGCTTTATTCAAATAGACCTTTGCAAGCTCTTTCGAATCTGTTATTAGAATTCCGATGACGTCATATATTCGAAACAATTTCATTTAATGCTACACCTTTTATTATATCGTGTAAGCCATTAATATTGGGATCTAAGTGCATTCGTTTTGTTTGCAAAAATGTAAGAAAAAATCTAACTTGTTCGTATACACTAAACTTAAGCTAAAACTTCTTACCCAAATAAGTAAAAAACGACACTTGCTATTCTTATCTCGCCACGTCTGATCTACATCTGGCCTTGGAGTCCATTTTCGGTTTAATGGTCTACGGGTATCATATTCATCTTCATTCAAAATGTCAGCCATTCAAACAGACATAAATACATTGTAAATTCTGGACATAATTCCCAACGTCCTGCTTTACGAGGCTTAATATTTGAAGACTTATGAAGATTGCACATAGCAATTCATACAATTTTCGTAATTGCACCAGACCGACGATTATTCAGATTTACGACGACGAAATCGCGTTTGTAAAATTCCTATGTATATTTTCGATCTAGGAAGTTGAGCCGAAAGTATATGTATATTGGTATCCTTATTTGGTCGTTAAATACATACGGTCGCGATAATAGTTCTTTTAATTGTAGGTAGCTGTAATTATCGATAGCGCTCACGTCTTTATCGCCTTATATCTTAAAAAAAAATTATTCGATATATTTTGTACATAAATAAAAAATACCTAATTTAAGGTGAGGGTGAAAGGAGTCAAGAAAAAATCCTTGAGGATTATATATGTATAATGTTATATATACTAACAATATTCTTTGTGCTAGAGTTTCTGGATGTGACCTGTAACTTAGTCATTTAAATAACTAATGAGTAGTAAAAAACAAATTGTTGAAACCGGTTTATATAATATTGTATATACAATTAAAAACATTACTAAAACATTTTGTTTGGCTGTTTGGCATACTAACTGGGCTATAAAGATTACGACGCAGACAGTCTTAATAACAAAATCACCTGTTTCAAATAGTATATTATTTTATAACTATAATTAATACGAAATTTAAAACTTGGATGCGCAAATCTTATACTTATCTATTTAAAATTAATTAAAGGAATACGTTATTATTGATTAATGTTTGACTTTCAGGCTAAAATGCTAAAAGCATTTACATGACGTATCGATTACGTTGACGTTAAAGATGCGTGGGCTTAGTATATGCTGAATTTCGTACAGGATAAATAATTAAAAGAGTAACTATCGAGTTTCTTGCCGGTTCTTCTCGGTAGAATCTGCGTTCCGAACCGGTGGTAGCTTCATTATTTATGTATATATATATATATATATATATTATTATTTATTATTATTTATGTATATATATATATATATATATATTATTATTATTATTTATTATTATTTATGTATATATATATATATATATATATATATATATATATGTACATAAAAATATTCATGTATGACGATTCAAAAGTGCTCGTAAGAGCCTACTTGAATAAAGTATTTTTGATTTGATTTGATTCATCCTACACAGGACGATGTAAAATGAAATGCTTTAAAAATAATGGTCTTAATAATCTTCAATTTAAGTATAAAATGTAAAAATACAATATTAATACAACTGCGCGGGATCGTTAGTAATGTGGATCAATGATTATAACCTTTAGTTATTTACAAGGTATATTTACAAATTTTACATAAATTAATTAATTATTTTACAGAGACGAAATAAAGAAAATTATTATATGAAAATTCGAAATTTATAATACCTTTAGTACACCGAGCCGCGCGCTGTCCACACGACGCTGACTTGCCTAACGACACAATACAATGCTTGCGCCGCGTGTTCGTCTTCGAATTATTGTCTGCCACACAACCATTTTGAAAGCAGTGGTTAATTAGTGGATAAAGAGTATGCAATCGAAGCATTAATTATGAAAACAGATTGATCGTAAAGATTCACTGAAAACTAACTGAAATAAATTGTTTGTATAGAAATTATTATTAATATTTTAAAAAATAATCACGAACAGCTGAAGTCAATCACCCGAGTGCTTCATATTTTGTCGAATTTTAACTCTTCTTCAAACAATCCTAAAAGTTTAGGTCCATTGAAATAAAACTATTTTAAAAGGATTTAAATTGCGTATATTAACATTTATTTTATCATCCCGACGTTTCGAGTAGTTTACAGCGTGGTCACGGGTAGGCTAAGGTAACTACGCGATTTAAATCTGTTAAAAATAGTTTTATTTCAATGAGTAATAATCGCGAAAATCTAAGACAACGTTTAGATCCACCGTCTGAAACTACGCTACCATTAAATTGATGTTAATTATTTCTATATCATAGTGAATGAATTGTGCTACATCTTTATTGTTTTTGTATTTACTTGTTACACATTGCACAGTAATTCAATTGACTGTAAAATGAGCCATTTACTGCCAGTAGGAATCTGACAACAAGAGAACGGAAGTTTAGCGTCCATACTTGTGAAATCTGATACTTTAAATGATATCAAAACATCGTACATTAATGTAGATATGTGTTCACATATGAGAGTAAAATAATCTCGGAGCACTTTAATTAAAAATTTACCCCGCGTTTAACACACGCATATTCCGCATGGGATACGGACTTTAATACAGATTTTAATTTACATAATGCAGTCTATACTGCTCATAATATTCTTGCTATAAAAGCGTAAATTATAAATTACTAGCTTTTACCTATCACGTCGTATGTGCGATGTTTGAACTACCTTCTCTCTTTACCTTAATAAAATATATTTTTTCTAAAATTATAACACAATATATATTATCTGAAGAAAATTCTGGATCATACCTATAGCAGTGTTTACAGTTTCGTCAGTCAATTACTTAATCAGCCGGTGAGTGAGAATCAAATTTCACAGAATTAATAATTTATAACTATAGACCAAGACATAAATTATTCCTATATGTATAAATGTACTAGTACAAAATTGCGACCATAAATTAATTGCTCAATCTACGAGCACTATTTTATAAGGTCACAGATGTAACCTGCATAGCTTCCGTGTCGACTTCCCACTAACGAGAGTCTATGCAAATATCAATTAGCCGGTGAAATGTTTCCTCAATACACCAGCTACCTGCCCCGATACCCAGCTCTTGCTATTAATTGGTTGAATTATCGTAGTACGTGATATGCTATTTCCGTTGGCTCGAATACAAAGATAGTACTGCACGCCGAGGTTACACAATATTATTTGGTAGCAGGCTTCAATCTTTAATCGTAATTCTCGATAAAGATATCATGTTTAATTAAATTTGTCAATTTGAATTTAATGGTAGTAGAAAGTGATAATTTAACTTCATAGTAATCATGTAGTTATCTTATTTCTGCAGGAATTCATGAGTATACATAGAGATTAGTTCCACCCAGTAAAAATATGACTAGTTTTTGCAAATGTAAATGCATTTCTAACTCGTCTTTCTTATTGTGGTGTATGTATGTTATATTCGCAGTATTATTAGCTCGATTATTATTGACATCCAAACAATATAAACTAGCTGCAATTTTACTACGTCATGGGCTCTATTATTAAGTATGACGAATACACATACGTAACTAAAGACTTCATTTCCACTACAAAAGGAAATAAAGATATGTAATCTCCTGTCACGTCTGCTGACATTGTGTTTAGTGTATATGTAAAGTGACTTTCATTATTTATAAAGAAATGATACATAACAGAAATTCGTAAATGTCGATGTTTGAAGCTGTCAATTTACAGTATAATATTATAGAGATATACTATTCAGTTAGTGAATATCGTTAAAGGCATACTCGAAAGCAATACTGAAGTGAGATAGCACCTGAGATACGTATGCAATAAATTATAGCAAAGCAACGAATCTTTCGCCTTAGAGAAATTTGTTCTCGCACCAAGGTCCGAGGGTTCGATTCCCGCCGTGTACTTGTCGGCCGATAGGTGCCCGCCGATAAATCGCTCGACACCTCTGATACTACAATGGGAAAGAGAAAGTCTTTTAAGGAAATATCGCCCGCTCGGACAGCCGATTGGCAAAAATGGGAAAATAATGTTGCCTCAAGGAACAGTGGACATTTACTTTCTTCAATCTGAACTTTGATAAAAGTTCATTAGAACACTTCGAAAGTTGGATAAAAAATAGACACGGTAGATGTCATCACAAAGACATTTTAGGTCCTAATAAATGAAGAAAACGAATAAATACGAAAATGCCAGATTTTTAACGTATGTTTATTTACTTATAACTAACTTTTAATTATTGTGGATTAAAACCAAGACAAAATAAACGGTTACTTTCAGTTACAATCTAATTAAATCATCTAAAAGAGTTAGTACCACATCAGTTTAAAAAGATCGCTTCTAATAGGTGCCTTCGAGAACAAATCAAATCGTCAATCTTTGTTATCTAACAAACATCTCATGTTTAGCGTCATTAGCTTTAGCATTTGATTTATCTCGCCGAACATGTTATAAATTCATCCATATTGGGTTGCAGACATTAAATTGCGGTTTCTTTGTTTAGAAACTCACAACTTGTGTCCTAAGTTAATATTTATCGATCAGTGATTACATCTTATTGAAAATTCATGTGTATTGCACGAAAAATGTTGATTTTCATGTATCTTAATTCATCAATGCTTTTCAATCGTTTTAAATCTACATTTATATGTTTAACAAAAAACATTGATTCGTTTTTTATCATAACTTCATATTAATCACAATCAATAACAATCTTACCATTTAACGAGCTACTGGCATTTTTTATACGACTAATAAAAAACGAAACGCGATTCGTTACTCGCCATTGCTAGAAAGAATGCGCACAGTTGACTTCGCAGATGGACGATAAACTCCATTGCATACCAGATTCGAGAAAACTGATACAATTAGACGGGAATTCAAAAGACCGGGTCATTTGGACGTGGTTATTAATCAAGTATAGCGAGATAAAATTTCAGAAACGATATCTCATTCGATTTTTTTTGCGTGATTGTAAATTTTTATTTTATCGTTACAGCGAAGTAGTAGATACCAATAGCCTTTGATACAATATAAATGTTTTATTTGATTTCGTTTTTGTGCATATGATCAAGAATTATCTTTTATTTTATTTTCTTTAATTCAAGGTCTATAATATAAAATTTGGCCTATTTTAATAAAAGGCATTGTTTTATTTTGAGCTCTGACCAATTAAATCAAACAATGACTGTTTTAATGTATAATTACTTAATTTACTCGCAACGTGTACAATTTACTTAATTTTTTTTATCAAAAAGATTCGTAGCAAAGATAGCAATTAATGAAACATTTAACGTTTAAAAAAACTACCCAAAAACTTGGTTGTGTTACGAAATTTTACGCTGTTGTGACTACTCTGCATTTTTACTGTTATTGTTTTATTACTGAATTCCAGTCTAACATCTGTGTTTGAGTGGTTTATAGTTTTATTATTGTCGTAATTACTAAAGTTAATGCTTTTGAGTGATATAATAGGTGGTTTGCGGCTTCATCTAACAAAAAATTTGATTTCTGTATTTAACGGCGATGCGATCAATTTATTATTACTTTACTACGTTATTAGTGTTATTCGTAATAATATTTTCTTTTAAATTCAATGCTGTTTGTTTTAATAATTTATTACAGTCACTTTCTTTAATGTTGTATTTTAATGTAGTACTACTTCAATTGGATGTTAATCTGACCGCGATGATTATTCAAATGAACGGAGTGCATATCGCCAGTACCGTTTCTCCTACGTGGTCCTAACGCCTAGCGGCTGTCGTCATCCGCTATTAACCTTCAGGATGTGACACACT
The DNA here is from genome assembly GCA_037950945.1 of Hypolimnas misippus. Lineage (NCBI taxonomy): Eukaryota > Metazoa > Arthropoda > Insecta > Lepidoptera > Nymphalidae > Hypolimnas > Hypolimnas misippus. The sequence goes on from JBBEEQ010000024.1 coordinate 3,265,983, forward strand.
TTCGTTCTACGATAGACAGTTCTTTATCTGGGTTTATTGTATTAAACACATCCAACCTATTAAGCTATTTTTAAATTTCATGTTAGAAAAAATAAGACCAATTTTCGTTTTTTAAATTAATCGTATAGGATAAAAAGTCTCATTAGTTAAGCAGGTACCGCGGTTACGCCCTAATTGTTCCACGATTATTATCAATTCCATCTTCTCGCATCAGCATTCTCACGAGAATCCAAGACGCGAGACTATTACTATTTACGCTCGTACGTTAATTCAGTACCGTAAATGGCGTGAATAATTACTTCGGTAATTGAAAAAGCAGTCGGATTCCTCGGCATAAACGTGAGGTGGTCTGAAGCTATGCAGTGTGTTCTCGTTTTTTTTTATTTAAAAAGTGCACTTCTGGGAGTCTGCAAGTCGTACGCGGGGCTGGGCACGAGGGGTTGTGAAGATGCGCCAGTGCGTCGGCGCTCTGCGTCGCCGACTCGTCCGTCAGTCTCGCTGTACCGCGAGCGTGCAGCGGTCGTGGTAGAGGGGGCATATGTTTTGTCGCTCGCGTTTCTTATCGACTGTTATTCGCGGTTTTCTGTCGAGAGCGCACGTGTAGCCGGCATCGAACGTCATTTTTATTTACGACGCTCATGCACCTGTGACAGAGCAAATATTTAAGCGTGATGTGAAAGACCCGTCGCGGTCCTAACGTTTTGTGTTTGCGAATAATTCGAAACTTAACGACATTGTGGTTTGTTTTATTTTGTGGTGTTATATCGAGAACGGTGCTTTTGGAATACAAACTCTACCTATGTTCTGATGTTCGAGAGCGAATTTCGGCGACAGCCAGAGCGTCAGCATCTGTAATTGGATGAACGCCAACACCGACGCATCTAAGGTGAGCGAAATCCTGAAATACTACTGTCATTAATATTATTTTTTTGCGAACTGCGGAAAAATTTTAATGATCCTATTCTACAACTACTCTGCTTATCGTTTCTTTCCGTCGCATGCTACAACATGCATTATTCCTGTTTACGTTGAACAGTTTTATCATGTATCATGAAAATATTCCATATTGGATTTCCTATGAATTATTATATCGTATGTCATTTTTTTTGCAACAAAGTATACTTTAGATTCTGATACATATTATAATTTTATCCAAAAGCTTATCGGGTTATTTACAATACTTTCATGATCAATGTACATACATATCTAGTATTGTGCTAGAAAGGAAAATGTTTAGACATTCTTTTATTTAAATAACTTTTACACGGCACATTAAAATATGATTACTTTTAAATAAACAAAAATAATCTCAAAATATTTTTAGGTAAGTTTTTTTTTTAAATAGTTTATTAATATTACGCTTGTATATAAAAATTTGTATAGATATCAATATACCAAGGAAGAAACGTAATTTTTTTATACATATGTATATATATATGTATTTACATTTCTAAACTATTGACTATCTGAAATGCGATTCCATGTTACAAAAGTGCAATATCCAAATTTTTATCTTATATATTATTTTTATATTATTCAAACAGCAAGACTTGAAGTGAAGTACCATCACAAAACATGTACTAGTGAATAAACAAATAATCAGTCTAAAAATTGCAATTCATTTTGTTCCATGTATTCATGTAAGGCCATTGCAATATAGTATTAATCACTAATTATGTGACTAATAAACTTTTCACCTCGTAATTAGTAAATCATTTTCGTACACCAAGGCCGGAGCGTGAGACCGAACGTTAGGTATAAGTGTTACGTATTATTTGTTCAAGGCCGCAGTCTTATCAACTATGTCGTATCAAATTCCTGTTGTTTAATCGAGTGATTGACTTGTTTATGTTATTGTAATTTGACCTTTATTTTTACTTATTTTTTATATTTAGTTGTACAATCTCATTAACAGTCAAAACAGCGACTTATTCATAAATTGTTTTCATAGTGTTAATTCATGTTTATTAATATTTAAATAAATTTGACTTGTGGTTTGTTACTGTAAATAATTTGTTTAATAATAGCGAAACAATTTTGTCATATTTTGTATGAAGTTAACGTCACACTAGCCAACAAGCTTAGCGCTTGACTCTTAAAGAAAGAATCAGTAAAAGAATTAAACATATTCTTTATTACTTTAAAATGACGACTGTTATTTTGAAATCTTTTATACATGAACATCAAAAAACAAAATCAATTTACTTAACAAAATATTTAAAAAAATCTATATAAAAGAAAGTTTTGAAATCGTCGAATAGAAGAAGCAGTTAAAATAATAACTTAAAGATGAGATCATAACTAGACGCTCGCTTGACTCATCCTTAAACCACCACCACCAGACCCTGGCACTTGTGTCAAATAATATGCGTCAAATGTTATGTAATATTATGAATTGCGATTTTGCCAAGACCAGGCCATGGCTTCCATTACTCACAAAGGAATCTCAATAGGAATAAGTAGATAATGTTAAGCTAATAATATAGTTATGATTCAAGTTTATTTATTTCATTTAAATCTTCTTAAAACGTGCTTCATTCGTGAGAAGGATCTAAAAATATTATCGAATCGTTTTAATCGTTTTTTTTTATTACGTACAATCAACATTTTGCCGTAGATGTAACAGCCGATATCAGCAATTTTGATATACCTAAATATTTTTTTAATATAAAATGTAACATAAAAATATTTCAAATACCTAAAACGATAACTACTTATTTATCAGAGGTAACTGTGGACACTTAGATTGCGCATGCGCGTTCACAACTTACAACTTAGTTCCCATGTCACGTCCGACATACTCTAGAATAGGAGTCCCCTTAATTCCAACATTACTAGCGTAACGAATAAAACTGTCTTTACTCTGAGAAGTTTTACTTCGATTTTATTTCGCAATTCAAATGTCCAAAAGGTAAATGCATTGAAATCTACATCTAATAAGTATCGTCGTTATCGTAAACAGATACCCATTTCCTCTAGGTTGCTCAATGGGTTTCCATCTCGAGTGGCGAATTTACTCTGACTCAGAGGCACTTCAGAATCTGACCTCCCAGAAATAGAGTGAACGTGACCGTCTACCTCTTTTTTTTGGTCGTTTCGTATCGTCACTCATTCAATTGCCTGTTGGCCTTACGCCAGGACATGGCGGATGCCAACGTATGGTCCACTCCTATAAGGAGACGTATGTCGAACGTCTAGAGTCGTATTTGCGTCCACTTTATTTATTTAGACGGCGCTTAATCGCTTAATCTCAATCTGAATTAAGTCGCTGGACAAACGTTTTCTGGCGGTCGCGGTGAAAGCACACGAGCCCGGCGACATTTTTTGCGGTTTACTTTTGCCGATTGGAACGTGATTTAGATTTTTGTTTATCACTAAATTGACAGAAAGCAATGCCCTCGTTCTGATGATTTTGTATTAGAAAATTGCTATTCGCGTTAAAGATATCCTACTTGATATACGTAACCGAAGTTAAATTCACGACTTCATCGGTAGTTGTAAATCATGTTAAAGCACACATGCATATGATATTTTGGATCATTTATTTCCTGCTATTGCTTAATCCGCGAGTGCAGTCGACTGTACAATTACCAGCACCAAATTTAGTTTTACGAGTGGTGGCCCGGGCTCTGACGCGCTCGCACACATCAAACGGCAACACTCATTGTTAATGTTTATTATTAGTTCCCATGAACCGTTTACGTTACACTTGTATGTAGGGCCCTCGTTTTCGTAACCTTGGATTGCGTTTGTAAGCATAATCTTTACTCAGGATATTCTAGTTTCATCTTAAAGACAAGGCAATTTATGTCTTTAGTGACTGTGTTCTGAATATAGTATCAAAGTAGGATTCTTACGCATAGCGAATACCGGTAGCAGACTCACAGCGTGTACAAGGATGTTCATCGATGTCATCAGGTCATCAGATGCCGGTAAACAATGCGATCAGTCTACCGAAAGTTTGTATTGCGTTAATTATTCATGTCATGCGACCAAAAAGTGTATCGTGAAATCCGAGCCGACCGGTCCGAGTGACCTATTCATGTCTACCTAATCGATCTAATTAGTTACCGATTTAGTTTCACTTTTTGATGCAATTCACCAATAAGTACCTTCATTGTGCTAATATTAAAAACCATTAAATTACACCCTAATTTTTCAAGCTGCATGCGATTTTTTTCAAATAATCATTAATTAATTCATTCGTAAACACGTTTCGCTTTTCGACTCTCATTGATTTTGTTCGTGGATTTTATATTGCAAATATTGGTTAAGAGGTCGGTTATCGGTAAATATCTCGATGGTGGCGACAATTCACACAACAAACAACGAAACTCGATGCGAATCTTTTATGAATAAAAGCGCTTTTTTATTTTTTATTATCACAATGACACCAATATGTCACTCGAACTGCCTGGTCTGAAAAAAAATTAGCAGTGAGGCTAGAAAATCGGAACACGATGGCCCGTGTATGGTCAAAGGAACAAGTTTTTAACGATTGTCGAAGTCATCGAATAACGGTTAAAATAGGATAAAAAAAACCTTTCGGCGTCTCCATCCCGCGTAATTGGCGAAGGGCACTCGGAATGCGGCCTGACGAAGATGACTCCCAAAAGGAAAGACGTATAACCTTAAAAGGAATTGCAGATGCCTTACATTTAAATAGAATTTAAATTTTATGGTGACTACATTTTTGTGACCATTTTATTTCGTGTTTTATTTTTTATCAGAAAATTATTAAAATTTTTAGTATTATATATATTTTGAAAGCAAAATTATAATTAAAGAACCATAATAAATATTACATTTTAATTCCATGTAGTATAGTGCCGTATAAACTTGAAGATGCTATTTTTAAACTGAAGCTACTTTCAAATCTTCAATATGGATCGAAATGTGGGTAATTTTGTGTATTCGTGGACTAGATACATTAAAATGTCACGACATTTAAATGTCCGTCACTTAAGGTGGCACGGTTTAACGGTGCAGCAATCATAACATTATCCCTACACTTTGAAGTAACGAGGCACATCAGCCCCATAACCAAGGAATGTGTGTTAAACTCATCAAATCGCTTCTTGGAAGGGCGAGCTTATATTCTATAGAATGTTAGATAAAACTGCGGAAAACATAAAACGGTAAAACATTTCCTCGAAGTCGAAAGAGGTTTGATCTTAATACTGCTGTGACCACTCAAATATATCGAATGCATTCCTAACTTCGTCGTTGGATCATAAAAGCCATCCTTTTCGTATACTAAAATCGTTTCGTTCTTTAATCTTTACTATTGTTCTCAAGAAATCATTATCCAACACATATTACGCCAGATACGATATTTATGAAACTGCTTTTTGAAACATATAAGTTATTTTAAATAGATAACATAAATAGGTAGGTTGTAGCACAGAAATAATTAAAATTATTTTCAAAGCATATATCGATACTTTTTTGTACTATTGTTTCTTTGTATGCATACTTCATATAAAATGGTCAAAGCTCAACTTGAACTTGCTCACGACCAGTTTTGTTTGCTATCGTCTCAAGACGTCCGACGCATGTTGGATCGCGAAAATGCGATTTTACAGAACTAACATGGTAGGTACAGGTGAGCGAGGGATCTTTTATGGTATCGTTAAAAAAACGACAGCTGGTCGACCCCATATTAGTGCAGAGGTAGCGAAAGGTGTAGTGAGTTGCAAGCTGCCTCGCAAGACGAACAGCTAAGCCTAATAAATAACTTCAAGCAGTAGTTAAAGGGCAAATTAATTTTCTCAACGCTCTGTCTGCGCTAATTACTTATCCAGAACAGCCTGTATGCTTTTGTAATAGAGCATTCTATTCGTTATCTCATTTTTCATCAAGAGTGACTAATTAATTAAAATCGCATTAAACTCTTTCCTCGGCTAACTTCGCGGAAAAACATGGAAAAATCCATTTTACAGGACCGGTTTTATTATTTTCCAGTTCTAATGATCACTACATGTCGATTACGATGAACGTAAAAGTCGTTAATAGATCTAGTTGGGGTTTTAATGCGAATTCATTGATTATACGAACGCAATGTTTCCTACTGTCACGTCCGATGTTTTAAATGCTGTAACATATCTAAATCACAAATAACGCTTCCTCGCCGGACTGGTGTACTGTCGTGAACAGACAGAGAAACCAGTGAAATATTGCAGTGCATCCATTATTCATTAATTAACCCACTATCGCCGCGCCATAACGGACCATCCTCGGAAGCTAGACGCACGCTGCTAAATAACTAAGGATGATCGTTTCAAACGGGTTATCCACCGCAGATGTTTCATACATTTCACATAATAAACGTTCGTCGACACGACTGTCACTGTCTACAAGTATCCACGAGTATATGGATTAATCGTAATTGTTACTTTATTTTATACGCACGCGTAATATTGAAACATTACAATAAAATATATGAGATGAATAAAGGTCGTAAAACATATGAAAGTAAAATTATAACGGTTAAAAAATTATGCAACAGTGAAAAGGTTCTTGATTAAAACGGTATCCTAATATTAACAGTCTTCCGCATAATATTTGCGACATCAGCTGTATTCGAATGCAAATCATAACATTTCCGTACACACAGAAATGATTTCTACATCAACATAGTTGCGTAAACATCGTAAATGCTTTGTAATTGTAAATTACAAGATTTTAGATATACCTTCAAAGCTCTACAACCGAATCGCAACCATAATTATTATTAGGAGTATGCAAATTTGCTTGTCCTCATTACACTAAAATAAGTTCCAAAATTGTTTCAATTTTATCTCTCATTAATTCTGTTTGAATCTTTAAAAATCAATAAATAGGAAGTGTCGTTTCCGCGGAAAAAAAATTAATTACTTCGATTTAACTGTTTATTATGTTGAAATTATTAATTAAGGTTTGTTTTTTCTGCTAATGATTCAGACAGAATATCGGTATTTAGTAATTTAATTCGCACAGAATAAGAATCGAATACGTCAGTCAATGCATTGTTGCTTATACGTTATCTACTTTCTTCTTATTAATCACGGCTACTTTCTATCAAACCTAAGGTTAAAACGACCAAGTTCAACGATTGACGTCCTCGTCGTTCAATGGATAATCATCAGTTGACCCGAACTTGTCACTTCCTGAAGGCTGTCTGCGATTAAGTTACTTATCAATAAATCAGACTAATAAAAATACACACCAAATTACATCTTATCCACCTCTTTTGTAAAGCACAAAATAGCTAACAAGTTAACAAAAGCGTATAACCGATATACGATGGCAGACGCTTGATTGACAACGGTTACAATACATATGTATGTTAACGACATAATGACCTTGACAACATCCGAATTGCGTCTATGTTTAGCATTAACTTTTCCGTACATAATGTCTGTTAAAAAAACTGCAATATGAAATGAACATTTATATTTCCTGATTACATAATAAATTTCATGGTCTTTAACTTATCTAGAGAGGTGATCTTTAGTGGGAATTCTATATTTCCGTACACAGATAAATATTTCAAATGCACAAGTAAAATGTAGATAGAATAATAAATCTCGATTCGAGTGCTGAAGTGGCGTGATTTGCTCGATTATTCTTCCCGTATCATTCTGAGCCCGCATGTCAAGCTGCAACGATTCAAGCGAATTGAATAAGTGCCTATCTTAGATAATGTTGACGGGTGAATACTTTATTAATAAAAACTTGTATAAGTCTGATTACATATCAACATTCGATGATCTTTAAACAAATTCATCAACTAAATATCTTGACAATCCATCGTTAATTTTCCAAAATATGAACTTGAATACATAAATTTTTAAATCAATCTATTCGCTCATATCAGAACAAAAAAATGTAGTTTCATAGATCTTGAAGCCAACAAAAAATTCTTAATTTGACTACCTGATTTTGCGGAACAACAGAGGGAAAAAATAATAGGCAGGTGGAGTGCTGTGAATACTTTAACACTATTGAATTACACAGTGTGTAGTCGTTTGATGCGCATGTATAAATGTGTCTTCTAATAACATGACAGACACGGCGTTGCGTTGTACAGTGAAATAAATTACGTAGGCGTACGATTCTAAATTCCACTCTTGATTTCTCTTTACTATTTCTCTTGTGTTGAGATTTACGGATAAAAATTGATTCAGCAATATACAAAATAAGTGAACAGGTAGGTAAAATTAATATTTTTAAATGATTATTTCGCTCTGCCATCATAATTAATTATTACACCAAACATAAAACCGTCGGAATATATTTATTATATTGAAGTAAATCTGATTGACACTACTCGTATGTCCAAAAATCACTATTCATCTATGTCAAACTTAACTCATAATTACGTAAATTCGATAACTGCCTTCCTATTGTTATAGCAACTATTTTGCCTGTTTGTTTACAAAACACCCACTCTGCTTATGTTACCAAAACAACCGTTCAATCAAAACGATTTGCACGTGTGTGTTATTTTAATCTTATCTGCCACGTCTGCGAAAAGTACATTGATCGATTATGTTGATTCACGTTTTAACCGAATGACTTTTGCTCTAAAATATTCATCTCTTATTTTTATTACATTATTTACAAATAGTTCAATATCATTGACCTTGACTTTATTATCTTGTTTATTTTATATTGGGACTTTATAAAAAAAATATTGCCTTGAGTTATTCCACAGTTTGTTTAATATAGTATAAAAGGTAAGAAAGTTTATATCCACATTGAAACAAAGCCGCGTTTACTTTCATTTATGCAGAATAAAAAATATATTTAATAACCCTAGTCTCAGTACAGTTAGATGGATGCGGTCCGCAGGATACAATGCGGTTCGCGTTAATTGCGCTCGGACGCACGCATAATTTCCGTTGAACTGCGGCATACGATGTACGCACGTATCTAGATCAATTTTATTGTATGTTATTTTATGTCCCGATGGTGTACCACAATAGATACAGGTGTACGTGTTGACAATGTTGTATCATTGGCCTTGGTAATGTATTTATTTCTCGTGTATTACATTTCTTCGGTTGTGGATCGTGCTGTGGTTTGCACAAGTTTTATTTTTACTAATTATAAATTGTTGTAGGCGTAGGTTTACAAATCCGTTTCTACAAAATAATTATTAAGTACACTTATGTATCTCCTCATGCAGGTTGTTTTATTACTAGGTCATAAAACATAAGTTTGTCACATTAATACCTACAATTTAAGAACATAAGCTTATTTTCTATTAGCAAAAACACTTAGAATAAGTAGCCTAATTTCTCGTCTGCCTTTCTTCCGTTCTAGTCGTTGTTTTTTGTACATTTCTTTATATATTTTTTAATTCATTGAGTATGTCGCTGGATTCTTTTTTTTCTTTGGATATTTGCGTAAGCATGTTCATAATGACATAGTTATACATATTGTACCTTATCATCTAACAATGTACTCGTGTTTTACCAAAATATAGGAGATTAACATGGCGGCTTTTGATGTAACGATGGGGATCGGCGCCCCATTATATCTGGATTCAACAGAATAATTTCTACTTTGAAGGGTTGCACTGCCGCCCCGTTTCTGACGGGAATAGCGTGACAATTTATTGGCTATTCTTGCACAATGCTAGAGAAAATTTATAACGTGATAATGTCAGTTTTTCATCCTTGTTTATTACGAAGGGATTTTTGGATAATTCTTTTAAATGCCAAAATGTCATTGTGGACGTTCGTAAATAATATTTTGATGAAACTTTTGACTATTTATCAGCTATTTAATCTGTATAAGCATTTTTATGGTTAGCTCATAAAATGAGATAGGTTTTTATGGGTTCATCGTGCATTCACACTTGAAGTCTATTTTGGTTATTTGTGCATTTTTTATACCTACACGCTTAATGTTTTCGGAATCAACTTACGAAATACATCACCCACAGATAGACAGATTTAGGAGATGTTAAAAAAAACTTATGTCGCACATACTATTTTCTTACTCGGTATCATTTTTCATTTCTATATAATCTTGGTATTGTAAATATGAAATGGCCGGTCTGTGTTTTCTAATACTGTGTGCTAATAATTTTGGTAGAGAAAGCCACGCGTAATAAGGGTCCGGTCACGTGCATGCGCGTGTTAAACAAGAATATTGCAAAGGCGTCAGAGCTGTCGCATTCTGACGTCTTTATCATAACTGAGTCGAACTAGTTTTCGAACGGTTTCAAAAGTGTATGATATATTTTCATAAGTATTTACCAATTGTTGAAAATTTATATCATCCGCGTTAAATGATATTGTGTTATTAGTTGTCACTTATATAATAAGCTTTTTCGATAAGATCATTACAAATATTAAAGCGGAAAAAGTACAACCGTACTGTTCTCTTTCAACAAAAGTATTCGCAATAACTCTGGTCAAACTGTTCATTAATTTCGGCACCTCCATTGTTATAGTTCGTAAAGCGTGACCCGACTCGTTGACCGATTGTTTTGTGCAATGCTTTGTTGTTAAAAAAAGAGTAAAAAATTATTCGCTTCCAAATAGCACAATGCACTGCGCATGCGCTCATTGTTCGCTTTTGTTCAGTTTTGCAAGGGTGGATATTAAAATGCTCCCTCACTGTACGCCCTTTGGCCAGCTAGCGGGAATATATGGTTATCTCACATCGTTTCTCACGAATTTTTCATATGAGTTAACTGCATTTTTCTAAACAGCATCAGTACTGCATCATTTAGTTTTATGTATGTAATATAAGATTCAATGTCTTTATTTACATTAAGTTCCAATACTATTACTATAAGGCCTATAGATACAATTTTAGATATAGTGTCATTTAAAGAATTTAATTCTTGTTTATTTTATTTACTGCTGAACGAACAAAATTGTATTATTTTTATCACGAACCAAATACGTATCTCTTGATGCAAACCCACGATTCACAACGATCATTAATTCACTATCTCTTCCCGTCACATTTGTATGTGTGTCAAATCGTATTACAAATGATTCCCTAAAATCCCTTCATAATCTATACCATTCGTCATAGATAAAGTTATTTTGCTACTGTCAACCGTTTAATCTCTTAACGGATGGCTTGCAGTTTTTGTGATGGAGAAACCGACGCCTACTCTTTAACTGAACCTATTGTTGACTATGTGGGTCAGAGACGTATTTTGTAAAGTACTTAATAAGGTAAATAAATTATAATTTCACGTAGCATTCTGTCTAGTAATGCGTCGTCCGCTTCAATGGAATATATACAAAGGTAAACAGAACAAAAACGGTGAAAGTGAAGAAAATTTGTAAATTGTTACACCTAATTTCATTTTGAGTACTGACAGCTTACTCTTTTTTAGTGAAGTTTTATGTTTTACCTATTCTTAAAGAAAAATGAAATCAATTTTAACGTAAGAAAGAATTCCTAAATTGGAACATTTGTTTATTTTAGCGTCCGATATATCTTGATTTGAACAAAAATTTAACGAAAACATACTAATAGTATTGAATTCCCAAGAGACGCAACCCTTATCATACCATCACAATGCTATAACATTTTTATCATGATTTTATACAACGGCTAGGTGATTTCGACGTAACATTTGGTCCTCCGTCCCTCAGGACACAGTCCGACGCACACCCTCCGTCTGAGCACTGGAATGTTTGTACATCCGTTCCTATATGTCTTTGTTTGTGGTACATGTTAAAGGTGAATAGCATTTTTACCTATATTGAAAATAAAAGAAAGAAATATGGTAATAACAGTTTTCTGTGTAGAATTTTCTAAGTTTTGATCTGATGGGGTTTGTGTTTTTAGAACATATTTTACTTAGTATTTCACATGTATTTATATATTTTTTTCATTATTCCTAAAGTAAATATTATTTTCCAAAAATAGTGTCTATATGTACATTTAAGACCATAATATTGGTACCTACCCGTAAAGAATTTTTGATATTTTTTATAATAATATTAAAGCGTACCTACAAAATGTTTAGCAAGTGAATTAAGTTCAATTAAAATGTACTTAGTTCGCTTTGGCACCGGCTATTGACTGTGTGTTCGCAAGCGTGACTGCACATGTTGATACATCACCTGTTGTCTATATTCCCACGGAAGAGTGACTTTCGAAATTACAGGGAACTCGCGCTGCAGCGTGTGGTAAATTTTAGGGTTCCGTACCTAAAGAGTGTCAATGAGACCCTATGTCTATGGGATGTTTCCGTCAAGTGCGGCCGCAGCCTGAAATCTATTGGGGGGGTTACTTATAATAAAAAATAAAGAGTGAATCATAATCTATTTTTTTACTTGTCTTTATTTTGGTTACAACACCCCAACGAAAATCACGAATTTTCGAACAATGGTTTTCATTATAAAAAACGGTTCAGTTCAATCAGTCAGTCGATAATTTCTTATCTAACTCTTATGTGTGGGTAGAAATACGCCATATTTGTCTGCTGCTGCTTTCACAGACACGTTGGCGCAGTGGTCACTGCAACTGACTGAAGCGCTAACGGTCGCGGGATCGATCCCCGCTCACGGCAAATGCCTATATTGGCCTTATGGATGTTTGTCGTGGTCTGGGTGTTTGTGTTAGTGTTGTGAGTATTTCCGGACCCCCGACACAAGGTCACGCGATCTTAATGGGGGCCGTTAAGTGTGTGGAGTGTGAAGTGATGCTTAATAAAACAAGTAAAGAAAAATATACTATGGACTTAAATATTCAGGTCAGAAAGGCGATTCATTTCATTATATTTGTTATTTTTAGAGGATTTTTCAATTTAATGTAAACGATTTTAGGGACAGGGGTGTCATTTCCCCTGTGACCCTCCACCTCGGACCGCACCTGATCTCCGTTCTTTACAGAAAAAAATTGAAATAGACAATACATCATGTTTTAAACCATAATAGGGATGCGGTTAAAATTTTCACATTATATGTGTTACTGTGGCCAAATATCACAAAATCGGCCGAGCATGAGCACCAGTTGTATGAAACTCTTGGCGTTTTAACGGATAACTATAAAATTTTATCCACAGTTACACGCATGAAAGATTATTCACACAAAGCATTACTGTTACTGCTTCATTTGAAAGTCTTAAGAATAAAACATTCTTACAACCTTAGCCTTTGAAATATAAACGAAAAGCTAAATTCTGGAAAAGTCTTTTCAATAGCTTTCAATGTTTTTCCAGTTATTGTTCGTGACGTATAAATCATCGATACAAACAAATAAACGAAACTCTGGAAAGATCAAAGAATGTTGTGTTAGCTAAACATCCGATTTTATTATAAGAAAGGAAACGTGATATCATATTTCATACACTTCTAATAGTTTGTGCGTTCAATAACATTTGGACGCTGATAAGCAATACTGTGTCAAGCCACGCGTTCTCCATTTTTCAAAATGGCGTCTAAAGATGTCAAACCTATTTTTAATTAATTTGTTTGAAGATGTATATATCCATCTTTTCTTTTTTATTTTGATAAAAGGCATAATGAATTAAAAGCAGATTGATATATTAAATGCATTATTTAATAAAAAGTTTCGCAAATATCTGAGACTATTGTATAAATTGCAGAATATGGAACGCACTTGAAATTCGAAACATTAAATTTAAAAAAAAAATCCGTATTTATTATTTATTTTAAATGACTTCTACTATTCAAAATTTGTTTGAATAATTTTAAATAGGTGACGCTGTATCGAAATACATTAATATATCCGAATTTGACTTTTTGTGGCATATCTTATCAACATCCATTTGTTAAGTTTACCACGTACGCTGTGCGTAAAATTAATATACTAACTTCGCAGAGCCAGCTAAGACGATTGCAATGTAACCTCCACTGGTCATTAAAAAAACCGTTACGTTGTTACCATTAGTATTACATTGAAAAAATTTCGAATGTTATTCATAGTAAATTATAAGTTACAATGTAATTTTGTTAAATATATGAATTAAGTTAATAATGTTTTTAGAACAAGGTGAGAGTTGGGACACGAAGTTTCTAAGGCTGACCTTCTAATGAGACCGACCTTATGCAAGCTTTAAGCCTGTAATTTTTCGGAACCACACATTGTAATCATACGAATAACTTACATGTGTCAAGAGGAATTAAAGTATTAAGATTAATGATTAAGTTCCATAAACACGAACGTTAAATAAAATTCAAAATTTAAACTTTATTTTTAATTCTCTTTCAATCTCATTCATAATGACTATTCATCATAAGCTTGTCTATGTCTTAGTAGATGTATATAATTTAGATCGTCTATCAAATATTAATATTTGATAGACGATCCATTTTAACTCCTCTGCATCACATTGCAACGAAACTTTACAATTCGTTCGCTTTGATCCACGAATTACGAATGTTCCTTCTTGCGTATTATCATCGAAGCCATTAATAACAATAACAGTAGCACTTTAAGTTTTAGGTCATACACAAAATGCATATGGATCAACTAAACGGTAATTTGTAACAATCGTCTCAGTGCAGTCCTGCGGGCTGCCTTGACCCAAATCGTGCGCAAGCGCAACCGGCGCGTGGTCGCGTGCGCACCGTTCATCAAGCTTGAGCTCCAGCGTGTTATATCAGATACGACGCAGATTTGTAAATGTTGTGTTTTAGTTTTATTTGACGTTTTGTATTTGATTTACTTCTGTTATTTACGACTCGAAGAAATTGTTCCGCACTTGCTTTGCTGGTTTTATTAAATGGTGTTTACATCTAAATGCCAGAATTATGATCAATATTTCTAAACCACAGATAGTTCCAATAAATGTGTGTTCACATTTGGAATAAAAATAAATAACTATTTTAAACATCAACAGAAATTTATCTTCAATAAAGTATTCGAGGTATTCTCCTTCACAGTAAATATTCAATTGATTGAAGTTGCATTTAACCCTTCTAACGTTTTCGCACCAAAACCTTGTCAGCAAGCGCCTGCGATGCGTCTGCGCATATTTATCACCGGGAAATGCAAACAGCGTGCAAACTGACAACACAATAGATCGTCTATTACAGCGCAGAAATAATCCGCCTTACCCACTTTCAAAGGCTATTCGCATGTAGTCTTTGCTTTTGAGATTGGTTAAGACGTAAGTAACGATTACACTTTGATACAATTGACGTTTCTACAGAGATTTAACTTAATCTCTGAGGAAAAATATCTATTTGGTATTATGTTAATTTATTTAAACCGAAAGGTGCTTTAGTCGATGTCGATATAGTCTAACATGCTATTATTATATGGTGAGATATTTTAAGGGACTGCTTTTTTAATGTAAATACTTGAAAACATATATGTACTTTCATGCAGGATCTTCTGTTCATAAATTTAATTATGGATTTGGGTTATGCGAAAAAATTCTGAAATATTAAATATCAAGTTGTCCTAAAATCTCGTGTTATTTATTTATCTCGTTCAATTTGAGAGTGACAATTACGAGACTTAAAATTAAGTAATTATGGGAATTATAGCTCGTTGTTAGATTAATTTAATAAGAATATATAAAGTCTTTAAGATAAAATAATTTATTATTATAAAATTAACCTTTACAATAATAACAAATATGCAATCAACTATCTCCATTCTATTAAGCTTAATCTTTCCCACGTCTGGGTAAAGGTCTCAGGATATTTTAACCTTTAAGTTATTTGGCATACGTCAGAAATAATCACTCTTTAAGCTTAAGATTTCGTAAAGCGAGAATTACATTCATAGGTTTTACTCTCGAGAGCGATATAAAACTAGTCTTTAACCTAGTAACAGATACGTCGTAAATAGTAACGAAAGATTAAAAGTCAAAAATAAGGCACGGGCAGTACGTTCTTTTTGATGTAAAGCAATGAGAAAGACCTTACGTAAATCTTTACGATAGTCTAAGAGCTAAACTTATGAATGTAATTCTCGCCAACAGATAATAATAAACATTGGTTTTGATCTTTGCCAGTATTATCGAAATTAAAATAACTATCTCATACGATGATGTCTCCATGAAACCTGTAGAATCATCAATTAATGAGATTATAGATAAATAACTGTCGTAAGCGGCAAAAACCTATTCGCATATGAAGTTCTAAAAACGCTTAAATTAGAAGTGCGTTTGCCGCAATATTATATGGATGCTGATAAGTAATAATGTGTCAACCCACAAAAAGTCAAATTTGAATATATTGATGTATTTTGATACTACGTCACCTATTTAAAATTATCCAAAAAAATTAAAGTCATCTAAACTACGGTACGGTACTACGGTACTACGGTACGGGAAAAAGTTCCTTAACGCAATGTTTCGAAATTCAGGTGCGTTCCATATTTTGCGATTTATAAAATAATCTCAAATATTTAAAAACTTATTATTATATAACATATTAAATAAATCTATCTGCTTTTGATTAATTATACATTTTATCAAAATAGATAAGAAAATATGAATATATACTTCTTCAAACAAATTTATCAAGAATAGGTTTGACATCTTTAGACGCCATTTTCTCAAAACGAAGTCCGTGTGGCTTGACTCAGTATTGCTTATCAGCGTCCATATATACTAAAAGAATAATATATTCTATAAAGTCAACGTTAAATTTAAGTTTAATTTAAATCAGTTCGAAACAACTGTTATGGAGCTCACCTCAATACATCTTGAATGAATGTAGAGCTATGTTAATCCGTAACCCACAGTGTTATCTTGCAACCTTTAGCTTCTATATGTATTATCGGAATACATTAATAAAATAGATAGAGCGTACTACACGACGCCATGCTTAATGGATCATTTAATTCGTTTCATTGCATCACTCCACACGATATTGACGTGTTTATTTACTTGATATTAAAAGCTAAAAATACTTCATTTTTAATGTATAATCAGTTAATTTAAAAAAAAATATTTTGGCAATTTACTATTGAATCAATTGTACTTGTTTTACTTGAAACACAATTGGATGATAAAATGACGAATGAAATTATATTTTGTTATATCTATTTGTTGGATGTGATATTTTTGATTTTTTCTATCACGAATTCAATATTAGTAATAAGTTGACAGCGTATTTTATTGTATTTCGCGTCTTCAAATTAATCCAATACTCATTGATAAAGAAACGAAAGTCATCTATAAATAGAATAAATAATATTTAATTAACTCGTTTCTAGGTATAATTTATGCTTTCATAATAATAACGTTACCCATATTGTATGAGTTTATTTTAGGTGCATTACCTACATAATTTGTTTCACAATAGAATAAGTGCGTTAAGCGTGATGTACAATTATGTGAATAAACGTAAAAGCCACGCCAGTCACAATAATTAACATGTTGGTAGTGCTGTGACCACGCGTGACTCACGATCGGCTTCTGTACGCCACACAATTGCTTTCAAACAATTTTTCATATGACATTACAACCTTATTGTATGGTTTCATTAATTGTTTTTATTATTCCACTTTCTATTTTAGCTTTTTAAATGTATGTTACGTCATTATTAGCACTATTTATATCTGTAGATCTTATCTCCATTCTTTCTACTGGAACCGAAATTTAAATTAGGATTATTTTTTATGTTCATTAGGTGTTTTGCTTTCGAAAATACATACAGAATGGACTTTTGAAAATAATTAATATACGCTATTAACATATTTCTAATAATGTATATTGTACGTTTGAAAGTTTGTCTGAATACTATTATTTGTACATAAAACAAAATTGTCTAATTTATGAGCTCTTCTTTGTTTAATGATTGAGATTTGCTTGTTTACATTAAATTGTGTTTACTTGAAAAAGAATCGGAGTCTCTTCCGACAGTGGTCGTGACCTCAAACTCGTTTTCTGTAGCGTCACCATCAATGACGCAACACGGCTAATGTTATTTAGTATAGTCATTGGAATCATGTCGATCTAATAATTTTACTTTCTCATGGTGTAACATTCGATTTTCTAGTAAATGGTTCGATTTGGTATTAAGTAAACAAAAAATCGATTTGTTTTTTTTTTCTTGTCTGCCATTTCTTTATTTAACTTTTCGATGCTGTTAAAAAAGTTTCTAAGCAAGACTAGGCTAATATTTTAGACGAAAGGCAATTAAGATTGTAATTTGTAACAGAGAATCTTTGCTTTTATTGGAAAGATTTCTACTCTATTTGAAAAGTATTTAAATTATTGTTATATTTTTTATTATAAATCTAATTTTCAATTTCCAGTTTTTGTCAATTAAATCAACATTGCCGAAAATGTTAAATTGTTTTTTAACTTGTCACCAATAAAATTATTACAATGACAAAATGTGTTTGTTTTAAGATTAAGCCATTCTAAACAAACCGTTTTAAAATAAAACATACTTCAAAACTGTCCGTGTGAAGCAAAATATTAAAAAAAACTACACATCAAAATATTCCAAACGTTATAACAACATACTCATGTTACCAAACAAACTAACAATTACACAAAATAAATATTGTTATAATAACTACGATACCTGTCTCTCGTGGCCACTTAAAGTCGATCTTAAAGAAAGCTCATGATAAACGTGAGTTTACGTAAGCGAACTTTTTGTTATCTAACCGAGCTTCGGCCAAAACATCTCGAAAGTCTGATCGTATCGATGGTATGTCGTAACAGCTGTGCGCTATCTGCTATCGGAACTGAGTCGGATGTGTGTCAAGTGATGGGCTGAGAGCGGTTTAGCTTTAATTCGTTTATTGTTGTCATATAATTATATGAATAATTATATAACTGTATCTCTGTGTACCTGTCTGTCAGTCATGTATTCGCTTCTAAATCGCAGATTTTTAAGAGTTTTTTGAAGAGCTTTACTGTGCCCAACAGAGATAGTCGGACTTTGGTTATTTTGAATCAAATTATTTGAATGGGAAAATATAGTAGTTTATTGATCTTATAGTAGTTTATTCATTTTATTCTTGGACTAGAAACTGAAGTGACCAATAGAAGTGAGTTTCTATATAAATTATAAATCAATAATAATATTTCGTATTTTATTAATAATTTAAAGAAAGTCAAAGCTATGAATAATACCGAATAATCTACGCCTGACGTATTTGTTTATATTTTTAAATAGAAACCTATTCCTAAGCCGTGGAACATAAACAAGATACTTTATTTATAAGTCAATAATCTTTATGCGCGATTGAATATTACATTCACATGCCTTAGAAGTATTGTCGAACGATATTGACCTACATTCTCTTTACTATAAAAGTATCCCAGCCAAGCATATCCATCTGTATGTAATATATATTTATACATATAATAAAACAGCAAAGGTCAAACGTGTACATTTTCCTGAATAAGGAAAACTTATAAACCATTTTGAAGAAGTACCTACTTTGGCTATTGGAAATACATGATGTTATGGTAAATCCGAAAGGATATGTTTTATTAATTTTGAATAAATGTAATTTCGATTCAATAAAGAGTAAGATGTTTACCGAAAACATATTTCATCCTGACTGCGGCAACTGCTAGTTAATTACAATTACCTTTTTGGTTTTTTAAAATCAAAACCTGGCTTTTAAGCGTTGCTCATCATCATCAGCAGGCATCTCGGTCATTAAAATACAAGCAGACGCTTTAACAATTCGAGAGGATAACCCTCCCATTCTATATGCTTCATTACCCATTGGGGAATGGGTCCATCATCCCTTGTTCCCTTTTCATGATTCCCATTTATGATTCTGGTATTTCAAATGTTTTTGGACAGCGGTGATCATAACATCATCATCACATTACTCAACACAAGATACCAACTAAAAAACCGATGGCGGTAGTTGTAAATAATATTTGTAAAACCTCAAATAGACAAATGTCACCATAGTCTACCCGTGACCACGAATGCTGCAAAGTGAAACGTCGGGATGATAAAAATAGTTAATATACGCGATTTAAATCCGTTTAAAATAGTTTTATTTCAATCACGCTACTTGTTTGTCATGTATATATCATAAATCATAAAAAAGTAAACCATCTGAAACTGAATCAACAATGTATTCAAAGTCGCTTATGCCACCTAACTTGTGGCAAACTTTTGGTTCATTTCTGGACACACTGTCCATTGTCTGCGGTGACTTGCACCCAGAGTGATCTCCTTTTACCAGAGATTGTGTTCACATTCGTTTAAAAGGTCTCTCCAACTTCCAATTGGTCTCACTTATCTTGAGTGGATCTCGTTCGTGAATGATTTCCTCAAAACTTTTATCTTTTGGGAGTTGTAAATTGAATTTGTTTGTTTTACAGTTTTCACTTACGATTGTCAGGTTGAATAAAACGTGTTGTCTTTATTCCATGTTTTTCCGCAATTACTCATAGAGTCGCTGAATTTTCAAGGTTTTATGATTATTTTGCATTGCAACAAAAGTTAGCATTACTTTTAAACAAAGAAAGGGTTTTGTGTTTTCTTATTGTGTCACAGCTTCGTCCGCATTCAGTTGAATTTGTCAACGATACTTAAAGTTAATTTCGCCCATAAAGTTTTATTGTTCCTTTTTTAGTAATCCTTAATAAGCCTAAAGTGTATTTCTCGCTTTCATTTCACCATTCTTTTTGTGAAAATTGAAATCAAAATTTAAATTTTTTACACATAATTTTTCTTTAAGAAAAAAAAAGAATATTCAAAATATTTTTTTTATTATATGAACTAATATCAACAACATGAGAGTTGAAAGAAATAAAACCGTAAAATTACATTCGTTTCATATAACTCGCGCGTATAATCATTCTAAAGCTACGTTCACATTGCGACTATTCAATTCAATTTTTTGACACATAAGCTTTTGCTGTTGACAAGACAGTGGTTCTTATAACAACTATTTTCATTCGATCTTTATACGCGTTAGAAAGTCTCAATTTTGAGACACAAGTTTGTCCCCGTCGACGATACAACATGAACAAATAAGAAGTAAACTGTGTGTCGTACACTAACTAATATTAACAAGATATAAAAAAATATTTTTTTTGTTTGTAAATTTGTAAATTTAGATGAAGGGGGTAATCTCCGAAATAAACCATCCCTTTTGAAAAAATCTTTTCGCGTTAGATAGCCTGTTTATCGAGGAAGGCTATCTACATTATATACACTACACCTCATAAAGGCGAAGCAGTAACCCACAAACGCGAGTGAAACTTCGAGAGCCAGCTAGTATTCAATAAAATCGTTTCGAGACGCGGCCTCCGCTATGACAACTTCAGACGGAATGTACGGGATATTCCCGCAAAGACATTCATATCATTTCTTATTCAAATATATCTTCTATTGCCACTACTCTATTTAATACAAGCGTTAAATTTAAAAATAACTGGTCAAGTGCGAGTAGGACTCGCGCACCGAGGGTTCCGTACAAACTTATAGAAATCTATATAGGTCTAACCCATATACGCCATTTGTGGTCTTCATCATCAGTTCCAACATAAGTTTCTATCAAAAATACCTAAATCGGTATACGCTTGCCTATAATATTTGAGGAGTTCCCTCAATTTCTCCAGGATCCCATCATCTGATCCTGACCTAGCAATGGACAATGGGACCACCTTAGAAGTATACCTTTTCAAACAAAAAAAAAATTTTGAAAATCGGTACCCAAATGGCGGCGTAATCGGCGAACAAACATAAAAAAAATTAAATACAAGGTCGAATTGAAAACACTCCTTTTTAGAAGTCGCTTAAATATAATCATAATCAAATATTATGTAAATATGGATCACGTCCCAAAAATTATTTTGAAACTACTTAGGAGCACTTTAATTTAAAACACAATCATGGATGCAATTCCATGGAAACACAAAATTTTATTTTAAGTACTAATACACCTTATACTTTCAAAAAAAAAAGTTATAGCGTGATTCAGGATACACCTAGCGCCATCTCTTGACAATTTCAATGAACTAACTTGTTGACTTTGACATTAACAACATAATTATATTATATTTTATTCTCGTTTTATTTTTATTTATATTCTACTACACTCCACTACCCCTGCACTACGGTCGTAAAATATTTAGATTTACATTATCAATCAAAATATCGAAATATATATTAGTGTTGCCTAGACGAAAATAATTAGTCCTTAATTCGAACAAAACTAAATGTTTATTTATAAATAACTAATTATATTACTAATAACCAGAAGACAAATATATATATATATTTATAAATAAACAATGTGTAGATAAATAAGTAAATTAAATAACGCGATCTGTTTGAATTTAATTTTAAAATTTTCGTACTAAGTCAATACGAGTACTTAAATCAAATCGCGTGAAGCTCTTATATTGAATGTTAATTACGTAATGACGTTATAAATCGACGATAAAACTTTTAAATGAAAAGTTTATTTTATAATTTTTAGCGCGTTTAAATAATAATTAAAATAAAATTTTTTATTAATCGAGCAGAATTATATCACAGTTAATGTCATAATGTTGTAATAGATGGCATTAGTTGTACGCTGCATCGCGCTATCATTTTGTTAGCTGCGATATATAGATTGCATTGCGTTGTTTATAAAGGTTTGCTGCTTTTTAATGTTTTCGTATTGATACAAATTTCTTCTCAGTGTTTGTAAAATTGTTTTTTTGACCATGGTCAACTTCTATGTTAATTTGTTACAAGTACATATAATTTTAATTCTAAGATTAATATATTTTCCGCTTGATCAATTTACAACTTGATACATTTACGCGTTCCTGAGAAAAAGGTTGAAAGACAGACGTACAGACTGACAGACACACGAACAGAAATTTACAGTTTTCGGATTTTTTCCTTTATGTATACTAAAGGACCTTGCTCCTGGCCAAATTTCATAATGCTTGGTCAATGGGAAGTACCCTATAGGTTTTGATTCCCTTGCGAAAACGTTAAAAACGCTATCATACTTAAAATATGTGATATAAATGACCGTATCTTTTGATTGCGTTAACTTAGAAGTTTGATTTTTTCACAGCTCTTAGTAATTACAACTCTGAGTACTTGACGTTGATAAAAATTTGTTACCTTCACGCGTTTCTGAGAAAAAGGTTGAAAGACAAACTTACAAACAGACAAACATACATACAAAAATTTACAGTTTTCAGATTTTTTCCTTTATTTGTACCATAAGATCTTACTTCTCGCCAAATTTCATCGTGCTAGGTCAATGGGAAGTACCCTATAGGTTTTGATTCCCTTGCGAAAACGCTAAAATGGTCAAAATATACGACATATTTTCCATTATCTTTGGATTGCGTTGACTTAGAACTTTAATATTTTCACGGCCGCATGTCATCATAGACTTGAGTATATGATATTAATTTCAACATGATACGTCTATGCATTTCTGAGAAAAAAGGGTTGACATCCCGACAGACAGACAGACAGACAGACAGACAGACAGACAGACAGACAGACAGACAGACAGACAGACAGACAGACGGACAACAAAGTGATCCTATAAGGGTTCCGTTTTTCCTTTTAAGGTACGGAACCCTAAAAATGTGACTAGATTATGAAATTAAAATTCAATTACACACAGTCGCTCTGTACGTAATGTATTTTTCAGTTATTTACTTAGACAGTATAATATAGTATATATATAAACGTATTTGTAATATAATCTAGATCTTTCAATGACAAATCTGGCATGAATATAACGCGTAAACCATATTAAATTAAGAACAACATATAACACTGTATCACTCGAACGATTATAACGAATTTATTTATTAAAATTGGTTCAGTAATTCAGACTTTATGGAGGAACACACACTAATAGAAATTAATACAAACTTATATATATTCATACATAGACTGTGAAAATCATAAACCTTCTTTGGCTTTACTGAAGTTTGGTAAAATAAAAATCTCGTGACTAATATACGGAAAAAATATTGCGATGTGAATGTAGCCTTAGTATGCATGTTTTGATCTCCTATAAAAAAGCAGACGGTCTTTGTTTTATAAACAACACCGATAGCCGGTTTCCTGGTGTCTTCGATCACGATTACGCAACAATACGAAAACATGCCAACTTTTAGATATTTCACATGAATCGAGATCAAAGAAACGGGTATGAAAAAAAAAATGTTATCGTTAATAGAACTTTTGACAATGAATGCGTATTTCGTGAATCATGATCTGGAATGATTTACGTCAAATTTTTTAATTTACATTATTTATGAGAAAATCTGAAAAAAATAGTTTTCGTGTATAATATGTGTTTTAGGGTAAGTGAAATTTAATTTTAAATAATTTCAAGTCATATTTGCAATATGATTTGTAATAACATTGCAAATCTTACAAATTGATTTCATCGCTTATTAGAAATGCATTACAAAGAGTCGCAATATTCAATATTTGCGTAATTAAAACGAAAAATCTGATTGCATTTTTCTTATTATGTATTTTTGCAACGATTAATATATAGACCTTATCGCATCTTTGCAATTTATTTCACATTTTTGCGTAATTATACAGAAAAATATAATTACTTATTTCTCGTTTTGTCCTTTTCTAATCAACGATTAAATACATGTGCTAGAAAGAGAGAAATGTTTAAAGTAGGCGCGTGATTAGTATTTGCAATGCAGTCACGATGGGGGCACGGTAATTGTCAATTTGTGATGAAATAACCGCAAGATGTAATTTGAAACTTATTTGTATCAGTGATTTCATGATTGTGTGCCCTTTAAGGTTTCTGTGCTATGATAATTGAGGTCGACGTATTCGATAAATTGTTTTTGAAATAACTGAATTTTATGAGTCATGCATTATTGAAATCGTATTGTGAATATTAAACATTAAAACATTCGCGACCTTATTAATTTTTGGTCTTTATTGCATAAAGCTGTTTCTCTTAATCAATCTCGAAGGTATTTAAATTCTGTGATATTTAATGTGTGAGAATGTTTTATAAACCGTGGAACTTTCAACGCAATAGGCACTTGGTACGATTTAAATGCATTTTTATCTGTCATCTGATACAGAAATTAATTTACATACCGAGTTGGACAAATTAAAAGACATTAACTGTTTAACAGTATTATTTAAAAAAATGATACTGTTAATTCGTGATAATATAATATGTTTGTGAGTGCTGCGTTTCTATATATTTTTAACGGTATTAAAAAGAAGGAATCTCCATTTGTAGTTTTTTTGTTTTAATCTTATCACTCCGTCATTTTTAACCTGTGGTGAAAATTCGTTTTTTTTTTTGGAAAGGTATACTTTTTGATTGATTGGGTAGAAATTTTATTGAAATTAACCAATTTAGTAGTTTGGTTTTAAATCCATTGATTTTTAAATGGTGTTACTTATAGAAATAATATACAAAATACTTATAAATTCTTTTTGTTGTTTCAGGTAATTATATCAACTTTAACAGTTTTGAAGAGAACTTCTGATTCATTACTCGAGCCAAAAAATCATCACCCTTTGGAGTCGATAAACTTTGACGGTGACCGCAAGCTGATCGTCGAACACGGTCGCTATCACAGATTGTTATTTAATGTTTGTTATTTTCAAGAGAAAGAACGCCCTTCACTTGTTTCACATTTTGATAGGGGTTGTTTTAGACAATTAGACAGTCAATTTATAATTCGTAAGTACGTTTTAATTGAACATTTTTCATTAATTCTCAAATAAAAAATTCAGTACATAGAATACATAGATAAGCTAATTGTCTAAGTTGAAATAAAAAAAAAAGTCGTCCAAACTTAATCAATAAAAACTAAAAATAAAAATTACTTAAAAAACCCAAATCGGGTCTGCCAAGCCCACTATTACGATGAATGAATTTGGTAACACGTCTCCTGATTTGTCAACGTGACTCACATCAAACTCATTTTATTATTGTTCATTTTAAAACCACTACGTAATATAAGGTCTACTCCCTACCGGTCAAAAACATAGAAGCGATTCATGAGGATCTTCTTATATATTACTGTATAAACAATGCCCGCGTAGAATGGTGGTAATGATACATATTCAAATTCTCTCTGAATCGCAATTCCAAATTTCTTGGCGAATGCGCCAGCCCTCCTGTCGGCAATAGAGGCTATACGATAAGTAATCTTTTAAAATTGTTTTTAAATTATTTACTGTATTCGGACAGTTCATAACATAAAACACAATACCTAACAATATTCGTACAAATGCCAATACTTGTATTCAATTCTAATTTTCTAAAAATATATAAAGCGAAGGCTATAATATTTGTGAAGTAGACAGTCATCACAAAAAAGTGATTCATTGGAAAAGAATCATCGATGATCGATGAAGTAATGCTTCTTCGGAGGCGCTAAGTCTATATTTCGATGCTAATAACTTCGCGTGTCATGTCATGCCTATTCATTAGAGCATCAGTAAATGGTGCATTGCAAATAAAACAGTCGAATAATTAACTATAGATTAAGTCAATAATACTAGTTTTTTAAAAGGCATTAAAACTGGTTTCTTACCTTAGAATTTTCAATCGTGTTACTCATTATTAACTGCCTGTAAATGGTCCACTGTTTGGCAAATATATTTACAATATTACAATACAATACAAATACTCTTTATTGCACACCAGTCAATTTGTAAAGTACATGGAGAAAAAAAATAAAGAAAGATGTACAAAGGCGGTCTTATGGCTGAAATAGCGATTTCTTCCAGACAACCTTTGGGCATAGGACATAATATAGTAAAAGCGGTTCGGAGGTGCACAACTAAAAAGAAAAAAAAAATTGGATTCATTGTACCTATAAAAGGGATTACGATAAAGTTATTTATAGCAATCAGTGAATTCAGAAAAGTGATTTATAATCTATATTTTATTGAAAAAAAAAATATCGCAAAAGTCTCTATCTAACGTCAAACGTTTACGTATCCGTGAAAATTACTATAGATATATTATTATATGTTCTGGAAGATTCTATTGCACAGATATAACGCCCATTTGTCAAATTATACATACTGACGTCTGTTGAAAACATTATTGTTAACATAAATTTCTCGGAATCTGTGGAACATCATCAGTGACTGCGCGTACGTTGCGGTGATCTAATTCCGTGTTATTATCACAACTTACATAAAACTGACGGCTACATCACTCACGCAATGTCACACGCATTCACAAACGACTTCGCATATGGTCTCTAGGCAGCCATATTTCTAGGCAATCAATTGCTTTGAAACCCGGTTACTCTATTGTTTTGTCTAGTTTTTAATAATTTACTATTACAATCCTCACAGATATTTAAAGGCATATTAATTTATTAGGTGTTAATATACGTGTGAGAAAATAATATTGATTTTTTTAACAATACATGATACCAAACATTTATATATATTAAACTTAACAGACACGTTGGTCACTGCAACTGACTGAAGCGCTGACGATCGCGGGTTCGATCCCCACTCACAGCAAACGTCTCTTAGTCATGAAAATGTTCGTCGTGGTCTATATGTTTGTGCTTGTGTTATGTTTCCGGACCCCCGACACAGGAACTTAATAGGAGCCATTGAGTGTGATGTGTTTAAAGTTAAATTTCTAAACAGCGAGCTAGTGGTCGAAAACTACCGCTCTCTATAATGATTGACAATACTATCGCTATTAAAAAATTCTGACTGTTATTGTCGTTCTTCGAGTACAAGAAATACCTTTACTGTCACAATATTCATTTTTGGATAGCTTATGAAGGACTATTACCCAGCTAACCAATCGTAAACTAACAGCTAATAGATAGTCTACAGGGGCTCTTAAAGTTAATCGCGACCATAATAAGATTGTTAAGGCTGTTTACAAGCTATGCTATTACATAGTCATAACCTTGAATTTCACCGCGAAATCACCGCGGTTTGATACGAAACCCATGATTTATGATAATGACAGTAAGCGATGGTAGTGAAAGTGTTGATGCAACGCCGCCTTTTCAACGTGTCCCGGGTGATTGATGCGGTCTATTCAAGCGCTATTTTTCTAAATTTCCATACTTTCTTGCGTGCGCGGTCCGCGGTCATTGAATAGCCCATACGAGTGTCGCTAATGATCTATAGTCGCTGGTTCATTCAACTGCAGGTGTAATGAAAGGCATTTATGATTTATAAGAGTGTTTGTGGAGCGATGTTGATGTTTATTTTTTTTTTCGTTTGTGGTCAAAGCTTATACTTACTGATCCTTGTTTTACCTTGTATGATAAATAGCATAAAAAAGATATCGTTTTATTAACGATTTGATTTTTGAATGAATATTACGTACTTATTTTTTCTGAGCAGAACAATTTTATTCTGAGACTAATAATTGTAAAAACCTTAACCATCTTTAGAAGTATTGATGTAGTTTGCCATAGTTACTAATTATTTATACTAGACATATCTATTCAAGACATCACTCTGTAAAGGAATGTAGAATACATTGTTTAACTCTACATAAACAAGTCTGAGCCCTAAACACAGTATTTTAGTACCATCTTGAAGCTTTAAGCCTTAATCTGACACTAAAATTAAATGAAACGTCCTTTTTAACCGAATTCCAAAAAGGAGGAGGTTCTCAATTCGTCGGGGACTTTTTTTTAAAATAACACGAAAAAGGTCTTACTTGACGCTGACTTCGATATTTTACTAGGCACCGACTTTATCATGTTGTAGAAAACCTTTATTTTATGCATTTTAGTTCATTTGTATCTCTTAGGTTCGTTTTTGAAGTCGTATTAATTTGAAAAAAAAAATTATATATTTTAAACAATGTACCTATACAAAATCGCTAGTATGTTCGCCAGAATATTCCATATCTTTACACCAAATACAGCGTTTGCTTTTTTATGTCCCTCTAAAACAAATTATTCGTCAAACTAATTCTTTTTAACAATTGAAGCATTTAATAAAACATAACTACACTTCTTCCGTATAAGAATTTTATTTTATCAATTTACGTAACATTTTTGCATACAAATTATTATACATAACATTTCAAACCTCATTGAAGATACTAAACGCTCAACATTCTTAGGATTAATAGGCAAAGAAACACATTTTCATCAATAAACGGTTTTCTTTTATCCAGCTGCTGGTTTTAATACACAGTAATTAACAATTCAAACAGTCATTGTGCAACCGGTGTTAGAGTCATCGCACTCATTGCGAGAGTACATGACGGGGCACTATTCTTTAATAACGT
The DNA here is from genome assembly GCA_037950945.1 of Hypolimnas misippus. NCBI lineage: Eukaryota > Metazoa > Arthropoda > Insecta > Lepidoptera > Nymphalidae > Hypolimnas > Hypolimnas misippus. The sequence goes on from JBBEEQ010000024.1 coordinate 3,295,131, forward strand.
TTTTGTTGGTGATGTTCACATTGTAAACATGTGTTACAATGTTTTTGAAATAAAGTTTTTTTTTTTAATTGGAATATTAGGATTCCCCGATGCAACATCTCTATTACATTTTTATAAAAATCATCAGAAATACAAAATGAACAGAATTTCATATTTTATTTCATTCGAAAGGAGCTACTCACTTTTGTTGAAATTTGATAGAATCCGTTTATTAAACGTCATTAAAATTTAGTTCAAAACACGATGCGAACTTTTGTTATTCTTATTTATATGATTTTTAAAGGACACTACGACAAGATCTCTTAAAAAAATCTAATTGTAATTTTGGTAAATTGGTAATTTTATTAGTAACAAGATATTGAAAATACACGTATATTTATATACTTAATATAAATATAGCTTTAACCGACTCCAAAAATAGGAACAGGTTACTAATTGGTCGGGGACTTTTTTATGTATGTTCCGCGATTACTTGAAAACGACTTGACCGATTTGATTAATTCTAACAAAGACATTTTTTTGAAAAAGTCTTCCCGATTGGTCCCATAGGATTTTCAGTCGATTCGTATTAAAATCAAGTATATCATTCAAGGCGACGAAACTTCGTGGTAACTACGTGTGCATTTGCTTTTCAAGTCGATTCCTTGTTCAAAAAGTCTTATTTGATTAAATTTTTCTTTACCCTTTTAATGTAATTCATAACAATGCTTATATCAAAAGTTTTGAATGTCAAATTTTGTATGTTTAAAGCTATTTCTGGATGAATTAGGAACTGTTCCGTAACGCTTCCGCTGTATGATGTAACGCAGAACAGCCATTTGTATTGTCTCGTTATCTAAGACGCATTCGATGCGTTCAAACTATTTGTTTCATACCGTTACCCATTGTCCACAGCTGGAAAAATATTCAAATTTTATTACATTACACTCTATAATTATCTCTTAACGTTCAATGTAACCTCAAATTAAAACATCGTCAATGTTACGCTTATTATTCTTTCCTGTTATCTTTTATACAAAACTAGTATTTATGTGTGTAGAGATAAAAATCTTACCAAAGCGCAAGATTTAATCTTTCATCAATTTTTTGTACAATATTCTTGAACAGTGGTTCCCAATTTATGATACGTGTATACCCAAGGGTACGCGAGGTTGCATCAAGGGATACGCGTAAAAAATTTTAGACTAAAATCATTTAAACAGTAAAAAAATAAGCAAAGAGCAATTGTCATAATTAAGCCCTAAAAAATATATCGTCTTCAAAATCACTCAATTTTGCTTGATTATACCACTTACGTTTCGTTATCGTTTCGTTTACTTATATCAGTTATTTGAATTAAAAAACCAAACCACTTTAATAAAAATTACATGAGATCAATTTCCAAAATCTGTTAAGAAATGACGACGGGCGTTGCGTATGTTTTTTTAATGTTTATTTTTTTAATTGAGAACCTCCTTTTGTAAGTTGGTTGATCTATCAGTATGTACCTAGTTCATTTCTTAAATCGTCTTTGTTAAGCCGACCCTGCCCACATTAAATTCACGCTATGGAATTATATTTTGATAGTAAATCTTGCGAGAAGGGGTACGCATATTTATAATTCCTGTGAGAAGGTAGTACGCGGGTTGGAGGCGTTTCTTGAAGTGGCACAGAGGAAAAACTACTTGGGAACCACTGTTCAAGATAGTAAAACGATCAGCACTTTACCGTTATCAGATTTCACTAGCAATCCCAACCGTTGGTTTGTCGTAAGCATATTTTTTGCTCATTTGCTTGAATAATTCATACTCATTTGTAAAAAATCGTGTTAATTGTTAATTTATGTATCAAATATACCGATATCTTATTTATCGCACATTAATATGCTTATTTTTTTATTGATATTACACTACATATATAAAATGAGGTAGTTTAAGTCGTTACTAATAAGTTTAAATCAAAAGAAATGGGTGTTATAAATATATTAAATAATTTAGTTCTCACCGAGAAGTGACGAAGTAACATTGTCTAATTAATAATGTAAATTAGTTCGCAATTTTACGCGTGCATAATTATAATGTTATCTAGAAATTCCTCCGTCACACTTTCAGCGGTTGGTGGAGCAGTTCGGCTCTGTTTGTCAACGAGTTGATTATACCGAAAAGTGGGTAAAAACATTATCGACGCTTCGTAATTGACTTTTTATGGGTAACGAGGTCGTAAAACCGGGTGCGAAACGATTACGTGATATATTTATAATATGCACCGCATGCACTGAAGGTGTTAAAATGGCTCGTTTTAATGTACTTTATACCTTTTCGCATAATTTACGAGTCGTACCCTCATTATGTCATTACCTTCGATTTTACTTATCAGTCCATTACCAATACGTGATCGTTTAGCTGGTTTTATTAATTCGATACAGTAATCAATTTATAATGAACGCTTATGAAATTCCGTATTTATAATTCAGGGTCCTGGACTTTACTTTAGTAGGTGTGCATATTGAAGTAAAAGACAAAGTGAATTAAGTGTAGGTCTTAATAAACAATCTTGGAAGTATTTTTACATCTTTATATTATTACCAATAATCAGCTGATATTAAGTAATTATCTACACAAGTCAAAGTATTTAGTATAGAAAATGTTATGTTAGGTATAGTGGAATTAAGACATAATGGCTGTCGTATTATAGTTTATACGATGCGATATATTAGAAAATCTTTTAGAAACACAAAAATCTGTTTTCGTACATGTATTTATAATTGTATATCCACAGTACTTATCGTGTCTTGTATTAATTAATGTAACAGAAAGTACTGAAATATATAAATAAATCTTAAACAAATAATTGCATTGCTATACACTATTTGCTTTAATAAAAGCAACACATAATACAGTTTATTTGCAATGTAAATATATGTGACACGATTAGCATAGGTATTCAGTGAAGAAGATCGAGCTACTAACGTAAACACATGATCTAAGCCAGTTGCATTTAGCATGTGATTAGCGTCGCCACAATACATTCATTCACAATGAAAACACGTGGTGCGAGTGACGTCACAGTACCGTTGCAAATGTTAAGACAATAGAACTCGGATCCTTCATTCGAATCGTGATTTTTTGTGGATATTGAGTACTCGATGTAGGGTTGTCACGTACATCATCTTTCCCGTCACATTCTTCTACGTAATTCGTATATCTGAAGTTGTGAAGACAACATGAAGAAACCAAAAAAATTACAATTGTGTAGTGATTATCGAAAAGCCATATCTAAATCAGTTATAAATGATCAAAAAAGATTTATAAATGACGGAAATTTCCTAAATAATTACAACATTCAAAATTATAGCAAAAAAAAACCTTCGTCATGCCAACCCTAACTCGAAGTAACGTTGATGGTAGTGGATTCATGAAGCAGAAAGAGTATTTTTTAGTCAGTTTAAGTGGCTTAGTCATGTAATACAATGGCGTGCTTCACGTACTAGCATTACATACCTCGTGTTGATTAGTTTTTGTCTGTGGCTTATGATTATTCTGTATACTTTTATATATGTATATATTCGTAATTTAAAAAAAAAAACGTGTGAATGTTCGTAAATTTCGTGAATATAAAATTTTTCAGATTGTTGCAAAATGTGTGTGAACAGATTAAAAATTTCTATTAAAACAATATAATTTAATATCATCTATGTAAACAGAAACATTGTTATAAAAAAAAGGCTAACTTTTAATTGCTTTTGTGATTAGCGTAAATGTGTACCTACTTAAGTACTGTACGAATATATAATGTCATGAAAAGTTACATAACAAAGCCAATGGTACTATTCATTTCAGGTTACATTTTCGTTACGCGTTCATTTATATTCAATACATTTTACGTATTGTAACTAAACCTGACGTTGTCAAAAAAAAAATAAAGAAAAAAAAGTCCTGCTGAATTTCTGAGGCGGATTCTTCTCAGGCCAGAGTTTATACTTTTTCGAAGCCGTGGCAGATATATTTTCTTGACGTTCAAAAGGAGAATGTAAATTCCTATTTTGAATAAAAATATTTTTTTTTATTTTGATGCATGAATGATTTAATTTATATTTTTATGTATCAATTTTTCTATATATAATATTCCCTAGCAGCGTCTTACGTCTAATTTGTGCACTGTGAATCAAAGTTTACAATTTTCCAGAATAGTAGTAGTAGACTAGTCTAGCAGAAACTCCTATAAAGCAGAGCGTGCTATTTAATAGCCTGTAACCTTTCTTAACAAACAATTGCCAAAACTTTTTCGAATCGTTATCACAATTCTCAAGATAGATAGATTCTCAAGATTCAAATAATTTTAAATTATCATATTGATATGTACGATACAGTACATGTGTAAACAGAAACACTGAGTGGATACATTTGTCATGCACGTGGTGATGGCAATTGGTGTGATGTAACCATTGAATCAGCAGCAGTTATGATCGTCAAATTGTTTTTATGAGTTAGAACATTGTTACATTGCTGTGATAAAATTGTTAGCTCTTCAGCGAATAATTACTACTTAAGCCTTTTGTAATCCTTTGGGATTACGACATTTCATGTACAAATAATCTATACAAATATTATTAAGAGGAAAAATTTGTTTGTAAGTTCGTATGTAGGGGGTAATATCTAAAACTACTGATCCGATTTAATTAATTCTTTTTGCGTTGGACATCTGTTTATTTAATGGCGGTTATAGGCTATATAACATTACGCTACGACTTACAAGAGCGAATCAGTATCCATAAACGCGAGTGAAACTGCGAAAGGCAGCTAGTTAATAATAAACTGAAGTAAACTAATTGCATTAACTGAGACAATCAGTAACAATTAAAATATGAGTTTAAGAAAATAAGGTTTTACAAGTACAATAAAGAGTTTCTTAAAAGCTCTTTTAAAGAAAAAATAAAATTGTGTTTTGTTACATAATAGATAGTATCTACTTTAAACGTGAACGTGTTTTTTCACTCGAAGATTCTCTTACATATAATAAATAAGGTTTGGCGATAAAATTTTATGTGCATCTTGCTCCTATGTCTTGAAACGTGAACAGTTTTGTAATATTCCATTTTACTCTTGGCAGACGTATGAAAAATGATTGCAGTATCTCTAAAACGTAAAATATTACCTTGCTACCTTTTACAAGAAGTGCTCAAAAGTTCGCAAATAAAATTAAAATAGTATTCAGTATGAAATGCTCTTGCCTGGTTCTTCGATCGTGTTAATGTTGCCTTACATTAATTTTGTTATATTTTGATATATCTATTGACCGTCTAAGAGTTATTTTTTGTCCCTCAGGAATATTATTTTTCTGGATGAAAGGTATCTCTATGTCCGTCTCTGTATCTCTGACAGCGTATTTGCAAAATTTCATGAGATTAGTTCAGCAGTAATGACATACAATAAAGACATACAAACGCTTTTATAATATCACTAAATCGTATTTCGTTCATGTCGGGCTTATTAGGTATATGTTAACTTCAATTATAAATGAACGCAATTACAGTATAAACTTCCTAATGTAATAAGAATGCGAACAAAAAACTGTATCGATGAATTATATAAATGGAGTAATCGTGTAAATTAAAAAAACTTAAGCATAGCTATATTAGTACGTGTAAAGAAAACTTTGTATGTCTTTTAAGTATTAGTAGTAGTTTGTTAAGAGAAGAAGTGCAGAAAGCACAAGATAGTATAAAAAATATGATTCATTTAGATAGTTCAGTAGCGAGAAAACTAAAAATATGAGAGCTAGAATTATTGAAAGGCAAATTACCGATTTTGAAATGAATAAGGATAGAAGATTTACAGAAAAACTCAATAGGTTTCAGAAACCGAACCTGATACTAAAAAAAAATTGTATTTCTTATTTTGTTACTCCTGGTTGCAAAAATAAATAGATTAGATTTTAAATAATAAATGTAAGTATGGCACCACTGCACTGAAAACAAATTTACCAATCGCTACATAGAGGTTCTAAGTCATATGTCAAACAAAACCCATTTTGAATTCAATCAATCAAATGGTATTCGATTGTTTAGTGACATACGCACAGACCTAGATTTACATAAATATGTGTCATATCCAAAACTCCAGACTAATGCCGATGACCTTGCGTTCATATGAAAATAAGACCCATTAGTACATATGTAGCAATTTGAAATGACTCCTACTTCAATCAATTTGAAGTAACGAGCAGTTTTTTGTATGAATTTGGTGTTATACGCGCGTTAGATTAATACAAACGATGAAGTCATATAAGGATAATTGCTATTCGACTTTTTGTAGTCTCTAATAATTTAACTCTTTAAAATATAATGTTATCATGTATACATCCAATATATAGAAATCGATGTGTGTTTCTTTGTGTCCTTAGTTGGCGAATTACTTACCTAAGGATATTTTACTTGAGCAATAGTGAGTAAAACTATTTAAATAATATAATTCATAAAATTTAAAGTGAAAAATTCTTTATATAATTAATATTATTTGAAGTAAAGCAGTAAAAATAATAGCATAGCCTGGTTGACTTGCCTTAAGATGTATATCACGTAACTACACAATATTCTCGTCGCCAATAATTCATTAAAAACGCGACACGTTGATGAGTAATGGTCAAGAAGTGTGGCTATGAAGTGACAATATTGAAGGGGTTTAATTAGACACCTATTTTCAACCTTAACATGTAGTACTTAGAGATGATTATCGAAAAACACTCACAGAATATCGTTATTTGTTTTGCTCGCAACTTTTTACAAGTTGACAGATATAATTTCAGTCCTTATAATTATTCCTTAGAAACTGGAAATTTCTGTGAATCAATTATTATTATTTCCATCGTTTATCGTGTTTGGTCTCGAGACCTACATATATGGTTTGAGAAAAACTTTTATGCAGGTACGTGCATAAACTATAATAGCTCAGAGCAAGAACTACGACATTTGAATGTCCAAATGGTTATTTTATTTCTTTTTTAATGTGCCTGCCTGGGAAACACTGACCATTCACATGCTATTTTTAGCTTAAGAGACATTCCGTTTTATAGTTTTTAATACAATAGCCATTTATAAGAAACCTATAGTGCTAAGATGACAACTGACTAAAATACTATCGAAATAAAAACTGCGTCTTCTTGTTTCTTGAATACATGTAAAAAATCCAGTTTTATTAATAAAAATATCTGATAAACTTATCAAATAGACTGGCATGTGTTCATTTTGTTTCATATTAACACCTACACTTGGCCATCTAAACTATAAAGAAGAGTTTCTGTATTACTACATCAAGACGATGTTTTTCTACATCATTAAGATTATAAAAATATTTCTTTTACAATATTTTGACTTTTAAGCATATTTTTATTCGTACTCTATCGATACCTGTGGTGCAATTGTCGGACACTATCGCTATAAATATGTATATTTCGACAGTTAAAGATCATGAAAATTGTTTTGTATATACTAAAATGACAAAATATATGACAATTTGTGATAGCGACTGTCTTAAGAGCGAAAATTATATTTATATGTTTTGCTCTCGGACTTACATAAAGTTGTTTGTTTTTTTGGCTTACACCTAAAATAAATTTAGTGTCAGCCTTATTTTTGATGCGCACATTTCAATAAGGTAGCTGTTTCTAGAGCAGAGTAGTGATTTAACCTCTTGTATGCGTGCGACATTTTTATTAGTGCATTGTGACGTCATATAGCCTATGCAGATCGCAGCATGTTGTTTTAAAGCTTATTTCCCCTAATAATGAAACGTCCCTCTGTTTAACGTAGTACCTGACGTTAAAATTCTTTTCAAATAGGAATGATATATTTTAAAATTAGCCCTCATTCATTATTAGTTCTGGTAGATCAGCTTTTTCTTCAGCTTTTTATTTTAATATTGATAGAAAGACAGAATACCCAATCCCTATAGATGTAAAAGATAAATCATTGACCAGAAAATCGCGGGATGCAACTTGATACAATCAGAATGCATTTGCAATATTGATTATTGCAACTCATGCTTCCTGACATTCTGCTCAGAAATATCTATTCGAGGACTTTCTAGGAATGAGCTTCCTGAGTTAAGGTCATTGACATTTGCAATACCGATGTGGAACGATCTATTTCAGATTAAATTGAAAAAGGTTTTGGTAGCTAATTTTAAATTCGTTAATAGTAAAGATTATTTGATACTAAATCGTTTCGAAGGGACTATTTTGAATGGAGAAATGAATAAAATTGTTATCAAAATAAAAATAATACCATTTGCTTTATTCAAGAGATTATGAAAACAAAGAAACCTCAAGTAACATGTAAAATGTTTTATTCTTGTCTAAAATTAATAATATTTATTCATACCCTAAGTTGAAGTATTTTTCAAGATATATTCATCTTGTTTGTTTGAACGAACTTATTTAGACAACAACTAACTAATCCGATTAAAAAATTATTTTTACGTTAATCTATTTATATAAAAAGGTAATGAGGCTATAGAAACTGACACGAACCAAAATTTTACACCCGTGAAAAAAGCTAGCATTATAAATTAAAAAAAAAAAGGTTTTTCCAACAATAATGTGTCAACCCACAAAAAGTCAAATTTAGAGATATTGATGTATTCTGAAAAAGCATTTCGTATTTAACATTATACAAAAAATTTTCAAGTCATTTTAACTAAATAAGTACGGAAAAAAGTTTCTTAATCAAACGCTTAAGAATATTGAAGTAAGTTCTATATTTTGGATTATGAAATAATTTCATATATATAAAAAACTTATTATTACATAAAAATCGCCATTTAGACGCCATTTTTTCAAAATGAAGTCCGAGTGGCTTGACACAGTATTGCATATCAGCATCCATATGTACATACAATAAGTATCTATATAACTCTCGGATGTTATAACTCAGCACAGTTTCGCATTGTTTACGTTTCGTTCAAGTTGTAACGAAATGGAATACTTTATAAGGCAAAGATATAATACCCGCTTTCACTATAACTTTGATATCGTTTATTCAAGAGCAGCGCTGTGTGAAATTGCACACTTGTTATGAAACATCCTATTTAATTCAGCCGAAGTGCATTGCGTTTGTTTATGTTGTCTGACTTCCGTTCTAATATAATCCCCATGGGAAAACTCGTTGCTACCAATTTTGAACGTCTAAAATAACCATGTCAGTTACAGTTTCAATTCGTGTATATCATGCGGGAATTGCAGTTGGGAATCTTATTACCCAACTGGACTAGAAAATGGGTAATGTTTCTCAAGTGTAGTGTATATATTTGGAAGTCTATTTATGCACGCTTTGTAGTGTAAATTGCTTGATGGATTTTAAAATTTGTGGTACTGTTATGGTTCTTTCTGTAGTATGTAAAATAAAATTATAGTATAGTATACACAAAGAATTAATATTTACAAATCTTAATAATTCATTGGCGATAGGAACGCTGGCGCAATTATCGCCCAGAGTATAAGGAAATGCTACCATTCTAGCCACTATTCCGCTCAGAATTAATTTGTACAGAAACTGTTAATGTTGTTTAAATTATGATATAAATATATGCAAATGTAAAAGGCAGTTAATGCTTTTAAAGTCAATCAAACAATGATAAATGAAACGACTGCGGATATGCGTCGGCAAAAATATGTTATTTAGATATCAAATAATTTTAATAATTAAAATAATATTAAATAAAGATAAATGATCTTACTACAGTTTTATGATTTATTTTATGAATGTTTCGAGCGGCATAATGTAATTGTTTTTTAAAAGGGCAATTAAAAAGCGCCCTGTATTTATTCCGTCATTAAAAAGACATACAATTACGAGTAATCAATGTAATAATACACTCGGAATACTATGGATTCTTCGTGTTACAAGTTATTTACAACACATATGGCAGGTTTCAGATACAGACAGGGGGTGTCTATATAATTACTGGTATAGCACGTTTAAGTACTTGCCGAATACAGACGAATAGGTGTGCTCGATTGCTTGTACGAACTAACCTTCGTGTGTTCGCTACTCGCCACGAATACTATTCTCCATACGATGCTATTTTTTGGCGCGAATCAAAGGAATATTATTATTAGTGTTTATTCGTGAAATACTTTTGTTACTTTGTTTTCGAAATACAGGAGAGTATATAAATATACATAGTACGTATTTACGCTCAAATTATTCGGCGAATTATTTATGTCCATGATCATTAATAGGAATATCTAAACATGACACAAGTCTTATGGGAATAAGTTTGTTTTGGGTATATCATTATTCCTAAACTAGTGAGTTTATTGGAACATTTTATTATTAATACAAACAATAAATGTATTCATTTGATGACTACAATTTAATAAAAATCTTCTAAACAAAGTCAATAATTGTATCGTTAATGATTCATTTCAAATATTTAAATCATGGGTCAGCGTTCCCATCTAGACTAACGTTTCAGTGTTGCTTAGATCACGGCCAGTCATTGGTCCTTACGCATTGATTATTAAGTCAATGTTACAATGTACTATTGCCAACTATTAAACACCAATTGAACCATTAATGCTACAATTAACAGCATCGCCTGCAAATTACCGCCTTCCTGATTGCCACCTGCGCCAGCGCCGTGCGCTATTTAAACTATTAGCGAATGCTCATGTACTATTTCTCTAATGCTTTTTATTCATACAAGGAATTATTTTGAAATACGCTTACATAAAATATTATAAGCTTTATTGATTTATTCACTTGATTATACAATAAAGAAGATTTAATTCATACTTTGTCACTTATTCACAAGGATTATAAGGCCTACAGACTCGAAATTTGGTAAATTTCTCTTAAAATTGAAAGTTTTACTAAAAATAGGTTTTGCGGAAATCATATCCAAGTGGAGTCTGTCTTTAATTTCGAAGAAGTCGGGACGGATATTTATTTGAATATGTTTTCGTCACTAGCACAAATGAAGTCATTTTCTTTGTCCGGAAGCATCATGTCGAATTACATTATAACGGTGTTTAATGCTTTTGGACGTTTTATTGACAATGAGTTTCACTAAAAATTACCCGAAATGTTCGATCAAGGAATTAATAAAACGAAGGTGAAACCAAATACGTATAACGGCACCATAAAAACTGAGACGAGCTACTTTGTATTCGGAAATCGAGGTCGTTGCAATTTTTACAAATATATTTAGAGTAAACGCCATTTTTTTTTATATCGACTCATTAAAACGAAGCCGTACTGTTTTTTAATTCAACTTTACAAGGAATATTGGAGGATTTAATTCTGAAATTTTAAATGTTAAATTACTATTATTAATATTTAGGGCATTATGTAATTACTTCCTACGGTATCAGAATGTTGATGAAAATACTGGTATTTAATAATTATAAATTTTACCGTCACGTTAAAACCGTTTGTATGTTTTCATTTTTTTTAGTAAAATTGATGGAATTATTTTATACATATGTTTTTGTTTCAGTTTATCATGTTTAAGTGATAGTGAAAAAATCACACAAAGAAGATGAAGTTTATAATTGAAAATATCAACAATTTTACATACATACATTATTAAGCCGATTTTTAGTGTATATATTATGTTATCATTACTGCTGATATCGTTAATGATATCTTTGTACTTTCATTTTGTGAAAACGGAAATACATATAAAATCTACATAGCTTTTTATGAAGCTAGAGAAGAGTTACTGGTCCTACGTCGCAGCATAAAACAATAATTTACTGCGCCGAGACGCTGACTAATTTCTCGAAGGCCAAAGACGATCCATTATTATTTATGACCATATAAAATAATACGTTTAAAACTTTCTCTGTAATGACAACCTTATTACGCGCGCCCTAAGGATTATTTTATTTCTTTGTCCAATTGACATATCATTTAGGCCTTTTTCTACGGCAATGACTCAGAGGAGAATTACTGTGCGTCTAAAAATAGATCGCATGTAGTTAATGTACTTATTCTACTGAGCAAAGAATCGCGATTTCGTGTAAAACGATATTGTGCAATAAAATTAAACGAACACGACGTTTTCTTTGTAACTCTAACCGGTAATTTTATATTCTTAAACGTTTGTATCAACAGGCGACGTGGTGAGGTGGAGACGTGGTGATTTTTTAAATATACATAGTTGCTTGGAGAAAAAACTAGATCAGCCAAAAAAAGCATATTAGATACCACGTCTCGAAGACCACAAACTTCTGGTTGCTGGTTATTAGATGCCTAGCTAGGAATAATCATTTTTAAACACTAATGATACAGTTTTAGTTTTTCATCAAAATTGGCCCTGCAAATTTTGATTTTATTATTTCGCTATACCCTATAGTTCCAAACTAGCACGACTTCGACAGCGTAATATAGGAATAATAATTTTTAAACACTAATGATGCAGTTTTAGTTTTTCATCAAAATTGGCCCTGCAAATTTTGATTTTTATTTCGCTATTCTCAATAGTTCCAGACTAGCTTCTTTTTGAGACTTCGACTTTCGACATATTGATATATTCATAAAAAATAACTTGCTTATTTTATTCAAATTATAAGTTATATTTATGTAGATTTTCATCAAAATCGGTTCAGTAATGATTGCGTGAAATAATAAAATTATAATAAAATAATAAAATACAATAATAAAATTTGACCATCCTCGTTCACTTAAAAAATTCACCACGTGTATATCACTACAAGAAATGTAGTTTTCTAGCATACAGCTTTTCTACGTACACGCTAACGAAAACATCTTCATATATTGTTCATACAACTCATAGCATGTTTGTATTTATCTGTTATGAGTTATTTCTCTTTCGGGACATTCCATTCCCATTCAGTTCCTCCTGTTACAGCATCTGTTTGGTTTATGATCTCGGTAGTTGTTTACGAGCGGTTCGGTTTATTTTAACCGAAGTGGACGGCGCTGGTGCTTGTCCATCTACGGGTAAGTTTAATGCGAGGAAAGATAGATTCATTATTTATATAATGTGATTTTTTTATTGTTATATTTGGAAATACTATTCGTCATCCATACGTTTGTAAGGATGAGATGGATGGATGAAGAAGAAGATGAAGATGCATGGATGTTTGGTTGGAAGTGTGCTCTTTAACGTAAAAACTAGTAAACAGATTTTGACGAAATTTTACAATAATGTAGTCTTTTATTTTAAAACATAATTTTTTGTCATAATAATATATGCACTAATCAAAGAGCTGACGAAAATTAAAAAGAACAGAAAAAAGCACTAACATTAATATTTGGTTCAGTTATGATTGAAAAAATTTAATTGAATTAGACATTATACAATTTTCCTTAACACTTTCAAACATTTTTTTTATTCCAATACCTTTGCAAACCTTAAAAAGGCAAAGATCAATAAAAGCGCTAGAATAATATGACATTTTTATGAAACTTATTAGAGGGTTGGGGCATTCAAAAGAAACACTTATACGCCCTATCAGAGAGGAACACGAGATCCTTGTTGCAAGAGTGTAGGACCCTCAGCAACAAAAGCCTCGACTGTGGAGTGCCCCCTTGAAAATCATACGAACCGTGAGCAAAGTTCTCTAATTCAAGAGTCTGTATCTAACAATAAGCACTATTACAAACATAGGAATAACAGAGAAACGTTAAGAACTGAAAAATTTCGAATTCGTTTGTGAATATTAGCTAGTTTTGGCATCGAACCGACATTTCTTCACGAACTAAGGGCTAATGGTTGAAAACTTGCTAGCATAACATGCAAAATTTTGACAATTTGAGTTAGTAACCCCTGACCTTAAAATAGAGGTGTTATAATTTTGACGTGTGTGTTTGTGTATCTGTCTGTAGCATCGTAGCTCCCTAACAAACTACCATGCAAATTTCTTTTTTATTTTTGTACTAACATACCTATTTTAACAATCAACATGTAACATATATAATTCGATAGGGGTTTATTTCTGCAATAAGATGTGCGATATGCAAGTCGTCAAATGAAATCATCACATATATTATTATATCCATTGTTACACTATGTATTTACATTCAATTCTCAAAAATAACTTAATTACTAAAGAAGAATGTGCATACTATTTAAAAATCTTTTTTTCATCAGTGAAATGATGTTGATTATACTCGTACGATTTGATCAGATAACGATCCGTTTCCCTCTATTGTTTTGTACGGAACCCTATTTTTCAATCAGTCGCGTGGATGTATAAGCCATACCTTTCGCTTTTAAAGTGTAATTTAAAAAGTTTTATTATTTTCTCGCTAACGGGCACCCAACTGAGCTCCATTCCATTTTTTGTACGCTCTCAACCTACCACGCCGATGCAAATTATTGTCACCCTCCTGTACTGCCCTTTATCAATGATATCGTTCACATATTTCAATCACTTGTAGGGTTTTGTTTTTGCCCTTAATATATTGATGCTTTTAATATCATTGGAAATTCCCTTTATAGCTTACAAAACAATCCAATCACAATTCTCCTTTATACAAAACAGTTTTAGATACAATAACATACGTATATACATTCAAAAAAAATACTCATAAATTTTCCAAGAAAAACATACCACAAAGAATATCATGGCAATTGATAAAACAAATAATGGAGAACATGAATCTTGGTTCTATTCACGAACTCGGCTAGTCCCTGCGACGTCGTCGCGAGTTTTATACGCCTGCAGTTTGTTAACAACTCTTATTGTTACCGTCCACATATTACAGTACAAATGGAACAGAAGAAAGGATGTTTTTGATGTCGCTCTCGCTCTTTTTATTCCGTTCACAGCGCACAATGCAGCGCTCTGTTGCGAGCATTTTTTTATTGTTTTTTTGTGTGCTCTTTCAACGCTTTAAGAATTTTTCGAAGGAAGCTACTAAAAAATATTTTACTCCGTGTTAGCAAAGGTCTCGATCAATATTCAGCGTTCGTGGTGGAGCTATTTGCCTCGTTTCGTATGGAAAATGAGAACATTAACACATTTATATAAAAGTCAGTCACGACACAATGGTTTCCACACAAATAGTTGGCTCGAAGGACCACATGCGCAAGTACATCTCGACTGAGTTGTTTTAAGAAAAAAACATCGATTATGTATAACACTACAAGTATACATAAGCGGGTATATCATTGTATAATTTATATAACAAAATATTAACTTTCCGCTTTTGTAAGCGGCTTAAGTGGAAACTATAAAATGGGAAGGCATTTTCGACCATATAAGCCTTTTATAACAAATTTTCATTAGTCTAAAATGAAAAATTGGTAATATTATTAAGACCCAGTTAGCTAAGGGGAGATTCAGAGTATTCTTTATATTTTTCCGCTAAATTTTTTCCTAACCCAAAACTAATAGTTGTATTTGAATTTATGATGTAAAGTTTTTGCTGAGCTTAGTAATTGAAATAAACACTAACTGTAACTTAATCGATTATAACTGGATTAATTTATCATTATTAAATGTTTATCGATTGCAACATTCTAGAAAGTACTGGTTCATTTTTTGTTCGTCTCGTGTTTTTCTGTTTGTTTTTTATTTCTATTAATTGACATTATTCAATGTCAGTTACAAATCAATGTTAGTTGCACTTTTTGTAATGTGTACTCACTCATATAATTAATTGAAATAGCAATGTTTTTTCTTAATATTCAAGGTAGTGTTACTTAAGTATTTAATAAATTTCCGCCACTAATTCACTAGCATTTGCACGCAACTTCGCCCGCGCATGCTTAAGTATTTGATACTCAACAAACTTTCAACCCTCTTTTTAACTCCTTCGGGGATGGATGCATTTAAGGAACGTTTGTGTAAAATTTCATATTTCTAAACCCAGCGGTTTCAGCTCTGCGTTGATCGACCAATCAGTGAACATGTCAGTCAGTCAGTTTTGATTCTAATATATAAAGACAAACAAGCTAAAAACACTCCTAAGAACTACTCGATTTGACTCAATAAAAATTGTATACTGGTTAAGTAGTTTATATGTTGGGTAGTACGTTCAATCTAATCGCGCTTGATAAACATTGCGTCACAATTATCTAGGCTGGAATCATCCGACCTACGACAATCCAGCGGTCGTTCACCCCAATCCACTCGTCAGTCCCTAACACCCTGACGTCGCACCGGAGAGGCCCCAGAGATAAAACCCGCACAAAGCGTCTCGAGCACCCTTTGACGCGGCGCACCGTCTATTTTTAAAGTGCTGAATGTATATTTCATAGCTGCATTTTTAATTCACAACGGACGGACGAGGCAGTCTGAAGTAGCGCAGACTTCGCATTCAGGCCTACGAATTTCGTATAACGCTCGCTTATTTCGCATCGCCTTTGTATTTTTCATCGATTTGTTTCAGTCCGCTCCAATATAATGCAACATAGTACCCATAATAACTCTGCTATAAAGCGTAGTTGTCACGGTGACTTATGTATACAGCTTCCGTTCTATTTACACACATAGCCTACCGACTAATGAATTCACTCCGTATACACCTCGAGATCCTAAGATATGCGTGTCCATGCCCGCAGCGTTTTACAATACGCTCTAGATTGAGAGTGAATTTTATCGTGTTGGACATAAAGGTTATGTAGACGGCAAATCGAGTTTGTCCCTCGTCTGGAGTAATTATATGCCGGTGATAAGGAAAAATAAATCTTGCAGCTCGGTAATAACGGTTGGCTGGTAATCGTTTTAGGTTACAAACGAGACAGTAGCGCCGGTCACGGGTAGTTTATTACACCGCCATTGATTGAAAATGGACTATGAGATTTGAGATAGAATGCTGTTAGATGAAGCGAAATTAATTGGGATTTTGTTAATGATTTTGCTTTATATTGGAGTCGGTGTATATTTTCAACTTTAAAGAAGGAGGTTTTCAGTTCGTAGCGTATGTTTTTTATGTTTGTTCAGAAATCCGTCATTTCTTAACCAATTTTTATTTTTTTTTGTTTCAAGGGTATACTTTTAGATTAGTCCCATAGTATTTTTATCGTAATCGGTTTAATAGTTTGGTTTCCACTTTAAAACTGGAATAAGTATGCCATCCAAATAAACGACATTTCTTTTTTAAAAATTCTTAGTTAATAATATAATAATTTCACACTGTCGCGTTTCGTGGCAATAGTAGCTGTTCATACATTTTTTTTTGTTTTGACAATCCATAATTATCCCAAAAGAATGAAAACATACTCGCACGTTTCTTAATCGTTAAATTAAATAAATATTTATGTTAAACGGCCGATGTAGTTGAAGCTCGGAATATGCGGTGCACAAAAAAGTAAATACTGAATGTGAATACTGTCGTCTCCAACAATAATTGCAGCAATTTACGTAATATGACGTCTGCCATTCACAGCACCCTGCTGGGGATGTTAAAAAGCGCTTAAGAAATTACACGTGTAGGACGGGACTTTATTTTTCAGAGTAGCAAAGCCTTATATGGGAATAGTGAGTACGCTTCCGTTATATTACATATATGTATGTACAATGTACATATATGCTGCTTCTTAAGAAATACCTGGGCTGTTTGTACTTTTAGGATTCGTTTTCGAAGGAACGCGGTTTAATGACATCTTTAGATGTGACTATGCATGGCGTTGTACTAAACGTTTTTTGTCGTATTTGATATTAAACGTATTGTGCGTGCAACGGATATTTGGACGCTGATAAGCAATAATGTGTCAACCCACAAAAAGTCAAATTCGGAGATATTGATGTATTTTGATACTGCATCACCTATTTAACATTATTCAAAAAAATTTAGTCATATAAACTAAATAAGTACTGAAAAAAGTTTCTTAATTGATTGGTTCAAATTTCAAGTGCGTTCCATATTTTGCAATTTATACAATAATCTCAAATATTTGGAAAACTTTTTATTAGATAAAATATGAAATATATCAATCTACTTTTAATTCATTATACTTTTCATCAAAAAGTAAAACAAAAGGTAAATATATACTCCTGCAAACATATTTATTAAAAATAGGTTTGACATCTTTAGACGCCATTTTCTCAAAATGAAGTCCGTGTGGCTTGACACAGTGTTGCTTATCAGCGTCCATTTATACGGTAAATTTTCATTCGTATGAAAACGAATAACCTCAATTATCACACTTTATAATTTGCTACTGCAAACCGAATATCGATTTAAAGTTCACTAGATTTGCTTGACAGGTCCGGCGAGAATTCGTTACACGTATGTACTTAGCGGTATACGTTTTTTGCAATATAGATGTCGTGTGAATGATTCATACGCACGAAGTATGCGCCTCTACTTATTCGATAAGATTTGGACGCTGATTAGCAACAATGTGTCAACCCACAAAAAGACAAACTCGGATTGATGTATTCTGATAATGCATCAATTATTTAACATTATTCAAAGATTTTCAAGTTAACTGAATAATTACCTACTTACGAAAAAAAATATGTATGTATGTTTTCATATATTGTAGTATTTAATAATTTATTATATTTGAAAAACTTTTTAAGAAAATAACAAATAGATATATACATTTTGGAACAATATTAACACTAGGTTTGACATCTTTAGACGCCATTTTCCCAAAAAAACGTTACAAGGACTTCATTTTGCCATAGTATTGCTTATCAGCGTCCATTTATCCTGCACAAAAACGTGCAGTACAATATCGTGTGAAACCGGTCGTAGTTTTAAGTGCTGTTTGATTGTCGCGTGGTTTACTGTATTTCCTATTAAACTTGTTTGTTAATTAACCGCCAATTAACGCTGATATCTATCTTATCCTATTTTGACGTGCTTAATTAACAAATTGAGTACGGCCTTTTAGAGATAAAATGATAAAATTTTAAATCGCAAATTAATTTTATCTTAACCACAAAACGATATAATTAGAATGACCTTAAATAATGTTTTTATTTTTAATAATTAATTATATATATTATAATTGTATGTATCAAAATTTATATATATTCTTATTATACTAATAATATAAATACGTACTGGTGCTTTTCAATAATCATAAATATTTATAAATTTGATTGAACAATAATATTTATAAATTTAAAGTTATTACTATCTATTTAGGAAATTCCTTAGCTATATGTTCTATCGGAACTTGATCAAACATCTGTATGTATTTCATATCGCGCATCGATATTATAAATTATCTCTTTTGATGTCGATAGTTGTCTTACATAGGGCGTTCGACTTTTAATTAAGATCCTTCAAATTGGATATTCTATAAGTATAAAAAAATACAGTCCATATAAAAAAAAAAATTTAAATTTTTTATCCTTCACGCGCAATTGGACCCGTTGCTTGTGTATTCACTAGAAAGTGTTTATTATATTCTAATTTATTAAGAGTTGTTTATTATTCTAATTAATAATGAGGTCCAATTTCCCATTTAAAGTACATTTTTTAAGGAATTAAAGGTCGAACGCCCTGTATAAGACAACTATTGAGATCAAAAGAGATAATTAAAAAAATTTAAATTATTTTCAATAAAATATATAAACGATTCACATGCGGTATTGCAGTAACGTGCCCATCAAAAAACTTCTATCTGATCTGACAATCTCCGGTGTAGAAACTCGGTGTAATTCAAAATGTTTTTTTTACAATCAAAGTCCAAAGTTGCCACAGGAAAATAAGATCGATCGAAAAGTATAAAATGTAAGGCAGTATGCACGGCACGTCTGGGCTTCCGGTGCGCCGGCGCCGGCCCTTGCGCGAGATCGTTCCCACGATGTGTTTCTGGAAATGAACTAGTTTCTGCTGGTGTTTTAGGATTTAGGTTCTGATGGTACTCTGGGAGAATTGTATTAAGAACAGGAATTGTATTTTTTTATATTTAAAGCAAACGGAATTAAATGAAAAACCTATTGCTGTTTACAGTTTAACAAAATATAAATTTTAAATTGATATTTTTTTCTAAATGCTATATAAAAAAGTTACATTAAAGCTATAATATTTTTAACTTGCAGAGCTAATTGGACTGTTTTTTTACAACGCAACATCTAATGATCATAAACATTCAAAACAAGAATTATATCAATTAAAACCTACCACTAAATAAGATTCTAGCAAAAATTATCATTAAAAAAAATTAGCTCTTGATTTTTTTCCATAAATACATAAATTAAATAACAAACAAACATCTATAAATTGAATTAAATATCTATACTAATATTATAAAGCTGAAGAGTTTGTTTGTTTGAACGCGCTAATCTCAGGACCTACTGGTTTGAATTGAAAAATTATTTATGCGTTAGATGGTTTATTTATTGAGGAAGGTTATAGGCTATATTACATCACGCTACGACTCAGTAATCATAAACGCGAGTGAAACCACGAGGGACATCTATTTTTGTATAAATGCGAACTAGTCGATATAAACAGATAAAATAATTTATACCCATTGCTGCGACAGCAATCACTGAGCTCCATCGTAATTCAATTAACATCAGAAATATCTATTCAATACTTTCTTGGTATCCTTGTGATCGAGAAAGTAAAATCAGGTCGCTAGAAAGTGTCGTATCACAGATTTCTTTATCTATATGGATAACCACCGTTACTTGCAGTTTCAAAGATTAACTAACTTAACGGTGATTTTCGTTTTGTACGTTATTTGCAATTTCTGGTAGGCGAGAATCACAATTGTAAGTTTGACTCTCATAACTGGTATAAAACCAGGGGTAGTGGCCAGGGCGGTATAATTTTTTGATAGATTTTCAATAAAAACTTATTATACTGTACTTAACTTTATTTTTTAAAAGTTCTTTATCTTTTACTAAATTTATGTAAATAGATAATCATTTAGGTAAAGGAGCGCATTTTTCACTCTGCCCCGAGGCTGCATTTTTACTGTGTACCAGGGCGGCATTTTTCACTGTGGCCTAGGGTAAATCGGGTTCTGCCTCTGTAACCTGGTAACCATACGTAAATTATGAGTTAAGTGTAAAAGCAATGATAAATAATTCATGTAAACTTTGAAGTGTAAATTTCGCATTAGGCTTATCGAAAAATAGTATTTTTAACAGACAGCGACCCGCTAGAATTTTATTATTAGTATAGATAACGGTTACTTTTACATTTATACTATTATTATTATAAACCCTTGTTATCTTTATAACTGCTCATTGACTGCACTACTTTTCTATCAATTTTAAAAAATGATTGTTTTTTTTTTGTTAATTTAATAATTGTTGTTAAATTGGTTAACGTATAAAGCTCGGGAAGAAAACAAATGGTACTTTTTTGTCCGTCGTAATAAAACGTATAGAACTGTATCGAATAAACGAGTTGCTGTACCATAAAACATTATGCATTTTGATATGATGATATAATTTTACATTTAAATCCCAAAAAAAAATCCTGAAGCGACGTCGCGTCACTAATCATGACGCGTCGTCGCATCAATTCAAGACGTCATAACGTGACGTCGCAACGTGTGTACGTAGTTGGTTGACCCTTACTAAAAATCTATTTTATATCGAACTTTAGATTTAAATATTAGTACATATTTCAAACTAAGAACATGTAATGTAATTAATACATAGAGGTAATTAGGGTAAAAGCAACAACTGAAGACATTTGACCTAGATGTCATAATAGTTTTTTTGCAATAGTTCTCGTAATGAGTATCTTTTCTTTGTTTCCAGGTATGTGACACCCGAATTCAATTCATTCAGAGACGGTGAGAAGATCCTTGGATAAGTATGTCGTAAATCCATTATTGTCTAATTATTTTTAGTTCTCATATTTTTAAATGTAATCTCTTACGTTATACAGACGTTATACTTTAGGCTCCATTTGCATTTATATATAAAGACTGTAAATAACACAGAAGAGCAAAAATTTAAATTCCAAGAACGAAAATAGTTAATATTCGTGTCCATTGACATAAACATTCGCATGCGCGCGCGCCGGTCCGTCTGCGCAACACCCTATATTTAAACACTCAAGGGTTTCCTGCTCGAAATGTTTTATAATTTATATATGTAAAACGCTTGTTTACTGCTTAAACCCGCCACGATAGGGTGCAATGAACTCTTCTATGATATTTTTATTCTTTTTATTATCCCAAATATCCAGAACACGATTTTCAATACGGTAATATTATGTTTTCGTATCAAAGTCCAGTGACATCGTCTCGGTCTGATTTCTGAAATTATATCGTTTCAAAATAACATGTAACGTTTAAATTTTTCCAAGAATAGAATTGATCTTGGTGGAAATAAATGATGGGATCGGTTACGATGAAACGTTTGTGACATTTGTTTATTGATACATTTGAAAAGAGTTTAAATTTAAAAAGCAATGTATTAGTGAAATCTTTACTAACAACTTCGGCGGATAGTTACCTTACAAGTGCTTATGAAGAGACAAATCGAATTCATCGATATATAATAGGTATATCAAATAAATAATAAGCATATTAATAGTGCTACAATACGGAGCAAAGTATGTAAATAAAATAAAAATAAAGTAACAAGTAACAAAATACGGACACCATATGTTTACGGAGATATTAAACAAAGAGTTTTCAATTGTTACTATTTCTTAAAATAGAAAACATGCTGTATATGTTTATATATAAATTATAAACTGTAATAGATTCATTTAAATTCTCGTCCCTAGTTTCAGTTTATGATTTTGTTAAAACATTAGCAAACGTGAAATTTATCGTACACTTAAGTAAATCTACTATCCATTTAACTTTGTAAATGTCATATTTCAAACTTTCTCCTGATAATAATATATGGTACAGAGTAAGAGTTCGTGGTTTGCTCATACGGTAATGCACTTGTGTATTTTAAGTGTATTTTATGATAGAGAAAACTATTCGCGAACATATTATATAAATCTTCATAGACACCACTGAAATATTGCAACAAAACTGCGGTAAATTTTCTTATTCTTCGAATAACGAGTTAAATTTTATCCATACACTTCGAATGTCCACTTATTAACGTAACTCTTGAAATTATTGGACTTAACACTAGCTAATGGTTGGTAAGAAGATAGTTTAAGAAATTACACATTTACAATACCATTGTCATTTCAATTCTTCGGTTAATGGCTTTTGGTCGTGCCAATTAGACGCAGGTTATTTCGCCAATGTCACGTGGAAATACCATTAGTTCTATTTAAAGTTGAATTTCAATCATATTTTTGTTTATCTGCCTTTCATTGTCCAGTAAATGTTATTTAAATAACGATCAGTACAAGAAACATCAAACAATCGAATCATTGCATCGTTGAAAGCGTGAGAAACCTAATTATTAGGTTATTCCAAAATCTGTTTTCTATTTCACTCAACGAACATTACGATCCACCCGTGGTAGTGGCCTCATACTTTTCAATTCAATTGTCCTCTCACAATAAACAAAATTGCTACAATCATAATTATGAAATGTTCGTTTCTATCACAACAGATGTAACGTCGATTTTGCAACGAGCATCGTTAATGAACAGAAGTTGTAATTATTCGGCGATATTTAGTGCAATTTACCGGTAGCCGTTGTGTGATGAAACGATGCGATTTTGTAACCGATTTTAATAAAGATTAACGATCAAGAGATTGCATTTCGTATTTATAAAATAATTTTGTATCGATTTAAAAATAATTTCATACCCACAAGCGGTCCCTTGCGGTTTCACTCGCGTTAATGGTTACTGCTTCGCTCTAATGAGTCGGAGCGTGATATAATATAGCCTATAGCTATCCTCAATAAATAAACTATCTAACAAAACAAGAATTTTTCGATTCGAACCAGAAGTTCCTGAGGTTACCGCGTTCAAATAAACAAAACTATTCGGGTTTATAGTATTTATGCGACATAACACTGATCTTTAAAAAAGAAAACAATAACTATAACAATATCACAATAATATTATAGTTTATATATCGATTACACTGTTTACGATAGTAGTTAGATAATAAATTATTATATCGTTTCAATTATACCAATTTTGCATAATACAAATATTCGCGATAGACCTCGTTGTGAACGTGCCTATTTTCAAAGGAATGTTGCATATTTCTCCGACATTTCACGCTGTATTTAGCGGCTGAGCCAAGATATTTCACACCTCAGGTTCCGTCGATGCTTTGTGCCTTGTAAGCGGAAAGCGATTCGTATTACACTGTAATTGGACGCAGTTATTGTTGCAGCGCTGCGACGCTAGGTAATCTTAAGTTTCACTAATCAGATGCTTAAATCACACGTCGTGATTGTTCTTCCTATTGTTTTGTGATATACACACGGTCGTTGAGTTATTTTTACATATGATAAATATATTATGTAGCCATATTAATATTATAAGTGCGAAAGTTTGTCAGTCATAATGTGTGTTTGTTACTTTTTCACGCTGTATTTGCTCAACGGATTTAAAAGGGATTCGGAATAAATATTATTATTTCTAATTAGAAGAGATTTTTTTCGTAAATTTTATTAAATTATTTATACTGTTTCAAGTA
Organism: Hypolimnas misippus; assembly: GCA_037950945.1. Lineage (NCBI taxonomy): Eukaryota > Metazoa > Arthropoda > Insecta > Lepidoptera > Nymphalidae > Hypolimnas > Hypolimnas misippus. The sequence goes on from JBBEEQ010000024.1 coordinate 3,319,589, forward strand.
ATCTCAAAAAAACTAAACATAATAAAATTAAAATTCCCAAATTATAATTTTTACCTTGTTATGTTATTTGATATATAATAAAGTTGCGACTAGCAGGAGGCACAAAATAAAGTTATCTCTTTGTTAAATCTCTTTATGGCTGTTTGATGAGGCCATTTGCTATAATGTTCTTAACAAACATATTAACTTTAAATATACAAAAAATAAATTATACATAATTTTTTGTACCTTCATAATAGCATGTAAGTAACGTTATATGTTATGTTCTTTAATAAATTTCATTTAAATATTAAATAAACTTATTCAAGTCAGCTGTTGTTTTTTGTAATTTGCATATATGGTAAAAAATTCGTTTAAAATAAAATATAAAATCATGGCTCGATTATATTGCGGATAATAATTATTTTTATACTGCGTAATTGTTACGACTAGTCGTAATCATAAAAGCATGATATCATTATAACGATCATTCGATTCGTAAGCACTTCAATTTGCATAAACAATCATAATATTTACAGCAGTATGGCAATACTAACAACATTATATTTATAGTCGAAATCCGTATATATTATTTTAATTGAAAGCAATTTCCATAATATCTACCTGTAATTATACATTTTTATATAAAATCATTTGTCCAGAAAAATTAAATTAATTCTAAAACGCAAAATAATTTAAAGACCGTGTGTCACATACGTATAGCCTTGAACTTGTCTCGAAAGACTCGCAAAAAAAATAAGGACAGATTAAAAACGCGCTCATACATTTTTTTTCGTTCAACAATTTCCATTAGCATCCTCTATCGAAGAGATAAATACGGTTTGTGAACCGATGAATCACGGAGATGTGTCAATGAACTCTGCACAATGGTTTTACGATCTCCTCATTCAGATTTTTATCGTGTTGTACATCGGTGTAGTAATTCGATTTGCTTGATAGTATTAGTATTTGTTTGGGAGATTAACACTTCGGCGTTTGAAGTTCGTGGAGATACGTTGCGAGTGTAATGGTGAGTCCAGAATAAATGACCTGTTATATATATTTGTGTTTTTTTTAACCGACTTGAAAAGCAAAATTCGTAATTCCTTTTATTTGAATGGCGCTTTTTTTCAGTGATATTGATTTGAAAAAAAAATAATACTGATGTTTAAACTGATGTTGATTCTATTAAACCCTTTCAAATAAAATAAGATTTTTCAAAATCGGTTTAGAAATTACTCAGTTCTAAGATAATTAGAATTATGAAAATAATAACATATACTACGAATTAGAACCTCTTTTTGAAGTCGGTTAAAAATGTTAATTATATTTTACCATTTTGTTAAACATTGTAACACATACCAAGAATGTACGTATTAAAATAACAGTGCAATACTGCAATAGAATGTGACACGTCTTCAATAGCCTTATAAGCGACTCGACTGTGTATTTAACAGGCGGCTTTCAAGCCTGTGCAGATAGGAAACAATTTTCGACGGTATTCTTTCGTCACACGTAATTATATCACATACATACGTAACGCCGACTACCTATATGATACAATGGAGACCAAATATACCGCGTACAAAAGTCACTGTTCAGGGAACTTTTGGGACTTTTTGGGTTCTTTTGTTTCTGCGCAGGCTATATAAAGAAGATGAAATAAGAGGGATGTTTTATACGCATATCCTTAATCTGTGCGAATACTAAAGTTGCAATCACATGTCTAGGTTATATAACATCAACTTGTTTTATTACAACATCAACACAGACACGTTGGCGCAGTGGTCACTGCAACTTACTCAAGCGCTAACGGTCACGGGTTCGATCCCCGCTCACGGCAAACGTCTGTATTAGCCATATGGATGTTTGTCGTGGTCTGGGTGTTTGTGTTAGTGTTGTAAGTGTTTCCGGACCCCCGACACAAGGTCACGCGATCTAAATGGGGGCCGTTGAGTGTAATGCGTTTATTATTATTATTATCCACTAACGAAAACGACGAAATAAACGATTTTAATTTACTTCAAACGCTATTTATACTGAATTTTCGATTTTATTGCCAATCGTACATATATCATATTTACATTATAAAGACGAAAGTTCTAAAATTTCGTTTCATTGTTTTTGGAAACTACACAAAAACAACTAACTCTGTTGACATAAAACTTTCACAAACATTTTATAGTTTCCAGTTTGTCATCTACTTTATTGTATATTTGCATTTATATTTATGAGTTTGAATTAATTACGCGAACGCAATTATATAGGAACACCGCATTTTATCGTATGCAAGCAAAATTATAATTGATGCCCTAAAAATTTAATAATAAAAATTACATAATAAACACGATAACATGTTCTTATTTACTTATATTTATATATAACTAACCGATACGTCGAACTTCGTAACGCCAAAGAATCAATAAATGTTCTGTTAACTTATTAGCCGTTGCATGCAAAATGTATGACAAAATAATTTTGATGTTATTCTATTATACGAGAGGGAGACAAATCCAACAAATCAAAGATCATAAACTTCGGTCCAGTCGTTCTTGAGTTATGAGATAAGGCGAGAATTATACTTTCAGACTTTCATAAAGATTTACATAAGTAGTTTATCACTGATGTACACCTGAAAGAATTTACTGTCAGAGCCTTATTTTTGACAGCTTTTGTAACTAAAAAACTTACAGGTGTTATTCTTAGGCGTTATCAAAGTGACATAATAAAATATTGTATGCGTTTTCTACAGATAATAATCGCCCTTATTTCCCCTTAACCTTTCGTATTTCGCCTATTAACCTTTCGTAATTCGGACCAATAGTTAGACTCATTACAGATATGTTTTACATAAAATATCAGATACATTTTGATAAAATTCAATGAATATATGGATGCTGATAAGCAATAATGTGTCAACCCACAAAAAGTCAAATTTTGAGATATTGATGTATTTTGATACTACGTCAGCTATTTAACATTATTCAAAAAAAAATTCAAGGCATCTAAACTAAATAAGTATGGAAAAAAGTATCTTAACTCAATGTTTCGAATTTCAGGTGCGTTCAATATTTTGCAATTTATAAAATAATCTCAAATATTTAACAAACTTATTACTAGATAACATATTAAATAAATCTATCTGCTTCTGATTCATTATACATTTTATCAAAATAGAAAAGAAAAGATGAATATATACGACTTCAAATAAATTATTGAGTATAGGTTTGACATCTTTAGACGTCATTTTCTCAAAACGAAGTCCGTGTGGCTTGACACAGTATTGCTTATCAGCGTCCATATCATTGAATATTTTATTTTTGTTACTACGTACTAAAACTTAAAATTGACAATGATATTTAATTAAAATTATTGAAATATAAAAATAGTACAAAATGTTTTATCGTACTGAGAAGCAAAATATATTTTTTACGCACTTAATTCAGGAAAATCCATAAATATGTAAATATGTCATACATATGTATTACATTTTGTTCAGTGTCCTACAATCACGTAAATCGACATATCAATTTATCATAAATTGATCGAAGAATTTATTTCACAAACAACTCTTATCAATGACAGTTGTCATTAATATTACCAAATGTAGTAAAACGTTAACTGGGGCCAATTAGGTATTTCTAAATAAGTAGTGCGTATTCTTGTTAGTGAACTGGGATTAAAGATATTATTGTAAACTGCAAAGGTTAAAGTTTTCTTGCCCTTACAAAATGATATATGGAAAGTACTAATAAGAGTTGAATTTTATGTTTTTGTGTTCTTTGTTTAGTAATTGCATGACGAATTTGGATATTTGTGTTGAATAACTTTATCTATAAAGTCTAAATTTGGACCAAATATTAAATAACATTATTGATAAAAATAAGGTCTTGTTGGCATTTAACATTATGCAGTGTATTGTAAGTGTCATCGAGACAATAAATCAAAATTTATTTATATTATATATATTATAATTTTTAGCTAGCTTGTTTTTCAATAATTAAAGTTAACTTTTTATTCAAAGATGGACCTTATTGCAAGAGCTAATTACGCGGTGTTGCACTATGCCCGATGATATACGGTATTTGCATTATATGCTTCTAAGTTTTCAAACAATACGCGTTCTTTTTTGATTAAATTTTTAATTCATTAACTTTTGTATAGAATATAGTTAAATTTAATGTAGTTCATCAAAACCTAACAATATTAAGATTGAGAATAACTATATTAATGTGTTTACTTAATTTATAGTTCGCCAGCAAATCGAGTAATCAAAAATGATTTAGATTTGACGTGATTGGTCAATGGTTTAAAATAAACTACGTGTTTTATTGTAATTAATTACATGGCGTGCGTAAAAATAAACAAATGAACACAATAATTCTGCGAGATTCGATACGTTTATGGCGAATTTACGAGTAACGCTTAGTTGTTGTGCGGTAGAGCGAATAATCGTGTAAACAAATTGAAATCGTTGATTTATTATCGATTAAAATTTACGATCGATTGCGATATTTCGAGATACACGCGGATAGTCGCTGAATTATGAATGTGTATGAAGCGATTCGTATTTGTTTGTGTGTCGCTATATTGGGCTATTAGTTTATGACGGCTAACAATAATGTAATGGCTGTTTTGATTCTAAATTGGTGCATCACTTTTTATTTGTTTATCCTAATAGGTTAGCAAAAGGATTAAGTTTATCATCTATTAGACATCGAATTATGTGCATTTGCCTGATTGCATATGTAAATATATATAAACGATTTTAAAAAAATAACAGGCGTTAATAATTTTAACTGTAAAATAAACTAATAACCTAATACGATCCCAAATCAACAGAAATATTTATTTCACCGAGATAATTTTATTGACTGTCGTATTTTAAACGTCTCAGTCACCTAATTCGAAATCAAACTTTTTATAAACAGTAATTCACAGAGCTATTAATCGGAAATTGTCACACCGTGTAGGGTTATGTCGCACCGTCCCACTTTCCAACACAAGTGGAAAACGAGACACACTGACCACACAAAAAGGTTACGATAAAGGCAGTTTCACATCGAACGCGGTTCAGCGCGTTAGGGTCATCACGACTACCAACTTTTATATACATTTTTTCTATAATGCGCTTCAAACGCGGGTCGGAGCAGTGAGATTTTGTAATGATATTCGCTGAAAAGAATTTAGTAGAAAAATGGCTAACATAACAAGTAGGTAAACATGTTCTTTGTATGTTTGCTACTTACCACAAATATACGTTGGTGTTTCAAATGCTGTATGTTCTTTGACGCGGATCAAATAAATATTCGTATCTACTAATTATAGTTGTGTCTGTAGTTTATAGGAGTCCAGAAGTTAACAATAACATAAAATCTAGACTCCACGTTTTAATTTCTTACTCCTGTATGTACCGTTATTTTCTCCCTCTTGACGTACACAGCCCGTTACTTAGCAACTCACGAAATAACATGAACATCAGTTCAATTAACAGTAGGTATGTATTATCTGAATATAAACGAGGCTTACAGTGCGTCCGAGAATTATTCGTTATCTCTCGAGTTATTCGTCCAAAAACCGCAACGCGTTCTGTGTGAAGTTCATAAGTCAAGTGGAAACTGATGTATCCCGTGTTCGAACCTAGATTACAAAACATTGCTTCTAACTGTGTGCCGTTCAGATTGATTAGCGATTATCGTGTTTCGATATATTGTTTTCATAATTACATTCAAATAGCATTCATAATATCTTCGGAGATAGTGCAAAACTGCGTTGCTAGCTTTTGCAATAAGGTCAATCTTTAACTCAAATGTATGTTTGGTCCAAATCTAGACTTTATAGAAAGAGCTTCGTGGTTATTCAGTATCCCCGATGAATTGTTATACTGGCTGTGCAATTATACTTTATGACTATAGATTTTAAATTAATAAGCTAGTCAATTTTATTATTGGCCTAAAGATACCTGTCATATTTAGCTAGCTGGTGGCGAAGCAACGTCGTCCAAAGTGGACAATCCTCTGGCTGGTATAAGTGTCTTTCATGTCAATACAGACACATATTCCTAATGTTGATTACTTATAATTTTTCTTTACCGTTTTAAAATATAATTAATTATTATATTGCAAAACGGTAAAGAAAAAATGAGAGTATTTAGTTATAAAAATCTAAATACGAAACTACGATAAATAAACGCCCTTAACATTTTATTGTTTTTTTCGACTCAATCAGATTGGGTGGCTCAATCAAATTAATTGTACTACCAAGAAACTTTTAATGGTATCTTACAATAAAACAGACATTAATTTAATCACGTTTACGAAATAATTCTGAACCCTTTATATTGAGAAATTCTTTAATTAAGCACAACTACAATACTGTAATATAAATATAATTAACTACAGTACAAATCGTATGAAAGAAAAGATTCGTGTCAACCAGTGATTAAGAATATTCAATTATTGTTCATTTTATTATTTCGAGTTATTTCACCCGTGGTAATACTTAATTATCTCGTGTACATTAATTAAAAGTAAATACATTTTACAAAGTATTAACATGAACAAACGTTTGTCAATGATGATGAAATGTCCACTACACCAGCATGCTTTAAGACAATCCTATGGTCAACACGAAAGCACGCGATAATCGCGCATAGTTTCACTAGAAACCCCTGAACACCTGGCGTCTGTCACTCTATCAATCAGATCTGAAGTAAACCTGCCACTTGCCACCGGACAACCTCTAATAGGCCTCGGAGTCACACTTCCATTTTACGTCGTTCGATCAAATCTAAACTCTACCACGTCAATTTAGATTATAAAATCGTTTGTCACTTTTCGACAGATGGTATAATAATTCGTGTTATGGAATAAATTGAGATTAACACGTCACAACATATGGAGTTTCTACCTTATATGTGTTACATGTGTCTAGTAGTGGAATGTATGAAGACTTCATTCGTTTTTCCAATTTTGACAATAGATATTTTATTTATTTACAAGATTTTTTTAAAGAAAAGTAGAACATCAAAAGCAAAACACGTAATTTCGTTTATTTCGATGGCATACTTATTCCAATTATTATGATTTTAAAATCAAACTTTTGATGTAAAATTATCGGATAACATACGTAAAAAAGTCCAAGACGAATTTAGACCCAAAACTGGAAGTCGGCTAAAAATGACATAAATATATTTCGCGATACTAATTTGCCAAAGGAAACATAAGACTTACTTGCAGGTATAATAAACGAAAATGAAATAACCTTTTAAATATTTAAGTTTTATAAATGACAACTTCTAAAATAATGTAATATATTTTATTTTCCTTCATAATAACTGCAAATAATATCTCATAACTGCAGATTCACGATTTAAATATCTTGGGTCATTTGAAATTTTACTTAAATTAAAAAAAAAATTGCCTGCGGAACTACACAGTAGATAAAGTATTAAGACCTAATGTTGCTATCATTTACGTAATTACGCCCACTTATAAGGACATAGGAAGCTATCTATCTAGTTTACCTAATAAAATTAGTAACTGTGAACATAATCGGTTTTACATAACACTTTCATGGCTGTCCATATATGAACCGAATGAGTCCGATCGATCTACGTATTTGCTAATTGACACTATCCGCTAACGATCTTGAATCATCCATCTTACGATGCTCTCGGGCCTATTAATTGACGCTGTGTAGACTAAGTATTCCTAATTCATTAAACAAAAATGTCGTCCGATCGATAAACGAGATATTGCAATTCTATCGTGACGGTTTCGAGATTTTGTTTGCCATATATAAATTGTCGTCGCAATGAGTGAAATCGTTCTCGTAAATACCAGATGCTTGTTATAAAATACCGATTAAATAGTTCTACGGTTAGGTGTTGGGGTCTTTTAAATGAGGAGAAATTACAACACGTATTTAAAATTTAATGTTTCTTTATATCTTATGCGTTGACATACCGTTCTTCTGATTGCGATAAAAATTTTCCAACTTATTGTTTGCACATGCGAGAAGGTCATAGAGATAGTACAATTAACTTTCAAAAAATGACGCGCGTGTGGTACCAAACGACGTGTGGTGGTCAAACAGAAAATATAAGTTTTATATGATCGTTCGCTATAAAAAATAAAACCTACAGAAATGTAAGCGTCGTCACGAGCAAAGCTAGTAGGTATGATAAAAACAAATCGTGACGATATCGATTTAGTTTACACGTAACACGGAAATGAGGGGTAAACAAAAACTGATCAATAATTTACCTATTACGAGTGTATTGATTATTATCGCTTCAACTCATAACCGCGTTGAAGCACGTATTTTATTTTCGAGTTGTCATCACAAATCTAATGATATGACGTCTTTTTATACCATGATATATGTAAGAGGAGGCAAAAGACAAGATGGTTCTGTATAAATCACATAAGGGCGGATCGTAAGCCCACGCGAAACTCCAGGAGGTCGATACTACAACGCACAACGAACGATACATCTGCTTGTAAGGCTGACTATCTACCTATATAGTATACATAGCGCTACTTAAAAACATGACAAGCTATCAATGATTCGATTCGTTGGCGCAGTGGTCACTCGATCTGACTGTAGCGCTAACGGTCGCGGGTTCGATCCCCGCTCACGACAAATGTCTGTATTGGCCATACGGATGTTTGTCGTGGTCTGGGTGTTTGTGTTAGTGTTGTATGTTTCCGAACCCCCGACACAAGGTCACAAGACCTTAATGGGGGCCGTTGAGTGTGATGCGTTTATTTATTTATTTATGATTCTCTAATAAACTGTCATTTATAACAAACTACATATAAAATTGTCAAACGTAGAACTAAAACGTGCATTAGTAAACGTTTATTTATAGAATTCATATCGCAATATAGCTATAGCCTCGATAGAAAGATAGTCTCAGTTTTAAGGTACGTTATGCTAATCTAAGCGTAGGTGTTTGCGATGGAATTAGCAAGGTGATACGCGTTCATGTATAGCCTGCGTCGACTGAGGAGGACGAGGAAAAGTATTTTTATTTATCCAACGTAAATTGATGCTTAACTAGTAACAACAAGGTTCAGATTCCAATGTTTAGAGAGCGACCGCTTGATACCGAGAGTTCGTTATCTAGATATTCGAATATATACCTTATTACCAATAGACATGTATGAATTTTTAATGAGTAAAGAAAAAATACTCTGCCGTGCCGTCCTCGGTCTGCACTGGCCATTATGCGCTCGTTATGTAAGAGGTCACTGAACTTCGAACTTGTGAACGAAATGTTGAGATGTGATGCGAACATATTCGAGACGAATAATTTATTATACACAGTGGAGCATCGTTATTGATTGATATCGAAGCTCTTTATCCTGCATTCTTGTTATTATTTTGTACTAGCTTTTTCACGTGACTTCACTCGAGTTTATATAAATTGTTATGCCTAAAAGTTCCGATTAATCAATACATTATTTTTAGAGGAAAGTGACCCTATGTTATTATCTGTGCCTCCGTCAACGGCGACGTCTAGATATACAAATTTTATGATGACTTCCCCCAACCATTCGTCTCATAGTTGACGCGTAAAAGTAACATTTATAAATATTAGTTAGGATAAAATTATAGTATGTGTACCTAAATAAAAAAAAAATAGCTGACCTATCAAACTTCGTAACGCCCTAGCATCAAAAATGTGTTTTAACGTATATGCTATTCCAAGCATCGTATATTTTATACGAGAAAATTATCTTTCTTCATATTTTTTTGTGTTAATTTCGATGTTTCAATAGTTATCATGTTATTACGAACGACACATCCAAGAAATCAATGACCTTAAACATCTTTGCAGCCATTCTTGAGATATAAATGGTATAAATACAACATTGTTTTTATATGTAGATTATAGATCTAACAAATTATATTGTCTTTTCTTTTTTATATTCAGTTAAAGTCACTTCACACCACATTCCTTTCAGTTTTAATAACCGTTTTGTTTTGGTACACTTTTCGATTATTTAAGCCGTAATCCTTTTTAAAGTGTGAATTGGATTGAAACGCATAAAATAACGTAGTCATTTCCTTTCATTCATTCCTCAGAACTCAGCCCCACTTCTATTCGGGTTCAGAAAAAGCAGATACGATAAAACTCCGCCTCACCGTGACACGTCACTTTATAGGCAATCGAATCTTCATCAACTTATAAATCGTTTGCTTAATGGCTAATGTATTTTATATCGTAATTGTATGTCAAGTGTAACTCTGTAACATGTCGGTAATAACCCCCTTTATTTATTAGCCTGCTACCATAGGCTTGTAGACTTGTAGCCATTATTATTGGACATGCGATGTCCATTTGTTCCTTCCCTTATAGAATAAATGATTCTTGATATGAAGTTTGTAGTTTCCATTGTTAGATGTTGGCTGTCATGCTCCTTGGCGTGAACAAGGTTTCTGCTTAGTACCAGCAGAAGACACGGATAGTAAATTCAAAACAAATTATGTACTTGATAGTAATTATCATAGAACGTGTCGTGTTTATGTGCTTGTATGAAATGCTTAGTAATCCAAGCTATTTGGAAAATTTTATTGATACATTCAGTTTCTATTTTCGTTTATAAAAAAAAAACGCGAATGAATTCGATAAAACAATAAAAATGTATTCGTACGCAAATTAAGCAAGTCACTCCTCTGTGTAATGTTTAAAAATACGATCAATTGAAACGAATATCAACCGCTACTTTGTATGGAGACTATCGCATTCTTCATACGTTCTGTGCGCCAGTTCAACTGCAGGGACCTTTACCTGCCGCACGATCTGTTCCATTTGCTTGCGACACATAAATTATTCAAAGGCATGTAAACACACACCTTATAAGCTCATGACCTGCGCCGTGACGTTTATCTATTCCAGCCCAAAGAAGTGTTTATAATGGAGACATTAAAATTCTCAGCCCTTTCAGCCGCGAACGTTGGATGCTATCAGCATAAATATTCGATGAATTTACGGCGGCTTTCACGACGCCAGATGGTCTGGTCTGTTGACCTTAGCATTTCAGTTTTTAACGTCATTCTGGAGCGATACACTGCCGGATGATGTATATCCGACAAGCTCTGACTCGTGTGTAGTGAGGTGCGTCGAAATAAACTGCATTGGCCTTCGGGAATTTCGTATTTCAGACATACGCAGGAAAATTGTCAGACGCGCTATTGACGAGAAACATGAAGAGATATACGCAATCTTTTTTAATTTAATACAGTAACTCATGTAATGTTATTCGATACTAATAGCCGCCTTGAAAATGTTATCTAGTGGTTTGTAAACTTCATTTATATTTATGTGTTAAATTGATTTATTGTTTATCTAAAATCGTATAAAAATAAAGTCACGTTTGTCAGTATTCGTTTTATAACTTTGAAACATTTAAAATTTCGATGCGGTTTTCACAATTATTTACAAAATGCGAAAGATTCATAACCTATTACATATTAAGAATAAAAGCGGTCAAAGCCGCGGATTAGCTTAAAGATTAGTTCAAAGATACCATTCGTCATCATCAAAAAATATCAAAACTTTTCGAACTCAGAATTTTATTTTCAAACTCCAATACATAGCGACACCGAACTGGCGCCGAACTAAAAATACATTGTACCAACGTTTTGTAAACGACGCAATAAATATGTTCGCGAAATAAAAATAAGCGCGCTGAAAGTTGTTTTAATTTTTTTTAGATTCATTGCTTCTAAAATTGACATTCATTTGCGCGGCACACTGTAGTAATATGGCGTACACCTGCTCGTTCGTTGTCACCCGCTTCCCGAAAAGCTCCAGCCGTTTTGGAGTTTGCCATAATTTACATTTGAAGTCACTTGATTTTTTTTAAGTCTTATCTAAATATTGGTGAATCACTACGTCTCATGTCGGGAACATTGATATTTGACGTACATATATTGGATGGATAATTGAATTTTGACAAGCTTTTATACAATAGGAAATTATAATATCGTCAAAACGGTTTTTGGAAATATGAAATTTTAATAAAATTGCTCCTTATTTTCTTCTATTTCATTTTCTTCTAATTTACAATATTATAAGTGACATTTACAACTTGCTATTTTCGAATACTCACAGATCGACGTCCGCTAAGTATTAGTTTTGGATTGCGGCCAGTGTGAGGAAACACGAAAAAATAATCACTTCAGCCTTGACGGTGATTTTGAAGTTCTGATTGACGGCGCCTGCTCGCACACAAACATCTAGGCTAACTGCGACCGCACTGAAGGTATAAGCTTGGGTTTGATGGGCGATGGCATCTGTTATTTGACGCCGCTTAAAGCGGCGAGAGATCTTAACGTTATTGTTGGAAAGAACGGAGTTTCATAAAAAGTTGGACACGGTAACAATGATACTATATAAGTATGGATATGAGCTCGTGGATTGTGGCAAGAATGCCGATGACTTCGGCCGATGCCTAGCAACTAGTTAGGGTCTGAGTGTCTTACAAACGAGAGGATCTTTGGGCCAGCAATTCCATTGACGAGCTTGCTAAAGTTAGAAATGAGTGAAGAATTTTAATTTCAAATTATATGAACGTACCATATCTATAGTCACAAAATATCATTGCATCAAAAGACATTTTTAATGTTTGACATATTGCGTCCATTAATGGTGGTACTGTTATGCTAGAAAACCTTAATAGACGGCACAATTTATGACTAAGTCGTCAGGTGCATTCAATTTACAAAACTTCGACAATTAAAACAATTCACACATGATACTCTTATCAGTTTTCATTAAATAATTCTTATATTACAGTAATGAACACTAAATGAAGCTTTCAAAATTCAGTTCCTAAAGGAGTGAAATGAGAGTTCAAAATTTGTTATAATATTATATTGTTCTGTAAAACTTCTCATCACCTGTTAGTGCGTTTACACACTGGGTTGTTATTCGGCTAAGCGTATCTTACCGCTACTAGTATACGGCACGTGCCTACAACATTACAAGCTTATGAAGACTCCACGAGGAGAACAACGAATGTGAAAAAGTGATTAGTACGAGAAAAGCATTTTTTATGCTTTTTTACAAATATTAAAACAATTAATTACTATATAAACATATTATTTAACGTTACTTAAAATGTACTTTAGATTTATATTTTAATAATTTCCTGTTTCTTGCGACGGATAAACAGATGGAAATTCAGCTATTAGAGTGGACTAAAAAAACGGATACGGCTCTTTCTTTTCCCTCGGATATCCGCGAATACGGATACGAATATTTAACACACCACTAGTTAAATTAAACAAAGTGGTCATATTACATAGCTAAGGTTTTATAACGTTTGTATGTAATCTACACACACAGTGACAGTTCCTGTTGGTTTTTCGTTTAATAAAATAACCTGAAAACGTGACTTAATTTTTTACGTTCATTAATCAATCTAACCTGTTAAATACAACACAATGGAATCAATTGATAAAAAATAATGACGGATCGCTCCGTCATTACCAGTACCAATGCGTTGAATATTCCGCTAATGGAGGTCATCGACCTCACGTTGATCTATTTTCTAATCATTGGATAATACTTGTCGTAAGAGGGCCTTTGTTGCGAATAGTGTAGCAAAAAATATTTTCATTGTTCTTTTGTTTATTTATTTATATGTTTGTTCGTTTTGAGAACGGCTCTGATTGATATCCGGGTTTAATTTTTTTTTCATTTGATATATCCTTAAATTTAAAGTATATTTTTTTAAAACAAACCATTGTTTTATATATATTATTCGAATAATGTATTTAATATATAAAATTGAAATTTAAAATCGGTTAAATACTTTAAAAATCATGGTAATTCAATATTTAGTTTTCATCAAATTTTAATTAATAAATAATTAAAGGAAAAAATATTTTCATACATAATTGATATGAAAAAAAAGTTGAATAAAAAAAGATGTGGAACAAGGACTCAGAAAAATATTAACGAAGGGAAGTAACAAAAAATATGAAATAAAAAAAAAAACTATATGAAGGTTTCGTATTTTAAATGTACGCGACTTACACGACATTGACCTCGAGCGAGTTCGTATTGCGTCAATTTACGTAACAGTCACGAATATGACATTTATCGTTAATTTTTATGTACATATCTAGACAAATATTAGAAAGAGGAAAGATTTGTTTGTTTGTTTACATTGAATAAGCTTCGAAACTACCACACCGATTAGAAAAATTCTTTTTCGTTAAATAGCCCGTTTATTGAGGAAGGTTATAGGCTATATTACATCATGCTACGGCTCAAAGAGGTGAAGCAGTAACCACAAACATGAGTGAAAACACGAGGGACAGCATATACGTAATATGAATCACACTTGTCTTACTCTCGTAACTGATATAAACGTCTATTTACCCTGGTAACAGTTACCTAGGTAACTCTGTATATAAGCTGTGAGTTTCAATTAATTTTTCAAAGAAAAATCAGTTTAAAAAAATACACTACGTTTTGATATCACCTTTCCTTTTTGAAGTCGGTTCAAAACAAAACAAAACCAACAGACCCAAAGGCTTACGTATTTATATTATTACAAATAAAATATTGCAACATATCACGAATGCGTCAAATAATTTCGAGTTATTTTATTTAACGGTTAATTATACAGCGTTACAAATCGATTCGTTCTAAACCGTCATCAGAGTCTGCGATACCCGCGTCATCTTGGCGGGTAACTATATGAAGTTTGCGTAAAAATCTAATTTAAACTTTTCATTGTTTCTCTGCGTCGCCAGAGTTTTTTTTTTGGGTTTTATATTACATAATCGTTATTCTTTTACATTTATAAATGCTGATTTCTTAGCCACAAACGCAAACGGTTTTTGACAACGTCGGAAAATATAAACCCTTCAATATAAGAACATTTATTTTAACTAAAACAAATTAAAAAAAATCAAACTATAATTTCGGTATTACTGACGGATACTTCAATATTATGTATATGAAAGAACAAATGACCTTATTTTACGATAGTCGTTCCTTTTATTATATGGACGCTGATATGCAATACTGTGTCAAGCCACATGGACTTCATTTTGAGAAAATGGCGTTAAAGATGTCAAACCTATTCTTAACAAACATGTTCGAAGAAGTATATATCCACCTTTTCTTTTATTTTTCAATAAAAGGTTTAATGAATTAAAAGCAGATTGATATATTTAATATATTATCTAATAAAAAGTTTTTTAAATCTATAAAATTATTGTACAAATTGTAAAATATGGAATAACTGGAAATTCGAAACAATTAATTAGGAAACTTTTTCCATACTTTTTTAGTTTATATGACCTTACATTTTTTTGAATAATGCAGTATCAAAATACATCAATATCTCAGAATTTGACTTTTTGTGGGTTAACACATTATTGCTTATCAGCATCCATATCTACTATTAGATATCTTAAATCTTATATATTTATTTCTGACAGTTATTTTTAAAAGAAAATGATCAAACCACAAACTTGAAATTTCGACGGTGCACTGGACTTGTGGTTAGTCGGTTATTGGGTCCAACGAAAACAGGATTTTAGGAAATTTAATCTTGAAAGAGGCAACATTGGATATCAAATTCTGTTTAAAAAAAAGGATTAAAATATCAATCATGAATTTTAAAAAGTAGAGTAACGGCTTACCGTTGGGCTTACCTCTTCTTTTGTTCAGGAGAATATTAAAAAGCGTAATTTACTTCGCTCCTGTGTGGATTACAAGATGTAATATATTTGCTTAATCCCGGACATATCCAGATTTTCTCACTATGATTTTTATATATTCGAAATGTATTCTGAGATTCTACATTTGAATTTTGTAACATCGAGTGAGGTCGTATTGCTTATTCACTGCGACATCTCGATTCAAGTAATTCTCTCAGAATTAATTATTTACTATACGACCATTGCGAATGTTATTGTTATAAATAGAACGCTTCGCCCTACTTTCATCTAAGCTAAGGATAATATTTAGGTGACGTTTCAGTGTCACGTCCAAATCTGGAGAGAGGACTAAATTGTTAAATCGATTATTTACGGTCAATTCAAAGGACTGGCTTTCTAAGCTGTGAGTTATGAACCGGCGTTCCGTACAATTAAAGACGGTCTAAATATGCCCCAAGCGATATGGATTTGTTTCATAAACATACACTTGTGAGGATGATCTGGTCTAAGACTTCATAAAGCGCTGATAAACTGTGTTATTATAAAACTTACTAACAAAAATCCGATTAAGTTGATACGAGCCGCGCTTCTCGGGATCCGCCCGCGTAATTCTAAACGACCGGGCTTGCGTGAAAAAGAAAATTAATACCTACAAACTTAGTACGTTAAATCGACAAGATAATCGTGAATGCCCTTCGCGACCGACTCTACTCTTTTTGTTTTTTTTTTCTTTAGTTCAAACTCAAACTCAAAATATACTTTATTGCGATAGGCTTATATAAGTTATTTTGAATCGTCAATTTACAAGTTTGTCACGTCACGCTTCGGTTGTAAAAGTAATTCTTCTCATCTAACTGGTGATAAGCTTATCTCACAATATCGTGAACCAGTCTCGAAACAAAAACAATTCAATAAATTAAATTAAGCAAACGCATTGACTTTCTCTCTAATTAAAGTCATCGGACACATAAAAGATTTGTTGTGTTTATTGGTACGTCATCAATCACTTCGTGCGATAAAAACTCGATTCACTTTCAAGCGATCGCGACAAAAGATGCCTCTATAAGAGTCGAACGAGATCACTTTATTCGGAGAACCCGAGATTGCATTTCGAGAACTTTCGAAACTCAAAATCGGAGCACAGGTGTAGCCGGGATAACGTGCGTCACTTTCACCCTATACCGTTTGCGCAATCTTTTGTTTCAACAATTTATGACCGGCCTAGTTAATATGAAATTTTCGGTTTGCTCGTAACTGTAGTTCGTAACGTATGATAACGTGTTTGTTTGGATCAACTATTATTACGCGAAACGGTCGCGGTTGTCTGTGTTAACATTAAATTTCCGAGGAATATATAGCTTTGTTACAGTTCTTGGTATATGGTTTAGTCGTTTGCGCTGTATGCAGCTTATTTATTAAGTCAAAGATAATCAAATCATTCATGTGTTAATTTTGAAAGTTCCTATTTACGTTACGATACCTAAATATTATACACATGATGAGTTTTTTAAATAAATTTGCATTGTAGGCAAAATACGAAACTATAAGAAATAGGGAAAAATACCTAAAGGACCCTAGGGGCGAATTTGATGAAAACTAAAAGTGCTTTATTCGTTTTTTGTAAAATTTATTTTCCTAGCCAGGAATCGAACCCGTTAATTTTGAAAAAAAAAAATTGAACCTATATTAGTGCAGCATATTATAGTGTTACTCATAAGGATCAATTTCTAGGAAGTAATAAAATACGACAATTTTTTACTTTAAACATTTATATATACAGGATACACATTAAAAAAAATAAAAAGGACTTTAAAACCAACAGCCTCAATAAAGACTTTCGTTATGAAAACATTCACTGACCGTTAATTCTTTTGTAGGTACTAACTTCAACTGTCAAAATGTGGTTAATAGCGGTAATTTTCGTCAATTATCCCTCAGATATCCAAGTAATATAAGATTAACGTTACCAGCGAATGTTTGTATCTAT
Source organism: Hypolimnas misippus (assembly GCA_037950945.1). Classification (NCBI taxonomy): domain Eukaryota; kingdom Metazoa; phylum Arthropoda; class Insecta; order Lepidoptera; family Nymphalidae; genus Hypolimnas; species Hypolimnas misippus. The sequence goes on from JBBEEQ010000024.1 coordinate 3,337,251, forward strand.
AGGCCGAGACGTGTTTTGGAACACAGTCGTAGCCGCAGACAGCTACAAGTCTCGCCTAGATAATACATGCATAAATAACTCCTAAAAGCATTAAAAGCTAACGTTCATTAGTTTCGCTAGATCCAACACGTCTCGGCTTTCATATTACATGGAAACTAAGCAGCTATATCGGCGTTGGTTATTTGATGTAGCGAGTTGCGACACTCGTGTGCGATATACGTCGACGTAGGTTCGTATGTATGTTGATTGTTGATGGCGTATTACATGATTTTCTTTAGTGATTTTTTTTAATAAAAAAAAAAGATAATAAATAAATAATAATTTTTAAATGTTTAATATTTTATATCTAAAAAGATATTGCTAAAATAAAGTTAATGTATTAACAAATATAGGTAGGTAGAAGCTAAATTATTATAAATGCGTTATTAACCGGAGTAAAAGAAAAAGTTTTATAGTACGAGCGCTGATTGTGCAAGAACAACTCGCATTTGTCCTAATAAAAGAAAATATTCCAGCATTGTTAAATTACACTTTGTCCACTCGTGACTTGCGCCGCTCTTGAATAAATGGATCAACAGAAGCTCCTAAGTGGATAATGTCAATTGCCGAGAGCCATTCCGCATTCCACCCGCGGGCTATTCAACATTAATATAGGATATTAGTTCATTAAACTAACTTTAAGACGTCCACAGCTGTCTTAGTAACAACTTATCTCAATGACGTACCCAAAGAGAGTCAACAAGACAACAAAAATAACTGCAAATATGTGTATGTAAATAATTAATCATATATTATAAAGATACATGATAAGATATAAATATTTTTATTTTTTTATTATTATGCGTTTCATTTTAGATATACATATTCTAGATCAGTATTCCATGCTGCAATAAAAATAGGAAATTGTCGATTACAATATGACGATTCTGATTAATAAATAAATATATTAATAATGAGATTAGAAGGGCTTGTAGAAAGACATTTCTAACTAAAGCTTGTTGGTAACGAGCTCCTAATTTTGCCAATGTTGTAACGTAATGCCGACCTTATTACAACACACGTTTAGGTTATCATTTACGTGTTTTGTTTACGTGTATTTATAACAGAAGCCCGAGTATAGTGAGTATATATTATTATGTGTAGAATATAATATACTCGCTCAAAAGTAGTAACGATAACAACTATCTAATTTCAAGCAACTTAGTAGAATTCGACTAACTATGTAGTGTACACTATAAACCAATTTTATTTTCTGCTTTTTTTAATAAGAATGCTGACATAATTGGCTACTGCTGACGTACTGGTGCTGACATAATTCAAACTAAAAATATAGACATTAAAATTTGCCTACATACTTGACATTTTACATCACTGTGACGTCAAGTTATACCGCCCTCAGAAATGTCTTGAGTAGAATATCAACTCAGCAGGAATAAAAGTGGCTAATGACAGTGTGGATCGTCTTGATTGGTCGAGTGGGCGGACTTCCTGAGAGATGTTTGCGAGATGCACTGATTAGGTAATAGTTGGCACAACTAATTGTGCGTAACGACTAGACGACATAGATTATCGAACGCTAAAATAAGACATCCTGCGGCTTACCGCTCTCAAGGGCTTCGAGATCATTTTCTGACGGCGTTACAGGGTTTATCGTTTATTTATGTAACGTTTGTTTAATCAATATTTAGCTCATTTGTAAATGTTACAATCAACACAATAAATGTAATATCTAAAGTTAAAAGACAAATAAACTGAAGCATTTATTACAAATAAATATTGTCCAATAAAAATGTAATTTTAAAGCGAAAAGAAATTTTATTTTTTATTTTAATGACAGCTCGACAGCTACTTTACTTGACGGAGACGAGTCCTAAATACTAGGCCTGACCTAGATACTAACGTATCTAATTAAACGCAAACTCGTCTGAATGTCGAGTTTAAAGGTCTTGAAAACATCAAAACTCGCTTAAAACGTGTGTTAGACTAAGCGAGTTCCTGTGTACCGCAGTAATGTTCTCTCGTTTCATTGCAGAATAGTTGTTAACATTACCTTTAAGTAGACTAAAAGCCGGTATATAATGTACGTTATGTAATTTTTAATGCGATTTCCCAAGATGCAACATGTCCTGTTTCACTTAGTTCAGATAATTTTGCTTTTAGCTTTTAGTGTTTATATATTTTTCATCTTAATTAAGCAATTACTTGAAAGAAATGGTTTATTTAACACGGTTTTATGATAACAAAATTATTTAAGAACAGGAATTTAAAACCTAATATGATAATAAAAAACATTTCATGTTTTAAACCTAATTATAAATATGTTTACGTTTCTAAAGTACACTCTTAAATTGATAATAAAACACGATTCTATAATAATTTTATATTACAAAAAAAACTATAAGAGGTTGTTTTTATACGTGGAATAGTTTTTGAAAATAATATTTCGTAATATTCATCTATATAAGGCTTTATAGAGTCATTAAGTACCGTAATTAAATAATAATCAGGGTACATGAATAAAAGATTCAAAATAATACTTAAATGGCATATTATGAGTGTATTACCTTAATGATGGCAATACAGCTGTAAACGAGCCTCTTTTCTCAATCGCTTTTGTCACGAATATTTAAATGTCGCATACATATAGCAATGCTTATTAAAAGGATAATATTTTTAAGTGTTCAAAACTATGATATGAAGCTAAAGCCCTATTTTAAAACGTAATGCAATTACAAATAAAAACAATTAAATATGAAAACCATAAAAAATATCGGATCTTATGATTAAAACTGTATAATTATATATCAATCGATGATTTATACGAATAAGTGTAAAATAAACTAAGTACCTAGAGCATAATTATAAGAAAATCGAATAAAAGCTAGCAGCTTTTATTTATTTATTTTTAATATTACTATACGATAATTTTTAACAGTTTATTAAACTATCAATAATATCTGTAAATTTCAATAATGTCTTTCTATGCATTCATTCTAATGATGTACAAAATTACTCGCATCGCTGGAAAAGTTGTAGAACCTATATTATAATACAGAGCCTGATATACAATATTTTCGTGCATAAGTCTCCAGGAAAATAAATGTGTAAGTACTTCATAATTTTACAATGTAAACTTAATTTCATTTTATTGTTGTTTCAGGTAAAACATCTATTTAACGGGTTGAATTCAGAAATATTGTAATATTGGTAAGACAATACATGCTAGTCGAGGACAATATTAAAAATTACTTCAAGTTGTATAATCGATTAGAACTATTTTGAATTAAAATTCTTCCACTATTACAAATATCTGTCAAATAACTAACAAACAAAAGGAATTATATATTTAGTAGATGAAATCGAACCAAAATCATGATTATATATTTTTTATTTAAAAATCGAATCGAAAGTTATGATGGTTTTAATAATAGATTGCTATAAAAAATTTCGTTTAAAACCTTTTAGTTCTCGGCAAATAAATACGCAAAGAAAGATAATGTGTTAGTTTCTTATCTTCGTCATAATAATTAGACAAATAAGAACTTTTAATGTAATACAATCATACGTACGGAATTTTGTGAAACAAAAGACATATAGAGAAGGAACATTTACAAAAGCTAAATTGACCTCCAATTTAAAAGTATAGCTCGAAGCGCCAATGATATATCGAGAGACTGTTTCGCTATACAAACGATACCGTAGGTTACGTCTTAACAAGCGAGCCCCGGGCGAAACAATAAAACAATCGAATTACGCAGTTCACGCCCGGTCTAGATCCTCGAACGTTTACGGTCGGACTGATTTCGTTTCGAATAATATCGTAAACGCTTATTGTATTATTATTTTTTTCGTATAGTAATATTAAAAAAAAATTAATTTAATTGATCTATGTTTATAATACTGAATTGAAGCTATCAAAGTTTAATAAACTAACATTAATTTAAATATCATTCAAAAGTTCTTATGTAAGATTATTTGAATTCATAACATAATAAATATCTCGAAAATCTTTTAAAAAATATTAGTTAAATCAGTTAGATAAACATTTTTATATTGATTTACTGTGTGAATTACTAATTTATTTATTTATTATATGAAGCTATCTTGAAAGCAAAAGAAATCGTTATTTTCATCTCGGGTAGTCAAAATAAACCATAATTGTGTCCTCCGCCTAAGCGTTCACGTCATTCCCGGCAATTTAGACATAGCTGAACGCAGTATTTACGATCTAGCTAATATTATTTATGTGTCAACTTGTTCTATTTTCGAAATCGGCACACTGGATGCGCTCCCGCATCGCTACGTGATTCATTGCCGGGAAATAGATGCAATTCTAAATTTGAATATCGGAAAGAATTACGAGGGAAATGCATTTCATAGATGAATTAATGGAATTCGTTAGAGTTTAACTGCATTAATGTAATGTAAGCCTAATAATTGCGTTGCCTAAAAAATTCGGCCATATTTATATTCTCATACAATAAATCCACAGAAAATATAAAATAACTTCTTAATATGAAACCTTTCTCCATACGATTGCAGCGACAAAAAAAGCACTGAGTCACTTTTTAAAAAAGTGACAGATAATGTTCCAAAGTAATTGCGATGTCGTGTTCCAACTACTTTGTACGGGTACTAATTTTAACGTCCCTTGAAGGTATCGATGCATATGTTAACGTTACACGCAGGATTGATCTCAATAGCGCTTAACGACGAAAGATTTTCATGCAACTAGAAATCTAAGATAGTGTGAAATAACTTATCCTTATTAATTATATAAATGTTAAAAGAACATTGTCTGTATATTCATTACGTCTAAACCGCTAAACCAATTTTAACGAATTTTGGTAGGGATATAGATTGGAATTTAAGGAAAGATACTCTTTGTCGCGAAAAAAAAGGGATGAATGAGAAAAATGTTTACATCTATTCATCTCGTATAATATGCCTAACACGTGTGTGTTGCTCACACAGGCCATCTCATATAATATGCTTAACACACACAAAGCATCTCGTATAATACGCCTAACACACACAAAGAGCATCTCGTATAACATGCTTAACACACACGCTCACACAGACCATCTCATATAATATGCCTAACCCACACACAGACTATCCCGTATAATATGCCTCCTGCCTTATTGTGCCTCGTGGTTGGGTTAAAATATCAGTTCTTGGTTGCTGGATTGGTTGATGTTTTAGGTTGCTGCTACGTTTTTGTGTCCCGTAGCTAATTTGATCGTTAGTTCATCGGGGACTTTTTCATGGAATGTTTCTTGATAACTTGAAGACTTGGTTAATTATTTTTTGTTCGAAAGAGTATACTTTCAGATTCTATAGAATTACTCAAAATCGGTTTAATAATTTTATTTTTAAATGCAAAAAAATGGTATGTCATCGAAGTAAACAAAATTACATACTTTTCTTTTGAAGTCACTTATTTTTCAAGTCTTGTATTATTACCCTTTCTAAAAACATTTTCTTAAATCAGCGAAGCACGTTTTAACATTTCTCATGTTACACAAAGTGTTGTAAAAGTGTAATTATTTAATTAAAAACCTACAAGTAATTTTAAAGTGAATTAATTAGTATTCGTGAAGTCATTTCCATATACTTACAGTTGTTTTGATAAAAACATCGACATCCGATACGTGCGTCATTCGAAGGGGTAAAAAGAGTCGTCGACACTTATAAGGATTATCGCCTGTAACGTCTGCTTGTTACGAGGCTTCATGGCGCAAAGGCTTACGTGGTAAAAACAAAATTTTAGTTGTATTTAAATTTTACTTGGTTATACAAGACTTTTTAAGTAAAGGGTAACCTTTTTAAGTAGAGCGAAATACATAATTTAGTGGTTAAAGATCTTTATTCTCATAAGAACATACATAGGTTCACTTACATGAGATTAAATAATGTACGTTACATACATACGTTAATAGTCTTTCACATGGTTTACTTACTTATTCCTGTTATTTTGATTTTAAAACTTCCTTTAAAACAAAAGTACTAGCCAAATCGGTCAAGTCGTTTTCGATTAACCGGTGTACATATAGGGCTGATAAGCAATACTGTGTCAAGCCACACGGAATTCATTTTGAGAAAATGGCGTCTAAAGATGTCAAACCTATTGCTTAATAAATATGTGTGGTGTTAATATATACATTTTCTTTTCCATTTTTATAAAAAGTATAATGAATTAAAATCAAATTGGCTAGTGAAGGGTTTTATCTGATAATAAGTTTTTCAAATGTTTGATATTATTGCATAATTCAAAATATGGAATACACTTCAATATTAAATTGAGAATTTTTTTCCGTACTTATTTAGTTCAGATGACTTGAAATTTTTTTGAATAATGTTAATTACATAATGTATTATCAGAATACATCAATATCTCTAAATTTGACTTTTTGTGTGTTGATTATTGCTTATCAGTATCCACTTAAAAAAACTGCAAAATGTATTCTGAACTCTTTGCGTTTTAAGATTTGCGATGGAAAAAATACAGCGCCAAACATTTCGCTATGGATGGCGCTGTATTACTAGCCCCTCTGTTGCTACGCAAATGCGTAGTAGAATAGCACATAGCCGTAAAAGTCGTAACAGGCTAATTAATTACCAAACATAGTCGCTATCGCGTTGTCACATATTTCTACTATTTTAGTGCAAAATAACTTCTAACTATTCTTTAAGTATTACTTTGCATGTTTTGATAGCGATAATGTTTGACAGTAAAATACATTACGCATGAATGATTTTAAAAGAGTTACTATCGAGTTCTTGGTAGATTACGTACATTCTAAAATAGATATATAAATTGAAGATTCGACTAAAGTATGTTTTGAGTTTGAGTTTGAATTATTGGTCTGAGTCATGGAACAACGAATTAGCGACTTATTTGAAACAGCGAAACTTCACAGCAATACTGTTCACGTTTCGTCAGCGTCAATTGTGTAATTAATTTCGTTATTAATTAAAAACACCATCGTTACCGTCACGTTCATTTGTACCACAAATAACGATACCGCGTCTCACAACTAACGTGTCGAAATGTCGTACCTTCATACAATGCTACATATCGCTTGGTAACTACCGCACTCATAAATCACTGTGATAGACACTGACGAAACTAACCCGGCTTGTCCGACGTAATTCCACGGCTAACGTTGTAATAATTGACAGTTGTTTTCGATGCCGTCGTTTTTACAACTACCCGCGGCCGATAAATAAGATAACTGTCAGTGACGTCACACGCTCGTTCTTGTTATGGTTCTGCTTGTGCAAGTATTGAATATAGCTTGTTAATGTGTACTATTATGTTGGTCTAAACCAATATGTAAAAAGCAATCAAAATCAAAAGCAAAATACACCATTCTGTGGACGACACATTTATACCAGTTATCAATTTTAAACCTACACAACAGAACCTAATTTAATAAAATTAGGACTAATCAGAAATGAAAAAAGGGTTTTCAAAATCGGTGAAGTTCAGAAGTAACAAGCAATAAAAAAACATAAACTATGAATTGAGAACATTTTTGAAGTTGAAAATCGGTTTAGCGGTTTAGCCGTCAAAACATAACAAACAGGTAGACAGTCTTACTTTAATTTTTTAATATTAGTCAGAATTGTGTAATGGTTATGGATAAGATAAAAAGGATTCTTTTATTGATGCAAATTTAAATAAAATCACAAAACTCCGATGCGTTTAAATTTTGAATCTTCAAAGTTGTGAAAGCAATTTCGTAATTGACTGTCCCGTATATTTTACTTTCGACAAGTTTTTATTACAATACTACAAATTACGCTTATGTAAACTCCGATTGTGAGTGTCACAGAAACAATCATTATCGTGAGTAACGATGCTCCGTCCAGAGAGAGTGTGGTATTGAGATGTCGCAGCGGATCGGATGAAAACGAAAGCTATGGCTTCTTTGGCGGGAAATCGTTGGTGTTTTACATGATTCGTTGTTGACATGACGATGGGAGAAACGTATAAGTCTACGATGTGCAAACATATTTATAAATAAATAAATAACGCATCACACTCAGCGGCCCCCATTAAGATCTCATGACCTTGTGTCGGGGGTTCGAAAACACTCACAACACTAACACAAACACCCAGACCACGACAAACATCCGTATGGCCAATACACACGTTTGCCGTGAGCGGGGATCGAACCCGCGACCGTTAGCGCTTTAGTCAGTTGCAGTGACCATTGCGCCAACATGTCTGTCAACTTATACAATTTATACTTATACTTATTAATTTACATATATACAATTTATACTTATTAATTTTAAAAAATGATACATATAGTATCGCGTTAAAATAATTATCATTCTCATAATTAAGATGAATTTAACAACACAATATGTGAAAATCAATCAGGGTATTTACCCTGATAAAATAGATAGGCTAAAGAAATTGTCAAAGAATTAGATATGTATACTTAATATTTTTTGTTTGAGAAGTTGGTAACAATCGTTAAAAATAAGCAACATTTAATTTTTTACACATTTATAAATAAACATCAGATGTTTTCTGAAAATAAAAAGCAGTAGCCTACCTTGACATAAGAATTCAAGAGCACAAATTAAGTCCCTGCTGAATTATCTAATCGACGCGACATGTAAATGAAGTGGGAATAATTAATTCCCGAGTATTTGCATGTCACCGAGGCGCGAAGCCACGTAAATGTCAAAGGCTACACGCGATTATTCTATGGATCCGTAACTTTTTAATCGCTACCTTTATATTATTGTATTTTGGTTTTTTATAATGTTTTTACAACGTTCCTTATTTAATGAATTCACCTTGAAGATTAGCCCTAAAGTAGAAATATTGGTGAATATTTCTTATGTACCAATTTATATTGCCTCAAAATATTTGTACGAACTGTGATTTTATGTAAAAGTTATGGAGTCACCTAATACATCAAATTTGAATGTTAAGTTATTGAGAGATAAAAAAGTAAGCATCATTATACTCTGTCGATTATCATGATGCTCTGTTCTAGGGATAATAAATTTGACATATATTAACCTTGGGTGTTGCCAACTTTCAATACAACTTATGTATACCTTCTGTTCAATAACCAGTATAAGCATTTACCGATTTCCTAATTTTTATTTTAAATACTACTCGTACATCATTACATCAATTCTATATAATTTATTTGTATCCATCGTACGGCATCAATGATGCGTTGTTTACACCACGCCATGTTGCTCAATCATCGATGACTAATGCCTGCAAATTATACTTCTAAGCCTTCCCTTTCTTTCACATAATCCTTTAACTCTTTAATCCCATAATGTTTCTTGTAAGCCTTCTGGCTTATACAACATAAGTGAAATACTAGCAATATATACTATATTTTTTTTTTTTTATAAAAATAGTAGGCAAGCGAGCAAGTCACCTGATGATGATGATCGCTTAGATCATGCCCATGAATATTTATGTGACCTGAGGAGTTACAAATGAGTTGCCAACTTAAAAAGGAATGCGGGATAATAGACAAAACTCTTTAAATAAAGATTGAAAAAAATGCGGAATAAAAAGGAACAAGCAGTAAGGAATGGGGTAAAGGGATAGGCTTGCGGTTCTCTCACTCACCGCGCGAGACGCAAATATATTATCTAATTCACGCCAATTTTGTGCGACAAGTGTAGTCAATCGTCTACAGCTTGGCTCTACCACAATAAAAGTTATAGTATCCCGACTTTGTTGACTTCGTTTGCATTGTCGTTAGCTTAGTAATGAGATGCGGGAAAGTTAATTAAGGGCCAAGATTTACATTATTGCGTTCGATATAAATCTCGAGCTGTTTCGCTCAGTTGTCTTACGTGTGTTTCACTATCAGTGCTTTATTGGCGTCCAGCGGTCCACTGGCATATCAGATTATTGGATTGTAAATATTTCTTTAAAATAACATTATATTAGGTACCTATATTTTAATACGAAAGTTGTAACAAGATTTTTAATTTTTTATACGCTTCGCTTATAGTAAATAGCCTATAAATGTGCCACTGATGGGCAAAGACCTCCTCTCCTATTACGGAGAAGGTTTAGAGCTTAATCCACCACGCTGCTTAATGCAGGATCTCAGATATGGTGGCAGTATATATTTGTAACTTTTACGCTATATCCAGCAAGGCATCTAGTATTCTTATATGAAGCCGAGCTAACAAAACCGGTTCAATACAATTTTAAAGTTCCGAACCCCTATTTCTAAACGATTATTTCGAGATACCCTATCAGGGTCTTAGTTCCAATCGATTTACCACAGAGATCGCGGAGATAGCGTCGGGATTAAGTTACAAAACACAAATACCGGTGTATCGATAGCGTGCGCTAATCAATTAGAGGCGGCATAATCGCCCGATTGATTTAACTACGGGAAACCGGCCACTTTTCAACGTCGAGCTCAATGTCTAGGAAATTGTTCGTTTAGCACTTGGCGTTTATTGCGAGGCTTAGTATTAATGATTTTTGTTTTTTAAGTGGAAATGTGTTGATGATAAGAAAGGCTGTGGAATATAATTTAGGAGATATTTCGTGTTTAATACCATTTTTAAACACCTGAACAAAAAGAGGTTATAAGCTTGGCGTGTATATCTGTGTGTTACGATTGGACCGATTTTGATGTGTGTGTGTTTTTTTTTTGTTTAAAAGCTGATGTAATGGGGATGGTTTCTAAATTATAATTTATAAAGACCCGTTGAGACGTTTGAAGCTTATCTGCTCTTTTATTCTTTTTTAGAGGATCCGAGCAATTTCTACGTATCTGATCCAAACGAAATTTACTATACTATGACTATTTAATATACTATGACTTCAATGATAATAAAAGAACAGTTATTGAGGTAAAGGAATAAGTTTTACATCTTTTTTTTTAATATCGTGTTTTATTCATATGTTTTCGGACCTTTAAATGAATATAAAATGAAAGTATAACCTTGTCCTTCGACATTATTTAAAGATTAAATAAGAACATTAAATCCTTTTAACGTTATTACAGTTTTATGATGGATTTTAAGAATCGAAAATAAGTGTTAATCGGGTTTTATTAGCCTTAATTGATGCTTTTGAAATTTTCCAATATATTATTTTCAACATATACATATGTACATATCCTTACAGAACCTTCGTTTTATGTTTAAAAGGTTATTTAGTTATTAATTGCATTGCAAAATATTGCCAATAAAATATTTGATGTTGTTTTTAACAACACCACTTTCGAAAGGGTATTTTCATTGCGCATTTGCGTTCAATTACAAATTACATCATCCTATAATATTTAACCTGTAACAATAATTGATGTGTATGTATGATATCGGTAACACTGTGTTTCGTGTGAAATATTTTAGGTAAATTCGTTGATTTCTTTACATAGTTCGATTAATCGTATATATGAGACTTTAACAATCGCATCTCAAAATTACTAATTAATTATTGTATGCTAAAAAATAATAATCTTCAAATGACATTTTTTTTATTGTTTGACTTAATTTATACTATCCTAGGTATAATAAAGAAGCCGTTTGTAGTTTTCTCTCTTTACACGTCAACTCTGATTGCATCAAATGCAACAGATTTAGATCAGTGAACTCTTACTCAGATCGGCTATCTCGGAGCCTAGATAAAATTCCAGTTTGACCTGTCAGTGTTTTCCCATCTGTTTTCTCTTAGATGTGAGCAATTGACATTATCACTTATCAGAAAATTGATCTAGCATTGGACGTTTTAAAACTAAAATTTTCATTTTAACCAATGACTATCTTATAGCTATCTTGTTTTCGTTTTAGTGACTACGAATTAATCAGTTTTGTCACAAACAAGATAATGGTTGGTTGCAATGATATTTTTAAAATTTAAATATACCAGCGGCTCTCCGTGGTTTCACTCGCACTTAACATGAGACTTTCATACAAACTTCCAAGCCTCGTTTTACCCTTTTATGGTTCAACTTTTGCAAAATCCCATCTAAGTGAGCACCTACGTCCTAAAAAAAACCTCCGTGCACAATTTGAAAATCTCAGCCCTTGTACTTTCTGAGATTTCATAATAATTAAGTGAGAGACCTTTCGCTTTTATATATATGTATAGTTAGATTACGTTCCTATTATTTGACGTTTAATACGTGTATACATTTTCAACTTTGACAAACTCGTTAATTATCTTGTGGGCCCAAAGATTATCGATTTGCAGCACTCGTCTGTCATATTCGGTAACTAGTCGGTTGCTTGGCAACGTCGTCTAATATGGACGTCATTCTGGGTAACACAATCCACGAGCTTGTGATCTGATTATCTCTAATTATATAATATCATTGAGCTGTAATAGCATTTTTAATGTTTAGCGTAGATAAGAAATTTTGATTCTGTTTAACTTACAGTATTCTGTTTATTTTTTTTAGTTACGATTTTTTTTTATTATATTTTTATTGCATAGTCTAAAACACAAGTCGTTGCGAAAATATCCATCACTTCCAAAGCTGCCGGTAATGATAACATTACCCGGGATATGCTTATACCTATCCTTGATTATCTCAATCCTATTATCACACACATATTAAATTATTCCTTTGAATCGAAGACTTTTCCAACGGCCTGGAAGTTAGCCCATGTGATTCCTTTACCTAAGGTATCATATCCCTCCTCGCTTTCTCAATTTCGACCTATTTCTATTTTGCCTATCCTATCAAAAGTCCTGGAAGACGTTGTGTACAAGCAATTGTCTTCATTCCTTTCAATTAACCACCTTCTTAGTCCTTTTCAATCTGGTTTCCGTTCTGCTCACAGTACTTCCACCGCACTACTCAAAGTCACTGAAGATATTCGCTGGGCTATGGATAAAAAAGAATTGACTATTCTTATTTTACTGGATTTCAGCAATGCGTTTAATTCAGTGGACTTTGATGTTTTGCTTGCTATCCTTCGCTCACTTAACATTGGTCTTCCTGTGATGGATTGGTTCCAGTCATACCTTCGTGGTCGTCAGCAGATGGTAAAGTCTGACGAGGCATCCTCAGAATGGGCTGATCTATCTGCTGGCGTCCCACAGGGCGGCGTACTTTCTCCTCTTCTGTTTTCAATATTCATTAATGAAATCACCAAAGTTATCTCTTCTCGCTACCATCTCTATGCAGACGATTTACAACTTTATAGACACGCCACCTTGTCAGACCTGAGCTCGGCCATAGATGCTATCAACTGTGACCTAAACAGTATCATGACTTGGGCCAAATCTTTCGGGCTCCTTGTTAATCCCTTAAAATCGAAGGCTATGATTATAGGTAGCAAAGGGCTTCGAAGCAAAATTGACTGGGGCAACTTACCTAGTATAACCTACGATGGAACCCAAATTGCATATAGTGACCAATTAGTGAATCTAGGGTTAATTATAGATTGCAATCTCTCGTGGCGAGCGCAGGTTAATGAAGTCAGTAAGCGTGTTCACTACTCATTACATTCTCTAAAACGTTTGCAGAATTTTCTACCCTTTCAAACAAAAATTTTACTTGCACAGTCACTCCTTCTTCCTATCCTCGATTATGCTGATGTTTGCTATCTTGATGCGAATGAGGAGCTACTTGACAAATTAGACAGACTTCAAAATTTGTGCAATCGTTTTATCTATGGACTGCGCAAATTTGATCATATTTCTCAATTTCGACGTCACTTAAAATGGCTCCCTATCCGTCTTCGCCGGAACTTGCACATCTTAACACTTCTCTTCAATGTCCTGAAAAATGCATCGCCTACTTACTTACATGAGCGTTTTCTGTTATGTCCTCCTCGCGACCGACCATTACGCTCATGTGTCTCAATTAAATCACTTGAGGTTCCTTTTTTCAACACAATCTATTATGGCAACTCTTTTACTGTTCTCGCAGCGCGCCTCTGGAACTCTCTTCCCAATAGCATATTCTACAATAATCCTAATACTAATTCTTTTAAAATCAGAGTTAAGCAGCACTTTCTTTCCACTTCTATTTAATTTTATATATACATATACATATATATATATATATATATATTTATATTTATATAAGTATATATATACATGATTATATATAAGTAATGGTATTTAATGATATTATGGGTATTTAAGTAGTTTATTTTATTTATTTTTTTTTTTATATAGCTTTTCAATCTTTTTTAAACGTTTATATGTATATTATTTTAATGACACTGTGTTTTGTTACTTTTTCTTTGCTATTCTGTTGGTATTGTACCTATACCATAATGATTATAAATAATCTCCGTTATGTCAAGGGTTTCTGGAAGAGATCTCTTATAAGAGATAAGTTATCCCATGTACACATTTGGTTTCCAAAAAACATTGTTTTCTGTGAATTTTGTTTGGTACATAAATAAATAAATAAATAAAATATATTTATGTTAATTATTCAACCAAACTCCTTTCAATTAAACGAAAATTTTTTAACTTTAAAAATTATTTAACTTCACTAACTACCAACGAAAACGACGACAAGAAAATACTAACATAAAATTGTCTCATACGCATTACACGCGACCATGGCATAACACATCCCCATTCTATTTCTTAACTAGGCCACTCTATTTAACCTTACACTTGTCTAGATAACGTTAGCAGCGTCAAATATATTTATTTATCTCCATCAACGGTTCAGAATCAGTCAGCTTATGAAACGAGTTCCAAACCTTGTGGATAACATCTACGATTTAGATTATAATTTCGTAAAAACTGCTTACAATTTTGTTCTTGACATGTTCTCATGTAAACTGTAATACAATAGCTAAATATTCTTTTATTAAGAAAACTTTAGACGATATATTTTACTCAATTTAACATTGTTATATTTAATGTTTAACTTAACTTTGGTTAAAAGTAACAAATTTAATTTCTCTTTGAAAAAAAAATTCGCTAATTTAGTAGAATATTGAATTTAATTTTTTTTCACAATGATTCATATAAATAAACTAAAATTATTTTCTTGTAAAATTTATTTGTGCAATTACAAATATATCTATTCATATTAATGACGTTATCAATTATGACTAACCGTATAAAATGAATGTAATATTTCATAAATATATAAAGATTATATTAAATGTTAAAACCAAGGCCAGGAGTCGCATTTTTTTATGTCCGGGGTTAGTCACGACACAACACTCTAGAGAGTACAAACCCTTCTACACGAGGTGTATAACCTTGCTTTTTATTGCAGCCTAAGGATAAAGTAAGGCACTCAGAGGCACAGTTTGACCGCCTTAACTTCTTATTCGTGCACACGAGCTTAAATAAATAACATTTGCGTCTTCTTTGTTTATATATCTTGTTAAAGGATTCTTTTCACAATTCGTAGAGGACTGTAGAAGTTTATTTGCAAGCATATCGATGTCGAGATTAAAGGACCTTAATCGGAACTATAAAAGTATGTTAAAATCACTTATTACCATATATTGCAAAGTTGTAAAAAATATTATTAATTCACACATAAACAACTACGCTTTAACACAAAATAATTCATATAAATTATTTATCTGCTGGAATACATAAATACAATTTTAACGATCGTAAAAATTTACGTACATAAATTCGCAGACGCAATTAAAATTAAAGTTGTAAAAAAAACTCAGCGGATTTACGGCTGAACGTAAGTGCACTCAACTCTTCCGCCGAAGGTAAAAAAAAAAAGTTAACGTCAAAGAAAGTGGTTCCGGTAGGCGAGTGCAATACTTATTCCGTCTGGTATGAAATGTCGGACATTTACTACTCGTAAATATTTATATCGCGAAATAGGGGGCGATAACTTTTTACGAGGCACTTAGGGTGCTGTCAGGGCTGCTGGGCTGATAAAAACGTTGAGGACTTAACGGGACGCGGCAGACTAGGTTAACCTTGTTTTTTATCGTTATGTATAGGCTATGTACGGTTAATACAATATTTTAGTATGTTTTCGGACGTAAAAACGTGTGATAAAATTTGGTAAATTGTTTCGAGGGTTTTTTTTTTTGTAATATTAGGGTTCTTCTAAATTTTTAATATATTTGCTTTAGTAGGTACATCGAACTTCGTTTGATATAGTTCAACATCGTGTGGATTATTTCGTTTATGTTTCAAACTATTCCAATGGCGACCGGTAAAATCATACCTTTGAATGATCAAAACTGCATTAAGTCGTAATATAAACGACGTAACTGCCAGTTAAGTGTCCACAATTTGAATACATTATCTAAAAGTTTCTAAATAATGTACTTTATTACTCCATGTGTCATGAGGTCACAATTTAAAACGAGATACAAACAACAATTGAAGAGAACATCCGTGAGACACATTCTGTGCCCTCGAATAAATAATTATAAAAATGTTTGTGGATATAACGTTGTTGGAACCTTTTTTTAAAATAATGTAAATATTTATATATTCAATTTAATTCTTTTATTTTATATAATTATAATAATTAGAAATAGAAAACAAAATATTTGCCAAAAAATCACCACCAAGTGTTCTTAAATAATTATGTAAAATAATCTTCAAAATAGAACATATAAAAACTGTTATATTCAGTACTAATACACTTGATGCAGCATTTATAGAGGTGGATACAAAACTAATAAACTCATACAATAACATAACATTAGAAAAAAACAAAAACACTTGATTTTATATAAGATCTGTACAAAGATACAAAATTTTCTAACTAAGTTCAACTAAGGAAGTGGTAATAATTATTTTGTTAGTTATATTAATGAACCGTTAAAAGCTCATTTGCTTAATCGGTTTAGTACTTGAGGAGATAAGGCAGAGAGCTGAATGAACGGTCTATTTTAAGAATTTTAAACTGAATGACGTTATACTGTTAGAATGTATAAGATTTTCAGTAAATTTTAACGCATATTTACGTACCTATCTAAAATAAATAATAATTTATAAATTACTTCTTCTATTCTCTATCAATTAATTCTTATTCTTCTTTCAGTACATAACGAAAAATTCCTTCTACATAATGATGATTGATCGAAGCTATTACGAAAACTTTATTGGACAAAAATAAATAGAAACGTTTAAATAATATATAAAGTTCTACTGCGATCGTAAACACAGTTATGCTACAAGTTGCCTGGTTTTGTTTAAAAGTAAATGTGGATAAATTCGAACAATAAAATTTTTTGATATAAAATTTCTATACCGTTAAAAATAATTTTAAACGTGATAGAACATTATTCAAACAATACGAACGTCCTTCTTTCACGTCTTTTCAATCACGTATCAACACTGTTTAAATATTACGAAAATATAAAATCTTGATATCCAGAACAAATAAGCATAGATCAATACAAAATACAAATTATCAAAACAATCCAACCAAACACACTTTCCAGAGCTATCGAAACAAACGCGATAAAGTTATTAATGTTTCACATTAATTTGTTTCGTTTGAATATAATTAAACCAATGGCCCTTGCTATAATGGTTTTCCAATGAACATCGTAGTTTCAAACTGTTATTAACCAGCTAAAGACACCTATTAAATAATACTTACACCGTCAGTAACCGCAGGCTGTCATATAGAAACAACTCTCCTTTAATTAAACCTTGAAATACAATATTAACCACATCTATAAAGCTGTTAACGAATCAAGGTATCATCCAGTAGCGCTGGAAGAAATATATTCACTCCATTTTCAACTTTATAAATTAAAAGATAAGGTCGACATTTGCTTGTTTAGGAAATGGTCCTTCTTTGAGTAGAAACTTCGATTATTCTAAATCACAGGCTAATCGCCTGACCCTACACTTCACACAACTATTGAATCCTATCACTGGCATGACAAACGTGTTGAGTTTATTATAAATAATGATGTAATTAATTAAGGATGAAGATAGTTTCGATTAGGTAATATTGACTAGGAGTTACGTAATTACCATTTCTAATTACATGAGGATGTTTTCAATAGTGACTAGCCTGTTTAGGTCTTGATTAAACAGTCATTTAGATAAGGGACAATAATTTGGTTCAACGTGTCTATTGTTGTAAGTAATTTATTGAAAGTAAAAAGGTATCAAGTGACAAAAAAGGATACTTTACGAAGGTGCAATGGAAAAGTGTAAAGGCAGCCTTATGAAGCCGGAAGGGAACGTGGATAGAAAATCTGGTTACAGCTCATAAGGACCTTATGTTTGCAACCTGATACTGGGTTTATACCAGCGTCGTGGCTTCCAGGAATATTGAAACAAATCAGTGACATATGGTGTTTATCATATTAGGTTAAAGCTCCGTGACCTTAATTTATCGGTAGACTATTGGTCATTGAACTCGTGATTCACTTTGTAACTGATTTCAATACAAAACTGAAATTCAGTTTAGATATTGTAATCTATAAATAAATTAAAATAAACAAATTTTAAAGCGGCGGGTTTGTAGAGTTCAGAATAAAACGAATATCGTCTATCATTTGAGGATTAGACGCGTAATTCTACCGTAAATCCTTGGAGTGCTGAGAACTGGCTCTCTTCACTTGTAATCACAGGACAGGAGCGCGACAGAGCGTGGGTCGCTCGCAATCAGACGTGCGTAATGTGCCACCGCTTGATCTATTTATGTTTCTAACAGTTTTCATATATCCCACATCGTTAGAACCACAAGCGCAATTTAAATGATATATTAGCTTAGAATCACCTTTGCATTTATTCCAATTCTTTATATGGAACATGTATTTCAAATTGCACAAATATTTAGTCAATATGAAAACGGAACTGGTAACTACCATAATTTACCGACAAAATCAAGATTATAAACAAGTTAAAGTAGTTAACGTGTTTGTTTTAAAGCTTTTCCTGTCTTACTAAGTAAGATCATCCAGGATAATCTTCACTCGCTGTAAAACATACCTTACCAAATCGTTTAAGGCTCTGTGACTTTTTATTGCGAACTCCACGGGCAAGCTCCTTAGATAGTTATGACATCCGGTCCCAAGCTGCTCTGTTGAAGAGTTGTCGTGACACTCAGTCTGGTTTTGCGTTGTAAATTATTTCTTGCGCTGGTAACTACTTATCAGGGCTTTGGAGTTTGAGATTGTAAAACTAAACTTAAATACCTGAACCTAAGAATATATCAACAACAACAAATATTCTTTATTGTACACCAATATCTATAAATATAAATATGTAAAGTAAGATACACAAAGCGGTTTTATCGGTAAGATAGCGATTTATTCCAGACAACCTTTGGGCGTTTACAACATATCAAATGCTGTTTGAACACCACAAAGCATGGAGTTTTAACGTCAAATGTATTACGAGAGAATTACACTTATAAGTTTTGCTCTCAGACTTTCATAAAGATTTACATAAGTTATTTCTCATTGCTTCCCAGTAATCAGGTGTACCTGAAAGAATTTACTGTCAGTGTCTTATTTTGACATTTACAGTTTTCGTAACTACTTACGACGTATCACAGATACTGTTTGAGGTTACAGAGTTTTATATCAGATACGAAATTATAATTTACAAATGTAGTTCTTGCCTAAAAACACCTACGAAGTACTAGGTTACAGAGTTATTTTATATTGCTCACGAGAGGAAAACTTCCAAATGTAATTCTCACCTTATAGAGATGATTTTAGGAAATTTATAATATTTTGCTAACGAATGTTTTTTTTCTAGCCGCCTCCGATCGTCCACTCTCCGCCAATTGCTTTGCCGCCCCCAACTGCTGCTTCTGCGCCGCCGGCCTCGCACTGCTCCGCACCGCGCACTATCGTCATCCAGCGACCAGACGCGCGGCACGGCTTCGGCTTTACCTTGAGACATCTTGTCGTTTACCCACCGGAGTCGTTACAGGTAAATATAGTAAGTAAAAATATACTAGAAATAAAATTACATTAACATAATTCGAAGCTTAATTTACTACGGTGGGCTATTGAGAGCTTTTATAGCGATATTATTTACTTCATCTTTCAAAAGATTTACAGAAGAAGAACATTTTAAATAACTGTTCTTAGATTAGTAACACAAAACTGATTTAATTAACAATTTATAGTTATCAGTGCAGAATCATGATGACTGGATTTTTTTGGACATCAAAACTTAAAATCGTTGAAAATACAGAAGCGATGCGACACAATAACACGGAATTTAGGAATAATTTCTCGTCGATCCGTTTGGCATCTATTCCCAAATGGTCATGCCAAATGGTATTTTCATTTGTCAACTTGCCAAATAGGTAAAAACATGACTTATTTTCCAAATAATCGAATTTTCCATCAAAGTTATTCAATTGGCGCTCTTAACCTAAAAACTAGACTTTTGACTTTAAAATCGTGTAATATTTGGAACAATTTCAGGAGTTATATGAAGATGCGCGCCACCTGGCCGTCGGCGCAGTGGGCGCGCCAATGGACACGATCTTCGTAAGGTCGGTGCGGCCGGGCGGACCGGCAGCGGCGGCGGGGCTGCGCGCCGGCGACCGCGTGCTGGCCGTCAACGGCGAGCCGGTCGCCTGCGGCAGGTCGCGGGCACCCTACGCGAGGGTTGTGCAGCTAGCGCAGAGGGAGCCTCGGACGCTCAGGCTCACTGTTGTGCCGAGGGATCACGATTTGTTGCAAAGGGTAAATTGATATTTATATTTATCTATACTAATATTACATAGAGGTAAAATTAGTTTGTATTATTGCATTAGAGAGCCAGTTTATTGAGGAAGGTTATGGGTTACATAACACCAGGCAAAGCCTCATAGGAATGAAGCAATAAACACAAACGCGAAAGAAACCGCTAGGGGCAGTTAGTTTTGTAAAAACACATGAACATCTTGTATCTGAAATATACCAGTATTTTATTTTACAAAGTAATATATACGAAAACCTTATTAAATATTATGAACCAATTTCGAAATAAGAACAAAAAAACTTCGAATATGCAAAGTAAAACCAAACAAAATCTGTGATTATAGAAATTATTGTTATTAAAATTATCCTAACGATTTTTATCTTGTTTTAACAGTATTTCAGTGAAGCGGCGTATAACCCAGAGACGAACCAACGGCCGATCGACATGCCGGCGGTGACGGAACACGAGTCGCGGCTGTTCGACGCCTACAGGCGGCCGCGGCTGCCGGCTTTGCCAGCGCCACAAGCGCCCTCGAGACATCGCGAGGACCCAGAATACGCGACGGTAGCGCCGCCATCCAGATACGATGCGCCTCGACTACCAACAACACCGCATTATCTTTTACATGATGGGTAAGATATCGTAAACTTTAAATAATAAGTAAAGGAAAGTAACAGCCTGTAAATGTCCTGCTGGGCAAAGGCCTCCTCTTCTATTAAGGAGAAGGTTTACAGCTTAATCGACCACACTACTCCACTGCGGATTGGTGGATATAAATGTCAGAATTTCTCCAGGCATGTACAGTTGCCGGGTTTGATACCGCGATCATCGGTTGAGATTGATGTGTTCTAACCTCTAAGCCATTTCGGCTCTTTGAATTAAAATTGTATTCAATTCATACCAAAAATTATTTACATTACGATGCTCGTGATTCTTAAAAATAATAATGTAGTTTAATTAATACAATATAATAATCCTAAATTTACAGCAGAAGAGAATCCGACACTTCTTTACCATCATCAGCAGCGGAGAGCAAAGACAGTCTCGGTTCCTTCGACTCGAACTCGACACTTACAGGCCGAGAGCTGGACGACTCGATTATCCTCTCCCGAATACGAAAGAGTCTAGAGCAGAAGGAGGCCTTCCTCAGACGTCCCAGTCAACCCACCGGGTGGGTCACCCCGGACGCCCCACCGCCGATTAAACAAAAGGAATTCTATGCCAGGCCTCAGAAGCTACAGAAGCCAGCGTGGCCACCACCTCCTTCTTCCCCACCGCTAGCAGCCTCCCCACCACCGCCGCTTCTCCAGCCACAGAACCAAGAACAGAGGAAAGAAGAATGCGCCACAAGCGTAGACAGTGGAACCTATAGTGGCTACGGTGAAGTGAACGGAACGCATAATGACAAAAATAGATTAAAGCAAGATAAAAGTCAGTTCGTAGCGACGTTGTCGAAGATACAAGAAACTTCACCAAACGTTCAAAGTACGAACGTCGGAACCTTAAGCAACGGATCGTCTACAGAGTTCAGAGAAGAAAACGCTTCATCTAGTAATCAAGATAATAGGTAAATTGAACAACAAACTCTTTAAAAAGTTTTATCAAAAAATCATAACATTGATTATGAATGATCTTGAGTACATAAATATGAGACTACTAATAATCTGTATAATTCTTTGAATTTCTAGATACCCAGTACCTGAGCTCCAGTTAGTCACAGCGCGAACAAGGCAATTAGAAGAAGCACGAGGTGTAGGCGAGAGGCGAACAGAAGTAGCAAGAAGTGAACTCGCCCGCCTGTCCACCACGAGATTGGAGCCAAGCGTAGCTTTGAGAAGAAAGGAGTTTGAAACACGCACAGTCAGAAGAGAAGCTAGGTCGCTAGATGTGCAGCCACAGCAAGGTTCGTTTTGGTTATTTCTTTATTATTTAATGATTAAAATCATATATTTAATATGGTATAGATGCAAATCAACTTAACATCGTACAAAGAGTTTTTCCTTGCTAAGTAAAGGAATACATAAACATATAAAAAAACACTAATGTTCGATGTTTGCCGTTAAGTCCTAAAGTGATCTTTTAAAAGAAAAACTAAAATAACAACTTTCACTTATTAGTCAAAGGTCCCCTACCCTGTTAAGAAGGTTTCGAGTTAATCCACCACACTGCTCCACAGCGGGTTGGCGTATATACATACATATGTTGAAATTTCTCCCGGCTTATGCAGGTTTCCTGACGATGATTCCCTTCAACAAATACAAGATCAATTTAAACACAAATTTAGCAGTTAAAACTCAGGGGTGCTAACTGGGGTACGAACGCATGATCACAATATAAGCTGAAATCGACGTGTTCTAATCACTAGGCCATCTTGGTTCTATAGTTCTCTTAAATGTATAAAACTTTAAAAATATTTTTTGTTATTTTAACAGATTTAGAACAAGAGTCGCCACTCCTCGGCGGGAGCCTATCAGGAAATCAGTTAATGATCACCGGCAGCAAACACCTCCATTGTCCCCCTCCAGAAGGATACGTGCCCGGTTTGTATTTAATTTTACGCAAAACTATAATTAGGATCATATAAATAAAACATTTAGTTTAGCACTCATTAGATATCCCGTAGATATCATGCTTATAAAACAGTTTTAAACTGAAATAGATTTAGTAAGTTAAATGTATTTTTTTAGAAACAGAAAAGGTTCAAATGCGAACAAGGTCGAATAGTACCGGTAGTGAAGGATTATCCATTAGAAGACATCATGCCACAGGTAATTATTGATTTCAGTTTAAACTCATGTTTTTTTCACCAAATAATTTTAAGTGAAAATTTTAGCGAGCGACAGACAATATTTCTTGGTTTTCCATTATGCTATTAAATAGTGAAATAATTAGGTAAGTAAATCGACTTTCAAGGCGCAGAAAATAAACTTTTAATCACATATGCTTTGCTGCATTTTCACTTTATGCCACATAGATTAAAAAGTCTTAAAGTATTATACGAATACAAATGATCACTAAACTTGGGATATCAGTATTGGATGGCGTTAAATTTTATTATTGAAAACGGTATACACGAATGTCATATAACATAAAATAAGAGAAATAATGAATAAAACATTAACGCCATCTTCCGGTGAAAAGTATAATCGCTCTGGCAACGCAACTCGCTTAACGATAGGCGGTTTATTACGTGTCGTTAAAATGCTGCACGGCGGTAACGCGGAGGCTCTAATGGCATGTTCCGCTCCAAGATGGCAGTCACTCGAAGAGACGTATGGGGCTGAACAGAGAACAGATGGAGGCGATGAACCGCGTGTCGCTGCCGGGCGAGGCGAGGCAGAGGCCGACGCAGCTGAGCCTCGCGCCGCCCTCGGCCTCCACGTCGGCCTCGCCCACGCCCACCACGCCCGCCGACTCAGGTCCCGAGACACGCCTGCGACTGCCTCGACTTCCTTAGCTCCCTCCCTCCGACTAGCTTCAGACTCTAATCGATAAACTTGCTACCTAGACTACAATTGCCGGGCCGCTCCCATTGAAACGATAATCATTTAATTCATTCTAAGATCATCCACAATTGGATGCTGATAAGGAATATTCAAGTTTTCTGATAATGCATTACGTATTTAACATTATACAACAAAACTTTCAAGTCATTTAAACTAATTAAGTACGGAAAACAGTTTCTTCATTTTTGTTTCGAATAATGAAGTGTGTTTCATATCTTGGAATATACATTAATCTCATATGTTTAAAAAAATTTTATTATATCAATCTGCTTTTAATTCATAATATATTTTATCATAACAGAAAAGAAAAGATGAAATAAATATTCTTCAAACAAAACTATTAAGAATACGTTTGGCATCTTTAGACGCCATTTTCTCCGAATGAAGTATTGCTTATCAGCTTCCAATTAATAGTAAATAATATAATTAAACTCTAGCATTCATGCAAATGTTAACGAGGATACCTTGCATGGCTTGTACCCAAAAATACCAGGATACCATAAAAGGGAGGGAGCGCTGTGGATCTAACCTATATTCTTCGCTGATAGCATCATTAACGGAATGCGATGTGTGTGCTTCTACGTGTGCTACTAATGCCGACTAACCGTTCGTGATACTTGATGTTTAATATATTAACTTAACATATTCTTCTGTTGATGGTCTATTAAACATTGTTTTCCTCAACAGGTTTTGCTGACGATTTGGTGACAAGACGACAGAAAAAAGATGCACAATTGGGAGGTCAGTAATTACTAAACCCTTACTTCATATGCTTATACGTTTATAGAACAAAGTGTTCAAATGTATTTGAACTTAAGTTTTAGTTTAATTTTAATTTTTAATTGTATTTATTTTGTTATCAGCAGAAGAGGAACGAGCAATGCGCAGGGTTTCATACTTGAAAGCGACGTGGGGCGATCGACTACATTTGGACAGCGATGTTGAGCCCGACGCAGACCACCATGCTCTCAGAAGGTATTCATTGTCACCATTTAAAAGTAATACTCGAAAATGTCGCCTATATCTGCTAAAGAAATTTAAATGGCATTTGAAAAGAAAATCGTTTATTTCTTTTATAGAAAATTTTTATTAATTTATAGCTTTTGGTATTCAAATAAATAGAATTTAATTATTAGTATGCAACCAGGACAAAATATATTGATACAACATAAAAATGAAATTTAAATAATCTTAATAAATACATTAAGATTAATAAAATATATTGCATGAATATAGCCACAGTTTTCTTAGATGGCAGATATAAGTGAAACATTACTAGTATATGTTACCATTATAGCCCTATCCAGTAGACCCTTTGTAGTTAACTTTCAGTATACCTAATTAAAACTATTACGAACTTACAATAACATGTAACATGTGACGTAATTTGTTTGTAGTAGAGAAGTCAGTAAAGCACCCCATTTTTGTATCAGTGTCAAATGTACATTACATTATTTGTTGTAGATAAAAAAATAATAATTATTATGATTAAAATAAAAAAAATAGTAACGTAACCTCATTCCACAGCCATTTTACGTGTATTCTAATAATCGTACATGCGTATATAAAAATTCAAGCGGTTTATTGTACATTATTAGTTTTTATCTGTGTTTTGTAAAAAAACGCAGTGCTTACCGAAAATGGCGCCCTCCACGTTTCACTGAAGACATAACACCACTGCTGCGAATATTCGACCCCCACGCCACCCTCCCCGTTCGGTACGTCGCATGACGTCGCGGTTTCGCTACTCGCCCATAGATGACGCTTTACAAATGTGTGGCTATTTACAGCATTCGAATGATAGATGGCGCTACTTACCTGAGCCGCAGACCGTTTCTCAAGTTTGAAAAACTTGTAGAAATATTGTACATAGCCGTGCCGTGCATATCACTAGATCGCCATCACCAATAATATCATAAATTCAAAAAGCGAATAGAAATTTCGTATCGCAAAGCCATACTTACACGTAAACTATTAAATAGTTGCGTTTTATGAATCGATTAAATGATTGTACGATGTGAGCTTTAGTTCTATATAAAAAATAAGTTGTTGGTTAACGTTGCATGATTTTTGTTATGCATGAGATGACGTTACGGACACGATATTTGTTTAGGTGTACGCATGTTTTGTTAAATGTTGTTATTGTAGATGTTTTCATTATATACTGTATAGTAAGCGGTAATTGGAAATTTTATATATATGTATATGCAATAATTATACTTGCTGTGCCCAATATTGCAATATGACTAATATTCATAGTATATCAGACTCGTTGTCTTAGATTTTCGCGATTATTATTCATTGAAATAAAACTATCTTAAACGGATTTAAATCGCGTATAATCTAGACTCTATCGGTCTACCCGTGACCACGAACGCTGCAAAGTGCTCGAAACGTCGGGATGATAAAAATAATTATACGCGATTTAAATCCGTTTAAAATAGTTTTATTTCAATATATCAGACTCCTTAAACACTTATGAGCAAAAGCGAAACCAAAGCGACGACACTGTTAATTCATCTATGTATCAGATAATTTAGTAGTCAGTAGAGGTGTGTAGTTATATTCTTACGAGTAATATAGTACCGCAGTCGCTTTTGTTTCCTTGCTTGCTAGCATCGCAGATAGCCGCTTTAAACCGGCCGCACATTGTAAAATATTCTGGGCCAGACAACTACTCAGAAGCGGAAGATCTGGCTCTGACAATGTGTGGAGTTTACTACGAAATGTATGAACCATGTGCCCTTCTGTGCTCGTTAAAATTTTTCCAACAGAAATTTATTTCAATGTGCGGTAGGGTCTTTAATGGGAGGTCTTTATAATTTTGTAATACGATTTTTGATAATGTTTAGCCCCGAGAAGAAAGGCGAAGAGGCTGCTGAGAGTACAGATGCTTTAGAAGCAGATGTGCAAGGCAACGTACAGATTAAAATGGTGGTCAGTAATGGAAAGGTAAGGAATAATTTAACTACAAGCGTCATTTGGAGTATGTAATATTCGAATCATAAGCTATGAGGAGTTGTCAAATATTGTTATTTAAAAGTCTAGTTTCATATCTCGTTTACTTTTTTTATCAAAAATTTTTGTTTTTGCAAAATGTTTTAGTCGTCTCTTAGATATTTATTTTATTTATTTATTTTCTTTATTTGAGAAACAAACAATTTTTAAATCACCTTAATGTTAAAAATTAAAATAAAACATAAATATGGATGCTGATATGCAATACTGTGTCAAGCCACACGAAGTTCATTTTGAGAAAATGGCGTCTAAAGATTTCGAACCTATTCTTTACACATCTGTTTGAAGAAACATATATCCATCTTTTCTTTTCTATTTTGATAAAAAGTATAATTAATTTATAGCAGATAGGCTAATAAAGATTTTAATCTAATAATATGTTTTTCAAATATATTAAATTATTGCATAATCCAAAATATGGAACTTACTTCAATATTCTAAGCATATGATTAAGAAACTTTTTTCCGTACTTATTTAGTTCAAATGACTTGAATTTTTTTTGTATAATGTTAAATACGAAATGCACTATGAGAATACATCAATATCTCTAAATTTCACTTTTTGTGGGTTGACACATTATTGCTTATCAGCATCCATATATTAGTAAAAGTTGCAATTCCTTAGAAGGTTCCATTATTTAGTGTCCAAAATACAATCCATGTAAAAGATAACTCAAATAAGATGTTTTTTCTAAGTTTTCGCGGTAGCAAGGAATGTTTTCTTACCAAATGTTTTTTACAGCGCGCAAGCGACAGGTCATGGAAGCAGGTGTGGGCGGTTCTGCAAGGCACCAAGCTCTACCTGTACAGACATCACCCCACTCAGGTAAGGCCTGCTTTCAGCATTATAAAACTATACCATAAATGTGTAAATTAATATAACTAATTATATAATAAAATATAAAATATTATCTTTATTAAAGCAAGAAATATAGAAATCTAAAAAAATGGAATCATTATTTTTAACTCAACAACTTATTATTTATAAATGATATATAACTACATACATAAAAACTATAGATTTTGTCACCCAAAGTGCCGATCACTTAAGACGACGGTAATCGAATCGTTAAGAATCGATAGTATTTTTACTCGACTCCTGTCAATAGTACGGATCAGTACTATCTACTAGCTTACTCTTTACACGGTAAAACAAATATTTTGAGCACTGCGGCTAATGGATTACTGTTTATATGGAATTTTTATTGTTATTGTTTTGTCCTACAATTCCCTCTATTAGAAATATTAAAAAATCGTTCGTAAATAATAAGTTAAAATCTTTTATTTTTAGAGATTTCTTGATAAATTCTCAAAAGAACTTATAAAAATATCTTTATACTTATTTGTAATATAAAACACTTTTAAATAAAATTCGAATGATCCATATTCCTTTTTAAATGTTACTTCAAACTTCAGACGTACCGTACCATATGTTGCTATCCTTAAAAAAATATGATACAATAAATTAGCTAATTATCGTCAAAAGCATCGTATAATTAAGAATTCCACGCATATCCTACTTATCATACAAATGCTCGAACATTTCCTGTGTCCGTAAAGAGGCAAGCACCTGGCTTCCTCGCCTCTAACTACGTATCTAACGGACATTTCGGTAAGGTACAACAGATGTCTTGTGTTACTATGGAACTTAACTATTGCATTTTGTAATTAATTTTAAGTTGACAACATAAATTACGAGTTGATTCTATAAAACGTTATTTAGATAGATAAGTTTAAGTACATAGATCAAAGTTACATCCCTTTATATATACTGTAAGGAGGTACGATTAGTAAACGCGTACGGGCTGTAATATAAACGCGAGAGCTGGCTGATGACGTTTTTAAATAAATGACAATTCGTGGAACGAGCATTCATTATTATTATAAAAAAGCATTGAGAATATCTTATACTACTACAAGATTGTAACTTCCAGTAAATAATTAAATATTAAGATTGTTTGAATAGTATTTTTCAGCCATCGTTTCAATACGCACATTAAAATATTTAAAAAAATATATTTTTAAGAACAAGTTAATATCGATGAATTATAAATAATTAATTAAAGACGTAAAAACTAAGAACGAGTAGAAACAGAACATTACCGATAAATAATAAATGTAATAAAAAGAAAACATTTATTATTTTATCTTTTAATATACCTACTAAATTATTTGAGATTTATATATTACCTATTAATTGTTATTTTCATATATTATAACCTTCTTCTTAAACGCCATTCTCTCAAGTAAACTATTAAGTTCGCTTTTAGCAACTCCTAAAATGTTCGAGTGACGCGCAAACATAAAGCACTTACCTGTAATTTGCTGTTTTCCGCTGTATCTTTACGATGAATACTATAAATAGTACGCACAAGTGATACTATTTTTACTATAGCCTTTTATATAAAAGTAATTCGTTCGGTTTATTTTAGATACGTTTATTTTAACAAAACAGAAATGAGCGTTACGTTTGAAACTATATTTTTGTAACTTACAAAGTATAATGTGGAACTATAATATTTGTACTTCTAACTTTCTCTCATTCTAGATTTACTCATAAAATGCTATTAAACTTAGGTACAAAAACTTATTTGAAATCTGTAAAATCTTTGACGAGTAAAAATGAAAGACTATTTTATCTGAATTACATAAATCGTTATTTCATTACTTCACAAAAAGCAATCAAAAATATCACCTATAACATTTCGAAATGACATTATTTTCGGAGCATGTGACCTTTCCCGTAAAACAGTAAATGTCACAACACTGCGACACATAAAATCGTTTACTTACGTAAGACGGGTGTCGTCCGTCCGTCTTTATGTAGTAAATTAAAAGGTGGCGCGGCAAAACACTCAGGAAGAATTTAACGACAAATTCTTTAAATATATTAATAACATCTGGAACGGGACCGTGAAGATGCCTTTATTTATTTTATTTTTTTAAGAATTTCCTTACATCAGCGACCAACTAGGATATTTAATATTATAGTCAAGAAAAGCTTACAAACCAAACATTTTATACTTACTTATTCTATATTTTTTATTTATCTATTACGTAAATAAATATATACATACCAATGTTCCCATACTTTTAAAATGCTACAGCAATAACAACACAATTATTACGGCTATATAAAAATTATTAAATGTTATAATTTATTGATCAGTAATGATTAGTTATTTAATAATGAACATTAACCTTTATTTACGTTATAATAACCAAATCTGCCACGATGTGGGCCATTATACTCCTAAAGCTATTAATGCTATTAAAACCTACACTTTATTCTTGAACGTAATCGTGAAAAATATCAAATTAAGGTCTGGCTCCATCACAGTTGATCAAAGAGCGACAATATAGTTAATTTCCTTTGAAAACCATTCGCTATTTCATTAATACGTCCCAACATATTTGACGACGCAATAAACGGACATCGTTTTAACATCTATGCTCCCTCCGAACCAGAGCTTTAATTCCACCTTACACAGCGCATTATAAGGATCATTTTACGTAAATATGAAATTCACTTTCACGGAAGACATTCCGGCAGTTAGATTTAGGCGTTCTGAGAACTAAACGCTAACGTTTCTAGACGTTTATTAGTGTAAAGATAACAGTATAGTAGTTAAGCGAAGTTATGCCAATTGACTTCTGACACAATAAACTAGTTCTGTGATATTAAGGCAGATCAAAGACGGTTCTGACTCTCGGATATTTAGAGTTACCGTATAAAAGTATCTTACGCAATTACTACCGTTCAGTTTTAGTGACTTATTATTGTGTAAGCTTCCGTTAACATTAATGTTATATATAATTTCTTCGTATGCAAATTATTCGTTTAACAGTGTAAGACGGTTATTTTAATTTAAGTACAACTTCTTTTGTTTATTCGTATTATCAAATCAGCTTTATCTAAATACTTGATTTAATTATTTAAAAAAAAACAAAGTGTAGAACTTTTTTTTTAACTTAACCTACTAGGAAAGTTCTAAATTATCATTTTATTTCATAAATTAGATAGATGATTTGAAAAAGTAAGCAAATATTCTTAGCTCATAATCTATTTTCTATTACAAAGAAAAATACGCGCATTCCTAAAGCTCTATATCTCTCGGAGCTTCAGCCGCGAAGATAAGCTTTACGTTGATCCATAGAATTACCGTTATGTTGCATTATATTTATATTACCTATTCTTCAAGAAGAAAAAATATGTTATTATATAATTTGGATGAAACTTTACTTTAATGTAAATAATTGGATCAATACACTTCGCAAGTAATACAATTTATTACTCATTAATCCAAAATTATTTACACTAAAGTAAAGTGTAATCGATAAATCGATTTTAACATTTTAGTTCAATCGAAATATGGCATAGTAATCGATAACATGTCGTCTATTCTATCTAAATCTGTAAACAGCGTTACAAACATTTACGGTATAATGAATCAATTGAAATGATATCTCGAATACAATATCGATAATTCAATAAATGGAACAGCACCGCTATCGGACAGATATATTTAGAAGGCATTTAATTTTATTAAATTCTAAAATACAATTTACAGTAATTGTCATAACAAAGTTGTTAAACTAAATACATATTAATGATCTTGACACATAATAAATTAAACGGAAATTTGTCAGTGAGAACCGATTACGTTATATAAAAGTTATAGGAAGGTGTGAAATATGTAGATTATTTTATAACGTCCTCGACTTTGAACGTTCTCGTATATAACATTAATTTTGTTATGACATCGAATATGTAATAAAGAACGCAAGGACTCAAACATTATAATCTATTTTGATCGATAAATTATTATATTATTAAGATATTATATTTTACTAGCTGGTGGTCGCGACTTCTTCTGCGATATCTGTGATGTCTATGTCATAGTAGCTATATGCATGCAAAGTGTCAGCCCGATCGGTTTAAAATTGACAAAGTTTCATATAAACTTTCATACCCTATTTTACCCCTTGGGGGTAGAATTAATCAAAATCCTTTCTTAGCGGATACTAACGTCATAACATCTACCTGCATGCCAAATTTCAGCCCGAACCGTCCAGTGGTTTGGGCTGTCCGTTGATAGATCACTATGTCAGTCAGTCAGTCACCTTTGAGTTATATATATTTAGATATAAGGAATAAATACATATGTAGAACGATCGAATATACTCATAAAATATTACTATCAAATTTTATTGTCAGAAATAAATATTTATTTTGAATTTGACTGACCCGTTTAATTTAGAACCTAAGAATCAATAAATGTCGTTTTAACTTATTAGCCGTTCCATACCAAATGAACTTTCTCCATAACATTTTTGTGAATTTTGCGATATTTAATTAGTCATTCTGCTATTCGGAGCGGACACGAGCCCAACAAAACAAAGATCATAAAAATAGGTCCAGCCGTCCTTGAGTTATTAATGGTATAACTAATTTGACTTTATTTTATGCATATAAACGGCAATTGTAAACGGAGTTGCCATTTTTTGCACGTAGCAATGTATGTTCCTACAATTACAAGACAAAATTTCAAAATTTTTAAACCAGAACTTTGATTTATCTTAGAAAATTACTAAAAACCTTTATTTATTTTATATTATATACCTATTATCAGCATTAACGCTGACTGTGGTGGGCTAGTAATAGTCATTGCATTATCATTCACAAAATTTATTACTTTGGAAATCACGACGAAGTAAAATTTAAACGCTTCTGATTACGAGTCCCATATATTCGGCCGTTTAAGCTACGTTATCCAAATAACCAATTATGTCCATTGTCACAGAAAACTCGAGTGTAGTATTGAATGTACCTCTAACGCCGATGCTTGCGTATTCGATCCTCGCTCAGTGCAGATATTCGTAAAAATATTTGTTTCAAAGTTTGGATGTCTGTCCTTGCCTCCCCCCGTGCCACGGAGAGCACGTAAAGCTGGTCCCAGTAGTTATCACAATCACCTGACAATGATGATGTTACTCTTAGTAGGGAAATTATTCTAGTCTAAATAGTTACTAGCTTTCCCTCAGGGAACGAAGGTCGTATGACAATTGCTCTAATCAGTAAAATAAATTAACTGGACTAGAGTAATAAGCAGACTCGGTTAAACCGGGAAAAATGCGAGTCGCATAAAACCGTTTAGAAAGGCCATCAAAGGCTTCGCTCTTGCTATAGTCTGTATTCTACGCCGTGTTGCTTTTTATTACTCTTATGATTAACAGTCGGCACAGATTCGCTGTTTCGAATTTTAAGGTTTCTTAAACCATATGATTTATATAACAATTTAACTTTTTATGTGCAGGATTATGCATTGTTTGTGTTGTGTCGAGCCGGAATTTGTTCCGCTGGCCCGGTTTTATTGAATTTATTACACGTAATTACAGGAAAGCGTTCCTGGTGCAATAATGATAATGAAATCTTTAGCAAGATTTGACGTTGACGCAATGTAGCACTTAAAGGAACAATTTTTTATACCACCATGAGATATCAAAAAAATTAGGAATAAATGAAAATGTACTTTATTCAAGTAGGCTTTCAATCGTTCAATCAAAAATATAAATATTTAAAAAAAAAAGCTACAAGCAGTTCGAAATACATACTGGTGATTTAAAGAAGTAATTTCGGAGTCAAACTAAGAACCTCATTTTTTCAAGTCGCTTAAATACCTTCTCCTAAATGTAACAAATACTTTTCCGAAAACCGCATCAAAATCGGTTTAGCCAAACGCGGGGTAATATCAGACAAACCTACATACAAACATGCAGATTAAACTAAGAACCTCCCTTTCGAGAACCGACTTTAAACGGTAAAAAATCAGTCCCAGAAATTTTAGTACACCAAAAAGTATTTTTATACACAGCAAATTGATTCTTAAGTGGTAATAAAAATATGAAAACATAAATGAATTATTTCCACTTATTTTTAATCGAATACAAAAGATGTCACTACGAAGTAAGCACATATAATTAACTACATAAGAATGTTCTCAACAATAAACCCACTGCGGATTAAAACATAGGTTTTCCAAACGAGTTCTTAACCAAAACAATAAAGACAGTTGCAATTCCTTACACAAGAAAATTGTATGGTAGAAATATTATTTAAATGAGGATTCAATTGAATGACTAAATTCTATTTTAAGATATTTTAAACGCGGTCTACTTGTATTTAGGGTTGTTAATTCTATTTTATGTGATTCATATCAAGTAACCACCGTGTATCAAGTTTAAAGTTACCTGAATTTTCACGTATAAATATAACGTTCAAAAATCAAAATATGACTTAAAAATAACGTTGATTTTAATTAAATTGTGTCGAAATTTTTTTTTTGATGTTGGCAACCCTATTCCAAGTACACCTACACCTTGCCTTGTCTCGCCTCAGCTTGCCATGACTATTTATGGCCTAGCAGTGTACTAAGAAGGTGAAGGTAATACTAAAGCTTTGAAAATAGCACTAAGGATACTATCACATGTAAGTAATATGAGGTCTTAGGATTTAGAATATATCTTTCTTGGCGACAAATTTTGCATGTCATCACTTTGAAGTAGTTTATATAAGGGCATCGTTTTATACATACTATGTTTTTAAATAGAAATTACGGTAATAATGTAAATAACAAATAAAAATTACTTCAATTCGACTAAATGTGTTTTGGGTTTCGAATTTATAATTGACTATGTTATATTCACACACACACACACAATTCTATATACATTTTTTTGTTGGTTTCAAAGTAGGCTGAATTTTTACATTGAAATAACACGTACATGTGATTTGAATATAATCTTGATTTTAATTAAATTTTGGTCACAATAAAATTTATTTGAAATAAAATATAAATCATCTTATCTACGAAGGTTATAAAGGTATTAGAAGTTTACATAAAAGCTCCGAAGTCTGAAGAAATATGAACAACGCTATCATTTATAAATGAAAATGGTTTATAGGAGATACCAACGACAATATGCTTAATATCTAAAAAAAAATATTAATTTTTACTTTAAGTCAGACTATCTTTCCGTTAAAAAATGTAATTACCTTGATCGTATCTAGCCATACTAGTGTTGCGATCTGTACGATAAGCATTACAAATCGGATCTCGGAAGTTATAATTGGCTTAAGCTACAATACCTGTATGTTTTAACTCCTTCGTATGTCCGTTTGTTTTTAACTTTCAAACCACCTGCTTAATCTCGTGGTTCGACCATGGAAATGTTCATGGAAATAACATTTTTAGTGCTCATTTTCGTTATCTAGATTGAGAAGAATATTTATAGAAGAGATTTATTTTAGCCTTGACTGTTTTAATTTAATATGAAAATTATTAGAGCGTTGCTTTACGTAAAACCGCATCCGCCGCGCCTATACAATATTCAGAGTTATCCGTCTCGCGGGTTAATTCTAATAAGCGCAGATATTACTCGTAATTAATCTTGTATCAATATAAACAACTGTAAGACAACAAGTAGATTACAGTAAATAGTTATTACATTGTTTTTTGATATGTTACAGTTATACTAACGCGTTTTTGTTTTTGTTTTTTTTTCAATAAATTTTCTTAAATAAAATTAAAAACCTATAATTTAGTCAAATTAATTATTAATTATTTATATATATTTTAACACAAAAAAGAAAGAAGTTCTTAGTTCGTCGGGGACTTTTTTATCTATTGTCATGATTACTGATTACTCGAAGACGCCCGGCGAATAAAGAAAATATTTTTTTTTGGTTTGAATGCGTCGACGATCTCTCCCATTACTTTCATATAATGTCGATCGAAATCGGTTCAGAAGTTTTAGTTTTAAAAACAAAATAACTGGAACAAGTAAATCAACTAAACTTTTTATGAAAAGTCTTGTTATTATTTGTATACCTAATAATATATAAGCAAACGATTTAAATTTTATTTATTTTAATCATATTTTCTG
The DNA here is from genome assembly GCA_037950945.1 of Hypolimnas misippus. Taxonomy (NCBI): domain Eukaryota; kingdom Metazoa; phylum Arthropoda; class Insecta; order Lepidoptera; family Nymphalidae; genus Hypolimnas; species Hypolimnas misippus. Next base: position 3,373,328 of record JBBEEQ010000024.1, read on the forward strand.
TGAGTTAAATAGAACATGAAGTCTTGTATTCATTTAAAAGGTTAACATCATATTTAATAATTCTAACGGTAAACAATTTCTTAACCAAGAAACGTCTGAACACGCCCTAAGCCCTTGTAAATTCACAACTAACAATGAAGTAGAAAATGTCTTACAATACATGAGTTATGTATCAGACCTTACCAAGGACAAATTCCCCATATATATTCCATTGAAACCGCAGGCAACAAACGTCGGAGTTAATATATGAAAATTGCTATGGGGATTTATTATTATATTTTCACGGGCACTCAAGCACCTACTTCTATTATGATTGTTGATTTTTAACGTTGATAGTTTGATGTGAAATCAATGTTTTGAAAGCATAAAAATTTATTAAAATGGATATTTCCACTGTTTATTTTGTCTGACTATAATAAAATACGTACTATATTTCGAATAAAAATAAAACATTAGTGATGGAAAAAAGTTTAAAATAGCACTCCGTCACATCGTCTTCACTGAACAAAGTTTTTTTCTGGACTGATATAGTGTTTCTACAGGAAGATCATGAATTTTATACAGATGTGTTTCAATTTTAGTATTACTTTAAATTTATGAATATTTTTCTGGTAATTACTATTTCAACGTGTATTTGTGTGAAACGAGTTAACTTAATTAGTAAATTAAATTTTGTTTCATGTAATATTTCTTTGGTTCATAATCTATTATTTAAAAAAACATGCGCTCTACATTTGAAGACATTCAAGTCTATATAAATACATTTTATGCCCAAAAATTTGAATTTTTGAATTAGTTCGATTTCATGTACGTTTGTATCTTGAACGTTAAGCCTCCGAAGACTAGGTAGCTGCCTATAATTTATAATCGGGTCTTTCAAGAACATTAAATATATTCGCCGAATCGCAATAATCTGCGCACTTGCACACTTCTTCATCCGATTAAGAACCCAATTAAACTATCGACCGATAGAAAATTAATAGTCTGCGGGGGTTGTTAAACTTACTCACCCGTAAACAAGTCCTAACGCCAAGTAATTGATATTAGTTCGAGAGCAACTCATAGGATTAGATTACGAAGTGGGGGAACACGCGAGCTAAATTATATTTGCGTTGAAATTAAAATTATTTGCTTCATTGCTTGACAGAAATAGTAGTGTGATAGTTTTTCGCGCACGGTTTGTTTCTTTTAATAATATTTTCACTTCGGACTTACAATCTATATATACACATTACGTGTAAAATGTTTTAGTAACTTATATAGTATGGTTTTATTTTTTGATAATTGTTAGTTAATACAACGATAATAGATCGTTTACATTAAATATTTATGAAATAGATTGTTTCAGAAATTGTTAAAACTAGTACTAAGAAAATCAAATCACACAAAACATACAAGAAATATTTATGAATAATAAAATCTACTAAATCTACCAACGGTTCAAAATTTTAATATCGAAATATCTATAAAAAAAAGTAATGAAACACACACATACAAATCTCATATCAATATGTTGTGATTATTGACGTTCAAATGCGCGAAGCTAATGTGCAATGATTTACTGCATAGCATTTAATAAAAAATATTAGTAAAAAAATTATTTCATAAAATAAAACCACTTTGATACGCATCGTTCAACTTTCATCCACTCGCTTGGAAAATTTCCGCTATAGAAAAATATTCCTACAACTTTTCAAAAGTCTGCGCACAAAAAATGTAAAATAATTATAATTCAACTCTATTTAAGTACTTATCATCAGTGTCTCATTAATGTACAATCCCTTGAGCAGTTACCGAGTTGCGCCATACTTGTTACAATGTAGGACACTCACAACTTAAAAACTGGAGCGAAACCAGGTTCCATGGATTTTTCATTGCTTTTTATGTGAAAAGTTAATAAGTAGGCGAGAGATGAGTAATGAGGTCCTTACTTTGTACAATTTTAATCGTTGCTTTTATTTAGTACATAATAAAGGCAAATTATAATGCCCTGTATTAGTGGGCTCAAATTAATGCACGAAAATAGAAAAATACAGTAAAAGCTTTCCTTTAAGCTTAGAAAAAAATATTTTTAGAATCGCAAATATTTCTCAAAAGAAGCCATTAATAATAACAACATTTTATTAAAAAAAACCTTAGCGTAAAAATATAAATATCATAATTACAACATAGCATGACTTCAAATTCAAGTTATTTCTATTAACTAAATGAGCAAAGATGACCTAGTGATTAGAACAAGTCGATCTTTACCGATGATCGCGGGTTCAAACCCCGGCTAGCACCGCTGATTTTTCAAGTGCTAAATTTGTGTTTAAATTCATCTCGAGTTTAGCGGTGAAGGAAAACGTCGTGAGAAAACCTACATGTGTCGGAATTTCTCCCGGCGCCGCCAACTCGCAGTGGAGCAGCGTCGTGGATTAAGCTCTAATCCTTCTCCTTAATAAGAGAAGAGGCCTGTGGGATATTAAGAGGCTGTTATTTTACTTTTTTTATTATTGACTAATTATAAAACGGAAATGTTCGAAAACATTAATTACTTTAATAAAAAACACGCTTTCAAAACAAATAGAATAGTTTTGTTCAACCCACTAGCTTCGACTGCAAGGTGAACTAAACTTCTTCGAGCGTGGGCCGCCATAATGAGATAATTTCGCCTTGTTCGGTGCGCAGGAATGCTTCAGAGGTGTTTACAAATAGACAACATATTAGAGCCTTTCATAAATTACACAGATTAAGCGATTAATATTGTAAATAGGTTTATAGTACCGTTCCATTTAATAAGCCATGTATTTATACTCGATTGTCATTAATTGGTGGATATAATATGGACCATTTGTTGCTTTGTGATCATTGGTGGCCATTGACATTGTTACAGTCATAGCACGTTTCATATAGGGTCTAGGATACTGTGTTTACATTGATTGGCTTAATCAATCTTCAAGCATTTTAACAACTGTAAGTGATAACTAGATTGTATTCAATCCGATGAACCTGCACCACAAAAATTCCTTTATCAAATTAAATCACAAAACGTAATGATAAGACGCAGGCAGTAGCCAATTTCTTACAAGCAGTTGGTATCGCGATGACTTTACTACCTAATATTTAACTTAGATAATTTGTGTATATATACAAGGCGGAATTAATTGTCCTAAATACCAATAAAACCTCATTCAGTATTATCCGCTGAGTGACCACCCGAATGAATGAACGAGCCCACGTAGCAGGTGCGTGGAATTCTGTAGGTATATACGACCTTACGTCATTCGTCGCTTTACCCAAAACAAAGAGATAAACCTGTTTTAATAGACATTAAATTCTTTGAGCATTTTACGTTTTCTTCATTTTAAGTAAAGATTTTTTTTTGGACTGTTTTTGTAACCTCTTAGACATTGTTGGAGTACACTTCGTAAGAGCATATGGAAATAGTTAAGTAAATAAAGAAACGAAGATTTGTAAATAAAACTTACATGCAATACGTTCATCCAATATCGTCTTTACTGTTAGTGTTTTTACACAATGCGTACGCCACATAACCGATTATTGTTTTAAATTTAATACAAATAACTACACAACTTCCATACACAGTCTAATGTCTGAACACAATAATCGTGTCCTCTGAAAATGTATATAGAAAAATAAAAGAACATTTTATTGAAACAGTTCATTGAACTAACGCAACGAATTCTACGTTTGGTGGTAAGCGTCAAAGTTTGTAAAAGAGTATGAAACTATCAAAAGGGTAACGAACTCCGTAACGACTCCAGGGAAAATTAAGAAAAAAGATTTCCTCCAGCTATTGCATAAGTTTTACTGAACGTCGCTTGTTCTTTGAATATCATTTAATCCTCAAAGGTTCAACAAACCTGCCACGAGAGATAGTATCTCGTCAATCGCAGCGTCCTGACGCAAATTGCTTATAATTGGAGTCACTTAATTGTCTGTCCCCTGATGAATTGCTTTATTTCGTTTAACACGTGAGACGCGGCTACTTAACATGTCGCAGTAAGTCACCGCTTCCTGCCTCGGCAATTATAAGAATAAACAATAATCACTTCCTTCGGCGTAAAGACGTGTCGTTAAGGATCGTCGACGGCGGCTGCTTAATTTCAGGGCGCTACGGTTTTTGCGTAATCGATGGACGACGTGTGTGGTTGACGATCGCCATTTTTGGTAAGGAAGGAGCCTCGTAAAAATGACAAATAATCGACACTTCATCTATCTGAAATTACAAGTTTGTGGTTCACGGAAATTGGTCGTATATAACCCGATGATATCGTACGCCTCGTGCGAGTGAAACACAATAAATTAAACGTAAATATAGTTCCTTAACATAATAGTCAAACATTTGTTTACGTTAATTTAAAAATTCTCTCAACGTAGATGACAGTTACAGATGATTGCCCCCAATTGGCGGATGAAATGGACAACATTTAAGCACTCCGCCCATTACTTAAAATTGGCGTAATTATTGTGAAATGTTTACAATTTTTGTGAGAGATTTCAATCAGAAATGTTTACGTAAATTGATAAGTTATTGATTAAACATCAATATTTGGCAAACGGTCCGCTTAACCGTTTTCCATCTCGGCATTAATCGAAGGTTTTCAACTCTTAAACGATTATCGTATGCTCAAGATACTTCGTTCGAGGAAGGAAACACGCCCCGATCTGCTGAGATAATAAATATCTTTGTCGTTAAAATCTTAAAAGGCTTTATCTCAAAAGCACGAAGGTTGTCTTAAACAACCCAGTTCGTATCTTCGTTTTACTTGTTTGTCTGAATACCGCCTCGAACGCTTTCTGGGAAGAATATTTAGGTCAATGTCATAGGAACAAACAGCGCCCGGATGTAAAGTATCGAGGACATTTTAGATCTGAAAATGTTATTAGTTTTGATGCATAATCGCAATCATATTTCTGATTCAGTTTTTTCTGTAATGTTTATATGATTTAGAACCGCAATATCTAATATCCAATCTAAATGCGATAACAATGTTCTTTCAAGCGGAAAGCCAGAAATATACGAGTACACAGAAATAGAACGGAAAAATGAACGTTGGAAATAAGAGTTTCGATTTCCGTGGGTTCGTCCTAGAATTTGCGGATCCTAATCGTTTAATCCCCGCCTAAATTGAGTTCCGTACGTCGTGACGCGACCCACATTACGTTGATGTTGCGTAGGTTACATGAGTTATATCTTACTCGGTTGTTTTATTGCTCTACGTTTACGTTATTCGTAAACATTGTTTTTCTATGTTACTTGTGCTTTTTTTACTGAATGCCATAAAAATATCGTTAAATATTATTAAAATTACATTAACACAAATTGTAGTCGTTTTTAGATTTTTTTTAACTAAAAATCTAGATACTAGGTACCCCTTATACGCGATTTTGGTTACTGCTTCCTTTTTATGAATCATAGCGTGATGATATACATAAAGCGTATAAACTTACTCAATCCGTAGACTATCCAACGCAATAAGAATTTTTCAAATTGTAACAGTACTTTCAGAGATTATCCCCTACATACAAACTTAGAAACAAATCTTACCTCATTATAATATTAGTTATGATTACAAGTAACTTAATACAAAAACTGTTTAGATTTTATATAACTTATATCACTTGAGATAACTTAAGACTATATCGATATCGCATACATCAAAATCGGTTGAAACATTTCCAAATCATTTAGATATATGTACATTATAGAACATGGACGCATATCAGCTCTAAAAACATAACGTTCCTATTTACCATTAATTCCAAATTATTTATTCAGCCAAAATATTAGCACTCTAAAAACATTAAACAATAAAACATTAACTACAAGGACGTCAATATTTAAAATATTTATTATGAGTTATTTACGACAACAAAAAAAAAACAACACAAATATTTGGCAGTTGTTCTGTTAACATTCCCGCAGTAATGGAAATGATTCTCCGGAATATTCTTCGCTATCGAATGGAATTCGAAACTTTCGATCATCACTAGACTTCGGATTGAGGCGCCAATAAACCAAAACAATGCCTAATGAACAGCGACTAGAATTTTGTTTATTTGAATTATTGCTAACGTAGATATCGTCTAAAACATACGCTTATAACCACCATATTCAAAATTGTATGTGTTTGTATTGACATCGCATAGAAAACTATTTATGCGTATATAAAACATTTTAATTTGCAATTAATATTTTTGTATGAATTTTATAGTTAAATATCATAATTTAAAGCAGTTTCGTGTTATAAAACAATGTCTTTGATATTGGAATTGAAACAGTTATAAAACCACTGTATTTTTAACTATTAAATGCATTACTCTTAGTTCTTATCAACAATACATATAATAGGAGTAAAGTAATTATTACATCACCATCACTGTTCTTAAATACTAAAATTAAATCAGCTAATAAGATGTCTTGATATCATCTCGATTAAAATAGATTTTTCATCATATATAAAACTCTAAATTGTCGCAAATTTTACGTGCTTAAATACTTTTATGTGACATCTGAAATAACTAAAAAAAAACCTAATGGCAACTGAGTACATAAAAAACAATGTTTGCAACCTCGTCATTTAACACGACATCGGTAATTGAAGACCTAAATGGTAAAAACGAATCATTTTTCAGGCTAATGTGTGACCTAATAATCCGACAGCCGCAAAAAGTTACATAAAAAATTCTTGTATATTATGTAAAAGGAAAAAAAATATCACGTTTAAAAATAAATATGTACTAATAATTTAAAAAAGGTATGAATAACTAAAAAATAATAAATATGTATTCTTCAAGAAATTATATAATGTTTATTATTATTCCAAGCAAAAAAAGTATAAAGTTATTATAATGCTCCTTTTACGATCATTCGGAGAGTTTTTCTAATTGCACTACTTTTCGCTAATTCGTAACACCCCTATAAAGTGTGTCGTCTGTTATCCAAAAACACGGATCGCCTGTCGAGCATCGAACCGCAATGAGAGCAAATTCCTGACGCCACTTCACCGCACTCGTCAGCTTCCTTTCTTTAATTCTTTTCTGAACATGTTTCTGCGTCACACACTGACCTAAAAAATTTGAAAATTTAACTGAATTTCGTAATAAAATCCTTACGATACTAGGTCGTGGGGAACGACTAAATTATTTATTGTTTTAAGACGTAAATACAGAAGAGTCGAGAAGACAAGAGAACCCGCAAGCAATTCCTAGTTATTTATAAAAATAATATTTATATAAAAAAGTCAAATACATTCCAAATATAGACCACAAAATGTAATAAAACCATCCTCCACTACATATTTAGATAGTGATTTCCCATTTATTCCTCCGTCCCTAAGTCGATCCTTTCATCTCGGGCTTCAATCGAGCAAAATGTCAGGTTATTGTGTAGCCTCATAAAATCGCCTATTTACCCGACGAAACGGAAGCGTCCAGCAAATTTTCCATCAGACCGTTTTACTATCACGCTCGACCTACAATCAAGGGTTTGTTTACAGGGAGGTCATCTATATAAAGTGGTGACAGCGTAAACAATTCAATTTCGGGGTCAGCTTGCGTGAATTAACTTGTCGTACCCATCTATCCACCTCGCTACCTATACTTTCATAAAGAAAATAATTTTCACAATGAGACTTACAAGTACTATTAATGAGACTTAGACTTTTTTTAAATGAACTAACTTCAAACACTAGAGATGCAGTTTCGTTTACTTGGATGACATTTCCACTAGTTTTGAAATTTGGATAGCAAGACGATTATATTCATAATATAGTAATATAGTTAATAGAATACGTCATTTTAGACGATCGTTTCAAATTGGAGCTAAATAGAACTAGCAAGCGTTTGTGTTTAATTACATATGTGAGGCGATGAATGAAAACGTCGTGAGGAAACCTGAATGTGTGGAGAGTTTCTCATATGCATGTACCTATTTCCGCCAACCCACGGAACAAAACCGAATAGGAAATTTATCCTAAAACTATGGTTGTCGAAAGCAAAATAGAAACAAAATGTTCATCTATAAAAATACTTATTTGTTTTAGTTTAATAATTACAATTAGATTCTTAATAAAAGTTTTTTTTTTTTATGAAAATAACAGACAAACGAGCAAGGGCACCTGATGTTAAATTATCAACATCGCCCATTATCATTTGCGACGCTAAAGGAGTAATAAATATTATTCAAGATATAGTCGCAAACTGTATTCCATCGCTAAAAATAACTGTATTAAGGGGGAGAATTTTAGTTAAATTAGGTAAAAATATTTTATAAAAAATATTATGCGTCAGTGAGCATAACGGCGCTCCGTCATTACGGATGGTTACGAAATGTTATTGGCAAATAATTAAATCAATTCTGGTGTGTTTCAAACCTCGTAATCTACATAACGAAATTAATATGGGAGTAGGGCATGATATTGCGAGACACAAACACAAACACGATGTGTTTTCTTTCTAAATTACACTTCCTCGTATAAGAATTTCCCGCATGAACTATACATAGATCCATCGAAAACATTTCACGACTGTTGACTAATCTTCATGTAACACGAAATATAATAATTACTTATTAAATTAAAAAAGTTGTTCGTTTGATCTCAATAATAGCTATCTGTATTATTAGAAAATATAAATCTGTCTTAAATAGTCCATTTAAGGAAGGTTTTATATAAAACGTAACTCTATAATCTTCATAGAAACGCACAGCAATTTTAAACGAGGCGCAAAACTGTAGACTTCAGCTAGTATAACATTCGACGAAATAATTATTCATAAATGATTGATGGATCTGAACTGACCTAGTACGAACAATGCTAGCAAAACCTAAAACAATGAGGTAGATCTTACATTCACTACACATTTATGTCTATAGTATTATGTAAAGCGGTGTTTGTTAATGCGTTACCGTTATTATTGTAAGCTAATGGACCAATTCTAAGAGGAACTGGAAATTATTTTTCCGGAACATTGCGATAGCCATCCGAGTGGGCGTACAACTTTAAATAGCTGGTTAATAATGTACTATTTGTGAACTCGATAGCTTTTATTTTCATTAACAAAATTTTAACTTCAGACCTAACGAAGCTCGACCTCGAAAGGACGTGAGTTACCTTTATATTTAGATACATAAACTAATTTCAACAGATTAGAAACTACATTCTTCAATTTATAGGCTTAATATCAAATAGTTTTAAAAAAATATTCCAACATTGCTTAATAAGAATATTATTATAAGTTAACTGTACACAGGACAAACGAACCTCATTAAAAGTGGTTTATCGGGAAACATATCAATTAAAATATACGTAATAAGTTTTCGATATTTTTTTTTTATATTTTATTGCACAAAGAACAATGTGCAAAGGGCGGACTTAACGCTATTACAGCATTTTCTACCAGCCAACCCAGAATGGTGTACGAGAGTTGATAGTAGGCGTGCACAAAAATAAATACGTATATAATAAAAGTAAATAATCAACAAAAAAAATAAATAAATACATACATAAATAATAATATACATATACGTATAAACATATACATAAAAAAAAATAAAAATTACATATATATGAATAATAGATATATAGACTTATAAAATACTATATACAATTACTACATATGTCTACGAGTAATACATAAATCAGATACATTTTTAAGCGCAATATAAAAACAAGATAAGTCGTTCGATTATTATATAACACGTTCAAGTTTTCAAATTTAACTACAATCTGTACAAATATTATAAAGGTGAAGAGTTTGTTTGTTTGTTTATTTGAACGCGCTAATCTCAGAAACTACTGGTTCGAATTGAAAAATTATTTTTGTGTTAGATAGTTTACTTATTGAGGAAAGGTATAGGCTATATTACATCACGCTACGACTCATAGCAGCAAAGCAGTAACCATAAACGCGAGTGAAACCGCAAGGGACAGCTAGTGAGGTTATAAATGAATCTAAACCAACATAACCTTCAAAGTTTCCAATGGAACCGCACGCAATTTATCGAGTGGAAGCGTAGGTCCCATTAGGCGAGAGAACTATTTTTAGCTCCATCGTAAGCAAATTTACCGCCTCGTGCCTAATTACGCCGCGGGTTAGAGGTCGGGGTCGCTTTGCATAAGGGCGAAGGGTGTTAGGGTAAATTTTTGGTCAAGGCGAAATTTATATGCGTGTGTGTGTATGTGTGTGTGTGTGTGTCGCTTAGCAAGCTAGGGAACGCTGGATATGTATAATATTAGTTTATATTTTTTTAATTATTGTAAAGCAAATATTAGAATATTATATATATTATATAATATTATATATTATATTTCGATCTATACTCGTAATTGATTTTTACGACATTTATTTATTTATTTTAATTATTAATAATGAATTATTATTAAATGCGGACGAGATCGAAGAAAAATAGAAAACTGGAATATATAACACATAAATAAAATTTTTACTAAAAGTAACATTTCTTTCAAGACACTTTGTGAGTTATTAAACGGGTATTCCATTCTTACGGCAACGGTTTATTGATATTACATTTTTACTAAAGAAAATGTTAAAATTTGGCATTTATACAAACAGTTTTGAAAGCTTAATGCAAGTCTTGTGGAAAATCCTTAATCTAATCAGGGTGAGAGGGTGCGAATCGGGTGTGGGCAGCTGTGACGTCTGGCACTTTGATGACGCGCGTGGTGTCTCATTGTTATGTATATTCTCCGAGTATTGTGATATTTCAAACTTATAGCAACGTTTATTAACGTTACCCCATTTGCATTATATTCGTTTTGGTTTTAGCTTAAATATCCATTAGACAGATAAACAAAACTAATAACTAACTGCCTTACTACAAAAAATTTAAACACACGTTAAATGTCTCTAAAATCCTGTATTACAAGTCCGCATCTAACGATAGTTTTGAGTTAAACGTGGTTTAGACCTAATTTAATTATGTATAAACATAAGCTTAGGTATTTTTAACATATGCTTAAAACCTATTTTGGCTGTCAAATATAATGTGAGACATTTTATTAATAAGTTTCTTTATAATTTTACACGCAGTAGAGCATGTCGACAAAATTTTAAACAATGTCTAATTTTTAAACATTGTTTAGCTAAACATGTGTTGAATATGGTTTTATTTATTGTAGTATATTATCTTTTGTAGTAAATCAGTTATAGTTTTACGCCGGAGCAAATTCTATTTCCGAATAATTTCAAAATATTTACAAAAATCGTTTACGGTATTGCTGACTAAATACTTATTTTATCCAAAAACTATAATGATTTATTTGTATTGTATACGTAGTTCATCGTTTGACCGTACTTGACCTATGGCAACTATTTATATACTTATAATTATAAAAATTAAAGTATTATTTTTACTGAGTAAATATAAACCATGAGTGAACATTCTCAATTTCTTGCATCATATTATCAGATTTTGTACATTGAAATGTCAATTCGCGAGAACATAATTTCTTAGATAATTTTATAAAACGTTACCAATAATCTTAAGAAACACATACCGTGTTAATTATAGTTATCAAGATTGCACGCACTTACGTAAAGATTTATCCAATGTGTACATTTGATTTCTAAATTATAAAACACGCGTGCTACGATCTCGTGTGATAGTGAGAATTATTTCACGTTCATTAGCGATTTATGACCGTCATTATCTTGTGAAAAAATTGCGCGGCTAACGAGGATGTGTTGCCACTTTATAGATAATTACACAATTTATAATGTGGCAACTATAATAATAAATGTGTTATTATTGTTTGAAATGTATTTAAAAATCGTCAGTTCATTACGCAGGTATATTAGACTTTTTTGATGTTTTATGTTTGTAACGATCTTTACTTTGTCTAGTGTAGAAATAAGATAGATTATATATATTATGTTAATGTTTAAATGTAGGTTTGAAACACACCTAGGATCCTGGTTATCATTAACTGACTGCATTCAATCCCGTAGGTGTGTTCGATCCTTCTATTTTCTGAAAGACTGAGTCAATGCACATTCATGACGGCAACCAGTCGCCACTTTGACATAAACCGAACAGTAATCGACGATGTGACATATCGAACACATATAATGATAAATATATAATTATGAAATTGATGTGACTAAAAAATTTACTACGAAATTAGACTAATTTAACTATTTAGTTAAATAATACTACGGTACACATACATATGAAAAACGAAAAATAAAAATGACATATTTATGGAATACCGTTAAACTGTGTTAAAAATATTTTATTCAATATTACTGATTTATATTTTTGTTTCTTTTAAAATATTATTATTACCTGCGACGTGTAGACTCGGCCTTATAATCTACGTATGCTTCGTCATGTTACAACGATCGCAATTTTCATGACGACGCGTCAAAACAAATTCACATAAGTTACGAGTCTTCAACCGAGCTACGTCACTGTTGGTAAAGTTTAGACTTCCGCGCGGGGTCAACGGACCCGCTGATTGATAGCGAAACAAAAGCGTAGAACAAAGATCTCGATATATCACTTTCCCTTTAATGAATCTTCTTAAAACGAAAGTGAATGCTGTTTTCATTGATGGATTTAATTATTTTATTAAGAACTTTCACTGCGGTTCTGTACTGGTTCCGCTGTTTTGATAGATAAACTAACGTTAATAATTACGTATCCTTCATTTTATTCTAAAACTAGCTGTCCCCTGCTGTTTCACTCGCATTTATGGTTACTGCTTCGGTCCAATGAGTCGTAGTGTGTTGTAATGTACCCTATCTAACACAAAAAACAATTTTTCAATTCGAACCAGTAGTTGCTCAGATTAGCGAGTTCAAACAAACACACTCTTCAGCTTTAAAATTTTAGTATAGATAAGATAAATCCTTACGTGAATGTAACTAGACAAAGTTACCGAAATTTGCCACAACGAAAAATAAAACTACATTTAAATTTGTAATTTTAATAAATTAAAGATGAATAAATTACTACTTAATAGTTACATTAAAAATAGGAACAAAGTTCAACAATCTTACAATACGTGTAATTACGAATCTGTATTACAATTTAAAAAAAAAAAATGAAAACACGCAAAACTGTATTATATACAAATTATATACAAACCTTGAACTCTCACACATAACAAAGCAAGTTCGAACTCAGCAAGATAATCATAAATTTGAAAACATCCTACTAATTCAAATTTGAATAGTCGTTTAAACGGCTACCACTGTGTGCGCCAATTTCCGTCTCTCGGAAGACAGGTCCTTTGTGACCGCATCATACATGCATAAATTATGTCCAGACTCGACGTGGAAAGTTCAATAATGTGTCGGGAAATTGTTTCTAAATATAATAAACGTCTTCTCGTGTTGAAATCAATGCGAAAGTTATAACAATACTAGCATTTACTCGATGCATCGCCCGCGTAAAAGATATGCGACAGATACTATTTAAAATATTGAAAAATCACTATCTATTTCTCAGGGAAGTAATCTTGTCTATATCTTTTGCCTATCTCTGTACCAAATTTCATTGAAATCGGTGAAGTAATGTAGGCGTGATTACGTGGCAGACAGAGCTACTTTAGCACTTATAATATTAATAGGAATTAGTTATGTTTGAATTCATTTTGTGGTCTGTGGATGGTGTTTTATTTTATAAGTAAAAAATTCCTTAGATGCATTAATCGATTTTTGTTAAGGGAATAAAGGGAATATTATGGGTACGCGAGACCGTCACGCTAATTTTAAGAATAGTTTTAAATGTATTCTTATACTATTATTTTATAAGATTAACAATTTTAATGTTTCTTTTATACTTTGATATTTTAACTTCTATCAGCAGTCTGTAAGTAATAAGTTGTATACAACGTTTTATCATATATTTCAGTCTTGTAGGTAAACATCTCTTTAAGAATACATACGAATTATAGTCGAAGCTGTGAAAATATAATAAATAGACCAGTATATTTATTTTTCATTGATATTCCGTTGCTAAAATTATATTTTATGAGTTATGATCGGAAACCTGTACTTTGTTTTAATATAAACAAATTGAATCTGCAACTGGGTTCTATCGGTGTATGAAATAATTTAATTCGCATATTAAATTCAAAAGTTCTTTTTTAATATTGTTAGAAATCTATTTTATTTCCATGTATACTTTCAAAATATTATATTTTCTACAATTTTTTGTTTTTAACCTTTTACCTTTAAGTAGAAATACATAAAATTGTCTATTTTTAGAAAACGGTTACAGCGTAAACGATATAGGTAAGTCGATTACGATAAAATGAAATATCATTTTGGGTAAATGTTAAAAGGTTCGTATATAAATATCTCTTCACGTGAATTAATTTCAAATGTCATTTCCATATTGAAGAGCGAAATTGTATTGACAGCGCATTTCCCTTCAAAATTATGCAGGCAGATTTATCCCATTTTCATGTAATGATAATATGATTAATTTATTCGTTACAAATCGGAAAATGTCTAAGCGTGAGTCCAACGACCTTACAAGATTTTCAATACATTTCTAAAGAGTAATTCCACTGTACTATTCGGATTGGCAGCTATTTGTTCGAAGATCATTAACCCCTAATTTATGCGAATATATAAGAATCAATGTTTGTTTATTCGTATTTTTTTCTCTGCTCAACCTATTGTTTACACTTACGCAAAGATTATAAGGAAAGAAATACATCTGTAAGTTTGACTGACGTATTGAAATAAAACAACTATATAACAGTTACCCAGTTACGAAAGCTGTGGCTGACAAGAATAAAGCTCGAACAGTGTGACAAAACAACTCATGTAATTGTTTATGAAAGTCTGAGAGTAAAACTTATAAGTAATTCTTGTCTAAATGTTACCAACTTGCAGTAAGTGGGGCGCGTGTAAGTAACGATAAGTTATATTTTACGTTTATAGAAGCGAAGCTGCGGGGAAAGACTTGAATTCATTTCAGTGATGTCGTGACCTTTTCAATCTATGTAAAAGATTTTAATTTTAGCCCTAATGTTTTCTAATCGACTTTCCGTTCGATCTCGTCGATGTAATAAAGGTAGAGCATGAATACGAAGGTTGCTGTAAATTCATTATACCTATTTTAAGGTAATATAGCTTATAATAAAATAAATAGTTAATCTGCAATGTGCTATGATTTCTCTTACATATTTATTGAAAATAGTAGCGAAATAGGAATATTAATTTTTTTTTTATTTAAATTGAAATATAAAAAATATGTATCAAAGAGAGACAGTGATAATTTAAATATGTGTAAGTATACATAATTATTACAATAAAACATAATCATAAGTCCAAAAAAACCTTACACTAATAAATAAGGTAAGTGAACGAAATTTATTTACGAAACGTTAGTTAAATAAAATAACATTTCTCTCCATCAATGTTTATGACAAACACTCCGCTCTCCCGATTTCAATTGTAGAGAAAATCAGGATATCTTAATTTTCCCGGAACAGCCGGCACCTTTTACCAGTTCCCTAATGTACGTAACTTTAAACGTTTCTGTTTGTTATTACAAGGAGAAGTTTTCATCCTTCCTCCATGCACATACATATATATGTAGGTTTTTGGCCGTGTTTCGGCACACGCTAATTATAAGCGAACATCATACGCGGAAGTGAAATTACAAATATTATGCGGTGTTCGAAACCAATAATAATATATACGGTATTATCTTTAGTGTCCAATTTTGGATCAATTAACTTCTTGTAAACGTATATTTATTTGTTTAATTTTATTCGAGTCGAACTTTTACAGCTTTTGTATATGTAATAATAGGTAATTGTGATTGTTAAGTAGAATTTACATTAGATAACGGATCTTGTATAATAATGTTATATAAACTAAATACACGGTAACGACAATTTTTTATTAAGAACTGAGCTAGCCAATTGCATATCTCTGAATGATAATAGATTTGCTTAAAAAAACAAAGTTACTTCGCCAATTATTTATCGATAACTCAAAATGTATTGGAATGGTTTAAGCAATTATTTTGTCGTATGTCTATAAAGACTTATCTTACGTTTACACAAAAACCTAGTCCCTACATGTTTGATCCATTTTTTTTTCACTATTTTTACCGTTTAAACATGAGCACATTACTTCTTAAGAATCATTATAACATCGAGACATCAACAATATCGAGTTACCATGCCTAAAAGATGAAACAATCTTAAGGTCCGGAACACATTAATATACCTCCTCGGATTCAAGATTACCTACGAGCTCGTCAGAAAGCATTGTAACAGCATTATATTAAGTTATTCAATTAATTAGGCGCGTGGTAGGAAGGACGGCTGTTTCACGAGGCCAGCACAGCGTAATGATTGAGTGCTGCACTTTACACGCCCACAGTAATTAGATACGATGAGGTTCATGTTTGTTTAACAATTTATCCGTGTTCCTCTTGTGTTTATATATAAAAAATGCTTACAATAGTACATCTATTGCGTTAGAAAGTGATCATCTCTTATATTATCGAAAAATGATAATGCGAAGGTGCGTCTCCGCTGATAACTGATTTGCCTCAATGAGCTGTGGACAAAAAAAAAGTAAATAAATACAAAAATTGCTAACTTCTTTTGGTGTATAATAGATTATTGTTTTTATACCCATTGAATTTCAATTGCTAATTAATATTGTTTAAAATAACACACGTATAGTACATAATAGATACACACGTATAATAGTAACTTAAAATATCATTTAAAAATGAATGAGCAATTAATTCGATATTTTTCAATAAAAAAACAAACCGCTTAATAAAACCATTTTAAACGTTTTATTTGTGATTAAAGAAATCATAATATCAACATTATGCCTACTTACTATTTACCCAGAGTTTATTGCGGCGTCGACAGGGCTGTTTAGACAACACAAGATTCATCCAGTTATTCGAAAATTTTACACAACATCCGTTTACCTGGAATTCAATGAGCGTGTGGAAAATCGGGACATACGAATAGTTTAGAGATTACTAACTCTCTTATTTGTTTTCAATAAATTGTGCAAGATATTTTTTAATCAACATGAACGCGGCTCGCGGATCTTAAACTTGTTTAAGAATAAGGTATCAATAAAAGGAAAGAATGTTCTTAGTTTTATGATAGTCATCAATTCTTAATTTCTAATATAGAATAAAGTGCGTTTATATGAAATACACTTTCAAGTAATTAAAATAGAAATCTATTATTACAGGTCAGTGGGTTTACTTGTATTCGAATAGCGGTGTTTATACAATTATAATGAATGTAATAAAAAGAGCCAAGAAGGCTTAGTGGTTAGAACACGTCAATCTCAACCGATGATCGCGAATTCAAACCCCGACTAGCACCGCTGAATCCAGTGTTAAATTTGTGTTAAAATTCATCTCGATCTCGGCGGTGAAGGAAAACTTCGTTAGGAAACCTGCATGTGCCGGGAGAAATTCTGACACATGTAAATCCGCCAACTCGCAGTGGAGCAGCGTGGTGGATTAAGCTCTAAATCTTCTCCTTAATAAGAGAGGAGACCTTTGCCTAAAATTGGTACATTTGCAGGCTATTACTTTACTTTACTTTTAATTTAAAAAATGAAACAAAGAAATGATATGAAAGCCTTTATAACTATATTTCGTGATTTACATATAAATCTATATCTACAATTTTATAAAAACCTATTGGCGTGCAATAATCGTGACTCTAAAATATTTTGATCGATTTCATTTTTTCTTTTATTCGTCTCAATAACTAGATTGGCAAATTTTAACGGTACGAAGTATACCAAATCTAGACGATACAGCGAACTTTATGTATAGAGATTATGTAGACATGAAAATGTTTTATTATATAAACATATAAAGTCGGTATCCTTCCGTTGGAGTATGTTATGTACCCGGTAAAGTCCCTCAAAACTACAAAAGCTACAACTATGTTACACATATTTCAGTGTTCAGTACATTCAATATAACCCGGTCAGCGGACCCTGTATACTTTTAATACTAATTAACTTAATGACATAATTAAATCATAAATGACAAAATAATTTATAGAAATTTATTTAAAACAATGTTTGTGCATACCTCAAACAAAAATGTTTCTATTACGCGAATTTTAACGTTACGAAAGAATTAATGCGGGAATTGGGCCGAGAGTAAGGATAGCGTTAAAAAGCTCGTTAAAACTGATCCAGCGACCTGCTTCGTTTACTTTTATAACATGTAAATATAACTAAACAAATGGAACGTTTTCTGTGTAATTTATTACCTGAATTACACCTTGCAATGAAATAATACAAACGTTTGTAGAATCGAAACAGCTGGCTCGTTTTCATTTCGTTATAATACCTATTTAACCTGATAAAATCTATTGATTCAAATAAATCAACAAATGTACTAACAAATAAACAAACATATTAGACAATATTTCTTTTAAAAATACTTTGTTTTCTGTTAAGTTGATAATTTGGTATAAATGTGTGAATACGGACTAAATCGTATTAGAGTCTCTACATCTATCTCGCTGAATGCACATTTTTTTATAAGTTTGATATTGATTATATATATAAGTAAGTATCTTGAACAAAATCAGTATTTTACCTAATATAATCATTTCAGGAAGTCGTATTTTGGTCATTATTTTTATACCCACTATATACTATCAATAATTGTTTCGACTGCGAAACGCGTAGGCGATCCCTAACACGAAATTAAACGATCACGTGTATGCAAATACTCCAACAATACAATGGATAAATTTAGAAGCCACGTGAAGGAAAACCATGGCTTACTAAAATAGACTTCATATTAAAAGTACAAAAATTAGACTCGCCTAAATGGTATCGCGCGTCACCATCGGTCTAGGCATAAACGCGTGCGGTATTACGACGACAGATCCAATTTCGTAGCACCATACGCTCCGTACCATCAAACCACGCATACACCAACGTTCTGACATAACTCGGCCATGTATTTTGCAACACGCCATCTAATAATAAACGGCTAAGCGTCCGTCCGAAATTAACGCTTTATTTTACGCGTTCATCACAATAATAGCTCGGTGTCTTCAACCGCTAATTGGGTTTTAAATTTCGTACGACTCGTTCGCGTAACTCAAATATTTCGGCGACATATCCTACAAAGATGAATGATCAGTTTCGTAGAACGTAACCCATATTTAATTAGACTCGGAACCCTTGGAATGAGGACGGCTGAATCAAGGACGTCGCGGCACTTTTGATGACAAAAAAAAATGTATTATTCGAAAAAAAAGATATGAGTGGATAATGCGACCTCGAAACGCGACACGGAATGAGGCCAAAACAAAGAAGTAAATTAGAAATTAGGGCGCTCGAAGAAAGCACTAAGTCTTTATCTTTGTTTGGCTCATTACAATGCCGGGCGACATCATAAATAAATCGTTTCCTGGTCGAATTGAGATAAAAGCTGTATATTTTTCAACGAGTCGAGCGTTTCCAGTAATTTGAAATTGTAAATTGGTATTGCAGTCTTAACGTTCTGAAAATAGACTGCAATATTCTGTAATTGAATGCTAGCGAGGCTGGTACATCGGTAACAATAGTAAAATTGTTTGGCATTTGGACTTATTATGATAATTTCGGAATTTTATGATTTCTTCGTTCTTCGCTGTTAACTGTGGTCAAATTCTATCGATTCTTGAAATCTATAAACCTACATCCGCACAACACACCGGCGTAGCAATGAAACAACGTTTTCACTTAGCAGTCGTAATTCTGTGGTTAATTTATAGGAGCTCGTCTATTATTAGTTGAGAGCTACACGACTACATTTGTGAAACTTTACGGTTTACTATATTTACCTAGTTTTCGGTACGGCTATATATTTATACCTTATTTATTAATTTATATATTATATATAGCCTAAAAAAAGCTATTTTGTTTTTGATAATATAACACAAAAAGATTTTTTTAAGGGTTAATTAGTTTCAAAGATTATCATTACATACAAACTTATTTTACCTTTTTATAATATAAGTATAGATAATATTATCTTTACTAACACACAAACAACAACAGACAGACTATTTATTGTAACAGTCTATAGAGACTAAACACTATATTATAACTTTTGTAAAATGTTACTTAAACAAAACCAGCGAAGCATAATTACAATATATATAAAACCTTAGACGTAATGTAGATGCCGTAATAAACTCCTTTAATATCCCATTGATTCGTATCAAATAGTAGAAAAATGTTTAAACAAGATGATTTAAACTTAATTTAATGTTGCATAAAACTTATCATAAATAAATAGTTTAATGATATTTTCGATCACCAAACTTTAAGAAGAATTATGAAATTGATTAGAAAATTTATTACCCCCGATGTTGTTTACCCAAATTTGACTTTCCAGTAAGATCCAGTTAAATTATCCACTAGGCCATCTCGGCAACAACACGTAGAACCCGATTACTCAAAACAAGCTAAACTTGTAACATTAGGTAATTTTAATTGGATATAACACATAATATTTACAACATGGAATTGAATGATACGTTCATATTAATTATACATTTCCTAATATACAAATATAAATGACCCGGTTAGTTATATTTGCCACTCGCAATAGATTATATTCCTACCAGATGTATGAGATATCACTTCAAAGAGGTTTTTCTCCGAATGAAAGTGTCAATATAAAATTGTAATAGCCTACCGTCATGTATAGGATCGTAAAGTTAGGATTTTATGAACTATCAAGCTTCGCTGGATATTTATTAACTTTTGACGTAACAAAAAAATCCTTCTCTGACGACAAAGGTTGACGAGTGGAAATGTCACACCCTTCTTTATAGTGTCGAACAAAAGATGCTGGAAAAAAGCCTTGTAACCTAGAAAGAGTATGAAGAATACAAGTCCTTAGTCTCATAGACAATGGAGGCTCATATTAAAAATTTCACAGCTCTGCCAAGTCACGAATGCTGATGCCGCTTTTAAGTAACAATGCACTAGAAATAATAATACCATAAGATACTTACAAAATAACAAGCAATGTGATCGTGTAAATTACCTTTTTTAACTGTAAAACGAGAATTATAATTTTATTTCTATTTATTGTTTTAAATTGTATAAAAAACTGTATTTATTTTTCTAATCGTTACGTAGAACATCTTACGAAAACTGCGAGACTGTTAAAACAAATTCTGGCTCAATGCGAAAGCTCTACCTACATGTGACTAGTTTCGGGCATACCCATAAAAGTCATAGTATTATAATCGTAAGTAGTCACAGCAAATATTATGTAAATTATAATATTGAAATTGAGAATTCACACTTATTATTAATCGACAAATAGTAGACGTTATTTAAGAAAAGACATGCTATTCTCTAATGATGTGTTAATGCAATTAGGTTTATAACTACGATAGTTTTCAATAAGTAAGTAAAATTCTTAATCAGACACCATATTTAATATAGGATTATTATTATTGTTAGTAAAGTGACATAGAAATAATCCAGAGATAACAATATAAAACAGGTCTCTTTGTGTGCTGAGAAATAAATTTACACTTGCAAGAGATCACGAGAATCTTCTTTGTTATTTCTAAATATAGAACATAAACTAAGCCTCAGATGTCACCATACGGTTTAATCTTAGCTTTTGTCACGTGACCTACATTCTCTAAAATCTTTATTAAAAACATTAGGTCTACGCTCAGACCTTGTCAATGTTTTACTAGGAAAGATGAACTTGTGCAATTAAAACAACAGAACATCTTATCTTTAATTTCGCAATGCAACTACAGTTTTATTGTAATGATCTGTACATAATGTAAGACATTTTTTTTAATATTATTTTTATTTTATTGCATTATCTGCTTAATTTATGCATGATTTTTTTATATAAAATTGCCATAAACTTAATAGAATGTGTAAACTACTAAATAACTAAACTACTAAAACTACTACAATTCTTCGCGCTTCGCATATGTGGCGTCGAATAAAAAAGGCATAGACAACAAACTTTTTTTATGGCTGATTATATAATATTTATAACATAATAAAAAAATTAAAAACAACATCCATAGAGTATGGGGCTCATCATCCCGTTCCAAGTAACTCATCCTTGCCAATTTGACCTACAATCGCGATACAGTGACCATTTCACGGCTCAAATATAACGTTACACACGTTACGAGCAGTTAGATCAGAAGTCGATACGCTCGTGGGTGGTTGCGGAAGTGGGCCGATCCGTCGCGGTCGGCCGACGACCCATGTCGGAGCGCTCCTTGATGAGTCTTCAGCCCTAGTCTAGATTACTTTCTTATTAGTATTTTGTATATTTTTAATACGGACTTTAGACTCATATTTCCTAATTTTAGTAAGGTCAGGTAAATCTTATGAACAATATGACATAAGCAAAAAAAGCAAACATTTTTTTTATATTATATATACTGTCAACCATGAGTTTAGGCCGAGTTCTTTTTATTTATAATTTCGCGTTCGCTTCCCGCTCACGGCAAACGTCTGTATTGCCCATAAGGATGTTTACCGTGATCTGAGTGTTTGTGTTGTGTATGTTTTCGAACCCCCGACACAGGATCATAAGATCCTAATAAGGGCCGTTGAGTGTGATGCGTTTATTATCTATAATTATAGTAGCTAGCTCATCCCTCCTACCATAAAAATATTAAAGCATTACCGAATCAAGATCGCGTAATATAATTGATTTGGACTTGGTTCTATTAATAACTAATAATTAATTTCGATTGGCTATTGAAGGAAAGATTATATGTATGATACCTACATCGAATCAACATATTATTATATTGTTTGAATCTTCGAAAGTACGTCTCTAACAAAATAAATGTGAAGGTTATTGCTAAAGTCGCTATTTATTAATAATACACATCAAGTTCGACATTTGCTCTGTGTAATTATTAAATTATTTTCGCTTTTATTTATCACATTTTAGATAACTTCAATTATATCTATTAGAAATGATATTTTGTTTGATGCTTGGCATTAATCAAAGATATGGAAACAGGCCAGGGTCCCGTTCTAAGCCTCATTTGCAAGAACCGTTGGAATACGCATAAGTGATATGCAGTAACCCTTAGGACCTTAGAAATATGTACGCAGCTTAATTTACTTATAACATAATAAAGTACCCCGAACACATCGTCCATATAATCAAAATAATCAGACAATTTCGTAAATATTTTTTTAGTTAACTTTAAATTAAACAAACACTACATATACAAATAATAACTACGTTATTTTTATTTAAAGAAGACTCTTTTAGAAATTGAACCGACTTTAAAAGCATTTAGAATCGTCAATTTACAAATTAGTCTTTTAGATGTAAACTACCACTGTTTTCACCAAGAAGAACCAGCAAGAAACTCGGTACTCTTTTAATATCAATTACCACATAGTGTACTTGATTTAAAGCTTAAATTATTAGCCTACTAAAATAAATTTGTTTACATCAAATATCAAAGATTCACCCATGCGAAGTCGCAATAAGTGGCTAGTCGTCTCATAACTAGTCGCATGGTAGGCGTACATTAGTTTATCGAGTCGTTTGGATTCGTTACGTCTGCATTACATAAACACGCATTACCATTGCGACAACCATAGACCTGTTCTTAACCGAAATTGTCCCTATCGATTAACTTTCGAATTAATGAAGATGTAAATGTATTACGGATAACTTTGACACATGTTTTTATATTAAGGGCAGTTCGTTCGTAAATATGCAAAATTTAGGGCAGTGTATTTTGACGACAGTTTTATCATTAAATTGCTTTTACAAAATACGCGTAATGCCTCTTAATGTTAAACATTAAATTGATACATGAAATATAATCGTTTTGAATTCAATGCCGAAATGCCATATTTACCTTATTCAAATAGGCACTTCATTATACATCAGTAAAATTAACAAATATTTTTGTGTTCATTTATTTCTTTACTAATAAATATATTCTTTCGTTTCAGGTAAGCGCCAACATTCTTCATCGTATTTGAAATGTACGTAACAAGATTGATTTACCACTAAATATTATGTCTGTTCACGTCTGCCAAACAGACGTTTAATTATAAAGTTAATAGAACATCGTAAAAATCGCCGAGACATACTTGACTAATGTCCATTCGTTAAACAACGTGACATAACGTTCATATATCATGCAGTCGTTCCGGTGTTACGTCCTCGCTATCACGTAGAACATAAAACGCGTGTAGATTAATAGTAAGAACACAATGGACGTTTTTAAATTCAACTTTCAGTAAAGAATGGTTACTGATTATTTTCATGATATAATTCGATTTCATACTATTTGATTTTCATTGGGAAATAAACGTAAAATGTGAGGTTCAAAATATTTCGATTTAACTTATGTTGTCAAACTTTTAAAGTAAGACTTTTTAAAATATATAATTCTACAATATGCGGATTTTAAAACGATTTCATTTATTAAACTATGGTCCCGTTAGTTAAAATTTGATTAATGTTATGTGTATTAATACATAAATTCACAATATGCAGTTAGGTTCGTTTTAGTTTAGGTTAGGTTCGAAGTGATTACCTGCGAGTTGCAAGGGTTTTGTCACGCAAATCGAGTGTGCTATATTTACTGTCACGTGTTCGTCTGTGCAGAACGTTTGACGATATGTCCTCGTAATTGCGACTCATTGAACGCGATTTCACGTCACAGAATTAACTTTTAATGAGAAAGCATACTGAACGTTTTAAAACCGTCCATTTCACTTATAAGCAAACGTTGCGATACTTTCCTAAAAATTAAATTATATCATATGTTATTTATTAGTAATCAAATTAATAAGCGAATAGGTTTGAAATTATTTGATTTACGTACGATCAAGTATCTTTATTACATTCGATTTTTATTAGTAAACAAATCAACAATGTGCAGTTAGTTACCAAGTCACGCAAGTAGAGTGTACTCTATTTTTATTTATAAGCAAACGTTGCGATAGTTATTTTTTTATTAAATATTGTCATAGGTTCTTTATTGGTAATCAAATATTTAATGGGCGATTAGGTTTGAAATTATTCGAATTACGTACGATCAAGCTAAGTATCTTTATTAAACAAATCAACAATGTGCAGTTACCATGTTACCTGCGAGTTGCAAGGGCGTTTTGTCACGCAAATAGAGTGTACTATATTTTCACTTATTAGCAAACGTTGTTTTTTTTTTTTAATTAAATAATGTCATAGGTTCTTTATTGGTAATCAAATATTTAATGTTCGATTAGGTTTCAAATTATTCGAATTACGTACGATCAAGCTTGATCTTTATTAAACAAATCAACAATGTGCAGTTAACTTATCACCTGCGAGTTGCGAGGGCGTTTTCTCACGCAAATAGAGTGAACTATATTTATAGTCACGTGTACGTCTGTGCAGCGAACGCTTTGAAAATACGTCCTCGTAACGACGAGTAGTTGGACGTGATTCCGCACGACGTCATAGAATCGACTTTTAATGAGATGGCTCTTGTAATTCACTCCATCGCTGAAGCATCAAATTCATTTCGTTAATGAATTTTGAGTATCTCGAACCTTATTGCTTTTCTTATTTCTATGGTAAGGAAATAACTGCACACACAACGCATGTAAGTTTGAAGGTGGATTGGATTTATTCTCGTAAAAGATTTTATGCCCTTAACACATAATCAATTTTAATATTGATAAAGTATATGTTTACAAAAACTGATACACGATATCTTTCGACGCCTTTTTCTCAAAATGAAGTCACACGGCTTGACACAGCATTGCTTATCAATGTGCATATATTACCTACTTTACGCTGATCTTGTGATGAGTTACTGCCCTGTCGATCCAGCCCGTGTACGAGTTGCAGTGGGCTACAGACTCTTCCTCAATTGAAAACTACTATGCCGTAAGGTATTGCATAGTCAATTAACACATCATCACGAATATTTATACAAGGATAAAACTTGTTCTAAGATGAACCAAAATTGTAATATCATCAACTGTTTACATACTACGCGCGGATAAACATTCTAACGAAAACCACTCGTAATTCAAACATACACAAAATTTCCCATTCGCAATATTCTATTCACACGATAATCCTAACTTTCGGCGATGTACGTCGGTTATTCAGCTATTTAATAAACGAATCATAGTAATAACATAAACAGTAACATTCACACTATTAATAATATCTCGAACGTAATCGAACTTATAAAAATCTATATTTCTAAAATTATTTTCTTTCTCGACTAGCTTTTGCTCGCAGCTGTAAATTTCATTTTTCTGCATACTAAATTTGGATCTCCGTTTCATCCCATTAAGGAGTAAAATTTGGAAAATCCTTTTTAGTGGATAATACGTCTTAATAATGGATTAAGCTCTAATAAAATTTGGGTGTACCTTTTACAGTTTTTTATAGATTTGATAGTTTCTAACTTTGATAGTCTCTTTCACATTTCCTCGATCAATTACTTTTGAAAACTCACTATAGTAAGCGCGGTCCAGTACTCTTTGTCTGTGGTATAACCAATGCTAAAATAAAAAAAAATATTAGAACGGTTAACAATCCACAGAAATACATATTATATACACGAAAAATTAAGAAACAAACACAATATGATTCACCTAAAATGCTATTGTACAGCCTACACTTGCGTTTATAAGAAAAATTATGTTTGTGCGAAAGGCTATTTATAGATATGCAAGATACTTGCTTAGAAATAAAATAAGTGGTATGTTACAGGCTTCAGCAAAACATGCGCATTACTCATGGTAAACATTTCCTCACCGCAGATCACGTGATACCGCGTTAACAGCTTGCGGTGGCCATGTAGCGACGTCGACTTGAATCAGATTGTAAATTGTATGCATATTGAAAAATTTGTATTGTATATATTGAAAATTTTTTCAATATTCTTTAGAAGTTATGATTTCCTTTTCTTTCCTTTTTTCTTTTGATATACCAACGAAAGAGTGTCATGTGAGGTTCTTAATGCTACAGTTGCTTCTAAACGTTACTACCCATTTAGTATCGCTAGAGTCCTTTCATTTCTTCAGCTGATCAGTGTGATGAAATCTTAAAAACATAACGACAACGTACCTCAGATAAATGTATAACTTAATGATAGTCGTTTGTTTTTGTGTATGTTACTTAAGAAGTCGCGTCTGTAAATCGTTTTTGGTGATTTCACTTTTTTCTTATTTCATTAAATAAGATTTATAACTTCAATACTCTAATTTTGGAGATGGAAGATATTATTACTTCTTTCATACTTAAGTTATTTTCTGATTCGCTCAAAGTTCAATACGATCGTTAAATCTTAAAATACGAAAGTTTAATAAAAAGAAAGTTGTGTTTACGATATTGGGGCAAATGCAAAAATCCGATCCATCAAAAGTAAAAAACATGAGATTTAGTTCATAAGATCTTTACGAGTTACAATTAAATGTGAAATTTCACTTAAAATCCACACTGCTTTTGTTTCAAAAGTAATAAAATTAAAATATATTTATTTATTTAATTTAATATGAAAATACGTGCCATCGACACCAATGTTTACTTTATTTTAGTATTTCTTCCACTCGCCGTGAGTGAAGGTAATATAAAAAAAATACTTTTCCATAAAGACGTTTGTATTAATAACTAAATTAATTTCAATTTCAGGGCAAAATAAATATTTGTTTGTGGTGCGTCTTGCAAGGTGAAAATGTAGGAATATTTCCCCGTGTATTTTTTATGTGTAATTTAAACTTTAGATTTTTTTAAATAGTGAAGATTTATGTACGTAATCAAAGGTTTTGAATTAATTATTGAATAATAAGAAATGACAATGTCTGTTGCCATTAAGTAATGAAAGTCATTTAAGATGATAGTTTGTAGTAGCAAATCACTAAGTAAGCTCGCTTTTTTTTTCATTTTATATTTTTCATTTTATTGTCGCATTGTAATGCTAATATATGTCATGTTTATAGTTACAACATGTAGTAATAGCGTACTTATTTGAATATTTTAATTGAACAAGTATGCAATAAAAATATTAATTATTTAGCGTTAATTACTCGAACTTCAAAAATATAGACATAATTTAAACTATAGCTCATAGATGAACTATGCGGCACTAAATGTTTTTATTAATCAAATATAATCAAACAATTGCTCTAAAGTTTTAATTACACAAGCTATTTTATATACCTATGTATATCAATTACGTGATAATCATTAGAACAATCTAGAACAACGACTTCGCTTATTCGCAACCTTAAAAAAACAACATAAAACTAATTTCTCATTGCATTATGTGCTACGGAAGTTACAAAATGAAATTATAAAAAATCATAAACTGCTAGATACTTTAAAAACGAAGGCTATCCGCTGAGCTATTTTGTAAGTTTCCGTCTTATCAGATGGCCGTAATTAGTGCGAATCGTTTGGTGGTTAATTATTGTACGGAGTGGGCCTGATAAGGTCGCCCTACACGAGGTCAAGGTTCCGCCGAAAAACAAAATTAACGATCAAAGCGCACGAAAGTTCACAAAGCTTTTTGGTGGAAAGTAATTAACTATGACATTGACGTAACATTTTTACATAAATATTAATATAAATGTAAATTCTATTTATGTACGCCAAACAACTGAGTAAATAGATATAAATGCTAAACGACAATTACAAAATAAATAATGACTAAAAATAACTAACTTCCTTTATACTTTCTAAATAAGAAATAGGTTGTATGTAGACTTTCATACAAGTAAGTCTAAAATATATATGAATGACTAAAACTCAACAAAACGGATAAAGCATAGGTAATCATTACGATGTAAGTCATACGTCATATAGCGCAATAACTGTTTCAAATACAAGCCCGTTATTAAAAATAAAATTAACATAACAATATAATAATAATCCATTCGTCATTTTACAGATATTTATAAATATTTCCAAAAGCTATTCGTAAATAACATCAGGTCTTTGTTAAAAAAATAAACATTAAAACATAATACTTAACGATGTCTGTTAAAAGTATATTAATGTATGGTAATATATATTTGTAATAGTAGACATTATTCAGACCAGCTTTCCCTTTATTGATAACGTAACGTTAATAGAAATAAGACATTATTCATCTAAATGGGTCTCGACGAGGGTGCGCCGCGGTCTGACCCGTGACCCTGACCGGATTCGTTCTGACTACACGAAAAGCTATGTATATGACGGTGACAGTGAAAATCTGCCAAAGTATCGAAGGTGAGGTTAAGAAATCTGACAAATACAATAGCAGAACCTACTTGCTAAGGAAACAAATACGACTTACTCATTAGGTATTACAGAATCATCAAACATTTCTCGTGGTTGTCAATATTTTGTTAAAAACCAATCTAGTGTTCTAATTAACTCATATGACTAACTGTTATTACTTAACTCATAAACAACTAAATTTTACAATTTTATCTCTACACTATTTACATAATGGAAATTTAATTTACAGCTATATAAATTACGAAAATAAAAAATAGATTCTAACTTAACATTATCCAAATCATACCGTCATATATTATAACCGGGCAACCATCGCGACAGTGTTGACATGACACCAATAGCCGTAGTGTTTCTGCCGCGCATCTGTGGGTTTTGGGCGGGCGCCACAGCTTTCCCGGCTGGTGGAAAACAGGACCGTCACACTTAACCTGCAACCAGCGTCGCGATCGCACGCACGCCTAACGCCTCTACTAATGTAACGCTAATGTACGCGAACTTAATAATAAATTATATATTAAATTGCGGATTTAGTGTACGGATATAAAATAATTTTATGAACGGTTTCGAGCAAAGGTGTTTGTGAACGATGACATTGGACAGGGGTGATAGTTTTAGTGGTAAGATCCAGCCGGCCGCGTCTGTGTCCTGCTTGTCTCAGTGCCAAAACATTTTCAGCAAAAGGCTTAAACGCTGGGGCTCCACGGGATCGTGGGTAAGAATACTTATTAAAACTTTAATGTTTCTTTCATCAATTTTGCATTGCTAATTGTATTTTAATTAATCAAAAAGTGAAGTAAGTTATTAGTATACAGACCGGAGATTATGAATAATTCATTCGTGAATTATTCAAAATAAATAAGAGGAAATAGTCAACAAATCAAAACTGTTACGTTACATTTTTTCATCTTCTTATTTTATAAAATCCATAAATTTCACTTCCCGTACAGTCGCGTGTTGTAACTGAATTTACGACTTGTTTGATCTGTAATAAGAAGTTATAAAAAAGAAATTATACGAGACGCGATAGTAAAAGAGTGACGCGCACGAATTTAATTCACAAGGAAGAACGTTTGTTTACATATGATGAAAACGTAAAAAAAAAAATTGAACAAATTTTTGTTTATATCTTCGAACCGTTCACATTTAATATTGATCCTATTTATTTTATATTAATAGTAATTCAAAATTATTATGTATACGTATTATGTATCTAAGAATATCTTATACTTAATTCACCAATTCACCGAAAGTTTGTACAAACCTATTATATTATCGATAAGTATCTATTATTCATAAGTTATGGTCAAAATATCTTCCAGTTTTAGAAGACCCGGCAAATTAATCGTTGCATAGGTACTAGATTAAAAGACGTGTTATCAAAGTTTGATACGAGTACAGATTTTTTATCGTCTAATAGTATAATATTAACGTAACCAATCGGTTGATATAACGTTGCTATAAGATCAATTATTAAATAATGAAACACATTTAAAGACAAAATCTTGCTTAGAATACGCCCACAGTCTCGCGCGTTTATTTTATTGGGCACGTCACAGTATAAATTATGTCTGCTGTCCGCACAGACATGTTTTGCATGGAAGTAAGATAAGATTCGTAATTTTTCCATTTGAAACTAGTTAGGTACCGATTGCCGTATTAAGAAAAACTATTATAAGCCTAATATATGTCTGTAATGCTAAACATGTACGCAATTACGGAGGAGTAGTAAAATAACAATAAATTAAAATGAATGCCTCGTCGTTAAAAAGATTGGCTATCTCAATAAGGGATTTATTTACCATTTATGTTATGTTTGACTGTCGTCGAGAAGTCCCTGAAAATGGGGAATTATTAAAAAGTTGACAACCTAATTTATGGTTATTAAAAATTTTATTACTTTCCCTATTATTTACGAATATTTTTAACTTCTTAGGTTTTTTTTTAATTTATGTGACATAACCTTTATAAAACAGTCTAGTGTAGTAATATATTCAAATTAAAATAAATCGTACATTATAAATTTTATTTTAATTTATTTACTAACTACCTTTTTTCTAAAGTAGAACTTTTAAATGTACAATAATATTTCTATCTACCCATATATTAATTGTTTCTTATAGCAGTCTAGTAGCAGTTTCTTATAAGGAACCCGTTGTTCGGAAGACTTTTGTACGGAGGCTTTTAGTATTTCGTGTGCATTATGCGTTCCATGAGTTTTATTTCTAGGGAAAAAACTACCGTGAAAATTGTTCCTCGTCTGCGCAGGCCATAATGAAGTTTGCTAGATTGATGACATACGTGTGGTTCGAATTGATTAGGGGTATGGGTGATCGCGTGCCCACCGCGTGGCTGTCACGTGATCTCGCATCACAATACAAACATTTTCAATATCCATATATACTTCGGGCACTTGTTTGATGTGTACAATCGATGTTGATTTTTTTCATTTTAGTGAAAAAAATAACATTCATTTTTTTCAACTCATTAATAAACTTAGTGAAATTCAAATTTGCATATAAAAAACCTATATAACATAATACAAAAGACGTTTATTAAAAACGATAACTCCCTGCAACATGGTCCCTAAAAGTTTTCAAATATGGGTATTTCCCCCTTTCAGCTTCACTCAAAGTAGCCTATCTCCTCCACCCATCAGTTCTATAGCATAATTCATCAAAATTTCTTTAGCAGTTTAGGCTTGAAAACTGACAGATCTACCCACAAAGTTACTTTTCCATTTAATGTTAAGTATGGATAATTCAATGGTTACCATTATTAACTATCTTCAATGCACTTATTCTAATATACAAGTTAGTATTAAAGTAATAACTGTAAGTGTAATTTGTACACAAAAAATCGCAGCAACCCTGAGGCTCGACCACAACACGTCTCTCTAACTTAGCGAAGCTCCTAACGCGCGAACAGCCATGGCTTATTCGCTTATATCTAAAAATAGGTTGAAGTTCTATAGCGAGCGGTCGAACCCCGTCCATTAACATGTTTACTGGCTGATAAATTCGATTGCGCCATTATCCCGTCGCTTACATTTCGCATGCAAAAATAATAAACGTGTTTGTCGAGGGTAACGCTCTGCGGGCCCTGTGACCGGGTCTATGGCGGGACCTTGCTCGGAGCAGTGAAACTGGTCCCCTATCGCCTCCCACTCTCCAACGACCTAACCACCCACTAAATAGAGCCCATATTCCCTTAAAACTAACAGCAGATTTTGCCCACGACTATCGAGACTGGTTCTGAGAGGAGCGCTGCGAGCTCCTTTACGTAATTCGAGAGACTATTATGGGCATATAAAGTCATTGTCGCTATTAAAGTGCCTTTTTTCAGTTTCGTCAGCGAAAATTGCTCTGCAATTTGTAAGAGTGAGGTCGATATCGATAAATGGTCAAAAACAAAAAGACAATTCCATTTCCATGGCGGCCTCGGCGCTCCGAATACGGCGCTGTGAAATGTTATCCAATGACGCAGTGGATTTATTTATTTAATTAAAGGAAATAAATCAGGAAACATAAATATCATCTCTTTAACTTTTTTCAGCCTTTTGAAAACATAAATGAAAATCTCTTTACGTGCCGATACAATTTTCGTGGTTCGTTTGTTTCATATTTATAACGTGCCCAGGTCTAAATTTAAACAAAGTGAAATGTAATTAACACCCACACCCTAGTATATTAATAGCTCAAGGTTTACTGTGAGTATGTTTACAAATATGTGTATGTATCGTTTAATTTGAAATTTTAATTAATTTTCAATATAAGGTTTAAGTGAAAATTGTTTCATCGTCATTTATAATTAATAAATTGTATAAATTAAAAAAAAACTTTATACAACATACTATTTGAGACCATTCCAACGAACCCCAACACGATATTTCTGTTGTTAGTTGATAAGGAGTTGTATAGCCTGACGATTCCAAGTGACGCTGCAACATCAGGTCAAGGTTATGCAAATACGATATTTTGATATCATTCACGGTGTAGTAGTAAATTTCGACTCAATGAGACCAATAGAAATTGCTCAGATCTTTTCAACAACAAGAAAAGAGCTGATAA
This sequence comes from Hypolimnas misippus, assembly GCA_037950945.1. NCBI lineage: Eukaryota > Metazoa > Arthropoda > Insecta > Lepidoptera > Nymphalidae > Hypolimnas > Hypolimnas misippus. The sequence goes on from JBBEEQ010000024.1 coordinate 3,406,667, forward strand.
CCTTAAAACGTCCGAACAGATCTTCATAAATTATATCTAAGAACCATTTCGATTACAACAGCTCTAAAAAAAAAAACATCAAAACTAGTCCATTCGATTCGTATGATACAATAGACAGATATACATATACACAAGTGTAACTTATAACACCACTTCTTTTAGATCGGGAGTAATAAAACCTTGCTTTATTTTGGAAAATTTCAGCTCAATTTATTAATTCTTGATTCTGTCACAACAGCTTTTACATGTACCGTCTTATATAAAAACTTATTAAGTATTATCCCATTGCAATTTCATAATAATCAAACATTTGAACGTGAAAAGTTTCTTTGTGTTCCTGTCACACGTATGATATGTTAATACTGAAACAATGATGGACAAACGACGGTTCCTACTCGGGCGCACAATGCGCATTGACAGCTGAGGTTGAGTGATGTCAGAAAATAATGTAAGTTTGATTCTTTGTTCTGCCATTTACGAGATGAAACGTATGTTGAAATATTTTGATATGAATTTTAATACTTGTACCATACAAAAACAATTACTTATAAGTAGATGTACGTACCACGAAATCGAAAAAAAAATGATGTTTTTAACATAAAAATTTAAAGAGTAAAATTGTACAGGATTGAAAAACGTTATCCAGGATTATATTAACAACAGAAAACAATTTTAGAAAATATATTTTTCTTGTGTAACTTTATAAGACTAACTTTATTAAGATACTAATCTTAACAATTCTCAAATATCGACAATGTCTTTCTACTTCGCCCCTAATAAAGTTAGTCAAATAAAATAGTATGGGCATTGGACGATAATATAGGCATAAACAAACAACACAGCTATTTAATTACACAATATAAATATTGTCGTTAAAAAAATAAGTTTTTAAAGAAGAATTAAAACTAACGACGTGGATTTTAAGAACAACGTAAGCATTTGAAGTGGAATAACTTTTTACGTTAAGTCTGAAAATTTGGCACTAGAGATATTTCAATGATTCGAAAGATTTATTGTATTGAAGTATTTAAAAAATCATTAATTTGTCAATATTTGAACTAGATCAGAAAGCATAACCATGGAAAATGCTAGGTGTAAATATGGTATTTATTATAAACACAACGACATAAATGACCTAAGCGAACGCTGCTTAATTATTAAGTTGTTATTAATTATTTCATATCTATTCATCACAGTCCATTTTCAAATTCTCAGCAAAGACTAAAACTTTACTTAAAATTCAATAGTGTATGAAAACTCGGCCGAAAAACTATCACTTAACGTGTAACTCTCCCCATATTTAATGAAGTCCCGATAAAGTAAAGTCCATGTGTACATACCATAAACTAAGTCCGGCATTCATATCGTATATAAACAGATCCAGGTGTCCTTTTGTGCTCTTATCAGATATCTAGTATAAAGTGAACGGATGGAACAATTCGTTGAATATTTATATCGATACGGGTCCGCACATGCGGGTGTACGCGGTATGTGGATTTGTAGATATGACATTTTTACGATAATGGTAATTTATCAACAGACTTCAAAAATTTTAGAATGTGTTTTTTATGTTTGTTACCTCAGGTCCGCCATTTCTTAACCGATTTTGAAAATTTTTTCAAACTATTTCGGATTGGTCTTGTACACATCGAAATCGATTTAGTAATTTGGTTTTAAAATTTGAAACTAGTATGATTGTGTCGTCCATGTAAAAGAAATTTTGTATCTTTCTTGTTAAAGTCGGTTTTTTTAGAGCCTCAGTGATTTTTTATTTTGTCTAAATTGTAGAAGACGAAAATATTTTACGTAACTCATATGTAGTCCGGATCTTCGCGCTGAGGGACATTTTCACAAATAAAATTATCAAAGTGTTTTGTAATTTTTAAGAAACGAAACGAAACTATCAGTATGTGACATTTTTTTGATAATGGGAGATTTCGATATTTACCAACCTATCGACACTACTCTTGGGAGACGTTGGAATTTTGATACGTAGTACGTATGTTTTTTTACTAATGAAACTAAGATATGCAGAAAACAACAATTTTCCTAAGACCTAAAGTCTAAATCTAAATTCCTAAGATCTAAAGGTCATAAAGATTTTAAACATAACGAATCACCACGAACATATTATATGTCAATTTACACAGCCCTATTAAATACGAGACGCAAATAAAATAAAAAACATTTTACACTGTGTTGAAATGCTAGAAATCCCGATGCTAAATGTAATGAAGTTATTTCCCCTAAATAGCCCACTAAGTTGTTACACCAAGTTACACAGCGGCATTGCTGGCGCGGTTTGCTGCACGATTATCACGGCCTACTTGTCGCACGTGTGTCGTAAGCCTTAGCTGTACGTGTACATGTGTGGAACTAACATATTATCAAATATTGAATCCTATTCTTATATAAATATGTTTCAATATGCGACGAATTTTCATACTTGGCCGACTGTAGCCTAGTCAAATGTAGTCAAAACTTTCGTGCGAATTTAAACCTTATGATCTAAGGAATAAAACTAGGATTTAATTGTTTCTATAAAACATCTAGCGATCTTATGCGGCTTCTAAATGTGTGTCTGTAATGTGTTTTAAACGCCTTCAACGAAATAGCTAAGTCTATCGTTTCAAGAAAACATAACCACGTGGCGATAAACATTAATAAAATAAATTCAATTATCAATGAACACTATTAACAGAATGCAATATATATATCTGTTTTATATTCTTAATACACAAACGTCAAACGTATATCCTTCCCTTCGATCGGGGTTAATAACAGAATAATAATGAAATATAGAAAATAAAAACTCTCATTATTTTAAATTTAAACGCCTTGACATAGAACGTAAACTAAAATTATATATTGTTGACAATTTACACGATAAGAAGTATTATTACCAATTTCAACTTAAAATTCCTTATGAACAACTATCATTCAGATTTATTACTTGGGAAAAGTTAATTCACAATGTTGAAAAACGCTCATTAAGTTCGTTCACTAAAAGCTGGAAAGCTGGAATTACGGGGATTATTGAAGAACCTTTCCACGGAATATTTCAAGATTAACCGCTACCGTTAGGAGCCGTAATTAATCTCAAGTAAAATGGCTACCGTGGACTCATTTGAAATTACTTAACAGTTTACTCCGAGGGCCAACGGCCTCCTGCTTCCATTGAATATCCCGCAAACCGCTTTAATAACAAATTTAAGTTTATTCAGAAGATTCCTTTAAAGAATTTCCATAAAATGCAAACTCATTGCTAAAAACGTTTACAAAGACTTTAATTAACGCCTAAACGCTTCTTAAAGCGAACAACCGCTTCGGTCAACAGCCTAAAAATCTCATCACATTGTTCAAATATGAACAATTTTTTTATGTTAACATTAACAGTAAAAATTGCTTAAAATAAAATAAATACATGTAATTCCAACTCCATTGAGCCCATCTAATATTCTGATGTACTTTCCCAAGCATCCCGCAAAATTTAATTTAGATCCACTTTATGAGTCATAATTTAAAATAATTTATCGATGAGAAATAATTGAAATTATTTTACGGGCCGGTTTCAATAATATCTTATAAATAAATTTCACAGTTAGCAATCGATATTGTATTGATATAAATTCATTGTTATTCATCATTACAGTTTCTCTTTGTACAGTGAAAGCTACCGACACTGTACCTTACATTTTAATTAATTTAATTTCTTTAGGTATTATGCATTGCCCCGGGGAAGCGATCTATTGAACATCAATATCGTAATACTATGAATGTATAAATGGACGCTGATAAGCAGTACTGTGTTAAGCCACACGGACTTCGTTTTGAGAAAATGGCGTCTAAAGATGACAAACCTATTCTTAATAAAATAGTTTGAAGACGTATATATTCATATTTTCTTTTCTATTTTGATAAAATGTATAATGTATCAAAAGCAGATAGATTTATTTAATATGTTATCTAATAATAAGTTTATAAATATTTGAGATAATTTTATAAATAGCAATATATGAAAAACCTGAAATACCTGAAATTCGAAAGTTGAGTTAAGAAACTTTTTTGCATACTTATTTAGTTTAGATGACTTGAAATTTTTTTGAATAATGTTAAATAAGTGACGTAGTATCAAAATACATCAATATCTCAAAATCTGACTTTTTGTGGGTTGACACATTATTGCTTATCAGCATCCAAATATAATACAATAACATTGTATATAAAAACAAGAAAATATATATATTATATTTTTTATCGTTGTTGAGTGATCGATTAGTTTCTCGTTTAAATAAATGTACTTAAATTCAGTTAATATATTTAAACGTAAAACTAATGCTAATGCCCAAAAAGGTGTCTTCTAAGTATTAATGTTAATATTTCAAATATTTTTGCACACCGCGTTGTTTAATCGCTTTTACAAATAACTCTCCCATTTTCCTGTTTTCTGCGAAGATTCGTGTGGAATGTATAATATTTTTACGAAGAAAACTAAATGTACACAAAAATAATCTTTAAATATAAAATTCAAATGCACTCTTAAAGACATTACAAAAAATGATAGTAATTAATTGCCATTCCTAATAGCTTGCGCACCACTTGTTCATCAATTGCATATAGTCAGAATCATTCTAAAGTTAATAATGTAATAAAAATGACAAACGCGTTGGCGCAATGGTCAGTGCAACTGACTAAAGCGCTAACGGTCGCGGGTTCGATCCCCGCTCACGGCAAACGTGTGTATTGGCCATACGGATGTTTGTCGTGGTCTGGGTGTTTGTGTTAGTGTTGTGAGTGTTTCCGGACCCCCGACACAAGGTCAGGAGATCTTAATGGGGGCCGTTGAGTGTGATGCGTTATTTATTTAAAAAAAAAAAGTAGTTATATTTTTAACTATACTTTTGTCACTGTCACTCATTAGTGTGATTAATTAAGAGGGAAAGTTTTTGTTCCGTTTGTATCGTTGCATCGAGATGATTTTTAATATTTGCAAAAAAATCGTTTCCGCATCGACCATATCTAGTCGTATTCCATTACATTGTATAAAATTATCTGCGTATGTCGCGAACCCACCAATGAGAACCTTGGAGACGCTACTTTTGGCACATTAATAAAAAAAAGTATGAATAAAACAATAAACGTCGTCACTTAATAAGATGTTCCATCACTTTAATTTATAGATATTTACATACAGCGTAATGACAAGATTTCACTGTAAGAGATCCTATACATTAAATGAAGAAAATTCTTTAACATATTCAAAGAAAAACATTTATGTTAAAACTCGATGAAAAGAAGTAAAATATGTGTCATTTTATTCATGGTATATTTCGACGAATAAAATTAATATAGTTTTTATTTTAATAAAAGATTAGAAATATTTTATCATATTTGAAATTAATTCACTCAACTGATGATGTGTTTTTAGGGTTCCGTACCTTAAAAGGAAAAACGGAACCCTTATAGGATCACTTTGTTGTCCGTCTGTCTGTCTGTCTGTCTGTCTGTCTGTCTGTCTGTCTGTCTGTCTGTCTGTCTGTCTGTCTGTCTGTCGGGATGTCAACCCGTTTTTCTCAGAAATGCATAGACGTATCATGTTGAAATTAATATCATATACTCAAGTCTACGATGACATGCGGCCGTGAAAATATTAAAGTTCTAAGTCAACGCAATCAAAAGATAATGGAAAATATGTCGTATATTTTAACCATTTTAGCGTTTTCGCAAGGGAATCAAAACCTATAGGGTACTTCCCATTGACCTAGCACGATGAAATTTGGCAAGAAGTAAGATCTTATGGTACAAATAAAGGGAAAAATCTGAAAACTGTAAATTTTTGTATGTATGTTTGTCTGTTTGTAAGTTTGTCTTTCAACCTTTTTCTCAGAAACGCGTGAAGGTAACAAATTTTTATCAACGTCAAGTACTCAGAGTTGTAATTACTAACAGCTGTGAAAAAATCAAACTTCTAAGTTAACGCAATCAAAAGATACGGTCATTTATATCACATATTTTAAGTATGATAGCGTTTTTAACGTTTTCGCAAGGGAATCAAAACCTATAGGGTACTTCCCATTGACCAAGCATTATGAAATTTGGCCAGGAGCAAGGTCATTTAGTATACATAAAGGAAAAAATCCGAAAACTGTAAATTTCTGTTCGTGTGTCTGTCAGTCTGTACGTCTGTCTTTCAACCTTTTTCTCAGGAACGCGTAAATGTATCAAGTTGTAAATTGATCAAGCGGAAAATATATTAATCTTAGAATTAAAATTATATGTACTTGTAACAAATTAACATAGAAGTTGACCATGGTCAAAAAAACAATTTTACAAACACCGAGAAGAAATTTGTATCAATACGAAAACATTAAAAAGCAGCAAACCTTTATAAACAACGCAATGCAATCTATATATCGCAGCTAACAAAATGATAGCGCGATGCAGCGTACAGCTAATGCCATCTATGACAACATTATGACATTAACTGTGATATAATTCTGCTCGATTAATAAAAATTTTTATTTTAATTATTATTTAAACGCGCTAAAAATTATAAAATAAACTTTTCATTTAAAAGTTTTATCGTCGATTTATAACGTCATTACGTAATTAACATTCAATATAAGAGCTTCACGCGATTTGATTTAAGTACTCGTATTGACTTAGTACGAAAATTTTAAAATTAAATTCAAACAGATCGAGTTATTTAATTTACTTATTTATCTACACATATAAGTCTTCTGGTTATTAGTAATATAATTAGTTATTTATAAATAACCAATTAGTTTTGTTCGAATTAAGGACTAATTATTTTCGTCTTGGCAACACTAATATATATTTCGATATTTTGATTGATAATGTAAATCTAAATATTTTACGAACGTAGTGCAGGGGTAGTTGAGTGTAGTAGAATATAAATAAAAATAAAACGAGAATAAAATGTACTATAATTATGTTGTTAATGTCAAAGTCAACAAGTTAGTTCATTGAAATTGTCAAGAGATGGCGCTAGGTGTATCCTGAATCGCGCTATAACTTTTTTTTGTTGAAAGTATAAGGTGTATTAGTACTTAAAATAAAATTTTGTGTTTCTATGGATTGCATCCATGATCGTGTTTTAAATTAAAGTGCTCCTAAGTAGTTTCAAAATAGTTTTTGGGACGTGATCCATATTTACATAATATGTGATTATATTTAAGCGACTTCTAAAAAGGAGTTTTTTCAATTCGACCTTGTATTTATTTATTTTTTATGTTTGTTCGCCGATTACGCCGCCATTTGGGTACCGATTTTCAAAATTTTTTTTTTGTTTGAAAAGGTATACTTCCAAGGTGGTCCCATTGTCTGCAGGTCAGGATCAGATGATGGGATCCTGGAGAAATTGAGGGAACTCCTCAAATATTATAGGCAAGCGTATACCGATTTAGGTATTTTTGATAGTAACTTATGTTGGAACTGATGATGAAGACCACAAATGGCGTAGATGGGTTAGTCTTATATAGATTTATATAAGTTTGTACGGAACCCTCGGTGCGCGAGTCCTACTCGCACTTGACCAGTTATTTTTTTTTCTTGATATTTCCCACAGCATACAAAGACGCGAGGCATAGCTAGTTACTCATAAAGCGGACAGATAAACGCGACAGACATCGGAAGTTTTCTTTTTGTGTGATATAAAACAGCTGTCTTTTTAAGCACTTCGCCGGTTATAAATCATACCGCTGTGTACACAAGTTTGTCGTCTGCGTGTTTGTAAATGCGTTTTATCATCCAGACGTTGGATTTGATTTCTGGAATGAAATACTCTGTTCCTTGAGAGCATCTTTCTTTGAGGATAAACAAGAACAAATATTGTTTAAAGCAAAATATTATGGTGATCGTTTTGATAGTTGTTACATCCTTAAAAATTTGCACGCATGCTATTAATTATATAATTTTATACAAAGAGTCCACGATCGGTACGTTGTAATTTATCTTAAGCAATCAACAAATTGAATACCCATTGAATAGAAACAAAAAACAATTGGGCAGGGGTCTTAACCTGTCGATGTTCAATATGAAAGGTTGGGAAGGCACGTAGCCTTGCAGGCAACTTGTTGAGGTCACGTGTCTATTCTCCGCACATAATGGGCGGGAGATGACAGCTGATAGGGCCCTGTCAAGTCTAGGAGGCTGACGGCGTCGCGCTATGATACATCAAATACTTGCAAAGCTTTAACACCCAGGATAAAGAGCTGTATTACTACTATTAAAAGCTTCTTGAGTAATAAAATAATGTATTTCATATGACGTGAATTTTGTGTACAATCGACAAAAAAGAACATCAGAAATGCCGCTTGCACGCTGACGCATGCGGAATAGATGTTTTTTAAATAATTATCGAAATAGCGTTTTGTAAAATAATAAAAAAATATCGATAACATAACTTGAGAATTCCGCTTATTGCTTCAAAAGCAACAGAACAACAATACAAGAAATAATCTTAAGCAGTCCACTTGTCGAGACCCGGTGATTCACTGCATTCCAAGTTCGATCCTTTCCATTCAATACGATAACGTTTTTTGTGAACGATTCGTCCTCGAGAACGTCAACAATGCGTCAAAATGCCGACCATTACCGAACATAGCGTTGCCTTGCGCGGGCGCAATTCTTTTATTAATTATCGTGGCCAATTGAGTGGAGGATGTGACGCCATGCAGGCGGCGCATGCGCGTGACCCACCTGCAAATCGAGCCTGAAGCACGCAATCGCTATTCATCCTTGAATGCTCTAACTTGAAATCATATTATTATTTGTGGACGCGTGCCATCAATGGCCGACCCTATTAAGTCCTTAGCACACAATGCTATGGTATTGGCTTATGATCATGATTATATTAATCCTGCCTAAACTTGGTACATTATTTGTTTTAATTCAACCCATTTGCCTATTCAAATATAGCCAGCCTATGGCCATGTAAAATAATGTAGTTTTTAAGTGGCAATATATGTATTTTTTAATGTGTAGTATTTAGTTGGTGTTTCTTCGGTGTTTCTTCGTGCATACAAAATTCGCTCTCTATTATATTAGTATAGATGTCCATTTTTAACTATCTAATCATCTAAATAATATTCCACTATGATATCTCAAATATTTTTTCGTTTGGTCAAAATAACGAACGGCTCCTAATAACTCTGTTCCGACAGTTGAAAAAATTAGTTAGTATTTTTTTAAATATAAATGACATCGTAACCTTTACCTTGATGGAAGAAGCATCATTTTAAGACAAGTTATGAGTTACGACAATGAGCTGTCTCGGTGCAAGACATTTCAAAACGCCATTGCTTTGAATTGCTTTCACGACCTCGTGCAAGAATAGTTTGTGTACGTTTATTCTTTTCGTATTTGAACTGGTTTTTGAAAATATACATAGCCTTGTTTCGTATTAACTACAATGATAAAATTGTGTTTATACATTAGCTGAAGGATTTTTTGAACACGATGAACAGAGGAGTTATCGGTCTAATTTTAAAATGTCTTTAGCGTTACATACTGGGTTTATTAAGGTATTATAAGCTATATTACCCCATCCCCTATGTATGAAGCAGTAATCAATGTGATACCACGAGACTCACCAATCCATGCTGTGTCTACTTCTGTTATTAATACGAAAGTAATCCTGGCTATTATATCACTCTGATTATTTGTTACGATTTTACACATAAACCGCTGAACTAGTATTGATGAATTTTATTATACAGATAAATTAGACCCGAGAGAGGGACTATATTGTTTTCCGATAATAAAACTTGATGGCATGAAATATAGGATGAAAGCTTTTACGCAGACGACGATGCAGGCTATCTCGTCCTCTATATATGTATGAAGGAACTAGGTATCCCTTGCGGTGGAGTTACACTCGCGTTTATGGCTACTGCTGCTCCTATGAGTCATAGCGTGATGTAATATAGCCTTAAGCCTTCCTCAATAAATAAACTATCTAACACAAAAATAATTTTTCAGTTCGAACTATTGTCTCGACTAATGTGATAATTTTTTAAATATAACTTTATTTATTATTTTTATTGTAATATTTTATTATGGTTAGCTCTCTCTGAAATTATGTTGTGCAATGAAACCTTTTTGTTTTATTATATTATTAAATTTTCTAATGCGTACTTTTTTAAAAAATAAAGAAAAGGGAGTTCCTGAAATTATCGTGTTCAAACAAACAAACAAACTCATCGGCTGTATAATATTAGTATAAATAACCAATATAATAAACTTCATTCAATGTGTGAAACCACGAGGCACGTTGCAATTTATATCCTATTATATTATAAAGAGGTAGTTTTTTTGGATGTATGGAGTTACCTTTGAAACTACTGATCCGATGTGTAAAATAAAAAAAAATATATTAGATCACGCTACGACTCATAGTCAGCAATAAACAAGCAAAGATATTTGTACCTTTCTGCTTGAATCTTAAGTCTACAAACTCAATTAATCTATCAATTTGTTGCTGCGGATAAAATAAATTTTATTCCAAGAATAACTTATTACATGTCATGGAAGCTGTAAGTGTTAGCCAGTAATAATTTGTAGCAGGTAAATTAACATATTACGCGAAATAATAAAGGATGTTCATGGTTATTATCATCGCGTGTGTGTAAACGAAGATGTACGATTTCACATGTTAATAAATAACTAGCCGGACATTAAAACCCTTGCAGCTATCATGCATGTTAATAAAATTAAAATGTCTGTCGCCGACTTCGAATTGAGTGACTTTCCTATGCTCGTTGAATCAAAAGGCTTTTTTTTACCAATTCTCAAGTGCCCTTTAATATTCTCTAGGGGCTAGAGAACAATATTAGAGAGTCCAGTTAAAAGTCATGTATGATAGTTTGAATAACCCAAACAATCATAGTTGTAATCATATCCGATGCTCTCGTTAAGTAAATGATAATTCAACAGATCAACATTGTTAAATTCGTTCCGTACACAACGAATATTAAAAAAAAATACTGATGAACATTCGATGATTCACACACAGACAATAACAAGGTAAGTGGTCTGAGCTGTACGTGGATTTCGACACGGGCGCCTAGAGGAATTTTAAATCTTTCGCAACGTGACTCTCCGTAAACAAAACGACTTCACGAAACTATTTTATATCATATATCTTTTAATAGATGACTAGTTGCCCCTTGCGGTTTCGGCTTTGCTCCTATGAGTCATAGCGTTATGTATAGCCTTTAACCTTCCCGAATCCTTAAGTTATGCAACGTTCAAAGAATTTTTCAAATCAGTACTTACAGAGATTACCTTCTACATACAAACTTATAAACAGAGTAGCTTTTGCTCGCGACTTTGCTCATTTTACGTTTGATTCCTCCATCAAATTTGAACTCCGTTTTCAGTTTGACAAACTGTGTCGTTGTAATAATAATTATATTCGCTGCGTATTTATTAGCGCAATCCGTTAAACTATTTGTTGATAGACCAGGCAGGTAATAATGGTTGATTTTTATATAGACAGACTAACAAGTCGTCCATGTTTTAAACAAGTACACCGAATATTTTCTAATTAAGCAATTTCTTTAATCGTAATCCTACCAATTAATTACCAACCGATTAATCCTGGTATCACTCGCTGTTAAAACGTTATACCGCGAAATTTACATTTATATTTATAGACTTTTTTTTAACTCATCAATCTTTTAATATCTTTAAAACTAATTAAATTTAAATCAAGTTATTTAAAATATATATTTTGAATACTACTGCAATGGGTTTTTGAGTTTGCGGCGATGATTTTTTTATTAAGCATACTCAATTAGAAATTAACATATAACATACCTAAATTAACTATGTAATAAAAAATCCCATTAATATACTATATAACTAAGTGGTTTCTAACTATCAATAGTAATCCTTTACGGACAAACACGTTCTAAGAAGACTTTCTTTTCTAGATAATTCTAGAACTTATTGAGTTTGACATCTTGCTTCCTTTGCGGCCTTTGTTTCGTATCGTTTATTACTTTTCATCGGTTTCGAAAACATCGTAGATTACGTTGATTTATAGAAATACCATTGGCACTGCACACGCTCTTGTATTTCTTTCGCTTCGTGTCGTAAATGCCAGCAGTTAGGAAACTTGGCTAGGACCGCAAGGACAACGACTGCAAACAGTTTTGTGAGATAAATTTTTTTCGTCAATTTTGTAAATATATTTGCTTTTACTCCGAATTGCTTTGATGACAACTCTTAGGTTTTAAACACTAATTTGTTCTCTCATGTCTTGTCAAACGTCATAACGCATTAACCTGTCGAATACAGATGCTATCACAAATTATCAATTTGTGATTTGATTTCTATGATTCGCCTCAATAACCTCAACCCTCAGTACGTTTTACAGTTTAGCAAGTGTGTTCGACAATAACCCCGCTGTTTTTAAAATAATGCCATTCCAAAGCCTCTCGTTATCGCGTATTATGTCTCCGAAGATCTATTGAGACTGTAAGCGAGTCCAGTCACGTTGCGGTCGCCACGATCACACCCGCTTCCGACATCTGACCAATTACTTATTCTATTTTACATTTTACAACAGTCCATCTGTCTGTCAGCTCCACGCTTCTGGGAACGGATGCCGGCAATCCTGCCTTTTGCGTGGTCACCGTCACGCGCTAATCTCTTCATGTATCGCTTGTATGTGTGAGCAAATATAATTTTAATGCCTTAAATAATAAGGGTTTGAATTGTTTGAAATGCGGTAAGAGATAGTATAAGTTTTCATAGAATGTTACGCGACACGCACTGTCATTATAATTATGTAGTTAAGCCATCTTCAAGATTGTGGTTGCTGTTAATTTTTACCTGAAAAAAAGGGTATGTTCATTTTGTTTCCTTTTATTATATCACAAGGTTTTTTTTACGCACACTATCAATGAAAGTTTAAATATTATAAAATCGTTGTTTTTTAGATGAGTACAATTACTGTTAATACAAACTTTTTTGTACTATGCAATTAAAGTCAAACTGTACAATTAAAAACGACAAATATTTTGTTTTTGTTGAAACACAATATTGATAGCAAAATATAAAAGAGGAATGTTACTACATATTTTGATGGGACGTAGGAAATAAAGAACACCTCAATAACAAACAATAGCGCTCCCCCGATGCGAGCTAAACAAAAGCAAGTGGCCACAAATTGCAATTACTGTCGAACCGTACGCGAATACAAATGATACATGTCCCTTTTGACCGCTTACAATCATTGTTTTATGCAACGCACACTGAAACACTTAATTAGATCGATACAAGAGTGCAGCTCTTGATAGTACGCAAATATTATAAAGCTGTGTCTCAACTGACTCTCCAACGGCAAAACAATATCAGAACGCATCAAAGGAGTCGTTGTATTAGGCCTATTTACAGTTCGTTAGCGAAATCTCGCAGGCAGTGTGCACGCAGCGTAATGCAACGGCGACCACATGGCCGACTTCACTTGCGCGCGCGCTGGCAGACCGAGTGTCTGGCTTCTGCGAAACGAGTATGTGCTTATTATACACGTGTCGTTGACTCTTTAAGGAAATAGATGTACTTTACACATATCTACACTTTCCTCGATGCATGTCTCCACAGGAAATTTCGACTACGTGTTATAAAAATATTCGATTTGGTATCTTTCCAGAAAATGTCACCGCTTCTCAATCGAAAATAAAATATATCGTGGAAATTTTATATAAATACATACATTTCAACATTTTAATCTAAACATTCATTTGGGTTCTAAATTACTTTTTAAACATCAATCACTCACTGGCGTTATTTCACGTCTATTTCGGCTAGTGAGACAATGACAAGGAAAATTAAAGGTTTGCGTTTGCGGTATATGACTACGCGCACGTTTTACTTCCTGTCAAACAGACTAATGATATTTTAACAATTGTATCGCACAATAGTACCTACCCACAATTGAACATGACAAAATGGAATGAAATATCAAAAAGATGAATTTATAAATCCCCGATAAAGTAATCTACATTCCGATTGGAGATTTATAGTGATGTTACCGTCTGCTTATCCCGCGATCGCCTGTCCATGCGCATACGCACGTTGCAATGCGCGTCCATCCGCTGCCGGGGTGAACGACCTCGCTGCACATACTGCCAATTACCATACACATAGAATTGCTAGAAATTACTCACGTGCCAACTTGCTTATTGAAATTTTGATACATAGCAATTTTCTGTACCTGCGAACGAAACTTTTATTGGCGCTAATTAGACGTTACGGAACGCCGGCAACTGTTGATATTTATATAACAATTGTTTCAACTAACCCATTATTATCTACTTCTTTTATATTATAGTCTTATATACACAAGAACTTTCATTGCTTTTATTTAAACATTCTAATACAATTTAAAATATATTTAAAAACTTACACAAATTAGGCGTATAATTTAAGAAATATGAATCAAGCACTTCTTATTCGTTCCATACCGCGCACTGGGCGCATTACGACAGACGTCGCCCACGTGTCCCATCCTGAAGATCTCTATTTCCGCGTCAATAGACTCGTTCAATAAACGAGTGGGTTGACGGACGGTTGGCAATTATAATGGTTTACTTTCTATGGCTAATTGCACATTTGCTCGAAAGCGTACCGTGAATCATGAAGCTGGTCTTGGTCGCTCAAATTGTCGATCGGCTATTGTCGAATTACACGCGAGTTTCACACACATCGTCACATGCTGACGAATCTATCGATTTAGTAAAATCGGCAATGATGAAAAACTATTCCTAAATGTTGTACCACTACTATTGAAAAGTGACCTGTGTAGGCGAAGGACTTTGACTGCAGGACTTTTGGTAGTCATAAAATAAAACCGTTATCGTCAGCTACCGCTAAGCTTTAATTGTTGTTACTATAATTTTACAGGTAATATGTTAGAAAATATTGTTATTGGTTTCATTATTAAATAACATTTAAAGGCTCGATTTCTAAAAAAAAATATTTTTTGTTACATACCTATAACTGCACAATGGAATTAATTCATATTTATTTGTTTTTTTTTTCTACTTATATATCTACTAACTTGCATGGTCTAGCTTCAAACTGAAACTTAACCGCCCATTTCTTTTACAACCGCTGAGTCCAAAAATATTTCATTTTATTATTAGCTTTGTAACAATCTTTTATATTTCTTTACGTACAACAACATAATAGAATCTCTAAATATAATTAAATGCCTTGTTATAAAACTAGAACAAATTTCCGCGCAATTGGTTTTCTTTGAGGCATCGGATGCGCCTCCCAATTCTCATTGTGAATGTGGGTTATTTATCTTACAAACAAACAGCCATAATTACAGCGATAATGGCCTAACGGTCACGTTTGTACGCTGTTTAGTATGGAAAATTAACTCCATATGCTATGTTTGTATTTATTATTCTATCGATATGAAGAGGCCCCAATAATACCAAGTTATGATAGCAACAATCACAGACTATACATAAACCTGAAGTCCTGAAGGTTTTTTGTTTGAAAACAATAATCTCAGAAATCATCAAATCGACCTGATTATTTTTGATAGCATTAAATATCCTGGTTCCTGAGGAAGGAACACATGGTACTAATAATAAGACTAATAGAAGCAAGCAGCCTCGACAGCAAATCTTAGCTTGTTTATTTCGGAGGGTTACAGGCTATAATACATTACGTAAAGACACATAGACGGGGAGATGTCTCATAGAAGCGATTGCAGGTATAAACATGAGGCATATCATTATCAGAATTAATAATAACATAGTTCAAAGAAAACAGCGTGATTCAGTTCTATACTTTTCATTGTTCAAAAGATACTGTATTTTACTTCACACTTTTAATTCAGTTCATCTTCAAGTAATATCTGGGTTAATTTCACATAATCATAACAACATCAAACGGAAATTATTCTATCACATCACACATTCGAGTGAACTGAATGAAAATTCTTCGCGAATCGACACATTGTTTACATAACTTTTCTGTATCCCATAAATAGATTTAAATAGGCTGTAAACTTGCACGTATTAATAATCTGACCTAAATGTCGGTATGACGCGCGTACCTGACGTAACACGAGAAACCACATGTACCTATGCGAAACGGACCCATTTCGTTCGATTTTGTTTAACTGATCTGATTTCGATTACGATATACCATCGTGAGATGCTGAGCGATTCCCCCGGTGCTGGGTCAATTTGCATGTTGATAATTGTTTGCTTTGCGCGAAATTGTTTCAAGACTGAATTAACTATATTATTAGTATAAAATCAATAAGGTAAAAACATCTACACAATTAATATAATTTTCTATATCGTTCAAATCTCTGCAGTATATACGTACTCATGAAAATAAATGGAAATTGCCGAACAAAATTACTAAAAGTCAAGTATATTGATAGATTAAAATTCTAAGGTCTTCTCGATTAATGCGGAACCACTGATTGATTTATGGTCTTGTATTTATATTATTGTACATTTAAACTTATTATTTCGTTCTAAAGATATGTAAAAATGACCACATTCTGACTGCTACAAATATATGCAGATTTTTTATAAACAATATTAACTACATAATGCATACATACCATAATAACTATAAACGCCTTACTTTCAACGATCTCCAGTCGTATGTATCCTACATAAGTATGGTTTACACAAATATTTCATGAGCAGTAATCGAATGGGCGACCTTTAACGCAGCAATCAATTCTAGTCAAGTCAGTACCAACACGCTGCATTTATTTTGAACCTTTAGTCACATTTATTTATTAAACATATTTTTTTTAAATACCATAGCTTAGTTTTCTACTAAAGTTTTTTATTAATTATGCTGGCTGTTTTTATTTTTGACCTAAAAACCTGAGTTCATTTGAATCGAATCTTGGTATTCCATATATTACGTTACTTCAAAAATACTCGTTAAATTTGTTCACTACCCGAGTGCTAGGTTAGGAAACAGGCTTTCTACTTGCATCTAGATATGACGCAACTGAGACAAATTAGGTTCCGAATAATGCTTTCATGCACTAGACATTATTGCATCATGCAAAAAGAATAAATTTTTAAAAAAGAGTAACAGACTTACTTAATTTTAACAATATACATAATAATAAACCGTATCGGTTTAACGATGATTTTGTATATAAAACCACATGGTATATATATTATTCTACAAGTTATAATTGGATTCTGATAAGCAATACTATGTCAAGCCACACAGACATCATTTTGAGAAAATGGCGTCTATAAATGTCAAACCAATTTTTAACAAATTTGTTTGAAGAAGTATATATCCATATTTTATTTTCTATTTTGATAAAAGCTATAGTAAATTAAAAGCAGAATGGTGCAATGAACAGTTTTATCGAATAATAAGTTTTCAAATTAATAAGATTATTGTACTTATTGTAAAATATAAAGCACACTTTAACATTCGAAACATTCAATAAAGAAACTATTTTCCGTACCTATTTAGTTAGACTATACGAAATTTTAAATAATGTTAAATACGTGTCGCATTATCAGAATACATCAATATCTCCGTGGGTAGACACATTATTGCTTATCAGCATAAAATTATTGATTAAGCTATTGCAGGTAGCTAGATTTTTATTTCTTCGGTCTCCTTTATTTTGACTCATTCACTTTAGCGATGATGGCGCTATTGAGTCATCGTAGCTTTCATTGTTTATTCGTCACTTAGTTACGATATTACATTAGTAGTATCGGTAGACGCAATTCGATTATGAAGCTGCGGTGAGTTACGTAAAATGGTACAAATATTACGGAAAGCCGTGGCGCGAAGGAGCTGATGGTGTCTGAGGAAGAATTGTGTTTCACTACAATCATAAATCATTAGGAACTCGCTGGTATGATTGATCGATACCAACTTTCGCTTTCGATTTCGAGACGATTCAGTCTTCGTAAATATAAATCCTAAAACGGATTCGTTATATTTTTGTAACCTAAAATAAATTCTACTGTATTAGTTCATTTTTGTACATCGAACGAGTTTACAATTTAGCGAATTGTGTCGTTGTGTACCGTTAATTGCTTTCCAAACATATTGACCAAATTGGTATCTATGGCCCAAATTAAGAGTTCGACTAAAGAAACGATAGCAGCGGGTGGGAGTGGCAGGTTAATGCACGTAATGGTTCGTTGGTGAGCAATTCTTGTTCTAATTTTCTGGTACCGGAATTCGCGAAAATGAAAAACCGTTGTCAAGAGGAAAATAAAATATGGATATATATAAAGAAATTTATTGATTAATTTAATTTCAAAATATGCTGTCTATTACATATGTTTCTGTCTATTGAATGTATACAAATATATGACATGTAAAAATTACGTTTTTTTTAATATTTCAAATATTTTTTTTAATATTTTGTATTTCTAACAAAACTGTTAATATCGTTGTCTTAGATTTTCGCGATTATTACTCATTTTAACTATTTAAAAACTTAACTAACTATTTAAAAAATAGTTAATATACGCGATTTAAATCCGTTTAAAAGAGTTTTATTTCAAAATTGTTAATGACATCAATATGTAATTTGAAGTATAATAATAATAGTATTAAACATATTTTTTACAATAACATATTATATACCTAAAATAAAATAATATATTTTATCGAATATTCATATTCCTTCTTCAAACCCGTGACGAATGAAATGAACATATTTAAAATAATTACAAATTCCACGAAGTTTTTGGCAAGACAAATCGTCTCCGAAAAATGAGGATGTAAAAGTGTCACTTGTCACAGTTCTTCTAACACTGGTCATGTGTCCCAAAAGCGGAAAATTCTTATAGGTCACATTAATATGTGTTCTAGGAACAACATATAAAAAGGATACAAAGCGAATTTGGAGCGGAAGCCGTATGTTCAGAACGTAATAAATTTTTCTCTGAAATCGTACGTCTCTCTGCCCTTTCACGCACAGAATACTTTATTTATTAATAAAACTATACGGTTTCTTCAGGTACATATCTGATGGATTATCTACTTCAAGTAATTTCCTGGTGAAACTAAATATATTTAAGTTTACACTGAAGGTAAAGTTAGGAAATAACACTATAAATCCTAAGCCGTGAAGTGCGAAGGAAAGTATGACGAATCAAGATTATTACGATGGCTTCACCGCCGCCGCAGAAAACATTTTCACGATGCCCATGCAGTTCGTGGCTTTAAGATAAATATAAATCGCTTTACAGTCTTAGATTTATACTTGTAGCTAATCTTAATGACTCGCTGATGACAAACGTATGCCGTACAACGGTAATGATATACTTATTATGTGTTACGTGTTAATGCTCATGTAACGCTGGACAAATTTTATGTAACCGTAAGGTTTTATTATTTCCCTAAAACATTTTGTTTAATTTTTGTAATCTTCAAGCTTTGATAAAGAATTCGATATATTAATAAGGAATCGAAGTCACAAAATTACAATAATTTTAAAGACATTTGGGAAAGCGTCGCCGAAATAGTCCCATTGTACCGAGCGACTCATCCGGAAAAGACGACCAATTTCCTAACCGTGAAAACGACAATTTGGCAGACGCCTCGGAGTCTGTACGCGAGCACTTTCTCTGCGCAGACGCAGATCGACGCGCCATAGTCCTTCAGGCGAGCGCGAGCGCCGCCCGCCCGCATCACGCTGTGCGATAATACTTATAAAATTATTGTTTTATCCGAAAAGTAAAAACAATATTTTAGTGAAGAAAATTTTTGGACCATTGAATATTACTTTGTTATTGCATCGACCGTGAACGGATTACAAAAAACAATTACAAGTGATAAATCTTCCCAATGTACGTCAATCGAATCGCCTCGCGTTGAACATTTGCGATCGCCGAAGAGACTTTACACATACAAGAAGTTAATAAAATCAGTGAGTGATTTAGACGGCATAGAGACAATTATATCACTATATTATTACTAATGCCAAGCGTTGACAATGACCAAGACGCGTCGCGTTTGGCTTTGATGCGAATGGATTCCAGCCAAGCCATGACGCTCTGGTACACAGACATACTGGTGAGTTTTATTCGCATTGCGTTTATTGCTGAGTAAACATTATTTTATTGCTTATTCGTATTTTTACCAGTGAAAAAAGGTTATTTTACGGCTACGCAAGCCAGTCCTCAGGAACGATGAAGGATTTCGTTTAATTTCTGCTTTATATATTTAAATTGTGATCTCAACGCGTGCAGTTGGTGATGATTACAATGTTTATACAGGTAACTCGGTGCCTCAATTTATGACATAATTCCATTGTTTGGTTTACTGATGCATATCCGAATATAATTTTCGTTTCATCTCCAACGTTTATAAACCTACAGCATTTAGTGAGAAAACTGATTGTGTAAAATATAACACGCGAATAGGCCATGAATATTTGGAAATACGTTACGAAAATTTTAATAGCTTCTCAAAGTACAACACTACATCTTCTATGGGCAACATCTAAATGTCAAACTGTAGAGCCACGAAAACTTTACCTTTTAAAATATACGCAGAGTTTTATACAAAAATTGTTTCGATTTTTTATTCTAAAATAGTATTTATTTTGCGGTCAGTTAATCTTTTTCTAACGAAATTCTATATCAAAACGTCGTTAAATATATCCATTAATAATACATCAAAAGTTTTATATACATATTAGTATTGTAATTAATTCATAAGATTCGTCATGGGTGTCAATATTTCTAAATTTATGTTTATTCGAAGGTACAAGAAGACGATTGACCTAGAACTGCATCGCTATAGCTTGAGGCTTTTTGTTGCCTAGATAATTGGGGTCAATTACTTTGCACGTAATTTAAATATTTTATATTACTTTCTTTATAATTGCGAAAGTTTTAGCGCTTAGAAATCGGATCAAAATAGTATCAGCAAAATTTGGTTTACTACCTCAAGCAATTTTAGAAGTGATAATTACAATATTACAGATATTATAAACAGAAAACCTGAATCAAAACAAAGTGTAAACTCAAGTATGTAACTAATATACAATTTCTAATGTAAACTGCATTAAAAAGTGAAACTGAATGAAATGAAAAGACTCACGCCTAACAAATTTAGATTTATTTTTATATATTATTCATAATGTAATTTTAGCTAAATATTACCATACAGAACGTTCTATTTTCAAATCATCGAGAACCTAAAGGTTCCCACTCATTACCAGTATTCGCACCTTTCCACTTGGAAGCTTACATCACCGGTCGATAGCTCAGTTCCGACACTGTGCTATGAACTTTTAATTGCAACTGCGCGAATAGGTCAAGAACGAAACACGACACACGACACAAAGTTTTTTTCTCGACGACGCGACAAGGAAAGTGTGTCAGGCGCAATAAATCGTCGATTCTTATCGTCGGCTGGTAATTTCGGGGGCTATCGAAAGTATGACTGTTTTCTCACATAATCAAAATGCCGAGGTCGGAGATGGTATCACGGAGAGTTGATACAGCCACGAACACGCGTGTGCCGGTAATTATTCTTTTGTTACACGCTGCTCGAAATCGACGTTTACCGTGTTACTTGTTATAGAATTTGGGTTAGAAAAGTGAATATTCATCGTTAAACCGATACTTTTATTCATTTCTAGAAAGCAAATAGATATTTTACGAAAGAAGTGTCACTTAACAGATGCGCGATAAGGCTAAAAATTTTCGTTTATTATTCAAAGAATCGTTTCATCATGATAACAATAGAAAATATATTTCGATAATATTTCACAAAAACGAAACATTATAACTCCCAACACTATCATCAAACAAATGTACCACCAATTTTTAAAAAATCACAACTCTACTGTTTCTGTCGTATTAGCTGTTACACACATTGACATAAGTGACCGCAAATCATGCGCGTGCGCTGACAGGAAAGACAAACAAACTGCCTTATACTCTCGGTTTCATCCTGTCGACGCCCACCAGCGCTGCACTACTTAACGTAACAGTGTCGATTCATTTGTGTTACGTATTTATATCGTGGGAGCTTGATGCGCTTGACATCCACTTAACATTGACCTCGGTTCTTAATCTATAGTCTATATTATATAATAAAAAAGTCGTCGACGATATGAAAATCTCCTCCTTTTTGAGAACTCGGTATAAATGTAACTGGGCAAATTTTGTTCGCACATTACGCAGAAAACATTAAAAACATTACTACTCCACGGAATTAGATGAGGTTTTAATGGGATTACAATTGTATGGTACTGGTTTAATTTAAAATCTGGAGCCTATTTTATGTCGATATGAGACGTAGAAGCCGAATTATCTATACAAGAACAGTTTTAAATAAACGAAGGCGCGAACAAAAGCTAGTTTAATGTAAATTAATAATATATTTTATTCAAGCTATTTTCAGTCGCCAATTTACCAATCAATGTTTTGATAGAAAATAACCACCAATTCCGGACGTAGTTTTTATTAAGAAGAATCGACAAGAAACTTGATAGTTACTCGTTTAATACCAATTCAATAGATATCTGTTGCAATTACTGTTTAGTTTTGATATCCTATCAGAAAAACAATGCCACTTTCTGTTATTCAACTTTCAAAAAAAAAACACTTTAAAGATGTTTATAAGTAATTAAATCGGTAACAAAGAAATCGTCTAAGTAGGTCAGGCATATACAATGTCAATGAAAGTTAATATTTTAATTTCAAAATACTATAACATTTTGTATTGTTCTGTTCTAAACAAATTAGGTATGCAAGAATTGGCTTGTTTTAAAAAGATTTCAAAAAAAGAAAGTGAACGCGAGATTATCTTTGAAGTGCAAGTTATTTAGATGTTGCCTCTTATTTTCGACCCGAGTAACCCACTTGAGCGGCTCATTTGATTAATACCGCTTCGAAATAAATCAAAAAATAACGCAGGGTTGCCATTTTTCTTTTATTGCAACTTTCGTTCCCAATTTGTAATGTTTTAATTAAACGATATGAGTAATGATAAAAATGTATATATAAAAAACTTAAAAATATATTTTTTATTTATGAAATGAACAAATGTTTTTTAAGTCGTTGTCTTTAATGTAGAACCCATTAATGTTACAACACTTTCTTTCATCTTTTACTAACACACAATTTTTTAAAGTCGAGAAACATCATATTTTATTCTGTTAAAATATTTAATGCTTAATCTTTGCTTTGACATAAATATAAAATATAAATATAATGTTTTTAATAGAAGAAAGAAATGTAAACTAATTTCTCGGATAATTTATAAAAATTATTGAATGATGAAATATTTGAATCTTATGTGCAATAAATAGGTACGTACTTCTTGATATACGTATAAACAAGTTCGTTATAGACGGCAGATTATCTATATTTATACTTAAGTATATAATAAAGAGAGAGCGAATTTTATTTGTGCGAAGTAAACTCCAGAATCTCTGAACCTATTTTAAAAAATATTATACTATTTGAGATATACATTCTTCTA
Source organism: Hypolimnas misippus (assembly GCA_037950945.1). Classification (NCBI taxonomy): domain Eukaryota; kingdom Metazoa; phylum Arthropoda; class Insecta; order Lepidoptera; family Nymphalidae; genus Hypolimnas; species Hypolimnas misippus. The sequence continues at coordinate 3,430,181 of JBBEEQ010000024.1, forward strand.
GATGGTAATAAGCTATGTTTTAATTAGTATTTTAATATAAAATACATTAACGGCAGCTAAATTGTAGGCTAAAAATGTAAAACGAAGTCGTTTTGGCAACCCTGACGTGTGAATCTCTAAATTGCCTGATTCATCTATTCCGTTTCAGAGGCATAATGCTCGTAATTAGGGGTGAAAGCACTAACATGCGCTCCATACATCCGTGAGTGACGCCGCCGACATTAGAGATTCAAACATCAATTAACACAATACAGCAATTGTCCCCTTTGTGATGTTCATTTGGTTACTATTTCTCATTTATCAACGTGTTGTGTTGCATTAATTTAGACGGAGAAAAAAAACAGAATACAAACTTCATTTTGGAAGTGGAGTTCAAATATATATATATCTAGAAACGTCAGCATCTCTGAAATTGAATTTTAAATAAATTGTAAAATGTGTTCTTAAATAAAACAAACAGTTTTATAATTATTATTTCTTACTTCAACATATTCATTTTAATGTTATTTGCTTATTCTTGACTATAAAGGTGCATTTGCATTAGAAAATATTAATGTTCGATTATTCCGGCTTAATATTTTCTTAACAATAAGTTTCTTGCAGGCGATGTTACCGCGAAACCATTATCATTCTGGCCCACATCGTTCGCTTTGAACTTAATTAAAAAATTGTCTCAGAGTGTCAGTGTGTCCCGAAGATTGCGCAATAAATTTCAATCTCAAACACGTCGAGCCATTTAAAAATCTAGACACCGGTCCTTGCACGCCGTTATATAAATCATAATTCGAGTTACATTTTTAAATGAACCCTGATCGCCCTGTACACCCGATGCGTTGGATATTCGCAAGATTTAATTAAGATCTGTTCAATACTATCAACTTTTATTAGCAGAAAGGCTTGATTGGGATATTTATTTATTGTTTTGTGAAGATAAAAGCCTATATCCTATACGTCTTATGATTAGTTTCAATAATCAGCTGTTTTGATACTAGAATTTGTATACCTAGAGTTTATGTCAAATGTCTATCGCTAGTATGTTTAGAACTGCGGACTAATTAAGGTAATCTATCGCTATTTCGCAACGGTATATATTTCGTTTTATACAAAAATTAGAAATCAACTGTCAAAATGGATCGCGTTGCAAATGCGGTAGCTACGGATAATAACTTGTTAACTCTTATGGTTACACCATTTAACCATGCGTAGGTCAGCATTTTTCATAGAGTATCTTACATGGTGCAATTATTTTGTTAAAAATCGATATCACATGTAGTTTTATAAACGTGAAAGATCCTTTTTCCTTTTGATCGTATACGGCGCAAGGGAGAACAATCATGCGAGGCGCGTCCTGTGGATGAATGGTCTAAGCTACTGAAAGCAGCCATTATACGATCTACCCGCGTGTCTAACGTGTTGATAGATTGGCGTTAGTGTCAAAGCAGGACAAACACTTTAAAATGTATAACATTTGTATGTGTGAAATACACATTCAAAACAATAACATGCTGAATTTGGCAACGTTTCAGTACGGAACGCCAATCGCCATTGATGTGACTTAAAAACAATTTAACCTCGTCCAACAACGGAGCGGAATGCGATGGAAATATTTGCGAGGAATGATACCGGCTTTGAAGTCCAGAAGTTACTGTTATATTCTGTGTTAAAAATTTAAACGCGTATAGTAATAAGCCTATCAACGTGTACAAGCGAAAAATTTACTTAATTTGAAAATCTTTTATAAATTCACACAAATATGACATGTGAGTCATTACAAAAATATATGATAATATTATAAAGCTGAAAAGTTTGTTTGTTTGGTCGCGCTAATCTCAGGAACTACTGGTTTGAGTTGAAAAATTCTTTGGGTTAAATAGTTTATTTATTAAGGATTACGCTATAACTCATAAGAGCGAAACAGTGATCATAAACGCAAGTGAAATCGCAAGAGACAGCTAGTAAAATATATATGCCATACAACAATAATAATTTAAGTCGTCATATTTACTTCGCCTAAACAAAAACACAAGCCAAATTTTAAAAATAATTTTGTAAATACACAAATACACTCTGCATATAATAAGCAACGTCGTTACTATCGACACCCACCGATGAAAGATAACGATTACATATATTATAGTTTCTTTTGTGGCGTTGTCCACGCTTGAACCGAACTTTTCCTCGCGTTCGCTAATTTTACGTTCACCTTGGCTTTATTTGCGTCAGTTTTATTACTGTTGCAGTGCAAATATTGTGATAGTTTACAAAAGAGAGATGAGCTCCCGGGCCACTCGACACATTGCGGAAATATACCGAGCCTCATTACATAGTGAAGTCGATAGCTATAGTATTATTTTTAAACGCATTGTCGAGAGGTTGGCGCCGTTTCTGAATGAGCTGACTGGGCGCTAACGGTCGTGGATTCGAACCCCGCTTTGACACCTGTATAGACTATAACGATGTTTGTTGTGTTTTGGGTGTTTCTGTTAGTGTTGTGAGTGATTCCCGCCCCCAAAACAGGATCATGAGATCTTAATAAAGACCGTTGAGCATAAAGCGTTTATTACTAGCGTATTCGTTCGCGACGTAGCACGCGCAGTATATTGTCAAAAATATATCCTATTTTAATGTATAAGCTATAAAGTTTTATCAAAATCTGTTTAGTAATTTGTGCGTTAAAGAAAAACAAACATTCATCCAAGCACCTTAATAACTTTCTCCATTTAATAATATTATAGCAATAAACTTATTTTTAAACATATTAATGTATTAAATCGTCATTGTTGCAGAGCCCCGGCGCTGTGAGCGGCACCGCGGCGGGCGCGGAGAGCGGCTCGCGCGACGCGCTGGACGTGCGCTACTCGCTGGCCGCGCTCGCGGACGACTACACGAAGCGCAAGCACGTCGTGCGCGTCACCACGGCCGCGGGCGCCGAGCTGCTGCTACAGGTGCTAATTCACCTTCTTATACTTACTCTTTTGTCTTCAAAAACGAGTGTGTCAAAGAATTTAACACTACATGTGTTAAATATTGATAAAAAAAATTCTAGTTTAAATCTTTATAGTTTTCGGTAACGTATTTTCGATCGGTATTCTTCTATTCATTGAAATTTGTAAACACCGATCATAAATTACGCTATCAAAAACTATCAAAACTCATACTATGGGTCCTTAATAACATTTAGGTATACAAATCAACATACACTTTTACAAATTAGTTAAGATGATGCTCAATAAAAAAAGCTTGATTAAATATAATTATGTGCCATAACAAAATTATCAATAAAATTATAATTTTCACAATTCCAATCGCATATCAATTTGTACAACAACGTTGCCCCGCAGGCGGACGGCGCCGCAGACGCGCAGCGCTGGCTGGCGGCGCTGCGGCGGCACTCGGCCGAGCCGCCGCCCGGCGAGCCCGCGCCCGCGCTGCCGCCCGCGCCCGCCTCCGCGCCGCCCAGCGCCTCCGCCGCGCCCGCCGCCGACTGCCCCTCGCCGCTGCCACCGCAGCGCACCAAGAAGATCGGCAGGAACAGGTCGCCTACCGGTAAGATCACGGACAACTATTATTACTGTTTATGGAGCAACACAATTTATTTGATAAAGGTATAAAGTAATTTTGTAATTCCAGAAGTTGTAATTTGTTTTCATTATGTTATAATAATATTATCGACGCCTTTTTAACTTAAAGCACAAAAACCAGTAATTAGTCATTAGTCAATACCTGAACTAGAATAATTAGTGAGTAGACCTTTCACAACCGGGTATAATCGGAAAAATGATAGGTAAAAAGAAGTATTAATAACTCTTTATAACTTCTTTTATTTAGTAGCAAAAGCGTATTATTCTGTTCAAGATTATATAGATGATAAAAATGCTTGGATTAAGTATAAGCTGAATACACACAGAGTATTACCTACCTATTGTAAAACTACATAAATGTATTACCGACCTATTGTAAAACTTTTTAAAAGTGTAACTAACGAGTTTCTTGCCGGTTCTTCTTGGTAGAATCTACATTCCGAACCGGTGGTAAATTAATTATTTAATTCGTTTTTTTTTTTGTCTTCTTTTTTGTTTCTATATTGTCGCATATTTTGATTTTGACTAATACCTTGAAAATTCTTGTCCCAGGACCCCCAACACCAACGCTGCCCTCGTCCCCCAAGAACAAGACGTGGAAGGGGCGCGTGGCGAAGCAGCTGCGGCGCATGCACGGCGGCGCGGGCAGCGCGGCGCCGGCCGTCGTGGGCTGGCTCGGCGCGCCGCTGGAGCGCTGCCCGGCGGACGCGGACCACCCCTCCGTGCCCAAGGCCGTCACGCTGCCCGCGCAGGCCGTCGAGGTATTGACACAGCTCATTCACTTTTTTGACTAATTAACGCTCGCGTTTATGGTTACTGCTTAGCTACTATGAATTGTGATGTAATATAATCTATAACCTACCTCGATAAACAGACTATCCAAGGGCAAAATCTTTTTTTTCAAATCGGATCAGTAGTTTCAGAGATTACTTCTTACATATAATTTACAAACAAATTTTCCCTAATGTAAGTATAGATGTAACCGACTTCAATCGAACCGTCGTCGATCCCTGCTTACATATTACTACGACTTTATTCATCGCAAACAATTTGCTATTATACATTAGGAAGTTCCAATCTCCAGTTAAAACGCTCACAAAACTTATCCAGTAAAACCAACAAAATCGATGGAAATCGAATTCGAAACCTCTCTTTTTTAAAACTTCAAATATTTAAAATATGAGAAGTAATAATACAACATATTGTAATAACGTTATGATGCGCAGGCGTACGGGCTGCGCACGGTGGGCGTGTACCGCGTGCCCGGCAACGCGGCGGGCGTGGCGGCGCTGGCGGCGGCGCTGGACCGCGGGGAGCCGCCGCCCGCCAGCGACGCGCGCTGGGCCGACGTGCACGTGGCCTCCAGCCTGCTCAAGGCCTACCTGCGCCGCCTGCCCGACCCCATCCTCACCAAGCACCTCTACCCCGCCTTCATTGGTAAGTCTGCTGTGTGACCCTTGTGAAAAACAAAAACATCGCTTTCGAAACCACATTTCGACACCTCCTCTCGTGTTTAGGAGAAGCTTAGTTTATCCAACCTTATCCAACCTTAGGGTTGATGTGTTCTAATCACTAGGCCATCTTGGCTCGGCCAATTTCTGTATTTTGTACTATAACGCCTCATATACCTAAAGAAAGTTTACAGAATTAGTTCGCTGGTTGTCAGATTTTGTATCATATGTTATAATAATTGTAAAATAAAATTTTGGTAATATTCCTATTCCAGCGGCCGATCGTTCAACAGAAAGAGCGCGAGAACTGCGACGACTCGTTCACGCTCTACCCCCGGCTCACTATGAAACACTGAAGTACCTGATCCAACACTTACGCAGAGTTGTCGCACATTCCGCGTTCAACAAGATGGAGGCGAGAAACTTGGCCATTGTTTTTGGTCCAACGTTGGTGCGCGCCGCCAGCGACGACATGCTGGCTATGGTCAACGATATGTCCAGCCAGTGTCGTATCATCGAGTCTTTCCTAACACATGTAAGTGAAAATTCAAATACGTTTGGTAACAATAATATTTGTTACCCAGAAATTTATATTTCAATCAGGTGGATCCTACACTCATTATATTATAGTACTATCTGTACTAACATAAGACTTCCTCTCTTATTAAGAACATATATATCTTATTTTAACTATTGTCATGTCGAATTTTATCAAATTCACGTCCATGCTAAAATATCGTCAGGGATAGTGTAAAACAAAGGTAGATAGTAGTTACGCGGTCTGCAGTATCCCTGACAATATTTGTTTCTAAGACGAGAGACTTAACCTGAAGACATTTCCAGTACGAGTGGTACTTCGAGGAGGAGGAGGGCTCCCCGCCCGCGGAGCCGCCGCCCGCCGCCGAGCAGCTGTCGCCCGCGCCCGCGCCCTCGCGCGACCTGCTCATACACAACGTCAAGAAGATTGAAGGTGCGCGTGATAGACCCCTTAGACGCTGTTCTTTAGTAACCGAATTAAAAAAGGATTTTTTCAATTCGTTGGGGTCCTTTTTGTTCAATGATTACTCAAAAATGGGTTGGTTGATTTGGTTCCATAGAATTTTCACCAAAATCGGTTTAATTGTTCTGTTTTAAAATAGAAGCCCAAATATTATTTTACAAAAGACCGATAAACTATGCATAGTGAAAATTAATTACACATCTGTGTCCCAATTTTTTCAATAGCCACCAAATATTCTTTTAACGAAAGTCGTACCACGCTCAAACGACCAACTCTCCTAACAGGCAAAGACGTGTCGACCCGCGACATCGTGTCCTCGATAATATCGGCGGCCAACCGCAAGATGCAGCGCAAGCCGCGCAAGAGCGACAAGAAGTGGGAGGACAAGCCGCGCTCGCCCGGCGCCTCGCCGCCGCGCTCGCCGCTCGCCTCGCCGCCCGCCGCGCACTACGACGCGCTGCCGCACTTCCTGCACGAGCGCGAGCCCGACAAGTGAGTACACCCGCCGCACGCAGCGCACTACCCTTCCAGGAGCCGCCGCGCACTACGACGCGCTGCCGCACTTCCTGCACGAGCGCGAGCCCGACAAGTGAGTACACCCGCCCCACGCAGCGCACTACCCTTCCAGGAGCCGCCGCGCACTACGACGCGCTGCCGCACTTCCTGCACGAGCGCGAGCCCGACAAGTGAGTACACCCGCCGCACGCAGCGCACTACCCTTCCAGGAGCCGCCGCGCACTACGACGCGCTGCCGCACTTCCTGCACGAGCGCGAGCCCGACAAGTGAGTACACCCGCCGCACGCAGCGCACTACCCTTCCAGGAGCCGCCGCGCACTACGACGCGCTGCCGCACTTCCTGCACGAGCGCGAGCCCGACAAGTGAGTACACCCGCCGCACGCAGCGCACTACCCTTCCAGGAGCCGCCGCGCACTACGACGCGCTGCCGCACTTCCTGCACGAGCGCGAGCCCGACAAGTGAGTACACCCGCCGCACGCAGCGCACTACCCTTCCAGGAGCCGCCGCGCACTACGACGCGCTGCCGCACTTCCTGCACGAGCGCGAGCCCGACAAGTGAGTACACCCGCCGCACGCAGCGCACTACCCTTCCAGGAGCCGCCGCGCACTACGACGCGCTGCCGCACTTCCTGCACGAGCGCGAGCCCGACAAGTGAGTACACCCGCCGCACGCAGCGCACTACCCTTCCAGGAGCCGCCGCGCACTACGACGCGCTGCCGCACTTCCTGCACGAGCGCGAGCCCGACAAGTGAGTACACCCGCCGCACGCAGCGCACTACCCTTCCAGGAGCCGCCGCGCACTACGACGCGCTGCCGCACTTCCTGCACGAGCGCGAGCCCGACAAGTGAGTACACCCGCCGCACGCAGCGCACTACCCTTCCAGGAGCCGCCGCGCACTACGACGCGCTGCCGCACTTCCTGCACGAGCGCGAGCCCGACAAGTGAGTACACCCGCCGCACGCAGCGCACTACCCTTCCAGGAGCCGCCGCGCACTACGACGCGCTGCCGCACTTCCTGCACGAGCGCGAGCCCGACAAGTGAGTACACCCGCCGCACGCAGCGCACTACCCTTTCAGCTGCGGGACCTCGCCTAATGATTTTCTATTGTTTTTTTTTTTTGAAATTTATGCCATATACGAACAGCGGTTTATGTTTTATTGTTTTTATTTTTCAGAATCGATATGGAGGCGCTCGGACGTGGACGGCAAGAGATCTCACGGCACACTCACACTTTGAATAGCTTCTCCATTGATGGTAAGTATCTTTAACAAGTGTTGACGTGAATTACAAATACTCCCGATTCATTTTTTCTTTTTAAACATAAAATTATCGTGTACAATGAAACTTGTTTGTGTAAAGGTTTATATTATTTGCTCTATTAGGTGTCCGGTACTGACGTCAGAGAGTAGATACAGCAATCCCTTTTCTTTGTCCACATTCAAAGGTATAGGAATGTGAGCGTGCGTGTTGCAAGTGTGTGCGTTTACGCGGACGTCTCCGTTAATCCTTAACGTTTACGTTTACTCCTATTTGTTCACATTAAAAATTCTATACATAATACATTCGAATAAATGAGTAAACGTAGACAAAATTGCGATTCTCATAAATAACTAACTAATGCTTCTAAACAGCGGCTGCTGACAGCACGGCTTGCGACGCTCGTGCGGACCCATTATCGCATTTCGCTGTACATACTCACGACAATCATTCATTCTCGTACATCACCCGACAACAGAGCGACCTAATCCTAACCTGCTTCCGTACCTGATATCAATTGCCCATACGAACCGAATTTCACTACGTCACTTTGTTATAGGAACCGGAGACTTGGTGTCCTCTCTCACGAGCACGTTCGACCAAAAGCTGCGCACGCTGAACAACTCCTCGCCGCTCGACGACGGCAGCATCCCCTACGCCGACGAGTGCCAGGACGAGCACGAGGAGGGCAAGTCCAGCGGCAGCTCGCCCTCCGACGCGGGCTCCGTGCGCGGCGCCTCGCCCGTGCGCGCGCGCGCCGACCAGCTCAAGGCGGCCTGGCTGCGCTCCGCCTCCTCCTCCTCCGACGAGCCCGACCGCGCCTGGCCGCCGCGCGCCGCCCGCGCGCCCGCCCCGCCCGTGCCCGCCTCGCCGCCCTCCTCCCCGCCCTCCTCGCCGCCCGCCTCCCCGCCCGCCTCCCCGCCCGCCTCGCCGCCCGCCGACGCCGACGACTCCGAGAAGGAGAACTGCGGCGCGCCCAAGAAGACGCCCCGCGACGACGAGAAGGACGTCGACACGCGCTCGCAGAACTCGAGCGACGCGCTGCCCGACAACGACAAGGGCATCGAGCGCTACCCGAACTACGGCGCGCAGCGGCCCGCGCCCGACTGCGGCAAGCGCGCCGGAGCCGCGCGCGACGAGCAGGCGGCGGCCGGCGACGGCGAGGCGGAGCGCGCCAAGCTGAAGCGCTCCGAGTCGCTCAACAGGGACGCGCGCGTGCTGCGCTCCGAGTCGCTCAACTGCCGCGCCGAGCGGCCGCAGCGCTCCGAGTCGCTGAGCAAGGGCGAGCGGCCGAGCAAGCTCGAGAAGGGCGAGTGGAACGTGGTGCGGCGGCGCGAGGCGGGCGCGTGGCGCTCCACCAAGCTGAAGCGCAAGAACGGCATGCCGGAGCGCGGCATCAAGCGGCGCCACACGGTGGGCGGCACCAAGGACTTCGACAAGGACGGCTGGGCGGCGCGCCACACGCGCACGTCGTCGCCCGACCTGTCGGCCGGCGCGTGGCGCGCCTGGGCGCCGCTCGTGCCGCCGCCGCGCCCGCCGCTCGAGTCGCACGTGTGACGCGCCGCGCCGCTGCGGGCGGGCAACGATGCGACATTCTGTCCGAGTCGACTCTGGGTCTGTCCTCCGAGACGGGACGGGTCCGATCCGGCTCGCGTCCCGGATCCGGTTCGTGAATGTTGCTGCGAGAGAGGCTATTATTTGATTCGATTCATTTGACTGAATAGATTAAGTCACAACTTACTAAATAAATAATATCGATTAGAGAAAATGATAATACTCAAAATCCTTTGTAACGTGTCGTGTTCGTATCTCACGCATTTACATTTTCTACGTGAATTGATCGATATCGAAAATACGAAGTTTTAGATATTAACGTATTAGTATAAATGATACAAAGCGAGAGTGATTCGTCTGCAATTTTATCGATTGAATAGTGCAATACACATATATTATATTGACAGGAAGGAAGTATACGTAGGTATTAAACGAACGATTTATTAGTGAAAGCGTTAATGAACCTAGCTCACTAAATAATGCCAAAGAATGATAAAAAGGTTTCTATTGAGAAAATAATTACGCAAAATGTATGACGAAGAACAATAGATTCAGATATCAGTAAGCGAAGAATATTCTGCTGTTAGATATAAATACAATAAAATTTAGTCTTGTTAATGGACATATTTTCCATAGTAGTATAATTTCGTACACTACGGTACGTTGAATGCCCACTGATCTACAATTGTTCTGTAGAATGACTCCCTCAGTAGGTTTTGAACTACTTTTAATGGAGTTACTGTGGTACTGAAATTGACTAAGAGTGCAAAATAAACAGCATAATATAGTTAATAATAAGTGCTACTAGTATGTAATTAATATGAGAATTAATTAGGTACGCCCAAGGGCATAAATAAATGTAATGTCTAAGATAAGTGATAAATACCACACAGGTATGACCAGAACACTGTAACACCACTATGATAAACTAAGGACTGCTTGTTTAAGATTAATCGTAGGTACTCTTGGAGTTTCAAATGTAGAATTGATTTGTCTAATGGTATTATTAAAATGTAAAACATTCATGCATTACATCACCTACTTGCCTTCGCGTTTGAGCGAAAACAATTTTTAAGCACAACTTTCAATTAATCGTAGATATTTTATGAATTTAAAGTTACCAGCTAGTGGTTCTTTTGGCAAGAATTATGATATACATTTCTAGCTATAATAATACTGATTATATGACATGTATATTTCAATGCCTTCAATTTTAAATTATCAAAGGCAACTTACATTAGTTTTTATTGTAAATAATGATGTGACGAGTTCAAACATGACTATATTCAATCTAAAAGCTACAGTAGTCTAGTGACGTGCGAGTATCGAATACAACTATACAGTGATAACGTTAGAAGTGATCCCTTAAGCTTTGTAAAAATTGTACATTTCTTTTATCCTTAATTTATATTAAATTTGTTATCGTAGCTTTGTTGAATGCAATTATTTTTTATTGTTTTGTTTATCAAAGAAAAGTATTTTTAGGCTAAATTCAATTGTTATTTATTTACGAAAGATGTAAAACGTGATTCGGCAGTTTCTTATATAAAAATACGATTAATTTTGTAAATATTTTCTGTAAAATTATATTTTAGATTTTCGTTCATTATTTTTAAAGAAAATTTTAATACCATCTTTATGTTAAGACGATCTCAAGTTTGTTGAATGTTTGCAAAGCGTTCCTTTTAAAGTTTTATTTGTAAATATATCATTAAATGTAGGAACAGTGAATTTACTAATTGTACATCATACGTAGTAGTAGAGGATAGTCGACAGCGAGCGAGCCCCGGAACATATAAAAGACATGTCCGCCAGGACCGGCTCGACTGTCTGTTTACAAGTGAATTGTATTCGAAGTAACCTATTCATGCTCTTCGTGTAATCCGCTATCAAACTCAATAAGCACACTATTAAAGACATTTTGCAAATGTGGTTCAAACCAGATTTACATTATTTGTCATTGTGTATATTTTGGAGAAATGAAAATAAAATATTAAATGAATTAAAAAAATTGTGTGATTTTTACCCTTATCTTATTTTGTGATTAAATTTATATTAATAATAAATTATAACTGAAATCTGACTTTAATATTCAGAAAGTTTTTTCAGGGCACCGTTTCGTTGGTACGGTACGGTTGGTACAACCCTATTATGTTAAGCTTTCGCTATCCGTCCTTATGTCCTTCTGTCAGCGGGCTGTATTCTGAACCGTAATAGCTAGAGTTGAAATTTTCACAGAATGTGCATTTCTATTGCAGCTGTAACAAAAAATACAATCCAGTCAAATGCGAGTCGGACTCGCACACACAGAGTTGAAACATATTGTGTATTTTGTATCATTAAATAAAAAGTAGTGTTATATCTTGTCTAATGGTACAGAACCCTTCATGTGTGAATCTAACCCGCACTTGACCAGTTTTTTTATTATAAGTTTAACTATGACTCAAGTGATGTTCTACTTTGATATGTTACTTTAAATTCGGCTAATATTTTTGCAATAGTACAAATTGTGTCTCACCTTCTAGTATGAGGCTGTTCCTGCACTACTTCACTTAATTTATGCGCTCCTTAACTTAATTTTTTATTAAAGTTACAACTATTTGGTAATTTGAAACATCCATGAACATCTTCAGAGATCTTTGGGGGAAAAAAAATCACTTAAATACGACCATCTCATAGCATCTTTGTTTGTTATAAATTCCAACTAAAAAAAAAATAATTAAATAGAATAAATTATAATGTAATAATAAAGTGATAAATAAAACACATTTTATTTTTGCCATATATTAGATCAATCCAAGTACATCGATACAACGTTTTAGAGAAAATAAAAAATAGATATTTTCACTAACAGGTTTTTAACAAAGCTTCTAAAACATAGTTTTTGTACCCATCGATTCTTTTTGATACCGTGTAAATAACTTTATAATATATACTGAGAAATTCCTTAAACTGTTAACATTAAAAATTTCGGAGCGCGGGAATAAGCTAAATATATATATATAGCAAATTAAACCTTAAACTAACTTTGAACTTTCAGTCAACACACTACATAACCTATTAGATAAAATACTACATTCGAACGTGTTATATCGCTACAATCACATTTAACATCAATTGGACTACGTTAACAACAGCGTATTGAAGTGACATTTATGAAAACATTACACTGCTTATCCTGCTTGGAGAAAATAAAGGCAACTCATGGGTTTACTATTAATCAGTGGGTAATACGATAAAGGCCGTATAGATATGGTAGTAATTAATGAAATATTATGTAAGAACAGACTAAACATAAATTTAATACATACGTGCACTGTTTGTTGAAGACATGAAAACAATGCACGAAAAATTCTAATTTTGAGAAAATTTCGTTTAAAGTTTTGCTTACGTATTAAATGCATTTATTCAAAAATAGTTTATTTCTTGAATAGCCTCAATTGTACATGTTTTAAGTTTTACAATCATTTTTATACACAACGCTTTTATCCATGCATAGAACAGAGAACAATACAAAATTCACACCACCTTTTTTTTTCACAGTTTTCACAGTTTTCAACGCTTACGATAACAGGATAACAGTAAGAATTTAATGTCATTTGATAAACGTAACTGTTAAACTTGCTATTTAATCCATTCTCACATAACATGACCTATTTCTTATATATATACAAGCAGAATAACCAGTATCGATAAACGTTGACGAATGCAGCGCACATATTTCTCATTAGTCTAATAAGTACACAAAATATTTAAAAAAATATATTGTTACTTCATGGCAAATTCTTTGGATAATAATTAAATACAATAAAAAATAAGTTTTGCACACATACGCGTCATTCGTCAAATTTCTATAATCTACAACATCAAAATATTAAGTTAGCAGTTTTGAAACATGTAGCGATACACAGAGGCGGAGGAGAAAACATTTCCACTGTCATGGACATACTGACTTAACGATAATGTCCGAGATCAAATTTTGAGTAAATAATTTAATGCCCAAATGAATATCTAACGTTCATTCAATCACACTCCATACAGTAAAGAAACATTAAAACTAAATACAAGTGACCCGAAACGAGTCGAGGCAAGTCTCTTGCTCTCTAAAATATCATAATGAGTATAATTAAATTATTCTGAGATTTACTGTGTGAAACTCATAAACATATCTTTACCCTTAAAAGAAATGTGTCCATTACTTTATATCACATCGCAACTACGCCACATATTTTTATAAATATATTTTGCACCACAGAATATATATAGAAAAGCCTATTTTTATTTTTTTTAATTAAATAGAAAGTTTTAGGCGAAGATGAAGATACAACAGGCCGGCTACACGCTACTAGTTTGCGCAGTCAAGTTGTAAAAACACAGAACATTACTTTACATTATTTGCACAGTATATAATAATCTTTGATTCCCTCATGTAAAAAAAAATTACACAAAGCGCATCGTCAAAATCTTTGGTAATATAATGATTATACGATCAGCTCCTCCGTTTATACATTCATTATTTCACACGCACTTAACTGCCAAACGTTATACAAATTAGCGCGAAATAATATAGCGTGTAACCAAGTTTTAACATTTTTTTAAAATATTTTTTCCTTTTAATTTAAGATGTAACTATCTAAAGTACTAGTATAATATTTGTAGACAAAATAGCGCATCAAAAGTGTTAATAGATTAATACTAATAGCTTCACTCGCCTTAATAAGAATTAGGAAGAAAATATAATAGGGAAAAGTTATAACTCTGACCTTCTTGGAGTTTTTGTACCAGAACGAAGAGGTAAATTATTTGAGAAAAAAAAAACCTTTAAAATTTTAAAATGAAGTTTAAATTTTAAATTACTTATTTCCATACTCATTCATATCACTAAATTGTACGACGATACAACAGATGTTTGAAACAGTAATGGAGTAAAAGCAGACATTTAGAGTCAAATTACTACATTTTAATGTTTAGATTTCAAATATTCAGTAAATAATTTATATGAGATTATTTAATAATTGGGCATGAAGCTGGCCGTCACCCGATATGTCGTCTTGAAGAGAAATGCATTGTCTGTCCATATTTTTGTGCAATTAATGAAATGTTTTATTATTAGTTATTATTTTCTTGTCCGTGAATATTTCCTTTATTTCTTTCGTTCATCTACAAAGAACCTATTGCATTGAATGAAATCGTTATTTTTATGTTTTTTTTTTTTGTTATTTTTATAGTTATATCATAGCGTGATTCAGTCAGTTCGGCTTGATTATTAATTCTGAGAAAAAAAAACCATCATCTTTCCAAAAATTCCATTTAGAATTGTAAATCAATTAAAAAATTAATTGTTCTGCATGTGTTAATTAAAATAAAAAAAATTAAGTTCAAATCCAAATATTATTGCCACTTTAAGTTAATAGCGAATTCTTGCGTTTAATTAAGAAAAGGAACATTTGAATGTGACTTTTTGAAGGTAAGCCGTTCATATTCAGTGGTGGTACTCGCGTCGGTATTCGTGTAGTTGCTTCAGGTTCTCGTAGGGCGGGGGCTGGTGCGGGTAGTTCGGGTACAGCGGGCAGTCCGGCTGCGGCGAGCGGCGGGGCCGCTGCGGGTCCGGCTGGTGCGGGTGGTGCGGGGGGAGCGGGTCGAGCGGGTCGCGCGGGGCGGGAGGGCGGGGTCAGTCGTTGCGCGGCTCGCGGGCGGGGCTCCAGGGCTGCACGGGCGGCGCCTCGTCGCACTCCAGCACGTTGCCGCCCTCTAGCGACAGGCTGTTCAGCAGCATGTCGAACAGCGTGTCCTGTGGAAACCGACACTTTTAATACAATAAATTTATCGATACCGTTATGCTTAAAATCTCATTATTTATATAAAACAAAGATCATAATAAGTTTAAAATATTTTTATGCGAAATGGAATTGACAATTGATTAGTTAAGCCTTTATAACACATTTTATTACCAAATAACATTTTAATACTTTAAAAGAAAATTAATGAAGTTAGTCACAGACAATAATAATATTAATACGACTAACATTAAAATCAGAAACAGTTGAATTCACCATGCAATAAGGCGAGAAATACCCTTGTAAGTTTTGATCACAGGTTTTTATAACGTCCGCATAAATTGTTTATTATTAATTTTACACCTGAAATAATTTACTATCCGTGAATTATTACCTGGGTAAATATTACCAGGTTACAGTATAGTTTCATTTCAGTTACGAGAAAAAAACTTATAATTCCCGTCTACTAAATATTAAAACAATACGACGCGGATAACGCGCAAAACCGCGTAACTATCTTTTGCAATAAGGTCCATTTTTAATCAAATGTAAAATTTCATTATTGATAAAAAAACAAGCTAGGTAAGAATTATATAATCAATATATATAAAATTAACACTAAAAATACAATACACTTCGTAATGGAAAATGCCTATAAAGCCTTATTTTTATCAATAATGATGTGTTCAAATTTGGACTTCATTGGTAGGTGCGCAGTGTTGCAGTATCCGCGACGAATAGTGTCATGCAGTAGGGTGAGTACAGTTAGTAATTACGTTGTAGTCTAGAATGACCTCGACGTCGTCGGTGTCGCTGAGCGAGGAGGCGGACGGCCAGTAGGGCTCGCGCGCCGCGCCCGCGCCCGCCCAGCCCAGCGCTCCTGCACACACGCGTTAGTTACAACCTACTTACACTAGGACATTTTAGATCCGTGTTCGTAGTTTACTTTTTATATCTCAATAGCTGATATAAGTGTATCCACATAGACGAAATTGCAGATTTTGTTTTAGAAGTTGGTTGCTTTTTAAGTTTTATTTATTTTTTATTATAGAAATTATGGAACTATTTGAAAGGTACATAGTATCTTAGTTATTAGATGATTTTTTAAATATAAATTACAATATACAAAAAATCTAATATTATAAAGAGGTAAGAGTTGTATTTTTGTATATTTGTTCGAAATAAATAAATTAAAAAACGATTGCGATAAAATTTTATAAGTATGTGGTTTACTTCTTTTGAAAAGACATAGGCTACGTTTAAACCCGAAAAATGTACGGCGTTAATGCGATGTAAACGCGATGCTAGCTATTAATAGCAAACATAATTATATTATTGATTTTAAAATACGCATATCAAGGAAGATAAATGTAATTAATATATGTGATTGTAATTCGTTTAAAACAGTTTTAACACATATAAACGATGCAAGCCCGTGTCATTACGTGGATACTTTTCATCGCAAAAGTAAAAAGATGGTGGAATAGGGTAGAATAGTTTGTGAGTAAGAGTAAGAACGGCAATGCGCGCACCGGGCGGCGGCTCGCGCTGCAGCTGGCCGGGCGACAGCGGCGGCGGGCGCGCGCGCGGCGGGCGGCGGGCGCGCGCCGGCCGCGGCAGCGCGCCGCGCGCCTCGCCCGCCGACGACGACCAGTGGCGCTTCGGACCTGGCGACGCGGCGCGCGTGAGTGCTGAGATACGACTCGCGTACCATGGTACTAGCTATGCCCCGTGGTTACACGCGCGAGCATAAATTTTATTTATATAATGACCACCTTCCCTATTTGAATCGCATGTTGTTCACTATTTCATTAGTTTCAATTTTGTTTTTGCGTAACCATTTTTTATATTTATACAAATAAAATATTTAAATTAAAAGAAGCCTAAGTTACTTCTTTACAGCATTACATATCTGTGAGTGGAAGTCCCGTCTAAATCGGTCCAGCAGAGTCAGAGTTTAACCAGAACAAACAGACAGACAGACAAAATTTTAAAAGTTGTCTTTTTGATGTAATTACTATATATAGTGTCATATGCATTTAATACATATGCAGTCAAAAGCTGTTACTAAAATTACAAACAGTCACGTCAATTTTATCTATTTGTACAGATACTAAATTAACACTAATCTATATGGTATAAACAAAGTCGGGTTAGGTACACCATTTATAACGCAAAAACTGCTAAAGAGATTTAGTGGAGTTGTCTCTACTTCAAATAGCAAAATACCTATTAAAACATCTCAAAATGATACATTTTGTATGGAACAACTAATAATAAATTACCACAACATTTATTGATTCTGAGGTAGTACAAATTTCACGAGGTCAGCAAGTACGCTTCAATAAGAACCGAAAACCTTCGAAATGGCTACTATTCGACAAACTTTGTCTTAAAAAAATAAAAGTAAAATAAAATTATTTCTTGTTATCGGGCACTATTAATGTCACACTAAGTCATAACTTACTATAATATTTGAATATTAGTACACATTTAAATCATTGAATGCCTCCGCTCTTAAGGTGTCCTGACTCCATTCAGGTTGGAACAGAAGTAATTCAAGAAACAATTTCCATTTCCCCCCAGTGTGCCCCGCAGCTCACCGGCGCGCCGCGAGCACTTGGGCGTGAGCCCGTTGATGCGCATGAGGTTGAGCAGCAGCATGTCGGTGTGCGCGGCGGTGGACAGCTGCGGGTCGTCGTGGCGCGCGGGCGGCGCGGGCGGCGCGTGCGCCGGCGACACGGGCCCGTCGCTGCCGGCGGGCGTCACGCCGCGCCCGTGCACGGCGCACAGCAGCCGGCTGAGGATGTCGCCCGCGTCGCTCGAGCGCCCGCAAGCGCCCTCTATGTCGTTCTCACCTGGGAAAGATTAGTGATGTGGATATAGACGACTGGCGTAGTGCTCGCTCGGGACAGATATTTGTATTTGTATAAACATTTGTTCCTAGGTCTGGGTGTTTGTTCTTATGGGTCTCCCCACCGCGCTTCTAAAAGCACGTAAAGCTCTCGGTCCATTTGTTAACACAATCACCTTATATCGTTACTCTTAGTTGGGAAATTATTCTAATCTAAATACTTACTGGATTGCCTTCAGGGATTGCGAAGGTCAAATGGCAATCGCTTTGTGTAAAAATTAGTCATTCGTCAAGAATAGTAAGCAGACCCTGGTATAACCGAGCAAAATACTAGATAGATAATGAATGTTAATTATTTTTAAAATGTCTATATTTTTAAATAAATAAATAGAATGATATTATATAACAACAAATTGTTGACAACTTTGACTTTACGGGACAACATCGTATAGCGACCAGTTAACAGCTGAATATGACACGCGAGAGTTTCATTGCCAACAAGACAATTGACGAGCTTGTCAAAGTTGAAAACGTAACAATTTTTAACATCAAATAGTATAAATGTATCGCACCTATAGTTATAAAATATCAATTAATAATAAGAATTAAAATATAAAAATTATATTTAGGATGGGAAGTGAAAAAGCAACATGTAAATGAATAATATACAAGATGAAATCAGTTACTTACTGGAAAGATGTGTAAACGTTGTGTCAGTAATGTAAACGAGATGTAATATTAAAATATTTATTAAATTACAAGTACGAAAACACCTTATCAACAAAAATCTAAACGAAACAACTCGTCAATATTTTTAATTTATTTATAACTTTTACATGTTGTGACTTTCTAATAAGTATCTGCATCATTCATAGCAAATTTAGATTTTTTCTATATTAAACATATCATTACAATAAAATAAAAGAAGAAAAAAACTTAATAATTGTTATAAATTACAACAAAAACTTCTTTTCGTGAGACAAATGTGTCATTTTAATTAAAAAAAAAAATCCTAAAATTTTTAAAATGAAGTAAATTATACCATGTTTACGTTGAAGATAAAATATTTACTAAATAATTAATTTGTCGCTAGGAAGGTTTGTAAGGTGTCGCTAGGGAAGTGAGTAAAGTGTCGCGTCGCTAGAGTGTGTGTAGGTGCCGCTAGGAGAGCGTCCGGTGCGGGCAGGAAAGTGTCATGTCAGTGGTCGCGCGCGCGCGCGGGGCGCAGGCGGTAGGGGCGGTAGGGGCGGAGCGAGCGCGCGGCGCGCGCGCGGCGGGCGGCGCGCGGCTCCTCGGCGCACCACGAGCAGCCCGACGAGCGCTCTGCGGGGAGAGGACGGTGGGACAGGAGGACACGTGCCTACCACCTACTAGGACGGAAGGAGTAGTAACGGAAAAAACATGGGATGACTGACACGTTTAGTGCCGGGTGACCACTGAGGAAGTAGTGTAAGATTACAAACTGTATGATTTGCCGTCATATAGCGTTACCTATCGCGAAACGGTTAGTACTGCATTTTCTTCATACTAAATCATACAACTTAAGTCATACAATTTATAGTTTGCAACCTCACACGAGATAGCCTAATGTGTTTTTTATAGTTATTCATTTGTATACTCTAGCCTTGTTTGGGCATTTCCATTTAGCTACTAGAAAATGAACTACCTATTTATCAAAAATTTTATGGAATAGAGACAAAATTACTATTACATTGCATTTCAAGAATTCAATTGCCGTGTGACTAGTGATCACTCGTTTAATCAAACAAATCACGTGCATGTGATCACTGTTGAACTAAATATAACTTACTTAACCCAAGGAGATGTTGTTGATGTACATTACATATGTAACTGTATACAAAAATTAAATACAAAGTAATGAAAGAAAAATTTCGTAAGTGCGACGGGTTCCAGTGACCAAGATAATAAAATTCAACTTTGAAAGGAAAATACATTTTTGTTTAACTAAAAGATTACCTGACATAGTCTCCTCGTCAACATCGTTCTCTTCATTGGAGTTCTCGTCAATATTAATAATGTGGCTTTCATCAACCAAACCGTCCAACTCGCTGAACATGAGATCCTGAGGAAGAAATATTAACATTACTTGTTAAAAAATACAGAATTAGTTTAATTTATAAAACCTTGTATCTTGCTGTTTGTCCGCGTTGCATTTCGATACGTGCTAAATTTTTTACGTTTATGGTTGCTGCTCCACTCTTAAAGTCATAACATGAAATTTGATAGCCTATAATCTACCTCAATGTGGAGGAATTATTAATTAAAAAACAATTTTTATTCATATATTTTAAGCTTTCGCTATTTATACTATTCATATTTAATATAACGGGTCTTATCGCGATAATTAATGGTAGTAGCTGACAGTTAGCTCGTGACCATGGCCAATGCAACTTCGTCGAAACGTCGGGCAATAAAAAGGTATTGCTACCATTAGTTATCGCGACAAAACCCCTTATATTAAATATGAATTTTTAATTCAGATAGGTAGTTCCCTTGATGAGTACAAATAAACAAACTCTTCAGCTTTGAACTGACCCCGGTGTCGCTGCTGGACTCGGACACGGGCTGCGCGCTGGGCTCGGGGCTGGCGGCGCCGCCGGCGGCGTCCTCGGGCTTCGCCGCCGCCTCGCCGCCGTTCAGCTCCGGAGACGACAGCGACGAGCACAGCGCGGTGGCGCTGGCGGAGCTCGCCTCTGGCACCGGCGTACTGGCCACTGCTGCACATTCAGATTAATCTATTGGTTACAATTCCTTCTTAGTAAATAGAAATAAAAAAGACAAATGAATGCTGATAAGCAATGTCAACACATCAAAGGCAAATTTAGAGATATTAATATATTGTGATAATTCATCACGTATTAAAGATTAATCAAACAATTTAAGACATCTCAACTAAATAAGTACGGACAAAAGTTTCTTAATTTAATGTTTGGAATAATGAAGTGTGTCCTATATTTTGCAATACGCAATAATATCATATATTTGAAAACACTTATTATTAGTTAAAACTTGTTATTATTAAGAAAAGAAAAGATGGATAGGATAAAATTTATGTAAATCGTCTTAGAAAACATATCAATGTAATTATAAATTCAACTAGCGGCAATATATTAAACTTGTAGTTAAAAAATAAATGGCTAATATACGTACCGACGAGCGGAGATTCTGCGGGTCGATCGAGGCGCGGTCGCGGGCGCGAGGGGCGCGCGGGCGCCGCCGCGCTCAGCAGCGTGTGCAGGCTCACCAGCGCCAGGTTGTCCGCGCCCTGCAGCGAGCTCGCCGACCTGCAGGCGGTTGTGAATGGAACGGTATTTGAAAGTGAATGGAACGGTATTTGAAACGAACGGATGTCGTATAAATGAAGGATTCTAGTAATAATATTTAATATATAATAATATTTAATATAAAAGTCAAATATCAAATATCTTTTTTATATTCTCTGGTAGCAAAGATGTAAAAGTGTGTTTATACAAAATCCGAAAATGTTAAAATATTGATAAGGTACATAGGATGACAACATACAACAAAACATTAAACACACATTACAAAAATGAAAAAAAAAACCTTTTAAACACATTCGTGATTTCTAGTTTACAGTGCAGATGGTCGATGAAAAAAACCGGTAGAGTGTAATTCTGACTCTTGACAGGTATTTAATATTGGTCTATAAAAATACACATTTTGTGAAACTTTCAACTCTCCACCTATTATTGTTCATGAGATATAGCTCGCTGGCAGACGGTGTCACAGACAGACAGCAGACAGAAGAACCCTTCGAATAGAACTTCAGAACCCTATAAGCTATTCATCGTTTTAACCTCGAGGTGGAGGGCATGTTGTAGGGCGAGTCGAGCGCGTGCTGCGCGCCGCTGCGGGCGCGCTCGGCCGCGAACTCCGCGCAGCACGCGCCGCCCGCGCGCTCGTCGCACAGCGCCGGCGCCAGCGCGCCTGCAAGCGGACTCCGCGGTACTGAACGACCGTGCGTGCGCATTTCATTATAATGCACAAGTAACTATTTCTGTTTGTTAATTACGTTCTTCCAAAGAATTCAAATGATTTTGATGAGTTTTGGTATAGATATAGAAGGAAATTAAAATGTCAAAAGGGGATGAAAATTTGTAAGAAAACGAAAATGCAAAAAACCATAAGTAATTAATATTTTTAATAATAAACTATGTATGATTGCACCAACCACAACCAATCAGCAGTTGTCCATTAATGAGTTCAGTTATTAAACTAGGGTGTTTTTTATTGACTAAATTAAACTTTACCTTTATGATATATTTATTGAAAATAAACCTTGACAATCGGCTAAAGTATACATATGCGTAGAATACACACAAAATATTCAGTCAAACTGGCTACTTTTTTAAAGAAATTAGTCAATAAATATTGCGATTGCGATGCTATTGCGATTTATCTACATATGTCAAGTTAAAAAATATATGAATTCCTACCCGGACTAGTCAGCCGCTGGCCGCCCAGCATGGTGTGCGGCGAGGTGAACTTCCACTGGTTGCCGTACACGAGCGGGTCCGTGAGGCCGTTCCCGTCCACGGGGTTGTTCTGCGCCGGGTTGTCGGCCTCGCCCGCGGCGCCGGCGGGCGGCGCCAGCGCGCCGGCCGGCGGCGCGCGCGTGGCCGCCATCGAGTTGCGGGACATTTCTAGCGTCAAGCGCTGGACATATTCAATATATATATTACATAATCATGTTTCAAAGTATTTATTGTATTAACAAAAATAGTGTGGGCATATGATCGGGCAGGTCATTTGATGTGAAGTGATCTCAGCCGCCCGTGACCATTTACAGCACCATAAAGCATACAGTAAAAATATGTTATCGACTTAAAAATATTTTGAGTAAAGAGGAATTAGAAGTAAGGGAAGATCTACTACAGTGATATATAGGATTCATCTTACTTATCGTCCAAGTATTACCTCCTTGAGATCATTAATCTGCAGAATATGCTGATTCTGCATCGTAATCAGCTGATTGATATACCACTGCTGATCGCGGCAACGCTGATAAAACGTAGGCGGGCGAACTTGGAACCTAAAAAATATAATCGTGATAAAAAAATATTTTCTAAGAGAAAATACCTGAAAATGAACAACATAATATAATAATAAAGTTTTTTTTTAATCTGCCATGTTGGTAATAATATACCTTGATCGAGGGAGCAGAACAGACAACGAAAACTCTATGCTAATATTATAAAGGGGTAAAATTTGTTAGTAAGTTTGTATGTAGGGAAATATTTCAGAAACTACTCATCCAATTAAAAAAGAATGTTTGCGGTTGATAGCCTTGTTATCGAGGAATGTTATAAACTATATTACGCTATGATTAATAAGAGCAAAGCGGTAACTATAAACGCGAGTGAAACTGCGAGGAGTAACTAGTCAGATATGAAGCGACATAGCCTATCACACAACTGCCACAGATTATACAATAATTCAATTTTTTTTTTCTAAACATAACTCGATTATATCCATCAATCTAGTTAGCTAGGTTTCGTTTTTAAAAAAAACGTCGTTATCGATTGGGCAAAGATCGGTCACCCAAGTACTTACTAACTTTACACATTCACGGCCACTACGTGTTCGATATATTACAAACAGACACATCTGGCGTGTCGGCGGCAGTGAATGTGATAATCGTCCGCGGGCGCCGTACCTAAGGATAAGCGTGTCCGTGTCGGGGTTGAGGTAGCCCTCGCTGGCCAGCAGGTCGAGGCGGAAGAAGCGGTTGTAGCCCCAGCACTCGCCCACCTCGAAGTCCGACGCGAACTCGCGCACGATATTCTTGGACGGGTCGCGCGACACCTGGTGCAGCATCTCCACGCGGTACTCGTACCTGGAGGAGGTGGATGATTCCGTTTAGCCACCCCTCCACCCTAAGGGGGATAATCGGAATCGCGTGTCCGTTTAGCCACCCTGCCGTGGTGGATAAACGGAGTTCCAATTATCCCCCTCGACTTTGTACAGTCAGATGTAAATACGTTATCACAAATGAAACTGAAATAAGTACTTAATAAATAAATTTATTATCGTTTAAGCAAAAAAATACTCTTACTTTTTGTTAACATACCTACTGTATCAAAGAAATTTAGAAAAGGGTCACAAAAGTATACTAGAAGAGTTGAAATAACACAATTAATTTATTTTGTTTTAATTTGTCTAATATAAATTTTGTTTAAGCTCTTTCCAAAAAAGAATATGGTTTATTATTTTTAATGAAATTCTAATAAAGTATATCAAATATATTTAGTACCTCACTGTACTCTGGGGTGGAAAATTGGAAGAGCAATCGAAATTAAATTCCGTTTATCAACCCCGCCGGAGTGGATTAGGGTGGATGCTTTGGAGTGGCTAAACGGAATCATCCGAGGAGGTGTCGGGTGTCGGGTGTCGATAAGGACATTGCTGACTTGATGTGAACAATTCGACTAGATTTAAATTGTATTATTAAGTTATTATGTCGCGTCATTTAATTTAGTTAGAATTGAAATTCACATAATAAATAATAATGAGACAGTTAAATGATTGAAAACGATATAAAAACAGACATCTAGACTTGAAATATTAATACACAATATATATTATTATTTTGATATGACTGAAGATTAATGGTTTTGAGTCTTCCATTTATTATTTTGATAACTAAATGTAATAATAAAAAAAATGTTTATGTATTTTGTTATATGATAGTATTATTCTAGCGAAATGATTATAAATTTTTTCAGCTACAATGCTTCAGCCAGAAGAGACTTTCATGTTCTAAGCGAAAGCATAGAGGCCTAAATGTTTTAAACAACTAACAGAAAGTCAACGAGACATATTCAGAACACAGAGATTTGAATTGTATGCGAGATCACTATGCATGATTTTTTTAATGAACTGTACAGTAGAACAGTATACACATATTGTGAATAGTTTACAATGATAAGCTTTGTCTTATCAAATCTTAATAACGCTTTATCACAACTGAACTATTATTTTTATTTCATGGACATAAACCTTTATTTACAACTTACGGCCAAAAGAGAAGACACAAAGAGACGACCACTTACCATATTACGGAACGGTATGACAAAGTAAATTAATACTTGATGCTTTATTATATTTCTGAACATCGTTGGTACACTTCAAATGCGATCTGAACATCGCTTATATTTTGCACTTGATATTTACAATATGTAATTAAAATTGATATGCCACTATTAGGTGTCTCTTAAAAGGAATCTGTGCTTTTTATCAATTATTATTTGTATCGATTACTACAAATATCGAAAACATACCAATTGTTAATTTGCTTTGATTCTAATTTTAAAAAACCAATCGAGATGGAAAATATTTTAAGTGCACTTATCTCTTTAGAATGGCACTTAAAACACGTAAACATAATCAATTATATCCACCGTTTATCTTTTAAGTGATGTGTGTTACATGTACTTCTCAATAAGTTATAATATTTCAGTTGTGTGAAGCGTAAGTGATGATACAGTCAGCGCAACCAGCACACAGAAGTCGAAGTTCGGTAGAAACCAGCATGCTGCACACAGATCGGCCACACTACGGCTAGATAAGGCTCCGCACTCACCTCTTGCCTACCCTGAGTGTAGCAGCGATTGAATCACGAAACACTTTGTTACTACACGCATTTGTATGTTGACATTCAAAAAATCCACAATTTTAAACCATCACATGTATTATTACAACTAAAAATATTATAAGAGTAAAATTAACATAAACCAAGTAAAAGTTTACTTGCGTCATTAGCGTTTCGATAAATAACGCAATTGTGATAAAATTGAAATGAAACTATTTTAAACGGATTTAAATCGCGTATATT
The DNA here is from genome assembly GCA_037950945.1 of Hypolimnas misippus. Classification (NCBI taxonomy): domain Eukaryota; kingdom Metazoa; phylum Arthropoda; class Insecta; order Lepidoptera; family Nymphalidae; genus Hypolimnas; species Hypolimnas misippus. The sequence continues at coordinate 3,456,053 of JBBEEQ010000024.1, forward strand.
AATTATTTTTATCATCCCGACGTTTCGAGCACTTTGCAGCGTTCGTGGTCACGGGTAGACTAAGGTGACATTTGTCTATTTGAGATTTTAGAAAATATTATTTACAACTACCGCCAACGGTTTCTTAAATGATATCTTGAATAACGTTCCGGTTGCACGCAGAAGGCACTAACTGTATCTTTTGGTCTGGCAGTCTGTTGGACTTGGGATTTTAAATTTTTAATAAGTGGATCCCAGGTGTTTGAAAGTCTCCAACCATCTTCTCTATTGAAGTTCGGATGTTTTTGAATTTCAATAGCCTCGCGTATCATTCTAGGAATGAATCTGTGTTCTCTAGCGAGGATCTGTGGTTTATCAAATCGGATAAAATGGTTAGGTTTATCCAAGGCATGTTCACAAACTGCAGACTTTGAAGAACGCCTATTCTTGACATCTCCTATGTGTTCCTTGACCCTAGTACCGATGCTTCTTTTTGTTTGGCCTATGTAAGATAAACCACACTCACATTCGAGTTTGTATACTCCTGCAGTCTGTAAAGGAATATTACTCTTGATAGGTCTCAAGAACTGGCTCACTTTCTTATGAGGCTTGTAGATGGTTTTAATCGAAGCTCGCTTCAAGATGTTGCCAATTCTGTCTGTAACTCCCTTCACATATGGTAGAAATGCAGGTTGTCGCTCAACTGTGGGTGGCTTGATACGGCTTCTACGATGCTGGCGAGGCACGGGCAGCTTGTTCTGGTGGAGTGCAAGCTTGACGTGGTGTAGCTCGTCCTCTAGGTGTTCAGCATCGCAGAGATGGTGGGCTCTCTGAAACAAAGATTTGCCAACGGTAGCTAACTGACTAGGGTGGTGGTGTGAGTCACCATTGAGGTATTTATTAGTGTGTGTGGGTTTCCTATAAACTGTGTGACTTAATGTGTTGTCAGGATTCTTGATAATAAGAATGTCAAGAAAAGCTAAAACATTATTTGCCTCTAATTCCATAGTAAATTGAATGTTATTATTAATAGAATTAAGATGTTGTAAAAATGCAGACGTCATATCACTAGGTAATATTGTGAAAGTGTCATCTACGTACCGCTTGTAAAACCGAGGTGTGATTGGTCCGGAGTGAAGAGCCCTCTCCTCCAGGTCTTCCATGAATAAATCGGCGACCACGGGGGATACTGGAGAACCCATTGCAACTCCGTCGACTTGCACATAGAATTCATCATTCCACAATAAATATCCAGATGTCAGGCAGTGATGTAACAGCTCTGCATACTCAATAGGCATGTTTTTTGTTTGTAGCTTCCTCTTGACAATTTCGATGCAGTCTTGTATGGGTAGGTTGGTAAACAATGACTGGACATCAAAACTAACCATTGTCTCATTGTTGGCTAATTTGAGATCTTTGATTTCACCAACAAACTGGTAAGAATCCTTCACATAAGCTTCCGTGTGTCCTCGGAGTGGTGATAATATCCACACACGGAAGCTTATGTGAAGGATTCTTACCAGTTTGTTGGTGAAATCAAAGATCTCAAATTAGCCAACAATGAGACAATGGTTAGTTTTGATGTCCAGTCATTGTTTACCAACCTACCCATACAAGACTGCATCGAAATTGTCAAGAGGAAGCTACAAACAAAAAACATGCCTATTGAGTATGCAGAGCTGTTACATCACTGCCTGACATCTGGATATTTATTGTGGAATGATGAATTCTATGTGCAAGTCGACGGAGTTGCAATGGGTTCTCCAGTATCCCCCGTGGTCGCCGATTTATTCATGGAAGACCTGGAGGAGAGGGCTCTTCACTCCGGACCAATCACACCTCGGTTTTACAAGCGGTACGTAGATGACACTTTCACAATATTACCTAGTGATATGACGTCTGCATTTTTACAACATCTTAATTCTATTAATAATAACATTCAATTTACTATGGAATTAGAGGCAAATAATGTTTTAGCTTTTCTTGACATTCTTATTATCAAGAATCCTGACAACACATTAAGTCACACAGTTTATAGGAAACCCACACACACTAATAAATACCTCAATGGTGACTCACACCACCACCCTAGTCAGTTAGCTACCGTTGGCAAATCTTTGTTTCAGAGAGCCCACCATCTCTGCGATGCTGAACACCTAGAGGACGAGCTACACCACGTCAAGCTTGCACTCCACCAGAACAAGCTGCCCGTGCCTCGCCAGCATCGTAGAAGCCGTATCAAGCCACCCACAGTTGAGCGACAACCTGCATTTCTACCATATGTGAAGGGAGTTACAGACAGAATTGGCAACATCTTGAAGCGAGCTTCGATTAAAACCATCTACAAGCCTCATAAGAAAGTGAGCCAGTTCTTGAGACCTATCAAGAGTAATATTCCTTTACAGACTGCAGGAGTATACAAACTCGAATGTGAGTGTGGTTTATCTTACATAGGCCAAACAAAAAGAAGCATCGGTACTAGGGTCAAGGAACACATAGGAGATGTCAAGAATAGGCGTTCTTCAAAGTCTGCAGTTTGTGAACATGCCTTGGATAAACCTAACCATTTTATCCGATTTGATAAACCACAGATCCTCGCTAGAGAACACAGATTCATTCCTAGAATGATACGCGAGGCTATTGAAATTCAAAAACATCCGAACTTCAATAGAGAAGATGGTTGGAGACTTTCAAACACCTGGGATCCACTTATTAAAAATTTAAAATCCCAAGTCCAACAGACTGCCAGACCAAAAGATACAGTTAGTGCCTTCTGCGTGCAACCGGAACGTTATTCAAGATATCATTTAAGAAACCGTTGGCGGTAGTTGTAAATAATATTTTCTAAAATCTCAAATAGACAAATGTCACCTTAGTCTACCCGTGACCACGAACGCTGCAAAGTGCTCGAAACGTCGGGATGATAAAAATAATTAATATACGCGATTTAAATCCGTTTAAAATAGTTTCATTTCAATGAATAATAATCGCGAAAATCTAAGACAACGATATGTGATAAAATTGTTATCATTCACCTTGTCATTACACATATTCTATGTTTGTAATTTCTTTTTTTTTATTTTTTACAATAAAGAAATTTAAAATGAATTAAAATTAATTTAATTAGCACTGATAAAATAATGCTTTAAACTTTTTATTATACATACACAATCTCAAAAAATAAAATACATAAATACAAGAACGAAAATCCTTATATCTAAAATTATTTTTTTTTAATTATTTACGGATTTTTTTAATCATCCATAAATATGGATTAGTCTTCGAAACTTGGTGACAAACAAACAGACATTGATAAAGCTTTCCAATACGTTGAATATAAAAATGAAAACCAAACTAATATAACACTACCAGGAGAGCAGAACTCGCTTGGCGATTAATTTTGACCTTCACATTTGTTATTGGTATATATAATGTAGATTAGGCCTGTGGAGACAAGGGATTTTTGGCCAAAGCAGTCTGAAATCCCCCAACCGAACCCGAACTTTGTGGGTACTCACGTCAAGGACAGAGCCTCTTTAGTATGTAGTATTAGCAGTTTTTAGCAAATATATGAATCGTTGGTAAAATCTTTTTCCTAAGGCGGCAAATCTAAGGAAAACAAAATATTGTTTAAACTCACTGGCTGTTAATTAGTGACTTGTCAGATTTGCAACGATTAAATTGTTATAAAAAAGTCACATCAACACAATGTCACTGACGTCACCAGTGAGTCGCCGTCAAGCAGTGAATGTTGCTATGTAATTCAGTTCTAACCGATCAATTTTAATAGAAAGTAAAGCCTACGTATATCCCTCGTCTGCACAGGCCATTATGTAATGGAACACAAAAACAAAAAAAAATCATATAAATCAAATGCAAAGTACCAGGAGAGCATAACTCACTTGGAGGTCTCGGGCAGGCCGGCGCTGAGCTCGAGGAAGACGGACAGGTAGTTGCCGCGTACCACGCCGTTGCCGTCCGGGTACACCTTGAGCAGGGTCGCCAACCATACTTTATTGACACCTATCTTACTTTTTGATATACTTTGTACTTAAATGGTTCAGACAAATACTACCTACACCCATAACTTTTGCAAAAATATAGTATACGAAAAATTTTAATTTGCGAGAGAAAAAACAAATAAATCATATATTTTAAACTTTCGCGATTTATACTATTCATGTTTAATATAACGGTGGTGACGAGCTGACTGTCAGTTAGCTCGTGACCACGGCGAATGTAACTTCGTCGAAACGTCGGGCAATAAAAAGGTATTATTACCATTAGTTATTGCGATAAAACCCGTTATATTAAACATGAACAAATAAATCATCCAAAAATATAGTAATAAGTGATTTATTTATTTATATGGATCTAAACTTAGATTCCAAATATAATTTTGAAAATAACTTAAATTTGGTATTGTTTGTAACGGAAACTAAAAACAAGACTTTAAATGAGGTGAAATGACTTCAAAAGCAAATTACGTTATTTCATTTACTTGAATGACAAAGTTATTTCAGTTTTCTTGATTTGACAACCAAACTACAGAATCGATTATGATAAAAATTCAATTGGACCAATCGGAGAGTGTACACTTTCAAATAAAAAAGCGTAAATCCAAATATGTAAAATCGTTTTCAAGTAATCAGTGAACATACATTGAAAGTCATTTTTAGTTCGTCAAATTGAGAACATCTTCCTTCTTTAGCAAGTCGATTAATAAGTATATAAACATTGCATTGCATTATATATATTAATCAGTCCCCTGCGAACTGAGAAACATTCTTTGAAGTCGATTAATATTTATATAATGAATTTGACTAGTTGGCCTAACCTTGAGCCGCCAGCAGAGCCCGTTCACGTGCAGCGGCGCCGAGTACACGGGCGCGGCCGCGTGCTGCAGCTGCGTGAAGTTGGCCAGCGGGAACGTGCTGCTGTCGTACGACGGCACGATTTCACTGCGGAACGCTTGCGTTTAGTGCATGCGGCGGACAGACCAGTACGAGGCTACCCGCTCACTGGACACTCGCTATCAACCGTCGATTGCAAAATTGCAAAAATACCTTAAGCAGAAACATGGCGAAGTGATTTGCGATATTATAACAAATTTGATCAAAATATAATAATGACAGAATTTGAATATTTGCAGCAGTGATATGATGGTGAAATGTTATTTGTTATTAGTCACTTTTTACTTCAATATCAGTCAAATTAAATTACTTCTAATAATATTGTTATATCAGTTATATTCATAAAACTCTTAGCCATGTTTAATTAAAAGGATATTGTCCTACATTTTATAAACTTCATTAGAATTCTAGTCACCAACTTAGAATAATCCATTGAATTACCTACATTTGTGAGCTACCATCTGCATACTAAGCGTGAAAGTAGGAAAGTACTCGCCTGTGAAAATCGGCCGGTACGGGCGCGGTGACAAAACTAGCCATGGGTTTCTTGCGCACTTGATGAATCATTTTCGATAACTCGCCACTTTTCGCTATCAATTCTGATCTGTAAAAAGTAACATGTCTGTTAAAATTCAAAGTCCATTCAAAAATAATTGCAAATATCCACTTTTATAAAATATTATCAATCCTTCTGCGTCTACGTCTGCGTATAATTCGGTTATATCGCGTTCCCGTTTACATCACATTCTCACAAGGACTGTGATTTTTTTCGGAACTAAAGTAGCCTATGTCCTTTCAAAAGCTGTAAACTACATCCCATTCCATTTTAGTGAACACAGAAATAATTACTATTAAGAACTTATAATATCCCTTTTTATAGCAACTTCGGAAAAAAATTAATATTTTATATACTTGCACTTTTTTATTAACATCCAAAATTGTGTAAAAATTTCAAGTCAATCCATTGTTTATTATTGAAATCTTTTAATCGTGAACAGTGAGAGAAAGAATTTATGTTTAAAAAAATTATATTCATTATAGGATATACCCACATTCTATGCTTGCAAAATAACAAAACAATACAGCAGGAGTGCACTAGTTAAGATACATCCAAAACACAATACAATTTTGGAAACCATTGTAGAACCTTTGGCAAAAGACAAAGCAAAACATGTTAAGTTTCAGTTAAAAATATACACATATATAATAAAAATACCTCGTGCTGGAATGCAACTGGTGCTCAATCTCCTGTAGAAGGTGCTCAAGCTGCTCAGTCTCTTGTGTGAGGCCGTTTTTCTGCCCCATCAGTGTCAGAAGCTTGGCTTTCAATGCTGAGTCCAGCCGTGATATCATGAGCTCCACGGCGTTTCGAATCTCGCGAACACGCTCGTCCTTCGCAGCGCGCACGGATTCGACGTTACGTTCCTTGAAAAAGTTTTTATATTATTTCAGTAATGATACTTATTTTTTTAACATAACCAACTACCGATAGGGATATTCCATCACCCCTATATAATTTCTTAATTTTCTAGTCTTAGAGATGGAATAGTTTTTCAAAGTTAAATGGTATTTCTATTTATTTATATAAACTTTGCATATACTAATTCAATTCATTCAAGTAAGTATGTACACAAATAAAAAATTCAAGAAAATTGATAACCATCTTCTTTTTCTGAAATCAATTAAAAATTTAACCAGAAACATATACTTTGTTGTTTAAATAAATTGTTAGCTTTAATAACTGAAAGGTCAAAAGTAATTTACTTTGATTTATTTGTGTTTCTCTATGCACTTTTCTTTTATTATAGACCAAAACCACAAGAATAATAGCCTAAATAACTTTGTTTACAAAAATTCATTAGTCCTAGCTTAATTAGTTATCCCTATTATAAGCCCAGTTTAAAGCAAAACAAGAAGATATTAATATACAAAATATTCAAAGAACAAGAATAATACCATAAAATAAACATGATAGCCAATAACAAGAATTTTCCAAAAAAAAAAATAAGTTAAACTAAGAATGTTTTATCAATATTCTATAACACTAATAATAGAAAAAAACTACTCCATTTGATCTGTTCAGTCATCAAAACCTAGCACAAAAGATGCAAACACTTATATTTCTATTCATAAAACTTAAACAATACTAAGAATTATTTTATGTAATGACTTCTTGCGCAATATCCTTAATGCATTCTTGACCAATTATTATTGCTAAAATTACTAGTTTTTATTCATCTTGCTGAAACAATGGCCTCTACAATTTTTATATGAAAATAGAAGTATAGTAAGTAGTATTATAATATGGAAAACAATAATACCTTATTTACATACATAAATAAACATTATCATATGGATAAAGACAGGAAGTACAGAAAGGTCTATATATGGCTTTATTTATTATAAATACCTAAGCTATATATCATGACATTGTTTACTCACCACATCCTGAACGAGACTTATTAATTCCATAAGTCTACGTCGCAACTGTGAGACTTCATCTCGTATCTGAGTTACATGTTGCTCATACACCTCTTCTAATGGTTTGAAAGTGTGTCCGGAGTGTGTGCCACCCCACAAAGCACATTGATGGCATATACAGCGGCGGCATGTCCAACAATACACTGTTAGCCTCTCTTGATGGGTTGGACATCTAGTTGAAATTTACCATATAAAATCAATTTGTTGCCATTTTTGCCAATGAATTTATTACAGCCATACAATCACATTAATGATTTTTGTGTCTACAGTATTAAATAATGAAAATTTTTATTCACAAGGGGCTAATTGTATGAAAGCATGCTACATTTTAACAGATTATTTCTGATTTTTGTACTAAAACATCTTTGCCTATCAAAATGGGGCATGTTTCGATGGCAATAGCTTTACACAATAAACTCCCAAGATTATCTTATTTAAGCCTGTATCATCTGATAAAAACTGATTGTTTATTTCACAATTACTAATATCCATTGTTCATGATTGTCATTTTTGAGACACACAGTCATTATATTTTGATAATAACAAGTGTTAGTATTTTTATAAAACTTGTATACCTGTCCCGAAAACTTTCCCTTTGACAAGCAGAATTTGTTTGTTGCATGGTTTCTATTTGCTGTGTGACTTCTTCCACCCAGCGACAGTTCACCAGCTCATGGAGGTGCAAAGCGGCTCGGCAATGTGGACACTGGGACCTCTGTTCCGTGAGCCATCGCCGCACACATCCGTAGCAACAGAGCTTTGAGCAATGAGGACACAGGTGGGCATCCACCAGCTTCTCCATACAGATGAAGCAGCGGAACACCTCCGCCAACGTCTGTAAACCCCATAATCATCGATCCACACAACACTTGGGTCAAGTTTATCTAACTGTCAACGGAAAGTAGGGCAAATCGATTTACCTCGACGATCTGCTCCTCGCCATTTCCATTCGCTTTTTCTCCCCTCGAAGCCATATTTCGGATTAACTTTCCGTATCATGTAGTCAATGTATTGTTCACCATAATTTAAACATATTTCATATTTCTAAGTAAACAAAAAGACATGTTTCGCAATGCAGGCGTCAACAACAAGAAACCAACCACTTCCGTGTTCGAATCTTGATTCTTGATTCTCGATCGAAATCAAAATAAAAACAAAAAAACCAGAGTTGCTATATTATTCTAGTCATTTTCCCAAAATAATTACTTAAATTTACATTAAAATTACATACTTTATAAAGTTATTAACGCATTTTGATATTATATCAATATCATTTGTACACTGTTCTTAAAAAGGGTTGCCCTGCCTTTCAAATAATACTTACATTATTTACCCCACGAGTGGGAAATTTTTGTTTCTTTGCTCGATGTAAGTATTGATTTATGGAATTAAACATAAAGTTGCCATTACCAAATGATGTGCATAGACATAGAGGAGAGCCTTCTATAGCAAGCTGTCAAAACAACTTGTTGAAAATGTGCAGAAAAGACCAATTAATTCAAGTAAATTCTTGGCTTATGGCTTTTAGTTGTGCCAATTACACACATGTTAATTCGCCAATATCACGTGGAAAAGTACCAATCAAAAAAAGTTAACTGACTTCGAAAACGAAAAAAGTAAACTAAAAAACAAAAATAAATGTTTTCTACAACATTTGAAGTCGATGCCAAGCAAAACATTCGAATTCGACGCCAAGAATATCTTAGACTATGAGACATTCTGACGCCCCTTATATGACATTATACGATAAATTTTCATTTATATACCAAAAATATATATGATACGTCACTTAATCGACAAGTCGATAACTGCTAATTTCTGGTAATACAATCTATCACTTTTATATATACTTATTAAGCTATTTCTTTTTAATTTTCACTCCATAATTAACGAAATATAAAAAAATGCCATTAGCTGTTAGGCAATCTGTAACCTGTTTATTTTGTTATAATGTTTTTTCCTATTTCTTAAGGAAAAATATTTTTTATGAAACTATAAAAAAATGGCAAAAAAGTGAAGTTATCATAAGAAACAACAAAATTATGCAAAAAAAAATATTTAGTAACTATTTATATTGTTTAAAACAGATAGCTACTACGATAATACCACGCTTTGATATGATGTCATTTAATTACAATGTTACAATGTTTTTGCACGTGCTCCGATGATAAGGCTGTTAGATGTTTATGTAAAAATAGATTTTTGTTGTTGATGCTTTATATGAATATTAGCTCTTGCACTGGTTCACCCGTGCTAAATTTCAGTACCACTCTGGTGGTAAACTAGAATGGCTATTAAACAAAATAAATAACTATATTTTAGTGGTATTAGAAGAAACCTTACGTAACTTCTGGAATTTCCCATTAAAATATAAAAAAAAAAATTAAAAATATCCTTTTTTAAATGTTTTTAGTGAATTAATCGATTTTTGTATTTTATATAATTATTTTATTTAACAGAGTATAACTATATTGTTACAAATCTAAAAAAAAAAATAAAAAAATCGTGCATGTGGAAAATTTCAACCGGAAAATGGATTGTCATCTATTACTTTTCAAGTTTTATGGACACAAAGGTACCGAAACTGAATTTTAACTCGTATATAGGAATCGTCATCTATAGATATGTTACGGGCTATCCATTCTAAATTCCTATTCCAGTTCCGTATATAAGCGCGTAAACAAGTAAACAAACTTTTCAGCGTTATAATGTGTACATTAGTAGGTATATAGATAGATAAACATTGAAAAATAGTTTTCGTATTATGACATGGTTAGTTTACGTTTTATTGATAGCATAATATTTAAATATCTACAAATATAAGCAATTGCCATAACATGAATATGAATAGAATAATGACTATTATGAACGGGTAATATGGTAACAACTATTGAAAGACTCAAATTGCCTGGCCATTGTGCATAATGCTCACCATCTGTTGGACAATAGTTATATTAAAAAGGCACATATTTTGCTAAATTATTTAAGTATACAGAATCCTTTTTTTATTTAATAATAATACTAATATATATATTTTTATTAAATAATTAACTGAGTGTGGTAAAGTCTAAACCATCCTCCTCCGCGCCTTCAGATTTACAAAAACACTAGGCAGTAGAACGAAAAAAAACGTAAAATTAAAATAAAACGTACAAATTGTACTAATAACTACGGAATTTAACAATTTGTGAGAATCGTTGACATAATATTTAAAATAATTTCTGTTTCAAATTTTAATCATAAATTATATAAGAATTATGTAACAAAACATCAGTATACGACATATCATAACTACACTTGTATTTTCAATAAATTATCTATTTTAGCGGTCTAATAAATTAATAACATTGTCTATTATCAAAATTAACTAAAATTAACTCTTATGTAATTTAATCAAAATTATTTTGTTTATCTATAATACATATCACATGTTGCCATAGACACTTTTAAAAATCCTTCAGATTTATCCATTTGTACTGCAACAACTATAAGTGAGCATATTTTTAGCTAGTATTTTTTCCCATTAAAAAGGCAAGTTGGTATTATACTGGCCACACCTTTATTTCTTGTCAGATAGTTTTGGATAACCTGTCATCGCAGGCAAAACGTTTTTAATAGAAATATAATGTAATGTAACAAAGAAAATATTATAATCCTTAGATTTACTTTGTAACTTAATTGTAATAACAATGAGGGAATAATGATCAAAATATAAACGTCCTTCACATTACTATAAGGTTAAATAACCTATACTGTTTTCATTCGTCTAAGTTTCTTCATAACATTTTGTCGTGTGTTATCATTTTACAATATTTTTCTCGGCAAAATATATTTAATAAGTAAGTAAAATCATTCACAGTTACCTTACGAATGTAGTTTTTTAAGTGTTTTCTTTTTTAGTTTTGTAGTTTTCAGCTTTTGACTTATAAAAAATTATCTTAAGGATGTTGTCCGAATTACTATGATAATTAAATTATGTTTAATATTTTAGACATATCCATACTTTTATTTTCATTACTTTTAAAATTTAATACTAACAATAGTTAACACACATTATTACAATAAATAACACTAACATATTAAACAGTTAAGGTCTGGTTTTAGAAAAAATACTTAAAGTACTTTAGCCAGAGAAGTCAAAGTTCAAAAGTCTAGTATCTAATAAAAGTCTAATTAATATAAATTTAAAAATTTTAAGATTTCATGTTGTGGAGATCTGATTTTTATAAATAAAATTGTAATTTTCAGAATGCTGACATAAAATATACATCTTATAATATGTCGTATCTAAAGGTTCTGCACTGCACTTTATGTGTAAAGCATGGAACAGTCAATTTATCTCCAAAGTCAATGCTATTAAAAAATTGTGTAAGTTATTTTACATTATTAAAAAATACTTTTAATTTGGGTAATGTAATGGGTTGTAAGGATGTAATTGCAAATTATAGTTCAACATGTATGATAACATAACATTTTACCAGAATAGTTTTTTTTTAAGAAAAATAAAACAAAAACCAGCATATAAACTTTAATAAAGTGATAATTTAATTAAAATTGCATAAAATAGTCAATGATATAATTTACACATCATAAGTTATAAAAAATGTAAAAAAAATTTCAGAGCTACAAACCAATACAACAGCTGGCCAACATATCTCTGTCCTGTCACCTTAGTAATAATTCACCTTTGACTACTCAACTTGCAACTACATCAACAAAGAAAAAAAATAAAAATGTACCTCAAGACACGAGAGCATGGAAAGAGACTCCGACGCTGGATGCTAAAAATAATTTAGTACAGTATTCTATGATGCTCTCCAAATTTCGCTTGACTTGTAAGTATAATTTACTATAAAATATAAATTTAGTAAAATAGCTAATTCTGGTGAATAACAAAATTAATAGAAAAGAATAGAATAGAATGCTTTAAACATAAAAAAAAAACAACAAAAACAATTTAAAATATCCTTTTTTAAATGTTTTTAAGTGAATTAATCAATTTTTAAAAAGCATAAGTTACAATTGTAAATATTGTTTATATAATACAATTAATCTTTAAAATATTTGATTTTTTACAGCCTTAGTAGTATTGACATCAATGGCGGGTTACACACTCGCACCTGCGCCATTTGATCTAACAACATTTGCGTTATGTACCGTGGGTACCGGCCTCATGAGCTCTGCGGCAAATTCCATTAACCAATATCACGAAGTTCCGTTTGATGCACAGATGTCACGCACGAAAAATAGAGTGCTGGTGAAAGGATTACTAGAGTAAGAATTATTTAAAAGTTGGAATTATAATATAAAAATGTTTTATAACTTTTTAATAAAAAAAATGAACAGGAATCTTTTCTTTTAAATACATAATTAAAATTATTTTTGGATAACATCAATGAAAAATGATTACATATCAGGATAAAAATATTATTATGGGACAAATATGTTCATAAATTGGATTTATTTATATATAAACGTTTGGTTGAAATTTTGGCAGAATTGCATATGTTGTTGTTAGGAGCTGATAGATTTTTTTTGTTTTTCAGACCATCTCATGCCATAGGCTTCGCAGCAGCCTCTAGTATTACGGGTCTAAGTGTCCTATATTTCGGTGTAAATCCTTTAACTGCAGCTTTAGGAGCTGGTAACCTTATTCTATACTCATTTATTTATACACCATTGAAGAGAATATCTATAACTAACACATGGCTTGGCTCAATTGGTAAGTGTTTTTCCTATTAATATTTATGATTGAATTAATTTTTACAGTTTGATAATAAAAATAATAGAATATTGATCGCCAATAAAATTAATTAAAAATTGATTGAGTTATGATAACCTCTTTTATTGAAGAAAATATATAATATCTTTACATAAAATATCATCAACATCAATTTTAATTAAATGCATTCATTCAAGAATAGAAAACTTATTACCTTTTAAAACTAGTAAACTTTTAAGTAGTCCTTTTAAGAGGTGCTTTTTTAAATAAATGAAATTGAAATATTTTAGGAGGTTCTTATTTTGGAATTATTCAATAGATATTATAATTGTAATGTCCAGTGGGCGCGATCCCGCCGCTCATGGGCTGGGCGGGCTGCGCGGGGTCTCTGGATGCTGGCGCGCTGGTGTTGAGCGCGGTGCTGTTCTCGTGGCAGTTCCCGCACTTCAACGCGCTGTCCTGGAACCTGCGCCCCGACTACTCGCGAGCCGGGTACCGAATGATGGCCGTCACTGACCCGGGTGAGACGGATATTGTTTAAGATATACCTGGATGACTGAGCTTGTTTTTTTTTTTCAATCATGAGTTTTGAAAGTTATATTAAGATTTAGTAGTATATAAAAAAATAATAGCAGTTATTCATTGTCTAAAAACATAAACAAAACAATGTTTCTAAAAGTAGTTAAATTTAGCTTCAGATTGCCCCCCCAAATCCTCTGCATAATTTTGTGCTTGCTTAATGCTTTCATGAAAATTTTTGGAGCTGTTTCCAAGATGCAGATTATATATAATTATGCATATATATAAGAATTGCTTGTTTAAAAGTTATTAACTGCATATTTAAAAGTTATTAATTGCTTGTTTAAAAGCCAGTAACTGGGTTCAATTATAGTTAAAAAGTTAAATAAATAAACGCATAACACTGAAAGCCAGAGTCGAACCCGCGAACGTTAACGCTTCAGTCAGGTGCAGTGACCACTGCACCAACATGGATACATATATCATGTCTTGTGTTCATATCTTCTTTTAAGTTAAAAAACATCTATCCCATAAGCCTAAAAAAATTTACAAAACTGAGCAGATTAACAGACATATAAGAATTTTATATATATAATTTTAATTATATAATGATTTCCTATTGAGAATTTGATTAGTAATTTTCAATAACAGCTCTATGCAGAAGAGTGGCGTTGAGGCACACCGGCATCATAACGGCGACATGTCTGGGTTCTTCTTATCTCGGAGTGACAAATATGTGGTTTGCACTCGAGTCACTACCACTTAATATTTACTTTATGTACTTAGGTAAAGTATTTATAAAGAAAATATAATAAATATATTACTATACGAAGTGTGATTATGTTGATGCATATAATTTGTTTTGTTTTCATTTCAGCATGGCAGTTCTACAAAAAATCAGATAGTAACAGTTCTAGAAAACTCTTTAGATTCTCTCTGATACATTTGCCGGCACTGATGTTACTGATGCTAGTCAATAAGAAATATTGGAGTTCCAGTGAAACAGAAGAACACACAGATAGTTTAAAGGTTCAAGATAGTAACAAGCACGCAGAATCAAAAAGGATCACAGTATTGCCCAGGAGGCCTGTCGTAGCTGCACAGGATTCAAATATAGAAAAACACTAACGCTTAGTCACTACGAAAAAGTAGATAATTTTTCTGTAAATATTGTACAATTTAGCTTTGTGATTTTATTTATAAAGTTGCGTGTAAGATAATAAATGACCGATTATCGAGATTGTTACGCGGTTAAGTTATATTTTTGATTTCGGATCAATAGTTGCTTAATAGGAAAAATGTTGTTAATGAAATAGACAAATAATAAATTCTTATATTTATTTTGTTTTTGTTGGTATAATTTAAATTACAAATCACTGTTGGAATTGGAGGTATTCTACACACATTCAATTAACATTCAGACCTGATTTTAATCTAGACACAAAGATGGAGAGCGGGGTGTGAACAGACAATTAACAAATAAAATAAAACATAACCTAACACGAGCCCACTGCGCCGCGACACTTTCCACTCATCACAAACAGAGTTACATAATCCTTTTTCAATGCCTTATTTCCTGAAAAAGAAAAACAATTATTTTAATTTTGTGAGTGAAGTAAGCAATACATTTTACATGGAACCTAATCCTAATGATGGCAATGATTCTTGGTGATTCAATTTAATAACACCTTATTATGGGTAGTTATAGTACAAAGAAATGGAATTTGATGGGGCTCTTGAGTAAAGACGTAAATGATAAAATAAAATTACTTAATTTGTATACCGACACAACTAAATTCTTCAAAAATAGGGCAACCTATAACTGATGTTTTGTATTTTTATCAGACTCAATAACGATGTGTGATTTTTGGATTCTTATATTTAGTGAATGTGAACGACAATTTCGATATGTCGAAGGCGAGAATTACATCAGTTTTACTCTCATAATTGTTATAAAACAACTCTGTAACTTGGTAACAGTTACTGAGGTTAACTTACAAAAGCTGTTACTGTCAAAATAATAATTGTAATTCTCGCCGAATAGTTTTTGTGATTAATAACACAGAGTTCACTCACTTCGCCTTCTTGGGTGTGCGATCGCGGCTGTCATCGCGCGAGCGTTTCTGTGGGCGCTCGGCGTGCCGGCGGTGCTCGCCGTTGGACTTGGCGTGCGACTTGTCGCGTGCGCGCCCGTGCGCCTTGTCGCGCTCGTGGTGCGACGACTTGTGGTGCTTGTCGCGGCTCTTCGACGGGCTGCACGGAAGAGTGGTTATATTATTGATTACTAACTGGTACTTGGTATGCCTTGCAATGACGCTTGAAGTATATGGATATTTTGTATTAAGAACATTTGTGGGCGAGGGACCCATAAAAGTTTCATCACAATCTGATCAATGGATGCCGAACGCATAGAGGACAAACTTGCAAAAATTGATTTTTATTTATATAGATTCATAGGATAATTATTATTTTTGTCACGAATAGTTTGGTTTTGTATGATATTTTTTTCAAAATTACCATTTAATTAAGCTAAAAAATAAATGTTTACATTGTGGTCAAGTTTTTATAGATTTTAATTTTTGTTATCTTTTAATATATGTTATTAATCAATATGTAATTTCTATCGACTTTACCAGAAATAGTAAAATATAAAGTTTATTAATTCCCTTTTTGTATTATAAGTAGCTCAACTTATAATTAGAAAAAATTGGGTAATTACCAATTACTATTGCTATCATACAAAATAAGGACTTTTTTGTCAGACGTGTACATGTGTATTGGCAGTTCTCAACAATTACTCTGCAGTACGCAAGTTTGTAGTCCGACCAAACCTACCTTCCACTGCTGTGTTTGGAGGGACTTTTGTGGCTCGAACTTTTGTGGTTTGAACTCGAGCTCTTGTGATTTGAACTTGAGCTCTTGTGATTGGAGCTGGAGCTTTTGTGGTTTGAACTAGAGCTCTTGTGGTTAGAGCTCTTGTCGTGTTTGCTCTTCTTGCCCTCTTCCTCGTACGGTCGCCGGTCGCGTCCACCCTTACGTTTTCGATCAAAGTCTTCTCGATCGTAATTACGTTCCTTTTTGTCTTCTTCGGCAGCTTCACGTTCCAAGTCCGACCAATCTTTGCCCGATTCCTCATCTCCTTCTGCAAGTGCAAAATAATCCATAATTAACCCCTCTAATGCAGCGGCAAATAAAATGATGTTTCTGGGTACGCAACAAAATTTCAGTTATACGCAGCTTCAAGTAACATCATTATAATAAATATAATTTGTCATCAAATATTTAAAAAAAAACAAAAGTTGTTTATTAAGAAATATAAATAATAAGTGGTACAAATTAATGTTTTGCTCACCTCCTTCACTATCCCCAGAATCATCTGAAGCATCGGAGGCTTCAGAATCGTATTCAGAATCATCTTCCGATTCTTCTTCAGTTTCTGCGTCAGTTGGCTCGTAGGCGTCGTCTTCTTCTTCAGAGTCTTCCTCCTGAAAATATAAAATAATGATCGTAAAACAAAACTGCATTGGGTTGTAAAAACAAATGTATATCAAAGAATATTCTATAAAAATGGGGATATTTTAATTTTTATAAATTTAATCAACAGGAAAACTACACAAACCTGTTGCTCGTTCTCTGCATCCGACTCAGGGTCTAAGAAGGACCAGCCTCCATTGTCGAAAAAGCCCTCAATATCATCTGTAATGGTCTTCATGACTTTTGTCCAGTTCAAGGACTGAATACCCTCCGAATATCGGATATCGCAAGAGCTAGAATATAAAATTGTTTTATTAAATATAATTATAATTATTATTAAAAACAATGTTAAAACAATGGTTATGAAGTTAATGATTGAAACATTTTAAATTATGGTAGCTTTTGTAGATCTAAATTAAGGTTAAAGATATCTGTTAAAATAGATCATAATTATAAAAGTTCAAAATATTATTAAATTAGTGATTTGAAAAATATAGTTTTTTTTTAATGATAAACAAATTCTATATTATTTATATTAAATAGGTTAGAGGCAAGCCAGTAAGTTTTAGCGCTACATACTTGAGCCACTCCTTGACGTGGTCGAGCATGTTCATGGGCACGGCGTTGACCATGGCCACCTTCTTGGCGTAGTCCTTGAAGACGAACACCATGTCGAAGTTCTTGAGGTGGAACTGCACGCGCTCGAAGTGCACGAGCTCCACATCCTCCAGCGCGATGACGAAGGGCGGCCACTCCGTCAGGTTCACCAGCGCGCCCGACGTGGGCTGCAGCAGCACCGTGCTGCGGAACGGCGCGCCGGGGAAGCCCAGCTCCCTGCGCGCAGCCACTCGTTACAACACGTTCTGTTTAATAGCTTCACAGCCAAAGATCTGATCTTGATAATATTAATGCGGAATTATTCATGATTTACGGCATCCATTTTTTAACTCAGTGTATGAAAAGAAAGTAAAAAAGATATAAATATTGAAGAGTCTTTTAGTTTGAAAACCAAATAATATAATAGGTTATACGGATTCTAAAACTGGGAATGAAAGAAAATCTGAACCCCTCGATTCCGTTCCATTACTTATGCTGTAACTGTTCATAAAGTGGCAGTGATCACTTAACATCGCATAATCTTCCCGCTCATTGCTTGTCAATTGAATGAAGGTTCAACGAGGCGTGCACTCTACATTTCACGCGGAACACACGACAGTAGACAAAGTATTGGAGCGTGAGCGTCACCTGAAGGGCGTGTCGAACTCCACCTCCTGCTTGGTCATGTTCTCGACGCGCTCGCAGAAGCTCTTGAAGGCCACCTTCAGCTTGTGGCGCAGCTCGCGCTCGCTCTGCTCGGCGGCCAGGTCGTCGCGGTCGTGCATGTGCTGGTGCTTGCCCAGGTCCGTCGTGATCTCGCCCACCTCCGTGTAGAACTGCACGTCCACGTGCTTCTTCTTGCCTGCGGCGAAGAATTTCTTTTTTTAATTTCCACTCACGGCATTGATTATAGGACTACTTTTTATATATTAATTTATGTAATCACTTAACATCGAATAATCTACCTGCTCATTGCTTGTCAGTTGCATGTTCAGTATGTTGGTGTGAACTATGCGTATTGACGTTGCGCAGAACACTAAATTAAGCATGAAGGCAATTGTTACGACATTTTTTTAATTATAATACTCAAATACTTCGTATATGTTTAAACCATTATTGAATGGTTTTTAAGCAGTTTTTAGTTAAATTCATACCGAATGCGTTTTTCAAATAGTTGAAAACATTAATACAGATCCGTGGTAACGGTTACTTGGCTGTCAAAACTGAAGGCACTGAGGCTAAATAATAATTTTAGGTGAAAATCAATGACGAAAAACTTATGTGATCTTCATGATAGTGAGAGAAAAACGTGTATATATATTTCTCACATATTCTATGACAATATAATTATGACATGCTTTTTCGAGATTAAGTTTATTTTATCGATAACAAGTATTTTATGCCTTTTTCGACTGTATATTTATTTAAAGTATAATAATTTTTAAATTCTTTTAAAATATTTTTGCACTGACCTGAACTAAAATTCGTCAAAGTTATAGAGAAGTTTAAAATGAGACTGTAATAACAACCTATCTTAAATTTCCACTAATTAGCAAAGTATACAGATTTTTAAGATAAAAAACTTTTTATAGATTTATACTCACCAAACATAATAGCATGTTTCAAGTGGAAATGTAACAATATTATCATTTCTCCATCGCACGGTTGGAAGAATGCGTTCTTTATGTTATTGTACAAAATGTCTACTTTATCTCCTCTGACTGATGTGAATCTGAAACCGTTTGTGTGCGCTTCTAGAGACCCGCTCATTCTCTTCGTGACTATATTAGGTCTTATGTATAAATCTTTTAATTTCGGATTTCCTTTGCTCTGAGAGAGAACTAAAGTGTCTTGTTTAACCAAATCTTCTTTCTCCCTCTCTTCTGCTTCTCGAGTTTTGAACTTTTTCTGCACTTCCTTTATAAGTCTGAAGCCCGTGTTTAGATTAGATGACGGTGGTGATATTTCGCCGGGTTCCTTTGTGTTTGTACTTCGATATGTTCTGTAAATCATAAATTATTATTATTTGTATAACTTTAGCTCTCAAATATTCATAAAGATTTACATAAGATATTTGTCGTATATTTCTCTCCTTATGTTTGTATCTCTACTAATTGTTGCCAAAATCTTAAATAAAATTTCGTAATAATGTTTGCAACTCACACTTCCTTAACGAAGGTAGCGTCAGGTTGCGCGTAGTTGCCGCCCTCGTTCCTGCCCATGGTGGCCCCGGGGTGGAAGAAGTTTATCCTGAGGTACGTGTAGTCGCCCTCCACGGACTGTGATATATTCTTAATTGTAGATATGTGGAATGGTACTGGGACGCCGAATATCGGCAGGATTACTGTTTCGTATTTGCGATCTGAAATCATGTAGTGCGTTATTATCTAAATTCAATTAAGAAGAAATTTACATGCCATTTATTAAAGTACCACATTGTAAATTATAAATGGACGCTGATAAACAATACTATCAAGCCACGCGGACTTCAATCTGGGAAAATGGCGTCTAAAGATGTCACGTCTATTCTTAACAAATTTATTTGAAGACGTATATATTTTGTTAAAAGGTATAATGAAATAAAAGATTGGTATAAAAAAGTTTTATCTGATAAAAGGTTTTTCAAAAATGTTAGATTATTGTTTTGCAATATATTGACCACACTTCACTATTCGAAACTGTAAATAAAGAAACTTTTTTCCGTATTTATTTAGTTTAGATGATAAATAAATTTTTGAGAAATTAAATACAAGACGCATTATGAGAATACCTCGACATCTCCGAATTTTACTTTTTGAGGGTTGACACATTATTTCTTATCAACATCCAAACATCAAAAAAGGGCAATTCATGTCAGAAAAATTAAGATTACTTACCAACATACAATTTCAACTCTTTAACTTCATTCTCTCTCGGCATCTGACTGACGTTTTTGTACGAAACTGTGCTCTTTCTTATCTTCTCGCTGTCTTTACCGCTGGACTGTTTCGCTAATCTCTCTTTTGCTTTCTCATTGAGGGCTATCGCCAGTTCCTTCTGATGTTCCTTCCGTTTCTCCTCCGATGAATGCTCAGTTCGAAGCTTGGATTCGATAACGGCTGTTCTCTTGCCTCGACCTAAAAATGTTGGCTAAATAATAAAACAAGTACAAACTAGTTTCATTTGTAAAGTACTTTCTTTTGCTTGTATAATTCATGAAATTAAGATAATCAAAATTTGGAAGATATACATAAAATTTTCAGGATAAGATAGGCAGCGTGCATTAGAAATAATAAAAAATATATAAAACATATTTATCTAGTTATATACATATATATACTTTGTTCATCAAAGGATAGATAATTCTGATGTGCCAATATTGGGTGCAAATCTCTTAATAAGTCTTGTAATGATGCTTATCGTATACAACTTCTACGAAAATGTGCTTACTTTTAGGCGAGAATTACATGTGTAAGTTTGACACTCGTAAGTTATGTAATACATATCTATAACCTGGTAACAGTAACCTAGGTAACCTCAGAGAAGCTCTGAGTGTCAAAAAAAACTGACAGTAAACTCTTTCAGATGTGATGCAATGACAAACTAATTTTGAAAATCTCTATAAAAATCTGAGAGCAAAACTTATATAAGTGTAATTCTCGTCCTAAGTTGGTATTTCTTTTGTAAATATATTCAATCACACAAATGTGTTTTTATATATCCGCACTAAAAAGTCTATATATAATTTAATCTAGTGTATGTTATGTTAGTTACAAGTGTATTTCATAATACCTCTATATAAAAATATAATTATATTATTATAGGTACAGGTTCTTAGAAATAGTGAACAAAAATAATAGGTAACTAAAAATATTAATTCCAAAAATACTTTATAGAATAATTGTGTTGTTAACTAAAATGGTTATCTATATTAGTTACATATGTATGTAAGTGAAATTGTATCGAGCCTTAGAAAGAGATCGGCTAGCTTCGTATATTGTCATCCCTGTCTCGCGGAAAACTAACAATGCAGTATCTATTAACAATTGAAAGTATTTATAATTGAATGACACGTCTTAAAAATCTATACTAATATTATAAAACTTAAGTTTGTTTGGTTGAACTAGCTAATTGAACTATTGCTTGGAATTGATAAATTCCTATAATATAATACATTAATATATTTTAGTAGCTTTTTTCCTCATTGACATGGATGGACTTAAAACTCTAAAGAGTATTTTAATTTTTTTTTAATAAAATTTCAAAAGCACAACCTTCATTCGCACCGTCCGTGTTCTCTTTTGAAAACTATAATTTTATTTGTATCTTCAACTGCGTTTTTTATCAGTTAATAAAACCTATCAAATCCACGTGATTAAAGTTGTGAGCAGAAGTCAACGTAACTACATAATATGTAGGTCTGAAGAAAACATTGATTTTTTTAAAACGTGCCGCAATTAAAAACGTTACCATCTTTTTAAAAGTCAAGTTAAAATAAACTAAATGGCTTCATTGGTATTGTGTCCGGTACACGAGATTGAAGCCATTAAAATTTGAAGGCATTTGAAATTACACAATTGTTTCACACTTTCAAATGGCAGTTACGTTTTCGTTGCGGTTAAGTAAAAATAGAAGTAATTATTTGTTTTATTAAATAGGAACATTAGCTACTCGTCGAGTATTTTCATAGACAAACTATAGTCTAATATTAATTATATATTCCTAACATTTTTAAACACTGTAAATATTTTCGCTACATCATTCGTGTAAAGACTTCTTTCGTTTTATATTAGTATCCATTGTGTAATTTTTTCAGCCGTTAACAGTATTATCATCTCTATATAAATAGATGTTTATGTAATAATCAAAAAATCAGTGTCAAAATATGAGACGACGCCATTCACAACCGAAGCTAGCCGAATACCTATTTCTAAAGCTCGATGTGAATAGTCTATTTTTCTAAACTTGTCTTTATTTAGTAACAATATCCCGAAAGAAAATCACGAATTTTCGAACAATTTGACAGACACGTTGGCGCAATGGTCACTGCAACTGACTGAAGCGCTAACGGTCGCGGGTTCGATCCCCGCTCACGGCAAACGTGTGTATTGGCCATACGGATGTTTGTCGTGGTCTGGGTGTTTGTGTTGTGTGTGTTTTCGGACCCCCGACACAAGGTCATGAGATCTTAATGGGGGCCGTTGAGTGTGATGCGTTTATTATTATTTATTTTGCCTTATAAAAATGATTCAGTTTAATAATTCAATCAATAATTTATCTAACTCTAATGTGTGGCATTTGTCTACTAAAAAGACAAGTTAAGAAAAATAGACTATAGTATTCTTTAGCGTGTAATATACTTATATATTGCGTGCTTTCAAACAGAGCTACATGTTAGTATCAAAAACATGCTAAGGTTTTTTAAATTCAAATAACTCACCTCCGTTCTCTATCCATCCACGATTGCATGGAAGGAAAGAAAATATATGAAAATAATGTAGCACAATTAGACAGTTAATGGTTGCAACGAAACATTTATAATAAGACCCTTTAGAATTGTACAAACTATAAACTACACCTTGTCAACAAAAACTAAAAATATTAGTTAACTTTTTTCTTCAAGGATTTATGAAAATGTGAGCTGTCCAATTTGTAGTTAATTTCAGAGATATTGGTTGGCTTACTGGTATATATTCTGCCTTTATTTTGCAGAAGGTATTCATAGTCAAAATGAAGATTAAAAGAGGGATCTAAAACATACAGTACAATTAAAAATAACCACCCCTTAAATAGTATTTTAGTCTTTTTTACCTTAGAATATATTAAAATTTTTTACGAAAAACACTTTAATTTTTTTTTCTTCCATCAGTCTCACAATGCTTTTGTAACATACTATTACACAACTAAGAAATGTGTCAGATGCTTTTTATTTAAATATAAAGAAAAACCTTTTTTTAATGAAATTCTTAAGTTAACATTTAAAAGTTGATTATGAGATGACAATGACATGATGATGATAGACAATCTCCCGTTAAATACACTTTGACAGTGAACACCTTGCATTAATGAATATGGCTTATAGTAATCATTAAAAATTCTTATAACTTGTACAAATTCTATTAACATTTCAACTGAAATAAAACTATTTTAAACGGATTTAAACCGCGTATATTAACTATTTTTATCATCCCGACGTTTCGAGCACTTTGCAGCGTTCGTGGTCACGGGGAGACGTTTAAAATAGTTTTATTTCAATGAATAATAATCGCGAAAATCTAAGACAACATTCCAACTATTATACACATTTGATGTTAAATTTATCTTAAGTTATTTTAACATATGGCATATTTACCATAATGTCTTTAATGTGAAAGCAAATCAAATGATTTATTTTACAAAACTAACACATTCATCTGTATTAGTGTCTGACCAATATTAAAAAAAAAAACACGAATATTCAAATGAAAATCAAATCATCAAAGAATCTATTTATTAGAATAAAGATTTGTCACGTTGGTTTTTGATTTGTAAAAACGTCGAAGACTGCGTTAGCTATATACTTTAAAGGTTAAAAAATAATGACTGGCTAATTATAACAACGTTTTCTTCATTTTTCTCTCAAAATATTACCTTTGTAAGGCATTTTCGGTTTCGGTTTCGGCTGAAACTGAGACCGTTGCCGATATTCAGTTTCGATTTCAGTCGTAAAAACCTGTTTCGGTCGGACACTAATCTATTTATCATTAAATTATGTACAATAATTGACAAAATTAAGAAATAATAAATCATATTCCTGACTGTATTAGTATTATTGATAAATTAATATTATCATTACAATTAAAAGAATAAAAAAAAAACCATGATAAAAAAGTTTGTTAAAAAATTATTGTAGTAATAATCTGCAAACCGTAACACAGAATTCTATTATATAGCAAAACATATTAGTTTGCTGTGGAAATATGCTATGTACAATTTTCTTTAACATAGAGCATTTGAGAATTTCAATGCATTTTTTACATTTTAACCAATTTGAAAAAATAATCTTAGAGAACCATTTCGATTATAGATTCAATATAGTCCTTATAAAACTTCTTTATCAACAATATATGAAAGAAATGATATTTAAAGACATGTTATGTTCCTACTATTTGATGTTAAAAATCTATACCAATTTTCAATTTCGGCAAGCTTATGAAGTGTCTTGAAGGTCCAAAGATACAATTGTATGTCATACTCAGTCGCCTGTTATACTAACTGATTGCTAGGCAACGGCGTCCAAAGCGATCGCCATTCTAGACACCATGTTATACATATCTATTGTTATAAAATATCATCGGAAAGATCTTGTAAAAGCCTGATGATGTTTTAATTGAGTAGTAATGAAATATTCAAACACCCTATGTAAGAAAGTTATAGCATAAATGATGACTCTATCATGCTCACCAAGTATCTCTGTCTTGTTCTCTTTCTCTTCTTCCTCCTCTTCATCATCATCCTTGAGGAAGATACCAATATTCTTTATTTTCTTCTTTGACTGTGTGAGAAGTGAGGCTGGTTGCTCTTCATTTACTAATACTGTGTCACCAATGAATAATGCATATGTCTAAAATTATAATAAAAAAAAAAAAATATTTAGGGTTAAAATCATATTTTTTTTTTATTCATTTAAAATAAATGTACTGAAAGTTATTTCAATACCTAACACAGATAAAAACATAATTATAACATAGATTAAACTAGCATATGAGTTATTTCTACTTCAAATTTGAGGTCTTGATGTTGAGTAATAAATATGAAGTACCCATTATAGATATTTAATCACAAACTTACATTAAATACATACCTTTCCTTCCTTTTCTGTTGCAGCACTGTTTGATAAGTTGGCTAAACCAATATTTATATTAAAAACCATCCCTTTCTTAGCTACAATTGACGTTTTAGGACCAATGACGATTGAACTTTCACGAAATTCTATTCCCATAGCAAATCTATAAACAAAAAATTCATAAATTACTCATTGTAACCTCAAAAAATACCATTTGAAGATTAATAAAACTTTAATATAATGATTCAAAATATCAATACTTACCCAAATGTCTTGGTAAGATTATCGACAAGCTCTGGTTTCTCTTTCTTAGCTAATGCCAAGCCAGCTTCGTACACTGACGACAGCTTGGCACCAGCTACGAGGTGTTTCATAACCTCCTCCTCTATGTTTAATAGAAAATTGTAATTACTCTGCACATGATCTGTTGGGTTGACTAACAAGGTCCGTACAATATTAGAACAATATGACTTGTATCTTGCACCTAATGAGCAAACTATTGCACCAAAATGAAGGTGATTTTTGTCTGACACGGCACTAAATTTTAGACTGTAATTTCCTCCTGATTGTATAATTGGTGGATAGCACATATCTACTTGACTCGTGTCTACGCCTGTTACATATTTCTTATCTGATATCGCAGCTTCAACACCTTCAGCAAGTTTTGAATGTTTAACTTTCTGTGAATAAAGAGAATTATACAATGTTATGCATAGTACTAATATTTTATATTAATAAATTCAATTTTTTTTTGTTTGCAAAATATATCAAAATCTGATATTTTTTTTGAGAAATTACTATATTTAAAATACTCTCTAAATACGAAACTAAAGATATAATACATATAAAATAAGTACATTACCTTATCTGAATCAATAATTTCCATGATTTGATCCTTTAAATACTTTGTAAAAACATCAACTGTGACTAAGCAGGCCTTCTTTATCGTGATAATTTCAGAATCCTCTTTGGGTGACATAAGTATTGCTATAGAAGAGCTTATATCGGCACTTTCGAACTTCTCAGCTTTCATAGCAGACTTCCAGCTCTCGCAAAACTCACCGGGATAATTGTCTTTTGCAAAAACTCCAAGTGTCTTTCCCGATTTTGACTTTTTTATCTCTTGTATAAGTTTATTAAAATTTTCTTTATCATGGTCATTCTAAAATTAATATTACATTCTTGTTATGAAATTACGTTAATAATTATTATTATTACATTAATATTATTTTTCATCAGACAAATTTTTCAATTTATATTTTTTATTTATTAAAATTTTAATAAAAATACTCACTCTATCTCGTATGAGAAGTTTAACAGGAGGTAGATCTGATTCATCTTTACCATTTTCAATTTGTCTCAGAAATTCAATTTTCTTTTTACTAGCCAGAAAACACATGCTTTGTTCTGTAAGGACTGTAATGGTATCTGGTAGCTCATATCCAAAAAGCCATGTCTAATAAAAGAAACAATAAAAACATAAAATATGGAAAATATGTGCATAATGAAATTTTATAAAACAAACTTAAATGCCCATCATTTGAATTATATAGCTGTGAAATAATATTACGAAACATTTGAATAACATGTTTCTGCGCACATCTAGAGTACCAACAAACACAAACCTGAAGTGCGGTGGATTTACTGTAAAGCGTGTCTTCGTCGACTCCGACGCACGAAACTAAACAATCAACTTTAGCTAGTACATCATCGTTTTTAGAGTCAGCAGCAGCGGCCTGTAAAAGTGATGATGTTAAAGAAATGGTCAGAAACTATTTAAAAGGTATATCATGCTTATTTTGACCAACCTTCCACGCCGCGTACAGCCTTTTCATACGTCTGTAAAACGTTTCCTTGTCAAGGGATATATTAGACATCGTGAAAATTGTTTTGTACCCTAACTACTAGTAAGATTCTTTGTAACAACGCCTCACAAATGAAATAAATATAAACGTTTTCTCGACATTACAATATTACGAATTTTGACAGCAAACAAGAATGGCGGGCGTTTACGCTTTATTTCTGTTTTTTTTTTTTTGTCTATAGAAATGTTTGGATAGTACTCATTATGCATAAAAAGCCGTTTCAAACTATCAATTTTATGTTCTATAAAATATTAAATAAAAATAAGATATTATGGGAAATATATTTCAATACTCATATTAATTCAGTATTATTAAAATTGTCTATTTGTTTAACGAAAGAATCTCTCTTTCTTTTGATTTGATTCGATTAAACGAAATTTAATCGATTATTAGTGAAAAACATCCTTACACGTCTGCCCATAGATAATACATACATTAGGTCGCTTGACAATTGAGGATAACGTTTTGCGAACATTTGAAGTCAAAACAAAATAATGATCACAAAACAAAATAAAGAAAGAAAAGAAGAAAATAATGATAATCAACACCTCGTTGTTTAAAAAGGAAATAAAGTCATAATATTATATTGTTACATATTATTCTGAAACATGAATATACTAAAAGTAAACGATCATGTTTATCTAACGCAAACTATATTAAAAACTCTAAAGCAAAATCGCATATTAACATTATTAGATTTTTTACAAGAAGATGCCGAAAAATTATCAACATTAACAAAACTAAACTTGCCACAAATATTAGAAATAAGACAAGAAATTTTTAAAAAACATTCTGCAAATTTAATCAGTGGTACAACATTATTTATAAATAGCTTAACTTGTAAAAAGTTCATACCCACTGGTATTGATAGGTAAATACATATTATTATAAACTTTTGGAAAGTTACTAAAAGGTATTATTTAAATTTTATTATTATATGTTTAAGTTTGGATACAATCTTGGATAATGGTATTCCCATCGGACTTATAACTGAAATATGTGGATTAGCAGGCTGTGGGAAATCTCAACTTTGTATGCAATTAGCAATTAACTCTGTAAAATACTCAGATGATACAGTTCTTTATATAGATACTAAAGGTGATTTTTCTGCAGTGAGAATACAAAAGATTTTAAATGCTCAAGGTTTATCACATAAGGTATTATATGACTTTAATGTACTCATATTTGTAACTTAACTATAATTTTTTAACGGTTAAAAATTAAAAAAAAAGTAAAATTAAGTATCAAGAATATTATTAAGTTAACTTTTTAGGATATGGCAGCTATTATGTTAAAAATAAAAGTGGTATATGCTTGGAATATGGAAGATCTGATTAGGGTACTTGAAAATATAAAAGCCGGTGTTCCTAAAATTGAAAATTTGTCATTAATCATTGTAGATTCATTACCATGTCTTATGTTTCAACATTTTGGAGACGATAATAAAATTGGTATATATTTCTATAATTTATAATCAATTTTAACAATTTATAAATATATTTATTTATTTTTACATCTTTATAATTTTTTACAGGTTTAACATTTTTAAACAGAGTTGTTAATAATAGCAGACACATTAGTAAGGAATTTCAAATATGTTTTATATATGTTAACATTCAAACAAGATGGATTGATCAAGATGTTACTGATCCTGAAGGTAAACTTCTTAAATTGTAAAACATTTATAAATATAATAGAGCAATCCTATGCTTCTGTTTAATAATATTATAAATTATTTATAGATATAGAATCATTATCATCTACAACAAAAGATACAATTTATATTGAAAAGAGAAACCGCTGCCTTGGAAAATACTGGCAAACAATTCCAGCATTAGTACTAGAAATGGAAAAAAGTAATAATAGTGAAATTAAAGATCAAAACTGCATTATGATTAAAGTTGCAGCTAGTAGACAAATTAACCCTTTTGTAGTGAAAAATTGTATTTTAAAAATAGATGCACAAGGTGTTACTTAATTAATTGTAACCTTTTTGTTTAAATATAATTCTTAATATTAAAGTAATGTTTTTTGGTAAGGAAATGGAATTTTATTACCATGATGATACCACACTAACCATATTTGATTCACGTGAGAGTGATGGTCTTAACTATGCGCATAACACTACGCCGAACATTAAATAAGGCAGCAGGATAGTCATACAAATATTTTTTTAAGTGTAATTATTAAATACTTCTTTTGTAGTTATATATGTTTCGATTCGCCTCGTATCCAGGCCAACACTTACGTGACCTGACCACTTATGAGAATCGAGGTATTCGTTGTTTCTGTTTTTTTTTTTAACGACTAATGTAAATGTGTAAATTTGTTTTATTAATGAAATATAATTATTATAAAAAAAGTTTAAAATTCGCGCCGACACATTAAGACATGTCGATGACGTAAATTTTACAAAGTTGTCATCATTATACCTCGTTTCACGTAAATGTGTTGGTCCGATCTATGCGCATTACGCTGCACAGGACATAAAATTAAGCACCAGGACAGTCGTTTAGACATTTTTTAAATTTTATTTAATAAATGCTTCTTATATTATATATGTCAAATTAGTGTGTTTAAATCATTTATTAATAGCAGTTTTTAGAGCAATTTATAATGGATGTATTCCTCAAATAGTTGAAATCGTTATTACGGAAGGAATGTGATTATTCGAAAATTCATAATTTTGGTTCCGGGATGTATTTAATTTACTTACTATGTCAAGTTAAGATAGATTAAATTATAAATGTCTTAATAGCTGAGAATATTCTATAAGTTTATAACACTATCATATAAATTAAATGTTTTAAGTCCAGTTTACTTGACGCGCGAGTTCGACTCGCCTCGCATTCAGACCTACATACCTGAAACAAGGAATAAATAAAAATGTATATATTTATATTTTTTAAACTTATGGATAAATTGTACAATATGTACATTTAAAGATTTGTGCTGTTAGCATACTACGTTATAAGCAACAATGACTTATTAATTTAATAATACCTAATTAATTTTATTTTGCATTTATTATAATAAATTTTTAATAATAAACAATATCTTTGCGCGAAATCAGACAGATTGAAAGTGCGCAAGCGCAATATATTATTTAATTTTTGCAGTCTGTAGCAGCAAGTTGAAATTTTGATTTTTTTTTTAATTTTTAAATATAATAAAATGGACGCAGACTCGTTGTCGTGGATTTTATCCTGTTTGTCCACAGTCACACTGATGTGACCATGTCTGTAAATGTAATTCTATTTTTAATAAATATTTATTTATCGATTATATTTTAAAAGTATTTGTATGTTACGCTAATACTATTTAACATTAAAATTCTGTACCCATTTTCCGACTTTCACAGGCTCGTCAAATGACTTGTTGGTGGAAAGGAATACTCGCCTGTCGTGCTCAGTAACTATCTGATTGCTAGGCAACTTCGTCCAAAATGATCGGAGTGTCAAACACCATGACCTCATAACACTTTAATAATATCTTTGATATTTATGCAAAAATGATTATAGATAGCAACATTCTTAATTATTTCTTTTGTACATTCAAAATAAGATGCGATATATAAAAATACAGATATCATTGCACTTATCATCATCACTTAATTTTTTTATGATACTCGATTTCTTTTTAATACAAATTAAAATCGATTTCACTTAATACTAAATGAAATTTTTTTTTTATTAAATTGTCATGTATTGTCGATATTTTTTCAATTTAAAAGTTTTTCTCTTTCTATATAATGTTTGTTTTATTTTTTAATTATATAACATAAAATAAAAATAAATCGATATATATATTTTTCATTTTATCGATTATTTCTACATACAAACAGTGATTACTTCACTACTACGTTTTCAAGCTTCGATTGTGATTCATTAATCCAAACCAACTTCATTTCGTCTTTCATTTCGTCGCGCGCCTGTCAGGCGATGCGCAGTTTACTGTGATGGCTCTTTATAACATTTTCGTATCTTTCACATTTTTATGATATTCACGTGTCCAAACCTTTTAGTATAATTTAGTCTTAATTTATATTTATGCGTTCAAATGCGTTTAAATAAAATGGCGAATCAATCCCAGAAAACTGTGTTTAAGTTGGTTTTGACTGGAGGTAAGAACATTTTAAATAATAATAAAAATAAATTCAAAGAAATAGAATGGTCTTTTTAATGAAATACCGCTAGTTTTAATTATTTGATTTGGAATTATAGTGTTATTACAACAGAAATATAAATAAATCGCTTCGAATGCACGTGGAGACTTGGCACCGTTTTCATGCAATCCATATTACTTTTAACCTAAACAGGACCTTGCGGCGGCAAAACCACTGGACAATCCCGACTTAGCACATTCTTCGAAAACTTGGGATGGAAGGTGATTATATCTTTTTTTTGGTATTTAACTAAACGAACCCTCAAACAACGAACTTATTGTCAGTAATATCGAGAAATATGCCTACGTATGTTTCATAAACATAGTATGGTTTGTACATTAAATATTTTAATATTTAGCGCATACTAATATTTATCAATACCATATTAAATATTATATGTAGTTGTTTTACTAATTAAACTTTTGTTTTTAATCTCAAAAATTTGAAGAATCTGTCCTTAAAATATTAAGTTCTACTAAAATTCATTAAAAAATATTCGGCTGTGAAAAAAACAAAAAACTGTTCGTTGTGGTTCATATTTGGTATGGTTTCTCCGTGAGGGGATCCAATAAAACATTGTTCCACATTGTGTTTATTTCCAGGTGTTCCGGGTGCCGGAAACGGCTACCGTCCTCTTAAGGTACGAAGTGCAACCTCAACACTTTCAAAGTGCAAGTTGCATTATCAATAACTTTAAAAAAATCCATTAGGATTTTTTTAGACCCCTATCTTTTATTGTGAAATTGTCATTCTTTCTAAAGATTAATTAATTGTTATTAAAAAAATAGCGTCACATCTTAAAATAATGAAAATAATTATTAAAATAGTGTTTAAAATAAAAAAATATATATATTAAAAAGCTAAGTGATAAATAATTGTATTTTCCAAGTATTAGATTTTTTATTGATACTAGTATTTATCTATGTTAAAATTATTAGATTAATGTAATTATGTAATACAAATTTAATTTTATATCAAAATCATATATAATATGTAGTTACTATATAGTTAGTTTTATGTTTGACTTACATGTTACAAAATATGATCTCTATATAAAATTATACATATATACATTTATACATACAAAGATTTCAATTATTTTATTTCTTTTACAGTGGCGGTATAAAGTTTGCAGATCTCAGCCCAGATGAAGGTAAGAATTTAATAAGATTGCTTAATAATAATACTACATATTTATGCTGTTCATGGAGTGACGGAGGCTAATTGTCAACCAGTCACTGTCATACAATAATTATATATTATTATATAACTATAGATATGTTAT
Source organism: Hypolimnas misippus (assembly GCA_037950945.1). Taxonomy (NCBI): domain Eukaryota; kingdom Metazoa; phylum Arthropoda; class Insecta; order Lepidoptera; family Nymphalidae; genus Hypolimnas; species Hypolimnas misippus. The sequence continues at coordinate 3,488,857 of JBBEEQ010000024.1, forward strand.
AAGGGATATTGGTACCCAGAATGCCGACCACTTTTGACAACATTGCCTAGCACCCAGCTAGAGAGTGACAGGCGAGAGTATCTTTTGGCCAACTACTCACTTGACAAATTTGTGTAAGTTGAAAATGGGTAAAAATTTTTAACATCAAATCATATGAATGTGACATATGTATAGTTATAATGTATTGTCATTGTGTCATTTAAGGTTTATTTAGTGTACAAAATCTCTGTAAAAATCTTGTATTTTTATAGCAACAGTTTTTTACTATTATTGTGCTATTTATGTCAAATGAAAATGTTAATTTTATCCAAAAAGCTTTATATTACACAATGTTGAAGCAATTGTATTGGTACAAGTTATATTTAGATATAAAAGTTTTTTTACATGGTAGCATGCATCATATTACACAGCATTTTGCTTTGTTGGGCTTACAAATTATATCTTATAAATATTACTGATTTTGATAACATACATAAAAAAGATAAATGTTCATCAGGTTTTATTAATTTTTTTGTCCAGGAAAAACCACAGATAACATTTTTATATTATAAGAAAATAATAAAAATATTAAAAGCTATCAATCACATTGCCACTTCATAAATAAATATAATTATATAATAAAATAGCGTATTAATCTATTCATGAGTATAATAAACATAAAGTATCGTAGAATAATTGCCTAGTACTTGCAGAAAATATTACGCTTAGAGAAGATAATTGGTTAGCTTCAATCATATATTGACATTTCTGCCAGTATGTATTAAGAGCGGTTAAAATACGTTTATTATAATAATTGTATGACATGTATTAAAAATATAATTATAAAAACCGATTCTCCCCAATTAAAGCCTAAAAAAAGGAACCGACTTTAAACGCAAAATACATTATTTCGTTTACTTGGATGACATACTAATTCCAGTTATTTCGATTTAAAAACCACAACTATAAAATCGATTTTCATAAAATTCTATCGGAACCATCTGGAAAGTATACCTATTAAAAAAAAAAGAATTTTCGAAATCGTTGTAAGAAATGCGGCAACAAACATAAAAAATCATACTCAGACTTCAGAACATTCTCCTTTTTTAAGTTTGTTAAAAAAATAGATAAATTTTATGTCTATGTATTTCCGTTATCTTATTTTTACTGTTATTATATTTCTAATTTGTCGATTTCTTTTACTGATGTAACACTTGTTAACGGAAAAAATTATAATAGAAAGCGTTCAGTGCAAATTTTATATTGGAAATGAATAAAATATGTTTTTCAAGAAACTTTAATTTCGATTATTTGTAAAAGATTTATAAAATGAGTATATATATTTACAGAATATTTATTAATACTAAATAATTTCGCTTGATTTTTATTTCTATCGTTTCTTTCTTTTAATATTCTAATATAAAAAAGCATTTATGCCACGGTTCCGTTACGGATGTTTTATCATATATGTATATGTAGATGACGGTGAAACGACTGACAAAGCAGTGTCAAAATGTCATATACGTGAGTGACAGAAAGGACACCATATTAAATCGAAATATTTGCTGCCGCACATTGACTTTCTAGCACGATATCAGTACCTAATTGCTTCCAATAATATTGGATTGTTTGATTGTAAGTACTGAGTTTCTTCTCTGATCTTCTTGGTAGAATTCGCATTCCGAACCGGTAGTGATGATCCGAACAAAATTGACGATTCATAAGACCTTTTTACAAGCTCTTTAGAAAAAGCTTAAATATTGCCGACTATTTGAGTTAAGTATATTTTGAGTTTTATAAATTAAAATAATATATAATAAAAGGTAATCAGTAAAAACGAATTAGGTACCAATAAAAAAAATCAATAATAAATCTAAACAATCTAATATTTTCGTAACTATTGGTTAGCCAGTGCGATATAGATAAAATGATAAACTTAATTAATTATAGATTATTAAGTTATTTTTAGTTTTTTTTTTTCGATCATCATCGAGTAAATGTCTTCGCTGTCAGCGTGTTCGCTGTCAGTAACAACGCGTGCCAAGAATCAGTGCGAATTTTCGCGCCATGCGTGTTTAAGAATAGAGTTTGCTTATTTTTCTTGTATCTACTACAACCTTCATGTTGGATCGCTGTCTTATTTTTTGATGCATTATTTTACGAATATAAAAGTAGTATTTATTTCATTGTTTTAGTCGTTAAATTTTAGTCAGTTAAAAGCTATAATGTTTCTGCGCTATAAATTTTATAAATTATTATAAACATGCTGTTGAGAAATGTCTTTGTAAGAATTAATAATATATTTAATTTTAGAATACACGTTTTATTCTTATTGGTTCATTATTTAAAAAAGAAAAAAAAATAGTAAATTTTTCTATTCGTGCAGATAATGGATTGACAGTAAAAGTCACGCCCATCTAATGTTTGGATCGCGTAAGGTAGGTCAAAAGGTTTTTCACTGCCAAGTTCGTTGAAACCTATTTATACGTAGGTATGTATAAGTAATTCTTGGCAAGTGACATAGAAAATTAAGTATCTAATAAAATGTATTAATTGCAATAGCACAGTAATTTATTCGTTTCTTCGGGTTCTGCACTCAAAAATTAATAAGTTGAAAAAGGGCACAGAAAATGGAAATAGTAAATCGCTATTACCTTTTTAAATTAATAATTAATTAAATAATACATACCTACATATTAGATAGTTAAAAATTATTCTTTATCTAAATGATTTCTATTAATAACGTCAAGAGATATCGTCTAACTGTTAACACATCGCGCAGACAGACTATACTAGGTGGCCCCACAAATAACTTGTTATGAGTAACATGACAACGGAATCCTAGCGTCTGGGTGGCCGCATAGGAACCTGACCGCGATACATTTGTCAAATTAATTGACATTCATAATATGTTAAAGAGAAATATGATAATTTTTGTTCAATTATTTTAATCGGTTTTATTTCTTAAATACGCACTATGGTTTTAAAATAAAATAGTAAAAAAATGTGATAGGTATAATACATACTATTTAGGAACATTTTTTTTTAATAATGTTGTTATTATGGTTATAAAGTTAGTAATAATCTTAAGTTAATCGGAGATACAGGTTTTTGTTTATTCTGACAAATTAAACAACACTTATATTTTCGAATAATAAAGAAAATGTTAATTTAAATGTTATTTTTTTTAATAACGCCAAAAGTATTATAAATAAAATATTATAATACAAATGAAACTAACATTCATTAATTTGTTTTCCAGTGTGCAGCAATTTGTCTTCTGTACAAATAACGCTTTGATGTACGATCATATATTATTATTTGTAATATCTTTAAATTATCTTCTCGTGTATTTGAATTCTTATGTAACTGTGTAAATGTACGTTATTGTGTTGTCGTCACAATTTACGAATAACGAGACGTGCCCCGGTTGGCCGCGTCACGTGTTCTATTTATTTTCGTTTCAGTAGCTTTCTGTTACTGCTAATAAATAAAGCATAACGTAAGGCGAGAAATACACTCTACTGGTAATGGTTACCTAGGTAACCTTACTTAATTTGTGAGTTTCAATAAATAAGTAAGACAGTAAGTTCTCTTTTAGGTTTAAAAGCAATGATAATCAATTTATGTAAATCTTACGTTAAGTCCGTGAGCAAAGCTTCCAAGCGTAATTATGTTATGCCGCAAATACTTTCATATGATACTTTGTTAACATCGTAAACTCGTAATTAAATGTTCTATTTAATACAAAATTAGCGCGTTCTTTAGAAAGTACGTCTGAAGCGAGGAGCGCTCTTGTATATGTTATTTTTAACTATATCTAATAATTCAATAACAGTTGAGTAACACATATGTTTTTGTACCGTTAATTAAACTTATAACATACATATATAAAATTCTTTATACACACTAAGATAAGAGACTTTACAACGTGTAAAATAAAATTACGAAACCTCTAATTAAAATAGAAAAAAAAAGTAATAAAAACATTAAGGATAATGATTTGCTTTTTATACTTACATTTAAATTTCTATTTACTAAAATAGTATAACGCGTGAAAGTAATTTCGAAAGTTATAATTAATAGTTTAACACTTAACACAAGCTTCAACAAAATGGATTATACTTAATTAAAAACAAGTACATCTATGTATCTAACATTCTTATACCGGTTCGTTATAATCTCTGAAACCTTTTTAATCCATTACACTCGAGGGCGTATAAGTATGTATCCCGTGGAATAATGTTTTGTATCGATATTTTCTGTACAATATAAATAGAAATGCTCGATAGGTGTACTTTTATGGGGCTTCACGGTTGGCCACACGACTTGTTCTTTGACGCAATCGCCTCACGGTCACGTTCATGGCTGGTCTGGAAATACACTTAGAATAGAATATACCAATCGTGGTGTGATATTGAGATGCATTGTTATGTAGATATCCTAAACACATTCCGACCAGGAGCTAACAACAGAGTCGTATTTTAAAGACGCGTGTTTGTGAAAATGAATCCCGCTTGGCATTGAACTGTACGTTTAATGTGGTTGTGTCTTCGATAATACATAATACGTATATAACAGACTCTTTAAAAATATCCGACTGTTCAACAAATAGCTTAGTTTTATTTTTGAAAAGTAATATAATTAAAGAAATCAAGATCCTGTCACATCATGTTAAATAAATCTCTCTCGATCGTTATAATAATTGTGAATTATTTACACGTATTGACTCGCGTAATGGTCAGCTAACAGCTCCCAGATGAATAATTTACTATCCAATTACTCCAGTGTCCATTTCAATAACGAATATCGTCATATACATAGATGATACTCGAATGGACCGACTATGACTCGATCGGATCATTTAAGTATCGCTGCAATCCAATTCGCTCTGGTGTCAATTAATTATCGTGGAATGATGCAGCCTCTATTCACCTGCATCCGGTGTAAACTGGATTAGACAAGTTATTTTTAATGTAAGTTTAGTATCTTGACCGGACATTAATGTCTGAAACCGTGATAAATGTTTCTCTTTGGTATACATCGATGTACACCAAATGGTAAAAGCAAATCGTTTCGATAAGAAAATGTTTTATTATGACGTCAATGGTAATTGTAAACACTAGGTTCTTTAGTTCTGTGTGGGTGTAGTTCGTCTGTTTCATGTACGTGAAGCTTTGTTTACTTGAAACAAATCGTCATATCCGATGTTGAAAACGTTGTGTTCAGACAAAGAATCGATAACGCCTTCACAATTGTTTTCTCTTTATCAAACGATAACATTGCGGTCGTTGCATATGCCATAATTGTTACGATATCTTTTCAATTTCAGAAGTTCTATTACAAAATATTTATTCAACGTGATAACCTCGTACCTATTAATTTATTTGAAATTTTCACTTTTAAACGACATTGTACGATAGGCCACTTAAATGACGTGTCCAATAGGTTTTTATTCATCGGTATGATGAAAAATTACGTTGTGCTGTTAGCAGAAAGGGCACTAACTGTCCCTGATGGGAAATGTCGGGGTCACTGCAAAAGGTGCACGAACGTCGCAATGGCACGGGCGGTGCAAGGTGACTGTGGTGAGTTTCCACCGTAGTCCCGCTAAGTGATACCTCGATTAGTGCTAATACACTCACACAGAGCTATAGAACCTTTTTAATTTCGGCCATCTCATCAATTTTATCATTCTCTCATCATCATTACGCTGTGAACTGTGATGAGGCCAGAAGAGTTCTTTGACCTTTTGTTTATTTGATGATAATAGCTAGATTTTGAATTTTGAACATTTTTCGTTTTTTTTTCTCTTTCTGGTATTTGTTCGTCATTCGCAATGCAGTATTTATGATCTTTGAATCGAATGATTTAGTTATAATAGGATAGTTCGCAATACGATGACGTAAACGTTTTAAAGATTTTTCTAGCGTCATGCTTCGAGACATATGACCAACGTCCGCTTTACTATTGCCAAATATTGTTATTATGTACAGTTTCAAAGATTTAAATGGAAACAAAAGCCTCGGTGAAGACTGACATAGAGTAATTATAGAATCGACGATGACAGCCGTGATTTTTTTCTATACAATTATGATTTATAGGCGATCCCTAAAAATGGTTCTTCCGTTCTCAAAATAAACTTTTTATTTAAACTTTAAGTAATAAGTGTACTCTTGTCTCAGATTTTAAATACGATTTGATAAATTAATTTAATTTTTCGTTGTTTTGATTATATTTATCATTAGCTGGAATATCCAACATAATGCAAATGAAGGACAATTTAACCTCCGCTAAACCTCTGCAAATTACAAACAGCCGATTTAAGAGGAGTTCTTAACCATTAAGATGATGTAAGTAACAGTCCGCGTTGTTGCAATTATTAGTATCGTCTAATAAATTAGTTTTATTGCCACAAGATTGTCTTCAAACTAAACACCTTGCCAATAGTCGGCAAGCTTTTTAGTTAGCGTAGCGTTTTTCATGCCGATTTTCAGCCGATAGAATTGTAAAGTATGAAGTTTGCGAGAATTTTAAATGTCACATTTTTAACAATTTAAATCATCACTAAAATAAAATTGTATTTTGCTGTATTTTATATCGTTACAACGGGTAATGACTTAAAGATTAGCCAGTAAAGTTGACATAGCATGTCGATTTCAAGTCACGCGATGTTGAAATTAAAACTAAGAAATATCAATCAACCAATTTTGATATTTATTCCACCTGCGTAACAAGGGAGATAGGAAATGACGTAATAGCTAACGACTTATTGACAGCAATGTTTTTCATTCATTTTAATTGCGTTTCATATTTTAATAGTTTATAATTTGAGATAGACTTCTTTCATACATATATCTAACGATAGATTCGATGTTGAATTGAGAGCATTTTAAAAATTATGACATATTCACAAACAGTTTTTTTAAATTAATTTTCTATATTATAGTATAACATATATAGTAGTTATGTCTGTTTCACATTTCAGAGGTATTTCCCGTTTTATTATTTTTAGATAACCTATGATCTGTCGCTCTGATTCGGTGACTTGCAATTTCGTTTAAACGTAAATATTATTCAAAGTTGTAGACTTAATTATTATTTCGTCAAATAATTAGGTAAGATTTCATTAAAGCGATTAATACCGATTTTTACTAAAGCCAGATAAATATGAGCATATTATCTGGCTTTGGTAAAATCGGTATTATTTTTATATTATTTATTAATAACTAGCTTCACACACCTGCGCGTAAATTTCAATTCGGAAATTCCGAATCGAAGTATAAATAAAAAAAAATGAAATACAAGGAAGTTTCGATACTTATTTATTTAAAATAAAACATCATATGTAGATATGTGTAGGGATGCTGATTAACATGACTTCGTACTTCTTACGAGTAAGTGCAAAAGTTTATAAACACGATTGGTTGTTTGGGTGTACATCCATACACCCAAACAACCAATCGTGCTTATTCCTATTTCACGCAAAAACCTTTAAATAAATTGTGATGAAACTACAATAGTATAGTTTATATACCATAGTAACAAATAAGCACTATATAACAGTTATATTACCATTTCAAATAATAATATGTATCTTCTCACAGGCATTTATTGTTGTACTTATTTTTAAATTACCATCATGTTGCTTATGGAAGGCATTTTAACGGTAATCCCATAAACTTTCATGGCGCTTCGTCCTTGAATTGCAAGTAATGTCTTTGACCCAACGGAATAAAATTACAATATGTAATGAGGTGAAGTACGATCATTGATTCACGATCAATATTGGGCTGAATTTTGTTAATCTAAGTTTTAGGGGATATTACAATTTGCCGTATTATATAACCAAAATACTACACTTCTTACTGTGATTATAATCATTACTGTATTTTATTATCTGGACTAAAATTTGATGATTATTCAGGAAGTTTTGCTTGAATAATGTTTGTTTTATCCTCCTCGCGACGTCCGCTTTTCATTGAAATATACAATGTAAGGACAATTAAGTGACTTGTTACCAAGTTCATGGCAATCTCTTATCGCTAGATGTCTCTTTATATGTCTTTAATACTATGTTCACATGCAAAGTAATCCACCTAATTAATCTATATAAATAATATTGTAAATATTTTTTTTGTCTGAGCGCGTGACTTAAAGGTATGACGCAAAACCAATGAAGGCGAAGTTTACCCAAGATGATGATATTTTGTATATGATTTTTTTGTATAAGTCCAGTGATAATAATTAGTGAAAATGTAACAGAATATTGTCACCTAAATAAAAAGCAAAATACAGTTTATCTTTGTAGTGTAAAGGAAGGCGATATCATCTATTAAAATTAGTATTTACGTCCTTTTTTGGTTTTTCCATAATATTTTGATTTATTAAAATGTTAAAATTATAATATTTATTAAATTATAATATAATTTATTCATTTAGGTCTTTTACTGAAGCTTTTGAGTTAAAATATTTTATCAAGAATCACAGAGTATAGACTATTTCAAATGTATATTCAATTAGAATTATGCAAATTTAAATACACGTTGAATACTTATCAACCGTTATCACAAGTTATATTTTAAACACAGACGACGGCTTGTGTTTATAATTACGTACAAACAAACACAATTCGCTATCTCTAATAACCTCTTCAATATAAACTTATTGCATAAGAATTTGAGCTACGTCCGTCAATATTGACGAAAATCTACGTTTCGCTACGAATATGATACGTATTTCATGAGTTCAATTATCGGTCGAACGCATACGTCAGTGAAACACGACCACTTGCTGTAATAACTAGAAGAAGCCGTATAACTGGTTCCGTGGTGGTTTTATTGCGTCTGTGCTCGTTAGTGATGAGTAACAACAGAGGGTCTAGCGTGAGTTTGCAAATTTATAAAGTACAGACAAAATACAGCGCCTCCTATTGCGAAACGGTTTACGCCGTCTTCTCTCCACACTAAACGTTAAAACTCGAACGGCGCAGTATACCGTTTGCAAACTCACATTAGACCCCGTGTTCTTAGTCTGTGCAAACGAGGAACAATTCTCGGGGTATTTGTATAGTTTTATTCTGCCCTAGCTTCGGCTCTGCGACATGGGATTTCATTTGTTTGCTTAAGATCATTGGGCTTATTATTTTTTAAATATATAGTTTACGTATTTCTTCGAAGATATCTTTGTATATCTAACAATACTAACGAATAAAAAATACATATAATTAATTGCAATAGAAGATCAATGATAATACCAAAACCACGTGTTAATTATGAACTTATCTCTTTACTTATCTTAAATTGTAATTCGGATTTATAAAATAAATAAACGCAAGTCATTTATCAACGTGTGTTTATTTTTTAAAAAGGATTTGTTTTACGTCAGACCGTAAAAACCTCGCCGTTAACGAAATACATCCGATCTGTATACCATGAATTAATTTTTGATTCTAATTTATTCTTTCGTGGAGGTAAATGTCACTGAGTAAATCAAATTGTATCCGCAAGACGTTTTGGCTGCCGACGGAAAAATAAACAAGTTTCAAATTCCGTTTTGTAGAAGACTGCTGCAGTGCACACGTAACAACCGTTCAAAATCAATTAAATGAAAACAAAAAAACTTTACCGAGCTTAAATCAATAATTTGTTTGAAGAACGAGCGTATTTTATATTTCTATTTTCATTATCGAAATAAAATTTATAGCATCATATAAAACAAAAGACGATTTACTATAATTATTATCTCCAATGCCAAGTCTTCCAATAATGCCTTTAAAAAATCGTAAATCAGTCTGTTGCAGCTGACCGCCTTCGTCACTTATTGGCAACGTTTTTACACTTCTCTAATTTATTTTTTATACGACTGTTAGTTTCCGCGGCAGATTTTCTTCCTCCACTTTATAAAAAAAAATGCGAAAAAAAATTGTTCAGACTTTGTACGTTAGTTCATTGGCACACGCTGAAAATAAAACGTAGCGAGACTACCATGGCCGGTCCGTCGCTAGTATATACTATACGGCCGACGAGTAAACCTGCCAAAAGGAATGACACACCAAGGCGTTAACCCTAACAATAACCGTACTAAGCTATTAAATGTATACACAAAAATAATGTTTAAAAACGCTACATAAAAACTTTCTTATCCTATTCAGGACTGGAATTTATATACTTCGTATTATAGAAATTATAGGAAAATATCTTTATTACATAATACATATATTTAAATTAAGTTTTAAATTGGCTTACATAATTTGTAATTAAATTATAATAAAATCATAAAGTCCATTATGTTCTTCGTAATTGGATATGATTACGCTACAATAAAAACAATGGTATCGACTTACGGTTACGGTTTCAGGATAAGTCTAGAACTGTAATACATACTTCAGTTACTAACTGTGACGTGCAACACGAGCAGCAATCTTAACAATAGATAACATCTGAGTTTTATCATCTGTGTATATTTATAATAATAATAACTAATACCTAGACTTTAATTCCTTATTTCTTAGAACGCGATAAACTCGGAAATTGCAACCCAGAATCAATAATTTATTGAGGAAGGTTTGAGACTCTAAAATATAATCTTTAGGATTGTAAAGCTAAGTAGTACTTAATTATAAAGTAATCTATCAAGTACCAAAACACTGGTTTATCTAGTAAATAATAAAGTTATTGACTTTGAATAGCATTCCAATTTTAAAAGATTATGTAAAATAAATGAAAAAAGAAATTTTATTGTCTGCGCCAGACAGCCTTGTCTATATTTTATTTAGGACACACAGAGATGTCATCTTTGACCTTTACGTGTCACGTATAGTGATTAAATTCTGTTCTCTTTATAACGCACATTTGCGTAGGTATATTTTTGCACAGTACAGATAATTCACTACTTACTATAAATGAAAAAAAGAACAACGTAGAATAATTATGTACGGGATAAACCACTTAGGAAACTTAAAAATTTGTGTTTCAGTCTTCAACCTTTCATTCGCCTTAATAAAGTTAATTGATTATCGACACACGTTTATATGAAAACGATATAGTGTCGTATATGGCAAGGATAATACTAATAAAAAGAATCCATGAGCACGGGTCACCGTAATAAAAATGGAGATGAATCATAGTATTTATGAGCGAAACCACTTCGTATAATTATTTACCTTTGTTTAATGTAGGAATATCGCTATTTCAGTGATTAATATTTCGAACATTACGTGATGTAGAACAATAAAAACAACGTAAAAAAATATAGTCATATAATGATGTCAATCTTATTATCTTCTTATGTAAAGTTATGTAGTTTTGTTACAAAGATTCATTATACAATGATTACGCTTTATCTCTAAAGTTTTTAATTACATGAAAGTAAACATAATATAAGTTTTTAAGCTACGTAGTGCAAAATGTAATAAAGTCTATATTTCTGCTTTGGCTTTGTTCCAAATCTCGAAAAATCTGGAAAATTAATCTGATTCACAGTATCATACCTATATTCGGTAGTTTTGTTTGGCGTCCGTTGTTTTGCTAAATGTGATGCAATATCATTAAAAATAGCATATTAGTGCAAATAATGTCTAATACAGGATTTTTATACACTTGATTCCAATACGAAATTGGATATGCAAATATCGCATTATAAAATTACGCTCGATAATGGTAATTTAGCTACATAAAAGTTTTTATGCATCATATATATTTACAATTAATAATTAATGAAATAATAAAAATCTATATATTATTTTAAATGATAATTTTTTATTGTTACAGCGACAAAGTTCCAGGAGAATCTACTGAAAACAATGATTCAGATCGAAAACACTTTCTTCGAACTGGGACGAACATGTCAACGGAACTGCCTCATTATATGCGACCGAGGAGCCATGGACGCTAGTGCATGTGAGTATTTCAATGAGTCAACGCGAACTCGGGGACATACCTTTCCATAAAAACAACCGGGTTATAAACACGAGAACATAATTTATGATGTTTATAAACACAATACATACATTTTCACTTCCTTATAAGTAAAGGAAATATTGTAGTCACGAAAATTTTTCAAATTTTGACGGAAGTTTTTTATTTTGACAGCCCAAAAACATGTTGTCTTTTTTTTCCTATTTCGCGTATCGCGTATGTATTACCTAAACGTAGAATGTTGATATTTTGTCCAAATAATTAGAACATAATCAGTACTTTTTTTAACAATTATTTTTTTAACAAGTCATTTTGTAGGAATACATCTTTTTTTTAAATAAAATAATTACTATCATTTGATAGTTGGCACAACTAAAAGTCATTATCCAAAGAATTTAATTAAATTGAATCATTTGACAGGCTATAATAAGAATGTAGCGTTGATTATGATATATTAGATTGTAAAGGTCATTTAATAAAATATTGTTAAGTTCAAACTCTAACGATAATTAATTCATCAGTACACTATACACGGCATGCAAATCCACTCCTGAAATTTCTCAATCTTTTGCAAACAACTTTATATGATAAGTAGAACTTGAATAAAACATGACTTTGCATTCTGATGTTCGTTAAGAAAGCCTTAGGTGGCTCAGGAATCAGCGCCCTAGTTAATTTCATGTGTTAAGTAAAGATTAAACATTTATCTATTCATTGATAAGACTATCCCAAGTAATAAATACTGTGTTGGTTTTCTTTATTAATCAATTGAGTTATTTTTCTAAGAAACTCCATCATGAGTAACGTTCATTGAGGATAAAATGTTTATTAATTGGTGTTGTATCTTAATAATTAAATAAATTAATAATTAACTGTTCGTTCATTGGTATTAATAACAATGACGTATATTTTTGAGTTATAAGTTTATTACAAAATCATTTTGTAAATGTTGACAAATAGATTAAAATCCAAACTTTTTTTTCGGATAATGTAAAATTGCGTATATAACGCAGACTAGAACGGTATTTGCTGTATGCATAGGTGATGGAGACTGTCAAACTGTTCGCAGCCAGTAGCAAAACACTCTAGGACAAAAATGCGGGACAAACAACATCAATCTAAGTTTTGACTAATACTACTACAAATATTGTTATTACACTGACAATAATATCATGGAATCCGCTAATGCTAGGTGACACCAATCTTGTGCATATAATATGTATGTCTAGTTATGTCGAGTACTTAAGGGGCTTTCCAGAAGCTCAGCTTTTAGCCTAATGGCCCTACGACGATACAGTTGTCTCCTTGTAATGATGCGTATCGTCGAGAACGTGTGACAATATGATATATGATACAAACCTTGTTCTTTGCCAACACGTTTCAATTTAATTAAGTTCTATGGTTAATTCATACTAGTAAATACAGACGAAATATTTTTATGCTGAGGATTTGACATAATTTTATTAATATCACACGGTGACTCTAAAGGAACTAACTAGATGTCTTTTAAAAAATGTATTTTTTTTATATTAATTTGAGATTCACTTTATAAAATGGTTTTAAATTTTACGTATAATAACCCAAACAATAACAACCAAGCAATAATAACCACCTTCATTTTTCATTCAAACGTTATCTCATTTTTTTTGTAAGAATAGCCAAAGGAATGATTGCTGACATACATAGGTTATCTTCTAATAATCATTGATAAAAACAAGTCCGATAATATTTATAAACATTGACGATTCCACTGATATGGCATTGGATATTTTGTAAACATTTCATTTAAAACCATCAATGGCATGTTTAGATGCATTGTTATGGGAATTTCCCATAACTCATTGCATGTGTCATGACTCAGTTTTATAAACTTAGCTAGTCGGATGAAAAACGTCTTTTTAATTAAACTCGCGTGCAACTAATCGTTAGAAGAAATTAAATTGAATAAGTAATGAGATTTTAACCTATGCATATGTTATCAAGTATTGTATAATACCGTTGTAGTGATAAGAAATGATACATACTATTTCAGTATAGTATGTGCGCTTGCAGCTTGATTTGCCTCGACTTATCGATTTTTCTACATTCTAGAAGTTATGCCATGTTCTAGAATAAAAACACTTTATATGTCCGTCAAGAATATCACATCATTAAGCGGAATGCCATTGTAATTAATAATTTCCTGTGATAGAAACACAGACATATTGTTTTTTTCGAATCGATTTTCAAACATTGTTTTTTTTTTTATATTATACCTTCACGTTGTTATTGAAAGATTATTTGCTCAATTTTCAATTTTAATTATTCTTCATATTCTATTTCCTGTATGAATATTTTCATTGTTTTTATAAAAGGCTTTCTTTTACCAAAGAGAATTTCAATTAGTTAAAGTAAAAAACAATTTCATAAGTGCTAACGCAATATTTTCTAACGATTATGTATTTTATTATAATGGAGTACCATATCGATCAAAGTATTACAAAGTGAACTGTTAATCATTCGAACACTAGGCGCGGTCTAACATGTTATGTAGATTATATAACTATAACAATAATTTAATGTCAATGTTTTCTGGGCAATTTCAATTTATTATCGTTACTGATTTTACGTAATACCCTAGAGTCGCGTGTTGTTTAACCGCACATGCGTCATCAATTTACAAGATTATTCGATTGAGATCTACATTTCATATACAATGTTGCGACAGCTAACAGATTTACAGGAAGCTACGGAATTATAAGCAGTAGCTTCATTCTTATTAACTGAACCATAAATATTCTTATTCCCATTGTCTAAAGAGGTAGCTTAAATTTTAATATATTTTTTAAGATTAGGTACTTACTACAACATGAATATTTTTCAATGAAATTCAACAAAGGTTTATAATGAATGTTATTTATGAATTAATATTATATTAAATAAATAATAAAATAGAAACATATTGCTTATATATTTCAATAGAATGTCAAATCTCTACATATACAAAAAACACATATTAGCCACAAGCAGTCGAGCAAAGGAAAACAATGATTCTATTATTTGCAGTTATATCTAAGGAGAAATGGGAGGCGATGTTGAGCGCGAATAACTGGAATAGCGTGGAACTGCGCGACAACCGGTACAACCACATCGTACACATGGTGTCAGCGGCCAATGGAGCTGAGGACTTCTACTCCACCGAGGTATGAATACTATTTTCATGTCATACATGAACGCTGATAAGCGATACTATGTTCAGTCACACGGACTTCATTTTGAGAAAATGGCGTCTAAAGATGCCTATTCTTAATCAATTTGTTTGTAGAAGTATATATGCGTCTTTTCTTTTCCGATTTGATAAAAGCTATAATGAATTAAAAGCAGATTGGTATAATAAAACTTTTTGTCTAATACTAAGTTTCTCAAATATTGTATATTATTATATTGGAAACACTTAATTTAGAAACTTTTTTTCGTACTTATTTAGTTTAGATACCTTGAAATTTTTTTGAGTAATGTTAATATATGACGCATTAACAGAATACATTAATATCTCCGAATTAGAGTTTTGTGGGTTGACACTGTATTGCTTATCAGCATCCATATAACTGCATTAAAAAAGCTATTTGTAACAGATAAACAATTTTCTAAAAGAAATTCTCTTTCTACTAATTTCAGCTTTTGCCATCACTTTTAAAAAGTAGGAAGCTCTATTTGTTCCTAGAATCTTTATATAGTCTTTCCAGGTTCTGCTTATTATTTTAGTCCGCATTTAATAGGTTGTTTATTTATACATGAAACATTTGATATCCACAATCCCTGAGGGCAGCCAGTAACTATTTGAATAAAACGCTTGCTCTAAAAGGATTTCTCAATTTTTATAAATGTTTAAATGATTTGGTATATAGTACAATGAAAGCCTGTATATTTCGTATTACTAGAAGAAAGCTGCTTCTCATATTATCAGGTATAATATTGAATTTAATCCATCACGCCTCATTACTGCGGATAAATATGTCTCAAAATTTCTTTCGAAAAATGCAGGATTACTCTCGGTGTTTTCATTCCTTGCTACTAAAACTCAGAGATGCTAGCCCGGATTTAAACCTACAACCATGTACATTTTCTATCGGCAAAATATATTTCAGTATATATTATTACCCACAATCTTTAAATAAATTATGGTATAGACAATTTTAATTTATTCTTTAGAAAGTCGCGTAATAAACATTATCAATTTTTATCTTAATTACCTTTAATTCATTTTCCGTAACTAATTTTGTATACACTTACTTCCAATGGTGTCATGATAAAGCAATACGATATTCAAATAAGTAATAATGAATAATTTATTCGTTGATTAACCTTAAATTATTTCCTAAAAAGCAAATAATTAGGAAAGGAGTACGATAAATTGCGTATTACTTTCCATTGCCATTATCTCAAATAAAAAAAAAACAATAAGAAATACATTAACAATTCCCTCACATATACTTTTGTTTTAAAGGTTAGTAAGAAAATAAAATAGATACAATATAAATGCTATTATTTCCGCAACAAAGGAATAGTTATGTGATATCTAAATGGAAAACTCTGAGTGTGACTATTAATATATAAACATATTTCTATGATACAACTAAGCATGAAAACATCGCACTCATAGTGATAAGTACGTCACAATATCGTGTAATTTGAAACGTGACACGATTTCTAGTAATTGAGTGATTTCTATTTTATTATTAATAGATTTTTTTCTATTATTATTAATACCTTACTATAAACTTTAGAATGAATTTGATTTTTTAAGAAATCGTTGCGTAAAGCTCTAATAAGATTATGTATATTTTAAATACCTAAATATCTGCAAAGGGATATAAGACAAAAGAAAAATTAACAAATGGATAAAATTCATAAAAATATTAACCGTGAAAGTAATGAAAATCATAAAGTCAATTTCATATAGCATTGCTTGATCCCGGAAAATATCATATACGTCTTCCTAGATCGTGGGTAGGGAGGTGATTTCGTAGATATTCGAAGAACTATTTTCAAGTCCAATATCGATAACAATGAAGTAATGGACAGCGTTATGTAAAAGCCAGTAGAGCATACAACTGACGCGTTTCCAACTACTGATATCTGTCCGCCTGCGACATTATTCAAATTGTATATTATCGTATTTATAAGCGGAGGTTTACATTGTATAGACTTTTTTCATGTGGTATAAAACGTGACTTACAAATAGACACATTAATTTTAATGTTGGTACATAATAAGCCGTAGGTATGATGATTACTTTGTTGGCATTTATCTTATAGCAAATGTTTTGAAACCAAGGTTATGTCTAAAATAACACAAAGGTCTAATTGTATGGACAAAACTATAATTTTATTTGTAATAAAAAAAAAACATTATTCTCGAAATATGACTTTCTTTTGTCATTTACATTTAACCGAAATTAATAGTCGAAAGTATGTCATGATTTTGTCAAAATTGCGATCTATTTATTTTATGAATACAAAGTTTACGCAATATTTAATATAATAAGCGCGATGATGGATATATTTTTAGGGATTAGTACTATCGAACCGAAACTACAAACATTGGCGTTCCGCTGGACACCTGCCAATTTAATATTCACGGACTTATCAGACGCGTGACAATCAACGATTGATCGATGCACACGAAGTATTCTAGTAACTGGGATTTTGAGTAAAATCTACGATGTAACAGTGGATTATTTATGAAAAATAAACGTGAATCACTCTTACATAATGAATGACGGAAAAAATGATTGTGCAGTCATAAGTTTTAGAAATATGTTTTAGTAATTTCGAATCAAATATCTGCATATAAAACCGATTAACTGCTACACATTTTCGTGATTATATAAATAGGTGTGCCGTTACGAAATCGAGGGATATTTTATATGAATGAGTTATTCGATGAACTATAATTTAACACACCATTGTGTTACCGAAAATAAAAATTTAAGAAAATAAAGTAAAAGAAGTTAAATTTTTTTTAGAAATTTTTATGTTTGTATGTATGAAAAAATCTTTTTGCGTTGGATAGCCCATCTATTGAGAAGGTTATAATACATTACGCTGCGACTCATTGGAACGAGGCAGTGACTATAAACGCAGAAAGGGACAACTAGTCTCATATAAAAATTGTTGTTCCAGGACCACGCATGTCGCTCTGAGGGTGTGGAGGGCGCGCGTGAGCTGGACTACAACGCCGCGGCTGCATGGATCGGACATCCCTACTTCGACGTCATCGACAACTCGACCGACTTCGACAAGAAGATGAACCGCCTCATCGCGTGCGTGTGCCAGCGCATCGGCGTCGACACGGGCGACCGGCTTAACGTCAACTCGAAGAAGCGCAAGTTCCTCGTCAAGAGCCCTCTCCTCCCCGACTCCGAATTCCCGCCGTTTCAAGATTTCGACGTCGTTCACAACTACTTGCAGAGCGATTTCCGTAAGGCCCAGGTCAGGCTTCGCAAGCGAGGCCAGAAGGGTCACTGGTCCTATATTCACACTGTGAGGAAGTTCCACCCCACGAACGGGCAGTCCGTCGAAGTGCGTACGCAGTTGACGCACAGGGACTACCTGAACATGCTTCCGCAGCGCGACGATGCACATTTCACGATATTCAAGAAACGCCGTTGCTTCATCTTCAACAATCAGTACTACCAGTTGGACATTTATAGGCAGCCCACGCATCCCAGGTGATTTATTGCTTCATCTTGATCGCCTCTGTATTTTGTATTTATGTATGTATACTATATGTAAAAATGTGCGTAATAAACAGCGTTATTTTAAAGATTATATTATTTACCTATATCGTGAGATTTTGGTGGCGGATTAATAATCAGGTAAATAATAAGGTTTCAAAGTACAAGAGTAAAATCGAATATTATGTATGAGAAAAGAAATAAAACAAAATATAATTTTTGTTTTGTATTTTTTCAGGTGTCGTGGTTTAGTACTTCTCGAAACTTACAGCGCGGCTTACGACCAGGACGCGTTGTTAGCTTCGCTGCCAAAGTTCCTATCGATCGAGAAGGAAGTGACCGGAGACCCAGCATATTCCATGTACAATTTGTCTCTGAAAGAAGATTGGAAAACATCGACCAAGTACTACGCGGGTTCAGACAATGGTTTGTATATTGCTTTTAAATTTTGCACACTTCATAGCTTATTGAAAAATACGATTTTCAATCCTAATTGATGTTAACCAAAGATATTAAAAATAAAAAATCTACATAAAAACTGTTGAGTTACTTCTGCATGATTATATTTTTTTTATTTTGGATATATATACTTCTTATTGAAACAAACTTAAACTTTATCTTCCTATAAATCCTACAAATTGTGCATGTGTGTATGTATTCTATCTTTAGTGTTTTGTACAAACTGGCGTAATTGTGATTGAAACTAGAATAAATAAATATTTCCTATTGGTCGCAGTAGAGAATCCAGCTAATCTATTGTTGTTGTAATCATTTGTCGATGTATTAGTGTCTAGTATGTGTTAGTGTTGTTTTTAGCGCCACCTTGGTGTCTTGCACTGGTCTGTGTATACTGTAACTCACTTCAGTAGTATATTATAGTTCCCATCCTGGGACTCCTCAAAAATTAAAGATAAAATAACTTTGCAGATACGAAAGCCGTCATTCTGGGACATTCGTACTCTGATATACTTACAACTGACAATTCGAGCAGTAGCAACTAACGTTGATCAAGAGGTTTTAGTTGAATGTGGACACTAACAATTTAGTTTATTCTAGTGACTAACATAATTACGCCAGTGTCGATATTTGTAAGTTCTTGCGAGGAATAAAGTCTATTTTGGTTTATCAGGGCAAATAAAATGTTTAACGAATGGCCACAGTGCAGAGAAAATGAACGGTCATTCCAATAAGATAAACGGTCACGCGGAGAAATTAAATGGTCATGAAGCTGATAAAATTAATGGACATGGTGGAGTCAAAGTAAATGGTCATTACAATAAGATTAATGTACACGCCGGAGAGAAGATCAACGGGTACAGCAAGATGAATGGTCACCATAAGACGAATGGTCACGAGCAGACAAACTCACACGACAATGATTTAAATAACTTCAAAAATATGAATGGTGCAAAACCAAGATCACCAAAGATTCCAAAGAAAGATGCCCTTAAAGTGTAAATTTGAACCGTTTGAATGTCTATATTTAAGAATTTAATATTTATGAAATTCCATTTTGCGACATTACAGTATACACCAAATCGTAAATTATACTAGTAGTGTAAGCATTATGATATCTACGTTTTCAAATTTAAACATCTCTGTGTACTTTCTGTATTTTATTCAAATGATTGTAAATGCCAAATAAAGCAACTATTTTTATAGCATTTCTTGACTGCAATATTTTCATATAGGTCATGCATCAGTAAAATGTGCACATCTAATGAAATATTTCATTGAAAAAAAAACACTTAATATTGTTTGTGCCTTTTATATATTCATACAGTATTGTATATTGAATTACATTTTACATTATGTAGTACTTAATAATTGCAATAATATATTATGTCGAGTATTGTTGCAGAATGTATAGATTTTAATAGCGGCAGTCGTATTACGATGAAAATTATAAAGCATTTTCTTTTAATAGTCTATATTTTAATAAAAAGTAGATAAATATTACCCATGAAGTTATAAATATCTTGATGTGAAAGTTTTATTTAAATATAATGAAATTCTGAATTAATTTTGATTTCTAGTGTAGTCAACGTAATAGTTGTAAGTGTCGATTAAAGTTCACTAAACAAATTATAAGATGTGACTGTTTTCTTTTATCTTTATTAAATGTTTAGAATGTACTTAAGAAAATTATTCAGATGTAATTCGAGAAAGTATTTCTCTTTAAACTTATGTACTTTATTAGAAGCTGTAACTGTGTATGTAGCTATAAAGCTATTATATTATTTGGCAGGATCAATGGTAGTAGCACTATTCTACGGCTGTGCTATGTAATGTATTTTTAAAGATAAGAGCTATTTCAGCTTTATGTTGGCTAGACCAAGCCAATCCAACTGTTAGGTTGCACTGTACTATTTGCAAGCTATTTATGAAATGCAATTTTACTAATGAATTTTTCAGGTAAATGTACTCTGCTGTAAATTATTTTTTGGATAAATGCAATCGTGTATTTTTTGTGCAACCTAAATTTTTTGATTCAAAATTGTATGTTTTGTACCACTCAGCACCAGTTCTTGAATAAAGAAAATGTGCGCCTGATAATTGTTTTATTTTGTATTTGCTTTTACCCGCAACAGTGTTCGATATAAGCTTAATATAAGGTAATCAAAGAAACCAATAGAAACCTCTATCATACACTACGTCTACTTCTATCATGTACTACGTATACCTCTACCCTATAAGGAAGATTCCTTACTCCACCTCTACCCTACCCTTTACAAAAAACTCAAATATACTAAGTAAAAAGCTTGAAACATTAATTTTGTTGACCGTTTAAAAGAAATATCTCTTCATTACATTTATTTTGTTGTTCGATTGTTTGTTTTTTTTGTTAGATAGTAACAACTTAAACTAGAATAAATTACCTAGTAAATATATCAGGTGATTGTAATAATAACCAGGTCTGACAGCTTTTCAGTCTGAGGCACGGTGGGATACCTACAAGGACAAACACCTAAACCTATGAGCAAATTATACATATATAAACATATTCTGTTCGTGTTAGTTTTGGCACCCTACCACTACGCCTGACCGATCGTCTGAATAGTTATAATTTTATCTTTACATATTTAATACCTCAATATTTTGATTCTATTTAATTCTTTTGTCTTTTCGGCTCTTTCTTAATCAATTTCAAGTAAGACTACATTTTTAAACGAAGTCCTAAAAATTAGTCGCTGTGTAGACTAAGACCCTCTATTTCGGATCTGAGACAAAATTCAACGAGACCCGTCCGGAATCACAAAACCCAAACCACGACAAACATCCGTATAGCCAATATAAACGTATGCCATGAACGGGGATTGAACCCGCAACCGTTAGCGCTTCAGGCAGTTGCAGTGACCACTGCGCCAACCTGTCATTGTGTCAATATAGAGAAGTAAAGAGAAAAATTGTGTACAAATTCCATTAAATTTAATAAAGTTATTAGTAGTAATATGGGTAGTAAATATTAGTTCACGAAATTATAGACCATATAAATTTAAGGAAATCCATTAATAGTGATAGAATATTACAATATGTGTGGCCCGACGTTCAGTTGGTCGGTTTTTATTTGTGTTTCTTCTGCCTTACTATAGCAATATTCCTTTTATTTACAATATTTATCTTTTGCCTTAGTTCTGCTTGTTGAGCTAATCAACATATCTAGTATGAATTATAAACACAAATGGTATATTTAACAACACTATTAGAGTTCTGAATCTGAAGAAAAATATTTTGAACATTTTTATTTTGTTTTGGTATTAGACGAATAAGAATAAAAATACAAAAAACATTTTAACATCATTTTTTATTGATGCTATCTTTGAGTTTTTGTTCTTTATACATCTTGATAACTTTCTTTCCTGGTACAATGGTTTGTGTCAAGCCAGGTCTTTTTTTCTTCTTGCTTGCTTTGACTTCCCAAGCATCATCATCTGTCGCTGTTGGTGCGTCAAGTTCTACTTGAGGTGGAAGTGCTGAAGTCATTGTGCCTGCTCCTTCACACACAACTGATTTTAATTTCTAGAACAATAGATTATTTCAATTTACATTAAATATAATATTGTAATTATATGTATATGTTAAATTATCCTTTACTGCAATTTTATTAATCTATATGGCAAGTATTTTACCTGTTTTTCAGCCTCTAATTCTTCACTTGATTTCTGTATGTCAGAATCATGTGCATATTTACAGTTATGTCCAAACCGACACCGGCCCTTTCTATGGTTCCAGCATATTTTCTTTCCATTGATCATTTGAGTATTATCTTTACCTGAAACCTTAACATTCATGGCCTATGTACTTGACGATTGTATGTTATATTGGTAACATTACTATGCTAATTTGTATAATCAAAATTAAATAATTACTTCTAATGGTTTTCCTTGAGTACATTTTGTACACTCAATACATAGAAGTAATAAAATATACAAATTTAGTAAAACATACATAAATATTTTGTGAAATAAATTGTAAATTGTTATTTTAAGCATTCTTGAAAACAAAGAAAAACAGTTATTAATGTTTATAAACAAATAATAAGGTTGAATTTTATAATTTCCCTCTAATAGAAAGTCAACATATACCATTTTAACATGTTTCTCCAGTATTGCAGCTTTAGCCAGTTCCTCTGCGACAAAGGGATTGGAAAAAACTGACGTGTGAAGAGTATTTTCTCCTAAGGCTGGTTTCGGTAGTTTTGGTTTACCATCATCTTTCCGGTCTTTTACCTTAGATCTGAAATGTAGCAATAAGTATGCATATAATGGGTATTCACAGGCAGCGACTTTGGCGGCAATTCGATAGTGACTTTAACCTCAGAAATCCACATATTTTTATAATACTTACTTTTCTTCATCACTACTATCTTCTGTGCTGCTTGACGATGAACCGTAATCTAGCAGAGCATTCATTTTCATTTAAGTCACTAAACAATAAGAAAACATCCCACGTTACTTTATTCTTTTAAAAAAACTAATTTGTACAACTTATTTGGAGATAGACTATTAATTTAGTTGCTAACCATACAATATATTATCGAGAGCCTCTTAAAAGTTAAAACCAAGTTAAAATTCGATTTGGTTTTTTAGTTTTCGCTGTCAATGGTTAATAGTGACGTAACTTAACGAATAATATAAATCGATTATTTTGTTCTGTACTATCGACAAATTTTTTTTTTCTAATTTTATACGTTTTTAAACGAATCTTTTTTCTTACAGAAGTAAGATATCTACTTCTGCCACCGATTATATCTCCACTCGGCCAGGTACAGCTTTAAACATGTCTTCTCATAGCAAGCTGATGTGTGTGTACGTTAGGGGTAATAGATATTACAGATGTTGCGCACGATATAACAGCTTATCAACCGGAGTCGGATACTTGTCCTTTTTATGGACGTGTGCAGAGTTTGGTGACATCACATGAAATTTGAATACGTATGTATGCCTATTGGACTCGGAGTGTAATTTTTTAATAAAATTGCTGGGAGTAAGAACAAGATTCGAACGCTTTCGAACAATTGCCGAACAGAGCCAGCTTAGTGGACTATAGTAATTGTTCGGTCTATTCTCAAGAAGAGTCGCAGCAGATACCTATTAAATTGTCCTTTAAAATTAAAGTTGCCCCGTGTTGTTATATAAGGAAGATATAAAACATGGTTATGTTATGATATGATATTATTTCTTCTAAGAATTACTCTTAGATTAATGATTTTTATCATCCGATTCAAAGTATCGATAACAGAAATAATGATACATAGCGATTGAATATATCGATGTTGGTAGGGGCGTCGTTTGACCATAGACTTAGTCTCAAAATTATAGATTTTTAACTTAGTTAAAATTTTTCATGTCTTTAAAGAAAGTTCCGTATATTATAAAGTTAATATAAACCAAATGAAGAACTTAAAATTGTTTTTAATGATCAAAATGGCTAAGAGCTAATCAAAAGTCCTTTAATATTAATATTACAAACTAGTTACTACTATAAGAATACTTTTACAGCGTTTAGTTCAGTTTTTATTCGTTTTTTATTATCAAAAAGGAAATTGGAAAGCTTTTTACCATGTTATGTATAATATAATCACATTATTCGGTTACATGATGGAAAATAAATTATCATAAATGTAAAAAAGGCTTCTTTAATTTTAGCCTTAAGTTTTTTTTTTGATTAATGGTCACCCAATTTCTTTAAATCTTTAGAAAATAATAGTCTGTGGTACCGGGTGTAATTGAAAGAGAGAGAAAATGTCGCTATTGCACACTAGTTCTTCGTAGTGACGGCGGCATCAATTTCTGAATTAATTACCATTTGTCGCAAAAACTGCGCGTCCTTTAGCTTTTCTAGACTAAAATCTTTGATTTTTCATTAGATTGTGTCATATCGTTATCTAAATGGCATCAGATGATGAAGTAGATGGATCTTTCGCAGGTAAAGGTTCAATTTAGTTCCTAGCATGTCATAGGTAAGCCGCGAATAGCGGTATCATATGTTTACTTGCGGTAAGCAATTAAAATTTTGAAAAATTTCGGCTTTCGTAGTGAGGTGTATTCACAAATTCATGATATAAAACAAAGTGATTCGAAGTGTTATGTGATTAAGTGTGATATTGGCATATTTGTTATGATTTAGGTGTAAATATTTTTATGTGGCAGTTTGTGACAGAAAAGAACATGCATTATCCCCTCATTACTACTTAACAAAATGGACGCCGCCAAACAAAGGGATTAGTGACCTTACGGCTAGAAGTGCGCGTGCATCGCAAAAAATGATGATGCTCATGTGCTTGCTAAGGTGTGCAGGTGGAAAGCATAGTGACTGGTTTGACCACTTTATTGTAAATATTTGTTGCAGGCGACGAGGACGTGGAAGAAGGTGAGGGTCAGAATGATAACTCAGGAGAGAGTGATGAAGCTCCTCCAAAGGTAATTATAAATTGATGTTATTTCTTATAATTTTTTTTTATTACATTTAATTAAATATTGATTAATTTAAATATTCAGTATAAATTTTGATAAATCAATAAACAATAATAATGTAAATTTTTAATTATTGGTAAACTAAAATCAATAACATTTCATTAATTAAAGTCACAAGTCATGCAAAAGAGTTATAACGGTTTCAAGCTAAATGTCACATAACACAAAAAAAATAGTCATAATAAATATTATTATTACCTTTAGCAAATGTTAATTTATTTTATAAACACAATTTTTTGCTAATTGTTTCAATGAGAAAATAAAAATTAACATCTAAGACATGATATTGATTTTATTCAAATCACACACAAATATACATGTATGCATAAAAATGTCATTTTGTTTTCCTAGGAGGATGATGATTACTCTCCAGAGGATGGCAGAAAGAAAAAAAAGGGAAAGAAAAGAAAAGCCAGAGGAGAAGAGAAAAAGGGAAGAAAGAAAAAGAAGAAGCGTAAGAATGAGAGTGAGGAAGTGAGTAAATATTTTTCTTTTAAATATATTTGTTGACCTAAAAGTTGGTTCTTGTGACTTTGTTTGTTTATGATATCTATTTTTAATATCATATTTGACAAATGATAGGTTTTCCATACAATTTTTTCTTCCCCAATTAAAACCCTTTGTTTTATATCCGCGATGAAAAATAACCCATTTTCTCTTCTAGCATCTTATCTGTATCTATACTCAAATGTGTTTTGTATTTTAAATGTTAAAATTTAACAAACAAACAAAGAAACAGATAGACAGTTACTGTCATATTTATAAAATATTAGTATTTATATGTATCATCAATTTTAAATTTTAAATGTAAATGGGTAATACAGTTTAATGTTTATTCAAAATTATATCGCCTTTGCAATCTCTTACTATCTACAGTTCAGATGAAATCTTATCTCTCTTCTTAATAAGTGATATCTATCTTAATAGTTGTGTATCACATTGGTTTTTTCAAGTACATTCAAAGTTTATACTTTAATATAACAGCACCATGAGTAGCTATTAATTATATAAATATATTAATGATAAATTTATCATAGCTTTACAATAAAGTTGATGTTAAATAAACACAAACAAACTTCCCCTTTTTCAAATGTTGTTATAATTGTTTTGTCAAAAACAATTGTTGCTGTTTTTATCAAAATCAGCCCTGAGGCTATTTTTTATTGTATTTTTCGTTATTCCCTATAGTTAAAATTTTGTCAACCATCCACGCCCACTTAAACAATTGGTTCTTTTACTGATTTACACATATACATACACATACTAATCTTCTATTAAACAACGAAACCTTTTAAAAGGAAATAAAACCGCCAAAATTTAAAGTATAATTTTGCCCACCATTTTAGTTTTATAAAAACAAAACCTAAATTAAATTATAAACATCGCGCGGTTTACACGATTCGATAGACCTTATCGATTAAAGTCCATCCACCCGTAGTGATGCTTTGAGGGTATGAATTCCAAATATTCGTGAGAAACGACCGTTTTTGTTATAGCACATTCGGGTCAAAAGAATCTTTAATTTAAGTGTGAAACTCAGTATTCTCTATCTTTACTATAACTCGTCTGTTGCGGTTATGAAATTTGAGCGCAAACAATCGGCTTTTGTTTGCGCTCGGTCTTTTCCGCATCTAAGAAATGTACTAAAAAAACGAAGTTCCTGAAAACGAAGCTCATAATGATGAATATTAAAAAAAATTATCTTTTCAAATTCCAGTTGATTGTATTAATACATTGCATTATTTTATCACGTAACTTTAGTTGTAATCCATTGAAGATTTCACTTTAATTTGGTTGGTTGGCACAAAAAAAACATCCTGGTAAAATTAAGCAGTACCGCTTTTTTATAAATCGGTTATAAATGTTTTGGGTATCAACAATTTTGTACTTAATTAACTACGTACTTCATTTAAAAGAAGGTTAAATTTGCCGTGAAAAGAGCTTATTATATTTAGTATTTATTATGTCTATTCATATTAAATGCAAAATATAATTTTTATTGCATTAACTATCTGCGCCCAGCGGTTTCACTTACGTAAAAATAACTTGTGTGGTAATCAAGAATATAATTTATCTTCATTCTAAATTTTTCTTAAGTCCGAATGCCGTTAACAAAAACATACTAAGAAACTTTTTATAATATTACTAATATTGTAGTTCCTACTACTTACTACATAGCCTTATTTGGTAAATAAGGCTATGTAGTACATAAAACATAGGACGTGGGCGAAAACGAGTATTTTATAATAGTCGCATCTCATTAATGTTTATGTAATATAAAACTCTTCGCCAGGATGACGACTTCGGTTTGGAAATCGAGGCGGAGGGTGACAGCGACTATGCGCTGAGCGCGGTATCCTCGAGTAAAAAATCCCGCAAAGGGCGAGGCAGCAAGCACAACACCTCGACTCCTGTCGCATCTGATTCGGGTTCTGGTAAATATTCTAACTTATTATCTTAGTTAAAAAAAATTCAGACTTAGTCATTTCACGATTACGGCCATTGTAATAATAGTAACATAAATATTAAAAAAAGAAATTATATTTTTAACGTAATTTAATTGCGTAAGTTTAATTATTTTATCTTTTTCCCAACATTTCGAAACCTTTTCATCGGTCGTGGTCACGAGTAATCGATCGCTAAAGTGTTAGATTACTTACTGTTATTAGTACGTGATTTAAATCCGTTAAAAATAACTTTATTTCAATGTGTAATAGTTACAATGTAAGATTACGATTTTCTTAATCGTAACCTAAACATTTCGGTACAAATGTTTCTTTTCATTTGTTTACATAATCAAATAATTATCTTCTCATTTGCGACTTAATAATCGATAAACTATTTATTAATTGATTAACTATTTGCTATAGTGTACGTTATATAATCGTGAGATGACTGTGATAACGCATGTGTTGAGATGTGTTACACAGTTCTCATATAGCTACAAGTCAGTTGGATTTACTTATCTACCTTGACATACATAGCTATCAGTCATCATAACCGAAATAACTGAATATAAAAGTGCAAACTGTATAATATTACTGTCGTAATTAATTGTATTGATAAATAAATATTTATCTACAGTAATGTTTCAATGTATTCATTGACTACAATAATGAAAGATTTGAGACAATATTCTTTTGATGTAAAAATAGTAAAAACAATTCTATTAGTAAAATTTTATGTGTTCAACAGGCATGCCCACTGTTGAGGAAGTATGTTCTTCATTTGGTCTCACTGATGTAAACATTCAGTACACTGACGCTGATCTAGAAAATTTAACCAGCTACAAGCTATTCCAACAACATGTTCGCCCACTCATTGTTAAGGAAAATCCTAAGGTGAGATAAATTATGACTTTGTAAGAAAACAATCCATTACTAATAAAAAAGGCAAATAATTTTACATTTCATATGTATTAATAATTTTTATTACATTGCTTTATTAGGTACCTGTATCAAAGTTGATGATGCTGGTGGCTGCCAAATGGCGTCTGTTCTGTGAAACGAATCCTCACTTGGACGGCGGCAGTCAGAACATGGGGTCTGAAGAGAATACAAACACTTCGACTGGATCAGATTATGTGCCCAAGCGTCCTGGTCGCAGTACTAAAGAAGCAAAGGTGATTATTCTCTCTGGAATTGTTTTTTAAGTCATTAATAAAAGTATTTTACCTTATCGTTGTCTTAGATTTTCGCGATTATTATTCATTGAAATAAAACTATTTTAAACGGATTTAAATCGCGTATATTAATTATTTTTATCATCCCGACGTTTCGAGCACTTTGCAGCGTTCGTGGTAGACTAAGGTGACATTTGTCTATTTGAGATTTTAGAAAATATTATTTACAACTACCGCCAACGGTTTCTTAGATGGTATCTTGAATACCGTTTACCTTGTTAACCTTGTTTACCTTGAGGACGAAATTGGACTAATATGATATTGGTATTGAAAATTGGAGGAAAATATTAAATTATGTCTTCTTTATCTATGTATTTATATAAAAAACTGTTTCCAAAGATTTTTTATTGATGACAATAAAGCACGTAAATAGTTATGAAATAAAAAAAAGAAACTCGGTTAACCAACAGAGAGTAACAAGGTATATTTAACCGACTTCGAAAAAGGAGGAGGTTCTAAGTTCGACTGTATGTATTTTTTTTATGTACATCGATTTTTTCGCCGTTTTTGGACCGAGTTTCAAAATTTATTTTTTACTTTTTAGTTTACTTGTTTCGATTTCGAAGTCGGTGTTTGAACGTCGGAATGTTTTTTAGTCTCACTAAATACGTAACACAGAAAGTATACTATAAAAAAAGAGCTTCAAATACGAGAACTAAAAATTTTTTCGCCACTGTCCAAAGGTATTATCTAAATGAAAAACCTAATAATCATCTCTGTAACCGTCAGATTGACGATTCGGTCGGCGACCCCGAGGAGGAGGACGAGGAAGGCGTGAGCGACGAGGGCACGCCGGCGCCCCGCAAGCGCGGCCGCAAGCCCAAGCACACCGGCACGCCGCGCGGCAAGCCCGGCCGCAAGCCCAAGGTGCCCACGCTCAAGATCAAGTTCAGCAAGCGCAAGCGCACCAGCAGCGTGAGTGTTGCCCTTGATATATATTAACTGCCTACCTTGTACAGTGCATCAGAGTTGTGAAAATTTTGTAGTTTAAGATAATATATATCTTATTGATATATGCTCAGTTTCAATAACATATCTAACTGCTAATTTTACTATTAGTAAGCTTAATGTAATTATCGGGATATAAAATATAGTTGATTAAAATAGTTAAAAAAATTCGTTTTTCAAATAAAAAAATGTAATATGTTTGAAAATAGTGGTAAATTAATAGTATTTAAATTATCACTTATAGGAGGAAGATCAAGAAGGAAGTGCAGGAGCAAATACAGATTCTGATGCAGAGTTTGAGCAGATGTTAGCTGAGGCTGAGGAGCCGAAACCACCAGCTAGTAACACAGAAGAAAACGCGCCGGTGAAGGAGGATGATCCTAACATTGCTGTGAGTAAATTAAAATAAACAGTAATTGTTATAACAATAAATGGTATTTTTTCCACCAATCATCAAACATAAAATAAATTTTACAGCAACAACCAAAGAAGAAAGCTAAGACCAAAATCGGCAACAAGAGTAAGAAAAAGAAGAAATTGAAGACCACAAACAAATTCCCCGATGGTGCTGAGGGAGAGCAGGAGCATCAAGACTATTGTGAGGTGCGATTTTAATAATCTTATACCACTAATGGCTAATGAAGACATATAAAAAAAATACATTAAAAATTCAAGGATTCCATTAGTATGCTTAATAGTTTTTAATATGTTTATTTATAGGTTTGCCAACAAGGAGGTGAAATTATTCTCTGTGACACATGTCCTCGAGCTTATCACTTGGTGTGCCTGGAACCAGAATTAGAAGAGACACCAGAAGGGCGCTGGTCTTGTACTCACTGTGAGGCTGAAGGCAATCAGGAACAGGAAGAAGATGATGAGCATCAGGAATTCTGCAGGTGAATTAAACTTTTGTTATTAGCTTAAGTTGGTATTGGATTAGATTCCTAATTTAACATAGAAGCTCTTAAAATTGAAATCAATAACATTGTAAAAATATTTTGTAATCAATCTTCACTGTTCTATGACAGGATTTGCAAAGATGGAGGAGAGCTGTTATGTTGTGATAGCTGTCCATCAACCTACCATCGTTTCTGCCTCAATCCACCTTTGGATGAAGTTCCAGATGGAGCGTGGAAGTGTCCTCGATGTAGTGTGAGTTTATAATTACTTGACATTATTTTCCTTCTAAAGTTATGTGTGGAAGTTTTTAAAATAGCTGTTTTCTAAACAAATATTTACTGAAACATATTTTCATTTCAGTGTCCACCACTAGATGGTAAAGTGGCAAAAATCCTGACATGGCGATGGAAGGAACAGCCGGCAAAGTCAAAGGCACCGCGCTCCAGAGAATTCTTTGTTAAATGGCATGAGCGTTCCTACTGGCACTGTAGTTGGATATCTGAAATACAGGTAAAGTAATCAAGCTTGTTAAATAGTAAAGGGTTTTCTATTAACGCCACCTAGAAAAGTATGACGCGAAATGTGAAGTAATACTAACGAATTATATGTTTTAAATATGTTGTATGTAACCTTTGCAGCTTGATGTTTTCCATCCTCTGATGTATCGTTACTATATGCGTAAATCGGATCCGGAGGAGCCGCCTAAGTTAGAAGAACCATTGGAAGAACGCGAGGGCCGCAAGCGCGCGAAGAACAAACACAGCCAAGAGCAAGACCCTGATGATAAAATGTTGGAAGAAAAATATTACAGGTTATTATCGTATTCATTACTGTGTTACATAATAATTTATTTGTACATAATGTGTTATGTATTAATTACCAAAAATTCTTTAATTTTTCAGATATGGTGTAAAACCCGAATGGTTGATAGTGCACAGGGTCATAAACCATCGTACGGCACGTGACGGCACTACATATTATTTGGTCAAATGGCGAGATTTGTCGTATGATCAGGCGACATGGGAATCTGAACATGAGGACATTGCTGGGTTAAAATCTGCCATCGAATATTACCAGGTAAGTGTTAGTCAATATGATGAATTCTTTTAATTTATAAATTAAAATGTTCTAATATATTTATGCTGTTTCAGGATATGCGTGCGTTTATCACTTCTGAAGGTAAAACTAAAGGAAGCAAAGGCAAAAAAGCTGGTCGCAAAAGCAAGAACAAAGATAATATTGATGAAGATGAGAGCAGCAGTGGACTGCAAATCAAAAGCAAAAAGTATAATCCACCACCAGATCGTCCGACCACCAATCTTAATAAGAAATATGAAGATCAACCACCATTTGTTTATGAAACTGGAATGCAACTTCACCCGTATCAGTTAGAGGGTATTAACTGGTTGCGGTACTCGTGGGGACAAGGAATCGATACTATTCTTGCAGACGAGATGGGTCTCGGCAAAACTATCCAAACTGTTACATTCCTTTATTCTCTGTTCAAAGAGGGTCATTGTAAAGGGCCTTTCCTTGTTTCTGTTCCACTTTCGACCATAATCAATTGGGAGAGAGAATTTGAGTTGTGGGCTCCAGATTTATACTGTATAACTTATGTTGGTGACAAGGATTCTAGGGCTGTTATTCGCGAAAATGAATTAACTTTCGATGACGGTGCAAATAGAGGAGGAAGACCTTCGAAAATTAAATCTCAAGTAAAATTCAACGTTCTTTTGACGTCATATGAACTTATTTCCATTGACTCTACTTGCTTGGGCTCTATTGAGTGGGCTGTTCTTGTTGTCGACGAAGCTCATAGACTCAAAAGTAATCAGTCTAAGTTCTTCAGGCTTCTGGCTGGATATCATATTAACTATAAACTTTTACTGACAGGAACTCCATTACAGAACAATCTTGAAGAATTGTTCCATCTCTTGAATTTCTTAAATAAGGATAAGTTTAATGACTTAGCTGCTTTCCAAAATGAATTTGCAGATGTTTCGAAAGAAGAGCAAGTGAAGAGGCTTCATGAAATGTTGGGTCCTCACATGTTGCGGCGTCTAAAAGCTGATGTATTGAAAAATATGCCTGCAAAATCTGAGTTCATTGTGCGTGTTGAACTTTCACCAATGCAAAAGAAATATTACAAATATATTTTGACGAGAAATTATGAAGCACTGAACCCAAAGAGTGGTGGTCAGACTGTGTCTCTACTGAATGTGATGATGGATTTAAAGAAGTGTTGTAACCATCCGTATTTATTCCCCGTAGCAGCCGAAGAGGCACCCCTCGGTCCTCACGGCAACTACGATACACAAGCGTTAATTAAAGCATCTGGAAAACTTGTTCTTATGTCCAAGATGTTAAAACAACTTAAAGAACAAGGACATAGGGTCCTCATTTTTTCTCAAATGACAAAAATGTTGGACATTCTCGAAGATTTCTTAGAAGGCGAGGGTTATAAATATGAAAGAATTGATGGTGGTATTACAGGTACAATAAGACAGGAAGCTATTGATAGGTTTAATGCACCTGGCGCTCAACAATTTGTCTTCCTTTTATCCACTAGAGCTGGTGGATTAGGTATTAATTTAGCCACTGCCGATACTGTGATTATCTATGATTCCGACTGGAATCCACACAACGACATCCAAGCGTTTTCACGAGCCCATCGTATTGGTCAGGCCAACAAGGTCATGATCTATCGATTTGTAACACGTAATAGTGTCGAAGAAAGAGTTACTCAAGTAGCTAAGAGAAAAATGATGTTAACTCATTTGGTTGTGCGCCCTGGAATGGGCGGGAAAGGTGCCAATTTCACTAAACAGGAATTGGATGATATTCTAAGATTCGGTACAGAGGAACTTTTTAAAGAAGAAGAAGGTAAAGAGGAAGCTATTCACTACGACGACAGAGCTGTAGGAGAATTGCTAGATCGTTCCAAAGAAGGTATTGAACAAAAAGAATCTTGGGCTAATGAATACCTCAGCTCCTTTAAAGTGGCTAGCTACTCGACCAAAGAAGGTGACGGCGAAGAAGAAGTCGACACTGAGATTATTAAACAGGAAGCTGAGAATACTGATCCAGCTTATTGGATCAAACTACTGAGACATCACTATGAACAGCACCAGGAAGATCAAGCAAGAACTCTCGGTAAAGGTAAAAGAGTAAGAAAACAAGTCAATTATAACGACGGCAGTGTCGCACAGACAGAGAATAGAGAGGACACAACTTGGCAAGATAATGGTTCTGACTTCAATTCCGATTTCTCTCAAGGTAGTGAGGATGACAAAGAGGATGATGATTTCGATGAAAAGAACGATAACGGTGACCTACTGAGCCGTCGTAGTAAGCGCCGTCTTGAAAGGCGCGAAGAAAGAGATAGGCCATTGCCGCCATTGCTTGCACGTGTCGGTGGAAATATGGAAGTTCTTGGTTTTAACGCTCGACAAAGAAAGTCGTTCCTTAATGCCATTATGCGATATGGCATGCCTCCACAGGATGCTTTTAACTCACAGTGGCTAGTGAGGGATCTAAGAGGAAAATCTGAACGCAATTTCAAAGCCTACGTTTCTCTGTTCATGCGACACTTGTGCGAACCTGGCGCAGATAACGCTGAAACATTTGCCGATGGTGTTCCAAGAGAAGGATTATCAAGACAACATGTATTGACCAGAATTGGTGTTATGAGTTTAATTAGAAAGAAAGTACAAGAATTCGAACACATTAACGGGTATTACAGCATGCCTGAACTAATTCGTAAACCAGTGGAACCAGTAAAGATCGCTGGCGCGGAAAGTGCTGCACCGAGCCCGGCTCCTTCCACAGCTACACCGATAACTTCAGCCGCGCCTTCGCCAGCACCCACGCAAGTGACCCAAGCATCTGGACAAGCGCCTACACCGGGCGGGTCGGATAAAGACGAGAAAGAAGAAGCTAAAGATGACAAATCGGACTCCAAAGATACCAAAATCAAAGATGAACCAATGGATGTCAGTGACGTTAAAGAGGAAAAGGATAAGTCGGACGATAAGGACTCTACGAAGGACGTCAAAGAGGAAATTAAAGACGAGAGACGTATGTCTGTGGATGAGGAACCTCCTAAGGACGACGATAAAACTGAGAAAAAAGAAGAAAAGGATGAAAAGATTAAGGAGGAGCCTAAAGAAGATACGGATAAAAAGGATGACGCGAAGAGCGAAAATGCTGAATCCGAGGGTTCAGAGAAGCCTAATAAAGATGAGAAGAAAGATGACGATGACGATGACGTGGTACTCGTTAAAGAGGAGGAGGATCTCAAAGTGGAACGCCGCAAGTTTATGTTCAACATTGCTGACGGCGGTTTTACTGAATTACATACTCTTTGGTTAAATGAAGAGCGCGCTGCTGCACCCGGTCGAGAGTACGAGATTTGGCACAGACGACACGACTACTGGCTGCTGGCTGGCATCGTCACTCACGGCTACGGGCGTTGGCAAGACATTCAGAATGACTTGCGATTCGCCATTATAAACGAGCCTTTCAAGATGGACGTCGGCAAGGGCAACTTCCTCGAGATTAAGAACAAGTTCTTGGCGCGACGATTCAAGGTAAAGTTATACATTTATATGAAAATGTATGAATGATTATTATTCCTTAGGGGGATAATCGGATTATCTCCCTCGACTATATATAGTCAATAACAAAATTAATTAATTTTATTTCAATTTGTGTATCATGATTTTTTTAAATAATTCGCTTTATGATGTTTAATAAAATTCTAATAAAGCATATAAAATATATTTAATTCCTAACTGTACATACGCGATACCGATTATCACCCTTGCGGTCATCATCATGTCATCATCGAATCATCAAACTAAAAACAGCAAAATATAAATATGTTTTACTTTTGAATTGATAAAAAACATTGGTTTGCAATAAATAGAAGACATATATTGTTCTCTAGTTAGGTTAGTTTGTATCTTATATTTAGATTTACTAAATTTAATTTATCCTGTAATATATGTAATTTATTGAGACAACTAATACTCGAAATATTTTTTTGTTAAAACTCTGAATATTATTACATTATTACATTATAATAAATAATGATCACAATTTGATTGTTATTAGCTCCTGGAGCAAGCGTTAGTGATCGAGGAGCAGCTGCGGCGCGCGGCGTACTTGAACCTCACCCAGGACCCCAACCACCCCGCCATGTCGCTCAACGCGCGCTTCGCCGAGGTGGAGTGCCTCGCCGAGTCGCACCAGCACCTCAGCAAGGAGTCGCTGGCGGGCAACAAACCCGCCAACGCTGTATTGCACAAGGTCAGTGTTACACTTTTTAACCGACTTCCAAAAGGAAGATCTTCTAAGTTCGGCTGTAATATTTTTTTTACTAAATCGTTTTTGTCTTTATAAGTGATCTAAGTTTTGCCAGCAGCTTAGTTTGTATAATTTATTTTTTTTATGCCTTGAGAAAGTATTTTTTTTCTGATACTCATATTTTTTTAGAGTAGTAATCCAGACAAAATGTATGGAAAATTCCATGAAGCTCAGTTGAGTTAGTGAGGCGTAATAGCGTAACAAGTAACAAGAAAACTCATTGCGTTTATTATATTAATTAAGATTTCAAGGGAGGGGAACAATTAATCCAAGGTAATCGTTTCTCGTGCAGGTGCTGAACCAGCTGGAGGAGCTGCTGTCGGACATGAAGTCGGACGTGTCGCGGCTGCCGGCCACGCTGGCGCGCATCCCGCCCGTGGCGCAGCGCCTGCAGATGTCGGAGCGCTCCATCCTGTCGCGCCTCGCCGCCACCGCCGGCAACCCCGTGCCCGCAGGTACACACGCGCTGTCGTTGAGCATTCATATTGTTTTCCCCCTCAAGTTAGGCAATAGGACACGAGATAAACTAGTTTTGTGACAGAATTATCTATGAATTTTTATAAATAACTAGGTTGGACTCGGTATGCGTTGCAATGATATCTAAGTATTTAGAATTTTGGGCTAGGAACTATGAGGACATCCCCACAATACTCTACTAAAGGTTCATCACAATCCAATTAATAGTCTCAATAAATGGAATGCATAGAGTATATATAAATATTATTATATGCATATAGTGTATAGGGGCCATAGTGTGCTTAATATAGCCTATGACCTTTTTGTTTGCAAATCCTTGTTAGTTCCCGAGATTATTGCTTTCTAATTACCCTTTGTAATTATAGGATAGATTTCTGTAACTTTTTTTAAACAACTATCGTGAATATGTCCTCAGCTCAAATGGCGCAGTTCCCGGCCGGGTTCGGCGCGGGCGGCGCGCTGCCGGGCTTCTCGCCCGCCGCCGCGGCGGCCGCCAACTTCACGAACTTCCGCCCGCAGTACTCCGTGCCCGGACAGCCCGCCACGCCCTCGTCTAATGTACGTGCACTTGCAACCGTGGACGTTACACATTCGGCTTTATACTATCGCTTTATATTGTATTAATATTATCGAGTAATGCATTTAATATTTTTCCTTACAGAAATCATAAGTCTGCGGTAATAATATATTGATATAAATCGAGTTGACAAAAGCGTGCAGGTATGTATTATTTCTACTTCATTTATTTTATTTTTATTATCGATTATTAACCGCTTTGTATTGTTTCAGTAAAGCGGTTCGACTTCGCGCTTAGACGAATAATTTAGATTTAAGCTTTCCAAGATTCCTGTTCCACCTTGGGTTTGAAGTGATATAATTAGTGATTAGTGCAGTTATGTTAGGTAACATAATATTACGTCATACTAGAACAGAACTCTCACAATATTATTTATTTCATCCTGATCTGTATGAATCTTGTTTTATTGCGTAAGTGATTGTGGACTTATGAAATCTTTATTTTTAATTTACCAAAAATGAAAATTGAATAAATCATACAATTACGTAAAAAAATTGTTTTATTGTATTAAGTATTAACCAACAACGAAATACAAAAATATTCCATTTAACTTCATGATTCAACATTGGAATAAAACACACACACAAAATGTTAATTGTACTAATACAGGCGGAAGTGTCACCACGTAAACGTATCGTTTTCTGAATTGTATTTAACACTGTCTAGAGATTTGATACTATTCGGATCAGAGGAACAGAACAGCTGCAACATATTCTCGTTGATGCCGCAGTCTGATAGATTTTCCTTATTGAAAGCTTTGGTAAAATTGTTGGGATCATTTTCATTTGAAGCCTCTTCTGTAACAAAAAAAATGATGAAGCAATGTATTTATATATATTTATAGGATACATTTTTAATATTATTTTAAAGGTTTTTAGTTCAACTCAGATTACATACCTTCTGCCATTTTTTTTGCTGCCCATGAGAAGGCTAACGTAGGCTGATGATGTGCAAAGGTAGCGCTAAATTGCGCCGATGTGCTCGTCTTGAGCACATTGAACAAAGAGTGCACCGTCGTCGGAAGGATGGGTCCTCTTAATTCTATAGAGTAGTATTTCTTGTTATCCGAGTATATAATATTCTCTCGCACCTAAAATATAAAGTTTTGTTTATTTTAGTTCAACTATTTTGATAGTTACTGTAATCACAAATAAGACTAAAAGACGAAGTCTTAACCAGTTAAAAATAATTTAAGATGTATTTAATGTTTTAATGTTTCTTTTAACCCCTAACCTGGTCACAAGTGCACTGGCATTAAAACACATTTTTAAATATGGTGTGTTCTTATTTTCTACCTGTACAATGTATACCTAAAATCCGTTTCTTAAAAAAATATTATAATTTAGACATAAAAAGTGGTCGTATTATGCACTATGCCTGATAAGAAGACGACAAATACAAATATTGGTAACCAAATAAAGGTTTTATGAATTAAAGAAATAAAAAGATCACTATGAAACTGCAATTACCAAGGTGGTCGATAAACCGTATTATGCCTGATTAAGGGTTAACTCTTCGGTTATTCCGTTTATTGACTCTAGTACTGTGTATACTCGGAAACTTTCGTTTGTCATCAAATCTTGGGCGAGATTGATTCGAGTGGAAATACTATTGCTTGGAATCTGTTTATCTGATCCAAAGTGGATAAATGAACTCGCATTGCCGAGTACAACAACAACTCTAGTGGTTGTTACAGGGTGAACTTAATTAACATTTAAAAAGTAAGATGCTTAGTGAATTTAAAAACTGATGTACATGTACATCTTACACATATACTTTAGACGACATAAAATTGATAATTTTGAAAACCAGCAATAACTTACTCACTGAGACCATTTTAAGGAGCCCCAACAAATGTATTGTACATTTGCGGTAAGCTAGTGAGGAGTTGTGTATCCAGCTTATTCTATAAGATAATGTAGCATCAGAATACGCTACTATGTCATTATGTTGTAAATTTCTAGTCGATTAGACTAGTAGAAGTTGGTCTGATTCTTTCAAAACTAGAAAAAAATAACCTTGAAACGTCTGAACAGATCCTCATAAATTATAGCTACGATTCATCTTGATTACATCAGTTATCAACCAAAAAACCGCACCAAAATTGGTCCATTCTTTAAGGGGGCTACGATGTCAAACTTTTTTTGGGTCGGGGATTAGCAAGGGTCTTCAGTGAAATCGGCGTTGACGGCAGACTTGCAGTTGAGCAGGAAGTTGACCAGCTGTAAGGTGTCACCTTCAGAGACTGCAGCGTGCCGCTGTGGAAGGCGGTGGGCGCGATGAGCGTGGGCGGCACGGCGGCGAGCGGGCCGGCGGCGCTGACGGCGGACTTGCAGTTGAGTAGGAAGTTGACCAGCTGTAAGGTGTCACCTTCAGCGACTGCAGCGTGCCGCCGTGGAAGGCGGTGGGCGCGATGAGCGTGGGCGGCACGGCGGCGAGCGGGCCGGCGGCGCTGACGGCGGACTTGCAGTTGAGCAGGAAGTTGACCAGCTGTAAGGTGTCACCTTCAGCGACTGCAGGGTGCCGCCGTGGAAGGCGGTGGGCGCGATGAGCGTGGGCGGCACGGCGGCGAGCGGGCCGGCGGCGCTGACGGCGGACTTGCAGTTGAGCAGGAAGTTGACCAGCTGTAAGGTGTCACCTTCAGCGACTGCAGCGTGCCGCCGTGGAAGGCGGTGGGCGCGATGAGCGTGGGCGGCACGGCGGCGAGCGGGCCGGCGGCGCTGACGGCGGACTTGCAGTTGAGCAGGAAGTTGACCAGCTGTAAGGTGTCACCTTCAGCGACTGCAGCGTGCCGCCGTGGAAGGCGGTGGGCGCGATGAGCGTGGGCGGCACGGCGGCGAGCGGGCCGGCGGCGCTGACGGCGGACTTGCAGTTGAGCAGGAAGTTGACCAGCTGTAAGGTGTCACCTTCAGCGACTGCAGCGTGCCGCCGTGGAAGGCGGTGGGCGCGATGAGCGTGGGCGGCACGGCGGCGAGCGGGCCGGCGGCGCTGACGGCGGACTTGCAGTTGAGCAGGAAGTTGACCAGCTGTAAGGTGTCACCTTCAGCGACTGCAGCGTGCCGCCGTGGAAGGCGGTGGGCGCGATGAGCGTGGGCGGCACGGCGGCGAGCGGGCCGGCGGCGCTGACGGCGGACTTGCAGTTGAGCAGGAAGTTGACCAGCTGTAAGGTGTCACCTTCAGCGACTGCAGCGTGCCGCCGTGGAAGGCGGTGGGCGCGATGAGCGTGGGCGGCACGGCGGCGAGCGGGCCGGCGGCGCTGACGGCGGACTTGCAGTTGAGCAGGAAGTTGAACAGCGCACCCGCGTCGGCGCCGCGCACCGCCACCAGCGACTGCGCCGCGCTGTCCACGCTGCTCTCTGCGCTTGCCGATACGCGAGCCTGTGATCGAGATGATTTTTTTTTAAATAGCCTACAAAGAAGTTGGCCTCCATGAATATCTGCAGGCCAGAAGAGCTAGCTACAAATGCGTTG
Source organism: Hypolimnas misippus (assembly GCA_037950945.1). Lineage (NCBI taxonomy): Eukaryota > Metazoa > Arthropoda > Insecta > Lepidoptera > Nymphalidae > Hypolimnas > Hypolimnas misippus. The sequence continues at coordinate 3,529,871 of JBBEEQ010000024.1, forward strand.
CCGGGATAAAAAAATAATAAAGGATATAAGGAAAGTACCTAATGAATGGAAGTGGAAACTTTCGCACTCGCTGCACGAAAAGCAGCTATGTGAGCTTGTTTCATATAACTGTGTTGGTCTGAATTATGCTGCACAGAACACAAAATAAGGCATCAGGGCAGTCGTTTAGCCATTTCTTTAATTTATAAATGCATCTTATATTGTATGTGTCAATATGTCAAACTAATGTGTTAAAATTATTAATTAATAGCAGTTTTTAGTGCATATTATATGATATTTGAAAATGTTAATACTGAACGAGTGTGATTATTCAAAAATTCATGATTTTCGTTCCGGGATATGTTAAATCTACTTAACACGTCAAGCTAAGATAGATTAAAATTATAAATGTATTTTAAAAATTGAGCTGAGCAAATTCAATAAGTTTATAACACTATTATATACATTATATGTTTTAAGTCATGTTTACTTGACTGTACCATGCGCGAGTTCGGACTCGCCTCGTATTCAGACCAACACACTTACGTGAAACGAGGTATGCTTTACGTCCATTTTCTGTGAGAGTACTTAAATATGCAGATGAATATTAAAACCAAAAAACGGCGTTAGTAGAACATTCCTCTAATGCAAGAATTACGCTTATAAGTTTTAACAATAAGTGTAATTCTTGCATTAGAGGAATGCCTAGCTCCGTTTTTTTAAATTTTAAATTCTATTTATGGAAGCAGCTATGAGGTTAAAATAATGAGTATATTCTTTTCGAATAATAGGAAAAGGAGAGACTTCAATCCTGTAATTTTCTTATTTTTGAAGATACTACCTTTTTTTAAGGTATTTATTTTCTATAATTTACTTTTATTACGAATATCCAGAATAGATTTTTATTTTACCTGCGCGTTATTTATTTTCTTTATTTCTTCAGTTTCTAGGCCCATCTGTGATAGAAACTCGTCAGGGTCTTCTTCATCACCTGAGCAATTTTTTTCTTGTTCAGGCTTTGTATCATCCATAGTATCGTAACAACTATCAAATGACGTATTTTTAACACGCTCTTCATCAGAAGTGTTGAGTTTTCTTTTGTTGTCTGGTCGAAGAGGCATTGTGAATTCTACATCTGAAAAAAATTTGAAAAAAACAATGTATTTTTCTTATAATAACATAAAAAAAAATTAACAAAATAAAACCTAGTGTATCGAGGGTTTGTACAATTCAAATCTAATTCATGCTTAGCTAGAGAAATCTAAACTTAACATGGAATATATAAAGTAATCACAAAGATTAGGATCAAGAGTAATCCATTAATAAATAAACAAGAGAATCCAAAAGAAAGACAATTTTCAAATAAAAAGTAATAAAATTTGCAAAGGCTAGTTACGCAGTTTTGAACTTTCTCCGATGATATACATATGCAGGGTTATTTTAAAACATCATCGGTGGCAGTATTCACCTTCCTGTCGCAGCGCGTGTCGCAGGCCGCTGGTGGTGGGCGCGATGAGCGCGCAGGGCTCGGGCGCGCCGCACAGCCCGGCCGCCAGGAACACGCACGTGAACCCGTTCGCGCACACGTAGAAGTACGGGCAGTGCAGCGCGCGCAGCAGCTGTTGACATGTAGCCGTGGTGACACAACCACAACACTAGCTGATGATGCTGAATAGATTATTCAGTGGCAGATCTAGGACTTCAGTTTAAACAGCAGGTTGACCAAAATTTTATCATAGAAGGGGTAGCATTTTGGTATTATCTTAACTAAGAGTAGGTTTTGTTGGCACAATACTACAATTTATAATGCGATATTATATATCATTTGCAATGTTATTGTATTCAGATAAAATATTTTAACTCACCTGAAACAAAGACCTAAAACTTTCTGTCCATTCAGTAAATAGTGCTTGCTTGGCTTCTTCATTGGTAGCCATGAAGTTAGTGGCGGCGACTCTTCCAGTGGAGCGCGGGAACAGACTTATCCATGGCAAATGTGGGTGCTGCCAGTACAAGCAGGTTTGATGGAACCGAGCTCTTGGTGAAGTGTCCAGTGTAGATGATGTAGTTGTGTCCAGGCATCGTACAAAGCTACGAAATGTTAAGAAATTATATATTTTGGATAACAATGATAGAATGATTAAAGAGTAAGTTTAGACACACTAGCTGTTGATCGAATTAGTACAAACACACAGTATATTGACTTAATCCTAAACATGGTGAAGCACAATAGTATACAAGTTCGATGACTGTGTTCTGTGTAAATTAAGGAAAGTTGTTGAAAAAAATACAAATACAAAATTACCCAGTAATCCCCGATGCTTCCTCACTGGCCTTTAACTTTGTGGTCCAGGGAAATGGCTTTGGAGACATTAATCTCAACTTGGTTTTTAAGGCCCAGTCTATTGTAAGATTTTTGTAGTTCTGTTCGGTGACATGCTAAAAAATGAATTTCATTTTCAGTTGTAATAATATTAAGAAATAAATTGACTACTATTTTTTAAATACCAAATTTAATGCAATACATAATTTTAATTATGCTTTACTTTCCTTTGAAACAGAATATGAAAAACACAGATACATAATTTAATGACAAATAAAGGCGGTTCTCATCATTAATAGAAAATATCCATCTTAAACTTACAGTTTCTACAGTATGATCTGCTGTGAATTTTTGCAATAGATTGGAAAATGTTGACAGCTTCTCAGAGTCAACTTCCAAAGGAGGTTTTTCAACAACATTAGAAGGCAATTTTAATAATGTAAATAAAGTTTTATCATTTGATTCACTAAATTGATTAGCATCTTCTAATTTTATTTTCTTGTTTGGATCTACGCTATTCCTGTGAAAATAAATTAATAAAGGTACAATAAAATGTACAATAAATCAGTTCTTATTTCAAGAAATTAAATTAATAATAAAATATTACTTTGAAAATGGATTTTTTCTTTTATCTCCATTCAGGATTCTGGAAAAGTCTAAGTTAATCGGTTTTTTACTTTGTTCTTCAGCAATTGAAGTAGAGGGCTGTTTCATTCGATCCTGAAACACGTAAATAAGTATATTTTTCATTTTTGCTCTCTTTAAACAAAAGACGCATTAAAAGATAATTCAAATTTAGTTAAATATTGACTTGCCTGCAATGCTTTTTTTCGCTTTTTTAACTTGTGCAGTTGCATTACTTGATTCGGAGTTTTCCATGGTGACGGAGGGTCCATCTCACAACGAATGCTATTAATCTAAATCAATTAGTTTTACAGACAATACATTTATAAATTTTAATCATAAATTACTTATTTTTTAATTGTAAACAACAAGAACAAAAGTGTTATATGCACACGGTTTACAAACGTTATTTACATAATTGAAGTTTGACTTTGAGTTTCAAACTTTTGACTTTAGTACCTACAGAGTATAGTAACAATTATTTCGTTTGAAACTGAATAACTACAATAAATATGAAAAAATATATATTTTAAAGTATAATTATTAGAGACTATACAGTTATATTATATAATTAAAGACATATTATAAGGTCATGGATTTTAGCATCTAGAATATCGGCCTCCTTGGCGTCCAATCGCTAGCTGGTTGCTAGGCGACGTCATAACGTTTTACCAGCTAGCAATTAGTATGAGCGAGAGTATCTATGGGCTAACAAGTAAATAAAAAGAGATTTTTAACGTCAAATAGTATGAATGTAACATCTATAGTTCGAAATTAGAATTGAAGTGAATAAAATAAAATCCTATTCTTTAGTAACCGGATTCTATGAATAGGTGGAACAAATTAGCTAAGTATTTTTTGTTTTAGAATGTTCCACGATTACGGAACTAAATACCTTTTTGCAGAGACAAAAATTGGGAATGGTTTCCGGAAAAACTGAAAGTTTGTGTTAACTTAGGCCGATTATTAGACAAGATAGGACAATGTCGGGTTGTCTTATGTTATGAAAGATCATAAATAGGTACTTAGTCTTTTAGTAAATATAATGTCACTGTTTTTATAATACTTAATAAAATGAGAAATAGTTACCTATAGAACGTCCGCTTAGTGTGAATATATACTTAGTCGAGCAATAAATTCTGTTACAAATGAAAATGCATTTTTTATGAAGTAATGTAATATTATTAAAATTGATACCTACATATTTATTAAAAATTCAGCAAAGAAAAAAAAAATAATTCGAAATGGCTACCTTTGGCTTTTTACAAAACTTGCATCTGTTTGGCAACGAATCTATGGATTTATGCATTGTTTCCAAGAAAAATTTCGCCACTGCTTACTTCAAAGATTTTTTAATAGACTTAATGTTGCCGTATCGATTAGAGCAGACCATATTTCCTCTAGAACTGACCATAATAATTTATAGCGAGAAGTCTCAAGAGTCTTCATTTTTCGCTATAATTTTTTTACTCTGTAATGGGCTTTCAACGAATTCTGGCTTTAACAGCTTTTAACAACCTTTGTAGTTCTAACACGCGGCTGCCATGCCCCGATCTTTTCTAGTCTTCGATAGAGGAAGTGTTGTTGTATCCGTTGATAGTACGATATGCGAAAATACGGCTGACACCAACCTTTTAAAGTGGTTTCGTACCGTTTTTTCTTAACACCGCATTCTATATTGCAATTTGATAATGAACACGAATAAATATGTGAAGCGGTAAAATCGAAAGTTTTTTAAATAATATACGTGTTATAAATTCAAAATAATTAAAATAAAAAAAAAAGTTTTTTTTTTGTAACAGTATCTATGGTCAATCTAAGTATATATCAAACTAGCTAACTTTGTTCAAACGTTTACTTTTCAATTAAATATAACATTAACTGCTACTCGCGGTTTTACTCGCGTTTATGGTTACTGTTTCGCTCCTATAAGTCGTATCGTGATATAATGTAGCCTATAACGTTCCTTAATAAATAGGCTATTCAATGCAAAAATATTTTTCAGGACCGTTAATTTTTGTAAAGAAGTAAGAATCAGCTATGCTATAGTGGTAGGCCTTAGTAGCGGTAAATTCTATGACGACAAAAAGTCTTAATTTTGTAATTGGTAGTTAAATTTACATCATTTCATCTCCCATAATGATGCAATACTTGTATCAAGATTAATTTGGTAGTTCTTACTATATTGCCTACAAAGGACCTTTTTTAGCTTTGTGAGTAATAAGATATAGACGACGACTATTTCAGGTCATACTCGTAGATGACAAACTTGTAATTACGTTTCTGTTTGTATGTACCTATGAGTTACGTTTTTATTTTTCATAATTACTGCAAGCAGAATTGGTACATACGAGTATCACTTGTATGTAAAATTAAACTAAATCAGGACGAACGAATAAGTATTTATACAATTAGTATGTATTTATGTAACAGAAGATGTACCTACCTACAGATTTTTCTGCTTTAAATCTGCGCATATGAAAAACTCAGCAGCTTAATCCGATACTTAACCGATGGAGTTGTAGTTAATAAATCATTACAACTATTTAGTCTCCGCGACTTCGTCTACATACAAACTGTCACACTATTTCACCCCTTTCATTGTCGCGGCACAAATAACATCCGATTTATCTCTATACCAACATTCATAAAAGTTGGCTCAATAGCTAAGAGAAATGCACAGCTACTTATGCATTATAATAGTATAATGGGTTGTCTATCACTCTGAAAAAAAAAAAAACGTTAACCATAAAAGGCGTAAAATTATGTGTTTTAATTTTATATTCATATTTAATATAACGGGTTTTATCGCGATAATTAATGGTAGTAATACCTTTTTTTGCCCGAATTTTCGACGAAGTTGCTTCCGTCGTAGTCACGAGCTGACCACGACGGATGTTATATTAAATATGAATAGCATAAGTCACGAAAGTTTATAATATATAATACTAATTTTCTATAAGATTTTCTTAATTGTTTTAACTGTAATTTAATATAGATTGGTACCTACCTACTGAAATAAGTTTAAAAAGATATCTAATCTTTCCTGTTAGTTAGACTTGATAGAAATGCATATATTATTTTCCTTACATGCCTAGTGTCTTTACATAGAACATAATGGTCAGTAAGTTGGCGATCCATGCGTGCTGTTAAGTATATTCTGATTTTTTTTAAACTTTGTTCGCGACTACGCTTGCCGTAATGTAGATTTCGTTTTTTTAGCTATTAAGGATAAGTTATTGTTATATTTCGATTGATATGTTAAGTTCAGTGTCACATAGTAGTTACTGTCAGGGGTCAGAGTAATTTATGAATTCGGAGAAAGTATTATAATATAATTTTAGTTTTTCTTCCTTAAAAATTAGAGAATATGTCGCTTATTCAAAAAGTTACGCGTAAAAAAATCATAATTTTAAATGTCTGTATGTTTTTTTAACTCATTGACTATTTTAAAACTATTTTATTTTACATGTTTTAATGTTTTTATAGAAATCATTCATGTTTTCGTAATCGACTGCCCACACAACTAATGTAGTATGGATACTGTGTAAATCATATAAAATAACTATGAATCATTTTAACTATAGTACGATTCTATCAAAATGGCTACAACGCCATGATACATTTTTTCCACAGTATATATAAAAAAATATGATTTTGTAAAAATCAACGTGTTAAGGTATGTATAATATTAAATAAATAATATTTAAAAACGGTCTTTAAGAATTTTAATTTTATTTAAATAAAATAAAAACAAAACAATTTTAATGAAAAAGCATACATCGATTACGGCGGTCTTGATCTTATTTTTTTAATTGCTAACTGGTTTCAGAATTCAGGCAGGTTCTTAACAGCTGAACTATAGCAGGGAGTGAAGCGATGACCTATCAAATCTCGGCTTATTTCTCCCGCGCGTTTGGACGCGGCACAGCGGGTCAGCGGCAGTCTCATACCGTACTCGTTCACACAACACGCTATAATGGCCGTTTACATCACATCAAAGCCATAAAGTTAATAAAAAAATAAATAAAAGGCGCGAAAAATATAAAAATGGTCGATACAAATTAATTTTGAAAATGATATGATATTGTATTTGTGTTATCATTTCATCGTATTTTACAAAAATGGCAAAATATTTGTGTGATTTATGTGTATTTTTAAAAAGACGCGTCTATTTGGTAAGTAATGTGCTTATTTTATATTTTAATTATATTTTATAACTTGAAATTATTTTTTACATATACTTAACAACCCTGTAGTTGGATAGGCGATATAAGATATGATATGATAATACCTATTATATGTCATGAAATATTGTTAATTTATATTTTGATTGATTTAATGACTTACTAACTTATACAAAATAAAAAATAACCAAAAGTATCAAATGAATAAAACTGGTTTCCTAATGAAATTTATGCCAATTTTACGTAACTTTTTACGTTAAGAAAATCAACGAGTATATTACATTTTTCATTTTGAAATAAAAATCTAATGTAAAAAAGAGCATAGGCCTAATATTTTAACGAGCATGAAAGAATTTCGCGTGCACACTTTGCATAATGCAACTCCGAGAAATAATGGGTGATGTCATCTTGAGAGTTTGGAGTCGCCAACGAAGGCTGTATACATTACATCTTTCTATTAATTCTCGAAGATTGGTTTTCAATAAAGAGGCAATGTACAGGAATTTATCGGAAGTTCCCTTGTAACTTAAACGCCGAGTTCGACTAGCCTGTCGTCCTGGATTAGTTTTGTTGCATTCTTTATAAGACGAATGAGGCTTTTTACGTGTCAAAGTATGTTTCAATAAATGCAATGTAAGTTTTATTAACGATTTTCGATGGAATTTTGGTACTTGCCAGTTTATAACTTTTTTCATGTTTATTATTTAATTTTACCAATTTAATGTAAACATGTACTAATGATAAGATATTTATAATTAATTACTATTTCTTCTTTAATAAATATGCTATACAAAACATTTTTTTTAATCAGGCTCGCAGTACCTGAAACAATTACGATAAAAGAAAAAAAAATCCATATACGTAACATTATCTTATGCCAGTTAGTCGGAATCAAGGTATGGGACATGTGTACTTTACGTAAGCACTTAGTAAATATGTGTACAGCCACTGTCAAGTTCTAGTGGTATATAATTAATTAGCGAGATCGTCCCATTTTATTACCACCTGTATAGATAAAATACGTTTCTGCGAAACTAAGGATGTCCGCGATGAATTCTTAGTACTTTCATGTTTTATAAGAATTTTTATTTTGAAGATTAATAAATTCCTAAGCCATATAAGGATATTTTTTAGATTGAAATATTACATTTCTTCGTGTATATGGCACAGTCAAATCTCTTTACAAGACAATAGTACTTTTATCTAGCAAAATCAATCAAAAGTTACTACTTATTATTATGCTAAGTATCGTTAATAATTATGATACAAAATTATTTATGATTAAAGTAATAAGGTATTTTATTCCATAAATATATTCAAAAGTCTTAAAAAATAATCACTTGTTATACCAAAAATAAATACGTACATATAATAAATATAACGGGTAGGACTAGCATTTAAGGATTTTTGATATAAAAATGATATGTGAAAATGTCATAGGCTAGGTACAGTTCCTTTGGCATTACTTATGTGTTAGCTATACGTATCTACAAAATATAAAAAACGTAAATAATAATGAAAGTGCTTGTTACGCGCAAAAGTCATTGTAAATCATATATTATTAGTCAGCAACTGATTATTTTTTTAGCTAGTGCATTTTATTTAACACCTATAGGTTTTTTAACTTGCAATGTGCACAAGTAAATAAATTAAATAAAAAACATATTTTGGCGCCAAAAATACGCCATTTTGATTTTTATCTATACTTATAATAAATCTGTAGAGAGGTCAATTCTGGACATGAAATATATTATCAAATTAACAATTAGGGGGTGATTAGTGATCGATACTGATGCTAAAAATGCAATCAGTAAATATTTTGTCTATTTGTATAAGGTACATACGTATGAAAATAAAAACTACTCGACGGATTTTAACGAAACTTGGTACAATTATTTTTCATACTCCTGGGCAGGTTATAGTATACTTTTCATCACGTTATAATCGATAGGAGCAGAGTAGTGAAGGGAAATTTTGGGAAAACGGGAGACGTTACTCCAATTTTTAAGCTTACGTCGCGTATGCAGCCTTCATGGTTAAAGTTACATAGAAATAATGTATGACGGATATATCCTACGTAAAATTTTCTAAAAAATATCTCGCATTTTTTATGGTTGACTTACAATAGCACGTGTAATTTTTGATAGCTTAGCAATTAAATTAATTTAAAAAAGTTAACATTATTATCTATTCAATAAAAAAAATCATAGATATCAAGTATTGTGGATTGACATATTATATTTCCCTACTAAAATACGATAGTTAATTTGTCTGTCACATCAAAACCACTGAACCCTGAGGAAGGACACATGCTACTTTTTTACGAAAAACGACAAAAACGCGGACGAAAAGCTAGTACCATTACTATATCTAGTGACACTCGCGTAATAATGACAATTTACAGATTAGTACAATAGTTTTGAGGGAACATAGTGTGGACATATTTGTACATACGTAAGGGTTAAAAAATATAACTTTCTTTTTTGGCCTCGACTCAGTTGGATGAAAAACCAATCAAATAATAGTCGAGCCTGCTTATAAGGGGTTAATGCTATCGTACAATATACTAGACCATGTGACTACCTTGTTATAAGAGTATACAATATACATTTGTTGTAGAGGCAATAGAAATACAAATTCTGTGAAAATTTTAACTCTATTTATTACGGTTCATAAAATATAGCGAACGGAAGGACAGCGGAGTCTTAATAATAGGGGGAAAGCTACTTTTAGTTTTATCAAGCGGCGCAAATATGAAAACACTCAGAGGAGTTTCGTATTTGTGCCGTTTGTGTTTGCCGTTGATACCATGGGGTCCTGGAGCGAGGAGCTTAAACGATTCTACAAGGAATTGTCTTTCCGCCTTGTCGAGCCTACAGGTGATCGAAGAGCTGACGACCACCTTGGTCAATATATCAGAATGCCGCCAGTGTTTTGGTCGTTTTGCCTCACTGCAATGACATCGACAGATTTTTTAGTTCTATATAGTCTTTTTAATTATTCCTTCTATATATAAAATATTATTTTAACTTAAATTAGTGTTTTTGTGTGAATATTGTAAATAGTATTTATTATCAATTAATAAATATTGTACTTAAACAATTCCGGATATTACTTTATTCCTTTAGTTACAAGTTTTCAAAAATACTTAAAAATAGAATAATCGCGATAATGGTATAATGTATTGTTAACCCCCTTTGGTTTTATAAAATACTCAATTTTTTATATTCATACATTTTTAAAATTACTCTTAATATTTTGTACAACAAAGATTTACTAAATATTTGTTATATAGGACTTCTTTAAGAGTAAAAGGATGTGTTTCATTACAGAATTTGTAATGCTTAAGATAGTGTAGAATCGAGTAGAGCAGTAGTGTTCACCGGTATTCGATAGAAGATAAAGATATATTGAACGTTATGGTTTAATGCGTAAAATTTTAAAATGAAAATGAAAAATCCAGACACAAAAAATGGCAACTTTGGTTTTTTTTTTCATGCGCAGTTGAATTTAACCGAAATATGAAAAATACCTAATAAAATAGCATGGAAAAAATATTTTATTTGTAATCAAAATTAATTCCAAATCAGCCAAAAACTCGTTGAATTTTAACTTTTGACTCTGAACTTTGTGCTCAATAATATATGCGAATAGATTTGAAATAAATGATATAATCATTGTAACTGTATCAGTAACTAAAACAAGAAAAGTTAAGCATAAGATAACACGCATTTAAGCTGTCATGTGCTTATCAGATGTAAATGAGATTCCGATAACGCGTTCAACATCTATTAATTAATGCGGGACCACACTCCACTCGCTGTGATCGGCTTCATTCAGATGTTCAATGGAGGTAGCTGTCAAAGGCGTTTGTATAGACTGTCGTTACGCACAAGATTTGAATAGAGTCTGCTCTGAAGTGGCATGCTGTGCCAGTTTAAACTTCCGACGCATGTCGTGTCGTTTGCTAGGACTTATGTCCGTTTTAAGGCTACAACTCTCAATGGAAACTGTTTTCTCTGTGAGAAGCAACTTGTGGAATGGAATGTAGAATGAAAAGGATACACTCGGTCCGTTGCTAAAGTTAAAATTCATATTTGTATCATGTGTAATATGTATATTATGACAGTAAATAAGAAAATTCTTCACACAATATAAGGCCAGATATAATTGTTAGATTAAATTATCCATGATTAAAAAAAATACTTATAATATAGATACTTACTGTATAGATCTGAATAATATAATTGAAAAAAAAAACCTTACAACCTGGGCGCTCTAGGCATTCGCCCAGGACCCTTCGATTGATGGCGTTATAGTTAATATCAGATTATTGAGAAGTGATTTATGATTTTACCTCTTTTCAAATTGAAAGATACTTCTATAAATATAGATTTTCTGTGTATATTATACGTCTATTCATTTAATGTTACAACAAAGAAATAAACATAACACTTACAGTGAAATAAATCTAAAATTTTACCTATTTGCTCTTTATACATATGTTAGGTTTTGTTAAGTTCTGATTGATATCAGTTATTTTTTTATTTATTACACTAGTCCATTTTACTGATGTTTAATATTTTCAGCTAACATCAGACTATTATGTATTTTAATACCATTTTGCTTTGTTAGATTTCAGTTATTTAGACTGAGTTGCAATCGCCTACACCGCGAATGATAAATAGCACGAGTGTTTGGACTTAAGACTTCCTACCATTTAATTTTATGAAGTTTGTATAAATACGATACACCTCAGTTAAAAGAAATTTAAGTGTGATACTAGTAGTAAATAACATTTTATCTTCGAACAAATGATTTGGTTAGGAATAATTGGTACGTCTTGCGCAAATGATTTCATTGTAAGCAGTAAAGTCAAATATTTTAGAAAATTTATTTCTAGATTGTTGTTAATAGTACTGACGGAAATAGTCATTTAGTCAAATCGCATCAATGACGTTTACACAGTAGAATACAGTACAGTCATATTTATGAGTAAGTTAGGGGTGATAATTATTATTAACATTGTTATGACATATCTAAGTAAATATTATATTTCATTATATTTTACCTATTATTGTACCTATATATTATTTGAATTTCACTTAAATTTTTCACAGTCGTGATTTTATGAAGACTATAGAAGACTTTTTAAAAGTCGTCATTCGGCCAAAGTCAACTGGACGCTGATAAGCAATACTGTGTCAAGCCACACGGACTTCGTTTTGAGAAAATGGCGTCTAAAGATGTCAAACCTATTCTTAATAAATTAGTTTGAAGACGTATATATTCATCTTTTTTTTCTATTTTGATAAAATGTATATTGAATCAAAAGCAGATAGATTTATTTAATATGTTATATAATAATAAGTTTTTAAATATTTGAGATTATTTTATAAATTGCAAAATATGGAACGCACCTGAAATACGAAACATTGAGTTAAGAAACTTTTTTCCATACTTATTTAGTTTAAATGACTTGAAATTTGTTTGGGTAATGTTAAATAGGTGACGTAGAATCAAAATACATCAATATCTTAAAATTTGACTTTTTGTGGGTTGACACATTATTGCTTATGAGCATCCAACTAAAACCACAACTTGTTCTAAGAAAAGAATATGAGTATTAGCAACCACAAATCGAAAACGAAGTAAATAATCTATTTTTACAAAATATAAACAATTAATTTAAGGAAAATTAATGTCACAATTTTGATGTTAAAACAATAGGCATCGAATTAAATTGTACTAAAAATTCTTACAACTTTCGGTTTAAGATTTAGTGGTAGCACGGTGGTATAACGTGGTAGCTTCTCATTAACTAGCTTTAGTTCGCGGCTTTTCTTGCGTTAAGGTAGATTTTGTTTATATACATAAAATATAGTTTATGGTCATCTAGATTAACGAACCATTTGAATGGTAACATAATTTTTAAAATCGGTTCAGTGGTTCCGGAGTTTATGTCGCACACACAAAATTCGCTTTGTATTATTTTAAATTGTGTAAAAACCTTATATATTAATAAAATGTACTTTTATTATTTATATTTTTTGTTGATTTTCTGACATGCTCATAATTTGTCGCTACTTAAAATTATTTAGATAATATTAAAAATAGTGCGTGTCAGGTTTATTAGATGTTTTACGGTAATGTGAGTCACAAGTCAAACGTTTTCGTGTACAATTTCCCAGTAACAGTCGTGTGTGAGCTAAAAATATCAGCATGTATCGTAGAATGATTTTTCAACATAGTCAGTGAATTAATAAATTAATCATTAAATCGTATTAGAATTGGTTTAAATTTAACGTTTAAAATATAACTGAAAATATGTTAGATCGTCTGTTGTTTAAAATACGGCGTTTGAACAAATATAACAGGGGATTATTTTATTATGATGTATTTAATTAACATAAAATACTTCTTTATTAAACATTCTTTATTCAGGTAACAAGAGAGAGAGAGAGAGAGAGAGAGAGAGAGAGAAAGAGAGAGAATGTTGCCATTCTGTGTTACATAAAGTTAAATATGTGTTGCCACATACATACAACAGGGATACTTAGAAATTTTGAAATATTTGAGTCATTGTTTACATAGCTCAAACTATAACTATAATAATGAAGAACAATTTCACAATTAACGGCTTCAATTAATTTATTATACACCTTATGATGCTTTATCGGGTGTCCGGAAATACACAGACCAACACAAGCAACAATCTAACACAGATGATTGTCTTGGTCTATACAGATTTTTGTTATGAGCGGAGACCGAATCCGCGTCTTAAAAATAACGATGAAACTTATGTATACTGTTTTATTTTTATTTTTTTGTTTTATAAAAATTACCCCGCGTCATAATTACTGCACTTATTATGTGTATTTGCGATATATATTATTACATTTTATATTTGTAATGTAAAAATCGTTGGAGGCGTTTTCGTGATTCAGATTATATGTATATACACATATACACAAGAATTGTTCGTTTAAATGTATTTGATTTTAAAGTAAGTAAATCTGAACTAGTGAGTAGTAGTGAGTGAGTAGGTTCTTCCGCTAGAACTAACTACGAGTAAATATAACAATGGTGCAAACCTTACAATATCGTTACGTTATTAATAATGATGATAAGAATGTGTGATATATGTAAGTAATATTTGATATTTAACACTTTTTTTTTTGGTATAACTATAAAAATATTTAATTTTCTAAATAAACACTATAATTAATATAATACTTACTTGTTATCAAGTCATTTTTTCATAATTTCTTTTTATCTAGTTTTCTGCACATGAATATGTATTTGTGAGAATGCAAACGAACCAACGCTTTTAATTTTAGAAAATAATTAACAAAATATTAGGTTTAGTCTTCTTAACTATAATGGTTGATTGGAATTTTCTAAGTAGCAAGTCTACTTGTAGAAAGATGAAAAAAAACAGCATATGAGAGATTTTAAACTAAAAACTTAAAAATAGTAGAGCCGAGTTCAAAATTCGGGGCTAATCGCTTTTTATACAATTGTTACAAGTTAGTTGTTGTGTTCTCTAGTTGAAATATTCGTCACAACTATCATTTACAAAATATTTCATAGGTTTAATCAATAACTAAAGATATTTTATATGTTTATATTCTTAAAGATAATTGTGTTTTAAAGTACTAAAAGGATTCTTTAACTTAACGATATTTAATTTATTTGTATGCGAGTCGTAGAATTTTTTATCAATATGATTATTTTCTTTGTTTCAGATATCTTGGATCTCATTAGTTTTATATCTTTTTTACAAATCATTTATATTTTATTTATATGGCCATCAATTTTTCTATTTAAGACGAATGTTAGGGGTGAGTTTTTAAATTTTTCCTAGTATTTGTTTTTATTTTTACATTAGCAGTTTTTCATAAGCTTTCGATTTTTTTTAACAGTTTGTTCCTTTTTGTTTCAATAGCACTTGTATAAACTAATCTTAATAGACATTTGTCTATAAATAAAAAAATTAAGACTTAAAAAAAGGAACCGGCTTCAATTGCTAAATACGAAATTTCATATTTACTTGGCTGACGTACTTATTTCACTTATTTCGATTTAAAAACTAAACTACTGAACCGATACTGATGAAAATGTCATCAATATAAAAGTGGGAAATGGGATCAATATAAAAGTATTTATACCTTTTCAAATAAAAAAATATTTTGCAACCGGTTACATATAAATGATATACGGAGGTACTAAAATTAAAAAAAACAATGACTACGAATTGAGAACCTCCTCCTTTATTTAAGTCGGTTGAAAATTAGCATAAAACTTGTTTTAGTAATTACGATTTTAGTGGTTACGACAAGTGCCCTAAAGCTCAGAGGATCTAACCAACTTACTTTCCACTAGCCCATGTATGTGTGACGACTGCTTCGCAATAATTGGATTTATTATTGTATATAGGGCGTTCGACTTTTAATTAAGGTCCTTCAAATGGGGGTTATATAAGTTTTAGACGAGAATTACACGTACAAGTTTTCTTTTACATAGATAGCCAGAACTTTCGTTAGTTGATCTTGGTAAGTGTTACCAGGTTGAAAAGTTATCAAATACGAGAGTAAAACTTTTGTAATGTTAAAAAGTATATTTTTTATGCTAAATGTGACGAGTTGAATTTAAAGAATCCACCATTTGAAGGATATTAATTAAAAATCGAGCTCTATATATAACTCATCCATATTGTATTATTTTTGTTCCAGTTAGGACTATGCGTGTCCCGTGGAACTGCGACTGTCCTAAACATTTGTTGTGCTCTAGTCTTGCTGCCGTTGTGCAAAAAACTAAACCAAGTTCTGTACCGAATCTTGTCAAAAATCTGTCCTGGATTGTTCTTTTTCTGGCTAGAGAGAGCGAAGAGCTTCCATATGACCGTGGCTGTAACTCTTGTAACTTTTGGTGGTAAGTGGTAAAAATCATATATACACTTGCCTTTTGGGTATTATTTTTCTGAAACCAAAGTGGCTAAATTATTTGACCATCTGTTTTAGTTTTTTAATCTCAGATTAGAAAATATTACGAAGTTCATATACCAAAAACTGTAGCCAAAATTATTTCCGTCGAGAATCCTTACGAGAATATTCTGGAATGCTCCAGAAGACCTTTGATTTTTCGGTAGTAAATTGTTAAAATTAGCAGCAATTCGACACAAAGCGCCCTAAGTCGCTTATGCATCTAAACGCCTCTCGTGCACCATTATGTTCTCCAGACAAAGGCTAATGACTGCCACGACACCATTTTAACTTCTGGGCTGAAACTCTTAGTGCGTTAAGATCAACGCACGAAGACTTTGCAGTTAAACAGCTTTGTAAAAATAACGTCATGAGAATTTGAAAAATTCTTTTTTGCTCTTTTGAGAACAAAGCAACGGACTTCTTAGGACAAGTGTTGATCTTTAGATACTGGATGTATAGCTTTTATACTGTTGCTCTTCAGAGGACCTATAATTTTCGTAAGATGTAATCGTGCCAGATATACAACTGACAATAGGTTAGGTAGGTACATTAATACATTATTGGTAGGTACTTTTTACAAAGATATTTTAAAATTGCTACTTAAGTTTTTCTATTACCAAAATTTTCGGCTTACGCCAATTTTATTTTACTTTTACAAAGTTTCTTGCTTATTTTCGCTACAATATATGTACGTTTCATGCTGTAAGTTAGTTTTCAGAGTGTGACAAAGTGCAGTTTATTATTTGAATGGTGACGATCAATGTTTACGGGTTTGCACGTTCGCGTGTTTATAACGTATAAAATAATACG
This sequence comes from Hypolimnas misippus, assembly GCA_037950945.1. Classification (NCBI taxonomy): domain Eukaryota; kingdom Metazoa; phylum Arthropoda; class Insecta; order Lepidoptera; family Nymphalidae; genus Hypolimnas; species Hypolimnas misippus. Next base: position 3,546,781 of record JBBEEQ010000024.1, read on the forward strand.
AAATGTGTAAAGAGTAGAAATCTCCAAATGTAGGCATAGTTTTTGTGTACATTAAATCCTACTTTGAATGAACTTTTTTTAGATCTATAATATCATATACAGCACTCGTCGTGAATACTTACTAACGATGAACACTTCATGTTGCCTACGATACATTTTTAACAAAAATGTTTTTTTCCATAATCGAAATCACTGATCTTTGTCTATGCTATCGATGCAATTTACGTAGGTACTGCACGTACTTTAGGTAACTTCGTCGATTTGTCAAAAAACCCTCAAAAGAGCCATCAATAAATTATTAGGTTTCAAATATCACCTGCTAACTAATGGAACATAATTATGGTTTCGCTAAAGTTTAGTATTTCTTACAGTAATACATTCCGTATCGCATTTCGTGAACTTGTGGAATTTCTCGCACAACTACGACAAACAATGGGCGGAGATCAACTTGGCTAGATACAAGGATGAGGTAAATAATTAGAAATTAACGAAACATTAAACTTAATACATTTTACTTTCTATTCAATTTAATTAATTATGTATAAATATTTAATGAACACTTCTGAACTGACTAAACGAATTATATTTAACGAATTATATTAAAAATTCGGCAACATTATAGAATGACATAAATGAGAGAATGTGTTAAATATCTTTTTAAATTTTTAACAAGTTAGTGTAAACAGAATCGCAGACTGATCTCGTATCTGAAATAGCATAGGGTTGCGAAATTAATGCGAGCGACAAGTCAAGGGTATGAGCAAACACTCGTCCCGTCTAGTGTTCCAGGTGTTTGAAATATACATTGTCAGGAAAAACGACCCCTGGCTAGCTCTGGCTTTGTGTGACAAAGGAAAAACTTATTGCGTTCCTACCAAACATTTGCGAAAACCTTTAGGATTTTTTTTGTGTCAAAGTAGTTAAAATAAATGATCTAAATAAGTCGTATGCATTTTATTTATTAGTTCAATACTTAAACGTTATCGCATTGTAATTGTCCAGACATTAATACTAAATGATTTCATGATGACACCATAAAACATGCGCTTGCTCATAATAACCATTAAATAGGGCATAATGGCGTGAATACATAAATAATTAATGGAAACAGTAGTGCCTGTATTTCGTGCATTGCTTTTAAAGCATTGCACGCCTATTATAATTTATTTTACATACTGCAGCTGCACAACGATGATAAGCTGCAAATATGACCAGTTTGCGTATAAATTATGTTATTTATGGGTTCGTGTTATTATCCAGTGATATAATACTTTCAGCTTTTATAAACGATGAAATATCCTCAAATTTCTTTTTGAAATTCTCTAATATAGATACATTATTAAAGAAATTTAATATATTTTACTAAAGGTACTACTCCTATTATGAATATAAGTTAGTATCTTTTTTTATTGATATATTATTGACGGAAACTGTAGAGTATGGTTAAACATTCTTCACAAATGTAAAAATTTTATCTTTTAATATTATAACACCACTGAAACTAATCAATAAAAACATCTAATGAGTGCCTCAGTGCAACTATGTAATAGCTAAAACTCGAGACCTACACATACTTGTGACCCACTGTACCTCAAGGGTCTATGACGCGACGGTATCCGCAGACTCTTTTATTTCATTAATGAAGCAGAGACTTAACCGTTGAATGCTTTTCATATGCGCAACGTAAATGTGTAAAACTTTATTTTAATAAATTGTGGGGCGCATCGTCATTATAACGCTCGCGTGCCTCCTTTTATTTTAAATGTATCATTAACCAGTTTTTAAAAAGATAAAATAAATACATTGTAACTCACAATAAGGGATAAGGCAATTCGAATAGCTATTGTTTTGTTTTAAGTGGTAGCGCTTCAACTTTTTACAGGATGATTCTCATAATATATCCAATTTAATATTTAATTTAATGTACTGAAGAATCATTACAAAAGAAGATTAAAGATAAAAAAGGTTATTTATTGCCACAAGAGTTATATTTATGTAAGTTTTGTGTAAGGTGAGAATTATACTTATAAGTCTTGTTCTCTTACGATTTTCATAAAGATTTACATAAGTTGTTTATCATTGCTTTGTTTTCGTAACTACTTACGAGTTATCTGTTACTAGGTTACAGAGTTGTTTTATATAATTTACGAGACTAAACTTACAAATATAATTTCCGCCTGATGATAAAATAAATAGTACTTTACACGCAAAATTTACAGTGATTCAAAAAAATTCTGTCTTTCGACTGAAAGCATTTTAAGGACCAAAGAACAAAAAGTTTGAAACCCAATGTTTCAGAGTCCGTTCTTTCTACTAATGAGTGTAGCAGGCGTGACGGGTGTGTCCATGTTGCTGATCGTGCTTAGTATGGGTTTCACATCCACAAGGATCGTGAGACGTAAAGTGTACAACGCTTTCTGGTACACCCATCAGCTATATCTTCCATTTATGGTATTGCTGATGATTCATCCTTTAAGGTAAGTCCTATTTATTATATAATAATTGGCTGTTTAGACCTTAATGATCTAGAATTGAAAATTTAAAAAAAAACTTCGGGAATCTATTCATTGAGACCATTTCAACGAGCCGTATGATACTTTTTTGCTGTAAGTTAATAAAGAGTTGTGTATCTTGCTGATATCAGATTATACTACTCACAGTATAGTAAATTTCCAATTGATTAGACCCATAGAAGTTGCTCAGAAATTGATTTATTTCCTCTATTTTCTTCTTCTTCTTCTTCATTTCCTTCATTCTTCGGGTAGTACTTCAAACTTGTATTTTTTGGTCGGGGGTTGAAATAACAATATAAATAACCACATTTTTAATTCAAATACATTGCCATTAGCATAGGAGTTGGTTGCCATCGTACCAATCGCCCAAATACATATAAGATTTTTGCCTGTTCAATTATAAATATGTTACCAAAGACCTAAACTCTTTCCTAAATTTGAAGTTTTCCAGATACTCTCTACGTATAATCAAATCAATCTAGTTGCTATTTTCTCCGAGTTTCAGCAGGCCTCTTTATTTATTTCAGCGGTGTTTTAAAAGAAGAAATTTTGGACGAAAAACTTCCACTTCATGATAAAAATAAATTAACGAATAGCTCAATTCAGAACGCGCCGAAATTTGCAGCGATACAATCTATGGTAAGAGCAAAACTCACTTTAAAGCACTTGTACTATAAGAAAAACTTACATCGAATTTAACACCATGTCATAAATTTATCACTTATTATCATTTCATCTTGGAAATTCAAGTTACCTTTGACCCATCCTCAACTCTGTAGTACGTAGTTACGTATGTACATGTTTAGAAGTTATGAAATTGAATTAAACGTAGACAGCTTTCATCGTGCACAGGGAAGCTCTTAAGTGCTACGTATTTAATCGAATGCTACTGGCAATTGTTTTAGATGGGCCACGATTACTTATAGCGTTATGCGTTTAAGTGCTGGTGTTTATTATTTGACAATGAAATATTTTCTTAATGTATACCGATTAAAATTATATTGCTCGTATTTGCGTTTTGTAAAGAAAGATTCGTTATTGTCTAAAGCAAAATGTGGGATCGCTTGTATGTCTTTGTATTTAACTTTTTTTTTTCTTTTGGTAAAATATATAGCGATGTGGAAATTAAATTTAAATAATAAAAAATAAATTAAATGAATTATATTTACTGGCCGTAATTATTCTTAATTTTATTTTTTTAATCTGAGATTTTCTGAAATAAGTTTAAACTACTATATAATGAGGTAATTTTTTTTTGTAAGTTCGAAAAAATCTCTAAAATTACTGATTTAATTAATTATTTTTTGTTGGATAGCCCGTTTATCGAGACTCTCAAGTATATTTCTCAACTCATCGATGGTAAATGAATATTCGAATAACGAATTGTGTCAAGCATTTATAAAAGGGTTTATGGAGCGTCTCGGCGCGCCTCATAGATTCATAGCCGATGAGCATGACCTTCATTTAACATTATACTCATAAAAGGTTTTACATATCAATGGCTATGGGTAACTATTGGTATCATGGTGATTGAATAAAGACAGATTATTTGTATAGAGTTTTTGGAGACACGTTTGAATGTCATTATCATATTGGTGTATGTAGTGAGAGAGGACATCCCGAGTTGAATAGATTCATGTCTAAGTTTTCGTAAAATGTAATTGAAGAAATAGAAATTGGTATCGCAGGATATAAGTGTAAACTTAAGATTAGGTCTGGATCGCGATTGGTTACTCTATAGTACATCGTCTTCTTCTTAAGGTGCATTCTTATTGCGTTTGACGATCATTAAACCATCTAGGACTTTTTGGTACTCTAAGCGGCGAACGAAAACTTCCTTTTGCTCTAGTTTTTAGGGTTCCGTAGTAAAAAACGAAAACGTAGTTTCGCCATGTCCGTCTGTCTGTCTGTCTGTGTTTCTGTCCGCGACTTTGCTCCGAAACCCTTAATACCAGAAAGCTGTAATTCGGTATGAGTATACATATGAATTACGCCGAGAAAGTCGTACAATAAAATCTTAAAAATATTTTTTTTCAGGGTGTCTTCCCTATGTGTTAAGAGAGACCAAAATTTTTTTTTCTAATTTTTTTGATTTTGTATGATTAGCTGCAGCAATTAAAAAATTATGAAAAAAAAATAATAATCATAATAATTCTATATTTTGAAATATATCTTAAATTCGATCACATAAATGTTTGTAATATTCGTAGACGTGGGTATGGATGGCGCTACCTTTGACCTGCTTCTTTTTGGACATGCTTTGGAGAATATTTTCAAGAAATCTCGCCAGAGTACGAATACTGAACGTAAGTTCGTTTTCAATTAAATTTTTCATGCCTTAAAATCAATATTATCAGTAAGTCTATTTAGGTATTGTGTTTTTTTAATTAGTTTTAATAATAAAATCGGTTTGTTATGTAATTACAGAATCATTTTTAATTTATCGTTGTCTTAGATTTTCGCGATTATTATTCATTGAAATGAAACTATTTTAAACGGATTTAAATCGCGTATATTAATTATTTTTATCATCCCGACGTTTCGAGCACTTTGCAGCGTTTTTGCATGTCTACCCGTGACCACGAACGCTGCAAAGTGCTCGAAACGTCGGGATGATAAAAATAATTAATATACGCGATTTAAATCCGTTTAAAATAGTTTCATTTCATTTTTAATTTCATTAATTTTTCATATAAAATAATAAAAAAACTTTTACTATATTAAACCCGGTACATTGCTACCATTGTTTCAATAACAAGGTAGCGTTAAATGCAATCGAGCAGGGACACGCTGTTCGATCAAGTCCATTAACCGATTAAACTTTGCATAATTCGCTTTTGTACCGTCAGCAGCGTAATTTTTCCTGTGTTCTTAATACTTTTCAGCTTAAGAATATTAACGTAAGCAGTATAATAAACTAATTGGTTCCCGGGAATTACTTGCATTGCTTTCAGAAAATATATTTTTTTTAATTTTTGGAACAATGGGATTTATACAGGTTCATACATCAAAAATTTGGTTTAACCTGGCCATTATAGTCTAAAATGCTCGTAAATTACATATAACAATGCAGTAACGTAATAACAGTTATCTAGGTAACGGCGAAAGCCGTTGCAAAAGTAAAGGTACTGACAGTAAATTTTTTCAGATGTAAAGCAACGACAAATAACTTATATAAATCTTTATGAAAGTTTGAGAATACTTATAAGTTACAAACTTATAAGTATTTTCTAGATCGATATTTCGGATATGATTTTCCAAGTCATGTGGGTAGTTAGAAAATATTCTAATACAATACAGGTAGCTCACATGGCGGGACGAACAATAGGCTTGTCTCTGAGCTGTCCTCAAGACTTCACTTGTCGTATCGGACAGTACGTGTTAATGCAGTGCTTGGAGCTCTCTGTGATGGAGTGGCATCCCTTCACTGTGGTTGAGGTGAGAAATTAGGCCATTGTCTATTATAAGAAGCGTTTCATTGATTATTATTATTATATTGTTGTAGTTATTGTTTTTTTTTCGTAATTTTTTGTATTTTCAACCCGCGACACAAAAAAGGAGTGTTATATGTTTGACTTGTGTGTCTGCCTAAATAGACATCGTGGCATCGTAGCTCCTTGAATAAATCAATTTTGATGCGGTATTTTTTGTTTGAAAGCTGATGTAATCGAGCGGCCAATAGCTATAATTTATGAAGATCTGTTCAGACGTTTCGACGTTATCAGCTCTTCTCTAGTTGTCACAATGATCTGAGAAATTCCTATTGGCTTAATCGACTTTAAATTTACTATATTGTGTATAATATCATGATTATACTGTAAAAAATCTCGACTTGATTCTGCAGAATCACTTGGAATAACTCCAAAACACAAAAGGTATCATGCTGAGAATCGTTGATATGGTTTTCATTTGTTGATTATTGGCGGTTTTCTTAAATTTTCTAATTTGTTAATTATTAACTGATTTTTATACATGGGTTTACTTTTTATTCTTGTTCCAATCTGGCACTTGTAGACTCAGACCCGTTAAAATAATTTTATTTTAAGGAGTAAAATGTTTGCGATGGCAATTACGGTAGGATCTAGCATTCGTATTCTCTTAGGCAGGGTAGGAGGATCCATAAGTACTTAAGGATAGACCCGGAAGTTGAACATATAACCGTTGTGGTTGACAGTAAAATTGTTCATCACTTACTAAAGATGATACTTTCAATAGTTTCTTTCTACTTATATATTAACTTAGTAATTTAAACGTTAAAGTGTATTCTTGTAAAACTGTTTTTGCTTTTAAATTTTCAGGTTCCTACAATAAACCAAAGAAAATTTGTTATATGGATTAAAGTAAAAGGCGATTGGACGGAAGGCTTGGAAAAACTGTTAAAAGAGAGAGGACCAAGCAATCTTAAGTATGTTCCTAATTAATATTCTCTGAGTTGATACGCTTCTATAATAAAATCCCGGAAACAATATTAAATTTGCCACTTCACAAATTTAAAGTTTATATAAAAAAATCATTAATAGAAAAAGCATACTATTCAGTATATGACTACATTAAAGATAAAACCGCGTGGAATAATAGGGCGTTGATATTCTCGCAGGATAACTGTAGCTAATTGCATCAAACAATATTGTACAAAAATATTTTTAAAAGAGTAACTACTGAGTTTCTCGCCGGCTCTTCTCAGTAGAGTCCACACTCCGAGCCGGTGGTAGCTTCACGTGGGACTGACATCACAAATTTGTAAATTGACGATTCAAAAGCGCTTGTAAAGGCCTATTTGGATAAAGTATATTTTGAGTTTGAGTTTATAATATTATAATATTCTAAGAGGTCACTATCACTTATTTTTAAAGTTTTGTTTTCTTATATTAATAATACGAGTCGATGTGCCCTAGTGGTATCCTAACCCCGTCTATACTAGACGGGGTTAGGATACCACTGAGGCTGAGTACCACTGAGGATGACGCTGAGTTTACAAGTGCTAAATTTGAGTTTAAATTTATCTCGTGATCGATGAAGCAAACATCGCGAGAAACCTGCATGAGCCGGGAGAAATTCTGACTGATGTACGTATATCTGACTCGAAGGACCAGTGAATACCTTAAACCTTCTTCTCAATTGAAGAGGGAGATTTTGCTCAGCAGAGGGACATTTACAAGCTGTTGCTTTAGTTTACATATTAATAAATAGTTTAACCTAAATTCTAAATTACCTTCTAGCGTTCTTATCGATGGGCCTTTTTCAAGTCCTATGCAAGGAATAATTAGAAGTGATATTGCGATTTGTATAGCGGCTGGAGTTGGGATAACGCCATTTGTTTCCGTTCTGAGAGAAATATTCAAGTATGTATAAATTTTTTAATAATTAACAATTAAATTTATGAATTTGTTACAAGCCTTTAAGAACGATTACCACCATTTATTATACAAATTGGTTCAAAGGTTTAAGCTAAGTTAAAAAATGGTTGGTGATATTTTTTTAAATTTATTTTCACGTGTGACAAAAAAATAAAACGCAAAGAAAATTCCTAACTTATAATTATGGACTGAAAATAAAAACAATATACTTTTCAGGAATCCGAAAAGTCGCTCACCCAGTAGAATACATCTAATTTGGATAGTAAGACATGAAAAGGAACTTACCTGGATAGCTGACTTAGCTACTGAAGCTATACTACAACTGAGAAACGCTAATCGACCAGACAGACTACATATCGAATTTTACGTTACAAATTCACAAGAAAATAATCCTAAATACAATATTAATAAAGAACAAAATGCTATAACACATATGGTTGTACTTAATGAAAAGGGTGATTTGACTCACGTGATAGGCGATGAAAGGAAAACATTACTAACTCCGAATAAGAAATGGAATGTTATCGAGGAAAAAGTAAAAAGTGAAGTGAAAAGTGATTTAGATTTCGATATAGCGAAGAAGTATCCATTGATTGGTTGCAGAGTTAGGAGAGGGAGACCACATTGGGATAGAGTGTTTGGTTATTGGGCGCATTTGTATCCTGAGTAAGTATATAAAAGCGAAAGGTCTCATCACAAAATCTTAGACTCTACAAGTGCTTGGAGTTTCCAATTTTGCATAGGGGTTAGGACGTTGGTTCCGCAAAATTCGACCTCTAAGGGGATAAAACCTATGAAAGTCACAAAGAGGGCTCTAATATGATATATCATAGATATATCAAATAGAGTGCAGCATATAATGTGATATGATACTGAAAGGTTTCACAAGCTTGCATTTATATTGAAAAAACTCTGATATTATCTAGTGATACCAGATTTTTAACTAAATCTAAAAATTTGTTAAGCCAATTTTGGATTGTTTATTAGAATATAATTTTTTTCAAAAATTTTCTTTTATAGTCATATGAATTTAATGCTTACAAAAATCTTTTAAATATTTGTCAGATTTTTTTCTTTCTTAAAGTTAATAATTATTTTTATAAAGATTTTACAAAGTATTTTTATTTTCAGACATCATTTAGACCTATATTGCTGTGGACCAAAGAAACTAGTGAAGTTACTAAGAAGCAAATGTAAATATTCCTCAAGATTTACAAAGACTAAACTAACGTTCATTCACGAGGCTTTCTCTTGAGTTTTTATGTTATTGTGTATTGATGGACTGATATTAAATACAATAAATTATTGAAAGTTGTGTTTTATTTAATAATATAATCAAAATATATACGGGTCAAAATTTGGAGAACAATTTTTGTTCTTATTCTATATGGGTACAAAGTAAACTAAGTAATTGTGTTTAGTATAGTCGGCAAATAATAGCTAACCGTCCTAAGGGATTTAGGAATCTACTAGTAAAAATCGTAATTTGTTTCTGTTATTGAAAATGACAATATCAAAAACAAAACTCTCCGGCCTTTTATTACGTTTTTGTTTCCATGACTGTTATCAAGGTGACTGACTGACTGACTAACATAGTGATCTATCAACGCACAGCCCACACCACTGGACGGATCGGGCTGAAATTTGTCATGCAGGTAGATGTTATGACGTAGGCATGGAATTTGATTAATTCTACCCCCCCCCCCCCCCCCCAAGGGGATAAAATAGGGGATGAAAGTTTGTATGAAACTTTGTCATTTTTAAACTGATCGGGCTGAGACTTTGAATGCATAAAGCTACTATGACGTAGGCATCAAACACATCGCAGACGAAGTCGCGAGCACCAGCTAGTTATTGATAACTCTTACATTTTTTTATCTATTCATATAAGTAAGTATATCACAAGATGTTTTTATTATTATTACGACGGTCAAGCACTTGAATCATCCATTAATAAGACGTCACTCTGCCCACAGAAATTAGTATTTATGCTTCGAGTCATATCATTACAAACGCGCTACTAAATGTGGTTTTCAAGGTATTGTATCAGTGGGTGCAAAAAGTCATGTTTTTTAACCGACTTTCAAAAAAGGAGAAGGTCCTCAATTCGTTTAGGATTTTTTTTAAAGAGATGCATATAAAACTTACCACAATATTGTTCCGCTGCTGATTTACGTGTTCCAAATTTTCTAATAAGACAATTATGTAGATTCTTCAATATACATACACTATACCACTCGATATTCCAAGATACATGCGTCCAGTTTATTAATTCCTTAATTTAATATCCTTAACTACTTTTTAATAAAAATAAAATAAAAAATATTGTGGCTCTAAAAATGAAGAATGCATTAGTGCCTATTACACATAGAGCGCATATAATTTAACCTTTTAAAAAGTTTGTGAAACAATACTAATGACACTTATAACTTTTATTGTTCAATTCAATTAAGTAATTTAGTATCATTATGAATCACTCGCTTCTTTTATTTGCAAAATGACTTTCCTAAATAACATTCGTGGTCATTTACACGACATAAATTTATTTGATTTCAATATAAAATATCTTACTATGGTCGGTTTGTGGCCAAACAATGAGTGGGGACGTGATAAATTGTATTTGTATAAAATATACGAAGTCATTCTTCATATTTTGTCAGTTGTTTTTATTATCGTGACTGGTATTGGCACTTACCAGCATAAGCACAATATAACTATTTTTATGACTAATTTGGATAAGGCTCTCGTCGCCTACAATTTCGTTTCGAAGATATTTTTCTTTGTAATGAAAAGGAAACAACTAAATCAACTCATTAACGAAATAAGAAATTCTGGTGACGAAGTTAGTATCGAGAGAAGGAATTTAATGGTCATTCACGTAATTATGATAACTCTAATATCAACGATTCTAGTCACTACTTTTAGTATGCTGAGTCAGTTGAAAGGAGAAATGACTCTAGAGGCTTGGATGCCATTTGACCCATTGAAAAATAGAATGTCTTTGCTACTAGCTGGTCAAATATTGGCTATATATTTTGTCGTCCCTTGTCTATACAGAGCGTTTGCTATACAAGGCATTGTATGTAGTATTGTTATGTATTTTTGTGATCAATTAGTGGAGTTACAACAAAGATTGAAGAGCTTATCTTATTCTGAAGAAAGAGAGAGTATTGTTAGAGATGAATTCAAAGAGATTGTTAAGAAGCACGTTCGTATTATGAGGTATATTATGTGTTATTGCTATGATTTAAAAAAATATTCATTGTGCGATTAATTAAATTTGTTTGTAGATACTCTAAGATTTTTACAAATATCTTCAAAGAATTCTTTTTAATTCAAAACTTGGCTGTAACGATTGAATTGTGTTTAAATGCATTAATGGTGACCGTGGTTAGTATATTCTGTAAATATGTGTTTAGAAATTCTGTTGTTATTGTAGTAAAAACATCATGAAATTGTTTTAGGTAAGTTTGGATGAAAAAACTCTATTGGCCAGCTTTTTAGGATATCTAGGATTGGCTCTAATAAATGCATATATTTTCTGCTACTTAGGAAACGAATTAATTATACAAGTAAGTTTATTTTTTACCAAGTGCTTTGATCATAAAAAAAAAATCCTTTTATCAACATAAAAGTTTGTGTGAATAACAGATGTTACACGTAAAAAGATTTTACAGTGATATAGCTCTTAAAATAAAATAACTAATACAACATAGCACATAGGCTACAATTTTTTAAGATATTGAGTAATTTGGTCAAATATGAATGTGTTGCGCAAATTAGTACATTCCAATGTCAAGAGAACGAACTCAAGGAATCGGATGGCATTGTACTTGCATTCTCTTAATAAGGAAATATATAAAGAATAAAGAATAAGTCAGAGGATTTCTATTTATAACAATTTTTTATGTAGAGTACAGGAATAGCTCAAGCAGCATACGAGTCTGGATGGACATCGTGGCCAGTGGATATGCAGAAAGATCTTTTAATTGTAATAAGAGCTGCGCAAAGACCGTTAACCCTGAGCGCCGGTGGAATGACGATTATGTGTATCCAAACATACAGTCAGGTATTATGACACAAATGAAAAATGTTATAATAAATGGAATTGGGTTAAAAATAAAAACATTTGTATTTTCAGGCACTTTACAATGCGTATTCAATTTTTGCTGTCCTAAACGATGTTGTGGATTGATTTTGTTTTAAACAACTTTTCTTTAACCCATTTAAAACCTATAAAATTATTATTTATTACATTATGTAAAACACTTTTAAGAAATGTTTTATTTATTTGTATCTTGCTTTTTAAAATCAATTAAGTATTATTAAAATTATTATAAGCCGCTTCGAGTTCGAATAATAAATATAAAAAAAAAACAAAATGGTTTTACTTTTCTGAACTACACTATTCGAATATGATATCGGTATTCGAAATAAATTTTTCATATGCACATAGGTCAAGTTATTCTCGAATGTTAGAAAGAAAATTTATACAAAATTCAAACATAAAACGTTATATTTCTTTTAGAATATAGAATAACAAAAAACTGTAATGTAAAGTATTTTAGAAATTTCAAAACATTGGGCCTGATTTTCTAAAATATACGTTAGTGCGAACCTTGTCAATTTCTATTGTCTTCCTTGACTAAAAAAATAAATAAGATTGTTTATATTTTTACTTTTGAGAAACGCTACCTGTGTGGTTTAGTGATTCGCCCAGCAACACGGATCACAACTTGAGTACAAACCGACCCGATTCAATATTTAGAATTTAACGTTTACAAAGCCAATCAATATTATATATATTATAGTCTTTAGTTCTGCCGCTGGCGTAATTTGAGGATTTGCGCAGTATCTATGTATGTAAGTATATACGTCCATAGATTGTATATTATACTATCTATGGACGTATAAAAATACTAGGCTGTATGATATAATATCTTTGCCTGTTCGGTTAAAATAATTAAATAGTAAAAAAATCTATGGACTCTTGTGACAATGACAGTGACAGTTAATAAATAATATTAAAGAAAAACATATTCTTTCGAAAATATTAAAGGAATGAATTTAACAATGAATTTAAATAGTCCGGATACATTTCAAAATGTTGGTATCGGGAAATTGGAAGAACCTGACGCAACTTACCAAAATTTTATTCAAAACTTAGCAACATACCATTTTCAAGTGAAAGCCATAATTCAGGCAAGTAAGCTAATTTTCATTAGATAAAAGATTGTTAAATTATACTACGTTCATAATCATTTAAAACTATAAAGCCTGCAGTAATTTTTATTTATTTTTTTTGTAATCATAACATTAACAAAAATATCTAAATGCAATAAAGTTTGAAATAGTGTCTAAAATGAAATGTAGAATTAGTTAATGTAAAAGTAACTTTAATATTTTCATTATAGGACATTTTGGAATGTCGAGACTCAATGGAAACTTTAAATGAACTTAATGAAAAAGGCCGAGCAAAAATAAGCTTAATAAGAGAAGAATTAGAAAATTTAGACGCCTATGCCATTGACATGGGAGATCAACAATATTTTCTCGGGGTGGTATCACAAAGGCACCTGTTGGCCTGGTATATAAATTAATTATTTTACTACTTAATTATTGGATATGTTTAATGCATTACTAAATTGATTATGAAAATATGTTTAAGAAACATCATAAACTATTAATTTTAAAAATAATATTGTTACTTGTAAAAAAGCTATTACTATTGCTTAAACACATTACCTAGCATATTATAATGTTATCAAGCCATTTTAATTTTAATTTTAAGGAAGGTAACAATACCACACTCATCTAAAGCAATAATTACATTTCTATGTTTAATATTATAAATAACTCTATAACCTAGAAACAGATATGTCGTAAGTATGATGGTTACCAAGGTTGTATGATTACTGCTTCGCTCCTATGAGTCATAGTGTGTTGTGATATAGCCTCTAATCTTCGTCAATAAATGGGTTATCCAATGCACAAAGAATTTTCAAATTGCTTCAGTAATTTCAGACATACACCCCTTACATACTTATTTATTTATTTATTTATTTATTGAGGATTAACAAACAGTATCACAATATGTCTTAGTACAAAGTTTAGGTCTATAAAATACATAATTGTGAGACCAACACCGTTAACCACATATTAATTATTATAACAAAGTTGTTGAGAGATGTGACGGTACAATTGTTATATATTAAATTTCTTAAATTATATATTTATTTACTTATAAATTTACAAAACAATTACAATAATTTAAAATTTTGTTAAACAAAGTGTGGGGCTTCAAGTAAAGAAAATAAAGAAACATTTTTATTTGTACTTAATTTAAAAATTTAAATCGCAAAAATAATGGGCAAAAGAAAAGTTGGTACTAACTACATAAGACCAGTTTTTACACAAATACATACAAACTTACAAAGAAATTTCACCTCTTTTTAATATTAGTCTAGATAATTTATTGAAAATGATTTGCAGCCTCCTGAAAGAATTCAAAGAAGCCAATATAAGCAGCATGTTCGCAATTGAAAAAGCTCAAAGAGACGATTTGTTAAAGTCGGGTGATGGAGAGGAATCAATTGTCAGACATAGAAAAAAGAAAGTTGACCGGGATGGCTTGTTGAAAATGTCCACAGGTTATTATTATATTTTCAAATTATTTAAAGATTTTTTAATCAACAAATCCTTCATTTAAAGAATTAAATGTATTTCTAGATCATGTTGTAAATACAGTTTACCTATTAGCAAAGGTTTCTAATTTGTCAAAACTTTTTTTATTTCATGCAATTATGCCAAATGTAGACAGCAGTTCTGATTTACATATTTAGTATTTGTATCTATTTATTTAGTTTATTAACTGTTTTTTTTTTTTATTATCTATATTTCTCTTTTCATCATTGCTGATATTTGTGGTTATATCCGACGCATCAAATCGGGCTGCTAGAGGTTGCTATTAGGCGAGAAGGCCACTAACTATACCTGTAATACTGTGTTATTCTCCTGTTAGGACCCTCTTCAAATTTTAGCTATTTTTTTTTAAATGCAGATCAGGAATCTAAAATTATTTAGACTTAGGTTCTTATTTAAATTTGAAATGCATTTTTGGAAAATACATGACATAAATTTTTAATAGGCTATTACAATATACAAGAATAATAAGAAAATCATAATATAATGACTAATATAAGCCTCATGTTCAACAGGGGTCACGGAACAACTGCTCTCTATTAGTAGACAATTGGCGGCAACTACACAGAGGAGTCAAGACACATTGGATAACTTGGTGTCATCTAGTTCCACTGTACATGTAAGTGTAGTAAACATATTGTAATAAACATAAATAAAAATATAATTATATTTTTATTATAGAAAAAACTTTTTTATGAAACTGTCGAAAAAAAAAAATGCTAGCCTTTTTTAAATGCATGCTATTTTTTTTAAATAATATCCAACCTATGGATAGCATGAGTTGAACCTGTTGTTGATAAATACTAGATAACAAAAACTGATATTCTATTATTTATAGTATTCTTTATTGCACAATAAATTAGTGAAATACATTTATTAAAAAACTAAAATTTTTAAATGTTGCATTCCATTAAAAAAATAAAACAAATTAAATTATTTTTATTTTCTTAATACTACATTATATTATTTACGTTTCACTTATAAATGTTTAAAAATAATTTTATTATTTTCTAGGGTACACAGGCAGAACTTCAAAACACAGGGAGTACAATCAGTCAGTCGAGTAAGTTACTAAAGAAGTACGGACGAAGAGAGTTCACAGACAAAGTGATCATGTTCTTTGCATTCCTATTCTTTCTGGCTGTCTGCTTATATATCGTTCAGAAGAGGTTGTTTTAATGATTTATTTTTACAATTTTGTATTTGAAATTTATTTATTTATTTCATAAGTGTATTATGTTGAATGTTATGTAATAAACGAATTATTCATTATGAATTGACTTTGTTTTATTATACTAAACGAAAACGATAAATTATATGCGGCCATGGCTTCACACACGTGGAATGTAGTCTGTAGTGTGTCTGTAGTTTCCTACGACATCACAATGTTTGATATTCTCGGCATTTCTCTGCTATAATAGCATGTAAGTGCTATACATATTATATGTATATTTTGATAAATAAAACCTCATTAAAATCCGTTCCGTTGTCTGAAAGATTTAAGTGTACAAAGAGTGGGCAGGGACTGGCTTATACTATGTAATGGTATGAAGAAAGTAATATGCCAAAAAACGATATCAATTTAGAAAGCAGAATAAAGATATATTTTTATACTAACTATTGTAGGTACATACATATTTCTCATTTCGAATATTTTTTTTAATATATACCTGTATGCATACTTACCAAAAAACGTTTTTAAACATAAATATTTCAAGCGTTACGTAACTTGTACGGAAACGCATGGTTATCTATCAGTCTTTATAATATTAATTGCCTACACAGAAGAGCGATTTTTTTCCAGGGATTTCGTCCGTCGCAAAATAAAACGTTCTTAGCCTTTTTACAAGGTATTTAAGTCCTTCATTTGCGTTACGCGATATAATTTTATAGGTTCTATTTCGACTAAAATGTCCTACGAATGTTGTTCCTCCTCTGCGCAGGCCCTCGTCGTTAACCGGTTAAATTTATCACAATATGTGTGTTTACGGCAGAACATTAATTCGTTGGAAATAAATATTAATTAAAAATAACAAAGGTTACCAATCCTAAGTAATATTAAAAATCCGACTGTCTAAAATCTGAAACATATACAAGATGTCAACTGGACATGTGTTGGATATTTTACCAGCGTTAGCAGAATCGGTATTAAAAAAAAAAACTAAATTTTATTAAAATCCTTTTTATGTTAAGCCAAATATGCCTACGTATATCTATAGAAGCCTACAAGATCCATCGTTTCCTCGGAATTTCTTGTATAATACACGTATAGTTCTATACGGCTATAATGGCAGTCAGATAAGTTGTATTGGAGATCACATTTTCAGCGTAAGTAATTCTCGTTCTCACGGAAATTGTGGGAAAGTATATAATGTCACATCCTCAAAGGAGACGAATTTAATGGCTCATGGACCTTTTCACCTAACCTGTCAGTTATCTCGCTGTTAATTATCAGTGCTAAAAGTAAGTAAAAGTAAGGTATATGTCAGTTATAACGAGTAGCGGAAAACAACGTCTCAGGACTCGAGCTGCGCTCATTCAAAATTACGATTCAGTTAATAACTGTCCGTCGGCGAGACTGACCGTCAATTCGCATACGCAATCGCGAGAGGTCGTTCAACCGAGATCGCAAGATGATTCATAATAAGCTCGTATTTATATTAGCTTTTACGATATTATCGCAACTTTCCTATTATGTTAGCGCATTGAATATACTCGCTATAGTTTCTCTGCCCCTTAGAAGTCATTACATGGCTTTTGAGACATTATTTAGTGAGCTAGCCACCCGTGGACATTCAGTAACGGTTATTAACAACTTTCCAATAACGAATTCCCCACCAAATTTGAAATTTATCAACATAAATGCCTCATCTTCGTCGTCTTCCGTGCTTCCTATATCTCGCTTTGAAAATCGCAGTTCTTCATTTTTGCATTGGTATAATTTTCAAGACCATTTCATAATAATCGGTCCTATGAGTGTTAAGAGGGATTGTGAATTGTTTTTCAATAATAAGGAAGTTACCGCGTTACTCGAAAGAGAAGATAAGTTCGATGTGATATTTGTTGAGCAATTTATGAGTGACTGCGGACTGGCATTTGCTGCTGTGTTATTCGATGCACCTATTATTGGAATAACTTCGCATACATTGCTACCGTGGGCTTATTCCAGACTCGGGATACCGTTTAATGCTGCGTCGAACGCATTTTACTTCTCTCCTTCTGGTAAAAGTCTTTCCGTCTATCGTAAAATAGAATCATATCTTATGAATGTTTATGTAAACACTATCGGGCGATGGCATATTCAGAGAAACCTTTATGAAGTATTCAACAAGTATCTTCCAAATGTCACGTTTGACTTGGAGAAATTGGCTAGAGATAGAATGAAAATGATGTTCGCTTACCAACATTATTCCATCACTGGAGCAAGATTGCTTGCACCACAGCTTCTTGAGATTGCGGGAATACATATTGGCAAGCCTAAACCGGTGCCACAGGTATGTTTGTATATTTGATATGACTGGTGTATTATTGCGCAGGTACATTCTATATTAATAGCTGAAATCATTTCTATAGTCTATTTTTTTGTTACTTGTCTTATTTTTCAAAACAAAATATGGCGTACTTCTAACTACACATAAGAGTTAGAGTTTAGAAATTATCGATCGAATGTTTGAACTGAATCATTTTTTATAATTAAAAATTATAATGACATAATTATAATGTTCGAAAATTCGTGATTATCATTCCAGGTATTGTTACTAAATGAAACAATTAAAGAAAAATTGACTATAGATTTCGATATTTAGATTTCTGAGTTTCGAATCTATTTAAGACGTATTTGGTAGTAGGTAGTTGTTTTATATCGCTCTCGAGAGTAAAACTTATAAATGTTATTCTCGTCTAAGAGTAAGATTTATTAAAATACGTACTTAATACCGTAGTTGAAGGTTATGAAACCCTATCTGTTTTCTCTATAAAGTGTGATCAACTTGTACTTAGTACATAAGCCATAATTTAATTTCAAATACAAATGGTGTATGACAACAGAGATATTTATCTTACAGCAGTTATATATAGTTTTGCTTAATAGATGAAAAACATACTATGGTTAAAAAAATAGTATTCTTTTGTTAATAAAGCAATGTCGGTTTCATTTAAATGTAAAGTTGTTTAATGTTTTAGTTCTATTGGAGTCTAGAGTATATTAAAGTACGAAGTTTTTTTTCAGGATATAGAAGAGTTCATATCGAGTGCGAAGCATGGCGTTGTTTATGTCAGTTTCGGATCTTATCTTAAAGCGAGTACTATGTCGATGGAAAAAATAGCTCAATTCCTTCTTGCATTCAAAAAAATTCCTCAAAAAGTTCTTTGGAAGGTGGATAACATTACGTTTCCAACCAATGATAACTTATTGACAAGCAATTGGTTTCCACAATTAGATATTTTATGTAAGTATAAAAAGTTTTTAGATCTATAGATTTAAGTTTATTTAAGGGAATTAAAGTATACATTTATTTTAAGTCAAAATACAGGAAATAAGATATAGATGTATCTAAAGTATAAATTTCGCTGAACCGTCTACGTTTAAATGCGAGCAAACGTTCTTATGGGAAAACCCACATTGTTATTGAGGAAATAGTATACATAAATGTATACGCCACAGCTTTGTCTATTTTCATGATGAAAATGCATTATTTTAGCTTAAATTTTGCAACAATGTTTAATGTGTTTTTTTTTTAATTTATCATGTTGGAAACCCAACCTATAAGTTTAGACGTGTTAAGTGTATACTAGACTTACAATGAAGAATGTTTTGTTATAATTTTATTTGTTTATTTGTTATAATTGGGTATAATACCTATACGTATTTATTTGTATATAAGGAAAATCATTTTTAATGTTAATGCTATATTCATAATTCATTTACATATTAGGGCCTTGTACGCTCATCACCTGCTTTAAAATCAACATTAGCGTGACCTTAACATTGAGATAAAATTGATAATGTTTGAGACATCATTAGATACTTAGGTAAGTCTAATCAAGGCTTCTGTAGTTTATTTTTCTGTACTTGTCTTATTTAGCGGTCAAATATGGTGTACTTCTAACCATAAAAATAACAGTTGGAGGTGAGAAATTTTCGATCAAATGATTGAATTAAATCATTTTTATGTTCCAAAATTATAATGAAAAATAATGTTTGTAAATTAGTACATATCGTTTCGGATATTGTTATCAAATAAGACAATTTAAGCAAAATAGACTATAGGTCTTGATTAGGCTTGGTTATGCAGTGCGAGTTGACCTTACTGCGAACACTTTTCGACCGCATAATACTTGTATTATTTACTCTTAGCTATGAGTCGGTTAGTAGTTCTCATTGTAAGGAAAATATCATAACCACCTCTCTCTAGGATAGATCGCTCGTTTTTACTTTCACTAATATATTCATAATTACAAGTAAACTAGTGACTAGAGCCCCAGAGGTAACTAAACACATTTTGAATCGCCACTCGTCTGTACAACATAATTTGCTATTGTTTTGGGCTGTATAGTCTATTTTTCTTTGCTTGTCCCATTTAGTAGACAAATATGTCGTATTATCTAACCACACATAAGAGTTAGAGGTTTGAAATTATCGATCTAATAATTAAACTGAATCATTTTTTAGAATGACAAATTATAATGAATAATAATATTAGAAAATTTGTGATTTTCGTTCCGGATAATGTTACAAAATAAGACGGTTATACGAACGGTGGTGGTAGCCGTTCAAAACCACATTGTGGCAGACAAGACGTGGATTAATAAGGGGGTGGTTATTGGCTGGTCAAGAAATGGAGAGTCATAGTGACCTATGGTCAACACAAAATGTAGAATTTATATGACCTGACCATGATATTCTTAGTAGGTTCCCAAAACAAAAAATTCCGTTTTAAAATATTTAAATAGATTTTGCCAGCGTCTTTATTCGTCGATAGAGCAGAAACATAGGCATGACTTATGTACATACTTGCGATGTATATAGGCTATTTTTAGCTCGAAAATATAAAGATATACTACAAAAAAACCTTTGAAATTTAGGTCTAAATTCGAAATGGAAGGCAACTAGCTGTCAGCCTAAAACGAACGAAGAAAGCCAGCCTAAGTTATACAGTATAAAACAATGTACCTAATTATAATTTATTTGTTTATTGCAGGTCATCCAAAAGTTGTCGCATTCGTGTCCCACGGTGGAATGCTGAGCTTGTCTGAAGCAGCGCACTGTGGGAAACCATTGCTGACGATTCCTTTCTTCGGAGATCAGTTTTCTAACTCAGCGGCAGTGGTTGAGAGCGGACTGGGTTTAACTATGTATCTTCACCACGTTAACGCTGTCACTTTAGCTAAAGCTATCCATCGCTTAACATCTTCTGAGTAAGTCATTATATATATCAGTAACGGATTTTCTGTCGTAGTTTTTTTGTAGTTTTTTTGTAGTTGGCGAAAATATTTTATTAGAAGCCGTGCATCTTATACTTTCATCATAACCACTTCTTGTTTGAAACCACCAATTTACTATGACCTTTACTGTTAAAGTACTTATATGTTAATATATTTATTGTGCATTCGGTAGCAATAGTGGCTCGAAGGGCCATAATTTATTTTATTTTATTGCTATATTGTTCTGTAAATATAGATTTTCAGTAATAATATCACTACGATATTAATAGTATAAAAGCTGTGAACCAGAATATCACTAATTTTATTTGAAGCCTAATAGCCATTATTTATTATATCTACTCGGTCAGTTTTCATAACAGATGGCCCCAATAGATGATGTCACAATGAAGTAAAAAAAAAAATTATTTGTGATTTTCTTGCTTTTTTATTTTTAGGATGCAACAAAATGCGCAACAAGTTTCAAAATTGTGGCATGACCGACCGATGAATGTTATGGACAGCGCCATCTATTGGACAGAGTATGTAGCAAGACATAAAACTGCACCACCCTCCCTCGTGTCATCAACTCAGAGTACATGGTTCCACAATTCGCTACTAGATGTCTATAGTATTCTTATTGGAATAATATTAGCAATTCTTTCGATAGCGTATTTAATTTGTAAAATAATTAAGTTCGTTTTTATGTCATTGCTAGGGTTATTTAAGTCAGAAAGAAAACTAAAAACAAAGAAGAAACGGGCATGAATTTAAAGAACAATTATTGTGTTGCGGGTATTTTATGCCAAACTTATAATTTTATTTTAATTAGTAAACCTTTTTTTATAATTTTCAATATATTTTTTATTTGTTTACCTTATCAGATAAATGTTCTGTCGTAGAAAAAAAAATACGGAAGTAAATAAATATTCAAATATTTTTAATGGTAATAATATTTGAATAATAAATGTATGTATGTAATGTATTAAGATAACGTTATAAGTAGTGACGTAAAGGCAGATGTGCGTCACATCTGTAACGCCTCAGACAGACCGAAAGTCTCTTAGTGAATTAATTTTCTTTATTCATAATCGGGATTCCCAGTATTTTAAAAATCAGAAAATAATACCTTGAAAAAAATCAGAATTAACTATGTAGCTCATCAGTTAATTTGTATGCATTGCGGTGCTTTTTCCATTTATAATATTAATTAAGATTAAAAATACTAAATATTACTATAAAAATTCCGGCTGTGTGAGGCCGGCCTAATGTACTATGCATTTGTATCTTCACCATTATCACTCGAGACCATGAGAGTCAGCTCTAACCAATGACCTTTCTATCACCGTTTTCTTCTATTTCAAACGATTATATTCCAACTCCAAACAAAATCAGTATTCGACCGTATTGATGGTGAAAGTAGCAAACAATTTTTTTGTGCATCGTGCCTTATCAAAAGCTTTTAAACACACAAAGTTTCATCTAAATTAGTAGTTCAGTAGTTTTTAGCTGATTGAAGACACAGACAGATTATAAATACATATATTTTATATATACATGAAAAATAATACGATACTTAACGGTAACAGCTACTCAATATAAGCATTTATAACAACATTGTTTACTATTAAGTAATGAATGCTAATAAATAAAATGCTATTAATGCTAAGTAATAAGTTAATAATTAAATAACATTATATCCTGTTTTTCTTTCATTTTCCTTGCGCTTTGTAAAGAATATTGGTATTGCTTTACTGTGAAACTGTTATTGATAAAATAGCTTTCTGAGAATTATATCACGACGAGCGGTCAATGATTTTATGATATGGGATCAAGGGAGATCCACAATATGTACATAATAATATTTATTGCAAAATAACGTTTTAAAATTATTTGTAATTTGGCTTATTATGTTATTGAATTGCCGTTAATGGATTATTTTATCATCGTATTTTTTACGTAGATGTCAATGTCTTGAGGCCTAACATTAAACATAATTGTAAGTTTTTCTTTGTAAATACAATATCTGAAAATAAAATAATATCTATTCATACTAGGTGACCCGAAGAATTTCATACCACCTAAAATTACCAATTTCGATTTTTTTTGTTCCATTGAGTTTTTCCTATCCATTTTCTTTCTCAAAACACTTTCGTATTTAGAAAGAAAATCGAAAAAAAATGAAAACGATCAAGACATTTTCAAGTTTTTTTTTTTTTTTAATTCGCAGTGTATTTGAAGTTTATGTAGTATATCAGGGCGCCTAGTCCTGTCTGTTGGGTTTAACGCTACAGTAAATTTATAGCTTTGATATTTGTACAGTATTACAGCGGTAACAGTTATTATACTTGACAAATGTCAAAGCTGTAATTTACTCGAGCGTTCGTAATCTCAAGTAGACGGTTAACCCGACAGACGGATTTAGACACCCTATTGATTAAAAGTTTATAATTACAAATACATAATAGGATAGGATAGGATTTAAGTTTATCCAGTTTCAGGAGAGGTTGGGATAACAGGATGACGTAAAAACGTCGGCTGAGTCAGACGTCGGCCTCAGTGCGGGCTGCGGCATTGACTCGCATTAACAATAATATTTGTCGCAGCCGCAGGGTCGACACATTGCGTATTAGAACGAATTCGGCGATAATAGCTGAGGCCGTTAAGATGATTGATGCAAAAATACGTTTGGCAATGGATTTTAATCTGTTTTTCCGCTAGGTTTTTATCGGTACAAAGTAGGTGTTATTTGACCGATTTAATCTTAAATTGATTAAGGATAAATTTATTATTTGATTTTAGAAATATATTATGTATTTTCTTTGATTTATACTAAGCACTATTTTCACTAAATAAATTTAACACATCCACTTTCTTACTTTTTTTTTATTATTTAATTATTTAGTATAGAGGGTATTACAACTGATCGCTAAAAATAGTCAAAATTAATTCAGGCTTGGTCAAAACATAAATTTCCTTTAAAATCTTGATATGGAATTTAATTCACTTCCTTTTACTTCGCTGAAGGAAGTATATATTTTTATCGACTTTTATAAATAACTTGGCTATATATGTTTTAATAAGAATGCAATTAACATAAAAATTTTGTCAAAATAATTTACGCGGCCAATTATATTTAATTCTGATATACACTCATATACATATCAAGGTAGGAAGATCATACTATACCGTATAAACACCCGGAAGGGAAGGCGCAGAGGTAAAGGTTAAGGCGGCCACTGGTGACCACGTAATGATCGCTGTCAGGATGTCAGGTGAACTTGAGGTCGAATGAACTAACGTTGTTGTTTTGAAGGGAAGTTTATGGCTTAGTTGTTTGTTGATGGGTTATTTGAATATTACCGACTACTTTTTGTCCCGTGGGACTCCTCTCAACTTCCGAAAAAGCTATCACTGAGCTGAGGTTTGTTAATATTTACTCTGTGGTTTTTGCGTGACGCACAGAAAATAGGAACGAGAGAAATAGTTAAAAAAATGTTTTTGCCACGAAAACTGTTTATCGTAAGATGTGAAATGACGTTGGAAAAATAATAAATAAAGTTCATTTTTTTTTTTGCAAAATAATATATTTTTGGGTACCGATATGCCATCGGTTGTGCAAATATAAACTTTTTTTTATAAAAATAAAAGAGTAACCACTATTCATATAAAGGATTATATAGATTTATATTACTTTGTATTATGATATCTTTATTTACAGAACAAATTATTATAAGAATGATCTTACCCAAAGAAAATTGTTAAAGTTATTTTTACGAATACCAGTCCTGAGGAGTTTAGTTTATTTATAAGGTCCGATGTACGCTCAGAAATTCTTTCAATTAGCATTTTAGAATTTTCGTAATGTTTTAAAATTTAATAACATAAAAAATTTAATATTAAATAGAATCATTTATTTTTAATAAAATTTGTGTTCCTTCATTGGCCTGAGATAATAAAAGTTCAAAGTTTTTGTTTAAGGGGAGTTGTTTAAAAGTTATTATATTCACAAGTAAAGTTAAACAATTTGCTTGTAATTTATTCAGTGACTCAAGGAATTAGAGTTTGCATTAGACGTAATCTCTAAGGTGTTAACAGCACTTAGTTTGCTAAGAGTCTTGTTAATCCTTATTACTAAGGAAGTATTAATTATAAGCTAACACCGATATTGCATCCTGTTTTATAAATAATTGAAAAAAATTGTTTAATTATCATAATGTAAAAAATACGCAAAACAAAAAAAAATCTTAAATTTTTGGCAGAGTTAATAGAGTCGAGTGAATGAGTCTTAACTGATGGTCGCGAGTTCTGTTCTTGGCTAGCGAGACTGAGTATTAAAATTGCTTTTTTGTGGAAAAATTCATTTTGTACTTACATATAAAGAAAACATCGTGAGTAAACCAGCATCTGTCGGGAGGTATTCTGAGACATGTACATATTATATCCGCCAATCCACAGTGAAGCAGCTTAGCGGATTAAGTTGGGTATTCTTAACATATAAAGTATTTTATTTATTATTCCTACTTTATTTTAAAGCTGTTAAATCCCTTTATGTTTATATTTTTAATATTTTTTATTATAGAATAAAAATCTACAAAATATTGCTTAATAAATTTATGATTCACATCGCCGCCATCGCATACAACTAAATTTGTATTCTCTGTATTTACATGTTATATTACAATTTTATTTTTAAATTATAAAATTGAATAAAAAGCATATGTACGAATACATGTGGTCTTTTGTTGTTGCCCATTCGGCAATTCACTACTAGCAAATAATGATTTGTATGTTATGTTATCCATACGTAGTGTCCTGATCTGAATAGTAATTACAAAGACAATTTACATGACAGAGCTTGCAGCACATTAGAAGTGTAAAATACAAATATATAACATTTTATGTATTGGTTTAAACGTAATTTTTTTTTGGCTATTTAGTATTACTTGTGTCCATCTTTTGTTTAGATATTATATTTTTATAAAAAGTTAAATAATATAGTTACTATAATAGTGATTTTGATTCACTCCAGAGATTATTTTCTACGTTTTAGAGCGTTTATAAAAATGTTATTTTTACTATTAATATTTTATTATTAGAATTTGTTTAATTTTATTATCTTTAACCCGTATCTTCCCAAGTCCCCAAAACTTATCGGATTGATGCGAAACTTTCAGAATCACTTGTTAGTAACTTATAAAGAATAATATGCAACAAAAAAAAATTTAGTAAAAAAATATGGAACTAACCGATCCAAAAATGGATCACTGGGATGATACGGGTTAATTACGTCTTCTGATTCTTATAAAGTTCTTATATAAACCTTTAGACACCATGCAAAGCTGTTATGAAAAAAAATAACATGACTATTAAGTACCAAAATAAAAAACTTAAACAGCGTTTAGATAAAATAGAAGTAAGTTGAAATTTAGTATACTTTTTATATTATTTTGTACCTGTCAATACAATTTATTTACTTAATTTTATTCGAAAAGATTTCATAAATATTCAATGAGTTATATGCGAGCATAGTTGGACGCTGATAAGCAATAATGTGTCAAGCCACACGCACTTCGTTTTGAGAAAATGGCGTCTAAAGATGTCAAACCCATTGTTAACAAATATGTTTGAAGAATTATATAACCTCTTTCTCTTCATTTCTTTTTTGATAAAAAGTATAATAAATTAAAAGCAGATTGATATATTTAATATATTGTCTAATAAAAAGTCTATCAAATATTTAAGATTATTGTATGAATTGATAAATATGGAACGTACATGGAAATCAAAACATTTAATTAAGAAACTTTTTTCCGTACTTATTTAGTTTATATGACTTGAATTTTTTTCAATGATGTTAAATAGGTGATGCAGTATCAAAATACATCAATATCTCCGAATTTGACTTTTTGTGGCTTGACACATTATTGCTTATCAGCATCCAGTTGTATAGTAAGTTTTTTAAAAAGTATTTGTATTGTATGTTTTTTAAAAAGGTACTTCATTAAATATGCATTTCACGTGTCACGTGTTCCTTTGTTATGGGTTGTATAGCAGCTTTTTTAATTAAGGAAGAAATACAATTTATGTGTAATTACCGGCATTTATCTTTTATTATTACTAATTTTACATGATTACTTTTTAACCGTCTTTCAAAAGGAGGAGGTTCTCAATTCATCGGTGACTTTTTTATGGATGTTCATCGATTACTCCGCCGTTGGTGGACCGATTTTCAATTTTTTTTTATTTTATAGGGTATACTTCCAAGGTTATCCCATTAGGTCAGGATCTGATGATGGGATTCTGGAGAAATCTCTCAAGATATACCGATTTAGGTATTTTGATAGTAATTTATGTATTTATCCTCAGAAAGTCACTTTTGGTGAAGTGGAACTGATGATGTAGACCACAGATGGGCACCGGAACTATGTACTAAATAACAAGTATTTCACGGCTTGCGATTCGATTATTTCGATAAAAATGCTGAAAAATTTACGCTCGTCACAATGCATATGTGAAAGTGGAGCTGATGATGCGACACCAGGAGGACTCCTCAATAATTAACAGCGCTACATCGGAAAAAGTTATATTTTGTTGACAGTAATGAACAGTTGGCATTAGGCTACTGTAACTTAAGTAAATCAATTAATCCTACTATACGAATATAGTTTTTTTCAAAATTTAAACCGACTTTAAAAATGACAAATATAAAAAAAATCATGTTTGTTCTAAAAAATATATTACAAAGCTAAACCAATAGCACAAAGCTATCAGCAATAAACCCGAGTCAAGCCTGAATGTAAGCGTAGACCTCTGACGAGAATTTAGCTCTTTCTAGAGCGGCATGTACAAAAACAAGCGTGGTAGAGCGTTGCCTACTGTTCATATACGGGTGGGCTCGTCCGGGAAAGTACTACACTCTTACGGACAATCAACGTAAAGTAGTTAAAATAATCACATTTATTATACAATAAAGTAAAGTCGTATCGTAAATCGTATTTATTTTTATGATGATGTGAAAATCCATGATAATTATTTCACATCAAGTGGCCTGTTCGTATGCCCACTATTTCTATATATAAAAAACAAAAACCTTTAGACGATTAGTCGTTAAACGAGTTGCGTTCGGAAAATTGGAGTCTAATATCATAATATATAAGAATTAAACATATTTAATTCTTTGTTTCTGTAAACTGCGTGTAGGATTCAAACAGACATCCGAACAAAAAGTACGATTAATTAAGTTGGAGTGATTTTATTTTTGTCCCGGTTTATTTGCATATGAGTAACGCCATATTGGGTGCAAGAGGTTTGACGTACATTGTTATGTTAATACGAGTAGGTAAATTATTTGAGAATAATAGCCAAAGGGAATATGTTTTAAAACACACCAATTGTTTTGTTTGCATAACAATAAAAAAGTCTTTACTTCTTATTTTATTTAGTATTGGAAGCTTATTTATAATTATTGTTTGTATTGTGATGTATTTTCAATTTTATCGTAAAATAAAGTATCATACAAAGAGGCGAGAAGTTACTACCCTTGAAAGGAACTCGTAAAAATGTTCTAAACTTTGTAAGTAGCTTCATGACTTCAAAGAAACCGAGTTGGGCTCCACGAATGGAGTTTAAAAGTTTTTGATATGATTATATCATTCAAGTTTTTGTAATTGTTCACATTTGAGTTTTTAAGTTTTAAAGTGTTCGAATGCATTATGTGCTCGGCGGAGAAGGAAACATTGTGAAGAAACCTGCATGTGTCTGAACAAATACTGAGACACGTAACTCTACGTGTGCACGTATATCTAAATAAATACAAAATTGTTTTCTTATAATCCGCGAAAATAAAATATCTGTCTAGTATCATGCACTACGAGCACCGCCCGCCCTCCTCACATTTGCATACGCACATACAGCCCAAGTATGTAAAAGAATTATAATATAGTATAGTTTAAAACTTCTCCAAATCAATCATCCTGTATATAAACCTAAAGTATAGCCTATAATTAGAATAAGGTACCTTTCGAATGGTATCATAATTTTTAAATGGCTTCAGTGGCTCCAAAGTCAACTTTACACATATTATATTAAGTAATAACAAATTTTATCTTCTATTACATAATTATATAGGTATATATGGTTAACTATATGTATACAGCGTTGGATGGTGTAATTCTAGAGTGGTCGTGCAGCACTTTTCTGTACTGCAGGTAAGCATTCTATTATCGTTAATACGTCATAATGCTAGTCCACTCCGTTTTACGGCCCATTTGGAATGCTCTACTAACTGCTCACTAGAGTCCAATACAGATTATTTTCACTAGATATTTTAAGCTGAAAGTTATCACAGATACAATTATATATTAATCTGTATTGTCTATACCAATATTATAAAGTGGTAAATTTTGTTTGATTTGAAATAAAAAGTTTTGCGGCATGTTTATTGGGGAAGATTATAGGTTATATTACATCACGTTACGACTTACGAGACTGAAGTAGTAACCATAAACGCGAGGCAGCTAGTTTATATATTATAAACTAGCAGTTCTTAGCGATTTTGCTTAATGATGTTGTATGTAGTATTCTTATCTATTACTTTTTATATATAAAAATAGCAAGGGCAAACTAACAGCCGGATCATAGGAAGTAAGAGATGGATTGAGACTTAGGCTTTCGGCTAACGCTGCTATATTAGGTACATCATGTCCATTTTCTGTGAGAATGTGGTACTGCTTCAGCTTAGTCAGCTGTACTGTAGACCGGAGGCTACAGGTAGGCTCGACCATAGTAGATTATCCTTACACTGTACACTCAATAATATAATATTGTATATATATCGTCGCAACTATTGTTATTTTTATTTTCAATAAATCAAGACGAATCAACATAAGAGCCTGTATCATAAATCAAGAAGCAAAAAGACATAAATCATTGCGTTAATGTTTCCATGACTATTACGTGTTCCTCCTAACACAGTTATATATATTAAGAAAATAATACTGCTAACATAGTAATACGAAATTATATTTACGAAATTAATACCGCCTAAAATGAAAACTTATTTATTTGTCTGGTTCCTACATGCGCGCTTATTGGATGTTAATTGGACACTGATAAGCAATACTGCGTCAAGCCACACGGAATTAATTTTGAAAAAATGTCGTCTAAAGTTGTCAAAATTATTCTTAATACACTTGTTTGAAAAAGTGTATATCCATCTCTTCTTTTCTATTTCGATAAAAGATATAATGAATTAATAAGCAGATTGGTATGATCAAAAATATTATCTAATAATAAGTTTTTCTAATATCTGGGATTATCGTATATACGGAACACACATCAATATCCGAAACATTAAGTTAAGGATTTTTTTTCCATACTTAATTATTTTATATGACTTTAAAAGCTTATGAATGATGTTAAATACACGACGCATTATCAGAATACATCAATATCTACGAATTTGACTTTTTGTGGGTTGACACATTATTGCTTATCAGCATCTAATTGTACCTACTATCCCTAAGGTGAGAATTACATTTGTTAAATTTACTCTCGTAATTGACCGAAAACAACACTGTAACCTGGTAGGCTAGGTAACCTTATGAAAGCTATGGCTATCAAAAAGAAACGCACTGACAGTAAATTCTTTCAGGTGTAAAGCAATAACAGACAAATCAATCTTTATGAAAATCTGAGAGCAGAACTTATAATTCTCTATAACTTTCGTGCAAGTGCGAATAAGAAGAATAATCAAGTAAATATTGCCTTCCTGAGGCAAGGTATGTATAATAAAAATAAATTTAAATTGTATATCAAAAAGTCTTTAATAACTTAAGCATATTATTCTTTACAAGGTTATGGTGCGTAGATTTTGTACATATATGCTAGATTTTATTTAGGATGTTTAATATTCATACTTATTTGTATTTTCTAAATGTATGTATTGACAAAATTTTAAAAAAGTTAGTTTCAGTAGGATCTACATTCCGATCGGATTGCAACTTTCATTGATTTAAATATTTTTTTTTGTTTTGACGATTTAAGAGTAATTTTAAAATCCTAACATGAATTAAGTATATTTTGATATTTTGGATCGAAGTTGACAAAGTTTGATTCGCAGACGTGAAAACGGTATAGTAGAGCTAAGATAGGAATGAATAAATGAACATTATTTTTTTATATATTAAGTGTCATACATTTTCTGCATTAATTTGAAGATTATTATTATTTCAACTTAATTACATATCATTTCGCTACCATCAGATAGGGTGGTACCAAAAAATTTTAGGATGACATATTTAAGAGCGTGTGAGAATCTATAAGATCATCAATTTTCATAACTCCCAGATCATTTTCCAGGTAAAACTACCAAATTACTATACTATATATTGGCAAGAGAATAACAGCAAAATAATTTCATACTTAAACATACATATTTTTAATTTCAATTTCATATTTCATACAAATTGTTTTATAACTGCTCGAAAGGGTATCATATGAAAACATAATCCTGTTATATTAATTGCTTTAGGTGTATTTAGATTATATTTATGTTACGTTTTTAATAAACACAATAAAGGGATACCGATTTAAAATACTATAGATTTCAAATGATGATAATTCATTCTTTTAAATGGATATCTTTTTAAATTTTACTTGTAAAAGTGGCTGTTTTTCTTAGACATATTATGAACTTATTATAGTAAAGAACTTAAAGAATATGACATCGACGAAAATTGTATGTATTTCTGTACTTATTATTCATCTCTTGTTTTACGGAAAAACAAGTTATAACATCAAAGCGTGGGAAGATGTTTAAGCTTTAAAATTAGCATATGATAAGATAATGTTGAGCTTTTGTGAACGTTAAATTGCAGTGTTTTTAAGTTTAAGGGGATTTTTTATTTTTAAAATAAATGTTGTTATTATCTTGAGCATTTTTATAGTTGAATTAAAATATTGGTATGTTTATATACAAAATAAAAATAATTTGTAAACAAGAAGATGGGTCATCTAATCTTAATAAATGTTTACATAATTGTTTACGCCCATGGACATTTCGAACAGCAGAGGAGCTACCAGTACGTTGCGAGCCTAAGTGAGTTAAAGACAAAAGGATGTAAAGAAAAGGACGGAAGGGAGGATATGTTTGTGATATTAGTCATGTTGATTTTCTGTGAGAGTGTAATCCATGCCACGATCGAGCCAGCCTGTCTACGAGGAAATGTCTGTGAATTTCTACAATTACATAGGTTCTACTAAATAATATGTGTAATATGATATCTGTCTGTTTCAGTTTTTTTTCTTAGAAACTTTTTCACGAAATTAAATATAATTTGATATAATAAAGTGTTAATAAATGGTACGTGACGGAAGACTACAATGGATTGTTAATATGATAGGAAAAGATATTATGGGAGTTAAAAAATAACACACTTAATCTATTATGTTGTTTCAATTATTCACTTCTGAACTTGAGATAAAAATATTAAGTTTCAACATGAAGGATAAATGAATAAAAATGTTAAACGAATTTATTCTCACGCAGAGATTATTTGTGTAAAAATAGAAAATATGAAAAATTATAGTCGAATATTGAATGAAGATTACATGAAGCTTTTCATCGAATATTCTAACTTTATAACGCAGTTTCACGTTGATCCGGATTATGAATGCAATAACAGTGTTATGACTATAATCAGTGCAAAGGAAGTCGGTGCATTGAATATAATGTATTTACGTGACGCTATTTTATAGGCTTTAAAATATGACTTAATGCCTTGCATAATAATAATGCTGTAAGACAAAGGATTCCTACCAGTCTGTTTTTTTTTTCAACATAATACAACCGAGCAATGTTGATTTTAAAAGTTAATTTTGTAGAGCTTAATTAAATTTTATTAGTGATATATTTGTGTGAAATATACTTAAACTCAAATTCAAAATATACTTTATTATAATGGGCTTTTTAAAGTACTTTCAAATCGTCAAGGTAGGTACATAACAATTGTTTTAATTTTTTAATAAGCCACCACCGGTTCAGAATGTAGTTTCTACCAAGAAGAATCGGCAAGAAAATCGTTAGTAACTCCTTTAAAATTATACATAAATAATATATTTTTTATTTTATATTCTTTTGATATCCTTTTAAAAAATCAAAATATGCTTTACTTTTATTATGTATAAATAAAAAACAATAAATAACATAAATTAAGTTACGTTACTACATGTGGTAAGATTTAAAGTCTATACGTGAGAAGAGTTAAATATTAAAATTAAAATTGTCTGAGTAGGTTCGCCGTTACCGGGGAGGTCCCTAGAAAACTTTAAGGATCGTTTACGTTTTTAATTATATAAAAAACATATTCATGCATTACTTGGTTAATTTAAATAAACTTATACAAGATGTCAAGAACCATATGCTGGATATTTTAATAGCCTTATCAGAATCGATATTAAAACGTAAAAAAATAGACACTTCGTATATGTACTATGTTTAATAATAAAAGTTTATGTTTATTGAAAAATGAGAAAATTTTCATATCTATTTAACAATTAATGGAATGTCCCAACATTTTTGAATTCTGTTTCTAACAGTAGGTGTATTTCTAATTATAGCTTACCTTTGATATCAATCAACATTTGAGTTGTTGGTTGCAAAATCTTGCACGCAGCACAGGTGCCGTGAAAGGGCCTACGCACACGAGGGTATTTAACTCACGGCACTAATAAAATTGTGCTTCAAAATATACACCTACAACTGCATAATGAATATGACAGACTTAATGATTGCATGACCAGGTACAAAATGTATAAATATACACAGAACTGCACGCATAAACACGTATATAAATTGCACTGTTTAAGACTTCTCGAGTTCATGCAATATTTTTAATTATTTTTAACTATTTATGGAATAATAATATTATATTTGTTTGTTATTTTATATGTTGGTTGCGATCAAGATCAGAACTCATTTAAGATTTGAAATACACAAAGTCATCATCTGCTAAAAAGGGAAAGGGATAGAACTCGACCAGATATTCTTCTACTCATAAACGATAGTTCTTGTGTGAGAAGGCCTTAAAGTGGCCCATAAATGTTCAAATAAATTGACAAATACATAAATTCCTCTCAAACATCGTTACACTATAATTTATTAGATATATATTGCAAACGTTATTTGACGTATGACAAGGCAACTATTTGACAAATATGTGAAGTTCGTCAAATTATTTAAACGTTTACAAGCTGCTTAAGCTTGAATGCTGTGTAAGCTTGTAGAAATATGACTTGTAGGTACATGGTGAGCACAATCATTGGTATCTTTGTGTGAAATGCTTAAGGACATGTGAAAGTGTATTTTACTAAATATCACAAACATAAAATATTTTACAATAATCGTGAAAATAATTTTATTTGAAATATTTATTCAATATTGTGAGTATTTCATGGAAGAGGAAATGAAATCGGTTGATGATTCATTATTACTTATGTATCTTTGGCAATAATATAAACATTTTTTTTTTAATCTAGTATCAGCGTGTTGGCAACTTACGGTCGTTATCTTACTACCGGCAATATTTCAAACAATTTTTGTTTTAAATAATTATATAGTAAATAGTAAGTATACATAGAAATATAATCAGTTGTTTATTCATTGGTACGTAGTCTATGTGCTGCCATACCGTTCATCTAAAATAAAACTTAAAAAACTTTGTTAACTGACTGTTGACACTCTCGCGAAGGATTAAATGTCGCTACATTAATATTAACACGAGTAAAGTCGAGGAGTAAAGTTAGTTAAAAGGGATAAAATTAATTCGTTAGATCATTAAAAAAGTTTTTAAAGGGTCTTGTAATTATAACGTATACACTATAAGTGTGATTACAACTATTATAAAATACTTTCGCAGCCATTGCAAAGTTCTGTATAGCACTTGTTCTCAACCTTTTTGATATCTGGGAACGCCGAATTTCGGTACATTTTGTCCGGAAAACTACGATGATCTTCTGAACCTCATAAACTTCTTGAGTGACTTCCAAAAAAAGACATGCTCCGTTAGAATGAATATTTTATTTGTCTATGTTACGCAAGATCTCCACCGTTTATAATCGATTTTTTTTAACGATTTTATACTATTGTGCGAGTTATATTTCGAAGGTGATTTCATATTTTGAAAAAATTCGATTATAATGACACAATGATGTGATTGAAGCTATCGTTTCATGATTGGATTAATAAAATCGTTTCATACAGTGCATTTAAAATTTTATCTTTTTGTTAAATTTTATCTCGTTTTTAACACATAAGTTTGTTTCACCGGGTAATAGTATGTTGCGGTTGTTGAGAATCACTGCATTATAGTTGCAACTATTATTACTCAATCTTACTACTATGCTCGTTTGTAAGCGGCTACAATTTGTAGTAACTCTTATTTGTATGAATTAATAAACTAAAAGTTGAATAGTGAACGTTGATATGGCCGTACTAAAAGTTGATATGGTCTATGGTTCTATGATTGCGTCAATAATTTGAATAGTTTTGCTTATTTTATCATCAGTTCAGTTTTTGAGATGTATATTATCGAATCGTAATAATTTTTGATTATATAACCCTAGATTATATCTGTTAAAATCAGAAATTTTAACGGATATAATCTAGGGTTAATTTCTGAAACTACCGATTCGATTTGAATTTTTTTTTGCGTTGGATAGTCTCTTTATTATAGAAGGTTATAGGCTATATTTATTCCTTTTACGACTCATAGAAGCGCAGCAATAATTATAAACGCGAGTGAAAACGTGAGCTTGCCGTATATACCTTAAATAACCGTATACTCTGGTAATAGTAACCTAGGTAGCTTAATTAAGCTGCGAGTTTAAATAACTAAGTCACTGACCGTAAACTCATTCAAATGTAAAAGCAATGATAAATAATTTATATAATTCTTATTTGAGTCAGTGAGCTAAACTTAAATTAAATAAGTAATCCTTATTTAATGTTGAACTTATGTGAGACTATTGGATCGTTGGTTGTAATATCCAATTGTAAATCTAAGAGTGTGTTCATATCGTGCCATCGAAGCGAGCGCGCTGCACGCGTGTAGTTACTGTAATTATTTTGCACGCACGACTCTCGCATGGCCTGCAAAGAAAACGCGCGGAAAGCTTAGTGCGCGCACGCATGCAAATGTGCTTCGAATATGATGAATTGTAACAAAAAACAATCTAAAAGATATTCCTTCTCGTCTTATTGCCTCCACTGGTGACAGGACGGCTGACACATTTTTCGCCCAGAGAATCAGAATTGCGATTCAAAGGGGAAACGCTGCTGGGGAAAAGCATTCTTGCCATCATTCCGCGCGAACATGATTTGTGCAGTAATTAATACGTTCTGTAATTATTTAAGATCATTTTTGTATATATTATATTGTAATTTTATTGTTATAACTATATTTTTTTTATTACTTGACAAAATGCAACGAAGTTGGCGGTTGGTTTCGGTTTTTAATGGTGAGTGAGTGGGAACAGCGCATGGGCAGTTTCCGCGCGGCTCTTGCGCAGTCCGCCTGCGGCGCACAGCTTGGGTGTGAATGTCGCACGTATGGCGCAGTAATAACGCTTGAATATGAATTGCACAAGGGGCATATTCTACCCTAACATTTTAAATAATAAATAAAAAATATATAAACGTATCACACTGAACGGCACTCACTCACTCCATTAGAATCTCATTAGTCTGAGTCGGGTCAACACACAACATCAACACAAAAATGCTTCTATATGGTCTATACAGACGGTTGTCGTTAGGAGGAATCAAACCCGCGACCGTTAGCAATTCAATTCAGTCAGTTGCAGTGACCATTGCGTCTATCTTTCTGTCATGATTAAAAAATATTCGACAAATCATTTTTACATTCAAAGCAAAATGAATCTAAATTTAGTCGATTATGTTAAAAATGTAACCATAATGGTACTAAAATTAATTAAAAATCATTACAATGACATTGTTCTCTTTTACCAAATTAATGACAAGGGTAGGTCAAGTGCGATTATTTAATAGATATAATTAGAAGATATGCCAAGATAAGTAATTCAATTTCTTAAATTGATTATTATTTAATTATTTAAAGTTGTTTATAATTTAAACCTTAATAGAGAAGAAGTTCTCAATTCATCTGATTTTTCTGTAGGATTCAATACGTTTTCTTATATACAATTAACTTAGCGTATATATTTTTAGTATATAGCTTATTAGAAACAATCGAAATTGTCCTTTCACTCCTTTTAACAGCAGCTAAATAATTCATATAGCCCAGTTATAGTTAAGCAATACAAGCAATAGTTATTAAGAGCAGTAGTTAAAATTTTAAAAAAAGTACAAGAAATGAATTCAAGGTATATTAATCATGGAAAGTAATTTGATATAATATTCTGGTTTTTTAAGTGCTAAATTTGTGTTTAAATTCATCTCGAGCTCAGCGGTGAAGGAAAACATCGTGTGAAAACCTGCGTGTGCTGGGAGAAATTCTGACACATGTATATCCGCCAACCCGCAGTGGAGCAGCGTGGTGGATTAAGCTCTAAACCTTGCCCTTAATAGAAGGGGAGGCCTTCGTCCAACAGTGGGACATTTAACTTATTATTAAAATAGTTTTATTGATGTTCATTAATATAAATAGGCAATTGAAGCTCATCAACATTGCACAGAATATCTGTATACTAAATACAATATTTGATATATAAAATGTATACAACAACAGATCCACATTACTTATCGTAAATAGAACTAATTAAAACGGACTAAAATCGTGTATACTAATTATTCTTATCGTCCTATGTTTCGAAGACTTTACAGCGATTGTTGTTACGGGTAGACTACCCGAGATGATGAAAACAATAAATAAGCGATTAAAATCTGTTTAAATAGACACGTTGGTGCAGTGGTCACTGTAACTGACTCAAGCGTTAACGATCGCGGGTTCGATCACCGCTCATGGCAAATGTCTGTATTTTGTATACGGATGTTTGGCGTGGTTTGGGCGTTTTTGTTAGTATTGTGAATGTTTCCGGACCCCCGACACAAGCTCACGCAATCTTAATGGGGGCCGTTGACTGTGTAAAACAAAAAAAAAAAAACAATTTCAATGTGTGGTGATCGCGAAAATCTAAGAAAATGCTATGTTACTTTTTTTTACTTCAAAGTTTAGTCTTCTTTTTATTTTTTTTATGGAAACTTCGCAAGGGTGCTGTTAAAAGTTCAAAGTTTAATAAAGAAAGTGTTCGTAACATCGTACCGGCGCGTGAATCGACGTAAATGCCTTCACGGCCAGAGGTGAACGCTCGCGGCCTGAACTTGACTCCGATTTATACTCGTAGTAAATACGTTCCGTGCTAAACAAGTTATGGGCGGGTTACGATAGAATTTACCTTTATTTATTATACTATTAATAAATAGATACGATTAATACACATATAGAAATAGATAAGCTGAAATATCTCGTAATAAATTAAAAGAATAATATCTATATTTCATGATTAATATTTGCATTTGCGACCCTATGTGTGCGCGTGTGATTAAAAACAACACAAGTGCCGCACCGAAGCTGCATCGGTTCGCCATTGGACCTGCACCTGAACTGCACCGGAGACATCTCGGTGACGCAATAGAGATACATCGCGGCTACGTCGACAATGTGAACATTATACAATGCTCAGTGCATGATGCTTTATATTTTTTAATCCTGAAAACAACTATTGTTATTCTGGTTTATATTTAACGACATAGCTGCCTCTAGTGGTTTCACTCGCGTTTACAGTTATTGCTTCGGTAGCGTGATGTAATATAGCTTATAATCGTTCTCAATAAACAGACTATCTAACGGAAAAATATTTTTTTTCAGACATTACCTCCTTTATAAAACTAATTTACAAGCAAATTTATAATATTAATAAAGATTATTATAAATGGACGCTGATAAGCAATACTGTGTCAAGCCACACGGACTCCATTTTGAGAAAATGGCGTCTAAACATGTCAAACCGATTCTTAACAAATTTCTCTGAAGACGTTTATATCCATCTTTTCTTTTCTATTTTGATAAATATTAATTAATAAACGGTTTAATTAATTAAAAGCAGATTGATATATTTAATGTGTTATCTAATAAAAAGCTTTTCAAATATTTAAGATTAGTGTATAAATTGCAAAATATGGAACGCACTTGAAATCGAAACATTAAATGAAGTAATTTTTTTCCGTATTTATTTAGTTTATATGACTTGATGTTTTTTTTGAATAATGTTAAATAAGTTACGCAGTATCATAATACACGAATATCTCCGAATTTGACTTTTTGTGTGTTGACACATTATTGCTTATCAGCATCCAAATATCAGCAGCTTATCAGTATACATTAAATAAAACAAGGTTACATGTGTGATTGGAAGGAGAGATGTTTGCAAGCAGTGGGGGACCGGGTGACGCGGCCTTGACTAATCAGACCTATACCACTAGTGAACTTGGAAGGGCCACAAATTGCGATGATTCGTCAGTAGATTAGCCATTTTTGCTGTTAAATACTCCTATTTGGACGCTGATATGCAATACTGTGTCATGTCACACGAACTTCATTTTGAGAAAATGGCGTCTAAAGATGTCAAACCTATTCTTAATAAGTTTGTTTGAATAAGTATTTGTCCATATTTTCTTTTCTTTTTTGATTAAAGCTGGAATGAATTAAAAGCAGGTTGATATTTAATATATTATCTAATAAAAATTACAAAATAAGGAACGACCTGGAATTTGAAAACAATTAATTAAGAAACTTTTTTCCGTATTTATTTAGTTTATATGACGTTATTTTTTATTGAATAATGTTAAATAGGTGATGCAGTACCAAAATACACCAAAATCTCCGAATTTCACTTTTTTCGGGTTGGCACATTATTGCTTATCCATCCATTTATGAACTATGTATGTGTATAATGTATTTGACTTAAAAGATTTGAATAATAATTTTAATCAAGCATATTATATGAGTTATACATATCTAATTCTTGGAACGAATATTTATTAGCTTTAAGAATTTAAGAACTTCTTACGCGAAAATTGCATTTGTAAGCTTACTCGTAATTAACATAAAACAACTCTTTAACCTGGTAGGTTACGTAACCTTACGGAAGCTTTTGCTGTCAAAAATAAAGGCTGTGATAGTAAATTATTTCAGGTGTAAAGTAATGACGAACGTATTACGTAAATATTTATGAAAGTCTGAGAGCAAAACTTATAAGTGTTATTCTTGCCTTACATTTCTGGTGGCAGCATAATTATGTGAGAGCGCAATATAGACCAGAAAAAGAGAATAAAAATAAGATTAAAGAGCATAAAAAATGGAAGAAATACATGTTAAATATTGTAGCTGAAACTTTGGTTATAATTGGTTTAGGTATTTGCCTCCGAATTTAATAAAAAAACACTTACGGGATCACAGGCGAGAAAAGTGGTAATATTTCCTTGAGTACTTATCGACGCTACACTCTTCCATTATTCAATTTTTAAATTATCTAAAGTAAAGGACCGGCGAACGAAATTATGAACAAAGAATAATAAATACACATATTTCTTTGGTAGGCTTTTATGATTAAACAAAGTTTTTAAATAAAATTTTAAAATTCTAGTATCGGTGTAATTTTCTGGTTTGTGGTCTGGTTTGAGGCGGAGAATCATAATATCCCATCATTTTTTATGATATAACTGGTAAAATATTTTAAATATGTAAAAATATCAAAAAGGTATAGCATGTACTTAAACGATCCTTTTAATTTAGTAGTAACAATTTGTTAAAAAATATAAACGCTTGTCTTTTATAATGATTGATTGAGTCTGCACGATCTGCATTTTGTTATGTTGCGTGCTACAGTAATCGTTTTTGAGATACGAAAATTGTATTTGATATATCGTTAAAAATATCGATTTTAATTGAAGATTAAAAATTTTGGAACTGACTGACTGACGGATCTTCTTGATCGAGTTCTATATTTTTAGTTGCTTAAATGCTTCTAGATAAAATGCTAAAGAAATTCAGAGTCGTCGTTATTAATAAGTATACGTGTACACTTGTAATTTGCATATAGATAATTTTATCAAATTAGATATAAGCAAAAAATTTAAACAAACGATCATTCCATTAAGTCTACACTTTATAACCAACCATTACACGATGCAGGTTGAGCCGCGAGCGAAGTAGTTAATAAATAATCTATATACGAGTATGTATATAAAATTCGCGTGATTGTTACCAAACTTCTCCGAAACGGATTGATATTTTTTTAAGAAATTTCATGTGTATATACAGTTAGATCTGAGAGTAGGTCGTAAAGTATTTTTTAAACCTTTAAGTGATAAGGGGCGGTCCAAAAAGATTTCTATATTAGAAATAATTTATGTGGTAAAATACCGTTTGTCGGGTCAACTAGTATTATATAGAACCTTGAGATGTTAAATGTAATAGTAACAATTATTCCGGGTAATTTGTTGATTGAATCATAGCTCATTTAATTATTATTTAATAGTTTTAGTCCCTATTCATGGTTAATTTGTATTTCTGGAGCATGACTAAGACCTCTTCTGATTAAACGTGAATTATGTTGCAACAACTAAACCAAGGAACGAGGTATTAGGGAATTAGTTGTGATTTTTTGAGAATTTATGATAAGAATATATAGAGACTAGTTTCAATATATTTCAACTTAAAATAACTAAATATAATTTAGAAATGCTGTATGAGATAGGTTTTAATAATTTAGAAATAAACTGCTAGTGGATTTCAGTTAAAAGAAGGGTTTCATACATAAATTAGAAATCAACTGTTAGGTGAGAATTACACCTATTTATATATTTTGTTCTCAGACATTCGTAAAGATTTTTATAAGTTATTTCACATTGCTAAAGCAAAGCAAGTGTAAGTAAATACCTAAAAGGATTTATTGTCGGTGCCTTATTTTTGATATTCACAGCTCTCATAACTACTTATGACATATCTGTTACTAGGTTACAGGCTTTTTATACCGTTTTTGAAAATAAAACTTACGGAATTAACTTGCTTAGTTAATTAATTATTAAAATAATTATCGCCTTATAAATAGCATGATTTCATAGCGGCAGTTTTACATATTTACCTTACAGTAATAAAGACGCAATAAAAGACACCCTTTCAGCCAGTATCAAACATTTCAATATGAGTCCCGGCGAGAGACCGTGAACCCGGCGCGTGCGCAATGTTTATCTCCAGTCGGATTACCCGAGGCCGGTATATAAGCGGGCAATAAGAGCACCCGGCACCATTCGCGATTAAACCACCGCCGTGAGCTTCCGCGCGACGAGGTCGCATTGACCGTCATCCGAATTGAGACAATTGCCACTTGGCACCCTTCCGCGATGTCTTCCATGAGAATATTACTTTTCGCCCTACTGATTGTCGCAGCGTCAGTCGACGCCGCCCCTTTCTTCGACGCAATATACGATGCCATCAATGGTAACGGTAGAAGATCCTACGGTTACAGCGGCTACGGAAACTATGGATACAACAATTATGGCTATAACAATGGCTACAATGGATACAGGCACGTGGAGAGACCGAGACAAGGAAAGACGTTTAAAGAAATATGCAGGGTGCACTATCCGGACGCGGCCGCCTTTCCAGGGGCAGGAGGAATAGTTTGTCCATACTGAGGGTCAGATCGCGTGTTCTACGCAATGGAGCGGTTGCTTCGCCGTCGCAATATTATGAGAATGGGCTGATCGAGATACGACAGAAACGAAATAACGATTACATTATTACTTAGCTTCAAGTCAAACGGAACCCTCGTGAATTCGTCCACTCGGTAAGTGGATATGCCGTGATGGAGACCAGTTACGATTTACATAAATAAAAGAATTTTTCATCTCGTACAAGTAACGATGCTGGAAGATTTTATTGGTCGGATGTTTGCGTTATTCATTCTTAAGTGTGTGATGAATGTTCATTTCTAAACGGTTTATTGTGATGTGCGTGATACAAAGACAATCAGTGATAACCTTGTGATAGTTATAGCATAATTTTCATGTAATGTTATGTTAATTTAGTTTTCGTAAGTGCATCTGTTACCCTGAACACTGCCTAGAACACGCGATATTA
Source organism: Hypolimnas misippus (assembly GCA_037950945.1). Lineage (NCBI taxonomy): Eukaryota > Metazoa > Arthropoda > Insecta > Lepidoptera > Nymphalidae > Hypolimnas > Hypolimnas misippus. Next base: position 3,589,957 of record JBBEEQ010000024.1, read on the forward strand.
GACCTAAATATTACTACCAATTATTAAATTAATCATAATTGGCTGTTTGTACTTAAAATATAATGTGCTAAAATTTTGATGTATAAATTTTGTAATTCATTGATTTGGTATCACAGAATCTGTTTGATGTGTCTTTAAAAATCCTGTAGAATTTCATTACACTTGTTATTTTATCATCAGAATTATGTGTGTTCGATCGTATTATCTAGTTAAATAATTACTAGATGTTTTTGTTTTGTTTTAAGTACTTTTAATGTTTTTATTAAGAAGTCGCTGTAAGTGCTCAATAGAAGATTACGTTGTAAGGTTATCTTAATGTTAATCGTTTGTTTAGTTTAAAAATAGTGTATGATTGTAAATAATTTAAGGTTAAAATAAAAATATATATTAAAAGTAACATTGTTATTTTATTCCTTTAACATATTTGACTAAAGTTTATATTCTGTATTAAAATATAAAGTAAGAAGAATTCTTAACAGGATTTAGGCTTGTCAAGTTTTATTTGTTGTTATTTAAAAATGTCTTTACCCTCAAATATGTTCTACATTTAACCTGACGCAAAAATAAAACATGTCCAAAAGTTCCCTATGTTCCGAAGATGCACGCGAACCGCACTGTGCGTGTTCACGGCTCGAAGATATTATAACTTGCACGGCAACTGCACGCTTCATGTGTGCGGGTTAAAACAGGCCAAGTTCTTTCACGATTTAATGTATTTGTCTATCTGTTCTTCTTATGGCCGCCAAATCGGTCACAATTATTTTTGTTATTGGGGTCTTGTTCAATTGGCATTCATTGATAAGTTTAATGTTGTTACGTTGGGATAATCTTTAGATATATTCTATTAAAACCTATTCAGATGCAGAAAGATCATCAGCTATTCTTCTTCTTATTAGTTGTTGACGTTTTTAATACGCTTTTATCAACTTGATCTGTAGCTTGAGTGTATATGAATTATGAATAATGTTGAATGTATATGTATAGTCCAGTCATTATAGGGCTTTACCTTGCATTTTGGTATAGGATTTTTTTATAAACGATATATTTTTAAAATAAAAAAAAATCCACTTCAACAATTTATAAAAACTTAAAAACAAATTACATTAAAAGTATTTTGCCCATCTTAAAGTTATGTTAGAAAAATATATTTTTTTTGATATAAAATAAATTTTAAATGTAAATGATATTTTAACGTTATTATAATTTTTATTATGCTTTGAAATGACTTGTTTTTTTATTGCTATTGAGAACTTGTTAGTATTACGAGACTGATGTTTACGTATACTGTATTTTGTTAAATTGATCATAAACATTTTATACGGGTTAATTATAGGTATAGAAGCTTATAATAGTTAAAAGGCACTTCAAAATTCTATTTATATTTCTGTATTAACAGTTTATGGGTAAATTAACTGTCTAGATTTTTCTGTTTTGGTCAAGTAGTAATCTAAATTTACTTGGTAATACTCTTATTAATTAAAATGATACAAGTACGATAAAAAATAGTTCTGCACAAATTTCACTTAGGCTAGTCATCAAAAATAATTAAACGATATTTTAACGATATAACTAAATCGGTTGAAGTACTTAGAAATTAAAGGTGCAATAAAAAGCTTATATATATGTATATATATGAAGTTTGAAAGTATTTTCTTTGGGTCGTCGGGTAACTTAATTGAATTTTACAATTTATTCGTTCGACATTATATTGAATGAAAATTTCAATTTTTTTGTCAATTTTCGTCCATTATAATTAATAGGCTTAAGGTATTAATTGAAATGCACGTGTATAGAATGAATGCATATAGCATTTACCGCTAGTATATAACATTTATTTGTACAAATTACTCCATATAAATTTGACTAGTTACTAGCTTTTATACTGGTTACGGAGTTATAGCTATCTTACTTCCGAAATGAATAAGCAAACATGGTATGTACATAATTCTTTCCAATAAGTGTGACTTACGGTTTACGTTTGAACGCTGACTTTTTGCAAACACAGGCCTATATTTAGGATTAAAAAAAATAGATCCTATCTATGCCATTAGGGACTTAATGCTCATTTTTGTATAATTTACCGATTTCGCGTAAATGCGACGGGAAATGAACTACGGGTACAAAATACTAATGTTGTTTTTTAATAGTGACTTTTTAATTAAGTACACTGCTTACAAACGTAGACAGAATTCAAAGTGAAATATTATATAACAAAAAATTGTTCGTCCTTGTATTTGTGAATGCTAAATATATTCTTTGGCTATTCTTTGGGTTCATAAATATTAACTTTGATTTGTAAGATACGTGTTGAATCTTTATTGCGGTTAAAAAACATATCCCCGTGTGGCGTTACTCATCAAAAGTAAAGTACCGAACTACGCATTGGTTAATGATTGTATTATTTGTAGAACTATATGATTTAACTTTGTGCAATCAACTGTTGTGCATGTATGAGACACAAGAAAGAATGAAAAAAGACTGTTTTGATTGCAAAAAATGAGAATTATACCCTTATTATAATTATGTTGTAATTGTCATAAGTAAAAATATTTAATTTTCTTTTGTTCAATGTTAAATTATTTAAAATTATATTAAATACGAGGCATCAATAATTCCCATTAACACCAGGAAAACCAAAAAAATCGTGGTTACATAACATATTCAACTGACTACAGCTCCTATACGGGCTGGCTCGACGGGGGCAGTACCTCACTTTCACAGAAGACCAGCGTGAAATTAAGTAGCTACATTTCGTACGGTGAGTGAGGGAGCCGGAAGTCTAACCCATTTCTTTCCTTACTTCCTATTCCCTTTCATCCTTTTATTTACAAGTTCATATGTATTTCTTTTAAAGGTGGCAACGCGTTTGTAGCTCCTCTGGGTTGAAATTGCCCATGTGTGGCGGTGATCACTCAACATCAGGTGTCATCATGTTCGTTTGCCAGCCATAGCCTATAAAAGAAATGTAATATGATTAAATTACATAATATCGGTTCATCACTTTCGTATGTAGGACATCTCGTGACCCATATTGGCCTTGATATTGCGCTGTTTACAAGTTCCTGTTGCGTAGATACATTACACAAGATTATAGCATTATCTTTTTCCAATACGTTCTTCAGCTAAACTGGTGATGTACGGTCATTAGTCTGTTTATATTTTACTAATTTATACGTTGGATGAAATGTAAAGTTTAATTTATTAATACCTAAATATAAAGTTGTAAAGTTAATTTGTTTGTTAAGAATATTATAATTTGTAATACATCAAATAAAGACACCTAAGAGACAAGAGTAACCATAAATGGACGCTGATAAGCAATACTGTGTCAAGCCACACGGACTTCGTTTTGAGAAAATGGCGTCTAAAGATGTCAAACCTATTCTTAATAAATTAGTTTGAAGACGTATATATTCATCTTCTTTTTCTATTTTCATAAAATATATATTGTATTAAAAGCAGATAGATTTATTTAATATGTTATATAATAATAAGTTTTTAAATATTTGAGATTATTTTATAAATTGCAAAATATGGAACGCACCTGAAATACGAAACATTGAGTTAAGAAACTTTTTTTTCATACTTATTTAGTTTAGATGACTTGAAATTTGTTCGGATAATGTTAAATAGGTGACGTAGTATCAAAATACCTCAATATCTTAAAATTTGACTTTTTGTGGGTTGACACATTATTGCTTATCAGCATCCAAATGTTGGTGAACAGCGAGAACCTTTGCAACATAAAAAGCATAATAAGGTGTAGTAAAGAACATTTTGTTTCTTTACTTGTACACAAAAATCTTTAACGGTGATGAAATACTAATTAATCTAATAGAATTATTCAATAGAGCTTTCAAAAGGCTATAGGTACATTTCGCGTTATTTATATAAGTTAAGATTAGTTAAATCTGTCCCTCTTATTAATCGGTAAGCAACTTGTAAGTCTTTAGGGGCAAGCGATTGACGATAAAGTTTTGACCATAAATAATTTTCGAAGCATTAACTATTTATTGGAGTTTTTAAGTTGAAATTTCCGCTTTAACAATTGGGGAAATTTGTAATGACTACCAGTGACAGACACTTTTTCTTAATAGGACTTTTAATTAATGGAATTATTTTTTACATAATATTTGAGGTAATTTACGTATAGAAAATATGAGTAGGTACATAGCAAACTGTATGCTAAATACTTTTATATAAGTATTGTTCCCTGCAATTTCTTCAAATCATGCATTTTTTACGCAGATAGTGATATCTGACTTATGTAACACAAACGTTCTAACTAAACAATTTGCATTTGTAGTGTAATTATAAATAAAACATTTTCTAATAATTCTATTATAATATGATAAAGCGAAATTTTGTATGTGCGAAGTAAATTTCGGTATCATTGGACCTATTTGAAAAAATATAAAAATATAAATAAGTACCGTTTAAAATATACATTATTTTAGATAGTCTTAGACTTTTTATTTATAAATGCTTATAATTTTAAAACAAAATCTACAAATCAAAAGTCAAATATCAAAATCAAATATTTCACACTATTCAAAAAAATATAAGTCATATTAACTTAATAATTACGGAAACGTTTCTTAATTTAATGTTTCGAATTTTAATTGTGTTTTTACTTTTTTAAACAAATTGACTAAGAATAGGTATGACATCTTTAGACGCCACTTTCTCAAAATGTAGTTTGTGTGGCTTGACATAGTATCCTTTATCAGCGTCCATATAACTGTTAGAACTGCTAGAAGCGAAAATTCCAACAATAGGAAACATTTATAGCTTATTAGAGTCTTGTGTTATATATTTGTTTATACAAGTCTTTAACATGTACTAATGTATCTACACCAAAGGATTACTAATATATTTATTTATTCTAAGACCTAGATAATGAGTCGATAAAGGGAAATTACTTTTTTCATGTAATATGTACTGACATAAATAATCATTCGTTGAATCACTTTTCGTAAATAATTTATTAACATTTTGATTATTCATACTTTATTAAGAATAATAATAATAATTGCTACACACTCAACGGCCCCTATTAGGGTATTATGATCCTGTTTCAGGTGTCTGGAAACATACACAACAAAAACACAAACACCCAGGCAACGACAAACATCCGTATGGCCAATACAAACGTTTGCCGTGAGCGGGAATCGAACCGACCGTTAGCGCTTCAGTTAGTTGCAATGACCACTGCGCCAACATAAGTAAGTAAAGTAAAGTAACAGCCTGTAAATATCCCACAGCTGGGCAAAGGCCTCCTGCCCTATTAAGGAGAAGGTTTTAGAGCTTAATCCACCAAGCTGTTCCACTGTGGGGTGGCGGATATACATGTGTAAAAATTTCTTCCGGCACAGGCAGATTTCCTCACGATGTTTTCCTTCGCCGCTGAGCTCGAGATGAATTTAAACACAAATTTAGCACTTGAAAAACCAGCGGTGCTAACCTAACCTAACCTAACCGGGTTTTGAACCAGCGATCATTGGTGGAAATCGACGTGTTCTAACCACTAAACGCCAACCTTGTTATTTTTTTTATTTGAAAAGGTGTATAGTATAAATAAATTAAATACAAAGAGTAGTTAATAAAAGTTTAAAATTTTTAAAATAAAAATCTTTTCTTCAATTTCATTGGCAAAAATGTGCCTAGAATTGTCGAAAAATATTCATGGTCCATACATTTTTTTATAGGTATTTTTTTAAGCAAATTTTACACCGTTATTCATACATCTCTCTATATTCGATTACAGCAGAGACTATCTGATTGATTATAGAGCGAGTATTACATTTATAAGTTTTACTCTCGAAAGCGATGTAAAACAACTCTGTAACCTTGTAACTGATACATCGTAAGCTGTGACAAAAGGTGTAAATGTCAAAAATAAGGCTCTGATATGTAAATTCTTTCCGACGTAAAGTTATGAGAAATAACATATGTAAATCTTTACGAAAATCTGAGAACAAAACTTAGAAGTGTAATACTTGCCTAACAAACCTCGACGTAACTTACGCTCTTTGTTAGTGTAAATTATAATTTGAACCTTTCAGGAGATAGTCAAGCTGTATCGCAATCCAAAGACCGTGTACAAAGTCAGCCGTTATCTAATAGTTTCGAACTCTGTTGCAATCGGAGATTGTGGTTATACATTCTAGAGTGTAGCAAAATTGTATTAAGCTTGTAACTTCTTTTTCTAAGCGGTTGGTAATAATATCGGCCTTAGAAATTCCATTAATAATACAGAAAATAAAACACAGTTGCGAACTGGTAACTAATACTAACCTCATGTTACACCGTACGAACTGTATTTATGGATTTTATAATATTCGAAAGGTTATTTCATATGTTTCAACTAATGCTACATATATTTTTTTTATTTTTGCAATTAAATTAATCGTATGTAGAATTTGAAAATAAAATAATTACAACCCTTACCCACGATTGTTCAATATTTAGATTTATTGTTAAATGATTATTTCACAGAAAAGATTAAACTCTCTTCTAAAATATGAAAATTTAGATAAAAAAAAATTAGGTAATTATTTTTAAGTACGTATCAATAAATTACGAAAATGTATTTTTTTCGTGTTTTAAACAAAGATTATTTTATTACTTAATTTTTTTGTAGCTAAACTAAGGTAAAATTAGATTGTTATTATTTTTTATTGAGCGTCTATTAGCTACTATTATAGTCTAAATTTGATATCTTTGTAGAACATTAAAATTTGTGAGCGTATCGCAGTAATGTTCCATGAACTGTTGGCGAAGTTTGCTTTAAGTAGCTCAGTAATAATGTTATAAGTTCGTACGTGACCGTAATGTCGTTTATTAAATTCAATAATTTTGATCACGCGAAAGTTATTTAGTTTTAGGTAATTTGAAATTGATTTATAAATGGATGTTGATATGAAATAACGTGTCAACCCACAAAAAGTGAAATTCGGAGATATTGGTGTATTTTGATACTGCATCACCTATTTAACATTATTCAATAAAAAATAAAGTCACATAAACTAAATAAGTACGGAAAAAAGTTTCTTAATTAACTGTTCCTGATTTTGTAATTTATACAATAATTTTATATTTAAAAAAAAAATATTAGATAATATATTAAATATATCAACCTGATTTTAATTAATTACAGCTTTAATCAAAAAAGAAAAGAAAATATTTATAACTACTTATTCAAACAAACTTATTAAGAATAGGTTTGACATCTTTAGACGCCATTTTCTCAAAATGAAGTTCGTGTACTTCACACATGTTCGTGGCTTGACACAGTATTGCATATCAGCGTCCAAATAAGTATCATGCTTGATATGTCTTTTATTATATGTTTAGTAAAAGATGAAATGATTTATTATACCTTTTCCGAATATATAATATAATATGATTGTGTTGAATAGTTACGCCAATCTTTGTATACTTAAACATATTTCGAATGAAATAAACTTTACGCCTTACGTTTTAATAAAGCAGCAGTTGATTCGTACAATTGCTATCCTTTGTCGGTCGGGATTGATTTTCAGATTGTATTTCCATTTCTAAACACAATTTAATCATATCCAAAAATACAAGAAGACAAGTATTGAAATACAATAACAAATGTTTGCTGTGGTTTTTAAACAACAGAATAAAAAACATCACAATTATTGGCTAGTGTTGTTTTCTAAAGATTTAGTTTTAAAATAAATAATAATGCGAATAAGTTAATTGGCAAAGTGGGTTAATTTATGTTTCTTTTAAAGTTTAAAAAATACAAGATTTTTTTTAAAGGAAAACCGGCTTTGCAAGCAAAATACGTAATTTCGTTAACTTTAATGATATATTTATTACAGTTATTTTGATTTCAAAATCAAACTACTAAACCAATTTTTATGAGATCCCCAAGGGATAAATGAGAAAGATCTGTTCAAACAATAAATAAATAATTAACGAAATCTTCGAGTAATACGTGAGTAAAATATACACATAAAAAGGAAAGTTTCGGATTAATTGAGAACTTCTGCTTTATTGGTACTCGGTTAAAAATATCTGTTTAACTTGTTATTTGTAACAATTTAAATAATTTTATGGTTGCTTTCATTAAAATTACAAAGAAGATGCGATTTATAAACAAGATAAGATTTATTTGTATAAAAAAGAACGTGAAAAATAACTTGAAAACCATCAAAACTTAATTAATCAATGATTATACCTATTTTTATAACATAAAAATAATATTTTTTTGTAATTAATGTTAGAAATATACATAAAAGTTTAGAAAAAGAAGAAGGTTTTTTTTAGTTTGTCTGAAAGAGATTCAAAGAGTCATTACAAATTTATTCATCGGACCAGTAAAACGTTCCTGGTCAGTCAGTCGATCAGTAGAGATGTCAAAAATAGGTCAGTGTATGATTACGTTAACGGTAACGAAGTAATCATTCGTGTCACTCTGGATGTATGTAGAATTCATACCTTTCGCTTTTAGAAATAAGTTAAAGAAATACGAAATATGTTATGACATTTTTCATTCTTCTATACAGAATGTCTCGAAAGTAAACGATTAACTCGAAGAGAGTTACAGTGTAGGTCATACCTGACGACATGGTAAAATCATTGTAGGAAAATTCCCTTTGTTTCGAAGCTCCTTTGTAAAAAATATAATTTTTTTTCTATCTAAATATTTTTTTAATGCCACGACTAGAAATTTTAATCTTTCTTATAAATAAGTCCTTTGGAATCAGGAGTATACACAACTCCTTATCGCATTACTGTGAACTCGTTGAAATGGTTTCAAAAAATAAACTGTCGAGGTATTTTCAAATTTTGAATTTGATATCTTTAACTAATCAGTTAAACTAATAATTATCTAGTACCTACACATAGAGTTCTACGTAGATGAAGTTCCGTATTATATACTATTGTCTCTATTATTTTTAATCGACTATGAAAAAGGACGAGGTTTTATGATCGGGTGTTTGTATTTTTTATGTTTGTTCATCGATTTTTCCGCCGATTGAAATGATTTTGAAATTTTATTTTTTGTTTGAAAGGATATATCTTTAAATTCGTCCTATTGTCAGGTTTTGATAATGTGATCTTTACGAACTTGAGGGATCTCTCTAAATATGGTGAAACTGATGTAAATAATTTCAAGCGCCAAGTAAAACTTTTTACGTGTTATATACTGGCACCGACTTCAAAATGTTGGAAGAATTTTTATTTTTTACTCTTAAGTTTCCTTTTTAGGGTTCCGTACCTTAAAAGGAAAAACGGAACCCTTATAGGATCACTTTGTTGTCCGTCTGTCTGTCTGTCTGTCTGTCTGTCTGTCTGTCTGTCTGTCTGTCTGTCTGTCTGTCTGTCTGTCTGTCGGGATGTCAACCCTTTTTTCTCAGAAATGCATAAACGTATCATGTTGAAATTAATATCATATACTCAAGTCTACGATGACATGCGGCCGTGAAAATATTAAAGTTCTAAGTCAACGCAATCAAAAGATAATGGAAAATATGTCGTATATTTTGACCATTTTAGCGTTTTCGCAAGGGAATCAAAACCTATAGGGTACTTCCCATTGACCTAGCACGATGAAATTTGGCAAGAAGTAAGATCTTATGGTACAAATAAAGGAAAAAATCTGAAAACTGTAAATTTTTGTATGTATGTTTGTCTGTTTGTAAGTTTGTCTTTCAACCTTTTTCTCAGAAACGCGTGAAGGTAACAAATTTTTATCAACGTCAAGTACTCAGAGTTGTAATTACTAAGAGCTGTGAAAAAATCAAACTTCTAAGTTAACGCAATCAAAAGATACAGTCATTTATATCACATATTTTAAGTATGATAGCGTTTTTAACGTTTTCGCAAGGGAATCAAAACCTATAGGGTATTTCCCATTGACCAAGCATTATGAAATTTGGCCAGAAGCAAGGTCCTTTAGTATACATAAAGGAAAAAATCCGAAAACTGTAAATTTCTGTTCGTGTGTCTGTCAGTCTGTACGTCTGTCTTTTAACCTTTTTCTCAGGAACGCGTAAATGTATCAAGTTGTAAATTGATCAAGCGGAAAATATATTAATCTTAGTATTAAAATTATATGTACTTGTAACAAATTAACATAGAAGTTGACCATGGTCAAAAAAACAATTTTACAAACACTGAGAAGAAATTTGTATCAATACGAAAACATTAAAAAGCAGCAAAAATTTATAAACAACGCAATGCAATCTATATATCGCAGCTAACAAAATGATAGCGTGATGCAGCGTACAGCTAATGCCATCTATTACAACATTATGACATTAACTGTGATATAATTCTGCTCGATTAATAAAAATTTTTATTTTAATTATTATTTAAACGCGCTAAAAATTATAAAATAAACTTTTCATTTAAGAGTTTTATCGTCGATTTATAACGTCATTACGTAATTAACATTCAATATAAGAGCTTCACGCGATTTGATTTAAGTACTCGTATTGACTTAGTACGAAAATTTTAAAATTAAATTCAAACAGATCGAGTTATTTAATTTACTTATTTATCTACACATATAAGTCTGCTGGTTATTAGTAATATAATTAGTTATTTATAAATAAACAATTAGTTTTGTTCGAATTAAGGACTACTTATTTTCGTCTTGGCAACACTAATATATATTTCGATATTTTGATTGATAATGTAAATCTAAATATTTTACGAACGTAGTGCAGGGGTAGTGGAGTGTAGTAGAATATAAATAAAAATAAAACGAGAATAAAATATAATATATATATTATAAATTGTCAAGAGATGGCGTTAGGTGTATCCTGAATCGCGCTATAACTTATTTTTTTTGAAAGTATAAGGTGTATTAGTACTTAAAATAAAATTTTGTGTTTCCATGGATTGCATCCATGATCGTGTTTTAAATTAAAGTGCTCCTAAGTAGTTTCAAAATAGTTTTTGGGACGTGATCCATATTTACATAATATTTGATTATATTTAAGCGACTTCTAAAAAGGAGTGTTTTCAATTCGACCTTGTATTTAATTTTTTTTTATGTTTGTTCGCCGATTACGCCGCCATTTGGGTACCGATTTTCAAAATTTTTTTTTTGTTTGAAAAGGTATACTTCCAAGGTGGTCCCATTGTCTTCAGGTCAGGATCAGATGATGGGATCCTGGAGAAATTGAGGGAACTCCTCAAATATTATAGGCAAGCGTATACCGATTTAGGTATTTTTGATAGTAACTTATGTTGGAACTGATGATGAAGACCACAAATGGCGTAGATGGGTTAGTCTTATATAGATTTCTATAAGTTTGTACGGAACCCTCGGTGCGCGAGTCCTACTCGCACTTGACCAGTTTTTTTGATTTAGAAGCCGGTTTGTTTTTTTTTTTGAAAAAGTTTTTATTGTATTTTAATATTGGTACATCATAAAAAACATAATAGAGATTACGATATCATTCAATTTATTACGAAGTAAAACTTTCCCCTCTAGTATGTTCTATAATAATGACATTTCATTATAAAATAAATATTAAATATATATTTTTAAAATAAAACAAAGTAAAAAGAATCATATTATAGAAATATCAGGAATAAAGATATTTTTTACGTAAAATCATAAATTTTATTTCGTTTGTTTTTGATCGGACGAGGGTGGTTTTTGCACGAAGACTCAGAACGTGAAGACATTTAAAATTCCTACCCTTGTTCCGTTGACGTTTCCGTTGAAATATTTTATCAAAAGGTAATGTAGAAAAATTTGTTTTTAACAATTTATAGAAATGGTTTTCAAATGCAGAGACGTCCCTGAATTTTAATATATGATTACCTTATACCTACAATTATTTTGATTGTCTCTCCAAAACTCTTACATATTTTAGATTTAATTAACGGTTTTTTCATAATTTGAAAAAAATGAATGTCCTTATTTCCGTTTTGCACATACTTCATGTCTCCACACAAAATGTAATCGATAAATATTGCAAATAATTAATTATCTCAAAGCGTTTCTTTTAACATTTTCGGTTTTTTTTTAATAATTGTTAGCAAAACCATTCTTGCTGAACGTTAAAATTCATGCGACATTTTGCTCGGATAATATTTTTTGCACGTCATCATTTGCCAAGATAAAAAGGTTGACAGCACGGGATAGACAAATTGGAGTATTTTCGTGAATAACAAACAATAACGTGTTGCTCTCCTGGGTGACGACGCGACGACTAGACATTTGTATAGAGTCGTGCGCGATTAACAACTACGATATGTCAACGACACGACACCGATAACGTGACGTGGAGACGTGTCTATATTTGAAAATAAAACCTTTTTTCTGTGTCTGAACCAATTAAGTTTTTTCTTAGTAGTTTTATGTTATGAAGGTTTATAAAACATTATTTAAGAAGAGACGATGTAATGTAAATTAAGTGCCGTTGACACCTCTTGATTTCGAACTCCTATACAAATTAAGATAGCGTTGAAAATTATATCGTTCATGTGCTAAAATTTTTATTAACAACAATACAATATTTTTTATTATATTTGTAAAAATCGTATTCCGTAATATAATATAAGTGTGCTAAGTAAAATTACATTGGATGGAATTTATAATTGATTTCATTATATCTTAAATAATTCATAATTTAGTTACTAATGTATGAAAAGCCTAGCAATATTCGAAAAAAATCTATCTATGAAAATTTTCTAATAGAGAGGCAATTATTTGAAGAGGGACTCAATCGCAGTGTATTTGAGGAGTCGTTTCGGGAGGTTTTCCAAGTGGGGTCCATAAGATCTAATTAAAAGGTTATTACAAGCCCTGGTTCTAAAATAAATTGTCTTATAATAAAATTCTTAGACGGAAAAAGTAACGAGCAACATCGAAAGATTTTCGTTAAGTGTGAATTCATTTGAATATTAATTAGTATAGCGTGGAATGTCCATAAGTAATTTTATCACTAATCAATTATATAAAAATACATAAGAGATTTATTTTATTTAAAATATTTGAGTAGTGCTTGTATTATCTGTTTATTGTACTTTTATTAATTCATTAATTATTTTTTGTGGAATAAATTAATGAAAATAATGAAGTTTGTTCTTAGATACACCAGTATTTGAAAATGCAAAAAAAATTAACTTTAATAACTTTTAACTGAGGTAACTAGCTGTAGCCCACCGATTACAGTTCGTATGTAGGCAGGCTCGATAGAGGCAAAACTTCATTCTCACGGAAGATCAGCGTAAAGTAGGTAAAATTGCTGCGTTTCGTACGGTGAGTGAGAGAGTCGGAGGCCTAAACATCTCCCCAAATCCTTCCCTTACGTCCTATTCCCTTTTATCTGAGATTTATTTTTAAGCTGGCATTTGTCGCTTCTCTGGGGCGGCTTATGTCTATGGACGGCGGTGATCATTTAACATCAGGTGTCCTGCCTGCTTGTTTGCCAGTTATTATATAAAAAAATAATATATGTAATACTGCAAAATACATACATCAAAGTTTTAATACAGTTTTTAACATGGCGTAAACCCAAAGTTCCGTTTTTAATAGAAATCAAATTGGACGTTTCCATCGAAAAGCAATTAAGTGTCCGAATAACAGACGCCGTGGCGTTGGACTGCGACGCGTTGATTGGTTTTATTGAACATTCTTGACAATATGCTCTATTATTTTTTATTCCCGTTCCTTCCTTGCTTTGTCGGTGAAACATTTGTAATTAGTGGTAGTTTGTAGTACAGATAAGAATATACATTTTATTATTTTTCCGTTATGAAATATTATTCTGAAGGAGGCAATTACATCTGTAAGTTCTACTCTGGATACTATTATAAAACTATACATATAGAACAACTATGTCATTGACCGTAACTTCTTTTCGGTATAAAAGCAATGATACACAATTTTTGGTAAAATTATGTCTAAAATATAAGAATGTCTACGAGCAAAACTTTCAAGTTTAATCACTTGTTAATAAATCATGAAAATGAAAACATTTTTCGGCCTAAGGCGAGAATTACTCTTATAAGTTTTGCTCTCAGACTTTCATAAAGGTTTTATAAGTTGTTTGTCATTACTTTACACCTGAAAAAATAAACTGCTAAATCCTTATATTTGACAAGCCCAGCTTTGGCAGGCTTAGCTAGATATTGGCTGTAAAGTTAGTAGTCGTGAAACTTTTCGTATGCACGCCATACTATAAAAAAAAGTTAGTTTTATGTCAGTTACGAGAATAAAACTATTTAAATTTAATTCTATTATAAAAAATAAATGAATATTAAATTAAAAGTTAATCCTTTTATTGAAAAAATATAGTTTAATATTTAAATAATTTCAAGGTGTAAAGTATTCGGACGGGTTACCTAGTAGTAATCATTATTTTTTATATGAATGGAAATTGATATATGTAATACGAATGGGGTTGAATTTATACTCAAATGAAATGAAAGAAATACTAAATTGGGCAAACAGTATTAAGTATGTGATAATTAATTATATTAGTTAATAATTAATGTATTAGTAGCTATACGCTAATAAAAAAATTATCTCAGTTGACTTGAACAATAAAATTGTTTTGTTAATATATAAGAAATATAATTAAAATAGGTATATTAACAGTATTTATCTCCATTATAAATCTTTTAAGCAATATAGTTAAACCTATTAAAATATTTATGTTCCTAATTTTAACTAATAATAAATTAATAGTACGAGGCTATATCGATATCGGTAACTCTCATGAATAGAAATTACGTTCCTATAATGCACGTGCTCAAAAATAATTTTAGTTAAAATTCGATTATGTAAGATATAATCTTTGATAAATTAAAAGCTGTCTTGTGAGAAGAGATTTTTCTCGACTCCTGTTTGCTTTTAATTAACAGCTCAGATCTGATGGCACCTTTTGTGCGCGACTTGGTACAGAATCGATATCAAAATTAATCGGTGTCGGGACCACACTGTCGATTTTATGACGTTACTATGGCCGTTAAATTATGCTATTGGAATATTTAGATGGATCATTAGTTACATTTAAGTAATAAGTTAGGTTATGAATAAGTAAGATTGTTTTATTTATAACTTTTAATTTTTTTTTATGTTGCGCTTAGAAATAAATAATATTGAAAGTGGAAAAGTATAATACAGCAGCACTTAAAGCTTGTAGCTGGTACGGCTGCAAGTCGCACATTTAGTATTAAAGTGATCGTATTCCAAATTCGTGTGAAACGAGTTAGCTAAGTTAGTAATGAAAATTTAGTTGAATATAATCATGTGGTAATCATGTGGTTTAATCGTAAATCTGAATTGACAGCGAATCAATTACAATAATTAACTGTACTATAAAAAGAAAGAATTTCTTCTTTCAATTTTATGAAAAAATTTCTGAAATTTCCACTTGAATTTTTTATACTAATAATAATGAAAAACTAT
The DNA here is from genome assembly GCA_037950945.1 of Hypolimnas misippus. Taxonomy (NCBI): domain Eukaryota; kingdom Metazoa; phylum Arthropoda; class Insecta; order Lepidoptera; family Nymphalidae; genus Hypolimnas; species Hypolimnas misippus. Next base: position 3,605,372 of record JBBEEQ010000024.1, read on the forward strand.
GAAGGAAGACGTGATATATAGTCCAATAGCGCGTAACTACTTTCTCTACATAGTACAAAGCAAAGTCGCGGCCCGTAACTGTCTATCTAGTGGTGCTTTGGATTAAGGTTCTTCAAATGGAGATTTCTATAAGTCTTAAACATTTTTTTAATTTGTTCGCTTATGTTTAGCACGCAATTGACTCGTTGCTCGTGTGTTCACTAAAAAATGTTCCGTATACTAAAAACGAATAAAGTTCTATGTGAGTAGAAAAAAATAATATTTTGCAACTAAGTCGTTCTAAATTACACCCGTGCAAATTGCTAGTTTGCTATAAGATTCAAATTTGAATCAAATATTAAATGTCATTATTGAAATTAGGCTTATTTTCATCTATACTGACATAAGTATTATTTTATTTCTTTCAGCACTAGCTAGTTTCGCTGTCCGTCATTGATAATATAAACAATAAGCCATAAGGATTCCATTTTGACTATGAAACCATAAAATTGTCTATATTTAAACGTTCTGACAGATGCAAGCAAATTACACTCCAACTGATAGTGACCGAGATTTTATACTCTCAAACAATAGGAGATTATATTCCACAACACAATAACGGCTTTACTTCAACAATCTATATTAATATAATGAAAAGGGAGCGAATTATGTGCGTATAAGTGTGTGTGTAATTAATTTCGGATCAACTGAATCTATTTTTAAATTATGGTAACATTTGAAAGGTACATTATTCCAGATGGTAACAGGCTATATTTTATGTATATATGTGTATTATCTACATAAATAAATCAATATTAACCACCGAAACTACGAGCAAAAGCAGGCAAGCTATTGTTAGAGACTAGCTATATATACTTTGATTATATAATATAATCTAGTTTGCAGCACAGTAAAGGGTTTTGTATAACGAGTTTATTATACTTAGAACTGTAAGGAATGCTCTATAAATTGCAAAAATGTATGTAGAGCAAGATTGAAGTAAATAAATATAAAAATGTTTTTCAGTTAGGTATATATGTGTATTATATTCAAACAAAATTTACATTAATGCGAGTGAAGTCACGTGTAAAAGTTACTACAGATATATTTTAACAAATAGATCAAATAACGTAATATTTGTACCGAAATAAATAGTAATAACGGACCTCAAGACCTTTCTGCCTGTTTCGCAACGGATGTAGTGGCCTATCAAAGAAATTCATTGCCATATATTTCAAGTCAAGTATTTTATAAATGACTGTCTGTATTTCATTTTATTCCCCGTTTATCTTTTCCATTGATACGTTTTATGGTATTGAAAATTGAAATAGTTTCAGTGTATGTTAAATATATTCGCTTTTACTTTTTCAATTACCATTTCGTCACTTAAGGTTTAACTCTACGTAAGGCTAAATTAGAATTTTTTACAGGCATTACATAATTTTACAAGATTTTTTTATGAGTAAAGGATTATAAATTCAAACACACGTAATTAAATGATTTAAAAACTGTAAAATATTGCTAGTTGTGGTCTTCATTGTGTTAGAACTTAAACGAAATATTATCGCTTAATTGCAGAAATAATTAAAGTTATTTTAGCCCTTTTTTGTAAAATATACATACAATAATATAATATTAATAAAAAAATATTTTTGATTTCTTCGTAGTTATATAAGTAGCGTTTATTGTACGTACTTTAAATCATTAGATTTTTTGTCTACGTCTTTATTTTTCAACTCGTGTAATAATATTATCATGATATCAACAGCTCGTTGCTAGACAAGTCACATGTGTATCAGTCTTCATAATAGTAAACAATGTTTTTTATATATGTATTTTCTTTGCATTGCATTCTACATAAACTGCGATGCCTAAAATACATCAATTTATTTAGACCAGCAACACTCTTCGGCGTTCTCAGAACACCCCACCAAAGTCTCATCACAATCCGATCAATGATTTCGGAACGCACACAGGACAAACAAATAAACATTATTTTTTATTTATATACACTATTTTTATAATATTTAATATATAAATATATAAATTGTTCACACTTTGAAGAGTTCGATATTAAATCGGACTTATCCGTTATCCACTGCGAGGGTAACTGGGGCGTGATGATGCATGTGGCGGAAAATAGAAGCAATGGCGTGGGTGGCTTGCACCTCATGCATCGTCTGCTTCTTGGGTAAATTTCTAATGGCCACGGGAAGTTGCAAATAGAGATTTTTATATATATACATATATGTATAAACGACAACCGTTACTGATCGTTGACTGATCTATGACCAATGACCACTGAACGGATTGCACTGAAATTCGACATGCAAATAGGTTTTATGACGTAGCAATTAAAAGATTTAACAAAAAATACCCGCACAGGGTATAAAACCGGGGACGCAAATTTTACGAAAAATTAAACATATCGCTGCGGTCAGAAGATTGTTTAAAATACAGACAACAGTTAAAATATTACTGTCATACTACAAAAGACGCATTAAAACCATGTTGAACACGTGTCTAGGTAAACAGTGTTTAAGATTTAAACATTGCTTAAAATATTATCTAAATTTTTTTTAAATAAATTTTTTTATGAGTTTATTCGCTGTTAAGCATAACAGCGAATAAACTCATAAAAAAATTATTGATAAAATGTTATACGTTACATTTGACGGCAAAAATAGGTTTTAAACATCTATTAAACTCACTTAAACGTATATTAATCTATGTCTAAAGCATGTTTAACTCAAAACTGTCTTAGACGCGCGTTTAACGTCTGTTTAAATCTTTTTTAGTGAGTCAGTTAGAGATTAGGAGACATAAGATATTGTTCCATAATACTTAATCTAACAGCATATTAATAATTCTTAAGGCTTGTGCAGATGCGAAACAATTCGGAGTACTTTTTTGTCCGTGAAAATAGAACGTATAGAACTGTATAGTTTAACGTATTAAATGGATTAAAAGTACCGTGTATGAAGGCCCGAACAATCGTTTTATTTTGTGATGGACAAAAGTCCTGTGAACAACGTCCCTTGTCTACTCATCATTGAGATTATATTAAATCTGCGCTGAATCGCGCTAGTACGTTATTATTTGACGTCGTTAGACGGTTAAAGTGGCCATTCAAGATGTTGTTGGCTCTAGCCAGTATGCTAAAATGTAGTTCAGAATAAACCTCATGCATAAGTTTTAAGGGCGTTAACATACTCCGTGTATTTTCGGCGCGTGAAAATGTTTTTCTATGCTTGTAAGCTGTTACACATACATTATTGATTGATTCATGCAGTTTTTTTGTTCTTCTGTAGGAACTTGTGTTAGAGGCGAAATATATGCATAATACAATGATTTTTTTCATCAAGCTGATCCGACGAAGGGAAATGAAGATGGATAATGGGACTCTTAAATGTAAAGTAACAGTCTGTAAGTGTCCCACAGCTGGGCAAAGGCCTATCAAGGAAAAGGTTTAAAGTTTAATTCGTCATATTGCTCCACTGCCGGTTGGCGGATATACGGAAAAGTCAGCGGTAATAACCTAGGTTTGAACCCGCGATCATCAGTTGAAATCGACGTGTACTCACCATTAGGCCATTTCGGCTCAAATTTTAGTAAATTTCTAGAGTTTGGGCTCATTTAGTGTGTTTTAACGATATCGTGTTTGTTAGCTTCATATCCAAGTGTATAATGAAAATTATATTTCTAAGATTATAATAACAAAGGAATTGATAATTTCATATCATGGTTGTATAAAACCCTTCGATGTGATTCGTTTAAGATGCATTTCTGATGCATGTGGCGGAAAATATACGAACGCAATGGTGCGTATAGTCTACACCTCATGCGTCATATGTCTCATATTGCGGTGATATTTTATATATAGAATTCTTTTTGATTTAATATTGTGTGAAATTTGGTCTGAAAATATGTGTTTTAATCCCCGACCGCACAAGAGCGGTGTTATAAGTTTGACATGTACATCCTTGTATCTATTGTATAGCTCCCTAATGATTAGATCAATTTTTGTATGTTTTTATTGTTTTGAAATTGATATTAAAATAACATTGTTATCGAAACTTGATGGTTTAGCATTATCTGAAATTAGAATGATATTCAAGTCGGCAACATCTTACAGCAGAAGTATTGGGGTTCGTTGAACTGGTCTCAATAAATGGATGCTGATAAGCAATAATGTGTCAACCCACAAAATGTCAAAATCAGAGATATTCATGTATTATGATACTGCATCACGTATTTAACATTATTAAAAAAAATTGAAGTCATATGAACTAAATAAGTACGGAAAAAAATTACTTCATTAATTGGTTCGAATTTCAAGTGCGTTCTATATTTTGCAATTTATACAATAACCTCAAATATTTGAAAAACTTTTTATTAGATAATACATATATTCAAAATAATAGTCTCAATTTGATTCATTATACCTTTTATCAAAAAATACCAATATTGTATAAAGCACAATATTTTTTTTCCTAAAAAGAGAAACTATATATTGAAAGTTTATTAATTAAATCAAATGTTAGAAAATATTATGAACTATTCATATTTAATATAATGGGTCATATCGCGGTAATTAATGGTAGTAATACCTTTTTGACTTACTGACTGACTGGCGTCAGCTCGTGACCACGACGGATGCAACTTCGTCGAAAAGTCGGGCAATAAAAAAGATATTACTACCCGTTATATTAAATATGAATAGTATAAATCGCGAAAGTTAACAATACAATTATTATGAACGTTGTTACAGAGGTGACTTTTTATGTCTTTAGTATTTACTAAATTTCATTTTTAGGGTTCCGTACCTTAAAAGGAAAAACGGAACCCTTATAGGATCACTTTGTTGTCCGTCTGTCTGTCTGTCTGTCTGTCTGTCTGTCTGTCTGTCTGTCTGTCTGTCTGTCTGTCGGGATGTCAACCCTTTTTTCTCAGAAATGCATAGACGTATCATGTTGAAATTAATATCATATACTCAAGTCTACGATGACATGCGGCCGTGAAAATATTAAAGTTCTAAGTCAACGCAATCAAAAGATAATGGAAAATATGTCGTATATTTTGACCATTTTAGCGTTTTCGCAAGGGAATCAAAACCTATAGGGTATTTCCCATTGACCTAGCACGATGAAATTTGGCAAGAAGTAAGATCTTATGGTACAAATAAAGGAAAAAATCTGAAAACTGTAAATTTTTGTATGTATGTTTGTCTGTTTGTAAGTTTGTCTTTCAACCTTTTTCTCAGAAACGCGTGAAGGTAACAAATTTTTATCAACGTCAAGTACTCAGTGTTGTAATTACTAAGAGCTGTGAAAAAATCAAACTTCTAAGTTAACGCAATCAAAAGATACGGTCATTTATATCACATATTTTAAGTATGATAGCGTTTTTAACGTTTTCTCAAGGGAATCAAAACCTATAGGGTACTTCCCATTGACCAAGAATTATGAAATTTGGCCAGGAGCAAGGTCCTTTAGTATACATAAAGGAAAAAATCCGAAAACTGTAAATTTCTGTTCGTGTGTCTGTCAGTCTGTACGTCTGTCTTTCAACCTTTTTCTCAGGAACGCGTGAATGTATCAAGTTGTAAATTGATTAAGCGGAAAATATATTAATCTTAGAATTAAAATTATATGTACTTGTAACAAATTAACATAGAAGTTGACCATGGTCAAAAAAACAATTTTACAAACACTGAGAAGAAATTTGTATTAATACGAAAACATTAAAAAGCAGCAAACCTTTATAAACAACGCAATGCAATCTATATATCGCAGCTAACAAAATGATAGCGCGATGCAGCGTACAGCTAATGCCATCTATTACAACATTATGACATTAACTGTGATATAATTCTGCTCGATTAATATATATATATTTTTTTAATTATTATTTAAACGCGCTAAAAATTATAAAATAAACTTTTCATTTAAAAGTTTTATCGTCGATTTATAACGTCATTACGTAATTAACATTCAATATAAGAGCTTCACGCGATTTGATTTAAGTACTCGTATTGACTTAGTACAAAAATTTTAAAATTAAATTTAAACAGATCGAGTTATTTAATTTACTTCTTTATCTACACATATAAGTCTTCTGGTTATTAGTAATATAATTTGTTATTTATAAATAAACAATTAGTTTTGTTCGAATTAAGGACTAATTATTTTTGCCTTGGCAACACTAATATATATTTTGATATTTTGATTGATAATATAAATCTAAATATTTTACGAAAGTAGTGCAGGGGTAGAGGAGTGTAGTAGAATATAAATAAAAATAAAACGAGAAGAAAATATAATATAATTATGTTGTTAATGTCAACAAGCTAGTTCATTGAAATTGTCAAGAGATGGCGCTAAGTGTATCCTGAATCGCGCTATAACTTTGCTTTATTGAAAGTATAAGGTGTATTAGTACTTAAAATAAAATTTTGTGTTTCCATGGATTGCATCCATGATCGTGTTTTAAATTAAAGTGCTCCTAAATAGTTTCAAAATAGTTTTTGGGACGTGATCCATATTTACATAATATTTGATTATATTTAAGCGACTTCTAAAAAGGAGTGTTTTCAATTCGACCTTGTATTTAATTTTTTTTTTTATGTTTGTTCGCCGATTACGCCGCCATTTGTGTACCGATTTTCAAAAATTTTTTTTTGTTTGAAAAGGTATACTTCCAAGGTGGTCCCATTGTCTTCAGGTCAGGATCAGATTATGGGATCCTGGAGAAATTGAGGGAACTCCTCAAATATTATAGGCAAGCGTATACCGATTTAGGTATTTTTGATAGTAACTTATGTTAGTAACTTATGTTGGAACTGATGATGAAGACCACAAATGGCGTAGATGGGTTAGTCTTATATAGATTTCTATAAGTTTGTACGGAACCCTCGGTGCGCGAGTCCTACTCGCACTTGACCAGTTATTCATTCATACAAATGTTCACTTTCTCTGCGACGACTTTATTGAGAGGTGCATATTACAATTCTTATTCACTTTAATTAATTTAACAGTGTTCATAGTTTATTGCGTATTTATGTATTTAAATGTGTGTTTTTAGAAACAGTATATAAACTGCGAAAATAATAAACTGTAAAAGTTAAGTGCTTTCTTATTTATATCAAACAGTATGTACAATATACACATTACACATACATAATGAATAGAAATATTGAACAAATAGTTACATCATATGCAATTAGTGTTCTTTCTTCGTCTTATCTGCAGTAATTTTGTTCTAAACTTTAGTATTTTTAAATTTTCTTTTATGGATTTAGAGTACATGCAATGTTAGCGCGCTGCAGTGTATTCTCCGTCCTGGGGAAACAACAATGTGGTTAGTTCGACCAGAAGCATTCCATTTACGAGTACGATCTCTTAAGTGGGGCCAGAGATGTATAAAACTAGGAATCATTTGGATATTGCATTTGGACATTTCTTCAAAGATTTTTTGGCTTTGCTATTTATCTTTTTGCTTATAAATATTACTTTAATGACTTTTTGCAAGTAGCTCTTAACGTTAGCGTCAAAATATTGAAGCAAATATTACTTGCGTTTATTTTCTATGCATTCCAGCAGGAGCCGTGTTCAAGTTCAAAATTATTGTTATTAGTAAATTTTCATTTAAGGCAATGACTCTGGAAATAAAATATATTTTCAAAACTCATGTTACGAATACACTGATCTTAAGACAGTATTAATCATTTATAATTTTACTAACAATAAACATGACATTGGAATCTTTATTTAAACACTAAAATATTCTTAAACATATTATCATGAAAATTGTAATTTTCGTTATATATTAGATATGCATTTACTCCTATGAATCGTTGTACTATGCCTTATATCCTATTCTATAACTTTCTTCAAGGGGTATAAAGGATTTTTCAAATCATACTGATGTTCCTCATAAACGGGCGTTTAAACAAACTATTTAGCTTTATAATATAAGTGGATATAATACAGTATTTAAGTATCCTATTTGTTTTGTAGATCCATGTGATCGATGAAAGCGCAACGTGTTGATGGATTTGCTTGTTTTGCGGCGATCAAGCGATGACCGGCAGAAACGCGCCGATAAATCCTTCATAAGCCAACCTGCTACATTGTACCCACACTAAGCTTTACTTACAACTTTGAACGTTACAATTATTACAAATTGAAAAATATTGTAAAAATATAACATTTTAACAAGTGCAGTAGATTTCTTAGTTTTTATAATACATCGGGATAATTAATTTTGTTTTGTTGCGTTGTGTACATAACAGAGTTTTATTTGAAAATTTAAATTTTAAAGAAAATAAGTAGAGAATCATTTCATAGTGTCATATTTAATTAAAGAACATAAGAACTTTGATGTTAGTTTTATAAGAATTTTGGATTTCTTTCTCGTAAAGGAAAACACGAGTCGAGGATAAAAGTGCTGTATTTAGCAAACAGCGTAAAAAGTCGTTTCTTATTGGAAATTTAATCTTCACTTCTTGTTAAATTACACTTAGGCCTTTATATTAATATGATTCTGAAGTGAGCACACAAATTACAAAAAATTTTTTCAGGTACGGATTTAAGGAACAAACTTCAATAATAAGGTAAATTTAAACACTATTTTTTTTTATAATTTATTTTTTTAATAAAAACGACAGACAAAACCGTGACCTTTTTTAATTTTCAATTTTATATTATCAATTGTTTTTATGTATCAATATCTTTCCGGCTTTTATTATTTACACTAGAAGTTTTGGTTCGAAAACAATTTTTTTCTTTTTTAATTTTTCAATTATTTTTCGACATATAAGATTTTCTACTTTTAATGTCATGTTTTTGACGCCAAGTAATATCATATGCTTTTACTACCTTTGGCGCCATTCCTGTTCTCTATAATTCTAACCAAAATTATTTTCGTGCGCTAACTTCAGGGCAATAAAAAGACTTAATTGATATTTTTAAAACATTTTCATAAACTTTAGCTAATTTAACCTAAAGAAACTTAATTTAAATGAATAGGCTAGGCTATTAGTTAAATGGTGAATGATAAAATATAACTTTGTCAAATACTGTTGTATGTAAAATTTTTGTCATTAAATATTTATTTAATTAAATATTTTAAAAATAAAGTTATTCTTTTTTATTAGAACATTGTATTTGTAATGAAATTGTGCTTTGTATTAACGAGAAATAAATTAATCTCTATTGAATATGGTAGCTTCTTGTGAACCAGAAACTTGATGTGGAATTCATTTCAAAGATTAGTTACTCAAAATGTCAACCGTTTAATGAATTAAATTTAATTTTAGAGCAATAAAACCTTGTATCTCTGATAACAAATATATACGAATAAAAATGTTTATGCATTAAATATTTAAATTTAAATTATAAGTAAATATTATCCAACGATACTTCACACGTTGAAATTCATCATGCTTGAGTGTGTCAAAGTCATAATATAGAAGCGTATAGGCAAAAAACTGAGAATTTGACACGAAAAAAAAGGAATTTGAATAGATTACAATTTTCTTGTTATATTTCAAGTTTAAAAGTTGTATTGATTGTATCGAGATTCAAATAAATTCAATTCTTTGTTGAGATTATAAACGTAAAACATATTCTTAAGTGGTGTCTGATGACAGACAGTTTTGTATAGTGGTCACTGCAATTGACTGAAGCGCTAATGGTCGCGGGTTCGATTCCCACACACGGGAAACGTTTGTATTGGTCATACGGAAGTTTTGCCGTGGTCATGGTGCTTGTGCTTGTCTTGTGTGTGTTTTCGGATCCCCGACACAGGATCATAAGACCCTAATGGGGGCCGTTGAGTGTGATACGTTTATTTAGTTTTTGTAAAAAGTAGTCGTAGGGAATGAGATTACTTGATCTATCTATAAACAAATTTGTCGTGTTACATAATTCGTCTAGGCTCAAAGGTCCCTACTTCGTGAATTTTTTGTTTTAGTTCAGACTACAATTTCAAGCCAGTGTAATTTTAGTATTTACGTTTATTAGGTGTATTTATTAGGTAAGATTTTATGTAATTGAATTTTAAGCAAAACTTATTAAAGAGAGCTTCGATATTATTTTTTTAATTGGCAATTAATCAAAGCTCTAGTCCGTTATCGCAAATATTTTGTGAACAAATTAATTTCATGTTTTATATTAATAAAATAACGGAGCTCAATTTAGTTTGCACGAGCGTAATTGTTTTCGGAATGTACTTTTAGTGATTCCCGGATTATTTTTATTCTTAAATTAAAGTTCTATTCCAAGGTATAAAAGAACAAACATGAAAAAATGTAGTACATCTTATTTCATAAATTCAGAAATGTGTCTGTCGGATCTTTAGCGATTTTCATTACAAATTAAGTACTATTTTTTTAATCTCACTCGCTGTTCCTACTACATTACAAGACTTTCTACCAAACGACATGCTTAGTTACACTCGAGGGCTTTGTACCTTTCTACATGTATCGATCGACCCTTGATACGAATTTATTGAGATACTTCTTGAGTAGTGTAATGAATTATCGGTCTTTATTGACGTTCTTTTGGTTGACAAAAGCCAATTCGGATTTTGCATCCGAGATATATCCTATTCTCCGACATATTAATATTCAATATTTGTGTTAACTACAATAAAACAAACAAGGATATTATAAGTAAAATTCTGTAGATACGTTACAAATACACCATTCTTACAAGCAAGTCTAAATGAAGCTAATTGGCACAATTCGTCTTAGCGTATTGGCGTCTATGGGAACTTATCGTATACCGCGTGTACGCAGTGAGAGTTCAAGTGTATTAAAATAATAGAAAATATCGTCGTTTTATTTATAAAATAACACTTTATATACTATATAAAAGTTTTTACTTATAATATAATTGCAAAAAACACTTTCAATTTGAGTTTTAATCATTGGCAAAAACGGGATAATCTCTAACGTGTTTAATTAACAAAAACGTTTGAATGACTTTGAAATGAACATTACGGAAAATACATTGCGGTCGTACGGCGACAAAACAAAATATCCGGTTTATCTAGTGTTTAATATCGGGCATTATGTAACGTTATTTCACGCAGGCGTAAAACTTTATGCGAATGTACAAAAATAACAAAAACCAATCAGGCGAAAACAGTGCATCGAGCGATGTAATTTTAAGGTTAGAATTCCTTGATTTATTTTATTTTAAATAGTAAATGATGGGTTGTACTTGATTGACACTAAGGTTACTGTAAGTAAATTTTGTGCAATGACTTTCGAATCGTTTGATCGATTTAGAACCTCTTGAATGTCTTTTCAATGATTGAATTAATGAAATTTTGATAGTATTACATGAGCTTACTGAGAGCCGAGATGGCCTAGTGGTTAGAAAACGTCGATCTCAACCGATGATCGTGGGTTCAAACCCCGGCTAGCACCGCTGATTTTTCAAGTGCTAAATTAGTGTTTAAATTCATCTCGAGCTCGGCGGTGAAGGAAAACATCGTGAGAAAACCTGCATGTGCCGGGAGAAATTCTTACACATGTATATCCGCCAACTCGCAGTTGAGCAGCTTGGTGGTTTAAGCTCTAAACCTTCTCCTTAATAGGAGAGGAGGCCTTTGCCCAGCAGTGGGATATTTACAGGATGTTACTTTACTTTTTTTTAGATAGTAACAATAATTAAAAGACAAAGTATCTAATATAGTCTTAGTTTTTCAGTTAATATAGTGCCGTTTCGTTTGATGAGTGAGAGAGCTAGAAGCCTAATCACATTTTCTATTCTTTTCCTTACTAACTTTTCTCTTCATTCCTTTTTCCTTTCTAAGCTGGCCACGTATTTTTGAGTGATGTTAATGTTCATGGGCCGTAATTATTTAACATCAGGTGACCCACTTGTTTGCTTGTTTCGCCGGGACGCTGATAAACATTAATGTGTCAACCCACAAAAAGTCAAATTCGGAGATATTGATGTATTCTGATAATGCGTCATATATTTCATATTATTAAAAAAAACTCAAGTTAACTAAATTAATTAAGTACGAAAAAAACTTTTTTTTAATGAAATACTTTTTGCTTAATTTAATGTGTCGAATATTAAATGTGTGCTCAATATTTTGCAATATGCTATAATCTAATATCGTCGGTGATAGTGTAAAACCGCGTAACTAGCTTTCATAATAAGGTCCATTTTTGCGCAATGGAAAATGCCCATAAGCCTTATTTTTATCAATAATGTGATTTTGTATTTGATTCAAATTTTAACTTTATAAGAAAAGTTAGATACGCGGTTTTAAAATGTCACCGACGATATATTTGAAAAAATAAGTCACCAGATAAAGCTTTTTATCATACCAATCTGCTTTTAATTCGTTAAAACTTTTATCAAAATAGAAAAAAGAACATGGATATATATTTCTTCAAAATAAATTTGTTAAGAATAGGTTTGACATCTTTAGACGCCATTTTCAAAATGAAGTCTATGTGGCTTGACACAGCATTGCTTATCAGCGTCCATATTACATTCAGTATTTGTCAGTATCTCACCTAGCATAATGAATTTCAGTGATACAATACACGTCAAAATATAATGTTTTGTGATGTTTAGGTGTTATGGCGGTATAAAGAACTTTAACCATATATATAGGTAAATAATATGTAAATAATTATCTAAATTAATCTCGTAAATGCAATGCATTTAGTCTTGTATTTACATACTGTTTATTTCTAGTTAAGTAATGGTAAAATATATTTTTATTTAGTTTTGCCTAAAACCAAAATCAACGTACCTAGTTATTATATCATAAAAACGCGTATTGTCTAATAAATATATATATATTTGAAGGCACGGAAACTTTTTTTCTCCTGTACCATTATTTTGTATTTTACAACCGCCATTTTGTTTTTATAAAAATTTACTATCAAACAGTTTAGACGAATCGATAAACGCAATGATTAAATGAACATAATAAAACATGCCAAAGTGGCCCAGTGGTTAGAAAACGTCGATATCAACCGGGTACAAACCCCGGCTAGCACCGTTGAGTTTCAAGCGCTAAATTTGTTGTTTAAATTTAACTCGCGCTTGGCGGCGAAGGAAAATGTCGTGAGAAAACATACATGTGTCGGGTAAACCTTCTCCCTAATAGAAGAGACCTTTCTCCAGGAGTGGGACATTTACAGGCTGTGCTTTTCTTTTTGTATAATTACATAGATATGTAATTACACAGCCAGATACGCGTAAATACATAATGTCGGCTTTGCTGGCGTGCCGAGCAAAAAAGTGTATAATAACTTTTTAAAATAAAGGGTCCAAAAGTAATGTTTTAAAACATTGAAATAATCACCCATAACGTCCTAATCTCGTAACGGGATGCAGTGCAGTAAAAGTGTACGGTCTCATTATAAAGTCTGCCTTTATGTCTGTTAAACGTACTGGCGTTTTAAAGCCATTTTGGTATAATGTAACCAACATTTTAACGTAAGTAGGACCTTTGTACAAACTAAAATTCGAATTAATTTTAAGTTGTGTGCTATTAAAATAATATGAGTTGGTCTAGGAATGTGTTTTGTAGCTTAGATTTTGAGCTGAGTTGATTTGGTTTAATAGGAGGAGTAAATGTAGTTTGGTTTAAGGAGACTGTTTTTATGTCGATGTTTTAAAAATGTAATTGTTCTTGAAATTAATATTAAAATGTGAATGTTTATGGACGGATGAATTCGAAATGGTGTAAGTCTATACTAATATTATAAAGAAGTAAAATTTGTTTGTAAATTTGTAAGTTTGTACGTAGGCTGTAATCTCTGAAACTACTGATCAGATTCCTTTTCTCTTTGCGTTGAATAGCACGTTTTTTAAAAAGGTTATATGCTATATTACACTATGTTATGACCCATAGAAGCGAAGCAATAACCATAACTGCGAGTGGAACCGCAAAGGACAACTAGTTTATTGTATCACAAGACACTATTTTCATTTTAATTGGTACTTGATTGGTAGTTATTTAAATTTATTATTTATATGAAATGAGGTTATTGATGCAATCATTTATGGATGTAATTTTTTTAAATATATTTTTTAAAAGTCATGATTATTTTCTCAGTCAATGTAATAACATCGAATACACGAACAAAACTAACAAAGTTACATAAGCCGTAGACAAAATTTCAATAAACGTGTAAACAAGAGAGTAGGCGTCCCTATCACACCAATAAATATGCTATCCCTACACAAGGGATAAAATTGTATATATTTTCAGTTTAGCGCGTTCGGTGTCGCCTTTATATCGGAACGGTTTACAACTGTCGACGACTGTTATTCTGTATTTACTTCCCTTTGGCTGTTACCGAGCTAAGTGATGTAACATTCGTATACGTTAATAAAACTTTGAAGCGCGTAGCAATGGAGATTTTGTTGTGTTATATTTTTGTTCATAATATATATAAGAATATTTGAAATTTGATTACATTCCATTGTGGTCATATATATTTTATTTATCTATACTAATATTATAAAGAGGAAAGATTTGTTTGTTTGTAATGAATAGGCTCCGAAACTATTGGACCGATTTCAAAAATTCTTTCACCTTTGGAAAGCTACATTATCCCCGAGTAACATAGGCTATATTATATTTAAAAAAAAATTAGGGATCCTCACTAAAACTCTAATAATGTAACCCAATCGTCACTGGGGTACGGGGGGAGTCAATGTAATGTAATAAAATAAAGTGCCGCGAGTACATTAATAAAAACTATGAATAAAAAAAAAATCATTAAAAAACATTCAAACTTCCTTTATAATTTTACCTTTTTTTTGAAACCCGACGCAAAAAAGAAGGATGTATGTGTGTGTGCGTGCGTGCGTGCGTGCGTGCGTGCCTGCGTGTGTGTGTATGTATGTACCCGTGCGAAGCCGGAGCGGGGCGCTAGTATATAATAAGCTTAGGAAGAGTTTGACACTTTTAGTAGTTTTGAATAATAAATTAGTGAAAACATCATTGTTATAGCAGCGATGTCTAGAAGAACCTAACTATCTTATTCGCATTTACTGGGATGTATACTGCACCTGTGTATAAATACAATTATACCTACGTTTTTCTGGCCAGGTGTTAAAACTGTTGAAACTCTCTGGTTACGGAGGGAATATATTTATTTATTTACTTATGTGTGAAACTAACAGCATGTTTTATATTACATAAAAAACATAATTAAACCTTAAATTACACACATGCCAAAAAAGTTTCCACTAATAGTTAAATAGGAAGGAATAGTTAGTTAAGTAACATATATCAGATTCAGCTTTTTTACAATATTATAAGTATATACATATATGTACAAAAAAACTTGATAATAAAATAAAGCAGTTAATACACGCTAGGATTTCTCTGCCTCTATACAAAATTGTAAAGTAGAGAAGGTTTAGAATGCATGGTCTCTTAGACTATTACTTATGGAATACAGATAAAATATAAATAAGTTGAATACTACAACATTTTTATTAAAAAAAATAAAATAGTTACAGAAAAGAGTAAAGATAAACTAATACAGATAAACTAATGTTTTCCATTTAGCCAGCCTTTCTTGACACGACCTGTCACAGACCGCACAAACTGTCACAGATAAAAAAAAATGAAACGAAATAAAACCTTTTCGCGCAACATTGCTGATTTATCAAGTGGTTTAGTCGAGTTTTGCTCTCTACATTACCTGTCATTGTTTTTTTATGGTGACATACAGCCATAAAGCGGCCTCATTGCGGATTAGGTCCCAGAGCACCCTCCTCTACGTAAAAACGTCACGTAACACGTATTGGACCCAAAAATAATCTCTCAAGTAGAATTGTAGCCGTTTTATCTTACTGTCAACTGTTTTTGTTTGCAACTTGTTTTATGTGAGCGCGTTTTGTCTTAGTGTAGGAGATCTAGCTTGGGTTTGTAGGCTTATGTTTATAGATGACTATCTACCACACGCGGTTTGACTTACGTTTATGGTCACTCCGTTGTTGCGTGATGTAAATTACCCTATTACCTTCCTCAATAAATGGGCTAGTTAACGCAAAAAAAAAATTTCAAATCGGGTCAACAGTTTCAAAGATTACCCCCTACATATAAATTACAAACATATATACATACAAACTAATTTTACCTCTTTATAATGTTAGTATAGATTACTTAAATATTAATTTCAGTCAGGCAGTACTTTGCGAACTCCGTGACAAATAATCTCAAAGTATTTCGTTGATTATTTTTTAGATGTTGTCTCACTTAGTAGAAATTGTAAGAGTATCTCAAAATAAATGATAATTAATTTTCTGTGTCTTTTTATTTCTTTGGCACCAACGTTTCCAATTATAAACTTTGTAGATTTTGATTTTGTCACAGAATTTTTTTTTGTTGCGACATTTTCGAATATTTTAAAAAGTTATCTAAAGTCTAAGCTTTATAAAACATAAAACTTGAAAAATATACACTAATTTATAACCAATAAAAGTAGCCTTTGATTAAATTAAACAGTAGTCGTTGTGTTTTCGAAGAGTAACTGTCTTTTTGAAATTAGCAAAAGTAAACCACGTAACATATGTTTAGGTGGCTTACAATTGTCACTGATGGTTGAAACTTACATAATTAAGTATTGTGGTTCTACCACTAGCTCTAACTTAGCTGGGCTCTAGCCCAGCCCACTGAATACAGCTCATATGCTCGTATGCAGCTTGATAGGACCAGTACCATACTTATACAGAATATCAGCGTGAAGTGGCTGGTTAAACTGCGTTTTGTACAGTAAGTGAGAGAGTTGGAAGCCTACCATCCCAAATTCCTTCCTTTATATCTTTTTCGGTTCATCTATTTTTAAGCCGACAACGCATTAATTGTTCTTCTGATGCTGCAAATGTTCATGGGTACCCGTGATTACTTTATTAAAGGTGAACCACCTGCTTGTTAAACCGTTCTTCACATATTACAATTGAAAATATAAAGAAATTCCCGACAATTTATTTTTCGAGAACATTTTAACAAGACCTTTTTGAACGCTGATTCCAGATGATGCTGCAACATCAGATTAAGGTGACGTAATTATGTTATTTTAGTAACATTGGTGTATGGTAAAGTTCGATTCGATCAGACCAGTAGAAGTTACTCAGATCCTGTCAACAACAACACGACACACTCACACACACACACACACACACACACACACACACACACACACACACACACACACACACACACACGCACACACGCGCGCGTCCAACTTATAACAACCCTCGTTTATATTCGGGATTAAAAAAATATATGTCATACGGGTCAATAACATAAAATAATATAATATAATATTTAAAAAAAAATAAGAGAAAATAATATAATTTAAGAGTGCAAACTATCAGTAACAATAGATTATATATGATATTATTTATATTAGGATCGGCAATAACTCGCGTACGTGAACTTCCAACCGATAGACTCTACAAGGATCCGCTCCTCCGAGAGCGAAACGTGCGAACTCAACGTCCTACCCCACACGACGTGCAGATTATTTAAGTCACGTATTTCACGTATAAGTTGCATCCGATAATGTATTTCAGACTTCATTTGTAATTTTTTTTTTCGAGTTAACAACAGTAGACCTTATAAGAGTTAATATACAGGATACAAGACAACCTTATAAGAACATATGAAAACGATTTAGAATTACAAATATATTATGAAAGCTAAATTGTATTATACATTTTTAAGTTAATTTCTGCGAGAAAATCGCAATTTTAATCCTTTACGCGTAAAATGCACCAGCCCCAATGTCACCAATATCAGCTGCAAATATTTTGCAGTAGACATAATTTATACGATAAGCGTATCATTAAAATCATATACCCGTATATCTTGTTAAACACACTCATATATACATGGATTGAATAAAAATAAAACAGATCAACTCTTTAAGCAGTACTGACATGAAAAGTTTTTCCAACAGCGCCCGTTTCAAACAAAAGTTTTGAGGGCGGAGCGTGTTGGCGACTGCGCAGAGCGACCGCTGAAGAATTGCTTGCCATCGTCGACAACTGATGGCGAGGCTTGAGGCAGTTGCCGCGGACCCTTGGTACCATGCGGACGCATCCGATGCACTGCATTGCGTAGTCGTAGTGAAAAAATAAAACTTCGAAACTATATACTTCATTTATAATCGACAGATACAACAATAAGTTGCTATTATTTAAAAGTTTGAATAAGTTTAACGAAGTTTTGTATACTTTTATTGGGTGGAAATTCGTCTCTAGGTAAATAAGAATAATCATATTTGATTTAATTCTTGACTTCTAAAAAATTTTATTGTAATTTTTAATTCATTATTCTTTTTAAATTAAACATTATTTATAAAGACAAATTTAACTTTTAAACAAATATAAAAATGAAAGCAATATAGCAACATTTTTTTATTATAGAAACCCACACAATAATAAATTTTTATTAAGATCGAAACATAATAATAACGAAAATATTAACATACTAAAATTATAAGTAGGCTTTTAAGAATAAAATATAATGCTCCATTAACCATAGTTAGGCTTCATGAATAGGCAAGCAAACATTGTAAGCATAAAATGAATACCAAGCATAATTACAAAATGCTTCTCTGGTGAAAATCACCGCACATACGGCTTATAAGGCTGATGACGTCATGTAACTGCAAAAAAGTATAAAATTACCAAATATAATAAAGATAACGCCTCCTGTGTGCTTACACATTTTAAGCACAAAATTATATAAAAAAATGCAAAATACTTCTGTGAGCAAAATCTTCAGAGGGCTGCTGACGTCACGTAATTGCAAATAAAAAATTAGTACACTACTAAATATAATAAAGACATATATGATAATACGTTCAAAGGTAGGACAAGGCTTTATTTGTGACTCACTTATTTACGCAATAGCCAATTACGTGCAATTGTTTTACGTGTTTCAATTAGCCAACATTTTTGAAATCTTTTCCATATTGTTCAAAAAATATTTCATAGCGCGCTACAAGATCCGATGCATGTCAGGCCATAAAAAAATATTAAATACGTAAAACAATAGCTGGAATATATTGACATGGGACATTCGAATATTAATCTGTAAATAACTTATATGTAAACCAAAATAAGTTTTGCTATGGCTCAATTTTAATTTTTCTTTTCAATAAAAACAATAATTTTGAGATATTAACTTTATTTTCGTCATTAAATTAAAATTATCTTTGCCGGACTTTTTTTATAAAACTTAAAAAATGGGGAACTGACTTCATAAGCAAAATACTTAATTTCCTTTATTTGAATGACAAGCTTATTCCAGTTATTGTGGTTTTAAAATCAAATTGCTAAACCGATTTTGATGAACATTCTATGCGACCAATCGGAGAGTATACATAAAAACTACCCAGCCAGAATTGAGAACTTCCTTTTTTTAAGTCAGTTAAAAAAAAGCATATCGAACATTAATATTGATTTAGTATTGAGAGTCATGTTTCGTATCGTCAAAAAAAAAAATTTGGAGTATATGTAGTTTTTATTAAAAATTCAAAGGCCGATTTGTTCAAAGTTACTGCTATCAAAATATGAAATATTTAGTTAAAGACGTTGCTTTAGTGAAAAATATCAGTGTACTTTAATTACTGTAGGTAAGGTCTCTGCAATCACACTTTATTAATTCTATTTTGATAACAAGCGATAAAGTTTGAAAAACTCTAATCCGATAATAGAATTAAGATTGGATTAACTGCGTGTTTATTCATAAAAAGCTATTTAACCATTTAAACATAATTATTTATTTAACCAATATTATATATACATATAGAATATTTTTTTTTAATTGGGCGTGGTAGGTCAAATCTGAAACTATAAGGAATTACGAAAAATACTTAAGCCGATATTATTATAAAGTAAAACTGCATCATTAATTTTTTTTTTAAATTAATTTTCATAGCTAAAAATGGAACAAAAAAACACATATCCTATATTATTTTACCATCTGATAGTGTAACTTATGCTTTATTTTTTTTACAAAATGCATAATTTGTATATTAATTTTAAATCTTAAGTAGTCAATTCTTCTAGGAAATTATCAAAAATTAAATGTGAACAAATGAAATAAGAATATTGTATTGTAGTTCTAAATGCGGGTATAATAGCCGAGGCCAGTTTTATCTGGAAAACACTTGAGCATTATTTTCAACAATTTTGTCTCGTCTCGTCAAGATCTTCGTTTTGATAACATTTACGTTTTTTTGGGGGTAAGAAATTAAGTTACACTTGTACCATATTAAACGTGGGGACAATTTTTGTAGGTTATGTCACCCGGGTCATTATTATTGATCTATTGATATCCCATTCAACATAATCGGTTTAGTAGTATGGGCGCTACGGTAGTAAAATCATAATCTTTTTAGGCTTTCCCGTAGTCGGATAAAAACTTCCAAAAATGTACATAAAATCTGAACTATCTGTATTACTCTTATATAATACTTTTATTCGCCATCTTTCACGCCAACAATGAGATATAAATAAGAAAAATAATTGACGTAGACATAGGTAATATACAGAGGGATGTTCATAACAAAACTAATTACTACGGAGCTAATTGAAAGCGAACAATAGTTCTCGCGTGGAAAAAATACAATATTTACGTAATAGGAGTTACATACTGAGGTAGAGCGTGGCTTAAGCTCACCGACTGCAGCTTGCTATAAGAACTGGATCGACCGGGGGAGTACCATTTACTTCTATCATAATCTTACAGAAAGTTGGCGTGATGTAGTTAATATATCTGCGGTTTGTACGGTGAGTAAGAGAGTCGGAAGCCTAACCCACTCTCCCATACCTTTCCGTATGTAATATTCATTTTCTTTCATTGCTTTTAAAGCTGGCGATGTTTTTGTGGCTCCTCTGGTGCTGCAAATGTCCATGGACAGCGGTGATAAGCTAGCGGGCGTAATATCAGGTGACTCGTTAGAGCTTGTCTGGTATATTTATTTAACAAAATAATAGTGAATGTATTCGGTACAGCTAGAATGTTTTTTGAAACTTTTAAAACGTCCCTTTGAGGTACTTTTTAAATTCTTTTTATGCACTCACTGAAATTATTCGTTCAGATCTAAATGTATCTATTAATATCTACTAGGTACTCATAAAAAAGCGTAGAGGTAGCAAGTTTTAAACTAAAATATTACAAATGTTGAGTCGTTCATTTTATACTTCTAGTTCTCGTATTTCATTCCTTTAGAGATAATTTTGATTTTAAATAAAGGATATTTAAAACAAAATCTTTCCACATGAGATTTCATTAAAATTGGTTCAGCGATTCCGCAATGAGGAAGCAATAGATATATAGACAGACAAAGTAACTTTCCCATTTACAATAATAGTATGAATTTCTAAGCCATATACTATATAAAATAATCCATGATATACCTATTCAAGTGGTCTACATACGTATTTAAATCTTTTCAAGTCAAATATTCTTTAATGACATACAGATTAAAATTCTTTTCATGTTTTAATAATTTAAAGACATATTTTAAATATGATTTTTATCATGACCTTAATTTTCATTTAAAAAGTTATTTGATGTTATGTGGAATATTTAAGTTCATAATTCCTGATTCTTTAACTGTAGTATACATATGTGACTTTAATGACATATTTTATTATAATGTTTATTGAAGCACTTCATTACATGTATACAAAAAACATCAACCTATTTTCTATTATTGTAGTAAGCACCTATATCCGAGTAGCTTTTAATTTGATTATTATATAACGATAATTAGACGCCGATAAGCAATACTGTGTTAAGCCACAGAGACTTCATTTTGAGAAAATGGCGTATAAAGATGTCAAAACTTAATCAATTTGTTTGAAGACTAGATCCATATTTTCTACTATTATATTTTGATAAAAGGTATAATGAATTAAAAGCATTAAATATGTGTTATTTAATAATAGGTTTTTCAAATATTTGATATTATTGCATAAATTGCAAAATATAGAACGCACTTGAAATTCGAGACAATAAAATAAGAAACTTTTTTCCATACTTAGTTTAGATAACTTGAAATTATTTTTAATAATGTTATATACGTGATGCATTATCAAAATACATCAATATCTCCGAATTTGACTTTTTGTGGGTTGACAGATTATTGCTTATTAGCATCCAAGTGTGAATGTTGGTAATAGTTTGTATATTAAAACAATTCCATATCTAACTAACTAAAATAGCTTGAAAGACTTTTCCTTTAATTAATGTTTTAGTATTTCTCACTTTTCTAATATAATAAAGAAAATTCAAACCATCATTTAAAAATCGTTATTCAATGCGTATTACGTTCCGGTTAAAATGATATAATATGCTTTATTATATTATTCATTGTTCTTCTGAAATCATTTTAATTATATAAAATGAAAGAGCTTCTTTAAGCTAATCACAAGAACAAGGAATTACGAGGTATATTCAAGAAACTGTACTGAAAATACTCAGTTTACTAAGGTACAGTAAAGTCATACAAACAGGTATAATTAATGATGTTGCAATCATAATTAATGTACAAATTTACATAACAAGGAAATTTAACACTTCAGACTTTCAAATGTTAATCTTATAATAATGTCTACATATTTAATATAATAATAAGACAATTACAATGTACAAAAGAGGGAAACTTAAATAAAAGTGAAATGGGAGGAGGAATGTCCCAATAAAATGTATATATATGTATATTACATAGAATGAAATTGTGTTTATAAAAAAAAAAATTAGAAATTATTCGCCAGTAGCGTTGCATCTGTCATGAAAATTGAGATTAATGCTATGGTGAGCCACTTCTTTATCGGCCTACAATTGTTAAAAGAAAAATTTTACGTTGTAGTTTTTTGATAAGTACAACATCAAACAACTGAAAACTATTAAAGAATTTGACAAACGTGTACTCGGCTCTGGGCTCTTAAACTCACCGTAACAAAAGCAGGTACATTTGACGACTATTTTCTGTGAAAGTGCCCCGATCGAGTCAGCCCGTATACGAGTTGTACTCATTGGAGTACCTAGGCCATACCACAGTGAATACATATACCTATTACATAAAGTTTTAAAGATAATATCATCGGATTATAGGTCCTTTTCACTATTGAACTCTATTCAAGTTTAATTTAGACATAAGTTTCATTAAAATTGCTTCAGGTGTTCATTGTTAAATATTGTATATTGTAGCAGCTAATGTTTATTGGAGATAGAATATGGAGATTTATTAGCGACACGCTTGCCGCGGTTCTAAAAAGCAAAAAAAATCTTTTAATCTGAAGATTTCCTACAAAAGTCATCAAAATCGCTTCAGCCATTTTGGAGTCTATGAAGTTATAGATATCGTGCGAGTTGATAGTTCCTAAATTGCAACATATAAATAATATAGATAGTGTACATGTATTTAGGATACCTATACAATTATTACGTTAACGTATCAGCAGAGGAAATTGAGAGTCACGGCGTTTTTGTGGCGGACGTTGGGTAAACTTTGTGTAGCCGAAATAAAGACTTCAAAATCGTTAAAAAATTGGAAAGAGTAAACTTAGTGCACTTTATTTTAAACTCACTCGAAATAAAGTAAATGTATCAAAATATAGTAGATCCATTCGATGGTATCGTCATACTAATAATATAAAAGTGAAAGTATCGTTTCTATATCTGTCTGTTTGTTTCTTACCTTTCTCGTCTAAAGCAATAAATCTATTTTGATATAGATATACGAGTATATTAGATCTTAGAGAAATCCATAAACTATTCTTTGTCGCGAATATAAAATTTGAAAGACTTGAAGACTTTAATCCCCTCGGAGGTAGAATTAGTCAAAATCCTTTCTTAGCGGATGCCTATGTCATAATATCTACCTGCATGCCAAATTTTAGCCCGATCCGTTCAGTAGTTTGGGCCGTCCGTTGATAGATCACTATGTCAGTCAGTCACCTGTTAATTATATATATTTAGATAAAGAATTTTTGACCAGGCTCATCGATTCATAACTAACTCTATTATAAATCGCACGTTTAATAATAAAGTAACCGAATACAAAAATACACATTTTTGGAAAATCGCAAATTCATTTTGCACCTGGGACTTTGGCCGTTTCCTTAAATTTTATTCTCACAAAATGTTGATGGAACAATTTTTTTTTAATCATAGAATATGCCACAGAATTTTGTTAAACTAAATTAAACTGTTATACGGTTTGGTTTTATTAACCGACCGAATTAAAATGTTTCTGAAACGTAACTCGTTTCAGAAACATTTTAATTTGGTATCTTTAATACTACAATATCGAGCTATATCAACAAATTAACGTCAAAAAAAATTACGCGAAAATCCAATCGCTGGTTTACCATACACATACACCATATACAATGATATTTAATTTTTCGCAATTTCCTTTCATAAAAGTATATGTCTGTAAAAGGTTTCTTTGAATCAGCGCATTAGTAAAGTAAAGCCGGCGTTTCAGTCGAGTTGAAAGGCTAACAGTGTTTTAGTACATTTTTATAATTTACGCGTCTACTCCATCGGGCGGAGAGACTGTTACTTATGGTTATGTTAACTGATAATACTTTTTAGTTTTATGAACTATTATACTGCTTTTGTCCGCTGCTTTGCTTACGCTAATGTATAGTTTGTGCCGGACGAGCATACGAGTATAAAGATATAAAAGTTATTTTTTTAATCCTTCGTCAATCGCATTTTGGTGGACGACAGGTCCTTTTCTGTATCTTTGACACAGTGTATATAATGTTTCCTGATGATCGGTTGAACAGCTGAGGCGTGAAAGCGTCACAAACAGATAAAGTAATATTTGCAATTATAAAAAAAAGTTAGCACGGACGTAAATGTATCTCAAATAGTTTAAAGTGATCGAATTCGAAATCTGTGTAAATCGAGTTAGCTAAGTTAATTTTTTTTTTAAATAATTAAAATCTGTATTGACTCCAAGGGAAGTAAATCAACTTTAACTTATAACAATATAATACTGTGTATAATTTCAATAGCAATTAAATAAAATACTACCGTTTAAACTAGGTCGAGCCTTTACAATAATTAAAGCTTAGATTCATGTAATTGTGAGGTTTATAATCTATAATTTTGAAAAAAAAAAAAACTGTTCTATCAAAATTCAAAAAACGTTTATCGCATTTGGTGCCCAAAAACGTGAATTTTTGAATGAGTTCATTTTAATACTAAGCGAGTGATATGTTGTTATTAATACATATAATTAACTGTGCACTAAAAAGCAATATATCATGTATGTACATTATACATAACATTATAATGTATGTAAATCACATAAATGATTAAAATTAGGGAGAGTTGTAACATGCAGTTGCTCAAATACAAACTTTGAAGGATCCGTTTCGGTTGCCAACTTAAGGGATTAGTTTTGTCAATTAAGATGGGACCTAAAAATTTTGTAACAATCATATGAGTTATCAATTAAAAGTTTTTTACCCGAGTGATCCAGAAGCAGGGTAATGTTTTTCGCACGTATATATATGTTGGCATGTATATATGTATATAACCATTGGGCCTTCTTGTAACCTAAACGACTTAAACCGATTATGAAGTATAAGGTATCATTAGATATGTATTCTTCCCCAGAATTTCGTAGTCTATCTGACATCAGCAAAAACCAACATGGCGGACGTAAACTTTCAAAACTGGCGAACCGTTGTGACCTCTTGTAGCCTAAACAGTTTGCGTCATTTTTTTAAGTGCAATGTGTTATTTTAAGGCAAAATCAAAATAACCTACATTTTTTGAGAGAGTACAATGATCTATTACTTTTAGAGAGTTCTCCTAACACTATTTTAGTTAAAAAATATTAACAAATGAAAAAACGATTCAATTATGTACATGTGTTGATGTTTAGGCGGTAAACATGCTCATTCTTTATATCCGTAACGAAGAATTGTTTTTACACAATGTGTACTAACTTCGGCTAGTATTTCATGTTCATTTAAGTTCTGTCGTGTAATGTAAGCTATTAACGACTATTATTTAATATCCACGTGTTTTATCTCATGTAAGATCTCGATTCTCGGTTATAGTATACAAGCATTTAAAATAATAATTATTTAGAATACAATTTACTGCGTCTGACATATCTTATGACGCAGAATACGGTATGTTCACAAGCAATATCAGTAGTAGAGTTTTGACACATTATAATTGCATTTCAGCGGGGAGGTTGATTTCTGTGTGATAACAATGCAGTATCTGCTTCATTATTTATATGTGCTGCTTCGCTAATCTATGTATTACTATGTGAAGCGAAAAGTACCCCGTTTTACAAAAAAATGTGCGGAAGGAGTAGTATAAAATTTCACACACTTATTCGCACTAATATTATAAATGCGACAGTAACTCTATCTGTCTGTCTGTTACGCTTTTCTACTTAAACCTCTCAACCAATTTTGATGAGGTTTGGCATAGACAATTTTTAGACCCTAAGAAAGGACATCGGCTAACTTTTATTGGGAAAAGCGAAAAAAGCGAAAGGTCACTCACTCACTAATCAAAAAATCTTAAAAACTACAAGTGCTAGGAGTTTCAAATTTTGCATGAGGATTCTTTTTAGAATGTAACAATAAAAATGGGGGTTAGAAGTTTGTATGAAAGTCCAGTTTGTTAAGCGCGAGTGAAACCGCGAGGGTTCGCTAGTAGTCTATGTACGTATATAGAAGGAGAGCATAGATAATATATTTTTTTAATTGTGCATAAAAATACATTTGTTCAAAAAAATAACCTTAGGTACACACACTACCATGTATTTGACGCACACACACGCGCCTCTTTTATTTACGTTCAAATTTATAATTTAAATTAATTATGGTCGAATTTCGACTACTGGGTGACCATCAGTTATTATTCATACAAATATCTTGATTTTATTACACTGATACAATTCATTGCGACAAAAAGTTGTGTCCTTCTCCAAGGTCCAGTCTATTTAGTTCATCGATATAGTAGTGAAACGATTACTTTCACATCTAGCATGCATATTGATGTGAGTCTTGTTTTACAGCCCAAATAAATGGCATATCCAATACTAATATTTGTTTAAGATAAATAATACTTGTTTATTCTATTTATGAAATGAATGGATTTTCGCCTGCGAAGGACTTGAATCCCCGATCCGTCTATGTTTTTGCTTGTCCGAAATCTATTCGTAAATGCTATGTTCAGTCCCTTTTATGTGTTCTTCGATTCAATTCTAAACGATACATTTAATTACCACTGACAAAGATGTACGACCGCTCTTGTGTAGTGGTGCTGAATGTACCTCTAACGCCAACAGTTGCGGGTTCGATCCCTGGTCGGGGCAGATATTATTATATTTGTATAAATATTTGGTCCCTGATCTGGTTGTTTGTCCTAGTGGGTTTCCCCATCGTGCCTTAGAGAGCACGTAAAGCTGTTGGTCCCGGTTGATATCACAATCACCTGATAATGATCTTTACTCATAGTAAGGAATTATTCTAGTCTAAATGGTTACTGGCTTGCCTTCAGAGGTTGCAGAGGTCAGATGGCTTCTGTATAAAATCGCTCTGTATAAAAATCAGTAACTCGTCAATATCTGGACTAGAATAGAATGCAGACCCTGGTACAACCGGGAAAATGCTAGGTAAATAATGATGAAAATGGACAAAGATATACTCCGAGAAATGTTCCTCGTCTATGCAGGCCTTTATATATATAACTTTTGTTACAGTTGTAATTAACATTAACGATGATATGACTTTAACAACTATGAACTGGAAATAAAAAAAGTTTTATTACGAAAATTATGGTAATTCATTGAACATGATTTCTTTAGGCCCTTCATCGAAATCATAATACGTAAATCGAAGGGTTTTTTGTTTATATCTTACTAGCTTTCATTCGCGGTTTCGCTCGCCTTTATATAGGTTTTCTAAAGTAATACGCATATAAAGATAAAATATTGCTTATGAATGCCTAGAATAATGTCCCTTTTAAATAGTAACCTAATTCTTCAAATAGGTTCAAAGGTTTTGGTTAGTACTAAATTCGCTCTCTCTTTATTTTATTATAGTAGGATATGGACCAGTTGGTCTCGCGAGTTCGTCTGCGTCGAAAATAAAGATTATTTCTTGGTGTAAATATGGCTATACCATATAAACTTTCATTCTCAATTTCACCCCAATTTTTTTTTTGCAAAGAAATAACCTATGTTAAATCCTACTCAAAGGTCCAATTTATATTTAAACCATAGTTCATAATTGATTCAGCGGTTTAGGCGTGAAAAGGATAGACAGACATTTACTATTATAATATAAGTACAAACTTTACGTAAAAAGATATTAAAATCGATAACACTTTGTTAAAATCATGTGTACTATTTTTATAACATTTGAAGTTTAGCTGAGATGCGGGTACCAGATACAATTTTGTATCGAACAATACGAATGAAAAGCCTTCAAATACATTTTGACAATATTCCTAACAATGTCTGTACTAATGAAATGTGCCGATTGATTTGTGAATAATAACCGTTATCGAAAAATTCTTTTCATTGAATAAACATTTTTCTATTGTTTTATGTTGCTGTGCTTCATTTACTGTGATAATTATTTTTTGATGTTTCATTATTTACGTCATATGTGTAATTTAGGCATCTTCTGTGTGAATTGAGTTTATATATTATATTACTTTTGTTCCTTTGACTTTTTGTACTTTTTTGACTTTATTTTTAATATCACATATATTTTTTCTGCCGATGGTTCCACATGCGTTGATTTCTTTGATTGAGTTAATTTATCTATCTCTGTAAGGGAATCCTTAAAAGGTGATTTCCGGATACCTTACAACGTCGGATTAAATTTAAACTTTGCTCACTAATAAGGACCGACAACAATACAATCTTTTCATGATTTTATCTTAGTGTCCAGGATCACTTGGATTAAAAAAAAGGTAACGTTTGATATCGTAAAATATATCATTACTAATGTTACACAAATTTACAAATACAATACAACTTTAGAAGATATTCTACGTCTTAAACTTTTAACATTTAATGTTATTGAATTATTTATGAAATTTCAGTTGTCAAAACCACATAATAGTAACCCTAAACATAATATAATAGTTTGATAAAAAGCTTACGTATTTTTAAATAAAAGTATTCTAAACTACGTACAAGGAATTAATGACGGAGAATTATGTAAAGCCGGAGTTATTACTCTGAATAGCTTTTAAGTATCACATACAGATGGCGCTGTGTGCAGTTTAGATCATAGTAACATCGCCGACATGAAATACATATTTACACGTTTCTAATCTTAAATTATACGTTAAATTTCATTTACAAAAAAGTATTTAATTTTTTTTATAATGGATGCCTTATCTATACTAATATTATAAAGAGGAAAGATTTGTTTGTTTGTTTGTAATGAATAGGCTCCGAAACTATTGAACCGATTTCAAAAATTCTTTCACCTTTGGAAAGCTACATTATCCCCGAGTAACATAGGCTATATTATATTTTTGTAAATAATTAGGGATCCTTACTAAAACTCTAATAATGTAACCCAAGGTGGAAAAAATTGACCTGAAAAATTCCTTAATTAATAACTATGAATAAAAAAAATTCAAACTTCCTTTATAATTTTACTTTTTTTTTGAAACCCGACGCCGAGGGGTGTATGTGTGTGTGTGTGTGTGTGTGTGTGTGTGTATGTACCCGTGCGAAGCTGGGGCGGGCCGCTAGTCTAGTATATATTGATAACAAATAAATTAAATTATGTACTTATTTGGCTACAGAATATTATTGAGTTCTTTTTTGTGTATGCGTCTATACGTGCGTCTATATATGCGTCTATTCGTTTTAGTTCACTTATTTAATACAATTATATAATTTTAATTTATTTAAGAAACTAGTTGATTTTTTTCTTACACTTTTACGAATATAGTTACGAATAGGTAGTAATAAAGAGCAGTTGGTGATTTACCTAAGTTACGATATTCTAAAGCGAGAATTTTAAGTTTTGCTCGTATACTTGCGTAAAGCGTTTCATAAGTTTTTCATTATTACTTTACATCTGAAAAAAATAATGTTAGTGTCATATTTTGATATTCTCCAAGCTAGACAGTTTGTGGGTCAGATTTTATTATAGTGACTTCTTTATACAAAAAAATGTATATATAGAGAAAGAGTCACTATTTTTTTTAATCGTGCGTAAAAATACATTAAATATATAAAAAAGAACATTATACACACTATAATCTATTTGAAAAACACATATGTATATATACATGTTTATTTTTAAATTCTGTGGTTAAATGGGAATTGATTATCTGTGGTAAATCTTGAAATCGGTTGAAAATTTAACGAACTGTCGAATTCCGACCGCTTGTAACTCCCACTATGGACGACGTTGCCTAGCAACCAGCTGGGTACTGAGTATGACAGATAAGAGTATCTTTGGGCCAATGACATAATTGACGTGCTTGTCAAAGTTGGAAATAAGTATAGGTTTTTAACGTCAAATAGTATTAATGTAACATATAAAGATTCATCAAGTTATCATCGTTTACTAGTAACATATCTAAAAATTTTTTTTAGTTTTAAAAATCTTTTATAATCTTATTATTGTTATAAGTTCATTCTGAGCAGGCCGCAATCTGCATGAATTAAGCCGCGATTTAAATGACTCACTTTAATTAAAACTAGCGAAACTTTCTTAATAATTTCATTTAAATTTATTGTAATTAGTTAATTTTAAAAGAGTTTTTAGTATTGTTAAAATTTTTTTCTTAATTGAAAAAAAATTGTATTATATAATTTTCGCTTTAGTCATTGATAATTTTCATTCAATCTTTAATAGATTGATTAGTAAAGATAATATTATTAATTTAAACTTAAATTAGGTTTTCTTTGAAATTGATTTTCGTGTCGCTGTCGTGTGGCAATAGCCCATAGTAAATACGTATTTTAATATCTTATTTATAATTATTCAGATATTTTAATTTTCATGTTCCAATATTAAATTTTCTTCAAGAAATTAGAGTGCATATGTACATATGATTTCTCAATTCGCAAACACGAAAATTAAAATATCTGAATAATCAAAAATACATATTAACGTAAAAATAGATAAAAAACTATTAATATATAACATTCTTGGTATTTATACTATGATGACATTAAAAATCCAATTTTGACAAGCTCGTCAAAATTGACATGTGGGGAAAGAGGCACATTTGACCAGTCATACTTAATCACTGGTAGGTTACTAGGCATCGTCGTTGAAAGTGGTCAATATTCTGGGTGCCAAAATCCATGAGCTATTAATAGCCCAATTGTTATCTAATACCTTTGGCCATTTCTAATATTGACAACTGAACTATTTGCCCAGTCTTTCAAAAGTGAAAGACATTTTGGAAGCCATAGTTCATGGACTAATAACATACGTATATTCCACGTGACATTGGCTAAATAACATGTGTCTAATTGGCACGACTAAAAGCCATTAACCAAAGAATTGAATTGAATATATGTATATTTCGATACCTCCCACGTAAGTTATTGTAAGCCACAAAATTGCCGTTAGCGTTTTTACTGAATATTACACGAATTTGCATTGCTTAATGCATTCAAAGTGAAAAAATACCTAAAATCTTTTTTTTTCAAGGAAAGATACAACAAAATACGCCTGAAAAAAGGCGTATTTTGTTGTAACTTTCAAACTAAAACGGATTCAAAGTGCTCTACTGTAAAATTATAATTTTGGTGTTACAACAACTTACGTGGGAGGTATCGATTTATTATATAAAGTATTGATATCGTGTTATTTAATGTAAATTTGACATTTCCACGTCGTCAATAAATATTGGACCCGTTGTTTCTCAGCGAAAGTAGATAAGTGTCATTCCAAACTTAGACAAGATAAGGCAAGTTTACTGCGATCTGCTTCCCTTTTGATTTGTTTCCATGATTATTGATGAATGCGGTACGGTTTTTGTTATATCTATACTAATATTATAAAGAGGGTTTGTTTGTGTGAACGTGCTCTCTCAGGAATTACTAGTTCGAATTGAAAAATACTATTTATGTTAGTTGTTTGAGAAACGCTATAGGCTGTATTACATCAGGCTACAACTCATAGGAGAGGAGCAGTAACCATAGCGAGTGATACCGCAAGGGAGAGCTAATTATATATGTTTTTTTTTTTTTACTTATAATAAGTATTTAGAATACGAATCTTAATTTAAATGGTTTCGGTTGATCTCTTTGATTTTATATCACACAGAATAAAGTAGCTATTTTAAAATTCCTCTATGCACCTGTACTTTAAGTTGATGTTATTGTAAATATTAAAAACCCATTGCTTAGTAAAAAAATAACACTTAAAAATCGGCCAAACTGTTTAGACTAGAATAAATTGCAATGGTGTGCTAATTTTGACAGTTTATGTCCGCCATGTTAACTTTTGCTGACGTCACATAGCTTGTGACTCTCCGTGAAAGAATACGAATCTAATGCCACCTTGCATTTTACAATTGCAACCTAATAAAGTTAATATACACATCAATACCCGTGTTGTAAGCCATTGTTGTAAAAACCCCAATGAATGGAGAATAAAATTATAATAATATGTACAGAAAGGGCTCAATTAATTTACGAATGTAAATTATACAATACACAAATGAAATTATCTTTGTCAATTAAATACACTTTCAATAAAATATGGTCTTCAAAAGACAGTCAAAACAATGCGAACAGATTGTTTGACGCAACTTTAAGAGCTATTATTTCAGGGGCTTTGTTTTGGCCAAAATGCTCTCAAAATATTGCTTCATTATTTTTTCTGTTCGACATTCTTTCATAAGCCTTTGGGATAGTGAGGAAATTCCTTTATTACAACCGGTCAAAGTGAAATTAGATTTTTTTTTCTCTGGATAATATAAGATTTATGATACGAGCTAAATGATTTTGAATGGAAAGAATTGAGGATAATTTTATCAAGAACGTTTTTGGTAAATAACAAAGGGTATAATTTCGTTCTTCCAAATATAATATTTCGTTTATTTAATAACCATTGACTGTACAGTACTTATATTTAGAATGGTTAGAAAATTAATAAAGTGACTATTTTAATACCAAGAAATCACCAACATATAGTATAATCGAAGTATTACTCGAGTAAAATATTTAAAAAAAATCATATAATGTTTTTTTCAACAACAATCAAAATTATATTTTCATGATGTATTATAATTTATAACCAATTAAGAATTTACAATACACCATTCAGTTTAAATAGTGAATTTCATGGCAAAATCTATATATGATATGTACAAACTATAAACTATTTTTCTTTACGTGTCCTTATTTGGTAACAATACCCCAAACGAATATCACGAATTTTCGACTAATTTTGTTTCGTTATAATTTTACATTATAAAAAAGGAAAAAATTCAGTCCATTCATTCAATCGATAATATCTTATCTAACTCTCATGTGTGGCTAGAAATACGTCATATGTGTCTGCTTAATAAGACAAGAAAAGAAAAATAGACTATAGTTATTAATGTGGTGTTTTACAAGTTTGTGGCAGCCCTAACTCGATCGATTAACTCGCGTCACGTTCGTGGCAGCCCTAACGCGAACTCGTCGCGCCGGAATCACGTGGCAGTATCGGAGTTGTGTCACTATTGTTGCCAACCCTGTCTTCGTTGTAATGTTTTAGTACAAGATAAAGACGAGCGTTTTAAAGACATTGTTATAATTTTAAATTTATTATTGAATGCAAAGTAGAAAATGTTGTTTGTAATTGTGAAAAAGTTATCTGATTTTAATAAAATTATTTATTATTTCAAAGAAAATATAATAATATTAGATCTGAGTTTGAAAATAACAATTTTCAATTTAAACAAAGCCGTACACTAAATTCTCGGACTTAAAATTTCACGGACTTCGTAAAATTTTATTAATTATCTTTTAAAATAACAATAATTTTAATATTAAAAGCTCCTTTCTTTGAAAAGCTTGAGTTAATTTTAATCACACTTAGAGAAAATATTAAGAGTTAAAAGATAGAGACGAATTTCAAATACCCTGTATTTAAATTGTTTACGGTGGAATACAGTATAGCCAGTGATGTAACCGAAAATATTATGGAAAAAGTTTAAAAAGTCAGTCATGCACTTACGTTTGTTCGAATTCGGTTAAGTTTGTGAAAAAAAAATCGCCAAGATGATGTCCCAACACTTGTCGAGTATGTTCGAGCAGCTCGGCAACTTCACGAAGAACAATTTGACTCATAATAGCAAGCTGATGAAAGAGAAGGACAACAAATCGAGTGCGAATCACGTGGGGGCAGGTGGGGGCGGAGGCGGTAACCAGCAGCCGTCTCCCTCGCACAAGCATGGGCACGCGCAGCCTCTCCCGCCCTTGAAGAAGCCGTGCAAGCTCAGAAACGTCTCTTCTAAAGCTGAATCCTATGACACCCTCTACGGAAATAGTATTTTGGTAAGTACATTATTTTAAGTAACATTAATAGTATTAAATATTGTCGATTTCTATTGTATAACTAAAAATAAGAGTCGCTTATTTAATATTTTAAAAGTAAAAAAATATTAGCGCAAAACAAAAAAAAAGTATAATACAAAGCTTCAAATACGATTATGGACTATAAAAATCGAACGTTGATTTCCAAACAAATGCAATTAAAGTAAATATTTGCACAGATAATAATGTCGCTTTATTTTTAATTATTGTTAACACTTTTGCTTAGGACCTTTACTGACTGGGAGAATTTTGGAGGGTTATTTTTTATCTTCTGACACATGTATACGCAGATACGCGCACGTAATGCAAACGTCGAATTTCCAAGGTCGAATGATTTGCGCGTAATGCGCGCATTCGAGCGTACTACAACGAGCATAGCTCCGTAAAAACATCGCGTGTGTAAACGTCCTTACGCATTACATAGTTGCCTATCTATTATGTTTGATAGGTAAACAATCTGAACCTTTGTCTATAAACAAATAAGACGTTGTAGGAATTATCTACAGATCAAATAATAGTTGGTGTGTTTGCTGTGTCCTTATATCTGCTAAACCACATTATAACATGCGTTTGTCTCGTGTGGGTTTTCCCCATAGTTTGCTAATGACTAAGTGTTTGTGAGGCAAACCCTTTTACACTTATAGTTTAAGTGGACAAATGTCTAATTTATAAATAAAAGTTTAATTGCGATTATTATTGAAACAATGATTCATTTTTAATACATAAATTAATGATTTCTGAAATATATTTAAAATAACATAATAATACTTTTAGGCACCTATTGAAATATATATATGGAGCTTTTTATATCTATACTAACATAATAAAGATGAAGAGTTTGTTTGTTTGAACGTGCTTATCTTAGAAACTACTGGTTCGAAATGAAAAATTCGTTTTGTGTTAGATGGTTTCTTTATTGAGGAAGGCTATAGGCTATATTACATCGTGCTAAAACTCATGGGAGCGAATCAGTAACCATAAACGCAAGTGACACCGCAAGGTACATCTAGTAACTATATAAAACGGAGATTACAATAACTTACATATAGCAAAATAAACAAAAATTCGTACTATAATCGTAATGTGTTTGTTTGTTAATCTTTTTTTATGTTTCAATATCGGACCGATATTGAAATTCAGCATACACATTAATCGAAACACGTAGAGACATCGGGACAGGATACCATAAATTAATATTAATTTTATATTGAAAATTTAAAAAATCCCTCGACGATTAATTGAGACCATTTCAATGAGCCGAGTGCGAAGTTGTGTATCCTGCTGATTTCAGATGACGCTGCAACATCAGGTCTAGGTTACACAACTACGAGTACCTGTTCTTATAATATCATTCATAATATACCAAATTTCGAATCCATTAAACCACTAGAAGTTGCTCAGATCCTTTAACAGCTCGAAACGAGCTGATAACCTACTGATATATAAATAGATCTTTATAAATTATAGCTATGAACCATCTAGATTACATCAGCTTACAATAATAACCACATCAAAATTGTCCCATTTGCTAGAGAGTTACGAAGATTTTATCATTTGAGATAGACACATACATACGCAGAAACACAGACACGCAGATACACAGACACACAGATATACACGTCAAACTTAAAACACCCTCTTTTGTGGTCGGGGTTAAAAAAGCGAAGAAAGTCGCAACAGAAAGTTTATTGCTTTATAAAGTATAAATTAACTCTCATTTTTTGATTTATTTCATTTTTATTTCACCGGCACGAGGCTAAGTGACACGTGTAGTTAAAAATAATGTGTCCATCTTGTGAATGCATTCTCGTTATCTGGTAACGAGTCAAAGTAATATCGCGTGTTGTTTCATTTAATTGTCCCAGTAAGTATATTGTCATGTTCTTTTTTCATAGCATCGGTTTAATTGTGCTTTGATGTATAATGCTATTCTTCTGTCATCGAGATAATGAAAATTATACGGAATACGCCTCGATAAATTATTGTGATTTGTTTGTATAATACGCAGTTAGATGATACTGTTTTATATAGAGCACAATTATATGTTTATATTTTAAAGAAATATACGTATGAAATTAGTTTTGTTTGATAATTGTAAGGTTTATTTTTAATACATCTACGTCTCTTCGAATACCTTTCACGTTGTCTTTTGATATCTCGTAACTTAATGACATTATCGCTTTATTTTACTGCAAATGAACACTATATTCATAAAGCGATTATTTGATCGATTATTTGATGATAAGTACACATGTATCATAATCGAATACATTATTTTTATTAGAATCGGTCCGTTAATATAATGCTGTTGTTGCTGAACTATATGTATAGAGTCGAGTAGTATTGAAATGTTAATGCTGAATGTAATTATATTTAATCGAAATATACAAGTTATAAGTATCTCTAATTTTAATACAACTTTATCGATATGAAATACAAGTCACAATTCATTAAATGTTTTTTTTTCTGTAAAACCGATGTTAATTTAAAACTATAACGTAATTAGGACTAGTTACATTGTTTTATACGTTGCAACAGTTGCATAGTTCAGTGCAACTTTCAGTCGGTACTGAGTACATTATACAATAAAGCGAATTGTTCTGTCCTCACGTACGACGCAATACGGGATCATTGGCTTCGAACTGGGTTTTGCCGTCTCAGTACTCGGGTACAAAATGTGATTTATTATAAATATGCTTGAGCTCTTAAAAGAAATAATCTTATGTTTTGGTAAAAAATGAACTTCAGTAATCGAATCATAAAAAAGATGTATGTAGCATACTTTAGTACGTGAATTATCTAAGCATATAAATCTACTGAGTTGGTGACCGTGTAATTTTCTCCAAAAGACAGGAAGCCTTTGTCTTTGTAAGATGGAAAATGATATTCACAGATTGTACGCTTTTTATTTATGGTACAATAAATAAATTAAATAAATGACTGAATTTTTATAATTTTCCTTATTACATCCACTTAGAAAGCTTTAAAATACGACAGCCTCACAACCATAAAAACATAATTGAGAACAATGTCTGCATAAAATAACTCTAAGGCGGATATTTATTGCCTTTATTAAATCACAAAATGTCAATTTACTTTGTAATTTAAACATCCCAGGTAACTGAGCTCCTGGTGAGATTACTTTCAGTGAAATACCTACTTTCCTACATTTTGAGTAGCTCCATTGTAATGCGGTCATGTGGGACTTCTAAATGTTGAGTAAGTTTGATATTCAGCATTTTATGCAAGCTTAAACTCTTGCGAGTCTTTTGTAGTGGTAAGAAAAGGTTTGAAGATGAATAAGATCGATGAGGGAAGTGAATAAAATTGTTATGAGCACTGTTTTGTTTTCTTCTTGCGGGTGTAGGGGTGTATAAATTTTATCAAACTTGGTTAGTGTATCGTGATATTATATTTATATTTGATAGATGGACGCTGATAAGCAATACTATGTTAAGCCACACTGACTTCATTTTGAGAAAATGTCGTCTAAAGATGTTAACCTATTCTATCCTATTATATATATTAACAGATTTGTTTAAATACGTATGTGTCCATTTTCTCTTTTCTATTTTGGTATAAGGAATAATTATTTAAAAGCAGATTCGTATAATAAGTTTTTTTTATGACGAATAATGTTAAATACATGACGCCTTATCAGAATACATCAATATTTGACTTTTTGTGGGTTCAAATATTATAGCTTATTACCATCCTAAAAGACTTACTTCGTTGATACCGGTTCATGCAGTTAATCATAACTAATACAGAGTCACCACAAAAGATCAGGAATGATCGAAAAGGCCAATGTAGATGCACGAGAACTTCAATTTTACACTTATAATACAATCAATTGCAAAAATTATAAATATAAAAAATTCACATGATTCTTAATTTTGTATATATATGCACTAAAGTTTCTAGATCTAGAACTTCTTGTTTCTTATGGCACTTGATAACTAGACCACTACTACCAGCATCCATTACGAAACAGATGTTCGATTTTGACTTTCAATAAGATTTACGGTCAGTGAGGCTAATAAAGCCATTTCAGTTAAATAATACAATAAGCTCTTGGGAAGGCTCTTGCTATTTGAAGACTAAGTGCAACTCTTCGCTGAGATTTATTGAACAGACGCCTACGCAACTTTATTTATAGTGAAGTTGGTAATAGCCCAAAACCTTTTATGCCGGGTATAGAACAGGCATTTATTTGTATGAGAACTAAAGGTTATGGAATGGACGGGACTATTTTTCCTACTTTTCAATTCTTAATATCTGCATATTTTATGTTTGTAAAGTTTTATTTAACTTTATAATGAGATTCTGTCTCTGTAAGACTAAGAAATAAGTAACTTTGTTAAGGGATTTATCGTTTTGAGTTGCAATAGATAGTCTTTAATATTTATATTTTTAAAGATATTTTTTGTGTTATATTTTGGCGCACTGAAGATTTCTCAGTGGATTTAATAATGCCGGACGGATAAACCTCCCACCATTTCTTTTCTTACTTTTTATTCTCTTCCACCCCTAATCCTTTTTTAAGATGGCAACGCATTTGTGCAAACGTCCGTGGGCGGTGGTGATCACTTAAGGGGTGTTCCATTTGCTCGCTATTTTTTTAATAAAGGGAAAGGGTTCTTGAAGATATACAAGAAACAATTCAAGTGCCGAAAAAAATATTTTTCTCTTTAATATTTATTGTATATAATATTTGTGCCATGTGACGTTTAATGAAAACGATTTCATTAAAACGTAAATGTCGCAAAGCTAATTGGCCGTCGTATACTTTTATGTTATTGTTAGCTGAAATGTAATCGTAATTATATTACATTAATGTGATTTTGTAAAATTATTGCTCGCGATATTTATTTTCAACATATAAGAAAAAATTTTAATGCGTTTCTTTTTTGTATAAAAATGTTATGTTAAATAACTTTGTTTAAAATATCATATTTTTTGTTATTTTGTTCAATGTTAAATTTTATTTTGCCAAGTGGATTCTTCAGTCTTTCGAAATAGTTTGAATTTTAAATGTTTAGTTTTTTATAATTTTAAGCGTTCTTTAAGGTTTTTAATTAAATTTTATCAAACGTTACTCATTGCGAGTATCTTTTATAATATTATAAAAACAATGAGGTGTGAAGAATTAACCTAGCCGGCTGTTTCTCGGTCACTTTTTATTTTATTTTAATTAAACACTTATAATTCTTCCTTATTTAATGCCCATTAATTTAAAAACTTCGCTATAAGTACTTAACACTCTAATACCCAATTATTTGCAGAATTAAAAACTTCGACTTTTTTAATTAAACTTGACCCGCGAATTTTTCTTTGAAGCAACTATAACGATTTATGAATATTAGCCTTTTTCATTAAAAGTGTACTTAGCAGGAAATAAAATATCATCTAAAGAATGGATGAAAGGCGTAATTTTGTAATATTGTTAAATTTTTAGTATTAAAGTTTTCATGAAAGATAAGAAAAGTATTGAGTGTCGTAACTATGGCCAATGGAGCAACACGTCTTTAAATAATATTATATTAGCGATTCTGACTTTAACTAAGATGTTTAATATACATATACAAATGATTTTCAACCATAATCCCGAGCTAACGCCCACCGCCTATCGGCTGTAGGTATTAAGTTACATTACAGAGCAATACGATGTACTGCAACCTACGCAATGCAGCTTATGTGTTTTTTAAATACAGTAATAATTCGACTCGTTTCCCCGACTTACGTGATTCAAGCGGAAATGTACAATAAATTGTGTGATATAAATTTATTTCAATTGAAAATAATATCATTACATAATTTTCTTCTAAAATATTGTCTTCTTTAGCCTCTTGTTTTACATAAACATAATTTTTATTTATTTATTTGTAGGCCAAGTTATACTCGACTAATGATTTATATACTACTAATAACTACGTTTTGACGTCATGTAAGTTACGATGTTGTGCAAAATTATCTAATTTGGAGTCGATTAGATAACTAAACTTAGATTGCTACAAATTCTTCAGATTCTTTCAAC
Organism: Hypolimnas misippus; assembly: GCA_037950945.1. NCBI lineage: Eukaryota > Metazoa > Arthropoda > Insecta > Lepidoptera > Nymphalidae > Hypolimnas > Hypolimnas misippus. The sequence goes on from JBBEEQ010000024.1 coordinate 3,645,982, forward strand.
AAGTAGGAAAGAGTTGATAACTGATAACTTTCAAACGCCTGAATATATCTTTATAAAATATAGCTAAGAATCATCCTTATCACGTTTCGACCAAAAAACAAACGAATCAAAATTTTTCTGTTTGTTATAGATTTAAGATGCCACAGACATACACACAGATACACCCCGCTCTTTTGGTTGGGATCAAAAAAAGAGAGACAACAACGTTCACAATCGACCTGTCCTTTTCCTGTACAAATATCACAGAACGTGTGACAGTTGAAGTAATTATCAAACCTACGGACGTAGCTCTAGCTTTCGATTGGGAGGGGTCCATTTAAAGGAAGGGTTAAGATAATGCTTATAAATGGGTTTCACGCCTTATTTTGATTATGTATACTTAGTACATTGAACGAATGGCAATGACTATGTTTTATATAATTTCTAAGTAACTAAGATTAGTATTTAGAATCATACCGTCTAATTGTATAATTTCCGGATAAAAACTAGTAGTACTATGGTATATATATACTTATAAATTTTAGACTAACACCACCCCCCCCCCTCTCATCCCTTCGGACTCTTACCTCGGATGGATCGCTACCATATGAAAGCTATAGTTACGCCCGTAGTAAGAAGCAACCAACTTTACCATTTCTCAGTCAAGCTTAAAATAAATTAAATTGTAGAAGATGTTTCTTGTGTCAGTTAATTTATACCCTTCATTATATAAATGTATCACAGCGCTTTCATATTAATAGATCTCTTTGAATGCTTTGTGTATCATATTTAATTATCTATATTCTATACTGATATATAAAGCGTAGTTAGTTTGTTTGATCAACTATTCATAGGATACACTAGTCCGATAAACACTCTTTTCAACTTAAAAAAAAATATTATCTTCGGTTCTTAACTTTTAATATTTTTCTTACAAACGCGTCACACGGTCGACTGTTCTCATTAGGGTCTCATGATGGTGCTTCGGCGTCCGGAAACGCATACAATACACACACAAATACCCAGACTACGACAAACATGCGTATGGCCACATACACACACACACACACACACACACATACACACACACACACACACACACACACACACACACACACACACACACACACACACACACACAGAGTCTGGAGCCGGAGGTTTGCCGAGAGGGGGGTCCAACCTGTGACCGTTAGCGCTTTAGTCAGTTGCAATGACTACTGCGTCAATCTGTCTGTTATAGTTTGTTACCTTAGAACTCATTTATTAACCTTTTTTAAAAAAATCGTTTGTAGTTTTGGTCGAAATGATATATACTTTCAGATGGGTCCTAATTATTTTATTAAAATCAATCAATCAAATGAAAATAACTGAAATAAATATGTCATACAAGTACATGGAATTGCGTATTTTGCTTTCCTACTTCGATTCTGTTTATTAATTAACTTAGTAATGTGCGACATTTCATACTTACAGTGTGATCGTAAGGTGATTTATTTTGAGTTGAATTTGTTTTGTTTTAGTATAAAAATCTGAAATCAACTGTCAAAATATATCGCGACAGCTCACCCAAAATCACCCTGCTGTTAAATTTAAAATACATTTAGCCTTAAACATCCCGTTTCTCGAGAGTTATTATCTGTAAATTATTACCCGTGTCTAAAGAGTGTAAGCTCTGTGACCTCTGGCCAATTACTTAAACACCGTGAGCAAAATCAGAGTTACAGGTAGTATTGAAAATGTACGACGTTTCATATTAATAATTCGTAACACTTCGTGCATCATATTTTATAAACGATTACATAAACTTCAATCTTAACGAGCACTCTTTAGCGCATTTATTTGTACAGCGCGTTGAATCACTGCCAATTGCTTTGCAAATGTCAAGACTTGTCGTTTTCGTTGTATTTACATTGCCTAATAGAGCCTAGATGTAGCTCATTACAGCTCGTTTAGGGATTGGCTCGATAGGGCACATACTTGGCAGGAAATCACCGTGTTAAGCTAATATAGATGCATTTCGTATAATCAGTAAGAGAGCCGAGATATCATAACCACCAAATTATCTCTCATTTATTTTTAAGCAGGCAACGCAGTTGTTCCTCTTCCTTCCGCCTACTTGTTTGTCCGATATTTTTTATAAAAAGCCATATAAAAAAAAAAAAACTAACACTAAATTTGGTAAATCGTTTAATATTTTGCGTAAAAATTACAGATACATTAAAAAACTCATAAATGGAAGCTGGTAAGCAATACTATGTCAAACCACATAAACTTCATTTCAATACAATGGTATCTAAAGATCTCAAACCTATTCTTAGTAAATTTGTTTGAAGAAATATATTTATAGATCTTTTCTATTCTATTTCAATAAAAATTATAATGAAATTATCTAATAACTATCCCTCGAGGTTTCACTCGCGTTTATAGTTTCTGCTTTTCTCCTATGAGTCGTAGCGTGAAGTAATATAGCATATATATATAGCCTTTCTCAATAAATAAAATCTTACACAAAAATATTTTTTCAATTCGAACCAGTAGTTCCTGATATTAACGCGTTCAAACAAACAAACAATCTCTTCAGCTTTATAATATTTGTATAGATAAGTTTTTCAAATATATGTAACGCACTTGATATTCGAAACATTAAATTAAAAAACATATATAGTTTAGACGACTTTAAATGTTTAAGAATAATGTTAAATAGATGATGTATTATCAAAATACATCAACAACTCCGAATTTGACTTTTTATGGATTGACACGTTATTGCTTATCACCATCCAAATGATCAAAACTTTTCGATCCCGGTATACATTAAACAATTTATATTGTATCCATTTCGTTACAATACCAGCCGAATCAAATGCCGCGAATGTTTCTCTGCAATTTAACGCATTGATTGACGTGGCGTCGCATCGGTAGCATTCTTCCATTCGACGGAAACAAGCGAGAACTTATTCGTTCATTCGCTCGTTTATTTGCTCTCGTACCGCTCTCATTCAGAGCAAACAAGGATTCTCAATTCAAAACATATACGATCTTTATTGTTTGTACGTGTTTTTTCTTCGGATAGCTCGGATTATGTATTGTAGCTTTTATTTATTACATTCTGTGGTTTAAAAAAGGAAAATTTAACGTATATATATAAATGAATAGAATTAAAATGTCTGCTTTTATCTAGATGCATTTGAAAGTATATTATACGGTACTTACATCAAAAACACAACTTTTAAAATTTCTAGTTCATCTGTCAGCGGGCTATGTCTCGTAAACCAAACCACAAACAAATCTAATGTAAAAAAACCTCTTGATTACTTTTTCGTGTTTTTTACGAAAATAGTATCTGGCGTGTTTTGCACCTCACTATTAGCATTTACAAATTCTCAGCCACACTTAGCTATACAAGATAATATGGCCATCAAATGTCTATTTAAAAATAAAATTTTATATATCGCACGCTTTAGTAAGAAAGTCACCGAATAAAAAATCTGTGTATAACGAGTTGGCTAAGTTAGTAATTAAAATTTCATACAATTCTAATGTATGATATTGAAAAAAAAAACTATTTTATAAACATTTTGTGATATAATAAAGTGTTAATAAACAGCCTAGTAACCAAGTTTAAAACTCCATTTTGTGCCCAACAATGTGAATTTTTGTCACTTTTATACTAAGAATTTGGTCACTTTTATACTAAGCGTTAAATATAGTAGAAATAGACGACTTCATCTGCATGTAAAGTTACATTATCTATGTCAGTCCTATTTACTTTTTTTGCAGCACAAAACATAGACTATGTATTTCTCCATGTACAAACTACTCTATAACAAAAAATCATCTAAACTACAAAGACAGAGATACTTTCGCATTTATAATATTACTATGAGTGCACTTACCTAATTATAAGATAAACTCGTAAGTTACATAATTTGCAACTGTGAAACTAAACAGTAAAATGTATTTTAATATTGTAATGGTCTATAAGAGAAAGGCAAATGTTTTGACTGCTGTCGCTACTGCGTACATCATAAGAATTATTCGTGTGCCCGTGTAAACAAGGGCACTGTAGGGTGAGAGCGTTTACCTGGCAAAAATAACGAAGTTCCCTCACCCGTGATGCAGGAAGTGAGCGCTTTCCGTGTACCGCCATTTCGCAAGGGCTGTCGATGTAATTGCAATTCCTTAATACAGTTTTCCATAATTTTCATTCTATTTTTCTTATTCATCCAAATAAATACAATTGAATTGGCTGTTTGTAATATAAAAATAATAGTATACGTATGTAGGTGCTACCTTTTAAATACAGTTTGACTCGCATTGGACCAGTTTTTTATTATTTGATAGTATATTGGTAATGTGAATACATACTCTGTGGAATTTTTTACTATTACGACTTACGAGGTATATCCAGAGCCGTCTTTTATTGGAGGCTTTGGGCACATTAGAATAAAAGGGGTGGTAAGATAAATCAAAGAGGTGATCTTGTTAAAAAAATAGGTAAAAAGGGTAAACAGACGAAATTCTAGATTTATTTAACTGTTAGTTTTATTTCTATTTATTTAATGTGACACACACACACACACACACACACACACACACACACACACACACACACATATACATATATATATATATATATATGGTGATATATATATGTTGATTGATGAGGTACCATTCAAATTTTGATCGTGGGGTCCTGGGCACTACCTGGAGTGTCCAGTGGGATAGCCTGGTTACATCCTCGTGACAGACGGAGACATTAGATCATTCAGACATTAGATCCCGTTGACATCCATCTAGTAAGGAACCCTAAAAATAGCAAGATAATTTGTCGAAGCACAATATATATGCAAAACATATGTCCCTTTACGTGGAATAAAATATCGTAGGAGATGAGAATGCTCTTTATATGAATTTTTTAAAAAAGAAATTTCATATGACTTTATGACACACTCTCCGTTGAATGTTTTTTGTGATATAAATAAAACATAGTATAACTCCTTTCTCGTACGTCTTTGCTTAAAGTGTTAAAAACGACTTTTGTTTTTAAAGAAACTGTAGTCAGCTTCTCTCGTAGTTTGTATAAGGGGAGAATTACACTTATAAGTTTTGCTTTCAGACCTTTATAAAGATATACATAAGTTATTTCACAGTGCTGGACAATTAAAGAATTTTCTGTCAGTGCCTTATTTTTGACGCATAAAGCCTTCGTAGCTACTTACGATGTATCGGTAACTAAGTCCAAGAATTGTTTTATATCTTACTAGCAGTTCCTCGCAGCGTTGCTCGCGTCTACCTTAATACCCCCCCCCCCCCCCCAGCACAACTATAAAGGATGATTTTTGAATTGGGGGATATCGGGGATATTTATTTATTCACCCTAAGGAATATTTATGCTTTAAGTTAAGGATAATTGGTCAAAAAAATTATTTTTGTCCACACAAAATTCATCACCCCCTTGCAGTTCAATAAGCGATGATAATCGTGCGATTAATGGTTCACATTTCATTACTATCATCCAAAAGTATGTGTATTAAATTAAAAGTTAATATGACCACGGAATAAGATTTTCCATACAAATTATTTTACCCCTTTTAAACCTATTAGAGATGGAAAATCGAAAAACCCTTTTTTAGTGGATGCTTACACCCTAAAACTTACAGCTAAAATTTCAAGTTTGTAACTCCAGCGGTTTATGCTCTGGGTTGATGAATCAGTCAGGACAGGTAACTTTATACGTATAGATAATTTTTGCCTAAGATTTTTACAAACGTTCAAGTTTGCACGAAGCGTGCGCTTCCAGTTCATCTTAGAAACAATATGCTATTTTCAACCGCTTTCAAAAATGGAGGAGGTTCTAAATTAGTAACGTATTTTGTTTACGTTTGTTACATCATAACTCGGTATTTATTGATCGATTTTAAGAATTATTTTTTTGAAAGGATATGCTTTTAGTTGGTCCAATGGAAGTTTGAAATCGGTTTAGAAATTTGGTTTTAAAATCGAAATCTCTCGCTCTTGAAGTCGGGTCCTTTTTTTTAATTTTAGTTATTAAACAAAAGCAAAAAAAATCATGTAGATAAAGATTAAAATCTCTTAGTGACATGAAAATAATAAAACATTGCTTTGTACGTTTGAACGCGGTAATACCTGAAACTACAAGGGTATATAATTTATCTTGTGGTATATATTCTGTTTATTGAGGAAGGTTGCCGGCTGTTATTACATCCCGCCGCAACCCGTAGGAGTAATTTCCATAAACGTTAACATTAACGGCATGGGTGCGCACAAATTTAACGCAAGTCGATTCAACAAGAAGATCTAGTCTGTACTAATATTATTAAGAGGTAAAATTTGTTTGTAATTTTTTATGTAGGGGTAATCTTTAAAACTAAAATTCTTTTTGCGCTAGATTACTCGTTTATTGAAGAAGGTTAAAGGCTATTTCACACCACACGATGATACTGATAGGAGCGAAGCAGTAACTAGAAACGTGAGTTCAGTTGAGTTTCAATTTGAGATTCAGCGAAACCATCGTGAAAATGTAACAAGCAGACAGACAGATTACTTTGACATTTATATTAGTTATACCAAAGATTTTTAAGTCATATTATCTTCCATAATCCTTACGAATCGTTACATAATTTTTTCACTTTGAAACTCGTATTATTTCTGCAAAAATTTACCTAAGCGTTAAACTTTGTTCGTAGAGACCGTATAGTTTGCATTATTTCAAATAGATTTTTTTTTCATTGTTTGTGCCCAATTGTTTACTACAAAAAATTTGATACATTTTATCTGTCAATATTTATAGTAATAATATAAATGTGATAGTAACTCTGTCTGTTGTCACTCTTGAAAAAGTTTCAATAAATTTTGGTAAATATATCGAACCAAAGAAAATGGCATAAGCTACATTTAAGAAAGAGAAGTTTCTACGGAAATGTAGTCACGGGAACAGATTCGTTTTTTTTATATAACATGATATTCTGAAGCCAATACAGCTATAATATTTTATATGTACTTAATAAAAGTCTACCAACGGATTTTTAGGCACATAGTTTTAAGTGCGTTGTCTAGAAGCAGGATACTTTCTATAGGAGTTGCATTAAAAATTTCTGAAAATTCTTTACCTAAGTTTTTTAAATAATAAAAAAAACTTTTTAATATTTCAAATAAGAAATATGATAATTGATTAAATATTATCGACGGGAACATTTATCAGATATATGGAAAGGATTTGATAAAAAAAGTAAAATTTAAGAGATTTTTAAAATATTTGATTGGTACAGTAAGTTTTATACAAAATTTCGAGTACGTTAATAATAATATTTAAACATATTTGTTATTTTCATTTATAAATGTTTATTATTTAAGGTTTCCAACACTTTTTATTGCTGAAGCAAGGTATGTTTTAAAACATACAGTGGTATGAGATAAGTAACAAGCAATTCAAAGTTTTTCTGAAATTCATAAACATTCTGCAAATAAACGATTCGGCACATTGTCATTCACTGTCTGTTTAACAAAAGTTTTCGCGCTGTGCTAACTTTGTTGACGAAATTTGTAACTTAAATAAAACGAAATAAATCTTGTTTAACTTTACATAATAAAGTCCCACCACGTTACAGTTAAATTCTAACAAATTATTCTAATATTGACTCTGTACAGTTGTGATATTGTTAAGCGCCCCTTCACGTTACTGTTACATATAGATTAAATTGAAACTTTAAATTCACCTACCTACCTAATTCCAATTAACTTTTGCTTGTGGTCTCGCTCTCTTAGTTCAGGTTTTTTTAAATTATTCGTATTTACGTAAAATATAGCCTATGACCATCTAGAATAATTGGATGCTGATAAACAATAATGTGTCAACCCACATAGTTTTGGCAATATTGAAGTATTATGACACTAAGTATGTTTTAAACGTTATTCAAGTCATCTTAACTAAATAAGTATGTAAAAAAGTTTTCTATTATGAATGCTGAAGTGTGCTCAATATTTTGCAAAAAGCGAAAATCAAGTATATTTGAAAAACTTTTAATTAAAAGACTTTTTATTATACCAACCTGCTTTTAATTCTTTAAATCTTTTCTCAAAAAAGAAAAGAAATGATGGCTATACATAAACGTTTTAAACAAAATTGGTAAGAATAGATTTGACATCTTTAGACGTCATTTTCTCAAAATGGAGTCCGTGTGGCTTGACACAGTAGTGCTTATCAGCGTCGAATTTACCTTTAAATTGGTGCCATAATGTTTTAAATATGTTCAGTATTAAATATTAACGTATTGTTATTTTATGTTTGTGTTACATATTATTTTCTGTGAATTCGATACAAAGGTTTTCATTAAAAATCTTAATATTTGCAAGTTGAAGCAAAACCGTTTTTAGGTGTGAATTATGTAAAAAAAACTCCTGTTTACATATTTTTATCTTTCTATTGATTGTACTTGATTGGATTGTATATAATAGACATATATTTCGGTAATAACCAAAAGTAACGACCAGTGTGAAATACAACGGGTATTTCTGTGTCGATTCCCTAAGGACATTGTTCCATTCGTTTGGGTAGCTTTCGCGTCATACATTTTGTAGCAGCTAAGCGACCTTTGATGTATGTAGCAAGTTGAAATCATCTGAACAGCAAAGTTAGACAAACTTGAAATAGGAATAATTAGAGAACATATACTGTGAAATTGAGACAATTTGGAGTTTATGCAATCTAACATTTGCGCAATGTGTTTTAAATGTTGTATGCACATTGTATTTCTTTCTTCGTTACGATTAAATAAGTACATTAAAATCATAGACACTAAATGTCTTTAAGTATGTATGTGGATGGTTTAATTTGAACATTGTTTAAAAAGGTCCTAATCGATATATCTTTCCGAACGAAGCCATGGTTAGAAATTTACTGACCGTATATAGGCAGTATAGTTAAAAAAAGTTTAATCTTTAAAATGCAGGACTATTTATTTGCACATTGACACCAAAAATTAACCTTTCAAACTCAAGATGTCACTCCAATCTTTATATATATACTAATATTATAAAAACATAAAATTTGGTTGTAACTGTATGTGTAGGAGATAATATCTGAAAAATTAAGTAAGATAACCTGTTTGTTAAGGTTTTAGACTAAATTACGTCACGTTATGACTCATAGGAGTGAAACTGCGAGGGGCTGCTAGTTCTGTATAACATTGAAAATTATACGTAATTATGCATGTATTTTATATCGTTTTGGGTGTAACCTCTATAGGTTATTTGATTTAGTATTTCTGTATAGATTGATATACTATAAAAATTAAAAAATTATAGAAATATGAATTTAGTTTATGGTAGATTAATTTTAAATTTATTTCTTTATAGTAAACTAGCTTTCTTCTGCGGTTTCACTCGCATTTATACGGTTACTGCTTCGCTCCCATAAGTTGTAGGGTAAAGTAAAATTGCCTATAAGCTTCTTCAATTAATCTATCCAAGGCAAGACTTACAAATTTTACCTCTTATAATTATTATAGTTAAAACTTCAACTCTTGAAACAATAGTTTTGTAATATTTCATTTTTTAATTTGTTAATTCCAAAAAAAGTATTTTAACTTATATTTTGTCAGTCGCCCGCAATGTGAAAAGTTAGCTTTATATGCATGTTGTGAATACCATGAATAATGTATAGGAGAAATTGAATTTTAACAGTTTACTCATAAAGTTATTGTCAAGTTAAGTGATTCTGTTCTATCAATGTGTTAATAAGAAAAATCCTTTTACTTGTGATATATTTTATTGTATTTTTTACCATATATTAGTGCAGTATATATTTTATACACTAAGTGAAATTGTATGATTATGTTTTTATTATTTTTTCTTGAAAATCGTTGTTGTTTTAGTCTATACTAGATTTCTCTTGTGATTTTACTCTCTTTTATGACTCGTGCTAAGGTTCTATAGGTCATAGCGTACTGTTATAAAAATCGATGTGTGTATGTTTGCTCCCTATGAACTCTAATAGTCGAATACAACTTGAGCAATTTTGATTAAATCTTGGATTAGGTCAGCAGGTGCTCCTGTGAAGTTTGCTAATGCGTTTCTTTAGTAGCTTCATGAGCTTCCTTAAATCGGTCTAATAGATCCTGAAATAGGTACGTATCGTACGTATAGGTAGGTATCGAACAAACAAAAAAAATCTGACTAAGGTTTATATAAAAAAAAATAATGAAAAGAATTCTTGTATACTTGTTGATGAATTCTTGTACGAGTACATAATTGGTTACTCAAAAACCCTATTCTCATGGTAAATGGATACATTTATATTTGTATTTACATACATACACATCGAATTCCTAAAACATTCAAATATAAATATCCTGTAAAAATAATGCAGTTTAAAAATTAAACAAAGAAAAATGTATGTAAAAAATTATTTTATTAAGTAATGCATTTGGTACTATTCAAATGTAAAATAGCTTTAAACAAATTAGATAATTCTTGGATTAATAACATCTGTCCGTTAGTAGTTTGAAGCGGATTGTACAATCTGAAGGTTTCATTAGTCATAAAGCTCCCTTAGACAGATAAACCAAAATATATTATTTTTATGTAGATTTGTACGGAACTGCGTGGTCTGCCCTCGTCTGGATAATTGACAATGCATCTGCAGCAGATGTTGTAGCCGAAATTCTCTTAACTTAATTGCTGAGATGGAGTTTCAACTTATTGAGCTGTGTTTGTACTGACTTGGTAACATCTCATTAAAGTTTCAAGCTTGATGAGTATCAAAACAAGATTTAAGTAATTTAAAAAGTAAACTCGGCTTCTTAAGAACAACGCATTGCATTTAAAAATCAGTTATATTATTTTGGTTACAAGTGGTCAATTTTTTGACAGTTCAAGGCCGCCATGTTGTATTTTTGACGTCACATAACCAATGACGCTCTGGGGAGAAGAATATAAATCTAATGACATCTTACACTTGAAAATCGGTAAAGAAAATATTCTTCTCCCTCTGACTCAGTGGGGTAATAACATGTAATAAAATTTATCTTCTGTATTGGGGTCTTTCTTTTGTAATTTAGATTGAGTGACTAAACAACAATGCAAAATTATGTATAAACAAAGAGGGAAACGTGTGCAATTCTATACTATTTTTGAACGAATGATTAAAGATGAAACAATATAAAAAAATAATATACTCCCGAGCTTTCATGAAGGTTATACAAAAGAGGAATATAACGTTAAGAAATAAAGAAAAATACACGTATACAATATTTTCATGCAGTTACATCACGTTTCGACATAACAACTCTTTATACATAAAGCATATAATAGGCGAAACAGATCGATGGTTGAATAAAATTGGCAAGGTTCGTTTACATACACAGTTAATTACAAGTGAAGCAAAAAAGCGTGTTAAAAATGTTTTTTTTTTAATACTAGTTATTTATGAATTATTAGTTACATATACTCTGTGGAATAATCTTAACTCTCTACGAAATTAATTAAACTTTTCGATAATAGGTATTGTTTATTTATTTTACAATTAGTTAAAAATATGCCTCGTAAATACATTGTATGTATACTTCACCAAATATCTATACTAATAATAAAATTCTAGAGGGTCGATGTCTGTACATGGAAGATATATGAAAAAAAATCTTACTGGGGGCCTTTACCAACGCAATAGAACCCAAAACAAAGATTTTTAGAATTCTTATCTGTTTGTCTGTTTGTCTGTTTATCTGTGCGTTTGTGCACGCTAATCTCAGAAACGGCTTATCCGATTTAGATGCGGTTTTCACTAATATATTGTAGTAAGCTTCACTTAACATTTAGGGTTTGTTTCATGTCAATCGGTTCATAAATAAAAAAGTTATGTCAATTTAAGGGTTCACGTCGAACATTATTTTGTACTTTTCACTAAATGCATGAAAGTACATACATATATACAGTACTTATATCAAAAAATACATTTTTAAATTTTTGTCTGTCAGTCTGTCTGCCTATCTGTTTGTTCCGACTAATCTTTAAAACGGCTAAACCAATTTTGATGGTACTTTTACTTGCAGTTAGCAAATGTTATAAGAAGTGACTTAGGCTTACTTCTATTTTAGATATTTTTAATCTATACATATAAAAAAATTCTAACGGGTCGCTGTCTGTACATAGAAGATATATGAAAAAAACAAATTATTTGGGCCTTTACATACGCAATAGAACCCAAAACAATAATTGTTACAATTTTTGTCTGTTTGTCTGTTTATCAGTGCGTTTGCGCCCGCTAATCTCAGAAACGGCTTATCCGATTTAGATGTGGTTTTCATGATTATATTGCAGTAAGGTTCACTTAACATTTGGTGTTTATTTAATTTCAATCGATTCATAAAAAAAAGTTATGTCAATTTAAGGGTTCACGTCGAACAGTATTTTATGCTTTTCACTAAATGCTTAAAAGTATATACATTACTTACATCAAAAAATCAATTTTATAATTTTTTGTCTGTCAGTCTGTTTCTTACGACTAATCTCTGAAACAGTTGAATCAAATTTGATGGGACTTTCACAAGCAATTAGGGAATGTCTATTAATCACGTGAGGTCCAGAAAGGGAGAGGAGCTCCCGATGGAAGAAGAAATTCACGAAATATTACAAAGTCTAAAAAGTTCTTCAAAACATGACGTATTTAATGGCTAACAAAATATTGTAGAAACCAATAAAATAGTGAACAATTTCCGATTTAAGAAGGGAAGGTATAAAAATAAATAAAATTGATGTCTGTTTGTAATTTTAAATAAATGCATATTAAAGTATACACGGTACTTACAACAAAATTACCAATCTTAAAATTTTTGTCTGTCTTTCTGTCACTCAATTTTTTTCGGCTAATATCTGAATCAGCTGGACCGATTTTGACGAAACTTTCACTGCTGAAAGCTAATGTAATAAGGAACAAAATTGAAACCAATGAAAAAGTGAACAACATCTAATTCAAATATGGAAGATATATGTATATTATATAAATATAATAATTTGGAAAATAATATATTTACTGGGTAATTTTTTTACTGGATATGATAGACCAAATCCGAAACTATAAACAATAGCGAAAAATAATTAAAGAAGTAACAGAGCCGATTTTAATAAAAACTAAAACTATTTCATTAGTTTTTTGAAAAATAAATTCTCCTAGCCAGAAACGAACACGTTGATTTTGGAAAAAATAACATTCTGTATGATTGCATCATCTGATACTGTCACATATTATAAGAATCAACTTCAGAGAGGTATTATTATATAGTTAATTGCAACAAAAAGAAAGGGCAAATTTTTTACAGAATTCTATTAAATTCATACATTAATTAAATCTTTTTTAATTCTTCAAAAAAACGATCATACCTAAAAGTGAAATTTTTAAATTATAACGGGATGTTGTAACACTAATAGCGGGTGAGTACAATAGCCGAGTCCAGTGAAATGTAGATTTTCAATAAATTGATTCATCTTTATAGGAATTATCTAAACCTACTTAGGTAACGGAGTAGGTGACGGGGACCAAAACAAACGTTACATTGTATCTACTTTGTATAGCTCACATAGAAAAAATAGACAAACATAAAATAAGTTACTGTGAGTTATTCATTTTATATATTTTTGATATTCTTTACACTCTTCCTTACTTTAGTGGGTGACTAGCATTTTGATGCAAATAAACGAATCGTTCGAAGTTATGCAGACTTTTTTTCTAAACTTACCGGGAGCCGTGATTTAACCCACATATTTGATACGTATATTTAATATATATAGAATCGATTACTTAACTTCTAATTTATGTATAGATTTAATGTTATTTTGTTAAAAAATAAATCTTTTCCTAAAACTTTCCAAAAGTTGATTCTTACAAGTGACACTATTAGGTAGGTGGTGCAATAATACAGAATGTATTTTTTTTTAATTAGTGGGTTCAATTCCAGGTCAGGAGAATCATGAAATTAAAAAAACTTATGATGCAGTTTTAGATTTCTTAAAATCGGACACGAGACTCCTTTAAGTATTTTTCGCGATTCCTTAAAGTTCCGGATATGGCCTATCAAGCCCAGTTAAAAAAGTCACTCGATATATAATACAAGGAAAACCTCGGCGAGAATATACTGGTATACAGTCGAAATTTTAAAGAGTAGCACAAAACACTTTTCTTCAACATTTATAGTGAAAATATCTGAATTAGTGCCTGCTTATAAATACAACCAGAAAGTTCCCAAATCCAAAGTAAGAAGCTCCTTTCTTGAGCAGCACCACAGACTATTATAACCTTGCTTTGCAGGAGACATGCCAAGCCTTCTGTAATCCACGCGAACGAAGTCGCGGGCACAGCTAGTTTAATAACTAAATTCATTTCAAATACAAACAAAAGTTATTATCGTTATTAATAATAAAACGAAAACAGTTTTTTTCAAAATAGACCACAGTTTGGGGCAGTGGTCATTGTAACTGACTGAAATTCATTCAATTCCATTCATGTCTAACTTGTATCTCATACGGATATGTGTCTGGCATAGGCATTGTATGCTTTTAATAGGGATATGGTTATATATAAAATTATCTATATAACTATATCCCTGTTAACAGATAACGTTATATATAACATTAGCTAACATGTTTATAAAAAACAATAGTGGCCCCTCGCGGTTTTTACTTGTGTTGATGGATACTGCTTCGCTTCTATGAATCATACCTTTATCAAACAAGCTATCCAACGCAAACAGAATTTTTCAAATCAAACCATTAATTTCAGAGATTACCCCCTACATACAAACTTACAAACAAATTTTACCTATTGATAATATTAGTACAGATTTTAATTGCACAAATGTCAATTGTATGAAATCCGAACTCTTGATTTATTTCCGTCCTATTTTTCCCTCTTAAATTATTAAAGAAATAAAACGCAGTTACACCCACCGCATCATACAAAAAACGGTTCTATAATTCCTTATTAAAAGTTTACGAAGTATGTAACTTTTATCAGTCTCGTTACACGCGGCTCACAAAAAAAATTTGTAAGCCACTGTGGGTTTCCCTTAACTTTGAATAAAAATGTAAATTTTTAAATCTTTATACATAAGACATTCATTACTTGACAATTTGGTCTTAACTTTGACTAGATTTAATTTCGGTATCCTATCGTCAGTGGTATAATTTTGTTCGTATATAAGTTTCTCTTATAACATCATACTATTGTTATAAATTCTACCGTTAATATAACTGTGAAAATTTGGATGCTGATAAGCAATAATGTGTCATAAAAAGTCAAATTCGAATATTCTTGTATTCTGATAATGTGAAGTATTAACAATTTATCAATTTTTTTAAGCAATCTTAACTAAATAAGTGCGGAAAAAAGTGCCTTAATTTATTGTTTCAAATATTGAAGAGTGCTAAATATTTTGCAATATACAATAATTCAATATATTTAAAAAAATTATTATTAGATAAATCTATTTATTGTACCAATCTGCTTTCAAAATATTATACAGTATACAGTATTTACCTATCAGCGGCCATTTATGAGAGTGGATGAATGTTTGTCCCTCTTCCACGCAAAAACTATTGATCAGATTTTGATGAAACTTTACAGTAATACAGCTTATACATCAGCAAAACACGTTGGCTTTTTATTACTATACTACACGGATGAAGCCGCGAGTAGAAGCTTAATATTGCAGTAATTTTAAATTATTTTTTTTTAATATTTTTTTTAATTAATAATAAATCCTCACTTATTTCCTTGTCCCCATCACGTAAAATGTCCCAATAATACTTTACTTAAGCATTTTAAATTTTTGCCTTTAGTTGCTTATTTTACTGTCTGTGTTTTATTGCCACTAATAAAAAAAACCTTTATTTATTCTTCTTTAAAGGATTCTACACGTTCCATTCAAAACACGTAATTTTGTTTCATTAATGACAAATTTATTTTAGTTATTTTGATTTTAAAACCAAGTTACTGAATCGATTATTTGAAAATTCTATGGAACCAAATGGAAGTAAACCCTTTCAACCAAAAGAAGAATTAACCAAATCGATCTAGCCGTTTTTGAATAATTGGTAAACATACATTAAAAAAGTCCCCGAAGAGTCGAGAACCTTTCCTTTTTTTGGAAGTTGGTTAAAATGTGTGGTTGTATTGCATGCAGCGAGCATTGCGCCTTAAAGCGCTTACGGGTATGTGGATAAAATAAAACGACAGGTCCCCTGGGCCGCTTCAGCGGTTATAGTGTTACAGAACAAAAGTTTGAAAGTTGGCACATGTGAGAAGAATGGTTGGTAAATTATACCTATTTGTGAAATAAGTGTAGTTCGAGGGTGTCCTTAACCGGGAACATTTGTAAGTTTTAATTTCGCGACTGATATAATCTGATATAATCAACTCTGTAACCTGGTAATATATAAAAATGGATACGCCATGAGTAGTTACGAAAGCTGTGAATATCAAAAGGCACTGACAGTAAATTCTTCCAGCGGTAAAGCAAGGACAAACATTTATTGCAATCTTTATGAAAGTCTGAGAGCATAAATAATAAGTGTAATTTTTGCCATCTATTTTATACGGTTATTTAGTATGTTGCAATGTTTCTTGAATCATATTGTCTACTTTTTATTTAAGAAACAAAATCAGCTTATTTAATGATAATATATAAATAAAAATAAAATTATGTTTTAGATGTTTATGCGGAATAACATAATTTATATACATAAATATATTAACGTCAGCGAAGCCGCGAACAATAGTAAGTACCTATATAATAAAATTATAAAAGTACATATATATTATTTGTTTACTATGTTTGAATATATGGACACTGATAAGCAACACTGTATCATTACTATTATATGGATTTACATTTAGTATTCCACGCGGACGAAGTCGCGGGTGAAAGCTAGTATCTAATATAAAGTTCAAATATTTGTAATTATTTTATAAATTGCAAAATATGGTACGCACTTAAAATTCGATACAATTAATTAAGAAACTTTTTTCCGTACTTATTTGATTTTTTTTTTTTAAATTCAAGTCATCTAAACGACAATGGATTTTTTTTGATTATTTTTTATTTTTTTTTGAATAATGTTAAATAGGTTACGCATTATCAGAATACATCAACATCTCCGAATTTGACTTTTTGTGGGTTGACATATTATTGCTTATCAGCATCCATATAGCAAAGTAAATCTTTATACTGTTGCAAAGGTAATATCTATGCGTAATGGAATAATCGTGTTAAAAAACAGCTGTTTTAAGCCGCTTTGAATCGCAATCCGCTATTCGGTTGAATTTTACAGTCCAAATAAAAAAATCTATCGATTTTTAAATGATGTTTCATCCGTATTTCGTGTTTACAAAACTTGAGCACAAGACTTAAATGTTCATATTTGAACGTCCTAAATAAACTGGACGTATTTTGTGGGTAGATACCCGACAATTTTCCTGTCACTCACTGCTTTGTTTGTGCACCTGTGATAGCGAGCTAGTTCTGTTTTAGTGAAATATCCGTGATGTCATTTATTAACACTAACATTATCAATCGTACGATTAATTGCGTGAAATGCAAATAATAATTTTTGGTTTATCCATACCGATAGTAAGGAGAATTTTATATATTTTTTTTCGGGATGTAAGATGATAAAATGTAAGAAAAGGAATGGGGAGGAGTTTGGCTTCTGGATCTCTTACCCATTGTACGAAACTTAGCTGCTAATTTACGCCGACCTTCGAGAGTGCGGCGAGTCAGCCCATATACGAGCTGTAGTCAGTGGGCTAAAGTGAGGCTCTACCTAAGTGTAAAATGATCAGATTTATAAGGTTTTGAGTCAAGCTCAATACAGCTCAGGAATCAAATGTAATTTTTTTTTAAACAAACTTAAAACAGTTTTGTAGCGCATGTAAAAACTTTTAAACAGAATTGAATTATTCTTAACGTTTTAAATGTCTTTATTGGTACTTCATGGAGACTGATTATTGTGTTATAAATTACTTCATGTTTACAATTATACAAAACTATTTTCTACAATTTCAATGTAACAAAACGAGATATTTATTAACTGTTTTTACTTATGTCACTATTGAAAATAAAAAAAATATGAGTCAAAAATAGTTTAATAGTGCAATACAATATAAAGTATTATTTCCATGTACATATATTACGTTTTATGCTAAGCGGTAATGAACTTCAACTAAAAATTGAATTTCGACTGTTCAAAGCGTGTATGAATTATTCGTTTCGTTTCAATTTCGTTCAAGTACTGTTAGTTAATCAACGTTTTCTCGTTCAGGAATTGAGAAGTAAGTGTATTAAAGTCTAAAAGCTCACTGGATTAAAACAAGCAAGGTAAGTACAGTTCTGGCCTCGTTGCATTCTCAATTATCAAAATTAATTTCTTTGGTAATCATCTAAATTGTGATGGGAATTTACAAAATCACTAACGAGGAAAATTAAGTTTATTATATACCTTTTTGTTAATTGATTTTTAATTGTTAGTAACTATTCTTTTAAGGCTGAAGCTACACATGAATTGGACGCTGATAAGCAATACTTTGGCAAGCCACATGGCCTTCATTTTGAGAAAATGGCGTCTTAACATGTCAAATATACTCTTAATAATTTCGTTTAAAGAGATACATATCCATCTTTCTTTTCTTTTTTGATAATAGATTTTACGAATTATATAAATAAAAGCAGATTGGTACAGTATAGAGTTTTATCTACTAATAAAAATATATGAGATTTTTGCGTTATTAAAAATATAAAACATGTTTTAATATCCTAAATATTAGATTAAAAAACTTTTTTCCGTTCTGATTTAGTCATTTGGGACTTGAAAAAATGTTGAATAATGTCAAATACGCTTTTATTATTTGAAAAAATCACTATCTCTAAATTTGAATTTTTGTGGGTTGACACATTATTGCTTTAGCATCCAATTGTCATGTAGTAAACAAAAAGAGACTTTAAAATCATGCTTGGATTAACTATCTTCAGGCAAATTACGAGGATAAATCAAGTGACTACACGCTAGAGCCGTTAATTATAGTTTAAAATGTAGTTAATTAAGCACCTATCTATCCTTAAAACACCTACCCATTTTTTATTTGTCTAACTAAGCAAAGGTAGTAGATTAGGAACGAAAATTGCTTAATGGGTGAGATTTCGCAAGACTTTAGAAGCGTTCAACCTGATCCCTCGTATAAAACTCAAGATGCGGCACAAGTTAGATATAAATCGCTTTGTGTCTTGTAAAAATAGATAAAGGAAGATCCTGGTTTTAGTTTTAAGAAGGATTGTTGAGTTTAGCGCTTAAATTAATCTGATCGAGTTTCCTAAGTACTTAGATATTGATGTATTCTGATAATGCGTCACGTATAAATAACATTATTCAAAAATATTTAGTGTCTTCTATATTAACGGAAAAAAGTTTCTTAATTTAATTTTCTGAATATTGAAGTGTGTTCTATATCTTGCCTTACATTAATCTCATATATTTAAAAAAAATATTATTAATTTTTATTTTTTATTTTACCACACCATTTTTGTTCTATAGAGAAGTTCTATAGGGATAACTTATCCTGCAGGGCGTGCACTATCATAATGTATAGCACATTTTGACAGTTAATTTCTGATTTTTGTTAATGAAACAAATCAACTGTCAAAATCTATCACAGAGTGTTAGATGAGTCGCCGTATTTTTACGTACGGGTTGTCAGGGGTTATTTAAATTTCATTATTATTTCTAACGTTTGAATACAATGTAATCTCATTTGTACAATGCATTTCGTAAAGGATATGCAAATGAGTGTACATATTATGATCATTCCGGATGAAGTCCATTTCTTTTCTTATTTAATGTTGCTATCAAAGTTTTGAGAAACATAAATTGAAGGAGGAAGAGACGGCTTTTCATATTTTATTTGTCAAAATGTGTTATTTTTACCTGAGTTCCTTTTCAGTTCAAATAACATATCGAATCATATTTTTGAGAATATTTTTGCTTGCCCTAATACAGTAATTTATATTCTAGAAGAAAATACTAGAATCTAGGATGAGTCTAGTACTTTTTTTATTCTACAAAAGTTCGCAAGTAATATAAAACTCATCATTGAAAGTATTGAAATTTGTGGACTTCTTTGTCTAGATGTGATATAATTTTTAAGTATATTTAACTTTTGCTTTCAGAATTTCATGAAGATTTACATAAATCATTTGTCATTGCTTTAAATTTTAAAGAATTTATTGCCAGTGCCTTATTTTGATAGCTCTGCTTTTGTAACTACTTACGATGCATATGTATCTAGGTTACAGAGTTGTTTTACATCAGTTACGAGAGTAAAACTTACAAATATAATTCTCATCTAATACATACGAATACTTTGTTTGTTACTTAATTTGTTTATCATTCTTTTACGCTTTCACTGCTCAATCGTTAACAGGGGTACTGAGGAGGATATGGGATAAGTTTCATTCAGAAAAAACTGCTGTTAGAAAAAAAATAGACACAATAACAACACTGCCAATCACAAGTGTCCAAATTCGCATAGCTAGTTATGTAAATAAAGATTATGTTGCGAAATTTTATTTAAAGAAATCGAATTCATTCAGTCTAACTGCTAAAAACTTATTGCTTCAAAAAAATCAAAAGAATACATACGAGTTCATGGGAATATTGAAAATGATAAGACTTCACTTAATGATATATATTTTACATGATTTTTAACCGACTTTCGTCCTCGTTTCGTTGAAGACTTTTTATGACGTATTCGATAACTGCTTATCCGATCCGATTGATTCTTTATTTGTATGTCATCCAAGCTAAAAAATTGCGCAAATATTAAATAAAAAGTACATAATTACTTCCTGTACGATGGGACAAAACAAGAGTAAAAGTATTTTTTTATGACTTGCTTTTTCGATAATAAATGCGCCAGTCACATCGCTTACACCGAGCCTATGATTTTTTTAAACAGGCGTAAACTTGTCACCGCGCCGGTAGTAAGTTAAAAAAAAATACATTAATTGTTTAATATTTCTTGGCGGTTATTAACGTCTATATCCGCTTCGGAAACGGTTATACAAAAGTTAATGATAGTAATAAAAACTTAATATTTTTATTTGGATGTTTATTTATATGTGTAATTATTAGGATAAAATATTATTATTAAGAATAAAATATGGTTGTACAATTTTTTTTTGTCCCACCTTTCAAGAGAATTGTATTGCGCGGGGTGACGAATATCTAATCCATCGTGGTTAGACCCAATAATTAAAATATAAATTATATAAATAATAATAATTAAACACATCATACTCAACGGATCTTGTGTCGGAGTCCAACACATACAATTCAAACAAGCAGTGCACGACAAACATCTATATAGCCAATATAGATGTTTTCCATGAGCGGGGAACGAACCCGCGATCATTAGCGCTTCAGTTATTTGCATCGAATATTGTATGTCTAAATTATATAAGCTGTGAAAACCTAAATAATACATTTAAAAAAAAATTTTGATTACCGGTGAAACCCGTAATCGAAGTTTTTTACTGGTAACACCGGTAATTAAATTGATTTAAAGGTGATACCGGTAATTCAACATTATTATTGATATTTTCATTTTATATACTCGTTTGTGCCCATCATACTAGTTCATAAAGTTTTCATTATGCAATAAACTATTTCCAATACAATTGCATATTTAAAAAATAAAGTAGATATTTTTTTTCGTTACACGATATAGGCATAAATATAAAAAAACATACAGAGAAATATTATGTTAAGAGGTGTAATGTGATGGTAAGGTTAGCCGGAAGGGACGGGGGCTTAAAATAGTATCTATTATTCTCCTCTCTCAAAAGTCAAGACTTCACGAGCTTAGCGCGTAAATTACAACCCAGCATTGTTTTCATTCTCACTCTGTTTATTTTTAGGGTTATAATAGTAACAAAATAGGAATAAAATGAAGATAGATTCTAAGACAAAGAAGTCTTTCAGGGTCTTCTTTTATTTGAAAGCAAAGGTCTAAGGCCTGAATTATACTTGTAAGTCTTTCTTTCGTAATTTATCTGTAACAACTGATGTGATGTAACTTGGTAACGGTTGCATAGTTACGAAAGTTGTTGTTGTCAAAGATAAGGCACTGATAGTAAATGCCTTCAACTGTAAATCAATGACAAACAACTGTAGATTATATCTTTATGAAAGTCTGAGAGTAAAACTTAAAAGTGTAATTCTCGCCTAATACTCAAGCCGTATTTTTCGTAATTTACAGAAGAGGTGTTATTTTTTTTTACTAGAAAATTTTTAAATGGTTAAAATGACATAAAAGAAAAATAATAGTTTTCATGCTTTACTAATGAGATAAAAACCAAAAAAACGTTGCTTTGTGTGGAACAATAGTATCGTTTTCATTCACAAGAACAATTAAATTTTACAGCAATGTTCAGGTATTGTGTATTTTATTATTATTTCGTTACGTAGAATACGTAAAATTGGTTATGTATTAATTAATTAATATAATTAACTTTAATTTTCAAACATGATAGTCATAGCTTATTAATTTCGATTAAAGTTCTGAGCCCCATAAGGTGTCATGGGATTATGACACTACTGAGGTATCAGATTTTAGATTAGGTCAACACAAATTTAATTATACAAGCTTATGATAATCGATTTAGTATACTCATTATAAACATTATATATTGAGAAATATTAATTAAGGAGTCATGCATTATAAAAAGATGTTTAAGTAAATATTTGAACGATTAAAAGATTAATAATTTTAAATGACACAGAATAAACAGTATCACCATTACAAAAACATCCATAAACGAAAACTTCAATTTAAAATCCAATATTAATCCAATGAAAAACTACTCATTCCGATGAGAAATTGCAGTAAAAGTTAACAAGTTATCCGACCCAGTTACAGTTTCATAAACAAAGTATTGGGTGTGCATTTCACTGCAACAGTTTTAAGGGAACTTGAAAATGAGCTCTAACATAAAAATATTTCGTTTCGAATCGTTAACAGCAACCAACATGTTAAGAACTGTGCTGCTAATAATTTTAGTGAACGTGAGAGAATCTTACAGCCTGTGGATGGCTACGAATGTAGCGAAGTTAAAAAAAAAAAAAAATTAACTCAAGCATTTCATATAAGAAGCTAAAGAAATTAACTAATAAAAAAACTGTGAGAATAAGAGTACCTTTGCATTAAATTCTATTTTTTTTTCTTTTTTACCGGGCACGTGATGTTAGGGGATAATCGCCGCCAATGGACATTTGCAGCACCAGAGGAGACTCTAGAGCAAAACTAGCTTATAAAGTAAAGATGAAGAGAAATAGTAATGATAGTATATTTTACTGATTTTTAACCAACTTCAAAAAAGGAGAAAGTTCTCAATTCGTCGCTGATATTCTTCTGTTCCCCGATCACTCGAAAATAGCTTAACTGATTTGATTAATTCTTTTCTCATCTGATCTGATTATCCCATAAAACTTTCATTAAAATCAGTTCCATAGTTCAGTTTCAAAATCAAAGTAACTGAAATAAATGTCATCAAAGTAAAAAAATACGTATTTTGTTCTTCAAGTTGGGTTTCTTTAAATCTAGTTATATTTTCGTTTACTATTAAATTTAGTCAATTACAAGTCCTGCTGTGTCAAAAGTTAATTTGCAAATATTGTTTTTGTAAATTCACATTTATACTGAAACGGTATACGATTTTTTATATCAATATCGTTGTTTCTAGTGGCCCTACACCACACAGGGTTACCATAAATATTGCACGGCGGGATTGCGGTGTTTCTCGTGTCATTGCGTTTGTTTTGGCTTTATTCTACTACTTTTACTACTTTACACAAACGGAACAAAAGCACGGGGATGTGTTTTTGTTTAAAAAGAATGCTTATTGCACATGGAGCTCTTTTTATTTTACTCTTGTGTCTTGAGAATTCACCTCTCCAAGCTAGTTTGGTAAGTAAAAGTCTTAGTTAAGAAAAGTTTATATTAAATTAAGGTTTTGTTATATATAAAAAGAGTTACTTTTATTGATAAATAGTTTTTTATTGTTTGGTCAGTTTCATTGATTATCGATTACCTTTTAAATATTTTTTACTAAGGTAATTATTATTGAAAATCAAATGATATGAAGAAGTTATTAGTTTTAATTAATTTTGATTGTGGAAGCAAAAAATATATATTAATTTCAGTTTTTGAGAAATAAGTAAATAAATATAAACTAACTGTTTTTTTTGTAACTTATAACAAAACTTTTGATATTATACTAAATAAAATTAATACATAAACTTTACACATATTCAAAAAGATCAGTATCAGTAGAGATTTGCGACTTAATTCTAAGAGCTATGTGAAACAGAAATTGTGACAGGACAATGGAAGTACAGAGGAAAGTAGCGAGTTCAAATGACGGTTGTAAATTAAGCCCCTAACATATTGCGTATAAAACGCACGGGGCATAATACCCCCGAAGATTACATGTCAAGAGAGAGGGCATTTGAAAATTTGCAGCACATTCTAAATGTACTTTCTAATTTGGGGCTGCAGAAATTAAATTGTTCTGCTGCGTTTGAGTTTGAAGAAACTTTAGTAGGTTTGAAGAGTTATAGAATAGAAAATTGTAAATTTAATTTAATAGGAAGGATGTATTATTATTTCTTGGTGATAAAATATTTTCGGCTTATTTGAATTAGTTTCCCTTTGAGCGTTGCGTTCGGAATTAAAAATATTCTATGTCAATCTAGGATATTTTAATTTCAATGAAATATGTTGAGTCTTTACACCAAGAAGAAGTAACAATCATACACACCATTCACGAACGGTCATTCACAATATAATGTCGCTTAAATAAAAATGTAATGAAAATATTATAAATTTTTAGGAAATAGCGATAATTAGTTAAATTGAGTCTGCCACAAACCACCCTTTATAGGACAAAATATATTGTAATACTTTTACGCCAAACTTGCTATGTCAAATAAATTAATATTTTTTTAAAGATTTGTGGCGACTTATACAAAAAAATAAATACTTAAAATTTCATAAGTCTTATATACCGCAATTAGTATTAAATTAACTAAAATAGAAAAAATCTCTAAAACGAGTTAGCTAAATGGATATACGTCAAGTCTAGTTTCGCTTAATTTTATGGTTTATCTATATTATCTATGCCACAATAAAATAATCGCTCATCTTGAGACATTAAAGTCTTAATAAACCGTCGAATTCTCAGATGCAAAATGTTTTTGTGATTTTCCAAATATAAATATTTGAATTTGGTCTCTTTAACACTAAGTGTACGACATATAAATTTTAAACATTAGAGTAGAAATACTTTTAAATACTGATACAAAAAGATTTATTCTTTTTCTATAATGACACTTTTCTACAACGATACATATTACTTTGATTAATTGTGATATTATAACATGCTTCCATCATACCAGTGACAAAAGAGTTTGTGAAAATATATATATATATATATATATATTTTAGTTTTTAATAAAGCGGCTATAATTAAAACTTTTAGAATAAAATACGAATACAACACTCAAAATCTTAATTTCTAATTAACGAAAATTTTATTACACAAACACGTTTCGAAAGGGTATACTCATGAATTAATTCATCAGAAAAACAATAACCTTTTGACTGACGGTTTTAAAATTTATTTCCTTTACTCCAATGAAGTGACGAATTACTTTAACAATCTCCACATTAACCTATAACAATAAAGAGTGAATGTTGACATTTCACTCGGCTCTATAAAACCTAAAAGCTGGTATTGTACAGAGTTTATTGTAACACATCTTATAGTTACAATAATGTTCGAAGTGGAAACATTAGTATGTTGGACGTATGTATGTATCTTTTAGTCTACGTGAGATCACGATGGATATTAATTTAGCTGTGTTTACAAGGAAAGGAATTTGAAACGTTTATAAGGATTATAGGAACACCACATAAGCCTAAAGCGATTGAGGTGTATAGATCTGTGGTAAAATAAAGGAGCTTACATACGTAAGTGAACTATGAAAAGTTTGGTGCATTCCGAAACTCAAATGTCACTAACATTCACTGACAACAAACGTTAATATTGTGATATCAACCTGAATGTACATATAATATATACCAAAGTATAATATGCATTTTGTAAAGTGTTGTTCTATTTCGATGTATACGTTTAATAGCTTTTTTGTTCAAAGTAAGCGCAACAGAACTGTAATTAACTGTTTTTTTTTTAAATAAGTTTTTGGTGAGCTCTAATCCGCCAAAATTACTTTAAAATATACATATATACTAAACCAATGAGCCGAGATAGCCTAGTGGTTAGAACGTTCATCTAAACCGATGATTACGGGTTCAAGCAAGCAATCCCCGGCTAGTACCACTGACTTTTCATGAGCTGAATTTCTGATACAATTCATCTCGAGCTAGGCGATGAAGGAAAACATCGCGAGGAAACCTGCATATTCCGGAAGAAATGATGACACATGTACACTAATCCGTAGTACAACAGCGTGATGGATTAAGAGAGAAGAGGCTTTTGCCCAGTAGTGGGTCATTTACCGTTACTTTTCTACTACTATATACAAAACAAAATCAGACAGTTAACTGAATTGCCTATAATTTGTGAGGTTTTAATTATGTTTGTTATAGACCTCGAGTTTAATTATTTATCAACAAACCCAGTGTACTCGTATATCCGAAAATATAATTTTAAACCTTTAAATAGTAATAAAATAGTGATCTAATTTTTGTTTAACTTTAAAAGTATATTTTAGTTTTAAAATACAAGCATCTTATATTATATGAGTAAACCGTACAATGTATCAAAATTGGTTTGTTCAAGTTTGTACAAGTATAATAACGAAAACAAGTCAATATAGCGTGGTACATGAATAAACCATCTTCCATTTCAGCCTGATAGATTTCTATTGGGATGCATCGAGCACATAAGAAATGCATTCCGATAAACCAAGATTCCTTCGAATCGTCTGTTATTCGCATTTCGCACGTCTACATAGCGATGTATCTCTATTCCGAGCTAAACAAACTGTACACTGTTGAATTTTAAAACACGAACATTATTTTCCATTTTCTTTACGCCATTTCTAGTGTATTTTTCTCGAGAGCTTGTTGTTCTCTATGTGGTTAGCTAGTTCCAATAAATTTTAGGTCTGAGTTAGTCAGGTATATTTGACCTAAATTCTTTGGAGAATAAGAGAATTTCTTGAATACGATTTTATCTCTATTAAACGGATATATTTTATAGTGTCAACATGTTACCTTAAAAATCTGTACCGATTTTCAACTTTGATAAGCTCGTCAATTTAATAATTGACCAAAAGATACTATTACCTGTCGTATTCAGTCGCTAGCTGATTGCTAGGCAACGTCGTCGAAAGCGGTCGGAATTTTGGGGGCCAAAAGCCATGCTCTTATAACCTAGAATAATATAATATCATTGTTATTTACTCATAAAAACAATTATGACAATTACTTGCATTTTTTCGAATGGTTTCAATTTTGAGACTGCAAACAATTTAGTGTCTTTATAATATGTTTGAAATAAAACCACCAATATTAATATTTAATAACTTTTAATTGTTTACTAACATTTGATTCTACGCTTTCGAGTTTCTGGCATTCATATTACTGGGCATATATAATTGCTTGTGTTACCATTAGTGGACCCTGAATTCTCCTTTGTTTACCAATTTATACTAATATTATAAAGCTTAAGTGTTTGTTCGAACGTATTAATCTCAGCAACTACTAGTTCGAAATGAAAAATATTTTTGTGTTAGATAGTTTATTTATTGAGAAAGGCTACAGGCTATATTACATCACGCTACGACTCAAAGGAGCGAAGCAGTAAATATAAACGTGAGTGAAACTGCAAGGAGCAGCTAGTCGATATTTATATATACTTAAATATCGTGTTCTTTAATTCTCTTTTACTTTCAGAGTACCAAAATTCTACAAGCGAAATTGCATTGCTCGGCTTCAACCCGGCAATACGCCCCGATGCTTCATTACCGTTTATTTAGCACAATTAGAATAAATAAACATAAATAAACGCATCACACTCAACGGCCCCAATTAAGATCTTATGATCTTGTGTCGGGGGTCCGGAAACACACACAACACTAACACAAACACCCAGACCACGACAAACATCTGTATGGCCAATACAGACGTTTGTCGTGAGCGGGGATCGAACCCGCGACCGTTAGCGCTTTAGTCAGTTGCAGTGACCACTGCACCAACGTGTCTGTCAAATTAGAACCATCGTTGAATCGATTAATTACACATGTGAAGGGCGAAAATATCTCAGTGGTTTTAATTTCATTTATGCTAACTAGTGCTTGCCAAGTGGTCCAAGTTCGAACCTAAGTCATTCAATTAAACTTGAATACTACTTGAGGTCCTTACATCTAATTGAATTCAATTCATTCTTTGGTTAATGGCTTTGAGTTGTGCTACAGCAATTTGACCACAGACTTTTACGTGTATGAGAGTGACAATTTATGAAAATTAACAGATTGATTGGCAGTTATATAAACGCTGAAAATTTTGTTTTATTTAATGTAACCCATGATATTATATAAGAATAATTAATATTATAAGCTTATAGATTTTGGCAAACAGAATTTTGTTTTGGATGACGTTGCCTAGCAACCTGATCAACACGTCAACTAACGACCTTGACAAAGTTGGAAATGAGTACAAAATTTTAACGTGAAATAGAATGCAAGTACCATATTGATAGTTAAAGAAATCGCTAAATGTAACACATATTATTATAAGAAGCAACTTTCTTTAAGTTTCTCTGTGCAAACTTTAACAGAACTATGAAAATATCAGAATACTTTGGGAGCGCCATATAATTAAATGAAAAGATTTTTTTTGTTATTATATGATAATAGCTGGCAAACGAGTACCCAGGTCAACTGATGATAAAGGCCGTACCAGAAAGGACGCCAATACGTTGCCAACTTAAAAATAAATTAAGGGTGAATAAGAAGTAAGGGAAGGTATTGACGGGGATAAGACTTTCAGGTCTCCCAATCATTGTAGAAAATGCAGTTGTATTAGCCACTTTACGTAGATTTTCTGCGAGCCAATACGTATACGAACTGTAGTCAGTAGGCTACAGCTAGGCCCTACCACAGTAATACGCAATTTACCAACTTATAAAATTACATATGTTTTTCTTCACCTATATAAAATAAGAACTAATACTGATTTTTGTTAAAATACTTAGGTAATTACTTTCTTACATTTATGCTTATATTTTCTACAATATTTTGAAGTCGATGCAGAGTAAAATATTGGAGTTAAGCGCTAAGTAAAACTTTTTAGGTATTTATTTACTGACACAGACTTTAAAATCGGTCCACAATGGGCGTAAAAATCGGTAAACAAATATAAAAAAATAAATACAGATGAACAATGAATCTCCTTTTTCGAAGTCTGCTTAAAATTAAACTAATCAACAACACAAAGTAGGATTCTGTTTGTAGGAAATAACAACCACTCGTAATTAAAACAAGCGACAAAACTTTCAATTGATCAATTATAGCTGTTTCGAAAGTTTCCTTTTAATATAATTATAAATTTTGGTAATCTTGAAATTAAGAAGACAACAAGTTCAGTAATAAATTACTTGAACACAATCGATACAAGTGTCTGGTGGATTCGTAATTGCTCTTGTTAGCGTAATAGTTATTTATGACACAAGTTCGTGATGTTTTGGGGCTTGGGTGGAAGTAGTTAAGTACTGAAAATATTATTTTTGGACGGTTAGGGACGATTACTTATTTAAAGTTACTTTTCGAATTTTAATAATTAAAATTGTGGTTTAATTTTTAAATTGGTTATACGTGACTGTTGTTGGATTATAAAATCAAATAATGAATCTACACTAATAATATAAAGAGGAAAGATTTGATTGATTGTTTGTAGTATTCAAAAGCTCTGAAATTTCTAGAACGATTTGATTTTTTTTGTATTAGTTAGCTTGTTTATTGAGGAAGTTTATAGTAATATAGCCTATATTATATCACGCTACGTCTCATAAGAGCGAAGTAGTAACCATAAACTCGAGTAAAACCGCGAGGGGTAGCTACTAGCCAGTATCTAATATTCTATTAATTATTGTTTCAATGATTATATAGTGTCGTCAAGTATAAACAAAGACAAATTATTATAATGATATTCCTTTTTAAAACACTAATTTTGGTTAAATGTTTTTTATTACAAAAACGAAGAAAAAGAGGAACCGTAGGTGACCGAAAGACAAGCAAGCACCATAACATACATTCACTGTAGCCGAGGATATTATTTTGTCGTTACAAAAGAAGAATTCTTATTTCAGAAAAATAATGTTTATTTTATACTACGGAACTCAAGTTAAGCATTTAAATTTCGATCTTTTCTAGCTTTATTTATAGCACTCGTGTTAAACAAAGTTAGCGAAGGCTTAAGTCATTCCACTCTAAGCTGCTTGAACATTATCGTGGATAATGTTATATTAGAAATAGCAGAATCGAGTCAACATCGACGGTCGTGAGTTGCATTTCTTTCCTTGCACAGAGCACATATATGCTAATATAATAAGAGAGAGTGATATTTGGACGCTGATAAGCAATACTGTGTCAAGCCATACGGACTTCATTTTGAGAAAATAACGTCTAAAGACATCAAACTTATTCTTAATAAATATGTTTGAAGAAGTATATATCCAACATTTCTTTTATTTCTTGATAAAAGTCTAATAAATTAAAATCAGATAGATATATTTAATATATAATCTTATAATAAGTTTTTCGAATATTGTAGATTATTGTATAAATTGCAAAACAAGGAACGCACTTGAAATTCGAAACAATTAATTAGGAAACTTTTTTCGGTACTAATTTAGTTTATATGACATTGAATTTTTTTGAATAATGTTCAAAAAATTCAAAGTTATTAGTGTTGTAGGTGATGCTGTATCAAAATACATCAATATCTCCTAATTAGGCTTTTTGTGAGTTGACACATTATTGCTTATCAGCAACCATTTTTAATATCTCTGAACTTATTTAAAGTTTAGGGCACCATTCGAAAGGTGTTAATTCTAAATGGTAATAAGCTATATTTTATGTATGCATCTATACTGTTTTAAAATAAATTCAACATTAAAAGCCTCAAAGTAAAGTTAGTACACGCTATAATAATATTTTATATGCAATTCAATGAATTGCATATAAAATATTATTATATTGAAAAGAAATTACCTTTGAATAGAATATTAGATAGATTTAATTCTTTATTGTATATTTGTGTTTCATTTATTCAAAGTATAGTGGTGTTTATTTGTGAATATATTAGATCCCTGACGCTGGAAATACTTAGAATTTCCCGAATAAAGCACCACCTACGCTTGCTTGGCTCAATCTGGCTTTGCTACAGAACGTCTATTATTATATTAAAATTGAACAAAAATATTAAACAATTTATTCATTCAACAAAACTTAATTTAACTTTTTCATACACATTTAAATTGTTATCAACAAAATATCTTTTCAAAACCTAATTATATGTTTCATAACTTCATAACTTGTAAAGTAAACCAGGCAAGAATGCACTGGAACCAGCCGGAGGCTAAATAAACGGTTGCGCTTAAACAGCGTTTTTACAGCCAGAATAAATAATTGCATTTCATTTTAGCAAAAGTAAATTTACCTCGGCGAGAAGGTGACGAACTATTTACATTAAGATTGCAGCGCGCGTCTGATTTTTCCTCGTTTGTGTGTTAATTTAATATAAACAGAGTAAATGATAGCCATGCTATGTGACATTTTGTAGAATACTTATATCATAAAGTTTCATATATTTATGCAAGGACTACTTGAAAGAAGCTTGTTGACAGAGGCTCAAAGAAAGATTATGAGATATGATAATAAGCATTACGCTACTCGTACGAATGAAATGGCTTATTACGGACGCATTCCACGATGAATCATTTTATAAGTAATATGTATGGGCGCGATAAGACCCGTTATTTAAAGTTTGAATAATATATATCGCGAAAGCTAAAATCATCATACATTTTTGTAATTTCATTACCGAATAATATCTGTAACTGTCGGAATCTACACTAATATTATAAATCTGAAGAGTTTGTTTGTTTG
Source organism: Hypolimnas misippus (assembly GCA_037950945.1). Classification (NCBI taxonomy): domain Eukaryota; kingdom Metazoa; phylum Arthropoda; class Insecta; order Lepidoptera; family Nymphalidae; genus Hypolimnas; species Hypolimnas misippus. The sequence continues at coordinate 3,678,217 of JBBEEQ010000024.1, forward strand.
TTTGAACGCGTTAATCTCAGGAACTATTGGTTCGAATTGAAAAATTATTTTTGCGTTAGATAGTTTATTTATTGAGGAAAGCTATACGCTATATTACATCACGCTATAACTCATAGGAGAAAAGCAGTAACTATAAACGCGAGTGAAACCGATTTAGCTAGTCTTTTATATTTTGATAGTGCTTAACAATTACGCTGCCGATCAGAATTCCAATCTAGTTAAATTACAGAGCCACATTATTTAATCTTCTCACTCATTGTTCTCACTAGTTTAAACTAATTCAATAGAAAGAGGTTTAGAAAAAAGTTCCCACTGTTTGTTTTAAGCCGTCACTAACAATGATTCAAAACGAATAGAATGCAATTGTTCGACTCGTTGTGATTCTGAACGAGCATTTGAACTTACTGCGCTTTCCCAATTACATTGTAGTTACAAAAGCTTACGAGTCCGTTCTAACTGCTCCCACACGAGACGTTAAGTGAATTTGAAAATTTTGTCTCGTTGAAATAAGCAACAATGACGTCATTCGACAAATCTATATAAATATGAATAATGAAGTAAAAACTTTTGTACACATTTTTACGAAAATTTCGCGGACGAAGAAGTTTGAAATTTCGCATATTTATAGTTTATATAAAGGAGTGTAAAATGTTTTAATTTAATATCAATTGTTTAATGTTCGTATAGAAAAAATTAAGTAAATAATAAAAACACTATACACGCCGATTGTATACTGTATATTCTGGTTCTTGGTGTTATTGTTTTTGTAATTTTTGGTGTACAATAAAGTATATATCATTCATTCATTCATTCACTCATCCATGTATTTTACACATACACGCATATATACTCTTTTGTTTATGTTTAAACTTATTATTTTAATTACTTATGGTTGAATTTCGACCATTATGGACCATAGCTACTTTTTAGAAGGTACGAAGAGGTTATAACGTAAATATTTTTATAATTTTTAACAACGTTTTATAAATTATAGCCTATGTGTTACTTCGAATTACCTACCTACATACATACTATATATGTATTTTCTTTTCGTACCTATATAGGTTATTGTGAGGATACAATTCTTTCATATATTAATTTGCTCGCGACTTGGCTCTCGTTGATGTAATTTTTTTGCAGAATAACCGTTTAAAACTATTTTGATGTGTTACCAGTACGTTACGTGTGCCTATAAGGCATAATAAATTTTTAATAAACCTTCTCTTAACTGCAAACTGTAAGTTCGCAAAGTTTTATCGCAGGATGAACGGCATAAGTTATTAATAAATATATATTAGATTTTAGAAGAATTGGCCCGTATCTAAGGATTCACGTTTCTGGTGGGATTCTTTCAGATGAAAACTACTAATAGGAGGCAACTAACTAACAGGCTTAAATTATTGAAATGAAACTATTTTAAACGGATTTAAATCGCGTATATTAATTATTTTTATCATCCCGACGTTTCGAGCACTTTGCAGCGTTCGTGGTCACGGGTAGACTCAAGTCGTAAGACGGGTCAGTCTACCCGTGACCACGAACGCTGCAAAGTGCTCGAAACGTCGGGATGATAAAAATAATTAATATACGCGATTTAAATCCGTTTAAAATAGTTTCATTTCAATGAATAATAATCGCGAAAATCTAAGACAACGATAGGCTTAAATTACTGATAATTTCATAGAAAGTTACATATATTGCTTGAGTAGAAGCCTACGTAATACAGCTTTTATTCGAATTTAAATATAAATCGTCTCATGGATTATCAAAATGGAACATTTGCACTTGAATTGATAGATTTACGGTATAATATTTAGATAAACATTTTTGATGTTTCTTTTTTATAAATATATTTTGTTACTAGCAGTCACTTCGATGTCAACATCTTTACAATTAAATCATTAAAAAAACAAGAAATTCAATTCAATTCTTTGGTTAATGAAAAAAAAAAAAACAAAAACGGTCTTTGTGTTCTTACTTGATGTACCTATAAACTGCAAAGTTTCACTTAACTTCGTTCAGTGTATACGCGTGAAAAAGTAAAAACCGTACATTAGTTTTCATTCGCGTTTATAATAGAAGTTAATAAAAAAATATATTTTTAGAACGCGAATTTACACTAATATTATTAAGAGACAAATATTGTTGTACGTTTGTATGATGGGGATAATCTCTGAAACTACTAAACCGATTTGAAAAAAATCTTTCTGCGTTGGATAGCCCGTTTATTAAGGTTAAGGACTATATAACATCACGCTACGACTCACAAAAGCAAAGCAGTAACCATAAATGCGAGTGCTACCACAAGGGGCAGTAGTTTTATATAAAATCTAAAAATACCTTAATAAACATCAAGAATAAACAAAGTATATAAAAAATGAACAGTCAGCAGACGCTAGTGACGATGGTAAGGGTCTGTTACTATTAAAATAAGACAACAATAGAAAGAATTAAAAATACAACAATGCACAAAGAGCAAGAATGGTTAAAAAGTAATAAAAGAGACGTCACCATCAAGCTGACAAGCTTGGAACTCTTGATTATTGTTTGTAGTTATAAACCGGTAAAATACAGCCTATGGTTGTATAAATGTAACGGTTTGCTTATACTTGTTTTATTATAAACTTATTTTACTATAAATCTAGCAGCTTCTAGCGGCCCGCGTAAATTTTTAAATTTGAAAGATGCTATGTAAAAACCTGGAATTCATCATCTAGATTTAAAGCTTCTAGCTTTAAAAAGGACGTAATTGCAATACCAACTTTTCCAATTTCAACCCTTTTTCGCATTGAAAACAGCTTATGTCCTTTCTTAGGCTCTAGCCTATCTCAGTAACAAATTTCATATAATTCAGTTCAATGGTTTATTGTGGTGATTGTAGCTGCTCGCCTCGTTTTCGCACGAGCGCAATATTTAAGACTTACTTTTTATATGGAGATTTTTCTAACAAATTTTTCATTTTGCATTCGTTTTTTCAAATATTTTTTTTCAAACCGTCACAATTACAATAAAATAAATCAGCCAAGTGCGTGTCGGGCCACGCACAATGTAGGGTTCCGTAGTTGTCAGAATTGTCAAGATCAGTCAAGCAATCTTCGAGTACCTATTTTCGTAAAAATGTTTGAATGTGAATTATACTAACGATTTTGAACATTAAATGTTCGTCAATTATTTATTATTCTAACACTTGTAAAATATACTTAGCGCCGATAATTTTCCTTCCTGATAAGCGCCTATGAAATCTATGGAGATTTGGTTGAAAACTTCATAAGCGCGATTCAGAATCACTCGCGACATGTTTTATTGAGACATTGTTTTATACCTTATTTTATATTTTATTTTAATTTAAACTTATTAAATATTTATTTATTTATTCATTTAAATTCATATATAAATTTAAAATTATTAATATTTACGTAATGTGATGCTTTAAAAAGTGAAATATTTATTTTTATTTAGATCATCTATAACTCGATAACCATAAGAACCCACATAGCCGTGATAATTTTCCTTTAAAATTCATTATATGTACCGCTATCGTGAATTTTTTCATATTTTTAGACGCAGCAGTTTAGTGGGTAGAGGGGGGGGACACTTGACTCTAAGAAAAATTGACACTTTAAAGCTTAATATTTCGGAAACAGTTCGTCGTTCGGAAAAATGGTTTTCCCACACCTATAACATTTTTAAAAGACCTATCTAACGATACCCCACAACATGGGATAAATGAGAAAAAAAATTTTTGGTCTCTTTTTACACATAGGGAAGACACCCTGAAAAAAAAATATTTTTAAGATTTTATTGTACGACTTTCTCGGCGTAATTCATATGTATACTCATACCGAATTACAGCTTTCTGGTATTAAGGGTTTCGGAGCAAAGCCGCGGACAGACAGACAGACAGACAGACAGACAGACGTTCATGGCGAAACTATAAGGGTTCCGTTTTTTACTACGGAACCCTAAAAATGGTTAGTCGAATATTTGCATCTGTTCTGAAGAGATACGCTTACATTCATCTCGCCAGTGATTTTTTTTGTATAGATTCGTACCATTTCAGCCATTCATGAAGTCTAGCAAGATAGCCGAGCACCCTTGAGGGTAACCAGAAAAACTTTAGTTTAAAAATTTCCCTATAGAGATTAATTAAATTTACATTTTCCCAATCTTTTTGGCCAATTTCTCCGTGTTATTCTTATCAGAGTCTCACGAATTTCTGATTTTTTCGCTGATCAATTATCATATGGCCTTCATGAGGTCAAGTCGGTAATTCTTTACAATTATATTTCTGATGTTTTAGAAGCATAGGGTCTGAAATATTCAAGGATAAAACATATATCAATAGTTCACACATAAAAATAAATATTTGTATGAAACTATTAATATATGAGCATGAAGGACAAATGTGAGCTACAATAGTGTTAAATTTTTTTGTTTAATTATTATTCATTTATATAATAATTGGCTTTTGGAATCTACTACTATCATGAAATTATCATATCCCTGGTATCTGTTGGATTTTATAATTGTAGCTCAATTAATCTTATTACTGGAATATGCCAATACAAAATATTTTTAAATGATTTATTATGTATTCACTCAAAGCAATCTTGACTGATTTAATATTTATCACTTTTTAGGCGCGTTCTACTCGATCGTAGAAACGTTTTCTCTTGTTTGTAAAAAATACTAGAATATGTCCAGACTTTATTGGACAAACCAAACCGCGGGCGTAAATAGAAGTTAATAAAAATAATATTAATAAATGAAAGCGAGACTAAAATATCTTGGCTAAGCATTTGGAAATTCCCATTTTAGTCTGGACTGATTTTAATTATTCATCGTAGGATTTTGGAGCATTCCGGCTTTCCTTGGGCGAGTAATCCTCGGTAGACTGTAAATACTTGGCGGATAATTTAAAATATCGTAGGAATTAGCTCTTTGCCATTTTATTTTTGATTGCAAATTTTCGTTTCATTACTTCTTATGATGATGGTATTTGATTTTCATGAAGTTCAGAAACTGTGCCTAAAATAAATTTGATTATGTTTAGCATTAATAGGAGTATTAACATCTTCATGTTGTTTTAGTTTAATATATATAGTATATGTATTTTCAAAGCTGTTTTTGTTTTTATGAATCATTTTAACTCCTTCAAAATTAATATCATATACGCCAATTTTAAGGAAATATTTCGCCCTAAGTACAAAACAAACACAAAAATCTCCTTACACTCATCGGCCCCAATTAGGTTATCATAATGTTGTATCGGGAGTCCCGAAATACACACACAATACAAATACAAACACCAAGACCGCCACAAACATCCGTATAGCCAATACATACTGAGTTTGTAATGAGCGGGGATTGACTCCCGATCGTTAGCGCTTCAGTTAGTTTCAGTGAACACTGCGCCAACGTGTCTGTCAACAAAAATTAAGTAAATAAAATTTCAAATTAATGCTCCATTAAAAAAAAAGAAATGCAGTATAAAATTATTATGTAACTAATTACTAATTATTTCATTTATCACGAAGTACGTAACTCGTACATTAAAAAACATTCATTTATGATAAAATAAATTTGTGTTAAAAGATTTTTAATATAACACCATATATTTTAGTGAAACAATGATAAATTGTAATTTTAGCTATTGTAGAAAAACAATTTAAGACGTCAATGGAGAGCATCTATTTTCAAGCGCTTTGTAAAAATTTCTGTCTGCTAAGTCGTCGCTAAGCCTTTTCTTTGAGACATTTCAAATCTACTAGTTCTCTTATAAACCGTAAGTTTTGTTATAAATTAAAAAATAGCAGCTCTATTAGGGCTTTAATTATTAAAACTTACACGGAAAATACACGGAGATTTATTTATTTATTACAATGTGATTTATAAGTGTAAGTACACTTGGAATATAAATAATTTAGACATTTGACTGTGAAAAATTAGGGAAATTAAGGTTCTTATAAAATTTTAACATTCCTATAATTCTTACAAAAATCAGTATTTATTAGAATAAAATTTATTATAAGTATCAGAATGTTAAAACTTAAAACGCCATATAAATCAGTTTAAAATATTTTTCTCCTATAAATATAATTAATACCTTAAAAAAGAAACTGACTTCAAAGGCAAAATACATGATTCCCTTTACTTGGATAAAATAATAAAACTGTTATTTTAATTTTTAAGTGTAAGTACAGTTTAATTTTAGGCCGGCAACGCACCCGTAACGGCCCTGGTGTTGCAGATGTCCATGTTCGATAATAACTTTAAAGTTAACATCAGGTGGTACTATTTGCTCGTTTGCCCCCATTTTATAATAAAAAAAAATAAAAATAAATAAATAAATATTAAAACAATTAAAAAAAATTGTATAGGACAAATCTGAAAGTACACAAAACAAGGTTCAAGGTGCCAAAATTAAAGAAAAAACATACATTACGAATTGAGAACCTCCTCCTTTGTGAAGTCGTTTGAAATATAAAACAAAATAAAACATAATTCAATTCCATTAATTAAATATCTATATTTACATTTATTTTTAATAAAGACTGTAAAATTTGAGGTACCAGCTCAAGTGGGTATGAACGGTATTGGACGATTCAAATTCAATTATGTTCGGTGGTGCGTGTTGACTGGTACAATTGCTCGTTGGGGACCTTAAGGAATTTAAGGTTAGAAGTATTGATTTCCAAAGCTGATTATTTTTAAGCCCCGACCAAAAAAGATTGGTGTTACAAGTTTGACGAGTGTATCTATGTGTCTGTCCATGGCGTGAACTAATATTGATTGAGTGTTTTCTTTGTTTGAAAGCTTATGTTAATTAATAGAGATGGTTCTTAGCTATAATTTTTAGGGATCTGTTTGAAAGATATCAGCTCTTGTTTAAAGACTCCGAGCAACTTGTACTGGTCAAATCAACTCGAAATTTACTATACTGTGAATGATCAAGATAACATAGTTGTCTAATCTTGATCTGATGCAGCGTCATCTGCAATTAGCAGGATACTATTCCTCATCAACTTTCAGTAGGTGTATCTTGTTAGTGCTCGTTGGAATGGTCTCAATGAAAAGATTGTCTTTCTTAATTTTTGATTTTATGTTATAGATGTATCTCTTATAATTTCGGGAATATTTTATTACGTTTAAAGTTTTTTGGTCAAGAGAAGGCGCACATAAAACTGCGTAATAGTAAATAATAAAATTTAATTAATTAATTAAAAAAATAATAACATTGAAACTAATGAAATAGTGAACAATATGTGTAGGCTTGCTTTACTTGAATCGGATATTGTAAATATGTTCCTTGTCAGCGAAATAACATGCGTCTAATTGGCACAACTAAAAGCCATTAACCAAAGAATTTAATTGATTTAAGGACAGCTAAACATTATATAAATATAATTAATTCCTCATATTAACGCGGGTAAAACCGGGGGGGAGGGGGGTCATAGCTTGTAAAATGAAATCGCATTTAAAATGTCCTATGTTTTAGACAGAAGAAATAAAATATCCCTGTTTTTAATAAATACAGAACAGTATATATTCTGTAATGCTTTCTATTAACTGTGGTAGTGGCTGTAGCCAATACAAATATATTTTTTTATATCTCAGAAGTTAAATAGGAAGAATAACTTCTGCTTTGACAAGTTGTCAACCACAGATGTTACTTTATAAGAACTAGTTATCGTCAGTTAATCATTTCCGAATGTACATTTTCGTCTTTCAATAGTAATTGATTTTATTTTTTAGCTGATTTCGTAAAAGTAGGAGGTTCTATGTTCGGCTGTAATTATTTTTTTGTTTGTTCATCGATTTATACGCTGATTGTGGAGACATTTTTATTTTTTTTTGTTTGAAAGGGTATCCTTCCAAATTGGTCCCATTGTTATCGGGATATGATGATGGAATCCTGGGGAAATCAATGGACCTTTTCAAATATTATAGGAACACATATACCGATTTTGATAATTTCATAGTAACTCGTATATTTGCTCTCGAAAAGCCGCATTTGGTAAAGTGGAACTGATGATGAAAACCACTGATGGCCAGCGGAACTAATCAATAACATTCATTTCATCAGATTCTATAACAACTTCTACAATCTGATAATACAATAAGCATTGATGATCGCCACAATGCATATGGTAAACTAGAGTTTATAGTGCAACACCAGGAGAACTCTTCAATACTTAACAGTCTTGCATCGGGAAAAGCAATATTTTGTAAATGATGATAAGCAGTTGACATTGGGCTATTATAAATTAGGTAAATCTGTCCCTTACCTATATATTATATTTGTAACTTAAAAGTGTAAAATTATAACTTAAAAAAATAAACTGACTTCGAACACGAAACAAGTAAACTAAAAGCAAAAAATAAATATTTTCTACAACATTTTGAAGTCAATCGTTGGGGTATTTTTTTATCAGTCAATTGCATATGAAGGACTAAAAGTAACGCATACAAAAGTCTCCGATTTCCAAAAAGGGGGAGATACTCAATTCATCAGAGGATTTTTTATATGTTATTTTATTATGTTCACCAATTGGTGAAAATTCTATGGCACCAATCGCAAAATATACCCTTTCAAACAGAAAAGAATGAACAAAATCGATTCATCCGTATTCGAGTAATTACTCGAATGTTTTAGGAATGGTTCCATAGAATTTTCATTAAAATCGGTGTAATAGTCTGCTTATGAAATTAACATAACAAGGAATAAATATACCAAATTGCGTATTTTTTATTTAAAGTTAGTCCTCTTTTTTTAAAAAGTTATATTTTGTGACGCTTCGCGGACATAAGTCCCTCGTCTGAGAAGGGTATAAACGTTACTTTAATCAAAAAACTTTTCATACACAACGTCAATGCAATCATAGTTACGTGCAGAGCAACTCGTGTATTTAGAAATTGATTAAAATTATACAGAGTTGTTCATTATGCAGGGGCCAGGTGTTAGCGATAGCTCAGTCCGGGTAATCGCGATATTAACCTCACAATTATACGCGAGACGAAGGTACCCTCATATCGAATAGAATTTACGATTTTGCTCGAGCAAAATTAGTGATCCCAAGTGAAACAAACAATAATTATAAAGGCCCGGCGTGAGCGGTTTAATCGAATACCTTATTTAGTATATTTACTTTCTATATTTTTTGGTATAACATCGATTTAATTAGTTATGGCCGCTGTGTTGGCGTAGAGGCAACGAATGAGACTTTGACGCTGATGGTTGTGGATTTGTTTCACTTAGGAAAGAATATAATTAGTGTTTGTATAACGATATATTTTTTTAATAAGCAGACTTCGAGAACGAACAAGTAAGACAAAAAGTATAAAAAATATATTTTCTACAGCATTTTGAAGTCAGTGTCAAATTAAACATTTGAAACCGATGGCAAGTAAAACCTTTTAAGTGTACCTTCTACTTACAGCCAAACATAGATCGATTAAAAACAGTTTTCCCCATCCCATATCCTGTTTAATTGCCCCAGACTTCTTCATCCCCTCTATGACGTCCTCCCTCCTAAAGTCCCCCGCCCTATAAATGTTGACTGTTTATTGATGTTTGTGTTTAGTCCACTGTGTCCGTTTCTGTCTAAATATATTAAATATAATAAAATTAAACTGTAAATAAAACATGTGATTGTCCCATTAAAATTACCTGTATTTTTATACTAGTGTGTATAATATTTATATCTATTTTTGTGTTGTTCTAGGTTAAGGACTAATAATGAAATTCACACTATTTTAGGGTGTTTTCAAAATTTAGTTAAGGTTGGATTCTTGACCCCACCGATCAATCTCCATCGTGTCTTCTCCATTCCATGTGACATTGGCGAAATAACATGTGTCTAATTGGCACAACTAGAAGCCATTAAGCAAAGAATTGAATAAAAACAGTTTGTAATTCTTCTACTTGGTCTCATTTCAATACCTCACAGAAATGTAAAGGCGTCAGTCCGAGAATACGTAAAGGGAACATGTAAAGGCCTATTGTTGATATCACAAACGACTGATATTGATCGTTTTCCTCACCTGTAGAATTTTCTATAAGGTCTCCATAGCCTTATAGAAAATTCTCCCGGTGAGGTCAGGCGATCACTACATGTTAAATACGTAAATACAAAATTCTATTTCTAAATTTACTCTATTGAAAATGAATTTATTAAAATATCTCAATGGTCAATTAGGTACTTTATTATTAGAAAATAATAGAAATTATAAAATTTTTATTTTCTAATATAACGGTTTATAACAACTTTTTCAACCCAATAAGTAGTGTCTATGTCTCTTCTGTATACTTTTTTAATCTATTTAAAATTTTAATAAACATTCTATTTTAATAAAAACAAAAAGTTTAAATACTTTTAGTAGGCATATCGTACACATTAAGCTTGCATAAAATATGAGTTTTATGAATTTTGAACAAATTAAAAATATTTTAAACTAAAAGCTGAGGTTTACCACTACAATATGGCATACAATTATACGTTATATTAAGGGCGTTTATACACCAGGCGTGTTTTCAACAAGCGCTTGTGTGTTCATTCTAATACGCTGGAATACGCGCTTTAAGCTCGTATAACTTGACCTTGTAACCTTGTGTTACATACTCGTGCGTATAATACGGACTTTAGTTTAATTAAAATTATGCAAAAGCATCTTATATAAATATTTATTCACATAACAGCAAAAAACGTTATGCTGTTCGTCGGATGATAGGTATTTTTATCAGTTACCACGTGTTATTATGAAAAACTAGATATCCGAGTGAAATTCGTATCACCTATATATATTTGTGTAAAATGTGGTTAAAACTTAATACATTTTTTTATCTACCTAGACCTATGTACCTAACCAAGACTCCAGAACCAATATTTGCAAGACACTTTTTTTTTTCTAAGCTGAACTGTTTAGTATTCCAACAAAACAGACCAAAGAAATCGGACCTTATACTACAGCTATAAAACAGACAAATTTCTGAACGCACCTATAAATATTCGACAACCAAGTGACAAAACAATTTATATTGGAAAATTTTACCATCGTCTTTAATATTATCCTTTATTCATTACTTATATTTCTCACTTTTTAAAACTTCCCTAAACTGCCACAAATATTTTTCATTCTCAAATGTTAGCAAGACAAATGAACATTTCATTTAGATATAGTTTAAAACACGTAGTTTAAAATGGTAAATAATACCATATTAAGGGCGTTAATACACTCGGCATATTTTCAGCGCGCGCTCGTGTGAGCACACGTTTCACTACGTTTGAATGCGCGCTTTACGCTCGTATCCACTGACCTTGTAACCTTAGACAGGGTTCACACGACACATTTTTGTGCAGGAAGTGAAAATTCAAAAACAAGCTTAAAGTCGTATTATAGAATACTAACTCACTTAAATCACTCGTTAGTTTTGCAGTTATTATTGCAAAATGTATCTAAATAGAAGGTTTTTTTTCACGTTCAATTTTTGTACAAAAAACGTACCGCACGATTTTGTGCAGGAAGTGAATTGCAACTATGCAATGTATAAGGTAGACTGGGTTTTGTTGTGCCAATAAGGAATATCAGAGACGATGCATGCCAAAAAGGAGCGACGTCCGTGTGAACGTATTTCAGAGTATTGCATAATATGACCATTACAATACGATTTTTTGTGCGCCGAAAATATGCCAGATGTGTAAAAGCCCTAATTGTAATTAATTCATGCGACCGACGATTCTTTTGAATCGGGATATAATTTATCGAAACTTTTTTATTTTTCCTGAATTTGAAGATATCCTATCTCTTCCTCATCAATATTTATACACATCAATTATTCATTTTGGGGTGCATTTTTGTATCGACATTTAATTCTGATGAAGAAAATTAATTATTCATTAACATCTACATATACTTTTAACCTTTAAATATGTAATAATCAAATACATGATTATTAGATATTTTCAAGATTATTTTTAATTTGACAAATATATATTTTTATAACAAAATGGACCACGAGGCTCCTTTGAGTCTTCGTATTTTTCTTTATTCCTTAAAGTTTCGGATATGCCAACAACTCAAGGTTAAAAAATTATTAAAAAATGCATTCTATATAACGTGACTCGTTCAAAATTGGAACCGATAGCCGATAATTAATTTCTAACAACAAAGTTCAGTTAGGCTCTGCGCAAATGTAGACATTTATTGTCAATACTTGCCTACAACGAACAGTTGATCGCCAATCCGTTTGTGTCAAGTGGAAGCAACTGGACACAAATAGTGGCTACGTCTGCTCAGGGAGATTTCATATTGATTTTATGAAAATTAAATATTGATCGAAGTCTCGCATTCGACTCACAACACAATAGCGTCTTCATTGGCGCAGCTCTTTATATTTAATTAAATTTTTAACCTTTTTGTCTTCCTAAGGGATCTTAATTAAGTCGTGTATACACAAAATGACAATTATTTACTTACCTTTTAAAATAAATTGGATAACAATATTTACGAAACAAATAAGGAAAATAATAAAAAATGTTGTGAGAAATTGGGGATGAAAAATTTGGGAATAGAGTACTGCTTTTTTCCGTTCTAGCATTGTTTTAAAAAAGTAAGGATAAAATGGAGTGAGCGAGTGTTAATTACGAACTAAGTTGGGACTCGATATTAAAACTATTTGTCAGAAGCTGCCCTTACATTTCTCTTCAACGTGGAGTGAATTTTTGAATTGCATTTTTACTATTACATTTTTTTTGTTTGGAAGTTATTAGTAGAAACGGTAAGTTCAAATTTACATTTATACTAAGTTGTGAAGTTGAAAATTTTGTCTGGTTGTTTAAAAGCGCTTATATCAAAAATTTGACTGATAAAAATAGTAATTGTATTATTGATTTTATCCAGACATATATGGTTCGAAAGTTTTTTTTATACATTATTTTATAAGTTATCAATTGTTATTACGTTATTATGTTATATGTGCTTTAAATAAGACTTATATACACGTGACTTGGAGAGTTGCTTAGCAACGGCTTGTCTATGTAAAGAGCTTAGCGATATCCAAGAGTTGAAAAATGAAGACGTGGAAAATAAACCTAACGACTTATTATTTACTTTTCATTAAACAGCTTTTCGTTCCAGTTTAAGTTTGATAAAATAAAAATAAACTCTTTCTAAATACAACCTTCTGTACAAATGATAAAAAGGCATAAAGGTACATGAAAAAGTTTTTTTCTTAATTTTTTGGGACCCTTTTGTGGGTTTATGTGTCCCTTTTTAGGTTATCGTTTAGTAATTAGTTGTCATTGTCACTTAGGAAATTAGAACACTTAAAATAAGATGGTATGGCATTGGTTTTGAATGTTGGCCACACTACAAGTTTTTTTTTTTTTCGATATTTAAATTATGCGTAGGAAAATAAATTGTGAAGTGGTTATTGAATACGTTAATGTAATAAAAGTATATAAATTTAATCAGAGCCTTGTCATGTATTTTTATTATAAATTATTTTTTTTTATTACTTATAACGATATAATTTTATGTGATCCCCACTAAATTCTAATATTGATTTGATTTTAATTCGTACCTAATATTTATTACATTAATGTTAAACAATGATAGAATTTTCGTAATATGTATCTCGTTTTCAATTTATTGTACCAAGTATTCTATTATATATTTAACATTATTAAAAAAATTGAAGTCATATAAACGTAAAATAAAAACAAATAATTCTATTAAAAATAAAAAGAAAGAGAAATTAAAAATAACTATATTAAACCTAAATACCTATCGATGTCACAGTGAGGCAAGGTGCCCAAAGCACTGGCAGCATTACCTCTTTGTATGGCCAGACTGATATGCTGGTCAAGGTAGCCGCCAGCCCTTCGGTCACCTGTAGTTTTAACGAGGCAGGAAGACAGCTCTTTGAAAAACTATTATTGTATTAGCATTAATTAGTATTTTTTTATTGTTATCAGAGACTAATCAAAGTTAATAATGCTATATACCTATTGAGTGTTTAAAATTGTATAAGTCTTTGATAATTTATCATTTAACCTAAATGTAATAATTCAAATCACTTTGGTGTATCAATAAATAAATAAACATTATTTTGTGATTTAAAGTGATTTATTTCATTTTACGCAATATTTTGGAGTAATTTAATATTTTGATTTGTCTTATATTAAAAGTCAATTTGATGTTTAACATATTCCGTGATTCCGTGAAAGCAAAAGATACAGTTAGTCGACGAAATTCGCCAGGTTAGCTAGTATTATACATATTACCAATCAAGTGTATCAATAATTGTCGAAGATTCTCGGATGAACAGTATATAAAATAGAAACAATCAAACATATTTTTTTAATTAATGAAATATTTTTGCTGTAAATTATAGCAGATTTTACGATACAGCAATTACGCGAACACAGCTTAATTGGCGAAGCACCTGGATGTTACGTGTATGTCTATATCGTTTCGTACCGCAATATTTATATGGTTTTTAAATCATAATAAGGCACCATTCTGTCTAGTCAGCGAGTCGCAATAATAAATAAAAAAATTGGATATATTAAAATTAAAACCGTTTTAAAGTGGTAATTCTGGAAACCTAAGAACATAATATGTTTTTAAATGATGACAGACGCGTTGGCGCAATGGTTACTGCAACTGATTGAAGCGCTAACGGTCGTGTGTATTGGCCATTCAGATGTTTGTCGTGGTCTGGGTGTTTGTGTTAGTGTTGTGAGTGTTTCCGGACCCCCGACACAAGCTCATGAGATCTTAATGGGGGCCGTTGAGTGTAATGCGTTATTTATTTATTTATTTATTTATTAAATTTATATAAACAATAATTGATCCCAGTGACTTCGTAGAATAATCTGTCTGGAGTATGCGTAGAATAATTATCCTTTTGTGAAATTATGTTCGCCAAGTTTTGATTTTGGAAAAAAAGTAGTCTTTGCTCTTCTCCAAAATCCAAACAATATCTTTACCAAAATTAATGAAATTCGCTCAGTGGTTTAAGCGTAAATAGTTATATAGAGAAAGTCACAAACAATCGGGCATAGTTACTCACATATTTATAATACTAGTATAAATTCGTGTAAACACGCGAATTAGAATCAATAGTCAGTGGAAAAAACTAACGGAAAGCCTATGACAACTATCACTATTTTGAGTCCCAAACAGTGTGGGAAGACACTCACGTGACTGTCATGGCATAAACCAACTTAAAATCTATTCGAAATTATCTTCCTTACCTTACCATATAGTAATAGTACATTATTAACCAAGGGAACAAAACAGGAAATTTTTGCCCCGGTGTTGAATTTTAAACTAGGATTCAAGTATTTACAAGTTCGTACAACAGCGACTTTTGTGTTTAAATTCAGCTCGAGCTCGGCGGTGAAGGAAAACATCGTGAGGAAACCTGCATGTGCCGGGAGAAATTCTGAGACATGTATATCCGCCAACCCGCCGAGCTTAACCTGTGATTAAGTTCCTAAACATTCTCCTTAATAGGATAAGAGGACTTAGCCCAGCTGTGGGACAGGCTGTTACTTTACTTACTTTCTTTTACAACAGTGACGTAATATAAGTTTAATTTTTCCTAAGAGTAAGTTCAATTCACGAATATTTTGTACCATTCATTTATTATCACTCTCGATTGTACTGAACAAATTAAATTTGATTGTACCGAACAATTTAAGGAATAAGTACAATTGCTCCAAAGTCCAAACCTCAACGTTGTTAATGTTGTTTTCTTCGTTTAGTTTTCAAATAAATTCAAGTAAATTGTTACATAAAAAAGCAGGAATGATGGGGATTGTGTGTTTATGTATGTTATCGATACGTGAAGACGGCTTGAGCGCTTTTGTTAATTCTTTTCTTAGTTTAAAGCGAGTACATTTTAATTTTGCCCCATATAATTATCATCAAAATCGTTTCAGCAGTTTGGTTTTAAAATTAGAATAACTGAAGTATATCATTCAAGTAATCTAAATTGCATATTTTTCTTTGAAGTCGGTTCCCCTTTTTAAAAAAATCTTGAGTCAAATCTTATTTTATTAAATAAGAGAATTCGACAGACAGGTTGGCGCAGTGGTCACTGCAACTGGCTGAAGTGCTAACGGTCGCGGGTTTGATCGCCCGTAATGGCATTTAGATGTCTGTTGCAGTCTGGGTGTTTTTGTTGTGTGTGTTTCCGGACCTCCAACTTAGAATCATTAGATCCTACTATTCCCCTATTAGGATCTAATGAAGATCTATTCGTTAAGTGTGAAGCGTTTAAATAAAATTATGATGTTTCTATTGCAGCAAATGATCCGATTTATCACTTACAAGGAATAGCTTAGGTCAAGCTAATAGAGTAGTGCTCATGACTTACACGTCAACTTAATTTATCTCTTACATTTTATCAAATGCCGCGCAAAGTCGGGAGTAAATTCGCTTACTCTTAAACTTTCTAAATTAATTCAGTTCAAGCTGTTTTAGCTACATCATGAACGAGAAACCAATCTAGCAACTTTCAAATAAACGATATTTGCAATAATTTCAAAGTTGAACTGATATTGCTGGGTAGGAAATGAAAATTCCTTTGTCCGAGGTATTTCGCAGTGTACGAAAGAAAATGTAACGTGTAAGATGTTTTATGAATCGGATGCAAAATAATAATAAAATATCTATATAATTATTATAAAACTAAAAAGTTTATTTGTTTTTTGTTGGTTTGTTCGAACGCGCTAATCTCAGAAATTACCGGTTCGAATTGAAAAAATGTTTTTGTGTTGGATAGTTTATTTATTGAGAAAGGCTATAGGCTATATTATATCACGCAACCATAAACGCGAGTGAAACCGCAAGAGACAGCTAGTATATTATAATTAGAATGTAGACGTCCGCCCCGGCTTTGCACGAATGTACTATTAAGATTTAGTAACATGGAAAATTTTTAACTCAAATTTTTTACTTTTCAATGCAAGATTAAAGTGGGAATAGAATGAGCTTTTTTTATATTATATGCATTACATACATTTTTAATATTACTCTCATGTTGGTAACAAAAATATATGTATATCTTTATCACTATTGCTTTCGTTACAACCTTATCGACGAAATGGTTATCTTTATACGAAAAAGTTGTAAAGGTGTATATACAATTTAGTGACTTTTATTATTTGATAAGCTTTACGTGACGGTAGCTACTATACATAAAATTCTCAATAACACGAGTATCAAGTACATATCAAGCCCTTTCTAAAATACTTTCTTAGTGAATTCTTACTACAAAAAAATGGCGTGTCAGGATTATGTTGATAAAGACTTCAGTCAGTCAGTCAGGAGAAGTCATTATATATGTATAGATTATTAACACATCCAGGCAGCATAATAAAATTTGTATTTTATTCAAGTAAATATAATGAAGCAAGCTTAAAAAATGTTCTGTATTTCTAAATCAAATAAAACAAGAAGTTTTTGTACGTAAAAATACAAACGAGATCTTTTTCTATTCTGATAAATAGTTATTGAAGGTTTTATCTGCAGCTGTAAAGGGATGACCGACTCGAAGGATATGACGAAATAATAAGGGTTGCAAATTTGACCCACATCTTAAATAAAATATAAAATATTCATAAGCAGTAACTAATATTTCGTTTGTTATGTTACGCAATATTTTATTTATATGATTAATCCCTTATTGTCAAGACGATATATTAATAATAAAGAAAAATAAAACAAAAATACATATAATACAGCCGAACACAGAAATTCCTTTTTTAAGTCGATTACAACACTTTTATATAAAAAATAGCACTAAGGCTAGAATTACACTTGAAAATTTCATTATCAAAATTCATATAAAACAACTCTGTAGTTACGAAAGTTAGGACTGTCAAAAATAAAGCAGACAGAAATTTTTTTAGGAGTAAAGAAATGAGAAACAACTTATGTAAATCTTGATGAAAATCTGAGAGTAAAAAGTTATAAGTGAAATTTTCGCCTAACAGTAATGACAGTTGATTCTCTACAAAAAAGTTACCAATTATTATTTCATTATTAAAAAAAAACTCATGTATAGTCTATTTTTCTTTACTCGTGTTTATCTGATTACAACAACTCACAAATTTTTCGTACAACTACTTTAGTTTTCATTGTAATTTTTTTTTATAAAAAAAATGATTCATTTCAATCATCAATCAATCGATATCTTATCTGTGACTAGAAAAACGAAAACGCTATAATTGTCTGCTAAATAAGACAACACTTATAAGTTTTGCTATAAGCCTTTCATAAAGATTTGCGTAAGCTATGTCCCATTGCTTTACATATCAATGAATTTACTGTGAGTGCTTTTGACATTCACAGCCTTCGATAGGACGTATCTGTTACTAAGATACAAGATTATTTTATATCAGTTACGAGAGTAAGACTCACAAATGTAATTTTCGTCTTAGAAGAATTAAACATATCAAATAAGAACACGATTTTAACTATAGAGTATGTTATTTAGTGAAGTTTATAATCAAAATCCTCTATAGGGCTTGTTATCTAAACCGGCGAATTTGACATATAATGCTTTATCCGAGGTCAACCACAACGTTGGATGTTAATAATCACGGGGACACACGTTCAACGATTTTCAAACCCGCAAAACATTTCGCGTACCGCAATTATTAAGGGTCGACAGACCGCGAAATAAGGTTCGTATTCATTAAGGGATTTACAAATGTACATTTGTTTATTTAAGTAATTGTTGTTCGGGATATGTGTTTGTCCTTGATTAAGTCCGTATCTGAAAGGCAATTAGGGTTAAGAAGTTATTTAGTGTTTCTAATTGTTTTACAAATGTTATATAAGTTTTGTTACGAAGCGTAAGTTAGATTATTATCACAGCTTTTATTAACTTGCCTTGTTACTCGTAGTTAAGTTTAAGTTAACGAGTTATCCTCGACCAAGTTATAAAATGTGCTTGGAGTAGAAAAAAGTAACGTTTAGTATAAATTTGACTAAAACATAGATAAAGTTGGTACTTTTGTAAAATAGGTAGTAAATATGAACTATGCATTATGGAAGCGGACGGTGACGGAGAAGTACAGAAACAGACACAGTTCGTGGTTCGATAGGCCCTTGGTCGATTATTTTATATAAAATGCATAAATTATAGTTTATAATACGTAAATATGCTTCATAATAGCCAAACCAACTGCACTCGCTCTATTGTATTAGCACACAATTTACTTGTACTTAGGTAAAGCGTAGCTGTTGCCTACTGATTTCAGCTCGTATAGAGCTTAGTTCGACCGAGGCAGATCAATCTCACAGAAGGAGCTAAAAGAGCTCTTTTAACTCACCCTATGAGACACAGCTTGTCAATAGAGTATCAAAAATCAAAATTAAAATATACTTTATTAAAGTAAGCTTTTAAAAGCACTATTGAAATGTAAAAACAAACAAAAAGTATTACCACCGGTTACCACGGGTTTGGAATGTAGATTCTACCGAGTAGAACTGGCACGAAACTCGATAGGTACTCTTTTAAAATTGTGTTAATAAGTCAATACATTTAAAAATTATAATTGTGTATATTAAACATCCTGTATAAAATCCAGCTATACTGCTCGTTTGCCAGCTATTTGAAAAAAAGCACCATACTTTTTTAGGTTATAGGTATTTATAATTAATTGGAATCATAGTTATCAGTGGGATTGGTAATTAAGGGCTCTTGGTGTATCATATTGTGTAATGTAATAAAAAATAGGACCCAATTTTAATAAACAATCAGATAGCTAAAACGGCTTACAATATACAGCGCCCCGAGCTCAGACTGAGGATTGTCAAACCAACTTCAAATGGTTTTAATCCGGATTTGAGGTCCGCTAATTGCCTGTCCACATATCATTTCTCTATTAAGCTGTTGAGAATTTGTATGAAATAATAAGAATAACGCACAAATATATTTATTACATTATCCGATCTACACAAATATTATAAAGGGGAAAGATTTGTATTTTTGTATCTTTGAAATGAATAATCTCAAAAACTACTAGGTCGGATTCAAAAATTCTTTCGCCGTTGGAAAGCTACATTCACGCTGAGTAACAAAGGCTATATTTAATGCGAGAAAATATTAAGGATCCTCTCTCAAATATAAAAGTAATACAATGAAAAAGCGCAAATTAAAGTTGAAATGATTTCAAGAACTTTGTTCACGTATGAAAAGCCGGGACGGGCCGCAAGTGATGTTATATAACAATCGCTCATAGTTTTTGGCACCCAGAACAGCGACCACTTTGAAAAACGTCACCTAGCAACCAGTTAACGACTTAGTATGAGAGCTAAGAGTATCTTTGGCCATACTAATCAATTGACAACTTTGTTAAAGTATTAGTAAGTACTATTTCCAACAGATACAGGTTTTAAGCATCAAATTGGTTGAACGCAAAATATCTATATTCATTCACTATAGTTTCTTCCTTTCGTTTTTCATACAAATGAATCGGAAAAGTATAAATCACCTCGGTCTCCCTGTAAGACTAGTTATGCGGGCAAAATAGGCAAATTTTCAACATCTGCAAACATCGGTATAATTATAAGCTCTAGGAAGGTTAAATAGTAATTAATTAATAGTATGGAATATAGATCATCTTACACGTTAACTTTTTTCACAAAAATTTACATAATGTCATTGGTTACATCTGAAAGAATTAAGTGTCAGTGCTTTTATTTTTGATAGCCGCAGTTTTCGTAAGGCCACCTAGGTAACTGTTTCCAGGTTACAGAGTTGTTTTATATCAATTCCGAAAGTAAAACTTACAAATGTAACGCTCGCCCTCTAGGCGTAATTATTTACAAAAATGACAGAAATTTTGGCACTTTTTTTTTAGCGATTGTCTTCAATAACACTAGATTTATGTAATTACCACCGTCTACACGGCCTAATTATATCTACGGGTAATATATAATGAGGTTTGTAATAATGTAACTAATATAAGTAGGTAATAAACTGGACTTGTATGAAAACAGATGTGTTTTATTTGTAACACCGCATGGCGAATCTACCAGGCTAATTGCGGTGAGCTACCGCTATCACAATATGATGAATTTTCAACCGACTTCAAATAGGAGGTTCTCAATTCGCAGTGTATGTTCTTTTTTAATGTTTGTTTCCTCAGAACTCCGTTATTTTTTAATAGATTTTAAAAATTATCTTCATTTGAAAAGGTGTAGTTTCAGATTGGTGCCATAGAATTTTTATCAAAATCGTTTTAGTACTTCGGTTTCGACGTTTTTTACTTTCTCGTTATTTTTTGACCAACGAAAAAGGAGGAGGTTCCATGATCGGCTGTATGTATGTTTTTCTTTGTTTGTTCTATTCCTATTTCTCCGCCGATTGTGAACTGATTAATAAAATTCAAAATGTCGGTCAATGTTTTTTTTTTAACTTTTTACGTTACATGTTTCGTTTTCGATGTTGTTTTGTTTTTTCAAATTTTTTTTTAAATTTTTTAAGTCTTAATGGCAGTTGATTACTGATATTTGTAATAAAGCCTCCCTCGCATTGAAATGTAATGAAGGTTACCTTCATTACATTTCTTATTGATCTTAATTGTTTTGTCCCTTTGGTCTTTTATTTCAAGTTTTAAAGGTTCTCTTTATACCTTAAAGTTATACGACGTATAACTGTACCTCTTCCTTGACCTTTAAATGTAAATTATAAAATTTTATTTGGAACATTTTACGGATTAATTAATTAAAAAAAGAGGAAACGACTTCAAAAGCGAAGTAGGTAATTTCGTTTGCTTGAAAGACAAACTTATACCAATTATTTTGATTTTAAAACCAAGCTCCTAAACCAATTTTGATGAAAATTTTATAAGACCAATCGGAGAGTATATATATCCTTTCAAATAAAAGAATTATTCAAATCAGTCCATCCTTTTACGAGTAATCGGTGAACAATGATCATATACGAAAAAAAGTCTTAGAAGAATTTTTCAATTTGTCTCCCTCTCCTATATATAGTCGATTAAAAAGTTAGGACACGTAACTTCATATTAAAATTTTTCGTTTATATAATCATAGTATTATGGTTACAACCGTATGGTAGTTATCTGTATAAAAGTCAAATAAGGCGAGAATTACACTTATAAGTTCGGTCTCAGACTATCTTAATTACTGACATAATCTGTTTCTCATTGCTTTACGGCTGAAAGAATTTACTTTCAGTGCCTTATTTTTGATATTCACAGCTTTCGTAACCACTTACGACGTACCTACTACTAGGTTACAATCTTGTTTTATATTACTTACGAGAGTAAAATTTACAATTTACATTTGTAATTTATTAATTCATTTACAATTTACAGTTGTTGTTGTTTCTTTTCATAACCTCTATTATAAATTGTAAATGTGTGTATTTTAGTCGAATAAATCTTTGTATTCTATTTCATTCAGATAAAGTTACCAGCTTTGAATATTATTTATATTGTAACAATAAAATATTTCATTTTACGAATCGTATGATTTATTTTCTTATATGCCTCGTACAGGTAAAGATTTATTTTTCCGCCTAGTCTTTGTTATTTGTCTGGTATCACGGACTACAAATTTATTTTATGTGCCCGCACGTGGTGTGTATGTATCCTTATTTTGTATATATATTATCACGTAGTATATTAATGTTAGGTGTAAGAAAGAATATATATATTAGTTTATTATTTAACTTCCGACCAAAAAGACAGGTGTTATAAGTTCGATATATCTGTATTTGAAATCGTGACTTTCTAACGGATAGACCAATTTTGGTGCGGTTTTCTTTTGTTTGATTTAAACAGGATAGTTTTTAGGTATAATTTACGAAGATCTGTTCAGACGTTTGAAGGTTATCAGGTCTTTTATGGTTTTTGAAAGGATCTGAGCCAGTTCTACTGGTCTGATCGTATCAAAATCTATGAGACTGTGTGCTTACTGATACTAAAATAATATAGTAACGTAACTGTGACCCGATGCACAGAATA
Source organism: Hypolimnas misippus (assembly GCA_037950945.1). Classification (NCBI taxonomy): domain Eukaryota; kingdom Metazoa; phylum Arthropoda; class Insecta; order Lepidoptera; family Nymphalidae; genus Hypolimnas; species Hypolimnas misippus. The sequence goes on from JBBEEQ010000024.1 coordinate 3,701,235, forward strand.
CACAACTCCTTTACAACTTACAGTAAAAGTATTGTCTGGCGGCGCGGTAAAATAGTCTCAATAAATAGATTTATGAGATTTTTTTTCAAATTTTCAATTTTGGTCAATTATTATTAAAGGCGTTTTTTGTCGACATGAAATATCTTATTTATCAATATACTTTAAAATAATGTTATGTAGTAGATTAATGTTTTTGTTAAAATTTACAGTTTAAAATTAATACGTAGTTAATTAACGGTGTGAATAATTCGGAGGAGTCAACAAAACTGGTTTTATAAAATTTATTAATGAAAGAAAAACAATATTATCTTTCATTAGTATATTTTGTGTACGAAATAATTAAGGGAAAATATAGTAAAGTAACAGCCTGCAAACGAACCACTGTTGGGTAAAGGCCTCCTCTCCTATTAAGGAGAAGGTTTAGAGGTTCATCTACTCGTACCACTGCTCCATGAGGGTTAGCGTATATACATGTGACATAGTTTCTCTAGGCACATGCAGGTTTCCTTACGATGTTTTTCTTCTCCGCCCAGCACGAGTTTAGCACTTAAAAGTTAAACAGTGCCAGCCGGGTTTAAATCTACAATCATAGGTTGAGATCGACGTGTTCTTACCACTAGGACATTTATAATTTAGGTGTTATTTTCTAACATATTAAAGAAACTACGACTAAGGATAAAATAATATCTTTACCCCAAGAAAGAGTATCCAGAATTATTATGTGAGAAATTAATCCGTTTTAATTATTAGCACAATGGGAAACATCTTATCTTGCACGTGACATGTCAATATCGAGGAAATATCAAGTGCTTTAGTATCAATATTAACAAGATCTGAAGGCTTTTGCTACTATTCTAAAGGCGTTATATGCTAGACTTGAGGTCTAATTTATAAAGATTTATAATGATATAATCGTGTCAATAAATATCTAGACATAGGCGGGTGATACAGAGGTTCATACTAAATATGCATCTTGCTTACTTTTTAAAGATTTTTGGTACATTCATTTTTAAAATTACAGTAGAATATTCATAAAATTACTCAAATCAAAATATTGATACGGGTGTAACAATGATTTTTTCTCAGACGATACGACGAAGTATGATGTCACATTTACGAATTTTATTCGTGAGGATGGATAGATGTTTATGATAGGTATTTTATGTTTTTTCTCGCAAAAAGTACTGAACAGATTTTGATGATACTTTACAGTAACATAGCTTATACATCAAAATAACATATAGACTACTTTTTATCAACATATCTTGTTGACGAAGCTGTGGGCGGAAGCTAGTGTTTTATAATCTCTCATATATTCAAGCTATATGTATTAATTAATTTATGCTACAGAGCACACATTGATTTTGGATGAAAACAAGCAAAATTTTCCTCTTTATAATCTGTTCTATACATCAACGGCACATATGAATAGCCAATTAAGAGTAAACAACGATAGGAAATTTTACTTTGCAGCCTAAGCCGTAACTACCTATAATGTGTACATAATATCGTCTAGTTTATTATTAGTTGGTAAAGCTAAGTACATGGTAATTGGCTGTATGGCCCAACGCGCTTGCACCTATGATGCGATTTAGGTCGTGTCAAGCTGACTGGACGAATCGATTATGCCTAAACTTGGTCACATTATATTTTATACACGTATGTGTATTTATTTATTTTTAGATTTTCATCTAAAATAATTTGTTTCTGAATAAAAACTTATTGTTAGTTGTTTTAAATTTAATATCGTCTTAAGTTAAAATAAGCAACTTGACGCAAGATTTACACGTGTAGATAAGCAAGTAAATTAAATAAATTGATCCGATCGAATTTAGTTTTTTAAATTTTTAAAATGAGTACGGTAAATTTATTATTAATCTCGCATCAAGACTTTAAATTATATACATCGTGTAATGACGTTATAAGTCGATAGTATAATTTTTAAAGGAAAAGTTTTTTTTTTACCAAAAAAAAAATAAATAAAATAAACTTTACTACAGTAGGCTCTTACGAGAACTTTTAAATCGTCCATACAAAAACAAAATACATCAATAATTAAGCTACCAGCGGTTTGTAATGTAGATTCTACCGAGAAGAACCGGCATTTAAATAAAAGCTTATTTTTATTTTCTTTACGGGAGGCCTATTCCCAGCAGCAGGACGTCCTACGGCTGAAGTGATGATGATGATAATGATGATTGTTTTTTTTTTACTTTCTTTTATTTATACAGGCAAAGACAAACATTTCAATGCTTTTCTTCTTCGATAACAATTTCAACCAATAGGCGAACACTAGTTTTATTAAATAACCCTTAAGATGCCAGGATCATCATTTTCGCAACAACTAATATTAATTACAGAAACAAATAATAACTATTCTCGGTTCGTTTTATCGGAGTGTTCCCAAAAGATGTTATCGTAAGTTTGGAACAACATTCAATATTCGACGACAGTTAAAGGACGGTCGAGTAACTTGGGTTGTAATCGATTAAATGATAGTTCGGTTAATGAAATATTGATGGATTGGACATGAAGTAATATATGAATGTTATATGTTTATATGTTTACGTCTAAGGGAGTGAAATAACAGAAGGGTTGAAAGGTCAAATCAAATAATTTGTATTTCTTTAATTGTGCTCGTTTTAAAAGACTATATTCAACAGAAACATGAAAATATTAAATTGAAATTTTATTAACTTAATTTTTGTAGACAGACACGTTGGCGCAGTGGTCACTGCAACTGTTGAAGCGCTAACGGTCGCGGGTTCGATCCCAGCTCACGGCAAACGTCTGTATTGGCCGTACAGATGTTTATCGTAGTGTGGGTGTTGTGTGGTGTGTTTTTGGACCCCCGACACAACGCCATGAGATCTTAATAGGGGCCGTTGACTGTGATGCGTTTATTTTTTTATTTAGAAACTTAGTATAATGTAGTAAATGGGCGCTATATGCTTAAAAAGTAAGTTTTTTTCATATTTCTAGATTATTTTTTTAAATTTTCGCTATTCCCTATATTTTTAGGCTTTATTATCTACGCCACTCGAAAAGTTAATTCTGCATATATATTTTAAGTGACGATGTAGTACTGATTTATATTTTAACGATTAATTTTTAATTATTCATGAAGCCATCACATCAATCGACTGATTCGACGTAAACGATTTAACTTGCTATGTATGCAGATTAATTAATTAATGTACTCGCATGGATGAAAAGGATGAACCTATAGAAGTTTTTTTATATGAATATTAGTAACTATATATAGCTATCTGTATATTTTAATTCTCAAAGTTATTTTTTTGTTGCTATGAAATATTTTAATAGAGCAACAAAAATAATGTTAAATATGTCAATTTGAATCAATTTGAATGTCATTTTTTGCTCTAATGACGAAAATTAATAATGCGTTCATAAAAAAATAAACAGATTAAAAATATAACATAAATAATTACTACGCTACGAAGTATCTGCGCGGGTTAGCAAGTATATTTTAATAGAGTCATATTACATACTCCTTACATATATTATAAATGCGAAAATAACTCTGTTTGTGTATTACGCAATCACGTCTAAACTATTTAACCGTTTTAAATTAAATTTTAATCAGTGATAGTCTATGGCCTGAGAAAGGATATAGGTTACTTTTTAATACGAAAAAAATGATGTAAGGAGTTGATTTAGGGGTAAAATAATAATAATAATAATAAATAGGAGTAAATAATAAACTGTGAGATTAAATACCACTTGCTATATAAGTTCTAGAACTCACCGAACTTACGATAGCAGACATATTAGAGTCTTTGAACACAATTTAGTGCGAAAACATCTATAGGATTCTTATAGAACTGTCAATGTACATAATACAAGCCATTCACGACGCGACGCGACACTTGCTACGACTGTTTTACTGATTAATTTAATAGCACAATTTGTGATCCAGTGTGAATTATACGTTCAAGGACACAATACTTACAAATGAGTGCGCATTGCAACTTACGTGCGAATTAATATTTGCGATTATGATACGTAATAAGCAAGGATTAATTTCGTAGTAACAATTAACATGAACGAGATAGAAATACGGACTGGGCATCACATGAAAAAGTGTTAAAAAGAGAAACAGTTGACAACAGTTCTCTCTTTTCAAGATTCTGATTTGTCGATGTTGCTACTACTAACAACTCTATACTGGCAGAAAAAAGACACATATACACTTAGAACTTGTCTCTTTCTTTAGAGTGGTAATTTATTTAGCTTTACACCTAGTTTATATACCTATGACCGTAACATGGATTCTGATAAGCAATAGTGTGTCAACCCAAAAGAAGTCAAATTCGGAGATGTTGATGTATTCTGATAAAGCGTCACTTATTTAACATTATTCAAAAAAAGTCATCAAAACTAAATAAGGTTGGAAAAAAGTTTCTTAATGTAATGTTTCAAATATTGAAGTGTGAATGGGAATGGGACACACTTCAATATTATTATATTATATTTAGCAATATTTAATAATCAAATATATTTAAAAAAAAACTTACAACTATATAAAACTATTTATTATACCAATCTGGTTTTAATTCATTATACCTTGTATCGAAAACAGAAAAGAAAAGATGGACATATACTCACTCCTTCAAACAAATTTATTAACAATATGTTTGCAATGTTTAGAGGCCATTTTCTCAAAACGAAGTCTGGTTGACACAGTATTGCTTATCAGCGTCCATATAAACTCACACTTTGGCCTCAGATATAAAATAAAATCATTTTACTTCAAGACATTATCACACAAGTCATAGTTATATTTCCAAATAATAATAATAAATAATGATTACAACTGTATATATAAAACTCATTAATTATGAATGTATGGCTATGAATCTCATTTTTTACACTTTAACATTGTCGTAATTTATGATATATAAGACGTTTTATAGGACTTGTGACTTAACGTGAATGGTCAGTTTTAGACGTGACAAAATTAGGTCGCCGTTGTTTTTGTTATAACTTATGTATTGAAACTTTGCGGCCATGTGGCGCATGTATTTTATTAATCAACTATAGGCTGCTTTTGAAACATTGGTCTCGTGGCATGATATCGTGATAGAGCTGGAGAGAAGTGCAGTTTTGATTGACACTCGCATAGAGATTTTTTTTATTATTTTTTTTGATATCTACATAGGTTAGCTATGAACAATAAAACGTATTTTTTTCTCTGAATTGTTTTGATATTATAACCTAAATCTTAAATTTAATTGAAATAGAAAATATATTTTTCTTATATAAAATAAATAAAACTTAAAAAAAAATATAAATAAACAGACTTCAAACGTATAATATTTCGTTTGCTAGGATGAAATACTCATTCTAGTTATTTTGATTTAAAAAAGAACTACTTAACTCATTTTGATAAAAATTCAATGATTCTAAAAGTATATCTTTTCGAATAAAAAAAAAATCAAAAGCGGTTTAGAATGACGAAGTTATAAGGTAACTTCAGAACCTGCTCCTTTTTTAAAGTCGGTTGAAAAATTAAACTTATATTAAGTTTTCAGAATAAAACGTGACCTTATTTTTTCTTTAACACATTTATACGCATAGCGTGGACCGTGAAACAGTTTTGCTCAGTTATTGTAAATGAAATATTGGAATCTATACTAATCCTTACTAATATTATATATGCGAAAGTATTTCAGTCTGTATGTTACGCAATCGCCTAAACTACTGAACCATTTTAAATGAATTTTGGTACAGATACAGTCCAGAGCCACAGACAGTCAGTGAGAAAGGACATAGATTTTTCATGCAAAATTTTGCAAAATTTTGGTTGTAAAAAGTACAGATAGGGGACAAAAGTTTATATAAAAAATAATGGTGGAAACTTGAAACTTATTTTTTTTAGGATTTTGATTATATAAATACGTCATTCAATGTTTTAAAAAAAAATTAACCTTAAGAGTATAAATAAATCTGTCAATTTCCAAACATATATACATAAAGAAGAAAAGTTTGTTTACCTATTTGAACGCGTTACTGTTTCATACACTATCAGTTTCATTTACAATCTGTTTGGAGTTTAATAGTTCGTTTATTAAGGGATATAAGCTACACAATGTCAAGGTACGACCCAGAAGCTAAACAGTTACCATAAACGTCATGGCCCGAGTGCGCTTAAATTTAATGAGGGTGAAATTGCGACACGCATCTAAACACATCTATACAAAAAAATAAAGAATCTGTTTGTTCAAATTAACAGTTTTTAACTAAATGCATATGAAAGTATATTCAGTACTTACAAAAATGTAATTTAAAAAAAAATCTGTCTGTCTGTTCCGGCTAATCTCTGAAACGGCTGGACCGATTTTAACGGGACATTCACTCACTTATAGCTAATATTATAAGTTACTCTTTAGGCTAATTTTATTTAAAAAAATATTTAATTCAATTAATAAATAAAAAAGATGTACGCGAAAACAAAATAGAAACCAATGAAATAGAGGAAAATTCCGAATCAAGTAGGGAATGTAAATATTATATAAATATAGTAAAGTTTCCTCAAATTAACGCGTATCAAATTCGCTGCATCCTTCTAAAGAGTGTTAATAAGTTGAAAAAAATTTAATTGTTTCGTTGAGAAATCGGAAGTGTCTTTTGTCCGTGCAAATATTGTAAACTAAACAGTGCCTACAACTTTTTTTTGGATGCAAACTCATTCGCATTTACTTCTCGCGACGTAGTCTATTTCCTTCTTCTATTTGTCTCTATACCAAAGTAATAAAAAATTGGTATAGTAGTTTAGGCGGAAAAACGTCACAAAAAGAATTACTTTAGTTTTTTAACCGATTTACAAAAAAGGAGGGGGTTTTCAATTCGACGGGAGCTTTTTTATTTTGTATGTATATTCACAGCTATTAGCTTGTCCGATTTGGTTAATTGTTTTTCTGTGAAAAAAAGTATATTCTCCCATTGATATCATACAATTTTCATCAAAATCGATTCAGTAGTTTAGTTTTAAAATATATGCAGTATCAGGTCAAGGTTACGTAACTATATTATTTTTGTATCATTAAATTCACAGAATAGCAAATTTCGATTCAATCAGATCGATTATTTTGCTCAGCTCCATTCAACAATCATAAAAGAGCAGATAACCTTCAAACTTCTGACAAAATCTTTATAAATGATAACTACAAACCATCCCGATTAAATCAGTTTTCAAAAACAAAAAACCGCATCGAAATCAGTCTATTTGTTAAGGAGTTACGATGCCACAGACAATCACACACTTATGACATCCATCTTTTTGGTTCGGACGTTAAAAATAGAAATGTACAATATTCTTCTTAAATAATATAGTTTCACATTTCTCTCAAAATATGGTACTGTTTGAAATTCGCTAGCAGATGTTCTTTAGTTTTTCGAAGTTGGCACAATATTTAGAAATTGAAAACACCTAATGAATATTCAACAGCTGTTTGGGCATCGTACCGTTTCGTTAAATCGTAGACATTTTGTTTGGTTTTCTTCATTCCTATATCGTTAAAGATAATGGATATATTTGAATGCTTATCTTCAAGAATTATAGGATTTTATAGGCTTTTGTCTTTATTTAATCTAAATTGAACTTAATGGAAATGTTTGCTTTTATTTACAATCTAATATGTTTACTGTTTTGTTTTTTATAATGTTTTGCTATGTGGAGCAGAACGTTAAAATAAAGTTTTTTTGATTTACAAGATTACATTTACATACGATTGTTGTTACATATATAATAATAAATAAAATGAAAGAGTCTATTTTTCATTTTCGTTTAACTAAATGCATATGTAAATACGATACTTGTATCCGACATTTTTAAAATTTTTGTCTGTCTGTCTGTATGTTTGTTCGGCTTATTTTTGAAAGGACTGGACTGATTTTGACGGGATTTTCACTCGATGATATAAGGAGATTTAAATTATTCGTCGCGGGCACTAGCTTGTGTTAAAATGTAATATATATGTAATTATGTTCGTTAATTAACTTTACCTATAATGATCGTTAAACACATTATCAAAAAAAATATTTTTGTGATGCTCGCATTCCCATTAATAAAATAAAAATCCAAAAAGCCTTTGTTTTTTACTCACATTATGACGGCAACTTTTATAAATATCGAATATAGTTAGTAATGTAATAAATAATACCGTAAATAAAAGAGGGATCATGTAATACCATATCTTCGAATTATGATGGAGACTGTCGGTTTACCGATCACTAATCGGATTACTTACCTATCATGTTTTCTGTAATACTTCGTTGGTTTATTTATTGTTCTTTAACGGTGCGTCAAGATTAGCGAACATGTTATAGATCTTTAGCAATATTACGCGTCCACTTTCTGACTATTAGAATATATAACAAGAATAATTTATTTGGGATTTCATATTTCTTAATATATGGATGGTGATAAGTAATAATGTGTCAACCCACAAAAAGTAAAATTCGGAGATATTAATGTTTTCTTATAATGTGTCACGTATTACAATTTTTAAATTATTTTGAAGTCATCTAAAATAAATAAGTACCGAAAAAAATTCTTCATTTAATCTTTCGAATTTCAAGTGCATTTCATATTTAACAATTAAACAGTAATATCATATATTACAAAAACATATTATTGAGTAGAACTTTTATTATACCAATCTACTTTTATTTTATAACTTTTAGCAAAATAAAAAAGAAAAGATGGATGTACATACAATTCTTCAAATAAATTTATTAAGAATAGGTTTGACATCTTTAAACGCCATTTTTTCAAAATAAAGGCCGTGTGGCTGGACACAGTATTGTTTATCAGCATCCATGTGTATTTTTTCCAATTATACACCACTCACGCGAATAAAACGTGTTAAATAACATCGTTTTATAAAATGTTTTGATATATAGTCTGGACGCAGCTTAAGATACCAAATAGTTTATTTTCGAAGGCCTCTTTAGTTATCAATAGTATAATTATATTATTTAGATATTTTCTAGTAAATTTATTATTGAATACAATAGAACAAAGAAGTAATAATAAGATAACAATAACAGTTATTAGTTCAACTATTATATAATTTAGTTTTAATCTTGTTATAAATATTCAAGTTTTATAATCTTAATTTAGGAATTTCATTATTTCAAAATTAATAGGTATGTAAAAAAATCATGTACTTTACTTATATTTGGTAACAAAAAAAAATAATATGACACTCTTCTTAAGCGACTGCGAATGACAGGCATGATTATCTTTGGGCCAACAACCTAATTGACGAGTTTGTTAAAGTTGGAATTAGCGCTGGAGGAAAGCCCTATAAGAAACTATAGAAGCACTAAGGTCCAGTGGCCAGTGTGGGAAAATTCCAGGGGCGCCAAAATTTGGGACTTCAAAATATTATACAAAATATTTATTTTTTGCCTTCTAGTTTATTTTTACCTTTAAAATTATTTTTTGAAGTCGGTTCATTTTATTTAAAAAAAATTAAAGAGTACTTTTTCTACTACTTAATGTACACAGATAATGATTTAAATAAAGGGGCGGCATTTCTCACTGTGTCCTAGGGTGGCACTTAGGGTATGTCCAGCCTTGGTTGGAATAGTGCGTTGTTATGTTTTCCTAGTACTTCTATATGGCATGGAGTCTTTGACGCAGAATACAGATTATAAAGAAGTTAAAACCCTTGAGATGTGGATCTATCGCCGCATTTCGAAGATCTCATGGCGTGACCAAGTAAGCTTTTTGGAGGTCCTTTCAAAATTGAAAAACAATGTCTCTATATTGATTATATAATGTCTCTATATTGATTATATGTTACATCATAAAGCACAGGAAATTGGTTTATTTCGGTTACATCATGAAAAATAGAAGGTACAAAATTCTCCAACTAATGATCAAAGAAAAATCGATTTGGGCGGAGGCTCTTGGCTGAAGATCTTGCATGACTGATTTGGCCGCAGTTCCACCACACTGTTTCGAGACGCGGCATCGAAAATAAAATAGCCATGATGTTGTTCAACCTCCGATAGGAGTAGGACCTTAAGAAGAAGAATTTAAAGTTGGAAGTGGATATAGATTTTTAACGTCAAATAATATAAACGTAATATATCTGGATGTTGATAAGCAATAATGTGTTAACCCACAAAATGTCGATTTCGGAGATATTGATGTAGTCTGATAATGCGTCACGTTAATTGTTTAACATTATTCAAAAAATTTTCAAGTCATCTAAGTAAGGAATTTTTAATGGAATGTGTCCAATATTGAAGTGTGTTGTATACTATTACAAATAATCTCCTATAATTTGAAAAACTTATTCTTATTTAAAAAATATAATATAATTTTTTCCAAATGAAGTCCGTATGGCTTGACATGGTATTACTTAACAGCGTCCGTCTATAGTTATAAAATATCATTTAGTTTAATGATCCAGTCTCTTTAATGAATATAACAATTTACAAAACAATTAAGACGTCATTCCCAAGATATCCACATCTATTTTACTCATTAACAAAATAATTATCATTCGCTTGAAGTGTAAGCATGTTACAATTAATTTGTGCCATCACATTCCGCGAAATAATCTCATTCGCTGTAATTGTCTCGTTCTCATTACCGTGTAAGATAGACGTTAATAATGATAAGAATGATAGATCCATGGAGTGTTAAAGTAAGCACAATTATATTGATTCCTATTCCCGGCCTTATTCGCGTTAATCTAAAAACACACGTCAAATATACTGTGCCAATAATTTCTCTTATATAAATCGCTAGCAAACGAGTCGGCGGGATATGATGTTAAGTGATCACAGCCGCGCTTGGATATTTATAGTACCAGTTGAACCACAAATGCATTGCTAGTAAGTAAGGATAGAAATAGGGGAAGGGGTCTTTCGGCTTTCTCACTCACCGTACGGAACGTCTTTAAAATATCTTCTCAAAGAATGTAAATAAGTTGAAAAAGTATTATTGTTTTGCTGAGAAACCTGAAAAAATAACCTTTTTTGAAATTTAACGATAATATTGTAAGCTATTCCAACTTTGCCTGTTTAGAAAATTGTATTCCATCCTTTACCTCTTGCAAGTTTTATTTTTAAGTTAGATCCGAAATTGTAGTTGGCAAAAACTCAGATAAACAGAATTACTTTCGGAATTATATAATTAACGAGGATGTTAAATATATATTGATTTAGTTTATATTATTTGATTACTTATTTTCTTTATTTTATCTTCTATATGTGTACAATCTAGGCGATATAAAATGAGTCACAGTCAAATGACTATTTACTGAACAAAAACAGAGGATTAGTGAGAAAGATAGGCGAATATAAAATAAACAAGAAATTATTTTAACCAAATAAAATTATCTTATGTGTCTTACTCAGGTGATGTGAGAAACTGCGAGACATACTGTATCGGTTATGCATATGTACATATTTTTATAATATGGAACACTAGATGTCCCTCGCGGTTTTCTAGCGTTTATGGTTACTGCTTAGCTCCTGTAAGTTATAGCGTGATGTAATATAGCCTTCCTCAATAAATTGGTTATCCAGTGCAAAAAGATTTTTTATATCAGATCAGTAGTTTCAGAGAATATTCCCTACAAACAACCTTACAATCAAATTTTACCTCTTTATAATATCAGTATAGATTATTAATATTTAAAAATGACGTAATATATCTTTGAAACTACTAAATCGATTAAAAAAAATATTTTTCTGTTAAACAGCTCATTTTTTCACGAAAGTTACAAGCGATATTACATCATGCTATCACTCATAGGAGCGAAGCAGTAAGCCCAAACGCGAGTGTAACCGCGAGGAGCAGCGAGTTGAAAATATAAGGATTCTAGTTTTCGTTAAGAATTTGTTGCGCCATAAAGAATTTACGCATCTATGAACGTATATGAACAAAGAAAATATAGCTTTTTTGTAGACTTATACGTTCGACGTAAAGACGTCTGTATATTAAGTTTCTTAACTTGTTGTTGATTATCTTTACTTGCCATATGCCCTTATTATGAACGTACTTTGTATAACTCATAAGCGTCTTACCCAGGTGACGTGGGAAACTTCGAGACATGTATATAGGATATACATATGTATTACATTGATATGTTTTCACTTGATAAGTATTTAAGAATGTGATGCAGATTTTATTAATATTTATTACAGTATTTTCTTTAAACTTTAGAAGGAAATGTCGATCAGTCGTACAATAAAAAATATACGTCGTGGTTTTAAACATAATTCTTGTAATATAAAAATTCAAATTTTGCGGATTTTTTTCCGAATATTTTAATGACTACGTTATGTCTGTTAACAAATTTAACCTTTATTGCTTTTTATTACAGATGCTCTTATCCCGATAGGCCTCAGGCCAATCTCATCCTTAGGAATCGGGGCTAGTCGGGGATATCTGACCAAGATTTCTAATACAATAAACACATTAATAAATAGGAATTGGTGCAAACCATCTGGCTTTTGTTTAATAATTTACTGCATTTAAGTCTTGGTAATAGAATACGACTATTTCGAGATATTGCAGTGAAATTAAAATTAGTAAACCGTCAAATTATAAAAATAAGTACATAAATGCTTAAATAAAAAGCATGAAACGAAAGAAAAAGTATTAAAGAAACAATTTAATCTATACTAATTGTTCGATAGCTCATTAGAGGTTAAGTTTTTTTCATTACCCATTAAATAAACAGAAAAACTTTATGTTCATAACTATTTTTTATAACGGTAAAACATATTACGCAACACAAAAATCAAAACATCTTTTTCAAGTTCTAAATTTGAAAGAAGAAAAAAACAATTACAACGAAATTAATTACACATTTCATAAAGCCTATTTAAATATATAACAATATAATAAATATGGAATAATAATAAAAATATATAAATTGATCCTGATACTAATGTTATATAGAGGTGAATTTGTTTGTAGTAGTAATCTCTGGAATTACTGATCCGAATTGAAAAATTATTTTTGCCTTGGATAGCCTATATATTGAGACAGGTTATAGGCTATATTACATTACACTTCGACTCACAGAAGTGTAGCAATAACCACAACTGTGAGAGACTGCTAGTTTTTAATAAAGTTTTTGTAAACACACGAATCATTCTTGTTTATATTATGAATAATCAAGTCGGTATACGAATATATACATCACCGTAGGTAAATATTATTTAAGAACTTTTATACGCCGGACTGTGATGTTATGTTTGTATATTAGGTTATGGAGCGTTTACAAACTATCATATTATTGTTTTAAAATTATCGATTTTACACCCACATTTCGTATCAGCGTTAACATCTTGTCAAATTACGTGTAAATTAACGATTTAAAAATACTCGTTCAATGCGTAAAACTATCGCTATCAAATCATGCTACATATTGACAATCGATTTTTGTTCAATTCAAGTCTTTGGTTTATGGCTTTTAGTTGTGCCAGTTAGGCATATGTTATTTCGCCAATGTCACGTGGAATGGAGAAAACACGATGGAGATTGATCGGTGGGGTCGAGAATCCAAGCTTGACTAAATTTTGAAAACACCCTAAAATATTGTGAATTTCATTGTTAGTCCTAAAAAAACACAAAAAAGTTATAAATATAATAAATATATAGTATACAAAAATACAATTAATATTAATGGGACAATTACATGTTTTGTTTACAACTTTATTTTATTACATTTAATATATTTACACAGAAACGAACACAGTGGACTAAACACAAACATCTATAAACATTCAACATTTATAGGACGGGGGATTTTAGGAGGGAGAACGTCATAGAGGGGATGAAGAAGTCTGGGACAGTTAAACAGGATCTGGGATGGGGAACCTTCGTCTAAGCCGCATTATCGATTTTTGTTTTTTGTGTGAAAATGCCTGTCTGTCAAAATTCAAAAATCAACTATCAGTTCATTTATACACAACTAGCGGTCACACGCGGTATCGTTCGCGTTTATGGTAACTGCTTCGCTTGCGTGAGTTATAGCTCGATGTAATATAGCCTATAATCTTTCTTAATAAATAGGCTCTCTATATAAAAAGATATTTTTAAATCCGATTAGGAGTTTCAGAGATACCCCTTCACACAAACTTACAAATAAATGTTACGTCCTTATAATATTATTATAGATAAGTTTCCATTTTTATAAGCTTTATCTGGCATATCACTTGAATCCAAAGTGATAAAAAATGTAGCAGATACTCGCAAGCTCGAGAACGTGCAAAAATATAAGCTTATACGCTAAAGACGTTCGCTTTCTAAAGCCTCTGAATCCAAAGCGTTCAATCCAATGCGCCAATCTTGAATTGCACGTTACGTTATGTTTTGGAACACGTGAATTGCGTTACATTTGTATTACTTCGTCACATATTTATATGGTTATGATTCAAAACTCTTGCCAGAAGAATTGTTGTTGTTTTTACAATAATTTATAAGGTAATTTATTAGTCTTGTCTCGTAGTTGTGACATAGTTGTGCAGTTTCATAAAAATTTTGAGTCAATTTGCCAAGTCAAGTTGCACTTACTTTGCTTATTATTTACATATATACAAAACAAAGTATGACCCATTTTCGTATCAATTGTTTGTGTATATATTTTGTCTGGATTGTCTGCTATGATTTCAGGTCAATAACCTTTATATTTGTATTTGCAACTGCGCTGTAATGTAGGATCGTTTTTGCATGCAAATAGTTGCATTAAACTCAGACTGTAGAATGTTTGTTTAATCTACTTATGTAAAATCAAACCTCTTATCTATTTAATAATAACATTTTCTCGCAACTCCGTTCCTAAATAGCGTATTTTAAATCGATAATTTACTATTATTTAAATAAAAATCAAGTCGCGTTCTAGAATACGAAAAGAAATGACGAAGCGAGTGAGCGCATGACCGCACTGGGTGGAGGTTCCTTACGGAATGGTCCCTTTAGATACGAAAACAGCTGAGCGCGATGAGTGTTTCTCCCCGCGCGTTCCTTTGGTTAGAAGTCATAGGATGTTTATATTTTTATAATAAAAATATTTGAAAAAAATATTTGAAAAAAGATAACTGTAGTAATGTACCTACAGTATTCTACTACTGTAGTAATGTACCTATCGTATTAGTTTTTTATTTAATTTTGTACACAATTAGCTCTCTAGTCTTTGAGATTCCAGTTACTTGGATATTGCTTTTACGTAAATATATCAAGATTTCTTTACATTATGTTTATGTTAATTCAAATTTCGGAGATTGTGAATTAAGTTTAGCTTGAGTCTATGTAAATATGTAAGTCGTTTAATTAAGCCTTGAACGTGTTACTTTACAGTTAACACTAAGATGAATGAGGTAATAGTAAGAAAGAGAAAGGAAAAAGGAGAACTGAAAGAGAAGGGAAAGAGAAAGACCTAGGAAAAGAGAAAGATCAAAAAGCGAGAAGATGATAGAATAATTTTAAATCCTAAATAAGAGCTTTTTTTTAATTTTCACCACGAGTAATACACTGAATCTTGCACGTCACGTTCTTCCACGAATAAAAGAAATGGTAGAAAATAATTATTTCAAAGCGTACATTAATTAGTTAGGTATATGTCGGAGGTAGGAACGGTGCACAGCTTAAGGTAATTTCCGCGCCGCAAAGTGGTTGCGGTGCTGTTACGCGTTGCAATCAGCTGGAACAAATGAGATATTCCGTTAGACCTTGTAGGTAAACCTGGCTTATACGAGTCTATTTGGGGGGAAATTTACATAAACATATTAAAATACTTTACGACTAATTGCTATCGAGAGAGCTTTCGTCGACGTCTTCACATTGGTGTTATAAATAGCTAAATTTAACAGTAGGATTTTGTAATTTAACCAAAATTTTTCCAGACAATTATAAATACAACGAAAATAAATAGCAAAATATATGCAACCGTTCTTAAATGATAATGTATTACGTACGGTGAGTGAGCTCAATCCACTCTATCACTCCTTTCCTTACTTCATATTCCCATTAATTCCGCACTGTAGCTCCTCGTTTACCTGCTATTTTATAAAAAGATCACAACAATTTTTGATACGTATTAGTCAACTTTGACGACTGGTTTACTGGTTACTACACTAGATCTTCTTACTTCGTATTGACAATATGGATGCTTGTCTGGGTCTGGGTTTTATATTCGCTGAAATTGTGTAATATCAGTTACAATATCTATTACATCAATCATTTAGAATTTTATCTTGTGTCTGATATTGGTCGTATTTGCTTCTGGACTACCAACATGATTTCACGTCTTCCTACAGCTCGTTGATTGTGACGTGTTTATTTATTTGTATACATGCAATGGAACTATTCCATCACTACCCTTAATAAATATATTTTTAACACTCTTCCCTAGGGAAGGGTCCCTTACTTTCGATGCCTTTTTATACCTCATCATTATGTAAGATGGCACAACGTATTTGTAGAGCTCCTCTAGTTTTGTAAATTTTCATGAGAGACGGTGATCACTTAACATTAGATAGCCCATCTACTGGTTTGCCTCATATTTTCGTAGAAAATTCTCTATTTATCATACTATATTAAAAACTCAGTCTTATCAAATGTAGCGTTTTTCTTTCGTAGTCAGATGCGTGTCTTATCTTCGATCCTGGGGGAGACCGAAATTGCTTATTAATCGAACAATGCCAGATGGCGATTATGAGGACCCTCGAACGATAATGGACGTTGAATTTATTTACTAGCTTATAAATTATTAAATAGCGTCTCATCGATATTTACATGCGATGTTTATTGGCCTCATGAATGTTAAACGTGTGAATTGTTCTATTTTTTGACGTAAGTCGCTAATTTCTTAATTGTTCTTAATTTATTTATACAGTTAATATATTATTTAATTTATAAAACACTTATAAAAAATACACTACGAAGTCGCGCGAGTCTAAACTACGGGTTTGATGTAAGAAAGAAGGTTTTTATTTCGTAGCGTATTTTGTTAAATATTAGTTTGTTATTATATAAATCCGTAGTTTTTTAACAGATGTAAGAATTTTTTTTGTTTGAAAGGATTTCTAATTGGTTGGTAGAAATTTCATTGATAGGCAACATGTTTTTTTGTATATAATTATTTATAACATTATGTTTTGAATATATAATAGAAAAGTCCTTTGCGGTGGTATCTCAATCTATCAAGAAAAAAATTTCGCTCTATGGGATGCCTAATAGTTATCACTAAATTCTATCATTACATCTTTTGAATCTAAAACATAAAGTTCTGCTATTGGTAAAAATAAATCAAAAAGTTACGAATTTATAAAGTTATTAATAGGTAATATAGGTTTGTATATTTAATAGAATTAAAGTCTATTTAAATAAAAATAAAATGAATACAAGCAATACAATATCTAGTCCATAAAAAGGTAACAGTCGGTAAATACAAAAAATGAAACGATAAACTAATTTGTGTCGTCTACGACGTTACCGTGTTATTCTCGGAATTCGTTTTTAGGGTTCCGAACCAACGGAATCGTATGAACTTAGCATTTGCGGTCGTTCGGTTCATATTTATTATTATTTAAAATTTTAAGATATTGTATTATAACGAATATTTCTTTCGCAAATACGTCAATTGATTTGAGCTTTAAATTTGGGATTAGCTTAAAAACAATAAAAAATTTAAAGCAAAACAAAAAAATAACAATTACAGTTCAAATAGAATCGGACACTCGTTAAGTAACAAGAGAATAAAAAATATGTTATAATGAATGAATGTTATCTAATATACATTTATACGTCAAAAAGAACGAAGGAGTATGAAATTTCGGAAACTTAGATTATATACAC
Organism: Hypolimnas misippus; assembly: GCA_037950945.1. Classification (NCBI taxonomy): domain Eukaryota; kingdom Metazoa; phylum Arthropoda; class Insecta; order Lepidoptera; family Nymphalidae; genus Hypolimnas; species Hypolimnas misippus. The sequence continues at coordinate 3,719,092 of JBBEEQ010000024.1, forward strand.
ACTCACACACACATTACTATTGTTTATTGTTAGTCTGTGATCAAATTTAGAATAGATTATCTGTGGTCAATCTTGTAATCGGTTGAATATTTAATGAACTACGGTTGAATTCCGACCGCTAGGCGACCACTAGTTATATTAAAAGTGCAATATAAATAAGACATATGCGATTTGAGTTCAGAAAATTGTTTGACTTCCCATATTGACAGTACAGCCTCAACTGTTTCGCGTTATGAAGTGTGCATATTTTAGTCACGGATATTGTTTACTAGTACGGAACCCATTTAGTCGGTTTTTTATTTTCTGGGGAAACGTTTTATCTGATTTCGGTGTTAGGATTGAAGGGATTTAGCGACTTTATGTGATCATTCGACATTTGTGCTCGTATTTATTTTTGCATTATCGTATAAAGTTATTGAAATAAATCTTAAACGTTACGCAGCGTTCGGTATATAGGAAGATTTATTTGATATTCATTGTTAATGTTTTAAACAATATTAAAAGACATTCTTGTATCAGTTGTATCTTTGTTGATTAAAAACTGTAATTTAATTTTGACCGTTCATTTTTGATGGGTACCATAGTCAACTATTTTAGGTACCTACTATTAAAGTATCTCCATGTCCGTTTTTTTGTCTGTTGAAATTTAGTTTAGGGATTCTGAGAACTAGAATGCTATATTCGGTTTAAATTTACATGTTAATCCCGCCGACAAATCTGTAAAAAAGTAGTTTAAATTTTTTATTCTAGGCTACCTCTACTATACACATACAGTGAGGCTGATTTCTTTTTCTCATATTCTATCCGATGGTATAGGATGTCGTTGCATTAAAAAATTGAAATATACTTATAAAATAAATGGACTGAATTTACAGACAGACAACAGAACATCATCAATGATATGCACAAAAATAAATAAATATAAAACGTTTAGTAAATAAGGAATCACAATATTTAGAAACAACTTCCATTGTTAATTGCAACTTAGTTTCGAGTGAACATTTCAATTAAACCGCCATCACCATGACGTAGACACGTGCCTATAGGAGGTGTTATTTGTGAACAAATAGTATATTGTCCACTTTAAACTGAACCATGAAAATTCAATCGTTGATATTTGAAGTAACTACGCGCTCACAGAAAAAAAAATTAAAAAAATTATAATAGCTCGCAGCTAGTAAATAGCCATTGTATAATCATAATCCTATCCTCTCGATCTCTATAGGAACGATTTACTTCTTTGGTTAATCCGGCACAGTTCGACTACTATATGTAAATTGCGGTAATTTAATCAAAATAAGCCTAAGTTGCAATTTATAACTGAGGAAACTCAGAGCGAGTAAAATATGATATTTTTAGTATTCGCTGAATTTCATTCAGAATGTCTAATGAATTAGTAATTTATAAACGGTTGTATCGACATAAATTTAAAAGAGTAACTATCGAGTTTCTTACTGGTTCTTCTCGGTAGAATTTACATTCCGAAACGGTGGTAGCTTCCTTTTTAATGTAATTATAATTATTATTTTTCGTGTATTGACGATTTAAAGGTGCTTGTGAGATTCTTAAAGAAGGTATATTTTGATTTCGATTTAATTTTAATATTAAGTCGTAGTGCAATAACAAATAATTTATTTACCTTATATTTTGCTTCAAACAAGTTCATAATTTTAGTTGTTTATTCAAACTCGGTAACGGGAATTTGAAACAGAGTTAAATGCAAGCACGCATCAATGCACGCGCACTCTCGTTTATTTACATATTTGAAACAGAATGAAAATAATTACATTTCAACAATAGAAATTCTTGCTAATATTTTGAATGTAAAAATAACTATCTGTTTGTATATATGTCACGTTTTCATTAATTAACCCACCATAAATCTGTGTGTCTATCTGCGGTCGTATCTCTTAACGAATAGACCAATTTTGATGCTTTATTTTCTTTTAAAGTTGATGTTAAGATGATAATAGAGATGGTTTTTAGAATTTTATGAAGAAATGTTCAAACATGTGAAGGTTATCAGATCTTTTATGGCTGTTGAAGAGATCTGAGCAACGCCTACTGGTGTACTCGAATCATAATTTACTATACTGTGTCTGTGCCTAATACATTATCATCTGGAATCAGTGGGATACACAACTCCTCACCAACTTATACCAAAAGTATCATGTTGGGGCTCGTTGAAATGGTCAAAAGGAATAGATTGGCGTGGCTTTTTTAAATTCTCAATTTTAGATTTTTACATATCGTTATAGTTACATATGGTATATCCCTACTAATATTATAAATGCGAAAGTAGCTCTGTCTATTGTCTGTTACGCTTTCCCACTTAAACCTCTCAACCGATTTTGATGAAATTTGGCACAGACAATCTTTAGACCCTGAGAAAAGACTTTTTATTGCGAAAAGCGAAAAAAGCGAATGGTCACTCACTCATCACGAAATCTCTAAAACTACAAGAGCTAGGAGTTTCAAATTTTGCGTGAGGATTCTTTTTAGAACGTAACAATAAAAATGGGGGCTAGGAGTTTTTATGAAAGTCCTATGTTAAGCGCGAGTGAAATCGTGAGGGGCGTTCGTACTTTTATAAACGCGAAAGTTTGAGAGTACATGTGGATGTTTGTTACTCTTTCACGGAATTACTGCGATGTAGATTTTGATGAAACTTTACAGGAATATGTTTACATGGGCGAAGCTGCAAGCGGATGCTAGTTGTGTACGATGAAACTGACTTGACTTGACCGGTCGAACACGTTTTAATGACGACAAGTGATGTTATAAACTCAATGACACTATTTTTTTTTGCAAAATAAAATTTCAATATAATATATATAAAAAAGAAACTTGTCTATTTACAAATCATTGCGGTATAAATCCTGTCCACGCGGAATGGTGGCAAGAATGCTGGCAGCGTTTCCTTTGAATCGCAATTCCGATTCTCCGGGCGAAAAATACGCATTGCTATCAATCGATTTGCTACCAATAGAGGCAATAAGACGAGGAGTAATAATTTTTTAGAAATAATTTTTTGCACTTCTTCTCATAGGTCCAATGTTTTGACTGCAAACGAAATTATGTTTATAATTAATTGTATAACTAAACTAATATAATAAAAAAATGTCTTATAAAAGAAAACAACTTCTAAAACACTATAAAAATCGTAGGACATTTATTAAAACTTGGCTACGACACCTCTGGACATCCTAAAACAACTATTGTTCTAGAATTACGTTGAAACGTTCTATATAAATAGAACCGAGATGTAATCAAAACATACTAATGACTAGCTGCCATTCGCGGTTACACTAGCGTTTCTTACTGCTTTGCTCTTAGTAGCGAGATATAATATAGCCTTTGCGTGATACAATATAGCCTTCTTTCTCAGTAGACGAGCTATCAAACGCAAAAAGAATTTTTTAAATTAAATAAGTGGTTTCAGAGATTACCCCCTAAATACAAACTAACAAATAAATGATACCTCTTTATAATATTAGTATTGATAATATTTACACATAAGTATGCAGTGTTCATATTAAGAAAGTAGCGAATTTTCTTACATATAAGTTTGTAAAAAGTTACTCTTTAAATTATTGTTATTTTTTCAATTTGTATAGCTTAAACCGATAGATCATTGTATTTGCTTAACGACAAACTTGACAATAGATAGCAAGCTTCCATTGCGTTTGACATTTAATTCTATCGAGATACAAGTTACAAGTAATGGCTTGTAGAAAAAATATATGGACGCTTGATAGGAAACAGTTTCTAAGAGCCATTTACGAAAACAGTAGATGGTCTAATGCGGTTCCTAATTTATTTAAACCAGCAGAGCAATTATGCGTGCTGTTACGATTTTGCATCCATTTATGGAGAGTGGCTGACCAAGTCCGCATTTCGGTTCAGGTGGAAAACAACATAGTAAATTTAGTCAGTCCTCTCCATACCGTGCTCTTGGCCATACGTTTTCTAAATCAAATCAAATCTTTTCTATTTTCGTCTTTTTTTATTAATCAAAACAACAATTAAAACTGTTTACAAATCTTAAAAAGAAAGATTTTAAAACGTCCTCTAAAGAGACGTCCTCTACGTAAACGCAACTTGACACATTTTGATTAAAAACATTTTGATACGTTGATTTTTGAATTTTGTACTAAAACGAAACAAATCGTATCTACAATTGTTTATATATACTTATTTTATAACTATTCTGTGAGCTTCTTAAGTCCGTAGGTACGATTTTAAGTAAATCTCACTTTAGAGTTCTCTCGGGGCTGCAAGCTCGCCAACAACTGTGTAAATTAACCGCAAGTAGCTCTCTCTTGACAAAATTCTGCTCTATGTACTACTTTTACATGGATTTTATTTTTTACATAAGACTTTATCATGCCTGACTTAGCCCATTCTTTTTTTAAATTTTCCTGCGGTTTAAATGATATTTTAAATAACATAAAATCGTTAATTTTAAATGTAATTTACTTGTTTATTTTTTAATATGTATTGGAAAGAGCACCCGTTCCCTATTTAGAATCTCGGTATCAAAGTCCAAATTGCCTTAATAATCGCCGAACTTCGAAAGAAGATGGCACTCTATGAAGAAAATATTTTAATAAAAAATTGTATTACCAAGATACAATATTAAAAAAAAAATAGCTAGAAAACGTGCAGGCGGCACACCTGATGTTAAGTGATCACCGCCGCCCATGGACATTTGCAGAAACAGAGGAGCCACTAATAAGTTTCCAGCTTTGAAGAGAATATGGGAAGTAAGAAAAGGAATGTGGTAATTAATAATATTAATAAAATATGTGTTCAAAAGTCTTTTTTTAATTATCATTAATTCTTAAACTTCCTTTTTTATATATATTCATTTTACGGTACGAAGTTGATGGTTGAAATAAATATAATGATCTATTTGAGTCCGCAAAATATCACCCAATCGTTTTACAAGGTTTATATAAATTGAAATGAAAATAAAATCGTTACACGAATAAAGGGAACAAAAAATATATTTCGAAATCAGTTTTTGTCGGAAGAATGATCTTATCGCGTCCCTGGCGGCGGTGTCCATTATTTCTAGTAATTGGAGACCTTCGGTTGTTATATAAATCACGGAACCTAAATCATAAATTCTCTTTTTTAGGGTAAACAGAGACTGATTTTAGAGGACTTAATCTGTTGGAAATTATTAATAATCCTGTTACTTATTAAGTTTATTAAACATTATAAAAAAGGAAGATTTTTCATACAACTAAGAACTAAGTATAAGTAAATTTATATAATGTAAAGTGATAAAAATATAATTAAATCATACATTTTATCTAGAAGATTACTAGTAGATAGTAGACGTATTAAATTAAACTATATATTATATGGACGCTGATATGCAATACTGTGTTAAGCCACACGAACTCCATTTTGAGAAAATGGCGTCTAAAGATGTTAAACCTATTCTTAATAAGTTTGTTTGAATAGATATTTATCCAAATTTTCTTTTCTTTTTTGATTAAAGTTGTAATGAATTAAAAGCAGGTTGATATATTTAATACATAAAAAGTTTTTAAAGATATAAGATTATTGTATAAATTACAAAATAAAGAACGACCTGGAATTTCGAAACAATTAATTAAGAAACTTTTTTCCGTACTTATTTAGTTTATACGACTTTATTTTTTATTGAATAATATTAAATAGGTGATGCAGTATCAAAATAAATATCTCCGAATTTCACTTCTTGTGGGTTGACACATTATTGCATATCAGCATCCATATATGCGGAGATGAAATGATATGAGCCAAGATGGCCTAGTGGCTGTACCATGTTGATCTTAACCGATGAGTCAAACCTCGGCTAGCATAATTTATTTTTCAAGTGCTAAATTTGTGTTTAAATTCTTCTTGAGCTCCTGAAGAAATTCTGGCATTGTCACTTGAGCAGCGTGGAGGATCTCTACATTTCTCCTTAATAGGAGAGGAGGCTTTTGCCCAATAGTGGAACATCGACAGACATATTTCACTACCAAATGCCTACTCACTAAGTTTACAATGGTAACATCTAAAACATATACATAAACATATAAACCGTATATTGTTTAACATTCGTTTGGAAAGATTACAAAAAAAAGTGAAGCAATAAAACATACCAGACGTCAGGATTACTTGTAAAAGGCGAAAATTTTTTCCATTTTCACGTACCTTTATTTGTCCTTGCGAACTTTTCTCTGAAATGGGTTAAGTATTAGACATGGCCTTACGTCACCTCCTAGTTTTAGCTAACGGCGATTTTGTCACTGTAACTTGTAACATTTTTATCCCTTAAATTGAAGGATTAAGTTTAGAACGTCAATATATAAAACCTTTTTTTTTCGTTTCAATACATTAGCGTCGAAAGGATAAGGCTTGTGTACTTGTAGGTGATGATGCTATTTATTTGAAAAGATGTATCTTCTTCTTTATTTTTTTCGTAAGCTGGATGTAAAACATATCGTTGCTGATAGTTTAATTTTTAAAAAAAGTAAAAATATTAAATTAATTATATAAAAAATATATGGACCTTATTTATAACTTAATTTTTCCTCAAGAAAAATTTCGTTTACCAAAAAAATAGAATAAAAAAAAAAGTGAAACCAACATTATTTTGATAGACATCAAATGTTTCTGAATTCTTAAGCCGAGTTGGTGCGGAAACAATTACGTGTTATTCTATTATTTGTTCAAATCACATGGTGTTTGTCTCGCAACTAGAGCTCCTGAGATGCTCGTGCAAATATTATACAAGCTTAAAATAATTTATATAATCACAAGGCTTTCTTTTTTTGTTATATACGAAGAAATATTAAATATTTGGATATATTATAAGGAAAAGAGAAAAAAATACGTATTCTTGTTAAGAACACAAATAATTAAAAGTTTAATTATTCGTAGAGGATAATCAATCGCTGTAATTTATAAACATATACTATACTACCAGCCAATCGTGGTTTCACTCGAGTTTATGGCCATACTATTTCTCTTATGAGTCGTAGCGTGATATAATATAGCCGTGTGCAATAAATGGGCTACCCAACACGCAAAATATTTTTAAAAATTGGATCAGTAGTTACAGAGATTGCCCACTACACTACAAACAATTTTAACCTCTTTATAATATTAGTAAAGTTAATATACTTTTGAAAAAAAAGCAAGGTCGTTTCTGTAATAATACATAAGAATTTGTAAAATCCGATTAACATCTGACTAGTTTTTATTGTAGTTTAAATAAAAATAAAAATACACACAACATTCTAAGTATCAACAAATGGACGCATACATTTACGGACCCCAAAAAAAGGTCTATTTAATATTAATGGATATTATTTAAACACCATAGATATCTATTCTTTAAATCATTTTACAAGCTATTTTTTTATGTTGAATAGTTGAAATAATTCTTGCTTTATTTCTTAACGAGACTTCAGCCTTAAGCTATTCTAAAAGATAGGGTCGGCGAGTGTTGCAAAAGTTGTAGGTTAGGTTTTAACGCCCTTAGCTATTGTCGTACCCACTTCAGCCGATAGTGTAAACTTTACTTAAAGAAATAAGCGATATGTCGGCCCTTTATAACTTTAAAAGTGTTGATATAATCTATATACATCGGTATATTAATTCTGAAAGGTATTTTATTTGTCAGAATTAAATATATTCCTAAATACTGTATCAAAACTCATGTTTGATACGCCATTTTAAATATAATTGTGTGCTCTATTGACGAAAATTGAAATAAAACTATTTTAAACGGATTTAAATCGCATATATTAACTATTTTTATTATCCCGAAGTTTCGAGCACTTTACAGCGTTCGTGGTCACGGGTAGTCTACCCGTAAAAGTGCTCGTTACGTCGGGATGATAAAAGTAGTTAATATACGCGATTTAAATCCGTTTGAAATAGTTTTATATCAATGAGTAATAATCGCGAAAATCTAAGACGACGAAAATTGAGTAAACATTTCAAAATCAATGTTTTTAGTAATAAATTAAGTTTAAAACTATAACGTAATTAATTACTTTCGCTGCAAAGTATTCGCACGAGTTACCTAGTGAATCATGTTTGACGATTATCAAATTAATATTTACACGGATTATGGAGCTAGAGTTTATGTAGAATTCGTTATTGAGAAGACTACAGAATAATATGTCATACATGATAGTAAATATTAATTTTGCTTCTCATTTCAAAGATTTCTATTGCACCTTAACAGTTCTAACTCGTTCATCGTATCACACCTAAGATCTCTAAGGATTAAATTTGTTGCTTGTAGGAACTTTTTATATATTATATTATTTAAATCGGTTTTCCGTTTCGAAAATGAAACAGAAAAAAAAACGTGAATGGCTTGTCAAATTAAAAATTATTTTTAAATCACAAACGTTGATATTGATGTAATTCAGTTGAGTATTACAGTTTATGTCATATTTATCGAACCCTGATAATATTTTATTAAACGTAAAAGGCCCTTATGTAAATAAGTCTTCGGATAACAGAACGGTCATTTCAAGGTACTCTTAAATATTAAAGTGAAATTAAATATTTATTTGTTTTAAAAATAGGATGACGTATATTAACTTTTCACTTCCTGTGTAAGTTTTTCATATGGCCTAAAAGGGGTTCTAAGTGGTTCATTTGTGACATGGAGGCGAGTTGTCTTATACCTTTATTCCATAACTTATGAACGCATTAATTTGATTCGATTTAATATGTGTGGTATTATACCTTTTTACATCATTCCAAGTGACAAAGGGAAGACATAGGTTTAAAATTTTATTATGTGTAACTTACATATATAAAAAATAACATTCTAATAAACTAAAGTCAAGTCAAATACAAAAAAAATGAAAAAGAATAATTTATTACAAAAGATTGTAGACTTCATCTAAGCCACATGTGGCATATGGGTAAAATTTCCAAAATATTGGTAGCATTACCCCGTTGAATGGCCAAGCTGGTCCTTTCACCGAGGTAGCTGCCAGCTCTTTGTTCCCCAGTTGACTCCCAAAGTCTCATTGAGAGGTTTTTAAAAAGAGAACGAGCATCTGGACCCCACGGACTAAGAGTTTCCAAAATGATTTAACTCTACATACATAAAAATAGGTAATAAATAAACCTGACACATGTTTTTCATATTCTCACTGTAATAGTTATAAAAAAAATTTTAGATTACTTAGTACCTTAGTAGTTATATTTTCTTATATATAAATTTAATAAGTGATTTGTACATACCAATACTGGCCTTTCGAATTTAAACATGACTTTGTGTTCGCCTATATGGGTTAGCTTTTTAAGGAAAGCTAAAATCTCATAAAGTGATGTTTGGTGTAAATTTAGATGATATTTGATGGGAAACTAGAGAGAGATCCAATGAATATTCATATGGGCAACCTTTGGAATATCTGTGATATTAATTACACGGCCGACCCGTGGAAGATCTGTAAATATTTCAGAGGCGCCAAGCGTATTAATACTTGAGAAGCTCGATCTTCAACAATCTACGGAATAAGATGAGTTTCTGAGAGAGATTTTCGAGTCGATTACTCGATTATTCGGTTATAATATTTTCGAATGGATTTCGATAAAATTAATGTGGTTTTGAAGAGTAAATTACGTATAGGCTAATGTGTGTTAATGGGAATATTTGCGAAGAGTTTCTTCCAAATAAATTGTATATTTGGACTAGTTTATAATTTTTTTGAATCTATTCATTTAATGAGCTAATAATAAAAAAATACTCTTATAGCTTTGATAGTCTATTTATCCATGAAGATTACAAGGTATAAAATAACACAATACGAGCTACAGGAACAGAGCTATTACGATAAACACGAGTAAACCCGTGAAGTTTAGATGGTGGATATATATATATATATATATATATAATTATGTAGTTTTTAGAATATTTAATATAATATTGATTGCCCTATTTATTTCCCTACCATGTCTATGGTAAAGACCGTTGGTGCGTTGAGTTTTCACACGCGATTAACTTTTTTATTAATATCCATTGGTCAGAAATAAATCCACGCTACACTTTGTTAGATAAATCATTATTCTTACATAAGCTAAATATATTTTGAACGTCCGATATTAATTTCAATCTAACCTTTAGCAAAGTTCTGGCCGGAATCTTGATATTCGTTTAAAAATTAAACTATCTTCAAGACATTTTTTCTAGTGTCTTTATATTTTTCAACGTTGTAATTACAAGCAGCTCTGTGTCGTACCGGAGGGTGTAATTAAAGCGCTACCTACAAATTTTACTATGATATTTTTAGATCTCTAAGGAGCAAGGTAGTCTTGTAGTTTAAATGGAATTTAATTTTAGAGAAAATTATTTTACAAACTCAATACAATTTAAGTTAAATTGCCAACGACGACACCTGTAATTTCTTTGCGCGCTGTGTAAAATACTCAATGAATTTTAATATACGAGATGTTACTAGAATTTTAATATTTTAAAATAGTTTTACACTAAAGTGATTTAATTTTTGTAGTAAGTCTAATATTTTTAATCGAGCAATCTATAAAAATAAATAAAATTGAAGTGTCTGTTTGTAATTTTAAATTAACGGCTTTTAAATTAATGCATATGAAAGTTAATACGGGACTTACGTCAAAATTAAAATTTTTAAAATTTATGTCTCTGTCTATTTGTCTATATATATATATATATATATATATATATATATATATATATATATATATATATATATATATATATATATATATATATATATATATATATATATATATATATATATATATATATATATATATATATATATATATATATATATATATATATATATATATATATATAATATGATAAATAATAAACAATGTGATAAATCTTTCATAATGCGTATGAATATGCAAAGTTAAATGTTTATCATAACAGGCCTAGCTACCGGAATCTGTTTCATATATTTGGAGTATATCTAATATATTAAATTTATATAAATTTAAATATATATATATATTATAAGTTTCGTGTGTTTCGAAAACGGCTCTACGATTTAAATCAAATTTTGTATTTGAATAAGATTTTGGCTCTGTTTATCTATATATGTAGAGATGTACCAAAAATAAAACATAATTCCCAAATAACTGGTCAAGTGCGAGTAGGACTCGCGCACCGAGGGTTCCGTACAAACTTATAGAAATCTATATAAGACTAACCCATCTACGCCATTTGTGGTCTTCATCATCAGTTCCAACATAAGTTACTATCAAAAATACCTAAATCGGTATACGCTTGCCTATAATATTTGAGAAGTTTCCTCAATTTCTCCAGGATCCCATCATCTGATCCTGACCTGAAGACAATGGGACCACCTTGGAAGTATACCTTTTCAAACAAAAAAAAAAAATTTGAAAATCGGTACCCAAATGGCGGCGTAATCAGCGAACAAACATAAAAAAAAAATTAAATACAAGGTCGAATTGAAAACACTCCTTTTTAGAAGTCGCTTAAATATAATCAAATATTATGTAAATATGGATCACGTCCCAAAAACTATTTTGAAACTACTTAGGACCACTTTAATTTAAAACACGATCATGGATGCAATCCATGGAAACACAACATTTTATTTTAAGTACTAATACACCTTATACTTTCAAAAAAAAAGATATAGCGCGATTCAGGATATACCTAGCGCCATCTCGCCAAAAGTTTATTTTATAATTTTTAGCGCGTTTAAATAATAATTAAAATAAAATTTTTTATTAATCGAGCAGAATTATATCACAGTTAATGTCATAATGTTGTAATAGATGGCATTAGCTGTACGCTGCATCGCGCTATCATTTTGTTAGCTGCGATATATAGATTGCATTGCGTTGGTTATAAAGGTTTGCTGCTTTTTAATGTTTTCGTATTGATACAAATTTCTTCTCAGTGTTTGTAAAATTGTTTTTTTGACCATGGTCAACTTCTATGTTAATTTGTTACAAGTACATATAATTTTTATTCTAAGATTAATATATTTTCCGCTTGATCAATTTACAACTTGATACATTTACGCGTTCCTGAGAAAAAGGTTGAAAGACAGACGTACAGACTGACAGACACACGAACAGAAATTTACAGTTTTCGGATTTTTTCCTTTATGTATACTAAAGGACCTTGCTCCTGGCCAAATTTCATAATGCTTGGTCAATGGGAAGTACCCTATAGGTTTTGATTCCCTTGCGAAAACGTTAAAAACGCTATCATACTTAAAATATGTGATATAAATGACCGTATCTTTTGATTGCGTTAACTTAGAAGTTTGATTTTTTCACAGCTCTTAGTAATTACAACTCTGAGTACTTGACGTTGATAAAAATTTGTTACCTTTACGCGTTTCTGAGAAAAAGGTTGAAAGACAAACTTACAAACAGACAAACGTACATACAAAAATTTACAGTTTTCAGATTTTTTCCTTTATTTGTACCATAAGATCTTACTTCTTGCCAAATTTCATCGTGCTAGGTCAATGGGAAGTACCCTATAGGTTTTGATTCCCTTGCGAAAACGCTAAAATGGTCAAAATATACGACATATTTTCCATTATCTTTTGATTGCGTTGACATAGAACTTTAATATTTTCACGGCCGCATGTCATCGTAGACTTGAGTATATGATATTAATTTCAACATGATACGTCTATGCATTTCTGAGAAAGAAGGGTTGACATCCCGACAGACAGACAGACAGACAGACAGACAGACAGACAGACAGACAGACAGACAGACAGACGGACAACAAAGTGATCCTATAAGGGTTCCGTTTTTCCTTTTAAGGTACGGAACCCTAAAAAGGACGTTTTATTATAAAAATTGCGATTTTGTACCGCCATTTTGTTAGTGTACTTCAAATTTGTTAGAGATCGAAAAAAAAATGTACCAAATCGGTGAAGTTGTTTTCGACTAATAGGTAATATATAAGAAAATACATGAAAAAGTCACCGACGAATTGAGAATCTCCTTTCTTCCTTCCTCCTTCTTTTTTGGAAGTCATTCGAAAAAAAAATGCAGACCCAAGTTCGATTGTCCAGGTACTTTATTATAATACTATAATTTTTTCTTTTATTCTTTCATATATCACGAACTACTTTGTCCTTAAAAGCATTACAGTATCTTTATCTATATATTTGTATTGTATCACGTAATTCAGATAATGATTTATATTATAAATAAAACAAGGAAAACATTGTGTTACATTTATCCTTTTTTCACTGATTCAACGCCTAGCAGTTTGCAGTACCAGTTCTATATAAATGTGCCATTTTTACGTATAATATTAATTTTTTTTCAAGTGCCAAGATTTATTTTTAAGTAAATATTTATCTGTCTGTACTTCTGAAGACCGTTTAATTCTTGGTGAATATGTACAAATATGGAAAGTCGAAATCAAGACGACGCTTGCGTCACAGACCTCGTTATTACATTCGTTTATCACGTATGACTCAGGGAAAGATAATTTAGGGAAGACGTGATAAATACATATATAGAGTAATATTTTCGTAAAAATTCACGAATTTAATTTTAATAAATATAAATTTGTTTTAAAAATCGTAATTTTTATTGTAGCAGTAATTTTTATTGTTAATATTTGTGTTATTTAAATTCAAGCAAATTTTTATTTGTATCGAGCGAACTGTTTGTCAAAAAGGCCTTATTGGCAAGCGGTTCTCTTCAATATATTTAATTGATCTGATCGCTACTAAACTTTACTGAATAACTTGCCGCTATTCTTAAGATTACAATTTTTCTTAAATAAATTTCAAATTTCAAAAAATTTGGAATTATTAATGTCAATGAATAATAGTGGCGATCACCAGATGATTGGAATATCTGAGTAATTGCATTATTCCGTGGTGGCGAGCAAATACAATAAGCTTAATAGCGCGATTGACATGATTTCCAATCGACAAATAATTCAATTGAATTGTTTACTTAGTAAATCATTATACATACAATTCCTGTAAAGTTATAAAGTGGTAAAGGAAATAAATGAGTACGTGCTCACGGACTTTTATTTGTAGATATTTGGAAAATTGAGCCTCCTGACAAAGATTCTATTTTTTGGGGTTAGAAGTAATTTTCTTAAATTATTCTGTCAATACTAAAATGTGTGTAATAAAGAAGTTTATCTATCTATCTATATATTCTATGTGGACCCCCAAAATACGCAGCAAAGAAAAATTAAGAGCCAGTCAGCTTTCTCGATTGTCGGAAAGGAGCGGTTTGTTTTTCATAGCTCATATATATACGTCGCGATGGGTTTATTTTATTACACAATCCCTTCATAATGGATCGACCAATTCCTTTGTATGAGTATTGTTGGGATTCATAAATTATACAAAATGACATATCGCTTTAAAACAACCAGATGAATATACTAATACAAAAAAATCGAAAATCTTTTTTTAACTAAATAAAACAAAATTTAACATTTTACTAATTCCATTAATAACGATATACTTAGTATTAGAACCACTTTTTATAAAGAATCAAAAAAACGTATTATGAGTAATTAGGAAAAAGTTATTATTTTTATAACGTTCATTACGTTCATCTGACTATTATACCGCGATATAGTAGGTCAATTCAGATGATTAGAGGCAGATAGAATGACTTAGAAAAGCTTTGGCATATCTATTTAATACAATTTTTCGTGTTTAAAAAAAAGACAAGAATCAGTTTTATATCACTTAATAGTTGGATGTTGATAAACAATAATGTGTAAACTCACAAAAAATCAAATTCGGAGATATTGATGTATTTTTAATAGTACATCATCGATGTAAAATTACTCAATTTTTTTTTCTTTTTTGAGTTTTAAATGGCTGATGTGATCTTTTTTCGGCAAAAAGTTTTTTAATTAATTGTTTCGAATTTCAAGTGCGTTCCATATTGCAATGCAATTTATACAATAATTACAAATATTTAACATTTTATTAGATAATATATTAAATACATCAATCTGATTTTAAATCATTATACCTTTTATCAAAAAAAGGAAAGAAAAGATGGATATACATATACTTCTTTAAACAAATTTATTAAGAATAGGTTAGACATCTTTAGGCGCCATTTTCTCGAAATGTAGTTCGTGTGGCTTGACACAGTATTGCTTATCAGCGTCCAATTCATCTAATACTAACTTGGTTTGATGATTTTGTACCAATTGTATCACACGAATCATATATAAACAGCATGATTTTGAATCGAAAACAATATACATGACTTAATGTCAATATTATTAAAGTAGCACATGACTGCATTAGCTGGTTTGTATAACCGATAAAAGTGATGTGAGTTATCTTACGATGACAATAATATCTATTTGCTCGCACAATATTTAATTTCTGATAGCCAAATATGTAGAAAGCTTAACAAAACTGCACGTGTTTGCGGCTTAGTAACTATGTAATGTTTTTTACATTGTTTACACTTTGATTTTACTAGCAATTTTTTTTTTAATTTGTATTCGTCATTATGTTGAATTTATTTTCAATTGAATATTAAAACATAATATATAGATGCTGATAAGCAATAATGTGTCAACCCACAAAAAGTTAAATTCGGAGATATTGATGCATTTTGATACTGCATCATCTATTTAACATTTACCAAAAACATTTGAAGTCATATAAACTAAAAAAGTACCGAAAAAAGTTTCTTGTTCCATATTTTGCAATTTATACAATAATCCCAAATATTTGAAAAACTTTTCATTGGATAATATATTAAATATATCATCTGCTTTTAATTCATTATACCTTTCATCAAAAAAATAAAAGAAAAGATGGATACATATACATACATATATAGACGCCATTTTCTCAAAATAAAGCCCGGCTTGACACATTATTGCTTATCAGCGTCCAACATCATGTCGCAGTGACAGTTAGTTTAATACTTTGATTATAACAATTTAGCTTTATAGCTCAAATGTAGATGGCGCTCGTCAATCACTATTTGATGTTAACATGAGTGAGAGAGGGTAGACGATAATTATTGTGATTAGGCGCGATATGAGACGTTGGACCTTACACACTACATCCAATTGATCGTGACTAATTATTATTACTATTGTGATTGTGAAATAGCGTTAAATCAATATACGATAATCGAGCCATCTATTCGTTGTTTTATTTCGTGAATATGTTTGACGAAGATGGTCATCGTGAACCAAACAATTCTGCTTTTTCCCCGATATATATTTTATTATATTTATTAGTTTCAATTCGAAATCAGTGCATTGAATGAAGACGACGCAATTAATGAGCTAAAAAGGCAATGGGCCTTGTTTTTTAACTACTAAGGGGACCTCGAATAATTGACTCGATGTCGATATTGTTTTCACTATATATTCTGATGTCGGTAATAGTATTCGACGCTAAATATTTGTTCTTTAAAAAGGCGAATAGAAAAAAAACTACGTTTCCGCAATAATTATTCTCCGAATAGTATAAAAGCTATATCACAGTTAGACACTAACAGTCAGAGAATCCAAAAACTGGTTTAATTATATGTTGATATTAAACTCGATATTATGATACTAAAAATTTTATAAACGATGACAACATTCGAAATAAGGCGATTACTTCCAGGTTGACTTAATAGTCTGTAACCAATCTTGATGTTGTAGAAAAAAAAAATCATTAAAAAACGTCCCGCTGAGTTACCTTCGCGGCTTTATCTAAAGTCCGAGATGTAGTCTGAAACCATATAGGATTCTTTTGTTGGTCGTTTTAAAAGATAATGTAAATTCTAAATTTGAATAATAACATTTTGATTTTGATACTAAAAAATAGATAGCCGAGATAGCCTAGTGGTTAGAACACGTCGACGTCAACCGATGATCGTGGGTTCAAGCCCCGGCTAAAACCGCAAATTTTCGAGTGCTAAATTTGTGTTTAAATTCATTTTGAGCTCGGCGGTGGAGGAAAACATCGTGAGGAAACGCATGTGCCGGGAGAATTGTTGACTCATGTATCCGCCAACCCGCAATGGAACAGAGTGGTGGATTAAGCTCTAAACCTTCTCTTTATTAGGACAGGAGACCTTTGCCTAGCAGTGGGATATTTACAGGTTGTTACTTTACTAAAAAATAGGTAAATACTAGTAATACTAAACATAGGATACGTGAAGCAACAGCCCTAGTGTAATAATGAAGAACATGCGGTTGTTGAAAGGGAAGTAATGATTGGCTCCGCGCCAGATCTTAGATTTATCTTAAGCGAAATCGTGTATAGGCGATTATTTCATCTCAACCATGCTACGAGATAGATACATCTACATACGTTGTTGTGTTACTTTAGGGATTTGGTAAAAAAAGCACTTAATGGTTCTAGAGTTTTCTTATTGATCTTATTGCATGATACCATGTTTTAAGCTATACTATTTGAATCATTAAAACCACTGAATAATTGAATATCCTAAAGAAACCCCACGTACATCTTATTAAGTTCTGATTCAGTTTAATGGGAATAGATGAAATTTTAAGAAAAAAAATTAGTCATATTCGTATTTTTTTTCAGTTCACAATATGAATCCTTATAAATACGATACTTGTTGGACTCATTATTTATTTTCCCGTTAATTCTCAAACAAATACACCACATTTTTCTTTTGTAACGCAACTTAACTAATCAACTCGACGTACGAATCTTTATTTGCAAATATTAAAAACAAACTAGTGTTGAGTTTGTCACAGACGATAAAACTGTTATAAATACAACGGTAACACCTATTTGTGATTAGTGCGCCGCGTCTGCGCCTGCGCCTCATTACTTATTATTGCCAAACTCTTAACTTTGCTCCAATCTTATATCGAGCAGTGCTTGTCGAAACCGACAAAATGGCTCCTGGTGTTATACAAAATTCTGAAACGGTTCTCAATAATACTTTGGAAGTGATCGCGAATGATGATGGGCTTATTGCTGGTTTGACGAATGACGTCAAGACATGTCCTATCGACCATCTCGCTTTGGCTGAAATCAATAACGTGAAAACCAAAGAGCCCGCAGAGGATGAAGTTAAAATTCAGATCGTCAAACTTGATAAGAAACAACCCCGTAGAGTTATAAGACCTAAGGTCTTGAAGAACCACGAGTCCAGGGAATATTTGTATGATAGACTCTATGATACAACGTGTCCAAGAGTGGTGAGTGAACTTATCTTAAATAGTATGAAGAAATTAGGAGATTGATTTAATGAGACCATAATTTTAATTTGACGAAAATGTTTTGCTTAAAACATTCCTTTAGTATTTGTATATGACGTGAGATTTAAAGGCAACAAATGTCGCAGCTTAGTTTACTTAAAAACTGGTTTCCTTAAAATATTTGTTACATACTTAATAAGTTTTCTTCTGCTTATATTCAATGTATTATGGTAAACTAATTTTTATTAAAAACATACTACATAAAACATTATATTTGTATAATACATAACTAAATATTGAAGACAATTGAGGGTTTTTTGCAATGTGAAAAATTATGTAGGAATGTATGTCATATTTTATCATAAACAAAACGATCATTTTCACGGGTGATACTTTTAAGAAACACTACACGAACGTGCCGATAAGTTTAAACAGCAATTATTTATTCAGTATTTTACTATGTTCAGGATGCAGACTAGACTCAACTTGGTACTAAAGATAAATAAATGATCAGCTATATAGTTTATGTGGATGCTGTGAAAGCAAATTTTGAGTGGTTGAAATTTTGGGTAGAAAGCATCCCAAGTTTTGACGTAGGAACTGCAACTGAGTCTGTTTAAAACAATGACATCAAAAGTCGCCTAATCCATACTAATATAATAAACTAGCTCATTTTTGGTCACTGCTTCGTTCCTATCAGTCGTAGCGTGATGTAATATAGCATACAATCTTCCTCAATAAACTGGCTATCCAACGACCTCGAGACCTCGGAAAAAGAAGGATATATGCCACATTCTGTCATGATAATAAACTTGAAAGGGGGTGAAATTGGGGACGAACGGTTTTTACGCAGTTGCGAGGATTTAAATCTGAATTTTAAATTATTTTCGAAAACTACTGACTCAATTTGAAAAAATCAGTTTCGTTGAATAGCCTTTTTTTAGGACGGTTATAGGCTATATTACATCACGTTACGACTCATAGGAGCGGAGCAATAACTATAAATACTAGTAAAACCGCGAGCGACAGCTAGCGTTAGATTGCTTAGAATATAATTAAGTAATGTAGATTAAGGAATGTTGTGTTGAAATCGTTATATTCATGCATGTTTCTTGTAGACTTCAAAACGGCTGGAGCGATTTTTATGAAATTATTGACAATGTTCAGAATAGTCCTGGTGAGCTTTCGAGTTTTTGCTACGGGCGAGTCGCTAGTAGGCTATAAAACATTATGTTATGACTCATAGAAGAAGAGCCGCAATAATAAGCATAAGTGTTCTTTTGTTTCATAAATGTCTCTGAAATTTGAAATCGGATAATTAGTTTCCGAGATGTGGGGTATTTATATATAAATATAATTAAATAAATATATATTAGTGCACATATATATTCAAACACTTTCGAAAATTGAAAATAATTTTCCAATGTAGGTTGAATAAAAATTGTTTAATTGCTTACCGGCTTAAAACAAGAATAAGTTATAATGAATTAAATTATAACTAATAAATTCATTGTAAATTTTTAAGTTCCTCTGTTTTGTAAGTAACTACATATAATGACTGTGATTCTAGGTTCAATAAATGTTTAAATTCTAAAAATATATTTAATGATAAGTTAAACGAAAAAATTATTGTGCAAGAATATGGCCTTGGCCTTGGGATGTTCTCCTTATCTCGTTATAAAAATATTTTATTATAAAACATCGACCCTTTTTTTAAATAAAATGAACTTCAAACAATAACAACCACTTAACTAGCCTTTAAGTATTCATCGAGCTAGGAATTCGATAAGAGATAATGTTGCTATTTATATAAAAGCTAAAATAACATTACATAGCTATATATAAGTAGATATTACATTAATATAAGTTTTTTTTATAAAAAAATAAATTTGCTATTTTATGACATTTATATTTTTAATAGTTTTTTTTAGAAACACTTACACGTTTAGGGTATCGCTCGTGTACAGGTTAATAGAAAATTGTGTATTCTGATTTATATATCTGTTACTTACTTACTCGTATGAGTACGTAAGTAATAAAGAAAGAACTGTGAATTCAAAAAAAATTGAAATACGTTTTACTCGTAACTATCTCATAACTCGTACGGACTTCAATGGTTTGGCATTATGTTTTTACATATCTATATAAGCCGAGATATATACTCGAAAGTTTTACTCTCGTATTTGATGAAAACACCTGGTAATTATTATCTAGGTAAATTTGCGAAAGCTTTGAGTGTCAAAAATAAGGCACAGATAGTAAATTCTTTCAGACGTAAAGCTTATGTAAATCTTTATTAAAATCTCAAGGCAAAATTTACAAATGTAATTCTCGCCTAAGTTTATATATACTTTACCTAACTAAATAATTAATCCTTCTATATTGTTGACATTCTGTATTAGGAAAATTGTAACATCTAGTTGCACATTTGTTTTTTATTGTAATCGAATAAATCAAAAAAGCATTCGAAGAGCCTATCTATTTTTATAACCTTGTGTGGTGTCAACATCATCATTTCTTTATTTCCAATAAATATAAAAATCGCCTAAAATTACCCCATCGAGTTAGCTTTTATGAGAATAATTCCGCGATTTGATTCGTATTCGCATTGCTAAATCGTTGAGTCCATATCAAAATAATTTACTTTTATAGACTTTCTTCCTTATAAATATCATAAAAGATGGGAAAAGTATTTCCTTAAAAATTATGTAAATATTTTTTGTTTTTTTTTTTTTTTTTTTGTAAACGACTAGATCACCACAGTGATTGGCGTAAAGTCTTTCATACCTACCTTATTTCGTTACCTACTCGGTTTTTTTTTCCGACATAAAGTAGACTAAGTCTTTTTCCAACATTAAAATGGTTTAGGTGTGCGAACATAGCAAATAGGCAGACAGATTTGTAAAATTTATGATTCTTTATTTTGAATACTGTTAAAGAATTTTATTGAGCTGAGCGGCTGAATTTTTGACAAAACTTTTGGAGCATTCGAAGTATTTGTCAATGAAACACATTTTTGAGCCTCCGAGCGGTTTCAAAACAATAGAATAAATTGTTCTTTTAAAATAATTCGAGCCTGCAAGCTATGGATACAAAAAAATAAGAAAAAAAGAAAACAAAATGTGACCTAAAAGAGATTTTTAAAGTGAAACAATTTCACTGCTATAGATGATCGTAATATAGTAATACAAGATAAGATGTCATTTCACATAATGTGAGTTTTAGTGAATATATTTTGCCTATACTATATACGATGTAATAATTAAAGCTACATAGGTGAAAAATAAAATAAAATAATAATAAAAACTGACGTAAAAAACTAAAAACTGAAGTATCCAAATATCAAAAGAGCATTCATGTTATTGCATGTACATAAGTATGAATAAAAATCATTTGCATTTCAATCTATTCAAAATATATATTTGATAAAACTATACCGAATTCGTGTCCGTACATAAATAAATAATTTAAAATGCTATTCACGCATACATTAATAGATTACGCCAGGATTTTAGGACGTGTTAAATTAAACTATATATCACAAAATGTTGAGATGATATGATGTGTGTCGAGATGGCCTAGTGGTTAAAACATGTCGATCTCAACCTAGGATCGCGGGTTCAAACCCCGGCGAGTACCGCTGAGTTTTCAAGTTCTAAATTCATCTCGAGTTAAGCGGTGCAGGGAAACATCGTTAGGAAACGTGCACTGCCGGAAGAAATTCTGACTCATGTATATCGGCTAACCTGCAATGGATTAAGCTTTAAACCTTGTCCTTGATAGGAGAAAAGGCCTTTGTACCAGTGGGATATTTACAAGCTGTTACTTTACTTAACAAATCTTAGTACAATATTTTGACAGTTAATTTTTTACTAAAACGACTCTTCACCGAATCATGTCTAAATCGGTAGGAGTATTTAGAAATTATCTTTAAAAAAACTCACAATATACATATATGTAGGTATATATAATAAATATTTTGGGCATTCGAGTGAAAAAGGTAATTTTATAAATTCGTAGAAACAACTGACCAGTCATTTAAAAGGCACAATCTAAGGGTTTCTTAGAGAGTGATAAATTCACTATTTTCCGCGTTAACGAGATTCAAATCTATCTTGAGTCGGTCCGATTCAGTCATTTGGAAGCTTCCCTTCGAGTAATTCATTTTTACTAAATCGTTATATATTTAGGACGATAGACGGTGCAGTTGTTCAACTTAGCATTATTTGGAGTACTTACCTAGATGACTGTGATGCTTAGCTCACTATTTGTTTCTTTTGGATAATCATGTAGTAATATTAGTAAATTAAAAAAAATAGTAGCAGTTTTTGAATGATCTGAAAATACGGATACGACGTTTTGTAATAATAAAACCTAGCTAATTCTATTTGCCGCCCCAGAAACCTCCTGCATACTGAATTTCATGAAAATCGTTGGAGCCGATTCTTAGATTCAGAATATATGTATATAGAAGAATTTAATTCACTAGAAATACTAACAACGTTGGAACTGATATATTTTTTGTGAATGTGAATGTAATATTTGGTAGTACAAAAAAAGATTGGTAATAAGATATTTTGTCCACAGCCTACGCTATGCAACGAGAAAGCATGTCTGGGCAGCTTGATGGCGATCCCAGGTCGCGGAGATGTGCCGAGGAGTCCAGAAGAGGTTCTTAGCGATGCTAAAGATTTTCTCGGACAGTACTTCGCGTCTATACGCCGGTATGTTGTAGTTTTTTTTTATACAAAAAAATAGTTGGGAAACAAGCAGTCGGGAAAATGTACTTTATTCCGTTATTCAGATGATCCCTATGATACGTTTATATCATGTACACATGCGTATTAATATAAATAAAATTTACCTAACCGCAAGCGAAGCGGCGAACAAAAGTATTATTATATAAAAAAAGTGAAATAAAATAATTATAGTAGGCATAGTTTTTTTTATAACTTATGGATGACGTTGCCTAGCAACCAGCTCGCGAGTGAGTATGACAGACGAGAGTATATTTGGGCTAACAAGTCAATTGGCAAGCTTGTCAAAGTTAGAAATTGGACAGATACAATATTATTAACGTCAAATAATATGAACAAAACATATCTATAGTTATATAATATCATTATGCGACAATCAGCGATGATATTGCCAAACATTATCGCTATCAAAATATGAAACATTCTGACAGCCAAAGGCGTTATTTTGTATTAAAACGACAGAGATATGTGATAGCGACTATGTTCAACAATTAGCGCGATGAACGTGAATTATTATGAAAGTTGAATACGATAATTCATATGAATCGATTTGTATCGGCATATTCGATCCTGTTGCTTTCATCAAAGTACGTAATATTATATACAAACTTACGACTTCGCTTGCATTATTTTATACTTTGTTATGACAGATACCTGAAATTTACTTTTGGGTCTGGCTGTTACAATACAGGCGCCATCTACTGTTAGTTGATTGTAAATAATATGCCCATAATCTTCTCGCAATTGCAACCAATAAATTGACAAAATACTATCTAAGATTTAAACGAAAAATCACGATTATTGTAGTATTAAAAACGTCGCGTCGGGATAATAATAATAATTAATATGCGCAATTTAAACCCGATTAAAATAATTTGGTACGGTACAGCAGCGCTTGAGATACGAACAAACAAACAAATTTTATATATTAGATATACTCCCAATATATGAAACAGATTCCGGTAGCTAGGCCTGTAGCCAGATGTTTTTAAAATATGAATCTGTTATGATAAACATTGAACTTTGCATATTCATACGTATTATGAAAGATTTATCACATTGTTTATTATTTATCATATTATATATATATATATATATATATATATATATATAATTACAATAAAATTATTATATAGAATTTGTTTGCGAATTTGCTTGCGTTAATAAATAAATAAATAAACGCATCATATTCAACGGCCCTCAATTAAGATCTCGTGGCCTTGTGTCGGGGGTCCGGAAACACACACAACACTAACACAAACACCCAGACCACGACAAACATCCGTGTGGCCAATACCGAGGTTGCCGTGAGCGGGGATCGAATCCGCGACCGTTAGCGCTCTAGTCAGTTGCAGTGACCACTGCGCCAACGTGTCTGTCTGTCTGTTAATGTAGATTTTGTTATGCCGGACGACCGCTTAATACTTATTTTTCGTTATTACTAAGTATTGTACTAAGTTATGTCTCTCACCTTCGTTCAAGTGTCTTTTTTGGTCAGTGGTTACAAATACCATTTTAGCTAAACGCGTAAATTTTCGAATCACACACCCTTCAGTCTGCTTTTCGAAACAATGTAAAAGCACATAAATTTCTAGTTTCGAGTGATGTATTTTTGTAGATAAAAGCTGAATGAATGGAGAGATTCGTTACATTTTAAACCGAGTATATAAAACGTTTACGAATATGTTTGAAGTTAGCGATCATACGTATTTGTGTCAATTTAAAAAGTAATATTTATCTTCAAGTTATAGTTATGGTTATAGTTCTTATTATTATTAGCAATTACACATATATATACATATATACATTTTTAATAATTTTAAACAATTAATTAAAATTTTTCAAAATTTGTACAAAACTTGTCTTTAAAGGACCTCCTTAAAGAATTTTAATTACGATTTTGAAATCTTCAAAGAAATATATTTATTCTTCCCGTGTGTCACTGAATTCTTTTAAAATGGCTAAAACCGTCACGTTAAAAAAGATTCCCCTTGTTTCTAAACATATTTAATAGATAAGTTAATTATAGTATTGCTTCGATTTCATAGATGGGAATAAATCAATGGAGGTAAAATTTGAATTTTATTTGTTTATTTCGTTCTTACGCGGAAACAATTGAACGGACTCAAATAAAATTTACATTTCATTAATTGACGAAAAGATCGATTTTGTTGCGCATTCAAAAAGAAACGCTTTTTCTTGTTAAAGCTGTCAAATACATAATATTAAATATTATCAATCTTTTTACCACTATTATTAATTTTATTATGAGTTGTTTTTTTATCTTGTTAATTATAATTTATAACGCCTAAGTTCTTAGGCGAGGTGTAATTCTCGCCTAAACTAGACGGAGCTTTCGTACGGTTTATTAGGTATTAGTTACCAGGTTACAGAGTTGTTTTATGTTTACTACGAGAGTAAAAATTACAAATGTAATTCTCTGTAATTTTTTTACTACAATATATGGACGCTGATAAGCAATAATGTGTCAAGCCACACGGACTTGATTTTGAGAAAATGGCGTCTAAACATGTCAAACCTATTCTTAACAAATATGTTTGAAGAAGTATACATCCATCTTTTATTTTGTTTTTTGATAAAAGTTATAATGAATTTAAATCAGAGTGATATATTTAGCTTATTATCTAATAAAAAGTTATTTAAACATTTGAGATTATTGTATAAATTGCAAAAACTGGAACGCACTTGAAATTCGAACCAATGAAATAAGAAACTTTTTTCCTTACTTATTTAATTTATATGACTACAATTTTTTTGAATAATGTTAAATAGATGATGCAGTATCAAAATACATCAATATCTCCGAATTTGACTTTTTGTGGGTTGACACATTATTGCTTATCAGCATCCATATAGAAGTGTGGTTCAAAATATCAATACTATCCATATCATTCTAAGTATACACAAATACAATACACTGATATCGACAGCATTGTGTTTTCCATCCATATCCATTAAGCAATTATATTTCATATTATTGTGGCAAATTACAAGATTTTATTATTTTTTTATATTACTAAATAGCGAGTAGACAAGTCGGCTGTCTACCAGATGTAAAGTGGTCACCGCCGCCCTGAACAGTTGCAGTATCAGAGGAGGTACAAATGAATTGCCGGTTGTCAGTAGAATACTATTTGGTGCCACTAATAGAATTCGTTCATCACAATTCAATGTTTCTAGTCAGTGTAAATAATCTATTAAGCGTATCCTTTCAAAATGGTTGCATCTAAAGGATAATCATTTTTATTCTGTTTGTTATTTTTTGTGGGAGGGAATTCTGTCTGTGGGAGGTGTAGATTAAAAAATCTCCATATAAAATTGAACGATGAAGTCTTAAATTAGTGCAACGCCAAGGCGAATAGTTACTGTTATATATTTTAATTTAAAAATTACAAGCATTCATTGTATTTAAACAGGGCAAATACAGTAGCGCACGAGGCTCGCTGGAAGGCTGTGCAGGAGGAAGTAGCGAAGACTGGAACCTATCAGCTGACTACAACGGAGTTAGTATTTGGAGCTAAGTTGGCGTGGAGGAACGCTAGCCGATGCATTGGCAGGATACAGTGGTCTAAACTACAAGTAAGTAAAAATATACAATATAATACTTTCTTACGATAACATATAAGGAATAATTCGGGGTACAATATTTATTGACGCTTTAGTAAGATAGAATTATTATATAAATTTATTTTAATCTCGATCTAAGAATTCTAATAATGACAAATATTATATTTATTAAAGATCTTATTTATTAAAAAAATGTTACACAAGATATTAACGTCAATGTAAATGATATATTGGTTTGTGTGTAAAGTAGCAATCAGTTATCTTATTTCTTCGAGGAAATAAGTAGGTGTATCTATTTCGTCGAGCAACTTTTCTTATTACGAACGAAGAAACCTGAAAATCTGTCAAAATATTCGAGACTAACGAAACTAAGCTCTCCAAGACAAGGGTTTCCATCCGTTCAGATTTCCTTGGATTTGTTTTAGTTAAAGGTCACCCAGGAAGCGTCCGGGCAGAGTTTTGCAGTCTGGTTTTCAAAAGTATATTCTTTAATTGAAAGAAATATAAAAATTTTGCTAACAGATTTTAAAAACTTCTTCAAATATTCTTTTTTGTTTCTTACTAAGACTAAAAGTTATATAAATGTACAAAAATTAATAAAAAGTTAATATGTTTTATTTTACTAATAAAGACTCTAGACATACCCGGCTACACTTCAAATTCAGGAGTTATCATGCTTCATGTCCTGATTGCAAGATTTTAGAGGTAGAAACCTTAAGACTAACGAAATGGTTAGAATAGGCGAGGCTAAAATCAATTATGTCGATTCTTGTTACGTGGCGTCCGGGTGTTACTGCGAACAAGGAGGAACTAAACGAATTTACCGGCTCTAATGAGAAAACTCTCATTTCCCACGCCGACACAAAAACACGGGTAATTACTTGTTTTGAGTTCGACTATCTTACCTAAAAAATGTTTTGTAACGCTTACACGGTGCTTTGTCAATGTTCACAAACTTTGTTAGTTCAAAACTCAATTTAAAGGTGTTTTCTATTAACATACTTTATGTTGTTAAGAAATGTAGGTCCCTTCTATTTTACACGAAACGTTTCCTAATAATGTTGAAACTAAAAATCCAATTACACGTGATAATTTTACAACCAAAAACTAACCAATTCATGTGAAGATGTTTTAAAATGAAATAATGATGCTACAGAAACGTATTATGTATATTTAACGAGCACAATGCAATGATATTTAATAACTTTCATGTCCTTGTTGCATGATTTTGGAGATTTATAACGTTCATAGTCAACATCATCATCATCATCTTCTTAGTGTTCTTTCGGTCTGCGTATCTCCAACTTGCGCGGGGTAACCTAGGTTCCGCTTATATTATGTTCATAGTATTTGACATTAAAAAATTGTCCTAATTTCCAACTCAGACAAATTAAATATGTTATGTCCGACCGTCTTCATAATGATTACTATTTGCTCGGTCTTCCAAAAGTGAAAGACATCTTGGGTGCCACAATTCATATGCAAATAACATATCTATAATCATAGACAAGTAACAGCCTGTAAATGTCACACTCCTGCCCAACAGTGGGACATTTACCAAAGACCTCGTCTCTTATTAATGTTCAGAGCTTCACCACTCCACGCTCCTCCACTGCGGGTTGGCAGATATACATGTGGCAGAATTTCTCCCGGCACATGCAGGTTTCCTGACAATGCTTTCCTTAACTGCCGAGCTCGAGATTTTAAGACAAATTTAGCATTTGAAAACTCAGCGGTGCCATATGGGGTTTGAACCCGCGATCATTGTTTGAGATCGACGTGTTCTAACCACTACATCATCTAGTTAGGAAATATCATTTACTAAATGCGTATTTTGAAGAATGGCGTACAAGCTATGACATACTAATTGAAATTACATAGATAACTACAAATTACAAGGCGAAATACAAAATGGGAACAATTAGTCATGGTACTTGACGTTTGTTTATCCCAACATATTACAATATTTTGTCGCTACATAGCAAAGGACGTTACATAGCAATTATGGTATAGCTTTTTGATTTTCACTCTTATTTTTTAGGGCATAGAGTCTAAGGGTCCCAAACGTAAATATTAAGATAAATTAGTTACACCGTAGTACGTTAGGACAACCACATATTAGTAAAATCCTACGCTCTTTTCGTGATCTCATGTACTATGTAACTTGTTTAAATAATATTTTACGTGGCTCGAATTTTAAATTGTGTACAGAAATAATATTACCAATGAAGGATCATGTAATTTCTAATTGCTTAAGTTTTATATTGGTATTACAAATATGTCATGTAATAAATCACATAAACTATATATACTCCTGCCAAAAGACCTTTCATTATAAAGCCAAATTGATCGAAAAATAAATTTGGAATAATGTCAAAAACGGATAACGTTTTTAATATTTTCTTTTTAACTTTACTTAAAGATCGTTAAAGAATATTTTTTTGAATCTCTCGAGTTAAATTACGCACACAATAGATTCTCTGGTTCTTATGACAGTAATCATACTGACTTTGTGTGGTCACAGTTCATTCAATCACTCCGGAAGAAAATTAATCTTTATGAAATGTTCTGGGGTACGCTAAACACTTTTTATATTTAAAGTGGAAATCTTAATGCTTTAATCATTTTTCCAATAGACGCCATTTATATTCTCTCTTAGATTTTGTACATAACATAAAATGTTATATTTATTTACATAATTTTTGTAGTCGTTGACAAAATCATCTATATAAAATTAATATATATTTTTTAATATGTTATATACATTTTGATATACGACTATTACTATTCGCGACGTAAGAAACCTATCAGATATCAGAAGAATTAAGTAGTTTAAAGACATTGTCTAAGGTCAGTTATGGTACTAAATTCAAAATTAAAAAAAGGTTTTACGCATTAATTGTTTTTAAACGAAATATTTATCAAAACGATACAACGCCGTAGGCAGGTTAAAAGGTAGCTAAATCTTAATATTTTTCTAATTAGACCGCTTGATTGAGTCGCAGCCGACGTAATGACATTACGAATAATTTATTCGTTTACCTTCATTCAGTTCCCATCGTCTAGAGTGGGATTTAGATCGGAATTAGCGGGACCACTTTTAAGTCTCTCTGATGTTCGCGAGTACATTTCGTAATTACATTGCGTAAATAGATTGCTTGGGTTAATCTGTACAGCGGCTCGGTTTGTTCGCGGTTGCCGAAATTTTCTAGAGTGAATGAGGACATCGCGTTATTTATTCTTTTCAACGGGATTCAATTTAAATCCTGAATTTTGGTTATATTCTTTGCGTATATTGAGGTCATTAAGTTGATTGATTTTTCCAATTTAAACCAGAATTTAGAAACTCCTTGCCTTTTTTATTCATGTGGCTTGCTTGGTCTGATTATACTTTGAATAATATATCAAAGGTCGTGCAGGTAAGAAATGCGTTTGGATAGTTTACGTTCTGCTATTCTACGTTAGATTTAATCACAGTTTATAATTTCAAACGGTTCATTGCCTTTACTTCTCTTTTATGTTTCTCCGCATTCTAGATAAATCCTTTTCTTTCCCGAGCGAAGTCTTTGTGCTTTGTATAATTTTTCTTTGTGAACTTTAGGTGTGTTCTCGGTAACGTTCTTTACACAAAGATTTATTGTGTACGAATAAAATGAATCTGTCTCCGGTCTCAGTTGAACTTACATCTTAAGTTGCTCACGTACTGAATCTACCAATTATTGTTTTGTTCTAGAAGCTACAAATACATACAGTGTCTGCTTGAATTATATTTAATACAACAATACATATATCTTCAATAATGAAAATGAAAGTATTGGTATGAATCCTATACTCAGATATATATCGTATTATAATTTATGTCTATTTAGATTGTCGACAATTTTAAAAAGTTTTTGGAAAGGGAGTAGTTGGTTTAGATTTTCGGATTCCTCTTTAAGTATCTATATTTATTATAACTATGCATTTTGCTCCAAATTGGATGCTGATAAGCAATACATACAGTATTACATATAGTACATATAGTATACAAGCCACACTGACTTCATTTTGAGAAAATAGCATCAAAACATGTCAAACCTATTCGTAGCTAATTTGTTTGAAGAAATATATATCCATCTTTTGTTTTCTATTTTCATAAAAAGTATAATGAGTATAATTAAAAGTTTTATCTAATAATAAGTTTTTCCAATATGTAAGAATATTTTATATGGCAAAATATGAAACGCACTTTAATATCTAAAACATTGAATTAAGTAACTTTTATCCGTACTTATTTAATTTGAATTATTTTCAAAATTTTGAATATCGTAAAATACGTGACGTATTATCAGGATTTATCAATACCTCCAAATTTGACCTTTTGCGGGTTTGACACATTATTGCTTATCAGCATCCAATTAAGACTGTTTATTTTGTTCAGGTATTCGATTGTCGACAAGTGACAACCACGAGTGGAATGTTTGAAGCCCTCTGCAATCATATCAAGTACAGCACCAATAAAGGAAACATCAGGTGAGGAGTTCAGTTTTGAAGAATAATTTGTTGCCCCACTTATTTATTTTTCTTTATTCTTAATTATAACCTTATTCGTAGGTCGGCGATCACTGTTTTCCCTCAGCGAACAGATGGCAAACACGATTATAGAATATGGAACAGCCAGCTGATCAGTTACGCTGGGTACAAACAGCCTGATGGAACTGTATTGGGTGATCCGATGCATTGCGAATTTACTGAGGTAATGGTAAAGCGTTCTTATGAGACTTTTTGCTGAACAATAATTCCTAAACTAGATTTAACTAGAAGTTTAAAATATACTAAATGACGTGACCAAAAAATAACTTTTTTATAGCTTTGTCTGAAACTGGGCTGGAAGCCGCCACGTACGGCGTGGGATATACTGCCTTTGGTGCTGTCAGCCAATGGAAAGGATCCGGATTATTTCGAGATACCGAGAGAACTCGTCATGGAAATTCATATGACGCACCCTACGTACGTAATATTGTATCGATTCGTTTGTAGTTTATAAGTTTTGTTCCAAACCCTTAGAAAAATTTTATAACATACTAAACCACATCTCTAAATAATTGTAAAGTAATTTCGAAAGCTATTGATGCCTCCTTCATTTTAACATAGAATAAATTAAACCATATTTCTTAATTTTATTTTCATTATTTTATTCATTTTGATTGTCAATTAGATATAAATAAAAAAATAACCTATTTATCCTGATACAATGCTACTTAGGCGATACACGTTGCCGTTATCGTTTTTCATCTCAGATTTATGCCGACATAAAAAACTCGGAGAATGCATATTGTGCTTTGTAAAGGCCCGCAAATAGGCGGACAGCGTCCATACAGAGCAGATTGCTTATCGTAAAAGTGTGGTCCAGTGATCTCCAATCTGTGTTTATGGCCAATAAATCCGAGCTCATTCAATAATGTAGCGGTATTGATAATGTTAACACACTGTAATGCGTTGCAAAGAGGGTGATAGAGTTGTACCTAAGTGTTTGCTAGTCGTAAAAAAACAGTTTCCTTATTAACAACGAATTTATTCAAACCGAAAAATTTGGTAAAGAGTTTCGTTTAAACGTATTGGAGCGCGTGTGCTTCGATTTTCGGACATCCAAACGAGGAATTAGATTCTTTCTGAACATTCTTTTGTAGTTGATTAAAAAATCTACTATCACTTTGTGAGGCACAGTATTGATAGCATTTTTAATTTAAATCTACTTTTTTATTCGTTGATTAAACGTTTGTTGATTGATGTTGATATATGTTTTACTTCTTTTTTGTTCTTGTATTCCGTTTAAATTAATGCTAAATGATTATTCAAAATTGTAAATACATATATTTAGCTTATTTATAACCACTCTTAATAAAAATAGCTTAATAGTAAAACCATTATTTCTTTACAAAAATGTGTTTATAGTTTATGTGTGTGTAAAAATATACTGTATCCCATTCGATTTTAAGTTCCTATTTGGATGCTGATAAGCAATAATGTGTCAACCCACAGAAAGTTAAATTTAGAGATATTGATGTATTCTGATAATGCACTTTTTATTCCACATTTTTCAAAAATTATTTAACTAAATAATCATGCAAAAAAGTTTCTTAATCTAATGTTTAGAATATTTAAGTGTGTTCCATATTTTGGATTTTACAATAATCTCATATATTTGAAAACCTTATTATTAGTCAAAATTATTAGTAGCCAACCTGCTTTTAATTCATTATACTTTTTATCAAAATAGAAAAGAAAAGATGTATATACACTTCTTCAAACAGATTTATTAAGAATAGGTTAGACATCTTTCCACGCCATTTTTTTAAAAATGAAGTCTGTGAGGCTTGACACAGTATCACTTATCATCGTCCATTTGTCGACTATACTAAAACTTGTATAATAAATAAGGTAACATTATGTAGGCACGAATGGTTCGAAGAGCTCCAACTCCGCTGGTACGCCTTGCCCGCCGTTTCTAGCATGCGCTTTGACTGTGGAGGCATTGAGTTCACTGCTAATGCCTTTAACGGTTGGTACATGAGCACCGAGATCGGCTGTCGGAACTTCTGCGACACTAACAGATTGAATATGTTGGAGGTAATTTTGGATAGTTAGAGAGCTATGAATTTCTGTTATATTAGTCAGGTTATCCTACATTTAAGGAAATGAAATGTTCTGTAAGTTTAAATTTTCCATCTTTTTGCAAACGTTAACGTTATTGCCTTGCTCCTATGAGTCTTAGTGTGATGTAATATTATCCTATAAAGTAAGGAAGGTTTCCTTACTAATCGAGCTATCTAACGTAGAAAGATTTTTCGTAAGTCGGATCAGTAGTAGCACCGACAACATAGAAACTTATAAAAATTACAATCAAACTTTTTTTCTCTTTACAATATTAGTAACTAAAATTAATGCTTGACTTAACGGTTTATACTCTTTGCTTAATAGAAAGTAGCTCAGAAGATGGGCTTGGACACCAGAACTCCGGTTAACCTCTGGAAGGATAAGGCACTTGTGGAGGTGAATGTGGCTGTCCTTCATAGCTTCCAGCAGCATAATGCGACCATTGTAGACCATCACACTGCTTCTGAAAGTTTTATCAAGCACCTGGACAATGAAAACCGACTCCGGTAAGATTTATGTTTGACGTTTTGCTTTAGAGTCAGATTTTTCGTGCTTAATTTAGAAATTAAATTTAAAATGTCGGCAATTAATATTAAAAAGAAAATTATCATACAGTATTTCATCTTAAGTACTCAATAGTCGTAAAAATTTTTTTTCGTAAATAAAACACTTTTGCCCTAAAACGTGGCAGGGCAATCAAAATTAAAACTAAAATATACTTTATTCAAGCAGGCTCTCACGAGCTCTTTTGAATCATCAATATAAAAATAAATCAATAATAACGCTACCATTGGTTCGGAATGTAGATTTTACCGAGAAGAACCAGCGAGAAACTAAACTAAAGAATACCCAAAATTTTAGACAATTGTTCATACATCATAACAGAACTAACCTGTTTTGTTCCCTTGGTTAATAATACACTACCTACAATGTTATTTTATTACATACTTAAAATCAATTCATCCAAACACCGTGCTAAGACATGACCGAAACGGATACAATCATAATATTTACACGCAAACCGGTGTGAACTTGTGACGCCGTTAGTACAAGTAGATCCGCAGACTCGCGGCTATTAAAGCTGTCATCACCAAAGCCTTGCGATTGTTTTGCCACATGTGAGATCAGAACGTGTGACTGTTTGTGTCTGGTTCCCGTTTTATCTACTCTGTTGAATTAGTTTGCTCGACCAATATTGTTATTATGCTTAAATTGGAATGGCTAATGAAGTAGTTTTTTTTAATTACCTGGCAGACGCACCTCGTCTCCAGCTGATGTTAAGTGATTATCGAAGTCCATATTTGCAGATCCATCTATAGGCGTTTACCTTAAAAAGGAATATGAGAGGGACTATGAAGTAAAATCTTCAAAAAAATGTTACTAATAGTTTTATTTACCTCCTTAATTTAATAGAACTTTTGTAACAGTTAAAAAAATGACTTCTGTTACTTACATTTAAATATCAATTTTGTTATGGTTGGCAAAATATTCAACACATACCCAGTTAACATATTATATACGGGCAGCTAGTAAATTAATTAAAAATTAAACAATAAATCGAGGCTGATAAGCAATACTGTGTCAAGCCACACGAACTTCATTTTGAGAAAATGGCATCTGAAGACCTATTCTTATAAGTTTCTTTGAATTAGTATTTATCCATATTTTCTTTTCTTTTTTATTAAAACTGTAATCAATTAAAAGCAGGTTGAAATATTTAATATTATCTAATAAAAAGTTTTTAAAAATATATGATTATTGTATAAATTACAAAATAAGGAACGAACTGGAAATTCGAAACAATTAATTAAGAAACTTTTCGGTGCTCATTTAGTTTATATGACTTTATTTTTAATCGAATAATGTTAAATAGGTAATGCCGTATCAAAATACACCAATTTTTCTGAATTTCACTTTTTGTGGGTTGACACATTATTGCTTATCAGCATCGAAATATCCAGTGTGACAAGGCATTGTTGGCGAATTATCGGCTTATAGAATAATATAGTATGTGCTATAGATCCACAAGTGCGTAATACATCCAGCGGTTCTTTTATTTAATGTGAAAAACGTTTCCACATTAATCTTCAACTTGATCAGACTGACTGCATATTGTATAGGTTTAATAAAAAATATTTTATTAAGTAATAGCCACCTCTCGCGATTTCATTCGCGTTTATGGTTACCGCTTTGCTCTTGTAAGTCTTAGCATGATGCAATATAGCCTATAACTTTCCTATCTAATGCAAAAAGAATTTTTCAAATCGGATCAGTAGTTTCAAAGATAAAAAAGATACTCCCTACATACAATAATATATAATAAAATATAGAAACTTACAAAAATCAAAAATTTTACCTTTTTATAATATTAATATAAATTTAAATGTATGGATTATATGATCTATATTGTATTCGTGAGACACAGTTGGCTAATTATTTTAACGTGTTATACATAATTAAGTTCCTGTGTGACAAAAACTTTTGAGAGATAAAAATTAATTCTCACGGTAGTCAAGGTTTTTCAAATTCGCCGAATATTTAAGTAAACTTGTTTATTATTTACTAAATATGTGCTCCGTTTTCGTATTAAACCTTGTTTTTGCATAATAAGTACATTATTTGAGTTTTAATATATTTCGTAGTTCCGGCTGTCCAGCAGACTGGATATGGATCGTTCCACCGATGTCCTCATCCATCACTCCGGTATTTCATCAAGAGATGGCGCTCTACTATCTACGACCAGCTTACGAATATCAGGTTATTTTTTTAACATAATCGGTTTAAGCACAAAGGAAGTAATTAAAAAAACTCATTATGTATCTTATTGGCTATTTTACTTTTATTACAGAGTGTTTTTACATAATTACAAATGTATTTTTCACAAAATTGAAATGTAACATCACGTAGAAAATAATATTAAAATAGAAAATCAAAGTGTTCCAATCATCTATTAAGATTAATACGCCACTGCTGTATAAACATCAAATGTAACTTTCGAACTTAAGATTTCGAGCATAAACTTATTGAATTCCCTTTCAATGCACCTTCCTCTATGTAGCCGTTCCCAGTATTAGATCCTCACACACTCACAATTCCAGGAGCCAGCGTGGAAGACCCATCAATGGCAGAAGTCAAAGCCGATCACAGGCAAGAGGCCCATAAATAGAAAGTTCCACTTCAAACAGATTGCGCGCGCAGTGAAATTCACATCCAAACTCTTTGGTCGAGCGCTCTCTAAGAGGATTAAGGCAACCGTTCTGTACGCCACCGAGACTGGCAAGTCTGAGCAGTATGCGAAGGAATTAGGGGTCATATTTGGACATGCCTTCAATGCTCAGGTATTTACGAACGCTTAGTATATTTTTTACCGTCGGTTCGTGAGTGGCACACCCTATTTTGCTTAGTAAATTGTGTGCGATGTTTAATTTTATTTTCAGATATCACCTCAAAACGAATTCAGTTGTTGATAGATCAATCAAATGATAAAATGCTGACACTGAATTCGGCTAACAATGATACAGCAACTTAAGTGATTCATGATCGAAATATTCTGATTAGTAGACAAACTTTCAATTTTGAACTCGAATTATATAAAAATTGCAACGGGTGTCTAAATATTAATGTTATAATAAATGTATTTTCAAGTCGTCTATATATGTTTATTATAGTCAATTATGAAGCGTTTTTAGTGATTTTTGTTAGCTTCACAGTAACCTCATATTACAAATTGATCAAGATCATCACGATCTGATATTAATCTTCAAAGCTGATGAACGAACTCTCAACGCCAACGTAATTATTAGTAATTATTTCATCGGAGGTTGACATCAGAACGTCTAAATTAAAATCAGATATACTGTAAACATAAAACATAATTTTTACAATCAAAATCAAAACATACTTTATTCAAGTACAAGTCTCACTAGCACTTTTGAATCGTCAATAGATAAAAAAAAAAAAAAACAAACAAAACAAAATTACATCAGTGATGATTCTACTGCCGGTTCGGAATGTAGATTTAACCGAGAAGGACCTTTAAGAAACTCGTTAGTTACTCTTTTAAATGACTTTCATATTCACTTTTATCAGTAAACAAGATTAAAGGCAATCTTAGAAGTAAAAATTGTAAAGTCATTAAGATTCTCGGGATTTCAGTAGTATTTATGTTCTAGGTTCATTGCATGATTGATTACGACATCACGTCTATTGAACATGAAGCGCTCTTGCTAGTGGTGACATCGACTTTCGGAAACGGAGATCCACCAGAAAATGGCGTAGTAAGTGTTATGAATCTTTTAAACAATTAATATTTAATCCAATTGTACAATAGTTGTCCTAAATTAGCTTGTATAAGATAATAAAGAAAAGGTTCGATTCAAACTGGTTAGATAATATTTATATAAATAACATTGGATATACATATTTTTTTTATTAATTTAAATCTTAATTTTTTGCCTAAATTATGTTATTCACTAAGGAAAGGATATAAAAGTCTTTAGAACATCTTTCGTGTCTTGCATATCTTTAATTTTATTTCTAGAATTAGTTTTCTTTTGCTAGTATAAACGTAGGTAGGAACTATATTCCTAAATTACCCACCTTAAACCACATCGAGTATTAATGGTCCCTCAACACGATTAGTGGCGAATCTCTGAATCTATGTGTGGTTTGCTAATTATTACTACGAGATAAAATACGAAGATCGTTCTACTTATTACCCAACTACGGCAAAGCCAAGGGATGGTTATAATTTAGGAAGTCTATATATGACTTGTTGATGTCACTTCGATATTTTATACCCCCAGGCAAATCAAATACATATTAATCAAAGTTAAAAAAGATAACTTCCCTTTAGTTCGTGGTGGGTTCGAAAAACTGAAAAGTCATTTAGAATTTTCTTGCAGAGAATTAGCTGAGCTACAATTATATACCATTTAATAGTCATAATTGGTATTGTTTATCTTGAATTAACTAATAGGTTCTTTTTTCGTAAAGCCGAAATAATTATAATTAATATAATTAATATTTAGTGCTTAAAACACTATTTGTTTCGACGATTTAATGTGAGATAATTAGTTGCCCAAAATATAGAGATAATTTTATGATATTGCGGTTTAAAATTAATTATCATTTATTATACAAATGAAACGACAAACACAGCACCTATAATTTGCGTTATTATCGCTAATAGCGATCTGTTATTAATATGCATAGATATTGAATGTAATTTATCCCATCTATCTTGAACTATTAACACACAATGTCTATAACAGAATATTGTGTTTTATTCAGATTGTAAAAGAGATTTTGTTTAAAAATTAATAAAAGGATACATTTTTGTATCTATCTAACTATTTTTCATCCCACTAATCGAGAAGGCGAGTAATGTTTTTCAAAGGTTTGTAATTCTTTAACGTTCTATGTCGCTTTTATCGATGTTGAAAAATCATAAGATAATACATTTAAAAATGACGTTTGTGAATAAAATACAGTCCGTCTTTTTTGTTTTAATTTCGTAGTAGGATTCAAAGAATATATAATAACTACAGTAGGAGTATCGGATTTTCAGTTTCTTAATATTATGTACTTTTTATCAGGCTTTTGGGGAACATCTCTGTGAACTGCTCTATGCTGATCAAGTTGGTGAAGAAAGCACTGGGTAAGCTTAAAAAAACTTTTATATAATAGATATAAAAAGATAAAATTGTTTAGTATATGTTAAAATATTATTATTATCAACTTGTAACACGAGACAAATTTCCAGAGCCTCTCAAATTCTGACTCCGAAATCTTACATCAAAGCAAATAGTCAAATTGAACTTCAAAGATATGCTGCTAGTAACCCTAAGCAGCTGAGTCGGCTCGAATCTCTAAAAGGTATGATAAATATAAAAACTATTTTATTAAAAGAAAAGATATTTATTTATATACATATATTAATTTTATAAACAACATTTTTGATATTGATATATTATTTATAAGTACTCACATTATTTTAGAAATTGAATGAATATAATCAAAAACTTAAACGCTACTTAATTTTAACTAATCCTTAAATCCCAATAATTCACAAATTCTCAAAAAGAACAAACTCTAATGTTAATTAAAATTAAGTAACGTATGAATATTTAGTTGTAAGTTTATAATTTATTCATTCCCTTTTTCAAATAAGGTTTACTCAAAATTTAAATCAAATATAGGAAGCGCGACTGACGCGACATCTATAGACAGCTTTGGTCCATTGAGCAACGTCCGGTTTGCTGTGTTTGCACTTGGATCTAGCGCCTATCCAAACTTCTGCAATTTCGGCAAATATGTCGATCGGCTGCTTGGAGACCTCGGAGGTGAACGGATCCATGATGTGGCCACTGGAGATGAAATGTGTGGTCAGGACCAGGCTTTCAGAAAATGGGCATCTAGCGTCTTCAATGTAAGTTATTTCTATTAACAGTGAAGTATAAGGTAACTAAGTTCTAAGGTTTGTTTCATATTTTGTTAAATTTACGACAAGATCTGCAAAGCTTTGCTTTCCTATTACGGAGATCTGCTTGCAGGATGGAGGTTACTTAGTGGATGTAATTTGACGGGAAAAAGATCTATTTACATTAATAGTGTCACATCATTTTCTCTAAGAAATCACACCATATTGTTTACAGAGATAACGTTTTATGTGACGTTATTCGACGCTATATAGCGCAATCAATCAAACCTTGGGCGTTGTCTTAAACATATAATACGTTTTTTTAATTAACATATATAATATGTACATGATTCTTAATTATAAACTTGAGAGTACAAGCACTGGTTTTACAAGATTTAACCCAGTTGGCGTTGATACTGTTTTTTATTTGTAGCAATTATGTTTCTTGAATTTTGGTAAGTACTTCGACCACTATGAATGTGTAGTCGTTGTTTTCAATGAGACGTGAAACCAAGGCCAAACTAGCCAACGTGAGCGCCATTGTTCTCAATTTAATATCCGGTCCCGATGTTTATAACAAATTAGAGGTTTTGAGGCTTATATTCTAATTACGGAAGTTTTTTTTACTAACGAATGGGATTTCCTTAGTCTTGTAGTCGATTCGTCGTCGAATACATTAGATTAAGTTTTTGTTACCTCGAAATATTCTACGAGGTACTGTATTAATTCTGCGTAAAGAAAAAGTCAATATTTGTTTAGTTAATTAGTCTACTCACAATATGTGTCATGCGTTTTCGTGTTAATATTTTTATTTTGTAATAGATCAGCAACGAGATAACGTTATCAGTGACTGCTTATAAATATTATTTTTAAGTATCATCTTGTCACATCATTATATCTTTCGAAATTATGTTTTAACATGTATGATTATCCTAATCCGCTATCATTGAAGGTCACATAAGCATAAAGCCATTTTTGTTCAGGTCGCCTGTGAAACTTTCTGTTTAGATGATGATGAAACTTTACAAGAAGCTAAAAGAGCTCTAGGTACAGTTGCACTAAGCGAGGAAACGGTGAGATTCGCTCTTCCTACTTGCAAGCCACCAATTTTACTGAATGCTTTGCAAACTGCGGTGAATAGACAACTTGTAACGTGTGTTGTTAAAGCAAATAAAGATTTGGGCGATTCGAGCGCCGAGCGATCTACTATATTCATTGACATGGAACCAAAGGTATTTTTGAAATATACAATATTATAAGTACAAAAATAGATTAATGACATATTATTAATATCAATAAACATTCCAGGGTGAAATTAATTACGATCCCGGTGACCATGTTGGTATAATGGCGTGTAATCGTAAAGAATTAGTTGACAGCTTGTTAGCTCGTTTGAAGGACATTGATAATTATGACGAGCCGCTGCAATTGCAACTTATGAAAGAGACTCACACATCAAGCGGTGAGCAAATATTAGATGAGTTATTGTTTGATAATGTATTTTAATTGTTGATAATGCTAAATATATCATTTTATTGCTTTTATGTTCATATTTTTATTGATATTTGTATATTATCTTAAGGATTTGATTTGATTTTCAAAACGGTAAATATTTGAACATCTTATATTTTATATATTTTAAACTTTCGCGATTTATACTTTTCATATTTAATATAACGGGTCTTATCGTTACGAGCTGACCACGAATGCAACTTCGTCGAAACGTCGGGCATTAAAAAGGTATTACTACCATTGGTTATTGCGATAAGGCCAGTTATATTAAATATGAATCTTATTTTTTTTTTAATTTTATTAATAAAAATATTAAAGTAAAAATTTATTACAAAAATGTTTAGGTCCTGTGAAATCTTGGGAGCCTCACGAAAAGCTACCAATCATAAGCGTACGTGATTTGTTCACAAGATTTTTGGACATAACGACGCCACCAACAACTATTCTTTTGCAATATTTGGCTAAAACTTGCGACAACGAAGACGAAAGAAAACATTTGAATACGCTCGCTACAGTAAGTATGGCTAGGTACCACAATATCATAAACGTGGTTTTGCTTTAAGATAAAGTAAATTTAATTGTAATAATTTGTAAAATATAGGATCCAGCAGCCTATGAAGATTGGCGTCATTATCATTTCCCAACTTTGCCCGAAGTTCTGAATCAATTCACATCAGCGAAACCGAGCGCGTCGCTACTCGCTGCTCTTCTCTCACCCTTGCAACCGAGATTCTATTCGATCTCATCATCACCAATCGCTCATCCGAAACGATTACACCTCACTGTTGCCGTCGTTACATACAAAACTCAAGGTAAGCATAAACAAACATTAGTCTGTATATATAGACCCTTACTGACTGATTTATTAACATACAACTCAAACCACTGAACGAATTGCACTGAAATAGAAGCAGATAGATTATTATAAGATAGGAATATAATAAGAAAATAATTTCCTAACTTCACCCCCTAAGGGGATGAAATTAGGATACAAAGTTTTTATGAAGAAATCAAACTAAACGTGAGTGAAGCCGCGAGCAAAAGCTAGTCGTGCAATGAAATGACACTTTATAAAAATGAATTATAACGATGTTTTATTTGTACTCGAATTTAGAGGCTATTTAGCCTACTTTAACACATATAGCTTGCGCTAGTACAAACGAGATTTATCTATTCTGGTCATGAGCTCAACAGAGAGACTCATATCCAAAGACTGTTTAATAGGAACATAACACGTCTACATAGAAGATCATTAGTAGAATATCACATAAACAAACACAAACATTTGAAGTGTAATCACGTTTATAGATCATAATTTGTAATGTCGATTCCTACGTAAGTTTAGTGTAATTTCCGTCAGAATGCGATCATAAAATACTATATTCGTGTTAGTATATAAATATTCTTGGAAATCTCTACTATTGACTATAATTAATGAGATTTAGTTTTGTTCCGTCCTTTAAATATGTATCTATTGAATGATGTCATGTTTATACAGATGGCGAAGGTCCAGTCCACTATGGTGTTTGCTCAAATTATCTCATGGATCGTAAGGCTGGGGATGAAGTTTATCTATTCATTCGAAGGTAAACAATTTGTTGGGAAATACATTACATTTTCCTTGATTATATTAATCAATGTAAATATTGATATTATTTTACCTTTCTAGTGCTCCAAATTTCCATCTACCGCACGACCTGTCCGTGCCTCTTATTTTGATAGGCCCAGGAACAGGTATTGCGCCTTTTAGAGGATTTTGGCATCATCGCAAGGCACTACAGAATACTCGTTCTCGCTCGAGCATTGGTCCCGTTTGGTTGTTCTTCGGCTGTAGAACAAAAACAATGGATTTGTATCGAGAAGAAAAAGAACAAGCTCTCAAAGAAGGCGTGCTCTCGAAAGTATTTTTAGCTCTGTCAAGAGAGAAAAATGTTCCGAAGGTTTGTTTTTTTGTTTGTTTCCGAAAATAAATAAAATCGTATTTTAAGTAGCATCCGCTAACTATTTTTGTTCATTGTTAGATGTACGTCCAAGAGTTGGCTGAAAAGGAAGGGGCTGAAATTCATGATCTGTTAATCAATAAAGGAGCTCACTTTTACGTGTGCGGCGATTGCAAAATGGCTGAGGATGTGCACCAGAAATTAAGGGGAATTATAAAGAAGCATGGAAACATGACGGATGAACAAGTGCAAAACTTTATGTTCTTACTTAAGGTTAGTAGTTTATTATATCGAAATCTTAAATATTGAATGAAATATATAATCTTAGGCTAAGTGTATACTGATACACAGTTTCCCGCAACGTAGTGACAAACAAATTAAGAACTGTGAATTTTATGATTCAAATACTAACATAATAACCCTACGATTATTATCGACCAAACTTGCCAAATCTGTACTGATATACAAATAATATACTATAGTATACATAGACATCTTGACATATGCTCAGAATTATTTGTTAACTGTGACCTGTTATTTTTATTTAACTGACATAAAACTTTTCAATGCGATTGTACTTATTTTCATGTGTATTAAGTGATAGCTTCGCCAATTGTGAACTCATTACAATTTTTTATTGTTTTTAAATACAGAGCAGTTCTCGAAGTTGGTGATATTTTTCTATAAAAGTACAATTACTTACGTTAACATTTTAATAGGAGGAGAATCGTTACCATGAAGACATATTTGGTATTACACTCCGTACGGCTGAGGTTCACAACGCCTCCCGCGAGTCCGCGCGCAGGAACAGAGTGGCCGCGCAGCCCTGACGCCGGTCCTCTCGCTTCTACGCCAACAACCATCTGCCGAACAAGCTTGACTAGATTTTTTTTTATATAAAAGAAAGTGGGCAAACGGACAGACAGTTCCATCCAGTGGCGGATCTAGGATTTGAATTG
This sequence comes from Hypolimnas misippus, assembly GCA_037950945.1. Classification (NCBI taxonomy): domain Eukaryota; kingdom Metazoa; phylum Arthropoda; class Insecta; order Lepidoptera; family Nymphalidae; genus Hypolimnas; species Hypolimnas misippus. The sequence continues at coordinate 3,763,098 of JBBEEQ010000024.1, forward strand.
GGACAGCTTGACCAGTGGTAAATCCAGGTTTCGGTTTGGTTAGGGGATCGACCATAATCAAATCTTGGTCGAGGGTAGGTTTCACAAATTAAAAACTAAACACATTAAAATGCACACAAAGTTTTATTTTTCCATTAGATTTCGAACAGACTATATCTTCTGATAAAAATTTAAAACATAAAATAATGAAGAAAATTGTACTGTTGGCTTAACTTGCTATTACAGTTAAATTTACGAAGATGTTATGATCATTAATTTGAGATTTGTCAGAGGTAAACTCAGATGCATTTGGTGGGGTGGGGAAACTCACTCTTAGCCTTCCACGAGATCCGCTAGTGATGCCACATGGTGGTTAGAGGCTACTGATGCCCATAAACATCTCCAACATTAGGTGAGTTGCCGGCCTTTAGGGTAAATAAATCCTTTACGTCGTACCGTCCGCCTAATATGTTAACCTGGATCCATTCATTTTCGACAACTTTACAGGACAATGGGATTACTAAATCTTTACTTTATTCTTAGCAAACACAGAATTTTATCTAAAATTGTTTTAACAGGTTGACGTAATATTAGGCCGACGTTATGTCAATTTATCGTCAAGAAATATAAGATTTCTATGATCGCTTCGAATAGCGGCTTTAAAATTTTCATCAGATATATCCTCATTAGAATCATTATTGATCTTCGATGGTCCAGCTTCTGCTAGTTAGGCGATTATAGTTATTAATTATATGAATTGTAATGAAGAGCAGTTATCAAGTAATTTGAAATTCCTATTGCTATTAGTTCTTTAATTAAGTCAATTAAAGCACCACAAGTACGACTGAGTGATTTGATTTAAGGCAGGCTTTTACAGAGGTTGTGCATGTTTAATTCGACTATTGTACATACCTTGAAGAGGATCCTTTAAAATATAACCAGCATTCATAAAACTTGAATACAGTATAATTAACATTGAATAAGTTTAGAATATAAAAAGCAGGGTTAAAATATTTTACGCACAAAAACGACAATGTTTTGTTTCGAACCTCCTTAAAAGCTTCAAATTTGTCAAAATTACGTGTGATTATTAATTAATGATGCGATAAAAAATTGATCTTTTGAAATATGAATTTATTAATCCATACTTTTTAGGATGTAATTTTAATAAATTAGTTAATAATAATAATAATGAGTAACCATTTTAAAAATCATTTTCATATTAATATTGTCCACTGTAATTTTGACATGTACGTTACTATGCATTTAGTTATCGAAACTCAAATATATTTTGTTATATTTTTATATTATTTTATAATTGATGTAGTTAGATCAAACAACGAGAGTTTATTTTTAATATTTGCAATTGCCAAAATTTGTACAAAATATTTTGTAATTAGATTATTTTTCGCTATGTAAATAAAAATATTTAGTTAACAGTGTATGTATTACTAAAAAAAAAACCTAATTTTAGATTCTTTTGTTAATCATCACATAAAATTTACTTATTTTTAAGGCAAGCAATAAGCCAAATGTTTAATTGATATAACAAGATTATATTAGGATAGAGAATTTAAACGTTTTAGCTATATTTATCAGTCTTCTATTGTTCTATCTTCTATGCTGTTAGATGTGAATGTTGACTTTGTGATTCTTTACGCTAGTCTTAAGAAATGTATTCATATTTTCTATTACTCATGTTTAAATATTAAATATACAAAAAAATATTTCTAACGACTAATATTTCTATATCGACGTAAAATAATTATAATTGTCTTTACCAGATATTTACAAATCATATCTTCTAAATTTAAAGCACGTTTGGGACTAAAATTAATGTACTATCCGATTCATATCATTCATATAATATTATTCGCACTGTTTCAACTAGTTACGAAATGTTTGACTGGAAAAGGAACAAATATTGCTGTTTGCGAATATTTAATAATAATAAAAAAATGTCTGTTATTTATCAAATAAAGTTCCTTAATATTCGGTAATGACTAATTTTTGTTTTATTTTAAATACCTCCAAATGCTAACTCAAGATGAATTCTATAATACAAAAGTCGTACCCTTAACATAAGGTTGTACTGTAAAAAGCCACAAACATTGATGTTTGAAATAAAAAAAATAATAAAAAATAGTATTATTATATGGATACTGATAAGCAATAATGCGTTAACCCACAAAAAGTCAAATTCAATCAATCTGGAAAATATGGATATATACTTCTTCAAACATATTTGTTTAGAATGGGTTTGAGATGTTTAGACGCCAATTTCTAAAAATGAAGTCCGTGTGGCTTGACACAGTATTGCTTATCATCGTCCATCTGTGAAGAATTCAAACACTGATATAGTTGTACTTTTTTTTTAACGCACATTGAATTTAGATATTTCACGATAGACTTTATTCTATTCTTCCACTTAATTAAAAAAGTATTAATTAAATGTAAAATATGATTCATAAAACTATATGTACTCTGACAGAAAATAAGGTTAACGTGAACCAATCTTTTAAGTTTCCTCATAAATAAAGATACAATTCCAAGAAATTTTGATAACAATGCATTCAAATATTACAAAGGCACGTTGTTTTTATAGCTATTGTAAGGAAATTACATCTTATGACGTCTGTGTAATGTCATTTGCTTCTTATAATTTTTTAGAGGTCCTTTGTCAGGACTTTCCTCTTCCGCTTTCTAGCGTCGTGAGCAATTAGTTCGGTATGACGTCATAGACCTCAATCAAGTGTCAACGTGTATCCTTAATCCACCTTTACGAGGAAACTCTAGAAAAAAAAACTATTATAACTTGATCCATATCTCGATACAATTTGTATCTGCGACGAAGTTAAAATTACAGTTTCTCTTTGACTTTTTCCGATATTTTTCTTTTGAAGAAAATTTAGAAATTACATTGAAGCGAATTAAATATGAAATACCGAGTCTTATATTTTTTTGTATTCGATTCGATGTTGATGATGGACGTTTCAAATATTTTTTAACCCCTAACACAAAATAAGGGGTGTTATAAGTATGAGCGCTATGTCTGTCTGTGGCACTGTAGCTCAAAAACAGGATCGATTTGGATGCGGTATTTTGTTTGAGAGAGGGTATTCTAGCAATGATTCTTAGAAAAGTTTTACCAAAATTCGTTCTTCCTAAATGAATAGATTGACGCGTTTTTTTTTTTAATTTTCAAGTTTAGTCTATTATTGACCATCTTTATTTTATTTTTGTCTTGCTTTTCATTTTATGGCAAAAACTACTATTTGTTTATTCCAAGTACATCTTTTCCATCTTTCTTTCTTATTTTTAATAAAATCATGAATAATCTTCTTAAAATAAATGTTATGGTTAGAGAATCCTTGTTATAAGTTATATATTTTTACTAGCTACGAATTTTGACTTTGTGCGTGTCAAATAAGAGAATCTTGTAAACCCACTTTCCAGTCGATTTGCGAAAAACCCGTTCTTATCAAATTCGAACATCACAAACAGAACATGCCTGCAAAATGCCAATTTCATACATCAAATACTTATAGTATTATAGTTTCGGAGAATTGCCGATGAGTCATTGAATGGTAGGTATTCCTCCTTTGCATTTTAGACCTCGGCTGCAGTTTTGTTTATTTTTGTCCCTTATGCAAAGATTGCCTGGAAGAGATTCCTATTCTTGTGTCTTATGCATTTGTCGCGAGGTCGCTCGTGTTTATGTGGAGATTGTTTTTAAAATAATAAGAATATCTATATTAATAGTATGAGGGGGTGAAGTTTGTTTGTAAGATTGTATGTAGGGGGTGTCTTAGAAAGTACTGACCCGATTCGAAAAAAGTCTTTTTGCGTTGGATAGCCCGTTTAATGAGTATAGGCTCTATTACATCAACCTACTACTCATAGGTGAAACCCCAAAGGCAGATAGTATATAATATATACTGAACGACCGTCTAAAACTTTTTTTTCTGTCTGGCGGGTACGATACGATCGCAATCTATTGAAAGTTAGTTATGCTATACATCTTCTCGCAAACGTAAACAATAAATTGATAAAGTTTTATTGCAATCAGATGAACGGTATGACAGTGTTTAAGGTAAATCCTAGCTATCGAATATCAAAGTTATTTATGTCATTTCAAATTTAGATCTTTTTCTATTCAATTATAAAACAAACGGCAATTAACAATCTTATTAATATTTAACTAAACTAGGTACTATTATCGAATGTCCTTACGGCTGTACGACTTTATTGAATAGTTGTGTATTAATTTGCATTGAGTAAACAATAGATATCTAAGCGGAAAATCGTCTTAGATCAATACAATTAGCTGCAAAATAAATTACGAACTGTATAATCAATTATTAAAGAACATGCTGTTTCTTTATTTGTTATTGCCTGTCAGGTATAGTAAGTAATATTATTTAAGATATTAAATAATTGAAAAACACCAAGGCCTGGTGTTTTATAAATTCACAGGCAGTAATAAGAAATTGGTAAATACATTAAGTGAGAAATATCTTAATAAAACACTTCTAAATTTAATATAGTTGTGTATTAATTTGCAGGATAGTGTCAGGATTCTTGCGATGCCATACACATAGTTTATATAGTTAGTTATTTTTTCTTTAATTGTCCTCTTTAGCAGACAAAATATATCGTAACATAACCTAACCTAACCTAACCACACATTGGTTCCAATCCAAGAGTTGGATAACTGAATCATTTTTATAATGTTAATAATGTTCGAATATAATAAATGATTATCGTTACGGATATTGTTACCAAATAGGACAAGTAAAGGAAAATATTAAGTATATTCTCAGTATTAAGTATATTCGTATGTTCGTAGTTGTAATATTGAAAAGTCAAAACAAAACACTTTACAAACGTTATCAATTTGTAAATGAATTCTTGTTAATTAAAAACACCAATTATTCTTATTAAAACAACGCATTAGCTTTTATAATTAATATTATTATGAATTATCCTGCAACTCCAACTGTCTGAAATTGTCCTATTGCTGGTTAAAACCTTCTCTCTTGTCTAGGAGAAGGATAGGAGCTTAATCCACAACGTTGATTCGATGTGGTTTGCCGGATAAATAAGCCAGAATTTCTTCTGACGCATGCAGGTTTCTACACGATGTTTTCTATTACCGCCGAGTACGAAACAAAGGACACGGACCACGTTCCATACATCGTTGGTCTTTACACTGATGAGCCGATACTATTTCTAAATTAGTGTCACTTGTTAGATAGAAATATAAACTTAAAGCCGCCATATTTTCAGTTTTATTAGCATTGGTATTTAATCAAGTTATTTAGGATTGAATAAATATTTAGGTTATGTTCGGAATATTTATTTTGATTAAACATGACTTAGCAATTATTTACACGAGAGAACATTGTTCAAAAATAAACAAAATCTACGAAGAACTGCATGATGTAGAACAAATAAAACATCTCTCACTATCAAAGAATTTTAAATAAAACCTTTTTATATGCCTAAATATATTTCAAACTCCGTTAAAAAAGAAAATGTAAGGCAATGCAGAATTAGACGCAAAAAAAACACTTGAACAATTCAGAAGTGCTAGCCCGGATTCGAAACTGCAACCATGGTCTGTTAAGATCGTTGTGTTCTTTCCATTACGCCATCCCAGTCTGAAATGACGATTATTCGTAATTACAAATTCTGTTAAGTACCTGTTAGTTGTAGGTGTATTTTAATACAAGAAGCTTTTGCTCAGTACAAATGGAAACATTGTATTGAATGAATATATACTAATATTACAAAGCGGTAATATTTGTTTGTATGTTTTGTTGTATGGGGGGAGGGGGTCTTAAACTACTGATCCTATTTTTTTTTATTTTGCGTTGAATTTTATTGATGATGGTTAAAGGCTATTATATTACTACAATTCTCTAAAACGAAGCAATAACTATAAATACGAGTGAAATACTGAGGGGCCGCTAGTATAAATATAGATTGCAAATTTTAGTAAATTTGATTTTTTTTTAATTCCCGTCAATAACGTTATAGACACTCATTCATATAATAGAAGTATAAAATTCATAAACCTTATGAGGATAATCATAAATTATTATCTATGTCTACCTTCTTTGCATATAATTAATTCGTTTGTTTATAATCATCATAGTATGTACTACTAGCTGCTCCTCGCGGCTTCACTCGCATTTTTGTTTTTTGCTCTTATGAGTCGTAGAATGATAGAATATAAGCTTATAATCCTTCTTATTAACTGGGTTGTTCACCGCAAGAAGATTTTTTCATACATCTCCGTAATTTCAGAGATTATCCCCATCATACAAACTTACAAACAAATTTCACCTCTTTATAATATTCAAAGACAAATCGAACATCGAGTAGCACCTTACTTAAGGAGTTATTTAATTGTTTATTATGTATATATGTACAAACGTAGTTCATTAACCTATACAAAAGGACCATAAGGATCCATAAACATTGGTAATTCCACAATATCTAACATATCTCACGTAGACGTCTCGTCATCTTCCATTCCTAATTACGTTGGACTAATAGGTGACTTATACAATACGAAAATCCGGGAAGTACATTGCTTTGTCACGTAAAAACATCCAATTGTATGCTTTGAACTATTCACTTTTTTAAAGCCCGTGTCATAAAAAATCTTAGCACGTCTGTTAGAGTTAAGCGTGAATTTATTATCAATAATTTTTTATATGGTTTCCGATCCAGAAAAATATCTTGTTTATAACCGACTTCAAAAAATTAGTTTTTATATGGGTATGTATTTACATATGTATGTACATCGGAAACCATATAAAAAAATCATTGATAATAAATTCACGCTTAACTACATGGGTATGGCCGCATTTTTATCAAAAACCACAAATCCGATTTGATTATGGTTTTCACTATTTAAATGCACATTTTTTAAGGAAAGTTTTAGTATAAAGGATCTGATGAAGGTCTTCGGAGATAAACAAAGAAACACTTCAATAACTAACAAATGATTCTAGATTTCTGTGATTGTTTGTCTATATAAACAACAGCAGTTCGGTTCGATTATATTTTTCTACTTAACAAGGGCTTTCTTTATTTCATTTATCACCATATTTAAATAATTACCGCTCTGGTAAATCGCGGTAAAAATATATATTAAAGTATAGTAATTAATATTTTGATATTTTTTTTTTAAATAAACACTTTAGTATAATAGAAATAATCAACTCACTTTTTATGGTTATTTAATCTGATGTTATGATGTGTGCTTGGCTTTTAAAGGCGCAGTTAAATGTGACATTGAAATAAAATAGTTTCATAGAAAATAAATAAGCGTATAAAATATAATCGCAATTCCTATTATTTAGGAAATATCGTTTACATTTTTATAACAATAAACTGAGGTAACCGTGCGAAACCAGATTGCGTGATCAAAATCGCCTTAAAATTACGATGTAGTTTTGTCTAACCATATATTCCCCAGTACTACCAACATAGCATATGTTATGTCATCATTATCTCAGGGGCTATCAAATAGCTGACCGCGGTAAGGATTCCGACCGCTGGTCTACTTTATGCGGACCTTAAGTAAGCAGTGGAATAAATATCAAAAACTTAATCATTTACTTCGGTTTATATTAAAAAAATCTTATTTGAACCTGTTAAACATCAACTGACAATTTTTGACGAATGACATTTTTTTTTAATTCAATTCTTAGTTTTAATGGCTTTTAGTTGTGCCATATGAGCACGGATTATTTCGCCAATGTCACGTAGGATGGAGAAGACACGAAGGAGGGTGTTCGGTGCGGTTGAGATTACAAAGTCATACATTTTGAAAACAGCGAAATAGTAGAAATTTTATTGTTAATCTTTTTTTTTCTTAACTTGAGATAGTATTTGCACCTGTCTACTAAAAGCCATAAACAAAACAAAGAATTGTATTAAATAGTAATTGCATTTTTCAGTTTATTATTTGATTTTAGCTAACATTATGATGTAAATGTCAAGTTTTGAAAAAACATACATCGAATGAAACTAATTAGTGATCCCAGGTGTAGTAGTATCACATATACTCTGAGAGCCAAACTGTAGCCAACACGAGCTTTGTCTACATTTTATATATGAGCTGGCTCAATGGTGGTACTATTATAGAAATATCCGCGTGATTTTACTCATATAGCACTGCATTTTATACGGTGAATGAGAAATTCACTGACACGTTGGCGCAGTGGTCACTACAACTGACTGAAGCGCTAACGGTCGCGGGTTCGATCCCCTCTCACGGCAAATGTTTGTATTGGCCATGCAGATGTTTGCCGTGGTCTTAGTGTTTGTGTTAGTGTTGTGAGTGTTTCCGGACCCCCGACACAAGATCACGCGATCTTAATGGGGGCCTTCGATTGTGATGCGTTTATTTATTTTTATTACAATGAGAAGGCCAGAAACAGCTTCCCTTATTTCCTATTTCATACCTAATTCTTTTTAGGCTGATAAAGAATTAGTGGCTCCTATGGTGCTGTAAATATCCGGCGGGTAGTGGTGATCACTTAACATCAGATGACGTGCTCGCTCGTTTGACCGCAATTATTATGAAAGAATGCTTATATCTTGCTTAAGTTACATTCTACTAAATGTCTATGACATTTTTTCAAGTGTTATCTACCCTTTTTCTCCCATTCAAGTACATGTCGTCTTCAGTACATTTTCTGTTTTACCAATTTAATGAAACTTCAAAAGCATGAATGTGGCAGACGAAAGACTTTTTAAAATAATCACTTGTTTCTGATAATGCAACGAACACTTTTATGAACATAAATTACATTTTTTAATTATCCTAAGTCTAAATAAAAGAAGTCATACAAATATAATCTCATTCCTACTAGCGACCCCTCTCGGTTTTACTCACGTTTAACATAGGACTTTCATACAAACTTTCAAACCTCGTTTTACCACCTTGGGGGTCGAATTTTACAAAATCCCGTCTTAAAGAGGACCTACATTCTCAAAAGAACCTACATGGAAAATTTGAAACTCCTATCGCTTGAGATTTCGTGATGAATGAGGTGATTTTTTTTTTCTGAAATGTGTACTGCTGTTGGCCCTACTGGCCTTGACAGCGTCACCGGGGCGGGGGGCGGGGGGGGGGGGGGGGGGCTGAGTACTGAGACTCGGCCTTGAAATTGGGAGCCCCCGTTGGGGCTCAGAATGGACGTTCGTGTCTCCTAGTGAGATCGCACCTCGGCTTAGAACGTCGTCGGAGTGGAGAGTGAGTGATCTTTCGCACTCTTATATATGTTAGCCTTGAGCGGGGATCGAATTCGCGGCCGATAGCGTTTCGTTGCAGTGACTACTGCGCCAACCTGTCGTCAAAATTAATTATACTAACAATCTCTTATCTTATCGCGTAGTTTAATTGTACTTTATTGTGTATTTTAAATACTTTGTGACTTTTAATTATATAATTTAATTTATAGTAATCAATTATTTTTCCTATTGTATAAGGAAAACAAGGACTGAATATATTTTCATATTACATTCATACATTTAAAATAAGCCTGCCATCACCCAAAACTATATGGCTTCATGAACTTTTAAGAACTTATTACTGTACTTACAAGTGATTTGTTTCGAAGTATTTTTATTAACACATTGCACCTGAATTACGTGCTAATTCTGAAGTCTATTTAATGAATAGTTATTATTCCTTTTTCCATCCCTTCTCTTTCCATTTCACTTTTTATGTCTAATTTTTTTTTTGTTATTTTTTAAATCGACAACGCACTGGTTCCTCTGTTGCTGTACGTGTTCATAAGCAGTGGTGATTACTTTACATCGGGTTAACTGTTTGCTTGTTTCCTTGCTATTTAAATAATATAACATTTTAAATAAAATAAAAAACCGACAATCTACTCATTAAGACATTTTCAACGAGCTCTAACACGATACTTCTGTTGTAATTTGGTGAGGAGTGGTGTACCCTGATGTTTCTGTTTCTGTCTAGATGATGCTGCAAGATTAGGTCAAGTTTGTATAACTATGTTATTTTAATATCATAAAATAATAATTATAGTATAGTCAACTTCGAGTCGGTAGAAGAAAATTGCATAGATCCTTTCAACAACTAGAAAAGAACAGTTAACCCTCAATCGTCTGAACAGATATTCATAAATTATAACTAAGATTCATCCCGACATTAGCTACCAAACAAAAAAACCGTATCAAAATCGGTACATTCATTAGGGAGGTACGATGCCGCAAGCAGACACATATACATATAAAACTTATAATATTCCTCTTTTTAAGACGGGCGTTAAAAATAGACGTCAGATTGATGATTTTATATTTCGCTTTGGTCGAACGAAAATTTTTAATACCCATTCCATCTTGGACATCACTTTAATCGTAATCAAGGTCTTGGACTGACGTAACGCCAGACTGTAACATACGTCTAATATTCATTATATTGCCAAATTGTCAAATCTATAAACAAAGATGTTTTCTTAGAATGAGTTACTCCATACGCCGACCCGCTTTTCACAATGAATAAACAGTCCCGAACGATTGGTAGTACAATTAATAATACATAGTCCGTATTTTGCGTAATAAGTATAGGAATTGTTGATTTATTATAGTAATCGCGTTACGAGGTAAAGTCTGTCTTAATGAACTGACTCATCTATGTGTCAAATCTTCTTCACGTATGCCAGCTTTGAAAAGGGACGTCCCTATGATTAGTGATAACTAGCGGTAATTAGCTGAGCTGTAATAATTTCATTTTCGAACAATATTTATTTTTTATACATAAAAAACAAAAAATAGTCTTTTTAAGATGGATTTCACTAGTCCTTTTGAAACGTCAAAATAAAACTGAAAATGTTAAAGCTACCGGAATTCAGATCTTACCGAGAAGTTAGTTTTGTATCTAATAATAAGAATACTGGACAGATTATTTTCGATAAAGTTTAATTAGTAGAGGACAATCGGAATGATCGCTAATAAACGGAAAACCAGTAAAATCATTTAACTAAAATTGTAATTATTCACATTCAAATTACGTGATTTGTTTTCCTTCTGGAATTTTATAATTATACCAACATAATAAGTCTTCTCAATCTTTCAAGTCACGACCAGACTCTAATAGACCTATCATCAAATATCCACTTCGAAAGGAAATTAATTAAACTCGCGAGTTTGCGAACGAACCTTTGACACTACTTTATATAATAGGATAGTGATATGCAATAATGCGTCAACCCACAAAAAGTCGAATTCGGATATAGAATTTCATGTCATCTAAACTAAATAAAACGGTTTTGAATATTGAGTTGTGCTAAATATTTTACAATATTTAATAACCAAAAATATTTGAAAAACTTATTATTAGATAAAACTTGAGATTGAGATGGGTATATACGTTTTTAAACAAATCTGTTAAGAATCGTTTTGACATGTTTAGACGCCATTTTTTATCAGCATCCAATAAATAATTAATTAATTTTATTAATTTAATTAATTTAATCTCCAAAAGCTAAATACGCAATTGCCTTACTTGACTAATAGACTAAAATAATTCCAGTTACTTTGATTTCAAAATCAAACTGCTGGATCGATTTTGATGAAAATTCTTAGGGTTTGATCTAAAAGCTTTTCTTTTATTTCAAATACTCTTTCAAATGAAAAAAAAATCAAAATTGGTTGCGAAAATTGGCGGAGTTCTAAGGCGTAAACACACATTAAAAACGTATTTGTAAACTACGAATTGGGAATCTTGATACTATTTTATCTTATATAAATAATTTTATTCATAGTATTATCTATCAAATACCATAAACAATAAATAATGAAATAGTCATTTAAATTTCATGTGAAAAATCCTAAGGCTTCTGAGAATTCTTAGCATTTTATTATATAATACAAAATTATTTTCTTGATATCGCTACTTCACAGTTTACAGATTAGTATTCAATCTGATAGATATATTTTAATTAATAGCATATACCTACTTAATACTGTTAAAAGTCAAAAATATATATTTTTGAGACTTTAACGTTAAAACTTAAATATTTTAATGAACAAAAACATGTGATATGAATAGCAATCAAGTAGAAAGGAATAATTGATTCCGAAATACATATTAATGAGCCTGTACCTAACATTCATTAACAGTTAATAAATGTTTTTTTTTACATTGGGGAACCGGATTTAGAAATAACGGGAAGGGACTTGTATTGGAAAGCCCGATAATTTTAATCTAAGTAGCTCTATTAAGCTATTTTTAATAGTACCAGCGTTGCGTGACGCACGATTGTTGATATTTTTTGCGGACAATGTATAGCTTAGCCCTGGCGGACCGGTTGCCGAGACAACGCGCTCAGTCCGCTAGTCGGTCTTCTCCGGTTTACATATATATTATGCTGCTGTACGAAACTCTATCAGTACGTACGAGCTAGTACAATTTTACCGTGCGTGTACGCGTCAAATAAATGTCAAATATTTTCAAGTGTTGCGTGAAAGACGAGAATTCGGAAAAGGATTTCGGTAAATCGGATAACATGGAAACGGATTTCGGTAAAATTGAAACGGATTTCGGTAAAATGGAAAAGGATTTCGGTAAAATGTCTTTTACCGAACAGGTTAATGGGCACGCGTCTTGTCCATTCAGTGGTACTAAGATAATGACAGTGAACAATGAGAAACAAGTGAAACCCAATCTTCGATTGAAAGTACCACAGCCCATTAAGCTGAAAAATCATCTTGTTGGTGACGAAAATTTCGATCATCTCCATTCACAGATTGAAGAAGTCAGCTTTGTAAGTGCCTTTTAATTTTTTTTTAACTATATTGGAAGTTATTATTATATCTAAATTAGAGATATTATGTTTATTTAAATTATAATAAATAAAAATAATTAGATTATACACAGTCTTATTATGATGTGAAAAATAGCGGATATTCTTATACATTTGGATAATGCTTGTATATATTCTAAGAATAAAAGTGGCTACGAGCAAAGTTAGCATATGATTTTGATCAGATTTTTAAAATATTAACTGTCAAAAATATAAACAAAATATTTCAATATTTGTTTAAAAAAATATAAACAAACTTACATATATACCCAATTATACAAATTACCTACACAAACATTTAAAACATTTTGTTCAAATTGTTATTTTTCTAAAATATTTTGATATATATTTTCGATTCATAAACAAACATTATCGGTTCACGTTTATAGAATTTACATAATAATTTGTGAACATGATATAAAAATATTCATATTTATAAGGTAGATAAAAATAAACAATATCCGAAGTCGAGAGCACAACGTATATTATAAACTATATTACAATTATACAAGTATTACGTTCTCGATCAACGTGTTAAGTCACGTGGACAATTTTTAATAGATCCTTGTTGACATACCGTGATAACGTACGAACTTCCTGAACTGGCTTGTGTTCTATGAATTATCAATATTAATGTGACACTTGAGCGTTATTACTAGATTATAATTATACACCAATAAAAACAATGTACATTTATAAAACTATGACATTGTAATGTACGGAAGAAAAGTTTGACAGAGAAATGTGAGGAATTACATTTAAAATCGTTTGAGTCATTGGAGCCGGGAGATGGGTGAAACGGAGTGCACTTGTACCCCCCTAGCATGAAAAAGAATTATATAAATAAATAAAACATCACATTTTTTATTATTATTACGTCTATAATTACAAGGATAAATTGTATAAAATGACATCCAATTAATTTATATTAAAATAATTGTCATGGCCAGGATATAAACGAAATGGTCCTCGCAATCTTCTTTGTAATCTTCTTTTATGTTTAATTTTTGCAAAACAAAGTAGCCTACATTCTTATCCAGAATCCACACCATCTTCATACCAAAGTTCTACATAATTGGTTCACGGCTCAGGCGTGAAAACCTTACCTAGAGGGAGACAGAGTTACATTCGCGTTTATGATATTAGTATGAATAATGTCAGGTAAAGAAAATTATAGTTTCATTAAATACTTTATATAATTCTTTAATAATGGACGCTTAATTCTTAAACATTATTTTTTATTGATATTTAATATTTTCTTAGAGTTTCTTGACGAAAATTTAAGTATTACAAGGTATATGTCACATTTAATAGTAGTTAGTTTTGTTATTATAGTAATTATAAGTGTAACGAATTTTTATTAAAATATTTTCCCTACATAGACATTCTAATAAAACATTAATATATTACGTCAAAATTGATCTAAATGTAGTCCTGTACGTGGGAACTCGGATTATTACTTCCAACTGATTGGATTTAGATATAGTTTTCACTGCTAAATAAGACATATTCAAAGAAGGAAGGCTTAACAGATAATACATCGATGTATTGCCGCGGCTTCGCACTATATATCCGGTGCTGCTAATCTGTTAATAATATTACAGAATAAATATATGATTAAGTGTATTTAAATATAACTCTACTTTTTGCCTGGCCTTATTCGATTAAAAATATATCGAATACTTAAAAAAACATTCATAGTATAAACAGGCAGACTGGCAATGGGCAGAATATGTCGTATATAATACAGAATACGTATTAAACTTTGCATCGGAGTTTTATCTGAGTGAAAATATATTTTTTAATTTATTCTATTATGACCAGAGGTAATAGGGTTATTGGTGTACACTGTATATACTAATATAAAAAGTAAATAAAAAAAAATACCTATATAATATTATAAATGTATAAACTTATTGCTGTATTCTTATACATATAAGAAATATTTATGCAAATATAAAAAAAAAATATTATCTTAATACATTAAAACTAATATATGTAAGTCATTTAAAATTACGAAAAGTAGAACTCGGTACTTAGACTTCTGATTTAGTAAAAGGAAATTCCATTCGGCCCACGGCTAGTTAAATAATGCTTCTTTCCACTAAATTTAAGGACGTGCCTCATGTTATCATTCTTCTTTACCGTATAATATCAAACGATCTAACATTATTTGGATGCTCATAAGCAATAATGTGTCAACCCACAAAAAGTCAAATTTGGATTTATTAAGGTATTGTGATACTGCGTCACCTATTTAACATTATTCAAAAATATAACAAGTCATATAAACTAAATAAGTACGAAAAAATATAACTTAATTTAATGTTTCAAATTTCAAGTGCGTTCCATTTTTTGCAATTTCTACAATAATCTCAAATTATTGAAAAACTTTTTATTAGATAACACATTAAATACATCAATCTGCTTTCAATTCATTACACATTTGATCAAAATAGTAAAGAAAAGATGGATATATACGTCTTTAAACAAATTTGTTAAAAATGGGTTTGACATCTTTAGACGCCAATTTCTCAAAATGAAGTCCGTGTGGCTTGACACAGTATTGCTTATCAGCGTCCATTTGTGGTTACATTAGCTTAATGGTCTAAGGTTTCTTTACATACATACAATTACATTACAGGTGTCAAAATCATCTAGCAATCAGACAATTTTATTGTCAATTAGACGTTGTTCGCGACCTCGCGGATGTATTTACATTGTAGGTACAAACACCCATCGGCAAGTCAACTTGACAGCTAAAGACACATTTCGACGGAAATTTATTCAAACATATGTATTTGAAAATCAATAGTACGTCAAACTTATGTAGAGTTTTGTAAAACATTCGATTTGGCTGTTATTTTATACAGAAATATTATCTTAATATTAAAATTTTACACAATCTAGCCAATCAACAAAATTATGACAATAATTTATGTATTTTTATACCCTAACTATTTACCAAGTACGTACATATAAGTTTAATAGTTAAACTGGTTTAATTAGTTTTATTTTTTCGTATTAAAGTACTTTTGTCATAAAATATAATATGAAATGATGCATACAATAGAAGACCCACAACATCCAAGTATTTGTGACGTGCAGTCTACACGATGTCATTAATCTAACTCTAAGCTGATTAAATAATGACTATATTACATATTATGCATAATTTATAAATTTATCATAATTTTGACACTTTAATTTACAAATAACAAGTAAAAATGACGAATTCTTTTGCATGTTTACGTGCACGTTTCTCACCCACCCACTCTCTATCTCAAAATCTTGTTCCATTATTGTAATGACAATCCTGGTAATTAAGGCGGCGAGAGTTACATTTGTAAGTTATGCTTACGGACTTATGTAAGATTTACGTATGTTTTTTATTTGCGCCGATCATACTTACTATATAAAAAAAACTTATACAACCATATAGAAAAAAACAATATTAATTTCGTTATATTTTAAGTACCGTGCTAAGATCTGATTTAATTTTTTAAACTTACAGCTTACGTAAGCTTACCTAGGTTACTATAACTAGGTTACGGAGTTGTTTATATTGTTAAATTATTTTTAGAGCAGATTACATATTTAAGTTACGGGAGTAAAACTTTCAACTGTAAGGTACACTTAACAAGGTGAGAATTATAGGTACTTGTAAGTTTTACTCTTGTTATTGATATAAAACAACTCTGTAATCTGATAACAGTTATCTCGTTGTCTTAGATTTTCGCGATTATTATTCATTGAAATTAAAATATTTTAAACGGATTTAAATCGTTCGTGGTCACGGGTAGTCCTACCCGTGACCACGAACGATTTAATGATGCTGCAAAGTGCTCGAATCGTCGGGATGATAAAAATATATTATATATATAGCTATTTAAATCCGTTTAAAATAGTTGTATTTCAACAGTTATCTCTTTAACCTCACGAAATATCGAATACGCTTTGCGTATCAAAAATACGGCACTGAGTATAAATGATTTCAATACTAACAATTTATGTAAATCTTATAAGTCTTTTCTAATATTAATATATAAATTTTAACACTTAATCGATCTAAGCAAAGATCTTAATTTAAAAAGTTATAGAAAAGCAACACTATTATTGACTTTCAATGCACTTTTATTATATAAACGCATCTGTAGTTATTTACACTAATATTATAAAGTTTTGTATGTTTGTTTGTTTGCATTGGTTCTGAAATTGCTAGACCGATTAGAAAAATTCTTATTGCGATGGATAGCTCACTTATCGAGGAAGGTTACTGGCTATATAACAGCACGCTACGACTTATAGGAGCAAAGCAGCAACACCGCGAGAGAAACCGCGAGGGGCAGCTAGTAAAATATAATTGACGGTAATGAATACTGTTAACATAAAAGTAATGGCAGGTGTGACGTAACACGATTGTTTCCATTCGGTTTTTGTCCCTTGTTCATTCGATCATATATTTTTTTAGAGATGACTAAACTTTATTGAGAATCTATAAAAAGTTCATGTGTCCGGTTATTAATTACAACAAAAAATAGGTTATGTATTACAATATGAGTACAGTAAAAACTATTTGAGTGGGCGTTATCGTCTTTATTATGTAAAAATAATGATAAGTTACGAATATTTACATGATGGAATTGTAAAATTTAAAAGAAACATTTCAATCTATTCCTTGAGACAATTTCAACGAGACTCAACAATTACGGGCGGGTTGAAAGCAATATAATTGTCGTCTATTTTAAATTCAATATGTAAGAAAAAAAAGTATAACATGTAAAATAATTCGCATTTTTTTTCATTAAGGAAATAATGCGACTATATGACGTCAGCAAATAATCAACATGGCTGATGTAAACTGTCAAAACTGGCGAATCATTGTGACCTCGTGTAGCTTAAACGGTTTGGCCGATTTTGAAGTGTGAGGTGTTGAAGTGTGTGAGGCGTTGAGGTGTGTTAAATCCTGTTTAATGTAACTATTTTCAATGAAATTTTAATATTTTTTATTACATTAAATTCTAACAATAACTTTTAACAATGCGCGTATATGCTGATATTCAGTGGAACAATGTCACACAACTTAGTTTGTAACTAAAATCGGTTTAACAGTTTAAATATCAAAACGTAACACATACATACACGTTCTCTGATTTTTAATGCTATTACTGATTTACTACATGCTGTATAAGATTAAAATAAAAATGTATATACTATACAATTATACACACAGTTATATATTGTTAGATTTGTATATTCAATATTTATTCACTCTTATAGCCACCATATGTGTATATAATCTATATGTATATACAATTACACATGCATCCATCAAGAACGCAAATACGTCTGTTTGTTTACACGTCAGACGTTGGAAAGAATCGTTTCAATAGAATTTGCTTTTACGATTTCAAAACTGTACACGGACAGCAATATTTTTTGTTATGTTACGTTAACTACATTAGCGATAGATTTAAATTGAGTGACGATTTACTTTCGATATTCGTAATTCGACTGTGCATCATCAACTGCCTACGTCTACTTTGAATCGAATATTTATGAATAAAGACATATTATATTACTAGTCGGTACCCGGAATTTCGTCTGAGTAAAATTATATTTAGATAGTGGTACCTTCGCTCTGGTATTGTGGTACTGAATATATCTCTTACGCCAACGATTACTAGTTCGATTCCTGCATTATGTGGGTCTCGAAGAGCACGTAACGCTGTCGGTCCCGGTTGTGGGTACCTGATAATGATCGTTACTCTTAGTAGGGAGATAATTCTAATCTAAATGGTTACTGGCTTACTCTTAGGGGTTGCGGAGGTTAGATGGCAATACATTTGTATAAAAATCAGTAACTTGCCAATAACTGGACTAAACTAATAAGTAGAGCCTGGCATCACTGGAAAATGCTAGGTAGATGATTATGATGATGAACTTCTCTACTTGAATCGGATTTTGTTCACTCTTTCATTGCTTTCAATTTTGTTTTCCCGTAACCATCTTTTTTATTTATTCATTAAAATATCTTTTTAAGTAGCTTAAGTTACTATTTCTAACATTAACTATATGTGAGTGAAAGCTTCGTCAAAATCGGTCCAGAAGTTTCAAAGATTAGCCGGAACAAACAGACGGATAGACAGACAGACAAAAATATTTAAAATAATGGTTTAATGTAAGTGCCGTGTATACTCTCATATGCATTTATTTAGAAGCTGTTAATTTTAAATTATAAATAAACACTTCAATTTTACTTATTTACATAGATATGTAACAAGAGATAAGTAATTAAAAAAATAAATTTAAGAAAATAATAAGGAAAACGACTGTGCTTATAATAATTCGCCATTATCATTCTTTAAAGAAAATATGTACCGACTCGGTAAGAACTGCGCTATCAAAGTGAATAAAATGACTATCATTTGTCACAATCGATTAAGCCCTTAAGTAGTTACGAATGTACATGCATTAACACATACATACCGGCTAAATTCATAACTCTCTTTTACGCAGTCGATTAAAGACTTCTCTAATACCATACGTACATTTCGGTAAGCCGGTACATTTTGTTAAAAGATCGTTTGATGAACGGATGACGAACTTTAACGCCTTATTTCCTTTAAGTACATAATGAGACTGTTTTTTCGTCTTTTAAGATTAAATTACTTTTGTACGAGTAGATATTTCCATTTATACTACCAACTTGTCACCTTTGAAAAAGACGATACGATAATACTATTCGACCAAACTAAAAACATTATTTTGTTTTCGAATTCCAAATTCAAAAATACGAAAATACCATATGTTTTTTTTAATAATCACGAGAGAGGTTGACAAAGGACACCGTATCACCGAGCCTTTTTTAAAAAACAACAGGGTAATTATGCGTACGCTATCTTTATCACAACTATATATTTTAACAGTTGCTTTCTGATTTTGTCACTAAAACGAAACTAATTAATAGTCGAAATGTATCGTAGTGTGATAGCGATAGCTCACCGTAATAACGCTCCTAATTTTGTAAAATCGTTTGTATAGTAATATCATTTGTATGTTCACTATGCACATTCATTCTTGCTATCGATTTTGATGAATAAAACAAATAGTTATATTAAAACTGGTCCATTAGATTTTGAGATTAGTTGAATTACAAACATTATTGCTCTGTTGGTTTATGCGTTATGGATTAACTATTTTATTTTCCCTCATATGTAATGCTTTGTTCGTCTAAATTTTAAACTTCTTGTAAAAATAAACAATATTGATGAACTTTCTATTGTAAGCTTTTACAAATGCTTTAAAAATATTAATTAAATAAAGTCTATATTATTAAGTAATTTCATTAAATAACCGCTTTTAGTCTTAAATTACAAGAAAAAATAGCAACATCAACTCAAATCCGTACTAATTATGTGAGCTCAGTCTGTCTGTCTGTACGTTTGTATTACCAATAAAATATTGTTTATTTAAATTAAAAAATAATAAGGGTCCTCCACATTGTTGTCGTCCCAGGGCCTCCATACCCTTGTTGCTCCAGGACCACCATTCCTTTATTTTCCAAGACCTTTACATTGTTGTCGCGCCAGGGATTCCACACCATTCCTTCCCCAGGGTCTTTATACTACTGTTGCCCCAGGGCTTCTATACCGTTGTTATCCCAGAGCCTCCATACCGCTGTTTTGCCAGGGCCTCTATACCGTTGTTGCCCCAGAGCTACCATACCGTAGTTTCTCCTGGGTCTCCATGCCACTGTTGCCCCAGAGCTTCCATACCATTGTTATCCCAGAGCCTCCATACCGCTGTTTTGCCAGGGCCTCTATACCGTTGTTGTCCCAGAGCCTTCACACCTGTGTTTCCCAAAGCCTTCACCTATGAATCCGGCCCTGCATATTTGCAACCATTAGCGACTGATTAGCAGGTCTAATGCGTGGTCAACATATACATCACTTCCCAATCAGCGAAAGTAAACATTGAAGCTTGTCTCATAAATATTAATCAGCTGATTATGAACAGGGTTTTATGAATTGGTACCTATGGCGCATTTTGCTCTTTTCTCGTACAAATTTTCAAGCGAATTTAAACTGAGCGTAGTAGGAGTAAAGTTCGAAATTGGTTGAAAGCTTTCATACTTTACACCTTTGTTAATAAGGGCTGTAGCACATTAGTCGATTACACGGCTAACCAACTAGAACAATCATATTGTAAAGCTACAAAGGATTTCAATTGCACAGTATAATTAATTCGAACGCTTATATTTGATAATTCGTATATAATTTTGTATTAAATCACGCTACACATGTATTGTGACTGTGTGATGTCTTAATCGTATATTCAATTTAATATTTGATATCTGTTAGTTTGGTTGAATTATAATACAATATACACCGGCATGAAAGTTGTACTATTCAATGCAATAGTGACCTAACATGGATAGACTGATTGCTTACAGTACGAACTTTGTTTTTTTTTTCTGTTTTAGTTAATTCCATTGGGAATAGGCGAAAGTGTAACATATAAAGTGTAACATTTTTTTTAATATTTAGTACATTTATATTTTTAAGGGAAAGAATCTAGTCATAATTTTATAGTTCCATATCGTCGGGGATACTGAAAAACCGTTTTTCATAAAAAGTCAAAAGAACCAAAAATTGAATTACATTATTGACAAAAATAAGGCCCTGCGTTATTTATCTTTACGCAGTCAAAATTTATTTATGTTAAGTATTAATTTTACAAATATCGATTTTAATTTAAAAAAAATCGTATTTTAATTTAAAAAATATAGTTAAGCGTTCTTGCACTATCCCCGAGGATATATAACGTAAAATTTTTATAAAATTGTTATAAAAATGGCTTTATAGTTATATATTAATATAACAAGATGTTTTGTAATTAATACATAGGTGTTTCATATTTTTTTTAAATCTTTTCATCTATTTTGAAATCTTGAAACAACTCTATACCTCGATACCGTTTATCTGGATGAAATTTTTTTGACTTGACGCACGTGAAAAATGTAATGATTTTTATTAAATAGTTGAGACGGTAAAGTGTAACTACTAATTAACCTCGCATTTACATTGATAAATTTAGGTAGTCACAATTCACAACATTATTCGCGATCAAATAAAAGAGAACATACGGGCTGTCCGATCTTTTTTTCTTACTCATAAAATAATGAAATATTTGAGCATCACTGCTCTGGCGTCTCGAACTATCCATGACGTGCGACGCATAAGTTCAGTTTATTCTTACTTCGTAATAAATTAGAGAGACACATAAACCCTTGTTAGTGAACACACAAGATACGAGTCCAATGACTCGCGTAAGATAAGTAAACAAAACTATTTTTTTTCTATGTGAAGGAAACCTCCCATTTGGAGGGTCTTAATTAAAAGTCGAAGGCCCTGTATTATCATGATCAAATATACTTTATTGGCATTTTATTACAAGTTTTTGTATCTGTAAGCTCACTTGAAGGTTAACTATTTCAGGAAGGTAATTGTCCGTAAAAATAAGTTAAGTTCTATACAAAAAATGTAGGCCTTTCGGTAAGGGTTTGACCGAATGACATGGTTATTGAGATTTAATTAAATTAGGTTTTATATAATATATTCTTGTCATTGTAGATTAAACAGCTTGTAAATTTCCCACTTCTGGGTAAGGCTGTCCGCTAGGCGGATTATTCTAAAGAGAAAAGAAAAATATATAACCAAGTACCTCTTTTAAATTAAAAATGTTAATAGTTCTTACAACTATTACGGAATCGATAATTTAGTCTTTAAAAAAAATTGAAAATGTTATAAAAACTCCTGATAATCGACTCAGTGACAGAATTTAAACGAAACACTTCTGCTGCAAGTTGGTAAGGAGTAATGGATCCAGCTGATTCCACATGATCCTGCAGCCTTAGGTCAAGGTTACTTTACGTTATTTTATTTCGATATCATTCACAATATAGTATTTTTCAAGTAGATTAAAAGAAGAGAACTAGAAAAGACTTAATAACCTTGAAACGTCTGACCTGATCTTAATGAATTATAGCTAAGAACCATACCGATTACATCAGCTTTTAAACAAAAATACCGCATCAAAATGAGTGCAACATTTGTTAGAGGACTGCGATGCCGCAAACAGTCACACTGATACACAGATAAATATTTTTGGGTTGAGGTAAAAAAATGGGTTTACATTTAGTATTTAAAGACTTACAATTTTCGATTTAAGAAGAATGTGGACACAAAACTGTATATAAATAATAATTTCCCAACGTTTTATTTTTAATACCATATAATTACAATTTGGACCGCTTTGAAACTAATTTTTTTAGAGTAACGGTGATTCAACAAATCATCTCACAGATATTTTTAATCGTCATGATTTAGTGAAAACACAAAATAAACAGACATTTGGTATTATTTGGGTACAATTATTTTTATTGGCTATGAGCGAAAGTATTGCTTCTAAATATTTGAATTAAATCACTAATGTTCTATAATTAAATTAATATGTCTAACAAAACAAAGACGGATTTTCTTTTGTTACAGCACTCATAATAAACTTTATGAAAGTGTAAAAAAATGTTGGACTGTTTGAATGTGTTTGATGTTATGAGTAATGTGCACATTAATACGTAGAAGTTTAAAGGTAAGATTAGACTATAGTGTAACATAATGTAATATAAAAGTAAAAAATTGTAAATAAAAAATAAACTAACGAAAAAATATACGAAAATTATATTTAATTTTTGACGTTAAGAATAATCGTTACTATTTTGCGTAAAGTTATTTTTAGGTCTCAATTTTTATCGTTGTCTAAATAAATAAAGACTAACTTATTTAAAAATATACAATAAACGCCAAAATGGTGTCCAACAAAAAGAAATATGAATCAATAACACCGATATAAATTGAACCTTCATCACACTTTAGGCCATAGCGGCTTACTTTCAATCGAAAACGTTAAATTTTAAACCTTAAGTACACATCATATCGGCTCTCATTATTACCTGTCAATCGAAACTCGTTGAGATAATGATGAATTCTATGTCGATAAGGAACTACGGTTCGTATTTTGTAGGTCATTGCGGGCCAGATTCAATTTTATGATAAAGAAAGTATAACAAAAGATATTATTAGCAATTGACGTGAAAGTAATATCTTTTAAATATGCCGTTGTAAGCCTTTTTTGAAATAATACATTCATATTGATAATATAAATACAAAAGTAAGCTTGTATGCCTGTTTATTACGTTTTCAGGCTCAATTCACTGTACACATTTTGATGAATTTTAGTATAAAGTGATATTGGGTCTTAGATGAGAATATAGGCTACTTTATGACACGAAAATATGTGGTGGTGGTGATGAAATAGGGGATGGGAGTTTATATGGAATAAAACCAATTAATAGTTTCATAAATATTAAAAAATGTTTCGTATATTTTTTCGTTTATGTTTTTTCCGTTAAAACTGGGATAACAAGTTTGATTTAAATGTATAAACGTAAATAAACCTTGGTTATACTATAATATGAGATGATTTTATTTATATGATGTTATTCATAAATTACATAACGGAAGTAATTATATCACTCACCGATGTTCGTAGAATCTCATGATTCGTCTAAATGATGGGCATTAAATAAATCTTTATTAAAGATCCATTAATCTGTAGAGTTTCTTAACACGTCTGTCGTTAAATAATCAAGTAAATTTACATCGTTGTTACAAATATAAAGTCAAAGAATTAAATAAATATACGGTTTTATTTGCCCCTATTTTTTATTATTTTAACCTACCACTATTTCAAATCCTTACAGCACTTTTTTTGTTTTTTTCCGATTAAAAAGTATTATTCTCATGCATTAAACTATATTACCAAATTTCATTTAAATCGGTTCCGTAGTTTAGGCGTGATTGCGTTACCCAGAGACTGAGTTAATGTCGAAATTATAATAAAAGGAAAGATTCTATTTTTGTATCCAGTAATATATCATATATTAGACAAGAATTACACTTGTGAGTTTTGTTCACGAACTTACATAAGATTTGCAAAAATTGTTCTTCATTGCTTTTACATTTAAAAGAACTTATTTTCAGTAATTCATTATAGAAACTCACACCTTACGTTACTTACACCTAGGTAACTGTTTCCAGATTAGATCGTTTTATATCAGTTAGGTGAGAATTACATTTGTTAGTTTTACTCTCAAACTTTCAGAAAGATTTATATAACGTCAGTGAATTTCTACCACCGTGTAAGTCAAAGTAAGCAGTTTTACAGGAGAGCGAAATATTGTACAATTTTCTATACAAACCATTCTGGATCAATATCACATTGTGAGGTTTCTCTTTGCCGTTAGTTGGGAAATGATGCAAGTTTCTCACGATCATGAGAACTTACAAAGTGTCGTATCTAATCAAGTGTTAAATTTCATTATTGATAAAAAACGATAATTAATCGATATTAAATAAATTTTGATATATCGTTGGTGACACTACAAAAACGCTTAATAGAAAATGTCCATAAGGCCTCTTTTATCAACAATGTACCTAATTTGATATTTGGTTTAAATTTAGATTTTATAGGAAAAGTAGATAGTTTTGCAGAGTCCCCGTCGATATATAAAAGGAGATCGTGAATTGTGCATATAAATAATAATAATTATATAAGGATTTCTGATAATCTATCCCTCAAAGGGGTGAAACTGAGCTTCAAATTTTGTATGGAGAAATCTAAGTCGCGAAGCCGTAAGCAAAAGCTAGTCTTATTATATTAGAAGTATCATATTACAGTTAAGACATCCAGTCTTTTTTGCCTTGTATGAGCTCGTATTATACGTGCTTAAAGTCTTGTACTCGCTTGTAAACCCTTGTCAAGGTCGAGTGTTTTGAGAATGAAGTACGCGTTCGACTGAAAGAAAATAAGCATACGAAAATATAAGCCAGGTGTGTAAACGTCGTACACATGCACATTTAAATTTACATGAAGTTCCGTAAATATTGATGTTATGTTATGATATATATGAACCGTAATATAATTTATAATTATTTGACCATAATAGTCCGCTGTTATTAAATGGTTTTAATTTTACTGAAATAAGTGTGTCACATTTTGCGCATGAAGTCAGTTCCTCCATTAAAAAAAAATCTTGTCCATAACGTTATGTAGCTTCCAAATAATACTTCAGTTTTAGATAAATTATGTAAAGAAATTACGCAACAGTGAGCAACTTTTTCACAATGAACAACTTTTTCCCAAAAGACCAGCCGTGAGAACGATACCGCTTATAAATGTTCTAATTAAATAACAAAGATTCGTCTGTCGACAGGCGCTTGTAATAAAATAACAAATGAGTTTCTCGAACTACTTGTTAGTGCTCTATTATTAATTTATTACACACCAGTTGGTAAATGACGAGGTTGTTTAAATTGACCCATTCGCGGTACGCTACTTGTCTATTTTACCCGACTGTCCGACGCAAAGAGGGTAATGAGTTTATCAACCTATGTATGTATGTGGGTTTGTAGCTTTGTGGCACTATTTAGACAAAACGCGTGGGCCGTTTGCTTCGTCATGACAATTTGAATATAAAAAAGTATAAAAATTTGGATAAATCGAAATGACTGATTTTAGACGCCATAATGTAAAAATAAAAAAAAGGAAAGTTGACGAACTATGTCAATTGGTATAGGTATTACCGTTTAGGATCTATAACGATTTAAAGTTGTTTAGTAAAAAATCTCACTGATAGGCTTTTAGATATAACTGATATTAATTCGGTATAGCTGTCTGCATATGCTCTTGTTACAAGTTGGTTTTTGTTATTTTGTTAAGTGTTTTAAATGCGTTCCTTAACAACTTTAAAAATAACTGAATAAACGCATTGCATTCAACGGCCCCTAATAGGGTCTCATGTTCCTGTGTTTTGGATCCAGAGACACACACAGCACAAGCGCAAACACCAAGACCATGACAAACATCTGAATGGTCAAAATTGACATTTGCCGTGAACGGTGATCGAAATCGCGACCGTCAGCGCTTCAGTAAGTTGCAGTGGCCATTGCGACAACCCGTCTGCCAACCCATTTCTGTTGTTTTTGTTGATGGTCTTAAAATGTTGCATTATTCAAGATTCGACGCTTCTCTTAATATCTATATAGTGTCCCTCAAGCATCTAGATTGTCAATTTCTTTGTAATATATTTACGTGAACGACAATCATTGATACGAAAATTGATCGCAATTGAAGTGGTTTTAGAATTTAAGCTTCAATTGGACTAAATATTTGATGTATTGTACCGGTACCTTAAGAGGAAATTATAACTTAACTGATAACAGTTTATTGCTTGCTGTGGGAAAAACAAGTACTGTTTTAAAAGTGTGGTCCGATTTGAGAAAACTTTTTTGTAAATTTAGATTTCTTATAAATATAATACATTAATTCATTAGGTTATGTCAGACTTTATCGGGTTTCCCATTCAAACATTGTTTTTATAGCTCAGTATGTAAATGAGATGCCTCTTAAAATCTATATCCATATACGTTATAAGCGTTTTATCACTGCCATGAATTTCTTCTTCTTCTTCTAGTGCCGTCTCCTAACGGAGGTTGGCGACCATTAAGGCTAACTGAACTTGGTTCACCGCTGCTCTAAACAGTGATGCAGTACTCATATTAAACCACTGGCGCAGGTTTTTAAGCCAGGAAATTCTACGGCGGTCAGGTCTACGGCGGCCTTTTACTTTCCCTTGTATAATGAGTTGTAGCAGCTCATATTTCTTGTTTCGCATGAATTTGAAAACAAATTTTTATATGGGTTACTAACATAGATTATATTAGTTGCCCCTCGCGGTTTCATTTGTGTTTATGGTTACGGCTTCGATCTTATAAGGTGTAGCGTGACGTAATATAGCCTAATAATCTCATCAATGAACGGGCTATAAAACTAACAAATTTTATTCGAATCGGGTTCGTAGTTTCAGAGTGTACAAACTTACAAACGAGTTTTATCTGTTTAATAATACTAGTACAGATTCCGCAGTTTTTTATGTAAAAATGCAAACTTGTAATGCTAGCATTGAAGTAACAATGTAAAATAATAAAAATATAAAGAGTTTTAAAGATTTACAGATGAGTATCAGACATGACAACGCGGATGCGGGAAAACCCAAAAGGCGCCGCGGGCGCAGTTATTATACGGTTCACGGTGTTTCATAAATCGAATTTCATTGTTACTGAATAGATCAATCACTCGGGTTTAAAATTGAGATCCTTCTTTTAATGGCCATTCAGTAATGGAATTTAGTCGTTGTTTTATTTTGATAGAATTATTATTATTTAATTTGGCTATAAAAACATTTTTTTATCTGAAGGATCTGATAGTGAATTTAATTTTTCCAGTATAAAAAATATAAAATAAAAATATTAAAGTATATTTTTTTCGATATAAATTTATTAATAAATAAAAATTAAAAGGTATCTTATTCCATGCTAATTAAGTATACAATTTTAACACACAAATACAATCATTATCTTTATATTTAAAATTTAAAGCAAAAAAAACTGTTATAAAACAACCTTTAATTTAAATGAGCTCAAAATAATAAAATAAACTTTCCCTTTAAAAGTTTTATTATCAACTTATCATTACACGATTTATATAATATAAAAATATGACGCGAGATTTAAGTACTCGTATTTACTAAGTTTGAAAATTTTACCCCGGCTAGCACTGATGAGTTTTCGCGTGCCAAATTTGTGTTTAAATTCACCTCGAGGTCGACGGTAAAGAAGACCATCGTTAGTAAACCTGTATATGCCAGAAGAAATTCTGACACATATATATCCGCCAACGAATTAAGCTCTAAACACCCTTCTTAATAGGAGACGAGGTCTTTGCCCAGCTGAAGGCTATATTTATTTCTTTTATATTTCCTATTTATTTACTCATTAAAATACGATATTATATTTACATAGGACGTAATGAAAAACTTAATTATTTACAAATCATAATATTATTTTTAGAAATCATATAAAGTGGGACTGCTTATACTTACTAAGATTCTATATTACTCTTGTGGTGGAAGAAAGAAACACGTACCTATAACACATATATCTAATAATATTACCTGTATAAAGATAGGTGTATACATTTCAAATTTGCTTATAATGTGTTTAATTTAATTATTTCTTGGTTTATTGATAAAGTATCACAAACTTACCGACTAATTTATTACTAGTCTACTTTAACATTAACCTAATAATTGATATACGAGACAAGTCATATTTACATTCGATATGAATACCATTTAAAGATAGACAGAAATCACGACTATTACATACACAATATAACATAACCTTCCTAAAAATACTGAAAGCTAGGCCCACACCAGATGATCCACTGCGGTCCAATCGTTCGCGGTGTCGGTAGGAACGCGATCGAATGTCACGATCGGTATCGACTAGCCGCTCGAGATCCTTGCGTGGCGATGATTACATTTCTAAGATTTAGGGCCTGTTTCACTGGTTCCTGTTAAAATTTTAAAGAGCTAACCGACATTTAACGATAACTAACAATTAAGTTTTGATTATATATTTTTCTCTTTCACCATAGACCTCCATGGTAAATTAAATTATAAATAAATTAAATTGATATAATATCGAGATCTTTGAAACCAGTTTGCAGTTTATAAGGTGGTGGTTAAACTACCGTGAACTTTAGTCGTAACCGGTGAAATAGGTCCTTACTCTCGTAATTTTTAAAAAATAAATCTGTTACCTAACGAAATTTGTTAGTGTCAAAAATAAGACACTGATAGTAAATTCTATAAGGTATGAAAGCAATGACGAATAATTTATGTAAATCATATGAAAATCTGTAAGCAAAAATTACAAGTGCAATTGTCACCGAATTCTCGCATCCGATCCGTTCGTCGCGGATCACCGATTGAGGTGTATGTGCATCCAGCATATAAATTTAATTTAAGTGCAATTTATTAAAGTAATTTTCCTCCTATTTCTATGAATCACTGACGTTGAATGCTTTCAAGGTAGTTTAATAGTTATTATGTCAATTAAACGGTAGTCAGTTCCAGCTAATAACGGTATTAGTGCAATGAACCCATTCGAGTGAGGAATGGTACTGTCGAGATTTTGACTGTCTAGATCTGTGCGAGGTTTGGTAACAATCTATGAGAAAACAACTCCTAGAATGATCTATAAAAAGACTTAAAACAAAAAGTGAAAATAACGTCAAAGTCAAAATACGCGATTTCATAATAGTTATTTTGATTTTAAAATCGAAGTACGGAACCGATTTTGATGAAATTTGTATGAAAGCGATGGAAAAGTATAAAGTAAAAAGGTAAAAAATAATTATATTTTGGATTGACTTGAAATTTAAAGTGTTCGAGTAATTGGTGAACATACGTAACATAAAAAAATAATTCCCCCATGAATTGAGAACTTCTTTCGAAGTCAGTTAACAAATGAAAATTATGTTTGTTCATTTTAAATAAAATTGAAAATGCAAACATTTCCGACTACTATCTGACTTATATAGTCATTATTTTTGTACCGATATATAATTTTTACTATCATAGTAGTTATAATCATGCTGACTATAGCTTGTATACGGGCTGGCTTGTCCAGGGCAGTACCATACTCTCCCAGAAAATTGCGTGGCGTGAAATAGTAAATTCTCTTTCACCTTTCTTTCCATATTATTTCATATTATCCTTTATGCATTTTTATGCTGGTTTTCAACGACATTATATAAATATAGATATGTTATAAGCTCATTAATTTTGGCACCCAAAATGCCGATTTAGAAATTTTTAATGTGAAATAGTTTGAACATAACATACTCGTATATATAGTAATAAACGATTATTGCTCTGCAAATGTGATCACTAAACCTCAGGTCATTCTGTTGCCTTGCTTGTAACTTTGCCCAATTAAAAAAATGTTTTTAGTTTACATTATTATTAAAACTTATAAAAATTATAAAGAATATTATTTGGTATATTTATTTTAAATTAAAAAATGAAATAGCAATACTGTCAATCAATTATCGAACTGTCGGGTAGAAAGTTTTTTCATAAGTATTAGATATCAGGTATTAAGTCAAATTAATATCCGTTACATAACAACTAAAAGTCATAAACCAAAGAATTGAATTGAATATCCGTTACATATCTCTTTCACTTTTATTGTTTATGTGTATATGTATGTGTGCTTGTATATTTGTATAGTGTTAACGATAAAAAAAATGTAAGAAATCTTACCCAACTACATATTTTTTTGTTATTATAGATGACGACATCCATGGCCTTGACTTTTTTTATTTTCAATTCTTTTTTACAATACTGTTCTTATAAATGACAAAACCCACATTATTGTAAAGAAACAAGACAATTTGAACAATTAAAAAGTGCCCAACAACACTACGCACTACAAAATCGCTGAAACAGCTTAGAAGATTTACGTCCGTTAGGTTGATTTTTTGATGACGTCACCATAGCCTAAAACACTCCAAACAGGAATACGTACCTAACGACATCTTACACTTTAAAATCGGTTAAGCCGTTTGGACTACGTGAGATCACAATGCAACAGACATACCCACATACTATAAATTTCTAATACAAAAGGAAAAGATTGAAATAAACTAAATACGAATTTTCTTTGGTTTATTTTATAAATATATTATGACAAATTATAATAATACGACTAATTGGATGGTGATATGCTATAGTGTGTCAACCCACAAAAAGTCATACTCAGAGATATTGATGGATTTTGATACTGCATCACCATTATTGAAAAAGTTTATTGAAAAAGTTTAAGTCATATAAACTAAATAGGTACAAAAAATGACTTAAAATAATTGTTTCGAATTTCAAGTGCGTTCCATATTTTGCAATTTATACAATAATCTGAAATGATTGAAAAACTTGTTATTTGATAATATATTAAATATATCAATCTGCTTTTATTTCATTATACGTTTTATCGAAATAGAAATGAAAATATGGATATATACTTCTTCAAACATATTTGTTAAGAAATGGTTTGACATCTTTAGACGCCATTTTCTCAAAATGAAGTCTGTGTGGCTTGACACATTATTGCTTATCGGCGTCCAATTATAGAAAAATGTTAGCAACGATTTTAAAAGTAATTTTATAACTCAGATATTTATTTTTAATGTTAAATCATATAAAAAGATGAAACGAATTAATTTTCTTAATCATTCTTTTATGATTAATACAATTCACGATAAATTTCGTAAAACGAAGGAAACACTTAATTATTTTCCTAAGAGTTGTTAAAATTAATGAACGGTTTTTTGTTACTAGAAATAGAAAATGTAAATCACTTTTTACGATGGCAAGCACTTCGTCTAGTCTATATTAATGTAATAGAGGTGACGAATATTGTATTAGCCATGTAAACTCCGAAACCAGTAAACCTATTTTGAAAATTGTGGTACGGTTTGAAAGGTACATTTATCGCATCATACACTATTAGGATACCCCTATTAGGATCTCATGATCTTGTATGGGGGGTCCGGAAACACACATGACACAAATACAAACACCCAGTCCAAGACAAACATTCGTATGACCAAGGTTTGCCGTGAGCGGGGATCGAACTCTCGACCGTTAACGCTTCAGTCAGTTGCAGTGACCACTGCGCCAAACTGTCTTTAAAAAATATTCTAGATTGTCATATTTTATGTAAAGTATATGCTTATTATATAAAACATACATATCTTAATACAAGCCAAGAAGCAAAAGCTCGTAAAATTATAAAATTATTGACAATTTCTGAATTATTTTTAGCGTCTACGTTTTTAATTGTGTATTCTGGTTTACGTTACTCAACTTTGTTAAAGCTAAATAATATTTTACATACAAATTATATAGCTTTTAATCATAACTCTTCATTAGTATTAATATTTATCTTTATTAACTGAGAAAACGTACACAACACGTGGATCTTAACTAAAAAAATAGAGTTAAATTTAGAGAAGTACCAATTTTGTTAGTGTCAAGTTCGTACAGTTTTTTCTTGTAGTGAGATATGATGATTACGTCAGCCACTTTTAAACACTATACCACTACTACTAGCTGACCGCCCCGACTTCACACGAGTGTATTAATAAAAATATATTCACTTATTTATATGAAGATTTTGTTCGACAGTTGACAGCTGTTCTAAAGTGATGTACTAACACATGTATAATAGTACATTTAGCAATTAATGTTTATGTGTATAGATACTAAAAGTGTCTAGTGGTTTTATCCCCATAAATATCACCACTTAATAAATTGGTTGACATTTATAGCTACTTCTTTCGCTGCTATGCGTCGTAGCGTATTGTTTTATATAAAGGTTATAACACAACTCAAAACACACACACACACACACACAAATCACACACACAAATGGTATTATTGCTTTCCTTATTTAGTTGTTAATTCCTTATCAAATTTATGAGTTATATGTAAATTATATGAAAGAACGTAATCTCCTGATACATGTATTTTGATACTTACTAGGAGATCTCAAAACAGCCTGTCTCTAATTAACAGCTCTGAAAAACGAAATAAATATTATTTTATTTATTTTTAACCTTTTAATCTTTTTCAAATTTACCAGTTCTTTTGCTTAATTCTTTTAAACAAACAAACGATATAACTTTAAATATTTTTATATATGTATTTCTTTTGTCAGTATGTCCGTTATCCCTAAACTCCTAAACGCCTGGACTGCTTATGATGGTTATTTTGTTTTTGACTAGATCTCATCGTTTTCCTGAAAACGTGTCTTTCTAACATATCATATTAATAAAGGATCTATTATGAAAATGTATTTGTTCAATATATATAGACACAATAAATTATAATTGAATTCATGGAAGCGGGTTTCGATGTTTTATATCGATAACACAATTAATCGGACTAATTGTATTCGATTATGTTAATATAAGTTCTGACCAAGTTATCTCGGGGTACGTCAATACATGTCAGGCAGGAGACAAGCGGTTGATTAGCTTGGATCAAGCTGGATTGTACATACAATGATACATTGACATGAAACAACGTGGATTATTAGTAGGTAATAAGGTTAAATACATGCATACAAACTTAACGTTCTGGTATAGTGGTATTATAACGTTAAAGTTTGTAGGTCCGATTCCGACATCGCACAAAGAATTATTTCAAAGTTTTTGTTTTTTTTTTTTTTTTTCAACTTCTAATGTTATTTTGGATTCATTGCGTTTCGTAAAGCGAGATTGTTATTTGTTCTCTAAAAATAACATTCTTGGAAATTACTGAAACGATTAGCGTGCGGGTATAAAACAAGTATGGATACACGTTTTATAGAAATTAGATCGATTTATTTATCTTTAAAAATATAACCTTCAAGTATTTTAAAATAGTAGCTATTCTTGATTAAATACGTGCAAATAAGTAAATGACAATAAAAGATTTTAAATGAAAATATTAATTTTAAGATTTATTTAATTTTCTTCCTGTATTGATTTTGGTGTCCAAAACATCTTCCGCTTTTGAAAGACCGGGAAAATAGTCGTTGCCTAGTCACAATTTAAAAATTCAGTTGTCAAAGTTACAAATAGGCATAAATTTTTAACGTCAAATAGTAGGAACATAACATGTCTATATTAATAAAATATGTATCATTGGTTAATCAAACACGTGGCGACGGACTCTGAACCGGATTATAAAAGCATTGGAGTCTAAATATAAAATGAATATTCATGCTGTACCTATTAACAATTGTAATATGAATTATTGAATAAATAAAGCCATATATTTTCACTTTTAAATCTATACCGCAGTACTGTCAAAGTTTTTTATGATAATTTTCGTAGTTGAACTTTATTGCTGTATAACAAGTTGGTTCGGATTGCCTGTGACTTCGTCCACATTGAATAATTAATTATTTTGAATAGCTTATTTCTTTGATGAAGAATTAAATCAACGGTTTTTTGGAAAAGTTTGTATTTTCGAAAAAAGAACCTTCTCTGTTATCCAAATTATAAAATTGTTTCAGCAATCTATTGTAAATAAACAGACAAATGAGACAGTTCAGAATCTATTTTATTTTTTTAAGTTTTTAAAATAACAAGAAAAAACTAAATTCCAAAATTTAAATTTAAAAAGTTACAAATTTAAATACTTTTTTCAAGGATGGAATCGTCATGTATTCCACGGTATATAAATTTCGAAGATTGATCAATTTAAAATAACGGACAAGAAGTTATTCGGGGACGGATATTCAGGAATCATAGAGCACATTTTTACTCGTATCAGTCGAGTCACTTCCGTCATTTCTTACTAAATACATAGTAAATGTTATATTTATTGTTGCTATGTAATAAATGCCTGTCTGTATGAAATGAATGCTGTCTGTTGATTATTTGTGTAATTTTCTATGAATTACCTTCACTATTATATACGTGTATGATGATGTGTAGATAATTGCAACAAAATAGTGCTCTCGACTCGTTATGTAAATCGCTTAGTTATTTAGCTATATCGTTTTCTTTTTTTTTAGACTATTTATGATTACGAATGTTTATTATGATTTGTATTTTATCTAAAACCTTTTTCCGTTTAGTTTTTAAAGATTTTTTAATGTGGTGTGGAGTATAATATTTTACCAATTGTTTTTTTTTAATTTTCAAAAAAATTTAAAATATACCAATTATATAATATATATTTTATGAAGATACATTGAACTCTGAACTTAGTTGCCAGGTCCCATAGGACCCGCCCACGAGAGCGCAGGCTTGATTAGATGTTGATGTCATGTTTCTTAAGTGACTTCGATTAGTATGCAAGCGCATATATCAGGATATAATCATTTTTACAGATGTTTTAGTCACATAACCAAATTATAACCGCTATTATATGAATGTTAAAAAATTTAGAAACGAGTAGAATAAGAACTTCTCTGAAAGTAATTTTATAATTGCCAAAATTTGAATATGCATTTGTTATTTTTTTTTATCGACTGCTGAATTAGAATTATGTTTTTCGTGTGTATGTGTCCATATATTTCTTCATATTATTTCCGGGAATTTATATATACCGCTTATCCAAATGGAAAGTTACATAATATGTTTGTAACACTTTCATGAAGTAGCCGGTTTTTTTTATATATAGCGAAATTAATATAAATATAGGAAATGTTTTGTTATTTTTTAATCAATGCCATTATGTTATTAATATTTTTATCATACTTCAAATGATGAATTTTAGGTAGGGTATAAAAAATCAGGACGCAGTTAGATATCATATTGTTAGCATCAGTAGCATTTTTTCTCTCTTTTTTTACTATTGTTCTTGTTTTTTTTTTAATTTAACAGTATTCACCATCTATGAAATAGTCCGTTATCCATCTTTTTCATATAATGGTAGACAAACGAGATGGGACTAGATAGTTCCACCTAATGTTAAGTGGTCACTTAACATCAGGTGGAACAAGATGCTCGTGGTTACTATAGTGGACATCTGCAACATTAAGGAAGTTGCGGATGCGTTGCCAGCGTTTGGTGGTAAGGAGTTTATACACTCGTCGCTCGAAAGCCCTAAATTATAGCGCTTAGGGAAAACCACAGTAGGAAGATCATTCCACAGCCTGCACGTATGCGGGAAAAAGGATCGTGAAGTCCGAATATTGGATGTAGACCATGCATCCGAATGATGTAGAACATATCAAGTCCTGAGGCGAAGTGTACGATGGATGAAGGATGCAAAATTTCCTTTTCATTCTCTTTTATTGTCCATAAATGGATTCTGGTAAACAATAATGTGTCAACCCACAAAAAGTCAAATTCGGAGATATTGATGTATTCTGATAATGCGTCAATGTTTAACATTATTCGAAAAAATTTTAAGTCGTCCGAACTAAATAAGTAAGAAAAAATTATATTAATTTCATGTTTTGAATTTCATATGCGTTCCATATTTTACAATTTATACAATATTCTTATATATTTGAAGAACGTATGTTTAGGTAAAACTTTTAATTACACCATCCGTTTTTAATTTAATATACCATTAATCGAAATATAAAAGAAAAGATGGTTTTATGTATACTGGTTCAAACAAATTGATTAACAGTAGATTTGACATGTGTAGGAGTCATTTTCTCAAAATAAAGTCTGAGTGGCTTGACATAATATTGCTTATCAGCATCCAAATATCGTTAACACCCTGTTTTCTTTGACCAGCTATGTGTAAATTTGTAGCTGATGTAGGCCTTATACAGAACGTTTATCCTCTAATTTCAATTCTCTTGAGAATATCCCACAATAACGATTACTCTCGTCATGTTTCTTAAGTAGCTTGGACCACATCACAGCCAAATAAAAGTCTATTTATTCATGAAATCAATCTAATTACGATGCCGATTAACACATTTTTTTATTAACACATATCTGCTGTATATGGACGATGATAATAATTTATGTTTGACACATCCCATAAAAAGCTAAATTCGGAGATATTTATGTATTCTCATACTGCGTCACTTATTTAACATTATTCAAAAAATGTTCAAGTCATCTAAACTAAATAAGTACGAAAAAAAGGTTTCTGAATTTAATGTTTCGAATTTCAAGTGCGTTATATTTTGTAATTTATAAAATAATCAAATTGACATACTATTGCCTATCAGTATCCATACAATATGTAGTACAAGTTTATAAAAAAAGTGTTATATCCCATAATATATATATACATATAATACTATAAAAACATAAAAGGTAAAGATAACGTTTAAACTTCGGAATAGGACACAAAGTAGCCTACGTCTTTAGGCTACTTTCTCTCGCAAAAAAAAATCTTGTAAAGGACGAATTAAGGTATGTAAGTTTATATGGAGAGGCCATAATATCTTAGAGATATGCTATTTAAAATCGACTGATTTTCTCAAAAACTACTGATGCGAATTTTAATGGATGAGATCTGACGAATATCTTTGGAAGTAGACAAATGAACTTTTCAATAATTAATAGCAATTGACCAGCAATAGCTGTGATTATTATTCTATATCTATATTTTTCTAGGAAGACATTTTTTTCTGTTTAAATACTGGATATGGGTCATTAGACAGATACGATAACATTAACATTAACGAAAAAATAAAAGTTTAAAATTCTAGATGTCAAACATTAAATTCTAAAACATTTCAAGTGTATTTCATACAAAGTGCTTTAGGATATTAACAAGAGAATTCTGCAAGAATTGAATAAAATTCTGAAAGACCGAACTTATTCTCTTTCAACTTCAACAAAAGACCTTTGGTAGCAGTGAAACGTTTATGAACAATTACATAAGAATACGTTATAATAACCGACGGCGGCTGCTCTGATGGAGTGGTACTAGTCGTACTTCGAAAGCCATCGGTTGCGGGTTCGATATGCCCTCGAGTCAGATATTTGTATAAATATTTGTTCCTAGGTCTCGGTGTTTGTCCTTATTGGTCTCCCTACCCTGCTTCAAAAGCATGTAAAGCTGTCCCGGTTTTTATCACGTTCGTCTGATAATGATTCTTACTCTTAATAAGGAGATTATTCTAGTCTGAAAGGTTCCTTGATTGCCCTCAGGGGTTGCGGAGGTCGGATGGCAATCGCTCTGTATATAAATCAGCAACTTGTCAATATCTGGACCAGAATAATAAGCAGACCCTGGTATACCCGGGGAAATACTAACTACTTAGTAGATAATGACATAAGAATTTAATAAATATTAATGTGTATTATAGAAACAACGAACTAAATCTATATACATGTATATTGGTGATTTTTTCTTGTAATCAATTACATTTATTAAATTGTTATTATTTTTCCATTAGCAAAATTTCTAGAACTAGCGCCTTTAAGCATCGTAGGTAATGGAGCGATAATATTTCTGCGAAGTTTCTTCACTATAATTATCTCGCTTGGTTTAAAACGTTTCTAAAACAAGGAATTATTTTGTTAAACTATGAATAAATGTAAACATAGTAATTATGTAATTTTATCTCTTGTAACCTTATTTCTAAGAGCATACTGTAATCTTTTTATTATTCAACATTTTAGTCGGTTATCCGTGATTTTGTACGTTAGCGATAAATGTTATTAATAACCTCATACTAATTATGTAAAAATTATTTTTCTATTACGAAGATTTTCAGACATTAGTAATTGAAACGGAAAATTATAACCTATTAGTCTGTTTCCTAAGTAATCGACGAGTATACTTACGAGGATAAGTGCCATACTCAATAAACTGAATCATTATTCAGCTTAAAGGTCTGATCGTGAAACTTATCAACAAAAACAACAATATTGGTGGAATAACAAACAAAAATATTGGTTATATTTGTCGATACCATAAACCAAATGGTAATCGTATATGTTCGTCATCGTCAACTTGTTAGACACTCGATCGAACTTTCGGCTGATAGAAAAGCTGCAGTTTGCGGGGGTTGTAACAACTCTATGTCGCCATCATTTCTTATTATAGTTATTAAAAATAACTTTTTAACAAAATTCTTCAAAGATAATCATAATAATACAGTCAAAATATTTGTAATAATATTCAGAATACTGAATTCGATAAAAATATTAATATTCAGCTGTTAATTTAGAATAATATTTCATAGTATTATCAAAGTTGAAACTTTAATTTGCTCTTCGTTAAAGAAATTTAATAGTTTGAAATTGCACATTGCATTTAAGCGTGCGGAAGCTTTGTACAATAACAAGAGAAAACGGATACCTCCTAGCGTTTCAAAGCATTCCTCAGGTTTCGTCTAATAGTTTAAACACTAAAAATGTTTTGTGCTTTTTCCGAGCAGTCTAAGGTTTTGTTGAAAATTAATAATGTTTAAATAAGTTTCATCTTCGAAATTTCGAAATATATATTTCATATTATTAGCTTTAAAGACACGTGTGTATTAATAATTTTGTGTTGTCTGTGAACATTGGTTTGATATGCGACGTTGACCCAAACTTGTAATACCTAGTAGAAAAGTAACAACCATTTCGCGTTTAAACACAAAGTATTAATATTTTTTTTTACCAATTTATTAATTTATAGGCACTTAGTTTTATTTATTTTAAACATTAGCAACAAAACATTCTAACGTATAAATAAAAGGGTTATGATCTAATAAAAATATTTAAAAAAAAAAATTACTCTGCGTACATTGTCCATGTGAAAGTTAGGTAGGGAATTAGATAGATATTTTAAACCCTTTCAAATAAAAAATCATATTTGTGGCCTTGCCGAAAACGTTACCACGATTTACCATTTCATCTTTAAATAGGACTCGGCACAACAATAGTTTTAATACATTTAAAAATAAAACATACCTTCTACTAATTCAATACTTAATTCATCTTCATGAATAAAAGATTAACAGGTCTTTTCCTTGAAACAGAACACAAAATGTTCGGCGACCGTCTGTCAAAACAGCATAATGGACATTCCAAACAGAGGCGATACCCCGAGAAGCGTGGAGGAGGTTTACAAAGAGGCTCAAGCTTTTCTCAAACAATATTTTTCTTCGATACGCAGGTAACTTACTTCTTTTATATAAGAGTATGACGGTTATCCATGTTATTATTTACCAATTTCAAACTCTTTACTGCCTCTGTTTCTTTAATCAATTATCATATCGTGCACATTTTTATTGAATGTGAAGTTATTTTAATGATTTTATTTTGGAAGAGCCTTATACCTCGAACGTCTTGACATTTCAATTAAATTTTTTTATATTTAATACAGATCTTTTTCTCTTTATCTCAAAGTATTTTAAGTATTGCTATATTATCATTTAGCATTTATATAAGAAACTAGCTGGTGCTTGCGATTATATCTGCGATGTCTGTGATGCCTACGTCATTGTAACTTTATACATACAAAGTCTCAGCCTGATCGATTTAAAGTTTCATACAAACTTTCATCCCTTACTTTATCCCCGTGGGGGTGGAATTAGTCAAAATGCTTTGTTAGTGGATGCCTGCGTCATAACATTTACCTGCATGCCAAATTTCAGCCCGATCCGTCCAGCGGTCTGGGCTGTGCGTTGATAGATCACTATGTCAGTCAATCAGTCAGTCAACTTCGAATTATATATAGATATGTAAAAAAAATGTACACTAATATTTACTTGTAGAGAAAACACTGATGCTCATAATACAAGACTGCAAGAAGTTGAACAAGAGTTAAAGGAGAGGGGTACATATCAGCTGAAAACTGCTGAGTTGGTGTTTGGTGCTAAACTAGCATGGAGGAATGCTTCACGATGTATTGGAAGAATCCAATGGAAGAAATTACAGGTAAAGTAAAGTATAGTAAACTGTAATTGTCCCACTGCTGGGTAAAGACCTCATCTACTATTAAAGAGAAGGTTTAGAGCTAAATACGCCTCGCTGCTCTAATGATATACATGTGTAAGAATTTCTCCCGCCACATGTAGATTTTCGCACGAAGTTTTCCTTCACCGCCAAGCTCAAGATTAATTTAAATACAAATTTAGCAATTTAAAACTCAGCGATGTTAGCCGGGGTTTGGACCCGAGATCATCGGTTGAGATCGACGTGTTGTAACCACTAGGCCATCTCGGCTCATGTATATATTTGTTTTTAGTAATTAAATATTGTCTGTAGTAGATCTAATCTACTCAAGTAGAGTCTAGCTATCTAACATTTATACTTAAATTTCGTATTAAGAATCGATTAAAATCATCTCGTCATATACCAGATATAATACCGTTATTTATACCAAATTATCAATTTAAAGAGTTTGAAATTATTAAAGATATACGTAGCCTACTGAATTTAATTTGCAACAATCAATAATATTTAATGGATTAAAAAATGTACACGAATAAGTCATAAGTATACATGTACGTTGTACTTTTATACAGCATGTTAAATTTTAATTAAAAAAAAAAATCACCACGGTTGAAATGAAAACTTAGCAAAATAGTATTAAATGAACCACATTTTTCCAGATATTCGATTGCAGAGCAGTGACTACCGCCAGCGGCATGTTCGAAGCGCTTTGTAATCACATCAAGTACGCAACAAACAAAGGGAATATAAGGTGAGGCGTTCAAAGCAATGCAGTATTTATACTTAATGTAGTGTAGTTACTCCATGTTATGTTGCCAGAACTCAACTATTAATTTATCACAATCTAGATCATTAAAATTTAATTGAGGCTAATATGTTTATTCATTATTCTATGATTATTAAAATAAACTAGGGCCTTTTATAAGTACCTATTTGATATAATTGAAAAACCTTATCTTAAGACAATTTTAACCGAGAGGGCCCCGATGTAACAGATAGATAGATAGATAGATAAAATTCTTTATTGCACACAAATAAAGTTGACAATTAATGAAAGAGACAAGAGAAAGACATTAGCATGCAAAGGCGGTGTTATCACTAATAGTGATCTCTTACAGACAACCTCAGGAGTAAAAAGCTATTATGTTAGTAATGCATGAAGTGCATAGAAAGTTTGTCAAAAAATAAATAAGTAAATGTGCACTAGGTACAATATAATAGGTAATAAATACAAACAATCAATATATACACATTTATACATATACATAAATATACTATATAATATACATAAACTACATATATATATATATATATATATATATATATATATATATATATATATATATATATATATATATATATATATATAATCACAACTTAAATAGATATAATATCATCTACATGTTCATTTTGCAGAGCCAAATAATAACGTTTCAGTCTATTTTTGAAAATGTTGACCGTTTCTGAATGCCGAATAGTATACGGCAAATCATTCCACAGTTTGGCAGTTTTAACTGTAAAAGATTCATTGTAGCATTTGGAATCGGATGTAAAGAAAACAAAACGCTCTTTAAGATAGTGAGGAGTGTGGGGATGGAAAAGAATGGTATAGAGAGTGCAAAGAGCGTGGAAACAGTTCAAATAAATGTAAAAATCTTATTAAAAGTCAATTATTATTTCATTATAAATATGTATAAACCTATGCTCTTGAAAATACAACTTATCAGATATTGAACTAAAATATACACAATGTGGTTGGTGTTCCGTAACTACTTAAGTGGTTTATTAAAATTACGTTATAACGTTACGATTTTTACTAGGAGGCCCAATCTAAAGAATTTGCCACAGGCCTAAGATATATAGTTACGCCTCTGCAGAATTAAAATTTGTATCAAAAAATGCTTTTAAAGCATTTTATTGTGAAAATAGCACAAAGTACTTTAATTAACAACTAACTTTAACATTCTGCAAAAAAAAAAAATAGAACGCCTTATGTGTAATATGTTATTTTGTACAATGTAATGCGCTTTATTGGTTAATAATTTTATAACGTACCTTTTTAAAGTCTATTTTGTTTATTTTAAAATAAAATGCCAAATGTAACACAGTTTGCGGAATTTACAAAATACCAAGACACATTGATTTCATGTTATTGAAAACAAACGACCAAATTCAAGGAAATCGTACTTTACTTATGTTTTAATTTACTTTAAAAAAAGCTATGACGGGTTCTGAATAAAGATTAGACGTGATATGTTTAGATTGTCTTCTTATATTGCCCAATCTTATAAAATATTCCTATACTACTTAATGAGAAATAAATATATATACGGATGCTGATAAGCAATAATGTGTCAACGTACGAAAAGTCAAATTCGAAGATGTCGATGTTTTAATTTTGCTAGGTGGTTAATGAATACCATAGCCATGCTATAAAGCCACAACATTCCAATTTCGAGCTTTGAAACTTGTTTTTAATTATGTTTTCAAAATATATTTTTGTTTAGATTTGGTTATTTTCAACAGATAAGCAATAATGTGTCAATCCACAAACAGTCAAATTCGAAGATATTATAGATTAAGTCATCTATATAACTATTTAGATAAAACTATTAATTATACCAATCTGTTTTTAATTTAATATACCTTTTATTAAAATAGGAAA
Source organism: Hypolimnas misippus (assembly GCA_037950945.1). Lineage (NCBI taxonomy): Eukaryota > Metazoa > Arthropoda > Insecta > Lepidoptera > Nymphalidae > Hypolimnas > Hypolimnas misippus. Next base: position 3,806,994 of record JBBEEQ010000024.1, read on the forward strand.
GAAAAGATAGACATATACTTCTTAAAACAAATTTACTAAGACTAGGTTTGACATCTTTAGATGCCTTTTCCTTAAAATGAAGTTCGTGTGGCTTGTCATAGTATTGCTTATCTGTCTTGTATGTGTGTATTCTGTTCATATACAGACGCTGATAAGCAATAATGTGTCAAGCCACAAAAAGTCAAATTTTAAGATATTGATGTATTTTGATACTACGTCACCTATTTAACATTATCCAAACAAATTTCAAGTCATCTAAACTAAATATGTATGGAAAAAAGTTTCTTAACTCAAGGTTTCGTATTTCAGGTGCGTTCCATATTTTGCAATTTATAAAATAATCTCAAATATTTAAAAACTTATTATTATATAACACATGAAATAAATCTATCTGCTTTTGATTCAATATACATTTTATCAAAATAAAAAAAAAAATGAATATATACGTCTTCAAACTAATTTATTAAGAATAGGTTGACATCTTTAGACGCCATTTTCTCAAAACGAAGTCCGTGTGGCTTGACACAGTATTGCTTATCAGCGTCCATATAAAAGCGAGAGGTCACTCAGTCACTCATCACGAAATCTCAGACACTACAAGTGCTAGGGGTTTCAAATTTTGCATGGGGGTTAGCATTGGGACGTAAGTGCTCATTAAAACGGGATTTTACAAAATTCAACCCCTAAGGGAATGAGAAAACGGGGTTTGGAAGTTTGTATGAAAACCCTATGTTACGCGAGAGTGAAACAGCGAGGGACCACTCGTTATGATATATTGCTGATATTGTCACCCTGTTAAAACATTTCATGTGCCCATCTCGTTACTAACGTTCCTGAATCTAGTGAAGCATATTTGACACACGCCTCGCGCAGTAGTACATTGACACCGTTTCCAACACCGCGGGATGTTTTGAACCGACTTCAAAAAAGTAGAAGGTTCTCAATTCGTAGTGTATATTTTAAATGTCTGTTATAAGAAATGTTAGTCAGGACTCGATAGTTTTTAACCGATTTTAAAAATGTATATTATTTAAAAGTTTGCTTTAATCCCATCTATAAAGAATTTTTTTTAATATTATTGAATTGGACGCTGATATGCAATACTGTGTCAAGCCACACGGACTCCATTTTGAGAAAATGGCGTTTAAAGATGTCAAACCTTTCTGTTATTTTTTGATAAAAGTTATAATTAATTAAAAGCAAATTTATATATTATTTAATTAAAAGTTTTTCAAATATTAGAGATTATTGTATAAATTGCAAAATGAGAAACGCCTTAAATAGGTTACGTATTATTAAAATACACCAATATTTCTGAATTCGAATTTTTGTGGGTTAGCACATTATTGCTTATCAGCATCATACAATATTTTTCGGTATTAGTTTGAAACAATGATAAGTCGTTAGTCTCTATTTGATATAATAAATACAGAGCCATTTAATTCAACAACACTTGACCCATATAAATCTAGTCAATGAATTGGAATAATGGAATTAAGTAAATATAAATTTAGAAAATAAATAAATGAGCGAATTAAGAGAAATCTAGACAGCCGATATATTGAACACGGACTTTGATTTAAGTCCATTAAATTTCCTATATGAATGATTTCATTATGAATTCATTGTAGCTATCGAATCGGAAAATATGCAAATTAATAAATCTGAAAAAGGGTTAATGAGTCATTAAGAAAACCGCTTATAAAAATATTTATTTCTCTCGATAAATTGTATATAGCCTGATAGCGAGTAATAAGCCGTTAACCTGGGAATAATAATAAAAATAAACGTATCACACTCAACGGCTTAGAAACTCATGATCTTGTGTCGGGGGTCCGGAAACACATACAACAGAAACAACTACACGTCAAACATCGGTATGGCCAATACAGACGTTTGCCGTGAGCGGGATCGAATCCGCGATCGTTAGCGCTTCTGTCATTTGGAGTGAGCACTGCGCCAACCTGTCGTCAAATATAAAACAAACAAATCATACTTTCGAAACATTTATGCAATATAGACAGATATTTTATGCATGTTCATTCTATTTTAATATACAAACGTCTGTGACATAAACTTTGAAATGTTAAAAAAAAGAAAACATCAGAAGATGTTTTAAATGTAACATAATGATAATGTCAAAGAGACAAACTTTTGTTCAAGCACCAATGGGCCGCCGTCAAAAAGGCTTCCATTCTTTTATCTTAAAACGAAACAAAGTGCGCAATGAAAGTTATAACAAAGCAAATTAAAAGGGTAAAGTCGACATCACCACAATTGTATTAATGAAAGGAAACAACTTCTTTTAAAAGTTATTATGCGGCAAAATTCTATGTGACGTTTTCAATCTACTATGCAAAAGAATTCGTTTTAGGTTTTTGTTATGTTGCACTTTTGTGAATCTGCATGCAACAAAATATTTCAATTCGAAATGGTATAAAAATATACTCTCGACAATAATGAAATTTGAATAAAAAGATACAAATCTTTGTCGCTTTCAAAAGCTTTATAGTCGAATAGAAAATAAATCCAGAGAAATAGCAAAATACTATTATTGTGACGTATATTATAGAAGAGCATTAATTTATTTTTGCGAGTTTTTAGATCATCATAATTGTTAGTTTTACTGCACATAAAATTGAGCAGAAATATAGAAACTTTTCTAAAATGGAGTAGCATTGCTATCGATATTTAACGGTTCCCGATTTCCAGGTCAGCGATAACCATATTTCCCCAACGCACGGACGGCAAACACGATTACAGGATATGGAGCCCGCAGCTCATCAGCTATGCCGGTTACATGGAACCAGATGGTACAGTTTTAGGTGATCCGGCCAGAGTTGAGTTTACTGAGGTATGATATTTTTTCAGTGGGTTATTTGTGAATATCATATATACTAGATCAAAGCCTACAGTGACACTTATCAATTTCGAATAAATTTTTGGAACTTCTTTTAAAATTTATTTTTGTTTAGATCAGATCAGATTTTATCACTGAAAATACATAATTTAACATCGACCAAATGCTTAGTGCTTATATAATATTACCTCTACTGGTTTCTAGACTTATATTCCTTAATACATTTTTATTTTCTTAATAATACAGTTTAGGCAGCAATTAAATTTATTCTACAGGCAACAATTATATACATATAAATTACTTTAAGTATTCCAGAATTTGCTAATCAAGAGTGCATCGGCATAACAGAACTATCTAGATGTTATTCAAAATTTAATTTTAATAACAAATCCAAAAAAATAATATTGTTCCAATTACTCTTAGATGTTTTTAGATCAATAAATATTATAAATAATTTAAAATTTATGAATAAATATAAATCTAAAAATCTACAGAATTCTTATCTAATCCTGTTCCATAAGTGAAATCAAAGTAAAATGCGTTTGCCATAAAATTGATTGACAGGAAAAAGTATTTGCCATAACACACGTGCCATAAAATATATATACACTCGAAAGTAATGCGAGGGTGATGTTTATGATATAAAGTGTTGATTTTATTATATGTATTTTATATATGTACCTTAAAAAATATGTTAAATGAAACAGGTGTACTGAAAATATAATAATATATACCTGTAAACTTTTGTAAATGTTTGTACGCTTATCGGCCTGCGCAGATGAGGGACTTTTTTCGATTACAATGAAAAACTAGGACACTTTTTACGAGGTAATTTTAGTCATTTGTGTACGTTATGGAATACACTTCTAAACGCGCTATTATGACGGTCGAAAATACGCGGAACATTGTCCCTTGTTAACTTTAACGGGCAACCGTTGCGCAGGCCTTATATGTAAGTTAGATTAATAGAAGAAGTAGAGTGAAGTGCAAACTCTTTTTAAACATTTAATTGGTCTATTTATATATTTAAAAAAATAATCGGCTTCATAAAATAAAAAGATTCTCAATTTAGGCGATTGTGTTTTGTTTTACTATAAAACTATTTTAAAGGAACACATCTCTTAAATGTCTCACGAAGACTTTTCTGGTATTAAATCTTAAACTATATGTCTAAGTTCTTCATTTCTTTGAATATTTAAAAAGAAGTTTTGAAATAATTACGTAAATGAACCTTTTCCTTATAATCATAAGCGATCCTTGTTTAATAATGTTTTGGGCATTTGAATGTAAACTACCCATTTATTTTGGGACATCGCCAATTCTTAAAAACAAACTTGGCAAACCACTACTGACAATTTTGTAATGTATTTAAATACAGGGTTTATGTCTGTCCCGTGAGCCTTTTTTTGAAATGGCTACAATGTCACAGCGATTTTTTTATCTAATATTTCATTATGGCGATGGTATGAACATGAAATTTAACAAATTTAAAAAGATGGTGATTTTTTGTTTCTAATAAAGTCAATATTTTTTTTTAGGTTTGCATAAAACTAGGATGGAAACCTCCTCGTACAGCATGGGACATCTTACCTATTGTCGTTTCAGCTGATGGCAAAGACCCTGAATACTTCGACATTCCTCGGGAAATAATAATGGAGGTGAAAATGGAACATCCGAAGTGAGTACACATATTTTTCTTTAAAAACGAATAAGTCTAAAATGACTCGCTAATGTACCTAAATAATTAATAGACTTAACTTGCTAATTTGTACACCTCGAAAGTTAAAGAATTACGAATTTTGGTAAAGTTGTAATTAATGATGCCAATGTTTAGTTAACTTTTGGTAGAAATTCTTAACAGAATTACTTTCTACTTAAAGTTGAAACGTGTTGTTTAATTATAAAATGTTTTAGTAATCGTATCAATACCTAAATCGATTAGAACATTTAGGTGAGTTTCATGTTCTGGAAGGACAACAGGTTATCCATATTTCCGTATTATTCTGCAAACAATCATGTAAATTTCGGAACATCTGGAAATGACTTTATTAACATTTTTTAATACTAAACATTTCCTAACATCCAGATCTACTACGAGACTTACAATATTCAATATTACTATAGATATGTTAAGTTCATACTGTGACTGTGTACATTAAAAATTATAATAGCAGAATGATTACAATGAGCTATCGCTACCACAAACTGCTACGTTTTGACACTTGATTTCTATTTTTTGTGCTAAAAAAAATCAATAGTCAAAATGTATCGCCTTGTGATGGCGATAGCTCTGCGTAATTGCCTATTTTCAATTTGACGAGCTCGTCAATCGAATTGTTGGCCCAAAGATATTCTCGCCTGTCATACTCAGCCGTAATCTTATAGTTCGGCAAAGTGGTCAAAACTGGTCGGCATTCTGGATGCTAAAATCTATGAGCTTATAACATATCATTGATATATACATATCACTTCTTAATCCTCTATCATATTTAACATTGCAAGAGTTTTATATATATATATATTTTTTAACTTTGACTTAGTCTGTAACGTGTGTTTCTTTTTCAGATATGATTGGTTTAAAGAGTTAGGTCTACAATGGTATGCATTGCCCGCTGTTTCCAATATGAGACTGGATTGTGGTGGACTTGAATTCACGGGAACTGCCTTCAATGGCTGGTACATGGGTACAGAGATCGGTTGTCGCAATTTCTGTGATTCCAACAGACTTAATATTATAAAGGTAAGAAACATGGCGTATTGTATTACTATACAGTATTGTAGTTTAGCTTAATTAATGATTTTGGTGGACATGTTAAAATAATATTTTCAACTTTAGTCAGAAGATAATTGTTGATAAATTAGTTTATTTAATTACGGCTATACTCTCAAACGCTGCTCAATTTTAAGTGACATTTAAGTATCGTGCTATAGTACGCGATGAAAAAAATATTTTTAAAAGCCTCTTGAACTTGAAGAATTTGACCGTTACCCAAACATTTCAATGGCTATTTTTATAAAGTTACAAATTATCGAACAACTCAATTTTTAGATACTAAATGAATATAAAATATAAAACAAATTACGTTAATAAGTGAGCATAAATTCAAATTCTAAAACAATAATTTTCCATCTACAGAGCGTTGCGAACAAAATGGGCCTAGACACAGATTCCTACGTTTCGCTGTGGAAGGACAAAGCGTTAGTGGAAGTGAATATTGCGGTGCTTCACAGCTTCCATAGAGACAACGTGTCCATTGTCGACCACCACTCCGCTTCGGAACAGTTTATAAAGCATGTGGATAACGAGAACAAAAGCAGGTAATTTAGATTTAGCCAACAGTACGAATAATTGCACTTAAAATTGTTAATATTTTTTTACTGGAAATTTTGGTGATAATTCGTAAAGAAATAATCTAAATCTTACTATAAACTTTATCTCTTAACTTTATCTTTAACTTAATCGTCCGTGCGACGATTATGGTTTTTCTCCACTAATATAAGTAGTAGTATGATGTTATATAGCCTACATCAATAAATAGGCTATTTAACGAAAACAGATTTACTCTTCGTAATCGAACTTTACGGTAGTACCTAAAATTAGCGACAAAACTCAAAATTCTTTAATTTATGTATTAACATAGATTACTCTATTGTAGGCAATACATTTGAGTTTTCTTAAACAACATTCTTAATCTATTAGTCTACATATTGTATTACGTTTTTCTTGATAGTGAACGTATACATGTATTGCTACTGCTCAATAGCTTTGTTATGCAAAACAATTCAATTCAATTCAATTACTCCATTGCATATCAAAGCGAGTTGAAATAAACTTCCTATTCTAGGGGCGGATGTCCCTCGGATTGGGTCTGGATCGTTCCACCGATGTCGTCGTCTCTCACGTCGGTGTTTCATCAAGAAATGGCTCTGTACTATATGAGACCGTCATATGATTATCAAGTGAGTTTTAGAGATAATATTTTGATAAACATAGTATAAAGAAAACATGTTTCTTGTTCATAATCGCTTTTACTTCATAGTAATAAATAGTTGATTTTAATATTATTCAAATATGAATTATGATATGAAGTTTATATATATACATATATACACGTATAATAAGGCAACATCTATCTACTAAGATTTTTATAATATTAAATCTAGTATAAAAAAATATATCTATTTGTTCTTATTTTATGCACTTCCATATTCATCAGAAACTCGGATCCGCGAAAATATTTGTTAACGCATATTTTGCACCTACAAAAAGTTTATAAATATATGATAATATGTAGCACGAGTGTTGTAAATGTATTCTACAACGGGAGTGAAGCCATGGAGAAAAGCTTGTACTTTATAAAATATTTTTGTGTGTAACCTAACATTCATAAATTACTTTGTTTTTGTTTGGTATATTGAAATATGTATTTACAGGAACCTCCATGGAAAAATCATCAATGGATCAAGAACGAAGGTGACAAGACCAGACACAGAAAGTTCCATTTTAAACAAATCGCTCGTGCCGTCAAGTTCACATCCAAACTCTTCGGACAGGCGCTCTCCAAGAGAATCAAAGCGACCATCCTGTACGCGACCGAGACGGGGAAATCTGAACAGTATGCCAAGGAGTTAGGAACCATTTTCGGTCACGCCTTCAATGCCCAGGTGACTTTTTAAATTACACGTGTTATAGTCCGTTAGATTGAATCGTGTATACGAATTGGCTGGACGTTTCAATTTGAGTTACGTTTTTTAAATTTTTACTTCCCTTTTTTTTATACAAATATTTTGTTTTGTTGCTAATTGAATTTTTTCATTGGAGATGTAGAAACATTGCTTTGATTATTGGTATGATAATGAAAATGGTAAATCATAGAACTGATAGTCTTTTATATAATTATATATCGATGTATGTATGTATGTTTCCTGTGGATTTTAAAACGGTTGGAACGATTTTGATGATGTTTTTAGGCAATCTTCAGATACAATTAGCGAGTTCTCAACAGAATACTTTTCTTGTCATTTTAGTAAGCTGGTCGGTACTACTTAATATTTGTACACTCAAAACATATAAAATCACGGATCGAATTTAATGATACACGTCATGTATATGGAATATATAACTGTTGATAACTTAGGTACTAATAGATAATTAGTACACACTATACTATATATATTGTTTACAGTTACCTACACCATGGATAGATTTTGAATTTTCTCCTAATCAAAAATAATCAATTGTTCTACTGAATGAAAAATAAGGGATGAAATCAAAAAAACAGTGTTTGTATGTTTATTCTCTATGCGTTCCAAGAACATCCCAACTATTGATCGAATTGTGATGAAACTATGTTATGATATTCTGGGGACGCACGCAAAGATTCTTGGTCCAAACAATCCATATAATTGAAGTGGCATTGCAACGCATGTCGAATACAACTTGCTAACCAAAGACAAATAAATGTTATCCAGTATTTAATATATCGATAAAATTGTTTTACACCATCTCAAACGATATATATATATATATATATATATATATATATATATATATATATATATATATATATATATATATATATATATTTTTTTTTTTTTAAAAAAAACTACCACAGGTCCACGCGATGTCGGATTACGACGTGTTTTCCATCGAACACGAGACTCTCCTGTTGATCGTAACTTCAACTTTTGGCAACGGCGAGCCACCTGCGAATGGCGAGGTTAGTTCATTGTGTTTTAGATGGTATCTGAGATTTTGTCTGCACAGGGTTCTTTATCCCTCTTTTCTATATGTATTTTATTACGGTTATGTGATCTCTGGGGTTCTAGTTACTAGTTTACTTGTAATTATGAATATATTTGTGAGAGTGAAGACGAGCTATCCTAGAGAGAGGATGCGTACTGCCGATGTATAATAATGACTAACTGACCAACGAGCTACCATAGCCAAAATACAGTATTATTAACTTTTATGATATATTCCTAACAATTACAAACAAATGATCGACCACGGTTTCGGAAAAGTTAAACCGCAAAGAAACTCAGCGATATACATCATTGTAGTAATCTGATTTATTAATTTATAATCGCAATACCTATTACGGACAAGGAGTTATTTATGATATAATTATGTAATTAATATTATTATTTACAGAATATATATGAACAAGTATATGATGCTCGATGAAATTTAAAAATAGCTAATACCTATTATTTTTATTGCCTCTTTATTTTTTATGTAATAATTTAATATTACAAACATCCATTAAATATATAATTTAAATGAAATGGTAATAAATAAGCAACATTATTTTTAACATAATTGACTTGCCTAGAACTCTTACTACAAGAATATTTTACTTCGATACCGAATCCATATCATATGGCTTTGTTGTTGAACAAATAATACTTAACATCACATATTGGCTAAATGGCCCATATTTTTATATTTAAAGATCATAAAAATATCAAACATTCCTATAAGTCCTACGACTTACGTGTTATTTTTCACATCTATATGATATAATGGTATTTTGTTCTTAAGTAAACTTCTTAAGTATATGTTTTTATAATTTGCAGGGTTTCGCTAAACATTTGTTTCAAATGTTGTGTAATGAAAAGAGGATTTCAGGAGATCAAATTGATAGTGCTGGGTCAGTAAAAAAATTTAATTCAATTTTTATTTTTAATTTATAAATTGTATAGTCAGTGTGCATATTTAATTACGACACATCGATAAATTATTATAATATTTAGAAGCTCTGATTTGCGTCGATTATAGAATTTTATTCAAATAACTCCAAGGGGTCTTTCAATTACTTTTGTTAAATCTTATTGTTGATGTTACTTATGTGTTTTTCTTAATTCAGAGTACTCGATGTTATTCTAATCTGACATATGTAATTATACCGTAAACATAAGTTTGATTTGGTTTCAATTTTTTGGTTAAAATTATTTTCCTAACAATAAACTAAATGTGGCGGAAATATGAAAAATATAACGTATCTCAAAATGTGACTCTATTACAGAACGAATACTAAAATACCCACGCCAAAAACATTAATGCGTACAAACAGTATCCTAACACCTAAAATGGAATACAAAAAACAACTCTCAAGAATGGAATCCAGTAACACAAATATCAATGACTATAAAAGGCAATTATCACGCTTGGAATCTAATAAAAGTAAGTACTTTTCTTGTATAAAATTTTATTCAGTTTTTATACTAATTATTAAATATAGAATTAAGTCGAAGTTTAATAGAAAAAATCCAAGAAGAGTTTCGGATATGATAATAATGTGAATCGTATTTAATAAGCTAAACATAGAAGCTGAAATTTCAGTACGAAATTTTTAAAAAGGTTTCTTAGATATAAAATAATATTATAAAGCACTTTTTAAAAAGATTCCTTATAAATAAAATATGAAGAATAAAATCATTTTATCTGTATAATTTTCACTTTATTGTTGATGAAGGATGTAATACAATGCTTAAAATACTCTAAATTAATAACCAGAATGTTAAAGTACAATAATAATGCAATTTCAGGTAATGTGACTGGAACGTCAACCGCGGAAAACATAGGCCCGCTAAGTAACGTATGCTATGCTGTATTTGCCCTTGGCTCTAGTGTTTATCCAAAATTCTGTCAATTTGGAAAAACAATGGACAAAATGCTAGAAGACTTAGGAGGAGAGAGACTTTTAGATCTTACATGTGGAGACGAAATGAGTGGTCAAGAACAACAGTTCCGTGATTGGTCTTCTAATATTTTTCATGTAAGTTCATTTTTTTAGCAATAGTAAAATGTATTTTTAATGGGAATTCGGTATATAATCAGTGGAATTACAGGTGGCTTGCGAGACTTTTTGCATAGAAGAGAATGATATGGTAAAAGATGCGAAAAAAGCATTTGGAAGAATGCCTCTCACTGAAGAGACTGTGAGATTTGGTCGAATCGATAAGAAAAGTGATATGAAAACTGCCCTTGAACATAGCTACAAGAAACATTTAATTTCCTGTAAAATTAAAGAAACAAAACACCTCGGCGAACATACCACTGACCGTGCAACAATATTTGTGGAAATGGAAGCCGATGTAAGTATTATCTTTAATAGTCTTTAAAATATTGTATCAAATAGTTACAATAAGAGTAATTATATAACTAATAACACCAACTCTTTACTTTTAGAATGAACTAAAATACGATCCTGGCGATCACGTCGGTGTCATGGCTTGTAACCGAACTGAAATAGTAGATGCAGTATTAGAGAGACTAAGAGGCGTAGACAATTTTGACAAACCAGTACAACTGCAAGTAATGAAAGAGACACTTACGCCTACTGGTACAATATATTTAAATTTTGTTTTATCACCATCAGAATATTAATATAGGTTAATTTAATTTTTAATTTTTTATTTTAGGCGCCGTTAAGACTTGGGAACGTCACGAGCGTATACCACCTTTGACAGTTCGTGAAATTTTCACACGTTTCCTTGATATCACAACACCGCCAAGTACGAAACTTTTAAAGTACTTAGCTACAGTATGTAATGATCAAAACGAGGCTGATTATTTAAAAGAACTTATTGAGGTAAAAATAAAGTTACAAGAAAAACTACTTAAAATTGAGCAAATAAAGATGTAATATCTACTGTTATTATTTAAAAAATTTCCAGGACACAAACAAGTACGATGATTGGCGACATCATTATTTTCCACATTTAGCGGAAGTATTTGGTCAAGTGCCTTCCTGTAGACCTCATGCTTCATTACTTGCGTCCTTGTTGCCTCCTTTACAACCTAGATTCTATTCAATATCTTCGACCCCACTGCAGAATTCTAGGAAGATACATGTAACTGTTTCTGTCGTTACATATAAGACTCAAAGTAAGCAAATTTACTCAATTCGATTGTTATACATATGTATATTGAAATTTATTAACAAATTTGTAACAGAAAACTTTAATTACAGATGGTGAGGGAAATTTACATTATGGTGTTTGCTCAACTTATTTACAAAGCTTAAAACCAGAAGACGAAGTATTTGTATTCATAAGAAGGTAAATATTATTACTAAATTGATCATATCTAGGATCTTATGCGTAATTAATATGCCATTAACCATTGTAACGTTTTTACAGAGCACCAAGTTTTCATATGCCACAAGATATATCTGTACCTCTCATATTAGTTGGACCTGGATCTGGAATAGCTCCTTTCAGAGGATTCTGGCATCATAGAAGATGTCAAATTAAAGAATTAAAACCGGAGAAAACTGGCCCTGTCTTTCTGTTATTCGGATGCAGATATAAGGGAATGGATTTGTACAAAGATGAAAAAGAAAAGGCTCTCGCTCAAGGAGTTCTAACAAAATCGTTGTTAGCACTATCTAGAGAAGAAGGTGTTAATAAGGTAAGAACATTTAAAAAAAAATTAAATTTGTATAACACATGAATAATGCTTTGAAAAACATATTAACAATGTTTATTCATTCACATTCATATTTAATATAACACAGTGTGTTTTTAAACAGATAAAAAATAACATTTTAAAGATTCATTTTTTAATATACTTTGAATTTCGAACGAACTGAAACAGAGAATGAATAATTTACAGAAACACGTACAAGCCCTTCTTCAAGAAGAGGGAGCGCATATAACGCGTATGTTACTAGATGAAGGGGGACACTTTTACGTCTGCGGCGATTGTAAAATGGCTGAAGAGGTTCAACAAAAACTAAAAGAAGTTATAAAAGCAAACACAAATTTAACAGAAGAGGAAGTTGAAGATTTCATACTTTGTCTAATGGTAAATATGAGAATTATTTTAAAAAAGATAACAGTAATAATAAATATGTATGTTTTAACGCACTTTTTATTTTTTGTTAGGACGAAAATAGATATCATGAAGATATCTTCGGAATCACACTTCGTACATCCATGGTCCATAAGGCTTCAAGGGAAACCGCAAAAAGAAGTCGTCTGGAATCAGGATCATAACTTATCAATTAACAAATAACATAAGATAATTTAATTTCATTGACAAAAGTAGTTTAATTCGGTATAAATTTAATTATTTTTATATCAATTCTATTTAAGAATGTTTAAGTTATAGGAATGTCGATGTTAATATTAAGAATATAAAACTGTTTTCCAATTGTTGATAAAATATTTAGCAGCTAGCAAAGATTTCATTAAATTAACTAAATAAGTAATAAATGCAATAAATGACATATTATTTAGATATTTCCTGTGTATATTTTTTAACCTTTATAACATACCAGCAGTTGCTCGCGGCTACAGCTGCGTATATTTTGGAATTTCAGAAATCTACCAGCGAAATTGCGACCTTTCCAGGATTTATTACCCCCTAGCATTATTTTAAGAGCGATTTTAAAATTCTGGGATACGTATATTCAATTAGTCTCCCTTAGTAATGTTTGTGCTGAATTTAAGGATACTTGGTTAAAAACATACATTTTCTTCATACAAACTTTATTACCCCCTTGCACCCCAGTGTGGAATATTAGTACCTCGTTTTCTATTTTATATTTCATTACTATCACCCAGAAGTATGTGTATTAAGTTTTAAGTTAATACGACCACAGAATAAGATTTTACATACAAATGTTTTTAACCCCCTTTTCACCCTCTTAGGGGTGAATAATCGAAAAACCCTTTCTTAGTGGATGCCTACAACCTAAAAGCCATTTACTGCCAAAATTTCGAATACGTAGCCCCAGCGGTTTAGGCTCTGCGTTGATGAATCAGTAACAAGTGATTTTATATATATATATATATATATAGATAATTAATAACAAGTAAACCTGAATCCTAAAAGTATATGCCGGTAGTAGTCTTGTTTATCAACTTTTTCTTCTCACAACGTGGTCGTATATCTCAATTTGTGTGTAACGTGGTGAATATATCCGTTGCTTAGTTGTATTCTGACCGGGATCCTGATGAGGATCGGGACATATGATTTTGTGGTCATGTCGATTTTGAAACAGGAGCCCTCTATCTGGGTCCATAATAGGCTGCAAAGATGATACTAAATTAATAAAAAATAGGATTAAAAACAATTTTTTCACAATATGAGAGATGAATAGCTAAAAGGATGTAATTTTATTGAAAGTTTTATTACAGTACATAAACAAGTCATCGCCTGTAATGCCTAGCATAGGGAAACAAATCGTATACATTTAAATGTGTTCGTATAGGAATTGAGAGAGAGGTGCCAAATAGTAAAGGTTCAAGACACTTCCAACTAAATGCTTTATTAAATTTTTAAAACACAATCTTTTTATGGCAAATTACAATTGATATTTGGATGCTGATAAGCAATAATGTGTCAACCCACAAAAAGTAAAATTCGGAGATATTAATGTATTTTGATACTGAATCACTTATTTAACATTATTAAAAAAACATTGAAGTCATATAAACTAAATAAGTACGGAAAAAAGTTTCTGAATTAATTGGTTCAAGTGCGTTCCATATTTTGTAATTTATACAATAACCTCAAATATTTGAAAAACTTTTTATCAGATAATATATTAGTCTGAATTTAATTAATTAAACCTTTTATTTAAAAAAAAGAAAAGATGGATATATGCTTCTTCAAACATATTTGTTAAGAATAGGTTTGACATCTTTATACGCCATTTCCTTAAAATAAAGTCCGTGTGGCTTGACACAGTATTGCTTATCAGCGTCCACCGAATATACATTTTATAAAAAGCACAAATACATCTTGCAAGCTATTTACCAAACAATTTAAATCGTGTGTCTAAACTAACAGGTGCTTGCAACTCGTAACTATTTATTAACATGAATTTAATTTGAAATTCATTGGCACTTCACTTAACAATGATGGTCAACTATGCAAGAATTAAGTTCGAACTACAGGATTTCGAACTAACTTGAATAGTTACTCCTATTTTGAAGGCCGGAAAGGCTTGTATAAGATTAGTTCACGTTGCGAAGTTTTTTAATCTGACATTAAAAAAGTAAAATTTTCGATTGACGTGTCATTATTGTAACATATATTTAAATTAAATTATATATCAGGCGTCTTGCCTTTTCGTTTGCCAGCTTTTATATATATATATATATATATATATATATATATATATATAAAGGCAAGACGCCTGATATAAAGAGATGACCGCCAATCTACAATTGTGGAGCTTAAAAAGCAATAAGGAATGAAAGGGAAAAATAAGTAAAAATAGAAGACAGAGTTAAGACTCTCGATTTTGCGTCGGCTATATCATTCAACGTACGAAACGCGAATCATCTGTGAGAGTGAGATACTGCCCCGGACAAGCCGTACACGAGCTATAGTAATTGCGCTACAGTTACGCTTTACCTAAGGGTAAATTATGTGTTAATGTTTCAAGGCAAATAGTTATTGAACTAAAATTAACTACAAAATAGTAAATACCTATAATTTAAGGTTGATAGCAAAAGACATAATTTATATTAAAAAAATAGTAAATATATTAACCGAAATATAAATAGCCTTAATAAAATTTTCCCGTTTTATCTTTTTCTTTCGTCGCCGAACCGGAAATGGAATAACATTCGCAGAGAAAAATTTTATGAGGACTACCATCAACTGCAGATTTTATATATCGTCCGAAATTCGATTCGAAATATTCACAATTTGGAAATTTCCATTTTCCATGTACATAAATGATTTACTTATATTTTACTTTAAAATATCAAGTTTTAAATCGTCTTATAATTTGTATAATCTGATTATTTTACTAATTATAAATAACATTTTCACAATCACAAAAAATTCACAATCTTTTTCTTACTTAACCCTAACCCACAATCACAGGCAGAAGTAAGTAACAAATAAAGAAAAAACATCTTATTAACCTTATAATTCCTGCTAATATTGCTTCTCACGGTGCCATGTCTCCAATGATAGTAGCCCAAATCGCTGTCCTTCGGCCACAACATTTTATTCGCACGGAAAAACGGACCCCAATCTTCTGACACGAGCCGATGCGCGTAATCAACGTAGCCAGATATTTCAAAACCGCCTTTGGTGAAGTGACGGATGAAAACCACGGACTGCAATACGGTTTCAATGAATGTCAGATGAAAGTGGAAATAAAATACGTGACTTCTTTTAACGATGGAAATACTTTTTTACCAAAACAAATATTTTACGATTTTCAGACCGGAATGGGTTTATTTTATTCTAGCGGGATGATTTTTTTTATTACAGTTTTGATGTAACGATAACGAATGTTGATTTAATGTTAAATATCAAGTTTTATTTTTGGTGAGTAATAATTGTTTGCATATATATTTAGTACTACCTGTCCGTCGCGGTTCCACTAGGGTTTACAGCTTCGCTACTATGAGTTATAGCGTGATGTAATATAGCCCAAAAAAATCTTTAAATAAAGTGGATATCCAACACAAAAATAATTTTTAAATTCAATCAGTAGTTTAAGAGTAAAACGCTACATATAAAAAACTTTACCTCTTTATAACATTAGTATGAAAATATAGACTAGTATACATTTTTTTATAGATTGTACTATTTGTGCTTGCACAGTCCGCTCCAATCTGCCTAAGATAATACGTAGCCTTGGGACAAATGCCTAATATATTTCAATAGTCGTAGTAGCTGAGATTGTCAATTGGTTAGAGATTGTCGATCTCAACCGATGATCGCGAGTTAAATTCCCGGCTAGCACCGCTGTGTTTTTAAGGAAAAAAGTGAAAGTGAAGGAAAACTTCGTGAAGAAACCTACATTTGCTGAGAGAAATTCTGACACAAGTATATCCGCCAACCTGCAGTGGAGCAGCTTGGTGGATTAAGCTCTTAATTTAGAAAGCCTTATCCTTATTAGGAGAGGGGGCCTTTGCCCAGTAATGGGACTTTCACTTTACTACATTACTCCTGGTAGTATAATAAGTCCAATAAACTCGTAAATTACGGAAATTGTAAACAATCTACATATATAAATAAAAATCGATTTTGGAATGAACTTAACTATCAAGAGAAGGTTTCATAAAAGAAATTGTTTTAAAAACTATCTATATAAAAAGTGAGTGTCTTTATTAGTGCACTGGGGGCGGACAACTAATTATTTATACAAGTAAATATATATAAATCACATCCTGTTAAATAATTGGCTGTCAAAAATGCTAGGGATAACGAAATTTTATGGATTCTTAATCCGAATACAATCGACTTATATTATAAAGATATAAAAAATGTTGTGTTATTTTTAGAACGGCGACCAAGCTACGTATAAATTTTAAAAGTTTTATTTAGCTGGTTATCGACTTTAGTCTTCTGACTTAAAATCTCTTATTTAAGTCCACTCAAATGCTTTTAAAGTTTTTAACTTATTTTGCATATTTACGTAGAGTCCGGCTTATACAAAGAATACTCTAGCGATGCATTTGGAAGTAATCCGACAAGTTTTAATCTTCAAACGGCGCTTGAAAATTTGTCTACGTGAAATACATTCCCAATAAGTCTTTGAGAGCGTATTTAAAAAGTATCCAAAACTTATTTTGCTGGATAACTCGTGGACTCGATGGACTTTGATTTTATTAGGATCCATTTGATAGGTTAAATATTACTTAATTTTTTTTTTATATTTCGTCGGTAGCTTAGGTTTATTAACCAATGAACCCTTGATATAACATAACGCGTATAGCTTATACAGTATATGTTTGCGAAAATCTGAAGATTCAGCTCTCCAATGAAAGATTAAATTTAAATGTTTTGTTTTTGACCGGACTAAAATCAAAAGGAAGGGTAATGATTTTGCCACTCTATGTATGTATGTTTGTATGTTCCACTGTAGCGCTAGAACTACTGAACCTATTTTAATTACTGATATTAATAGATTCGTAATAATGGTTTTTGTGCCATCTAATATATAAAATTCTCGTGTCACAGTTTTCGTTGCCATACTCCTCCGAAACGGCTTGACCGATTTTGATGAAATTTTTTGTGCTTATCCGGTATCTATGAGAATCGGCCAACATCTATTTTTCATCCCCCTAAATGTTAGGGGTAGTCCACCCCTAAATTTTTATTTTTATTTTTTACTAGGAAATTATTTATATGGCAAAACAACGTTTGCCGGGTCAGCTAGTAGGTTATATAAATTTTAATGAAAATTTTTACGACAGAATTAATTTACGTAGCCGAGTTATAGTTTTTTGAGCTTAATGCCTCGTTTTCTTGATTCCTAGTTTCTTATTATAATCAAATCCTGAATTGAAAAATTTGGAAGCTACATACTGTCAAGTTTTTTAAATTGGCATCTTCTCTTATATCTTAAAATATGTGTACTAATTTTTTTTTATCTTAAGAGCCTCAAGTTTAAATTAATAGGTACCTGCAAAATTCCAACCCTATTCGCTCTTTCCCGTACGGCCAGTTCTCGATTAAAAGGATCGTCAATTTTGACCCCTTCACTCACCAGCACGTACGGCCGGACTACGGGATAGACAATACTGTGTATGACGGCGCGACGTGTGTAGAATTCTTTTTCTGTCAATGTATCGCCGTTGGCTCTGCAGCGGAAATAAATAAAAACCATCCTTATTCAAACATTAATTATGTTCTGTGTAGTGTACAAACTTTGCGTTTTTCTTAGAGAGAAAAGTATAGCGAAAAATAATATAGATTTGATTTCGTTTTTCATTTAATCGGGATTTTTATGCGTTGCAACATTCAAAAGGTACTGTTTCTAACAGAAACAATACATATTATCTTTGTTGCAGATTAACGGATAAAGGATATGGTTTGCTTACAAGACTCAACTCGTGTTTATGGTTACCGCTTCATTCCTATGAGTTGTAGCGTGATGTAATATATCCTTTAAACCTCAATAAAATGGCTATCCAACTCAAAAAGAATTTATCAAATCGGATCAGCGTGAGAGATTATCTCCATTCACACAAACTTAGAAACAAATTTTACCTCTTTATAATATTAATGGGTATAGATAAATGGTGAGCCAAGAAGAGAGAGAATTTGAAAATTGTTTGGCTGAATATATACTTCAGCAAATAGAACCAAATCATATAATAAAAGGCCAAAGAAAATAACGCATGGTTCTTTGTTAAATAACAGCGTTCATTTCTTTCCGTTTTTTAAAATATTTCAATTTTCAGACTGCGAATTGTTGATATAATGTTGATATTTATTATACCTGTAACCAAGAGCAGCAATCGTTCGAGCAGTGCCGATACTCCTGAGATTACGCAGATCAGCAATTTCTATGAGTGAATCTAAATATTCTTCCCAAGTTTCGAAAGGCAGTAAGCGTCGGTCAGCCTCCACGCCTGGAGGGTACTCGTTTTTCTTCTCCGCCATAGCCATGATTATAATATTACAAAATTAATGTTAAAATATTATATAAGTGTTTTCAAAAATAGATCATGCTAAATAACGTGTGGAATAAACTATTGTACTGAAATTTGTCAAATAAATACACGATGACTTGTGGTACAGATAATTATTTAAATTGTGGCGTTATATAAACGAGTTTTTATTTGTTTTCGCTTTAATACGACTTCAAACTTAATAATTGTTAAGTAAATAAGTTTGCGTGTTATATTATGTTAACATGATATCATATACATATTTATGTATCTGATTCATATTAATTATTAGATTAAACTCGAAATGAGAAAAACACAAAGACAGTTTTGTACATAATTTCATATAAAATAGTCGTAATAAAGTTATCGTCTTTAATAATTAGTAATTTAATCAAACAATTAATAAATAAAATTAAAATTAAAAAAAGACGACACTCCGTTTATTCAGACCATTTTCATAAGCGCCAACACGATACTTTTGCTGTAAGTTAGTGTGGAGTTATATACAGGAAGAGAATTCCTGATTATTGATACTATTTTATTACTATTGTAGTGATAGTATAGTCAATTTTGAATCGATAAAACCAGTAAAATTAGTTCAGATTCTTTCGATAACTAAAAAAGAGCTGATAGATTTCTAATGAATAGATCTTTATAAATAAACTAAGAACCGTCTTGATTATACCAGCTTTGAACCAAAAAAAACAATCATCATAATTGGACCATTCGTTACGGAGCTTCGATGTCACAAACAGACACTTGGATACACAGATAGACAGATATACAAGTACATATATTAAACTCATTATACCCCTCTTTTTCGGTCGGGTGCTAAAAATATAAATAACTATTGGTTGACTTAATATCAATTTGTACAATAATATTGTTTAATAGTTTAACAGTAACATATGTAATCTTTCAATGATAAAATTCGTTAAAATAATAATAAAATAAATTTCATTCAGAGTCAACCTTTAATTTAAATAAGTATTAAATTTTCTCATGTCCATCTCAAACTATTTCCAGTGAAGGAAATTACTTTCTCAAGTCTAAGATTCTTTGTAAAGAATGGCTCACATTGATAGCTCGAAAGAGGTTTAATTCTATTTAAGTACTTTCTTATATAATAGGCATTAAAAGGAAAGTATACTTTTATGTAAAGTACATAGAGTAAAGCATATGTTATATAAGAACGATGAACAATTCTGGTGCGCAAATGTACCTTATTTAAAAGTCTGAGCACATAATTAGCTAGAACGATAGCGCTCTAATTTATTTCAACTACATTTTTTTTTATTTGTTGATTACGTATTACATACTAAAAAAGAGGATATATATATATATATATATATATATATATATATATATATATATATATATATATATATATATATATATATATATATATTTTTTTTTTTTTAAATATCTGTGTTATTTATTATATTAAGTAATGCGAACGTTTGATTATTTTTATAATTTGCGGTTTTAGTTGTAGCATTTGTTTAATTTGTCAAATTTGTAGATATTGGTGTATTTTGATAATGCGTTATGTATTAAATATTATTAAAAAAATCCATGTCATCTATATAAATAAAACTTCTTAAAACAATGTTAAGAATAGTTTTGACATGTTTAGACGTCATTTTATTAAAATAAAGTCCGCGTGGCTTGATATAGTATTGCTTATCAGCGTGCATACGTCATTTTAATAAGTAATACTCGAATTTGATCTACAAACTTCTTAACGAAATAGATTTCAATGTTGCTTTTCTATTAAATTGTAACAAGTATTTTTCAATAAGATTTAAAGAACCCTTAGCAGAAGACCGAACGTGATTCGATTTACATCTTGAATTTGAATGCAGTTTAACGTTTTTGATAACAGGAAAGGTCAAAAGTCTTTTCAAGTATCAAGATTGATGATTGCCTTAAACATGAAGCGAGAGACTATTCAAAATATTTAGATATGTTAAAATTTCAAATTATAATTTATTGCAATACATAAAAGGATTAACAATGAAATTCACACTATTTTAGGGTGTTTTCAAAATTTAGTTAAGGTTGGATTCTTGACCCCACCGACCAATCTCCATCGTGTCTTCTCCATTCCACGTGTCTAATTGGCACAACTAAAAACCATTAACCAAAGAACTTAATCAAATTGAAAAAAATAAATAAATGAATAAACGCATCACACTCGACGGTGCCCATTAGGATTTTTTGATCCTGTGTCGGGAGTCCGGAAACACACAACACAAACACAAACATCCAGACCATGATAAACGTCCATATGGTCAATACAGACGTTTACCGTGAGTGGGAATCGAATCCGTGATAGCGCTTTAGTCAGTTGCCAGCCTATATATCATTTCTGTAAAATAAATATCTATTCCCGCCTGATATGAAAAATCATCACTTGAAAACGACGCTATACTTACTAGTGGTTATTTTATTTTGTGTTTGTAATTGTCAGGATAAAGTTTGATGAAAGAGATCGTTTTGGAATGACCTGAATATGGCACAGCGCACAAAAATATTTTTTTGATACGAATGAACGGGAATGTGCTAGGAGTAATAAAAGCATATGGTGTTGTTTGGGGTCAAATTATCTACATGTAGAAAATTGGATTTTTTTTTCATATATCAAAAAAAAAATTATGACCATAAATAAATTTTGGAGAGCTCTCTAAAAGTACTGGATCAATTTAATTACTCTAAAACTTATAGTCTATATTCACTATCAATCGTTTACATGTACATTTTTATGATCAAAATGAAAAACAAACAAATGAACGCTGATAAGCAATAGCATGTCAAACCACATAGACTACATTTTTAGAAAATGGCGTCTAAAAATGTCAAACATATTAATAAATTAGTTTGAAGGCGTATAATTTATTAAAAGAAGTGTAAAAAAGTAAAATTAATTAAAAGGAGATTGATACATTTAATGTGTTATCTAATAATAAATTTTTCAAATATTTGAGATTGTTGTATAAATTACAAAATATGGAAAGCACTGGAAATTCGAAACATTAATTTAAGAAACTTTTTTCCGTACTTATTCAATTTAGATTACTTAATTTTTTAAATTTTCAATTCAATTCTTTGGTTATTGACTTTTAGTTGTTTTTTTAATGTGAAATACCTTCAAATTTGACGTTATATGGGTTGATACATTATTGATTATCTGCATCCTTATGTTCTTCGCAAATTAGAAATACAGAAATAGTCCTTCCAGTTTCTTCTTCATTTCTTTATTATGCGAGCGAATGTTC
This sequence comes from Hypolimnas misippus, assembly GCA_037950945.1. Classification (NCBI taxonomy): domain Eukaryota; kingdom Metazoa; phylum Arthropoda; class Insecta; order Lepidoptera; family Nymphalidae; genus Hypolimnas; species Hypolimnas misippus. Next base: position 3,829,515 of record JBBEEQ010000024.1, read on the forward strand.
GCCGGCGTTGTGTGAAAGGAATCGATTTGCTTTCATATGCAAATGTATTTGACTAGAGACCCAATTATTCTGAACTTCAATTATAATGCATACAATGAAGACAGCGAATCACATTTACATATGAGATTTAGGAATATTGAATTGAAATTTTTTCACTCCTATTAAAATATATTATTTGCAAGTTAAAAATTAAATTAAAGTTGAAAAATATTTTTCTTGTTGTTTTCATTTTGTTCAAATAATATAATTGATTTATTACAAATGAGATGTGAAAATTTCCACTTTAATTTATATAAAAGTCAACTTTTACAATATTTCCATTGACAATGTATAATTTGTGATATAGAGTGGCCGCGCATAGTTAGCACACAGCACATTTCTCGTATTAAATAGAAATAATATAACATAAAATCTATTTTTATTGGCAATAAATCACATAAAAAAAGGAATTTATTTATCTTAAAATACTGGCTGTATTCCTGCGTTAATTTGGGAATTAAAAATGGTACAATTACAGTAGAAGTACAGTTAAAATATGGAGTATATATCACTCCATATTTTAACCGCAGCGCCAGTAGCGCACGCAGGGAAAGTTCTCAAAAGGAATAATTTTTCCCGTTTTTGCAATATTTTTCACTGATGGTCCGCCCCTATTGATCGTAGCGTGTTAATTTTTAAATTCGAACCAGTAGAAATGTACGCGTTCAACCAAACAAATAAACTCTTCAGATTTATAATATAAATATCAAATATACATTACTAATTTTTAATATTTCAAACGTTATGTCGCTAACAAAACCCTAGACTACACATTGTGATTATTTAATTAAAAAAATCTATTTATAAATTTATTATTCTTGTATACGTTTCACCATACATATTCTTTATACATACATACATATTCGTTACACAGAGTGTATATTAAAATATTCATTCCACTCTTTTTAGGCATTATTATTTAATAAGTATTCTTTTTTCTGAGTGTTCTGCATTTCGAGTGGAGTTATAAAATAATCACAATACAAGAATACCCATTTCTTTAAAAAAAACACGCCTGGTAAAGTTCTTTCGTAATTGCAGATGGGTTCTTCATTCCTGGTTGTAAAAAACAATGCTTCTGAACTTATTTACTCGTAAAGTTACGGCAATTTTATTCGGCGCTGTTCCTGAAATAATTTTATGCCGTTCGAGTTTTTAGTAGCTCCATTTTAACTTGAACTCTCGTCATGGATTGACGTAAATTCTTGTAAACAAATAAATAAACACAATTGTGTTTTTTGTTTGTTATTGATATTTTTTAAACTCTATTATTTACTTACTTAAACTGTTTATAAGAAAAAGCTCTACTGCTTTGTTACGGTTATTTAGTAAAAAAATATAATTATTTATTATAAATGACATATTATGCCATTATTTTTTACTCTCACTTTTTTCTATACTATATTTGGATGCTGATAAGCAATAACGTGTCAACCCACAAAAAGTCAACTTTGGAGATATTGATGTATTTTGATACTACGTCATTTATTTACCATTATTAAAAAAAAATCAAGACATCTAAACTGAATAAGTATGGAAAAAAGTTTTTTAACTCAATGTTTCGAATTTCAAGTGCGTTCCATATTTTGCAATTTATAAAATAATCTTAAATATTTAAAAACTTATTATTAGATAACATATTAAACAAATATATCTGCTTTTGATTCAATATACATTTTATCAAAATAGAAAAGAAAAGATAAATATATACGTCTTCAAACTAATTTATTAAGAATAGCTCTGACATCTTCAGACGCCATTTTTTCAAAATGAAGTCTGTGTGCTGTGCGGGTTGACACTGTATTGCTTATCAGCGTCCATATATTCTACTGTAATACGATTACGCCAAGAGGCAAACAGGTTATCAGGTCTTTCATAGTTGTTTAAAGAATCTCAGGAACTTTTACTGGTCTCTACTATGATTGGTATTAAAATAACTGACCTGGTGCATAATTCGAAATCAGCAGGACAACTCCTCACTAGCTTACAGCAAAAGTTTAATGTTGGGGCTCGTTGAAATGGTCTCAATAAATAGATCGTTGTTTCTTTTAATTTTCAATTTTAGATTATGTTAGGCCAGAGATGCGTTGTGTTCTTACTTTAGATTTACCATGTCTCTGATGTTTATTCGATTCGCTGACACAATTCTCATAGTATTTACATAATATTTGCCCACAGGCTTTCGATTCCAGGTATGTTGCGTAAATCATTTCTATATCAGACGTGTCCCTTACGTAGCTATACCTGAGATAAATATTGTATTTGCAAGAATTGTATTACGTGTTAGCAGGATCATTTATAACGTTGACTCCATTATTGTTTGTCTTATGATTATTTATTAACTGCGGTACTAATCTTTACGTTTCGGTAATAATAAAAGTATTGTGTAATAAATATATTAAGTAGGTACAAAGAAATATGGGGTCTCGATTGATTAGCACTCCATAGATTATCAATATGCATTTAAGAAATTCATTGGGGAAAAAGTTTTTGACGACCCACTAACAGCAATATGACCGTATGAAATATGTAAAAAAATGGAAACGGTACCGCAAGTAAAATTAAAACATAATTATTACCTAAACCTAAATCTGATAAAACAAAATCGTCCGTTATAAAATTCTGAGTAATTAAGAATTGTTTTAATAAGTGGAATGTTATTTGGTGCATATGTCTCACAAAACAATATGTACATCTTTTATTATACATGCTTACAATAATTTTCGTGTTCTTGAAATTAAAATTCTAAGCAATCCAATACACACAGTTATAAATTTGTTTTTTTTGTTTGTATTTTATGCACCGTCATAGCGTTCATTATATTGCGATAAAATTTAGTTAACATATTTGCACTTACAACAAGGCTATATCACTATTTACAATATGGGTACAATACAAGTGTGCTTGTTGTACTACCCAAATAGAAAAATAAGACTTCGGGCATAACAAAATTAACGCCAGAAAAGTCGCGAGCAAAAGTTAGTAGATCTATAAATTTAGCATGTTAAGCCCCATATTCCCTGTATGATATGTACAGATAATCTTTTTAACTTGTTATATCTGCCTTTATTTACTTACTTACCGTATGGATACATTATACATGGTTTCTGCGCATGCAAGCCGTTTTTTCGGTCCACTGCTACAACAAAGGTTCGAGTATCAGTTTGGCGTAAGCGTTTTTTTATATGAATACCTACAACCCTCGTTGATAATAGAACTTGAGGTGCAGTGAGCAGATTAGACATGTTATTTACACTAATATTATAAATACGAAAGTCTATCTGCTAGTCTGTTTGTTTATTATATTTACACGACTAAATCGCTCAATCAATGTTAATGAAATTTGTGAGAGATAAACTGTACTTTGGAGAAGCACTAAGGACAAAGTGGCAGTCCCAACTAGTTTTTCTTAAAACAATAGAGTAAACTTAAGTGCTCTTTTTAAATAATAAATACACATAACGTAAAATACACATATTAAAAAACGGGAATCTTAACAAAAATGAAAAGCGAAATGGGTCGTATTGTTGTATAGGTGTAATAAAAAAAAATTGCGAATTCTCAGCGGCGTTTAGCGTGTTAATGAATTAAACGTATTAGAGTCACGTTTAGGTGGTTATACTTGAACAAATTAAATTTTACACGTCTCATACTGATTCAATCACTCGCAGTATACACTTGAAACTCAATTTATACTATCTAATTACACGGCACTCAATTTTACACTCGTCCTTATAAACATTTTAAGATTTAACGAGTTCTACATACAAATGTATATAAATCGTGAAGTTCGATAAAATTTTTCAATTTATTTTTTGAGTTTGTATTTGTATTTGTATTTTGAGTACTATACTACTACTATTACTCATATGACTCAGCAATCTAAAGTGTATCTTGGCTTTTATGACAAGAGAATGTCATTTCTTTCCAACCAGCATTTGTGCCCAGTCTTCTGCTTGCCCAGTCATAACTTCTGACTGTCCGAAAATCTGATTCTTTGCGTTATTTCAGTTTAAGCCCTCATCACCTGTTCTCTGTGAATGCCCAAGCCATAATGGCTATGCCAAAATGAAATTTATCAATTTGTGTTTTATCTCTGGTTAATTCTGTACATACTATGATGTGCGACGTTGTATTCTTATGATTATCACCAATCGACGATCACTCTATAGTAAGATTTTTCTTAATCGGACCAGTAGTTTCAGAGCTTAAGGATAATTTTTTTGAATTTAAAAACTCGTTTAAATATAGAACAATGTGGACATAAATAATAAATTTAACGAAGATGGCATGTGTTGATGTCAAATAAAAAAAATGCAAAGTTCTTATTCTTTAGTGTTAAAATTTGCTATGCGTTGCGCCGCTGTGTACCTGCGTCTCAGAGATCACATTATACGGGTATTACATATTGATGACAAGAATTGCGTGTAAATGTTATAGTCAAACCATAAAGCTTCGCACTCCTAGGTTTGACTAGTTAATCGTCAAGTCTAATTTAAAATCTTAATCAGAAAAAATCATAGCCAATTTTTGTGAACCTAGGAGAGGCTAGTTTGGTCATACATATGTACGTCGAAATTCAATTTCATTGAATCGACTTTTGACAAGTCAAACTTTAATTAGATTTTATAATGCTTTGTTTGTCAAATTGATTATTTTAATTGATTTTATTATTTTAAAATTTGCCATCACAAACATGCCAGTAACGACATTGTTTGATACACTCGTCTTAATCCTACACAACTCCAATGTCCAAACTGACATGACAACATAATTTACCAGAACACTGTAAGATACGTAGAAACTTGTTTACACATGTTACAAGTGCAGTACAGATTAACTTTAGATCGAGTCGACCAGTCGCTTCTAGCATCGACTAGGCAAAACCGAAACAGATTATTTTACTTGCGACATTCGACTGAAAGGTCTGGAACTTCTAGGTTTAACTAAAATACTTTAGTCAAAGTCCGAAATTAGAATTTATTTCGAGGTTTGCCTAGGGCTTTAGTCAGACCAAGAATAAACCAGGCATTACGGGAAGAGGCTGCAGCGAACTTTGACTACAACATATATACATCATTCACGTCACATTATAAATTCCCACGACTTTTTTTTTACACATAGCACATTGAAACGTTGTTGACGTTAAAGTTTTACTCAACATCGTTAATACAACAGAATATTTTTACTTCGAATAACAACGCGCTTAGAACTACTCGCTTCGTTAGAAGCAAACATTTGATTGTGCTAACTCCGCGTCTCGTCTTTTAGCAAATGCAAACACGACCCTGTACTGAAATATTTATTTGCTTTACATTTCGTACCAAGTTATTTAACGGACAAAAGGACTTATTGTTTTCGCTAGATTTTTGTGTACACACCAATGGTTATTAAAAATACAAATGTTAAATATACTATAATAATATATAATGTTTCTATAATAATTAAAATAGTAATATTAACTATCTACCCGGCCTTCTAAAATATTAATTCTAATAATAGATTAAATATAGATTATACAGTATGTTTAAATATTTTATATTTTATGGGATATAACTATTTATATAAAAGTAAACCTATTGGAAACAAAAAGCTAATTTAGAGTTTTTTTTAGGGTTCCGTACCTTAAAAGGATAAACGGAACCCTTATAGGATCACTTTGTTGTCCGTCTGTCTGTCTGTCTGTCTGTCTGTCTGTCTGTCTGTCTGTCTGTCTGTCTGTCTGTCTGTCTGTCTGTCGGGATGTCAACCCTTTTTTCTCAGAAATGCATAGACGTATCATGTTGAAATTAATATCATATACTCAAGTCTACGATGACATGCGGCCGTGAAAATATTAAAGTTCTAAGTCAATGCAATCAAAAGATAATGGAAAATATGTCGTATATTTTGACCATTTTAGCGTTTTCGTAAGGGAATCAAAACCTATAGGGTACTTCCCATTGACTTAGCACGATGAAATGTGGCAAGCAGTAAGATCTTATGGTACAAATAAAGGAAAAAATCTGAAAACTGTAAATTTTTGTATGTATGTTTGTCTGTTTGTAAATTTGTCTTTCAACCTTTTTCTCAGAAACGCGTGAAGGTAACAAATTTTTATCAACGTCAAGTACTCAGAGTTGTAATTACTAAGAGCTGTGAAAAAATCAAACTTCTAAGTTAACGCAATCAAAAGATACGGTCATTTATATCACATATTTTAAGTATGATAGCGTTTTTAACGTTTTCGCAAGGGAATCGAAACCTATAGGGTACTTCCCATTGACCAAGCATTATGAAATTTGGCCAGGAGCAAGGTCCTTTAGTATACATAAAGGAAAAAATCCGAAAACTGTAAATTTCTGTTCGTGTGTCTGTCAGTCTGTACGTCTGTCTTTCAACCTTTTTTTCAGGAACGCGTAAATGTACCAAGTTTTAAATTGATCAAGCGGAAAATATATTAATCTTAGAATTAAAATTATATGTACTTGTAACAAATTAACATATAAGTTGACCATGGTCAAAAAAACAATTTTACAAACACTGAGAAGAAATTTGTATCAATACGAAAACATTAAAAAGCAGCAAACCTTTATTAACAACGCAATGCAATCTATATATCGCAGCTAACAAAATGATAGCGCGATGCAGCGTACAGCTAATGCCATCTATTACAACATTATGACATTAACTGTGATATAATTCTGATCGATTAATAAAAATTTTTATTTTAATTATTATTTAAACGCGCTAAAAATTATAAAATAAACTTTACATTTAAAAGTTTTATCGTCGATTTATAACGTCATTACGTAATTAACATTCAGTATAAGAGCTTCACGCGATTTGATTTAAGTACTCGTATTGACTTAGTACGAAAATTTTAAAATTAAATTCAAACACATCGAGTTATTTAATTTACTTATTTATCTACACATATAAGTCTTCTGGTTATTAGTAATATAATTAGTTATTTATAAATAAACAATTAGTTTTGTTCGAATTAAGGACTAATTATTTTCGTCTTGGCAACACTAATATATATTTCGATATTTTGATTGATAATGTAAATCTAAATATTTTACGAACGTAGTGCAGGGGTAGTGGAGTGTAGTAGAATATAAATAAAAATAAAACGAGAATAAAATATAATATAATTATGTTGTTAATGTCAAAGTCAACAAGTTAGTTCATTGAAATTGTCAAGAGATGGCGCTAGGTGTATCCTGAATCGTCTATAATTTTTTTTTTGAAAGTATAAAGTGTATTCGTACTTAAGATAGAATTTTGTGTTTCCATGGATTGCATCCATGATCGTGTTTTAAATTAAAGTGCTCCTAAGTAGTTTCAAAATAGTTTTTGGGACGTGATCCATATTTACATAATATTTGATTATATTTAAGCGACTTCTAAAAAGGAGTGTTTTCAATTCGACCTTGTATTTAATTTTTTTATGTTTGTTCGCCGATTACGCCGCCATTTGGGTACCGATTTTCAAAAATTTTTTTTTGTTTGAAAAGGTATACATCCAAGGTGGTCCCATTGTCTTCAGGTCAGGATCAGATGATGGGATCCTGGAGAAATTGACGGAACTCCTCAAATATTATAGGCAAGCGTATACCGATTTAGGTATTTTTGATAGTAACTTATGTATGTTGGAACTCATGATGAAGACCACAAATGGCGTAGATGGGTTAGTCTTATATAGATTTCTATAAGTTTGTACGGAACCCTCGGTGCGCGAGTCCTACTCGCACTTGACCAGTTATTTTATGAATATAAAATTCCTTTTCCATGAAAAACGGAAATTCTGGAAATTAAATGAATTCTCTTATATTTTTGATTATTTAATTTCGCGTTATGAGTATTATGTTGGGTTAAAATATTTTTTATGGGGTGTAATTATAATTTGATGACAGAACCAACAGTAAAACAGTTCTTCAACAAATTCAATGTTTTGATATAAATTTTATTTAAAAATAATTTCAATTCAATTAAATTCTTTGGTTTATGGCTTCAAAAATAAAGATTTCGACATAACAAATAAATTAATTTCTGACGGTAGATCGCTAATAAGAATTTCATATTTCAAGTTATCTGTTAAACTAGATTAAAAGTTCTTATTTTAAAACATGTTAATGTAAATAATAAATTGTGTAGTCATAATAACTGTGTACGTACTTTCAATTTACATTATTAATAAGTTGGTGGAGTTCGAAATTATTTGTTGATTAAAACAAAAGTTAGCGCGGTTAACATATTTACTTAGTTTTATAATTGTTTCGTACAATATTTGTTTCATAACTTATAAAGTCAACGTGACAATAAGTCAAATATAGTTTTTACTCGTGGTTTCGTCCGTGAACGCGTATGTTCAAAACCAGTATGTAGCACCCATTCATGTGCTCTTCTCTTAACGTAACTTATTCTTATTTGTATACTAACTTCTCTCTCTTACATTCTACTTTTTCTTCTACAGCGTTATCAACGGGCCTGCTCGACGTGGGAAGTTTCACATTCTTACAGAAAATCGTTGTAAAGCAGTGAGCTGCACTTTGTACGGTAAATGAGAGAGTCCCCTGATTTCATTAATTATTCATTACTTTATCCTTCACCCCCTTTTCCTTTTTGAATCAACAATGTATTTAAGGCTCCTATGGTGCGTAATGGTCGTAAGCGGTCATGATCAGGTAATCCCCATTGCTTATTAATATTATATAATAAATAAAGTATATATACAAAAATAATTTTGGAGCCGTAAATTCAATGAGTTTTGTAGATAATAATAATTTCCGGACTGCAATTCTAGGATACCGTATTAGCATATACCTATCTAAAATTATAATTCATTATTATCTGATAACAATTTTATCGTAATTTCAATAACGTGTAACGACTCATGAAAAATTAAGGAGATTGGAATAACCCGTACGAGTTTTAGGAACGAACCCTTTGAACTTTTCCGATAGAAATAGTAACCTGATATTATTCAAATCCCACCGTCCCAATCGGATCGCCGGAAACGGTGAATTTTTATTGCGATGACCTCAAGTGATTTGGGTAAGAACGGAAATCGAATGAATGTAAATTATACGTTCATTATCATTTGTAGAGATATATCAATAACGCTTTATTTAATTTTAACCAACTTCAAAAAAAGGAGTAAGTTGTCAATTTGACGGGGACTTTTTATGTATATTTGCTGAAAACTGTCCTTGAAAACGGCTTGATCGATTGTTAAGTCTTAAAATATTATACGATTTGTTTAAGTCTTAAAATGCTATTGTAACTATGGAAGAAGACAAAACCTGCATGCGCCGGGAGGAATTCTGTCACATGTATATCCGCCAACCCGCAGTGGAGCAGCGTGGTGGATTAATTAATTTAATTAATGGGAGAGGAAACCTTTGTCCAGCGGTTGGAGATTTACAGGCTGTTATTTTCCATTAATGTAAAAAGAGCGATTTTTTTAAATTAATTTATTTGTGTTTTTTAACGAGTGTTTGAATAGAAATAAATTTATGGATTTAATGATTCGATAAATTCGATCATACGACATCGTCTTGCAAAGCGTTTGTCAACTACATTTCTATCCCCACTATGTCGTAAACGAACTAGCAACACCTTTATTTATGTAAAATATAGAAATTTATAATGCCCAAAACTTTTAGAAGTTTTAGCGATTAAAAGGCTTTAGTGTAATCCTTTAATGTACTAGTTGTAGAACAAACTGTTTGTAATTATAGTCTATATATTAAGCGTTTAAAAGCTGTTCAAATATTTAACGATATGTTTGTTTTAATCTCGGTCGTCTAGAAAGTTTTTTAAGTAGTAAAATTTGTAATACTGATTATTATTTATTTTTTTACTTTATATGTCTCGTTGGAAATATTAGATTTTTACAGTATTGTATTTTAAAAGTGATTCGTTTACAAAATACTATATAGAATATTGTAGATCTTCACGAATCGGCATAAAAAAATTGATAAAAAAAATTATAGTATAATTCGATTGAATAATTATTTTGCTCTACCCATTTTGAATGTAGTTTAGTTAGGGAACTAAGGGACCAGCTAGAAAGTGCGTAGGTTTTTTATAGTGTACTCAATGGGCAGTATTTTTAAAACTTTATTTAAAATATACAAATTATTTTTTTGAAAAATTTTTCTTGCCAAAAATCAAACCTGCTGATTTTGAAAAAAACACCCTATATTTTGATAGTAATAACTTATAAGGATCAACTTCTCGGAAGTAATGATATACGTCAAACTAACTGAAGGTTTATTTTTACGTGTTATAACGATTTAAATACTAGTATTCAGTGAAAAATCAATGTACTTATACGTTTATTTCATACATCATCACTTTGAACGAAAGCCCTTTGTAAAATACACTGATTATAACATTAATATAGATTACAAACGCGTTTATTTGATTCGTCGCGTGAAGCTGTCAGCGGAATCTCTCTGAATTACATACGAGGTATCGCAGAGATTTCGCTGAAACTTGTCGCAATTGGTGACAACTAACGCTCGTCATCTCATTTACTGTTTGCCGCATGCTCGTGTTCTAATTTATTTGTTGTTAAATTAGGTAATTTATGTGAGGTTACATAATAATTTTCTATTCCTAATAATAAATTGCGAAAGTAATGCTTGACCTTGAGACGACATGTCCAGGCTACAGGTATGAATGTATTTTCTTTACTATTTTCTCATGTTTTCTTTTCGTGGAATGTACAATAAAATAGTATCTATATATAATAAGCCGTCTAGTAGTAAATAATAACATATCATGTATACATTTTAAAGAAATCATCACATTGAAAAATATATATCCTCTTAGAAATAGTCGCATAAAGGTCAAACTATACTGGTGTCTACCAGTATAGTTTGACCACAAAATAAAATAGCAAATGCTGTAAAAAGAATTCGTGAAAGGGCCTTTATGGTTCAGATTTTTGAACCATGCATATATCTTAAATTTCTTAAAAAAAACGTTTACAAAGATACAAAGAATATTTGGCACAATGGAAAAATGCTCCGGACAGATTTGGATCCCAATCTGCCGTTTTATGAGGGGTTGACTTGACACCGAATATATCTGGCCCTTTGTGCTCATAAGAAAGAGAAAAATAGAATTTGTCTCTCGCCCTATAACCCGAATTCTTCGGAATATACTGGAGTAAACACGCGAAACGTTTTCTGATGTCGACCTTATTGGTATGTTAATAAAATAGGCGTAAAAATATCTGCCAATACAGTTTTTACGATGTGTAGAAAAATCTATTGAGATTTGAGCAATCATGTAACAAATATTTTTTTTGGCCAAAAAATCTTTAACAAATAGAGTTTTTTAATATATTCTTTTTTTTTTGCATTACTATTAAAGTTACCGCTATAGCCTTTTTTTGTTTTTTTTTCCTTTCACCCTTTAATAGAACCAATGATTTATAACTTAAAGCCTTGTATAACTCTAGTAGTAGACTTAATGAAAATTGTGTCCAGCGTACAAAGCGCAAAATTTGGGTGGAATTTATTTAATTATTGTCTAAATAGTCTCTTCAATAATGACAGTAGGTCTTGTGACACCAAACATCGTCTATTCAGAAAACCTAAGCCGCGCACGGGGGTAGGTTTTCAGACTCAACATATTTAGTAATCTTTTAATTGTTAGTAGAAGTTAGTGGTTTTTTTATAAGAAATAAGTACAATTAATGAAGTTTTTTACTTTAGACCTATATGGAGTAAAAATAAATTAAAAAAAATCTCCAAATATAAACGTATATTATATATTTTATTCACTTATTCATTAATATTTTCTAAATATAAATCGTCAATAATTGGTAAAGAAAATGATGAAGGAATTATAAAATATCACTTCAATATGGCAGTTTCGTTCGTAATTTAACGACTATTTATTCGATGTATGAATTAATTCCGCCAGAACTCCGATAAATCACTCGATCATGCGTATTTGCAATCTTGATTAACTTCGCAATAAATGTCAATCTGTATGAGAAATTTTCGAATTTTATTCACTAAAAATAAATTAACGTTATAATATTTTAAATTATCTAATAAAAATAAGAGTACTAAATATAACTTTAGATTAACTGATTACTATACAGCTTTAGGCTGTGATTAAAAAGTAATGTAATATCGTATATAATTTTTATAAATAAGAAACTATATTATAAAAATCATTTCCTAAAACTGTGAAACAGTGCATGAAAATGTATAAATGTCACAGTCAAAGTCTGGAATGTACAAAAGTACTTTTAATATATATGTATAACGACAAATATTCGACGAATATTAACAGCAGAAACTTTTAATTTAAGATTAAGATATTTTTTTTTTTATAAATAACACCTGTAAATAAATTAAATTAGGTTTATATTATTGCAATAGTACTTTTGACTGATTTTGCCAGTTAAAAGTACCTACTATTAACTGGTTAAGAGTTTTGACTGTAACATATAATATAATAAATATAGACGCTGATAAGCAATACTGTGTCAAGCCACACGGACTTCATTTTGAGAAAATGGCGTCTAAAGATGTCGAACCTATTCTTAATAAATATGTTTGAAGTATTATATATCCATCTTTTCATTTATTTTTTGATAAACGGTATAATTAATTAAAATCAGATTGATATATTTAACATATAGTTTTTCAAATATTTGAGTATATTGTGTAAATTGCAAAATATAGAACGCATTTAAAATTCGAAGCAATGAATTTATACGACTTCAATTTTTAGGGTTCCGTAGTAAAAAACGGAACCCTTAAACTGTCTGTCTGTCTGTCCGCGGCTTTGCTCCGAAACCCTTAATACCAGAAAGCTGTAATTCGGTATGAGTATACATATGAATTACGCCGAGAAAGTCGTACAATAAAATCTTTAAAATATTTTTTTTCAGGGTGTCTTCCCTATGTGTTAAGAGAGACCAAAAATTTCTTCTCATTTATCCCATGTTGTGGGGTATCGTTAGATAGGTCTTTTAAAAATGTTATAGGTGTGGGAAAATCATTTTTCCGAACGACGAACTGTTTCTGAAATATTAAGCTTTGAAGTGTTAATTTTTCTTAGAGTCAAGTGTCCCCCCCCTCTACCCACTAAACTGCTGCGTCTAAAAATATGAAAAAATTCACGATAGTGGTGCGTATAATGAAATTAAAAGGAAAATTATCACGGCTATGTGGGTTCTTATGGTTATCGAGTTATAGATGATCTAAGTAAAAATAAATATTTTACTTTTTAAAACATCACATTATATAAATATTAATAATTTTAAATTAATATATAAATTTAAATGAATAAATAAATACATATTTAATAAGTTTAAATTAAAATGAAATATAAAATAAGGTATAAAACAATGTCTCAATAAAACATGTCGCGAGTGATTCTGAATCGCGCTTATGAAGTTTTCAACCAAATCTCCATAGATTTCATAGGCGCTAATCAGGAAGGAAAATTATCGGCGCTAAGTATATTTTACAAGTGTTAGAATAATAAATAATCGACGAACATATAAAGTTCAAAATCGTTAGTATAATTCACATTCAAACATTCATTTTACATTAAAAATATTTTAGTCTCGAAATATAAAGAGAAATTAAAAATAATTTTATAATAATAAAAGGTTTAAAATTGTAAGTACGTATATTGTATAAACTGACTTAAAAAAGGAAATTCCCAGTTCGTCGTAAACTTTTTTACGAAAATAGGTACTCGAAGATTGCTTGACCGATCTTGACAATTCTGACAACTACGGAACCCTACATTGTGCGTGGCCCGACACGCACTTGGCTGATTTATTTTTAATGATGTTAAATAGTTGATTGAGTATCAAAATACATCAATATCTCCGAATTTGACTTTTTGTGGGTTGACACATTATTGCTTATCAGTTCCATTTAAGTTCGTAATTTTTTAATTAAAAGGTATTCAAATGAGAGTTCTGGCTTTTATAAGATGTAACTGATAATAAATCGCATTGAGTAATGGCTAAAATAAAAACAAAAAAATAATATTCACTATCATACACTAATCTATACTAATAATAAAATTCTAGCCGGTCGCTGTCTGTACATGGAAGATATAGGAAAAAAAATATTATAGGGGGCCTATACCAACGCAATAGAACCCAAAACAATGATTTTTAAAATTCTTATCTGTTTGTCTGTTTGTCTGTTTGTCTGTTTGTCTGTTTGTCTGTTTGTCTGTTTGTCTGTTTGTCTGTTTGTCTGCTTATCTGTGCGTTTGTGTACATTATTTGTGATTTTCACTAAATGCATGAAAGTACTTACATCAAGTACTGTCACTCTGTTTCTTACGACTAATCTCTGAAACAGCTGAATCAAAGTTGATGGGATTTTCACTTGCAGTTAGAGGATGTCCATTAATCACGTGAGGCCCAGAGAAGGGAGTGGGAATGGAAGAAAACAATCACAAAATATCACAAAGTCTAAAAAGTTCTTAAAAACATTACAGCAGCCCCTATAGCTAATAATATAAGGATTAATAAATTAGGCTACTTAAATTAAAAAATTATATTTATTTTAATCAATAAGTAAAAAAGAGAATTAGACGATAACAAAATATTAGAGAAACCAATAAAATAGTGAACATTTTCCGATTTAAGAAGGGGAGGTTAAATAAATAAAATTGATGTGTCTGTTTGTAATAAAATAAATGCATATGAAAGTTTACACGGTACTTACAACAAAATTACCAATTTTAAAATTTTTGTCTATCTATCTGTCACTCGGTTTGTTTCGGCTAATATCTGAAACAGCTGGACCGATTTTAACGAAACATTCACTAGCAGAAAGCCAATGTTATAAGGAACAAAATTGAAATCAATAAAATAGTGAATAATATCTGATTCAAATAGGGAAGATATATATTATATTAATATAATCATTTTAAAAAATAATATATATACTGGGTAATTTTTTTACTGGATATAATAGAACAAAACCGAAACTATAAGCAAAAGCGAAAAATAATTTAAGTCACAGAGCCGATTTTGATTAAAACTAAAACTGCATCATTAGTTTTTTGAAAAATAAGTTTTCCTAGCCAGAAACGAACACGTTGATTTTGCAAAAAAATAACATTCTGTAGTATTGCACCATCTGATTCTGACCTTAACACATTATAAAGATCAACTATAGTGAGGTAATACTATACAGTAAACTGCAACAAAAAGAAAAGGCTATTTTTTTACAAAATTCTATCAAATTCTTACATTAATTAAATCTTTAGCAACGGGATGTTGTAACGCTAATAGCGGGTGAGTACAATAGCCGAGTCCAGTAAAATGTAGATTTTCAACAAATTGATTCATCTTTTTAAGAATTATCAAAACCTACCTAGGTAACTGAGTAGATGACGGGGACCAAAACAAACGTGACATTCTATCAACTTTGTATAACTCACATAGAAAAAAAAGACAAACATAAGAGAAGTTACTGTGAGTAATTCATTTTTTATATTTTCGATTGTATTGTTCACACTCTTCCTCACTTTAGTAGGTGACTAGCATTTTGATGCAATTTATAAAGAAATCGTTCGAAGTAACGCACATTTTTTTCTAAACTTACCGGAACCCATGATTTAACCCACATATTTGATTGTGTCTATGTGGAATCGAATACTTAACTTAATTAATGTATAGATTTAATGATATTTTGTAAAAAAACCTTTTCCTTTAATTTGCCGCTTACTATTACTTTCCAAAAGTTGATCTTTACAAGTGACACTATTAGGTGGTGCAATAATACAGAATGTATTTCTTTTTTTTATTAGTGGGTTCTTTCTGGCCAGGAAAATGATGAAATAAAAAAAAATTATGATGCAGTTTTAGATTTTTGAAAATCGGACACGAGACTCCATTAAGTATCTTTCGCGATTCCTTATAGTTCCGCATTTGGCCTATTAAGCCCAGTAGAAAAATATATAATACAAGGAGAAGAACCTAGGTGCAAACTTACTGTTTTGCAGTCGATATTTTAAAGACTACCACAAAACAACTTTTCTTTAACATTTATAGTGAAAACCGTGGAGGAATACCATATCTGAGTTAGTGTCTGCTTATAAATACAACCAGAAAGTTCCCAGATTCAAAGTAAAAAGCTCCTTTCTTGAGCAGCACTGCAGACTATTATAACCTTGCTTTGCAGGAGACATGCCAAGCATTCTGTAATCCACGCGAACGAAGTCGCGGGCACAGCTAGTGTCATATAAACTTAATAAAATTATCAAAAGTCACATAATATTTTTATTCAAACCGAATACACAAACCTGTAAAAAGCATTTCACGAGTAATTACACAAAGATAAAATCCTATCTACAATATTATCTTTTGGATAACTTTCTACTTTGTGCTTTACATAATTTTGTGCCAAAAATACATTCCGTTTTGGTATCAAGCTAAGAACTCCCTAAACAGTTGTTCGATGAAAACCAACAAACATCTTTGTAAAATCGCTCTTTTTCTCTGCGTAATTAAGAGACTCAGAATCCTTACTTTATTTGTTAAAATTCTTGTTATTAGATTTACACATCTAACATAGAGTATGTATTGTGCATTAAAATTATAATCGAAAAATAAATCTGTCTGATGTTATTTCTTATTTACTGTTGGTATTTTAATTTTTAATTTTTATTTAATTGTTTTTTACTTTGTTATATCAACACTAACTAATTTTTAATTTCTTTCTCATTACTTTATTTTTTTTTTTTTTGTTAATGTGTAAACTTTTTCTTTTGTTGTTTTTTGTGTCATGTTGTAAATATCTATAATTATGTTCAATTAATTTTCTTTATATATTATTAAGATACATTGTCGGTATTTATTATTGTTGCCTCTGTTGATATTTCTATATAAATAATTAAATAAATAAATACGTAAATTTATGTGTTATACCTTGTTTTTGTAGATAGGACTAGCTAATAGAACTATAGGATCTGAAGAAAGTAAAAAAAATATATTATTCGTATTATACTTCTTAGTAATTAATATAACAGTAATATTATTATCTATTTTTTTCCTTATTAATTACATTTTTAAATATATTTACAAATAAAATATACAAACATTTAAAAATATAAAAAATAGTAATCCACTGGCAGCGAAGTAAGTCCCAGGCCAGCTGGGGCCCCAGGCTGAGAAACCTCCTCACGATGCGTGCCGTCTAGCAACACTGCCTTCTGTATCCGACCTTTGATCCAACTGCTTAGTGAGAGTTTCTTAAGGTTTTGATCGAAACTCTTCGCTAAGTAATATTTTGATCAGGTATTTCTAAGGGTATTTCCACGTCAGTCATTCGGTATAAATCGATCAATCTTTGTATTATAACTAACGTTAAACTTATTAAATTAAAGCGCAATAAAACCTTAATTTCGTAAGTGACTATATCATTATCAAATTATCGGATTTGATTACGGAACTGTCAACTTTTTGTATAAATCTTTTAATACAATTTTTCTTTACCATTAAACTAAGTGAAATCGTTTCTTCCAACTTTTTCTAGTTGTTAAACTTTAGATTTCTACTGACCAATCTCAATCTTATATAAATATAAATAAATATCAATGTTTGTATGTTTGTCCTTTATGCGTTTCGAAACTATTGATTGTGATGAAATTTAGGTAGTGTATTCTGGAGACATCCACGAGACTTCCTGGTCCAAAAAACCAAGGCATTGCAACGCATGTCTGGTACAACTAGAAAAGTATAAAATAATAATAAATATGCATAATACGTACCTATAAACTAATTTACTTTTTAAAACTTTATTTCAATAAAATGGTAAATATATGATAGTAAAGTAATTTTTTTTTTTTTTTAATATTGTTCAATTTAATCTTTATTTAAAAGTTTTTTTTTTTTTTTATAATCTTATCTAATGGTAGAGTACGAGATATTTTTTATCACTGCAATTGCATCTTTACTTCATACTTCTTTTCTAGTATAGTTTAGTAGTATGTGTCTGACATTATAATTTTTTCTTTCTTTCTTTTAAATGTAAAACACCTGCATAAAATGTTCTTGGATGTTCTATTTGATTGCTCCACAAATATTTATTACAAGAGAAAGATTCCCCGGTCGGTTCA
Source organism: Hypolimnas misippus (assembly GCA_037950945.1). Classification (NCBI taxonomy): domain Eukaryota; kingdom Metazoa; phylum Arthropoda; class Insecta; order Lepidoptera; family Nymphalidae; genus Hypolimnas; species Hypolimnas misippus. The sequence goes on from JBBEEQ010000024.1 coordinate 3,847,668, forward strand.
AAAGAGATTTTGTTGTAGACTCAAGAAATAATACAGAGAGAATAATTTTATTTAAAGGAAAGAGAAATGTTGGTTCCCTGTTATAAATGCCCGTTATACCGCCTTTAATAGCTTAAATACGATTCATTTTATTACATCAGTCTTTTATTATGCTTACATTGAGTACTGTATATTGTCTAGAAAATATTAAGTTCATAAAAGTGTTGAGTACTAGCTTTTGCTCTTGACCTCGCTCGCATTAATGTAGATTTTAGTTTTAAAATTATACAGGGCCGTTCGACTTTTAATTAAGGTCCTTCAAATGGGAGGATTTATAAGTTTAAAAGATTTCACATAAAAAAAAACATAAATATTATACTCGCATACATGTTTATAAGTTTAATGAAAAACAAAACAAAGACTAACAATTAATTTAAAAAGAACCACTTCACGGATTTTATTCATCGCAGCGCTCCATAGAAGCAGGTTCAAGCAGATAAAGATATTTTCATTCCATTGTAAGAAAACTCATTAAATCATAAGTTCGCAATTAAAATACGAATTAATTGTAACGAAATTCAACGTAAATCAAGCGACGAGGGTAAACAAAAGGCCATGTTATTGAATGAAATGGGGTAAAATCCTATAACACTCGGAGAAAACAAAGAAGATACGGGACGGCAAGCAAAATGCCGCGGTCACTTCGGACATGCGAACATTTTTAAATGTCGTGAAATAAACGAGCTCATTCCATAAATCTTGCGTACTCATGGAGTCTACTATGCAGTAGTTACTAGTTAAATTACAAAATACATTCTATACAAAATGGCTTTTATTTCTATATATTTTTTTCTATATAGTCTTAAAGTTATAAATTATTGTTACTTTTAGTTGAGTTAGTCGTTTAACGATTTATGCTTTCATGAAATTAATTTCTATATATTTTAAACAAGAAGTTTACAAATGAAATTATTGTTGAAATTTTGATCATAAAGTTTTAGTCGTATGTTGGAAATTTTGTAACATTTTAGCTTTAAGTTGTAATCTACATTTAGCTTTAAAATAATCCCTGGTTACAAGATATTTTTAAAAATAAATAAATAATAATAGATAAACAGAAGTTACTACATAATAAAAAACGTAGTATTAATTATCGTCAATAGGTATGTATATGCTCGAAAATGTTAGCTTTTAATAGCGATAATAGACATTATATATTTTAAACTTTCGCGATTTATACTCTGTCAGCTCGTGACCACGACGAATGCAACTTCGTCGAAACGTCGAGCAATACAAAGGTATTACTATCATTAGTTATCGCGATTAGATCCGTTATATTAAATATGAATACGATAATAGACAGTCGAGTCGCAGCTATATTAGCTAATTCACTATGATTTTCTGTGAGAATGTGGTACTGCCAGCCCGTATACGAGCTGTAGTCAGACTACCCACAATAAACTGTCTTTAAACCAACCAAAATAAAAAAAAAACACGAAACAACACACGCAGTCGTAACTTTAAAATTGACGATATCTCGAAATACCTTCTATCAACAAAATCCTTGATATTAGTCCTAGATAAAAATATAGGCACTTACCAAAATCGATATTATATATCTAACATCTTTCCAATCTATCGTTTTATGGAAGGGTCAACATGAACCCGAACATAGCATTATCTTTCTTGTTTGATTGCGAAAATAAAATTGTATATACTTTTATTGTGGCTAAGACAACTGAAATGTGAAATATCTCAAGAGAATATTTTTTCATTTGAGTCATTAGTCTGTATAATTCAAATATTAATTCTGTGGGTCATTTTCGGTTTGTGTAAAATGTCGGACATTTATTTTAGTACCTGAAGTATTACTATCTTTTAATTGTATTTTTGTCTTTCACTCGTTCGAACTAAAAATGTATTTTGCCCCGAATTTTCATACATTTAAGAGTTAAGTTTATTATATATATGTATATATTTGCGAGTTCAGATGTCTATATCACCTGCCGATTAAAGTTTCGGTGCAATATTGTTATATATAAAAAATAGCAAGGAAATAATAAAGGCGCGTCAGCACTTATTATTTAAGTTCCTGCTGATCCCCGCGGCCTATGAAAAATTGTAGCACCAGAGGTACCGCAAATGCATTGCTGGATTGAAAAAAGCACTAGGGATGAAAGGGAATAAGAATTAAGAAAATAAATTATGAGGATTTTGAGATATCGGCGCCCTCACTTACGAAACGCAACCATTTTCGCTACTTCACGCCGATTTCCTGTAAAAGTAAGGTACTGCCACGGTCGAGTCAGCTCGCATATGAGCTGTAGTCATTAAAATGAAGCTAGGCTCTACCACAGTTAAAGTGGTTCTGCGATTTTAATGATTAATCCAGTCAAATGAAAATTAAACCCTCACACGGCTTCAACGCCGGTATTATTTTTTAATATATCATGTCAACTAATCGACCTTTTCAATTAATAATGTTGATTTCAAAATGATTTTGGCGGTTCCAAACATTAATATTTCAAATAATCATCCGTCATTTCGTTGTGCTTTGATAATTGCAATGTAATTTCGTCCACGCGTGACGGCGTAGGATTGACAGTTCATAAAATTAAACCTTCAAACGATTTTGAGTCATATGGCAATGCTAATAAGACATAAATTGAATGTGCTCGGAATAAGCTTATATACGATCAATTAGTAGAGTCAACTATGCAGTTGGTTTAGCTTAATTTCACAGTTTAGATTATGCGAGGTAATTGCTATGTACAGATTCGTAATACCTATGTAATATTTTTGCAATAGATTGAATTTTACATACATATTATTGTCAGTTTTTAAATTTATATATAAATGGGAAGGTTTGTTAGTGAGTGTTTCTGTAAGTTATCCCGCATTATTATTTATATCTAATTGGCGTATGTTACGCAAATACATCAGAAACCACGTAATGCTACTTTCCGTTAATCGAATATATGGTTTTAATTTAATAACAATATGCTTCTCATTTCTCGTCGCTCATGGTTCTTCCTTGAGCCAGCTATGCATTTGTACCTCTTTTGGTGTTTAAACTGTTTATTAGGGACGGTGATTAATTAACTTCAGGTTAACCTGAAAAACGCAGTGGTGGATTAAGCTCGTAACTTAACCTTCTACATGATACTTATTAATATTGCCCAGTAGTGGGATATTACAAATAACCACAAAACGACTTCGCAATAATTTGCGTAACAGTATACCGACCCTCCCACATATACAAACGCACTAGCAAGCGTTGACACCACAAGTAACCACAGTCTTAAGAGCAGTCTCTACCACATTCAATCGCAAAAGAAAGCCATTACAAACTGCCTGATAGTTTTCCCGTTATTTTTATAGGTAAAAAATTTATAATTTGCGTCAAAAAAACCGATATATAAAACCGACAAGTATTCGTGGCGAGTACACACACGTGTATATTGTTTAGATGCTGATTAACTTCTTTTGAGAAATATCTAAAGTTCAACATGCTATTAAATCACTATGAGTTGATTTAAAATAAAATTCGTAATAAGTCTACCGTCGACTATTTTTTAATAATACTTTAAAATTCATACTGCCTTGTAAGTTTCAACGGCTCTTAAAAGTAAAAAAAATGTAAGCTAATAAGAATATATTAACCTCTTAAGTAAAAGTGTCTGCGTGTGAATTAATTGAAATGAGAACATTTAAGTTTCTGAACCATGATTTAGACGAAAATAAATCTCAATTTCAATATATGATATACATTTTTTTTTATTTATCGTAACTATAGCAAGGAACGATTGTCTTTTAGGGGTGTACTATTGTATTTTATTTAAAAAAGGTAACTTATACTATATGTCAATTAAAAAAACTTTTCGTTTAACATTTAAACGATTGTAAAAAAAAGTGTGGTACTGAAAATGTGGCTGAGCATCGTTATTAAGGAAAGAGGAAAAGCTCAATCGCACTCTCTGAAAGGTCATTCGCTGAGTTAACATAAAATCTTAAAAATATTTAATCTCTGAAGCTGAAATTTAGCAAGTACGTAGTTTATAGATAGGGATTGTCACCAAAGGAATTAAAAATTTAACCCCTAGAGGGATGTCACGGAAGTTCAAAAGTACGGATATATTAAACTTAGCACGAACAAAGTCGTAGGCAAATACTATTATATAAATATTCCTAGTGCCTAGTGCCCTATATTTATAGACAAGAACGTCTCCATCTATTATTGGTTTTGTGCTTATGTTAACAACCGCAAGTTACTAATTGACATTAAGTCTGATGAATTCGACGTTATAAATGATCCCAATAATAACGAAGAGATTTCCGAAAGACAGCGGTTTCATTGACAGCAATTATCATTAGAACAAACAGTTTACAATTTCATTATTGGAGATAACCAGTGAATTGATTAACATCAAAATATATAATTTATTGAATAATTATTTACCTACATTTTGAAAATTAATATCTACGTAAATTTTTGGTTTAAATGATTTTATAGTACCGTTTATTTGCGTAAAAGTAGAAGTTTCGGAATGGTAGGATATTTTAAATTACTTATTATTAATACGTATGTACACTTGACCTGGAGAGTTGCCTAATACTGGGTCAAGAGGGAAAATATAGCGATTGATAATATCTTATTATAAGAGTTGGAAAATAAAGATGTGGACAACGAATCTAAGGTCTAAATATTTACCTCTGGACAAATTAAAAATATTATAATCGTATGTACACGTTTTTCTAATTTTAATATATTCTCAATAATATTCAAAGTGAACCTAGGGGTAGGTTTAAATAAAAAGGTACAAAACGAAAGGTTTAGTGGGCTCTTGAATTATCCCATCGGTTTTCTCATGTAGCGGAAAATTGGGCATCTTTCAAGGTGAGTGCATACGGAGCTCTATTTCGTAACAAAATATATTATACAAATATGTAAAATACTAAGTTAAATTCAATAAGATTATATAATTATAGATATATATGATCTAAGTCCATGGATTTTAGCACTTTGGACGATGTTGTTAACCAGCTAGCGACTGAATATGACAAGCGAGAGTATCTTTAGGCCTACAAGTCAATTGACAAGTGTGACAAAATTGGAAATGGGTACATTTTTACATTAAATTATATGGATGGATCATATATATAAAAATAAACTATCATTGGTTAAAATGGTGTAGAGAATTAATTTTGTTATGATAAGAACTTAATAAAAAATACATTGAATTAATTTTCATGACCGAGGAAAATGGGGGGTCCACTTGATGTGATCTTGCAAATAAGTTTAATATATTAATCGAATTCGAACTTCGCAAGGCGTCTGTGGCTCATCTTATGCTAATTTTAATTTAATCATATTATTCTTTGTCGATATTAAAACTTACTGCATCAAATTGATTGTTTGATACGATATCGTTTGAAAGATATTTATTCGCCCTAAACTTAAATGAATATGTCGTTCATTAAATGTTTTTATTGAAAAATTAAAATGATCACGTATATAACTAATTACTTAAGGTGCGAAATAATAGCACGGAACACCTAATATCTTAATTAATAGATCTTATAGAATATAAATTTTAACGTTATCTAAAAGGCCAAATAAAATAACAACGTAAAAGTCTGTAATTTCTAACCGTGTATTTTAGCTCATTAGACTCGATTCATTTATTTCACTCGATGTTTTGTAGCCTTTTTTTCTAAAGCCAAGCTATTTTATTCTAGATATTCTGTAATAGTGAAATAGTTGATTGTAGATAAGATTTTACTAAGCCAGTGTTTGTGTACATTTTTCATAGTTAACGTACTTTCTATTTAAGCTATTGTATCTTGGGGTTTTGCTTGTGTAAAAAAGTTGAGCTCTGCTTTCAATATAGATACCAAATGTTTACAATTACGATATTTTCTCCAAATTAGTCCAACCATTTCCAATATTGTGATCACAAAACAAATGGGAATATAATAATAGATTTGATATAATATGAATGTGGTCGTTGTTACTTTTTAAAAACTTAAAAAAACCCCAACATCGAAAATGAAATAAGTAAACTAAAAAAAACAAACACTATACATAATCTACAAAATTTTGAAGATTTAAATTGGAAAGTTTTAACACAATCCGATCGATGGTTTCTGAGCGCATAGAGGACAAACATGTAAAAATTGTAATTTATATAAATAACAATAAAATTTGGTTACCGGCTGCTGATAATTGCAAATCTGTTATTAATTCGCAGTTTGATCATTTCACCGGAACGAAATATTTGACACGCGTTTGGCGCATTCCGTAATTTCAGCCGAGCGAAGAATGTTTGTTATGCAGTTATTGCTAAAATGAAACGATACTTCATTTATGTTCCAAAATATTGGTTCGATGATGTTTGCTTTAAATGACTGCCCAAAATGGAGAATAAGGTTTATCGAGTTTATTATGTAGGTATGTACGATCTATTTCTTTGGTGAGCGTTGTAACTTTAACTTGGTAGGTAGGTCATTACAAGATAGGAAATATCTAACACTAACTAGTACACAATACAAAATACATTATTTTTAAATTAATCAAAAGAAGATATAGGTATATATATTTTCTTATTTTTTGTCGTTTTTAAATCTATTTTTTTAACAACATATTTTAACTACAATTATCAAAATGCTTTGAAGAAAAAGCAACGTCTGTCTAATTGAAAATTTGTTTTCAATCAACTTTAATCTTCAATTACGAAAGCGAGTCCTCGTTATACAACTTGCGCCGCAACAATTTACTTGTGTCAAACAAACGTACATATAAAGTTTAAATTAATGTAATTATCTGGAAGCTGACTTGTTCGGTGCTGTAAATTTAGTCGAAGCTCATACGAAAAGATATTTATTAGAACGAATTAAAATAATTTTTAATTAGTTTGTTTTTTTAGTGTTTGTGTAGCTTTAGAAGGGATACACAAATTATAGCTGTTGAATTGTTTAATTACTTGTTTTTACAATGTATCTATAACTTCGTCAAAATAATCAAAGTAACCGGAATATTTTTGTTGTTATATCTAATATCTTCTTTGGTCGAATTTGGTCTATCTAGAGCATAATTTAGTCCAACATTTTGGAAGTTAGACAAAACCCGTTTAAAATAAACCGGGATGAACCAATATTTTGGATGATTGTTTGTGTGAAACACATTAATGTTTTCTGTTTAAATACATCTCGTGCTCGGCGGTAAAGAAAATCTGCATGCATCGGGATAGCGTATATCCCCCAATCCGTACCAAAACCTTTCTTTAATAGGAGAGAAAGCCTAAGATAATAATGCACAATTGTTCATTTTAATAGTTTTAAAGAACATTTTTATTCGCAAATGCTTTAGATATAATTATTTAAAAAGTCCTTACACTGACAAGAAAATAAATAAAATTATATTATGATATTCAATCAAAATTCTCGAAGATAAAGTAATCAAACGAGTACATTCACGTAAACAATTTATTACACCCCAAGCTTAAATTCCTCCTTTATACAAGACGTCAAGGCTCAAGCGAAACTGATTGCCTGCATTTTTTGAAATGAAACTATTTTAAACGGATTTAAATCGCGTATATTAATTATTTTTATCATCCCGACGTTTCGAGCACTTTGCAGCGTTCGTGGTCATTGGTGCGTTTACAACATCTTAATTCTATTAATAATAACATTCAATTTACTATGGAATTAGAGGCAAATAATGTTTTAGCTTTTCTTGACATTCTTATTATCAAGAATCCTGACAACACATTAAGTCACACAGTTTATAGGAAACCCACACACACTAATAAATACCTCAATGGTGACTCACACCACCACCCTAGCCAGTTAGCTACCGTTGGCAAATCTTTGTTTCAGAGAGCCCACCATCTCTGCGATGCTGAACACCTAGAGGACGAGCTACACCACGTCAAGCTTGCACTCCACCAGAACAAGCTGCCCGTGCCTCGCCAGCATCGTAGAAGCCGTATCAAGCCACCCACAGTTGAGCGACAACCTGCATTTCTACCATATGTGAAGGGAGTTACAGACAGAATTGGCAACATCTTGAAGCGAGCTTCGATTAAAACTATCTACAAGCCTCATAAGAAAGTGAGCCAGTTCTTGAGACCTATCAAGAGTAATATTCCTTTACAGACTGCGGGAGTATACAAACTCGAATGTGAGTGTGGTTTATCTTACATAGGCCAAACAAAAAGAAGCATCGGTACTAGGGTCAAGGAACACATAGGAGATGTCAAGAATAGGCGTTCTTCAAAGTCTGCAGTTTGTGAACATGCCTTGGATAAACCTAACCATTTTATCCGATTTGATAAACCACAGATCCTCGCTAGAGAACACAGATTCATTCCTAGAATGATACGCGAGGCTATTGAAATTCAAAAACATCCGAACTTCAATAGAGAAGATGGTTGGAGACTTTCAAACACCTGGGATCCACTTATTAAAAATTTAAAATCCCAAGTCCAACAGACTGCCAGACCAAAAGATACAGTTAGTGCCTTCTGCGTGCAACCGGAACGTTATTCAAGATATCATTTAAGAAACCGTTGGCGGTAGTTGCAAATAATATTTTCTAAAATCTCAAATAGACAAATGTCACCTTAGTCTACCCGTGACCACGAACGCTGCAAAGTGCTCGAAACGTCGGGATGATAAAAATAATTAATATACGCGATTTAAATCCGTTTAAAATAGTTTCATTTCAATGAATAATAATCGCGAAAATCTAAGACAACGATATGCCTGCATTTTGTTTGCATATCTGATACCTCATTCATCAAGACGCTTTGGAGCTTCCTTGTTTGATATAATTTTTATTGTTTTCGGGACGATCCATCACTCGCCTATTAATCAGTAAATGAAACTTTATCTTCGCTTCACGTTTATTTTTAAAGAAGAGCACGGTATATTTTTATTCGACATATTGATTTATGACGAAGAATCTGCTACTTATGACCGAAATTTGTCTTTAAGAAATATTTTATAAATAGTTATCACTTTCTTAATAATCTTAAAGTCTACTTTTTAAATTAATTTTAAGATATTGTCCTAAATAACACCAAAAATACACTCAAAATATACTTTATTCAAATGGGCTTTTAAAGCACTTTCAAATCGTCAAGTTACATGACATATTTTTTTTAAGATTTTTATAAAGCTACCACCGGTTCAGAATGTAATCTCTATCGAGAAGAACCTGCAAGAAATTCGATAGTAACTCTTTTAAAATCATTTAAACATAATGTATTTTTATTACATTTTAATTATGTTATCCTGGCAGAAAGTCAATGCGTATCAAATCCACGCCTCTTTGTTTCCTTTAAGGACATAATTATTCCATAGATAGAACAAGACTTTTAAACGTAATTTTGTTTCTTTAAATCTTTACACACAACTATCTACAGACACATTTATTATAGTCACTAATGTTTCAATATCTTAAATTGGTGTTCGTACATTATATTTCATGGTGACGTAATAAAAGAAATTATACAATCGCGAAAGAACAGTTTTCATTGTTCTACGAAAACAATTAATTTGACTTTTCCTGATTTTTTACTAATTTCTTGGTTCCGTCTAAATGTATATTAGATACATACTAATATTTTGCACAAAAACAGTGTTGCGACTTGCCTTACAATGTTAAAATCTGCATTCAGAAATATCATTTCTTGGCGAAAATTACATTTGTAAGTTTTACTCTCGTAACTGATATAAAACAACCGTATAACCTAGTAACAGATACGTTTACGACGTAGTTACAAAAACTGTGAATATATAATAAGGCACCGACTGAATTTCTTTCAGGTGTAAAACAATGACATGCAACTTATGTAAATATCTATGAAAGTCAGCAAGCAAAACTTATAAGTGTACTACACACCCGTAAATAGTTAAATATGAATGTTTCAAAAATATTACGAACAAAGGATAACAGCGAATTTCGTCTGAGATAACCTAGTTAAAAATTCTTTTTATATCTTGTCTACAGACTATATACAACGTGCTTTGATTTTAAGCATTTTGAATTTATTTCTTGCATTACCCAAGAACTGTATAGATGTTGAAATGTATATTTAGTACCTACCATAAATAAGACCTGATAAATACAGTATGAAATAAAAAAAAATGAAAACTCGACTTACTGTATATATGTAAAAAACTGGTCAAGTGCGAGTAGGACTCGCGCACCGAGGGTTCTGTACAAACTTGTAGAAATATATATGTAAGACCAACCCACCTACGCTGAGTAAATATAACTATGTAAATGGTGTTCTTACTCATAGCCAAAGTTCACATGTGTGAAAAAAATTAATCATTAAAGGGCACACTAACGGACGCAACGTCTCAACCCTCCATGAACCCAAACCATTTGTAGCCGCTTTAGGTATAAATAATGGGTAAAAATAATAGGTATATAAATAACTTATATGTGTAGATAAAGAAGTAAATTAAATAACTCGATCTGTTTAAATTAATTTTAAAATTGTCGAACTAAGTTAATACGAGTAGTTAAATCAAATCGCGTGAAGCTTATATATTAAATATAAATTATGTAATGACGTTATAAATTGATGATAGAACTTTTAAAGGAAAAGTTTATTTTATTATTTTTAGCGCGTTTAAATAATATTTTAAAATTATTATTACTTTGTTTTCATATTTAGAATAATTTTAGCTAACTGTTTCATGGAAACGATAAGATTAACTATTTATTTGTTATTAGGTTGTTTCCTTATTGCCAGATTGTTATATGTACTTAAAATATTTGGTTTTAATTAAAATTTAAAACTTTAGAATGATGTTACCTCTGGTAATATCATAGTTAATGTCATAATATTGTCATAGATGGCGTTGGCGGTTCGTTAAATCGCGCTATCATTTTGTGAGCTGCGACATATAGATTGCATTGCGCTGTTTATAAGGTTTGCTGCACCTATGTTTTCGTTTTGATACAAATTTCTTCTCAGTGGTTGTAAAATTGTTTTTTGACGCATAAAATCCACCATTTTGATTTTTAAGAACTTTATGGATTTAGTATCATCAACACCAACATTTGCCAAAATTGGTTAAACTGTTAAGTAATTACGAGTGGACATACATATATACACACATACCTACATGTCAAACACATAACCCTCTTTTAGGGTTTCGCAGCAGTCAGGTAAATAGCAGGCAAAGAGCAGGCGGTTTAACTGAAGTAAAATTATTACCGGATTACAGCTAGGCTCCTACAATAAGCTTTAGAATACTGTATAATTTATGCGTTCTTAATATATAGTATACATACAATTTTAGGATAAATCCACTTGCCTTTCATCCATTCTCTTTTTAGGATATGAATTACTAAAATGCACTTACACCACATCTGACTTTTATTTAACGAGAGAAGCCAACCAAGGGTAGGTATACAATTTTACATATTTCTATAAGAAATTCCATGCAAACTATTAATTATTCTGTGTAGATGAATTACCGAAAATCAGGTACAAGGTAAACACACAAGTAGAAAACTATGATATTTTAAACATCGTTGTTTTGACAACGACTTAACATAAACCAAAAATGTAACATATCGCACGCTTATCGTTATAGTGAATTCAAAAATTGATATTTTTACGCACAGAACGTATAAATGTTTTACTCTTGGACAAGCGGCCGTTTACTTAGAAATGTCACGAAATGTTGATACAATAGTTTTTCAAAATCATAGATTATGAACCACAGAATTATATAAAACTAAATTTTAATAACTAATTCAGCTAACACTTTTTACGCAGATTTTGACTTCGGTCACTTTATTACTAAGCGATATCATCAATCATTGGTTGAAGGTATAAAATTATAAATAAAACAAAATCAATCGATAAGAACATTTATTAGACACATCAATACAGATTCATTTGTAAAAATCGAAATAACCATTCATAACATTGTTATATAAAAGTTTCTTTATTGGCCTCAAGTAGCACTTTCGTTTTAATTTACCGCAAAGCCGATACAAGCGTTTTGCCACGTCTATAATAATTATACGAAATTACATTTTAAAATTAATATATTAATTCAATTATTTCATTTATGACTTCTAGATGTGCCTAGTGCTATATAAATGTGAAAAAAATTGCAAGCATAAGTCAAATTAAACATTAGAAGTTACTATTTATTAAAAAAGGGTTTTTTATTTTTTATAGGTTTTGTTTTTTATAGACGTGGCTCATTACATTAAAACTAACAGTATTCTTAATTCTAGTAATAATTAGAATAGTTGTAGTAAAATTAAGGTGGGGATGAGATTCAGTGTTGCCAGAAAAATAGGTTTTAAATAATTTTTAATTTTAAGTCGATGCGTGTAATACTAAATTTCAGAGATCGATTTATATTAAAAAAAATCTAAAATTTTTACGTAGTCATATAAGTTGAGACAGATAACAATCGTTGGGTAAAAGTAGAGAACTTTAAATAAATTCTTTAAAATCATTTGAAAGAAATCAACGAGTTTAGCAAACAATAAATTTTATTTATTAAAAATATAAAAGTTTACCATTTAAAATGTTTAAAATATCAGAAAAAAATGTATTAATAATAATGATTGGATGAAATTCTTTTAACACTTGGTAAATGCACTGAATTTAACATAAAGTTAAATAAAATGTTTTAATGAAAATTATTTTGTAATCTTGACCAATTAATACTAATTTGAATCATTGTAAACACCAATTAAATATGTTCAATAAATAATATTTTTATATTCTAACATAAACAGCATTTAACGTGTGTATAAATTTCTTAAATTTCAATCCCATTAGGGTACAAAATGTATATTTTTATGGGGCCTTTTTAGTACCAATTGTTAGAATAATTATATTACACTATTCGTGTTTTGGCCTTTGTAAATAACAGTATAAAGCATATGCTATAGCAATATAAAAGGGCTATCCTTATAAGTCGTCCTTTCAATAATTGAACAAACAAAATTATTCATCTGAGAATTAAAATAAAGTTATTTATTAACAGTACAAGTTTTTTATTGAACTTTGAATTTAATAAACAAATCATATTATTGTTTTTTTTTTTTGTGATTGTATACCATAATAGATATGTATACTAATAATAAAGTAAACTAATTTTGATATGCTTTTAAACTATTTTGGTGCATATTTGGACGCTGATAAGCAATACTGTGTCAAGCCACACGAACTTCATTTTGAGAAAATGGCGTCTGAAGATGTTAACCTATTCTTAATCAATTTGTTTTAATAAGCCGTTTGTCCATGTTTTCTTTCCTTTGTTGATAAAAGGTATAATGTATTAAAAGCAGGTTGATATATTTAATATATTATCTAAGAAAAAGTACAAAATAAAGAACGACCTTGAATTTCAAAACAATTAAGAAACTTTTTTCCTACTTATTTAGTTTTTTTTATTTTTTTTTTTTACACTTTATTGCACAAAAGATAAATGTACAAAGGGCAGACTTAACGCTATTACAGCATTTTCTACCAGCCAACCCAGAATCGTGTAAGAAAGCACTTTGACTTTATATGACTTTATTATTTATTGAATAATGTTAAATAGGTAATGCAGTATCTAAATACACCAATATCTCTGAATTTCACTTTTTGTGGGTTGACACGTTATTGCTTATCAGCATCCATTTATTTCATTATCAATAAATAATAGTTTAAGAGACCAAAAGAAAAATGTTTTTATAAACTGTAAATAAGACGAATAATTCTTATTTGTCCAATTATTAGATGGCCAGATCTTTCAATAAAAAATTGGTGCTATTTTTTCTACTATGGCCAATATTTTATTATATTCCATTCTGTTCCATTTATATAGGCTAAACTTTTTGTATAATCATTGCTAATATGTTTCAGAAGAATACATCAAAGAAATATGTTATGTTTCGTAAAATAAATAACATTAATTATATTTTATAAGTATTGTATATAAAAGGCACACTGTGACGAGTCTTTGAAAGCATCGTATCTTAAGATACAACAGCTCTTATGTACTTTAAATATTATAAGAAATATGGCTATTTCAATATATAAAGCGCAGTTTTTATAATCTAATTTAAATTGTAATATTAATTATATTTCTATAAATTTTCAACTTCTAAAAGCTATAGAGCATATCTTTGAGACTTATTATAAATATATTTTGTATTCATATAAATTAATCAATTTAATTGAAGTTAACTTCGAGCAAATATATTAATTTCGATTTTTTTTTAATTTTAATTTTCGACAATCAGATAAATCGGACGGCTACATAAAATTAATTTAGAAATTATTATATTAAAATATAAAGGCATTTCGTAATTGAACGTTTATAGAATAGGAACAATATTTGCATACGAAATAATTTATGTTCTTTTGGAGGCATTCTCGAGCGTTGCTATTTTTCAGGCTTTGTTTTCTTAATATGACAATAATTCTTATAAGAGTATTCTAAATAGTCATACAAGAAATATCATTATTTTAAACGTAAGTATAGTATATAATTTTATATATTTTTCAAATATATAAAAAACTAAGAAAATTTAGAATTCGAATATAAAGTATATAACTTACACGTAAAATTGCAAATGTCGTACAAATGAGATTACACAAGCCGGTGTGTGGAAATAAGTGTAAATATGTCTTGTCTAGTACAGACCGAGCAGACCCAGTAGACACTTCTTGTAGTGACCGGAACAGTCGCCCTGAAAAAAGAAATTATAACAATTTATTATAACAAACGATAATATTTCATTAATTATTATCTGCAAGTGTTGGTGTTTTTACATATTTTAGGGATGGATATTTTTTTTATAAGTACTTTTTTAAAAAGTGAAATTTTACTTTATGCACTACCTTCTAATCACATTCCATACACAATCCTTCTAACCAAAAATCTTGAATCATTGGCTAATAAGTCATAAGACCGTTTTTGTTTTGAGAACTTCTGTACCTATACATATAAGTGAAGTGCAATAAAGTGTAAAACTTATATAATTATGGTACCTGAATGATCAATCTTTGCTCAGTTATTTTTTTTTTTTGTAAATTTATTTATTTAAAAGGTACATCAACATCACACATTTTAAACACTTATAGATAACAGAGTAACTTAAAACAATATTTCGAAGCCGATATGGATGCTGATAAGCAATAATGTGTTAACCCACAAAAAGTTAAAATCGGAGATATTGATGTGTTTTGATTCTACATCGCCTACTTAACATAATTCAAAAAACGTTCAAGTCATATAAACTAAATAAGTACGGAAAATAGTGTCTTAATTAATTGTTTCGAATTTCAAGTGCGTTCCATATTTTGCAATTTATACAATAATCTCAAGTATTTGAAAAACTTTTTATTAGATAATACATAAAATATATCAATCTGCTTTAAATTCATTATACCTTTTATTAAACAAGAAAAGAAAAGATGGATATATACTTCTTCAAACAGATTCAATAACAATAGGTTTGACATCTTTAGACGCCATTTTCTTAAAATGAAGTCCATGTGGCTTGACGCGGTATTGCTTATCAGCGTCCATATAAGTGACAATTATAGGTATACACAACATTTTATATCTATTTTTTTTTTAGACATACACACAGTAAATTGTATTTTTACCAAAATATATTTAGTTACACGAACAAAATTACACGAATACAAAGTCAGCTTAGTTACACCATTTAAAACTCGAGAAAGGCTAGATCGATTTTTACGATGTTTGGTTTGTTGGCTTTATCTCCGCTCCGAATAATGGAATAGGTTGCCTTTATGTAGAAAAACATGTTAATTGGACATTCATGGACAAACGGACATTTTATGAAAATCCTTCATAGACAAATTATTATTCATGGACTTGTGGAGACGGTCCAAGAACAGCTGTTAATTATTATTACCTCGATCCAGCTCTGAAGGGTCTCTCCGTACTTCGACTGGAACATGTCAGCGATGTCACCAAGATCAACTTCGCACCTGGTCACCATGATGCGGATCAGCTGGCGGTCGTTCGTGCCGAGACCCTTCATGGACTTGTGGAGACGTTCGGCGAAGAATAGTGGCTTGTTGCGGACCACTTTCACTGTAATTTCATACATGTAATGAACTAGTAACATAAGGCGAGAATTATACTCGCTTCACACGGATTTTAATTTCAGTAACTAATACTAAACTACAGTTAACTAAGACATAGTTCTATATATTTAGTTTATCTATGTCTATATATATAGACATAGATATATATACTACGAGTGCGAGTTTCAAATTTTGCATGGGGGTTCTTTTTAGGGCGTAGGTGCGACGGGATTTTGGAAAATTCAACACCTAAGGAGTTAAAACGGTGGTTGGAAGTTTGTATGAAAGTCCTATGTTAAGCGCGAGTTAAGGCGTAGGGTGCCGCTAGTATACATATATTTTACTTTTACAATGAAAAGTATTTTATATAAGGTGGGGTATTTATACACTTCATAATTTAATATTCATTGTATGTCATACATCTGTTAGAAAGCATAAAATACAATGCTGTGTAGAAATGGTTGGGAGGAGTCCAAAGAGAAGAAGTTTTTGCGACGTACAATTAATCTCTAATATTATAATTATATTAATATAATTAAAATTAATTGCTTTTGAATAAACTTACCAATAGCTCGTAAAGCCTTTTCAAGGTCACCAGAGAATTCAGCCTTGATAGCATCATCTATGTCATGGCCGGTGAGGAACTGGTACTCCTGGAAGATGGCAGCCAGCTGTGGGAACGAACGGGAGCAGAGCACTGCGTTGAAGACTGATTCGTCTGTACCGAGACGTAGTTCACCTGGAAATAAAAATAGATTTTTTATTATCTGTACTAATATTACCAATTTAACACTCCAAGTTCTCAAAGCCATACACATATTCATAGTTCATACAATTTATATTAAATGATGTTTTCATATCAGCTTCATTAAAACCAACACTTTTAAGTATTTCCAAAATAGTCGAAGCTAGTAGCATTACCTTGTTACAAGGTCAATTTAATGAATTGATAATTATTTTTAATAATATTTTAAGGAATATTACGATATCAATGAATAATAATTAAATTAGAACATTTTATGTATGGTGCTTGGAAATTAACATAAGTATTTATTAAAGATTACCTGCTTGCAACAAGCTTCTAGCGTCTTCGCGTGCCTTTGACTGATCCACGTGGAAGTCTTCAGATCTATTACCCTGTAAATATTTATTTGTATATTTTAAACTGCTACTAACTGAGTGATTTATTACATACATTACATACATACAGTTACATAGTACACGCTGTGGTCTCCTATAATTGAAGGAGCACACAATCAATGTATACATCAAGAATAACAAATTTGTGAATCTGTAGTGTGTAATCTTTGTTGGAGACTCATAAAGGAAATAAATAAATAAGAAAAAAAACCTGATCAGTTAATTATCATGACGACATAAGGTAAGAAAGGATTTTCCAAAATTCACCCCCTAAAGATGAGATGGGGATTGAAACTTTCGATGCAAAAATCAATTTGGAAGAAATCGAAACCGCAATTAAAAGCTAATTCATAATTAAATTTATAAACAGAATCCTTGAAAATGTATCAAAATAAAATAAAAAATGTTTTGTACAACAATAGAGACTATAATTAATTTATAATATATTTAAATTTTCAGATAATAATTTAATCTTAAGTTAAAATTAATTAATTATGTATGTAATGTATAACAGAACATAAATATTTACCATGCAAAGTGACGTCATCAGCCTCTTGAAGTTTCCTGACGTGTCACCGCGCAAGTCATCCTCGAGGAGAGTTCCGTATACTGTAAAGATAAGACATTGATATGACACACTATCGAGACATCTAATAACGTTAGATGGAGTTTATGATATTTTATAAAACGCTTTTATGTTTGAACGCCATTATTGAACGCCTGGCAAATAAATGCAGGAATAGAAGAAATAATACATAGGTTTTAAAAAGATATGTTCTTTATGTATACTTTTATACTAAATTATTAATACAACATTCATACTTTGAATATAAAATGGAAATGTATTTGTTCGATATGGACAATATTTTTAAACGCATTTCTAGCTACCGTAAAAATAACATTAACATACTTACGATGTTATTATCATTTATTTCAGTCGTAATACTAGATGATTTTAAATACCCATTTCATATAATGGATTTTCTGTAAAATTATAAGTGAAATCTCGCGGTTCCACTCGTGTTTATGGGTACTATTTCGCTTTTTTTTAGCCGCAATTAAGCCTGTAACCTTTCTTTATAAACAGTCTATAAAACTTAATAAATATTTTTCAAATCGGATCAGTAGTTTCAGAAATGGCCTCCTACAAACAAACTTACAAATTTCACCTCTTAATTATATAGATTTAAAAAAAATTATAAGAAGTCAATGACCTACGATTAAGACTAGAATACAAAAAGTAGAACAGCTTCCCCTATTTATTATAAAATAATTTATCACCATTTGGCAATGCACCAAGAGTTCCCTGTAATGTGTACGTTTTCCTCTTTCATACTAACCGGTTATCGATGACTCATTTGGAGCTCTGACAAGGAAAAAAATGATGGCCATGACTCTCGTATCAATATGTACGATTCATTTCTTTGCAAGTTGATTATGTGTATGGATCCTATATAGGAATGTATTTAATACAATAAATAAAATGACTTGTGAACGTTTATAAAACCTATAAAACGGATTTAAGTAAAAGTTGAAATTCAAAATGGCGGTCGTTTATATGCTTTTTTATCCTACAGGTGAAACTAGAGGATGCAGATAATATAGAATATAAAAAGGATTCCATTGTGAAAACGTTCTCAGTTTTTAAGACAAGACTTAAGTAACTTGATTTTTTTTGAAAGGCCCGTTTTTTGAGGAAGGTTATAGATTATACGTACGTCGTTCTATGACTCACAAGAGTGAAGAAATAACCATAAACACAAGTGAAACAGCGATGGGCATAAAACAGAGAGGGTCTTATAACAGTACCATACGCTTATAAATCACTTAGGCAAACAATTTAAGTTATAAGGCTTCACAACGTATCGTCAGTTTTGACACTTTACGAGCATAGACATGTTTATTTTTGCTTACATAGTCTATTCCAGTCATGGAAATAATACGATTCTAATGACCACTTAAGGTTCAAAATCGGTCAAGTCATTTAGGAGATCACATACGGATCAAAAACACTGTTTCGATCAAAAATGTCTAAGACTTCGATAATTCAACTGTCAATACTAAAAAAAAATATTTGTCACACACAAGAACAATCTCTTTTAGGAACGTACTTGAAAAGGAAATAATTCATTTTAGCTCAAGGATGTATCCACACAATCTAGGAATGTGGATTCACGTTAACGATGGTGCATATCATTGAGCTAAGAATTGCTTGTATCCTATTCTCATTTACTTGAATTATGTCTATTTATGGTTTCATAAATTGAAAGAAAATTATGGTAATTATCACGCTAAAATGAATTTTATTAAAAAAAAACATGGTTTCTCGTCTAATATCGATCAAAAGGGCGTGGTGAACGAAAGGGCGTGAACCCTAATTTGGATAAAATATTATGGCCAGTGGAAAGTTTTAATGGAAAATGTACATCAGATGCCACTACCATAACTTATCGAAATAAAACTAATTAAATTCCATATGAATGCCATTATCGGTATAGAACAATGTAGTAAAGATTACTTAAAAACGAAATTATTCATCAAATAATATGGTGCAATCACTGCCATTAGGTGTTCCATATATTGTAAATGAACACACGTGGTGTGTCGGCGGCAGTGAATGTGTTGAAGCATCAATGAACATGTAATTAATTGTATGATTTGACATAAACCGCTATTCCAGCGCTGTGCACGTCACAGATCAAGTATATTCAGATTAGACGCTTATGGCGCCTTGCACGATTAAATTTTACTAAGAGACTTCCTGTCTCAACTCAGAAATACTTGAGGAAAAAGCGTATATGTCTTAAGGAGCAATCTATGTTTTATATTTTTTTAACTAGTGTTTGATTCGTTTTTTGAGTTTGACTCTGTTCTGTTACAAGACCATTTCAAGAACCGTCTTCATGAGCAAAATCGTAACTTCGTTTACTTGGATGGCGTCCTTATTCATGTTATTTTATTTTAAAACTAAACAATTGAACAGAATTTGCTGAAGATTCTGTGCGACCAAATGAAAAGTACACCCTTTTTAACAAAAATTAACCATATCGGTCTAACCGTTTTTCAGACACCGTTGAAATTATATAAAATAAAAACTTTTACACAATTAACTGACTTCAGTATCGAAACATGTAAACTAAAAGGCATAAAATAAATAATATTTACTACAACTTTTTTAAGTCAGTGCCAATTTTCGAAGACTGCCACTTAAAAATGTTGTAAAAAAAAAAATTAAAATTGGTACACAATTGGCGGAGACATCGGTGTACAAAAAAAAAAACATTTAATCGGACATGGAACCTCCTCCGTGTTTGAAATTTGGTTAAAAATGTTCCTGACGAACTAAGAACCTTCTGCTTGAAGGAGGTTAAAATTGGAAAGATACATTTACCCTGGAGTGAAATAATTACAATTAACCAACTATACTATTATCTCACTGTGACTAAAGAAAAGATACGTCATTTCAAGAAGAACACGTGGTTAAGAGTGCTCGACGTGTATGAAATATATTACCATGAATATACAATGGGCGTAAAACATTAGGGATTTCCCCAAGGAGGACACTTTATGATATTAATAAGTACCTAACATGGGCGGACATAACAAGCTAAGTGAATGTCGTACAAACATAATATAAAAATATTTAAAATAAAAATGTCTATCTCTAAGAAAATTCAAAGATAATTCCAAGAGTTAAGTTCGTTCACATATAACTCAATCGTTTTATCTAAACAAACGTCATTATCACACTAACGACAAAAACCAAGAATACACAAGTAACATGCGATAAAGATCGTACTAAACACGTTATTAAACATACTGAACATATAAGTGAACCACTTGTTATATAGAGATGGAGATAATAGGTATATGATTATCTCGAACTTCCGGATAATGACGTCGACGTAAGACGACTTTTGAAGGTAATATAATCGAATTATGGCAACAAAATCGATTAAGAAAGTTGCAAGCAATCGTCTGAAAATTATTTCATAATATAAATCGTTAGTCAGTGCCTATAAAAGTAATAAAATTAACGACCAATTGAGAACTTCCTTTTTTGGAAGTCGGTTAAAGTATATATATTTAAAAGTAAAGTGTGTCATACTTACTCGCAGTGTAGGCCTGTTTGATGACATTGATCTCGTGGTTGGACATGGTGCACATGACCTCGATCAGTACATCTTCATCAGTACCGATGCCCGCTGTCGCATCATGGAGTTCCTTAGCATAGAACTGTGGCAATGGCGTCATGAGAGCCACTAACAGATCTTCAAACTTTCCACTGGTCTCACTTTTCAAGTCCGACACGAGATCCTGTTGCGATACAAGACTTTTTTAAAAACGAGGGGAAACTACTTTAAAATCGAAATAAATCTTTTACTTTAATAATATTTCCCTTAAAGTTGATTTTAAAACCAAAGTACTGAACCGATAATAATGAAAACTCTATGGGACCAAACGGAGATTAGTGGAGACTTAAAAAGAAAGAATTACCTAAATCGGTCTAGTTGTTTTCAAGTAATCGGTAAACATACATAAAAAGTCTCCGACAAATTGAGAAATTCCTTTTTGAAAGCCGGTTAAAAATGGACTATTTATGTATAGATAACGTTTATTGTTGTTCCGATATTATCTCTAGTGGTTTACCAATTTGAACAGGAATAAATACATGTGATAAGTAGATAAAATAGATATCACATACATTTTATTTTGATTATACCTGTTCACTTGACTTTATCTAACGTAACGTTTATCCAAATTGGATATTTCAGATCAATGCATATATAGTGACATGTTTTTACACTAGAAGTCTTGCCAAAAATATATTTATTTTAGCGTGAATATTTTTTTCTGTTTTTGTCCTTACTTTTTATAGTTAATCAATAAAAGTAACATTATTAGTGTTCACATAAAACGTCGCCGAGGGAATCAATCAACTACGGTGTGAGATAGCAAAAATAGGAGCAGTTTTAAATTTTTTCTCTTAGAACATAAATTGCCTTGAAAGCCTTGAATAAATAGTATTTAATTTTCTAATTGACTACATAGTCATTCAATTAGAACTAATTAATAAAGAAAAACAAAGCGATATAATAAAATGATAACCTTAGCAACGAGTATGAAATACATTTCTAATAATATTTAGACTTTGAGAAAATTATTTGACTATTTAATTTCGCTGTTTATTTTTTGTATATTTCTCACGGAATATTAATCAATCTAATCATTTGCTTATGTATTTTAAAACGATGGCTTTTATTTAGGCTTCTACAAGCACAGTTAAGTTGTCATTTCTTTTCATTGAAGACAGCGCTGGATTCAAATGTAAAGGATAACTAGATGAGTCGTTAAGAAAATCACTAGCTACACATTTAAGGCATACCTACATAGGTTCCTAACAGGAATTACTTAAAAAAAATATTTTTAGTATCGATAACATGATCTTGTGGTCAATTATACCAAGAGTTAGAAGAATACATAATACGATTGTAATACAACTGTGTCTGTACGTTAACATTAATTTTTTGGAAAGACAATTCCGTCCATTATTAACGTCAGTCTGCGCAAGTGTCAAACGGCTACTGGACGGATTCTAATGCACTACTGGCTGATAACTGATTTCCTGTGATCACATTGTCATTACCACAGGATAAAAAATTAAAATAAAAATCCTATCTTAACATTTTTAGTAATTCTGTGCGACGCAGATAAAAAGGAAGTTACGATTATAATGTGCTGTCAACATTTAGGATAACTTTATTACCGTGATGATAAGTTCTGTTCTTCTTATAATATAAATGATAGAAAGAACATAGAATATCACGATACGATTAATTACACCATTTCCTAACATCTGTATCTTACTTATAATTTTAATACTGACTTACTGACCGACAACATAGTATAAGGCGAAATTACATTTTAAAGTTTTGCTCTCGAGAGCACTATAAAACAACTTTGTAACCTAGTATCAGATACATCGTAAATAGTTACGAAAGCTGTAAATGTTAAAAACAAGGCCCTTTTAAGTGTCAAGCAATAAAAAAATAATTTATATAAAATTTTAATATAATTCTCCCCTTACTCTGTGAATTTAAACGCATGACATTTTGTGTTCCGTTATAAAGAACTATTTTTTTTTTTTTAATTATGTTATATAAAAAATCTAAAATATTCTGAACTTTTTAAAGTTAGAAACAAAGAAATTCGTATTTCAGCTTCCCATTGGAAGGTTTACCGGTGTTTTGAACTATCGCTAATATATAGGCCGCCGTGACGACGCAGCTATTGACATTGACTGATTACAGAGTCAATTTACTCAGTGTAAGCTCGGGCTTCCATCGGAAATGTTATAACAAAACATCGATAAGGCATCAAGATTACAAAAATTATTCAGTCTGAACCTAAACATTAGATCTTTTTTTAATAAAGTAAAAAAAAAGCAATTAAATGACTATTTGATGTCAATGTCGTGTCACAGTCGAGTAATTCTCGTTATTGAACAGTATTTATTTTATTAACAATAATGTTATTGTTACCCAAAATGTGCATAAAAACTACATTGTTTCGAATTTCGAACAATACGTGAACTAACGCGACATACTGTTTTTAACCGATTTCTAAACAGGAGTAGGTTCTATGGTCGGCTGTATGTTTGTTTTTTTTTTCAGTCAGTCACATATTCACTGACACTCACAGCCAACGTATGATTACCTAGGTTACTAAGTTACAGAAGTATTTTATATCAGTTATGAGAGTAGTAAGTGTAACTCCATCTTAGACGTTTTTAGTTCTTTTCAAAATGAACGACATTTTTAATATCATCTATATTTTGTTTATCTAAACATTTTGAATCCAGCTTAATACTTTGGAATAGCAGTTTAAGAGATAAACCGTACCGTACGTAGGTTAGCTGTTTCTTGATAATGTACGAATTAATGTATACAGAAAACAAAAGAGGCATACAAAAGTATATATATAAATTGAATTAAAATAGAAAGTAGTACTTATGTGCTTCTAAGGAAAGCACATAACGCGAGAATTACATTTGTAAGATTTACTCTCTTAATTCCCAAAAACAAATCTGTAACCTGGTAAAAATTGCTGTTAATAAATAAACACTGACAGTAAATTTTTTCAAGGGTAAAATTAGATATATTCGATTTGTGTACAATTACTAAATCAATTTTATATTTAAAGTGGAAACGGTTCTTTACATTCATTTGTTAATGATTTCCGTATGTCATTTGTTTTTTATTTTAAATCAAATGAAAACGAATAAAACGACCACGTGTTTAAGAGTGAAAGTCGGACAAATGTCGACATGCCAAGAATATCAATCCATTTCACTATAATTCTAAAACCATAACTGTCCTCATAGATTTTTACCGTTGAGAAAGGTATACGTATAATTTAAAGGGCAACATTATACTATGTTATTTATTTATTCCAGAGTTCAAAATTTTGTTATATCTTTACTATCGTAGAATTTTAGTCAGAATTTATTAGAGACAATGTCCTTAAGTCTTTTTAGTGTTAATGACGTTTTGAAAATATTTAAAGAATAAAATCAATTCGTATTTCTTTGAAAAGCATATGCTCAACAGGACTGAAGTAATTCTAATTTTAACAGATCCGAATATTCGAAACTAATCCATTTGATATAAGGAGCAAAATATTTACCTTTCCATATAGCGTTTTGAACTCGAACGCGATCCGAAGGCGTTGTTCGTTACTGCGACGAGTCAATACTTGAATAATCGATTTCTCATCGGTTCCGAATCCTTTCATGGCCTTCCGTAACACCGCTGCATCTTCACGTGGGTCGAATGGGTTAACGGGCACTACCGTTGGTTTTGACTGTGAATAAAATATTACTATTAAGTCTTGTATCCTGTCATTAATTACCAAAAGCGCTGTTAGTATTGTTTTAGAGGGTGCATGGTAATTATCTGACTTGAAATATCTTGTAATTGTATATTGTCTTTAATGCCAAGGAGATGCAAGGGCATCCCATGACCCTCCGCCGGCGTCTGTGGTAAATATTAGATTATATGTAAACATGTAAGAGGAAAGTAAAAATTGTTTTGTTAGCACTATTCGTTAAATTACTAACTAATTAATCAGCAGATTCACACGTATCCAGTCAAAGAAATCAGCATTGACTGACCTTCTACCCGGAGAATATATTACGTAGCAATTTACAATATCGTTTATTGATAAGTTAAAAGTGAAATAACTTGTGATGATCACGTAACGAATCGAGTGTGTACGTCTTTTTCATATATTTGGTCTTGATCAAAAATCGAATCAAGACAAGCAGTTTGAGGGCCCAGTTATTATTTCCCTATGGGAGAAGAGCTTGTAGAGAATGGTAGATTATCACGGAAAAGAGGTAGTTTACACGACGCCACTACCACGTCATTACTGGCATACCAGTATTATGACTGACTGGATACGTATTTTGCCTTTAGGGAAGAAAATGTGTGATTAAGAAAATACTCCTTTAAATTTAAACTAAATAAAAATATATAAAAACAGAATGCTCCAATATTTTAATTCATAAATATATCTTGTAGGAATAGAAGGACATCAATGGTTGTGTTGAAATGCGTGAAATGTGATTATAATAGTGTCTTTAGAAATACGTCCTATAGGTACGTTATGGTTAAACAGGTGCATGAAAACCGATTAGTTCAGCCACTTAACAAAATTATAAAGTATAGTTCCAATAAATATATGTGACCTACTATTGTCATTGTGTAAATTCCATATAATTTACAATGATTTATCGCGATTCCATATAAGTTGTGTAGGTATATTTACACTATTAACTTATCACCTATCGCTCAGCATGTTTATGGCTAAATATAAATAAGGTACCTTTTTATGTTTATATTACAAAGCCTATAAATATGACATTATCGGGACATATGAAGTTGATTAATACAATTTTATTGCTAATGAATAAACATATTAGTGGCATAGTAGTCGGAATTCGACTGTAGTTCAAAAAATTGTCAACCGAATTCAAGATTGGCCACAGATACCTAAACTATTCTCAATTTGAACACAGACTTTAACAATAAACAAAAGAGTATATATGTGTCAAATGCATGGTAGTGTCTAATGTATTTTTTTTTTTATAGATTTAATGTATTTTTTATGCATATATGAAGAAATATTAGCATTCCTTGTTCCTTCTCCGCGCAATTTTCATAAAAAGGAGTTCATAATTCTTGGTACGGATTTATAAATAAATACTGAAGTACTAAAAATACAATGTCTTTTATTTCCAGTATGTATCATTTAACCCAACCTACATAACCTGGAACAATTTAATGTGATCAAAGACATACATAATGTAATACATATATATATATATATATATATATAAACACTGAAAACTTAACACATTTTTGGGAAAAAGTCGTGTAAATAGTATTATAATAGATAAATGGATGTAAAGAACATGTATTTAAAGTTACTATCTTGTAACAGTAAAAGAACAGTGTCATATATAGAATTTCCGCCGAGTTCATCCTCATAGCAGTACATGCAAATTAAGGTAGGCATACAGAGCGAATACATCGAGGAAAGCTATTAAATACCGTGTAACGAAACGACTTGAACCCACGCCGTATGCCAATTGATGCTCTATAGATGCTGCGCATACTCGTATTTGATGTGACCGAGGACATTTTACCTTAATTCGATAATACACAAAACTATACTCATTAAACCACACAAAATATAATTACATCACAACCCACCATATCACGAATTAATGATATATTAAAATAGTGGTTTTTAAAACGACTACATCCATTGTAGTGGGGACCGAAGCTAAGACTGAATCGGTGGTTATTGTGATAAATGTACTCGGAGAGACGAAGTGAGCATAACAATGTAATTGCAGTTAACTGTTCCTTGAATAGAGTCACTGTGTATGTATGGCAGCGGTATCTTATATTTGTGTATAGTGATACACATCTGAGTTTTGTGTCAAGTACAACGATGTTTGGTTTATCGAATAAGTTATTTATGCTTAAAATTAGAACAAGGTGAGATGTTATTAATATATGGATAATTATATAATACTACTTATCTAATTTTTTAATGTTTTATATAAACATTCCAAAAATTAGAAGAAATAATTAAAGTCAATACACTTTACTAAGCGATTTTGTGAAGAAAGTGAGTGAAAGTTCTAAGAAAAAAAGTGTAAAGTAGCAGATAACAATGTATAAAACAATTACTATAAATTTAGTAAAATATTTATTTAATAATATGTATATTATTATTTAGAAATTATTAAAATTTTCTTATAAAAAGAAACTAAATATATGCAATCTTTTGTGTAAAATTATAATGATTCTTCATTATACTATTTCCCTTAATTTTTATTCTATATAAAATTAAAAAAACATTTTGTATTTGGTGCATGATTAATATTTTGAAAATGTTTAAAATGTCAAAAAAATGACTTATTTATAATTTGGACAAAATTGAAATAATACTTTAAATCCTTTATTATAAATCTATATCACTAATAAGAACCTAAAGAGTTTGTATGACAAAACACCATTATCCATCTTAAATAAAATTATGATAGATCGCTCATTTATTGAGAGCACAATATGTGCTTTATAATACACAATTGCATTTAAAAAGTGCCTTGGACATTACTTTTATATAACTGGAAACAAAAATTAATTATGTTTCTAATATTATTAAAACATTTAGTTTCTTATATGTTTATGTACAATAATTAGTACATATTCTGAGTAATACTTCCTCTTACTGCTGTTTAATTCTGAATAAAAATGAACAATTGGCCCAATGCCACTTATCAGTACACAATCTAATGAAAATAGTACAATAATGTATGTATGAGTCAATCTCAATATTGTGAGACTAACCAATGAATAATCATATTAAAACTACACAATACTATATGGTGTAATATAAGTTTTTTTTTTATAATTATTGTTAAAGGTAAAGACAACAAGAATAAAGATTTAATATATGTTAATTTTTTAAACAAAAGTGAAACAACTTCACAAATGAATTTAAACACAACAAATAAACTAAAAGGCAGAAAATAAATATTTTCTACAAAATTTCGGTGCCAAGTAAAACCTTTTGCTTGTTATTTTCATCATATAAAATCATTAAAAAAAAAAATATTGTTTTATTCAGACCAAGGTTTGTTAAATAGAATTTGAAAATTATTTTAAATCATTGTATTGTTGTTGTTATATTCAATAAGATTTGTCAAAAGAATTACCAATTGAAATGTATGTGAAGCATTTTTTCCGTGTTTATGTGTCATCATAATACCACTACACTTTTAAAGGCAACCATTTGTTTAAGAATTTCATTTAAATTTAAAAAAATACATAAAATTTAACTTAAATGTGAAACATTTTAATCAATATTTCAATTAAGAAACTGTAATGGTTGTTTGTTGCATAATCATATTGTCTTTACAAAATTTAGAAAGAAAAAAAATGTTAATATGCAGACAGTTGCTTGACAACAAAAGCATATAGTTAATATAAAAACATCTTGTTATTTACTTAATATATATATGCCAAACACATAAACATAAAAAGCCATCTATTGCAATGTTTTGCTTATCACAAAATATAAAGAAACATAGCGAATATTTAATATAAGAAATTTACCTTTGGCACATGTACTGGACTCGACGAAGCACTATAAGCATGGTGGCTTTGTATATTTGATTGTGGATATCCTTGGTATTGATTAGATTGTTGATAACCAGAACTTTGGGGATAACCTTGTTGCGATTGAGCAGATGGATAACCTTGAGCAGGTGGGTAGCCTTGAGCAGAATTTGGCTGGGGGTATCCCTGACTTGGGTAACCAGAACTAGATTGTGGGTAGCCTTGCGATTGCGGGTACCCTTGAGATGGTTGCGGGTACCCTTGAGACTGTTGTGGGTAGCCTTGAGATTGTTGTGGATAGCCCTGAGTCTGTTGCGGGTAGCCTTGAGACTGTTGCGGGTAGCCGGACCCTGCGTTTGGGTAGCCGGGTTGAGGTGTTGGGTATCCCATTGTTGGAAAACCTGGCATCGGCATCGGATTCCCAAACGACTGCGGGGCCGTGTTGCTAAATCCAATATTGTGTAGGTAACGAGGCTGACCCTTAAAATGAAATACCTTGATAAGTTGAGATACCTACACGACCCCAGTATACGATTTTGTGATAAACAAAACAAAGATTTCTACTCGTGTAGCTATTTTAAATATACACTTTCACACTTTGTACTTACTTGGTAGGGGTTCATTGTGAAAAATTTAAGTTGATATTGATATTAAGTACACTGAGTATTTTATATTAAGTGACGGTCTACAGCACTAATTTTGCGTTTATAAAACTACACCCGCACGCTTAAGTAACGTTGTGTTAATGACAGCTCACAGCCTCGGCCTCTGATGACGACAACACTGTGACGATCGTGTATTGCTAGAGATTGCTCTTGTCGATGATTTAGTGTTTTGTCTATGCTACTAAAATTTCGCTATAATATTTTTTAAATGGATAAGAAATATGAAAACTTTTATTATTGTAAATAAAGGCATTATTAATCAATCAAGATAGTAAATATTGAAGTAATTACTCTTTTTAAGATTTAATCATACCGAAAGCACGACGGTAATGCGTAAATTTACTAATATGTATATGTCGCAAAATCGACCAAGTAGGCATATAAAAAAAAAATAAGCAGAATCGCTGACCTCATTTGGGCCATCGATTCTGATATAGCCATATAACTAGTATTTGTAATAGGATAAACTAATTATTTAAACAATTCTTACTTATTGAAATACTACGTTAGTAAATTAATAGAATAATAGAAATATTCTAATGTAAAAGGTTACGGCAATAAAAAAACAAGCTAACAAAATATTAATCCAATAATTTTATTAAAACTGTCATAGATTTTACTTACAATGTTTTCTGCTCAAAATCCCACACTTGACTGAATCATTTTTTAACAAATCACCCTGCCTTTCCTTCATTTACCCTCACCATTAAACGTAACACGATAAAACCACATTTTTCAAGCTTCTCATAG
The DNA here is from genome assembly GCA_037950945.1 of Hypolimnas misippus. NCBI lineage: Eukaryota > Metazoa > Arthropoda > Insecta > Lepidoptera > Nymphalidae > Hypolimnas > Hypolimnas misippus. Next base: position 3,878,007 of record JBBEEQ010000024.1, read on the forward strand.
ATGTCGCTACAGAGCTTAGCATTTTAATACATTTAACAAATTATAATTATTATTTATTATCTTAATAGATCCAAATTTTATTCAAGCAATTTTACAAGCAATTAAAACTAAAAAGCTTTTTCTATAAGCAAAACAATGAAACCATTATAATACACACTTTTTACAAGTGGGTAGTCAAAACCATTTAATTAAATCTGGAATTTGTTTTTCATAAGTCAAAAACCATTCTAATTATTGATGTTTACTAATGTAAATAATAACAATAATTAATAAATAGATTTTAAATTAAATCAACTTATAATTTAATTCTTAAATAATCTTCGCGGCGACACGGCCATACTGATGTGCGATGCGTGCTCTGCATCGCTTCGATCACTTCTGTAATAGAGAAATTCATATTTTGAGGCCAGGCACTTCCACAGTACACACAAGCCTATAAAATAAATATTGGTGTATATGTATTCTCTGCTCACTCCACGTGACTGCAGATTAAAAGATTGTAGATAGCTCTTTATTAAAAACACTTATAACAGAATAGTATACTCGGCTATTATTGTTATGAATATTACTGCTCATTCCACATGACAACAGTAAATTAATAAAAAGTATTTGTAAAAAAAAAAAAAAAAAAAATTAAAGGATAAGTGTGCGAGAGGTCGATGCTGTTTTACAACAGAGGCTCTAAAGGATGACTGAAAAGGTCGATGCTGTGCTCTAGGCGGCCTCTTACGCCGTGGTACACAGGGGACTATAATTCTTTTAGGCTGGGACTATAAAGAGTTAGGCTTATTGGACGGCTCCACACGCCAATAGCATCTTTTCATTACGAGCCATTATTATTATTATTTATTTTTTTATTTTTTTTTTTTTAATTAATTAATTAATTTCTTTTTTTATCTGTCATCTGTACTACATAAGTAAATAAATAATAATGGTAGATTCGTTATACAAACAACATAAAAGGTTCTCACCGGAATTAATTGAAGTCATCTTAACTTGTGTCGTCGGGATTGTGTTGTTCAGTTGCCAACGCAGCCGACGGTCCAGCATGCTCGTCGTTTGGGGGCGACACGGTTGCCTCGATGGGACGTCCAGGCTGAGGAGCACGTCGCAGTTGATCGTGTGCGACTTTTCGCGGTCGGCCGTGGTGACCCACTACCTTTTTCACTAGATAACGATCATTTTCGAGAACCCTGTAAACTTCGTAAGGAACACTAAACTTGAGATCAAGAGAAGTCTGATTTCTGGGGTTATTTTTTATTAATACAAAGTCACCTCGATTAAAGTGATGAATTTTAGCACGGCCTTTGTCAAATCTGGTTTTATCTTTGTCAGATGCATCTTTTATTCTTTGTTGCACATGACGTTCGAGGGCTTCAAAATTAATTGTTGCATTGTCAAGATCAACCAAGTTAAGTAACTCTGCTGGTACACAGTTTTGACGTCGAGTAAGCAATGTAAGTGGAGCTGTACCTGTAGTTTTATGCACAGTGCAGTTCAGGGCAAGTTGAAGACTGTCCAGTGCCATATGCCAGTCTGAGGTTTCATAATTTTTTATCATTATGAGGCTATTTTTTAGTGTTGCCATCATCCTCTCCACTTGACCGTTGGTTCTGCTGATACCTGGTGCTATAGAGTGTATTTCGATGCCAAACAAATCACAATAATTTTTATATTCACCTAGAAACTCTCGCCCACCGTCTACGATGACTTGTCTTGGAGCTCCAAATAGATGAACTACCTGTTTTAAAGCCGCGAGAGAGCTGTGTTGGCTTTTGTCATTAGTATAACGAAGTAAGACATACTTTGTGTAGGCATCCACCGTAACTATAACATACTCGTGTTCAACCGAGGTACCCAACTTACCTGTAATGTCCATATGTATTACTTCAAAAGGCACTGTGGGTTTCGCGATAGGGTGTAACTGTACCTGAGTTGCGCCAGATGTTTGTTTCGACGTTCTGCATATAATGCAATTGTCTACGAACTCTCTTACAATACTGCTCATTTTGTCGAAATAATAACTTTGTCTAATTTTGTGAAGAGTTTTCTCCCAACCTGGATGTTTGAGAGCAGTATGAAAGGTGTTAATCAAACTCCATTGAAAAGATTTCGGTACAACAATCAGTTTTTGTATACCTAAAATAGCGTCTTGTCTCTCGAATTTAAGGACATTACCATCAAGGTGGTAACCAGGGACATCTTCGCCATTGTGTAAAGAGTCGATGATTGGCCGTAATTGGTTATCACGTCGTTGCTCAATATTTACCCAGTCCAGATTATTGGTCATGACGTTGACAGTCAGAGGATCTGGATTTCGGCTCAGGTAATCTGCATGCTGCATCCGCTCGCCTTTCCTGTATTCTATTTCAAAATCAAAATTTTGCAGGTAAGCCCACCATCTATGAATGCGCGGCAATAAATCTCTCTTATGCTTCGAGGCTTTTAGTGCATTACAGTCGGTAATTACCTTGAATTGGCGTCCATATAGAAAATGTCGGAAATGCTTGATCGCCCGGACTACGGCCAGTGTCTCAAGCTCATAGGAGTGATACCTACTTTCTATGTCTGTCGTACGCATGCTAAAATAGGCCACCACGTGTTGCCTTCCATTGATGATTTGAACGAGTATCGCTCCAAGGCCCAAGCTGCTCGCGTCAGTAAATAATTCGATAGGTTCTCCTTCTTGAAATATTGTAAGGACTGGTGTAGAGGTTAAATAATGAATTATTTTTTGACGTGCCTCTTCATGAACGTGAGTCCATTGCCACCTAGTGTTCTGTTTAGTTAATTCATAAAGAGGAGCCATAGTTCGCGCGAAATTTGGTATAAAGCGGCGAAAATACCCTGCAAGACCGTTAAATTGACGAATCTGTTTAACATTAGTTGGTACCGGGGCCTTTGACAAGGCTTCGACTTTCTTTGGACTGGGACGTACTTGACCGTTTTCTATTATGTTACCAAGATATTCGATTGATTTCTTAAAGAAAAGACATTTATCGATATTTACAGAAAATCCTGATTTACGTAAAGCCATCAAAACCCTTTCCAGGTGTCCGACACCAGATGAAAAATCGCGGCATTTACTGATAACGTCATCTATGTAAACCTGAGCTACACTATCATTATGAGCCTTGTCGGCACTACCTGGATTTAAAAGAGAACCTAATGCACGGTTTATGCATCTTTGATACACGGAAGGTGCGTTACACAATCCAAAGGGCATAGTTTTATATTCGAAAAGACCATCTGGAGTGACAAATGCGGTTTTTTCGATTGAATCAGCCGCTACTGGTATCTGATGAAAACCAGACGCCATGTCAAGGGTTGTGTAATATTGACCACCGGCCAATTGATCAATTTGGTCAGCGATCAAAGGAAGAGGGTAATGGTCACGCACAGTATTTGCATTTAACTCTCTATAGTCCACGCACATGCGATCTTCACCGTTCTTTTTTTTCACTAAAATAATCGGACTTGAATACGGAGATTTGCTTTCCTGCACAATATCGTTATCAATTAACTCTTTGACAATTTCCTTAACTTTCTCACGTTCTATTGGGCTTAACCTATACGGCCTCCGTTCAACAAACTTATCCGGATTTTTCAAACGGATCTCCAATTGGCCCGTATTTACCCGAGTTCGTGAAAAGCCACGCGTAAAGATATCAGAAAACTTATTAAGAAGGATTAACAGTTGGTCTTTCTCATTTTCATTGTTTAAATCATGATTTAAATTGTCAAATAAATTGGTTTTAGATCGCATGTGCATGACACGGGGTAAAAAACATAAAGTAGCATTATTTTGAGTCACAACAACACTTAACCCTGTTCCTTTTAATAGATTTGCGCCTATTAACACATCTGAGGTCATGTCATAGTCGGGTAAGATATAAAATTCTATTTCTACATTTATTTTATCAATTATGCATACTGTTGTCAACATATTAGTGGAGACTACTGGGAATGGACCGATTCCACGTAAGTAATTTACTTTTTGTCTTCGAGTTCCCGGTAACTTATTTGCAATGGATTTGCGCATGACAGAACATTCAGCGCCACTATCAAAAACAGTATTAATTGCTTTATCACCTACTCTCATACGCATAACGTTTAAACACGATTTGTTATTAAAAACGGAATTTACGTTTGAGGTTATCTGCTTTTCCCGACGGTAACAAGTATCAAAAGTGTGGCCCGATTTGGAACAAAACGAACAAACTCTATTATCGCCTGGCTTCGGCGATGATGTTGATGACGCGTTAGGGATTTTATCAATAATCCGTTTATCTAAATCAATCGCTGTACTTTTATTACGACAATCACGAAAAGAGTGCCCTAACTTCTTACAGAAACTACAATAGGTAACGTTCCTATTATCAATAGCGTACTTTAAACGTTTGGATGGTGGTTGATTTAAGTTCTGATTAATTGGACGCTTAACTCGAATTGACGAGGCAACAGAAATTAACTCAGGCACTGAGGTGGCTCTGGCATTCATTAGTTCAATCCTAAGGCGTTCATCACTTATTGTCCCTATCACAGCTTCTACTGCGTCACTATCATCAAGTTTATCTTTAGTGACGCGTCTCCATAAAATCCATGATTTAGATAAAAATTCTGCAATGTCTTTGGAAGAATCGTAATTATGTTCTCTAAAGCGCAACACATCTCGCGAGTAACGGCTTTCCGGTTCGAATGTAGTAATAATATTCTGACGTAACTCATCCCATGTAGATGTTGTAACAAGCCAATCGTCAGCCCACATTTTAGCGCGGCCTTTTAGTAAACTAGCTACTTTCATACGAATATCATAGTCATTGAATTCATAATTAGTCTTAGCCATTGAAATATGATTACACCATTCGCGAACCCCGACGTTTCCGTCCGGGTCGTATGAGGGTAGAAATACGTCAGTAATTTTAACTTTCTCAGGTTGCTTTGAAAGCCGTTCACTCATATTCTGCATCATTGTAATCATGTGTAAGTAAAACTCAGGTGGTACGTTACCGCTTTGTTGTAACAGCGGCGGTATCACGTTGATAGACGAGCTCGGTCCGGGATCCACAGGTCCAGACATGTCGCAAGCTGGAGTCTCTGGCGTCAATGATACGTTTTGGTCACGAGTATCCATCGTTAAGCGTTGTCTGCACCTGAAAGCCAAGTAATCACGGACAGAAAAGTAGGTTGTATCCCACTTCTGATGTCGCAAAATCGACCAAGTAGGCATATAAAAAAAAAATAAGCAGAATCGCTGACCTCATTTGGGCCATCGATTCTGATATAGCCATATAACTAGTATTTGTAATAGGATAAACTAATTATTTAAACAATTCTTACTTATTGAAATACTACGTTAGTAAATTAATAGAATAATAGAAATATTCTAATGTAAAAGGTTACGGCAATAAAAAAACAAGCTAACAAAATATTAATCCAATAATTTTATTAAAACTGTCATAGATTTTACTTACAATGTTTTCTGCTCAAAATCCCACACTTGACTGAATCATTTTTTAACAAATCACCCTGCCTTTCCTTCATTTACCCTCACCATTAAACGTAACACGATAAAACCACATTTTTCAAGCTTCTCATAGATGTCGCTACAGAGCTTAGCATTTTAATACATTTAACAAATTATAATTATTATTTATTATCTTAATAGATCCAAATTTTATTCAAGCAATTTTACAAGCAATTAAAACTAAAAAGCTTTTTCTATAAGCAAAACAATGAAACCATTATAATACACACTTTTTACAAGTGGGTAGTCAAAACCATTTAATTAAATCTGGAATTTGTTTTTCATAAGTCAAAAACCATTCTAATTATTGATGTTTACTAATGTAAATAATAACAATAATTAATAAATAGATTTTAAATTAAATCAACTTATAATTTAATTCTTAAATAATCTTCGCGGCGACATATATAATACCAAAAGTTTTCATTTAAACAAAATTGGAAATCGTTTTTAGGAATTATAATTAAAAAAAAGATAATTGTGAAATTTAGACCCAACTAATACTAAAACATATAAATTAAAGTTATAATTAATAAAGACGATCTGTCTGTATGGAATAGGTCAATAACATTTTTAACAATATTCAGCATCACAAAAATTGCACTTTAAATTGTAATGAAACATTAGCTGACAATTTGGCCGAAAACACTAAACAAAAGTTGATATCGATTTACATATGTTAGTAGCACATCACTATTACTCTCATCTTAATTTTTAATATCAGCCGTATTCAAACGTTAAAGATTGTTTTTTTGTTTTATAGATTAATATAAAATATTGTTTTTTTTTTCTTATATAGTATGTGTATTTCTATGTACAACAAAAAACTCCACAAATTTATATTATAAAACGATGTGATATATATACATATATAATTAGCAAAACGAGTTGGTACTACTGGATATTTTTGTTTCTTAGATAATAGATCTTTGACGTCATCAACTGTTTACGATTTCGGAAAATCCTTTTCGTTTAAATGCAAGTGTTACTCACCCGAATTAATGAGATGAGTAATAATTACACAATATCATCATAGTGAAACGTCACACGTCACACCCACGACAATTTATAGATCGTCTACTGCGTCATAGGCGTTAATATAACAATAGGAAGTGATTAATTTTTTAAATTTTTTATATTACTGTAAAGGTGGGGTTTCTATTTAGGTCTCCATACTCGAAGCGTGCTAACGGGACCTTATTACTAAATCCTCTGGCCGTCCGTGCGTCTATACTTTTGTAAATAAATTTTATTTACAATACCTCTGCAGGAATAAGGAGAAAGTTTACAAATACTATAGAGCGGATAATATTAAATAGGAGCAAAAGAACATGTTTTATCACACGATTATAAACATGATAACAGTTTTAATATAATATTAATACTTAATATAATATTCATACTTAATATTATATCAATATTGTCATCAATGGATCTAATAATTATTAAATAAAAAACAAACATAGCAGTTCTTGGACTATAATTTTTAGACGTAAAACTTATTACTCCTGCTTATTTTGTTTTGTAAATACGAATTATTCAAAATTAATATTGCTATGCTATGCATATTGCTGTGTTTTTATTACAGGCGTTATATTAGTGATAGATAAAGCAAGACTTAATTAAAAAAATAAATAAAAACCCAACTGCCTAATTGTTAAGTTATAACTGGGTGGAGTGTCTAGTTTATTTGTAATTATGAATTTATTTATTAGAGCGAGGACTAGTAATCTATCCTAGAAAAAATAAAAATATCCTGGAAAAAAAGTATTTTCAAGATTTCCAGTTTCAGATACTCATTTTATTTTATATATACACATAAATATATGCTAGCTATACCCAGTCGCGCCTAACAGACAATATTTATGCAACGTTGTGTGTCAATCTATCAATTACTTTTTGAAAGTGTATCTTACGAGCCGTAGCATTATGTTTTAAAACTTATAGCTTAGTAAGCTAAGAACGGGGTAGAAAGTTAAAGAAGGAATGTAAGGGAAATTAGAATCTGACTCTCTCACTCTCACGTACGAAACGCAGCTGTATTAGCTGCTTTACGATCTTTTGTGAATGTGGTGTACTGCCACGGTCTATCTGTCCCATGTATGTACATTTGACAGACGCGTTGGCGCAATGGTCACTGCATCTGACTAAAGCACTAACGGTCGCGGGTTCGATCCCCGCTCACGGCAAAACGTGTGTATTGGCCATACAGATGTTTGTCGTGGTCTGGGTGTTTGTGTTAGTGTTGTGAGTGTTTCCGGACCCCCGACACAAGGTCATGAGATCTTAATGGGGGCCGTTGAGTGTGATGCGTTATTTATTTATTTATTGTACAAGCATGTAACTTAACATAGGTAGGCTATGCCACCATAAGAATAATATACTATATACTATGTGTTGGTGTGTGTGTCGCGTGTGGCCCGTGAGACTTATCAAGTGATAGATATAGATTAACAAATAATATGAACACGTAATATAACGATTAGATTTCATATATATAATGAAGTAATCGCATTTCGTTTTACATAATTGTGGACTGTGTATTAAACCATGTACGAGTTAAAGGACAAAGTCGTTTTTATAACCGGAGGATCGACTGGTATTGGTGCTAAAGTTATTGAGTTTTTATTGGAAGAAAATGTTAAGGTGAGTTACATTGAGTTCGTTTATTAAAACATAATGGTTAAGATTTTAAGGGGTGATGGGTTTTCAAATATTATATTTCAGTAGTTTGCTTAGTTAACAATGACATTCATGTGTCAAAATATTTACTTGGATTTATCGTTTTGTCATGCAACGTTTCACGCAAAACGTGTAGCAAGTATTCAAAGTTACTGCGTCTTGAGACTTCTTAGTATTTTTCTCAAGGGCTACGTCAAGTTCATAGACTACGCTAATTAGCTCACTTTGGTCGAGCTCGAGACCAGCATTCGAATCATTATTAAATATTAGACCAAGTTGTCAATAATTTGGACCTACCGCAGGCCTTACCAGCGAAGTCAGTCAAGTCAAGAAAGTCGTTAAAAGCTGTTAATTTGAAATTACACACAGACACTTGAATTTTATGTATTTGTATAGATTCTTAGTACGTTCCATCGCTCTGTCTACAATGCATATATCAATCTATTATATGAAAATATTGTTTCTTTATTCATGTACTGCACAGTTTTTCTGATAGCGATAACACTTGTTTATTGTTTGCAACTGCAAGAAAATTATTGACTAGAACGCGTCTCACAGTAGTCAGAAAGAAAAAGGTTTTGATGGTCATCTGACTTAATCAGGCCGACACCGTCCGTACATGAAAAGTCGTGCGGCGCAATGACGGCGTCGAGCCAAAAAGGCGCCGGGCCTATACTCAAAAATTTCAATTTTTTAATATTTACATTGGATTTTGTATTAAAATCTTGCGGAATAAGACTTGTTGATTGGACTAAACCATTTTTTCCTAATATCGCCACTACAAAAGGGCGCATATAAGACAGTTACACGACGGCGCCGATTAAGCTTGGACCTGGACATAATCATTATATATTTTAAACGTTTGCTATTTCTACTATTCCTATTTTATAATACGGGTCTTATAACTGCGTGGTAACGAGCTGAAGTGGTCGGTCGGATGCAACTTCGTCGAAACGTCGAGCAATAAAAAAGGTATTACTACCGTTGGTTATATCGATAAGACCCGTTATATAAAATATGAATGACATAATCATGGTCATGGTCATCTACATTGACGTGAGCAAAAGTGAGCTACGAATAATTGATCATATCAATTTTATCTTTAATTCAATCATAAATGTGAATTTATTTATTAAAAAGATAAAAATAATTTTGTTGATCGTGATAACTTTTCTTTTGTGTTTATTACAATTTTGTAGTCAATTAGGATCCCTTATAATTTTGCTGATATTCTTACTAGATAAATGTAATTTGGCATAAGTGTTGTATACATATTATCGGCCGACAAAAGATAAAAAGTACACTAATGAAAAAAAAATACGGTACCTCTGTTAAACATGATTTATACTGCCCTTGGATAGGTCGTTTAAAATATTGTGAGTTCTAAGAACCTTTTTTAATAAAAGACTAAAAATAAAATCAGTAGTACAGCTAGGCTTTACTTTAGTTAAGTCTATGTCTTGTTAAGCTCTCTCTCGCTCGCTCTCCTGTAAAGTTGATAATTCTGACTTACAGAATGTGAACTATGAAAATTAATGCGACGACAATCAAGTCAATCAACATCCAATTTATCTATGTGAATAATTTAGTTCGAATAACAAATCATCATTGAATACTGTGTTTCCTAATATAATTAATAATATTATAATATTTTAGCATGTAGCCAATTTGGACGTCGCAGAAGAACAAGGAATTGCCCTACAAAATAAATTAAATGAAAAGTACGGCGAGAATAAGGTTAGATTCATAAAGGGTGATGTTACCAATGAGGACCACTTATCTGCGGCATATGACACTATACTCAAGGAACAAGGGTACATTGATATAGTTTTAAATAATGCCGGCATCATGAATGACAGCAGGGAGAAGTATAAGAAGGAAATTGAAGTCAATGTGGTAAGGCTTATTGATAACACTAGTGTATTAATGTGAAGGAGTCTTTTATTTAAAAAAAAAAAACTTTAATTTTTTTAAGACCGCATTAGTGACAAATACAATAAAAGCAATGGATGTGATGAGGAAAGACGAAGGTGGTAAAGGAGGCGTTATAATGAATATGTCATCTATCGCCGCTCTCCTCCAAGACAGTCCGTTTCCCATCTACTTTGCTACAAAAAGTGCTGTTTTGCAGTTCAGTAATTGCGTTGGGGTAAGCAATTTTTATGTTTTTAACTTGTGCTTCTATTTTTTTACCAATGACAATCAAACAAATGATTCGGCGCATGGTCATATGGTCGTATGCCATATGACCATGCGCCAAATCATTTGTTTCTACGAAAATAACGAATAAATGAGTAAATAATCCATCGGATGTAAAGTGACAGCCCATGAATGTTTACAACATTAGAAGCTACAAGGGTATTGGGGATGTAAGGATTTCTTAGTCTTCTCATTTCCTCACTCACAGTACGAAATGCAGCTTCACACCGATCTTCCGTTTCAGTGAGATATGGACCCGATCGAGCCAGCCCATATACGAGCTGACTACAGCTAGGCTTTACTTTAGTCAAGTCTGCTTTTGCAGTCTGTTCCTTTTTTTTAAAGCTTTGTCTAATTTGTATTTACTCATTGCAGCTACCCGATTACTATGACCGTACCGGAGTACGTGTAATAGCAATGTGTTTTGGTTCCACTGACACTGCACTTCTTGTCAAAGAAAATTTAGGAAATTTCGACAAAGAAATCGAGAAAATTATGATGGTAACTTTGACTTCCAAACCATTCCAAAAGTAAGTTTCAGAATTTAGATTTACTCAGTTATGCAGTATAGCTTTAATTGACTAAATATTTTAAATATTGATAACGATCTCTTTCTGTTAAACAGACATTACTGTAAGGAAAAGATAATTCTCATAATTTGAAACGACTTGCAAAGAAAACTTTATTTAATTCGGTTAATGTTTTTTAGTCTATAGTTTTAATAATAAATTATATATATTATTTTTAATGATATATAACCATTGACGAGCTAAAGTGCGCCACTAAATAAAAGCTTCTAAATAGAAATATTATTTATATAGCAGGCAAACAAATAAGATCACCTGATGTGAAATGATCACTGCTGCCAATTAACAGCACCAGAAGAGACCTAACGCGTTTCCATTAAAAAAAATGAAGGATTAAGGGGAATAGGAAGTGGGGAAAGGAATGGAGGAGGGGTTTAGCTCTTTTAAAGCAATTAATTAACGTATAAGTTAAAAAAAATCAAATTACTAATTAGATTTGTTATAATAATTTCAGGGTGGAGTCAGCAGCGCGTGGAGTGATAGACGCCTTGAAACAAGGTGAAAGTGGAAGTACATGGATTGCAAAACATGATTTACCAGCAAAGGATATCACTGAAACTGTCAGGAAGGCGTATAGCATCCTGACCGATGTTGTAATAAACTAATAAATATTATAAATTTCATATACCTATGTGATTTTTATTTCTAATAATAAAAATATATAATACAGTTATAATACAGTATAATACAGTTTAAATCATAATTAATCACGTTGGCATCCTGTTCTTTTGTTATATATCTATAATGTACGCAGTTATATCAGCTACTTCACGCCGATCTTCTGTGAGAATGAGGTACTGCCCTGATCGAAGCAACCCGTATACGAGCTGTAATCTGTAGCTAAAGGTTGACTTTCACAGTGCAATGTAGAGTCTTATACACTTAAGTACCTAAAAGAAACGTTATAGCAATATTTAATAAATAATCCTTTGTCCTGGTTTTCATTATTAGTTTTTATAATGGCAATAGCAATTACACATTCTGCGAAAATTTGACTTTCGAATTATTAAGGCTTATAAAATACAGCTGTTGATAGACGGATGGATACCGAAAGTATTATTTTTTTACATAGTTTAATTGACCTTTTATGCAGTTGGCTTTTTTATTAATTTATTTTATTTAAAGTGCTTTTTTATTTATACTCTTCTTCGTATATATATATATATATATATATATATATATATATATATATATATATATATATATATATATATATATATATATATATATATATATATATATATATATATATTAAACGCGGTGACATTGTTGTGAGTCAGGTCGACATACATAGTCTTGTTGGATAGTAGGCTACTGTGTCATGCACACTTACGTTTGAGAAATCGATCACTCTACACCTCCAAGTCGAAAATGTCGGTTTACCTACCTAGTATTTTTGGTTATACCTACATCCAGTTTAGTTTTGATACAAAATCGTGATGGACCCCGTACCACCGAACGTAGACGAAGACGCGACTATCGCTCAGCCATCGCTGTCGCCGTCATATATAATTAAAAACAGCAAATGTTTGATAGTATAATACGATAAGATAACACCTTGTTTTTATTACATTTCAGTTGCGTACTCGTAGTGTAGTAAAAGAAAACCGGACAAGTGCGATTCTCGAGGACTCGCGCACCGAAGGTTCTGTACAAACTTGAAGGCTTTTTTAAAAAAGAGAAACCGACTTTAAAAGCCAAATACGTAATTTCATTCTATAGAATGACATACAGATTATGTCCAGTTATTTTGAAATCAAAACCAAATGACTGAACCGATTTTGATAACATTTTATGAGGAAGGTATTCAGTGAAAGGGCTTTCAGAGACGAATTAAAAACCTCCGCCTTTTTTAGAAGTCTGTAAACTAGACCAAATCATCTACGGTCAGTTATTACAACTATATAAACGGCGTTCTTACTAAGTCCTTATTCCCAACGTAGGTGCAATTTTACACATTTTATCCCTGTCAATATTTAGAATTATTTAAAACTAACTTTTTAATGGTAACAACAAGATTATAATTATTTTTTATAAGTACCTAAATTATTTGGAGTTTCAGTCTAAAATTTTAAAATTATATTATCTCTGTTAATGTTATATATGGATGCTGATAAGCAATAATGTGTCAACCCATAAAAAGTGAAATTCGAAAATGTTGATGTGTTCTTATAATGCAGTCACGTATTTAACATTATTAAAAAATCATCTAAATTGAATAAGTACTAAAATATTTTTTTTTATTTAATGTATCAAATATTGAAATGTGTTACATATTTAACAATATACAATAATCTCATATATTTGAAAAACTTTTTATTAGATAAACCTTTTCATTATACCAATCTACTTTTAATTTATTATACCTTTTGTCAAAATAGTAAAGAAAAGACTGATATACCTATACTTCTTCAAACTTTTACCATCTTAATATGACTTTTTATGAATTTGACAACTTTTGGGCGCCATTTTCTTCGAATGTTAATTCGCGTAATTTTTACAGATGCAAGTCGTTGTAGACTTCTGTATGCTATTATTTTCAATTTGATATCGTACAGACAGAAGAACAATTAAGTGATCCTATAAGGGTTTCTTTTTACTTTTTTAGGAACGGAATCTTAAAAACCACAAAAAATAATTTCTCGCCACAAACCAATGCTACAAAATATTTGCTATCAGAATTTTAATTCTACAGATAGCTATGTTATTAGATACAAGGCGAATGTAATATTGAATTGAATTGCATTTATTAAATTATATAATAAAAAAATAATTTTCATTGACAGGGCCGGATTTTCAATCAACCAATCATGGAGGCCCTATAAAATGTTAAGTATTAAAAAAACAAATATAGCATATCAAATAAAAATATGAATAATTACATATATATTGCATTATTTACTTGTTATCATTTTTTAATTGTTATTTGTTTATCTATTGTGAAGGCCTTCTTTTGGGGAAGGCTCCAGGGCTATAGCTTGTCATGCTCCCCCTTAATCCGGCCCTGGTCAGTAAACTTATCTAGTCATCATAATCAAACTTAATGTGGTATATTGTTAGATTAAATAGATTATAACATATTAAAGAAAATATACGTAATGTGATAGTCCTCATTTTAAATAGCCAAGTGCATGCCGGTTTACGCACCGTGTAGGGTTCCGTAGATGCCTGTCACATGGTTCATAAACCTGTGTTACACCTCTAATAATTTTATCTAAGTATTTTTTCCTTGTTGATTCTCCAAGCACATTATATAAATTGAATATACTCGTTAACTTGGTAAGCACTGTTTTTAATATTTCGCAAGGACATCCTTAAATCGGGAAATAATATTTCCGCACTTATAATGTTTTTTCCAACGACAATCTATACCTCGGGATAGATGAGAAAAAAAAATCACAGACAGAACATGGTGAAACTACAAGGACAAAATCGTTTACGGAACCCTAAAAATCAGATATAAAATAAACGTACCGCTTTAGAGCGTTTTTTATTTTACATGATTGTGGTCTGTGTTTCTTAAGCGATGTACGATTTGAAGGACAAAGTCGTTTTCATAACCGGAGGATCGATTGGTATTGGTGCTAAAGTTATTGAATTCTTACTAGAAGAAAATGTTAAAGTAAGTTATTCTGTAATCGTTTACTATTTGATGTTTTTTTTTTTTAATTTATTATTTCTTATAGAACACCTTCCTCAATTTAAAAGCAATTCTATTAAAAATAAAAATATGTAATTAAAAATAACAATCTTAAGTATAAGTAGCGATCGATGTCACACTGAAGTAAGGTGTCCAAAACACTATCGGCATAACGTCTTCGAACGGCAAATTAAAAATTAATGGTTAATTAATTGATGGCTATTATATTGTAATTATTAAATGTAATAAGCTGATACTATTAAGGTCAATTGTTTACGGCTTAAGCTGACAAATAATGTTTTATTCATATTTTTCACAAAATATAATATTTCGTTTATTTTTCCTTTTATTTTCATTGAAGAACTACTAATCGGTTTGATACAGAAGTAATGATAGCTTATTGTTATCAGATAGCAATTAACTGATAAAAAGAATACAAACATTTGTTTCTAAGTGAATATTTTTTTGGCTCCATTGGCTGTAACATTCATAAACTATGACAATTAATAGCGTTGTATTTTAGCACATAGCAATCCTGGATATCGCAGAGGACAAAGGGGTCCCATTACAAAATGAATTAAATAAAAAGTACGGCGCGAATAGGGTTAAGTTCATAAAGGGAGATGTTACTAATGAGGAACACTTATCTGCGGCATACGACACTATACTCAAGGAACAAGGGTACATTGACGTCGTTATAAATAATGCTGGCATCATGAACGACAGCAAGGAGAAGTATAAAAAAGAAATTGAAATCAATGTGGTAAGATTCTTGTCATTGTACATTATACCTATGTATTATTGTAGTATAAGCGTAAGTGTATATTTTGTTTTACAATAATACACATTTATACAAAAAATAAAGCATATAACCATCTAGAAAAATTTACCATTCAAATGGTACCATAATTTTTCTAAATAGATTAAGTGTTTCCGGTATTTACTTCGCACGTACAATTCGCTCTCTTTTTATTATATTAGTATAGATAAAGGTAGGTTTGGAAAGGATAATTAAATTAAATTAAGATCGGAGTAAGCTAATTACGGATATTAGTGTAGTAATTACTAATCGTCATCACCCTTTTCCCGGTTATACCCGGGTCTGCTTTTCTAGTTCAGATATTGACGTTACTGATTTTTACTCAGAGCGATTGTCATCTGACCTCTGCAACCTCTGAAGGCAAACCAGTAACTATTTAGACTAGAATAATTTCCCTATTACGAATAACGATAATTATCAGGTGATTGTAATAACAACCGGGACCGAAAGCTTTACGTGTTGTCCGGGCACGGTTGGGAGACCCACAAGAACAAACACCCAGACCTAGGAAGAAATATTTGTGCAAACATAAATATCTGCCCCAAACGGGGAGTGAACCCGCAACCGTCGGTGCTAGAGGTATATTCAGCAGCACTACACCAGAGCGAAATAAATGGTAATAAAATTAAAAATATAAAGTCAGACCAAAAAACACAGACACGTGTAATGTTTCTAAAATATGTAGGGATGATAAATATTCATAAATAAATAAATAAATAAATAAACGCATCACACTCAACGGCTTCTATTAAGATCTCATGGTCTTGTGAGTCCGGAAACACACACAACACTTGTGAGTCCGGAAACACAGACACCCAGACCACGACAAACATCCACATGGCCAATACAGACGTTTGGCGTGATCGAACCCGCGACCGTAAGCGCTTCTGTCAGTTTCAGTGACCACTGCTCTAACGAGTCTGTCATATATCTTCTATATATATAAAATCACTTGTCCTGACTGATTCATCAACGCAGAGCCTAAACCGCTGGGGCTACGAACTTGAAATTTTGGCAGTAGGTGGCTTTGAGGTTGTAAGCATCAACTAAGAAAGGGTTTTTTGATTATTCACCCCAAAAGGGGTAAAAACGTTTGTATGCAAAATGTTATTTCGTGGTCGTATTAACTTAAAATTTAATACACATACTTCTGGGCGATAGTAAGGAAATATAAAATAGAAAACGGGATACTATTATTCCACACTGGAGTGCAAAGGGGTAGTAAAGTTTGTATGGAGAAAACATATTTTTTGGCCGATTATCCTTAAATTCAGCACAAACATTACTTAGGGAAAATAATTAAATATACGTATCCTAGAATTTCATAATCATCCCTTAAAATAACGCTACGAGGTAATAAATCCTGGAACGGTCACGAATTCGCTGGTAGATTTATTTAGCTGAAATTCCAAAATATATGCGGGCGGAGCCGCGAGCAACTGCTAGTATAAATATATAGAAACAATATTGTTACAAAAATATATACACAAACATATATGCAAAAATTAAAAAATAAACATAAATTGTAGTATTGTAACGCAATATTTTAATATGTGTGTATAAAAAATATACACAAAAAACTAACAATGTTCAAATGGGATTTAAAGTACTGTTTATTTTATTGTTAGTTCAACCATGATTTTTATAAGCATTTTGACAGCGCTTTGGAATTTGGATAAAATACTTTAAAGTAATTAAACGTTTCAATGTTTAAGACTGCACTAGTGACAAATACGCTCAAAGCTATGGATGTGATGAGGAAGGATGAAGGTGGGAAAGGCGGTGTTGTTATAAACATGTCGTCTATCGCTGCTCTGTTTCAAGATCCTCAGTTTCCTATTTACTGCGCTACAAAATCCGCTGTGCTACAATTCAGCAATAGCATCGGGGTAAGCAATTATTATAATTGGATGCTGATAAGCAATAATGTGTCAACCCAAAAAAGTCAAATTCTAAGATATTGATGTATTTTGATACTGCATCACCTATTTAACATTATTCAAAAAAAAATGAAGTCATATAAACTGAATAAGTACGACAAAAGTTTCTTAATTTATTGTTTCGAATTTTAAATGCGTTCCATATTTTGCAATTTATACAATAATCTCTTTTTATTAGATAATATATTAAATATATCAATCTGCTTTTAATTTATTATACCTTTTATCAAAAAATAAAAGAAAAGTTAGGTATATACTGCTTGAAACATAATTATTAAGAATAGGTTTGACATCTTTAGACGCCATTTTCTCAAAATGATGGCCGTGTGGCTTGACACAGTATTGCTTATCATCCAATTGTAACACGAGGATTACATTTGCAAGTTTTACTCTCGTAATTTACATAAAACAATTCTATAATCTGGTAACAGTTATCTAGCTTACCTAGAAAAGCTGTTCTTGTCAAACATAAAGGCAATGGAAGTAAATTCTGTCAGGTACAAAGCAATGACAAACAATTATGTAAATCTATGTGAAATTATAAGAGCAAAACTTATAAGTGTAATTCTCGCCTTAGGTTTCGCCTCCAGCTTTTTTAACAGACTTCCAAAAATGTCCATATGAAAATAAACATTAGGATAATTACTTTAAGCTATTGCTATCACAAGATGCTACATTCTGACATTTCTGATTTTTGTACAATAACGAATTAACGGTCAAAAAGTGGCATATTTTGATGACGATAATTTATCATAATTAGTCTTTAGATATTTATTAATGGAAAAAATAATATAAAATGGTTTATATTTATTCATGTTCATCAGCTGCCGGAGTACTATAATAGAACCGGAGTACGTGTGCTCACAATCTGCTTTGGTGCTACTAATACTTCCCTTCTAACCAAAGAAAAATTGGGAAATTTCGACACAGAAATCGATACTAACCTAATGGAAGTTTTGAAAAAACACCGCTTCCAAAAGTAAGTTTAGATCTTGGTAGTTTTTAGTTTAATTTTACAAAAACACTTTCTTTAGAGTATGAGTATTGTAAATGGCTAGCTTAATAAGCAGTTCAGTTAACAGAAAAGCCTCTGCTATATGGTAGCGTTCAAATGGTGGCCTGAATGATATTCAGTAACATTTAATTAAATTAAATTCCTCGTTTAATTACTTGCCTAACCTTTTTATTTAATTTAGAGAGCTAAAATTTTAAAAGTCTCCCTTCGCGTCTCTGAACTTACAAAAACACTCTAGAGGTAGAACAGATCAATACTAGATGAAGTCGGGGTTAGCTGTATTAAAATATTTTATATTTTTAAATAATTAAATAAACATTTTTAATTTTATTTTTAATGTTCGATATTTCAATATTTTTATTATTGTCACATGGTCACCATATTGTATGAATGGCCAGCATTAACTAGCCGGTTCATTAAATATTGTAATACTATAATTCGACTGCAAATCATTCCGGGCGCTTATTAAATGGCGCTGTATAGTAAACAAGCTAGGCTCTTAATTGAACGGCTAATTAAGTTGTTGGCTGCGACATATACGTGAAATATACTTATAATTATATTAATTTACTTTTTAAATTAGACGATAATCTTTAAAATAGGCTTTGTGGTTCCATAATTTACTTTGCACATACAAAATTCGCCTTGCCTTTATTGTAGTATGTTAATGCAGATATCTTTTTTTTTTTAATTTACATGCAAATTACTCAGACATGGTACAATAATACATAAACTTCATTATTTAAAAATGATAATAATTACTGTAAAAATTATGTTCGCGTGGATACAATATATCTATACAATACTAATATTATAAAGCTGAAAAGTTTGTTTGTAACAAACGTGTTTGAACGTGCCCATTTCAGGAACTGCTTATTCGAATTAAAAAAACTTTTTGTGGTAGACAGTTTATTTATTGAGAAAGGCTTCCGGCTATATTACATCACGATACGACTCATACGAGCGAAGCAATAACCATAAACACAAATGAAACCGCAAGTGACAACTAGTCCTAAACAACATTACAATCGTTATCAACCATTATCTAGTACTTTGTGCAATATTGGATATTAGAAGATAATTACTTGTTCCAGTTAATTTAATACCAAACTATAAATCGTGTTTGAAAAATTTTATGCAGCTAATCTGAAGGTGTACTGTTTCTAATAAAAAATGACAGTTAACATACATAAAAAAGTCCTCGAAAAACTGAGAATCTCATCGTCTTTTTAAAGTCGGTTAAAATATAATTGAAGTGTTACTTTATGAAGTTAAAACGACAGTTAAACTTTTATTTATGTTTACAGGGTTGAGTCAGCAGCACGAGCTGTAATCGACGCGTTGAAACAGGGTGAAAGTGGAAGTACATGGCTTTCGATCTTTGACAAGCCTGTAAGGGATATTACTGATACTATCAAGAAAGCGTATGGCATCCTGAGTGAACTTATATTCGAGTAACACTTGAACATGTTTTATGAATTTAGACTAGAGGTTTCTTTAGAACAAATAAAAAAAAACAATGTTTTGTTATTTGGTTTTATTTCATTTTCATTTTCCGCGAGCTAAACTTATGGTTACTGTGAAATTTAAATTTTTATATTAAGAGTACAATATACATTTTTATAATTTATGATTAAATATATTTAAGTTTGCGACGAAATCTGGATGTAATTTATATATCTATACCAACTTCATTGCCCACGTTTGTCTGTCTATTGGAAAATTTTAATGGAACTGGAAACAATCTGGCACATTTGATGTTAAGTGATGATCACCGCCCATGGACATTTGTATCATCAGAGGAATAGCAATTGCGTTGCCAGGTTATAAAGGAATAAAGTAACAAAAGAAATGGGAAGTGACTCAGGTTTCCGGCTCACTCATTCACCGTATGAAATGCAGCTCTATAAGCTACTTCACGCCGATCTTCTGTAAGTGAGTTTCTGTAAGAGTGAGTGAGTCCATAAGTGGACTGGCTCAACCAGGACAGTTACTGCCCTGTTTAAGCCTGTCTGGTTGAGCCAGTCCGCATTAGGGCTGTACAGTGGGTTTCATCTAGGCTTTACTTCGTAAGGCAGTTCGAGGCCATCCTGGCTGCCGTCCTCCTCGGGGCCGTATGAAAACGGATAGGTGGGACCCGCATCTCACGCATCCACGGCCCGATAGCGCGCCCTATTTATTCTGCCCCGGGCACTGGGGCTAAGGGGTGGACCTGTCTATATGTTATTACAGGCGCTACAGTACAATAGTTGTGTAGGTAAAAGAAAATAAGGTTCTAGCTCTAATAATGTTACCTATGTGACACAGATCAATGTAGAAGCAGGTTAATAATAAAATTCCGTCTATTTCTAATGGATATAAATTGTTATATGACGAATTGCCCTATTTCATATATTACTAACCATTTAAAAAAATTGTCTATGCGAAAGATTACCACAATATTTATATGAACGATTGCTCTTAAAGTTATACGATAAGAATTGTAAGCCTGTTATTTTACTTTTGTTACATATTTTTTGGCACTTATTTTACTTTAATACATAAAATGTCACAAAAACTAAATGTTTACCACTCCTATCTTTTTATGTGTATCGGAATAATCCTGTTTTACAGTTTTTTATAAATAAAATACGACGAAGACGTTATTTTTAAGACCTTGAAGCTTATAATTAACAATTTATCACCAACCCATATTTAAACCATGAGTATTTTTGAAAAATCTAAAAATGTATATTAAATCTTCACGTACGACGAATATGGCCACTTTCGGAGAACAAATCCGTATAGTAGCAGAGTATTTTAAAAATTATTAATCTCTAATACTGAATAGATCAAAATTAAATATTTAACTTTAAATTTAAAGTTGAATACATTTTTATTTGTGTAGAAAATTATAAAAAAAAAAATTCTCCAGTATATATCAAATTTTTTTTTCGTTGAGGCGGGTTTAATTATCATTGATAACCCACATAACACGTCACGTAATATAATGATTACAATTATAGTATAAAATGAATTATCACTTAGTTCATTGTATTATTATCTGTTTATACATAAAAGTAGACTGTGTGTTAAACGATGTACGATTTGAACAATAAAGTCGTTTTCATAACCGGCGGATCGATTGGTATTGGTGCTAAAGTTATTGAACATTTATTAAAAGAAAATGTGAAGGTAAGATGTAGTGAATTATTTTATTTTTGCGTACCAACGTGAGCAAGTTTTACGTAGTGTAACATTGATGAAGAACTATGGGCTATGTAGATATTATGTTTATCACAAAAAATAAATAAACAGGTACTTATTTTTATTAAGAAGTGTTATGTAGAACTAAAAAATTTAATTATGTACGTGTACAATGTATTATATTCTATTTTGTAATAAACTTGATACTTGTACTTGTATACCATAATTATTAGGCGCCTTCTCCACGAGAGCGTGTATCATAGGCATTCTCCAATACTTTTAGGAACATTCTCCATGAAACGATAATTATCCTGTCACTGTATCAGAAGAACTGTTAATAATTATATTATTTTTAGCATGTAACCAACCTAGATATTGCAGAGGAAGAAGGAGTTGCACTACAAAATGATTTAAATGAAAAATATTGCGCAAATAAGGTTAAATTCATAAAGGGTGACGTTACCAACGAGGAACAGTTATCTGCGGTATATGACACCATACTAAAGGAACAAGGGTACATTGACGTTGTTATAAACAATGCTGGCATCATGAACGACAGCAAGGAGAAGTTTAAAAAGGAAATTGAAATCAATGTGGTAAGGTTTACATTTAACTTCGATACTGTAAGAATTTTGTAATCATACGTTTCGAAAGCGTTGTTGGACTTAATCTAGCAACAAAAACACACACACACACAAAATTGTTTATAATTAAAACGTTACGAAAAATATTGATATATTTATACATGTATCGATGATAGTCAAAATATGTATTATTTAATGAATGTTCATGATGATCATCCCTAATTTTAAAGAACAATCTAATTTTACAATACTCTCGTTAGAAAATATAACTATTTTATAGCTTATCAAGAAGAAATTCATTTTGTTTTTAAATAACATAATGAATGTTTTAGATAGCACTCGTCTCAAATACTCTGAAGGCAATAGAGGTGATGCGGAAAGACGAAGGTGGTAAAGGAGGTGTTGTGATCAACATGTCGTCGATCGCTGCTTTGTATCAAGACTATGCGGTTCCAATTTACTTTGCCACAAAAAGTGCTGTGTTGAAGTTCAGTAATTGCATTGGGGTAAGAATTTTATCCCTTTACATTTTTTAGTAAAAAAATATATATATTTTATAAAAGTAAGCGGCACGTTACGATGTTTCGTCGTGAAAATCTATGAAGTGCGTCGTAAAAATAGTGGTATGATTAATATGATTTTTAACCCCTAACCGTATAAGAAGATTGCCATAAGTTTGACGTGTGTCAAGGCATCTGTATAACTGTGTTTGTCGTTGGCATCGTAGCTCCTTAACCTATGGACCAAGTTTGTTTTTGTTTGAAAGCCAATGTAATCGAGATGGTTTTCAGTTCAGACGTTTGAAGGTTAGTAGCGTTCTGTTCAGACGTTTGAAGGTTAGTAGTTTTTCTAGTTGTTGAAAGGATCTAAACAACTTCTGCTGATCTAACTCATTTATTGTACTATGGATGATATTAAAATAATATTGTTGCGTAGCTTCAACCAGATTCTACGGCATCATCTGGAATCAACACATACATAACTCTTCATCAATTTACGCGAGGTGTCGCGTTGAAATAGTCTCAATAAATACATTGTCGGGGATTTGTAAACATTTATAATTTTATTTTATTAATTAAAAAACTAAACAAAAAATGAAGACGCGATATCGGGTTGTTATTTTTTACGATGCGCGTCGAAAAATTTATGTGTGATTCACGAAAATTGAATGATCTGACCTACGCACATTATCCTGAGCAGAATACAAAATTAGATACCAGGGAAATGTCAAAAATGAAGGAACCAGCGGCGTAAACCCTCACTGCGCTTTAGTGGAATATTAAATAACTAAGTTAATATATTATTGGACATTTTGAGGAATAATATATTAATTATCTAAAAAAATTATCTTTTACGAACTTAAAAAATATAACAATCATGAAAAAGCGAGATCAATATTTTTAAAAAATAATATAATTGAACAATTTGTAGGTTAGTTAGGATTAAAATCTACGGCGTAATTTATTACATTAAAATAGGTAAAGTTGCTCCAGTTTTTTTTATTCTTCATAATAATAGCTGGCAAACGAGCAAATATATTAAATGATAACCGCCGTTTATGGACATTTGCAGCATCAAAGGAGTTGAAAAGAGAACAGAAATGGGTTGTCAGCTTGAAAGGAAATTCTTCTTAGTAGGGTCAATATTCTAGTCTAAATGGTTATTATCTGTACTTGTAATTGCTATGTGTAAAAATTTGTAACTTGTCAATATCTGGACTAGAATAATAAGCAGACTCTGAAGTAACCGGGAAAAATTCTGGATAGATAATGACAATAAATTGATTACTATTAGATTCATTATTAATTTTGATAAGCTTATATTTAAACTTTTCTTTTTAGCTGCCTGACTTCTACGATAGAACAGGAGTACGCGTGGTAGCCATTTGTTTCGGTGCCACTGACACTTCAATCTTCGCCAAAGAGAAAATGGGAAGTTTTGACAAACAAATCGAAATCAACTTGACGAAATCCTCAAAAAAACATCGTTTCCAAAAGTAAGTTTGGATTGCTTACAAAAATGATGATTAAATCTCTTAACTGTTGTATAAGTGACTTTGTGTAACTTACTTTGTCTCTTTTCACTTTCTTACTTTTAGATAAACATCTATATAATTTATAATTATATGGAATACAATTTTATATTATTTAGTATTAGGTTATTGTTTAAAACTAACCAACCCGATAACTTCGTACCTGCTCAGAATAAATAAAGGTTGTCTTAGTTTTTCACACAATATTAATTTACTCCATAACTTTTTTATGTGTTATGTTTCGATGTTTTTAATTAGTTATTTTGGTATTCAAGCGGAAACAAAACCAATGATTGAAGATTATAAAAATTAGTACATGAACCCAATTTTCTTACATATACATATATTGATTAAAACTAAATATGTAGTCTAATTTAAAAATTATGTATTTATGTTTATAAAATATCACTATGTGTGTATGTAATGTGTGTGCGTGTGTGGCTTTTGATGAAAATTTTTTATTAATTTCATCACATTAGCCCTGGACAGTGGGTGATCCTAAAAAATTGATAGCGATTGTAACAAATTGACCATTTTATCGAGGGTGGATCGCTAGTTTCATTCAGCAATAACATTTACTTATGTTTATAGGGTAGAATCAGCGGCTCGTGGTGTAGTAGACGCTTTGAAACTGGGTGAAAGCGGAAGTACATGGCTTTCAATCGCTGATAAACCTACAAGAGATATTTCTGAACACATCAAGGAATCGTATAGCATTTTAAACAAACTGGTATTTGAGGAATAAAATAATTATAAATAACACTGTTATTGTTACCTAGGTAACCATGCGTAAGCTGTGAGTTGCAACACAGTAAGTTTTTTCAGGTGTAAAAGCAATAATAATTAATGTATGTAAGTTTTATATGAGTAAAATTTATCAAATCAGTGCCAGTTACCTAAAGATACGCCTGATACAAAAAATCTGTGAATTTTATAATGTGCAATTTGTGTATTTATAAATATAAGGCTAAATTATTTATTTAATTATTTAACTTGCCAAATATAACAATAAACGTTTTACAGTAGTTTTCGTCGAAAATTTTTATTTAGAGTATATTTTAACTTTGAAATTTAATAGTTCCTTTTAGTAAAATAAAGTTAAAATCTCAATTGTTTAAAAATATGTATATAGCATAGATTATTTTAGGATAAAAATACTTCAATGCCATTGGCTAGTTTATTTACACAATCTGTAATTTTAGTTATAATATGCTAAAACTAGCAGCGCCTGGTTACTGTTCCTGGCCTTCCGAAATCCTCAAAAGAATTTTACTGCTTTGCTCCGATGAGTCGTAGCTTGTTGTAAGGCAATACATCCTTTGAGAAAAATGAGACATTTCTTAATATTTTTTTGTAATTTTGTAATGTCGGAGTCATTCATAATTCATAATGCACACACTTTTAAAATATATATACAATATATATATATATATTAAAATGGACATTAATATCTATATCTGAAACTATAAGGAATAACGAAAAATACGCAAAGAAATCTCGGAGCCAATTTTGATTCAAACTCCAACTGCATCATTAGTTTTTTGAAAAGTTATTTTTCCTAGACAGGTATCGGACCTATTAAAATTGAAAAAAAATACAGTATTACATAATTTCACAGTGTTATTAATAACGATCAATTTCTGATGATGTATAATTGTTTTCTCCATACTTTATGCTCAATAATTATTTAAAAGCTAAAGTAAAGCATTTTCTAATATACTTCTAAAAGAAAAATAAATAAAAAACAAAGAATTGCTGTTTTATTGGATTTTTATTAAATTATAAAATTCACACAGATCATAACGATGAAACGTTAAAATAAAATATATTTTAATAACAATAAATTCAATTTATTAATATGACCTTATAAACCTTAATATCACTAATCCCGTTAAAGATCTTGATAAGTTATCAAAGTACCTATGTTCCTAAATCCCAAATAAAGATTACCCTTTGATTAGCGTATTATTGCAATTGTTATCATTTTATAATACATTTATTTTGTTTGTATTTTCAATTTCTTCTTGTACCCGAAGGGTGCCCATTTACTAAGTCTACACTGTCCGTCCGTCCGTCTTTCAACTGGCTGTATTTCATTAACCGTAATAAATAGAGATTTGTAATTTTTTCTAACCTGTATTTTTACTGTCACTTTAATAAAAAAAAATACAATCCGAATAAGAGCGAGGATTCATTGTTTTTAGATTTTTAGAAGTGAGCAAGAAAAATCTTGTTTTTTTTTTTAACTGTTTGTAATTATTGTACTTAACCATATAACCGACTTTTATTAAGCCATCAGTTGCCGTTTTCATGATAGACATTATACTAGAGTTCAATTTTTATACTAACCGATTTACAGTCGTCCATTGAAAAGACTGATTTACTTTTTTTGCTATGAGTTTCTTGTAAGGACTCAATACCATAACTTAAACTATTGAAATTTGGATATGACAAAGTCCGGCGAATCAAATATTATTTATCATGAAAAAAAAAATTGATCCGAGGTAGAGCTTAGATGTGGGCTACAAAAGCTCGTATATAGACTGTCTCAACCGGGGCAGTATCTTACTCTTTTACGCCCTGTTTCCTTTCATACCTGATTCATTTTTAAGTTGGCAAAGTATTAGTGGTTCCTCTGGTGCTGCAAATGCCAACTATTTTTATGCAAAAAAATATATATTCCTACGTCTAAAACTTTAGATTGTAACGAAATTGAAACTTTTTTTATAGTTTCGACATTATTTCGAAAGCTTGACGTATGTTATCTGTGATGTCAGAAACCTTATTATTATTAACTAGCCACGTGCTTCCACTTTCGCCTTCTTTATATCCTTGTACAATTCCTTGAGCGACAACGTCGGCACTGAAAAAATAATTTTAGTCTTAGTAAGGAAAAATCGGTTTATCAAAATAGACTTCTAGAATAGTTGAAGTTAAAAAAAAGGAAGATCTCAAGAATGACACCGAAGAAAAAGGCAAATCGAATAAAACATGAATCTTATTTACAAAAGGAAATTCCATTTATACATAAATAAAACTTACGAAAAAAAACTTAGATATAAGTATAAGTTATGCTCTTTCTCGATTAAGTATTATAAGTATATTAAGTATTATTCGAATAAGTGTAAGTATACGGCAATTCCGACCTCTACTACTATTTCAGCATAATCATTCGAATCAAGTGAAACAATAACAACAAAGAAATTTACAACACTTTTTGCGAAATAAAATTACGTAATAATACTTACGATTGCATTAAATTGTTCTCTTTATGATGTTCTCGAATTAACTTTACCCTTTCCTTTATAATATCATCGTATGAGTCGTTTTTATAAAATATATCCGTATCCGTTGACCCAATACATACAGTCAACACACGAACATTCGTGTGACGATAATAATCCTCCTTCTATAAATATTAAATATGCCTATTTATTTTTATAATGGTGATACACTTATTTATACATTAAACGATAATTATGATTTCATAAATATTATTCTGGACAATTTAGCGAGTTAATAATTCCGCCTCACAAAAGACAAAGAAAAATATTATGCCAAATGATTGCCAATCCATCGAAAAGGCACTCGAGAGAGATGTTTTTATTGAAAATTATCACTGAATTTCAGAAAACTGCTTAGTTGTAAATCCCTGTTAAATGCATGTGAAGAGTTATGTTCTCCATAAAATCTTGATTAAATTCACATGCAACTAATTACTATAATCTTCGAATAAAAAGATTAAGTCGGTTAATAGACGACAAATATATATTTTGGCATATACTTAAAAAAATGAAAATTGAAATCCGATTAAAAAAGACGGACCTATTGCAGTTACTTAATAATATTTTTTTTAAACCCTCGACAATTTATTCATTTAGACCATTTTATTTCAACTTGTCCAAACACAATATTTCTAATGTTATTCTAGTGTTAGTGTTTAGAAGTTAGGCTGCTGATTCCAGACAATGTTGCAGTATGAGAGCAAGGTACTATAGCTATGCTATCTTAATATTATTGAAGTCACAGTATAGAAATTTTCGAATCGATCAGACCATGAAAAGTTGTTCGAATCATTTCAACAACTAGAAAAGAGCTGACCTTCAAATGTTTGAACAGATATTCTTAAATTTTAGACCTGCGTGTCGGGTTTAAAAATTGTTGACAGTTGACTTTAGTTCAGTATAGAGCCCAGACAGAGTGTTTAGAAAATGTCGATCTCAACCGATGAACGCTGTTAAATTCATCTCGTTCTCTGCGGTGAAGGAAAATATCGTGAAGAAAGCTACATGCGCCGAGAAAAATTCTGACACATTTATATTCGCAGTGGAGCAGCGTGTTGGATTGAGCTCTAAACCTTCTTCTTAATAGGAGAGGAGGCCTTTTACCAGCAGTGGAACATTTACAGGCTGTTACTTATTCAGTAAAACTTAAGCTATGCTTCTTAGCAGAGTGTCTTACCCCAATACAATTACTAAAATGTAATACAGCACTTTTAGTTGATCCATATACAAAAAGATATGGTGAAAGTTGTTTCAGAGCAACTATTGATGAAGTATTGATGACTGTCCCGCCTTTTCCCCCTAGATCCACTCGCATTAGTTCCAAGGCTTTTAATGTTGATGTTACCACTGCAGTCTAAAATGTAATTATTTTAAGCAACGAATTAATTGAAATAACAATCTTAATAGGCAATTTAACCTAAAAAAGGAGATAAGGTATGTTAATAATGTATCTAATAGCAAAAAAGAAAATTGAAAGTAAATTAAGAACTAATTTATGTTCAGCGTGATAACATTATAGAGTTATCTATTACCATAATTTATTCTTTAAAGCCTGTTCTCAATAGTGTTATATCAAAATTTTGATACCGAAAACATTTTTTTTTTATGAATTACAGCTGAAAAAAGAAAGTAACTAAAAAAGTAAAATCGAACTATACCTACGTTCAAAAAGATTATTATCTGTATACTAATACGTGAAGCAAAAACTTTGTACCCTTTCTTACGAAAATTGTGTGGATATAAAGAAGGTGGGAGAAATACTAATATATTTTTTAGTTATGTATAAAAAATACAAACAAATCAATAAAAAAAAACATTACACACACTACCATGCATTTGACAAACACATGCATATGAACTTTTTTGTTTATAAATAAATAAATAAATAATAAACGCATCACACTCAACGGTCCCCATTAGGATCTCATGACCTTGTGTCGGGGATTCAGAAACAAGATAAGCGGGGATCGAACCCGCGACCGTTAGCGCTTTAGTCAGTTGCAGTGACCATTGCGCCAACGTGTCTGTCTATTGTTAGTCCGTGATAAATCTTGAAATCTGTTGAAAATTTAATGAAATCGACCGCAATTCCGATCGTAGGGGCTACTAGAGAATGGTGGTGATTTCGGTCTAAGGTACTCTTTTTCATATTCTAATACATTTTACATTGACAAAAAGTATGTAGAATATAGTCAATATATACAAAAATCATATAAAAAGAGCAAAAGAAACATTTAAAAAAGTCTCGGAATTTTTTACAAAAAATATTACTAACAAGACTAGTTAACGTTACCTTCATAACAAGTTTTTAATTGAATAATTTTAAGAGAATTATTTTTCTGTATTCTAATTAAATTTATTAACTGTAACTAATTATACAATAAATTTTGTGAACTTTAATGT
Source organism: Hypolimnas misippus (assembly GCA_037950945.1). Lineage (NCBI taxonomy): Eukaryota > Metazoa > Arthropoda > Insecta > Lepidoptera > Nymphalidae > Hypolimnas > Hypolimnas misippus. Next base: position 3,907,906 of record JBBEEQ010000024.1, read on the forward strand.
TGCTTATGTTTAAATATATTAAAATTACAAATATAGGTATGTAATGGACTGCTGTATACATGATTGTGAGAGTTGCTTGGCAACGAATGGTTGACGTCAATAGAGATCATGGCGAAATAGTGAAAAAAAAGATGCGGATAATGACTCTAATTATAATAAAACTATTACTAATTTCTGGACTCCCTTAAAGCAAGAATACAATATTTTTTATGGACTAAGCTATTGATATCGCCAACAAAACGACTTTATCAAGAAATCGTCTTTCAGCGTTAGCTAGGTTTACCGAGTTAATAATTAATTCTTCATCTTTAGATACAGAGATATAGAGACCAAAAATGTGTACTAAATTTCATTGTGTGTTCATTTGTTCTCATTTCAGGAATACCATGTCAGCGTTAAATATTATATATGCATTATATTGGACTGGCAAATTATTTCTTTCTTCTGTGAGTTTTGTTAAATAGAAGATATGCGTCATTATTGATATAGACGTCTCTTAGTTTCCGATTGGCTCAAAATCAGATTGATTTAGATGATGTTTCTCCTATAAGAATAAACCTAAACTTTTTGTTTGATATTTTTCATATAATAGCTATCTCAATAATAAAAATCTCAACAGAAAATTTGGTATTTGTTTGTTGGTTTTGAGTGAGATATTGATCAGAAATATGAATAATGGAATATTTTTAAGACGTTTAAAACTACGTTGTCAGTAAAATTAAGTATGTGTAAGGCTATTATACTATATTGAGACGCTTGTTCACTAGTTTATTTTCATGTATGTATGGGAGCTAATAAGCTATACTATTTCAAGTTACACGGACTTCATTAAGAGAAAATGGCGACTAAAGATTTCAACCTTATTATTAATCAATTTGTTTGAAGAAGTCAATATCCATCTTTTCTTTTCAATTTGATAAAACATATAATGAATTAAAATCAGATTGGTATAATAAAAAAATCCTTATTATTAGTTTCGTATCGCAAAAAAATGTAACTTCAATATTCTAAACATTAAATTGAGACGCTTTTGATATATTTTTTGAATAATGTTAAACATGTAACGACTACATTAGACTACATCAGTACCTCAGAATTTGACTTTTCGTGGGTTGAACTATTATTACTTATCAACATCCATAAAGAGTAGCCAAGTAAATATATATCGCTCCTTTTAAGAATATCGATGCAACTAAAAATGATGAATTTTAGGGAATGGGGTTTTTAAATTTCTTTATTAATGTGTTGGTGCATAGATGCAAAATTTAAACGATCCCTTGATGTTAAAACTTTATTGATTTCAAGAAAATTCATCATCGCAACTCTTTTCATGATAAAACATCAAAGTTTTATGGTCTTTTGAAATACTTAGTTCTATTTGTTAGAATTTTGAATTACTACGATATTCTTGCAAACCAGAGATACATGTATATAAATACATTTTATATACGTATATATATTTACTTGGCTAGACTGGCTGATAGATTTTATATGATTATAATGTAAGCATACTCTTACAACGGATTTTTGGAAATTTCACGACGCAGGGAGTAAAATAAGTATTAACGGATTTATGATAGTCCCACATTTTCAAAGAAACACAAAATTTTAGTGTGTCTGTTTCTGATTAGAAATAAACATATATATCGGAATTATTTAAATTTTTTCCCCTAACAGGGTTAATTAGGGCGTGTAAGTGTTTATAACATAAAAAGGGCGGTAACCTGGTCGAGGCCGGTACGCGTTGCTAGTTTTGCGTATTTATTTAAATTGTTGTTTGATTTTGATGGCGAGTTAGTTGATGAAGAAATATTAATGCAACTTACAATCTTCGTTGTTACATATATAAAAATATTTTATAATACCTATAATAATATGTTGTACAACTTACGTAATTGACATTAATTTCCTTTTTGTACGTATTCATATTTTCATAGGCTATACCCGCATTGTTCACTACAACGTCGATGGCGCCAAATTTTTCTGTAACTTCATGAAAAATAGCAAACAATTGTTCGTCATTTGTGACATCACATCTGTAAAATTTTACTTTTTCGGGATTATACTTTAATGCTAAATCTTTTTCAAGTTTTTTTCCTGATTTTTTGTCAATATCTAATATAGATACGTGCTAAAATATAAAAAAAAAAGTTATTTTAATTATATTACAGAATATAGTTATGTTAGAGCTAACCAAAAGTATTTTTTTTCAACATAAAGTTTAGGTGAGATATACACCAATAGTGCCTCGAACAAGATCAGTAGTGCAAGCTCAACACTCGGTACCATTTGTAAGGAATTACAAAGAAACATTCAAAATAGATGAAAATCTGTTGGTTTAGGACCACCAGATTAAGTAATAACAAAACTAAAAATATTAGTATTAGCTGGTATATTTTATAATTGTATTGTTTCAGTTTAAATTAGTATTGTTGTTTCAGTTTAAAAGAAACCAAGGTATATTGCATATATATATCTACTCATATAATTTTGATTTTAATCAAATATCTTGACTGACCTTTACGTTTTCCTTAAGGAATTCCTTGACAATGGATGCACCGATACCATTTGCTCCTCCAGTAACAATCGCAGTTTTTTCCTCCAAACTAAACATCGTTACAAAGTAAGTATATTACGTATATAAAAATTACGAAGCGCCTCGGTGTACAATGTGTTAATTACTCGTGCTATTGTTACGAACGCATAGCATTTAAAGATAATTATAACTAATTTGCGTCCTTTTATTAACATCTTCATTGATTGCAAAAACACATAAAATACGATTAAATTTCAGCCCTGTACGGACTGGGCGTTCTCGGGTACGCGTTTATTGATATACACTATTCGTGTTATATTAAAAACTTTTAACCAGTCTAGTACTGTTACTGAACATTAACCTAACCTTATCTATATGAATATCCATATTAGTTATTTATATTAAAAATACTTATGTCGAAAGCCTGCGGTCAAAAGTACTTTTGAATAATTTTGTTAGTTAATACTAAATAATAGTACTACTATAAAACTATTGGTCGATTAGTTTCACATATTATTGTTTTTTCATATTTTTACTTCTTCATTTTTTTTATTAAATAACTAGCTTTTGCCTGCGACTTCGTCCGCGTTTTCGTCGTTTTTCGTAAAAAAGTAGCGTATGTCCTTCCTCAGGGTTCAGTGGTTTTGATGTGACAGACAGATTGTATTTTGGTAGGGAAATATAATATGTCAATCCACAATACTTGATTTCTATGACTTTTTTATTGAATAGGTAATAATGTAATTTTTTTTTAATTAGGGGTGAGTGAGAGTACTATAAACGTAAGAGTAAACAAATATAATCAGAATGCTCCGAACTGCTAAGCTATCAGGAGTTACACGTGTTATTGTGAGTTAACCATAAAAGATAGACATGCTATTGCGGGATATTTTTTAGAAAATTTTATGTAGAATATTTCTGTCATACATGATTTCTATGTAACTTTAACCATTAAGGCTGCATACGCGACGGAAGCTTAAAACTTGGAGTAACGTCTCCCGTTTTCCCAAAGTTTCCCTTCACTACTCTGCTCCTATTGATTGTAATGTGATGAAAAGTATACTATAACCTACCCAGGAGTATGAAGAATAATTGTACTAAGTTTCGTTAAAATCCGTCGAGTAGTTTTTGTTTCTATAAGGAACATACAAACAGACAGACAGACAAAAATTTTACTGATTGCATTTTTGGCATCAGTATCGATCACTAATCACCCCCTGATAGTTGTTTTGAAAATATATTTCATATACAGAATTTACCTCTCTACAGATTTATTGTAAGTATAGATTTTTTTACTGCTCTAATATTTTATATATTACATGAAAATTTAATTGGTTTGTGTACGTATTTGTTATATTAAGTTCTATTGTTAAGTATGTTTCCATAATATTACAAAATATTATTCGTATAAGCAGCCACGGGTATAAATTTAAATCGCCATATGCTGTTAACCGCTATGCCTGTCAAATGATGTACGCGTACATCTACAATTGTGTTTAACTTGACGGACTACGCGTACTCGAAAACGCGAAGTTCATTTGTGCCTTTTGCATATCTGTCGCATCCTTTGTCAAATGTTGTAGGTAATTATTAAAACGTGATCGCTTCACGTTTGTATTTTTAAACTTTGTATTTTTTACGAAATTGCACGGAAATTGGCCCGAGGAGTAGAAAATTTCACACACTTACATTGTACTTTTAATTATGCCTAATAAATACATTAAACCAATAATGAAAAACATTAAACTGCCGTGTATTTGACAATCACATGCATGTACACTCTTTTGTTTATTTTTAATGTGGTCAAATTGAAAATAGATTATCTTAAAATCGGTTGAAAATTCAGTAAACTGTTTATTACATGCCTGCAATTAGTTAAACACCTAGGCCATCATTGGCAAATGGATATCCGACACATGTATATCCGCCAATGAGCCGCTTAATTAAATGGCTAGCCTAGGCTAGGTCGTTGTTGATTGAATTAAAATTGCTTAACGTAAAGTCGCTTGGTTAAAAGCTACTATTTTAGAACCGATAGAAATATGCCACTGGATCAAATAAATTTGGTTAAAATTTTCTATCTACGCGCTTCTGACTTAACAAAAACTTCTCTTTATTATATAGCTATAAGTACAAGTAAGTACGTACAGAACGAATTACGAAATAAAGTTAAGAACCGAGATAGCCTAATAGTTACAATGCTTAAACCCCGGCCGGCATCTAAAATAAAATAAAAAAAACAAATGTAATATTAAATTGAAAAAAAAAACTGACAATGTATTCGTTAAGACCATTTCAACGAGCTGAAACGCGATACCACTGCTGTAAGTTCGTAAGGAATTGTTGCGGATTCCAGACAATGCTGCAGAACCATGTCAAGGGTATGCAACTATGGTATTTTAATATAACTCATAGTATAGTAAGCTTCGAATTGATTAGACCAGTAGAAGTTCATAAAAAATTTAACGACTAGGAAAGAGCTGATAACGCTCACACGTCGTTACAAGTTACAAGTCGTTTCATAAATTATATTTAATTAAGTACCATTTCGATCAGCCTTCAAACAATAAAAAAAATCGTTTTCAAATTAGACCATTCCGTAGAGGCCTCCGTTGCCATAGATAGACACACATATCTGTGTCATACTGATTGGTTTTTACTGAGGAAGGTGTGGTAGTTATGGTAAAATAAACGCAAATAATAGAAATAAAGTATAATATATTTACTATTACCACTCACACTTCTTTTATTTCTGAATTTCCTTTAAGCTAATTATCTAATTCTAATAAAAACTATTAAACAAAAAAATAATATTTTTCGTTTTTTCGTTTACTTGTTTCTTTTCCGCCATTACTTTATTTTTTAAAGTTTTTATATAAAGATAAATATAAAGATAATAATAGCTAATGATTTACAGTACAATTCCACTAGTTATTGTTATTAGCTGTTCGGTTAGTGAAATACCTAGTTATTTAGGTAATTTACCTCAAACCTGTCTTATAATAACTGCCTTACTATCACACATATACCTTGTATCACGTAACTATGTCGGTCTGAACACGAGACGAGTCGAGTGATAAGCAATACTGTGTCAAGCCACACGGACTCGATTTTGAAAATATGGCGTCTAAAGATAAGTAAATATCCATCTTTTCTTTTCTATTTTAATAAAAGGTATAGTTAATTAATAGCAAATTGATATATTTAAAGTATTATCTAATATAAAGTTTTTCAAATCTTTGAGATCTAGATTATTATTATATCAATCTAGATTATTGAATAAATTTGAATTTGGAAACATTAAATTAAGTAACTTTTTTCGTACTCATATAGTTTATATGACTTGATACTTTTTAAATTATGTTAAATAGGCGACGCAGTATCATAATACATTAATATCTCCAAAGTTGACTTTTTATGGGTTGACACATTATTGTTTATCAGCATCCATTTAATGTGTATGATATAACTATATATTGTTATAATCTTTTTGAATATTTTCATCCGTTATATGACATTTATAATCTATGTTTACTTGACTTATTTGATAAATAAGCACATCCCGGAACGAAAACTAGGATTTTTCAAAGAATTACACTGATTCAGTATTAATGTTTTAAACTATTTGAGAAACACACTTTGTGTCAATTGAATTAAAAACTGTTGAAACACAATTAAATATTCATTTAAACACTTTCATTTGAAATATACAATTATATAAGAAGTATTTAATAATTAAAATTCAATAATTGTCTAAGCGAATGTTCTGGTGATTAATTTTGTATTCTGCGCAGCGTAATGCGCATAGTTCAGACCAGTAAGTGTGTTACTTACGTGAAACGAGGTATACATTTTGTTAATAGGACTAAGGTACACGTGACTTGGAGAGTAACCTAGCAACGGATTGTTAGCTAACATTTATTTCAACATGACCTCAACAGCTGTTGATCATGTTCTCTACATGGCAATATGTTATTACAAGAATTGAAAAATAAAGCCGTAAACTAATCGAATGTCTTATTCAATTGTGGACTCAAAAATACAAAAATCATATAATTTAAAAAACGCGTCAATCACAGACACAGCAGAGGTTTTATAATTAATATTTAGTTTTTTTTTTGTTCGATTTTTTAATCTATCTACATAAACAACAATGTAAACGCGATAAAAACGGATTATAAATACTGGCCTGTCATAAGAATAAAAAACATGTCTACTTAAAACTTAAAATGGAGAAAAAAAATGTTTTGCATTTATTAAACAAAAACGTTTGTTATGCGAAGTAAAATCAGAACAATAATATTTGGTTTAAAAGTGGGGATTAAAATTTGATCTTTTAGAATATCTAATAAAATTTTTATGAAATAAGTTTTATTTAATACGCAAATTACATACTTTTTTTCTCTGTAGTTAAAAATTCCTAGAAAAAATACGTGATACTGATATGAAAAGAGGTTTTTGGTTAAATACACCCTTTCAATTGATTATTTTTAAAGCGTCTTTTACAAAGTGATAGTGAGTAAATAGTTTAAAAACAAGTCATTTATTTAAGAAATCAAAAACTCGACTGCATAACCAGACGATCTGTAGTCAGTAGGTCCCTCTAAAAGTCTATGTGAGAATCGTTACTAACCAACTTAAAATCATTATAGAGTCTAAACGGTAGTTCTTATTGAAAATTTTTTTACTAAAATAAATATTCAACGATACCGCACTTGATAGAGTTTGTCGATTTTATTTTTTTAATTTTCACATTATGGCGACCAAAACCGGATATTTTTACTTTTTCAAATTCTTATAATTACTATAACATATATTATGACGAAACGTCTCAATGATCAAAATCGGCCCAAGCGTTCAGACTTATTAGCGCCTCAAAGGTATAAAACCAAATACGTACATAAATACAAACATACATACATATAAATACGTTGCGTCCCGCAGTCGGGTAGAAAGGCATATTTAGCCTTAGATTTTTATTTATTAACATAAGTTTTATGAAAAAATCATCAAACACTTTAATTAAACGTAACGCTACTTACTTCGACATCAGGGACCGATACTTATACACTTACAGAGACTATAAATCTTTTATTCTACCATAACCTTCCTTCATAATAAGGTATACTGATCACATTCAGTGTTGGATTTGTTATAGCTGGCACTATCGTCCGGTTCGGGCGGCAAAATCTCTGGTGAGGCAAATTTAGGATGTAAGAGTTTTTTTAAAGATTTTCAATTAAAAATTATTATACATAACTAAACTTTCCTCTTTATTTTGAAAGAGTGATTTTTTCACGACAAAATTTACATATGATTTAGATATAGGTGCAGCATTTTTCACTGTGCCCCAGGGCAGCTTTTACAGTAAGTCCGGCCCTGATCATATTACACTAATACATGGTGAATATCTTCGGGAACATGCCATGCTGACAGCGATAAATAATTACGAAAACATTTTAAACAAATTGTTACAATTATATACAAATACATTCGTTAGGCGAGAATTATACTAATAGGTTTTACTCTCAGACTTTTAAAAAGATTTTAAAAAGTTGTTTGTCCTTGTTTCACACCTGAGAAAATTTATCGTCAGTGCCTTTATTTTTAATAGCCACAGCTTTCTTAAGGTTATCTAGGTAACTATTACCAGGTAAAACTTACATATGTAATTCTCCTAATAGTCTAGAGGTTTTTATTTTTTTTTAACCCCCGACTAAAAGAGGGGTCATAAGTTTGAAGTGTGTATCTTGTGTCTGTCTGTAGTATCGTAGCTCCCTAACGAATGGCAATTCTTATGCGGTTTTTTTTTGTTTGAAAGGTTTTGGAATGGTTCAATTGACAGATTCAACTAATTCCTAATAGCCAATTGGGCTATTGGCTGTTAGAATGACTGCGTGTGTTCCATATTTATTCTTTAAAATGCATTGTTAGAGTAATTTTAGTCTTAATAATAATTTAGGTTAAGAAAGACGTAAAAATAAAACAAATATTTCTTTAAATGTATGTTTGAACACTGATATCCATATCACAATATTTTACATAATATCAGGTACTTAAAATAAAGATATCTAAAAATTAATATTCTTAGACAAGATTTTGTACGCTTCTTTTATATTATCTGTGATCTCGTACGCCTTATTGTTGTCGACTAACCACGTACTTCCAGTTTTTCCTATTTTGAAGCTTTGAACTAGTCCTTGTGCGGCGGTTTCGGTGCTGAAACATGCATCTTCATATTATAGTTATACTAGATGGTGCTCACAACTTATTCTGCGTAGGATATTTGTCCTTATTTTTTATTATTATTACTTTACAACTATTTCAATCCTTAAGTCCTTTTTCGCAATAAAAAATAGCTTATGTATTTTAACAGATTATAGACTATCTCTGTACCAATTTTAAATCGGTTCCGTAGTTTAGGCGTCATTGCGTAGCTCACGGATTGAGTTTTTACTCTTTCAAACTTATAATCTACTAGTAAGGATGAAGTGGATATGCTGACATTCGACCAAAACACATAACTAGTTCTCAATATCAGACCGAGGCTCGTTTCGCTGTCAAACGTTACGGAGCCGTGTCGTAAATATCTATGAAGTGCGTAAAGTGTCACGTAGTGAACGTAGAACGATAACATAATTATTTAATTTAAAATCAAACAAAATGTCATGATGTCACGATAACAAGACGTGTCGTGAATTTTTAAGACGCACTTCGTAGTTTTTCACACCATTATTCCCGGTGTCGGAATGAGCCCAAAAGTGACGTCTGAACATCGTTATGTGTTTTGGTCGTTAAATGTTACAGACATTAAGTAAGAGTTTTTGGCTAAAAACACCCTACTATAGTTTATTTTTCTTTACTTGACTTATTTGGTAACAATACTCAAAACGAATTTTCATTATAATTTTTCATTAAAAAATAATAATTCAGTTGAAACGTTCGATCGATCATTTCTCATCGCTAACTCTTGTGTTGTGGTTAGAAGTACGCCATATTTGTCTGCTAAATAACACAAGTAAAGAAAAAAAGACTATTCATTTTATATTTCAAGCTTTTCTTATAATACTTAAAAAAATGCATTATTTTTTTTGTATACATACGTTTGTAATAAATCATTTGCCGCTAAAAATTCTATAATACTATTGAAAGTGTCACTGGACAGTTTATCAATCCCTTTTACACCATAAAGAATATCAGTATCCGTCCCTCCGAAGCACATCGTCAGCACACGCACATTAGTATGTTTAAAATATTCTTCCATCTAAAACAAAGAAGATAACTTTCATAAAACAATTAACAGCACTATACTAGGTTTAAATGTCTCACTGTTGTACGCTCTTATCATATTAAGAAGATTATGTCAACCGATTTCAAAAAGAAGGAGGTGCTCAATTTGTAGTAAATGTTTTTTTTCTAACGTTTGTTACTTCAGACATCCGTCATTTTATTTCATTAGTAGCAGAGGAGTCACAAATACGCTGGCACCTTAAAAATAATAAGCGATGAATGGAAATAGGAAAATGAATGAATGGAAGTAGAAAAGGAATGGGGGAGATAGTTAGGCTTCCGGCTCTCATCAGACAGCCCGTATAAGAGTCGATTCAGTGGACTGTGAATTACAGGCTGTAGTCTACAGCTAGGCTCAAGTAGAGTAAATAAAATAAAATTGTAAAGAAAATAAAAAAAAATACGACAATCGATACTTTGTTAACGAGTCCCAACACTTCTGCTATAAGTTGGTGAAGAGTTGTGTATCCTGATGATTCCAGATGATGCTACAGCATCAGATTAAAGTTGCGCAATTACGTTACTTTATTATCATTCATTATACAATAAATTTCGAGTTGATTAGATTAATAGAAGTTGCTCAGATCCTTTTAACGACTAGAAACCCTAATAACCTTCAAACATCTGATAAATCTACATAAATTATAGCTAATATTGTAAGTTCTATCCCCATTAGATCAGTTTGCAGTAAAAAAGAAATGCCCCAGATAGACAGATAGTTACACAGACACACATACATACATGAAACTTATAAAATCTCTCATTTTAGACAATAGTTAAAAAAGTATAGGAGTTTATCACTCGTATATATTACGTTTGTTGTTCGCTGTTACCTTGTTGCAGAAGGTGACTAGCATGATAGCTTTGATTAGAATAATAACACAAACTTAGTCCAGGGCCAATGCCTTTAATGATATCGACAATTGTGGGTCAAGTTGAACTACTACAGTCTTGTTTGCCATCAATTTATAGAAGCACAACAAATCAATTTCAATGGAAAATTATCTTAGTTTTATGTTTGTTTGAGCTAGTCTAGCAGTAACCACAACTATCAGGGTTCGAGAGGGACAGTATCTTACTCAGAAAGAAGATCGGCGTACATTATAGAGCGAGAGAACCGAAAGCCCAACATTTTTACCTACTCCTTTCTTTACTTCCGGTTCCCTACATCCCTTATTCTTTTTAATTTTGGTAACCATTTGTATCTCCTCTAGTGCCGCAAATCACCATCGACGGCGATAATCGCTTTACATCGAATTTCTTCATTCCTCGTTTGTCAGCTATTTAAAAAAATATTACTTACCCCTAAACATGTACTAAAATATAGTACAGCACTCTTTGTCGCTGAATACACAATTACGCCTGGCGAACGCAGTCCAAGAGCTCCAACGGAAGATATGTTAATGATGGTGCCACCATTTCCGCCTTCATCTGTTCGCATTATCTCCAGGGCTTTTAGGGACGATGTCACTACGGATGTCTTAAATCAGATTTGCAAAAAACAAATCATTAATATTCAAATAAGAATCTAGAAAAGTTATATTACTATGTTTTTTACATAAAAATAAACTGGCTACAAATATGGTGCCAGCTTAAAAAAATAAGGAATGAAAGGGACAGGAAGTGAAGAAAGGAATGTAGGAAAGTGTATAGGCTTCCGGCTTTCTTACTCATCGAACGAAATGCAGCTCAGTTAGCTACTTTACACCAATCTTATGCAAGAGTGAGGCACTATCACGATTGAAGATCCCAATTCATAGTCACAAAAAGGAGTTTGAATAGGTAAGGACCAGTTAGGTAAAATCTTGACATTGCCTGGTCTCGCAGATAATCTAAACAGACGTTTAGATTACTATGTACTTACAAAATTAATTTCGATTTCTTTTTTATACATCTTGCCTTCTTCACATATAATTCCAGCATTGTTCACAACGACATCGATTACTCCATATTTCACCATTACTTTTTGGAAAACGTCAAAAAGTTGATCGTCATTAGTGACATCACAGTTAAAAAAATTAATTTTTTCGTCTCCATATTTCGATTTCAATTCCTTTTCTAGTGCAGATCCGTTGGATTCATTGATATCTATGACAGCCACATACTGTAAAATTATAAGCATTGGTAAATTGTCGTAACTGTCGAAAAAAAAAACTACAAAAGTACCCTTCGAAAGTAGTAATTTTTAACCGACTTCGAAAAAGGAAGAATTTCTATTTTCGACTGTTTTTTTTATTTTTGTTCACCGATTTCTCCGCCGTTTTTTTTTGTTTCTTCCAAATTGGTCTTCAAGTCAGGGTTTGATGATAGGATCCTGTAGAAATCGAAGGCACACCTATACCGATTTTGGTGTTTTTGATGTTAATTCGTGCACATTTAGTGAAGTGGAACTGATGGTGAAGACTACCAGGCCAGAATTCCTCAACAATTATATTATATATAATTTATATATTTTAATAATTTATACTCATTACAATGCATATAGTAAGGTGGAGCTGATGGTGCAATAGCAGGAAAACTCCTTAATAATTAACAGTCCTGTATCGGGAATATTTAAGGGAAGCAATATAATAAGCTGTAAATAGTGATAAGCAGTTGTCATTAGGCTATTGTAATGTAGGTAAATTACAAACTTTACCATATTGAAACGTAAAATAAGAACTAACCGACTTAGAAAACGAAAACAGTAAACTAAAAACTTCAAAGCTAAATATAATCTTGAAAATTTTGAAGTCGGTACCAGTAAAAAACACGTAAAATATTTTTCTTGCCGCCAACTTCGAACGTTTACTTGGCATAAGTTAGACAGATATTACGGACAAGTAAAATAAAAATATGTTGTACTTAAAATACCTTTACACGCTCCTTTAAAAATTCTTTAACTATTTCTGCTCCAATACCGTTTGCCCCGCCAGTTATAACAGTCACTTTATTTTCTAAAGTATACATATTATCTGTGATACGTCTAAAGTAATCGCTAGCTATCCGATAAATACTAAAATAATGAAAGAGCAGCTGACTTGTTCTTTATCTTCGAAATTATCTATTAATATCCGAAGGGTACGCTAATAAATTCGCTATAAAAATGAAGTAAAAAAAAACAGGTTGAAACATTTAACGTTAAAAAAACCAGGTCAACCTGGTTAATCAGATCAGTACAAAAAAACAGGATAACTACGAGGCTTGTGGCCTAAAAATTAAATCAAAATCCCTCCAGCTAATTTAAAGTCCATAAGGAATATACACACATATGAGATCAACATTAGGTATGGTTTGAAGAACGTAGTTTAAAAACAAATTCAAATATTTTAAATTATTGTATCTTTACTAAGTTTCGTACAAAATTAATTAATATAAAAAATCAAAAACCCGTCTGCGTAACAGGACCATTTGTAGTCGGCAGTACTGTATCGATATTAATTCTGTCGACATGCCTATTATAGGCAGCATGGCAGACAGGCATGTGGGGGTAAAAATATCTACATGTACAAAATTGAAATTTTTTGTTCGTCTGTCAAAAAAATATATAGCCAAAAGTAATTTTTGGAGAGCTCTCTGAAAGTACTGGATCAATTTAACTACTCAAAAACTTGTATTTTATATTGTTTTACAATTGTTTACATGTACACGAATCTCATTTAAAGGCTTATTTAGTTGTTTTTAAAATGTTTGTCTGTCTGTTTGTCTGTTTGTTCCGGTTAATCTTTGGAACGGCAGGACCAATTTTGACAGGACTTTCACTGACAGACAGCTCATGTTATAAGAAGTAACTTAGGCAACTTTTATTTTAGATTTCTTTTTTCAACCCAGGTATTATTGCATTACCTAATAGTGTTGCGTATAAAGATCAACTTGTGGAAAATAATAGTATACGGCAAACTAAAGAAAAAGGCAATTTTCTTTATAAAATGCTATTAATTATAAAAATGCTCATTACTTGAGATGCACCACAAAGTACATAGCCTTGCTTTTAATGAGACATGCCATCCTGTAGTCCACGTGACAATTCACGGGTACAGCTAGTTGTACATAAAAATGACAGTTTGATTAAGAATTAGACTATCATTTCTTAAAATATATTATCGATTTCGATTGGTATTATATTAGATAATATTATAAAATAATTTATCAATATAATATCTGGGATTAGTTGGGAAAATATTTATATAACAAAATAATAATTATATTTGGTAAAACACGTTTTTTTATTACAAAAGATGTAATTTATAAAGAGTTAATTCATATAAAATGTTGAATAAAAAATTACAAAATATTGAAACCTGTTTATTTAAAATTAATTGTTATTATTATTATAGATAAAAAAAACTGTACAAGTCGTGACCACATACAATGGTACTAAGTCAAGAATGCTAGTTGCTCGTAATGCTGGCCTAGTTAAACGCAACTTTTTATTGTCACAAGAGTTTCTACGACTGGATGACCCGGGGAACTTCGTGTCACCTACATATATTTGCGTAAAACGTGGTTGAAACTTCATACAAAATATTTATCTACAATAAATGTAACACACTTTTTTTATATCTGAAACAGAAGTGTTTTTTATTCCAAGAATACAGACCAAATAAATTGTACTTTATAGTACAGCTATAAAACAGACAAATTTTCTATAGGTACCAATAAAAATTGACATCCAAGTGACAAAGTAGTTTATATCGGGATATTAAATTATCGTTTTTAGTATTTTTCTTTAATTATTATTTATGTTTCTCATCGTTAAAAGCTTCCCCGAACTTACATAACTATTTCAAGATCATATCAGCCAAATCATATATATATAGCCCTTTTCAGAGCTCCTCACCATTCTGGAGTATCATTACATCAGTTTATTCTTGTTTATAAAGTGTCTTATTTTTTATTTATTAGTATATAAATAATATAAATAATACTAAATATAGCCTACAACCATTTGGAAAAGTGTTTTGGAAAAGTTTTCAAATGGTAGCATATTATTTTTCGAAGTTTACTTCGCATATCCAAAAGAATAGTACCTATACCTTTCCAACACACTATGAAATCAAAAGGACATTTCCATACATTTGCTTTGATATTATATACGAATTATAACAAATTAGGTTATTTTGAAATAATATAAATTGACTTTTTGCCAAATTCATGTTAAATGAGAAAATGGAAGTGCAACGATAAAAAAAAATATTGGATGAGCTACCACTAGGCCCTTCAACTAATGCAAGTTTTGAGCTCCAGAGTTTTCTGGACAAAATTACAGATTTGATCTAATAAGACGTTTATTTACTTCGTAACTATTCATCACTGAAAAAAAGGTATTCAACATTTTACCATAATATTGTTCTCAATCGAAATAATTTTCACCAAAAAACAAAAAATAATCAAGGTTCTATTTCTTCAAGCGAAGATCCCACAGTATTGTCCCCACAGTACGGCAGTACCTGCACCGGCGTTGCAATCAAACCTTACATGATAGTACCAAAATTATTATGCATGAGGAATTAGACTGCTGCATGAATCGTATTCTAATACCATTGAGATAGAACCTAGCTGTAGCCTGATGACTACAGCTCGTATACGGGCTAGCTCGACCGAGGCAGTACCTCATTCCTATATAAGATTGGCGTTAAGTTGCGTTGCCAGCTATTTTCATTAGAATAAGAAAACCCTATAACTTAGACTTCATTTTTGGGTTACTCGTTCGTTTTTTTAGATTGTGCAGTCGAGAATCGTACCTTAATGAAATTTTCGAAAATATCGTTAGAGTACATTTATTATAATATTTATCTCTAAGAAGTAACACTCTTTAACATTCGTTTGTAAGCTTCTGTTATATCATCTGTGATGTCATGAGTTTTACTCTTGTCAATAAGCCACGTGCTCCCAGATTTGCCTGTCTTAAAACTTTGCACTAGTCCTTGTGCAGCGGCTTTGGGACTGAAATAATGAAGTTACGAATATAGTTAAGTATCGTAAGTAATTCCTATATCGTTAATCGACGACTTTATATATATTATATATTATAGTAAGATAGTTTGCGGTGGGGTCTAGATATGGTACTTATAGATCAGTTAAATAGAAAAGAAAAAAAATACAATTAAAGACAGAATTTATTACTTACGTTTGAAATGCCTTTTTTATTGTAATAATATCCTCTGAAGTGTTCACACTGTCAGTGGTAATTTTATCAATTCCTTTCATATCATGAAATATCTCTGTATCCGTTGCACCGAAACACACAGTCATCACGCGAACATGAGTATGTTTATAATATTCTTCCTTCTAAAACAAAAACAAAAAGATTCGAAAGTTTGCAAGTGTATGTATAATACTTTTAACAATTAAATAATTTAGCTCCATAGAGCTATTATAATGATTGAATGTGAACGTTATACACGTTATATACCTCCTCATCCTCGAGTAACCTAAGTAGGAATATTAAAAAAATACTTATCTTAAAAAGGGGGTATAATCGCTTACAAAAGTTTCGAAAATAATTACACGTGATAACTTAGAAAGGATCCCCCTTGTGATATTTGGTGTTTTGTCCCAGACTTCCCTCCACCTTTTGACTATTGCCCCCCAAACTATTGTTCAGAAAGAAAAATATCGGGTCTAGTATAACTTGTATAAACAGTTATTTTAGTGCGAATTAAAATTTATCTAACGGAAAGTCACTGTTACAAGTCAAGACCGGGATTTAGTTAAATGTTCTTCCATTATTTTTCAATGTTTAAGCGTCTCATATTACATACCCCCAGACATATACTAAAGTGTAGTACGGCACTCTTCGTCGCAGAATATATAAACATACTCGGCGAACGCAGTCCAAGCGCTCCTATCGAAGATATGTTGATAATAGTTCCGCCTTTACCGCTTTCATCTGTACGCATCATTTCTAGGGCTTTAAGCGTTGATGTCACCAGCGCTGTCTTAAATCAAATTTATAGGAAAACTTATTAATTTATTTAACACGTCGATCTTAACCGATGATTGCGGATTCGAACTCCGGCTGGCACCGCTGAGTTTTAAGCTCTAAATTTCTGTTTATATTCATATCGTGCTCGGCGGTGAAGAAAAACATCGTAAGAAAATCAGCATGTGTCAGGAGAAAATCTACCAACACACAGGAGAACAGCGTGGTGGATTAAGTTCTAAACCTTCTCCATAATAGGTGAAGAGACTCTTGCACAGCTGTTCGATATTTACTGGCTGTTACTTTACAACTTTACTAATATACTTTTGAGTCTCACTTCAAATTCATAAAGAATATTCAATCAAACACTTGAATTATCACTTTTATAAAAAACATAAGTTTACTCACAAAATTTATTTCAATTTCTCTTTTATAAATTTTTTTGTCATCACAAGCAATACCAGCATTGTTTACAACGACATCGATCGCTCCATATTTTTCTACTACTTTTTGAAAAACGTCAAAAAGTTGATCATCATTAGTGACGTCACAGTTGAAGAAACAGATGTTTTCTTCACCATAAGTACTTCTTAATTCATCTTCCAGTGCAGTTCCTTTAGCCTGATTAACATCCACGATAGCTACACACTGAAAATTATAAACATTATAAGAAGTAACAGATTGTGCTAGATTAATTGTAAATATTTAAGTTACTACGCTGCGTTTTGCGAATATTGTGTGGTAAGTTTATTTTTCATAATTAGACGCTGATAAGCAATACTATGTCAAGCCACCCGGACTTCATTTTGAGAAAATGGAGTCTAAAGATGTCAAGCCCATTATTAACAAATTTTTTGAAGAAGTATATATCCATCTTCTCTTTTCTATTTTGATACAAGGTAGAGTGAATTAAAAGCAGATTGGTATCATAAAAAGTTTTAGCTAATAACAAGTATTTCAAATATATTACATTATTGCATATTGCGAAATTTTAAGCACACTATATTATTCGAGACATTTAATTAAAAATCTTTTTTTTAGATGACTTGAATAATGTTAAGTACATGACGCATTTTCAGAATACATGATATCTCCGAAATTAACTTTGTGTGGATTGACACATTATTGCTTATGAGCATCTATTTATTTATCTGTGATTTTTTATAAATTTAGTGAAAAGTGATTAAGTGTTATATGATAAGGGAATTATAAAAATAATAAATTAAAATTGACTGTTCTGAAAATTTATCTTACTTTTTTTAAATCATTTTTAAATTTCTTTTAAAAACAACATACATTAAATCCGTGGAGTCGTTTAAATAATTAAAAGTCGTTTAAATAGTTAAATTTAATTGTAAGTTTCTCTATAGGGCGTAATCTCAGAAGAGATTATTAAGAGGCTCGATCAGCTTGTTTGCCTCCCTTTTTATAAAAAATACACTTTGCATTTAGTTTTAAACATAAATTGTAACTACATTAATAGTATTTTTGGCAAAAAATACCTTTACACGCTCCTTTAAGAATTCTTTAGTTATTTCTGCTCCAATGCCATTGGCCCCGCCGGTAATAATAGTCACTTTATTTTCTAAACTATACATGTTACACCGCGTCTTATCTAGACGGTAGCTTTGAGACTAATAAAGAATTCTGACAGATCTTTAGAGATGTCTGATAATATATTGTTGTTTTTATTAATTGAACTGGTTATTAAATATTCGTTTGTATGGAAAATATATGTAAAATAATCTATTGTGTTCGATTTTGATTACAGATTCAATTATTAAGACACTAACATCGTGTGTTTTTAGGATGTGTCTAATACTTACTTATTTTTTATTAGTTTATTGTATATTACCATTATTATTTTTTTTATATTTATTGCACTTTATTACACTATCATGTAGTGCAAGAATAAATAACTTTTTTAAAGGATATTCTTATTTGTTGATCAAGAATTGCAAGAACACAGAGTGTTTTTTTTTTCAAAATTGAATGCGATAAATTTCAGTTACTTCAAAAGATTCAGCGGTGTTCGTTTGGATTTTTACCAGCAATCGTGAGTTGACGTTGATCCGTTCCATACATTGGACCATCATGGCCCAAACAAGCTTGTCAAGTTAATATAAGAGTACAAGACTACTAAATACGAGTCAGTTATTATAATTATAAAGCAATTTAGAAATACTTGATGAGCCGAGATGACTCTACTAAACTTTCTCCTTAATAGGAGAGGTGGCCTTAGCCCAGCTGTGGGACATATACATGTAGTTCCTTTACTTTACTTACTTTTAGAATTACTTTGTTTTTATACAATTAAACTAGATTTTTTGTTTGTTTTCAACCGACTTCAAAAAAGATGAGGTCTTTCAACTCTTAGTGTATATTTTATAAAATATTATTAAGCGTAACTCTCATAGTGTCAGATTATTTCCTGAGTGATTTCAATAGAATAATTCTGTTTTCTAATTCTGTTCTGGACCGATTTTGACGGGACTATCATTAGCAGATAGCTAATATTATAAGGAGTAACTTGGGTTACTTTGATTTTAGAAATTAATTTCCCTGGCCAGGAATCGAACCTGCTAATTTTGAAAAAAGTAACACATTATTATTGCACCATCTAATAGTACCACGTATAAGGATCAACTTCTGGAAAGTAATAGTATACGGCAAACTAAAGGAAAAGGCATTTTTTTTTTGCTGCTGTTATTTTATGCGCGTAAACTTCTCCTTCTCCTTGAGATGCACCACAGAGTACAATCATGCCAATATGAGACATACCATCATATACTCCACGCGAACAAAGTCGCGGGCACATCTAGTCAATAGTATAAAGTGACCATGGACGCTGATAAGCAATACTGTGTCAAGCCACACGGACTTCATTTTGAGAAAATGGCGTCTAAAGATGTCAAAGGAATTCTTAACAAATACGTTTGAAGAAGTACATATATCGATACCTCCCACGTAAGTTGTTATAACCCCAAAATTACAATTTCACAGTAGAGCACTTTTAATCCGTTTTAGTTTGAAAGTTACAACAAAATACGCCTGAAAAAAGGCGTATTTTGTTGTATCTTTCCTTGAAAAAAAAAGATTTTTGGTATTTTTTCACTTTGAATGCATTAAGCAATGCAAATTCATGTAGTATTCAGTAAAAACGCTAACGGCAATTTTGTGGCTTACAATAACTTACGTGGGAGGTATCGATATGTATGTATATCCATCTTTTATTTTATTTTTTGATAAAAGGTATAATTAATTAAAAGTAGATCGATATATTTAATGTGTTATCTATTAAAAAGTTTTTCAAATATTTGAGAGTATTGTATAAATTGTAACACCCTCACCCAAAATATGGAATGCACTTGAAATTCGAAACATTAAATTAAGTAACTTTTTTTCGTACTTATTTAGTTTATATGACTTGATTTTTTTTGAATAATGTTAAATAGGTGACGCAGTATCATAATACATGAATATCTCCAAATGTGACTTTTTGTGGGTTGACACATTATTGCTTATCAGCATCCATATAAGAATCCAAACTAATAATCTTAATATTTTATACGACGACGTTTTTGTAAATTCAAATAAAGTATTTAAAACAATAATGTTTTTGTAGAAAAATATAAACAACTTTTAAGCCTACAGTCGTCATGTTGATAACAATATATACACATACGATCGTAACAATCGCGTCCGTTTGCTGTTAGTTATTGAAGCGTTCCATTGTTTATCTCCAAAAAACAGAAAAGATGGATATACATCTTAAACAAATTTGTTAAGAATAGATTTGACATCTTTAGACGCCATTTTCTCAAAACGAAGTAGGTGTGGCTTGACACGGTATTGCTTATCAGCGTCCATGTATCCCTAACAGATGGCAACCTTTTTCCATTTTGATCCTTTATGTTATGTACGAAAAGCCTAAAGAAAAATAGAAATGACGTTTATAGGTAGTTTTTAAGAAAATCACGGACATACAGAAAAACTCACATTCTTACAAACATACACTTCGAATGAAATACTTTATTTTATTTTTTATTAATGTCGACATCCATGGGCTCATAGATGCCCAATGCCCATGCCTTTTTATTTCCAATTCTTTTTTTTCTTCATAGTACAATTCCTATAAGTAACAACACATGCAATACTTTCTTTTTTGAAGTTGGTTAACAAATATAAAATAATATGTTTATACGTTTTTAAGCAAGTAAATCGATTAGATTGCGTTAGATTTAAATTAAATGATGTTTATAAAACGATTTCTTCATGATTAAATTGTTTTTATCATATAGAATTATAGATAAATATTTAAAAATTTATTTTATAAATATAGTATGTAGTTCATTACCCGCTTTAATAATTAATACTTTTGTATGAATATTAAGAACCAAACATAGCATATAATCTTTGTAAATGTAAAACTACAATTATAAATATAAATCACCAATTGTAGAAACCTTTAAATACATTTTTAAAACAAAATATTTCAAAGTTGCTTTTTACGTAACTTATATAATTATCACAAACAAATATGTTGGTATTATTTTTAGTAGGTACTCATACAACTAGGTTTCTTTCAAATACGTTATTAAAATTATTGTTATGTTTTTCCTTATTAAAAATATATATTTTCTACATTTCGTAATCATGGTGTTTAAGTCTGTAGCTATTTAAATTTCGCACATAAGTAAAAAGTAGCCTACAGTTAACGCACTGCATTTGAGTGATTATACTCGTAATTATATAAATAAGTTACATTATAATCATAATTTAACGAAAACTTATACTGATATTTCAGTTATGTTCCTTTCGATTTACACTCTGTATAGTTTGACGTAATGTTAGTTAAAATTTAATAAAAATAATTATACCAACATACATAAATAGATACAACTTTTTAGTAGGTACCACACATGAGGAAATAAGGTAATAATTGTTAGTTTAAGACGTCGCAGTTGTTTTACATATCAGTTGGTAAAGATTAGTCGTGTCATAAAGATGTTCGAACTGTTAGATAAAGTGGCGTTAGTGACAGGCGGTGCTAATGGCATTGGTTCAGCTATTACTCTAGAATTATTAAAGGAAGGAGCCAAGGTAAGAAATTACAATAATTTAAAATAATAGACACATATATGTGTATATTATTTATTTGAAATTTACAGGGTGATAAATACTTTGTATCATATTTTAAATTGCAATTTTTAATGAAAATATTAATTATGAGATTCTTACTATATGTAGATTGTCGATATATAAATAATCAAT
Organism: Hypolimnas misippus; assembly: GCA_037950945.1. Lineage (NCBI taxonomy): Eukaryota > Metazoa > Arthropoda > Insecta > Lepidoptera > Nymphalidae > Hypolimnas > Hypolimnas misippus. The sequence continues at coordinate 3,929,910 of JBBEEQ010000024.1, forward strand.
TTTCTTTCTAGTAAGTAAAGGGTGAAAGTGTATAAGGAAGTTCGTTGCTTTTGAAGTTATAATCGTAGAGGGTTTTAATCGTTAACCTTAACGCGTACATGGCTAAATTTAAAAAAATACTTTACGCAAAAAAAGATTTTTAAATAAAGGAATTTTTGTTATTATTATCAAATGTGCAGTAATATCCTCAAATGTTTCAACTTTGTCATTATTTGTGATGGGTTAAGGAAAAACATGTGTATAAAACCTTAATAATAAGTAGCTATCTATACCAGCAAAATTATTGCAATTATGTCCCACTATCCTTGTCTTTTCACCTAGTGCAATCTAATATATTAAATCTTTTTTCTTTTATTTATAGCATGTTGCAATATTGGACATTGACAATGACTCCGGCGAAGCACTGGAGAAGGTATTAGTAGTCAAATTTGGTAAAAATAAAGCGAAGTTTATAAAATGTGATGTCACGAAAAAGGAAGAACTTCATTCCGCCTTTGACAAAACGTTGCAAGAACATGGTTACATCGACGTTGTTGTTAACAATGCTGGTATAGCTAACGACGAAATTCATGAAAAGGAAATTGAAATAAACTTTGTAAGTATATTAATAATTCTTAAAAATTAAATTATATTTGTTTTGAAACAAAATTACCTGTAGTCTAGACATAAAGTCTATTAATGCTCTGGTGTCGTTAAGATATGGCTAACATATTTTTATTGAATTCAATTAGACATCTTTTTTTATTTCTACTTTGTCTTTTTTTTTGGGAGTAATTGTTTCATTATTTTCAGACAGCTCCCGTGACAAGTTCTCTAAAAGCATTGGAAATAATGCGTCAAGATAGAGGTGGAAAGGGAGGAACTATTATAAATATATCGTCAGTCAGTGCATTAGCTCTATTGTCTCCAACGGTTTTTGTTTATGGTGCAACAAAGGCAGCAATTCTTCATTTTACTTCCAGTATCGGGGTAGGTAAATAATAAATAAATAAACGTATCACACTCAACGGCCCCGATTAAGATCTTGTGATCTTGTGTCGGGGGTCCGGAAACATACACAACACTAACACAAACACCCAGACCACGACAAACATCCGTATGGCCAATACAGACATTTGCTGTGAGCGGGGATCGAACTCGCGACCGTTAGCGCTACAGTCAGTTGCAGTGACCACTGCGCCAACGTGTCTGTCAAGTAATAAGTTAACCACTAAATTTTAATATATTTTCAGCCCCCGATCTAAAAAAGAGGGTGTTACAAATTTGATATGTATATCTGTGTGCCTGTGGCATTGTAATCATGTCGATTTTGATCCGTTTTTTTGAAGCAGATGAAATAAGGATGGTTTTTAGTTACAATTAATAACATCTGTGCAGACGTTTGTATGTCATATCTTTTCTAGTTGTTAAAAGGATCTAAGCAATTTCTACTGATCTAATCGACTTGAAATTTTTAATACTAGATAATGATATTAAATTGCTATTCTTGCGTAAGCTTAGTCTGATGCTGCAGCATTATCGGAAATCAGCAGCACACATAACTCTTTTCCAATTTACAGCAGAAGAAACTTGGTGAGCTCGTTGAAATGATCTCAATAAATAGATTGTTAGATTCTTTTAATTTTTAATTTTATATTATAGTTCAACACAGCTATGTGTATAATATAAACCTTTGATAATTCATTTGTTATATTAATTATTATATCATATTAATTTCCGTTCTTTAATAGAAAGAAGCATATTATTCTAAGACAAAAGTTCGAACAATAAGTATGTGTTTTGGGGCTACGGAATCAAATATGAAATCGAAAGTAAGAAGTTTTGACCACGAGTTAAACGAAAATAAGGATACAATAGTAAAATATGATCCTATGCAGACGTAAGTACCTAAGACATTTTTCATCACATGTAATCTGATAATTATAACTAAAACGTTCGAGAGAAATGAATTAAAATGATTTTTTTTTCTCAATGATTAATGTTAAAATTTTCAGTGCAGAAGAAGCGGCGCAAGGAACTGTTGTTGCATACAAAACTGGCAGAAGTGGCAGCGTTTGGCTTGTTTGGTGTAAAGTCGAAGACATTACAAATAGAGTGGACAAAGCTTATGAAATGATGGCAGCCGATATTTTTGATTAATAAGATGCTAAAAACAGAAAACAAAACACGAAACTGTCTAAAAATATTAAAGATTGGTACTAAATAACAAAATGTTTAAAGACAATATTTTTTTAATTTATAAAATTTACTACTTAGATATATTCTACATTGTAAAGTATTTGGTTTGATTAAGTAAATATTTGAGAAATAAAAAAGTCTTAACAACACTACTCGTAAATAATGAGTCCATACTTCATGGATATCAACATATCACAGACATCGAACAGAGGCCGATATCATCATTACGAAATAGCAACATTTAAATCTATTAAAATAATATTAATAGCAGTTTTCATATAAGTATTTCGGTATATATCCGTTGGTTGATAAGAATTCCTACGAGTTATAAGTACATACATGCACCTATATATTATCTTATATAAGTATCAATGTGACCTTCATTAATACAACTAGTGCGTTTTTGACAACATCTTGTATTCTAACACTTAAGGTGTTGAATAATAAGAACATAATATTTAAATTTTTATTGCTATCTCAATGTATTTTTGTTATGCCAAGTGATCACAGATTGTGTGAAAAACATAATCACATGTACCTATTTAGTATATAATTGCTAATGTATATAAGGCGTTTGACTTTCACATTATGCATAAAAAATCAGATTTTATTTTTATTTAATTACATACAATAGTTAAATATTTGACCACGACTCCTTTCGGCTTGTACCACGGCGCGCGAAGCCCAAGTTCAGTTTACCTTGTAATATAATAAACCAGCATTCCGCCAGAGCCTTGGTCTGCATGGAGTGTGGTATTATAATTTGGATGCCGTGCTCTTTTTAAATCGCATCCGCACAGGAACCGTGCATTTTTAGGGATTAAAAGTCGCCTATTTCCTTTCTTAGTCTTAAATTATCTCTGTACCAAATATCATTTAAATTGGTTCAGTAGTTTAGGTTTGCATAAAAAACACAGAGTTACTTTCTCATTCATAATATTAATTGACAAAATTAGAGAAAACATAAACGCTTTATAATGAATACACAAACTACAAGACTAATTGCACGCGTAAGATAAGCGAAGAAAATAAAAAACAAATTTGATTTTTTATGCGTTATGTTTTGTGTCGAACTTATAGTTTCCCATTGGAAGCACCTTAATTGAAAGTCGAACGCCTTTTTTTACTAACAATTACAACTGGCCAATGTTTGTACGCGCATCACTGAAAAGCAACTACACGAAATTGGATGCGGTTTTAACAGTCGTGTGTTGTGTGTGCTGTTGCACGTAAAATTTAATACAAAGTGAAGTTTTACGTAGACAAAGTCGCGGGAAAAAGCTAGTATTTTTTAATAAGTTAATAAAAAACTAAGTCAGGGGCGATTGATGATATGAAAATATTTTTTTATAAAACTGTATTATTATAATAAATCGAATAAAAGCTACTAGTAGTAAAAGTTTGTACTAATTAATTCTATTATTTTTGAAACAATAGCTTTATGATATCAAATTGTTGATAACAAAATATTATTATAATGATTGTGATAACAATTTGATATGGTGCTACAGAACCGGTTGATTAGTATATGTATCCAAATACAACAATATAATTCGAATAATATTTATTCTAAAAATAATATAATGTAATAAAAAAATCAATATTTGTTTGTTCGTTATTCTATGCCATACCGTTTATCTAATTACGATTAAATTGTCAATGTATTACTTAATCTTTAAACTCCCAAGAGTGCATTTACAGCAGGTGGCGCGCATATCGCGTGATAATTTTTAAATACCGGTTTCGATTTCCGTGTAAAGGTTTTTGCAAATTTTTGAAGGCAGTTTTTTTTTACTTTAGAATCGGTGACAAGGTTCCTTTCAGCAAATTTCTTTGGCTCTTATAGTTTCAGTTTGGTTTCAGAAGTGAATAATATCAAATAAAGTTTCATTGTCCACATATTTATTTTTCGAATGTTATTAATACGCCGCCATACCATTTAGACATCAACTAAATTATAAAACGTAACCAATTACTTTTTAAAACTTAATTTTTAAACCAGTTTTTCTTCACTGTCAACGGTAGAGATATAAAATTAACATAATTATACAACACAAATACTTTATTTAAGGTTGACAGCACACACAAGGCACCGCGGTGGTGACAATTTTATGCGCGCATTGGCAGTAAAATTGACTCGTACGCTGTGACGGAACACGGCATGACGCTCTCATTACCGCTCCGCTACTGCTCCTGACTCTCTTGTGTGTGTGTGTGTGTGTGTGTGTGTGTGTACGAGTATACTATACACATTCTTGCTTGGTTTTCCCTTGGTTCCTATCCTTTGATTGTCAATCATACCAAAATTTTTAAATAAGTATACTTCATATTTTTTATTTGTTTTCAATAAATATAATAGTAACCATAATACATGTACTCTATCATCAATTTTGATGTTTTGTAATAAATACATATAAACAGCTGGCAAACGAGCAGGCACCTGATGGTAAGTGATCTTCGCCGCCCATAAATATTCGCAGCACTAGAGGAGTCAAAATTGCGCTGACAGCTTAAAAAGGGAAAAAGAAAGAGAATAGGAAGTGAGAAAAGGAGGGGCTTAGGCTTCGGGTTCCCTCACCGTGCAATACGAATTTATATTAGCTGCTTTACACCGATTTATGTGAAATCAAAAATTGTGATGAATGTAAGCATGAACAATTAATTGGGACATTATTTTCCTGTCGCCATGAAGACGCTTTTATGTGGCGTCGTTTGGAGATGGCCTTACAGTTTTTTCGTGCAGAATATAATTTTGACTGAACGTATGTTATCCTCCGTATCACAACCGATTAGACGATTGAAGATAGTGTACAGTTGTATGATAAATTAAAATATAGTGAGATACAATTTTTAATATATAACATTCTCAAGTATAATGGAAAAAATGTACAGTTTAATAGACAAAGTCGTTATAGTAACTGGCGGAGCAAATGGAGTGGGGAAAAGTTTAGTGCACGAGTTTCTAATAGAAAACGCAAAGGTAAAACAAACATATCAACCGAAATGCTTATCTTTTATTTAAAATGCTTAATTACGAGTGTGAGTAATTATTTAATAAATTAAAAGTACTTGAAATGTTTGGTACATTTCAAGTACTTTTAATTAGTATAAGCGATTTTCTTTGTTAGAAGATATTCAGGACTCTTTTGTTTTTATAAATCTATATATTAACGTGAAGCAAAAACTGTGTACACCTTTTTACGGAATTATCGCTTACGGAGGAGTTTGAAATTTCGGATATTTATAGTTTATATAGAGAAGGAGCGAGGAATGTTTTTTTTTATCTATATAAATAAATAAAATTGAAGTGTCTCTTTGTAATTTATATGTGATTTTTTTGGAATTTTTGTATGAAAGTGTATACGGTACTTATAAAAACACAATGTTTAAAATTTTTGTCTGTCTATCTGTTTGGCTAATCTCTAAAAATGCTGGACCGATTTTGACGGGACTTTCACTAACAGATAAATAATGTTATAAGGATAACTTTCACTTATTTTATTTTAGAAATTTAATTTTCCTAGCCAGGAATTGATTCCGATTTTTTTTTAAATATTTTGTTAAAATATCACATTCTGTAATGCACCATCTAATAGTATCACGAATAAGAATCAACTTTTGAGAAATATTATGAAAAAGCATTTTTTTTTCTAAATTAATGTTAATTAATGCGAGTAAAATGCTATCCTGAGAGGCACTACGTACAGTCTTGCTTGTATGAGACACGCCAAGTCCACGCGAATGAATTCGCGGGCTCAGCTAGTTATGCATAAAACTACATTAAATCAATAAAAAAAACTCATTACAAACACATCCATGTATTTGACACACACACGCATATATACCTACTCTCTTGTTTATTATAGTATGTTATCAATCTTGAAATCAATTAAAAGTTGAATGAACTACGGTCGAATTCTGACCGCTAGGCGACCACTTATTATCATTAAGTATGTATATAATGAATTCTTGTCAATACCGAACTATGGTTTTTGTGTTTATGCATGTTTCTGATAAAGTATCACTAACCAAATAATTGTTACTAACTTACCAAAATCAAGGTCATTTTCATGCAAGAAAGGTTATAAAGCTGAGGAGTTTGTTTGTTTGTGTGTTTGAACGAGCTAATATCATAAAGTACTGGTTCGAATTGAAAAAATATTTTTTGTTAGATAGTTTATTTATTGAGGAAGGCAATAGGCTATATTGCATCACGCTACGACTCATAGGAGCGAAGTAGTAACCATAAACGCGAATGAACCCGCAACAGACAGCTAGTCATATCATAATGATTAATATGGTTTTTTAAACAAAATATAATACCGAAAGAAGTCTATCGCTAATTAATTAGGTAAAAGGTTGATACCATCTTGAATAATTTGATAACTTGTATTGAATATTAAAACAATATATATTTTACGATTTGATAATCTTTTATTAAATACGATTTCTTGGATTCTGTAACAAAAGATAGCCAACAAAGGCTTAAACATTATGTTGTGTCTGCCAGTCCTTTCTTCAATATATGCTACTTGTAATTTTCACTCTCTTATTTATTATCTAGCAATATATCTCAATATGGTCCACATTGCATACTTTTAAACAAATTTGTCATCTTTTTGTGCACAACGAAACCTATGGGGAACGAAATCTATACTTCTGTTACAGTATGTTGCCATTGTTGATGTTGATGACGTGGCGGGAAAAGAACTCGAAACCGAAGCTAAACTAAAATATGGTAATGGAAGAGCAAGATTTTTTAAATGTGATATAACAAAACTCAACGAATTATATGGAGTTTACGACGAAGTTATGAAGGAAAATGAGGTCATTGATGTCGTTGTTAATAACGCTGGTATTGCTTGTGAAACTCCTGATATGTATGTGAAGGAAATCGAAGTTAACTTTGTGAGTATACCTTTATGGAATTTAAACTAAAGTAATGCCAACAAAGATGATGTTTGGAGCCAAATGAACACCTGTTATCTACTTACTAATCTAGAGGTGAACTTAGCAAATGTTAGCATTCTTTACTTTCAGACTGCAGTAGTGTCGTCTTCTCTTAAGGCTCTAGAGCTGATGAGAGTTGACTATGGAAGAAAAGGAGGTACCATCATTAACATTTCTTCGATTACAGTACTTTCAAGAAGTCTTGGATGTCTTCATATATATGCAGCGACTAAAAACGCCGTAATGTGTTTCAGCAACAGACTTGGGGTATTTTTTATATTATTCTTACCAACCTTCAAAAATGTCTTTAAAATTATAATGTACTGCGTTTAAAGTGATTTAATAATATATATGTAATTTTGTTAGAAAATTGAACGACTTGGATTTTTTAAAAGTACTAGCTTTTGCTCGAAATATAAACTGATGACAGTTTTGACAAAATCTGTTTAGTAGTTTTTGCGTTAAAGAAGAACAACCACCTGAAAATGAATCTATTTACAACGGATTTATACACTTTACAGCGTTGGTGGTCACTATAAGTAGACTGTCTACCCGTGACCACGAACGTTATAAAGTGCTCGAAACGTGGGGATGATAAAAATAGATAATATACGCGATTTAAATCCGTTTAAAATATTTTTATTTCAATGAGTAGTATGATTAATATAATATATTTGTTTTTTTTTTTTTATTTCAGCTGGAAACCTATTATCCTCGAACCAAAGTACGTGTACTAACAGTATGCCTTGGACCAACAGATACTCAAATAATACAAACATGCGTAGGTTTTGACGAAGTGGCTAATGAGAACATAAGATTGCTGCGCTCCCATTACAATGAAAATAGTTTAATGCAAAAGTACGCATACGATCTTACCTAACAACTGATATAAGAACTTTATTTCTATGGTATAAAAAAAATTGGAGTGTGTTGTGAATCTTGATGCTATATTTCACTGATTAGGATCGAAATAAGTTTTCTTTGTAGAAATGGGGGCAAACCTCATTAGAAGGCTCATTTTAACTGGTTTCGTTGGTTTTTTTTAAATGGACAGTGGTTTAAAATTTAATTAAATTTTAACATTATTTTATTTAAATTTCAAAACTCCCTTTTTTTTTAGTTATTTCAATTAAAAATAGCAAAGTGACGCACTTATGTCCGATTAATTCAAGATCATAACTAGAGCCCTCCATAACGTTGTCTTAGATTTTTGCGATTATTACTCATTGAAATAAAACTATTTGAAACGTATTTAAATCGCGTATATTAACTATTTTTATCAGTATATGTAGACTGTCTACCCGTGACCACGAACGCTGTAAAGTTCTCGAAACATCGGGATGATAAAAATAGTTAATATACGCGATTTAAATCCGTTTAAAATAGTTTTATTTCAATGGAACCCTTCAATTATGGGATGAGTGGTCATTACATATTTTATTAAAGATAACTTTTTTAAAATATGAACCTCAATACAAATGAAAATAATTAAAAAAAAAACTTTAAAAAAGGTAAAACTTTCGAATTAGGCGCCATGTAAACCTTTCACGTGTTATTTACTGGCATCAAAATGTTATAAATATTTATTTTCTGCTTTTCAGTTTACTTTTTTCGTTTTCAAAATCGGTATCTTTTAAGTTTTAACGTGTTTTACAGATTTATTTACTTATATTTATTATAAAATTTGCAAGTAACTACCAATTAATAGTACCAAAGGAAATGATAATTAATAATATAATTTTATTTCTTTTTTCTAACCGAATACAGAACTATGTTCTCTTCGTCTTTTAGTTTTCAGTTCGCTGATAATTTTAAGTATGTTCCCCGATTAATCGAAGACAGCTAGACTGATTTGGCTAATTCCTTGTGTTTGAAATGGTACCTTCAATTGATCTCATAGAATTTTCTTTAAAATCGGTTGAGAAATTTGGTTTTAAAATCGACATAACTGATAAGTAGGTCGTAAAACTAAACTGAATTATGCATTTTGCTTTTGAATTAAGTTCCTTTTCTCAAACAGTCTTGTTTATATTTACAGACCTGAAGTAGCTGCTCAAGGTATAATAGAGAGTTATAAAAAGGGTGAAAGCGCAAGCACTTGGTTAATACATAACAATAAACTCACTGACATCACGGATAAAGTTAAACAAGCTGATGAAATCATGTCGTCAGTCATTGAGTGATTGAAATTAAATTTATATTATATTTTACAATCAATATTCTTCTGGTGTATATATTCGCTATTTTTATTTACAATTATATCAAATAAATTACAAAAAAACTCATAGTATTTGAACTTTTTTAAGAACAGCAAGATATTTTTCTAAAATAGTCGTTATAGTAAATTTCTTTATAGTACATCTTGTCACAATAAAGGAAAGTACATAATGCACGCTTATTATTAAAATGTTCGCATCCAAAATCTGTATGATACGAGTTAGCTAATAAGTAATTAAAATTTATTTTCATATAATTCTGTAGTTCGTTATTTATTATTTTTTAAATTCTTAAATAACTGTTTTATCAACATCATTATTGTGTAATATAAGGCAAGAATTACACTTATAAGATTTGCTTTCAGACTATATATTTTATAAAGAATTACATAAGTAATTGTTTTACACCTGAAAAAATTTATTGTCAGTGCCTTACTGTCACAGCTTTCGTAACTATTTACGAAATACTAACTAGGGTTGTTTTATATCGATCTTGAGAGTATAATTTACAAATGTAATTCTTACCCAAAAACTATTATATAAAATATATTAATAGTAACACGTTTACCTTGTTTTAATTTTACTGAGTACCTATAATTTATTACGGTTATCTAAATTATTGCCAATTAAAAAGTAACAATTTTTCTAACTCTGATAAGAATAATCTACAAAAAAACTAACATTTAAGAGAAAAAATTCGCTTGCACATCGCTATTTTTAGTAATTTCGTTTCATAACTTGTATGATGGTTCGGCTCAATGAGCACTGTCTGAGCACTTTTGAATCGTCAATACAAAAAAAAATTTACATCAATAATGAAGCTACCACCGGTACTGAATGTAGATTCTACAGAGAAGAACCGGCAAGATATTCGAAAGTTAGTCTAATAAGAATTATTATTTATCCCTGCAGTGGAGAAAAACAAAATAATTATCTCTTTTCTTGAAATCAAAATTTCAATTATTTTCTGTTAAAAAACTATGTCTTTTAGAGAATTTAATAGAAAACACATACACAAAAACGATATCATAAAAGTGCTCTTTAACAATGGGAGACGGTTAAAGATGGACTCAACTACACAAAACTTACACCTCAACTACACAACTTAACCTCGTCACATTTTTTCAAGTTGTGGACTTTGCTATAAAAAATTATCAGGCGGTATTTTAAAATAGACTTAAGATGTCATTATTTTCAATGGTTTAACTTGCATATTTTTAGAAATTTGGTCATTGTGATTTAAACAATAGATATTATAAAAACCTACACAAAAATATAGGTAAAATTAGGCCATTTAAAGAATCGCTTCCGACGTCTGCTTACATTCTTAAAATTTTAAACTTGCCCTTACATTAAGAGCTTACAATCGAAACTAAGGCCGATTTTTAGGAGTAAAGGCCTTTGAGCAACAAAGGACGGAGGGCCCCTGATTATTTTCTGAATAAAATGAACGATTTTAAATATGATCATGAATATTGGATATATCAATTTACAGATTTACGCATTTTCGTGAATAATATATTTATGTTTGTACCAGTATTTGGGTAAATTGCGCAAAAAGACGAAATTTTGATTTTTTTTTAAAGATTTTTTAAGGCTTGCTCCTCTCCTGTGAAAGCCTCAGTTGTAGCATGGATGTCCTTCCCTAAATCCAGCCCTGTTTAAAACACATAAACACGTTACGATATCGTGGCATAACTTTTACGATGCACGTCGTAAATTTTCACGACATGACGTTGTGTAGAAACGTTTCACGATAACGCAACGTACCACTATGCGACGTCACAACGTAATAATTTGTTTTTGCCCTGCCATGACATCTGAGTCATGATACATTTACATTAAATGTAATATACATCTACGCCGACGCAATTTGATGATAAACCATAATAACAGACATTTATATCGAGCCATCATAACCAACATTACATTAGAACCGGATGTAATTGTCTTAGATACCGTTATAAATCTACATTTCTCAGTCACATACATTTATCCCGCTATTTGTTGGTTAGATTTTTGTTGCTCTTATACGACTACTATGTAATAGATTTTGATGAGACTTTACCTTAATATAGATTATATATAGCCAACAAAATCTTCAGTTTTATTAGTATACGTAGATAATAAATCTATTCGTTATTGATGATTCTTTTGTTAATATTTTTGATGAAAGTCGCCAGTAAAAGAGCTGACGTTTTACCTAATGTAAGTGATCACCGCTGCTCGTAACCTTTGCCAGCTGCGATAGATAACACACCAAAATCAAAATATTACTTTATTCATGTAGGATTTTTAAAGCACCAAAAATATTTAAATTAATGTAAAGCTTTTATTACTACTTTTCAAAAGAAATAATGGATAAAAGGGAGATTAGAAGAAGATATTTAAAGAATTGAAAAGTCTTGGTTCTATTAAAATTCCATATACCCATCGAATTATGACTTGCAGAAATAATAATAACGCAATAATAATAATAAATAAATAAATAACCCATTAAGATCTCATGACCTTGTGTCGGGGGTCCGGAAACACTCACAACACTAACCCAAACACCCAGACCACGGCAAACATCTGTATAGCCAATATACACGTTTGCCGTGAGCGGGGATCGAACCCGCGACCGTAAGCGCTTTAGTCAGTTGCAGTGACCATAGCGCCAACGCGTCTGTCCTAATAATGTAATTAATTTTCCTTAATTTTTTTTTTATACTAGCGAATCAAGAGGAAATTGGTAACAATTAGCATAATTCGTATGTCTACAATTTCCAATTAGAGCAGTTAAACGAATTGACCTCAAGACTGTTATTGTTTTATGAGCTTGACAGATGTATAAAAAATTCTCGATACTAATTTTATGAAGCTGAGGACTTGTGTGTTTGAATGTGCTAATCTCAGGAATATTGGTTCGAATTAAATTTAAAAATTATTTTTGTGTTAGATAGTTTATTTATAGAGGAAGGCTATAGGCTATATTACATCACGTTTCGACTTATATGAGAAAATCAGTAACTATAAACGCGAATGAAACCGCGAGGGGCAGCTAGTTTAAGAATATGTGGCATCTTCACGGCTATAATTGTATTTACAAGATTTATATGAATTGAATGAATTATACATTACAATTAATTAAAAATCATTACCTATTATATATATATGTGTGAGCAAATAGTACCACCTGATGTTAAGTGGTTTCTATCGCCCATGGACATCTGCAACATCTGGTGCGTTGCGGGTGCGCTGTATACACTCGAATATAGCGTTAGGCGAAAATAACAATTATAGGTTTTTTAGAATTTCACACATATTTACATAAGTTATTTCTCATTACTTTATACCTCAAAGAATTTATTATCAGTGCCTTATTTTTGACATTCAGAGCTTCGTAACTACTTATATCTGTTAATAAACAACAATGTTGTTTTTTTCGCTCTCGAGAGAATTAACAAATGTAATTTTGCCTTATCTGCATAGTACAATTAACTTACAGAAGATGACACGCGTCCAATCAGAGAGAATAATAAGTTTTCGACGGTCGTTCTGCACAATGATATTATGTATCTATATACATGTTACAAGCTCATGGATTTTGGCACCAAGAGTGCTGATTACTTTGTACGACGTTATCTAGCACCTGGCTATCGATTGGATATGATGGACGACAGGATCTTCGGGCCAACAAGTCAACTGACGGACTTTTCAATGTTGGAAATGGGTACAAATTTATAACGTTAAAGATTATGTAACATCTATAGTTATAGAATTGTATTTGTCTTTTGTATGGTTGGTCACAACGGCTTCTAAATTAATGCAAACGAAACAGCTAACTCTTTTTTACTGAGGCGTTTAGAAGTTAAGCGAAAATGTATTTTATTTTTTTATACTGTATAAAAAAATAAAATATATAATATACAATACCGAAAACAGAATTCTTGGAACGACAATAATTTGCATCAACGCAAATTTGCTTCCAAGAATTTGTTAAATCCGTGTTGCTTATCGTGTAGTGTATAATATTAGGGTAATTATTGTAAGAAAGATGCTAATTTTGATTCGCGATAAATTTATATATACAATTTAATTTTAATTTTTATATAATATAACATAAATTGAATGGATAATATAATACTTGCCTTGTCTTTAATAATTTTCGTACTTGCAAGATTAGTTGACCATTATTATATTTCATTTAAAATAAAACAAAAACACCACGATGCGACGTTGCATCGTCACTTATTATGATGCAACTCGTAAATTTTTACGACGCCCTAACGTGTCATGACGCGACGCTATGATGTGAATGTTCATGGTAATATATGAATGTGTTTATCCTCAAGGCCGGATTTACCCTATATAGCAATGGGGCACAGTGAAATATGCTGCCTTTTGACCTAAATCTATGAAAACTTCGGAGTAGAAGAAGCCCTCTTTAAAAATGAATAAATAGTTTAGTAGAGTTTAATAAATGTTGATTTTGTTTCCCTGGCCACTGGCCCGTAGTGTCCCTATAGGAAAGTCAGTCAGGAACATGAATCATGCAGTTGCTGGATATAAATACATGAATTCATCGTGATTTTTATATTTGAACAGTTCATGACTGTACAAATGTAATAATCATGATGACTGTGTTTATTTGGTCTCATGGTTAGTTTATGAATTCTAAATTTTTGGATCGTAAAATTATTTAAGATATATAAAAAATCTTGATGCCAATAATAATAATGTTATATTTATTATAGTTTTTTTATCACTTATTTAACACTTATCTTTGTATTTCGAATAATTCACTGGAATTTTAATCTTATGGGATGCCTACGTCATAGTAGCTTTATGCATGCAAAGTCTTTGCCCGATCGGTTTAAAATTGACAAAGTTTGATACAAACTTTCATCCTCTATATTATCTCCTTGGGAGTAGAATACTCAAAATCCTTTCTTAGCGGATGCCTACATCATAACATCTACCTGCATGCCAAATTTCAGCCCGATCCATCCAGTGATTTGGGCTGTGCGTTGATAGAGCACTATGTCAGTCAGTCACATTTGAGTTATATATATTTAGAGCTATAATGTATACGTATGTATAAAATCACTTGTCCTGACTGACTGACTTGCTGATACGTCAACGCAGAGCGTAAACCGTTGGGGTTACAAACTTGAAGTTTGGGCAGTAGTTGACTTTTAGGTTGTAAACATCTAATAAGAATGGGTTTTTCTATATCTATCCCTTGGAGGTTGCAAAGGAGTAAAAACGTTTGTATATAAATTTTTATGCCGCGCTAATGTAATGTGATATAAAAAATATATCAATATCAACCCTTATTGGGGTGCAAGAGGGTTCTGAAATTTCTCTATAGAAAATGTATTTTTTGACCGATTATATTTAAACTTACCATAAATGGATGCTGATAAGTAATAATGTGTCAACCCACAAAAAGTGAAATTCGAATATATTGATGTATTTTGATACTGCATCACCTATTCAACATTATTCAATAAAAAATAAAGTCATATAAACTAACTAAGTACGGAAAAAAGTTTCTTAATTAATTGTTTTGAAATTCAAGGTCGTTCCTTATTTTGTAATTTGTACATTAATCTTATATTTTTAAGAACTTTTTATTAGATAATAAATTCAATATGTCAACCTGTTTTTAATTAATTACAGTATTAATCAAAAAAGAAAAGAAAATATGAATAAATACTTATTCAAACAAACTTATTAAGAATAGGTTTGACATCTTTAGACGCCATTTTCTCAAAATGAAGTTCGTGTGGCTTGACACAGTATTGCATATCAGCGTCCAAATATGACTTAGGGTGAATAACTAAATATCTAATATACCAAAATTTTTGAGAAGAAATCATCCGAGACACTAGGGGGTAATAAAGTTTGCTGCACAGTTGAAAGTTTGATAGCGTCTTTCTATAACGATATAAGGGTGAATTAAAAAGAGTTTTTCGATATTTCACCACTAAACGGGTGGAAAAGGGTAAAAACGTTAGTATACAAAATGATATTCTGTGGTCATATTTATTAGAACTTAATACGCATACATTTTAAAAGGGTTATAGGCTGTAGGCAAGTACCAAATATTCCAAAGGGAAAAAAAATTACGCGTGGGGTTATGAAAGTGACGAAGATTTAAATTTGTACGACGAAATCTTTTTCCTTGTTTCACCCGTACATGGTGTAAAAGGTCTAGTACAATATTAAATTGTAGAATAATATTTCGCTCTAGCTCTAGATCACGATGTCTCACGATGTCTTATGATGTCTCGTGACGTCTCGCATTGTCTCGCGATGTCTGATGAAGTCTTACGCCAACGAACGCTGCCAGAAATTTAAATAGAATAGCAGTGGTTGTATATGAAAGGTTTTTGGAAAAGACAATGCTCTTCGGCGCTAGATAGTGCGATACCACGGTAGTTCACCTTACCCTTTTAGAAAATTCAGAAATAATTATTACTACTGTAAATATTACTACCTGTATTAATATATTAAGTCCTTTAAGTAAAAAAAAAGTTGAAAGTTATTATTATTATTGGATATATTGCTCTCTTTACCATTTTATTAGTTATCGCAGGAAGTTAATAGCATTATGAAGAAGACTATTCATATTTAATATAACGGGCTCGTAGTAAGCTGACCACGTGAGCTCATGACCACGGCGAATATAACTTCGTCGAAACGTCGGGCAATAAAAAGGTATTACTACTACTAGTTATCGCGATAAGACTCGTTATATTAAATATGAATAGTATAAATCGCGAAAGTTTAAAATGAAGAAGACTATGATCAAATTAAAAAAAAATGTTTATTGTCATAAATAGTCTATCAGAATATGCTGTAATCTGTTCGTTAAATCTTTACCTAGTACAAAAAACTATTCAGTGTCAAGATGTTGTATATTTTTATATCGGTAGCTCTTTAAACCCATGAATATGATATTCAATGTCACTGTTATGTGTAGAGTCAATAACCTATTGCTCTATCGATATAGAACTAACAATAGCACATTGACACGTCTATCTATTCGTTGGTGCATTGCATCCTGTTTTTATCTATACCAATATTATAAAAAGGTAAAATGTATGTG
Organism: Hypolimnas misippus; assembly: GCA_037950945.1. NCBI lineage: Eukaryota > Metazoa > Arthropoda > Insecta > Lepidoptera > Nymphalidae > Hypolimnas > Hypolimnas misippus. The sequence continues at coordinate 3,946,353 of JBBEEQ010000024.1, forward strand.
TAAGTTTGTATGAAAGTGGTAATTTTTGATCCTTCTAATCAGATTTGAAAAATCAATTTTACATTGGATAGTCCGTTTATTGAGAAGGGTTATAGGCTATATTACATCATGCTACAACTCATAGGAGCGTATCAGTAACTATAAACGCTATTAATATTTTACATATTATAAAAAGTTAATTGTAATTTTATATGGAAGTGGTATCCTAGTGATCAGATTTGAAAAATCATTTTTGCATTGGATGGTCCATTTATTGAGAAGGGTTATTATAGGCTATATTACATCAAGTTACGGCTCATAGGAACGTATTAGTAACCGCAAGAGGCAGCAAGTCAAATTTATTATTTATGTACCTAATTATAAAATGCAACCGGTACTGAGTAACTGATCTATCAACACATAGCTTAAGCCACTCAACTGAAGTAGGCAGTTATTACGACGCACTCAAAACTCTGATATTGTTGATTTGTAAACAACCAAATTAATATAGTACCTAAGCGAAATTAAATAATTTAGTAGATGCTAAGAAAGGATTTTCCGAAATTCACCCCCTAAATGGGTGAGACTGAGTTTTAAAGTTTGCAAGCGTAAAAACAAACTTCAGCGAGCAAAGCAAGAAAATTATTATTATATCCTACTAGCTTTTGCTCCAGGCTTCACTGGTCTTAATTTTATAATTTTTGAAAAATTTTGACGCTGTTAAAAAAAAAGTTAATTCAATATATTTTTTTTTTAAATAAAAATGAACCAATTTCAAAAACGTACAATCGTTTTTGAATTGAAATTTGAATTTCAAAAACGATTGTAATTGGTAGAAATAAATTAACAGATAAAAACTATTATATTGGAAGTTAATTGTACTATGCCTATAACATTCTTGCAAGTGGAAGTAATAATTTTACAAAGTCTTACCGCAATCGGAAAAATGATATGGCGGCGCATAAATTGCGAACAAATCCACATAATTTTTAATATATTAGATAATTTTTATATATATTTTTAAAAATTATTAGTCTCCGTTCTCTCAATTATAAGCTTAATCACTGTAAATCATTAAAATCTGCCTTTTAAACTTTTAATTTTCGTACTTCTCCATAAAAAGGGGAAGAAAATAATTCATATTCTTTTTTCAAAAAGTGAAAAACAATTCATATTCTAAAATAAAATCCGATAAGTTCTTCTATAGCTCTAAAGCTTAAGCTATTTTCGTAACATCACATAAATCTACGGACAAAACCGGTTTAGAATAAATCAAGCGAACAAACCATCCGAAAAAAATCCTTAACAAATTAGTTAAATTCCAGGACAGTTGGTACGAGGGCTGCCATGAGCATAATTTATTCAGGACAGTAATTTTGTGATATTAATTTAATCAAACATATTATATAAATATAGGCTAATGGATTTAGGCATCCAGAATGTCGACCACTTTGGATGACGTGGCATAGCGACTGAGTTTAACAAGCAAGAATGTTGGTAATGGGTGCAGTTTTTATTTTAATTAGTATGAACGCAACATAATTATCTATAATTACCAAATATCATTAAATTTAATCAACAAATTCACGTCTAAACATCAAGTTTGACCATTTATGACACATTTCATTAAATTAGGCATTGTAAAACTGACGTGAGATTAACGTCATTAAATTTAATTCTATACCATTGATTTCATAATGTAAATTAGGTTGTACTTACGAGTATTGTGCAGATATATTGCAGATGTCCCATAGTTGTTCCAATAAGGAGAAGGATATTCAGGAATGAGCTCATTCCACCACACTGCTCTACTGTGGATTGGCGAATATATTTCCAAGATTTATTAAAGTACATGCTGGTTTCTTTTCAATTTTTCTCTCAAAATCGACGTCGAGATAAATTTAAACGCAAAAGCATTTAAATAAATGAGCCAATAATCATTTAATGAATTTCAAAGTATTGAAATCTATTATTATGTACCTACATAATAAATTCTGTCTAGACATTTTGTAAATTAGGAATAATCCGGAGAAATTGAAATCAATAGTAATCCTAGTGACAAGTAAACTCGCGAGTAATCGCATAGTTATCAGGCAGTCATCCTGTATGTTGAAAGTGAGCAATCACATCCTAACGTTACTCCATCACGAGCGGTCGTACTCGGTCGTCGTGTAGAACGGACGATATGAGTGTTCAAAATAAAGTGTTTTTGATAACTGGTGCCGCGACCGGCATCGGCGCTGGAGTGACCCGAGCTTTAGTGAAAGAAGGCGCTAAGGTTGGTATGAATAAGAAAGAAAGATTGAATACGGATTTTTCGAACGTCGTTTCTAATTGCATATAATTATTTTGTATCGATCGTTAGTTGTTATTGAGAACAGGCGTTAGATATCGGTATTAGATAGTGTCTCAACAATGCGTAAAGACACAATTATGAATAAATACAATACATTTTCAACCAACTTTAAAAATAAGGATTCTTTTAACTTATAGAGTCTTTTCAATGTTAAATTCAGAACTCGGTAATTTCCTAACTGATTTTGATTTTTTTATTATTTTAAGAGGGTTTTGTCTCAGATCAGTCTCATAGAGTTTTTATCGAAATCAGAAATGTGGTTCTATGATTATTAAATCAAAAAACTGGATTTAGTATACAATTCAAGTAAAAAAAATAGCGTGTTATGTTTTTGAAGTCATTCCTTTTTTTAAAGTCTTTGTTATAAAGGCTATGTTTTATAATTGAAATAATTTTGATCAATTAATTTTTTTGTTACGTTGTGATTTATGTGCAAAAAATTTTTCGTTGTTTGTGTGATATAATATTAAATGTAACAAAGGTATTTATATGTATTTATCGATATTTAACATAAATATTAATGTTATTCATTATTATTATCAGTTATTAATTATATTCTTAATTACGTTTTTATATTTTTGATATATTGAATACTGATAGTGTTACTCCAGTAAAATAATATAAAATATTAAATTTTCGAACGTCACATATAATGGACACAATTATGGATAAATACATTACATTTTCAACCGACTTTAAAAAGAAGGAGGTTTTAAATTAATAGAGTATGTTGGAATATCTTTTATTCAGAACCTCATCATTTCTTAACTGATTTTGAATTTTTTTTTTTTATTTGAAATGGTTTTTTTTTTATTTGAAATGAATTATAAGTACTATTATTATCACAAAGTTTTATTATTTAATCGTAGTAACTACTATTGTTTATTTATACTACCACTAGCGGCCCGCCCCGGCTTCGCACGGGTACATACACACACACACACACACACGCGCACACACACATACACCCTTCTTTTTTGCGTCGGGTTTAAAAAAAAAGTAAAATTATAAAGGAAGTTTGAATTTTTTTTAATGATTTTTTTTTATTCATAGTTTTTATTAATGTACTCGCGGCACTTTATTTTATTACATTGATTCTCCCCCGTACCCCAGTGACGCTTACATGGAGCCTACATCGCATGCTGGCTAGCTGCGCGCGGTGAGCGGCAACCACGCGACTTTTTTCTAATACTTGCATTTTTAAATTCGTGATATCTATCGAATGAAATGTCCGAATTGAATAATTCAAAAAGTGATAAAAAGGTATTGAAGCCGTCATGAATATAAAGTAATATATTTATTTTGATAAGGCTTAATACCAAGGTACAAATAAAGAGCCTTTTCAAGCAGCGGCATATAAATTAAATTTTTAGAACAAAAAACCGCTTACTGTGACATAACTATAATATTTAGACATATGCTGTCGCGACACTTTTTGTAGTTAATAATGAGTTCTGCAAAGTCGTAGTAAATGATTTTGTTCTATCATCAATAGTTTTCGCAGCGCACGCGACGTAAGGAATTTTTCAGGTCATTTTTTTACACCTTGGATTACATAATTAGAGTTTTAGTAAGCATCCCTAATTTTAATATAATATAGCCTATGTTACTCGGGGATAATGTAGCTTTCCAAAGGTGAAAGAATTTTTGAAATCGGTCCAATAGTTTCGGAGCCTATTCATTACAAACAAACAAATCTTTCCTCTTTATAATATTAGTATAGATATATCTTCCCTATTTGAATCAGATATTGTTCATTATTTCATTAGTTTCAATTTTGTTCCTTATAACATTGGCTTTCTGCTAGTGAATGTTTCGTCAAAATCGGTCCAGCTGTTTCAAATATTAGCCAAAACAAACTGAGTGACAGATGGACTGATAAAAATTTAAAAAGTGGTAATTTTGTTGTAAGTACCGTGTATACTTATTTTGTTGTAAGTACCGTGTATTTACTGTAACAAATGTTTAGTGCAATAAAGAATATATATATACTTTCTTATGCATTTATTTAAAATTACAAACAGATACACCAATTTTATTTATTTGTATAGATGTATACCTTCCCTTCTTAAATCGGAAATTGTTCATTTTTTTATTGGTTTCTACAATATTTTGTTATCGCGTAATTCTCTTTTTTACTTTTATTCATTAAATAAATATATTTTTAAATAAAAGTAGCCTAATCACGTAATGTTTTTAAGAACTTTTAGACTTTGTGATATTTCGTGATTTTTATCTCCATCCCCTTTCCTCTGGGCCTCACGTGATTAACGGACATCCCCTAATATTTGCTAACTGCAAGTAAAAGTACCATCAAAATCGGTTCAGCCGTTTCAGAGATTAGTCGAAACAAACAGACGGATAGACTGACAGAGAAAAAATAAAAAAAAATGTATTTTTTGATGTAATTACTGTATATACTTTCATGCATTTAGTGATAAGCACAAAAAAATGTTCAACGTGATTCCTTAAATTGACATAACTTTTTTTATTTATGGACCGATTGACATGAAACAAAGCCTAAATGTTAAGTGAAGCTTACTACAATATATTAGTGAAAACCGCATCTAAATCGGATAAGCCGTTTCCGAGATTAGCGTGCACAAACGCACAGATAAACAGACAACAGACAAACAGATAAGAATTCTAAAAATCATTGTTTTGGGTTATATTGCGTTGGTAAAGGTCCCCCTATAATATTTTTTTTCATATATCTTTCACGTACAGACAGCGACCCGTTAGAATTTTATTATTAGTATAGATATAGATATAGATTGATATTTTCCTCGCAAAAGAGCTCCGACAAACGCGTGCGATCGCTGCAAATCATGATGTGCTATAGGGCGAAGCGCGGCCATCGACGCGCTTACCGCGGGTCGGTACCGCCGCGGCGCCGCAATAACTACGTCCCTGCATTTTAAATTTGTAATATCTTCGGAAATATTCACTTAAATTACATGCTGTAAAAAGCATATTGATCTATAATAAATGCACAATGTATTTAAGGTACTTAATTGGATAAGGATTAATGCTGTATCATTTAAAATCACTTCGTAAATAACCATTTTTAGTAAAGGATAAAAAATGGTTATGGTGGGTTATCCCTAAGAGATAGACATATACCATCGCGGACTTTTTTGTTGAACTTTTTAAGGTGGACAATACTGTAGTACATTATTTTGGTCTATCTCGTAGGGTTCAGCCAGCGTTTGCAATATAAGCGTAAAAAAAACGTGCTTATTTACGACATCACATTAGAAACCTCTAAATTTATCAGCGTTTCTCTACTATATTATGCATGTATTATACATATAAACCTTCCTTAAGAATCACTCTATCTATTAAAAAAAATCGCATCAAAATCCGTTGCGTAGTTTTAAAGATCTAAACATACATAGGGACAGACAGACGGCGGATAGCGACTTTGTTTTATACTATGTAGTGATTGTAATATTAGAAAACTTTATAGAAAAAAACCGACGTAAAAAACGTATTTTATTTAGGCAAAATAAGTGAAAAATAAATATTTTGTACATTTTGAAGTAATTCCGGTTGGCAATTGTGATCTTCGTCATCAGTTCACCAAATTTGGTGTCCGAGAGCATAAGCAAGAGTTACTATCAAAAATACCTAAATCGATATAGTTGTGCCTATATTTTTTGAGGAGTTCCCTCGATTTCTCTAGGATCCCTTCGTCAGATCCTAACATGATAACAATAGAACTAACTTGGAAGTATACCTTTTCGAACAAAAAAAAATCAAAATTGGCCCACAATTGGCGGAGTTATCGGTGAACATACATAAAAAATACGAAAGAAACTCTGTTTGTTTGTTTATTTGTCAAGTTTTACGCTCACACAGCTGAACCAATTTTGATTAATTTGGTATAACTATATCGTTAGTTTAAAAACTAATTTTCCTAGCCATGAATCGAATACTCCTATATTATTGCACCGTATAATAGTGTTATATAGTAGTGTTATTATAAGGATCCACTTCTGGGTAATACATAGTATAAGAGAAACTAAAGGAAATCTCTTTTTTTAAGTGTTATATAATTCATATAGGAATTATATCATGTATTTTGGTATTTATTAAAATCGGCCTCGAGAGCTTAACTATTTATCGCTAATCCTTATAGTTTCGGATTTTGCCTACCACGGCCGGTTATATTATTGAAACTGTATATTTAACCTTGGAGTGAAATAAGTTGTTATAAAGAACCAATAATTTCTCAAAGAAATAAGCTATTTAAAATAATTACTCTACACAGACGAAGTCGCGGAAACGCGGAAACCAAATATATTGTCTTTCGTTATATCGTTTCTTTAAATATGGAACATACATTGTAGTATTCCTAATTCACAAACAATTGTTTGAAGTCTTCTTAGTCCTGATGATTTTTTTATAAAAAAAAATAATAAACTGTAATTTTATGTAAGAATTAAATTTTATTATTCCAGCACGTAGCTGTTCTAGATGTGAACACGGCTGCGGGAGAGGCGTTACAAAATGAATTAAATGAGAAGCATGGGGCTGATAAGGTGCTGTTTATTAAATGCGATGTCACAGAAGATTTAGATTCGGCTTTCGATGAAGCAGCTAAACAGCTTGGTTACATCGATGTTGTCATAAATAATGCTGGAATCATGAACGATGGTCCTAATATTTACGAGAAGGAAATAGCTATTAATGTGGTAAGTAATTTTTCTTGGAATCTTGTTGGTCATAGGTTCCCAAAGTTGTTGCTGCCGTCTCCCGGTGGGCACCGGAGTCTTTTAGAGAAGTAATAGGGGGTTTGAAAATTGGGCAATTAACAGAATCTTTATAACAGGGAGTAGTAATTATGTGATTATATGATTTTAGTTCATACTTTTATAATAATTGGTCATTCGTTGCTATTTATGTCAAATTATTGATAAGGCGATTAATATATGGCTTATGATGATGCGATGGTCTGAAAGTTTTGAAAAACTATATCCTAGACTATCAGCGTTTTAGCTTGAAAATTTAATTGATCGACTTTAAACTTGGTATAGTAAGTATTTTTAATGCATATTTAATAATTACAACTTTCAATAAAATAAATAATAATAGTTTAATAAAATACGTAGTAAAGTTGCAATCTTTCCTGTTGTGACAAAATTTCTTCAAAATAGTAATAATAACGGACATTGACCTCTTACATCTTTGCGAAAAATCCTGTTTCGGCATCTGAACGATTCACAAGTTATAAAATAGTGAAAGTTAAAAAAAGAAATATAAACACATACATGTTAAGATTTCGGAGTGATTCGTATTAAACCCACAGGCCAATACTAACGTATAAATTCAGTAACTCTAGTTTGAAGTTTTTGTTCGATTTGAAAATATATTTCTGATGACATATAAAGTTTATTGTGAAACGTTTTGGTAATAACGTTTATTAAAAGATAAAATATTTAGCCAATTTATTAAAAGAACCGTTAGCGGAAACTTCACAGGAGAGCATTTTAATGTAAATATTTGATTTTCTAGGATTTCCTTTTATTAGGATTATTATAAAAGCATTCTTATTCACGATGCAGAAAAATGCTCTCTAAGAATGCTATAATAATAAAAATTTATATTATTTCCATATGGTTTGGATGACATCATCCGAATCTGTACAGCGCCATCTCCGCCCCACCAGATTTATCTTGGCAATATAATTCTAGAAGAATAAAATTTAGGTAGTATTTATTATATAATATTGGATATTTCTTAGATCAATGTTTTTAAATATCAATTGTGAGAGTCACTGCAAATATCGTTACAAAAGTAAATTACGTGAAATGCGTAAAGGCATAAATGTATTCATTCAAAAATGTATACCAAATCGTTTTAAAAATTGCAATTCTTTCAAACAAATTAACAATTTTTTTAATGAATTTTACTTAAATTAGTAAGCAGTTGGTAATATTAATTTTAATATAAATATGTATATACATTAAACAATATCAAAATTAGGTTTTGTTATGAGAGATTAAAATCAAATCTTATATTTATTTAAAGATGCTTTTATGCTGTCAAAAGTGTTACATTTTCAGATATTTAAATTATTCGTTGATAGTAATTTAGTTTATGTTTGTGTTAGGCATAATGAAGGTAATGTGTTATTTTTAAATATGTTACAGATTATGTTTTTAAAGTATTTAATAATATCACAAAATACCAGGGGCTAATCGTTGAAAACTATAGATATCAAAGTATGCAACACTTTCAACTTATTGTTTATTTTTAACACCGGGCTTTAAACAGACTCAAACAGTTAAAAGTGTTGTTACAAATGAGGTGTTATAAGTGTGACTTGTGTATTTGTGTGTATTTTTGTGTTTGAAAGTTGATGTAATCGAGATGGTTTTTAGCTATAATTTATGAAGATTTGCTTAGTCGCTTGAAGGTCAGCTCTTTTCTAGTTGTTGAAAGAATCTAAGCAACTTCTATATGTCTAGTTGGCTCGAAATTACAGTAATACTATGAATGATATCAAAATAACATATTATGGTAACCTTAACCTGCGGGATCACTTAGAATCAATAGGACACAACTTCTCACCAACTTACAGTGTAAGCATCGTTTTGAGGCTTATTGAAATGGTCTCAAGGAATAGATTGTTGGGATTTTTTTTTATTTTAAACTTTAATTATCTTTACTACAAAGTTTTATAATGAAACATCTCCTTTATTCGTCGGAATGTATCATATTTTATAGCGATAGTGTTTGACAATTAGCCTTAATGGATCATTATTGGACTATTTAGGTACTCGCAAAGTACAGACGATTAAGAGTACGGCGCGAATACGAGTATCTTAGCAACTTGTTCGACTGTATTCAATACTCGACTCGAATACAGTCTGTTTGAACACGAATCAAAGCATTATTCGTCTGTATCCGTGCGTGGTATTTACATATTCATCACTTTGAAGCTCAAGTTTCGGTCGTTCAAACGATTAAGATATTTTTTGCGATGAACTGGACGAGTGAGAAATTTATAGAACTACTTTCAAAGTATCATCTTCTAATAACTTTAAAGTTATTAAATAAAAAGGAAAGAGTCATGTGGGATCCCACAAATTGGATTCACAACGATAAAAATCTATTAAAAGTGCTTAGATCCGTATCACGACAATTACGAGTCGATAATTCTTTTACGAGTTTACACGATAAATTAACACGAAGGTGTTATTAACAAGTCTGGTGTCGTGTTTAATCTATCTATTCTGTCTATTATGTCTGATCTATTTTTGTTTGTTTTTTATTTCAATACCAACAAGCTAAACACTGAGATGTATAAAATAACTTAAATCAACATAATATTACAATATTACTTAGTATCTCTGTTTTTACAGGTATTACATAATAAAATTACAATATAATATTATATAGGTTATCCCTAAAGTAAATCGCTATCTTGAAGGTCTTTAAAGTGTAGGTCATAACTTCTCAAATCACAAAAAATCGTTTTGTATAAGTCCCTTGAGTTAGAGTAAGTCCCTTGGTTTAGAAACTGGAGTCCCTTTTGTATTAAAATGACTACTTCTTATTCTTTATTACCTGTATAGTTTATCAAATAAGTAAAGGTCTCAAATTTAAATCTCTCATGTCCCATAAAAATATCGTCTGAATTTAATTCAATTTAATTTAATCCACAATTAGTTTTAAAATCATCATCATATATGATATTAGCGCATATTATATACATATATACTAAAATAGTAAAAAAAAGTTACATTGAATTGCTTGAAAATATATTACTATTTATTCACAGAAGGTATCAATTTCTTTAAGAGGGAATTTCAAAGTTTTATGTTGGTTACTATTTTTCTCGAAAATAGAACAGTCAAAAATACTACGAATGTTGTGTCGATAATGTAAATGAGACATTAGAATTTCAATGAATTAGTTTAGTTATTGTTCGTGTGTTTTTAGTCACAGTGGAAAATATAAATACCTAAATAATACTCGACATAGTAACAGACTAAACAACAAATATTTTTCAGTTTATGAATCGCAGCAATTTACACTTACTTACAATATTTACTTATATCTATAATCTACTTCAAATAAATTGTCACCGCGTCGCATTGTCGGGTCACGCGGTAGACTGTAGGTACATATAACATAGGTATGATGTATGATCTATAAATAGTATAAAATACGCTATTTTGAGATTTCTTTACTAATTTCTAAGCCATGTAACGAATTTTCTCACACTATTTCCCTGTCATTTCATCAAAATTAATATTATCATAAATTCTAAATGTTTTTGAAGTATCGCTTCTTATCGTAGAAAATTTTTTTACTTTTATTATATATGTATTTATTTTTTTGCACGCCTACTATCAAGTCTCGTACATCATTCTGGGTTGGCTGGTAGAAAATGCTGTAATAGCGTTAAGTCCGCCCTTTGCACATTGTTCTTTTTGTGCAATAAAGTGTAAAAAAAAAGTTGTTTATGGTTGCAACGATACTTTCAAGGAAAATATCACGTAATATTTGAATGAACGCACAAAAAAAAATGCGCCGGATGAACTTTAGGCGTCAATTACATTTTAAATTTTTTCCCTCGCAAGTCATGTGAACAACTCTGTAACCTGGAAAAAGTTATCTAGATGACCTTACGAAATCTGTTCACTTCAAAATTGGGACATTAAGAGTAAATTATTTCAAGGTATTTAGGTAAATTATTTAATATGCAAAATTACACACAAAATTATAAAACTAATATTATTTCAGACGGCTTTAGTAAAGGGTTCGCTGAAGGCTTACAACTGGATGCGTAAAGACAGAGGCGGCCAGGGTGGCACAGTGATCAACATTTCCTCAATAGTAGCGTTGTTCCAAAGTCACCTGTTGCCCGTGTACAGCGCAACTAAGAGCGCCGTTCTACAATTTAGCAATTGTTTGGGTGTAAGTATGATTTTATGTTTTTAATGCTAACTAATTTTTGTCCGTGGCTTCACTTTCGTTGATTTGTATTTTGTATTGCCGAACGAACGAATGACGGTCTCAAAGTTTTTTTTTATCGGGTGAAAATTACACCAGTGCACAACGCAAAGGAGGGTAATGTATTTATCAGCCTATGTATGGGTTTGTACCTTTGTGGCTCCATTTAGACCAAAATGCGTGGATCATTTTTGATAAATACGTCGTTTCATTCGTCATGACAACGAAAATGTGATAAAAATTTGGAAAATTAAAAATGGCCGAATGACGCCGTAGTGTGAAAAAGAAATACACGAACTATGTCAAGTAAGGTATCGTTAAATAGGTATTTAAAAATCATTTTTGCGTTTATGATATCATTTTTAAATTAGAAATAAAGTTGAAAATCTATAACGATCTAAAGTTGGTTAGTAACAATTCTCAAGTATAAGCTTTTAGATAAAACTGATATTGATACGGTACTGCTAACTGTAGATGGTCTTATGAAACAGTCGTGTTTTTTGATTTCTTTTTTTAAATAAAATATTTATATAAAGTGATGCAATTAAATCAAAATAAACAGACTTATTAAATTTTGTACAAAATATAAATAAAATGTGCATTTTTATTTATTCTGTCTATCCGGTAACAAGTAAGACAGTCGCGCCATCTATTAGAAGTTATTTATAGTTAACTTATATCCTTCTCGTAAATGCAAACTATAAGTTTACTTATCGCAATTAGATAGACGATATGGCAACATAAAAAATTAACATACAATTATAGATTTTCGTATATTAGATTTCTGAACGTGACTTAACATTTAGAAAATAGCCGACCAAAAGCAACACGTGGTTTTTTGTGATCGGTATATTTGAATAGCGTATGAATAATAATTGAAATATTAAAATTTGGATATCAAATTGAAATTTTCAACATAAAATCAGACTTTTCCAGCATTTAGAATTATATCCAATGCGTTCAAAAAGTTCATAAACGGAACAAAGTCGTCTGAATCTGTATTCCAAATGGGTGTTCCACAGGGATCAATTTTGGATCCTTTTTAATTTTCAATTAATATTAATGACTTGCATTTTTAACAATATTTACGATATTGTGTCGTTTGTTGATGATACTTGGTTAATTTAAGGTCGACAGAAAAAAAGATAACTGTGACGACGTAAACAATGCACTATCTTATGTACAGAAATAGTTGACTTTAAAAAATTTGCACCACCTAACATAAATAAACAAAATTCTAATCGTATGTTGAATAATGAATTACTTAATATGAATGATAGTACAGTATATTCGGTTATAATTTTAGATTCAAAACCTTAGTTGAATAATCAGTCATCTCTTGCAAGAAGCTCTACAGCTTACGCCGTTGTAAAAACTATTTAACTGATATTGGTACTGTTCGTTTAGTTCTACAGTGTCATGTCTTATGGTATATTGCGTTGGATAATGCCACAGATATTAAAACTGTATTCGTTTTACAAAATAGAGCCATCCAAGCAATATATAACCTTGGGGCTCGAGACTCCCTTCGAGATGTATATAAAAATGTAGACATTCTCACGGTCGCGTCACAATAACATGTAGCTCGATGGTACAGAACCCTGCGATTCCGATTCGCACTTGACCGGTTTATATTTATTATAGATATATTAAGTCTCAGGTCACGTACAGAGGACATACAAATTTAACCCCGACTAAAAAAGAGGGGTGCTATTAGTTTGATGTGTGTATCTGTGTGTCGGTCTGTGGCACCGTAGCTCTCTAACGAATGAACCGGTTTTGATGCAATGTTTTTCTTTGAAAGCTGATGTAATCGGAACGAAAAAATCGTAAGAAAAATGAAATAAAATACCATAGTTGTGCAAGCTTGACCTGATAGTGCAACATCATCTGAAATCATCAGGATATATCATTCCTCACCAACTTACAGCCAAAGTATCGTGTTGGGGCTCGTTAAAACGGCCTTCATGAAAAGTGTTCGGTTTTTTTTTAATTTATAATTTTTATTATGTATGTATGGTGTTTATTTATCCAATTCAAACTTCGCAACTCACCATAAATATCTTTGCTAGTATATAATACAAAATGAATATGCATAACATAACACAAATGTTATTCATTGAGATCAGTGGCGCGTACAATTTTTTTATTCAAAGATAAGCACAGGATACAAATAAAAATGCATATGATTAATGTAGATATAATTATGTTTCGCGTATAAACTATATGATTAGCATAATAAATGTATAGCCAAAATTCAAGAAAAATAAAATTAGCTCTAATAAAGAAATTTAAACAATTTTAAAATTACGTTTTCATAAGAATTACTCGTATAAATTATGTATTTAATTTTTTATTTGCAATTAATTATGTACTTAGCGTTATTTACATATTAATTTAAATAATATCAAGTGGGTGCTAATTTTAATGCTTAGTCTGCTATTATTATAAGTCAACGAATTTATTATTTTTTACTAACTATGGGCGGTAGTTTAATTTGCGTTAAAGTTTTTGTCACTATTTTGGATTCTCGTCAAATGTGAGGTACACGAGCGTAATAATACATAGCATTAGTAAATCCATAAGCTTTAGGCAAGAATGATACTTATAAGTTTTGCTCTTAGAATTTCATAATTCTCTGTAACTTGGTAACAGTTATTTATGTAACCTAACGAAAACTATTGCTGTTGAAAAGGAAAATACTGATAGTAATTAATTTTAGGTGTAAAGCAATGACAAATATCGTCTCTAAATCGTTATGAAATGTGTAATTCTCGCTTAAGATTTATTTTTATATAAGTTAATTGCAGAGGCGTAACTATACCTTCTGAGGCCCGTAGTAAATTCTTTGGATGGGGCCTCCAAGTAAAAAACACCACATTGTAACTTATGAAACTATTAGTAATATTGTGTGTACTTTAGTTAAATATCTGATAGCGTATATCTGAAGAGCGTAGATTTGTACGCATTTTAATGAAATAACAATTTACTTTTAGTAAGATTTTTTAAAATAAAATTCCTTTTAAGCCGGGCCCTCTCGGGTCCGGGGCCCGTAGCTTTTTGTCAGCCCTGCCACTCTACAGTTACGCCCCTAGTTGATTGTCATTGCTTTACAACTAAAAGTATTCACTGCCAGGGACTTTATTTTTGACAACCACACCTTTCATAAGGTTACTCAGCTGACTGCTACCATGTTACAGAGTTGTTTTATGTGAATAATGCGAATAAAACTTACAAAAGTAAATCGCGCTTTAGATCAAACTGTCATATGTAACAATGTAAATTACAATGATTATTTGATATCTTTTTTTACAGAAAACAGAAAATTACTCACGGACAGATGTTCGCGTGATCACAATTTGTTTCGGTATGACCGATACTAATTTAATACGAGGAAGAATTGGCTGCGTCGACGAGGATTTAGAAGAGAAACTGGTGTTTACTCTACAGCAGTTCCCTTATCAAACGTAAGATTTGTTGCCGTGTTAACGATATTAATATAGTTTTCTGATTCATTAAATTTTATATTTGTTTATGAAAGTTGTAATACAATTTGATGTCTCATTATCACACGTATTCTTGATAACATTACTTTATCCTGGGTTGTTTTTACTAAAATCATTAAATTAACGAATTAAATTTGACAGACGCGTTGGCGCAATGGTCACTGCAACTGACTAAAGCGCTAACGGTCGCGGCTTCGATCCCCGCTCACGGCAAACATGTGTATTGGCCATACAGATGTTTGTGGTCTGGGTGTTTGTGTTAGTGTTGTAAGTGTTTCCGGACCCCTGACACAAGGTCATGAGATCTTAATGGGGGCCCGTTGAGTGTGATGCGTTATTTATTTATTTATTTAAATCAAAAGTTTTTATTGGCAACATTACAATATTTTTTATAAAAGAGAAAAACCGAGATTCAAAGATTTGTAATGTGATGTCGTAAAAAACTACATTGTAATCATACGAACCCGAGCGGGGTAATATAATTTTCTTGTATAACTTCCTATATGCACGAAGTGATTGCCACGCAATTTGAGAGACGAATTCCAAGCAAGTAAATCCAAATATTGAAGTTAATTCAAATATTTATACTTAGATGTTATTTTTACTTTGCAGCATTGATTCTGCTGTTCAAGGACTTTTATCGGCATTCGAAAGCGGCGCAAGCGGCAGTACTTGGTTAATAACGACAAACCGACCCGCTGAGGAAATTACCAGTAATATTGACAAAGCATTTGATGTATTACGTCAAGGAGTGTTGTAAATGTAGTAATATTTAATTTTATACGTGAAAACTCCTTCAGGCGCAGGGAAAATCGTATGGGTACGCCTCAGCGTCACCCTATTGTTAAGGAGCAAATGTCAAGGATTAAAAATATGAATTATTTTTTTGTTTTTTTTTATGGTAATAAGTTTTCATCTCTATTTTATTTTTAATTAAAATTTAGGACATTGTGCAAAAATTATTAAGTTTATGTTATATACCGTGACGAAAACCTTATATTGTTGAATTGTGTTATTTGAAAAGAATTTATTTTTCTTTATTAATGTAAAACTTGTAATTGATACACTAATATCTATTTGTCATCGTCAGTCGTCAACTTTAACGTTTTTATATTGATTTATTTTTTTAAAATTAAACATTAATTAAAGCTATATATTTAAACTTACATTTTGTTTAATTATATTTTACACACAGCACAGTATACTATATACCTATGCACAGTTAAAGAAATCTATTAGGGGTAAAAAATCTTACTATCTACAAAAATAAACTATCTAAGATAGAAAAAGAGTTAATAATAGTACATTTATTACACTTTATATTTATAATATGACTAACGGTTGTTTTTCCTAAATAAAGATATAAGCTTCGCCAATGATTTACATTACATACATTTCAAAACTTTTTAAAGTAATGAAGTCATTATTTTTTTTTATATTAGCAGTCTTGTTTTGAATAAAACCGTATGAATGTTAGGTATAAAATAAAACACATTTTCATGCAATAAATAATTTTTATTTTTAAAAACTTCTTATATCACCCCTTACGTTTGTCATTGAATGATTTGAAATTAGTTTCTCTGCTTAAGCGGCTATTTCCATCATTATTGTCTTCCAGGATAATACCTGATTTGAATTATTAATCACATCCATTATCGGAAACTTACCTTCGTATTGTAAGGTTAATCGTCCACAGGATATATAGCAAACATTACTTACATAGCGCACTATAACAGGCTAAAAGTCGTCCCGCACTTATAAGACTTCGCTACAGCACGGCAAAAAGTGATCATTCAAAAACAAGCTAAAAGTCCTACCAATTAGGTTAATTTTACAATGATAACTTATTCCCATCGCTCGCTTGCTGCGCGTTGTTTGTAACTGTATTTATCATTGTAAAATGAACCTAAATAGTATACCTTTAAGCTTGTTTTTGATTGGTCATACTTTGCCGTGCGAAAGCGAATTCAAGTTACTGAGCGATGACCCATAGGCACTGCACAAACGCATACATGGAAAACTATTTCATCAGCGATCCGTTTGTGACAAATGGAAGCAAGTGGACGCAAATACTGGTTATGTCTGCGCAGGAAGTAGTTGATTTCACATTGATTTTATGAAAACAAAATATTGACTAGTGTTATGTATCCGACACACGACTCAAGGTATTTCCGTTTGTGCAGCGCCTCGTTAAATACTATCGTTTTTAAAACATGCGTTTGAGTCGATTTTACTAAAATACCACCTCTAATTATCACAATGTATTATATTTTTTATGCTATAGTGTTTGACAAAGAGCCATAATGTTATTAAAATCAAATATGAATAAACAAAATGTAATACATTATAAAATGTCCTTAGCGAATCTTATGCCTAATTACTTACCGGAATTCGATCCTTATTAGTAGCACTATCAAAAGATGCAATAATACTGGCTGGGTTTATTTTTCAACACCGGAATCGATTCCTAGTTTGTATTTTTTTACAAAAATCTAAAGATGATGTTTTGTCTATATATTTATAGTTTTAGATTTGGCCGTCTTAAAAGATTCTGCATATATACAAGATAGCCAATTGAAAACGATTTCCAATGCCATATAAATATTATGGTATAATTCTTATTCTATCCCTCTATCGTTTTTATCTCTTAGTATAAGCTTTTCTCTAAGCTGTTGACATTCTTGGTGGTTGTTTCGTTTTCAGTTAGACCTTATATGATAACTGTTAATAATATCAAGAATTCCTATAACATCATATAGCCAATAATGATCTCTTTTTTCTTAATAATTTGCGCATATCGGATTAAAAAGATTTTAATGAACTCTAAAATACATGATTTTAATGAATATATATCCTGTGGACGTTCAACCGTATGGCGCAACATAAGGAAAAGAAGTCCGGAATCATCGTACAATATGGAAGACGATATAAACATTTCCTAAACCATTTCTAATAACTTACATTGTTAATTAACAAATCCTACAAATTAAAAAAAATCTATTCATCCGTTAAAAACAACGAATATCGCCATATCGAACGAAAATATTTAATTAAAATTGTAAATTTATATGCATCCAGTCACTGGCGCCACTATAACGCTAGTGGTACCATAAGACTGGTAGTAAAAAGTTATACACACGCCTATAGCTTATCATATTAAGCTATGCACAGACTGCGCATTCTTGGATCCTTAATCTTCATCATTTTATATACGTGTACACAGCATTTGACCAGATTTTGTATATTGTGCTGATATTAAACGCAAAACACTCTGTTTGTACATTTGACAAGCTTGTATAGATTGTGACGAGACTGAACGCGAAACGCGCGTTTTGCATGTGTACGTGTATCTGCAGTTATGAACAGTATATTTCAAGGAACGTGTACATTTGACAAGCTTGTATAGATTGTGACGAGACTGAAATTATGAAATTACATTTCAGTGACTTTTTTTGACATTTAACAATTTTGTATAGACTGTGACAAAACTAAACGAGGTATCCGGTATGAATGCTTATGCATAACAGCTACCTGCAGATATTTGAATAGTGTATATCGGTGAATACTTATCCAACGACGAATACCCGAGAACGCACAGTTTCTACATAGCCTTACATGGAAATAGAATTGATTTAGCATGCCATACGAATATGCGGCGGCAGTTACACAAGGATGAAATGGACATGTCAATAGGCATGTCTGAACACAGTACAGCTTCTGGCATGTGATTAACATGTTTCTGGGACGTTTTAATTGCGTGTGTATTTCGGAAATTTAACGTTGTCACTACCATGTGGTGGCATGTCGATAATAAAAAATGGCGCCCGTAACTGAATTCATATAAATTTGCTTTCACATTAGTCTTATAAAATACGAATCGTTATAGATAAAGAACACTTTAATTACAAACCTACACCTCGTATTGTAACAGTTGCTATATTTTTTTTATCGAATTTAGAATCTATGTGGCTACATTTATACTTGTACTCTTTTTATATGTATATGTTAACAACAGAAATGAAATTCTATATGTATATCCGCTAATACTTGAAAAATAAATTATAAACGTAGAATAAGTTTATATAAGTGTTTTTAACAGCCAAAATATATTTTTTTTTAATTAAAAAAAATCAGGCATAAAAACAAAGAATTAGGAGCAATATTTTCTAGAAAAAATTAAATAAAACGCACAAGTGTAAACGCAGCTTATAAGATAATTATTAAACTTCAATCTAATTTTCATTCAATTTTTATCAATATCTTATTTTTAGTACGACGAGGTGTTCTCAATAGGATCTTGACTCTACAATTTCACTAATAGTTAACTCGACATTATAGAATTCAATAATTTCCTTGGGAAATAAATTTTTATATCACTTTAATACATTACTAAGATATGAATAGTTTAAATTTTATTTACACCACATTTCAATTTGTTAGAATATCTCGTATTTGAATTTATTAATTGATTTTAACAAATAATTTTTAAAATGTACACTATTTGAATTAGGTATAAATATTATATGCGTGGCAAATTCGTGGCCATTCTCTTGAACATTTTCGTCAATAGACGATAAATTGTATTTTATTGTAAAATAATTTTTTTGTATAATCATCATTAATTTGACTAAAGAATACATCAATAATTTTGTTACATTGAATATGAACATTTTCATTATAAAATGGCAGTTTAGTATCACGTATACGAATAAAGATCAACAATTAGAACACAGGCGAACGCGATTCCGATTATCTTAACACAATGTAAACAAATTTATTGCCACAACGATATTCCGTAAAGCCTATTTATTATTATTAATAACGAACTTCACTTAAGAAATTCTACATTATCTATATACAACATTTTTAAAATCACAATTGAGTAAACAATTGAAATAAAAAGTTGTGCCATAGCCGATCGGTCGAACGTTTGTGCGTAATTACGGAATCATACAAACTCATACACGATAAATCCCATTAAAAATGTAGAATAGGTCAAAAATAATAAATCAGACGGCTCGTAACGTGGACTCATAGACCGATCGGCTGTTATTGGTCCGAAATGTACAAATATAGGTAATTCAAATATAACATATCGATCTAACCACCGGAGCAAACATAATTGTGATTTAACTTGCGCCAACTTACTCTTAATAGAAATCGTTTCGAACATTATCAGTTTAATCACCTCGATCGAAGACTAGAGACGTCCCGCGGTAGACCCGCTCGTAACAATCAGGCAGATCCTAGTCAGGAGATGAGCAACAACATACATACAGTATCCATAGACTCTGTGCTGGAAGACAGTCACACTGTGGTGACTCTGTCGACTTCCACGTATCGCACAGAGTCCTCGCTTGGTCAGCAAATCACTTCTTTTTCGTCAAATATCGCCGTGTCCGAGGAAAGGCTTTTGAGACGCTGTTGGAGCGCCGAACGGCGTCTGCGACAAGAACGCGCCACTGCTATCTGTAATTTTAGATTATCGTAAGTAAATTTTAGGTTAATCTATATAAATAAAATCACTTGTCTTGACTGATTCATCAACGCAGACCCTAAGCCGCTGGGGCTAAGAACTTGAAATTTTGGCAGTAGGTGGCTTTTTGGTTGTAGGCATACACTAAGAAAGGGTTTTTCTGTTTATTCACCCCTAAGAGGGTGAAAAGGGTAAAAACGTTTGTATGCATAATCTTATTCCGTGGTCGTATAACCTTAAAACTTAATACACATACTTCTGGGTGATAGTAATGAAATATAAAATAGAAAACGGCGTTCTATTATTCCACACTGGGGTGCAAGGGGGTAGTAAGGTTTGTATGGAGAAAATGTATTTTTTTACCTAAAATTCAGCACAAACATTACTTAGTGAGAATAATTAAATATATGTAAACCCAGAATTTCAAAATCTAAAATATACGCGGTCGTAGCCGCGAGCAACTGCTAGTGACCTATATAGATCTAGCTGATGATAAAGTCGACTACCTTCATCTATGTAAAATGAATTTTCATTTATGCCTTACTTAAATTCAATCTATTTATACCAAAAATTTATCAAAATTGGTTAAAAGTTTAAGAGTAATTTAAAAATGTCTTTGATGTGATCTTGCAACAGATATTTTAATATATGAATTCCTTGACAAATTGAAGCATATAATCGCTACTTGCATCTATACAAAAAAATAAATTAATTGCCAACTCGCTTATTTCTGTTTTTACAAATTAAATTTTATCAGGCGCATTTATTATTGTAAGCATAGCCTCAAAAATCTACATATTTCGTTATAAAATATTTTTGTAACAAATACAAAAAGATAATATGAAATCCTTGAAACTCTCCAAGCTATTTTTGGTAGCTTTCCCTTAATACGTATGTCATTTTTGACGAATCGCTGACCATGGAAACTTTTTCCCATTATCATAATGATAAAACAGAACTCACCACAGCAAACGCAGCGAGCACAGTAAAGGCTAGTAGTGCTGCCGCATAATGCGCTGGTACTCGCAACAACGCCGAACATTGTGACAGGCGTTCGTCTTCTCCTTGCGGACACTGTGCGATACCGTCGCACCACAGCGATGGTTCTATACACGCGTCTAGTGACGTGCACCGGTAAGGACATTCGCCGGATAGAGCGAATACTCCTCCGCGTTCACTTGGGTGCCTGGAAATTAAAGTAGATAATTAAGACTTAAAAGAAAATAACTAAGACACCCTATTTCATAAAAAAGTAAACCAAATTCTGTAACGCAAATTAACTTTTTTAATAACTGAAATAAATATAACAAAAACAAGCAAGTCCAGTAATCGAAGTTTTGTTATTCAGAATTATTAAATAACTATACTTACTATTGATATAGTTTCTTAATCGATAATTAAAAAAAAAACACATTCTTTTGGAAAACATAACGTCTTCAAAATCAGAAAAGATTATTAGGAAACCTGATTTTTGAAGATTTGTTGTTTATTTAAGATGGATAAGTAACTAACAAGTTCCTAAAATAATCATAAGAATCTTGAATGACGTAATAAATTTAAAAAAGACAACGTGTCATCGCTTAAAAAACCTAAGCTTTGAATTAAGAATCTTCTTCTTTTCGAAGTCACTGACGAAAAAAATATTTTCTACAAACCTTCTAGAAAGTTCAAGCCACGTAATATAATACGATGCACTTTCTACAGCTATCAGTTCAACGGAAAGGGATCTTGGCCAGTCCAGATCGAAGCGGTCTGGAGAAGGCGGAGCTGCTAGAACATGCCGAGCAAGAGGATCAATCTCCTTAGACCATCCTTCTGAAAATACTTCCACTACTTCTTCTTCCTATAAAATAAATATTACGAAATGATTACAATGAAAATTATCTTTATGTAATTATCATCAGAACCTATTAGACTTATTAAAATCAACATATATCAGATGCATAGACAAGAATTAACAATTGGATTTATTATTATTTAAACTTCTAAAAAAATTACAAATATTACCGTTATGGGTAACCTCAGAATTGAGAAGAATCTGACGACACTTCATACGAGTATGTTAAAATTTATTAAGCTGTTTAGGCTACAGAGCATGGGTTATAGAGTATTGAAAACAGAAATACATGAGCTAGTCTGTCTAAAAATAGATGAATTACCTGTTCATCTGGAGGTTTTGGACATATAAATATTGGAGTCAATCCTCCAGCGTATATTGCTATGCGATTTGGTGTACGACACATGTGACTTAGATCTGGTGCAACGGTGATGTTATTTAGAAGTGTAAAATTATCTAATTCTGGTTCCTTGATTATACTTCCTTGAATTTGAATATAGAGATACCGGCCTGGCGCTGGATCTATTAACCACGGTCGATTTTCGCAACGCTCCTGAAATTGTTGAAAGTCAGAAGCTGATTAATATTGAATCTCTTTTAAATAAAATTATGACATCCTTCATAAACGAACATAAACTAATGAAAAAAGGAAGCTTATACAAGCTGCTAAGAGTTAGTATCAGGGACTTACCAATGTTTCTTATGACACTACATTCTAAGATAAATTTGTTTACTTTATGGATAGATACATAATAATAAAAAATTTGCTCACCAAATCTGATAGAGGTGCATGTGACGCAAGTCTCATCTCTCCACTTGCACCGTAAACTCTATGTGTGCTATCGCAGACACTATCCAATCGAATAAACTCAACAGACGCTTCGAATCCAAATGAACGAAAATCATCAACAGCTGACATATTAACTACATCGAATTTGAGCTCAGCGACCATCGAAGTTGATGTAAATTCGTAATCGTTGACGTCACTGAAAAGTATAAAATGGAAAAAAAAATAAACATTAATTAATTCAACTATAACGCATTTACAGAACATTGATTTTAGGTTATGATAAATAATTTATATCCGTATTAAATATTCTGTAAATAAAATGTAATGTTTCAACCAAACGAAAACACGGTTGAATAATTTTTAACAAAAAGGTCGGCTTAGCCTTTATGATTAATTTTTACTTTTCTACATTATTAATAGGTTAAATGCAAATATTAAAAGTAGAAATCCATGCTCTTTTAAAATGGGAAAGCAGCTTCAAAAGCAAAATACATAATTACATTTACTTGAATAACATACTTATCGTAATTATTTTGGTTTTAAAACCGATTTTGGTGAAAATTTCTTTAGACCAGAGCCTCGTTTAAACAAAATATAATTTAGTTTTCGAGTAATCGGTGAACGTGTATGAAAAAATTCTTTTCAGACATTAAAAAACCATAGCTATCGTTTCTAAATATCATTTAATCAAAAAAGGACATATTGAATTTACCTGCACAGACAGTCTCTAGGTACACCCGGTCCACTGTCCCTCCAAGGTCTTTCGAATATTCTCACAGCAGCAGTAGGTATACCCCCACAACGGAACCAAGGCGAATGTGCCGAGTGGACGGATCTGCAGAGCCTTCCTCCATTACGAACACCCCATACACGAAGCCGTACCACCTCTCCTGGATTTGCTTCAAAGCGATATGTACAACTGAAATTTGATAAATTAGAATAAATTATTCGTCTTACGAATACAATTATTTGGCTAAAAGATGAGAAAGATAAAGTTAGGGTTACTAACTTTATCTACCTCATGTATTTTAAAATAGTTTCAATTCAGAATTGAAAGAAACGTAAATTTTCAAATTTACCTTATATTCCTTGCGCCACCTCTACCATACAAGAAGACATCTCTTGGAGATGAAAATGTAACCGGAGGATCTGGTGGAGCTTCAGGAAATGATCTCGATACAAAGCGACGTGAACATGGTCCTCGACCCCAAGGCTCGCCATCTTGGTGAAGGTCAACAAATTCATAAAGAGCTTTGAAGAAAACTGGTCTGGAAATAAAAAGATATGAATTTCAGAAATGTTTATGCATTTATCTCCACCTAATATTTTTATGCTCTTGGATTATAAAATTAAATAGTTGAGTTTTTTTTTAAGTTCTTATTCTAATATTATATTTTACCAAAATAATATTGGAAACATGATAGTTCTCATAGCGATATATAATGTAAATATTTTGTCAATGATTCAAATAAAATGAAAGAGATATACCGTGAAACGCTGCTAACTTGCTTGCTTGTCTTACATAAAGTATTTGTCTTTACATTTTTCCATATCCTAAAAGACATATTTGACGTCGACTCAACAACCTAACTATTGCCGTCAAAGTCACTTACTTGAGTGCAGTTCCTTGAGTCAACTTCAATTCCAAAGTCAACGAGTCTCCTTTGGACAGAAAGCTTTCTGTTCGAGCACATGCTCTAGATTTACGTAATAACGCATGTTCACATGTCCGCGGTGCTCGCTCTCGACAAAATCTTGCAACCAATGTAGCGTTTGTAGGAGGTCGTCCAACTATCACAGATTGTGGGGAAGTCGCTCTTGACATTTGTACGGATCTTTCTTTGTCACTAGAATCGATGGTAATAAGTTTAACATAATTAATAAATAATTTTGTATCTTATAGTAATAGTAACTTTTAACTAATGAAAGCTGATGTAGAAAATTATATTGTTCACATATATAATGTGAATCTTTAACAAAATATCGTGAGGAAAACTGTATGTAGGTAAAAATGTTCGGATACTCATGTCAGCTAATCCGTAGTGAAGTGGAACGTGCATCTTTTCATGGTTACGCGTATAAAAAAAAAAAACTATTATAATATATAGCTTAAGAAAATCCTTACGCAAGTTGCTTGAAGGTGATAAATTTAACATAGCTAAGAAATAATTATATATCTTATAGTAATAGTAATTTTTAACTAATGAGAGCTGATGTGGCAAATTGTATTGTCCACATATATTATGTGAATCTAAAAAAATATTAATAAAAATTGCATGTCGGTAAAAATGTTGATATTTATATCTCCTAATTCGGAATGATGCGATCCATTTTTGGCTTATAACATGGTTACTTACATTAAGTGTAAATAAAATATTATATGTAGGCCAATAAAATCCGCACGCGAGTTTTATTTGATATATTCTACATAAGAAAAATTTTATTATTGAAAATGCTTACCAAAAGATATCGCTACACCCGGGCGATATTCTCATTGGCCCATCCCATATATTCAAATGACTTCCACAATACTCATCCTCCGGCAAATTCGGATTGATAGCGTTGGTCACGTAAAATTTTAATACCGAGAACCACACCCTGAATCGGGGTGCCGAAAATTGCCTTCTGTAAATAATGTTCCTTCCCGAGGGTCCCGATGTATCAATTCCTTGCATGTGATATAGACATGTCGTGTTCGGTGGAAGTGAATGTTGGGGATGTTCTAATACTCCTTTGCCTGTACCTCTGATCCAAAATTCACATGCTCTTTTGTTTTTCGCGTAAGTAGGCGATTGCTGATCAACAAATCGGACCTGTAATACCATTTGGAGCTGTTATATAGGATATAGCATTTAATTTAATGATGGCATAGGCAATGTTAGGTACTCCACATGCCACAAAAAGACGGGGTCACGATCTAATTTGATAAATTAAAACAATGGGCGCGTCTGCAGAATTTGCTCACTCCATTATTATGAGCGACCGTGCGAGCCTACTTACTAATTACTCTTTGGCCGAGCCCCAAACAATGTCCGCGGGCTCTGATTTATTGTTCCCTAATACTAAAGTACTTTATAATGTAACTTCGATAATAAATTATAACCTTCACCATTCTACAATAATATAAAAACCATTGAATAAAAATTTAACATTTAATCAATGAAAAAATTAATTTAATTTCTTGTTGTTGTCAAAAACAAATACACGACTATCACAAAAATAATAGCATAATGGTTATGCAACCATAACTACCATAGTCAATATATGGAGATAAGGATTATGGTTCAAATTCATTGAGTTATAAAATTTATGAATTACCAAAAAAGTTTTGGAATTTACGAAATGTCTTTTGTGATCAGTTTTTAAACCGCGAAGGCCGGATTGAAATTCCCTTAAGGACACTAAAGCTTTGAAACAATTTTATGCTCTCAAATACAAAGGATTATTCTAATTTTAATGGAAAAGAATTTAACAAATTTTTTCGTCTAACAAGAAATCATTACTATCATCGTATAAATAAATCAGAATTTCTTAATTCCTTAAAGAATGACATTTCTTTTGTAAAAATAATTTTGGACTTACAATTTTATATAATTTATTATATATCATATATTAAATTTTATTTAATATATTATTATAGAATATATAAAATAAATTTGATTGTGATAATTTTTTATTACAAATAAAATTTAAAAGATAAATAATAAATATAAAATAAGTAAAACGTAATACCGTTACAGCAGCTTATACTACAAATGGTGCCTGATTCCGTGCCAAAATATCGAAAAAATGTGATCACATTTAAGGTTTACGTAACTTACAGCAATAGAAGCCTCAGGGAAAACCTCAATCGTTGTTGGCTTAACGACTTTAAGGCCGCCTTGCACGTAGCACGTTCGATCTAGTTGTACTAATGATAATAGATTGTCTCTAAGGCCACTATTGGTTGGTCTAATGTCTGGGACTAATCTACTTTACTAAAATAAATTTCTTAGACGAAAGAAATATATATGTAGAACATTTAATAAAGAAAAGTTTCATCAGTAAATACGTTAATAGATTAAATCTCACCTCAACTTCAAGCTGAAAGCCGTGAAGTGATTGTGAAGTAGCTGGCTGCAAGAATGTCCCAAAAGGTGATGTTGTAAATTCTACAAGCAATTCCGGTCCACTCGATATCGCTTCCGGTACAGACACGCCTCCACCACAAAATCTCAAAATAACCGGATCCCTAGTTGTATATCCATCGTAAACTGTTACGTAATCCTGTACTTCATCGCACTTTTGCCAGAATTTCAGTTCTCGTCCATTGTTTTCCCGATCGTTTTGCGAGGGAGCATAAAGTGCTTTTTGACTTCTGATTGAAACCAACTGCCCATTCGGTTGCTTTACGACGATCAATGCGTGTTTCCCTTGTGGTACTTCGTGCTGGCGTACCGCATAATAACATGTTAGGTTTCTCGGGTAAACGCCGGGAAAGTTCGGTGACTGTAATCTACAATTTTTACGATCGCAGTCACTGAAGATCCGAGAGCAATAAGTTCCAGAGATCAAATCCCCGAGGTAATACTCAGGAGTTTTTGTCGTCCTCCCTACGTTCGTATCTTCCCCGCGTGATATGTTTACGGGATACAACATCGGCCTGAGTTTGAAAAATGGTCGTTCTGAAAGAGAAGTAAATAATAACAAATCATTTTAAAACAATTAATATTGATCATATTGTGGCAGCAATAGTGTTCAATATTAAAAGTACTAATATTGTGTGCCTGACAATATGTTGCATTTGTCCGAATATGTCAAACAATTATTACGATCAGAATTATGAATGTGGTCAGAGTTCATAATACCCACCGAGTTAATTAATTTGTTAACCAGTAGCGATAGTTTGTTAATATAATGAATGCCATGTTTTTTACGAGAGGATTATTATGCGGAGCTATCGTTATAGCAAAGCGATATATTTTGTCATTTAATTTGTTTCGTTTTATTACAAAAATCAGAAATCAATCCGGCAAAATAGCGGTATCTCACCGCAATTAGCCAGCAGGGTTATTATGAATTATAGTAACACGCAGCGCGTGATATCTAATGGATATACATATAATATGACGAAGGTTTTACAATTACGATCAATGGTTTCGGCACAGATGACAAACAGATGACTTTGATTTTTTATGTACATTTATATGCCGAATTACACGGGTTCCTTGCTAGATAAGGGTTAGACAAGGGTTGGATTACCGAAATTTGATTGTAATAATAATTATATTCATACCTGATGGTGGTGTTCCTCCATATCTGACAGTAGCATACTCTTTCCTCAAAACCTTATAAGCCATACGAAAATCAAAATTATAATTATTTTGTTCTTTTGATAAATGTAGCAAGCGTATAATAAGCGTAATGGATTTCGTTTCGCTGTAGTATATCGATGGACCCCAAGAGGTCCCACACCACGAGCCGCCAACTTGCGGTCGACTGGCTTCTTGTATCTGCATGTAACCGTCAGGACATCCATCGTCGGTGAAGGAAGTGAAACGGCCAAGCGTGAAGCTGTCGAACAATATCTGTGGGCAAATATTCGTTTATGAAAACGGATTGTTTTATAAGTAAATATTTTAATTCCCGTCTAAAAAAGCGTCTCTTTTTTGTTATAAGTTTGTCATGTATTTATCTGTGGCATTTTAGCGCCCTAACGGATGGAACAATTTTGATGCTTTTTTTTGTTTTAGTTTTTTTGTGTTTGAATCTCAGGAACTGGTCTCATCGAATTGAAATTTATTAAATTGTGGCTTCAATGATACTAAAATAACATAGTTGCCTAACAATGAATTCACGCTTCAGCATCATTTAGAATCAGCAGGATAAACAACTTTTCATCAAGAGCAAAGTATTAAGATGGGGCTTATGGCAATAGTCTCAGCGAATAGATTGTCAAAAAACAAATGTCATAAACGTAAATAATAAGGCTATTTATTTACTATCTCTCTCTGCTTTACTACAAAAGATGAAATAAAACCATGTTCAACACGTGCTTAGCTAAACAGTGTTTAAAAATTAGACATTGTTTAAAATAATGTCAAAATTGCTACACTGAGCGTAAAATTATAAAGAAATGAAATATCACACGTCATACTTGACAGCTGAAATAGGTTTTAAGCATATGTTAAAACGGATTTGTAGTACAGGATTTTATAGACACGCGTTTAACGTTTGTTTAAATTTTTTGTAGTAAGGCAAGTCTACTATATAAATACAGATCAATTGCTAAATTTAGTTAGTATGTTAGTTAAAAAGACTGCACCTATTTGACTAACTATTTTTATTTGTGTTTTTAATTGTCAAAATGAGAAATTTATAAAAGAAAACGTTGTAAAAATCGATTTAATTGAATAAAACAAACCAAAAGGTAGTACGTTTGTATTCCCTTCAATTTAAAATCGAATATCATAAAAATTCGTAGAAAAATAAGGTAATATCTTACTGAGACTGGAAAGGAACGAAGAAATAACCATGAATTTGTATTCAGTTACGTAAGTCGATGTTCGGTTTTACGGCGGGTGTCACGCCGGGAACGAAAACATGGAAACTGAATTAGCAATAACATATGTGAAAACTTTACATACGAAAAAGACACTCTTACATAAACTTAGCAGGCTAGTAGGTATTATGGATCGATTGTATAAGACGTTGGAAGTTTACAAGTATGCAAAGAAGTATTTTATGTAAGTAAAGTTGTTAAAATTAATTTACATAACATAACATAACATAACGTAGATATATGTTTATTGAAAATAAATACTAGCCGTATAATAATATTTACATAATATTACAACAAAAAAAGGTTGTACTAAGTAATTTTTTTTATTTCTTTAGGATTCCAACATCTTTACCTCATAACAATGGGGCCAATTTAGAAGTACACCCTTACAAACAAAAAATTATTCAATAAATAATCATAAAATCGATGAACGAGAATAAAAAAATAGCAATTCCTCGCAGCGTTACCCGCGTATACTTTAATACCCCCACCCCCACCACACCTGTAAGGGATGATTTTTTAATTCGGGGATATGAATATTTATTTATTTACCCTAAGGGATATTTATGCTAAGTTTAAGTATAATCGGCCAAAAAAATAAATTTCGTGCATAAAAACTTCACCACCCCCTTGCAATTCAATAGGGGATGATATTTGTACGTTTTATTCATTACTATCATCCGGAAGTATGTGTATTCAATTTTAAGTTAATATAACCACGGAGTAAGATTTTTACCTATGTATTTTAACCGTCTTAGGGTGGAAAATCGAAAAACCCTTTCTTAGTGGATGCTTACACCCTAAAAGACACCTAAAGCCAAAATTTCAAGTTTGTAACCTAAGCAGTTTAGGCTCTGAGTTGATGAATCAGTCAGGACAAGTAATTTTATATGTATAGATTCATACAGCCAAACATAGAAAACCTTCTTCTTATTAAAGTCCGTTAAAACACACGTCTACCCCACAAGTTTGTTGGCGTTAGTCTTATTATATATCAGTCACTTATAGCAAGGTTCCGTGATAAGTAAGTGAGTCAATAAGTGGT
Organism: Hypolimnas misippus; assembly: GCA_037950945.1. Classification (NCBI taxonomy): domain Eukaryota; kingdom Metazoa; phylum Arthropoda; class Insecta; order Lepidoptera; family Nymphalidae; genus Hypolimnas; species Hypolimnas misippus. Next base: position 3,976,850 of record JBBEEQ010000024.1, read on the forward strand.
GTATCTTATTTTTAACCGACTTCAAAAAGGAGAGGAGGTAAGGAGAGATTAACACTTGTTAGTACAAACTCAAATATTTACAATTTACTTTCTGAATTATCATAGAAATTGCTTGTGTTAACTTATGAACTTCGTGCATTAAATTGTTAAACAAACATATTAAAGCTGTTTACTTGTGGAGTTTTGATTCTTTCAGATAATTTCATCTCTACCTCAGCCAATGTTTGAGATAATAACCCCGGAGGCTTGAATGCCGCTGAAGAGAAGCGCCGCCATGAATAAGTGATCGTTGCATTATACTGTCACAATTGCAGACGCAATGTGGCCTCGAATTTTGATTTCAGATACTGAGTAATGAATGTGCCTCTTTTTAAAAATATTTCTTCGTTATTCTGTACAGCATATTTAAAAACATATGTAATTCAAAAATGGAATTGTCTCTCTATAATATGGAATTATGATATTTTTTACACTTAAAAATCGTTTTGTCTATTACATAATGTCTCACATACTTAAAGGCTAGAAAAATAATGCAATAAATTAGGTTTAAATGTCTTATATAATGGCGATCATCAGGTAGATATTTCTCATTGGTTTCGTGATCGACATTAGACGATAAATAACATCATTCAATAGATAATAGGAAGGAAAGAAATGTTAAAGAGAGTTAGGCTTCCAGCTCTCTTATTCACCGTATAAAACGCTAAATAAATTAGCTACTTCAGGCCCATTTTCTGTGAGAGTGTGGTACTGTTCATCGAGCCCGTATACAAGCTGTAATCAGTGGGCTAAAGATAGGCTCTACCACACTAAATTCCATCAAAAAAAGTTACACACAATATTGAATGGTATTATATCACAATTATGCAAATTCTACACAGTAATCGAGTTAAAAGAAAATACATTTTATGAGTACAATAAACGTTACGCAAATAATTAATTTCATCAAGTTAATTAATGATAAGCGACGACAGGTTTAAACAATTTCGACACCACGCAACTCTTATTCAGTATTTGGTTGCAAATTGAAACGCCAAGTCTTATTTGGGTACATTTAAATTTTATCAAAGAGTCAGTTGAAATTGTATTTTCCACGCGAACGGAGCGAATATGACGGAATACATATCACACAATTTTAGTCTCTTAACGCTTTCTTTATTCGGATGAGGATTTCATGGAATTATATACATTTTTACCGAATTCATAAACGAACAAAAAAAAACGAAGTTCTGTTAAGTTAAATTATTTTGTCAGTGTATGCGATATTTTTACCGATCGCTGTTAATCAATATTAATCATTCATTTTTCTTGAATAGGTAGATTCCATTTTCAGACGCCTTTTTAAAAGTCATCGAAATCTGATGGAACGAGAAAGAATCTTCTTATCGGAAAACAGCAAATCGCTATCGAAAGCGACGGTGGTGAAATGAATTATTACATTTCCTAGTGTCGTTATTTAAAAGAGAAACTTAACCTTTGTAGATACCACAGGTTTCTATCGACACTCGTTCCTTATTAAATAAATTAATTAATGAAATTAGTAAAAAAAATGTAGGATATTTTAAAGGTATTTGAAAAAGAAATTGAATTGATTAGGAAATATATAAAATTAAGTATATAAAATAACATTTTGATTAAATTAATATTATTATACCATACATTTGTGCGAAACATATAATTATCTGGGACAATAATAAAATTAACAACAATTTAAGTTAGCTCACAGTGTAACAGTATTCCGTTGAATATTGCTCAATTTTCCTCTGAAGCGAATTGATATTCTACCATACAATTTTAGTACGAAACTCCTTTTAAGTGAATTTCATGCCTATCGGTCCAGAAATTATCATTACGCCCCAAATTGTATTTTAGGGTAGCTTGTTATTTTACGATCATAACTTCAATTTTTTGAAATGAAACTTTTAAGGTGGCGATTTAAAAATCTATAAGTAGAGGACAATTAAGAGAAAAATTTAATTACGCGTCAAATTCTCGTGCAACAAGATTTGCTTAATTTTATCGTACGAGAGTCAAAACAGATATGGCTTAGAAGCTAATGTATAGTTCACTACTATAAATTGTGCGGTGCTGCACGTGCAATTTTTTATTGATGTGTCCCAAAATGTTCGAAGATATGACTTTTTTCAATTTATGATTATTAGTTTTCAAATGGAATAAACATAATTTATTTAATAAACATCTTCATCATGATATCGATCTTCTATTATTTATAAATGAAAATATTTGGATTAATTTTATAAAAGCAATTTGAATACTAAAATTTTTTAACTCACTTCCTATGGTAAAAACTTTATTATAAGCTTTGATACTTATTTAATAAATTGGAATTGAATATTTCTAAGTTATTTTATTTTTCCACGTTCTTTTTTTATATATCATCAAATGTATGGGAATTGGTTACGTTGATGTTTGCCTTTGGCAAAGGATATTCCATTGGGGACCATTGAGTTGAGGCACAATTCTAAAATGTTTTATTTTATACTTATTGAAATATTTTTATCTTTTATTTTATTATGCTCTTTTTCTTTTAAAGTTAGTTTTCTTAGCGACGTCGAATATAAGATTTCTTAAAAAAAAATAGATCAATCAATTAAAATGGGATGATATTACAGTAAGCAAATTAATTGTCTGCACATGAGATACACAAAAAATCAAACTACCTATACTTATAGTGCTTTGAACTAGTATAAAAAATTAATATAGTAATATACTGTTATAAAAAATATTTAGGATTCATATATATATTTTTAAAGTAGTCAAACATTTAATTTGTTTTGTATTCAGTCACAAAATTTGGAACAGGTTTTCTTGGAAATAATTCTTTTTATTATGGAAATGTAATTTACTAGTAAACTTTTATTATAAAGATTTCAAACATAGGACTAAATCTAGAATAGAGAATTTGCTAGAAAGGGCACAAAACATTTTTATTATGATTACTCTAAAGTTTGATTACTCTAAAGTTAGATAGAGTGTACAACTGAAATTTTATCTTTGGAAATGAAGATAAATAAAACGTTTAAGTTTTAAGTCTGGGTTTTTATTGAAATTAATTGTCTAAGTTTTTTTTACTGTAGTCTGCTGTCAGTCTCAGTTGGTAGACTTTAAACTGACGTCAAATAATTTGATTTCGAGAAAAAGACGGATTTAATAATAATTCAAAATTCTCTCAGCGGTTTTGGCTACAATAAAACGACATAAGTACACACATAACGCGCGAAACACGTTACCTACCTTCTGGGTCAGTTCAATAAAAACACTGAAGTCAAAGTTTCTACTGAACCTTATTCGCTAACAGAGAGACAGACTGCAATAAAAAAGCACATAGGTGACACCTTAACAAATCTAGTTTACACAAGTGTCTCTTTTACTCCGTCCTTTCACAAAGTGAGCAATCTGCGAATTCTAGCGGCAAATTATACGTATTTTATCACAGAAATTTATTAAAGTTGGTTAATTCAAATCAAATATTTTGATAAAACTTAACGTTCACAGTACATTATTGATATTACTTCTCCCGGTTATGATGTTCGGTATAGGCCTTCTAAGAATGTGCCATTCACTAAATCCGTACTAATAATAGAAATACCAAAGTACATCTGTCCGTCTAGTTAGTTTAGTCTTCTGAAAAGAATATATGGTTTAATTAGCTTAATAAAATGGTTAGGATCGTCTAGTTTTCTGTATAAAGAGCTTGCACCCAGAGTGCACGTTTAACGTAAAAAAATAAATAAGTGAAAGAATAAGTGAACCTGAACAAGAGCTTAAAACAGCTGACCAGAGATTCGTGCCTTAAGAACTCTAGAGTGCTCAGTTCCGAAACCACTCAAAGTAAATCGAGATTGCCCGCGGTTAGCATTTGAGAAGCACTCACTCCCTCAATGAATTTAATAAATTACATTATGTATGCCGATTTTATTTCATTGAAAATATAATAGGCATTTAAGAAATAAAAGAAAACAAAATAAAACTATCACGAATTATAGGAACGAATTAAATAACTTACAATATAAAACTTGTACAATTTTTAAAGTACAAAATTTTAAAGATTTAATCATCCATTTATGCCTATTATTCAAATTTCTATGTTATAGTCGTTTTTTATCAAATTTGAAATAGATAATAAGTTTTATTACAATTATTAACACTAGTTAATATTGTCTGTATAGAACTTTATTGTAGCTATTCTCTATTTTAGCTTTAGTTTTATCAACATACTATAGCATTATATTATGTCCTTACACACACACATACATATATACGAATCTGCCACCCATGGAAATAAAAAAATGGTTATTTTAGCTTCTTCACGCCGATCTTCTATGAGTATGAGGTACTGCCGCAGTCGAGCCAACTCGTATACGAGCTGTAGTCAGTAAGCTACATTTAGGCTCTACCTCAGTTAATATATTCATGGAAATATACAAAATCTTTATCAACACATTACATGTATACATATACAATTTTGTATAATATTATAGATTAGTACCCATTACTCTTTTATTCCAAACCGTACACCAAAGATTAATTTAGATACGCCCAAACGAATGCGTTAGTAAATATTTACCAGTAATAATAATGATAATAAAAGAAAAACGCTCCTAATCTTGTTGATACGGTCAAAGTCAAAGCAAACACAATCAGTGTATAACACTCGAACACAACCGAGCGATGTTAATTCGTTGATCGACTCGGGACAATTGTGAAAGATTGGAATTGTTTACCGAATCTTATCAGATAGTTACATAATCAAACATTTATATCAGAATTAGATCGATAAAGTCCTGTTATCTGTATATTATATTTCGTTTTTCGGCAATATTTTGTGGAAGAGATTTTTTATTTAGTGAGTTTTAGGATAGGGCGCGTAACGTGTTTAAGAAATGGAGGAAAAGGCGAATTCGTGGAGTGTTGAGGGAAAGGTGGTTTTGGTGACAGGTGGAGCGGCGGGTATAGGTGCTGGATTGGTTAGAAGTTTACTGTCTATGAATGCCAGGGTATGTTATTGTCTTTTAAGTTACTTTAAATTTGTAAGTCTTTATACAAAATAATAAAATATTGTAATAATTTTTAAACATTAAAATTATTTTCTTAATTCAATGTAAGTTTGTGTATTAAATTCAATGCATATTAAAGTAAATTTAGGTTATTAAAAAAATCTAGAAAAACACATTCACGAACATAGAAACTTTTACATAATAGATTTACCAAAAATTAGTAAATAAATACAAAATCAAAATCTGTTTCATTAAAAATTATATACTTTAAATTTATAAAAAATATCTATACTCCGTACAATGTTTAACATCAAGTAATAACTAAAGCTAAAAATCTCAATATCGAGCCTCAAGAAAGTAATATCAAAATTTTGTTAGAGCAGACGCCATAAAACTTCATAAATTGAACTCGTTCGAATTCGATATTACAGCACGTCGCGTTCTTAGACGTGTTGGAACGCGAAGGGGGCGCCCTGGAGGGAGAACTATTGAACAAGTTCGGCGCCCTGAGAGCTAAGTTCATAAAATGTGACATCGCAGACGAGGAACAACTTTACACCGCGTATTCTCAAGTTTTGGACAAATACAGAAGACTCGATGCTGTTATAAACAACGCTGCGGTTATCTGTGACGAAGAGGGTTTCTACATGAAGACAGTTAATGTTAATTTTGTAAGTATATGTTTAGTAGACGAAGTTTGAGCATCGAATGGGAACGATAAGCGTACAATAGCTTCAACGAAGTCTGTTTCAATAAATTACATCAATAAATAACTTCGTATGTACTTGTTATTGGAAACTTTGAACGGTAATTTAACATGAATCTTTTACCGTATTCGACAAAATAATTTAATATTTTATTTTGTTATTTCCGATTATGTTTGGGTGTAAAAAATCGTTTTATATTCATCATTGTAATGGATTATTGTTCATGCTAATTTTTTCAAAAGTCATAATAAACAAAAATAAATTGTTTTTACATACCAAAACTTCATAGAATTAAAATATATCTAGTTATACTATTATGCTGGTTTCAGTGATAGAACAATCATACTTCATTTTCTAGCAATATATATAGAAATGAGACAAGATACTAAAAAAGACTATTTTAGTCTTTAATTTTTATTTTACTATTACATTTTATCAATTCGATTGCAAATTAAAATAAAATAAATAAATCGTCATTACAGTATTTAAGAATGACAACAAACACAATACCAAAAACTTTCGAACGAAAGTACTTTAAAAGGCCTATTAGGAAACAGTATATTACGAATTTGAATTTGATTTGATGTATGTATGTAGTTATACAGAGATCTTTTTTATTTACGGTACAACAGTGACCAAATTTGTTATTATTTCTTTCACAGACTGCAACAGTTACGAGCACGTTAAAAGCGTTAGAAGTGATGGGGGCAGACAAAGGCGGTAATGGTGGCGTGATACTAAATATGTCTTCATTACTGGCTTTGCAGCAAAAAACTCACTCCCCTGTCTACACAGCCACGAAAACCGCGGTGCTGCAGTTCAGCAATAATATAGCAGTAAGATTATTTATAGTAATAGTATTGTAACATTATAATAATGATAAAATGTAAAAAATATCGTTTTAACAAAAATATCGACCACATTCTTTTTTGGGATAATAATCCACTTCGTTTTACTTCGTTAATATTTCGCAGGAAAAGGCCTACTCTCCCATTAGGGAGAAGGTTACAAGCTTAATCCACCACGTTGTTCACTGCGGGTTGGCGGACATGTATCAGAATTTCTCCCGGCACATGTACCTGCATCATGCATGTACCTGCATCATGATGCAGGAAAACATCGTGAGGAACACTTTCCTCACGATGTTTTCCTTCACCACCGAGCACGAGATGAATTTAAACACAAATTTGGCATTTGAAAACTCGGTGCTAGCCGGGTCAATATTTACGTCAATACAAATATTTCATTGACTTCGAATGATTTCTTATACTTCACCTTTTAGATTATTATGTAATATTAAAATGCTGAAAATAAAAACTTGTTTAAAGATAAAGCCGTTTTGATGTGATATTAATGTGTTTTTAAATATTTTTACGAATGAAACTCTATTGTAATTTTAATTTCAGACCCAAGAATCCTATGAAAAGACGAAAGTTCGCGTGATAACAGTTTGTTTGGGACCAACCGACACCGGTCTACTATTTAGGCATAATTTGAGGGACCCGCAAAACCTTGCCGAACACGTCTCTGAGAGGCAAAGGTAATTTCAAGCTCTTTTACCCGCATGTTCATTATTATTTTCAACCGACTTCAAAAAGGAGGTCTCAGAACTCTCGCATTTACTATCCGAATTTGAATATTCTTTTTGTATTTGAAAGAATATATGTAGTCAGATTAGTCGTATAGAATGAATACTATTGTCACGCTTAAAATATTCGTAGACCGTTGTAAAGTATAATAATTTATAGATACAGAACTGATATTTGAAGTGAATAATATATAGTTAATTGAATTAAACTAATTTGTTTAGGTTAGGTTTAGACAATTGTACAATAAGTTATATAGGGCGTTCGACATTTAGTTATGGTACTTTAAACCTAGAACCCCCCTACTATAAGTCTATTATACCACATTCCACATAAAAATAATCAAAGATTTTTTTACATACCTATAAAATATTATTCGACATAGTAATATTTAAATATTTGCACATCACTCTGCCATTGCGCGTCGTACACGGCGTGCGACGCAGAAGTTCAATTTACTCTTACCTCGTAATAAATTAGAGAACAACATAAACACTTTCTAGTGTCGATGTAAGCAGTGAGTCCAATTGCACGCGGAAGATAAGCGATATTAATAAAAAAGAAAAAAGATTTTATTTATATGAAATGCGACATGTTGTACTTATAGAACCTCCCATATAAACCACCTTAATTAAAAGTCGAACGCCCTGATATAATTATCACCATTCATATTATTCTTGAAAATCATTGGAGAGATGCTAGAACAACTTTACTTTAAAATTAATATAATATTAAATCAAACAATAATCAATTTTAAAGAATCATTCATATAATTATGACTACATAGAAATTCCATTCAATATCTTTAATCAATTTCAGTTTCACACGTAATATATTTAAAAAAAAAAATAATTCCCTTCACAAACTATTGTTTCAAACAAGTCTAATGGTTCTGAGTTTGACGAATGACACCTGGTAGCTCGGATTGTTGTTGAGCATGCATTATGCATGAACCACAGTCGGGAATGTTCCAATTTCCACATTTTATGGATAGTCACATTTGCGAAATTAAATTTCGTTGCGCTAAAGCTGAAACAGTGTATGTGGATCGGGGAAAATACGATGGATTACTTTGAATCTTACTTCGATGCGAAATCCAAACGTGACGTATGTATATACAAGGTGTGTTTCGAATAGAATAAAATCAAAGATTTATTAGTTGATTTCAATATAAATTGAATTGAAAAATATAATGTCAACATGTCAACAAGATAAAATAATTTTACTTTGAATATTTTTATTTCTGTTACTTTTCGCATATGATTTACTATTATTTCATGTCTAAAATCGTTTTTTGAAGCGGACAAAAATAAACCACATTAATAAAAGATTTAAAAAGATTTCATTACAGTTTTTTTGACTTCATCGTACATGACATGGTCAATTGTCAAGAAATCTTACCAAACAATGTTGAAAATGCTACAAAATGATTTTATTCTCCTCTTATCGGAAAAATGGTTAATGTACAAGGACTAAGAAGAATTTAATTTCTACGTTAACCAGTGTCTTTAGTGTTTTTGATTTTGTGGTGACAAGTGATCAAACAGTTTCTTTTAATATATCCTAATCAGCGTATAATAATTAGTATCGCTGAGGCGGGTGGCGTTGCTAAGCTGAGGCAACGGCCACAGGCCGGAACCGGCTAGCGGCTGCCCCACCAACGGGTCTCTATGCAACTGGCGCGGCGCCTCAACAACGCCATTTTAGTGACTTTGTGTTTATTATTTTTATTTTTTTTTTAAGTGTATATATATATATAATATAATATTATGTCGTGTTGTAATTTATCTTCTAATGTGTCTCAGTCGGATTTCCTTAAATGTCCCCAATGCACTAACGAAAGGTTGTTTAAAGGCAGCAAAGGCTTAAAAATTCACACTACTCGCTGCCACAGCGATCCATTAACGCATTCAGTTCCTTTTTTAACCAATATTCCATCTTCTTCAACAAATGATTCGATTCCATTTGAAGATTTAATAATTAAATATAATCAAATTATTCCGCTTGTAAAACGTATTCCTAGGGGGGCAAGGATTTCCCTAGCTAGATCTCTTTCCAATACTATTCAAAAATGTTTTACTAACACCGATTTGGCTTGGCAAAATCTCTTTACCTTTTCGTATAAATTTTTACACGCTGATAAAACCAAAAACGGTTCCCTTTCTTCAAAATTAAAACAAAATTGCTTGTTAGACACACAAATCATCTTGCCAAAATTTTCCTCTCGGCCTTTTATATATAACGTCACTAAAATCGTTGAAAACAAAGTAATGGATGGAGATCTTAAGAACGCCGCTCGCATTCTTTTTTCTAGCGACACCCTCGCACTTTTTGATAATAAAACGCTGGAAGCCTTACACGACAAGCATCCTTTGCCAGATCCCTCATCTTTGCTCCCAAATCCACCCTCTCAAAATATTAATGTTTTACAGGTTAAAGATGAAGACACCTATGCCGCGATTATGTCATTCTCGAGCGGCTCTGCTAGTGGCATAGACGGTATCACACCGCAACATCTGAAAGATCTTGTGAGTGCTTCAGCCGGCGACGCTGGCAGGGCTCTCTTAAGTGACATAACAAATCTTTGTAATCACATGTTATCCGGAAAAGTAAATTCATCTTTTTTGCCACATATATATGGTGCAAGACTATGTGCTTTCAATAAAAAAGATGGTAGTGTTCGTCCAATAGCTATTGGAACCACTTTTCGCCGCCTGGCGTCTAAATTAGCATGCAGGCACATATTTTCTACTTTAAAAACAAAATTTCAACCAATTCAAGTGGGTTTTGGAAGCAAAGGTGGCTGTGAAGCAGCAGTACATTCCACTCGCACCTTCTTAAAAGGAAGTGAGGCGGAAGTGCTGCTGAAAGTTGATGTAAGAAATGCTTTTAATTCTCTAAATAGAGCAACTTTACTTAACGAAGTTTCATCCCACCTTCCAGAAATCTATCCTTATGTTTGGCAATGTTACAGCTCACCGTCAAAATTACTCTTCGGCAATAACACAATTTTTTCCAATGTAGGCGTTCAGCAAGGTGACCCGTTAGGGCCTGCTCTTTTCAGCCTAAGTATCCATAACTACATTTCAAATTTAAAATCGAAATTGAACATATGGTACTTAGACGATGGAACTATAGGAGGCAAAGTAGATCATGTTATTGAAGATTTAATCAAAATTAAACAGGAGTTTGATAAAATTGGCCTTAAACTAAATTTTTCAAAGTGTGAAATCTTTTTCACAGATATTTTATCCCCTAGACAAATTACTTTGGCAACCGAATTATTTAATAAACTTGCACCTAATATTAAAATTCTTCATAAAAATACACTTTGCCTTCTAGGTGCACCACTTTTTGATGAAGGCATAGAGCCAATTCTAGATAATAAAATTAAATTATTCGTGGACAATACCGAAAAACTGGGCACTCTAAATTCACATATAGCCTATACTATTTTGAAATATTGTCTTTTCGTTCCTAAGTTAATGTACATCCTTCGCGCAAGCCCAATTTGGAAATATCCTGACCTTACCGATAAAATCGATGCCATACTAAAAAAATCCTTAGAGAAAATTCTAAATTTATCTCTTCACGAACATTCTTGGACACAAGCTACATTACCTATTAGATTTGGCGGCATCGGCGTGAGAAAAATTTCTAGTGTTGCCCTTCCGGCTTATATTGCTTCCGTACACAGTGTCATGGAACTATGTTTTCAAATTTTAAAATCTAATTCATTCCAAATTAATGGTGTCACAGAGGCATTAGAAAGTTGGAAGGTTCGTTGTCCTGATGATGATATTCCAAAGGAAGTTACAGTACAAAAACTTTGGGATACGCCATTGGTTCGCGTTACACAAAAACTTTTGACGCAAAATTTAACAAGTGACATAAACCGTGCCAGACTTCTAGCCTTATCGGCCAAAGAATCGGGTCACTGGTTGCATGCAATTCCATCCAAAAATCTTGGGACACTTTTAGATAATGAAAGTTTTCGAGTTTCTGTAGGTCTCCGACTGGGAACACCACTGTGCTTTGAACACAGATGTCCGTGCGGAAAGGAGGTTGATTCTTTTGGTTTACACGGCCTTTCTTGTCACAAGAGTTCAGGCAGATTTTCCCGTCACGGCTCTATCAACGACACCATCAAAAGAGCTCTTGCCACCATCGACGTTCCTGCTCTTATTGAGCCTTCTGGAATTAGTCGTGATGATGGCAAGAGACCTGATGGATTGACTCTGATCCCCTGGGAACGGGGACGGTCGCTTTTGTGGGACGCTACTTGCGTAGACACATTAGCCTCGTCTCATGTTAGGGAAACGGCGTTAATGGTGGGAGCCGCTGCGGAAAAGGCTGAATCGACAAAACGGCACAAATATTCGTCACTAATTCAAAATTACATCTTTGTGCCGTTTGCAGTCGAAACACTTGGACCTTGGAGTAGTGGTGCAAAAAATTTTCTAAAACATATTACTCCTCGTCTTATTGCCTCCACTGGAGACAGGAGAGCTGGCGCATTTTTCGCCCAGAGAATCGGAATTGCGATTCAAAGGGGAAATGCTGCTAGCATCCTTGCCACCATTCCGCGCGGACATGATTTATACAGTAATTTTTAAACAGTTAATTTTCTCTTTTTTATATATATTATATTGTAATTTATTTTAAATGTTTTCCTTAATTTATTTTTATTTGTATATATTGTATATAGTCTATAATTATGGTGGATAAATAAATGTATTAAATCCCACAATATTCTGATATACAATGTGTTTCCGAGGAAACGTTGGATCCTGTAGGATATATATTTAGGTTTGCCATTAATGAATTCAATAGAAGCTTAGTTCAGTTTTTTTTTTTTTCTTTAAACTTAACACTGATTTAACGTCTTTGCCTCGGATACAGAATTGCTTTAGTTAACGTCTCGTTAGGCGAGAACTACACTTGTAACTTTTGCTCATAGATTTTAATAAGATTCAGACACCTGAAATAATATACATTATATAACCGAAAACCGACCGAATTGACCGACAATCTACTTATGAAACTTTTTCAACGAGACTCAATACAATACAATACTTGCTGCTGTTTCCAGATGATGTGGCAGCATCAGGTCAAGGTTACACAACTATATATATATATATATATATATATATATATATATATATATATATATATATATATATATATATATATATATATATATATATATATATATATAATTTTGATATCAATCATAATACGTAAACGAGTCGAGTAGAAGGGGCTCAGATCCATTCAACAACTAGAAAAGAGCTGATACCCTTGAAACATTTAAACGGATCTTAATGAATTATATCTAAGAACCATCTCGATTACATTAGCTTACAACTAAAAAAAAAAATTATCAAAATTGGTTCTTTTGTTAAGGGACTTCGACGCTACCGTGAAACAGATACACAGGTCAAACCTATAACACCCTTGTTTTTGGGTCAGGGGTAATTTTTTTATTTATTTTTACATAACTTTTACGGTTATTCATTAATAATGAGAGTAAAACTTACAAGTGTAATTCTCGCCTTAGACGAAGAAAAATGTTGAGATATTATTATATCTGGCCATTATGATGGATTGTATTTATAATCTACTTAATACTTATTATTATTTATTACACTTTAATTTTTTTTATTAAATTTTACTTAGAGTTATTATTAAATCTGTTTGTCGTTCTCAGGAAATATTTTGTTTTAACATAATAAAATATGAATATTTTTTATTTTATGCTGATTGTTCATTTTTTGGGATATACATATATTTTGAAATTATAACAGAACTGTGAGATAAAAAGATTTCATTTTAACGATAGATAGGCGCACTGCAAGGCACAGGTTCGATCTCCGCTTATGACAAAAATAATTCCATACAAGACTTTTAAAAAAAGGAAACTCACTTCAAAGCAAAATACGTAATAAAAAATGTATGATATAATCAAACAAATAAAGAAATAATCAAATTGGTTTAGCCGTTTTCGAGTAATCTGTGAACATGCAAAAAGAGTCCCCGACGAATTGAAAACCTCCTCGGAAGTCGGTTAAAAATATGTCGTGATCTCGTGTTCATTTTGTATGTGTTGGCGAATCCCTGACATAGGATTATGGGACGAGTGTTATTTATTAAACGAGGTCTTTACACGAGGTCATTCGTCTCCGCAAAAGCTTTCAACCCCTATTACACTCCCTTCACTCATTTCCAAAACACAATGTAGCGTATACCCATCTCCTAGGTTCAATCTATCTCTGTATCAAAATTCATCAAAACTGGTTCCGCGGTTTACGTCTGAAAACGTAAAAAATAAACATAGATATAATCCTTTATAATACTAGTATGGATTTCACTTAAATCACGAGATATCATATGCAATTACTACTTAGTGTTGTATATTTCACTATGATATTAATTAAATTAATGTTTGTTTTATGCGGATTAAAAGAATACAATGTCCTAACGCTTTTGAAGCCTTTTTGGCTTGTAATATCTAAATATATATGATTCAAAGGGGACTGACTGACATAGTGATCCATCAACGCACAGCCCAAACCACTGGACGGTTCGGGCTGAAATTTGGCATGCAGGTAGATGTTATGACGTAGGCATCCGCTAAGAAAGGATTCCGATTAATTCTTCCAAGGGCATACAATGGGGATGAAAGTTTGTATGATACTTCGTCAATTTTAAACCAATCGGGCTGAGACTTTGTATGCATAACTGCTACTACGTAGGCATCACAGCCATCGCATACGAAGTCGCGAGCTCCAGCTAGTGTAAAATATAGCGATGTATGTAACTTTATAATATAAATACTAAACTTTATTTTGAGGATAGTACGTAGTTATTATTAATTAATTAATACACATTATCACCCAATCGACAACACTTACAACGCTTTGCATTTATAAAATTAGTTTTATTACTTCACTCTATTTAAGGTATAATAAAAAGTCAATCTGATTCGAAAGCAATACTCTGTTTTATTCGCAGAGTAACGTCAGCAGTAACCGGCATAATGGACGTAATTAGCCGGGCCGGCGGTGGGTCTACGTGGATAATCGCCGGAGATAAACCCCCGGTTGACGTAACTAGAAACGTGAGGGAGGCCTTTCAGATTATTTCTATGGCGACTGATTTTCTGTAGTTTTAAAAAATTTTAATTAAATATTTGAATTTTTCATTTTATTTTTCGTATTGTGGTTGTTTAATTTTTAAAGTGTTTTATGTGTGTTTATGACATGTAATTATTTATGAGTAATAAAGGTGTTTAGAATTATCTTCTGTTTGCAGGTTTTGTATTTTAGAATTTAAATTATTTTGATGTATGTTCATAGAAATTATTAAAATCCTTCCATATTGTAAGAAAAAGGCAATTGTTTCAAATGTATATGTTGTTTTTTTTACTTGTTGAGAACTATTCCAAAATTATCATAATTGTATTTATTAAATTTTTTTTCGATACCAGTCCACCGTCTGGTTTACACAGAACCAAATCCAGCGAAGTCAGCGCTGGACCCTTATTCACTATCCCTCAAAACGTTATGTCGTAACGTTTAATATTTTTTGATTTGATAGAGGCAATAGGAATACGTTTTTAACTAAATAACGCGCCACATCGCGTTACAAGCAAGTTTTCGTTTCCGCATTTTAATACAGAATAAGGACACAGAATAAGAACTCTACAGATCGATATAAACATGACTTTAATAAAAAAATCTTATTATTACTCGATGCTAACTGGCAGAATTGTTAACAATGCCAACTTAAGTAATTCGTCATAAGCGCTTCGATATCAATTATTTGCTGAGCTAAATTACTATGGGATATTTTGCACCCTCCCCCATTGATATTGGACACCTAACAATATCATCAATAAACCGCCGACATTTCAATTCCCATTTACGATCTGACATAATGGATACCCTGTATTGAATTTTGATTGTTATTCAGTAAACAGCTTTCGTTTTGTTTAATGTTACGATTTGTTTTATACAAATATTATTTTCGTATATTTTTTTTTCATAACGTAAATATATTGTTCGTAACTAGCTGTATCCGTGTTATCAATCGTGTTGATGAGTTCGCTTTTATAGGTCGTAGCGTGATGTTTTATAGCCTACGAATTGGTCGTAGATGAAAATTTCGTCGTTCACGTTTTCTTTCAGGACACAAAGTAGCTTATGTCAATCATTAAAGCCTAAACTATCTCGATATCAATTCATGAAAATTATTTTAGCGGCTTATTTATTATTTATTTATTTATTTATTTATTAAAATAGGAAGCCAACGAATATACAAACATTCTTACAATATTAATTAAAATATCAATAAACATAAGTCCCGTTTTGTATATCACACTTAAATGCTAACTCAACATGCACAGAAGTAAACTTACAAGACTACTTATACTTGCTAATCTTAACCAGAAATACTAGTATAAACCAATTAAAAAAAAAACAATAAATAATGATGATATTAAAAGGTAACAAAATAAAATTAAAGCAACTAAAATAAAAGTAAAAAAAAAATTAAAGTGCTAAATTTACACAGTCTAGTCAAGTTAACGTAATATACAAATCTATAGACACACAGGTAGAGTTTTTTCGCATTTATAGTATTAGGATGAATTAGCTACTAAATTAAACGAGCTTATTTATCGCAAAAAGAATTTTTAAAAATGACCTAAAATATTGTAAAAGCAAACAAATAAACCGTTCAATTTTAAATGGACGCTGATAAGCAATATAATGTCAAGCCACACGGACTTCATTTTGAGAAAATGGCGGCTAAAGTCAAGAAATATGTCAAATCTTTAATTAATAAATTTGTTTGAAGAAGTATATACACATAATTTCTATTATATTTCAATAAAAGTTAAAATAAATAAGATTATTATTATGGGTATAATAAAAAGGTTTTATTATATAATAAGTTTATCAAATATATGAAATTAATGTGTATTGCAAAATATTAAACTTTCATTCAAATTAATTCAATATTCAAAACACACTTCCATACTTATTCCATACATGATGCATAATCAGACACATACATTAGATACATCAATATCTCCAAATTTGACTTTTTGTGGGTTGACACATTAATTAGTGCTCATGAGCATCAATATATTATTAGTACACATAAATATTCAACGTTAAAATAAGAAAGAAAATATAAGACATATTACAAATACAAGTTATAATAAATATCAGAAACGATGTATGAAAGTTTCGACATTCAGTATTCGATGCTGTTTAAATATTCAAGTGTATGTTTCACCACACTCGAGTTACGACTTCACAGGGAATCCGAAGACTGTATCGGACATGTCTGGAGTAAATGACTTTAAAATACATCTACAACTCCGCTACAGCGGTTTCTTTAACCTTGTGCTATAAATACGATAGAAATATCTGTCTGAATTGTTATACCAAGTTTATTGAGAAAATAAATACTTGATTCTTAAGCCATTAAGGAGACCATTACTTAAAAATAATCCGCTAAAATACAAGTCGACTTCGCGCATGAAAAGATCCAAACCGTTGTGTACAAGAGAGACAATATAACTTAGTATGTGCTACAATATGTAAAATTAAATCAAATCAAAATATTTTTATTCAAAACTAGCGGTCCTGATCTAGGGTCCTGTAAACATCCTTCGATATGAAACCATATCAACCTATGTGTATAAAAATGCACTGAATCATTTTACAGACATGCAAAATTCACACGAGCTCATTCATTACGAGAAGATAAAAATAAAATTATAACTATTTCAGTTAATGACTAATTTAAATATGTAACTTATTCCAGTTATTTTGGTTTAAAAAACCAACTACTGAATTGTTTATGATAAAAAATGTTTTGTATCAATCTAAAAGTATTTTCTTTTAAACAAAAAATAATATTTTCAAAATCGTACAATAAATGACGGAGAGAACTAACAGGTACTAAAATTAAACATATGCTACGAATTAACTACCTCCTTCTTTTTTGAAATCGGTTGAAAAATATGGCCGACTTCAATAAAGCTATTTAGCTGTCTATACGATTGCCTCAGCCCTCAATCGTAAACGATTTGCTTTAGCCATTTGCAGAATTCCGTTATCCAGTTCAAATGGTTTCCATTTGTATTTTAACAGAAAATATTTTATTACAAAGAATTATCGTAGGTATAACACATTGACTTTATTATGGAAAAATTACAGGATTGGTAAATATGTTAGGTTTTTGTACATGTCCACGTTAGAAAAAATAATACAAATAATATTAACTATAAAGACAAACTTAAATTAAAACTTTAAATTTACTTTATAGAAAAGGCTTTTTAACAGTTTTACTAATTTTCCACCGGTTCTTTATGTAATTTCTAATGAAAATACCGACAAGAAACTCGACATTTATTTGACGCCTCTTGCTTACTTGTTATGAAGGTCAATAATAAATGAAATTAAAAATATTCTTAGTATGTTAATAGATTTGTTCATCGTAATTGTTCGTGTGGTTTGCATTCTTCTATTTCTGAGATATGGAATCCTGTTTGGTCAAAAGCCTCATCCAAACTCTTCTATTGCTCTCTGTCCTTAGCTCTTTTCCACCGGATTTTCTTGTTTCTTCTTATGATCATCAGCCCTTCGGTACAATTTTATTCCAAAGATAAATGGAAATAAATACATATATCAAATTTACTTTATAGTGCATAATTACGGGATTGGTAAATACAGAATTTATTTCAACTTTTTTAAACAAAAAAAAAACAGATTACAAAAAAAAACTGGAACTAAAGATGTAGTTTAAATACTGGGGAAACATAGTATAAATGATTTTTCATGTTGAAAAATAAAATTATTTTTACTAAAATTTACGCAACCTTCCGTTTAACGTCGAATATTTTCAATTTAATGGCTTTATCTCCATCAACTGGAATATATAAAAATCATATGTATCGAATTTGTACGCTTTTAGTAGTAATTTAATTAATTATTATAAATATTGCAAATTGAAAATGTTACTCCCGGCTATTACGCTCAGTTTGTTACGTGCAATTGGTAGAGCGATAGATTTTTGCATTTAATTTTGAAAGAACTGGAAGCCTAATGCCCTCTCTCATTCCTTAATTGCAATGCCTTTATCTCTCATTTTTCTTTTAAGCTGGGCACGTATTTGTGGTTCATCTGATGCTACATATGACCATCATGTTCGGCGATGATCTCTTAAAGACCAAATGACCTACACAATAGCTCACTATTATTACTAAGAAAAAAATAGAAACTGTATACTACCCAGGCTTAAAATTGAACGTCGCAAATTCGATATGATTGCGTCGCAAATTATTATTCATTCGGCTTATTATTTTATAAATTATAACAACGTTGCCAAGAGTTTTAAGACACGATAGCTTTACTTCTGGACAGAGTTTAGATTTATTTGTGCATTGTAACTATCAATACTAAGTAATCACAGTCAAATTTAGCAGTCCTCATATGTTGAAATATAAAGAATAAAATTCTGTATTTCAACAATTTGCTGTGATAAAAAGAAAATAAACCATGGCAAAGAGGTAACCAAACAATATATTTTATTGGATAAGTTCTTGTTGTCCGCTGAAACTATCGAATCGAATAGTAAAATAGTTTAAGCAAGAATTTCAACCCGAACTGAGTTTCTACGAGAGATAAATTGAATCGAATGTCGAAGGAATGTCCAGTTGAAGTAGGTAACATTAATCAATTGTAGTAAGTATAAAATTCCTTAGCTTCATTTTGTATCTTATTTTCTTCTTTACATAGTAAAAAAACAAATGCGCTTCTCGCTGTCTATACGATTTTTTTAATTGCAATCTTTTAAACGATTTATTAAACTGCGTAAATGCGCATAAAAAATGCGCTTTTCATCAATAAACAGAGTGCATATCGTAGTAAAGAAAAGTCGAGAATTTCAAAGATTTATTATGGCATTTTGTAAAAATCTACAACACACTCGCGTGGAGTAGGAACAGTCGCTAATTAATTATATTAAAATTATAACTTTTATAAAACTTACATATAGAAAGTATTTTTTAATACTTTCTATATTTAAGCTTTATAAAAGTTATAATTTTATATTCAAAAAATTAAATGAAAGAAAGAAGTCTGTGGTACAATGAAATAAATATGTAACGTAATAAAAAACTTAATCACATATTACCAAAAAATATTTATCGGTTAAAAAATATTCCTAATAATTAAGCGTATCGATGAACTACCTTGAATAATTTCAAAGAAATATATGCATATATCCGGCAAAAATTATTACATACCAAGTTTCAAAAAGACAGTCTCCAGTTTGTATATTATCATTGTGTCACGTGACGCTAAAAATCCGGTATCTACTAATAGTTGCTTAAGCAAAAAAGTTTTTTAATAATTGAATAACATATATTTTAATTGTTTAATAATAACTTATTTATTAGATGCCAGTGTAGTTTTGAGGACTTTGTGTTTTAACAACTCTATATAAATATGTTAGAAGGGGGCGCGATTGCGTGGCCGGCGAAAATAATAAATATGTTTACATTTATAAATTATATGATTTATTAACTTAAGATAATGTAAGAAATATTTTTACTTTTATAACAAAATGATTTGAATGCCGCTTTCTTTAAGGAAATCCATTTTTACCAAAATTGTTAGTTACGAGTTATGACATAGAGCAACAATATGTATTATTATTATAATAACAAATTACATTACTGATTCCTTTATATCACTGAAGAGGAAGTGTTAAATAATATTCATTTCTCATACAATATCTCTAACAAAATTTTCTAATAAAAGTATAAAACTCGATCAATCGCTTGTAAGGTCCATTTGCGAAGACGACGGAGTTGAAAATTTGATCAAATTTTAGACCGCCTTCACGACGCAGACTGCCACTAAGGACATTTTCATCGCTTTTGCTTCGATGCCATTTACTGAATATAGTTGATGGTTATTATTATTTTACTACGTACATTTAGGAGTAAATTCAGAGTATAAAATGGAACTAATAGGGCCGTAACTTTGGATGTAATTCTTTTAAAGAGAATCGTGAAATTGTCTATTCACGTGTAAAACCAATCTCTAAATGTATTAGGCTGTATTTGGAAAACTCCTTTGAAGAAATGTTTCGTGAAAGAGTTTTTAAATTACCTTTTAGACTTTAGTGACTGAAACAACAGTCAATATTTAATCTTCTATACTAATATTATAAAGCTGAAGAGTTCGTTTGTTTGTTTGGATTTGCTAATCTCAGAACCTACTAGTTCAAATTGAAAATTATTTTTGCGTTGGATACCCCGTTTATTGAGAAATATAATAGGCTATACAACATCACGCTACGACTAACAGGAGCTAAGCGGTAACCATAAACGCGAGTGAAGCCGCGAGGGGCAGTTTGTGATTAATAATTAAACGAAGCATCAATTCCATAAATATTATATGAACGAACTAAATACATAGAAGCCGCTCAATAGATTTAAATAGCATTCGACATGAAAATGGAATCCAAAATGGCGATAGTTTACAACTTCGGTGCATATGTGTTACATTTTACCCGGAAAATGAAAGGGTTCCCGAGGGACAGTCATAAAACTATAACTCCATATTCCACGTCGACGTGAACGAAGTTACCGCGCAGGCTTATGATAAAATATGTTGGTGGGCGAAAGTAGTGCAATATTTTTTTATAGAGCAATACGTAATAGTTCTTATATAATATGAGTACGTATAAATAACATAAACACGAGTCAATGAACTGTTATCATATGCGCCTTGTGTACACTTTTTCAAATATAAAATAGAATTTTAAGTGTTCTCTAGTACAAAAACATGACTAATATACATGGCCAACTAGTTTAGCGAGTTGAAAACGTAAAGTTTTAAACTGTATAACTTATATAAAACAGCATCCGATCGAGGCTTCGCCTCTCTTTATT
The DNA here is from genome assembly GCA_037950945.1 of Hypolimnas misippus. Taxonomy (NCBI): domain Eukaryota; kingdom Metazoa; phylum Arthropoda; class Insecta; order Lepidoptera; family Nymphalidae; genus Hypolimnas; species Hypolimnas misippus. The sequence goes on from JBBEEQ010000024.1 coordinate 3,998,139, forward strand.
TTTTATTTTATTCGTCCATTTTCAAAAATTTACCCGTGACCACGAACTCTGTAAAGTACTTGAAACGTCGGGATAATAAAAAATCAAAATCAAAATCAAAATATGCTTTATTCAAGTAGGCTTTTACAAGCACTTTTGAGTCGTCAATACAAAAACAAAATAAAACTAAACACTAATTAATTAATTAATTTACCACCGGTTCGGAATGTAGATTCTACCGAGAAGAACCGGCAAGAAACTCGATAGTTACTCTTTTTAAAAGTACGAAGTTACGATGGGTACATACATTTATGAGTTACAAATATAGTAAATACCCTGTGTGAATCCAGCTTATACTAAATCCAAGCATGTTTATCATCTATATAATCTTGAACAGAATAATATGCTTTAGCTACTAAGGATTTTTTAATATGTACTTTAAATTTCTTTTTTGTAAACTGTAACTCTTCCTGCCGAATTTTATTATAAAAACGAATACCTTGCCCCAAGAAGGTAACATTGACTTTGCGGAGTCGAAACTTCGGCGTTATAAGTTTATCCTTTCTTCTCGTGTTAATACAATGCCTGTTACTGTTTTTATCAAAAGAATCAATGTTGTTGTGAATATACATAATATTGTTGTAAATGTACTGCGATGCAACCGTAAGTATACCAACTTTATTAAAAACATCTCGAAGGGAATCTCGAGCTCCTAGATTATAAATACCACGAACAGCTCTCTTTTGCAAAATGAATACAGTATTAATATCTGTAGCGTTACCCCATAACATCAATCCATAAGACATGAAGCTATGAAAATAACCAAAATATACCAATCGAGCTGTATCAACGTCGGTTAGTTGACGAACTTTCCTAACCGCGTATGCTGCGGAGCTGAGTCTTCCCGTAAGAGATGCCAAATGGGAATTCCACTGAAGCTTCATATCCAAGGTAATTCCCAAAAATACTGTTGTATCGCTAACATCAAGGATCTTACCATTTAATATTAAATTATAAGTTTGTTGTTTTACATTAGGTAATGTAAACACTAGACATTTAGTTTTTTTAGTATTTAAAACTAGATTATTAGTGGTAAACCAACCATGTATCCGTGATAATGCATTGCTTACATCGTCATAATCAACTTTATTTCTATTATCTTTGAAAATAAGTGAAGTATCATCAGCAAACAATACAATGTCACAAATACTTTTTACATAAAAATAGTTAATATACGCGATTTAAATCCGTTTAAAATAGTTTTATTCTAATTTTCACATTAATAGTGAGGACTAACATAGATTCTAAGCTAACAAAAAAATTAGTTGAAAAAAAAAAGGCATGGGCATCTATGAGCCCATGTCGTTATACGTATAAGCTTATATCTGCAAGGCATCAGGATTGTTTTAAACCAACAATTACTAAAAGATTATAGTAATATATAAGGTTTTAATTTTTTTAAGGGGGATAGGCAAGCGCTTGACGCTCATCAAGTCTGATGGTAAGGTAACGTAAAATTATTACATATTAATATGTACATAGCTTTATATCATTATCTACCAGGGTATGCTTATTACTTTAGTCCAGTTACTGACGAACAAGGTCAAACACCCAGGCTTAGGAACAAATATTTATACATATAAAAATATCTGCCCAGAGCGGGAATCGAACCCGCAACCGTCAGCGTAATGGGTACATTCAGTACAACAGAGCGGTCGTCTTATATCATTTTATAATTTTAATATGTGCTGAACTTTATAACCAACATTTCGAATTATAGCTGTACAATTTTCTTGATATTATAATAAACCAAGTAAACGAAGAAATGTTAAGGATGAAACATATTATAGGACGCGATTAAGGAATGTGTCTTAATCATTATATCTCGAATTTGCCAGATCCTCGATGTCATTGCGCTCAAGTTTAAGTCTAACTTTATGTTGACAATTTACAGGTATGTTTAAGTAATGTTATTTAATAGCTATAACATAAGGCGAGAATTACATTTGTAAGTTTTACTTTCGTAACTGATATAAAACAACTCTGTAAATATTCTTCATATTAATCAAAATATTCTTCAAAATATTCGTAATATTACAATACGAAAGCTGAGGCTGTCAAAAATAAATTAATTATTTCGAAAGCAATGACAAACAATTAATGTATGTAAATCTTGTATGCGGAAGTCCAATAATATGTTTCATACTTTAGAGTTCCAATAAATGATCAAAGTATCCGACGATCAATTCCAATCAAAGCAATAAACCCAGTGAACTGTAACAATATTAATTTACTCCGGTACTGAGTGAGAACATAAAACAGAAATTACGTATAAAAGAATTGCAGTAAAAGAAAGAAGCGATAAAGAACATTCGTTCCCGCTTTGTATATCCGAAGTTACGTGAAATTACGGTCCTCACATAAGTAAATACGTTTTAGGTACAAATATTGTTGTCTTTGTACACCCCACCATGTGTGTTTTCTCAAAGAACCTTCGGCAAACATTATTTGTGTATTATAACGGTAAATTATCGTTTTATTTCTTTGTATAATAATATTACGAGGGTAAATCTTCTCTATGTAATAAATAACGTTAATATTTCACCGGTACTATCTGCTTAAAGCCGAGATGGCCTAGTGGTGTGAACACATCGGTCTCAACCGATGATCGCGGGGTCATACCCCGGCTAGCACCGCTGAGTTTCAAGTGCTACATTTGTGTTTAAATTCGTTTCGAGCTCGGGGGTGAAGTAAAACGTGAGGAAACCTGCATGTGACGGAAAAAATCTGACACATGTATATCCGCCTTCTTTCTTTCTTCAGGCACACAACCGATCTTTATACAAACTTTCATTCCTTAAATCTATACTAATATTATAAAGCTGAAGAGTTTGTTTGTTTGAACGCGCTAATCTCAGGAACTACTGGTTTGAATTGAAAAAATATTTTTGTGATAGATAGTTTATTTATTGAGGAAGGTTATAGGCTATAATAAATCACGCTACGACTCATACCAGCGAAGCAGTAACCATAAACGCGAGTGAAACCGCAAGGGACATAAAAATCTGAGAGCAAAACTTACAAGTGCAAATCTCGCCTTAGGCTGTGTGTATGTGTCAATGTTTTATGAAACAGAAGAAAATTATTACTTATATTTTTGTTATTAAAAAGAAAAACAATATTAATATTATAATTTTATTTATAGATATACTTGTAAAAAGCTATATTTGTATGAAAATGAGAAAAAAAACATTTCCGGTCACCGGATGAGTACGGGTGACCTGTTTCACTAGCGCAGCCTCAGCATTACGTAATGTGTAATCACTAATGCCCCGTTGTATGAGGGCCTTTGTAGAGGACATTAGTTAATGAAACGGGAAAATTCGATGGAGCGCGTTTCGGTTGTTTACTACACTTTTTTTATCAATATTACTTACTGGAAAACATCGCGACATTATCTGCGTATTTATACAAACAGGATAAGTATATATTGCTTCACAAGTATCGTTAAAATTGAGCTAATTCACACAATGTCTTTAATTGTTGCCTTTTTTATTTTGATGTATAATCTATGTTGTACATGAAAGTTAGTTGGTTTTGAGTGTAAACGTAAAAAAAATCCATCCATATATCCATTCTCACAAATATTTATTTGTTTCAACAAGTTTTCACGAGTTTGTTTATGATATGCTCGTAATGTATCGAAAACATTCGATACGATTTCGTTTTATTTTTCAACATCAGTCAAGTCAATATTCAAGTTCAAAGTAAAAAAATAATTCCATAATGGAATTTACATAAATACCCCAATACTGCGAAAATCGTTACTCCCCATTAAGATCAGTCGAGTAATAATATAATTTAGACATTTAAATAAACAATCGACTTAAAAATCATAACATTCGTATCCTATTTATTTTGATTTAACAACCAAACTACTTAATAGATTGTGATAAAACACTCCCTTCAATGAAGAAACTATACGCTTTGAATTAAATAAATTCAAAATCGGTTAAGAAATGACTGAGTACAAAGATAATAAATAAACATTATAAAACAAAAACACTACGAATTAAAAACCTCCTTTTTTTAAGTCATTTGAAAAGAGTCTAAGAAGAAATAGGTTCAAATGACAATGACAATTTTCTAATTACATGTAAATTACAGGGCGACATTTTAGCAAATTATTCGTTGGAAATTAAACGAGCATGACTAATGAAGCAGAAACTAAGGTGTCACTTTACACAAACGCTCTTCGGATAAATGAATTTTCTTCAATGACTACAGTTAAACAAATCTTCTGTAATTAAAGTGTTTAATTAATCCATAGTTTCAAACGAGGTTACGAGTAAAAGTTACTTTAATAGCGCATATTATATAGAGAATTGATTTAAGAACATTTGTTTTATACTAAAATAATTACTCTTTTTATGAAAATTGAACTAAATATTTTGGACTAATAAATAAAAATAATAAGGTTGAAATCGAAGTTATAATCTTAGTGCTTAACCGTACCCTTTTACTAAGTCTCAGCTGTCTGTCAATTTGTCTATCAGCGGCTGTTATATCATGAACCGTAATATATAGAGCAGGGAACGCCAATGAGTTTCTAGAGAGAGAATACAAATACACTGGGTATTTGAGGCCAAGATAGATCTAGACTACGCTCTCGTATGAAGTAGCCAGCGTTTATTTTTGTTACCTATTATTTCAAAGGAATAGATTTTTTTCTGCTTGTTCTTTGAAGTTTATAAACCTTTGTTACTTTTTATACAGCTTTTAATAATAAATAATTTATCAAAATTATTTATTATTAATATATATACTATAGACGAAAACAAAAACAAATTTGAAATAGAGACAGAGAAATGAAGAAAATCAGCCATGGACACTCAAGTATACACATATAGTTCTATTTTTACTGTAAGGGTACACAGGGAGTTAACCCAAGGCCGAACTTTTACAGAGGCTTCGAAATGGATAAAGGTACATATATATTGTCGATAGGATATAGGTTAGACTAGGTGTTGTCGTATCTAGTTAATCATTGAAGTATATATTTCACAAAACTACATTTAATTATTTAGTATTTTTAGTTTCTCATAAAATGTTTCAAATTGGGTGTACCTAAGAGTGGTTGGGTGTGCCTCTGACCTAAGACGACCACATACGTAGAAATTTAAATAACCTCCTCAAACATAACTTTTTTAAAAATGTAATATAAAAAAAAATGTTTGTTTTTAACGCGATGTAAATATCTCTTATAAACACGAGCCGTTTTAACATTTGCCGATATAGGACATTTTATTTTACGCGATATTGATGACCCATAGACGATCCTTTATTAGTTTACCCTACCTGGCTCATATATTACAAGATATTTATAGGCGGAGTAAACGGTTTACACATATTAATAGCTGGGGTTGGAAGAGCCATTTAAAATACGTACAGATGGTTGAAAAAGGTCGTGTCTTATAAAGGACATAATAAGGTCAAGTAGAAAATACAGAGGCGCAAAAGGGTTGCTATGAAAGGCACAGAACAGAAATATAAATTTATTTAAAAAAAATCCGTATTATGAACGATCGACTTCACAAAGACTGTAACAACAACCACTGTCTACTTATAACGACTTTTAGGTCAACTGCATACTTAGTTCGACGTTATTTTGCTGTGCTCGCGTACAATGTTGTGGATCAAACGTTGCAGACATTACCATAATTGTGAAAATGTATGCATCTTTATTTAACTGGCCGTGACTAACAGTTTTTTCTGTGTTTTTATATGCGCCCTTACTGTCGGATTTTTGGATAGCGTTCCACTTCTAGATGTTATTTGATATAATATTGTCTATAAACTTCTTCAATCTATTAAATGCAATGAAAGTTTTTGGACAAAATTCGGCACTTTCAAACAACTTTATACACCTATCACTATATAAAATGTAGGTACTGTAAGTGTTAGATTTATTAATAACTATTTATTTATAATCGAATCTACACTTTCCACAATAGTTATAGACTCTATCACATAACATTCGTTGTTTTCATGTTTTTAAAGATATTGCTACACGTATATTGCATTAAAGCTATTAAATAAACAATAGTCATAAAATTAAGACTAAAACCTTTAAATATGACGTCACTACGCCAAAACTGTACTATTGAGATTTTAACGTACCCCTCATTCCGTACCCCAAAAACATTTGCATTGTAACAAAAGTATTTGCAACGAAACGTTTTAAAAACCGCCGAAAAAAATTGCGACAAAACGTTTCCATTTTTCTCATTCACCGGCGTATTCTAAAATGTTAAACGCAAGTGAAGTGACCTCATAATTGCGAGTTTAAAGGGCTGAAAGGGTCTGTTATCATAGCTTGAATGGGGGACGCGGCTCAGAATTAAAATACGCTCGGCCTCACCTGACAACGCTGCATTTGAAAATACAAACGTTTATAAAGGCAACATTGTAACAGCTCACATAAACAAATTTTTTTTAATGAAATACAGATTGATAAATAATTATTATATTTATTGTTTCTTATTTTGATATTTACGAAAAAAAGGAGGCTTATGAATATGGTATAGGTTTCATTTATATGTGTGTGTGATTTATGCACCTTAACCTATTTAATTATTTAGGTATTTAAAAAACACACTAGTTACTTTGATTTTATGACTACTGAACTTATTTTGATTAAAATTGTATGATAACCAATAAAAAAAATATGTTTTTCAACGTTCGTAACGTGCGCCGACGCGACGTCACAACCCGATTATTTGTTTTGACGCGAATGGCCATCTACACAGGGTGATTTTTTTTTATCTGAATGTGGTATGCTTAATTTAAAACTATATTATATTAATTAAAGGATATTTTTCCTGATTTCATTAATGGCTAGAAAATATAATGTTTCGAAGAACTAATGATGTACTTTTAGTTTTGATCAAAATCGGCCTCAACGGTTCGTTTCGCATTTGACCTTCCACACCCAGTTGAAAAATTCACTCTGTATATTCTAGATTGTATATTATTTCGTATGACAAGATTTTAATCGAAACCGCCCGAAATTATTTGACTCATTTCAATCCCATTATTTTAATATGATGAAAGGGCTTTATTTCATGTTTATATGATGTATACTTTTTAAGAAAGTCAGCATTAGCTAATTACATCAAACTCTGGCTACGAAAAGAAAATTGTCGGTCCAAGCTCTTTTGTGGTGAACGGCCACAAACTTATTATGAACAGGCGAAATAATTAAAAACCCGAGTTTTAATTGTTTACAATGATAAAACCGGAGTATTTTTTAATATAAACAAACGAAAAATTTTTAAAGTTAAATGTTCTAAAATTAAAACCTCTGTGCAACGGTTTTAATGTCAAGGTTGAATTCAAGAGCGAGTTATTAAAACGCTGAAGACTTGAAATGTTTCATACATTCATATACTGCACCAAATTTTGGCGTTAAATTTTCAACTTTATATAATATATATAATGATGTATGTGTGCAGTTTAGTAGTGTAGTTGTATACTACAATAATAATTAAAAAGAAAATAATTTTAAGACAATACCTAAGTCAAAATAAAATCAACATGAAACATCATTTCTTTAACGTTTTCGAATACCTAATAGGAGTGAATACTTCACACTAATAGAAATTAGCTGCGTAGCACAATTTTTAACGACTACGGTAAAGCTAAAGGAGGGTTGTGATTTTGACAGGCTATGTATGTTTATCTGTTCCCACATAGCTCTTAACCTAATTATCAGACTGAAAGGATACCATTGTTAGAAACGTCTTGATCGTCCGCTGGACTATTCGATGTGTTACTAAATCTAATGGCGCCCTATAGCGGCCATAACGCACTCTGTGAAAAAATGTTTGAAACGTTTTTTGTATGATTGGAAAGGGCGTTGCTTGTACATTCAAAAAATATATACGAGTACATTACTCAACGCATCACACTCACCGGCCCTTATCAAGTACTTATGACCATGATGATTATTAAGATGTCTCTGGAAACTCACACAACATTAACATAAACACCCAGACCACGACAAACATCCGTATGGCCAATACAGACGTTGACCGTGAGCGGGGATCGAACCCGCGTCCGTTAGCTTCGGTCAGTTGCAGTGAGCACTGCGCCAACGTGTCTGTCATATATGATAGGTCTTTCTTTGTATATATTGTGATAATTCTTATATTTCTATCGTTTTTCTTCGCAGTTGGGTTTTAATTTTCTACCTTTCTCTCATCATTAAAGCAAAAAAATAACCCAAAATGGAATATAAAACATTAATTTAAATGCAGCATTAAGGGAGATATTTTTATCACGTTTTGGGACATAATTTATTATACGAACAATTACCAAATAAATAATTTGAAATGTGCACTGTTTATGGTACGCGAATTTTTAGCGCGACCAATAATGGTTGAAAGTAATTACAAAGAATAATTCGTTGACATTATATTACAGTAATTTAGTAGTTTCACCTGGAAATATTTCAGGTAGTTTTTAAAATTGGTGGTCTTATAGATTTTGACATCCATCCATTGATTAAGCACCAAATGATTGTACTAATAGGATCATAAAAGTCTTACAACTCTATCTAATAAATCTTTTTCGAGTCGTATTTATTTAAGATATATAAATCTTTTCCTTTTTTTAATTAATAAGATAGCCTTAGAACGAAGTGCCGTTACGAAATTGTAAATTAAAATATTTAAGTATTGACGTAAAATCTTAATAATTAATCCGGATAACAGAAATGGAAATCTTCGTTTCGATGAAAAATCGTTGCTATAAAAGTTTTATATTCATTTTTCATTTATGATTGAAGACTTATAAATGGATGCTGATAAGCAATAATGTGTTAACCCACTAAAAGTCAAATTTAAAGGTACTGATGTATTCTGATAATGCATTTTGTGTTTATAATTATTTAATTTTTAAATAATTCAAAAAAAATTCAAGCTATCCAAACTAAATAAGTATGGAAAAATGTTTCTTGATCTAATGTTTAGAATATAGTAGTTTCATATTAGATTATGCAATAATTACATATATTTAAAAAAAATACTAGATATAAATCTTTACTAGACTATTTGCTAGTAAATCATTATACATTTTATAAAAATAGAAAAGAAAACATGGATATATAGTTTTTAAAACATATTTGTTAAGAATAGGTTTTACATCTTTAGACGCCATTTTCTCAAAATAAAGTCCGTGTGACTTGACATAGCATTGTTTATCAGTGTCCAATTTTAGTAGAAAAACCTTCTAATAAATATACAACATTATATTATAAACACAACATTTATTGCTTCTGAGATACCTCTTAGCTAGCCGGGTTAGCTAATATTAATATATTTATGGGAAGTATCATTATAATCATTTATATTTAATATAAATAAGTATCCGTCTTGTATGTATCAATGCGATCGTATATCTAATTTATAAAAAAAATAATGTTTTTTTGTTCGTGTCTCATAAGTTGCCTTTTCTGTTTGCGGTAAAATTTGCCATCTTATTGTTTGCACTTTCGTAAGGTATAGTACAATTAACTTACACGTGACGCGCGTGTCGTATCGACCAGATAAATAAATAAGTCTTAGATGGCCATCGTGCATAACAAAATCTATATTAACGCAAGCAAAGCGGCAAGCAAAAACTAATATAACAAGTTAAATTACCCATTGAACGATACCCCATTTGATATAGTTATTCTATTTTAATTTTTTTCTTTTACATTATGGCGTCCAAAATTGGCCATTTTGATTATTTCTATTTTAAGCTTTCTATGACATTTGCGTCATTATGACAAATCAAACTTCGTATCATTAATCAAAATCAGCTAACGCGTATATACATACACACCTAAATAGATACTAATAAATAGGTAAACCTAAAGTTTGCAAGGACGACGTACGCTTCACAAAAGTCATTTGACTCGAACGAATTCTTAAATGTTCATTTTTTGTATACCAGCAATTCCGATCCGTAGAAATATTTAAATATCTGAATTTTTCATCATATTTATTACTCGCCTCGCAGATTTTTATTCGTGAAAGAAAATAATAAATATTTTGATCGTATTTTAAGATTAAAACGTTCAGCTCGAGGTACAATCGGAACTGGTAGATTTACTACGTCGCTATTTATCAGATTCTAAGAATTTTAAACAAATAAAAGCTAATTGCGTACTCGAAAAATTTATTGAATATAATTTAATCTAATTTGATTTTCTGTCATACCAGGAGGGTTATTACGGTGAGCTAAAGCTATCGCACTACGATACATTTTGACAGTTGATTTATTTCGTCCGCGTTCGATAACGTTAGTGCACGCATAATAAAACACGTCCCTAATATGAGTGTGATTTTACTCCTAATTTTAGTAATATCGGTACTTTTTTAATAATTTTGCATACATTGACAAAATTTCTCTGGAGGCCCAGCTTGGTGAATACCGATAGAAAATTACGCTATCGAAAAAATTAAAATGTAAAGAAGGAAAAAGAGGACGCGGACTACCAGAAACCTGTATGTGAAGAAAAAAAGAAGATCTGAGTTGAATAAACACAACCACTAAATCTAACCTAACCTTAGAGTAGTGCAACGCACTAATGCTAGGAATGCTGACCCTAAATAAAATGGAAAAGACCCAGGACAAAGAACAAATAAGAAGAAAACTATAAAAATTTATACTTAGGGTACAGATTATAATAAATTATGAAACATTTTATGATTGAGTTAAATGTAAATAATACTCTTTTTAAATAATTGATTTTCAATACCAACTCCTTGACTACTAAAGCAACTCCATGGCTTGGATTCGTTGAATGAGTCTAGGAGTATACCTATTAAAGTCCAGGTTGATTATGGAGCCAGAGTTATATCTTACCTGTACTAAATCTCCATGTATCCCTCCGGCGGCAGTGATTGTCAAGAGACAGATGTAGGGTACAAGATCTTCTCTCGGTCTGTGGAGCTCCAGCTCGTACGTACGCCCGATGTCCCCATAGTACGTTTTATTGCAACCTGTAAATAAAATTTATCATTGAATATCGTTGAATCCTTGTTTTTCCTTATACAGTTAGCGGAGGTATTTTAAAAAAATCAACGCAAAACGCATTTATAATTTAATTTAGATTGAGTGACCTTGGATGACCATCATCATAAACTCATTTTTAATACATCAATGATATGGTGATGAGTCATTTTTTTTATCATCCGCAGGCAACAATTTTGATGGTCATATTTGACTACCATACCTACACCTATTAAAATATATTATAATGATCATCTATTTTGACTTTCTATTTTCGTTATATTTTACTCAATAGATAATATAACAACTAATTTTATTACTCTGTTTTTTTTTTTTTTTTTATAATTAAAGCAAACAAATTAACATTTGTATAACATTTGAAAATAAACATATAAGAATACTATAACAATATAAGGAAAAAAAAATCGGTCCCTCGAGCAAGATATGTTAAATTCATAATAAAAGCCATTGTAGGCGTGAAGCAGTAACAAATTATATACACACCACACACAAATATATCTAACTATAATAATATTTTAAAAGTAATAATGTAGCCACTTTATAAATATTCACGTATTTTTTCTTTTTATTTTGCAGCTTCTATGTTTTTTAAATAAATAAAGATATTTTGTTATTCATTATAACATAGGAGAGCTAGAGTTGTTCGGAAGACCCAGTGTTCGACAGTCACTTGACATATTGAACAACTGCCCCGACGGTTGTTTTATAACCTTCAAACTTTATCAATTTAATTTGGTCGGGTTGTACAGGTTGCGAAATTTCAATGACCTAAATGAGTTTGAAATTCGAGTCGAGTTTCTGGAATATTACATTGTGGCCTAATATAATTTTCCTCCACTAATTAAATAAAGTAAAAGCCGAGATGAGCATATGATTACGTTGATCTTAACCGATACGCGAGTCAAAACCCGTGTAAGCATTACTAAATTTTCAAGTTGTATTTGTGTTATGAAACTGGCTGATGTATTAAAGTCAAGAGTCATTAGTCCAGCACTGATATATTTAAAAAAAAATCACTTTTGTAATTAAGTAAAAATTTTCAAGCAAATTTTATTTCCTCAGCTCATTTTAATATTAATTACAATCACTATTATTTCGAAAATTCATTTCACTTTTAATAAAACAAGGAAATGCTGCATACTTCTTGCCCCGACCAAACAATGGTTTCAATGAGCGTTGCACTAATTATTGTGTTATAATTATTGAGAAAATATTATTATTGAGCCCGAGGATGACTCGATGGCGTAATTAAAAATTAAATTTTAAGGTTTGGTTAAATAAAGCACAATTTTTGTATTGTATTCATTATACCATTTCAAATGTAATATTATTATGGAACACACGCTATAATAATATTTGAATGCTGATAAGCAATAATGTGTCAACCCACGTAATAAGTAACACGTAATAAGTCAAATTGATTTATTCTGATTATATGTCACGTATTTAACGTATACATTATTCATGCCATTTTCAATTCATCTGAACTAAATAAGTACGAAAAAAGTTTCTTAATTTAATATTTGGACGCTGATATGCAATACTGTGTCAAGCCATACGAACTTTATTTTGAGAAAATGGCGTCTAAAGATGTCAAACCTATTCTTAATCAACTAAAGATGTCAAACCTATTCTTAATCAATTTGTTTTAAGACGTATATATTCATCTTTTCTTTTCTACTTTGATAAAAGGTGTAATGAAATAAAAGCAGATTGATATACTTAATGTGTTATCTAATAATAAGTTTTTCAAATATTTGAGATTATTGTATAAATAGCAAAATATGGAGCGCACTTGAAATTTGAGGCATAAAAATATGAAACTTTTTCCGTACTTATACGGTTTATATAACTTAAAATTATATTTAATATTGTTCAATAGGCGACACACTATCAAAATACATCAATATCTGCGAATTTGACTTTTTGTGGGTTGACACATTATTGCTTATCAGCATCCATTTAGAATTTCAAGTGAGTTACATATTTTGTAATTTATAAAATAATCTTATTTATTTAAAAAACTTATTATTAGATAACACATTAAATATATCAATCTGCTTTTAAATTATTATACATTTTATCAGCATAGAAAAGGAAAGGTGGATAAATAATTCTTCAAACTAATTTATTAAGAATAGATTTGACATCTTTATACGCAATTTTCTCAAAAGGAAGTCCGTGTTGCTTGACACAATATAGCTTATCAGAGTCCATTTATTCCGATTTTCGAAGGCGGTGGTGAACTGAACGAATGATAAATTCTAAATCAATTAAATATTTTCAGTGAACGAACACCGAATACTGTGGTAGCGATTTTGTTTTTAATTAAGTTTGAGAAAGTAACTTAATTTTGATTAGCGAAATTAAATTGATTATATTGATAAATTAAATTAAAGCGAAAAATTCTTCAAAATTGTGTTTCAAACATTAATTTCAATGCAGTATTAAGGGAGATATTTCATACCGACAATTATCACTTTAAAAAAAATATCTACTTAATTACCTATAGATTATATTGATCAGTATATCAATTGTATCTTACAGTCGACTGAAGTACATTCCATTTAACATTTAAATGTATAAATGTTAGATAGCGATAGTAAGAATTTTAATCTTACTTTATATTCATAAAAGTATATTTTGCCACCATTCCTCTCATAGCTCATCATAATAACATATTGTTTGTCTAAAGCAGAGTTTGAAAAATTACCTTTTGCGTTCAAAAAATGGCTGACATTATATTGTGACTACATAGTTGAAAGTATTAGATGAAATACGAAGTATATATCTACTCGTATTAAAATACTTTTACGTAACTAGCTTTTGATCGCGGCTTCCGTTTGTCTGGTTGTTAATTATGAAACTTGAAAGGAAATAAAATATTGTAGATTTGCCGAAAAGTTTTTTCAGCATATGTCTATCTTTTATGGTTGATTCACAATATCACGTGTAACTCCTGATAGCTTAGCAGTTCGGAGCATTCTGATTATATTTGTTTAGTCTTACGTTTATAAGACTCTCACTCATCCCTAATTTAAAAAAGTTAACATTATTACCTCTTCAATAAAAAAAGAATTATAGAAATCAAGTATTATGGATTGACATATTATATTTGCCCTACTATAATACGAAAGTAATCTGTCTGTCTCATCAAAACCAGTGAACCCTGAGGAAGGACATATGCTACTTTTTTAAGAAAAATGACGAAAACGCGGACGAAGTCGCAGGCAAAAGCTAGTAAATAAACGCATAGTTTTTATATATTGAATTATATACTAATTTATTTAACCAAATAGTTTATATGCGCATATTTCAAAGCTATTTCATGATGCTTACATTAAAACTTATTCAATAATAAAATTTTATGCTACACAATAAACACTTCATATCAAACTTGAAAGCAACTTGTTCCGTTCTTTGACCATGACCTAGATTTCGCTTAAGATAAAGAAATATTATAATAAACTCGAATGAACATTTAAATCATACATTACTCAACTCAAGGGATATCGCAAACCTATTTACGTCCATCATATTACATTTAAAGACATATCATATCCGACTGTCAAAATATAATATAATACATTTATCCTTATAATAACAAGCATTCACATGACGTATTAAACAGTAGACACGGTACCCGAAGTTTGAGAAGCATTGAGCGTAACGGCAAGTTGTACTACGGTGTACGAAGTTGGGCGCGCGCTTTCAAGTTGATTGCCAAAACAATAAATATGTGTCTCAGACTTGAACAGTGCTAGTTGGAGTTTCAAAGAGCCGAGTTTATATACTTTAAGAAATAATATAGACAGCGAAGTGACATTGTGTAAGATATTTTAATCTATATAATGACTTATTCTAAGACTAAGAAATTATCTGAAAAATGACATACTGCAAAACCACGTAAATTGAAATATAACATTAAATGACGTTATTGATAAAAATAAGTTACGGGTATTTTCAATGACTTTAGGTATTATATTTTTAGTGTCGCCTACGATGTGTCAAAATTATTTCATGTTAAGTATTAATTTCACAAATATCTGTTTTTTTTTTTTATTTCAATTCTTAGATAGCTCGTTTTTTATCAATAAATTGGCGTGAAGTAACTAATAGAGCTGCGTTTTAAACGGTGAGTGTGAGAGTCAGAAACTTAATCTTCTTCTCCAGTCATTTTCGAGCTTAATATTCTTCTTCTTTCCTCATTTATTTTTTAAGCTAACATCACATCTGCGGCTTCTCTACTGTTGCAAATTTATATGGGCGGCGGTGATCACTTAACATCAAGTGACTTATTGTGAAAATGGTAATTATTTCAATAGCAATTAATAAATAATTGCTATTAAAATAATTACCTTAAATTAAATATAATATATCAAATACAATATTAAGCAACGATTTGTAAGAATAATATTAGAATAATAAATCTAAAGTAAAAGAAATCCATCCAACATTTAATAAAGCCAGAGAAGACACCAATAAATCTGGAATTTTCCGATTTTTCCTTGTGGACACAACTGGTGATATTGTGACCAATCAAACACAGTGGAGCTGTGCTATTTGAATCGAGATATGTTTGTTTGTAAACACTCTGGTTCGTGCAAGTGACATCCGTGAGGCTGGTGATCCACTTTGCGTTTTAGTATAAACATGGAGCAATATTAACTTGTGCACCGAAAAGGCTTTTAATCAAGAACGACGGACGCTGAGCTAACAGAAATTTCGCTTGGTATTTATATTTGTCCCCTTTACGAAAACCGAGCAAATAGCTATAAAATTACGTAAAATTTTCGTTATATAAATTCAAGAGGAATTTTAGCAGACTATTATTTAAAAGGAACACAAAATAATTTCGAAGAATGTCCGCAAGCTAGCAATAGATGAATGTCTAATAAAATTTAATACAAAACGATAGAATATATAAAGTAGGTGATGTAAAATTGGAACAAACGTACCAATATCTCGCTGGCATCGTTTCCAGTCCTTTGTCACGAAAACCAAAAAGCGACAGTGATGTCTATTGTTGAAGTAAATGTAGGCCTCATTTAAAGATAAGTTTGACATTTAACGTTCATAGATATGTCTTTTTAGGTCTTGAATATTAAAATATAAATTACAAAACGCAATGTTATAAAACCGTTTCTAACACTTCGACTTTTCAAAACCGTATCGAGATGAACACTTTGATTTGTATGATAATCGAACAATATACGGATATGTTTAAAATAATTCGAATGTCATTTCGATCATTGAACACGAAATTGCACGTTGCATAACACGTATCAAAAAAACTGGAACGGCTATACTTTCTGAGCACCAAAATGCATCAGTTGTAGGGCACTTCCGTTGCCAAGTGCACGTCGTACAAACACCCAGCAAGTTATACCGATGCCATACAAAGCTGTGTCGCGATACAAACGCGTCCTAGTGGCCAAGTATCATACGCATTATTGCAATCAAAGAGAGAGCTCCAAACGGATGTCGGGCTCTGAAAGTACGACGGCATTGTGCTGTTCGCTTTGTTGGACATGAATATTTTTAGTGGATATAACGTGAACTAATTCGGCTGCATTTTTAAAATATTGTTTATTTTTGTTTCAGATATGAATGGGAATGTTGACGGGTTGTTGTTTTGTTAAGTTTACGTTATATGAGCATTGATGGTGCATTTAAATAATTTATTCTATTTTGTAGTATAATGATGTATGTACATACTTGTTTATACAAAAAAATCATAGACCTTTCATAAAATTACTTAATGTTTTTTTAAAGTGAAAACTTCAGACTACATTAAGCGATTTTTGATAGAGGAAAATCTAACGGATTCCGCGTCACCATCACGGTAAAGGCGTGTCCAAACCAGCGCGCCTTAAACAATAAAAGGCTATGAACATAGAGTATTGAGAATTTTAATAGTTATAATACAAAAAAGCAAGTGGGTCTAATGTTAAATGATCGCCGCCTATGAACATTTAAATATCCGAAGGAACCAGAAACACTTGCCGGTTAAAAGAAAAAGAAATGAATAGTAAATAAGGAAAGAATGAAGGGTAAACTTACGTCCACTTAGTTAATACAAATGACTTAAAAAAATTACCCATCACAACTTAACTTATTGACATAAAAAAATCTACTTCTCCGTATATTTTATCACTAATTGAAATAAATAAACCGATATAACGATATATTCACGTATAATTTTAAAATAACATCACTAGACTAATTGACTCAAACTAATTAAAGTGGGAAACATTTCTGTTGATGTTTAATTCTCAACGTGTTACAGCACTGAAAAAATATACGCTCGGCGCTTTCGAAAATTGGACTCGGTGAGGGTTGTGAATCATGGCGTGGCGTACGAGAGGGCGTAATGAGAACGTTCGAAATAATTGCGTGTGAACGTACTGATTTATGTGTTAATGAATAAATTAAACGTCCAACGTTACACGAACCGTATTGACGTTGTGTTGAAGGTGGTTGTGGACATTTGGTGAAGTTACGGCTAAGCGGTGTGTGAATTAGTGACTATTCATTATTTCACTCACTACTCAAAAGTTATAACTTTTACTGTTTGGTGAATGTTGGTGTTGAATCGGATGTAGATAATGTGTTTGTTTCTTTTGTACTCTCGTAGCTATTTCAAACATGGATAAATATTATGTTAACGGTTCACCCCTAATAGATTGCTAACGTCGTATAAAAAAAAACTAGAAATTCCTAAAATGTAGACTAGAATAATGAGCAAAATCTAGTAAAAAGGAAAATGGTAGAAAGCAGACGGAAATTGTAGAGAGAGAATCATAATTAGTATTGACATAAAAAGTCGGGATTATGGTGAACGCACACCTTTTATTAGCCGAATTTTAGATAGTGACTTTCGTCATCATGCCCAGAAGGGCAGACAAAACAGATTCTGATAGAAATCAGAATCTGTTTAGTTAATATGGCTTTCTTATTTACATGGCTTTCATTATCTACTAATCACCTACAGATTAATGATCTTTTACTGAACATTACAATACTCGTATATATTTAATTATTAATAATACAAAAGACATAGTATTAAGACTGTTCATATATCATTATCTTCAGTCCCAAGCAAAATCTAACCTCAACATTCTGAATACATCTGTTCAACAGACATTTCGCGGTGGTAATAAAACAGCAAACAGTAATTCCTATCTCGAGCCATTCTTAGCGAGTAGTAAATATTGTATGGCGCATATTCACAAAGAGCCCACGCACGTCGCAAGATAAGCTTCTGTATACGATGTCTCCTGTGATCCTTTGGAGGCCTCATTCATACCGCGTCCTTGTTGTATGGAAGGCAAATATTAAGGTAATGCTTGCCTTAGTGTCGAGGCTATAAAGCGTTTTGTAATAACATGGGTTCGGTCAAAGTAAACATTCATATTATTCGCTGCCTGTGTCTGTGAAATTTGGATTTAGCCATATAGTTTCTTCTGCATGTTGTCTTTTGGGATTTTATTCTTCAGAGAAAAAAACGTTATATCGAGCTATTTCTGTACCGTGGCGTAATTCATAAAGTGATTTTGCATAGAATTTTTAGGCATTTTGTCCTTGACCTTTGAGTCTATATTATAGCTCGAAAATGTAATAAACCAAGTTATACATTTAAAAAAAAACATGACCGCTTATATCTATAGATGTCCTCTCGGAAATAAAAATTTATGGTTGAATAAAGAAACACTGACACTCATACAGTCATATATATTTGCTTGCTTGATAAAAAAATATTTTTTGTTGTAAAAAAATAAAGCAAAATAATATATAAAGCATAACTTTTTAATATAAAACTCATAAATCCAAAGATTGAAGTAACTTTTACGTAATACATAACGTATTGTAGAGTATTTTGCTATACCCAAGTTTAAAAGAATTTATTTTTACAGCCTTAAGGATGATTCATTAAATATTTCCTTACATAAAATATATCTTTTAAAACTGTTAAGTAGCGAGGGCGCGTGAGAGTTTCGGCCATATTGAAAAGTTCAAATTGCTTCTGAAATCACATTTTAAGAAATATATTTTTATATTAAAATGAAAATAGCTAAGTGTAACCTCTATATAAAAGTAATAACACGTTTCTATTGAAATTTCAATTATTTCATTCATTGTAATGTGCTCGTATAAAACTTTTAGTGGAACAGCAAACATTATTTTAATTGCATGCAGCAATTTTTGCTTTAAGTTAGAAAATAATTAAGAAAACTGCATTACTTTGTTTGGTCGCTGAACAACGACGTTGTGGATTATCGCGTTATTGTTTTTAAAATGAGTAATCCAGTGTATTTATAAGCATAATATTTAACTAACTTATTCCAATTGCTTAGCGTATAAATTACCAAAATAAATTAACGTCGTTTTCATTTGTATATATCTAAAATGATTACTTAAAAATGATTAAAAAAACTTACTATGTTATAATATAGTATTACAATTTATTGTTACAAATGAATCAACATGCCAATTAAATACACTTTATCTATTTAATTTTATTATGAATGCTATCGATGTTACAGACATTTTTTTTTTCATTTTTATTTTTAAATATATTGGTCGATGCATATAGGATAATTTACATTGACACAAATTCATAAATAATTTTATAATTACATAACATTTTATCCGATTTATTTTGTGGACGTGTGTATATTATATATTATTCCTAAGGGTATTCTTTTACATGTAATGTGTCAACTCATTCTCTCTTTCTACAACTACAGTTAGATCAAAACATGACGTAACTACGTCTGTGTCACATAAGGCATACTTAGGAAAAGGGGAATATTAAATCTTTTCGGGTGTTAACATCTTGTATAATTTAGATGTAACTTCACTTAAGGTGAGCTTTTTTAGCCATAAATTACATACGTATAATAATGAAAAACATGTCATCTTTAAAGTCTTATCTCAAACGACCACTCGACCCAATTCTAACATATTGATTAGCAATAAGGGATATTTTCATTTATCTTCGGACAAAATAATTTCGTTCTACTTATCGGCCTCATTTCCGGCAAAATCGTGCGTACCAAATGGGTATCGGGATATAGCCTCTTGGAAACGACTGACGGAATGTCATTTCGTAAATAAGAAAAGGGGAAACAGTCATATTACGAACAGACTTATGTATTGGTTAGTTGAATAAAACGATTTAGCGACTTTGATTTACGTTTAAATTCTTTTGCTGACAGTAATGGGATGAATGGGATTTTTAACTCACCAAGAAAAAGAAAAAAACAAAATGTATATATATATATATATGTATGTATATACGAGCTTGTGTGTGTGAGTGCGTGCGAGCGTTGTTACTGACGTGCTTGCGTGCGAATGACCAATGACTTTCGTAAAAACTTCCAATCCCTGTTTTATCCCCTAAGGTCTCGAATATTGCAAGATCTCGTCTTTATGAGCACCTACGTCATAAAAAAAAACCTTATGCAAAATTTTAAACTCCTAGCACTTATAGTTTCTCAAATTTCGTGATGAGTGACTGAGTGACTTTTTGCTTTAGATATATATAGATATATAATGATATAGCGCAATATATACATATGTACTTGGTTATAATAAATCAACAATGGTATGTCCAAACCCGAATTTAATATTTCAATATTCAGGTATACTTCATATTTCGATAATAATCCACCGAACGTGCTATTTATAGGAAAACATGATATCAGTAAAATATTTAACATCCGATGTTAAAATAATATACCGTGTTTAATAATATTTTGTTTTAAGCTTAAAACAAAAACTTAATACATAAAATCGGACGATTACTCTGGTGTAGTGGTAATAAATATATCTCTAACGCTGACAGTTGCAGGTTCGATCACTGCTCGGGCACATATTCATATTTTTATAAATATTTTTTCTTGTGGTGTTTGTTGTCGTGGGTCTCCCTACCATGCCTAGTCGAACGCTTTATGCTGTCCGTCCTGGTTGTTATTACAATCACCTCATAATGAATATTATTTACTTAGTAGCGCGATTAGTCTAGTCTAAATGGTGGCTAGATTGCCCTCAGGGGTAATGGAGATCAGATGGCAATCGCAGGATGGAGAAGATAAGAAGAGATTTCTTCGGAGTAATTTTTTAACGCTTTATTATTAATCTTCGTTAAAATTGGTAACTTGTGAAGATTTATCCTAAAATAATAAGCAGACTCTGTTATAGCCTAGAAAAATGCATGATAGATGATAGATGCCATCAAATAAAATGTCATATTTTAAATGAACCTTGATTTTTGATATACATTATTTTTTTACTTCATTGTCATATTTTTAGTTTGATTAGTTTGATACAATGTTTAAAAATTGCTATCGAACTTTATAAATATGAAAGTTTGTGTGAATGGATATTTCGTTTTTTACGAAAGGAAAACTAAACAGATTTTTTTTGAAACATTACTATTTTGACTACGCGGACGAAGACGGGAGTGGAAGCAAGTGAAGACATTAAAATGTGTACAGAAAAATAAGAAAATTGTTATAATAAATAAAATAAATCAATTGAGGTCAGTGCCCAGCTTAACGACAGGTTGGCGCAATAATCATTGCAACTGACAACGGCCGCGGGTTCGATCTCCGCTCATGACAATGTATTGTTTGCATGACAATGTACGTTTCTCGTGGTCTCGATATTTGTATTTATGTATGTGTGTTTTCCCAATGTTTAATATACTATTAGATCCCATGATCCTGTATCAAGATTCTAATAGTATATTAAACATTCTCTTAATATAAAATATGCCATATATTTTTAAAATATCTCATTTTAATTTTAATTCAAAATATTGGCACATATCCAATTTATTTTTGGATCAAGGTTGAATATGCGGTACTCGGAATATTAAAATGAAAAGGCTTCAATCTGCTCGTTTGAAACCTAAAATGTAAGCGATAAAATATATCAGATAGAGAAAAATTGTTATGAAAAGTTTGTTTGAATTGATGTTGGCAAAGTCGTTAAATTTCGACAACGAAAAAAATATGAAATTCCGAATTTTATTTTCATATCCTAATCATATTTTCAAAAGATAAAAATGTGTAAAAAATATTTTTGAATAAGACTTGGTATTCGAGTTATGATTATCAAATGATGTAATTTCAAAATAGGTATATCTTATTGATATGAGCTTTTCATATTTCGATATTGAATGGATTTTAATATAACTCACCAGCAATGATAATATAAAATTCTGATATGTCATAAACTCATGGATTGTGGACCCCAGAATGCCGAACAATTTAAACGACTTTGCTTAGCAACCAGTCAAAGCCAGTTGGAAATGGTTACAATTCTTAACGTCATGATTACGAATATATTTTATATATAAAAATATCAAACTGAAATCAAATTTATTTCATATTACAAAACTTGTACCACTAATAGTAGCAGAAATGAGCTATTCAAGGGAGGAGAAGTTATGAAGTTCTATATCCTTCATTTTTGGTACTGGCCGTTTTAAGATTCGATATACGTTTAAATACGATGGGGATAACAGAAGAAGTGAAAGTCGTCGTAAAATATAAAATAATAAAATAGAAAGATTTATTACACATTAAGTTTACAGATGGGAAATAATATCCTAAACGTTGTACATAATATATATAAATATATTTATATATTATTGCATTAGAATATATATCATTGCTCATCAGCAAGATTTTGTAACTCGGGTCCACATCAAAAATGTTTTAACAAAATAGTTTTGAATGGTACTACTAGAATCGTTTATTACTGTTGCTAACACTATTTAAAAACACATAGGTAAAATATTAAAAAAAAAACTGCGCGTATTATATGTATAGAATAACTTTTGTTATATCTAGTAATTAAATGATATCTCAAAAGTAAGAAAGAATAATATATAATTAATATTTTTAAAACCACCCCGACAAGATCTTTTAATAATTAGAAAAGTGGTGATAACCTTGAAAGATTTAAACAGATCTTCATAAATTATAGTTAAGTACTATTATAAAAAAAAAAATTCATAAAAATTTATCCATTCCTTAGGGAGATATGTTTCCACAGACAAACACACATAAACACATTTACAAACTTACAATACCCCTCTTTTTGGGGCGGGGTTAAAAAACATGAAACCGAATAGTGAATCTCCTTAATTTAAGTCTCTAGTCTATGTCCAAAACCAAAGTGAATAAAGTTGCGAAGACAGCATCTCGTAAATCATAAGTGTTTTTGTATTCTCTTAAGTGCCCGTCAAGACACGTGACTAAAATTTTACTAAAAAGGTAAAATTTGATACAACAAATTTATAACGCGATGGAGGCCAGATGAGTGTCTCGAGTTGGAGCTAAAGTGAGCTATCCCGCGAACAAGTTTATATAAAATTACGTGTGCTAGAAGAACGATGTGAGTTTCTAAATTGACTTTAATGACTTTCAACAAAGCGCATTTTGATAGTAAGCTTCATAATGGTTTGTTATTATTACATAATTTATTTGCTTTGTTATATAAATCTTACGTTCTTATTGCGGTTCGTTTCATTTATAAGCATTTTTACTCACAAATTATATTGTTTTTAATCGACAACGGCAAAGGCAAAGAGTTTTGTTCTTTTGACCGATTACTCGTATGTATGCATGTTCATCTGTTCCTCTATAGTTCCTAAACTTCTTATCAGAACTGGACAAATGAGATTATATATTGTTAGAAGCTACATAATATATTCTTAGAAGCTTCTTGATTGTCTGCTGGTTATAGGCTACATTATGTATCACTAAATCTAATGAGGCGCCCTCTAGCGGGTATAGAGAACTCTGTTAAACTTAAGAACTGAATAGAGTTTACACCACCTATTTGACACCTCATATTTTGAAATCCGCAAAACGGTTAGGCTATTGAGCATGTTAAAGAATTAGACACATACATACATATACACAAATACATTGTTATATACATAATAGCATATTTCCAAAAACGAAACCGTCCGTCAGTCGGAAAACAATCTCACAATGAACTTATAGATACTACAATTCCTATCTATTTAATTAACGAAGAAAACAATAATAATATTATCTTCAACCAGCCAACATTCGCTAACAAAACGTATTACGCCGCTAATTATGTTTAGAGATCATCATTACCCAGTGTTTAGTAGCAACAGATGTGCATTCCGTATGCACGTGACTAATCCTTAATCCTCTTGTAAACAAGGCTTAGGTCATGATACGTCCGCAGTGGCTGGCTCACTCGCTCAAACAGTATTCCAATGAGGTTTATCAGCTTAATACTATTTAAATTATAAACGAGTAAATTGACCATAAATAGTTTTTATATATCCTTTTATTTAAAGCATCGATTGTGATTAAAGACACTGTTATCGGATTTTAACAAAATCTATCTTTTAAAATTATAGTATATAGTATTGTATCACCTCTCATGAATAAGAACATTGTTACTTTGATTAAAGTAACATGGTAGATAACCAATACATTTTAAAAAGTTATTAAGGAAATGATCAAAATCAACAATATTAATCTACTACTATATCAGAATTAACTACTGAAAACATCACGTTTTTTTTTTTAATACAGACGCAAAAATAGTGATTATTATAATTTGAGCTACTTTATGTAACATATACGAAGTGAGGTAAATACTTGTATAAGGCAAGATACAATGAAAAAGAAGTGAAGAAGAAGAAAGAAAAGCTCTTAATCTCTGTTTAACGTTGTTATATCCAAGGTTCAGCTTTATCATTATTAATGATCGCCGATCTTCGTTACAAGATGGCACTCGAAGAAGAATATGATACGAATGAGAAAATAAATGTACTCTAGCAATACCACATACATTAAAAACGCTTGAGGAATGAATAGAAATAATTGGCTCAGATATATAAATTCTTAAATCATAACACTCCTGTTTTCAATCATAAAACAAATTGAATTCAAACACTTAAATGTATACAATTTCACAAAGTTGATTTCTCTATCAATTTTCTGATAACAAAACGCAAGTCACGACCCGTCATTGTGCTAGAAAGATTTCCCCCAATATATAAAATGGTTTCGCTTTAATAGGACACAGTAAAAGGTTCGAGGCTTACAAGGGAGGCTTGCGTTCAAGAGCCGAAACTATATCGACCAGCTAAGTGGTCTAAAATAGTACAACCACTTAGGAAGCCCCTGCGTTTTGTGTCGGCCCTACTTAGGAGGCTGTAGTATTAATTATAGTTTTAAGTACAAGTCAAAAGTAGTGACTATGATAATTCTATAAAAATATTGTGAAACGATATTATTTTTATTTGGACGCTGATGAGCAATACTGTGTTAAGCCACGCGGACTTCATTTTGAGAAAATGGCGCCTAAAGATACTCTCAAATCTATTCTTAATAAATTTCTTTAAAGACGAATACATCCTTTTTTGTTCTATTTTGTTAGAATATTTAATGAATTGTAAGCAGAATGGTAAATAACAAATTAAATCTAATAATAAAATAAGCTTTTCAATATTCGAAACATTAAATTAAGAAACTATTTTCCGCACTTATTTTGTTAAAATGACTTGAAATTTTTTTGAATAATGTTAAATATCAGAATAAATCATATCTCCGAATTTGACTTTTTGATGGTTGACAAATTATTGCTTATCAGCATCTAATTATTAATTATGCCTCTAAGTATATATTGTAACAGCATTGAGATATGAGAATGAGGTACTACCCCGGTTGAACCAACCCGTATACGAGCTGTAGTCAGTAGGCTCTGCCACAGTGTAAATCAATTCTGAATACCAATTTTTTTCTTACTTGGAAATAAAAAAATTTGCACATCTTCCAGTTGATTTTCACTTGATAGTACCCACGTTATATCTGTGTATTTTGTAAAACGGTATTACGTAACGATAACATTGTACTTTGAACGTTGAATAACATTCTGTTTTCGTAACTTTGATGCCGTGATTGATGAGCTCTGTAACACAAAGCGGTGACGGATATTAGATCAGTTTTATAACAAGCGACCTTGGAACTTCATTGATCTGCGAAAAATTTACTGCTTCCAGCGACGAGATGCTGATTCATAACCATAATACATGTTATAACGAGATATTTTTTCCTTTTGTTTCGGATTTATAATATCTATAATAATATAATAATAATAATATCTTTGGCATTATGATGGCTTACTTTTCGTTTAAAGTTAAAACGCGTAGGTATCGCAAGGTAAAATTTATAACCAATTTTTTAAATTAATTGAATTTGTAGCAATTAATCTGAATGTCTGTCTAATAAACGAACAAAACACATGCACATGTTGCAAATGCTGCTATAGCAAAGTTAAAAAAATTGTAAAGAAACGTTTGTGTGTTAGCGATTATTATAATATCAAAGTTTTCATAAATGTTGACAAACCTTGGGAATAATGCGATCGCTTTCAGGCTGTCTCAATATATTTTACGTATTGTAACCAGTCTTGACGTTGTTAAAAAATATTTACAAAAAAAAGTCCCGCTGAGTTTCTTTCGCGGTTTCTTCTCAGGCCTGAGGTTATACGAGTACTTTTCCGAAACCGTGGTAGATTCAGTTTCTTGGCGTTCAAAAAGAGAATGTAAATTCCTATTTTGAATAAAAATATTTTGATTTTGATTTTTAATGTCGTAAAACCTTCCACAGCTTCGTAATGCAACTACGCTTCGTTGTAACGTTTGTATGTGTTTTACAGAAAGTCCCTCAGGATTAGTCTTTTAAATTTGTTTTATATAAAATGCCGTACTGCAGTTATTATTATAAGAATATAAAGATGCACTAGATTAAGAAAATTCTGATGAATATTTTATTCTAAAAATGAAGCGAATATTACAATATTTCGTCGACAAACATTTTAATTATGAAAAGCTTAACACTTTTGTCTTTTGTTGAGACGATGCAATTTTCCATTTTTTTAAATAAACAAAATATGAAAAATTCAACGTTCAAAATATTCAGTTTTGAACCAAATCAAATACGCAAATATTTCTGAGTTTCAATTTAACTTGTAATAAGTTTGGCAACTTGGAGAAATTAGCCGGGGGTTGAGTTTTCCAAGTTGAAAACTTTATAAATAACCATTACTTGGTCAAACTGACAGAGTTTGTAATTTCTGTCACAATTACATCAATGTAATTTAACATATATGATTTTATTATTTGTTATGTGTTTGCCAGACTGCTACCTGGTTTGCGAACCGAAGCAAACGTTTAAATATATGTATATCGATGTGAATATGAGTGTATTTACCCTACGGATTACAACGAATTTGATCAACAGATTTTTTATTAGGTTTTGGGTACCCCTTTTATCCCTATATTACTCCCTAAATCCCTACTAGCTGTTCCTTGCGGTTTCGCTGCCGTTAATGGTTACTGCTTTGCTCCTATGAGTCGTAGCGTTATGTAATATAGCCTATAGCCTTCCTCAATAAATAAACTATCTAACACAAACATAATTTTTCAATTATAACCTAAGATTAGCGCGTTCAAATAAACAAAAATATTTGATTACCTATAGATTTCTATTCCCTATATATTAGTATGCCTAAAATCCTACTTAATAAATAGATTGTATAATACAAATAATTATTATTACATTTGAATTGTCAGTCTCTCAAACTTGCCGCGTTCAAACAAACAAAACTATTGAAATGAATGTATTAAATATAATATCCATTATAATAACAATAAGTAATAAATTGAATTCATGAATCCGTGATGACTTTTACTTAGAATTGCACCCGCGATGTTTCCATTCTTCTTATTTTTTATGTAGGAAAGCTTTTATATGCGAGATAAAAAATAGAACTTGCCAACATTCCTGCCCCATTGTTTTCACTTGTTCACTTTGGAATTTTCTATTTAAATTCCCCATATTGTCTATTCTTTCCGAATATATGCCACTTTTAATACCCACTGACACCTTATTTTTTGTACGAACAAAGAAACCGAAGATGTGCCTTTAATATTAAAGTACGAAAATATATGTAGGAACAGTTCATATAACAGACGTTTTGAAAATTAAAAAAAATGTATTGTTTAAGTTAAGGGTTGAATACGTTGTGTAGGTATTACAACATTTTATTACATATTGTAATCTTTTATTATGTTTTTTTTTTCGATAATTATAATTTTTTTATTGACAAAAAGTCTTTCGATTTTTTTTTTCTCCAATAGAAGCTTAAAGAGTTTCACCCGATACCGACCCGCAGCGAATATATATTTTCATCGTATTTCGATCATAAAATACACTTACATACAAAAATCCAGCCGAATCGAGAAAAAAGAATTACAGTAAGAGTTGTGTACAGATAAAAATCGTTTATTTTATTTTGTTTAACAAAAATAATAAAACATCCATTTACTCATTCACCGTCTGACTTGCGTAATGTTGCATAGTGATGACCAGAGAGAATAAATTAACGTTCAACGATGTGAACCCACAGGCGGGTGTTGCCATTTAAATATTCATTCTCCTGTATATTCAAACGAAAAGTATTTGTTAAGGTCTTCATAATATTTTTTTGCCTATTTTCATTGTCTAAACCTTGTAATTTTTTTTAATAAATGTATGGTGTATAATAAAATCTTTATGAGTAAAATAATGTAATATAGCCATGACTGTATTCATTGACGTTATATATAGCTTCAATTTTATAAAAATATCAAAGTAATTGCAAGTATATTAAATTCGACAGACGGAATTTGTTCCCCTGACTACACTTTAGAGAGCAAAAACACAATACATAATCAACAAAACATAATTTATTGGTGTGTTTATAATTTAAAAAAAAAAAAAAAAAACATTCGTTACGAATAAACCCCAAAAACACAAACTAGTCTAAATTAATACTACCTGTTACTATTGGGAATAATATGCAAATTATGAAATATTAGTTCGAAACTTCGAATTTCGAATGCATAAAGGAAGTTTTTGAACACAAAATTTACAGGTTAATATTTCGCTATTTATTTGAATATTCACGAACTTTCGAACCGAGAAATGGTTACACAATAGTTAATACCAGAAACAATGTGATGTTCCCTTTATCGAAATGTAAAGGAGCGTTTACGTTATTGTATGATTTGGCATAATTTGAATTCCTTTGTAGCTTCCATTCTGGTTGTTTGCGGCCCTGAGATATGTTTTAATGCCCCGCTGCGGTCGACTTAGCGCTGCAGTGTTGCATAATTGACGTCAAAGGGTCGATTTTATCATAGTTTTTCATTGTTTTTAGACGTGGCTTATACAATATTGCTTTGATATCTATTATATTAAAAATATTTGTTATAAAAAAATATTTTACAAAGATAACAACAAAATAATAAACGAGATTTTTTGTGCACATAAAAATGCATTGATTAATGGGTTATTGTGTTGGCAACTTGAGACTGTAGTCTGCCAAAGTTTTTTACTCGATATATGATCGTAAAGATTAACGAATGATAGTTGATAGTCCATTATTCGAATAACGATTATAATCGTTTAGTACAACTTTCCGCTCGCCCTGTTTCTTCGCAATTAAACTGGGATTTAACGAGTAGCTATGGAAACATCGTTTGGAAGTTAAATAAAATACAAGTCCGTAGAAACTACTAAGTATTATTAAAAACATATTAGGTAGAAGGTGTGTTGTTTATATTAAATATTAATTTCAATGCAATCGCTTTATAGACTTTGCTTTCCCATGTTTTCTCGTTTTTATAAATTAAATTTATTTATATTTATTTAAAACTATCTGTTCTTCGCGGTTTCACTCGCGTTTATGGTTACTGCTTCGTTCCTGAGACGTAGCGTCATATAATGTAGTTAATAACCTTCCTCAATAAGCGAGCTATCTAACGTAAAAAGAATTTTTCAAATCGGATCGGTAGTTCCAGAGATTACTCCTTACATACAAAGTTACAAATAAAATTTGCGTCTTCCCGAAATTCCCGAATTTAACGCGTTCATACAAACTTATTAGCTTTGAATATAAATAAAAATATTAATCGGTAGTTTATTTATTGGTGTACAAAATCAAATTATTATCAAGTATAAGTTCTCATGTAAAGAACACTGTTGTAATGTCTTTTTTAAAGCGAAATATACTTCCAATAGGAACTACTTCAACTTTCGAATTGTCAACTTAGAAGCCAATTTCAAAATTATTATAATAACATTGAAGCCTACAAACAAACGCTGTAATCGTAAACGAATCCAGATTAAAATATCATGTTATTTTTCGGAAACAAACACAGAGAAATCCAACCTTAATTAAAATTTACACAAATGAAAAAACAGTCTAACTATGACTAGAGTAAAACACGTTGATTTATACTACAAACAAAATTCCACATTAACACCCGCAGAACGTTAAAAGCCTCGAAGCGTTCAACGAGCTAGGGCAAGCGAATTTCAAACTTGAATCATCCCCATGTGGTTGTTTAAATTTTAATATCCTTTATTGCAACCTCAGACGGGAGTCATTTCGAGTTGCTCTTACTGCGATACTAGTGCAGCTATTACTAGAATTGTATAGCGGCTACATGCGGTTAAATGGTAAGCCATTCAAATTTAACATATGTTAGATCTGCTAAAGTTTTTTGGATATAGCTATATAGTGATACTCCTTTTGGTTGGCTAATTTTTATCTATTTTGTACGAATTTTACTAATAGCACATGCGAAAAGTTCTATTTGTATGTTTTGTTATTATCTATGGAAAACATCTGCAAGATTTAATGACTTAATATAAAAAATAGCTTTATACCTGGTTTAATACAAGTTACATTTTAACTCATTAATTGAAACCGCAGTATTTGTATTAAAATAAGAAAGTTATCAAAATAATATTAGTATTTAATAAAGAAAATATTGTAAATCAACGTTACATCGATAACAATTCAAATAGAAACCCTCATCCGAAATTAAATAAACTTAAAAAAATTACGTTACTTCAATTTTACTGCAGATGAAAAAGAAAAAGAACGAAAGAAAAATTGAATGAAGCAAACAAACATTAATTTCCCGAAACGGTTCTCTTTACGTGAATTTACATAATCTCTTAGCATTCTACTTCAAGGCGCATCTTGCGAATGTAAATAGCGATGATCGTTATGGTCATAACACTTTCTTGAATTAAATTTAAAATCCATTAGGCGGTAACATCAGCTGATTTGATCTTGTTGCAACTAGAAATAATTTCTAACATAAAACAATAAAAAATTAAAACCCGACTGCGTAACAGGACCATAAGCAATCGTTGCTAACCAACTTTAAATCTTTATAGATTCAAAATGGCAATTTTGATTGAAAAATGATATAAGAAACCTAAAAATGATTTTAATTATCTATTTAATTACACCTCACTTAACACAATTCGACGATTTTTTTTATTTCACAATATGGCGTCGAAAATCGGCCATTTTTTAAATTATTATTCTTACTATGACATTTGCGCCGTTATGACGAATCAAAGGTGTGGTTTACTAAAATCGGCCTACGCGTTCGGTCTAAATAGTGCCACAAAGGTACCAACCCACATTCATAAATACACATATTATGTACTGATAAACACAAAACGTATCTTTGTTCTTACCTCTCTAATCTAATCTTTTATTCGATTTCGATAGAGCTTTGTCTACTTACGGTTTGTACTTGCAACCAATTAGCTTCCAGTAGGTGGCGCGCTTGTTGTACTTTTGTATAAGTTGTAAACGGTCGTCTAGTTTTACAAAAACTGCAATAATACTAGCGAAGCCGGAAGTAAAATCTAGTATGAAATAAATATAGTATTGTTATCAATAATCAGTTTTCATTGCATTGGATAAATACATATTGATCAACTCTAAATCAATTTAGATTGGATTCTGTTTCATATAGCTCTTACTTTTATACCTTATTGTGGACTTACATTTTCGATAGACAAACATGGATGAAGGCAAGAATGAACTTAACATTTTGCATTGGCATGGGCAAGTCAGTAAAAGGCATTTCTCTGGAATAATATAAAGTCCCTACCCAATGCGCTTCTAGTTATGAGATCTAAGATGTGTCTCTCATATCTGCAATAGCAAAAGCTCTTCACATTTCAAATAGAAACACTGACTGTGAGCATTGTTTGGTAGTTGAATTACTATTGAGAGTAGTCGCAGTAGTTATATACGTCAAACATTGTTGCGAAACTATCAACGGAACATGCATATCTAACTGGCGACAACTTCACGATGAAACTACGTAACAAGCCATTTAGTGAATCGAATATTTAAAAAGTTCTTACTTGCGTCCTTGGATGAACAAACTCGAAATGAATTTGAATAAAAAAACTTTTAAATTATTAAACGAAAAGTTTTACTTAGGATGAACTAAATCGTGAGTGAATGTTTTTCTTATAAAAGTTTTAAACGTAAAAGTATTCAGTTTGGAAACTTTTAAAAGTATTATTAAACTTTTCATAGATTACATAATCTTATTTTTACATCTTTACTCAGATTATAAATATAAAAATAACTATAAAGGGGTAAACAGCTGGCTAATTTCATTGAGCTACCGATATTGTATTGCGATATATTTTGACAGTTGATTTCTGATTTATGTTCTAATACGAAACAAATCCAAAATGGCCTTGTGGTTAGAACACGTCGATCTTTACCGATGCTCGCGGGTTCAAACCCCGACTAGCACCGCTGATTTTTCAAGTGCTAAATTTATGTTTAAATTCATCTCGAGCTCGGCGGTCAAGGAAAACATCGTGAGGAAACCTGCACGTGCCGGGAGAAATTCTGACAACTATCTGCTAACTCGCAGTGGAGCAGCGTGGTGAATTAAGCTCTAATTCTTCTCCTTAATAGGAGAGGACGCCTTTTCCCGACAGTTTCCCGGCGGTGGGTGGCAGTTTACAGGCTGTTACTTTACTTTACCTACTTTACAAAACGAATCAACTGTCAAAACACATTGCATTGCGATAGCTTCATGTAACTCCCGTTTAATGTCATTTCGTGTAGATGTACTCATAGTTAAAACTTTAGACCCTAAAGGATATAGATAATGACAGTTTTTAAGCATAGATGTTTGACATTAAAAATATGTACCCATTTCCATCTTTGACAAGCATGTCAACTGACTTATTGGCTCAAAGATATTTTCTGTCCTGTCGTACTCAGTCGCTAGCTAACCAGGTAAGTAGTAACCACTAGGCAACGTCATCCAAAGAGGTCGTCAATCTGGGTATCAAAATCCACGAGCTCATAACATGAGTTGAGTTAAGAGATTAATAAACTTTGAAGTCAAAATATTTTATTTTTAAAAATTTACTATTTTACTACAAAATATGAAATAAAACCATGTTCAACACGTATCAAACTAAACAGTGTTTAAAAATTACACATTGTTTAAAATATTCTCTCAGTTATTATACAGCGTGGTAAATTATATTTAAAAAAAAAACTTTTTAATAAAATATATTATACTTGGCAGCTAAAATAGGTTTTATGCATCTGGTAAAAACATCCAAGTTTAAACATAATTAAACTATGTCTAAATTATGTTTAACTCAAAACTGTCTTTGGACGCGTATTTGTAGTAGGTACAGGATTTTATAGATAAGCGTTTAACGTATGTGTAAATTTTTTGTAGTGAGGCAATTAATGTTTTTGGGACTTCTATTTATATTCTCTTATAGAAAATCATTCTCTCGTTTCGAATATACTAAACTTTGTTCACAAAGTATATAACAAAGGATTTAAACATACATATAACTAAGCTTGTCTCTTGCTAATGCCCTCTTCAGGAAATTTACCTGTAGTCAAGCCTCTTTGTAACTGTTATTGAGTTTACTCGAGTTTGCACATCTGCTTAAAATTGCTTCCACGTAGATATTAAACTGTATATTGTCCTATATAACGATGTATATTAATTATCAGCCACTTATTTGATTTTGATAAAACTCTTTATGTAATAATAACAGTTTTAGTTTTGTTTTCTCCAAGCAGTAAACATTTATAGTTTAAAATTGTAATTTAGAGAAGCAGTATTTATATAATGTTTGATTTGGTAGTTTAAAGATAAGGATTCATTTAATAAAATGAAGAAAAAAAATAAAAAGAAAAAATACGTGATACACGAAAGACGATTGCTAATATTGATTACATTATACGCGTGTTTAAAAAAGATAATCAAATATTATACAATAAAGCCCTAATTTTTCTCGTACGAACTCGGGAGCAAGTAGCTCGGTTTACATCCTGGTCAATGTGAAGGATACTTTCAAATCCTGAAATGAAAAGGTTTCCTGGGACAAGTCAAAAGATATATCTTCCTATTCAAGATCCCTGCGAACGAGGTCACGATTGCAGTAAACGGCTATTATATACATTCCCGTAGCCAGGTAGAAGCTGGGGTGGGTACGACCGACTCACGGCATCCACGGTGTCCCCTGCTCCAGAAAACTTAATTCAAATTTATTTAATAAAGATATCTTTTTTTATCAAGATGACAACTTCGTCGTGAAATAAAATCATGGCTTTAGCAATTATTGTATATATCGAACTGTTATAATAGACACAGTGGCACAATAAATACATAATTATTTATGTATAGGTTTTTATGATTGTTATACGTTATATACTTGCCGAGTACATACGAGCAGACATAAGTACAAACATTTAAACACCTAATTGTGAGTTATCGCTATTTAAAACATGTTAGGTATATATTTTGAATTGCGAAAACACTTGAATTCCACAGACGATTTGTGATGTTGAAAATCAAAGCGTTATTTGAACAATCAAATAATGCTTTGATTTGAGTTCTAACAGATGTGCAAATAGTGGTAGGTTGAATGTATAGATTATGTAGTTGTCTTCGTGTCTCAATTATTCGGAGAATTATCTGTTTAATTATTCTTTAGAGTATTACAAACGTGGCACAATAAAGTAAATCGGGTGAACTAACACGTATACCTACTGTGAAACGTCACACCGAATACTTTTTACGGTTTAAAAGACCTAAGATCGGACAGAAAGATTTAAAAATAATTGTTCCCTATAAAAGTGTACTTACTAGTTAATATGTCTCGCGTATTAAGTTACAGGCCAGAGGGGAAACGGGGTCACTGTTCAGATCCGCGGACGTAATCCGATTGTCTCCGTAAAGGATCGAACGCTTTGTCGCTCGCACGGTCGCGTCCGAGCTAATCTAATTATGATCGTCAGTGCTAATGTGTGGCACTGAAATATGGATTTTTCAGTGCCAATACGAATAGATTTTTGTACGATGTTGTAATTGTTTATACTTTGGTTTCCTAGGACGTTCGTCTAGAAAACTCTTTACGGCTTGAAGAATTTTTTTATAAGAAACCGTGCCAAACTATTTCTATAGTAAATTTTGAGTGATGTCATCTGAAGATATGAAGCGAACACTAAATGACAGGCAACGTCGTCCTATAAAACCAAAGCTTACACTAATTATTTGCATTGTTTAATAAAACATCAAATTTATTTTCTGATAGTTGAGTTAAACGAAATAATTGAAATACTATGTTTAGATAATAGTTTGAAAAACTTTGATAACCTAAAAACTGTTAGTTTGGGTTATTTTACAATTTATTAAAATCCATTAACAATGCAACCTATATCTAGTTTAATTTAATTCCATTTTTATTCCATTTCTACATAACAATATGTATAACAATCATTAAGCTGTTAGTTTTGAGTAACACAAACAAAACTATTTCGATTTTATTACACATTTCGTTCAGGAAAAACAATTCTAACCTAACTTCCCGTTTATTACTTTTTTAATATAGTTTAATATTCTGTCTACAATAAAGTAGAAGCGTACTTTGGCTTACTGCCCATACAGTTCTGAACTATAGAACATTAGCGCTTTGGTCACGGCGCCTTCTACGCGCAGGCTCTTTTAAAATTACTTTTAAAGTTCAAAAGTAGTAAAACTTAGCAAGAAAAACTTTACGGTATAAAGAAGCTGAAGAAAGTATAATATTATTTAAAATTTAATGCGAACAAAACGCTGGTACAGAAAAATATAATTATGGTATAAAATTTCATAGTGAAAAGTTGTCCACGCGAATGTTTTAAAAATGTTGGCTTATTTTAACGTATTTTGCTCGAATGAAAACTGTATTCGTAAAAAAATAGCCAGCTTTATAGCATTAAAAGTTTGTAACAGAAATTTTTGCATTGTATTATATTCAATTTATTTTATAAAAATGAAATTAGATGCACATTTTTTATCTTCATTTTATAGTAATGTACGTATTTATAAATACTGAAGGACACAAAAGTAAACTTACTTGTCATGCTATTTATTGTAGATTGAATTCTTGTTTGCAGTTAACAATTTTAGTCTAATAAGAAATACATATGTACACATATATATAAACCACACACACTTCTGCGATATATATTGTATATATATATATTGTATATATATATTGTATATATATCGCAGAAGTGTGTTATGTAGTCAAGCATAGACGAATAAGAAATATAACCCAGTTACAGCCCTCCTAAATTTATAGATTAAAAGGTCATAAAGATTTTTATCATGGCATAAAAATGTGAAAACTCCCTTCAAACGTCCTTAGAAAATACGAATAAAACGTTATCTTTAGTAGATAGCGAATATGAAAAGGTTTCTATCGAAGGGCTGCTCTTTCCGATACCTCATGGAGATAAGCATGTAAGCGATAATAACAGAATACATCTAAAATGTCCCAATTGATAGCGAGGTGCTTAAGCATAATAAAATGGGTTACTGTCACTTATTTTAACAGCCTAGAAACGTAGGGATATTTTTTATCATAGCTTAAAAAAAATTTAGTGAAGTCATTAGTTGTTTTTTTAAGTTGCTGATTGTCTGTGGATATGATTTTTATATTGTTACAGGTTATCTAGAGAAATCGATAATTGTTTTATTTAATGATCAAATGGAAACAGAGTTGGAAAAAGGAACTCAATGAACGATATCAAAACGCAATCCAATCTGAGTAAAGTCTACACTTTTGAACAGAAAGCAATAAATTAAAGTTGGTTTAGTTTCTAAAAGAGGGTAAGACCACACTTGGCCTCTTGTGACGAGCTCCGCTA
The DNA here is from genome assembly GCA_037950945.1 of Hypolimnas misippus. Classification (NCBI taxonomy): domain Eukaryota; kingdom Metazoa; phylum Arthropoda; class Insecta; order Lepidoptera; family Nymphalidae; genus Hypolimnas; species Hypolimnas misippus. Next base: position 4,035,321 of record JBBEEQ010000024.1, read on the forward strand.
GCCACAAGCGGAGCGTCGCACGGGAGGGGCAGCGGATGCGCATGCGCAAGCGATCCCGATGCCTCTCTATTTCCGTGCTAAGGAAGGCCATCACAGGGCGTTTAGTGGGTATAAATCTCCACATAACCCAATATCCCCCAGGAATAGGGTATCTTTTTGAAGCGTAACCTGTTTTCCCTGAAAAAAAAGTAAACACAAATAGGCGTAATACTTATTGTATGCTTTCAAATATGTATTCATAAGTTGAGAACATTCCACCAATTGGAGTAATTAGGTAATCAACACATGACTGTAACTGAACATTACATGAAAGGCTTATTCCAAAACGAAGTTTCACAAACGTTTAAAGAACTATTATAAATCAAGTATGCTCTAAAAACTTGCTCGTTTTGTAACAGAGCCGACACTTTCAGTTTAGCTTTACGAGTCAACCTATTTAAGTTTCAACAAACAAACAACGGCAAGAAAAAATTGAATTAAAACTTTCGTGAATAAAAATATGTTTTATCTTTCTTTATGAAAAATAAAGTTAATAACTTTAAATCTTAACGATTTCAAAGCATATCTAATGCATCTCAACTTTGTAACTTATAATCATTAAATATATTTAGATCTTGAAGGCTAATTATGTAAAAATAAAATTAAAACTTGATATTTGACAGTTACAGGAGGCTATTCAAACCAAAAACAGAAGTTTGTAGCAATTTAATAGCGATAGTTTCCATAATTCGTTCTAATTCCCCTGCTCTGAAATTATGATCTTACAATTCTAAAAACGTCATTAACATCGGTCTAATTTTTGTAGAAAATTTCTAAGAACCTTAATACAATTCTCATATTAAACTATATTGTTTCCGGCTCTCCCCTTTCCACAGCAAAAGAATAACTTGTTAAAATACAATATTTATTTCACGACCCATTAAGTTCTTGATAATATAGCGACAAAAGTAATCTAGGATCGTAAAAGTATTTCCCAAGAACCCCGTAATAGACTGAGCTTGGTCATAAAGTATAAAAATTCTCTATGAGAAAGGCCTGTTTTCCAACAGACATTTTACGATCGCTCGTAACCATGAGTAGTTTTAGGCTTCAGTAATAATGTTGAAACACAGTGGACACATGAACACGTTGTGTTAATGTGTAGTTACATTGAGACGAATACAAGACCTTAATTTTCTGGCTTAGTTTCTACAAACGGAAGGACACTCGACCCTATTTAGCTACGCTAATATTATAAGGCTGAGTTTATGTGTTAGCCCACTTTAATTAAGCACTACCAATCAAATATGAAAAATTAGCTTTACATTATTGCATTAGATAGCTTGTTTATTAAGCAAAATTGGATGCTGATAAGCAATAATGTGTCAACCCACAAAAAGTCAAATTTGTAGATATTGATGTATTTTGATACTACGTTACCTATATAACATTATTCAAAAAAAATTCAAGTCATCTAAACTACATAAGTAAGGAAAAAAGTTTCTCAACTCAATGTTTCGAATTTTAGATGCGTTCCATATTTTGCAATTTATAAAATCATATCAAATATTTAAAAACTTATTATTAGATAACATATTAAATAAACCTATCTACTTTTGATTCATTATACATTTTATCAAAATAGAAAAGAAAAAATGAATATATACGACTTCAAACAAATTTATTAAGAATAGGTTTGACATCTTTAGACGCCATTTTCTCAAAACGAAGTCCGTGTGGCTTGACACATTATTGCTTATCAGCGTCCAATTATAGTAATTTATTGGTGCATTTGGACTAATATAAACTTAAGCTATACTTAACGTTGTTTAATAGCGTCGTAATATTTAACAAGAATATTCCTTTATGTAATAGCACGTATCATTCACTCACAAAAAAGGACACATAACTTTGTTTTATAACATAATTTGTTACATAGTCGCATCAATATACAAAAGGTTTGCATACAAAATTCGTCGATTATGACATTAGTCCTTACAAATTCGTAGCGGATAGTGAGTTTTGTAAATAATGATGAACTTGACGAAACAAGTTTGAAGTTTTTTGACATAATTTTCAAATAACCGATGATCTCATTCTCTCAAAGGAAATTGTAGATAATTTTGTTTATTCAGCGTCATTTTCATATTTGTGCAAATATACGTATAAAAATAACCTGACAGCGCGACTTAAGGGAGGGTAAGTATTTATCTTTGTGGCGTTATTTAGACCAAACGCGTGGACCGATTTTGATAAATCACGCGTCGTTTGATACGTCATATGGCGCAAATGCCATAGAAACTATAATCATTTGAAAAAAATATAATGCCCGATTTTAGACGCTATAATGTGAAAAAGAGAAAAATTAGAATCGATGTATTACGTAGAGTATCGTTGAATAAGTAATAAAAATCTTTTTTAAGTTTCTCTTATCATTTTTCAATTAGAATTACCGTTTAGAATCAATACCTTCTTACGGTCTTGTTATGCAGGTTTTTGAATTTTATTAATTAATTACTTGTAAATATTATATATCATATACTACTTAGTCCTCGCGGTTTTGTTTGCGTAGAACAGGTATTGTGAATAGAGTATTTACAAACTTTCATCTACTATTTCACGTTATTAATTGTTAAGTTTAGTGTTTATTATTTCATATTAAGTCAATAAACATATATAAAATGAGATTAAGTTGAGTAAGGATACCACGAATTTTTTAATAAACATATTTGTACAATTCTAAATAAAAATGAAAACATTTAGATATCAAATAAAGAAAATTAGACAAACAAATATATATAAATTTTATTTATTATTTTTTACTTATAATTTAATTTTTTTTCTGCTAGTTTTTTATACGTAATTCCTTAATTTCCCATTTGACATGAAACATTTAATATTCGTGTGATTTTTTTTTTATTTCTTTAATGTTTACTTGTAACAGCTTCAGCCTTTGTTAACTGTGAATTCATGTATTCTTGCTTGATGTGTACACAAATATTAGGGTTTAACTAATTTTCGAACTTTGTAATTTATTATTTAGATATTTCATATCAGTTATTACCTGTCTTGTGTGCCATATGTAATACTTAAATAAATAAATAAATAAAATAAATCCTAAAAAAGTTTTTGAATACTTATAAAACACAAAATTGTACATCTTTACAAAGTTAGAAAGCATTCAGAAACTATTTCAATAATGTAAAAACGCAAGTACTTTCTACAAAAGTAGGTCTAAGTCGTTCTACGAAGTGGAATATTTAAAAACTACAAATAAAAGCGTTCGTGGTCGTAACAGCGGCGAGCGACAGCTGCTTGCGTGTTGAAATAAGCGAAATCAATACGTGCGGCTTTGATGACTACGAGTATTACATTGCGAATTGCGAAACACATTATTACCATTTTGTTATCAACGATTCGGTTCCCGTGACTTCGTCTGCGTAGAATTATTATCAATGAACTTTGAAAATAGGAATAGATAATATTAAAAAAAATCATAATATTTTTAACGTTTGTTACCTTATAATTTCGTTATTTATTAATCTATTTTGTAAATTATTTTTTTATTTCCTATATCTATACTATAAAGCTGAAGAGTTTGTTTGTTTGAACGCGTTAATCTCAGGAACTACTGGTAAAAAATTATTTTTGTGTATTTAGTTTATTTATTGAGGAAGGTTATAGGCATCACGTTACGACTTATAGGAGCGAAGTAGTACCATACACGCGAGTTAAACCACAAGTTAGCTTTTTATATTCATTAATTGAAAATTAGTTTGAATATATATGCTTCTAGGTTGGTCCCATTGTTGTTAAGTAATTTGGTTGTAAAATCGAAATAACTGGTGAAAGTGTAGCGTCCAAGTAAACGGAATTGCATATTATGCTTTTGAAGTCAGTGCCTTTTTTTAAATTCTTACTCATTTTAAGTAGCCAGTATCTTTGACAAACTATGGATTCTACATTCAAACTTTCATCCGTCTCCTTCAATTTTTATTTTTGCGAAAAATTTTACCTCTTCATAATATTAATACAGATTTTTTGAAAAACTTAAAATGTTGTATTAAAAAAAATTTTAGAATAGAGCATTAAAGGTAAATTAAAATCTACGCCAGCGAAGCCGCGGCAAAGGCTAAAAACCAACCGACTTGACCGCTAATCTATATGATTGACCGGTTGGAATTCATATATTGGATTTTTCGCGAATAAATGTATCACTACGTTATTCAAATCTAGTACTAGCTGCCGTAGTGCTGCTATGAATCGTAGCGTGTTGGAATACAGTCTATAACCCCCATAAACGGGCTATTCAACGCAAAAAGGCTTTTTGAAAATTGATTAATAGCTTCAGATATTACCCCCACATACAAAGTTACAAACAAATTTTTACATCTTTATAATAGTAATACTGATTTATGCCGATTTACTGCGACAATGTGGTACTGCCCATATACGAGCTGTAATCAATGAGTTACAGCCAATTCAGCTTTGTGTTAGAACCACAGTAAATTCAGTTTTTCATATTAATACTACATCACGTATCATACATGTAAGGATCAAATAACAACGGAGGCTGACATCAAAATATTCAATTCAATGAAATATTCATACGTTCACAATTTCATCTCGATGCTGAAATATTATTTTCGGATTGGATTGGATATATTTACAGGTAGAAGTTTTTTACGACACTAAAGCCTAAGGCATATTATAATTATATCCACTTCATAAATTTAAAGCTTACGCAATTTTTTTTAATAGAAAAGCATACTATTCAGTACATAATTAAATTAATGATAAAACAACTTGATATAATAATGCGTTCACATTCTTGCCGGATAGTAGTAGCTAAGTACGCCCAATAATATTGTACAAAAATATTTTTACAAGAGTAACTACTGAGATTTTCGCCGGCTTTTATTAGTAGAGTCTACATTCCAGTGGTAGCTTCACGTGGAAGTGACATGAAAATTTGATTCGAAAGAGCTTGTCTATTTAAATGAAGTTTGAATTAGATACAGCTGAATGCCAATATGAGTCAACCTACAAAAAATTAAATTCGGATGTATATATGTATTCTGAGAATGTGTTATGTATTTAACATTTTTTTTAATATAGTCATCTAAACCAAATAATTACAGAAAAAACTCTTTAATTTAATGTATCGAATATTGAAGTGTGTTTCATATTTTGCACTATAAAAAATCTCATGTATTAAAAACAATAGAATTAAAATATAGATATATAGTACTTTAAACAAAGTATTAAGAATAGGTTGGACATCTTTAGATCCATTTCGCCATGACGCTCAAAACGTCCGTGTGTCTTGACACAGTATTACTTATCAGGGTCCGACTAACAGTCACGATTGATAGACGTGACATAATAATCTGCACGTCGGAAGTTGAATTAGGATATATCGCTCTCGGAGAAGCCAGATTCCTGACATACATCCGCGAAAGGTATTGTCAATGCTAATAATTACTATTTAATATTGATAATTTGCGCATGTGTATATAAAATTACTAACTGTCCCTCGCGGTTTCTCTTGCGTTTATTGTTACTGATTGGCTCCTATGAGTCATAGCATGATGTAAAATAGCCTATGATCACCCTCAATAAACGGGCTAACCAAAGCAAAAAGAATTTTCCAAATCGCTTTGTTTCAGTAGACTTTTTATGTCCAAAAAAAGTTAATGTTAAAACATATTCCAAGTAAATATTATTTTTTTTAAACTCAAAAGTATTTTTTTTTAATTATATGACAACTTTTAGTTATAAAAATTTAATCACAATCTCACTTTGTGTCTTGGTCTGAAATAATTAAAAGCAAGCTGTTTATATTCCTCTTTACTATCTTGTTTTGTATATTACGAAGAATTGTACCGACCAGTTTCATTCGAACGATATTAAAATGAGGCAACAATTATAATCACAATTTTAGGTCATGCTCTGAAGTTAGCTTTATGAATTAAGTCACTGCTGAAAAGTATTAAAGAACGAATCCTTCAGCTGCAGCATTGGCGATCTGCCAAGCATTTGCTCTGCGAACGATTATGTCCATTATGACTTTTAACAATTCTATTATGAAACTGCCTTTTGTTCATGACTGTAATGCGTTTAATTTTTTTAAACACTCTTCAGTTGTGCATGGAGTTCCTTGGAAAGGAGGTCGGAGCAGTTGAGGTCGGATCATATGTCGTGTAGAAATAAATGTCATAGAGTTATATTGATTTTTATAGTAATCACTAGTTGATTCTCGCGGCTTCATCTGCGTAGATTAATTGTTTTGAATAGCTCATTTCTTTGAGAAATTATAGCTTTTCCAGACAAACTTTCATCCCCTATTTATTTCATCCTCTTCAAATTTTATTTTTCCATTAAAAAAATCATCAAAATCGATACAGCGGTTTTAACGTAAACACGTCACAAGTATCAACAAACAGACACCTTCGAATGCACTATTAAATACACTAAAAGTAGAATTCACATTATTGTTCATCGTTTTGTTTTAGATATTTGATTGCATTTCTTGAATTTATGATTTAAGTTAGTATAGAACGAGATTAATTTTATAAACTTCATTTTCGATTAGCAGTAAATAATATTATTGCATTGGCTATTGGCCAACCAAGTCATATCGTTTAAGACAAGTTTCAAGCGGTTATGTTTCTAGTGCATGATTAAAGTTTAGATTTAATATTATATACTACATAATAATTTTATTAATATATATTCAAAACTAAATGAAATAATAATGATATAAGAAATCTTTCGTATGAAAATGTAAGAAGGCTATTTTATATTCACATAACATTTCACATTTAAATGTACATGTTATATTATATCTTTTCAGAATTATTAAAAAAAATATATGTTTAATGATGTAGTTACAGTAAATTATGAAAGTTAATAATATTCCACCATTAGAAGAAATATCATATTATTCATTAAATAATAAAGAATGACACTAAAATAACACAAATGATAAGATAATTAGTTACCGGTTAAAAATTAATAAGGAATCTACAATCTACAATTTTATAAATAACGAGTAATATAGTGAATATAATGGAATAACAAACAAGAAAAAAGCTAGAGGTTGAACTTAGGTAGAGCCAAACTGTAGCGTACTAAGTACAACTTTAACACAGGCTCGACCAGGGCAGCACCTAACAGAAGATCGGTGCGAAGTTACTGAGTTAATACGGTGAGTGGGAAAGCCAGAAACCCCTCTCCCATCCCTTTCTTTACTTCCTATTCCCTTTCGTCTCTTACTCCTTTTCAAGTTGGCAATTTGTGGTACTACCAATGTCCATGAGCGGTGGCGATAACTTAACATTAGGTGTGCCCCCTGCCCATTTGCCAGCTGTTTTTTTTTTCTAATAAAAAAAAGTTACCAAAACATGCCTTGCGCTATTTCAAACCAATAACTATTTTCAGTTGAAAAACGTTTCCAATCAGTTTCAACACCTAATTTCCATCGAGCCTGAACTTCAGTTGGTTTGTTTGCTATTAAACTAGTTTCGAATCCAATCATGCTTACACCCCTCCGTTCTACATTGTAAAACACACTGTTGTTACGCCTCCTTTGTGAATGTAGATCACTTCGTGGAATACGATAAACTAGAATTTTTTTTACAAATGCTAATGAAAGAATGACATGTAAAACTACAAAACTAGAAACGATTTTAATTTTAACTTTTAAGAATTTTGTGTTTGTTTCTGTTTTCTTTTGTCACTAAAAGTTGTGTTTAGTTGCTTTGATTCTGTGGTTATAAGTAAAAGTATTGTTGTTATGTATGATATAATGAGTTATAATATGCCTTATCATATTGTTTATTTCTCAAATAAAATAAATATAAAAAAATGTAAATCGTAAGATCATTTAATTCAATTGGTAACAATATCAATTAAATTAATTCGACGGTAATTTATTAAGACACTACAATAGCTGTTCACGCTGAATACTTAATCGTTATTATTATTATAGTTCTTAATTCGTATTTAAAAAAATGTATGTAGGTATTTATAATAATTCTTCGCGTGAATCTATTTCTTATAAAACTATGTTATATTTACAAAATATATCATTAATATACAATTATTTATTATAATAGATATAAATACTCATTATTATCTTCATCTTAATTAGAGACTTTATTAAGTATGATTACGTAAATACTCTAGATATTAGCAATTTGCTTCTGTTCTCTTATTATTAATTTACTAAGGGGCTAATTTATACAAATGAGTTTCAAGGATAATTAATTATGAAAAGCAATTAATAATTAATTTAGTATTTGTAATGAGTAATGTACAATTTAGGTAATATTTAATATTTTTTTTTTAATATAAATATTGCAATGTATGCTTTGTACTTCTTATGCTAATACGAGTATTATTTTACAATAGGAAGAAGTACCTATGATCGTCAAAGGACATAAATTACTATAAAAATATTATTTATAATGTACATATATAGTATACACATTATTAAGCGAGAAGTACAATTCTAAGTTATACTCTTGTGATGGAAGTACTTGTCAAACAAGTCTGTAGCCCAGTAACAGTAACATAGGTAACCTAACGAAAGTTGTGAGTGTCAAAAATAAGCCACTGACAGTAAATTCTTTCACATGGGAAAAATATGTGTCTAAATCTTTATAAAAAATCTTCGAGCAAAATTTCCAAGTATAATTTTTGCCTTAGAATTATTGTTCTCAATACAATAAATTTGTAATAACATTAGGTTTTTATTTAATATAAAAAAAATATATATAAAACTTAATTTGTACGTTGATAAGGAAATTAGTATTTAGTTGATATTGATATTAGTATGTCTGAATCCGCAATAGTAAAGCGTGGTGAATAATTCTTCATATTCTTATCAAAACAGCTATTCACACAATAACAGGACATTCGGATAATATTTAACTATTTACTTTATATAATATAGTGAATACATGTGTAAATTTTAGACTCAAAGTTTAAACGCTTGCGTCATTAAGACGATGAATTGTTACAAAGTTTAACGGTCCGAAGTTTCTGAACCAATTCTTGACGTTGGCGATTTAATCTTGCACTTTAATAAGAACTGAAACTGACTCGAAACGCTGCGTCCATACTTTTATTTCGTTTTAAAACGTGAAAATAAAGTTTAGATAGATCGGCAAAGTTCATCGAGTAACGTAATCCGCTCGGATCATTGACTTTTCAATAAATATTTTGATCTAAAATATTGGCACTGCTTTAATAAAATAAAAGGGTAAAGAATGTCCATGGAATCAATTTTATTATTTTATAATATATTATTGAGGCCATAATATGTTGACTTAAGCAATATAAGATAGATATTAAGTAAAAAATAAAACATTTAATCAAAATATTTTTAAGCTTGAAATACATCAAATCAATTAATAGATATACGCTACGGCCTAAGACCTAAGAAATCCATCATATCATGTTTTTGGGCACTCCATACAAGATAACACAAAAATAAAGTACAAAAGTAAAAGTAAAGCAAATGTCCCACTGCTGGGCAAAGGCCTCCTAATCCACCACACTGCTCCAAGGCGAGTTGGCGGATATACATGTGTCAGAATTTCGCCCGGCAAATGCAGGTTTCCTCATGATATTTTCTTTCACCGCCGAGCTCGAAATGAATTTAAATACAAATTTAAATCCGCGGCCATCGTTCGTAATCGACGTTTTCTTAGGCCATCTCGACTCTTAAATAATAGTTTAAATAATATTTTTTGGCAGTCTTAGTCTCTTAAATAATATATTTTTTTTAAACTAATTTTCAAACAGCACATTAATACTTTCTCTAAGTTTATTAAAATTCTTTTCTAATCAAATACTTGCATAAACATTAATTAATTAGTCCATTGTAAACATGTTGTGTGACTGCATCTGATTGGAAAACTTGGTGGTAAACTCGTTTTAAACTTCACTCTAGTTCTCAAACTGTTAAAACTTTATCCGGATTTACACCTGCAGCGATATTTACTTGCTAATTTCTTATCTGCGACTAGCTTCTGGACGTTAATAGTTTTAAATTGAATATCATAACTTTATAATGATTTAGTAATTAATGTTACTCTACTTATTCAAGGATTACATCAGCAGCATAAGTAGTAAAAGATTACGAATATGTTTAAATTATTAAAAATTACTTATGATGCTCAATGGTGTATTTAGATGTTGATATCAATACATTTTTGCCTTTGATCAAATATCATAAATTAGTGAATTATAAATAATAAATAAACGCATCACACTCAACGGCCCCCATTAAGATCGCGTGACCTTGGGGTCCGGAAACACTCACAACACTTACACAAACACCCAGACCAAGACAAACATCCGTATGGCCAATACAGATATTTGCCGTGAGCGGTTATCGAACCCGCGTCCGTTAGCGCTTGAGTCAGTTGCATTGACCACTGCGCCAACGTGTCTGTCAAAATTCTAAAAAGATTTAATTTTCCGATGCCAAAAAATTGATAGGTATAAACGAATCATGTCATATTGTTTCTAAATACAATTGGGTGATGTCATTCGACGCAATAAGGCAGCTGTTATCCAAATCTTATGAAACCCAAGCTTTAGAAAACTACCGATACTAATGTTGATAACCATTTTGAAAGCAATCATTCAACAGTGATACTACTGCGGAGTTTGCATTTCGATTTCATTTACCTGTCGTGGCAAAACGTTTGATAATCAAATGTAAAGTTTGCATTTCTCTAAATGTGGTTTGGAGCGTGCGGTAAAGTTAGATACAAACCTTTTCTGAATGCGACTGACACTAAACAAACCACATTGAAAACCGAAAGAGAAAACCTGCACCAATTGACACTTTGAGTTGTTAGAAATTATTTAGAATTGCATTGAGTAAAGAAAAAAGCCGGTGTAGCCTCATTTTTGTTTGGTTTTGAGACATCGCATTCGCATTCAAGGGACACTAATGTTGGAACAGTAAATTCAAACACTTTTTTAAGTTCACGTTTCGCACATGTACAAATGTAATGCAAAACTAATCAAAATATATTTAGGAATGATATAAATAGATATATTTATGAGCCATTCAACGGGATAATGCTGCCAGTATTTTGGGAACTTTACCCAGATGCAGTGGCTTAGATGAGGTCTACAATGTTTTGTAAAAAATAATCCTTTTTTTTATTTTTTTGTATTAACTTATTCTTAATAAATATATTATAATTAATAAATATTTTATAATAATTGAATTCCATATTTAAATGATATATTTTCAACTTAAGTTATATCTTTTGCACAACTCAATAATCTATGAGCTGTAATTTAAAAAAGATAAATAGTTAAGTTATATTACAATACTAAGGGGGTAAAACGTAGAATAAATCAGAAAAAAAAATTAAACAAAACAAGGAAAATAATTCAGACAGTTACATCGAACGATATGTAATAACTATAAATATTAAATATTAAATTCCTACTATTTGGCGTTAAAACTGTACTCATTTATACCTTCGACAAATTTTTCGATATTCGCCCAAAGACACTCTCTTCTGTTACACTCAGGTTGAGTGTAACAGAAGAAAGAGAGTGTCTTTGGGCACTCTGAGTACCAAATTCGATGAGCTTATATCAAGAAATTCGTTAGAAATTTAGAAACTCGACAGGTATACATATGTATATGTACGTGGAACATTATGCAAACATGTCACTAACTCCAAACAATGTCAGGGTTGACAATCAACGTGGTGGTTAAACAAATGGATTCCATATGACATACGACGCAAACACGAGATACGTCACGAGTTCCATACAAATAAGCTGGTAGAGTGTAGTTATGAATGACGTTGACTGTTCGAATGTTTATTTTCTAAACTATACGTTGAACCTTTCATAAAAATAAGTCTAAATGGTTGCTCTTATGATGATTTTTTAGTATTATGAAAAATTAATTTCCTAAGCCTAAAATCGAATTTTATAACACTTAAAAACTATTTACGATATTAAGAACTATAAAAACAACAATGAACTGCACAACTAGTTCGTGCGAAAAAATCAAGCCAACTGTTGACGTTCGCTACAATACGCGCCTCGTCGCACCGTGCACTGCGTCCTTTTAGTCCTAGAAGTATGTTTCTAACTGCTCGATGGCGGCAAAGTAAACGCAAAATTGTAAGGGATTGAATCAGCGCCCTCTCGTGTTAACAAGGAGTTACAGATTAAAGAGTACAGCGATTGAAATTAATTGGTGAATTTAAATAAAAGCGATTATGATTGGTGGGTTCTGATGTTTTGTTAGCGCGAGCTTTAATTTTAATTCGTCGAATAGTTAACTTTAGTAAATTTTACGCGAAACACCATCAAGTATTTATTGCAAAACTCGCACACAGGTTCAGGGAAGCCAACTGTAGTTCGGCCGGATAATACACTGGTACAGTTAAGTCACTGCCGTGAGGACCTAGAGCACTACATCACAAGTTTATTCTATCTTATTTTATTTTCATTTACCAGAGCATAGGATGAAGAGATAAAAATATTACGTAATGAACAGACACCCCTTATGTAATTAAACACACTAACCTAATTTAAACATATTAAAGGTAGGTACTAAAAGATTGCACGTTATATTCATTCGCCATAAACAATTGTTACTCGTAAAGCAAGTTACCTTTTACACGGCAGATACCACCTTTATTCTATCTCACAGAGTTACCTAGTGGCTAGTACAAACGAGAACTCAATATTCGCAACGTAAGCACTATTCCGCTTTGGTAATTTGATTTGCATGCAGATGGTTTCTAACCGATTACCTTACCTTTGGGATGTGTACACGGAATTATTTAAGCATACAATACGTACAATAATATTGTGTATTTACCTTAAACGTAGAGGGTAGTTTAATATATATTGAGAAAGTAACAGTCGTTACAGTAATGGGACCCAAAAATTTATGTGTTGCTTATTCCCTGTGTCGATTGTTCCATGCTGTAAAGTTTAGTAACGATTAGAAAACTGCTTATTTTGCTTTTTAACACAAAGGTCGCTAGTAACTATTTAAAATTCAAGACTAAGTGTCATCAAATTTTAGTTGAAAACTAACTCGTTATTTTAAAAAGTTAGCTATACGTAGGTCGCACAATGGCGAAAATTATGCTATTTATTTTAATATTATTTGTTGGTTTAATTAAAAAATAATGTTTTCATTGTTTTCACTGACTTTGATTAATTTTGAAAAATGTTCACTTAAACAATAATCCTTTTATTCATAATTTTTCCCCAAGCGTACCTGTCAGTGCGGTTTGCTAGTGTTTCTCTTATTACGAACGACATAAGGCCCATTATCCTTTGTTAATCGCCCGAGGGCCAGCATTGTGAGCAACGTCATTAAAACTTAATAATGACGGATTCAATCCGCTCCAGGCTATCACCGTAGCGAATGTTGGTCATGCGTTTCGTTAAATACTGGATAAATATCCAGGTACTCTTAAGTACAGTATTTATTAAATAACTATATTTTTTTTTCTTAATTGGAAAGAAATATACCTATTATATTGCTAATTAATTTTTGAAAAAGAAATTTTTGGTAGATTTTTTTTATAAATTGTAAAAACCAAAACAATGTGGAATCTTTATGTCATTCCTAGCGTCTCTGCAATTTTAACTTTAAGAATTACGTATTTAGTGTATATGGAAATTTTCGAATTAGATTTTTTAATTATTCCGTCTATCTTTTAAAATTTTCGTTCGAAATTGATTATTATTTCTATTACATTGGAAATTAATTTTTATTCAGATAAATGCCTACACGTAAATATCCCCCTCCTGGGCATTAGCCTCCTCTCCTATTAAAGCCAAGATTAAGAACTTAATTCATCATGCTGCTCCACTGGCATGTATTAGAATTCTAACCAACTAATACAGTTTTCCTCGCTATGTTTTTTTTCACCACCAAGCACGAGATGAATTTAAAGACTTTAACACTTTAAAATTTAGCAGTGCTAGTCGGGGCTTAAACCGATCATTGAGATCGACGTGTTCTAACCGCTAGGCCATCTAAGTTCTATACCTACTTAAATATATATAAGCAACGACACGTCTTTTGTCAAAAGTATACATAAACGTGTATTAACTCCTTCTATTTTAACTCCTTCTATTATATTATAAAGCTGAAAAGATTGGTGTTGTTTGAACTACTGGTTTGAATTGAAAAATTATTTTTGTATTAGATAGTATAAGGAAGGCTATAGGCTATATTACATCAAGCTACGACTCATATGAGCGAATCAGTAACCATATGCGCGAGTGAACCGCAAGGTACAGCTAGCAAGTAAATATAACTAAAAAATCTAACGGTATTTTTGCCTAAATGGTATACTCGTGCATAAAAACGGGTTAGTTTTTTATCTGTGCTGAAAATCGTTTCAATGGTTAGTAAAACATAGTCAAAAGCGTTATCAACAACATTCTGTGGTTTCAAACACATCGTTCATTTCACACAGAGCGCAGATTGTAGATTAAACGACCGATTATTTTATCGTCGTTGTACTATCCGGTTTTTTATATTCGAAATATATTTATATATCGTTATAATCGTTTGTTTTGGGGACAGTTTTATCACATGTAATATCTACATGTTTGATTTTCCAATCTAATACGCCACTTTAAGATATTAACATAAATAGCTGAAATTTTGCACAAATACTTCTTATATTACAGATCATCAATTAATAATCCAAGATTTTTGAAATTTAATTACAAAATTTTCACTTCACAATATACACCTTTGCCCATTAGACGATAAGTTGGGGTTGTCTCCATCAAAGTGGGCTAAAATTTTAGAGTTCCGTACGGTACGTTAAAATTTTCCACTAGTGATCTCAAAGTTCAAGCCATTTTCTCAATTAGTGTAGCGTAGACCGAATTAACGAGCCCCGTCACTTTATTATCCGCTCCCGTAGCTATTAGCTTACTCCAGCTATTGTGCATAGCTATTCGAATTTTTTAAACGAACTTGTCCCGATTCAGGTAAGAATTATAAAAATATAAATGCTAAAACTAGAACATTTCTATCTCTATACATTCTACCAATCATGTTCAGGGAATTATTGAAACTTAAAGAAATTATTTTATACTCTACATTGACAACGATGGTTAATTAAAAACTTATTAAGATCGTATTACAAAGTATCATATTCAGTTTTAAGTTTCAATGTTTACAAAGTAAACCACACAAATGTAACAATGAAGTATAAAATTGCTTTAACTGCAAATTACCATTCAGATCCTGCTTCAGTTTTACGATGTTATTGAATAAAACAGAAACTGTTCCTTTCTATTATTACAATGATATATTTTTATCGATTGGTCTTTGGCTAAAAATAACTTGGTAAACTGGTAACAGTTATCTAGGTAACCTTACGATACCCGTGTCAGAGAAAAAGTTAGTGACAGTAAATTTTTTCAGGTGTTAATCAATGACAAAGAACTTATGTAAATCTTATGTTATAAAAATTTTAGAGAAAAACTTAAAGTGTAAGTCTCGCCTTATAATTAAAAACTATTTTGAATTGAAATGACAAAAATGTATGACAATTTGTGATAGCAATTATTTTATATAATCAGTCTGTAGGATTAAATTAGCCAAAAATAAACACGCCTTTTAAATTAAACCTAATTAGGTACAGGTTTTGTTCAATAGCTATTTAGAATTTCTGTATAGAAAAAAGTAACCCAATTACACTCTTACTAAGAAAATCCTTAATACACCCTTAGAATTACCTAAATACACCCTTTAAATCCTTAATATAATAAAAGAATTGAAAGAAATGACACTTATTTTCTTACACAAAGCCTGGATATCGCCCAGCGGAACCTCAAGACCAGCACTTAATTAGAAAAAAGGAAAATGTACTATTATTTAAAGTACAAAGAAATCGCTAGTGCCTCATCTCTCATTTCTTTTTCATAATAGAATTTAAATAAAACTATACCTTCGTCTGTTTTTAATTTAAAAAGAGTAGTGTTATAAGTTTGACAAGTGTGTATGTGTGTCTGTTTGTGGCTTTGTAGCTCCTTTAGGAGGAGACCAGTTTTGTGCGGCTTTTTGTGTGAAACCCGATGTAGATAATCGATATGGTTTTTAGTTATCATTTAAAAATAATTGTTCAGTCGTATGAAGGTCTGTTTTTGTTTATTAGAGTGTATCATGCGCAAATTAAGACTCGCCTCGTGTTCAGACCGACACACTTACGTGAAACAAGGTATAACTGGCCGAACTTCGTTCGCGCATCACGCACCAAATTGGATGTGGTTTTCACAATTGCATTGGTATTGATCTAAATTAAAATCTGGTGACTGTTTTCTTTCGATACTCCACTTACAGCCGAGTTACCTACACATACAAAGTTTTACGTAAACGAAATCACGAACAAAAGCTAGTATGTAATAAGAATTATGTTTTAAATGTGTACCGATTGAATATTTCGAACATGAAAGTTTCATCTTATCACGAAGAATAATCAAACGTTGTCAACAATTTCAAAATCAAATAAATAAATAAACCTACAATGAAATAAGAAAACATCAAAGCCTCATCAAAGTCGCGCAAAGATAAAAGCTATCTATATAAATATTAGATACAGCCAAATGTTTAATTCCATTTATTTTTTCGTTGCCTTGAATAGCCTCAAAGCAAAGGAAGCATTCGATGTATCAAAGGCGGGTCTACAAATAAATTTGCCGATATCAAGCAAGACTTTATTGAAAATCTCTTTTCAAATACATCATATCAAATACGGTTGACAATCCATCATTTATCAATATTGAATACATATTTTCGTGAAATGTATTTCAAATGTGTCATCTAAAATTGGAAATTTTATCCGTCGAGAATCTAAAATAGTGTTTTAAGGTGAACATTTTCATTATTCTGTATGATTGACGTATGAGATATATTTTGATCGAAATAGCTGACTTTGGATTTGAAAAAGAAAAAAATTGAAAATCGACGAACAATATCAAGTGAGGTATCGTTGAATAGCTATTTAAATTTTTGGGTTTCTCATATCGTTTTTCAATCAGAATAACCGTTTAGGATCATTTAAAGTTGATTAGTAGCGATTCTCATTTCTAGGTTTTTACAAAGAACATTGATACGGTACTGCTGACTGCAGATGGTCTTGTCACTCAGTTCTTTTTTTTTTAATAAGTCGCTTGTTTTTAAACTCTTGTAGTATAATACATAGTTATGTTTTCCCTCTTAACATTAGCAAATAGATGCTAGGCAAGTGTGCCAGTCCAATACATATAAATGAATGAATCTGAACAGTGAGACGATGGAGAATACCGAAAAACATCCTACACGGTTGTTAATTCTCGAGGATGTAAAACGAAGTGTAATGTACATAGAGACCCAGGTGTTCATACATCACGGATAACAACGTTTGCATTTTGACCCACTTGTTAAGACTCGTCGGCGGAAATCTCGAAGGTACATAATAACATACCTTAATGGATAAGGCAGCTAAAAGTACAGAATTAAGTTAAATACTTTTAAAGTACGAGAATAGTCTTAAGGAAATGAGATGCTATTCACACAGTAAAAACTTAATAAATGGCCCTTTGAAAAGTTTGTTTGGAGCGAACGGTGAAGTAGGGAAGTGCTCTGAAACTTTGTAACTCTAAGAATCGGACAAAATTACCTGTGCTTTATTGATGTAATAAAACTATTCCAGCGATATTGGTAACTATTATAAGATTGATGTAAATTGTCTTTAAATAAATTTTCCATTTCCGCTTTTTAATACTTTAGCGTTAATGTAAAGTTCAAGAAGTAAGTCAGCATTAAATCTCTATCCACCCTATTAGGGGTTAATTTAAAAAAATAGCCCATGCCCTCCTTTAGTGTACTAATGTTCATACTAAATATCAATAAAATTTGTAGGTAGGCATGAAAATGTAACGTACTTAATTACTTTCACATTAATTGTGAGTATCTTCTACAAAATGATAACTGAAATTAATAATATAATGTTAGTAAAGTAATATTAATTTCTATAGAAACCTCGTAAATGCTTTAAAACTGATTTCACGCAATCAAACTGACTAACTTTGATAATTACATAGAAAAGCTAAATTATTCGAATGCGCCATCTCTTTGGAACGTGATTTAAACAGTACTTAAGAAAAGAAAGGAAAAAGAGTTTAGAATAATTGAGAATAATTTCATATTTTAATTCAATATTCGAAGACAGAAGATGAGGCGATCCGGGAGTAAATCCACTTTTAGGAAATGGGAAGGGAATCGAATTGGGGCGGATTCCGTGTCCCCGCATTCGCAAACTCGATTATTGTATTCGTTTCTTTGCGGACATTGAAAAAGGTCTTCTCATATTCACTTCGATCTTCGTGAATTTTTATCGATAAAAAGACGGCGACGTAATTTATTATCTATACTAAATATTATAAAAAAGGTAAAATTTGTTTGCAAGTTTATCTGTAGGAGAAGGTAAACTCTGAAACTTTTAATCCGTTTTGAAAAATTCTTTTTATATTGGATTGCCATTTTATTGAGAAACGTTATAGGTTATATATATATTATATTACGCTATAATCCATAGGAGCGCAGTAATAAACATAAACGCGAGTGGAACCGCAAATGTTCGGCTAGTTAATAAAAATTATATAATAGACACGCAAATAATAAAAATATACTTATGTAGTTTTTAATGCATAGGCACACTTAAGGTTACATCTATACAATTTTTGAATTTCAAATTATATTGGCAGTTCACTAAGGTAGAGCCTAGCTGTAGTCTACTGATTACAGCTCGCATATAGGCTGGCTCTCTTTAACAAAAGATCGGCGTAAGGTAGCTAACATACTCCCTTTCGTACGGTGAGAGAAAGAGCCGAAAGCCCAACCGCCTTCTCTATTCCTTTTCTTACATCCTATTTTCATTCTTTATTCCTTTTTGAGCTGGCCACGCATTTGTGGATCTCCTGGTGCTGTAAATGTCCACGGGCTATGGAGATCACTTAACATAAAGTATTCTTGTTACTTAAGCTTGAGCTCATTTGCGAGCTATTTTTATGCTATTTTTATTACAACTAATTATAGTTATTTATATACTTTTTAGGAGTTCACATGTGTTATGATTACATTACACATTTGAACTCCTAAAATATGTTTATTAAAATTTCAAAAAGGAAGCAAACCTTTAAAGTAAGAAGTGTAAGTCTCAAAAGCCTTTTCTGTGTAATTGTATAGACGGGTATATTAACTCAAATTATTTATAAGTACATATTCAAAGCAAGTGAACTAAATTAGCAGGATATAATACAGTCTGTGTGAAGAGACCCGTACTCTTGCAGTGTTGCGAGAAATCCCTTTTATGTGTCGAGTATGGGCTTACATAATGAGAGGGCTTACGTCATAGAATTATATTACTCTAAGCTGCTGTTTGGATGTTTTTGAAATATTGCTTATATGATTACCGTAAAGGTTATATCTAATTCTCATTCTATCGAGTTTCTTGCCGGTTCTTCTCGGTAGAATTTACGTTCCGAAGAAGCTACCACCGGAGCTTCATTAGTGATTTAATTTTTTTTTTTGTTTTTTCATGTATTAACTATTCAAAAGTGCTCGCGAGAGCCTACTTGAATAAAGTATTTTTTTATTTTGATTTGAGTTTTGGTTTAATTAGACTATTAATATCAATCAAATGTGACTGTGTTCCAATTCAAAAGGTAAATGTGTTAAAGTATTATTTATATAAAACTAAAAATAGGCAGTTGCCGAAACGGCTTATACAAGTAGCTTTAAAATATGAAATAGCAAAGAAATAATTCTTGAAATCCTAAATCCTTGACTTTCGAGGCCTCCTTAACAGTAGCGTGACGTTGACGTGAACCTGGAAAGTTTTCTACACAAAAAATCGTTTAACGCGCCTAAAGAAGTTTTCACTTCAAAATATATATATTGACACTTATTTGGAAGTAAAGATTTCCACTAAGTTTTAAATAACTCTTAGATGAGAATTACATTTGTAAATTTTACTCTCGTAAGCGATATAAAAAGTTCTGTAACCTAGTAACAGATACGTCGTTTGTAGTTACCACAGTTATGAATATCAAAAATAAGAAACTGACAGTAAATTCTTTCAGGTGTATAGCAATGAGAATTAACTTATGTAAATCTTTATTAAAGTCTGAGAGTTAAACTTATATTTTCGCCTAAAGTCAAGTATTATTTACAACAGCAAATTAATTGTTAAAATAATTATACTTGAGAATGAAACGACAAGAATGGATAGGGAAGGATAAAAAATCGAAGAAAACTAAAATTCTCATCTCTACAGTAAATTACTTAAGACTTTTAACGCAATAAATTTTGTAATAGAGCCTGTATCATTCAATGCTCGTAACATTTTCATACATTGACAACAACGCATACATTTATTTGTAGCAATATTTTAGCGTGAAGAAATAGTATGTTAGTGCTCTATTCAAGATAGAATATACTAATGAGAAGGCTTTAGAGAATCCTGGAAGCAAAACATAACTTGTTACCACAAAATTTTAGGTATATATACATATATTTTTTGCTTTCAATCTTTTCAAACAATTTATGCCCCGTTGGTTTTCGTGTAGTAATTATTTTAAAACATGTTTCTTTTTTGTAGCAATGTATTTAATTTTTGCACACACACACTCCTGCTTTGTTTTGAATTTTTATTAAAATGAAACGGCACCTATGACCTTTTACTAACATGGAACAGTATTAAGGGCAGATTTACGTATTTAAGTGTTATATATTTTAAACTTTCGCATTTTATACTATTCTTATTTAATATAACGGGTCTTATCGCGATAACTAATGGTAGTAATACCTTTTTATTGCCCGAAGTTTCGACGAAGTTGCATTCGTCGTGGTCACGAGCTGACTGGTGTACCGCGCGCCCTCCAGCGGCGAGTGCGCGAGTTTTCTTCGCCTACCCTCACAATATTAATATTGTCTTTACCGTTATTGTAAGGTTTTGTAAAATGATTTACAGAAACGACTCTGTAACCTGGTAGTTACAAATAAATTAATAAATTAAATAGTCTTATGAAAGCTGTGAGTTGGAAATAATAATGGTAGTACAGTAAATAATTTCAGGCGTAAAGTAATGATAACCAACTTACGTAAATCTTTACAAAACTCTAAGAAGAAAATTGGTAAGTGTAATTCACCTTTCTTGGCTAAAATAAATAGAAAGAGTACATTTTATTTAAAACAAGCTTTTGCCTGCGACTTCGTTCGCGTTTTCGTCGTTTTTCGTAAAAAAGTAACGTATGTCCTTCCTGAGGGTTCAGTGGTTTTGATGTGACAGACAGATCGTACTTTGGTAGGGAAATGTAATATGTCAATCTACAATACTTGATTTCTATGATGTTTTTATAGAATAGGTAATAATGTTAACTTTTTTTAAATAAGGGATGAGTGAGAGTCTTATAAACGTAAGAGTAAACAAATATAATCAGAATGCTCCGAACTGCTAAGCTATCAGGAGTTACACGTGTTATTGTGAGTCAACCATAAAAGATAGACATATGCTGTTGCGGGATATTTTTTAGAAAATTTTATGTGGACTATTAATATCATACATGATTTCTATGTACCTTTAACCATTAAGGCTGCATACGCGACGGAAGCTTAAAAATTGGAGCAACGTCTCCCGTTTTCCAAAAGTTTCCCTTCACTACTCTGCTCCTATTGATTGTAACGTGATGAAAAGTATACTATAACCTGCCCAGGAGTATGAAAAATAATTGTACTAAGTTTCGTTAAAATCCGTCGAGTAGTTTTTGTTTCTATAAGGAACATTCATACAGACAGACAGACAAAAATTTTACTGATTGCATTTTTGGCATCAGTATTGATCACTAATCACCCCCTGATAGGTATTTTGAAAATATATTTCATGTACAGAATTGACCTCTCTACAGATTTATTATAAGTATAGAAGATAGAAGAAGATTTTTTTTTTTTTTTTTTTTTAGGATAAAGAACTTTATTCTCATAAGAACATTGGTTCACTTACATGAGATTTACATACTTTTTAATATAGATAGATATATTCTGATACATGGATGATGAAGAAGATGACTTTTAAATCTAATTTCTAATTTTATTTTTCGTTGAATTTACAGATAGTAAGTAGATTATAGTCATATAATATATGTATAAAACATACATATGATATTTTAATTTACAAAATAATCTAAAACCTTTGAGTTATATTTACTGTCCTTATATATACTATATTTTTCTTAATAATTAAATTCAAACAAAACGAAAATACATATGTTTTTAAACAACTACGTAACTAAAGAATTATTATGTCAATTAACGACGGTTTTTAAAGTATTGAAATCATTTTATATTTCAACATAATGACAATCCTAGTAAATACAAAATACTCTATAAAAAGCAAAAACAGCCAATCGAATGTAACGTTTTCAGAAAAATAATGCACTCAAGATTTGTTATTCAATACGAAATATAATAAAGTTTCGATTCCGTTTCCGAAGTTTAAGAAAAATATCGCAGTAAATTTTGTAGAATAAGAGGTAGAAAAGTAGGTAAAGTTGGTAAGCAATTGATCGTGGTCTGAATTTAAGGAGGTCACTGAGATAAATCAGGTGGTCGTGAAAGGGATTAGTTATGTTTTCCACTTTCCAACGGTATTGGAAAGAAAACGAATTAGATTTATGTAATTTTGTATAAACATCTCCATATTATTTATAAAGTAAAATCAGTTTACATTTTACGATCCGTAAACTTAAGAATTATATACGTACTCATCTTATTAATAAATATTTATTAGCAAAAACATACGACAAACATTTGCTGAAATATTATTCATGTTTTTTTTTACTTTTTACGTTTATATAAATCAATAATTTACATCTTGTTATTTAATAATATTAAGTAAGAATTACATTTGTAAGATTTACTCTCGTTATTGACATAAAACAACTCTATAACCCGGTAACGGTCACCTAGGTAACATTCCTGTCAAAAATATTGGCACTAGCAGTAAATGTTTTTAGGTGTAAAGCAGTGACAGAAAACTTATGTAAATCTTTACGAAAGTGTAAAAGTAAAACTTATATGTGTAATTCTCGCCTTATATATACGGAAATTATGACTAATTTAAAATATAGTCTACTTTCTGTGTTCAATTTGGGATAGTACAAAAAAGGCTATAAAAAGCACAGGCTGACGACCACAGACGCCCGTGCATTACGGCTGATATGTCCACGCCACTGAAGATGACACTTCATCCTTATTTTACAAATCGTAAAGACACAGCACAACACCTATAAGAGTAGATAATAATTATATAGAATATAAGAGTAAGAAAGACGATATAAGATCACTATTATCACACACTCGTTCAAAGGGCTAATTATGTTAAAATGTCGCTGACAAAATCATGCTATATTCTATCAGTTTATTTCTGATTTTTAAGAAAACGCCTTCTTTAATGTTCAAAAATCTGAAATCGATCGTCTATTTCTACGTAATTAGCTTCCTGGTTTTATATCCGGTATGTACCTACCGTTACGTAAAGTGGGCAGGCTTAAGTCTGAAACATATTGTCCATGATCGGATTAGGTATAAGGTCACGTTTGCCAGTTGCTACTATGAATTGCGTTCGATAATACATTTCAAGCCTTAAGCTTTATGCTCCGTTTCGGAACCTACATTATTCGACTCTATTGAGAGGTACATTGTCCTGAGGCGAGAGTTACATATGTAAATTTTACTCTCGAGAGCGATATAAAACAACTCTGTAACCTACTTACAGATACATCGTAAGTAATTACGAAAGCTGTAAATGTCAAAAATAAGGCACTCGTAGTAAATTATTTCGTATTCGTAAATCTTTACGAAAGAGCAAAACTCATACGTGTAAATCTTAGACGTCACGTAGTATTTTTAATTTTAATATTATTACAACGTTATCATTTATTTATTTTTTATTTTTAATCAAAGGGTATAATTTTAAATTGTTTGTTTAAACGAAAAAAAAATGTTTTCATTGTTGAATATTTGAATGTGTTGAAATCAAAGTTATGTCTATAAAATAACAGTTATTCTACAATAAAAATATCACATATCATTTTTAAATAACACAAAAACGAAAGCGATTACAATACGTGATCGGTATTTCAATTTCTATTTCCACTTCAAAAATTATCAATCACCTATGAATACGATTCAACAATAATGAAAAGTGGGTCAGTATGTTGTGGAATACGAAGAAAACTTGCGAGTTTCAAAGCGATTTATCTCAGTCAGATGGTTGGCTGGTAATATATTAAGTGATTCTAAATAAAATAAATAACTTGTTATATATACAACGTTATGATATAAGGCGAAAACAATTGTATTACTTTTGCTCACGGGCTTACATAAGGTTTACATAAAATGGTCTTTTATAATTACATTTACATTTTTTTAACTTTCTCAATTTATACGATTTATATTTTATATAACGGATATATATGTAACTCTCAGAGAGTCGGTTTGGGACCACGATGAATGCAACTTCGTCGAAAGGTCGGACAATAAAAAGGTATTATTACGGTATTATTACATACAATTCGAATTACATTTACATCTGAAACAATTTACAGTCAGTAATTTATTTTTGAATTTCATAGGCTACGTAAGGGTTCCTAGATAATAGTTAAATATCAGTTACGAGAGTAAAACGTACAAGTATGATTCTCGTTAAGGAAAGTTAATAAACGTTTAAGAGAAAATATTATGTTATTTTATTTTTAACGTATTTTCGCGGTATAGTCTACGTGTTACTTTTAAATTAACTAATTTAATAATCATGACTATTCATTGAAACCTATTACAGAAGCTAAATGAGTTAAAATTTGTATTATTTTGTCTAGAAAATATTACATTCTTAATACTAAAATGTATGAAACTAGCAATACCAAGGATTTAGGTACATAGTATGTTCTTATAAAAACCGTAAAAGTCTAATAACTCTGAAACCAATATTGTTGTACGTACACGGGAATTCAACCGAAGGGTAATGGGGTCATCATACACTGGTTGGCCCCTCAATGTTACACTAACCTCAATGTTATACGAAACCTTAGATATGCGAGAACATACTCTAAAATCCTAAACCGTAGTAGTCTAATAGATAAAATACTTGGATCGTGACCAAAATGCACGGAAATCTGATCAATGTATCTCTTAGTTAGCGGTAAATAAAAACATTACAAGAGTAGATTTCGGTGAAAAAATAAGACTTCAATATTAAACAAAAATTGAGAAGATCAAATAACCTTTTCCATATTAGTAAATAGTACCTGCCTTCATAAGGATTTTATATTAAACTAGCTAGTGCTCGCGACTTCGTCTGTTCGCGTTCTCAGCCCGACCGGTTTAAAATTGACAGAGTTTCATACAAACTTTCATCACCTATTTTATCCCCTTGGGTAGAATTAATCAAAATCCTTTCTTAGCGGATGCCTATGTATATATTTATATCTACCTGTTTGACAAATTTCAGCCCGATCCGTTCAGTGGTGTGGGCTGTGCGTTGATAGATCACTATGTCAGTCAGTCACCTTTGAGTTATATATATTAAGATCATATAATCATTGTAGCAAGATTTTGCTCACAGATTTGCCCGTGCATGTTTAATTTCATCATTTCTTTAGCTAACGTTTCTTACCTATAAACTACCTGTCAAACAGTTTGAGAGATCAAGTAATTTTTAAAATTTCCCTTATACAGAGTGAGTTTTTTAACTGGGCGCGGTAGTTTACATTCGAAACTATAAAAAATAGCTAAAAATACGAAAAGGTCCCTGCTGGCTGATATAATGAAAACTAAAATTGCATCATTAAATTCATTTTTCTAGCCAGGAATCGAACCCGTTGATTTTGATAAAAAATCACACACTATATTATTGCATCATCTGATAGTGTTACTCATAGGGATCAAATTCTGTGAAGTAATAGTATACGACAAACTAAACGAAAATATTTATTATATATATAGATTATTGCAAGTCATTGAAAAAAAATTGTCCACTCTTCAGTACTTATTATATTTATTTATTTATTTATAAAGGGTTACCAACAAGACACACAATCGTTACATGGATAAAAACAAGACATCATAACATATTTATAAAAAGGCGCCTTAATTATAGGTAACACTACATTTACCATATCAACGAAATTTAATATGTAAAAAGTGACAGAATAAAATAAAATAAAATTATAGTTAATTAAATTAAAATTAAATGAGCCTAAATTAAATAATATAAGTCACGAAAGAAAACATAAATAAAACAATAGAGACAAATATACTAATCAACGAAATAAAATAATTACTATCCATGCTTGGTAAATAATAATGACCGTAAACATTTTTTAAATTTAATATTGTTTACACCAAAAATATCAATATTGCAGGTTTTTGACAAACAGATATATGATCGAGTTATTCTAGTAATGGGGGCATTATGTCCTAGGTTCGATTTAACTATTTTACTATGAAACAATGAAAATTTATTAGATCTTGGTAATCTTAATGGTGTAGAAATGTTAACAAGGGAAAGTAAATAATTAGAATCAAGGATAACGTTAACAATTTTGAATAAAAAGAGATTATCAAGTAAGTGCCTTCGATCGGAGAGGGAATTCATTTTAAAATATTTAAGTCTATCGTCATAACTATGAATTTTTTTAGCAATCCTACAATTATAGGAAAGATGCCACAGAAAACGCTTTTGAACGTTTTCCAATCTCTTAATATATATATCATAACGAGGGTTCCAAACAACTCTGCAGTATTCCAAATTACTACAGACTAGTGCATAAAATAAAGTTATTTTAGTTTCTGGCTTTTTAAGTTCTTTGCAGTTACGTAAAATAAATCCAAGAGATTTGAGGCTTTTCTTGCAGATATAATCAATATGAAGGTTAAAACGAAGTTTCGAATCAATAATAACTCCGAGATCTTTAATGTGGGTGACTTCTTTTAAGGGGATATTATTAAGCTCGTAAAATCTATTAAATGTGGAATGTGATTTTGTAAAACGTATAACATAACATTTATCAATATTTAGATACATACAGTTTGTTTTACACCAGGAAACTAGGCGAGTTAGATCACTCTGTAAAAGTTTTGCATCATTAAGGTCAAGAACACATCTAGATATTTTCAGATCGTCTGCATACAGATAAAATTTGGAATAAAGAAAATTACTGTCAATATCATTAACAAATATATTAAATAGAATAGGCCCCAAGACGGAACCTTGTGGAACACCAGAAAGAGCTTTAAAAGGTGCAGATTTATAGCCATTAACTACAACAACCGACTGTCTTTCGCTAAGGTAGGAGCTGAACCAATTTAGAAGATGGCCTGTGATCCCATTTATGGCAAGTTCGTTGAGTAGGATGATATGGTTTACTTTATCGAAGGCCTTGCTGAAATCAGTATATATAACGTCTACAGGCTTTCTAGAGTCTACCAAAGTTGAAAGGTTCTCAATAAAAGAGACGAGGTTCGTACAAGTTGATCTATTTTTAAAAAATCCGTGTTGATATTCTGAAAACACGTGTTTAAGATGCCAGGTAATTATAGTACATATAAGTTTTTCAAACACTTTAGCGAACACAAAAAGAATGGATATAGGTCTATAATTTTTTACTGATTCCCGATTACCACTTTTAAATAATGGTACCACTAAAGCATTTTTCCAAATAGAAGGGAAATAGCCAAAGGACAAGGATTTATTAAATATAATCCAAAGAGGGTATGCAAGTTCAGAGGCACAACTGACAGCGAAAATAGGCGGTATACCGTCTGAGCCGGCACCTATAGAATAATATTGCAGATATTACTTGAATTTAAGTACGATTTTAAAAGAAGAAACGAAAGAAAATATTTTTTCCTCCTACAATTTGCTCAATCATCGCTACTACCTTTTAAAAAGGTCAATATCGAAATCTTCGCCGAAATTGAAAAGTCATGCACGAATAAATCAAACGTTTGGAATAAATTTACATCGTTTCGTGTCTATCGGATGAATTAAACCAAGGTGCGGAATATTAAAATTAATTATATCAATTTTAACATTGAATAAAACAAAATCGCTTCCTGCAGTCTATACACATAAATCTTTTAAAACGCGCATCGGATTTTAATGCGGTTTTCATCAATAAACAAAGTAATTAAAGAGAAACTTTTTTAAGTACAATCCATGTAGATTAAAGTACAAAAAAGACGAGATTGTAAAAGATTTGTAATATTATGTTAAAAAATAAATATTTTCAACAAAATTTTGCAGTTGGTAATGGAAATTAATTCTCGGTCATTTTTGTAATTACATTAATTTCAAGTATTCGAAATTATTCAAAATTTAGAAATAAATATTACGTGCATTTCATTCTAAAATTTTGAAAGTTTTTCATGAATTCAAACGCGAAGGAACTTCAACATAAGTTATACATTTCGAGATAAAATATCGAACAAAAATAATAAAAATTTGTTAACTATTACGTATCAATAAAGGTGATAATCGTTTAACAAGGAGTGTAATACGTGATTATTTTTTTGTTACGGAGAAACCCTTTTCACGGTATTTCCAGTTGAGCGCTCTATCTAGGGACGGTGCCCATCCGTAATAAAATTGAATAAAATACGGCATGCAACGTGCGCGCTCAGCTGTCTATTGGAAATAGTTATCGTCGTGGAAAAACTAAAAAATATTTTTAGAGAACATGTATTATATCCCGCGACTTTACTTGTATCGGCATTGCATTAAATAATACGAGTTTTCAAAGGACTTCAGAAAGGAAGAGGTTCACAATTTGTATTATTTGATTTTTTTAAATTCATCTCAGAACTCCGTCATTTCTAAATCGATTTTGAAAATTCTTTAGTATACTTTCAGATTTGTCCCATAAAATTTTTATTAAAGTGTTTCAATTGTTCAGTAGTTTTAAAATCTAAATATTAGGTATAAGTGTGTCGTATACATATCTTGCTATCGTTTTTTTTAATTTTCCATTATTTCTGATCATTATTTTTGTTCTGAAGTGGATTTTTGTATATAGTTAAGAATAAGATGCATCGTATAAAGAAAGTCGCTAATGCAAACTATCTTATGAGTATAAAACTTAATAAAAATGAAATGGTTTCTTTTAATACTAAGTCCTACTTTTTCTTACGTCTGTGCGTAAAGATACGTATTTTTAATATTCAATGGACTAAAAAATTCAACCTAAACTTTAATTTAAGCTAAACAAGGCATCTCGTTTATCTCTATGGAATTTTCAATTTAAATAACAAAATATAAATCAAAACAGATCTGACTAGAATTGAAATATTACACGTAACTAATATCAAAAATTCTCGCATCACTTGTTTTACTTAATGACTGTAAAATTGAAAGTTTCCATTTTTTCGTACTAAAATTTACGTAAATTTTAACATGCCATTTTCGGAAAAACGTTTTGCCTAAAATGTATCCATTGCAAAATTGAATAACACCCCTCGAGTCACAGTTCGCGCTCAGCTGTTACATGACATGTCGGAATAAGTGGAGATTTCGTTAAAATTGACATTTTAGACAAGGGATCCCTATAACCTTTTTCGGATACAGATATCCTTATAACCAAAGCATTTTTAATCAATTGTATTTTTTCTCGATGTTCATACCTAACATTTTGTTAAGTTTAATTTGAATAAATCTATAACAAGATTTTTATTTTACAGATTATAATTACATTTGGGCTCTAGGAAGTTTTAGTAAAATCCATTGAAAATATAGCGAACTAGAGGACAAAACTCATCGATGGTCGACAGCAAATCGCTCTGAATGTGCACTGTGAATGCAATCCTTGTAAAGGCTTAACATTTCAACGGGGCTCTATGGCTAAGCGATTCATCTGTGTTATTTTTTTTACGAAATATGAGACTCTTAAGAATTGCTTTTCTGATTTCTGGTATAATATTAAGGGAAAATAATAAATTAAATAGATGGGCCAGTCATATTGAGAATAATCACAGTTTGGAGGTCTCAAAAAAAGAACCAAAAGGGAAATCTAAAAGAAAGATGACACGATTGCATTGTTAAAGATCTTAGGGCCATAAAACAGTTTACACAAGAACAACAAGAAGGCCGAGGATTTAAACGAGTAGCAATCCAAGGTAAAGTCGGCCAAGACTAACAACAAGGTGAAAAGTAGCGCCGAAAAAATAAGTAAGTAAGAATCTATACATATATAATCACTTAATACAGGTACTTCTAGACAATAATAATGAAATACATTGTATGAAACCTACAAATATCCCTTTTTCGGTTGCAAGAGTGGTTAGTGAGAAATTTATACAGAACAGATATCTTTGCCGATTATCCTTAAACTTAGCATACATATTCCTTAGGTAAAAATAAATAAATAAATATGCGTAGCCCAGAATTTCAGAATAATCTTACAGAGGTGCTGTGTATTTAAATTTTGAACAGAAAAGATTTCGCTATTAGATATAACTAGCTGAAATTTTGCAATATTGACGTAGAATTTTTAATTGATATAAACGAATTTTTCGATATTTCACCCCTAAAGTGGTGCAATGGGGTTAAAATAATTGTATGCAAAATGTTATTCTATGCTTATATTTATACGAAGCTGAATTACTTAAAACACATAATTTTTGATTCTAATAATAAAATATAAAACACAAAAAGTGGCATTACACCAGTTTTCTAAATAGCTTCTATCAAATTCAAAAATATTCGTCGGCAAAGTCGCTAGAAACTACGAGTAAAAAATATTAATTGGCATACTGGTATTCTCTTTACTAAATACGAATACAAAACCATTATAAAGTACTGAGTTCCGAGGTATTGTTTAAGCTGGTAAGTAAGTCCTTTTATG
Organism: Hypolimnas misippus; assembly: GCA_037950945.1. NCBI lineage: Eukaryota > Metazoa > Arthropoda > Insecta > Lepidoptera > Nymphalidae > Hypolimnas > Hypolimnas misippus. The sequence continues at coordinate 4,066,281 of JBBEEQ010000024.1, forward strand.
CCTGATAGAATATGCTTGTACAAAGAATTGAAAGGTAGAGTAATTTACATGTGGATAGCAAAATAAATATTGACTAGTGATGTAAAAATACCAAGCGCAATCATTTGTTAGCCCCGTACCAATATTTACAACCTTCATAAAAAATTCACATTCAGGAATAAAAATAACTGTACTGATACCGACATAACGTAAATTCATCATATTTTCTTTTTATTTTTCATTCAATTAAGTTATAGTGCACTAACCTATGACGTTCATATCCTTTTTAACTTTTAAACATTTTAACATAAAATATCTATAACTATTTTATATTAAAATTCGTTCTGTAGTAATGTATAAGACGAAGAGTCTGTGTTATTACTATGTAACTAAAAAATGAAATAGTATCTAAGCATTAATACCTGTTTGTAAAAATGTTTAAAATCATAATCGTAAAAGAAAAATCTTCTGCTAAGAAAATTTGATCAGTATGTAACAAAAAATTGACATTCATCCTCAATCTTCGACGTTCGGAGCTTCCTTATGGCGAGGCGAGAATTAAACTTATAAGTTTTGCTCTCAGAACTTTATAAAGATTTACTTAAGTTGTTGGTCATTGCTTTACACCTAAAAGAATTTACTGTCTGAGCCCTCTTTTTTGATAGCCACAGATCTCGTAAGGCTACAGAGACATTTACATCTTACAAATATAATTCTCGCCTTAGAGTGACGGTAATGTAAATCCATAATAAAAAATGTTCACTTACCAAAATGATTGATATTCACATCAAAACTATAGACTTATAAAAAAAAAACTTAATTACTTACGTGTACAATGTCTCGGTTCATCGGAAGCGTCGCCGCAATCATTGCTACCGTCACAGAATCGATTTATTGGTATGCATTTTTTATTAAAACACTGATATTCGGATATACGGCATCTACTATCGTTGCCATGTAATACTGGCAGTGGTTCAGGTTCTGGTATATCCTTGTATTGAACGTTTTGGTATACGGGTTTCGGTGCATCTGCGACCACATCGCCGTCGGTCAACTTCGTCAGCGCTATGATAATTGCTCCGATCAACACCGAATTGGTGTTGATATCTGAAACAATATTATATGTATTTAAAGCAAATGCAGAAATAATAATTTTGGCGGGACCAATAAGACTTTCCCTGTTGCTTTTTCCCTTGGCTCCAATTACATTTGGAAATGAGCCCCGTGTGCACCCAAAAAGTCTATAATACTTTAAATGTTTACTAAAGCAGCCACTAAAATGCTGCAGAAGAATATCTAAGCTCTACAAAGAAGAGCTTAGAAGAAAACGAATAAAGTAGAAAAACTTAAATTACGAGTATATCATCAGTAGAATCATTTATACTAGTTTATGTTCGTACTCGTATATTGGAGTAACTAATTACCGCTACACGACATTGACTGGACAATAATCGTAGTAATCCCTTGGCTTACATACCGTTAAATTGTAGTCAAATTAGTAGTACACGGGATGCAAATTATAACAAGTTAATTAAAACCAGCCGTGAAGTTAATTATTATTAGTGAGGTGTAGGAACTAATTGAAGCGAATGTAACTCAAGTTCCATGCTTACTCGGTTTGATTAGTAGATGTTTGCTTTTAATTTAATTTGTTGACATTAAACTGTGAATTACGAAATACCTGTGTGAATTACCTTGTTGTAAACAATACTAATGTGGCGTACCAATATTGAAACTTAATTAATGATAAATTAACGTATTCATGAATAAGCTGGAATGGATAGTCGACTTATAAAAATACAATTTTTTCAGAAATGATTTAACTAATATCACCACCATCTGGCTACAGATGTCAAGAATTTCAAAGATTTGTAATATGATATCGTAAAACATTACAATGAATTCGTGCAAAGTCGGAGCGGATCGCTAGTAATTTATTAAAATATGGTTTGATTTATAATATTAACGGTCCTCTTTATCATCAGGCTGTGCTAGAAGAAAGGCTACGTTTATCAAGTGTATTCGATATGTGTGCTACATTACATACAAACATATATGAACGTATGTTTCTTTGACACGCCCTAGAGCCTACACGGAGTGAATCTTTTAACTGGTCGTGATAGACCAATTCGGAAACTATAAGAAATAGTGAAAAGTACTGAAAGGAGTATCGGGGCCGATTTTGATAAAAGTAATCTTTCCGTAGGTAAAATATCAGTTTTAGCCAACCACGGCTAATTGAAAATTTCATCCTGTATATTATTTTCCAGAATTAAAAAACATTTATTAGATTTTAAAATTACTTTCATCAATAAAAAGTTACATAATAGATGTATAATATTTCGATTTCGATGTTGAGTTGAGCGTTAAAATGTGTGACACATAACTCTACAGTATTTTTTTTTATATTACTTAAGCCTTTTTATTAAAATGTTCATTTAAAAAAATATATTTTCTCGCAAAATTGTTCTGCTAAATCGATTCCAAAGCAAAGAACTTGGAAGTATGCAAACAATCTCGGTGTTAGCAAATGATATCGAGTTTGAACTGCCGTTACCATAATATTAAATTATTCAATCGTTATTCATACTCACGAGAATTGCAGCAGTGAGATTATTTCACCACAGACCAATAGCGCACGCTTAGCTTGCATTTTATGTACATATCATTGTAGCATCCAGAACAGGGGCATTTGAAAATATTATATAAAAATTTTCAAGAAAACACATTGAATAAAATTAAAAAAAAAAAAAACAAAATAAAGTACGCAGAGGAGGAACAATTGTCGGGTCACTTTAACATAATACTTAGTTACTTCTTCTATATTATAAGATACTTTTTTTCAGGGACTTCACCACCCTTAGCACCACATAAAATAAGTTTTCTGGCCAACGGTCTTATTTTGTGACGGTTCGGTTATTCGAGACCTTCGCGGAAAAAAGTCGTCTGGGTAGGGCATTTTTTTTCAAAACTGTAATAAACGTTCAACTAAAAAAGGTTTCAACAATCATTCATTTTTATTGGATATATGTTTTTATAAACTATATAATATTGAAAGGAAAATTTTTCAGTCTGATATATTTTTAAAATATTTGAATTAATGGCTTTTAGTTGTGCCATGTGAGCACAGATTATTTCACCTATATCACGTAGGATCGAGAAAACACGAAGAGGATTGTTCGTGATATATTTTTAATGCTTTAATATTAATCTTTGTTAAAATTAGTAACTTGTCAATGTCTAGGCTAGAATAATAAGCAGATCCTAGTATAACCGGGATAAATGCAGGGATATGTTAATTAATCGTTTGTCAAATAAACGTTTCGTAATTAAAAAAAAAAAAACTTTATGAAACGATAATAGCACAGCTTTTGATTTTAACGTGGAATGTATATTTTTTTCATTATATTTTAAACCAAGTAAATCCTCAAATAATTTTAGTACACTTATACTATATTATGTTCAAGTGTTGGAAAACATTAAACTAAAAACATCCTCGTTTATTTTGAGCCATACTCTCGATGTACAAAACTTTTTATTCCCCCGAGACTGAAATAAAGTGAATAGAGTATCCCCCGGAGGAACTGTAATCAATCTTGCTTGGGCCGTCTCAATGACACCTTTTCATACTATCTTGTATTGGATTTAAACGAAAAAGAAATTTAAATAAAAACAAAAAAAAAACATTTTATTTGATGATTTTATATTATTATTTAATTAAATTGTGTTATGAAAAAAATTACATGTTTTTTTACAAACAATTTGGAATGATTTACAATTACAGATTTTAAAAATCGAATCTAATTTATACATCAGTGGATATAGTCAATATTTTACATCTATACCAATATTATAAATTATTTAATTATTTGTTTGCATTGAATAGGGTCTGAAAGTACTGAACTGATTTGAAAAATTCTTTCACCATTAAAATCCTGCGTTATCTCTAATGAACATTGGCTAAAGAAAATTTATATGTACCTATATATGTATACCCGTGCTAAGATGGGGTGGGACGCTAGTAAATAATAATTTTTCAAACCTTACGGATAATAATTGATAGATACGATTTATAAAAAAATCACATTAATTCAACTATTCGATGACCGACGATTTTTTATCAGTATCAGTTGTCATGGCCATTTAACGTAATTGCTATCTAATCTGATTTTAATGTTTAATTAATTACTATTGTCGACAAATGGATGCTGATAAGCAATAATGTGTTAACCCACAAAGAGTCAAATTTGAAGATATTGATGTATTTTGATACTACATCACCTACTTAACATTATCCAAACAAATTCAAGTCATATAAACTAAGTAAGTAAAAAGTTCCTTAACGCAAAGTTTCGAAATACAGGTGCGTTCCATATTTTGCAATTTATAAAATAATCTCAAATATTTAAAAACTTATTTACTTACTATACTTTACTTATTAGATAATATTAAATAAATCTTTCTGCTTTTTATTAATTATACATTTTATCAAAATAGAAAAGAAAATGTGAATATATACGTCTTCAAGCAAATATATCAAGAATAGGTTTGACATCTTTAGACGCCATTTTCTCAAAACGAAGTCCGTGTGGCTTGACACAGTATTGCTTATCAGCGGCCAAATACGGTTGAGGATAACAGTTCCAGAGAGATTTTACTACCTATGGTAACATTTTTTTATTAATTGCTTGATGTGAGGCTGAGGGGATTTCATATAACCAATATCTGACTGAAGCCAAAACCTTTGTATTTCCAATATTAAATATGAAAAAATATTCAAACTATCTTATTTTATCACCTCCCTTCACTTCAGCTAATCCACGTTGTTTTTATAAGGAACTCCTTGTACATATCTAAATTCTAAAAATCTATCGTTTTAGGTTTGAGAAGTGAGGAGATTCAATTAGTTGTTAGGACTCTGATACATATACGTGCATATTGGAATTAAGTTCATTTAATTTTGTTTAAAGTTCAATTAATATATAGGTGATGATGATGATAATATAAAGATAATATATAGCGTGGATTAAGTGTACGAAATTCTAAAGGAGTACATATCTAGTTTCTTATTTGTTTTTCGAAGTAGAATCTGTGTTTCGATGGTAACCTTTCATTATTTTTTTTTGTTTTGATGATTCAAACATGCTTTCAAAAGCCTAATTGAATAAAGTATATTTTGATTTTGAGTAACAAAATGATATTAAATTGATTCTGTGGCATTTTATAAAATATAAGATAATTTATGTTTATGTTTATCAATTGTACATCATTTTTATCTTGATCAAAGTCATGGATTCATAACTACATATGTAAGAGTTTTATAATGACCATATACATTGTAGGAGTACATGGATATGTGTGTGTGTGTGTGTGTGTGTGTGCGTGTGTGTGTGTGTGTGAGTGGTTATATATATAATGTAAAAAACAAACAACATGTAATATGTGTGCAGATTAATTAATATGATACAATTTTTGTTAATATGACACGTTCAACCATTCGTTCCATTTTTAATAACATATCTCACCGATAAAACCTGTTCAATAACTTTGTTTCATAACATGTCTTCTTATATCAACACAGTCTGGACGCACCATTAAACGTATAATAAAAACAAATAATTCTAAATTACATTTAAATGACTTGACATTTAGGAATTTCATTCACTTTTCGATATCACCAAATTGCTTCTGATTCAACAATAACTCGAATTCTTGTAAATTGGATCTGAATCAACACGAGTAGCGAAATCATCAAGAAAGAACGAAAGAATTCGCAATATTTCATCGACATTAAGATCGTCTTCAAATCTCTGTGCAAAATTTTCAATTTATAAATGAAAAATTGAACTTAAAGAGAAAAAAAAAAAATTAGTTTCTTGTTAATGTATATTAAAAGAATTAATATATTTTCATTTTATATCTAAAGCAAATATCATATGGGCGTGAATGTGAATTTTCTATAAGCGAAAATTCACACTAATTAAACCTTTTATATCGATTTAAATAGATATATTATACACCCGAAAAATAAAACGATTTTATTACATCGACCCCAATATTGTCACAGTTATTTGTTTTGTTATCTCGTAATCTTCGCCTTTATAATAAATTTACCAAAGTTGCCATAGAAGGTCTTCAAGTTAAATGGAGCTTTAATGGATAAAAACAAGATTAAAAAAGCAATTAAACTTTGCTTATAAATTGATACATTTTGGTGATTTTGAAAAGTCAGCGTTGTTGTTACAAATGACATGGTCGCTATATATGTAACTTCACTTTAAATCTTAATGTTTATTTGATATTTCTTCTTTAAGAAGTAAAGAACTAATACGTTTTGAATTTACGAATTGTGTTGTTACAGAAGAAGAAAGTTAAGAAGGAGGTTAAGAGACTAAAAACTACTGTATGTGATTAATTTCTAGACTATTGAGTTTTAAAGTTAAAAATAAATAATTATACAGGGCAACCTCGATTTAACAAATCGGAGGGGAACAAGAAAGTATTCGTTACATCAAGTAATTCGATGAACTGAGGTTTGTTATGTTGAGGTTAGGTTAGTCTAAAATTCTTTATTTGTTTCTGAGCCATTTTAACTTCAATCTTTAACGATAGGGACAAGCAGAAGTTTAAATTACGTTCCATCAAATAACAATGATTGTTTTACAAACAAAATCGTGTCATAAATCGAGACATGAATCACATACTATAAGATTAACTGCTTTACTAAAAAAAATGATATTAAACTATGTTCAACACGTGTCTAGCTTAACAGTGTTTAAGATTTAAACATTGCTGAAAATATTATCTAAATTGCTTAACAGCGAATAAACTCATAAAAAAACTTATTGATAAAATGTTATACGTTACATTTGACAGCTGTAATAGGTTTTAAACATCTATTAAACTCACTTAAACGTATATTAATCTATGTCTAAACCATGTTTAACTCAAAACTGTCTTAGACGCGCGTTTATCGTCTGTGTAAATCTTTTGTAGTAAGGCAGTAAGATTTTACATTTGTTTGAGTTGACAAAATTCGCTAATTAGAGGTATGGATACTTTTTCTTGATAGTTGAAAATCCGTTAAAAAGAGGTTGTGCGCAAAAATGTTCGTATTGTAAAGGTATATTTTATATTGACTCTTATGTACAATTCAAGGGGATTACGAAAAATTTGTTAAAGCGATAGAGTCGTTATATTGAGGTACGTTATATTAAAATTGCATTGTATTAGTCTTTATCACAATTTATCTGAATTTTGTCTACAGAAAACAGTCTTTAGCTCGAGCCGAAATACTCTTTTGCAGATTGTATGACAATTTCAGGCAAATATTTTTATAGCCTATATTAGCTTTGGGTCTAAATGCTATCCATAAACGATTGATCTCGATTGTTATTACAAGCAGTGATAATAATCGTAACATCTATGGAGGAAAATTATTCTCATTCGGTGTTATGGTTATTAATGAAAAGCAGAGGTCAAGTTATAATAGCTTACGAGTGTTAATTCTAAGATAAAAATCGATCTAAGAGAAAAAGCAGCTATGTATATTTATATCGAGAATATTATAGTAAATATTTTTGAGTGATATTATTTTTTTAAACGATATATAAACCTTAATGATTTTCTGAAAATTTAAAAGTCAATAAATATATTGTTAATGACATCAAATTAATTACAAACGACGAAATTCTCAAACACTACTTAATTTTAAGTTGCCATTAAATGACGTTGTAACCGATAGGGCCTTGTAGTTATAACACTCTTGGGTTTTCAAGTCCTAAACTTGTGTTTAAATACATCTCGCGCTGTGAAGAAAAACATCTTCATTCATTTCAGGACAAATTCTGAGTTATTTATTTTCATCAATCTGCATGTGGCTAATTAAGTTAACCATAGAATTGAATTGAGTCTTAATATGACAAGAGGCTTGTGAGAGCTGATTTGATTTCAAATCGGATTTAAATTATTACATCATCAGTATATTTAACTTGCTATGTGTAATTTTTGTCAAAAGTATGATCGAGCTTATCCGTCCAGTAATCAGACGAAAAAGAATATTTAATTTTTTCATAAAAAATTATTTCTTCTAGATACTATTATAATAAGAATTATAGTACATTGTACATTAAAAGTATACGAATAGTCGGTTATGACTGTTATTTCAGTCAAAACAAATATTGTCGAAAGCCTGTGGTCAAAAGTACTTTTGACCGGTTAAGAATTTTACAGTAACATATATAATTCATCCGTTTATATATAGATGCTGATAAGCAATAATGTGTCGACCCCTCAAAATTCGGAAATATTGATGTATTCTGATAATGAAAATAATAATAATAATCTATGTATTTAATATTAATCAAAACAAATTTCAAGTCATCAAAACTAAATAAGTACGAAAAAAAGATAGATATTTTAATGTTTCGAATATTGACGCTTGCTGAATATTCTAATATATTTGAAAAACTTATCATCAGATAATTTTTTTATTATATCAAACTGCTTCTGATTTATTATACTTTTTATCAGAACAAATGGGCGCTGATAAGCAATACTGTGTCAAGCCACACGGAATTCATTTTGAGAAAATGCCGTTTAAAGATGTCAAACCCATTCTTAACAAATTAGTTTGAAGGCGTATATATCCATGTTTTCCTTTCTATTTTGATAAAATGTGTAATGAATTTTAAAGTTTTTCAAATATTTTAGAGTATTGTATAAATTGCAAAAAATGGAATGCACTTGAAATTCGAAACATTAAATTAAGTAACTTTTTCCGTACTTATATAGTTTATATGACTTGATATTTTTTTTTGAATAATGTTAAATAGGTGACGCAGTATCATAATACATTAATATCTCCAAATTTTACATTTTGTGGGTTGACACATTATTGCTTATCGGCATCCAAATAAACAATGGATATATACGATTTCAAACAGATTGGTTAAGAATATGATTGACATCTTCAGACGCCATTTTCTCAAAATGAAGTCCGTATGACTTGACACAGTATTGCTTATCAGCGTCAAAGTAGTCGCTACCTACATTTAGGTATTTGATTAATGGAAACGTATGGCTTAAAGCCGTACACACCTGTCGTATGGTGTTCGTCCGTGAACATGATTCCAGAAAGGTTTAACCTGCTGTGAAATCATTTTATATTTCAATTTAACATTTAACGAGACATCGCGGAAATGAAACAACACCTGTAATGGAATATTTATTTTCATTGTATTACCAGGTACGAGTGAGTATACTTGGATTTAAGTACGCCTTTTTGAACGTGGAGAAGCAGATACAAATTTTTAGACTTTCACTCGCGTTTATGGTTACTGTTGCGCTCCTATTATACGTAGCGTGATGTTATATACACTATACAAAATATTTTTTCAAATAGACTGAAAAATTACTAGCAGTTTAGTAATTAACGCATACAAACAAACAATCAAATCTCTTCTTTTTATAGTGTAAGCGTAGATACACCCCAAAGCAAGTTTTTAAAGGATTAAATCTATTTTATAAAAAGTGTGTTGGTTTAAACGCAATAATTTTAGAAACGATCAGTCCGATTTGGAACATTTTTTTGCTTCAAAAGCTGGCTAGCACATTGAGAAAATTTGTAGGTTATAATATAATATTATGTAAAACTTATTCTTAAAACGCGAATAAAGCGGGAACAGAGAGCTAGTGCTATCATACATTATGTAATTATATATGATCGCTATGCCGTGATTTACGCAATCATTTTTGAACGTTGAACATAGCTAATGTAACGGAACCTACATATTTTTTTTTGTAAAGTGGCGGGCAATTGCGCAGCTGTAGTAAGTGAACTACATCTAAGCTATACTAAATATTTTCAAAAATTAAAAAAATAATATTCCTATGCACACTTTATTTTTGAAAGTCAGTCGATAATTTATATTAACAAGACTCAAGTAACATAAAAAAATTAAAAACCCGATTGCCCAAAAAGGTTTTACAAATATTGTGCCATGCCATTGGTGAAATTAATTTTGAAATTTCATGCATTGTATTGGAAATCTGAAAATGGCTGTATAATTTTCCAGCGTAATTCCCGTTCCTATAGAATATTGCAATTCTAATAATTATAATATTGGGAAATAATATACCTCATGTAATAACTAAGACGAATCAATAAATACCTCATATTATTGTATATACAAATCCGTCAAATGGTTAAGACTGTAGAGCATACAAAAAACACCAAAATGAGATTTTATTAATACCTGATAAATAATACAATATAACATAATGAAGTTAATTTTAATAATTTAATTAAATAAATTATTATTTACCTGACATATATACATTCAAAAACATAATAAAAACTAGCATCTTTCTAAAATATTTCAAATCTATTAGATAGAGCAATCAGAACATTTTCACTCGAGTTTCTTATTGAAAGCTTGTCAGCTGCGGTACTGCCTGCGGAAATGTCTGGCTTGCACAACATCTGTACAGGGTCTGTCGTCTAGCAGTTAGATTCTGACGTGCTTTTCAAATAACTTCATTTAGTGTTAGTTGTTTATGCATTTTATAGCTAACAATACTAACTAATCTATACTAATAAAATAAAAACAGGGCGAATTTTCTATGTGAGAAGTAAACTCTGAAACTATTGAATCAATTTCAAAAATAAAATTAAAAAGGCACTTTGTTCTAGATGGTCTATGACCATATATCATCATATATACAAACAAAATTTGCATAAACGCGAGCGCTGTCGCGAGCAAAAATTAATAACGTATAAAGATGCATTTTTATAACCATCTATATTCTTATTATGTTTAATTCCATAGAAAATATACAGCATAACTTAACTAAGGGCTAAAATAACATATACACAAATATTTAATACCATGATATGCTCAAAGGTATCTGGCACGTTTAGCAATGTCAATGATGTAGGTTTAATTATGAACCCTTGAATAATGTCACACCAATTTGTACCATAAGTTAAAGGCTTGAAATTATTAAATTATTGGCTATGAATATGAATTAATAACATGAATATGATTTCAACAATGAAGAACAAAGGTTAAAATTAATTGATAAAAAGCGAATCTCACTGATTCTGTGCCGCTGACATCCAATCTGTTTTCGATTTTTGTTACTTTTTTTTTGTTAGGATTAGAATCCCTTTATAGGTCGGACAGACGATATAGATTTGACGACCGGTTTGGTGTAGTGTCACTTAATTTACCATTACCAACGGTTGCAGGTTCAATCTCCACCCGGATTTGTACAAACATTTATTCCTAGGTCTGGTTCTTTATTCGTTCCGTTGAAAGTACGTTCAGCTAGCGGTCCCGATTGTTTTCACAATCACTTGATAATGGTTGGAATAATATCTTCCAGTATATGATTGATACTTTGAGTAGGATAATTATTCTAGTCTAAAACTGGCTTGCCCTCAGGGATTGTTCTTTTTTAAATAGCTAACAAAAGACCAGGGAAAACACGTGATATTAAGTAATGACCACCGCCTGTGGACATTTGCAGCATCAGAAGAGTCACAAATGCGTTGCCGGCTTAAAAAAGAATATGGTATAAGACGCAAGGAGGGAAATGAGGATGGAGGGTTAGGCATCTCACACTCTCCGTATAAAAAGCTGCTATATTAGTTACTTCACTTATCTTCTGTGAGAGTGAGCTACTGCCCTGGTCAAACTAGCCCGTTTATGATATACATAATAGCTATAGTCTGGGCTGGAGCTTAACCTTAATGAAAATTATGGATGGTAATTGCTCCGTCTAAGAATCAGTTATCAACATTTGGACTAGCATACGCAGATGCCGGTTTAACTAAGAAAAATGCTCGATGCTTAAGACTACATAACCACAATAATAGGTAAAGTTAGATAAAGAATTCTAAAAATATATTTATTTGCAAATATAACAACGAGAATTTCCTTCCCTACACTATTGTGTTTGATTTATATGATTCGGACCTTCGTTCATATATGATGAATAATATTTAGGTTCACCCCAGGGAAAAACAGAAATGTACTGAAACACGTTCGGTATTATTATTATGTATTGTTTGTTTAATTAGTTTTGTATGTATTTGTGTACAAAAATAAATAAATGGATTGAATAAGAATTTCTGAAACGAAAAATAATATTATTATTACAACCAATGTCCTCGATTTCATTTGATAAAATGGAAAAACAGTGTTTTTAATAGCCAATACACTATTTTGTTTCTCTGTATCAAAAATACCCATTATATTTATTTATCAAGTGTGATTTATATAAATAAAGTAAAAAGGCATAAACGACCTTTAAAGACTATTTTAGTAATTTCATTTTATTTATTAACAATTATCAATTAAGCTTTAAATATATACCTATATTTTACAATCATATTGAAAATATATCCATAGAATCTCATGGCGAGAAAGTTCGAATTTAATTACGGATCTAATGTATATTAAAAAATAAAATTCTAATATAAAAAAAAATCAACTAGCTCCAGCATGCAGCATCAGGTCAAGGTTACGTTGCAATGCTATTTTGATATCATATCTTTGTCTTAGATTTTCGCGATTATTACTCATTGAAATAAATCTCCTGACTGACTGCAGTCTGTGCTCTTGGGACTGCAAGAACCAAAGATACAGTTAGTGCCTTCTGCGTGCAACCGGAACGTTATTCAAGATACCAACTAAGAAACCGTTGGCGGTAGTAGTAAGTAATATTTCCTAAAATCTCGAATCGACAAATGTCACCTTAGTCTACCCGAGACCACGAACGCTGCAAAGTGCTCAAAACGTCGGGATGATAAAAATAGTTAATATACGCGATTTAAATCCGTTTAAAATAGTTTTATTTTAATATTTAGATATCATTCATAGTGTAGTGAAATTCGCGTCGATTAAACTAGGACGCTGTTCAGATCCTTTCAACGACTAGAAAAAGGACGTTAACCTTGAAACGTTTGAACTGATTCTTATAAGTTATACTTAAGAACTATTTCGATCACATAAGTTTTCAAAAGGACCATGGCCAATATTTCCATTTGTTAAGGAGCTACGATACCACAAACACACACTATTAATATACATATATATACATATAGACACACACGTCGAGCTTATAATATCTCTTTTTTGTCGAGAGTTAATAAAACAAATATAAGTACGCTAAATATCTGTCTTGTTTATTTACTTGCCAAGCTAAATTCGAATAAATTAGTTACACCTTTACACTACAATGGTTTAGAAAAACTTTTCAAATTCTGCTCGCTCAATGGTTTAAAACTTTACAAAAGCATTTGTAGCATTCACTGAGCGCGGAAGTTGGTTAATATTGCGGTGCCGGTATTAAAACGTACTACGCCCGATTAAATAGTAGGAAATTTGAATAATTCCCTCGTCCTAAATACCGGTTTAGACCCCGAATAACAAAATATATTACATTCTTTCCCACATAAAACCAATGTGTGATTCCACAAAGCCTGCGTTCAACAACAATGACGTTAATGATAATATTAACCCTTTGTTGGCGCTACGTTTTGTAAAATGTACGATGTATTTCTTCTTTATATTATATCGAATTACCCAATATATTTACTCGTTTCAAGTGAATGTTTTTATCGTTTCAGATTTCATACAATTATGTATGTGTATGTCGTAGGTAAGAAGTATGTAATAAGTAAGCAATTCGCTGTATAAACTTTAAAGACGTTCAATGACAGATCCACAAGACAAAAAACATATTAGCAAGACTTTTAATTAATCTAAAATAAAAAAAACACGACTGACAATCGATATTTATACTGTGCGTTGGTGAGGAGGTCTAACCTGCTGATTCCAGATGATGCTCAAGGATAAGTGACTAAGTTATTTTAGTATCATTGAAGTCATCGTATACTAAATTTCGATTAAACCAGTAGACGTAACTCAAATACCTTCAACAACTATAAAGGAACTGATAGGCATGAAATGTCTAAACAGATCTTCATAAATTAAAGAACCATTCTAAGTACACCATTTTAAACGTATCATTTAAACCATTTATGTGTAAAAGTAAATAATTATAATGTCTCGGTGAAACTGTTACGACATGGGTACGGAAACCTGAAAACCGGAGCAAAGCGTTGTTCCGAACGGTGAACACCGGACAATAAACTCATGTCATAGCTGATATGGATGCTAATAAGCAATAATGTGTCAACCCATAAAAAGTCAAATTCGGAGATATTGATGTATTCTGATAATACGTCATGTATTAAACATTATTAAAAAAATCAAATCATCTAAACGAAATAAGTATTGAAAAAGTTCCGTAATGTAATGTTTCAAAATTGTAGTGTGTTCCATATTTTGAAATAATCTCATGTATTAGAAAAAAATAATATTAGATACTACTATTCATTATGCCAATTTGCTTTTAATTCACTATTTCTTTTGTCAAAATAGGATAGAAAAGATGGATATATACATACATCTTCAAACAAAATTGTTAAGAATAGGTTTGACATCTTTAGGTGCCATTTTCTCAAAATGAAGTCCGTGAGGCTTGACACAGTATTGTGTATCAGCATCCATATATTTATTCGATTTGATTATTTTTAAACCCCTACCAAAAAAGAAGGATGTTATAACTTTGGCGTGTGTATTTCTTTGTCTGTCTGTTGCTCCCTAACGAATGGAACGATTTTAATTCGGTTTTTTCTTTTGGAAGCTAATATATTTGGGATGTTTCTTATAATTTATGAAGGCCTGTTCAGGCATTTGAAGGTTATCAGCTCTTTTATGGTTATTAAAAGGATCTGAGCAAATTCTACTGGTCTGATCGAATCGAAATTTACTATACTGTGATGATACTAAAATAAACGTAACTAACGTATCATCTGGAATAAGCAGGATAGACAACTCCTCACTAATTTACAGCAACTGTACCGTGTTGGGAGTGATATGGTCAATACGAATAAGTAGTTAGGAATTCTCCTCTCTAAAATATCGAATTCTCCTATCACTTCCTCAAAATCACTTACCTGCTTCCCTGAACAAAGTCCTGAATTTACGTCTAGTTTAATAAACACGAGAATAAAGGTGCATGCGAAACTTTAATACAAATAGGATGTGCACGGGTAGTAAGCAAATAATTAATAAATAATTATTGGATGCGCTTGTATATTACACACGGTTGTAGAGCGGTTATTAATTTGTGAGGCTTAATATTAAAGTCCAGAATACCAATAGAGGCAGGTATAACGTCAAAGTTACTTTCGTCATAATCTTATACATTACATTTACGCGATATATGTACATCATTGTTATTAAAAGTACAGACAACACAGTTATTGAATTTAATTTACTAATAATTGTCATACAGCTATCAAAAATATAATTGCCAGGGTTTACGTATACGTATAATAAAGGTAGTTGGATGACTTTCCTTATTTCGACTTAAATATATAATTTCTAAACTGCTCAATCGATTTCGATTTGTATGATATCACTAACATTCAATCATGGATAACATAAGCTAGATGATAAATTGTTCTCTAATAATTTAATTTATTTTATAAAATATTTCACGATAAAATATAGGAATTAAAATATTTACTTGATCCATGAAACGTGACAGTAAAAAAAATGTAAAAAAAAACCTTTTTCAAAATGTTAAAACGTCCGAAAGATTGCAATTTAAGGTTACAAGCTCAAGCCTCTGGAGGGTCATAATTTTGATAGGACCAATCGCAGCGCTCCCAGAAGGTGGAGCTAAACATCAATAATCAGGACAAGGGAAATTACACGTAAGGGATCGTAAAGCCGCGCTAAAACTGCCAACGTTTTAACCTAATCTTTGTTAACGAAAAGTTTGGGTTTTAATTATACATCTCTATTATTATGAAATTTTAGAAAACTATTTATGGCATTATTCTTTTGATATTCTGGAAACTGGATGATTACTGGATATTATACACTAGTTCAAAGATTACCCCTTACGTACAATATTACCAACGAATTTAATCTCTTCATAATATAAGTATATATAAAGATGCAGAAGACACCTTCCAGAAAAGTGAGATAAATATAAAGGCGAAAGTGACTTTCTGTCTGTCATTTTTTTTATAATATTTAAATACATATAATTATGGCTCAAAAATTAGACAATAGACGTTAGGTAATCTAAAAATCATACCCTAAGGGTACAAAATCGGATTTAACTTTTTAGTGTAATTCTACTTGGAAACCCACTTGCGCTGACGAAGGAGCTAGTAAGTAAAGATTTTATCATCACATTTATTTAAATCATTTTCCTAAGATCGCTTTAACGAGATTTACAGATTAAGGTCTCGTTAATTCTCTATATTTCTGACGCCTCGGTTGCTAAGAACTAAGTTGACAGGTTTCTCACTTGGAATTAGTTTAAGCCTTGGTTACGGAGAAAAGTCCTAATTTAGTTACATTACAATAGATATAATGTATTATATATACTTTTTTTAAATTTGTTCTTTATGATGCAATAGTTGACATCTTTATACCCAATATATAATCTTAAAACCCAATAATATATCAATGACATCGTTATACCCAATGTCCATTTTGACTGGTGTAATTTGTAAATTTTTATATTTCTATTTATTTAAGAAAAATATGGAAATATTAACATTTGAAGTGCCTAATGCACTATTCTGCTATTTAATATCTAAAAAATATTTACCAAAAAAACGTTACAATCGAAGCACGAGATTAGGATAAATAGTTTACACGTATAAGAAGTACAAGTAGGTGTTTGATTTCTTATACGATAAGCTATTTACCTCTATCTTAAAAGGTAAAAAATTCTTAAGATAATTTTTCATTTAACGATTTAAACACGAAATTCAAATTGTCACGGGAGAACCAAACAAACGCCATGTGCAGATAATTCCCGCTATAAAACATTTTTATTGCACTCCGTCCGCTTTTACTGCCTTATGTTACGAAAAACTGAGACAATAATTCTGGAAAATGATAAGCTATAGGAATAAACATGGATTTCGGGTTAGATTTGTGTTTTATGCTGAGAATAATGTACTTCGGAATGTGGTACCAAATGATTTTCGTCCAAAAAATTGGACAAAAATTACTTATTGTAAAACAATTAATTATGTATAATATAGTTGAAAAATATTCTCATACTTGAATGTTATAATCTAATCTTTACATAATCTAATAACTGGTCTATTATAATCTGGTAAAAACTTATGACGAGAAGCATACCTAAGCTTTATATAATAATGATTAATTCATAATATTCTATCTTTATTAAGTGGTACATTAAGTTAAAAACAAAACCCTGAATAATAAAACGAAACTGAGTGAAGGAATTAATTTAGAAAAAAAAAAATAATAATACAGAAAATGTTTGGTAATTTTGTAAAAGCTTAGAGGATAAAAAGACAAATAGGTCAACTCAGCGAAGAAAACAAGAAAGAATGAATCACTTCAGGACCATTAAGTCAGTGACAAACATACGTTTGATGACACAGAAAAAGTACTCCTCATTACTACGTACTTGCTTTTGCCAGCGACTTTGTCCACGCGGATTTCCATTAGCTTAAGAAGAAAATGTACTTAAAAGTATTTTAAGCAAATATTACTATGATACAAGTTAAAGATCATCTAGTTAAATATTGTCTTCTTCTCCTAAGAACTATTTCTTAGGATAAAAAAAATCGTTGTCCCGCGTTTATCTATACCCACTAGATTAAATTAATTAAAATCGGGATAGCATTGATACAATCAAGCAAGATAACATTTAAATTGTCCGTTATTTTCTGAAATTAAAAATAAAAACAAGAACCGTATCAAAATTGGTCCACATGACAATATATTGTTTTAGCTGTAGTTTCTTACTAAACTACATTAATTGAATTTGCTTCTAAAAAAGCATCTGAAATGTAGAGTACATTTTTTATTTAAAGAGTGATCCCATTAGTAGTTATTTAATTGAAAGTACTAATTATCGAAAGAGGAAGTCTCAACTGCAGTTAAAAGTAACCGTTGAAATATCCTTTTAAACCGTCCCGTATTTCTTTGGTATCTCGATATTATAAGAATTCGCTTTATTTTTCCTTCATACGTATTTGAAATAACATTTCATTTTATTTTAGCAGAGCTTTATCAACGTTTTATTTTATAAAAATACAGAAAATTAGCGTCAGTAAAACGGTATGAAATGTTATTGAAATCTGCAAGGTAATTACGTTAAAATTTCGGCATCACAAAAAGCTACACTCTGGTAGTTGAATTCTGTTTTTTACTAACTCCTCTTTTAACTGTCAAAATGTGGCAAGTTTTAATAGCGATAATTTGTCATAATTAGCACCCAGGCCTTATTATCATCTAGACAAGTCGGGTTTTGGTTACTTTAATTCATAACTAATACGCGCTAAAAGTGGTTTTAGAACAAAAAACAAAACACAATATTAGAATACACAACCAAATATTATTTAATCGCATAGTCAAATAAAAAAAAGCGGTGACTTCTGATAAAAATATAAGCAAAGCAAGCATCTACCATTAATATCCCTCCCGTGTCGTTAGTTTGACTTATATTTATCTTTTAGATGAAATCTTCGATAAACGTGTAATATTTGTTATAAAATCTTTGGTATTAGTATTTTCATATTATTTTATAGGTGTTATGTTATTATTTATAATAAAACTAGCTTCGCTATGTATGTATGATATGTTGGTAAAAAGTAGTCTATGTGTTTCTCAGATGTATAAGCTGTAAAGTTGCATCAAAATCTTTTCAGTATTTTTTACGTGAAAGACCAACAAATATCAATCACACCACACAAAACTTTCCATTTATAAAAGTAGCAGAATTAGTGTTAATAATTGCAGAATTCTTTATTTTTTAAGCGATACTCATATGTTCAAAAATCAATAATAAATTAAATTATTTCTACTCTTTATAATCTTATTGATAATTAAAGATGATATATTAGTAAAAACTCTTCTTTATTTACTAAATTGGGCCCAAATTCTCTATGACTAAAATCATTACGAGTGATAACACGCGACTTTATCACATAACGTAGTCGAATCTACACTCCTCACGTGACCTACCTAACAGAGACATATAGAACATACGAAACTTATGTACAAAGTGTGAAATATGAAACACTTGTATATTTTCAGGTAAATTAAAAAATACTCGTTACACTATTGCTTACGAGAACTGCACTAGAAGAGAATTGCACTATTAGTTTTGCTCTCTGTTTCATAAAGATTTACATAATTTATTTCTCATTGCTTTATTTAAGAATTTACTATCAGTGCCTTATTTTTGACATTCACGACTTTCGTAACTTCTTACGACGGATCTTTACTAGGATCGAGAGTCGTTTCATATCATTGAATTAATAAAAATATTACGTTTGTAAGTTTTACTCTCGTATCTTGTCTGATTATTGTCATAGAAAATCAAGGTCATGTACCGTAACGGTAAATATCCCACAGCTATAAAAAATGTCTATTTACTTTTAAAAATAAGTATAAAAAGGATATCCCTGTAGTTATAGAACACGAAAGAAAAACAAAGTTAAAGCTTTTATTTTTTAAACAAAATCTGTTTTCTTTTATTAATTTACCATAATGAGCTAAAAATTTAAATTTAACACACACCTAAACAAAATAGTCTCTCATCACATTTCACTTAAAGCATTAAACTCCTTTCCCGCGGACTCGCTTCATGAATATTAAATGTTTCGCTACATTATTCACACTATGGTTCATGTCATTCATGAAACTTTAAAACATCACACCTAAAACAATCAACATGTAGGTATGAGTGAAAATGTAAGAAGCGATCTTGGATAGAATGTATAGGTATACATTTTTTTCTGTTCAATCCTTGATATTAATAATTGATGATTTTACTATCTCAAACCTTTTGTTCTGAATATTGACTGAAAACGTTAGACGCGTTTAAAATTTTTTAGTAAAGAATAAACGAACGGCGTATCTTTGTTACCAAATATGATGAACTTTATTACGTCACCGTCACGCTAATATTAACATTTATAACATAATCATTTTTAATCAAAAATATAATAAAAAATATTATATATCTTTGATAAATGTGAAAACCAGGTAGCTGTAATGATTTTAATTAAAAAAATGGAATTTTAAAATATATACGAATAAAAAACACTGTTCATATTTTGAAGTTTCGCTATCAGCAGTCTCCATGCCTGCTTATTTTTTGTTTAGAAAAAGAATAAGGTTTCATTTAGATTTATAATATAGGCAACAAATTGTCTAGTAAATAAAAATAATAAAGCACATGATTATACAAAAAAGACATGTTACTTTTATAATGTACACACACAACGAAACAATAAAATTGTTAGATAACTTAACCATCATGTATCCAGACAATAATAGAAAGAAAGAAACTTTGAATTAAGTTTAAATGCAACTAAAACGAAAATTATAGCTATGAAGTTATTTGTTCAGAGTAAAATTTTACTGAGTGAAATATCTGAAGTAGCAAAAACATAATAGAACGTGTTAGGGCGGTTACATACTTGCCATGTTTTCGGCGCGGATAAGTTCGTACTTTGTATACTCGTAGTATATCCATGTTAAAACGTACCTATGATTCGACATCAAGGTTAAGCCTAAGGCTGCTTTTCTACTAGAGACGTGCGATGTAACTTAACCGTAAACAAACGAATAGTTCACTTTAACTAACAAACCCGCGACATTATCTGAGTAAGAACAGATTTTTACAACTTACTTGACACTTATCATTATAATTTAGCCAAATCACAAAATATGTTTGAAAATTGTAGCCTAAATGTAATTTTTATTAAGTTATAAATTCTGACCCTGCAGTAATTTTTGCATAAAAAGGAAACACACCCCCATCAATTTCACAAACTCAAAAAATCGGCAAAAAGTAGTAGGACTTAACTTCCTTGAACCCATTTCTACCAGAGCTAAATTAAGCTATGAAAATCAAGTGATCCTATTGGTGGGTTTTATTATTGCACACCGCCTACCTACTACGCTCTCCTCTGGTGAAAAAAGCCACACCACTTTTCAGTTGAACTACGCATTCCCATATCGCTTATTTTCGAACGTTTCTAGTTACGCAGCTTTAAGCGTCCGTTTGATCGATAGAGAGAAAAAACGAGCAGATGAACGCAAACGCTTTTATAAGCAGAAAATACGCCAAGTATGTTTACGCCCTTAGACGTTTGAGATATCAACTAACATTTGTAACCATAGAGGTTAGATGTGGTGAACCTGGCAGCGGTCAAAATCCCAGACGTTTTACAGGTTTCTGACCTTTCTTTGCAATGGAAAGAAGGGTTATTTTAAAAGGGATTTTCATATTATTATCAAACATTTACACAATTTTATTGTATTTTAAATTTAATTTCGTTCTATTAAACGTTGTAATACGAATATTATTATAAAGTTTTATAAATAATTAAAACGTTACGCCATATTATTCTTTAAGATTCGATTTGTTTGTTTGCATTGAATAAACTCCGAAACTACTAGACCGATTTATAAAATTATTTTTGCATTAGATAGCCCGTTTGTTGAAAAATAATATAGGCTATATTACATCACGCTGCGAGTCATAGGAGTAAAGCTATATCCCATACACGTGTATGAAACCGCGAGTTACAACTAGTACAATAATTAAATATATGTATATATAAATTCAGTCAAAGTACCTACTACGACCGCTCTAGTGTAGTGGTGCTGAAAATATCTCTTACGCCAACGGTTGCAGTTTCGATCCCCACTCGGGGCAAATATTTATATTTGTGTAAATATTTGTTCCGGTCTGTGTGTTTCTTCTTGTGGGTCCACCAACCGTGCTTCGTAAAGCACGTGAAGCTTGTCGGTCCCGGCTGCTATCATAATCACCTGATTATGATCGTTACTCTTAAAAGGGAAATTATTCTAGTCTAAATAGTTACTGGCTTGCCCTCAGGGGGGGAGGTCAGGTGAAAATCGCTCTGTGTAAAAATCAGTAACTCGTCAATATTTGGACTAGAATTTAAGCAGACCCTGGTATAACCAGGAAAATGCTAGGTATATAATAAAAAAGTACTTACTACAAAATTTTCGTAATTCAAATGAAAATCCTCCTCGGCCGTTAAGGAGAGAGATACGAAAAATAATCCAACAAGCGGCTATAATCGGTTGAGCCGCCTAGAATCTTCCTTACAATGTTTTTTTCCAACAAAGAGGCAACAAAAAACCACTTGGAAAAACGCAATTTTGCTATCACCGAACCATTTTAGCCTTTACTAAAAACTACAACAGCTAACGAATAGGAAAATTGAATTTCGGCTGACCTAAATATACATTTCGCTGGCGTAATTAATATCAATCCTAAAACAATATTCAATATCTAACTGATGTTTCATGTTATATCTTTCAATAACGGTAATGTATTATATATTTAATTATAGTCACGGGCTTTATTAATTTACGTTATTATAAAATAACATTGTGACGCGCAAGAAGAGGGCATGCGTTCGTAAATTAACATTTTTACAATGATTAATTACGAGAAAAATGCTTATTATGGAACTCATTTCTAAAAATATCTTGCGGACAATGATAAGATATAAGATGTGCAATTAGATGTTTCGTGAGCCGAGATGGCCTAGTGGTTAGAACACGTCGATCTCAACCGATGATTGCGGGTTCAAGCCCCGACTAGCACCACTGAATTTTCAAGTGCTAAATTTGTGTTTAAATTCATCTCGAGCTCGGCAGTGAAGGAAAACATCGTGAGGAAACCTGCAAGTGCCAGGAGAAATTCTGACACATGTATATCCGCCAACCCACAGTGGAGTAGCGTGGTGGATTAAGCTCTAAACCTTCTCCTTAATAGGAGAGCAGGCCTCTGCCAAACAGTGGGATATCAACAGGCTGTGACTGTAATTTGACTTTACTAGATGTTTGAGGAAGTAATTTTTCACCCCTAGAAACAATTTACCGTCACGGCCTTAATTCTCGATACCTACAGCTTTCGTAAGGGTACCTTGATAACAGTAACCAGGTTACAGAGTTGTATTATAACAATTAAGAGAGTAAAACTTGCAAATGTAGTTCTCGCTTTAGATTATGTAATATAATATACGTATAAATTAACTTCTGTATGTGCGTATCTTATGCACTGCCATATTGTTTATCTAATTGTGCCAAAACTTTGTCAGGTTATTGTTTGCACTTACAAGAAAGCTATATGCATAGTACAATTAATTTAACATAGACGGCTTTCGTTTCGTTCCGATCGTATAAGAAAATATTTTAGATGGACATAACAAAATCTATAAACATTAACGTGAACTAAATTCATTAGATGATCGTTTTTTTAAGTTATACAAAATAAATAGGTACACATATGCATACGTACAATATAATCAAGACGGATTCAGTAATCATCAAAACTGATATTCTTGTAGAAATCAAAAATCTTAATTTTTCTCAATTACTTACTAATGAAAATTGCCTTTTTAATAAGTTTAACTATCTAATAGTATCTCGAATTTACCAACGTAATAAAAATATGATGCTGCTTCGGTTTATATTCAGAACTTCTATATTTTGAAAGAAGCACTCGAAACAAGACACTATCGTTATCACAGTTAAATCTAAATTCCTATTATCCTGTTATCCTATATAAATTTACTAAAATAAATGTTCACTAAAATAAACGCAATTAAACTAAAAACAAACGTTAGTAAGACAAAACGGCAGTTTCTTTTTAACGAAGCGGGTTAAAACAGATTGTCTCGAGATTGTCTTTTTACCACTACGAGTATAAATTGGAATGGCACATAAAGGCTAAGCTACGTTCTCGCTTCATTTGCTCGACCTCCGGGAATAAATACATTTATTCGGATCGATTCAACCACAGTTACTAGTTAATATAAATGTCCCACTGCTGGGCAACGACCTCTTCCCCCGTTAAAGTAAAGTAAAATAACAGCCTGTAAGTGTCTGACTACTGTGCCTCCTCTCCTATTAAGGAGAAGGTTTAGAGCTTAATCCATGGCGGATATACATGTGCCAGAATTTCTCCCGGCACGTGCAGGTTTCCTGACGATGTTTTCTTTCACCGCCGAGCTTAAGATGAATTCAAAGACAAATTTCGCACTTGAAAACATAGTGGTGCTAGCCGGAGTTTGAACCCATGATCATTGGTTGAGATCTACGCGCTCTAACCACTATGCCATCTCGGTGTATGTCCATCATATCCCATCGTATTTTTTTATATTTGTTCATTATTGTACTAATTTTTGACCGGTTAAAAATTTGCCTGTGACGTAGACATG
This sequence comes from Hypolimnas misippus, assembly GCA_037950945.1. Taxonomy (NCBI): domain Eukaryota; kingdom Metazoa; phylum Arthropoda; class Insecta; order Lepidoptera; family Nymphalidae; genus Hypolimnas; species Hypolimnas misippus. The sequence goes on from JBBEEQ010000024.1 coordinate 4,090,615, forward strand.
TATGAGAATTTCTCCTTACGCGTCCTGTAGGTCTCGTTACAACGTTCTCTTTACCGCCGAGCACAAGATGAATTAGCATAATTCAACACTTGCATCGCAGTGGTGCTCGCCCAGATTTTATCATTGGTTGAGATCAACGTGAATTATCCGTTAGCTTATCTCGGATTATTCAACTAAAGTCCTTTTGACGACAAGAGGAGTGTTATACGTTTGACCGCTATGTGTGTCTGTGTCGGTCTGTGGCACCATAGCTCTTAAACGGGTGAACCGATTTGAATACAACGGTTCTTAGACATGTTCTACCAAAATCGGTCAAGCCATTCATGAGTTCTTTTCTTCTTAGCTGCGGTAGGAATCTTAGGTGTACAAGTATTGAATTTACTTTCAAACTTATGTGTGACCTAAAATTTTAAACACCTATGCATGCAACATAACTATACAAAATTTTGGATTTTTGGTCGCAGCATAAGCAGGATACACGACTCCTCACCAACTTACAGCAGAGACATCGTGTTGTTGATCGGTCAAAGGTAATCACCAACACAATAGACGTCCAATGTCTCTTTTAATTTTCAATTTTAATTAGTTAATATATTTTAGACATTATAATATCATTTTAAAGCCATTCATTTAAACGATGTTTCAATAAATTTTCGGTTCATCGAATTTAACACGATTTTCATTGCCTCTATAAAAAAAGCTGTAAAACTCATCGTATTTTGCCTTTATTTTACTGATTTTTCAATAAAATCTACGTTAAACAATAAAGAAACATTATATTCAATTATTGTGAATCAGACAATCGGTTTATACTTAAATAGACAGTGAAAAAGTTATATTAAAAAAAAAATTGCTCTTTTTATTCCTTTGAAAGAAATAAAGTAATAAAAAAACTTTCACAACGATTTTATCTTAAAAATGAAAACCGTTTGTAAAATAAAATACGACCAAATATTTATTATTTGACTAGCGCTCGGTACTCCACGTCGACCATTATTTTCACTACTTTCGATGAAATAGCATAACTCTGTAAATAAGGTTCGAGTAAAGTTAATAGATATGAATTGTGATACGATTCTTTTTTCAATTTACGTTCTAGCTACGATTCCAAACTGGTTTAAAAATTTAATTTGTGTATATTATATAAGATATTTTCGCAATATGTTTATTAAGACATAAATTCGACACTTTTTATTCATCTCTCGGAATCTCTATTTTAAGTGCAAAAAATGTGTGTTCCTTTACAATGTTTAAGATAGTGTCTTAATCTTTATCACTGCTTTTAAATGGAACAGTACCTTGATTTAATTTTAGGATACTAGCGTACCAAGAAATGCTAAGAACTGAACTCTTAACCCCGCCCCCTACCCTGAATGTATCAGATCGTTCAAAACCTATCTCCTTCAAACCTAAATAGCGGATTCGTCATAGTATGAAGATAAATAAAAGTGATATTTTGAAGACAGTCAAAAACTATATCGTTTAACGAAACTCTGCTATAAGGAGATGTCCTTATAGTTCATGCGAATAAATCAGGTCGTAAATAATAATTCATCCACAAATGAACATCCCCCTATCTTGTCTTACAGCTGTTTGCAATCAAGTGCTTGTTAGAGCTTATTTCCCTCTTCACAGCATTTGATTGTTCCCATCCGTAGTTACGAATGCAACTAGAACAACTTCGTACTTTAATCAAATACGAAATTAATTTCCTTTGTTATTATCATGTAGTAATATTGTATGTAGTAGGTAAAGTTCTGCGTTGGCCAAATCAAATTTTGTTCCAAGGCAATCCAATTTAGTTCCAATATTTTTTAAAGCTTTATCCAGATTTTATGTATCAATTAATAATTTTATATAAGCCACATTTTAACATTAACCCGTATAAAAATGGAAAATGTGTGAATAATAAATATAAATAAAATTAATAATGTAATTACTTATAAATAAATTTCGGAGAATTTAAAAGTGCACACCGTATAGCGCACATTTTATTTTGTTAGAAAGATATAATCTAAAACCCGTATAGTGGAAAAAAATGAGGAAAACCCGAAGAAACAGTCGATATCACTATGGAAATTAGCTTTTTATCCCTTTCAAGTATTTTCGTGGATAATTTCTTGACGTTTTTCTTTTCCATTGATAAAATCTTTATTATAATATAAATTCTATATTTTTAGAAGTAATTCAGTTGTATGCATTTTCAACTGAAATTAACGAATTTTTGATGTGATCCAATTCATCTTAAATTCCCATTGCTAAAATAGAAGAATTTTGGAACAATTTAATATTTGACACAATTTTTAATATCGTAGAAAATTATTTTCGTAATACTGTTTTTGGTCAATTTTTATGAGGGTAGTACATAATAAAATATATATTATATACCTACAATTAGCATATTATGCGTATTTTGCGTTAAGAAATCCCCGCAAAAGATTACATTTAGAAATTACACTGCTGTATTATATAAAAAACAATATATTTTAAAATATATAAAGTTCCTTACCTTTTAAAACTATCATTTTCTCGCCTCGACCTTGTCACTGGAACGGTCACAACATCATTTATACGAAATTATTTTGTGAATATTAAAGACACCGCTATTCATACAATATCATCTTATAGTCATCATCGTGCATTTATAAGTCAATTATTCCATTATAATAAAATGTCTATTAAATTAACAATTTCACAGTTGTTGAGCATCACACACTATATAATATTTTTAAACGTCACTTATTATAATAACTTCCGTGTTTGCAAATGTCAAGATTCAAGAGAGAGTGCAATTGAAAACAAGGTTGTAGCGCTAACGCGGGAAAATGTGTCAAGGTTATGCAGACAACACAATAACGACACCGCGTCGACCACTGCAACTAAATATCACCATATACGCTTACAATATTCCGAGCTATTTTTTAAATGATTTCTAATACGTTAAAGCTAACCTAAATAATGCCACACTTAATACCTAACGATACGCGCGATACACAACCTCTAAATCAATCGTGAACGCTGCAATTTTTTTTATTAAATTCTGACGCCTCGGTATTTTCGAACTAATCCATTTTCAAATTTTTGACATCTCTCGTCAGGTGCAACCTCGCGCGACGCAACATCCCTCTTTCGTTCCAAAAGGAGACTGGAAATGCCGGTAGAGGCCGCTAGACGCGAAATTGGCGCAATTTTAACGCATGCGCAGGACATTTGCGAACCGGCGGGATCCGATGTGACCCGATGCCCCTCGCTTGATAGAAAAATCGAGGACGTAACGTGACGTCAAGCGCTCGTACCGCAAATACAGTATGGGTTAATCGGATGAAACGAAACAATTTTTAAATTTTAGGCTTACATTTCTAAATTTAAATTAAATCGAATCTCGTCTTACTCCGATGGGGAATCTTTCTCAAACCATGTTTACAATCGTATGTACTAACAATTAAAATAACACTTAAGGTTAATTATGAGACTATTACGCGATCTATCGGGTTTTATCGCTATCTGCTGCTTTTATTATTCTCATGAGGAAAAATACAAATCCCTTTCCTTAATCCGGGTGGAGGTAGCGAAATTGTTTAGAATATTTGACCATTGTGAGCCTTTTTAAACGTAATTCGCGTTTCTCTTGCAAGTATTTTTCTTCCCTCCTTTTTTTCATGAAAGGTGCTTAGAGACGGAAGGTGTCTTTGATATTAAGATTACAAAGGTGAGGAATTGTCAGACCCTATAAAATAATCATTTTTATGTTGTCTTTTTTTCTCGTTATTGTGATATAAAGTTACACCTTATGATAAATTATAAAAGTGAAGGGAGATAAAATAGAATAAAAATATATACAACTGTATTATTTTAGCAATGTCCGCTAGTGTTTTTATAAATAACGCAACCTATCTATTAAACTTAACTCTGCACCATGCAGCATACTGCAGTAACTATTATTGTCCTATTACTATGAAATGCTCGACCCAGTGCCTGTTCAAATATTTTAGCAATGCATCTCGTTATACTGTTTGCTCCTTAAATCAACTAGGAAAGCTTAAATAGTTTTCAGAGTTCGGTAGGCAAATAGAAAATTTTTGAAACTTTATCCTACCCGTTAAATGATGTCGCAAATTTAATTACAAATTTCCTTGATAATAAATCGTTTTCAAGATTATGCTTACCATGTTAAATGTTTAGCTAATAAAATAAATAAATTAGTAGTACCAAGTAGCAAGCTATAATACAATTGTTCTAATGAAAAATTAATATCACAGGAACCAGGAATCTCATGAATAATTTTTTTTAAGAGTAAATAAATATACAACTTTTATCCTACATTGCTTGATCTATACTTGATATGTTATTTAGATTACTTAAAAATTCTCCGATTATTTAAAAATGGCTGGACCGATTTGGTTAATTCTTAATTTTTTATTCGAAAGTATATACTTTCTTATTGTTCACATAGAATTCCTATCAAAATCGGTTCAGTGGTTTGCTTTAAAAATCAATCAAGTTCCGTTTTATAAAGTTTTGTTTACACAAAACAATTTTCTTATTATAGTCTATTTTACATGTCTTATTAAGCATAAAATATGTCGTACCTACATAGGTACCAACAGATGTGGTTAAAACCACACATAAGATTTAGAGAAGAGAAAGTATCGACCGAATGATAAGACAGAATCATTTTCTATAATGCAAAATTATCATGAAATATAATGTTCGAAAATTCGTGATTAGCATTCTAGGTATTGTTACCAAATAAAACAAATAAAGAAATATAGACTATAAATATAGGACATTATGTATTTTTATTACTACTGCTATTATACGATTATTTAGTAATAAAAGTTAATAATAATGTAACTGTATCAACATTCAGCACCTTTAACTTTCTTTATACGTTTCTCATAATTGACTTACAGTCCCGCGTGTCACTCATTAATCAGAAAAACCACAGAATTGTGGAACTATTGTTATAGCGACCTTTATCGTTACAATCGATTTTGAATCTTACAGCAAGGAAAATATAACACATAATGGAGAATTGTGAAAGATTATTTATTTTTGTATGGCTTATAGCTTATTAGCTACAGCTCGCGACATTTTCTACGCCAGTTACTAAAATTAACTGTTTTAAACGAGTATTATATAAACATAAATCTATCGTACTCTTTATTTATTGTTAACTTATATATTTATTTTTCATATTTATATGAAATATATATCAAAGGAATTTTAATGAAATTCAAGTGATTATTAAAACGAATTGGAAGCGTACGAAACTTAAGTGATATAAAATCATTATCATCATTGGACGCTGATAAGCAATACTGTGTCAAGTCACGCGGACTTCATTTTGAGAAAAGGGCGACTAAAAATGTCAAACCTATAGTTACCATGTCGTAACGCATGATCCACAGACACATACCGCTGACACCACAATAATGAACACAATGGAGGATTACGACATTGGAATTTACCTTATAATATATTTTAATTGTTAGTTTAGTTTTCTCGTAGTTTTTAATCAATAAAATTTATAATTAATGTTCATAGTCTTTATGTATTACATAAATAAATCTTTTTAAAAAGACTTCTACCGGTCGCCTTATCATAACTCTATTCTTAATAAATTGTTTAAAGAAGTATATATGCATATTTTCTTGTATATTTTGATGAAAGATATAATAAATTCAAAGCAGATTGGTATCATGAAAAGTTTAATCCAATACTAAGTTTATAAATTGCAAAATATGAAACACACTTCAACATTCGAAACATTAAATTAAGGACTTTTTATCGTACTTATTTAGTTTAGATGACTTGAAAAACTTTTAAATAATGTAAAATACGTGATGCATTATCAAAATATATTTATATCTAAGAATTTGACTTTTGGTGGGTTGACACATTATTGCTTATCAGCGTCCAATTACGAAAAATTATTTTTGTCTGTGTCTTATATAGCAACACAATACCTACAGTCTATCCCAACTATATCTAATAGTCATTATAAATACAATTGTAAAAATAAGTGCAATAGTAAAGAATGAATAATTCATAGAACAGTTCCACGCTTTTAATATCTCTACGTTGAAAACGGGAAAAGTTTTTTTTTCTGAGGCTTCGATGCCGTTCGCACGTCACAGTTATTTTCATCGAAGAGGTTACATGAGAGGTTAATAAAAACCTGCTCACGTGCAACTAGTTCAGATAGTCTAAGGCTATATTTACACTTATAAGTTTTGCTTTCAAACTTTTCTAAAGATTTACATAAGTCGTTTGTCGTTGCTTTTTTTAACATTCACAGGTTTCGTAAGGTACCTAGGTAGGTTACCAACGTTACTGACAAAACAAGTCTATAACCTAGTAACAGATACGTAGTAAGTAGACCTTTCCCCAACAGTGTTAAAATTACAAGTTTTTTATTTATTTACTTTTTAACTGAGACAATAATAGGATATTAAAATATAATTATAATAGAACATTCAACCCTCTTAAATATGTATATCGTTAGCAGTAACTGAAACCAGACCCTATTCTTTTAGTACCGAGAACATTTATTAAGTAAAATTAACGCCCCACACTTAATAGGGGCCATTAGGATACCCTGTTTCAGGGCGCGGAAACACATATATTACGAAAACAAAACACCTATATGGCTTTAATATGGATTGTATAAACATTTCTTCTGATAGTATTTTCTATATATAGTTATTATACAGGTCGTTCGACTTTTTATTAATTTTCTTCGAATGGTAAATTCTATATATCTACTACATCACATTCCGCTTAAAAATATTTTTTTTTGTTCGCTTATTATTCGCTCGCAATTAGACTCGTTACTTGTTTGTTCGCTAGAAAGTGTTTATGTTTTTCTCTAATTTATAACAAGACAAGAGAAGCTGAACTTATTCGTCGCGCGTCGTGGATAGTACGAGGTGCAAAAAGAGTGATGCTCAAATTTTTAATTATTTTATAAGTAAAAAAAAATATGCAAAATGTGTTATGTTAGACTTATTATGCAATTTTATACTTCCAGCGGAATATATTCAACAAAAAAATGTCTTAAACCATTGTTTTGATTGTTTGTAAAATGCATTTATGCATCCAGCATAAGACATATTCTCAGGCGGGTATGTGGGGCTTCCGGACTCAAAAGTTGAACCGAACTACCCACTTAAACCCAAAATCCTTATCACGTCAAGGGATAGCTGAAATGCTTTCTACCGTAACGGTTGCCATAGTCTACCACTTCTTTAAGCCTTAAAATCTTACAACGGGGGAAGAGGGTGTGCATAGCGTCTTCTTCTTCTTCTCGACCAGTCATCTTCACTTGTCGCTAAGCATGCCAGCAACCAAATCCGACAACGAGATATTCTCACCGACTGTCTCCACTAGACACGGAGCTACAGCCTGGGCGCTATTTGGGAGCAGCGCACTTCGCTTTTAGTCCGCTCCGTATCTGTGGGTGAATTGTATTTATGACAGTTTGGTCTTACTAAGGTGAAGAGATAGATAAATTAGTAATAACGTACAAATAAAAACCGATGAAGTGCTAATCGGACTCGCACACGCAGTGTTCACTCTTGACCTATTTTATTTGCCTATAATTACTTAGCAGCAACAGAAATACACAATCCATAAAAATTTAAACTGTCCCGCTGACAGATAGATAGACGGAAGCTACGACTTATATTGGCAATATGGTCCCGTTGATACCAACGAGATACCGCTCTGGTAACGAAAAGGTATCACAAGGTTGTGATTTAAGCGTTCCTTACGGAACATTTAAACCACAACCTCATATAAAACCGTCGATGAAATTAATCACTCTAACGATACATGTCGAAACACACTAAAGCAATATTTCAACTTTTATTCAATTCGATACAAACATTAAACAAATTAGTTTATAAGTACCAACTCACGACCTAATTTCACCAGATTTATGAGCGTTGTTAAACAAACAGAACCCGTCGGTCGCCCGCAGTACAGGCCCATAAAGTGGAAAGTTTGTAAAACCTACACGCGTTCCTAGCGAAAATTAGAAAGAAAAGGTATATTCAACACTTTTAATTATTCATAGAAACATTATGTTGAAGTGATTTATGCGAAAGTTTGAAAAGTTTCAACATTATTTTCAACACCTAAAAATCTGAAAATTTTTTCCCAGTTTTGTGTCAAACACCTCTAAACAAAGTGTAATATAGTTTTCAATTTTTTGTTTATTCATTTAAATTATATATGGTTTCGTTTTATTCAATAACGAGTTTATTATTATTTCGTTCGCGTACACGCTTGATATAAAAGAAATGTATTTTATTATAACTAAAACTAGGAATAGAAAATTAGTAGAGTAGAAGTATTTTACAGGTTATTTCAAATGTGTAAGCTGCTACTACAATATGTTTTATCAAACCCACGTGGTACGTATACGTGGCTGTACAGACCCTATTTAAAAATTAGCTATTATATAAGGCTTTAATCACAGTATTACTTAGGATTATCTATTAAAAAGTTTTTGTATAACATCATACAATTTTTTTCTTGGATACATTTTTTAAAACCTTAAATATTGTAGTTATTTATAATTAATTTAAATATGTATAGTTACTTAATATATTGATTTAAACAACCGATACTTAAGGACCAAAAGCCGCAAACTGATTTTCAACTTTCTATAAATCATTTCTAATTTAAAACTTTTATTTGATACTAAGCATTGATTTATCGATAGTATCGAACGATTACAATCGAGTTCCTACCCTCCCGTTGTCATGAAAAACGAGTACACAATCAATATTTTAATAACGATAGAGAACACGGCCCACGAGTCGATTCTACTCGATTTTGTCCAATAAATAACACATTAGCCGACAGTTTACATAGCATTCGATTCACGGTAATTAAATTTTATTACGGCTAAGTAAAATCGATTACTTCATAAGTCAACTTGAAGAAAAAACAGAATTGTATTCTCGCTTTCGAAGATTAACGATCTTCGTGGCAACTATGTAAAGAAGTTAAATTATTATGGGTTTTAGGACTACCGCGTTTAAACGGTTTTAAGAGAATTAATTCTGTTATTTATTTGTTTTTAACTTGGCTGTATATTTTACGTTTTTAAAATTTATTTTATCTAATTTGAATTGATAATTGAAAAAAGCAGAGAGCTATTTAATTACTTGGTATGTATTAAGATACGATATTACGATTTTGGAGAAAGGTATCCTTTTTAACCGACTTTCAAAAAAGGAGGAGGTTTTCAATTCAGGAAATAAGGGTCGGGTACATTTTTTATGTATGATCACCGTTTACTTGAAAACGAACGAAGGGTTAAGTCTCTTATTGGTCCAATAGAATTTTCATCAAAATCGATTCAGTAATTTAGTTTTAAAATCAAAATCACTAGAATAAGTCAGTTCCCTTTTTTAAAAAGTCTTCTATACCCTGTGTTTTTGTATAGGGCAGTTTTTGCAATGAAATCAATCTAATCGTCTTTTACCAACTCTACTACTCACTATATGCAGTTGTACTTTGTCCTATCTATAGTCTATGTTTCTCTACTTGACTTATTTGCGTAACAATACCCGGAACGAAAATCACGAATTTCCAAATTTTAGGTTTTAATTATAATATTTCATAATAAAAAACTATTTAGTTTAATTATTCGACCGATAATTTCTCATCTCTAACTCTTATATGTGGTTAGACGTACGCCATATTTGTCCTCTAAATAAGACATGTAGAAAAAATCATACTATATCTATATCATGTCTTACATAAAAAACATTCCTCATATAAATGTAAATTATAATTTAAAAAAATCCATACGCTAAGTAACCAGCGAAACAATTTAATTTTATTTCTTCAAGAACAGCGTTCCAGCGACTTTTTTTAAAGCAAACAAAGTTTAAAATATTATAGCCTCAAACAAATACTAAATTATAAAACAATGTATTATTTCATTACGTATAAAAATTATTCAAAAGAAATAAAGTTCCTTTTATTGTATTATATAAGAAATACGTAACGGAAATATCACCGAAAGAATATCTGGACAATCTCACAAAAGTTCATGAAAAAGTTATTCAACTGTCTTTTATTTGACTCATATCCGAAACTCTCGAACATGTTTCTGATAAAAACACGTGACTTGATTGAAAATATGTAGGACATATTTTTGCTTATAAAAATAAAATAAACAGTTTATTTATGTCATTATAAAACAAAAACTTTATGGTATATTAACATAAAACAATATCTTTTGAATTATTTCATTTAATTAAAACAATACAGTTAAAAAAAAATGTTTGGTAATGAAAGGAAAGCTGAATAATAATATTCAAACAATCTTAATATTTAATTAATTACCAAAAGTTACAATAGTGTCGTAGTATAACATATTCTCAATGCTTTTCTATAATAATGAATGCCGGTTTCCACGAATTGTCATTTATTTTAAAAGTGTATCAGCCAGCTCGCGCGTTTATGTTACAGCCAGTACTCGTTTACTAATCGCGCCTCCTTACAGTAATAAAATAAATATTTACTACCTAAATACAAAAAATTACTTTTGATTTAATAAACTTAATTGCTATTAACTTATTGTAACAGTTTCCTATTCAGCATTATAATTATATGTTATAGTCAAACCTGTTATTTCAGTCAAAGTCCTGCGGTCAAAACTGACTACAACTTTGTCTGTCAAAACTATATACGTATACTATATGTAGTTTTTTCGTTTTTTTTTTTAAATTAAGTAAGGTCTCCGTTATTTAAGGTGATTGTTCTTTTTCCCTATGTTTTTTTTCTTTATTGCTTTATATTATATTTGTAGTCTAACTGATTTTAAGTATTTTAAGCACATAGTCTATAAGTTTTTAAATAAGCATGCAGTGTTTATCCATAATTAGTTGTACAAAATAATAAAAAAAAAACTAGTTTTGACGGGAAGAGTTTTGACTGTAACACGTAGATTTTTCGCCCACGGCGCTTTTTGATATTATTTTCTACTCTAATATTATTAAGGGGTAAAATTTGTAACTTTGAATTTAGGAAAGTGAATACAATATTTGCGTCGTGTATCAAGTTTTTTAGGGGCAGATGAATTTATATCACTACAAATTACTTATAAAAAAGATAATATAAAAAGCATAAGAGTGCGTATAACCACGAGCTGTGACTATATTGTAAATAACATTTTGTAATCAATAAAATTATTGGTGTGTTATTTTTTCTTAAAATACTTTTCAGAAAATTGCATATTTTTTTACAAATTACAATACATTTCGGAAAACTCGAAACAAATTTCGTTATTCGCTCATGTAACTCAATTACTGCGAACTGATTCGGTTAACCGCTTAAATTATTTCACCGTTGCCTGCAAGTTACATTCGATATCAAATTATTCCAATTATGTCTACAGATATTGTTAAAATAAAAAGATTACGGTTATTTTCGTATTGTAACTAATAAAACATATACGTATAATATTATTTTTAGGGTTCCCTACAAGAAGAGTATCAACGGGACCCTATTACTCTCCGTCCGTCTGTCCGTCTGTCACTCAGTGATCTGTATCTCATGAACTTGAATAGTTAGAGAGTAAAACAACAAATAATATAAACCGGTCAAGTAAGTGTCGGATTTTACATTTCATACTGTTATAGCGTCACTTTTGTTTCTTTTAGAAAAGTATTTGATAAGTATATTATGTTATAAATCATATGTTGTCGATACAGAACCATGGGAGTATATAAGACGAGTTTAGGAGGTCCAGACTCTCTTAGTATACGACTTACTTATACTAGTACGAATTGCAATGGCAGTGATCTATATAATTTCTAAATTACTTAGATTAGCATTTAGAATTATACCATCTTACTGATGACTATACATCGTGATGCCAACATATAAAACAAGTGTATCTTTTTACATTTTGGACCTACAAACCCCCTTCCCCAATTGGACTCTTTCCTAAGACGGACCACTCCCATGAAGCCTTTGTGTTAAGTCCCACTCGCACCGAGATGTTTTTTGAAGTAAATAAAGTGACCGACTGCAATCTTACCGTCGATTCTTCTTAAAATAATCTACAACGATTGCATTAATCAAGAACGATTTGTCGTAGTCGAGTAGTTCCATTCTTCAACTCGGCTTTGTTCTGGCTTCCATTGGATCTTGATCAAATTTAAATGAAATCGCTCTCGAGGTTAGTCTGTATCAATAAAAAAATTGCATTCATAATTAACAAAATTATCGTATATCATAAACAAAAATATACCATAACAAATTAATTTTTATTTGACTGCATTAGAAGTATTTTATTCAACTTCAAAATTGAAAAAATATTTTATTTAAGTTGCCCATAATAGCATTTATTGATTATTATTAAAAAAAAAAACAGTATTTTAAACTAGTCTCAGAAGTAAGTCCTGTAAACTAATAATGAAAGAATTTCATCAAGATTACTTTAACTTTGGCCCGACCTTTTGACAGTTGTATTTATTATGTCACAAGCTTATTAAAAACTTCAGTTTAAATATAAAAATACTAAATGTAGTTAAATATTAAAGAAACAATAAAACAATGTCGACTAAAACTAAAAGTAAATTACAGGAACCATTTTGGTTTTGTGAAAACAAAACTTACCGTATTCTATTGCAACGTTTAGTCGAATCAATACACACCTCTATAATTAAAATCCATATAGCCTTTATAATGCTTTGACGCTATAAATGAAACATAAGTTTTGCTATCGTGTCGGATTTCATTTTTCGCGGTTATACCAGGTTGTTCTTATTACTCTAGTCCAGATATTAACAAGTTACTGATTTTTACACCAAGCGATTGCTATCTGACCTCCGCTTCACCTAAAAAAACCAATAACAATTACACTAGAATAATCTCCCTAGTAAGAGTAAAGATTATTATCAGATGATTGTGATAACACCAGGACTGACAGCTTCTTGTGCACACCGAGGCATGGTGGGGAGACCTAGAAGGATAAACACTCAGACTTAGTGACAAATATAAATATCTGCCACAAACGGGCATCGTACCCCCAACCGTCTGCGTTAGAAGTAAAAGTACATTCAGTACCACTACACCAGAACGGAATAAAATTCAGGAGATTGTACTATTGAACAATGTATTAATTTACTGTAACCATTGCTGGTCAATGTCTCTTCTCCCGTTCAGAAGAATGTTAGGAGCTTAATCAACAGCAAATAGACAGGGGGTTAGTTATTATAAGCTATCGTTATCAAAACTACGTCACAAAAATAAAAAAAACTCCTGCCATTTTTAATAGCGATAGTTTAATGTTACCCTATAGGTTTGATGCAACTATCATCGCTTAAAATCGACGCATCGTAACCATCTCATCTCAACTCGGAAACTAAATAAATTCTTATAAATGGATGCTGATAAGCAATAATGTGTCTACCCACTAAGAGTCAAATTCGGAGATATTGATATATTTTCATAGTTCCTCACATATTTGACATAATTCAATGTTTCAAGTTATTTAAACTTATTAAGTTCGGAAAAAAATTTCTTAATTTAATGTTTCGAATGTCTGTTCCATATTTTATAATGTTTAATAATCTTTATATTTGAAAAACTTATTATCAGATAAAGCTATTTATTATATCAATCATCTTTTAATTAATTATATCTTTTATCAAAATATATAAGAAAAGATGGATGTATACTTCTTATTAAGAATAAGTTCGACATGTTCAGGCGCCATTTTCTTAAAATTAAGTCCGTGTGGTTCGACATAGTATTGCTTATCAACGTCCAAAAGTCACCCTTATAAAATTTCATGAACCAGTATAATATACAGTGCACGTGACCTATTCAATTTATGTCAAGATACCTTTAATTCAATGGGAATACGATAGTTAGTGTCACCTTACACTGTCCCGGTCGTTAATATTAATACGATACTGTTTAATTCTATCAGGAAATCTTGATGCATTGTTATTATATTTGTTAATGCTTTTTATAAGGTAACATTTATATATACTATTATTTAAAGTGTTTTAAGTTGTGAAGAAGTGTATGTTACTCGTTAATTAGAATAATATATTAATTTATAAAAAATAAAAGCTTTTATTTAACTCGCAATGAATGTCCGTTTGTCTGGGTGGGTCTTGCAACTTAATTTTGAACCAGTTATCAACCGATTGAGCTGAAATTTTGTATACACGTATAGTTTGGATGAGAATATATGATAAAGTGTATAACGTCATAATAAATCCAACATGGCGGCACACCGAAGATGGCGGACTAGTTGTTTTTAATGTATTCCCACAATATGGATATCAAATGAAATGGTTTGCAAAGAATAGTTCGAAAAATAATGTGACGACTATCTTAATTAAATATGGCAAACTTATAAAAATGGCGGACTGAATTTTTTATGCTTTCCTATAATATACTTGGTGAGAATACGAATGCGAGCTAAAACAAAATAAGTTGATGATCATAAACTCCTTTGCTCCAATTGATCTAAAATTTTGGTGTATTCAGATTTTTGAAGTCCTCGACTAGTACCTAAAAGTATTGAGGTGACTCATAACTAGCAACCCCTAATGGCATGACGTTATTGTTAATAACAATCGACAAATATTAGCAGCGATAACGATAAAAAAGGAAAAAATAATTTTAAAATAAAAAAACTGTTTTAAAAACGAGCTTTTCTTTAAACGCCCTAAAAAGAATAAATAAACTTTTCATTTAAAAGTTTTACTATCAACTTGTAACGTCATTACATAATGTATATGCTATAAAAGCTTCACGCGAGATTATCTGTATATTATCTATATAAATCAAATAACTTAATCTGATTGATTTTCATTTATACTAATTTTTAAACTAAGTAAATACATACTTAACTCTACAAAGTCTATAAGTAAAGTACTTGTCCGTTTATTGCAGATGAAAGTGGAGGTGGAGATGACCAACGCCAACACCAACACCAATGCCTACGTCAACTCCAACTTAACCGCCAACGATAACGAAATTTGCCACCACCACTGCCACCTCCATTTTTAAAATACACCTCCAATGTAACCTCAATTTAACAACGCAGCCAAACTCAGAAACACTAATTAGTGTACTAAATAAAGAGTCATGGTAAATTCGCACTCGCTCAGGCGGCTAGAAACGGCTGTGTCTATAAGATTTAATCACTAAGTTTTTATTATTACACAAACAATTTTCAACGAAGTAGTTTCGCGAAATGAAATGTAAGCAACAGCGTCTATATTGGCTCACTTATTTGAAGTGACCTTTTAAAGTTCTCGTTTTAACACGTTTGAGTAAAATATAACGTAGTTTATTCCAATTTAATTTAAATAAAATAAAGATTATATAATCAATATTTTTTTAACGACAATATTCTTTATAAATTAAGCGAAGAGTTTTTAACACTATTGAAGTCCTATGTCAACCCATTGGTGTCAAATCATAATATAATAAAGTAAAAGTTATCTTCATACCTTTCATTAAAATAGTCAAATAATGACGGCCCACCACACAGTGTTGGTGCTCCGGAAACACATACCCAGCACAAATGCAAACACCCATACCACGATAAACATCTGTATGGTCTTTATAGATGTTTGTCAAGAGCGAGGATCGAACCCGCGACCATTAGCGCTTTCGTTTCCGCTAAGCTGTTGTCCATGTCGATATGTTTGCTTATGTCTTGATATCGATTATAGTTGGCTTTCAAAATGGCGTTCATTATGGTGAAGATTATGTATGTCTGTGTGGGTATTCCTTAAGATTTTAGTGTACAAAGTATTGATTACTATTTATGAGAATCATACGCCTACAATTCCAAGCGAGAAGTCGGCAACACAAAGAAAAAATAGAGCTAAGCCAAACGGTGCTTTCTTATCAAAATTATTGATAGAGCCATTATTAAGATAATAATATTTATAGATTACTCGAACAAGTTTTTTTTTAATCCACAGATAATGAACGTATCGAAATAACAGATTATAATAATACTTAACTTAATCTTGACAATGGTAGAGCCGTGACTGTCGGCCTAACGTCACGATCCGCTTAGTGGACGGGGACCTTAATAGCCTACAGCCTTTCGACTTTTTACTCACCTAATGTTAAGAGTTGACATAATGCGATTACAGCAACACCGTGACCGAAGTAAGATGGTAATATTTTTTACCATTAGTATTGACTATTCGTGTAGGCGAAGAGTTCATTATTTCTTCCAATAAAAGTAAAAAGACTAAAACTAATACAACCAGTACTTGAACTTCGTGTTAAAGTATAATTGTTAATTTTATATTCAGGGTCATGATTTAAGGTGTTAAAATTAAAAAAAAAAACAAACGATCCAATGTATCCAATTTGAGAAGCATTTAACACAAGTCGAAATAGACATTATTTCGTGTGAGTACTATAACTATCAACATAAAATATCAACATTTAATATTCCAAACTACTTAATAATAATAATAATTTTTTTAATCGTTTCATCACACCGAAAGGGGGAGAGGAAGTATCCTTTCTGTATTTAAATTAAACTTTCAAAAAATCAAAATTCAATATTTCCTACGTAAAGCTGGGCAACAATGGCATGACTAAAGAATTATTTAACCTAAATTATACTAATTGAAAGGCCCATGTCCATCAGTGGACTAACATGTCTATGTACATCCTCGATTACCACGGTAGTTACAATGAAAATATTTTACATAACTAAATTAAGGCGCAGAATGTCGGAGATCAATGTCAGTTACCATATGTGCATATAAATTGGATAATAGCGAGAGACGCGGCGGACGTCACCAATCAGTATATTGTCGCAAGTGCCGATAAATGGCCGGTGTTATGTACCCCCCTTAATTTGATAATATTCTGTTTCCGAACACCGATTACAATAAAATACAATTTTTACATTTTACTGATTTGAATTGACTCAGAAAAGCGAGAGGCGATATTAGGCGAGAATTACTCTAAGAAGTTTTGCTATCAGACTTTCAAAAAGATTTACTTATTTCTCATTGCTTTACACCTGAAAGAATTTACTGTCAGTGCCTTATTTTTGACATTTACAGCTTCCTATTTACGTAGTAATATATAAATTATGAAACTAAAACCTACAAACGTAATTCTGACCTTAGTTGTTCAGTAAAAACTATTTCTTCAACCAAACTTTTAATATATCTAATATAAAGCTGTATGCATACATAATATTCCATGTAAAAGCAAAAACTAGAGCTAGCTAAACGCAGCTTCTTAATCGATATAAATTAATTTTTAGGTGTGTAATAATCATTTAAAGGTTTAATTAATAACAATAGCGAATTGTAATTGAAATACATTAAAATTATTATTTTTTTAACACCTAGAAATAATAAAGAGCATGTTTCAAAGCGATATTAAAAGCGAAAGAAAGCTATTTGTGAGAAAATTAAACCGCAAGAAAGAATGACTCTATAATATTTAAATTTTTTATTAAGTTTGCCCCTGATTAAATTTACTTTATAACCACAAATTCTTTGACCAGTAAACACTTTAGATCGTTCGCAAAAGCATCAATGAAAAGTGTTTGAAAGGTCGGTAGTTTGAAATTATAAATGTACGCGTTTGATATCTATTTAAATAAACTTGACTTGGACTTATGCGTCACAGATTTCAGTGACATCCGATCAAACTTGGTTAGTTCGATGATTTATTAGAATTCTGTAACAGAAGGATGCCAACAGAACCCCATTACTGAGCCTCCGCTGTCTGTCTGTATAGCCGTCCGTCCGTCTGTTGACAAGCTATATCTCATAAACCTTATAGGTAGAGTTGAAATTTTTACGGATTGTGTATAACTCTTGCAACAATAGGTAAAAAGTTGAAATTTTCATTTATTTTTATCATAACAACAAATAATAAAAAGCGGTAAAGTGCGAATTGGACTTTACAAATCTATTGTAACGCCTCTCTTGTTTTTTACAATACACCGAAAATATGTATATATTTGACAACACACTAAAACTAATCGAAACGGACTCAAGAAGGACCATAATTGACATTTTCATTGAAATAAAATTACAATACTTTGTAAGGCAATAAAACAGGGATTTATTACAAAAAACCGTAATACATATTATTCACATTTGATTTATACCTAATCCCTATTCTTAACACGCGTTATGTTGTGATCCAATACTAACGCCCGACTGGCTTGAGTGAGTTAGTTTTTCGCATCGCTGCCTCAACGAGGCAAGTTTTGACATGACTTAATCGTATATAAGAATGCTTAGTTGGATGAGCATGCTGATATTTTTCGCGTTTGAGCGATTCAGTAATTTGCTTGTTATTGTTTGCTTCTATTTCAAGGTTTGCACTTTTTAGCGCCGATAAGCTATAAAAAATTAGAGAAAAGAATTTTAAAATAAATAATTTCTCGCAGTAAAAATAAATTGTAAACTAATTTATTTTGATCGCGTTCTCGTTAATACTAGTGTCTATGCATGTAAAACTGTTTTTATAATTCATTATTATTTATTTTATTTAAATAAGTAATTAATATTTTTTTTTTTATTTATTTATTTACCAAAAAAGAAAAAATAATAACTTACATATTTGATACAATCAGTGCAACAAAAATCACAGTCGGTTTTACTGTGCACGTTTAATTAAAAATACTGTATACTTTCAAATACTCAATACAATTTAATAAAAGTACCGACTGTGTTTAATATCGTCTCTACAATACTCTTTTTTATTTCTTAAAAATAACTATGAAAACTTTAATTTAAATATACAACACAATTGACATCAACAATAAAATTATTTATTACTTATAACTCCGAGAGAATCGACGATTTATACTCATATAAATTATTGTCTCTACAATACAATTACTTAATCGCTCCCTCATATTAAGCTGCGAGCAATTTACTCCTAAATTACAATTAATTTTGTAACAGTAGCTGTTGTGATTATTTTAAATAGAACGTGCGTATACAGTCTCAGAGGCTAAACGGTTATTATTCCCACGATATTAGCGTGTGCTATCCTCATTACAAGCTTCCTCAATTAGCTATGGACTTTCTAACTTCTTAGCTTGTATCACGTTTAAGTGATATTGTTACTGAACACACTATTTGTATACAAATTTTATGCTACTTGTTTAATATTTTACAACTACCGCGTAGTTTGGTACGGAATTTATTATTTCTGTATTTGTGTAATGAAATACAGAAATAATAAATTCCCCACATTTATTTTATGTGTAACAGTATTTTTTAAATGTGTAGGTAGTGAAATACATGTTCTGTGTATATTAACAAATGCGCATTTCAATGGGGCAAATGTTTAAAAAAAATGTAAAAAAAAATATGTAATTAATGAAAAAATAAATAATATTATAAAATAATAATTTATCTTATATTTCAAGAAATTGAATAGAAAAAAATAATTCATATTTAATATAACGGGTCTTATCGCGATAACTAATAGTAGTAATACCTTTTTATTGTCCGACGTTTCGACGAAGTTACATTCGCCGTGGTCACGAGCTGACTAAGTCATATTAAATATGAATAGTATAAATCGCGAAAGTTTAAAATATATAATTAGAAAAAAATAATAACACAAATATGTAATGGCTATTTGTGAAAGTGACTATTTTTTTAAATTATTATAATAAGCCTTAAAAACGAAATAAATAAATTATCATTGTAATAAAAAAAAGTATTAAATCCTGGCTTTAATTAGTTTTATCTGTCTAAACAAAAAAAAACCCTTCTAATCGATAACCGTTCACCGAATTCAAAAACAACGTTCCAAACATTTCTACACTTATAAGGCACATTACATTGAAACCTCCGATATAATCAACTTGATTAGTTCCAAAAATGAATTCCATTTACCGTAAATATGATTAATTAGGTTTCGATCAAGGAATGCGAGCGGTTCAACTTATCAGGTTGTGAATTCAATTAAAACTAAAGTAATAAAAGTAACAGACACCGGTTTTATTTCTAATTGGATGTGATCATGTTATGAGAAGCCCGCATCCAAGCGTCTTAATGAAATCTCATACTATAAAAAGCATTGTGGGCGGACGGGACGCTGTATTTATGAGATATGCAACATTTACACACTTCCTAGGACCTTCGGCTTCACATGCGTAATGCATAGCCTTTAACCTCATCACAAGATTATATCAGAATTTTGTTCCATTACAATCGGTATAAGTTTATTGTGATTTTATCGGTTGTACAATAAACAAACATATTTTGGTATTAAGACTTTGATGTCAAAAATATTGGACAACTATTGGTGTTTATGTTAAGTCATTTAATCTCACATTTTAAAATAACATTTTTTAGAGTTCTGTACCTCACAATGATATGTATAAGATCACTGCATTGTACTTATATCTGAATTTTATTATTCAGGCCATTTTTCTCCAGAATGCGTTTAGATATTACGTTGAAATTAATACAAATATTTAAGCCCGTTAAAATAATCGCTATTCGCTAGGCTATTAAAATAATCGCACTATATAATTAACAGAATAAAGAGTTACGGCCGTTAATGCAACATATTTTGACACTCGTAAGGAATTCAAAACCTAAGAAGGTAATTCCTGCTACCTAGAATCTTAAAATTTGTCAAGAAGCAATATCATACAGCGCAAGTAAAGAACAAAATTTTAAAACCATAAAGTAGATTAAAAAATAAATAAATAAAACACAAGTTTGTACGGAATCGCCGATGAGCGAGTTCGACTTGCACTTCGCCGGTTCTTTAAATAAACAATATTAATTTACTAATAAAATAATCTAAAACGCTTAAACGATTATCAGCCGTCAATCATAAACTCTTCTTATAAAATTTATATTTATTTCAATAGGAAACACTTAAAAGTGAGTATAAAACGATTTATAAGCAAATTTCATCGGCTATTATCTCGCTTGAGTGAAATTTAATGCAACAATGACTCGCTTCTAATTTTGTAACCACCCATGGCTGTAGCTGGTTTATTCCCTTTTCGGCTACTAGTTGAACTCATTAACCAAATATTAATCAGAACGAAAAAGGACCGATAAGGGGCTATTGGAATAATGGAACTTAAACAACACTATCATTACACGTGCAGACGATCTATTTTATTAATTTATTTATATAACTATGATACAAAATAACGATATGGTAGAAATTCTTTTTTGCAAATGGATTCTTAGGTGTGTCGCATACCCATTTGTAGAGCGTAAAATGTAACCGGTTTTCTAAACACTTATAATTACTTTTTTAATTTTAATTTATGTGGTGCTTTTCTAACGTTGTGGATTATATGTATACAGCGACACCAAAACCTTGTCGTATATTATCTATAAAAGTAAAGAAGAGTAGGAAACAAACCGTAAATCGCAGTAGGTAGTCAAAACACATTGTTATAATACAATAGTGTATTGTACACCAATGAAAACACATTAAATGACAAAGTGAATGAAATTTCGGGAATGATGCTTTTAACGAGAATGAATTGTTCTCACATATATATTATCGCGAAAATCCTTAATCTCACAATATTTGTATTTATTTAAAGCATTGAGAACAGTTAATAATAAAATAAAATAGAAAAAAATAGATAGATTTTTATGTATACCTATTATTATAAACAATGCTTTCTTTAAAGATACATATTAAATTATTTGGACGCATTGACAAATATTATTTTATTGATGTTGTATGAAAGTTGCTTTTATATTTATATATTTACATACTAAAGGTATCTTTAATGATATATTATAAAAAAATACAACCCTCAATATTAATTTTTGATGACTAACATCATTTTAGCTTCTTAATTTATCCATGCGTTTAACAAAACAAAGCCGATTATCTTTTTTCCATAAAAGGTGTATATTGTGTAGACGCATCCATCGATGAAGGCAACAATTACGTGAGCCATTGACACGGGTGTCGCTGCCGGCGGTTGCGCAGGCGGCGGACAGGCGCACGCGCAGGTAGGCCTAGCAGGAATGACAGAAACGGTATCATCGGGCCTCTCGCTCACAACACGTGGTGGGGCTGCGAGGAGGCGCGGGCGTGTTTACCGCCTGTGCTACATTTTTATTTAGTTTGTAACCGTTCTCCGTGGATGCAGCGGTGTATATGAGCGGACTGTAAAATCTTTAGTGTTTTGATAATAAAGTGCAACAGATGAGTGACAAGGTGCCAAGACTTAGCCAAGTTTATCGGCGCTGTGGCGCCAGCCGGCTTTGGCATGGGTGGGCGTAGGATAATCAAAGCTGCGGCCCTCCTGATAGCTTTAGGATACAGCAGTTTGCTTGTTTATCAAGGCGGAGTGAATTTTAACTTCCAAGAAAGTCGGTCAGTGCAAGTGGCTGATTTATCTATAGAACCTGTGACAAAAACCACTATTTTGGACAGTGGTCAAAATAAAAATATAACTCTGGATGATGTTTTTATTAGTGTCAAAACAACAAAACATTATCAACATACAAGATTGCCGATATTATTGAAGACATGGTTCCAATTGGCAAAAGAGCAGGTACGTTTTTAATATATATTTCATATATATGTACAAAGACGACAAAAATAAATTATCTCCGTGCTATTTTTTTTATAATATAAAAATCATTACATCAATAAATCTAAAGTAAATACCGGTTTTGTTTACACTCTACGGAGTGTTTGTAGTTCTGTGATATAAGCCATAAATAAACTCGAGAAAAATTATAGAAAGCTCTACAATTAAAAAAAACTATACTATATAATACCATAAACAAAACAAAGTTTATCGCTACAATATGGCCGTGCAATAGGATTACTTGAGCTTAAAGCTGCACAACATGATAAAATTCCGACTCTACACTATGAGAAATATAAATTCTAAATTTAGAACACTAGTATATCGTAGTACATTTATTCATTTGGTAGAATATTGTAGTAGTAATATATTGTATTCCATCATTTCCACAATTACTTTTATGTACATTATGAAAATATCTACCAAACACGTACTCTACAATACAGTAATAAATAATTTTATGTTTAAAACTCTACAATACCAGCAAGCTCTGCTTAGATTAATATCCAAATATGAACAGACATTTGTTTGAAATTGATATGAAGCAGCTGGTGTACGTTATTAGTAAGTAAATTAATAATTCTTAACAAGGCCTCTACGCTTATAATGGTGTAATTAATATGATAAATATGTACGTTGCAAACAGTATTGTTTCCATCTTAAGCTGAAAATAAATGTCATAAATTTAATAAAATTAAATTTATAGTTCAATATAGTTTGATTGAATTGAATATTTGTATACTTGTTAAATTAAAAACTAAAAAAAATCGTTACAAATGAATTTGAATCTATTAATTTTTTATTCTTTATCAAATCGTAGATCTTAAAAAATATTAATTAAAAATAATTCTTTCCGTTTTAGTCAAATCAAAAAGTCAAAATAGTTCATACTAAAGATTCAAATCCGGCCAAATACAGAGACAAAAAAAAAATCATAACAGAAACAAAAATGCGTACATATTATCAGTTCCTCTAAAATCTTAGGAAAGTGTTGTCAAGATAAGAATAATTTACATCAAATCCTAATAAGACCGGCTCTACTAGTTCTTAATGTCATAAGTGATAAATGCAAGCAGATTACATAAAAAGGTTACTCAGATGCTGGGAATTCGCTAAAAACGTCTTAATTTTATCTTTTATCTTTATAATCTTGTCCAAGCAAGATAAACCTGTCCCACCGTCCCCGGATACACTCGACATCTGAGAAACATCTGCCAAAACGTGGTCTTCGTAAAACCTGATATCTAAATTATACGTGTCCAACACTTACGAGAGTTGTCACAATATATTGTCTGATTAAAGATACTGATTAAAATTATAGTATTACTATTTCTTGCTGTGAAAATAAAACGTATACGGGCCATTAAGTTACTTGTATAAGCTAAATATTCACATGAATCTAACAATATATACTTTTTCATTTTTGTCACACATAAAATGGTTTGTTTCGGTATACATATGTATATTTACATCAATTCCTAGATTAGGCTTACCCCAATGATGTTATATTACTATAAATACATATGTTATAAACTCATGAATTTTTGCATCAAGAACATGAATTTTCACCCCTGGACAACATTCGGCAGTTAACAGTTAGTGACGTACTACATGAATATCCTTAGGCCAACAAGACAATTGATGAACGTGTCGAAATTGGAAATGAGTACAGATTTTTAACATAAAATAGCATGAACACTGTCGTTAATAAAATGTCTCAACAAAAAAATATTCTAATACAACCGTCACAGGAACCGAAACCACGTTATTATATTTAAATATTCCTTCGCTGCATTTATTTCACCGCTGGATCCAACATTGTTAATCGTATCTCATTTAATGAATTCAAACTCAATTTTATTTTATTAACGTTGAAGGACCAACAACTGTGCCTGTCCGTGTTTCTGTATAGACACAAAATCCTTATTATTTATTTATGAAAATTTATTTCTTAATCTCAAAACGGATCTAGTTTTCCTCTGCCATATTTTAAACATTTTATTTGTTCGTCGTATTCATTACCATGAAAGTCATTATAAACTCATGTACAATTTAAAATAAATTTTGTTATTCATTTCAAAACAATGAAGATTTTATTTTGTGTTAATTTGAATAAAATTGAATACAAGCTTAATTCGTGGTTTATCTGAATGTAAATGTTAGGTGAATTCATTTAATAATAACAGTTTTGATCTCACAATAGAGTACAGTCCGAGGTCAAATGGAAACGCCCGTTTGACTCGTTTCCTGAATCTGGAGCGTGCATAATCGCCCGTTAATCCAGCTCGAAGGACCAACATAAATAACTATTGTACATGGACTCTGCGCTTGCGCAGCGCGTGGCACGAAGGCGCGCGCCCGCCACGTGACCGGATTGTTGCCTTGCTTTCACCCTTTTTGTATTAAAGCCGTGCTCTTATAGATTTAGATTTATGTGCAGCTTAGAGGAAACAATGCGTGTTTTTTTATGTTCAATAAGATTTTTTTTTACTTTTTAGTATATTTATTTTATATTATATCATAACATAACTATTCATGAAAAATCGATGCAATAATTTTATTACTTACATTGGGTAGATGACACGAAACCGAGCTAAAGCCGCCAGATCCCGTTTCCGTTTAATATATTTCCCCGACCTTATCGTGACCATTAATTTTTTTATCTAACCTGTTAGTTTCTGAGAACTCAATCTTTGTTTATATTTTGTGGAACTAATGCATTCTGAGTACGTTATCTACAAGATAAAGCTTTAGTTGGCTAATATTATCATTAGTTAGTTTTCGTGAGTAGAAAGTTTATACTAGGTAGACTGTGCCTTTAGTTTGGAATTCTTGTTAATTGATAAACGATCCTAACTTCTGCTTTCAAATGAATTCAATATTATAGTTAAGAAGTTATACTTTAGTAATAATAATCTTCTACTATTGTATCTGTAGTAGTTTAACTTACCTACAACAATAAAGTACTGCATAATTGTTATTGTATTTTATACCCGATTATAAAGATATTGTAATTTTTATTTAACATAAGTACATGTCATTATAATTTGACATTTGACAGACCAGTTGGCGCAGTGGTCACTGCAACTGACTGAAGTGCTAACGGCCGCGGGTTCGATCCCCGCTCACGGCAAACGTCTGTATTAACCGTACGAATGTTTGTCGTGGTCTGGGTGTTTGTGATAGTGTGTTAATGGGGGCCGTTGAGTGTGATGCGTTTCTTATTATTATAATAACTTTCTTCGTAAATTACGCACTAAACTATTAAAAGTGGTTTAATTGTTTATGCATAATAACTGCTAAGGCTCCTAATAAATAAATGAATAAATTCCACCGTAACAAATACTTGAGTAAAGTAAATAACATTAAAAGTAATTCTTCTAATAGCTATGCGAATTGGCATTTAGTAATTATAATTCGCAAAACATTCCCGCAGTCATGCATGCATGCATTTAAACAAAAGGAATATACTAGTTACATCGTTGTTCATATCCGTCGACAGTCACGCATATTATTAAAAATCATAAAGAGATGTTATGCTGCGTCCAGATTATTAACATGTTGTAAAACTTTAGCGATATAACACGTCCACTTTGCTTAATAACATTGTAACATATAATAAAAATGTTTATAATAATGAAAACCTTCAATGACACAAATCATCAACATTTAAACAACTGTAATATTGAAACTATCATATTCGAACAATATAATCTAATTCCTGGACACAGGAGAAGACACGAAATTCCAGGATATTTTCGGATTTTCTAGCCATCTGGCAACCCTAGTGTAGAGGCACTGTAAGACATTTAATTCATACAACTGTTAGTTCTAGCAATTTTCTCTGCATTAAAAAATAGCTTATTTCTTTTGAAAAGATTGTTTTTTCCGTACAAACTTTCATCCCATCTTTGACAGACGCGTTGGCGCAATGGTCACTGCAACTGACTAAAGCACTAACGGTCGCGGGTTCGATCCTCGCTCACGGCAAACGTGTGTATTGGCCATACAGATGTTTGTCGTGGTCTGGGTGTTTGTGTTAGTGTAGGGAGTGTTTCCGGACCCCCGACACAAGGTCATGGGATCTTAATGGGGGCCGTTGAGTGTGATGCGTTATTATTTATTATTTTATCCCTTATGTCATTTAAAGGTCCAATCTACAATATATCTGTGTCAAAATAAGTTTAATAATGAAGGCGCGAAAACGTCACAAACAGACAAACTTACAGAGATTACTTTCGCATTTATAAAATTAGTATGGATTAAATAGGAGATAGATTTATATCTATCTCTTTATTTGTTGAGAATAAGTTTCGAACAAATAAAAATCTTTAAACAGTATGAATGCAGGAAACTATAAATTATAACTGTCATTTATTCGTCTGTAAATAAAATGTTAAAACGAAAACACATTTAATTCTGCATACATTTGCAGATATAAAATTATCATTTTATTTATTTTAATATGCTTCCTGTAGTATTTTATTTCATGTTATGTTTTTTAAGAAAATGTCACTTTTACATATATTTATGCGAATCTCCATAATTATGTATAGAATGTATCAAATAATATCAATTGTGAATGGAAATTTTCGAATATATATATGTAAGTACTACTTCAGAACGGCTGCAAGAATTTGTCTATGTTTTTTTGTTGTGTATGTAATTATCAAGACAAGCTTTTTACGAAAAAAAAAAATTTGGAAATCATATTTTATAAAGTGACTAGTCTCTTTTAAACCACCCATGCGAAGCCGCTTGTACTTAAATGCAAGCAATTTTCGTATACGAAAAGTGCACATTTACTACATTTAGAAGTGTTACATTTACTTTTTACAATTTATTATTTTTATTATATTTTAAACCGAATACTTGTGCCTATGTACTACACTATTTACATCCGCAACAACAAGTGAAAGTACTAGTTAAATTCCGGAGCTGTGTAAAGTGCAGTTTTTCTTAACTTCAAAATTGGTCACATGATTCCTTTCAACAAATTTCTCTACCTCGTATGGTTTCAAATTTCTTCTTACTGACTCATTCTCATTCCGTCATTTAATCGCTGTATATAGATTTTTACTTAAAATAAAAAACGCTTACTTTTTACTAAAAAAAAAAAAATACTCGTTACATCTGATAAAAAATAAAATTTGTCTGCGATAGTTTCATTAAAATTCATATTGTGGTTTTCGCGAGAAGCACCCAAAGACAAAGCGAAAAGTATTTTTATTTTATATTTCCTTTAGTCTCTGTCGTATATTAATATCTTCTAAAAATGATTTATCAATAAAATATTCCTTGTACAGATGTGAAATTAAGATTTCATGTAAAAGTTTAAATTATGGATATACATCCTCATACTACCTAAAACTTCGACCAAATGAGTAGACGATAGGTAGACAACATCTATAGTCTGTTGTTGGATATGTTATATTACGAATATTTATTTTTTATTGTAAAGAATTTTAATGTGACAAACGATTTCACGGCAAGTTGTATAATAATCGTAAATTATACCTATCTTCCTAAGTGTTAAAACATAAAATCCATTATGATACGACACGTTGTCAAACACGTTATTTGATCTAGAAAATACAATTTTATTTGATACCGCAGAACGTGATTGAAATCATGCAGACATTTAACTAATTTTTAATACCAATTTTATTAATGTAATATGTAATTATATTATTTAATATACAATATAACATTTTAACAACGACAAAGGTAATGAACCAATTTAATTGAACATAGGAATAACTTAACTAAAACTAAAGCAGGGCCAGATTTAAAGTGTGCTTTAATTATTTTACGAATAAAATGTGTTCATTTTATAAATATAAAAAATTGTTTTTTTTTATAGATGTAAATAGAACCTCGAACCAGGGATTTTGATATTTTACGAATTGAAGTAAAATTCATAATTATGTTCGTCCACGTATTGTGCAAAAATGCAAAAAAAAACAAATTTGAATTGTATTCTTAAATATCTTTTTTATGGAGGCTTCCTTCCCCGAAATCCTGCTTCCGAGTACTGACTCCTAAACTGTAACATGACTAAAGTTCATAAAATATTTTATCATCATATGTAACTATATTTTAATACATTGACAATTGGATTTTGATATGCAATAATGTGTCAACCCACAAAAAGTGAAATTCGGAGATATTGGTGTATTTTGATACGGCATCATCTATTTAACATAATTCAATAAAAAATTAAGTCATATGAACAAAATAAGTACGGAAAAAAGATTCTTAATTAATTGTTTCGAAATTCCAGGTCATTCCTTATTTTGTAATTTTTACAATAATCTTATATTTTTAAAAACTTTATTAGATACATATATTAAATACTAGTGATGAGTGAGAGTATTATAAACGTATGAGTAAACAAATATAATCAGAATTCTCCGAACTGCTAACCTATCAGGAGTTACACGTGTTATTGTGAGTCAAACATAAAAGATAGACATATGCTGTTGCGGGATATTTTTTAGAAAATTTTATGTAGAATATTTCCGTCATACATGATTTCTATGTAACTTTAACCATTAAGGCTGCATACGCGACGGAAGCTTAAAAATTGGAGTAACGTCTCCCGTTTTCCCTTTATTACTCTGCTCCTATTGATTGTAACGTGATGAAAGGTATACTATAATCTGCCCAGGAGTATGAAGAATAATTGTACTAAGTTTCGTTAAAATCCGTCGAGTAGTTTTTGTTTCTATAAGGAACATACATACAGACAGACAGACAGACAGACAGACAGACAGACAGACAAAAATTTTACTGATTGCATTTTTGGCATCAGTATTGATCACTAATCACCCCCTGATAGTTATTTTGAAAATATATTTCATGTACAGAATTGACCTCTCTACAGATTTATTATAAGTATAGATATATACCTGATTATAATTGATTATAGCTTTAATCAAAAAAGAAAAGAAAATACGGATAAATACTTATTCAAACAAACTTATTAAGAATAAATTTGACGTCTTTAGACGCCATTTTCTCAAAATAAAGTTCGTGTGGCTTGACACAGTATTGCATATCAACGTACAATTTGTATATAATGATACTTTCAATTGGTTTTTAAAAACATCTCTTTTGTTTCAGACATGGTTCTTTACAGACATCGACAACCAACAACTGCAAAATCAAACAAGTAAGTAATTTTGAAGACCATTTTAATCAATAACCGATTTTAATAATATTTATATTACTGGATCTAAAAAACCCAAAAGTTCGAGCAAATGTCATACAAAAACTCGTACTTGCCGTACGTGCTTCTCCCGGTTTCACTCGCGTTTATGGTTACCAATTCGCTCCTGTGAGTCGTAGCGTGATGTAATATAGCATTCTAACCTACCTCAAAAAACAGGCTATCTGACGCAAAATAATTTTTCTAATTAGATCAGTAGTTTCCGAGATTACCCCCTACATACAAACTTACATCCAAATTTTACCTCTTTATAATTCATAGATAAAAACAGTTTCTCTCTTAGCTGTTTTATGAAAAAATCTATTGAATATACTTTTAGGTGAAAACACAAAATACTTTATTTGGCAAATAAGTTGACGCGTACATATTAAGTAGACATTTCAACTTAGCTGTACCTCTATATGAAAAACACATTCAGTTTCAGACGCGGTGCCATCAAACTTTAAAAATATCAAATCTCAAATCGGAATAACACCAATTGAGCTCAATATTACATAACAGTTTTGTCATTGCAATTTGAATTCTATTACTCATGAAATAAATTTTAATTTTGAATGTTTTGTTGCCAGACGGTCACATGGTAAACACGAAGTGTTCGGCGTCGCATCAGCGAAAACACCTCTGCTGCAAAATGTCCGTGGAATATGACCATTTTCTGGAAAGCGGTAAAAAGTAAGTGAATTAATAAAATCCACATACAAGCACGACATTGAAAACAATAGGAGTGAATTGTTCCCCATGTTTTGATACCTGCGGGTATTATTGTCAAATACTGTCGTTAATAAAATATGTATCGAATAGTTTCACGCGTCACGTTTTAAAAACGGGGAACCGACTTCAAAAGCAAAATACATAATTTAATTTACTGGAATGAAATATTTTTTCCAGTTATTTTGATTTTAAAACCGAAGTACTGAACAGATTCCGATTATAAAAGCTAAATTTAAAGTACATTTTAAAAAGTCCTTAGTAGCTAAAGTATATTATTCTGTTGTATATATATGATAAACATACTTAGATTTAGTATAAGCTGCATTCACACAGGTTTAATATATTTGTAACTCACAAATGTACCTATTATAAAACTTTTTACAAGAGTAACTATCGAGATTCTTGCCGGTTCTTCTCGGTAGAATCCACATTTCGAACCGGTGTTAAATCAATTAATTAATTTGTTTTTTTTTTTTTTTTGTTTCTGTATTGACGATTCAAAAGTGCTTGTAAAAGCCTACTTAAGTAAAGGATATTTTAATTTCAAAATTAAACAAAAAAAAGAATTGAACAAATCAATCCAGCCGGTTTTGAGTAATCGGTAAATATACGTCCATACCTATGAAAAGAAGTCCCCGACGAATTGAGAATCTTCTCGGAAATAGTGTTTAGATTCTTCAATTAATGTAATAATATATATAATGTAGATATGTTAATTAGAAGTATTTATTCTGTTAATACATATTTAAAAAAAAACCATAATGATGTCATGTATCTGCGCTAGTTTAAAGACAGATAAATATTTCATATTGTTTATCCTACAATAAATAAATGTTTTTTCTTATTTATAAAACAAATATATTCTAAATTTCGTACATATTTTTTATCAATAATTTAAATACAATATCATTTATTATGAAATATAACATCATGTCACTTGAAAATTTCTCAGCAATTATAAAGTAATTTAAGTTTTTGTTACTATGTCGCTGCGATGTAATTAATCAATGTTAATTATAACATAGGTGTGGAATATAATAAATTACGATAATGCGAGACGGGATCAAAGTTATTTCATAATTACCCTTTATAAATCTTTACTATTTAGTTTCTTGATTTATTATCAGCTAATTTTGCTGCGTACTAAACAGTATTATAAAAAGAATACTGTAATCAATTATTTTCATAACTATGTTATAAGTTCGTACTATTTGACGTTAAAAATCTGTATACATTTTCAATTTTGACAAGCTCGTCAATTTACTCGTTGATCGAAAGATACTCCCCTCTGTCTACACAGTCACTAGCTGGTTGCCAGAAAACATCGTCCAAAATGGTCAGCATTCTGAGTGCTAAAATCCATGCTTGCAACATATTTATAGTTAGTTATATAAAATCATTGCAAATTAATTTTTTGCTGGGTCCTTACGGCAGCGATGTTTCTTGATGGCGACTTGCTGGCGACGTCTGTGATATACTACGTGTAACTATGGTCATTTGTAAATTTAGATCAATTAATTACAGGAAACCAAGATACTTAGATTATGCGACTTTAGTCATTTTATATATTGTTCTGGCTTGTAATTTAGATATACATATATGCAGGCCCGCGCCGTCCATACGTGTAAAATCGTGCGGCGCACGACGGCGCCGAGTCAAAAAGGCGCCGGGCCTACTCTTAAAAAAATCAAATTTTTAATATTTTCATTGGATTTCATATTAAAAACTTGCGAAAAGAGACTTGTTGATTGGACTAAACTATTTTTTACTAATATCGCCGCTACAAAAAAGTCGCATAAAAGACAGTTGCACGACGGCGCCGATTAGGCTTGACTGTATATATGAGTCACAAACACAACATAAGTGTAATTTAAAACAATAAGTGTAATTTTGAAAAAAAAAAAACACCTAAATCTAGAAACGAGACAAAACAAGTATATTTGTTTGAACGGCATTATTTTTAAAAGCAATACCAACTCGGTAATTTATTCAGAAACGCGGCCAGTTTGAACTAGCTGGCTGAGAGGTTTTTTGTTTTGAGTAAAAACAAGACGCTCTTAACTTCTGTTTGTGGAAGCTTGTCGGATAAATAGTATACATGAACCATTGTTTGATGACTCTAATGACCGTTATATTACAACACGAAGAAATACCAATAATTTACAACCCCCGCAGACTATGGACTTTCTTCCGCCGTTAGTTTACTCGACCGCTTTCGAATTTTAATCGGTACTAGTGGTTTCCCAGTGGTCGAAATTGGACCTTAAATAGTCACAATCAGATTAGACCGCAGATAATCTAGTATCAATATGACCACAGACTATAACAATAAACTAACAGTATATTATGTGAGTCGAATACATGGTATTATGTGTAATATTTATATTGATTTAATGTATTTTTATACATAACTAAAAAATATTAGCAGTCCTTCTCTATATAAATTGCAAGTATGTGTAATTTCATTCTCCTCTGTATATTGAATTAAAATTAAAAACTAGATTCTCCATCAACTAATGGTTAATTTATTTAAGATCATTTTTGATTGATTAATCGACCAACTCAGTCGATAGTCAACTAAAATATCGATGTAAAGTCTATAGTCTGCGTGGGCTCTTAAATAGACTCTACAACTCATCTTATCTTAATAGTTGCTCTTGTTTATGGCTTATTTTAATTTCGTCCATAAATAAGCAATAGTTATCTTTGAAGCAAATTAGTTAAGATTATATTTTAATCTTACCGGTTCTTGCAGCTACGCCCACGCGAGATATCTCTACTCCAAAAAACTAAAACAAAATTATTGAAAATTCCTATCAATATTTATCCATTAGTGAGATTAGAGGCAATATACAATATAATTACTTCCTGGGTTATGTAATAAAAAATAACGGGACAAAGAATTCTTTACCATTTCAAACCAACCGGAAGAAATTCATAGAAAGAGTGTTATCAGTTTTACCTTTTTTATGCTGACACCGACGATATAACAAAATTCATTGCAACAGAATATTTCTTTAGTTCCCCTGTTTTTTGTTTAAACATTCAAAGAGCAATTTTTCGACTTTTATTAAAAATACAGTTTCAAAATTTGGACAATTTAAAATACGTGCTTGAAATATCTTCAACGCGCCATTACGAACTTAAACTACCTGTTAAATTTACTTAAATACAAAAGCAAGTATGGGTCTTAAGCAGTGTCATATACCCTTTAATCTTGAACCAACGTTTAAATAAATACAACATAAGTTAATGGATTTTCGAGAGCAAAGCCAATATTATTTTGGGCTCACAATAATTTTCACGCGTTTACAAAAACCACCTACCGATGTTGTCCTTTAGTTTGGTTTGGGTTTCGATTGTTCCCATGGAATCCTGTTTAATTATTGATTTAAATAAATATAAGGGTTCTATGAAGCCGAGAATATTTAAGTAAATAGTAAAGTCAGAAGCAATACATATTATTTCTTTAACACCAGCGCGAATGTAAGATTTGGCTAAGGAGAGCAATTTTTGTGTTGTTTTGCTCAGAGAATAACACAAAATGTGACTTACATTTTGTTCAACGGATGCCAACTTCCAAGTTATAGGATCAAATTTTAAAGATTACTTTTTAAAATTTTTCCACATTTGCAATAATTATTATTCTAAAAGAACTAACTAATAATAGTTTGTATTGTATTAAAAAGGTGTAATTATTCATAAAATTTTGTTTTTTCATGGAAATTAACAAAAAAATGATCCGTCAAACAATTTCGTAACTGCCAAAAACGAAATGGAAATAATAAAATTGTTATATAAATCTTGTAAATTCAGTTGTATAAATATTGTATTTCTTCTTATTATTTGAAACATCGACAACTAAGTTAATAATATTTGAACTAGATTATTAGTACAGACACGTAATGACAATATCAATTAATTCCATAAACATAATTATATAATAAAGTAATTAGACCTAAGTAGGCATCGTAATAATACTCGTATAATTATGCTAACTAGACTAATAGGGTGCTGACGAATATAAACAATAAATAAACCCTATGTAGAGGCGGGTAGTATATAAAACTTTTTAATCTTATGAAGTATAACCTTGTGTTTAAAATAAGTCTTTAATACTTCAACCATTTGGTATATTTTTACTTTAAGTCAAATATACAAAGTGATTCGTTACTTAATGTTATCGGCAAAATCAAGCATAACCATTAGTTTTTTTGCGTTCATAAGAATATTCAATGTACTTATACCGACGCAATTTTTATTAAAAGTATTTAGTATGAGTTTCCCAGTTCAAGATTCCCCAATCCAAATCAAATTACATCCCTACCATCTTTTTCTCCAATTACCGTCAGTAACTCACGCCAAAGATGATAAAGTTCGTATATGCTTGCATTCGTTAATATAATTTTTAAAATATATTATTGTATCACTATTCAAATAAAACTGTTGAAATATATTATATAATATATAACAAGAAACAATTTAAGAAAAATGTCTGTCTGTCTATCCATCTATTTGTTCCAGCTAATCTCTGAAATATCTGTACCGATTTTGTCGAGACTTTCACTCGCAGATAGCTAATCTTATCAGGCGTAACATAAGATACTTTTTTAAAGAATTTTATTTATTTTTATTCACCAGGTATTAAACAATAACAGGTATATACTTCATGAGTATACTTATAACGACCAGTTTTTTGAGGCGGGGGTTAGAAATCAGTGACTATGTTTTATGAGCAGCGTCACTAGGTATTACATAATCATAATCCATTGCGTTATAAAGTTTCATTGAAACTTTACGATCCAACTTACTGCGTAATTCGTGCCTATTATTAAGTCTAACTTTACCCTCGTACCTTAACACTACAACATCGATATTTAGTGATAAAATACGTTAAGCAATATTTCATTATATTTTAGTGTAAACTATGACTGTATACTATTAATATACTGATATTATTAAGAGGTACTATTGGTTTCTACCTTTGAAAATAATTGCTTTTAATTTGTTACCAATTTACTTCATATGATATTGATTAAGATCTATTTCAATATACTTCAAATATATACTATGATGGCTCTTTCACACAAAAACTACTAATCAGACTTTTACGAAACTTTATGGGAATATAGGATTAATATCGGAATAATATATAGGCTATTTTTAGAGAATAAAAGCTAATAAGAGCTAAAATAGACTTCACATTATCTTCCACAACAATGGTAATTCTTAAATACAATTATTAAATAGCAATCTTTAGCAATTATTTAATATCGTCATTTGTAAATTGATGGTTTAATCGAAGTAGTAGAATTAAAATTGAAGATAAAAAATACTTAGATGTTACCTATTATTTTTTTCCGATGTAATTAATATAAGAATTTTACCAAAACAATAGATGTATAGATTGGTAAACCAGAAATAATTGTAAAATAAAGAAAATCACTGACCTATTCGTATACTCCATATCCTTACATTTTGTTGGTGACTTAAAAAAATCATTATAAACAAACTATAGTCAAACCAATAATGTACACAAGTAATGTTTGTATTTCATGACCATCAAATTGATAAAAACAAAAAAAATATATTTATTTAAAAATTAGCTTTTGCTTGCGGCTTCGCTTGTGTAATGTAGATTTTGTTCTCAAAATAAACATTATGTTGAAAAATACAGACACGTTGGCGCAGTGGTCATTGCAACTGACTCAAGCGCTAACGGTCGCGGGTTCGATCCCCGCTCACGGCAAACGTCTGTATCGGTCATGTGGATGTTTTTCGTGGTCTGGGTGTTTGTGTTAGTGTTGTGAGTGTTTCCGGACCCCCGACACAAGGTCACGCGATCTTAATGGGGGCCGTTGAGTGTGATGCGTTTATTTATAAAAAAAAGTTATATCGCAATCGAATGAACGCAATAACATGAAAATATATAAAATACAAACATACATATACATTTTTAAAATATACCAGACTCATAGAAAATAAAAATTATATTCGAAACACATAGAAACAAATACACAAGAGTTGCATTCAAATTGTACTTTAAGTGAGCCATTTGTCTCTATCGACCTCGGGTGGATATACTAACTCGTGTAATAAGTTATGGATCACTCAACTTAACTAGATAAGCTTAATTTTGTTGTTTTGATCACGTCTACCAATTGGTTTTATTAAGCAAACTGCCAAATCTTATCTAAAATGAATGTATAACGTATTATACGTGTATACAGTTTTCCTTTTATTATTGTATGTAAAATTTATATACCTGTATATATATAATGTAAAAATACTCACTAAAAATATTCGGTGATATTATTTTTATAAAAAACAAAATGAATATAATTATATAAACAGGGAGTAGAATGAAACACATAGCTTAAATATGTAATCAAAAATATAACAATACAAACAAAACTTCGGGGTAAAATAATCACGTAATGAATAAAAAAATACTTACCATTTTTTTTTTACTTATAGACATACTCGTACATAAAATGGATTCAGAAAAAAAAGTATTCGATCCTATTTCTAATGTACTTTCATTGTAACGTCTAAAAGCCGATTATAAAACGTGGGCGGTTCAATCAAAGGCACTTCTAAATTCTTTACGTTTTTGTAACAATTTACGAGAGGGAAGAGTGATTTGGAAATTTCGTAGAACTGTACATTAATCCCTGAGGGTATTTACGATATAAACATTTTATTGTTTTAACGTTGCTTATAAATATATCAAAATCAAAAAATACTTTATTCAAACAAAAAGTACTTAAATTAAGAAAATGCTACCACCGGTTCGGAATGTAGATTCTACCGAGAAAATTGTGTTATTAAGTATATACATTTAAAAATTCCAAATGTATATATTAAACATCCTGTATGAAATCCAGCTATACTAAATTTATGCATTATTATCATCTATATAATCTTGTACAGAATAATATGCTCTAGCTATTAAAGACTTTTTAATATACAATTTAAACTTAATCATTGAAAACTGCAAAAAATTCTGTGGTATTTTGTTATAAAAACGGACACCTTGCCCCAGAAAGGAAACATTTACTTTGCGAAGTCGAAAGCTATTTATATATTTTTTATTTAATTATTTTTATAAACAAACTAGCAGTTTCCCACGGTTTTGCCTGTATACTTAGAGGAATTTGATACTCAACAAACTTTCAAGCCTCTTTTAACTTAGGAGATGGATTTTTCAAAAATCCTTTGTTAGTGCACACTTTAATAATATATGTGCATACTTTAATGATATTTATGATAAGTTTGTGCAAAACTTTACGTTTCCCAGCTATTTCAGCTCTGCGTTGATCGATCAGTCAGTGAATATGTCAGCCAGTTAGTTTGGGTTTTTATATATAGACAGATTATGCAATAGACGTGCTATCCTAACTTGTCAATTTCGGTCTAGTTGAGACAAAAGTATGATTAAATGTAATTTCTTCCGTTTTGACGAGAAATAATTATTCGAAAGAGAACATATACTCAGTTACTCAATCACACTTTTAATGTCTTATTACATTGTTTTATTGCAAAAAAAGATTAGCCTCTTTAAATAAAATTCAAAATTATAACTGACTACAGTTTTAAATATAAGCATTTTATTCAAATGTATCTTGGATATACACGAAAAGAATGTTTTATAATCCTTACGCCTAAAAAAGCAAACTTCTTATACCTCGACCACATTAATTTCTCGAACGTAAACCTGATACGTAGAAATCAGATACTTGTTATGATTTAGCATCGCCAGGCCATTTGTCGTACGCCATCTTGCAATATGTGGTCTCGGATTGCGCGGGCGCTGCTGTTATTTAAGCAAAGCGTAATATCAGTAAATTATACTGCAGCAATAATTGTATACGGACGCGGAGCGTAGCTCTCGAGATATGTATAATTTGTATTTAGTCCATATCGATACAATCGAGTCATTTTCTTTATTAATACATTCAAGATGGTACGCAGATGACGTTGTCGTTTTATGGTTATATTTTTTGTACGATTTCTGCTACTTAATAAGCGTGGAATGCGATGTCTCTACTTATTTCCGTTCAATTTATCTTTTTACCTTATTATGTACGCGTACGAGTCATTTTAAAAGACTTGTGTGCATGCGTGTACATATAATGTATATGTGTGTGAAAATAAGCTTTTGTATGTGTTTTGAAACTTCTTGCTCTTTCACTCTTGATTCAAACTAATATTTGCGTCTCTCTTCAACAGATGGTTCTGTCATTTCGATGATGACAACTATGTGAATGTGCCTCGATTGATAAGCGTACTACAAACTTATAACCATCAAGAAGATTGGTATCTCGGAAGAACGTCGGTTTATGAACCCGTGAAAATATATAAGAAACCTACTAGTAAGGTAAATTTAATTTAAATGATTAGAAAACTTTAGCAATAAGTCTTTTCATTAAGCAAATTAGAATTTATGTGGCATTTTCTGATTTCACGAGTTCCAACTTAATTTATTGCCATACTCGCTTCATTATAAGTCTCGTTATGTTAATTTTTACACTTTATTATAATTCTAGTCATAAAAGTTTATTAGAAAGAACTGAGATTCTCAATTATAACAGATTTGTTATATGGACGCTGATAAGCAATACTGTGTCAAGCCACACGGACTTCGTTTTGAGAAAATGGCGTCTAAAGATGTCAAACCTATTCTTAATAAATTTGTTTCAAGACATATATATTCATATTTTCTTTTCTATTTTGATAAAATGTATAGTGAATCAAAAGCAGATAGATTTATTTAATACGATATATAATAATAAGTTTTTAAAATATTTGATATTATTTTATAAATTGCAAAATGGAACGCACCTGAAATTCGAAGCATTGAGTTAAAAAAACTTTTTTCCATACTTATTTAGTTTAGATGACTTGAATTTTTTTTGAATAATGTTAAATAGGTGACGTAATATCAAAATACATCTATATCTTAAAATTTGACTTTTTGTGGGTTGACACATTATTGCTTATCAGCATCCATATATACATAGTATATATCTGATAATAATATTAGTCAGAATAAAGCATAACTTATGTTACTTCACAGACTATAGTGTTCATAAATTATTTCATACAACATGAAGGTCTATGCCAAAAGTAAAGTTAAAATATATCAACTCTGTTACAATCTCGTCTGGCATCGATTCAGTAAATGATTGATATCGATATATCGCTAGATAGATTATGTATGACATTTTTCAAACTATCAATTACCAGTGAACAAGGTCAAGGACATGAACCACTCACACCAGAATAAACTTAATTTCATTTTGATATTTGCCAAAAATTTGCTACCGATTGGATGGACAAAATAACTCAGACTTGAAAAGAGCCAATGAAAGGCCTTTGAAGGCTTAATTATAAAAGCGATAAGGACCTTAATAATTTTGTTGCAGTTACTATTTTCCTTTTGGTTTGCGACTGGTGGTGCTGGATTTTGTGTCAGCAGAAGCTTAGCTTTAAAAATGTTACCCGTGGCAAGGTATGCGAATTAATACTTCATTATAAATAATGTTTTTTTTTTTTCTATAATTGATAACGTTTAATTTTGTTTTAGCGGTGGACGATTTATAAGTATCTGCGAAGGTATTCGGTTGCCAGATGATGTATCCATGGGGTTTATTATAGGTATAAAAAAACTTTAAGCATAACCTTGCAATAAAAAAATTGCTCTGTATAAAAGTGACACGCGTCAAAGATATCAGAATATAAGTATCAAACTTTCTTTCAGAACATCTTATGAAGAAAAATTTAACTAGGGTGCCCGAGTTCCATTCTCATTTGGAGCAAATGAAACTTCTGATGCCGGAAACTTTCCGGGATCAAATATCCTTCAGTTACTCAAAGTCTAAGAACGGTTGGAACGTCATAAATGTTCCTGGCTTCGATGTTAGATATGATCCTACTAGGTAAGAATTGCATATATGTTTTATTTCATAGTTTTTCAGCGTATCATAAGCGACGGGGGTCAACGGGATGCGGAGTGTAATACTCGGCTGTGATTGGATGAAATAACACTTGAATTACCGACAAGTTTGCGACAGATAGTCTATCTAACCCTATAGTCAATCGTCCCCGGTCTCCTCTACCTGAATGGCGCCAACGGAACCTCATTACTAAGCCTTTGCTGTCCATCCGTTTGTTGGTCTCTCAGCAGACTGTATCTCATGAACTGTAATAGACGTTACATTATTACGGTTCATGAGATACAGTCCGCTGACAGACAGACAGAGAGAGAGTTTGCAGTATGTGTTTTATTGCCGCTATAACAACAAACACTAAAAACCGAAAAAGGGTGAGTCGGTCTTTACAATTTTTTATTTAATTATTTATTTTATATTTTTCATACAGCACCTCTTTTATTCTTGCTAACCTCTGACCAAAAATGAAGGGTGTTATAAGTTTAACATGGGTATCTGTGTGTATGTCTGTGGCATCGTAGCTCCCCTACAAATGCAACAATTTTGATCAGGTTATTTTTTTTTTAATTTGATATTATCAAGATGGTTCTTAACTATAATTTATGAATATCTGTTCAGAAGTTTCAAGATCTCTCTCTTTTCTAGTTATTGAAAGGATCTAAGCAATTTCTACTAGTCTAATCGACTCGATATTTACTATACTATGCACGATATCATTGAAGCTCTTTGAAGTAGTTTTAATGAGTTGATTGTAGGGTTTCATATTTTATAATATTATTTTCATTAATGATGCTTAAAGCTTATTTATCTTACAATATCTCACCATAACTGTTTAACCCTTAAATGCATGATTTTTATTTATATCAACAGGATAAAAAACAATTTGTGTAAACAGCTAACCAGTAGATTTATGGAATAGTAAAGAATAGTAAAAAAAAATGTATTATTGTATTACAGGACATGTAAAATATAAACATACAGCTAAACTAGACGTTTAGTAAAACTTCTAGTTAACAGTAGGCTTTGAATTAATGTTGCCTTTTTGATACATCATTCATTTAAGGGTTGATAAATAGTGTATATCTAAAGCTCGGCTCTGCCATGGTTAGAATTTAGTTGCATGAATTATATAAAATGCTGACCAGTGTTTAGATAGACTTAAATTTTTCATTATTCTATCAGAAGTTATGTCGGATGTTGCTGTTTCAAGCAGCAACAGCAACTTTTGAAACCGCATAATCCACGATATAGCGCTCACCCGCACGTATTCTGCAAAATAACTTGTGTTTACTGTCGTGTTGGGAAACTTTAAATCGCTTTGGTTATACATTATTTTATCTTAGTTAGGATCTGTTTTTGAGTCATATCAATAAATATTCATGTAATATGAATTAAACATTGAAATTGGTGTATAATATTTGGATGTTGATAAGCAATAATGTGTCAACCCATAAAAGTTGAATTCGGAGATATTGATGTATTCAAAAAAAATTCATGTCATCTAAACTAAATAAGTATAGAAAAAGTTTCTTAATTCAATTTTTCATATTTAAAAAACTGATTATTATATAAAATTAATAGTATAACAATCTAATTTTTGTTCATTTTAGCTTTTATCAAAATAAAAAAGAGAAAATGGATATATACGTCTTCAAACAAATTTATTAAAAATAGGTTTGACATCTTTAGACCCCATTTTCTCAAAATGAAGTCCGTGTGACTTGACACAGTGTTGCTTATCAGCGTCCATTTATGAAACTTTTTTCATTCACGATCTTTGTATATCATGACCTAATTCTTATTCATAAATTGTTTTCGAATCATAATCATTTTACTTTATAATATTTTCATTTCAGGTTTCTTTCGCTGCATTGCTTCCTCTTCCCTCATTTTAAATTCTGCCCCAGGTAGTACCAAACTGAGAACATAGTTTTATTTTTATAATAGAATTTTATCTAAATAGTACAGTTTATTTTAACTTTCCTATACATCGTTTACATATTTACAAAACGATTCATTTTTATCTATTAGGTGCAATAACCATTATTTTTTTGAAAAATTCATAAACAATTTTTTTTATGTTATCTGTGTTGTGAATATTGTCTAGATTGTGATATTAATTTAACAATCTTATGGATATTGTAAAAAATATATAATTCGGTTATTAAATGTAAAAATATAAAATATTATGTGTAATATAAGAGCAATCTCGTTTAGCCTAAGTGGCGTGCGTTTCATAGACGCTTGGGAGCACGAATTTGATGTCCATTGTATATGAAGTGTTGTATATTATAAGAAAGGTAAAGAACAGTTTCATATCTCACCCAGTTGACAAATATTTAATTTATTTGAATTATATCTTGTTAGGCGAGAATTACACTAGGAAGTTTTGCTCAAGGACTTGCATAAGATTTATATAAATTGTTTCTCATTGATTTTACATCTGAAATAGTTTACTATGAGCAACTTATTTTTTAACATTTAGGTAACCTCATAGGTAATTATTACAAGAATGCTGAGTTGTTTTATATCAGTTACTAGAGCAAAACATACAAGTGTAATTCTAGCCTTACGGTGATGAGTTATGAATCTGTCTCGGGAGAAATATTGAAACAAAGGGACGTTCAAGAAATATTGAATCATAGAAATCAGTTTCATGTTCATTCAGTTTTCTTTACTTTCTTTATACTTTTTTTCAAAGTTCTTTTGCACGCCACAGCTTATGTTGTATAATTTTATGCCTAATGAAAATAATAACTGTGATATTAGATTGTATTTAAATCCTAAGTTGTGTTTATAGTTTACTAATAAATATGTATTTAAAATTCTTCCAGTCAGAAATGTTATGACATTGTTGGATAATAGGTTGTTTATTAAATAAACAATTGTAATTTAAATCTTATCTTTTATTTATATAACCATTCATGAATATTATTTTATCAATATTCAAGCCCTATATACTAAAATCCATCCACGCAATACCTTTATAAAACGCGATGTATTTATTCTTTCACCAATTTAATACGTAATGATTCTAGATATAAATTATATAAATATCAGCTACTAATAATAAAATGCATATTATACATACACATAACACTCCCTTCAGTTAGCGTTCAAGTTTTATGAAGTTACTTTGCAGTACACAATTATAAACAAATTTACTCAGTTCAAAGTTTTTCAAAATCTTTGTAATATATTCTCAAGTAGTTACAAACTTGATAAATAACGTCATAATACATAAGGATACTGATAAGCAATAATGTGTCAATCCACAAAAAGTCGAATTCTGAAATATCGATGTATTCAAGTAATCTAGAGTAAATAAATACGGAAAAAAGTTATTTTATAAAATGTTTGAATATTGAAGTGTGGGCCATAGTTTGCAATATAAAAGAAATCTTCTGTATTAGAAAAACTTATTATTTGATAAAACTTTTTATTCCACCAATCTTCTTTTAAATCACTATAGATTTTATCAAAATAGACAAGACTGAAAAAGAAATTTGTTAAGAATTTGTTTGACATCTGTTGACGCCATTTTCCAATATGGAGTCCGTGTGGCTTGACATATTATTGCTTATCAGCGTCCATATATAAATATTCAGTATTAGCACATTAATCGTATTTAACATCACACAATCAATTAGTATGACACCTTTCACTAATAATAGCACAAATATGTAAAAAATTCCACATAAATCAATGGAAAATCCAATGGTGAAGTGAGATAGAATATAAATGGAATGCATTACGTGAACTTGAGTCGCAAAATCAGAATGAGATGTCTGGCGACAGCTTACTCAGCCGTGCTTAACATTCACGGAATGTTAGGTTAATGTCCTTATAGACGTGTCGATGTTTAAAATATTCCTTGTATGGTATAAGTAGGTTATGGAATTGATTGATTTTATTAAAATTTA
Organism: Hypolimnas misippus; assembly: GCA_037950945.1. Classification (NCBI taxonomy): domain Eukaryota; kingdom Metazoa; phylum Arthropoda; class Insecta; order Lepidoptera; family Nymphalidae; genus Hypolimnas; species Hypolimnas misippus. Next base: position 4,135,036 of record JBBEEQ010000024.1, read on the forward strand.
TAAGACTTTAAAAAATGCTACCGACTTCAAAAGATGACATAATTATTCTAGTAGTTTTAAGCTTAAATCTAAATTACTGAATTTGGTTAAAATTTTATGGGACTTTGTCGATGTAGCTGTTTTCGACAAATCGGAAACCATACATTTTAAAAAGTCCCGAGCGAATTGAGAACCTCCTTCCAGTTACTTCTTTTGCGTTAAGCTATATCTAACCCTGTTAGTCTATTTTACCCTGTATTCCTCTTTACGTTTTATCTCTATACCAAAATTTATTATGCTTAGTGCAGCGTGAATACGTAACTAATGGATAGAAAGACAGATAGGCAAATAGACAGAGGTACTTTCGCATTTATATTATTATTAACACATTAAACAAGAGAATTAAGACAATTTAAGTGGTAGCGCATGCAATTGGCTTCTGTGTTTACAATCGCTGATTTAGATAACTCCTGGTAATGATTTTGTAAAGGTAATTTTGTAAATTTTCGGTTTTGTAGAGAATTTTTTCAACAATTTTTGCTTCATAATTATTTTGTTTAGGATCATTTAGAACATAAGTACTATAAAAAGGTCTAGATCTTCACGAAATTCGTTTGAGTTGGATTAGAAAGCGCACATAATTATTTATTCTATAACAAGAATAAAAGTGTTCTATTCACATCATCCTTTTTAAAATATTTTCATTGATAATTCAACTCTTTAGTCACATTTATACCATATTTATAACATGAAATGCACTTCAATGGGTCTCCAAGAACATAAACCTACAGCGAAAAGATTTAGTATTTATCGAAGTTGAATGCTGAATTCGTTCCGTATACGGTGCTAAAAGTATCTTTGGTAGGCTATAGATTACAAGTTTTAGTATAGATCTACTGTTTATGTCTTGAAATATTATATCATGAAGTTTGTTTACTCTAATGGGTCTATTTTATATCAAATTCACGCTTAAGTAAATAAAAATATTCAATACGAAGCCTTTATTAGAATCGTTTCTCTTGGGGATATCCTTATTATGTTTTGAGTTACTGTTTCAGCTAAAGTAGAAGAATACGATATTTTTATCGAAAAAAATACATTAATTACCTCCTATAGGTATATACTTATTCACGTACAGATTCATAATATCAGTTCAACACTGTACATAGCTAATTAAAAACAAAATTGTAAACCGTGGGACCCAAGTAGCAACACGCATTGTATCTAAAATTATTAATTATCCATCCATATTACAAAATTTTAATCGTGACCGAATTACCTGATTATGCACTATAAAATCTTCTTTAAGCTACTTAAACGATTAATTACCATTGACATGGTTCATTCGATCCGCGGTGGCGGGTCCCGACGTTTCCTGTCCGCCACCTGGCCGAGATTATTTCTTTTTCTTCTAATCGATTATTAGTAACTGCAGACTCACTCTACGTAATTGGGTTCTTCTTCGATTTGTTCTGCATCAGTAAGACCTTTCGATACCATTAATATAGATACATCTAAATATACTGCTATACAATTTTTAACTGTATATGTATTAGTACTATTGTCATTGCAAGTAATAAAGAGCCCTCTTACGGTCTGAAATTGGTCTCGTTTACAGCGGGAAGTAGCTGTGTCACAATCGGTTCCCAGAGGTGATCGGTTCTAAAAATTAATGTCATAATTTCCTTTAAAAGTAGTAGCATTAACTACATCAATAAAAGTTTCCTATCTGGTTGTATGCCGTCGATCGATTAACCGAACTGGTTCATTTAATGGCATCGAATAAACATAATTTCAGCTCTCAAAGAGCGCCGATTGATCTCTCACCCACAAGTTTGGAAATGACACCCAATTAAATCGGACCCCTATTTGTTTCGAAGACTATCGCTACACGCTGCGGTTTCTTCGTTATAAGTTTTGTGCTCTATATAACGTTTCAACGTTATTTATCCATGCTTTAAATACTTTTCGCCATTGACTAAATTCTGGTGAAATCAAGAAACAGTTTGAAGTTTCTGTTTTGATTCTGAACAGTTAGAATCTAATTCATAGGTATTTTATCTTAAAAAAAATTACTTATGCGGAACAACATTTGTGTGTAACATAAGGTTATATTTGCATAAAAAGACAAAAATTTAAGCAGAAAGTGAGTTATCCGCACAAAAATATTAAATAAGTTAGTTTAAATCGAGTAACTCAAGTGCTTTAGGGAATCGAATAATTCAAGTTCGTAGAAAACGGGATTCTCTAATCGTGTTTCATCGATTGACGACGAGCGAAATAAAGGACATGGAAAAACTTGCACGATCTCAAATATTCGAGACACACTCTTTGAAGTAGCGATATAATTGGCATCAGACCAGTTAATAACAGTTTTATCGTCAAGCGAGACAGGACCGGTCTGTGTCAATTAACCCCCAGCTGCAGTGCGACATGTAAACGTGAAGACTATTGAGAAACAAGTGATTGACGATTTTCCTTTCGCAAACATTTTGCAAAGACCTAAGCTAGAATTACGAAATTGTCTCAAGCGTGATTTTGTGTAAGAGAAAAAAAATACAATACTTTTCATGTCCCTTTTTATATGAGGACGAATAAGTCCGTGCTTATTATCATACTTTTAATATTGATAATTATTATAAATGTCTATTACATTAATATATTAACTACTGAATGTTTTACATAACTAGCCAATTAAGGGCTTACGTTCGCTAAAATGCCAGTACAAAACAACATTAAAACACACTCAAAAAGAGTTAAACTTAAAAATAAACAAATATAAATTCCCACAAAAAATATTCAGAATTTAATTAAGTAATTTATTTAATTAATAACCATCAAAATAGCCTTGTGAATTACATTTCATATAAAACAGGTGGTGGAATAGAAACTCAAACCGAATGGTCTATTGCAAAACAAAATGTAATCACAGATTAGCTCATGCAGATAACTTGAACCACATTTGTATGGGCGTGACCTCACGACAGCCGCACCCTTGACTGGCTCGCCAGTTACTCATTGTCCGGTAGTGAAAGGGCATGTGAATTAGAATACTGTTTGATATTATAATTTTGCAGCTGTTATTTAAATATAACAGGACTTATTCTGATCATTTGATAGTTGTTTTTTATGTCGTTTTGTGTACGTATTAAATGACACCACAAGAAAGTTATATAAAATTATGTTATTAAAAGGGATTTTCTCTTTTATTGTTAATTATGGTATTGCTTAACATATGTAAAAATCACTTTAAATACATATTTAATTACACAGTTTTACAACGTAACAATACTATTGTAGGATTGACAAATTGGATATTAAAAAAGAATATTTAAAAACAAGGAATTATCCTTTATAAATATTTGTGTATACGTATGCAATAAAAGCTAAGATGCATACAACTCGTATAGAAAACGTTCCGAGACTTAATCCAGTTTGAATGTAAATAGAAATACAGCATGAAAAGAATCAAAGGATGACCTTTAACGGGTTATAAAAGATCTGATCTGAATGCTTACTCTATATTAACTTTATTGAATGCGTATTGTATGACACTCCCGCCGATGAATATGGATCGTTCAAATATTAACATGACACACTTAACCGCCCCCTATTTCGTCTTGATTGGGAGCTGTGAAAGGAAGATTTAAATTTGTCGGCTATTACTAGAGAACTGAGATGGAACAAATTATTTAAACGCGAGTACAAATCTGAACTTGTGCTGCTGAGTTTTAAAAGTACTCAATTTGTGTTCACTGCTCACGTTCGACAACAAAGGAAAACATCGTGAGGAAAGAACCATTTGTTTGAAGAAACTCTACAACTTATATATCTACAAATCTATGGTTGATAAATAGATTAAACTTTCATGTTTGTAGTAAACTGAAAAAGAATTTCGTTCAACAGTGGATTAATAATTTAATCGCATTGTTTCTTACTCCTTATAAAACCAAGAAAGCTTCCCATACTAGCCTCCGGTAAAACTAATCTTCGTGTTATTCTGATGTATAAATTATATTACTGTAAAGTTTCATTAAAATCTGTTCACTAGTTTTTTCGTAAAAGAACAACAAATATCCATCCAAATAACTATTTATCCATAGAAACTTTTGCATTATTAATAATAGTAAGATGTACTCACACCTGTATTATAAATTTAAAAGTAACTCTGCTTTTTATGCCAAAACCGCGGAACCAAATTTCATGAATTTTGATATAAATACAAATGGACCTTGGAAAAGAACGTAAGCTCATTTTGTTGCAAAAAGATGAAAGTTTGTATGGAGAATCCATTATTTTTCAAATATATATACATATAAGGTATTCAATATAATTATTCTACGCAGATAAAGTTTTAATAGCGATAGTTTTACATAATTAACCCTCAATCCATACCAAAATTATAATCCAATAATCAAATATAATCTATAGCGATGCTAAATTTTCTTAAAGCGATCTATTTCGCTTCAACACTGTTTTATATGGAAGCTAAGCCAATTTATCTATGTCAAATGAAATTGCTATATTATCCATCTAGTTATTATCGACCAGTAAATGGACAAGCGACAGCAGACCAGTCACGAACTGCTCCAGAACGATAATTACATATCGAATAGGCAGGTGTTGTGCAAAATGCTGCAGAATCAGAATATCATCTAACAGCGCTGCCTATCACATTGAGATACCGGTAATGGATTATGTTAATAATTCAAATAAAACCTTTTAAAATTATAAATATTTAAATTAAATAAGATAAACAGCTAATAGCAATATATGCTGATCTATATATGGATGCTGATAAGCAATAATGTGTCAATCCACAAAAAGTCAAATTCGGAGATATTGATATATTTTGAAACTGCGTTACCTATTTAACATTATTCAAAAAATAATCAGTCATATAAACTATATAAGTACGAAAAAAAGTTCAAGTGCGTTCCATATTTTGCAATTTATATAATAATCTCAAATATTTGAAAAACTTTTGATGAAATAACACATTTGCTTTTTCGTTATACCTTTTATCAAAATATGGATTATATAATTCTTCAAACAAATTGATTAAAAATAGGTTTGACATCTTTAGACGCCATTTTCTTAAAAAGAAGTCTGTGTGGCTTGACACAGTATTGCTTATCAGCGTGTATATATAAAAGCGAAATAGCACTTACGTATTAATCACGAAATGTCAGTAACTATAACATTAACTAAATTAAAATTGTTCTGGTAGGTTCGTTATAAGGTCTAGACATCTGCTAAGATTTTACGAACCTCCACTGCTAAGGGGATAAAACGGGGGTTGGAAGTTTGTAGTAAAGTCCTATGTATTTGAAGTAAGAGATTTGAAATTTTGATTGTATAATCGTGAGTGGACAAAAAATCGCGATGCACATCTAAATACAACACAAATTTTGATATATTTACTAAAATTTTATTGTAAGATACTAACTTTGATGCAGTATTAAAAGAAATATTTATATATAAATAATTTACATATAATACCTTTCATAGATGTTACGAGAATTATGGATTCAAGTGATACATTTATAAGATATAATATAATATAATATAATTAAAAGTTAGCAATTTATTAATTTTACGTTTCTTCATTTCTATTTATAAAATGTTAATAATTTACATATATGAGCAAGCTGTGGTCTCCTATAATCGAAGGAGCACACATATTGTGTTAAAGTAACATTGTTCTTTTTTTAATTTCTTTGGTGTGTATCTTTTGTTGGAGATCCTAAAATAAAATAAGATAATTAAAAGATGTGAGTTCGGAGAGGCTGAAAAGTAAAAGCTTTATAAGAAAGGATCAAGCGTGGTTGGTTTCTGGTAGGAACCGGGTTCATTAACTTGTTCAACCCTTAACCATAAATGTCACGCACAACGGTCCCCGGACAAAGGGTAGACGATAAACCGGTATAAAAGGAGCCGAACATTAATATTCTTTTAACAACACTCAATACAAATGCACTTAATTAGTTTTAAATAACTCAAGTATAAAAATATACTTTACAAAAATATATGTACTTTCAAGCAAAACCAAATATTTTTTTAATTACACTTTTATTAATCGTGACTCGCGATTGCACTTAAGGAGTATCATCAGGAGTGTAACAATGTAATTTAACAAACTAACATTCGATTTCGAGCATTACGTTACAATTCGCTTTGGTTTCCTAGAATTACGGTTCGTCCAATTATGTACACCATATTATGGGCGTCTAGAAAACTCTTTGAATTGATAGCGTCAAAACACGCTTTATCATCATTAAAGCGATCACTTAAAGCTAGACAACGTCGTCCTAGGAAACCTAACTTAACGAGCATTCGCCATTAATGTCGGAGGAAACGGTCATATTGTTTAATGTTACACATTATAATACAATAGTTCCCAATTATATCCCCAGAGATTGTATTGTAATCCTCAATTCTTCTCACCCACTGATGTAATGCTCGAATTTGAACTGTTACATTACAGGCGAATATTCGCGTTTAAGGACAGCCTGAATACGAGTTGTAACGTAATGTCTATAATCTTTCTCAATAAACTATTTAACACAAATTATTTTTTATGAAATCGGATGAATAATTTCTAGAACAAAAGAATAAATTTTTAGCTTCATAAGTATAGTAAAATTTCAAAATACTAATCGTAATTAATTAAGACAAAAAATATTTGTGATTAAATATCTAAATGTAATACATTTATCCCGAAACGTTGTAAATTATTTAGCAGACAGCAGAAAATTGGAGATTTCATTAAGCAACCATTTAGTCTTCAGTGTCTCTGAATGTAGTACGCCGCTGCAATACACAAGCGACCACACCCATAGATAAAATCGTATCCGATAGATATAAAGGAAAATGTAACGTATTTATATCGACATAAATACCAAAATATAATATCGATAAAAGATAATTTACTGAAACTAAGCTAAGCTAAAGGGTACAAATCAGGTTGTGCGGTGTATTAAATGCTAACCGTATTCTAGAGTTATGTACAATTTGTAGGTACCGAGAATAATTATATAGATAACAAGCCGTGATCTGCGGTTTCGGCCGTGTAGTAAAAAACAGCCTATGACACAAGATATGCCATTTCAAATTTCGTCCGTAAAATTCGCAGCAAAAAGAAGAATTAAACATACGAACTCGTAATAATTTTGCATTCAAAACATTAGTTTGATTAGAAAGACATTATGAATAATATGACAATTTTATATAAGTTTGACGCACGTGGTTGTGTGTGCTTACTACATAACTCCTTATCAAATGAATCAATTTTGATGTGTTGTTTTTGTTTGAATGCGTAATCGGAAATTTTGATTGTAATCGAGATGGTTCTTCACTATTATTTATGAAGATTTGTTTAGAAGTTTAAAGGTTATCAGCTCTATTCTAGTTCTTGAAAGGATCTGAGTAAGTCTGAGTCAACTTATTAACTTTCGTTTTGAGCCTCGTTAAAATGGTCTCAATTAATATATTGTTTTTTTTTTCAATTTTAAAATTCATTTTTATTATTTCCAATTTTCAATTTTATATTATTATCAAATTCATAGCTTTTCCTTTATTATTTGATATGGTTAGCTGTTTACACCCAATGACATAATACTCGTTGGTAAAAAAATAATAATTGTCTAATATTACATTCACCGTTCTAAAGTTTCTGAAGTATTAATCCAACATCTAGACTATTCATCAATCTTCTTTCATCAGAACACCAATCCATTTAGACTTGATTTTATAACATCTAAAAGTTGCATTGCAAAATTGCAGCGATGTCAAACAGAATTACTTTGAGACAAAATAAATAAAATACCTCCTTCAGACTAAACCTTTTTAATTTAGAGTTTTATATATTTTTTACAGTCTTATACTCTTAAAGTCTTTAAATGTATATAAGGACTTTATAAATAAAATCTTCTAGTTTCTCGTCGCTATTTAGCGTAATAGATCTAAGAGGCTATGAGACGCAACCCATTCTTAAGTGCTAATATTAATCTGAACTAAATTACAACCGGACTAAGTGTTGAGCGGTAGCGACTTTTATTTAATTTTAAGACGATTTCAGCTATACTTTATAACCTACGATCATAAATTAATTACATTTAAATGCTTACAAATTAGATATTTAATTACTAAAAATTTTTTTTTTATAAAACGTTTTGCTGACTTTAAAACAGGAGGAGGTGGTCAATTCGTCAGAGATTCGTTTTTTTATTCGTGTATGGAAAATATTACAAGAAAAATTTGAAGATTTACCTTTAATTATTTTCAGTCAATATAATTGAGATTAATATTTATTCTACCTATACTAATATTATAAAGAGGAAAAGTTATTTGTAAGTTTGTATGTAGGGGTAATCTCTGAAACTACTAATCGGATTTGAAAAAATTTTTTTGCTTGGGCTAGCCTATTTACTGAGGAAGGTTACAGGCTATATTACATTACGGTATGACTCATAGCAGCGAAGCAGTAATCATAACCGTGAGTAAAACCGGGAGGGACAGCTAGGTATTTAATATATGTAGATGTCAATAAATAATTCATTGTCAAAGGGAATATTGACAGTTGCAGGAATAAAAAGTTTTGTAATATTTTATAACAGATTTTACCCCCATATATAAAGTAAAACCTAGATTTATACAATGCTGAAAAAAGAGGATTCTGATATTCGCTACATCGTATTTCCTTGGACCAAGTTAATAAATGCGCAAGTAGCAAACAAATAATGCAGAGAAACCTCAGCTTAAAGGTGTGGCTTCTATAAGCCAGCGAGTACTTGTACAATTAAATTTATATTAAAACTCGGTAGTGAAAGGCTGTTTCGAAAGTTGTAATTATTAATGAATTGAGGATATTATGTAAAATCGTTTTAAACTAGATCATATATGTTGAAAAAATTATGACACTTTTTCACTTAAACGTAGGTGGATGCTTGTTGAAAAAGAGGAAATACGGTTTAAGGTTAATCAATTTAATTTTATTATATAAGCTGTTCGTGTTACTTTTTATTCAATTTAGAGACTATCGATCTTGTACGTCTCATTTTATATCAAAATAGCCACCTAACATTTTTTTAGGGGAAAGTTTAACAATATATCCATAAAGATTAAACTGTGAGAACATTCGGGAAAAAGTGTCACAAAAAGAAAAAATAAATAAAAATAAAACGGTGTTAAAATAATTAAGATGAGCGTTGATTCAAAAGAAAAATGTTTATTGGCAACTTATTTATTATCTTATTAACAGGTTATTTTAAGGCAATATTTAGTGACGCTATCGCAGCTAAAAAGGTAAATGTATTGGTATACTTGGAATCATTTCCCCGGTTTGTAATTGTTAGACACTATTACAATATCTTTAAAATTATCTTCTACTGATTTAGAAAAGGGTTTTTTTTCTATATGCTCTATTTCACTTCGAAAATTATAAGATAAATCCTATTTCTTAGCTCGGAGTATTTGCTATTACAAACAGAGAAATCACTTCGTTACCATTGTTGTGGTGTGTTTGAAAGAATCATAACAATCTTTGAAAAAAACGTTTTCGATAGGAAATCATTGTAATTGTTAATACTTCAATCAACTCCGTCGTTCAAAGGAACATTGTTTTCGAATGATTCCTATAAAATCAAAGAATTTATTATGACCATCCCATAAAGGCGGCCCGAAGATTAAAACGTTACAATACCGTTTTGAAACCGCACTTTGTACAATCCCCCTAATGTTTTTCATTTCAACTTTTTATCCGACCACATCTTTGAAACTTTCTGTATAAAAGCCACTAATAGGCGGTGCGGTTGAAAAACTTCGCTATTTTACTCGAGAATGTTAAAATATTTCTAGAGTTGCTATGCCGCAAATTAGAATTAACATTATTTGGAAATGGTATCGACGTGTACATTATATCAATAAGCATTTACATACAAACATGTTCTTTTTAAACGTGAGACAAATCTTGCTAAAATTGTTATTAGTGTACAATGATTTATTATTTAATCATTTAGTGTTAAATTAACAATTATATTTTGTAGATGTGTATAAACATATTTAAGACTAGCTGTGCCCGCGACTTCGTTCGCGTGGATAACAGAATGCTTGGCATGTCTCCTGCAAAGCAAAGTTATAATAGCCTGCGGTCAAGAAAAGAGCCTTTTACTTTGGATTTGGAAACTTTCTGCTTGTATTTATAAGCAGACACTAACTCAGATACGGTATTCCTCCACGGTGTTTACAATAAATGTTGAAGAAAAGTGTTTTGTGCTAGTCTTTTTAAAATTTCGATTGTAAAACAGTATGTTCCCGCCGAGGTTCTCCTTACATTATATATCGGGTGAATTTTTTAACTGAGCTTGATAGGCCAAATCCGGAATTATAAGGAATCGCGAAAAATACTGAAAGGAGTCTTTTGATTTCATGATTTTCTTAGTCAGAAATAGAACCCACTAATTTTGAAAAAAAAAACATTATTGCACCACCTAATAGTGTCACCTGTAAGAATCAACTTTAGGAAAGTAATAGTAAGCGAAAAATAAAAGGAAAAGATTTATTTTTATACAAAATAACATTAAATCTATACATGAATTAGAAGTTAAGTAATCGATTCTACACAGACATAATCAAATATGTGGATTAAGTCATAGGTCCCGGTAAGTTAAGAAAAAAGTAAGCATTACTTCGAACGATTTGTTTATAGGTTGCATCAAAATGCTAGTCACCTACTAAAGTAAGGAAGGAGGGTGTGACAATCGAAAATATATAAAATGAATAACTCACAGTAACTTCTTTTATGTTGTCTATTTATTCTATGTGAGCTATACAAATGATAGAACGTGACGTTTGTTTTGGTCCCCGTCACCTAGGTAGGTTTAGATAATTCTTAAAAAGGTTAATCAATTTATTGAAAATCTACATTTCACTTCACTCGGCTATTGTACTCACCCACTATTAGCGTAACAACATCCCGTTATATTTTAATATTTAACTTTTGGGTATGATCTTTTTTTTTTTTGAAGAATTACTAAAGATTTACTTAATGTATGAATTTGACAGAATTTTGTAAAAAATTAGTCTTTTCTTTTTATTGCATTTAACTGTATACTATTACCTCACTAAAGTTGATTCTTATAATATGTCACAGTATCAGGTGATGCAATAATACAGAATGTTAATTTTTGCAAAATCATCGTGTTCGTTTCTGGCTAGGAAACCTTACTTTTCAAAAAATTAATGATATAGTTTTAGTTTTTATCTAAATCGGCTCTGTGACTCCTTCAATTATTATTTTTTGCTATTGCTTATAGTTTCGGATTTGGTCTATCATATCCAGTAAAAAAATACCCAGTAAATATATTATATTTTAAAATTATTATATTTATATAATATATATCTTCCCAATTTGAATTAGATGTTGTTCACTTCTTCATTGGTTTCAATTTTGTTCCTTATTACATTGGCTTTCTGCTAGTGAATAGTAGTCAGTTTCTTCAAAATCGGTCCAGCTATTTCAGATATTAGCCGAAACAAACTGAGTGACAAATAGACAAAAATTTTAAAATTGGTAATTTTGTTGTCAGTATACTTTCAGTATAGTATACTTTCATATGCATTAATTTAAAATTTCAAACAGACATATCAATTTCGGAATCGGAAATTGTTCGATATTTTATTGGTTTCTACAATATTTTGTTATCGCGTAATTCTCTGTTTTACTTATTCGTTAAAATAAATACATATTTTTTTAATAAAAGTAGCCCAAGTTAATCTTTATAATATTAACTGTCCATTAAATACGTAATGTTTCAAAGAACTTTTTAGACTTTGTGATATTTCGTGATTTTTTTCTTCCATCTCCTCTTCCTCCTTTGGGCCTCATTAATATGGGTTTAAAATATGGGATTAATGGACATCCCCTAACTGCGATCGAAAGTCCTATCAAACTTGATTCAGCTGTTTCAGAGATTAGTCGTAAGAAACAGACTGATAGACAAAATTTTTAAAAATGGATTACTTTATGTAAGTACTGTATATACTTTCATGAATTTCGTGAAAAGTCCAAAATAATGTTCGAGGTGAACCCTTAAATTGACAACTTTTTTATTTATGAACCGATTTAAATGAAACAAACACTAAATGTTAAGGGAAGCTTACTACTTATATTATATTAATGACCACACATCTAAATCGGATAAGCCGTTTTTGAGATAACGCACAGATAAACAAAATGACAAAAATTCTAACAGTTATTGTTTTGGGTTCTATTGCGTAGGTAAAAGGCCCCCAATATTTTTTTTCATATATCTTTCATGTACAGACAGCGACCCGTTAGAATTATTTTTTATATGTATAGACTAAAAAATATCTGTACTAATAATAATCTTAAATAAATGTAAGCCTAAGTCACTCCTTATAACATTTGCTAAGTGCGAGTATAAGTACCATCAAAATCGCCTCAGCCGTTTCAGAGATTAGTCGGAAATAACAGATAAACAGACAGACTGACAGATAAAAAATTAAAAAATGTATTTTTTTATGTAAGTACTGTATATACTTTCATGCATTTAGTGATAAGCACTGAAAAATGTTCCACGGGATTCCTTAAATTGACATAACTTTTTTATTTATGGACCGATTGACATGAAACAAAGCCTAAATGTTAAGTGAAGCTTACTACAATATATTAGTGAAAACCGCATCTAAATCGGATGAGCCGTTTCTGAGATTAGCGTGCACAAACGCACAGATAAACAGACAAACAGACAAACAGATAAGAATTCTAAAAATCATTGTTTTGGGTTCTACTGCGTTGATAAAGGCCCCCTATAATATTTTTTTTTTCATATATCTTTCATGTACAGACAGCGACCCGCTAGAATTTTATTATTAGTATAGAAAACAAAAACATGATAAGTAGATCTTTCATGTTTACTTTTATTTTTTTTTTATTAAAATATACAACATGTATACTATATATAAAAATAGAAAAGGGTTTTCTCTTACAGTAAAACATTTATAGACCCATTATTCGCTTCGGCTACTTACGGATACACCTGGTTAAGACTTACTCACTTTTTTTATAGGGAGACCGAAATTTTTAATTTTTCCTTACAGTTTTAAACATTTTCTTCAATATAAACCTTGTTCCGAAAATTACAAGCCCGACAAATATGAATAAGCCAAATAGTCAAACAGATGAAGCGGTTTTGAAGTGATACGCTTCCATACATTCAACTATTGATTTTTATTAAATTGATTAATAAATGTACAAATCATAACACTTCTATTTAAATTGCTTTTCCGTGCCCCATCTTGCGGTTACTGTGCGTTCTTATTCTATATTCATGCCTATTAAGGTATCTTTAAGTTCAGCCTTTTTCAAAGTTCATTAACGATATGTAAATTAATGTAAAAAGTTGGGTCTTTTTGCTCTTTGATTAACATTTTATATTTAAACATTTGTTACCTTATTCTCATTCACAACGTCTCTCTCTTTCTCTCTCCCTCTCTTTTCTCGTCGAGAATTTTGTTACGTTTATTATGCAAGTCCTGACAATTATGAACGACCGCTCTGGTATAATGGTATTGTATGTACCTCTTATGGGAGTACCGTTGCGTTTTCGATCCCCGCTCGGGGTAAATATTTGTACTTGCATAAATATTTGTCCCTAACCTCCTAGATCAGGGTGTTTGTCCTTGTAGGTGTCATTACCATGCTTGAGAGAGCACGTAAAGCTGTCGGTCTTGGTTGTTATCACAACCACCCTAATTATCGTTACTAATAAATAAATTATTCTAGTCTATATGGTTAAGTAAGGTTAGACTCACTTATACTCAGGGGTTGTGGAGGACAAACGGTCTGTGTAAAAATCAACAATGTGTCAATACATGGACTAGAATAATAAACAGATCCTGGTATAACTGGGAAAAATGCTAGACAGATGATATGGCTATCTAAGTCCTTTAACCTTTAATTAAGGTATGCTACTCAACTATTTACCATCTATTATTGTTTTGAAACCAGTAATTAATTATTATCAAAAAACACGACGTTTCCATAGTGCATGCAGAAACACAAACACATTTAAATTGCGAAAATAATCCAAAGCTGTTTTAAAGTATAGTAAATAATGACATTGTCATTATTCATTCTAACCACTGAACTGACCAGACGTGTAGTAACAAAGGAAGAAAATTTCTTTAACTCACTCGCTTCAGTGCAACTTGCCACTAGAAAAGCCAAGTTACATACGGCCCAATACACACCATAGTTATTTATGTACCATTATGCAATCAAAATTTTTTGTTTTTATTATTCAATATGTGTACTATTCCGTTAAAATAAACATCTAAATACATTAACTATAATCGTATAAAAATACAAAAAAAAAATAATTTAAACACAAAGGTTTGACACAATATATTAATAGAACTCAACCAAAGAACATACAAGTGTATATTAAGCGTTGACAAATGAAGGCAGTGGTATTGTATAACTGGATGCTGATAAGCAATAATATGTCGACCCACAAAAAGTTAAATTCGGAAATATTGATGTATTCTTATAATGCCATTAACCAAAGAATTGAATTGTACTCTGATAATATACCTATTTAGCATTATTCAAATTAAAGCCATCTTAACTAAATAAGCAAGGAATAAAGTTTCTTAATTTCGAATTTAAAGAGCGTTCCATTTTTACAGTTTATACAATTATCTCATATATTTGAAAACTTATTATTAGATATTTTTTTTCATTATACCAATCTGTTTTTATGTCACCTACCTTTTATCACAATAAAAAAAAAAAATTTGGATACTTCTATACTTCTTTATACAATTTTATTAAGAATACATTTGACATGTTTAGACGCCATTTTCTCAAAATGAAGCGTGTGACTTGACATAGTATTGCTTATCAACGTCCATCTATAGTTATAAAATACTTTTTAAAAGAGTAATTTGTAAGGCAAACGCTTAGACCACACAGGTTGTGTGGTCCAACTTCACCGGCATCCAGATATGAGAGGATTTGTTAACTTGTTCATTCGCTTTGCATAAACAGATAGGACACCCATTTTAACTATTCATGAAGAAACGTACGTTCCTTCTTCCCTCGACGCGAATAAATCTCGTGAAACAACGTTTGCAAAATGTATCTGATAGCCGATTCGCTGGCGAGGAAATAGTCCAATAGTTTTTTTTTTTTAACTGGTATAAAAATAAACCTTAAAATTCCTTCTGTCGGCTAATTGTGGTAAAATATCGCTAACAAAAAAGGCCAGATTTTGATAGTTATTAATTTTTTTTAGTACAAAATATTAGTCAGAATGTTGCATTTTTTATAGCGATAGTTTTGCGTAAACACCCTGGTGCTTGTACTTGCACATGATAAACAGGCTATTAAAACATTTTAGAACAAACTGTTGTAGAAACAATGAGGGTTTACCAAGAATACATTAAGTTGATTATTTTTAATTATCTTGTCCGAACAATGTCACATTTTTTTCTAAATCCCTTAATGAAAAACGTCACGGTCTCATAGGCCCAAAACATTACAATCTACCGCAATTCCCCTCCTTATCACGCACCGTGACGCTAATTGGTACGCTCTCCCCTTGTTTTATTTCTTTTTTTTAGATGTCGCCATAAGATACTATCTGTAATATCTTTCACATGTACATACCATATTAAGCATAAAATACTTTTTTTCTTGCTGAAACCCCATTAAGGCCTTTTCAACGATATGTATCCTGCCGATTCCAGGTCAGATCAATGTTACGAAATTATGTTGTTTTAATATCTTTCATAGTATCGTAAACTTCCAGTTATTAAGACCACTAAAAGTTGCTCAGAACCCTTCAACTATTAGAATAGAGCTGATAAACTGCGTATACATAGATCTTAACTGGATGCTGATAAGCATTAATGTGTCAACCCAAATAGTCAAATTTGGAGATATTGCTGTATTTTGATACTGCATCACCTATTTAACATTATTTAAAATAATTTGTAGTCATATAAACTAAATAAGTACGGAAAAAAGTCTCTTGATTAATTGTTTTGATTTCCAAGTGCGTTCCATATTTTGCAATATTTACAATAATCTAAAGTATAAAAAAACTTTTTATTAGATAATATATTAAATATATCAATCTGCTTTTAATTAATTATACCTTTTATTCAAAAAGCAAAGAAAAGATGGATATATACTTCTTCAAACATATTTGTTAAGAATAAGTATCTTTAGACGCCATTTCCTCAAAATGAAGTCCGTGTGGCTTGACACAGTATTGCTTATCACCGTCCAACTATAGCTCAGCACTATCCCGATTACATCAGCACTCAAAAAAAAGGCAATAAAATTGGTTTATTCGTCAGAGATGCCTACCATACTATATAACAACGCACTTTTTAATCGGAGGTAAAAAATTATACTAACTAATCATTAGACCGTAAGTCCTAATATGTATTGATTCGACTAACACCCTCTTTTTATGTCAGGAGTTAAAATTAGTACTTATTTTAACCATACTCATTCACAAATTCCTCCTTTGTGTCATGAAGATTTCAGAAAATAATAGGTCATATTCTTTAGAATTAGCAGAATCTTCACTTTACACAGCGTGAAGCGTCCCTGTATCACTCTCGGCACTTGAAGCAACAGTAGTTACCCGTTCGTGCTCCGTTGTTCCTGCTGAGACGGCACCATTTTCTTAAGAGGCTGGTCCTTTAGGTTTTTTATACTGAATATGTGTAGTTCTAAGTCATAATTTTAAGAGCTACAAGGTTGAGGTACTTTATTCGTGTAACTAGGTTACGTTTGAAAATGATTTAATATAATTTAATGAGTTATTAATATCAATTTGTACAGTTAAATGGATGGTGTTTTCGAGGAAACATTGGATCTTATAAGCCTGTAGGTATATGTAGATAGGCTTAATTGGTAAGCCTTTACGTATAGTCTATTTTATATCTTTATTTGTCATTATCTGGTAACAATACCTCGGGCAAAAATCACGAATATTCGAATATTGTTTTTCATTATAATTTTACATTGTAAAAAAATGATTCACGCAATCATTCAATCGATAATATCTTATCTAACTGTTATGTGTGGCTAGAAATACACCATATTTGACTGCTAAATAAGACAAGTGAAGAAAAATAGACTATACAAGCTTAACAATAAGAAAAAAAAAAGTTTAATTATTATTTTTTTTACTTTTAAATATCGATTCGCAGGTAAAACATCTAACACATGCCCAGTTGATATTCATTATTTCGTAAAATGAATTTGTAACGTAATAATTAATTAATTACTATATTCATACATTTTTAGCTGTTGAGCCGAATCAATTATTTCTTACCGCCACGTTGTGATGGCTATGGTCTACATCAATTTCTATAAATAATGATCGAGAAAACTGAGAGCAACAGAATTTATCATTATCATCATTAATTTCTGATATTAAAGACAAGTTAACATACGGGATGTGATAGAATACTTGATGATGAAAACAAGTAATGTTTAAAGATTACATAGGTTTACATTTCATAATGTAAACCTATGTAATCTTTTAACATACTACATGTATGAAAGAATAATATGAAAACGCAGAATCAAAGACTTTCCTCTTTTTTTAATATTAATGGATGAAATAATAATATCGCTTTTTTAATTTACATGTTTCTGTAACTCATTTCAATTTATAATTAACTAGCCGCCTCTCGCAGTTTTACTCATATTTATGGTTACTGTTTCGCTCCTGAGAGTAATATAGGCTATATTACTCTCAGGAGCGAAACAGTAACCAATAAAATAAAATAAAGCTACAATTTTTTCACAAAAACAAAAAAAACAGCAAGTCGTCGAAGAATGATTCATCTATACTTCTATACCAATATTATAACAAAATATAAAAAGGTCAATTATTAAAAAAAATAATTTTGTATGTAGGGTGTTATATCTAAAGCTACTAATGTAATTAAAAAAATGCGTTCAATAGCTCGTTTTATAGGAAGATTTTTATAGGAAGGCTATCACAATATGATACCAAACGAAGCAGTAACCGTAAACGCGAGTTAAACCTAGAGGATCAGCTAGGAATAAAATGTCAGAAAGTATTTATTTTGCAATAAATTTTAAATTCTCCTGCAGACTTATTAGGTACTAACCGCTTCGTGGTTTCAAGCGCGAATAATGTTACTGTTTCACTCTTTTGAGTGTAGCCTATATAACCTTCCTCAATAAATTGACTATCTATCGCAATAGGAATTTTTCAAATCGCATCAGTAATTTCAGAGATTACCAGTGGGTAATGTATATGTAGTGACATACAAACGAACAAAGAAATTTCACTTCTTTATAATATTCGTATAGATGAAACGATTTTGACGTTACTAATAATATTAAACACATTGACTATGGAGACAAATTATCAGAAAGTATATATTTTGAAATAAATTTTAACATACGTATGTACATATATAAATGAAATAATATAACAAAGTTTTATGCTGGATAGTTATTTTATTAACAATCCGTGAAAAAAGAATCATTAATGTCGTTATCCACGGTTACATCCGCTAAATTTCCCGCTTGCGTAATAAAATTAATTAAAACCGAATTACACATGGCTACAAATGACTTTAATCCCATAAAATAATAAACCTATTAAAAAAGAAGTCTTTTTTTACTTTTAATCTGTACTAATATTATAAAGAGTTAAAATTTGTTTGTAAATCACTTAGAAACTACTGATTCGAATTGAAAAATTTTCATTGGATTGATTATTCATTGAAAAAGATAATAGGCATAACGCTACGACACACAGTTTGGAAGCAGTAAACATAAGCGCGAGGGAAACCGCAAGGATCGCCTAGTTTCGTATACAGGTAGGTATTAGGTACAAGAATCGTGATTTAATTAAAGCACTATTGCACTTTTATTTTTCCTACTTTTGTGAGAAATTTGTAAATATTCTTTATATCTATAACAATTCTTGTTTCCAATTTATCTGTACTAATGATGTATACTGGCTCTCCCTTGATTTCACTCGTGTTTATGGATACGAATCCGCTCCGATGAGTCGTAGCGTGATATAATATAGCCTGAAGCCTTCCTCAATAAATAAAGTATCTAACATAAAAATATTTTTTCAAAGAAACAAACAAACAAATAAATCAGCTTTATAATATTAGTATAGATTAAAGTACTAAAATTGCCTAACGTATAAATTGCTTAAGACTTATTAATATCAGAATACAAAAACTTGTCCGACTTCCTGTTAAAATGTTTTATATCGTGTCATTTGTATTTTAACTTGAAACTTGCTTATATAATGCAAGTGACAGGTGCTCGATGGGTTATCGCTACTCGAGTAATTGATATTACGATGTCAATTCTAACTTAAATTTTTATATTTCATTTCTTATGATCAAATTCATGTATATTAAATTTTTTTATAATAGCGGTAGAATTTCGAGTTAAATTATATAGACTTAGTAGAGACTAGGGGCCCGCCCCGGCTTCGCACGGGTACATACACACACACACACATACACACACACATACACCCTTCTTTTTTGCGTCGGGTTTTAAAAAAAAAAGTAAATTTATAAAGGAAGTTTGAATTTTTTTTAATGATTTTTTTTTATTCATAGTTTTTATTAATGTACTCGTGGCACTTTATTTTATTATATTTACTCCCTCCCGTACCCCAGTGACGCTTACATGGAGCCTACATCGCATGCTGACTAGCTGAGCGCGGTGAGCGGCAACCACGCGACTTTATTCTAAAGTTGCATTTTTAAACTCGTGATATCTTCCGAATGAAATGTCCGAATTGAATAATTCAAAAAGTTATAAAAAGGTATTGAACCCGTCCTGAATATAAAGTAATTTATTTATTTTGATAATGATTAATACCAAGATACAAATAAAGAGCCTTTTCAAGCGGCGGCATATGAATTAAATTTTTAGAACAAAAAACCGCTTACTGTGACATAACTATAATATTTAGACATATGGTATCGCGACACTTTTTGTAGATAATGATGTGTTCTGCAAAGTCGTAGTAAATTATTTTGTTCTATCATCAATAGTTTTCGCAGCGCAGACGTAAGGAATTTTTCAGGTCATTTTTTTACACCTTGGGTTATATTATTAGAGTTTTAGTAAGGATCCCTAATTTTTTTTAAATATAATATAACCTATGTTACTCGGGGATAATGTAGCTTTCCAAAGGTGAAAAAATTTTTGAAATCGGTCCACTAGTTTCGGAGCCTATTCATTACAAACAAACAAACAAATCTTTCCTCTTTATAATATTAGTATGGATATAGATATAGATGTCAACCGTCGGCGATTAATGAAATATAAAAAAAATATTTTTATTGGCAGCTCTATTGTTTTTAATATTTTTCTTTTAAAATGCTTATAGGAATGGACTGCGATTCACAAAATCAGCGTTGTTATTGTAATTGACGATCTGGTAAATAAATAATATTTATCGACGCCTCCGACGAATACAATGGTAATAGCTATAATACATTACTGTATTTTTTTTTAATTATTCTCCGGATAGTTTTCGAATTAGACAATAAATAAAGACCTTTATGTTTATGTTCAACGGAAGACATAAATGAAAATTTTACACGAATACTAACGCTTTATGTATTGCCAAACTATCAGACTAAAAGTTTTACGGTAAGCTAGTATTACCATATTGTTCGAGTAAAAAGTGTTTGAACCTGTTCCGGTAAACATCAATACTGTACATAATAATGTCTGCCCGTTACCATTTCACGCCTAAATAACGAAAATAAATGGCAATCTTATAAGTTTTTAATTAATTTTAATAATTTCGCTTTTATTTGCGTACTGACAAAAAAATCTTAAATCTGTAATCAATACTTATCAATTTAAGGTCTTTTTAAAATTTCACCAAGCAAACAAGTAGTTTATTTGACTGTGATGCTGATTTCAGATATACGAGCGAACAAAAATATCATATAATAATATCATCTAACAATTGTTAGTTAAACGTTTTTGTATCGTTGAATACTATCTTAGTGCACTTTTACTGTGGTAACATTGATTTGGTATTTCCTTCGAGCACTTTGGTAAAAATACTTGGCGTGACAATTCTTTAATGTTTTATTCGGTAAAGTAGTTTTTTATCATTTTCTCATTGAAAATAAAAAACTAACGAATAATATTAATAAGAAAAGTGTATAACAATTTATTTCCTTATTTTTGGTGAAAGAATGGTCTCAATAGGTTTGATAGTTACCGACATATTAGTAAAAATTCAGTTTTTGCCGTCTCCTGTAAAATTTGATTTTTCCTATTACCATTGTATTCGTTGGAGGCATCGTTATTATTATCGAAATAAATGTATGCAATTTCTTATTGCATGCAGAATTGTATCGATTTAAAGTAAGTAGTGTCCACACAACGCTGACAAATATTTTAAGTAAATACTATTTAGTTTTAGATGCAAATAGTTTCCAAAATAAGCATAATTTTACACGTGTACACCAAAAGATGTCCATAAAATAAGGTTGATTTTTACCAAAACAGCAATTTGGCAGATTGCCCGTAATTGTGCAGCGACCACTCTCGCATAATCTCCGCTACCATTTGTGGGTGAATCGGTGGCATATTACGACCAAAATTACTCGCTTAGCTCATTAATGACCACGCTCTTGCGTAAGCATGTTGTTAATTAATGGCTGGAAAATGTACACCAATGAAATCATTAAATTTTAGATGGATATCGAACGTCATGTTTCTTAATAAATTTGTCTCTGGAATTCACATGTTATACCTAAACATCAATATTTATTAGGCTATTTTATATATGGATGCTAATAAGCAATAATGTGTCAACCCACAAAAAGTCAAATTCTGAGATTTTCATGTTATTGACCATATACTGAATCACCTATTTAACATTATTCAAAAAAAATATCAAGTAATATAAATTACATAAGTATGGAAAAAAGTTATTTATTATAAGCTTCTATATTTTGAAAATGATACCATATTCTCAAATATTTGAAAAACTTCTTATTAGATAACACATTAAATATATCAATCTGCTTTTTATTCATTATATTTTTTATCAAAATAGAAAAGAACAGATAAACAAATTTGTTAAGAATCAGTTTGATATGTTTAGACTCCATTTTCTCAAAATCTGTGTGGCTTGACACAGTATTGCTTATCAGTGTCCATATTAGCATAGGAGTTGCTAAAAACAACATATAAATATCTATTTCTATTTAGAACGAAGGTCTACCGCTTTACTAATTTAGGTAACATATTTTTTGACGGAATTCTTAATTATAATTCTCTTTTTTTTTTAAACGAGCAAAGATTTCCATCTAATGTTAATTGGTTACTGTCGCCGGTGGATATCTGCAATATTACAGGAGTTACTGGTGCGTTGCCGACCATTTTTTCTAAACATCGTATAAACTAAACCTCGTATACATGTTTCGGAATTTAACGTAAAAGCGTTTTATCGTAAAATAACACCATAGAATTACGTTAATGAAAACGTGTTACGATCAGCAGAGCGGGACGACGGGCGAGTGGCAATTACTCGCATAATCGAGGGTGGCGTAGCATTGACCTCGCCACATTGCATCTAATTAGTGTCCATTCACTCAGCTCTGTTCTAGAAACTTTATATCGAATCCTAGATTGGATTCCGCTTCGATATTCTCTTTGAATTCTCGTGAATTTTCCAAATAATCCAGTAGATAGTACATGCCGGGCTTAACCGATAATTGCGGGATATTTGGGCTAGTAGATACCTGCGAGAATTTAAGTGCTAAATTAGTGATTAAATTCATCTCGTGCTCGGTAGTAGAGAAAATCATTATGAGAAAGCTTGCATGTTTTGGAGGATTAAGCTCCATTTTTCATAGATGAAGATTTTTCCTAGCAAAGGCATACAAAGGACATTCATAAGCTATCACTATACTGTATTTTATTGTTTACTAGCTTCACACGAGTTAATTTGAGAAAAAATTATATTTATATAATGTTTACCTTCGTTACTTGAATCTGATATTTCATTGGATTCAATTTTATTTTCGCGTAAACTTCCTTTTTGTTTAATTATTACAATAAATAAAATTTTAAAAATAAAAGCTTACGTAATTCCTTATAAAATTTGCTGTCTGTGAGTGAAAGTCCCGTCAAATCGGTCCAGCTGTTTCAGAAATTAGCCGTAGAGACAGACAAACAGACAAAAAAAAATTAAAAATTGTGTTTTTGATGTCAGTACCGTTTATATATTCATATGCATCTAGTCACAAGCTGCTAATTATAAATTACAAACAGACACTTCAGTTTTATTTATTTATATAAATATAGATCAGTAGTGATTTTTAAATTGCACATGGGATAATGATAATAAGTGTGTGGCGATCGTCGGCCGCGGCCGAGCGGCAATCACGCGGATAATCGGGCACGGCGTAGCATTAACCTCACATCGATGCCACTAATTAGAGCATTTGAATCTGCTTGTAAACTCAATATATACCTCTACGTTTCGATACTAGATGAACTAGAAGCTACTTGCATTAAACTTTTGTAATAATGGTAGCCTGAGGTGGTTCTATTTAAAGTTTTCGATAGATATATAGTAGTATTGCTTTATTCAAATCTATTTGTTCGTGTGGCTTTCCTGCTTCTGCAAACTTAAGTACAAACGCCCCTTGTGGCTTCACCCGCGTTTATGGTCATTGCTTCGCTCCTCCATGAGTATCGGCCAATATGACCTTCCTTAATGACAGGGCTATCGCAAAAATATTTTTTCTAATCGGATCAGTAGTTACAGAAATTACACACATACAAACAAACAAATTTTAACTCTTTATAATTTTAATATAGATGAAAAAATTTACGTTACTAATAATATTTGACACATTCATATTTAATGTAACGGTCTTATCGCGATAAGTAATGGTAGTCATACCTTTTTATTGCCCGACGTTTCGACGAAGTTGCATTCGTCGTGGTCACGAGCTGACTGGTGTACCGCGCGCCCCCGGCGGCGAGTGCGCGAGTTTTCTTCACCCCTTTATTAGTTATAGCGATAAGACCCGTTATATTAATACCGTTATATGAGTACTATAAATCGCGGAAGTCTAAAAAATATATATAGTATTTGACACATATTTAGCTGCGGTAATAAAAACCTTAATAATTATTCTTTGCCAATCGAAACGACTTTCGTTTACTAAGCTATTATATAAAACAACTAATATTTAATTGTTACTAATATCATTAATCCATCTAAGTGGCACCACAGTCGTGAACAAAGCCAATTCATCACTTACAAAAGTGTAGAAGTAAGACAGTTATTATATTTTCTTAGCGATTAAGTTTCCCCATAAACCTAATTAATTTATTAAATTAACGCGGTCACCGGATGTACCAAATTCTCAGAAAGTATTAAATAAAACTTATTTTTTTCCAAGCAAATGTTCACACGTAATCAGATAATAGCAATTCAAGCTCATATATTGTTTCTTAATCGACACAGTACTTCGAATCGTGTTCAATGATCTTATCTTATTGCTCATTTGTTTCAATATAATTTTAATCAAGAGCGTGATTTGCAATAACGATCAGAGGAGAAAGGCTTAGGATGTTAAGCCTAAAACGTATTATTGGACACTCACAGTTGAACTGATGGATATGACTTAATACTCTACACCGGGGATCGGACGTATTCTGATATGATCTCAGTAGAACCAATGATCCTATTACGAGTATTGTTTTCGATAACGTAATTTCCGATTAGTATTCGTCTATAAATTAACCGCGGCTCTAGCGGAATTCTCGCAAGAGATGCTGCCAGTAAATATATGCTAAATTAGTCAAAAAATATCACAAATCTTTGAACGACTTCCCGATGCAAGCTTACGTCCGCTATTGTTTCCTGTAGCTTGTACTGCTGTACAATTATCCAACATTATGACAGTTTAAAACTTATTTTGTGCTAAAACATTTGTAGCTGTCAAAATATTACTGGTAGATAATTAGCTCGCACAGATGGTAGTTACGTCCTATAATATATTTCTAGCTCTAAATAACTTCACACTAATATAACATAGTCAATAGTCAATCAATGGCAATGTAGTTGATAAGATTAAATTTGTTTTTGATTTAATTACGAAATCTTATTTTATTCTAGAAATAATTGATGTATCAATGTTAAAAAGGAATTATTTGATTAAATAGACAATTTTTTAAATTAGTTCGCTCTATATCGTTACTTCCTACAAATTGATCCTTATTAGTATCACTATAATATACTCGTAATGTTTTTTTTTAAATTTAGATTAATTAAAAAATATATATTATTAAAATTTTATCGGCAAATACTCTCATCGGCCCAAAGGGTCCTACGAATAATCTGTACGTATTTTTTGCTAGACTTTAACGCTATAACTTTTACTTTGACCATACGCGTCCAAAAAAATAATTCTGTATAGCCACTAAACAGTCTATTTAAGGGTAAAAGATTTTTTAATCGGGCTAATAATAACTATAATAAACGTACTCATACAAATAGACTTCGGCTTATGTGTTAGTATAAAATATCGATACAATTATAAAATTTACTTTCACATAGATCCAATAAAACCAACTCGAGAAGAAATATGGACCTAAATCTAAAATCCATACATTATTGTTAATCTAAAACAATTCCATACTGGCGACGTAATCGTAAAATGAAACACTAAACTTTGTTACAGCTCACATGAGAAGTTGTGGAAATGTAAATTTTCCTTATTGCATACTCTGGAACAACGATTGTTTTAATGTAACACAAGCTTACAATCCGCCCTAAATGGCACTGAAGTGTTTGCTTCTCCGTGTTGTATGTTTATTTTTCTGAGACCACTTTGTTACACAATTACTTATATAGATAAAAATACATTTAGATATACAGGCATACAAACCACACCCTCTAAGCGTGAAGTCACTTATATAGCTACATTTCATACGTTGAACGAGAAAATCAGAAGACTAACATCCCCTTCCATTGCTTTTTTTCCCATATTCCCTCCTTCCATTTAAACTGGCAACGCTGAGGCTCCTCTGGTGCTGCAAATATCCATGGGTGGCGTTAATCATTTTACACAAGTAATCCACTTTCTTGTTCACCCAATATAATTATTAAAAAAAAAAAACAAAAATCTCTTGTGTTTATACTTTTGTTATATCTATGGTAAATAGCAAGGCGGGAAAACGTTTATTACTGTCAGTTGTCACATGCTAAATTAAAAATATGGTCTATTTTTAATTGTTTTATCCTGTTCCTGTTCATGACAAAAATCGGTTTTCTACTAAATTATTTTATTTTAAAAATATTATTTTTATATATTTTTTATTATTATTATTATTATTTTTAATTCGACTCCTTAATGTTATGAACCACGCATTCTATTTATAGAGCCGTCTATAATACACTTATACATACAGCCGTCTATATATAGATAAGAAAAATAGTAATCATTATTATTTGAAGAGTCCTATGTTTATATTGTTAAATTTTTAGCAATCTATACAAATTTCCACTAAACCTTGTGGCTACAACAGAAATAGTCATTAAAAAGGTACCTATTGATAAAAGTACCAAGATATAAGGCAAGAGTTTCACTTGTAAGTTTTGCTAACGAACTTTATTAAGATTGTTTTTAATTCTAAAAGAACTTACCATCAGTAATTTATTTATTAAGACTCATAGAAGTCCTATTTTTACATAATACTTTCGTATGGATTGCCTAGGAAACTGACACCAGGTTACAGAGTTGTTTTACATCAGTTACGAGTATAATACTTACAAGTTTATTTCTCGCCTAAAATGTAAAACACGTTTACACGAATGCAAATATTAATATAACTATTAATATAAAATAATATTATCTAAAAAGAGTTGGATTCATTAAGATTATTGTAAGAACAAACAAATTGTTATGTCCTGAGTTTTTATCTCTCTGCAAAGGCGCGCTAACAATGGCCTCAAGGAGATATAATTAGTTTTTATTTCCTAAATAAATAAACTGCAGAGAACTAGGGATGTTGAAAATGGTTTCATAAGAAGCTCATTTTCATTCGCGTCTTTCAAAGTCTGATCCTATGTTTTATTTCATCAAAATCTAAATCAACAGCTCCGAAAGATTCATAAATCAAAAGATGTCGTATGTATTCAAATTGACTCTAATTAAGATTTAAACTTTTAAGTATTTTGTTCTAGTTATTGCTATAATTTCTGATTTGATCATCCATGCACACCTAAAAATCTGCTTTATAAGTTTGGAAATATTCGAAGTGACAAAGCTTGCAAGGCATCTTTGAGAGAATCTCTCCATCGCTTACTAACGCAAGAGGCTGACCATAAAATGGAAATAGCGAATGGTAATGTTATAAGTAGCGCTCAAGCGGATAGTTTGCCTCAAATAAATTGTAATTGTAAAATAAAAAATACAAAATCCATTTATTTATTATTACAAAATTTTAATTAGGATCAGAATTGTACGATTACGTTGTCACGATGAGGTTGTTACGATTGTTATTTGCAGTAGTTTTTATATGGAAAAAGTAAACTTCAATTGTATTAATTAATAATGTTGACAATAAAAGACGAATGTTCTAGTTATCCGCCGATAAGTTTAATACATAGGTTTCTACTGCAATTTAATATATTAACGTTGTTAATGATTTTTGGAATTCATTAAATTGTTAATGATTTCCAAAAGAAAAAAAACTAAAAATAAAACATAACAATTATGTGAATAATTATTATCATTATTTTCCTATGTCATATCATTTTTCCATCGACGATTTTAGTTTACAAATAATGTCTAAACCAAGTCTTTCCTCGCCCTAAAACGAGTGAAAAACGAATGCCGCGTAAAGTTGACGTCAAACAATCTGTCACCAACAAAAGGAATATTTTAATATCAGCTTAGCACCCTGAGGGAAGACATTTTTTTTTATTTCAACCCAGCTTCTCGTTATTCAGGTTTCATGTTGTAAAATACTGGCTGTGCCTTTAAAAAATGAAATTCTATTTCATTACAATGCGACGCTGGTTTGTTGTTAATGTGACTTATTATTTTCTTTTGACGATGTTATAAAATATTATTTTAAAAAATTGTAATAAAATTATTCATCATATATCCTCAGAAATGATTGAATTATAAAATAAAATAGATATTAATTAAACAAAACTTATTTATGGTCTTAATCAAATCGTTATTAAAATCAAATCACAGGGCTAACTTTCGAAAAGAACCGGTAACAAAGTATGCCACGTTTTGCCTTAAAAATCAAAAGTCAACAATCATCAATCAAAATCTTGAATGTTTTTTCCATAATTAAGCAATTGATTAAAAAAAATATACAACTAGATGTTACAACAGCCTTAAAACAAACTATAATATTCTAAACTTAATCCTTTTTCTTTATACGACAAAAATTAATAAAATCATCAAAAAATAATAAAATAAGAGTATCCATTTTTCGTTCCCGTGTCTCTGATAAACTATTGTTTTGACATTACAATACTTTTATTTCTCCATACAAGAAAATAAAAGGATCGATTTACGTTCATCTTACAAAAAACCTATTTTATGTATTTTTACCCAATTTTTATGTTACGTATATCACGTATATCATTGACATATCATTGTGACACAATGTACTCGTACAAGACGTTACTAAATCGTTTGAAATGTACTTTGTAATCGTGGGTAACGTTGGGTAAACTTAATTATTTGACTAAAATACGAAACGGTATTTTCGCCCACCCGATGTCACGTCAACGTCGCGGTCCGCCTACACAAAACAATGCATTTGTATGTTGAATTTATGTTTGATAATTCCAACATTGGAAGCAAGTATGACCAATATGAAATGTTCCACTTCTTAATTTAAATTTAAATTGTAAAATGACTATCACGATAACAACAAAATTATATTGTAATAACCACATCGTAAAACAGTTGATAAATGTTTTTTTAAGTACGAAATTAACATAGTTTTGTTTACATAGCTACATTTTTTATTTAATTTGATGTTCATTTTCACTTTCACGAGTGGTCACGGTTTCAATTCTGAGTAAGCAGAAACGCGTTTAAAAAAATCACCAGACGATAAACGTCAAGAGAAAAAGTTGACATATATTTTTACACACGTATATCTGAAATAAGGTGAATGAGTAAGCTCTGAATCTCCTTAACTTAAGAGGACGTCCTCGACATTCATAAGTTGTACCACAGTACTACAAAATAAATGTACAGTAATTATTAAACCTATAATATAATTCTGTATTCATTTCCATACAAAATATTACCAAGAAGCAAGTTCCTGTACTTAAAGCCATTTTTTACAGACCCAAGCAAACCACTACAATAAAAGCCAGACACATTTCTTTTTAAATGCTCAAGTGCTCATTAAACACTAAATTAATATCAACGAAGCATAGCTGCATGTCGTAATACTCTTAGCTATCTTGTTTTCACATTAATATCGTCCTAACTTATCTAATTAATTCATCGTATATTGATGTTTATTTCAAAGGCTTAAAGGTTATTATCCCATATAAGAGATCTTTAGTTGTAGACAAGATTGTCGCTGGTGGCATTGTATGCTACAAATCATAATGAATAAAAAAATCTTAATGAATAGCTTCGTTCATCGCAGCTTTTGAAGCGTGTCGCTTGAGGGGACCATCGGAGTTACGATTACAGCCGAATGTCTATAATTTAGCAATTTAAACGGTGATTATCTGTAAGTACCGATGATTTCATTTGAGTAAAAAGTTTTTATAAAAAAATGGCATATCATTTCGGTATTATTACAGTTAGAAAAGTAAGATATATTTCAAAGTTTTATTATTATAAAAATATCGAAATAAATATTTTCAACATGACTATCCATCAGTCCATATGCGTGGTATTATGTTTAATTAAGAACAAAGTTTGAAAAAAAACAATCAAATTTTAATGCTAAAACATTCGGATATTTTCAGTTTCAAGATCATTGCAACCTCTACTAATTTTTTAGACTTTCTCACATAATTTTAAGGTACTCGATTTTATATAGCTAAATCTATTCAAATATCTTTACACAACATTTCAATAGAATTCTTTCAGCGGCAGCGGTTTAGCTGCAATATAACGGATAGATTACCTTTCGTATTTATATTAATGATATAGATTTATTTCATAATCGACTTTTTCGATTGCATTACTCTTTGTTGCTCGCAGCGATTGTAAAAGCTGGATCCCGTTAAAGTCCAATTGTTTTAATTAACGACCAGTGAAATGAAGCCTGCATCCGTTGAGTAATTAAACTCTGATCTGATATGAACTGCTCGCCAATTGAAAACGTTGGCAGCAAATGTTATTGCTCTGTGTTATATCTATCTGTTATTTATTGTTTACTTACATTATAAAGAGAAAAGGTTTGGCTCAGAATTTTTTTTTTTGTTAGTTACCAATAAATAGGTATTGAGTAAGGTTATAGGATACATTACATCACGCTACGACTCATAGGAGCAAAGCAGTAAACATACCAGCCAGCTAGTATTACACATTTACAATCCTAGAGTTAAGAAGGAATTGTATGAATGAAAATGTATAACTGGATGCTGATAAGCAATAATGTGTCAACCCACAAAAAGTGAAATTCGGAGATATTGGTGTATTTTGATACGGCATTACCTATTTAACATTATTCGATTAAAAATAAAGTCATATAAACTAAATAAGCACCGAAAAAAGTTTCTTAATTAATTATTTCGAATTTCCAGTTCGTTCCTTATTAAAAACTTTTTATTAGATAATATATTAAATATATCAACCTGCTTTTAATTGATTACAGCTTTAATCAAAAAAGAAAAGAAAATATGGATGAATACTTATTCAAATAAACTTATTAAGAATAGGTTTGACATTTTAGACGCCATTTTCTCAAAATGAAGTTCGTGTGGCTTGACACAGTATTGCTTATCAGCCTCCAACTGTTATTGTACTCAACCAAATGTTCAAACATGTCGTTAATAAATTATATACGTGTTTATTTGAAACTCTTACCTCTTATAAAATCATTTTGAGATATTTACTTATTTTATTTAGCCCTTAGGTCGAAGAATTATCTTTAAAATATCGTATAAAAAATTAATTTTATTGCGTTATTAAGATAGACATTTAATACCGAAAAAAACCGTTTAAAAATATTTAACATAGGTAATAAAAAAAGTATTGTAATTATAATTATATTTAATGCATTTGCAATAGCAGAAATTAAACTTATTAAATAAAGAGTGCATTAATGATTTTTTAGCCAAGATGGCCTAGCGGTAGATCACGTCGATCTCAACCGATGATCGCGAGTTCAAACCCCGGCTAGCTCCGCTATGTTTTCAAGTGCTAAATTTGTGTTTAAATTCATTTCGAGCTCGGCGGTGAAGGAACAATAGTGAGAAAATATTCCAAAAGAAATTCTGACAAATGTATATCCCGACCCGCAGTGGACGAGCGTGGTGGATTAAGCTCTAAAACCTTCTTAATAGAAAAGGAGGCCCAGCAGTGGGACATTAACAGACTGTTTACTTTTACTTTTACTTCAATGATTTTAAAGGAATTTAAAAGGTATTTTACATATTAATGTTTATTTAAAAAAAATAACATCCAAATCAACTTTTTTTGCTTACATGTACGAAAATATTTCGTTTTAACAATCACAAACATTATTGGAGAGTTGTAAAGGCACTTTGGGAATCATCCAATATTAGTGTCACGGCAATCCGAAAATTTCAGTAACGCAATTTTTAACTGGATAACGTTCGAATTTTAAGCAAACAATTCTATTCCCTGTGCTGTTAGACTGCATATCCAATAAAACAACGGGTCACACTTTCAGAATTTGTCTTTGTAAATGGTTGATTGTTTAATTGTTGTCCGAATTCAAAACGTACTTCATATAAATTGGCTTTTACGTTCACTTCTGAATAGTTATTTAAAAAATCAAACTTTATAGTTTTATGTGACAATTGCTGTACTCATCTGGGATGTAGTGAAAGAGTTTATGAGGCAATTATTAAGACATTTATTTATACATTATTTCTTAAATTAGTGTTTTAGAAATTCTCTTAACACTGAATCAAAATCAACGTTTGAAACACCATTTTGAAAATCATTTTTCACTGTAATGACGATATATAATTTTTTTTTTTTAAAGTTAATGTTCTCTTTTAATAGTGACAGTTAAATTACGTAATAAATTACGACAATTAACGACTGCCTGGTACTTTTTACATTCGTTGTAAATGTTTCATTTTAAACTTCAGTAACGGGACACGATTTACATAACACGTACAGATTTTTTATAGAAAATACTCATAAATTTCAAATCAATTTTTGTATACAGAAAACCAGACGTTATGTAAACACCGCCGCACATGGCAATTGCTACACAGAAGATCAACAAATGCGTTGCCATCTAAATAAGGAATAATGGATGATAGGAAGTAACGGGTGTGGGGTTAGATTTCCGTCTCTCTCACTCACCGCACGAAACCCCTAAAAAATTAAATGAAAGCTACATTAGCTGAAGTGTAATTATTACTCTAAGCTTAATATAATGTAAATTCAACTCCAATTTCAGCCAGTTAAGCAAGTACGAAATACTGGTTAATGTTACTAAAATATGACACTTAAAAAAAGTTAATCAACTTCAAACGTAATCTCGTTTTTTGTATGACATACATAAAATCAACGATTTTGCTGGAATACCCAATATTTTTTAAATTTATAAACCGAACTACTGAACCGATTTTGATGAAAATTCTAATAATGAAAAAACCGATAGGGGGCTTTTCAAACAAAAAAAAAAATCGGTCAAGCTGTTTTAAAAATTTCTCTAATCGGGGAACTTTCGTATAACAAAAAAAGTTTGCGACTTTTGAAAATTGGTTAAAACTCATATATTATAAAACCAATATTCATACATATTCTTACAATTCACAAAAATGGCTGTCTCTCGAATCGTAATAATACTTAACGATTTTGTGCGTAGGCTGAGTGTAATTACGCAATACAGGTACTTGAATGATGTCAAGAGAAAGGAAAAGATCAAAATTAATTAGTCCGATTATACTTCGATATATAAGTAAACACATATACTTTCAGTCTTAAGGATAATTCAACATCATTATTGGTTCGTTTTACGTATAGTAATAATGGTAACATATGGAACGTTACTCAAATATAAGAATATCCTTCGATTTCATATCATTTTCAACCGATTTCAGATTTCCAAAAAAGGACGTTCTTAATTCATAGTATACACATATATATCTTTTTTATCTCAGAACATCGTTGTTACTTGAAAAGTTCTTCCGTTTTTGATTTTTTTTAATGGTGTACTTTCAGATTTTTTCTACAAAACTTTTGTCATAATTGATTCAGTAGTTCGTTATACTAAATATTTTAATGATGTTATTATAAAAAACCATAGTTTAATGCTTTGCAAAGCTATCTTCCTACCAATCTGCTTAAATATATAACTATATACACGTAGACATCTCGAAGATACTATCTGCCTTACTACAAAAGATTTAAACAGACGTTAAACGCGTGTTTAAAATAATCCATACTACAAATCCGCGTCTAAGCACAGTTTTGAGTTAAACATCCTTTAGATATAGATGATTATACGTTTAAGTGAGTTTAATAGATGTCTAAAATCTATTTTAGCTGTCAAATGTAACGTATAACATTTTATCAATAATTTTTTTATGAGTTTATACGCTGTTAAGCAATTTAGATAACATTTTAAGCAATGTTTAATTTTTAAACCCTGTTTAGCTAGACACCTGTTGAAGATGGTTTTAATGCGTCTTTTGTAGTATGACAGTACATGTTTTACAATATGTTTGGTTACCACTTACAAAGGGACATTAAAAAAAATAAACTTCTAGGAATAATTATAAATTTTTTAAATTTTTTTAATTATATGTTACATCTAGCTTTCCCTCGCGGTTTCACTCGCATTTATGGTTACTATTTCGCTCCTATGAGTCATAACGTAATGTTATATAGCCTATATATATTATCAATAAATTATTTTCTATCTAACACAAAAAGAATTTTAGCGCGTCCAAAGAAACAAAGAAACTCTTCAGCTTTAAAATATTAGTATAGATAACTTACCTATCACATATAAAGTTAAAAAAAGTAATTGAAACAGCCGATTGATTTAATATCACATTTCTGCCAATCTGACCATTTCAGTTGTTCAATTAAAACTCTATCATTGTGCCAATATCCGGAGCCATTGTTATAATTGCTCACGTGAAATATTAATTTCGATACGAAAATTACGCCTTAATTGAAGTTTAATTTCCATAACCAATATAGATAGTATACTAGTCATCCGTTTCTATTTTACTCAATTGAACTTAAGGAATTTTCTAATATTTAAGATACTTTCTAAAAATTTTAATATACAGGATGGGTTTTTAACAGAGCGTGGTAAACCAAATCTGAAAGGAATATCGAAAAATACTTAAAGACCTTGAGAGGCGATTTTAATGAACATTAACTGCGTAATTACTTTTTTGAAAAAATAACTTTCCAAGTCTGGAATCACATCAGTTAATTTTGAAAAAGAAAAACATATATCATTGCACCATCTAATAGTGTTACTTATAAGAATCAACTTTAATAATATACGAAATAATAATATACGGCAAACTAAAAGAAAAGCTGTTTAATGCTATTAATCAACAGTTAGTAGTGGAAAAACAATATGATGGAGAATATGATCATATTCTTAAAGAATTGACGTCTTAAAGTTTAATCAATGTATTTGATTAAGTTAAAAAACTCACCCTGTATATACATATATAATAAAATTAATTATGAGGCAACCTTAAATCATATTATATCCAAATTGCAATATTATGGAAATAAAAGTTATTATACAGAAATGGTTATTGCTAGTTCTTAATAAGCTAAATCATACAACAGTTATCACGAAGTGTTCCGTATAGAATGGTTCTTTAGGAACAGTTATTTCCATTAAAGTCTGAATCGCTGTAATATCAATAGTACATAGATATGAAAGATAAGTCGAGCCAGCGCAGCTGCGCGAGCGGTCACCGGCGCGGGCTCACCTCTGCGAGCGATTTACGCAGTTGTTTATTTATGCACAGGTTTGAGGTTAAGGTCACAGCACGCAAGCTTGGCGATAACCAAAATTTATATATTTACCTATTTTGTAAGTAAATTATTAATTGTAATGAAAAAGTTCACTCATTCATTCGCTCAGTGAATAAACAGGAAATTATGAAAACTACTTGATGTCTGAAGCTATAAGTAGGTGCTTAATTGATAGGAAACGTCAGGTAACTACGGATTTAGAAAAAAAATCAAACCCTATAGGGATGAAACAGGTATTTAAAACGATCAAACCAAAAGCTAAAAATTAATGGATATGTCCATCGGGAAAACAAGGCATAAAGTTTTAAAAAAAATTACCCGACTATGTGAATAAATTCTGTCATAATTTTTTTTATAAAATATATACAGCCTATTCCACCTGAATCATTATTACACATTCATTAAAATTGGTTCAATAATTCGCTTCAATAAGTCGCCACGGTGGAACATACAAACATACATAGCCTGCCAAAACCGTTACGCCGTACTCGGAAAAAAATATTATCGCTTCGCTATTATTCAAGGTATATCCTTACAAAGGCGTGGCTGTTCACGAAGCACCCACTGCCGTTGGCTGCTGTTTATGGGATGCATTTGTTATAATTTCCAACGGATATATTACGTCACCAGTTAAAGGATAAATGGTAAAGCTATCTTTATGCCACTTCAGATTATATTCCAATGAAATATTCGCAATATATTAAACTTGACTTACATAATGACTGTCTTGGACTGGATATTAAATAGCAACTTAAGATTCATAGGACATTAATAGATTCTTGTTTTATTGGACATATTATATTTTACTGCGTATTATTAAGGTTTATGTATTTTATAAACACAAAATCAATCCATTCAAAACGTATAGTTTTTTTTTTTTTAATAAAAATGAACCGACTTCAAAAACGAATTTAATAGGTACAAATAAACTAAAAGGCAAAAAATAAATATTTTCTATAACATTTTGAAGTCAGTGCAAGAAAAAAGTCCCCGATGAATTCAGAACCTAAACTTAAGTACAGTATAAAAGCCTGTGTATTTGAAGAATAATTTTCGGGGTTTATATCGCCAAACGCACAAGAGGGACTAAAAACGCCACGGACAGTGAACAGATTAAGATAAAAAACATAACAAACAATATTAAAATATCTTTATCTTATTTTCATTTCTTTATTTATTTCTATGGATATAGAAAAATATCAGCAATAAAATAAAAGTTTTTAATTTTAAATTTTGCCAACTGTACAGCAACATAATCCCGTTAAAATGCCACCCAGCTGCTCTCGTTTCGTTCATAAAGAGAAAAGAAATTTTTAGATTGAACAAATTACTTACTTGCGTCTTTAATATATTTTATATTTAAGTATAATCTCTTGTATTTTATTGTATTTTATTTCTTAACCTGTTTTTACATTCTGAATCTTTGCTAACCTTATTTATAATTTAGACAGACACGTTGGTGCAGTGGTCAGTGTAACTGACTGAAGCGCTAATGGTCGCGGGCTCGATCCCCGCTCGCGGCAAACGTCTGTATTGGCCATACAAATGTTTGTCGTGGTCTGGGTGTTTGTGTTAGTGTTGTGTGTGTTTCCGGACCCCCGAAACAAGGTTATGAGTTCTTAATGGGGGCCGTTGAGTGTGATGCGTTAATTAAATTAACTTGCTTTAGCACGCGTTTTGGTTCGCGTTAATGTAAATTTTATTGTACCGAACCACCGTCTATAACTTATGATTACGTCTGACCAATACGCTACGCGCGCCACCTACTGGATATTGCACTTTGAATATCAACTTACAGCAAGTACAAACAACAAGTTAATAAAGTTTTGATGATGATGGACGGTATAGCAACATATAAGATACGAACCAGCAAATAAACATTTTTTTTATATTTCCCTAGCTGCCCGTTGTGGTTTCACTCGCGTTTATGATTACTACTTTGCTATGAGTCGTAGCGTGATGTAATATAGCCTACAACCTTCCTCAAATAAACTATCTAACACAAAAATAATTCTTCTATTCGAACCAGTAGTTCCTGAGATCAGCGCGTTCAAACAAACAAATAAACTCTTCAACTTTATAATATTAGTAGGTAGATATAAACTCGATATACATACAAAATATTTTGAAATCATTGTTATTATTTAAGCTAACATTATTCCTAAGCATTTATTCGCGACATTAATTGACATTCTTTCCATAATTCAAACAGAATAGTAAGTAGCTCGACCAGTCTTTAGGCACACCCTACAAAAACATTTTTATGCCTTTATCAAGTAGAATTTCGAGTAACTTTTTATACCGAAAATAAGACTCGACAAATTTAATTAAACTTGATGTGATACTGTCACGTCTCGTTCGCTTTACAAAATG
Organism: Hypolimnas misippus; assembly: GCA_037950945.1. Lineage (NCBI taxonomy): Eukaryota > Metazoa > Arthropoda > Insecta > Lepidoptera > Nymphalidae > Hypolimnas > Hypolimnas misippus. Next base: position 4,172,662 of record JBBEEQ010000024.1, read on the forward strand.
ATCGATGACCCCTATCTATGAAAAGTGAATTAAGTTTTACACACTATAAGAGTTTCAAGACTTCGATTATTCGATAAATCGAATTAGGAGTAGCGTGGGAGGCTGGTATCGATTTTATTGAATAAGGCTTCTATCTAATCGCTTAGTGGTCTAAAGATTGATGAGGGCAAGAACCTTTTATTAATTTATTTGTCGTCCGTGTTTAATGTGTTGAAAAACGTAGCTTTTTTTATCGTTGACGATAATTTTATATTATACGTTTTTTACTTGCTTCTTACAATTTTTGTAAGTGTTATTCTTGTATAAAAAGTGTCCTTCACAAAATTGATCTACGGGACGATAATCCCAAAATTTCACGTAAACGTTATTTTTGTGATAAAGGTAAAAAAAGTTAATATGTATAGTGATTAAATAAATAAAAAATATACATTTCGAGTGAAGAGCTTCACATGAACATGTACAAAAAAAATGATTTGTACATTGAAGATTCGAAAGTACTTGAAAAAGTCCATTTGAATAAACGGAAAAAAATATATAGAACAAATTCATTAACTACATTCTAAACATAGTTGAAAGTGAAATTTGACATTTTGATAGTAAATTAAATGTAGCGAGATCAAAGTTTGACACGTCCAGGGGTCCGCAGCAATTTTCGCATATTCAACTCTGCGGGATATTGAAAGACCGCGAGACATGTATTTAATATTGGACCTTAAGTCTTTAAATTAAGCAATATTATCGCTTGAGCACAACTGTTTAACAACAAGATGGGACGCAAGAGGAATCTTAATAATGTACACCGTCAGAATGCGTCTCTTCGGTATTTAACATGAACTAGTCCTTAGATGTCGTGTCGTCTAGACTTGTACTACTTGTATTGAGAATGCAATAACGTATTTTAATTGGATGATAAGTTAATTTCGTTCGAGCGTTTCAAGGAAGAATTTATTTTCTTCTTCTAGGAAATATTCTGTGCGAAGTCTATGAAACTATCTTATATTTTGCCGAGATGACCCAATGGAAGAACATCTTAACCAACGATAACGGGTTCAAAATTGGGTATGAGTATCCGATTGACAATAGTTTTACATTTACCACTTATTAAGTTTAAAGCCTATATTAAGAAACTCTTAATAGATAAAGTATCTTATACAATACAAGAATATGTTCACAACAAAGAAGCGTGAATATTTGTGTGAAAGAAGCGTGTCGATTTTCTAACAGGATATCGAAATTAAATTGGAATATAAATATATTACGTAGGAATGGTTTTAAAAGAGTTACCATCGAGTTTCTTGTCGATTCTTCTCGGTACTACATTCCGAACCGATGGTAGCTTAATAAAAATAAAAAAAAAAATTGACGATTCAAAAGTGCTTTAAAAAGCCCATTTTCATAAAGTATAGTGTTATGGAAGAAAAAAATCAAAATCAAACCGTCTTTTATGAATGTATTAATTCGCATTATTATTTTTTAGAAAAACGATCTGTTCTCCATACTTGAATCTCATATTTTACCCCCCGAATCTTAAATGTTGTCGACACTATATTTCTCTCCAAGATCAAATTTATATCTGTATAAAATTACATCAAATAGGTTTAACGATTTAGGCGTGAAAGCGTAACCAAAAACGTCAGTCTTCAGACAGACCAATAGATCTACTCTTATATTATAATATTAGTAAAGAAGAATGAATTGACTGATTACATATGGACGCTGATAGAAATACTGTGTCAAGCCACACGGACTTCATTTTGAGAAAATGACGTCTAAACATGTCAAACCTATTCTTAATAAATTTGTTTGAATTAGTATTTATCGATATTTTCTTTTCTTTTTTGATAAAAGGTATAATTAATTAAATACAGATTGGTATAATAAAAAAGTTTTATCTAGTTATAAGTTTCTCAAATATATTAGATTATTATAATATATAGATTATTGCATATCGTAAAAAATTTAATAATAATATATTCCATATTGTAAACATTAAATTAAGACACTTATTTCCGTACTTATTTAGTTTAAATGACTTTTTTTTTTAATTATGATAAATATGTAACGCAGAATGCATCAATATCCGAATTTGACTTTTTGTGGGTTTACACGTGCTTATCAGCATCCATATAGCGACGGAAAATAATACTCCAGAATCATAAATAACCGTTATACCGATCACCGAGTAACATTATACCGGGCGTAAATATAAATCAATTTTCGGAAAACCAGTGTTCGTCTCTCACAGAAATGCAATCATTTATCATCCAATACTCGATATGTTAAATTCAGTGGACATCGGAATACGATCAAATGTATTTTTAACCCACGACCAAGGGTGGGGTGTTATAGGTTTAACGAATGTATCTGTGTATGTACTATGTGTGGTATCGAAGCTCCCTAACCAATGGACCAATACAAGTACAATAAATAGAAACTTATAAAGTAACACGAAAATTATTTAGATCCAGAGTTTAAGACTATATATATATATATATATATATATATATATATATATATATATATATATATATATATATATATATATATATATATATCTGCCAGTGTTAAATTTTATTAAGTACATCTACAAAAGTATTTAATTAAATAGAAATTATTTAAAGTTAAAGGATAATTTTCAATATAAATACATAAAGCTAAATTTCTTAAAACATTGTTTGATCCATTTCGATTACAAAATTGTGTCGCTTTTGAAACTTTAAACTCAATAGAACAAAGGCTCATTTCGGAGTTCGAACTAACAGTACAGAAAAGTGGGCGTTAAATTAATTTCGATATTAAATTACGCCATTTTAAACCGAACAAGACCACCGTCAAGAGCCATTCACGTAGAAACGAAACCTAATCACTGACAAAGGAATGCGCTAAAGGCCGCTATATCAATAAGGCTCAACATTAATAGTCGTTCGAAATAGCCGTTCAGTCGGTTCTGGCTTCTCATATTCGCCGATGAAGCTAAGTTTGTGTTCTGAGAATCTATTATGAAAATAATCAGGTTAAGCGTATGATAAGATATTACACAATGTAGTTCAGAATTAGCAGATTTAAACGCTCATAGCGTTTAAATCGTATCGAAAGATAGATCTTTTGTTACGATTTAAACGCTCGTAGACGATGCGTTATATCATATTTTGGTGTCAGCTTCACATATACATAGATATGAAGTATACAACATAATGGGTATTCTCTAAATATTTTATTATATGAGACGTAAAAACCATCTTTCTTATTTCAACTTTCAATTAAAAATTCACATGTTAAGAAATAATACTTCAAATTAAAAAACAGTGACTTAACAAAAACCTTAATATTTTGAACGTCAAAGTACCTGTCCATGGAAGCAGAGGATTACAGATTTCTACTAATTAATATAATTTTTAAATTTAAAAAACATGGTTACTGAATGAATACCATACTAAAACTCTTTATACCACACCATTTAAATATTACCAATGAATTCCGCGAAATTAAATGCTAAAAACTAGAACTCAAATGTTTTAATATAGACCATTATTAACGTTCATGGGTTACGCTATTAGATACAAATATAGTAAAATTGTATTGTTTTTGTTAAAACGCTATACATTACTTTTATAAAGGTTTTAATTGATTTACGAACTGTTTCTGTTTCGATATAAAAAAGACGTATTTCCAAACATTTACCTTGTAAACATTTCTATTGATATAAAGAGTACTACACTAAATGTTTTGGAAAATGTAAAATCTATCCGTTTGTCGGCATTATAAAAATATAAGTAGGTATATCGTGCTCATGGTCAAACATATGTACATCTTTTTATTAATGAAAAATCTCTCGTGGGATCGAATCTGTACGTTGTATTATAATTTCATTACAATTAAATTAATGAAAGTTATACGATGAAAAGATACTACAGTATAGTGTTTCAAGATAATTACTAGCGATCTTGATAAGATCTGCATCATTACAAGCGTTGAAAGCCGGAAAATGAGGATTTTACGGATAATACCGCAAACAATATAGAAAGTTCAATTTAAAATGATAAGGAGATGAGGTTACCAATTTCTTGGAGTAATATGTAATAATATACATGTATAGATGTACGTAAATATATAAGTTTTTTTCCTAATTTCATACAATAATTGTATATTTAACTAAATCCTAAAGATATTTTTGTCCGTTTAAGACCCATTCTTTAATAAGGTGGAAATGCAATAAATTTTATAATAACTAATTACTAGAGACTAAATTAGAAATGTTATTCGATTATATCTAAGTGAAAATATTTTATATCTTATATTCAAAATCAATTCAATAATAACCGAAAAAAACCTTTTTCGGTTTTCACAAATTTCCATCTGTATTCATAATATATTTATATTTAATACTTTAAAAAATAACTATTAAATTATAATATAGAGCAGTTAAAATCAATCGAAATTTCATTACTTATGACGAATGGTAGACATCATGCAGCTGGACATTGCAATTAAATGAATGATCATGATTGATGTAAAACAATTTAGGTTACTAGAACATGCATCAACTGGTAATCTATATTTATATATAAAACTATTATTACTTGTATTCTATAGAATATACTGAATGAGTGCGGCCATAGTACAAACACATTACGATGCCGTGAAACGTTACGACCGACGGCACGCCGTGAAAAATCACAATACGATTGTTTTTTGTTTCATTTAGAATAGATAAAAAAAATGTTGTAAAGAAGATAAAATTGAAACTTTTAAACACCTATATATAATGTACGCTTTGAGACCATTTCAACGAACCCCAACACTTCTGCTTCTAATAGGGAGTTTTGTATCCTGCAGATTCCAGATAATACTGCAGCATCAGGCCAAGGACCAACTAGGAAACAAAGAAGCAACTGTGTTTATTTGACATTATTAACGGTATAGTAAATTTTGAGTCGATTAGGCCAGACGAAATTACTCAGATCCTTTCAACAACTAGAAAAGACCTGTTAACCTTGAAACATTTGAACAGACCTTCATAAATTATAGCCAAAGACAATCTCGGTTACATACGGTTTTTAAATAAAAGCCTCACCAAAATTGGTTCCTTCGTTAAGGGAGCTACGATATTTGGCCGAGCGTTATAAATATTTCTCTACGCAATAAGTACAGTTAGAATATCCAATTTCCGGTTCATTGATTCGCTCAAGACAGGAGATGAACCAAAACGACTCAAATTAATATCACATTAACGATATCAATCATGTGTTATAATAAATTATTATTAACATTGTCATCAAACACTTTTTTATTTTACCACATAACGGTTGATAAAAATATAATTTTATGAAAATAATAACATTCTACCTATACAGTTCATGAAGTACAGACCGCTTTAAGAGAGACTTAGTTATAGGGTTCCGTTGGCATCCTTCTCATAATGGACCTTAAAAATGTTGCTTTTGGACATACATTTGGACCAAAATTAATGACGTCATTTAAACATAATATCAAAATTAATGTGTAAAAAATAAATATAAGACTATGGATAATCAGTATACTATAATAATCTTTAAAATAAATAGAAATAACAATTTATTCGTATGGGCACGTCTGGCCTTCTGCACTCGATAACGTTCAAAATGACTATCATATAATAAGGCCGGTAACTATTCGTTCAAGAATTGTATACGCACGCACGTACTCCAATAATACCATTTTAAATAATCAAAGTGACCTACTATTAAACTTATTCAGCACACTTTTTAACCGACTTCTAAAAGAGGAGAAGAGTTACTCGAAAACGGCTTGACCGATTTGATTAAATCTTTCTTTGTTTGAAATGGTATTCTCTCTTTCAATTTTATCATTTTCATCAAATTCGGTTTAGTAGTTTGAATTTATAATCAAAATAACTGGAATAAGTATGTCATCCAAATAAAAAAATATACCTTTTTTTTAATCTTGTCAAAGGCCTTAACTGTGTCTGGAAATACACTTCATACATAAAAAGCAGACCATAGAATATACCAAATGTATTTATACTAATACTACCTACAAATGCAAAAGTAAATCTCTTCGTCTGGCTGCCTCTTTGTTTGTTACGTTTTCACTCTAAACCGCTACACAAATTTTGATGAAATTTGTGTATGAGATAAATTAGACCTTCGAGAAGGGCAGAAGTAAGGAATGAGAAGTTTACGCAGATGCAGTCGAAGACACCAACTAGTCATACGACAATAATATTTTTTTTGTTAAAACTACCCGCTTGATTCCAACAATCGCACCAAGTTTTCTTGCAAATCTTTGAATGGATATTTTCTTAACTTCAAAATCGTTGACATGATTCTTTTCAACAAATTTCTCCAGCTCTCATCGTTTCAAATTTCGCGTCACTGACCCGTCTTTATGAAACACCCTGAACATTTTTATATTTTAAGAGTTTATATATTAAACATTAAAGTATAAAATAATTGTGCTGAGATAGAATGTAGTGAGAGGCCAACCCTTAACCATTAGCACACAATCTACTGACAATTACAGCCCAGTCGTTGTCTGTTCTTATTTATAAATGGATGCTGATAAGCAATACTGTGTCAAGACACACGGACTTAATTTTGAGAAAATGGCGTCTAAACCTATTGCTACTAAATTTGTTTGAAAACGTATATATTCATCTTTTCTTTTCTATTTTGATAAAATGTATATTGAATCAAAAGCTGATAGATTTATTTAATCTAATAATACGTTTTTAAATATTGGAGATTATTTTACAAATTGAAAAATATGGAACGCACTTGAAATTCGAACCAATTAATTAAGAAACTTTTTTCCGTAGCATTTAGTTTATATGACTTCAATTTTTTTTATAATGTTAAATAGGTGATGCAGTATCAGAATACATCAATATCTCCGAATTTGACTTTTTGTGGATTGACACATTATTGCTTATCAGCATCCAAATAAGCTTAGAAGTTTTGTTTTAATTTCCTATTCGTGGTGTGATCTCAACTAAAATGGTAAATGATTTTTAGTTTTTCCAAGGGAATACACTCTAATTACAGATTGTCACTTTGCGCTTACTAATCTTTTAAATTTTGTAGAAACTCTAAAGCTAATCCTTACTTATATTATAAATGGGAAATTAACTCTGTCTTGTGTGTTACGCAATCACGCCTAAAGTACTGAAAAGATTGAAATAAAATTGAGTGTAGAAATAGACTAGAGACTAAGAAAGGATAAAGGATACTATTATATACGAAAAAGGGTTATAAGGGGTTGGAAATAGAATAATAATAATAATAATAAATAGGGTAAATAATTCACAGACGAAGTCGTGACCACTATCTAGAAAATTATAATAGTTATAATCATTATTACACCGATATGTTCTTGATTGATCCTTAAGTCATAGAAAATGGATACGATATGGATAATATTAACACCAACTTTAAAATACCAATACAATTTTGATTAGACGTTAATACATACTTAATACTCGAAAAAATAACCCTTCAACATTTTTATTTTGATGGATATATTAATCATACGCATCGTATACAAAATACAAAACAAGAAAACGAATTAAGAAAAATATATATAAGCCTTACTTATATAAATTAAAATCAATGTTCGTATGTTTGTCTTCTATGCGTCCCGAAACCATTGATCAGGTTGTAATGAAACTTTGGTAGCGTGCCCTGGAGACGCTCACGTTTTTTGCCCAAAAAATTTCTTAATACTTTAGGTAATGTTACAAATGCATACCAACAAATGTAAATAAAACACCTTTAAAAAATTTTCATACTAGAAAAGGATTCCTATAGGAATTAAACTTATATATGTACCCAAAATCTACGTGACCAAAATCGCAAGCAAAGCGTGTTAATAATAATTTCAACGTTACTAAATATCAACGCCGTATATTCGAAATTCTATAGCTTAAATATACGAACAGCGTGCTTGCAAAGGTTAGGATTGGCAATTTATTCGTACGGAGCACGGCTGGCCTCATGCACCAGATAATGTCTGCCCGAAATAACTCTCATAAATTCAGTTCACTTACTTTTCGTTCAAACATGACTTTGTTAGCTTATACGGAACCGTTTATTAGTCTATTTATTTTACCGTTTTTATCCCCCGACGTGAAAAGAGAGAGCGTTATAAAGTTGACCGCAGTGTGTCTGTCTGTGGCACCGTACCTCTTAAACGGGTGAACCGAATTGGATTCGGTTTTTTTTTTATTTGAAAGAGTATTTTCTATAGATGGTTCTTAGATAAGTTTTACTAAAATCGGTCCAGCCTCAAGGAATACATTGTCGGCTTTTTTTCTTCAATTTTAGTCAATTATTTCTTTTAATGGAAACATTAATTTTATATGAATTTACCCTTGATGTGGTCGATTCTAACTATTCGCTAATTAATAATGTTAATACCTAAAACGATTTACTTTCGACAAATGTATCGCAAATTCCATTATTTTAGTTACATTTAACCGCATCAATTACAAAATCAATTCACTAGCTATTCGTTGAAACGAAACTTATTCCAATGAAAATCTTAACAGAATTTTATCCTCACAGTAGAATTTTTCAACAGCATACTTTATATCAAATTGAAAACCCGTTGAAGATAACGAGACACCTCAGATAACAAGCTATGATACGTCAATCGCATTTTATCATATTGACACATTTCTATTCTTTTATATCACCCCTCAGATACACCGGGGTTGGTATGTGATGACGTAGAATCTCATAAAAAGTCACCGTCATGTGTAATAGGATTATCCACAGATAGTCGGGTGGAAATGTATTACGTATATTATATTTCATTCGCAGTGTATAATATAAATCTAGACAGGAATCGGTATCGTAGCTGCACGTAAAATATTCCTTTGGAAGTTTTTCTGTACGAGATGTCTTTACTTTTATCAAACTTACGTAATGAAAAATAGTCGATTTATTAAAATTAAAAATAAGGTCGATTTATACGCATCAGAAATGAGAATGATTTGTCTTAGATTTTCGCGATTATTATTCATTGAAATGAAAGTATGTGCTCGAAGCGTCGGGATGATAAAAATAATTAATATACGCGATTAAAATCCGTTTAAAATAGTTTCATTTCAGAGAATGATTTGATTGAAATTAGAATGGTGATGATGCTTCAGTCAGCAAGGCCAACACTTTTTAGGTTAAAGAAGAAAAAGAAGCTTCGGTATAATAAATGGATGCTGATAAGCAATACTGTGTCAAGCCACACGAACTTCATTTTGAGAAAATGGCGTCTAAAGATGTCATACCCATTATAAATCAATTTTTTTAAACGGTATATATCCATCTTTTCTTTTCTTTTTTGATAAAAGGTATATTTAATTAAAATCAGATTGATATATTTAATACATTATCTAATAAAAAGTTATTCAAATATTTGAAATTATTGTATAAATTACAAAACTGATACTTGAAATTCGAAACAATTAATTAAGAAAGTTTTCTCCGTAGGTACTTATTTAGTTTATGAATTCATTTTATTTTGAATAATGTTAAATAACTGACGCAGTATCAAAATACATAAATATCTCCGAATTAGATTTTTGTAGGTCAACACATTTTTCCTTATCAGCATTAAAATAAAATTGTAAATATCCAACACCAAAAGTCGCAGATAAAACGTACCTTACTCGTTTGAATAGAATCAGAATTCTGAAATACAGAAGAAACTAGACAAACATAGAAAAAGACAATATTTTCTAAATGAAAAATTCAATTCTTCCTGTATAGAAATAGAAACACATAACGTTATACATAATTCTAAATAACTATTACTCTTATCAAAAGGTGAATATTCCCAATTTGAATTTGATGTATCATTTGATGCATGCATAAAACATTTGACTAGGTATGATGCGGTCCTCTGTGTTACGTTTCATCAGTTATTCCATTGAAAACGATTAATATGTTTCGGTGTAGTTTGAGTGATTAACATATTAAGTTATTTTATATCCATAAACGGAATCCATCTATAAAAAATTTGAATTTTACCCGAACGTCACGGGATTGTTTAAACAAATATTTTTTGCTCTATATTGTTTACAAATCAATGTATTAAATGAAAGGACAACTCCGCCTTGTTTCTTGAATATGTATCCGCTAATGCATAGATAATAACATATTTATTACTTTAATAAATAATTGTATTTTTCTCTTTAACAGAGTAATTTTTCCCATCAAATACAAACAGCAACAAAAAGAATATTGAATCTATTTGGACGCTGATAAACAATATTGTGTCAAGCCACAGGAAATTCATTTTGAGAAAACGACGTCTAAAGATGTCAAACCTACTCTTAGCAAATTTGTTTGAAGACGTATAAATCCATCTTCTCTTTTTTATATTTTTTAATAAAATAATGAATTAAAAGTAGAGTGGTATAATAAAAAGTTTCGTCTCAAAATATGTTTTTCAAATACATTAGGTTATTTAATATTCGAAACATTATATAAAGAAACTTTTTTCCGTACTTATTTAGTTCAAATGACTGGAAAAATACATGAAGCCTTATGAGAATACATCAATTTTTCCGAATTTTTGTGGGTTGACACATTATTGCTTATCACCATCCATTTACTTCTTATACATATGAAAAAAAATTATTTGTTTGTCCTCAATAACCCGAAGCATATCATCAATGAAATATTTATAAACAATTTCGTTTTATACGATGCAACAATAACAAGGCTTTCCCAAACATTTTCCTGACAAAATAAAGGCAATCTACCCATTACTGATTTACATATTTGTCATTTGCATATTAAGTCACTCAATGCAAACAACTTTCAAATATATTTTTGGTAAAATAGGCCGCATGTATATTGAATAAGGGTTAAAATTGATTGGTGAAATTGGGAATACCTTTGTGTTGTTTATGAGGGTACTAGGAGAATATGCCCGCATAGCGATCGTCTGTAATATCGGTGGGAACAAGCGTCACGTGTTCGTGTATGCTCGTGTGAACGATGCAAGCAGGATGAGATCCTTGCCTTTGTTTTATGTACAGACAGTAACATTCTGAACTACACGAATTATACTGTTGCGACGGACGATTTTATGTACTAAATAGTTCCTAATTTTCAGATGCGGGGTACCTGTTAATATTTTCTCTTGGGTCATACGACTTTAAAAAAAAGGAACCGACTTTAAAAGTAAATTATATGATTTCGTTTAGTTGAATGTCATACTTTTATTCCATTTTTTTTAAAAAATTGCTAAACGATTTTTTTTTTTCAAAATTGAATTTGACCAATGGGAGAGTATACTCAAAGAAAAAAAATTATCAAATAGGTTAAGGTTCAATACGAGCGAACATATATTAAAGTAGCTGATGCTCGCGACTTTGTCTGTCTACGTCATAGCAGTTTTAAGCACGTTAAGTCTCAGCCCGATCAGATTAAAATTGACAGTTTCATACAAATTTTCATCCCCTATTTTATCCCTCCTTTCTTAGCGGATGCCTACGTCATAATGTCTACCTTCACATCAAATTTCAGCCCGAACCATCCAGGTTTGGGCTATGCGTTAATAGATCACTATGTCAGTCAGTCAGCCACCTTTCATAACTCAAAGGAGACTGACGGGCATAGTATTTAAAAGAAAGGAAAGAAAAACAAATGACCCCGACGAATCGAGAAGCTCTTTTTTTGAAATTCAGTCATCAATCTAAAAGATTTTTATAAACTATTCTGACATGTTTATCTTTAAAATGAAAGCAAAAGTTATAAAATAACCTATTTATCACGACTTCATATATAACTTCAACGATAATTCGTTTACTTTATTATTAGATCAATAGTAAAACACAAACGAGTTACAGCCGAAGCGGCTACAACTAAAATGAGCTATAATTTTACGTGAGAGTTTATTATACATGTTAAATAAAATATTAAAACTCTTATCCGGTCAAAGGTACCGGTAATTTTAAGTGGCAAAATTAGTCAAAAGTATTTTTGACCGCAAGCTTTCAACATTATCTCACTCACTCACTTAAAAATAAAGAGTACGATATGTAACACGCTGTAATTTTGTTAGGTTGCGTTAGTGTTTTTTTTTTTCAATAAGATTTAAAATTCTACATATCATCTAACACACAATGCCATACATTTTGTAGTATTTTTTTTTATTTACGCAAAATAAAACTTCGAGGAAATGTCCGAAAAGACAAGATAGGTATAGGTAGAATATCCGTTCAAAAAATTTTTTTTCCATAATTTATCACATTAAGATAGAGACACATAGCAACATAATTATAAAGTTTAGAAGGTATAGTTAAAAAACTTCTATTTTCTAATATCTACATAACTTTAAAACAAATTTAAATTCTAAATAGTTAAAATTAAGGCCCAAACGCGTCAAATTCACAATATATAATTTGTTATCTAAATTTTATTCAGAATAAATTATTCCTTTAAATTTTGTATGTTAATTAGATATAAAAATTAAATTTAATAAATTTAAATAAAAATGTCAAGTCTCAAAAGGTTTTTCTACAGCGTTAACTTCCATGATTAGTGATCTTTTAAATGTTAATTCGTTCGTCTTGTTATAAAAACCTTATTCTTAAGATTCTTATCAACAGCCTCGTCAATGTAGCTACATTTTGTAAACACGTAAAATAAAGTTTTTTAACGAATATACAGCATTGAATAACAAATTAGAAGTACACACAGAATGACAAATAATTAACTAAAATTTAAATTAAGAACACGTTTTTCTATTTTTTTTTAAATAACTAGTAGATGCAAAGATAAACAATTATACTGTCCTATTTTAATTTATAATCAAAATAACATTTCTCTCGATAAACGAGGTTTTTACAACCATTTAAAAATCAAAGTATCAGCTATTCGGCACAAAAAAAGCAAGTCGTTATGAATTAATCGTGTGAACGTAACATTAAGTGACTCATAATTTATAAAAGTAAATTGATTACTTAAATAAATATAAAATAAAAGCTTTATAAAAAGCTGACTGTAGCCGCTGTGAAACAAAGCTAATAAAATGTATGTTAGACCCGTTTAAAATTTTCTTAATGTGTTTCAGAATTGCCATGTTCTACACACAAACAAAACGAAATATGCAAATACGATCGCACACGTACGACAAGACATTTCTTATGCTTCTATAATAACTAGTCGTTGCCTAGCGATCGCAATCGATGGTAGTCATTAAATATTTAACCGATTTCAAGATAGACCACAGATAAATTATTCTTAATTTGACCACAGACTGTACATCGTTTTTGCTTCATTTTTGTATAATAATTCTAACGTCAAAATTGTATAAACAATCAGCGGAATCTGTATATATACCGTATATCAAAAGTTAATAATGTAATAAAAATTAAGTGGATTAATGGTTAAATATATGTTCATAATGATCTTACCCACTGTATTTCTCGATGGCTCTTCACGATAAAGTCCACATTAACGAAAATGATAATCTAAAGTGGTTTGTACACTCCTGCTTGAATGAAGTATATTTTAATTAAACGACTTCTAAAAAAGTAGAAGGCGCTCAATTCGTTGGCGACTTTTTATTTATTTATTTTTTATGTATGTTCACTCTTTGCTCAAAAATGGCCTTATCGATTCGGGTATTTTTTATGCAAAAGGGTACACTGTCCCATTTGTCCCATAGAATTTTTATCAAAAGCGGTTTTAAAATTAAAATAACTGGAATATGTACGTAATTCAAGTAAACGTAATAACTTATTGTACTTTGGTAGACAGAACCCCTTTAAAAAAATCTTGAATCTTTTGAATATTAAATTAGTTTTTATTTCGAATTGTCGTGCTCATCTCGACAAGTTTATTTAGTCGTAAGTTTGCGACTGCTCTCACTAGCAGATGGGGCGCACAGAGGAACAAAATAATTCCAACAACGTCCCAAAGAGACATGAAAGTTGGAATTTTTGGCGAAACTCGCTGTGAATTCGTTTTGAAATCCAGAGATTTTTTTCCTTTTTTTCATGTGACTAAAGGAAAATACGACTTCATTTGAATTACCAAATTTTAATTTACATAAAATGTTATTTCGGCATGTAAAATTAACTTCGTTAATTACAGTCGCATCAAGCTATTATTTGAATGGCTTCCGTCATTTTATGTTCTAAATAAAGTATTATTCCAAAAGTCCTAACTGTATCGCATGATTTTCACATTGACCGACTATGTAATCTTTTAAATGTTCTTCGAATGGAAGTATATTCGGTAAATGGTATAGCTCATGGCAAAGCCGATGTTTGTGCAGAAGTACGAATATTAGCTTTGCCATGAGTTATAAGTACTATAAATAGTAATAGTAATAGTAATGGTGTTATATGGTCATCTATGTTAAATGTTGACACTGTAAGAGTCATAAGCAATTTCAACACTAATCCCATACTAGCAGTCATCAAATCACACTTGTTACCTTATTTAATTTTGATAGCTCACACCCTCTTTCACTGAAACATAGCAATATAAATTGTTCCAAACTGAGCTAAAACTGAAACTGAGCTAAATAACCTGATAGTAAAACCTCAGAGACTAAAACGTTTGTAGATCATAACTCTGATAAATATTTATGTGATCATACTGTTACACTTAAAAAACTATTTGTACTACAAACCACACATGTTTAGAATCTCAGCGGTAGCCGAAACAATTTGTGCGTAAGTAGCACAGATTAAAAATCTGACAGTGGTAAATGACCTTGCTTTATTGAGGTCAACAGATGTTAAAGTTGTATGTGACTATTTGATCATTTTTTAAAGTGATACGTTTTTTTAATATCAATGTCATAATCTAAGGTTATTCCACCTCATCGCGAAGTCATACTGTATATAAGTAATAAAAAATAATTATTAGTTGCCCTTGAGACGTAACACAAGCATAATCATTTGAATAAAAAACACAGACGATTTCGGGCATATTAAATTAAATAATAATTATAGACTAACATTGTCGCCGAGTCAGAAATAATTTCTTCTTTCTTATACCTATAATGCACGTTGTAGAAAATAAGATTTTCAATCAAAAAGACAACCAGCACTTGAAAAGTGTCAAATAATCAATTTTCTCATTTTGAACTGTTGCCAAACTTTTTCGCGAAACTGCGCTATCGATGTGAATCAATCTCAAAGAACAGATAAAACAGATATAAATTGTTTTAAATTTAAGTTGTAATATTCCAATTCAAAATGTACTACTTTAATGTTTTTATATTTACAAAGAAAACAATGTAGAAAAGTAAAGCTTTACGGGTATTTTAGCTCCAACGAAGTTTTTTCATTTTCTCACAATTACTTATTTACGTGAAGTCGATAATTGATTTTTTCCTTCAAATGTTTCTTGCAAAATTACCATAATGTTAGCGTGTTTACAGGACATTGGCAGCTTGTCGTGCTATTGCAAAAATTAAACACGAAGGTATTGTGCGATAGCGCAGTAATGAAAATTACTGCAGTTCTCGTGCAAATACGAAACTATCTAGTAATAAAACTAAGCCATATAACAAACAAATTAGAAAATTTATTACTGTAGTTGCAGGCAGACTTTCAACGTCGTAATATCGTCAAAATATTCGTAATGGGGTAACAAACTTCTGTTGCAATGCAGAATCCTTTACTTCTACGAAAAATTACAATATAAACTACATGATGTGGTGTCTAGATGTACGAGTGGAGCGGGTAGCTAAGAACAGTAGGTGGTTGAAATTTAGTGTTTAAGAAAGTTACAACATATAGTAATGCACTGAAATGTTTGGTTCGGCGGACTTAGAAATTATATTTTTCGAGATCGGCTTCTATACGTTCGACGTTCTTTCATTTAAGTCCGTTAAAAGTCCTAGAAGAAATTATTTAATAAATGCTAATATTTGTGTCTCTTTTTGCAGTTTTTGATAGAGTGAATGATTTAAGCAATATTTTTGACTAAAAAGCTTTTTACCTATTTTTATAAAATGGTTAACTTCGATGAATACTGGAAATAAAAATCGATTGGTATTAGCTTTCTTTGTGGTATTTGTAAGATTCATCATATTTTGGAGACCAATTGCTTTGTTAGCTTAAATTCTCATTGGTTATTGGAAATTATTTTTCGGACGTAGGTTCGTTTATAAAGTTGCGAGATGAAATGTAAGCTAATAATCTATCTAAGTTAGTACTCTAAGGATTACTATCGTTATAAGGAATTCCTGGCATAATACTAAAAAAAATTAGACTTTAATCTGGATTTTATAAAAAACCTTTCAGATAGTTTGGCGTTATACGAAAATTGTTAGAGTCATAAAAGAAAAAAGTAAATAATGGAATAAGGCGAGAATTACACTTATAAGTATTGCTTTCAAACTTTCATAAATATTTACATAAGTTGTTTGACATTGCTTTATAATAAAATCTTTCTTAACTACTTAATATGTGTGTTACCAGATTACAGAGTTGTTTTATATCAGATGCGAGAATAAAACTTACAAATGTGATTCTTGCCTAATAGTAACAGTTTTGCGTAAGTATACATAGTTAACAGGATATCAACATGACATAGAGAGTTGCCTAGCTACGTGCTATTGATATCAAGAGAAAATGGTGGTATATTATAACAAGAACTAGAAAATAAAACATGGACTATAAATGTGTCTTATAATTATTTAATCCTGGACTCAGCGCTCATTTTCTATAGGGGCACTAGAAGCCAGTGGTCATGCCAGCAAATTTTTGGGATGTGAGAGATTTTTTTAAAGATTTTCAATAAACATTTATTATATTCTAGATAACTTTTTCTTTATTTTTAAGGATTCAAAAACTATTTTGTACTAAACATGGATAGTGGTTTAAGTAAGGGGGCGGCATTTTTTCACTATGCCCCAGGGTGACACTTAGTGTAAATCTGGCCTGCCTGGACTCTGTATAAATAGGTACAAATAAGACGTTAGGCTTCTCGTAAGTACTTTACCCAAACGCGGACATCTATTACGTGGAGCGATCTACAGTCTGATTTTATTACAACCCATTGCTTTCGATAACGGGTCATCGACCGATAGCCACAGCCGACTTGTTTGCACAGTTTGCAATGTTTTGCTTATCGGTTGAATCGAACGCGGAAACTTGACGTTATCACAAGCTATAGACGGTAGTTTCTGTTAGCAGTCGCAACTTTGTTCGAAGTAAAGCCTGTGTAAACCTGTCTGAAGAGATAAGGCTCACCAAAATTACTCGTCTGTAAAATAGTAACTTCTTCCATTAGTCTTGTGAAATAGTTGTGCTCATTTCTAATTTAGAAAAGCAAGCCATGTTAAAAATCTCACTTTTTTATATAAATAACCATAAATTAAAAATGACGAAATCAGTATTAGCAAGACACATAATTATATCTTCAATATTTTTTATATTGCGAAAGCTAGAATGTTTTAAATAGTTGATACCTAATTACAATTAAGATTTTACTGAAACTAAAACATTTCTTCATTTACATACAATTATTTTTTCTAATAAATCTACTTTTGGAAATCACTTGAGTTTATTCATTATATACTCGATACAATTATTAATCCCAGTACTAACGTAATAGAAGTCTTATGATTTTCTTAAAGCCTAAAAAATGAATACAGTATTTTTAGAATAGCATAAATTTATATAAATATACTTTAAACTTTAAGCCGATTTTATCATTAAAATCGAATTCCAATTTCGAAACGATTTAAAAGTTTTATAAAGGATAATTGGAATGAAAATAATTTTAATTTAAATACATCTGTTGCCGACCGCTTTAGATATGTCCAAATGAATTTACATACAGATTTAAGTAATTTCGAAAAGTTACTTTTAGCGAACTCCAAAAAGTTGACAGACATAAAAAAAAATCTGTATTAAATTTACTTATTTGTCATTTCTTTACACTTGAAAGAATTTCCTGTCAGTGCTTTTATTTTTGACAGAAATAACTTTCGTAACCGTACCTAGGTTTGTTACCAGGTTACAGAATTGTTTTATATCAATTACGAGAGTAAAACTTGAAAATGTAATTCTCGCCTCAATATTATTAAAGCGAAACCGATTGATTGATTTGAATAGATGTTTTTTTTTTTCACACAAACTTAATATATTTTGGTAAAACTTTACAGAAATATGACTTATAATTCACAATAACATATATGCTACTTTTCATCGACATAGGCGAGCGAAGCCACGACCAGAAGCTAGGTCTTAGTATATCTATTCATATATTATAGTGACCGAATTCAAACATACACATTTTCTTCTCAAAAAAGTTTTGCACTTGGAACTTTGGCTGTTTATTTAGACTTTAATATCACAAGATATTGATAAAATATTATAATTTATTAATATTAAATATATTGTGGCTTAGATGAGGTCTACAATCTTTTGTAAAAAATTACCCTTTTTTATTTATTTATTTTGTATTAATTTACTTTACTTTATTAAAATGTTATATTCTGTACGTATATATTGATAAAACAGTTATTTATATTTTTGAAAATAATCATACAAACCACAGAATTATGTGAAACTAATCTAAATGCATAGCACTTTAGCTAACTCGTTTCTGAGACATTAAGTCGATCACTAAACGTGCGATATAATTCTATCGGAATAAGATCAAATCCGATCTAATTCCGATGGAATTCCGAGCTAGAAACCTAAACTGCCTAACAGAGGATAGCAAATCGCAATCAATGAATTCTATCGTACCAAAGAGTACATTTCAACAAGGATCGACAATTCTATTGAAGTTGCTTGTTTTATCACAACTTACCGAAAAGGGAGGTAATGTATTTTGCGCGCGTGTTTTATTTACGTAGGTGTATATATTTGACTGTTCCATTGTCATCTCTTGCAGCCTAAGCAGTGTCATTAGATTCATTATATTTATTTGCTATTTGTTTTAAATAATGAGTAGCCAGCTTTAAAAGAAATAAGCGATGGGATAGGATATGAGGAAATGAATGGTGGGGGGTTAGGCTTCCGGCTCTCTCACTTACCGAACGAAAAGCTGACTATTTTACGCGAATCTTCCGTGAGAGTGTAGTACTGCCCCGGTCGAGCCAGACCGTATACGAGCTGTAGTCACTAGGTTTCTGATAGGCTCTACCTACACCGAAGTGATACAATTTATCACCTCACTTATGAGCAAAGGTGAAGAAATAAATTGTGATGACGATGAAGTAAAACTTAAAACCATTTGAATTCTTAGATCTTAACCGGGATTTAAACCTTCGATCATCGGTTGAGATCGACTCATTTTCTTTAGCTTAAATCTGAGGGCACGGTAGTGCCCCGCCAAGTCGAGCTTTTTACGGTAGAATAACTGAGTTACGAGACTTGGCTGTTTTTACAAGTTAGGTTTTCGATGGCATAAAAATATTTACCTTTAGAGTTTCACAAATGTGATTTCACAATTTTTATCTTGTTTACCTGAAGTGTGGTGATGTTGGGATATTGTAACGGTCATTTTAACGAAGCATTTAATACTAGAAACCTTGTTTTATATCTAAGTATGTAGCCAGGGTGAAAATGTTGACAATAGGTTTTTTATTACACGTTAATATTTAAAATAAATCTATATTAATATTGTAAAGAGGTAAAATTTATGCTGATTAGAAAAATTCTTTTTTTTAGATAGCCTTTTAATTGTGGAATGTTATAGGCTATATTATATCACGTTATGTCCTATAGGAGCGAAGCAGTAACCACAAATGCAAGTAAAAACGCGAGGGTCAGTTTGTTTAAAATATTATCAAAAAGTTTTCCAAGCCTTTCAACTAATCTATAGCCGTTAAAATATTTATATCGATATGTAATATATTTAAAATTAAATAACACGATTAATATTAATATTTACAAATTGAAAAATTCGTGGTTTCCGATAACATATTAAATATTTATTTAAACATTGCTCTCACTCCGAAAGCAAGGGCTATCAAATTTGAGTGGAGCTAAAGGTCACAGGCTAGTTTCTTTTATAAATATTGAGTTAACTTTTGATACATTTTTATTGCTTTTTTATTGATTCGAGGTATTCGCTTACTAAACGTTACTATAGTCATCGTCTGATATATATAACAACAATACGCCTAGTATATAAATTTCTCTGAAAAGTTTTAACTTATTTATTAAGTAAAATTGTAATTAAATATTTTCATATTCATTGATATATTTAATACCCACGGAAGGTGTTATTGTGTAATTAAATTAAACATTTTTTTTTATTCTATTTAAACATTTTTTATGACTTTGCGTGAAAACTATAAAAAAGCAAATCTCAAAAGCTATTTTATAAAAAAAACTTAAAAACTACCTTTACCAAACGTAACACATCATAAAACCAGTTTAGAAAACAAATATTAACATTAAAACACATTAATATAAAATAATCCGATCAAACTTCGTCCAGTTATCAAAACCTATTATCACATAAAAATAACGATTCAAAATTCAAAAGTAAAATAATATTTATTTTTATTACACGACAAAATAAACCTATCCGCTTCTATCACGTGCGTATATCTTACCAGATCAATGAACACAAACCTCTAATGTAACATACTGAGCCTTCATGACACGCCTATAGTATCACCTCTTGGCCCATACTGAGGTGTAAAGTTCTTAATGTTACAAAAATGACAGCTCAAGTGATCGAACCGAAGCCCATGCTGTCATGAACGCTCATTTGAAATTATTTACGATTCGTATATTATATTCAGGTAACATTCTGATGAGATTTCGTGTCATTAGATTAACATTTAAATCGGATTAGGGAATGACACCTATAAAAGATCGGTTTAAAGGATGTCGAATGAAAAAGATTTGACCGTGTTTTAAATTATGTGTTAAACAAGTTATGATAGGAGCCGAATTAATTAATATTAATATAATGAATATGCGATAAATCTTTTGAGACGGAAACGATTTGCATTATTCGTTTCTAAATAATGTGTATGGTATTTTCCATGTTCTATTTTTTTATAGTTAAGTTTATGTACAACGTTCATCTCGAAAACGTTATTACGATATTTATATAAAAAAAAGATTATTCATATGAGAATAAAAAAAGAAACCTAAAATAAACATATATAATTAATTATAACACACTCAGAAACATCCTAAGATATGACTTTAAGTAAACAATCTCTATAAATATCAGATTTTTACCCGACTACGGCAAAGTCAAAAAAGGGTAATGATTTTGGCGGTCTAGGCTATATGTATCTTTGTTCCCCGGTAGCTCCTAAACTACAGAACCGATTAATTAATATTGAACTGAACCTAAATTGAAATCGTAATAATGACCCAGTTGACATTAACTATATTAATTTAATCAAAATTTTATATGACGATTTTTTTTCTAATACTTTTTAAACGGTTTTTTAACATTATGCTTTACTTCCAATTGACTGAAATAATTATTTTAATCATAAACATTTGTTATTATTAAAACTGAAGTTGAAACTATAAGGCCTTTAATCATATAACGTCAATGTTAAAACCGTTTTGAAACATCTATTTCAGAGCCTGAATCGAATCTTACGTCCTCAGCACATCCAATAATACATTCTCTTCAAAGGGTAATCCATCACATTCAACGCCTTCAGCCGTTGACGTGATAATTTTCCCTTGTTTGACTTGCACTGAATATATCGTTTACATTGACTACAAAGACTATCATTTATACTCACTGAAACATATTATCTTCATAACTATGACTTATTTTTAAGAAATAAATGTATGTATATTCTTTCAAATAAAAAATTTAATTTCTAAAACCAATTAATAAAAGACGTATTGTGAAGTTACAAACATTAATACAACAGCGAAATGAACCTCCTTCTTTTTTGAAGTCGGTTAATGGCGTGGTTATAGTATATAAGAAAGTGAAACAACAGCCGTATATAATTTAATTTATATAATATATATTGCAACATATTCTATTTACTTATTTTGTACCTTTTTTAATATATTCACAAAATATATGTATAAAAATATTTCAAAATATATAAAATAGATAAGTCCTCTGGTCGCGGAAATGATCACTAGCAGTTAGGGCTCCAGGCTGAGGAGCTTCCTACTATACGATCTATTCTATCCGTTTCAAGCAACACTTTGTATCCTACCCAAGATCCAGCTGTCCAGCGAGAGTTTCTAAAGATGTTTATTACCTTCGTAGATATACATATATATGACTTTCATAAGCGAAAGTTACAAATTTCAAGGAATTAATCCACAATTTTTGCAACATTGTAAATATGTTATATTGTTAGTGAAAGAACGATGCGTTAGCAGCACGATAGCACTTCATAGAACAATGGGAACTCAAGCACTGCATGCCAACAAATAATAACAATCCTGTTAGATCACTGAGTTTAGTTTCCTTTTTAACCGACTTTAAAAAGGAGGAGGTTCAAATTAAACAGAGGTTTGAAAAATTTGCACAATACATTTTTCTATTTAAAAAATTCAATGACACTCTTCCTAATGAAAGTACGAAGTACAAGTGTACCCTGTACATTCAGATTGGTTACATAAAATTATGATCAAAATCAGTTTAGTAGTTTTAAAATCAAAATAACTGAAACAAATATGTCAGTCTGGTAAACGAAACTACATGTTTTGGTTTTGAAGTCGGTGTTCCTTTTTAGAGTATTTTTATATAGGGGAAATATGTACGTAATGACATACTGGGGTAAAATGACACAGTGGCCATATTTAACATTCGGTAAGCTCAGAAACGTCGTCTTATAATTCTGTTACTCACCATTAAAATTTTATAAAGAATAAACGAGAGGGTATGTCATTTTTTTTACATACATAGGGAATGTGTCTTTTTTACTTTATCTATTTCTTCTTCATACCACGAGACATTGGCGAAATAACATGTGTCTAATCGGCACAACTAAAAGCCATTAACCAAAGAATTGAATTACTTTATCTATATTTCAGATCATTGCAGTACATGTAATATTACAGATTTGCTGAATATTTAAAAAATTGTCAGAAGCAGAACTTTATATTTTACTAGCGGTAAAGCACTTGGTAGACCGGTCTCAACAGGTACTAGAAACTTCTCGTATTATAACCCACTATAAAGTAACAATGTTATGTTTTGTGATGCCATCATAACAATTTAACTGCCATCGTTGATAAAATATGTATTTGGAAAACAGCTTGCTAAATTCCTATAAAGTTATTAATATATTAACAGTGGCTAAGGACATGTAGTAAAGAACAGGGTGTATCAAATGGCGGAACGTTTAACAGAAACTCAATCTTCTCAGGTTTCGTTTCTATTAAAAATTAACTTATGTTGCTTGACCCGGTCAACATTTGCAAAATAAAGACAGTAGCCTGCATCGACGATTATATTTATAAAAACGGTCCCTAAATGAAATTAGTTAGTGACCCTTAGTATTATTAATTAGCAATGATTAATAAGTATTATTAAAGCAGTGGCCAATTTTTAATATATTAACTTTAATGATAAATTATTTTTCTCTTAATTTCCTTTTCTATTGTTTCTTTTTTGTATATACTTGACATAGTTTATGCTAGTGAATTGTGTATATACAATTAAGATACCTATATTATCTTATATAATGAATAAATTATACAATTTAATACAAGATTGATTTCATTTTATTAGTTATCTACTATCTTACGTCTTTCCCTAAGAAATATAAGGACTTATCTATCCTTAGATTCACGAAAATTGGTTCAGCGGCTTAGGTGTAAAAATGTAACAAACAAATAGATAAGTGGAAAATAGAGATAACATAATAACAGATAATTATAATATTTGTATAAATTTTAGTAAATACATTAAATCTCTAGGCAATTTTATAGCGCATAATCAACAAACTAAAATTTAAACACCACAATTTCCCCAATGAATCGTAAATTAATAATATTTTTATATCCATAGTTATCCAATGTTAATGCACATATCAACACCATGACATCAGAAGCAAAACATTCTATCCAATCTCATATTAAAAATATAATCAGACAAACATTTCCACGACTTACGACATGGCCCATTTAAAACGCCTTAACTAATCGAGTGTATCCAATTGAGCCCATCAGCTCAATTGCTCTTAATACGGATTGCTCATGGCCGAAATACGATGCCAAATTTTTTAATTACTGGACACAGAGCAATGAACGTATTTAATTACGGACCGGTTTTATTTTTAATACATCATATTTGTCGTGTCTTGTCGATTTTGGTGTTGGTGATATAAACGTGACTGTTTTGTTTTATCTTTATCGTTTTTTTTTTTTATTTCGTTGCCGTAAATGGTAGAATATATTCCTTTGTTCAGTTTAAGCTTTGGTATGTATTTATGAAATTTATTTTGTTTTTCTGTAATTTTTGAAACTTAAACAATTATTTATAACATGTGCTTTATCTAATAAAAGGAAGACAAAACCAACATTAACGCGGGTGAAAGCCAGTGTGTAATAAATATTTTAAAGCTTCGTAGTCAAATTGAGAAATATGAATCCATTTTTATATATTTGGTAGTAATTTTAGAACCTTTTAAAATATATACTTTTTTGTTAGTCTTAGCTTTATAATTCCACAGTGTTAATGTAGCTATTCACGAAATGTTAACCCGTAAATTCGTACTGAAATATTCTTTCAACCGGTCGGGTATTGAATAGAGGTTAAAAAGGTGTTTTGAAAAGAAATCGAAATTGGTTTCCCACGTTCAAACATATAAAGCAATCGTTTGGAATACATATTACGTAGGTGATTAGATATTTACCAAAATAAACCCAAATAATTTTAAAAATTATAAATTCAATTATTTGTAAGAGCTATTTTTATAATATTATAAACCATATCTTTACTAATATCATAAAACTGAAGAGTTTGTTTGTTTGTTTAAACACGCTAATTTCAGGAAATACTGGTTTGAATTGAAAAAAAATTTTTTTTTTTTGTTAGATAATTTATTTATTGAGGAAGGCAATACCAGTTAGTTAAATAGCTTAATCGAACACTTTGCTCTACTCTTATGGCGGATATACATGTGTCAGGATTTCTCCCGGCACATGGTGATTTCCTCACGATGTTCTCCTTCACCGACGAGCACGAGATAATTTTAAACACAAATTTAGCATTCGAAAACTCAGCGAAGCTAGCCGGTTATAGAACCCGGAATATCGGTTGAAATCAATGTGTTCTGAATTTCTACCATCTACTACTAAGCCATCTCGGCCGATTATATAAATACGAGCATATAATATTCCCTTCGATATTGTGAAACATTTTACTATACTGATTATACATATGTGAAACAGTCCCACACATGTATAAATTGACTTGTTTCGTACAATAGAATTAACGAGACCACCCATAGTTTTGGTCCCTTAATCTCGAACATTGATTCTCATTAACCTGAGAAGTATCTGAATATTTTTGTTAGCCCAAAATCGCTAACCAATTAATTTCATTAAAGAATTCCTCTCGACGCGGACAGCGCTCTGATAACTACAAAAGTATTCCTTAAATAACCCGCTATTCTCAGATTGTTAAATGGCTTTCGATCTGTGAATGGAATTTTAATTAAATTTGTTTCATTTAAAAACATCCTGATCAATTTTTATCGTGGACTTGAATAAATTAAAGAGATGAATGAGACATGAGGGTTATTTTCAATGGGATCCGGGTAAAGCTGGAATAAAATTATTTTACTGTTTATTTTTAGCCTTTACACAGAACTTTGTCCACGTGGATTCATAAAAGATCAAAAAATACTTTTTTTAAGTTCGTATGTGAACTATCTAAAACTTCCGCTCCTATTTGAAAACTTTGTTTTAGATCGCTCGTTTACTTAGGAAAGTTATAGGCTATTTCAGCAGCGAAAAATAATCATAAGCGTAAGTGAAACCACGAGGGGCAGTCAGTTTGTACAGAAAAATAAAGTATAGAAGTAGAGACAATGCGACATTAGATTCATTGTCCATGTCTTTATTTTCCAACTCTTGTAATCATATCTCACCATGCTGTCCCGCTTGATAGCAATAGCCCGTTGCTCACGCAGCATATTAGGTCCATCACTACCTTTTGTTATTTAAAAAAAAAGATAAGTTGATATAGCACTATTTTAGATATTTGAATAACTTAGAGCCATCTCTTTTATTTTATAATTAAAATCGATTCATCGATTAGCCGTCACACGCACAATTATAATTGACCTGAATATGAATTGTTGATTTTTCAACTTTATAATGCTTGCCCTCAAGTACTGTAAAATTTCTGATACAATCGATGGATTCAAATTAATAAAATAAATAGTTAAAATGTGTCAATGTATTGATAGTTAGCATTGGATTTTGTAGTCTTAATAAATCGGTTAGATACATCGATTTTTTTCGAGTCCGATCCACGTGTAAACTTAATATAAAACAAATAAAAAATTAAGATTACTATTTTATTTTTTGTAGTTTCTACTTATAATCGATTAAATAATATTATTTATAATCGAATGATTATCGTAATTGAAGCTGAGTACTTATAAGTAATAAAAAATTTTATATAATTTTTAAATATTAATTAATTTAAAAAACACGTGGATATTTTCATCTCTGAATAATTTCGCTTATAAGTAATTAAAATATTAGGTTTAAAATTCTTCGATCGTTGAAGCATTCCTACACAAAATAGGAAAAATAAAGTGAGGTACCCTTACGTAAATCAGAGATATATTAAACTAATGTATATTTTATTATTTCGCACAATTAGTACATTTAAAAATAGCATAGTTTAGGTAGCATCGTTTCTCGTCAATAGATTCATTGTAATATAAATCTTCAAATCAATAGGACATCTGTAATAGCCGCACCAGCACCCCGGGGCAGAATAAACAGGGCACCACCTCGGGATGTGGGTACATGAGATGGGGGTCCCGCGCATCCGTTTTCATACGGCTACGAAGAAAATGGCAGCCAGGATGGCCTCAAAATGCTGGGAGGGCAAGACCACACGCTCCGGCAGCCACGAGCGGAGCGTTGCACGGCAAAGGCAGCGGATGCGCATGCGCAAGCAATCCCGCGGCCTCTCCATTTCCGTGTTGAGGAAGGCCATCACAAGGGTTTTAGTGGGTATAAATGTCCACATAACCCTATCTTCTCCCCAGGAATCGGGTATCTTTTCGAAGATTTCCCCTGCGTAAACAAAAAGAGGGACATCTGTAAAGAGCACTAACCAGTTTTCTTTCCACAATAAATAAATTACTAAAACATTCAACAGTTTCGTTTTAAAATTATATATAGAGCGATAACTAGTAGTACAAGTTTAATTTCACAAAAAAATCAACAACAATATTGTAATTGTGAACGATTTAAATTCTATAAACGTCAAAGATCGATTACTTCGAAACTAGTCCAACGAGATACACGTCCATCAAGCGAGAAACCTGCGGCACCGGTCGCGAACAACAAATACATTCGTTAATATCATTTTATATTTAACGAGCTGTGCCCGCGAGTTTTGACGTGGAGATACTTTTTTGATATCATGGGAACCCTTTAATTATCTGGTAAAGTTCGATATAAACTATAACTATGTCAAGTGTCTTTTGAAATATTTTATATCGAAAAATAATAGAAAATAATTTAAATCAGATAACTTGCATATTGAGACTAAAATTAAGAAAACTAATAGCAACGAAACGTAATGTTAAAAATCGATTGCGTAATTTTCGAAAAACATCTATTATAGATCTTAACATGGAGCTATCTACCGTGACCCGATAGAATTTGACAGTGGATTTGTTTCGTATCAATACAAAATAAGAAATTAACTGTCAATATGTATCGCGTTGTGATAGCGAAAGCTCACCCTAATTAGGATCAGGACCGCTAAATTCGAACGGTGAAACAAAAAATTCACAATAGAATCTATAAGTATTTTTTTATGATAACAGACATAACCCAAAACGTACAGACTTTATACGCATACCATCTCCATTTCATTTATAAATAAAAAAAAGTGTGTTGACAAGATATACGTGTAGTACACTAGTGTCTGCACTCACATCAACGGTTTATTATAGACACAAACATCTGGTTCGACTTCAAGACTAGATAGAGGGGCACTATGCGCTTCCCACGATCTGTAAAACTTTTTATAAACACTCAATACACTACTTACATCTCATTATTTACAAGAATGAGAATCACCTGCTTCGATACCGTTACATAAATTTGCTACCATTGACCATAGACACGGTTATAGGTAATCATATGAGAGAATATGCGAATAATTGGATTATTTCTTTAGACAATATAATTATAATATATTATGTATTTTGTGTTGTTGCCAGCTGTCGCTATCAAAAAATATTTATTTCTGAAAATGGATGTCTAATTTTTTTTACTAAAACCCTTCGTGGAAGAATCAATTCGTATCAAGTAATATATTTCCATCAATAAACATTCTAATTGCAAGTAACTGTGCACACTTGATTGCAGGATAAAGATACTCTGTAATAACGTTCGGGTGCAAGCACAGAAATATTTAAATTAAGTAATAAATTTTTACTAATATTATAAAGAGATAAAATTTGTTTATCAGTTTGTATGTGGGTAATATCTAAAACTACTGATCTGACCACGACAAACATCCGTATGGCCAATACACACGTTCGCCGTGAGCGGGGATCGAACCCGCGACCGTTAGCGCTTTAATCAGTTGCAGTGACCATTGCGCCAATGCGTCTGTCGATTAAAAAAAATGTTTTTGTGTTGGATAGCCTGTTTATTGATAAAGGCTATCACATCACGCTACGCTTCATACGAGCGAAACAGCAACCATTAACGCAATTGAAATCGCAAGAGCAGCTAGTCAATATAATTCTAGATTTTAACATTAATTGTGTAAAATAAAACGAACGTTTTTACTTTTTTAAAAGTAATAATAAGAAACGAAGTACGTTCTTCCAGTGCGTATTTACCCAGCGATCTAAAGAGGGTTATAAATATGTTTATCAAATCCGTCTATATTTGTAAATAAATCTAATTCTATGTCATTCTCATAGCTTAAAAAACCCTTTGACAGATGTCAACATATGAGTCGTCATTAAATTCGTCTCAGTTGTGCAAGTGACATAGACAAACATCTCCAATGCAAGTAGCATCCGATTTCAAAACTTCTTTCACCAATGGAAAGTGACATAATAAGTGTATAATATTAATACTTTTTTTGGGAGTCTGGTTTTATGCAGAATAAATTTTTATGTAGAACATTCAAGGTTCATTGGTCATTAACGCAAAACGATACCTACAGCCCTAGTGCGTGTTTATATAATCTATATTAAAACACCCACCAGGGCTGTATGTGGATCTTTTACCCATCTTTTATAGTGGCATTAAAAAGTTTTCTCGTGATTAAAACCACCGTAAAAGTCACAATAAATATCGAATATATCAAACTACAAATTAAATATTTGTTACATTTTTATATAGGGAAATTAAAAGAAATCGTAATATGCATCTCGTTAATTATTTATTCATTATATATAAATATTGATAACATCATAAAATTCATATTAAAATGTTAAAATGGAGGCAATAACTTCGATACGCCCATATACAGAACCTATTATCAGAAAATTATTACGACGTAAAATTATTTCAGTTGAGTTATAGTTTAGAGTTTCTTACTTTTACTAGCCGTGGTCCGCGATTTCTTTTGCGGTATAAGAAGGCTATGTTAATCTATACCTATGTAAATAAATGTTTGTTCTGACTGATTTCACTGAAACCGCTAAAGCTGCAAAGCTAAAAATTAACATATTTCTAGTAACCTAGGTTTATTTAAGAAAGCGTTCATTGCTATTCCATCCCTAATATAAAAATTGGAGACGCGTCAAGCAGAACAACAGCTAACCTACAATAAAGGATGAGAGACAGTACCTAGAGCGTCCTTTTTAAGCATTTAACGGCAAACGCCCTTGAAAATGGCGTTGTAGTTCTTGTGAAACAGTCTTCATATGCCTTACACCGGTATCCCTGCAAAGGCCGCGTTGATCCGGAAACACATACTTATGTGTATTCAAACAAAAGAGCCTAGAAAAAAGTACAATTCTGAATTATTCTATAAGGTCCAAACCTTGCACAAGTTACCTTTACGCCAACTAGTCATCAATGTATGTATGAGTAGTATATATACACAGTTTGCATCACTAAGCCGGGTTCCGCATTAACAGCCACGCACGCAAACGTTGTCACATTATCCTTAGCCAACACGATCTCCAATTTGCATACTAGGCATGTACAGAAATAGACCAGTTGTTATTTGCTGACCAGAACGGACACACAACTTCCATGTATATATTTATTTATAAATTAATCTAAAAGTTTCTTGCTTGAGCGCGCTGATCTGCGAATTCTTTAAAATAAAAACATGTTTTTGTAGCCAAAAATTAGGTGGCCCGTTTACTTACGTAGTTTATAGGCTATATTACATCACGCTGTAAGTGATTGTGACAGAGAGGAGACTCTATTAACAACGATCTGCAAATTAAATACAACTGCACGACTAACTTTAATAATAAAATTGAAATTTTAACATATACCTTTAACAGGTACCTACAGAAAAAAGGTTTAAATAAAATTCCATTTACATTCTAAAAAAGGATACAATTAACGTAAGCCGGGATTAAGTTCAGTGACCTATAAATACAATATAAATTAAGGTAATTGAAAACTGGAAAAACAAGCTTATTTTAAGAAAACACGACTGTAAAATAAAAATTAATAATGAATTTTATTACAACCATAGCGACACAACATCAAGCGATATATTTTAAGGATCTAATGATACCACACCTAAATCGGAGAAGGTGTTTAAAAATTATGGTCTATTAAAGAAAACCCACACACATATAAATGTACTCATACTTACTCTAAAGCGAAAATTACACGTAAGCTTTACTCTCGTAATTGATATAAACCAACTCTGTAACCCGTAAACTTACCTATGAAACCTTACAAAATCTGTAAGTGTTAAAAACAAGGCATTGACAGTAAATTCTTTAGGTGTAAAGCAATGACGAACAACTTATGTAATTATTTATGAATGTCTAAGAACAAAGTTTATTTATTTAATTCTCGGCTTAAAACAAACATTTCTTTGAGGTTAACAATTTCGTATAATTATGCTTTTCGTCTCTTAGTAAATTGTCTAAATAAAACAAGAAAATAAATACATTTACAGACAACTGCTAATGATATTGAGATCATATTTTAATATTTTTTGAAGCTGACGTCGAAAGGAGCCCTTAATCACGTGTTCTTGAAGAGGGCTTCAAAACTCTGGGAAAATCTTTATTTTTAGAAATATAGCGAAAGTTAATACGATTTTATAACTCCACGATCTTCCATCTTAACCTAATAACATAAGTAGGGTTCTTTAAAGTAATAAAAAAGATAAAATTATTTATTAATAAAAAAATGTATGCATCTTATGCATTCGATTTACAAAGATAACATAATAAAATTATTCAAATAAAGATGAAAGATTTTATTTTAGAATATTTTACTTTTCATTTTCATATAAAATATTTGAGACCGTGTGTGGTTTTCTATATAAAAACATTAAACACAGAATTTTAAAAATATAATTAAGATATTATGTAAGATGATTTATAAAATTATGTGATTTTCAAATTACTAGCTTACCGCGAAAAATATTACCAAACAAAATTTTCGAAAATAAATTTACCAAAACTTCCAAGTTGAAGAAAAAGTATCAGAATTTTGATGCAAAATGATTTAATTTAAAGTAATACTACAGAGCACTGATCAAATTGTAGAATACTAGCTTAAGTTGTGACTTTGTGTGTTACTAGCCTCCACGCGTTGCTTTACCCGCGGCAGTTGATAAAAAAATGCTATGTGTTACACTGCTGTATAAGCTACATTACTGTAAAATTACATCAACACCTATTCAGTACTTATATATTTTAAACTTTCGCGATTTATACTATTCATATTTAATAGAACGGGTCTTATCGCGGTAATTAATGGTAGTAATACCTTTTTATTGCCCGACGTTTCGACGAAGTTACATTCGTCGTGGTTACGAGCTGACTCAGTCAGCTTCAGTCAGCAGATAAAAAGGTATTACTACCATTAGTTATCGCGATAAGAACCGTTAAATTAAATATAGATCTATTCAATACGTTTTATGTAAACGAGCGTTAAACATCCATTCATGAAAATAT
The DNA here is from genome assembly GCA_037950945.1 of Hypolimnas misippus. Taxonomy (NCBI): domain Eukaryota; kingdom Metazoa; phylum Arthropoda; class Insecta; order Lepidoptera; family Nymphalidae; genus Hypolimnas; species Hypolimnas misippus. Next base: position 4,204,930 of record JBBEEQ010000024.1, read on the forward strand.
CCATATATAACTACGATGAGCTACTGGTATCGCATTACAATATATTTTGACAGTTGATTTCATTGCACTAAAACGAAACAAATCAACTGTCAAAACGTATCGCGATGCAATAGCTTAATAGTCATCCTGGATGAATGGATGCACAACTTTCGCATTTATAACGGTAGTAAGATAATTATGATGCTTATCGTGTCCCATATTCGGGTACATTGTATCTAAGATTACATACACAGCCGTTTAATTACGCCTGCGATGGTGAAAGGTTCATTGTTCTAAGAACTAAATGATAAGTGATTGTAATCAAATATATGTCTGTTGTGAGAAAATTTGTTTTGGTTTTGTACAATTTTTGTTTTCTTGGAATAAATATATGGCGATTAAATCGATACCTAACGCTATTTATCTATACTGATACTAGCTGTAATCGGCGGTTTTACCCGCGTTAATTTAAGGAAAATGATATTTATCTAATATTTCCCTTCCCTACTTGCATCGGATATTGTTCACTATTTTATTGGTTTCAATTTCGTTTTTTTTTTTATTAATTAAAATAAATGAAAGTTTTAAAATAAAAGTGGCCTAAGTTACTCATTATAACATTAACTATCTGTGAGTGAAATTCCCGTCAATATTAGTCCAGCTATTTCCGAGATTAGCCGGAACAAACAGACAGACAAAAATTTTAAAGATTGTGTTTTTTGTGGAAGTACCGTGTATACTCTTATATGCATTTAGTTGAAATTCGTTAATTTGAAATTGCAAACAGGCACTTTAATTTTAATTATTTTCATAGATAATAAATACAGCAAATATCGTATGTAAGAAGTAAACTCCGAAACAATTGAACCTACTTTAAAGAATATAAGAGTTGGCGCAGTGGTCACTGCAACTGACTGAAGCGCTAATGGTCACCGGTTCGATCACCGCTAACGAAAAACGTTTGTATTGCTCATAAGGTTTGTCGTGATTCGGGTGTTTGTGCTTATGTTGTACGTGTGACCAGACCCCCGACACAGGATCATAAGACTCTAATGTAAATCTTTTAGTACACTTAGTCGCGTCTAGTCGGCTTTTTTCAAATTTGACAATGTTGAATTACAATTTTAGTACAATGGTATAATTATCCAACATTTTGCTCTATTAAATTTTCAATTTCATCCCTTTATAACATTTTCCCGAGAATATTAAAAATTCTGCATGTTGCGTTGCTGTAATCCTAAAAATTACCAATTTTTCCACTTTAATAAAATTTTGCATAACGTAACAAAAAATAGAATTTTATTTTGAATTAAGCGAAATTTACCAAAACTCGACTGAAAAATGTAGTGCAAAGAAATGCAAAAATTGTAAAGTAAATAACTAAAATATCACACATAAAGTCCCATTCACACTAAGTGGATTAACCAAACATCCTAAACGTTTAGCGGTTCGCTGCCCACGTTTGCCGGTTCAGTACTCATTTGTACAAGACAATGTGACAAAAACTATTGCGGTTAGACAAAGAGCATACGAGCCGTGACGAATGGATGAAACGAGCCTTCCTGCTATTGTCTTCGCTACTGTGAACCACCGGCACTAACAGTAACACGTTAGTTCCCACGATCATATGAAACTTAATTTGCGAAAATGACTAGAGCGGAATATACGTCATATATTATAGTACCACAACTACCTGAAGGTCTTATAAAGATTTTCATTATAAGACCTCTCTCTGAGTTCATATTATGAATTGAAAATGCAAGGTATTGCATACAAATTAACTATTCTTCAAACACATCTTGATTATTTTCATTTTTTTTTTCTTAAAATTGACGAAAACAAGATTATGAATTCAAAGACATTCCGGCCTGGACTAAGATTCCGAAACTGTGAATTCAACTATCATCATTATCGCTTATTTCAGTTTTGTTTTAATTACAAGTATCGAATTAAAATAGCTAAATAATTTTATAGTAAAGGCCTAGACTGGTAAAGAACAATATGTCAGTCTAAAAGTGTACGCGAACAAGTATGTAACTATTCTCGGGGTACATTTTGTCAATTCTGAAAGATCGCTTAAAACTGAATCGCATACCTACACTAGGGACTAGAATTACCGCGTAAAAAATACAAAAATTTGTACACAAAGGTCGGACAAAAACCATTAATTCAAAATATACAGTGATTTCAATTCAACGAATCATAGATAGAGAATTGAGATAATTTCGAGTCAATGTTGAAGGTATCTAAAACACGAGTAGTAAGTAAAGCAAATATATTGGCTATCAATACAATTTATCTTGACTCAGCTGGTGTGTTCCACGCAAGGAAATCAATTTTCCTATATCCCACAATTCACATACATAACACACGTAAAATAGTAATTCATTTTCTTTCCAACCCAATTCAAGTATTCGAAAACTTACTTTGATTCATTCTACCGATTATAACAATCGCGTGTTCAAAGTTAAACGGAAAGACTTTAAGTGATGTACAAGTGTGACGACAAATTTAACCTTTACATTGTGCCATTATATTTAAATGCAACGGGGGCGTCCGAATATTTAACTAAAAATATCACCTGCCGAAATTCTATCACGCCAAAGTATATTTTGATACCTTCAGATAAGATCTAGATTGTTTCGTTGAGTGGCAGAAGTCACAAAATTTGAGTTACCATTAAATAGAAAGATAATTTCCTCGTCGAAGGGTTACGGGAAATTATATCGTAAGTATTTATAATAGAAATTATTTTTGCATGTGTTATATTGTTGGTACTGGACAATAGCGAGTGCTCAGATTAGGGTAAAGCGAAACACCATGTCAGCACCTACCGTTTTGTGTTGCATTGTGTTCTCGTGTCGCTACTTTGAAAGAGGAATAAAATCTTAAGGCTGCTCGATTCCCTTTGAGTTTGTTTCTTCGTTCGTGTTATTCGTTTGACCTACGGGAATACACTCGCACGCTATAGTGATTGGATTGGGAATTTGGGATCGAGAAAACCTTGTTTTTCCTAACATGTTTATTGAACCTTTACGTCGTTTTTCTTTTATTTTTCGTCTATAAACCGCTTTGTTAAATGATTGTACTCGACCTTTCAAATGGCTACTGGAATACTGAATTGTTTAACACGAGCTTTTATCTGCAACTACGCCCGCGTGTACGATTCGGCTTATGAGTATATTGATTCAGTTACCTATATATATTTTGTATTATTTAATGTATTTATAGTATAAAACTCAAGTTCATTTAGAATATTGTGGCTATTAATAAAAAAATATATTGAATTGATTTAGATTAGACGCTTTGAGCGTCAAGCAAATGCATTTTACTTTTCTATAATATGTATGCATTTGAAAATTTAAATAATCGTTTTCTGGTAGTTACCTGGTAGCTTCTCAATAATTTAAATACGTCTTTCTTTATTTTGAAAATTCAAAAGTGCTCGTTATCACGAGCTATCGCCTATCTGAATAAATTATATGTTGATTGCAAAACTCATTACCTTCTAAATATCTCGAAACGTAAAGAATTCAGTGTACTTAGATCTGTCACATACATCGAATTAATGGCCAGCGCAAATGATAAACTTTTGGTCCGCGGAGAAATTCAATCCCCAAGCCTTCACAAAAAAGCGTTATTCAGGAGACGTCGTTGTACTCGATACTTTTAGTACCCTGCGTTATGCGATTCATTTCAAAACTTTTAAACAAAATACCTCGAGAATTATTTCTCGTATGCGCAGACCTTTAATTCTGCGGTCGTGTGTGGTCAGACGTCATCACCCACAGATCAGATATGGTAATTACTCCAGCCCACGACTCCGACTAATGATAGAGACAATAATGTCAAGCAAAATACCCATACACCGTTAGATAACCCTTTTCTTTGAATCGTTCTGAAATATGCTAATTAATGAACATTTGGAATGACTAATCAACTCGATACCAAATTAGGAATGAACATTTGTTGATTTTAACATTTTAACTTTCCAAAAAATATGACGCACCAAAATTTTAAACTATTTAACTATTTTTTAAAGAAATATTTTTTAACATAATCCTAAAATTAATATATAATATGTTAGCCTTTTGATAAAAATCATATTCAAAAGACGAATAAGTGACGGTTAAGAATAAAGGTTTATTTAATGCATTGGTCTTCAATTATTTTCTCTCTTCAATGGTACCCGCAGCAACTAACTTATTGTTCCTTTTGCGACAGAATCCTCACATAAAAATAAAACTAATTAGAATATATTCTGGCATGAAAGAGATTTCAATACAAATGAGGAGCTCACGTTCACGACTGCTCAAAAACTTGATAATAGCCTTCGAACATCTGCACGAGATCACCTGTTGAAGAATGTTATTCAATCCCGTGAATCAATTCACGTACAGACTGACATAGGGTCCTTTTTATGAAAACTGTCTTAGATTTATAAAGGGAATAATTTAAATCATAAAAAAGCATAATCGTAAATTTGCATAATTAAGTGCATTATTTAATTATTGTATATTTTATTAATTACTAATGTTTTGTGTACTTCATTAGCAGTTAAAAAGGATATTTCTTTTAATTGACTGTGTATTAAAATGAATAAGTATACAGAATTAAATATTTGTACCAACTCATAAGGAAGTATTACAATTTGGCGGTAAAAATAACGATGTAATTATAATAAATTAAACTGTCATGTTAATGATAAAAATTCAAAGACAAAGAGTCTCCATTATTAATTATACAATTAGGTAGCAATAATTTTCAGTAAACGATTAATAGAATATAATTTAAATAATAATAATATAAATCCATCGAATCATTAAATGATAATTTTTGTCAATCAAATCGATAAATTTTGTTAATTTGACAAAAAGCGAAACGCTTAATAGACCCCATGGGGACAGTATAAAAATTCAAAATAGCGAATTTTATAAGTCGCATAATGGCCGCTAAATATTTTATTAATATATCACGTTCGACATTTTCTAATTTCTCACGATATTCATAAAAATATCTCCGTAAATAGTTTCACACAGTTTTGTATATAGTTTCACAGTAAAAATTGTTGTTTTTATGATCGAACAAATTATATAGCAAAAAACAAAATACCAATCATTATTTTAATTGCCAAGGCTAAAATAATGTCGATGGATAAGTTGACTTGTGAAATCCAGTTTAATATATTATTTTGTTTTTTAATATATAATCATTTGTTAGGATAAAAATATACATTTTTCATCGATTTTAATGTACATATGTTTACGCTCTTTCTAATTATTGTGGAGTATGTATGTAAATTAAAAGTCTTATTATTATTTAAAATTTTTCATAAATATTAATATTTAAAAAAAATTATAAAAATATTAAAACGTTTGAACTTTAAAAACCAATATAAAAAATTAAAGAGGGTATACAAAGAGGTAATGCTACCAGTGTTTTGGGCACCTTGCCTCACTGTGACATCGATAGTTACTTAGGTTCAATATAGTTATTTTTAGTATTAAAATAGGTTTCGAAAATTTTATCAAAAAATTAAAGTATTTTTTTTAAGAATGAAATAACTACAAGTATAAAATATTTCTATAATAAATTAGTTTCCACAGATTTTTTGGAAGTACCAAAAATAGGATAGTAATCTAAAACCGTGTATTAAAACTGAGCAATATTTAAAAAAACGTGTTGTCGAAAGCGACGCAGCAAACAAAGATATTAATTGTTTGTTTAAAAGACAAGTTTTATACGCTCTTCAAGAGCCGAGCCAACGTACACGCTATTTATAAGCATCGTTCAGTTTTTTTTAACATCACAAAGTACACCTGCCACCGTTCGAATGCACGATTGGCCAACCATCTCCGAGTCAATAACACCAAACCAGCCCACCCTTCTTGTTTAACCCTTATCTTTTAAATTTGTTATCTAATCCTTCCTCTTAGGATCACCCGAAAACAGATGTTTAGACTTTACAATACACTAGTTGATGCCAGCGTCTTCGTCTTCGTAGCATATTTATTTAAAATAGCCAATTTCTTTGAAAAATAGAGGCCTCTACATATATTAATCCAATTTTTTTTACCAAAACAAAGAGCTACCCCAACTCTCTATATTTCATATCATATCATTTGAAGTTTTATTTCAAGATTTTACTTTAACTTTTTTTTTTTTTAATTTTCACAATAAAGAGTAGGCTAGCTCCCTGTCCAAAGTCCGATCAATATATCTATGTAAACCAAAATTCATTAAAATTGGTTTAAGGGTTTAAACGTAAAAATATAACAAACAGACATACAAAGAGTAGAGATTTTGGTAATTGAATATTATGTTAAGTAAATAATTATGAAATGATTATTAAGCTTATATGTATTTTATCGTATTAAAACTATAAAATGTTTTTATTTAGTATATGCAAAAGATTGCTGAACTTCTTCAAAAGCAAATCCTTTTACAATAAAATTGTTCATTTGTTTAAAATTTCTCATTCGCCTGTCTAGTAGAGTTCAAAGCCATTGAAAAGTTTTTGATAATTGTTATTGAAATTCAGACTTTCAGCCTGTCTGATAACTTTTAAAGTAAAGTTAGTTTAAACTATGGTTTAGAAAAAGTTCAATAACTTAAATACAATCATATTTTTATAACTGCGTTTGCGTGTTTAGTGTTGTGTGTTTTTTACCGTCTGTACAATGGGAGTGTTCTGATGAACTCTTTGACACGGTGCCACTGTCTCGCTTTTACCATCACACCCTTCGCGTCAGGACTCGATATCATCCACACCACCTGGGAGTATGGTCGGCATCCAATGTACGGATTTTACGATCTTTGCTTACGAGCGTTATAATTTGAAAATTTTCAGGCGTCGAGCGTATAGAGACCTTTTCATCAAGCACCAGCAACGCACCCGCAACAACCCTAATGTAGCAGATTTACGTGGGCAATAATGACGGCTTATCATCAGGTGGTACTATTATCAGTATTTTGAGTATTTATTATTAAAATATATATTTATTTATTAGATCGCCAACAAATTAGACACTAAACACACAGACACACACTAACACAAAAAATACCACAAGACAAAAGTAATAATGATATATTTTTTAAATTTCTTTACCAACTTCATCTTTTAACGACTTTTTTTTTATTTATGTAACTTGTCACTTTGTTTTTATGAGTATTTTTTTAAATCAACTACCACGACTAATCTGTCAGTCAGTCGCACAATCATATGAAACAATCAACAAAGGCTGTCGAATCCAAACATTTTACTGTACGGTCCATTAGTCTTCGACTAATCAATACACTTTATCTAACATTTACAACTCCGTACATAAAAATAAATTTATTTATTTAATACACAATCGATATATATTAAAATAATGTATATATGTGTGTTCCTTATAAACTCTAAATTTGGAGCGATTTTTATTAAAATAGAATCTATCTTAAGATTAGCTAAGTATCGGATTATCAAGATTTTTTTTCCTTTTAACAAATGCGGTTTGCTAGTATAATATAAACAGAAAATGTAATACGTAAGAAAATAACCATCATTAAATTCTATCTAACGTAAGTAACCTTTTTTAAAATAAAAATATACAAATAAATATATCGTAACTGTATTCTTTAAAAAAAGACGTCCACATTATAGATCAAGAGTAAATAATTCAACACAACTGGTTCGAACGAATAAAGCCACGGGCAGACGTGATATAAAAACGTAACGGTGAAACGGCTACTTTTGAAATACGTACAGATTGACGATCCCAGATAACATTTAGCTCCACTGTCCATAGACAATTAAACAAATGGACAGCCGTAAGCGATTTGATTATTATGATAAGTCGCTTTGACTTCACCAACTAAACATTTAGGTATGGACTATCAAAGTTAAGAAATCTTGATAATTTCGACCACGCAACGATGAAAGGATAAAAGACTATTTAGTTACTGTTGCTATATTAAAGAAAGTTTATGTCACTATGACTTTAAAAGACAATTTCATTTAATTATCTCTACAGGAAGGAAAGCAACTTTAAACTAAGTGCCTCGGTAAGCGCTGTTCCTAATTTATTGCCATGTTTTAAATTAAATGTTTGCAGCCAGTGTTGCCTGTAGTGTGTTTTCTAGCTTTTCTAATGAATTTAATTTCATTAGCGAATCTAAAATAAAATAGTATTCTACCCTCTTATTTAAAAGGCCAAGTGAAAATTAAAAGCGTCTAAAATATTAACAAAATTAAAATTATATTATTACAATTATTATTCATATTATGAATCATTTAGTTACATTTCTCCTTTAAAATTTGACTTAGCAATTAGTTGCAAATGCTGTAAATAATTTAAGTAATCCGCTTTTTATATACACCTATTTTTTATTCATTAAGAAAGAATTCGAGTATAACATAACGCAATTTGAAGGGACAGGGGGCTGTAAACGTTATAATGCGTTATATGGGTGGGATTTATTGTTTTAATAACAAATGTATTTTAACGACTTTTAGGTACTTTGTACAACATTATTAAACGGTCACTTAATTGTTAAGTAACGTTTATAAGGTTAGAAAAACGTTACGACGCGTTATGGAGTCAAAATTCTTCAAAAATTGCGTTACGTTTTACTTGACCACCTGCTTAAACACTCTACGTAGAAAACATCACCAAACAACTAATTTAATTTCCTCGAAAATTCAAAAGTCCCGTTTCGAATACAAAAAATATATGCCACTCTCCATCAATGCCCCCTTCCGCTTGTTATTAAGATGGCCCAGCATACCGTCGCCGCACAGACGCCGCACCGTCAATCAGCCGGCTGTATCTAAGTAAAACATCGGCATTCGAGACACTCGATCGACTGCAGTAGCCTTTTTAACTCGACCGAACCAATTAATAATAACGATAAACATTAACAGAAAAAAGCGTTGAGCTATTTATACTGAGAATGAATTTGTTTTTTTTTTCTTAATAGGTGGATTATGAAAATAAAATGTTTTAAATTTAAAACAGCATATCTATTGTTTTTTTCTATTTTCATTTTAAATTTTTTTATTGAGTGTGCATTGAATTATTTTCACTTTCGATTCGGTATTGACTCACGTGACTTATATAATTCATTATGACAATAATCAAATGATTCATATGAATCTATGTGTAATATCAAATATGTATTAATCTATAACCTTATAAATAAGAAGTAAAAAACGTCCTTCAATAACTCATTTTAGTCAGATTAATAATTTCTAAGATCAGTAGGGTAATTACGTTAAACTATTGCATTACAAAATGTTATATTATGACAGTTGATTTCTAATTTTTGTACTGAAACTTCTCTTGTTTTGATAGTATCTGTTTATGATAATTTGTGTAAAAATCAATACGCTTCAAAATCGTACCTCGTTATCTGGGCCAGAATAACAAGCAGTTTTTTGTAGATCCGAAAAAATGACAGGTACAGGACGAAAAAGACCTTAAATAATAATATCAACATAACAGGATCAATGGGATTCCTTATCCTAAAATAACAACGTTTACATTTTTTTTAATAATACGCATATATAAACACAAATATAGTCTATGATGATAATATACATTTCAATGGTACCATTATTTTTAAAATAGTTTTAGTTGTTCCGGAGTTTATTTCGTAGGTACATACAAACTTCGCTCTCTATTTGTTATATTAGTATAAATTTGATTTGCACTAACGGTAAATGTCAAATACCTTTTATTCGTGTTTTTGTGTTATTTCATAAATTCATTAATTTCATAACTAATTTTTTAATATAAAAAAAAAACTTAAAAAAACGAAAACCGACAGCAAAAGCAAAATACCTAACTTCATTTTCAAAACAAACTTATTTCAACTATTTTGATTTTAAAAACAAACTACTGAACCGAATTTGATCATAATTCTATGGATGTTTCCATCGTCAATAAAAAATAATCCTTTCAAACAAAAGTCTTAATCAAATCAGCCCAGCCTTTTTGAGTAATCAGTAAACATAAATTACATCCCCGACGAATTGAAAACCTTTTTGAGAACTTAGAACCAACCTTGAGAGAAACTAAATTTCTTCGTCCGTATAAATCTATCTCCGCATCTCTACCGCTCTGGCGCCGTCGTTGGGTAACATTCAATCATATCTTATGTCAATACCATTTCTAAAGACACCGATTTCATTGTTTGCGGCCAAAGAAATCAATAACTCATGCCCCGCTATGCCATTCTATCATTAGAGGGATATTGTTTTCAAATACTCTCTATTGTCTTTTGTATTGTCTGATAAGATTGTGACGATTTATCTGTTTCAAATTCTTTTATTAATAAATTGAAAGTAATTGATTTATGATGAATCACTTTTTCTCGTGAGTAACAATTGGAATGATGAATAAAGTTTTCCTACGATGTCCATTGTAACTTTCTTATTTTATTTCACAGCAACGATATCACTGTATAATTACTTTTATTTTTATTCTAATTGAGTTATTTTTTATTCCCCGAAATGAATCATTCTTTTTAAACTAAATTGTAAAGGAAAACCAGTAGATACTGTAAAAAAAACGAATCGGCTTAAAAGCAGAAATACGCAATTTAATTACACAATTTGGTTCACTTACATGACATTATTATTCTAATTATTTTGATTTAAAAACTTAATTATAGAATCGATTTTAATAAAAATTTAATAGCACAAATACTGAATTTATTTTTTAAATAAAAAAAAATTAAAATCGGTTAACAAATGACGGAGATAGGTTATAAACACAAAACTTATACTACGAAGTCCTCTTATTCAATTGAAATAAAACGTAGTAATATCCTAAGTACTAACCATATTGCTTATTTTCAATCTGTATAGTATCTTTACTAATATCATAAAGAAACAAGATTTTATTGTTTGTTTGTTTGCATTGAATAGGCTCCGAAACTACTAGATTAATTATTAAAATTTCACTATTAGAATCCCACATCATCCACGATGAACATAGAAATAGATATGGAAAAAAGCTATACATTTTTCTTTGTTGAATCTACCGATGTCAAGCCAATGTGGATCGCTAGTTTGCTATGAAGTTGAACTTCATTATAAATGTAAAAATGTAAGCGAATCACAGAACTCGTTTGCAAAAGAAAAAAAAAATTTTTAGGTCTCCCTCACATTTATTAATACAATATTTTATTATATGGCTGCCTCTGCATTAGTTGATTCAAGTTGCATTAAGACTTGTCATCCACCATACTTATAGAGCTACATATATTAAACGGAACGGAAAATTATCATCTTAATGAACACGTTCATTTCTAAATTAAATCGATGCATATTTAGTAATATAGGAATCTAATTAAAGTGCATCGCTTATGTACTGTATACTTTTATTTACATACTTTAGTAATAGACTCCACGATGACCCGGAGACGAAGTCTCTGTAAAAGCAAGATTAGGAGAAACGACCCCAATTAGAAATAGAATAAAGCCAAATTTCTGCTATAAAAAAAACCGTAAACCAACAATATTTTTAACTAGTACTGATTAGTACAATTCTACATTACACTGCTTCATTTGTACGCTAGCTTTTTTCCGCATCTTCACTCGCGCCAATTTAGATTCTTCCTTACAGCCCTTTAGAGTTTGAATATTTTGAAAATCCATCAGCGTATGACTCGGTCGGTGGTTTGAGATATACGAAGATATATCAGTTAGTCAATCACAATTTATTTTTTAACGAAATCGATCAAATATACGTATATCACAAAAAATATATCTATACATTACAAGCAAAATTACCAAAAATTTTGTTATGTATGTATAAGAAAGCAAAATGTTGATTTCATACGTATATCTAGTAAATAAAACTAACGACTAACTGAAAGACGCTAAATCTAGAAGAATAAATGTTTGTACATGTCTTCAATACGTAATACGAGAGAGCACTTAGAAAGGATATTTGTAAATTCATTCCTTAAGGACAAATGGCGGATAAATCTTTATTCCTTTGAAGTTAGAAATATGTTATCAGGTGTTTATACTTCTGTTTACCAAATAGAAGTTGATTTATTTACCCATTCCCTAAAGGCAATGTCATAAAGGTTCATCTTTACATTACTCTTTAAGGGAATACGGATTTGTATGAAAAGTAGATAGGGAATTTTTAGATAATAAATGTTAACATTTATATTAAGGCTATTCTCATCAAGTACATAGTGAATAAAATAGTTTAAGACGAGAGTTACGCTTATAAGACTTGTTCTTAGACTTTCATAAGAATTTACATAAGTTATTTATTATTTTCTGAAAGTATATAGTGCCTTATTTTATACATTCACAGCTTTCGTAAATACTTACGACGTATTTGTTACAGCTTAGGTTACAGAGTTGTTTGATATCGCTTTCAAGACTAAAACTTAAGATTGTAATTCTCGCGTAATAAATAATTATCAAAGCGATACTGTACTATTATTATAAATACACTTAACACAATCATCGGATCAGTCCAATTTCCTCTGACCCAGCCGAAAAGACTTTGGAACATACATTTTACAACTCATAAATAACGCGCAAAATTGCTTTCATAATTAGATCCCAAAAACCGGTACTCCGATCCAGTATCCTTTAAATTAAGTTTTATAATAACTTAATTAATATGTTATAAATATTATATTGAATTATTACCATTTATATATAATTCTAGTCTAGACAATATTACATAACGATTGATGAATTTGTTTGTAAACAAGACAGTATAAATGGAAATGAAATTATGTACTAATTAACCAATAAATCAAAATACGTCGACGAATAAATTTATAAATTTTAGTTATTAAATAGACTCCTAGAAATTAAATGCTATTGATTACAAGTAAGCTTATATTGTAGCTCAATGAATTTATAGATGGATGCTGATAAGCAATAATGTGACAACCCACAAAAAGGCAAATTTTTAAATATCGATGTATTTTGATACTGCATCTCCTATTTAACATTATTGAACACAACAAAATTAAGGTCATATAAACTTAAAAAGTACGGAGAAAAGTTTCCTATTTTATTTCAAGTGCGTTCCATACTTTGCAATTTATACATTAATCTCAAATATTTGAAAAACTTCTTATTAGATAATATATGACATATATCAATCTGCTTTTAATCAACTATACCTTTTATCAAAAAATAAAAGAAAAGTTACTATACTATCTTCAAACATATTTGTTAAGAATAGGTTTGATATCTTTAGACGCCATTTTCTCAAAATGAAGTCCGTGTGGCTTGACACAGTATTGCATATCAGCGTCAGCGTCAACAGATAGTAAACATCTCGGGGACCAATTATAATAAACTATCGCTATTAATACACGTCACATTTTGAAAGTTAAAGGTAATACAAAATACGGTAACCAATATTCACAATGTAGCATTTTCTTATAGTTTCTTATAGTTTGACGTAATTATCCTAGAATAACAAGTGGTCTAATTTTTATGCTACCAATGAAACCGCGGGACACAGATTATGTAATGATACTATTACTTTATTGTATCAATATATATTAAAATTTTATAAACACGACGCTGTTAAAAATGTTGGTTATCGTCATATCCGCTGTAAAATTAAAAATCAAATAAAATTTATCTTAAATATACATTTTGATGGTGTGGGTGTTACACTAATCTCTCTTGAATATCTAATGGTAGTCGTTAAAATGCCGCTGTTTGTTCTTTAATATTTAATGGCTATTTACAGGAGCCATTGGCTTGAGTTGTTAATTATTGTTTTTAAATATTTATCACTACTAATTTTTAACTAAGTTATGTGCAAACTGAAGATGTTCTTTCGCATTTGTGGTTCCTGCTTCGCTCCAATGAGTCGTAGCGTGATGTAATATAACTTATAGTCTTCCTCGATAAACGGGATACCTAATGCATAACAAATATTCAAATCAAAGCAGTAGTTTCAAAACAACATACTAACTTACAAATATACAAACAAATGTTACCTCCTACCTCTTTATAATATTAGTATAGATTATTATTACTACAGAATAATCAACATTACCAACCGGTGGTAAATTCATAGATTTTTTTCTGTATTGATAATTTAAAAGTGCTTGTAAAAGCCTTCTTGAAAAAAGGATATTTTGATTTTATTTTTTTTAATAATATCCGAGTTGCGATAGCGATATCGCACGCATACTTGATCTGCGAAATAGGTTCAAAGATAGTCCAAATTATAATACAGTCGAAACTATTGAAATAGAAAGGAATATGTTTTAGAATTTATTTATAGTTAAAAAAGAACATTTTTTCAATCTATCGTAACAGAACTATAAAATATTATAAATAATCATTTCAATCATTAATCTTAATGTGATCTCTGATAACATCCGCTACTAAACTCTACCTAACCTACCATAATCTATCTCTATCGATTATATCTACCTATCTTTGAGGAACTACGTGTTATAACTAATGTTTCCTCATTGAATATACATATCTAGAAAGTCTGTAAGTTATTAATGTGATTAACATATGTACATATATATTGTATATTCAGATTTAACTTATAGAATTCAAATTATATCTAACTTGCGTCCTGCGGGACGAAAGATGATTTACCTATGCCCTAATCCTGGATGTAATTCCTATGCTTATTTAAATTTCACTGTAATCTGCTCAGCCATTATGCATGCAGAGGTAAGAAATGTACACCATCACTCACAAGTTTTCGCATTTATAATATTACTTGTATGTTTTTTTCCGAAAGCAAAGAAATGTCACCTTTATACTACCAAATTATAGAATTATCCTTTTAGGCTAAGCAAGCTATTAATATCATTCGAGTTAAGTTTTTATCACTCCTTTTACATTTCGTCGGGAATCGTCGAACCGACGCAACTCGGCGCGTGACAGCTCGCGGGTGCATTTTGCGCCTATCTCCCTACAACTACCAGACGTAATAAAAACTACATGTTCTTTGATAATCAAATTTAAGCCTTCTTCTTATATCTTAAAGTCCAAATTCCTCCAACCCCAATCAGAAGCTATTAAATCTGTATCGCTGAATCGACTCGAAGTCATTCGAGCGTGTTTTCCAATTTGATTCTTTTGACTATCGAAATAGCGTTGACTTCGTTTTTTGCTTTCAAAAGATTTGTTTTGGTGTGACGAAATGTTGGGACTATTCGTCTATAATAAAACGACACAATGGATGGCCAATGTGTCTCGTGCCACGATTTTTGTTGTCCGACCCGAAGGCGCGTGGTTTTTGCTGACGAGAAGCATTTTTTGAGTTTGTCGAAATCACGTAGCTTGATTTATAAAGTGTCGGTGTCGGGCCTAAAAAGTAAATTAATGTGTTGTTTTTTTTTTCATTTATTTTGTTAACGGTCCAACGATATTGGTATAAGATCAACTTTATTGTTAGAATAAAAGTAATTGAACTGATTTGGTATACATATATTTCGTAATTATATTTACTTAGAAAGTTCTTTAAAATATATGAAATTATATAAAGAGTATATTGTAAATTCTATATCTATACTACTTTACCTACATATATCCTATACTTATATTATAAATATATAAAATTATTTATTTGTCAGTTTGTATGCAGAGAAAATTTATTTGAAAAATTCTTTATTAAAAGGTTATATAGGCTATATTACGATGATAGGAGCAAGAAATAACCATAAGCGCGAGTGAAATCGTGAGGGTCAAGCTTGTATTTGATTTAATTACAGTTTGAACGCGCTAATCTCCATAAAGTAATATTTTTAAACCTTAAATAGCAATTCTTTGAATTATTAACTCAGATTAATTATCAGCATATTAATATACGCGTAGCTGGCATCGTTCAGCCGTGTTTTGCAAATCGGATGGCCTTCGGAGCTGCCATTATGAAGCAGGGCTATACACATTAATAAAGCAACGTTATCAAGCGTTTTAATTAAATTTCTGATATTATTTTCAGTTATACGCTGGTACGGAATTATTTTAACGATTTTCGTAATTATACCACATGACTGATACTGAAAATCGATGAATAATTAAAAAGTTAATTATTTTCAAAGAATAGAATAGCTTTACACGTTTTTGTTATCCAAGTACTTAAGAAGGAGTGTACTATTTTAAGTGTATATGTATGCTTATTTATATTTCTTATAGCTAAAGAAATATAACGATCTGTAGCCTAAACGGCTTAATAAATCTCATCATATGGAGTGACCGTTACATTCGTCTTAGTTGTAGAAATGGTACAGGATGTTACATTTTTAGGCAGCTAAGTTCTTCAATTTTTTATAAATTCAATAACATTTAAAAATAATTATCAACTAGGAAATATTTTGATTATTAAAGAACATTTTATCCACCACTTCACAGTGGTGTCATTGTGTCGATTATATCGACAAAATGACAATACGTATATACTGTGTATTATTTTTTTAAGTAAATTAAACCTTATAACAATAATTTAACGAATTCAAACGTCTTATACAACAAGTTTTAAGAAAAGATTTTAAAATCACAATCAAACTAAAATTTATGTAAAGCTACCGAAGTATTTAAATACGTTTTAAAAGCAATTAGCTTGAGTACTGAGGCCACTTATTTTCCATATCTCAGTGTTTTATTAAGCCGAGCAAACTTGTGAGCGGGACTCGGGACAGTTTCACTGCCAATCGAGATGAAATTTGCATTTGCATGCCGAAGCCAGTCCGGTTTAAATAGATGCGATGTAGGGTTACCATTTAGTTTATTAAATACTTTTTCATATTATATATAATGCATAATAGGAGTCAAATATTACTAAAATATAAATATATATATTTATTCTAGTATATTTTTAGATTTCCACAATGAATACTTATTGTAATTTAACTATTTTAAAATATTTCTAGACCCGTGTGATGATCGTTATCATTTTTAAGTGTTCGTAACGCCATTTAATTTCGTTTAAAATAGTTTTATTTCTTACATATTCGTTTTATCAGTCGTGTATGGAGGTTTTTATTTATTTTTTTATTACACTTAACGCACTGAAGGAAAATGTACAAAGGGCGGACTTAACCCTATTAACATTTTCTGCTAATAATTTAGGTAATTATTTAGCAAACAATATAAAAATAACATTCATCGTCTTTCAATTTCCTACTCCTAAAAAAATCATGAACCCAAATCAAAAAAAGAATCTATGAAGATTAAAAACTTAAACGTATTCAGTTTAAAAATATTTTTCTTTATGAAAACTACGCGTTTGAGACCAGTATCTCTATCAAAATTCACTTTAATGGTTATCCTTACACCTCGAAATGGCGCAAAAACAACTATCGAGTTACTAAGTTTTTGCTCAACTTTGAAACTTTCGCGCGATCGAAAATTGACTGTGTCTGGCTTTGAAGCCTCTATCGAACACCTTATAAAAACTTGTACCTTAAAGTTTTTCAACATAATGTTTTTTTCTTTTTCTTTCTATGAGACGAATGCAAATGTTTAAAATGTTTAGTTAAATTTATGGAATTACTATTTGACATAAGCATTTAGTCAAAAAAACATCTATTTATAAATTATTAGTAGTATTATTTCGATTTAAACTTATTAATGATTGATTACTATAGTTTCAATATTTAAGAAAAAAATAATTGTAATCAAATAAATCTGATTGTTATTATTAATAATGAAATGTAACATATTATTCTTATTCCATATACAGTATGCTCTAAATGTAAAACGTATAAAATTATCAACGCATCTTTGCAGTAGTCTTATTTATCTCGCTCTGCGTCGACACGTAACGGTCAGGCAGCTAGGTTCAAGATGATAACACAACTCAGTCTTAGGTTGACATCACACTGGTATTAAATTGATTTTTTTTATAATATTTTTTGCAAGGCAATTTTATTCTATATTTATTTTTAAGTATTGTTAGTAGTAATAATTGAAGATTGTTACAACATTATTTAAAAATGTCGCTAATGTTAATTAAAATATATGATTCAATCTCAAACACATGATATAAAAAAAGATACATCATTTGCAAAATTTTAACATGACCCTGAAACTTGATATTTAACGTTAATCATACAGTATTCTGTTGTCTAATCATAAATATATGCAACTTCTATTATAATTTCCTTTTTTACCAACCAACGCTAACATAAAAAAAAATCCAAAATTTAAACATACCTATATCACGCTTAGCTCTTTCACTTACTATGTGCTGGATGTTTAAATGGGTAACAATTATTATTTTAATTTGACCAACAAACCGAAGCAGGAAATGTTAGTGTGGCGACACTCTAAGAACGAATCTAAATTCCTAAAGCAAAGTTACAGTGAAACAGCTAGATTTGCCGCATATTTTACGCCTGCACCTGCGCCTGACTGTAATTTAACGTTAACTAGGAACTACGGCGGGCATCGAACACCTTTCTATTAGAAACTCTCCTGTGCGATACGGTATTAATATAACAGTTAATTAAATTGAGAATCTTAATTTTCGCTACACCCTAGTACATATCAAAGATAAGTATGAGGTATACCTCGTTTCACGTAAGTGTGTCAGTCTGAACTGCGCATGACGCTGCGCAAAACACTAAATTAGAACAGTCGTTTAGACATTTCTTTAATTTCAATTATTAAAATACATCTTATATCATATATGTTTTATTCACATATGTTTTAATCGTTATTTATTTGTTTTTAGCAGCTTTTAGTTTAATTCATACGAAATGTGTAAACTCAAAATTGTTGAAAATATTATTATTGAACCAGTGTAATTGTTCGAAGAGTCGCGTTTTTTCTTCCGGGATGTGTTTATGTATCAAATCAGTTAAGTAAAGACAAATAGATTGTAAATATCATGTAACGCTTGAAAATATTCAATGAGATTATAACAATACATTAAAAACATATACATTCGAAGTTTTAACGACGACCGCTCTGGTGTAGTGGTGCTGAATGTCAGTTTGGCTTCCGTCAGGGTCGTTCGACTGTTGGTGCGATCATGCAGCATGAGCAAGCGGTGACTCAATGTGGCGTAGCTTTGGCGATAAGCCTAGATATCGTCAACGCCTTTAACGCTATACCTTGGGACGCCATTAGGGAGGCACTAATATACCATCGTGTACCTCCCTACCTGCAAGCGATTGTCGAGAGCTACTTGCGCGACAGGTACATTGCGTACGTGGGCCAAGACGGTGCGAGGACTTAGAGGGAAGTCTTCTGCGGGTTCCACAGGGGTCAGTACTGGGGCCGCTTCTGTGGAACCTCGCGTACGATGCGGTTCTGCGTGTCAATCTCCCCACTGGTGTCATCGTCGTCTGCTACGTGGACGACACGTTAGTGCTGGCATCCGGGTCGAGCTTCACTATGACCAAACGGTACGCCGAGGTCGGAGTCGAACTCGTCATCGCAAAGATCTGCGAACTAAGCCTGCGGATAGCGCCGCATAAGCCCGAGGCGCTATGGTTCCACAGTTGGCCGAGTCCCGTGTACGCTGGCGGCGTGTCCCGTGTGGGCCACCGAAAGACAGGTCTTGTTTCAGGAGATCGGGCGAAGTCTCTCCCTGCGAGCAGTCGTGTCGGCGATGCTCCGCAGGGAATCTGCGTGGGAGGCCCTAGTCTCCTTCTGTGAGACCGTCATGGTCCAGAAGGAGACAGCAGGGCTGGCCCGGGCGAGGGCCGATCCCCCCCGACGAGGACGACCGAGGCGTCGTCCTTCCGGCCTCCTAGCCCCAGTGCCCGGGGCAGAATAAATAGGGCGCCCTCAGGGGTTGCGGAGGTCAGATGGCAGTCGCTCTGTGTGAAAATCAGTAATTCGTCAATATCTGGACTAGAATAGTAAACAGACCCTGGTATATCCGGGAAAATGCTGGGTAGATGATGACATTCGATGTTTTAAGTATTGTTTACTCGACTGTATCATGCGCAAGTTCGGACTCGCCTCGTATTCAGATCAACACACTTACATGAAACGAGGTATACCGGCGTTATTTTCCGCGCGGACTAGATTTTACACTTAATTATTATTAATTTTTATGGTGCGTCGAGATTAACTATAAAAATTCCTACCATTTATGGTTACTGCTTGGCTCCTATGAATCGTAGCGTGATGTAATATAGAAACAATAATATAACCTTCATCAATAAATGTATTATCTAACGCATAAATAATTTGTCCAATCGGATTATCAGATTCAGACATTAAACACAAATACACTAAATATTTTCTCTTTAGAATATTAGTAAAGTATAATATTGTATAATATATTATATAATAAACTTTCAGATATATAACACACCCACTTTGCTTAGCATTGTTTAAAAGCATTTTAATATATAAAAGAAATCGATTTTAAAACCATAATACGCTATTTCGTTTAGTTTTATAAAAATACTAATTCCAGTTATGTTAATTGATTTAAAAACCGCACTAGTGAAGCGATTTTGATGAAACTTTTATGACATCGATATGTACGTTTTTTTTTAATAACTCATATTATTTACATGTTTATCTTTGCATTTTTTTCCAGAAAACCAATTTTACAAAAAAAAAATACTGTTATCTTTTTTGTACAGATTCGGCTGAACAATATCATATTGAATCTTTTTTTGTAGAAGGACCACCGGTGTCAAGATATTCGCGAAAAATATTGTACATTTCGCTACTTGACCAAAATCGATCCAGCCGTTTCAGAGATTAGCCTGAACAAACAGACAGACGAATATTTTAAAATTTGTTTATTTGATGTAAGTGTTTATGTTTAATACTTAAAAGCTGTTAATTTTAAATTAGAAACAAACACTTCAAGATTTAAGATTTTTTTATTTGATAAAATAAAAATGTTATTTATAACTTCAGTTTTTCTAATTTTATAAGCAATTCTATTATAGTGGCTTAATGAGAAATCTGTGCCGGCAATAGCTATATGTTGCAGTTGAGTTTTTCAAGTGCTTTTATACTTACAAATAATCTGTACGACGAAGTCGACGAGATGGAATAAAAGTAAATATCATGAATAAACCTGCATGTATTGGAAGAAATTTTGAGATATATTCTTTAAGTACAATATAAATAAATTTTATCTTCCATATTTTATTCAATAAATAAACTTTTTATTTTTGATATATTTAGTGTTTATTAATAATACCAATTTACAATATTTTACCACAAACTGTTATTTTTTTAACACCCGACCACAATACCAAAAGACCAGCAAAAAATCCAATGTGCACCTATCTCCTTCTTTCATTCGCGTCTTCATTTCATACCAAACATGAGTCACGAAACGTCGCGATTTTTTACGATGCACGTCATAGATTTTTACGATGCGACGCCGTAATTTTTCACAGCGCCGTCGGAACGAGCCACGACACGATGTCGGAACGTGGTTCTGTATTTTGGCCGTTAAGACGAGAACTCTAACGGGCGACATATATTTTCTAAATTTAATCTCGTGTCTATAATTATACCCATTTATACGCGTTAGATATAACAGCAATATTCTTAATTAATCGATTTTACAACTTAAAGGAACGTTACTTTAGATAAACCCAGTGGATCTAGTTGCTAGAGTTATTGCCTCGATTAAATATGATTTATTGCAAGGAACTTATTAAAGTGCCCGCTGTATCAAAACAGCAGGTGTTCAATTTGTAGTGATCATTGCGTTGCAAAGGAAATATTAATTTTTCGTAATCCTATTTACGTTCAAATGTAGAAAAATTTCTTAACTTCCTTTCACTTGCCTGACATTCTCAATAAATTAGGTATACATACACATTGAGTTTAAACAATATAGATTCACATACATATAAAAACTGAATTTAACAAATATTTAAAAATCGTTTTGTATTTGAAATGATATAATGAAATTAAATAAGTCTTGATTATATTAAAATAAAAAATATAAACCCTAATTAAATAATGAAACTTAATTGCAATATGAAGTAAACCATGTACAAATCGTACAATAGAAAGACTCGTATAAAATATTTGGATTAAAAGCTCACACAAGCATCAGTCTTTCAAGAGTTTAATAGTCAAATGATTGATGGAGATAAATCCGCTTCATAAACTAATCCATCGATCATAGCAATTCATGATTTTTTCATCGAGCGCCTCTGGTAATACTGATTTGATTCAATAGTTTAGAACGCCAACGATCTAATATATTTACTATATTTATGGACGCCAGGAGGTACGAGTAGGTGCAACGAGATGCACTTGCATACTGGCATAAACGAAATAGCTATGAAACTCAAAATATATATTAAATGATAAATAATTTTAATAAATAATTAAACACTAAAAAAATTGTGACAAACTTGAACCAAATGATCATTTTGATTTACTTAAAAAATCTTTTGGATGTTGATTGTTTTTAGCTACTTGATACATAAACTAAAATGACTACATAAAGCCATATATACCTACTGGTTAGCCCTGAAGTTATACTATCTAAATTTTGCCCGACTTTAGCAAAACCTGTCATTATCAATTGAATTTTTCGTCCTGTCGTCTATAAAAGAATCCCCTCAACGAACAACCAACACTGGTTAGGGAGCTACGATGGCACTGACAAACACACAGATATACAGATACACACGCCAAATTAACAACACTCATCTTTTTAGTCGGCAGTTAAAAATAAAACCACTAACGGGTAAAAGTAGCTAACCAAGGATATTTATATAAGTTTTAACAATTACTATATACGGATGCTGATAAGCAATAATGTGTCAACCCACAAAGAGATATTGATATATTCTGATAATGCATTTCATACTTAACATTATACAAAAAATTTTCAAGTCGTTTGAACTAAATAAGTACAGAAAAAAGTTTCTTAATCAAATGCTTAGAATATTGTAGTGAGTTTCATATTTTAGATTATGCAATAATTTCATATATTTGAAAAACTTATTATTAGATAAAAATATTTACCAGCCTATGTGGTATTAACTAGTTATGCTTTTTATCAAAATAGAAAAGAAAAGATGGAAGGTTCGAGATCTTTAGACGCCGTTTTCTCAAAATGAATTCCGTGTGGCTTGACACAGTATTGCATATCAGCATCCATATAACACGTTACACATACAATCTCTATCTTAATATATATAACTTAAAGGTGACTGACTGACTGACATAGTGATCTATCAACGCACAGCCCAAACCACTGGATGGATCGGACTGAAATTTGGTATGCAGGTAGATGTTATGACGTAGGCATCCGCTAAGAAAGGGTTTTGATTAATTCTACCTCTAAGGGGATAAAATCGGATGAAAATGTATATGAAACTTTGTCAATTTTAGACCGATCGGGCTGAGACTTGGCATGCATAAAGCTACCATGACGTTGGCATCACAGACATCGCAGACGAAGTCGCGAGCAACAGCTAGTAAAATATAATTTCACACATTTTAACGATTTTTTTCTTTCTAAGGCATAGTTTACGACATAATAAAATGATACAAAATAGTATAAAAGTTAGCGGTTATCACACCCGATAGATTAATAAAACTTGCCGTTGCGAACAAACGGCTGTTCGCTTAATCTGGCGGACTTCAGCCTCCGGAGTTAATTAAGATCACCATCCATTACTCGATCGAGTTAATTAGTCCCGTAGACTGTTCGTAACAAAATCGAATCTATTATTAGAGATAAGATTCAACAATTTTACCCATTTAGTTAATTTATAGCCTTTCCTAAAATAATTTGAATTAAATAAGTATTTTCTTGGGCAAATATAATATATACGTGGTGGACCCTTTCCGTGTTTATAATGATATAACTTTTTGATGTCCTTTCATGTAATTTATATTGTAAATCTTTGGGAAAAATTTATAAATTGTTGTAACAATTTTAATATTAAAATACACACATCAAACATGTTACATTTTTATTATCTTTTAATGCATGTATTCAAAATTTCAGATAAATAAACATGCAATTAAGTATTGTAAAATACATATATATCTCATATAATAAATAATAATTAATGTAAATAGAATTAATCTTATATATTACAGTCAACATATAAACAAGGAATAAAGATTAAAAACCTCTAACCCAACTACGTGAATAAATTCCATTATATTAAAACGTTTCCCTTCCTTTTGGATACGCCGTAGTCGGCTAAAAAGATAAAACACAAAATAATAAATAAACAATTTATACTATTACTACTATATTAGAAAAAAATGTTTACTAACAAACACAGAAATTAAAATAAACAAATATCTAAGTGAAATGTAGAAATATAAAATAATTTTAACAACATGACTTTAAAAGAATATTAAACTTTTTTGCTTATAACGTAACGTTTCACAGATATACTTTATACTTTAAAAAATTTAAAAGGTATTTATGACAAATCTTTTAGCTAATTTTATTATAAAAGACGCAAAAATATAACATCGTTATAGGAAGTTAACGTATGTGCAGGGAATTATATCTAAGCCGTGTACGCACTACTATAAGCGTAAAATATCTATAAAGCCTTTGAGATACGCCTCAGTGTACAATAGACTTAATGGTTGAACAGACTCATGCACTCAGGAAGCCAATAAAACGTACCTATTTAAAATACTAGTCACTTTATACAGTTCTATCTATTATAGTCAGTAAAAACTTCTTGGTAAATAGAAGGTAAAAAATATAGCATCTTTCTGCCTAATTATGATAAGTCTTTATATAATTATATAATATGTAAAAATATAATTTGAAGGGGCCGAAATAGAGAAAAAAAGATCTATAAATTGATATGAAGATCCCATCTCTTCCCAAATAATTAGACTATTCCAAATTAATAATCTACGACCAATACAAAATGGCTGGTACCAACTAATTTCAGGGACCTAACTCATTATATATCTTTGTAAGAAACACAAAAAGTACAAAATATGCAACGTTTATCGTAAAAATAACAATAATAAAAAACACTATAGTTTCTTACAACCATAATTGAGACACGGTAAGCACAATTGACGATAAAAAATATTTTAAATGAGAAAGAATTCATTGTATCGTGTGAAGTTTCATTATCAATAACTCTTAACATCTAATCCCATTACTCTGAAAGGCGAATGTAGAGAAATTATTCTGAAGCAAATGTAATTAATTAGGTAATAGAAACATTCGTGAGCACGCAAAGCAATTTATTGCGGTGAAGGAACGGGTAGACACTGCAGACTACAGACTTTTCATGAGCTGTTTTTTAATTCGTTATCAGCTAAGTCAGCCGACAAAAAATCTGTGAGTATGCGCCAATCAGTAATCCTCAATTGAGCAAAAGTTTCTTCTTAGGAAAATAAGATATTCAGGTGGGCCTCTTCTAAGTAGATCGTTACACGAATTGGATAAATGACTCGGAAATTTTTCCCATATAGAAAATTCAATCAATTTATTTCCTTAAACAAATTTTCTCCACCGCCGAGCCTAAGAAGAATAATACAAAAACCTTGAAAATTGAAACAGGCTAGCACGGATAAGAATTCTTGACTTTTGTTAAGATGGATGTACTTTATTCACTATACGAATTCATCGAACACATCATTTGCGACATGGCTGACAATTTATTTCGGATTTTTATCCCATGAAACTTATTTATCGTCCAATACGATACTGACTGACTGACCAGTACCGACCAGTTTTTCGTGAATAATTCTATAACCGTTACTTTTGAAGAATCTGTTTTTCGAGAGATCACTGCGCGGATGTACAACCCCACATGGTACGATGAGGACTTTTGACAGTTTCATTAAAATACTAAAAGGTTCTCTTTATGTTAAAACCCAGTTTAAGTCTCATTTTTTCATGATAATATGAATATAGTATAATGTGTTACATACATTTTATATTAATAAATTATTATTAAAAGCCTAAGTTGTCACTTGTTAGTCCATAGTCTACGAAAGCTGTCATGATTATAGGCAGGTAGTAAGTCTCTAATTATCCAATTTCTTCATCTTAAGGAAACGCGCGTGTCGGGGTTTTTTTTATATTGAAACCAATATCCGTTCCTTAATTAATTTTTTAATTATATTACTTTTAATGATGCTTCCGTACCTTTAATGGAATTAATTAAATTATCTTGATCTTGACGCAACGTGTGTATATTTTAACATCGAGAAAAAATTCCAATATCTTCGACTCTAAATGGTTTTAAACGAAATCTGACTATTATCTGTGTATTTACTTATATCATCTAAATTCCTTTTAAAATGACAATGAGATATTATAATTTAAAATGAGATATTATATTTTAAATTTCAAATATTTTACGAGTGATATTTGACACACCTAGAATACATGCAGAGGAAGCGGTCAACACGTTTATAATATACTATTATTCTAGAATTATTTCATTAACAGTCTAAAAATAAACATTAATTTGTTTTAACAACCTCATTATTGATAATAATACCAATGATTGGAAATCAGTTTTAAGTTCGTTAAAATTTAATAGCCAAATTTTTTGAATATATAACTATTGAAAACTAAAGTCATAACATAGATTCTAAAAGAAAAATTTATTCTTTGGAATATTCGATAACTTAAGGAACTCTAAACCTTTATATTTTGTCTTATCCATATTGTTATGTTCATCAGCTTTTGCGTCCGGCTTGGCTTGCGTATTGTATGATTAATCGAGAAAATTAACAGTACATGTATACCTGGGCGTAAAATAAAATAAATATTCGTTAGGTAAATAACATTTTCTCACCGTCTTATCTCTTCTATACTACACCCTTATCTCTTCAATTCTACACCCTCCTTCATCTCACATGATAATCCTGTTTCTTAACCTAAAAAGCTCATCTTAGAAATAAAACTGTCTTTATAATTTAATTGTAACCCTGGTTCAGATTACTTTTTATGTGCCATGAAACATAAATTCTATCAAATATTATGAATGCGAATGTGAATTAGTTTTCAACCTTTAAGCCAAGCACATCCACATTAACACCGTGCGCAGTGTTTGTGATTAATTAATTGTTGGGACTGATTACGTTCCCATATATTATAGGTAATTTCGGATTATTCCATTATTCGGGAACCCAAAACGTTTGGAATTTATCATGTTTTTATTCATACTGAAAATATTATTTTTACTGGCCGCTACAGCGGCTGGAAAATCTGGTAAGTTGACATTAATTGTAATTAAGTTTGATTTTCAGAACCAAAATTCTTATTTACCCTTTTTGTATTATATAATTCTACTAAAATTGATCGAACTTATTTATAAGTAATATTAAAAGGAATTAGGTAGAAAAGGAATAGTATCCAAATAGTTTATTCAAAATTAAAGACATACCAACATTGTCAAACATATTGTAAGGAATTTAAATATCAGAATAAATTTTAGTAATTCGAAAATAAAACCTGGCAAGTCAAGTACTAGTAAGTAATAAAACTTTGTTGTTTCCTAGTGGGTGACGTAATCAGATCTCATCCACGCAATCTGAAATTAAATACATTGTATTTACTAGTCGATCTGTGATTACTGCTGCAGGATGATTCCATTTAGCCACCCCAAAGTAGCCACCTTGAGGGGGATAATCGGAATCGCGTGTCCGTTTTCGTCTCCGGCCGTGGGGGATAAACGGAATTTCATTTTGTTTGATCTTCCGATTATCCACCACAAGGTAAACTGAAGTATTTAATACATTTTTCTAGAATTTCGTTAAAAATAATAAGCTAAATTATTTTTTTAGTAACGAGCCTAAAAAAAATCATACTTAAATCTTACACAAATTGAATGCAAATGAATATACGAATTCCGTTTGGCCACACCCATAGAGTGGCTAGTTTTGGGTGGCTAACGGAAATCATCCCTTCTGCATGGCAAACTATAAGGGTATAATTCAATGCGATTACACGTGTTTTTAACGTTAAGATTTTTTTTATATTCCTACTTACCACCTAAGGTTATTTTTTGAACCAACTACGACTATTAAAAAAAACAACTACTATAAAAAAAATGATCTTAAGTGGTGGGGGAAGGGACAACACAAAATCTCACTATATATGTATAACTAGGGCGGAGGGGTGTCTAAAAAGTCATAACAATATAACTATGTAGTTAAATTATAAATATTTCGCCATACTTTTCACGTATAATTTTAAAATAGGCACCTTAATACATTTTGTGGTTTTTCGTGGTGCATAATTCAAATACAAATTGAGTTCGGATATTATTTATATGAAATAAATTACTATTTTAGTACAAGACGAAGAACTTCCCGAATTAAAATGGGCAAAAGAGTACTCATTCGAAGCTACAAAATCGTCTCTCACTTCCGGTCTAGTTGAGGATATGGCTTACTGGTAAATATATAATAATCTAAAAAGTCAATATTAATAAATATAAATTGTTATTACTTTATTTTATATAATAATATTTAAGTACAAGTATTACAATCAATCTCATGATTGGCAGAGAATTAATAAATAATATAAAAAATTGCAAACACTTAATTACTCTCAGGCTTTCATAAATACATAAGTTGTTGGTCATTTCTTTAAACTAGAAAAAATTTTCTACAGTGTCATAATTTTTACATTCACAGTAAATCAAAAATGTAATTCTCGCTAAAGGATAGGTTAAAAACATTGATGACGACTTCCCATAAGGTGGTCATTTTTCTCAACTGACCTACTACGACATAAACATGTAACCAGGAATTATTATATTTGTAACATTTTTCAGGCGCACCAGCAAGAAGTGCAGAATTGACTACAATAAAGGAGCAATAAAGTACATTATGGTGAAAGGAAAAAAGAAGAATTTTGGTTACGCATATGAGGTACAATTTATAAACAAAAGAAACTGACTTCAAAAAGCAAAACACGTAATTTTATTTACTTGGATAACATATATAGTCCTATTATTTTGATTTTAAAACAGATTTTGATATATTATAACAATTTTATGGAACTGATAAATACATAGGATATAAAACAAACCAAAAAATAACAAAATCGGTCAAGCCGGTTTCGAGTAATCGGTGAATATACCAAAAATAATCCTTGACGAATAGAGAACGTTTTTGTTTTTTGAAAGACAGTTCAAATAATATATAATCACGTAATTTAAATTCCTAAACTCAAACTCAAACTCAAAATATACTTTATTCAAATGGGCTTTTAAAGCATTTTCGAATCATAGTACACGATATGATTCAAGTAAAACTTTATGGCAATGTTCGTTATCACCTATTAAAATAATGAATTACATTTTCATAATAGATTCACCCTGAAACTACAGAAGAATATACAAACAAATTAGTTTGCTATAAGGTTCAAGGAACAATGGCAAAACCCATGAAATTGCAAGACATTTTGCCATCTCCAGGTGACTTCACACACGTTGGTGAGTATTCTCTTTCTATCATAAGAGCAACTGCTAAATTGGGTAAATATTTGCACAAGAAGTTTATATTTACGCATAATATTTTCATATCTAAGACTTAAAAATAAAGGAGCTGATTTTAACAAAGCACGTGGAATGGAGTAAGGTGCTGTTTCAATTCCCGTTTCGTCGCAATGTTTCATTTGATGTTTAAAGTTTAACAAGTTACCCAATTTTGATTACTTGGAAGTCATATAAATCAAAATCAAAATCAAAATCAAAAAATACTTTATTCAAGTAGGCTTTTAAAAGCACTTTTGAATCGTCAAAATAAACAAAAAGTACTTAAATTAAGGAAAAGCTACCACCGGTTCGGAATGTAGATTCTACCGAGAAGAACCGGCAAGAAATTCGATAGGTACTCTTTTAAAATTGTGTTATTAAGTATATACATTTTAAAAATTACAAATGTTTATATTAAACATCCTGTATGAAATTCATCTATACTAAATCCATGCATTATTATCATCTATATAATCTTGTACAGAATAATATGCTTTAGCTATTAAAGAATTTTTTATACAATTTAAACTTATTGATTGACAACTGCAAAAATTTCTTTGGTATTTTGTTATAAAAACGGACACCTTGCCCCAGAAAGGAAACATTTACTTAGCGAAGTCGAAAGCTTGGTGTTATGAGTTCATCCTTTCTTCTTGTGTTAATACAATGCGAGTCACTATTTCTCTCAAAACAATCAATATTGGTATGGATATGTATAATATTGTTATAAATATACTGTGACGCAACCGTTAGTATACCTACTTTACTTAAAACATCTCGAAGGGATTCCCGAGCTCCTAAATTATAAATACTACGAATAGCTCTTTTTTGCAAAATAAAAACTGTATTAACATCTGAAGCGCTACCCCATAGCATCAAACCATAGGGGATGATACTATGAAAATAACCGAAATATACTAATCGAGCTGTATCAACGTCGGTTAGTTGACGAACTTTCCTAACCGCGTATGCTGCGGAGCTGAGTCTTCCCGTGAGAGAGAGAGAGATATTATTGTATATTACAGTTATTTAAAAACCAAAATACTGAACCATTTTAATGATATTGGACTTTGTTTAGCCTTTTCTGTTGTATGATTTCCTTCAAAAAAACTATTTTTTTTTTTTTCATATCATTATTAAGTTTTTTCTTATCATCAAACAGGCAAAGAAATTTTTGAAACGGGCGAAGTAGAAAAATTTGTTTACGAAGAAGAGGAAAGTATTGATACAAAAACTAAAAAGGTCCTATGGGCTTCCTTAGACAAAAAAACTTCATCATGGGTACCTGTAAAGTAAGTCTTATTATAATTATCTTAAAATACCTAGAATTTTTACTGAACCACGATTTTCAGCACATGTAATAAAATCACTCTTCCTAGAACAAAATTATTATATTGCGTTGTCACTTAGATTTGAAAAACTTTCATATTTTTATAAATAAGCCATTTCATACAATGAACTTGTTAATCAAATCAATTTAATAGAAACACTAAATGACTAAAAAATAAAATGCTTTAATCTAGTTACTGAAATGATTGTCTCTCTTAACAGGCTAGAAGAATTTGAGTTTAACTCATGGTTGGGTAATTTAAAGAGTCATTACGTATGGAACATATTTAATTTTAAAAACGAAGTGGATTCAAGCGTCTTCGATGCAGATAAATGTGAGTATTGTCTAATAATCTAAAGTCTTTAGATTTGCCTTAAACAGCCCGAATAGTCTCTCTGAAGTAATATTGGTAATTCATATAATATAACCAAGCATGGAATCGCATAAAAAATTACTATTCCCCATAGATATTTTCGGAGTATTATTATTTTTTTTTTTTTAATTCAAACGGAATCTTGAATTAATGAATTAAGAATAAAATTTGCGTTGGGATTATATTAAAATTTATTAATACTAATAACATTTTAACGAGGCCATACTACATGAACGTCCGTCTAGACATACATGATGCAAATCGATCGTACAAGTTTCAATTGCTTTAAAATTCATCTCTGTATCTAATACTACCTGCTCCTCGCGGTTTCAGTCGTTTAAGGTTAGTAATTCGCTCGTATGAATCGTAGTGTGATATAATAAAGTATATTAGTAAGTACCTTGCTTAATAAACAGGCTTACCAACACAATCTGCCTTACTACAAAAGATTTAAACAGATGTTAAACGCGTGTTTTAAAAAATCCGTATTACAAATCCGCGTCTAAGCACAGTATTGAGTAAAACATTTTGAGCTTTAGATATAGATTAACATACGTTTAAGTAAGTTTAATAGATGTCTAAAACCTATTTCAGCTGTCAAATTTAACGTATAACATTTTGTTCAATAAGTTTTTTTTAGTTTATTCGTTGTTAAGCAATTTAGATAATATTTTTAGCAATGTTTAGCTAGACACGCGTTCAACATGGTTTTAATGCGTCTTTTGTAGTATGACAGAATATGTTTTTGCGTTTATAATTTGGGATATTTACAAATGGCCTAGATGTTTCGGAGTCTATTCAATGTAAACAAAGAAACAATCAAATCTCTATCACACACACAGTATAAAATTAAAAGCTGATATTCAAAATAAGATCATCTTATTCTCTAACATAACACAATGTTTTTTTCAAGACAACTGCTCTGAACCTGTGCCCAGCGAAGGCTCTGACATTGATGTCAACAATAAAGTACACGTGGACCGCGCTTTTAAAAAGTAAGTTTCGTATAACATTCCGTTAGAAAAAAAGTAATAAAATGATATGGAAAATTAAAGTTCTTTCTGTTATTTTCCGATAGGTTTCAAGAAATGCACAACAAACAATACAAAGACGAAGATGAACATGAAATGAGGAAAAAAATTTTTGAAAAGAACTTAAGGTACATTTATTATATTTCTATCCAGTACTTTCCAAAAGGATTCACTTCTCGAAAATCCATTTTTATTATTTTCTAGGTTAATTCAAGCCCATAATAGTAAAAACAATGGTTTCACTCTTGGTATTAATAAGTTTTCTGATCAAACACCAGAAGAAATGAACAGGAGGAAAGGTCTTATACGACGAAAGCAAGGAGAGTCAGGCAATATTCCATTCCCATATACGAAATCGAAACTTTCCGAAATATCTCAGGACCTACCGAAGGAATTCGATTTAAGACTTCTAGGTGTAATATCTCCTGTGCAAGGTAAGAATTTGAACTTCTCAAATAAAAACAAATAAAGAATCTCGTTGAACACATTTTATGTCTATGGAATGAACCCTTAAGATCTCCGTCTGAAAATGCTCTTGATGCTCTTTATCCACCTTAAGAAATCGTATATCATCAAAAGTATTTTATAATATTCAACATATCCTTTTTATTACTCAGAGTTTTTGTTGCGTGATATCATCATCGTTGACAATTTTTCTGTTACAAAAATTAATTTAAAATTCGAATAGGAAAACAATGTCAGTTATTTCGAATTTTTATGAATTCTTAGATCAAGAGGATTGCGGTTCCTGTTGGACGTTTGGTACAACAAGTGCTGTGGAGGGTGCATTAGCTCGTATTAATGGGGGCAGGCTTCTAAGGCTTTCTAATCAGGCACTTATCGACTGCGCTTGGGGGTAAAGTGATTTTCACATATTATTTATAAGTATCTAACAATTATTAGAAATTTAATGACTCATCAGATGGATTAAATGTACCTTGATCGATTGATAGTCGCGTATGGTAAAAAAAAAAAAAATTGAATATTTCCTCGTGATAAACTGTATGTAAAATTCACCATTTTGTTAGTAAATGAAACTAAACATCGAGAGAAAACTAATATAAGATTTAGATTACGAGTAAATTTAAATAGAAGTACAGTCAAGCCCATAATTGCGTATTAATGAGTTATTTCAAAATCAGTTAAAAAAATTTAAATACATTTCACTATGAAGAAATTTATAAAGAGTTTTTTATAGATATGGCGTCGCAGGTTGTGATGGCGGAAGTGATACTGCTGCTTATCACTGGATGATGAAATACGGATTACCCACAATAGAGGAATATGGTCCCTACAATAACAAAGTACACGATTTATTACATATTAGTATTATTAGATTTAAGTGAATAATTATGATATTTATGTAGATTCAAAATCTGTTCGGTAATGATTGAATCGCAACAGCCAATTATTAGCAAATAATTTCAACTGATAGTTTAAGAGCAATTTATGGAATTAATTTGTTATATGTGTTGAATTTTCATTAAAATTATAAAAATGACTATCATTTTTTTGAATTCAGGATGGTTTCTGCCGCATACAGAATATGACGAAAAAGTTCCCTATCAAGGGATTCACTGACGTCACTCCGTATAGTGTTGAAGCCTTGAAGGTAAATTATCACGCTCTTATTTTTGTTATGAAACTACATTTAAAAATATACTAGAGATTACCTAATGACCCAAGTTAAATTGTATTTCATGAAATTATTAAGTTATTCATATTTTTGAAGTTCTTACGGTTGTTTAACCACAAACAATTGTGTATTTGGATATAGCCAGTATCAGTAAATATTTTATTTTTTTCATCGTTTCATTCTGTAGTGCTTATCTATATAAAATGTAACGAAACCAAATACCGCACTTCAGCATGTGCGTAAAGACCTTAATAAAATTTTTAGCGTAAAAAATAACCAAATTAAAACAGAACTGTATACTTAGACAAAAGCGTCAGACGCTTAATTTTAATAGTTACTTTGCTTATCTCCGAAGATCCTCATGATATCTTAATCTATACTACTATACTAATATTATAATTACATACAATTTGTTTGTATGTAGGGCGTAGTCTCTGGAACTACTGTTCTAATTTGAAAAGTTCTTTTAGCGTTGGATAGGCCGTTTATTGAGGGAGCTTATTGGTTAAAAACTATTACAAAGTTTTCTCTTCACGTATATATAGGTTTAAGTATTTTTTTCTTTGCAGGTAGCTCTAGTCAATCACGGACCGCTGTCTGTTTCCATTGATGCCACTGATCTGCTCACGGCGTATACTGGCGGAATACTTTACGACACTAGTTGGTACGTATATAGATGATCGGGAAATGACGTCACAGGCTATTTTTTTATTAACATTTCGTTACACTTTGACTTAAAATGTCCAATCCCAAGTGTGTTCAGCCTATTTTGATACTTTGGTTTTTGATTTTTTTTTATCTATTCTGATTAAAATAGTTTTGGTTGATAATAAATTACTCTTAAAAATATGGTCGGCTATGAAATAAAACAACTAAATTTATATTACAAGTTTCAAATTTCGGTTCAAGTTTTATATTAGAAGTTCAAAAAAAATAATGCCAGTAAATACTTCTACTTTAAATCCTATGAATGGCAATGGAATGGAACTACACTATAAATTCTTAGGGCCGAAATGGCCTAATAGTTAGAATACGTTGACCTCAACCGATGATGGCGGGTTCACTACGGCTAGCACCGTTAAATTTTCAAATGCTCAATTTGTGTTTAAACTTAGCTCGTGATCGGCGGGGAAGGAAAACATCGTGAGGAAACCTGCATGTGCTAAAATTCTGACACTTGTAAATTCGGTGTTGTGTGTTAACCTCTGGACCTTCCCTTAATAAGAGAGGAAGCATTGCCCAGCAATGAGACATTTACAGATTGTTACTTATATATACAATATAAGTAACAATCTAAACGATAAGGATTCTGATGAGCAATAATATGTCAAGCTACACGGGCTTTATTATGAGAAAATGGCGTCTGAAGATGTCAAACCTATTCTGGATAAATTTGGTTTCAGACGTATACATCCATGCATTTTACGATTTTGGTAAAAAGTAAAACAAATCAAATGCAGCTTGGTATAATAATTTTTTTAATAATACGTTTTTCAAAAATATGAGATTTACTTAGATTGCAAAATATGGAACAGACTATCATATACGAAATGTTAAATAAAGAAACTTTCTTCCGTTCTTATTTAGTTTAGATTACTTCAAACATGTTTAACACAATATCAGAATACATCAATATCTCCGATTTTAGCTTTTTGTAGGTTGACACATTATTGTTTATCAGCATCTATATAAGGGTCCTAAATGTAACTAACATCTATCACATTTTTTTTTCAGTAACCCAACAGCGCTGAACCACGAAGTATCGTTGGTGGGTTACGGGGAATACGAAGGTGATACCTACTGGATCGTCAAGAACTCATGGGGAAGGAACTGGGGTATTGACGGCTATTTCCACATCTCCACTCGTGATAACAGCTGTGGTATCACTATGGAACCTACTTACGTTGTTTTCTAAAACTAATAATGGAATTACGGAGAGGTGAACTACTACTATTACTATAAAAGTAATCTCTCTTTGTTTATGACATGTAAAAATATAAACAGATTTAGTATTTTTGTTGTATCTAGTAGCATAAGATTGCACGTAGGATAAGTGAGTTGGTTTTTATTTACGCTTATAATAAAATTATCATGAGCATTTAATATCCGATTATTTTATACCTTCACTCTTAACTTATATAGCTTAAAATATAGAATGATTTAATAGCGATAGTTTATAATTAGCTTACAGAAATCAACTGCCAGAATGTGGCATGTAATTTAATAGCGACAGTTTTCAACAATTAGGTCTCTTATTGCATGAAATTTTATTTTTGACAAAAGCAAAAAATAAAACAAAGTGATACTTAATATGTAGAACTTGCTTCAAAATTGTTGGCTA
Source organism: Hypolimnas misippus (assembly GCA_037950945.1). Taxonomy (NCBI): domain Eukaryota; kingdom Metazoa; phylum Arthropoda; class Insecta; order Lepidoptera; family Nymphalidae; genus Hypolimnas; species Hypolimnas misippus. Next base: position 4,241,023 of record JBBEEQ010000024.1, read on the forward strand.
TTTTTCCTTGTAAGTAGTACCGTTATTCTGATTCTTGCTTATAGCGTAGTAAATAGATCACACCAAAGACAAGACTATCGCACTTATAAGTTGCAAAATATATTTTTTTAATTAAATTTACATCATTACCTATAAGACTGCTAAATAAAGTTAAAAAATAATAACATCTATTAAAGGGAATACGAGAGACTTTTTTTCTAAAATCGGTTGAAATAGGTCCGGCCATTAACAAGGTTATTCAAAAATTTTACAAATCGATTTTTTTATTTGAGCACCGTATATACTTTCATAAGCATTTAGTGAAAAGCTGTTAGTTTAATATTACAAGCAGACACTTCAATTTTATTTATCACTATGAATTTAAAGAAAGATCATAAATTGTAAAATATTTATAAATGGTATCTAATTCTTCAGACAATATTGGAGTTAGTGTGCAAGTGCTCTTTAGTAGGATGTTGCGTGACTACACCAATTTCTTCTAATCACAAACACTTTAGTCCGCCATCTGTTTACATTGAACTCCGATCTTGTATTCTTTCTCCATCTTCATACTCGTTTTGTTATAAAATGTACTGTTCTATTTTACATTTGACGAACACATTTTAACAAACTGTGAAAGCCATGTGACGTCGATTTATTATTGTATTAATAATATATTTATATAAATGGTTATATCGGTATATAATCGGTTCGCATATCTAGCATTCCGAACCACTGACATCCAAGTCACGCTTGACTGTTTTTTTTTAATGTAATTACATCCGCCATGATAATGTATACATATAGTGTAAAAAATCTAACCGGATTCCTATTCAGGTATAAAAGATACAGCCCTTAAAGTAAGACATATGGATGAAGAACGACGAAGAAGACGAAGTAGACTTAGTATCAAATAGAAGACGGACTTCGTTAACATCCTTTGAGTGCATTTCCCTATATATTGAGCGATAGGACAAATGTTTTATACAAGCTTAACAAAATGACTGACGTGGTGCATTATAATGTAACCTAAAGCATTCAGAGCTACAAATGCAATTATAAGTTATTTTTGAGGTTCCGTACTCAAAGGATGCCAACGGGACCTCATAACAAAACCTCAGATGTACATTCGTCTATCTGTACACCATAATAGACAAAAAGTCAAATTTTTACAGAGTGTTTATTTCTAGTGCCACTAAAATGAAAAAAAAGAAGATGGCGAATTTAGAAATGGCCGTCCTGTAAATAAAAAAAAAGTCGATTATGCTGATTATGGTCAAGGTGTTAACTGGTGGACGCTTACGGGTATAAGGATATGAGTCTTTTTAAAAAAGGAATTGAAAAAAAAATTATAATTAATTATTAATGAAGATCCAGACGACATGTATGATGGACGAAATCTATAATATACTCGAACCCAACTCGAACTAGACCGGTTTTGCAGTAGTGATATGTATACAAAGCCACTGCAAGTATAGAATGACATAATGACTAGAATACGAACAGAATTTCTTCGTTACGTAGTTATGGTATGATATGTAACGTTTGACATAATGCACAGCTCTTACAGGTCATTTAAATTTTAAAGAGAATCGTTAAAAAACTTACAATAAGTTGTAATAAAATATTTTCATACGTTTTTAATATTAGCATAAACCCCAATTTTTTACAGCAAAATGTAACCTAGTATGGTAACATATAATAGACATCATCTGTTATCAGCAGAGGGATGTAATAAGTTTGATGTGTTTATCTATGTATCTGTGTGTGGGTGTCATCGTAGCTTCCTAGCGAATTGACCAATTTTGATGCGGGTTTTGCTTATAGAAGCTTTTATTTGACTAACTTCGTTAGTATGAGTCAAATCTAGGGATAAATTAAAAATACTTATTCTATATTATGTTTGTGTAAGTAAAGTAAAATAACAGCCTGTAAATATCCCACTGCTGCGTCCCCTCCTCTCCTACTGTGTTCTCCTATAGTGTTCTAACTACTAGGCCACCTCGGCTGTATGATGTTTAAAATTTACTCTTATTTTTTTTTAATTTTAATTTTAATTCGTCATATCATAAATAGATAAATTTCTACATAGAATTATTGGTACCTACTTCATTTTAAGACATATGCTTGCGACAAACTTTTACGCCATAAAAAATTATATAATGTAACAAAATGATAAGTTTGATTTATTTTAAAGACCATTATTTGGACGCCATATTACAATTGTTTGAAGACGTATACATCCATCTTTCCTTTTGTATTTTGAAAAGGAGGTGCGTATAATAAAATATTGTATCTAAAAATATTTTTTTCAAATATATGAGATTATTACATATTACAAAATATGGAACACACTACAACATTCTAAGCATAAAATAAGAATACTTTATTCTGTACTCATTAAATTTTGAAGACTTGAATTTTTTTGTACATATTAAATACGTGTAGCATTTACAGAATACATTACATATCACCGAATTTGACTTTTTGTGGGTTGACACATTATTGCTTATCGGCATCAATATAACTGAGTCTGAGAACGTAAAATATAATAATCATTGTATTTACCAAAGTTATTAACGGTGAAAGTCTAACAGAAATAGACGCGAATCTCGTTATACCTCACTTTCCCAATGTTGCCTACATCTGATCAGATAGGAAGTAATTAGACCTATTAGTGATTCGTTGCGTGTGAATTCTCTTTTCCCATCAACGTGGTGTTTACTATGGGCGTGTAGAAAATAATTCCGGCTTATTTCCTGTGGTTACAGCGTAACTACAACATTTCTACACAAATCACACGACATTAGTCTTATGATTCATATTTCTTTCTCATATAAATCGACATAAATACGTAGACATTTCTGAATACATCTATACTAATATAATAAAGAGAGAAAGAATAAAAGAGAGATGAGACTAAGACAAAAATTTTGTACGTTTGAAATAAATTCTGGAACCACTATATCTATTTTAAAATTTATGGCACCATTTGAAAGGTACATTTTTCATAGGCCATATTTTATGTGTATATGCGTATTATTTAATCTAATATGTAAAAAATCTACATTAAAGTAAGTAAAACTGCGAGCAAAATCTAGTATTTAATACAAACGTTACAAGGCCACGTCTGTTGATGAGATATTATTTGTAAAGATTATTCTTTGTGACGCTTTTATTAATACTGGGCTAACAATGGTAACTGTTTTCTGTAATATTTTATATCGTTTGACTATGATATTTAATATATTTACTTAATCAACGTCTCTCAATATTTGTATGAATATAAAAAGTAGAATTTTATAGAATATCATAATATGTAAAATTTACAAATTAGTTAAAGCATCTGTAATTGTATCTAATCCAATTTAAAATAAATATTATATTATATTCATACACGTATACTACACAAGGAATGTGAAAATAAAATATTTAATTAACATGCGATATTTAAAACAAAATTTTTATTCCAAAGGTGCTGTATTAACACTATTTTTAGTGACATCTACACAAATAAATAAAATTGAAGAGTCTGTTTGTAATTTCAAATTAGCGGCTTTTAATTAAATGTATATGAAAGTATATCCGGTACTTATATCAAACCACAATTTTTAAAAAATTTTGTCTGTCTGTCTATTTGTTTCGTCTAATCTTTAAAACAGCTGCACCAATTTTGACGATACTTGTACTCATAGATACCTAATATTATAAGGAATATACTTTTTAAAAAACAAATTGTTTATTTTAATAAAGAAATAATAAAATATGGATGGGATTATATAAATATCAATTTTCCTTATATTAACGCGTTGAACCCGCGGGGCGCAGCTAGTAAATAAGAAAACCTATATCCTTACGTAATAGATACTCCTATAAAGTTTAAATGAAGCCAGTATTTTCATATCTAATTGTTCTGGGCGTGCCACGATGTAGCCAAGAGCGTAAACATTATTTGATATGTACTTATTATCTTTAAATTGCTCAAGCTTTCAGTATTAATTGCTGTCTAAGGCTCCGTGCACATCTAAAGATACCGATTTACTTTTAATTATTAGATTTTTATTAATAAAATTCTATATGGCCGGGGCCCTCTCATGTCTGGCTGGGGCCTGTGACTTGTGTCAGCCCTGCCATCCTATAGTTACTCCCCTGGCTTTGTATATTTTTTTATTACAATATTTTCCTGTTTTTCGTTTTCGATTGAATTGTCAATAAGATTTTGCCAAAGTAATTCATAACAGATTGTCAGTATCGTACCCAGTGTACTGTACAATGTATCAATATCATTGTCATCATACCTAAGTAGGATGACAATGATATTGGTAATAAAATGATGTAAATAATTGTGTGACTGTTGGGGAACTAGAATTCCTATTTAAGATGTAAGTAGTAAGGTTATTGCTTAATGAATCAAAGTATGATCCAATCCTTTACGTTCCTTTACGCGGTATTAATAGAGTTTAATTGCGTATGATTTATCTTTTTTTGGCGATCATTAGATCGCAAAGACAACGACATTATTATTCTTCGCTCTGTCTTATTAGTGTAGTCGAATCTTAGTTTGCTATAGGCGACCGATAGACTGACGCTTGCCACGCCTCTAACTGAATTTAAACCTTGAGGCTTCGAAGGGTATTCCTGTTCTACTTGACGTAAGGCGTGACTGATTAATAATTACGTTTGTATGATCTATTAAGGAAAGATGAGTTTGGCAGCCAGTATCCTTCCATTCTGATGTGCCAAATATACCGAAGCACTTAAAGTGCTAAGATACATAATTATCTTTATATACTCTCTATAACTTCTCCTAAACGGCTGAACTGACTATAAATCTTTTTGATTCCTCGATGGTTTATAGTCACAATTGGACCCGATATTTGGTGCTGTTCATGGGTAGAATTACTGTTGAGTCCGCTAGGTACATACATGTAAATAAGTAATTGTTCCAGGCTACCTAGTATAGGATTCTCTTTTACTACTCTGCGTCTATAAATTGTATTTTATTGCAATGTTGTGTTACAACCTTTTTTATAGATTAAGCTATTCTAAGCAATTTTTTTAATTGACTATATTATAGTTTCTGAGATTGGTGCCTACAAAGTAACTTTTCAGTTTTATATCTCCCTACGAATAAATTTTAAATTACAAAGTGAAAAAAATATTTGAAAAATCATGAAGTTTTTATATACATATATTACAAAAATATTTTATTTCTCACGTTTTTATTATACATTTATAAGTTTAAAATGGACATGTAGCACATTAGGATGTCTTTATCTTTGCTCGTAGATATTGATCACGCTTATTTCTTATGTCACGAATTCGATGTCAAATGTTAAATTTAAGTTTGTTCATATATTTTTAGTTAAAATAATACACCATTTTGTGTTACGTCACTTTTCGCAATTTTTGCAATAAGCACCTCTACAATACTAGATAGGATACGTGCGAATTTTCGCACTTATATATTTATATGTAAATCATTGACTAAGTATATCATTTACATGTAAAACATTTACTTGTAACCAAAACGTATCTAAAAATATCATAAACAACATTTAGTAATATAACTGAAATATTAACGCATCTTAGGAGTCATCGTAAAACCTTCAATGCATTATCCTATTAGATCATCTTGGTCCAGTAATGGTAGCCTATTAGAAGACTTAGAGGGGTAATCAATGAACAGGCCATAGAAGCTACACTAACTAGGCCATTGGTTTTCGTTAGCTGAGATAGCAATCATGTTGGCGACGCGCCAAATGACCTACTCAAGTCTTATGCCACCCTGGTCATTGCATTTCATACACACATATTTTGTATCGCTTTTATAGAAGATTACTTACTATTTTCCTTTTGCTTTATAACTTGTTAATAATTAAATATTTATGATGACCATAAAAAAAGGATTAGGTTTTCAATTCGTAGTGTACATTATTTATGTTCATAGCTCCATTATAATAGATGGAAAAATTATTTTTTTATTTGAGATAATAAACTATGGAATACTTTTTTTTTTAATACCAAGTTCGATTTTCGAGCCCTGTTTTCTTTTTTGATTTTCCTAATTCCTAAATCTTTGAATACAGTTTTTCTTAATTAAAAAAATATTTTTCATCTAGTTTCATATTATCCCAAATGACCCATTCAAAGGAATCACACTGTTTATCAGAACGATACATAGGCTCCTCTTTAACAGCATACCACACGGGTGAAACCATGAACAGAAGCTAGTTAACTATAATAAGGTCGTTGTATTTACATTTACAAACAAAAGATACTCGGTAACTTAGAATTATTTAAAAGAATATTTTATTTATGAAACATCAAACAAACAAATATTAAATATAATAAAAAATACTTTCTTACCGAATACACGTTACGTATCTTAAAACGTACACATATCGATTACAAGGGAACACAAAACAAAAATACTAACATAAATTTCACTAATAGGTGTTTAATGCTAAAATCCGTATTACAAAGACTTTTAGAGGCAATGAATATACATGAGCAATAAAACCGAGTTCACCCCGCTGGGGTCCCCATAATATTTTCATCCATTGACGCAAGTGTCGGAAACAAACTCGTCTCGAAATGTGGGATTATTTCGGAACTTAAATTACACGTTGCGGCTTAACACATTCACTGTCGCCGACACGACATGTGTGTCCATTTGTAAAATACTAGCTACTCCTTGCGGTTCACTTGCGTTTATGGTTACTTCTTCGCTCCTATAAGTCTATATATTCTTCTAACAGTTGCTCGTGGCTTCACCCGCGTATGTTTTGGAAATTGATAGGAGCGAATGTTCTTCACATAAACTTCACAATCCCCTTGAACCCTAATAGGGGATAATATTGATACATTTTGTATTTCATATTTTATAACTGTCATCCAAAATTATGTGTATTAAGTTTTATGTTAATACGGAATAAGATTTTCAATACAAACACTTTTTCCCCTTTTCACCCTATTAGGGGTAGAATATCGAAAAGCCCTTTGTTAGTGGATGTTTACAACCTAAAAGGAATCTACTGCCAAAATTTCAAGTTTGTAGCTCCAGCTGTTTAGGCTCTATGTTGATGAATTGCTCAGTCAGGATAAGTGATTTTATTGTATACATATTACATCACGCTACGACTCATAACCTCCATTAATAAACAGGCTATCTAACACAAAAATAATTTTTCAAATCGGGTCAGTAATTTCAAAGATTATCCCCTACATACAAACATACAAACAAACCTTACCTCTTTTTGAACACGTAGTGGCAGTGAATTTTGTAAAGAAATTATTATATATTTCCATCATAAAATATAGTATGGTCATAGACTTATTGAATATTATAAGAATGGCAAAAACGAGTTGTTCGAAGGCGTCCACTTATTCAAACTTAATTGCTAATTTGAACATTTCGTTGATATCAAACTAGCATTTAGATTGAAAAGTATATTCCCAGCACTGCTATGTATTTAATGAATATGTAAACAAATAAATAAATACATCTATTTTAAAATAAGCTATTAGTTTAGCATTTATTATCAATTCCGAATAAATAAACTGTAATAAAATTTACATCTTATTCTAAAAGACCTCGATTTAGATACATTTTTAGAACAAACAAAAATTCAAACACACTGGTAATCAAACACAGTCGTAAAACAGCAAGAATGCATAACCAGTATAAAGTCGGTCCATATTAACTTAACAACTCCTAAATGGTTCCAGACAATTGAGCGCTCACAATACGTACTAGCAATAAAAACTTGAGTTGTGGTCACCTCCGACTGAACGGTGACCAACTGACAACGAGGATTGCCAACTGATGAGCACAATTTGTAAAACAAAACAGATTTTATTGGGCAATTTATTGTATTGAATATACACAATTATTGTAATTTTGGTCGAAACTATCTCAAATTACTAAGGCTGTTTTTTTTTTAAAAAAAAAAGGTGACGTTTTTTTATGTAACCAAAAAAACCATTTACGTTAGTATATTATAAAATTATTAGGTTTACAAAACTGTTATACAGTTGTAGTAAAATTTAAAAAAATTACAAATTAGGAAATACTCGATTTTTTTTTACATTCTAAAACGAAGACACGTTTTAATAAAACATGGTCACCAGAATATCAAAGTGTGACCACTTATTTAGAAACATCGCAGTGGCAATTTTATGAACTGTAATTGTAGCACCGTAAGCGATAATTTATTCCCAGTAGATAATAACCTCAAGGGCTTTTGGATGTTGATAAGCAATAATGTGTCAACCCACAAACAGTTGATTTCGGAGATATTAATGTATTCTGATAATGCGTTATATATTTAACATCATTGAAAATAAATATAAATCCTTTAAACTAAATAAGTACGGGAAAAAGTGTCTTAATTTAATGTCTAGAATATTAAAGTGTGTTACATTTTTTGGGATATGCAATAATCTCATACATCTGAAAAATGTATTATTAGATGAAACGATTTATTATACCAATCTGCATTTAATTCGATATACCTTTTATCAAAATAGAAAAGAAAAGATGCATCCATCCACGTATACGTATATACGTCTTCAAACAAATTTGTTAAGAAAAGGTTTGGCATCTTTAGGCGCCATTTTCTCAAAATGAAGTTTGTGTGGCGTGATATTTTTTAGTCTATACTTATACCAATATAATGATAAAGAGGGAGATAATCTTGTGTTTAATATACAAGATTTAAATCCATAAACAAGAGTTTTATTTCAATCTGTAGTATTAACGAAAATGTAAGGAAATACTAAATATTTTACAATTATTTTCTATTCAAATAACTTATCTTACAATTAGGGAATACGAGATTGCTTGTAAGAAAATAAAATGTTTCGTTTCAATGTTGAATGTGAAAGCTAAGAAATGAGAAATAGGATCTGTCTATATGATCGTAGACAAAGTCGACACGAGTATCTCTTTTAATCAAATATTTATAGCGAACTGTTAATTTTAAATTCTGTGAATCAAATAATGTCTGATTAAATTATATCTACAGAAAAATAAAACAATTTCATTAAAACAAAAATAATAAAAGTCGATTATCAAATAGTATTTATTAAAATGTGTTATAACATCTCACAATTGGATGCTGATAAGTAATAATGTGTCAAGTCACAAAATATCAAATACGAAAATATTGATGTATTTCTGATAAAACGTATCTAACATTATTCAAAAATATTACAAGACATTTAAACTAAATAATTACGGAAAAAAGTTGTTAAATTGAATACCAAATGAAAAATTGAATTTAATGTTCCATATTTTACTAATAAAAAATAATAAATTTAAATAAATATTATATGTTTAAAAAACTTATTATTATGTAAAAAAAATTATTATACCAATCTCCTTTAAATTCATTATACCTTTAATTATTATAGAAAATATATACTTTTTCAAACAAATTCATCAATCATCTCTAGACGCCATTATCTAAATACTTGAATTGAATGGACATCTTTCCAAATTAAAAAAAAATTATAAAAAATAATATTGCTTATCAGCGTCCAATTATGTTTCAATCTATCAATCCAATAGGCCTATAAAGCTTCATTAATTGAAACATTCTATTCGTAAACCCGAAATTCTCCACCTTATTTCTGTAAGGTAATAACTAGACTATATCCGAGCTCATATCTAACACTACCCGCAAAAAATGAATCTCAGATATCAAGATTCATTATCTTAATACTTTCACGACTTTCGCCTCCAACCTCATATCATACAAACAATAAACTATTGGTAAAAATAACTTCGCGGCTGGGTAATATTTTACCCCTAGAAAGTGACTATCGGTGTCAATTTATCACCCTTAACGTAATACGAGCCTTAACAAATATGCAGTAATATTTCACAAGACCTGTCAATTTTAGGGCTTACACAGACTAAGGACACTCGGCGTATTTTTTTGCAACTTATAGTAGATAACTCAAAAACGCACAAATGATTCGCGTGGCCGTGTGCAATGCATTTATTAATAATCAAATGTATTTTAAAAAGTACAGTAGAAAAAGTATACAAAGAGCGGTCCCTCGTCTGTGCAAGCCCTAAAAGTAACATTCGAAAGGAGAAGGGATCGCACAGAAAGACAATTCTTTTGAACTGTCTTTCTCCACGATCTCTTCTATATTAATATTAAAATAATTAATTAATTTTCATGTTATACACTGTTTATTTTTAATGAAATTATTTTCTTTAATTATTATATAATTAGGTACTTTTGATATTAGCTTAGCATAACTGATGATGTATTAGCAGATTTATTTCAGTGAAATCTTAGTTAATATCAAAATTTTTTATTTTGTATTGACAATTGTTTTACAACCAAAAATATTCGTCCAGTCTCATAATAAAAGTATGTCCATAAACCAAAGGTGACCTGTCGCAATTCACCCATTTCATTAATATCAAATGAACTTTTGTATTTCGCCCACGATTGTACAGATTTATGTCAAGGCGCATCTGTTTCGATTGGCAATTCCATATAATATTAAACAGTCCACACCAGGGTAATACAGTATTTTACCAAAAGCAACAAGCTTCTTCCGTTGTACAAAAAGTAAATTGCACTACAAGAAATCGGCTGTGCCCCTACCATCATCGTGAAATATTCGAAGCACGTACGAGAGAAATGTATTGTTGGACTACGTATTTCTCGGACTGAGAATTTCATTTTCGAAACAATAGTGCGACTCAACAATGTAAAGGATCGACTATTAGCCAGTGTTGTAATAAAAAGGCTGACATATACTGTTAAGCATAAAAGTGCTTATTGCTTTTCAGGGTATAGAATTTATTCCGTCTCAAAATATATTGGATCTAGATTAGACTCTTTCGACAATATAATGATACCCGCACAAAAAGTATTCGAATAATTCAAATTGTTCATTCAATTTCGAATGAAATGAATATAGCGCGTGCGAGTAATTTTGATACAATGTAGATTTTTTTTTTCAAAATGCAAATGACATGTAGGATACAGGTTTTTAAAAATACATCCCAACATCGGTCCACGTGCCTTATTTTAAATGCAATGCTGCAGAAACAGCTTGTCTCGGCGCGTCCGTGCTCTGCTTGCGTAATAACCGCGTTTTATTCATGAAAACTGAATGCTTCGGAAAAATTAATGAGATTGTATTTGTATATATTTGTTTAAATAAAAAATACGCTTTGAATATCTTCGAATGTCAAATAATGTTTTCACTTATACAAAATGATAGTGGACGTTAAATATGAGCGTCGTTTTTCAATCCACCATCTTTCGATCCGTTTTTAAATCATTGTAAACGATTTCATACTTTGTAAAATGTTATCTATGAAATTCGAAAAATATATTTTATGCTAAAATGGTAATACGACTTTTGAATTTAACGGTTATAATAATAATATATTTAAGCAGTAACAACACAATTTAGGAACTTTATAGGATAACGATAAATGAAAAAAAAAATCATTTTTTATGTTTTAATGTGTAATTGAAATAAAACTATTTTAAACGGATCAATTCTTAACAAACAAATGCTAATTTCGTACTAGCCGTGACCACGGTCGCGTAAAAACGGTAAAGTGATAAAAATAATTAATTACGCGTTTTGAATCCGTTAAAAGATATTTTATTTCAACAGTAAATAATAACTTCACCCTTTTAAAACTCTTAAAATTAGCACCTAGTTAGACGATCTAAACTCTAAAGCGCAGTCACAACTTGCATAGCGACTGAGCTACGTAGATAACAGTCAATGCTTACTTACGTACCATAGAGTTCATAGACCAGTGCCCGGCTGCAGGCGTCGCCCGCTCTAATTCAAGTCTATCATTCACTACTCGGATAATAGCCGCCTTCGTTATTGTTCGGGAAGAATAAAACTAATGAAACATTCTGCAAGACCTACAAATGAGTTTATGATTAATTTTGTTATAAATAAATACTAAAAAAAATATTTATAATATCAAAACTTATTAATATCTATACGCATTTTAGTATCGCGTGTTGTAAAATAAGTACTATTTTTATTCAATAAAATTTATAATATATATTTTTTTGTTTTCCGTTAGAATAAATACTTTACTCTGAAAGGAAAACAAGTTCTATTGAATGAAATATAAATTCATATATAAAAAAACGGCGTTTAAAATTATCGCCAATTAGCGGCCGCTTTATCGCGTCTACTAACTGCACTCAAACGTTCTCTATGAAAATAATACAACGAGGTAGAGAGCGTTTTTGGCACAGTGGTTTTACCTCCGCTATATGTCTGCACCATCACTTACCAAAGGTTTAGGCAATTTATAAATCAGACGTAATTTCAATGCGTTTCTATACGCTCGCATTCTTATTTTAATTCGATCATATCAACTTTGACGAAGTGACATTATACGTATCCATTTAGCTCCCGAGCTTATAAGCGCCGAAAATACGCTCGGTCTGTAACCGGCCTTAATGATAATTGCAGGATTAAAATAACGTATAGTGTATTTTCTACTTTAAAATGAGCCTAGAATTTTCAGTGCAAGCGAGTGTGTGTTAGAGATAATAAGTCAGCTGGTCTAAGCTGCTATCAAGAGTTGAGTCGAGCCTCGGGCTTAGACGCTCGTAATAATGGACGACCATGCTATTGTATGAAGTGGGAGGGATTTTAACACTGTTTTCTAGTGTTAAATTTAATTTCGTTTTGAGTAATACGTTGTTATTGTCATAAGAATGTGTTGGAATCTTGGCAAAATAGACATCAAATGTATCTGTAGAGTTTATGTTACCCTTTTTTACCTGACTGCGCTATGCGAGGGAGGGTAATGTGTTTATAAGTCTATGTATGTAATTATTTACCTTTGTGGCACTATTTAGACCTAACGCGTGAGCCGATTTTAATAAGTGACATATCCTTAGGTTCGTTATAGGGCAAATGTCAAAGAAAGACTAAAAAATTGAAAAAATCAAAATCGTCGATTTTAGACGCCACAATCTGAAAAACAGAGTAACTGTTAAGGATTTATAACGATTTAAAGTTGGTTAGTATCGATTCTCACTTATAGGCTATTAGACAGAACTGATATTGATACGCTACTGTTGAGTGCAGACGGTGTTTGATGTTACGAATTATAACAAGAAATAAATGTAAGTAATTTAATCTCAGTCTTAAAAGGCGACATAATCTTTCTATTGAAGTAATTTGACATTATACAAATATAACCCTATATAAAAATTTTATAGATACTAATTTGTAAACCTATCTTTAAATCAACGCGTCTACAATAAAATGGACTGAAGTATATAAAACAATCAAATGACGCTTAGTAGTTAATTTTATGAATGTAATAACTGTAAATTTTCACAGTCGCATTTTTGGTTACTGCTTCTCTCACAAGTCATAGTGTGATGTAATATAGCCTATAACCTTCCTTAATCCTCATACAATTCCAACGCAAAAATAATATTACAAACCTCTAATATTATAATTTAACAACAGATATCTAACATTAGTCTAAATTTAATTTATCTTATAAATAAATATTCACAACCTTTTACGAGTTCGTTGAATAAACACCGACACCAAAAAGTGTTCAAAGGAAGGTAAGAAAATGTTTTGTAAGAGCATTAGTACGTAATTGCCTACCGCACTGACTAAAGACAACATCGTAAGGAAACCTACATTTCCAAGGTAAGAGAGGAGTCACCTCACTGGCTCATTAAAACAAAAGCCTACAGAGGGACAAACAGACTTTACTCGACATTACGGTTGACCTCGTTATTTTTTTTATTTTGTTCACCCTTTCACTATCTTTTTTATTACGAACAACTGGTAATAGAATTATTTTAAAGTGGTTATTGACACATAGTTAAAATAAACTTTCTCGGTGGTAATTTTCTTTCAAAGAAATTTCTTAGTTATCTTTAAAAAATCTAGCAACATTTTTTTATTATACACTAGCCTTGCCCCGCGGTTTCGACCGCGTTAATTTAAGGAAAAAATTATATTGATATGACGTGGAAAACATTCCCTACTTGAATCGAATAATCTTCACTAATTCATTGGTTTCAATTTTGTTTTCGCGTAATTCTCTTTTTTATTTATTTTTTTTTTTTTATGAAAGTAGCCTTAGTTATTCATTATAACATTAACTATCTGTAAGTGTAAAGTCCTGTCAAAATCGATCTAGCCGTCTCAGAGATTAGCCGGAACAAACAAACAGACAAAAATTTTTAAATTTGCATTTTGATGTAAGTACCGCATATACTTTAATTTACATTTAATTAAAACCTGTTAATTAAAAATTATAAATAAACACTTTAATTTTATTTATTTGTATAGATTAAATACTCAATGACATAAACGTCCAAAGTTTTCTGTATTATTTATGAATATAATGGAATTCAGATTTGTACTATTTCAACTAAAATATATAAGTGGCAAGTAATGAAAACTGTTGGATTAAACTGGATTATTGAATTCAAAATTCCAGTTGGTCCGATTACACAAATATATATCAAACATTATCTACGAGGGGAGGTCAAAAATGGAGGGGTTAGTGAGGGTAGGTTTACTTGTCCAGGTAGGCACTAGTTAAGCACCTCATTAAGAGTATATATACCAAGTTTAAACCTAATTGGGTCATTAACTTTTGAGTTATCGGCCTGTAAACAACTGAATCGGGAAGAAGTCAGCCAGTATGAAGAGAATTGAACGCCGCGCCGTTATTAAGTTCCTTACCAAGCAAGGAAAATCCGCTCAGATTATTTTTCAAGAGCTTTTGGCAGCTTACGCGGACTCTGCCCCTAAAACCATCGTTTACAAGTGGCATGGTCTTTTTAAACAAGGAAGAGAGTCAATTGAAGACGACCCTCGCTCTGTACGGCCAATTGAGGCCACCACACCGGAAATCGTCAAAAAAGTAGAAAATCTTATATTAGAAGATGCCCGGTTGAAAAAAAGAAGCTTGCAGCAATGTTTGGAGTATCCGAAACAACTATTTTAAATATTCTACATCATCATCTTGGGATGACTAAGGTCAGTGCAAGATGGGTGCCGAGAATGCTCACGCCACTTCAAAAACGCGAGCGTGTCGAATGTTCTCGCCAGTTTTTGGAGCTCTGTAGAGAGAGCAAGGAAGAGGTTATGGCCCAAATCGTTACTGGTGATGAAACCTGGGTTCACTACTGTGAACCTGAGTCGAAGCAAGAGTCGATGCAGTGGCATAAAAAAGGCACACCTCCTCCAAAGAAGTTTAAAGTGACACAATCTGCTGGCAAGGTCATGGCGACTGTTTTTTGGGATACAGAATGTATTTTACTGATCAATTATAAAGAACGTGGTGTAACTATAACAGGACAGTATTACGCTTCTTTACTTGAAAGATTAAAAGAAGCCATCAAGGAAAAAAGAAGAGGAAAGTTGTCAAAAGTTGTGCTCCTTCTGCACGACAATGCACCCGTTCAAACGTGCCATGTTGCGACGGCTGTCATTCACCGATGCGGCTTCGAACAATTGAACCACCCCCCTTATAGTCCAGACTTGGCACCCAGTGTCTATTATTTATTTCCAAAAATGAAGAAAGAGCTGCGTGGAAAACAATTTGTCGACGATGAAGAAGTGAAATTTCGGCCTATTTTGACACCAAAGACAAATCATTTTTTTTTCGATGGTATAAACAAGTTTTTTCAGAGATCTGAAAAATGTATTAGGGTTAAGGAAGAATATATTTAAAAGGAAAAATAGTTTGGTGTTTAATTTCAACCTCCTTCCCTCTTATTCCGCGAACTTTTTGACCTCCCCTCGTATATGTATGTCTTTACGTATGTTTTTAATATATGTATTTTAAAATAGTTGGAAAACTAGTAGGCGAGACACCTATTATACACACGGGATATTGAACGAAAACTGCCGCCCGTGCATGTGCATGGCAGCACCAAAGAACCTACAAATGCATTGCCAATTTGAAAAGAAATACGGAATGAAAGAGAAGTAAAGAAAATAATTAGAGAAGGAAGTCATGATTCCGACTCTCTTATTCACTGTACAAGCGCAGCTATATTGACTACTTCACTTCGATCTGTGAGAGTGCGATACTGCCAGCACACGAGCTGTAGTCAATGGGCTTTAACTAGGCTCTACCTCGTCCGTAAACTTGAGATAAAATTTTCAAAATACATTGTATAGAGAATGTTCTGAAATACAATCCAACATATTGGTGAATCTATATGGCGCCAGCTGACATCCTTTAGGTAAGAATAACCCTTGTAAGTTTTGTTCTCGTAATTAACATAAAGCAACTCTGTAACCTGATGACAGTCAGCTAGGCAATCTTACAAAAACTATTAATGTAAAAAATAAGGCACCCACTGACTGTAAATTCTTTCAAGCGTAAAGCAATGACAAACAATTTACGTAAATCTTTATGAAAACAACACTTATAGGTAAGTTTGATTCTCGCCTTAGATGAAGGAAAATGTCAATTGGAATATCATATTCTCTGGCCAGTAAGCTGATTTATATTTCATAACATACTTAATGAATTTATAGTCTATTTCTTTTTCCTTGTCTTATTTGACAAACAAATATGGCGTACTTCTAATCACACATAAGAATTAAAAATGAGAAATTATCTAACGAAAGATTACACTGAATCATTATTATAATGAACAATAATTTTCGAAAATACGTGTTTTTCGTTCCTGACATTTTAACCAAATAAGTCAATTGAAGAAAAATAGACTATAAGTAAGTAAGTACTCTAATTTTCGTGTATAACTTCCGTTATTAAAAAAATACGACAAAAATGTTCAAAATATTTCTCAAACCAGCAAACAATGGTTGTAACATCAAATACGCAGTTAAAATGAACAAAGACACCGGTCTATTGTCAAGCGTCCCTATTCCCGTTAGTGCGATCGAAACCCTTAATAATGCGAATTGTTTAACTGTAAATGGAGATGATATTGTACTTCGCTATCTATAATTTTGTATATCTCTAATTTCTGTTGCTTTCTCCTTTTCTTATCGATGCATGAGTTTTGATACCGAAATTTTTGTTTATTATTTCGTGTTAATCCACATGCGGGGAAATAATATAAAACTTTACATATCAAATCAATGGCGAATTTACACAATAGGCTTAGTAGAGCCTAGTGCGGCAAATTTCGGCACTTTTGTCTTACAAAAACTTCTATTTCAAAAAGATTAATATTTATGTAACCAAATGTTATTAAGTTCACATAAACAATTCAACTCGAACTTATATATTTTTCCGATTTGTGTAATCGCGTTTGGTTGCGATGCGGAAACGAGTGAACGTGCTATTGGAATAAGATTGTGAAATATGGTATCAAAATATAGGAGTCGATAGTGGCTGCAAAATTTTATTAGCCTTCTGTCGGCAAAGAATAGTCTACAGGCAGCAAATGTGTAAATCTGCCACTGCATCAAATCAAATATGACGACATAACGGGGAATGTGTCCGCACTTTTCTCAATACCGTGGCAGGTGCTCTGCCAATTAAGCTATAGGTCACACACTAGCAAAGTCGGAATTAATAATATGATGATTTAATATTTAGTCTAAAGCGACCGTTTTATTGTCTGTAGTGGAATACTTTCAGAGTTCCTGGCTAATTAAAGATTAATTTTACAATCGAAATTGTCTTTAACTAAATACTGCTGCCAAATGAAACGATCCTATTTCAGTTTCTGTTATGTGACACTAACTGATTAAAAATAATTACGAGTCAGTTCCCACGATTTCGTTGACAAAGATCCCTTCAACCCCTATTTTAGCCCCTTTATTTTATATTTTCGCGACAAAAATAGCCTATGTCCTTTTCCAACGGTTATGCGGTTTATACGTGGAAACGTAACAAACAGACAATGTTACTTTCGCATTTATGATATTGATATGAATTTAATGCTTAATGTATGTTATTGTTAGCGTATTTTTTCACAATAAGAACAAGCGCTACGTAAATGACTCGTTTAAGCAACCGCGTATTTTGCTTTGAAGTAAAAACATAATAGACCATAATCCTCCAGCACGCCCAGTACACACAGTTATACGTGGTTTCTGACTCAATATGGCAGAAATGAAAAACAAACATCATAAATTTTATAACAGCAAAGTACGAAATAAACAGATACTTAGCATTTAATTTGCATTCGGATTCGTAAAATCCATTCTACGTATTTAACCCAAGAAACGTCACACTTAAACTCAAACGCGTACTTAAAAGTAATTATTTGAAAACGTTTGGTATATAATAATCCCTTGCCATTTTTTCCACCGAACATTTCCTGTGAAATCCAACGATCCCCTTCGTTCCGGTGGGAAAGATCTCTCAATATGCAACCCTCAATAATAGGCACGCGACTATTGTTGACCTGCTATAACGGGAATTATAACCGCAAAAGGGTAGACAGGCAAACACATATAGAAGTATTAACATTAAAAAATTTTGTGACTTCTGAAGTACTTAAATGTGTGCAAAATCTATAGTACTCGATACTAATTTAATGAAAAGAATAAATATTTTCTACGACATTTTGAAGTCGATGCCAAATAAAATCGTTTACGTGTTATTTACTTTTTAGTTTACTAATATTAATTATTTTAAAGTCGCTTCAATTTTTAATTTACAGTTTGTGATTTACTTAAGTTACAATAGCCTCTTTTCAACTTCTAATCACCATTTACAAAATATTGCTTTTCCTAATGTAGGGCTGTTAATTATTAAGGAATTCTCGTGGTGTTGCACCACCAGCTCTACTTCACCATATACATTATGACGAGCATAAATTGCTGTGCAATCATATTGAATTAATCGAATCGCAACCAGTGTAATACTTGTTATTGAGTAGGTCCGGTGGCAATTGTGGTCTTCAGCATCAGTTCCACTTCACCAAATGTGGCTTTCCGAGGACAAACGTACGAGTTACAATAAAAAATATCTAAATCGATATAGATGTGCCTATAATATTTGAAAAGTTTCCTCGATTTCTCTAGTATCCCAGCACTAGATCCTGACTTGATGACAATGGAAGTAAACCCTTTCAAACGAAAAAAAAGTTAAAGTCAGTCCACAATCTACTGAGAAATGTAATAAATATAAAAAAAGAAAAACAATACATACAACGGAACATAGGACATCATACGAGCAAAACGATGTCAAATGTGACATACCAGTACAAAATGCTAAGTATTCAAAGTAACATAAGCATTATCCAATGACTATTTCAACAGGCTATATTTCGAAACAAAACTAGTACAATTTACTCTTCTTCAAGCTATGTAATATTTTAGCCATACATTTTAATAGTAACCGAAAATAGTAAATTCAATATTCATTTTAATGATGGAAATATACGTACATCACGATAAACCAAATCATAAAAAGATATTCCCAAAACGTTCTCATCCCTGTCGCATATCGGCTACAGTAATCAGATTCCAGTTTAATTAAATCCGAGCGAGTTTCGATCGTATCGAATAGTTTCCCAACTTCGCGGATATGAAACTTCCAACGGATATCATTTGTGAAATATTTTCGTAAGTATTAATTACGCTACTTGTATATGCGATTCATTGTTAAGAATATCGGATTGTTAATCGATTTTGTTTGTTTCGTCTGTGCTAATATTACAGAGGTAAAATTAGTTTATTTGTAGGGAATTTTGTATGTAGGACGTAATACTGATCCAATTAAAAAAAATCATTTTGCTATGTAATAGCCTATTTATTAAAAGATTTAAGCCATATTATATCACGACACGACTCATAGGTGTGAAGCAATAACCATAGGCGCAAGTGAAACCTTATATTATGAAAAATTAATAAACAATTTAGTTATTTTAATTTGTATGATATCCATTTTGACTACGTCTGAATCCTAAAATCCTGAATAAAACCTAAAATCGTTTAGATGTGATATTATACGTTCGCATTTTGAATTTAGGATTGATGATTTATAACTATAGACATGTTACATTCATACTATTTGATATTAAAAATCTGTCTAAGTTTTGTCAAACTCGCCAACTATCTTGTTGGTCCAAAGATACTCTCGCCAACTTCTTCATTCTTCGTGTAGTCGGAGTTCTGGGTACCAAAATGAATTAGTTTATAACTTATGTATCGTTACTTAGAACTTTTATAAATTCTGGTTTGTGTTCCTCTCAAGTCTCAGCCTATTTATTATATTATATAAAAACATAAGCGCTATTAAATTTGTCATTATTACAAATGACTTATATTTTATACAACAACAACAAATATTCTTTATTGTACACCAATAACAATACAATTCAATATGATTACAAAAGCGGTCTCATCGCTGAAATAGCGATTTCTTCCAGACAACCTTTGGGCATAGGACACAGCATATCAAAAGCAGGTTAAAGCTATACAAAGCATTAGTTTGTAACGTCATGGTTTATAAATATGAACATACATAGCGTAAACAAACATGCATACATCAAAATATATATTTATATAAATACATAAACAAACATAAATATATAATATATAAAATTATGATATGTTAAGCGACAAGAAGTGTGATTAGCATTAATTACAATTTAGTTTCGTAAATTTGGTAATATACAAAATTAACACCCGCATAATTGTGTCGGATTGATGTCGCTATCCAGTTTAAATCAGTATTTGACTGTTCGTTAATTAATTATCACGCTTCGTTTATAAATTACGTTTTCATTAAAACACTGTTTAAATAAATCGCGCAAATTAAATTAAATGAACGCACAACTTTGTATACTGTACATCAATACTTCAGTACTAATAAATCAATGTTGATAAATTTTGATATAGAGTTAGATCGGACTTAAGAGAAGAATATAGGTTACTTCTTATTGAGATAATAAAACTTAACGTCTACGTAGACGAAATAAATATGAAGCGAATAGTGGAAACAAATTTAAATTTATTGTAATAAAACTCTATTCATAATTTAGAAATAATCGTGTTTTATTAAGTAAATTTTGTTATTTGCACGTAAATAAAGCCCCTTCTTTCATTTTAGTCTGATATTCCGAATTAATTTTTAAAGCAGCTAAACCTATTTTAATAGAACTTTCAGAAATATATAGATGAGTATGAGTGGGAAAAGCCAAAATTAATATTCAATCAAATAATCAACTTGGATATTCTGATAGATATGAACTCATTATTAAAAAAATATTTATAATTGATTATACTTCTGTCTAAACTAACACTGAGCGTACGTTCAATTGTTTTAATTACCGTTTAAACATAAAAATCTTAAGAACTGCCTTCCTTTCTAAACATCATCATCTACCTAGCATTTTCTCCGGTTATACCAGGGTCTGCCTTCTATTCTAGTCCAGATATTGACGAGTTACTGATTTTTACACAGAGCGACTGCCACCTGACCTTTGCAACCCCTGAAGGAAAGCCAGTAACCTAGAATAGTTTCTCTACTACGAGAAACGATCATTATCAGGTGATTGTGATAACAACCGGGACCGACAGCTTTACGTGCTCTCCGAGGCACGGTGGGGAGACCCACAAGGACAAACACCCAGACTTAGGAACAAATATTTATACAACTATAAATATCTGCCTCGAGCGGGGATCGAACCCGCAACCGTCGGCGTTAGAGGTACATACATTCAGCACCACTACGCCAGAGCGGCCGTCTGCCTTCGTTTCCAAATGATTTCAAAAATTTTTATATATTGTTACATTAGTTCTCCAATTTTTATTATATTTTATATTAATATTTTATTATTATAACCCGTTTTTTTTTTAAGTATATTTTCATTTTTTTGTTAAAAAACAGGTATGATTTTCAAATCAAAATAAACAGAATGTCTGCTTAATTTTATCATCTCAAATTTTGTTCCTTTTTTGTAAAAAATCTTAGTAGTTTTACAGACAGAAATCCAATACACACTACATTTACCAGATCGCAATGTTTGCATGTCGAAACCCGAAGCAATAAGCTAAGTGCTTGTGGTGAATGTGCGCGTGCCGCCTATCTCTGGTCGGAGGCTGCAATCTCATTTCACGGTGACCA
This sequence comes from Hypolimnas misippus, assembly GCA_037950945.1. NCBI lineage: Eukaryota > Metazoa > Arthropoda > Insecta > Lepidoptera > Nymphalidae > Hypolimnas > Hypolimnas misippus. The sequence goes on from JBBEEQ010000024.1 coordinate 4,263,074, forward strand.
CTGACCTGCGCACGCGACGCCGGCGTGCCAACACTGCGCTCTGTATAGACAAAATGCTATAGGCATTCTGTAAGAACCTTTTACAATTGGTAGATATATATTTTTTTAATTTCTATATAATATTTTTGTTTGTTTTATATTTTGGATGCTTACATAATATTTAGGCGCTAGTTATATATGTATGTCTGCATAATTTCTTAAAAATCGTTTAATGTAGTAAATAAAGAAATCAATTAGTGAAGTAACTATTATGTTTGTAGTTCTAATAAAATAATTAATATTTTCTAGATTTAGATTTTCTAATTTTTTTTTTTATTTCATAACAATAATAAATTTTACGGCAATCTGTAAATATATGTATATAAATATAATACTCCTTTAATCGTATACCGATGTCACAGCTTTTATAAATACGTGTGTTTTATAACATAATGCTGTTAAATGTTATTAATAACGCTATGAATCTATCAAAATTTGATCTCAATGAAATATTAATACAATTTCACACTTATATAAGATAAATCGCATATTTTTTTAATTCAACAGGACTAATGAAAACCCGGCCTTACACGAGAGTTCATTCACCCTTCTCAGTAGAAACTATAGCAAAATAATATGGACAGAATACATTATCCATCTTATTCTTAGATGCGGAATAAATAGACAAATCAACGACATTAAACCATCTCCTATCTCTTTCTAACACAATAGTTCATCATATATTTGACAGTGACAAATGATGTTTTCAAACTATTATTTATGGGTTATCCATTATCAAATTAGTTTATTCCATAGATAAGTTAGTCTTCATTTTCATTTAACGTAGAATCGTAGAACGTGATATCATAATGTTCTAATCTTAGAGTAAGTATTAATTATTTAAATTATTTTTCTCAACCGACTTCAGAATAGAATGATATACTTTCAGATTACTTTCATAGAAATTTCATCAAAATGGATTCAGTGCTTTGGTTTCAAAATCGACTGGTGTCAAAACTGGTAAATAACTGGTGTTGTCCAAATGAACGACTATTATAGATTTTAAAGTCGTTTCTTTTTTTTTAACTCTTAGTTTCTCTTAAACTCACTCGTTTTAAAAAGTATTTATAAATTGAACATTATGAATAATTCTGAATTAACACATTTCCCATAACATATAAATTTCTTAAATCCAACACACATATTTATTCTACTAGGCTTCGTCAACTATGAGACGTTTTATTAAACTGACCATCTCAAAAATACCATTTAATATGTTATCGAAATTTCATCAAATTAAATGAAAACAAATGAGTACACATTCTTCTACACAAATAAATAATCAGTCACGTTAACGAATTAACATATAAATGTGACCTCGGATGCAGTTAAACGCATGCTGGGACAACGTGTTCATTGTGAGACAGTAAATTCATTTTTAGGGGTCCGAAGGGTGAAAGCGGGAACCAATTATGATAATACTAAACGTCTGCTGTCCGTCCGTCAATATTTATCAATATCTCATGGACCGTGATAGATAGAGTGGATATATTTTAAAACTATGATAATATATAAATATATAAGTAAAATATAAGTGTAATATATTTCTATTAAAACAAACAATAATGAAAATCGGTCAAGGCGAGCCGGCTTTACAAATTTTTACATATTGTTGTAGCAACTCTCTTGTTATTACAAAAATATTTAAAAGAGTACATAGTATTATATCACAGGCTTAGTATTAAAGTGAGTGATTCAAAACTTTACATTTTTAGTTAAATAGCTATTTTTGTTTATTCAAAGATCATGAACTAAATATGGAACTAAATTTTAATAACTAACCTAACCTAACTAAGTCGTTTCACAGGGATTTTCAATTCGGTCACTTTAATACTAAGCATGCGATTATCTTATATGATGGTACGACATTCTTCATGTGCCAGTCCGACTCGCACTTAACTGTTGTTTTATTACCCTTTTGTAGGTAGTATTCATTAGTAAGTTAACATCACATAGTTTTGGTTCCGTGTTCAGAAGTAATATCGTTTATCTCGTTGTTTAATACTATTAATTAATTTAATTTATGGACCTTAAGATTTTACGGCTTAAATTTAATTACATAATTGAATTATTACTAGGGCTAGATATTTTTAATGGAAATGATAATATTTTGATTATGGTGTAAATTATTAAAAAAATAATGGTACTTAAATTAATTATTTTAACAAAAACTAAAACATTATTATCCTTAACATTGACAAAAATGTGTCCAAGCGTGGTCACTATTTGAGTTTGCTTCAAATTGTTCTCCATACGATATCAACACTATAATCATTTCTATACCTACATTGAGTTAATATAAACATATTTTAATCCTATATTATAGCTCTAAATATAGCCTCCCTTAAGGAGACCTCCGAGAGTAATAGCTGTGAGAGCGATAAGGAGATACCGTACGGTGTCGTGGACGGCAGCGACGCGGAGATCTCATGCTTGGCAATGAGGGATGCTGGTCGGCGATGGTCTCATTCAGCGACTCTGTTATGTCGCGGAAGGGAACGAGAGGCAGGCGCTCTCGCTGACCCGATCTACAGAAGACGACCGGGGGGATTAGTTGGCGCTATGCGCACCTTCTCCCTCCGCCATAGACGAATTTGTGAACGAATATTTTCAGAGGCGAGAGAGTGCTTTCGGTGCCTGAAGGCGCTCTTTAGGTGAAGAAGGCCTGCTTAGGTAGAGCAAGCGCTTGGACGCCACGATAGAATGCGTAAGCGATCCCGTGACGTCCAACTAAGGCGACGAGGGCACCGCTGGATTTTAGTACCATACACCCGCCCCACATACCCGCCTGAACCACACCGGGCGGGATGCGTAAAAGCATTTCCCAACGACAAAAAACAAGCTTTAAAGATAGCTGCTCAAACAAAGCTTTCTTAACAGTCTTAATGATCAACTAATTTAGAAAAAGTAAAATTTTACGGCTGGAATTTTAACAATTCCCGCTTTTAAATTTATAAAAAAATCCACTATATGTTTCCCGTTATATAAAATTCTACTATAAAATAATTCTTTAAAACAATATAATTTATAAATTGTGTCATCTTCAATGTTTCAATTCGTGCAACATGGAATGGATGAACATATTCATAATTATAATAATATCTATTCATTTTGATCATTAAACCGATTATTAATTAATGAATCAATAAATGCATGATAATTGACATAAAATTAAAACAAAATGTACGTAGTCCTATTGTTTGGTCAGATGTAATGATGTTTTAATGTAAAAACAATAGTTGAAAGTTTTTGATAATTAAACTGCTAATATTAAAATTTTGTTTAACACAATTAAATTGGTGTTTAACACAATACTATGTGCAATTAAACATATATAAATCTTTACCATATGTACATTTATACTATATAAACAAACAACTTTTATAGTAATACTAGTTGTGCCCACGACTTCGTTCGCGTGGTTTTCGAAAATATTACCATGAAACAGTTCTTTTATATACATTTTTGGGTAACTTGAACAGTTTACGCAGCGCACGCAATGGAAACCCTAAAATATGAATCATTTCTCCCGGTTTGCAACATTTTTCACGATTACATCGCTCCTATTTGTCGTAGCGTAAGGTAATATAGCTTAAAGCGTTCTTCGACAAATGGATTATCCAACAAAATAATATTTTTTAATTCGATCCAGTAGTTCCTGAGATTAGCGCGTTCAAACAAACAAACGCTTCAGCTTAATAACATGAGTATAGATACATAGATTATCACATCAAAACTATGTGCATAAGTCGTAAAAAATAATATACATATCTACCTTTAAACCTTGGTTCTAATCCCATTATCTATCTTCTTGTTCGGAACTTAATTAACACTTTTGTCCCTCTAAAGCAAATAAATACACATTATCCATTTTAAATGTTATCTCCCTCACACGCGATCTGAAAGTTTTATAATCAAAATGTACACAAAAAGCTCGTCTTCCGGATAATTACCATACAGATATGTCTATTAATTTCATATTATCGTGATAAAATTTTATCATTGAAAGTTAATACGACAAACGAAATAGATAAAAATAAACCATTAACGTTACGACTGTCGCTCAGACTCTAAACACCGCTCCATATACGATAAATTCAATTATGAGTGCGATTATATATGTAGATACATACGTACAAGGATAATTCGCCTAATAGCAAAATCATGGATCTCTATGTATGTATACATAGAGATCCATGATTTTGCTAAAGACACAGCTATTTTAGTGTGCTTAAGTAAAAAATTGACCATTCATATTTAATTATTTCATAAGGTTTATAAAGATTATGCCTGTCATTATCGATGCTATCGGTACATTCGCTATCGGACTTTTAACAAACTTAATCATCCTATTCATATTTAATATAACGGGTCTTATCGCGATAACTAATGGTAGTAATACCTTTTTATTTTATATATTTTAAGGTTTAATGGCATTTGTAATGAGATTGTATATCTGTTTTTTTACACTGATATTAAATATAAAAAAAAAATAAATAAATTGCCCGACGTTTCGACGACATTTAATCATCCTATCGTCTTATCGTGAATGGCCGCTTTAACCGTATAACACACCGGTAGACAGCTACCGCTACAATTCGAAATCAACGTTCCCACTCCCACGCGAATGAACAGTTCAGTAGCTGTTTTTGCTAAAGAATTAATTAACATATTCGTATAAACTCGTCAATTTTATCGTGTTACCGTTCACACAGTACCGTGTCAATTTCATTAACTACCCTCTATAATGTTATATGGGTAATGTGTTATATCCATTAATGTACAGTTCTTGTTACCTAAATTAGATGAGTAACTTGCCTATCACTTTTTATATGTGTTAAGAGGCGTTAAGTATTATTAAATTGTTTAACTTTTACAAGCGGCTTCGCTTATGTGAAATTTTTGACAGTACTTGTTTGATAAGAGCCGAGATGACCCAGATAGAACACGTGAAATTTAAGGAAGGTTCGTTATAATCCTAGCTACGACCACTTAATTTTTCAAACGATTTTATGTGTATCTTATAAAATTATGTTGGATGAGCACCACATATTTCTCAATAACTATAAAAGACCAAATGTTAATTAATACATAAAATACTAGCTTGTGGACCAAGTAACAATTAGAGTGTTAGATATCCGTGTTGAAGCATATGTTGGTCGAGATAGGCCATAGAAGAGATGGATGGATTGTGTGGAAGGTGACATGAGTAAAGAGGAGAAAATGCTGGGATTATGGTGTTGGGTGAAAGTGGAAGAAAAGGACACGTTGTGCCGACCGCACTTAGAGTGGGAACAGAGCAGGAATATAATGATCATAATGAAAATATAAGCTTAATTCCAAATAAACTTATACAAACAACTTTGCCCGCACCTAGCTTGATTTCTAAAATAACGTTTTACCTCCTTAAGGATTAAATTTTCGAAAATCCGTTTTTTGATACATTTTCTATATGTATAGACTACAACCGACCGAATTTTAGCTTCAGAGATTTTTCGCGATCTCTTGTCTACTCAGTGAGTTACCTTTCGCTGTAATGTATATAGAAGATAATATATTTTTAAACTGGATTAGCAAGTATCTACTTACTAGTTCACCCAGCAAACTTTGCATCGCGTCAGTGTCAAAAATTTGTTTTAACATGTTAGTTCCATACAATATGTATTAGAAAATAAATTTTCGTGAATATTTTCGATTTCTTAATAGTTATTTTGCTATTTGGTGCAGCCCTTCTAGAGTTATAAATGGTGTTAATGATACGACTTTGTTTCATACATATACAGTTGTTTTGTTTTTACGTTATCTCAAAGATAAAATCATAAATTAGGCATAGGCTTTGGTTCTATGATTTTATACATCGTAAGCGAGTCAAATACGCCTCGGGCAACAGCAATCGATTCGGATTATTCAAGCGTTTTCAAAGGAATTTGTATTGAGCCCCTAAAATTATGCAGCGACTACGGTACGGCAATAGCTTGAAATACCATGAATTCATCCAATCAAAAATGTATACAGAACCATGTCAATCTCGCAGTAATGTCGGCGTATTTAATGTTTCAGCTCAATCAGCACTATGCCCGCGTCTTCGTTCGTGGTGACATTGTATATTATTTATTAGATAAGTCTTATGGTTTTGAACAGTTTTAAAACTTTTCACTTTTATACGCGTACATAAACCATATTGTTTATAATTATGTAATAATTATAGCGCTTGCAAAAGCAATAAAAATGTTTAACCGATACTAAATTTCACAGAATCAGAAACTGGGCTAATTAGCAACAATTACGTTATCGCTATTGCACTGCGATACATTTTGACAATTAATTGATGCTTGCACTAAAACGAAACAAATCAACTGTCAAAATGTATGGCAGTACGATAGCGGTAGCTCGCCGTAATAACCCTAACTATTGTCAAATCAAAAAAATTTTAATCAAAATATTTTTATTCCACGTCTTTTTAAACGTCGAGCAATCTACCACGGTTTCGGAAAAGTTAAACCTCAGACCTGAGAAGGAACCGCGAAAGCAACTCACCGGAACTTTGTTTTTCCTTTGTTGAATTTTTTTTAATGTCAATTTTTTTTTCTCAAAAAAATTTCCACAAAGCTACTCTATCAATTTTGAAGTTCATAAGAAACATACATAGATTTTTATTTATGTAGTTCATTTATTTTACAATTTAATAACAAGTCACAGGCAAACAAAATTTAAAAATATACTTTTCCATAAAAATCTTACAGCATACTTGATAAAGAACAGATGTACACAGAAATAATAACATAAAGACAGACAAAGTAGTATAGAATAAAGTAATTTTTGTATATAAATACTGCATATATTATAAAAGTTAAAAAAATTCTTCACATTGAAACGATCTAATTAATAACATACTTTCATACCACACTATAAGCTACAATATGAAATTTACAGTCGACTTTATTAAAATCCTTATTGAAAATACACTGCATATTTTGCATGCATGTTAAAAATAAAAAATAACATCACAACTAAAAGCGCTCGATCACAAATGTTCAATTTCATTCAGAGAGTAAATAAAGTAGAATAGGGGAACAAACTTATTTGTAAGAAATAATATTGTAGGTCAAGAAAACTCAGTAATTGACTCATTCGACGAATATAGAGTAAAATAAATCTTATTAGAGCCGAGCTGCTCGATTTCTAGGTCGTCAAATGTTAAGTCGACATTTTTACAAAATTAAAGTACGAGTAGCTGACGCTGAAAGTAATAAGAAAATACTTAAAGATATTATCAGAAAACTAGCATTTGCTCGCGGCTTTGCTTTGATTTCTTTAAACAAACTGTACATCCCTTTTCATTATTAGGGTGAATTGGGTTGCTAAATTAGTCGGTTAGTAACGGTTGCGTTTTATATATACAGATTTCGAACATAATCTAAAGAAATTGAAAAAACATAGTCGTTTAAAGGTTTTACTCGGTTTATTTTCGATCTCCGAAAATATGACCATGTATCAGAATTTCGTTTAAAGCTCAATTGGCTTCCTATACGGCATCGCCGGAACTTACACATTCTCACTCTTCTGTACTGTCTGTTATTTGATCCAAATTCTCAATAATTAAAAGACAAATTTCATTTTTTCAGAGATCAATCTCAATCACGATCCGCACGAAGCCTTATCCTTAAAATTCTTATTGATAACAGTAAATTTTACATGAATTCATTTACTGTGCACGCAATAACACTTTGGAACGATTTACCACTAGGCATAAGGCAGTCAAAATCATTAGTTATATTAAAAAACAGTTAAAATGTTATCTTTTAAATTAATGATTATGATTACATATAATATGTAAATTAAATATTTTTATTTTTTTTGTAAGTATGGTTATATATTAGTATATCAGTTAACTATATATTATGTATTTATTATATGTGTACTTTTTGTATGTATTAGCTTGAAATTATTGTTATGTAGTTTATAATTGCACCACCCTGAAATCGTCTTCCAAACACAATGCTTCTAACCCAAAGGTTGCCTGGAAGAAATGGCTAATAAGCTATAAGTTTGCTTTTTGTTTCACCAAAATATTGTTTAATTTTAAGGATATAAGTGGTGTGCAATAAAAATAAATGCTTTACACCAACTTCAAAATGTTCTAGAATATATTTAGCTTTTGCCCTTTAATTTATTCATACCTATTTAATTCGATCTATTGTATGTATGTATGTTCCATACGATGAAATACTTCGCTTTGTAATTTTGTAATACCTTTAAGTTTTTTGAAATAAAAACATTAATTCTGAGTTTTTTTACATAATTTTCATAATTAGGTATCAAACATTAATTTTCATACAGCATTAAGGTATTCAGTCCAACAAACTCAACTTTGAGAAATAATATACTATATAGATTATTTGTTAAGGTAAACCGGAAGCAGATTTCAGTCGAAAAAATCTGTACTACAAAAATTTTGAGTTACAAAAGAATGTAGGTTAGACCTCTTACACGCTGACGACCTCATTTTAGGGTGGCTCTCAGATGCACTTGTGAATGTGAAAAGATTTCTCCGAATAAGCAACGTTCATCCGTGAATCGTGTTCGATTGATTCTGATAGCATATATTCAGGTTGTTATAATTTGTTATCTGTGGGTATAATAACTATTATAGATAAAATAGATAAAAATGTATTTAATAATAAAATTATATTTTCCTTTTATCTACAGTGTCCTTATTATTAGAATGTTTCAATCTTTTTTTTTCTAAATTTATACATAAATTACTTTTCTATCATTTTGTGGTAATTTATTTGACTCTAATGTTATCATTAGATTACATTTTAAACAGTTGTGTTTATAATGTGTAAAAATAACACTTTCGTGCGTTTTTCTAGATGTAATCCGGAATGAATCCGTGTAGGTTATATATACCTCTAATTGACACCTTTATAAAGATGCGAAGTGGCCTATAAATTATTTTATTAATATTCAACGAACTACTACATCGTCGGAATTGATTATCTACACATTTATTTGTAGCTTCTGTTCGCGGCTTATCTAAAGTTTTGCTTTTTATCTATATCGTTTGTCTAGATGTGATAGCTCATAAATGTAATCTGCCGCTTTTTAAAGCTAACTGTAATAATATATTTACGTTTTTAAACGATTTAGACTTAAGAAATTGTAAGAAATATTATTATTTTAAAAGTAAATTATTTGAATATCGTTTTCACTGAGAATATTGATTTTACCAAAAATTTTTAGGTACGAGGTATCACATATAAATCGACGATATTATATATTATACAGCTTTTGTAAATATAACAAAATAAAATACATACCACACATCTTAACATCACTGAACTACTTCTAAACAACTGGACTGATGTTTACAAAATTTTTTATGTCTTTGAGTATGACGCATATTGAGCAGATCCAATATCCTCTAAATTCACTATTAGACCCAATGTAATGCTATTATTTATATAAAATACAAAATGTTTACTAAATTCGGTATAGTAGATAGAATTGAGCTTGAAGTAAGTAGTATTTATAGAAATATATCACTGCTTATATTCAAGATACGATGCGGAAGTAAATATGAGTAAAAGAAAACACATTATTATACTGAAAGACGTCAGAAACACCACATGTTTTCCAGCGCTCTGTTTGTTTGTTTAAGGGGACGAAGCTACCATATGTTATTACAATATTATTTTAGTAAAGACTCACATGGGAAAGAAATTTTTGTATTTCTTGTAAAGATAATCAATCGATCATCTTCGTTACTCATCATTCGTCTTATTATAAAATACTTTAGTTTTTTTTTTAATCTTTACTAAATAAAATTGAAGTGTCTGTTTGTAATTTCAATTTAACAACTTTTAATGAAATGCATGGGAGTATACACGTTACTTACAAAAGACAATTTTTAACATTTTTGTCTTTCTGTCTATCTGTTTGTTCCAGCTAATCTCTAAAACGGCTGGACAGATTTTAACAGGAATTTTTTTACAGAAAGCTAATATTATAAGGAGTAATTTAGTCTAATTTTTACTTTAATTAATAAAAAAAAATACGCGATAAGAAGATAGACAATATATAAATATATTTTTTCCTCAAATTAACTCACGTAAAACCGCAGAGCACAGCTTGTTAATGATAACTTTGAAAATTTGACTTTTAAATTATGTTTTTTATTATTATAAATATATTTTATATTTAAATTACACTAACGTTATAAATTTATCAGAAACATTACAATAAAATACCATTTCTCAATTCTTTTGTAATCATTATATATGTTAATGCATGTATTTTAAATTAAATAAATCCCACTAATATGATTGCGATCTCACTGCTTGGAAAGATGTGTGTTTGTTTTAATAATTAAAAAAAATATTATTATTTACTACATTTCACCAATGATTATTCGAATTATTTAAATCTGAATGTTACCAACATTACAAATAATAAAACTTTGTGAGCGAACCCGTTAATGTTTAAACAAGACGTTCATTTTAAAAAGTCAAGGTGCATCTGGAAAAAATACAAAATAAAAAAAAGGTTATCTCTTTGTGCATCGATTGCACGGTCACTCCCCTTAATTGGTTCTCCAATAACGAATATACGCAGTATACTCGTAGAATGCCTTTAATAAATTACACTTTCAACTCCTATCGAAGCAGGTAACAATTTCATTCAAAGATACCATGTTTGATAAACATGAAAAATAAAAGTCTTATTTAATATCGCCGCTCTATATGTGGTACCTCGTAACTAACAATTTTGGTAATAATGGATTTTCGTAGTGAAAACGGTATTCATATAACTTTTTAAATAGTATTTCTTACAATATCTTAAATCTAAATCATTTAAAAATGTAAACATATATTTTTATGTAGATTTAAAAGAAGTTTGTTGTCTGTCCTGTAAACTTCGGCAGTTTGCATGTGCGAGCTATAACTATATCAACGATTTGGTTGTTTCTCTTTAGGTGTATTGTGACTTTGAAAGTAATAATTAATAATTACACCCTAGAGTCAAGGTCAAATAACCAATGGCCGTAGTTTCGAATGCATGGTTTTACTCACATTTTATATGAAGGTTTTATTTTTAAATAATACGCGCATATACGCATATGCGTATATCCGTATACGCGCGTATTATTTAAAATACTATTGATTTAATTCATAGGTCACTTGGAAGAAATCTAAAATCATGAGATTTAGAGGAATTTGTTAAAAATCAAATATTTACAGAAAAAGTCTACATTGTTCGAGAATCGCCTTCAGTATTTAATAACACGAAAGGATTTATTTTATTATTTTCTTTATTTGAGGCGATATTTCAAATAGTAGCTATTTGGTGGTTTTTGATTTTCATTACAGAATTTGTACCAGCCAGCCGTGATGCCTCACTTTGACTGCATCAACACTTTAACAAAACCTGACAAAAAATGGTTCAGAGAGATTAAATCTAACGAACTCATGGGGTTCGTTATCATGAATTTCTGTAAAAATTTATTTATGATATTAAAATCTACTTAAGCGTTTCTAGATATGATTGTGGTGTAAGTCTGTACACCATAAGCATTTACCTATTCATAAATGGACACTAATAAGCAATACTGTGTCAAACCACATTTTGAGAAATGGCGTCTGAACATGTCAAACCTATTGTTAATAAATTTGTTTGTAAAGAAATATATACCCATCTTTTCTCTCTATTTCACTAAAAGGTATAATAAAATAAAAACAGATAATGGAGGATTTTATCTAGTAATAGGTTTTTTATATATATGACATTATTTTATATTACGAAATATTGAACCAACTTCAATTTTCGAAACATTAAAATGAAGAAACTTTTTTCCTCACTATTTACATTAGATGACTTAAAATATGTTTTGATTAATGCGTGACGCATTATCAGAATACATCGATATCTCCGAATTTGACTTTTAGTGGGTTAACACATTATTATCACAAACGCATTCAAATTTAAATTTCTTATACGCTATCACAAATGGACGCTGATAAGCAATAATGTGTCAAGCCACACGGACTTCGTTTTGAGAAAATAGCGTCTAAAGATGTCAAACCTATTCTTAATAAATTTGTTTGAAGTCGTATATATTCATTTTTTCTTTTCTATTTTGATAAAATGTATAATGAATCAAAAGTAGATAGGTTTATTTAATATGTTATCTAATAATAAGTTTTTAAATATTTGATATTATTTTATAAATTGCAAAATATGGAACGCATCTGAAATTCGAAACATTGATTTAAGAAACTTTTTTCCATACTTATTTAGTTAAGATGACTTGAATTTTTTTTAATAATGTTATATGGGTAACGTAGTATCAAAATACATCAATATCTACAAATTTGACTTTTTGTGGGTTGACACATTATTGCTTATTAGCATCCAAATGTGATCTTCAATTGACAAAAGAAGATAAAAGCGTGCTTTCTTGTTATTGTACACTATGGGTATCATACTAACATTTATTCCTCATAATGCACTCCATATTTAACGTCAATGACAAGTAACAAAAAAAAAGAAAAAAATTAAACAATCAGGGTCCATTTTAGAACCGTATTGAATTTTTCTGCAAATCTTAAAAGATTTTATTGACTACAAAATCGGTGACATAATCCAATTCAACATAGAATTGAATTTGAATTGAATAGATACAGTTTTCTCCCTACCGAATCATCTGAACTCATCATCCAGTGTACTTAAAATATAGTCTATGGTCATCTAGAATAATGAACATACATCTAATGGTAAAGTATTTTTGAAATAGCTTCATGGGTTTCATCCGCTGTCTCTTTATTATAAGAGTATAGGTAGTTACATTACATAATTATTATTTTACGTTATTCAAATGAAAACAACACAAAAATAGCTAAACATTAAATCGGAAATCGTGGAGACAAAATACGTCATAACAACTTAGAACGCCCTTCGCAAATCCGACCCTCATTAAAACTAACTACGAACTAATCTGACGGATCCGTTAAAATACACCCAACAGAATATTAAATAATGAATGGATTAGCACTTCTGTTTATCCATAATTTATGGCGCAAAGTGATAACTACGATACCTAAATATACAATTTAAAATCGCGAATAACAAGACTTTTTTAATACAGAAAACCAATTTCAAAACCAAAATGCGTTATTCTTTTATTTTTTTATTTTATTTATTTATTTTAGGTCGCTTTTTAACATCTAAGGTCATTAACGACCTCGGTAGACAATTTAATACAATAGGATAATGTACAATAGGATGTAAATATTTATCATTTTCAAGAAATTTATAGTAACTTTTTATTCCATCTGCATCTAAACAATCTCTTAAACTATACTATACTAAAGTATATTTTACAAAATATTATTTCACTACTATATGCAGTACATTTAATAAGAACATGTGAGATAATTAAATCCTGTCCACACTTGCATTTGTTTTCGTTAGTTTTACATAATTTCGTTTACTTGGATGACATGCTTATTCCATTTATTTCAATTTTAAAACCAAATACTAGACCGATTTTGATGAAAATTCTATGGGACTGAGAGGACATGCAGAGAGATCTAGCAATTGGGCAACATATGTACATATATGAAGGTTAAAGAGTATTATAATTAAATATCTTTGGAAATAGTTGGTACTAATATATGAAACATTCTTATTAGTGTGTTTTTGGTAATAAGAAGTAATAGAATTAATAGTAACAAAAGCATAGTAAAATATACTTGCAAAAGTTGGCGCGCATAATGTATTCTACAATAACACGAGCGAATACGCAAGCAAAAGCTAATATAACATTTAAAAAAATTATAATATTAACATGCTTGAAAGTTAATATACACTTTAGAAAATAAACAATACAGTATACCTTTACAATCATAATGAGCATAAGACCTTTGGGATTGGAATGACATCCAACTGTAGACATCTCATTATCTTTTAGATACATATAAAAATAGAAGTATTTAATTACCACACAATTGTTTATTGTTAACCATTTTTATAGGTGTATATTTTTCATTATGTACAATCAAAAGTGATACATAGGTACAAAATTCGAACAGTTGAAATTCGTCGAATAACTGTTGACCGCGAGTGGGGCTTTGATGAAGCCGCCAATTAAAATGCCTCACTGACCCAGCCCCCTGCTCGAATCGTATAGACGGCAGATCATTAGCTATCTGGTAACGATTTGAAAATTCGCAGAAAAGTGGCTAATTAAAAAATGAAAGCTAGACGTTATTACCCATTTACGAAATGATAACATAATTCACATTTATACATTAATAAATCTTACTTAATTAACCAAAAATCATTGTCTTCACTTAATAAACGCGAAAGTTTGTAAGTATGAATGGATGTATGGATGTTTGTTACTCTATCACGCAAAAACTACTAAATGTATTTTAATAAAACTTTACAATAATATAGCTTACATATCAGAATGACACATAAGCTATAATTTATAAAGACATTGTGTTAATTGTTTAAAATATAACGCTAAGGGTCAAGTAAGTAAAAAAAATCTATTACTGCTATTTTTACCGTGTGCTGCAAAAACCATTAGAGTTACACGTACATTATGCATAATAGAAATGTTGATCTTAAATAGACCTACTAAAAACCCGCGATAGCATACATATATCTCTTATATGTAAGCCATTATCGCCAAAATTAATCCTGCTGAGACGAAGTCTTGGGCTAGCTAGTACATATATATTTAAGAAGCACCTTAGTAATTACAGTTTTAGGCTAAATTGTTCTTTAGGAAAAATGTTGTAATGAGAATTTAGTTAATGAATTTAATCACGCGAGAATCTTTTCAAAATTAATACAAACTGCCACTACAATTATTATTGCATGTATTTTTATATAGAATAAGAATATTTAACCTATAATAATAATCTTTATTTCGTTTCGTCTTTACAGAGTTGTTATTTATAAACAGGCAAATTTTTAAAAATTGTCATATAATTATCCCGGAATTGGCATATGATCTTATGTATAATTGTATATATGTAACTTGAATTCTACGACCACATCGTGTACGTACGGTTATCGTAACTAAATTAGATTAACATTATAAAAAACCATTCTTTAATGTTGACTATGTGATAAAATTACTTACACCACCATTTTTCTACGTCTCCAAATTCTAAACTTAAACAATAAAAAGAAATGCATTTACTCTAAACCATTTATTACGTCATCAAGTATGGCGTGGTCTTTTTTACAAAAGTGCTAAATAAAAGCTCCGGAGATAGGCCCTTGGTTTCCTGCCCTACGATAATAAATTTTCATTAGCGTCGACATAGTTCGTTCTTTTTCGCGTTGTCAAATCTGAGGGCCAATTAATTTGGTGGGAACTTTCGATTCGTCGCCAAAATTTCGGAATGTCGTGTTAGGCCCTGGGAACGCCTTGATCTTCTACTAACAGAGAACCTGATTCTATATATCTACCATATATTATCCCTTTGCTCGTATTTATTTTCGTTTTTGCTTATTATGCTGATAATTAAAATTTTCAACGTTTCAAACAATATTTATTTATATATTCTGCCCCTCGTGGTTTCACTTGTGCTTATGGTTAATGCTTTGCTCCTATGAGTCGTAGCGTAAAGTAATATAGCCTATAATAGCCTCAATAAACAGGCTATCCAACGTAAGAAGAATTTTTCAAATCGGATCAGTACTTTCAGATATTACCCCCTACATAAAAACTAAAAAACAAATTTTACCTCTTTATAATATTAGTATAAATGAATAAATTATATTTAATACAACGGTTCTTATCGCGATAACTAATGGTAGTAATACTTTCTTATTGCCCGACGTTTCGACAAAGTTACATTCGTAGTGGTCACGAGCTGAGTCAGCTGTTATATTAAACATGAATACTATAAATCGCAAAAGTTTAAAATATATAATGAATATATTAAATTGGATATACATAGGAAGTTTATTTCAAATAAAAAAATGTGTTGTACAATTACTGAAACAATGCATAAAACGTGTCTCAACTCTTTCGAACCAATTTTACATTTAAATTGCAACATTAAATTTTCTGTATAATTCCTGTCTAGTTTCTTTATTTCAACCAATTTGTATCCAAAGTACCCACTCCAACGCATTCACGTCAGTCGTAACAAGGTATAAGACATGCTAACTAAAAGCTGGGAAGATACAAAATGAAAAAATATTTTGCATTTTATATTCACATTCATATCTCGTATTTCTCTTGGCGTGTATAAAACACATAGGTACGTTTTAAGGTAAACAAACAGTATTGTTGAGAGAAATATTGTAAAAATTAAAATGTTTTAAATTAAATGCTTATTACCAAAATATTCTCTAATTATATTTAGAAAAAATTATTTTATTAGTATACGGTGAATGTTACAATATTAATTTTTTAATAATAACTTAATTTATACGAACTCCTGCGAATTTATTTTAGCAAAATATGCTTTGTGAAAATATGCTCATAATTTTATTGATTTCTCATATGTCTCATTTAATAAGTATATGTGTTACAGTCAAACCTATAAACCGGTCAAAACTTCTTTAACTTACAAAATTCGTCAAAAGTACTTTTGATCGCAGGCTTTGGTTATTTCAGTCAAAAGTACTGTTGCAAAAACATTTACGTAACTAAATTTATTCGCCGGTGTCTTGCCTATCAAATTCGTTATTTATATAAATAAAACAACACTAACCTAACTTACTAGTAGATTTTTACCTTTGATATTCGTTATTTAATTTGATAATCGTTTTGTCCAATGCCTGCGGTCAAAAGTACTTATGAATGATTTTGTCAGTTAACATATGACCGCTTAAAAATTTTGACTGTGACAAATACAAGTGTTCAACTATTGCCATAAAACAATATCTGAAATAGTAACCAGTATTTTCAGATTACAAACCTGATCACTTGCACTGCTCCATTAATTTAAAGAGTAGTAAAGTACGATTAATTTCAAAGTTTCTACGATTCAACTATTAATTCGCTCGAACATAAGGACCGTGATTGATTATTATGGTCCAATTTTTTATAAAGTATCATCTGTTTTATTCCTGTTAACATTATATATTAATTAATATAATTATAATAAAATAGTCGAAATATTTGTTCTCATAACCAAATAATTCCAAAAATATGTGTTTTGTTATATATTAGAAAAGAAAAATTTAGCGTAACAACTACCACTAAACAACAATGCTTTGAGCTATGTTCCAGTGAACAAAAGTGAGTGAATACAATTACAGGTCAACACACTACTTCTTACGTCCGCAGTTTGAAACATATTTAAAATGTGCGGTAAGGTAGCGTACGTAAACTTAAATATACATAATAAAGTATTTGTTCTTTAAAACACTTACCTGAATCTAGAACGCAGAAAACGATTAAAAAATTGATAATGACGAGCAAACGATCAACAAAAGTGATCACTGACGCCAATGAACATTTGTAGTGCTAAAGGAGCCACAAAAGCAGCTTACACAGGCATGGTGATGAAGAGGAACAGGAAATAAAGAGAGGGATGAAGCAATGAGTTTAGCTTCCTATCTCACTTACGTAACGTAGCTTTATTAGCTGCTTTATGCTGGTGTTCGTTGAGAATGTGGTACTGTGTTGGTCAAGCCAACCCATATACGAGCTATAACTAATGAGCTAAAACTAAGCTATACCACAGTAATTATTTAATTACTTCCCACTGTAAATAGTTTATAAATAAATTTTCTAGCTGAAATACATACTACTATACATACGTGACTTAAATATTAAGTTTATTACGTCATGTCATGCTTTTGAAAGGTAATTCTAGCAAAATGAAAATGGACACTAAGCTCCAGTAGGCGGTACGAGGAATAATCAGTTTGAGCGACATCTCGCATACTAAATGGGGTAAAACAAAGAAAAAAACGTTTATGAAAAACGGAATGATATAAAGCTCTCTCTTTCTGCTTAATACATGTTATATTATATACTCACTTTAAAATATGAAATAAAAATTATAAAAACGTTCTAATATAAAACTTTTTCATAAACTATTTTGCCAAAAACCGCTTGTTACAAAAAAAAAATGTAATCACCTATCTGGTGTATCTTGGTCACGCACATCAGAATTTAATATATAAACATTATGATCACTTTACCAGTTGTGACATCTCAAAAGCAAATCCATGAGTTACTTAGAAAAACATCAAAATCTTATAGGTACACCCTATGATATTTGAAGAGTTCCCCCAATTTCTCTAGGATCCCATCATCGGATCGTGACCTAATGATAATGGGACCAATTTGGAAGTATAACCCTTTAATAACATTAGCAACCCTTGAAGGTAAGCCAGTAACCACTTAGAATAGAATAACCTCCCTACTAGAGTCATCGATCATTACCTGGTGTTTGTGATAAAAACGTGACCGACAACTTTAAGTGCGGTGGGGAAGCCTACCGCCTACAAGGACAAGACCTTCAAGAGAACCCAAATCAAGGAACAAATATAAATATATACTAAGATAATAAATGTTCTGATAGATTGCACTAATCTTCTTCAAAAATTTCAATTTAACGTACCCGTTCATTTACCGCGGATAAACGCGTATAACTTATTTCCGGTTCCAGCATCTAAGTCAAATTTAGGGCATAACGCTGCTATTCCAAAGCTCTGTAGGCAGTATAACGATCTTTCGAAGATTAACCATGATTAGATATCCATTGCTGTAAGTTGACTGAATTTAGAAAATGTCTTGGTAAAATAATTCTTAAGTAGACTCTCAATCAATTATTTTTTATACTACTATTTTGATAAGTTTAAATCTGTTTTTTTTTTTCAACATATCATGTGTTTTTCTTTCTAGTATGTTTTCT
This sequence comes from Hypolimnas misippus, assembly GCA_037950945.1. Classification (NCBI taxonomy): domain Eukaryota; kingdom Metazoa; phylum Arthropoda; class Insecta; order Lepidoptera; family Nymphalidae; genus Hypolimnas; species Hypolimnas misippus. The sequence continues at coordinate 4,282,015 of JBBEEQ010000024.1, forward strand.
GAATCTGTTGCGTAATTTTTTTCAAGTTTCCTAGTTTTATTTGTATTCGTTTTTAATAATTGCGTTGTACACGCTGTGGTCTCCTATAATTGAAGGAGCACACAATCAATGTATGTATACATCAAGAATAACAAATTTGTGAATCTGTAGTGTGTATCTTTTGTTAGAGATTCATAAAATAAATAAATAAATAAATATCAATGTCTGCCTTGAGTGGGAATCCAACCCGCAAAAGGTGTCTTAGGCTCATGCACTACACCATAACTTTTTTCATACATATATTATGACGTATAATTAAAAAGTAAGAACTAAACGCAAACACATAAAAATATTTTACGTATTATTTAAAACAATGTATGTCTACGTAAATTAACAATGAAAAATCAGTCCAATGTAAATATTTGTTTTCGATCTGTTAAAATTTCTATAATTTTCCGTCGAAAAATCAACAAATCATGTTAAGCTCTAGTAATTACGTATTTACATTGTTTTTAAATTATATGTCAAACAAAATATGATGTGATAAGGAAATAAGTGTTCTTTGAAAGATTCGCCGCCATAACTTCAAATCATACCGTGATTTTAAGTTATGGCGTCGTCGTCTCCGTTTAAATACATACAAAAGGTTAAGTGTCTGTAGAACATGCAGCTAATACGAATATGTATTACGTTCATTTTTATTTTAACGATTACCTCTGCGAATTTAATAGATTTATTAAATGAATACGACGTAAAAGAAACTACTAAATCTTTTTTTCAATCTACAACCGAGTGCGTAGCTGTTCTAACAAAAAAACATGTGCCTCCTACCAGTCTCATCGTCTTCGTTTCTACAAATCGTTATACAAATCCGCTAATGAAGATACTAAGTGATAACAACTCCTACCATTTTATTACAAGATCATTTCAAAAACGAAACTGGCTTATCTGGTCGGATGTTTATATAATTTCAGTGAAAAACTTTTCAGAATTTAACTCAGGTTTAAAAGTATTATCAGGAGATGTAGGATGGAATCCAAGAGCGAAGTTTATTATAATTATACGTGAGCTGAAAATATTTAAATATGACAAGGTTTTTAAATTGTTATTGAATTTAAATATCTTTAACATTAATTTGATAACAAAATCCAAAAAAGGTGAATTAGAATTAAGTACTTATGATCCTTTTGAGAACAATGCATGCGGAAGATCTTTCGATAGGTTGATAAAAATAAAAAATTGCAACGATGTTGATAATTTTAAAGCGGATTACAGACATTTACAAAGTAAAATTCGGAATTGCAGTATCGCTCTTGCGGCAATTGAAAATGTACCGAATGTTATTTTTAAAACAAATAAAAAATACTCGTATTTAAAAGAAAATAATAATGGTCTAGAACAATATATGCTTGCAAATATTGCCAATCGAGAAAAAATTACAATAAAATATATTTTGAATGTATCATTTAAAAAATACAATATTTCGCGTAAAAATATTTATGATGAATTATTTACTTTTTTACGTAATAAATCACACAGTGTCGTTATTGGTGGCTTACCAGTTACAATTAATCTTACGAAATACTATGACTGCATCTGGGGCTATAATTTTGATAATTTGTATGTATTTACACCACCACGAAGCGATAATAATTGGAAAAAGGTATTTCGACAATTTAGTGCTACCACTTGGGTTTTGATAGTTCTATCATATTGTTTCGTTGCTACGGTAGTAACATTTGTTTACCAAAATGTCGTTAGTCGTTACGCTGTAAACTATTTAGGTCTCAAACTATTGGGATATATGTTCGGAAACACGAGCGCAGGATTGGTGCGAATCAAGAAATTAAGAATATTTATAATAGTTTGGATATGGTTCACGTTTTTAATCACAAGTTTTTACAGCACAGCTTTATATAGTTTATTAACGACTAAACATAAAAGACACATGAAAATGACTAGAAAGACCTTAAAATCTCTTCCACTGAAACCGTGCATTGGTGATCAAATTCGAGTATTCTATAAATATAATTACAACAAAAAATTACCAGGAGAACCAAGTACTATGTGTGAAAGAATCGATTCTGCTCTCGAAATGGTCGCAAATACTGGCAAATATTACACTCTTTGCATGGGAGATAATTACAAAATGAAAAAATTAAAATATATCGATGAAAATGGTAACAAAAAAATTAAGAAATATCTTTTTTTGAGTGATATCATATTCGGTATCTACGCAAAACGAGGATTTCCTTTAAAGGAAATATTACAAAGATATGCTCGCTATCACTCTGAAGCGGGCTTAATAAAAAGACAGCGTGCACAGATATTACACCAATACAATGTGGTCAATAAACATGTCAGTGCTACATTTCAAACTTTGAGATTGAGCGACTTTAGAGTTCAATTTAGTTTATTGTTCCTCGGTTATATAATTTCCTTTATTTGTTTTATAATTGAAATTAACATTACAGCGTAATTATAAAATACATTTTTACGGTATCGAACATAAAATATGCTTGTCGTGTGTCGTGTTTGTCGTGTTGTAAAACGTCTAAAAATATTAAATATATTAAAAAAATTCATAGTATTTGTGTGTACTCTTGCATATTAGTTTTAAAGTTTGCGAATAAAATAAAGCACTGTATAAACTTTTATGTCATTAAATAAATATATCAAACAAAAAAAGCGTTTTTATTTTTTTAAATGTTTTTTTTAATGGTTGATAAACAAAAGCAAGACGCCAAACAAGCCATGATAAGCAATGATGACGTCCAAGTCGCGTAGAAGATACCTATCCACTCTTTCCTTGAAGGCATTTAAATTATAAGTGTCATGGAACACAGTTTTTTTACCTTAGCCGTCTTAATCATCAACGTAGTTGTGAATCGTTTCGTTCGCGTCGGTGAAATATCGACATAATGATAAAACTGCTGACGGTGTCTCACCAGTTTTGGTAAAAAGTTCTCACCTTTTTACCAAAACTGCAAACGAAGACAAAAGAAGATCGTGAAAACACTCTTCAAAGTATTATGTAAACAATCGACAAGCAGGCGACATTGCTTCTATGCAGAAGACAGAGCAATCACGCCCGCGTTAGCGTTTCCTTTCAAATGATTTGATGCGGGGCGGCGATCAATCAAGTCTAGTCCACTAAATTGGTATTTGCCAGATCCATCCCAAAAGTAACAGTAGTATTCACTCCGGAGTGAATCTTTGTCTGATATAGGACGGCGAGTTACTCAAGCGGTATATTTTACCTTGTTTAAGATACTCGTATTATTTTTAGCATTTGTTTTTGCCTTAAACTCAATATACTTTCCAAAACTAGATTTGATAGGATATCATTTCCCAACTCCTTTATATAATCGCTAATCGGAATGGATATACTTTGGTAGGCCAATGTGAAAGGGCTCCTTTTTGCAATATATAAATAAGCTTGTGTCTTGGCAGCGTCAAAACTTGAGAAAATAGGATCTTAATGGTCAAGTTTACGCATTCTCCGTAGTCTATATTTATCAGCAGTGTTGAAGTTGTTGACGTGCTCAAACACCTCAACAGTAGCTGGTTTAAGCATATGATATCAATCAGCACGAAGAGTTATGCGGAAAGAAGGGATGCCTGAGATCAGAAGAGTAACCATTAACGACCACCCTCAATGATCTTTTATCCAAGAAATCAGATGTTTAGCTACAAAAACCTGCAATTATGATATAACCCAGGAATGTATTAAGGGAGCTACCATGCCAGACCCAGTTAAAAGCTTTCAAGATGTTTAATGAGATAGCAAGCGCTTCATCGTGACTCTCGATGATTTCACTCCATATGTTAGTGAGTATTTACAAAGTTCAAACAAATAAGTTGTGACATTCATTCTTTCAAAAATTGACCTATTAAAACCGGACTACAATAATAACCAGACCTTAACTAAAAAAGTTGAAAAAAAAGTTGTATGAGAGTTATTTATTTTTTTCGATTTAGTTATTTTATACTAGCTGCCTCTGTTTCACTTGCGTTTATGGTTACTGATTCACTCCTACTAGTCGTTGCGTGGTGAAATATAGTAAAATTATTTTTTTTAATCGGGTACAGTACTTGCAGATTTTAGCCCCTACATACAAACTTACAAACAAATTAATTTTTTTATATATATAAATCATGTTTATGTCAACTTATTACTAGCACTTACGAAAAGGTTATGGGCATAGTAAAATTAATTTTCAGTATACCTTCTCGTAACGCATATCATACCTAACAGAAAATAAGGTTCTTCGACGGTACAATTCACAAACAAAAGCTAGTATTTAAATGACTCATAACTTGTAATTAAATGTTTCTACACCATAGACTGATAATATCGAAAGGTACAGAAAGTATGGTGCCATTAGATCAAAAGATTATTTCGTGCTTCATTTTAGTTCTATTTCTGTTCCACGTTCCACCATTAACCTTTCAATACCAAAGATAATATATAGATATAAATATAATATATAGATTGGCATTAAACCAATTCATTACCTAGCACTTAGGTGACGATAATGTTATGTCGATTACTAAATTAAAGGGTGTAATTAAATAATCTACTAAAACTAATTTTATAACCAAAAAATTAAGATTATTTTCTAAGAAGGATAATTGTAACGTATGTAAATCCCTTGTTCAAAATTGGTTTAATATCATAGAATTTTTGTTGCCGAATGTGAACAAAAAATAATTTAATCTAATCTATACTTATAATAAATCGGTAGAGAGGTCAATTCTGTACATGAAATATATTTTTAAAATAACTATCAGGAGGTGATTAGTGATCGATACTGATGCCAAAAATGCAATCAGTAAAATTTTTGTCTGTCTGTCTGTCTGTCTATATGTATGTTCCGTATAGAAAAAAAAACTACTCCATGTATTTTAACGAAACTTGTCACAATTATTCTGCATACTCCTGGGCAGGTTATAGTATACTTTTCATCGCGTTACAACCAATAGGAGCAGAGTAGTGAAGGGAAATTTTGGGAAAACGGGAGACGTTACTCCAATTTTTAAGGTTCCGTCGCGTATGCAGCCTTAATGGTTAAAGTTACATAGAAATCATGTATGACGGAAATATTCTACATAAAATTTTCTAAAAAATATCCTGCAACAGAATATGTCTATCTTTATGATTGACTCACAATAACACGTGTAACTCCTGATAGCTTAGCAGTTCGGAGCATTAATTGTGTATTAACATATTACATTTCCCTACTAAAATACAATAGTTAATCTGTCTGTCACATCAATACCACTGAACCCTGAGGAAGGACATATGCTACTTTTTTACAAAAAACGACGAAAACGCGGACGAAGTCGCTAGCAAAAGCTAGTAATAAATAATGAAACTATTAACATCATTGACGACACCGTATTCTTAAGAATAACATTGAATTCTAGGCTTTAATGGAAAACTCATTTCCCTTCCCTTCTGGGAAGACTTAGCTTGCGCATACTACGCGGTCAGAAAACTCCTAGTTTTAGGTTGCGCAAAGTTAATATTTTATGTCTTTTATGGAACAAAATATACGAGCTTCTACATTCTCGGAAACAAGATTAAATTTGCCATTTCACAAATTTAAAGATTACATCAAAAAATCATTGATAGAAAAAGCCTACTATTTAGTATATGACTACATCAATGATAAAGCCGCGTGGAATAATAGTGTGTGACATTCTCGCAGGAGAACTATAGGAAACTAACTAAACTACTATTGAGACTGGAACTATTGTTGAGAAATAAATAGCAACTTTTCCAAAATTTTCGTTTTCCTATTGCAAGCTAAGTACTGATCGGACCACCCTCGTAGATGGATGGGTAAAAGGTCAAAATACATTTATTCTTTATTTAAAAACCTAGCATTAAATTAAAAGGAGAATTAAATGAAAAATATAATTTAAAATTATTATAAATATGCTTTTGCAATTATTATTTTCAATTCTGAAATAAATCAACCAAGTGCGTGTCGGGCCACACACAATGTAGGGTTCCGTAGTTGTCAGAATTGTCAAGATCGGTCAAGCAATCTTCGAGTACCTATTTTCGTAAAAAAGTTTACGATGAACTGGGAATTTCCTTTTTTAAGTCAGTTTATACAATAAACGTACTTACAATTTTAAACCTTTTTTTATTATAAAATTATTTTTAATTTCTCTTTATATTTCGAGACTAAAATATTTTTAATGTAAAATGAATGTTTGAATGTGAATTATACTAACGATTTTGAACTTTATATGTTCGTCGATTGTTTATTATTCTAACACCTGTAAAATATACTTAGCGCCGATAATTTTCCTTCCTGATTAGCGCCTATGAAATCTATGGAGATTTGGTTGAAAATTTCATAAGCGCGATTCAGAATCACTCGCGACATATTTTATTGAGACATTGTTTTATACCTTATTTTATATTTTATTTTAATTTAAACTTATTAAATATTTATTTATTTATTCATTTAAATTCATTTATTAATTTAAAATTATTAATATTTACATAATGTGATGCTTTAAAAAGTGAAATATTTATTTTTACTTAGATCATCTATAACTCGATAACCATAAGAACCCACATAGCCTTGATAATTTTCCTTTTAAATTCATTATATGTACCACTATCGTGAATTTTTTCATATTTTTAGACGCAGCAGTTTAGTGGGTAGAGGGGGGGACACTTGACTCTAAACTTGAAAAATTGACACTTCAAAGCTTAATATTTCGGAAACAGTTCGTCGTTCAGAAAAAATGATTTTCCCACACCTATAACATTTTTAGAAGACCTATCTAACGATACCCCACAACATGGGATAAATGAGAAAAAAAAATTTTGGTCTCTCTTAACACATAGGGAAGACACCCTGAAAAAAAAATATTTTTAAGATTTTATTGTACGACTTTCTCGGCGTAATTCATATGTATACTCATACCGAATTACAGCTTTCTGGTATTAAGGGTTTCGGAGCAAAGCAGCGGACAGACAGACAGACAGACAGACAGACAGACAGACGGACATGGCGAAACTATAAGGGTTCCGTTTTTTACTACGGAACCCTAAAAATGAATTGACTTGTTTCAGTCCTAAATAATTTAGTGCAAAAGCATGTCTTCATTCTCTTTCTGAGGAATTGGCAAACTATTGCCCCACCATCACAAAGTTTCTTAAACAATTTATATCAAAAATTACAATAAAGTCCTGAATGCGCATATTTCAGTTAAAGAATTTATTTCAAACAGTGCGTGATTAACGTTAAGTACAACTAATGACGTATTGTTAAACAAATAAAGAGCATTGGACGGTTACAATTATCGTAACTGTTAATCTATACATGTAATAAATCAGTAGAATGTTTTTGTCTGTACATTAAATAAAGTAAAAAAAAGAGTCAATGATCAGAAAGGAATATTAAAAAATGTAGATTATATGATTTTAACTGAATGATTTAATGTTATTGTGTCTGTGTTTGCTAATCTTCAAAACTAAGCTAAGTAGTAGTTTGGTTTTTTCAAACTTATCTCAAAATATATTATAATAGACTTTATTTTATCGAAATCTAATGGCAGCAAAAAAAAATTATCGTAACTTAAAGATAATTTAAGTTGATAACCTCTTCAAATATGCATAAAAATATGTGACTTCTAGTGACATTTTGCGGACGAAGTTGTTGGCATCAGCTAGTGTAGAGTAAAATAATAAATCATTTTAAGAAACATTACGTCGTTAAAACATCATACATCATACAAAATTGAATGCGATAAACACATTAGTATTCGTTGTATAATTCTATACTGACTTAAAACTATTTTCATACGTAAAGCCATACAAATCAGGCGGCAACATGCATTTAATACGAATATGTACTCCATTTGTTTTTATTCTTACATTAACATCGACGGTTCAAATTGATTTTAATAATAAATCAAATATCTTTAATTTGACGCCTAATTTATTTTTAAGTTCTGCGATCGACTGCATGACTCTAATATCTAAAAAATATGTGCCTTGTGGTACTCTTATTACGTTCATTTCTACCATTACACATATGGATCAATTAACCAAGTTGTTAAGTGACGAGAACTGTTACAATTTCATCACAAGGTCATTTCAAACACAAGAGTGGCTGATATGGTCTCATTTAAATATAATCTCAGTGAAAAATGTTTCGCAATTTAACTCGAGTTTCTACAAATTGACAAGAGATACAGCGTGGAATCCAAAGGCTCAGTTTATTATATTTGTATATGAATATAGTAAAATGGCAGAAAATCAAGCTTTATTTAAATTATTGCAAAAGCTTAATGTGTTTAATGTTCTTCTGATAACAAATTCAGAGAAAAATGCACTACAAGTATATACTTATAATCCATTTGATAATAACGCATGTGGTAAATCCTTCATTGAAGTGATAAATATAAGCAAATGTGAAGATATTGAATCAATTAAAACAAATTATAGACATTTGGAAAGCCAGTTTGAGAATTGTACAATCAAAATTGCAGCAAAAGAAGATGTGCCCAATTTTATTCATACAACGAACAAAGAATTTTACTATTTACAAAAGAATCTTTATGGTTTAGAGCAATACTTGCTTTATAATATTGCCGGGCGAAAAAACCTGACACTAAGATATTATCCCGCAAGACCAGAAACTGAATATGGAATTGTGTTACCTAACTGGACGGTTACCGGCTGTTTAGGATACTTGAACAATTATTCAGTCGATATGGTGGCTGGAGGGTTTTTGTTATTGTCTAATCGTTTAAAACTGTTTGATTGTATCTGGGGCTACAATTATGACACTTACTCCGTCTATACTCCAGCCCTAGGTGAGGTAAACTGGAATTTAGTTTATAAAACATTCACTGCGCCTACCTGGGCATTAATAGCCCTTTCGTATTGTATAATTACGATTGTAAGTACATATACTGGTCAATATTTTGAGGTAATTGTAGATAAAGTACAGTTGGCACTTCATCTTTGGGGGTATGCTTTTTCAATCCCGACTGCAAAATTGATACGCATAAAGAAACTAAGAATTTTTATTGCAATTTGGATTTGGTTCGCATTTTTCATCACGAGTTTCTATATAACTGCTTTTTACACATTGTTAACCGCCACATCGAATAAAAAGGAAATATTTCTCGATAAGAGATTAGATTCGATACCATTAAAACCGTGCATAAGCGATGAAACTCGAATAGTTTTTAAGTATAAATTTAATGAGACATTACCTGGTGAAAGAAGTACTAACTGCAAAAGTAGAGAAGTTACATTAGATTCCGTTGCAAATAGCGATAAATTTTTTACCCTCGAAAGAGATAATGTTTACTCAATCAGAAAATTTAAGTACATCGATGATAAGGGTAAGTCTAAATTAGACAGTTATCGCTATACATGTAACATAATGTTCTGTCTCTATATTAGACGAGGATTTCCGTTAGCAGAAAAATTTCAAAAATATACTCAATACCATGTAGAGACGGGCTTACTAAAACATCACGCTGAACTAATTCGTCACCAGTATTTTATTTATCACAAACCTTTAAGCCGCACGTTTCGCAGTTTTAGTTTAACCGACTTTAGAATCCATTATGGTATACTTTTCTTAGGTTACATAATTTCCTTAATTTGTTTTATTATTGAAATTAAAAGCTAAACAAAAAAACGTCATTTAATCAATGATATAAAAAACCTTGTTACTATTAATCACTTTTGTTGAAATAGGCAAACGAGCTGGAGAGTGACCTGATGTTAACTGATCATCACTGCTCACAAATGCGTAACCAACTTACAAAGAATTCCGTCTCCCTTCCTTAATGCTATACAAGCTTCTTTACGCTGATTTTCTGTGAGACTATGGCACTTCCCCGAACGAACCACATAGCCAGGATCCCGTACCTTAGTTAAAAATATTTTAATAAATTTATAAATACTACTTTTCAAGAAAACAAATTTCAATAAAATACGATACATGTCTTCCATAAATTCTATTAATGAATGCTTATGCAAAATATAAAGAAGAGTGAAATAAGGAATTACGTTGTCCCATATAAATTGCCCCCCCCCCCCCCCTTCTTCGTCCCCTTACGGTAGGTATCCAAAGAAGATACCCGCCAAGTTTCAAGCCTCTACGATCATCGGTTTAGGCTCTGCGTTGATCCGTTAGTCAGTCAATCATCAAGACAAAGTATCGTATGTATATATATATATATATATATATATATATATATATATATATATATATATGCTCTGTAGCTCACAGACTACATCTCGTATACAGGCTGGGTCGATCGGGGAATCCTTCGCTCTCACAGAATATCATTGTAAAGTAGTCAATAGAGCTACGTTTATACCTTCCTTTTGAAGCTGCCAACGCATTTGTGGTTCATCTGATGTTGTACCCATAAGTAGCGGTAATCACTAAACATCGTTTACCAGATTTTTATAATATATATGATATAAAAATAAATTTATAGAATAATTTTAGCTTTAATGTTTATAACATTGTCGTGCTAATTGTGTGAAACGTAGTATAATATAAATTTGTATTTAATTTTTTTATGTTTGCTGTAAATTTTATAATTAAAAACAATTGTTCTGACTCTGTAAACATTATGAACAATAATTGAATTGTTCATTTTATATCATTGCAAAAACTAAAAGACTATAATGATATTGCTGTTTACTCACAGAACACTAACTATTTAAATTTGACTTCCTTACCTCAGGTGAAAAGCTTCACGAATTTATGTTCATTTTAAGGCTTCCATACCAAAAAAGGAAAAACGGAACCCTTAGAATCAATATGTTATCCGTCCGTGTGTCTCCCTACCAAGAACTTTTTCTCAAAAACGCAAAATCAAAGATCGATCGAAGTTAATTGGAAATAATGTCATATGCCTCCTCAAGAATCTAATAACTTGGATCTGTGAAATCAACACAGATAATCTAATTTCTAAGTGGACGCAATCAAAAGATACGGCCATTAATGTCACATATTTTGAGAATTTCATAATTTAACAAGAGAATCAAAACCTAAAGAGTATTTTCTAATTAACTTAGCACCATAATATTATTCAAAGGGTAAAATGTTATTGTATAAATAAAGAGAAAAATAACAAACACTAAAATTTGAAGTTTTTAAGTACTCACAGATAAAGATATGACCGAATAAACAAACATACATATATTCTATTGATTACTAACAATGATAATATATAAAGTATAGATATTTTATTTTAATTTTGGCACTCAGAATACCGATCACTTTGGACGACGTTGCCTAGCAACCAGATGGTATCTGAGTATAACAGGCGAGAGTATATTTGGGCCAACAGGTCTTTTGACGAACTTGTCAAAGATGGATATAAGTACAGATTTTTAACGTCAAATAGTATATACGTATCTATAATTATTACTTTGTATTGTATTGTATTATATTTATAATAATAATAATAATTTTATTTCATTGAATAAAAAAATACACTGGTTGAAAAAATACTATGTATAAATTATATGCTTTTTTATATTGACGTTCATTTGCATGCGCACTTGCGCCGCGCAAGGAAAGTGATTCAGTAGCTAATTAGCCACTCAAAATTACTACTGCATCGAAGCTAATTATAAACATTGGAGTAAATCGATACAACGCATCGTTACCAACAAGCGATTATTTCAAGTGACATCAGAAAAAGCAAGAGTGAAGTAGGCTTTGAGTGAGCCAAAGATTTATAAACAAGTCCAGAATATTTGAATTAGGCTATTCAAAAGATAACGTATTGTAGAACTCTCAATATACATCGTGGACAAACTCCCGAATCTGAACTCCAACAACTTGAGTTTATAAATTCTAGTTTATGTAATTATTAAAATTACCAAAACGCTGAATATTAAAATTATAAAAAATTTACAATTTCTTAAATATAATAAAAAAACTGTATGACTAACTTTATATTCACATCAAAAAAGATACGTACGACAATATGAGTAGAGAACGTCTGAATAAATTTCAGATCAAAACATAATCCTAGCTCTATTACGTTAACGACATATCTAAATGCAGAAATAACATCTTATTTTTTTTTTTACATTATTTAATTTTTTTTAATATTCTTTTTAAAATCCTTAAATTTTATTTACAAAAAAAATAAATAAAACGAATTCCTCAGAATAGTGATCTAAATTCGCGTTACATGGAAATTACACGTAAATTTTACTCACGTAACTGATACCGAACATCTCTGTAACCTGGCAACAACTACGTAGGGGACATTTCGAAGGCAATGAGTGTTCAAAATAAGGCATTGATAGTAAATTATTTCATGATAAACAATTTATGTAAATTTTATGAAAGTCTGTGAGCAAAGCTCACCAGTATAATTCTCGCCTTAAACGAAGCTAAAACGATCGATTTCAAATTTAAATAAAATACCAATATTTTTTCGTGTTCAATATTTATTAAAACATCACAATTTAGTGTAAACGAGCAATATTTAACAAGCTGAATAATTTCTTTTATTTTATTGTATTAAAATGAGGTTGAAACAGGAAATACAATAACATACTTAAAGATGATTACTAAGATTAAGATTACTTATATCATCTTAAATAAAAATAAATAATTAAACTTACTACAGCTATTAAAGTGATTGTGATTAAGAGCACCTGAAAAAAATACAATTATATTATTATTATTTGTTTTAATATAACTATATATAAAATAAATACTTGACATTAATGAATCTTGAAATCTTGAATTAACAGAAAACGCTAATGAAAATCTTTTATCACCTTGTTTTGCCATTCACGATTTTCCACGCACTGATTGTACGGCATAGTGGAGAATGTGACAGAATTGTAGAGAGGAACCCAAAAATCGGGCAGTAACCAAAAGAGGAAATCATCCATAGCTTTTCGAAGTCTATACGAAGGACGAGTCACTAAATCACGCATCTGAAACATAACGCAATCTTAGAAAAAAACTCAATGAATTATGCTGGCTTTAGCGAGTGATACTAAAAGGAATATGAATTAATCGTTTCAAAATTGACATCTATTTCATGAATACATTTCGAGAATTTCTTATATAAAAAAAAAAAAAAAAACTAAAATTTTCTTAAAATACATTTTGACAAATTATTAAAAAATTATATTAACATATTTCTACTATCGTATTATCTACATTATCACAATAGGTACCTCTACATAATTGTACATCGCCAGATCACTTATAGCGAAAGCGTCTTTCCATCTCGTTTCTGAAAATTCTTCGAAAACCTTAGTCACATCATCGTTATGTTTCTGGAACAGTTCATTCAATATGGAGCAGTCTTCGAAGCCAGCGTTCATACCCTGACCGTAAAAAGGCACCACCGCATGTGCCGCGTCGCCTATTATAAGAGCCTTGTCGCTAACATTGTATGGACGACACTAAAAAAAGAAAAAGTTGAAACACAATTAATAATAAAATTAAAAATATATGTTAATATATATGTATATAGATACTTTCACGCTGTGCACCATTTCAGGTGTAAACCTTTGCTGAGCTATGTTTATCTGACCAAAATCAATGATGGAGATTAAATTTATATATAGGTGTTAAAAACCGTTCAAGAATATTTTAATTATATATTTTTTAAAGTTTTACCTTAACAGTAACAAGCGGAGATGGTGATCCTCCAAAAAAGTCCTCAATTAATTTTTTCTCGCCGATCAAAGGAATGGAGTCCGGAAAATACATTTCAAAGAAATTGATAAGTTTTTCCTTGGTGTTGATATTTTTGAAATTCTTAAATGGCATGAATAGTGTAACTGTCCAAGAACAATCTTGATTCGGCAAAGCGATCATCATAAAATTGCCTCGTGGCCATATATGCAAATAATTAGGCGGCATCTGGAACTAATAATAATTAGGTTAAAAATGATTTTAATATTTTCCGTACCGGTGAATGTTCATTTGGTATAGTTAGCGTAGAGCATCTCTATTTTGTATTATTTTTTACATTTGTAACTTCTTTTTTAAAATGATCGTATATTTATAATACGCGTAAAAAAATTAGTATATTAGATGTATAAAATCCTTAAAACAGAGAAGTAGAAACCTGTAACTTGACGATTCGAAAGTGCTTTGAAAAGCCTATTTGAATAAAGAATACTTTAAATTTGAATTTGAATTTGAACAACGAAAAATTAGAAGATAAGCCCTTTAAATAATATATTTATATCATCGAGAAAATATTAACTTTTAGACAGTTGAAATTGTAGTAATTTTAATATAGAAAAAAAAAACAATAAATCATTTAAAAACCAATTTTTCCGTCGTCGAACACCATTTATCACACAAAATTTCAGACGATAAGCAAATAATTATCCGTTTCAAAAGTCGTAGCGCATCATTTATCACACAAAATGATACGATAAGCAAATAATTATTATACCTTACAAGAGTCAAAATTAACAGTTAAATAAGACAATCTCAAGCGTAAAGACGTATAATTCAGGAAGCAACATGCAGTTACTGGGAATATATATTCTATTTGTTTCTATCTCGACGATAACATCGACGGATCTAATAGGTTTACAGTATAAATCTAATATTGAAGCGACCAGTGATTTATTTTTAAATTCTGCCATCGACTGTATGTCTGTAATAACAAATAAATGTATACCTTGTGGTACTCTCATTACGTTAATATCTACAATTACAGATGCTCTTCATATGAATGCATTAAACAAATTAATAAGCGACCGAAACTGTTACAGTTTTATTGTAAGATCGTTTCAGACTGAAGAGTGGCTGATTTGGACTGATGTCTATATAATTTCATTAAAAAGCTTTTCGGATCTATACTCAAGTTTCAAAAATTTATCAAGAGATATAGCTTGGAAGCCCACAGCACAATTTATTATATTAATACATGAAATAAAAAGACCAGAACGTGATGTATTTGAATTTTTAATGCCATTAAATATTTTCAATGTTTTTCTGATAACAAAATCTGGAAAAAATGAATTACAAGTGAATACTTATAATCCAATCGATAACAATGCATGTGGTCAATACTTCGATGAAGTAATAAATATAAGAAAATGTGAAGAAGTCGATTCAATTAAAACAAATTATACGTATTTAGAAAAACAATTTCGCAATTGTACAATCGATATTGCAGGACTTGAGGACATACCAAATTTTATTTATGCAACGAACAAAGAATATTCCTTCATACGAAACAACATCGAGGGATTAGAGCAATACATGCTTTCTAATATTGCAAAACAAGAAAACCTTACACTGAAATATGTTCTTGCTGATGCCGGAGTGGGTCGTGGAGTTATTTTATCTAACTGGACGGTTACTGGCTTATTAGGATATTTGGAAAATAACACAGTCGAAATTGTGACTGGAGGATTTTTGTTGTTGAGGAATCGTATGAAACTGTTTGATAGTATCTTAGGTTACAACTATGCAGCTTTCTACGTTTTTACTCCAGCCCTCGGTGAGGTCACTTGGAGTAAAGTTTATCGACCATTTAGCGTTACAATTTGGATGATGATAGCTCTATCGTATTGTATAGTTACTATCATATTAATACTTTGTGTAAAATATTTTTGGAAATTCGTAGGTAAAACGTGCTTAGCATTGAAACTTTGGGGATATTTTTACGGAAATACAAACGAAAAGTTAATCCATGTAAAGGAATTACGAATAATTATGCTAGGTTGGATTTGGTTTACATATTTTATCACGCAATTTTACAACACAGCTTTTTATAGTTTATTGACAGCTAAATCTATAGAAAAAGTATCATTTTTAAATAAATCATTGGACTCGTTACCGTTTAAGCCTTGTATAAGCGACAGCACGAAAATTTTTTTTAAATACAAATACAATCAGACTTTTCCCGGTGAAACAATTGATAAGTGTAAAAATACCGAAAAATCATTAGATACTGTTGCAAATAGCCGTGAATTTTATGCACTTGAAAAGAGATATGCTTATGACATTAGAGAATTTAAATACATCGATGTAGAAGGTAATCGTAAATTAGACAGTTTTCGCTATACAGAATTTTTAAAGTTCGCTCTTTACACAAGGCGCGGATTTCCTCTACAAAAAAAATTCCGAAGATATGCACATTATCACACAGAGTCAGGTTTATTAACATATCACGCGAGAACAATATATCATCGATACAATATACATAACAAACCATCTAGCGTTAAGTTTAAAACTTTTAGACTAACTGATTTTAGAATCCACTTCGGTATTTTGTTTCTCGGATACTTCATTTCTTTAATATGTTTCATTATTGAAATTAACGCTGATATAAAAAGTATTAGTACTTTTAAATTTAAAAAATCTTCACCGTCTTAGATATTCACAAACCAAAAGCATTTGTGTTTACAAAACATAACGTGGTTTTTGTAAGTACTTACTCCACCATCTTCTGAGGCGGGAATGCACAACTCCAAGTAGCCGTGTTCTATGTACTTCTGGCTGAAGTCAAAGAGTGGCTGTTTCATCATATCTTTACGCACTGCTGAAAATGCACCATCAGCTCCAATAATAAAGTCTGCAGTTACATCCACTGTCTCGTTTGTATCAGTTCTAAAAAAATACCATAAGGATTATGCTTCTTTTTCTTAAAATGTATGATCATGTGTATCATGTGTAATATCTATTCTATTTAAATTATAGCTAAATACTACTAATCAATCGGCTTCAAAAAGGTTTCAAAATGTAATAATAACGCGATTTTTTGTTTAAATTCTAGTGATTTTTTTTTGGCTTACTTTTAGATGTCCCGACGACATTTTATCGAAATCGTTTTAGTAGTTACATTTTAAAATCATAATAACTCGTATAAGTGTGTCCAAGTAAATTATAAATATATTGACTTTTTGTGCCATTGTTTTGTAGCCTTATTCAGAGTAGTCTGTATTATTCATCTATTTAAGTGTAAATTAAAAAGTAATTTTGCACTTACTTAAGAAATGTTAGTGAACCCTTTTGCAAGTTTGACCTCAACAATTTGTGATTAAAATATCTTTTTACATTTTCATAATTTTCTGATTCTGAAAAAAAAATATTAAAATTTAGATAACACAATGCATTGCATGCATTATAAATAATCAAGCTATTAAATTGTATTAATAAATTCAACAATAATTATATTTTATCGGCATTACGAAGATTGCATCATTGTTTACATTTGACAGATAATAATTGTAAAAAGAGAGTTAGTTCTTATCATTAATTAATATGTATATGCTAACAAAATGTAACTGATAACATAATTACACTATGTAATATGTATAATACACTGTAGCAATAAGAACACTTGCATAATTTTAAAAGTAAATCCACAACTTGCCATTTAAAAGTACGTTGTTTAAATAATTTCTTCCCACTGAATAAATGCACTGAAACAAAAATATTTTTATTATTTCATTTCATTTCTCTCCTATTTAGCAATAATAAATACTGATCACTTCATTTGAAGTATACGTATTGGATACCACTGGGATAGGAAACATTAACTTCGTGTTTGATGTTTAACAAAACCTCATCAGGAAATTTGAATGTGCTAAAAAAATTCAGACCCTTATTTATCTACCAATCTGCAGTAGAAGAGCGTGGCGATTTAGTTCCCGTATATCATTTATCTATAGAAATAAAATCAATTGTCGTACTGAAGTGATACGCGAGCATACAGCTCGCGCATCACTTCAGAACGGCTGTACATACTTGGTTATTTTTTTTTGTTATATTTGTAATTATTAAGACAAGATTCGTATGAAAGAAATGGTTTTAAAAAATCCTAAGAAAAATTGAAAATTTTAACAAAAAAGCTCTTATAAAGATGAAAGTAAGTTTTAAATTAATATACCCACGCAAAGCCGAGGCATAGTATAAGTACTAGCTGTCCGCCGTAAGGGAAGAAGCAAACAATAGAACAAAAATGTTTTAAAAATATTACCTGGTTAGTTCTGGCGTCATATGGAATAGGGTATGTAGTACCATCAGGCCGATGGATCATTCTGGCTCTCATAGGTATTCCATGTTCGTTAACCATGTGATCTTCAACGCCAACGCCTTTCAAAGCTTTCCGTCCACGCACTGAAAGCGCCAAGTTAATGGAACGCCCTCGGACATGTGGAGTTTTCCTCAAATCTGCAGTTAGGTATGAATGAGAATTTTTAGTTTGATAAATAGTAAGAAAAAAAAAAGAAATCTTCGTGCTTAACATTACCCTATTCAAGCAGCAGTTAACATGATGACTAAATAAATTCATAAATAACAGGTATCATAAAACTTTCAGAAAAAACGCAAATTAGCACAGCGTTGATCCTTTTCGCTAATGATATTACTCGCTTGTTGATTTTCAAAAAAAATTAAGTTCATTTTACAATATTTATTGAGCAAATAAAAAATTTTATATAATTAAATGAAACAGAAATAATTTTATTGGATTAGTTAAAAAATTAGAATAAAATACATTATCAATAAATATTGAATTTAAATACTATACATTTAAAAACACGTTTACCTTCACGATATTCGTAGAGGGACACACGGTGTCCTCTTTTAGCTAAATAAATGGCTTCAAGTGATCCAACCTTAAAAAAAAACAATTAATTAAACCATTGGGAAGACCCATACTCACAATTAGTTTTTAATCAGACGCATCGACAAAGGGTTCCGTACACGGTAAAAATAGTAACAAAAATTAAAATATTGTATCGAGTGAATATTTAATTTTAACATTGGTATCGTCAATGATAAATTTATTATTTTATTTTTTTCATAATACAAAAAAGTAGAGAGCCCCGGGCGTTAAAAATATGAAAACCTCCGATTTCGGTTACATTGTTTATTAAACAATAATTTAAAATAAGTTAGTGTTAAGGTTGAATTATTTATTCGGCTCTAGTTTGCAATTTCCATTTTTTTCTACAGTTATTTTGATTAAAGTTTTGAAAATTATTAAAGAACCGACCTTCTTTCCACGAGATACAATCTTTCGAAAATCACAATAAAATTGACAAAGTCTGAGATCAAAATCTCCAGGCGCGTCAATAAAAATTATATTATTATATTTTCGAGGCAGTGTTTATAAAAGCACAAAGGAATCCTGACATGCTTAATCCGGTCCTGTTTATAGTTGGACGCTGATAAGCAATACTGTGTCAAGCCATACGGATTTCATTTTGAGAAATGGCGTCTAAGATGTAAGAATAAGTTTGATTATTCTTAATACATTTGTTTGAAGAAGTATATATCCATCTTTTATTTCCTATTTTGATAAAAGGCAAAATAAATTAATAGCTGATTAATATAATCAAAAGTTTTATCTAAATTAATAAATTTGCCTAATATATGAAATTATGAAATACAATTGTATACCTATTCGAAACATTAAATTAAGAAACTTTTCCGAACTTATCTAATTTATATAACTTTAAATGTTTTTGAATAATGTTAATTACATGACGCTTTATTAGAAAACATCGATATTTCCGAATTTTACTTTTTGTGGGTTGACACATTATTGCTTATCAGCATCCAGTTATATTGATCTATTTTACAAACAATAGATATATAGCTATTCGATGAATAATAATCAGATTATTTCGTGATCACGTATATATATATTTGATTATTTCCCGTCCTTTAGATTATGTAGATGAAATGAAATTATTATACGTTGAATTCATGTGCGTTCCGTCCAAATTCCAAAGCCTCGGAAAGTTACTAACTATAAAATAAATATATGTTTTATTTTTATTTGCATACAAATATTTGGCTATATAGTTTGAGTCACAATTGTTCTATCGCACACTAAATGATAATACCAATATATTATTATGATTTTTTTAATTAATATTTAAAATAAAATATATAGAGAAAATCTACTGGCAACATATTTGTATCGTACCGTAGTAAATTTAAAATCAGAATATTGGTTATTGTATACTACTTTACGTTAAAAACAGCAGCCATTTTAAACTTTAATAAACTCAATTGACTTTTTAGTCCAAAGATATTGTCGTTTGTCATACTTGATAGTTGCTTGTCAATGTGGTCTTTGGACCTGTCACCCAGATTATGGGTGTACCTGCCGTACATTCTGGGTGCCATAATCTGGGTGATAAAATAAATGGGTGATGAGTTCGTGGGTAATGGTGCCATAATCCATCAACTCATAACACATCCATATTTATATTATGTCATTAGCGTATAGTAAACAAATAATTAAATATGAAACTGATAACAACTTCCTCGTTATAGCGATACTAGAAATATTTAAAAAAGTGAATAAAAATCTTTTATGAAAGTTATTGAAATTTTTTTTCGATTTTTTAATAATGGTAAACCGATTGCGTAAGCCGGTGATATATTTTTTTAATTTTAAAGTCACTATATTTTTACGTTGTTAAATGCGTGTTTAAGGTGTTTCCGCGCCGTCTCTACATAAGTCGGCTTAAAACTTTTTTATTTTAGTAAATAGGTACAATATAATCGCGAATAATGTATTCTAAATAATACAGATATATGTAGATATTATTATTCATTACATCATAGCTTGATTTGAAACAAAACTTGCCAACTCACAAGATGTTTTAATTTTAATATTTTTTATAATATAGATATATATAAAACTATATATAAAAAAGTTATATTCCAGACCGAGACCAGTTGTATATTCAAGGACTGATATCAGAAATTTGTAATATTTAGAATTTATTATTATAGTTAAAGAACGATTAATTATGTAAAACAGCAATAATGACGCGCACGTGCAATATACGTGCACGTTATAAAACATAACGAAAACTCATAAAAAAAAATAATGTAAAAGAAATATATAATTAAAATTAAAAAATACTTACCAAACCTCCACCTACGACAACGACATCCAATTTTTTTTTCGTATTTCCATTTTGTAAAGCCATATTTTATAAAAATGATACTATATATAAAAACCTTCTGTATCAAAACAATATTTATTTCTTCGAGAATTATCTTAAATTATCTGGAGTTGACTTTATCAGAGTCGCGTCGTATACGCCCGAGTCACAACTAAACAAGAATGCGGTGGTGTGCCCGGCAGAATCGTTGTTCAATTAATCAAACTGGTTTATTAAATTCGCGATGTTAACTAAACAAATATAACTATATAATAGAATAAAACGATTTTGACGGAATAATTGTAAAAACTTTCGTATAATTATTCTACACGTGTGTGCATATACAATAAAAAAAACTATACTAAAAATAAACTATAAATCAATTTTTTTTTCTAGCTGATCATATATTATAATTATATCTTAATTCAATAGAAATAATAAATAGAGGGCGAATTTCATAAGTGTGAAGTAAAAGTTAGTGCACCATACGCGAGTTGCATTATTCTAAAGTTCAGAGGCTACATTATATGTACATATGTAGATATACGTTTTAAAATAAAATCTACATTAATGCGAGCGAAGCCGCGAACTTAAGCTAGTAGTTAATAAGGTGTTACATAACGATCAAAGCTTAAAAAAGATTTCAATATAATACTTACGTTATCATAGCACGTGCTATTTACAGATTTTTGACATCTTAACCCGTTTCGTGACTAATAATTTAAAGGCCATTCATTACATCATATTAGGAATAGGTATTAGAATTTTGAAAACGACAATTAAATCCTACGTAATTTTTTTTTTTTAATTTTGATTCTTGTTAGGTAGCATTATAAGAAAAATAATAGGTATATACCTACACCAGGTTTAAATTCCTTCCTAACAACAATTGTAATTTGAGTGCTTAATATGTGTAACTTAACTAACCTAGTTTCGATGAAATGTGTGTGCGTATATGTTTACTAACAATATTAGGTATATTGAAAAGTAGACATGTAACTTATCCGACAATTGAGGTTACCGTATTCGGTTTCGGATTAAATAATGATATTTGAAACGAATACCAAATTTTTTTCACTACTTTTATATTTATAATAAATAAATGAACTACGGACCTCACATGGCAAAGAGTATAAAACCAGCGGTTAAATGCGGCCTGGGGTTTCTATAAAAATAAAAAAAAAAAATTCTATAAAAGTAAAAAGAAAATGAGGAAAGTTGAGTATCAGGAGTAATTTTCTCTTTTTTTTTTCAATTTCACGTGACATTGGCGAAAAAAAATATGCCTAATTGGCACAACTAAAAGCCATAAACCAAAGAATTGAATTTTCTCTTTTCATGGTTGTATTTTACTTCGTACTAGAGTTTCTATTCGTGCTCCATACCTCAATTAAACGATAGAACAAGCTAAGGGCAGAAGCTTCTTTGTACACGTCATCCGAATCTGTAATTAAAAAGAGGTATGCCACGGGGAACAATTTTCGGACTTTTTTATCCGTATTGTACCTAAGTGTTCCTTGTTTTATTCACATTATACGATTAGAGAACAGTAAGGTTGTATAAGCAAATGTTTTTTTTCAACTTATCAGAATTAAAAAACAAAAGTTGATTATGGCATAGTAAACAAAGCGTTCACTCTGGTATTACGAGTAAATTGGTTTACAACTGGCAATTTAGATATAAATGTTAAGAAAATAAAATTCTTAATTTACTTCTCGAATATAAAACAATTGTTTTATTCAAATGTTAAATAATGTTGATCATGATGTTATTATAGCCTGTGTCAAAATGCTAATCAACATGGAGTGACAAGAGCAAAACATATTTTGCCAGAATTTGCAGAAAAAGAAAAAAATGTTAATTTCATTTGTTTTGCTCCCCGGCATCCCAGTCAGTTATAATTTAAAATAGCATTTATACGACGACTATAGTAGGTACCTATGATGTTTGTAGATATTATCTTTGTATTTAGAAATTTATTGAATAGTATCTCTCCTGCTACTTACGCGATTGAGAAAGTATGACAACAAACTGATCGATAAATTATCATTTTAAAATTATTATAAAATGAATGCCTTAAAATTGATATTAAAGTTGGCTTTACGATAACGCCATAACATAAAATTAAATTAAGTTTAAGAGAAATTAAAACCCAACATACCTATAGAATACATTTTTAAGCGACAAAACGGGTGCTGCCGGAAAAATTAAATCAAGGTCGATCAAAATCAAAGGTCAAATACTCATCAATTTTTAACTAAGAGACAGAGGCTGGCATCCAATTATATAATTGTCTCGGCCGAGTAACGTACGGGCGGGATTGTTCGTAGAAGTTCTAAATAACGCTTCGGAAAGCAATTAAACAAAATTTGTGTCTACCACATAACCCTCGACGCTCGCCCGTCATTAATAACGGAGAAAACGCTATCAAATAGTTCAGCGGTTTATATTATAATTAGCTGCGCCCCGCGGTTTCATTCGCGTTTAATTTGTGCGCTCATTTATTACTATTTTTGCCGTTAATTTTTCTTTTTTTTCTTTCGTTACCAAAACATACCTATAAATGAACACATTTTAAGTACAACGTCACGCCGTGAAAAAACATGGCGATATGAGACCTTATTTAATATCAAACGAAAGATAACAATGGCACGTCGCGTAGTTATTTTATACGATTACGTCGAAAAATGTCGCGACACCGTAAAGCTTTGGTTTCCTAGGACGTTCTGTCAAACACAATCACATATAAGTGGACACGCCAGACGTGTCGGCGGCAGTAAATGTGTTAGGCGGCCGGTACATGTCTTTAGATGACGCCGTCAACTAAGAGTTATTTAGAGCCTATAATACTGCGCCAAAGATGTGATGGACCGTAAAGCTAGGAAACCAAAGCACAACGTACCACGGCGCGACTTTGCATCTTTTTATACGATACAAATCTTAGATTATTGATTCTTTACCGTGTCAGTTGACATTTTCATACACTGCTCCGTTACAGTAAATGAATCACAGCACGATATAACCTTCGTCATAATAAAGGCATCTAACGCATTTTTTTTAATGTAACTATTATTTCCTGATAATAACGAGTTTAAAAGAACAAACTCTTCGACTCTATGATTAGTTTACGTTTGAACGTCATATAACTACATAAATATTTTCGTCTTTTATCCAACAATTAATAACAGTTCAAAGTGTATTATAATATTAAATGCATGAATATATAAATGTTATTATTGTCATTTCTAACAACCACCGAATTTTTATTTATTTTTTTCTATAAAACGCTATCCGCGATCTTATATTAGAAGAATTTTAAATAAAGAAAAGATAATTTTTAAATCGCATATTTTTTATTCTTATAATCTTATTCTTACACATTTTATAATCGAATTTATCTTAATTAAAAATGTAAATTATAATTGAAACAAAGAGATGGTAAATATTAATATTTTAATAAACATCTAAATGCAAGTAATCAGTTCGAGAAAATTAATTTGTAACAACGAAATGTTCATTATAAAATCAATTTGTAAGTCAATTTTAATAAATTTCTGCAACAATAGAATTAAGCTTTTACATAAATTAGACAAAAAAGAAAAAAAAGTTCTTTGCGTGTTTTAAATGAACTGTAAAAATATTTTAATTTAAATAATCTGTTATTTAAATACGTCTATTTTAAGTAAGTAAAAATTTCTATTTGCACCAAATTACATTTAACATACTTCAAAAAAATATCAACCTGTAATTGTAACTTACACTCATACATACGCATTACAATACTTTAATGTTTATAGCTAATAAAATTACACCTTATATATAATGTATTTATTTTAAACTACATCTCAAAAAATTTACTCCATTTAGGCTATAAAAAAACTGTACTGAAGTAAAGATCATATGAAGAATTCATTTCATTTCGTCTAAAATGATAATCACATTATCATCAAAGTTCTCTAAAAATACTAAACAAAAATCTTTTAAATTTAAAAATCGATTTTTTTTTTCATTTATTATACGTTAAAAACTCATATTAGACGGCATTGAGGATACATCCTCAGAGGGACTTTGGCTGGAACTGAAAGAGCTTAATGTTTCCCGCGTCTCCTCTTTGATCTTCAAATGTTCCGTGGACGAAGGAGGTCGGGGTGGGAAGGACTTGTCCTTGTGTTCTTTGGATTTATCCTTGTTGCTGTGTTTGTGCTTGTGCTTGTGTTTGTGCTTCTTCTTATCCTTCTTCTTCTTCTTGGCCTGTTATTTTAAAATACAATTATTAAATTTGCTCTTAATAAAAAATAACTTCAGATTCGAGATTGAATAACTTTAATATAGATTTTCTTATGACAGACCATCTAAAACTTACTTGTTAACAATCATTAGTTACACTAGATTTTTATCTGAAACTTAAACTCCGGATAAGGCCCATTTCTCGCTCAATAAAATACTATATAATAAGCGAGCTTCGCTATACGAATAAAACGACGTTTTCTAAGAATTAAACCTATCAATATATACCCGAAATCTCTAGCATACTAAAATTCATGTTGTTGGAGCCGTTTCCGAGATTCAGATTATATAGACTCGTTAAAAGGCATTAGATTATAGACGAAAATTAGACTTTTCGCGGTCTTATCCTTTAGTGTACTTACTTTAGGAGCTCCTAAATCGTCTTTATCATGCCTGAACATGCCTGGCTCGAAGCCAATCGGACCGGACGTGCCAGGAATACCTGGTAGAGGTACTGCGTTGTCTGATATGAACTCGCGTTTTGCATCGTCCTGGATAAAATAAAAACTTGTAAAATGATGGGTTGAGGGTTATGATAATAAAAATTAATAATAAAGAAGATTCTCATATAAGTCTTTCAAAGCTTTGCCAAAAATTCCTTTCAGATATTATAATGGATATCATAATATAAAAAGTCAGTCAGTACTTGCATAAATTATCATTCAAAGTTTCTTATTTCATTAGCTATCCTGGCAACACTCTTATACAAAAAACCTAATAACAATAAAGTTCACAAAAAAACTATAAATGAGGAAAACAAAAAAAAATACTTCGAACTTACGCTATAAACTCGTACAGGCAGATCTTGCACGGACATGACGTCAATTTTATCATCTTCCTCTTTGATACTTGAGATCGGAACAGGAAGCACGTCATCCCGGGGACCAGGTATCGGTACTTCATCCAATGGACCGATATCTAGCTCGTTCTTTATAGGAATCTTTAATAATAATTAACTTTGTAGGTAAATGTTACCAAATAAATAATCCAATCAAAAGTAAATTCAATAATTTTCAAAATTCAATGGCATAATTACCATTTTATTTTAAACCAAGTAAAAAGTAAAACACATCTTCTTATTAGATAAAAATCGTCGTGGATTACATTTTAAGTAAATCATAAGGATTACAGATAATATGAATGCATGCATACATATATATGCATGCATATGCATGGAAATAGACTATTCAAAAGCAATAAATCGTCGAAGATGTTGCAAAGTTGCGTAACCAGCTTTTGGAATTAGGTCCATTTGAAAAAAATGTTAAACTTCATTATTGATAAAAACATGGTATCTAAAATGATTTTATCGATATTTGTAAAATTAATACTTAACACAAATACACGTTGACATATCGCCGTTGCCACTACAAATACAATACACCGCGTAGTGGAAAACTCTCCATAAGGGCTTATTTTTATCTATATCTGGATCAAATTTAGACTTTATAGGTAAAGCTAGATACGCGGTTTTGCAGTATCCCCGAATAAATATCAAAATTTGTCCTAAACAATGTACAAAGAATATAAGTAAAAAATATTCCGCGAAAACAATGACCATAGGAAAAAAATTCGTAAGGATAAAATATTGGTAAAATAATGTTATATAACTCGTGTTTACACCCTGTTTAAGGTTATCATGCTTTATTATTGTTTATTGAAATACATATTTAATACGAGGTCATCGGCTGTGGATAATATTTAGAGATAAGACAACACAATTATGTGATATTTATAATACCCAAAAATTTAATTCATGTAGATAGAAATTAATAAGTTAACTATTTATTATATTTTTTTAACATTCAATGAGCAATCGACCGTTTAGTGAATTTTTTTAATAAAGATAGTTTTAGGCTGGACACCTGATGATAAGTGATTACCGTCGCCCATGACATTTGGAGCGGCATTGAAGGAGTCACAATGAAAAGGAAATAGGACGTAAGGAAAATTATAGAAGAGGGTTACACTTCCGGATCTCTCACTCGCCGAAGAAAACACTATATAAGCTACTTCACGCCGATATTCTGTAAGAGTGAGGTACTGCCCTGGTCGAGCCAGCCCGTATGCAAGCTATAGTTAGTGGGCTACAGCTACACTCTACCTCATTAAATCGTGCATTTACCTAAATATCATAATTTATAGAAATACTTTAAGGATATTTACAAGTATACCAGGTGTCAACTGGGCACGTTTTGGACATTTTACCAGCATTAGTAGAATATATATTAAATTTTATTTTTTATTTTTTTGTTCTTTATCATAAAAATCTTTATAGAAAAGATCACATGGTATAATTAGCAAATTACTTGACTCGGATCGTCGAATTACAGTTTTATGCTCAGCTTTATGATTATTTTTCGATATGATTTTTTTAATTTAAAAAGCAACTTACATCTTCTATCTCTTGCTTAATGACGGGCTTCAGATCCAACTCCCTCTGTCTCTCTTTTTCCCGCTCCAACCTCTCTCTTTCTCTGTCAAGTCTTTCCCTTTCTTTGTGGTGCATTTGTTTCATCATAGCCTGAATCTCTGGCAGAGGCACACATAGCGGTCGTTTCAGACCATATAACGTGTAGTAAAGATCTACAAGATCGCATCTCAATCTAGCGTCATTGGACAACTGACTATTAACGTTATTCCACAATCTGGAACAAATAATAAACCAAATATTATAAAAGGTTGTTTGTTTATTTTGACGCATTCATCAGAATTAAAATATACTTTATTTAAGTAGGCTTTAAGAGGCACTTTTAAATCGTCAAACAAACAGAAAATATTTCTATTCTATTGAGAAGAATCAGTAAGAAATTTGATAAGTCGGCAAGGAATCCAATTTGATCTTATGCAGGGTATTTTGTCCCCATTTATTCAAAATAAATATAGTATTCAATAAACCCACACTACAATTTAAAGGAACAAAGCAATATAAATAACATCACCTTATTTTACATAAAGTTTGGTAGATACCAAACTTTATGTAAAAGTGGAAGCGTGAGGCACAGTTAATGATGATAAAAACAATTTGTTTTTTAAAAACTTTAAAGAATGTTTATGATGTTTTTCTTAATTTATTTTAAATAATAGGTGCAAGATCTCATTTTATTATTGTAATAAAATCTTTTATCGAATTATAAATCTGTAAATAAATAATATTATGTGTTTGTTTGAGATTTAGAAAATGCAGTCTTATCTTACATTTATAGAAATTTATCTCTGATGGTTATTCCGTCTTAAGCTTATGTCTCTAACTACTATGCAAATTAAAAACAATCTTTGTTGACAATCTATCTTTTGGAAAATAAATTTTACCAAAAAATAAAATTTATTTTACAACTTGCTAAAATTATTTGCAACCTCTAATTATATTTTCCTTTTAAGCCTCAATCCAAAAGGGTTTGTTATAAGTTAGACGTGGGTATCTATGGATTTTTGTGTATGTGTATCTATGGGTCCCGATAGTCATTGAGCAGAAGACAGGGCGCGCGAGGCCGTGGCGCACGCCGGGGTCGGGTCGGTGTAATACAATACACGACTCACCGGTGCACCACCGCCTCGGTGTCGAGGCGGTGCCGCGCGGCGCGCTCGAAGGGCGGCATGCAGACGAGCAGGCGCGCGAGGCCGTGGCGCACGCCGGGGTCGGGTCGGTGTAATACAATACACGACTCACCGGTGCACCACCGCCTCGGTGTCGAGGCGGTGCCGCGCGGCGCGCTCGAAGGGCGGCATGCAGACGAGCAGGCGCGCGAGGCCGTGGCGCACGCCGGGGTCGGGTCGGTGTAATACAATACACGACTCACCGGTGCACCACCGCCTCGGTGTCGAGGCGGTGCCGCGCGGCGCGCTCGAAGGGCGGCATGCAGACGAGCAGGCGCGCGAGGCCGTGGCGCACGCCGGGGTCGGGTCGGTGTAATACAATACACGACTCACCGGTGCACCACCGCCTCGGTGTCGAGGCGGTGCCGCGCGGCGCGCTCGAAGGGCGGCATGCAGACGAGCAGGCGCGCGAGGCCGTGGCGCACGCCGGGGTCGGGTCGGTGTAATACAATACACGACTCACCGGTGCACCACCGCCTCGGTGTCGAGGCGGTGCCGCGCGGCGCGCTCGAAGGGCGGCATGCAGACGAGCAGGCGCGCGAGGCCGTGGCGCACGCCGGGGTCGGGTCGGTGTAATACAATACACGACTCACCGGTGCACCACCGCCTCGGTGTCGAGGCGGTGCCGCGCGGCGCGCTCGAAGGGCGGCATGCAGACGAGCAGGCGCGCGAGGCCGTGGCGCACGCCGGGGTCGGGTCGGTGTAATACAATACACGACTCACCGGTGCACCACCGCCTCGGTGTCGAGGCGGTGCCGCGCGGCGCGCTCGAAGGGCGGCATGCAGACGAGCAGGCGCGCGAGGCCGTGGCGCACGCCGGGGTCGGGTCGGTGTAATACAATACACGACTCACCGGTGCACCACCGCCTCGGTGTCGAGGCGGTGCCGCGCGGCGCGCTCGAAGGGCGGCATGCAGACGAGCAGGCGCGCGAGGCCGTGGCGCACGCCGGGGTCGGGTCGGTGTAATACAATACACGACTCACCGGTGCACCACCGCCTCGGTGTCGAGGCGGTGCCGCGCGGCGCGCTCGAAGGGCGGCATGCAGACGAGCAGGCGCGCGAGGCCGTGGCGCACGCCGGGGTCGGGTCGGTGTAATACAAAACACGACTCACCGGTGCACCACCGCCTCGGTGTCGAGGCGGTGCCGCGCGGCGCGCTCGAAGGGCGGCATGCAGACGAGCAGGCGCGCGAGGCCGTGGCGCACGCCGGGGTCGGGTCGGTGTAATACAATACACGACTCACCGGTGCACCACCGCCTCGGTGTCGAGGCGGTGCCGCGCGGCGCGCTCGAAGGGCGGCATGCAGACGAGCAGGCGCGCGAGGCCGTGGCGCACGCCGGGGTCGGGTCGGTGTAATACAATACACGACTCACCGGTGCACCACCGCCTCGGTGTCGAGGCGGTGCCGCGCGGCGCGCTCGAAGGGCGGCATGCAGACGAGCAGGCGCGCGAGGCCGTGGCGCACGCCGGGGTCGGGTCGGTGTAATACAATACACGACTCACCGGTGCACCACCGCCTCGGTGTCGAGGCGGTGCCGCGCGGCGCGCTCGAAGGGCGGCATGCAGACGAGCAGGCGCGCGAGGCCGTGGCGCACGCCGGGGTCGGGTCGGTGTAATACAATACACGACTCACCGGTGCACCACCGCCTCGGTGTCGAGGCGGTGCCGCGCGGCGCGCTCGAAGGGCGGCATGCAGACGAGCAGGCGCGCGAGGCCGTGGCGCACGCCGGGGTCGGGTCGGTGTAATACAATACACGACTCACCGGTGCACCACCGCCTCGGTGTCGAGGCGGTGCCGCGCGGCGCGCTCGAAGGGCGGCATGCAGACGAGCAGGCGCGCGAGGCCGTGGCGCACGCCGGGGTCGGGTCGGTGTAATACAATACACGACTCACCGGTGCACCACCGCCTCGGTGTCGAGGCGGTGCCGCGCGGCGCGCTCGAAGGGCGGCATGCAGACGAGCAGGCGCGCGAGGCCGTGGCGCACGCCGGGGTCGGGTCGGTGTAATACAATACACGACTCACCGGTGCACCACCGCCTCGGTGTCGAGGCGGTGCCGCGCGGCGCGCTCGAAGGGCGGCATGCAGACGAGCAGGCGCGCGAGGCCGTGGCGCACGCCGGGGTCGGGTCGGTGTAATACAATACACGACTCACCGGTGCACCACCGCCTCGGTGTCGAGGCGGTGCCGCGCGGCGCGCTCGAAGGGCGGCATGCAGACGAGCAGGCGCGCGAGGCCGTGGCGCACGCCGGGGTCGGGTCGGTGTAATACAATACACGACTCACCGGTGCACCACCGCCTCGGTGTCGAGGCGGTGCCGCGCGGCGCGCTCGAAGGGCGGCATGCAGACGAGCAGGCGCGCGAGGCCGTGGCGCACGCCGGGGTCGGGTCGGTGTAATACAATACACGACTCACCGGTGCACCACCGCCTCGGTGTCGAGGCGGTGCCGCGCGGCGCGCTCGAAGGGCGGCATGCAGACGAGCAGGCGCGCGAGGCCGTGGCGCACGCCGGGGTCGGGTCGGTGTAATACAATACACGACTCACCGGTGCACCACCGCCTCGGTGTCGAGGCGGTGCCGCGCGGCGCGCTCGAAGGGCGGCATGCAGACGAGCAGGCGCGCGAGGCCGTGGCGCACGCCGGGGTCGGGTCGGTGTAATACAATACACGACTCACCGGTGCACCACCGCCTCGGTGTCGAGGCGGTGCCGCGCGGCGCGCTCGAAGGGCGGCATGCAGACGAGCAGGCGCGCGAGGCCGTGGCGCACGCCGGGGTCGGGTCGGTGTAATACAATACACGACTCACCGGTGCACCACCGCCTCGGTGTCGAGGCGGTGCCGCGCGGCGCGCTCGAAGGGCGGCATGCAGACGAGCAGGCGCGCGAGGCCGTGGCGCACGCCGGGGTCGGGGTCGTTCTCGACGGCCGTTAGCAGCGAGGACAGATCCTCCGGCCGCCCGTCCACGCGCACGAAGTCCACCAGGCACTCGAACGCCGCGAGACGCACGTCTGTTACATAACATTTTTGTTACACGAATGTATGGAAGGGGAAGAGGAGGGTCATATCATAAATGTTTTTGAATGGATTTCATCCTCTTATAGGCGTTAACTAGGCTAATTGTTATAATATCGTGGATATCGATAGCAAAATGGAATAGTTTTTTATTTTTAATTTTGATAATCGGATTTATGATGTTTCCGACATTTTCTTAAAAGAATTTACAATCTCTAGCTGTATCTCCCGAAAACGTGTCTAACATAATATGATCATTATGATTATAAAAAATACTATTATACCAAGTCAAACATAAAATTAAAATCTAAATGGTAAGAGGAAAGTAACTACATAGAAATGATAATTTACCTATATACTGCCCATACTCTGCATAAGCTCTAAACACAGTGGGTATACTAGGCAAGTGCCCACACTGCTGTAGCCTACGTATCGCACGCAAACAGCTCACTGATACCGTGTTCTTGTAACATGGTAACACTTTCTCCAAATTCAACACTCGGGTAATCTCCTCTAGAACTAGTCGTGTATCAGCCGATAATGAGTCTGCTGTTATTGGGGCACCCTGTATACAAAACATTTATATGAGTCGAAAATAGAAAATTAAAAAAAAAATTAAAAACAAGCTCAAAAGCAGTTTACTAAAATGTTGTAAAGAGTAATGAATATCCACCATATTCCCTGTAACTACTTTCATCTGTAACTACGAATACACTGATTAATAGATTAAGTAAAAAAAACTTACTTAAACCTACTTAAAAAATAGTAAAACATTGGTAACAGATAGGCATGTATATTGGGAATGACAGTTAAGAGTAGTATCTATCAAATAAGCCTTCATTTACAAGCTAAAAACACATAAATTAACATAAATTAATTTTACATAATACTTACGGGTTGTAAAACAGATATAACAGGAGTGATTGTAGCAGCCAAAGCGTCCACAAGAGCGGCTTTATAATAGTTATCCGAGAAGTGATTCTTCGAGTTGTCGTTGTATTTAAACAGATCTAACAGAAACCTTACTACTTCCGGAGGACAGATACCGTGGATGTTTCTCAAACCTACAAAAATATAATAAGGCATTATGATATGTTACAACTATATATTTATAGACATGTTACGTTAATACTATTTAATATTAAATATTTCAATCTATTTCCAACTTTGGCAACTGGAGCTTTAACTTTTTTAGGCAACGAGTCTTAGGCCGATCTTCCGAAGGTGAAGGTACAAAATGTCTTCACATTTTGTAGCAAAATTTATGCGTTAATAATCTATGGTAATAAAATATTATTGACTAGGCATTAATCTTCTTGAGTTTTACTATTGCTGCACGAAATCTATTAAGACTTTAACAATTTGAATATTTCATTTAATAACCGTAAGTATTTGATTTAATCATCATCATCATCTACCTAGCATTTTTCCGGTTAAACCAGGGTCTGCTTACTATTCTAGTATTGATATTGACGAGTTACTGATTTTTACACAGAGCGATTGCCATCTGACCTCCGCAACCTTTGAAGACAAGCCAGTAACCATTTAGACTAGAATAATTTCCCTACTACGATTAACGATCATTATCGGGTGATTGTGATAACAACCGAGACCGACAGCTAAACATGCTCTCCGAGGCACGGTGGGGAGACCCATAAGGACAAACACCCAGACCTAAAAACAAATATTTATACAACTATAAATATCTGCCCCAAGCGGAGATAGAACCCGCAACCGTCGCCGTCAGAGGTACATTCAGCACCACTACACCAGAGCGGTCGTCTCTAAGTATTTGATTTAGTCATTGTTTAAATATTTTATCAAATTTTAAGTGCACAAGTATGTGACGAAAAACTTTCATAGAGATTAAGACAAAGCTTGATCAAGACAAATATCTATATGGTTGGTATTTTAGTGGCACTTTTGCAATGGAAATCCGTTTAAACGAATTTAAACGTAAGCTCACCTGCCATAGCCACGGGTATAGTTTTTTGTAAGTAATAGTGCTGCAAATTGTCGAAATTGTTCTGTTTGATTATATGAGGAGCGGAAAATGAGCCAAACATCTTCCGGAAAATCGTCAACATGGCCGGCGGACCCGCCCATGAACTTATCATGGCGTTGGCAACCTTTGAAATGAACAAGAAATAAATACATAATTTGTCACCATAGATATGATAATCCAAAACTTACAAGTTCTATTTTTAATCACAGCATAGACTTTTAAGCTCCAATTTTTTGGAAAAATCTAGGAAATTACATTTTTAATCAAATATAGTCATCAAATTTACCTTTTGGATCTTTCATTATGCAATAAATGGTGTATTTTGTAGTCGCAATACATACAATTAAATAATATCATATATAAAGTTATTAAGGCATCCAAAAAAAACAACGTTCTTATAACTTAATTTCTACTTCACTTACTTTGGTCAAACAATGAGCAGCCCTGCACCTTATCTTGTAATACGTCTGTTCATTCTCAATAGTGTCTGTCAAGGCCTTCCTTGTAGCGGGTTCTGGGTAGTTGTGAAGAGCATCTATAGCTTCACTCTGAGCTGTGACGTCACGCTCGTGGCGTAATTGATACTGCCATTGGTAATCCGGTTGAGATATCACTGTACTGCGCAACAGTGACATCTCTGGGTCTAGACGGATCCATAGCACTGGAGAATCGCTGTTAAAGATAAATTTGTGTCAATTCCAAATTATATATTATGTAATAAAAATTCAAACTCAAATTTATATGATTTTGAAGAAATCAGGCAATTTTAAGATATATAACTTTTTATTTTAACAATAGATATCCCTAAAAGTTTAAACATTTTCCTATTTTAAGACCAAAGGTAAACTTACTCCATAGCAGACAGATCCATATCAACTTCCTCACCAGTGCATAGTGGAATTTTCTTCTTTTTATTACGTCGGCTCTTGCTGTGACATGTTATATCAGCTTTGACCACAATGTTCTCGATTTGTAACGTATGCTTGAATGTTCCGTCCAATTCTTGTAGCTGAACTAATAGAGGCCCCACATACTTCCTAATACCACGTTCATGGACACAGTCTTGACGAATTTCTAATTCTACAGTATTTCTATAAGTACAAAACATTACTGTGAGTAATAGTGTCATTTAAAACTATATATTTTATTCAAACGTTATTGTTATATTAAATGAAATGGTAAAGTAAGCAAGCTAATAAACTAAATAGAATCAAGTAATGAAACTTATTGACCTTTTTTTACATTATCAAATATAACAAAAAATTTTATTAGAGTTTCTAGAACTAAAATAAGAGGATATTAAAGCAATCATTTTTTATTTTAATGATTTTTTTTATATACTTTTGATGCTAAAATATATTTCATAATGCCTAGATATGTAATGAAACGGAAATCTCACCTTTTTCTATTAAAAACAGATGTAAGTTGGAACTTGGCATGCCCACCAGTTCGTACCCATTGGTCTACAAATACTGCCATATCCTTACCAGTCACTGTAAAAATGGCTTTTACAAAGAGATTCGTAGATAGAAGCAAATGTCCCCATAGACCACTACCAATTTTGGTGTTAGCTGCATTCGTGGCCAACGATAATTGCTTATTAAATACTTGGAGGAGCAATTCTTGGCCAATACGTTGTTCCAACATACGCAGTACTAAATGGGATTTTTTTCGCATTATCTTAAAAAAAAATCAAATTGTGTATATAGAATATCATTGGATTTAATTCATCTTCAATTAGTTGACATAATATAATATGCGTTTGTAACTATTTTCAAGATCAATAATAAAAATTCAACTCAAAGAAGTGATAAAATGTAAACAAAATTTATTGAATAAGAAGACTCTGTTAAAAGAGTAATGGGACTTTGCTTTAAACAGTAATCTATTTTATTGTGTTATTCTTACCTCAATATACCTTGGAGACATTGTATGTACATTTCTAACAGGGAAGTAAAAGACATCTTTGGCTTCCACTCTAGCACCACTGGCGGGAGGCTGCCATGGATCGAGGACCATTCCACCATATTGCTCTTCATAGCCTACCACCTACAAACATAACATAAAAATATTCAAGATACTAGATCTACATATATAAAACGAAACAATGGCTGACTGACTGATCTATCAAAGCACAGCTCAATCCACTAAAATTATTAAATTAAAGGGCACACCAACCCTTTAGATTTACTTTATTTTGACATAGACATCTGCAATTTACACTTTTTGACCCTTTGCAAGGGTGAAAAATCTGTTAAAGGAAATTAAACTTTGGCGAGAGCAGAGTCGTGATTTAAAGCTAGTTTGGAAGTAGTTATACCTTGAGTCATATAAGTGTGATGGTATAAACTATGCGCTTTATGCTCAGCAAAACACAAAATTGGGCGCCTGGACAGTCGTTTAGACATTTCCTTAATTTAAAATTTTTTATTATTTAATTTATTAACACTTTTTATTGCAATTTATATGTTTTTCAATTAATTGAAAACATTGAAACTGAGCTAGTGTAATTGTTATAACATTCGTGATTTTCGTTCCGGAATGTTTTTATTACCAAATAAGTCAAGTAAAGACAAATAGATTATAAATTTCATACAACGGCTATAACGCCTGAAAATATTAAACAAGATTATAACAACATCACATCCATTAAATCAATATATAAAGAAATCTATATAAAGAAAATAAGTAGGTTGTGACAAAGGATGCATACCAACATTTTCACCATTTCTCAACCTAAATACTACTTAATGTCCCAAAAGGAGACAGATTGTAGTACTGAGTATACCAAAAAAAAACATCCACTAAATGTTTTAAGTCTTTTTTTACTCGACTGTACCATGCGCAAGTCCGAACCTGCCTCACATTCAAAGAAACACAATGTGAAACGAGGTTTACAATGCAACAACTGTAGGTCGGTAATACATAAGTTCAGATTTACTTTTATTACGAAGTACGTGTTACTCTAAATGTCGTATAATACATTGTACATAGTTAAATGAAAAAGAAAGTATTAACATTAAGAATAATTACATATACATATGAAGATTCTTGCTGACTGAAACCTATTTTCAAAAGATATAAATATTGCAGTCCTATCTGAAATTTGCACCCATAAATGAACATTAACCAATTACATTTACCAAATCATAACATACCTCTTGTAACTCTTGATGTATCCAGTACCTATATTCATTATTTCCGAAACATTTTTTAGAATAAAGTCCACAGAGATATTCAGGTATTCCTTTTGCCAACCATAAGTCAGACCAATTCTGCATGGTGATGAAACAACCGAAAAATTGTTCGGCTACCGCTTGGGCCATTGCTTTACGACTGACGTATGTTTGGTCGATGATAGCAATGGAATGTAGTAGGTGTGTACTCAGTATTGACATTGTTGTATATGCTGTAGCGTCATCTTCTGTCTAAAAATAATGTTATTAACAATGAAAAATAATTACTCATCACAATAAAAATATATCATCATATATCATTAAAAAATATTTTGAGTAACATTTAAAACCAGTATACTAAACTCTCTTTTAAAAAAGAAAATTGGTTGGATTAATATTTGTATAAAATTTTCTTTTGAGATAATAATCTCTTTATAGTTCCCAATTACAAATATAAAATAAAAATCAGGATTTTTCTTCTATTTCCTTAATAAATACATAGAAATATGAACATTATGTACTTACTTCATCCACAAATACTTGTTTATAACAAGGATAGGGATATCTTGTGGACAGTGTCTCTTCATAGAACTCAAATGCTTCATGAAGATAGCGTACAGTATTCTTGAGTATTTGAAGCAGGTTAGGCAGGCAGTAATGAGTCACTTCATTCATAAATGGATCCACGTAAGTTTCAAATGGACTAAAAGATTTAAAATATTATTTAAAAAAAGAATATAGTGAACACTATTCATGTAAGTCAAAAACACTAATTCTTACTCAAATCTTACATATATGAAACTTTTTTTTCGAATTTTAATTTTAAACATAAATATTTTTTGTTGTAAGTCAAGCAATATATGTACCTTACAAAACAATTCAAATCATTTATATTTAGTTTTCAAATAAGAGATACTGCCTTTATTATTTTATATAATTAGATAGACATAATATACTTAACAAATATAAGTTTCCAATATTGAAAACACAACTGTCTCTAAAGACTAACATAAGTCTCCATTTACTATACAAGCAACCCAGTTGCATTGAGAAATATACATGTGTATACACTAATTAACTAGTAAATACTATAAAATCTTTACCCAATAGCCAAAGCAATGTTAGGCGCACATGCTGGTGTATTCACAACATAATGGAATGTCTTTCGTCTATGGTCGGGTGTGTACACCACATCCAACAGCTCCCCACAAGATACCGCAGTTAAGCATTCATCAACTGTAAACTCC
This sequence comes from Hypolimnas misippus, assembly GCA_037950945.1. Classification (NCBI taxonomy): domain Eukaryota; kingdom Metazoa; phylum Arthropoda; class Insecta; order Lepidoptera; family Nymphalidae; genus Hypolimnas; species Hypolimnas misippus. The sequence goes on from JBBEEQ010000024.1 coordinate 4,320,250, forward strand.
AGTTTCCAAGTACAAGGTTCAGCAAAACTGTCAACACAAGGAAACCAGAGGCGAGCAGAGTGACCATATGTAAACATATGAGCTGATTTCTGAAAAAGAAAAAAATAAAAACACTAGTATTATAATTTTTTATGCAAGTCAGAGAAAGAGTCTAAATATTATTATAACAACAGATTCAGAAATCTATTATTTAAAAACTGGTACAAGATTCAATATTCTCTACAAAATATTAACCTCGGTCAAACTAGCTTCCCCTTCAGGCACCACAAAGTGCATTCCACCTTGTGGTGACTCCAACGAGAACTCTATACCAATCCTAAGGCCCCTCCCTTCTCCCACTAAATGTGCTGCATCATCTGGCACTTGTATGTGCAGCTCCCCAGAATTGTGATCTGGGTCAATCTTCTGTGCAGCAGCCAGATGAAACTGGGAAAAGACTTCCAGAGATCTCCTGTTCAACAAAATAAGACATGTAATTCATTTCGAAGCTTTGGTTAAAGGACTTTTAGTTATACCAATTTGACAGCAGACATCACCAATATCACATTAAAACAAATCTATTACAAAACTTTTATAGAGCTTTACAATAAAAATTTAATTCTTTATAAGTCTTATATTTCTGTTTCTCTAAAAAAAAAACATAAATACCCTCAATGTTTCCATTGTTTAACTACAGTACATAAAGTACTTGAGTTTTATTAAGATTGAAAAAAATAAGCAAAGGCCACAAAAGATGGAAATTTTAAGAGGAAGCCTTTGCCCAGTAGGACATTCTAAGCTAAAACAACAGCTACAGTACAACTCAAACAGGCATTAAAAAAGGGGAATTTATAACACCAATTTTTAGTTAACAATCTTGCTCAAACTTACATTACAATAAAATATACAAATATATATCGAAAATATTATAAATATCAACAAGAGCTACTAGAACCGAACTAATTTTAACATAATAAAATGTAATAAGATAAAATTAAAATAACATAATTCATCTCTTTATACTTTAAAATTGAGAAATTTACTTACGTATTAGGATCACTTTGACAAATATCCAAAAAAGGATCGAAATATTGAAAATTTGCTTCGTATTGATCATTCAGGCACACTCTATAAATACGACATTGTTTTGCGTTCAGGCGAATATACCGTAAGTTATCTTTTAGAGGTACGATAGTCAACTCAACAAAACCCTGTAAATGATAAAATTAATTATCTTCATTGTTATTAGAATACACTTTAGCTTCTCTTTATAAGATAGCTTAACATTTACTTACAATGACACTCCTCCTCTCGAAGCTGATGCCGGTCAAACTCAATATTTGATGGGCTGTAAAATATGAAAATAATAACTGATGATTATTCAATCACAATTCACTTTAGAAGTATAATATATTCTCATGATACTTATAATTTAAATGGGCGACAGTTGTCGCCTGTTCTCTCCTTCTTCATTATGATATCTTAAATATATACTACTTGATTATAACATTCATATTATTCACATTAAAAGCACAGTTGAAAGTTAAGAACTCTATTAAAACTAGCTGAAGCAACACGTTTGTTTTTAATTTTGCTAAATTTCATTATTATTTAGGTTTTTGACAATGACAACAACAACTTAGTGTTACAAGTGTAGTAATATTAATTTGCTATTGAATATTTTCTTAGAGTGCCACATCACATTCAATTAAATGTTTATAAATTATATTTACAATATTAACCTAAGATTTTATTTGATATTTGAAGTTAAAACTCTGTACTCATTTCCAACTTTGAAAAGCTCCTTAGTTGAGTTCTTGGCATAAAAATACCCTGCGCCCGTTTTATTCAGTCGCTAGCTGGTTGCTAGACAACGTCGTCCATTCGTTTTATAACATATTTATAATTATTTGCCCGAGTCATTAAGAAGAATATAGTTAGTATCATTGTAAAATAATCATGATGTTATTTTTAATATCTATCTAAAGTCAATAAATGAGTTTTTAATTAGCTTATTCTTATTACTTTACTATTATAATATATTTCTGAACGCTATATTTTTAAGGTAAAGAGTAATGATTGTGTTTACTCTGTGTGCACTTGATCTGTCAAAATAAAGACAAGGAAGAGAAGTGGAGATTACGATTAACTTTATAGTTATATGATTGTTGTGCCCCAAATAAATTGTTTCATGTGAAAGTTGTATTTCATAAAATAGTCCCCAAAACAATTTACATGGTTACTTTCGACCTTATTAGTCACGATGTGGGAATCACCATACTTGACTTGTTTGGTTCTGTATATATTTTCTTTTCAAATTATCGCAACTAACTCTCGCACTTCGAATATTTGGAAATTGGATGTCGAAGAAGGACAAATTGTTGATGGCAATACATTATCCCAGGTCAGCAGGTTTCATTACGTACTTATTTTATGATTTATATAATCAGTATCGTGGATAAAATTCTGGTATATATTGTCGCCGATCTGTTTTACATTTGTATTAAATAATCTTGTTAGCCTTGAATGAAGGAGTTTCTTGTGAAATAATTACAATACTTTATAACGTAAAATGTAGTCTTAACTTTAAAAATATATCATTTTCTCTTTATAATTAGAAGTAATAAAAACCAAATTAAATAATTTAAAATGTTTTATTGTCCTGCAAGTTATTGATGTTAATATTTCTTTATATTTTAGGATGATTCAGACAAACCAAAAATCACTGAAGAAGATGATGTATTCAGCATAATAACATCAACTGTTTACTATGGGAATACTTGGACTAAGCATGGCTTTGATATGTTCTGTACTGATTGTCAGATGTTTGAACAGCAAAGGTAAGTCATTTTAATCAACATTTGTAAATTTTATTTAGTGTTTGTTAGACATTTAAAAAATCTCTCTTATGTTATTTTACCTTTTATTTTTAAGTTAACACAGTCATAATATAACTATATATAACTCATATTAATACCTTTACCAAGATCATAGTTGTAATATTTGTATTTTATAAATAACACTTATATACCACAGGGCTAGTGGAGAAAATGGTGAAGAAGCATCTCCAACAGAGGCTAATGGTAATGAGATTGATGATGAATATTTGGATTGTGGCAAAGCTGTTAATTTTACATATTATGACAACCTAGTTGGAGTAGCGAGGCGTCATCGACATCCTAATGTACCAGAACCTCAGGTAAGAGAATATTATTTTAAAATAATTGTTTAATATTTAATAATCATTGAGTAAAAAAATTGAATAAAATAATTAAAATGTATTTGTAAACATAAATCAATACTTAACATATTTTTAACTTCTGTATTCAATCTGAAATTTATAAATTCGCACTTTTTTAAGGTAATATTTACTATTAATATTATTTTTCAGGTTGCCCTTATTTTTACAAAGAAAAAATCCTACAAAAATGGTGTAACAGAATTAGACATAAATGCATTAGAAAAACGTCTCAAAAAGGCTAAAAGGGAAAAACCAAAGTCAGTACAGCTTTACAATCAAATTGGTAATTTCTGGAGAATCAAAGGTGATACAAGACAGTCCATTGAGTGTTTCCGACGAGCACTAGCTGTTTCACCTTATAATGCTGAAGTGAGTACCCTTAAATACTTACTACTAGTATAAAAGTCATGAAGATTTTCAATTGAATGAATGTTAGTTGCTCTTTCACTCCAAATCCAGATAAAATTTTCCTTATATGACAGTATAATGCATAGGCTACAATTTATAAAGATATTCTTTAATTAATAAAAATTATAACAATGAATCTCAAAAATTTTGGTAAAATTCCTGCTCATAGGCAGTAGAAATTAAAAAAATTTCTTACTTTAATGGTTATTAAGATTTGTATTTTAGTATCATTAATAAATAATAATAAACGCATCACACTCAACGGCCCCCATTAAGACCTCGTGGTCTTGTGCCGGGGGTCCGGAAACACACACAACACTAACACAACCACCCCGACCACGACAAACATCCGTATGGCCAATACAGACGTTTGCCGTGAGCGGGGATCGAACCCGCGACCGTTAGCGCTTCAGTCAGTTGCAGTGACCTCTGCGCCAACGTGCCTGTCAAAGAAATATTTATATCTGTTACGAGAGCAAAACTTACAAGTGTAATTCCCACTTTATACCTGTGATTACTCACTTCTACCATCATATGGCAACGGAACAATACATACTATAATAAAGACGTAACAAAGCTATTTGTGACAATAACGATGTTGGTAGGTAACCTATCTGACTGCTACAGCTCATGTCAAACTCGAACGATATTCACGCATTTAAATTAGTGTTAGCTTGTTTCGATGTTCAAGTGCTGAATTTACGTTTCAATTCATAAAATTAATACGTGAATGGTGTGAAAGAAGTTGTATACACAATTTTATGATGACCAGTTGATTAGTTTAGGTGTAGCAAATAAATAAAACTTGCATTCACATTCATATTAATAAAGGTAGAAATAGATCCACGCATGTTCCAGGCTCGAAATATATAATACATTTCTCATTATTTTATTTTTGTTGTGTAATAAACACGCCTGTACGTTTAGGATTTCATTACTGTACTGTAGTACCTAACATAAAATCTACCAAATTTTTTAAACGACTTCGAAAAAAGTACGTTCTGCATTCGATCTGTATGTATGTATTTATGTAAATGTAGCATTCGATTGGAATAGGGTTTTCGTTATTTAAATACATATTTTCCCACAAAAGTTTTAGACTATAATGTATTATAATCTAATGAATCATCAGAGGAAATCTTCAATTATTAACAGCAAATTACATCACTGCGATCGTTTGTCCACTTAAAGATAGAACAACAGTTCTGTTTGAAGTTGGTGATATTTTTCTTCGAATATATATTTACAATATTTCTACAGGTGTTATTAAACTTAGCACGCGTGCTGTTCACGCTGCAATACCTCGACGACGCGATCTACCTCACGCGGCGCTCCCTGGAGGTGCAGCCGCCAGATCGCAGCGCGTGGCAGCAGTACTTCACACTCGGCGAGATATTCAAAGCTTATGGACATTATCAGGTAAATCTCATTTCATGTAAGTTTGTTGGTATGAATTATGCGCATAACGCTGCGCAGAACACAAAATTAAGCACCAGGACAGGTCGTTTAGACATTTCTTTATTTCAAATTATTAAATACTTCTTATGTTATATATGTCAAATTAATATGTTTAAATCATTATCTAATTATTTTTTAGCAGATTTTAATCCAATTCATTCCGAATGTGTTGTTAATAGTGTTGTCTGTGTTCTCAAATAGTTGAAAACATTAATACTGAACCAGTGTAATTGTTCGAAGAATCGCGATTTTAGTTCCGAGCTGCGTATCCTTACCAAATAATTAAAGACAAATAGATTACAAATTTTATAAAGATTATAATAATATACATTAATTGTTTACTCTACTGTACGCCTCGTATACAGACCAACAGTGACTCGCCTCATATTCAGACCATCATACTTCCGTGAAGTACTACTACTAGTACCGAGGTGTACTAGGTGGTTGTGGTAATGCAAGTTCGACTACCTGAACCTCTTTAATACCGGAACGCGGATGCATCGCATTTCCGTGAACTGGCCGAAATGTGGATCCGGGTCTCATTTACATCGCGCAATTTTCTTTATTTATAAATTGCTATGATTAAAATAAAACTATTTTGTATTCAAATAAATACCAAAAAAACTAAAGTAATCTTTAAACTTAAAATCTGTTAAAATATCTTTTGTATTTTTTTAAATATTTTTTGACAAATTTTACTGTTACTTGAAGCCGCGTATAACAGAAATTTTGCGACGTACATGGAAACGTCATTTTATTTGTTGCGGCATTAAAGAGCTTTAGATATTTCTTTAACGTTCTCCATACAAAAATTCATCTTTGTTTGTTTTTCCCCTTTAAGTTTTATTCTCGCGATAAAAAACAGCCTATTTTTGAGGAAGGAAACAGGCTATTTTATATTACAGAAAATATTCTACAGTAACTTACCTTTAGGCTTCATATTTATATAAAAAATCCTATATTAAACGCATCACACTCAATGGCCCCCATTAAGACCTCGTGGCCTTGTTTCAGGGGTTCGGAAACACACAACACTAACACAAACGTCCAGACCACGACAAACATCCGTATGGCTAATACAGACTTTTGCCATGAGCAGGGATCGAACCCGCGACTGTTAGCGCTTCAGTCAGTTGCAGAGACCACTGCGCCAACGTGTCTGACAAAAAATATTTAATTTAAAATGCTTAATTAAAGTTAAAAAAACATATCAAAACATTTTATACATTTAGTATTCCATATATTGCTCTCTAAATACCCGGATACCCGGGGTATTTAAATTATTTTAAAGATTTTTAACCTCATGGGTTATCATACCCCAGTATCAGCGTTTCTCAATGTTTGCAAAATTAGTCAAAAAAATACCGATCAAAAATTATTCCTTGTCGCAGTACGGGTGCTTATCTATCTTAAATACAAATATGGAATATGTCTACAGGAGGCAGCTGTCCATCTGAAACACGCACTAGACTTGCGACCAGATTTCGAGCCTGCGTTGGTCGCACTCAAAGACATCGAGAACATACCAGAAGCTTCCGTACACATGTACACGCTCCTAATCATCGTTTGTTTGGTAAGTTTCACATATTTTATTTATAGATTTATATTATTTTTTTCTCCTAACGTTTCGGTATATTGTGTATAAACAAGTACTAAATTTCAGCTATTACTCTAGAAAATTTATAGTTGAAATTGTTGTTCTGCCAATAGTAGCGCCACCTACCAGGTCCAATTGCGAATCTAACCCATCATGTTAGAAATAATCCATATACACACACACCATCTAAACACTCAATGTTATCAAAAGCTGTTTAAGAGTTCGGTTTCGTAAATGCGAACAGAAAAAAAATAATCACATACAAATGTATATGTAAAGCATGTCGCACTCTTTTTTGTCTTTCTGTCTCTCTCTCTCTTCGCATACCGAAATAGATTGACGTAATAAAAAAGAAATAAGTCCCAAAATCATTCAGATAATACAAGTAAATTAATAATAATAAACTTTATTGTTCATCACAAGGACTCAAATTTTACAATAAAGATAAGATAAAAAAGGTTTAAAATTAGGTATACAATCAAACAATTTTATATAATGCTAAATATGGTAAAGCATTAAGTGTTTCCAATCAACAAAATATCTAATCATTGATTGTAATAATTAAAATTACAAACAATGACAACATTGTAATTTGAATGAAGTTAGACTATGATAAGTTAGATGTCACCGGGGATACTGCAAAACTGCGTATCTAGCTTTTCCTACAAAGTCGAAATTAGAGCCAAATATTAAACTACAGTGATAAAAAATAAGGCCTTATGGGCTTTTACCATTGCGCATTAGTATTTCGACTATATGTGAAATTTATTTATGTTATGTACTAATTTATAGCTAGCTTGTTTTTATCAATAATGAAATTTAACATTTGATTCAAAGATGAACCTTATTACAAATGCCTGTTACGCGGTTTTGCACAATCCCCGACGATACATTCTTACCTACAACTTAATTATATTTTATAACTTATCTCGTAAAGACTATACCCAAGATTGCTTTTGATTTACTAACAAACATTGTATAATTATCTACGAATTCATAAAATAGCACTTTATATTTTTTACAACTATTTTATTTTAAAATTATTAATTCATTATAATTAATAGCATAAGTGCAGAGACTACTTTAAAGGTAGTTTGAATAAATTAAAGTTCATAAAATATTTATTTATTTGTTAGTGCATGCACTTCTCGGAAACTGCTTCTCGAATTTTAATGGGAATGATATGTTTCTAATTATCATGTAATCTTTTAAAATCCTGAAACTAATAAACCTCCGGTCTGAACGCTCTTTAATATTTTATAATACCGCGTGATGCCACTGATTCATAAAATTAATATAACATAAACATACAGAGGTATTAGTTATTTTCTACTAAACCTCCAAGTTAGTTTTACAATCAGACCCTCCAACAACCCCGTTCAAATATAGATTGTATACAAGCGGGAGGGGTGGAGGCGTTCCTAACATAGCAGCCAATCGATCACAGCGCATAGTAATCTATACTATTATTATAAAGTTGAGGGTAATCTCTGAAACTACTGATCCGATTTGAAAAATACTTTTTGCGTTGGATAGCCTCTTTATTTAGGTTAGTTGTAATATAGCCTATAGGCTATATTACATCACCCCTAATAAAGAGTAGTGGCTTGGTGTAATATAACCTATAGGGTATATTACATCACGCTAAGACTCATAAGAGCGAAGCGATATCCGTAAACGTGAGCGAAGCCGCGAGAGGCAGCTCGTCAAAAAAATAACGCAAAACGATCTAAACAGGTAATGGGCGTCCTGCTAGTGATACTATCGTCAGTGGACAGCGGCGGCGATGGTGACGATCACAAAACGCAGCGGCACTTCAACCGCGCTATGGCCATGCGTTCGCTGCGCGGCGTGTCGCTGACCGGCGCCCGCGGGAGGAAGAAAGGCGGCTCGTAAGCGACGCGACCCGGGCCTGAGTTTACCACCTCTGCAAGTACCACTATACGTTCCTTTTTATACGAGCCACGGGTTTGTAACCGCTGTAGTTAGAACGGTGGTTGTCAAATTTACTCACTGAATTGAAGATTTAAAACTGTCGTGTTTTAATTGATACTGGAGTTGTAAACATTTGGTAGCGAGACGGTAACAATTGGTTTAGTTTTTCGGTTTCACAATGGTCATGTTTTCGTTACGCGGCGTATCGCTGACCGGCGAAGGCGGGAGGAAGAAAGGCCTAAGCGACGCGTTTGCCTGCGAGCCTGAGTTTACCACCTCTGCAAGTACCATTATACGTTACTTTTTATACGAGCCACGGGTTTGTAACCGCTGTAGTTATAACGGTGATTGTTAAATTTACTAACTGAATTGCAGATTCAAAACGGTCGTGTTTTATATTGATTCTTGAATCATAGACAGTTGATAGCAAGACAATAGCAATTGAGTTAGTTTTTCGGATTCGACACGGCCATGCGTTCACTACGCGGCGCGTTTTCTGCAAGTTTTACACGTAAATTTCTATACGATTCTCTGGGATTGTCAGCACTGTAGTTGCATCGAGTTTTGCCAAAATTTAAAACTGTCGTGATCTAATTTATACTGGAATTGTTGATATTTGATGGCAAGATGACAGCAGTTAATTTAGTTTTCTTACAAAGTGATTTTTTTTTTCGATAAGTGTCTATATCTGTTCAAGATGAGTTATATTAATTAAAAAAATATCGTACAAGACTAATTAAAATCATACAAGATCTTGAAAATATCCCCATTCGTGACATATTTCGAAGTCATCAAATTTCATTTTACAAATTTATCTTCTGTGGCTTAAAACACATATCGCGAATACTTTGTCATTTCGAAAATAGCTTCGTCATTTCTAACTCAAACATTGTCTTTAAATATTGAAAAAGTGAGTGTATTCGACAACTACACAACCACAGGTTTGCAACCACTGTTACAAGAACTGTTGATTCGTGGTTCATAATTTACTTTTGTGGCTCAATTTAAAATTAACCTTATCAGATTTATTTTTGGTTACAATAACCACACCATTGACAGAGTTATACATAAAAACTTATGGGAAATGTAACAAACGATGTTGAAGTACTTACTGATGAATGCTCAAATAATAATTATTTATTCATGACTGTTTTAAATTGATTTGTTATGACCTAGTTTTATTGAATCGATACAAAATGTGACACAATTGTAATTTCTAGTGTTGTCTTCTAAAATATGATTGTATACAATGAAGGATAGTAGAGAATCTTTATTAACAAACTATCTATTTCGCGTGATTGTTACACGTAATTATTAATTATTATGTCATTAATTGATTAATGTCGTTACGTACCTTCAACGATAAATTTTTTCGAACAATATTTCGTGGGTATAAAAAATTAGTACAAATATTGTTAAATGTGTTCCACGATGTGCCTAACAAAATATCAAAGTATGCTTATGCTATTTCTTACGCAAAAGCAGCGTTTAATTTTGTTTAATTACTAAAGAAAAAATGGGAAATTCAAAACGTTCGTTATTTCCATTTGAAACTACAATTTAAACAATATATTCTGTTGAATATATTACCAAAATGTATCATACTAATCTTTTTTTTTTGTTCAATGTTTACATAAATCAAGTTAATGACTTCACATTGCTCATTCAATTAACGTTATATTTGATATTGTTTTTTTAGGTTTATTTGTACATTTTAGTTAAGGTTGTGAGTTCCAAATAATTGTTTTTACTTGTAAGAGATTTTAAACTCAGGCTAATGAATAAACAACGTACAACATTTAATCGCTTGCTGAGCGCAAATACAAGTGACGTTAAAAGCTAAAATGTTACTATTTCTAGTGTTAATCGCTATTGATACCTATCGGCGAGTACCGGCGTTGTAGTACTGTTCTGTTAAATTTTTCATATATTTTTTTTATAATATAAAATAACCTTTTTAATTAAAAATAACTTTACACCTTGTTCATAACAGAAGATTTTTTTCTATGATTAAGTCTTAATTATACGGTCGAATTGAGAACACTCCTTTTTTTGAAGTCGGTTAAAAATATAATATATTTCAGTCTGCCTGCATAATTCAAAGTGATTTTGTGATTCAAACCTAAAAATGATTTTAAAAAACTAGTTTTAAAATATTTAATTGCACAGCTTTATGGCTGTAATACAAATATGTATAACAAATTAAAAATCTAAAATGTTTGCTTTAGGTTGTGATTATAAAATACAATTTTAATGTCAACGAATTTATTAGTCTTGCTTGTTAGGTGTTGCCATAAGCCAAAGAGGTGTCTTTTACATTTCTGTATATTAAACATATTAAAATCATTTTAATGGCAGGTAAAATAGCTAGGCCTTTAATGAAACGATGACATCAACTATAACATTAACTTATTCTTAGGCGAGAATAACGTTTGTAAGTTTTACTCTCATTCACGTAAAACAACTCAGTAACCTGGTAACCTAAATAACCTTAGGAAAACTTGCTGTCAAAAAGGCACTGACAGTAAATTTCTTTAGGTATAAACAAACAACTTGTCACAACAAGTCTTTGTGAAATTCTGAAGGTATAACTTCTAAGTGTAATTCTCGCCTTACAAGGTGTAATGTTCTTTGTATTTCTACTAATTTCAATAACCGTGTTGTGAATTAACTATAGATGCTACGACGGAACTACAATGACAGGTTGTGTTAACTCTATTTAATGGAACAGTACTAGCAAACAGAGGCTAAATGGCTTATGTACAAATAATCTTTATATGATACTGACCGATATGGTCTTGCCATATCCAATTTGATCTCCGCTTTGTAGTCTTCAACACCTTAAGGTAGGTCGTATCTAAAGTGGTTTTCCTTATAGCAGTACATTAAACGGTATTAAGTTTTACGAACATGATATAATTAATTTACACATTGACATTCTCGTTTACATGTTATGGTAAGATTAATTACAATATATTTCTAGAATGTAGTTCGTCCTATTAAAATAATTTCGAATTGATAAGCTCGAATTTGGTATTGTAATAACTGCGTACAAAGGAATCAACCCAAACTTAATGTAGAGGAAGACTCAAACCGTTTTGGCTCGCCAGTCTTGCAAATGAGCGTTTTACTGCAACCTAGTCATTCACTTAGACAAGTTTGGTCTACGGAACCGTGTGTAATTCTTAGTAGTGCATGCAAGTAACTCGTTAAGTGTTCGTAGCGTCTAAGGATTTTAAAGTTGCAAGTCTTAAAAATCTGAGATTGGAAAAAAATGTACCTGTTTTCAGTGGTTCTTTTGTTAATTTTTGACTATTTATTACTTAATACATGATTGTCTTAGCATCTACGTTTGTTTTATTTACCTAAACGTGAAGATCACGTCAAACCAGTTCAACGTAAATAAAACTGGTTTATTAAAAAATAATGTATTTATTATAAAATGTATACATGTAACTGAAAAAAAAAGTCCGCCTTTACATTGACTAAAGCCATCTCGATTATTCATCTAAAGCCAGCCGAAACGTTGTCGAATATTTCATGGTGAGTTAATTTACAATTTCAATTTTGAGGGCAGTGACCATACTAGCTTCTTATACCTAGATAACCAAAACAAGATGCAGATTACAGCAGCAAGATAATCGTTAGTCATAACCAGTTGAATATTTTTTTTATCAATATGATACAATAAAGAATTTAAGCGATGTCGTGGATGCCGAGGCGGAATATATCGTGCTGTACAAAGAAAGAATCTCCAAGTGGCTTCAAAACGAAAGTCTGCATGTACGGATGTGGAGGATCGTCATCACACTGCAATAAGAAAAACATATTTTAATATGTAATAGATTTATATTTAGTCTAGATTCTAGATAATGAGGGAGAAAAGCCGGGGAAATCTCTATCTGTTAACATTAAATGTAGCATAAGAAATAAGTCATTCCTTACAATGTAAATAAGCTGCCAGGTTTTGGTTTGTTGTTCAGTTTGTAATTTACAGATTTGTTTTTTATACATTCTCGACATATTCTAATACAGACTAAAACAAACTTTTCAATCATGTGTATATAGGTATTTCCATATCATAGGTATAAGATACAAAAAAATTGTTTTTTTTTTTTTTTAAGTTACCTTGTTATATGTTATTCTGAATGTTTTATTTAGTAGTTTAAAAGAACATCCTTTAAAGTTCTAAAAGTTTACTGTCGACTTTATTCTAAACGGACTTTTTATAAAAAGGTGAACTGACTACAAAAGCATAACAAAATACTTAATTTCATTTACTTCAATTACATATTTATTCTAGCTATTTTGATTTTAAAACAGAAGTGCAGCCTTTGCAGTTTAGTTAAAAATATTTTGATAAAAATTTATAATAAAGAAATTACCAAATCAGTTAAGTAGTTTTTAACTAATTTGTGAATGTTCACATAAAAAAATTCCCCAGTGAATGGAAAACCTCCTTTTTTGGAGTCGGTTAAAAAGGCAATACATATAGTTACATAAATAAAGTGTTCGACCTTGTAAAATGTATTTTCTATACTTTCAATATATGGGAGCAAAATACTAAATATTACTAGGATATATTAAAATTATATTTAAAAAGGTATGACACAGAAAGACGTAAACTTGTTATTCTCGGCTTTGAGCGAGGGTGCTTAGCCAAAGAAGCTATTATAGCAATTACAGAAAATTTAAATAATCAGATTTTAGCAACCAGTGATACTATCAGAATAAATCTTAACAGAAAAACCAATGATTTCTTAAAAATAATATAAATTCCAATGTGATTTTATTTGTTACACATTCACACCTTAATTACTCAAATTATTGTCATGAAATTTTGCATACACATTCCGAGGTACAAAAAACGCCACTAGGGATCTTTCATCCAGAAACAAGTACTTTTTCAGAGGAATAGAAAAATAACAATCATTAATTTTTAAAATTTAGATAAAACAACATATTTCCAGTCAGCAAATTTTAAATGTCAAAACAAATAATGTAATACAGTGTTGAAAAAACTCATAATAAAAAAAAAGAAAACAAATTTAGTTTAGTTTAAAGTTATCATTGAATGTCACAAGATAACATAATGCATTAATTAAATAAATATATAAGTTTTGTGTTAAATACCATAATATCCAGCATATTTTTATAGCCAATTACAAATTGTATCTAAACATGAAAGTAAACACTTATTCGTTAATCTGTTTTAACTAGTACTAATCCAATAATAAATATATTATTATGAGCTATTTTTGCTATTGTGTGTTAATATAAGACGAAACAATGTAACTATTAATAGGATGCTGATAAGCAATAATGTGTCAACCCACATAGTCAAATTCGGAAATATTGATGTATTATGATTCTGCATCACCTACTTAACATTATTAAAAAATAATTAAAGTCATATAAACTAAATAAGTATGAAAAAAAGTTTCTTAATTAATTGGTTTGAATTAAAAGTGCATTCCATATTTTGCAATTTATACAATAACCTCAAATATTTGAAAAACTTTTTATTAGATAATATATTAGTCTGAATTTAATTAATTATACCTTTTATCAAAAAATAAAAGAAAAGATGGATATATACTTCTTCAAACAAATTTGTTAAAAATTACTTTGACATCTTAAGACGCCATTTTCTCAAAATGAAGTCCGTGTGGCTTGTCACAGTATTGCTTATCAGCGTCCAATTTTGAAAAGGGTGTTAATATGCATGCAATAAATACAAACTCAATTTGCTGATAAAAGAATTGCTGTATGTGAATTCAACCATTCAATACAACAGATATAACGCATATTGTCGCTTAAATTTGAACATCATGTAAGTAAAAATTAGCAAGATTTAATTTAATCAAATGAGTTAAATAATTATGTCTATATAAAATAATGCAGTTTTCTCACTGTCCTGTAAAGTTACAAATTACAACTAATGTTGTATTAGAACTTAAGCGACGGTCTTTGATAAATGTATGGCCTGATATGATTCTCATGCCTCAATCAATGACTGCAGTCAGTAATGTTTGATAAAATACATACTATGACATGTGTTACTTATGCAATTTACGTATATTTGGTTTAGTTCTGTCTGAATTAATAAAATTTAATATTATATTGATTATAGAATAAATTATCCATTAGCTACTTTTAATAGCTAACAAAATATAATATCCAACGCATGAAAAGTGACATGGATAAAAAACATTTCAATGTGTGTTTGTTTCACATAAATTGAGAATGGTAACTAGTTTAGTGCTAGAACTGATAGTAAGTTCATCAGATATTACTAAAATATTATTTACATGTGCAAACAAAGCCATCCACAAGCTTACTTTTTTATGTAAAATTACCCTTAAACGTCATGTAGAGCCAGCCTGAACATATCATGTTCAACATAGAACGAGTTCCCTATTGGCTTCAACACAAACGTTTGGAAGTATGCATGTGGCTGATCATCATCTGTCTGTATAAAGCAGCCATACTTATATTACAAAAATTAATAAATATATATATATGATACAATGAATATATTAATAATATAAAATAAACAATACATTTCTAAAGCTTTGGTACCTAAAATGGTAGCATGTCACATATTAACTCTGGAATTAAAATAACTTACACTTAGCATTAAGTGTTTCATTGGATAACGTGCATTATATCCAGAGTCAGTATGTGAGAAAGAAAATTGATGCTATAGAGCGGTCAATAAATGACGACCACCACCATCCTAGGAGATTCAGAGTTTAAGTGAGCATTGTAGTCTAAATAGGTGATTTAAGCAGTATTGTAACAAAAAATATATATCTATTTTTAAATAAATTTTGAGTAATAACATACCTGAAGTCTACCGAGAACATTGATTAGAACACCTCCATCAAACATAGGTTGTGAATCAACTGAAGTTATAAGTCTTCCAATCTTTTGAAATGTTAAACTCTGAAATTAGGAATTGCATACAATCAATTGATTATGTTACCATACATTTTGTAATTTTTGTATGTTATTATGAAATGCTTAACAATTACTAAAGAACTTTGATATAGTTACTTTTTCTTTTACTATAAAAGTAGTATTAATTTCAGTGGACCATGATGATTACTAACAGTAATAACTGCGTAATTAATAAAAGTAGATAAAATCTTATGGAAAACCTTTAGAATTAAATGCAAAAATAGTTGTGTTGTTTTGTAGCATGTAATATATTTGATACCTACATTAAGCTTTTCCATTATTTTGACAGCACCTTGTAACTGGACTCCTTCAAAAGTCATAAATGATGTTTCAACCTGAAATTGTATCATATAAGTTTAAGAAGGGTTTTTATTTAACCAAATATATTCTTTTCAATTTATATATATAAATAAATAGTTTGCCGAGAAAATTATACACATATTCTATTTAGGGCGATAAAAAGCCCCAAATTATCATGCGATTTCCAAAAAACTCACAAAAATTTCAGAATAATAATCATATTACTTTGACATTATTTCGGCGGGAGGTTTTCAGTTAACCTTAAAATTTTTAGTGTAAGTCTTTGAAAACATAATAGATTAAGGAAATTTAATCATTGAATGTAAATATTATTTTAAAAGTGACTTCTACTACTTACATTGTACATATTAGCGAGATTTGGTCGCTGTGCCGGATCATCAAACAGTGTGTAATATTGCTGTACAAAACCTTTTCCAATCGCATCATACTGTGGATTTAGTGCCATAGACATGACTAGTTAGTCCCAAATATCGGTATATGTCTCGAAATCTCACTAATTACGAAAATTCAGGCCTGTGGAGGACCTACAGCATACCTTTTACACAGCAAAAATGGCAAACGGTTTTTGGTGTTGCTATTGCTGGTTTTGGATTGATGATTCATAACACGATAATAAAAGAATAGTTTTTTATTAATAGAAAATAAATATAATATTACAATAAATGTATTTCAAATGCCACCTAAGTATATAAAATGGAATAATAAAATAATCTCTTTATTTTTTATTAAAAGTTTGTTTTTCAATAAAAGCTCTTTTAATTTTACATGCAGAAACCAAACGCTTATAAGATTATACCATAATCAGCGACGAGGACAACGTTTGACGTTAGAAACTGAAATAATATTAATTTATGATGTAAAAATAACGTAAAATAATAATAAAAAGATACAATAAAAACATATTAGTACTCTGTGGACTTTATGCTTAATATTAGACGTTTTACTTGACATTAGTGTTTTAAAACTATCGACAATTGGACTATCGATTGTTTTAATCAATAATAGATACTATCAAACCTATCGATTATATGTATATATCGGTAGTAATATTGTTTAAATTCAAAACTATCGAAAGTATCGACCCTTGAAAACAATAAATTGTCAATAATGATACTGTTATAACGGTAACTATAAATTGTATCGCTTGGTTATACAATACTACAGAAAGTATCGATATAATAAATAGTTTATGTTTTTAATGATCGGTACTATCGATAAAAATATTGATACTTATATAAACAGTAATGTTTCAATAAATACCGAATGCACAATCAGAAATATCGATAGTATGTTATTGAAACCGTTTCTTTTTTTAAAACTATCGAAAGTCTATTGATTATATAGGTTGAACAATCGAGCAACAACACTAGTTGACACTTGAAATTTGATTGAAGTTTTGACTTGGTTTTGTCAAAATACCTAACTTTGCAGTTTGTATGAAGAAAATCGTTGGTGGTGTGATGTATTTATAATCCAGGCGTTTACATATAATCTATTTGATATTTATTAACTAATCTGGTAATATAAACGGCTCATAAAGGATTACAAAACTTAACAATTAAGTTTTTATTGTAACCTGAAAAATGTCTCTGGCTGACGAATTACTCGCCGATTTAGAAGAAAACGATGATGGAGAACTAGAAGCAGTAATTGAAAGCAAAACTGGTAATACTGATTCACATGAATTTACTGCGCCATTTCCAGTTATACCAAAAGAAGAAGAAATAAAAAATGTATCAATTAGAGAGCTGGCTAAACTACGAGATTCCCAACGTTTAAAGAGAGTAAGTAAATAGAAGAACTGTTATTATAAAAATAATAGAACCTCGTAAAATATTTAGTAAGGAATTTTTAAAGTTTTTTTTATATACAGTATGGCCACATATCACTATATAGTGAGCTATGGTTTTCATTAGCAGGAAATTGGTGAAATAATTTATTATAATAGTTATTATGAAAAATGTGATAAAAAAATTTCCATTTCCTGAACTTGAGAGTTTACTGGGGTGTTAAGGGGGTCCCCCCTCCACCCACATAAATTTTTTCACCAATTTTTTCCTAATTAAATCTAAAGCTCACCCCATTTCACTTTGAATTTAATGTCAGAATTACAATGCAATGGTACCCAAACATTTCAAGCACTTTTAAACAATTTCTAATTGATATTTAATTTTTATTGAACATCAATATTTTAGGTTGTAACTGAAATTGAACAAAATGTTGGTAATGATAGAAAGAAGATAGAAGTTACTGGATTGATGGAATCTGATCCCGAGTATCAATTGATTGTTGAAGCTAATAACATTGCCGTAGAAATTGATGGTGAAATTGGTATGCTTTAAATATTCAATCTTTAAACACAAGTTTGCTTAGCACGTTTTTAAAATTTAAATACAGCCTTACACTTACACTTTAACATAAAAAAAATTGGTGGGATTATTAAAATAAATAATCTAAAAGGTTTAAATCTGATTAAAATAATTAAAAAAAAAACAATTAGATTAAAATTGTATTATGTTAAAGTCATCAACACAAGTTAATTATAAATGAAAAATATTTCTATAACATGTTTAAAAAATGGTTAAGTATAGAAGTAATTATCTACGCTTAAAAGAAGTGTAGATAAACTTTAATGAAACATTTCATTTTCCAGCTATTATTCACAGATTTGTTCGGGACAAATACCAGAAAAGGTTTCCAGAACTGGAGTCATTGATAATAACTCCTTTGGAGTATATCCGCACAGTGAAGGAATTAGGGAATGACTTAGATAGAGCTAAAAATAATGAGACCCTGCAAAGTTTCCTCACTCAAGCGACTATTATGATAGTATCTGTTACAGCTTCTACAACACAAGGGTGAGAAATATACAATAATTTTTGTCATATACTTAATGATGCTGTCTTAATTTGTAGTTAAACATAACCTGCCTTACTACAAAAGATTTAAACAGACGTTAAACGCGTGTTTAAAAAAATCCGTACTACAAATCCGCGTCTAAGCACAGTTTTGAGTTAAACATGCTTTAGATATAGATTAACATACGTTTAACTGAGTTTAATAGATGTCTAAAACCTATTTCAACTGTCAAATGTAAAATACAACATTTTATCAATAAGTTTTTTTATGACTTTATTCGTTTTAAAGCAATTTATACAACATTTTAAGCAATGTTTAATTTTTAAACACTGTTTAGCTAGACACGTGTTGAACATGGTTTTAATGCGTCTTTTGTAGTATGACAGAACAATTTTAACAGTAATTACATGAAAAAGTACTAGTTTTACCATAGTCATGACTAGACTATGATGCCATTAAGCTATGTGTACCAACTATGACAAGATTCTTGATATGTGCATCTATTCTCTAAATTGAGAATTTTTGTTATGATTTTCAATTTTTAATGTTATCAGTACATAAAATACAGTACTGTACAGCTGACTTAAGTCATTAATATACAATTAGTGTGTATATTTAATTTTGAAAAATTTTTAACGCAGGAAGCTGCTGTCAGACAATGAATTACATGAGATTTTTGAAGCCTGTGATATGGCAGCAGAACTAAACAACTTCAAGTCTAAAATTTACGAATATGTTGAGAGCAGAATGACATTTATAGCTCCAAATATAACAGCAATTGTAGGTAAGTACTTCATAATATATTTAATAATACTTTGAAGCTCTATTTTTTATATGTTTTTAACATATCTATACCAATTAAATTGTTACTCATCTAGTATGTTCGTACATCTGAAGAAAATACTACAATCAACAGT
Organism: Hypolimnas misippus; assembly: GCA_037950945.1. Lineage (NCBI taxonomy): Eukaryota > Metazoa > Arthropoda > Insecta > Lepidoptera > Nymphalidae > Hypolimnas > Hypolimnas misippus. The sequence goes on from JBBEEQ010000024.1 coordinate 4,339,928, forward strand.
AAGATGCAGTTTTTTCCTTTTAATTTTTTTATCTAGGACTCCAGTAATAATGTATTTAACTTTGTCACTACAATATAAATTATAAAAACTCAGAGGTCATTCATTAAGTTAAAGAAAAACATTAATCAACTCAAAAATCAACATCATAGTGTGCACCATACAAATTGTTTTTGTTGTTAAGAATTTCTTTTGTTGTTTATTCTATTGTTTTTAAGTGTAAACATAACACAGTTTAATTTATTATTTCTTATCAATGTGTAACTTGTAAATACCTGTTTGTATCACACTATGATGTTTTAAATAAATAAATAAACTAGTATTTAATATTGTGCCATATAGGCAAAGCTCAAAGTATCAACCAGTATTTAATATCTTTGTAGGTGCGTCAACAGCAGCGAAGATACTCGGTGTGGCAGGTGGCCTGTCAAAATTGTCAAAGATGCCTGCTTGTAATGTACTGCCTTTGGGACAACAGAAGAAAACACTGTCTGGATTCTCACAAGCAGCGTCTTTACCGCATACAGGATTTCTATATTTCTCACAGATTGTACAGGATACGACCCCTGTGAGTACAAAAATGTTTTATTTATTACCGTTTGTGGTTTCACTTGCACTTATGCTTATTAATTTGCTCCTATGAAACCTAGCATGATGTAATATAGCGGATAACCTTCCTTAATAAATGGACTATTAGCAAAAATAATTTTTCAAATTGGATCAGTAGTTTCAGAGCTTATCCTCTTAGCATACAAACTTACAAACAAATTTTATCTCTTTATAATATTAGTATATGTGATGACAATAAAGAAACAATACCAATACCAATTCTTGTTTAAACAAATTGATTTTTTTTCAGTACTATTTGTTTTTGTTATTTATTTCTAATTAAAAGTTGTACTCTAAATATTTAAAAAAGTCATCCCACTTAAATGATTGATATGGAATTAAATAAAAGCTGTGATGTGAATAGCCGATGTTATTAATTGAAATTTATAATATAATGATATCATTAAAAAAAAATTATTACATATGCTATTTTATTGATATCATAAATTAATTACCTATTATATCAAAATAGGAGTTGCGGTACAAAGCCGCTAAGCTTGTATCTACTAAACTAACTCTGGCGGCACGAGTTGATGCATGCCACGAAAGCACAGATGGAAGTATAGGACGAATGCTTCGAGAGGGAATTGAGAAGAAATTAGATAAACTACAGGTAAGTTTTTAACTTTGAGTTTTATAAAGACCCTATTAATAGGCAAAAGAGTGAATACATTAGTTATTAATTAGAAAATAATATTTTATGAATACAAATGTTGTGCCTTATTAAATAAATATGAAGTAATTAAAAACAACATTCTAAACGCTGGTCACGAAAATATTATATTTCGAAGAAGTAATAATAGAATTATTTAAGTAAACAAGACAAAACAGTTACTATATGGAAGCTGATAAGCGATACTATATCAAGCCCCACACACTAGTTTGAGAAAATGGCGTCAAAAGATGTCAAACCTATTCTTAATAAATTTGTTTGAAGAATTAAAAACAGATTTATTCATTGAATGTGTTATCTAATAAATAAGTTTTTCAAATATTTACGATTATTGTATAAATTGCAAAATATGGAACGCATTTGAAATTCGAAACATTAAATTAAGAGACTCTTTCATACTTATTTAGTTCAGAAGACTTGAAAAAATGTTGTATAAAATTAAATACGTGATGCATTATCAGAATACATCAATAACTACGAATTTGATTTTTGTGGGTTGACACATTATTGCTTATCAGCACCCATATATGACATCTACCTTTTATGATTTATAATTTTTGTATTGAAATATAATAAATATCTCCTTAGCATTGAAACCTAGCGTTTCCCGCGACTTCGTCCGCGTAGTTATACCGCACTCCCATTCACACCACACTCCCACGTGGATGCATTATTTCATAATATTTTCGCGCGCCAGGAGCCGCCGCCGGTGAAGTTCGTGAAGCCGCTGCCGAAGCCGATCGAGCAGAGCCGCAAGAAGCGCGGCGGCAAGCGCGTGCGCAAGATGAAGGAGCGCTACGCGATGACCGAGTTCCGCAAGAACGCGAACCGGCTCAACTTCGCTGACGTGAGTGTAACGTCGCGTTCATGTTTTTAATCGATTTAAAAAAATAGGTTCTGTATTTGATTCGTAGTTTTTTGACACCTTATTGAACACTAGCTACCCCTAGCGGTTTCAGTCGCGTTTATGGAAACTGATTTATTTTACCCTTGATAAAGAGGCTATCCAACGCAAAAAGAATTTTTCAAATTGAATCAGATGTTTTCAAAAATTACCCCTTACAAACAAACTTATAAACAAATTTTACCTATTTATAATATTAGTATAGACAAAGAAAGAATTAAACAAGAAATAACAAAAATAAGAAAATTAAGATCGTGCAAAGGCTGTTGCTGAAGCAATCTCTGACAGACAACTTAAAATGTAAGGAGAGAAAAGAAGGAGAATAAATAAAAATTTAAGATAGGTTTTTTACATATGTCTGTATACAGGTTGTAATTTTTTACTGGTCGTGGTAGGTTAAATCTGGAACTATAAAGAATAGCGAAAAATACTAAAACGGCAGATTTCAACACCATCATTACCTTTTTGAAAAATTATTTTTTCTAGCTAGGAATTTAACACATTGATTGGCTAAAAGATCACACAGCCTGTATTAAAGCACCATCTGATAGTGTCACTTTTAAAAAATGCTTTTATTATTTTATGCTATTATTATTATTTACGTCTGTTAGAAATAATCTTTAAATATAGAAAACTAGGCATACAACTTAAAAATCTTTAATCCAATTACGTAAGTAAATACCATCATAAAAAATTTTTAATGAAATATCTGTTGATACCTTTTACATAAAAATCGTATATTATTTGTATTTATGATACTTCTTGTACAATACGACTTTTATTGTAAAAATTTTACTAGCTCGTTATTATAGGTATTTTAGAAGTTTCTTTATGTTGAGTTGTCTGGAAGATCACAACTTAGTGATAAGGCTGCTCTTTGCATGTTTTTAATTCTGTCTGACTTGCAAGTTTATTATAATTTTTTTTCTCTATGTAAAATATTTTTTATTATTATTTATTATTATTCAAATCAGTTCTGTAGTATAGACGCTACTGTCAAATGTGTAAAATCATTACCCATCCTTTTGGCTTCGACGTAGTCGGGTACAAGAGGGCATGGGCAACTACAAGCCCATGGTTGGCGTTGTGTGCATGAATTGCGTATTGACGAATTCTTTGAGTTAGTGACATATTCGTAAACGTTGTTCCTTTTCCGTTCGGCCAAAGTTCAAAGAGATCTCAGAACGAGAGACAGAAGATCCTCTGACTATTACAGTAAATGTTTACAATCATTTTCAATAATTACGTTGATTTATGACACACTCATTAATATGTTTTAATTTACTTGTCTTGACAAGATTAGACAAAAATAGACAATGCATATTTTAAACCTTAAGACAACTTAAGACAAGGTACCGGAATCTTACTGCCTTACTACAAAAGATTTAAACAGACATTAAACGCGCGTCTAAGACAGTTTTGAGTTAAACATGCTTTAGACATAGATTAATATACGTTTAAGTGAGTTTAATAGATGTTTAAAACCTATTTTTGCTGTTAAATGTAACGTATAACATTTTATCAATATGTTTTTTTATAAGTTTATTCGCTGTTAAGCAATTTAGATAATACTTTAAGAAATGTTTAATTTTTAAACACTGTTTAGCTAGACACGCGTTGAACATGGTTTTAATGCGTCTTTTGTAGTATGACGGTTAATCTTTAATTTTATTGTATCTGTAAATTTTTAAATTGTAATTTGATTTTAAATTGCGTATTGCGTATACCATTTCGCGAGATTTAAAATCAAATTTAATCAAATCAAGATGAAATCCAAAATTCTTCTCATTATTCGTATTACATTGACTCTTATATATACATTAAATTAGCCAAGATTTGTTTGCTATATCAACTTATTCTACATAAATATAAACATTGTTGTGTTAATATAGATTTTTATATTTTCTAGCTTAATAAATTGAATCCATTAAAAATCTATCTTAAACTAAAAAAGAATTCTCTGCTAAAATGTATAGAACAAACAAAACGTTTAATTATTGTTTAATGAAACTTTTTTTAAAGTTTTATTTTATTCAAGAAATCTACACGTTATCAAATAATAAACCCCATTTAATTTTTAGTAGTTTTCTAAATTTACTTCACATTTTATTTTCGCTTTTGCGGCTTGGTTATTTTTAATTAACTTTGAAATAATTTATCTCAGCTACAAGACTAAGGCTTAACAGTAATTGTTCTGCGCTAGAATTTATTACGTTCAAGATAATTATTGCGTTTCCATCGAACAATATAAATTATACATGCGTGAAATTAGGTCTTGGTTAATGAAAATCCCATTACACTTGCATTTGGTGAAAGCTAATTGAAATTGAAACACGGAATTGCGAATAATGACTGAGATGTAATGCTACTGTTAAAACTGTGATTTACGAAATACTAATGCGACTAAACCCTGCAAGCTTTACTCATAAGAGAGTATATACATATTACACTTGCAAGTTTTACTTTCGTAATGGATATAAAATTACTCTATATCTTAGTAAAAGTTTTCGAGGAAATTATAGTTAAGAGGAGGGTTGATAAAACTTACCAAGTGTGTCACCTGTTCCACTTTTGGGCAGATTCCTTAACTTTAACAGGAAAGATATTGAAGAAAAGGACACAAACTATACAGCTTAGTAAGTCGAGATGCTCTACTAGGTCCTAATATATAGGTTTTCTTAGATTCGCTGCCGGGCATAAAATGAATTTTAAATACAAAAGCACTTAAAAACCGTGACATTTGATTTAAATCTATGTATCCATCTAGTCACTTAAATTTCCTCTTAGTTACTAATATAAGTTATGTCTTAGATGTTTTTTACTTTTACTTTTCTGAAATAATTTTAATTTTTGATACTCGTAAAATTTTCCTTTCTACTTCTCGGCTCGCAATTTTTGATATGAGCAATAAAATTTAGACAAATGCGTCTAATAACTTTCACTTTGAGTCATAATTCATTGGAACTTAATTTAGTACATTAAAATTTTAGTATGTAAGACAATATTATTAACTTAATCTTGAAATCCAAAAAAATATATATGAACGTAAAAGTATATTATTCTTAAAACTTTTTTATAACTTTTTCTTTCATTCTTCTGCAAAGTTATGTATATAAACTCATTTTTCTCTATAGGAATCGCAATAGGAGCCGGTGATAGCTTCGCATAAAGCCGACAAAACATTTAAAAATAATGATTTTCTTAAATGCCCGAATTGCTAATTTTACTAAATTATTTGAATATTGCTATGTATCTTTAATAATATAGACACTTTTTTAACCGACTTTCAACTGATTCTCAATTCGCCGTGGATTTATTTTTTATAATTATGTATAATTTGGTCAATTCATTTTTTTGCATGAAAGGGCGTACCTTTCCATTAATGCCATAGAGTTTTCATCGACCGGTTCCAAATTCGGTTCAGAAATTTGATTTTTAATTCAAAATAACTGGTATGTCATCCAAGTAAATGAAATTACCTGTTTTAATTTTTGATGTTTTCTTTTTAAAAAATATTGCGATAGAATATAAAGCATTTGTTTATGAACGACCATTCGCATAATAAGATTTCATTAGTAACTGTTGTTAAATGTGAGTATCTCATAAAGATTTTGCACTAAATTCCACTAGAATCAGAGATCATACATAATGAGATGTTTCTGATAACTAATTAAGTAATACGTTATGTACTGTAAACTTGAATAAATATTCATTTTGACTTGAGCCGAAGTGGTCCAGTGGATGTAATAAATCGATTTAACTCAATTACGCTAATTGAAATAACGGTTAAAAACACCGACTTTTTTCTATGTCACTAATGTTTTGAATTAATTTCTTACAAACTATGATTTTCAGTTATTTGTACATATGTATACAGGTGAGTTTTTAATCTGGGCGTGTGAAGGTGTAATTCACGTGTAAAGTAATAGCATTTACTTTCCAAATTTTGATCCTTGCAAGTAACACAAGTTTTAATAAAATCTCGATTAATGGCTAGGGAAATTAATTTTTCAAAAAATTAAGTACCCTGTTTTAATTTTCATCTTAATCGGTTCCCAGGGTCGTTTAAGTATTTTCGCTATTCCTTATACTTTCGGATTTGGCCTACCACGCCCAGTTAAAAACTCATCAACATCGACCACGTTCAATTGACATATAATTAAATTCACCGCTCTCATGTCCAATAATTAAGCATTAAGTAGCCCTACTTAACCGATTACTTCATTTACGTTACCATTCTACATATATCAACTTTCGAACGACGTCCCTTATTCTATTCATTTAACTTCCTCAATTTATGTGGGTATTTGGCAACGCGCTAAATGACTTCAGTAGCATGAATAAATTAAGATTGCAAGTCACAATTACCTTCGTAATAAATAATACACAACCCGCAAGTTACTAAGGCACGTAATCTCAATACCGAGTAATTATTCGTTTGTACAATCGTAAACACGAGAACAATATAAGTAATGTTAATTAACCGGCATGCAAATACAATTTATACAAGATTACGGTAATAATTACCGATATTTGCCGTTTCATTCGGATGGATATAGATGTGACGTCACGGTTGGCGGGTGGCGGCAGATGAGCAGAATTTCAAATAGTGCTCTTTTTCGCTTACTTCAAATAGACCGGAACTCGAGCTGGTGAAGCACGGACGTACGACGGCTCGTTGGTTCGCGTGCGCCAAATGCATGTTGATATGGACATGTGCGGTATTTACGTTACGAAGATATCTGTAATTTTGAATTATGCTAATTGAAATAACGACATGCCTTTGAAATGTATTCTGCAAATCTACAGTGCAGATAAAATATACTTTAAGCACTTTTTTTACTAATTTTAAGCACTTAAAACGAAAAATCACAAATGCTTGCAACTCACTAGAAGTTGCTGTTGCATCTAAGTCTTTAATTAGTCATGTCGGGTTTTTTCATACAAATATGGTATAGCCTTATGAACTTCCAAAAACATCAACTACATATTTGGAGGATTTGCTTATAAGTCCTTCATTCTACGAAAACTGGGTTAATCGTGATGTTAGATCGCCTATTCAATCGAACCTATGCATTGATATTTATAAAATTTGCTCATGCTAATGTAGCGGTACATTAATCGATTAAAATGAAGTGAACGCACGGCTTCCTCTATTTATTCCATTGAACATTACGTTTCTTCAATTGACATAAATATATGTCTGCGTATCAAATTCCATAGTATGTTTAGCTTTGTTTAATTTTAAGTTTACTCCATGACACTATGTAAAAGTGGAAACTTTATTGGCTTCTGTAATATATGATATGTAAGAAATATGATGTGTTTATTTCCCAATAATAACAATAAAATAAAAGTATTTTTCTCCGAAAACATACATGATTAGAAATACAGCAACTTAATTTTAAGTTTGCTTTCCAATTGTCTTTAAATTAAAAATTCTCCACAGATTGAAGACGACGCGTACCAAGAAGATCTGGGTTACACGCGCGGAACGATCGGCAAATCGGGTACCGGACGCGTCCGTCTTCCGCAAATAGACGAAAAAACAAAAGTACGCATCAGCAAGACGCTGCAGAAGAATCTCCAAAAACAGAATCAGCAATATGGCGGTGCGACGAGTATAAGGAGACAGGTTTCTGGTACAGCGTCCTCGGTCGCCTTCACGCCTTTGCAGGTCAGTAACTTGACTCCAGTAGCCTCTAAATCGACAACGCTGCGAACCGTGACGCGGCTTTGTTATTGTCTCGATGGAAAAATAATTATGTGTTAATTATATACTTTACTGAAATTACATTCTTGATTTTTTAAAATTTATTGTGACAGATGAAATCGGAATATTTTAGCTTAATGAAGCGATGCCGATCGTTATTTACCATTGAAGCTATTTGATAATCGAATTGGAGTTTAGAAGGAAATAATAAAGATTAATGTCTCATGACCTATAAGGGAGAAATTAAGCTGATATGTATCAGAGTAATCCCGTAATCACAAAATGCTAGTAGGAAATCGGCACGATGCCATAATAAAGTAGCTCGATAGCATCGTTTAGTGGTTATAACAGCGTAAAATATTCGCTCCACAGATTGAACTATCGATCGAGTCAAATACGGCGATATCGGATAGGTTAACTGTTACTAACTGCTTTTGCTGCGACCATGTAACCGAGATGAAACTAAAAGTTGTCGACGATACCTAACATAACTTTTTTGTCTATGATTCCATTTTTTTTTTTTTGAGTAATTATTATTTTCTTTGTAAAAAAAGAAAATTGCGTCGTTGAAATATTCATATTTCATTCGATAAAATATTAAACGCGTACTATATGGTGTTGAATACAATTTAAATACAAATAACTGGTCAAGTGCGAGTAGGACTCGCGCACCGAGGGTTCCGTACAAACTTATAGAAATCTATATAAGACTAACCCATCTACGCCATTTGTGGTCTTCATCATCAGTTCCAACATAAGTTACTATCAAAAATACCTAAATCGGTATACGCTTGCCTATAATATTTGAGGAGTTCCCTCAATTTCTCCAGGATCCCATCATCTGATCCTGACCTGAAGACAATGGGACCACCTTGGAAGTACACCTTTTCAAACAAAAAAAAAATTTTGAAAATCGGTACCCAAATGGCGGCGTAATCGGCGAACAAACATAAAAAAAATTAAATACAAGGTCGATTTGAAAACACTCCTTTTTAGAAGTCGCTTAAATATAATCAAATATTATGTAAATATGGATCACGTCCCAAAAACTATTTTGAAACTACTTAGGAGCACTTTAATTTAAAACACGATCATGGATGCAATCCATGGAAACACAAAAATTTTATTTTAAGTACTAATACACCTTATACTTAAAAAAAAAAGTTATAGCGCGATTCAGGATACACCTAGCGCCATCTCTTGACAATTTCAATGAACTAACTTGTTGACTTTGACATTAACAACATAATTATATTATATTTTATTCTCGTTTTATTTTTATTTATATTCTACTACACTCCACCACCCCTGCACTACGTTCGTAAAAAATTTAGATTTACATTATCAATCAAAATATCGAAATATATATTAGTGTTGCCAAGACGAAAATAATTAGTCCTTAATTCGAACAAAACTAATTGTTTATTTATAAATAACTAATTATATTACTAATAACGAGAAGACTTATATGTGTAGATAAATAAGTAAATTAAATAACTCGATCTGTTTGAATTTAATTTTAAAATTTTCGTACTAAGTCAATACAAGTACTTAAATCAAATCGCGTGAAGCTCTTATAATGTTAATAACGTAATGACGTTATAAATCGACGATAAAACTTTGAAATGAAAAGTTTTTTTTTATTATTTTTAGCGCGTTTAAATAATAATTAAAATAAAAAATTTTATTAATCGAGCAGAATTATATCATAATGTTGTATTAGATGGCATTAGCTGTACGCTACATCGCGCTATCATTTTGTTAGCTGCTATATATAGATTGCATTGCGTTGTTTATAAAGGTTTGCTGCTTTTTAATGTTTTCGTATTGATACAAATTTCTTCTCAGTGTTTGTAAAATTGTTTTTTTGACCATGGTCAACTTCTATGTTAATTTATTACAAGTACATATAATTTTAATTCTAAGATTAATATATTTTCCGCTTGATCAATTTACAACTTTATACATTTACGCGTTCCTGAGAAAAAGGTTGAAAGACAGACGTACAGACTGACAGACACACGAACAGAAATTTACAGTTTTCGGATTTTTTCCTTTATGTATACTAAAGGACCTTGCTCCTGGCCAAATTTCATAATGCTTGGTCAATGGAAAGTACCCTATAGGTTTTGATTCCCTTGCGAAAACGTTAAAAACGCTATCATACTTAAAATATGTGATATAAATGACCGTATCTTTTGATTGCGTTAACTTAGAAGTATGATTTTTTCACAGCTCTTAGTAATTACAACTCTGAGTACTTGACGTTGATAAAAATTTGTTACCTTCACGCGTTTCTGAGAAAAAGGTTGAAAGACAAACTTACAAACAGACAAACATACATACAAAAATTTACAGTTTTCAGATTTTTTCCTTTATTTGTACCATAAGATCTTACTTCTTGCCAAATTTCATCGTGCTAGGTCAATGGGAAGTACCCTATAGGTTTTGATTCCCTTGCGAAAACGCTAAAATGGTCAAAATATACAACATATTTTCCATTATCTTTTGATTGCGTTGACTTAGAACTTTAATATTTTCACGGCCGCATGTCATCGTAGACTTGAGTATATGATATTAATTTCAACATGATACGTCTATGCATTTCTGAGAAAAAAGGGTTGACATCCCGACAGACAGACAGACAGACAGACAGACAGACAGACAGACAGACAGACAGACAGACAGACAGACAGACAGACGGACAACAAAGTGATCCTATAAGGGTTCCGTTTTTCCTTTTAAGGTACGGAACCCTAAAAATCGTTAAAGCCGTATTAAGAATCGAGTTTATAATCTGTTTTTTATCTTTATTTTAATCGCCAATATGTTAGGTGCTGTAATGGTTAATAAACTTCTTGAACGGCGTTTTCAAGCCTCTAAGAACCCATAAATATAACCGGTAAAACGCGAGCCAAACTCGCGCACTGAGCGTTCTGTACCGCTAATATTCGACTCGCACTTGGCCGTTTATATTATTTGTTAGTAATTTTAACATAATTACGCATATTCTGAAAAGATAACCAACTTTATTTCTAAAGGACGGGCGGTCGAAAATAACACTAAATAAAATATTAAACCGGGTCCCATTAGGTATGGAATTCTACAAATAAGCTTTTAAAACTCTAAATTATTATAAAATTGTAGTAGGAACATATGATTTATTGTAATTTAAAAACAATTAAAGGCAAATAGGTCGCGGAGGTGTCAATTGAATAATTAACATCTTCAATCTTTTAAACCATTAAATTATCATAAAACTCCTCTGTTACAGCTAATAAAAAGTACATAAAAGCGAGACGTCTCTTAAATAACAATCGAGTTTAGAAATTTCAAACCTTAATTAGTGTCATAATAAAAAAAAAACGTTACTTCGTGAGAAAACTTCTGCGGGTGTTAAGAGATTATAACTCAATTGCTATTTCGAGCTAATTACCGCGTGATACGTAAAGATATCAATGAATTGTACGAAGTCAAAAAAGTACATTACATAAACACACGTCAACTATTGTTAGAATCTATGCCGGTGTACGCGGTTAGCGAGTTCCATTGTCATCATAACTCCACAACTGGGACATTATCTCACGCATTCTTAATATGCACACTCGACTGTGTATTTTATTCAGAAAATCAACGCGCCATCTTCTTGCCATGTGTGATTTTTTTCATTCGTAATAGCGATTGAACAATTATATTCTCATAAGAACTTGTCATTACAACAGATATGTGCACAAAAAATGTGTTTTAGATAATCCGGCACGAAGGACCAGTGGTGTATTTTTTTTAATGAAATATGTCGTGACGCATCATTATTTATTATTAATTTGTTAACTCTTTTCACCCTAAGAAAATGTATATGTATACGAAATATGCAGTTTTACGTCGATCGGACAAAATTTCTTATGGTCATGTTAGAATAAAACAACATAATAAAACTGCTTTATGTCCAACATGTATGCAAATGACACTTGAAAATCGGTTTAAGCATATGATTAATTCACTTTACAATATATTTTGTTCACTAAACACTAGCAGTGAAATTTAACAAGCGCTCAGGACAAGAGCTACTTATAATTACAGATTTCATAGAGATAGAAACGTAGTCGTTACAATGTTAGATGATTTTTAAATTCAAGGTTGTCAGGTCAAGATAAGAATTAAAAATGTATCTTTGCAAGCTTAATGCGCTAATTAGTCGGCTTAAATGTGTATTTGTTAACGTCTACATTAAGAAACTAATGTTGAGTTTACAAGAAACTAACTATAATTAAAAATATTCTAAAATTTTCGTATAGTTTATCATATTAATTGCGTTTAAGAGTAAAATTGTAAATAGTTTTACTTTCTCAACGTAATTTAGGGGAAAGTTAAATGAAAATAAAAATCATAAAATAAACAATTATTATAAAATAAAAAGTTCTAATATTTTAAGAAACGAGTACACTTTTTGTAATTTATGGAAGATTTTCTGTCTTTCGGGAATTAGCCTGTTATCCTTATAATATTATTTAATACTTATAACAACTTCAGAACAAAATATTATATTATAATTATTATATTCATTGTAAAGTGTGACAGTCATAATTAAATCAGACTTTCATATAATGTAGCTTAAACCTTTTCAACGTACTTGATGTTAGTTAAATTGACGAAGATTCATTATAATTTATCGAACGTCTATCTAGCCCTTGAGCGCGTTCAAGATACAGTCGTCTGATTGTACTTGCCGGTATTTAGCACCAATAACATACCATGTTCTCTTGTTTTCATACAAGGCTATCGAAGTGTTCGCGATCTCGACTTTCAACTCAAAGATCGGTGAATGAAATATTTGTTCTTGTTATTAGAATTTTCATTGCCATTTGATTTTTTTTTTGCCATTAAATTTACTTAATTGTACATTTAAATTAAATAGGTGCGAGTCTAAATATACCGTCGTATATGTGTTATCCAACATCGTCCTTCTGGAATGAGGTCATTTTCTTGTAAGACTTCATGTTATTCAATCAATACACTTACGGAACTGAAATTATATTACGTGAAAGATTTTTATAAAGTAATATTATCTGTAGTAGTAAAAATTAAGTTTACTTTTCTTTTTATGTGCACGCCCAATACTTTACAGTGGTAAGTAAGGCTTTTATAGGATATTCCAGAAACTGTATTGTCATTTCTAACGGAATCAGAAATAAAGACTAGTCAATTTAAAAAAATAAACAAGAAACTCATACAAAAACGACTTTGAAATAGAATATTTCGTATGTGCAAAAAAGTGACAAATATCTTTATTTTCTTTACAATATAGCGACCTTGCGTCTTGATCTAAGATTTCTGGTGACATCATAAATACATTGCTCAATTTTATAAAAAAGACGTTTTCGGTAGCGCATTTCTGGCCTTAAATTTGCTGTTTTTGGCTAAAAAAATCGTATCAACATTAGAGATAATTCAAGTTTTCTAGCATTTCTTTAGACATGAAATTTATAGACCATAAAATATAACGATGCTTTCTTCAATGTGATGGGCCATATCGTTAATAATATGCTCTGGAGCAAATGTAATATTTCAAGTTCATTAGGAAAGTAGAAATCTGCAATACGTCGTTTATGTTCCCCTCGATTCGTGTTTATTTTTAGGTTATTTACATTAACTGGAACCATAATGGAGTAGTCATTTATAAGTTGCATGTAAGTAAGCGAGAAATTAGCCTATTTGTATTTCAGACGATCTGGTTAAGACTTTCACCATTTAGGTTTCGCTGTTGGTATTTGTGTTATGGAAATGACGCCCTTTGGTATATCGCTGACATACTATCAAATGTAGCAACAAGTTTTATGTAAATGTGCCTCCCAAGTTCTTGCAGGCTTGGTTCTGTCTACTGAGACCAATTGGAATCGCTGCATCTACTTGAGTTGGACCTTTGTTAACTTTCTTAGTTCATTATTGTTATTTTAATGTTTTAGTGCCTGTTAATAATTCAATATTTTTAATTATTTTAATCTACTGAATAGGTGTTCTTTCTAAAATTCTGGCACCAACTTTAAAAAAATGTTGGCGCTAATTTGTTTCGTAAATGTAGGTTTACTTTTAATTTCGTTTTTAATTAATTTCATGTTTAAAGAGAAATATTAATAATATTTCATAATTTTGAGCAAATTTATTTTAAGGGGAAGTTAAACTAATTTAAGAAGATTACTTTTTCAAATATTCTATCGACCTAGAACATGGTATTAGCTTTTTAAATAATTTAATCTATCGTAAATAAGAACAATTAACAAGAATATATAACGCATTACACACCAAGGTTAAATGAACGTGTCTAAACTTGTATGCTTTTTATCTCCTTAATAATATTATTAGTTCACAGTTCCTCATACCTGCGGTTTTCCATACTACATTAAAGCGTACAATTCTGAAGTGTTAACGACCTCGGAAAACAGGGTGCCATTACACTTACAGTTGGTATAATGGGAGTAAGTACACCCATCTACTCAACCTTTGGTTAACCAAAGCCTCATTACATGGATCCAATATTCAAAATGACTGCAATTCTTGGTATTGGAAGATGATGTATTTCACTTGGTATATGGTTTAAAGATGGGTTGACAAAAATATCATAAATACACTCAAATTTGATTTGAATTGTATCGTTTTTAAATAACCCTTTTTAATAAGTACCAGTACTTCCTTTGGTTAAGCAGTTAAATAAAAAATGTTGAAACTTTTTATCTCACTACCTTTAGCAATATCGAATAACATTAGCCCACGCATCCCAACACCACAAACTTTGCCATTGTTGTTTCGTGATGCAATTTATTGATTTATATTTATGTATAATGTAACATTGGTACATGGTGGTTATGCATACCAACCTTGGTCCACGTATCAGACGTCGGGCAGCATCACCGTTAGAAGATAGTTATCATCAAAGATTATGCGCTTGCAACGCTGCGGGATATGCGGTCCTTGGTAACGATCGTAAACGCACAAAGTAAATGCTACATAACTAAGGCCGTGTCAGCGTAATTGAAATGTTTAGCTACGTGTTCTGTTGTTTTATGTACATATAGTATTAAATTTTTATTTTTATTTTAATCAAACTCGATAGCGTGACACATTTGCCCAAAAGGAGTTTTACATTTTAAGATCCAAGTATATATGGAGATGAAATCATACCTTATTTTCAAACGCCTCAACCGATTGAGATTGATTTGTTGGTAAAATGTTTACATTATCATGGATACCATAGTTTTCGTGAAGTATAGACAGTTGTTTTTATTGCGTATGCATTTACTTACTTGAAAGATTTAAAACAGTAGATATCAGGCTTACGGTTTGATGATATAGCTTATCTCTTGTTTATTACGAAGAAAGTATCCTTTAAATAGTTCTATATCCAATTCAATTTATTGTACATCCGGTTTTTTCTCATAAACCATATAAATAAGTAAATATGCATATAAAAATTATTAAATAATATCGAATTTATTGCTTAAAGAAAGAATAAAATTAAGTTCCCACACAAATGAAATTAAATTTACTTTCACATTTATAATATTAGTAATGATTCAATATTAAATAGGACTCGGGCCATAATTATATACTATAAATAACATAATGTTTGCAATCATAGACATGAGCTTTTTACTGTTTAATTAAATTATTCATTAACGAAACATTTCACTAAAAAGTTTGTTTTTGTTTGAATTATGTCACTTTTATTTAAAAATTGTGATATGTCAAAACATTTAGTATAAATTACTCACCTGCTACGTTCGCCTGTCAAATCTATAAATAAAGATGTCGTAATATTATATTATTCATAAATTTCTTATAAATTATGTAAGTATTTAAATATTTAAAAACTATTACACGATTACTAGTATTAACCTTAATTTTCTCAGATTTGCATTCAAATATCAAAATTTCGCGATAGAACTTGTATTGATGTATTTATGCAACATTGTGAATTTCTTAAAATAACACTTTTCATATTTATCATTATTGATAATAAATTGCTTCTTAAGTTATAGTTAATATACAGCAAACAAAGTGTACGTTTCAATATAAGAATCGTAGTTATCATACATTTTTTCTCATTTTCATTACTTACAACATCGCATGTCTTTCTATGTTACAAATAACTCGTATTCACAGCAGACGAAACTCCATTATATTGACAGGCGCAACGTCTAATCATCCACAAGCCAGCAACGCGTCGCACTTTTACGAATAAATGAAAAGTCATCGCGAGCCATTGTCTTACTTATCTACTTATGTATGACGGAACTGAAACACCGTAGTAATCACAGATCTAAATGGTTATATTCGTTTGAAATTGTTTACGAAGATCCTAAACGAAGCTACGGCCATGCTATCAAAATGGTATCAAATTCTCTTGAATGTCGTTTACCTCTATCTCGTGACGGAAAAGCAATCATCATTTAAGCCGACAATCGGATCAATTTGTACTTTTTGTTGATTGTCGACTGCGACTAATGTTTGTAATGGTCTAAATGTTTAAATCACGATTTAACATTGATGTGACAGGTGAATTTCCTTATTTTTCAGATTATATCTCGCTAACAACTTAAAAAACCCTAAAACTTAAAAAGTATTACAAAATAACGTATAAAATTTAAGTATATTTTTTCCATTAGGCTCGAAGGACCATGTTTTAATATAATGCTTTCTTACAGGGTCTTGAAATCGTTAATCCGCAGGCAGCTGAAACGCGAGTGAACGAAGCAAATGCTAAGTACTTCTCTAACACGTCTGGGTTTTTATCAGTTGGAAAACAGACCACATAACAAATGAAAGAGACAAAGAATCACTAAAGACTGTATTGTAGGTTAGCAACATGAATATAATTCGGTGTACGTTTGCATCATTACTTTAAGTGAATAAATAAAATGCAATGTTACGGTCATAACTTCTGTGATTGTGTGATTTTGTGAATGGAATAAAAGTCATTATTGTACTTTGTGTTGGTTATTTTTTTCGTACCTAATCCTACTTTTCCTTAGTAAAAATCGATACTTCAACGTGTCAACGTACTCTTCATGAGCTTACAATTTCAGGCTCATATTTGTTTAAAAGTAATTTTTGTGTGAGATAAATTACCTACTGGTATTTTGAGATTGTGAATTAATAAATAATAGTTACTTTAGCTGAAATAGTAATTTATTAATATGCTATACCTTTATAGCGTAAGTTACATTAATCTGAATAGTACATCGAACTAATACTTTTAATACGAAACTTTTTCATGTTGTAATCATTCAAAAGGTTTCAATGAAATTCTGAATGGACATCCCTAAAATGCAACTAGTGAAATAAAAATTTGTGATTTAGTATTACTATTCCACGAAGGGAAATGCATATATTTTTAAATACATCGTTATGTCATATCTGTAGTTATATATCATTCTTCAATACACGGCAACATGTCGAGAATTATTTCATAACAAAGATATAAACGCGTTTTAAGCTGTACGATGATTATTATGTGACTGATTATTTGTTCCTTATACAACACAGCCTAGAATTATGTCATATATTACTCTTCTAGAAGACAAGTATATAGCATATGCTTGTCTTCTACAAGAGTCATATATTCTATGTACTGAAATAGAACATGCAGATGACAAAAGAATGTAACAATATGTAATGGCCTACGCAGACAAGAAACTTTTCCGCGGCACTTTTGTCCACCACAAATTAAAACGGTTCTTCGAGAAACTACTATGTATGTCCCTTGTTTGTTTTGATACAATTCCATACGAGCTATTTCGACGAACAATGAAGTACCCCATTAACCATCAAAGTCAGTCTTTAACCGTTAGATCAAAATATTTTCACATCCATTTGCTTTAATTATCGTATACCTACATTTTTCTTGCTTAATAAAAAGAAATGTATCAAACCGAAACATTAGAGCTACACTCAAATGTTTACTTTGAAATATAAGATGTTTTATTTAATATTTGCACAACTTCTAATGGATACTCGCTGTTTCGCGCCACTCTCTGCAGCATCATTATTTTCTCGTAGTAAATATCACTATCATATCCTCGATAATATAAAAAATAAGAAAGAGGGCCGAATTTAAAGGTCATGGAATAGGGAAAAGTGGAGATCATGTAAGTATAAAACAAAAAAATAGAACTTCCCATTTACAATATTTGAAATGGAACAGTTTATTTCGATTTTATCATGTTCAATTCAATTCAATTCTTTGGTTAATGGCTTTTAGTTGTGCCAATTAGACACATGTTATTTCGCCAATGTCACGTGGAATGGAGAAAACACGATGGAAATTGGTGTGGATTTCATCGTAAGTCCTTAACCTAAAACAATACAAAAATAGATATAAATAGTATACATAATTGTATATAAATACAAATAATTTTAGTGGGACAATCATATGTTTCATTTACAGTTTAATTTTCTTACTTTCATATATTTACACAGAAACGAACACAGTGGACTAAACACAAACATCGATAAACAATCTACATTTATAGGGCGGGGGATTTTATGAGGGAGGACGTCTTTCAATATGTTTGGTGAATGACATTATTTTAAAAATATGTTAAAATCTTTAATATCGCATTTTCTTTTTTAAAACCCTAAAATTTTATATTGTAGAAGCCTCACTCTTTTTCACTCCTATAGCTTCAACCCAGTGTTGTATCATAAAATTATCCTCAATCTGTTTCTAATAGAAAAGAAATGAGCAGAGTATAAATTGAACGACAATAACCCCTGATAGCTGAGAACGCTAATTACTTCACACGATCTTTGAACTATAGAAACGGACGCTATTAAATAAAAATAATATGATTTTTGTTCCTTAACATTATGCAAACATTGGAGATAAACAAGATAACATAATTATATTTGAATTATTATTTCGTATTTGACTTCTATCTGTGTTAGCTATTTCGGATTTACTTATATTATAGTTTTTGTGTTGTTAACATTAATTACGTCCTGCGATTTCACACACGGAATAAAGGTACGTGTTTACACGTAATTACTTATTTGACATATATTTGTCACAGTCAACTTGCTAAATAAGCCGTTCAATTAACAGCCTAGCCTCAACGCCGATATATCGCATCTTCGTTCCGAATTATACTCAAATCCCTTGACGTTAAGACGTATTAAGCATACATTTAATATACATAAGGGATGAAGGGGAATAAAAAGTAATTAAAGACAGAGTAACGCTTCCAACTCTCATTCACTGTACAAAACGCAGCTCTACTATCCATTGTTAAGTGATCACTGGGGTTCAAGTGTCTAGTTTACTTGTAATTATGAATATATTTATGAGAGTGAAGACGAGCGATCAATCCTAATATAGAGAGAGAGGGTGCGAACTGCCGATATATAATAATAATAAATCAACGAGTTACCATAGACAAAATACTGTATTATTAACTTTTATGGTTTATTTATACAGCTACTTTACGTCAATTTTATGTGAGAATGTAGTACTGCCCGATTGAGCCAGCCAGAGTATGCTGTTGTAGATAATAAACCACAGCCAAGCTCGACCATAGTACAGTATATATTAATATTTTTCAATTAAATTAAAAATAAAAGATAAAGTGTAACATAATTATGTTGTCGCTAAAATATAAACTGTTAATGAATATATTGAGTAAAATCACAAACATGCTCTAACGAGAAACACGAGCTAGCATGCCCTATTTACCACGTGAGTTGGTGCCATTAAGTGTACGAGCATTTATTTTAAATGTATCTTAAATAGTTATTTATAGTCTAACCAATTAAATTTTAATAGGCTCCTTTTAATAAGAAAGCAAAACAATCCAAAAATATAAAGCTTATTAAATATTACGTTAACTACTAACTACGTTTACTTTTTAATCGTCGTGTCAATACAATAAATCTTTAATTTTATTTTTATAATAAATATTAAAATTTATCCTAGGTACAAATTAAAACATCCATAAAAATATCAAATCTGACATCAATATGACACGGACAATTTCAATAAAATGTTTATTTTTAAACACTATCGTTTTTATCGTTTCTATTTTAATCAACCAACACTATTTTTAAAAAACTTGTCAATTTATTTTTATTCAAATTATTGTTAACCATACCTATCAGAACAAGGCAAGATAAGATTTAAGTTATGCCTTTTCGTAATAGCTGTATTTATTTAACTGTTGTATTGCGTTGCATTACGTTGAACATGGGTAACTATCTGTGTTACTATAGTTCAAGGACGGCGCGCAGCGATAACTTTTAAAAACCAAATAAAACATAAAACAATAATTATAACATGACTTTACTTTCACAACTTTTACCGTCAGTACTTACATAACTACACCGATGTGAATAATTTTCGGTTCAACCATTAGTAAATATTTGTAAATCACATTTTTTAAAATACGTGTAGTAGATGCGAAGAGAGATAAGGAGTGTAAAAGGTTTTTAATTTAATGAGTATATATCGCGCTCACTTACCGCTTTCTGCTTTGGCAACCGCTAAAGCAACGACTTCGCAATTAATGCCATGCTTTATGCGAAATAAAATTGAGTAAGCATTAACATAGAAGGCGCATTCTGACGTACGATGAGCGCACTCGCATTTCTATCCAGTGTACATTATTTTATTTCATTTTCTCTTGGAATAATATGAATATAGATTGTCATTATAAAAAACTATGATAAAGTTCTGCTCTCTGATTATGAAAAATAGTAAGTATCATATATATGTTTATCTTCATAATTATAATTATCTTTATTATAATGAAATAAAACCAAGGTTAATATAATATAATCGCTTTGTCACCAGTATTTCCGCGTGTGAAACATAAACGTTATTCTCATTTAAAATTATACAAAATATATGTGGTCAAAATATTATATAAAAATATGTTTACAATTTTTATGACGAAAAAAATAATAAAAAAAACTTTATTGTTAGTTTACATTTAAAATTTGCGTGGGTAACGCGTGTAAGCACGCATATGGGCGGTTACTATTAACGGTCGTTCTACTGATTTAAAATTAAATAAACAAGGTTAAATAAAAAAAAAGAAACAAATTAATTTCCCAACGAATGCGCGGAAATAGCTAGCAGATGCGGTCACATTACGCGATATGTTGATAAGGCACTCCCAAAGAAAAGAACGTTAACGGTTCATTGAAATCGAAAGAACGCTCAGTGAGTGAATGCTTCGCCGAGAGTCCGAGGAACAGGTTTGCGGCGACACATCCCGAGTGGCCCGCGAGGTTGCCGCGCAGTGCTCCGCCGGCCGCTAATGTGTGTGCGCGCGCACATACGAAGGCTTTAGAGCGCGGGACCGCCGCGAACTTGTTTTATCACCTGCGGCACTTATGACAACATATGATTAAATAATTTTCAGTGATATAGATACAGCAGTCTGAGTACATTTCGCAAGGATTGACACAAAACTGCATAGTGCTAAGTGTTTGTGCAAGCAAAATAGCATGTTTCTTGTGGACTTGTATTAGGTTTGAAGCCATAGCCATGGCGAGTTTTGAGGACCTTTCGTACGACTGGTCGACGCTTTGTCAGGAGTGTCCCGAATGCTGGACAGCATCAGGTTAGTGATATATTTATAATTTGTGTTAATGACAATAAATTGACAATGCATAATATGGGAACATGCTTCGACGCAACGATTTCTAAAATGATTAGCAGTTAATTTGAATTTTAGCAAGTTTCTTTTAGCAATCTACCCACAAATTTAACGCACACCTTTCGTATATAATATTGGGTGTTTCGAGATAATATTTTGTATAGATTTAAAAAATTCAGTTTAGGATTTTTTTTTCTTAGTTTATAGATTAGAATAGAATAAATCTGTTTTGAAATCATCAAAATAATTGTATACCTGCCTTTCTCAAAGTAATGTTTTTAAAACTAAATGGAAAATAGCTCATCATTGTATATTTTATAAATAGTTTGTACCATAAACTTTTCATAAGTTATTTTGCAGATATTAAAGTTTAGGGTTAAGTTCATATTATAATCTACCGGCACGGTGCAGTAAAATAAAAACTTTGAGTAAGAAATTCTGAATTATTTAATTTAAACAAAGAATAAGTTAACTTAAATATTTGTGCTTTTTAATAGGAACTTTATTTATCCAAAAAACAAATGTTACTGAACTTTGTAACAATCAATTTTAGGGTCACTTAGCAGATACTCTTATATTTCTTAAAATTTTAAATTTAATATGTGTATCTAGAACAATATTATTCGTTTGTTTGTATTTAATGGACTGCCATACAGTTCATCCGATTGTGATAAAACTTTGTCAACTTATTGTTTACACTTGCAAGAAGGTGTAGTACAATTAACTTGAGTAGAAACAGAGCGTGTGATACCGGTTCAAAAAAAAAAGACGGTTGTCCGGAATAACAAAATCTACCCTAACGAAGCTATGAGTAAAAGCGACTTATTGATAAAATGCACATTGATTTTCTACGGCTTTCTTCAAAAACAAATTATGTGATAACAATACATTTAGTTACGTGTGTCTGGTTGTTAGACAACGGAACTCAATTTGCGCCTTTGTCGTTCGTTTGCTTTATCAGTTGGCGGTATCCACGGTCACGCTTTCATCCACCCAACGCCTCGCAGCGGATGGACCATCTCTCGAGATGAATTTAGCAGTTTTGTAGCAATTACTGATTCATAATCACGTATCGTGGATAATTAACATTTCTCCATCTTTCTATTGTTGTATATTTCTGTATGAGATTTCTAAGTGAAAATTATTTATTTATACATATTCATAGTTTTATTATTTTAACATTTTTTTTTCATTTTATTTAATTTATTAATGTGAAATTTATAAATGTATTTTAACATTTACGTCTTGGTTATTAATTAATTTAGAGGTGAGTTGACCAAATTACTTCAATTAGCATAATTTTTTGATAGCCCTAAAATAATTAAATATATTTATATCTATGGGACGATCATAATCTATGATAAGGTCTTAAGGTCCACTTTGTTATCAATGACCTAATATGATAAACATTAAGCAATATAAATTATTAACGATCTTTTAATTCGACTTAAGATTATTAACAGTAATATATTATAGTGTGTATTATATCAATATGTAATAAAAAGGATAATAAACAAAAACAAAAACTGACCTGATCTCACCTTTAATATTTTTGTAAGATAGTTATTAAAATTAATGAAATGATAACTAAAACATAAAACATTTTTTTATTTCGTAATTAATATTACTTTTATTTCGATTAGAAATATCCTAGCTACTTACAAAGTTTAAAAAATCTTAAGTTTCTTAACATCGTTGGGTATTGCTACGGCATAGTAATAAAAATATAAACTCACAACGATAAATACAATAGTGACTTCACAATAGTGAATTTATACCTGCGAGATTTCGCTTGCTTCGCTGGTTCCCTAGCAACATGTTAAAAAATACCAAAACATAATAATATTAAACACGACTGTCTTGATTCCTAGTTAATCTGCGATATTATAATAAAGATAATCCATATAATCTATGGGTATAAGATGTGTACAGTGCTTAGGACTCTCCTTTTTAACTGGCTTGCAAAAAAATTCAGGTTCTCAATTCGTCTAAGACTTTTTCTAATGTACGTCACCCGACTACTCGAAAACGACTTGACCGATTTGGTTAATTCTTTTTTTAAAGGGAAAACTCTTCCATTCGTCACATAGAATTTCCATTAAAATCAGTTCAGTAGTTTGGTTTTAAAAATAAAATAACTGGAATAAATATGTCATCCAAGTAAAAGGAATTACGAATTTTGATTTTGAAGGTTTTTAAGGTTTTGTCATACATACCGACCCTTCTTCCACTGGGCACTCTGGGCAAATGCCCAGGGCCCCGCGATCGTTGGGAGTCTCATAGTTCCTGCCAAATTATAGAAAATTAATTAATGATTTTTGCCTCTCTTTATTCTATAAAGTTTCTTCAATCAATACAAATTTTCTGTGAATGTCATATGTATGATTCTTTATTAATTTAATATGACAGTAAATAAATAAAACTAACAATTGAATTCATGTAGAAGTTTGCCTATTTACTCTTTATACCTAATTTAACAAAGTAATCCTTTATTCATGTAATTGCGGCCCCAAAATGCCCAGGGCCTCCAATAGGTTTAGACACACAGATATATACATACAATAATCCTCGTAATAATATTCCTAATTTTGAGCAATTGTAAAAACTCTCAAAATTCATTTATCAAAATAATTTTCATAATACTTTTATTTGTAAAATTTTTTCAAGTTCAAAATATTTAATGTACGACCATATACGACCTGTTACACGAGTTGTAAGATCACATCTTGTAAATCTTGTTTATAATCAAAATCGGAAGTGATATCAATAAAAAACTAATTACGACAAGTTGCCGATGATGTCAAATTTAATTTAAATGAAATAAAAATTAGAAGACCTCGATCTTTTGCCATATTTTTACACTGGCCACTCGCAACTTCGTCTGCGATTGTTAATTTAATGGGGCTTAAAAATTGTCAGTCGCAAACATAGTAAGAAAAATAAAAGTAACAATTTACTTCTTATAACAGTAAAACAGACTGGCAAAGATTATTATTTTTTTTAATATAACTACCGTGTAAACATTCACATTGCGTTAGTTAGTTTAGTAGTTATATGATGAAAGCCCAGCTGAAGCCCACTGACTAAAGCTCGTGTGTCTGCTGGCTCGGCCTGGACAGTGCCCGACTCTTACAAAGGATCGGCGTAAAGTAGCTAACACGGCTGCATTTCGTACGATGTGAGAGCCAAAAACCTAATCTCTTCCTCCATTCTTATTTCATTATCCAGTTACATTTTATAAAAAGAAAACAGCTAGTTCTTCAAACATATACATGTGAAATTATTTTTGAGAATAACTTCTGAAACAACAGAAACTTTTTAAAAATATATTAACGAGCAAAATGTTTAAACAATAAGTATTAAAAATGTTATCAACTGAAAAAAATGTTTGATATATTACGAAAATGAAAGATAAATTGCACCTTGATTATTGAGTTTAAGGTTGATTAAACTAATAAAATCATCTTACTAGTATAATTGATATAGTTATTAAAATTATGCAACATTGACAATTAAATTGTCTATTGAATGTAATAATTTTACTTTCGTTCTCACCTAAGGGCATTATTACTACTTCGTTATAATCTTAAATTAATAAAATGTACACCAGAGGCAATGGATATTCATGGCAATTGGCGCGGTTCTGTTATTTAATTGTTAACTAACATATTTCTCACGAAACAGTATAATGTATTCGTTATTGACCCCCGAATGCAGCGAGCGATGGATTTTTATTCTTCACCTTTTAAAGTAACAAAATTATAGTTTGCTATAGAAATTGATATACACGATTTTGAATTAAATGACCTTGTAATACTGGAAACATGATTGTTCATTAATTCACACTTGCTGTGAAAAATGTTACGTCACTTACGTGTGAAAAATGTCCAAAAAGTTCCACCTTAGTACGGAAAAACATACATGAATATTTGACCAATGTACATTTAATAACTCATAAATTACTTATCCAAAAATATTTCTAATCCTTGACTTTGACCCCTTTCCCCCATTAAGCGATATAATTTTGAAATGATTATAACATTAAGTAAACATTTTTTTGCTTTTATGGACTGAATATTAAAAATATAAGTTTTAGCATGAAGCCCTACGGCCTGCGCCATATTGATTTTTTCGCGATGTCATTGACACGATTTGAGTAAAATGCTATTACAGCCGTTAAGGAAAACAGTTGTATTAAAAATAAGTGTTTAACACAATAAAAATATTAAAATATTTTAAGCCAGAAACAGAAGTAAAAACTAAATAATACTAAAAAAATATTCTTCGATGATTTTAATTTAATTTTTGGAGTCGTAGAAACAAATATTCAGCGTATTCTAATTCATTATATTCTTTGAAAAGGTTTTGCGTGTCGCATGAATAACAAAAAGGTTGACACGGCCAAACAACCGTTAGAATGTGGTTGTAGCCGAATTCTCAACTCGTAGGCGCACTTAAGTTTTCTACTATTAAGGCCACCTAAATTTTTTCGTGTTTGGAACGATGATGTCAGAGTATTTTTTCTTTAATTTGTAATGTAAAAATGCATTTGCAGTTTGTTAAGAAAAACATAAAACTTTTTTTTTCTTGACATTCAAGAAAATAAAGTAAAAAACACACATTCATAAACTAATAAAAAAATTGATCATGGGATGCTTAATGGCTTTTACATAATGTTTTTAGGATTTCATGTTTTGGAATAGCTAGCAATGAAAAGAGTCGACTGATACACTACATACCACACGTTTTGAATAGAAATCATAGCTTCTTAATGCATATGCAAAATTCAAATTATTCGGAAGTTTAGAAGTGAGAGGAAAGTAAATTGACAGACACGTTGGCGCAGTGGTCACTGCAACAGACTCAAGCGTTAACGGTCGCGGATTCGATCCCCGCTCACGGCAAACGTCTGTATCGGCCATACGGATGTTTGTCGTGGTCTGGGTGTTTGTGTTAGTGTTGTGAGTGTTTCCGGACCCCCGACACAAAGTCACGCGATCTTAATGGGAGCCGTTGAGTGTGATGCGTTAATTTAATTTAAATTGTCAGATTACATTAAATTCATACTTACAAGTCGAAAGATTATTACGGTGAGTTATCGGTATCATTTTGGTAGAAAAATCAGCGACCAACTTTCAAAATGAATCGCGTTGCAATAGGGACTCGAGAAGATGTAAGGGATTACTTTTTATTTTTATTATCTCATACAACTCAGCAATCTCAGTTATATAATCCTTAACTTCCATATACAGGCTCTTAAGATATTAAAAAGTCGCCAGGATTTTCCATATACGTTAGTCAAGCGTATAATTTTATCGCATGTATTAATATGTAACAGGTCTCAGCATGCAGTAGCCATCTCATTTAATTACAAACAGTCTTACATACCTATCGAATGTACATACGTGTATTGGAAAAAAGTTTACATTAGTGTGAGACTTTTTTAAAAAAGGGATTCGACTTTAGACGACAGAATTGATTGCTTGGATGACGTATTAGTTCCAGTTTTGATTTAAAAACTGAATTGATTTTAAATTTAAATGATTTCAAAACTCAAATCAACGAAATCAGTCAAGACTCTTTTGAGTAATTACATGATGGCAATATACAAAAAAAGAAGCCCCTAGATGAATTGAAAACTTCCTCTTTTTTAAAAGTTGGTTAATAAAGTCGAAACGAAAACAATTAAATCGTTCAAATACATTAAATAGCTTATAATCATGTGAACATTAAATTGTTAATCACACTATTTGTTTATGTTATTGTTGACATTTTGTGTGTACAAATAAAAGTAACGAACGTACTTATAAGAGGTCTTTCTCCACAGAAAACTTAAATCATCACCTAAATTCCATAAATTGGTAAATTTAACATATAAGCGTTTTCCTTGTAAGTATACCCAGTGTACCTAGTAAGTATAATACGATTAAGTATCAACTTTAGAAAAATAAATACCTACGTGCTTACAGAAGAAGTCAAATATGTACAAAATATGTTTAAACGTCATTTGAATACACGTTGTAAAGTATAGCTTAAGAGTAAACGTGAGCTCATATTATTTTCATAATTGTTAGCCATTTAAGTGGACGAGGTAAGTATAACATTGTCCACCTCCACAAACAAGTTCCTTTATCGGTAACTTTGTTATTAAAGTCATTAGAGAGGTCACTAGCTAATGCTTGAATGGTACATAGAGTGTTTTACGTAATATTCAAAGATATAGAGTATATTTTTATTTTTATTTATTTATTTATTTATTAGCTATGGTACATAAAACAGGTAAAAACTATTAAATACAATCAAATATAAATGCTCGTAGTTCTGTGACAAAGTTTAAACCCTTAAGTATGTGTACACATCAAGACATTTTTAAAGTGCAATTACATCACATGTTTCTTACTTACACTTAAATCACAGTTTAGTGAAGTTAATATGTAAAACAATTTCGAAAAACGTAAAGAGAATCTAAAGTAAATATACAATACATCAATAAAACAGTGTATTATAGTTAAGTACGCGATTTTACTATAAGGTAAACTAAGTACTGCCTTCATTCTAATGTAAAGTAAGTATCACCGGCTATGAACATTTGCAACAGCACAGTTCCCAAAAATGTGTTGCCAGCTTAAAAAGAACGAGGCAAGAAGAAGGATAGAATGGAAGAGATCCAACTTCCCATTTTCTCAAAATACATCAATCTATCTCAATTGAAAATTAGTTTTCAAATTGAACTCGTAGTTTCTGATATTAAGTGATTGAAACAAACAAATTCTTTGGGTTTATATATTATCGTAAAGTATCGATTGGAAATACACGTAATTTATTACTTCTCACTTAAAGTAAGGAGAACTTACATTAAGTTGGACTTATTTTACATGGTCATTTAATATCATAATATAATTTTTCAAGCTTTCAACCTCGCAAAGCAAATGTTTCCTTTCTGGGGCAAGGTGTCCGTTTTTATAACAAAATACCACAGAAATTTTTGCAATTTTCAATAAATAAGTTTAAATTGTATATTAAAAAGTCTTTGATAGCTATAGCATATTATTCTATACAAGATTATATTGATGATAATAATGTATGGATTAAGTATAGCTGGATTTCATACAGGATGTTTAATATACACATTTGTAATTTTTAAATGTATATACTTAAAACATAATTTTAAAAGAGTACCTATCGAGTTTCTTGCCGGTTCTTCTCGGTAAAATCTACATTCCGAACCGGTGGTAGCTTTTCATTAATTTAAGTAACTTTTATTTGTTTTGACGATTCAAAAGTGCTTTTAAAAGCCTACTTGAATAAAGTATTTTTTGATTTTGATTTTGAATTACTTGTTATACCCTAATATAAGAAAATGTTGTTCTTTTAATTATACAATTGTTAAAAAAAAAAAAACATTGTTTGTATTTTATTACTAGCTGTGCTCCGCGGTGTCAACGACGTTAATTTAAGAAAAAAACATATTTATATGATGTTTATCATCCCTACTTGAATCGGATATTGTTCACTATTACGTTAGATATAATTTTGTTTTTCGCGTTACCGATTTATATTTATTTATAAATCAAAATAAATGATAATTTCTATGACTGAAAGTCCCATCAAAGTCGATCTAACCGTTCCAGAGTTTATCCGGAACAAACAGATAGACAAACGGACAAAAGTTTTAAAATTGCGTTTTTGACGTATATTCTGTCACTAAGTTAAAAGCAGTTAATTTGAAATTGCAAACAGACACTTGAATTTTATTTATTTGTATAAACTAGCTGTACCCGTTGCAATACAAACAAATATTCATTTTTTTTTCTGTAAAAATTCAAATACGTAAGAAACAAATGAAGATGCTTATTCAGGTCTTGCGATGATAAACAAATATAAGGAAGGGATAAAATTTCCATTATTTCTACTTAAAAAAATCGTGATTATAAGAAACTATATTATAACTTAATACCGTGAGTAAAATAAAAACAATCGATAAAGCAAAAGATAAAAATACAATATTTTTTTAACAGTGTCATTAGATATGTTTTTATATTTTTTAATACTTCCTTCATGTGAAATACAAAACTCGTCAGTCGTTATAATTTTCATCTTAAATCAAATTTCACGTCAACAATCATTCTTTATTTGGCAAGTTTAATTCATACTTGAATAATGATATTACTTACAGTAACAATATATTTTGTAATATCTTGTGGAATTTAATACGTAATAATATTTTATATTTGAATTTGCTAACTGCATTTCCTAATGCTAACTTGCTAAGTAAAGAAAGAATCTTTAAGTCTACTTTTTGTACATAATATGCCACTTATAAAACAGGGCAAATAGCGAATCTTTCAAAGTTCTTTCGTCTTTCTCTTATTTATGACCTCGTTTCACGTTAGTTTTATTTTCTAGTTGACATTTCTTCTGCATTTAAACTGTCA
This sequence comes from Hypolimnas misippus, assembly GCA_037950945.1. Classification (NCBI taxonomy): domain Eukaryota; kingdom Metazoa; phylum Arthropoda; class Insecta; order Lepidoptera; family Nymphalidae; genus Hypolimnas; species Hypolimnas misippus. Next base: position 4,369,908 of record JBBEEQ010000024.1, read on the forward strand.
ATAAATAAAGTTAGTAACTAAATTTCGAAAGACACATTTTTGTCGCAAACAAGAAACTAAGGACCGAAGTTGACTTTTTGCACAGATAAATAATTCTTTTAATTTTTGTCATGATAATTTCCGAAGCGGAGCGAGCGCAGATAATAAACGATAAATATTTTATGTTCCATTTTCAAACGATATTTATTCAAATCCAGATGGTTATGCCTATGCAAATATAAAATATATTGGTATAGTGAATACACCTGTGAAGATATTGTGTATAATACTTTTAAATAAGGACGTTGACCGACCAAGCCCGGGACTTGTTGGAACGGAAGGAAAATAGATAACGAGATTTACAGGTTGTAACATTACACGCGGCTCATAAGTGTAGTGATTGTAGTTTATGAATAAAACAACGAATAATAATCGATGTTCACAAGTCGATCTTTATCGATTTAAGAGTAATAAATAATTATGTATTAATACGAAAGTGGTAAGATTTACAACAGATAAAATCTGAGTGGATACTAATTGTAGTAATTTTACTGTATTCCAGTTGCGCAAATAACTTAATCTAGTATAATACGACATATCTTTGAAATATCGAATAATTGAGATATTGAAGTGTGTGTTCTTTTTGTAAACATCCAAAAATAAATCAAATAAAAAATGTTTCTAATAAATTTAATTTTTTAATTCTTTGCCACAATGACTGATCAAACTATAATTTATTATTGAGACTTGTTAAGTTCAACATTTTTTTATTATAAAATTACTATTTTAAATATTTTCAATGATTTATTTTTCTTTGTTACTTTAAAAATAAAAAGTAATCCGATCCTTTACGCGGTCATATAACTTAATTTGTCTGTGATTTCTAGATGACGCATTTACGCCATTAGAAAAAAAATAAAACATTTCAACGACATCCTACACCTCGACATTAAAAAGAACCTCCGAACCCGACATCAATTGTTGTTGTTTTGCGTTGCGAATATCTGAGGTTTTTCGTAACGTGATATTTGTCACACTCGTGAGACGCTGACTCGCTGTGGAGCGTGACTGTGACCATGGTGTGAAACCAGGTGTCATTGAACGCGAGTTGACGCTAAAGAAGCTAATAGACTATGCGATAATCACCTTCCTAACTCTTACTTATATCAGATATAACAGACAATAAATAATGCCACAAAGGTACAAACCCACATACATAAATAAATACTTAGACTGCCATGTACACTCCCTCCCTTGCGTCACGCAGTCGGGTAAAAATAACACAAGTGACAATAATAAATGTATCTGCAATGCATGTTTATACATAAAAAATTGCCAATTGCATTAAGAGGTATTAAGAGAGGTTTAAGTTGTAGGTGGTGTATTCACATATATATTATTCACATTTACAAGTTTTTTTTTGCTCTTCATAATGTTCATGCTTTATGTAATATCCAGATTGATTATTTAATGATGAATTCTACAGTTATTTTGTCATTAAAATATCGACATCGATTTTATAACACTAGCTGTGCCCCGAAGTTTCACCTGCGTTAATTTAGGGAAAATAATCTATTGAAAACTATTCCTCACTTGTAACATTTTTCATCGATGCTCCGCTTCTATTGGTCATAGCGTGATGTCATACAGCTTATAGCCTTCTTCGATAAATGGACTATCCAACCCAAAAATATTTTTTTATTTAGAACCAACAGTTCCTGTGATAAGCGCTTTCAAACAAACAACCAAACAAACAAACTCTTTATATATTAGTATAGATTATTTTCACCGAGATTTAAAATCCGTAAATATCCGAAAATTTTATCATTAAACAAATAAGGCCCTAAAAATTTAATGTAAATAATTGATGTAACTATGTAAAAGCTTATAACAGAATTTCGTGGAACATTTTGAATTTTTTTTTAATAAAACCGTAAATTATGTATTTTAGCCGTCCTAAGGCATTGTATTAAGTATAAAATTGAAATATTTGTATAGCTACATATCAGTACATTATTTACGTAAATTATCGTATTTCAAAACAACTTTATCAACGTTTTAAACCGTATAAGTACACCATCGAAACTTGTTATTTTTTTTTATTTTTTGCACAAGTTAAACTGCTCTCTTAAAGTAGCAATTTTGCACTTTCGCTATTATACAGACAATTGGCCTATGAATTATATATACAGGGTGAATTTTTTAACTGGACGTGACGGCCAAATCTGAAAGTATAAGAAATAGCAAAAAACACTTAAAGAACCCTTGGTTGATGGTGATGATTTTGATAAAAACTAAAACTACACCTACCCGCATAAAGCGATGATATTCTAATTTCATATTATTTTCCACTTTTAAGTTTTTATCATTTTCTTACAGAATTGACTTCTTAGATTTCATTAGTGTATGAAATTAATAGCATTTAGTAAAAATTAAGCCGCTTGCTTTAGTTGACTACTCCTTCCCAGAAGTTAATCCTTATTAGTAAAACTGATGTATTAATATGAGGTATTAATATGAGGTATTAGCGGATTCGATTCCTGGCTAGCTTTCATCAAAATCAGCTCCAAGGTTCCCTTAAGTACTTTTCGCTATTCCTTAGTTTCAGATTTGGTCTACCACGCCTTGTTGAAAAATTCACTCTGTATAATATTGATAGAAAACAAACAAACAAGCGAAACAATATGATGGTAAGTGATCGCATTTGCCCATAAACATTACCATTGTAAATGGAATTATATAATATTGGTAATGTATGTATATCATTATATAACATTGTAAATGCGGTGCCAACAGTGGAATGTAACTTATGTCCTATGTGCCTGTGTTATACTAGCTCAGTAACCTTTCGTAACAGACTACAGTAATGCTGTTTGTCGGTAGAATAAGCGATGAGTGGGTGGAACTAATCCATCGAGTAATTTTCACCGAGCCCCTTTCTACAAAAACCAAACAATTTTCAGATTCCTTAAGTATTATTTAAAAAATTTGATGATATTATCAAAATTGATTATTTTTGGTATTTTTTTATTGTCTTTGTTTTTTTTAATGCCAAAAAAACCTAAAAAATTACAATTTAATCGAACAATCTGAATCTAGTTAATCAGATCCTGCTAATCCTTAAAGATTATTTAATTATGGTTTTCCATGAAAACAAGTTAATTGACCATTAAAAACATTACACGGTATTTAACGATAAACGACGATCATATAACATCAGACGACGTATGGAAGTCAATTACAGATTTAAAGCCATGGCAGAAATGATAATGGCAATGTACACTATTAAAAGCAATAGCGACTGCCGTTACAGCGTACAAGGTGAATAGCAACTATCGAGTGCACTACTCACGAACCGCATTCCATCATGTTGATTTACTCCCAAGCATAACAAAATGACACTGGACATTTCAAATGAATTATACTGTTTTGCGCCTCCGGTCGTTATCTTGTCACGTATAGATCCGTTCTGTTGTGTTTTATCAAAATCCTTATTCAAATCTTGACAAGAAACATTAAACTGTTATGATTCTAATATTTTATTGCGTTATTTAGAATTATTGATATAACTTATTATAGAATGTAAGTCTTTAAGAGCCGATGTAGACTAGAATTTTAAGTGCCGATGGTATACATAGATGGCTATCAGCTAAGACGTTTGAAAAACGTATAGGCAAAATTGTGGTTCGTTATAATCATTAAACTGAATAGACAGATAGTTGTCAAATCGTAATAGTGCGTGTACTTGTATACATTATGATAATGATTATGAAACTAAACCATCATCCAATAGAAAGACTGTAGTCTTTCTGACCGTAGTCGGGTGTTTTAAACCTTCAACAAAACCTCTATGAATTGTGCCTCTAATATTCTTTGCTCTGTTATTCATGTATGCAAAGCTATTGTCGGTTTCGAACGTTGTTCCGTTTGAGTTGAAAGTAAATATGCAACATTGGTAAATATAGACTGTGAGTGTCCTCAATTTTTGCTTACTCATATGGAATTTCATCGTTAGGTATTTTTTTTATTTTTTTTATTCCTACAGCCTATATTTAATCAATAATGAATCTTAATTCGTAGAAAATTTCGCAAACGTGTTAATCTCTTTATTTCACTTCGTGCCTGCTCGCACATCACGCAAATTCTAGTAAATATCTTCAGATACCGCTCTATTGTATTTCATTGTAAGATTATTTTAAGTTATATTTAATGACAACGTGACCACAGGAAGTTATCTAAATGTAATATAATGTTAAAGAAAAATGTATTTGCTATATTGCTGACACAATATTAAGCCACGGAAACGAAGTCGAGCGCATCAGCTAGCACTATTTAAATGGCTGTAAACTTATCTAAACACATTTAGATATTTACAATACTTATAAAATTATAGATACATAAAGTAGATTAGGTTAATTGGCAAACTCAAATATGTATCACATATTAAACATTTATCCTATATCTTACATGTCTTCTTCTCTATCCCATTTCCTATATCTTCTTGCAGAATAGTGTAACTTTCAACTACTAGATTATTTAAATCGGGTCTCCAAATATTAGTGTAAGTCAGTAATGTTCTGAATCATTATTGACTTACTCTTAATTTATACAGGGGAATAACAAAACTTCCTAAGTACTTATTCAACGGTAAATGTTAAGTGCATGTCGATTTACGGCCACTGAATTTGACAGTTAGATAGATTTTAACATTGCGTAATCGACCGACATCCAGAGCGTAATTTAAATTGCGCAAGCTATTAATAAAACTGGCTAAGTGCGTGACGGAAACGCATTTACATAGGATTCCATAGTCACAGCTTGGGTATTTCCTGAATTAAATAAATCCCATTTAAAATATAATGTATGCAGTCTAAAATCGAAATTAATAGTTCGATGAGATGTTGAAAAGTCGTAATGTATGGAATAAAACATATTATTTTTTAAACAAAATTAACAACAAATAATTTTATATAAACAAATATAACAAATAATGAAATATAAATATATATGAAAAACTATATACGTGATCTGCTTATAGCGATGTACTGCCGCTTCGTTCTTTTACATTAATACTTAATCATTAACTTTGCTCATCCAGCGGCTATCGGTTACGTCTTTAGGTCATCCCGTTATCGACGAATGAAAGAAATTACTGGTATACTTTTTCTAGAAGGAGACAAGAACGTTAGTTTAATGCACTATTTGCTCGAATAAAGGTTACTTTTTTTATTCGACAAGCTTGATTTACTCGATGAAGTAAATGCTGCTCTAAAAATGTCTTCTTCATTTAAAGTTCAGAAATCTAAATTCATATTTGTATCGTGCTAGACAACAATCTTCTTCGAATGTTATGTTGCGTGAGATTAGATTGTTGTCAGCTTGCTATCACGAATTTTGAACATAGACGTATAATCTCTTTGTTTCTCTAAATTTGTGTGACATGTAGTCGAAATGTCTAAATTATTGCATCGATCTTTGAAGCAATATCGGTAATGATGTTGAACTTACACAATTCTTTATATGTAAAGGTTTTAAATGTTAGTAATATAAGGATGAGTATAATCCACACCATCATTTGACTTTAAGCTAAATCATCATTTTTCATCAGCTTTAAACACAAAATCACGAGGAATACAATCACTATTTTGCAGTAAACTGTTTCATATACATAGTTAGTACAGATTTCATTAAATATTTTTTACCTACATTGTATAGTGTGTTGAATTTAATAAATATTGAAATGTGTGCTTACTTCTTAATTGTTAACTGCTTGATGAGCAATTATGTTGGTATTTTGATAGATATAAGGTAAGATAAATGTTATAAAAATATTTTTAATTTAAATGCAATGAAATTTAATCAAGTTTTTATATTACGACCGCCCATTATAAGAATCTATATTTGCTTTACATTCATCCTTATAAGAAAGACGATTATTATTTTTTAGTCTTATTCGTTTCAGTTTATATTAAAACATGTGCACAAAAATGCTAAGTAGCTTAACCTTAATATTTTGATAATTCGGGCAAGTTCGTGTCAAGGTTTGCAGATGGTTGGCTTCCGTGGTTATGCAAATTACGCGAAAACGGAGTTATTTCAGCGGTCACCTAGTTTTGAATTTTCGACCGACTTCAAATACAAAGGAAGTAGATACTAATTCAGCTAGATGTTTATTGTGAGTGGTATGTTAAGAGATTTATCGCCGAGTACCGATCAAAGAATTATTTTTCTTTTATAATATATTAAATTTATATGATACCGCATTTTTTTTTGCGAAAAAAAATTGCCGGTGATGAATGCTATCGTAAAAAATATGTATTACACAGTTTTGAAGCTTTGATTGAAAAAAGATTGTGTATAAGAACAATTACAGGAACGCCAGAGAATCTTATAATTAAGAGTGACCAAGGAAATCGAATTAAGTATTATATAACGTTTTTCCGATGAAGTCAGTTCTGCCTTGATATAAAAGTAGGTTAAATAGGTAAAAACTTGAAATAGTTATCATTCGTATTTACCGACTTACATAATGTCCAAGAGCCTTTTCATCTGACAACAAAAATATCATGACAATTTACTTCGAAAACAATAATCGTTCTACAGCAATTAGGTACCACTGATTGCTTGTAATCACTTGGCAATAGATAATATGCTATAGGAAAAGTAATATCCTATCCGACACGCCCGCGGGTCCGCCGCGTGGGTGTGCTATGGTGCAAGTACTGTGTTGTAATGATGATACATATCTCAGTTGTGTTGTAGTCCTCACTATACTATACGTAATCCTTTACACATGCATAGACTATTATTATTCACTTATGAAATTGTTTTTTTTACTTTCGTTTATGAGGAGTATTTCCTGTCGGCATTGTGTCTTGAGGGTTACTGCAATAAATATCTTTTTAACTTTTTATATTCGTATTTTTTTTTATTAATTTGATGTCCATAAATTTTTTTTTCTGGTCAAAGTCGCTATGTTATTGGAAGGAAATTATAATAATTGTTTAATTTTAAAATACTACAATTGATTCTTGTGTACCTTTAACGTATTTACATCAGCTTTATCTGTTAAATACAATGCATGGAGGCAAAAATTTATTCATCATATTGATTATTGATCACATCATTTGGATGCTGATAAGCCACACGGACTTCGTTTTGAGAAAATGGCGTCTAAAGATGTCAAACCTATTCTTAATATATTTGTTTAAAGTCGTATATATTCATTTTTTCTTTTCTATTTTGATAAATTGTATAATGAATCAAAAGTAGATAGGTTTATTTAACATGTTATCTAATAATAAGTTTTTAAATATTTGATATTATTTTATAAATTGCAAAATATGGAACGCATCGGAAATTCGAAACATTGAGTTAAGAAACTTTTTTCTATACTTATTTAGTTTAGATGACTTGAATTTTTTTTGAATAGTGTTATATAGGTTACGTAGTATCCAAATTCATCAATATCTACAAATGTGACTTTTTGTGGGTTGACACATTATTGCTTATCAGCATCCATTTGTAATGTTGTTTTATTGATTGTTCATTTCTTACTGTAATTTATTTCAACGTGTTGTTGTCATTGTGGTTTCATTTCTCATTTTAAAATGTTTTAGATGTCATGTTTTACCACAGAAGAACAAGAAATATAAATATATATAAGTAACTAAATAAGGCATGGAATCTTGCCTGGTCAAATTGCCTTTTAATAATAATCAATTATACTCATTATCTTAATAGAATCAGGTTGTATTACCTTTGTTTTTAATACCTGCAGTATCTACGCGTATAGATAAAAAACCCTGAATTGCTGCCTAATTACTTAACAATAAGGATACTACAATAATTATAGCCTACAGAGTATTTATAATCGAAGTAGCTTAAGTAGCAATATGATATCGGATGTAACTTACACGACTTTTAGTCGCGACTGATGGATCTGACTTAATAATGTGTACATCGTCACGGACGTTATATTGAGATGCCTGGAGCTAGATTTGTCAGATGATATTCGCCAATTATTAGCCAAAATTTGTGTCAGGTTGTCCTTTGCAAATAAAATGCTTATAATATTAGCATTATTTGCGTTCTTCCGTCGCGACCGTAGTCCTATTTACTCCACAATTGTTACATATCTAATAATTATTTAACTTGAACATACTGTATTTAATAATAATCGTTAACCTTTCGATCAATAATTTTAATTCAATTCTTTTGTTTTATGGCCTTTATAGTGATCAATCATTTATTAATAGTTTTATTATGTCTTTATTTGTATTTATTAAGTTTTAGCCAGCAACATCGTCATTAAATTGCGCGTATATCTTTAAACGTAACTATTGTATTGTAAATAAAGGATCTCTTACCTAAAACTTTATAGTCTTTAATACTCCATGCGTTGACATCCCGCTAATCAACATGGGCTAAACGTGCATGCCTGTGAATAATGAAAATAGCCTTTCGGTTCAACCGGCATCTCCAGTGTTGCCGTTTTATGATCGTTTTAAGCATTGTTACGATTTTATTACTAGGTAAAGTTAATTAAACTAAGAAGATTAATGTATAGCTTTTTGAATCTGTGGTAATAAAAATGAACAATAAAAACGTTTTGAAATGTTGATTCGTGTTTTAAATTCGAGCTGTAATGTGCACGCCGTTTTCAGATATTTAACTGTTATGTGTATTGTAATAATAAACGATAAACATGAACTATCGATAAAATAATGTTTATTGAAAGCGGTTTGTTTATCTCTCATTTCAAATTTTTAAATTTGTAAATAGAAGCGATTGTAATAAGTTCATCACTGGTGCCTAATTAATTATAATCATGACTATTTTTTGTTATTTTAGCTATTTTGTTGTGTTTAATAATACCGTGTTATGAAGGATATTCGAAAGTGTTACCGAGGCCCTTACAAAAAAGTGTTTATGGGCCATTATGCGGGTCAAATTTCGAAAATTATGCATCCCGACCTCGTTTTATGGAAGCACAGAAAAGAAAACCAAATCTTTTTATTTTACATACAGGCAGATGCAAGAAACTATGTCAGATATACGCCCCGGTGTGTGCGAGTAATTGGAAAACTTACCACAATGAGTGCCAATTGGAATATGCGAGAGAGAAAAACAAAAATCTTTTTCTAAAATATAAAGGAAAATGTGGGATGAAGCTCCTAACTCATACAAAAATTGTTAATGCCATGGTTGGTTATGAATATTATTTTCACACACAGGAAGAATTTGATTTCAATAATTGTACAATACATTGTTGAAAAACTGTGTCCTACCTAATTTATTAAATATTAATTGCTATTTAACATTTGTCAAAAAATACAAATTCAATTTTTGTTTTCCATTTTCAGAGCTCCGTATTTTAAAATATAAGTAGGTACTAATATCTTTATAAGATTTTTATTTGTTTAACATACATTCAATAAATTTTATAAAACAATAAAAAATATTATAATTATTAAATTTCATCCTTTTATAGTATACTACTATCTAACTATGATTTTTATTGGTAAATCAAGTGATTCACGAGAAAGGTTTAAATGTATAATAAATACTTATTACAGTAGTGAAAAGTCGATAATTTTAAAGATTTGTAATGTTATGTCGTAAAAAAACTAAATTGCACTCGTTCAAAGCCGGGGCGTGTCGCTAGTATTATATAAATATTAAACGTAATAATTATATAAATAGTAAATTTATATATTAATTAGTAAAATCTACAAATAATATGAAATACTTATAAGATATAATTTATTATATTTATTTTCATAATCCAGAGATTTGAAGCAATGTTTTACAAATAAGCTTAGAAGCCTTACACAGCGCAGCTCAGTTTTATTAATATGGCATTAACCACACGTTGTGGTGGTTAAAAATTTCTTAACTGCTGCTATTTAATCTTATATATATTTAAAACAGAGTCGGGTTATTTACTCCGTTTATAATTCGAGAATGGCTGGACGGATTTTAACGATCTTTGATTTGTTTGAATTGCTTCGCTCTGAATAGCAGAATAAATAATTTAAACATCGGAAAATTCACAAAAGAAGATATAGAGAAAATTATTTTTCTTACTACTACGTTAACAAAACATTTATTGATTCTGAGGCGGTACGTTAGCCCGGTCACCTAGTTTTTATATCAAATGTTTAATATTTATATTACTGTAATTAGTAAATATTTTATTTTTTATTTTCACCTCGAGATTTTTAAAATTAATTAAGAAATATAATAACTATAACTATAATAAATATCAAATGGTTCTTAGACGAAAATTACATTTGTCAATTTTAGTATCGTAATAGTCATAAAACAATTCTGTAACCTGGTAACAGTTACCTAGGTAACATTACAAAGCTATGGTTCTTAAAAGTGAAGATGTAGTTAGAAGGTTCTTTTATATGTAAAGTAATAACAAACAACTTATGTTACTTGTACATATTGTACACTTATGTAACATAACTTACACCTGAGTGTAATTCTCGCCTTACGATTGCAACTAATTTGCGCGAATACTAAGATTTTGAGATGATACTTTATCATGATAACAGGCCCGCGCCAAGCCTAATCGGCACCGTCTATCTTATATATCTATCTTATATGCGCCCTTTTTGTAGTAGCGATATTAGGAAAAAATGGTTTAGTCCAATCAACAAGTCTTTTTCCGCAAGTTTTTACTACGAAATCTAATGTAAACATTAAAAATTTGAAAATTTTATATATAGGCCCGGTGCGGTACTTTGCACGTATGGACGGCGCGGGCCTGCATGATAATCGCAAATTGTGTCTTCTTGTTACTCCGGATGATGTTGATCTTACTTATATTCTATCTAATTGACGTTGACCCAAATACCAACTCTATTCTCAGAAGTGAATCCAACATTATATTGCATCGTTTAAAGGATGCAAATACTCTATATACTTAGTTACATATTAGTGTGTATTTTATTAGATATTCGTTATCATTGCACACTGAAAAAAAACTATTCGAAACTGATTAACATAACAAATACATTTCGTCATTTAAACCCAAATTTTAAAAGTTTTAATTTTATTTTAATAAATATCAGTTTCTGATTAAACAGTCAGTCAATTCATGAAAACAGACTTGCGTAAATATAATTAAAACGGATAACATATATTACCGAAAAAATACTACTACTGTTATAAGAATATTAATTAGATTTACAATTTCACTTCGTGTTTAAAGTTATCAATTTCTTCAATAAATCAGACATCATAACTTACCATCGAAAAAAAACAAGTAACTAGGCTTTAAAACATATTTTTTAATAACAATAACAAAGTAGTAACGATCTTTCCTGTGAAGTACTCAACGCAACATCTACGGAATAACTAAATTTCTTAATAATTGCTGAATAATTAATTCGTTCGGGTTATTAATTGAACATGAAAGAAAGAAGCGTTTTGATTAAATTAGGTACAAAAATACTACCTGATTTTATATAATTTAACAAATGTATATTTCTAGAATTACTTTTTGTTTTTTATTATTATTATCGAATTTAATAACGTAATCTATAAGGAGTCACGACATTTTATACAATACAACATTACAATAAAATACAATTAATAATTTAAGAGACCACAATGTAACTTTTATGGGTACAACACATTATTTTTATAATCTCATTAATACAATATTCGAAAAGTAGGTAAGTTTGGCTTTTTTATTCATTACAAAAACATTTTTTTCACCATACGTGTTAGTATTTTAAACAGCACTCTAAACATTTTCTTGGAAAATAGATAATTTTATTAGGTAAAATAATTCTGTTTGGACAATGTGGTCGACATTGTTTGTAGCATTTGCTGAAAGTAAAAACTATAGCTGAATTTGCAGTGTAAATAGGTATTTTATTCACACCTACATCACTCGTTTTATTCGAAACATTTCGCTGGGCAGATTTCAAATGATTCTTATGTTTTGAATGCTTTTTCTTATGAGATAACAATGTCTTTTTTCCTGAAAGTACAGTTAAACAATTTCCCTCATACAAGATCGATAAGTCTCGATCTTCTCTTCTCGCTCTGTTAAATTCACAAATGTTGCTATAAGTTTTGCCATCAGTACCGCATATAGGTTCATTTGATGAACAATCTTCAAATGTTTCGTATGAATTCAGTGTTAGTAAAATCAGAAATCCCCCTTGAAATAAAAACAAGTATAGATGTAATAACTCTGTCTTGCGAATAAGTTGATTAAATTACAAATAGTTAGGTTAGATTTTATTGTATTTATTATTCATGCTAAACATTTGCTGAAAACGTATACAATTGTTCAATGTATGTAAGCTTTATACGGCTACGCCTATTTAGCTAATTATTATTTTGTTTATTTGTTATTGTTAAGACAAGATTTAAAATTTATTTTGCTAATCTCTGAAAGGACTGGACCGATTCTGACGGAACTTTCACTCGCAGATAGCTAATGTTAGAAGGAGTAACTTAAGCTACTTATTTTAATAAATAAATAAAATAAATAAAAATGTATACCCGAAAAACAAAAAAAAGCATTAAAATATTAAACAATATCTGATTTAAACAAGAAAGCTAAAACATTATATAAATATAATTTTTCCTCAAATTAACGCGGGCAAAATCGCGGGGCACAGCTAGTTAATAAACACAATAGAAGTGTCAGTTTATCATTTCAAATGATCAGCTTTTTACTAAATGCATATGAAAGTATATGCTATTATATTATATTAAAAAAATCAACTTTTAAAATTTTTATGTCTGCCCGTCTGTGTATTCCGGCTAATGGACCGATTTTGACGAGACTCTCACTCGCAGGTACCTAATGTCATAAGGAGTAACTCGGGCTACTTTTTTTTTAAATTTTATTTATTTTAATTTTTCGTAGACGAAGTCGCAGGCACCAGCTATTAAATTTATAAATACTTACATAATACAATCATATTAAAAATATAAATTGCACTTGCTTCAACGTATACTGCTGTCACTCTTCGTTGTTCCAAACGAATGCTCAATATAAACAAACGCGTATAATTGTAATAACTACATACCTATTTCATAGTATAATTAATGTGTATATAATTTCCATTCAGGGTTGCATTTTCTCGTTTAAGTTCTTTAAATCAAAAGAATGTTATATCAATATATGTACTTAACAATATATATAATACATATGTTCGTCGATTTGTTTATTCGTCCCAAGTCTCGTTGTCAATTATTTTACATCGGTACAACAGAATTTTTATATTCTTTCCTGGAAATAAAAAAATCATTTTATATTAGTGTCCAAAAAGGATCTGAAACAATAGAGTGAGCTATGATGCAGTTAAATATGGTATTCAATAAAATTACTTTCTTTTTGTAAATATTAATTTATGAAACAAAAATGATCTCTGACTTTTCTTGTTTAAAAATTAAAACAGTACTTAAACTAACTCTGTTAAATAATAATAATTATTATTAAAAGAAGCTTTGTAAACCTTGTCCGCATTGTTGTCGGTGAAAACATTAAATTCAGCATGATTTTCAAAAATTGGGGTGTGAAATCAGGAGTTTAGAAAGTCAGGTGACAGGGCTAAATGGAGTTTCGGAGAAAGTTTCAGTTTAATGTTTTATTCTTTTCATTTTGTTTATTATAACCTTAATTATTTTTTAATTTATGTTCATAGCAAATATTTTTTCTTACAATTATGTAATGTATAACAACATCATTTGTATAAAATAATTTACTTACTAATTAAAATTCTTCTCCATCAATTTATAAAAAACTTCAGAGGTTATCATAAATAAAACACCTAAAAGATAAGAAAAGAAAAAAAATGATACAAAAATATTAATTACATGGCAGTTGGCCAGACGCGGGATGCCCGCAGGTCGCGTGTCCAACTTATCCAGCGTAACATATGCTGCATGATCATATTCCCTTCAATATTTAATGAAGCCCTACTAACAATTTACACCAATAAATGGTATAATATTTGATATTATTACTAACGATGTATTATTTAGATTTTAGTGCCTAAAATTAGCACATAATTATTTTACATATATTCAAAATTCATTTCCACATTTTTTCGCACAGTTCTATTCAACATGTATAAAATTAAATTTCAGTTGAAGTTAGTAACTATTGATAAAACTAAATTTAATAAAATAATAGACAAATGCAAATAGGGTTTATAGTATTTACTGCCAACGTTATTAAAAGCGACTTGCGAAACTATTGACTGGACGTCACAACCACTCGTTTATACACTGGTATAGTCGTAACTCCTTTTAAAAACTTTTTCGTGTCAGAAATTCTTTGGCCGCCCGTAACTTGACTCGTATGCATCTGGCTTATCGAGTCGGTAACAAAATTTCATATTTTGTAAAATAAAACCGAGGTTGTATCATTATTATACAAAGATCTGACCTTTAAAGGTTACGTGTTTATTGGAATTTAGTGTTACTGGTTCAGATAATTGCAAAATCTGCTTTGATCGTGCTCTGATTTTTTTATGTACTTACATTTACTTTAACACATTTAATTTTTTTTATAACAATTTTACTAACAAATGTAATCAGTGTTATGTAACTAAACGTACCATCGTTCATGTGCGTTAAACGATTACTGATGTAATAAGAACAATAAAGCATTTTATTTCTTTTTAGTAATATTATCTTTTGTAATGTAACTTGATTCTTATAAAAGTACTAATAAATAGTATTGAATCTAAATAAAAAAAAACAAAGTCGTTTCACGTATATTCAGAAAGCATACAATTCGATTAACTATATTACAGCAATCTTCTCATCCAGACAACAAATTGTCAAGGAAGAACGGCGTGTTTATGTAAACCGCAATTAAAAACGTGTAAGACCGTACAAAGTATCTCTTTAAGCTCCCCGAGACATCACTTACGTAACGTAGTTAAACTGGAAACGTATCTTAATTCACAATTCATGAACGCAATTACTTGCGTTCTCAGATGGTTAAACGCCTTATCAACGTCTCGTACTCGTGACGCTGAGAGGGAACTGGGAGAGGGTCGGTCACGACTCCGCTCGATATACCGAAATGTTAACGAGACGAGGCGCGAACGAAAGTGAACAAATGCCATTGTTCAAGGAACAGGTGCTGTGATATAGATAGCTCTGTAATCCGACTCCTACAGACACATTGGAACGTTGTTACACAACTAATTCGGAATATAAAATCGACTTGACCAATTTGTAGACATCAACGACTAAAATTGTCTTCCCACGTTTGACCTGTAGAAAATAAATAATGATATAGAAGGCTAACATATATCATTAATTACTGTTTAAACATACTACAATTCTGTAATATATTATAGTCATTCTTGCGTAAATCCCGTTTCTTCTGTTTAGATGGATACGAACATTAAATTATCTAAGCATACGTTATAAACTGGCGGATATACATACATGTTTTAGATTATTTCAGACACAAAAGGACTTTCTTCGGCATGGTTTTTCTCACTGCGAGTATGTTTTTTTACTGTCAAGTTATAAGTTAAATATTTACACAAATATAGCGCTAAAAAAGTCACTAATGTTTGCTCCAATTCGAATCCCCTTTAGTGGATTTTTTTCTACGTAATTATTCATTATTTTAATATTAATAATCTTTGATTCCATAATGAATTAATGAAAATGTAAAATTATCTATGTTAATATAGTAAAAATAACTTAAATCGTACTTTTACTTATAAAGCACAACGAATTGCAGAAATCACAAGTTGTAAAGGAAAAGCAGACGATATTGATAACATCGCCAGCAGAACGATCGAAAGAGAGATAGGTGTGGCTTTGATTTGAATAGAATTTAAAGAGACCCGTAAAGGCTTACTATCGAAGATTGTTAACGATAGGAGCAAGTATGCGCAACGAGGAAGCATAACTAAACCAAACATGGATAGATAGGTAAAATAAAAACAGGTTACTACGTCACCAATTATTTGCAATGATTTCCCGACTCGACTGGATTCTTCCAGATGAATCGGACCACTTGATAATAAATACAGAGACAATAGCTGTGCCTTACATTACAAATTTGATGTCGCAATCAAAGATGCTTGACGATTGAAAAGCTACCAATATAATTTTGTATTTCTACCGATACTGATGTTTTGCTAGCTGCCGCTAAAGTAATGACAATATTCAGTGCCACACACTCATATATAGTATATCTAATTTTTTTGTAAGTCAAGATTTTGATAATTGCATATACTTTTCGCCAATACTTTTTTCTACCAAATAGCGGGCAAGCAATTTGCAGCTCCAGATGAAACATAAATGTTTTGCCGGCTTAAAAAAGAACACATATGAAAGAAAGATTGCGCTTCCGGTTTTCTTACTCACCGCACTGCAGCTATATCAACATCCTTCATTTTTATTGTATTTGGATTTTTTTATAGAAAAATTGGTAATTACTATTATACTCGTAAATATATTATTCTATTACAGATATATTGACGAGTGCTAATCGAGTGTTTCATGCAAATGAGAAACTGTATTTAAAATTCATCTCGTGCTCAGCGATGGAAAACCGTGTGAGGAAATTTGCATCTGTTGAAAGAAATTCTAAACATGTAAATGTGTATACGATGAGCTGTAATGTTGCAGCTTGGATGCACAATAGGCTTAATTTTCTTCTTTAACGGAGAACATCTTGCCCAACAATAAGCAATTTGAGAGTTAGATATTACTCATTAACTTAAAATCGCACGCGTAGTATTAAAGTGACGGTGATCGGAGATATTGAAATAAATGTAAAACGATTTTTGAGATTTGCGCCCAAATTTGAATTTGGTCACTTTAATACTAAGCATGCGACATGTGAAAGAAGTCACATATTAAAAATAGTATTTGATATGTTGAAAGGGTATGTGCAAACTAATGAAAAATGGTTATCAGCAACATCAATTAATACATCACTGCCGTAAAGCTTGAAATAATAAGGTTTAATTAAAACGCCGCGAGCCGTATACGTTTCTCAATACGTTCAAGTAGTAATGGCGCGTTGGTAAGTATACATATAAGGAGTATTATATAAAAATGTTTTTGTAACTAATAACGTACAACATTAAAACATAAGAACCTTAAGTATATGAGTATATACTACTATAGTTACTCATGCATTGAAAGATACCCATGCGTGTAAAACTGTTTATTATACAAGACTTAGTAATACCATGCAATTTGTTTTTTTTATGTTAAACTTAATTTGTCTTGCAGTTTAATCCGCTTTGTTTTTACCGGGCTGAATGTCGTAATATTTTTACTCATATGGGTTAGTATACCTTCGTACCCTTTCAGTAAATGGACTATTTAATCAGAAATTTTTAATTCGGACTGTAAATTGTGAAATTAGCATGTAAAATAAATAAACTCTTTAGCTACATATATGTTAGTATAGTTTATAAATATTTTCAAGTTAATCTATAATTATTATTAACGAATGAGTTCCTTGATTTTATCCAAAATTACAAAAGCAAATGTTATGTAACGTAGTTTTAACACTTGAGTTTACGATGTATTCGGCTCATCCAATCTACGAGAACGCAACCGCCTTCTAATTATAATTATTTACTCATCTTATTAACGCGGATATTCGCATTTCCGTAACTTGAGATATTGAATGGAATACTTTACTACGCGTCGAGATTTTAAGAGTTTTAAAATTTCCTGTATAATTTTCTCGTATGGGAAAGAGTATCTAAAATTTCAAACATTACCATTACCAAATGAATAATTAAAAATGATTTTTTAATAATTTAATTCAATGCTTTGATTATATGGCTTTTTGTGGTGCAATTTTTAATACTATTTTGTATATTTTTTTGACAGTTAACATATGTAAAAGACTTAGCATCAATTTTCTCAAATGTGTTATGGAGGCATGAACGTTTAAAAATGACACTTCTAAATACATATCGGATTACACATAAATGAAACCAAATATTTTTCAAATCAAACGTTGTATAATTCTATTGCAAAACAGAAAAAAAAAACTTGTAATATGAATCATGTATCTTAGCGGCTACCGTAAAACCATATTACATTTCCTAAGTATATCCAGTTTGAAAGATTTGTGTAATAAAACTTAAAGAAAGATTGTTCATGGAACGTTAATATGAAAATGTCATAATAATAATTTTGCATGCTCTGTTTATTAACGGTTTTGATATTGAAGTTTTCATTACCAATTTTGAATTTTGAGACATACTTGTAAAATACATATTGAAATCAGTCAAACTGAAATTTTATAAATTTCTAAAAGAATAATAAACACAATTACCTACTGCCTTTAGAAATGGTCACTTGAAAGTTTTAAGTCTTTACGACAGCCATGTTTAAAATTGTATAAGACAAAAGAGACATTTAAATCTATTTAAATTGCAAGAACTTCTGTATTCCTTTCTTTTTCATTCGTTCTCGTAAGCAATATGTTTTGAAAGGGATTGATATTATCATCGAAACCCGTGTTTTCACACAGTTCTGTGAAACAGTAGTCGGGAATGGGAACTTTCTATTTCTTTGATAAGTTCAAGTAAATTGTTGTATACCTTTCGCCCGTAGTTGAATAGATTGAACAAACACATAGCTCATTACAGTTAAGTAATATCATTGCGGTCTGGATAGGTCTTTGACCAAAGCCTAAAACGGTAATGAAAGTTGCGCAAAAACATGCCAGAGACTACGCCTATGCAGGGTTGCTTCAGTAGATAGGTTGAGGAGAGGTTAATAATAATCTATTTAGTTCTTCTACTTTTAGTTAAGTTTTTACATTTTTAATCATCTATATTTTCAAAGTAATAAATAATTCTCTTTCCTATTTAAAAATAAAATATATGTATATAGGAAAGATAATGTCACCTAATCTGCCTCAGCGGAAATCCAGACTAAGGAACTCTTCTCTTTTTAATCCCCGACAAAAAAGAATGATGATATAACTTAATACTTACTATAAAGGTAAACTTGCCGATATGACACGGTGGCAAACTCGTGGACAATACAATTTGTTTATATAAATTTTTTAATTATAAAAATAGTGAAATATCAAAAAGTAGTGAAATGCTTAAGATATTTATGATTCATTTGTATAGCTGTACACTATAAAGTAGGTGGGTACGTTTTATTACCTTAACAACTTATTCCCAAGATGGTAGCAGCCCTAGGCGGGTTAGGATCATAACTCAAGTAGATCTCGAATCGACACGATGAGGATTTACAACACGTCTCGCAGAGTTATTGGTAAAAGTTATTTTGCTTTGCCGTGTTATAGTTAACGAACACGAGTAACCCCACACTTTCCAACTTTTGATATGATGTACACATTTTAATGTATTATTTTTTGTTCCAGGTAAATAGCTTTACACGTTTCTTTGGCGATTGTATGTTTTGTTAAAAACTGGTAAGTATTTACTTCGAGTCATCTAAAAATGTGAGATATATACGTGTTCTTCGTAATTCTTTCATAATTTCGATGACTTCTTTGTGCATCGTTGTTTATTATTTATGTTATAAACATATTTAAATAAATATACTAAATAAAATTATATATATATATATATATATATATATTTTAATACTAATTTTATTTGGTATTTCAAAACATCGAATATAGGCAACGGCAAGCAGTACAGTTAATACTAGTCACAACATCCTGTCCTAATGGTTTCAGAGCTTTTATCTAGTTCCGTGTTGGGACTTTATCTATTGGTCAATTTAAAAGCTGATGTAAATTTAAGAAAAATGTTTAACGCCCATGGCGAACAGTTCTTATAAAATAGTGTTTAGATGACAAAGTTCTTTGATTAGCCAAAGATTATGATTTATAATTTAACGTAAAGTCAAATTTCCTCCCAGACGTACAAATGACCTTGCAATATTTTTAACTTTACGAGCTAAAAACTTCATTAAATAAAGACTCAATTACGCTACATAAAATTTAAATTCTGTAATATCAAAATAACTTCTTTGAAATATATTAATCGTGTGGTTCACGATTACGGTTGGTTTAAGAAAATACTCTTAAAAGTGAAACATTGCGTTTTGAATTTTAAAATGATTTAACTCCTATTATTCCTAAATAGTTCTTAATAACCAAAAGTTTAAAATTAACTATATTTAATAGCTTTAACGGTATATTTCAAAAAGTAAAAGACCTTTGTAACATCGGTATGGATTATGCTCATTCATTATATTTATCTAACCTTGGTTCCATTTTGAAAGTCATTGGTCGCATTCGAAAACAAGTTGACACAAAATTTCGTCAAGTGTCCACGTATTTGTAATACGATTATTTAATTTCACCGATCAATTTGAATTAAAAGTTGCTTTTTTTTCAAATTAGTTTCAATAAGATTATGTAATGATCAATCATGTAAATAGTTGTTACACATCACCTATTTACAGTTATTCAATATGGTTTCGTTCGCGTGAAATTGACTCTGTTAATGTTATTTTGCTCCTATAGGTTTTGTGACAATCAATTGCAATACAAATAATCTACAAAGATATTCATTTTATTTTTTAATATCAAATAAACGCTTGAATTACACGAGTCTTATAAATTTAAAAAAAACACGTATTATTGTAAATTAAAATTGCGAGTTGCGGCCGTTAAGTATTCGTACATTAAAATAAAATGTAATCTCATGTTAGTCAATTAATTTAAATAAGATAAATGTTATACTTAATTCAGAAACGAGAATAATTTTGCGATAATTCATTATCTTGTCATGTTAAGATAAAGTGTTGTAAAATAAAAAATGAAGGAGTATTGGTGCATTTTTTACCCAGAAATACAAAATTTCGTTTAAAAATATAAATACCAGTAGTATTCTTCGCGCCGATCAAGCGGATAAGATTTACACAGAAGTTATCCTGAATCCTGAATTATATCTGGATGCTAATAAACAATAATGTGTCAACCCACAGAAAGTCAAATTTGTAGATATTGATGTATTTTGATACTACGTTACCTATATAACATTATTCAAAAAAAATTCAAGTCATCTAAACTACATAAGTAAGGAAAAAAGTTTCTCAACTCAATGTTTCGAATTTTAGATGCGTTCCATATTTTGCAATTTATACAATCATATCAAATATTTAAAAACTTATTATTAGATAACATATTAAATAAACATATCTACTTTTGATTCATTAAACATTTTATCAAAATAGAAAAGAAAAATAAATATATACGACTTCAAACAAATTTATTAAGAATAGCTTTGACATCTTTAGACGCCATTTTCTCAAAACGAAGTCCGTGTGGCTTGACACATTATTGCTTATTAGCGTCCATATATTTAATTAAGTTTTTATTTCATCTAGTATAATTTTGTTATTATAAATGAATCCAGTACATTTTGATATTGGTAAATCATTTAGACAGAGTCTTATTGTATCGACAAGCTACATATCTAAAAGGTCAAAACACAAACGTTGAAACATTTTGATTATTGTACCTATTGCTGTTACTCCATCTTACATCACACAACATATTGCCGCAATAAACAACTTTTACGATATAATTTAAAGAATCTTTCTATCTATAAATAATGAAATTTAAAACGTACATACGTACTAATGCAATATATTTAATATGCAGAAAGTTGTTGATTTCTACAGTGATTCTGTTAAACTCCCGATTCCATCTTCCATCATACAAAACGCAGCTAAAATAACCAGTAATCACAGATTCTCTGTAAACCTAAGTTTAGTACCCGAGTAGTGTCACTGGCCAATGATAGTCTCTTCTATAAATTTTACTTACTTTTATGTAAGCATAGTTAAAACAATCGCTTATAAGTATAAGAGTAGTATTAACATAAAATATTCGTAATTATTAACAGTAAGGTGAGACTTTCACTTGTAAGTCTTGCTGACAGATTTTGATAAGAATTACGCAAATAGTATATCACAGCTTTTAAATCTGAAAGAATTGACCGTCAGTACCTTATTTTTAGACATTCACAGCTTACATAGGCTTATCTAAATATCTGATACAAGTTACAGATTCTACAGATTGAAGTATCAAGAGTAAAACTTACTAGTGTAATTCTCGCCTTACAACAGAATTTTATAGATATTAACATAAGTTATTTCTTCTTGCTTTACACCTGAAATATTTTACTATCAGTGCCTTATTTTTTTACGCTCACGGCTTTCGTAACTATTTACGACGAATCGGTTGCTAGGCTACAGAGTTGTTTTATATCATTCTCGACAATAAAACTTACAAATTCTCGCCTCAGTGGTACTTAAGTATTAAATATTTTCCATATTGTTACTATATTAATATGCAATTAAAATACAGGAACAACCGGAGCGAGACTGTAGTAATGATATTAGTATGCGGAAACGTAAATGTTTAATGCCTCCCACGGGCTCTAGCTCGTAACTAAATATTACTGACATAGAATAGTCGTTTACTTACGCAATGTGAAGGAATGAATAAATGTCGTCTATTTATAAGTTTTAATTAAAATTGATTACCGACTTATATTGTCTTATTATGAATAAGGAGTGTTTTGTGCTACTATAAATAATTATCTTATACGAATTTTGATTTAGCAATATTTTACAAATCTCAGGGTAGACGTCTCACTTTAAATATATAATATGTTATTCAAGAAATGCAATAAATAAAAAGAGACAATTAGACAAAAATTAGGCGCTTCTTACACAAAACATCAATCAAATTACAAACAAATATATAACTTAATTGTGTATACGTTTAATCTTATATAACCACTGCACTTCATACTAAAACAATAATATAATTATCAATCTCCATCATGATTTCTTTGCTCCACATGAAATTGTCGAAATAACATGTGTCCACTTGGCACAACTAAACGCCATTAACCAAATAATTGAATTACATTGAATAATTATATCTTTGAACTGTCCGTTTAAGAACCAAAAAAAAATGACAAGACATTTATCTCACTTGAAATATGACTTTCACTGACAAAATGTCAATAGTAATATAGTAATATAAATACAGTAACCTCTTAACATTTGCACCGAAAAGGACATAACGATATTTAAGTGTTGTTTGTGATCAAACCTTTTCCTTGAGTGAGAGTTATATTGCATAAAAACTGACCAAAAATTCCTATTCAAATGTCAATTATTTTTAAATCAATGTTTGTATTGGATAAAATAAAAAGAACATGTCTTGTTATATCCACCAGTGTCCAGTTTGCAAAAAACCTAATTTAATTTACTAATAGATTCATTTTCTAAAATATTCTATTGATGTTTTCAATTTAACCTATTATATTATAGGTACATCACGTACTCTTAAAACTATTCAAATTATTAGAATTAAAAACCGAAGAAAATCAATTGAAAATAATCTTAGGAACCCTGCACAACGAACGCCGAGCGACTTGCTAGAAGTCGCCATATATTAATCCCGATTGTACATATAAAAATATATATGTTGCATTTTTACTCAAAAATTTTACGATTTTATATTAATTTTTTTATACACTGAAGCGCCCATAATTATGAGTAGACAGTTATACCCGACAACCAGAATTAGCTCCTGACTGTTTTACCTTTTTGGAAATCGATGAAATATTCGATCAGTCAGATTCTGTCCGCGCCGCGGTTGGTATGCATTGGTCCCTAGACAGTCATTAATGTTACGGCGACGTTTAACCACTTTTACGGTTATATTGATTCAGCTCGTGACAGGTTTACCTCGGGGCTTTAGTCTTCCATTCTTACAGCTGAATACAATTCTGAAGAGTGATTTATCTTAACGAGACCACAGTACAGAATCATTATATAACATTACTCAGACACAAAACGCAAGCGAAAATTGAATGTATTATACTAGTTCATGATTTATTTATACCTATTCAACGTTAAATTAAATCCTGAGAATAATAGTAGGCACCTAAGTATTGAAATAAGATTTATAAACGGAATTTTAATCGCGTATATTTTTATTATTCTGCCGATTACTTTGCAGCGCTCGTCCTCATAGGTAAACTCAACCCGATTTAAATATATTTCAAATAGTTTTATTTCTCTGTGCAGTAAATTTATTATTTTACAGTTTTTAACAGTTTTTAAAAGTGTTATCTGAAGAGAAAAATTTTATTTTGATATGTTACAATAAACAAATTCCAACTATTACTATTATAATAATTAAACCGAATCCTTAAATAACTTTTACTTACTGTGAATTTACACTTGGATTTTAACATCGTATTACAAATAAGCTCTGTTGACTGTTCGAATTAACGATAAACATGACATTATTTTTTACAATTTTGTAGGAAAAACCTTATTATTTAAGACGAAACCAATTTTATTACAGATATCTAACATTTCATAACGAGTTTGTTACACAGTAAAAAGTGAGTTAGATTCTTTACTTAATACTGAAATAAAAAAAAACATAGTTATGAAAAGGACAAAACTTATAAAAATATCATTACACAATCGTCACCTAGATAAAGGTTAGTCACTTCTTATAATGTTAAGTATGATTTTAACTCAAGGACTTTAAAAAGTATAATTTAAATGTAGCCATAACTTCACTCACGTACTCGTACGTACGTGTAAGTCAAGGCAAACTGGAAGAAAATTCCTATTTGGTAAAAAAAATTGAATAGATTTTCGAAGTTTTTAAATTAATTTAATCGAATTTTAGTCACACCTCAACTTCGTGAAACTTTATTTCAGTTTCCATTTCGATTCCGCATTATACCTACTTATACATTTGTTTACAAAATAAAAAAAAGTTATATTTTTACCTCTCATTTTATCACCATTATTTATTGACCGATTAAAATAATAAAGTCGGTGCCAGGTAAAACATTCAAAATGTGGTAGAAAATATTTCTTTTTTTACGTTCAGTTCACTTGTTTCGGTGTCGAAGTCGGTTAAATTTATATCCGTCACAATGCATATGGTAAAGTGGAGCTGTTGGGGCAACATCGGGACATCTCTTCAATAATTAACAACAGTGCACCGGGAACAGCAATATTTTGTAAACGGTGACAAGCAGTTCACATTGGGCTATTGTAAATTATATAAATCACAAACTATCCCTGACTACTACATTCGTAATTTTAAAGTGTAATATAAATACTTAAAAAAAAAACAACCGACTTCAAAAACGTTTTTATGTGTTATTTTTTACAATATTTGAAGTCCTACTACACTGATTAAAAAAATCGTTAAATAAAACGTCCACTATTGGGCAACAATACAAATAAAACACTGAAAATTATCCCTAAAAATGTACACTATTCGAGAAGGTTTGCTATATAGTATGCTTATATGTTCTATATTTTATGACCTATTACTAAATGATACCAAAATCTAAACGGGTGAAACCGCAAATAGAATTAAGAAAGAATAAGTATCCTACTTTACTGTAAAGTGTAAAGGATTAAAGTTATCGTTTTTCCAAAGTAGCACACGCGGCGGACATCTTAATATTCCTTATAAGTTCTAAATTCTAGGTCTCACGGACTGGCGAGATTTGCAGGGAAAGTGCTGGCTCGTATCGACCTCAAATGTTTTCATTACCTCGATGCATGCCTAATGACTATCTTTACATGAGCTCACATCCATGATTACCATTCTCTAGCTTTTTATAAAAGACAGGATAGAAAATAGTATTATGTCTAATGAGAAATGAAATTAAGAACGTTCGTGTGGTAGAGTTAAGTGAATAGAATATCTTAAACGATTTTAAAGAACTACAAATACCATATGATATAATTAGTCAAACTAGAATTCATAAATATTTATAAATATTATGAAATAAGAAAACGTATTTCGAAAAATAATATTCATCAGTTTTGGAAAGTTAGATGTGTATGTATTACACACCTAAATAATTAGCATACACACGTACTATATGATTAAAAATAACCGGTCCAGTGCAAGTTGTTCGAGAACAGTCAATGTTCCGTACATCTTATTTTACGTTAAAATATCGTTCTTATATTAGTTCTAAGAAAAATAATAGAAAGTTTAATAATTTTCCCTCTATGCTGTACCTCGTTATCTGTGCTTTATCTAAATTTTTCTCCGCATATTACAATAACACTGAATTTCAAACTGTGTACATGAAAAATTACGCGGAATATGTAAGTAATTCCATAGATATTCCTGTTTAACTTCCATATTTATTGATTCATTACGAACAGTATAAAAACGGGGAGAGTTTTGATTTTAATATTTCATTTAGCTATACCCTGGCACGCATCGCTGTGTCAAAACACTTGTAATTTCCGTTCTCATAGGAACTTCGAACAAAAAGTATATATATAAAACACATTTAAGAAGTAACGAGTCAATTTATAATTTACTTTTAAAGTTTGCGGATACATCATAACATACAGAAGCAAAATTTCTAATCTAAGTATACAGATGACAATATTTCCATTTTTTGGCCAATGTGGACAATTTGTATTTTGGGATTGATTTAACATTTGGTTAATAGCCGCACTCACACGTCACGTGTTTCAATTATAAGTCATGTGAGGTTCACATCAGATTTTTTAGGGCGGACCTCTAAAAATATACTATTATAACTAAATGATATTTATTACGAATTTGATTACAAAAAAGTACATTAATATTAAACATAATGTGAATTTATTGTATTTAATATTCGCAAGGTATTATTTAAAGTATTTAAATATTTTATTGTTACCCGGAACATAAAGTTGAATAATTTATTTTATGGTGACTGTTAAAATTATAATTTAACAATTAATGACTAAGTTGATAACACAGTATTTGTGATAATAAGGAGTTACATTTCCTGTGATAAAATGGACCTATCACGTTTATATTGCATTTGCCACAATTCGCTATCTATATGAACCTACTCTAGAAAGTTTCCCACGTAGTAAGACGAATATCCATTCCAAATGAGCGTTTATCTAATAGCATTATCTAATTTAAGATCAAAATTACATCGAAAAGATGATTATGATTTCGTAATATTAAAACTATATTTATCCCCATTATTAGCAGTTAAACTTTTAAACATATTTACTTACGGACTTTAAACAAAACCAGAAACACTTTATCGACTTTTCTATACAGAAATAATAGTAATTGTAAAGTACAAGAACAGATCGATACCTTCCACGTAAGTTATTGTAGCCACAAAATTGCCGTTAGCGTTTTTACTGAATACTACACGAATTTGCATTTCTTAATGCATTCAAAGTGAAAAAATACCAAAAATCTTTTTTTTTTTTTCAAGGAAAGTTACAACAAAATACTCCTGAAAAAAGGCGTATTTTGTTGTAACTTTCAAACTAAAACGGATTAAAAGTGCTCTACTGTAAAATTGTAATTTTGGGGTTACAACAACTTACGTGGGAGGTATCGAGATGTTCAAACTATAGCAACTTTGTCAAAGCTGTAACGTTACACAGACTATATAAGCATTGTGAATTCATCAAAATCACAATATATTTACTGAAGATTATTTTTAGCAATTTTAATCAAAACATAGTACCCACAAATTACCTTCCAAAATAAGGTACTGAGTATTCAACAGAAGTACTATTGAGTATTACTCGATATCGATTGGATTCAATGTTTCATATTTTACTGCATTCTTTATATCTTGAGGGTGGTCCACTACTCATCAACAGACGTCGGACTATTCCTACAAAAACCAACAACGTCATTTTAACTTTTTATGAAGGATATTTTTATTCATTGTGTTACTAAAAACACAGTTCAACTAATTTAATACTACATAAACAGTTACAAATTATGTGTCATTTCAAAGAACTTGTTTTTGATTATGAATGATACAAAATTATAAATGTAATACGCTAGTCGAAACAACCTGCCTCGTTCTAGGATCAAAGGTACATTTACCGCTTCGAATTTATCCCGTAACGAATTATCATCTATCAAGTGTATATCTCGATGGCTGTTCGTGACCATTCCTGCCAACTGATTTCAAATTCCCTTATAATGTCCAATCATACCTTTACCGGGAACGCGCGAACGGCGTGAAATTGTTGATAACGATAATTTTAAGTGGGCCGTTGGATTGTCTCACTCGTACTGCGCAAGAATGTACGCTTCGACCGTTACGGCTTCAAATTAATATTTAGTTTCATATCATTGTGTGGTTAATAAATAATTTATGATTTTGAAAAAAATACATAACCATTCTAGCAAAATTTTACGACATTACAGTCTTAATAAATTGCCGAAGATCCTATGTGTAAGATGTTTTTTGAGTTTTGTGCCCAAAAATTTGAATGTTTGAATTCAGTCACTTTAATACTGAACGTGCGATCCAGTTGGAATCATGTGAGGTATGGGACTCGCGATAGAACAGCAGTCAGCAAATAAAACTACGTCGTCAAAATTAAAATAATAAAACTCAAACCATTAATCTAAACAACACAAATCTATATTTATTTATTACATACAATTAATTTAAAGAAAATTACTACCTAATAATATGAATAAAATTCTTAAACATTATCGTTATTACTATTGTACAGGAAGAGAGATCAAATGGCTCCAATACCTTAACAGCTACATTTATACGCGTTTATAGGCCGCAGTATTTTATAGATAGAGATTGTGACAAGATTCCTGTCTGGTTATAAAACTGTCTTGACTAGATTTTGCTTATATATGCTTACGAAACTTACATCGGCAGTCGAATTGTAATTGCAAATCATGTTATAAAACATGATGACACTAAGGAACTGTTTCAAATTTTCGATCAATAATTTTCCATACATTGATTAGACACGCCTTTAAAAATTCTCACTAGAGGCGCTGCCAGTCAGTGTATGCAAAATTAGTAAAAAAATACCGATCGAAAATTATCACAACTTGTACTAGGAGTACCCGCTACCGTCGCTTACATTTTTATATAGATGACGCTAAGTAAATAAATAAGATTTTTTTAAGTAAACGATACTCGACTAAAACTAATTGTCGATCTTGCTTGTCTAGCTGAAGTCACGAATCTTTTCCTGAGTCCAGTCGACGATTATTGATATTTTTCCTTCTCTCCTGTGTTCTTTAAATAACATTTCCGTAAAGAGAATTTCCAATCCTTGTTATAATCCAATCATGTAGAGTGAATGTCTGTTATACTTTTTGCAATAATATCATCATTTTAATGTTTTGTTCATGTTTAAGTCAAATCGTGTCGACTATTAAAATCATATTAGTTAATTTGCTAGCAATAGTAAACTTATAAGGCTTGAATAACTTCTCTTTTAAACTCTGCAAAATATATTTTACTACCAAGATATCATCAGCACATAATAGGATAACAAATTACAAAGAAACAATTGACGAAGACGTAATAACTATCACTTCTCAGCGGGAAGTAATATATTATTCGATTGTCTGTAAATTACAGTTCAAGAATCGTAAACTTTACTTCAAATGTTGATTGATAGATGTGATTTATGTATAACTAGCTGCCCCTCGCGATCTCACTTGCGTTTATGGTTACTGCTTCGCTCCTATGAGTCGTAGTGACGATATTATAAACCTATAACATCAATCTATCTATCTATCCAACGCAAATATTTTTTATAGGATCAGTAGTTTTAGAGATTACACCTACATAAATACTTACAAACAAATTTTATCTCTTTACAATTTTTATCTATAATATGAGTATAATATTATGGAATTATAGACTAAACTGTGTTAACTTATCAGCTTTTTAGTAGGATATTAAAAAGATAATTTTCTTTTTAATTTTCCAATGTTTTAATAGTTATTCTGTTATTCAGGAAAGACAAATCCAATAATTCAAAGAAGATAAAAGCTCAGCCGATCTTTTGATATACCTAAATGGTTTAAGTAACTCGGATTTATTTTATATATATAGATTTATACGATTGTCCTTATTACAAATCATTTTTTATCGTATTTATTATTGAATTTAGAATTTTAGTACATTATTAAAAGCATTAATATCACATATGTATTTCATTACATGAAATATATATTAGCACTCTATGTTAATATTTGTGGCTTTATTTCAGTTAATTTCAGCTTAACTTTAGTTACATTTCTAGATACTTTATATAATGTATAAAATATTTTTATCATTATTTAATTCCTTTATTTAATATTATTGATGTAGCGGTGGCAAAATTATTATTTATTTGTAATTAAAAAAGTCTTGCATACCAAATTGGGTACAATGTTTTCCTCTTTCTTCAACTATCATAACTTAACGGTTCATAAAATTGAAACTTATTTACGTATAAATAGAATTTCACTATCTCAATCACGCAATAGTTTGACAAATTACTCACAATAAGCTACCAGATGCCTCACAATGTTTCAACAAGAAGTACGGCTATACACATAGTATATCAACTTTCTCTATTTGTTTTCTTCAGTAATATGTCCAG
Source organism: Hypolimnas misippus (assembly GCA_037950945.1). Lineage (NCBI taxonomy): Eukaryota > Metazoa > Arthropoda > Insecta > Lepidoptera > Nymphalidae > Hypolimnas > Hypolimnas misippus. The sequence goes on from JBBEEQ010000024.1 coordinate 4,400,337, forward strand.
GGGATCATTTGTTGTGGCACTTTATGGTAATCTTTACAAAGTCTGATCGAGCGACTACATCGTAAAGTCGGGCTACAATAGCGTTCTGCTGACAAATAACTTCGCTTTCACGCTCGAGACACGTCCATACAATTTGCTTACATTCGTAATGAAACTCATTTATCTATGTTATGTCAGGGAGACGGAACTGAGGGATAGAACGTGGAAAAGTGTCAATAGTTTTGTTATGGCTTTTTCACTGAACGTGGGTCTAATATATTCTGTCATGTTCCATAGAAACTATGATAAATTGTTGTAGACACCAACTTTATCTAATAATTCTGTTTGAATAACAAAAACAACTTTATAGACTATAAATTGTTTAAACGATGTTCCATAAATGGACGCTGATAAGCAATACTGTGTCAAGCCACACGGACTCCATTTTGAGAAAATGGCGTCTAAAGATATCAAACCTATTCTTAACAAATATGTTTGAAGAAGTATATGTATCTCCACCTTTTCTATTCTATTTTGATAAAAGTTATAATAAACTAAAGGCATATTTATATATTTATTTTATTATCTAATAAAATGTTTTTCAAATATTTGAGATTATTGTATAAATTGCAAAATATGAAACGCACTTGAAATTCTAAACAATTAATTAAGAAACTTTTTTCCCTACTAATTTTTTTAATAATGTTAAATAGGTGATGCAGTATCAAAATACATTAATATCTCCGAATTCAACTTTTTGTGGGTTGACACTTATTGCTTATCAGCATCCAAATAAAGACGTATTTATATGCACAGAAACCATTTAAAAAATATAATAAGTACGTAAAGTAAAGTATGAAATATTTGTTTATTTGTTAAAACAATAATCTGATCTGCAAATTGCTTTAAAACAGATAAAAATTACTTAAACGCAAATTAAATCATAAAATTAACTATACTAAATAGTTAAAGATATTCAACCTAGTGACTTGCAAAGTTACACGACAGTTAGCGATAAAACAAGATCTATTACTATCCTCTATTTCTCTTCAACCACTGACCTCTCACCCCATTAATCAGCCGAAGCTAAACAATTACACATAGTATTCCAATATCCTGCAGTTAGCCAACTTTCTAGCCGCTTGCTGTAATCATGTCGTCTTATCTTATCTCCACTTTAGACTACCTTTCGACCACACTTCGCTATTGCAATGAAAGTTAACATGCGAAGCGCCTGACCTTTGATTTTCCTCAGTCTGCGAGTTGCTATTATTTTATGGTTTAAAATAATTTTATAAATGGGTTTCTGACATGGACATACAGTTTATTTCGCTTGAAACATACACAGAGCTGATTTTAATAACAGTTGAACGTAGATGTTAATGTTGATATTATACTAATAATATAAATAATACAATATATTTGCATTTTAAACTATTTTATATGTATCAAATCTTCAATAAAATACGAATAAAAACTACGAAATTATAATCATTTACCCTTAAAAAATCGGAAAACAAACCTTAATAGGTTAAAAATGAGTTACAACAAACATAAAACTTGCAACAACAAAACAATCATACCATTTGAGAATGTTCGCTGTCTTACAAATTAGACCTAATATAGAACATACACAACATAGCAAAATAAGGTATTTCAATCGTATAGGCGTTGTCGTTTCTCTTTTAATGGTGGTTCGGTAAATGTTTTTTCCTTGAAATATATATGTAATGACTGATTACGTAAAATGAACGCATGAGACCGGCCGCGATATACCCCAGCTATCAACAGTTGAAAACTGAGGAATTCGCCTTATCTGTAGTTTTAAAAATGATTTTTGTAATGCAATATGTCGACTTGTTACGTATTGTATCATGTTACTGAAGAGGAAATATTATCCAGTTGGAATCATGTATCCGGAAGGCGGAACTAGCCATGTTATCAATATGGCACAAAGTGTGTTACATACATGTGATATAAGTCCGCTTATTCTCTGTACGAATAAACTTTTTAAAATACTATATCATGACTTTTAACTACAATTAAGCAGAATGACACCAAATAACATTATTCGAATTTTCAGATATGGTATTTTAATATAATTTCCTTACATTTTAATATAATTTCACGAAGAATTAAAATATTTTAGATTTTCTTTTTATTTACTTTCCTAAATTTTTGTCTAGTTAAAAACATTTCTAAAAAAATTAAAAATAAATTACCGCTTAAAGGTCACTGTTATTTTAGAACTATGATTTTTATTTATTTTTTTGAAGAATTTTGGTCCCACTAAATATGAAAGTATATTTTTTTTTACAAAAAATGTCGAAAATAAAAAACTTTTACAATTTTTCCTCTTGTATCGTTTGTTGTTTTACAGCTTTTTGCATCATAATTTCTGTTGCTTTTAACAAGACAGATACAGTCAAAACAAATTTCGTAACAAATCCATGTTTGTCATTATATATATATAATCTTCGTAATCTATACCAATACTATAAATATGAAAGTAAATGTGGCAATGTGTCTTATTGTTATATTTTTAAAGACTTATTCATGTCGAATACTTCAATACAACAATTTGTAAAAAAATTAAGCAACAAAATCCATGACCAATACCGTTGACAAATAGAAATCAAAATAAATCAACTGGTGGTCTTAAGCGAGTACATAAATGAATATGCATACAAAAAGCAATATTTCTGATATACACATACACCCTAATTGTCTGTCATTACCGTCTTGTGTTATTTCCTCTGTATTATTACGTACTGTTATGAATAAAACCAAACAAAATTACTTACGTAAGAATGTTGGTTCGGATGCAAAAGTATCCTGACTGTCTCTTATAGGAAGCGGTAATTACATCACATAATATTTTTAAGTAGATTCTGTGCGTGGCTTAATTTATTATCAAAAATGGAAGTAAAGAGATATAATCCATACCAATATCACGTATTATATCTTGTATTTAAACCAAGATACCTTCAGGTAAAAAGAACCGATACCGAGATACCTTCAGGGAAGCCATCCTAAAAAATGGACCATTAAAATACTAAAATAAAAGTCCAATTGTGTAGTAATAGATTTATGTCCGCTCATTTTTCGTTTCCCTTTTACAAAATAAAGTGAAATAAGAAAAAAATATTTTAAAAATTTTAATTAAATGATTGATTTAAGTGAATTTTAATACTTATATAGTAGATACCATTTAATTCCTTTAGATATTAAAACCGCAGTCAAAAGGTAGTTTTTATTCCATTAATATCAATGTGATATGTCTTGTAGTTTCTTTATTATTTTCTGCAAATTTAAAAATAACAAAACCAAAATACCGCATAATGCACAATACATTGTAGTAAATTAATAGTAGTATCGAACCGGTAGATTTTTATACTACTAATTAACTATTATATATAATATGCGTTAAAATAGCATTACACACATAAATATGCAAAAATTTTTTGTTGATAGTATTTTGATATATAGAAATGTTTTATTTTTATTTTAAATTACACGCAATATACCCTATATTTTTTAACTTAAATACGTAAATCATAAAAAATGTCTTTAATTCTTTTTTACCCTTCAATAAAATCTCACATAAAATATCTTCTGTCAACAAAATCTTGTAATAACTGCGCCTGACATTATATAGAATAAATTGCACAGTAATACAAAATGTCTGTCTCGAGCGTGCATCGAACTCAACGTTATACATGACGTAGTGCCACGCCAGAAAGTTAACGTAATGTCAAGTTATATTTTTGATTATCACATAGGTTTATTATTATTTTGCCGGATGTTAATACTGATAAATTATGATTGAGTTCTAGGCATATGAAGTGTGTCCATTGGTTTCGCTTCTCAGACGTAATCACGACAGGATGCAACGATGATTTGTGACACTAATTCCAATCAGACGTAATTATGGTGTGATTATGAAACAATATTATTTTGAAAGTGTAATACATTATAATTTATCTCACTATTTATAGGATGTACCTTAAAATTTTGTCCGTGTTTCCATCCGGCATGACCATTTTTTCCCATGAGAAAGACTGAATATTAATAATAATTATAATTCGCATGTGTCAAATATATTTGCCCTTCTTCCATATTTTGTAAAATCCTTTAATTGTCTAAATAAATCTTATCACTGATGTCTGAATGTAAATATTAAGGAAAATCGACACGATGACGTGAACGAAAACTCAATATGACAAAACGATTTATTGTAGACTATCATTCAAGAACACTACCAACTAATATATATTTTTATTTACCCAAATTTATAATTTTTGTTTAAAGCTATGGAAACGAAAACTAAAAAATAAATATTTGAAATAAAATATGTGGTGTTTTTGATTTAATATCTTTAATAAAATTTAACTTAGATTGAATTTTTTCTTTCATGATAATTAAATGAATAATTATTCAAAATAAGCAATTATGTTTTTTCATTTAATTATTATTATCAATTCTTCAAAGAAAACCTTCAGTTCAAGACCTTGCAAAAATACATTAAGAGAAAAAGAATATATTAAAGCAAATATCTATTTTAAATATAAGGTGAAAAAATATTTAAAAAAAACATATAATCTATTTATTATTGGTACTAAGTATATTTTTTTAATTAAAATGTTTTAATTTTTGAAAAAAAAAGTTTGCAGAATATCACACAAAATTGCTAAAAATAATTTACAGTTTGAGGCTTAAAAATATGAAATGTTAATATAAAGTTTATTTTTATTTATTTGTACAATTTTAAAACCCGGGTCCAAACAATATAAGCGTTTAAAAAAATACGTTATTTGAGAAATAAAAAACATAAGTATCTACTGTGCATGATTGATGAATGTTCGGCATGAGATCAATGTATCTAATAAATAAAAAATTAAAACAAAATAAAAACATACATAGAATAATAAAATCGTGGAAAAAACTTAGCGATGTTTTACGGGTGACTGGCACAACATAAAGCCATGGAAAAGAATTTAAAAAGGCACAAAAAGCAGAGTTAAATCTTTTAATATATATCTCTTGTGATATATGATAATTTAAAAAAGTATAAAGATTTAAATTTCAGTTTTGACCTTTGATTTTCATTTAAATGATGATGGATGCTTTTTTTATTCTTGATAGTATCGAAATAAACAGATAATGAATGAAAAAAAAAGTTTTAAAATTAAAGTATAGTGGAACACAGAATAAAGCATTCATATAAAATTCAGAACGTACAATGTACGTAGAAATCGCTAGTACCAAACGGACGTCTTCATAGAATATTTTTCTAGAAAGCCTTTTTGTTTGCAAAAATAATTAGTTTTCTACACCAATTTTCATTATTCCCTTACAGTTATATTTTCGCGACAAAAAGCTAATGTCCTTCCCTGAGTTTCGATCTATCTCTGTATTAACATTTATCATAATTGATTTAGCCATTTACGCGTAAAAAAGTAACAAACAAATATATAGACAAATACTTAATATTGTAAATATTTCGTTTTATAATCAAATTTAATTTCGCTTACAATAATGTTGAACAAAATAATACAACGGATGTTATCTACGTTAACAGCAGACGATAAATCAAAATAAACTAAAAAGTAGTCAACAATTAATTAATCGTTGCTCTCAACGCGATTATATAACAAAAGATTAATTAGTCGTAACAAAGCAATGTTTGTTCTTCAAGTCTGATAGATTCGTAACAGATAAGTGACGTTCTTATCTCGGTCAAGTGGATGTGATTATTATAATTGAACTAAATAGGCATATTTAGTTTAATTTTGGACTTTTATTATTGTGATAATTTTAAACCCCAATGCAAAAACAAGGGTTGCTATAATAATATAAGTTTGACGTTTATATTTGGCAGTGGAACGCTGAAAGTAATCGAGCAATTTTGATGAAATTGCTATCTTTCTTATGCTCTTATAATCATCAAGGACTTGTGGATCTTTTACAAGCTAAGGTGCATTTTCCGCGTGAGAATTAAGTTTTTTGTTGCGCCTACTGAAGGTACTAAAAAAGCAAACGATGATAGTTAAGTAACCTTAGTACGAGTTGTGATAATTTTCGATTCGTATATTTTGACTAACGATTCATATGTCGCAGCTAATTATCTTTAAACTCCGTTTAATTAACAGGCTGCAGCCTTTACACGACTGCGGACTTAGAAAAATTCTGCAATCTCAATCTCAGTTCGTATTTTACTCTTATAAATATAGAAATTCGTTATATCTATAAACGAAACCACCTAAAAAATTAGAAGAAAAATTATAAAAACTACTACTTAAATATTGATCGCGACTGCGCTCACGTTAATATAGATTTTGTTTTGCTGGATGGGCAGTACGACTGTCGTGCCATACAGAAAGTAAATTGTACGTATATAAACTTATCGCAGGTGCAAACAATAAATAGACATAGTTTTATCGTTTTTTACACATTAGATTATCTATAGTGGTGACAATTAAGGTAGCGTTTCCTGCCCATCGCTTCTCAGCATCTTTATTGGCCAATTACGTTTAAAAACTCCCATGAAGATATCTTTTATTTTCACTAGCGAAACAGAATTGGTCGTTAATAAGTCTCGCAAAGTGGAACAATCGCCTGATCCCACGAAGGTTGGCACGCGACTGCGGCGTTACGAAAATTCCATAACAAGTATTATCGTTTGATCGGAATATGTCTGAGGTATCCGTTTTGTAATTGTTATTTATGCACCGACTTGAGACTACAAGATTCCATAGATTTTTTGATAAACTGGCGTGCTACTTTCGCTTCGCAGCTTCACTGATTTTAGTAAAGATTCTTCGCGAAATATATGTGGAAAATTATGAACAATTTATCGTGCAGATTAATTTAATATATATTTTTAATTATATAAACAAATTGCTACAGGTACAGAAGGACTTGGAATCAGAATTTTTCGTATATTGCACTAGGGTGTAGTGCCATTTAATCTTTATACTGCCGTGGTAATTTTTAAAGACGATGCATTTAATCTATAGTGAAATATTAACAGATTTCCTAACCTAAAAACACAGAAATCGTATAACTTTTAAATGATATTTTATGGTGAAAGATCAAATTTTTCTTATTTTTAATAAATTATGATACGATTTTGAAAATGGAACAATATTCCCTGAATGTGGGTTAACACAAAAATAAAACATTAGATAAGATAAATAATGTTGTAAATAAATGTTATACGATTTTTTCATACTAACTATTATGATAAACGCTCCATTTCGCAATCATGTATATATAAAATAATTACATATATGTAAGCATATATGTATTTATATTTAAAACAATCTAATTGACCGAAATATATAACTAAATTAATAACAGCGCTCATTAAGAAGCTTTGTTCCCTTGGCGACTTGCCTATGATGTAAGTCATTAGGATTGTTCATTAATTATTTTAATCGTCGTTTTACTTACGTAATATGCTTTCGCCAATAAAATAATGTGGCTATTGTCGGGGACCTGTGAATGAAGCTTTGTTCGCGGTGTAGCCTGTAATAAATTGTATCTGAACTCCCATTGTCTATTCCGATTCGTTACTTGCGTAATGAGTAATTGATATCTAATTATTATTATCCGATTTTCTTATCGATTTCGGATAACCACGTTATATCAATATCTGTTTTTATGTTTATCTGTGATTACGTCGATTCTGATAGAATTTGAACCGGATTCATTGAACAATTCTTACTTCTTCGGACCGGTCTGAATTTAAGCAACGTTAACTAACGTATGATATATGAATGTACCAAATAGTGTGGCTCTCAAGCTCGTTTTTCGGCATCTTCTAAATAATTAAGTTTCTTCATACAAATTTATCCCTTATTTTACGTCCTTCAAGTTTGATTTCACTCCAAGGTCCAATCCAATCAAATTTATACTAATATTATAAAGAAGTAAAATTTATTCGTAGGCTTATAAGTTTATATGTAAAAAATAATATCTACAACTCTATTTATCCGGTTTTAAAATGCAATATAGCGTTTATTGAGGAAGGTTATAAGCTATAACTATAACATAACGCTACGACTCACAGTAGCGAAGCGCTAACCATAAACGCGAGAGAAACCGCGATGGACAGTTAGTTTATACTAAAATTCAAAATTGGTTTAGCGATTAAAGCGTAATTTATCATATTAATTTTGACTTATTTGTACAAATATGTTTCGTTACTTATCGGTCACCGCAATTCTTCATTCATATTACGATTTGATTAATATAAAATACTATAAAAATGACTATATCTGTATTAAACTATCCGTGTACCACGACGAGCATAAAAAATTATCTTTATATGACCAATGTTACTGGAAACTAGTAGTCGATTTTTTTAGATATCCGTGTAAAATATTATTTTTATAGAAGACATTAATCACAAATGATTATATGTTAAAGAATAATTTTAACACGTGTTATTTATCCAACAGGTTTTTTATTTTATATTGGTGACCTAATGTGGTCAAAAGTGCCTTAAACCATACAATGATGTCATATTTGCCATTTAAGTGTTAAAATGTTTTTATGGTAATTTCCTTGAGAAAAGAAGTTAAAATAAGGCGTGATGAGATTTAATACATTTTGATTAAAAATTACATTTGGTTATCTAAACACAGGATAAGAAAATGTAATATTAAGGATATCTAAAAATAAACATATATTTTTAACAACAAATTATTGATCAATTATTTCATGTTTATCCTTTTTTATTAACATATTATTTATAATAATATTATAGCTTTAAACAGTCTAAGGAACTACTCCTTCTTATCAAGCTCTTTAGACTTCTCCTTAGTATCAAGCTATACAAAGTTTAAAACAAACTGGAATACAATTTGTAAACACGCTCAACGTAAGCGCCTGATGCCATAAAATAGCAAAGCGCTGTACGACATTTGGCAGGCGTTATTGTCTCAACTAGGAAGCTCATTGCACTAAATTTTTAAATATGTTGTTATTAATAACTAACTGTTAGAAATATATAAACAAAAAATAACTGTTGAAAAATATAAAGTAAAATAAAAATCAATAAATTTTTTCAATTACTTATTCAGTTCGTAGATAAACATACGTATTTGGGTAAGGAATAATTTTTAATGTTTGACGTCATGGTTTAGGATGTTCATCTTTGGTAATTCTAATCAGCCGATGAATGATGATCTATGGCACCGGCTGAATATGCCCAGTGAAGCATGGCGACCCGCCGACGCCACAGCGCCTCGCCGCCCGTATCGACATGCGCCCCGTCCCGCGCAAGCGTGCTGAAACAAAAACGCAGAGTACTCACGCATGCGCCGCCCTGTTCCGATATTGTGCTTAAGCCTGAGTCTTGCGACACACGACTCCTCTTTACGCTGTGTCGCATAATTGATTGTCCAGTCGATACTGACATTGAACGGCTGGTGCGCGACGGTCGCCTGCCTCATTACTATTATTTATATTCGAAAGCGATAACACACCCAGCGCATAGTTGCCGAAACTATTCCATGATATGGCCTTATTCTGTGATAGAATGCATCGTTAATTGTGATCTGAGTGATGTGTAGTGTCTAGTGCGAAAATATGGATGTGGCAAAGGAGAAGTCGGCCTTCCATGACGATTTTGGAGACGACGACTTCAATTCGCGTCGATGTATGCTCGATGGTTAGTACTTGTTTGAATTAACTAATTAGTAATTAAATTAGGTCGAATACAATATTTTTATGTAAATCATATTTCGACGTTCGTCAGTATTGATTTTCCAAGCAAATAACATTGGAGACGGTAGTGTCGTATTTACACTTATAAGCTAATACCTGTCTCTATTGTGTAGATACCTTTCATTATGATTCACTGCAGAATAATGGTTTAAGCGGCATAACAATGAAAAACTGGTATGTCTATATACACGTTGGGCAGTGGGAATAGACCTATTATATCCAATACAAAAATATTTTTAAATACAATTAGATAATTTGTTTAAACAGCTTCAGATCGGGTTTAAAAGTTCAATAATTTCCTTTAGCAATGGAAACTAACAACCTAATAATTTCCTCTACGTGTCGGTATAAAATGTATAAGATACTTGCATAAAACAAAACATAGATCACATAAGAACATACTAACCGATGTTTATTGATCATTATTATTGATCAAAATTTTATTGAGACGGATGCATGAGTCATAATTTCGCGAGCAAAAAAACGTGAGTAAAATCGGTTGATAGGGCTCGTTCAGACAGATGCCATCCCGTTTTGGCAAACGAACCTTGGCTTAAAGAACCTTGCAGCGTGCCGCCGCGTGCGTTCACCCTGCTCCCCTCGGAAACTTTTATAGGGTTTTAAAATCGATACCGAGCCCCTATACAACTATAAGCTTATTTTCAACTAGCGATTTTATAACGCTTCCTAATCACTCCTCGTATCGTAATAGTAGGAAATCGATTGGATTGCAGCATACACTCATTTGCAATCTCATTAATATTCCCAATGTCACGTGAATTGATGACCGTTATAGCAAATCACATCACGGGCAATTCGATTCGGAAAAATATCGTCTAACCTTGTTTATTCGTTTATAATATAATTTTAGTTTTATCTTAACCTAAATCTATGCAGATAAAACAGGAAAGTAAACTAAGCTTAATCGAATTCTTGAGGAACATTACAGTGAAAGTCCAAGTGATATCATAATAATCTGTATAAATACTTTTATAGCTCAAATGCAGATAAGAGCAACGATCAAATTTAGCTATCACATTTATTTTATATTCATATAAGAAAAATATAATTTTTAAATAACTTTTATACTTACCTAATACTACCTCATAGTCACTATGTTCTGTTTCGTATATAATGAATATAACCAACAAAATAGATTTAAACAATAATAAATTCCTTTGAGTACATAACACATGTAATTTATGTCGTATGTTTTTTATTAGCATGTGAACTAATCTTCCTTATCATATACTAAAATTTATTTGTTTTAATTAGCTATCTCAATTTCAATGACATATGTGATGATATATATGGTTTCCACCTATTCAAAGCGACTTTTTTATAATTTTTTTAATAAACTATTTTAATAACACTGATCAATATATCTCTTACGTTATAACGGGATACTACGTCAAAAATTCAAGTGTCAGATGGGTAGCGCAACGAAAACGGGCATAATAATACGGGGCAATCATCCTAGGAAACCAAAGCATTACTAGTACACATTTACACAATTTATACCAATTCCAGGAATTATTATGTAAACTATTTTATTATAAATTTAAGAAATGATAAGGCACAATTTAATTCAAAACTACCAGAATAAACCCTTTAGATAATTTAGCGTGTTCTGTCTCACGTACATACAGTACGATAAGAATTCCGCGCAGTTCATTCTCATAATAGGACAACATATAGTGCGGAATGCGATAATCTTTGAAATTTAGAAGCGTGAGAATTTATACAGATTACTCAATTACGACGTAAGTAAAGGTAACACACCCTTTATCGACTTCAGAAGACCGAAGGTTCTCAGATCGTCGGAGACTTTTTGTATGTATGTTCATTATTCGAAGACGTCTTGACTAATTTGATTCTTTTTTGTTTGAATTGCTTATGCATACTTGTTGATTTGTTCTCATAGAATTTTCATTAAAATTGATTCAGTATTTTGAATTTCAAATCAAAATAACTTAATTAACTATGTCATCCAAATTAACAATATTACGTATTTTGAAGTCGGATCCTTTTTTAAAATGTCTTGTTAATTATATACTATCGTTATTTTAACATCACTCCCGCGAAATTGGTTTTTTATCTCCCGAGTTAAAATATAATATAATGTATCCTATTTATAGACTCACGATGAGGAGCCAACCTTATAAGATATCCACGTGATGCATGCATAAAGAGGAAAACAATTGAAACTAATAGAGAATTTTATTATACCCCACGTTTATCATAAACGATAATGTAAAATGAGACATTGTTAAATTCTAACTAATGTTACATAATGATAGCTACTTATAATATAAATAATATCTGACCCGGGTAACTTCGTTGCCTTAAAATCATAAATGTGTTAACTTATTACCCGTTTTTAGTAAAATTTTCCGATGTTTTATTTAGTCATTCGGCTATTCGAAGAAATTCTACAAATAAAAAGTCATAAAAATCGGTCCATCCGTTCTTGAATTATCAATGATGTACCCCGTAACAATTTAAGCATAAAATTGAATTTACAGGGATTTTTATAATTTCAAAAAAAGCGTCTATCACCGAAAGCAAGGGATTTTAGTCAAATAAATTTTAGTCTACTTACATGTACTTAATAAAATCATACTGTTCTTAAATTATTTATTACTTCCAACTTAACCTCTACAACAAAGGTCATCTACTACGTAAATACAAATACGACAAACACACGTATGTATGTCCTTACCAAAACTTGGCATAAGACGCGGTCGAACTTGTAAGCGTTAGCGCAGAAATCAATTATACAACAGCGCCAATCTGTTTCTTATTAGGGTTCCATAACTAATGGGTGCCAACGGAACTCTCTTTCTAAGCCTAACTGTAGTCCATTTGTCCTAACTTTAAAAGGCTGTATCTTTAGGACTGTATTAATAGATATGTAATTTTATTACGTAATATTTTTATTATGGCGGATATTTTAATAAATAATGAAAACCAAACAAACGTGAGTCGCTCGTTCGTAGACCAAAACCCACAGTTTCAAAATGTTGACTCGCGTTTTATCGGTTGACTAGCTCTGTGCAGCAGCAGCAACCCCGCAGTTTCAACGGGTAACCGTTTGCGCACGCAGCGGAAGCTATCAAAAGAATTCATTTCTCCAATTTTTACAACACTTTTCATCGATGCTCCGTTCCTGTTAATCTCAGCGTTATGTTATATAGCCTATAGTAATCATCGATAAGTGAACACAATATTGAATACAACACAAAAATAATTTTTCGATTCGAACGAGTAAATAGTTCCTGAGATTAGCGCGTTCAACTAAACAAATAAACAAACTTTTCACCTTTATAATGTGAGTATAGATTATTCATTCATAATAATTATTATAACTTGTTTTCACTCTGTGGAGAACATTATTTATATTCCAATCGGGCCTTCAATTATGCACGACATCTGCCCGACTATCCTTTAATCAACACCTGCCGTGTGGCAGTGTACCCTCGCTTTAATACAGAACAGCTCTTTTGTTTATCGAGATTAAATGTCGTTCATAGCATTTTTAATTAACAACACATATTTTTAATAACCTAATCGTCTCATAACTGCTAATTTGTTTTCTTGTTTTAATTATTTAAATATTACGTTAGGTTCATATTCATTCTTAATGTAGAGTTATGTAAATGTTATGGCAAAAGATTACCATCCCTTAACACTATAGAATATTTCATTTCTTATTAAAAATAAGCGCCTTGCTCTATTTTTGACTAGATTCCGATGGATCTCTTAGGGAAAACGCTCAAACTTAGGTTTAAATAGTTTCTACATAAGAATCAGAATCCAGTGAAGACTATACTCAAGCTCAGAGTACTAAACGAAGCGATAGTGCATAGCGAATCGCGTGTGGAAGGTGTAATTTATTACTCATTGTGCTGCGGAGTTACGATGCTGATCGAGGATCCCGTGACACATTACAGGTTTTTATGATACTAGTTCTATCTACTCGGTTAGATTTGTAGATGCTCTTTGTAATTACCAACCACGAGTAACACATTCGTAATTATTACGAGTGCCGGTAACACAATTTCTTAAGTTGCGTTTGATTTAGAACAAAATGTTCACAACATAAAATAACGTCATTGTAGAACTTAATTAAAATTTTACATTATATTATAAATAATCCGTTAATGGTTATGATAGAATAGAATAATGTGCTCAACTAAAACATAAAATATTATACTTTGAACTTCCTTAGTATGTGTATAGTGGTGACTAATTTTTATATATCCTCATAAACAAGTCATTCTAATAATCAATGGTAATGAAATCATATGCTGTCACATTCAAGCAGAACACGATAAAGAGAGACAGCACGAAATTTAATAACAATTTAAAATTAAACATTGTTTAAAATTTGTGCGATGCAGCGTGCAAAAATATATTTACGAATTAAACCAGACGTTCTCTATAATTTTTCATAGCGTTGTGTACTTTAATATAATGGACTTCGCTCTCTACATACGAGAGCTCAATTCATGGCGAATAATTACTTAGAGTTCTTAATAAATAATAAATACACGTTCATGTACAGTAAAACCGGTACGCTTGCCCTTGAACTGAGGAGATGTCGACATCCGGTTTTATTTACTTTTCTTTTATAACTCGGTGCAGTTTCGGAAAAGTTTCAATTCATTTGTGACACGTCATTTACTCCTAGAAGCCTAATTTGGTTTAGCCATATATTTTAGTATAACATGCGATAGAAAAATAATTTATGTCTTGTATATAATGTCTTTCTCGTCGTAAATCCTTGAGTTGCTAGGTTATACCGAGAAAAAGATATTTATAATTCGAACAAGGTTAAATCACAAACGAAAGACTTTTTTCCGCCTCTTGTTACGTGCTGTTTAAAATTTTATTAACTTGTAATTAATTAGCTACTTCATTATGTGCTACATACAATAAAAACCAACTAGGTACAATGTATTAGTAACGATTTTTATAATGCAAATAATAATAATAAATTATATAATACTGGGGTTTACGTTATCCTTATTGCCAAGAGACTTTTACTTAATTCATATCACTTACATTATATTTCAATACTTATACAGTTTTTTTGTCACAAAAAAAGGAAATATTTATGATAAATAATGATAAACATTCTCTGCCGTATTTAATTTCTAAATGTTTTTTTTTTTTTAAGTAAAGCAAAAACTATTATTAAAATATTATAATATAGAAGTGTACCCGTTATAAATATAATTAGTTTAAGATAAGTCCAGCTACCGTAACCTACTTTTTACTTTGAGTCGGCATGAAAACTCTGTTAATGACTTAACTTACCTGCCACTAATGATTTCACTACTTTATAAAATTGAGATCTGAAAACTCTCGAATATCATTAAAAATTTACCTTTCAAAAGCAAATCCGATTATTTTACAGAAAGCGAAATTGAAATTGTTGTTTTAATGGACAGTAATTAATGTAAAATTGAAAGGTATGACCTATTACTCTCATGAGTCTTTTAAGTGCTAACGGTAACTCTATGAACAATCATTTTTAGCGAACAATAAAAATTATTCCTCCATAGTATTTATAATTCGATATGAATAATTTCAAAAGTATAGAGACTTCGAAACCTCCCTTTAAAAAAACGCAACATATATCATAATTGATACAAATACAACCTTATTTTTTCGGTTACGTTTATCTGACTTCGTCTTAGGCGAGAACTACACTTATAAGTTTTTCTCTCAGATTTTCATTATTTTTATAAAAGTTTATTAAGTCATATAAGCACATAAGTTGCTTGTCATTACTGTACATCTAAAATAATTTACCGTCAGTGCCTTTCATTTTGACAACCACAGCCTTCATAAGGCTACGGTAACTGTTACCAAGTTACACTGTTGTTTTATGTCATTTACAAGAGTAAAACTTACAAATGTAATTCTCGCCTTAAAAATACTTTAATATATGTATGAAGTTCTTACATAATACTTTAAAAAAACAGATAACGACAAAAAATACTTTCACAATCATAAAATTGATAATACATTTGGGAATAAAATGATCACTTTTAAACGCAACAACACAATAATGAAATTTTTTATGTAATTTTTGTACATTTTGTAGGTTAAAATAAATTGTAAAATATAAGCACTCATTTTTTTTAATAGGATATATAAATTCTGTTATAGAACAGATAGATATAGGAAAATTAAACTCAGACATTATTATAAGTCGTTAGAATGAACCGCAATTACGAGTACAAGTGAACCCGTTTGTGACCCGCACCTAAGACCTTAATCTATACTATTATTACATAAATCAGTAGATTACTTCTTTGTCTATTCACGCTAAACTTTAAATGCATTATTTCTAATAGGACGATATAATTATTTTTAGAATGTATATACGACAGATCTAATTAAACATTAATGGATTAATAGCGATGGTTAATATTTATTATTTCAAGTTAACTTACGCAGATAAATAATATTTTATTATTTTGATATTGCGTACATACAGGCTTAAGTCCTCCAGTATTAAGGGTCGTCTATAACCTATTTGAGACCCTGGTCACATTACGATAATGGTTCTATATGACTTTGACAAAGGCCTAATTTGTTAAAACATACAGAGTATTTCCAATAACATATAATAGCCATTGACCAAAGAATTGAATGAAATCTAATAACTTATAACACAGAAAATCTATATTAGGTACCCTTTTAATTGAGAAAAAGCAAAATCATCAATCACATCTATAATCGGGCAGCAGCTGTGGGATTGGGATCCTATCGATCGCAGGGCCCTTGGCACTTGCCAAAAATGGCAGGGGGAGAGAAGAGATTGACTGTATACCAATTTCATATGATTAAAAAACTAACTAGCTCATATTACTCTTAACATTAACAATCAAATATATAAATAAGTCAATAACACTTATGCTTTAAAGTAAAATGATTTTACTATTACTCAAACAAACGCCAGTAGTCACGTTGATAACACAAATCCCTAATATTAATTATCTGTACAACGATAACAATGAATGTGTCGGTTCTGGATACAAAAAGTATTATGTGTATTAATAAATTTTATTGTTTGTTTTTATTATTTTTGGACATGCTAAATTCTTTGTTGATTATAATGATAAAAAATATTATAATAATTATGAATTGTATGCATATTTATTCACTTAACATTCTTTCACGTTTCAATATGATAAAAATAAAGAAATGAATCAAAATGAAATGAAGTGCCCTAAACGTATTTAAGCTTTATATACCGTCATCACACTTGGTAAAGGTTTCTATTGTAGACTCACAACAATAAATAAGTTAAGGGTGCTTGGTATTTACGCCATACTTAATCAAGAAAACTAAAATTTTCCAATTCTCATCTAATCTAATCACGAAAACCAGGAAGCGATGTCAGCTCATCGTATTCGCGCACGCGCTAGGGAGCAGCGCAATTTGTTGAAAGTCGAATCAATTTGTTTTAGAAAGTAGATTGTTCCATGGCCTCGCCTTTTGTTCATTCATTTTGCAAAAATGCTCTTGTTTTAAGTAAAAATACGTGCTCTATTTCAATTGACTATGTCATAATATGTCGCTGCTGTAGGTTAAGGAGGTGTTATAAATTAGCACGTGTATATGAGTATATCTTGTAATTATTTATTTATAAATTTACGCTTTGTTTGCAACATCTCGTGCTCTTACTTCTTAATTTTTTGTTTAGAAAAGAGTGTTCATAATCATAGCAATTAGAATCGCTTCTTAATCTATTCAGCTATCGTTTTTCTCTGTCTTTTATTTTCCTTTGTACGACTATATTATGTGTGCAATATAGACTTTCTCTATCTATTAATTTTTTGGAAAGTCTTTAATAACTGAATTTGCATATAATTGTAATTATACGTTTTAAACTCAAATTCAAATGATTCGAAAATATATTGAATATATCCTTTGCTTCAAATATGATAAAACATACGTTGAATAAGAATGAAGTCATATACATAAAATGCTAAGTGTGGTTACTGGTTACGTACTGATCATTCTTAAACCTACTAAGCATGTGGAGCAAACTAGGTTGTAATTAAAAATTACTTTCCGAGATGAGGACAAGGTTGTCAGTAAAGCTCTGTTGAATTAAATAATTACATCTGATATACACAGTCTAATATATTTATTTGTAATATGCCTTAACTTTGTTTATGTTCAGTCTAAGTTAGACGTTGTGTTTGAAGATATTTTTTTACAATAAGCTAGACATCCTTTATTTTCAAAGTTAAAAGTATTTCACAAATTTACTTAATATATAGTATCTTTATCTTATTGTATCTTATGCTTATGCTTGTATGGTATCTTCATGTCGATTTGCTTTATTGTTTTGGACTCTCAATAATAACACTTTTTTAGGAACATCACATCAGACTGCTTAATTTTCATATGTAGGTTTTATAACTCTATTCTTTATTCTTTATTTTTAAACGGTTTCATTTAACTTAGTAAGTGGAGTTTTATTGATTTCATATGTCTCAATGTAGCTATCTGCCGTTGCAATGTTTCTCATAATTATGATAAATATGACCAATTCTCTTGATGTTTTAAAATAAGATGATGTGATCTTAATCAAAGTCCAACAACGTTATCTCAAAACTAACTAGCTCATATTTCTCTTAAAATTAACAATCAAATATATAAATAAGTCAATAACACTTATGCTTTAAAGTAAAATAGTTTTACTATTACTCAAACAAACGCCAGTAGTCACGTTGATAACACAAATCCCTAATATTAATTATCTGTACAACGATAACAATGAATGTGTGATTTTTGAATACAAAAAGTTTATATGTATTAATAAATTTTATCGTTTGTTTTAAAATAAGATGATGTGATCTTAATCAAAGTCCAACACCGTTATCTTAAAACTGTCTTGCGTGCGCGCAGACACGACAACCAATAGCATGTAAACAAACCCACAAAACATGTAACCGAGACGGATTGACGTAATTTGTAATGATGTAAATTGTAAACATTTACCACATGAACCAGTTTATATTTTTCACAGCCATGTCGCAAAGACCGAAATGTTAATATTGATAATAATGTAAAAAAAACCTACCTACATTAAAAAAGTTTTATTTAACCGACTTTAAAAACTTTACCATTTTTAACAACTTTAACATTATACGACTTAAAACGCAATAAATGTTAAGTCCTTCTTGTTATTCTTTGAAGTCGGTTAAATATATTTTCTAAATTATCAATAAATTATAACAATTGACTTTACGTTACCCTGCTGGATGCTAAATTATTCACGCATAAATTTCGTTTCTAGAAAAAGCCAATAATTAAAAAATGTAAATACCTATATTTATGTTATATAAATGAATGATGATATCAGTACATATGTATTTTTAGTAACAAATCATTAATATAAACTACAGACGCATACAAAACCGTAACCCCATCTCACGTTCCGACATAATAGCATATTTATTTTAACAAGGCGAGACAATGCGCCAATTTCACAATTCAAGCGATTATAATACATTGGACTGATACGTGTATTAAGCAAAGCAAAACATTTTGAAATTGACTTATATAATATCTCTCAGAACTATGCGACCCTGGTGGGCCTTCATACAATGCAACTTGCTTCATACACTTTATGCCAATGTTCCAATCTGTTCTTCTATATCTTTCTATTTTTCAGGCAGTTCCGAAATAGCTATACATTCACAAACTAGATTTTTTTGATTAATTTAATTTTTTGGTTATGAACAAAGCATTTTTAATTATCATTTATATGACAAATAACTGGTCAAGTGCGAGTAGGACTCGCGCACCGAGGGTTCCGTACAAACTTATAGAAATCTATATAAGAAATCTATATAAGATTGCATTGCGTTGTTTATAAAGGTTTGCTGCTTTTTAATGTTTTCGTATTGATACAAATTTCTTCTCAGTGTTTGTAAAATTGTTTTTTTTGTCTATTTTGTTCTATGTTAATTTGTTACAAGTACATATAATTTTAATTCTAAGATTAATATATTTTCCGCTTGATCAATTTACAACTTGATACATTTACGCGTTCCTGAGAAAAAGGTTGAAAGACAGACGTACAGACTGACAGACACACGAACAGAAATTTACAGTTTTCGGATTTTTTCCTTTATGTATACTAAAGGACCTTGCTCCTGGCCAAATTTCATAATGCTTGGTCAATGGGAAGTACCCTATAGGTTTTGAATCCCTTGCGAAAACGTTAAAAACGCTATCATACTTAAAATATATGATATAAATGACCGTATCTTTTGATTGCGTTAACTTAGAAGTTTGATTTTTTCACAGCTCTTAGTAATTACAACTCTGAGTACTTGACGTTGATAAAAATTTGTTACCTTCACGCGTTTTTGAGAAAAAGTTTGAAAGACAAACTTACAAACAGACAAACATACATACAAAAATTTACAGTTTTCAGATTTTTTCCTTTATTTGTACCATAAGATCTTACTTCTTGCCAAATTTCATCGTGCTAGGTCAATGAGAAGTACCCTATAGGTTTTGATTCCCTTGAAAACCGAAAACGCTAAACTGGTCAAAATATACGACATATTTTCCATTATCTTTTGATTGCGTTGACTTAGAACTTTAATATTTTCACGGCCGCATGTCATCGTAGACTTGACTATATGATATTAATTTCAACATGATACGTCTATGCATTTCTGAGAAAAAAGAGTTGACATCCCGACAGACAGACAGACAGACAGACAGACAGACAGACAGACAGACAGACAGACGGACAACAAAGTGATCCTATAAGGGTTCCGTTTTTCCTTTTAAGGTACGGAACCCTAAAAAGGGAACAAACTAACAATACAGAGGTGTAACAATTAATTTTAATTAACTACTAGCTTTTTCTCGCGACTTAACTCGCGTTAATGTCGACTTTGTTACGGCAGACATGTTTAAAATTATTTTTATCATTATATATATAATTATCTGGCCGGTACGACATGCGCGCTATCTGCGCTGAAGTGAAAAGTGGAAGTTTATTGTACTATGCTTGTAATTTTCTTCTAAGTGCAAACAATAAGTTGACAAAGATTTATCGCCATCAAGAAAAAACAAACATTACGTTTTATAGAAAATCGAAGACTCGTTTTAACTTTTCTTCTTTCTACCCTATTTCCATTCCATGGGGTAACCTGTCATCCTCTTCCGCTCTCGCCTAACAACCGTCAAGGACCGTCAAGATTTAGGAAAATAAGTTTCGTGCTTCGGTAAAATATCTGTTACATTATTTGAATTAAGATGAAACATTGCATAAAACAAAACATATTAAAAGAGGTATTATTTAATATGAATGTTATTTCTAATGCTATTATCTGTGGTGATTCTTAAAGCGGATTATTATTACGTTTTTAAAGAAATATTATATTGATGTATAGATAGTCTTTTTATACATTATTATGAAAATGAAGATAAAGCAAAAAATTACAAAGATTTTAACATAAACTATTTCTTAACTATAAAACTTTTTATTTAATTAAGTTTCTTAACTATTTATTTAGTGCTAAATTTTCATTTCATTTTCGACACAATAATATAAAAACAATTTATGAATTAAAATTAAAGGAATGTCTAAACGCCGAACCCGATACCTAATTTTGTGTTCCGCGCAGTGTAATGCGCATAGTTCAAACGTTCAAATCTGAACTATGCTCAATGCTCATTACACTGCGCTTCAGACCATTAGAGTTAGTTGACTCGAAGTATAATTAGGTTGAGTTAGGAGTTTAAAAATGAAAAGTATAATATTCATAAGTGAAATGAAATTTTAAACCTATAATAATTAAAATTAAAATACAAATTTATTATATATATTATAAACGTCATAAGTTTCCTTATTTAAGTTTAAACAACGTAGTTTATACGAGTTTAATTTTTAATAAAAAAAAATATTACTCGCTACTTATTTCAACTGCTTTGTCTTACCAAATATGGTTGGTTTTTACTTACATTTGCGGCGCATTTGAAATGTTAAAACATTAACGCAATACTCGTAATATAATACAGAATACTAATTACTATACTTATGAAGAAAGTTCATATTATTTCAGACATGAGAAATATAAAAGTCACAATTTTTAAATTAACGAATAACAAAGGCAACAATATGTCGTTATAAACAAAAGAGAAAACAATTCTATATAAGTTCAATAGTTAAGGTGAATCACATGTCAACATTCTGACGTACTGAACCCATTTGCGTTGATGTAACAAAAATAATTACTCGGGTACTTGAGCAACGTTAAAAGACCGACATAATAGAATATGAAGTCGCAGAGTACGCCTAACGGTTATTGTATTCAATTTTAGTAATTACTTCCTTTTTTTATTTATTTGTGTAGACAAATTTAAACATATAACCGGTATTAAAATTTTTGTTGTTTTGAAAGAGCGTCTTGCATGTTGCTCTTACTAAATAACCTGTATGTATATTTCTTAATTATTAAAGAAAATGATTCAGAACGAGTGAAATAATAATATATTTATATACCCTTTCAAATGAAAAATCACGCAAAGTTCAAAGGCCTTTTTTAACTGACTTCAAAAAAGTAGATTCTGTATTCGGCCAGTATGTGTGTATACGTTTGTATGTTCGCGATTTTCTCAAAAACTACTGATCCAATTCGGATGGGGTTTTCGCTATTTCAATGCATATTTTCAAGGAAGGTTTATAATCTATAACACGTTAGGATGTGATGATATCTATGGAGATAAACAAAGGAACTTTTCCATAACTAACCACAAATGACCCTTGACTTATCCATTTATAGCCACAGCAACAGTTCTGTTTGAAGACGGTTATATTTTTCTACGAAAACAATTATCAAAAATATAAATTAGTACTCGTTAAATTATTCGTATCTTATATGACACTTTTGTGTCTGTTTAAGTTTAAATTTATTTTATCAGGTTTATATAGGTCAATTAGTAAATCATTTATTCTAATGACTTTTAGATTTTTATTTTTATTTATAATAATTAAGATAAAATTTATGATAGATGGTACTTAACAGCACAAAGCAAAGATTTGCTTTGTCCGACCGATTAACTAAAAGTCTTAAGGTTTCAGTGCGGTCTTGAAATGGAAATATACCTAAAAAAAAATTATTAAAGCAAGGTCAAGCAATTCTGTTAAAATCTTCGTATATTTTAGTTTGATAGCTGCTGAGCGCCGCTGGCCTCGTAGTAAATATTTATATTGTGGTTGGTACTTGAAAACGTAAACTTTAAATACTAAAAGTGTAAAACTTGACCTAAGATTATATTAAAGTTCAATGACTCCAATGATAATAAATTAAAATATGTATGATTTTAAAGTGCATTTTTTTTCAGTATACTTATAACTTTCTCCATAACACCGTAAATTTTTTTTTTTTTAATTATTAAGTTGGTACAGTCAAGTTTATTAATAGACTATGTTTAACAAAATTATGAATGGTACCTTAACAAAATATACTTAAGCGTTGATTATGAACCGAAATTACATTGTCACATTATCAGTAACAATTATCGATAACACAAAATAATAACACCTCATGGTCATGACAAACACTTATTAATATCTGTATTTATTACACGCTGATAAAGTTCTACGACCTACAAACCTTGCTCATTTGTAACTTGGCCGACCACTTTCAAACAAATTGACGTTTGCCATATACGATTATGTAGCGATAATTTAACTGAGGGCTTGGTAGTAAGATCTTTAACCGTTAAGGTTTGGTTTCCTGAGATAATTGCCGGTCACATGGCAGACGTCATATAAATAAAACAAATATTACTTAACGATATTAAAAACGCACTCTAGGAAACCGTGCGATGTGATATCTAATAACGTTTGAGTGACGCTTCTGACATTATAAAGCGACCGCTAAATTGCCGTCGTAATTGTATTAGAAATCGCGAGTTTCATCTAGAATACTTACACTATTCGTAGAATAATATGTACTATATTAGGGTATTTATATGGTGTTTATATTATTTATATTTAGTCGTAGTTGACTTAATAGTTTCTAAATAAGCGTACGTTTCCTATGATCGATGAGGTTATTACGTTGTTTATTTATTAATAAAGTTAAGTTAATAACTTTTTAATTGAATATTTAATCGTAAAGCTGTCGTTAATCTTATAAACGGGAAGATAAAAGAGTAATAATCATTATGAACAATTCTGAAACAAATTCAAACTGACTAATGTAAATTCACTGTATTAATAGAATAAGTGTATTATCAATTTATCATATTTGCAAATCTAATAAGGATAAACTTATTTGAAATCGAATAATAGATATTTATAGTCTATTTTTCTTTAATTGTCTTATTTGGTAACATTATCCGAAACGATAATCACAAATTTTCGAATATTATTTTTAATTATAATCTTTATAATAAATAATGATTCAGTTCAATTATTTAGAAAAAACGTCTGGTTAGAACAAAACGCCACATTTATCTCCTAAATAAAACAACTATTAAAAATTTGACTTTAGGTATGTATATGAATAAATGAAATAAATTCGAATGAACGAATGAATTAAAAAAGAAATTAGCTTCTTTTTTACATAAAACAGTATATAGCATGTTTTATTTAAAAATAGTGAAATTTTTTAATATCTGTGCATATGAACATGTGATTGTTGCATTGAAGTTGTATTTTGTGGCGTAATTAATTCTCCTGACTTACGGACAGACCTCGTACGGTCATTAACCTTTATAATTTTACTTTTTTTATTCAATTTGACTTTAATATATTGTACATACGTAATAAATTAATACGCTGTGCACTTATAATTGAATATTTATTTGAGAAATATTAGTTGATTAAGTACTTACTTAATTGGTTTAATAATTTTCTATTGTGATAAAATATAATTATCCGATAATACAATTTATGTGTCCAAAAAATGCAACTTTTTTACATAAAAATTATCAAAAAAACAATACCTATAATTACATCTGTATAATATAAACAGTTTAAAACAGTTAGCGTAACGTAACATTTTTGTAATATACCTCCCTGCAAACGTTCTAGAGAGACTGAATAAATCTTCATAAAACATCGTTGATTTGACATTTCACAGTCACTATTGTATTATATAATGAATATATTTATTACAAAAATTACAATACTACCATATAAAGTGAAATGTGTGGAGAGAACGTAATTCTATTTCCTCAATTAAAAAATATTAAAGTAGGTATTTGAAAATTAGCATAATATTTTTACAAGGGGAAGTAGTAATTGTCAGATTGAAACTTCAACATGGGTCAAGGACCCTTTCGACATTACGTGCAGCCAGAATCGGTGCTTAAATTTATTTAAAAAAAGTAATCATTTCATAACTACTGACTTATATTTTATTTATAAATTAACACGTCTATATAAGAAATAAATGCTTAATATTAATAGAATCACATCTTCATAAGAAACGAGATGCTCAATTCTTATAAAAAATCTTGTATCAGGTTCAGTCAAATAACATTATGAACTTAAGATCATTCGTCGTAATTAATTATTTTATTTTGTTTTTTTTCTTTTTTTGTTACCTATTTGCTTTTTTATACTTACCTGGAAGCTGAAATTGTTATACTCCGTCGGATAAAAATAATTAATGTTGTTTTTTATAGTCCAACACCTTTTATGCATTAAATATATACATCAACATGAATATGTTTTTGTAATTAATAAATAATACCGTTACTATAGTTTCGCCAGCGTCAAAAAAAAAAAAACTTTTTAAACATGGAAGCAACACTCAAGCACAAAGTACACGTCTTGAGTTATGTTTTCTTTTTATTACCTATATTTTTCTAATAATTCATAGAACCATGGAATTTGTTGTAAAAAACAACAAAAATTAAATAAAGATGAAAATTCCTGCCTATATTCATCTATAAATGACATAATTGTATACCCTATTTCCATGAAATTCTAAAAAAATTATATTTTAAGCTTGTTGAACTAAGATAATATAGGTAGATGTATAATATATATAAATCTATAAATAATCAAATATATATTGTTCATAATAATGTTATATAAGATATAACGAGAAATACCTCGTGGTCTCTTACTTGAAATTTCATCCTAAATAGATGTGATATCGGATAGCCGTAATTTATGAAGCGTGAGAGAGCAATTGCGACGATTAAGATCGAATACTTTCTTTGCGATCTTGTAGGTATAATTTTGACATGGCGTATTACCATACCAAACGTCTTGGTCGATTACTTGCACACTTTCACCGTTGATAAGTCGAATTTGATTTTAGTTCGGTCCAAAGTCGCATATGAAAGGTAACGTTTGATAATTTCTTTTGCTATCTAAGCTATCAGTTGTTAAACCAATGAAATGAGATTGGGGAGGACAGGCGATGGCGTCGGAGTTAATTGCAGTGGTGTTCGCTCGCGCCGCCGCTCAGTTCGTTCTGCGCCGCCACGTTGGTCACGTCGACGTTGGCGCGCCTCACCGAATGCAGTAAAAAATATGGCAACCGCGGGCACGTAACTGAAAATCACACCGTAGTGAGTGACCTTCAAAAGTTAAGTGCCCGATGGAAGAATGACCGAAGAAAACGAGCAATGCGACTCCTTCAATTCGTGGGAATTGAACGGACTCAACTCTTTAGACCTTTGGGATTACACCGTCGAACTGGAATGTCTGCAAGGAACCGAAGGTTAGTGTTGCGTAAAAGAGAGGGGCGTTGCGGTAGCCGTCGCGCTCGCTGGACAATTCGCAATGCACAAAATATTGGCATGACACCTCAAAATTGAACCATGGAATTTGAGGTTTTCCGTTACGCCGATATTGCGATTTCAATGCAACGCTTTAATTTATAAATTATAAACTACTCTATCTTACTTATTAGATGACTTTCAAAAATTATGTTACTTGTTGATGCTTAAAACAATTTAATATATATTGAATACTTGAAATTTATTGTTCCTAATACATTAAAAAAGAATCATTTTAAGAGAATAAGATAAGTCGTTGCAATGTATATGCACTAAAGATGGCTACGAATTATCTCCTATATTTATCGATAATTAAGCCATTGTTTGAATGATTACATATTTTCACTCTTAACACTTATCTTCACGCAATATGCTTTTTATACAAGGAGTAATAATAACTGCAACTTTTACAGTGATGGCGTTTAACCTTCTCTTATTTCCTTAAGTTCTTACACAACCTTCTAGAAGTTTATGCATGCATGCGTATGGCATAGAGAGTACAAAATTATTAAATAACTAGATTTACACCGTCACTCTTTACTATCCAAGCTTACTTAATTATTAAATTTAAATTAAGTATGTTTAGTTATGTTAAAATATTATTTTCCATCACACTTACTTAGTTCTTTGTTTTGTTTTACCTTATATGTTTAACTACGTACTTACAAAATATTATGATTTTAATGGACGTTAGTGTAGTATCTGTATTTCTTACTAACGTAACATGTAAATTAAGATCAAGACCTCTGCCCCGAATAGCTTTAATTGTTATAAAAGTAGCTTAGGTTTATATTTCTACTTGAGTTAAAACGGAATATTTAGTATTGCATATATTTATACAATAACATAACATTCTTATGCATATTTGTCTAAAATCGAGACTTTAAGCACTTCACGTCATAAATAATGCCTAGTTTCTTTAATCCAAAATGATTCATTATTGCATTAATGTTTGTAATTATGTCTGTGTCTGTATGAAAGAAGTTAATTAGCTGAAATAATATTAAACATGTACACAAAATGAAAACATTCCATAAAGTTTATATAATAATGTAGTAAAATATGTGCAGAACTGAAGAACAAGTTTTAAAACACAAGCAAAAAATTTAACTTATTCTAATGTACATTACTCGTTTAAGTTAGCACCGTGATTCTGCGTTTCATCTTGTTTGTTAGTTAACGTTAGTAAAAAACGACCATGCCGGTTCTGCTACAGAGGTTCCAAATTTAAATTTACGTTGTTATGAGACCCGCAATTACATGAATCGAAATACACAAAAGTTTAATTTAGTGGCGTTTTTTCAGGCGTTACTTATTATGTATACAGACTCTCTGAGAAACAAATAAAAAATTCCATTAAACGTTAACGCTAATGATATTAAAAATCAGATTATTCTCAAATAAACAAAGGGTGCCAATAACATCCTTACTCTTTTAATAAATACGTAGAGTCGTATACATATATGTATGTACATTAATGGCCGCGATCAGAACATAGAACAGGTGATCTTTACTCGATGGTCAAAAATTGATATTAGGGCCAACAAGAATGAATTTGTTTTAAGTGTTAACGTGTTTAAAATTCATTCTGTGCTTTGCGATAAAAGAAAACATCGCGAGGAATTCAAATTTAACTTCGTGAGGAAGCCTGTACCTAAAATGTGGGAACAGATTGTAAACACGACTTAAAAAGAAATCGACTACAAAAGTGTAATACGTAATTTCGTTTACTTGAATGAGAAACTTATTCCACTTATTTCGATTTTAAAACCAAATTACTGAACAGATTTTGATAAAAATTCTAAGAAACCAATCGGCGAGTATACCATTTGAAATTAAAAAAAAGAACCAAATCGGTCCAGCCGTTCTCGAGTAAAACACTTCCCGGGCGAATTTAGAACCTCTTTCTATTTCGAAGTAGGTTAATTATATATCCGCAAATGTCCTTTCCTAAAAAAAGCTTCCTAAAGGTCCTTTCCTGAAAGAGGCCTTCGTCTAGTAATTTAATATTAACAGGCTGTTATTTTTCACTGTCTGTGTTAGAATTAAATCCGATTAATTGGCGCTTGGTCTCAACATGTATCTACACGAGTTTTTCATACGTTCAATATTTATTTAATTGTCGAGGTAATTACTGATCATGCAAGAATTGCTATCGTATTGAAATGACGTAAACATTATTACCGAGATTTATAAAAAATATGTAACTTTTAACGCCGTTCACTAGTATTACAAAAGTTTCGTAACCGCTATATAATTATTGA
Organism: Hypolimnas misippus; assembly: GCA_037950945.1. Taxonomy (NCBI): domain Eukaryota; kingdom Metazoa; phylum Arthropoda; class Insecta; order Lepidoptera; family Nymphalidae; genus Hypolimnas; species Hypolimnas misippus. Next base: position 4,429,118 of record JBBEEQ010000024.1, read on the forward strand.
GATTAATAATAAATTATTAATGAATTTACATTCGCTATAAGTGTAATAAAATGTATTCATTTTAAAACACAATGACAATCTTTTCCTCTATAAAGTTTAGTTTTATAGGTATATAAGTAAAATTTTATTTTTCTATAAAGAGACTGTTTTCCATCAAGTGAGTTTGTTAAATAAATAAACTAATTGGTCCTTAACAAGACTGTTTAAAATACGAAATTAGAATAGTTTTACCGTTACGAATCGTTTCACTAACTCTACTATCGTCTGTTAAAAGAAAAACCTTTCCTGTCAAATGACGATTAACCTAAATAATTTCAACTAAAACAAGTATGCTTCTTTTTATCAAATGTTGAAGAAATATTAATTTAATATTCTTAATACGAATTCCATACTATAGTAATAGCAATAGTAAACAAGAAGAATGTTTAATTTTAATTTGTCGAGACTCTACTATTAAAATGAAATATAAAAGAAATTAATATAGTAGTTTTTTGAAAGTCAATAAAATCAAGTAAATTAGGAAGATTTTTTAAGTCTTTTCCACTTTAAATAAAATAAATACAATTGAAAAAACAACATATTTAAGTTATCTTTTACTTGTTACAAACTAATACTTTAGAGACGTATAAGTTTTAACAAAATTTTCCTATATAATATTCGAATCTTAGTTTAGAAACTTTCCGGTTACGTAATTATCATCCTAAGTTATTAATAAATAAACAATAGTAAATAAATAAAGGTCATTGTCTTTTCCAAGTAGGACTCATTCGATAAAGGCTGTGTCTATCAATAATGTCAATTTGTTATTAACCATATTCACGTCACTGTCATTATCTCTTTAATATTACAATTATTATTATCTGTAAGTACTTAGTATTAGTAAACCTACCGATATTAGAGTTGATTGTTTTTTTCTTCTTTTACATAACACAAGATATTCATATATTACATAAAAATCAATATTGTATTATTAAATCAATATTTTATGCAGTCCCATATCAGTAATCCAATTGCGATTGAGCTTTTGACAACTAATTATTTATACATGTGCGAAAGTATATTATATGAAGAAGGTATAGGCATAGTAAAATTAATTTACAGTAAGGGGTGCGTGTGTGTGTGTGTGTGTGCTACATGTGTACATCTTTTCTTCAGTAAAACCTGGTGTGTTATAATTGTGTGATATAGAAGTTGTTTCCGAGAAAACGTTGGATCTCGTAAACTCGTAAGATAAACGTGTGGCTTACCATTTATGAACAAGAAGTTAAAAAAGTTTAGTTCATTTTTTTTACGTTTAAATATCGATTCTGATAACGTAGTTAAAACTTGTATAATAGAAAAAATATCAACATTGTAAGTTTTTTTTGCGTCAAAGTAGAGCGATTAACTTAACTTACGCTGCATTAAAAACATTAAATATGGTTTTCGTTATTATGTAGCCACTGATACTTACTGACTTTCTATTACAATATTTAAAATAGGAATATCTTTATAAAATGTAACTCACTGTGACTATTGGTATTATGTTTGAATAATACACTAGAAAGTTTTAAGTTATCTCGTTACCTATTGTCCGTATAATTACTTACTGACTTCAGAAATCCGATTCAAGTACGGACAATATTATTTTCAAATTAAAATATTTTATTATATTACAACAATCTTTATATTTTATTACGTTTTTATTTACGGTGCTTGGCATTTCATCGGCTTTTTTTTTAATTTGCTATTTTATGCGTATGTTCTGCTCCTATGGCTCTAGTGATGTTTAATAGCCTCAATAAACTCTTATCTAACGCAAAATATTTTTTTATTCGAATTTGTATTTCCTGAGATTAGCGCCAAACAAACAAACTAATCAATCGAAGATGCAATTTTGTTTTCCAGATAAAAGAAGTTAATGAAATTTTTACATTTTATCGTACGGTAAAAACAAGTGGTTATATGTTCCGACGTTTACGACGTCGTAAAAATCTACTATTGCTCAAGAAAGCCGTATCGTGGTATATTGATAATATTTTTCATTTAAAATCAAACAAAAAATCAAAATGCCATGTAGCATTTTATTTTTTCACGACGCCGTAATGAACTACTTAGCTTTAGATTATGCCTATTGGATTTACAGATAATATTTTTTAAGTTAAGCAGTTATTAATTGCCTGGCATACTACGACCTTATGACATCACCACGTTTTGATATGACGCGACGTCTTTACGTGCTATTGCACGACGTCGGGTCGTGATTTTATACGATGCACGTATTAGATTTTCACGACGCGACGTCGACACATAACCCGTACGTATGTAGATTAACTCGTAACAATCGACATACATTGTCCTATATTTTACGCCTTCGTTAATTTAAGCTAATATGAAATATGTACGAACTAATTAGTTTTATTACAAAACGTTATTTCGAATTAAATTTTATACAAAGGCTGAGAGGTAATCGTGTATGGATTTACGTAATGAGATAATTATTATGTACTCATGTGTTAATAATGCGTGACTGAAGAATGTCGATGTGTTAGGAATGCACGCAAAGTGCTGGTTATCTCATTCTGTATCAAAACGTGCCGTTGTGAAAATTTAACTTACTTTGTAAAACCCGAGAAAAGAAACAAAATCAGAAAAAGTAAGAGTCAGAAAACCGTCTTTAATATAAATTCGCTAAATAACAAAATAATTTAATAATGTTTAAAGAAAAATGACTTATTCTGTATTTTAAACTTTTTATTGATCATTGAGAAATTCTTTTTTTCTTTGTAACTGGATTACGAATATTTAATAAATTCCAACTACTTGTTAAAAAAAAACTAATTGTATCGAAATTAGTGCTAAGTAGAATTTAACAATAATATAATTAATTGAAATTAAGCAATTAAATTAACAAATATTATCTTTAAAAAATTGTTTATTTATTAGTTGTACTATTATTATTATTAGTGATATTAATTATAAAATTAAATTTTTACGTTTACAACAGAAGCATTGAACAGTTTAATTATTTGGCTTGCATACAACGGCCTTACGTCATCACCACGTGACTGAGTTTTAGTGAGAATTCCAACGCTGAATTTATGAATAAAATACTATTGTTAGAGAAAATAACGTATTATTTAAGTAGCTTAAATTATTTCCCTGTTTCTCACATTAAGAAGTAACCTAATTTTAGCGCTTTAAAATTTTAGTTATAGCCTATTTACGACGATATAAATAAAGAAAAAACACGCTCGATGCATCGACCTTAATTTAGACTGAACTTGAACGTTTTTAAAGTTTAATTCTTCACCAAGGTACTTAACTTGTTCTCCTTTCACGGTTTGTCGATCATTGTGAATTTGTTTAACCAGCGACAACATAGCACTGTGTCATGCATTTGAGAACTTTTAAGTAGGAAGTGACTCAATGTGTTGCGTTACACCAACTATTTAGCGGTTCAAAAACTATAATTCATCTCAAAACTACATCTGGCGCAACGTAATCGTGATCACGATTAAAAAATATATCTGAATTTGAATCTCAGTCTAGTGTTTAATTATCTGAGCACGGTACAATGCGATGATATCGTGCGATTAAATAATTGCAGTGTCAATTTTATCCGTCGTCGCATCCGCATTGCCGTCACCTAATTTGCATATATTACGTTACTTTCACAAAATTTAAGAAGATATTTATGTTCGAATTAACTTTTTTGTTACAGATTTGCAGCTAGCGGCTGAACTTGGGAAGACACTTTTGGAACGAAACAAGGAGTTGGAAACTGCGTTACGTCAACACCAAAATGTCATCGAAGATCAAGCACAAGAAATCGAAGTAAGTAATTTTTTTCTAGTACTATTCAGTTGACAAGGCGACCCGTGTGAATACTTCGCACGGTTTGTTATTAGTTACGTAATGAGTTTAAACTACATTTTTAACAAAAACATTCGTTTTGGTCTCTAGAAGGAAAAATGACCTTCCAAACAGCGTATCAAAACATTAATTTTAGCTGCAGTATTAAGGGAGATATTTAAAGCAGGCAAAACAAGTTTAAAAAAATAACGTATTTAGATTCTTTTAACTTATGACTAAAAGGAAGTTTTTAGCCAAATTTGAACCTCATGTTTTTTTCCATGCCTGTAGCATTGTACCTCGTTAAGCGAATAAACAGATTTTTAAAGAGACTTTTTTAATATACCTTTAATCGTAAAAACCGAAAAAAATTCTTTAAAGATCTCTTTGAAGATCAACTACCAGGATTTTCAGGCATACCATATTTATTTATAAAATAAAGATTTTTAATTTAATTTTTATAAAGTAAATAATACAATTTTACTTATTACAGTACCTAACGAAGCAGACAGTAGCATTGCGCGAAGTAAACGACTCAAGACTGAGAATATACGAACAACTAGAAGTGAGCATTCAAGATTTGGAGCGCGCGAATCACAGGCTAGCCGTCGACCATTCTGCCGACAAGAAGCATATTAAGACGTGAGATTATTACCGTAACAAATAACTAGTCATCTTTAGAATCTTTCTGCAATCATCGCAGTTTCTTTTCATTGTTACATGATGTGTTTTCGATGCAAAATGCACCGAGTATTTACCTTCGTCACAATAAATTACTTGTATTATTATAATAAAGCTTTCTACTTTTGCATAGTTACAAGGAAATTAATGATGACATATTCGCAGCAATTTCATTTATTTTAAAAATGATTCGAACAATAAAATATTATTAATAATTGTTATACATTTTTAGCTTGTGCAGCAATATCGAAGGTTTAGAATCCAAGTGTGAAGAGCTCCAAAAAACCGTGGACGATTTGAATGCCCAATTAGAAATCGTCAGACGGCGCGCGGAACGAAAACCTGAAAATGAAAAACCCAAAGAAAAAGAACAAAAGCCCGCTGAACTAGCAATAGCCAACAGCAAGAATGTGAATATAACTCCACAAAAATCATTAGCACCTCTTCCAGAATTAACAAAAGAGGATGAAGATTTACTGAGGCTAAGTGATGAGTTAAGGGAGAATAAAGTCGCATTCGCTCAAGAACAAAGGAGGGTGACCGAGCTTGAAGAGCAACTAGCGTCGGTAATACAAGAGAATAATAGACTGCAAGAACAGCTGCGAAATTGGCATCAAAGAGATGACGAACCTAAATCGATGCATGAAGAATTCTCAATCCTTGAAGAAGTTAGGTAAGCATATTTCGTTAGCAAAATGTTTGTCAAACAAAAAGATCACATATAGTAATCGTAATCAAATCAATTCGATAGTGTTCTAATCTATACAGATAATATTAATAATCTATATAATATAATATATATATATATATATATATATATATATATATATATATATATATATATATATATATATATATATACGTATAATATTCTAATAAAATTGAAAAATCGAATGTTTGTAATTTCAAATTAACAACTTTTAATCAAATGCATATAAAAACACAATTTTTACAATTTTCGTCTGTCTGTGTGTCTGTTTCGGCTGGAACAAACGGCTGGACCGATTTTGACGGGTCTTTCACTAGCAGATAGCTAAAGTTATGAGAATTAACTTACGTTATTTTTATTTTAGAAATTTTATTTTTCAAGCCAGCAATCGAACCCATGACTTTAAAGAAAAGAACACATTATATATTATTGCACCATCTAACAATGACACTTATAGGGATCAACTTTTGGGAAGTAATAGTATACGGTAAATTAAACGTAAAGGCAATTTTTTACAAAATGCAAGCAAATAATTAATAATTAATGGAGTAAAATGCTCCTTTCTTGAAAGCCACCACAGAGTAAAGTCTTGCTTTGTATGACTTCCTGCTATCCTGTAGTCCACGCGAATGAAGTCGCGGACACAGCTAGTACACATATATACATTGATTACATTGAAACTATTATAAATAAATGCACAATTATGTAAAATTTTTCAGACAAGGGCAGCTTTGCGTCAGATGCCTTAGAGGAATGGAGCGTGATGATATGTCTTCCATACTCGATGGGGACGACGATGACCGAAGCGCCATCAGTTCTCTCATCCTCACACCTGGTCAACAAAGTCCAAGAGAAGACCATGTCACCAGTAAACTTGTCAAATTTGACGTAAGTACAGACTATTTATTTGCATGTTTCATTAGTTACATTTTTAAGCTACATAACATTATTTCTTTAGCTTTCTCGTCTATTTCATGTTTTTCCGTCTAACCCACACTCTTACCCTTGTAGTTTCTTTTCTTAAACTAAATCTAACTAAACTCTTAATAACTCACAACTCGCAATAAAGTGCAATATTAACTAACTAATCATTACTAAAATATTTATAAAATATCTGCAAAATTCGTTTTTCACATACTCAAAAAAGTACCAACCACAATCAATACTTTGCTTTATAAAAATGCAACCGACCAGTAAAAAAAGCAGCCGAGCTTGGTACATCCCCTCCGAAATCTCATGTAAACGTTTTGATCGTTTCTAGGCGACAAAACTATTCCAACTGCCCTTGATGTTGTTGATCACGCTTTGCATATGCATTATGAAGCGCATTTGCAGTAGTTTTCTTTGGATATATCGCATGTAGTCGAAGGTACGTCCATTACTGACACGTTATTAGACTAAGAGAATGCACGCTAAGTCATTGGTGAAGGCAGACCGTCCATTCGATGTATTAAGGGTGTTTTTTATTAATCTCTAGAATCCTCGATCATTTATGTCTAATAGAGTTACATCTAACGGTATATTAATGGTTCATTGTGAATGTGCCCTATTTACTAATCTAGCAATTAAAGTGATTGTGTGCATATCTCATTAACGTGTGCTTTTATCAGCTAAATTGATAATTAATTGAATAGTCTATAATGGTGGAGTAATGGGTGTATTTTTGACTAATATGTTTGTTATCTCGACACAACATTATTCATTTATTTATTTAGTAAATCAAATGTACCGAATTAATTATTTCACAAACACGAACAGGTAACTACTATAACTTGTACCTTACACTTCTTATATCTTTCAATTAATTTAAAACTTAATCTTATAATGATTTATATAACAGGGGTTCCCAGTTTTTCAAGGTTTGCACTCGAGTATTAAATTTTGGTAATAAATAAAAATGATATATTAATTAGAAAAATATTTCAAAAACAAATAGCAGTTTGTTGTTAATGATGTCTGCTTTATTGTGTAGCACTTTGTTGCCAAGGATACGCCTAGCTATTACTGAATTTTGTTTTAATTGACAAGAAACACCAAACCAACTTACCTACTCAAATAAGTATATTTTAAATAACCAGAATCTAATGTCTCCCCTAGAATGCTACTCACAAGAGTTGTGAATGCCTATGGTTGGGAATCCCTGATTTATAGTAACCTTCATCACATTTCAGTAACTTTCATATCATTCCAGTATTAAATCATTATTTGTAATTTCATTGTGAATGTTAAAATCAACTTGAGCTCGTAAATTACAAATTTCACTTTAAGTTTTATTTTATTTGTAATTAAAAATAATCTCTTTGCAGAATGCTAAGGAAAAGCTACTCCAAGGTATATGGGCTAACAAAGAAGATGGGCACGATAACCCATACAGAGAGCTAGTGGAGAAGTACGAAGCTTTGCTCGAAGTTCAGTTGTCACAGGTGAAAAACATAAGAAAGAACAAATCAAATTCATTGCCAAGCGCACAAACACAATCCGGGCCTATCTCACTTCAAGATGAACTGCAAACATCTGGTGATTATAGCCAATTTAGCGTCAAAGATACAGATGAAGAGAGTGGGCACGGAGAAGAAGCTCAGAAAGATAACAGCCAAAAGAAAGTTGAGCCTACATCTCGCAAGAAGATCATACAAACTCCCGACTTTTCTGAAGCAGAAACTTCGAGTTCTGGCTTTTCAGATGAAACCAGCAATAAAGCCACCCAGACCGAACGCGAGAGGCCTGGCTCATTCCTATGCACTATTGCAGATGGTGAAGATTACCGCTTCAGCATTTATGATGACGTCAGTCCAATGGACAGTCGTTTCCGCAACAGGCCCGAGTATCGAGAACTGTTCAAGGAAATATTTACTATTTTGAAAAAGGCGGCCGAAAACAAAGATGATGGTGAACAGCTGCCATTACTTGATGATACAACTACAGGAAAAGTACCACCAGTGACTCCAGCCACAGAAGAACCCCCTGGCAACTTAACTGATGATACACAGAGCGTATTGTCGTCTGTAATGTCTGAACAATCGATTCCAGTATCTGATATTACTGCCCCGGAAACACCTACACTTAAAGAAAAGGAACAACCGATTCCTGAACCCGTGAAAAAGCCGGAAGTTAAACAGAATAAAGTAGAAAATCACAAAGAAAACAAACCAGTAGTTGAGAGCGTCAGCGAGAAACCAAAGGATGTTGAAAAGGAAAAGGAAAAAGAGAAAGAAAAAGATCAAGACAAGGAACGAGTTCTGACTCCGCTGGTGCGTCAACCACTAGAGTACATTGCAGCTACTAGAAAGAAGTCCAGACATCGCAACCGCAAACACAGCCAAGACCGTCAAGGAGCTGATTCTCCTGTATTCCCATCGCCACCTAAAATCACTTACCAGAAATCTTCGAACAAAAAGAGAAGAGACTACAGGCCGATCGAAATAAGCCCTCTTGTAAGAACATCTGAAGCCGAATGGAATGGATCCACTCTTCAGTTCTACAATAGAAACCTGAATTCCCCTACACCGAGCGTTAGCGGCCGGACGGGCAAGATCTACCAAGGATGGAACTCGGAAACCGATTCTTGGGACATAAAACAAAGTACTGCGTCTCAGGAGATACACAAATTGAGAAAACTCGAGCTTTCTTACGCCGAAGTACTAAGAAACGCCGATAAAACAAAAAATAGGCGCAAGAAACATCAATAAACATGTTTTTTTTTCATCGACCCCCTCTCGCTAACACGCGAGAGTCGAGTGATCAACCGCCATTTGTCTTTGCCAACTGGACATAAATTAGTTTTAAAGGTTTTGTGATCTGCTAGCGTTACTTTTTAATTTTTACCATGAACCAATATTGGTTGCCATATATGTTCTGATATAGTTCACTCTATAGTATATTTATCAAATATAAACTGCATTATCCCATCAAAAATAGTCCAACATCTAATTTATTGTATTGTAACAGAAATATTCTCTCCCTCCGATATAAAAAAAATAGAGTAACGTTCTTCTTCATAAAATTAGTTATGCATTTATAAAAAGACGAAAGTATATAATGGCTTAATTTGAAAATTATTAATATTAATTAATCGCATTCGAATTTTATACTTGAAAATTTAAATTGAATGAGTTTTATTGTTTAACATTATTCCGTTAATACTTCAGTCACTATTTTAATTGTATATTATGTATTTGAATTATGAACTTTAATTTGTAAATATTTCTTTAAGTTAATTTTATACTTTAATTTGCCATGGTATCTGCGAGTACTTCAATTCATTATGGAATTGTATGCTGAAATTTATTTAATGATGGATGGAGAGGTCGAAGGTATGAAATAAAAATTTGCATTAAATATCATCAGTTTTTCATTCGTCCTTTACTCAACGGCTATAAACGAGTTAATTTAAATAAAGACAACACGACGCATATAATACATAATTATAATTTAGTGGTACTTTTTACATTAGCAATCACAGATTCTGCCGTCAAAGAAAAAAATAACGTATGCACAGTTTTTCTAATTAATAATTTTATTGATATACATTTAGGAAAGATTTTAAAAATGGAATTATTTTATAATCTGTATTTAAGATCTACGCTACACAACAATTATTATAATCGAAAAACGCTACAATGGGTTTAAGGAAATGTACATACGGTAGTTTTCTCTTGGAAGGTAGGATAATGGAGGCTATGGAATTGTTCTACTTGTTCTGAGCTTCAAGTTCCCTCTCAACGATCTTGCGATACTCATCGAAGCCGCCCTCGATGCTGGCCACCGAGCCTCCGCCGCAGACCCACAGCTCCTTGCACACCATTCGTATTAACCTCTCGTCGTGAGATACGAGAATCACTCCACCCTGTACAGAAACATCAATATTAACTTGTGGCATTCTAAATATTCCCACAGTGACCATGTTTTTTCGCAATTAATAGAAGCCTATGTCCTTTAAAAGGGTGTAATCAGTATCCTTGTAAAATTTTATCACAGTCGGTGCAATAGCTTTTAGGTTGACACGTTACAAAAATATATGCTGAAATACAAATATTTCCTCTTTTTTTAAATATTAGTATAGATTATAAAATGTGTTGAAGTAAGTTTGTCTTCTATCTGTTTGTTTTATTAACATACATAGGTTGTGCTAACAGATTTAAAAAACATATAAGTACACATACATATATAGCACATGCACTTAAAAAATGCAAAAAAAAACAAATCAAAATTTACTTTATATAACATCAAGGATCTCACTATTGTATATTAGGTTACAAGTTTGCTGTGTATATGGTATGTTTACCATGTATCCATGACAACACATCGTCATTATCAACTTTATTCCTAAACATACTGGGTAAAGGTACCAACTGCTGGGTAAAATCCACCTCTCCTATTACGGAAAAGGCTAGGTACCTAATCCACCTCGCTGCTTTAATACGAGTTGGGGGATATAGAGTATAAACCGTGTAGGTTACCTCATAACATTTCCTTGACAGCCGAGTACGACTTGAATTTAAACACATTAGCATTTGGAAACTCTGCTGTGCTAGCCATCGTTTGACCCCACGATCGTCGTTTAAGATTGACGTATTTTATCACTAGGCCAACTTGGCCTACTTGAAAAATCAAAATGTTCAAAATGGTAACGATACACATTTTTTTCTTTGAAAAAGAGAAATCCACTTTGCATAGCTGCGGGTAGATGTTTATATTAAATAATTTTAAGTAGCTATATATGACATGATGACAAAGCAGTACCGAATAACCAGACAAATAACCACTGATATTATGTTATCAACAACTAATCAATACAAATAGTCTGCAGCTTTGTGCAACTTCTTGTGAGTAACATTTGTCTTCAATACTAATATTAAGAATGTAAAAAGTTTGCTTGTCTGGTTGAACTCACTAATCTCAGAAACTACTAGTTCGAATTGAAATAATATTTTTTGTGTTGGATAGAGCATATAGCACCAATAGGAGCAGAGCATTAATGGAAAATGTTGCAAAAACGGGAAATATTTCTTTTGAAAACTTTCGTAGTGTTCTCTGCATAAACATTTAAAGTAGGTAATATATGTTTGTGAGTCTTTTTCTCAAACTAACGTAGGTGAAAACTCAAAGAACAGATTATATAGAATAATGACAAAACTCCGTGTAAAAATTACTTAACCAAAGCCAATTTTGATTTGATATAGTTGCATATATGGCCACTATTACACGAGATATTTTACATACAAAAGCCTGTTAGCAAATTGTTATTTAAAAAACTCACGGTATACTTATTGATCGCCTTTCCTAAAGCTTCTATCGTCTCGATATCCAAGTGATTGGTGGGCTCGTCGAGCACTAGGAAATTGGGATTTCCCATACACATCCTTGCAAAAGCTACCCTCGACTTTTGACCTCCAGATAAACTAGCGATGGTTTGTAATGCCAGATCACCACTCACACCGAAACTGCCCAACTGTCTTCTGTACTCTTCTATAGTTTTACCTGTTATATATTCAAAATATTTTATATTAACCTCTCGAAAGCCGGGATTAATGAAATAATGTTTTCGGGTACGTCGCAAAATTTCAATTACGCGGCTTCAGATAACAATATAATTTGTTATCAAATATTTAAAAGAAATAAAGGAAGTTTTAAGAGATTTTTATTTTATACATAGATCTTAATTTCGTTTTTTTCTTTTTAATGTTTAATTGACTTCAATAAGTTTTTATGTTATTGATAGTTGTTTATAAATTAAAAATGGAAAAATCGCACGTTGTAAATAAGACGTGGATACACGTTCCGGCAGACTCACGGAAATGCGAGTATCCGCGTTCGGGCATTCGAGGAGTTAATCAATAATAATGTAAGGCGAGAATTACACTTATAACTTTTCCTTTTTTAAGTACTTTTTGTTTCTTTTGACGATTCAAAAGTGCTTTTAAAAGCCTACTTGAATAAATTATTTTTTGATTTTAATTTTGTTCTTAGACTTTCATAAGGATTTACACGCGTTATTCGTCATTGCTTTACACGTTTCGTTAGGTTACCTAAGTAATTTCTAGCTGGTTACAGGGTTATTTTATGGCAATTATAAAAGTATAAGAGATTTTTTGTCCGCCCTATTATTATTTAGTATTTATGATTCTTAGGAATACTTCAATCTTGCGGCCAATACTATTGTCGAGATTTTAAGCTTTTTAAGGCAGACAACGACTAAGCTATTAATTTTTTTTACTGAACACATAAAAAATTAGACACGTTATGACTATTTTCATTCGAAAATTGGCAAGTAATGGTAAATCTGACAAATAGTAAATCCGTAACACAACATCCACATAGAGATGTTATTACCACCAGGTTCTCTTCAATTCTACAATAACTTCGATATTTTTAATGAATTTACCCGGATAGCTCCTCTGCAGCAATTCCACGGAATTCACATTCATTTCCAGCTGATCAACGTGATGCTGGGAGAAGTAGCCGAATTTGAGCCCACGATGGACGCTACGTATACCACTTGTAGGTGACAGTATGCCCATTATGATTTTTAATAACGTCGTCTTACCCGCGCCGTTATCACCCACCTGATAAATAAAATTCATTTAAAGAAAAATTTTTTCAATTGATTCTTTCATTTTTACACATTTAACAAGGAATTTTTTAAAATCATTGTCACCCAAAAGCACTAAATTAAGGAAGATATTATTAAATATGTTCATTAAAAGACATTTTATAAATAATAAAGAGAGCGATCGAATTTAGTTTGTTCGAACTGATATATTCGGAACATACTGCACTTATTTAACCCTTAGTTACTCGCGCTAAAAAACTTACATAAGTACTCGCGTGGGGTGTACAACACCCCGTTATACTTTGTAGAAATAAAACAATATTTACATGCAAAATCAGACTTTTATTAATTACTATCTTTAAACCTATGTCTTAATTAACGTTTAATCTCTTTTTTAAACTAAACAAACTGATAATAATATATTAAAATAACAAAACGAAAATATCAATTTTGTTCATTAGAATTTTGGCAGACAACAATCATGTGTTCGTTGCATACATGTCTTTGGCATTTGGAGCACACAGTCTTTTTTTCTGTCTTTAATTCTTTGACAGTTATGATATCTTCTGTATGAAGATGTTCCAGAAGGTGAATCATGACCACCATTGTCATGAATTCATTTCAGTCGCTTTTGCAATATCCGGGATAGTGTACCTATGATGAAATTTGACTAAATTGACAGCCAGCTCCTTTAGAAATGTTGTTCTTGATATATTGGCATAAACTATGGCTTTTTAAATTATATAGGAGTTGATACCATAGAAGTTGAACTGACGAAAAAATATAACCATAGGCCATCGATTTGTGATTTTCCTTCATTATCATTTGTATCAACTCCTGCTTTTGTATGATTATAATATGTATAATATAATAATTTCCGGTTTTTGTTCGTCGCCCTCAACGTTGTTATCATGGTGCATAGTAGAAAGCAAGATAATTATTATGCATTTATCTTTTCCGAGATAAAATGAATTTTCCGATTTTATACAACTTTCTGAAGTTCAAATTTCACCTTCACCTTGCTCAGAATTCCTGTTATGGTCACTTACTATAATTTACTTCTGTAATTTACTTCTCAATTTAAGCGCTGTCAATAGCCTCTTCTTCTTCTGCTAATCGGTTCGCAATTTTTTGGTCGTTTAGTACACAAGGCATTGTGAATCTAAACTAAATATTGACAAAATATAAGGTTTAAGGTTAAGCGGTAAAGAAATAAATAACACACATCATTATTATGCATTACACTCATCAAAATTATCACATACTTACTCGTAATTTATACCACGTAAACGCTCGCGTGGGGTGTGACACACCCCAAACGCACTCTCTAAGCACAACCACACACAATCGAGCATCGTTTGCGACCGATTTACATAGATCATGCACTTATACGAAGCTACTAAAAGAATTAACGCGGTAAATTTAAATTTGAAAGCGTTATAGGCTTTAAAACAAGGTCTGGGGTGTCAGACACCCCACGCGAGTAATTAAGGGTTAAAAAAATGTTTCAAATCAATTGAAAGGTATATTATTATAGAAGGCTATGGACAATAATTTATATTTGCAGGTTGATTTTTTTAATCGGGCGTGTACGGCCAAAGCTAAAACTATATGGATTAGCGAAAAATAATTAAACGAGTCTTGGGGGAAATTTAAATAAACACTAAAACTGTGATCATTAGTTTTTCGAAAATTTCCTAGCCAGGGAGGCGCTTCTGGTCGGTCGTCGGAGGACAATTAACCTTGTTCATATTATTTTCTCTTAACAATAAAGACTGTTAGAGTGTCGAAACTGATTTTATGAAAAAAAAATTAGTTTAATCTTTTTTGGTGGACTTTTTAAATTCTTAGATTTATATATAATATGAAATTAAATATTGTACTATAAATACTCACTATACAAATCCTCGATTCAAGCGTTGCTCCAAGATTAACGTTTGAAAATATGACTTTGTCCTTTGAGTAGTAGAATCCAACTTCATTCAATTGTAGTATAGGAGGAGAGAGTGGTTCAGTCTCAGGAAACCGAAGCACTACTTCGATTTCTTTCTCTACTGGTTTCAACTCAGGCCTGAAAGTCATTGATTTTATTTTGTAGTATAGTTTATGTGAGAAGATTATTAAGGTAATTCATTCAGATGGATTGAAATAAAACTATTTTAAACGGATTTAAATCGCGTATATTAATTATTTTTATCATCCCGACGTTTCGAGCACTTTGCAGCGTTCGTGATCACGGGTAGACTAAGGTGACATTTGTCTATTTGAGATTTTAGAAAATTTTATTTACAACTACCGCCAACGGTTTCTTAGATGATATCTTGAATAACGTTCCGGTTGCACGCAGAAGGCACTAACTGTATCTTTTGGTCTGGCAGTCTGTTGGACTTGGGATTTTAAATTTTTAATAAGTGGATCCCAGGTGTTCGAAAGTCTCCAACCATTTTCTCTATTGAAGTTCGGATGTTTTTAAATTTCAATAGCCTCGCATATCATTCTAGGAATGAATCTGTGTTCTCTAGCGAGGATCTGTGGTTTATCAAATCGGATAAAATGGTTAGGTTTATCCAAGGCATGTTCACAAACTGCAGACTTTGAATAATTTATTTCAATGAATAATAATCGCGAAAATCTAAGACAACGATATCATTCAGATGGGTCGGTAGGAAGAAATCTAAAAGTATGTAAGCTAGAGAAAATTGTTTAAAGAAAGCATGTCAACGATTTTAAAGTTTAAAAAAAAGCTACATTGATAGGTTTGCAAAAAAACTCATCAAGGCGCGAAAATCGAACCTGATAGTTTGAAAATAATTATTGTTTTGTTACTTCTTGCAGAAGTAAATTTGAAGATTGTGAGGTATACATTAAATGTAATGGTTACATGGGGTTAGTTATCAGGAAAAAAGAATTACATAAGATAATTCTTTTTAAATAATCAGCTTTAAAAAATTGTTCAAGAGACAAAAACTTATAAAAACTGTAAAAAAAAAATTGACTTAGAAATGAAATTATATTAGTTCAAACAAAACCTTTTTAAACAAGTCACTTAAATAAAATTTTACCAAAAATAGTACTAATAAAAGGATAGAGGAGAGTTACTCACAGCTTGTCCAGCATCTTAATCTTGCTCTGCACGGAGGAGGCGCGGTTGGCGTTGTAACGGAAGCGGTCAATGAACTCCTGCGTGTGCGCGCGGTGCTGCTGCTGCGCCTCGTACTCGCGCTGCTGGTTCTTCAGCTTCTCCGTCTTCGTCTTGTGGAACTGGTCATAGTTTCCTCTGAAAATATTATCTTATTAGAATTTGTATTTAGGATTATGGTAAGGATTCATTTGTTACCCCTTAACTTTGTCACATATAAGGGCTGTATTGACTGAAGACTTTTCAGAGAAAATCTATACAGTATCTTATATAGCTATAGATAATATAACTATGTATGTATAATGTGTTTCATACAGAAAATGAGGGAACCAGAAACCAAATCTCCCATCCATTCCTTTACATGCTATTTATCTCTAATTCCTTTCTAAACTGGTAGCGAATTAGTGGCTCCTATGGAGTTGCAAAGTTTCATCGACGGTGATTGCTTAACATCAGATGAACCACCTCATAGTAAAGATAAATCAAATATAGACAAGTGTAATTTAAGTTAAAATGAATGTTATAAAAAATATTACAATATGTTACAACAATTGTAATGTGTATAATAATTATTATCAATTATAATACAATAAATTAAAGTCTTATTTGTTTTTAATGAAACATTATCATATTAAATAGACTTTTATTTAGAAGATAATGTATAAATCTTAATTATAAACTGTTACTTACCTATATGTGTCAATCCTTTGTGTATGTAAATGCATTATATCTGTAGGTACAGTATCCAAAAAGTTTCTGTCGTGAGACACAACAAGGAGTGTCGTGGGCCAATTCTGCAGGTAATTTTCTAACCAGATGATCGCTTTTATGTCCAACATGTTGGTGGGCTCATCAAGTAACAGGAGATCAGGTCTGAAAGAAAAAATTGTACATTTTAGAAAACAACTTTTGTGACTTTATATACAGGATGTATTGTTAAATGTATGTGGAATAGCAAATCTGAAACTACAAATGTAAACATCTCTAAACATACAATTTTAGACACTTAATTTGTCAACTTGAACTAGAAAATTCCTATTAGTTATTATCTGTAAATACTCACTTCGAAAACAGAGCCCTGGCCAGTGCCAATCTCATTCTCCACCCTCCAGAAAAGGTTTTTGTTGCACGACTCTGCATGTCTGGTGTGAATCCTAAACCACTGAGGATTATTGACGCTCGCGCTGGTGCTTTGTCTGCCTCTATATTCTCTAACTGTGCATAAACTTCACTCAGTTCTGTTGACAGATTAGTATCTGTTGACCTGATGGAAAAAAATATTAATTAGTTATATAAAATAGAATTGATTAAAAAAAAATAAGGATCAGTTTCTGGGAAGTAAGAGTATATGACAAACTAGAGGAAAAGGCTTATTTTTTACAAAATGCTATTTAATTCATACATTAGTTAAACCTTAAGTTGTCAATTCTTCAAGAAAATGATCACAAGTAAAAATATGAACTTCCAATATGATGTAGTGTTAAATGCGGATGGGTATAATAGTCGAAGCCAGTTATATCTAAAAGAAAACTGCATTATTTTGAACATTTTTTATAGGCTGTGTCAAAATATTAGTCACCTCCTGGAGTAACGAAGTCGAGTGATGAGAAACAAAATAATCGGAAAACAAAATGATCCGTAAAAGGAATACTATCAGATGTAGGAATAATATAGGATATGTTTTTATTTTTTCAAAATCAACAGGTTGAATTCCTGACTAGGAAAATTAATTGTTCAAAAAAGTAATGATGCAGTTTTAGTTTTCTTCAAAATCTGCCCTAAGGGTTCTTTTCAGTGTTTTTCGCTATTCCTTATAGTATCAAATTTGGTTTACCACGCCCAGTTAAAAAATTCAACTGTATATCATTAGAAGACTCAATTGAAAAATACAGTATTACTAATAAAATTTTAAAGTTAGTACACAAGATTTTTACTGGAAGCTGTATATATTTATCTGTACATTTCTATTAAAAACATTACTATTAGTTAAGAATGGCAAATCTAATATCCTTGATAATAACAATAGCTAATAAACTGAACTCTTATCACTAACCATTTCATAATTCATTTTTTGCCTTAAAAATGTTATTTTTTCTTACCCATTATTAATAGCAGCTGTAATCTCTTTTTCTCTTCTCAACAAATTCTCTCTAACAGTATCACATTCAAGAACACTCTGTAGAGCTATTGTTTCATCGCCAACTACTTCTTGCTCAACATGTAATATAGAAATATGTGAAGGTATCTTCAATTGCTTGCTGGATATCATGCGGAGTAATGTAGTCTTGCCCAAACCATTACGCCCTACCAAGCCATAACGTCTTCCAAATGCTAGAACGAGATCTGCTCCCTGTAACAAAACTCTGAAAAAAATAAGACACTTATTAACTTTGACACTTTAATCTTATATTTCATGTACTCAGTTATTGTTATTAAAACTTTTTTGACTGTCTTCAAATATGAGGTACTCAAATAAATTGTATATTTTTTGTGTATGTATATGATTTTTTCACTGCTTTAATATCAATTTTTTGGATAAACTTTATTACTATTGTAAAGGTTTTATTAAAAGATTATTATCTGCATTCTCCTATATTTTGTTAATGGTTCAAAAGAATCTATCTGAACTTTATAACTAATTTACTTAACATGAAAACAAATTTCTGTAGATAAAGTATAGTAAATATGATTTGATAAATATATGATTAATATGTTGTAAAAAGTGCATGTTTTAACAAGGACCAACAGTTTTATACGAAACACATTTTGTAGTAAAAAATAATCATACAAAGTTATTAATTCTCCATAGCACAGCAGACCTAGACAATAATATAGCAATAATAATATTAATTCCAAATTAAATAAACGCAAACAGATAATTAACATATGCACATTTTCTTGTTTTACTCTGGAAAATACTGTATGTGTAATCAAGGCAAACAAGCAAAATACATTGTTGTTGAACAACTAAACTAAATAGCTATGTAAACATGTTAGAAATATTTTAAAGTAAAAATAGACAACATTTTGTCTATGGTTAGAGTATCTAGTATCAGATCTAATAATCTTGTCAGTAGGCCCTCTTCCACTCTCAAAGATATCTATCCTAGTCCAAACACACAATTATAGGTATCAAAATCAAACAAGAACTCAGAGTCATAACACAACATAACAATTTTTACCTGTCCCCATAAGCTATATCAAAGTTTTCTATTCGTATATCCTGAGTTCTGTTAGTGCCTTTAGCTTCAAGTTTGCTGTCTTTCTTCGATGTGACTTGAGATGCGGTTGCAGTTTGTAGTACTGGTGCTGCAATAGGAAGCTTAGCATCCTTTTGCTTCTGCTGTTTTTGTTGCAATTTTGCCTCTGCTTTTTCTAATTTCTTTGCATCAACTTTCTGGAATTGATTAGAAAATGTTTATAATATTACATATGAAAATACAGATCACCTTACACCTCAAAACTGAAGGAATTACCAGATTTATTTAATAATGTTAAATATGTAATGCATTATCAGAATACATTAATATCACTGAATTTGACTTTTTGTGAGATAATACATTATTGCTTATCAGGATCCAAGTAGAAGTAAATATTCAATCAACTTACCAAAGTATCATCTCTTGTTGGTAGCCAGATACTTTTCACATCATCAGTTTCAGTCACATTGTTGGTCATTGAGGCCATGTGAATAGGTTCATTCAATATTTTTCTTGGCCCATTAGTGCTGTTTGTCTTTTCCGGTTGTAACATCCCCAGTAGTTGCTCACATATTTGCCTACAATAAATTTAGCTACTTAGACACATTAAATTACTTTTAAAAATATTTAAGCACTTATTACGAATTTATACGATTTTTTTATGTATGAACTTAGAATCACTGCAATAATCAATACCTGATGTCTTCTTCTGACTTATCAGATATTCCTTGTAAAACCTCTCCTACTGCCTCATAAACTTCTTCTGTATCTTCAAATTCGCCCGCACTATTGTCCAATATGTCTGTAAAATTAAAATATATAAAACTATGTATTCGTTCTTTGTTTTAATAATGGAAAATAAAATAATAGTCATAGATACTGAATATTCATTTTTATGAAATTATAATAAATTTAATTTCATAAAATATATCTGAAACCCATCTAAAGGTTGTACAGCAATAAAAAAATAACATTACACAGATTTATAACCTTACAATCCATACCTTCAACATATTTTTTTAACTCTTCATCCATCAATGGAAACTGACTTTTAAGAAATTTGCCACAGTTAGCCATTTTTACCGAAACGTATTCGGTTAAAACTAAGAAGAAATACTTATATTTATCATTTATTTATAAAAAATAATTGGAAAACCGATAGTACGTCAAGCAACGTCAATGGAAGGGCTATCGACTAGTGTTGGCGACATCCACCTGTAATTAATATTTTTTTAAATCGATAATAAAATAGACAATATGTCAAATGGTTATTAAAAATAATCTATACTTCAATCTATATTCTGTTACATTAATATTTTGTTATTATTTATGAGATATTTACATAATATTTATTACTTTTAAATAAAAACTTGTATATTATTTAAGTTTACACATTCTTTAAGAAACTAAAAAAATCTAGCATTTTGGTCTTTCAGTACATCTACAAACCTGTTTATTTTCGAAATATATAATATGGAAAAGTAAAATAATTTCTTATGTGATCTTTTCTTATACATCTAATCTTATTCGTAAAAAATCCATAGTTCAATAGTGTTTCATATTCGTTTATATCTACACTAATGTAAAAAGGTAAAATTTGTTTGTAACTTTATATGTAGGCGCTAATCTCTGAAACAACTGTACTGTTCCGATTTGAAAAATTAATTTTCATGGAATAACCTATTAATTGAGCTAGGTTGGATAGTCTATATTAAATTACGCTACGACTTATAGGTGTGAAGCAGCAAGTGTAAATGCAAGTAAAATTGCGAGGAACAGCTAGTTACTTTTATAAAAATACATAAGACAACCGTAGTGAGCCTTCCATTATTTGTTGTTAAAAATAATTGGTTGAGAATGTGCGAAAGAGTCTATAAAGAAGTAAATTTTAGGTAACCATTCAAAATTCTCCAACTGTACATATTTGTCCCTTTTCATGATTCTGATTGATTCAAAATAAAATAAAGGCGTATCACCTGTCACATCATTGTCGCCAATAGTATAATGTAAGAAAAGAGACACATGTACGACATCTCTTTCTACAGTACGATCAATTTTTTAGGCTTAAGCTGGGTTCAGATGTCTATGATATAAACGATAAAAAAATAGTGATTGTAACAAGAGATGCGGGCTTTTTTTACCCGACTGCACCACGAAAAGGGGCACAATGTGTGTATCAGCCTATGTATGTACGCATTTATGTGGGTTTATTTGCACCTTTTTGCTGCTATTTAGACCAAACGCTCAGGCCGATTTTATAAAGTTAGAAAAAATTACATACACAAGTGTACACAGGCTAGGAATGCCGAAAGTGAAAAAATATCTTCATACTAATTTTTATTAAATTTTTAATGTCGTTATCGATATATCAATCAATTCTTTGTTTAATGGGGTGAAATAAAAAAAATGTCAATAATAAAGTTTTTTTTTTTTTAGAAAACTTGAATGTACAAAGATTACCATCAAAACAAAGATAAATTTATCATTATTCCTTTTTATATGGCAAAATTAAAAAATATATCAAAAACGAATAAACTATCTTATAACTTTAATTATATCAGGCAAACCACTATTTATCCGTTAGTCAAAGTAGAAAAACTCTGCTGTTTTCATGTTCGGTTGTCAATTTCCTCCTCTTGTCAATCCCGCCAAATTTACGGTAAATGTCACTCTCTCTCTCTGAGTTTACAGAGGAAGGTCTCAATCGTAGGTCTCAATTATATAAGTAAGTCAACAATGAGGATATAGACAATGAAGATTTTTCCTTTCGTTCTGTTCGTTTATTTTTTATGGTTTTAAATTCTAGCGACTTTAGATGTATTTTTAAGATATATAAAAAATATCGTTTTGATACAATTTTCGATATATGATATTTTGTATCGATACATCGATACGTCGATACATTTTCAACAAGCCTAGTTCAGACAAATTATGTCGTTGTCAAAATTAACATAATATCTTTTACTTTGTTTTTATTTTTCCGTCTCTTGCTAAAAATCATTTGAAACTTATTATTTTAAATATGGTTTTCAATATGTGCCGTGTAGTTCAAATAAATTGTGATTAGGATATTATTTTTAATATGCAAAAGCCGACATTAGAAATGTACATGGCATAATTATATTTATAATTTAATTTTTATAAAAAATGGATGAAAATATCGATAACAATGTAGCCGTTTTGGCTATATTAGATAACCAATGTATGTAACAATGGTAATCTACATTATGAAATAGTTAGCCAACTTATTATCATAAATGCTAATTTAACATTTCCTTGCAGCTTCTCCATATAAACAAAACATTAATTTGTCTAACTACAACCTCAATAGTCATCAAGTTAGTCACGAGGAAATAGAAACTAACGAAACCAGTAAACAAAGTATGTAAAAGTTGTATTATATATAATTAAATCACTTATTTAATTAGTAATTTTAATTTTTTAAATTGTTAATTTTAGACATAATTTGGACAAAGAATGCTACGTTGATGCTCTTGAATCTGTATGAAACGAAACTTAATATGCTCGATAATCCTAAAAAGAAATCAAAAATGTGGACTTCAATGGCAGAGGAACTTAAATCTTTCCATATAGAGGTATTAATAATGTGTTCAATATTTTTCATTTATTGTCATAATCAGAATTTTCCATTGAAATTAATTGTTTCTTGAATAGTTCAAAATAGAGGTAGTAATATGTTTTATTTTCAAAATTTTAATTTAATCATAGATTTAGTAAGTAGCTTACTGTGTTTAACCAATATCAAGAATCATATTTTTAGGTGACACCAGATCAAGTGAGGTGGAAAATCAATGCTCTCACAAAGAAATATAAAGACTGTATTGACAATGGACAAGGATCAATAGCATTCAAGTATTTTAATGAGATGCATCAAATCCTTGGAAGATATAATGAAGACAGTGGGACATACAGGCTAGCATCAGGTGTAATGCAAGAGCAAGAAAATGACAAAGATAACAGAGTCATGAATCGTAAGATAACTTTCAAAAACTCTACCCCTTTTAGAAAACTCCGGGCAGAACGAAGAGCGAAAGTAGAACTAGATAAGCAATGGATCGAATATATAAGACGACAAGAAGAGCAAAAGCTTATAAGGGATGAGAGATATGAAAGAAGCTTAAGACTAAAAGAAGAGGAACTGCAATTAAAAAAGAAAGAATTAGAAATTAAACAGTCAATAGCATTAAGAAAGCTACAATTAAAAGAAAAGAAACAAGAAGAATTTTTAAAAATTGAAAGAGAGAAATGTGCATTGTTAAGAAAGTTATTAACAGACCAATGATTTATTAAAATAAACAAAGACAGGTTTATAATATGAGCAATTAGAATGAATGTATAACGCTTGTATAGTTTATATCTCATAAAAAAGATTCATATTTCTGTATATAGTTAGCTATAGATAGTTTTAATTGGCTGGGCTAATTATTTATATATTTAAGTGGTGGTAAATAAAAGATGTAAGTTAATCTTAATATCAGTTTGTGTTCTATTCATTTTCTTCCAAATGATCATTTTCATTAAGGCAATAATTATGTAATATACAGGCAGCTACAATTGCATCTGTGATAAAAGCAATATTTCTATATACTGTAAATAATTTCACTCTTCTAAATCTGCTTTTTAAGGAATTAAAAGCCTTATCACTCAATTTCCGAGTAGCAGCATGAAGTGAATTAAATTCTCTCTGCTCCATAGTCAATCTTTTGTTTTCCCTGAATGGAGGTACCAGCCATGGCAAAGATGGATACCCAGAATGCCCTACTAGAAATGTATTGTGTGGAAAAAGAGTATTTCTATTTTGTATAGCTGTATGATATAATGGAGACTTTTTTAAAACTCTTGTACAGTTTGAGGATCCTGGTTCTCCGCAGTAAATATTTGTGAATCTTAAATTAGCATCTATAGTAACTTGCAAGATAATTGAAAAATATCCCTTTGGATTACAATATTCCCTTGCATTTTTTGGTTTTTCTATTCTTACATGAGTGCAGTCGATAATTCCTAACATATTGGATATTCCAGTTTTGCTTTGGAAATTATCACATATTGTTCTAACATCATTGTAGTCTTGTGGCCATTTTATGGCATCATTCAGTTTTGTTAGGACCCATGCAACTACCCGTCTTATAACACGAAATGTTGACGATATTGATATATCAAATCTTGATGCTATTGGTGTTAGTGGCTCTGTATTGGCAATAAATGATAAAAATATATAAAAGCATAGTTTGGGTTCCAAAGGCTTTAAGCCAAATTTGTGTGATGCTATAAACCCAGATTTCTCCAAATCATCTGAAATATAAACAAGATTTATAACAAATTTATAGTTAAATTTACATAAATAGTTAAAAACAATGTTTAATTATAAGCCATGTAAGTTTTATTTACCAATGAGTCGATAGGCCGTTTTCCTTGATATCCTTAGACGATTTTTAAATTCAGTATCAGTCCAAGAATCAACAATATGTAAGAAGTCGTCAACGCGCTTTCTTCTTAACCTTATTAAATATTGCATAAGTGGGAAAAATAATCTATCTTCTTCATCATCATCTTCTGAAAATTCAGATCCAACGCCGCATACATCACTCCAGCTACTAGAATCACTATCGTCACTGCTATCAGGTAATGTTTCAGCTAGAAAAAGTATTAGCTTTTTATTAGCCATTCCGTAAAATATAACTAAGACCTAATAAAATAGTAATATTCATTGAATTAAAAAAGGTAAACAAGAAATGTTGTTTTCAGTTTTTTAAATACAAATATTATTATTTATAAAATTTGACGTTTTACAAATAGTGCATGTGTGTATATTTCGATATATCGAAAAGGTTATTTAGTCAAGAAGGTTTTTGGCTGGTGAACAATTAAAGTTCACAGCAAAGCCAATATCGAGTGGTGATGACCACAATAAACCCATTTTACAAATTCATTCAAATAAAATTTTGTCGCTCAACTCGCCGAATCGATTAAAATGTCGATTGCAAACTCGTGTTGCTTCACTATTATTAACATTATTCATTTTGCCAGCAGTTCAGTACTATAAAAAAATAAACTATGATACAGGCCGCGCTCAGATGTACCTTTTTCAAATTTTGTGTGCTACTATTTTCAACTAAAAATATGACTGTTTTGCATTACAACAAAACACATTATGTGTCGAAGAAAACACACAGTTAAACACACTATGAAGGAATAGCTGCATAACAATTAATTAAAAATAGTATAAGAGTGTAAAATTGATACTGTTACTTATGTGATATCTCATGTAGTAACACAAAATAACATTATCGATATTGAATAGAATTTTGTTTGAACGTTTTACATATCATTAAGCTTTTAATTTTTTCATTATTACTCTTGTTCTTACTTAACTGCACTCTTATTCCCAAACTTTCATTCCTTTTATCCTTTGAGCCTGTGTACTAAAAATGTGGTGTTATGCAAAAATCTCTAGATACTTATACTGTATGTTAAGGGCATTTAAGGGCATGAGGCAAACCTCAAGATATAAATGCCCTTACCTTTTTAAATTCAGCATAACAAATTACTTGCACATACCTTTTTAAATTCAGCATTACTTATTATAGAAGTCTGACAATTTGCCTGTTAAAAAGCGGGTTACACTGTTTGAATACAACCTCCGAGGAAATTACAGCTATACTTATACTGGACTTCTTTCTCATTTTGATTACCTACTAAGGTCTTATTGAATTTGAACACATTTGTAAGTCTTTTTTTTCGATATGATCATGATATGGGCATACACGATACATCGTACCATCAGATTACCAACTTTGGTTCATTGTCTATATTCTTGACAAGTACTGGTTATGTAAGTATAACTGCAAATACTTTATATCTGTCCATGATACTATTGGGCACAACGCTCTTCTGAGTTTGTAATAGACTCTGCATGATCTTTTAGTTGTGTAAAGATTCACTGATTCAGTATGCTTTACACACTTTGCAAATCTATTAGAATGTATTTAAAATTTACTTTTGAGTTTATTTAACTTACATTCTTATTTTTGTATAGGCTCTTCTTGGTACTACTCTTTGTTGAATAGGTCTATTATACAAAACCAACAACACTGTTTGTTTTTAATGAAATCCAAGTCTTAAGGTCATAGTTGTTTCTGCAACCACCTGACAAACTTGGATTGGTCCTGAGATTCATTTATATTAATATTTCACTTGTATAAATTTCCAACCTTGACAATCACTAAGATTTCTAGGTATTTATGTAATCCAGAAGTTCCAAGCTCATGGGCGCTTCCGTAACCCCATTATTAACTTGGATGGGCCCTGACGGCAGTTATACTAAAAGCCAAATGTCTCACTTGCATGGTTCCTAACTTTGATAACCAACAAGATCTCTGGGTACTATGTAACCCAAGAGTTCCAAGATCATATGCGTTTCCGAGCTAAGCTACACATGCATGTGAAACCCCCAAATGGGATCATTTTAATTACAAAGCTTAATTCTTACTAATAAGAAGTTCAATTAAGCTAACGTACTAGTTGGAAGTAAGAGATGTACTTGTTCCCCGCTCAGCAATAACGCACATTCCAGGAGTCAAGGCAGCCCCCCTTCTGTAAAGTAGAGAATTTAAAGCACTTAAAAACACACACGTTCTCATATGGATTTAGGCCTGGTGATAATTTATTTTCTTACCAGCCACATTATACATTGTCTGTTTAAGATAAAACATGCATGTGAGCTTCTGTGATGCACACAGTCATTTGCGTGTAAAGGGTTCACTGTACTTATTGTGTGCTTTTACTATGAACATATGGAATTAGGACTGGTGATAATCTATTTTCTCACCAGCAGTACCAGCACCAGCAGCAGTATAGTCTGCTATACTGTGTTTAATATTTTAGTTCAATATATCTTGTCATATTAGTGTATGAAACCTACGAGATTTAAACACACATCATAAGAAAATTAACTATGAAAGTAACAAAACTGTAAAATGTAATATGTATCTGTATCTCTCCATGAAAGAATAACATTTGAATGCCATAATTATGACATCCAGCAACTCTGGATATTTTTTAGTTTACTTTGAAATTTCTTTAAGTATCAGCCTGTAAATGTTAAACATACACCTCCTCTCCCAGTAAGGAGAAGACATAGAGCTTAATCCACAACACGGCTCCGCTGTGGGTTGGCAGAATTTAGAAATACAGAAAGTTTACAATGAAAGCTAAAGGTTTCTTTATTTGTCCTTACCATGTTTTAGGTGGTTTATACTTATTACATTTTAGTCTTTTACGAGTTCACATTCGTTAGGATACAATTATAGGCGGCCCGTATCATATATTATCGTTTTCGAAATGTTATATGTTGACATAATAAATTAGATATTTTCAAAGAGTAGTTTGAATGTTCATTTTATTATAATTGCTTCTATATCTATTTAAGTAATTCAATTAATAATATTTAAATGAATGAAAGCAGTTCATACGTTGAAAACATTCTACAAGATGGTATAAGTTTTATATATAAAAATAAACTGCGTTCTATTAAAAAAGTATTAATTAATTTATTTTTACAGTAGAACAAGTGCCTGCAGATTCAGTTTGTAATACGAATATCAATGGTTCTGGTTCTCATGAAAAATCTGATAATGTAGAAAAAGCAAGTATGTATGATACATTTCCGATTAATTTGGTAACTTTAGGAAATTACATGATTTTTTACATGTTCAAGGTGCAGTATGGACATACAATGCTACCTTAACATTGCTGAAATTATATGAAAACAAGCTAGAAATGTTGGAAACACCAAAAAAGAAAACTAGAATATGGAATGCTATATCTAAAAGTTTAAAAGATTATAACATTGAGGTAACTAATAATCTGCAATTATAAAAGAATTAAAAAAATTAAACTTTTCATAAAAAAAAAACTTAAGAGCAATCATTTGGTGATTAAAAACATATACATTATATATTAATTATGTTTCAGATGACGTCTGATCAAGTACGATGGAAAATAAATGCACTGACGAAGAAATACAAACAATGCTTAGATACAGGCCAACATATGAAATTTAAATACTTCAAACAAATGGATAATATTTATGCACAATACAATGTAGATTGTGACACATTTACTATTGGGGAGTTCATACACAAGAAGAAAGATTTGAAGCAACCAAACAGCAAAAACACATTAATTAAAACCAATGCAGAGAGTAAAGCAATGATTGAACTAAGAAAAGCAAGATTAGCAAATAGAATTGAATCAGAGAGAACTCAAAGTAAAATTAATTTAGAGAAACAATGGCTTGATTATTTAAAGAGACAAGAAAAGAACAAGCTGCTGCAAGACGAGATATTTGAACGGAATTTAAAATTGAAGGAGGAAGATTTGGAATTACGCAGACAAGAAATAGAAATGAAAGAAACTATAGAATTAAGAAAGTTAGAATTAAAAGAAAGGGAACATAATGATCTGTTGTCGATTGAAAGAGAAAAATGTGAAATGCTCAAACAAATTTTTGCAAATAGAATTATGTAATTCAATATATCAATTATATTTTAACATTTGAAAAAATTTTATCTCGTAAATCAGTATAATCGTGTTTTATTTACATAATAATATAAGAGTTCTCAAATGAAATTTGTTTTACTTTTTTATGTAAATATAACTTTGTATAAATGTATATTAAAAACACAAAAAAAAAAAAAATCTGACGCATAACTAATTAAATATTGATGGATTCATTATATTTACATAACTATTATTAGTTTATTAAACTTGTATAAAATTATTCTGTGGTGTAGTAATACGCTCTATTTAAATGTACTTTTTTTCGCGCTTTTGTGAGATAGTCACATTTGACACATTTTGTTTTAGTAGAATATTAAATGAAAATTAACTATGTTTCAACAATATCAATAACGATTTTGTATACTAGTATCTTATATATTTTTTTAAAATTAAAAAACGTGCAAGCGTTCTTTCACAGTAAGGTTACTCTGGCGGAGAAATATCGGTATAGAGATAATTATGTAACAAAAAAAACTTTGAAAAAGTTTATATTTTTATTTGAATTATAACATTAGTAGTTTAAAATATGTAAATTTTATTGTTATCGATAAAATTTTAATTTATGAAAAACACTGCCAGAACTAAGTTTAGTAATCTGTTGTTCGGCATTACTTATTTACTCTGTGAAACAGTGCGTACCAACTTTATATCCCGCCGCAACGCAAAATTATATAGAAAAGTAGAAATATCAGTAATAAAATAAATGGTAGAGGCATTGAATAATAATTATGGCGGAGTTATACGGGTATAAAAGGTACGAAAAATCATTAGGATTATTGACGACACGATTTGTGTCGTTATTGCAAAAAGCGAATAATGGAGTTTTGGATTTAAAAATCGTGAGTACCTACTACTTATTGTTAACATTTAATGCTGTCAGTTTGCGCTCGAAAATAAAACTATTTGAATTTACTGTTTGAAT
This sequence comes from Hypolimnas misippus, assembly GCA_037950945.1. Lineage (NCBI taxonomy): Eukaryota > Metazoa > Arthropoda > Insecta > Lepidoptera > Nymphalidae > Hypolimnas > Hypolimnas misippus. Next base: position 4,458,737 of record JBBEEQ010000024.1, read on the forward strand.
TTTTTTCACAATTATTTTTTTATCTTAAGGCTACAGATTTACTGGCAGTTAGACAAAAGAGAAGGATATATGATATAACAAACGTGTTGGAGGGCATAGGCTTAATAGAAAAAAGAAGTAAAAATAGTATTCAGTGGAAGTAAGTAAAATATTTACCTGTTTATGTATTTCATGTGTTATATGTTTTTTAAGTTTGAACTAATTTTACACAGAGGTGCCGGTCCCGATGGAAACTCTACTGAATTTGACAAAAAAGTGAATATTTTAAGAAAGCAAGTAAACCTTTTGGAAGAGCACGAAAAATTGTTAGATAAGTAGGTTTATTTTTAATTTTATTAATAATAGAAATAACTTATATTGAAGTATTTTTGAAAAATACAGTCAGTTTTGATGAAAACTTGCGAGCGTTGTATGTTTCATGAATTTCATCGGATGTATGACAGTGTAAATAAAACAATAGTTATTTTATTTTATATATATAAAGAGATATCACATAAAACCGGAAATAATTTATAGTATAGATTTATTTATTCTTCTTTTCAGACAAATTCATTGGATTGAACAAAGTATTAAAAATGTATTAGACGATCCTGATAATGATGCAATGACATATGTAACTGAAAATGACATAAAGAATTGTTTTACTGATGATCAAATTTTAGTATTAGAAGCACCGTTAGGTGCAGATTTGTCCGTAGGACGAATTCCTAATAAGGTTAGTGGAGTATTTTTATTTATGAAAGTAACGACCAAATGAGTGAGAGGTCACTTAAATAATCATCCCTTCCCATGAACATTTATAGCCTCAGACTTCTCTAGTCTACAAATATATTGGATAAGCAATAATGTGTCAACCCACAAAAAAGTTCAATTTGGAGATATTTATGTATTTTGATACTACATCACCTATTTAACATTATTAAAAAAAAATCAAATCATATAATCTAAATAAGTATGCAAAAAGTATCTTAATTTATGTTTCCAATTTCAAGTGTGTTCTAATATTTTTCAATTTATACAATAATCTCAAATATTTGAAAAACTTTTTATCAAATAATAAATTAAATATATCAATCTGCTTTTAATTCATCGCACCTTTTATGAAAATAGAAAAGAAAAGATGGATATATACTTCTTCAAACACATTTATCTAGAAAAGGTGTAATATCTTTAGATGCCATTTTATAAATGAAGTCCGTGTGGCATGACACAGTATTGCTTATCAGCATCATTATAGTAACGAAGATTAAAAAGAAATAGGAAGTAACAAAAGTGATGTGGAGAGGGGCTCTCACTTATAGGGGGTGGCTGCCTTACTTTAAGTGGACTTAAACTTACAGTGCGATACTGTCCCAGTTGAGCCAGACCATATACATAGCTTTGCATATTGCACTAACTACAGCTCATGTACAGAGTAGCTCAACTCGGGTAATACTACATTTTCACAGAAGATCAGTGTGAAGTAGCTCATATTTAAGTCATATAAACTAAATTCATTTCATATGTGCTTGCTGAATAAATAAAGCTGCATTTCATAAGTGAAAAAGTTTAGCCAAAGCGTAAGCTTAGCGATGGATTGCAGGGGTGGTATTTTTTAATTAGTATATATTTAATCAGTAGATTACAGCTAGGTGATATTATTGCATAACTGGTTCACTAACCACAATTCTGAATGATATTGTAGACATTTTATATACAACTATACTCAATTGTCATTGGACTAATTTAAAAACAATGCTATAAAGAAATATATTTTGCAGGAAAAAGAACAACAGTTTTTTCTTCATGTAAAATCAAGCGAGGCTGTTGGTGTTATATTATTGTGTGATATGGAAAAAGAGAAGGTATGTATAATACATTATAATGCTTTAATCTGTAGACTAATGCATACAGCATAGTCACAATTAAATATATTTAGTAAGTTGAAGCAAATATAGATTAAAAAGGACAATAAGGTGACAAAGATTATTTTTTCATTTTACGTGGGTGACCTTTTCCCTTCCTTAGGATTCTGAATTATACAAAAAGAATTATTATTTCATTTCATTATACTGAAATTTTATTTTTTTTAAGATTTTTTTTTTAGTGATTGAGCAAATAAAATTATATGTTATTAATTATTTTAATTTTTAAATTTTGACTTTTAGCGAAGCAAATTTGCAAATGACTTGGCCTTGATTTTTTTTAGCTACGTTCATGATACTGTATTCCCAACTATTATCTTAATGTAACTAACTGAATTATCATTTCTAAAATAAAATTTTTACAGGTTCAAGATGAAGATAGTATGGATGCCGAAGTCCAATCATATACAGACCACGAAGAAAAGATATCACAAGATTGCAGTAAGTACATTTCATCTATTGATAAGACGAGAATTGCATTTCCAAGCTTTACTCTAGTAATTTAAATAAAACAACTCTGAAACCTGAAAACAGTTAATCTGATGAAAGTTGTGAGTATCAAAAATAGAGGTACTGACAGTAAATTCTTCTAGGTGTAAAGCCATGACAAACAACTAATGTAAATCTTTATGAAAGTATAAGTTCTCATCTAATAATTAGAAATATTTATCTGTTTTAGACATTCATTTTAATTACAGTAAAGAGTATAATAATTATTTTTTTAATTGATTTGTTACATTTTTTGTACATATGTACAAAAATTGTATGATTTAAATTAAAAATTATGATAGTAAAAAAGCAATTTTTAAAAACAAGCTTTAGCTTTTTTGCTCTGAAATAAAAAGAAACGAAAACTTTAAAAGTTAATGTTTGTGAGTGATAATATTTTATAAGAAAATAAATAAACTTTGAAGTAAATACAAGTGATCATTTTGTTACATTATCATTTCACATGACATAAAAAGTTGTTACTTTTTGTATGTATTTTTTTTGCCAAAATACAACAGTATCTATATAGAATTACTTGTAACCATCTTATGTTAAAATATCATCTTACGACTAGCTTTTAAAGTAACCATATGAAATTGTATAATGTAACAAAATAGTGACTTTTTTTATAAAATATCTTATATACAGTTATGTATATATTATCATTCTTAAAATAATTTAGTTCTACAATTGATAATTTTTTGTTTCAGATTATCTTTTGAGATTAAGCCCACCAGTAACAAAACAAGACTTCTCATTTTCCCTACATGGAACTGAAGGTTTATGTGACTTATTTGATATTCCTTGTTAGACATATCGAAATTATTATTTTTATTTGACATTTTTTTTTTATTAGTGAAGACATTTTTACATTATTTTTTGTAATCATGTATTAAATGAAATATAAGTTGAAGATGTATATAAATCATGTAAATAACAATCTAAAGATTATATACAGTGTAAGAAAAGTTAATAATGAAATAAAAAAGTTTTTTATATTGAACGTTTTTATTTATTTCTTAGCCTTTGGTTGTGGTACAAATCTATCAAGAACTCCAAAAGATTGTTTTGGTTTATTTTCTTTTTGAGGCTCATTTAATATCTTCTTAGCTTCAATAGCTTGATTGATGTATTCCTGTAGAAATAGATTATTTTTTTATTATTCTTTTATTAAAGTTCATTAGTAGGCAGCTTATACAGTAAATCCGATTTGATAAACTCTTAGCGTTAGGTAGCCTGTATATTGAGGAAGGTTATAGGCTATATTACATTATCGTAGCATGATTACTCGGGAGCGAAGCAGTAACCCTGAACGTCAGTGAAACCGCGAGGGAAAACTAGTTTTATAATAAAATTACCTAATTGATTGATATTTTTGATAAAACTAATACAATAATCAGTGGTCAATAAATAGAGTATAATAATAAGTTATTACCTTTCTTGCGGCTTCCTTTATAATTTTCTTCCTTGCAATATTAGTTTTACCTTTTTTCTTATGTTTGGGTGTGAAGTCAACTTTTTTAGGTTTCAAGTACTGAAAGTTAACGATTATTATAATTATAAATAATATCACAAAATATATTGTAACTCTGTTACGTTTTCACACCTAAACCGTTGAACCAATTTTTATGAATGTTATATAGACATAGATTGAATTTTGGAGATGGACACAGACTACATAATATTGTGAAAATAAAACTTGAAGGGGTTGGGATAGATAATTAAAGTTTGTTTGGATACCCATAATTTCATAGTCCTTACTAATATTATAAACGCGAAGGTTTATATATATATGGATTTTAATGAGACTATAGTAATATAGTTATGACAGAATATAATTTATAAAGATATTGTGTAAATTGTTCGAAATATAAAGATAAGAGTCTAGTAACTAGATTTTTTTTTTCCAATTGCGAGCTATTGTGGCATGCGCTGCAAAAGTCGTTAAAGTTACACGTATAGAAAGTATAACAAAAATGTTTATTACCAAAGGTATCTCAAACTATCTTTTATGCTTTTATGACTAAACCGCAATTTTAATAAATTTTGGTATAAACAGATAAAGAAGTAAAGAAAATAAGCTATTAGCAGTACTAATCCTGGGCAGATACGGGCACCAGTCAATTAGAAATAAAATAATAAATTAAAAGTAAGATTTAATTTAAATAAGATACATACCAATAAATTCTTTTTCGCTTCCATTTTATCTTTCAAAGATGGTACATCAATTTCCATAACTTCGTGTGGATTGAGGCTAATAAGCTCTGCAGGGATCTTTTCAAGTAATGCTTTAACCTCGGCCTCCTTACGTTGTTTCTTAGTTTGGAATGGATTGCTTTCCAGTGCGTCGAAGTTTGGCTCTCCGCTGCCTATAGTGAACATTTTAAAATAAATTATTTTATAAATAAAACATTTACATCGATAGATTTCTAGGTTTTATATAGTTTTTAATTCTTTTATTAATATTTTTGTATATATTATTTCTTAATGAAAAGTGTTTCAAGTTGATTTTTTTTACGTTTGTTACAATTAACTTATTATTTTAGATAGAATGAATAAATTTTAAATGAAAGTCAAAAAAAAATTGTCTGGTACTAATATTATAGAGATAAAATTTCTTTGTAAGTTGGTATGTAGGGTAATCTCTAAAACTATTCATTCAATTTGAATTTTTTTAAAAGTAAAAACCCGATGTGCAGCTACTGTTTTATAAATTAATTTATTTTGCTACATTTTTAAAGTAATAAAAAAAGAAATTACCTGGCACAAGAATACTTGTAAAACCGTTACTAGTACCAATGCCTAAAATATCTTCATAGGGGCAAAATTTAAAGTTTTTCATAGATTTACCCATATTGTGCCTGAGATATGGTTTTTCTGTAGTTTGTGAACAGCAATTACTGAAAAATAAAATATTACAATAAAAAAAGCTAAAATCATATTATTATCTTTATCTTCATTTGATAGCTTACTGTTACTTTTGAAACTTATTAAAGGATACAAACACAATTAATACAAATAATTTTTTTAAAAATATTTTCTGAAAATGGAAAAAAGTAAAGAATCCTTTTGAATACCTGTACACTTCAATCACATTTCCTAGACCAACTGCTAACATGTCCTTTTGTGAAAATTCTAAGTCAACAGGTGCACTGCGTAACTTGTAATGTTGTATGGGTCCATCAAGATTTCTAATGTCCCATATTTTTAAGCTTCTATCCACTCCCGATGTTGCCATGTACCTTAAATTTGAAATTTAATAATTTTTTTAACAATATGAAAGAAAATATACATTTATTAAAAATGACAGTTTTCTATATATTATGTGCCTAATATTTATACATAATATAATATATTTTTTTATATAAATTTTTTGTGGATATTTTCATTACATTCAAAAGTGATGACATAAAAATTAAGTACAGGTATTTGGTCAATATATAATAACATAATAATTACATACATGCCCCTATTGTCAACAGCGATGGCAGTCAATGGTGTTTTATGACATAATATTTTTGCTAAAGGCTTTTTAACAGTCGGAGACCATAATGAAACCACTCCCTTAGAGTTTCCTAAACAAATAGTTGCATTGTAGGGATTTTGAGTCATAACTGGCGTCCTTCCCATATTGCTATTGTAATTACCAACAATTTCTCCTACTGAAATATCGAGCCATGTCATAAATCCAAATTCATTCTGAAAGAATTAATATATTGTTGGTTTGAGAATTATGGTGTTGACTATCATCGATTTTTAAACATGGTGATATTGTTATAAACATAGATTTATATGTTATTAGGGCATTAATTCAGTGCAACACTCATTACAAAGTATAATTGGCATTGTTATGTCACTTAATTATATTTTTAAAATGAAAGCTTTAAAAAATATAAAAATAGGTAATCAAAATGAATAAAACCTACAACTGTGGCTAGTAGAAAATGATAAGGTAAAAATTCCATTCTTAATACTTTGTCCATCCTTTTAATACAATGTATCTCTGTCCCCGTATTGTCGTAAATGTATAACCATTCTTTCTGCGCAGCTGCTATCATTGTTTCTACATGCAACCAGCTAGAAATAAAGATAAATTATTATTGTTTTAGAAATAATATTGTAAGTAATGGCAAAACTTTATAATTTTCTACACACAAATTTATACATGTTAGGATATTTTTGATGTAGTTTGAACTAAATTATTTGGTTAATATTAATGTATGAATAATTTTTATTTTATATCTGTATTGCAGTAAAGCCTAGCTGTAGAACACTGACTACAGGATACATTAACTTGACCTCACTCTCACAGATGATTGATGTAAAAAAGCTCACACAGCTGTATTTCGTGCATTAAGAGAGCTCTAAGCTTAAACTCCCTCAATTTGAATCCTAATATCTTTTACCCTTTCATCTTTTATTCTTTTTTAAGATGGCAACACATTTGTGTCTCGTCTGCTGCAAATTTCCATCAGTAGTAGTGATCACTTCACGCTAGTATGTAGTCCTGCCTGCTTGTTTGCCAGCTATTTTTATAAACCAGAAGTTATAACTATAACACTCACCTTACATCATGTATAGATTCCATTACATTGATTTCAAAGTGTAATTTTTTAGTTACCCAGTCAAAAGCAGCCAAGTGACCTTTATTGCTACCCAAAAGAAGATGTCTTCCATTTCGTGAGTACTTAGCTTGATAGGGTCCGAAATCTAGATTTAACTCAAAGGCCTTTGTGGCTGCAGTTATGTCAACATTATCTACTATCACTTTTTGCGTAATTCCTGTAGTTCTATTATCTTCATCAACCTCTAAAAAACTGATGAAAAACATCAATAAATTTCACAGATTTTATACTTAATTATTTTGTGTTTCATAAATATATGTGAGTTAAGTTTTTATTCTCCTTACAGTTTTACAATATTATGTTTAGACGTTTTGTAATTTCATTAGTGTAACAGGTAGATTTTTCCAATTAAAAAGATATTTAATTTTTTTGGGATTTCAGAGTTCATGAAAACACATGGACAACCTACTAATTTCTATAGTTTATTTTTTCACCTACATACATCAAATAACAGTCAAATAAGGCTTACCCCTGATCTTCTGTTAAGAGAATATCAGCTCTTGCAGCTTGTTCTTGCGCATACTTGAGTTTATTTTCTTTCTTTTTCAATTTCAATGCATACAGAGGATGTTTAACACCTTTGCCTTCAAATCCTTCCCCTCTTGAATGGTGTTCCAATTTTTCAGGATTAACTGGAGCTTTACCAGGATATTTCTTTTCTTTTACTTTATGGTTCGTCTTTTGAGCAATATTTTTGTTCTAGAAACAATCAAACCATGCAGGAAAATAGTTTACTTGATTTTATTTATTAGGAAAAATTTAATACGCAATATTTATACTTACTACCTTAAACTTTTGGACTTTTTGTAACCTTGCAGTTGGTTTGATTTTATAAACTTTTACATCTTGACTTTTTTCATTAGATGATTCTTCTTTATTAGACTCCGTGTCAAAATATCGAACCTAAAAATATTCATTTATAATTTTTAATACTAATAATTAGGTATTTATACTGCGCATTGGATATTTAAAAGTAATCATACCAATTTCTTATTCTTCATTTTTGTTTTATTCACAAATTACTTCTACAAAAATATTATTCGTAATCGTGCACTTCGCACATGCTTGTGGTTAAACAACACCGCATGACAATTGACATTGACAATCCAGTGACATTAAAAATGTTTCCCCTTACAAATTTAAAATTACCCTAGAAATTTTATTAATATATATTGGATTAGAGGGAAATTTTTCAAGGATTGGATGCAAGCATTCCGCTATACAGCCGGTTAAGGATTAATTTTATTATTGAATTAGTTAACAGTTAGATACTTTTACTCAAAAGTAAAGTTTTCCAATTATGTAATGTACTCCCCACCACTGATATTTTCTAACTATAGATATGTTACGTTTATACTATTAGACATTAAATATGTGTAACCCTTTCCAACTTAGACTTGTCGCATTGTCGACGTTCCCAAACTCACAGACGTTTTAGAACCTTTAAATGTACGAAGAGACGTTCGTTCTGTGTTTTTTACCGTCTTTACAATGGGGTGTGATGTGATGAACTTTTTGACATGGTGCCATCGTCTTACTTTTACCATCGCACTCTTTCCCTCAGGACACGATATCACCCACACCACTTGGATGCATGGTTGGTATCCAATATACAGGTTTCACGATCGTTTTTCCCGCGTACGTGCAGGCTGTGGAATGATTTACCTCCTGAGGTTTTCCCGCTATAATTTAGGGGTTTTCAAGCGTCGAGTTTATAGACACCTTTCCGTCAAAAGCCGGCAACGCACCCGCAACGTCCCTGGTGTTGCAGATGTCCATGGGTACTATTTGCTCGTTTCTCTCCCTCATTTTATAATAATAAAAAATATATGTTATACATATTATATTATATTTTTAACAAGTTTCGAATTTAACCAATGATATTTTAAATATTTTTTTATTATTTGTTAAGTAATGTCGTCCAATGGGGATAACTTTCTGGGTGGCAAATTCTATGTTCTATATATATTTTAATATTTAATTATATATACCAAAGGTTATTGCGCATCGTTATCCGCAATTTAAATGCGACAAGATCGTCATAGCTACTGGCTAATTTACAACGATAAAATTAACGTTAAACGTAAGCAGTAAAAATAACAGGCGTAGGGCAACGATATAATATAGTCGTCATCCATTTCGACTTCCGTAAATAAAATCGTGTAACTAAAGGCAAACGCTCTTAGGGAGCTTTGCCTTCAACGACGTACGTATATAGGTGGAGTTATGTGTAACATTTTAACGGACAGGACTGTATAAGGTTACAGACACAATTTTATTGTTGATTTTAGTTCAACCATAAGTAGTTTTATAGACAGGTATACAAAAGAGATATAATATTAAGAGGTCTAAAATAAAAAATAAGCGAGTATCTCAGTATTTATTTTTATTCTCTTTAACAACACATACTCAATATTTTACAGAAACGTATATGACAATCAGAGTAGTAACATAGTAATAGGTTTAATATTTAAATGCGAATATAATTACTGATCTGTGTACCAATGTGATTTAAAGAGAAATTGTTGATGAATTTATAAAATATTTAACAAAAAACTGCGTTGCTTATCTACAGTTAAAACAATAATTGCACTGAGTGAAGCGCTACAAATAATATATTGCAAAATAACGCTAACCCGTCTCGATTTGAGCTATCACATCCTTAAAGGTAACAATAAATAAGTAACACGTAACATAATCACAGCGAGTGAACATTGGCTAACAAAGAAATTATTAATTTATACCTAATTTGGTTATCAATTAATGACTGAATTATTTAACTTACTTGATCTAATGAGATCGCTTTATTACCTAATGTAAATAAGAACGTCCTTAAGACGTGGCAACTATGTATTCACAATTTATTTACAAACTGACTAGAGTCTTCTAAAAGTTTATTATTTTTCGTTTCTTTATTTCTATACCAATAATAGTCTTAATATGTCAGCGGTCAGGTGCTCCTGCGGAAGCGTTTGGCACATTCCCAGTACGAACATAAACATAGAGTTACATTCTTATTTTCTATATATTATGTTTCTTTGCTTGACAAAGTGATTTCATTTTCTCTATACACCGACCACTTCACAGTAGCCCGGCATCTATAACATAATACCTAATAATGAAATACGTACATATTTACACGTTGCATCCCGTTTGGTGAATTCGTGGGGCTAAAATAGCTTACATACGATTGTATAAACTTCACCTAACATAAAACTTATTTTAAGCATATACGAGTAACAGTGTTTAAAATTCATTTTAATTTAATTTTAAGTCCATCTTAACCATTAATAATCGAATTCTTCGAATGTTAACGTGATGCCTTAAAGAAGTCACACATCGTATACAACGGTTTATAAAATAGACATCATTATCTAAATAGAACACATAACGTCCGTAGGACCCTTCGCGTGGGCGACACTGCACGCGGTATTATATATATTAATCATTCACTGCATTCGATTTGACATAAACGTCGACAGTCTTAAAAGGTACACCTTTGGTAAATAGCTCTAGTATCGGAAAGTTTTTATCAACACTCGAAGGAATAAATCCGTCAGCAAAATTAAGCTCCGCCGTTCGCGATTGATGATGGTCGGCGCCATCAATGTCGCTCGTCGTCGGCGGCGCTGGGCGAGCCTTAAATCGGCGTCGGGAGCACTGTGAAGTCCTGGAGCGCGTTTTTCACCGTTTCGTAGATCGGTCGGTTTTCATCGGGACAGTAGCCGTCCGGCGAGCAGAGGGTCTGGAGCTTGGTCAGGTAGGAGTCGAAGTTGTCGTGAGCGGGTTTGACGCCGGGGACGGGGGGAGGAGGCGCGCCGGGCGCTGGCGCCGCGCTGGGCGCTCCACCTCCCGGGATCTTCACGTGTTCCAGCAACGTTATCACGTTGTTCCGAAGACTCTCGTAGTACTCGTTAATATTGCTGGTCCGTTGCATTATCATCTGGCTGTCCTGGAAAGATTAATTTGGTTTAATCTTTGATTGTGTCGTTTATTTCTTAATACAAAACGTTTGGGATACTGGCTCATCTTTAGAGTGGCTACCGTATCATAGAAAGTAAGCGGTACTCACAAATTTATGTGACGTTAGTAGCACTCAAAGTTGGATGTTTGGAGCCATGACTGAACCATCTACGTTATCAGACAAAGATATGGTAAATTTTGGATTTTTAATAGTTTTCGAATTCAACCAATAAGATTTTATACATTTATTATTTTTTTAATCATAAGCAGATTTTACTTACTCTTTCTCCCTGACTGAGATGTGTCTCCATGGCATTAATATCTGATTTTAGTCGAATCATTTGTGACTCTACTTTTGCGTTTTCACGTTGCAATTCAGTGATTTCTTGTTCCAACGTCATAAGATCTTCTCCACCGCCTGTTTGCATGTTAATATCCATACCTATAACAATAACAGAAGACAATGTCATGTCCAGTTCAAAATTGCCAGATCAATCATGAGTTGACATTTTTTAAATAATTAAATTAGACACCAACCTGAATAGGGTTTTGGGTAAAGCGGGGTAATATCATCTGGGTATTTTGGTTTCTTTGGTTGTGGTGTTGGTGTGGTAGCTCCGGCAACTGGACAACCGGATAATGAACGGTGGGTTAAAAAGGATCCGTTTATATGTCCAGATCCGTCACAGCCAGGTGTGGGGCAATTTACACCGTCGAACTTAATAGCGGACGCTGCAGCCGCCACAGCTGCTTTGTGCTGTTCCACGCTCCCTCCGCTCTCTAGGACTCGCATTTTATTGCGGTTTGCAATCGGGCATCCGGAAGCACTATGAAAAAAAAATGTTATATGATACTTTTTACATGCACAAGTAATTTATGTTATCGCTAAATTTGTGTGATACTTTTCTAGACACAAAAACGCGTTTTTTAATCCAATGCTTATATGTAGTGTAAATAACAGTTATTTCATAAGTAACATTATAATATATGATTAAGTCTATTACACATGATATTCAATGTTTTTCACCGTGTATTAGTTGCTTGATTTTTAAGCTTTCTACTTCTGTTCTACTTATATCTTACCTTCTATGCGATAAGAATTTCCCTGTCGCATGTCCAGATCCGTCACAGCCCGGTATAGGGCATCTAAGCAGCGTGCAAATACCAACAAACTTATTGTAAAGATGTTACCAAAAATCATGTATTATAATATATTATTTAATTTTACACTTATAATTTCGTACTTATATTAAATTAGTTTATAGGTGTAGTACCTAATTACGTCATGTTTTAAAATTTGACCATTGTTAACCATTATTATTTATAAAAATATATCTCACGCTCGTCATTCTTATTACCAGAAATCCTTATAATTAGAAAGTCAAAAATCTTTAAATTATTAATTAAATAAAAAAAATAATTATATTGTACCTCGGTAATCAAACCGCGCAAATCAAAACATTTTTATAAGAAGACTAATTGTATTTGTTAATAATCAACACATATGTTCAAAGTAAAGCATTGTTCTTGTAAAGATAGGTAAATCTCTTCGGCGGATCAAATTATCTCCTCGTCTCACCTAAGTGGCTCGGAATCCTGTCCGTCTCGTGGCTTGCTCTTTGGCTTGTTAGCTCTGGGACAACCGGAGAGCGACCGGTGTGATGAATAGTTGCCGGTCACGTGACCGGAGCCGTCGCAGCCGGGAGTGGGACATTTCAGTTCTTGGGAGTGCGGTTGGAGCTGCGAACGGTCGGCGCGCGGACACCCCGACAGGCTGCACATATACAAACTGCTTACAATGCTGTGCCGTTGTAACGTATGGCAACTTACTATAGCATACATCTTAATGTAATGTCTTTATGGAATAGTGCTTAAAACATGAGTATTACAATTGTTCATATTAATTTGGAAATAGGCCAAGTTTGGACTTGTAAATCAACAAATGGAATTGATTTTATTGATTTCTTCAATTTTTTTACGTAGGTAATGGGTTTTATTTGATGTGTTTTTTATTTAAAAACATTAAATATAATGATAGTCATTTTACTCAAGGCTTTAATAGTATCATTTTCTTTAACATACATATTTATATATTCTGTTACAGTCAAATAAACAAAAAGGTTATAACACAAAGAGGTTAGAACATGCGATCATTAGCAAACTCAATTTTGGTTTTAATTCTTGAAAACAATAATATGGTTTAGATTCCTACACGTTTAAATAAAAATACATACATACGTTTAAATCATTCGATAAATGTTGCAAGTCATTGTTTTCACGAAGATAATTATTATTTTCGGCATTTAATTAATTGTGCCTATTGATAATTATAATCATAATAACAAAGAGTTCCCTATTTACAGTTTAAAAAACAAGTTATATTTTAATTTTCCTTAACATACGGATTATACGAATATTAAGAACATTCAGTTGTTTAAGTTGAAAACATTTATAAATAATTATCGATTTCGATTCCCCTTAAGGGAATGTGAAAGCGTAACCACTTTAGAACGATAAAAATAATCGGAAGTGTGAAACATCTGTGAAGTTTTGTGAGCGAGTTTGCATCTGTATTATTAGCGTAAAGTGTAAACGTATACTGACTGAAACTTAATTTAAGAATTATATTAATTTATATTAAATAATGTACGCATCAATTGGCGAAATTGAAACACGTATGTAGGATAACGTTCGAACATCAAATCAGCGTTCTCTCATGCAGTTAGTTTACAGCGAAACCTCGAGCACAGTCAATTGACTACGGAAATGCGCAAAGTGGGAACAGCACAAATCGTCACACTTATGTTGGTTTGGCGTATATTGCATTGCACTAGTGTTGCACTGAGTTGCATATATTGCGTTTCGGTTTGATAGGTGCGCTAATATCGCCGCTTGCCTGCGGTGAGTTGCGAAGTTGCCTGAAATGTGACCGGAGCCATCGCAGCTCTCCACGGGACACTGGATTAGCTCTCTCGACTCTCGTATCCGGTAACACGACTTTGCGTAAAAGTCGTCGCGGTGATAACTATCGTAAATAAATAAAACTATAATGAAGTAATAGATAACACATTTCAATTCGATTAAAAACAGTCGTCACCTACGTACACTACATTCTCCATGTGCTATGAATGCAAGTCTAATTATAATATAAAATTACCGCCTACGCTACATCATTATTATATTTATGTGTATATATGTACGAGCGGTGTCATAAAGTCATTAACCTACTGTTATACGGTAGCAAAAAATAATAGTAAACGAAATGCCTTTTACACGGTCACTGTTTACGTAAACGTTGTAAATGTTTACAAATGTATTATTGCACGCGTATTAAAACTTGTTGAAAATAAAAAAAAATATACATTATTTTAAATTGTTAAATGTTTATTGAAACGGTCTATATATCGTATCTCACCTGTTTCGTCGCATAGCTGTGTTTTTGGTACGTTTGGTGCGTGTATCTTATCTCTATTTATGTGGAGCGTCGTTCGACGCGCGGCGTGCGCGCGCGCTGCCGCCGGTATATTTAGACTGATCCATCGTGTGCGACTTCGCTACGAGATACGTTCGAAATCCCACACTATGAAACAATTGTGTGCTACTATATTGTAATGCTCATGTTATACGATAGTAAATAGTATTTAATTTGATTAAATGAGTGACGTCAAATGCTTTTTTTTATTAAGTGCGTTAACTTGGGAGTATTATTTAATGTTTAATTATACACTTTTTAAAGAAAGTATCCTATTATTTTTAAATACGCAAAATCGTTTTTAAAGTCAATAATAATAGAGTCAGTTTTTACTTTACTTTTGTCTATTAGAGCTGCTTCTAGACAAAAGTGGGAATGTATAAGAAAGATTTATTCAAAGTCGTATTCTATTCCGACTTTAGCCTTTAAAACTTCGTGAAAATAAAAAAAAATTAACTACCTCATTTATTTTTTTAATAACCATAGCTTTGTTATAAATATTAAATTATAATTACCTAAATACTATTGTGAATTAATACAATTCATTATTTAACTATTTATTATTATGGGTTCAAATGGTCAAAGATTAAAATCATGACCACGAACATAAAATTCACGTATACTTATTTTAGATAGCCTTTTACGATATTAAGGAAGTAACCATTAAAATATTAATAAAAATTAGGTATAATGTTTAATATACCTATCTAAATTACGAAAAATTAGTTACAGTAATTACGAGTTCAGAGAAAGTAGCTCTTTCATACGAGTACTATGATAAAATTTATAAATTTAATCTCCTATATTTGCAACATTAACTTAAATTTGCTGATAACAAAACGAAAATGTAACAAACACACATTTTAATACTATTTATCGCATTAATATTTTTATAAATAACGTACAACTCTATATTTCTGAAAACCATTCAATGTTGTATTTTTATCTTACATTTATATAATAAAACAAGCTGCTTTATATAAACTTTCCCATTTGAATTTTACAAGTACTTTTCTTATACAGCATTTGTCGGGGCGGGACAGGAAGGGATCGAATACAGCCGACCGTGGACAGAGGAGTGAAAGGATGTCACACAGTTGGTACTAAACCTGATAGTTTTCACATATCTCATATTATATTTACTTTCGAGTTTAGTGCGAATTATAGTGAAAGGTTTATGGTTGGATAGGTAGAGCGAATAGTGGATTAGCTGCATTGATACTGGTTCCTGTGATATACCTATTTTATTCTATTTACCTTCTTTTCTATGCTGCAATCCCTGTACGGTATGTGGTACAAACTTGTACTCAAGAAGTGCTAAATACGTGCAAATAGCAGCATCTTTATATTATTAACCAGCTGGCCCTCGCGGTTTAACTTGCGCTTATGAATATTGCTTCGCACCTATGAGTCGGAGTGTGATGTTATATAGCCTATAACCATCAATAAACAGGTTGTTTAACACGAAAATATGTTTTCGAATCTGTTCAGTAGTTTCAGAGATTACCTTCTCCCTACATACAAACTTACAAATAAACAAATTCTTCCTGTTTATAAACTAAACTCTAAGGGATGGTGATGCACTGTGGACGCCCTCTGCCCCTTACAAAGGTCATATCGCAGGCATAGTATTAAAGTGACCATATTCAAAATCAGGGTAAATAATTTAGTAATTAAAATTTGATTTAAAATAATTTAATTTAAATACCTACTGTATTCAATTTAAGATTTTGAAAAAAAAAATCTTTTAACATTTAATATGTTGTATGTAGGTAAACTAAATAAATGGCCGAAGTAGGTACCAAGTGGAAAACGAAAACACGAAAATTTTTGAATTCGGACACTTCAATGCTAAGCGAAATATGATCAGAAGTCAAATAAGTCGTGATATTAGTATAGATATAATATTCACCTGCTGTCTTTCGGCTTGTCGTGAGGCGTGTGCGGCGGCGGCATGTAGCAGGGCGGGGAGTACGGGGGCGCGTGCGGCGGGTACGCGGGCGGAGGGGGGTACGCGCCGCACTGGTACTGGTAGCCGCCGTAGCCGGCAGCCGCGGCGGCCGCGGCGTAGTCCGGCTGAGCGAGCCCGTAGCCGGCTACTGGGTGAGGGCTCACACCTCCATAACCTAGTGATGATATAAAATTGAAAATTAAAAAATAATAAATATTATGTGGAATATTAATAAAATATATTTACAATAATTTCTTATTTAAAATTATACAGTTTTCCCGTTTATCTTTAAAATGACAAATTTTCCTCACATTGTGTTAGAACTTAAGCAACGCTATGTATTAAGTAACAAGATAAATTTGTAAATTATTATTATTAGAACCATTTCAACGAGCCTCAGAACGATTCTTCTGGTGGTTGTTGGTGAGGAGTTGTATATCGCTCTGATTCCAAATAATGTTACAGTTTCCGGTCAAAGCTACGCAACTACGTTATTTTCATTTCATTTAGAATATAGTAAATTTCGAGTAAATAGACCATTAGAAGTTATTATTAGAATAACTGATAAGTTTCTTTAAATTAATATAAAAGTTATCAAAAGCTCTAATTAAGCTGGTAGCCTTATAAAAAAAGAAACGTGTAACTTGAAGATTTCAATGTGCTTGAAAAAGCCCATTTGAGTAAAGTATATTTTGAGTTCGAGGTTATAATTATAAATAAATGTAAACGTTTATGAAAGTCTGTAAGCAAAACTTACAAGTATAAATCCCGTCAAGTCTCATAATAAAAGTATCCAAAAATAGCCAATTAATTGCTTAAAAAGTTAATACTTAAATATCTAATATCACATTAAAACCAGACGTAGTTTGTAGCAGTGCCAAGTATTCATTATACGTTTTAATTAACGCTAACGTACAAGACATTCCACGCGAGCACATGTAACCGCACCAAGGTCATCAACACGCCTGCCAAGCAGGATTAGCAATGTACCGCTAGCGCGAGTGCGGCGCGCAATACTTGCAGGAGTTATTAGCGTGGTCGCTTTTAATTTGTATCGCATGTTCTGTGGCATTCGTGGAGTATGCCTATATCTATTCATTTCATGTTATATCACAGCGTGAACCTTAGCGCATATTAAAAATAATAAATGTTTCTGTAATATATAACCGACTTTAAACAGAACCTTCCTTTAAAAATAAACATTTCAATAGTAAAACCCCTTCAGTAATTTTTGAGAAAATCGTACAAACTTACATACATACGGGTCGAATATAAAACCCCTGTTTTTTGAAGCTGGTTAAAGACGAAAACTTATTGCCATAAATGATTTGTATCACTTACCAGCGGTATCTCGATGGTACGCTTCAAGGTATGGATGGCTTCCTCCACTGTCTGGTGTTGATTCTCGGCTGTATGACACGCTACCAGGAAAACTTCGACTGTCAAAAAAAAAAATGAAATGTCAGTTAGAAAAGTAAATATAATAGTATTAAGAGAACTAATTTCCTACTTAAGCTTTGTATTAAGTTATAAATTGCCTCACCTATGTGGTAAACGGGACACACTAAGGTCGAGAGTCTGGCCTTGTGGACTGGGAACTTGGGGACTGGCTGTAAGCTGAGGCGAAGCGCCGGGCTGCGGGCTGCCTCGGGCTCCGCCCCCGCCTCCACCACCGGCGCTCGTGTACACCGGTGATGCATATGGACCCTGTTGCATAAATGGGCGTCATCATACAAATGTTATTTACGAAAAAAGCAAGGCTCATTTTATTGAATGTGTTTGGAGCAAGTGACTGCAACTAATTCTCACCTGTGGACTACCACTAGACGTGGAAAGATCTATGGCTGGACGCGGATCGCGAGGATCTCTAGGCGTGGGACTGCGTGGTCGCTGCGCCTGTGCAGCGGCTATCTTCACCGAGAGATTGATCGCGGAGAAGCCGGGGGGTACGCCTGGACCCATCGCGCTGACCCCCGCCACACCGCCTACTCCACCGGCTTCGTAATGATACATTGGTCTGGACGGACAAGTCGTAAGGACAAATCAGAAGAGGGCATTTTGATACTTTTTGGTCCTACGATGAGGTTCTCACGCGATTTTAATTTTAACGTATGCTATAGATAAAAATATCTAAATAAAGTCCCGTTTACCACATAAAGGCTATTCTTAATTGGTTTGATAAATACGCAGTGAAAATAAAGAAGACAACATACCTAGGATATATGGGGCCAGAGTTGGTCTCTTGTTCTGATTGATCAGTTTTCATTGGTGTGGGAAGATGAGGGTCGTGATATCTCTCATCTTCCCATCCGTAGGGCCGCTGGGGACATTGTGCTGGGTCGTAGCGCTCAAAGGCAGGTGCGCCTTCGTAGCACCGAGTTTCGTAGCCGTATCGAGCTTCGTTCATTTGACTAGGAGAAAGATATATCGTTTACCTTAGCGTTCTATAAAATAGTTTGATAAAAAAATTACGTATTTAGTTTGCTATTATCAATTTATTTATTGAGACATATCGGTTACCTATAGGACCGTACGTGGTCATCTGGGGGCCGCTCGTAAGGTGATCTCTGATCGGGCGGCGCGCCGTAGCCGGCGTGGCGCGTCTCCATGCCGGGAGAGTCGCGCTCGGGCTCGGCGGCCTCTCGCTTCGGTACAAGCAGTTCGGGAGCCTCTCGTTTCACGGGGGGACTCCGCGGCGATGCCGCTTGTACTCTTTCGCGTTCCCGGGCCGCTGTTAAGGTTTCAGTGGGCGTACTAACGGGTACGGCTGGCGCTATCGGCGGAAGTTGTGCTGGTAATAGCACTAAATAAACAAGGGTTTCTGTTATTATTGCTATATATTTGACCGAATTATAAATTACCTAAGTTATAATGGCCGTAAAAAAATTAAAAATATTTACGTGAAAAAAATGACAACGTTGTCAATTTTGATACTAAATTTTATACATGATGCATTTTGCTAGTCAGAAAAGTGTTATGAGTTCTGGTTTCATTTTTGTTTTTCATTTTAAAAATAGATTTTATTCTTGAAAATAAGTTTTTTAGGGTAGTAGAGTACCTGGTGGCCGTCCTCTTTGCGAACGAGCGGCGGCTTTGCGTGCGGCGGCTGTGGGGCAGCCGGAGAGAGAACGGTGCGTGCTGCGATTCGAGCTGACGTGACCACGGCCGTTGCACCCCGGGGTTGGACACTTTAGGATTGTCTCGTGCAACGCCAATACTGTCATTAAAGGATTCTATTACCGGTAGAACTTTTAACCAAGTCAAGGTAATTTAAAAGAATTTTGATAATTGTTTTAAATAAGTTCTAGAGTTGTTGTAGCGGGATAAGCATTTAATGCGTATTAGGAACCTATTTATTCTGATTAAATAGAATGTTGTCCAGATACAATTAGTCTTAACTATTTTATTAACTTCGCATCTTTTGCACATGACAATTTTAATTATATTTAATTACTTGTTTCAGATAACTACAGTGCTACAATAAGAATAAGTTTAAAATAAATAAATGTATTTAAATAATGATACAAAAATCAACGATAACCAATTATTTAGCTAAACTTAAAGAAATAATAAGTTATTAAGGGTAAAAATGTTATTATACCAATCTTCAAAATAATAATTTTGAATCTAATGAACTAAAATCAACGTTTGTGTACATGTTTGTGTGTGTTCACAAAAACTATAACAATTCAAAATATAATAATATACGAAATAAAGAACTAAATAAAAAAAGAAACAAATATTGCGTAACTGAAAGCCTAATTTTCACGTAAAATCTTATATTTCGCTACTTACTTTCAGGTGTAACTTTATCCTTTCTTGGGCATCCTGACAGACTGATGGAAAAACAATAATATATCAATCCTAAGTAATTAGTAATGTATTTTCAGTATTTATATTTTAATTGTTGAATTAAAAACATGATTCAATATTAACAACACATTTTTTCTTTAACTTAATGAAACTGTCTGGTATTTTCGAATAAGTCTACTATTAATATCATACTGTTAAGAACAGTTTTATTGTTTACGTCGTATTATGTTGAATACTATATTCACGAAATATATTTCGATCTAATGACGTCATCGGTGCCTGAAATACATATTAATCATCAAGCTCACCTTCGGTGGTGTGTATAGAGGCCAGTAACGTGGCCCTGCCCATTGCAACCAGGAGTTGGACACTTGTTGCCTTCTGCGGACAATTCGATGAACAAATTAGTATTTTGTTAATCATCGGGTGGGGGCGTGGGAGCGCGATCGATACCGCCGGGCGTGCCGCGGGGCGTACCTGCGCAGCGCCGCCCAGCGCTCCGGCCCCACCCTCTCCGCAACTTAAAAGAAAAAATAAAGAACGCCTGGCGGCTGCGCGGTCCGACTGACAATTTTTCTTTTAAGAGAGCGGGGCGGCACGACTTCGCCCCGCCCAATCCCCTGACCCGTTTTTATTGCATGACGTAAACCCGAAATACGAGGAAAATCTCTACATACATTATATACGGTATTGACGTAGGTGGAGTCTGAGCGTACTCTATATGTCGTCGATTGAGTTATGGGAGACGCCTTAGAAATGTAAGATATTTCTTATAAATCTTTGTTACATATAACAATAACATTTTACGGTTGAAGAGCCAGAAAATATTTATTCAGACTGTGCCTTAAGTTACTATTCATAAGATTTAAATATAATATGTTAAATTTAATTTTCATAATATTATATCAAAATTTAAGATTCCCACAATGTACGTTTATATTATACTTAACGAACGAGACGCTATCTCCTTTGTTGTCATCAACTGAGGAAGACCTTGAAACAAACTTTGACTTGTGCATAACGCGGAGTTGACTGTTATAGTGTCGTTAAGAAAGTTTGGTTATGGGTTTCAGAGTTGAGTTATACCTCTGACGACTGGCGGAGAAAGTGCTGTAAGAGGGCGTAAGTCTCGCGCGGGCTGTGCTGAGGGTACTGTGCGAGCTTCCTGCAACGCTGTCGCAGCTCGTGACCCAGCACCCGCTGGCTGCAGTACAGTATAATGCTTCGATCCCTTGTGAAATGAGCTTTTCTCGTGGTCATGAGAGTATCCCCCGAAAGGCTCGCTGGGAAATGAGGAACCCTGAATCTTATGTTTAACTTCTGCCGGAGGTTTGAATGCGGATTGTGTTGAATATGGTAAAGACGCCGTGGCTGCCTTGTACGCATTGTATAAAGATTGTTTGTTGACGGCAGCCATTTCTCCTTTTCTTCTCTTAGCTTCTCTGTCATCGTCGTACTTGTCATCGTTCCGATCGGACATATCTATTTCTAGTTCGTTTGAAGACGAGTCTACGAGTTCGTCAAAATTTGGCGTGTCATAATGATTGGGACTTTTATCTACCTTGTCATAGTGATCTATACTATTTTCCTGTTCCATTTTAAGGGTTCTTTGACTACTTTCGTCGGGATCGATTTTTTCATACGTATTTGTTTGAATTTCGTTGTTCTGATTATGCATCGAATAACTTCTATGTGAATGATCTGCAGTATCGGAGGATTGAGACGGGGACGACGGTAGCATTTTATCTGAGCGTTTGTCATTAAAAAGATTGTCGAAATCATTAGCATCTTCGTTATCATCTCCCGGTATTGAGGTTTGGTCTCGAGACCAATTAGTAAGAGTTCTCAATGCATTTTGAGTTTTTTGAAGGAGCGCTTCCTCGTCTTCGTTGTGGTGTCTAAGAATATTAGGGCGATGTGTCATAAAATTTAGGTGATAAGGATCGGTTTCATCTCTTCTGTCATCGTCGAGGAGTCGTCGGCGCCGTTTCCCCGCTAAGTCCTCCTCCATTGAGGGTTCAATTTCAACGCGATCCTGTCGCCTGTCGTTGACTCTAAACGTTTCTATATCCACTCCAAACTCCAGCCGTCTTTTGTTTATCTGTGACAACGTCGTGTGAGAATTCAGCGGCGCCGTCCTGGAACAAATAGTTCCATCAAACTCATTTCCCACGTGTAATATATGGAAAAAATAACAATATAAAGAAAATAGTGTACTTGCGATTCGATTTTCCATCCACAAACAAAATATTTTTACGCGGAAATGATTCTCGGCGATTCCACTCGACGTTATCACATTTTAAGCACTTTATATTGTTTTTAAATGCACAAAAATCGTTCCCACGTAAAAACCATTTCACTCAAGAGCTTTCAGACCAAATATTATTTTATAAAAGCCAAAAAATGTATATAGAAAGAGACAACAATTTAGGGTTATATTCTATTTTATATTCTATTGATAAAGTTATTCTTCACGTCGCTGCTCGTATGTCGTTGCCAAGTTATTTAGTATTAAACTTGCAAATGTTTTGTTTAGAACGCACCACGCAATTGATATAATTATTTTTTAGCAAATTATAATAATTTTATTGGTTTATTTTCGAATGTATTATTATTATTTTTTAAATATATATTTAGCAAATTAAAACTTTTCAAAAAGTTTTATGATAAGTTTTTATTTTATAATTGACATTGTATTTTGATGACAACTTTTTTACGAAGGTTTTATATAATATTATATTTTTTGATTTCGTGTTTGTTTAATAGCAATTTGTAATGCTCGCAGTATATTGTGTTTTGTTTTAGATAGTAAAATAATTTGTAAATTTGACGCCTATGTAATAATATGTATAAACGTGAAAAATATACGTAGAAATTTTTATTTTAACATAAGACAATTAATGAAAAACAGTATAAACATATAATTATCCATTACTAAAACTTAATTTTCTACGAACGTTGTGATAAGAGTATTGAAATCTATTCATATATATTATTTTGTTTGTGTTTTTAAACGAATTAGTTATTTCTAAACATAATAATATTTTGCTTATGTCTTTAAGTATAAAATCTATGTAATTCACATTAAAGTAAAGACACATAATAATTTTTCATTTTCCTTTAAGCTTGTGCAATAAGTGCTTAGTACTAGAGAGATAGCAGCAATGGCCCTTAACGGATATATTGGGGCGCTCACCGGAAAACCGAAATACCAATACGTAGACGCCGACAAACATTTACGTACGTGACACACCCCGAGTCGCTACGAAAGATAGCTGAGATTAAATCCGAAACGCGGACCGGTTTCGAATGGACCTCGACGGTCATAACGCGCGAATCTACGTTCGTGAAAACGTGCATGTTGGCGTGGAGTAATTAGATAAACCCTGAGGGCGGTGGATGCTTAACCAGTTTAAACTAGTGCAAGTACGACCCTTTATCAGCGGGTGGCGAGTGGCGGGTTATCTCGGGCCGCGTTAATTGTAATGCCTCGAGATTAGGGCGCGATATAAGGACTATAGGGCGATATATATTGCGGAGCGGGATTACGCAAAGACGCTTAAACTTAAGGTCCTCTACCTATATGTCTACTGTAACGTTTCATACATCGAATAATATTTGTAATACTCATATGTGAAAAAGCTTGTAATAACTTATATCGACGATAATATGACATTTGTATCAAATGTAAAAAAATAACACAATGATAAAACCGAAAATGAAGTCAATTTTTGTGACATTTCTCAGATTTTAGCAAATATTAAAATAATGCGAGAATTTCTTAAGCTGTCGTAATTTCTTGAAACTCTATTATAATTCCGCAGAAAATGAAAGGTAAGTCGTGGGACCTGCGACCCTTTCTCGCCCCGTGGCAATAACAAACAGGCTCCGGCCTCCCGCGGGCCCCCGCATCGCGGCTCAAATTCAAATTGCACCTTAGAATTCTTAATTATTGAAATCATAAATCAAAACGTGCCGTCTGGGCGCGCGACCATAAAATTGGAGGGAGAAAACTCAAGTGTGGTAGGATTAAGACATTATCACTTTTCTTTCAAGCAGTCGCGCCCTCGTTGGCTCGGCTCGGCTGTAAATCAGCAGCTAAATCCCGTGGATTAGATTCATAGAGTTGGCGCGGCCTGAGGATCGCGCGTTCGCGATAATGGCTTCGTGTGCTCGCGTGATTCTGCTTTTAAATCGACTCCCTGGCGAAGATAAATACTCTTCCAATTTGATCTGAGCCCCGAATTGCGTTTCTCGTTTAATGGCTTTAGCGAAAACTTTAAGTTTATAGCTAATAATAACTGACGCGAGTTGATAACTGGACAGTATGTTACAAGAAAGATTTGAATATTACTTTTGATGTGAAAATGTACTATTATATTGATTGATTTAATAATTGTTATACTCTTCTTTTAGTGAGAAATACTTATACATTTTTGTTGATAATAATATTTACTAAGTAAATCATATGTTATTTTTCTTTTCGTTTTTTCTAGGTCGATCTCATTGAAATCTCTAAAGAAAGCTATCACTAATACACGTTATAGCTACATTAAACATGTTAAAAATTGACTCACTTTTAAAAAAATGATCATGTTGTTTTATTTGGTACAGTGATAGACAACAGATATAAATCTCATGATCACGTATAACATTTGGTGATTAATATTGCAAGAAATCTGTCCCTAATGGTAATTGTTTTAAATAACTATTTAAAGAAAAGAAGTAGAACGATCATAATACGATATGAAATGAAAAAAGTGTCATAAAATATAAATAATAACAAATTAAAAAATTATTATACACGATTTTATAAAGATTTATTCCATATTTTGACATTATACAGCTGCGTATTTTAGATTTCTGTTTTTCTTTTTTACATTACAAAGAGAGCGTGTTATATTTTGCTTAAAATATTGTTACAGTTTAAAAATATATCACATAACTAGCCTTGCCCACGACCTCACTTGCATATAATATTTGTTAAGCTGGACGACGCATAATTGTTTATTTTTTCCGTGACAGGAAGCGAGATCTTGCTATTACAAATTATGCCTGTTTCAACTCTTTACGAATTGGATTTTCAGAAATCCATTCTTAGTGGATGCCTCGTCATATTAACTATCATATCATAGGAAAAGCACACAACTCAATTCCTTCAATGATGTGTGCTCTTGTACTAATTCTTTTTTTATTGTGATCGTATATGTTAGGACAACGTTTGTACGAAAGCAAATGTTTGAAAAATTGTGCGAAAAATGTCCTTCTTGTCTACTCTTGTTATAATTATTTTAATGACCGCCATAGATAATATCAAGTCATGGTTACACGTTTGCGATGGTTTTTTGACTTTTTTAATAAAATTATTAGCTTCCTTCAAGTCATCATTTTTTAAAATGGTTTTATTTAGGTTGACACACGTATATTTGTTTTTTTTACTTTTAAATATTTTGACAGTTTTTACAACTACTTCTAATAAACCGATTTTAATATAAACATTGCATACACATTGAGTTTTTGCGACGATAGAACATTATGATAAATTAAATTATTTGATCTGATGATAAGGCCAAGGGTGGATAGTGGAATTCTTCAACGGGCTCTGGTATTTTCTGGTATTTGACGAGTCCCATACAATAAATACACTTAGTCTGAGTTGGAGACGACGGTCTCATAATGGATACAAGAGGTCGACAGTGGAATTCTTTGACGGTTTCTAGTAATTGACTCGTACTAAGATTAACAAAGTCACAATTTTCTAACAGATTAACTAATGCCAGCGAATTCGAAATAAAGTAAGAATTACAGTCGTAAGTTTTACCCTCGTAATCGATATAAAACATCTCTGTAAACTGGTTACGGTTACCTCGGTACCCATACGTAAGATGTGTTTTTCCATAAATAAGACATTGACATTAATTTCTTTCAGGTGTAAAAGTAAATGATAAAATTTCTTATGTAAGTTCGTGAGCGAAACTTACAAGTGTGAATTTCGCTAAACAAAATCAACTCATATAGGAACGTTGTACTGGTGTTTGGAATGTTTTATTAAAATTATTGTTTTTAATATCTAAGTTCTCTTACGACGAACTATACGACTAATACGACGAATCATGAAGTTGCTTAATAAACATTTTATGTTTTTTTTTTATAGTAAATATTAAATACACGTAATAAAGAAATATTAGTTATGTTTTTATTATAAATTAACTTGGGAAAAATAACTATATATTCGAAAAATAATGCCATTGTTAGAGTGAATATTAAATTAGTAGGGAGCTAATTGTGTAATACTATCGCTTTCAAAATATACACAATATAACGTTCTGACAATGATTTCAAAAGCCTCCTAAACTTTTAAAATGTGGCGTGTTTTGTTTTTAAACAATTAGCTCTTGATTTTAGTGTTCTGGTTCTAGCAACGCGTAATTTTTTTCTAGGAAATAAAACAGCGTTAACAGCATTAAAAAAGTCAGTACTTTTTTAATTGCTTATTCCATAGTATAATGACCAAGTAAAAAATTATGTTTAAGGGTAAAGCATTAACGTAAATACTCCAAAATTGTTTAACTTTAAACAATTTTAATTTGTTTAATTGTGTATACACTAGTGAGAAATTTTAAATGACACTGATAATTTAAAATGATTAAAATAAAAAATGTCAAAATTAATAACGTTAGTTGTTTTTTAAGATTATTTTATATCGGTTGAATTATGAAGTGGGGTCAGTAGGGAGAAATCTGAAACTATCGGATCTAAAGAAACTTAATTAAAGAAATCATATTACGGCTTTGAAGTTAAGAAAAATTGCATTAAAATATTTGCATAAAAACTCTACGAGGCTCGGGAATTGAAAATCGAAAACGAGTTTTATTTTATTAGTTTTTTTGTTGCTTGAACTGGTAGATATTTCGACGACTGTTGATACTGTTGACTTCATTTTATGTCTTTTGCTGATGTGACCACTTCATCAACATCTTTAACGATACTTTACAGATCGATGAATCAAGAAAACTTAAGATCTAGCGATCTTGTGGCGTACGGATCAAGAACCCATATATGTAATAATCTATCTATTATATTGGATTTGATTTAAGTATTTTTACATTAAGTTATGATGCAAGTCAGCACAAGCGTTTAACCTCCCATAATAATGCGACACATACATAATTATATCTAAAGAATTAGAATTTCCAGCATATCTTTGTTATACGCTACAATGAAAGTGATATCAATGTTTTTCACCTTACTTTTTGTTATTATACACCGAGGCTATCATACTAACATTTATTTCTAACAGCCTATTAGTTCGTAGTAAGATTTTTTTTATTATCAAGTTCGATTTCAAATAGTTTTGTTACAAATCTTTTAATGCAGTTTTTCTTAAATTCATAATCAGTGGCATGGTTCCATTCATCTAATTCCCCTAGTTCACATAGTTTCAGATTTTCCCTAATAAATTCATCTTCATAAATCACTCTAAATAATTAGGTATATCATAACATCAAATTCAACATTTTTTACAAGATATTTTATTTTTTTGATCTCAATCTAAAATGACTTAAATAAAAAAAAGACCTATTGCAATGGTTATATCGTTAGATGTTATAATTATAGATTGTAGTTAAAACCAAAATATAAAAAAACGACGTAACATGTGAGTGCAGAAATCAATATCGCAATACTCGAATTCAGTTTAAATAAGTGGGGTAATGGTTCTACGAGCGGTGCATTGTGAACTAGCGAGGTGCCCTAACCCCTCAACGAAATGAAATAGGGTTGGTAGTAGGTCAGTTTAAAGTTTTGTTACTGCCTTTCCTGCGGCTTCACTCACATTAATGTTGATTTTGTTTTCAAATATTACGCTTTTATAAATATCCATATAGAATAATGTTCCTCTTTAATGGTGGTGATTCTGGAGTTTAGGTACTTTGTACATTCGAAATTCGTTCTCTTTATTATATTAGTATAGGTTTGCTTAGACTTAAGTAAAATACTATCTAGAGATATATTTCAAAGCGTTATTAGTTTAAAATTGATTGCGATAAATTTAAATAATGTAAACTTAAAATTCAGAAATCGAATTCGTATGGTTGAACTATTCTTCATTGTAATAGTGTTGTATTGAGTAGACTAGACCAAAATGAAATCATTTCAATGTTTCAAACCTTTCTTATTGGAGGCCTACAACATTTTTATAGGGAACACCTACACTCTTCAAATTTTAAATCTCTACAATCAACGGTTTAGCTTGTGCGTTGATTCGTCAGTCAGGTCTTTTATATATAAAGGTTATTAAAATCAGTTATTTTTAATTTTTTCATAACTGGTTAAAATCTTTAAGTAAATGATATTAAATCATAAAATATCGCACCTTTCTATAGTGACATAAGAAGAAGTCTATAGGGACATAAGAAGCTTACGCTTTACTATCATCAGAAAATCGAACAACGTGTTTGGACGCATTAAAAATACAACAATAATATTCTTATAGTATTCTTTACGAATTTCAACTGCAATCATATTTAATACTCACAATTTTGACCATCTTTAAATCCTACATTGATTACTCTAATATCGTAAGCATTTTTATTTAGCCACGACGTTTCAATATCAACCTAAAAATAAACAACTGAAAAAGATTTTTATATACAATTTCGTTTCCGTGAATTATATTTACAAAATCTCTTTCACAATTAAGTCTCATTAAGTAAAACGAGTTGTACGCAACGCAAGCCTCCTAAGAATAGCTGCAAACTTTTTTATTTCGAGAAAGATTCTCGTTTTCGTCACTTTCTTTCCGTACAAAAAATTAACAGTTTATATATAGAGATTTGCTTATGATAAATACTTTTTAATTAGTTTAAAAATATCAATACAAAAATTATTTAATAAAATGATAAAAATAAATTGTTAATTTTACCGAATAGTTTTTATGTTAACTGTATCTATCTTCTAATTGATCGTATATAATGTAATAATAATAACAAATTACAAAATTAATAGTATCATCTTGAGGAATACATATATCGATAATATTATATCCCAATCGAATTAATTGTATGGCACGCGTATAAGATACAAAAAAACAAATAAACATGGATTCTATACCGTATATTTTCAGCCAAAGAAAGAAACTGATGCAAAAAGAGCAAAATATTGTTATTCTGTTTGTAGTGAATTCACAACCCTATCGGAAGGGTGCCCTTGTTGTGAGGGTTATCGTGCACCGTGTAGGCCCTCGCATCGATACGATCGAACCCCGTACTCCTTACGGCTTAAAACGATATTGTTGCTTTTTAAATACTTCAAAACATGAGAAGATATTAACTATGTGTATATATACTTATTTTAGATAAGCAATACTTTAGTGAATTTTTACGGGATATGTTTGAAAAAAATGTATATAAGAAAATAAGAAAGTACTAATATTGAGATATAAAAACTTATATTAAGTATAATTACATATGTATTTATACCGAAGATGAATAGAAAACCGTTTTTAAACGATAAAAAATCACGATGAAAGTAATACAAAATTATAAAATAATAACGACTCTTTTCATAAAGCCAAAAAAAAATTCCGTTCACTCGATCGCTCCATACTTCACAGGGTCGCTTAACATTGTTAAAAAATATTATCAAAATCGCTGGAGTTGCTTTGAAAAAGGAATGTACATACATCGTTTTTCATATATTAAAAAAGGGTAACGTTATAAATAACTGATTTTATACATTTTTTAAAACTTTCAATTTAAACTGACTCTACTTTGAAATTAAATACATATCTACATATATTTTTAGTTTTTTTTTTTATAAATATATGTATTACGACATTTGAATACGTAAGTCAAAATTTTACTTAAGTTCTTTTTTCTTTTAAACTAACAAAAAATATTTTACAGGTAAAGTGACACTAGTCGATAAAGCAAGAGTATATTTTTAAGACAAGCAAACACAAAACCAAACACAAAGTCTACCACTATGTTTAATTTACCTTGATTTGTTTACAAATACTTAATACGCTAATGGTTTTATTTATTTTTCGTACAAAAGGAGTTATTAAACATTGTTTTTTTTGGATAAACTGCTATAGAGATAGGAGTTGTGTATAATTGTTTTAAGTTATGTATTTTTAAATTTTACAGAAGTATTCCTACCTAAAATTTAAATTTAAGTCGTGTTATGTCGGAATTAGTTCCTATGTAACGCATTTCATTTTTTTTTATAATTAATCTACACTAAATGTCTCTATATACATTTAATTTTGTTCTTTTTTACACTATTTTCCAAATGTATCCTATGCTTATAAGTCTTAAAAAACGTCCGTTCTATATCAAATAAAGAACAAGAATTATAAAGTCGTTCAACACAAAATCATTTACTCAACGGAGTAAATACAACAGACATTTACGTGTAAAATAAACCACAATTAACCGTCCGGGACTCAGTCCCATCAGATAGCTTCAACCGTTCAACGGCTCCAGTGGAAACAATTTGAACGCTTATCAAGATCGGCACACGTGAAATCCGTTTAGTGGCAACCCTACCTGGTAAACGTTTACGAATGAGTTGAATCAACCGCGGTTTTACGGAAATTTAAATTTTAACACAGAACGATGTTTGCTTTTCTCTATTTTTATATTGTTTATGTAACACTTTAAGCTTCTACGATTTGTTTTATTATTTTATATGTTCGTGTTTTGTTCGTTAGTGACGTGAATTAAGTGTATTAATATGATGTGAAATTTTTCGTTTGGAAATGATTGTTTTTGTTAGACTATTGCTTTGAGGAATGTTTAATTTTTTATATTATAAAAATGCTGTCATAAAACGTGCACTATTTAATGTATTCATTAAGCTGATGACCCTATTTTGTAACACGATACGTTCGAGTAAATATGAATGAAGAAGTACGAATATGTACATTCTATTTTCTTGTTTAAACACGTAAAATTAAAATAAGATTATCACTTTCTCCTTTTTTTCTTTTCGTTTTCAATAAATAAATTTTAAGGAATATTAAATAAAAATGTTTTCGTAAAGTTCTAATAAAATGATTGTTATTAAAATCACATTCACATTAACAGTAAAATAATATTAAAAGTATTGGCAATCTTACAAACGAATTTAATTAATTGCTTTTATTGTCATTATTTTATAAATGCAGTAGTTTTTTATGTCAAATAAACACTGCAGCTTATTATTTATAATATTTTTTTTATATATCTAAGCGTGTAACTGGGGCACTTTTTATGTCAATACTTAAATCGTAACAAAGCAACGAGTTGAAACAGACATATAAACAATCGTTTAATATTAACTAAATGCAATATACATATTTTAAGATATTAGTAATGAAATTTTCATTGATTTTTGTTCTACAAAAAGTATAACTTTTTGTAGAACAAAAATATCATACTAAATTATTTAATAACAAATAATAAGTTACATTTAAAATAAATTATATACTTTTTAATTTATAATTCATCATTAGAAAATGAACATTAAAAAAAAATACTGGACTATCTATTGTAGATTGGTTTATGGTACATAAATTGTATTTTTTTATTTCGTTTTAGTTGTCAAAGCTTTATACAAATTAAGAAACAGACGCAAATCAG
Source organism: Hypolimnas misippus (assembly GCA_037950945.1). NCBI lineage: Eukaryota > Metazoa > Arthropoda > Insecta > Lepidoptera > Nymphalidae > Hypolimnas > Hypolimnas misippus. The sequence goes on from JBBEEQ010000024.1 coordinate 4,490,578, forward strand.
CTTCAACAATATAATTAAATCGTGTATGTAAATTGATTGTTCAAATAATGTTCGTGTGCTTAAGTAAAGGTTTACTAACGCGTTTATCGTCGCGATTACGTATTCCCTCAGCAAGCTAATGACGTCGCGGTTATTTGACGACTCGCGCTTAACCTTTGATTTGATTACAGATATGCTAACCGAGCTTGGAATAATCAACACACTGAATATACAACAATTAAATTATTCAAACCAACATTATTATTACCAATTATAGTAATTCTATTACATTTCCTACTTTGAAAGCATTTCGTGAAATGGTTTTATGAGCGTGGGATTTGTGCGTAAATTTTTTTTATTTGTACCCTGAATGTTCACTTCTTGAATATTTCACTGCTGAAATAAAACCGACGTAAGTTTCGAACTGTGGACACATCATCAAAAATGTGTCAGACACGGCGTATGTTATTCGAGAAAATTATTTACGTTAGTAAACTCATAAAAAGTTTTAGAACTTACCAAACTGGTCGGACGAGGGCCGACATCGCTATAAAAAGGAGGGGCGATCCCTCATCACGCACAAAAGTTTTTAGCACGAATTCACTAAAATCTAGATTAAAAAATAATATTTATCGTACACTGCACATAAATTTACGCCAATTCGTAGCGCCGCTTAGACGAAACAGAGTTTTCGTAGCGCGTATTATAGTCCGCACCACTGCGTAGCGTAGCTACGTCGAAAAAGTTTATTCGTAGGACGGCGAAGGCAGCGGAGAGTGGCGAAGAGTTACGGAGCGAGTTCCGCGGCGCGGGTACCTCGCGGGGCGCGATTCGCGGACTATGCGGAGGCCGAGTGCAGGCCGCGCGGGAGGAGCGCCGCGGCTGCGCGCGCACGCCGCGCCCACGCCGCCCCGCCCCACACACCCGCAACCTATTTATTTCTAGTTACGTAAAATTTACGCGCAATACTCGATATGTACCTGCATTTTAAGTTCAGATACTACATAAAGAAACGATTTTTCAATAACTATATTTACTTATTTACGAGCGTAACGTAAAAGATACGTCCTAACAGTAGACGGCATGAGCAATTCGAACGGTACGTTCTCGTAGGTACATAAATATACAAGCTTGAAATTTTCAACAGACGCGAAAACGCTTACATTAAAAGCCAATCAGTGTTTTAACGCAAGGACACTTCGCTGGCCCCAGGCAGGTGAGGCGTAAACTGAAAAAAGAAGGCGCCGCCGGTCGCCAGGGGTGCCGTCAAATTTGGCAGACGAGTTTTTTTGACCGCAGCCGCGCTATCAGTGTCACTTAAACAAATTGAATAAATGGATCAGAGGGGCAGACCGTCATCTATTTCAGAAAAGTATTATTTCGTCATCGCAATTTAACTTCCCTCAACACGCCTTTTAGAGTCAAGATATTTGTCATAACAAAGACTAATACTGTTCAATCGAACGAAATAGCACTTTACGATTTCGCGAGTTATTATTCTCGAACGTATTGTAGCCGAATTAATGTAAAAGTTCGATAAACTGTGTCGTCACAATCAGCTGTTCCAGCCGCGAGCGCAACAGACAATGCGATTAAGATCTACGCAGGACAACTTTCGCCGCGCGCCGAGCGGCAGTTAGTTGTTATGAAAGAGAGAAATTTGTAAATTGTTGGCGCCCGAGTTCACGAACTCCGTCGAACCGGAGTTTGTTTTAAGAGTCCAACCTTGAAACAAGAAGAAAAGTAGTCCTGTAAAACAAAGTTTTGCGGCCGCCGTCGCCGGCGCAAGCGGTTCAAGGATTGTGCCCGAACTGTCTGTCTGTACAACTTTGCCGATTAAAAGCTCAAAAGCTTCCAAAGTCATTTTAAAAGTTTATCTGCACGCGGCGCGGGCGGGGAGGAGGGGCGGAGCGTAGGCGCCGCTTCGTTATCATCCTCTGCAATACTTTGTTAAACCTAGTTTAACTTATTTATAAATCGGCCGCGGTCGTCGGCCGCGCCCGTGCTTCCCGAATTAAACTGTCAAAGTTGCGAAGCGACGACGCGCCGCGACGCCTTCGCGCCCGGCGCGCCTCCGGAGGACATGTGTTCGCTGTTTGGGGCCCCGAATAGTTGCCAACGTACACACTAAGTTCCTAGACCCTTCGCTACTTTGTTTTACAGCTGTTCCACTTAGCGAACTATGCCTAGAGTTGGGCGCGAGTTCTTGCATGTGTATCGGCGGCACACACCCGCATCCGAATAGTTTCATAAACATAACCCAACTTAGTTTTGGACGACTTTTCAAAGTCAATGCATACTAACTTTCGATGTCTGGAAGTGCGATATTACGATTGGATCAGTTCGGGTGACTTTAATGCATTCGTTTGTTCGAAACTTTGTTTTATTGGATCAAACTTCCCAACAAGGTTAAGTATCTTCATTTACTTTGTTTGAACGTTAAGGCCTAACTAACTTTTCGGATTACTGTGTTAATAAATTCTACAATTGAGATCCTTGACCTTCGTAATAGTTTGTACGTTGTAATTTATCATTATTATTTTTATTTCACTGTGGTTCCTAGTATAATGGTAACATGCTAAAGCTGTGGTTTCTTTAATAATAATATCAATAAAATATTTTAATGTAGAGTTTTTTTTTCAAATCAAGTTTATTGAATATTTCATTGGTAAATAAATTTACGTATATTAACACTAAAAAATAATGTTTGAAATGCACTGTCACATTAATTTCAAATTATGACAGAAAAGAATTAAGAATTGTATTTATTTAATAATATAATATACCTTTATCGACATACCTAAATCTTTAGTATCATATGCGAAACATTATTTAGACTACGGTATCTCGTGTATTTTTCTTAAACCTTTTCCGCAGTGAACATTGATGCCAAAAGCTTTTATACAAATTTGATATTCGGAATCCGCATTAATATTTCACTGTGACCATTTTTATATTTATCAGATCCTACTGGCTTGCCTACAGTTTGTCAGATTGTTAAATGTTTACGATAACTGCTTCTCTTATGAGTCGTAGCGTGATCTATATCTATACTAATATTATAAAGAGGTGAAATTTGTTTGTAAGTTTGTATGTAGTGGATAATCTCAGAATCTACTGATACGATTTGAAAAATATGATTTGTGTTGGATAGAATGTTATTGAGAAAGGTTATAAGTTATATTACACGACGCTACGACTCATAGGAACAAAGCAGTACCCATAAACGCGAGAAACCGGGAAGAACAGCTAGTGTTTTGTAGCCTAGTCTTTGCCTGTGACTTCGCTCGCGTTAATCTAGACGTTATGCCTCAAAGTTATTTTTCGTTCCGGAACAATTATTAGTTTTTGACTTACCACGCGTATGCAAAATTTCATGATGTTCGGCTGTTGAGGTGTAAAAACGTAACAACACACACCCCCACTTACAATATTTGCTAGAAAAAGCATCTTCATAATAATCTTTTAATAATATATATTTTTAATCGAATTGCTAATTTCTGAGATTAGCTCGCTTAAACAAACGTTCTCTTCGTATTTATAATATAAAGTTCAGATTGCGAGTGCAGTAAATCATGTTGGTTCTTATAATCATTGTAATTACTGAGATCTCGATCTGGGAGACGATTAAGCAAGCGATAAAACGTTGGCCCTCAAGGCGGTTGACGTCACCAGTATGTTGTGATCTTTTCGTAATTTGGTCTTAGAAACCTATGGTATTTTACGTGATATATTTGTATTAAATATATTTAATTATATTGTTTTTTTAAATGTTTTTAATAGATATTATTTCTAAATTTAAAGACATGTATAATTAATTTGTTTTCTTTAGAACGTTTTGTACAGAAATATATATAAAAATATTTGCAAGTTAAAAAAGATACTAAAGTATTTAAAAATATAAAGTAACGGCCAAAACTATAGTAATAATAATTCAATAAAAACACAAAATAAATAGATGTAGATGTAGAAGGTATAAAGAATTCGGATAGTATGCGTTTTACTGTTTAATTTTGTATCAATTTATTTATTATATTGTTATGACAGATATATAGTATTAAGTAACAATTAAATAAACCTAATTCGCTATTATTAAATGAAACTAAATTATTATTTTATTTTTCGACATAGAAAAAAAAATAAAAAACCTTAAAAAATAAAGCAATTGTGTCGAATTTCCTAGCATTAGTATAAGAGGTCTCCATATTTTGGTTATAAAGTACGTGTTATCTGTACACCAATAAGTCACGCAATAATTACCGCGAGTCGGGGAGCGCTCCCTCTACAGCGAACGTGTTTACGCGACTGACGCGAGTAAATATTACGAATATGCTGCGTGGATTTGCGACAATTATTGAGATTTTATATATGGCACAGATTGCTCAGTTACGTCTTGGAATTGTCTCGAATTGTTGCTTTTAAAAGATAACCATGAAGTTGTAACTTTATATATACACAATTTATTAGTAGGTATATTTTAGATATTGAAAGCTCTTGGTTTTTCATTGAGTTTATCATACTATGTGTATATTGATTTATTTTTATATCAATGATTAAAATTTACTTACGTATTTGACGTTGAGGGCCTAAACAGTTTGTGTGTTATTTGTATCTCATCTTCATTCTGTAACAAAAGAAAACATTACTTTAAAAAATATAGTTTTTGTACAAACACATTTATATGAAATAAAAAAAAATCTTAAATAATTATAGCTCGAAGAAGTACTAATAATAGGACATAGTAGTAGTAGTAGTAGTAGTAGTAGTAAAAGGCAATATGCATGGAGCATGACAGCAAAGAATTCAGCAAAATTAATAAATTTTAATTTGTTTATATAACGTTAATAGAATTGCAATCGAAATAACGTGCGCAAGTCGATTTCAAAACACAGGTATCAACGTAAAGTTATTCTTAGATGAAAACATTGTGACATCAGCGTTGTTGTTTGGTTTCGTTTGGAAATGTCAGCATTACGTGTTTTGGGGAGGTTTGGAAATACGATTTTAATTGATGTTGCGCAGCGGTCAAACTTTCGTACGGACAGCAAGTGACGAAAACGAGAATCTTTGTCGAAATACGAAGTTTGCAGCTATTCTTAGGAGGCTTGCGTTGCGTACAACTCGTTTTACTTAATGTGACTTAATTGTGAAAGAGTTTTCGTAAATATACTTTATAGTGACGAAATGGAAGTCAAAATCTTTTTCTGTTGTTTATTTTTAGGTTGTTATTGAAAAACCATGTTTGAATAAAAATATTTACGAAATGAGTATGACTACTACAGAATTCGTCACATGATGGAAATTATGTTTTTGAATGTTATTGTAGTTATTTTAAATTATTAATATAAGAAAAAATATGATTCTGCTTTAAATGTACGAAGTATTATAATAATTTTCCGACATATTGTTTTTCTAGTGCATTGTAATGCTCTGTTTATATAAAAAGTTGCGATCTACATCATGTAGTTATAAGTATATTTGAAAGTGAGCTATATTAGAGACAATTATTGCTACGAACGAATGAAAATGCAATTTATAATTATCTTCATATTTAAAATAATTAATATTAAACTATTTCTGTCGTCAGTACATTTAAGCCCTCAATCCACACGTGAACGATTTTCTGTGACGATATCTAGCCGTTTTACAAACGGGGGCGTTTCCTAAATTTGATTTTAATATTAAGCACGTAATGCCAGTTTGCTTACGGACAGTAATTGATACGGCACTCTTATTACGCCTCTAATGTCTGTAATTATTTTCGAATTCGTTGGCTGTGGCTTAAAACGATGGATTATTTAACGGTTGCTTAAGTTACTGAATTAATTTAAGGTTGGGTGTTCATGCTACGTATACAATTATTGTTTATATAATGTTTCTTAATTAAAACGTAAATCTTTCATACGAACGCTTTTTACGAAGGCGTTTTATAGAGCTAAAGAATAATTATTTAAATTAACTCTATTATCATGTAGTTGTTTTAATAAAAAAAATAGTTTGTATTAAAAGACTTTAATGTAAGTTTAGGTTTATAAATAAGATGTTTTTTCCATACACATAAAAATCTATAATCGAACTATGTCATACATGATTTATTTTTTGAGATAATTTAATTGAAAAAAAAAAAGAAATTAATTTCGAGTATAATATTATTCAACCCAAAATGAATACAACTATTGAAAAAATTGACAATCTGTCGGTATGTTGGTGTTTTAGCCTTAACGAGAATGGTTTCATTATATGAAAAAAGTATAATAGAATGGAAAATAACTTTTCATGTTTTCGTTATCCAATGTCCACTCGGAATGGTAAGTGAAACTCATCACACTTATACAAATCTGTGAGAATGTTTTAAGCACAAGTTAACAGTAACTCATATCAAATACAGGTGAAGTCTCCCCTCGCAGAGATTATGGCGGCGCCATCAAATATGCATAAAGGCGGTAAAATGCCACGTTTAACCGCTCCCCGACGCCTCCGTTGTCACCTGCCAGCTTCGCCAGCCACTCAGCCCGCCACAATTGTCTCCAGACAGATGCTCAGACGATAGTAATTAAAAATTGCCACCGTCTCATAAATTTACATGCGCGTGATGAGAATAAGTAGGTGGTGAGTGCAAGCTGGTTTGGAATTTTAGGAAGCGTGAAAAATGCTTCTCATGTATCGATGATACTCGTAATAAAAGATAATATATGTGATTGTAAATAAAATGTTTGTATTGATTCTGATATTTCAGTTTGTCTGAAATCATATTGATTGGTCAATTTGTCTAAAGCAAACTAGCCGATTTTAATACGAAGATGCATATTTCAAAGTGTATATTTTGAAACCTATAATTTCCTTAAACATTGATAAATTAAACGATGTTAACAAAGTTAGACTTTAAGCTACGTTTTTACTTTTGTATAAAAGCAAACATTGTCTAAAAATCTACATATTTCATAGGAAATCTTCAACAATACTCGTATATCGTACTACTTCTTCGTTCGTTCGTTCGTATAAAATATTTAGCGAAACAAAACTTAAGGAACATATTTCACTCTGTTCAAATTCGAATATAAAAAAGAGTTTAATTCAATACAACATAACATTAAATAATAAGTAACAAATAAATACAGTCCACCTATACTAGTTAACAAATATTTTTTTTAAAACTTACTACCTTTAAACTTACTACCTATATTCACGTCAAGAAAATCATACCTAAGATTTATTGGTAGTTATTTATTTGGGAATTAATATGATATAACAAATATTCGTATAAGCATGTTTGGCAACAAGAATACTTATGACTTAGCGACGAAATCTACAATCCCATTATAGCAATCATCTTCCCGTTCATTACGCGAAGCTAAGATAGTAAATTTAAATTAACAGCCCCTTGTTAGTTGAACTATACACGAGTATGAATTAGTGTCCATTGTAGCAGCTCGACATAAATATCGGCAGTTGTGTGACGTTACACTTGCTGAACTTAATATCGTATTTTTTATAATTTGGTCCTTTTAATACTAAGCTATATGAGCCGAGATGGCCTAGTGTTTAGAACACGTCGATCTCAACTGATAAACGCGGGTTCAAACCCCGGCTAGCACCGCTGGTTTTTCAAGTGCTAAATTTATTTATTGTGTTTAAATTCATCTCGAGCTAGGTGATAAAGGAAAACATCGTTAGGAAATCTGCATGTGCCGGTAGAAATTCTGACACATGTATATCCGCCAACCCGCAGTGGAACAGCGTGGTGGACTAAGCTCTAAAACTTCTCCTTAATAGGAGTGGGAGGCCTTTGCCCAGCAGTGGGACATTTACAGGCTGTTACTTTACTTTTTACTTTACTTGCTATATGATACTATCCCTATCAAAACATGCTACATATTGATAATTAAAGGAGGCGATTTACTAACAAGGATCAGAAATCAACTGTCAGATTGTAGCATTTTGTAAGTTGTAGAAAGAAAACCAGAAACGGATTATTATGGGATATTTTTTCTTATATCATACTTGTTTAGGATAATTGAGAATGGTTGTTAAGCTGAGTTTCTTGTCGGTATTTCTCGGAAGAATCTACTTTCCGAACCGGATTCCGAATTTTTGTTTTTTTTTGACGTTTAAAAAGTGCTTGCAAAAGTCTACTTGATTAAAGTATATTTTGATTTAGATTTTTTGATTTTGTCTCTTAATTATATATACATTTTTCGTAAACATTTATATAATCTTTAGAAAGTTATACTAAAAATATAATAATATTGCAACAGCTTCAAAGTGTTGATGAAAATTGAATACTTATGTAATAAAAAAAAAACTTGACTATCAAAAAGATATTTTTTTTTCTTTTTATATTGCTGTCAATTCATAATATATTTTAGCAGTACAATTCGTTGGTAGACAATGGAAACAGATTATATTGCAGCAGAATGAATGTTCATTTACTAAGCGAAAATTGGAATTTTGCGAGTGACACCCTTATGGAGCAGTTTTAGTTACTGTTTTAATTTGAATATTTTCTCTTATTTCGTAAAAGTTTATCACGAACATAAAATGGTCACAGAATAAGGTCAAAGATTTGACGTTGTATTTTGATATTAAAGTTTTATGTAAAAGAATAATTCTGTATCAACTAAAAGGCAAAGTCATATTTTTCGTATTTTTACTCTATAATTTTAAGATTATCTGATCGAGTAAATATTTCCATGTATAAAAACCAATTTAAATCTGAGGGATAATTGTACAATTAGCGTTATTAAATCTGTTCTGATTTCGATGTTTGATTTTTGCGTAAAAAAAAACAATAAAAAAACTGAGAAATCAATTATCAGATTTCAACACAAAGCGCCCCCCTTTTTTAAAGACCATTGTGCTAGTTTCGATAGATTACTGGAGAAGTTTAGAAACTTTGTTTGAGTTAAAAAAAATTAATATTTTTTTTTAGCATTCCTATCAAATGAAATAGAAAATTTATGTACAAACATATTATTGGCAGTATAGTTTTATGTCGTTGTGTTATTTATAAATTAGATTAAAAAATAAAGCACTCAGCGTCGTAGTGTTAGTCAGAAGGCAATTTAGCCGTCGCTGTCTTTACCGTATCTTTAATGAACACTCATAAGCGTACACTACTTAACGTATTGTGGCTGAGACGCAGCCAGCTTTGAGGGAAATGAGTTGAGCGGCATTTGCGGGATTTGAGTTTTGTAAACCATTTGCCTTTATGAATTCAATTCTACGAATGTATTCGTTGAAACGGATATTTGTAAATTAATAATGATAAATTCAATTTTTTTTATTATCAACAAAATTTATTTAAGTTTTTTCTAAATAATATGTTTGTATTCTGAGTAGTTTATTAGTCTGTTCTTCGAAGTTAATTAATTTAGCAGGATAATTACGTTAAACTATCTTTAGTAGGAAATGCTACATTCTCAGAGTTGATTTCAGATTTTTATATAGATAGATAGATTGATAGCGATAGTTTATCATAAATAGCCCCCTGTTTACTGATCTTATTTTATTTTCATTCCTTATATAATAAATTAAAACAAATTTTACTTATTCACAAAAAATGTCATCTATTTACAAAAAAAAAAAATTAATATTTTAAATAATTTAAGTTAATTTATTATTTTTTTGTTATACAACTTATCTAAATTATACAAATACGTCACAAACGATATGCCTTTTGATCTACAATCATATTCAATATCAAATTTAAATTCCAATCGTAAAAACGTAAATATAGCGTCACAGTTTTAAGTGCGCACATCGTAAACATTTACCATGGAACTATCCTAAGGGAGACTTTTTCCTTGTAAAACAATGTAGGCCCAGGGAAATGCTAATACAGGGCGGTTCCGTACAAATTGATACTCGATCGTCGCTCATATAAAACACTCTGAATGAGATCGTCCCATGAATAATAAAGAACTGCCTCACGGTGGTGACGCGACTTTATCACGTGCCGGCTTGCTACTACGATTTTCTTTTTATTATTATAAAGAATTCGTTTTGTTACATGAAAATAAAATCATAATGAAATTTTTTTGATTAAATATTTATATCGTTCTATTATAGACAAATAATAAGTATTTATATACATATAATATAAAGAAATCATCATTACGTTTTCATTACACACGCATCCATAAATATACGAAAATATATTTTTGCAAAAGAAAAAAGAAAAAAAAAACAGCAATAAACTTTAAAATTGTTTATTTTATTATATGTGTAAAAGTTACACGAGTATAGTTAACATTATTTTACAGGTTATCAATGGGCGATCGAAATCGTGGGTCTTTTAAGGTTATCTTTTTTGTTGTATCATGGTCACAGGCTAAATCAATATAAAGATTTTTAAAATGAAGAGACCGTTATTTAATTATTTTGCAAGTTTTCCTTTATAACTAAAAATTTCTGAAGGCGAAAATAATTATATAATGATGAACAATCTTGGATGAATTCGACTTAAAGGAGACGTACAATGTGTTCTACAGGATTTATTCACTGCACGTCCGTTATAAAACATTACTCCGATTTTTATGCGACCTATGTGCCTGTACTTCCTTTGTGTTTTCATTTTAGTTTATGTCCCCCTATTCACATAAAATATTAAAATATTTGTGATATTAAAACAAATGGGTCAGAACATATGATTATAATTTAAAAGGTTTAAACTTACTTTAAACTTTATAAATATTTTGTATAATCTTTATAAATTGTAGACGAAAATATAAATTGTAGGTAAAGAACGTATTATTACCATTAGTTATCGCGATAAGATTTATTAAATATGAATAAATCGCGAAAGTTTAAAATATATAATTGTTGACATTTCATTGTTTTCACACGTAAATAATATGAGTATATCTTTTCTACTTATTTTCACTTCAGTCTATTTTCACAGGTATTTTTTTATAAAAGTAATTAATTTCTGTGTTTACACATCCAGTGAATACTGTTGATGATCGTAGCTCAAAAATAGTTTTTGTTCGTTGGTTCTAGTTTTTAAAACTACAAGTAAGTTTTACTTCCAAATAAGTTTGAGGGTATAAAAATTTGAAGGTATTTCTTGGTATACATACATATAATGTCGAAAGCTAAAAATCTAAAATATATATTTTCTACGAAAAATGTTTATTTTTAATTAAAAATTATATTGCAAAAATGGTATTAATAACGTTTTAAATGTAATTTATAGCACAGCATGAACTGTAATGTATATGTCTATTAGTCAAACAGCTATTACACGTAACCGTTCGCTCGTAAATATGACTCGGAATTAAATCACTCCATGTCGAATAATCCAGAACACGATCGACGATTACATTAACAGAGCACATTTGTATTGTATCATGAAGCTACGAAGCCTTTTAATATGCTAGAATTTGCGATTTCTGTAATATTCATTTTTAAAAGATTAATTTTAAAGAAATCTAATCTATCTATCTAATCTAAATTATTATTAAAGAAAAATATTTTTGAGACATATTTAACAAGAAATAGTAATAAATATATGATTATACATATATTCATTACTGGTAAATTTACAATACAAAGTATGTAACTTATGCTAAATTAATTTGCAATTAAAACTATCAATTTCATATTAAGAACGTTAACATCTGTATTTATTAAAAAAAAAAAACTTGACTAAAAAGGTTTTGGAACTTTTAATTCATTTGGCTTTAACGTCAGAATTGTTTGAATTTAGAACGACGTTACTCTAGTACGCGGTGACGCGGTAATAGCAGGATGTGTAGTGTTTACCTGTGGCATCCGCACTGACAATTAGCTCTTTATGCGATTAACCCGACATCCGCAGGTGTCACGAGCTCATGACACGACAGCGTTCATTGCGTGTACAGTTACGCGTCACTCGTTCACCGACGATTAGTGAGATTTTGATTAATTGGTGGAACCGAGCGGTTTTGGCATTATTCATCTGTAATTGTAAAACAGCGAAAATGAAGCTTATGAGGTTGATCTGTATGTATTTAACTACTATATAACTGGTTTTGATAAATGATGCGTTCTTAAATTTGTCTTGATAGCAGGAGTTACATTCGATTTATAAAATTCTAAAAAAATGAAAATAGCGGCTTTTATTCGCAATAATTGGCGTTGGCGCAGTGGTCACTGCAACTGACTCAAGCGCTAACGGTCGCGGGTTCGATCCCCGCTCATGGCAAACGTCTGTATTGGCCATACGGATGTTTGTCGTGGTCTGGGTGTTTGTGTTAGTGTTGTGAGTGTTTCCGGACCCCCGACACAAGGTCACGCGATCTTAATGGGGGGCCGTTGAGTGTAATGTGTTTATTTATTTATTTATTTATTTAATTATTTAATGGATTTCTATTTTTTTTAATGACTTAATCCTTGTTTCTAGTAATTGACTATATGTACATCTAGTCAAGTTTAGTTAATACAAAATTATAAGCATTCCACACTATGAAGCTTCGTCAATATGTTGATAATACAAGCAACTAAACAGGCATTATACTGGCACAGTATTATAGTTACACAAGTTAGGAAGTCCTTAATAACACCTACGCTCTAAGACGCGGTAAGTAGTAGTTATTACGTCTATATCTGAATATGAGGGAATATCAAATGTGCATTCAGCGGTGAGGGAGGACAACGAGTGTCGTGAGAGACGCTGGAGGCAAGGAAGTGAGCACAAAGCGGCGGCTTCGTGGTGTCTCGCCGCGATCATAGATCAATTGAATTATTCATATTTAGAAGTGACAGAAAACTACAAAATCCTTCGTTTTTGTATCATTAAAAATTAACGTAACTACATTGTCGATCTTTATACAACGTGGCTTTTTAATAGAATGTATTTACCTTTGAATTCAATACGTATTTTTATGAGGGTAGTATAATTTAAATGAATAATAGGTAAATTTATTATACAATTGTTAATTTTTATACAATTAACAACAACAAATAAGTATGTTAGATGATATCTAATTACATACTGCCAGATAACACAATTATTTTTTTTTTTATGTGAATCATCTATAATGGCGATCAGACCGACTGTTGTGGCGACAAGTCGCCTCGACCTCTACTTGACCTACTGCGTACAAAACAAAAAGTCAATTTTAATTTTTGTATGTAATGAATATAAAAGCTCATTAAATAAATAATCAACTTTTTCTTGGAAAATTCTTAATGAAATATTAATTAAAAAATATAAAAAAATATTTTCAGTATGCCATATTTATTTCTTGTCTCAAAATGTCTTTTTTATGCTTATTACCTATACAAAGCCGTTTATGATTCACATTTGTCCGCAATTTTTTTTTCACTTCTGACAGTCTAAGTCTTCGTTAGTCTATGATCTTACCTTAAACACAGCGAGAAGGAGTCTGATTCAACAAGCGAGTGCATCGGCCTTCAACAGCAGGCAGCATAAAGATATTGAGCATGCATTGTCGCGGGCGGTATTGTTCCCGGGCATCACCTGCGATAACACCGTCCGCACCGGCCGCTTTGTCTACCTAATTGTTATATTCCGAACAAAGACTCCGCAGAAACAAACGACGTCAGAGCTTGTTAGCTCCCGGGCTAAACGCTCCATGTAATAACATGTCTTCAGACAATTGTTCAATGTTTCCAATACGCAAGGAAATTGGCTATATGCGATTGCGAATCGAACACTATTGTTGCGCGGAGCGGAGTCGGCGGGCGTTTAGCCGATATGATTGACAAGCGCCAATAAAACTGCGGGGATAAAATAAGAAATTCCATCGGGTAATAATAAAACGAGGGGTCTCGGTGCGCCGATACAGCGCTAATGATCTTCATTTTCAAATTTCCAGCGGTTCGACGTTTATTCGTTTTAAAACGTTCGACTCGGGCGGCGTCAGTGCTGAGCGATGGTCCCCCGCCACTCTATGGCATCAATCATTTTTAGAGGGTTTCTGTTAACCAAGTTTTCTTCCTGCCTTCGTCCTCAACTTTTACATCGAATGATCTCGGTTAAACCAACAGAGCGTTCCGCGTCTCGTAACCGTGTTTTGTATTATTTTTTGTGAATAAATAATATTATTTCTCGAGGGAAAGGGGATTGGATTTCGTTAAATATGGTTTAGTAATTGAATTGAAATCTCTCAATGTCGGCGTTCAATTAAGCTTTAGATTTCGTGCTTGATGAGGGCATTTTCCTTTGTTTCTGAGAAAATAATGTTATAATTCAATTTGTTTCATTCAAATGGAATGCTATTGAATTTAAAACTAGTCTTCACTGGTACGTGATCGATAGTCTTTTCTTTAATAGAAAATTGAAATGATTCATTAACATTAAATAAAATATCAGATTTTTTCACGCTGTGGAAGAGATTACATGGTTTAATATATTTAAAAATCCGTTATAATATGTATGATAATTTTAATAAGGCCAGTGTTATTTTATTATTTTTTTAATTGAATTTTATTATTTTTCTGACAAACATTATATACTATACTAAAGTTTTCAGACGTAGTTTTTAGATCATAATAAATTTACAAATCCAAACACATTAATTACAGCATATCCATAACGGGGCTGTCAAAAGTGATTAATGCTAATGTCGGACGCAAGATTTTTAACTAAGTTAAGATTAAAATGGCTTACGGTATTATAATCGTGGGCTCGGGGCGGATCCGTCATCCCCCGGCAAATTACAATGACACATCCACTGGGAGATTCTGAGCCAATACAACTTAGACGATACCTTAGGCGACGCTGCGTTTAAATTTTTTTTTAATTTTATTAAAATGTGTCACAAACATTTGATCTAAATATAAAAAATACATAACTCTTGTATTAAAAGTATTTGATTTGCTTAATTTTAAAATGTGTTACTAAATCAGATTAATTCTACACTATTATTAAAATAATAATTCAATATTATTTTCCGGTGTTTATTATATTGAAAAATTTTAGTTATTTCTTTGTTTCATATATGACATTCAGACCGCCAATTTTATCTTAATACAGTAAATATTCTTTAATAAAATCAAAGGATAAAGAAATTAAATTTATGTTTGTCAAAATTGACTTCAATTTTTGTCGAATGATATCCAATATTCCAAAAACCTATGTAATCAATGTAATAAGAATTCTTTAACAACCGAGCCAGGGAGTGTTCGGAATGGGTTATGATGCCATTGGTATATTCAATTACTTCGTATAATATTTAGAATTTAAGCAATATAGACGTCGGTTTCCTTCAGGAAACAATTTGCGGTGAAAATCCGGGCTGATAGACGCGTGATCAGGGCGAGGGGGCACTTTTTATATTTTTACGCACAGGGGAGATTGTTGGCTGATCTTTGTTTTATGAGAACGATTAAGAAAAGCATATTTGAAGTGTGTACTCTGGCTTTATTTGCGCCCCGAGAGGGAAGCCACGCTTCATTGATCTGTAATCGTTTTTCACATTTTATTGCTGCTTGCCTTATTTATTCGAGGGTTATGAGTGTGTCGGGGAGATGAAGTCGTTTCGCTTAGTTTCGGTTTAATAAATCTTATTATATTACGTTATTTTTGTCTTAAAGGTACGGGGGTAATAGTCATAATTATTAGTTATAGTACAATTGAGGTGGCTTAAGAAGTGGTAGCCTTTGCTTCAAGTAGTATTGGAGATCTGTTTATGAGAATAATCTAAAAATTCGATTTTTTAAAGTAATAACGGTACGGTTTTATTTAGGAGTCTAATAACTATGCACTACAGTCTTGTTACATTATAAGCTCATAATGTTCATAGTTTGTCACTTACTTATTGTATATGTGCATTGTACGTACATACATTTTGTAAATTAATTAATAATTTAGTATTTTCTTGAACTTTTACGTTTACTACACATTGAAATAAAACTATTATTACTGTTAGTGCTTTCTGCAGTCGGAATATTATTTGGGATACCAACTTAGGAACCGTTAGTAGTAGTCTACACAAATATTATAAAGAGAAAAGATTTGATCGTTTGTTCGATTGCATTGAATAAACTCCAAAACTACCAGACCGATTTTATTGAGGAATGTATATATGTAGGATATATTACATTACGCTAGCTAGTTGCAATTAAACCTGTTACCACGATCGCAGTAAGATTTTTAAGACGTCGGTCTGATAAAAATAATTAATATACGCCATTTAAATCGACTTAAAACAGTGTCAGTTTACTAAATTATTTAACACCTATACAATATCATTGTTAATGCAATAGCAACACTCATATCCGTAATTAAAGCATTCATAATTAATCAAATTGATCATTTATTTCAATATTTATAACGTATGTACGAAAATATTAAGAAAAATTGTTTCAAAAAATTGTAATAATCTTAAAAATTTTGTGGCTTAAAACTGGTTTGTGTTGTCTATTTTCTCACTCAATCCATGGTGTTAAGCGTTGTATTGTGGTGTAGGGCTTCTGCTTACTGATTTGAATGCAAAGCGCCCTGCGAGCAAGGGTGCTCTTAATTGAGCGCAGACCGCAGGCGGCAAACATCATCCACGAGATGGTTTTCCAACGAATATAATAAAAATACAAATCACTTAAACGCAGGTAAAGTGTTAGATTAGATAGGAATGGTATTTCAACATAAAAAAATTCCTTGATTTTAAGGTACTAGTGGACGCTCATTGGTTGAAATTCGAACACAATTAATTTAAATTATAACTTTGAACATTATTAAGGTTCTATTTATAATCTATTCTCAATTTGACCACAGACTTTAACAAAAGAGTATATATGCGTGTTTTTGCCAAATAACGTACATGGTATTGTGAATAATGTTTTTTTTTATTGATTTAATGTATGTTTCATTCATAATTAAAAAATAATATTAGCTTCTCTATATAAACTATAAGTGTTCGAAATTTAATACTCCTCCGTCCGCGCAGTATTCGTAAGAAGGGGTACAAAGCTTTTGCTTCACGTATTAATATATAGACTTTAAAAGTCTTTTGATGCATGTGCTTTTATATCCATATTCCTAGAAGTACCTTCCTTCTCTTCTCTTTTTCGAGTACAGGTATCTTTTTATTTTCCAATTTTTTTTAAATAAATAGTTGACACGAGCAGACGGGACACCTGTTGTTAAGTGACCACCGCTGCCTATGGAGATTAGGAGCACCAGAGGAGACACATGCATTGGCAGCTTAAAAAGGAAGGGATGAAAGAGGATAGGAAGTAATGAAAATAATGGAGGAGGGGTTACGCTTCTGCCTCTCTCACTCACCGTACAAAACGCAGTTATATATACCAAGAGACTAAGGTTCTGTCCTGGTCGAGCCAGCCCATATATGTGCTTTAGTAAATAAGCTACAACTCTTTCGGCTCTACCTCAGTGAAACACGTTATGTAGCTTTACCGGCTTGAGAAATTGAAATATATCAAATTTTGTTAGATTCGTCTCAATTGAGAGCTTGACATAATATTTATATCATAATGTAGATATAATATTTATAACATTAAATTAGGTACTTTTTTAGATCTTATTTAATTTATTTTAACGAATAGTGTCAAGGGTTTTGCTGTATTTGAGGAATTAGTGTTAGCCGTTCTTTTTAAGTGCAATCGATAAATCTTTGATGACTAACCAAATCCGTCTTGTATACTTAGTCGCAACTTTAAAGATGAAGGTTACATATAGCTGGTTGAACTATATTTTTTATTCTCTGTCTGTTCTGAATTTTTAAAAATGAATTGATATCACAATTATAATGCTCACAAATATAACATTTTCTAGTCAAAAAATTAATTGCAAGTGGCGTGGCCGTGATTTAGACGACCGAAATGTGGTCGTTAGTGAGAATTGAACGAAGGGGTTCCTCTTCGTCCCCCATATAATTAAACTTGCTCCGTGATGTTTTTGATAATGACTATCATGTTTTACATTGGTTTTAATAGATATAAAACTCAAGAAATAGTATCGTTTCCAGTTTTATTGTATTTTATTTTGTTACTAAGTGAATCGAGTGAAAAGTCGCCACACATAGGGCATTTACAACACTATGAGACATTGTAACAGATATTGAGATCTCGTCAACCTTTTAAAGATCATCGCTTTTTTTACCGTTAGTCTTCAATGTTCTCATAGTTCGTTGAAAACAAAAAACTATCTAGTAACACCTTATTATTTATTGATATAAAAATTTACATTCAAGACATAATTCAAAAGCAAGAAACTCAACAAAAACAAAAACGGCTTAAGAATTAAGACTGAGCGTCACAATTCATAAATTAAAGCGTCACATTGCTTTTGTTTAGTCGTTTCGGATAACCCAAAATAAAGGCATATTAATTATTCAGGACCACACTCGTCGCAATCAGAATAAGTGCTGATGTTTCTGTCAGCGGCTGCGGCGGTGTGCACGATTAGAATTCTTAAGCTCCGCCGAAGGCTTGATTAGAGGAAATTAAAATCATTATACTCGGGTGCGCAGCAGCGCGCCACAATACCTCTAACCGTCTGAAGTAAAAATGAGGGAAACGCACATAAAGAAGGCGGCCGGCGGAAGCGGAAGAGGCACCATCTTGGAGCCGCCGGGCGGGAAAACAATGGATTCGTTAATTAACATTTTCTTACGCCTCGCGGCTGTCGAACGAACGGTTAATCGGACAAAATATTTACGGCGTGGAAACGATGGAATCTCTTTATGACATCGCAGAAATAGGAGCGCCCGGCTTATGAAAATTCGTTGCGCAGGCGTCAGTTTTATTTCAATCATGTTATTACCAATAGTTTTTTTAAATATTTCATAATGACTATTCATTGATGTGATATTTTTTCAAAGAAATTAAATTGAAATGGCATTTTGAAAATGTCATTAAAAAAAAAATGGATATCGGATTGCTTTTACTCAATAAAGTCTATATCAACGCAGTCGAAACGATTGGAAACAATAATTCAATGCTTGTCCGATGCACATTGGCGGGCGCCTGCGGCCGGTGGCGGTGCGTGAAAAATTGCTTCCATTCATAATACAAGATAACACCGGCCAAACGCGTCGTTCAGATTGATCGTAGTTGCCATAGAATACATTTTAAATGACACATGAAATACATATGTTTATAAATTACCAGATATTTACGCTTAATATTTACTTAAATATATAATTACGTACCTTAATTGTATTTTCGTACATATGTATATACCAAAGATTGGTTTAACGGTACTTTATTCGTTGTTAGTTATACTAGTACAAGAAAAGAAAATAAATAATAATGTAATTTTTAGTCTTATGAAATTGAAAAAGCAACAAAAAAATGATTAAAAAAAACATAATCAAATACGCGGTAAGAGTCATGTTTTTTAAATTTATTTATACATATATTTATTTATTATTTATAAATAAAAGCCTTTACTAATAAAGAATAAATATATTTTTTGTGTATAATGATTTTAAATAAACCATTATTTTATTTAAATTGATGTTCATAATTCGTGGTTCAAGCGTAAAGCGTATTCAGTATCAATTGCGGGGAGTGAAAAATCACCGCCATACATAACGTACGATAAGAGGAGGGTTATGCGTTCTGTGAGCAATTTATAAATTGGTGGGAAATTGTAAGATAATTATCGATCAGATAATATCCAAATATTTTCTTATCGTAGTAATTTCTATATATTTTAGTCAATATCAAAATTATTATTAGATAATAATTTGTATATTTATAGAATGATATTATTTCTGAATCCTGTTTTCTTTAACTATGATATTATAGAAAAAAAAAAACAAAAAAAAACAATCAAACGTTAAGCTGTTCCTGTGTGTTATAATGTTTTTACAACAATGGGATTATCCGCTTGCTACTTTTCTTTGAGGAGTTTCTAGGAAAGTTTTCAGCAGGTCTTGATAAAATGACCAAACTACCAATTAAATATTTGAATCAGTTCGGCAAAATATACACAAAATACTATTATTATTTTTTTTTGTAAGATCGTATCAGTAGATTTAAAAGTATGCTTTATTAAATTATGAGAATGTAACGTATTTATATCTAAAATAATATGTAATGTATATCTATGTATAGTGAGAGTACGTACAACTAACATGTCAGGCAATTAAATTTCTGTTTGTACAACGTTGCATAGAAACCACTACACAGAGTGGAAAAAAGGAAGGAAACCAAACCTGCGATTCCCCAGTTTATCACAGCGGACATTCATTGCGTCCATATTGACTTTTTGATCGAGAACCATCATTTGTTACCGTGGAATTCGTATGCGTTCTCAGTTTACCGAACATTTTGGATGTTTTGACAATGAATGCTCGATAGGAACTGTTATTCAATGTGAATAGGCTTTATTACAAATTTAATAAACAGTATTTTTAAGAGGAAAGTAGGCAAGACATTAACATCTGAATATGATCTTGTGGAAAAGATTAGCCCTTCCGTATGGTGACAATTAGTCTTTAATCCAACCATCTCATGTACTAAGAAAAAAGTCAAAAGGAAAAATTTGTGCTAGAATAATTGATACTCAGTATTAACGCATTTGACTTAGTTAGAGTATCACTGTTTAGAAGATGTGGTTAATCTACCTAAGCACGGGCATTAAATAGAAAAAAGACGTTTTGCCTCAAAACTCGTGACAAGCAAAAGACAGCTATGAAAATACGAAAACAAGAGAATTATGTGAAACGTCATATTTTACAACGGCTTAACGTAGTATCCAGTGGATAAATTCTGATCGCTGTATTTTGCCAGTCGTAACGGGCAATAAAACTTCGTTAGTGGTGGATTACCGCCATTAAACGCTATCCCAGCTGTAAAACGGGTAATCGATGCGACTCCATGTTTACTGTCGTGTGACGGACAGGGTAGTTATGTCATAAATCCGTTAGGTTTATTTGTTGAACGGAGCATTAAGAACTTTTAATCAGAGCAAGGACATAAGTGGATTTATGTATTCATTACTTAATTAAAATAGAGAAACTTATTTATTTGTTCTATATATATTTCTTTTTTATTATCAAGTGGTAAGTGCCGATTTTACTGTTGAATGCCTGTACTCGTTCACACTTTGCGAGATTAGTGAAATTAAGGGTTACTGTGTAATTTTCTTATGGATATTGTTGCTTCCTTTGCTCCCATGTGCCGTCGCGTAATACTTTTGCTTATTCCGGAATAAAATTAATTTCATAAATTAATTATTTATTAGTGATTACGTAGAATCTTGACATTATCATGTTTTGATTCCCATGCCACGACATTATCAAATCAACTTTTTTATCACAGCAAGGAACAGTCACGGCAGCGGCCGCGATCTCAATTATTAATTGTAATTTTTGACAGGCACCTGTCAATTTCGCAGCGTTCAACCCTTCCCTAATCCTCCCCAAGACGCGAGGTGCTGGGACGTCTCCTTGGCTCCCCCGGAATAAATTAGCTCTCTCCCGGCCACATTGGGATATAAAATTTTGAATATGAATGGAAAATTTTGCATTCGTAATAAACCGCTTTCCCGTGTAAGGCTGCAGATGCGTACTCGAGGACTGGATAAAAACGGAATCCGAGTCGTGTCGTTTCTCAGGTGGCCCGCCATAAATATTTATTAATTATTTTTTCAATAATCTCTCCTCTCTTGTATCCTCCGAGGACGGAGGGATATCTCCACCGTTAATTGCTTTTTGTTTCATTTGAATAAGTATTGTTTTTGACTGCTCAAGCGGAACGCGGAGTTTTATAAAATCTCAGCGATGAATAAATTACTTTAAAATCATTAGGCCAGATTTATTCGGTATAATTTCTGATCAAACAATTTCTACTCGGAAAAAAGCTACATATTTTAGGTCTGGTTTATATACACACTAATAGGACTATAAATAATACTGTAAATTTAGAGAAATCTCTCATATTTTTTATTTACATTAAAATTTATTATTTTTTATATGTTTAAGGATTAAATATAAAGTAAATAGCCTATTTTTACACGCAGTGCCATATGCATTGTTAGGTTAGTCACATTTTTATTTTATTTCCATTTATAAGAACGATATCAAGTTTTTGCATCTTGTTAGTATTATGAGTTGAATTATTTAGTCATAGTTTAGTTGGCGAAATTGGTATGTAATACTCTCGTAATTTATATAAAACAGCTCTGTAACTTGATAACAGTTACATAGTGAGTAGTTACGGAAGCTTTGCGTGTCAAAAATAAGGCAGTTCTTTCAGATGACAATCAACTTATGTAATTTTTTATGAAAGTATGAAAGTAAAACTTATCAATGTATTTCTCGCCGTAGCTCTATGCTATTATACAATATTGGATACGTATTTTTTCACCTTCAAGTCTCAAAAGATTAAATGCTTGAAATGTTGTCAAATATTTTGAAATTTTTAAGAATACCGTAGTAAATATCATATGTCAATTGGTTTATTTCAATAATATTATTTTATTTATGTACGTGACCATTTGTATTGTAAAAAATATGAAGATAAGCAATATTAATATTAAAAAAAATTCCATTTTTCGGAAACGTGATGTCGCCGACGTCTAATTGATTTTATAATTTGAGGGAAAGAAGAAAAAAAAAAATTGGATTCGTAGAGCATGACACGTAGCGCCTGATGCGCCTTGCGGTTACAAAATAACTTTAAAATATAAAACGAAAATACAATGCGAATAACACTCTTATTTTTAGGGTGATACGGTTTGAAATCACGACTCTAAAAAAATGAATTGAAATTTAATTTTGCTGTTGAATATATCCAGCCGCCTCAGTTTTATTTTCATAGTCTTGTATAATTTTATTGAAATAGCCGAATCGAGTCGCAGACGATCGTCATTTTTCTGTTTGGAAGTGTAAAAGTTTTATCAGATAAAAACAAAAAATTGGCTTCGATTTGCATTCTGCTGTTTTGTTTTTAATAGTAAGAAATTTCTAATAAAAGCTTAGCTTATTAAATAGTACTTAAAACTTTCAAAAGTGAAAAGATTTTTTCTTTGTTCTAATTGGAATAATTTTCTGATTTTCAAGTCAATTACATAAAAAAAAACACATTACCACATATTATTTCTGTGTTCCCCGGATTATGGAACGCGTAATTTGTTTCGCTACGTCACCCTCTGCATGTTAATTTTTTATTCGATCAAGATAGTTACCGAAGGCAAATAGTTTCGTAATAAAGCCAATTTTTGATAATGCCATACTTTACTTGAAATTCGAGCGGTTTATTCCGTTAAGGACGAAATTATACAGAGAAACGTGTCATTTCATAAGCAATTTTGAAGTCGTTTGGTTTCAATTAATCTCACATTTTTCTTTAGCATATAAAAATGGTAAATTGGTAATTTATAGGTACTATTTTCTTGGAGAATTAAAAGAACTCTTTTATTTAATAATAATAATTTTTTGTGATTATATTATTAAGTTTGTAAAAATAAACTTTACGGATAAAGATGAATGGAAAACAATTCAAATAATTAAATATTGTAAAATTGAAATGAACTAAAATTACAAATAAAACCTTTATTTTTAGAGTGATTAATTATTTTAACATCATTCGTATCGATAGGATATGTCAAACAGATGTCGACTCTCTTGATAACCGCATCCGTGACAAATTAATTCGTAGCCCGGTATTCGTTTATGGAACCTATCGCTACATCTACACCAAAATGGTATTGATTAACTTCTGTTGAAATGGTTTTAATTAAATGTTTATTCGTATATATAAAAACTAATTACTATGAAAATAGCGTATTATGAATATACCAAATATACATAAATTATTTTTTAAAGAGAAAAGTCTTTGAGGGAAAATATTTGAAGTCTATTTTCATTACTAAGACGTTTAGAACTTGTAAGCATACTTTTTATGGAAAACAACTTGACTACATAAGCTTACAGAAATAAAAAAAAAAACAACAGAAAAATTGTATTATATTATAGTGGTAATAAAAGACAAGTACATGTTAACGCAGTAGTAACTAGTATTTTCTTTCATAGATGTAACGCATAGAGAATGATATAAGGAAGATTTACCATCGAATAACGTCTATAATGATATCAACTATTTGTACGACAACAAACTCGATTATTTAGCGTATAATCTACATGACAGTTGTGTTTATTTAACATTCTACGTTACTTTTGTAAACGAACCATCAGCTCGCGATCCGGTAATGTTTGAATCGCGTGAAATTGAACAATATCAGTCTCGATTGACTCCGCTCTGAGGAAATGAATAGATTTCATTTTAGTGTCATTTGTAGAGTTAATGGCGCCTCCTACTAATGCTTTGATAATAAAGCCGAGGTGAACCGAGGGTTAGTGAATGGTAAATTATTCGGTGACAGATGTTAATGTATTGTAAATCGAGTGTGGGTTTTTTTGTTTTAGGTTGTTTATTATAAATAAATTTTTATTGTTTGGTGAAAGGTTAAATAAAGCTAACGATGTCTATTTTATTAATATATGTATACAAATTGTTTGGGTTACTTTTTGTCGTTACTAACATTTTAAAGAGGAAAGATTTGATTTCTTGTTTGTTTCCACTGAAGAGACCACGGAACCGATTTAAAAAAATCTTTTACCATTAAATCCTACATTATCTCGAATGAACATATGCGAAATAAATTCATAATTTATTTTTTATTTTTTCGGTCAATACCATTTAGCCGTGCGAAGCCGGGTTTAGTCACTAGTTTGCTATATTTTAATAAAACTATAAACACTGAAAATGTCTATAGTCTTCAATAAAGTATATGTATCTACTACAGTATTTTATTTGATTTTATTTTCTTTATAAAATAGCCCACCGATTTATCGTAATCCAATAAAACATAGAGCAATTACATCACAATGTCTTCCTTTTCCCTCGAAACAGAAAAAAGTTCGTAATAAATAATACCGTATGACATTTCTCAGCACGTATGAAATTTATAACACGCGTAGCGATGTCGAAGGGCAATTTATTTGTAATGGAGCCATTCGATAGCTGGGGAAAAAAGCCGTGATGATTTCTGGATTAAGAAAATTTTATGTATTTTTTACAAGCTATTATTTTATCAATTATTGTTTAAAATTAAAATTTGATTATCATCTTCTAAATATGCGAGTGTCTAGCATAAAGTATAAAACAAATTTTAGAATATAATAAAGAAAAATGAATTAGAAATGTATTAAAACTAGTTTTGAAATAACAGTAATGTACATTATGTATTATGTACTTAATAAGTTATATGGTTGTTACGTTTATGCGTTAGTACCTATGCAGCTTTCAGTAAGTAATGTTTCCCACACTCATGGATTACTAGCAGAGATCTCTTATAGGGATTCCTTTATACATTTCCATTCTCTTTTGTATGAGTTATTTAAAATAGTCTCCTTTGGTACAGAATAAATAAATAAATAAAAATAACTGCCGTGTGATCATATTATTAAAAGGATGACGATTCAGACCCACTGCATCAACAATCCTCTGCTGATTAACGTTTTCTTAAATATGTCTTAGAAAAATGTAAAAGGCTTATGAGTCAATACTAAGCTAAGTTACTACGTATAGCAAACTAATTCATCAGGCAAAAAAAATATTTTTTATCGCGCATCAAAAATATAAATTAAACCATACATCCCCAACACATATATCACAGTTCGGGAGCAAGAGTCCCCGAACCGATTTGTGACTTAATCACTTTATTGGCAGCAAGGGAGCCAGCTTATCAGAAAGAAAACGACGTTACCACTGATATATGAGTAAACAAGCTTGCACTTTTCCTCGGCGACTTTTGGCGGTCACAGAGGCTATAAAGTCGACGGCAAAGTTTGTATTGCGCTCGTGGGGAGACTCGAGTGGTTTTTGAACGTTGTTTTTTTTAGTTAAACTCGATTTTAAAGTCGTAATTTACTTGCCTTGTCAGTGTTGACGTCATCGCAGTCTCGTGCATCTGTAAAAATAGAAAGGAGTTTTGTATTGAAATTATTTTCGCACGGAGTAGTATATTCGATAAATTCTTAAACGTTATATATAAATAATTAGATTTTTTTTTAAATATTGTACTGTAAAAGTAAGAAATATATAATACATTTGTATCCAGAGTATAATAAGGTATAGGGATAATGAATATTGTGTACATAATAATATTAATAAGAAAGGGTTATAAGGCATTGTGTACACAGCGTCTTTGTATCCGTCCGGTGATTAGCCATACACTACACAACGCATCGGACCTAAATATGTTTGTACTTCGGCTTTACCATACACCAATATCGGTTCCCTCCTGAGGATCAGCCATTACGTAGCCTCTTAACGGCGGACGGTTTTAATTAAAAACTTCTTGCATTAGCATGTAACCGTCCAATCGTCGGATATACCGTTAAGATATAATATTTTATTTTGGTCCAAAAAGTTTAGATAATACCTATTCTGTGATTTTGTCGTATTTTAACTGTCGTAGTTTTGAAATTTAATTGTAGCTCATATTTATTATTGTTTATAAGAAATCTATAAGATTGTAAAATTGATGATTAAATAAAAATATCTCGATGGTAAGTCACAGTATTATGCCCCTCACGGTTTCACTCTCATTTATGGTTATTGCTTCACTCCTATGAGTTCTAGCGTAGTATAATATAGCCTATAACCTTCTTCAATAGACGAGTCATCCAAAGCAATAAGAATTTTTCAAATCGAGTAGTTTTAGAAAATACCTTCTAGTACAAACTTACACACAAATTTTACCTCTATAATATTAGTACAGATGATGATAAATATCTCCACGAAGTTATCGATTCATATCGGATATTATTCATGTATATTAAGTGGGTCAGGGGTTCCGCAGCCTAAACAAACAGTGCAGCTTCGAGTAGCGTCTTAGCGGTAATAAACAGGCGCAGGTGTACCGGTCGGTACCGTCTCAACCGCTGTCCGTACTGACTTGGAAAGTATTCGCAAGCGTTCAAACATACGGCGCTCGTAATGCATGCCTCGCTGGGTTTAATCACGAGGCCCACCCGCCCAGGGCGAACCTAATGTTTTCACTATGTATTTTTTAAGTACCGACAACTTGCCGGTATTTTGTGCTCGTGCCTCTCGATATTCTTATTCTCCCTCGGCTTGTATATCAAAATATTTCATTTCGACGCCGCTAATTGGAATTTTCTTGTTCTACTTTTTTTCGTGAACGGCAACAGGAGTGCAATGTTACGGTTCGTTGCATTCGTGTTTCTTATGTACAACAAGAGGTGGTGGCCGAGTTACTTGTACGTTTACAGAATAAAACATCTAGCCATTGTCTATTTTTCTTTACTTGTATTATTTAGCAGACAAATATGGCGTACGCCTAACCACACATAAGAGTTAAAGATTAAAAATTATCGATCGAATGATTGAGTTTGGCCATTCGAAGACATAGACCAATTTTTAGGTTTTATACAGTTTTTAATTCTTCTATTAATATTTTTATTGTATTTTTCTTTTCCCATTATTTTTATATGAATTTTGTAAATATTCTTTGTAGTTATAATTGATTTTGAAATAAATTATAAGTTTTTAAATGACTGATCTGAATCATTTTTTGTAATGATATATAATGTTCGAAAATCCGTGATTATCGTCCCGGGTATAATTCTCAAATAACATAAGACAATTAAAGAAAAATTGGCCTCTACGTTACAGATTACTCAATGAGCGACAAACAATAGTTTCATATGGAGAGCTTTTGAAGTTACCCGGAGCATATCGAGTTGATGGTTCTCAAACATCTATTAGCCTTGTTGTATCCGACAGGCGCCCTCATCTGAATCTTGGTCTATTATTCGATGTGTCCAATATTGACACAGTGTCCCGCCGATTGTGCACCGCACAAAGATCCCTCGTCACTTCCAATGTATGTGGGTTTCAATGTATCTTACTATTGTGTTATGAGATCAGAATTAGACGATAAAATGATACATCATAAATCAATCGATTCACAAAAATCTTTTTTTTCAAAAGCTAATTAATCACGCAACATCTAGCAGCGTAAGCTAACTGAATTTTGTTTGACTTAGCGGAAAGTTATACCGAATTTTATTTATTTTTTATCAATTTCATCCGACCGGCTTTAAAAGCGTCGTCCCGTTTTATTATAGGGACGTGAATTAGCAAAAACAGAATGGATTTTAGCTGTGATTATGTCAAAAATAATTAATTATTATCGATTCGCAGCGGGCAGGGGAGCGGATTGATGGGTGGCACCGAGTGGAGCGGCTCTTTAAAATTGGGAAGCTAATTACTCGCCTACGAAAGAAGGCTCGCTACGAGGATACGACAAAGATTAACGAGAAATCCAATTTCTTTTCAGCGCAGGCCTACTTCTAGATGCAATAAAATATTTGCTATTTGATGTATATAATAAAATTGGCTGAAAACATAAATAAAAAAATACGACTTTAAAATTAAATTACTTACATTAATAAGCGTTGAAAATGGAGACAATTGGTCAGTTTGATAGAGACCTTGATAACAAAGATATTTTAACAGTGTTGAGGAGTAAGCAATAAATAATGTATCATTTACGAATACTTTACAGTAAACACGAGGGGCTTCGAAGTGAGTGTGTGTGGGGGCTGATCGGAATTTCTTCATTCATTAAGGCCAGGCAGGTCCGTGACCAGCCTGTCTAAGCAGTCACAGTTCCGTACAACGCGAACGAGTCAAACTTTAATTTAGAGCGAACTACCTGCGACCGCTTGCCCCATTCATAATGAATCACACCCTCTGTTTAGTTTAGAACCACTCGTATGTGACTGACGTTTTACGTATAGACTCATTTCAACGTCCTCGAAATAACTAAAGATACACCAAGCCATGAGAGCATCTTTTGTATTTGTAGTCAATAAATCAAGAGTTGAAAAGTTCATGGCGAGAAAAATCACAGTCATTGGCCTCTTTTAAGTTAACGCCATTAGCTTCAAGATTTCCTCTTTGAAATAAAGTGCAAAGATTACCTCTCTTCGTTTGAGAGGGCCGAGTAATTAGTAACGCTCGAGTTTTATTTGTTGACGTTCATTATACGTTGATTTTGAACGTTAAGTGCGAGGGAGAGGGAATTTAAACTTCGGTTGGATTAGAAAGAGATAACAGACATTCAATCGTGAGGCTGCACCTGCCGCCGCACGAATTTGCAATTTAAATTCCAAACGAATATTCTGAGAGGACCTCCTTAACACGACATCTGTTTAAATTGTCGACGATAGAGTGACTGCTGCGGTCTGAAAACTTTTTGTGATTACGAATTAATTGAAATAAAACAAAACCCTTTCGCTGAATGGGGCTGGCTTAGAATCGTAGCGTTTCAATGTTTAGAATATAACAAGATGTGAAATAAAATAAACAATTAAATTTAATCCACATTAAAATGTTTATTTTTACTTATAATTTTAATTAAAAAGTAATTTATTTTCTTTTAAGAAAACGTCTTATTAATATAAGAACGATATAATGAAAGGGTGATAAATTTCCCGTCACAATATAATTTGGTAAATTGATTGATCTATCCAGGGATGATATATTGAACGTCAGTGTATCAGACGCGGTCGGCTAATAGGTGTTAGTGGGTACATAAAGAAAACGCGGGCGGAGTCGGCTGTCATTAATAACTATCGCCCTATCACTTCATTAACAATCAATCTCATGTTTCGTGCTCGCGACACTTTCTGTGGCACTACAAAAAGATGTCTTTAGTATTGAGGGTTACTAAAGGGATATTTTTGACAGATTTTTTATTTTTCTATAACTAAGAAAATACTGCGTTGAAAAAATTTATTTCTTTTTATTTTGAACGTTATTTTGAATACAGGTCAGTTAATATAATACTATTTAAAACATTAAATTTATTTACTTCAAATAAACTCTACATCAATTATTTAATTATAATATAGTTACAACGTACTACGTTACCTTCCCGCATTACAATATTAAAGGAAAAATCAAATTATTTTTCAATTTAATGTATTTATATATAAAAGTAAAATATATTGTTTTGTCCGTTAAATACTAATGCTTTACAAAATATTCCCACAATGTACTCGAACATATGAAGAAGGATGACTTGTCGGAAGGAGTTAATAATCTTATTAATTTGTTCGAGTTACCGGCAACTCGCTGGGCTCGACGTTCTTTGTAATTAATGAGAACACCTCATCTATTACATTAGCTAGAGGGCTCGCGAAAATACTTACGTGTTTAATATTACCAACGTAACAAGACACCACATCTATACTCAATAATATTTCCAAGGCTAGCACGGTCACGGGTCAGTTCTAAATGGTCGGATAACATACAGAGTTAACACAATAAATAAATTGCGCGTGAAGAAAATGAAACAAGAAAATTCATTTATCAAGCGTATGTTAGGTGTTTTCTGAGGCTTTTATGATTGATTCATAGTAGAATCGCTTTTGTAACTCTTGATTAACTCGGGTTTTATCAAGGAACAGAAATAAATATTAAAATTAACTCGTGCGAATTTCTTTCTTTACATTTTCAATAATTAAAATATTTAATAATTTATAAGTACGAAATCTGTAAATTATCAATGTATGTACGTGGGAATATTTCAGTTTTAAATGTTATTAAAGCTTCTTATACTGAATTAATAATGTCATCTAAAAATATATAAATGCTGCATAGTAAACTTCGACTATTTCAGTTTCGAGTGAAGGTAGGCTTCAGAAGTCTCATAAATCATACTCGAGGAACTGCGCTTTGATCAATTAAATTTTATTACTAGCGTTTATTAAAGGTCGGGTAAGTGAAAGATTTATTGGAGGTTTATCCTCATAACCGTAGATTAAAGGATATTACTCAATACTGCCAGACCTCGCTCGGGGTCGGTATCAAGTGCTCTACTCGTGTTTCAGTAGTAAATGATTATTATTAATCCTATGAGTAGTTTCATTTTGATTGGATATTTTTTAACCGACTTAAGAAAAGGAATACTGATTTTTCAAATATTTTCACCGATTTTTCCGTCAATTATGGAATGGTGTTGATTTTTTTTGTATGGCTATATTAGTGACTAGTGCTTGCTATTGTTAACTAAAATCTTTTAATTAAAGTACAAGTACCTCTTACTTTTATTATTTGATATGTTTGTTTTGTGAATTCTATTTCTTTCCTCTACCTAAGGTGCCTGGAAGAGATCGCTGTCTTAGCGATAAGGCCGCCTCTTGTACAATTGTACATTTCTTGTCTTTGTACTATTGGTTTGTGTAAATATTTGATGAATTTTGATAAAATTATAGAAATATGTATTTGCCTTTTAGTTTATAACCGATTTCAAAATGGAATTTAATAGATATACTATTAAATTCCATTTTGAAATCGGTTTATTTTTTTGTAAAAAAGATTATTATAATTTTGAAAATCATTTTTTGCTCTCGTGACAAAAATTATGTAAATTAAAAAAAAAAAAAACTCAACATTACAGATTACAGTGACTAATTAATAACAGCGCTGAATATTTGCACATATCACCTAGTATACACCTACATAATGGTATATAGTATACGCATCAAAACATTACACACTAGTGGAATTAATCTACTTGAAAACGCTTACTCAAAGCGTGTAATATCTCGGGTCAAACACGGACTAATCTAAAGCAATGTAAACATGGGCTTCAAGTTCAGAATTTAACTGTTATTTGAATTGCCTCCTTCTATAGAAATACTATTTTTAGAGTATGCGCAAGCTTGTACAATCTGAAGCGAGTAGATATTTGATAAGTCTTATTTATGCTTCTATACAGCTTGATAATTAAATTCAAATTTTAAACCCAGTTTTCAAAAATACACCTAATTATTATCGATGCGCGTATTTCGCTATGAATAATTAACGAGAATTTTGTGGTCTAACGGTAACAATATTCAAGCATTTGCCGAAAACATGCAATAACTACACACATGACTTGCGGAAACTAGCAACGAAAGCTAATTTATCCGGCGGTTACTTTACGAACAATGCCGTTACGCGCTTGATATATGCGCACTTAATTCTAATGCGATGTCGACTGTCGGCCCCGCGAGGTGCCACCTTAAAGCTGAATGCGGAATCATAATAAAGTATGATTTCTTGGTCGGGGACGCGGCCTAACGCGGATAATCACTCCTCAGGCGTACCCATATAATTCCTTAGTGCATAATGAAAGTTGATTAACATTATACCCGGCGTTCGTGTGTGCGTGTGTGTCCGCCGCAGATTCCGAGTCCTAATTAAGAGCGAGGGAAGGAGGGTCGCGGCCGGCGGCGGGGGCGGGGTATCGATCATCGCCCGCCAAGGAATCGACGCAGGGACCCGCAAAAAGGGGATGCCCTCATCTCAAAATCAGCGGACGTCTAAACCCGCTCTCAGCACATGTGTTTTGATTTAAACGCACGCTAAGGGTCAGTATAATTCGCGTGTGTAGAAACGGAACGCTTCAGGCGCAATTTGCAAATCCGATGTGAATAATTACACGGCTTAAAAGCGCTTACCTACTGCCTTATTGCGATTTGCATATTTTCTTGTGGCTTAACGTCGCCTGTCCACGCGTGTTCGTCAGGCTCACAATACTCGGCCTAATGGGACATTTTGATGTTGTTTATGGTTAACATTTCATTTATTTTAAACTCTATATCAAGGATATTATTTATAATTTAATGAGGCTAAACAAAAAGAGTTCGCTGTTTATTTATTTAGTAATTGACTTGTCCGTCTTGTGAATTGATCGAAAGAAATAAGAAACACTAACAAAGCTGCTTATAAAAAACGTAGGAAAACACTTATCGCGCTCTAGTGCAAATCGTCGACTGTCACTTCAATTCTTCCGACGCCAGAATAAAACGGGGAAAAAAGTGACAAAAATAACAATCAAATAGAGCATCCGCGAAAATGAGATCTGAAGGAATGATCACGCCCGACCCCGGGGACCGCTTGCCTCTTCAAAAAGGACTTAATCTCTCAATTCACTAAGGAGTTAAGCTTTAAAAAATATTTCGATAGGCAACAAAGAGCCCCTCGCTTCGCGGTGTCTTTGACACGTTGCTACCGGATTTTTCCGCGAGATTTTTTCGAGAGACGGGATGTCATTCTGTTTGTATCGGCTTTGTTGCATAAGGTTAAGCGATGGCTTATTAGCCCCGGCTTCCTCTGGCAAAATAGAGGGAGATTTGAGATCTTTAATTTCGATCTTCTGAAATTTTATAAGATTACGATTGTAGATCCAATCAAAGATTATCGTTTAAAAATACATATTGGGACAACGCCAGTTACGACATGTAAGCGAAGCCCTCTTACAATCAATATGAAAATGTGACGAGTGGGGTCGCTTGGCAGCCGGCGGTCCTTAATTAAGAATACGTGACAAAAGACGAGACGTGCACACAAACACAAGTCGCACCGAAAAAGGTCCGGATTATGTAACCCTTCTGCGCTTTTGATTTTAAACGCGTGAAGTGCCAATGCCGGACCGTGGAGTCTAATTTGAAAAGAGACTTGACAAATCTGGCTTCGGGCAACCCTCGTTTAATCGAGCCACGGTTATGCGTGATGTCGATATGAATGTTGATACAATGAAATAATAGCGCGGAGAAGGCGGTCACTATGGTGACGGGGCGTGTTAGTGGGAGACCGTTGTGAATAGACGCTGAAAGGTTTGGTCTCGTTTGACCATTTAGATCGGGTCAGCGTTTTGTGCGCTGATTCGGCTTCGAACGGGGAGTTGTCGGGATAATTAGCAGGCAAACAAGGAGCGGTGCCTGTGCAACTTTTGCGGGCCATTCAGGTGCTCTACAAACACTGCTGCAAGAAGTTTAACAGCAGTTTAATTGCGGTACGAAAACAGAAGCGCGCGGAAAACACTTTACCTTTATTGAAAAGAACTTGCTCGGTTACATCGAGGCTAACTACGTATAAATGAAGCTGCGTGTGAGCTGGTAATTAATATTTAATATTTTATTAGCTTTAATTTGAATTGAAATTGCATTACAATATATTTACTGTTAGACATTTTCTATATAAGGGACAGAAATTTAAATTTAATCTATTATTTTCATTAGCACGGCTTCTTCAAAAGAACGTATTTCTTAACTTTTAATAATTGTACAATTTTGGTATAATTCTATTTATATATCGTCTCCATCTCTTTTCATCATAAGGCATTATTAAAATAAATACAGATAATTCTATTTTCATCAATACTTAGGACACATAACTTAAGATACGTTGAATAAATAAACCGAACAATTAAATCCCGCCTTCGTCACGTAGGGGATTACGGTAGCACGCACGTCACGCTCGCCGCTAATTTATCACGCGCTGTGTCCGCGCCTTTACGCTGCCACCGACATTGCCGATTTATAGACTGTGTGTCCCGAACCTAATAGAGCATAGGTGAGATGTGGGTACATCTTTATGTTTCGAGTATAATGTTCAATAACTACAATTAATAAAATTATTAAATCGAAAGAACTGAGTTTATTGTTATTTTGAAGAATTATTAAAACGAAAGATAGGAATTTCTAATGAAATCTATTTACACATACCTCCTAAGAAATTAAATAAGAATTTCATTGTCGTATTCAAATTTTTCCGCAAATGATGGAAATACTATAATTGCAGTTTACTCTGCAGTTATCGAAAAGTAATACTATAATCAATAATATAATATGTATATACAAAAGCCGTCTTCGTCTTTTCGTTTCCTATAATTTACCTCTGTCAGGTTAATTTGATTAATTTCCCCTTGAACACGCACTAAGAAAGCTGTCCCTAGCCGAGATCCTATAGGGATTTGGTCTCAATTATGTATTAACCAAAACTTAACTATATACGGATCACACGCGATTTTCTTTAGGCTTATGTAGTAGAGATATTTCAAAAATATAGCAATGTTATTATAGGCACATTTAATAATACTTGTGGTCGACTTGCGGTTGGAACTCGACCGCTGTTTTATAAATCTTCAACTTTTAATATTAAACAAAAGAGTATTTAATTTATTTTATGTAGACTAAAAAATAAATATATTAGCACCCCCCGCTTCTTTTTTATATAAACTATAAGGGTGCTAAATTTATACAACTACGTCCACGCAATTTTCGTAAGAAGAGGTAGGTAGAAGTAGAGGTAGGTAGGTTTTTGCTGCACGTATTAATAATATATAGAGGTGTTTTATGAATTCCTGTTCTGTATAAAAGGTATATGTATAACAAATTTAAATTGCCGTCATACTGATAATGATCGAAAAGGAATATAAATATGGATTCTATTTCAATATCACAAATTGAAAGTTTTATACAAATTGGAAAAAACTTATTTAACATCAATATAAGTAAAATGTTTCATAATTCTGAAGTATTATACGGAGCTTGATTTTAAACGAATTTCTAGGAATTTATCAAATATATTATTTCGGTATGAAATAGTTAAAGTTATGAAATGAAAATCAGGTATAATTTGTAAATAGGTATTTATATATACATATAAAATAAATAAATAGTATAATATTTACATAAGAAGACACCTAAAAAAAGATTTGCATTAAAATTACTATATTAGTAATTCTAGCAGCATTTTGCTTTTCGCAAACGAAAAATATTAAATAATTATTTTTTATATTAAAATAATATATATTATAGAATATATATGAACACAGGGAAGCACCTACGGTTCAAATGGCATAATAACCCAAATTACCCAAACTAACTGTTTCGTTACCCGTAATTCCCCTGCGCTCGGTATCGATCGGCCGCGAGCGACAAAACTTTCGAGACAGCTTTTATATGCACTTTACCTACTCTATAGAACGTTTGATCAAGAGCGTACGTATTGTTTGCTACTACCGGGTCATTTATTACTTAATTATGCGAGAATATTATTGAATGTTTCGATTTTATAGGCTCGGAAAGCGAGCTATGTTTTGTATTTTTTTCCGTCATTGAGAATGTTAAGAATTGAATTTGATTTATACGTCGCGATTGTCTTTTTACCCCCATATAGAATTATTTCAACTTTGATATAGTATATGTTTTAAAAAGGCTTTAACATTACAATAATTTATTGTTTATAAGCAGTTTTTATTGAACAATAATGAAGTTCGAAATTTAAATAATAAAAATTTATACTATGACGTATGAAATAGACATAATAATAAACTAATAAGTGACACGATTTTTAGAGATTATAAAAACACTGTCGTCAAATCGATACTCATAGAGAGAATCTGACAGTTTTAGTTTTTTTTTTAATGAACAACAAAATATAGTCAAAGCAAAACCAAAATAAATAAAATGAACAAACACAGATGAATTAAAAACTTTTAAATGATTGCAGTATTATAATATAAATTGGTAATAATTTTTAAGAATATTTCAATTATGATTTCAATAATTCCCCAAAGCAATTTGGTAAAAGCAATTACGTTTACCAATAAGCATAATCACAAATACGTAAGCAAATAACGGGAAAGGTTTTTCGCGTCGGGAGACGTCAAATGTGACGTCAGCAAGACATGGCGTGCATCCGACGTCTGATAGGGGTACCATCAACATGTGGCCGTAGAGAAACCCTTATTCTGTACGAATGGGTTAAGGTTAGGTATATGTAAATAAACATTGAATTTATAATTTTGTGGTATTTTTAATTATTTTTGAAGTGTTTGAATATAATTATATCTATAATGTTTTAATTTTAATTTTATGGATAGATTGAAGGAAAAAATAACATTGATTATTGAAATAAAAGTATTGTAAGTCACATATAATTTTTATTAAAATCGGTCTAATGGTTTGGTTTTTAAATCAAAATAAATGGAATGATGTCATCCAAGTCAACAAAATTGCGTAGAAGAAGAAGGGTTTTTATTAAAATCTTAGTAATTAGTAGTTTAATTTTTTATATCTTAATTTTGATATGGATGTGATAATTCTCCGAACATATTATTCGATTACAAATCGATTTTGTTGCAACTCCTATCTTAATTCAAGTTAAGATTATAGTAGATTACCTCATATGATGCGTTGTGATTGATGTCTGAATAGGGCCGCGTGACGCAACATCCCGTGTGGGGTGAGTCTAATCAGCTATGAAAATTAGGTTCCGCTGCGTATCTTCTGCTTTGTACTGTTACGGAATTTAATTACTATTTCCAAATACTGTAACTTGATGGCTTGGTAACATTCTTGATGTTTAATTTATGTTCAAATTAAAATTAACCATATGTGTGATCATCAAAGAAAATTTACGGTTATCAACAAAATTAATTACATATCATATCGTATATGTAGTAATTGTCTTAAAATATTAATGTGGTATAAAGTAGAAATCTTCAAAATTACTTTATATTAACTATCAATTATGTTGTGGCTATGGTTCATTAATGGAAATAACATTTAATTTTTTTATTTAAATATTTTTTTTCACTTCTTTTTTAAAGCAGTCAAGATTTTTTTGTTTACTTAAAAGAAGTGTTCCATATGTATAACATAGCTTGGTCAATTGAAGACTAAGCAAATTCCAGTACTGAAACATCTAAGCGTGTGTGCACCATCCATCAACCAATTAGAAGATCGATCAATCATCGCCCCGAGTACTCCCTTGGTCCAGACCGATGATTTTTTTTCACTCTTCCGTACTAACCCACTAGAGACTTGTTAATCACACGTGATAGATATTATTCCTTTATATTATAAAACAATTTTACTTTATTAAAAATGCTGTGGTAGCTTGTTTATATAGATTAAAATTAATAATTTGGTATTTTAGAAGTTCAAGGGGTTTTAGTCTATTTTTATGATCGTATTTTAAAGGAAAATATCCATTAAAGTTTAAACCAAAAATAAGCGACTAAGTTAATGTGATGGGTAAACAGAAGACTATAAATTAACAGTAAAGGCTACCTGAAAGAATTTTCTTTTACATTTAATTTTATATAACAAGTTACATTATCAAATTTAATGTAATATAAATCAAAATTACTTTCATATAATAGTTTCTTAAATGTATAAACAGAAATACAAATCAAAAACGTTATACTATCGTCACGAACAACCCTTAAATCGTCACTTTAAAAGTCGATAATATTAACCCAAACAAAACGGAGTGCTATAAAAAGATGAACAATAATTCTTTTTTATTACGCGCCAAAGTGGGAATCTCATTGTCGGCGAGGAAATAAATAATATCAGGAAGGAAAAAGAATAGGAATAACACAACATAAAATATTAAGATTCACCCAGGATTGGCATCATTCTGCGGTCGCCGGGATTTCTTAAGGGGGCGAGCATACCTACATCTTTGAATGTTAACGTCATTTGCATATCCGAAAAGTCATGAAATAAATCAGCCGAGACGGACAGTGGGGACGGCTATTCATTATGCTCTCTTTGTCTATGAAAGTAGCAATTAATGTTAAAAATATTCCTTGTTATTTCGAAGATCGTATTCGAAATACAAAGGTGGAGTAACGATGCGTTTGACAAATGGATTCGGAAAATTTTATTCGAGATCACCGAAATAAGCTCCAAATCACTCTCTCTATTTGAAAATCCAAGTCGAGAGGGCTCACCTATGCGGATAATGTTGGAATCTGGCATCAAATTGCACTGTATTGTGCGGCAAATGCGAGAAAAACGGAGAAAGTGTTAGGGCATTTACATAAGTTGAGACAGAGGGTCGCACAATACATACAAAAATATTCAGGGCCGAGGTGATGAGGGCCCTCAGGCCGACTTGCATGCATAGCCTTTATGATGGGGAAAATATTTACAGGCGGTGTGAAAACGTTATATTTATGGAGCAAGTGAAAATAGTAAAGCGTACATCGTTTCGTAAGAAATAATGCGAAGTTATGGTTCGCTTTATGCTACGCGATATGTTCATTTGACTTTACCGTAGCTTTAACGAAATACATTATGAATAATTTTGTTACATTTGTTGCGTATAAAAATGATCGTTCGGTTAGAACGATTAAATATTATCATAGTTTTACACGTGGTAACTTTAAAGCGATATCGTCTAGCATTGATCAAGTTTCTCGTGAATTTAAAAGATAAGTTCTCAATATTTAAATTTTGCATTGAATAAGTTTCTGTCTCATTGTACCAACTTTCGTCTTACCCACGTGTTCGTAATGAGTCGCTAGTTTGTTTACAAACCGCCAAGAATGCTATCGATCGTGCAGACGGCGAAGTTTTTATGAATTAACCGTCAAACAAGTAAAGAAGAACAATGAAAAAACAAACTCTTCAAACAAAAATCGATGACAATCTGGGCCAAAAACTTTGTGAAACTTTGCCGGCAAAAAGATTTATATACTTATAAAAAACTGAGCGGGAAACGAACTTTTCGAAAAACTTTAAATTGCGACCTTGAACCGAGCGAACTTTGTTTTGGATTACTATTAGTGAAGTGGGGAAGTTTTTAATAGAAAGACAAGAAGTTGATATGCCACAGATTTCTTAACTTCTTAGTTTTATAACTTTATTTAAATGCGTTCAAATGTTTTTACTTGTAATTTATATTGGTTACTCGACAAACTGCTAAATTAATAGATGCATTTTTAGGTTTTGGGAAAAAAACTGAAGTTCTGTTATAATTTTAGTGAAATATACATTATTAGCCAGTGTTACATGTTTTAAATACCATGCTCACATATTTTGTAATTTATTTTTCCTCATTGACTTGTCAGAACAATGAAATCATTTAAAACAGGAAGTAGGTAATTCTTTTATTTTACCTAAATGTTAACATAAAAATGACAATGACACAATGATAAACAAACAATCGTAAAATAGATTTAAATCAACTCATTTCCCGAACAAAGGAGCTAGCGAAAAAAGTGCCTTGTAAAACAATATGCCATCAACATTTCCATCTAAAAGGCATTTAAAGGAGGCAGCGTCGTCAATTGGGACATCGTTTCCTTTATTAACTGTTAACTAGAACCGGGTGTTTATGTAAATTGTTATTGCTTTTTTAAGAAAAATCTCGTTTGACACGTCGCTGGAGAGGTCGCCTCGTTACTGGAGATCGCCGCTCGCACAATGGGATTTTGAAGGTAAATAAGTCTTTAAAAGAGGAATAAGTAAATTAGAAGCGACAAGATAGGAATCTCCCCTATTTTTTCGAAGGCTGGGGCGAGAAAAAAAGCGATCGCCTTTACGACGAAGTAGTTCAGAGCTAACTAAGTGTGGATATATTTGTTTTAATATTTTTTTTTCGGGAACTGTTACGAAAATTTTAAATGGCGACGGGACTGTGTCTGTATTATATATCTTGAAGTTGAATCAATGTGCACATTATTATCGATTCCTGAAAATATTATTTATGCATATAATACTAAGAGGCGTGTGAAAGAAACATGAGAACATTTTGCAAAACTTTATAACAATATTACATGTTGCATAACGTTTGTTCCTCGCTATTGTATCAGAATTTTCATATTATACTCACCTATATATACCATATATAATTAACATGAACGCCAAACTTAAAGCATATAAATATGTTCAAACATCACATTTTTATAACATTAAGATTAAGAATAGCAAGATTTTTTTTTGCATTACAGTTCTTATTATTTGATAAAAAATTTTAAAGAAGTCGCTTCTGTTTCGCCTTAGCTAAAAAAATCTTTAAGGGTGAGTGCGGCGACACTCCTGGTCGGTATCATAACAGCTGCTTCCAGTGATACCTTCTCATTAAGCTATCCGCCATCTTAGCTACGACGGTGCGTTACACGCTCATGTTTTTAAATTATAATCGGAGGTTGGATCAAGGGATAAATTGGAAAGACTTAAGAAAAAGTTGTATACTTAAAAAAAAAATCCAAGTTACTTAATACATAAAACTCATTATAAAAAATAATAATATTTTAATAACATGTTATTAATGCATACATTTTTTTGCTCAAATATCTACCAATTGAAAGATATAAATACGATTGGAAGATCGGGCATACTGTCGTTGCCTAGTTACGAGTTAAAAGTTTAGTTTTCAAAGTTGGATGTGGGCACAGATGTTTAATGTCATATGAATGTATGAACGTAACATATGTGTAGCTAAAAATGTTATCGTATAAAATCTGTACAATAAAATTTATTTGTACTTAAATGATAAAAACAAGAAAAAAGCAGTGCATGATATACCGTTTACGATGCAAAAAAAAAAAAATGTTTCACATAAATAATTTTTCAAAGGACTCCATTATTACGATGAAAACGCGACGTTCGGAATTAGCTTCGTTAGCCGAAGGGCGGCCTGAATGTGACAGACGTCAAAATAGTCTCATTTAAATTCTTATTAATCTGTGACATTCAAATATCATGATGAATGTTGCTAATAATGATGTAAGGAAATGATTCTTTTATACTTTCTTTATTTAGAACAAGTAGACAGGGGTTCAAAGTAAGTATACAATTATATGAAATTATTTTTAAATATTATCTTTTTGATGCAAAGAATAACCACTAAGCAACAAATTATAGAATACACAAATGTTATAATTTTCTAGACTCCTTTTGAACTGTCAACCCTTTAAAGATTTTAATTCAAACAATTTATACTGTTATGTATACATAATAAAAATACAAAAATGCTAAGGCGTCTCAACGAGCAAACGAGTTTATTCAATAAATTATCCGATGTTTGTGTATTCATACGACATTGGGGAATAAAGTCAAAGATGCGTGCGTTCTTACGTCGCCTCGTTGAAGGTAATTTACAAATTACTCCCCGCTTTACAGTTCCCAAGACGAGAGACTTCGCAAAGTCTGAAAATGATCTTACAAAGTATAGGCTGCGGGAGGTCGCCTCGGGGCTTCGAGGCGTGCTGTTTCGATAGAGTTTAAGAGTTATGCAAATGTTATGGACAACAAAAAAGTTAATGTCAATGATAAGTGCAGTCCCGGGGGAGCGATCATCGCCACCAGCTTGAGCCTCGGCTGTTCGCGTGGAGAGACGGATTTTTGTTGCCTTCAATTTTTCTATTACTTATCTATACATCTATATGGATAAATGAAATAAAAAAAAAAACAATTTTTGTATTACTTATATATAAATCTATAAAATTTTTTTTAAATTTTTATGTGACTATCTGTCTGTTCGTTTCGGCTAATCTGAATCAGCTGGACCGATTTTGACGGACCTTTACTCGCAGACTGCCAATGTTATAAGGAGTAATTTAGGCTATTTTTGTTGCGCGAAACATAATTGAACCAATGAAATAGTGAACAATATTCGATTCAAGTAAATAAATATTATATAAATGTATAAAGTATGTAAATAAAGTAGGTAAATATTATATAAATATAATTTTTCCTCAAATTAACGTCGACGAAACCGCGGGACACAGCTAGTGTATCATATGAAAAAGAATTAATTCATAAGCATTTGCTCAAAGTCATTAAAGCTTACTAATTAAAAAAAAATATTGCAACAGTTTAACTTTATAGCACAATAAGAGAATTTTAGCTCAAACTCCTACATGCTATGTGAGTACGTTTCGAGTAAACAGATACATAATTTGTTAAGTATTTAGTAATAATTTAATACTTTCGTTCTAATTATCACTATTTGAAATGAAAATAGTTTTTATAAAAAAAATATTCACATACATTTCTGTTAATTTATTCAATATTCCTTTGTCTTTGTCTCCCAAAAAAACTTAAAACACGTTGTTTGTCCGGTATTAAATTTAATAAGAAGATTTTCAAGGATCATTTCATCCAAACCGACCCATCCCGTTCAAAGCACTTGGCTGACAAATTGAAGCCTCCATTTTGCATCCGATTGTACTCAAGAG
The DNA here is from genome assembly GCA_037950945.1 of Hypolimnas misippus. NCBI lineage: Eukaryota > Metazoa > Arthropoda > Insecta > Lepidoptera > Nymphalidae > Hypolimnas > Hypolimnas misippus. Next base: position 4,533,326 of record JBBEEQ010000024.1, read on the forward strand.
GCGCGAAATGACTCTAAAAAGTGCTCGAGTAGAGTACGTGGAATTAGGAAGAGGTCTCCGGTGAGAGGGGACCAATGCCATTAAAACTGCCGGCAGGTGACTAGCTGCGGGTTAGTGGCGTGGCGTTGGCGAATCAACGAATCTTTGAAAATAAGCCTTTACGCTATTAACAAGACTTTTAAATGAGGATACCAACTTCAAAAGAAAAATATGTAATTTCGTTTATTTAGGTGACATACTTATTCCAGATATTTTGATTTGAAAATGAAACCACTGAATCAATTCAGGTGGAATTCTATAGAATCAATGTGAGAGTATAACGTTTCAAACAAAAAAAAAGAATTAACCAAATCAGTCAAGTCGTTTTTAAACATTCAGGGGACGACGAATTAAGAAACTCCTTCTTCCTGGATGTTCGTTACAAAAATACTTCTACTACTATTAAGAGAGAGAAGCTTAGAAGAGCACGTTAACAAAGACAGACTTAAGAAAACTTAAGAAGCGTTTGCATTACAGAATGGTTCTAAACAAAATCGAATTTAATTTTAAAGAACGTATTGAACTAAGATGCATAATTGAAGTATATAATAAAATAATATATTTCTTATTGCTTAAATTAATATCTAAATATGAGTTACTATGAGTACATACGGGTCATGATGCCAATCGGCTTCAACATTAACCTAAATGTACTACATAATGCAACTAGCCTCAGCGATTCCTTTTAGGTATTGTTACATAATTAATTGTTCCTCATTAAAAACATAATAATAAAATGTTTCCATGTTTTGCCAAGACAAATATACCAAATTATAAGCTCTATATTATTACCTATGTTTAAAAAGCCACACCGAAGTATTCATTACAACTCATAATGGAATCATGTTACCGAGTTTAAGAGCGTCTATCGATCCCGCGGCGTCTTACATACCTAATCTTTAGACTACCGTAGGTGAAGTTTTACATGCAAATGAATTAATTCTTCTCGTCGGAGAGCTGGTGCATCGGAGGCGATGCCTCGTTGCATTTATAATGTGAGTTCATTACCTAGGTAGGACTCAACGAGTCTACGAACTCCCCTTAATGGGTTTGGAAGAACGCTTCGCTTCAATTATGACTGGGATATTAAATTGCTAGATATCTATCGGTAGCAGTTTAATAATGCGAGTATGATGAACATTACAAAAACAAATGGTCGTAAGTATATTTTAACGTACCATACAGATGTAAATGTTACAAAAAATTCTATCAAATTAAACACTAAAATCCTTAAATGAAATAGGTACTTGAGGAAAGAAGTAAAATGTACGAGAAGAGTGCTGTTGTTACGTTTTTCTTTTTTTAATATAAAATCGGTTTAATTACAGACCTTGTTAAACGCTTTAAGACATCGCGTCTCCGTCGCTTAAAAATGGAATTAGGGTGTTCTTTTTAAAAATTTCATGGAGCATTCGAGCTCGACACATTTTCCTTGAGGCATCGAGCGCGTGTGCATTTTTAATTTTTATACCCGCCCGTCGGATGACGCGATGAATTTTTACTGAAGAGCCCTTTCTATCTTATTAGCGAGAGAGTTAATTGAGAACGCTACCACTAGTGGTTTATAAATATATGATTTTGTTGATTCATAAAAAAGTTGTTTGATTAATTAATTTTAAAAATGTAAAAATAGTTCAAACTTTTTTTTACGGTTTATAGTTTTCAATAGACAAAGTGTCGTCTCTCGGTTTATAATAAACATTATAAATATATTGTCGTATTCTTTTATTCAAATTAATTGGTACTTTTAGACGATTATTCGTAAAAATAAATTTCGTTTACGTGGACGGAAGACTTATGCCAGTTATTTCGATTTTAAAACCAAACTGTTAAACAGATTTCGATACTAATTATATATAACCAATCTGAAAGTATACCCTTTCAAATAAATCCATAATTTTTAAAATCGCTTAAGAAAAGACGGAGTTCTGATGTAACAAACATTAAAAAAACAAACACTACGAATTGAGAAGCTCCTCTTTTTTGAAGTCGATTGAAAACAATACGTATATTTTCTAAAAGATCAAATCTCTAGTCACAGCTAATAAAAACTAAACCCTTCCGATATGTTTAACGCGTCCATGATTTAGCTCGCTCCTGCAAGGTTCCATTTCACGCTGTTCCGCGAGCGATCACAAAATTGAATTGATATGTTTCCGCCGACGCGGCCGCGGCATTTTTAGACCGTATCGTGTGATGTGCGCACTAAAGTGAGTGGAAAGTAAGTACAGACAGCAGATTACTATTATTTATAATATTGGTGTGATAATTATTATAGCTGATTCATATGGTTGGATTTTAGTTTACCAATTTATATATTTTAAACTTTCGCGATTTATATTATTATAAAAATATCTTTTTTTGTTGTCTGACGTTTCGATGAAGGTGTATCCATCGTGGTCACGAGCTAGTCGTGGTAAGTCACGATATTAACAATATTTGTTGCAACAAAAATTGAAAAATAGTTTTAATTAAATTATTTTTTGTTACTTCAATTTGTTTGTGCTCAAATTAGTATAGCGTATAGATAGCATTAGTGAGCATTTTAATAGTTGGTCAACTAAAATTATAGCGTGGATATGATGACATACTAATATTTTAGAATATAATTCTGTTTATAATAACAGCCGTAATTAGATTTATACTCAAGTTAAATTGAACATCTTTATTTACAGGTTTATGTTATACTAGCTGTGCCCGCGACTTCGTCCGCGTGGATTACAGAATGCTTGGCATGTCTCCTGCAAAGCAAAGTTATAATAGCCTGCGGTCAAAAAAAAGAGCCTTTTACTTTGGATTTGGAAACTTTCTGGTTGTACTTATAAGCAGACACTAACTCAGATACGGTATTCCTCCACGGTGTTCACAATAAATGTCAAAGAAAAGTGTTTTGTGCTAGTCTTTTTAAAATTTCGATTGTAAAACAGTATGTTTCCGCCGAGGTTCTCCTTACATTATATATCGGGTCAATTTTTTAACTGAGCTTCATAGGCCAAATCCGGAACTATAAGGAATCGCGAAAAATACTTAAAGGAATGTCGTGTCCGATTTTGAGAAATCTAAAACTACATCATAAGTTTTTTTGATTTCATGATTCTCCTGACCAGGAATTGAACCCACTAATTAAAAAAAATACATTCTGTATTATTCACCACCTACCTAATAGTGTCACTTGTAAGAATCAACTTTTGGAAAGTAATAGTAAGAGACAAATTAAAGGAAAAGATTAATTTTTTAACAAAATAACATTAAATCTATACATGAATTAGAAGTTAAGTAATCGATTCTTTATATATCAAATATACATAATCAAATATGTGGGTTAAATTATGGCTCCCGGTAAGTTTAGAAAAAAAGTCTGCATTACTTCGAACGATTTGTTTATTTGCATCAAAATGCTAGTCACCTACTAAAGTAAGGAAGAGTGTAAAGAATACAATCAAAAATATATAAAATGAATAACTCACAGTAACTTCTTTTATGTTTGTCTATCTTTTCTATGTGAGCTATACAAAGTCGATAAAATGTGACGTTTGTTTTGGTCCCCGTCACCTACTCCGCTACATAAGTAGGTTTAGATAATTCCTAAAAAGATGAATCAATTTATTGAAAATCTACATTTCACTGGACTCGGCTATTGTACTCTCCCGCTATTAGCGTTACAACATCCCGTTATAATTTTAATATTTCACTTTTAGGTATGATCGTTTTTTTGAAGAATTACAAAAGATTTAATTAATGTATGAATTTGATAGAATTTTGTAAAAAATTTGCCCTTTCTTTTTGTTGCAGTTAACTATATACTAATACCTCTCTGAAGTTGATTCTTATAATATGTCACAGTATCAGATGATGCAATCATACAGAATGTTAATTTTTTCCAAAATCAACGTGTTCGTTTCTGGCTAGGAGAACTTATTTTTCAAAAAACTAATGATATAGTTTTAGTTTTTATTAAAATCGGCTCTGTTACTCCTTTAATTATTTTTCGCTATTGCTTATAGTTTCGGATTTGGTCTATCATATCCAGTAAATAAATTACCCAGTAAATATATTATTTTCCAAATTATTATATTTATATAATATACATATATCTTCCCTATTTGAATTAGATGTTGTTCACTAAATCATTGGTTTTAATTTTGTTCCTTATTACATTAGCTTTCTGTTCAGTGAAAGTTTCGTCAAAATAGGTCCAGCTGTTTTAGATATTAGCCGTAACAAACTGAGTGACAGGTAGACGGACAAAAATTTTAAAGGTATTAATTTTGTTGTCAGTACCGTGTATACTTTCATATGCAAAAATTTAAAATTACAAACGGACATATCAAATATATTTGGACGCTAATAAGCAATACTGTGTCAAGCCACACGGACTTCGTTTTGAGAAAATGGCGTCTAAAGATGTCAAACCAATTCTTAATAAATTAGTTTGAAGACATAGTTTTTTTTTTCTATTTTGATAAAATGTATATTGAATCAAAAGCAGATAGATTTATTTAATATGTTTTATAATAATAAGTTTTTAAATATTTGTAAATTGCAAAATATGGAACGCACCTGAAATACGAAACGTTGAGTTAAGAAACTTTTTTCCATACTTATTTAGTTTAGATGACTTGACATTTGTTTGGATAATGTTAAATAGGTGACGTAGTATCAAAATACATCAATATCTTAAAATTTGACTTTTTGTGGGTTGACACATTATTGCTTCCAATTAATGTGTTTATGCAATCCAATTATATGTATAGATGTATAACCTTCCCTTTTTAAATCAGAAATTGTTCACTATTTTATTGGGTTCTACAATATTTTGTTATCGCGATTACGCAATAACAAAGTATTAAGAGAATTATCTCTTTTTTACTTATTCATTAAAATAAATATATTTTTTTAATAAAAGTAGCCTAAGTTAATCCTTATAATATCAGCTAGGTATAGGGGCTGTTCATTAATCAAGTAATGTTTTTAAGAACTTTTTAGACTTTGCGATAGTTCGTAATTTTTTTTCTTCCATCCCCTCTCCCTCCTTTGGGCCTCACATGATTAATGGACATCCCCTAACTGCATGTGAAAGTACCATCAAATTTGATTCAGCTGTTTCAGAGATTAGTTGTAGGAAACAGACTGACAGACAAAAAATAAAAAAATTGGATTTTTTGTTGTAAGTACTGTATATACTTTCATGCATTTAGTGAAAAATATTGTTCTATTGCGTAGGTAAAGACCCCAATAATATATTTTTTTTATATATCTGTCATGTGCAGACAGCGACCCGTTAGATTTTTTTTGTACGTATCGATTAAAAATATCTAAAATAGAAGTCAGCCTTAGTCACTCCTTATAACATTTGCTAACTGCAAGTAAAAGTACCATCAAAATTGGTTCAGCCGTTTTAAAGATTAGTCGAAACAAACAGATAGACAGCCAGACTGACAGACAAAAATTTTAAAATGTATTTTTTGATATAAGTACTGTATATACTCTCATGCATTTAGTGAAAAGTACAAAATAATGTTCGACGTGAACCCTTAAATTGACATAACTTTTTTATTTATGAACCGATTGACATAAAACAAACCCTAAATGTTAAGTGAAGCTTACCACAATATATTAGTGAAAACCGCATCTAAATCGGATAAGCCGTTTCTGAGATTAGCGTGCACAAACGCACAGATAAACAGACAAACAGACAAACAGATAAGAATTCTAACAATCTTTGTTTTGGGTTCTATTGCGTTGGTAAAGACCCCCAGTAAGATTTTTTTTCATATATCTTCCATGTACAGACAGCGACCCGCTAGAATTTTATTATTAGTATAGATAGATAGATTTAAAAAAAGCCTTAAATAGAAGTAAGCCTAAGTCACTCCTTATAACATTTGCTAACTGCAAGTAAAAGTACCATCAAAATCGGTTCAGCCGTATCAGAGATTAGTCGGAACAAACATATAGACAGACAGACTGACAGACAAAAAATAAAAAAAATGTATCTTTGATGTAATTACTGTATATACTTTCATGCATTTAGTGATAAGCACAAAAAAATGTTCAACGTGATTGCTTAAATTGACGTAACTTTTTTATTTATGGACCGATTGACATAAAACAAAGCCTAAATGTTAAGTGAAGCTTACTACGATATATTAGTGAAAACCGCATCTAAATCGGATAAGCCGTTTCTGAGATTAGCGTGCACAAACGCACAGATAAACAGACAAACAGACAAACAGACAAACAGACAAACAGACAAACAGATAAGAATTCTAAAAATCATAGATTTGGGTTCTATTGCGTTGGTAAAGGCCCCCAATAATATTTTTTTTCAAATATCTTCCATGTACAGACAGCGACCCTCTAGAATTTTATTATTAGTATAGATAGATAGATTTAAAAAAAGCCTTAAATAGAAGTAAGCCTAAGTCACTCCTTATAACATTTGCTAACTGCAAGTAAAAGTACCATCAAAATCGGTTCAGCCGTATCAGAGATTAGTCGGAACAAACATATAGACAGACAGACTGACAGACAAAAAATAAAAAAAATGTATCTTTGATGTAATTACTGTATATACTTTCATGCATTTAGTGATAAGCACAAAAAAATGTTCAACGTGATTGCTTAAATTGACGTAACTTTTTTATTTATGGACCGATTGACATAAAACAAAGCCTAAATGTTAAGTGAAGCTTACTACGATATATTAGTGAAAACCGCATCTAAATCGGATAAGCCGTTTCTGAGATTAGCGTGCACAAACGCACAGATAAACAGACAAACAGACAAACAGACAAACAGACAAACAGACAAACAGATAAGAATTCTAAAAATCATAGATTTGGGTTCTATTGCGTTGGTAAAGGCCCCCAATAATATTTTTTTTCAAATATCTTCCATGTACAGACAGCGACCCTCTAGAATTTTATTATTAGTATATAGAAAAATACCATCTCAGTGAATATACCATTAATTGCTCTGTTTTCCTTATGACGATATTGTAATAATATTAACATTATATCGTTGTCTTAGATGTTCGCGTTTATTATTCATTGAAATAAAACTATTTTAAACGGATTTAAATCGCGTATATTAATTATTTTTATCGTCCTGACGTTTCGAGCACTTTGCAGCGTTCATGGTCACGGGTAGACTAAGGTGACATTTGTCTATTTGAGGTTTTAGAAAATATTATTTATAACTACCGCCAACGGTTTCTTGTTGGTGTCTATGTATTATGCTTATTATTTGCAAGTTTACAAATTTAAACTTCGCATAGATATAAATATAATTTTTATGCGCACGTTACCCGTGATATGAAGTGTGAGATAGGGGTGTAGTAAAGAGTGCAAACGATCGGGTCGCAGTGTCAGACGCGGCGCTGAGAACATTGCCAATTTCGCATATCTCATGCCTATATAGCCATATAGTTGCGATCAACCTGTTACGGATATTATAAAATTATTTTATTGCTCTCTTAGCGAATATTTTATCCTTGAGCCGTAAACTTGCTACCAGAGGCAGTAATTATTTTAGAACATTTTGAAATACTTGTACGTATTTGATCACGTGTAAGTTGATATAATTATTAGGATTGTTGAGTTGATCTTATGTAAGGTGTAGAATATATTCTTTGTTTTGAAGTATGTTAATTGTAATCAAGAGACAAAAAACATAATTGATCGATCCATACCAATGTAGACTTAATATTATAGAAAGGTATTTGTTTGTTAGTTTGTATGTAGAGGGTAATCTCTGAAATAATTGATCTGTTTCGAAAAAATATTGATGCGTTGCATAGCTCATTTGTTGAGGAAGGTACATATACATATTACATCATACTTTGACTCATAATAGCGAAGCATTAACCATAAACGCGAGCGACACTCAGTATAAAAATATAAACAGAAATCAAATACTTGATTAGTAAGATTGTTTTGCCATAAGAAGATATAAGATTTTCAAATACATGAATTGACAAAAAATTGTATGAAAATGAAAACTACGTCTCAGCAAATACCCTCAAATAAAAACCCACCTTGCTCCGCGACTGTATCAAAATGATAAAAATGTTGAGATCCAATAACCATTCATCCATCAAGTGTCAAGATATAATCTGGGTCGGTGCGACTTGCTTAGCCCTTAGTCGGGGAGGCGAATATAAAAATGCCTGGAAGATTTACAGGTTCGGTTGAGATATGGCGCGCAGATTCTGGCTGCATTGTGGCCTCTTAGTGCCGGATGAAATACGGTGACGTGAGATTTTCTTGAAAGACTTTATATTTTATGCGGTAAACTTAGTTTAAATAACACGTAACTGAGTTAACCGAACCGTAACGTAACATGAACCCCTGCAGTTGTTAGGAATAAACAGTATTATAAAAACTTAGCAGATAGCTCAATTTATATTTCTTAAGTCAAGCAAAATCATACACAAATATTTTCTTTTCTTTTACTTATTTTTATTTTATATTTAAAAATTAATAAATATATTTTCAACTGAATGAAGGTCAGCAAAAAATCTGTTTGTATCTGGCATTCCGGGCCAGTGAGCGATTTAAATCTCTTAAGCTCACGGCGACCGCTCGGGCGCCACTCCAAAACTCACAAATCTTTCATAATCTTCCAAGATCCCGAGTGGGGCGTTTTTCATAGCGAACGCCTTACGATTGGGGTGACCGAAAACTATTGTAGGAGATGTATATTTGTTCTGTTTTAGGAAATACCGATTAAATAAATTCTATTTTATTGCCACATAAAATATAAACAGTTTAAAAAATAACTGACCAGTAAAAATTATTTGTTTATTTCCAAGCCAACATCACATTTATCCACAACACTTTTAAATGATTGAGTGGTTTCCATAAGTAATGAAATGGCCCCAAACAATGTGCCCGAATTTTTTCGTACACGATTCTCATATTATGTTTACCTATACGTTACAATGCGGGCAGGTACGAGGGGTATTCATAAGCAAATACAAGGCGAGGGACCCCATAATTTTCGGTTTGCATTTTTCCATCGCGACCGCGAACTCGATTTTCACTCCCAAGGGCGAGCGGACGGTCGGCCTCAAAAATATTAATGAAAATTTTTACATAAATTTATTCGACAGAGGGGCCTATACGTCGCTCCGATACAACGGGGTCCGCTGCTGTTTTTTATTTATTAATTTAATGGTATTTTTGGTCTAATTACCTAGCACCGGTATAATTCATTGGTTACGCGTAATTAGTATTTGTGAGCGTATGTGGAATTTAATATTGTTTTATTTTATTCAGATGGAAATATATATTTTCATTAAGGTACAACATATGAATTAATACACCAAGTACATGATTATTGTTGATATATTAAAATCATGGTTTGTAATTTTAGGGTTTTAAAAACTTAACTCCGTCAAAATTGGTTTATAATAATAAGGATCGTGTTAAGAGAATCTAAGCGATTTTGATAAAGCGAAAACAAAATTGTGACACACAATAATGAAAATTCCTGAGTAAAAGAGGATAAAATATATATCTATAACAAATACATCAATATTAAAGTTGTCTGACCACTCGAATTCAACATTTGTACATATATGTATAACTCTCGACCCCAGTTTATTGGACTTTCTATAAAAAGCAAAGCATTCTTGGTTTAACCCTTCACCGGCGGCTTCAAAAGAACAAACGCAATATATCGGGGGCTCGGCTTAATTTGCCCGCTACCTAACTTTAATGCAAGCCCGCTCGAATGTTCCAAATTACTCTGCGATATTTTTAACGCCCGGAATTTGACCGTTTTAGGTTACGCGAACAATATTAGCCAGATTGTTATTGATGGTACGTACGATTAAGATTCTTGATTAAAAATGAACATTTCGGTTGCTTTAATTTTGTTATCACGGTAGCTTCAATCAGAACGGTAACGAATAAACAAAATAGGGGACGAAGATTCTTAATTTGCAACGTTGCGCTTGGACTTAAATTTTTTCTCCAAATTAATTTCCCATCTTGGGGGACATTGGCTTCTTACCGTGTTTACGGAGAGCTCCCGAGGAGTCCCACTTTGTTGTTTAATGAAATTATCGGTTTACCGAGCAAATGAACAAAGCCAGATTTCGCCGTCTATAGCTTGGTCAGAAAAAGGGAGAGGTTTGTTTTTGTTTTCTTCGTAGGCGCTCCGAATGGACTCCTTTGTGGTATTCCTTGGCTCGGCTCGGTACTTAATCAATTATTATCGATTCGTTAATTTAAGATGCAAAGGGGATTAATGGAATTGGAAAGGCATGCCGAATGAGAGACTGCTTAAAATGAAATATATGTTTATATAAGTTTTCTTATATAATCTATTAAATTAGGAAAATTTTGTGTACTTTTAGTAAAATGTACATATTCATTTAAGAGCACAGTAAAAGAGCTTCGAATATCTATGTGATTAGTTTTTATTTATGAAAAGTTTTGTATGTTAAATGCTATTGGGGAAATATTAACATATTTTTTATAAATTGGTATCAAGTAAAGATATAGCTAAGTTAATAATTATTTATTTTTAAAATGATACTCGTATAATAATTGCATTATTTATAAAGTACTAGAATTACAAAAAGTTTTTAATAAAAATCAGAAATTGCTATCAATAATAACAGCTTATAACAGAACTTTATAACAAAAAATTTTCTTCAAAACTTGGACACTTCGTGTTTCGCACGATAATACGTACCTATTAAGAAAATAATTGCACTTTCCTCCTAGGAAAGGTGAAAAGGTGAATGTGTCTGGCGACCCTCTACGACTCTAACGGTCGTTTCGCTTAATTATATAAAGTACTTAAGTAAATGATAGCTAATCCTGCCCGTGCCCCGTAAACAGGAGGTGTGACTTTTCACCGCCGACAATCTGTCACTTCCATTTCCGGACCTTTTCTACAATTCTTTTATTGTTGCCTTTCACAGCGGAAAGAATTCTTTCTTTTTTTCACACCATGCCTGCAATTGTCACCCTCCCGGTGTTTGTTGCGAACCGTTGATTAAATACTGCTGGAAGTTATTTGTCTTTTATAAAGACTAAGACTTAAAAAAAAAACTTCAAAATCAAAATATGCAATTTGCTTAGGTGAAACATTAATTTTAGCTGTTTTGATTGAATATCAAACTATTTAATCGATTTTGATAAAAATTGTATGTGACCAATCTGAAAGTTTTCTGAAAAGTAAATTTGTAAATCTGTTAAGAAATGACAATTTTTGGAAGTTTAAAGAACACACGCTATGCAATCTCTTCCATTTTTAAGTCGGTTGAAAATAAATTTTATTAGTGACTTTTCAAGAGGTAACTTTATTAAAGCAATATTTATCTAATTTTATAATTAATTTCCAAATATTTTTAGATTCTTGCAAGAATTGTTTTACTTTAATATAATGGACTAGACGCGATTTCAAATTTGGGGAAAAATTATATTTATATAATGTGTTCCTTCCTACTTGTAACCCTTTTTTATTTATGAATTGAAATATTTTTTAATAAAAGTATACTAAGTTACTCCTTAAAACATTAGCTATCTGTGAGTGGCAGTTCCGTCAAAACTAGCACAGCCGTTTTAGAGATTAGCCGAAATAAACGGACAGACAGATATACAGGCAGAGAAAAATAAAAAAAAAGTGTTTTTGATGTAAGTATCATATGTACTTTCATATGCATTTAGTTAAAAGCTGTTAATTTTAAATTACAAACAGACATATCAATTATATTTAACTGTATAGATGTATAGTAGAACGATAAAAAATAGTAAAGTAACAGCCTGTATACGTCCCACTGCTGGGCTAAGGCCTCCTCTCCTATTAAGGAGAAGGTTTAGAGCCTAATCCACCACGATGCTCCACTGCGGGTTGACGGATATACATGTGTCAGAATTTCTCCCGACACATGCAGGTTTCCTCACGATGTTTTCCTTCACCGCCGAGCTCGAGATGAATTTAAACACAAATTTAGCACTTGAAAAATTAGCGGTCCTAGTCGGGGTTTGAACCCGCGATCATCGGTAAAAATCGACGTGTTCTAACCACTAGGTCATCTCGGCTCATACTAGAACTAGAACTATACTAAAACGATAATTATATAAATAAATAAATGTAACTAGAATTTGCAATATTATCGATAACGTAATCGCGATTCTATGAAGCAGGAAATTCTACAAAGCAAATATAAATCGAAAGTTCTACTTTTGAAATTCGTGCAAAAGATATTGTATCTTAATTATAAAATCAATGCAAAATTCTCTACTGGCATAATATTTGATGGGTTCGTCAAATATTTCGATTCTAAATTATTTTTTTCATCCATGTCGTCGGCGTGTTGGAGCAAATTTACATTTAAATAGAACATCTGCGGGCCGATTTTACCCTCTTAAGGCCTTCATGGCGTTTTTCTTACCCGCTAATTTGTAAATCGCTTCGTAATATCGAAAAATTAAAATGCTGATGTCATATTTTACTCTCTATTTATATGCTAATCGAAATGTCTTAGAAATAAGCGAAGGGATGAGCCCTGATTAAAATACCAATAGGTAATTGTACATAATATAAAATTGTTCGGAGACGTGTAGAAAATATCAAATTTTAACTTGAAAATAAATGCTAAGAACATTTCACGAAAACGTTCATATTAGAAACTTTTTAAATTAAGTCTCAATCTACTCATATAGAAAATCTCATTGATACTAAGTTGCATCAAACGTACGCAAAATATTCTATCGCTTCAGCTTACAAGAGAAATGGCGAATTAGACATTACAATGCGAAATTTTCAACACAACAAGTGCGATGAGCTTTAATCTTGACGCTCATCCTCAAGGCGTAACATCGCTGCAATTATTCGTAAGGCGGGAAGGGTTGAGGGACCTAATGCCGCAATATTCGTAAATTAAGAGGCTTCGCCGGCGAGTCTCGGTAAATATTATTTTTTTATGTTAATAACCACCCGATTGCGTTAATAAAGCTTTACATCTCGTAATTAGCCGAGCCATTGTCTGCGAGGCGGCGAAGCGAGACGGTAGATGAATTGAAATAATTTCGTAGATTTCTATGAGCTCGGATACATATTAATCTGCTTTATAGATTTTTGTTTACCTTTTTTTTCACTTCTTTAATTTTATAATAATTAAGTCAATTTTTGTGATTTTTTAGGTAAATATGTTTTGTAATTTTAGTAAAAATTCTTTAATGTTGAGAAATAATTTTATTTTGTTCTATTCAATCGAAATCATTATCGATTTGGAGCGATTGTATTTGTTTCTAAATTAATGCGCTATATCCCACAATCTAGCACGCAACATCGGGTCTATTAATTAATAAATTAAACAATGCTGTTCTTAATTCCGAAGCGGCTTGAGCCGCAGCGAAAATATTTGCCATGTATAAATTCTGCGGAAGATGAAGACAGCCCTTCAACGCCGGGCCTTCTTTATAGCTCTATTTGTGTATTTTAATTACTGTCATTATATGCTAATGACTACCATCCCTTTTTCTTATCCTCCTAAATGGGTTATTGCAGTCTTATATCTATATTCCACAGTTTTGTCGAGTCGTCCCGAAGATTTAAATAATCATAATGGCATCCACCGTCTCGGAAGGCTTATTCCTCTAATTTTTTCCAAGGGCCGAATGTTTTGATTAATTGTTTCGGTGCTGCTCGGAGATTTCGTTGGTAATTTGTTTTGTGTTATTAACTTGACGAGGAAGTCGTTAGACGAGTCAGAAAATTAGGCACCCTTATTTGCGAATGGATCATCAGTGTGTAATTTTTTACTGTCGTTTATTTAATTTTTGTTATGTCTGTTAATACTAAGGAGATATTTCATATTCATCTTTCATTTCATGTTTTTTATAGTAAAAGTTTTAAATTTGTATTTCATAGATTGTATGTCGAAAATCATGTCTTAGAATTGTTTGGGTTTATGGTTTATTTAGTTTCATTAAACCTAGACATATTTAACCGGATAAGTGTTCTTTATCCATTGCATATTGACTGGAAATCGTTTTTATATACAATTTTTCAAAAAAAATCAATATTACCGTGCAGTTCATTGTCATAGATGTATTTATTTTATATTTCGTGGGTAAGAATAAACAGTTCTTAAAGAGTCTCGCCACAGATGCAAATGAAGACACCTCGCGTCTTAACGACACATTTTCTTTCCCCACACGCGGAAATCGCGGAATTCTTTTACATAATCATGTGTTGAAAATATAACAGCTTTTTAGAGGGGCTGATCAACTCGTTTACGTATGCGCTGTACGTCGTAGAATATTATGCTTACTTACAAGTATTTTGCATAATCTTCGGCTGATTGGGGCGCCCCAAAAATAGGTTATTTTTAATGCATTTGACTTAGGATTTAAACAAAAAAATAGAAAAAATAAATGAAAAAATGTACATATCTAAATAATTCCATTCTATATCTAAATTTTAACCATCTTTAGATATATTTAAAAGAAATAAATAATTTTGCGTTAAATATAATCTCATTAGTTACTTTGGCCGTATGAAGTGTATTAATATGTATTTATAATAATCATTTATTTTAATATTTTTTCTATAATAATAATTTAATATCAAACCTGTGTTAGATGGGGCCTAAAAATTAGGCTTTCATAAATTGTCGTCTATGTTAAAAGCGTCTTTACTACATCCGCAGTAATTTCGCCATCGTCGAAGACATCGCCTGTCCATATTTACCGCCTCGTTCCTTTTTACGGAGCAACATTTCGTGTTTACGACCGTCACCTCTTTATTGTTATGTTGTAAACGGGGTTAATATCATGTTTTTTGAAGGAAGGTGTGATACTTCATATTTGTAGACGCAGAAGCTAGCAGTGTTATAGAACAAATGTTCATTATTTATAAACCAAAACAATTGTTTATATTTTGATTCTCTTAGGTGACTCCTTTTTAACCAATTCAAAAAAGATTCTCAATTCGTTTGTATTTTTAGTGTTTGTTTGCTTAGAACTTCGTTATTTCTTAAGCGATTTTTAAAAATCTTTTTTTTTATTTGAAAGGATTATTTTTAGTTTGATCATAGAATTTTTATCAAAATTTTTTCAGTAGTTTTGTTTTAAAATTAATAAAACTGGAAAAGTATGTCATTTGAGTAAACGAAATTATGCTATTAAAATCTGTTTCTTTAAAAAAACTCTTAGTTATTATTAAATGAATATAAATGTGTGTATGTGATAAATTGATAATAGAATATTTTGTTAAGAATTAATTAACGTATTTCTTCATATTTAAATTTTAGGTGTAGAAAAATAAAAAAAGTGTATGAATAAAAAAAAATAATGTTACCATTTTATCTAGAAATGATAATAAGTCTTAAGTTATGTAGTATAAAATATTAAGCGGAGTTTTATAAGGTTTCTCTCTCAAATATTTATTGCAATTGAAAATTCGGTTCTAGAAATATATTCAGATGTACGAACGCATAGCATGTTTCCTTGTCGCATTAGGCATAAGTAGTGCTCTCTCCTCACCCTATTAACGGTGATATATGCGACAATTCTTTTCCCAAATCCTCGAAACAGAAGGGAAGCGGTGTCATATCGCGCGCGTCGCTTAGCATCGACATTTCGCATGTGTGACTCGCTAATTCCACGCTGATAAATGATATTCCGCGGTATTCGAATTGGAAATATTCGTAGATCTGAAAATTTCCTTGCGAATTTAATTTATTAGACGTTTTCGTATTTTACATAGTTCTCTGTTAAATTCGTATATGTTTTTATCTATACACGTGTCAAAGTAAAAAGTATCACAGAGCTATTTCGTCTTGCTTGCAATGTTAAGAATTTGAGGAACACGAGATCCACGGAAGGTGTAGACCCGCGGGCGATTCGTGAAAAACGTATACGCAATCCAGACTAATAAGAAGCGAACACGCGTCCCAAACGCAATTCACGTGTTCAGACAAAAACCGATGTTCCCCTCCGAAGACACCGTGTGTGATGTATGCAAAAAGGGAATTGAATAAGGTGATTTCGTTCCGCGGGTCGCTCCCGTAGGAAAAGAATCCGGTAATGGCGAATACAATAAATTTTCATAAACAAATTGCGATTTGATGGCGGCATATCGCCGCGGCGCGTGCTCCCGCTACCAATAAGGATTGATAGGGAAACAATGTCGCGACACTGATTGAATGTCAATTTGCGGCAACGTGTTGCGGCCTCTTGCCGGAATTCTACATTAAGCTAGAGTAAATTACAGGATGCTCCCTTATGTGGCACGTAACGAGTGTATGTGTGAGGTTGGAAGGAATTACCGAGTAATTCTATTTCCGCGATTTGTCCCAACACTATTAATCATCGATTTGTGTTATATTTTTTTATTGTAATTATAACTATAATTTACAGTTTTAATAACAAACATAAATATTAAAAATCAAATAAGTTGAATCTATAAGTGTAAAAGTATTACTCTCGTAATTCTTTACGTGTACTTTCTTAGGACGTTTACACACCTAGCATATTGTTGGTGTGAAAAAGGTTTTCGTACGCTTGTAAAGAATGTGCGTTTAGGCTCATGTCAATTGACCTTGACAATGAATGATGGGAATTATACGCTGACATTTCGCGCGAGCTTATACGCGCTGAAAATACAGGCGGTGTATAGATCCTTACTTTCTATATGTTTTATTACTAAACAATATGGCGATTCTTATTTATGTCGCGAATTTAATAATGCGACCACGTCCTGCTAACGACATGGTATGTGACAATCTGTGACGCGTAACTTTGAGATGCGATGCAGGCGACGATCGGCATGTGTGATTCGTCAATAAAAATACTAAAATTGATATGAAAATAATACGTTTATATGGATCTTGAAGTT
This sequence comes from Hypolimnas misippus, assembly GCA_037950945.1. Taxonomy (NCBI): domain Eukaryota; kingdom Metazoa; phylum Arthropoda; class Insecta; order Lepidoptera; family Nymphalidae; genus Hypolimnas; species Hypolimnas misippus. The sequence goes on from JBBEEQ010000024.1 coordinate 4,550,231, forward strand.
TTTGGGGTTATTTGGATATATTGATGATATCTCTTGTGTTTTCTTTATTATGAAATATATTTTATTTAATTTTCGAACCATTCTACTAAATTATATTATTAGAAAATTATTAACTTTTTAAAATCCCTACTATTGGTGCGCTCAGAAGTTAGTGATAACATCTTGATGGTAAGATGCGACGTGCTGATGCTCAATCTCGCTTTTTTGTCAGGCTTTTCCAACTTTATACTAATTTCTTCATAAGTATACTGATCGGTTGAAAAAAAATCGTTTCACATATTTATGTAAGACGTTCCACGAGTCGTGGGTCATGGCTTATTATATAATTACATATTTCAGACATATAAAATTTCGGTAATGTGCTTATTTTTAAACAGCTTAGCCGCTTTAGCGCTTTTTTTACAATATATCCGACTCTGACTATGGTAAAATTTCGCTTGAAGCGCTTTAAGGGTGAAATTAAGATAGTAATGTACACCTGTGCTTTTGCTTAACATTTACGCGAATATAAATCAAAGCCGCGACCCCACCGCAACGTCATGAGCAGAGATCATTATTTAACGAAACGTATAATATAAGTTATGTGAGTTTTTATTCAGCAATTAGCTTCGAAAATTTAGAAAACCTTTACTTTTTTAAAAAATAAAAGTGCGAGAAATTACACATAGAGAAGTTTTCTAATAAATTATTAAAAAATGTTTGAAATATATTTCTTTGACGTACGTAGGTATTTCAGATTATTTTGTAATTAAAACAAAACTCGGTCCGTTAAAACACGTCTGTTTTTAATTTTTTTCGTTTTAAAGATAAAGAAAACAATTAAATAAATATAACTTTAAGAAGATAGTTTATAGTTTTAAGTGAAAGTTATACTTATTCTTGATTAAGGAGGATTTGACAGGATTTTTTAAAACGTTTTGTTCTTCGCGTGTTTTCTCTCACATACGAGATGATCACTTACCTGCGGCACTCAGCGCGGGAGGCGTCACGCTCAAGAGTTTTGACTTGCAAAGCAGCCTACGAGATTTTTCAGAAGGGTGGTAATGACTGCTTCATGTGTTTCAAGCTTTATTGTGTGGAAAGAGTCTTTTTCTTTCATTGTATCACTTAAAAATGTAAAATTCGACAGTGGAGTTGAAATAATTTGACAATCCCGCCGACACTACTCCTGATGATATTATTCACTCATCGTCTTATCGTCGTTTGTTTCAAAAACATCAATTAATTACATTTTTTAACAAAACACAAAACAAAAATATAAGAACTACTATATTACTTTAAATAAGCCATTTATAAGTATTCCCGTCCCATAACTCCGATTTATAGATAGCGACACAATATAGTAACGGAAAGACATCAATAATAATATGTCACTCGACATATTTCATGTTCAGAATCTAAACAGGGGCTTCTCATTAAACATTCAAATATCATTTCCTCACGTATGAAGGAAACGGGTTTGTAACAATCCGTATTGTTTCAGATCTCATAACGTGTTGCCCTTTGACTCGGTGTTACAAAACGTCGCAGCATAAAGCCTTCTCCACACTCGGCTAGCTGGCGTCGCGTCACCTTTGATGCGCGTATGATTGCCCGAGCCCGCGACACATTGGATCTATATTGTTGTCTTTTTCAAGTTTCGTAATAAGGGATGAGGGTGTATTAAAGCCTTTTATCCGGCTCGTCACGCCGGCACGTGGGGTCGGGAAGGGGTTTAAGGTGAGCAAACATTAGCTCTTTTACATTTTTGCAATTTCATCTACGACGCCTGACGGCTGTTTGCAGTAGCGAGCCGGAACGGGATCGACGAAGAAGGTTTTCGAGGGTTTAACGACTTTTGAAAAGTTTCACATGTAAACGAGGTTCAATTTTCGTTTACAGATTTACTAGCGGGTTTCGTTAATACGACATCAAGAAATTTGGAGTGAAGTTGAACCGACTATTAAGCTCGCTAGGCCCGAGGCCAAGTCTCATAGCCGCAAACTGCAAATCTTGGCTGCATTCTCGAACATTCCAGAAGATGTAGCTCGGATTAAACGATGCAGTATATTTACAATTACGGTACGTTCGCCGGCAGCTCCCAGGCAGGCAGGTAAGACTGCATATTTCAAGAGAGAGACAATATTAGCCGCAGCGCTCGAGTGGAAAATGAGACCGTTTTTGGTGCCTAATTTACAGTTCTAATGCGGGGAGCGTGTTCATTGTACTGAAGTGCGAGCACATATCGTTTCCTGAATAACGTGAGTACGTTTTAAAATGCATTCACTGCGCTGTTTGCGTATTTGAATACTAGAATATTAAGAGTAAATATTTGCTCGAGTTAACAGAGTGTATACTGAGGTTATGAGTAATGCGATGAGCAGATTTTGTTCAAATAAATACGTAGAATAATGTTTTTATAAATAACGATATAAACTAATAATATTATTTGCCGCCTCTTGCCACATCGTTTTGGGTGATCAAAAGTAGCCTATGTGTTATTCTGATCTGAGTTTTATTAATGTACAGTTTTAATCAAAATGTTTTCGTTAGTTTTACTGTGAAAAGCAACAAACATCCATCCATATTTACAAACTTTGGCATTTCTAAAAATAGTAGATAAGACATATTGACGTCGTGTCGTATAAAACATCTCGGAAAATTATATCCAATTTGAGAAATTGCAATAATATAAGCGCGTGACAATTTTATTTTCAACCGACTTTAGAAAAAGGGGAGCTTTCTCAATTCGTAACAAGTTTTTTTTAATGTACCTTAGCCTGATTACTCTGTCTTTCTCAACCGATTTTGCTTTTTTTAAAGGGTATGCGTCTAAATTGGTCCCCTCGAAATTTTATCGAAATCGATTCAACTAATTGGTTTTACAATCGATATAACTATAAATATAAGGTATAAGTATACGTGTGTCGTTCGGCAAAACGAAATTGGGTATTTTGCTTTTGAAGACGGTTTTTTTTTAATAAAACTTAGTTATTCCTACTCAACTCGGTAGATAAATAAATTTATGACAAAAGATTAAAATCTAAACAAAGAGTACGGTGCACTGTTAATTGCCTATAGTAACAAATGAAAAGACGCCGCAGAGCCGCGGGCGACCGCGACTCGCTCGAATCTCTGAGAGTATATAGCGCTTTAGTAGCGCTGTAATGCTGTTTTATGCTTCACTTTATTTATTACATAATATCTCTTAGATAAATAAGTTAATGTTATCGAATATATTTATATAACACGAAAACGCCTTGATAATTTCGTCTGCTTATAAAATGTATTAAAACTTTGATTCATATTACGATACAAAGCCTTTGTCTTTTTCTACGTTTTAATCTACTCAATACTTTAATTCATTAAAATTGATTCAGGAGTTTAATCGAGAAAACCTAACAAACAGATAGACATGTTTGTCATAGTTACTTTTGCATTCATAATAATATCAGTATGGATGCTATGACATAGTAAATAAGCTATCCAAAGTAATTTTTTTTTAGGTACGAAAATTTCCTTAACTTAAAAATAACTGTTTAATAATAATATTATAGTCATCATTGTTTTATCTGCTAATGTCAGATTTAACGAAAGCGCTGATAAAGCGCTGCAGAGTGCAAGTTATCATAGAACAGCTCATAATTCATTCGTATCTCAGCGTCGCGGTTCCGCTGCATCCTGAAGATGCGGGCGCTATCACGCGATCACTCTTACCGTTTTGTCTCGTGGACCTGCCTGCTCTTAACTGCTTGCTATTGCGTACAAATCTAATCATAAAAAGGCTAACGCCTTTGTTATAGTAATGATAATAAAATATATTATTTTTCATACTAAAATCTATATATACACATATATAAATTAATTAATTGACTGGCTGACATATTCACTGACTGTTTGATCAACGCTGAGCCTAAAACGTTTGGTTTAGAAACATAAAATATATCACAAACTTTCCTTAAATGTTGTAAATGTGAATTAAAACAGAATTTTTTTTAATCCATCCCTTAAGAGGTTAAAAAGAGGATTAAAGTTTGTTACGTATCAAATCCTCTGAGTATACGCAGGCGAAGCAGTAGGGATCTGCTGGTATGTTATAATTGTCACTTTTTTTTAAATAAAAATGCTGTAAAAAAAAATAAGATATTAAAGATTAATAAAGATAAATCCACGAACATACGAAAACAAACAAATGTACAATCAAATTGCAATAAATAAGTATCGTAACAGTTTCACCTCGTTCACGCTTAGCTCATTATTCTGAAAGCACGTGAGGCACGAAACCCTTAAAATTACATTCGAAACAGTGCTCTTAGCAACTTTCCCATAAGAGCCCATTATTTACGAAGCCACCGTACCATTAAGATTCTCCACATATCTTCGAAAGGCGCTATGGTAATTACGGGTCGCCATTTTATCGCGCAACTCTTCGCGATTAGAACTCGCGTGTTCGCTCGGCTGCACGTAGAAATAACAAGTCCACGAACTAAGTTCGTTTCTGAGGAGCGTTCTGAAATTAATTCGGATGGAAGATATCGGGCGGCGCGATAGCGGGCTCCTTCCGCGCCATTTATTGCTCGTGTGGTGCTCCGTATCGGTGAAGGGGTAAAGAATATCAAGATGTAACGAGCGCCAGCCGGAAGGCCCGCAAATGAGCTCGGCGACTTATCTGCGTTAATGTGGGCGAGGGTTAATTTCGTCTTACATGAGCAATTTGAAGATATCGCCTCCCGAACTTACAATTGTACTGTGTACGATTTCGTTTCTCGATTGCGCGGAGCGCGGTGAACGGTTTAGTGTAAGTTGCTCTACTTAAATATTCGCTAAGATTTCGTCTAGACAAAAGGAAAATATGGTGAGCGTCTGCGGAGAAAATGAATGCGGTAGCGCGCAAACATGGATGGATGATGAGCAAATACGTAGTGTGTATTAGGAAATGAAATTAAGTCTCAAGTGCAATCTCGTCATTGTGCATCGCGGTCTATTATATCGCAGCTATGTACTGTTCGCCCACAAAGCGCGCTGGAGGGAAGAAGCTGATCTATTGTCGGACAGCCGCCGGCGTTCTAGATACCGCGGAAAACTTGGACAGCTTGCAGATTATTTAAGTTATATTTTATTTAAAATGTAGCTTTACTAGATAGGCGATTTAATATTTGATTTTAAAATAGTCACCCGCTTCGACTTTAAATGACAAATGATACAACAATTTTACAATATACATATATAATAATCAATGAACATAGTTCTGAGCTCAGTGATACTTTACGTTAAATCAAATAATATTTTTTTCCCTTATAAATATCGTTTATATCTTATGTATAATATCTTTCGAATCTAAAATAAATTACAAAATTATTACTTTACTCAAATTTTTTTCATGAATTCTTATCCACAAGTTTTAGTGAGTAATGATTTATATTATTCTCCTTCTGATTACGTCGACACATTAAAGTAACTAATTGGATATATATAATTCATCAATGTCTTATGTATTAACGGTAATAAGAGAACTACACTACATAAAGATATAAAGTTTGGTACATAGTTATCGAGATTAACGCTTTCAGACAGATGCTGTCGGGGTACTTTCTTTTGTTACCTTTCTTACTGTTGAATTAATTGAGAAATGGTACAATGGATCGCGTGTTTATCAGAAACTGAAGAAGAGTGGAATATTTACCAGAAAATGTCTCACTTGCCATAGATCGTTAGTATGTTGCACGTTTTGATCGTGATAATTTTCAACTATCTAGCCTTCAACACGGAGAATTAAGCTAGAATAACTAAGACTGTTAAATAAAGACAGCAAATAAAAATATACGCTATTTTGTTGATTTAGATGACATATTGATACCAGTTATTTTGATTTCAAATCTAACTACTGAACCGACTGACTACTGTATCTAAAAAATTTCACTTAAAAAAAAAAAAACTAAAAAATCGTTTAAAAATCACTGGAGTTATGAGTTAAAAAAACATTAGAAAAAAACATACAAATGAAAAACACGAAGAAAACAATTTAATCGTTACAAAAAATATAAATCTTCTTACATGAATACAATTTCAATATCAAAACCGAACAGAAATAATAAGGAAACCGAAGTATTTTCCCACGCTAAAATATTAAAGAAATCCGTTAAAGTTGCTCATGTAATATGCAGCGAGCGGGATGCGAGAGCTGCATACTCCACGACCGCCCGGACGAGCCAACTTCCAACACGTCCTTGTTCTAATACATATTTTGTGACTCGAAAATTTTTAATTCCCATTTTTGTTGAATATATTCACTTTTATGCTCCGTTTTGTCTCTTTTGGTTTTTATTTTAAAAACTGGCTTCATGGGCTGTTTTATTTTTTTTCTCTGTTTTATTAAAATAATTGTTTTATACTTTTTCTTTTGGTTTTATTTACTTTTTATACTTAAAATATTATAATTGATGCAACAAATTTATATTTTATATAAAATTAAATTGATTATTATCTTTTTAAAAGTTTAGCACTTCATTCAGAATAAGAGATTATTTTGTTCTATTATTTTTATGTCGATTAATACTTGTTAGTTGTAGCCGAAATTGATAACATAGTTATTAACATAAAGAGTAAATTTTCAGTTTGGCCATTCAAGGGGGTTGCTAGTATTTTGGGAACTTTACCTAGATGTAATGGCTTGGTCGAGGCCTACAATTTTTATTATAATAATTTTTTTTTTATGTTTATTCTTTTTTGTATTAATTGATTTTAGTATATTGCTCAATTTAACTACAAATTTTTACGTTTATAACGTGTTAAAGATAGACATTATCTCTTTGGCTTGTATGTGTGTTGTGAGATAAATAATAATAAAATTAATATTACTGAAAAAAAAAACATAATAAAAATATGTGGTATTTTATACGGTACTCTCATAAAGGTTATAAATATATTGATTTGACTCTCAAAATAATTATTTATTATTAAAGTTCCTTAAATTATTTCGTAGATTACTAACTGGACTTAAATTTAAATAATAAACATAAGTAACTAAATCTTTCGTTCCATAAAACCTTAATTGATGTTTGTATGTCTGTCTCCAAACGTTTTACGCTCCATTTTGTACAATTTGTTTCCGAAATTCATCCTGTTTACGGTTGTGTACAAAACGTTTGCGGTCTGTAGGTGCGAGCTCAAAGGGCTAGTTCGCACGGTGCAAAGGATTGACCGAGACGTGTCGGGGCGAGGTGTGGTGACCGCAGTCTAGTACAGATCTGGATATAACTGGTTTTATCTGCCAGACTTTAAATTTGAAATAGGAGTTCATCTACACGCAAGAAATATATAAATTGAGATATGTATAATTATATATATATATATATATATATTTAAATTAAATTGTGTGTTATCTTATCGTTCATCGATTTCGATAAAATTTTGTCGATTTATCTTTTGGACTTCTGAGAACTTTCAAGGCATAGTACTGTATCTTTAACTTAACGTAACTCCATTATGTTGTGTTTGTCGTACTAGGAAATTTTGCATTTGTGTGAGCGAAGCCTCGGGAAAAAGCTTGTTCATAATTATAAACAACACAGCGTTTAAAAATATATATAGATAGTATATAGTATCTGTAAAGAAAAAAAAATATCCTTATAAGACCAAAATATAGTAACAATAAACAAGAAAAAAAAGGCTTAAAAAAGAAACATTCGAAAACTATTACGACAGGTTAATAAGTATCTTAATTTATAATATTTTTCTCAACGCAAACTGAGTTAAGAAGTACATATATTATATTATACTTGATATTTCCACAATTGAACTAAGAGTATGAAGTACAAAGCTAACTTAGCATTTCACATCCTACAGGACGGAGACGTAGAGGAACGGAATAAGCAAAAGGAAGTGTAAACGCTTCTGTTTACGTGAGGGCTCTTAGCAAACACCTGTAAACGCCTTCGAGCGAGTTGTTTATACTGTCCGCTCACGATTGCCGTGTACAATTAGCCGCAGCTCCACCTGCCAACTAAATGCCATTCACGCTATAAATGTACAATTTGATTTTGCACCTTTCTGCGTTGAATATGTAATTTTAATTCAAACTCATTTATTTAGCAGATTTTCTTTCATTATTTTATACTGCTGTAGCTAATAAAATAAGACTTTTTATTTTGTACCAATTATAGTCTTTCATAATTATATCTGTAGCTTAATAACGCACGAGGTACTTAAAAAGATCAGTTACTTCAATGCAAATCCTATGTTAAAGTGAACAGTATCCAGTTTACCATTCCCGCTTCTTATTCTACCCTCAAAAGTCCTCCATCATATTCGCAATGTTGACTTCTGGATGATCCGACCTCTCCACTCGACATGGTCGTAATAACCGCATCCAACAACCCTTCTACATCCATAAACCGACAACAAATCTTGCCTCGGCATCTTTATATTGCGAATAGGACGATCTTTTAACCCAACATAATGGCAGGTTTACTGAGAGGACCGTCGTAAAGTGTCCCGTCCGCGTACACGATACCCTGCAGGACCCTTCGAAATTTCACGAACTATTTCACCGCACTAGCCCTCACTCAGCTTTTTTGTCGACTTTATTGTCCGGATTTTCTGCTCACCTTTATCGTTATTGTGTCCGCTCGACTTCATAAAGGACCGGCTCACTATTAAGACCTCATAACCGTGGGAAAATTTTTGTTGGCTACTTCGAGTGTGTTACGGTTACCTTTTATGTTCTTTAGCGAATCTTATTTAGGGAATAATGTATTATAATCCTCGGGATATTGGTTGTATAGCAGTATTAATTGTCAATATATTTTGTAGATGAAGAATTCTACTCATTTTCATTTGAAATGTTTAAAGAACCCCAATTTCGTATCGACGATTGAAATAAATAGCTTTTCTCTCTCATGAAATAAAAGTCGGACTCTGCGAGCCAGTCAATAAATCCGTAGAGGCAATTGAGTGGATACGATGGGCGTGTTAATTGACTGGGCGCGTGTATCGGGCCTGGGCGTCCGGCGGCCGGTGGCGGTGGAATCATCGCGTGAATGATAATTGCCTGAGCGCCGGCGCCGCATAAATACGAGCTATCGGCTTGGAACTGAACGGATGCATGTTCCCGGTGGAAACGTGGATTTAAGGGATGATCCACTGGAAGTGATCTGTATATCTGTTGACTTAATGTTAATATCTTTGTTATATTAATCAATAATTAACAACTTTTAAACGGTATTCGAGTCTTAATAGCGGTGCAAATAAATAGTGTATATAAAAATATCCATTTTCTGCGTTCATGTAAAGCTGCTAAGTTTGACTTACGTTGAATTAGAATTTGATCGACAGCGATGTACCAAAAGTAACTCTAATAAAATCAATTTAATTCTCGACCATACGTAGGTCATTCATTTTCTTTCCAAAAATAATTTCACTGTATTAGTTTCTGATGGTAATTCCAAAATTAATTCTACGCTGCAAAAATGTGTGTCTAATAATTTTCTACAATAAAGTCATATTTTTTATTTCTATATCTTCGTCAACGAGGACACGAGTCGGTGCATTCATGGTGAGATCAACGCATACGATTACCCATGCCACAGGTGGCGTATAACATTTTTCGGAACGGCCCATTGCTCGGGTCGGCCAGGCTTAATTCGAGGCTTTTCGATTGACGATTTGCAGTTTACTTTCATTGAAAAGCGTGGGAACATTCAAATTGAGGACTCGTGATATAAATAAGTAATTATCAGTAGGGAGAACCTTTTACAAACGTACATACAGCCACCAATCATTGTTAATAATAATAATAAATAAATATAACACATGTTACTTCAGTCTTTTAATAGAAGGATTGTCGTTAAATTATACATATTATGATGTTTATTTTTGTATTGAAAAGTCGACGCATTTTCACATATGATCAATCGTTACCGCTGTTTAAAATTCCTCTTCCTAACGTACCTAATTCGCAGCGGGTAGGGGCTTTAAATAATTATTGTTCGCTTGACAAATTGCCGGCAAAGCCTACGTGTCGTTGGAACAATTTGATACAATTTTCACCGCCTTTCCACGTACGGGCCGACAGATTTGCATATATGCGGGGTGAGCTAATGCAAATATTTTTTTACGTACCGTTTACATACCCTACCGAGAAAGGAAATGTTCCGGGTGAGCGTTTTAAAAAGATTTAACCTCTTTGTCGGATCATTAAGTGCGAAACTAATTTGCTTACCTTTGAAATGTGTTAGACTTTTATACCGAATAATTACTGTAGGGTGAAACGTCCCCGTAACGTGATATGCAGATTTTTAAAGGGGTTTGTTGATTTTTCCCGCAAACTTTCTTTTGTTTTTTGTTTTCAGTACAGATAAGGAAATGTTAAATTTAGAATTGTAATAAGAATCTATGGCGCTGAGTGATTTTTATCGCGAATTATTTTTTAATTTCCACAGTGAGCGAGGGCGTCACTTCTCAGCGATATTGAGCATGTGGGAATCGTTGAAATTAAATTTTCTTTGTTTTTCTATTCTGTGGGCTGGCGTTATTAAATTTCCTTGTGTTTTTTAACACAGGCGTATCATTAGATTGAGGGTTTCCGTCAAGAGGAAATTGTGGCGGCGAGGGGAGCAACGCTGAGCACCTAAACATATTGAAAAAATAAAAATCCCGGCTACTTACGATGTACGACGCGCAACATGCTCTAATTTAATATAATTAAAAACATTTTTTATTAGATTTCATGATTGTTACGTATATGTGAGACCTTAAATCTTTTGACTAAAACTTAATATTTTTTTATGAATGCAATATTTTAGATGTAGGTATTTAATAACTAATATTTAATCTATTATAAAATTAATGGTATTTCTTATATTATTGAATTGAAAAAAAAATATCCATTAAATTATCTCTGCCTCGTAACATTTAAAACCAATAGAAAATTACATTAAAAGGTGATCCGTAACCTCTCATAAACTTTACAGATTAAATAGATCAAAAACGATTTACCGAAGTAGAGATACATTCCCGTCGACGCGACCACAGAAAGACGTTTGAAGTGGTTTCGCGGCACAAGCATCGCCGCGACGAATTTCAACACTGGCTTCGGGAATTTCACCTTAAATATACATATTACATTACGTGAAATTGCCCATTTTTTCCACTCTCCACCCTAGCAATTAGGGTAGCTTGTGTATAAATATTGCATAGCCCTCATTAATGTGCGTGTTCGTTTTAGCATCTATATATTTTTACGGTTAGCTTTTTGGCCGGCGTCTGTGAGGAGCCACGTCGTGAGATGTAATGAATAATTAAGACGTGTTCAACAAGGAGAATGGCGGTTATGTTTTTTTTTCTTTCTAAGATTTATTATGGAATTCAAACGAAACTTGAATAAATTTTTATATAACACTTAATTTTTTTTTGAGTCTGCTTATTTTTTTAAATGTAAAAACCATGGAATGCAGTGTTTTGGATTTCTGATATCCTTTTATAGCATAATACATACCTTGATCAGTCGGTGATGGCAAACGAGTCCGTAACGAGGCCTGAAACAAAAATAAAATTATGAAAGAAATGTTCTTCAAAAAACACCCAATAAATCACATCACTTTTAATTAATTACAATTCCAAAATTTTATTAAAAAATCATCTCTCAGTTACTTCGAAATTAATTACAACGAAATTAAAACACGGAGCATTCGAATGATTGAAAGGCCTTCCGAGATTGCATTTCGACAATTAACGCATTAAGATTGGCTTGCCAATAAAGAGCAGCTCTCTTAATTAACGGTCCCTGTTAAAAATTGAGTACAAATTCAAGTAGCAAATCTCTCCCTCGCTGGGGGATCTAGTGAATGGCCCGTAATATTTTAGTTTGCTTGAAACAAAAACGCGTCTCGGCCGAGGGTTGAGCTGTCACGTAGACACAATAAGCCTTTTAATTCGATTCGTCAAGACGGACGCTGGAGACAAAGGACCGGAGTTATCATTCAATGGGGCACTCTTACCTTTTCTTATTACTTCGCTTCGGTTTTCTTCCGAGATGTCGATGGATATACGCGAGATCAGAATTTTGTCTTAAGATATGTTTTGTTGAAAAAACAAACGGGATGGTAATATTATAAATTGATACCCGGTTAGTCGAAGTTTTAAGGATAATATGTTATGCTATTTATGTTTTATAAAAAAAAAAATGTTTCAAAATTGTGTGCTGTATACTCGTAGTACTAAATTATAGTGTTTTGTGTGTTTGTGTTTTTTTTTTCAATATATAACTTCATAATAAAAGTAAATTTCATCATTTGTTGCAAATATTTTCAATATGAAAGTTATTCCGATAAGTATTTTTTTACATCTAGTAAAAATTGTGAATCTTTTTGCTAATCGGGTAATATACTTATGTGCGTTAGTATATTTATGTTAAGATAAAAATTAGCAGTTAAACAGTATGAGGTGAAAGAGGGTTGTAAATTAGCTTATACAACTATATCCCTCGATGAGCCTTGCACATAGAATATCGTGTATAGCGGTCTCTTAGTGCACTTGATCCCGTGTGTCGCCGTGACCCGACTGCCGATTCAGAGCTAACAGCTTTATTTGTTGCCACCGCTCTTTAAACTACCCTTAAATATATCACTGTACATTGTCGACACTGTTTTCTTCGTTTTAAAATTCCAAGCAAGGAGCTGGTCGCCCGACATAACTTTATTTTATCGAAAATACAATTTATTAATCTGTACTAATATTATAGAGAGGTAGAATTTATTTGTAAGTTTGTATGATTGTAAATTTGTAGGTAATCTCTGAAACTACTGATCGTTTTTCAAAAAAATATTTTTGTATTGGATTCAGAAAGGATTCAGAAAGGTTAAGAGTCTATTACATCACGCTATAACTTATAGGAGTAAAGCAGTAACCATATACGCGATTGTTTATCATATTAAGCTATTTACATTATTCTTTGTAGTATTAAATAATATCGTTATTATATTATATTCAACAATTTCGTATAAAATAAATTCGTTCAAAAAAAAAAAAAAAAAATTTTGTTTTTGGAAACGAAACGTAAAATCTAATCTTTAAAAAAACACACACTAACGAAAAATGTCATGAATCAACGAAATGCACGAAAGGAAGTATTTCCTAAACGCAGACATAATCCGCTATAGTTTTGTCTGACGACGAATAAATAATTTCGACGCGACGCGTTGATATTACAAAAGCTTGTTCGCTAAAAGAGAACATTTTAATTACTGTAATGGCACGAATGTTAATTACGATAGAGATTCACGGGGCGACGACTTCGCAAATTAAGATATATGATATATTAACATTGTGTTTTATCAGAGATTATTGCTTTAATACCGTTTCTAGAATATTGTGAATAAAATGTATCTTTTGCTTGCTGCTTTGCTCGCGTTCATATAGATTTTGTTTTAAAATAATATGCATATATTCATAAAAATATAGAATATAAAATATATGACAATCGAGTTTAATGTAGCTATCAAACAGTACCATAATTTTTTGAATAGTTTCAATTGTTCTGCAGTTAACTTCGTACACGATAAATTCGGTCTTTTTCATATGGATGATGTGTCAACCCACAAAAAGTCAAATTCGGAGGTATTAATGTATTTTGATACTGCATCACCTATTTAACGTTATTGAAAAAAAAAATCAAGTCACAAAAACAAAAGAAGTACGGAAAAAAGTTTCTCAATGAAATGTTTCGATTTCCAAGTGCGTTCTCTACTTTGCAATTTATACAATAATCTTAAATATTTGAAAACTTTTTATTACATAATGTATTTAATATATCAATCTGCTTATAACTCATTATACTTTTTATCAAAAAATAAATGAAAAGATGGATATATACTTCTTTAAACATATTTGTTAAGAATCGGTTTGACATCTTTAGATGCCATTTTCTCAAAAGTAAGTGCGTGTGACTTGACACAGTATTGCTTAACCTCGTCCATATATCAGTTAACTTTTGATATCTTCGTTTGAATAGTTGGTTTTACCCCAATGAAATCCAGAAGTACTATTTGGACATTACGAAGTCCTGATATTTTAATCAATTTCTTTCTTTCTCTGTATTCATATTAACGGTTAATAATTATTAAGACCTCAAAAAAAAGCAGCCCCCTTCAAAAGCAAAACACGTAATTTCGTTTACTTGGATGAAATACTTATTTCGATTATTTTTTTTTTAATACCAAACTAATTAACCGATTTCAATAAAATCCATTCAATCCATTTAATTTTCTGAAAGTTTACCCTTTCAAATAAAAAAAAAATAAAATAAGTTAAGAAATGACGGTGTATTGAGGTAACAAACATTAAACAATACAATACTACGGATTGAGAATATCCTTGTTTTTAAAGTTGAAAACAATTTTAACAAACCATTGACATTAAAAGTTTGTTAAATAAAAGTACTGGACATAGAATAAATTAAAAATGTGACATGTTATGAACACTCAAATTCTATGTGACGCAACTATTTATATGATTATCAAATTTATATGTAGAATGACTATAACGGTAAGTTTTTATTTTAAAAATATTCAAAAACAGAAAACAAAATCAATCTTGTGATTTCTAAGACAGATTTTTTACATTTAATTTGTAAAATAATGATTGAAAAGGAGGAGTTTTTTTGGGAAAATTAATTTTACCACAACAAATTATTGGGGTGACCACAAATAATAATGGCTTGTATAATATCGCATTAATCACGCTGTAATTAAATGGCCGTTAAATCACGCTAATTGCGTTCTCATAGCTCTTTTGTTTTTATTTGCAGGCCATTTTTTTGTTCGCAAAAGCCTCGCTTTGAATGGAATTCCTTTATTTGTCGCTGCCTGTTTACGACTAGCTTCACAATAAATATTTTTTTTTTAAATTATAACCGCAATAAAAATGTGAAAGACAAAATTAACGACTTACAAAAAGTGTTCTTTCATTAACCCTTTATGTACTCGTATATATAGTTCGAAATTTTATCTGTTGCTAAACATTTATTCAAAAAACTGTGTTTATGTATATAGTAATTTAAAAGAGTTGACGTGAGATGAGTTTGACATGATTAAAGTGTATTCGATATATTCTTAACAGAATCTTTTGTAAGAAAAGGCGCCGGAGGTTTTTTGGCTTTTAATTATTTACAATGACAAAAAGGTATCTTTGATCATGCCGCAGGAAGTGGCCGTCTCCGGACCTATTGTCCGGTGGCGTCAGTATCGTGGTCGCCCTACTCATCTTCTTAATTGTTTTCTTTTACAAAGCACTCACGCCACAATGCGTAATGATGCTAGCTTTGATCTTCAATACAATGTGTGAATGATTTGAGTGAAAATGGTCCATGTACCATGCACAAAGGAGCGGACGATGGTTGAATCCTGTAACACATGTAAAAGATTACACGCGAAATATCCGAACTCGGTAAAATTTGTGGCGATGTTATGGATATGTTCTTATGTGAAGTAAAATTCAGAAAAAATATAAATACTATGTATTATCTATATCATGAGCTATTTCCGAGTAGTAGTATAAGTGTTTAAAATTAGAAATTGTCGATCGAATAATTCAAATGAATAATTTTTTATCATCAAAAATAATGTTTAAAAATGTGATTTTCATTCCGGATATTGTTACCAAATAAGTGAAGTAAAGAAAAATAAAGTACATTATGCAAATCAAATGTGTGTTACTCACTGCGAGCACTGACAGAGATTTTGTTTTCAAAAATATCAATAATTTGTGATTTTATTTCTATAAAGGTATTGTTACGTGCGTACATAAAGGCAACAGCTTCATTATATAAGACTCAATGAATATAACTGGTTTTAACGTCAAATCTGTATAGCAGTGAAATGTTATGAAATTCCACGAACGTGTTTCAGAATCCTCTGAAAGCGTATTCATCCACGTACTAACTTGAAGACACGTGACATTTGAACGGGCACAAAACAAAACACAAATTACGTGGCAACATCGCGCCTGTGTGCGGCGGTTAAGCTGGCTCGGCGGGTGTGTGCGTGCGCCTGAATTAGACGCGAAACTTTCAAAGTTTTCCCAAATTTCTGCCCCCACGCCCCTCTCCCTGGATCGATACGCGCCGAGCGAGTAAGCGCCGCTCGCATCTCTGCTCATGAAAATATCGGACAAGATTCCTCTGCAGCACCACGACGTGTTTCGAGGCGATAATTACGCTATCATTTAGTGTTATGTGCTGTTTTATATGAACACATTATGATACAAGTTGCCAGTCTATTTGGTGAAGCTAATATTCGTAACAAAGAACCCCGCGTTACCGAGTCGAGGCGGGTATTTGTGTAGTGGTTCATTTAGATGTATTTGCACATATGTATTTTTTAGGATACTTTTGTTTGGATTTTTTCTGATTGGTTAAGAAAAAAATAGTGCATTTATTATTTTAAAATTGTATTTATTGAAATTATTCAAATCAAATGATTATAACAAAAAATAAAAGCTGAAAATTGTTATGAAAAGAAAAAAAATACATTTGTATTTAAATATTTTTTTTTTTATAAAAATAAGATAAATTTGTGTTCTTATTTCAAATATCTAAAGAATTCTATCTAGCATAATACGAA
The DNA here is from genome assembly GCA_037950945.1 of Hypolimnas misippus. Lineage (NCBI taxonomy): Eukaryota > Metazoa > Arthropoda > Insecta > Lepidoptera > Nymphalidae > Hypolimnas > Hypolimnas misippus. The sequence goes on from JBBEEQ010000024.1 coordinate 4,566,826, forward strand.
TTTATCTTTAAATATTTAAGAATGTTCTGTTACAAAACCGAGTTGTTTAGGATATAGCGCTGGGAATCACATAATTGTAATGTGTCGTGACCCATGCCAACTGTCACCGTACAAAACAGGAATGACGTTGAAAATTGGGCGCACGATAGCTACAGCGTCGTTTGTCATTAATTGAAGGATTTGCGATGATCTTGGAGAGTTTCTCGAAAGTAGGGCCTAAGGGCGACGCTCTTGGGAGATATCGGCTGGTCAATCGCGTTGACAGCGACCCTTCGGCTTCTAGTGGCCGCTTTCGAGGTGGGAAAAACTACCGTCTGACACTACTTAACGAACGGGGCAGAGTCGGGAATTTTCTTGAGTGCTTGTTAATGTTTTATGGGCGGAACTTTTTCAAAGTAGTGAACGGAATGACGCTTTAAGTGTACCTACATAATTTAACACGTTTCTGTTGACGAGCTCGTCGATTCTTTCATTCGTTTATGATACATTATTTCGGAGCGGTCAATGGTCACTCTTTATGACAGACGTATCTAATTCTGGTAAAATAAAATTTTAATTCTACTATGGATATAAAAAGTTGAAACGGTGGGGAAGTTTTGTGATTTATAACAATTAATATTTGAAATATTGACAGTATTAAGGGAAATGGCCGACAGCCGACAAATCATGTAAAAACCGCCCCGGAAAGAGGAAGCACTGGCCCGATGCTCGGGGACTTTATTTGGGAATGGAAAGTTTGAAAAATAAACGACAGGCGGGTGCGGGGAAATGATTTATACGGAGCGGCTAGTGTGCGCGAGTTCGATTATCGGAATGATATTTCTCGATATTAAAGTGTTGCCAAGAGGACCGTGGACAATATGACCCGAGGAAGATTTATTGGGCAATTCAATATGACGTCGACGGCCGTTACGATTATTTCATTATATTGTCGGCGCCGTAAAAACTGTTAGCATTTTATTTTATTGCTGGTTCGCGGACGATTTTTATTTCAATATTTTATTGCGTTGTAAAACCGGGCTATAGAGTTTCGCTTTGACAATTTGAATGCATCTCTGTTTTGCGGCATTGGTTAGCCGTTTAACATAAGAGCATATGAAAATTTATTTCTTGATGTTTTACATATATACATATGAAATAAGATTGTATAAAATTTGTTTAGTTTGTAGTAAAGTTAAGACTTGTTCTATAAATCCAATTGAGAATGATTGCGATTTTTCTAAGAAAAAAGGTCTATGACAACATCCACGTTATGTCGCATGATTTGTATGCCTCAACGGTATCGTAACTATAAACCCGTGTCGATCGCAAATATTTTGTGAAACTTACGGAAGAAAATATTACCTATTGTGTAACAAAATATAGAATTCGTTACTAACACAGCTTTAGTTTAAATTTTATAATTTTTGGAGTTAATCTATAATCACTTTTGCTTTTTAATGTCGAAATTAAGCTTTGTTAAATAAATATAATAAATCATTGTTAAAAACATAATTTTCCGAAATTCTTGTCTCGAGTAAAATTCCTGAATATTCGCTATATCGTTGTGTCACAGTGATAACCCTAGCATTAACAGTCTTTCACGGTGTTGTAAATCCGGACAAGCGGTCTTGGCTTATTGAATAACTGCATGACTCACAGCGGCATGCTTCGCTAGGTCCCCCATACGTTTCGAGCAGCTCCAATTTTAATCTCGCACGCTAAAATGGTCTTTATTATATAGTATTAAGTACTAAATTCGTGTCCAAAGTTTCTGGTTTAATTGCAACTGTTTTGGATACGTTTGGTGAGATCGAACATCTTCTGTTCCGCTACGTGCTTTTCGACTTTTTATTCTGCTAATGCTATTGGCGACATTTCTACAGACATTGTTATTATTATTAGTACTACCATCATATGCCATTTAGTTCACGGTTCAGAAATTTAGTATTAATCTTCATAAATCTATACTATTGAACTTTTCTTCAGTTGTAATGCATTATATAGAAAAAATGTTTCAAATTGTGTAGTAAACATAATTTAATAAACCTCTATATTTACACATAAATCAGATCAAAGAGAAATAGTAATGAAACGCTACAGATATAGACAGAGGCGTATGACGAGTTTGAATTGGACGTAGATCGGATTAATCCTCAGTATTTATTAAATAAGAATATCAAATAGATATATAGAGATTAGTAACCAAGTTTCGAGTAAATGCTTTGAATTAGAATCCGCTTGGACGAAATTCGGTATCTAGATTACAGAGCGAGCTTAAAGCGAGTCGAGCTACGCCCGTATACAGATAGTGAATTCTGAAGTAGAGCAGAGATTGTTACATAATGCGAAATCAACTCACGATTCTCTCATTGTCGAGTTGTGGCGACTTATCACTGCATTCAGCCGAGTGAAACTTATCCGCTATGTGAATGGCTCAACAGTTTTGAATTTGTAAAGAGTGGACGTGCGTCGCATGCATACGGTCAGGCTTTATCTTTCTCGTGCTGAAGTTTTCGTTTGCACGGTTGAATAGTGGGAAACGAATGGTGCATGTACTCGCATGTGCATGTGTAATAGAGCTGTGCTATTGTTAATGTAGCGATTCGTTGCTGTATTATTATTATGAAGTGTGAATTTAATAATTTAAATGTTTTATATAAGTTTTTATTCAAAAGTGGTGAAAATAATAATATTAAGTAGATATTGTTAGAGTAAATCGAAGTTATAATGAATTTAATTTTTCCGTAATTATTCTCCATTGGAGTGTAAAATTTTCTCCAAAATACGCAATATTGATATAAGTTTATGTAACTCAGTTTTTTCTTTGAGTTTAAAATTTAAGCGGAGAAGTAATTGTTTCTGACTAAATAATATTAAGCTATATAATATTAAGGTAGATTTTGTCAATTAATATGAAAATCTATGTTAAATGTTAAAAAGTGCTTTCAATAATAATACTAAAAAACTTGGTGTGCTAAAACTTTTTAATTACATGCTTTTTTTACACTAATATAAAATAATATTTATAGAACCCATAGTACCTATTCACGTTCGGAACGTAGAACTTAGTGCTAAACAAAGGGGACAGCTTAAAGCCTTATTATTTAATTATCCAGCGGGGATCACGTGAGGATCGTAAGTCGAACTTCTCCGGGGGTGACCTGTCTGACGCTCAAGGGGCCCGCCTTGGCCACGTGATGCGTCCAATTAATTAGGCATAGGCTTCACTTGCAACCGCCGACGTAGGCATGTCTTAGTACATGCCGAGAATAGATTTTAAATTAAATTACAAATGATTGTTTTATTTCCTATCCAATATTTAGGTATTTAAACAGAGCATTATAATCATGCTACCTATCTAAATTTATACATTTCTAATTAATCAACAGCGACACAAAAGCTTACAGAATCTATAGGCACCGTATCCAACACAAATAGACGCAAAAACAGAATGGCGAAATAATTTGAATACGTAACGAATCGGAGGGTAACGTACGGGCGAGCCATTCTTTAACTTACTCTCCGCTGGATAAAGAGCTAAACTTGTTTTTAAGGGATGACCGATCGTGGAAATTTATGTATCGCGAACAGTGCCGCCGGCCGAACCCCGGCAAAAAGAGGTTTTCGCAAGGGTAGATACAGGAAGATGGCAGATGGAAGGAAGAATTATGCTCCCCGCAGGCTGATGAGGAAAATGTGATTGTGCAAACTTTTCGTTGCTATGCAAATCGGACAAGCGAGACGATACACGCCGGACTCACCGGATTCCACCGGACCGATAAGTCACCGTTATTTACACTCTCGAATCGGATGCCTTATGTCGTGCCAAGGGACTGACGTTATTGTAAGCAAGATGGGATGTTTTTTGCATGGGATATACCCTAGTCGGGTTTATATAAACTTCTGAAACGTTAGCTCGTCTCAATATATTCAAATTGATTCATTGAGCGTCGATTAATGGATGACCGATTTGAGATTGTAATTGAAAACGCTGAAATAACATTCGAATAAAAACATTAAAATCTACTCGTGCTTAATACGTTATGATTTTCTAGTTGCGAATGTTAAAGAAACATCGTAAAGTTTGTTTGTGAAAGGTTTTCGACGTCTGTTATTCGAATAATCAATGCGTAGCGATTAACGCACATCCGTAGAGACACTGTATAAGCATAGCCTTAGGCTTCTTTAACGAGGTCCACCCGATATATGAATCGAAGGCTCTGTTTAGATAGGGTTAGTGGTGTTTTATTGAAATACAAATGAGTGTTGGAGGAGTCGGCGACCCGTGCGCAGAGTGTGCCTCGAATAAAAGGGCCGCATTAGAATAATTTGCGTACCGAACAAGCACAATTCTTCACATGGAGAGGTCCTAAATTTCACTATTTTACATACTTGGGATTATCATATCTGTGCGGGTGTCGGCCCCTAGCCGAAGCCCTACTTTTTGCACCCGCACCCGACCTCTATCGGCCGGTCTCCAAAATATTTAGTTGTTACTTTTTGTTACACCATACGTGGTCGGAATCTTAATCGACATTGGCTTTGTGTTACATTTCCGAGAACTATATTTGGATTAATTTGTACTTTTTGAAAAATATATATTTTTATTTATTTTGCAACGTCACTAGTTGTAGAGAATTTTGCGTGTCTATTATTTATTGTAATATATTTTTAAGAACATTCATTCTGGATAACAGTATTATGTATGCGGAAAACAATAATTATTTATTAAAATATGATTATTTTTGTAACTATATGTGTTCATATTCAAAGAAACAATGGACTGGAAAAATCATAGATAATTATAATAAAATTATATACCCATATGTATAATTTCAAGATCGTTAAATGTTTTGATCCTTATATATGGTCAACATTTGTTTAAACTATACAGTCGTAGAGTTCCTGTTCTGGCTATTTGATTAGAAATCCTAACCAAAAACATTGGGCGGTTAAAAAAAAAACGATAATTAAAACTAAAAAAAAAAATAACTTCAGAAGCGAAATTTCGTTCGCTTTCATGACTTAACAATTCCAGCTGTTTTGATTTGAAAATCAAGCTAGTAAAACGATTTAAATAAAATTTCTATGGGACCTAAAAGTATACCTCTTCGAATAAAAGAAATTCAAAAGCGGATAAGAAATAACGTAGCTCTGAGCCTCATTCTTTTTGAAGTCTATCAACACAGATGCATAAGCCATAGCAAAATATCTCTATCGCTATCAAATTCTAAAGCAAGATACTTAACCCCACAGGCCGTACACGCCAGACGAAGTCTTACGAGGGACGATCGGAGGTGGGCGAATTAGCCCAACTCTAAAACCTCAATTAAGTCTCGTCTAGCGTACATTCAGATCGGCCACATCCAATTATCGCGGGCTACCTTTGTTTCGTGTGTCGGGTGCTGACTCGTATATGTTTTGAACTTGTTAAGTGTTTACAGTGATAGTCAATTTAATTATTGTGGGTGTCAGTGAAAATGTTTCGTCGGTATTGATATTATATATTTTTTTTGTTTACGCAGCGGAAATTTTCGGAAAGATACCCGATTCCTGGAAGAGGGAGAATGGCTTATGTAGAGATTTATACCCACTAAAACCTTGCGATAGCCTTCTTAAGCATGGTAATGGGGAGGCCTCGGGATCTGATATTAAATACTAGATTTTGTTCGTGGTTTCTTTATGTATATTTTGCTATACCAGACGACCGTTTCAAAAATTTATTTTTGCTTGGTCGGTACGATAGGCGCGTTACGTATTGAGAGTTAACTGTATGGATTTTTTGTATATTTCAGTACACAGTTTTGCTGTTATATCGATTTGTAAATCATTTTATGAATAAAATTAATAATGCTCTAAACAATAATTATTTTGCAAAATATAAGTTATAATTTGCAATATGCGAATTTACTCATGTTCGATTTTCATTGAAATCCTCGAAATTCCGCTCGTTCATTAAGTTTTAATATTCCACAGTGTAGAACAATGCTTAACTTTCTACTCGAAAGCGGCGTTCAAAAATACCTAGTCATGTACACAATCGCTCTCCCTTTGGTACATCATCTAATTAGGGCGTGTCTACACTGCCATATTATAACCTAATGTGGAGTGTTTTATTATTTATAGTATTTTCTTTGACAGACAAAATACGTGTATGATAAAAAACTCCCTTGTAAACAGTCCAATAAATCGAGAAGGATTCTAAACATTAAATTATTTATAAATAAATATAACATCTATGTATATATAAATGAAATACTCGAAAATGGCTAGACCGATTTAAAAAAATTAATCTACCAAATATTTCTAGATATGATTGAATCAAAATAAAATTCATTTGTTATTCTATAACCATTAAGAATATTGCGTAGGTATTTATAAGTAAATATAATAAGTAGATAATTATAAGTGTGTATGTACGCCCTTAGCCGTCATAAAGACGTGTCGTGAGCCTCAGGCGATGACGGATTGCGGCGCGACAGTCATCGTCAAATTAACACTCGTAAGTGCGGAAGTGTGTACACAATGTGGCATAAGTCAATGCAGATATTTAACTTGGTTAACTAACTATAAGCTTTATGACATGCAATTGTGAAGGAATAACAAAAGAATTAACACATTTTGTTCAATTTTCTAATTTTTAATAAAAATGCGTAAATAAACAAAGATAAACATAATAACAAAATTATCATATAATTTTGAGGTCAATATTTCATATAAATATCATTGGTACGCTATTATACAGATTAATTAATAATCTGTTTTAGTCAAAGTAAAAGAATTAGTGAACTTTTAGTATGTTTTTATACAATGAAATATTATAAACAGGTGTACAACGTCTAAAAAAATCGGAATATCTATCTAAATATGAGTATAGAGTGGAACAATGATAAAATGTCGTTAAAAATAATGTATTTTTAAAATTTTACTATTTTTACTCGGTATTGATTTAAAGATTAACCTTTATTATAAACGTTTATAAGTGAATTAATACAGACAATAAACTATAACGAGGAATGAGACGGAAACACGCGAATGCGGATAAAGACGCTAAAATATTGGTAATTGTGACTTAATTTGCTCCTTTCTAGCTGCGGCTGTCTGCTGAACAAATTATCTCCGCTACGATACTGTATATTTATCATTAAATTGCCTCGCCGAAGAATAAATCAAGTTTGGGTTCAGTCGACAGTAATGAAATTTACTAGATGCTTTCATTGCGTCCTTCTTTAACAGATTAACGTAAGTTTTGTGGTACGTTTTGAGAATTAAATTAAAACTACCTTGACTATCATAGTAAATAGTCCATTACGAAATTAGTGCCTAAAATCTCACGTGGACGCCATAACTATTAGGCTTTACGTCTATCAAAAATTGAGGTATGCAACAAGATGATATAACATCTGGAATACAAAATTATCATTGTTCAACGATTTACCACCTTTGATCAATGCGGAATACATATTGCACGAATATTACAATAATGAAACCGAATAATTTGTTGATATCTTAAAATCGAAATATTTGAAGAATTCTAAATGTATATAACTCAAAGGTATCTGACTGACTAACATAGTGGTCTATCAACGCACAGCCCAAACCACTGGACGGATCGGGCTGAAATTTGACATGCAGGTAGATGGTATGACGTAGGCATCTGCTTAGAAAGGATTTTGATTAATACGACCCCCAAGAGGATAAAATAGGGGATGAAAGTATATAAAAAACTTTGTCAATTTTAAACCGATCGGGCTGAGACTTGGCATGCATAAAGCTGCTATGACGTAGATATCACAGACATCGCAGACACAGTCGCGAGTACCAGCTAGTATATTACACTTAAGTCAAATATACGGGAAAAATTTTGAATAATAAAATATTTTTAAATGTGAAAAAGAAAGTAAAAAAGTTATCTACTCGTTAAAAAACTGGCATCATCCAATGTGACTTACGGAAGTACAAGTAATTAAATTAAATTTTATTTCCCCGTAACGCTCTGCCATCGGAATTCTCGCAGTAATTGGAAAATTTATTGCAAGGTGTGCACCCACCAGCGTGATGTTTCACTTCTAGAATGATTTATTATCTTCCGAAACAATTTTAATTGCTCCCAGTGACACGGTGTAAACAACTATTCGATTAAGTTAATTCCATTATATCAAGGCCTCGGCAATTAATTTAAGAGCCTCCTGTATAAGGTCTAAAATTCGTTGTCATTAGCGCTTGGATTGAAGTAATGATACAAATTAGCGAGCTATAACAAATGATGTTGAGTCTGAGAGGGTTTTGTTCGTCATTTGTTTAATGAAAATATATTATATATTTTATCGTTTTGTGATAACTTAATGATGGAAAAATATATTTTAATTTCAACTTTTATTTTTGTTAAACGTAATAATACGTACTTACTACGTACTAGTTACTGTTTAGGTTTAAAGTTTGATATACAGTTTTTTTTTTTAATTTTTGCTCAGTGTGCTTAGGAGTAAACATCCTCAAACTGTTAACAAGTAACATCAAGGCACTAAACAGATTATAAACAACATATTTCACTATAACATCTATAGTGAGCTCATATACTATACGATTTTAGCTAAAATCACCATATAAAGTTTGATGCAAAACGAAAACATGTAAATAAAATAGCCACTTAACATGCCCTCAAAGAGCAAAAACAAGGACTTTGAGCACACGAGCATTAGTAATTATAATTAGAGCTCTCGGAGACCTCGGGCGATAAGATGTGCCATGGAGCATGAAATAAGGATTCCTGCCTCCACATGTAGCGAAGTCCATGCAAATTCACTCATGCGTCACACTTATGAGGCTTCTCGACCGAGGATTTGTTAAGTATTCCAATCTGGACTTTGATATGATTTTTTTGTAGAAATATTAAAGAGATGATTTTGTCATTAATATCTGGTTTATTTTATTTATTTGTGGTATACTTAATTTCAAGCTGAAATTAAATATAGTAAATTTAAAAGGTATTTTATTATATAGTGAAAATTTTATATTATTGTAAAATTAAACGAATATCACTTTTATTAAAATTTGATTATTCTGTAAATTAAAATTGTCTTATTCGGTATTTTATCTATTTTTTAAAACTTTAGGTACAATATTTAAAAGCAGTAAATTGCTTTTTTTATTAAATATATAAATATTTTTATTTTATTTTTGCACTTTAAAGTTTAAACTCCTTCATTACGGTCGAGGCATCACACAAAGTGTATGCTTTCAAACTCATATCCGGCGACTAAAAGCACTGCCTACTATAGTTACTGAAATTAGTCACTTCATTCATTTTATCACTTCAAAAATATGAAAATTTAGAAAAAAAAAAAAACAAAAATAAATTAAACAAAAAATAAATAATATGCATTCATATAAAATCGTTAATATAAATACGATACTAATGTTTAATAAAATTAAAATAATAAATTCTAATGAATTTAAACATAAAATATTTCAAAAATAATAAATAATTGTAATAATATAATATTTCCAAAAACACAATGTTTAAAATGTTTGTCTATCTGTTTTTTCAGGCAAATCTTTGAAACTAGACCGACGGATTTGACGGAACTTTCACTAGTAGAAAGCTAATGTTATAAGGATTTATTTAGGCTATTTTTATTTTAAAAATGTTATAATTTTATTAATAAATGAAAAGTATAGTAAAGTAAGTGAAGTAAAAAATGAAAATTGTAACCAATTAAATAGTGAATAATATCCGACTAAATAGGAATGGTAAACATTATATAAATATAATTTTTCCTTAAATGAACGCCGGTGAAACTGCGGGTCACAGTTAGTAAATATATTAAATTCAAAGCCCAATATTCAATGAGATTTGATACGTGAAAATCCGTCTCAATTCGATAGTGTACGTATGCAGTACAAATATTAGGCATAAAGAGCCCCTTGTCTCATTACAAGGCTTTTGTGCTCAATGGAATTAATTCCCAAGCTCGCCGCAGACAAGTGATTCCCGTGTTTGACGATCTATCTTTCACTGTTTGCAATTTTCGAACTATTGGTTATCGATTGATATATATTAATAAATGTTTTGAATATCGAAATACGTGATTTTATTATTTGATTCTTTTTTAGTAAGCTTAATAGATATATGGACGCTGATAAGCAATATTGTGTCAAGCCACACGGACTTCATTTTGAGAAAATGGCGTCTAAAGACGTCAAAACTATTGTTAATAAATCTGTTTGAAAGAGTATATATCCATCTTTTCTATTCATTTTGATAAAAAGTATAACTAATTAAAAGCAGATTGGTGTATTAACTAGTTTGACCTAATAATAATTTTTTTAAATATATGAGATTATTGCATAATCCAAAATATGGGACATCGTTCAATATTCTCAACATTAGATTAAGAAACTTGTTTCCGTATTTATTTTGTTTAGATGATTTGATTTTTTTTAAATAATGTAAAATATATGACGCATTATTAGAAAACATAATTATCTCCGAATTCGACTTTATGTGGGTTGACATATTATTGATTATCAGCGTCTATATGTACATGTAATATTAGCAACATTAGAGTCAACGATCGAAAATTTACATATTAACTTAACCCACTTTTATTAAAGTTTAATTTTTTCAATCAGTTACAAAATATTTCAAAATCAACTTAAATTATACTTTAATGTATGTATTGATAAAATTATTTGTGGGTACCTTCTTTATAATTTAATTTTTAAAGCATATTTTATATGAACATTAATAATTAAAACTTTTTCTAATGGCATGTAGGAATTAATCGTAGAATTAAATCTGTGACTTTAGATCGTAGACCGTTCACTGCAATCATTGACTTAATACGGCATAATAATTAATTGCTGTTTTAACATCGCAAGGCATTTAATGTGCAATATTTCCATGCAGTTTTTCCAATAAAGTTTTGATTTTTTCAATAGACGATTTATTATATTTTGTAGTTACGAAACTGCACCCACTTTTTAAACTAGCGTAACATAAAATAAAAAATACTTTAAGTTTTAGAAATAACAAAAGGCTGTCATAAAGAATATTCTAGTGTAACATTTCGAATTCGGAAAAAGGTTCAATAAGACGGAAAAAACTAGCTGTCTTGTCGCGCCGTATTAGATTCTGATTTATACGTTAGCAAGGCTAAGGGTGGACGAGGCTCGCCTTTCCACTACCAGCATAACAAGATCTGTACTGCTTCGCCCGCCAAGATAACGTTCAAGCAATGCTAGAGGCTATCAATACTTATTCACGTGTCAAACAATAATAGATACCATGCATAGTATTAGGAAGCGAAGATTGCTCCATTCGGCCGATTGAGCACACCTCCCTATACTAACTTCCCTCCCATTTAACGCGAATCCAAGCAACAAAAGGATCTGCCGTGCGAAATAACAAAACTACCAATCCTCCGATATTCGATGTCGAAATCGAATGTGAATGTGGAATAACAATTTTCTATGTAGCTATAGATAACATATAGTACAATTGGGCTCTATTCTTGGATATTACGTGTCAGAAATTGTTAATAACCAATCTTTTGATAGGCTTATAAAGTCGTACATACAAAATCTCCTCCAGATTTTAATTACGGTAAATAATCGCTATCGGATAATTGATTTTTGATTTATGAACAAAAAACGTCACAATTTACCGTAAAAATGCAATCTTTTTTGAGTTATCAGAAATTAGACTTCTTTTTTCGAATTATGTAATGACTTTTTCAAGATTGTTCGAAAAAGGATCGGTATGTTTTCAGTTTCCATGTATCAACTCTTGATTCCATGAAACATTTTGTTTTTGTTTTGTCGACTCAAAAGTGCTTAGGAAAGTCAACTTAAATAAGATAAATTTTAATTGAATTTGATTTTCATCATAATAATTTAGAAACAATTGACATCGATATATTTGGTAAATTAAAATCATTTCACTTCAATTATATTTTCTAACTTTTCAATAACCATTCGATTTAAATAAGCAAGTTTCAAGTATTTCCCAAACTGCACGTAACGTAACGTCTAATAAAGTTCCTGGAGGCGGTCTATTTACAGTATTCTTAATAATTACTTCTTCCGATCTGTTTGCCTCGTGGGGACGCGGAGGGGCGATATGAAAAGTGAATCGAGGAGTCAATAAATAATAATTCTAAATGCCCATCGGGTGACCGGGGGGCGATTTCGAGTACTACCGGTAATATATTTTAAAACGAATGGTAAAATGTCTGTTTCTAATAATGTAGATGATATTTTGAGTATGGAATTTGTTTTTACAATATGATGTTGATTTAGTTTTTAAGAAATTATATTATTTTTGTTACTGAGTTACTAGTTTTAACAAAATTAAATAACTTATTCTTGTTTTATATATATTTGAAAATTGCGATTATTAACTTGTTAGAACGAAGGTAACTTTTAAATATGAACAATGTCTTAAATGTATATCTGTAGAGGATTTTTAATTACCAAAAATTTTTTTTTAATTTTTACATTCGTATTGTATCAACGACACACATTTTATTATTATTTCTTATGAATACCTAATATTAATTATTATTTCCTAATCTTCTTCCCTAATATTAATCTTACTTAAGACGAATTTATTATTATTTCTTAGAAAGCTTAAGCACAAAATGTATTTATCCGAAGGGTGAGCTAGGACGGACAATGGACAAGTCAACAATTTGTCCAATACTGCATACCCATCGGTCAATTTGATGGAATCCTACGCTAATTATTTAGGATTTATTTTGTTAGGACAAAGGGGCCTCGTTTGAATACTTGGGTCAACTGATTCAATTCGTCTCTATCTCCGTCAATTTGGCTTTTAATAATGAATGTTTTGGATTGTCCAATATTTGATTTCGGTTGTATACCTTTTGCATGATGCTTTTAAAGGACTTACATCTGATTTTTTTTTCCAGTATCATTTAAGATATAACATATAAAAATTAGTGTAATTGAGGTATATTACAAATCAATACGCAATAGAGTACGTGACTTAAAATTTATTCACGCGGAAAACATTTGAAAGTCTTCAATATAGGCATCAAGGAGCCCAAACCAATTTAAAATCAATAGAAGCAGTTGGAGTCTGGTACGCATTAAGATGAGTCGTAAAGAATAGGCGGCAACTTTTCCCATGGATAGCATAAATTGGTTTCGGAAGCAGATCACGTAACGGTTAAGAGTTCACAAAACTGTGCCATAAATCGGACGCGCGGAGGTGCGCCGGAGACAAACGGCTCCGCGGCGGACGCGAACAGAACATCCATTGAGACAATTTTTTTGGGAAAGAATAAACTGGTAAGAAACTAAGTTTATACTGGTTACATGTTCGATTGTAGTGCCATCTAGCGTTCTCTAGGAGATGTTCTATTATTGAAAGATAAATATTAGATCAATAATTCAAAAGCAAAGGTTGACATAGATGCTGAGTTGCAGATAATTTGTAGATATATAGCTAATACTAGAAGAAATATAATAAAAGAAAATTAAGTGTTAGTAGAAAATGGTAGACAGTTAATTTCTTGTTGTGATCACTAGTCTGAGTGTTTGAGATAGGGAGGACAAAACGACAAAGGTAATAAGTACTTATATCTAAATGTCAATTTGGTGTATAGTAATATGTCCAATTTTTACATGGCCTTATTATTGCTTCCCTCAAACTGCGATATGAATTTTAAACACAATCAAAGGCAAAATAGAAAACATTATTATAGTTAAAATTATTAGCTGTACCAAAATTACAGAAAACTGTGATAGCAACCCGTATTGCACGTTCGATCTAACCTATAGGAATTTAATATAAATATTCTATTACGTATCAATTCTTATACCATTTTCCAATATCACTGGTCGAGATAAGCCCTTGTTAATATAATTAGCATATGCTCCACGGTTCCCGTGCTCTGATAGATTCGCAGAGAAGCCGTTTCGAAGATAGCGCAGCCCCGGGCACTGGAGCGCGTAACGAGCGAGTAATTCACACCGATACAATACATTATCTGTTTGAATAAATGCGACCATTTGCAATTATCTAATCTACATTATTAGGCTGTAATTTAAAAGAAAAATGTAATTTCATAGATAAAATATTTACTTTGCTAACGCTGTTTACAATTTACTTTTTCTAAAATACACTTTAGAATCTTTATAATAAAACCTCACTTATAAGCTTCTTTGAAAATTAATTGTTTAATTGTTATTCAAGCGTTTTTGTTTTTATGGTTCCATGTTTAAAGTTAAGTTATCAGTGCAGACTATATCAATTTTATTAATAGAAGTGAGTATTTATCATTAGATCCAACAGCTTGTATGTTCTTTAAACAATAAATAAAACTATTAGTTAAAAAAATGTTGTTAATAAATTACTATTTTATCCATATTCGATAAAAAAAAATAAGTAGGTGTAAAGGCACCAGAGGAAGAAGTAACGAGCGTATAATTCTAGCAGGTGGCGCGACACTGCGGCTTGTCTCGACGGAGACATAAATGTCAGTTAATTCATTTAAATAGCTGTTTTAGAGTGGCTTTCGATTTTTGTGCTTTTCTAGATAACGAGAATTAATGCGAGGATTAAATTTTCAATTCCTTTATTTAAAAAAGAAAATATTGCCTTAAACATAATTAAAAGATTTCATGTTCTGGTATTCTTGTAATGTTTGAAATGTTTCGTGTATCAGAAAATAGTGGTCCAATATCCTTTGTGTCTGCAAAATACAAATTACGGCTTCAGAGCACATACGTAAATTGAACTAACCAATCCTATCGGAGAACCGCAATTAGTGAGCCATTGTACATTTCTATCGGCAATAAATCCTGTATATAATAACCCTAATACAACTCTATTAAGATCCCTTCGTCAGCACAGTATATCTTCGAGGCACATCTTGGCAAATCCCATTTCAAGCGCCTAATACAACTCCTTGTTTCAAGCTGGCTATATTTAGGAGGTCGGAGGCAATCTAAGAGGTATTCAGGCTTCCGAGCCGTACGGCGACAAGTCGATGCCCCACGTAGGTTTTAGTTCCCAAGGGATTAGGGAATTTTGAAACTATACCCACAAAATTTTGGATGCGGTTGTTTAATTAACTATTATGTATTCTATCTGTGTGTGTGCTGATGGCTAATGATTATTTGCATGTTAATGGGTGGAGTGTTAACGTATTTAATACAATTAATGACGTATTTTTAACCAATATACAGTATACTTACTTCGACTCGAATATTAGAATTTTTTGCAAAAAATTTTTTGTTAATATTCATGTAGAAGATTTGAATTTGAAGATTTGGGTGCGAATTTAGTTTTCCAAAACTTTGCCGCCTCCATTCTATTTTCTGGCACTTCATACGCAAGGGTTACCCTCTCTCATTATTTACGAAGGGCCGATGGGCTGAAGTGTGTGACAAGCGGCACGTACGGTTGCTAACGAGACGCTTTGTGACCATCTCGAGTGTGGTCATCTCTTGATTTTTTTTTTAATGGACAAATTATATTTGCTGCGAACTCCCGCGGGAATTCCGCGCGGTTCTATTGTCGACAGCCTTTTCAAGTTTAAGCTCCCAAGACTATTGATGGAAGAGGTGAAGATTATTAAAGATGTTCTACATTTTTTCGTATGTTATCATTTTGTTTTATATTATTAATTTTTTAATCAAAATACATTATATTATTATAGAATTGCAAATTTAAGATCCAGTCATCGCTTTTAAAAATGTAAATCAAGTAAATTTAATGTAATATATAAATAATAAATAAATAAATATGAAGTATATTATGATTGGGAACGCTAGTCCAAAGAAAGAGAAAACGATTTCTTAAATTACTAATATATGAAAGGGATCACAAACTATTAGCTCCAACAAACTTTCGTTATTGCAGAATTTTGCTGTATATTTTGTCTTGCTTTTGGGATGAAATTTATATGTTGCAACAAGCAAGTTATGCAATAGGACCACAGAGTAAATACCGAATGGTATTAATTAATAATATTTTCAAATACAAGGGCGCCTCAACTTTGTAGTTTCACGGCTATAAAATCGAGCAGACAGCGTAAAACCGTTTTCCTCCGATTCGCTCTCACAATAGCTCATTCGTTATAACCAACCTGATAGCGCAGCGTTATTACGAGCAAACAAATTGAGTCGAGCCTTCGCCACCTCAGACTAATGTAATTCCGGAGTGCGCGCACCCAAGAATAGATATTTAGAGTGGATTGTTTTCGACAGACCGTAATGAAACTCTGATGCCGGGGCCCAAATCAGTTTCGGAGGTGAGCGCGCCGCAGGGGAGGCGAGCTACATTGTAATAAGACGAGAAATAACCTAAAATAAACCGCCGAACGCAGCGAGTACAAAGATGGACATAGTGGGGCTGCTAGGCCCCTTACTGCTTAATTTGCCTACCGTAATTACTGTCCTCTCGGGTTGGGGAAGGACCCGAGGGCTCGACCCGGCCATCTTCCAGGTTATATTGCGCTCGTGCGGGCGCCGTGTGTGTGTTTAGCAAATACAACTCCCCAGTCGTTAAGTATGAATACGGGTGTGGACAAAATGTATTAGCTTAGGCTGAGATTCGGACCGTGTTTGCTCAGTGATGATAGATTTATAGTAATTGTGTTATTAACGTTATGGGATAAGGGTTTTACGGACTTAAGTAATGAAGGCTTTCACCTAATGCTCGGATTTATAGTTTGAATACACGTGGTGCACGTTAATTTATTAATCTTGGAAGTTATTTCTAATTCATTATACAGGTTACAATGGTGTTTAGTTATGGACATCGAATTTAACTGAAATATACATAATTATAAGCATTAAGATATTCTCAAATATTTTCTTAATTATTCAAGAAAATATATTATTCATAAACTATTCTATTTAAAAGTGTGATTCGCTAAGACGTTGCATTTGTAATTTTTTCCCTTATTATTACGCAACCTTTCGTGGTTTGAAATAAAAATCTTATACATTTATTTAAGGTATTAGGTAAAAGTATAGGTGGGATAATTATTGTATCTAACATATCAATGCTTATTATTTTTTTAATTTTTATGTGATTGAAATATGACTGGCCCGGTGCTCCGGTGGCCCGTCTCATTGAACATATGTATATGGGCTAACAAACAAAAAGATGTAGCCAACGTTTTAAAAAATTGTATTTTTTATTTCATTTGTTATAATATTGTAGGTAAATGTATTTCATGCGTGATCGCTATTTTATAAGATAAACAAATATAGTTAAACTTTAAAATTTCGATAATATCAATTATTACAATATACCTAGATCTCACGAGTTGATGTCGTCAGAGATAGTATTGCACTTATACCGGTTTAAATCACATAACATAAAATATCCCATGAAACACAATGTTAATATAATGTTAGTTTATATAATTTTTAAAATTAAATATATATTTTCCATTGAAAGATAAGCAAGTGTAGCAAACACAGATTCGGATTAGACATCATTTATTAATGATGGAAATGTAACGCCGTAGTCCATAAGTTGATCGAAAATAACTCCATTTTCTAAAACATAATTAACACTCTTACGGCGGCGGTTGGTCGGGATCATCCCGTAATAACCTTGTTAACCCTGGCGCACCGACTCAGCCGGCTAGCCTTTTAACGGCTCTGTACATGGGCATTAATCCGAAAGCTATCAGCTTTTGTCCTTATCACACTCCACTGTTACGAGGCTTTGTCTCTCACGCCTCTGCGGGTCCAGTCCGGGGACCCGCGCCTTTTAGTGTGAGGTTTTCGCTCGCCTTAACGAAGGGAAGCAGAGCAAAGGTCGTCATTAGGGCAAGCGCGGTGTAAACAAGGTCCGAAGCGCCCGCTAATGGCCAATTCGTGCGTCCTTCTCGAGGTGACCCCAGGTCTGTCTCGGCTCGTCGCCGTAAATGGGCTTTTAATTGCTATTTTAATAGCGCGGATTAGTTTAGCAAATCCGTAAACTAACATTTATGTTATCGTAACGTAGTAAATATGTACACGATTCTCGTACGAACGTTTGGGAGTCCTAATCAATCTTTATTCTTGTCGCGAGTCAGTGTCAGCCGCAGCTCGTCACCGCAGCGTGTCGCGCGACACGTGTTCGTCGGCAAGTGTTCCCGCTCTTGTTCGGATGTGAAATTTAATTTCCGCTATGCGGGAATCTCCGAGGGGCGCGGGGTGGCGGGTGCCCGCGAAGAAATATGCCCCGCTCTAAACTTTGTCAATTTGTTTGTGGAGCGAAATTAACTCGATCCAATCTGCGGGCGTCGCCGCGACCTGCGTGCTGATACGGAGCCGCGGCCGGAGACGGAGCACCGGGCCCGTCATATTTCCGATGCGAATGAAACCATTACGACAAAAACGTGAAGGAACCATTTACCGAATTTAACATTTACCTCGTTACTTCATGACGATTAAAAATTGATACGATATTTAAAAATAATCTGTTTATTTTTTTTCCGATATATAATAACAATATATACAATTACGTCCAGTTTTATTGAAAGGTTAAGGATACAATTATAATTAACTTATTTATTTACTACACTTAAATCTATCCAATTGTTCTTGCAATTGATGTTTGAATCTTATAATGAATGGCAATATTTTTTGTAAATCTAATCAACGCATTCGTGTTAACGCAAATTTACGACGTCGAAATTTTTCCTCTTAAATTACAGAGGTAACCATCTGCGTAAAAGTAAAATTCGCGTTTCCAACTTCGTTATCCGTATCACAGGACGACTCTCCGGAGAGTGCGTTATTAAAATATACTGTGCACACCTTCATTTCGTATCCTCTGCCAGAGAAAGAGCGAATAAATTAGTTATGCCCAATATTTTCACCCTAAATATTATTCGAACTCATATATACACGGAAATTGGAAGGGCGCATTATCAGATGAAGCGATATCGCGCGATCGGCCCCCGTTGCGTTGCGTCAAACACTTTTGCTTTCTTATTATAAGGTGCAGAAATTTTCAGCGGTACTTTGCATACAGACGCCTCGTTCACAGGTGACGCCTCTGTAATTATATTCGCGAAATTGCGGTACAAAGTTTATGTAAATAGTTACTCTGCTTTCGTAACACGAGACTTGAAAAATTGTCTGGAAAACTTGTCAAAGCAAACACTAGTAAAATAATTTTAGTTAAATTATTACTTTTCGTCCAAAGTATTTTTTATTTCCTCGTTAAATGTTTGTTTAACAGTTATTAAATCGAGATTACACCCTTTTTCTGAGAATCAAGATCACACTGTTTTCAACCATGAAAACAGAGTAATAATTTATTAGTTACAAATCAAAACTTTGCCGGCACGAGTTTCGATGTACTCAGAAAAAAGTGTAGAAGTAGTTAAATAATGAATTGTTAACCCTATGCTCAAATATTGACACGCGTTTTCAAATCGAACTTGTAGACATCCTAGTATTTCTTAAAACCGATCACATAAGATTGTTTAAACGCTCGTTTACACAGCGCTTATAGAAACATTCCTTAGACAGGCGATCGCGCGTTGACGCGCGTTTTGATAGACTTGTAACGTCCATTTACTGTTCACTTAAGCGCGCGCTTCCATTGCGAATGCGCGTAATTTTTCATGGAACTTTGTTTTTTTTTTTTTTTAATTTGATATCGCGGTGACGTGCGTTAACGGGCGTTACATGTGAACTCAGCAAAAAAGTTCTTCCAGATTATATAATAGACAACTACTTTTGTTTTCTAATATCAATAAATGTCTATAACATAACATCATTCAAATTATTTCAATATATGAAAATAGCTCACATTTCAAAGGCCGTCTAATAAATCTTTACGTAAATTTATTAGAAGCAAATATTGGCTGACAAATTAATAAATGGAGCTTCTTTTGAGACGCGTAAACGTCGTCGCATCTTTAAT
The DNA here is from genome assembly GCA_037950945.1 of Hypolimnas misippus. Lineage (NCBI taxonomy): Eukaryota > Metazoa > Arthropoda > Insecta > Lepidoptera > Nymphalidae > Hypolimnas > Hypolimnas misippus. The sequence goes on from JBBEEQ010000024.1 coordinate 4,586,720, forward strand.
TACGTCTTATACAAATAGCGGGCGTGTTTAATCAGGAACGTATCTTTGCATGACGGAATGAGACTGAAGAAGTCGTCAAGAACTATGGGCTCCGTTTATTTAAGAGCCGAATAAATAAACTGGGTTTTACTTAATATATTCCTGCGAGCGACAAAAACCTATTCAATCGACTTAAAAAAGCAAGTGAATTTTTAGCGTATTTTAAAATGGTTGTTTTTTTTAAACTGCGTCATTATTAAAACGATTTTGAATATTCTTTTTTTGTATGAAAGGATATTCTTTCTGATTAGACTTATAAAAATGTAATCGAAATCGGTTTAGTTATTTGTTTTTCAAATCGAAATAACACTAGTAAAAACGTGTCGTATACTAAACGAAATTGCGTGTTTTGTTTGTGAAGTCGGTTCTTTTTTTTCAAGTCTTAATTTTTTATCAGTCGACTTCGAAAATAGAGGAGATTCACACTACGTACTGTACGTTTCTTTATTCAAAAGGTATATTCTTTCAAATATAAACATAGATTGGTCTTCCAGTTTGATAGCCTTTCAGATTAGTCCCATAGAATTTTCATTAAATTTAAATCAATAGTTTGGTATTTAAACAAAAAAAAAGATCTGATGAAAATCTTCGGATACAATGAAAGTCTAATACTTCAAAGACTATATCAACAGTAATAGACCCACGATTGCGATAATCCTATATCTATCTATACGTAAACAGTTATATTTTTCTTCTATAATAATTATTTGGTTTGTCATTTATTTCTTCACAGTAAACTGCAGGCTAACCGTGCGCTACCGTTATCGCAACGCGGTGCATTCGATTTGGTTTTTGATTTTTGTACTAAAACGAAACCAATTAACAGTCAAAATGTAGTGATATCTACACATAATAACCTTTCTGATACTTCTTTACATTTGATTTCTTATCGATGTTATAGTATCAATTATTCTAACCATCATTTTTTTTATTTAGAAAAATACTTTGTTGACAATTTTATAAATCGCTCTTGAATATTCATAATATTTCTAGAATATTCTTCACACAATAAGAATAGGCGCTTAAGAAAATCCGTATAAACCGCGTCGCTTGCGGCTAGCACACACTCGACGTCACTTCTAGTTATTCCTAAGAGCCGCGAAGTTAGCTTCACAAAGGCCTGAGGAAACCATTATGGCTCTTCACGAGTCGCTTCATTAGAGAAAGAGTATGACTCGGTTCCGTCTTCTCGAGCGCGGAATTATACTGAGTCAAATACAATTCAAGTGGGGCTATATATGTCAATGTTTTTGGATTTTTTTATTTATTGAGATTTTTTTTAAATTGCATTTGTTCCTTAAATTATATAATTTAAATTTCATTTAAAACAATAAACTACTTAAATGCATTTGCCATACTATATCGCGTAATAAGCCGCAGCAATGCATATAGGACAAACAGCTCGAAATAAGTCATTTTAACCGACTTCCAAAATAGAAAGGTTTTTTCAAGTCATTGGGGTCTTGCCCATTTGTCCTACAGAATTTTTTTAGAATATTTTATTGGAATGAAATTCGAAATAAATGGAATAAGTCATTTAAGTAAGCGAAAGTACGTACTATCCTTTTAAAGTCGGTTTCCGTTTTTTAAAACGTCTTGTAATCGTTTTCTTTGTTATTAGTGAGCGTGTTAATTTGAAAATATCCGTGATTAAATAACTTTTGCATCAACGATGTTATACTTAGTAAGTACTGTAAATACTAAAACTGAACAGTTGCATCTTATGCGCGAATGAGCATGCGGGCGATCTCAAGTGTAATTATAAAGCGCTCTCCAGACGGATGTGTGACGCGACATTAATTGCGCGCGTTTGGCAATGAGCGGCCGCAGAGCGTCTTATTAGACACGTAGTGGGGCGTGTCTGGGTTAACGTCATACGTGAGACCGGAATTTATATAATCAAAATTACTGTTTATTAATTACTATAAAATTAATAAATAATGCAAATAGAAATACTGTTAAAAATATCCTTTAAATATTTTTTTGTAGTAAATAACTCATTTAAAAAATAACATGTCATCCTGGAATAATAATGAAAAATTTTTGCTCTCTTTATTTTGCTTTCACTTGAAACAATAACAATTCAAAGCTTTGCAGTAATACGTCAGTGTATTAAATGTCGAAACGCTGAACATTTTTCTTCTCTACAAGTCGTAATTGACTTGACGTGCGATCCACGTGACCCTAGCAAGCAGATGGGAAATCGATGTCATTATGATAGATTATCCGTTGAACGACGTATGCTCTGATTGGCTTTGTTAGCTGAGCCCGTCTTCGGCATCTGAGAGCGTACTCGATCGTACCGTCGCCTAATTTTGACAGATCGATGGTCAGTCGCAGTCCGGGTCGTGTGAGATGACCTTAATGACTTATTGTTTTGATAAGGTATTTTGAATTAGACGAACTTTAATAACTGAATTTAAATAATATTTATTAACGACTACAGTTGTAATCGATTACTAGGCAACGTCTTAAAAATATTTAAAGTGGTCGGCAATCTAGGAGACAAAATCCATGAGCGTATAACATATTAGATACTAGTGATCGCTAAATGGTCGGTTATCGACACTAATTCATTAAATTTTCAACAGATTTGAAGATTAGCCACAGATAATAAACAAAAATAAAAATATATATATGTGTGTGTGTCAAATACACAGTGTGTGTAATATTTTCTCTTTTTCTCTATATATATTATAACTGTGCAAAATTTGATACTCCTCCGTCCACGCCATTTTCGTAAAAAGCGATGCAAAGGTTTTGCTTCATGTAGTAATATTTAGATATAATATCGTTAGTATAATATCTTATACTTAAATCTACTCAAGAATTTACTGCTTAGAAATTGTATAACAATATTCAGATAGCACCACAACCACCATACGTGGGAACCACGCGGGACCTCGCTAGGCGCGCGACGCGAATCCGCCCACGTATATCGTAACGAGTATGCAAATTAAACGTATTTCATCTTGGCATTTTCACGGGAGCTTGTCACTGTCAGCCCGTATGTCTGTTTATTAACTTTTTGCTAATTAGACAGGCCCCGAGCACGTCTGCGAGTATGTTGGCATTTTTAATTACGCGTGATAATTTTGTCTGACTGCGGTACACCGCTGCGGTTATGAGCATTAACAAAACGCAAACAAGCGACGAGAAGGTATCGTGGTTATTTTTTATAGCTTTAAGTACTTCATAAAAAGTTTAGTTAACGATAGGAATTTAATTAGTTATAGAGAGCACTTTAGTTGACGAGTGTATTTATGTATATCTATCAAGTTGCAAAAGTATATAATTTTTTTTTGTTTTCGTTGAGTAATCAGATATTTAAAGCAGGATACAGTATCCGTATTAGTATGGTAATAATGCATGGATTTAGTATCGCTGATCGAATGAAATATTCGCTATGTTTAATATACACATTTCTAATTTTTAAATGTATGTACTTATAAACACAATCTAAAAAGAGTACCTATCGAGTTTCTTGCCGGTTCTTCTCGGTAGAATGTACATTCCGAACCCGTGGTAGCTTTTAAAAGCCTACTTGAATAAAGCATATTTTAATTTTGATTTTAATAAATATTTTTTGTATACGACGTTGTAAATGCGTGATAGCGGTTGCCTAAAAATGCATTTCACGAGCAATTTTTTCAATATAATTGCTTCACTCGCTTGCACACGTGAAAAATGTCACAAATCAAATTAAGCCAAATCAAAATAAACAAAACGAAGGGTAGAATCATGGCGGAGCTATGCAATGTAATCACTTCGGACTGTCAAACACACTCAGGTACGTAAGCTTACAGGCGTATTTAAGTTAAAATTTTCACTCCCCAGTAGCTTTTTACTAATTCGCCAAGTGAAAAGGGTTCGTCGAAGTAATACTGTTTACTGCTTATTCAGTATTTATACGTTCGGGGGCTGCCACTCCGGATGCAAGGAAAATTAGTAAAATTTGTATCAATTAACATTTGCTGATAATATAAAACACATGGTGCTAATTGAATGCAAGTCAGAATCGCATGAAAAGCTATGTACATCGGAGAATATTGCAATATTTGTATATTTTTATACCTACAATATACTGTGCAGTGATTTGTACATCATTGTATATCACTGGTTTGCAAGAATATCGTTGTAATTCAAAATTCTAACAAATAGATCTAAGTATGACGAAAGACCATAAATCTTTGATGTTTTATCATGAAAAGAGTTGCGATGATGAACTTTCTTTAAATCAATAAAGTTATGACATCAGGGGATCGTTAAAATTTTGCGGCTATGCACCAAAACATTAATAAAAAAATTTAAAAACTCCGTTTCCTGAAATTCATCATTTTTAGTTGCCTCTATATTCTTGAAAAGCAGCGATATGATTTTATAAAATTAAGCCGTTAATATTATTATATAAAATTAAATAAAATTTTTATATTTTAAAGATATGATTTGTTAAAAATACAATTGTATTGTTCACTGTTTATTCGTTTATTATTATCTAGGTAAACTAATATTTTCAATCTTTTCAACAAAATATTTAATATGTAAACTTACATTAAAGGTAAATAAGTTAACATTAGAATCCATCAAAGTTAGATAGGCAATAAAGAGAGTGGAAGTACACAGGCGCTGCCAAGTCTTACTTTTCTTACAAACCTGGATAATAGACTCTATAACAAAAGGAATAAAGTTGAAATTCGCTAAAGAAATAAAGTAAAATGGTTTGTATAAAAAGGTGCATTGTTTACGAACTGGCTCACATCTCCAATCGCGTGTAATGTATTTATGATTATTGTTTGAGCCGGTGGAAGGAAAAGTAGAATGAAGTATATCTAGAGGTGCGCTATATTAGGGAAGGGGTTAAGGGATTTCAGAACCATTTACTTTGTAATTTGTACAACATGCAATTTTCTGTTTGCTTGAGTAAACATTTAACAATGCCGAAAACGTTTTTGTTCATTTATATAATATGGTCTATAAATAAAATGTATTATTTGTATTATGTAATATTTGAATTGAGTGATTTAATTTATATATATTATACGTATGTACATCAAAAATTACGATGACATTTGAATAGAACATTATAATTTATAGGTACTCTGTGTCAATAAAAAAAAATTCAATGTAGTTTTACGAATTTTGTCATTAAATTATGAAATTAATAATTTTCTATGTAATTTCATACCCAAAATAAGTAGCCAAACATTGTACCCTTATTTATACGAAAGAAGATTCACCCAGCATCGGATCATAAGCACTCAGCTAAGTCTATTGACAAGCAAACATTGTATATTAGCTGATGCCCTAAATATTGGAGGCCCGTCTTAATCCCGCGGTGGTGAGACCAAGCCGCTCCTTAATCCATCACGTAACTGGCTGCCGTCGAGAAATCGTGTTACATCAACGAAAAATGTATTAGAGGGGGTGAACCCCCCTCGATCGGACAAACTTTGCTAATACCACCCTCTAACATAATCGCGGAGCCTTTTACGAGAGGAATTTATGGGGATGGTCCCGATTTCTTGGTGTATTTATGGCGAACGTGGCGCTTACGTGCCGGTATGGCTGGGTAGTTAATTAGATGATGCAAAAACTCGCTCGAGTTAAATGGTTTTCGTAAACTTCGACTCGCTGTATTTAAAGCTCCGAGCTTTATAATTTCATAAAATATTTAGTGAAATTCTGTTACGGTAATTAAATTAGAAATAGAGATTTATAATTAACGTTCTAAGTGAAAAGATACTTAATGTACGAATATCGGTCCATTGTGTTTAATTTATTACATCGCTAATTAAAATCGCATTGAAGTTAATTATGAATAAATGTAAGTTTTGAAATGTTTCGAAGTAAAAATTATGAATCTTAAAAGGGAAATAGCGGAATTCATCCTGGTTTATTTTTGTATTGACAAAGCCATACATCCGCTGGCTCCAACAAGTTATCGAAACGTAAGTTTATTTATTGACGTCAGTCGGACTATTGCCAAGTTATCGATTGCAATCTACTCTGTATTTGAAGCAGGAGACGTCAAAGTTGCGAAGACTTAGTAAGTCAGGTCTCAGGTGAGAATGTGCTGGCGTAGTCGTGGCCAGCCGCAAGCAGCAGTACTATATGTACCTAATTACTTGTAATAACGGTTCGTATATTAGACAGTCTATTTATAGCTTATTATTTGTTCATTTTGATGTTACTATTTCTTAATTGTATCTTTATAATACTTGTGTCCAATATTATGTTTTTTATTAAAAAATGTAGAGTTAAAAGTGTGCACTCTAATTTTAAAAAGCAAAGTTAGCGTTTCTATTTTTTCTTTTATTTATTTAAGTAATATATAAATACGTAGTAGCTATATTCATACGAGTCAGCCTGCTTCAGCAAGTTTCTCGCTAATTAGTTGATGTATTTTTTGAAACCAGACTTGGTTAAATATTTATCTACAGAATATATTTTATCCTGTGAATTGAAAGGTTATATATATAGTTATAAAAGTTTAAAATGTCTTTCCTTATTAAAAAAAGCATAGCTTCAAAATATTGACACTTTTAAACATTATTATTATGAGTATTTTACCACATTGTTTCAAGGTCACAAATATATACTGTGGAAGCCTATAAATAACCCACAGCTGGTAAAAAGTCCTCTCTCCTGTTATAAAACATATGTCATAATTATTCCCGAAATATTTTCTCACGTCGTTTACCTTCACCGCCGAGTACGAGGTAAATTTAAACAATAGCACTTGAAACCTAACGCTACTAGCCAGCACTTGAACCCATGATCATCGGGTGAGATCGACGTGTTCCGACCACAAGGTCATTTCGACTCATGTATAAATAATAAAGTATACTAGCTTACAGCAGTTTTCTACCTAACATCATTATATTCTTATTCTATGAAATAGAAGTAACCCACTTTGACAATATGAAGCATGCTTTACATTATATTCATATAAGTGGAGAATACGAGTTGCTTTGTTCTGCAAAGTTCTCGTATTGTGGTGACTATTATTACATATGCTGTAAAGGAAAACGTTTTGAACATGTGCTTTGAATACAATATCACAATGCCTTTATGTTTTACAGATTTATTTAAATACGTGTATGGCTTTGTCGTTTCTATGCCATTGTATATAATATATAACTGGACGCTGATAAGCAATACTGTGTCAAGTCACACGGACTTCATTTTGAGAGAATGGCGTCTAAAGATGTTAAATCAATTGTCAATAAATGTATTTGAAGAAATATATAACAATATTTTCGTTTCTACATTAATAAAGGCAATAATGAATTAAATGTAGTATAATAAAAAGTTTTATCTAATAATAAGTTTTTCTTAAAATTTTATATTGTAAAATATGGATCTATGGAATATTTGAATTATTAAATTAAGAAACATTTTCCGTACTTATTTTGTTTAGATTTTATATTTATTTTTTAAATAATCTTAAATATGTTACGCATTATTAGAATACAACAATATCTCGGAATGTGACTTTTTGTGGGTTGACACATTATTGCTTATCAGCATCCAACAATTCTTTGAGAGTTTTTCCATTTGCTAGGGTAATAAACGTTTAATAATATTACTTCATTTAAGCTTTCACGTGAAAACATAAAATGGATCGACATTTCAAATTACTTTGATACCATCACAGTACTATATAATATTTACATTATTTTTAATTTTAAAAGTGTGATTTGTTGTTAACTTTACGGATTCCCATTTGAAATATCCATTAACACACACGATATAAATTCTCATTTACAATTTGAATAAATGATTTAGTCTCAGTTTATATTATTAACAAAACTGTACAAAACATTGTTGGTTATTCAAAACTTCGGCCTAATAAAAATACAAGAGTTAATTGAAAATTAATTATCATTCGCAAAAGTACTCACCGAGCCGGCCTACACCGAATCTTCACGCTTCAATTGATCTAGTTTAAGCAAAATTAATTACCAGCTAGAGGATCCGCTATAATAGTTTCCCGAAATTATTATTGTGAGAGCCCTAAAATTGTGTCCGAACAAGAAAATTAGTGAGCGTAAAACAGGGTGTGAATTTGGAAATCAAAGAGCTGCGAAACTTATTCTCTCTATTGTGACGGACAATCATTTACATGGGACGATATTTATATGTACATAAGATAAATGTGGGGTTTATTATATTTACTGATTCAGTATAATTATATTTATTTTGAACAAATTTTCAAATAGATTAAATTTGTTTATGACCGGCTTTCGCTCATCAACGACTATGGACTTATGTTTGTCTGTTCCATTTGCACTAATACCTACCTGCATAGGGTTTAAAGGTGACATTTACTAATTAAGCAAGGCAAGAATTAAACTTATAAGTTTTGCTCTCAGGTTTTGATAATAATTTACAGAAGTCTTTTGTCATTGCCTTACACTAAAAATAATTTACTGTCGTTATTTTCGACAGCCATAGCTTCCGTAAGGGTACCTATTTAACTGTTACTAGATTGCAGATGTATTTTAGATCAATAATGAGAGATTTATTAACTTATATGTGTAATTCTCGCCTTATAATTATTAATGAATAAAACGTTAAAAAAAATTGACGACAGCCAATTAGTAAAAAAAAATACGTTAAATTCTTTCATAATGTTGTACAAAATATTGACGTTTCGTTTTTTATTGTATTGTAGTTGGTTTATAATTTTTTTATGTCATTGTCTAATTTTCCGTATATAATGTTAAAAAGGATTTCGTACATCTTAATACTAGTATTTATAGTGGCTTTCCTCGTACATTTTAACCTTTAGTTTAACCACGTCTTTCACAGCAAATCTCCCAGCGGAGTCTACATCGAAATGTATGGGTGCCAGGGGAAACAGCTGAGGTTTCAAATAATAGATTTATGACCGTACGGAAGATTTAAGAATACAATAAATTTCAACGCTGAAGATATTGCAATCACTGTTCGACGTTTTCAAATTATTTTTACGTAAGACACTGTTTTTATAGAAAACACTTTTCGAAATAATTGCCATTGATTTTTTGTGATAATATATTCTCATATTCATGACAATAACTTATTATAATAAAATAAACACCGATAAACCCTACATTATAAGACAACATACTGTTTGATATTCCATATTTTCATTAAAACATTATAATTGCGAAAGCGACTCACTTTGTGTGTATGTATATTTTCACGACTAAACTGCTGACCTACAGGCTAATTACGTTAAATCAAAAAATTAAAATCAAAATCAAAATATTTTTATTCAAAATAGGAATTTACATTCTCTTTTTGAACGTCAAGAAAATGAATCTACCACGGTTTCGGAAAAGTATAACCTCAGGCCTGAGAAGAAACCGCGAAAGAAACTCAGCGGGATTTTTTTTTGTTAGTTTTTTTTTAACAACGTCAAGATTGGAAAATTATAGCTATCACAAAATACCACTATTGACAAGAAACGGAGGCGTTTCTTAGTTATAATTTTTAATTATAAATCCACAAATTATTAACACAGGTGTAAGTAAAAATTGAAGCCTCATAAAACACAGAGATCCGAACCACGAAAGAATTAAGTATGAAATATGAGTAACGTGGGTGCACTTTGATTTATGAACGTATTTTATGTTGTTTCGTAAATAAACGTCTGGGAGCTCAAAATAACGTTAACTTTACTTTTATCACATATGTGTGGCTAGAAATACGCTAAATTTGTTTGCTTAATAGGCAAGTAAAGAAAAATAGGCTATACAGAAAATATTTTATCCAACGATTTTTATTATAAAGAAAGAATTACATTTGTAACTGTTACTCTCATAATTGACATAAAACAACGCTGTAATCTAATAACCATTACCTAGGTAACCTTGCGAAATAGGTATATACAGAGCCTTCAACTTTTCATTAAAGTCCTTCAAATGACGCACTTAACCTAAAGAAGTCGCGGGTGCAGCCTCTATATTTGGTGACTGCATATTTGTTAGTTAAAGGACTACACTTGCGTTATGAAGAATACTACCGGACTAAGTTCACCACCTTAGATTGGTAGATATATGAATAAATCGCGAATTTCTTTAGATGCATATAGTTATTATCAATCACCGATTATCATTATTAATTTTTAATTGTTTATTTTGTATTTCGTGCTATTCCACGCGTGGGAAAATAATATTTAAATTTTAAACAACATAAGAGTTGTGACAATAGGGTTAGAATCCGCACCTTCTGCATTTTTAAATCGGGTTAATAGTTTCAGAGATTACCCCCTACATACAAACTTACAAACAAATTATACCACTTTGTGATATTAATCTAGATATAAGGTTTTCTCATGAAGTTAATTTGTCGCCCTCATCCTTACACAAAATTGACCTTCTTGATATGGCTTTACGATCGCTCTAAAGCGACGACGTTGTGTATAGCAATCGAATGTTAACCATCTAATTCCAAGTAAGATTTCCATTCTAAATATATTTAGTGGTCTACGTTTTTCGCAGTTTACCGTGAATTATTAATTCAAAATAATTTCAGAAATCTTAATAGCGAACATTAAAACTAGCAACTAATTCTAGAGTTCACAGTGCATAAGTTAATTTCATTGTCTTCCCGCAGCTCACGAATAACAGTCGCAGTAAATCCCGGCAGACAACACGGCCTCACCTGCACTCATTATATTTACGCCGCAATAATAAAACTTTCCAACTCGCTCTGAATATTGAATTCGTAGCGGTGTACGGCGTGGAGTGAGGCGGTCGCCTTACTTATTGCCGTCAGTTATGCAATATGCTCTGTAGGTTTTAATAAAGGCCCGGGCGAGGGCATTTCGAAAGTTTTCGTTTCGCGAAGGCGGCTATTGCTGTTACGCCGCAATGAGCCCCGCAAAGCCGTGGCTGGAACGTTTTCGTATGTCTAATATACTCACAAGCATAGCGCCAGCGATACAGTTTCATCTATACTCATATTATAAAGAGGTAAAATTTGTTTGTATGCTCGTAAGCTTGTGTGTAGGTAGAGATTACTGATTCGATTTGAAAATTATTTTGCGTTGGACAGCCTATTTATTGAAGAAGATTATAGACTACATATATTACAACACACCAAGAGTTATAGGAGTATAAACGCGTGTGAAGTAATTGTATGAATTCATATTTATGTTATTAAAATAAAAAAATGTGAGGAATTTGTTGGTTGTCTTTTATAATCTCCCGTTGAAATAGCTTAAAGGCGAACAAAGGCTTCGTAACGAAATTTGTGGAGTATGTATTATATATAAAATTTAACTAAAATGCGCTTGCTGTCCAGTAACATTGATCAGTCACGTCCTATTACATGTACATATAACATGTCATTTACATTACTTACATGTGTTACTGCGTTAATCTACAAATTGGGTTTTTAATCGGTTCATATAAATAAAAATTAATTCACGAATGCATGTAAGCAAATCACGTTAGAATGGTTGCAGTTATTTGGCTAATTCCGTTTTTGCTGCGTATTGTAAAAAATAAATGAAAAAATTACATTAAAAGAAACTTCCTTTAAAAAGGGAACACTCCCATTTTAAAGTAAGTTTCTTTTAATAAAATAATTAGTACAACCATATAAAGCCGAGGCGGTCAGCTAGTTATGAATAAAATAATTTTAGTACCTTTCAGTTATTATATCGTTATTTAAAGTGAAAGAAATCAATTCGAAAGAACCGTATCGTTAAAAATAATTACTTCTAAAATATCACATCACTTTTGCAAATCATACAAAACGGATTTAAACAATAACCGGCCCTGCAGTCCTTTATATTGCTATACAAAAATATATACTTTATTAGTATACAAAATTCAATATCATTATCAAGGAATAGTTGCTCTAACAGGCTACTCGTGTACACGAGCAAGAATTAGCGAGGTGCAACACGCATTAACTTATCGATTAGACAAAGCCCGTCGTGGCTCGTGAGTGAAAAGTTTCTCTAATAGCTGGTACGTCTCGTCAGACAAATGGGATCAAGCAAGTGCACCCTCACCAGGTAAAGCGTAACGCGATATCGTTACGCTAAACATTGTTTGATGTATATGTTTAGATACGTCTTTTAGTATTAAGTTAATTTTAATAAAATAGCTTAAAAAATGTACACGGTTCTAAGTATTGAATTATTACTAATATTATGTAGAGAGTAATCTCTGAAAGTGTTTAAGCGATTGCAAATTTTTTTTTTGCGTTGGATATGCACTTTATTGAGGAAGATTATATAACATCGCTACGACTCATAGGAGCGAAGCAGCGACCATAAACGTGAGAGAAACCGCAAGTGACATCTAGTCAAAAATAAAATGCTAAGGTAAATGGTGAGCTACCGCTATCGCAATGCGATATAGTATTTTGAAAGTTGATTTTTGTTTTTTGTACTAAATGAAACGAATCTACCGTAGATTAGCGCGTTCGAACAAACAAACAAACTCTTCAGCTTTATAATATAAGTACAGATTTCGAACGTCTCTTACATTTCAATACAGAATCTATACTAAGTATAAAACTGTAGCATGTTTATAGCGATAGTTTTAATGAACTCAATTAATTAAATTTAGTCACTTTTACCTTAAGGTTTTTACACGTAAAAAGCGAATGTTAGATAAAAGATCGCGGTGTGCATTACGGGGAGCACCTGCATAGGAAATTGCATTAGATGCAGCCACCGCGTAGGGCGAGGCGCATCCGGTTCATCTATTTATTCTCACCGGCATTTATCCAGTTCAAACGAGCGGCTAAAAAGGGTTAATATATTTATTATTAACCGAAAGATACAGAAGGAGGCTATTTTTCATGTATATGTATGTTTATTTGTCCGTTACATTGTCCCCTTGTAGTCTAAGGAAGCTGACCCATTTTGAAGTATAGGGTGATGTTATTTCGAAATTGGCAATATAATTTTTTTAATTACTAAAGTCTTATTCTTTCATTCATTTGTGATAAATGATTCAACGCGGTCTATATAGGTGGGTACTTCATTATATTTTTATAATTATTAAGTATTGATATTAAATTCACATCCACAAAAACAGTACGTAATAACTTTTTGTAAAGTTACAAGTCATATGTACCCACTCATCAACTTACATTTATAACTGATAATGAAATAAAAATTTATTAGTTTGTTTTTCATTTTTTTTGTAATTTTTATTTTAAAATGATTATGTAAATAAATTTGCTACTCACACAATTGTATATCTTACATTTATAAATTTTGTTCTCAGACTTTCATAAAGATTTACATAAGTTATTTCTTATTGCTTTACATTTAAAATAAATTACAATCAGTGCCTAATTTTTCGTAACTACATACGACGTATCTGTTACTAGGTTATTATCACTTACGAGAGCAAAACTTGCAAATGTAATTCTCGCCTTACGATAACTTTATATTTCAACAATTGCTGTAGCTTGTCAACCGCTCGTCTGCGCTGTTATATAGCGATAGCCCATTTGCTTATGGGCGTGTAAACACAAAGGTGCATGGGTGCATCGAATTCCGTGACGTGAAAGCCTTCAAAGTTCAGCGTTTGAAGCCGAGCCGCGGATGCGCCGCTGGCAGGAAATTGAAGTCACCTCAGCTCGCTCCAACAATGCTTTGTTAAAGAACATCTAATTTATCTGTTCGACTTGTTTTGCGGAATCTCGTTTCAAATTGAATATCGATTTTTCATATCCGTTCCCGTTTTGTTGACTAGTAAGCTGTGCATTCGGAAAATACTTTCAATAATTTAATTGAGGTCTATATTAAAAGTTTGTAAATTTTGTTTGCAAATGTGATTTACACACCTATACATATACCCACCTAGTAATAGAATTACAAAGTATTGTTTCTATACTATTAAAATGTATATATTTTATGTGTATAAAACTTTAAGCGAATAAGTGTTTGTTTCTATCTACAACAAGAAACCTTTTTCTCTAGTATAATACGATTATTGATTATAACATAAGGTATACATTGACGTAAAACTTATATTTAAAACTACAATACACTATCATAATCAAAGGGCTTTCCTTAAATATTATATTTGAAGTTATATTTAATGTAATTATCGTTAAAATCTGTGTCAACGAAGATCACAGATACGCGACGTCGCAGACCACGAAAGATACGCCTGTAACACGCACGCCATTGTAAATATTAGTTCGCGAAACTCATCAATTCCGCGCTCCAACTTAATAAAATACTTGGCGCTTAATTGAAAATGAATACTGGCGTCGATGCGATCGATAAAATATTCCGCAGCCTTAATCCGCGATAATGAAGCCGCCCTCGAAGGGTTGCTGAGGGGCCCAGTAATAAATGTTGCGTTCCAAATTTAAAATCAAAGTGCGGAATAAATTTTGATTAAGCGATTAGCCAGACCCTGTGAGGTGTTTGCGTTTCTTCGCGCTTGTATTAGTGGGAAGATGTCCTTTCGTAATATCAGAACACAAGATTAATTTACGCGAGGAATTTTAATTATGGAATATATTTTGCGAAATTGCTTTTAATGTTCTATTCCGTTAATATAGCAGAATTAGTATACTAATGATAGTATATTTTTAGAAATTGAAACTACTTTTGTTTTTTTTTTCTTTTTAATTGCCAGATTGATTGGCATTTATGGTTACAGCTCCACTGCTGTCATAGTGAATGTCTATGTCTTTCGTTAAAAAAAAGACATACTAATATAGACAGACTTTTTTTCAATCACACTGTAGTTTCAAAATTAGCGCGTTTAAACTAATTCTTCAACTTAATAATATTCGGAATAGGTTCTTGATTTTAATTAACAGTACATTACAACAATTTACAAGGAAATTGCGAACATTTCCGCAAAACTACTATAAATAACAAGCCATCCGACCTGCGCATGCATCAGTATCTAATGCAGCAGTCGCGCCACGTTTGATTAACGCGACGATAATGTTCCGTTGAAATTCATTATAATTTTATTCATGCACTGCCAGACCTCGGTTTATTAGCTCGACTTGAGACTGGATAGGTGCAATATTACTGCAAATGTGCTAAACATTAAAAGTTATAGTACTTACTCTAGATTTAAATATATATTGTGTTTTGTGATGCGACGAAAAATGAAAATAGCTGGTGTTCTGAAATATAATTAATATTTCTAATGTAACAATTGCAATTTAAAGTAATATTAATAATGAAAATGTTATTGCCGATTAATAATCGATTGATAATCGATAGTCTATTAATATCGAAATATCGATATTTATATCAATATTATCGACGGTATCAACGATACGACTGTATCGATAATATGTTATGTAGATAGTATGTTATACGTCAATATTATTATATAATTCCTACCAATCGATATTATCGATAATATTTTATTAGCAATAATATCGACCGGCGCCATCGATTTTCAACTGTTTATAGTGAAATCATTAGAGTCTATAGTTGACTTTGAAATCAATAGTGAAACAATCGATAGTTCGACGACACTAAATGAAAAGGAGTTTAATTGCTTGTCATTCGTAAGAATTCATGTAATTTTTTTTTCAATAATTCTTAACGTTTTAGTTTATACAGTATTGTAATTTCAAAGAAGGTGTTTGCCTAAAGGTAAATTCCTTTTAAAGTAATTTACTGCATGTATCTCTTTGACGCAGAGCACCTCACCTAATAAGCCCGCACTCCAGTTAATGAGTTTACTGCATCTTGAAAAGTTTTTAAAAGTGCAGAACTTCTTGTTCGCTAAACCTTCGCAAGTCGGCAATTAACTTGCCTGTTCGGCACACTCTGCAAATTAAATATTTGTATTTATTCTGTTATTACTACGAATAAACTCAATTTAAATAGCTTTTCATTAGCTAACTTTGCATCTGAGGAATTAAGTTTCAAAGGTTAATTAAGGCAGAGAAATAGTACAACCCTATTTTTATTTTTAATATATTTTTAATAAATTACATTAACTTATTGGAACAATGCAATCTAAAACTCTGGTCATTACATTTATTTGAAATATGAATACAAACATGATTACGAAGTTCATTTATATTATTAAATCGATTGTTGATGAGAAGTTTTATTAAGAATAACTTATAAAACTAAGGCAGTTACCTCATATCTAACACAAAAATATTATTAAAGTTACCACTTACTTATCACCATGATTTTAGTACCTCTTGATAAATTATTATATTATAATTAGAGTTTAACATATTTCAAAAACTTCATCTTCAAATTTTTTAGTGTTCATTAAGAGCAGATTTATTAGAGAACATTCGCATATTGATGACAGACAGTTGGCAGAGTGGTCACTGCAACTGAAGAGCTAACGGTCGCGAGTTAGAGCCCAGCTCACAGCAAAATTCTGTATTGGTTATACGGATGTTAGTGTTTGTGTTGTATGTGTTTCCGGACCCCGAGACAGGTTCATGAGATCCTATATATTGAAATCATGTCAACTTCTGGAATTACTCTTCGTTATAACGTTTCTTTTTAAATATTTTATGTATAGTCATTTTTACCCTTTGCTATGCGTGCTAATAAACAAGCCATTTCGATAAAAAACAAAACATTTTTCATTCAACCCGCTCAGTAGTCCAGTAGCATCGGGGAGTTGTAACGAAGTTAGTTGGTCCATTTCTCAATTTTCTCAGTACAACAGACCCCTATCCTAAGATGGACGCACAAAAGATACACCTAACCCTTCGACAGCCCGCGGCTCCACGCTAAAGTCAGATACTGCGGCTCGATTCTGTTTTATTGCTTTATGAAGAATTTTGTGGGGTTTATCGTTAACATTAGCGATCAGATTTTATGGATATTTCATCTCGATAATGTTAATGTTCGATGGAGATTTTATTTTTATGCTTCCTCCATTGTTATATAATTTTTTAATATTGCTTTTTTTAATTAAAATTACTAGCAGGATAACTTACATATGTACATACAAATATATATAAATTACATCAAGATAAAAATAATATAGTATGTATTTTTATTGTATAAATTAAGTAATGAGTTTTTTTGCTTGACAGTCTTTTATACAAATAAATTAAAAAAACTGGTTGTAGCTTTAATTAAAAATATACACAAAGGTCACAATGATTGTCAAGAATAATTTGATTATATATTCTTGTAGACAAATAATATAAACATAAGCTAAATTTCAAAATTCACACGTTAAAGCTCAAACAGTAGCCTTCGTTATTGTGGTGGCATCCGTTTTCTCAGCATTATATTAAATTTTATTATCGCCATGGACTAAGTAATGGGAATATCGTGTAAGGCGGCCGTCCGGAGCCCTGCGGCGTCGAGGGGGTTGAGTGGGGATGGGGGGTGATTAAAATTTCGGCTACCGTTGATGACACAACACTGCAGAGGATTAATAGAGGTTTTATGAGTGGATTACATTACTTCGACTCGCTTCAAGTGTTGTGATTTTGTTTGCTTAACATAGGCTAAATGTACTAAATGTCCCGAGCGCGGGCAGAACAACATTAGCGTTATATGTACTTTATTTCTTCAATGCGTAATGCGTTTACTGTAATTATTGAAATATTAAATATATATGAGCAAACAAAACGAATCCGATTTTAGTTTAAACATTCGAGCTGTCGAATTTTATCCAAGTTTTAAAAAAATGACTAAGAGTTAAAAAAGATCTATGAAATTAGAAATATAGATAAGTAAAAGTTACAGCAAAAAAAAAACAATATAATAAAGTTTTTTAGTAATTATTTTTTTATACTCAAATCGCTTTAAGGAGCTGATATTTTGTTATTTCTATTATCAAATGAGTTAAACAACAAAATAAACAGTAAGACGTAATAAAATCAACTTGACCATTTTTCCTTTAAGGAAATAAAAACAAAGTCGTGAAAAAACTACTTATTATTAAAGCATTGTTAGTCAGCCGTTTAAGAATAAAATTGAAATAAAAAATAGAAATAGCCCAACAGAAGCAGTTAAGAACATTATCGAAGGAAAAACTATTCCTTATTCGAAATACGAGTAAAAAAGAGTCAAACTTTCGACTATAAAAACAGCTAAGAGGCTCTTAAGGAGAGATAAAGCTGGAAACAATCAAATTAGTCTTCGAGAAAAACGCAGGAACTTGGCTCATAAGCGAAATAATACAAACATTTATCAAATCCTCACTAAGACCTTAAAAAGTATAAAGGTAAAACAATTTCTTGAAAGAAAAAAAAAAGATATTTAACTTAGCTATAACATACACTGTAAATACATCATTAACCGTGGGGCGTGACAATATGTTGGACAGCAGATCTCTCGTAAATAGCTACCGGGTAAATATTTTTCAAAATATAAATATTTTATATATTTTACATCTACAATGATAGGTATTTTATTCCATCGACTTTTTAGCTTCCTAGGAAATTAAACCCTCTCCTATTGATGATTAAAATTTAAAGGTCAATCTGTCTTATTTTAGTGGCAGAAAAAAAATTAAGTTTGTATTAACTATATCAGTTTGGACAATTTCTTACTTAGCTTAGTTTCAAGTAAATTCTCTAAATGATTTATACTTCAAAAGAATAAACGTCATCATAAATAGCTATAATTTTTTTCATCGCTGATTTAAAATTTAAAAAGTTTTAGATATTTTTTAGGTGGGCAGGAAAGTTTGAGTTCATTTCGTTTAATTACTATCTTTAAAGGAGTCGGATGGCGCATTTAATTATTTCCCAATAAATCTTAAACGCGCCAGTAGCCGCGTTGATCTTTCGAGTGTGAAGGTTTATTTAAGGGCAGCAATATTTTTTCCTCCCCCGACTCGAGCTCACTTCGTTATATTTATTAAAACATCGCCCGAGATTACAAAGAACACGATATTTTTTACACTAGAAGATGTGAAAACCAATTAAGGAGATAAAAAGAGAATCCAGCGAGGTGCCTGCATTAATTTCTTTTTTGCGGGGATTATTTTAAAATTGCATTATATTCTTGTTAAGACGCCGTCGCTTCCGTTTAATGATAGCACTACCCCTTTCTTTTTAATTGCCTCAGGCTATTGCGAAATGAGTAATCAGGAGGTGCTCGGCCGTTCTTCTGATAAAACTTTGCAATCTCGAAATCTTAACGCACATCCAAATTTAACGGATACTCATTTTAATGAGCGGAAAGTAAGATATTTATGAATTAAACAGTTATAAATATTTATGGTATGTTAAATCTGATTTTAAGAGAAATATAATAATAATAAATTGTTGTTTTGTTTAATTATAAAGTAGTTTAGATTGCTCGCTTTGTAAAATGCTTCTGATTTATTAATTAATAATAAAAAATTGCAGTGGTAGTAATTAAGAATCTCTAGTAAATATTGAAATATTAAATATAACAGGAAATTAAAGGATTTCCACAAAATTGCTAAAAATACCATTGGTTCCAAATAAACCAAGTTAAATAGTGTCTTAACATTACAACATAGTATTGCGTGATTTCTGACTCTATATTATACCATGAAACTCATTGAAAAGAACATAATATATTTAAAGTGACAATGAAAATGAAGATATAATTCCCACGAACAAATAAATCGTAGTCGATCGTAGACTATGTGAATTCTGACAGGAACCGCTCAATTCGGGGCAAAGGCATGATATAAGTGTTCGTCAGAAGTGGTCACGATTACAAGTGAAAATAATTTCCGAAAAACGTTTACGCACATAAAATGCTCCTTAATTTACAAAGAATAGGAAGGAATCGACTGCATTGCTAACCTTGCTGATGTCATTCACGATATCACTAGCAAATTTATGTTTTTACTAGATCGTTTTGTTTGAACTTTATTGCGAAGGCAATAAAGATGGTATGCGCGTTAAGGTAAGTTGGTTCGACGCAGTCTCGGTTTATTAGTCATCGATGGTGGCGCGATAGGCCGGTGCCAGGCGCGGGCGGCGCGCACGCATGTACTGTCAACACTACCCTAATGAACGGCAGTTACACAACGCACGTGATGCTAAATGTCGCTATACTTCCTGCTGTAATTTTATTGTAATTTGTGCGTATTTGTCATGTAAGGAGAATTATGGCTCTATCATAAATAGAATTAACGATAACTTTTTTGATATGGAATTAAAAGGAAAATCGATTAAAAAAAAGTTATCAGAAGACCTAAATAAATATCTTTATATATCTTACACAGGAAAACATTTTAAATAAATTTAAGAATAAATAAAAAAATCTCTACAATCGCTTTCACGAGTTTTTTTTATGAAAATTAAAGCAGCACCACAGAACACGATTTGCCACGAATGTTAATTACTGTTCTTATTTATGCGACTGCAGCCGTTCGCGTTTCGTGACACCGTCTTCGCAGAGACAAAATAAATCGTGCAAATCTTGTAGTCGCGGTAAGGAATATCATTAATATTAATACGAAGAATATATGATTTTTCTTATGTGCAAATATAATTCTTATTATATTAAAATATGTTTTGAGTAAATTCCTTTAATCAGACTTATAAAAAGCATCATATAAATAAAACAAGCAAAAAACATAATACAATTCTCTCTTTTATTGATAAAGGATTTAATTATATCTATAGAATAACAAAAGTTCACATGGGCCACCTATTGTAAAGAGTCATTGTCATGCAAATCTCATTTGGCAAATACTGAGATTCGAACCATAAGAAGTATTAGCTATGCCTCACATAGCAATAGCTATAAATGCTGTTATAAAAAAAAGTATTGCTGATTTGTGGGAAATCATTAACCGATAGCATCTATACTGACCTGTTGTACACGCTCCATCGTTGTTAGTAACAGTATTATTTTTATTCTCTAGTATTAAATACCTTGACATTATTTAGAATCACATTACAAATGCACCATTAGTTTTGTAGTTTAATGCGCACGTGACAATACCGCAGTGGCTTGGATTTAATATTTAATACTAGTATATCGTGATTAACTACGAGTATATGAAATGTAGACTCAACATTCTCCTTTCAGGAAACAAAACAAAAGCAAGGAAAACACAACAAAATCAAAGAAAATATATTATAATACTTTTGTTGTTAAACAAAACATAACCTGCCTTACTACAAAAGATTTAAGCATATGTTAAAATTAAATGTTTAAAAAAATCCTTACTACAAATCCGAGTCTAAGGACAGTTTTGAGTTTGACGTGCTTTAAACCAAGCTTAACATACGCTTAATAGATGTATTAACCCTATATTAGCTATCAAATATAGTGTGTGACATTATATTAATAAGTTTTCCATGATTTTATTAATCTGTTAAGCAATTTTTAAGCACTATTTAGCTAGACGCGTGTTGTTTATTGCGTCTTTTGTAGTATGGCAGAATGTGTTTAACAACGTTACACACATTCAACACGTTCAACGTGTATCTAACTAAACAGTGTTTAAAAATGAACCATTGCCTAAAATATTATCTAAATTTGTCACAACGAGTACAATCATAAAAAAAAAAACTTATTAATAAAATGTTACATTTTACATTTGACAGCTAAAATAGGTTTTAAACCTCTATAAAACTCACATAAACATGTGTTAGTGCATAGCTAAAGTATGTTTAACTCAAAACTGTCCATAGACGAGTATTTGTGATACGGGTTTTTATAAACACGCGTTTAACGTATATTTAAATGTGTTGTAGTAAGGCTGAGAGTGTGTTAGACAGATTGTGCCGTCAAGATGCGCCGTCGCCACATCCGACTCGATCCGAAACGAACACGCACGACCCTCTTCCGTGCCAGGAACTATGGCGTCCGTAGAAGTCAGATGTAAAGATAAAACTTAAATACCATAAAGTAATTAGAACGAATTATGGAACGGTTGTTATTAGATTATATGCATAGTTATAAGTTAATACAACTATATTAGAATAGAATAGATGCTTTGTTTTTTTAAAATACAGCCATTTAATTTTTAAAAAATATCGTTATCAAAGTCCGCATACGGTTGAATTTTGATTGAGTGTTTTTTAATGTACAACTAGCTGTGCCCCGCTGTTTTACCTGCGTTAATTTGAGGAAAAATCATAGATTTCAGAAATTAGCAGAAACAAATATACAGACAGACAACAATTTTAAAAATTGTGTTTTTGATGTAATCAATAACAATCAGGGGCTGATTATGATAAACTATCGCTATTAAATCTCGCCTCATTTTGCTTTAGGGCGTCGTTTTAATATAAAAATTACTATGGAAATTAACTTACATAATTATGTGATAGCAATACTTTAACGTAGTCTTTTGTTTTTGAGATCATTAAAATCACGATGAGGACTTATAGATTAATTTCTAAGTGCTTTAAAGAAATTAAAGCGGTAACTAGTCTTATTTGCAGTCATAGGCGAATAACAAATTGCGTCCGATGTCGTGAAATTTATACTTTTATATCTTTTCGAAAATAAATTGTCATCAATATTTATTTTAGTATACAGAATAAATATTGATGACAATTTATTTTCGAGTATGAATTTTGAACATGAATGACCAAATCTGACACTAAAGAGAATAGCGAAAATTACTCAACAATTTTCGCCGCCGATTTTGCTAAAAACTAAAACTGTTAAATCATATTCTAATATTGTATATCCAATTATGGAATATGAATTAACAACATTATTCGTTTTCATGAGATATTTCCAGAGTATTGAATTTTCACAAAAAAAGTTCGAGTAATTTTCTTAAGCCGTGTTTAATCACTGCGCAGCGTTACAATATTAATTAAGCAGACATTTTTGAAATATTTCTTTATAAATCACAAGAACGGTAATGTCCCCCTAAAACAATCTATGTAATGAGAACGCATAAAACAATGGCCGATAATTTACGAGCTCTGAAGGAAAATCGGACTGCTCGCACTTTACATTTATTGCATAATAGCGTTATTAATATTTTTTATCGCTTCAAATATTTGTACAATGATTTGTCAATTTTTAATACATAGGTAATTGTAGAATAAAAATAGAAATAAAATAAAATTCCTCATATTTAAAATATTCATTAATGTGAATTTAATTAAAAATAAGATTTTATTATTATGTTTTAATGACTTTCACCTAGACCCTTATGATATTTGTATAATTATTCTGTAAAGTTTATTTTAATGGAAACCATAGCAGTATCTAATTTCAACTTATAAAATTGATATTCTTTATGACAAGAACCTCGTCTCCTAATATTCTCGTCTTTGAAATGGTACAATTTATTAAAACATCCAAAACATGGTATACCAATATTGAAATATAACACAAGAAATATAAATTAAAATTTGAATGGGCGCGTAATACGACAATAAAACGCAGCTGAGCCGCGCCCCAATCAGATGGCGATCTTGATAAACGACCACGGTGAGACTGCATTCTTGGTCTATACCTATGCGATGAGAAGCCGATTTGAGAAAATACTTACAATATTATTGCTAAATTATATTTCATGTGCTTAACACGTTATTTTTAAATACATTGTAATGTCCTACTTCCTTCTTCTGTTATAGATGCGAAATATTTGAGGATGGATGTTTGTTGGTCTTTTTGATGAAACTTGGCAGTAGTGTAGTTCATACGTCAGAATAACACATGAGTTATTTTTATTTATATACCATACGGGTAAAGACGCAGGCGGATGATAGTTCAAGTGTATATTCTCTATATACATATAACTATCAATAAATGATATCGGTTTTATCTAAATAATGGTTTGTTTTTGTTTTTTGTAACTCTTTCACAATAATTAATTTTAAATTTTACAACCTGCAAAATGGTAGCGTATAAAAAATACACGGCAATGACAGAATAGAAATAATTACTTCGTATCCCGGGCAAGGCAGTCGTAACGTTCTGGTAGAGGCTTACGGGGAAATATACGGCCATCCTGCTCTAGTGCATACGAGGATTTAAGAATAGAGCGAGATAGCTAACTGTTGCCTAAATAAAACATGACGGCTGAGAACACGAGCCATATTGCCTCGCTGGAAAAGTTTTAAAAAGTTTTCTTTGCGGACCCATTACAAGTAGGATGCCTTTGTATGTGTGCGCGCTCGATACACGCGGTCGATCGTCCTATGATGCGTCAGGAGACAAAAGTTATTTCCCACGTTGATACCAATACATAAAAATAAACCACTATTCCTGTATTTGTCATGTATAGTTATAATAGTTTCAGTGGATTTAAAAACAAACGAAAACTTCTGGATTAATGTTATCATTAATATACGTTGTAATTTTCCCGGTCAATTTTATAACATGTTTGCTGTTTTCCAGGCTAGTAAGTATATTAAAGTAGAACTTATGTTAAAAACATCGCTTCATTGTTTATGCTAAATTTTATTCGAAAAAATGACATAAATAACTAATTTATTTAACAAATAGAAAATTAAATAACAAGTATAGAAAAAAATATTATTAATTCATTCCATTTGCAATCAATTGAGGTCGTGTGACCTCAAACTGCGTCTGTGTAAGTAAAAACCCGCACACAGACGAGTTGCACGTACACAACGAAAGTAGGTTTATTTCCATGAAAAAGTTTTGAAAATCGATGGCTTTAGCTCCTACGCTCCAAAACTTTTCCGTCATATAGCCATAAATACCCGTTGTACGCCCGAGTCGTGTTTTGCTTCTACACCAGTACACATCTAGCTATCGACATCGAGTTCACTTGTAATAGCAATGTTTTTCTTGATATTTAATAAATTCTCATTTATATACGAGAGTTGTTTTTGGGTAATATTCTACATTCAATTTAGGTAGTAATATTTAAGTAAACAAGTACTTGAAAATACCCTCTTATATTGACATGTTGACTCGATGTATGTTAAATTTTGAATTTGTTTCTTTTTATTTTTGTCTACAGCTATTGTAGTTCTATTTATAAAACGATCTCTGGATGTTTCTTCAAGTTTTATCAAGTCGAGGTCCATCTCCACTTTTTCATTTCTCTAAGTAAATAAAAAAATATATGTATCTTTTCGAAATATTTTGAAGTCATCGTGCTTATCTCAAATTGCAAAGTAAATATTAAAATAACGTGTGTCGCAATCCATTCCACTGGCAGTTCACCGTGACGTGCCGTTCGGTCTGCGGCGTACGCCATCTTGAAAATATCCGCTTGATATATTATTGTTTATAAATAATGACTCCGCGACCCTCCCAATTTAATTGTGGCGCATCCTCGAGAATGGCTTATTAAGCGGCCGGTTAATATTTCCTTATTGGGCTGTAATTAATTTTGTTAGTCAGGTGCTACGCCCACGGCGGTTATTCGGTGCTGTCTAAACGGCTATTATCTCCCGCATTATTTTGTCATGGCCAATTTGTTTGAAGCCTTTGACGGCTAGATGGAGATTCAGTTAATTAAGTCGCCTCGATCCGACATCGGGTTGATTCGCGAATCATTTTGGATTTCTGTTGATTACGTTGTTTTTTGATAAGATTATGTTTTAAAACGGTATTCTCGTATTAAATATTTTACTTATACTTTGTTATTATTATCGATCATGTTATAACCAGGTATAAAGTTCTTGATGCTAATGCCGATGTTACATATAATTTAAAATTGGTGAGAAATAATTGGCCAAATGCGTGTCGGGCCACGCGCAATGTAGGATTACGTAGGTTCACGTTTCAATATACGGACATCCATATATGGATGCTGATAAGAAATACTAATGTCAAACCTATTCTCAACAAATGTGTTTGAAAACGTATATATCAATGTTTTCTCTTCAACTTTAATAATAGGAATGATGAATTTTAATCAGATTAGTTTAATAAAAAGTTTTACCTAATAATAAGTCTTTTAAATATATTAGATTATTGTATATTACAAAATATGGAACACATATCATTATTCGAAACATTAATTCTAGACACTTTTTTCCGAAATTATTTAGTTTAGATTGTTTCTTTTATTAAAATAATGTTAAATACGTTACGCATTAACAGAATACATCAATATCTCCGAATTTGACTTTTTGTGGGTTGACATATTATTGCTTATCATCATCTATATATATGATTGATAAACTTGTATTTACTACCTGTTTTATTTTATTGAAGTAATTTTCAATGGAACTATTACGAACTTTTACTTTTTATTTCTTTAAGTAAATTCTATAAGTTAGTACACTTTTAGTTACTAAGTAACCTACAATACTTACCTTGCTGTGATAGTTTTTCTTTTAATTTGAAACGTACTACTATCGTTTTTTTTAGATTTTGAAACAACGATTTAGTTGGTAGAGGGGTAAGAGATATTTGATTCTATAAATTAGCACTTTAAAATATAGGATTTCGCAAATGAAGCTCGGAGTGGAAGAATAGATTAGAAAAAAAAATTTCTCTCTCTTTTTTTGCGAATGTTATTTTTAATCACTTTTAATAAGGACGTTGCACCTAAATCTATAAAAATCTATAATATCTATATAGACACTACGTCTTTAAATTTTATTATTTCCACTTAAATACAACATAAAATTGACTTTAAAACTTTAAAGTAGATTTACCTAAGTCCTTATTCTTAGGTCAACATGCACATTTTATATCAAAAGATTAAACTTCAATTTGAAGTTGAAGTACCCGAAGTAAAACCGTCGTTAAAGTTAAATTTTAATTGTGTCGTGGTAATATTTGTAGTTGACATCTCTTGTTTCACGGCGTCAATTTGCACTACAAACGCGTGAGGGTTAACACCAGATAATTAGATATGAACATCGAATAGTTGAACAACCGTGCTGAAGTTGTGGGCAAGGTCGAATTAGCGCCATGACCTTCCAACTGCAGCCCTCTGCCCGCTGGTCCAAGTAGTTTGCGAACAACTGCCATAACTCCGTAGGTACTCTGAAACTGGGTGACGGTCTAACCGGCCGTTGACTCCGAGAAAAAGTTCTCTTTAAATATCCACAACTTTAGTTTAGCAACTCAAATTTAGTTTGGTAACAAACGGAGTAACAACAAGTCGCAACAAATCCGTTAGAAAGTGGCGCGAGAGTCGTTTTCAAGTTCAACGATCGGAGTCACGATGTTGCTTGACATGTGACGTCATCACGTGTGCATGCATATACATCGCATAATTCAAAATTTCTACGATGCTATGACGTTTGATGAAGAATGACCTTGAACAATAGCTGATGATTCATGATTAATTATTTTATTATTTATTTCAGATTCTTGTTGATTCATGAAAGGTGACTGTAGGAACGATGATTTTGATCAGCATTGTGTTATATGTATGTTTTGTTTAAGTTAATGCCAATCAAAGGAGTTGGTACGTAAATCAATTTATCGGTTATATATATGTTTATAATTATATATTTTTAAGCATTTCTTAGCGAATGATTGTTTATATATTTTACTTTAATATGGAAATAAAAATGACTCATAGAGTTGGGCCAGGCGCTAAGTACTACTGTGTACTACTGTGCTATAGGTCGTATCGATTGACCCCAGTTTGCTCTTAATGCGACCTAAAAAATTTTCTGCCTTAGAGTTAGTGTCATTAAATGGTATTAAAAAATATTGCGGATATTAACAACGTCGTTCCTACTTATTAAAATAACTTTTTATTTTTTTATCTTTTGTTATAATATATTTTTTGCGAAATTGACGCTAATATTTGTTTTAAATATAAGTCTTTTAGTTCGTGTCTAATTCGTTTAAATTTTTTATATCATATTTTTATTATCATCAGTTACGTAAAATGTGTAGTTTCAGGAAGTACAAGCTGTACAGGCCCACGTCGAGACCGAAGTCCTGAGCAGGACTGTCACGTCAGCTATGCGGTGGTAGACGGGCGCATGCGTCCGCCCTCCCCCCTCACACTCCTACCCGCAACACGGAAAACTTTTCCCTGACATAGGTATAAATACAAGCGCTCACCCGTCGGCAACACTTTTTGCCCCCCTCCATGGGGTGGGAAGGCAAAAGTTTTGCCAGCCCGGCTCGGTACTCCGTACACAGCGCTCTTCCACTTTTTCCTGTATATTGAAATGGAGGTGCGGAGAAAAGAGTAGAATTTAGAAGCTGTCGTACAAATTTTAATGAGGAGTGAGTGTAAGGTGAATACTGTGTCGTGTAACGAGCTAGCACACTTTGTACGGCCATTTTAACATTTCCATATACGTCATTACGACGGGACTGTCTAAAAATACAAAATAAAATTTTTCGAACTTATTTCGTACATTCTAACAATGTTATTTGCTTAAATAATTATAGCTTGATTTACCCTCAATAAAATTATTTCAAAGCTGTCCATTCGCACCTGCATAATAGATATCCGTTGGTCAGCCGCAAGGCAGGTCAACACCTACTTTACGATAATCACAATTAGGTGAACCGCTACTTCATCACGCTGCCGCTCGATAACAAGGAACTGTATTGAATGATTAATAACGCGATTCGCGGCTTGTTTGCATTTGGACCGTCCGTTGGGGAGGCTAACAAACTTATGAATAATATGCCCGAGTTTCAAACCTAAAGATAAATTGATTTCCTCAAAAACGGCCTTCTGATTTGCCGTCGCGGTCTCAGAGTAATGACTACCGACGTGAATTTTATTAAGCAGAGTGGGTTATTCAAACAGTTTGTTTGCTGACAACGGTGGCATATTTGAGGTCTGTTAAGGGTACATTCATCACCGTGCGGGTAGTTAGTGCAACGCCTGACCCCATGTTATCTCTTTGGCGCAGTGACGCGACCTCAGTCCGCCAGTGACTGATGACTTGCCTTAATTAAATTTTATGAAGACCTAAATATTTATTACAAATAGTAAATCCGCATATGGTAACATTCCTAAAATTTACGACTAAAATATTTTATCAGCAATTTGGCAGTTTCCATCACTGATGTTGCTTAGTCTGCAAGTAAACGATATTCTAAATTCTCCAGCGCTAATGCAGTTGCGTAGTCAGACTAACTTAAAGCCGCCACCGACCAACTCTGACGTTGGCATCTAAAATTCAAGGAATAAAGACAAGCAGGAAATCAACGTGTCGGACAAATGTAGTCAGCGTCTGTTACGTTCGGATCAAGAACTGGCTGATTCGTTTCCAAATTTAGCGAGAAATCACTCTGTCTAGTTCTAAATAAAGAGTGATGTGTGACCTATGTTGATGTTCACATACATAATTCGTAACGAAACTTTACCGACATGAGCGATTTATTTAAAGGTTACCTGAGTTCTATGAATGTATCCTTTAAATATATATTATTAGGTAAAAATTATATATTCATACATTTTTCATTTCTTTTTATACTGTATTTTGTACTTCTTATGTATTTCTTCTTTCAAACATTTTACTCGTTATTTTTTTTTAATATCATAGAAAAAAAATGTTAAACCGATTAAGTTTTCGTCAAATAATTGTCGCTTGAAAAATAAACCTTCCACGAGAAAATATTTTTTTCGAGTGCAGCAGTTTTTTCGATCCATAGACCACTTACCGAATTTGCCAAAACGTATTGACTACTGGCCCATAGGTACTTCGTTCCTTTCCATCGATTTTCAACCAGCCATGAATAAAGCTTTTCGGTATTTAATACACGCGAAACGTCAAAGGTTTTCAAGAGATGCCTTTTCATCGATCTATATTTTTATAAGCCATTCGTTCTCTAACATCAAAAAAATTCGAACATCATTTCAAAAACATATATGTACAACTATGACGATTATAAATTATAAATAACTTCGTTGTACCTACAAATGACATGAGAAAAAAAAAATTAAGATAGTATTTTTCATAAAAATATTTTTAGATATATTTAAACTTTTTGGTTTTTACAAATAGTCCCACGAGAGTATCTTTTAAAAAGTTAAATACAACCGACTCAAAAATAGAATACGATATTCAAACTTTGCTTTCAGCCAGTTCGAGTCAACGCCATTCGTTATAATATAAAATTGAATGGAACATTCCAATAGAATCGATATTTCGGAGTCAATTTCGATAATTAAAGTTTTTCGTATTCAGGCTTTTGTAGTCGAATAATATTTATTACGACACATGAATGTTTTATTTTAATATAAGTTTATTCAATGGTGTGAAAAACATAACTTTTAAAAAACAAGTCTTGTAACTCAGTTTAATACTAAGTCGGTAAAATTATTCTGTTTCTACATAACGGATCATATCAATATTAAAAATCTTTAATATTTTTAATAAATAGATTGACTGGCACTCACACTACATTATCTAAATTAATATAATATTTTATAATCGAGAGAAACATCGTGTTTTCATGCGATCTCATCTCATTTAATGTAGATAGTCCTGCTGTTTTTTCTTTTGGGATAACATAATTTATAATAGAGCACCAACTTAATTTTTTCTTGGTCACACTGATGAGGATGGGTATATGACACATGTTTTCGTCGTTTAAAAAATGCTTAAAAATTAATTAAGAAAAAAAAGCAGTATTTTTTGTAGGCGACTGCAATTAATATTATTACAAAAATATTAGTATATTTCGTTAAAAACCAATGCAATGAAATTAATTCCGCTACCGACGACCGTTCTTTTTTCTCTGCAACAAATAAAAGAATGACACGATATTAAACTGGAGACGGGGGTCGTTACTCAGCGCAGCGTTCAGATTTATTGGCACAATTGACAAAGTGGCAAATGGGCCATTAGAAATTAGGAGTTTCGAGACGCTCTACGGAAAAATGTACCGTAATATTTTCAGCTGTAAGCAAAATTGTAAGCAATAAATAATATCCAGCTTCGTAGACCAAGAGGACGGTGGACATGTAGTTCCGTTTTACGCTGGTTAACACAGGAAATAAACTATTAAATTAATACGTGATTTTGAATTAGTATTTAAGAAAATTACAATTTTGATTATAAATAGATAAAAACAATTTGAAATTCAAATCATAATTTTAAAAATAATACCTCTGAAGAAAAAATATTATATTAATGTTAGAAAATATGGTAATTTTTTTTATATATTAAACTTTCAAGGAATTATTGATAGTTTAGTACATCATATATTGCACGTTATTGTTATTGTCATATATATATATACGCTCTAAAACTACTGATACGACTTGATTATTTTTTGTTTTGTGTTGAATAGTACGTTTATTTGGGACGTTTGTAGGCTATATTACATCACGCTACGACACACACCAACGAAGTAGTAACCAAAAAGGCAAGTAAAATCGCGAGGGATAGCTAGTATTTAATATAGGTATGAATACCAATAGATTATATCGAATACAATAATCGTAATAATCGAGCCGAAGCGCACGGCAGGGGAACTAATTCTACAAATGTTTTCAGCCGGTGGCTCACGACATGTTTATCGTCATTGAGTAATAAAAACGCGTCTAATGACTCGAAAAGATTCGCGGATACGAACGAGATTGTCTCACTATTTCATATATGGGTTAATAAAAATTTATGTTCAGTTAAACTTTGTTAAATGCACCGTCTACGAACGAATTAGGCCTTTATGTATTTATTTTTATCCTCTAATCCATTTGGAATAACCTGTCGTTAGTTTTATTACTTTGTGTAGATGATTCGTTTTCTTTTTACTGTACTTATTTACTAACGATTTTCCTTATATATATTGTTTTACTAAACGCATTGTAGACTTATAATATGAAAAACTCTGATATACTCGTACGGTATTGTGTGAAATGATTAATAAAACCGCAGAACTATCATGGGGTAAATTTACTGGTTTTAGTTATTACAAAATTTTACTTATATTGATAAAACGATTATTATTTTCTCGACAAAGGCGTAAAATGCAATCTAAAATAAGGAAAAATAAAAATAAATGCGTTTGGACCTTGTAAAAACTAATAAAAAATTATTAAAATAACTCCTATAGCTTAAAAAAGTACAAATTTTACGTTTATTCATTTATATTACCTACTTTATAAATTTTATACCTTTAAAAAATCAACGGTCCCTAATAAATTCAAAAAAGAAATATAAGTACAATGATATTATTTTTTCAACGTAAAAAAAATCCTTTTTACGATCGACGAATTCATGAAACGATTTTTCAAATGCAAACAAGAAACTCTATAAAACCATGCAAACACATCAGCGGCGTCGAGAATAAAGAGATTATCTGGTAAGAGCGGGAGCAAGTAAACAGATTATAAAAAAGACATTTGGAGCTCCTTGCATTCTTAAATCGTAGATATTCATAGCTACGAGGCTCGCTTCTTCTTTGTATATTTTTAGAAACTGTTATATTTTTATTAATATCGTAAAATTTCTGCGGTGAAATATATACTACAGATAATATTTATAATCATGCCGACAAAGTGGTAAAATAAAATATTTAAATAATAATGTTTAGAACACTTCTTCTAAAGGAAGCAAGGTGGAGAAATAAAAAGGAAAATTTCGTATAAATTCTACTGTAAAAAATGTATAAAGTAGGTAGTAAATATAAGATTATGAATCATGTCAATCAAAATTTAAAAAATTAGTTAACTACGGAATTCTTACGTGGCGAGTGGTCTGACACTCACATAATCGTTTTCATTTTCTGTTTCTTCTTGTTTGCCTCTACAATCTGAACTGATTAAAGGTTCTTGTTTTAGCCAGGAATAAACTTTGTTAAAAAAAGAATTCAAAACCTATTTAAAATTTAGAAAGTTTAATTTTTAGGGTTCCGTACCTTAAAAGGAAAAACGGAACCCTTATAGGATCACTTTGTTGTCCGTCTGTCTGTCTGTCTGTCTGTCTGTCGGGATGTCAACCCTTTTTTCTCAGAAATGCATAGACGTATCATGTTAAAATTAATATCATATACTCAAGTCTACGATGACATGCGGCCGTGAAAATATTAAAGTTCTAAGTCAACGCAATCAAAAGATAATGGAAAATATGTCGTATATTTTGACCATTTTAGCGTTTTTGCAAGGGAATCAAAACCTATAGGGTACTTTCCATTGACCTAGCACGATGAAATTTGGCAAGAAGTAAGATCTTATGGTACAAATAAAGGAAAAAATCCGAAAACTGTAAATTTCTGTTCGTGTGTCTGTCAGTCTGTACGTCTGTCTTTCAACCTTTTTCTCAGGAACGCGTAAATGTATCAAGTTGTAAATTGATCAAGCGGAAAATATGTTAATCTTAGAATTAAAATTATATGTACTTGTAACAAATTAACATAGAAGTTGACCATGGTCAAAAAAACAATTTTACAAACACTGAGAAGAAATTTGTATCAATACGAAAACATTAAAAAGCAGCAAACCTTTATAAACAACGCAATGCAATCAATATATCGCAGCTAACAAAATGATAGCGCGATGCAGCGTACAGCTAATGCCATCTATTACAACATTATGACATTAACTGTGATATAATTCTGCTCGATTAATAAAAATTTTTATTTTTATTATTATTTAAACGCGCTAAAAATTATAAAATAAACTTTTCATTTAAAAGTTTTATCGTCGATTTATAACGTCATTACGCAATTAACATTCAATATAAGAGCTTCACGCGATTTGATTTAAGTACTCGTATTGACTTAGTACGAAAATTTTAAAATTAAATTTAAACAGATCGAGTTATTTAATTTACTTATTTATCTACACATATAAGTCTTCTGGTTATTAGTAACATAATTAGTTATTTATAAATAAACAATTAGTTTTGTTCGAATTAAGGATTAATTATTTTCGTCTTGGCAACACTAATATATATTTCGATATTTTGATTGATAATGTAAATCTAAATATTTTACGAACGTAGTGCAGGGGTAGTGGAGTGTAATAGAATATAAATAAAAGTAAAACGAGAATAAAATATAATATAATTATGTTGTTAATGTCAAAGTCAACAAGTTAGTTCATTGAAATTGTCAAGAGATGGCGCTAGGTGTATCCTGAATCGCGCTATAACTTTTTTTTTTTGAAAGTATAAGGTGTATTAGTACTTAAAACAAAATTTCGCGTTTCCATGGATTGCATCCATGATCGTGTTTTAAATTAAAGTGCTCCTAAGTAGTTTCAAAATAGTTTTTGGGACGTGATCCATATTTACATAATATTTGATTATATTTAAGCGACTTCTAAAAAGGAGTGTTTTCAATTCGACCTTGTATTTAATTTTTTTTTATGTTTGTTCGCCGATTACGCCGCCATTTGGGTACCGATTTTCAAATTTTTTTTTTGTTTGAAAAGGTATACTTCCAAGGTGGTGCCATTGTCTTCAGGTCAGGATCAGATGATGGGATCCTGGAGAAATTGAGGGAACTCCTCAAATATTATAGGCAAGCGTATACCGATTTAGGTATTTTTGATAGTAACTTATGTGGAACTGATGATGAAGACCACAAATGGCGTAGATGGGTTAGTCTTATATAGATTTCTATAAGTTTGTACGGAACCCTCGGTGCGCGAGTCCTACTCGCACTTGACCAGTTATTTTTTATTTAATAAGTTGCAATTGTAGAATTTGTTTAGTAATAATTTATGAAATTAGAAGATTTTATTTCAAAATAATTTCATGTTCTATGTTCTACATTAATAAATTAAAAAAGGTGTTGTTCTTGATACCATCACAAAAATATATATTCCATACACCAATAATTACCGGTTATCGTTGTAGTAGTATTTCAAAAAATATATATATTAACAAACATTTTTTTGGCTATTCAACGGGGTAATGCTGCCAGTATTTTGGGAACTTTACCCAGATGCAGTGGCTTAGATGAGGTCTACAATGTTTTGTAAAATATAATCCTTTTTTTTTATATTAATTAAGATGTAAATAGTTTAATATATAATCTTTTCTTACAAACATTTTTTTAAAGTAACAAATATTTTTACTGCTAAAATAAACAATGCGACTATTGTTTATATAAGAAAATACAGATTTCCCCTCGGAAACTTAGTTTCGTGTGCACTAACTGCGCCGTCCCGCGGGTGCAATGCGTCGGTGTCCCGCGTCGATGTCCCGTCCCCTGTCGCGCGCTCGTGCGTGTAGATAAAAAATAATTGGTTCGTTCGCCTCGAATTATATGAATCGTACCTTTCAATTTTTCAGCTGGTTTTCTTTAAATTAAGTATAGTATGGTATAATATTTTACTGTTTTATAAATTTTTTGTTCCGAAATATCACGAAAAAGTTGATTTTTTTTATAATAGTTGCAAGCACCTTGTGTTAAAGTGTTTGAAAAACATTTTTGTGTTAGTTTCCACACAATTGGGTAAGCATTATAATAACGTATAACTTTATTATTTCTCTAACAAAGGAAAGTTAAAATGGGAATTTGTTTATTATTTCCACATAGAAAAGTATAGCCAGAGGTACAATTGAATATTCCTTAGTTGTACCGAAAACAATGCCAGGCTATGCAACTGTTCTTGTGTTCTAAGTTCAATAAGTGAATGTGGGTATCGGCAGGCTGGCATTTTGAAATTAACATCTTAAAGCGAAGTTTCGAATTGTTTAATCTACGTTCATTCCCCATTGGCTTCGAATGCAGCGGCGATCGGCTCTCGACTCACAATGGGTGCATTGGTTCGACTCAATACAGACTCATATTTTATTAGAGTTCGACAGAGCAGCTTCGACGATTATTATTACACAAAATATTATATTCGCAGACGATAGTCTAGCCGTTCGAATAGTAACATTTAATAGAACGAATCAATCGAATTGATTGGAATCAATAATTTCCGAAAACAGCAATTGCGAAATGATTACGAAAACATTTTGTGTTACGTTTCCTAACGTTTCTAAATTTCAATTACGTAATAGCTCATGACGCACTCAAGGTAATTATTCAAGTGCTTCACGTTGAAACAACTTTGTAATCAAACAAAGTGTCGAAATAGACGCTACAAAGTTTGCAACAAATAAGGCGAGTGCACACGTGAGGGTCCCATTCAACAAGTCAAGTTGCCGTATTGTGTGGAGCGATCAATCATAATCAGAGCCTCTTTCACCTCGACTAATGGTCCACAAAATGGCGGAATGCGTTTAAAATCTGTGAGTATTCGCGCCCAGTATTGGGAGGTAACCGCTCGGAAATGGAGCACAAAGCGAGCTCGCTGGCTGATCCATCATGTGTCGCCGCAGCCGCACCAGACAAATACGCATATTTGTTACGGTTTCCGAACGTTATTTCAATTTCAGATATTTTAAAAAGAAAAAGTAGCCTTTCCTTTAAGTAATTCAAAACAAAATTATACTCAAAATATTCTTACTTATTTTTTTTTTTAATTTGAAACCGAAGAGTATTTGGTGAAGAATTTTTAATTTAATCGACGTCTCGGTCGCAATGTGTGTACGCTTTCACCGCAAATCAGTCTACACGGGTTCTATTGTTCGCTTTGTTATTTTAATTTTTTCCCCAGCGAGGAATGTCTTTGAGACTGTTCAAATGACGCGTGTAATATCAAGGTTTGGAATCGTCGTTTGATGTAGAAGATTAGGGTATTTGGAGATGAGCGTTTTGTATTTTTCACTGAATAAAAGCAACAAAAGCGTCGATTTTCTCCTCTGATCCCTTTTGTGGTGCACCAAATGGTTCGTTTTGATGTTGCCTCCACTTTTTAGTGGCCGATAATGAATAAAGAAAATAATAACTCAAACTTTTTTTGTTTTCTTTTTATTGTCTTTTAAAGCAGAGATTTACCAACAATTTAAATTTGTTCTTTTTTGTTTTGTATAAAAATATATTTATTATTCTTTTCGAACGAACTTCATTCGTATCTTGTTTAAAAATAAATCATTCATAGTACGAAATAAGACTCGAACGCTTTTAAAATCTTCTCGGAGTTCCTCCTGTGGCGTCGCTAAGTCTTGTTGTAGACTACTTAGTCTAAACATAAAACAAGGTTGGACATTGTGGTTGAAGAAAAATATTTCTCTACCGGATTTTTTCTAATACTACATTTATTTATGTTACGAAGGAACAGCTTCTACTGTTAGAATCCCTTGAACATTATTTGTGTTATAAACATGTGTATCGTTTTGTTTTTTTTTTGTGACTAAATAATATTTTTCCAAAAATAGGATATTTTGAGATGTTTTATATTTTTTGCGAATAACATTAAACTATATTTTTCTTTACTTTTTTTATTTCGTAACAATACCCGGGACTATAATCACGGATTTTCGAATATTATTTTTCATGGTAATTTGTTATTATGAACAACTATTCTGTTTAATGATTCGGTTGACAATTCCTCCTTTCTAACTCTTATGCGTAGTTACAACTGCGCACTATTTGTCTGGTAAATAAAACAAATAAAGAAGTATCGATAATCATTGCTACAAGCAAAAAAGTATACAGTATATTAATAGTTTTATTTCATTTACATTTCACTTTAAAAAGAAAATAAAATTGTCTCCTTGCACAACAAAACTCAATTTGAATTCACGTAGTATCTTTCATTATTATACAAATATCGGAGAAAACGTCCAAGACACCACATGGGTCACCGAGCGCGCTGTCCGAAGCAATACAGCGGACGCTAAGCAGAAAATTCCATTCCCGCAAAGTTTTGATTGTCCAAGGCAGATGGCATTCTTGCCCGACACATTCACCGAAATACTGAAGAGAATGTCGCATTTTATTGTGTTCATATCGTCCAAGTTTATACTCAGAAACTCATCGGCAAGTGTCATTTGGACGTGCAACGTGACCGGACAAACACTCACCTTATCGCGATCCTTTATTGTTTGCGTCGATATTTTTAATAGATAGCGTCTTTGTTTATCCTCAACCGAACGCTATACGCGATATTGCAATAACATAGTTATTTCATAATGAAGGGAAGCACGCATAACTTTCGTATCCTCCACAATAAACATCCGCAAATGCAACTTCCGACCCTCGGTAATTTTTATCCCCTACACTAATTGTAATTTCATTGATAACACAGTTTACAGTTTGACCGGTCCATTAGTGCGAAGCAAGGTGGCGTCCGCTCGGGCCTTTCAGGGTATTTATAACCTTTACTATAGTTGCGGCAATAATTTCATTAGCGGGGCACAACTAGAGGCCGGACAAGACAAATGGTGGCCATTAGGGGCCTAACGACGGCCCTCGTCAGCCCCCTAAACTTTTAACGACGAGAATCAAAGTAAATACGCGGCATTATCTTGCCGATTTGGCACAATCATACAATCCAAGGTGGGCAAGGGTTAGAATACGCTAATAGGATGTGCGCCAGTCAGCAGGTGGGCTAATTAATGCAAATAGGGACGTGTAACTTAGTGACCAGTGGCGAGTCACGGATTTACTTCTAAGATACTAAAATAGGTCGTTAAACTTTATAATCAATTCAATAATTGAGCTATTTCGTCGTAGTCTAATACTACTGACTTGTTTTTTTTTGTGCTTTAGATATGTTTAATTTTGTGTTTTTGTAAACACTAATACGTGAGTAACAGTGGTCGTCTAGAGGTATCCGGTCGAAGTTCATTAAATTTTCAACCGTTTTGAAGATTGACCACAGATAATCAATTATCAATTTGACCACAGACTTCAACAGTAGAATAGAGAATATATGCGTGTGTGTGTCAAATACATGGTGGTGTGTGTAATGTTTTTTTATTGTTTTAATGTATTTTTTAAAGAATAATTTAAAATATATATCAGCATTCCTCTTTCTGTAAATAAACTATAGGTTTGCTAAATTTCATACTCCTCCGTTCGCGCATTTTTATAAAATGGCGTAAGAAGTTTTTGTTTCGCGTATTAATATATAAAATCCTTTTCACAACTTATTTGTTGTAATAAAAATATCAAATAATTATCATACAAATATTTGGCAATATAATGTAATCAGCGAAGAATGTGAACCAATTTGGAGTAGTGTAAACTCATCATAAGTTCTTATGATATTTCCTTTCCCATTCCCGGGGGTGGTGGAAATCAGTCGCACATTCGTGCCAGTCTCGGGGCAGTCGTACGTTAGTGCCCGGCCCGGGTCATTAAGGCCCATTTGTGGCAGAGAAACTTCCAGAATGTAATGCAATGTGGCGAGGATAAAAACGACAATATTACTATTTCAAACTATATTTTATGCTGAATGAAAAATCTATTTTTATATCATTATCAGTTGCATGTCATAATTTTTAAATATAACGACGATTTTAAATAGCTTACAGATTTAACATATTGTATAGTACTTAATTTAATACACATAATTAAGACTTTAAAAAATATATAGATAGATTTCAAAACTACATAAGAAAATATCATTAATTTGAACTAAACTTATACCAGTTATCTAGATTTAAAAATTATATCACTGACCCGACTTTTCAATTTTTATGGTTAGGATTTGTCAATCTAAAAAATATTTTTAAAAATCTAAATGAAACGAAAGGACGATATAAGAATGAGAGTTGAAAATCTCCCCGTTTAATTTGGTGAGATAAAAAAGGAGTAATTTTACTAACTCCAAGTTATTGTTCAGTACCCGTACTTTTTAAACATCCACTAACAATTAGTTATCAATTACTTAAAGCAAAACGATAATAAATAATAATAATAATAAACGCATCACACTCAACGGCTCCCATTAACATCTCATGGTCTTGTGTTGGGAGTCCGG
The DNA here is from genome assembly GCA_037950945.1 of Hypolimnas misippus. NCBI lineage: Eukaryota > Metazoa > Arthropoda > Insecta > Lepidoptera > Nymphalidae > Hypolimnas > Hypolimnas misippus. The sequence goes on from JBBEEQ010000024.1 coordinate 4,626,298, forward strand.
AAACACACACACCACTAACACAGACACCCAGACCGCGACAAACATCCATATGGCCAATACAGACGTTTACCGTGAGCGGGGATCGAACCCGCGACCGTTAGCGCTTCAGTCAGTTGCAGTGACAACTGCGCTAACGTGTCTGTCAAATTAATAAGATAATATAATAAAGAAGTTGTTGCTTTTAGTAATTATCATAAGCTTATGAACCTTCGTCGTTTTACAAGGGACAAATATTAATTTATATATTTTTATCTTCATTCTTTCCTTTGAGAAACTGTAGCATTATTTCTAAAGAAATTTCTCGAACGTTACCCTGTACTTATTGTTAGATAAAAACCACTAACAAAGAGGTGACCTCTATTGTATTTAGTCTGAATAATTTATATTTAATCGTAAATATTTTAAACCGTAAAAGTTTCAATTTAAAAAATGCGTTCAAGTTTAAATTGTTTCTATTAGCATTTCTTCGTAACTTTATATACAAATTGGATGAATATTTAATAAGATTTAACGATAACAGATATTCTTTCATCGACCAGTGTTATTATAAGCGTAATATATAATAGCGTTTATATATAAAATATTAAGAAGATAAAAAAAGATATTTGTACGATTATCTGACGAAAAACTATAACATTTTAAGCATTTTGTAAGTCTCATATTATATTTATGTAAGAGTCTATTTAGTCTGAGATCTGTATAGGTCTCTCTTTTTTACAAAACTTACATATAATAGTAACTGGTCAGTGCTAGATGCATTAACCCACTAATAGAAAAACCAATAACATTTGTACACGTGTTCTTTTGTATTTATTTGTATATCTATATTATTTATGTGAAAATACAAAACATACACTATACAAACGTAATAAAGTAAAATGATATAGAATTATCTTGTTATGATTAATTTGATCATTTTCGCGTTTCGTAAATAAATGTTGTCGCGTTTCGTACAATCGGCTTAGTGGAGATGAACATAAAATTACACCAAGTGTCCGCATATGAGACGAATTTACGACAACTCGTTTGTACAGGGCGATTCAGATAATGAGAGGTGATACAGGCTGACGTTTTCTTTTCGTAATACTATGGACCCCCGATAATTCGGCATCTACCTATTCCGGCCTCTCTAGTAATAATGTACCTACGTACAAATTTAAATACATAAAAATAATAAAAACAATTAAATCGGATTGTCAAGGATTTCTCTTTATAAAGATTTAGACTACAGTTTTGGTAGTTATTATAGAATACTGTTAGTATTTCACAATGCGACAAATTCGATAATCCGACTTCTAAAAAAGGAGGTTCTCAATTCGTCTGGGACTTCTTTTTTATTTAGTGTCTATTGATTTAATTAATATTATGTCTATTGATTTAATTAATATTATACCGTCATTATTTCCATAGAATTTTTATCAAAATCGTTTCAGTAGTTTGGTATCAAAATCAAAAGAACTCAAAATGTCTCTAATTCTATAATTATTATAAAAATAAACAATAATTATCATTATAAATAAATTTATAAGCATTAAATTAATTACGACCTTACGTTTATCATTCAGCAACTTTAATAAACCAATGCTTTTGTTACCATCCTGTATATAGTAAGAATTTCATTTCGCACATATTGCTAAAGTACATACCATAACGTATTAAGTTAATGAGAGACAACGCGCGTCTCTTCTGAGGGGAATATTGGCCGAGTGTTACTTTATATTGGGAACACGAATACATCGTTTCATTAACACGGGATTATATGACATCTGAGCCTTGTCGCAATAATATGTAGCACAAATAACATAAACTTACCGTGTTATATGTTTGACTAAATCTAGCGTTTTAGATTATGAATGCCTTGAATCTAATTTCCATATTTTCTATTATTAACTCACTAACAATTCTGTAACTTGGTAACAGTTAGCTCGTGAGCTTTATGATAGCTGTGGCTGTCAAAAACAAAGACACTATCATCAATAAAATCTCTCAGGTGTGAAGCAATCAGACACCACTTGTGTAAATCTTTATGAAAGTCTGAAAACATTAATTATATAAGTGTAATTCTCACTTAAAGAAATGAATTTTCAAAAATCTTTACAGAGTTCTCACTACGTCATGTTAAAAATTTCTTCGAAAATTTTTATGTAAAATAGAGTCATCAGTTCGGGCCGTCTATCAGTTAATAATAATTTTATTATTCTATACTTGATGTTACATTAATATTAAATATATATAAGCTTTTAATTTATGACATACTAGCTTTTCCGCGGCTACGCTCGTGGTAATGTAGAGTTTATTATACCACTGTCTAAAACTTATTTTCTATGTGACCGTTGCACCCGCGCGCCACCTGCTTAAGTTAATTTCACTATCAATCAAATCAAATCAAAATATGCTTTATTCAAGTAGGCTCTCACGATTACTTTCGAATCGTCAATACGCAAAAAAACATTAGTACCATACTATATTTGTAATCTTTTCGCAAGTGTAAACAACAATATGACAAAGTTTTATCGCAATGGTATGATCGGTATGGCAACGCGTAAGATGTGAACAAACAAACATTAATATATTATATTTTATATATTACATAACATGTAATAACAATATGTAAGGACAAGTAGCAAATGTAAGGACAAGTCACGCCACAACTAAGTTCAAAAAAATTAAATGGGGTCAAATCAAAACAGATATTTCCTTTAATATTTTAAAATCATATTTTTGCGACTACAGTATTTAGTACCTACACCACAATTTAACTTCCGTATAAACAAGTGGAAACAAATAAATGCTTTTGTCAGTACACGTCACACACAATCATTAGTGTCTCGTCATTCATTCAGAAGGTGAAGTGGGGTGGAATGAAACACACGGCTCGCTACTTTTTTTATTAATTTACGAAATAAAGTTATAATCTTGTTAGCGTCCCGCCGACTCCATTGTGACGCTACGTTACCTGGACAGTGTAATAGGATCAACTTACAAAACACTAAGTATGCAAACATCAAAAGCGTTTTACGAAATAAAAGAATGGCGCTCCGTTAAGAGGCTTTTCATCACGATTGTTTTGATTTTTAATTTCCTCTGCATGTTAAATATTTACTTTGTACATTTTTAAATATTTAAAACGTAATCCGGTATTGTGTTATTCGTGTTTAATACAACGCACATTATAAATATAAAACATATTTCGATGATTTAATAAAATAAATATGAGAGACCCTTGATAATGTACCGAAAAGCAATAAACATGACAACATCGCTTAGCCCTAACGGTTATGGAGCAAAATATTTGAGATCCATTTACCGAGGATATTAGCCGTTAAAGAGGTACTTGAAAGGCAATGGAGCCTTTACCTCGGACCCTTTGGGAGGCGCTTTCTCAAGGAGCCGAAGGTGTTGTACCCCGTCCTAAATACGATCTAATTACGAAATAGTTTCAGTTCTTGATTTATAGATTAAGTTTAGCCGAGCCCGGGTCGCACACGCGGCACGCTGGTACACCACTGACATATTAAAATCCTTTCTCGGGTGCCATTCAATCGATTCCATTTGCAACATTTGGTCATCTTTAATTTTCACCTCAGTAAATACGACGAATAAATACAATTGAAAAAAATTATTTAACTTGATATTATACTAATCCAAATCTGATTTATGATATAAGACAATCCTTGACAAAAGATTAAAAATTACATGTTGTAATAAATAGGTGAAAACTCACAATGCTAAGTGTAATAGGATAGGAAAGTAATCAATTAAAGTAGATTAGACATTAAATTATTACCGATGCAATACAGACCTACACCTACACGGGACGGTATCGGAAGGTGTTAAAGGAAAGACGGGACAATCTCAAGGTATTATCGGATTCCGTGGGTGTTCGGCTCACAATGGATGTTCCTGACCGAGCGGAGCTTACACTGTGGGCCCAGTACTTTGTACCAAATCACTTCGCGTAGATTTATTACCGAGTGTCCCCATTACCCCACTCTCCCCCCATATAAATCGTGGAATAAGTGTTGCCATATTTACCGGTGACGTATCGCTAATCATGGTGCCTTCTGCGGCAGTTGCGACTCGTGAATAGTAATTATTAATCTAGTCCGATGACGAATTTGAATAATTTATATTTGAAATTTATTGCTAGTAGGTTATGGGTCATTTTGATGTAGATTACGCACATGTACCCACTTTTAAGATTAAATAATTTATTTAAGTAATCATTTTTGAATTATTCAAATTAATAAAGAGAATGTTATCTTCAAATCAGTTTGTGTTTAGCGAGTTTTTTACGGTTATTTATCTTTTATTAAATCTTTTCTTTTGTAATAATTTGTTTACAATAATATGTTCAAAAATTTTTTTTTTCGATTTCTTAAATTATTTTTCGATAATAAAGGATAGAAATCTATTAAAAAATAAGACGATAATCCATACATATCTTTAAGAAAAGGTAAACGTAATAATTAAGAGTTTTATTGATAATATTTTCAAAATCTCTAATAATAAAATAAAATTAACAGCTCATGCGATAAAGATAAAATTCGTTAAGGGTAACTTAATTATGCAGTAGAGACGGTCGTATAAAGATCTAATCAATCGTTCGTCTCGTCCAATTGATCGTCAAACAGACCGCAAAAACAACTAATCATCCCTCCTACTGACCGATTCTGACCGGTACGGTTTGACGGACGGTAGGTACTAATTGGTGAGTCGTTGATTAAATTGTTACCAGTTGCTAATATATATATATTAATAAATAAAGCTAAAACTTTGTACCCTTTTTTACGAAAAGTATTAAATTTCGCATACTTATAGTTTATAAAGAGAAGGAAAGATGAATGCTAATATTTTTTTTTAATTATGCGTAAAAATTAATAAAATCAATTAAAAAAAATTACATACACTACCATATATTTTCCAGACACACACGCTTATATACTATTTTGTTTATTGTTAACAATTTCAACTTTAACACAGTCTGCGTTCAAATTGAAAATAGATTATTCGTGGTCAATCTTGAAATCGGTTGAAAATTTAACTAACTACAGTCGAGTTCCGACCACTAGGCGACTACTAGTTAGTATCTTTGATATATTATGTTTTATTTATAGCACCTAAACACTTCACTCTATATTAACTTATAGACTACTTTGGGAATAGTTCATGCTTGTCAGTCGCAATGATACTTTCCATCGATGCCAAATCGAACGAGTTAACTCTAGCAGGCTTATTACGATAAGCTTCCGCTATTGCAACTGATTCTGACTTTCGTATTGAAATGAAAGAAATCAAACGTCAAAATGGTTCACCGTAGCTAGTCTGTTACTTAAACGTCTAAAAATGTCAATTCGAGATAAATTACACTGTAGCTACATTTCTAGATTATATTTCACAAACCAAAGTGTGCAACTATTTGGTAATTTGATGTCTTTCTTTTATACTAAAACGCAACCATAGTGTGAGAATTACAATCGTAAGTTTTGCACTCAGACATTTATAAAGAATTATAAAATTTGTTTGACATAGTATTACACCCGAAATAATTTACTGTCAGTGATCTTTTCATCGTATGACGTCTTATTTTTGTCAGCCATATTTATATTTCTTACCGGGTTACAGAGTTGTTTTATGTTAATTACGAGAATAAAACTTACAAATATAATTACCGCCATAGATTGTTAAAATGCTGTATACTTAGACAGCGAGTTTTAATAATTAACATCTCGGTGACATTTAACAATTGATGATTTATTAAATTGAATAAACTTAGCACTGGTCAGGGGTAATTTAATACGTTAATATTACTCAACTAACAGTTGCTCACTGTTCCGCTCGCGTAAAATTTGAAATTTGATAGACGCGTCTTAGAAAACTGAAAAAATCCTCCAGTGATCAACTTAAAACGGTTTTATACGATTATGTATAAAACAGTAAAATGTAATAACCTTAAACCAAATTAAGTATAGAAATTATAGACGATGATAATGAAAGAATTTAGGATATACTTAAATATATATTTAATCTTCCATATCCAAACGAATAATATCTCGGGCTGTTGTAACTCGTTAGCAAATATAATCTAGGATAGCTTAACTAACTCTATATAGGTACTTAATTAATTAAAAGAGTTCTCGAGTAGATTCCGAGCAACTCGAATTTACTCCATGTTTACCTGCACCCATGTTTGTGCTCAGTACCCGACTAACGAATAAATTAATCTTAATTATTTATATAAGTTAGACTCATTGCTTTTAACGATTTCGGTGGCATCTGTCCAATCTAGTAATGTAACCGCACCCGTGTATCCTTTGTCCTAACGTAAAATTAATCATATTCAGGATTCAATTAACATAACAAAATTTACACAAGACCCAATTCTGACAATTATCAAATTAAAACGGCCGACGTAACGCATTATATGAGGAAAATTAAATAAAAGATCTTCATTAACGTGTTGAATGTGTTAAGTGTTAAGTAAATTTGAGTGTAATCGCGCTAAGCCTTTTTTCGGGGCGGTGAATCCGGGACTGAAAAAATGTGCCGGGTTTTATTGGCTTGTTACCGGGATTTAAAAAAGGAGCGGTTGTAGACGGGACCCCGGAATGCGTCCCGACCCCGGCAGTCGGCGCGTTTGATGCTTGAAAAAAAGAGCCACTTGTTCTGATGTTCATTTTTGCAATCGCTCCGATTCCACGATTATTTTTTTTTTATTGAAATATGAATTGTAGAAAACATGCATTGCTGGAACGTATTTTTATTTGTGATTAATACTTGTATATTTCAAGTAGCAGAATTTTATAGTAATAATAAAGCTTATGTTGTATGAATGAAGATATGCTAAATAATATAATGAATTTCAAAGCATATTAAAGTATGTGTTGTTTTATTTTTAAACAATGAAGACGTTCTGGTTATAGAAATATCGGTAGTGTACCTCGATTGCTCATCAAAGACTTTAAGTGATACTCAGAGCCTCTCGAGACTTAGGGGACTTCTTAAATATTCACGCAGAGTGACTTCCAATCGTATCATTCACGTTTATAAAAACTGAATTAGTAAATTGGAGGCTTTGTAATTTTTTTTGCGTTTTTAGTATTATAGGTATATCGAAAATTATATTTTATCATTAAGATGTTAGGTAATATGATGATACGTATATTTTAAAATATCACATCATAATGGATATAATATTTAGTAAGAAACGAAAAACCTTATCAAGTTTAAAATCTTAGAAAATTTTCTCATGTCGATATTTCGTCAGTTTTTATTAAAAACGCGTACTTAATGTTAAATAGATATACATTATTTTAATTTTATACTAAGTGTCTTTAGTTTTTAGATTTAAGTTTAGGTAATGTTTACAAAAGTAAATATAGTAACATAAAACTATCTGCCTCTCGCGGTATCACTCGCGTTTATGGTTACTACTACGCTCCTATGGGTTATAGCGTGATGTAATATAACCTTGTATACCTGTAACCTTCCCCAATAAACGGGGTGTCTAACGGAAAAATATTTTTTTAAATCGCACCAGTAGTTTCAAAGATTACCCTCTACATATAAACAAATTTCACTTACAAAAAATGTTTTTATTTTTACATTCCGAAATTAGTAATTATTCTACATAATTCAAACATTTATTTATCTTTAGTTTTTGTATTTACATTATATATACAAATTCATTTCATTTTCTTAGCGTCTCGGCGATAAATAAATTAAAGCCTCCCAAGGTAGCGATGTCATGAATATTTCGCTGGTTTTTTTTCCACTCTTTCTCCAGAATGTGACATCTAGCCGGGGGTGTGACAGAAATAAATGAGGTAAATTAATAAAGGGGAGCGGTTAGTTACAATTACATTTTTTTAAATGTAAGCAAGCCGGCTCCTTGTTACGCTTTGATTTTTCTTTTGCGACACGCCATTTGTCGGCTCTACGCTTTAAAAGAAAAACGAGGAAAGTGAACAATTCGTTTTAAGAGGAGAATGTGCTTTGTTAGCAGTTTCAACTCATAAAGGTTTAATATTCAAAAATAAAAACGCTAAAATGATACTATCTAAGGTATATTTCATAATCTTTTGTTTAAAATAAGTTGCTTTATATAATACTAGCAGTTGTTCAAGGCTACGTCCGCGTATATTTTGGAATTTCAGCTAAATAAATCTACTAGCGAAATTGTTACCGTTCCAGGATTAATTACCACCTGGCGTCATTTTAAGGGATGATTTGGAAATTCTGGGATATATATATCTAATTATTTTCCCTAAGTACATTACTTACATACATTACTTGTGCTGAATTTAAGGAATTTCGGCCAAAAAAAAATATCTTATCCATAAAAACTTTTTTACCCCTTGCACCTCAGTGTGGAATAATAGTACCCCGTTTTTTATTTTATATTTCATTACTATCACCCAGAAGTGTAGATCACGGAATTAGATTTAGCATACAAACGTTTTTACCCCTTTTCGCCCTCTTAGGGGTGAATAATGAAAAATTCTTGCTTTGTTGATGCCTGCAACCTGAAAGTCACATACTGCCAAAATTTCAAGTTCATAGCCTCAGCGGTTTAGGCTCTGCGTTGATAAATCAGTCAGGACAAGTGATTTTATATGTATATAATTATATGTATATAGATAAACGTAAACTATTAACGACGATAACAAGTTCAGATAATATATAAAGGTTAATAACCATAAATAAAAAGTATAAAGCAGGTATTTATTTTTAAATGATAGATTCCCTTCTAATTTGATATTGGTGTATAAAAATAACTGGTCAAGTGCGAGTAGGACTCGCACACCGAGGGTTCCGTACAAACTTATAGAAATCTATATAAGACTAACCCATCTACGCCATTTGTGGTCTTCATCATCAGTTCCAACATAAGTTACTATCAAAAATACCTAAATCGGTATACGCTTGCCTATAATATTTGAGGAGTTCCCTCAATTTCTCCAGGATCCCATCATCTGATCCTGACCTGAAGAAGACAATGGGACCACCTTGGAAGTATACCTTTTCAAACAAAAAAAAAATTTTGAAAATCGGTGCCCAAATGGCGGCGTAATCGGCGAACAAACATAAAAAAAAAAATTAAATAAGTTCGAATTGAAAACACTCCTTTTTAGAAGTCGCTTAAATATAATAAAATATTATGTAAATATGGATCACGAATGAAACTACTTAGGAGCACTTTAATTTAAAACACGATCATGGATGCAATCCATGGAAACACAAAATTTTATTTTAAGTACTAATACACCTTATACTTTCATAAAAAAAAGTTATAGCGCGATTCAGGATACACCTAGCGCCATCTCTTGACAATTTCAATGAACTAACTTGTTGACTTTGACATTATCAACATAATTATATTATATTTTATTCTCGTTTTATTTTTATTTATATTCTACTACACTCCACTACCCCTGCACTACGTTCGTAAAATATTTAGATTTACATAATCAATCAAAATATCAAAATATATATTAGTGTTGCCAAGACGAAAATAAATAGTCCTTAATTCGAACAAAACTAATTGTTTATTTATAAATAACTAATTATATTACTAATAACCAGAAGACTTATATGTGTAGATAAATAAGTAAATTAAATAACTCGATCTGTTTGAATTTAATTTTAAAATTTTCGTACTAAGTCAATACGAGTACTTAAATCAAATCGCGTGAAGCTCTTATATTGAATGTTAATTACGTAATGACGTTATAAATCGACGATAAAACTTTTAAATGAAAAGTTTATTTTATAATTTTTAGCGCGTTTAAATAATAATTAAAATAAAAATTTTTATTAATCGAGCAGAATTATATCACAGTTAATGTCATAATGTTGTAATAGATGGCATTAGCTGTACGCTGAATCGCGCTATCATTTTGTTAGCTGCGATATATACATTGCATTGCGTTGTTTATAAAGGTTTGCTGCTTTTTAATGTTTTCGTATTGATACAAATTTCTTCTCAGTGTTTGTAAAATTGTTTTTTTGACCATGGTCAACTTCTATGTTAATTTGTTACAAGTACATATAATTTTAATTCTAAGATTAATATATTTTCCGCTTGATCAATTTACAACTTGATACATTTACGCGTTCCTGAGAAAAAGGTTGAAAGACAGTCGTACAGACTGACAGACACACGAACAGAAATTTACAGTTTTCGGATTTTTTCCTTTATGTATATTAAAGGACCTTGCTCCTGGCCAAATTTCATAATGCTTGGTCAATGGGAAGTACCCTATAGGTTTTGATTCCCTTGCGAAAACGTTAAAAACGCTGCCATACTTAAAATATGTGATATAAATGACCGTATCTTTTGATTGCGTTAACTTAGAATTAAAGTAATTACAACTCTGAGTACTTGACGTTGATAAAAATTTGTTACCTTCACGCGTTTCTGAGAAAAAGGTTGAAAGACAAACTTACAAACAGACAAACATACATACAAAAATTTACAGTTTTCAGATTTTTTCCATTATTTGTACCATAAGATCTTACTTCTTGCCAAATTTCATCGTGCTAGGTCAATGGGAAGTACCCTATAGGTTTTGATTCCCTTGCGAAAACGCTAAAATGGTCAAAATATACGACATATTTTCCATTATCTTTTGATTGCGTTGACTTAGAACTTTAATATTTTCACGGCCGCATGTCATCGTAGACTTGAGTATATGATATTAATTTCAACATGATACCTCTATGCATTTCTGAGAAAAAAGGGTTGACATCCCGACAGACAGACAGACAGACAGACAGACAGACAGACAGACAGACAGACAGACAGACAGACAGACAGACAGACGGACAACAAAGTGATCCTATAAGGGTTCCGTTTTTCCTTTTAAGGTACGGAACCCTAAAAATGAACTATTTGTAGTGAAATTTCAGTTGCGTCCTTCTAAAAGTTATTCGTCATTAAGCTTTGATTTCGTGAAGCAAAGGGTTTAGAATAAAAATCGCGGCCCTTAAGAAAAATCAGAGGGTTGTAAAAGAAATACCGGGCGTTGTTTTCCACGGCTGGGGGTAAGCAGGTAGAGGCAAATGAATTGCAAACAGCATTATTATTTCCTCAAGGAAGTCGTATATATTCGCGGCCTCCTTTATTTTAACGTTTTCCGCTTTATTCATTTTTTCCTTACCCTTTTTTATTGCCGACAACCTCGTAATATATTGTAAACGCACAGCGAGTGCCGGCTGTAAACAACTATTATAAGTTAATAGCTTTAACTTCTTCGTATTTTGAACCGACTTGAAATACCTAGAGGTTCTTATTTCTTGATGTATGCTATTTTCTAAATATTTGTTACCTCATAACTGTAATAAGTATCCAAGTAAACGTATTTTGCTTTTCAAGTCGATTCCTTCATATCATACTGATATTACATTTATTAAAACAATTCGCGTTATTCTAAAAGTAACGTTATGCATTACTTTTTTGTATTAATATAATAAAAGTATAAATCGTGTGTTTAATACAGAATTTAACGTATTAGTCTTATAATAAGTGTTTAATCAATAAGTAAGAATTTTTTTAGAGTTTTTGTAAAAGTCTAATTCGCGATAGCAGTTATAACGATGTAAAATATGTCTTAAGGCGATAATTACACTTGTAAGTTTTACTTTCAGAGTTTCATAAGGATAAACATTTGTTGTTTGTCATTGCCTTACTTATTTTTGACACAGCTTTCGTAACTACTTACTGGCTAATTTTTACCAGGTTACATAGTTTTGTATAAATTACGATACTGAAATTTACAAGTGTAATTCTTGCTTTAAGATGTCAAATAATGATCTTATTTTATCAATGTCGAACCCACTATAAACCTTAAGTTATATACATATCTAATACATCCTAAATAAAAACTCGATATAAATATACAAGATGGCCATTGATCAGCAGCCCTTCTAATTAGCTGTAACAAAGGTTGTAATAGGATCAGAACAAGTACATTTCTTGGGTGAATAGTTCGGCTCGTAAAATCCGCTATAAAAGGGCGATAACTGCCGATTATAGCCTCCATAACTGCGCTCTAATAATGAATTGTCTTTAGTATAATGCTTGATCGAGATTGTAAAGCTTAGCCTTTGTTCGTAAGGTATTACAATTATTATAATTGGATGAAAAGTGTTTGCACTAAATGCAAAATTTTGTTCTACATATATATACATATATGACTGACTTATGGATCAACGCAGAACTGAAACCGCTGGATCTAGAACCATGAAATTTTGGACAAAGGTTTTTTAAAAGTGTGCACAATAATGGATTTTTGAAAATCCATCCTTTAAGGGGTTAAACAGAAGGTTGAAAGTTTGTTAGGTATTAAATTCTTAAGTAAAAACGTTAAAAACTATAGTTTAGCTCACGAATTAAAGAATAGTTACAGACAAGGAAAACATTTAATGAAATAAAAAACAAAACAATACCATAACCCACGAGATCCAGAGATGTGTACCTACATGGAATATATTTGAAGAGTAATAAAGCAGTGAACGAAGCCAATGAACGTAGATTATCGGGAGTTATGATGCGATTCTCGTTAATGTGACACGACAATAGGCCGCGGGCGGGGAGCGAGCTGAGCGGCGCATGTATAACGTGGAGATAGAATTTATAAAAAAATCCTATTTACATACAAATATTATGAGAAAACAGATTTTTTTAAAGAAATCATTTCTCATTTTTAATGGTAACTCAAATAAATTGATATGATTGAATTAGTTATGTAAATATGAAATTTGCAAACATTAAAAGAAATTAATGTTAAAATATATAATGGTTACAACATTTATACAATTAAAAAAATGATTAATGTGAAAAAATAATAATTAAGCAAAAAGCAGATAAATAAAACAATAAAAAAATAATCATCTCCATATGGAGCTTTTAGCCGGAAGGGCTCATCACTCAGATCAAACAGATAAAATATTCTCTGGTTTATGTTGGATTCAATATGTTATCAGCGAAACGAATAATTGACTTACATGCATTGGATGAGCTGATTATATTATGTTTTTATAAATTTTATATTATAGTAGTATGTAATTAGCCATTCCATATTTAAGTTCTTGTTTTTTTTTAAATAAGCAAATAGAAATTTCATATGGAATACATTATTTATTTACAATATAATACTGGTCGTATACGTACATTTTTATTTATACATGTGTGTGTCGAATAGGGAGTGATATGTAATCAAACCCAACAGTACCATCACAAATCTTTGAATTAATTGATGTTTTTTATAAATAAGATACAACTAGCTGACCCATGTTTTGATTATTTATTATTATTCATAATACAGTGTATAAAAATAATGTTTTCATAACTTTTTTTTTCGTTAATTGTTCGATATTTTAATAGGTATTCTGTATTTCAAAGTGAAGACAAATCCAATAAATATATAATATAATATAAGATGAAAATCTATATAGCCATTCTTGAGTTATAAGTGGTGTAACTAACCCGAATTTGTTTTATATTTTAATATTTTAATATATATATAATTATATATTTTAATTGTAAAAATTCTGAGTACAATAAACCGATAAAAGTTACGCTTCCGTCAATTATATCGTTGAAAAATCAATTCCAAAAAGAACACGGTAGTGGTCCCGATGCGCAAACACTTCGACACAGAGTCAATGTTGACTTTTCCCCTGCCTCCCCTCGTATAGCGACAATAAATCGTATAAATAAATTACCTTTGTCAATCTAGTATGATGCTGTTTGTTGGACTTGACGAGTTATTTGTTTTTTTTTTTTCTAAGAAAAAATAAGAAAATTAAATAGAATTTCAAAATGTAACTATTATTCATTAAAAGCGCTGTAAAAGTGATGATGTAATAGTTGTAAATAAATAGTATTTCTGTAATAATACGTAAAAACTTTCTTCCCATTTGTACGAAAATTGAGCAGACGGAGGAGTAGGAAATTTCGCACACTTACATATAGTTTATATAGAGAAGGAGGATATTTTTTTTTTTGATTACGCATAAAAATACATTAATTCAATTTAAAAATATATTACACAAACGCTTATATTGTCTTATTTTTATTGTTAAAGTCTTTGGTTAAATTATAAATAATAAATAACGCATCACACTCAACGGCCCCCATTAAGATCTCATGACCTTGTGTCGGGGTTCCGGAAACACTCACAACACTAACACAAACACCCAGACCACGACAAACATCTGTATGGCCAATACACACGTTTGCCGTGAGCGGGGATCGAACCCGCGACCGTTAGCGCTTTAGTCAATTGCAGTGACCATTGAGCCAACGCGTCTGTCATCAAATTGAAAAGAGATTATCTGTGGTCAAATTAAGAATATGTTATATATTAATATTGTTTGTCTTTATTACTTTACGTTATCTTTACTTTACACACACACACACACTGTCCGTGACACGTCAATCATACAAAAAGCAACCGAATCACTCTTTAGAATGACAGTCGAAGGATACCATACGTAATGTTCAAATGCGTTTCTAATTTTAAAAAATGGTAATAAATCTTATCTGTCATATACATATCAGTAATTGTTACATCAGAACGAATTCCGAGATCGTAGATAGGGTATATTGATCAAAGAGAGCAAAAACAAAAATTAATTCCCGTTATGTGGGAGCCGGGGAATAAAGATATCGGACGCAAACAGAACGATACGTCGGGCGGGCGTCGTAAAAAACACGTTAACATCCATTCACATTTATGCCCCTATTTGCGTGGTTGCAGGCCACTGGGCTCGGGCACAAAGTAACTGATTGCCAGTAACAAACTGCGCTATTTGTTTTCCTGTTGGCTTTTTAGGTTTAAATGTACTTTGAGGTTTCGTTTTTTTGGTATGTAGTGTCATAAATGAATTTTAGTGATTTTTGTTCAAAATATTTTTGTCAAAATATATTAAAGACTTGCAGTTGCTCGCGGCATCGCCTGCTTAAAGTTTGGAATTTGAGAAGCTTCTTGCTTTAAAAATGATGTAATTCACGTACAAAGTTTCGTCCCACCTTATTTCAATTCATTACAGTCTTTATTTCGCATTAAAAATACTTTAATACTTTCTTACATATAAATACTTTCTTAGACTCTAGAAAATGTCTCTGTACCAAATTACATTTAAATCGGTTCAGTAGATTAGGCATGATTGCGTAACACACAGGCAGAGTTCCTATGCTTTTTTAATATTAGTTAGGATTATGAACATCGAATATACTTTCAAATAAAAAGCATTCTTGCAAAAATACTTATTGGTCAATTAATTCAACGATACTGAAATAGTATTTACTTTATTTATGCTGGAGATAGAAATATATGTATATCTAAAAATATCACGGCCCTATTATTACACTGCTTATTGTTACATTATCCGTTGGATCCGAAGGTGCTCAAAACAAAAGTTTGGTACCAAAGTTTTATCAGAGCGTCCCCCAAGGCGTGGAGGGGTCTTTTGACCTATTTACTGAGATGATCCGCGGCTCTGAGGAAAGATAATTTTATAATTTTTCCGCTCATGTTGTAATGAAATTTCGAATTGTTTTGGTTGATCAGTTGAATTTGCATCGTATTTCGTAATTCTTGAATGACTATACTAAGAGGTTTTATAAGAAACTTGCTGTTCCTTGCGGTTTCATTCACGCGTACTGCTTTGCTTCTATCAGTCGTAGCGTGATGTAACTTAGCCTATAGCCTTCCTAATTTAATAAACTATCTAACACAAGACAATTTTTCAATTATCAGTAGTTCCTGAGATTAGCGCGTTGAAACAAACAAACAAATTCTTTGATCAAACACAGATTTCAATTATTATTAAAATTAAAATTATTAAAATTTTTTTATTAAAATTTAATTATGAAGGAAAACAAAGAGTACAATTACTACTACTAACATGAATCAGTAAAGTTAAAACATTTACGTATATAATAAGCACGTTCACCAAAATAAACGATATATATATATATATATATATATATATATATATATATATATATATATATATATATATATATATATATATATATATAGACACTGAAACATTGATTAAAGTTTTAATACACGCTCAAATCTGAAGATTCAAGAATATCTTCTGTCGAAAATGAAAAGCAGGAAATCAGAGCTTTCGAATTATTTATTTATTTTCCTATACTTCACTTCGATCTTGTTAAATGTTGATTACTTTTAAGGTTCAACTTTGTGATGGAAATAACTTGTTACTTCTATTAAGTAATTAGCCAGTATAAAGCGATGCTTAAGTAATGAACCGTAATTATAAGAGAGGACACGTCTAAGGAGTACAATAATTAAATCAATCATCCCTTCCCCGTGGTGTATAATCTTTTCAGTGGAATTAAGGCTAAATTAAATACTTCGAATGATTCGAGGCACTTTGAACTGTCGTTTACGAATGTATTTACCGAAATTCAAAATAACGCTGAATGATCGTAGGGTCGATTATCTTATAAGTCAATAAATGTTTATCTATGACAAAATGATAAGAAATTACCCTTTGAATTCACTATAATATCAATATATTATAACATTTTTAAAATGTCCATCCTGCTTATAGTTATATTTATTTTCTATTTTACTTTTAACAAAATTCCATGTTGTGTTGTTTATTTTCAATCTTAATTATTGCAATATTTTAAAGGTATGTTCATGATATAATATATAGTATGTTTTCTTCTTTTCTTTAAAAGTTTAAATAATTAATTTCAAAATCAATCACTTTCGTAAAGCGATCGGAATACATATTTCTTTCTAGATTTTTCTTTCAAACGTTTTATGCTAATAGTATTTGATAGGTAAAACGTAAAGAGATCGCTGGCGACCCCTGGGAAGGGAGGCTGCCAAACTTTTAAAGATATTACCCGAGAAGGGTTGAGGCAGAGCCAGAGCGCGTCCTACGTGATCTTGTACGCCATCTGTCTTAAGGCAGCAGAAATTTGTTTATCTTTTTCGTATATAAAATATACCGAAAATAAAGTTCATTTTGAATTTTACGATATCTTATTTTATAATAAACGTAACTACTTTTTGTTGTGTTTATAATTATCTGAAAAAGTTTTTTAACTAAAAGATTATATGAAAAAGTGAAACATTCGAGTTAACAGAATCTCCTTAGTCAAAAATTCAATTAATCCACTAACGAAGTCGGACTAAAAGTACCATTATACAAACGACATAAATTAGTAATACAAAATTATTGTGGGTCGTCTGTAATTCAATAATTATAAAAAGTTATTTCTTTGATAATATAATACAGAATCCGCCACTAAATTATGCAAACGTGTCGCAGTAACCATAAAAATCAAGACATTTTCCTTGAGAGACGTCGAAATGTTGTTCAGGAACTGGACGAACATAAATTTATCATTTTCCACTGCATAAAGCATAAATTCGTATCATTGGTCCTTCCTAGTGAAGGGGACATTGTATGTATATTTATTTTTGTTGTTGTCTTCTATTTATTAATTTAAATAACGAAATAACTTTATATGTTTTTCGTATCAAAATAAAATAATTATATAATAAAATAGGTATTTTATTATTTATATAACTTTCTACTTTTATAAGAAGTATAGATTTAGATAATTTATAAATTATAATTTTGCTGTATGTGTTTATGAAAAGTTTATTGTATTAATATCACAACGAGCTTAATCAAAATATATTAAATACGAACTATTTTTTAATAATGTATATTTTATAACAATAAAAACAACGACACCTTTCAGTACATTATTGTTCTTGTTTTATTACAATATATTTTTACTAAATATAAATGTATTTTTATTTTTATAAGAATAAATTTGTACACTATTATTTAAACTCAAGAAGTTTGAATAGAATTCCATTCCCTACAATCTTCACATGCACGCTTATTGGTTCCTTAGAAATGTATGAAAGAAATATTGAATAGGTCCAGCTTTCAACAACGGAGCCTCGCCTAAAGCAATACTCCACACACTTGTCACCCGCATGGGTCCGAGGGCTGAATCTACATAAAAATATCCATATTTTAAATTTGATTTGAGAAAACTTTTGGACAAATGTTTGCTATTGGAAATTGAATGGGGCACTGACGTGACAGAAATTCGATGCGTCAAGTTTGGGCGCTGTTCGTAAAAGACGCTACATTCTACGGCGTAGCGGCGCTACGGTTATATCTTTTTACGTTCTTAACTCTAATATTATACATATTTATGCCGCACACAAATTGAATTATTATATATAAAAGCTTGTATATTTTTTACTTAAATACGGTGTTATTTGAAGTATTATATTAAATACATTTAAAAAATGTTAAGCTTTGTTATAATAAAAACGGTCTATGTATACTTTTGTTAAAAACATTATAATATTATGTTTGTAAAATTTAATGAAGTTGCGGATTACATTATTTCGTATTTATCGCATTAAAAGAAAACGTGTAAGGGCCTTCATATTTTATGAAGCAAATTACAAATAGATGTCACTACATTCTTTATAGGATAGATACTAGGTATATTTGAATGAACCTTTTATAACGTACACGAAAGGGCTCTTAGCACAGAAGACGATCTGTCTACATATGTACAATTAAACAAACTCGCGAACATTGCTCATTATATACAAATGTGATGTTCTAGAAATTCAATAGTATCTAACGAGTATATGTTACATACTATACGCGACAAAGCCTTCGGGCAAAGCGACAACGTGCCCACTAAGTAAATAGTCATGTCTGAATGGCCGCTAATAATTTTAGAGCTAAGATAGGCGTCGCTCAAGGCGCTTTCCCTTGGCTGTGGAAAACTTTGGACGGTACAGTAGGCACACATCGTTCGTACACATCTGCGCTGGCCACAGAGCAAGTTCCACAGTTGCGGTGCTGACGGCTCCCAGATACGTCATATTTGCAGCTCCGCCCGACATCTCGCTAGCCTCCATCTGATTCATTGTAGTATACCGAGACTGCATAGATTTTGGTACTTTGTTATTAATATTTTTTATGTTTATTGCAAGAAAAATCGTATAATAAACTTATTAGTTTACTTTTCTTAGATATCTCTCCTTTTAAAAGATATTTGAAATTAGACTGTTTCTTTATCTCATGTTTCAATGCTTACATTGTAATAATTACAATAGTAATACAACTTCATTAAGACGAAGTTATCGTGGTATCTAGAAACATCACTTATAAAATGATCATAAGGTCTTTTTATTAATATTTTTTATTAGATTATTTTTTTAGTAATATGATTATAATTTCCATTCAGTTTTCATATATTTCAATCTAGCAGCTAACACTATCCTATACTAAAGGAAAACCCAAACGCGAAATTAAGTTTAGGCATTACCGAAAGCATTTCGAAGTCCAAGCTCACCACATATACTTTAAAGCGTGTCGCAAATTCCTAGCAATCCTTTAAAATCAGCGGAGCGATTCAGCCAGCTCGGAGTGACCGCGTCCTGATTCCATTAATACCCCTCCCACCCACCGCCCTCGCTCCCATTCGTAACTGTAATGTTCGAATGAAATTATGTGAATATCGTGTATAACATACGATAAAATAATTATTCATATTAATATTATAAAATTATAAAGTTGCTCTGTCTGTCTATTTGTGGACCGAATGTGGATAGTTCGATTTCTGTAAAGGAATATATGAAAATTGGAATTCAGTGATCATAAAAAAAAATAAAATTCTAGACTGTCTATAATAATTACATAATGAACGGTTAGCGAATTTTATATGTATGAAGAAAACTCTGGAACCACATAGCTATTTTTAAAATTTGGAACCATTTGAAAGATAAATTATTCTAAATGATTGTAATTTATGCTTATATATATGCGTATAATTTTATAACAAAATTCTTTATAATAATGCGCCCAAACTGCAAAGTCTAGCCTCGGATAAACCAAAAGCGAAATCTGAAAATTAAAATCTTTTAAAAAAATATTTAATTTTTCGGTTAACAATAACGAATAACCCTACACACCGCATACACAGCTTTATCGTCTGGTATCGTCAGCATTAACGGTTTAGCAATTAGCGTGTATACGGAGAGCAAGTCGGTTTTAAGACATAAAGCAGGACGGGGGAGTTTTAAGACGATGTAAGCATTCCTGGACGGACCACTGCATAGCTCGAGGAATATCTGCGAGGTTTCACATCGTAGGAATGTGATAGAGATTTTGTTAGTTATTTTCTTGAGCTATAAAAATAGTTTTTGCGTGTAATTTTTATTGCTTTATAGTTAGTTATGCATAATTAAATATAATTATAATGATTATAAATAAACGTTCGGTAAAAAGTTATTATTTTTATTTTGTTAATGACTTTACACGGTTTGTTGTCTTTATATTTAATCACATATACAAATAGTAAAATAAACAGAGCATTTATTTATTCGTGAAACTTTTTTATTATACTTCTGATCAGTTAATTGAATAAAAAATCATAAATAATTACAATAATATACCCTCAGTACATATGGCCAATCCATACCATAAAAGTTAAAAAAGTTAAAGTAAATTATACAATCATTAGTACCTACTTTGTAAATTGTGAAATGCCATGCCATGCTATCCATTTTGGGATGCATCCGGAAACTATTTTCCGCAAACGGTATTCTCAATAATCCGCATAATATAGCCATGGGTAATTTATTAGATCAATATTGCTGGTGAGGTCTAGCCGAGCCGGGTTATAATGGTTATCGCCCGACGTTTAATTACCTACTCGATTCGAGACAATGGTTAATAAGAAACCATGCCTCAGCACTATCTGATGATTTATCGGCTATATTTCCAAGTTCCAAGGAGATAAGATGAATTACATGATTACAAACAGTTTTGGGTAAAGGGGTATAACAAATCAAAAATATAATAAATTGAATATTGTCGCTGTTTTCAATTAAGATATCCAGAGAAATAGCTAACTTTGTAAAGAGAAATGAATGGACATTTCAATTCATAATACTTAATTACACATTGATTGGTTTTGCTTAAAATATTTGTAAGTATTAATTATGTCGATGATTTAGAATTTAAAATACTTTTTATTAATTATAGACAACTGAAATTACGACTACAATAACCATATAAAGTTATTTTTTTTTCTCTCTTAAGAATATATAAATACCAGGCGAGTAGGTACCTTGTGGAGGTCATGAATACACTCGTAGCAGATATTCCTATAAGTTGTTGAATAGCGTACATCAAAGATGCTGATTGAATATTCAAAGAGATCGGACGCATTATGTTGAAACTATCGTGTCCGCACACCTCGCCCATGTAATTGATTGAAATTTATTCACAGAAACAATTTAGACCGACATAGTGAAATTGCAGACGGCGAACTGCCTTACAACTACAGAGACGAATTCCGAATACTGGTCGTGTTACGTATATGAAACATCACATAGCCCTTTATCTAAATTATTAGCAAAAAAATGGTTTCAATATTTTTATTTTATAATATACTAGTTTCTGGTGTTATTAGAAAGTTAGTTTTTTTCTGTGTGTTAGGTAAACGTTAGCAATATATATACATAATCGAATTAAATACTTTTTTATTTTAAAAGTTGGGCTCATTTTAGAGTATCATAAGTCGTGATGCACTACAAAATATATTTGCTACTAACTTTAATTCTTATAGAAGAATTGTTTTATAAAAATCAAAATTAATGAGGAAGTTCATCTCTGTATCGAAATGCAGATGAAAGGCCTCTAAATAATTGATTAGCTTTTCTAAGTCCTTGCGTAACCGGACTCGAATGGTGGATCTTAGAACGCAAATGATATTCAAAAGGGAACAAGCCCACATTTTGTTTTACACGATTGGTACATGGGGTTGTGAAATCGAGTTAAATGAGGTATCGCTACACTTGCATTTTTAGATGACTCAACTTTATTGTTGGTTGACATTTGTAAAGAACTTTATATATGTTGATGCCATATTTGAATTTAAACAAACAGGAAAATATTGAACGAATTTTGATTCTTAGTTTAAATTTTAACTTTAACAGGAACAATAGTATTTTTTTAAATAATTATATCATTCTCAAACGGAAACATTACGTCGTTTATTATCTATTTAGTATATAAAAATGAATTGTTCGTCCGATTACAAAAAAAAATTTATTAACTGTTCGCACTTATGAGAAGTTTTTAGGCATAGTATAACTAGCTTCCAGTAAATGGCATGCGTGTCGTATAACAAAATTTTCATTATCGCAAGCAAAGCTGCAAGCAGAAGCTATTATAAAGCATAAAAGTTTATCAAATGTACATTATTCATTAAATAAACTAAGCATAGATTATAACTAAGACTAAATAATAAAATAAACCGACTTTGAAACCAAATATGTAATTTCGTAAAGGGGGTGAAACACTTATATAACTTATTTCGATTAAAAAGTAAACTGCTAAACCGATTATGATTAAAATACTATGAGACTAATCTTAAGTATACCTTTTCTAATAAATAATCAAAATCGGTTAAGGAATAACAGAGTTCTGAGGTTACAAAGATTTAAAAATACATACGCTATGAAAACCTACTTCTTGAAGTTGATTAAAAATATAACACTTTGAGTATAGCGAAGCAGTAAATTTCCTTCTCCAATAAAGTATTTAAAAATCGCACTGAAATGTATACAATATGATGTTATAAAATTTACAGTGAAACTTTTAGCAGTAACGATTTCCAATTTGATGCTGACAGCCACGCATCAGCGATACGTGTCACCATATGAGTTTTACAGATGTCAAGTTTAGTAAACTGTAATGGCCGGAGTCAGCTGACGCAGCGACGGGCAAGTTGTTATCTGAACTGCTCATGAGGACGTTGCACCCCACTCATTATTGGGGGTGAATAAATGCGATGTGACCAAAACAAGTGCTTGTTTTTCGATTCGAAGTATATTGTTGTGAACTTCGAACTATTATTAGGTACATTAAACAGGAATAATATTATCTATATACCTATAGAGTGTACACTAAAATGAAAAGATATTTGTGTGTGTATGTAGGTACAATTTTTTTTGTAAGTATTTTCTTAGTGTTATCGTAAGTATTATATCGCATTAGACGTGAAAATGAAATTTTAATATTTATCTTAATGAACAATGAAAGTGTATACCTACGAGTATTATTTTTAAATACAGACCACTTTTAATTCATGTCTGTTTCTTCTTTTGATAAGAAAACAACAAATTGCGAGAAATTAAAAGGATCTCAGAAACCATCATTTTTCATCACAAAACATCCCAAATATTTAATATCATTACAGTCCCACGTCAAACGTGTACAAATAAATCAGGTATTCCAACTATTTGATTTATAACATCGGCTGAGCATCATGACAATAAATTATTGTGAAAGTTTTGTGTCATAACTCATTTCCGATGGCCCGTTCCGTCGCCATACGTTGTTTACTGTGATCATTCAGTGATAATGCTCAGGGACGTTTACGTCGTGCGATGAACGTCGCTAGGTAAGACAAGATAAAGCCTCTCACGAGTGGTAAGATAAGCAACCGTAGACAATACTTTTATTCTATCTTTTCAGTTTAAGAGTAACCTGTATAAGTGTTTCTTTAATATGTTTTATTTGTGTTTAAAAATGTTTTAGATTTCGCTACTGTTAATGAGATTGATGTACACGTGATTTGGACAGTTGCCTAGCAACCGGTTGACGTGAAAATAAAGAAAATGGCGATATATTCTTACAATATTTGGAAAATAAACACGTGGACTATGAATGTATTTTGTCTTGTTCTAGACTTCTTAAATCTACGTTTGTATTTAGTTGTAAGTTAGTGAAGACAAAAGTCACAAGGATGATTTTATAAAACAGCTGTTTTTATATGTTTTTATATGTCAGCTGATTCGTATCGGGTTCCGTTTCGCGTATTTGTTCCAAACAAACGGTATCCAGTGCAGCGGCCTCCCCTCGCGTATTAAATTTGGTTATTAGCAAACTTTGATCGCCGGAGTTGACCCCGGATGGAGTTCATCGATCCGCGCGACTTTCACCCGGATCATAAACTGAGCCACCCACTTTCAAAACTGAAAAAACAGTTCCCGACTCACTTCAAAACTAAGTCTTCCTAATCACGCGGCGCGAACAAAGTTCGCTAAAGTTTTTTCCAAGTTCAGTTAAACTTCATCGATGTGGGGATCGTTCACCCTGGTAGGGACACTTGCATACGACCGTTCTTGGAGCCATTGAAACAAAATGTGGAGCAAGGTTGCTTCAGATTACTTTCATGACGAACTTTTTACGGATCGATATGGAAGTTAAAAGTTTATGACTCGCCGCTCCGCCGCGACAGAGCTCATAAAACAAAGTTGGAGCGAGCCCACTGACGAATATTTAATACTTTACCCGTTTTAATTAGGCATCTCTGCATTCTTACATTATACATTTCACGGGCTCGGCGACTGGGTACCTACGATGAAAGGTTGGCTTCATTACACGAACGCCTCGCAAAGAACCTTTATTTACTTTACATATCAGCGCCCGTAACTAACGAGCGCGGATACCTGCTCAGCATTCGTATTCACAAAAGGTTTTCTCCTACCTACGACGGGCGTAAAATAGGAGGCGAGCCGGGAAGGAGGTATAAAGGAGAAAATAAAATAAAGACGGCGCCAGCAAACGGATACGAGGTCCGCGAAAAAAGTACGAGGAAAGCGGGCTTAATGGTGAGGCGCAGGTGAGTTGGGCGGGGTCGGGTGGGTGGTTCGCCTGGATTGGTCGGCGCCGCCCAGCCGCGAGCACGCCCCGCTCCCCCCAGCCCCTCCACCGCCCCACCCGCGGCCACCGGCTATCGCCTGGCGACCACCTACCAGCCACCCGACACAAGCTATGCCTGTGTCGTGAATTAGTTTGCCAACTTTCTGTCTATGGCGGAGGCTTCAGAGATGTAAGTATGGACGACGGGCTGAATAATCGATAAAGGTGTTTATTGAAAACGGGTAAGGACGAAACTCTTTATTGCTTCTTTATTATTAAAACAGAGCTAAACCAGACGCTCATGCTTTAGGAAAAGACAGACTATATTACGCGATTTACATAAAAAATATTATATTACGAAGTATAATTTTTTTTTCAATTATAATGAAAAAGACTTAAAACGAAAAACTTACTGTCGTAAGCATATTTTACACTTTTACTTAGTATTCTCTATCTAATAAAACGAGAATAGAACTTATTATTATCTGTTTACTAGCAACGAGTTAAGTAAAATGTAAGTTTTTCTTTACATATAATTTACAAGATATTTTTATGTGTTATATATGTATGTGATGATTATAAAACATGTATCCATAGTATCTAACACCTTTAATAAGAAAAATAAATAATGAAACCTAAGTTAACCAACTACTCATATAGTTGGTTTTTTTTTCTAAGTGTGATTATGTTTGACAAAAACTTTGTTATTGACGAAATAATGAGAAATATTTGCATAAGTTAAAGTTAAGCGCAATGTTTAAGTTGGACTAAGCTTCGTACCGTATCCCACAAGAGGGCAAAAACGTCCTTTTTGTAGACAAGGATTCTGGTTTTAAACATCGCGGTATACTATTATATACTATAATTACTAATTCATGTAATATATCACAATTTCTATTTGTGTATGACGTTTTCTTCACAGTTTTGTCCTTCAACGCCGAAAAGAAATTAAATTCAAATACAACATAAATTAAATCCGACATCAACAATATTTACTTTTATTCGAACTAATGATAATTAATTTTAACCTTATCAAATTTTATCACATTTTTAAGAATGGGAAAAAAATCGTTGTAATTTTATTGGATATCCTTAACAAAAGCTCAGCTTAAAAGAACAAACCCCACCTTCAAAGCGGCGCAACTTGACAGCTATCGTATCAATTCCGCAAATCGAAATGAATAGCAACACGGCGCGTCCACGGACACTCGGAAAAGAGCAAAAATTGTTAAAACAAAGAATAAAAAAACGAAATATCCCCGACCATTGTTCAGCGGGCACAATGCCTTTACGACACCGAGTAAATAACGTTTGAAAAAATGTAAAAAGCCCTCAGTTGTGGGTTGCGAGTAAACACGTCACCGTGCCCTTATTGAGTTGATCTGGCCATTTGAACGCCCTTCGCGAAAAAAGAAGGTCGGCGGATTCAATTCTCGATATCCATTTTTGACATTTCATGATTAGAACTCAGTTTGGTCGTTAGCTGGACGGCCGTGAGGGGGTGTTTAGTTTGATTTTTTCTATTGTTTTTGAACGTATGGAGTTTTGATCCACCTTGTAGCACCTCGGAGATGCTATTCGTTTATTGCATATGGATATTTTGTATTATTTTTTATCTGTGTTTAATACTGTATAAATGGCTTTCATAAGCATGTAATTAGAATCTGTAATAATGTTTTAAAAGTTGTTTTTTTAATGATGAAAGAATTAAGAAGGTCATTTTATTATAATATTAGGTATTGGCAAATAATTTAAAGGGAATAAAAATGTAAAACAATACCATGTTGATTTTGTAATAAATCTGAATATCTATATATTAAGATAATTATATTTTATAAAGTATTATACTAAACCTTTACATAAAAAATCTTATTTCGTATAATTCGAAGTTAAGGTTCAATCATGACAGTGTATTAAAAAAATCAGCCCAGCGCTTTAATGAAAAAGTTTAACAGATGTAATTAGTGACTCTTGTAAATAAGGCAATTAAAATTAAACTAAAATGTTTTTCTCTTCATTCTTAGTAACAATAATACATCTCAGGGGTGTCTTCGAATTGTCTTAGAGTAATAATAAATATATCATAGTTATGCTCTAGGGACGAATTGGAGGGAAATAAAGCAATGGCCTCGGAAGGGTCGCGAAAGAAAAACGATTAATATTAACTGATATTGTTATAGCCCTTTTATTGAGGATTATATTTTTCCGCTTGAAAGAGTTAAATATCGAAATTTATTGCCTTAAATATATAGCTCTAATGGATGATTGCTATAATTCGTTCTATTCTAGTATATTTATTGTAATATATTAGAAATATTAACCTTTCATTTTTAGATAGATTTTACTCTTATAATAAGAGTATAAAAATTCATGCCTCATATAAAACGAGATTATCGTTTGTCGAAGGCCTGGAAACACATACTATAAGTATCCAAAAAGCCTAAATAAATTTGCCACGATCGGTGATTCAAACCGCGACTGTTGGCGTAGTAGTAAGTAACAACACAGAAACGAGATGCACCAGAGTTTTTGAGGTTAAAAATGCTTATTCTGTAGAACAAAGGACAAGAGTTACCTAAATCACTTAAATTCATTTGTTATACAGATTTTAATCTAAATAGTTTGCATATGGCAATAATTAATTATTTCCCGACTGTGCGACACAAGGAAGGGTAATGTGTTTATCAGTCTTTGTATGTATGTTTGTAACCGATTTTGATAAATATTCATTTAATTCATCATAAGAGCGCAAATGTCCTCAAAAGTATTATAATTTGACAAACTCAAAATGAATGAATTTGTGCGCCGTAATGTGAAAAAGAAAAAAATGAAAGTCGACGAACTGTATTAAATGGCGTTGAATAGGTACTTAAAAATCAAGTTTAAGTTGCTTACATAACTTTTCAATCAGAATTACTATTTAGAATCTATGACGATTTAGAGTTAGTCATGGTCTTTATTCTTTATTTGTATTCTTTATGGTCTTGTTACGCAGTCGGTTTTTTGTTTTTATAAATTAATTACTTGTTTTAGATACCTTATTTTTGTAATTTCATATACCCATGTATATATATTTATTGTATAAGTTCATAAGTACTTTTAAAGTAATAAAATGTTTTGACATCTTTAATTCCTAACATATCTTTTTCCTAAACATAATTCATAAATGTGTGAAAAATAAAAAAAAATAATACATATCTCTAAATTATAAAATAATTATTACATCTGAGATGATTTAAGTTCTTACATATTAAAATTGCTTAATCAAACAGTTCATTAATAGTAAAAGCAAAAATAGGTATGTAATTTAAAATTGCGGGCGAGAAATTATCCCTTTAACGAGCGCAATGTACGATATTCTTACATTAAAATGTAAACATTACCCCTTTCGCCGAGCCCTTGTAGAACCAAATCGTAATTTGTCTGCGACATTTCGTTCCATACACGAGCGTTTAAAACGCTGCCTGCTCAAAAACTAGGAATGTGTTTGTTACTATTTTTTTTTAATAAGTAGTATATTATGCAACAATCGTATACCTTTATGTACGAAAATTAGTATATAATAAAGAAACATGCGGTTATCATAATTAATATTTCACAGACATCATTTTTAGTTTGTTAAATGCAAATTGTTTTTACTTCTGTGCTTCGTGTGATATTTTAGGATGTTACTCAGCGAATAAAAAATAATAGAAACTTAAAGAGAAACTTAAATGTTAATTGCCATATATTTCCTATAGGAAAACTTTTCATTAATATTCTACGTTATGGTTTCATTTTTTTTTCTTCATTTTTTTAAAGTAACTCTTTTAGTTAAAAAATCGAAATTGATATGTCTGTTTGAGTATTACTTAGGTAGGTGCATATCAATTAACAAAGTAAAAATGTCTACTAAGCCATATGACAGGCAATGGTTTCTTAATCTTCTGTTTTTAAGTATGGAGATACAGAAAAGGCATTTTAGAGAGAATTCTGTTTTTATTCTAAAGTTAAAAAAAAAAAAAATGACATAGGGTGTAAACGTAGCGTTTTGAACGCTCGTGTGTGTTGTCTCTGAGAGCGTCTCATCTAAGTGTCAAGTACCTCAGAGCGGTCATCTCTGTCGAGATCACTCCCCAGGGTCTACTAGACCCGGGAACCTGGATTTATTCCATTTGAATACCATCGTGCCAAGGGTACCTTTGCGTCACCAGAAGTTTTACGACTTTAAGATGTTTTTAGCTTTGATTAGATTAAACATGTGAATGTTAGTAGAGCGAATAGGCTATAAATATTTTTCATATATTTTAAAGTAATTTGAAGTCTAAAATTATGTTCATCAACTAAAGTTTTTAGACCTCAAAGGTTCTGTTAGTATGGACTGCTTTTAAAAATCTCTTCGCGTAAAAATATTTCAGTAAAGTTTTCATAAAACTTATTATTATCTGATGATCAAATTTTAAAAATAAGCCTTACTATATCGATTAAGAGACGAGACTGAAATAGAATTTATTTTTTGATTTTATGTTAGTATTTTCTCATAGTTACGTTCAAAATGAGTGTATTTTTTTAAATTGTTAAACATATATATACCACGTGACCTCTACCGTTTATGCGACTTCTACTAAGTTTATAGTGTGTATTATCTATAGTGAGTGAGTAGTATCTTCTTAGCGTAATGTCTAATCTTTTTAGTATGTAAACGTAGTCCTTATACACCTAGACGAAATTGAAAATTATATAAAAGAGAAAACGTCTTTATTTTTATGTTTTTAGGCGAGAATTATATTTATAAGTTTCATTTTCGATTATTATAAAACAACTCAGTAATCCAGATACATCGTAAGTAGCTACGAAAGCTATGAATATCAAAAAAGGCACTGACAGTAATTTCTTTTAGGAAAGTCTGCGAGCAAAACATATAATAATTTTTTTTTTATTTATTCACAAATAAATACAACAGAACTATAAATATGGTAAAAATACGATTTACTAGCTGTCACTCGCGTTTATGGTTACAGCTTCCTATGAGTTATAGCGTGATGAAATATATCCTATAACCTTCTACGATAAATAAACTATCTTACCCAAAAATAAATTTTCAATTCGAACCAGTAGTTCCTGATATAGGTGCGTTCAAACAAACAAACAAACAAACTCTTCAGCTTTATAATATTAGTATAGATAATTTTACAATTTTCATAATTGTCTATCACTCTCTATAAATCATTATATGAACAATTTTTTACATCTTTTTGTAAGTAATAAAATATAGACATTTTGCCTTGTAATTATTTGTATAAATTATTTGTTTTTTTTTTTTTTTTTATTATAAAAACTTGTGTAAATGAAATTATTTGTTTGTTTAAAAATTAATTTCATATACAGGATAAATATCGTAAAATAATTGTAAATAATTGACAGTTTTAAAAATTCATAAAATTAAATCGAAAGCTGTTTCAAACATAAGTGCAGTGTGAATTATTCTGGACTTAGACTACTATTGAAAATGATTTGAAATTGATAAGCTCGATAAAATATTGTCAAATAAATAACTAATATAATCAAAATAAATAAACATATCATATTTATATTTGATTTTATTACTGCGTTATTTTGATTTTAAATCAGAGATTCTTCGAAAAACTTGAATCAAAGTTTAAGGTGATAGATAGTAGCTAAAACAAAATTACGAAGTTAAGCAGAGCGGTTTCTTAATTCCGTCTAACGACTGTGAAGACGGTCGAATTCTTTAATTATTTAGCTCTAATGGCAGCCGGCTTGTCCTTTGACGTCGTTCGCTTTAATTTGAGATTCCTCCCCCAAATTAAAAATATAATGAGACTCAACTGTGTCGCTGTTAATTGGAAACCGATACGATATCTAAAGAAATTTGTTTAACTTAAAGCAGTGATTTGTATTATACATTCTTGAACATTATAATTTCATTTTATGTACAATTTTTGCTACATTGTATACTCAGGTAAAGTAAAAAAAATCATATAAAATATATATATTTTTTTAATATTGTATTTTTCTTTGTTCTTCGATTGATAATTGAAATGAAATATAAAAAAAAATTACGTACCAAATCTCTTAACAGATTCACGTCATATTGTAAATACGTGTATTAAGGTCTGTTTTTCATCCCACATCGCAAAACAAATAACTAAAACCACGGGGACAAAATAGTTCTTTTTTTCTAAGAAATAAAGAATTGTACGATTTCACGGCATTCATATTCATGGAACGCCGTGTTCTCGAATAAAAAAATTGTAATAGATTCATAACAAAATCCATCAGGCTGACATTGGATGACGCCACGCAGGGCTCTCGTCACTGATATATAGAGCGTGTTGCTTTTTGTAAAGACTACTTTTTTATTAATATGGTGTAAGACATCACGTTTAATATTTTTTGTTCTGTTTTTTTTTTTTTTTTTTAATAAATAAAACTTGTTTATATACTAATATGGATCGCCTTTGCTTCCAAAACAATATAGCATGTAAAGAAAATGTATTTTTTCGTTTTTTATAATAACTATTTATAGGAATTTATGTTAATTTTTTAATTATTCAAACTCATTATTATACTATTATAAAAATATTATCAAGCGCATAAGTTATTAATTCCTATTTCTACCAAGTAATACTAATACTGTACTAATTTAGCATAGTTTTAATTTCGTGTCTACAAACACTAACTCACACCAGCCTATATACAAGTTACTGTACAATGCAATATTTTGCTCACCTTTGGGGTCTCCGCATTATGCATAACTGATAAGGTCGATTCTGTATGCATGCGATCCTTAGCCTCTCTCCGGCGGTAATGACGTGGCGGCCCTTGGGACAGCACAGTTTTTGCTATAACGCTGTTTCGTCTTAACTAGTTGCATGTTTTAGTTGTATTATTTTAGTGACCTTGGTATCTGGCAACGGTTTTTTAGTATTTGTCAATTCAAAACTCAATCATTTATCATCCGATTAAAAAAAATGTGTTGATAGGATAGATAGAATTTTCATTGAAATGGGTTCAGCTGTTAGGTTTTGAAATCAAAATTACTAGATTTAGAAGTATGTATGTCATCCCAAAAAATGGAATTTCGTTTTTTGCTTTTAAAGTCAGTTCTTACTTTAATTCGTTTAATTAAAAAAAAACCTTAATTTATTCATCAATAAAAATATCGTATAACCATTCTTATAAACGAAATTACTTTTTTTATATTTATAACATAATAATGATAATTTTATTTTTAGTATTGTTGTTATACAATAAAAAATTATATGTTACATATATTTAATAATCGATTGTCATAATTAATCCTTTACGTACAAATATTGTCTTCACCATTTACAATCAGACACATCTAATGTTACACTTTATCAATGTCAAACAATGTGCACCCGTATTATATTAAGAAAAAGGAATATATAAAAAAGCATCTAGAACTTTCTATATGTACAAACAAAGCGGTCCTATTCCAATTTCAAACACATGCCAATCACAGAGCTCGCCCTCATTCCGGATATTCAATTCCTGGGCATGTCCGAACTGACTCGAAACAAATATTTATCAAAACCTGTAAGGAATACGTAAAATGATATAAACATGTCCCGGGATAAACAAATAACCTACCATGATGGATTATTGCGACTGACCGCCGCTATTTCCTATTGGAATAAGGAATTACCATATGCGCCTCCTGTTCTGAGTGACCACGTGCTGGCTTAGTATGGATATAAAGTTTGGATTTTTATTTTCTATTATTTGGTCTTTTTTATTTCGTCTGCGTAGAAATTTTTATCCGTTATTTCAAGATTTATTTTCACGGCAAAAAGTAACTGTCTTTATTCAAAGCGGAACCTACTTCAAACTAAAGTTCATTAAAATTGTTGAATTATTTAGACGTGAAAAATTAGTAAACAGACAGACAGGGCTGTTTTTGCGTTGATAATATTAGTTAGGAACAAATTTCGTGTTTTATATTGATTTTCATAACATAAATTCTATTACAAAGAATTCGAGCAAAGTTTAGTTCAGGTTTAACTCATATTCGGATGCTGATAAGCAATACTGTGTAAAGCCTCACGGACTTCATTTTGAGAAATTGGCATCTAAAGATGTCAAATCTATTCTTAACAAATTCGTTTGAAGACATATATCCATCTTTTATTTTCTCTTTTGATAAATGGTATAATGAATTAAAAGCAGATTGATAAGTTTAATAAATTATCTAATAAAAAGTTCTTCAAATATTTGAGATTATTGTATAAATTGCAAAATATGAAACGCACTTGAAATTCGAAACAATTAATTAAGAAAATTTGTTCCGTAGCTATTTTATTTATACGACATGAATTTTTTTTAATAATGTTAACTTTTACTATTCAAATAAAAGACCATGTTCTTCGTTTAAAATGAAATAAATTGTATATTAAAATATTCCTTTTCTTACATTATAATTTTTTTATTTATAAATTCCATTTTTATGAGTTATACTAAAATGCATTAAAAATATAAATACGACAAAGCAGATTCCACGTTACCCTACCTTTCATCTCGGCGCAGTCGGCGTCGCGCCGGCGACCGGAGACCCTTCAAAAAGTTTCATAATAACACCACCAGCGCCGGAGCGGTAATGTGACAGCCGATACGTCGCCAGCAGCGCCGGACAATTTAAATTTCGAACCTTCATTTGTCCGACCACTACAATAGTGGCTTCGTTTTTCATGCAGAAAGAAGTTTATTCATTTCTGTTCGATCGTGAATTTATTTGTTCCATTTTCGAAATTGCAACCGTTAAATAAAAATAGAATTCGTTTTTCGTTGCCATTTGCTTTTTAATAAATATATACTTTTAATCATATGCAATAAAACTGAAACGTATCAGCGTACGTAAAATTATTCAGAACAGACTACACTAACATTTTTTCTTTAATTCCATATTCATGAATTATACTTAATTTGTAATTCTTAAAGTATACAATCTATACTATCTAATAGCCATTATAATCCATACCAATATTATAAATGCGAAAGTCACCTTGTCAGTCTGTTAGTTTCTTACGCCTAAACCGCTGAAATTGTGATGGATTTAGGCAAATATATAGATAGAACCTTGGTAAAGGGCACGGGCTACTTTGTGTCACGAAAAAAAAAGCAAAAAGGTAATAAAAAACTAACGAAAAAATATTTATTTAAAGACGAAGTCGCGGACGAACTTTTAGTAAGCTGATAAAAAGTGAATCATTATAAAACAATTAGGGAATGTAACTATTATTTATAAACATTAGGGCGAAAAAAAAGCAATGATGTCGCCAGATAATGATAAATGAGACATTCATGAGGTGTCACAGCCAGCCGTGTGGGATTACACGTATCATTACGGCGGTAATGCGGCGAGAGCGGGGTCCTTTAGGCCCGTCAACGTGACAATACTGAATTATTTAGCTGTTAGAGACAGTATCGACTATTTCCTTCAAAGGTCACGTGAGATAAAGAAAAATAAATTGTACAGATAAAAGAAATATTTTATTATATATGATTATAAATTTATTTATTGTGGTAAGATATATGAAAAATATAAGAGTATGGTTTAATAACGCAAAATCAAAGTTACCTTGAGTTTGATGCTGATTTCATATTGGAATATGTCCAGTATAGGCTTAAGAAAGTACAACAAAAGAAAAAAAAACAACTATTGCAGACTTTCTACTTCTTCTTTTTACATTTATTGTTATCTTTAACATCTTATAATATTATGTATAGGTACATAATCGATGTATGAATGTATTTTCTCTATTAACTCCCATATGGCTGGAGAAATTTTGAAGACATTTGTATTGTATTTTAAGATTAGCCGGCTGTGATTCTGTGAAGTTTTAGTTGATATCGGCAATTTTGGTAAGAACATCGCTAGTTACATATATAAAACAAATGTTATTTACCATAAAAGAGTTAGATGGCAAAATCGTTTCTAAATTAAATGACAAAAATAGCTAGAAATAAAATTCAAAAACGGATTTGCAGTGCCATTTCACATTTGTACATGTGAAACGCCACTTGCTCCGCGTTAAATATTCAAAGAACAGGACAAGGTTGGGCCGAGTCTCTCGGGTCGAAGAGACCCTCAGTTCGTAAAGGCAGGGTTATCCGCGAGCGCTCATGCCTCCCTAATTTCCGATTTGTCGACCTAAAGGGTTGACTGATTAGCATCTGACTTGTCAAAACGCATTGAATCACCTTTGTTGTTGACGTAATGACGTCTATTTGATTATTACTCAGAAATTGAGTGAATCCTCATTTTAAGATTAATGATTGGTATTTTGTACTTTACAACAAAATACGCTTATCTTAAATAAAAATTGTCGTATTAAATAAAGATTGTTATTAACGTTGAACAATAATTTTATTTGATTGTATGACTGTTTTTCTAATGAATTTTTTATATTACGGTCTTGTTTACATTGTTGTTAATGGTTCTCATCGCGTCTAATGTTAGTGTTACCTCTAATTTTTGCCCTTAATTTAAATAAAATTACATCGGTTCACAAATATCTCATAAATGATAAAAGTCACGAAAGTTTGAAATATACACTTTATTTAACGTTACATCTAATCAAAAGTTGTGATACAGCGTGATTTATAGCCGCCCCTGCCTGCATATCTTGCCAGATGCTCTGGTAGTTGAGCCCCAGGAGCCCCAGGTGCGGGTTGCAATTTTTGATTTCATGTTTAAGGTTTGATATTATTTTACATTATGTTGATTAACACGAAATTATAAAAAAGCAACCAACTCCAAAGTAAAACACACAATTTCGTTTACATTGTTATTTCGATTTTTAAAATCAAAACACTGAACTGATTTTAATAAAAATTCTACGAGAAGTATACCTTTTTCAAAAAAAAAAATCTCAAAATAGGTTAAGAAGTGACGGAGTTCTGAGGTAACAAACATTAAAAAAAGAAAGTACATTACGAATTAAGAAGCTCCTTTTTAAAATCGATTTATACATAGTTCAAAATACAATATACTATTTAATTTAGTCAATTAACCGGCTTAATTCATTACATTGGAAATGCTTGTATGCTTGCTCTTCTTCCGGAGAATAGGAGGTGTATAATAAATTTCAAGATGGTCTGATAAATTTTCACTATGGATGAAATGAACGTCTCAAGTCAATTACAAGCCTTGTAAAGCATTGATCATATTACAAGAGACTTCGCATTCTTGTCATCCCGTTAGTAATTTGACTTCTTCGGATCGAGTTGACTACTTGTAAATAACGGACAAAACGTTTCAATATATACATCAATTACATGAAAACCGTTTACGTGAACAAACAAATTAAATCCAATCAAAATATATTTTATTCGAGTAGGCTTTTATACGGACTTTTGAATCGTCAAAATGGAAACAAAAAATATTTAAATTAATGAAGCTACCATACATTCTTACTCATATTATAAATGCGAAAGTAATAACAATAATATAAAATATAAGCAATAAATCGTTAAAGGAAAATAAATTTAAACTTGAGTTTTCGAAGGATTTCTTTAATGTATGTAACTTAATTATATTCAACACAGTCGCTATTAAAATATGTCCATTATTTTTTTGATCTTAATTATCACAATCAACGCTTCGACGAACACTCGTGCCCAAGGAGTAATTGGTAAAACATCTTACACTCTATTCCTGAGTACGTTTTCCATATTATACCAATGCTAATATTTTATGCAATCGCTTGTTTTTTATCTAGATTTGCAATATTAATTGTCATATAACTATCTGATTAAAATTGTTTCTTGTGTCTTCAGTCGTTTACTTAAATATATTTTAATTAGATTCTACATTAAACTAGGTTATGCCCTATTAAAATAAACTGGTAATGTTGGCGTATACCCATAGTCACAACATAAAGGCGTAAACAAGAGACGTCTGGTGTAGGAGCTAGTAATAAATAATTAAGGCCGGACCCAAACCACGCATTCCTTCCCAGATGACGGCGACATCTTAAAATATAGCCACCCTTTCTTCAGCTGTTGACTTCTTCCCCCTCGCCACACACTGCTCGGCATAATTAATAAATGACCTACTAGGTCCCTCAGGCTCTGATGAACACACCCACAGCTCTTGGCTTCTAATATAAGAATGAAACACAAGAAAATAACAAATTCTCTTGTGAACAATGCTTTAATGTCGTTATACATTTTTTAGGAATATTATGTTAAAGGAAGTATATTTTGTATTTCCAAGTTTTTTAGTAAGGTCTATAATAAAACGGTAATTAATAGAACTTATAATATACTCGTACTTATTACAAACGTATTTTATCTTCAGTGAATAAAGAAGATATCTTATTTATTATAAATTACTAATTACATCTAGACATTAAATAAATTGTTTTCGATAATTTTTTCACTATAACAAAATACATACAACCATATTTTTGAAATCATACCATTAAACAATATGTTATTACGAAAACATAAATTCACCTTAACCAGGTAAAATCGCACACCGTAATTACAGTTAATCGCATTGCAGCAATTAAAACAAATAGCCGATACGATCTAAATAGCACGGACCCGCACCGCGGCTCTTCCATTAATTACTTAAATTTAATTCATATGAGACCCACGCACCACTATTTACATTCAAAAACGTACTCACCCCACCCGCATCTCACAACCCTTGCTAAACTTGCCGACCCCAAGACGCTAACTCCTAAGAAGAGTTTCTTTGATAGTGCGCTCCGGTGGCTTTGAATAAAGGCCACCGGGTCGATAGAGTTTTGATCTGTAATTTTATAGCTTTGAGACGGCCCTCTGATACGCGGTATAAGGATTGTGGCCTATCGAATCGGCTTATGTTTTTATCTAGACGATAACCGAGAAGCCGATCTTTGTCTACCTCTGTTCGTATTATTTCAAAGTTTAATGCAGTGATCACTTTTTATAAAGGTCATTTAACAAACATAAATATAAAGTTATTTAAAATAAATTTTAAGGCAAATTTTACTTTTTAAATATACAAATATTAATATAGTAAAAAGAATAAAGTCATCTGTATTTAAAATTAATTTGTAAAAGTCAAATAATAGTAAGTAAAAGTACGTTTCCCACGCGAGGAGTAAAGGATTAGCCCTTATCACAGTACACGTAAAGCGGTGAGTACTTATATGAGTACCCCTTTTATTGCATTATACGGGGAAGGGTTAGTCGGCCCTCCGTCTTGGAGCGTCTTACGAATACAGGAAGAATTTATAAATAAGTTAAGCGAACCCGCCTTATTCTTCGCCTCAGCGTCTCACTTTGTTTTATCATATTTAAATTATTGTAGTCAGATGTGGAACGTGTACCTAATTGCTGTACTTTGTTAAGATAATGTACCTTTGGCGCGGCTCCACTTTTGTTTTCTTGTTTTCAAGCGATATAAATTCACCGGAGGACGCCGTCGGAACGCCCAACTTTCGTGTTCTGTTTTTGTGTGGACGTTCGTTTTGGAAGGAAATAAAATTTGTTATGCGACCTGGGGGTCGTAGAAATCTAAAATTATATATATTATCTGGTAAACAATGTTATCCCTTTTAATTTTATTTATAACAAGCAATTATATGTGTACAGATGGTGAATATGTAGCGGTATTACAGATGGTACCTATTAAATGAAAACTTGCGATTTGAAGAAAATTGCTTAAATAAGTCACTTTAGAGGTTATTTGGACGCTGATAAGCAATACTGTGTCAAGCCACACGGACTCCATTTTGAGAAAATGGCGCCTAAAGATATACGTATGTTATCTTCTTAATAAATTGGTTTAAAGACGTGTATGTCCATTTTTATTTACTATTTTGATAAAAGGTATAATGAATTAATTGCAGATCAGTATAATAAAAACTTTTATCTACTAATTAGCTTTTCGGATATATGATATTATTGAATATCTCAAAAAATGTAACACACTTAAATAGTCTAATCATTAAATTAAGACACTTTTTTCCGTACTTATTTTGTTTAAATGATTTAAAATTTTTTTGAATAATTTTAAACATGTAACGGATTATCAGAATACATCAATATCTCCGAATTTGACTTTTTTTAGGTTGACACATTATTGCTTATCAGCAACCATTTGTAAACTGAATTCGTCAAACTAATCTTTTAAGTAAAATAAGTAATGTAAAATTATACTTTTCCACTGCTCGAATGAAAGATTACTCAAAAAAATACATTGAACCTCAAATTATGTGATTAAATACTAGCTACATTGCTATTTTTTTCAATACTTACCATTACGTTATACAAATATTCTCTTTGAAAACGTAGATGTCAAATTGTTAATAAACACACACTCAAGTTATTTGTAACAACACAAACACAAACGAGACGCAAATGTCAAACAGCCATTCATCTAACATTTTAATTTAAACGTTACACATTTCCTTACAAATGCGATCTAGTTAAGAAAACAATGACTTATTCATAATAACACAATATTTTCTGCTATAAATCACATTTAAGTGTTATTTCATTTCCTACAGACCCTCGCATGCAGCACACGCATCGAACGAATAAGTAATTGAAATTTGAACTTTTGATTTTACGAAATGTTTTCACCCTACTCCTCGTGAAATTATTATGAATATCCGTTCCTTACCGGCTGGTCTGTCTTAATAAATGACTTATGACTTTTGTATTTTAAATTGAGAAATAATTTTAAATAGTTATTTCATTTATATAATAATTATATCTACATACGCGTCAGTTCTGTGTACCAAGTTGAGATAAATATCATGTGGTTAATTCAAAACTTATCCGGCTTCGTATGCTCTCATATACATATTTTTTTTTTAATATTTGTTAGATTTTTACTCCGTTTGAATAAAAATATAGGTAAAGTTGAGATCAATATCTTGTGGTTTTATTCGCATTAAATTACTTACCTATTACATGTTTATCATTACAAAGACTTATATCTGAAACTTTTCCGTCTCCGCTCTCTCATACTTTTTTATAATATTTGTTATAATGATCTGTACTGAATACAACAATTGTTGAAACAATATTTTTTGTTACTTTGTATAGCTACTACTGATAAAATTTTGACATAATTTGTACAGTATTTGTGAAAGTTTTACCACTGGTTCGCAAAATTACGAATATTTAATATATTTAAACTATGAAAATAACAATAAATTAATTTTCAGATTTGAAAGTTTTTTACTTAAATATTATATATATTTATAAGTAATTATTGTGTTCATACAAAAATAACCGAATTCAAACAGAGCTGTTACTGTATACAGTCGGTTGTCTATATATTTGTATATACATATATGGTTGCAGTCGCGGGTGATTTGCTGTCATTGAAAAGTTCCTTCGCTTATCTCTGAAGATCTTCATCAGACTTCAATAATAATAGTTAATTAAAACATTTTTTAAAAAATGCGCATTTAATTAGTGAAAACTCCATCTAAATCGGATCAATAGTTTTTAAATAATCACGGCCATACAAACTTACATACATACGTACGGGTCGAATGCAGCACCTATTTTTTTAAGCGGGTTAAAAAAATGTAATCTTTAAAATGTTTTTATTTATTTCTGGAACCGTTCACAGCTATAGTTTTGTCACTCAGATATGTGAAACACCAACATGACAACTAGATTAAGATTGACTGTTTTAAGTAACCCGAGGCGGAGACTGTCAACGCAACCCTCTCAGAACAGAGCTGATACTTGTTAACAATGTTGTTTGACCTTTATTCAAATAGATAGTTCTGTCTTCGAGTTGTATACTTGATTGTGATCGATTGAACAATGGATAATATACTATTCATAGGGCCACTCTGTAGAAATAGAAGATTACAAATCATATTGAAATGATCTCTACATTTGTTACTAGCTGTCCCTAGCGGTTTTACTCGCGTTTATGCTTAATGCTTTGCTCCTACGAGTCAAGGCGTGATGTAATATTGCCTTTAACCCTTAAAAACCTGGTTTACGAAAGTGTTTTATTTTTAAATATTACTGTGTTTGATTGAAGATCTAGATGAAGGGAAAAATAATTAAAAATCCCCATATTAATTTTACATATTTATTTAAAACAGATATCAATTTTGATAATTCAGGCATTAATACCATAAAGAAATCAAATACGCCGAGGCTAAATCTAATAGTAATGTGAACTTTTGGTTTAAAAGATTGGTATCAAAATTGAAACTCTAGGCTATTAAGGGTTAATATTCCTCAATAAATAAGCTATCTAACACAAAAATAATTTTTCAATGCGAACTAGTAGCTCCTGAAATTAGCGCGTTCAAACTAACTCTTCAGCTTTATAATATTAGTTTAGGTGATTATCAACGAGACTTACATTTGTAAGTTTTACTTTCGTAAGTGATACAAAATAACGCTTAACAGTAATCTAGGTGACCTCACGAAAGCTGTGACTCTGACAAAAACAACAACACTTATAAGTGTAATTCTCGCCTTACAATACCGTATAACTTTCTAAGAATTCAAAAATTTCACCGACATCAGTTGATTCGTTTGTAGACTATAATGACAGAAAACAAACAATTTACATGACAGTTCTTCAATAAATAAACCCTTGACTAATGTATAATCAAGGAACAAAATTCTACTTTTCAGCCATTGGTATACCTAAAAACACCGCGCTTAGAACATTTCTAATTCGACTATTAAAACGCGCTGCAAGATGTCGACAACACCAATAAACAACATTTGAACGCGAGCGCGAACGTTGAAAGTTTGGAGCGCGCGGTGAGTGCAGAGGACCAGTAATGAGGGTTGGAAATTTCGGCACATTGCGGCCCAAACCACAGCCGGCTTCTTGGCTTATTATTAATTCTGTAAGACGTGTCCCCGATGTCCAAGACGTGCGCCGAGATTCAAGACAAAAGTCACAAGGGCGGAAGGGACGGAACCCCCCGTACGTGTGGAGAGTCGACAACTCGCAGTATACAGGAGTGTGGGATTTACAGGTGGTTTTAATAACGGCCGCCTCTAATGTCGCGAGATGAATACTTAATGGACGGATCATCAGCGGATTTTGTGGATCTGCATGGATACGGTTGACTTGAGTAATAATAGACGCATTGTGCTGTCTTGTTTGCTTTAACGATTATGAGCTTATGACTCACATTAGAAATGCTAATAATACTTTAATAAAGAAAAATATATTTATCATATTCGGAATGTAGTGGGTAGCGAAGTCAAATTTTAAATTTTATTTTGATTAATATCATTTGGCAGCTTAGTTTTTAATATTTGAATTTATTATAATAAACTATGAATACAAATAGAAACTATGTATTGCAACGTTCGATTTTTATTAAATTAAATTATATACACTTTCACCGACTTTTCTTGCCTTGGGTAGCGTTATGTTATTAATTTTATTTTATACTTAATATGCCAAGCAGACATAATGGACATGGTAAGATAATTTTAGCGACTTTCTTTACAGTAATGTATAATTTAACAATATATTATAAAGTTCATGGTGACATTTTGTCTTGAAGCAGCCTGCAAGACGTGACCCTCCACCGCAGAATGCCAACCTCCTAACGAGTTTTTGAAAGCGCTCCCTACAACGAAATCATCTTAAAGGGATTTACACTTTGTGACTAAATTGTTGTCTTGTAACAGATATCACTAAGTATTTTGTTACACTTTTCCACTTGAAAAACAAAACGGTTACTTTTTAAATATACCTAAAGCACTAATTGTCTTTGCAATTACTAGACTTCTAAGTGGACGGTGATAAGCAATACTGTGACAAGCCACACGGACTTCACTTTGAAAAAATGGCATTTAAAGATGTCAAACCTATTCTTAATAAATATGTTTGAAGAAGTATATATCCATGTTTTCTTTTATTAATTAATAAAAGGTATAAAGAATTAAAATCAGATTGACATATTTAATATATTATGTAATAAGAAGTCTTGAAAAAAAGAATTCAAATATTTGAGATTGTTGTATAAATTGCAAAATATCGCACATACTTGAAATTCGAAACATTTGATTAAGAAACTTTTTTCCGTACTTATTTAGTTTATAAGACTTAAGATTTTTTTGAATAATGTTGAATAGGTGATGCAGTATCAAAATATATCAATATCTCCGAATTTGACTTTTTGTGGGTTGACACATTATTGCTTATCAGCCTCGAAATAGATATATTTTATTAGTTTTGGCTATGGGTAAATTTAAGTAATATTTATATAACAGATTGACTTCACTGCACATTATGTTGAGAATATAATAAATATATTTTTAATACATATGTTCATGTTCTAA
The DNA here is from genome assembly GCA_037950945.1 of Hypolimnas misippus. Lineage (NCBI taxonomy): Eukaryota > Metazoa > Arthropoda > Insecta > Lepidoptera > Nymphalidae > Hypolimnas > Hypolimnas misippus. The sequence goes on from JBBEEQ010000024.1 coordinate 4,669,372, forward strand.
TGGTGACATAAATAAGAAAGGATTGAATGTCGGAATGATGGCTGATAAGAAGAAATGGGTAAATTATTTTAAAAATTTTATTCGGGTTTATTTTTGTAACAATTCATGATACCCATAAAAACTTGACAAAGCTTCCTATAACAATAATTAAATTATATAGATATTTATTTTTAGTTAAATTTCTAGCCAAAAATTGTTGGTGAAACAAAAAAAAATATATGAATAAGGTAAACGTTAAAAATTTTTAGAACGAAAAAGTAACACTTGGGTATGAAATGGCGCATGCCAATGAAATGAAACACCACTGTTTTCATGGAAATATCTCGAACATATGTTTCAAGAATTGGCAATCACCGATAGCATGTCGTGAGCAGCACACATTACTGGATTTTATCGCGAAGTGGGCACACGGGAGCAATAACGTCCTAAAATACGCGAACCTAACTTATTACGAACATTGCCAGTTTATGGGCTAGCTTAATCGATTGTTTTCTTTACTGCTTTATGTCTCTTTTATAGCGTGGACGAGCATACAAGTGGTTTGTTTAAGATGATTTATTATAGCTATAAATATTTCTCGATGACAGTTTTAATGATAATATTGATAAATAGTAACTTGACGCATTGAAAACGAAGCAGCGTTAAGTAAGACGATTTGACTAACTATCGCGATTAAGAAATGAATTATACGGCAGGAATTTGTAGGTTTTGCTCTGAGACTTTCATAAAGATTTACGTAAGTTATTTCTCAAGTTTTTACCTGAAAAAATATACTGTCAGTGCCTTATTTTTGTCATTTACAGTTTTCGTAACTACTTACGACGTATACATACACCAAGTAACAAATTTCATTAATTTTACTATAATGAAAGTTTTATAGAAATAATAACATATATATAATTTATAAAAAAGAGAAAAAGATTGCTTTATATTTGTTTATTTTTTTACGGTTTACTTATATTAAATTTAGTTTAAATACCTTTTAGACATTTATTGACATGCATTCGTTATTTTACCTAAATTACTTTAATAAAGTAATTTCGTAACGACTTCATTTAGTTACTATTTGATCTTAGTATAAAAAAACTTAATTTTTAAATGGGATGATATTTTATTCGTAAAACGGTGTTTTAATATATAGAAAGCACAGAAAACTCTTTTACTTCAATACTCGAGCATTTTTACCTTCAAATGTGCAATAAATAACAATAACTATTTATATTTCAATCGGAGCCTGCACATTACATGGCCGTCAGTAAATTACAGGCGGGAAGGCGCGAGGTGGCCGACACCGAAGAAATATTACCTACACTAAGCATTTGTTCCGGTTAGAGCTTGACCAGTGTTTATCGATAATCATCTACTTTAAAATTATAAAGAGGTAAAATTTGTTTATATGTATGTATGTTTGTATTTACCCTACATCTATCGTAATCTCTGGAACTACTGATCCGATTAGAAAAATTTTATTGAGTTAGATAGTCTATTTATTTAGGAAGGTTATAGCTTACGACACACAGTAGCGAAGTAGTAACCACAAACACGTGTACATCTGCGAGGGACAGCTTGTATCATATAAATATGGTCTATATTATTATATATGGTATTTTAGACACTAATTTTGGAAACTAAAAATCCATATAGAAAAATATTTTCGTTAGATTAATAAATTATATATTCGAGAAAATATATAGATTTACTAGTTGGCAACCCTTTTGTGTAGAATAATTATTTTGAATAGTCTATATTTTTGAGAAATTATTTTTTTTTTTATAAAAACATTCATTTCTTTTCCACGATCCAATCTGCATATATGAAATTCCATAAAAAAATTTTGCTTGACTGACTTGCGTAAAAATGTACCTATCGATCAAATAGACAGATCAAACAGTTACTTCACATTTGGATACTGATAAGCAATAATGTGTCAACCCACAAAAAGTCAAATTTGGAGATATTGATGTATTTTAATACTGCGTCACCTATTTAACACAACACCATTAAAAATAAATTCAAGTCATCTAAACTAAATAAGTATACAGAAAAAAGTTTTTTAAAGTAATGTTTCGAATTTCAAGTCCGTTCCATATTTAGTAGTTTATACAATAATCTCAAATATTTAAAAAACTTATTATTAGATAAACAAACAATTAGATTAAGAATACGTTTGAAATCTTTAGACGCCATTTTCTCAAAATGAAGTCCGTATGGCTTGATACAGTATTGCTTATCAGCGTCCATTTATAATATTAGTATGGATAATATAATAGCACGCTACAAGCCAATACCAATATAACCATAAACATTAAATACCTTAAAACAAGGATAGCTAGTTTGCTCAATACAATACTTAAAAAAATCAATTAGAAATGAATATTCAAATCAATACATACAGCTTAATTAATTCGAATCGAATGTGTATATATAATAGTACGAGTTTCATAAAATATCGATATTTCGTTACACATCACTAGTAATATTTCTTCCTAGTGTAACTGTTTAACAAATCGCCGTATAAAAGACCGGCCGACCGCCCGCTGAGTGCTTAATCACTTAACACTCGCCAGATTAACGACAAATTTATCGTCTAAAAATGCCCCTTACTAGAACAACGATTTAACCTCATTTCATGCTCAGTTCTAGATTTTTAGAGTCTTTACATTTAGTATCACTATTGTTTGCGCAATAAAAGATATGTTATGTGCTTTTAAACCTAATAACAAAATTAATTCAACGCAATTAAATATTTTTTAAATTTATTAAGAATAAATTTTATAAAAAAATCATGACTAAAACTATAAAGAAATGGAATTAAGCAAAATTGCATTTAAAGAAAACTAGAGAAGATTATTATTATTACGTAAAATGTAGGAAAAGTATAATTTGTATAACTTTTAGCGACTATCTACAATGTATAAAAAAAACAATTTTAATAAAACATTTTGACACTTTTCAAAAAGAACGGCACTTCGTACATTTTTCGCACGAAATGTACTATTAGATCAAATAACACACCGAAAGGTCTCAAGAAAAGCACATCAATCTCGGATAAAGCAAAGATTTACCCTTGTAAGGACATTAATTCTTACAGCGCAGTAATGTAGACAAAACGAGCCGGACAAGGGGTCTCGCTAACAGCCAGCAGTCCGTGAAAAGAAACCCTTTTTCTAAGGGAAACGTGAATATGGACCTTCCTTTTTTGAAAATAAGTAGGTAATTAAAAAATAATTTTCATTACCTAGTGTTTGAAATATGAAATTCAATTCAAAATTTCTTTGAAATAAGTAATGTAATTTATAAGCTTAGTTTCCCGCCATTTTTATGTTTTGTTTTTTTTTGCCAGATAAACGTAGATAGATAAAGGTAGATCGTAGACCGTTCGTCCCACGTTAACATTTGATGTTTATAAGTTTTCTAGTTTTTAATTTTATGATTGACACATAATTTTAATACTCTATAAGTCTATACTATATAATAAATATGTAACTGACTTAACTTTGTTTGCGCATCACCCAAAATATACACCACAAAAATTGGATGCGATTATAGTTACACGGCTGTATTGGTACTGGTTTAACTTACAATCTGGTGCCTGTTCTATGTCGATACAACGCCTAAAAGTCGAGTGATCCCTACATACAGTTTTACGTGGACGAAGTCGCGAGCAAAAGCAAATTGAAAATATGATTTATTTCATCAAAATTTCAGCATCAATATCGTAATCATTAATAAACGATTGTATTTTAATAATATTGAGACTGTGATACTGTTCTTAAAAAAAAAAAGAAATAGCTATGCTAACCTCTCGTCCAAACGTTTAATAGAAGGTCAATAGTATGTTTGCTCGGTCATTGCAGGATCAAAGAGATCTTTCGCCAAATAAATAGTTGATTTCGCTTTGTAAATAAATATTGAAAGGGCAATTCGAATAGTTTTCGTAAGAATGCGATGAGGGGAGCATTGCTATGGCTAACTAACGTTTACTAAATCGATTTGTTTTACAGGTAGGAATTTTCAATTGATTTCATTCAATAGTTCTGTAGTTTGAATTTTCATTTATTTTGTTGCTTATTTTCAACGACGTAACTATTTATATGTTATAAAAGAAAATAAAATTGAATCTACCCAGAATGCCGACCATTTTGGACGATGACTAGCTGGCGACTACATGACAAGCGAAAGTATCTTTTGGCCAACAAGTCAATACACAAACTTGTCAAATTTAGGCACAATTTTTAACGTAAAGAAGGATGAAAATAACACATCTACAGTTATAAAATATCATTACTTCGTCAAAGATTCAATATTTCATTATAAATGCTTTAAATGTATTTTATGGCTGTATAATTTTGGACCTTTGTTGATGAAAAAACATACAGACAAGAAAATGCAGTTTTTATATTTTGGTTGGAATATCATATAACGACTTGTGTTCGAGGTTTCCTTGAATGCATTATAATTTATCTAAATAAATAAGTTAAGGCAAACTTATAATAAAACTAAAAACAACACTTTTTTATCAATTATACAATGTTAAATATTTCACTTTATTTCATATCAGATATTTAAAGTTCTTATAGAATGTTAACGTTGATTGCTAGAACATTTTATTACATTTCGCGATATATTTATAAATGAATGAAAAATAATAAATTATTTAAATAATAATTCTAACAAAAAATAACAAAGTAAATATTTCAGCGCTACCGCCATCTATCAGTTACGGCATGAACTACGATAAGCTACGAACTCACCCTCAGACCCGCCCTCTGTGAGGAAAGTGCGTAATTTAGATAAACAAGGTTGGTTTCGAAGTAAACGAATAACTTTGAGATTTCAGATAAGTTACTTTTATGTCTATACTAATTTTGTTAATACAGTTTCAAATAATTATATGATTCCAAAGTATTTTATTAGGTATATTGAGACAATTAGTAGTTTATTATATCTTTTTATTTAAAAAATAAATAATACATAAATAAGTAATAAAACATAATATTGTGATTTTTTTTATCTACGCTAGAGGCGCTACTGTTGCTTACGATATATCGTGACAGTTTTTAAAACGAGGCGGTGATGATACGATATCGTTGATATTAAAAATTAAAATAAAGGATATATATAAGAAAATATATTTATAAGTCATACCTATTATTTAATGCGTTTAATGCGTTAATTTTTATATGGCATATTGTATACGTGTTCATTTGACTTTTAACACTTGACAATAAAACCAGAAGTATTGGAATAGTATGTGATTGGATTAAGGTGAAAATTAAATTAGCCATCCATTTTTGTATATTTAATATTCTCTTATATTTAAATATTACATGTTATGTATATAATTAGATAGTGTTAGTGTAATAGATAGAACACATAGGTCTTTACCAAAGACATGTACCATTCTTCCTTTATCTTAAGGGCACATAGGGCAGTAACCCAGTGCCCGTAGCATTATGAACTCTATTATCTATTAAACTAAACGCTAAACAGTACAAGAAGATATATATTTTATTAATTTATTTTTTTGGAATACTGTGTGCTTAAGTGCCCGGTGAATTACTTTAGACAGTTCTGGTCACCGATTCAAATTCGGTATGTTACCGCTGATTTTAGTAGTGCTAAACTGAGACATGTAGCTACTCGTATCTAGAGGGGGCGGGAGTGGGTAAGCTTATGAAGCTGATCCTATTTCGTAATAGGAACTCTGTGATACGCCTTGCAATGGAGCATTTATTGGCAGTCACATATTTCAATATGTAAATACTAACGATTTCAAACTAAGTATAATACATCAGTTATACAATAAGACTTAAATTCATTTTTCTTATTATAACATTTATTTTTTATTTTAGGATTTTTTTTTTATTTTAGAAAATTACCTTTTAAGATGAAATAACTTTTTAACTTTGAAATTATATGTAGTTATATATTTTTGTGTACGTCGATGAAAATAATATATATTTTTTACAGAAAAAACCGAAGTAACTAGATTCTTACTTACTTTGTTAACATACGAAAATAACAGTATTTTTTGTTTCATTAAAATTTCACCTTTGGAAATCAAACACGATGTTCGAATTCTAATATAAAAATTATGAAAAATATAGAACATAATTCTATAACTATTAATAGAATAATTATTCACAAACCTTGATAGCGGGCGGCGGGTGCGGGCCGGGGGAGGACCGCGGATTGGGCAGTTGCAGCAAGTGACGAATACTGTAGCCCTGACGAGATTTTCGTGACATTCTGCAACACAAAAACAATGCTGAAAATTATGATAACATTTTGAATTGCACGTAATATTAATTTATCCTTGTACGAAGAATTAAGTCGATGCTTTACTTTTGATATATTATTAAACTAATATATTTATATGTGGAAGTTTGTGTGTATGTTTGTTATTTATGAATAAGTAATATGACTGTATCGGCCCAACGGATTAGAGTTACCACTGCTAAGATGATAACTTTAAAATCCCTTTTTATTTTTTTTTCCAAACGTTTTCTTTTATCTGTATTCTATTAGTAACTTGTGACTATAGTTTCTATCTTTGTTTAAACGGAAGACATGGCTTTATGCCTTACAATTTAATTGAATATGAATAAAAATTACAAAAGACTTGGCTGTACGGTGTAATACCTTTGCCTTTTCCCTCTAAGAAAAGAAAAAAGCGAAATAAAAAAATCTATGGTTGTACTATCGTAATATGTACATACGCGTATCTCACATAACTGAAATAGTAGGTCCGATGTCAATTTAGGCGTGCATCTGTTCTTTGTTGCTATCAACTATTTTTATTTTTCTATTTTGTAAATTCGTATGTCACTGTGTAGCGTCAGAGTATCGAGTGGTATTATATAAATCAAATCTTTTTATATTAGCCTTTTCATAGACCATGATCACAATTTAATTAATATTAACTTTGAAAATTTAATCTGTATTCTGTAGTTAAACTTAAAATTAAGGACGAGTTAATAGGCTGGTACCTACTATGAAAGTTTGTAAAGATTAAGTTATCTCATGAATATTGATTATCCAAAATTTCCCATCTAATCCGCTTTCGGTTAAATTTGCAAAAAGCCTAATTGATTTCGTACATAATAAATTTCGTTTAGATACAATTTCGTTTTTGCGGTTTTGTTGTTTGTCAATAACTAAAGTAATTTTTCAAATGCGATTTATAAGTGAGATCTTGTTTGTGGCATTTTCACGTAGTAACTTGTAACGGACAAAACTCATAACTACATTGCTGCTTCGGTTCAAGGCTCGTTCCGACGCAAAGCCGTGAAAAATTACGGCGTCGCATCATGGAAATCTACGATGTGTATGCCGTATGGGTATTGTGAATTTTTGTTTCATTTTAAATGAACAATCGTGTCATTGTAAAACGTAGCGACGTCACGACGAGATTTTTTACGATGCCCGTAGTAGATTTTTTATGACGCGGCGCCGTAACTTTACCCGATGTCGGATCGAGCCACGAACTGACGTGGCAACGTAGTTATGAGTTTTGCCTCTAACGGATCATCGGATTAGAGTGAAAGTCGGAATGCAGGTAGCTTTAAAATAAAACTATTTAAATGGATAAGACACCCTCTATTTATCGCCACAACAAACAAATTTATTTATCTTCTAGCCGATATCAAGATCGCTGAGAAATATTTGATATGTGGTTATAATAAAAAAAAATAATTAATATACATATGCGCTAATAAAACCGGTTGAAATAGATTTATTTGATATGTAATTAATAGGCAAAATCAAAAACCCGGCTGCGTAACAAGGTCATAGAGTATCTTTACTCAACATTTTCAAATAATTATAGATTCTCAACGGTAATTCTGACTAAAAAATTATGTAATAAATCTAGACATAAATAAAATCGGTCTAAATAGTGCCACAAAGGTGCAAATCCACATACACACACAGATTGATAAACACATAACCCACTTTGTGTCGCGCAGTCGGATAAAAATACTGGAGACAGCTTACAATAATCCAGGATGGATTAAGCTTATTTATAATCCGCGCGTGATGCCGAGGGCCACAGCTATTTAATCAATGAATACCTATATAATTCAATTGACAGTATTTTAAATTCATTTCATTTGCATTTATTACTTGTTAGGTAATTTAAAATTTATCTATAATTGCACTTATTAAAAGCAAAAGAAATTACTTAAAAAATACCTCTAATTGGACGCTGATAAGCAATACTGTGTCAAGCCACACGGACTTCATTTTGAGAAAATGACGTTTAAAGATGTCAAGCGTATTTTTAATAAATATGTTTGCAGGAGTATATATTTACCTTTTCTTTTACTTTTTGAAGAAAAGTATAATGAATTAAAAGTAGATTGATATATTTAATATTTTATCTAATAAAAAGTTTTCCAAATATTTGAGATTATTGTATAAATGCATAATATGGAACGCACTTGAAATTTGAACCAATCAATTAAGAAACTTTTTTCAGTACTTATTTAATTTATATGACTAATTTTTTTTGTGTAATGTTAAATAGGTGATGCAGGATCAAAATACATCAATATCTCCGAATTTGACTTTTTGTGGGTTGACACATTATTGCTTATCAGCATCCAATTCTTCTCACTTTATTGCAGGCTTTAAAAAGTCAGAAGCATCAATTTTTAATTGAAAAATTACATTTTACCCAATCAATGGTTTATTTTTACAAGAACGGAAAATCACATATAGTCTAACGACTGCTATTCATAAGAACTAGTCAATGCCGAGAGTTCAAGAATTTAAAATCGTTAACTTGTTTTTACGATATTTGTGAAATTAAATGGAATATAAAATATGTATTTGTGTTTTATAACAAGTATATAAGCAACATTAGTGAACATGCAGAACGTATCGGGGAATACGAAAGACTTCAATAAGCATTTCAAAGACTTGAAATCGAGTTTATGATTTATAGGTCTTTATTGGGTTTTTATTGGTAGCGCTTTAAGTAACAGTATAAAAGTAATGCTAATAAATAGAAGAAAGAAATGCAAAAACAATCGTTCGCGGCCTTGTATGTGACTTTGAATGATCCAAAAGGTAGCACACAGCCCATAAAAATAATTTTTGGATACGGATATAAAGAACGAAAATGGGTACAAAAAACATTTAGTATTGTTTGGCGTTAAGTTTTTTGTATGGTGAACCAAATCTAGCGTAAATAATAAAAATTGAGAAACATTTGAAATTCATTATAAATTAGAAGGTTTTGTGCTATTAAATCGATCCACTTCTTTTAGGGAGCTCTTAAAAAATATTTTTGGCTATAACATTTTTTCACTCCGAGCGCTATCCTGTTCCTTATATCCGTAACCAAAAATTATTTTTGTGTGCTAGCCTCAGAGTCGTGACCTTTTAAAATATTTTTATTGTTTTGGGGATCTTTCATTTTTCTGGTATTCCTACCTATTACGACGACACGTTTTATTAAAAACCTTTTAGTTCTTAGTAACCTCCACTAGATATCATATCTAGTGGAGGTTACTAAGTTACCGCAATCCTAAGCATAAAATTTTTAAACTAATACTTTTTAATTAATTTTTGAGAAACGTACGTATCTACAGATATCCCTCAATTCTAAGTAACTAATAAATATATATTCCAGGATAATCAAATAGGATATGTCCATTGAAAACCGGTATTGATTACAATTTTTCTCTTATAAAAACATACAGTCATACTACAAAAGACGCATTAAAACCATGTTCAACACGTGTCTAACTAAACAGTGTTTAAAAATTATACATTGCTTAAAATATTATCTAAATTGCTTAACAGCGAATAAACTCATAAAAAAACTTATTGATAAAATGTTATACGTTACATTTGACAGCTGAAATAGGTTTTCGACATCTATTAAACTCTCTGAAACGTATGTTTATATCTAAAGCATGTTTAACTCAAAACTGTGCTTAGACGCGGATTTGTAGTACGGATTTTTTTAAACACGCGTTTAACGTATGTTTAAATCTTTTGTAGTAAGGCAGATAATGTGTATAGATATAAAAGGTGTTTCTAAAGAAATGAAGCAATGTTTTCTTCCCAAGGCTAAATATATAAACGTGTTTGTAATATTGTCACCTATTGTGGAAAGGTCGCTTCGAGAATTTAATCTACCTCTAGGAGCGTCTTTGATGCACGGATAGGTATTAAAGTATAGCATAGGTAGGCATTATGATGTTTATGGTTTAGTAAATATGTTCTTATGTAATTAAGTAGATGTCTCATATTCATGATATTTATAAATTTTAAGTGTGGCGAATTTTAAATTTTTAAAAGTTTTCTTGACTATTTTTCATCTGTACTAATGCTATCAAACGATAATATTTGTTTGTAAATTTGTATGTAGGGAGTTAATCTCTTAAAGTACTGATCCGATTTGATAAATTCTTTTTGCGTTGGATGGCACGTTCAATGAGAAAGTTTATATTTATATATGACAGACACGTTGGCGCAGTGGTCACTGCAACTAACTGTAGCGCTAACAGTCGCGGGTTCGATCCCCGCTCACGGCAAATGTCTGGGTGTTTGTGTTAGTGTTGTGTATGTTTCCAGACTCCCGACACAAGGTCACAAGACCTTAATGGGGGCTGTTGAGTGTGATGCGTTTATTTGTTTATTTATTATTATTTATAGGCTTTATTACATCACGCTATACCTCATAGAAGCTAAGAATTAACCATAAACGCGACTTAAACCGCGAGAGTCCGCTAGTATTATACAACCGGAACGACAATATTTTTTAACAAATAATTCTTTATCAAAATTGTGTCCAATGTTTTGTTGCAGGTCGTTTACATTTCATTCATGTTGTAGCAATATGTTTAATTGACTATATAGCTCACACAAACGAGAGGTACAATATTTAAAACGTTAAACTTTTTTGTATAAAACCTCATGTTGTTACCGTCGTATATGAACATTTGTAGCACTAGAGGAGCCGCTATGCGTTGTCAGTCTAAAAAGAAATAAGGGTTGTGAGGTAATAGGGAGAACAGGCAGGAATGGGTGAGGGAGTTAGGTTTTCGGCCCTCTTATAGACCGTACGACGTGTTTCTATTAGTATTACTTATCGCCGATCTGTGAGAGTGAGATCCAGACCGAGCCAGCCCATATACGACCGGTAGTCGGTGGGCTACAGCTAGCTTCAGTAAACTAAGTAGGTCGTGTGTTTATCCACGTAGTATCCATATCCATAATACAAAATTGTTAAAATTTTAAGGTTTATATATATAAACATTTGCTTCAGCGAGGTTGACGACGGAAAGTTTTACGCGAGAGGCAGCTAAACGCTATTAGAACATAATGTGGAGGTGTATCTAATGGAACCTACATACATAATATTTCATTAGACGCGTCTATTAGAAGCACTATTATTGTGACAAACAATGGGTAACCATTGTTATTCGATTTTTACGACAAAGTTTATGAAAATTTTTTTTACTCGTAATATATTTTTAATTGAAATCAAAGTTTTATTATATTTCAACCTAATATAATATATACGTTTAAGTAAAATGCATTTTCAACCGAAATCAAAAATTTAACGCTTTGCTACGAATTGAGAACCTTCTCCGTTTCTCAATTCGTAGCGTGGATTTTTTTTTTCATTTACCTCAGAATTACGTCATTTCTCAACCGATTATGTAAATTATTTATTATTTAAAATGGTTTACTTTTTTAGATTGGTCTCATACAACTGTTATCGAAATCTTGAAGTTTGGTTTTCAAATCAAAATAACGGGAATTAGTATGTCATCAATGCGAAGGAAATTGCGTGTTTTGCTTTTCAAGTCGGCTTGCATTTTTTTATGTGCATTTATTTTTCATACATAACAATTTATAATTAATATAAGAGTGTAGCACCGCATGTAGACCCTAATAAAGTGAAAAGCGTAGGTTGTTTTGTTTATAAAGCCTCGGTTGGTCACGGCAGAAATAGGACCACGTCAGTATGAGCCGTGCTTAATAACGATCCTTGTGTGGGCAGACTTAATTTTAGTTCAGTTCGTAATAAAAATATTATACTGCGGGAAAATTAATCCTTTAAAATGTAAAATTATTTTTACTTATTTTATTCAATAAATTTTATATCAAATTTTGTCCCGATAATAAATAACGTTAAAATTTTATTACAAAATGTTTTTCGTGTATTAAATTTAAATATACGTTTTATTGAAACTAGCTTCCGTCCGCGACTTCGTCCGCATGGAATAGTTACTTTGGGCTAATAATGCATTATTTTAGAACAAATTTGGTTAGCATAAAAAAGGTTATAGTGAGCTAACCTTAAAAGATAGACATATGCTGTCGCGGACTTTTTTTTAGAACTTTTAAAGGGGAACAATTCTGTCACACATGATTTTTGCGAAACTTTAACCGTTTACGCAGCGCACGTAGTATAAGCTCTCTCAATATCAGGATCCCCCGATTTTGCAACATTCTTCATTGGTGCTCCGCTCCTTTTGGGCTTAGCATGATAATATATAGCCTATAGCCTTCCTCGATAAATGGGCTATTTAACACTGAAAGATTTTTTCAAATCGGAAGAGTAGTTCCTGAGAGAAGCGCGTTCAAGCAAACAATCAAACGAACAATCAAACTCTTCAGTTTTATAATATTAGTATAGGTTTAAACTTGTAGGGAGATATATTTTTTGAAAATACGTTGTAATATCATTATATTGCACCGAGATATTGTAAAGTTACAACAGACCTACATACGTATAAGTTATACTTATTATTAAATCCATATATTATTACAGACGTTTCTCATACAATTAAGCCTTTATGTATATCTTTGAAGGGTAATATTTTTATCATTTCATGAAATTATATGTTCTAATATTACTTTAAACTATACCTAGTTCAATTAATTTAAACATGTAATAATCCAATTTTTGAGCCTCTAGGAATTCTCAATTTTTTAGGTAACCAACTTTTAATTAAGTCAAGTAAGATGATTAATGAATCAAGTACATTAGTCTTATATTACCAGCTTTTTTGTAATACAATTCAAATAAAACAATAGTCTAAAAATAGTTTACGAACTTCAGAATTTAATAAATTATTTCACAGCAATAAGCCTTCAAGTTATATTTCTTGAAAGGGCTTAGATACTAAATTACTTACAATAATAATGAAAATAGAAATTTTGAAATGAAGCCTTATCTTCACTCAAGGCTCTTGAAAATGTTTCATGAATATTAGATGCTGCAATGTTTCGTACACATACCTACCAAAAAGAAACACATTTGAAAGCAGTTTCTACTAGTATGTTATTACATGTTAATTGAATTCTATATATCCTGAATTTCGTACGGCTCTGTTTGACTAAGGTTTTAAAAGTAATCGTTGCATCAATTTATTTTGCATTAACTTAATAAGACTAAAATGAACCGTGGTTTTTCTCTTTTTTTATTATAGAAAATAAGTGGAAAACGAACAGGAGGACACCTAATGTTAAGTGTTTATGGACATTTTTAACCCAGGCGAGACACAAATGCGGTGTCAGTTAAAAAGGAGTAAGGGAAGTAAGAATAGAAATAGTGTTTACGCTTCCTGGTCTCTCACTCACCGTACCAAACGCTACATAAGCACGCCCGCGCCAAGCCTAATCGGCGCCGTCGTGCAACTGTCTTATATGCGCCTTTTTGTAGTGGCGATGGAAAAAAATGGTTTAGTCCATTCGACAAGTCTTTTTCCGCAAGTTTTTAACAAAAAATGTAAATATATAAAATTTGAAATTGTTAAGTATAGTCCGGGCGCTTTTTTGACTCAGCGTCATCGTGCGCCGCACGACTTTGAACGTATGAACGGCGCGGGCCTGTACATGAGCTACTTCACGCCGATCTTCTGCGAGAGTGAGGTACTGCCACGGTCGAGCCAGCCCGTACACGAGCTGTTATCATTAGACTACAACTAGGCTCGACCTCAATAAACACTCATTAATTAATATCGTTAGTTTCTATATTGTTTGGCGCTTATGGACTATGTTTATTCTTTGCGCTTCTATTGGTCGTATTTATAGTCTATATGCTGTTATTAATCAATCAAACAAACAAACTCTTCATCTTCATATATTGATAAATATATAATTTTAGGTGACTTGCACTTAATAAAACGACTGTTCTACGTACCAGAAATAAATTTATAATTATCACAAAATAACAACAACTAAACATGAATTAAAGATATAACTTCTATATCTAAACAAAATAGTGACACCGATCCGATTGCTAAAACCCGCCAAAGTGTTTTTCAATGTCTAGTCCGCATCTGTCAAATGTATTTCACCGTGAAGTTGCTGTGAGTCCTGCCGCACACTAACTTCACACACTTTCTTTTGCCAGTGTTCTAGTCCAAGAATAATTTATTAGATACATATAACTTTTAACAAAATCCTATATGTCACGATCTTTACATAAACGAATGCACCCGACTTCGATGGAATGAATTTGTGTTAAATCAATTTCTCTTATATTATCTATGTACATAGTAATATATAATCAGTCGCAGTAATCCGGCCGCAAGCCATCTATTATGGCTAAGTAATATCTACCAAGCCAGTAATCAACCCGCGCCAACACAGTGTATCGCGCGCTCTATATTATTTTTCTTTTGTTTACTATCAAACTAATTGGACGCTAATAATCAATACTGTGTCAAGCCACACAGACCTCATTTTGAGAAAATGGCGCATAAAGATGTTAAACCTATTCTTAATAAATTTCTTTAAAGAAGTATATATCCATCTCTTCATTTCTATTTTGATAAACAGTATAATATATTAAAAGCAGATTGATATATTTAATGTGTTATCTAATAAAAAGTTTTCAAAATATTTGAGGCTATTGTATAAATTGCAAAATATTGAATTCGTATTTGTTTAGTTTATACGACTTGAATTTTTTTTGAATAGTGTTTTTTTTTTTTTAATAATAGGCGATGCAGTAGCAAAATACATAAATATCTCAAAATTTGACATTATGTGGGTTGACATATTATTGCTTATCATCATCCAATTATAATTGAAACTACTTATTATTTGGACGCTGATTAGCAATACTATGGCAATACCATGGCAAACGCCACACATACTTCATTTTAAGAAAATGGCATCTAAACATGATATTTGTAAAAAAAATGTTTGAAGAAGCATATATACATCTTGTCTATTTTGATAAAAGGTATAATTAATCAAAAGCAAATTGATATAATTCAAAATTTTAATCATTTTCCGTACTTATTTAGCTTAGATTAATGTACGTAATTTGAATCTGTATATAAAAAAAATCATTTTAAAAAATACGTTGAACATTATATCATTTACCAAAATAAAAGAAAATTAATAAGATTTCACATTGTTTAATTTAATAGTAGTTATTTTGATTTCTTTATAAATTATACTTAAATAAGGAACTTTACGCTTTTATTAGACGTATGAAGCACAGCATTTTCTCATAAAAAGTTTTAATGCATCTTTCATAGTTTTGCCAGCGTTTGTCGAGAAAGTGCGCGTCCTAGCAATTATCTCTATGAATACGTTGATATAATTAGTATTAATAAATAAATAAATAAACGCATCACACTCAACGGCCCCCATTAGATCTTGTGACCTTGTGTCGGGGTCCGGACATACTCACAACCCTAACACAAACACCCAGACCACGTCAAACATCCGTATGGCCAATACAGACATTTGCCGTGAGCGGGGATCGAACCCGCGACGCTTACGTGACGACGTGTTCGAACCACAAGGCCATTTCGGCCTTTCATGTAAGTGTATTCATAAATAACTTTGATATACTATTATTATTAATATTTTACATTTGCCACTTAATAAGTTTAAAGCCTACGTTAAAAAATCTTTAATAAATAAAGCATATTATACCATACAAGAATATTTTGACGACAAAGAGGCGTGGATTTGATAAGCGTTGATTTTCTATTCGGATAACATAATTAAAATGTAATAAAGATACATTATGTATAAATGATTTTAAAAGAGTTACTATCGAGTTTCTTGCCGGTTCTTCTCGGTAGAGACTACATTCCGAACCGGTGGTAGCTTTATAAAAATCAAAAATGAAAATATGACATGTAACTTGACGATTCGAAAGTGCTGTTAAAGCCCATTTGAATAAAGTATATTTTGAGTTTGAGTTTGAGTTTGAGTTTGAGTATATAAATATTTAACATTATTAAGAGAGTATGGGACGATGAAAGAGACCCCAAAAACCCTTACAGGCACACATATATAGCCATACAGTATAATATTTAGAAAAAAAAATTGGTACATATATGTTCTAGATTTTATTATAATTACTACTCTAATAATATCAGTCGTAAATAATCTCTAACAAGTTTATATTGTTTTATTACACCTAGTGTTAATAAAACACGAGAGTGGCGTAAAGCCAGCAAACAATACTAGCACAAACTTTGTTAAGTAGTTTTGCTCAGTTCGTAGTTTTACTGACTCGGTAATGAGAATGGATTAATTAGACACTCGAGAGGGTAGCAGTGAAAACTAGACTTAAAAACTCCTTAAAGACGATCGTAAGATGCTCTTTGCATTTTTATAAATGTTTCACTTTGCTTTATTAGTTGAATTACTTATAAACGTTTTACCGTTAATTTTCAGATTGTATTCTATAAAATATATTCTAAAAATACTAGAACATACGTCTTTGTGAATGCCCGTCCAAACCCACGCACGGTTCGCGTGCATGCTATGCACGTCGAATGGGTTTTAGATCCGTCTCATTCTACGCGTGCGCGTGCGTTACGAACTACTACGAGCATATACACGGTATAAAAGTATATGGCTTGCAAGCAATGTTTTCGCGACTAACGTTGTTCACTATAATTGTCTTATGCATGCGAACATGTCCAACAATGTCCATACTATGATCCGAATATGCACGCGAACCACACGCTTAAACTATTATTATAAATGCGAAAATTTTTGAACAACAGCATGTCTGGTACTTCATCGCTCTGTAACTGCTTAAAGAATTTGAGTACAATATGCTATAAAGCTAGTATTCTGAAAAAACTTACTTTTTAACCGAGGTACTGATCAAAATTGGCTTAAATATAACTGAGCCTTTTTAAAAACGGTATTTCGATTCCAATAGACTCATATATTATATCTATTAGAATGCTGTATTCATATTTGATAAATTTTTACAAAGGCTATTTGTGTGGATGCTACTGTCCCATTAATGTCAAAAGTATGTATTTTTATCTGTATTTCTTCGAACGCTGTACGAGTAAACGACTAGATTGTAATGAAACTCGGCGAACGAATAACTTATGAATACTAAATCGATATATTTGAACGCTAAAATACATTTCTTCAGAAGTAAAAGAATACCTAACAGTTGATAAAGGGTACATTTGGTACACGCAAAATTTGTAAATACGAATAGTTTGAATGTCAATAAGTTAATAATATTTTTGTATCAATAAAATTAATATGAAGGTCAATGACATTTTATAACTATATATATGGCATTTTCATACTCTTTGATGTTAAAATCTGAAGACTTTTTGGTCCAAAGATACTTTCACCTATCATACTAATTCGCTATCTGGTTGCTAGGCGACGTCGTCCAAAGTGATCGACATGGATGACAAAATCCATCGCCTTATAAAATATATGTAGTTCTAATAAAATTTAAGAAAGAACTCATTACATATAGGATAACAATATTTTTTTGCACAGTTACATGAAAAACGTATAAATGAAATTGAAAACAAGCTGACATGAAAGAGGGTTCATATAAAATGTAGAACTTGCAACTACGAGATTGGCTTATGTTTTAACTTTTTTGTTTCATAATGTCGTAAACATTCTATATAATTCCATACAATTAGAGAATCGTATAGTAAACAATGAAGAAATTTTACTCTTTTTCTATCTCTATCTTTCTCTCTCTCTCTCTTAATAATAATTGCAATGTTTTGAAGGTTTATTCACCGCTGGATTTAACGATTTACCGGTATTAGGATTAGAAATATATGTATTACTTATGTACATGCATCGCGAGATTTGTTTGTAAAAATTCTTTGGACGACGTTTAATGATATTAGTAAGAAAAATGAAAATAAATATAAGTAATTATTATACTTATTTCTTGTTTAGAAAATCGAGACTGCAATTAAAAGGGGAAATTATGCTAACATTCTTACCATTATTCTATTCAGATATGATTTGAAAAATAATAAATCAAGAGAGGAATAGATACACGTGATATGTCGCAAAATTCTAATTTCGATTAAATTGAGTTCAAAGTTTTGCTTAGCCATACAAAAGGTATTACATTCTTTTATCCAAAATAGTGTATTTCTTAAACAGCCTCAAATACGATTGTTTTAAGGTTTAAAATTGTTTGTATTCACATAATATAATACCTTTATCCATGTATAAAACAGGAAAAAATCCGAATGCGACCTTCTTCACTCATCTCTTCAAATCTTAAATTGTGAATGTTTTTTATTTTAAAACTTTAAAAAAATATTCGCGAGAGATGGATGAATATTTATAATGCTTATAATTGTAAACGGTATATCTGATACGATTAATATATAATTCTATAAATATCAGTAACAAGAACGAGAGAAAAGTTTGCGAGAGATGAAATAAATAAATTTTCCCATCACAGCTCGATATCCGGAATCTTCCCGAAGTGAAATAACGCAATTTTCCTTTATGAAACTTTTTCATCGCTATTTTCAGGTCGAGACTCTTTGAATATAATATATTTGACTTATATATCTCAAACATAAATAGTTTTTGAAGTACTTACCTAAGTGAGTATGTAAGTAAGAGCTACAAAAATAAAAAATATGTATTTTACATGCATTATACACAGTAACTAAGTATACATAAGTATATAACTGAAAAGTTTATTCGTTTGTTTAAAACTGCTACTGTTTAAACTGTTTGTTTAAAAGTACTAGTCAGATTTGAAAAATATTTTTGTATTAGATAATATTTTGTTAAGGAAGATCACCAGCAATAATATAAAAAATGTTTTATGTTACGTTATTATACAAGAACTAGTGACCGCATTCTGATGATAATTATGATAATTACCAAAACAGAATATTTATTATAACTCCAAGTTAGGTGGATTTTTTTTTATGTAATAACATTTTTGCACCATTAAAAATAGAGATGGATTGAGAACGCCTAAGTGAATAACAGATATTCACGAAGTGCTTGAATACAGAAAGAGTTAGGGCTTTGGGAGCGTAGACTTGTGAGACTTTGAAAGATTTACTTAGTTATGAGTCTCTGAATAATTTAAGTTT
This sequence comes from Hypolimnas misippus, assembly GCA_037950945.1. Taxonomy (NCBI): domain Eukaryota; kingdom Metazoa; phylum Arthropoda; class Insecta; order Lepidoptera; family Nymphalidae; genus Hypolimnas; species Hypolimnas misippus. The sequence continues at coordinate 4,688,730 of JBBEEQ010000024.1, forward strand.
TGCTTAAAATATTTATGAACACTTATGTATTTTTACTTCATTTTATCTTTCTCCTTCACAATAGAAGAATCGTCCCATAAGTGGGACATTTTACAAGTCGTTACTGGTAGTACAGTAACAACCTGAAAAAAACTGTTACTTTTGTTAAAAAATTTAAGCAAATGAATAACACATCTATACATATCGATACCTCCCACGTAAGTTGTTGTAACCCCAAAATTACAATTTTACAGTAGAGCACTTTTAATCCGTTTTAGTTTGAAAATTACAACAAAAAACGCCCTTTTTCAGGCGTATTTTGTTGTAACTTTCCTTGAAAAAAAAAAAGATTTTTGGTATTTTTTCACTTTGAATGCATTAAGCAATGCAAATTCGTGTAGTATTCAGTAAAAACGCTAACGGCAATTTTGTGGCTTACAATAACTTACGTGGGAGGTATCGATATATGATTTCTTGTCCTGCCTGATTGATTCATCAACGCCTAAGCCGCTGAGGCTTCAAGTTGAAGTTTTGACAGTTAATAGTTACCTTTAAGTTAAGTTAGGATACCTTTAAGTTGTAAGCACTAAGAAAGGGTTTTTGGAAGTGTCACCCCTAAGTGGGTAAAATAAGGAATGAACGGTTGTATGAAACTGCGTTATTTTCAAAATAAGCTACATGTAATTAAATATGTATACTTTTGGTTAGAAATAAATACACATGTAAATGTAAAGCGGGTGAAATAGAGGTTGTAAATCTATAAATAACCCAAGCAAAGCCGGTACGAGCCGCTAGTCTACACTAATATTATAAAGCTGAAGAGTTCGTTTGTTTGAACATGCTAATTTCAGGAACTACTGGTTCGAATTGTAAAATTATTTTTGTGTTAGATACTTTTTTCGTTGAAGGCTATGGGCTGTATTACATCACGCTACGACTCATAACAGCGAAGCAGTAACTCTGAACACGAGGAAAACCGCAAGGGGCAGCTTGGTGAAATTAAACGATAAATAAATTGTGTTAATTATTTTATAGTGAAAATTATTACTTACTCTTAATTAAACTTTGCTTAAGTTACCATTAATAAGTTCATGTATTATGTCTTTGTAAATTGTAAATTCGGTTTGAAATAGCAGTTCTAAGAAAACCTTTTTATTTTTATCACCAGAAGTCCTCAGAAATACGGCAAAGTTTTCTTACTAAGTACTTTACGAATCCGGTCAAGTGCGCGTTTAGCTTGTTCCCTAAACTTCTAAAATAAAATACGGGTAAATGTACAAATTTAATTTTTTTTTATATATTTTTAAGTCTAAAATAAACGATTAGATGTTCCTACAAACGTTGTTTAAAAAGTAAAGAATAGATATTTCTTGTTTTATTTTTTAGTTTATTTAAAGTAGCAAAGGTTTTCGTTATAGTTTGTCTAATTAGAAAGTTCTTTAAAAAAGTTTAAAAAGAAAAAAAAAACTAACTGATCTAGATGTTCTTGGCTATGGTTCAATATACTAACTAATCATACGCAAAAGTATTTCCATACTAAATTAAAATACACACAGCAGTATCCGTGATTATATTAGAGGGACTTACTTTTGCATCAATAGCATTAGTATTGAAAGAAATAACTGCTAAGACTCCGAAGTAGTTATATAACATTGTTTGCACTGAACAACGTAGGAGCATCGAAGCGATTATGAACTCTATTAAATTCCAGTAGCGACGCGGTTCAAAACAAGCGATGTCAAGCGGGACACGGTATTAAATTTCCTTTCACTTATAACATGTAACGTGTGTACGAAGGGATGAAATTCATTCATTCAACATTTTAATTTTAGCTACTACTTAATATTTGTCCAACATATTGCATATTTTTTAATTATTATCCTAACATTTTTCTTAAATATATCTGAAAATCTTATTGAAACAAAAAGTCGCATCAAAATCCATTTTTGAACTACGACGCCACACATAGTCTTAAAATGTATATCCTCTATTCCATCACAAGTTAAGACTGAAATCAGACTTCATTTATTCCGTTGACAATCATAACAGAACTCAGAACGTAATAGTTAATAAAGAAAGTTATGAAAAACTTTATAATTGAAAAGAGAAGCGGTATAATGCAACTAAGTATTTTTGTTCAATGTAAATGATAGTTTCATAACCTAATTTCCTTAGAGCAATGCTCATTTCCTATTCATGAATCGTGTCCAATAAAATTGTAGTAGTCTATTCACAGTTGCTTTGTATTGGCAACTTACGTTAGGCCCGAAATGTACTAACGGATCGCGACAAAAATTAAAATTTGATAATACTTAATGTATATCATGTTTATAGAATTACTTTTAATGTAATATTATATATTATTTGATCATATTTTTTTACTTTGAAACTCTTTAGATTTTAATAACGCTTTCGATTTTGCCCGTGTAGTATGTTGATAAGAAGTAGCGTATAAAAATCATTAGTGTAAAGTTTTATCAAAATCGGTTTAGTATTTTTTCATGAAAGAGGATCAAACAGACAATACATCAATTCATTCTAAAAACTTTCGATTTATAATAGTAGTACGATAAAAATAAGTGATAGCCTATAAATATCCCACAGCTGGACAAGCGAAGTCCTATCCATCATTCTATTACCAGTTTGCTGATTTATGTGTCAGAGATTCGCCCGACATATGCACGTTTCTCGTGATGTTTGTTTTCAGCGCCAAACACGATTTGCATTGTAAACACAAAGTACTTGGTAAAGCTTTCCGGATTTCCGCCCAAGTCTAATTAAAAGGAACTTTTTAATTTTTTAAGTATAATTCGTTAAATAAGACTTTTCCTACCGAAGAAATATGTTTTAGAAATGTGGATCGTACGTTCAAAGCTTAAAAGACAGTTGCGTCCCTGAGGGCCATTTATTGTTCAAAGCAAGTAAAAAGAAACGGGGCAAATATAAAGAGACAGTCATAAAGTCCCTTGAAAACGAATTTCCCAAACTACTTTCAACCTTAATTGCATCGTTTTAAAGTCGTTTTTGTTAATTAAGGTAAACGCGACATATTACCTTTCGTTCTACAATTATCAGGGTTTATTCAGAAGCTAGTAGTTATTCTGAATGTCGAGCTCGAAAGTAACATACATAATTAAATCACTATGATTATTTTAACATTTCCTATTTCACTTAGACTGGTTATTGTCAATTAAGTCGCATTTACGTAATAGTTTGCAATCTACGTAGTTGATTAACATAACGTATTCATAACTATCTCCGAGTATTTGACTTCGTAAATTACATGCTTGCGTTGCAGTATTAAAGTGTGATATTGACTTAGTTCTAATGGAAAATCTGTTTATGAATTACCCAAATAAATTAATATAGTCGTAAAACATAATAAGAATATGATTTTTGAATTACCTATTATATTTTTTGGTTAATTAAACTCTTTGTTGAAACATTTCAATCAATACAAGTAACATAGCATACAACTACCTATTAACACAGCTGCAGGCAACGCCATTTTGAAGTGCTTATTTCCATTATAACATTGTACTAACTACACTGAAATGTTCTACAAAAGTTCGCGTTTTGCTTCGTGAAGTCCAGAACTTTTAACTTAGCAAAGTATACGAACTCCCGAATTGGTATTACGCGAAAACAACATTTATTACAAGCGCACACAGATTGAATTAGCCCGCGGTAGAATTCCGCTTACAACTTTGTGCAAATAGACCAAGTTCAAGTTATCTGAAAAGTTATTTAACAAAGTTTCATAGCTTTCTTGACTGTTATGGGAGTTTGTACTTTGAGTAGTTGGGATTGGGTTAATTATTGTTTGTAGGACAAAGTTTACTTAGGACCTTTGGCGGGCGAGTCTCGTCTGCGTTATCCCATCGAGAGCCGTGACTGTAGAAAGATTTTCCTTCTCTACAATAGACTGAGACTGAGACCGGTTACTGAAATGACTTTGTAATGGCGTCCTCAATAAAACGATCTTCAATATCTTAGGCTTTTTACTTTATTTACGACCCCGAGGAGTTTTTTGACCAAATATTTTCTTTTTCCCTTTCTTTATCATTCGTTTATCTCTTATAAGGAATGATTTCAAATATTTTAATTTAACGTTATGTAATCATAATTTATAAATATGCAATATACTTGTATATACTTTTGTACGAGATATCGTTTAAGCGTTAATCGCAAGATTAGCGAAAACTTATTTAGGTAGACATAATAATTTGTAAAAACAAACAAATCCCTTCAAACAATTAATAAAAGGCGGAAGTTAATTATATAAGAAAACAAATCGATTTTGAAACAGGAAAAAATCCGAATGCGACCTTCTTCACTCATCTCTTCAAATCTTAAATTGTGAATGTTTTTTATTTTAAAACTTTAAAAAAATATTCGCGAGAGATGGATGAATATTTATAATGCTTATAATTGTAAACGGTATATCTGATACGATTAATATATAATTCTATAAATATCAGTAACAAGAACGAGAGAAAAGTTTGCGAGAGATGAAATAAATAAATTTTCCCATCACAGCTCGATATCCGGAATCTTCCCGAAGTGAAATAACGCAATTTTCCTTTATGAAACTTTTTCATCGCTATTTTCAGGTCGAGACTCTTTGAATATAATATATTTGACTTATATATCTCAAACATAAATAGTTTTTGAAGTACTTACCTAAGTGAGTATGTAAGTAAGAGCTACAAAAATAAAAAATATGTATTTTACATGCATTATACACAGTAACTAAGTATACATAAGTATATAACTGAAAAGTTTATTCGTTTGTTTAAAACTGCTACTGTTTAAACTGTTTGTTTAAAAGTACTAGTCAGATTTGAAAAATATTTTTGTATTAGATAATATTTTGTTAAGGAAGATCACCAGCAATAATATAAAAAATGTTTTATGTTACGTTATTATACAAGAACTAGTGACCGCATTCTGATGATAATTATGATAATTACCAAAACAGAATATTTATTATAACTCCAAGTTAGGTGGATTTTTTTTTATGTAATAACATTTTTGCACCATTAAAAATAGAGATGGATTGAGAACGCCTAAGTGAATAACAGATATTCACGAAGTGCTTGAATACAGAAAGAGTTAGGGCTTTGGGAGCGTAGACTTGTGAGACTTTGAAAGATTTACTTAGTTATGAGTCTCTGAATAATTTAAGTTTTGCTTAAAATATTTATGAACACTTATGTATTTTTACTTCATTTTATCTTTCTCCTTCACAATAGAAGAATCGTCCCATAAGTGGGACATTTTACAAGTCGTTACTGGTAGTACAGTAACAACCTGAAAAAAACTGTTACTTTTGTTAAAAAATTTAAGCAAATGAATAACACATCTATACATATCGATACCTCCCACGTAAGTTGTTGTAACCCCAAAATTACAATTTTACAGTAGAGCACTTTTAATCCGTTTTAGTTTGAAAATTACAACAAAAAACGCCCTTTTTCAGGCGTATTTTGTTGTAACTTTCCTTGAAAAAAAAAAAGATTTTTGGTATTTTTTCACTTTGAATGCATTAAGCAATGCAAATTCGTGTAGTATTCAGTAAAAACGCTAACGGCAATTTTGTGGCTTACAATAACTTACGTGGGAGGTATCGATATATGATTTCTTGTCCTGCCTGATTGATTCATCAACGCCTAAGCCGCTGAGGCTTCAAGTTGAAGTTTTGACAGTTAATAGTTACCTTTAAGTTAAGTTAGGATACCTTTAAGTTGTAAGCACTAAGAAAGGGTTTTTGGAAGTGTCACCCCTAAGTGGGTAAAATAAGGAATGAACGGTTGTATGAAACTGCGTTATTTTCAAAATAAGCTACATGTAATTAAATATGTATACTTTTGGTTAGAAATAAATACACATGTAAATGTAAAGCGGGTGAAATAGAGGTTGTAAATCTATAAATAACCCAAGCAAAGCCGGTACGAGCCGCTAGTCTACACTAATATTATAAAGCTGAAGAGTTCGTTTGTTTGAACATGCTAATTTCAGGAACTACTGGTTCGAATTGTAAAATTATTTTTGTGTTAGATACTTTTTTCGTTGAAGGCTATGGGCTGTATTACATCACGCTACGACTCATAACAGCGAAGCAGTAACTCTGAACACGAGGAAAACCGCAAGGGGCAGCTTGGTGAAATTAAACGATAAATAAATTGTGTTAATTATTTTATAGTGAAAATTATTACTTACTCTTAATTAAACTTTGCTTAAGTTACCATTAATAAGTTCATGTATTATGTCTTTGTAAATTGTAAATTCGGTTTGAAATAGCAGTTCTAAGAAAACCTTTTTATTTTTATCACCAGAAGTCCTCAGAAATACGGCAAAGTTTTCTTACTAAGTACTTTACGAATCCGGTCAAGTGCGCGTTTAGCTTGTTCCCTAAACTTCTAAAATAAAATACGGGTAAATGTACAAATTTAATTTTTTTTTATATATTTTTAAGTCTAAAATAAACGATTAGATGTTCCTACAAACGTTGTTTAAAAAGTAAAGAATAGATATTTCTTGTTTTATTTTTTAGTTTATTTAAAGTAGCAAAGGTTTTCGTTATAGTTTGTCTAATTAGAAAGTTCTTTAAAAAAGTTTAAAAAGAAAAAAAAAACTAACTGATCTAGATGTTCTTGGCTATGGTTCAATATACTAACTAATCATACGCAAAAGTATTTCCATACTAAATTAAAATACACACAGCAGTATCCGTGATTATATTAGAGGGACTTACTTTTGCATCAATAGCATTAGTATTGAAAGAAATAACTGCTAAGACTCCGAAGTAGTTATATAACATTGTTTGCACTGAACAACGTAGGAGCATCGAAGCGATTATGAACTCTATTAAATTCCAGTAGCGACGCGGTTCAAAACAAGCGATGTCAAGCGGGACACGGTATTAAATTTCCTTTCACTTATAACATGTAACGTGTGTACGAAGGGATGAAATTCATTCATTCAACATTTTAATTTTAGCTACTACTTAATATTTGTCCAACATATTGCATATTTTTTAATTATTATCCTAACATTTTTCTTAAATATATCATAACTCTTTAGATTTTAATAACGCTTTCGATTTTGCCCGTGTAGTATGTTGATAAGAAGTAGCGTATAAAAATCATTAGTGTAAAGTTTTATCAAAATCGGTTTAGTATTTTTTCATGAAAGAGGATCAAACAGACAATACATCAATTCATTCTAAAAACTTTCGATTTATAATAGTAGTACGATAAAAATAAGTGATAGCCTATAAATATCCCACAGCTGGACAAGCGAAGTCCTATCCATCATTCTATTACCAGTTTGCTGATTTATGTGTCAGAGATTCGCCCGACATATGCACGTTTCTCGTGATGTTTGTTTTCAGCGCCAAACACGATTTGCATTGTAAACACAAAGTACTTGGTAAAGCTTTCCGGATTTCCGCCCAAGTCTAATTAAAAGGAACTTTTTAATTTTTTAAGTATAATTCGTTAAATAAGACTTTTCCTACCGAAGAAATATGTTTTAGAAATGTGGATCGTACGTTCAAAGCTTAAAAGACAGTTGCGTCCCTGAGGGCCATTTATTGTTCAAAGCAAGTAAAAAGAAACGGGGCAAATATAAAGAGACAGTCATAAAGTCCCTTGAAAACGAATTTCCCAAACTACTTTCAACCTTAATTGCATCGTTTTAAAGTCGTTTTTGTTAATTAAGGTAAACGCGACATATTACCTTTCGTTCTACAATTATCAGGGTTTATTCAGAAGCTAGTAGTTATTCTGAATGTCGAGCTCGAAAGTAACATACATAATTAAATCACTATGATTATTTTAACATTTCCTATTTCACTTAGACTGGTTATTGTCAATTAAGTCGCATTTACGTAATAGTTTGCAATCTACGTAGTTGATTAACATAACGTATTCATAACTATCTCCGAGTATTTGACTTCGTAAATTACATGCTTGCGTTGCAGTATTAAAGTGTGATATTGACTTAGTTCTAATGGAAAATCTGTTTATGAATTACCCAAATAAATTAATATAGTCGTAAAACATAATAAGAATATGATTTTTGAATTACCTATTATATTTTTTGGTTAATTAAACTCTTTGTTGAAACATTTCAATCAATACAAGTAACATAGCATACAACTACCTATTAACACAGCTGCAGGCAACGCCATTTTGAAGTGCTTATTTCCATTATAACATTGTACTAACTACACTGAAATGTTCTACAAAAGTTCGCGTTTTGCTTCGTGAAGTCCAGAACTTTTAACTTAGCAAAGTATACGAACTCCCGAATTGGTATTACGCGAAAACAACATTTATTACAAGCGCACACAGATTGAATTAGCCCGCGGTAGAATTCCGCTTACAACTTTGTGCAAATAGACCAAGTTCAAGTTATCTGAAAAGTTATTTAACAAAGTTTCATAGCTTTCTTGACTGTTATGGGAGTTTGTACTTTGAGTAGTTGGGATTGGGTTAATTATTGTTTGTAGGACAAAGTTTACTTAGGACCTTTGGCGGGCGAGTCTCGTCTGCGTTATCCCATCGAGAGCCGTGACTGTAGAAAGATTTTCCTTCTCTACAATAGACTGAGACTGAGACCGGTTACTGAAATGACTTTGTAATGGCGTCCTCAATAAAACGATCTTCAATATCTTAGGCTTTTTACTTTATTTACGACCCCGAGGAGTTTTTTGACCAAATATTTTCTTTTTCCCTTTCTTTATCATTCGTTTATCTCTTATAAGGAATGATTTCAAATATTTTAATTTAACGTTATGTAATCATAATTTATAAATATGCAATATACTTGTATATACTTTTGTACGAGATATCGTTTAAGCGTTAATCGCAAGATTAGCGAAAACTTATTTAGGTAGACATAATAATTTGTAAAAACAAACAAATCCCTTCAAACAATTAATAAAAGGCGGAAGTTAATTATATAAGAAAACAAATCGATTTTGGATTACGTCAAAACAAGGTCACATCTCAGTAAACACGATTTTAAATTTCATTTCTAAAGCTTGTGATATCTTTGAAGAATTTTATGAAAATTGAACAAAAGCATTCCTTTATTTACTCCGCTCGCAATGTTTCCACTTTAATTAATTACAATGTGTTATATAAAGTTTGTTTCTACTATTCTTTATTGTTTTACACAAAAGTTATATATCTTCTTAATATAAAAGTATAATTTACTTTATTTATGTGATTAAATATCACGTTAAAGTTAATTTCGCAATATCGCAAACCATAGTTGAGTTACTTTTGTAAAAGAAGTTTGTATTTATGTCACTCGTACTCATTTACACAAGCGCGCAAGTATGTTTTACTCGTAATACTTTTGACTGAAACTTTCCTTACACAACTTTTAAACTACAGAAAAACTAGTTAAACTAAGTTAACTTTTTATCACCTGTCACTTATTCGTACATCCGGTCCATAAGCAAGGTCAAGAAGTGATGTTTAGCGTCCTTCTTAGCTCACTGAAGTAAACAGAAATCACAAGAACATTATCCGGGAAATGTCACCAGTGATACACTTCAAAACAATAACTTAAATATTCAAAAACACTCGCAAAACCCGCGTACACTGTGATAAAACACGTAAAAACACCGGTTTCGTGTCAGATTAACGTATTTCGACTTCCAGCATAACCTCAAAACATCTTACTGACACTCCGCGGCCCACAGGAATTAATAAAAAGTTTCTTTATAAAACAAGTGGGTTGTGAGCATGTTCCAAAATGGCGGAACTTCGCGTTAACTTCGGAACGTAGAGCGACGTGAAGTTGTAGGGTGCGCGTCTCGTGCCGCCCGCGGTACGATTGCGCAGTGACTACTAACTTTTCTCATAACAATTTTACGAAAAAACTTGCTAACAGTTCGTTTTTGCTGTGAAAACTTTTTGACATGCGTCTGGGTGTGAGATAAGTGTATTGTTATATCATAAAAGTTGTTTTGAGCATATTTCATACAAATTAGTGAATGAGATAGTCGCGTAGAGATCTCAAATCGGACCGCGAGTCGCGTAGTCGACAGGGGTTCGGTCGGGGAAAATCAATAACTTACGGCCGACTCTCTCCGCCGCTCTCCGCGTTTAATCATACACTTTGTGAGCAAAACATTAAAACTTGTCCGTTTGTTTGGCGGAGGGAGACGGCAGTCGCTCGCGGAGCGGAGGAGTCGACGAGCGGGCAGCGGGGCGGAGAGCGGAGCGGACGACGTGTCCGAAGCGGGTATCGGGTTGTTTTGCCACTTTCGCGAGTTTACTTAGGACAAAGTTTTGCGAGGTGTTCTTACTGAGAAGTACGAATTTGTACTGCAATATGAGAAAGATTGGCGGCGACCGCGCCCCCTCCTGACTAACATAACTTCGCTGCATTGTTATCGGCCGCCGCAAGATCAAATTAAAAGTTTGTTTAATAACTTGTAAGGCTGTTTATTACGTTCGTGACCCAGTTTTAAATTACTCTCTTATTCTCGATTAACTATAAAGTTTATTTAAATTAACAATTCCATCTTTTATTCAAGTTTCTTTTTTATTGAGAAGTATTTATAACTTATATTTTAACTCGTTCATATTTTTATAATAATAAGTTAAAATCGATTCCATATCCGAACAGGATTTATATAAAATAATTACCAAAAAGAGTTTAAAAAAATACTGTATTTAGTTAGATTTTATGAAAATAGTGTACCTACCACTTTTTATATATATAAATATATAACGAAGATAAGTATATTATCACTGTATTTATAAAAATGATAAAAAATATATAATCTTCTTAAAAGTCCTCTAACGAGTTAGATACAAATAATATCGATTGAAGTTATTTAATTCTTTAAGTAGTGTAAACAAGTTTTGTCTATAAATGTTTTCACATCTCCACACCCCCGACTCCCTGTTTGACCAACTGTAAACAGTCGATCGATCTATAAACACGTTTAGTAACAAATATAATCGAATACCTCACTCTCACCTTGAACTTTACAAGTGTGATCGTTGATGTACAAATAAATAAATAACAAGAGAAAGATCTACAATGACTGGTCTTTTCAAAATCGTCGGACAAATCCGCGGACTAGTCGGGCGTTTCGAAGTCAGAGAAGCCAGACTCCTACCCACCCACGGGGGTTGAGTATTAACAAGTACTTTACGAGATAAATAAAGTTAGCTTATAAGAGACTGTTGACGTTTGTACGGATTTTTATGTAAGTTGGAGAGGCTATTATTTATTTTTGTTTCTTTGTGTCATTAATATGATGATTTCCTTTTGAGGCGTGCTTAATAATTTATTTTGTTTTCCATAATTTTGGATTAATATATGTTGTCAAATGTAAGATTATATTATATTGTCAATATGAAAGATTATTTGTTATCGTTGCAAAATACAAAAAAACATAGCATTTTCATTTTAAACACCCATATCGTGCGAAGCAAATTAATAACACAGAAATTTCCTTCATCGCTGACGTAGAGAATGTTGTAAATTAAATACCTTGTACCAACTTTCCGAGAAAAACTAATCAGCAGTAAGCATGATAAACGAGAAGTATTTTAAAAATGGAACCTTTTTAAACTATACTCAGTCTCTTGCAACTTTATTAACATTTATTTCATTTTAAAATATTTATTTCTTAAACGCGATGCATATCTCTAGTAATATTATAAAGTGGTAAAAAATTTTGTATGTTTGTATGTGGGGCGTAATCTTGGAAACTGCTGATCCGATTTGTAAAATTACTATTGGATTTTATAGTTCATTTATTGAGGAAAGTTATAGGCTATATAAATAAATAAATAAACGCATCACACTCAACGGCCTCCATTAAGACCTTGTGGTCTTGTGTCGGGGGTCCGGAAACACACACAACACTAACACAACCACCCAGACCACGACAAACATCCGTATGGGCAATACAGACGTTTGCCGTGAGCGGGGATCGAACCCGCGACCGTTAGCGCTTCAGTCAGTTGCAGTGACCACAGCGCCAACGTGCCTGTCAAATATAATATAACATTGAGCTACAACTCAAAGTAGCAAAGCAGTACCCATAAATATTATAAATACTCTATATTAATAATATAAAATTTGTTTGTAAGTCTGTATGTAGGGGGTAATTGCTGAAATTACTGATCCGATTAAAAAAATATTTTAGTATTGGATAGACCGCTTATTGAGAAAGGTATAGTAAGCCTAGGCTATATGACATCACGCTACGATTCGTAGTAGCGAAGCAGTAATCATAAACGAGAGTGTAACCGCGAAGGTCCCCTGTATTACATAAATATATATATTGTATAATGTATACCGTATGTACATTGCACAAGGATAAGTTAATTGTTGTACTTATATCTTTGCAAGTAAATGACACATCTGTCTATTCCGTCCGTATAAATACTTAGTCTAACTGAAGGTACTAGGTTCAAATTTGTATATGGTCTACTAAATATATACGCTTTTATTTTAGAGCCGAGATGGCCTAGTGAGAGCCGAGATGGCCTAGTGGTTAGAACACGTCGATCTCAACCGATGATCGCGGGTTCAAACCCCGTCTAGCAGCGCTGATTTTTCAAGTGCTAAATTTGTGTTTAAATTCATCTCGAGCTCGGCGGTGAAGGAAAACATCGTGAGGAAACCTGCATGTGCCAGGAGAAATTCTGATACATGTACATCCGCAAGCCTGCAGTGGAGCAGCGTGGTGGATTAAACTCTAAACCTTCTCCTTAATAGGAGAGGAGGCTGTTACTTACTTACTTTATTTTAACCTAATAACTAGCTATGAGTCGACTGTAAAGGACAGCATGGTGAAAAAACCATGGGTTTAAAGAAATCTATGGCGTGATCATCGGTGTTAAATGTTAAGTTAGGACATACTTTACTGCAGATCAGGTCTTTACCGACGGGTGGGATACTAAGTTAAACTTAACTTATGTTTAAGAGTAAACTTTACAGATGTAATTTCAATATATTTTTTATTAAGGTATATAATGTTTATAGCTAACTTATTAAACAGTCATACTAAATTAATTTTATGTATGGTATTGTGAAAATAATCATATCTAGGATTTATGGCGCGAGTTGCATGTTACTTTAGTTAATAAGTTGCTTAATTAAATTATATTTTAGTCTCAAACTATTTATATTTTAGAGCAACATATACTATAAGTACATCATGGATTAGTAAGTAATTAATTGTTGTAAATTTTATTTCAAAACTCAATCGTTAAACCCGCCTTAACCTACTTTAATAACTTACTAAATGAATTCAACAATCTTGAATTGTTTCCTCGATTAGAGGATTATATAAATTCTCTTTCTATTGTTGGGAGTTATATAAATGAAATGCTAAATACGTGATCTAAGAATGTTATTCAAAACCTTAGTGAATTATTTAGAAGTTAAAAAATAAAGCAGTAAAATATAATTATAGTACAAGGATGACCGAGCTTCGTATCAATATATTTTTTTGTCAATCGTGTTTTTTGAAAATTATTAGATTAAGTAGTAAATAATAAAAAAAATAGTAGCAGTTCTTCATTGCCAAAAAAAACACGGATAAAAAGACGTTTGCCAAAAATCAAACCTAGATCGATTTTTTGCTCCCAAAACACCATAAGAATTTTCATGAAAATCGTTGTAGCCGTTTCCGAGATTTAGAATTTATAATACAAGAATTGCTTGTTTAAAGGTATTAGTTATATAGGTAGAAGTAATGGGAATGTACGTATCGTGAATTTTGAAAATTGCCAAGTAACGTGCAGTTAATGTGAAGAGAGAGAACGTGGCAATATATTATCAAAAGAATTGAAAAATAAACGTGGACTATGAATTCAATGTCTTAGTATTATTCATATTTTAAATTCATTAAAAATGTGTTAAGAAAACGAAATATCTTCCTAATGATAATAAATGAATTTTTCATTATTTAACTTTTATTTTAGATTCATAGTACAAGTCCAAAGAGAGTTGATTAATTTAAGCTAATAGCCTCTGACAATGGCTACTGCGATGATATAATTGGATTTACGGATAGCCCGCCCACTGGCTGTTTCGTGTTGACAGTGTCCCTATTTAACACGACGCGCGCTACTTATCAACACTATCAAATTCATATGAACTATGACCGACATTGTTCTGGGTAAGATTTATAATTTAAACATTAAAATACACATATTTTTTCCAATTTACATACATTTTGATTTTAAGACTAAATTATTAAACAGATTATGATAAAAATTCTACAGGACCAATATAAAATAGGTATGTATTTTATTTTGAAATTCAAAAATATAATAATTTTTAAAATCTCTTAACAAATTACAAAGTTTTATGGTAACAAATATCTATACCTATACATATAAAATCACTCGTCCCGACTGACTGACTGACTGATTCACCAACGCAGAGCCTAAACCACTGGGGCTACAAACTTGAAATTTTGCGGTAGATACCGTTTCGGGTGTAAAAAAGGGTCCACTAAGAAAGGGTTTTTGATATTCCACCCCTAAAATGGTTAAAAAGAGTAATAAAAAGATAAACGTTTGTATGCAAAATGTTATTCTGTGGGTATATTTACTTAAAACTATACATATATTTTTGATGCTAATAATGTAATGTAAAATACAAAACGCAGTATTTTATCAGTTCTCTGAATAACTTCATCAAATGCCAAAATATAGGCGGGTAAACTGGCCCAAGAAACTACTAGTTAAAAATAAACATACACTACGAATTGAGAATATCCTCCTTTATAAAGTCGGTTGAAAATAAATTTTCAAGAAACAAAATAAAATCAATTAATGTCATTTTATGTATCGGCCCTCTGGCATAACAAAATGTACATTAATGCGAACGAATTCGCGGACAAAGCTAGTAAATAAAAAAAATAAATAAGTTATTGAAAGACACTAACCGCTTATTAAAATACTCGCTGGAAAATTAGCCTATAGGATAATCCGGTATATACGAATGCTATAAAAGTATCAACTACACTGTACAAATTAAGTCATAAAATTTCTTAATTAAATATTTCATTTGATTAGTATTTATAGTTACTCCTCTGCGATTTTCCTTTATATTACGACGATAAGAACTTCATTTATGTAGACTAGATGACAAACCGACGATAAGTTTCCGCAATGATCCAACCAATTGACTGGAGCGCTAATGGTCGCGGATTTAATCCCCTCTCACGACATACATCTGTGTAGACCATATCGATGTCTGGGCGATTGTGTTGTGTATGTTTCGCAAACTTCGACTCAAAACCTAGTCATCCTAATGACCGTTGAGTGGGAAGCGTTTAAACTTAATATTTTGCCTCGATCGGGGCAGTATCACGCTGTCATAAAAATTCAGTGTAAAGTAGCTAACATGTTTGCGTTTCATATGGTGAATGAGAGAGTTGGAAGCCGACCACTCATTTTTGACTCTTCTGATGGTGCCGATGCCCATAAGCGGCGGTGATCACTTAATGCTTGGTGAACCGCTGTCTGCGTCTTATACAAAAAATAATATAATAAAACTGAATAGAAAACACATAGTAATACTCCAGACTGCTGATTCGTTCAACAAAGATTCGGATATAGCTTTTCAGCGTCAGTTTCGAGGTATAACCCATTTCCGTCTTTGTCTTGTTTATACGATTCTAAAGTTGATGGAAGTTTCTTAGATCTCGGTCGGAATATAATTTTGGATAATGATTTACAAATATCTTGAAAGTGATTCTTTTAATTTGTTGTAAGTTATGAAATAAAACAATTTATTTGCTTGGATTTAGTATAAGCTGGATTCACACAGGGTATTTAATATATTTGTAACTCATAAATGTACCCATCGTAAAACTTTTTAAAAGAGTAACTATCGAGTTTCTTGCCGGTTCTTCTCGGTAGAATCTACATTCCGAACCGGTGGTAAATTAATTAATTAATTAGTGTTTAGTTTTCTTTTGTTTTTGTATTGACG
This sequence comes from Hypolimnas misippus, assembly GCA_037950945.1. Taxonomy (NCBI): domain Eukaryota; kingdom Metazoa; phylum Arthropoda; class Insecta; order Lepidoptera; family Nymphalidae; genus Hypolimnas; species Hypolimnas misippus. The sequence goes on from JBBEEQ010000024.1 coordinate 4,704,708, forward strand.
ATTCAAAAGTGCTTGTAAAAGCCTACTTGAATAAAGCATATTTTGATTTTGATTTTGATTTTTTCAATTATAAAATGAATTTTCCTAAGTATATATCTTGAATTTATGCTGCTAGTATCTTATTTAAAAACATTTTATATAACTTTTTTATATTAAATTTATCGATCGATCGATCGAGTATTGAAACATATACATACGTACATATATCTATTACGTTTGTGAGTACAATTTAAAATTCGTATATTCCTAAAAATATGAACTTAATTTGTAAGAATAAGCGTAAAATTTAATAAAATTTATAAAGTGAACGTAACTTAATTCGGAAATGCCATGTGCATTTTAATGCACTTTAAATAATATATTTCAATAGATTAAAAACTGATTACTTATTCATCATCGAACACGATTTAGCTTTCGTCCGTTTTTTTATTTCGTGACAACTGACGATCTTAACCCTTCTCGTGCCGAATTAAATTATTTATCTCTATACATATTCTTTTAAATTTTAATTAACGCAACAATTGAAGGGTGAAAATTAACGTGTTGGAAAAAAAACTGAACCTTATTTTCTATTGTTACAATAAGAAGTCTTTGTTCAATATTTTTTGTAATGAAAAAATGTTCAAAAAGTTGTTATTTAAATTAAAGTATTTTTACTCTAATAATATTAACTTAAAAGTTAAAATAAATGAGTAAGGTTTTTTTTTTTAATTTTTACATTTGTTTAATGAATGGAATGAATTATCTATCTGTCTAGTGTTCCATTGATATGAGCTGTAATGTAATGTAATGTTATTTTATACCTAGCGACTCTCTTGTCAAAGAACCAAAATAATTCTGTTGATCCAATCGCTACTAAATTTTAGAGGATCACCTCCTGTGAAAAATCTTGTCTTACTAGGCTAATCCGAAGCTTGCCTAAATATTTCATCAAAGGCTGTTTTCGAGCCCATATGGAGCATAAATACATACTCACAGCGATTTTTATATACATAGATATTTATCATCGAAGAAAAATACTACGCTTTTAAATCAACAAACATATCTACTCTTAATTGTTAAATAAAGTTATATATTATATATAAAGGAAAGTTTATACTACTGATTATTTAAATAACCAACAGGACCTCGAAAAATATTTCCGATATCTGTTTATAAATGACTTTCCGAAACAGAGTAAAAGTACTCAGGATAATATATGCAGGTTCTTTTAACGTTTATATTTTCTATTTATAAGACGTAAATTGAATACCAAATCGATGACGCTTCGCATGAATATTACTTTTGAGGGATGTTGATTGAAATTTATTTTCTAATAAATTACTAATATATACTATATATCCATACATAACTACTCATATACTGATACAATAGGGTATATTAATTTAAACGCGCTAATTTCACGAACATAATTCAAGTAATTCAATTAAAAAAAAAGATACATTAAACGACCAGATTATGTACCAGGCCGTAGGCTATACAACATCATGTTATTGTCCTCAGGATCGAGCAGTAGCCATAGAAGTTAAACAATCCATAAATACCTAAATTTAACGCAAGTGAATACGTAAATCATTACTCGTAACATATTACACGGACTAAACTATTTATTTATTTAATAGCTCACTTGCAACACACATTTACAAAAAAATATACTAGAATAATAATAATTTAACAAATATGCATGTTAATTACAAGTGTACCTGGCACTATTTAAAGAATACTTATTTACATACTGTCTGAGCATAATTGTAATTATGTAGGGATGCCTTCAATATGATATTTGAATAATATTGAAATACAATCTGTATTGCAAATATGAAGGCATTCGCTTCACTTAACAGCTCTATTTATCAGTAGGTACAGCGCGCCGTCCGTCTGAATCTATTAAGGGGATTACTATGCAGCTAGAAGACGAGGGTCGCTACGTTACGTCTCATACGAATAATGTCACGGTATTACACCGACATGTAAGTCGTAACAGTGGCGTGCGACCTGTAGATACAATAAATTGTTCACGACAAATGTTTAACGAAAAATTTTCTGACTTGGGTACCTGTTTTACTACAGTAACTCTCTAATGAAATTAAATTATCCTTTATTCACGTAGGTTTTGTACAATCTTTATTAATGGTCATACACTCATTGGCATAGAATCCAAACATGTATATAGATTGATTTTACATGTAGATTTATTTTAAATACTGTTTCAAAAGTGATAAACATTGGTTTGAAACAAATTTTTTAATTTAATGAATTATTTATTTTCTTTAAATGCATTTACATACTATTTATAAGTCATGGAGACAACGAATTAAAAAAACTTGGATTTTTAATCAAAGAAAAAAAAAATGTTTGTTAATTTATTTAGTGAATGATTATGTAATTTTTATTTCAATGTTAATTTTCGACATATAATGATTTACAATATTATAAAATTTACTTTTGTTACTAACTATTTTTTTTCGTAGGTTTTTTTTTAAATAATATGCGATACGATACGGTGTGAATGCCAAAAATCTTTATCTTTAAAAGGATTTACTCTTAATATGAGGTGTAGCGGCGCGGTCACGACTTCCCGACTCTACGTCGGCGTTGAAAAGTTAATTAGGCTCACATTATTAATACTCATTTAAAATTTTACCATAAATAACGCATATATGTATCAGATAACAAATGTATATAAACATATATAGGTATATATTTCGATAGTTAACATGCAGAGATATAATTATTATTAACTTAAGTGGCTTCCTTCTAGCGAAATAGGCTATACGAAACTCTAAGAAGGTTATAAAACACGATAGGCTAAGGTAAGATTATAACAAAAAACATTGATAAAATGAAGGTATGAAGAACAGGTTGCCAATATTTGTCAGAAAATATAATTTATATATTTCAATGGAAATATAATATGTACATAATGAAAAAAAATTAATACATAATGAATGGTATATAAAAAAGTTTTTATTATTGTTTTTATTTGTAATGTACTTTTAAGTACCATTTTTTCGGTACCTCTTTTAAGAGAGCCGGAAATCCCTTTTAGGCTGGCTGCGTTTGTGGCTCCTCGTGTGCTGCAAATGTCCATAGGCGCTAATGATCACTTAACATTAGACCCTCCTGCTTGTTTTGTCGCTATTTTTTTATTTTATAAAAAATAAGTGGAGCAACTGTATCTTTATATAGCACAAGCTACTACAAATAAAACTGCAGAATAAACTAACCTCGTTGTCTAAGTAATCGACGTCAGTGACTTGCCAAATTTCCCTAATAACGCTGGCTGCAAATGCCGTTGAGGTGTGAAAATACATCACGCGATGATTTATGTTTAAGTGGTATCCAATAGGAAATTTCAACATTTTGACTTGAAACGGTATAAACAAAATTTCTGCTTATTATTTTTTCTAATACGTTTTAGAATGAAGGTAAAATGTAAATTGGTACGTTGTCTTTGTCATGGGTATTTATGTTTTTGCTCTGCTCAGTTCATTAGATTATGAGGTGGGTGACAAAACGGATTCGTTGCAATGGTGTCAAACTAAATGTATATGATTTTCACCACATCACTTTGATTTTTAAACTTTTTATAACTGTTTGGACTCCTTCGTGTCTTCTCCAACATACGTGACATTGGAAGAATATTTCGCTCACAAGTAGCGCGAATGCACGCCCTATTATAAAAAAAAATATGACGATAATACCGTCGGTTATTAAAAAATCTATATGTATATAAATATTAAGTAAAATTATATTAACAAAATTCTTTAAGTCTGTTGCATAAAAAAACAATGTTACAGTAATTAATTAATATAAATAATTATTTATAAAATATAGTTTATCATTATTTGCATCACGCACTAAAAACTTTATCATTATCTTTAAAATAAACATTGAGAAGAGAAAGTACATACAAGTAAAAATTCAATATGTATCTTATAATAGTACATTTTCAATCTGCCATAAATGGATATTCCCTTTACAGATTTGAAATATCCAATACGTTTGGATCTGACTTGCTATTCAGCATTTTCGAAACCGGAAATTACATTCGTTTTGTAACAGACTGATGAGTCTAGAAAATCTAAAACTACATTGAAGAATATCATGGTATATACCTATCTACATAATATACTGTATTTTGAATAGCGTTTAAAGTTAAAAATCTTAAAAAAAACGGTTGAATAGAACCTGGAGATGGTAATATACGTATGAGTACCGATCATTTCTCATGGAAATAGGTTACACAAAAAATAATGTTATAAAGTAAAAAATGTTATAAAGTTTTAATTTCGTAGTAAATGTTTTCTTAATTTTTGTTGCCTCATAACTCCGTCGTTTATTAATCAATTTTAAAAATTATTTTTTATCCAAAGTATAACCTTCTTGATTGGTCTCATAAAATAATTGGTATAAGTAGGTATGTCATCCATGCAAACAAACTTGGACAGACATGTTGGCGCAGTGGTCACTGCGACTGACTTAAGCGCTAACGGTCGCGGGTTCAATCCCCGCTCACGGCAAATGTCTGTATTGGCCATACGGATGTTTGTCGTGGTCTGGGTGTTTGTGTTAATGTTGTGAGTGTTTCCGGACCCCCGACACAAGGTCACAAAATCTTAATGGGGGCCGTTGAGTGTGATGCGTTTATTATTATTATTAAAATTGTGTATTTTACTTTTGAAGTCGATGCCTTTTTTAGGTTTTATTTAATCATCAAATCGAAAATCAATATCGAACTGGTAATTTCCAAAACTCTTTTACTTTATATGGTATTAGTCGCAAGAGTTCAATCATAATAATTATATATTAAATACAGAGAAAGGGAGAGAGGAGAGAGAGATGCGTTTCTTTTATATAATTTTTTTTATAAAGATAAGTATTGAAAATACAAGTGAAGCACTAGAAAAACACGGAAGTGTTTACTTGGATTTGAGCCCGTGACCTTTGGCTGAGATCCACACGTTCTATCTACGGGGCCATCTTGGTTATTAAGAGTATTGTACAGTATGCGTTGTTCGTTTTAAATAACATATTTATTGATATTAACTTCATAAACTGCAATGACACATGGATTTTAACTAAAAGTGAAAAACTAGTAGATCTAGTAGTACATCTGGGCAGTGCCCCGTATTGCTATTATATTTTCATTCAAAATTAACGGATTGCTCCATTTTTCAAAAGCAATAACTAGGAAAATCATTAATATAATATGTTGATATGATTTTTTTGTACTTAATTAAAAAATAATAATGACATATTTTCAATATTTCAATTACAATTAATCTAAAATTAATTTTAAATTACAATAATAATGTTTATAAATCAGTTAATCTTAACAATATACATATTTTAGTGCGTCGTAATTTTATTAAGGAATTAAAAGGCTATAATATAATACATACAATATGAGTGATAAATAAAACTTCGTATTTTTCTGTTCTCCCTTTTTCCTTAACAAAAAATAATTTATCTAAGAGTAAAATATTAAATTTTATTATTATTGTAGCCTAAGTGGCACACTGACAGTCGTATGTACACGTGCTGGCTCGACTGAGGCAGTAAGTACTACACTCTCACAGAAAGTCGATGTAAAGTTTCTTACATAAAAAGTAGTTTAATAAAAATAATTACAAAATTATTATATATTTATATACAAATTGTGTTACCAAAACACACACACACTTTTAATTAAATATGGGTTCAATTTATATTATCCCCTATTAAACTTAAAAAATATACATTTTAAATTTATATTTATTAATATTTTCTACCCATTCCTGTATGTTACTGTACCTATAATATTGTATATAATCATAAACATACGTTTAATATTATTGACCGAGTGTTATCTTTCATACTAAAACAACCAAAAAATAACGATTGGTTCAAAATACAAAAACGTTATTCACAGTACACCGACTTCAATCACTTGTTAGCCCGCCTTTGTTACCATGTGCTGTTACCACTTCGCAGTCGGGCATTGTTGCTCCCGCTAATAACTCGGCACCAATTATAAGTTGGGACACCTTTCAAAATGAAACGCAAATTGCCTTACGTCGGCGTACCGAAGTTGTCATTGATTGACGCAGCCTGTGAAGACCTTTGACAATACAATCGGAATTCATTGTTTTGATGTCACGGTAACTCGTAACGGAATCGAAACGAAGTTTCATTTTAATATTTCGTTTCGATGGTATAATGGTTGATGTGATATCTGTTTTAATATTCTATAAAAAATTACGTTGGCGAAAATATAATGATATTTTTTTTTCTATTTACGTGGTAAAAGTAATTAAAATCGTTTCAAATGTTGAATGGTTTTTATTAAATTTTTTTATACTATTATAGTAATATTTTTTTATGTTATCGGGAAACACGGTCTCGTAAATAAATGAAGCTTTATTCTTTCATAGTCTGATTATTTTCATAATAGTAGTATTTTCATAATTGTACAGGAAACAGTAGGGGCGTGAAATATTTAGCTGTTGTTTCATACAGCTTTTATCTATAACTTTTATTTTACGTAATTAAAAGTAGTTATGTGGCTATAAATTCATCTTCTGACTGTTAAGCGTTATTTTATTTTATGTTTATATTTCTGCAAAATCTAACGTATTACATAATGCAGGAACACACAGCCAAACCTAAGGTGAGACTAACACTTATAAGTTTTGATTTCACACTTTCATAAAGATTAACGTAAGTACCTACTTTGACATTGCTTTACACCTGAAAGAGTTTACTATCAGTGCCTTATATTTGGCAGCACAGCTAACGTTAACTACATAATACACATATGATACAGAGTTGTTTTATATAACTTACGGGAATAATACGTAGTAATGTAATTCTCGCCAGGAAGACAGAACATGCTTACTCAAAAATTATTGCATCTTAAATCTTTACATTACTATTGATATCCACTATAGTTAACGATTCAAATGAACATTAAAGTTTCACATGTATCGATTGTTTTAATTAATATTAAGCAACAAAGGTAACCGCAACGAAAACGATTACTTCGTTCAACATCAGATTAAGATATTTTCCTCGAGAATAGTCTTTTTAATGCGACCACGAGACCGCAGCTTACCGAAGTTTTAACCTCGGGGGTACCGAGGTTTTCTCTGACGAATAACTTAAAACTTCCACGGTACATCTCTCAGGCCCCTCGGAGCTACGTGGTCGGCTTTGTGCCCGCTGAAACAAGGTAAGAAATACTTAAAGGTAACGAAACAAATATTTTTATGGACTTAATAAAAATTCTGAGATGTAATTTCGAAATTGAATATTTATTAGCTTTTATAAGTTAGACTTTATACTTAAGGATTATTTTAGATTTGCGGAGTTTTTTGTATTGTTGTGGTTTGCCAAGGTAATTGTTTATGCCTACAAAATCAAGAAAATAGATTTTATAATCTAAAGTAAGTTATTCTGTCTGTAAAATTTTTAATACTGAATAGATTTCAATGAAGTCATAATAAAGATAGCTCATTCAGTCTTGTCGAAGCAGTGGTATGCTAGTAGCATATATTTATGTATAACGGTGTAGGTAACAAACACTAAAACCTACATATTACCAAAACAATCCTATCTAAATAATTCGCATCTTTCAAAACGCTAATATAATAAATCCTACAAACAACAAATAATTCAACAGTAACACAAGTGTTTTACAATCGACTCCATCCGAGTAGATCGGGTCACATCGACCCCAATTGTCGCGAATATTTCCCAAAAGGGCCATTGTCTCGGACGGCGCTAGTTCGATTCTTGCCTCGGATATTCGACAATCATATACTTGTAATTGGCGCTGAGAGATTTATTGCTACTGTCTCAATGAATCCACTCCAGTAGACGTTTTATCTAATCTTACGCCTCATTATTCCTTGATGGAGTGCTTCGCTTTTGTTCTGTTTATTACTTGTGTATTAGATTATGTTGCGAGGTGAATTAGTCGTGTAAAGATTATTGTTAATGACGGTATGATTTGTTTTTATCTTGGGGAGTTCGGACGCTATCGATTTCGTTAGTAAAATTTTAATATTTACGTATACTATATTATTCTGTATGAATATGTAATGGGTGGCTAAATAGGAATTATACAAACTATGTAATAATAGAATTGAACTTATCCAGTTTAAGAACACAGCCGTAGATCGTTTATAGCGCTCTAAAAAAATTACTTAAATATATGGACGCTGATAAGCAGTAATGTGTCAAGCCACACGGACTTCATTTTGAAAAAATGGCGTCTAAAGATGTCAATCCAATTCTTAATACATTTGTTCGAAGACGTACAAAACCATCTTTTCTTGTCTATTTTGAAAAAATCTTTAGTGAATTAAAAGCAGATTAGTATGATGAAAAGTTTTATCAAATAATATGTTTTTCTAATACAGGAGATTATTTTATATTGCAAATTATGGCCCACATTTCGATATTCGAAACGTTTCATTAAATAATTTCTTTCCGCATTTATTTGCTTTAGATGACTTGCGAATTTTTTGAATAATGTTTAATACATGATGCACTATCAGAATACGTCAATATCTTCAAATTCGACATTTTGTGGGTTGACACATTATTGCTTATCAGCATCCAATATATAGTCAAGGAGTATAAAGCAAAATTCAAAATTCAGTCTATTCTTTATGAGAATATATCGTCAAAGCACAAATTTGCCCCATTTCAGTTTCATTTCCCATATTTTTTAAAATATAATATAAAAATATAGTCCGATTGTTACAGCTTTTTACTTATAAAATATGATGAAGACTTTATTTTAAGACGATTATTACCATCCCGTCGTTATTAAAAAAAAATCCTAATATTCTATTCAAATCTTAACGCCTGATGGTTTTGTCCATCTTTGAAAGACAAATTTGCCTAATGGCAGGATTTTGAAAAATGCTATTATATCTTATAATGAAGACAGTTAAATTAAATGTTATACCTTGATACCTGAATGAAATGTTTAATAAATTCTTATTTTTGTAAAACTACTACAATAAACAATTATTATATAAAACAATTTTTTTTGTGAAGACTCTCATTATACATCTCATCATACATATACTAACGAACAAAAAAAAAACACGAACGAAGTTTGAATTCCATAAAACATAAAAAATAATGAGTACGGTACCTATAGACAAATTACCAAAAAAAGTCTAGTGGGTCGTGAATTGGAATTATATTCGATAGGGGAGCCACCTAAACACTTGTTTACGGTATAGTTGCAATAAGTTGTACTTACTTTACTTAGTACTAAAATTTCGATATAATTACCTACACTAAAAATTACTTTATCCCGTGTATAGCTTCAGAAAACCATAAAGGGTTATAAAATTGTGGGAACTGTATATCATTACAAATAAAATTTTAAAAAATATCGTGAAATATTGTATTAATAACAGCAATATTTAACGTTTAATAAAGAAAATTACATTCATTTTATACATATATAAAATCTTATTTACTATTATTATTCATATAGGAAGTTTTGTAATACGTCGGCGCATCACTAGTACCATCTGACTGACATACCCATGTCAATTATTGGTCAAGATTTTCGCGTTGTGGCTCTACTCACTGGAGTGCAGGAGAGTCATGATAGAGGGACTGAGTCGGTCAACAGGGAATCAGTATATTCTTTAATTTTTATTAATATTGCTTATAATTATTTATCAAACCCTTGGAATAATAGAGGACTATACTGATACAGTATTATGAACGGAGCTACGCTCGGAAGAAGCAGCGGATGTGCATACGCAAGCGATCCTTAGGCCTCTTCATTTCTGTGCTGAGGACGACCACGGTAGGGGTTACAAATCTCTACATAACCCGATCTCCAAGAAAACCGGGTATCTTTTCAACGATTCCCCTTCGTAAATAAAAAGAAGTGCTACAGTAATGAGTTAACCCTTTGTCAACTATATGAACTTCACGGCTTACAGGATATAAATACGAGACTAAAATTGCCAATACATGCAAAAACTATAAACGCTAATACACGAATAACATGATATGTTTATTGTAATAATATAAAATACATACATCATGTTATTAGTTTACTCTTTACTTAAGTTAATTCTTTTTGAAATGATACATGATATATTTTGAATATTGTCTAATTTAGTAATAAATTCATCGTTCAATGGCTCCATAAAACAACAACGGAATCCCGTGGTTCTTTTTCAAAACGATTTCATGGCAACCGACTCGAACTCCATGATTTGTGCGAGAAAGTTATGAAGGAACAAATAAATGAGCCCATAATAAATCCGCCCCGAGTAAATGAACTACCTAATCAGTGCAGAGGGAAAAATGGGATTTTTTTGTACAATAAAAACAACACTTCTCTGTTCGTAAAAAATCTCATTTCGCTTTATTGCAGTGGGCCTAATTTGAATTGAGTGTTATGCAGTTATGGCTCAAGAGAGTGGATAATTTTAAGTATCAGACTGCTAAAAAGAAAACAAGGGTGAAATGAATACTGATTATGTATTGAAAACATTCATTATATTTGGTTTCTATATAGGTAATACTTATACATATCAGGTTTACTGTATAAGTTACTACTGGTAGTTACGATCATGATGATCATCATAACAATTTTTTTTATTTATCGTTTTTGTTCTCAGAGTTTATTTCATAAAAATTTATTAAACACTCAAAATTTTTGTTAGCATTTTGAAATTCGGATCACAGTCTTGGCGCCTGAAGGTACACCGTAATTACGGTGAACTACCGCTAGCGCACTGCGATATATTTTGACAATTGATTCATTAAGTTTAAGTATCAAAATAAGAAATCAACTGTCAAAATGTATGGCGTTGCGATAGCGATAGCCCACACATAACTGCCTTTAAAAATTATTCGTTCTATTGAGTTGAGTATGCTTTGCTTGTCGTTATAGTTCTAGTCATGTCAAGTTTCGCATGTGTTATAATTTTATGCTTAATGGATGGAGAATATGTACGCTTTATAGATGACTGAGGTAAAGTTTAGCTGTAGCCTGACTACAGCTCGTATACAATCTGGCTCGAGGGGGGCAGTACCTCACTATCACAGAAGCCCGGAGTAAAGAAGCTAATTTAAGCTACGTTTCGTACGGTCAGTGAGAGAGTAGGAATCTGAATGTCTACCCTAAATCTTTCCTTACGTCGTATTCCCTTTCATCCTTTTTAAGCTGGCGACGCATTTGTGGGTTACCTGGTGCTGCAAATGTCCATGAGCTGTGGAGATCACTTAACATCACGTGTGCTGTCTGCTAATTTGCCAGTTATATGAAAAAAAAAATGTATTTTCACCAAATTTTACTTAAATTCATTTAATATTAGAAATATAGAAATTATTATAAATACTTATGATTTGACCTTTTCTTTTTAACTACTGAGGAAATGGTTTATTTTATATAATTACATAAGAAAAGCTTGTTTCGACAATAAAATAAAATTAAAATAAACAATGTCACCAATTATAAAGACTAAGTTTTATTAAGACTACGTTTGGTTGTCGATTAAGTTTTTCAAAAACTAATACTGTAACAATTAAATATAATTTAGGTACATTAAAGGAATATTTTTAAAATACTTACTAATTAATGTAAGCTCAAAAGACAATTGTTAGTAAAGTAAATTTTAATAAATAACAATACTAACGGAAACAAAACAAATCGAAACAAAAGAATTAGAAACAATTTCTCATTTAGCTTCAGAAACTCGAGAAGAAATCTTTAAATACGGAAAAAACTGAAATTGTCGAAGTTACGACGATCGACCATGAATTTAATTAACATTCCACTGACGAAACGGCCAGCAGTAATTGTTACTGTCACCACCAGCCCGGTCACCCTGCAACCTACGAAGTGATTTCATGTCGAAACAGATTTCCATACACCTTAGATTTATATACTACATTGATTTGATTTAAAAAAATCTGTCAACCGTATTTTTAAATAATTATGAGTACTTGTATCGATGACAATGATGATTATGATTGTTAAACAAATTCGTATTATTTTTATCGGACTTTTCATCTGTCTGTGTTTATCAATCATTTCCAGCTCGACGGTGAATAAAAACAAGAATATAATGGAAATCTATATACTAATAATAAAATTCTAGCGGGTCGCTGTCTGTACATGGAATATATATGAAAAAAAATATTATAGGGGGCCTTTACCAACGCAATAGAACCCAAAACAATGATTTTTAGAATTCTTATCTGTTTGTCTGTTTATCTGTGCGTTTGTGCACGCTAATCTCAGAAACGGCTTATCCGATTTAGATGCGGTTTTCACTAATATATCGTAGTAAGCTTCACTTATCATTTAGGCTTTGTTTCATGTCAATCGGTCCATAAATAAAAAAGTTATGTCAATTTGAGGAATCACGTTGAACATTTTTTTTGTGCTTATCACTAAATGCAAGAAAGTATATACAGTAATTACATCAAAAAATACATTTTTTATTTATTGTCTGTCAGTCTATCTGTTTGTTCCGACTAATCTCTGAAACGGCTGAACCGATTTTGATGGTACTTTTTCTTGCAGTTAGCAAATGTTATAAGGAGTGACTTAGGCTTACTTCTATTTTAGGCTTTTTTTAATCAATCTATACATACATAAAATTCTAACGGGTCGCTGGCTGTACATGGAAGATATATGAAAAAAATATTATTGAGGGCCTTTACCTACGCAATAGAACCCAAAACAGTAATTGTTAGAATTTTTGTCTGTTTGTCTATTTATCTGTGCGTTTGTGCTCGCTAATCTCAGAACGGCTTATCCGATTTAGATGAGATTTTCATTAATATATTGCAGTAAGTTTCACTAAACATTTAGTGTTTGTTTCATTTCAATCGGTTCATAAATAAAAAAGTTATGTCAATTTAAGGATTCACGTCGAACATTATTTTGTGTTTTTCACTAAATGCATGAAAGTATATACAGTACTTACATCAAAAAATCCATTTTTTAATTTTTTGCCTATCAGTGTGTTTCTTACGACTAATCTCTGAAACAGCTGAAACATATTTGATAGGACTTTTACTCGCAGTTAGGGGATGTCCGTTAATCACGTGAGGCCCAGAGGAAAGAGGATGGAGATAAAAATCACGAAATATCACAAAGTCTAAAAGTTCTTAAAAACATTACGTGATTAGGCTACTTTTATTTAAAAATATATTTATTTTAATGAATAAAAGTAAAAAAGAGACATACGCGATAACAAAATATTGTAGAAACCAATAAAAAAATGAACAATTTCCGATTTGAGAAGGGAAGGTATACATCTATACAAATAAATAAAATTGGTGTGTATGTTAGTAATTTTAAATAATATATAATAAGGCTAATATTTAAAACAGCTGGACCGATTCTGACTAAACATTCACTAGCAGAAAGCCAATGTTATAAGGAACAAAATTGAAATTAATGAAATAATGAACAATATCTGATTCAAATAGGGAAGATAAATAATTAAAGGAGTCACAGAGCCGATTTTGATAAAAACTAAAACAGTATCATAAGTTTTTTGAAAAATAAATTTTCCTAGCCAGAAACGAACACGTTGATTTTGCAAAAAATTAACATTCTGTATTATTGCACCATCTGATACTGTCACATATTATAAGGATCAACTTCAGGGAGGTAATAGTATACAGTTAACTGCAACAAAAAGAAAAGGCAATTTTTTTACAAAATTCTATCAAATTCATACATTAATACTTTAGTAATTCTCCAAAAAAAACGATCATACCTAAAAGTGAAATTTAAAAATTATAACGGGATGTTGTAACGCTAATAGGGGGTGAGTACAATAGCCGAGTCGAGCGAAATGTAGATTTCAATAAATCAATTTTTTTAAGAATTATCTAAACCTACCTAGGTAACGGAGTGGTGAGGGGGACCAAACCAAACGTCACATTCTATAAACTTTGTATAGCTCACATAGAAAAAATAGACAAACATAAAGGAAGTTACTGTGAGTTATTCATTTTATATATTTTCGATTGTATTGTTCACACTCTTCCTTACTTTAGTAGGTGACTAGCATTTTGATGCAACCTATAAACAAATCGTTCGAAGTAATGCAGACTTCCTTTCTAAACTTACCGGGACCCGTGATTTACTCACATATTTGTTTATGTCTGTGTAGAATCGATTGCTTAACTTCTAATTAATTTAAAGATTTAATGTAATTTTGTAAAAAAAAATAAACCTTTTCCTTTAATTTGTCGCTTACTATTACTTCCCAAAAGTTGATCCTTACAAGTGACACTATTATGTGGTGCAATAATACAGAATGATTTTTTTTTTCAAAATTAGTGGGCTCCATTCCTAGCCAGGAGAATCATGAAATCAAAAAAACTTATGGTGCAGTTTTAGATTTCTCAAAATCGGACACGAATCCTTTAAGTATTTTAGGCGATTCCTTATAGTTCCAGATTTGGCCTATCAAGCCCAGTTAAAAAAGGCACCCGATATACAATAACAGGTGAACCTCGGCGGGAACATACTGTTTTACACTCGAAATTTTAAAGACTAACACCAAACACTTTTCTTCAACATTTATAGTGAAAACCGTGGAGGAATACCGTATCTGAGTTAGTGTCTGCTTATAAATACAACCAGAAAGTTCCCAAATCCAAAGTAAAAAGCTCCTTTCTGGAGCAGTACCGCAGACTATTATAACCTTGCTTTGCAGGAGACATGCCAAGCATTCTGTAATCCACGCGAACGAAGTCGCGGGCACAGCTAGTGTCTTAATGAAATTATAGTCGATTGGGACTTATAGATGATGTCCTAATCGACCGTAGAGTGAACGAACGAATGAACGAATGAAATATACTTTATAGTAAACAAAAAATAAAAAAGAAAACCATAGAGAGAAATACACAGCATACAATCGGCGGCCTTATCGCCAAAAGAAGAACAATATCTTCCAAGCTACCAACAAGCAGGCTAGACTGTGGATTATAATCAATTTCTTAATCTTTCAACAACAGAAAAAGCCTGTGTTTTTATAATATCATTATTATTTTTGGTACAAAGAAAATTGCTATTTGAACATTATATTTTCAATATTTAATACAAGTAATAGCAGTACGAGCTGCTTTGTCGCTATACGACGACGTCGTCGAGACAACCATAAACAGTAGAATATTATGAAATGGACACGAAAAGACTACAACCATAAATATATAAATCTTAACAAATTATATCTCAAATAAAATAATGAAGACGACAGAACATTCAAAAATTATTTTTATAACATTACATATTTTCTAATTACGTAAAAAAACAATATACGTTAAAACGAATATCGCTCTACTTTCAAACTTTCTGAGACGTCTAATGAATCCAGAAGATTCTTAAAAGGTAACATGTAAAATATATTAAGCGAACAAGATCTTATTTGAGAGGATCATAAAATCTTGGAGTGCTTTTAAAAAGTAGTAAAGTAACCGGCATAAATACGGTAACAGTTGGCAGGTGCGTCTCGATCGATGGTATACCGTTTTAGAAGGATTTTATAAATAATGTTTACCTATGATCGTTTCATCACAGCAACTAGGTTCTATTTCATTTGATCATGAGTTTGATACTCTAATGCTTAAATTCGTCACAATTATTTTTAAGAATTTCATTTTATCACGTCCGAGTATCATAAATCATTTACTTGTATATAAAAAATGATAATCAATTATTTTATGTTAGTACCAAAGTTATTCCTTGACTTTTACTACCTCAAAACGAAAAAAAAATAAGCCATTATCGTATTTAGTGTTTTTAAATGAACCGCTTCTAATAATACTAAATAAGCTCGACAGATACGTATCACGTTGACCGTAAAAATTATGCTATCTACCCTCAAACAGAGGTTTATTAAAGAGTCGTAAACGCGAACTGCAGGGGAGATACGATGCAACCTATAATGAGAGCTGTAACCGCTGAGCTGCTGGGCTATAAAGTCATTTTGTTTTTAATAGCTGATGCATAAAATATTTTTAATATACACGTACACTGTGGAAAGTGTGTAAGAGCTGTATAGCTTTTTAGCTTATTTTTCTGGTTGATGAAGCCGTGTAGCAAAAGAGTAATGAAACCTATTATTACCGTTATTGAATATATGAAATATTTTTAAATATAGGTAATTTCAGTGTGTTTATTTTTTAATTTATAATAAAAATTAATTTTACAAATCTGAAACTAATTTATTACCAATCTGGAGGTTTATACTTGACTGTTTATGTATTAGGTATGTATATGTTTATTTATTTTGATCGTCTTCGTAACATTTTTGTAATATATTTTGACATAAGGACTAGATTTATCTCGTAAAAATGGATAACATTTCCCTTTAAGAGAAAATATGACTACTGTTATTCATTGCTACTTTTGAAATTACAACGTACAACAGATTTAATTTAATTTACAGCTAAATATTGCTTGCCCTACCTTGTCTTCACTGAAAAAATTGAACTGAATATTTAGTACCATAGTTAAAAATATACAACATTAATGACGAAAAGGGTCCTTCTCTAAATACGGGTAAAACTTTTACACTTATCCCTAAAGTTAGTCGGAACGCCCACAGCTTACGGAAATGTATAATTATAAGGTATTTATTTATGCACTGTCTAGAAATATTGATTGTACCTGATAGGTAATATTCGTACACTTTTAATGTTTTCTTTGTTTCAATGAAGAAAAATTGTGTTATACGTATAATAAATATGTTTTATAGCCATGTAAATTATATGAGTGTTAGATATTAAGAAGTAGATTAGACTTAGAAAAATATAGAAAACAATAGGTGTCATTACCATGAAATATTTTAAAGTAATATTAAGAACTTTATTTTCATGTTTATTTGTTATTTGCCTTTATAAAATTAAGATATCATTAAAAATCTCCATTACAGGGTGCATTTACAGATTAAAATAAAATTCAATATTTTCATTTAAATCTATAGTTTTATTACTGCTATCTATATAATTATATGTTACACAAATACATCGTGTAGACTTAATCATAAACTAGGAAGTGGTAAACGTATGCTATACGTTCGGAACTGGTAATTATCAACAACAGTTCACTCCTCGATAATAACTGGCATTATCGATACCGCTGAAATGACCTTTACTCACTGGTAATAAGAGTTCACGAATCTAATAGTCCTAATTACAACTCGTCGCATGGGAAATGACCGAAAACTATTTAACCGTATTAAACATACATAAGTAAATTTCTCGATGATTATCGGGTTGAGGCTGTGATTCGGGAAGTCCCTTGTGAATAATGCAGTGTATTAGCGTGCGTCACGCGTGTACGATATATGTTAACGATTATTTATTTCAAAACGAGTATCGATTATTTAATTAAAGCAATTTTCACGTGGCCAATACTTTTATTTATCGGATGATTATTTATGTGACATGAATAATATTTAAGCATTGAAATTCGTTCAAACAAGTTCTTTCGGAAACAGACGAGAATATTTTTACAAAATGGACTATCAAATTCGTTAATAAATCCATTAATTCGTCATATATTCTGACGATATTATTCATTTTAGATATTAAGTATGTTCGTACTTTCTGAATGAAATTAAAATTGAGTACAATGTCTTGTAATATGTGTGATGTAGGTACACGACTGGCGACGACAAACGCAATATTAAAACGTACATGCGACGTCAAACGCCGTTTCGAACCTACAATATTAAATAAATCTTTTATCTCACACCGAAGTCCTTGTAGTTTGATAGATGCACCGATGAAATCCAAAACATCCATTCCATATAGTTCTACCTTCTACAAAACTATTTCCCTCACATCCGTCTTATCAAATTGCCGTCAGAGCCGCAACAATTAAGCGGCAACTATTTTATGCATATCCCGCCTACGTGGAAGTTAGTGCAAGATTAGTGCCGCGTACCGTGGTCTTAGTCCTAATTGTACATAATAACTGTCGGGACCAAGGCAGGGAAGTTGGCTCGTGCGGTCTGCGGTCGCACCTACCTTCGCTAACAATTTGCGGGCTACGAGTAATGTTGTCGTCTTACGATATTCCTTGTGTTCGATGGTTTAACTTGAAACTGTATAGAGGTAATAGCGTTAAGTTTAAAAAACGACTTTAGAAAATAAAATCACATTCACGTTTTTTAATTGGTTAAAAAGTTAGAATTTGTCTATGATCATTTCATATTACAATAATAGCGAGCCTGGTAAACGGCAGTATATAGGTACTTATAAACGTGAGTGAAGTCAGAAAGAATTGAGGCTTGCCGAACAAAACGCTTTCACTCGTTTCGAGTGCTGGCAGGAAAATTTGCACGAGGATGCAATATCACACTCCGTCTTTTTCTGCCATCTTTATCCTTAATGCATTTTAATACGTACATTTTGCTTTAAAATCGAAATAGATGTTGTTGACTTTAACAACTGCAATTGCAGTTCAGAATCGTGCAGGCAGGTTGGATTAACCTAATAGCAGTGGTTAGCGGATGCTACGGACTTCGCAACTTAAACAAGGGGTCGTTTTATGTTTAGAAATTCTTAAGTCTTATCTTAAAAAAGAATTTTCGAAAGCAATATTCCTACTACTGAAAATATTAAAGAAATACAAAACTTTTATACATTTTTTTTAGATTAATGGTTGAAAAAATGTAAGTAAGTGATTATATTGAGATTTGACAGGATTAGAAAAAAAAATATTTCCAGTCCAGTTTTCAGATATATTGCCTAGATGTTTAGGTAGATGTTAGAGAATCAAAAATATATTTCAGTGGATCAAGCCATCAATATTTATTTTATATCTTAAACGTAAAACCATGAGACTCGCATTTTGAACTTGCGCGGGGGAAGCAAAGAAAACCTAATTTTGCGTTGCCACGGCTTGGCCAGAATTACATCAAATCCGAAAAAAATAAATATAGTAAATAGCAAAAATAAAAATAGCCAAAATGTACCCAAAATGAGTGATTACCCTTTTGATAGATTCACGTGTTTCTGTAAGTTAATAAACAAGTACAAAATAATTTGTAGACAATAATATATGCTTAAGTTTTTAGTAGGTACTCGTTAATATACTTACTGTTTTGCATGATTATCTTCTCATTTAAATACTTCTTTATAGATACACTTTATGCATTAGCTAGTAAATATACTTATATATTCACATGACACACTGTAGTGGCGCACGATTGAAATGTCTGTCTGTGGCACAGTACCTCCCTAAGGAATTGTTTAATTTTGATGTACCTACATATGTGTAAAAATAGAATCAAAAGTTATATATATTAGGTAAAATTTCAAATTCGATATGTATTTAGTATTTAAACAGTATTTTTGTTTTGTCCCCAATTATTGTTTAAAATGAATCCCCTTTTCTATTTACAAATAATAGAAAGATATATTTTGAAATTTTTATTTTTTAAACAAGCAACATTTATAATGTGTGGATTTTAAGATAAGATTCTTTACATCAAGAAATTTATTGTCAAACATTATAATACAACCAACTTTTTATGATAATATATTATAATAATTATATTAATGTTAATTATTAAACTTCGGTATGTTTCATCATAAAATAGCCAAAAAAAAACGCGTCTTCATTTTATCGCGAAATAACAACGCGATCGCA
This sequence comes from Hypolimnas misippus, assembly GCA_037950945.1. NCBI lineage: Eukaryota > Metazoa > Arthropoda > Insecta > Lepidoptera > Nymphalidae > Hypolimnas > Hypolimnas misippus. Next base: position 4,724,371 of record JBBEEQ010000024.1, read on the forward strand.
AACATGTAGCAATAACATAAAATGGTACTTCACTGAAAAATTTATTTTTACCAGACCATCACGACTTTTAATTTTGCGTCCTACTTTGCGGAAGCATTTTGGGGCAAACACCACGTTTCTGCTCCGAGAAATTGCAGGGAGGGAAGTGGGTAAAAAAGTATTAAAAATGCGAGAAATTTATTACTATTACCCTAATTGGATGCTGATAAGCAATAATGTGTCCACCCACAAAAAGTCAAATTCGGAGATATTGATGTATTCTGATACTGCATCACCTATTTGGCATTATTAAAAAAAAAACTCAAGTTATATAAACTAAATAAGTACGGAAAAAGTGTCTTAATTTAATGATTAGACTATTGAAGTGTGTTACATTTTTTGAGACATTCAAGAATATCATATATCTGAAAAACTTATTAGTAGATAAAACTTTTTATTATTCTAATCTGCAATTAATTTATAATACCTTTTATCAAAATAGTAAAGAAAAATAGATATATACATCTTTAAACCAATTTATTAAGAATACTTATCTTTAGACGCCATTTACTCAAAATGGAATCTGTGTTGCTTGACACAGTATTGCTTACAACGTCCAATTGTAAAGACATAATATATAAAATTACCATTATTTTTCATATATTTCTGAATTAATTTTAAAACTTAATTTGAATTGTGCGTCAATTGTGTGATTATTATATAAATACTTAAGTATGTGAATTAAAAGTGTAAACGTACCTGTAGCCTGTTAGCCTTTTCCTAGCCTGTAGTAGTAGCCTGTTCCAAAATAATTAAATAAAGGCGATCAAGTGGCATTAGTGAGAATAGATTATAAAATTAATTAGAAATATAAAAATACGTAATTATTAACGTGTTAAGTGTCATGGCGTGTTACAAGTTTCAATTCAATTCAATTCTTAGATTTAATGGCTTTTAGTTGTGCGTGTTAAAAGTTTATTGTAACCTTGGTTCCATATTTGTAATGTCACTTTAGTTTTACTCATCATTATAATCGTTAGTTTTATTTTATGTACATATAGGCAAATTATGTTTAAACATTTTTTTTTTTAATTGAAATCACGTAAGTAGAATAATTTGTAATTTTATGATTTAATGTGTTATAAGTGGGTATATACGTGTATCATGAAATCATTAATTTCGCAAACTTTTGAAACAGATGATAAAAACTTATTTATTAATCTTGGAAACCAAACATGAGATCTTTATCCAGGTATTCAAAAAACCCTCTGCAATGATCGGTTTTGTTAATAATATACTATTAAGTAGATTTCATAGAAAAAAAAGGTTCGATATTGTTTTCGTTGTGTCTCCAATCAATCATGCAGAAATAATGTGAAATATATATTTTTTTAGTCTCATAGTAGCAAAGAGGACAAACATTGTTGTGCCCGTGTCTCATTCGAGCCATAATATAAATGCATTTTGCTATTGGTAAGACCGGGAAAAAATAAAATAGTCAACTTTTTTTTACTTTACTTTATTATCCATAGATAAATGGACACAAAACCTCATACTTCAGCAATGTCTTCATAGTCGAATTAGTATAAAAACATTGGTAAAGATACTTAAAATATCAAATAGAAAAATTATATATGAGGATCCTAAAAGGAATTACGCAATAATACTAAAATCTTACATATAGACGGTTACAATAATCTAATTCTACTACGTGTATGTTGTTACGTTAGTGTGCATCTCCTAAACATTTCAATATTATAATTCACTTATAGGATAGAACACATTAATTTTGTTAAGGTGGGTATACATTTTAATTTGCTCATACACAAATTAGTAAAAAAGATTGAATATCGTTTGAACTAAGCCTCAACTATAGAAGTGTTGCCATTGCGAGGCTTGAAATAGGGAAAATCTTCTTTCCTACCGGTTAAGGCTCATTTCAAAAGATGAAAAACATACCATAGGTAAATAAATAACAATCGATCGTTTTGTTTTGGCACTAATCGTCATTGGTTTTATTGTGTACACACCTTAACATCATGTAAGTGGTCGCTAGATTTAAACTGACAAAAATTCGATTTCTCCAACTATTAGATACTGATTCATAAAGATTTGACTAACTGTCGATATATCTTAGTCTTTCGTTGTCCAAATGAAATATTAATAAATCTTAAAATACAAAAGAAAATAAGAGACGTTATAATAATCTTTATTTATTTAATAAAAGACTAACGTCTTTCTTATCTTCGACAATCGCGTTTGCGTTCGTCTAAAACTTATTAATATCTCAATAGGACACAAGTTTTAATTCCGTTTAATATTAGGCGAGAAGTACACTTGTAAATTATTCATAAGATTTACACAAATTGTTCATCATTTGCTTTTACACTAACAAAAAAAAATTACTCTCAGTGACATTGTTACTCACAGCTTACGTATAGTTACCCAGGTAACCGTTAACACGGTGACAGAGTTGTTTTATATCAGTCACGAGGGTAAAACTTACAAGTGTGTTTCTGGCCTAACGGTTTTCCAATAGTTGGCGAATTATAGAATATTTGATACCCAACATTACTCCATAATAAAAAAACACAGTCTAGTAAATGTCTGACATAAAACACGGCACTATGAATATCAAACTACTTTCTATTCCATTACAATTATGTCGTTCAATCTCTAATTAGCGTCTAACAGAGAAGTCATATTCTCGAATACATGTTCCTAGTGTTAATCGTATTTTTTTTAAATATTAAAAATCGCTAATTCTATTCGATATGCATACATTTACACACTTTAAAAGGATAAATTTTTGTATTTCCCATTGTATTACAGTTGTATCGATAAATGATGTTAGTCAATATATTGATTTTTATAATAATGCATTTAAAGATTTGAAAATAAAAATATTTCATTAGAATTGCTATTTTATAAATGATTTTGTCGAATATGTGTAGTTTTATACAGTAAGTTATTTCCGTAATCATACTCATCAATAATCGGTGTTCTGGTTTAAATAATTAAACCCCTATTAATTATTAACTTCAAAAGTGTCTAAGCGTACACATATCTAGTAATTTCGAAATAAAAACAAAATGGCAGTCAAGCGTGAATATAAAATACAACCCTTACACAATCAAACAGTCTTATGCGTCATTTAAATAAAATAAAAAAACATGTCATTCAGCCAATAATATTGTAACAAGTATAAATCGCACTACAAATTTCTTAAATGCACGTATTAGATAAATCAAATCACTTAATAACGCTAAAAATATTATTTTAAAGCCTATTTATACCTTATAAATTAAAGTTACCCTATTTTCCGATTACACGCATTTCATACGTTCGCGTACAAAACTCGATATAACCAATGCAGGGCGACATTATAATTTGTAACATTTTGATTAATATTTCTCAACATAGCACCCATGTGATTTTGAAATTTTAAGTTTATTCGATTACAATGTCCAAAACGTGAAAGCCAATTCATCGATTCAAGCTGCCTCTATTGATATGTCCGAATACACTTTATCACAGAATTAAATTGTTTATTTTACGTTTCAGTACGAAACATTTTTGGATTAACTGTATGACGTTAACGCTTTTAAGTAACCTTAAACGTATTTGTAACAATTATTGTACAGACGTGCGATAAAAAAACTAGTTTAACAAACAATTCAAATGTCGTCAGATAGAGACATACTATTCAATTTAAAAAATTAAAACATTTATTCTATATCAACTTAATTTTTTGTAAATGTCTTCCGAGATGTTATCCAGCATATTTTCTTAATTGGTATTTTTCGAAGTCTTAAGCCTGATTGTAACGTAAGATCGACCAGCATGCTAAATTGCGCTTTTAAGATATCATAAACATTTTAATTTCTAGAACACAAAACAAAAAATCAACAATATGTCTCTACCCTCTTGTAAACGGATTATTTTTGTAACTTGTGAGGCCAATCATAGGTCGATGTCGTACCAGGCGGCGACATCGTTGATGTTGTCCGTGACTCACAAGCCGGTGATGTGCCAGGTGGCGACACTGTTGTTGTAAGCGGCTCACAAGTCGGTATTGTACTAGGTGGCGATACAGTTGTTGTAAGTGGCTCATAGGCCGATGTCGTGCCAGGCGGCGACATTGTTGCTGCTGCGAGTGGCTCACAGGTCGGTGTCGTACCAGGCGGCGACATTGTTGCTGCTGCGAGTGGCTCACAGGTCGGTGTCGTACCAGGCGGCGACATTGTTGTTGTCGTGCGGCGGCTCGGGGAAGGCGATGTCGGCGGCGGCGCCGTCCGCCTCGCCGATGTCCATGTCCATGCCGAAGCCGCTGCCTATCTCAAGGCCCTGCATTGAGTCTATCGGTATTTGATCGTAGCCTGGAATATAAATTATAGGTGTATTAATTAGAAATATATTGGATATGTATTGTCAATTAATAAGCCATTAAAGTTGGGATAGTCGCAATTCTTGAAAACTATTGTTGTTTATTGACGAATCTTACTGAGAATGATCTATAAAGGGCTCTATATGTTGAGAATTCTCATGGATTGCATATCATATGCAATAATTCTCAACATGTAGATCATCAGCCGCATAGTTTTAATTACATTGAATTATCCGACCGATATTAATTGGTAATAGTGTGCTCATCTGTACATCAATGTAGTGAATATATGAGAAAAGTGGTTGTTAAAATAACAGATTCATATTTCTATTATTTGCAATACAACCATAATTAGTAAGATGATCTGGCGACTGTCCAAGCTTGAATGGTCTCTTTATATTTCTTTCAAATATTTGTCATAACAGAACATAAAATAATAATATTAGGTAACTATAAAAAAGGTCATTGTTTGAGAAAGTAGAAATATATTTGGGATCATTGTATCCTTATCATTTTTTTTAATATTTTTACTAACTTTATTACTATTGCAAATTAAAAAGGAAATAACTTTAATTGACGATTAAAATTATTTTTAAAGCAAAACTGCTAAAGCTTGGTTGTATGAACTATGTAAATAAATAAGCTACATAGGGTTATTTAAGCACTTTTTTAAAAGCACTCCGCAGTCATTTACTTTAAAAAGTCAGTCGACTTTCAGCCATTATAAAAGAAAACTCACAAACAAATTATAAAGTACCTATTAATTTAAAAAATACAGAATTCCTTTATCACCCATGTAAATTAAATTTTAAACAAGACAGTATGGTTATTTTACTATAAATCTATGATGTTCCAGATGTCTATATTGCCTTTTTTTATGGAAATAACACATAATGTATTTTAGTGTCAGCTTGAATAAGTTCTTTTCAAAATAGTTTCAATTTTTTCCATATTATGTAACCAAATTTATAAAGTCAAAATGTGTTTTTGGACTATGATATAATATTTTTATAATTTGAATGAAACACATTCATAAATTATAAACAAGCTTGAATGCAATCACAAAGTTTTAGTTTTTTATAGCAGTAACAGCAAAAATCCACAATAAAAAAATATTAAATGCGATCATTAAACTTTGTTAGTCAAAAATATATACATAAAAAACATAATTATACATATGTAAATGAAATAATAAATAAAACACAAAACAAACATAATAATGATATTCCCATCACCTGTGTTTAGTGATAAATAGGTCCCGGATTAAGCTGCGTGTAAAGAAGAGAGAAAACATATATTTATACAGAAACTTTACATCATTCTTACGATAAAAAAACATACATCAACATGGGTGCTTAAATACTTTACAATGTATAAAAAACGTTTAAGATATAATCAACTAATATTAGCTATTGAGGACATATGTAACAGAACTTTGAATTTGGCTATTATTATGTATATACATTTTTTATTATCAGAAATAAATAATTTAATTAATAATTTCATTGAATCATGTTAGTGAATCTACACACGCTTAAAGTGGAAATAACCGTAGCCATTGTGAATATCGATTTGAGAATTGCTTGTGGATTAGATCAAAATATTAAAATATTTTTTGTACACTTTGAAATATAGTTAAACTAAAAGTTTGATAAAGATTTGTACAATGATCTTGTACTCATTTTAAATAAAATAACTAATTTTTTTATGCAGAAAAACTATCTGTTATATCTCTACATGTGAAAGAAAAAACTAAGCAATTAATAATAACTTTAACATAATTATTACTTAAAAAATACTACAATAACAAACAAACTTTCAAAAGTTAAATGTCTACCATTACATTCTGTTACATATATCGCATTTATACATTCTACAAGTGGTTGTTAGTTTATCAAACAGTGTGAAACCTTCGTTAGACCCTTACCTTGTTGGTGGAAGGGAGGCCTCGTCCCGTACAATCCCTCATAGCCCTGTTCCGGCCCGAGCATATCCTAGTAACGTTACTTAGTATCAAACATTGAACGACAAAATAAATATTGTAAAGCAGATGAAATTATTAAAAACTAGGCCCATATAAAACAAAAATTTGCAAGATATACGAATTGAAACAAAAAATGCAAAATAACTTTTTAAAAAAATTGAGTGCATTAATGGTCGTTGATTTGCATATTTTTACATGAGTAAAAGAAAAAAAAAAAGAACTGCATACATTTATATCAATTTAAATACCATAGTTATTATTTTTGGTAGGATAGCTTAAGTTTTACACAAAACAGAATTGATTACAGCAGTACAATACTCATATTAACATCAAGAACATCCATTATTTGATGTTTCATGAACAATACATACTTGCAAATCGGGTTGCATGGTGAGATCGTTGGACCACATCTGGTGGTCGTCGCGGAACAGGGAATTAGTTAACTCCATGGAGAGTCTCTTCTTGTAATCGTGAGGCTTATCTTCGGACATGCGGAAGAGAACTGCGGCAGCGTATGTCGCGACACCTGGACAAATTATATTAGTTTAATAAATTAATTTAAAAAATCAAAAATCTGAATGCTTGCAAGACCGTGAGCAGTACCATCTCTATATGAGTTATATCTAAAAGCCTATATGCGAGAATCGTTACAAACCAACATAAAATCGTTAAAGATCCTAAACGGTAATTCTGATTTAAAACGATATAAGAAATAAAAATGATTTTTAAATATATTGATGCCCCGATTTCAATGATGCCCCTCTTGAAATGTCAACATTTGTCAAATTTAATTTATTCTAAAATCTGCAATCAACGAATCAAATACGTGTCATCTATCAAAATCGTTCGATGCGTTTGGTTTAAATAATGCCACAAAGGTAGAAAAGCCATATATATAAAACATAGGCTGATAAACACATTACCTTTACGTTGCACAGTCGGGTAAAAAACTTTATAGAGCTGACACTAAGCCTGTATTTGCTTATTAAGCACCCAACTAGCTGACCCGTACCGGTAGTATTTAGCTATGTAATAATTTGAACTGTAATGATTTAATGAATAAAAGAATTGCGATATCTACTTAATATTCGTCATTATTGTGAAAATGAATCTTCAAAAATTTTTTGACAAAAAAAGAAATAGATTAGAATTTAGTTTTACATTTTGTCTACTACCGGTATCTCAAAGTAAATCTTTGACAATATGTTAAGTGACTTTCTGTATGTGATTCAGTAAAGGTCACCGTAAATTGTTCCATGAGTTTATTTATTATCAAAAACCTTCACAAACATATTATATACATGATACGTGAAATTTATATAACGTTATGTTACATTTACGTGGCAAACGGCAAAATAGCAATGATTCAAAAAGGCGAAATTTTGCGTTATAGATGGCCCAGATATTTAGAATAATCTAAATACAGTGTGTTTTTTATCAATAGTGATCTCTCCCGACAAATTTTTATTTCTTAAAAAATTAAATAGAGATAAAAAAATTACCTTCATTGCGTGAATGCAGTAGTTCTGTAAGTGGAGCAGTAGCCCCTTCAGTTTCTATCATTTCGGCGCCTTCTTTATCTGCAGCCAATTCACAGAGTACTCCTGCCGCTACACGCTGTGGGACAAGTTAACATTCGTTAGTTAACATCTGTTTCAATTTCTATTATTGATAAAATAAATAAATGAAACAAATAAGTAAAATAAGTCACATTTAACCTTTATGTGTGCATGTTACAGACAGAAAAGAGTAAAGGCTATTAGAATTAAATGAATGATGTTACTTACATAAAGAAAAATTAATAAATAGTTGAAATAATTTGAATAAGTTTTGCATGCTTTTCACTAAACAAATGAATTGAATTAGGTGATATATTAATATAAAAGAATTTCGAGAATTTTCTATTATCATCCTATTTATTATTGATTGACCTGTATGAAAAAAGGTAAAGCAACGGTTTTACATAAGAGCCTTCTTTTTTTTGCACAGTTAATAATAATGACATTTACTTAAACACGTGCGATAATTTTTATTTGTATTGCTTATCAGTGTCCGATTATAAAATATCATAGGTGTAGTAAATACCAGCCAGTAAGGATCCGACTGTTGAGCAATCCTTATTGGTGTTAGCCGGTGTTTTTGAACCCGCAATTATCGGTTTTGATCGACGTGTTCTCACCACTAGGCCATCTTGGCTCTCTCCATTATAGGTGAACATGTAATCGTTTGTAATATAATATAACCGACCTGTATGTTCTCGATCTCGTTGAAGAGCAGCTGCACGAAGATCGGTATGACGCTCTGCTGGCGTATGAGCGCGCGGTTGAGCCCCTCGCGCGCCAGGATGTGCAGCGCGCCCACCGCGCCCTCCACGATCTCCTCCATGCGCACGCCGTCCGCGTACGCGCCGCCCGCGCCCACCCCGCCCGGCACCGCGCCGCGCGGCTGCGGCGCGAGTACGTAGGTTAGGTCGGCGACGGGTAACGGATACAAGATACGTTGGAAATAGAAACCGATACAAATATTGCAACTATCGAATGAATATGGACCAAGTTACAAGCAATTGGTAATAATTAATATATTTTCAAACACGGTATATTTATGTCCTCCTCTTTGTTAGCTCATCCTCTTTTTACTAACAAAGTATTTTATGACCCCTAGAGAGCGCAAGACTAGATATAATAAATACACATCATAAAGTCTGTACCTACCAGTGGACAATCAAGAAACTTCTACACTATATCTTATTTGTCCAGTTCTGATAGTTTATCCTAGTACTGATAGTCTGTCCTATTACTTTAGGAGATATGAGGTATAACATACATATGTATATACATAGCTTGTCAAGCTTTGTCCTTTCTTTGGTTTTACTGTAGTCAGGTAAAAAGAAATTTAAAAAGAAGTTAATAAACTAACAGTCACTAAACAGTGAAATTGTCGATTCAGTTGTGAGATGTAACAAATTATTCTCATTTTTAATACACACCGACATTATTGACAGATTCCACAGAACTCATTATAGGTTATACTGTGGAATTTTCAAAGCTGATACATCGATTATGTCACTCACCCGCTGCGTGTCGTTGAAGGCGCGCAGCAGCAGGCGCACGAGGTGGTGCACGGCGCCATGCTCGCGCAGCGGCGCGTGGTTGGCGGGGCACAGCGCCAGGTTGCGCACCAGCCCCACCACCGCTTTCACCAGCGGCCAGCGCGAGGGCGGTTGCAGCAGCTTCACTATCACCTGGTTGAGCAGAGAAAATGTTATATGTCACATCTTTAAGATAAATAAATTGTGAAAAAAAAATATACACTCAAAAATTGCTTTACAACTTACAGGCAATCCATAGTGAAGCCTAACAGCATTTTGAGCCATTTCGCTCTCGACATGACGGGAAGTGAGATGCCGTAGAGCGCAAACGGCGGGCTCAGTAATTTCTTCACGGTCCCCAGCAGAGACCACAGTACGTACCAATGCGTCAACACCACCGGCTTGGCAAACTGTCACCTGGAAATAGATTTTAGCATGTGAAATTAAATTACACCAGTAGTCGCCTAGCAGTCGAGATTCGACCGTAGTTCATTAAATTTTTAACAGATTTCAAGATTGACCAAAGACTAACAATAGTTCTTAAAATGCATAATAAAAAAAAATACGTATTAATATATGGATAAGTTGTTTTCAATTTTATATACTACTAGCGACCACTAGCGGTTTACTTGCGTTTATGGTTACTGCTTCGTTCTTTTGCGTTGTAGTGCTAAAGCTATCCAATGCAAAAAAAAAACTCAAAATCAGATCAGTGGTTTTAAAAATCACCCGCTATATAAATACGTCATACAAACTTACAAATTTTACGTCTTTATATTACTATAGAACATCAGTGTCAACCTGAGCTTTGGCTAAAGAATATGGCTAGGGTTGAATAATTAGTTTTGATTTTGGCAAAAAGCTAACCTTTGGTAAGACACTAACAATGACTAGCTTTTTTTCCACTGTTTTACTTGTGCAAAGTTTGATTTTACATATATTTTACACACATATTTTAAGTCTTAACCCTTTAGAAACTAAGCAATTTGTAAATACTTAACCAATCTGATTAGTGGTTTGATCTGTACATTGACAAATGAGACAATCAGTTTTCTTTAAAATATATAGATTATGTTATTTGAGGTGCCATTCATAGAATTATTTTGCTAAATTCGTAACTTATGATTTTAAAATTAATCGAGAATATATTTTGATAGTACTTTTGTCAATCTATAAATTAAATAATGACTGTTTTCTATGTAATCTTTTTTTAAAGTCTACATTTGATTTTTAGCAGTATATCAAAATAATATAAACTGTGGACTTTTCTGTATCAGTTAGTAAAAAATAAAATTAATAATTCTCCAATCAGTGAATCTTATTTCCATCATTTTATGTAAAAAAAAAACACAATACCTTATTTCTTTGGTTGTTGCAAGTCAAGTTGGACAGTATACCGGCTGCGCATGTGACTATGTTAACGTCAGTAGATGCCAGTACTTGTACCAGGCTTTGAAGGAGAGCTTCCAATCCTTCCACCTGCAAAAAAGTTACGTTTATTATTAATTCCAGATATACAACTTAAGGAAAATTATAAATTGACCATTTATATTTCTAACCTTAGTAGCAGCATCAGAAAGATTCCTCAATGTCCAAAGACAGTTTTGTACTAAACGGCCGCTAGGGTTACCGAGGTGCATGGCAAGGGCTTGCATACCGCCAGCTTCGACAATAGCTGGTTTGTTGCTGGAGCATACTGACAATACCTGTAAGAAAATTAAATATTACTACTATCTTTTCAAGTGATAAAAACATTTATTTATGAAAATACTAGGTAAACAAGCAGGCATCTCTATAGGAGCTACAAATGCAATGCTATTTAAAAAGGAATTGAAGATGAAAATGAACATGGGTAGAATTGGTGCTCTAGCTCTTCAAACCCCATATGAAACCCAGCTATGTTAGTCACTTTACAATAATTTTCTGAAGGTGTGGTACTGCTTTAACTATATGCGAGCTGTACTCATTGAACTACAGATAGGGTTTACAACAGGAAATGAAATAAAGACAAATAAAAAAATGTTCATTTAAAAACAAATTCGAAATGTAACTTGCCTTAAGAACTCTTGAGGTAGTCCACAGCAACTTTTCATAGTCATAAGAGCGCATGATGCGCACTAATTCAATCGGCCCTTGAGAGGCAAGAATAATAAGCTTCGATTCCTGATTTCCATAAGCCAAAATCTGAAGACAATCAGTGACAATAGCTAGGAATTTTACATTATTTCTTTGCAGGAGCGCTACCATCTTTTGTAAACCTCCGGCAAGACGTACAGCCATTTTAGATCCATCTTGATGCAAAAGTAAATTATGAAGGGTTGTTATGGCATAGAAGAGAACTGATTCCACAGGGGAGCTTAGAAGTTTAACCAAAGCAGGAATTCCTCCACTCTTGAAGATGGCAAGCAGACCTTGTCTGTGGTGAGACAAGTTATGCAAGGTTCCAACAGCTCCCTTAGTAGTTTCCAGATCATTGCTATTAGAAATAGCCCTCACTAAAGCGGCGACCATTTGCGGTGAGTTCATGATAGCATGACGTGATGCTTCCTTCTTTGACAACTGATGTACCATCATTGCAGCTTGAGAGACCACAACTTGATCTTCATCATTCAAGAGCTTAATCAACTCTGGGATGGCCCTAAATTAAAAAAAAAGATTGTGTATTATGAAAAATAATGTAATAATATAAGGTAATATTGGAAGAAAAGTCTATTTAAGTCTTTTATATGTTATAAGTCAATTATGTTACAGTGAGTTTATACAAATAATATTTTAGTATTTTTAGTTTTTATAGACTAATATAAATAAGTAATTTAATTAAAATTATATTATTTTTGTTATTATTTACCTGGTAGCCAAATCAGCATCATCTTGGTAGTTAATAAGGTTGACCACTGCATGTTTCAACATCTGAGAGGGTTCAGACAAACGTTGGACTGCAGTGGGTTGTGCGGGATCCAGTTGAGTGGAGGGTATCTCAATCCCCTCCTCCAGGGTTTCAGGGAACATAGCCGCGCGAACACGTTGTGAACGAGTTTGCGACAACTGCTGGTTCATATCTAGAAGCAAAAATGTAATTAAACATTAAATGTAAAATTGTCACAAATAGGATTTAAATACCTCCTGACATATTTTTTATGAACAATTATTTTAATCAATTTCTTTAAAAAAGCTCAATGTGGATGATGATGATATTTAGCATATAGATGTTCTTCTCAAGTTTATCTAAACATATAAGTTATTTTATGAGAAAATTTGGATTCTCTGAAAAACCTAAGCTGCAGCCCCATACTTATTTTTTTTGTCATAAGATATTTTTATTCCTCAAAACGATTTAAAAGTCACCTATGTACTAGTTACATTTACTATCAACTTAATAATATATGAACAAAAATAAACAAGCAATTGTGTATTTATAATTTTTTTTTTAAATTTAGTAGTAGTAGTTTATAAAGTTTGGTACAATTAAAATCGTTATTATTGACATACCATCAACCTGCTCCTGGGTGAACCCCTGAGCAAAGCCCTGATCCAAGTCAAACATGAGCTGATCTCCCTCCATTTCGTCATCTTCTTTGCCAGTAAGTGATGGCACCTGCAAAATTACATGAAATATTAACAATTTAATTAAACCAATTCATACAACAATAACAAAATATAATATAAACACAAAATTTTAAACCCTTAATTTTATAAGCTAAAGCAATGTTTGAATATTTACCTAAAATTAGATTTCAATGATATCATATGTTAAGGTACACATGTCAAAGTATAATATGAATAGAAGTTAACAAATTTGCATTTTTAATACTAAAACTATAATAAAAATATAACAAGAAGAAGTAATATATAATAGTATGGTAATTTTTGTTAATCATGTAAAAATATCAAACACAGATGGACACTGATAAGCACTGTGTCAATCCACATGGTTTTAATTTTGAGAAAATGGCATTAACATATTAGACGTCAAACCTATTGTTAACAAATTTCTTTGAAGATGTGTATATCCATCTTCTCTTTTCTATTTTGATTAAAGGTATAAGGAATTAAAAGCAGATTAATGTAATAATTACTTTTTTTTTTCAAATGTATTACATTATTGCATGTTGGAAGATATTGAGCAAACTTCAAAAGTTGACAAATTAAATTAATGAACTTTTCCGTACTTAATTGGTTTAGATGATTCGATTTTTTTAATAATGTAAAATAGGTAACGCATTATCAGAATACATAAATATCTCTGAATTCATCTTTTTGTGGGTTGACACATTATTGCTTATCAGCATCTAGATAATGCGAGAAGTTGCACCTTTACATTTAAAATGTATAGAATGTAACAAAAGGAATCAACTAAGCGTAACTTTCCACTTTAGTGGGTATTTCATATTATCTAACTATCTTACATTCAAAATAGTTGTATATTAATGTTATTACATTATCAATGAATTATTCAATGTACCTGAGTAGCAGCTCCAGAGTTGATGCCAGAATCCACCAAGTATGAATTCTGTTGCCACATGAGTGTCTGCTGCTCCTTGCTCGGTGCCATTGGCACATCTGACCCACCATAGTTGCTGTGAGACACTGGAATGCATGAATGATGAATGTATCAAATTTGAATAATAAAAATTACCTTTAAATAATTATCATAAAACCAAAAACTTTAATACAGAAATAGTTTAAAAATTATAAAAGATTAATAAACATATGTTAAAATGTTGTTGTCGATTCTACTCAAATACAAAATGTAGTCCACTGTCCTATCTTAAAGGAGCATTACAGCAATACCTGAAGTATGAGTCACAACAACCATGTCATGTTTTGTTAGTTTCTAGTCGATATATTAATATTTGTCAAGTTAATAAATCAATAAATACTCACTTGTTCGGCTCTGTGATGATGGTATCTGATAACTCATGGTTTAGCGGATGCAACGATGCACCCTGCGCCTATAAAAAATAAACTATGAAAGATCGTTCACGACGCAGCCGTGGATATTGATTTATAAACAATTCAAGAATATACGAAACAGTATTTTTTATCAACAAAACCACTGTAATTGATGCGTTATTTTATGCAATTAACGGATATCGTGTAATTAAAACAAAATAAACAATGTACCTATTTGAGATGAACTAAATACCACACCCGACAAATATTAGAAAAGTATTTATTGGGTACTTCGATGCTAGGAACATGTTAAGTTTTATGATGCTCAACTAATGTTGTTAAATACATACCGTAAGAGTTGAAACAATTCACAATAGATTAAATACGTTTATTTCGACAAGTTTAGTAAATAAAAAGGCAAGTGCTTTCTCCACCTTCACCTAACCTGACATGACAATATGGCGTCGTGTTCGGTTTGAATCGGTTATGTTCGTCAGCGACGAGACGCTTATTTTTTTTCTCGCTTGAACTTAGGCAAGTATAGAACTCAATTCAGTCGCTATCTCTCTCATATTTCGTTGGCAAGGTTGGGTAAATTGAGAGAAAACAAAACGTTCCTTTCCATTCAGAAATGTTATAATACAATAATAAAATCTATAACAAAGATTCATAATCTTACAACTTGGGACGAGAAAAATATTAAATTTGTATAAAATTATATAAGATTATAAGATTAAGAAACAGTCAAACTTATATATATTATATATATAAATATTTCCATGTAGCAATTAATAAGTTTAGCAAAGAAGTTTAATGTAATCTGGCATAACAATGTTTTTCTATATTATTTCTTCTTTCAGTACGTAAGTATATTGTATTGTATAATACTTTTATTTTTTTAAAACGTTTTTATCAAGAGGTGAATATAAAACTATTTTTAAGATCTCTTTCTTAGATTGCTGTGCTCTTAATAAATAAAAAAATGGCATCAAGTCTCTTTAAAATCTCTACTTATAGCCGATTTAACTTATCGGAGAGTCAGTCTGATATACAAATATTTGTCAATGAATATGGTTATCGTATAAAGAAACAATTTACTAGAGAAGAAGAGCATGGTAGCTCGGGTTTTGTTTCTTTCGCTGTAAATAAATTAAGTTTAACAGATGTCACATGGATCCAAGAAAATCATGAGAGATTTTTTAAGGACACACCAAATGAGAATCTTCTTACTTTGAGTTATTTGTCTGAATCAGGTTTTGTTAGCTCCATGCTTTACTCACCGGATGGTGAATTTCTAATCGTGGGCCACTCGACTGGCTTGATCCAGGTAAAATAAATGCCTAATATTTATAAAATGATATTTTCAATTTTTACAGCCCAGATTTCGGAATTTCTTCAACATATTGAGGAAAGTAGTTTATGATATTTGATATGGGGCGAATTTGTCAGATGACGATTCAGCCCCAGTAAAAATAGATGGGATTGCAAAAACTTATGACGTCGAAAAACCTAGTACTTAACTATGTTTTCAGTTAAATAATACAAAAATGGTTTAAGTAAGTGGACATCAAATTACATATGCATCAATCTTAAAATATTTTAAATTAGAAAAAATATACATTTACCTGAAATAAAACGGCAGCAGGTATCTTAACACGTTTTACAATAAAAACTGCACATTGAACATTTTTAATCCAGTTCCCTACTAATTTATGACACTTAGGTGATTGTTTTTAGAGCTAGTAACTTATGTTCTTTTATCAACTATAAAAGCTCTAAAGGTACTGCCGCGCCTATAATTGCGAGTAGAGAGGTTCACCTTGCGGACAGAATTAGGCTCCCTGACTATAATGAACTTTACGAATATGGTTAATTCCAACCATATTAGACACGTCCTAGTTTATAATGTGTCTTGGAACAATTTTGAAAATGATTTTCTATATCAATATTACACAAAATCATTTAAAATGCAATAATTTATGTTAAGTTTTGTAATTAAGATATAGGTATATCTTGTTACAACATTTGGGCGTGTCAATATTTAGTTACAATTTTTATGAAATAGCATTATTAGGTACTTTATATGTTAATCGAGTAAGTCATGTCTTGTCAAACAAATAATATGGAGGAACAAACAGAAATTCTTAAGGAATACATCAAAAATATTACTTCCTATTACAAAAATGAGGATTATCCACATATTTGGTATCCTATGTTTCATCAAGGATATGAATTGAAACGTAATCGCCACGCTTGGATAAAAGAAAACGATAAGAGATTCTTGAATAATACTCGGAATGAGATATTGTTCAATCGATGGTATTGTTCTGAATTGGGTGCCATAACGGCTTTGACCTACTCCCCTAACGGAGGCCACATTATTGTCGGCCACACGTCAGGGATGATTCAGGTAGTTCAAATGATACGTCGATTAATAAAAGAAGATATAATTTATTCAAATAGTACATATTTACAAAATTGTTATGATTTTTTAAGGGATTTACATTTATTATTAACAACATAACACACGGGCGAAGCCGCGGACGGAGACCAGTTAGGAAACCGTAACGTTATTAAGATTTTTAAAAGTATTTTCAAATCAATAGTTTTTGCTTGAAAGAGCAATTAATTTCTTTTATGCGCATTTATTATGATATTAATAGTGTTCAGATAAAATTTCGACATTGACTGTAATGTTACATGCATTATACTCTTATGTATGGTTATTTTCTAAATTCGCACGGAAATTGTCCTTCAGTGGTTACCCTGTGTTAGTCTAGACATCATAACGTTAAACCTTTAATCAAATACTTCTCATAAATATAAGTTTTTTTTAATTACCTATGCCAACAGATGCGTCATGGGAGTACAGGTGTAGTGCTCTGCACTTTACGTAACATCCAATTTCCGCCAAAACCCATTTATGCTTTGGAATACAGTCGTGTAGAAGAAAGAATTTGTTATGCTGCATGCACTGACGGCGCAGTATATCGGATTGAAATACCTAACGTAAGTTTTTCATCGTAAAAAAATTTCTATCGCTTCGATTTAACGAATGAAAACAAGGTTTTTTTTTCCAAAACAAATCAACTTAAAAATAAATTCAACCAAATTTAGAACCCGAATTTCTCAACTTGCTAGTTTTTTGTGTTATATGATAAATTTGGTGGTCACGAACAGATTTTCATGATTCTTTTTCGTAAAATGAATTTAGTACATTTTTTATATAAAGAAAAATCAATTGCCGAATGTATGCATGTAAGCGTATCACTTCCTATTTGGTTAATTCTTTTTAGGGTTCCGTCCCTTAAAAGGAAAAACGGAACCCTTATAGGATCACTTTGTTGTCCGTCTGTCTGTCTGTCTGTCTGTCTGTCTGTCTGTCTGTCTGTCTGTCTGTCTGTCTGTCTGTCTGTCTGTCTGTCTGTCTGTCTGTCTGTCTGTCTGTCTGTCTGTCTGTCTGTCTGTCTGTCTGTCTGTCTGTCTGTCTGTCTGTCTGTCTGTCTGTCTGTCTGTCTGTCTGTCTGTCTGTCTGTCTGTCTGTCTGTCTGTCTGTCTGTCTGTCTGTCTGTCTGTCTGTCTGTCTGTCTGTCTGTCTGTCTGTCTGTCTGTCTGTCTGTCTGTCTGTCTGTCTGTCTGTCTGTCTGTCTGTCTGTCTGTCTGTCTGTCTGTCTGTCTGTCTGTCTGTCTGTCTGTCTGTCTGTCTGTCTGTCTGTCTGTCTGTCTGTCTGTCTGTCTGTCTGTCTGTCTGTCTGTCTGTCTGTCTGTCTGTCTGTCTGTCTGTCTGTCTGTCTGTCTGTCTGTCTGTCTGTCTGTCTGTCTGTCTGTCTGTCTGTCTGTCTGTCTGTCTGTCTGTCTGTCTGTCTGTCTGTCTGTCTGTCTGTCTGTCTGTCTGTCTGTCTGTCTGTCTGTCTGTCTGTCTGTCTGTCTGTCTGTCTGTCTGTCTGTCTGTCTGTCTGTCTGTCTGTCTGTCTGTCTGTCTGTCTGTCTGTCTGTCTGTCTGTCTGTCTGTCTGTCTGTCTGTCTGTCTGTCTGTCTGTCTGTCTGTCTGTCTGTCTGTCTGTCTGTCTGTCTGTCTGTCTGTCTGTCTGTCTGTCTGTCTGTCTGTCTGTCTGTCTGTCTGTCTGTCTGTCTGTCTGTCTGTCTGTCTGTCTGTCTGTCTGTCTGTCTGTCTGTCTGTCTGTCTGTCTGTCTGTCTGTCTGTCTGTCTGTCTGTCTGTCTGTCTGTCTGTCTGTCTGTCTGTCTGTCTGTCTGTCTGTCTGTCTGTCTGTCTGTCTGTCTGTCTGTCTGTCTGTCTGTCTGTCTGTCTGTCTGTCTGTCTGTCTGTCTGTCTGTCTGTCTGTCTGTCTGTCTGTCTGTCTGTCTGTCTGTCTGTCTGTCTGTCTGTCTGTCTGTCTGTCTGTCTGTCTGTCTGTCTGTCTGTCTGTCTGTCTGTCTGTCTGTCTGTCTGTCTGTCTGTCTGTCTGTCTGTCTGTCTGTCTGTCTGTCTGTCTGTCTGTCTGTCTGTCTGTCTGTCTGTCTGTCTGTCTGTCTGTCTGTCTGTCTGTCTGTCTGTCTGTCTGTCTGTCTGTCTGTCTGTCTGTCTGTCTGTCTGTCTGTCTGTCTGTCTGTCTGTCTGTCTGTCTGTCTGTCTGTCTGTCTGTCTGTCTGTCTGTCTGTCTGTCTGTCTGTCTGTCTGTCTGTCTGTCTGTCTGTCTGTCTGTCTGTCTGTCTGTCTGTCTGTCTGTCTGTCTGTCTGTCTGTCTGTCTGTCTGTCTGTCTGTCTGTCTGTCTGTCTGTCTGTCTGTCTGTCTGTCTGTCTGTCTGTCTGTCTGTCTGTCTGTCTGTCTGTCTGTCTGTCTGTCTGTCTGTCTGTCTGTCTGTCTGTCTGTCTGTCTGTCTGTCTGTCTGTCTGTCTGTCTGTCTGTCTGTCTGTCTGTCTGTCTGTCTGTCTGTCTGTCTGTCTGTCTGTCTGTCTGTCTGTCTGTCTGTCTGTCTGTCTGTCTGTCGGGATGTCAACCCTTTTTTTTCAGAAATGCATAGACGTATCATGTTGAAATTAATATCATATACTCAAGTCTACGATGACATGCGGCCGTGAAAATATTAAAGTTCTAAGTCAACGCAATCAAAAGATAATGGAAAATATGTCGTATATTTTGACCATTTTAGCGTTTTCGCAAGGGAATCAAAACCTATAGGGTACTTCCCATTGACCTAGCACGATGTAATTTGGCAAGAAGTAAGATCTTATGGTACAAATAAAGAAAAAAATCTGAAAACTGTAAATTTTTGTATGTATGTTTGTCTGTTTGTAAGTTTGTCTTTCAACCTTTTTCTCAGAAACGCGTGAAGGTAACAAATTTTTATCAACGTCAAGTACTCAGAGTTGTAATTACTAAGAGCTGTAAAAAAATCAAACTTCTAAGTTAACGCAATCAAAAGATACGGTCATTTATATCACATATTTTAAGTATGATAGCGTTTTTAACGTTTTCGCAAGGGAATCAAAACCTATAGGGTACTTCCCATTGACCAAGCATTATGAAATTTGGCCAGAAGCAAGGTCCTTTAGTATACATAAAGGAAAAAATCCGAAAACTGTAAATTTCTGTTCGTGTGTCTGTCAGTCTGTACGTCTGTCTTTCAACCTTTTTCTCAGGAACGCGTAAATGTATGAAGTTGTAAATTGATCAAGCGGAAAATATATTAATCTTAGAATTAAAATTATATGTACTTGTAACAAATTAACATAGAAGTTGACCATGGTCAAAAAAACAATTTTACAAACACTGAGAAGAAATTTGTATCAATACGAAAACATTAAAAAGCAGCAAACCTTTATAAACAACGCAATGCAATCTATATATCGCAGCTAACAAAATGATAGCGCGATGCAGCGTACAGCTAATGCCATCTATTACAACATTATGACATTAACTGTGATATAATTCTGCTCGATTAATAAAAATTTTTATTTTAATTATTATTTAAACGCGCTAAAAATTATAAAATAAACTTTTAAATATAAATAAAAATAAAACGAGAATAAAATATAATATAATTATGTTGTTAATGTCAAAGTTAACAAGTTAGTTCATTGAAATTGTCAAGAGATGGCGCTAGGTGTATCCTGAATCGCGCTATAACTTTTTTTTTTTGAAAGTATAAGGTGTATTAGTACTTAAAATAAAATTTTGTGTTTCCATGGATTGCATCCATGATCGTGTTTTAAATTAAAGTGCTCCTAAGTAGTTTCAAAATAGTTTTTGGGACGTGATCCATATTTACATAATATTTGATTATATTTAAGCGACTTCTAAAAAGGAGTGTTTTCAATTCGACCTTGTATTTAATTTTTTTTTATGTTTGTTCGCCGATTACGCCGCCATTTGGGTACCGATTTTCAAAATTATTTTTTTGTTTGAAAATGTATACTTCCAAGGTGGTCCCATTTTCTTCAGATGATGGGATGGGTCAGGATCAGATGATGGGATCCTGGAGAAATTGAGATAACTCCTCAAATATTATAGGCAAGCGTATATCGATTTAGGTATTTTTGATAGTAACTTATGTTGGAATTGATGATGAAGGCCACAAATGGCGTAGATGGGTTAGTCTTATATAGATTTCTATAAGTTTGTACGGAACCCTCGGTGCGCGAGTCCTACTCGCACTTGACCAGTTATTTTATTGTGTTTCTGTATGAACGAAAATGTTTGAAAAATAGTACGGAAAAGTAAATATTTTTATTAAAAAATCTCCATAAAAAAGTAAGTCTTCATTAGAAGGCCCTATACGGATCCGGACGTGCAACAAGTTAATATAAAATTTTCATTTAATTCCATAGATCTCGTAAGAGAACGTAGATAATCCATTAACTGCTACTTACGATACAAGTGTATTTCATATAGATATGTACATCAATAGAGGACCCTCCAGAATATTGCATCCGAGCAGATCCCGCGCTGGAGTTCTTTAACACACAATTTTACGGAGCTCCCGGTATTTCTTCCTCCTCGACGCCGTTTGTCACTCGTACGTACTTTTATCCTCATACCTATATTTTCAAATATAATTTGAACAAACCAATGAATGTTTCGAGTGTAGTAGTCTATATATTTATTACATTATATTTTCTTAACTTTGATAATGTTATATAACTATAGATATATAATAAGCTTATAGATTTTGTCGTCCAGGATACTGACTAGTTTGGACGACGTTGCTTAGCAATTAGCTAACGACTGAATATGATTTGTCAAAGTTGCAAATGGTACCTACAAATGTTTAAAGTTTTTTTAAACATAACATATATATATTATATAAAGAATATAATTCATATACATATACAGTTTATATGTGTGATAAAAAATATGTTAATTAATAAGTGAAAATTTCCGCATTCTTTTTTATAAAACAAATGGTCTTTATCGGGGAGTAGGAGAAAAACAGGCGGCTATCCTACTGTACTGTAATTTAAATTAAATCAATGAAAATAAACATAATATTACGATTATAGTTTATAGTTAGTACCAACACTCATTGGCCAGAAAGGGGCAGGGGTGGGCACGCCTCCTACCCCCTCCAGGAAATTTGATCCCCGCATAAAGCTATTCAAAATTATTCATGTAAATAACTGATCTTTATTATATTCTCCAATTTAAGTACGCAAATTTTAATTATATGGTAAAAGAGGTGAAGCGAGAAAGATTTAGCAACTTTAAAACCTCTTAATAAAGTCATAGTCTTGGTTAATTATACAATATTATAATGACATAAGAAAAGTAATCGAACTTTAATATTTGTTTATTTATTTTTTATGGACTGTGTCCAAACATGTGTGTTTAGCTGCATAAAATTAAAAAAAAAAACGTCAACCATTGAGACCAAATACGTATCGTATTGGGGCTCGTTGAAATGGTTCTACTGTAAATTGATGTGGGTGTGTCGGGCACATGCTGCAGAATTAGATCAAGGTTACGCAACTATGTTTTATTGATATGATTTGCAGTATAATATATTTCAAGTCGATTTAGACTAGTAGAAGTTCGTCTGATTCTTTCAACAAGTAGAACAGAGCTGATAATCTTGAAACTTCTAAACAGATCTTCATAAAAACACACATTCAGATACACATGCCAAACTTATAACATTTCTCTTTTTGGTCGATTAAAAGTGCGCTTCATAGTAAATAAGCTGTATTCGATACAAGATCCCAAGTGCAACATGCGGTCTTGTCGCTGAAACAGCGATATTTTCTGCCTCTTTTTTCGGGAATATTCCACCTAAAACACTAAAACGTAGACAACGATCCACTTATTTATCGTGAAAGTAATAAAAACATTCAATTACTTAGTAAAAAGGTGTTAGTTAAATATTTTATCTGAATGTTATTACCGCAGAAAGATTCCCGGCGCTCTCCTTGGGTATAACGGCTGACCAGACGAAAATGATTGTCGGTTACGCTGACACGTCTATAAAAGTCTACGATATGGAAACTCAAGAAGTTAATATTAATATTTTTATCGATACTATATGGATGATGTTAATGTAGTATACATATATTTTTTATATGTATCTTATTATATCTTAATTTTTTTTGCTGTATCTTTTTGAAAATAATCCATTACTTTAAGTTTTGTTTTTAAATTTATAAAATAGTTTATTGACTTTTAGACTTTGTCTTTAGATTCATGTCAGAAATAGTCACAGTAATCAAAAAATATATATTATTCTTTTTTTCAAATTATATGTATATATTTATCAAAATAAATTCGATGTACAAACGAAACGTAACATTATTCCAAATTTAAAAAATGTCAATAATATAATGCCATTATGTTTTGATTTTCTTTTTAACATTCAGAAAATTTATAATCATTGGATATTTTATTTGCTTCTATATCTTATCTTACAATCTTATTAATGTAAAATATCGTCTAGAAACGTAATAGTTCGAATGAAATACGTCAGGTGTTAAATTTATTGTTATTAGCTCTAAAACATTTACATTTTCTACTTACTGTTTACTGAATATGTATTAGAATTACCATTTGTTACTGTAGAGAAGAATTCAAATTAGTTTATTTAGAATATTTTAAATATTTTAAAAAATAGTTACTGTAAGGCATAAATGACAGAATAATTAAAAACTATAATACGAGGTTCTTAAAATTCAGAAATGTCATTAAAATATCTAATTAAGTCTATTTATTTGAAGAACGGATCGGTTAGACAGACGTATGAACGAATGAACGGACAAATGACGTAGGTAACAATTTTTTTTAAATAAAAAAGTAAAGTAAAAGTCTATAAATATCCTACTGCTGGGCAAAGGCCTCTTCTCCTATTAAGGAGAAGGTTTAGAGCTTAATCCACCACGCTGCTCCAATGCGGGTTGGCGGATATACATGTGTCATAATTTCTCCGACAAGCGGGTTTCCTCACGATGTTTTCCTTCGCCGCCGAATTTGAGATGAATTTAAACACAAAAGCACTTGAAAAATCGGTGGTGCTAGCCGGGGATTGAACCCGCGATCATCGGTTGAGATCGAAGTGTTCTAACCACTGGACCATCTCGACTCAGTCAAGGTATTTTTATTTCAGGTTAATTATTTCATGTAAATTGTCATATCGAGTTTCCTATAATTTAACAGAATAAAAAAAACAACTGCAATAAAGTGCGGTACTCGTCATAAAACGGTTCAACATAATCTCGGTTTATTGGCAATATCAGATAGGTTTTACGAGTTATTCGAAAGTCCTCAACCCCGTGAAGTAGGTCGCTGGTCAAGGATTCTGTTATCATGTTACCGCTCTCAGAGTTGACGGAGATAAGAATTGTCCTTTGTTTGTTCGGTACCAGCTGCTGTGCTTGTGATTTCATACGTTTTCACTTTAATATGGAAAATGGAGATACGTAGGTACCAAATGTCTTTGGCTACGTAGAAAAAAAATCTTTTCCGATTTTTCAGGACTGTAATAAAAATATTTATTTCGAAATACGTTTCTTTAAATATGGATGCTTATAAGCAATACTGTGTTAAGCCACACGGACTTCATTTTGAGAAAATGGCGCCTAAAGATGTCAATTATTCTGAATAAATTATTGTTTAAAGACATATCATTCATTCATTCAGATATAATGAATTAAATGCCAATTGATTATTCAGATATATGATAAAAATAGGTATCGCTTAAAATTAAAACACTTCAATATTCTAAACATGAAATTAAGGCACTTTTTTCCGTACTTATTTAGTTTAAATGTATTGAAATATTTTTAAATAATGTTAAACATGTAACGCATTATAAGAATACATCAATATCTCCGAATTTGACTTTTTGTGGATTGACACATTATTGCTTATCAGCATTCATATAATGTATGATACAGATATGATTCAGGAAACTCATAATTTATCACTGTCGAATTACCTAAAAGCTATATGTATTCATAGTACGTACGTACTATAACGTGCTTACAGACTAGTAAATTTTATTTCTTCTATATTGATAGTCCACAACGATTATTATTGTTTTCATAAACATAATTCATATTGTACAAATCATTAAGTATAATTATTATACAAATCATGTCTGAGTGGTATGGCGAGAATGCCAGTAATATTTCCACGTTGAAACGTAATTCCGATTCTCTGGACGAAAAATGAACCGAATTTATTTCACAAAATATGATAGACAGTCTCGTTACAGTTTTATTATAGAGACCGACGTACAAGCCCATCGTTCCATTATATTATATTGATTTCGATTTCACTATTAATTTTGACTTTAAGTTCAAAGTGAGCCTTAATATAACCAAAGTATATATACATAGGTATATTTATGAAATCTTCTTCTTGCATGTGAAGGTTTTGTAAATGTTTTAGCAATTTGGTGCATTACTCCGAGCTAACAGAGATGTAATCGTACTAGCATTGTGTTAGGAATATATGATTAATTAGTTAATATTATACATATATCGGTAGCACGCACACTCCCTCTCTCTACAATAGGATGCTCTTTTTCGCTGTCATATATAAATTCATAATTGGACGCTGATATGCAATACTGTGTCAAGCCACACGGACTTCATTTTGAGAAAATGGCGTCTAAAGATGTCAAACCTATTCTTAACAAATATGTTTGAAGAAGTATATATCCACCTTTTCGTTTCTGTTTTGATAAAAGGTATAATGAATTAAAAGCAGATTGATATATTTAATATATTATCTAATAAAAAGTTTTTCATATAGTTAAGATTATTGTATAAATTGAAAAATATGGAACGCACTTGAAATTCGAAACTTGAAATTCGGAAACTTTTTCCGTACTTATTTAGTTTAAAGTTATTTTTTTTGAAAAATGTTAAATAGGTGATGCAGTATCAAAATACATCAATATCTCAGAATTTGACTTTTTGCGGGTTGACACATTATTGCTTATCAGCATCCAATTACAAGTAAACTAGCGACCAGTACCCCAGTGATACATAATACATTGTTCTTGTTTCTCAAATTTTTCTCTTCGGTTTGATGATTAGACGTACACATTTGCTGCTCCATTCTTATGAATGGTTACATTGATGACATGATATTATTCAGCCTACTAACTGCCCTCGCAGTTTCATTCGCATTTACGATTACTGCTTTGTTCCTCTGAGTCGTAACGATATATAATATAGCCTACAACATTGCTCAGTAAACAGGCTAGTCAACGCAAAAAGGCTTTTTTTCGTCCGATCATTAGTTTCAGAGAATAGATTATGTAGTGAACATACAAATTTACAAACATACAAACGAAAAATCAAATATACGCTGTATTCAAGTAGGCTTTTACAAGCACTTTTGATTCGTCAATACAGAAAATAAAACAAAACAAAAAAAAATATTAAATGAATTTATCACCGATTCGGAATGTGGATTCTCTCGATAGTTACTCTTTTAAAAAGTTTTACAAAAGGTACATACATTTATGAGTTACAAATATATTAAATACTAAATCCAAGCATCTTTATCAACTATGTAATCTTGAACAGAATAATATGCTTTAGGTATTAAGGACTTTTTAATAGGTACTTAATTTAATTGTAAACAAATACCTTTTTATAATATTTGTATAGATATGTATATATTTTTACTATCTGATAAACTTACTATATAATGCTAAGAAATTCAAACAAGTCTTTTGTAAAGAACAATCGATATATTAAAACAGAACAAACAGAAAATAGTTGCGAACTGTTTACATAGGGAGTAAATATAAAGTAACAACTCCATACTTGCTTAGTAGTTGACAAAGTTCAGCTCTCGTGCTCTTTCAGGCGGATCTAACGTACAAGGTTCACAAGTTGCGCCTCCAGTTCATACCGAGGAAACTTCAGAGGATGCATTACGGGCAGGTGTGCGCTGTGCGATGTCACGGCGAAAAACCTTTTTTATTCGCGAGCGGGGCTTGGGATAATACTTTGAGAGTGAGTTTTGTTTTTTTACGAAGCTAACATCTGCCTCTTGTACTTCGATAGATACATTATGATATTTTTTTTTATTTACATTGAAAAAGGCGATATAGATCCTACGTGGTGTGTGGGTTTACTGAAATTTTTTGCATTCGATATATAGATATTAATTCAGGTTTTCATATAATTATGCTTTACGTGTATAAGCCGCTAAATTCAATTCGTATAATTTATAAGGTTTTTTCTTGAAGCGATTTAGTGATTTTTTTGTCCACTTTTTATTCCACATGTTGCAAATTGTAACTTCAATTATTAAGTATTAGATAATTATATAAATATTAAGTATACTAATCATATTTTGTTAAATATTAAAGGTACTGTTTGATATTACTTTATAGGTGTTAGTGGTCTGTATAGACTTATCTAAACGACACCCACTCAATAGATTTTATTATGGAGTAACAATAGCTCCTAATGTTTTCCGTTACGAAGTGTCAACGAACTGTTGCTTACGAGTCAGATATAACTCGACACAAAGGATATTGGCAATAGCCAAGATAAAATATCTTATGCCTGGAAATTGTTATATAAACAATAACTAATCTGTAACAGTTAATATTGTGAATCTGAGACAAATAATAGAGACATAAAAAAATAAAGGACATGTATTGGTATTAGTATTAACAATTTATATTAATATAACTAATTGTTAGATGTTATTTGCCTCTAAATTTTTTGAACACCTATAGATATTCCTTTTGGGAATTCTTATTTATTTTAGATTTCATTTTGAGAAAGTGGTGCTTATTTGCCTCTAAATTTTTGCCCACCTATAGATACGAGTTTTGGAAATACTTAGGCTTACAAGGCTGATAAGCAATATTATGTCAAGCCACACAATCACAAAGATGTCGAATCTATTCTTAATAAATCTATTTGAAGAAGTCCATCCATCTTTTCTTTTCTATTTTGATAAAAGATATAATAATTAAAATTAGATTGTTATAGTAAAGAATTTTATTTAATCATAAATTTTGCAAATATATGAAATTATTATATAATCCAAAATATGGCAACAATTCTATATTCAAAGCAATAGATTAAATAACTTTTTTCTGTACTTGACATCGTTAACAGAAAACACCAATATCTCTATATTTGACATTTGTGGGTTGACACATTATTGCTCATTAACATCCAATTATTTAGCGACATTAATTATAATTATACTTGTGTAGCCGTATTACCTACGTCTATCTATAAATTCTTATTTTGAAAAAGCTTAATGTAATTGTAATTGAGTTCGTTAATTACACAGAACCTTAAAATAGGAGGATTCATTATGTCATATACACTAAAAAACGACAATACATTTCACATGAAACAAAAAGTAATGAAAAAGGTCTCTTTGACACAGGTCTGTGGTCGACATGACTATTAAATTAAACGGAGCTTCGTTTCTGATGCTTCAT
This sequence comes from Hypolimnas misippus, assembly GCA_037950945.1. Taxonomy (NCBI): domain Eukaryota; kingdom Metazoa; phylum Arthropoda; class Insecta; order Lepidoptera; family Nymphalidae; genus Hypolimnas; species Hypolimnas misippus. The sequence goes on from JBBEEQ010000024.1 coordinate 4,752,617, forward strand.
TCAGACCTTTCAAGTCGCTAACCGAAAAATCATTTCGAAATAAAAGCCATCTAAGGTTTTATCTTTTTGTAATTGTTCATAATGTCCAATCCTTTATCGTTTTGTAAAGTAAGAATCAAGTAAGTAAGCACAATTTAAACGCTCCTTGAATGAAACATCGCGGACAACGACCGCTAGCTCAAAGCGTCTGTTGAGATTAAAATATTTTGCTTAGCAGTTAACTGTTAGAATTATTTATTAAGCGCTCCTTTTGACCGTCAGTGTTAACAAAGAATCGTATGTGTATATTTTTATGTAGATAGTTAGGTACTTTTAATGTTTTAAATGGTCCTAATATTTGTCTTGTAAAGTTATGTGAGGTATTTTTTCTTTTGACGTTTTGACATTAAATTTACATTTATTTATATACTAGTTATGGCACTTCAAGTGGATACAATTGAAATTTTCAAAAACTTTTTTTTTCTTAAAAATATACATATTTTTTAAATTGTAATTGCTATGATCACGATCTATACTCATTTTTAGTTAACTTATCATTACTTAATTGTGTTAAAGAATATAAGAATAGAAGATAACAAATCACACTTTTACGATATAGTAATGGCGATACATTGAAAACATATAAAAAAAAATAAAAATCTGTAATTAATAAGAAATTAATTACTTATTTCGTCTTTGTTTTTTTTTTATATAAGCAATTTGTTTTCAGATATGGGACATAAGATGCAAAGTCGGCTGTATAATGACTTTCGAAGGTGTCAACATATGTGGTGATAGTATAGATTTAAATGTAAGTATTGTAGACAAATTTATAAGTTCTCACCTATATCTAATGTATAAACAAATTCTTTTGTTCGTATGCCATATATAGACCCGATTGCAAAATTTTTTCAAGTTATTATTTGCATTTTCGAGGAGGTTATACGCGCAGTCTACAATGAACTTCCAGTAGGTGGCGCGTGTATCGTTCCCGTCAGACAAATACAAAGTATAAGTTTTAGACGGTCGTTTCGTATAACAAAATTTACATTAACACGAACGAAGTTATAAATATGTGGTAATATTCTCTTTCAGTCTGGTAGTTTTTAAGGATAATACTCTGGGTCGATTTTAATATAGGACGAACGTGGAGGCATAAATTACTTTTTTTTTTATAAAAAAAGCCTCAAGCGAGTGTAATATGAATTTATTTGATATAATTAATCAAAAAAAATAATAATAATAAGACTTTCTGATACGATGGTTACGTAACAATTAAAAAAAAACACAAATAATTATTTCTCATAACGTCAAGGATGTTATAAAGATTTCTTAATCTGTAGTAATTATATTATAAGTAAATTTTATTTCTAAATCTATAACTTTGCAAGTTTGTAAGTAGGAGGTTATCTTTGAAACTATTAATCTGATTAGAAAAACTAGTTTTTGAGTTGGATAGCCTGTTTATTGAGGAAGGTTATACGCTATATTACATTGCGCTACGGCTCATATGAGCGAAGCAAAGATAAACGCATGTAAAATCGCGAGGAGTAGCTAGTTTTATATTAAACGTAAACGTATCACACTCAACGGCTCCCATTAAGATCGCGTGACCTTGTGTCGGGGGTCCTGAAACACTCACAACACTTGCACAAACACCCAGACCACGACAAACATCCATATGGCCAATACAGACATTTGCCGTGAGCGGGGATCGAACCCGCGACCGTTAGCGCTTAAGTCAGTTGCAGTGACCACTACACCAACGTGTCTGTCTTTTATATTACTCTTACAAAAGATTTATTCTAGTGCCCTTTAATTACAACTTCAAGAATTCTATTTATTTTTGTATATTTGTCTCATTTAATTATATAAAGTATGATATTAAGATAAGAATTTTCGCAGTCCGTTAGACATATTGATTACATTTTCACTCATCACTAGTAAAAACAGAAAAAACCTACAAAAACTAACATATAATCAAAAAAATACGCGTCTCGACCTGTCGTAGTCTAACTCAGTATAATAATGCTGATTGCTGCCTACTTCTCTAGTTTTCCACGATCTCTTGGTTAGTAGACACATCGTTACGACAAAAACAAGACGTTTTTTGTGTCAGACGATCTCGCAGATCTCTTTCATGCCATTTTTGGCATTATTTCAGCGGTGACCTAGAAAACCGTTTTTATTCTACCTTGGATGAATTGTAAACAATTTCTTTTTTCGTGTCTTTTGTATTTTTGATATGAAAATGTTTAATTGGTTTCTTGAATATTCTTTTTAGAAACTGTTGCTTAATTTGAAATTTACATCTTAATACTACTTTAAATTTTTAAAAATATGTGCTGAATTTTGATTATTTATTTATTTAAGCTTTTTCTAGTAAATGTAAATAGTTGATAACCCTTCCCTTTCATTTCAAGGTCTATCGTTTACCATAAAAGATTAATTTACGATACACATAAACAGAAAGCGAAGCCTTTTCACTCGTCTACCTAATGATAAAGCCGTTTTCGCATATTTAAAACGTTACCCGGATTTTGTAAGATTAATCGAAAAATATGCAGCGTTTTACTTATAACGTGAAAGCGGGTGATAAATGAAGGCTGTTATGAAATTACGCCTGCGGTATTCACGTCGTGTGCTAAATTTATAGATAGGCATTTTAACGGGTATGCGTAAGGCGTGTTTTGTATAAAATGTATCGTGAGCAAAGATAAAAGGCGGTAAGGGCTGTCACGTTCGTTTTGTCATTTGACGCGATTTGAATCACGCAAGGAAATGCGCGGGTGTTTAAAATTTACTTGGAAGTAAAATTGTTATGACTGTTATGTGTTTATTAGGGAGATTTATCTCTTGAGTTACACTTGTGTGTTTTGCTCTCGTAACTCATATAAACAACTCTGTAAACTGGTAATAGCGTAACCTGTGAGCAGGGCCGGATTTACCTTAATTTTTTATAGTGCGGCCCTGAAGCACAGTGATGAATGCCGCCCCTTTACCTAAATCATTACCTATGTAAATTTAGTTGTAGAAAAAGTACTCTCTAAAAATAAAGAAAAAGGTTTTGTAGTTAATATAATCACATTTAGTTGAAAATCTTTAAAAAAATCTCTCACACCCTAAATTATGTAACTCTAGAAATTTTGCCACCCTGGCCACTGGCACCTAGTACCCCTATATCAAATCCAGCGCTGGCTCTGATCTTAAATATAAAGGTTATTGGCAGTAAGTATTTATCTGTGAAAAGCTAAACAAATAAAACATAAACAAATTGTGTAAATATGTAAGTAAGTAAATAAAACTTACTAGTGTAATTCTCGCCTCGCATCGCATACGAATATTACCCTCAACTATTTGCTATATGCGACAAGTGATGAAAACTGTGCATATAGCCTACTGCCAAGTACATATACTGTCATACTACAAAAGACTCATTAAAACCATGTTGAACACGTCTCTAGCTAAACAGTGCTTAAGATTTAAACATTGCTTAAAATCTATACTTATAATAAATCTGTAGAGAGGTCAATTCTGTACATGAAATATATTTTCAAAATAACTATCAGGGGGTGATTAGTGATCGATACTGATGCCAAAAAGGCAATCAGTAAAATTTTTGTCTGTCTGTCTGTCTGTCTGTCTGTCTGTCTGTCTGTATGTATGTTCCTTATAGAAACAAAAACTACTGGACGGATTTTAACGAAACTTAGTACAATTATTCTTCATGCTCCTGGGCAGGTTATAGTATACTTTTCATCACGTTACAATCAATAGGAGCAGAGTAATAAAGGGAAAACGGGAGACTTTACTCCAATTTTTAAGCTTCCGTCGCCTATGCAGCCTTAATGGTTAAAGTTACATAGAAATCGTGTATGACGGAAATATTCTACATAAAATTTCCTAAAAAATATCCCACAACAGCATATGTCTATTTTTTATGGTTGACTCACAATAACACGTGTAACTCCTGATAGGTTAGCAGTTCGGAGAATTCTGATTATATTTGTTTACTCTTACGTTTATAATACTCTCACTCATCACTAATTTATAAAAAGTTAACATTATTACCTATAAAATAAAAAAAAATCATAGAAATAAAGTATTGTGGATTGACATATTATATTTCCCTATTAAATTACGATAGTTAATCTGTCTGTCACATCAAAATCACTGAACCCTGAGGAAGGACATACGCTACTTTTTTTCGAAAAACGACGAAAACGCGGACGAAGGCGCAGGCAAAAGCTAGTATTATCTAAATTGCTTAACAGCGAATAAACTCATAAAAAAACTTATTGATAAAATGTTATACGTTACATTTGACAGCAAAAATATGTTTTAAACATCTATTAAACTCACTTAAACATATATTAATCTATGTCTAAAGCATGTTTAACTCAAAACTGTCTTAGACGCGCGTTTAACGTCTGTTTAAATCTTTTTTAGTAAGGCAGATAGTACCGAGCATATAGCCTATTTATATATGTATACAAATCTAATACAATTATTGGATAACATTGTTTTGTTAACTGACCAACATTTCATCCACTTATTTTAATAACTGGCAGCAAATAGAAACAGTATTTTTATACTGTAGCACGAATAAAGAAAAAAAACATGTTCCTAATTTGAATCTTAAACCCCACTCGGTCTATAGACGGTAACACTCGAGATGTTTATGGAGCCGAGACAAGGTAGTTTTAATTAAAAACTCCGCCTTTGTCGTGAACTTGTTATCATCCAGTTCTGTCCCCACCCTCGTTATCAACTTCGACGCTCCTTCATAGTTCGTTCGGAGCCTTTGAGGTGCATTATTTTTAATACTTTTCATTAGTGTGTGCTCGTAAAGAAGTTAGCCGTTGCTCTTTATTTCGAAATTTGTAAGCTTTGAAGATATTGTGAAAATTCTCAGTTTTATAAATTATGAATGAAAGGTCGTGGGGGCTTAACGACTTTTATCTAGTACGACGTATTCTGCTTCTTTATTCATTATTCTTCTAGCCACGGCTTTTCTCGGGTGGGTTTATTAATGTTCGCAGAGAAAGTGTGGATTTATTGTGTTTTTATATACTTGAAATGTTACTTGTTCTTTCTGGAAGAAATCTGGTTTTATTGTTATATCTCTGGCTCTTGACATCTTGTATTAGATTTTAACGCTCATAAAATCTTTTATCAAAACAGATTTAATTTAAGAGTTATCCGGGAGGACTCAACTAGGGAAGCACCACACTCTCCTAGAAAATCGGCGTATAATAGCTAGTCTGAGTGCATTTGCTGGTTGTTTCTTTTTTATCAGGCAACGCATTTGTGTCTTCTCTGGTGCAGCAAATGTTTTAGACGACTCTGTTTGTCCGCCATTTTCAATGGTTTTAAAAGCATAATACGTAATTTTCTTGGATGACATGCATTCTTGTTATTTTGATTTTAAAACGAAACTACTAAATGGATGTTGATACAAAAATCTATGGGTCCACTCTGGAAGTATTCGCTTTCAAATAAAGAATTTTGAAAATCGGAAAAAATGACGGTTTTGTGAGGCAACAAAAAACATACACTACAAATTAAAAATCTCCTCCTTTTTGAAGTCGGTTGAAAATAAAGTAATTTTTGCAAGATGCTAAAAAAACAAAGTTATAATTATACTTCATAATACTATAAAGGAAAGAGTATATTTGTATAATACCAAGGTATACTTATATGTAAAACTATAGGAAATAGTGAAAAATATTTAAAGGAGTCTGGACTAGTTTTGATAAAAACATAAACTGCATCATTACTTATTTTTTATTAATTTTTATAACAGTGAGTTTGAAAAAAACACATATGTATTTATGATTGTCTTTAATTAGGATCGAACTCTGGTAAGTAATAATATACGTCAAACTCTTTTGAGACTTCTTTGAGTTATTTTACAATTCCGTATGGTATAAGACACGCCCAGCCACGCTGTCTTAAAAAATCAGTCTGTATAGTGAATTGAATTGTTGAAGAAATACGTCCCTATTAATAAACGAGAATAAACTTACAAGAGACTTAAGTAGGAACATACAGAAAGTCGAATAGACTAGATATTTATTCTCAACGTACATAAATTTACAAGTGACGCATACCTCTAGAGGGATCACTGCATTGCCGGTAGCTGGCAGCCGACAGAGGCCCTTACGGTATGGGATTTAGTTGCCAAGAAAAGGCTGAACATCATCCGAGTGCAGAACAGGCGTCCCGATGTCGACGGTGAATATATTTATGCGTGCCGTTATTGGAGATCGAAACAGGTATTTGTGTATACGTTAAATCCTAAAAGTTGATCCTTATTAATGACTCTGTTAGATAGTACATACGGGTTTTGTTTTCTAAAAATCGACAGGTTCGATTCCTGACTAGATAAAATATTGTTTTTAAAGACTATTGATATCATTTTTGTCGAAATTGGCACCGAGACTTATATTTTTCATGGATCGATACAGCTTGAGATTTGATGAACGGCATCCTTTTAAAAAATCAACCTGTATATCTTTTTCTTATGTGAAATCTCTTGAATAGGAGCTATGAAATTATTCGTAGTTATGTACAAAACAAAACAATATCAATCTTTGTTTTCGATAATCTGTAAAACAACTTTTATTTAATTGTTAATAATATGTGTCCTTCTTAATGGCGCTATTTTTGTGTGAATAACCAATGTCTTACTATATTAATAACGCGTCGTAATTGTAACCATAGAAATTAAATAGTTGTGTAATATTATAATAACAACTACTTTCGTTTTCTTTGAATGTTTCTCTATATCGAAAAACATGTTGTTTTTTCTTTGTCTTTTATGTCGTGGTAAATAATTATACTATAATATTATAACATAAAGTAATGAAGGGTCTTATTATGACACTAATTTATTAGATAATACCTACACATATTTATTTGGATATAATAAAGGATATTGTATATAAAAATAATAATACTTTAATCACTTAGTATTAAATACAAGTTAAAAAAAGTTTTACAAATTTGGTTCATCTTCTTGTTCAAAAGTACTTTCCTTAGAAATATGAAAAAGTGTGCGTTACTTAAAACTTTGTGTTAAGTCTTTAATATTATTTTAGGCTGATTGTTAATCTTCACTTTTGAAACAGAAAGTATTCGAAGTTATGTAAAAATAAGATTATTATTATTTTAAACATATTACGTCAAGTACCTTAAGAAAGTACAAACTTAACGTAACATATTGAAAAGTAAGTTTCTTAACTTGGTGGAACACGTACAAACAGTTGATGAAAATTCTGATAACATTAAATAAAAAAACTTGGAGTTAAAGTATTTTTAATAGTAGTAATAATAATGGTTTCCTTCGGACATAAAGATATGACATAAACAATCTAAAGAAAACTGATAGAGAATAAAAAAAAATAAGTACAAATTGGCTTAGTTAATTTTACAGAAACTCATCGCCCTCTCTTAGTATACAAAAATCAATCTCTAAAATAAAACTCTCAAATACACCTAATTTTCTATAGCATTTTATATAGTAACTTTAAACAGACATACAAATCGTAGACAAAAACAAATAGGCAATAAAAAGTTCAAATAGTATCAAAGTTTGAGCAATAATAAAAAAGATTCACAAAGACAAACTATCTTTACGATTTAGAAGCACGAAAGCAGAATAGACATTTAGAAGAAATTTTTAAGTAAATTTTTCAAAACATAGACAAAAAAACTAGTAAAATAACTGAACGAAACAAAATATAAGGAAACATTTAATCAGTTTTATAATTCCAGAGCCGAGATGGCCTAGTGGTTACCACACGTCGATCTCAACTGATGATCGCGGGTTCAAACTCCGGCTAGCACCGCTGATGAAAAATTAAAATCAATCAAAATCAAATCAAGTGCTAAATTTGTATTTAAATTCATTTCGAGCTCGGCGGTGAAGGAAAACATCGTGAGGAAACCTGCATGTGCCGGGAGGAATTCTGACACATGTATATCCGCCAACCCACAGTAGAGTAGCCTGGTGGATTTAGCTCTAAACCTTCTCCTTAATAGGAGAGGAGGTATTTGCCCAGCTGTAGGAAATTTACAGGCTGTTAATTTACTTACTTTACTAAATATTCCATACAAATAGAAAATTGACTACAGTCACGACTAATGAAATGTTCACGTTGATAAAATTTCAAATATATATTAATTAGCAAAATAAAGTAATGTATACAAGTATACAAGCTTTGTTTGAAAATTGTGTGTAATAGTGTCATTATTGGATGCTTATAGCAATAATATGTCAACCCTCAAAAAGTTCCCTCAAATTCGGATATATTGATGTATTTTGATACTGCATCACCTATTTAACATTAATAAAAAAATTGAAGTCATATAAACCTAATACGTACGGAAAAAAGTCTCTTAATTAATTGCTTCGATTTCCGAGTGCGTTCCATATTTTCCAATTTTTACAATAACCTCAAATACTTGAAAAACTTTTTATTGTATAATATATTATATATATAAGTCTGAATTTAATTAATTATACCTTTTATCAAAAAATAAAAGAATAGATGGATATATACTTCTTCAAATATACCATATTTGTTAAGAGTAGGTTTGACATCTTTATACGCCATTTTCTCAAAATGAAGTCAGTGTGGCTTGACACAGTATTGCTTAAAAGCGTCCAATTATATTTCTATAGTTTTTAAATCAGTTATTAACAAAATACAATAGGATATAGTATTTACATTTTAGGTTATATGAATTTTTATGATTATCACTGTAATCTATCTTTGTGAGTCTGAGCCTGGTTATTTCCTCAAATAGTTTCTGTCCTTTCTAATCGTATATTTCGTATGAAATGAATTAAACACATATAAATATTTTGAAATATATTATTAATAATTTAAATTTCTTTGTGTCGATATATTTCTCCTTATTCAAATGCTATGTTGAAGCCGATTTCCATTAAATCTTAAAAATCTATCAAAGATTTTATCCATGTAAATTAAAGAATTCCATAGAGATACTTAAATAAGCACCATCCGAACGAAATTGTGGACAGAGCTCTTGAAAATTAACTATAATATTATTTTAAGCATCGTTTCGTTGATGGCCCCGAGGTTTCAGGTAGGTTGTTTTCCTTTAATTCCACGAACATTACTAAGTACGTTGTAAGCAGATACTAAAGTTTGCTCTTTGTAAGGTCGACTGCGGTTTTGTTTGAATATTATTTAGATTATTCGATTCAACTTGCGCAAGTTCTAGACGTTGAAATGTTAATTGCTTTACGTGAGGTGGATTATATGCCATCTGGTGATAGTTTCTTGAAAACAATTTAAATAAATATTTAAAGTTTATCATAAGTTTAATTGTCTAATTTATATTTTTGAATGAATTTCCATCTGTGAGACTTACCTGGCTTAAATTCAGCTTTCTTAATTTATTAAATATTTATTTATTTAAATAATTTTGTACTGTGTATACTGTATATATTCTATTGTTCATAGATTACAATAGAAGCATACTGCCATCTATCCTACCTATAAATTTTCATTGAATTGATTTTAATTTAGTTTTTAAAAGAAAAATTTATGCTATTTTATTTCGCATATTATATTCCCGCGAGCTATTTTATACAACATTGTGGTTATAAAATTAGATTAACTTTTCTTTTCTTTATTTCAGGGCTACCCTAAATTTTATGTAGATTAAGGATAACCTAATTCAAGTCCATCGAAATGTTTCATTACTTTTGGTAACACGGAATACCTTAGTTATTACTTATTAATATATATATTTTCTTATTTTCTAGTTCAATAGAAAAGGAAAATATGCTATCATTGGTGGTAGCGGTACCGATTGCGTCGAAGTTATAAACCTTCACAACAGATACATATCTTGTTCCTATCCAGCTGCTGGCGCCATTTTGGCTGTTACCAGCCACGAGCATAGAATAGCTTTTGCTGGAACTGCTCCCGTGTTGAACATTGTCAGCTTTCATGATCCTAAACACGAGAAATATAAAACTGAGGATGATTTGGAGCGTGATATTGACATTAGAGAACTTACTTGGTTCGATGATTCTGATCGAAGTTCTGCTGCCGTTACAGAACGTCAGTCGCAGGTCAAAGCAAACACTGTTACGAGCCAGCCAGCTGTGTCTACGAGTCAAAGTTTAGTTTAATATTGATTTTGTTCTCTTTAATTTTTAATATGCAATTAAAATATATTTTTGAAAGTTGTGTAATTATTACGGTGTTGTTATGTCTTATATATTATATATATTTTTATAGGTTTTATTTAACTATCATTAATTTTAATGGTTTTACGTAAAAAATACTTCAGTTTCAAAAATAGTAATAGTCACATAGTTATTCATAAGAAATCCAAGTCTAATATTGTAAAAAATTAATATTTGATTCAGATTATATATACATTAAAATATTAAAAGGGTTACCAAGAATCCACCGTAAATTACAGTGACCTCGACTGTCATTCAAATAACTTAATTCGATCAGCCTACAAACATTTAACTTAAAATGTTTGTAAGCTGTCCAACTAAATATAGCGTTATAACACCCCTTTCTGATGTAAATGACGTAACTTGGAATCAATATATCGAAGTAATTTTTTCGATTTTTTTTTCTTCATTATACTAAGTAGTAAACAACAAAATATGTTTTTGGAATCTGAATCAATTTTAATTTGTTTAGGCATTGTTAAGCATTTTTATTTGTGAGCAATGATATTTTATAACTAAAGATATGTTTGTCCATACTACATATTTGACGTTGAAAATATTCGTACGTAGTACATATTCGTATTACCAACTTTGACAAGTTGGCCCAAAGGTATGTCATACTCAGCCACAAGCTGGTTGCTAGGTAACGTCGTCCAAAGTGAGTGGAACTCAGTGTGCCAAAACTCATGAGTTTATTTATAGTTAAATATCATTGCTTGTAAGTATTAATAAATTATTTACAACATTTAGCGCTAATTAGTATCTATTGCATCCTATTACTAATAATATACATTCTGATAAAGCAATTTATTGTAAGCGTTTGTTTTTTTTAATTTTGTACAAGGACAGATTTGTTGCATCCATATCAGTCTTTTTAATATAGACGTAAGAGGTAGATGATATATATGCTTAAATAAAGCCGACGATAGGTTGGCCCAGTGGCCATTACAGCGGACTGAAGCGCTAACGATGGCGGCTTCGATCCTCACTCACGGGAAACATTAGTATTGGCCATACTGATGTTTGTTGTGGCTGGGTGTTTGTGTTTTGTTTTTTAGGACCCCCAGATATCCTAATGGGTTGAGTGTAGAGTGTTTTAAAATTAAATCTTGAAACGCATTACTTTCACAAAAATCTAGCTTACTACAAAACGGTCCGATTTTATTCCTTATTATACATTTTCTATTTATTGTGTAATAACTTGTTTTTTCTTTATATAAAAAAGCTAGCAAATGAGCAGGTACAACAGCTGATGTTAAGTGATCACCTCCGCCCATGGACATTCGTAGGACCTGAGAAGCCATACATGCTGTGTCGGCTAAGAAAGAATGTGGTATACAGGAAATAGGAAGTAAGTAACCAGGAAGAATGTTAAGGGCTCTCTCACTCACCGCACGAAACGCAGCTCTGTAACCTACTTCACGCCGATCTCTTGTGAGAAGGAGGTACTGCTCCAGTCGAGTATATATATATATATATTGCTACTACCCATATATATTTAAAGATATGCCTCTTTCATTCTAACGGCATTTCACAAAAGTGAATTCCTCTGTACTGGGTTCACGCTTCAAATGATCCACGAATAGTTTCAGGAACGATGATAAATGAAGGCTACTTTTTTATTCCGATAAGAATTTTGTACACCAAAGAAAGCGTTAGCGAAAACTATTACAACGTATACTCGAAGATTTTATTTAAGACCCGCTACTTAAAAATTGTCAAGCGAAGCTTAAATAACTAAGACATTTAAGTGATCTCAACTGTAGTCGACGGCTTTGGTAATCCGATTGCTATCTTAAGAAATCTTGAGCTTTTTATTAAGTACGTTCTTACTTTGAAACTTATTTTAGTAGCTATAATTATAATAAAAAAATAATTACTAATATTAACGTACAAAAACGATCATTACAAAAATACGCCTTTACACAATATTACCGAGAAATGAAAGATTATTATGTCTCGCTGAAACTAGTCTAATAAAGGCTTTCCCAATGACGTATGATATGGCAAAAAAACGCCATTCCCAGTTTATTCACGCACGCAAATCACCCATCACGGACAAAAATAATCTGTATTCATTTACTCAAATGGAAACTCATATTTTCATTCTCATTCGTTCGGTCAAAAATTTGTTTTCATCGATGTTATAATTTCGTAAGCTTGTTGTGGCTAAATTGGTTGATGTTGCTATAACAGTAAAAACCAACCGAAGTAATTAAGTTTACATCGTTTGCTATTGGTTTAAAGACTAATATTACTTTTAATGTATTCAAAGGCTAAAAGAACCAAGCTTTGTTAGGATTTTTGGGATACGTATTTATAAACGATTGCAATTCGTAAATTTAACAAAAAACTAACTAGCTTTTCCCGTAATTCGAATATCTCGCTTAATATTTTAAGCACCACTTGGGGAGATTACTATTTGTCGGTATTGTGTACTCAGCTGAAACTACAACGGCGAATAAGTTGCAATAGCATTTAAATAAAGAAAGCGTTTTTCAACAGCGCGAACTCGTGTGCCGGGCGTTGGTGAACTTTCAACTTTTACCCGCTTATGTAGCGCGGGAACTCAACCATTCCATCTACCTGCTTCCCCCTCGGGTGGGGGGCGCTTTTCGTACTTGGAGCGAATATTTACAGCGCAACCTAAATATAGCGTGCCGCTGCTCAGCTGGCACGACCCGGGGAGGGGGATAGGCGGGTAAACATTCCCCTCCGGCCCCCGGTACCTAGCGGAAGGCCATTCGGGCAGCGGCTTCGTAGATGAACGGACGTCGCTCGTTTGATGCACCGGTCGTAACGCGACCATGACCGTTTGAAGTTTAAGGGTGGACGCTCGCGGTAGCTATAAAAGCGTTCTCAAGGTTACGATACTAGAATTGTTTTAGCATTACGTGGGATTACGCTTTCGAACGATACTGCGTAAATAAACAATAAAATTATGCTTTATAATAAAATTGGATCAACATCAAAATATCTATCTACATATTTAAAAATCTCTATATTCCTCACTGAAAATATTTTTCATCGTATAGTGACTGAATACTTCAAAGGCAATATTTTGCATGCTCTATCTCTGAATTCCGGGGATTAAACGTTGACGCATTCCATCTTTTTGTCATGCAGTACCTCTCTGTATTTTGTACATTCTAAATTGGAATTCGCAGCAGGCATGCATCAGTTATTTGACGAAATAGTTTGGCTTTGATATTGGATTTTACGAGTATATTCCAATCATATTACAGGTTGAAATATATTTTTATAGAATTTAGTAACTTTCAATTTCAAAACTATTTTAGCAAAAAAAAATCCAATTATTCTGTACCTAAATTAAATAGTTCTGCAGTAATATATATATCCCCTTACCAAGGATTAAATAAAAAGATATTATTTTTAATGTTCGGAACAAACTTTTCACGAAATGGGATACATTACTAACAAAGCAAATGACAGTTTGTTTGCTGAAACCGTACATACTGTTCTTGTTTTTGTTTAAATTTTTTATTCCGCGAAATCCCTAAAATTGTTTACGTAATTTCGCTCCGCTGTGTCCGAAATGGACGCTGCTTCGGACAATAATTCATTTTGTCCTTTTGTGCGTTCAAAATGTAGCCATTATTACACCTCGGAATGAAATTTTAAACTACATTATATAACAAACACGAAGATTCTTATTTACCTTGATTGTGTACAATATGTTGATTTATCTAACATGTTATTTCTCCGTTGTAGCGAGATATACGTACCAGTTTTTAAGTGTAATTTAATAACAATAAATTAATTTAGCTTTTTGACACTCAAAAGTTATAATTATATACGCGTAACCTACATAAATATTATAAGAGCATAGATTCACGAAGGTTGACGATACTGCGAACGTAAATGATTACAACTCCTACATAAGAAATAGTTATCATATTGTTATGTTCTTAGTTTAATATATTATAAGTATTAAATTTAATCATTATTTTAAAAGTCCTTGAAAATTAGATTGTATAAGTGCGAACAATCTTACGGCTATATTTTCGTATTTCGTATTGATTGCTAAATTGTTGAACGAGAAGTCTGAATATCTTAGGTGAGTAAGTGTAATTAAAAGGACTAAATAATATTAATGTTAATAGTAATATTAATATATTTTTACTCATTTTAATTGTAAAGAGAGAATGGTTAAGGAATGAATGTCGATAATAAAATTTAATTTAATTGCATCTCATAGAAAATATATATATAATATATAATACATGTATATATGTAAATATATACAAACGTTAAAGAGAAGGCATCACAGTGTTTGTACTGAGTCAACTATAACATAAATTTATGTATGACCAACAAAATATCTCAGTTAACCCCAAGAGGATAAATAGCGTACTTAAAAGACATATCTTGAGTTTGGGAAAATATTAATGGATTCAAGTTCTTAAAGAGACGATCCCTACGTTAGTAGACAGTTTATGTGTTTTAACGCCAATGGTTGCAGGTTCGTTTCTCGTGAAGTGTAAATATATTTGTTTTTTGTATAAAAAATATTTTTCGTATAAATCTGTAATTTTTTTCTTGTGGTTCTTTTCATTTTGTCTTGTAGAGTACATTTAAGTATCTTGGTTGGTATCATCAAAACATTATCACGGTTATTACTGTAGGTATAGGTAGGCAAATGGTTCCAGTTTAAGGAGTGGCTTGATCTCAAGGATTGCGGAGGTCAGTTGGCAACCACACTATTAAAATTAGTTGTCAGAATTTGTTACATCTGTACTAGAATATTAAGCAGTTATTAGCGAAATAGGCTTTAATAATTACTAAGAAAAAGTAAATGTTTTTATATTCGTTATGTTATTATTAAAATTGCGAATATAAAAATATGTTACTGTTTATATTATAAATAAACAATATTTTTTATTCTCATGCTGAAATATAATTTCATATTCCGTGGCCACAGAATGAAATTTAAGCAATTTCTCAGTTTACCTCACTCCAATTAGACGGTATTCCCATTTTCATAAATGTCTTATGTGTGTCAAAATATGTCTCATGCGTGATGTTGGCAAGCTCTAATAGAATTGTTGGTATTATATTATTTTATATTAATTAAATTTTACTTTCTATTAAAAAAAAATACGCTTAATGTCATGTATATTATTGAATTTATACTATTTATTTGAACAAAAACAGTGTATTGTAAAAATATGAATTAGTAATTTGTATACTCATATGAATTCTTTTTTTTTAAACATATATTTGAGAAAAATAGAACATTCATTGCGCATTGCCTCGTAAACGTGAATAAAATCGACGTTCTAATCAATTTTTGTATTAAAAACACTTATATTCTATTTTCACAACATTAATTTTTAAATGAACAAGACAGATATAAACGTCTATGAAACGAGCAATAACTAAAAGTAACGCGTAAAGAAACGGTAGTTACGTAGCGTTCGTAGCGTCGTAGCAGCACGGCGTAGCGGCGTAGAGGGGAGACAGGGCCGGGCCGGGAGGGGGCACAGCTGCATCGATCGACGGGCCGTGACCTTGACCCGGCCGCGTTCCCGGATGTGCCCCTCGCCTAGTTGCGCCATTGTCGCTCATACTCCTAGCTTTTATTAGCCGGGATTTTATTTCGCTAGCTTTGAATTTGAGCTCAGCAATTGTAAGTACGTTTTGGATCTGAATTCAGGTGAGATTTATTGTACGAAAAAGCTAAGAGACATTTTTTAGGATGAACATAAGAATTGGGTGATGGATTTCGTACATTGTTTAGCGGATTTTTGTTTTCGTAAATTGATGTACGAGTTTTTCTCGATAGAGATTTTATACAAACTCTAACAGAGAGGTATTTTTCACTTAAAGAAAAGGGTTTCATTATTCGTTTCTCTTAAAAAATAGATTACCGGTAAATTTTCATTTTAGTAAGTCATTTTCAATCTTCAGAACGTAGAAAGTAAACTTTTGATATTTTAAAGCAACTTTTATCAAATAAAAAAAATATACTTTTATTAAAATGAATTTGCCGGCGACGGCTAAATTTTAAGTCCAATTAAGGACAATAAATGAATCCGCCTAAATTTGATTAAATTAAGGAAAACATTTATAAGCGGTGCATTAAACGAATTAATGGTCCTTTGAGGATCTTCTGTGAAAATTAAACATTTATCTCATAGCTGTGATATATAATTAAGCAAATTATTTATGTAATTTCATTGCTAAGTGGAATATTGTCAAGTGTTCATATGAAAATTACTTTATTTACAAGCCATGATGTGGTAAATAAATAATTGTCACCTAACAAATAGCAAGTCATCATATAAAAGTATTGTTAATTTACACGTATAAGTATATAATACTCAACTTTCGATACATAATCGTTCACGATAAATCGGTAAGCCAGTGAGTATACATGATATATTTTATTAAGCAGATTAATCAATAATCCTCAGTACAGAAGTCAGTCAGTCACGATTACCAGTCAAAAAGTATAACAAAAAACTATGTTTCTGGCTTTTTACATCTTTATACCCCTTGACTTAAATATGAAGTAATTTATAGTCGACTAACTACTGCTGCGGTTTATTTGCTTTGCTCCTATGAGTAGTAGCGTGATGTAATATAGCCTTTAACTTTCCTCAGTAAACGAATTATCCAACGCCAAAAATATTTTTTCAAATCGGATTAATAGTTTCAGAGATTACATACAAATTTACAAACAGTTTCACTACGTTATGATATTAATATGTCTATTATAGTTGATACCTACGCCTTAATAATTATATCGAATACTTCTTTGATGGGTTCTCGATACAAACTTTCGTCCTCTGTTTCCCCCTTTCAAGTTTATTTTCGCGACAAAAAATAGTCTCTGATGGAAATATCCAAGATCCAACCAAAGTGGTAAAGTTGTCAAATGAACTACTAAAATATTGATAATTTTAGAATTTGAAAGCCTATTAAATTACCTTCGTGCTAGCAAACTGGTTATATTAAGCTATGAATAAAACCACAGACTTATAAATAGAGTAGATCTTCATAAAACTTAAGACCGCAGTGGGCGTCTCGCTGCTCTGAAAGTAAATATGTCTGTAGAATTATATTTTGTAGAGTCAATATTTTAACTTTGAAATTTAAATTGAAAAATATAACTTAAAATTTTGTAAAGTATACCAGAATCGTACATATTAGGATTCTGTACGTAAAAGGTGCCATTGAAACAGCAGCTGCTTAGTCTACGCCAATTGCAAAAACTCTATCACAAAAATGGCAATGTATGTAAATGTCAAACTAGAATTATATTCTAAAGTACAAGTACAAATTATAAAATCTGGCCAATAATCTCCAAGAAATGGTACTAAAACAGACATTACCAGTTTTCATCCCTATTAATAAAATATATTCGGATAAATGACATATTTTTATTATATACCCT
Organism: Hypolimnas misippus; assembly: GCA_037950945.1. Lineage (NCBI taxonomy): Eukaryota > Metazoa > Arthropoda > Insecta > Lepidoptera > Nymphalidae > Hypolimnas > Hypolimnas misippus. The sequence continues at coordinate 4,770,247 of JBBEEQ010000024.1, forward strand.
AACCACAGATTTTAATCTATTAAACAGAGTTAAATTGCAGAGTCAAGCAATCTATTTAAATCGATCTTCTTTGTTTAACCATAAACTAACCATATTTCTAACGATACACCATTTCACATTCTAAGCAATTAACGCAATCAGTGCGCTTGTGCCACACATTCAATATGACATGCATTCTTAAACTAATTTATGCTAATAAATGCAATCTGGCCGTGGACGAGCGATGCTGGAATGGCAATATGCTAATTTAGTTGCGCATGATTCGCGCATAACTCCTGGCGTATCACTCGTAGTTTAAAATATGTCTTGTTTCATAATTCACTCATTAAACGTAGATAAAGGTAGTGATTTACTGGAATTTTCAGTGAGTGGATTTAGAAATTGAATTGTGACTTGGGTTAAATCGTTGCGATAAAAAGGTTTTATTTCAGGCCTTCTAAACGTAGTGGGGGATTTGAGCTCTTGATTTTGTTAATTTAAAATCATTGGCTATATTAAAAACAAATTATTTTTACCAAAGACTAAATTATTAAATTTAAACATGAATATATTAAAGAGATTAACGGAATACATGCAATTGATTAAAATATTATATTCTTAAAAAAATGTTTTAAGCTGTATTGTATAATATTGCTTATATTTTAAGGAATTGATCTTGCCTCGTATTTTGAGGTTTAACAGTAAGATAAAAAAGAACACAAGATAAAAGATTGTCCTTGAAACAAGAGACAAAATATAATTGTGTCGCCCGGATAAAATTAAATGTACCTCTTCCATGTCATTAGCCGATAACAGGACTTGCTAAAAATAAAGTTTTAGTAAAAGTGACATTTGAAAATCGACTTTATGTCTTACGATCAGAACTGAAATTTAATTGTTATCATCCTTTAATTTTAAGGTATTTTATTGAGTCGCTGTATACCGTCCCCGTTTTCTGTTTCGGGTTAGACGGTTAGCCGCGGAAATAACCTTTGTTCCATGCTGCTGTTACGGGAGCCCTAATCGTGGCGAGCGTACTTAATGTATTTTAAATGAACGAATCAATTATGCATAAACAGAAAAGTATATGAAATGAAGTGTGGTTATGATGAAAATTTTATTGTACGTTGGAATTTTTACGCGTCCCTAAATTGTTAATTTGTGAATGTGGACTACATTCACAAATTAACAATTTTGCTCTTTTTAATAAAAATGGCCGTTTTATTTTGTTTCATCAAAATTGTAATACAAAAGAGATTTAATTTAATTTAGTTTATTTAAAATAAACAATAAATATTGTTTTTTTTTTATATGGATTGTTAAAAATGCCAAATTGAACTAATTTTTATTGATTGATGTCATTGTGTATTTTTTATTCAGAGGAGGCATTGTTTATCCAAGTCATCTTTTAAATACTAAAAAAATACATAAGAATTTGTGATTCAATAACCGAGACTTTAAAAAAGCAACCGATTTTAAAGCAAATTCCGCAATTTCATTTCCTCCTTTTTAAAGTCGGTTTAAAAAGTTCTAAAACAAATTATTTCAAAAAGTTTCTAATATTTAGGCTTCGTTTAACGCGATTTTAGGTATATACAATTTAAAGCATAAAATGGTGTGGTTTATTTATTGAAAAAATATTGTTTATAATGTAAATAAAAAAAATATTTTAGACGCTTAAAATGAACATTAAGCCCCCTTTGATATATTTATATTTGGGGCAATATTTTTAGAGATGTTTAAATGAAAAAAAAAATAGAGTAGGCGCGTGGTCTAGGGTATTCGGGACGGTTGTTGAATTACCATAATTGAATAAAATATTTGTGTGTCATTTTTTAAAATAAAAACAATATTTAAAAGAATCATCAATAGCACCCTAGTGAATTCGGGATTTATAAAATGTGTATGTAAGAAAAAATGTTTTAACAAAATCCTCACGTATTTATTTATGTATCAGTCACGGTATAGCTCGGGGGCAATTTATAAACATTTCAATGTTTTTGTTTAGAATATGTAAGCCGTTCGTGCCCTTTTCGGATACCAAGCGAAACGAAACCTTAAAGGGGATGTTTTTAAATAACTCCCAAAAAGAGAGTTATTAAAAATATCGACGTTTCAGCTTTTGTTTTATGCTTTCCAAAGATATGTTAGTAGGTTTATAAGGAAAATTGAAGCTGAAATAAAAAGATCCGCTGAAATCGTAAGACGTTCTCGCTTCGTTCGCATTAAACGTCTTTCTGAATGTTCGTACTCTATATTAATATGGGATGGTAGAATTAATGAAAGTAAGTTGAAAACCATTATTGGATTTACATAAAGTTATTGCGACGTAGAAGTTCCGTTTGCATTTACGTTGAGTGAAGTATGTTAGTGACGTCCATATTTAATGAAGATGAGAAACATTTTTATGCGCAGTTTTTTGAATGTAAAAATTATAATATTTAAATGAATTTGGTTTTTCTCTTTTATTTTCATAGAACAAAAATATATTTTATAAGAATTAACTCACTGCGTGGTTGTTACTGAAATGGATAAGGGTTTATTTTTAATATTTAAAAAATGTACTAATACGGCCAAAAATTGTCGTTCGTCCGTTTTTAGTAAATTAAAAGAAGTAATGTTAATTATTTTTCGTGTCCGCCTTAAACTTGACCGGTTATGTTTTGAATTCCTTATTTTAATAATAAAATTTTATGTGTAATATTTACTATAAAATATAATTATTACATGGTTTTTTTTTAAATATATATTGCTAAATATTATAAATATTCTTAGTCACAATAAGATAAATATCTACTACATATAATATATGTTATTATTATAATCCTGTGATATGTTTCATTTTAATTAAAAATCACTATTCTGTGTGTTCTCGGACCTAATAGCGGAAATTGAATAACATTATGTAATTAAAAGAACCTGTCTTCCTATATTTTCTTTGTCCCTTTTATAACATTAGCAATGAATATTTTAAAAGCTCCCTTCGCTAGTGTTCTTCAGTATAACATTTTGCAATGAAGATGGTTTGCATATAGCAATGAATAAAAAAGATAGTAAGGACACTATACAATTTTTGTAAATGATGCATATGTATAACGTTGTATATATTTATAATTGCTATGATTGTTTAATAATGTTTTTATTTTGATTTATTAAGAGGTTCTCAATTCAATTCGTCGGGGACTTCTTTTATGTTCACCGATATCCACTCGAAAATGGAAAATGAACCGTATTGTTTTTTTTTGAACCCCTTCAAATTATATATACTCTTCAATTGATCCCAAACAATTTTTATCAAAATCGGTTGAGTAGTTTTGTTTTAAAGACCAAATAACTGAAATAAGTTTGTCATTCAAGTAAACGAAATTACGTAAGCTTTGGAGTAAGTTTCCCTTTTTTTAAAGTTTTAAATACAAACAATTTTCGTCTTTGAATAAAGTAAAATATAGAGTATATATCAATTTAAAGAATTTTGAAAACAAAAACTTATAGCTACAATAAATATTCGTCAGTCAGTATCAATTAGGTATTTTAAATTCCAACTACTACTTTTATACTACACTAATCGTAATTATTTTAGCTTCTCGTACATTATTCTATTAATCATTTTACCATTTCGTTAACGACAAAAAATAATATTCCGAGTTACCTCAATGTGTCAAAAATAGTTAAATAAGAGTCGTTACAATTTCCGAAAAAAATCGGCGACCACAGTGACAAATTTACTAAACCGTAAGGCTTTCAGTCTGTACATTTGGAGGCGCGCCAACTATGTTATTTAAATGAACAATACAAACGTTTAATTCGCATTGCCTGAGATGAATATACATGACTGTTCTCATTTTTATTGTTATTAAACGAATTAAGTACGCAACCTTTGATGAAAGGTCTTTTTAAAACACGTCTCAATCTTTTCAAAATCGTCAGTTGAATTGTTGAAAATGTTTTCCATATGGTATGGTCTGTCTATTTTAGATATTCCAGGCATAATTTGACAGGTTTGTGATTTTTTAATTAGTATATAAAAATCAATTCGATTTTCAAATAGATAATTTTCATCAATGATAATAGTAGTACTATTCTAAGGCAAAATCTTTACTTATAAATATTGTTCTCAGACTTTCATAAACATTTACATAAGTGGTTTGTCATTGCTTTACACCTGAAGGATTTGCAGATTTCGTAAGTCTACCTTCATAGTCGTTACCGGATCACACAGTTCTTTTATATAATTTACAAGAGTGAAACTTACAAATGTGAATCTCGCCTAATGTAATTACTTACTTACTTACGAAATGTATTACAGCTATGAATTAGTTTCTTCTTGTATGCGCAATAGCGTTTATACTATGTTTGGCGTATTTATAATTTTTACGTAAATCCATCCTAGGCTGTATAATTCAATAGTTAGTCACATATTGTGTGTCTGTTCCAATGTTGCAGTATGTATTGGGATTGGGTGGCACGGGTATGTTTCGTCATGTTCAAATACATTTCACTAAGCGGTTTTATTCGAGTTTTTGGTTACTGCTCCGCTCCTATAGGTCCTATAGGCCTTAACACATTGATTGCCATACTCCAAACAGTGTATTTCAGGATCTTCCGCCGTTTTTATTTATTTATTATTTATATATATTTTTTATTATTTTACTTACGGAAGTACTTCACAATTATTTGTTTAAAACAATAATATAGGATAAATACTTCGGTTGCAATGCATGGGCTAAAATATTGCTAATAACCACTGTTGATATGCTAAAATAAAAAAAAACGCATTCAAAGAAACCAACATGATGTTTTTAGTTAACGGCTTTCAGTTTCATAACATTAGAAAAACTTTTGTTTTTCAGTGTTTTTTTTTTAACAAAAAATGGTAAGTATCTTATAGTTCTAGCTCTTCTAGTTCTAGCGTAGGCGGTCAGACGGCGACGATCCTAATTGATCTCTGATGATACAAAGTCAGACATTCTTTAAATAGCTCATCAATATCGATTAACGAAATTAGATTAATTCAAAAGTAACATATGTATGCATTATTAAGGATCTAGAAAGTACTATAAACTAACACGTGATTCATATCAATATGTAAACCGATTAACACAAAATGTAGACGATCAAAATAACGACACACATCAAAATGTCATTAACTAGCAAATATAACATTCCTAACTATATTCAACAACTATACATCATGCAATGAATACATTTTTGAATGCCATAATAAAAATAACAATGTTAATAATTCCTTGCCTAAATACACCACAGTTCAAGGTGAATAACATTTATTTGACACTCAATCGATGTTATATAGTTAATACCAAGCACAGGTTAGTGGGTAGTTTAAGGTGCTTTATTCGAAACGAACAATTTACTCGGTACAATTAGATTTTTCTTAACTGCCCCGCTGTGAGCCCAATCGATTTGCCTACACAGACACATTTGGAATAACGCCAAGTGTTATTGCATCGAGTACTGGGTCGGATATGCCATGCTGATTGCAGGGGCGTTATGAAACTACACAGAAGGGACCGCAACATTTACCAGTGTTCGTAGTCCGGTTTTAAACGAGTATTGCTATAGATACCATACATAAATATACATAATTTGTTATATGTATTGTTATAAAGTTCAGAACAAAATGGTAATATGACTTTTTTCGTATCGGACGCTTTTGTTCGTCTATTTGGTAATTTTATCTAAGTAATCGTATTTTATTCAACAAACTCAAAGGATGTCTGGGTAATACTGTTCTATTTTCATTATTTTTCTTAATTAACTGGTAATTAAGAGCCAATGTTTTCTATTTATATACCTACCTCGTTAGTATTATCTGTCGCTAATGAAATTTTTGAAATATTTACGCTTATTAGTGCTTTTAAATAAACACCACCAGAACTAATAAAACTATAAAGTACATTTTTAGTACGTTCTATGTGTATAGATATCAAAAACACGAAATTTTGAACCAGTCACAATAAAATTGGTAATTTAGAAGGACGGATTTAGAATTTACAAGAAACAACTTCAAAAGTAAAATACTTACTAGTAATTTCGTTTACTACTTATTCCAGTTTACTGCTTATTCTAGTTATTTTGATTTTAAAATCAAACTACTTAACCGATTTTGATAAAACTGTAACGGACCAATAGAAAAGTATAACATTTTAAACAAAAAAAGAGTTAGAAGAGTTAGAAAACCAGAGAGTAAAAAAAATCAAGCCATTTTAGACTAATCAGAAAACACAGATTTAAAATGTAGAGGCGGAACTTTATAAAAAGGTTCAAAACATATAATAAAAACATAACTAAAACTATTTACAAGCTATTAGAATAAATAAAATTTGGTCCCTATTTTGTATTTTATATAAGATCATTTTCGTAAATAAGCATTACATAAATGTGATATTTTAGAAGAACTTCTTATCTATAGGACCAATGGTGCGGAAAAAGGGACGACAAATATTAATAGCTGAGGCGGACAAATAAAATGGAAGTAGGTACAATCGATTATTGTTGAGCATTTATATTATTCATACTGGTTACTGCTTCGCTCCTATGAGTCATAGCGGGATGTAATATAGCTTATAGTATAGACAGACACATTGGCGCAATGGTCACTGCTACTGACTGTAGCGCTAACGGTCGCGGGTTCGATCCCCGCTCACGGCAAATGTCTGTATTGGCCATACGGATGTTTGTCATGGTCTAGGTGTTTGTATTAGTGTTGTGTATGTTTCCGGATTCCCGACACAATGTCACAAGATCTTAATGGAGGCCATTGAGTGTGTTGCGTTTATTTATTTTTCGTTTAGTTATAGTCTTCCTCAATAGACAAACTATCTAACTCAAAAAGAAGTTTTCAATTCGAAATAGTATTTCTTTATATTAGCGCTTTCAAACAAACAAACTCTGCAGCTTTATAATTTTAGTATAGATTATTTGTAACTTTTCGGCCATATAGTTGAATAGAGTTCTAGGTACTCTAGCTCATTTTTTATGAAGCTCTTTGATATTTTTGTCGAATTATAGTATCGTAATTGTGAAAACAATTTTACGAGCAAACAGCCTCATATGACCAATAATAGATTTGCTTAATATTAGATGTATAATACAATACAACTAACTTACATTTACTTTTGATTTCCATACGCTCAAAGGTAAATTATGAATCTTTTATTCAAACCTCATTTCATTCTTTTGCGTGTATAATTTTATAAAAATATGAAATATGTGTCTTATTATTTTAAATAAGTAATATTTTTATTCAATTTAACAGACGTTTGTTAAATATAATATTGGGATATTTTTGGTAAAGTAGGTATACTGTCGCGTCACAATACATTTATAACAATATTCTTTATAATCACAAAAATAGAGAAATAGTGATAAACATAATATTAAAACGAGATAGAAAGAGAATCTTATAACACCTAGTTTTCGACTTCGTAAAGTAAATGTTTCATTTCTGTTGCAGCAAATGTCTGTGAATAAATTAAAATCATATGGTAAAAAGTAGAGCTTAATAGCTAAAGCATATTAAAAGATTACATTAACGATAAAGATCCGTGAGTATAGTATACGCTTAATTTCGTACAGGATGTTAAATAAATTTGTAATTCATAAAAAAAATATTGACCTTATTTTAAAAGAGTACTACTTCTCGGTAGAACATTCCGAACATATAGCTTCATTATTAACATATATTTTTTTTATAGTGACGATACAAAAGTGCTCGTGAGAGCCTACTTAAATAAAGTATATTTTGATTATAAAAAGATTAAACACTTAAAATTTAAATCTCCAAAAAGAAAGCAATTCTTGATGGTGGTACATTGTAAAACTATTAACGGACATAATTTCACGATTCTAAGTTTAAGTTAGTAACTTTTGAAACATCATGATATATAAATCGCTTTTATATATGTACCTAGTAGTTATGTATGCACACAATTCATATTTTTACAACAAAGACCTTGTAATTTCAGGTGATTGCCTCAATTTGCTCAGTCGGGCGAAGGCAGTTAGCATCAGATGACGAGCACACCGGTAGTACTGAAAAATCGTATATATCCCCAATGGAAATGTCTGTTAAGTTGCCTGGAAAATTCATCACATTGCCGTCGAAATTATAAGCTGTTCAATTATTTGTTTTTACTGTTCGGCCTTTGTAGATTTTATTTAATAAATCAACAGTAAAGTTCATTGAACATCTTTTGGACGGTGAATACTGTTAGTAGTATAATATTAAAATAAAATAGATACTGACGCACGGAGGATGCAAACTCTTACGTCAACTAACTCCGATGATCCTTATTCTAAAATTTACTAAAGAAGAAATATCTCGAATAAATATAATAAAATAAAGATACACTAAAATTGATCCATACACAAAGGGACTAAGATAAGATAACACTTCTAAAAAAACCGACTTTGTTTGCTTGGATGACGTGTTTATACCAGTTATTTTGATTTAAAAACTAAATCACTAAACTTATTTTCATAAAAATTCTATTAGACCAATCGGATATCCAATAAAAAAAGATTTTTTTAAATTGGTTGAGAAATGACGGAGTTGCGAGGTAGGTAATAAACATAGAAAAAATACGCAACGAATTGAGGACATCCTCCTTTTTTAAAGTCGGATGAGAAATATCAAAGTCTTAAATTCTTTATTTAAATATAAAAAATTAGCATCGCAGAGTACGGGTAGTACTCTATTTGCAGATGAAAACTTTTTTTATATATTTTTAACATCCAACAACAAAAATGTATCAAGTCAAAACTTATCAAATCATCCGGCTTTGACAGTTCGACTTGTATTTTGCATACCACATATATTTATTACATCTCTGATTAATATTCAGAATATAAAAATGTCAACCCATTTCGAGATAAATTTAGAATTTTCTAGGCGATATTTCTCTAAGATTATATGTGAACAGCAGTTGAAAAAAGCAGCCTCCCGAGTGCTGTGAGTATCATTGGCAAGCTGCCACATTTAACATAAGCCTGAAAGAGCCTCACAGAAACGATATGAGTGGACTCTGACCATAGAAAAGTGCATCAAGGGGAGTATTTTTATTTTTTTAAATCGTACGTTTTGAATCAACGAAACGTCCCTATATTATCTACGCAGATTTTAAACCGTTGGAGCTACAAACTTGAAATTATATCGGCAGTTTTTATGTTGCAAGCATACTAAGAAAGGGTTTTTCGATATTCTACCCCAAAAGGGTGAAAAAGTATACCAATTAAGGCCGTATTAATTTAAAACTTAATACACATATTTTTATGATTATAATGAAATTTAAAACACAAAATATTTTACTAACTTTCTAAATCGCTTCTATCATATTCCAAGATGTACGCCGGCGAAGCCGCTATTTAAAAAATGGATTTCTTTAGTTCACTAAATCTAAATATCTTTCACCTTATATTATATATTAATATTTATACTCTATAGTAATATATAAGGCTGAAGAATTTGTTTGCTACTTTGAATACGGCTTAGGCTTTAAACATTACGCTTCGAGTTAGTAAGAAATAAACAGAAAAATCAACCAATATACCGTTTTTATTCAAAACTAAGGTTTATAAATACCCCGCGCCATACATAAATAAAAGAAATAAAAATAAAAAAAAGCCTTTTATTTTTGAAATTGTTATTTTACATACATCTGATTGCTATATTTACTATTATAAATAATGTTAGTTTATACATTACTACTTTTTTATTTTATAATTATAATAGATAGAGATCTATTAGTTACTTTAGTCTTTACATAAAACAAAGTCGCTTCCTGCCGTCCGTACGCTTGGACCTTTTAAACTACGAAACAGATTTCAATGCGGTTTCATCAATAAATAGAGTAATTCTTAAGAAGGTTTATATACGTATAATACATGCATATTAAAACAGAGAAAAGCCGAGATTTTCGAAGATTTGTAATGTATGTCGTAAATTACTATTGTATATTGCACCCATACAAAACTAAAGCGAGTCGCTATTTTTTTTATAAAATAATATTTTTAGCTTTAGGCAAGGGCCGAGAGGAATAGCGAGTTTTAAATATACATATAATAAAAGGAAAAATACTTATAATAAAGAAACGTTTTTATTAAATAAGAGGGGAAAAGCATCGTGCTTAATGGCTCATGCATGGCAAAGGAAGAAATGGTTATATTTTACATAACAAGTTAGTTCAGCGTCACGCCAGGACCTAATGATCCATAATCCTATTACTGGGAGTTTAAAAGGAAATAAAAGTTCATATTCAATATCCTATATTAAATATGTTTTTCGAGCTTTAAATCAAATTATGCAATTATTTTCTCTGTGTGAAAAAGAACTGAATTTATTATATGTATTCTTTGGGTATGATTATGAGATTTCATAATAGAAAAATGTGGTCAGCCTTTCAAGTAAAGACACTTTCCATTTGTATTTTTTTTTATTTGAAAGTGTGTTTAATTCATTTTTGGACTAAATTTTATTATAAGATTAGAAATATAATCCATCTCATTATAAAAGATGAATAAACCAAAACACTTCTAAATATCGAATAAATATTTTGTATTACTAAAAATCAGAATCAAAGTATTATTTAATTATATTAGTAAAAAAGTATTATATTAGTATTTTTAAAACATAATTTTATAACGTCGTTTCTTTTACACGAAATTATTGCAATAATAAAAAAAAGTTACAAGCTAATTACATTTTAACCAGTCTTTCAAGCATTGTTACTATACAAATCAACTTAGAAGGGAACATGGCAATGTTTAAATTTATATTTTTTCAACACTACGATGTCGTGGAGAGCAAAAACGAGTGTAAACTTCTTACGACAACAATGTTACGAGGGCTATGTTGAAAGTTGGCGGTCACCCAAATTGTTCAAGTACATACCGAAAGTAGTAAACATTTTAGTGTGAATTTATACAAACCCAATTACATTTACGTAGCTCATAACTTTTTTTTATTTTTAACATACTATGGATATTCATATGAGTACTAATTTTGTCTATAAACTTCTGTCTAGACCATTGACTTGAAAAAAAAAACTATTTTTTTATTTAAGATTATTCTTGCTATTACGACTCTTTTGGTGCATAACTTTATTATAGCGGTTTAGGTAAGTGATATACGCGAACTTTTATATTATATACTTTCTCAACACGACTATTGTATTCCCCTATATTATAATATAACGTTCTAAATTAAAAATTTCACCTTAGAGTTTTGATAATTTCTTTGAATAATTGACTACGTAAGTTGATATGTTTATTTATTAGTATTTTGTAAAAAATAAACCTTTTCCTTTAGTTTTCCGTTTACCATTAATTCTATTACCAGAAGTTAATCTTCACGTATAACACTATTAGATGGTGCAATAATATATTAGGGTAGGTTTTTTATTTTAAATCAGCGGGTTCCTGGTTGGAAAAATTCTTTTTTCAAAAAACTAGCGTTATTAGTTCTGATTTCCGTTAAAATCGGATTCGAAACTCCTTTAAGTGTTTCTTGCTATACCTTATAGTTTCAAATATGGTCATCCACACCCATTTAAATATCCACTTTGTATAAAAATATTCTTAGCCTTGAAACTATGTCAATTATTATAATTATGTATGTGTAAATAGAATTCGATAGAAATTGATGTTACATATTGAACGTCAAACTCGATCAGTGTTTGGTCATAGTTTGATTATACGAACATTAGCAATTCATGAAATGATCTAGAAAGGTATACAGCGGAAAGGTCAAGGCGATGAAAACTTAATCGGAATGAACATTTACATTATAGCCGAGCGCTGGCTAAACACGTGAAAAGCACATTTGCAAATCTGACATTTTGACGAAGAATAAATAAAATCAATGAATACTTCGGAACGAATCAGATAAATAATTTTACCCATTTTAGCAAATGTGGCAAAGAAGCCACAAATCATCTGCTATATTATAAATTCGATCGATATCAAACTTCACAGGATAATCATCTGAAGAAAATTGCTTTAAGATTGTATTTCAATTCGCTCCAGCTGTCTTCGAATTATATATGTACATACACACACATCAATATTTAAATATAAATAACAAATATACTTAAATGTTTCACTAATTTTTATAGGGACGGAAATCTTCATGGATTGTGGGAACCAAGTGCTATAAAATCATTTATTATACTAGTAGTTCCTCGCAATTTCGCCTGCGTATATTTTTGAATTTGAAAAAAAATCGATTCAGGAAATTTGTAAAATAGGTAATACGATTTATAATTAATATTTCGTTACTAGTATCAAGAAGTGTGTGTATTTTATAATACGCCCATGAAATAAGTTTTTCTATAGGTACAAACGTTTTTACCCGTTTTTACCAAAGGGATAATGGGATAAATATCGAACAATCCTTCCTTAGAGGATGATTACAAACCCGAAGACACCAAATTTCAAGTTTGTAGCCTCAGCAGCTTAGGCAGAACCTAAGCCAATTATATATGTATAGATAACCCAAGCAATTATATATGTATAGATTTTATCTCTGATTAAATTGTTACTAAGCTAAATAATTGTACTACTTGTCTTATTAATTATAAGGTAATGAAACAGATATTCACACAACATTACCTTTGAAAATAAAAATAATATATATATGTTTATTATTTAATATAAGCTGATGCATATAATTGCGGAGACATAAAGGGGTAATATGAAAACCATTTCGATCAAACAAAGGTTTACAGATAATAAAAATCTACCCGTATTGGATGAAGTCTAAATTAAAATTGAAATGGGGGTCACTGAATACGGGAGTAGTCGTTACGTATAGATATATCGATTATAAGATTAGTTTAATTCCTCATTCATTTGTGAATGAACTTCTTGCTGTATAAAAACATAATGTTTTATCAAATAGATCGTGTGGATTTGAAACTTGGATTTTGCCATGTGCTGTAAAAACTTCAAAAACAACGTTTGCCCATTCACAGAACATTAGTTGTGGATAGGTATAGCCCTTAATCTTTATATATTGATAGATTTTCATAGTATGCTAAGTAGATTGGAGCCAGGGCGACAGATTTTAGGGGCGGAAAATTTGGGACTCATATTTATCTTACAGAAATTCTCATTCCAAAATGTGTTAATGTGTTTCAACACATATAATTTTTTTACGAAGTCGCGTTTGATTGTGATGCGGTAACAAATGATGTGTATTATAGGAAGGTGATTTTAAACTAGGGGATCGAATTGTAGAAATAATTAATAATATTATGAAACTAGTTGTTACCCACCAAGGAAAGTTATTCTGAGTAGGTTATTAATAGGTTATATTCTGTTGAGACTATAGCTTGTCTGCGTAGAAAATAACACAGTTTCTAATACTAAAAAATACGGCTCAAATCAAAAAAACATGTAAGTTTTATAGCACTCCTACATGAATGAACTTTTAAATGACCTATTTAAAATAAGCTTTAAGCTGTAAGTTGCATTTAATATAAAAACTATATTAATCGCACGTATCTTATGAACATTTTTCTTAAATGAATGGATTGTATTTTCAGCGAAAAAGCAACACACAAACTTTGTTAATTTTCGACTGAGCAAAAAAGAAAAGGAACAACGCAACGTTACAGGAAGCCTGGACGCGAAGTTATTGCCCTGAAAAGTTTAATCGACCCTAAAACATTATCTTTTGTTTGAGAGAAAATGCTCTCGGCATACTTAAGCCTACAAGGCGTTTCAATCCCATAACAGTTTTACAACTCCGATTTTTTCATTACTTCAAAGGCATACTTAATATTCATTAAACTTTATTTATTCAAGAGCGTCGAAAAAGTAATTGTAGACGATACCGTTTTCGTAATAGGAGTTTTCATATCGTTACCAAGTTTAACGGTATTTTGAGATGTTGTGGCATTTATTTAAACTTTCGTAGTATATTTTCAACCGACTTTAAAAAGAAAATGTTCCCAATTTTAAGTGCTGGGATGTTTTTTTTAACGTTTGTTTCCTCGCAACTCTCTCTATATTAAAATATGTCGATTTTTTTTTCGTTTTTAAAATTGTAAAGGTATAATTTCACATTGGTCCCATAGAACCTTCGTAAATCGGTTCAGCAATTTGGTTTTAAAAACCAAAATACTGGTATAAGAGTGCCGTCCACGTAAACGAAATTAAAATAAACTTAATTTAATTTTAGGCTTTAAAAACACAATCTTAATTACAACATTACTTGTATTGTTAAGTACCCATTGAAAAGTGCCAAAACGCGTGTATCTGCTTTTTTATAGGATTTCATATGACGTCTTAAGGTCGATTTACATTAGACGAACGAATGCTCATTCTACCTTGCACTTCATTAAATTCATTTAATATAAACAGGTGTGAAGCATTCGTTCATTGTTCTGTTTGTATTCACAAAGCTAGCTTTCTTTCTTAACTCTCTTTTCTCGCTAGCCTGATGGCGGCACTAAAGCGTACGAGCAGTTGCTTAGAGCGTTCTTGCGTATTCGTACGTGGTCGCTGCTCGAGCGGTCTCTTTAAAGCGTTGTTGTGTTCTAGCGCTTCATTCGGTTTCGTTCGGTTGATCTAAACGTTTATTATGCAAGAATTCTTTGTTTCCAATGTTGCTCGTTGGTATTTTGGTATAAATTATATTCATTCTTGAAAATGTAATGTATATATAAATAGAAACATTGACACAAACATCATTTCAATACAAGGAATAAGAACAAAAGCAATTCTTTTGTTGGGAGATGTATAAGAATTTACAACAGGATCCAGAAAACGTTTAAAATGCTTCTATAGTAAAGTTCAAAAAGATTGTAAAGAAATGTTTGTGTGTTAGAGTTTATTATGATATTAAAGATTTCATAGATGACACAGCTTGGGCATAAGGCGATCGTTTCCAGACTGGCTCAATACATTTTATGTATTGTAGCAATCTTGACGTTTTTGAAAAAAAGAAAATTAACAAAAAATAAAGTTCCACTGAGTTTCTTTCTCGGCTTCTTCTTAGGCCTGAGGTTATACTTTTCTGAAACCGGGGGTAGATTTATTTTCTTGACGTTCAAAAAGAGATTAAAAATTCCTATTCCGAATAAAAATATTTTGATTTTAACGTTGAAAATGAGTTTTCGTTTACACAAAAAAAAAACAAGATCATATTCTGTATATACATAGGTAACTTTTCTGTAAGGTACAGTTAGTCTAACAAAAATTAATAAAAACGTTGTAAATATGCTTTAGATAATTTTATAATCTCACATTTTCCCATGGAGAGATTAGTTTGTTTACAAGGCGGCGATATTAAAGGAAGGAAATGGTTCGGGATTATGGTGTATAAAAGCTTCCTCGAGAGATGCCGGAACAAAGGCTGAGATAAATTAGACAACCGCAGCAAGTGGCCTCTTTTTCTCTAATAATTCCAACCTTCATCGAGGCTTTTACATTGTTCGGTAATTTATGTGCGAATCATTCATTACTTGTTTGTTAAAGAATAAATTGTAATTTATTTTTTAATTAAACCGCTTAGGTATTTTAAGATTTTTTTTAACGAGACTTTCAAAAAAGGAACTTTAAAAGTAAAATATGCAATTTTTTAAATTCAAAATCAAAATCAAAATATGCTTTATTCAAGTAGGCTTTTACAAGCACTTTTGAATCGTCAATACAAAAACAAAAGAAAACTAAACGCTAATTAATTAATTAATTTACCACCGGTTCGGAATGTAGATTCTACCGAGAAGAACCGGCAAGAAACTCGATAGTTACTCTTTTTAAAAGTTTTACGATGGGTTTACATTTATGAGTTACAAATATATTAAATACCCTGTGTGAATCCAGCTTATACTAAATCCAAGCATGTTTATCATCTATATAATCTTGAATAGAATAATATGCTTTAGCTACTAAGGATTTTTTAATATGTACATTGTATGTATTCGACTTCGATATGTATTCGACTGCATAGTTTTACAAGTTATATGCATTTTAAAATCAAATTGCTGAACCGATTTCCATGCAAAAGCATGGAATCAAAAAGTATCCTTTCGGACAAGAAAATAATTTTAGGAATCGGTTAATGAATGAATTAACCAATAAATGAAAAAAATACTATACAAAGTGAGAATCTCCTCCTTTTTTGAAGTCGTTTGGTTAACAATAAAAACATCATTTCTTTTACAGTTAATAAAACTGAAAACAAACAAAACTGACGAAAATATAATCCGGGAAAAACCAATTACTCTCCAATTAGAAGTTTGGAAACTTATTACATAATTTCCAATCGTTAAGGGCGATTTATTTGTTTACGGCTTTATAACTACAGAACTGGGACGGAGTAAGAAGAATAATACCTAAGAATATCAAATTAGAAACGAGACACAAGTATTAATGAGGTTCGTAGTTTTGTTTTGTTTGCGCTTGGATATTTTCTTTTGCAACATTATATTTAATTGCGTGTATGTTTTTCTAAAAACGTATTGTCTTTCTAGAGCAAAAATGTATAAGGAAAATTACTTAATAGGATCTTGTAGAAAAATTTCATAGAACAAAATAAGCTATTTAGACGAAAGCTATTTAGAAAATATTTGTTAAATACAGGAATTTAGATGCCATTGATCACATATGCATAGAAAAAAAATCTCCTTCTTTTACTCGTAATTTTATTGTTATGCAAACATACATATATTAATAAAAAGTGTTAATTAATTATTTTTACACATAATTAAAAAGTAAATAAGAAATCCTAAAAACCGAATCTAAAAAATTCAAGTCGTAATGGAGAAAAAGTATTACAAGGTTCGATGGACTCGAAACCTCGTAGAAGTGCTCTAAAAGTTAAATATTAAACACGTTAACTCACTATATACACTTCCTGAAATCCACGCGAACGGAACCCAGAGTCAAAGGAAGTGGTGAACAAAACTTGAATTAGGATAATTTAAGTTTTATTCACCACTTCTTTAAATGAGCACTCTTGTATATATGGATGCTGATAAGCAATAATGTGTCAACCCACAAAAAGTCCAATTTGGAGATATTGATGTATTTTGATACTACGTCACCTATATAACATTATTAAAAAAAATCAAGTCATCTAAAATAAATAAATATGGAAAAAACTTTCTTAACTCAATGCTTCGAATTTCAGGTGCGTTCCATATTTTACAATTTATACAATAATTTGAAATATTTAAAAACTCATTATTAGATAAAATTATAAATAAACCTATCTACTTTTGATTCATTATAAATTCTATCAAAATAGAAAAGAGAAGATGAATATACACGTCTGCAAACAAATTTGTTAAGAATAGGTTTGACATCTTTAGACGCCATTTTCTCAAAACGAAGTCCGTGTGGCTTGACACAGTATTGCTTATCAGCGTCCATATATGTATACTTTATCAACTTGAATGCCATACATATTTCAGTTATTTTAATTTAAAATCAAAACTACTAAATAGATTTCGATGAAAGATCTATCTGAAAGTATATTCATTCAAATAAATTATATCTTTAGAATTGCTTTAATATATCACAGTTCTGAGGTAAAAAATATTTAAAATATAATAACACTTACGAATTAAGAATCTCTTTTTTTTTATTGTCGATTGATTAATTGTTTTTCAGAAACTAGCAAAAAATAGTTATATTTTTAGAGATAAGGTTTTATTTTACAAGTTTTCTAGATTATTTTTGAAAAAAATTAGGCTTTAGAAATATTTTTTAAGAAATCCAAACCTAGGTCACACATATGTATAAATGAAAATATTTAACACTTTCAGACATTATTATAAGTCGCAGCAGAGAGTAAAGTTAAAAATGGTTAAAAATCCGCTTAAAAACGTTTCCGGAAATATTACGAATACATTTAAGCAAGAATTGGAAAGAAAATCCCGAAATCGGCCATAAAGCGCGCATTCTTGAATTATAAAGCAGGGTTTTTATTTGAGCTGGAAGTGAATTTGTCTCGCTTCCGTAAAAAGGTTTCCTTAAATATTTGAAAATGAAAAAAGTTTTCTCAGCGAGATGTTTCGGCCGCTTATACACATGTTTTGTTACAAGGATAAAATGCGAATACTTTTCTCTTTGGTTCAATTAAAACATTGTAACTTATTTATTATTTAATCCTTGACCCAAAAAAGACGTTTGTTATAATTTTCATGTGTCTGTGGCATCATAGCTCCTAACCTAAGCTAACCATTAGACCAATTTTTATGCGGTGTTTTGTTTTGCAAGTTGGTGTCGATGTGGTTCTTACATATGATTTATGAAGATCTGTTTAAAAGTTTGTAAGCTATCAGCTCTTTTTAGTTGTTAAAAGGATCTGAGTAATTTATACTGGTCGAATTTTCTCGAAATTTACTATACTGTGAATGATATTAAAATAACAATTTAATTTTATAAAAAACAAACATGGTTTTACTACATTTTTGAAACACAAACATTAAGAAAACATAAGGTTTGAATTTTATATTTGTATATGCATATTGTCTAATAATAAATGCTTTTTCCAATATACTTCACAGCATCATAACAATGAATTGCTAAAATAAATTGAAGCAATTACATAAAATTAATGTATAAACAATGAAACAATACCTACAATTTGCGGGAAAAATGTCGCTGTACTTAAATGAGAACGAAGGTAGGAATATTAGTAAATTTATTCAAGTAAAATAAATTACATCTGCGGGTGATTTGAATAGCTCTCCGCCATCTGGCACTCTGTGGGTCTTATTGCTCTGTGTTAAAGGCTTTACTCGAATGGAGCGTACAGTTTGATGGTCGTACAGACCGTGGCAGGATTAAGGAATGAGGACGTGTCATTTGTTGAGATATCGATCAGTAATTACGTCCTGGGGAATGAGTATTTCGGTAGAAGTGAGGAATTTTATCAGAATAAGGAATCCATTGCCTAATATCGGCGGGGATACTGCAAAACCGCGTATCTAACTTTTCCTATAAAGTCTAAATTTGAATTCAATGTTAAATAACATTGTTAATAAAAATAAAGCCTTATTAGTATTTGCCATGACGCAGTGAATTGTATTTGTAGTGTCTACGACGTCATGTCAAAATTTATTTATGATAAATATTAATTTTACAAATATCGATTATATAATTTTTAGCTAACTTGTTTTCTTATCAATAATGAAATTTAACATTTTATTCGAAGATGGACCTTATAGAAAAAGGTAGTTACGCGGTTTGATACTATCACCGAAGATATATTTAACGTTGTAATCATTTATCGTCATATGAAACACAAATGAAACAAGTGGTGATTTAATAAATACGTTTTAAATATCTTTCTGAAGAAAAAAACATTAATTATACTATACTTATACTGGAGTCTAATTATTATAATAAATATATCGCTAATTATGAAAAATTACAATATTAAAAATCGACGACAAAATTTTACAAAGAGAAAAAGTTAACCATTTTTTCTTTATATATATGTAAATTCAGAAAACATGACCTTATCGCTAAAGCAGTAATGTATAAATATAATGATGTTATCTATTGTATATCAAAACAAGCTATTTATTTATAATATTTTGAGTTAATAAGCGTATCGCGCATTATTTTGTACTCGTATGGTAAATACTTTATTTTTAAGATGGGAATATAATCTTATTTCAAAATGAAAAAAAAAACTTCCATCACGTGTAAATATAATCTCTTCTTTGTAAATACACAAAATTCTCGTTTAAAATATGTTTTAATTTATAAAATCCATGAGCTCAATGAATGGAATGAGAACCAATGATCGTGGATTCAAATTCTAGCACTACCGAGTTTACAAGTACACATTTTTTATTTCATTTTATCTCACATTCGGTAGTAAAGGACAATATCAACATCCCAAATGTATCGTAATTTTGACACATTTATCCATTGATCTGTAGTAGAGCAGCTCGATGTAAGTGAAAAAAAAAGCTTCTCTTTAATAGAGAGGAGAACCCTTTGCCCAGCAGTGGGATACGTTCAACCTGTTTTTGCAGTATACTGTACTTTTAAACATATGCCACCAAAAAGTTATTCTATAATTAAATTAAAATGTGATCAAAAACTTTATTGAAACAGCAGGTTTATAAAAAAATTACCAACAGTGTGAAATGACCTTTGGACAGTTTTAACCTGTCACCTTTACACCCACAGAGTTACAATTGCGTGGCCTTTTGTTAATCCCGATATTTTTATAGAGCCACTTATCTGGTATTAATATAAATAAACATACCTATACGTATAAAACGAATATTGTTGATATAATATTTAAGAATTTTGAAATTATTATGTATGTTGGTGTACTTTTCGTCCACATACTTTGCTGGCGAAGACGCTGGAAGCTGGCCCCTGCGATTTCACTCGGGTTTATGGTTACTGCTTCGCTCCTATGAGTTATAGCGTGATGTAATATAGTCTATAGCCTTCCTCAAACTATCTAACACAAAAAAAAAATTCAATTCAAACCAGTAGTTTCTGAGGTTTAGCGTTTAAACAAACAAAAAACTTTTCAGCTTTATAATATTAGTAAACAATTACAAATGAAATTTTATTAATAATATATCTACCTTGTTGTTGAACATGGTACTTTCATTTTAAAATTGTTTGGGTAGATTTTATCACAAAGTTTACAATTGTGACATAATAGAATACTTTTTTGCTCATTCTAACAATAAAAGTATCATAACAATATGTAACCGTGAACAAAAAATAAGTAAAAGTTACTCAATAATCTAATAATAGAAAGTATAATAATAAACAATAATTGGTTTTCCTTACACGCGTAACTCAGTGGGCGGGGAAAGATGAGACTCACTGAAATAGTTTGAAAAGAAAACAAATACCTGATTACGAAATAATGTTGATAATAACCTTGAAGTAGCTCTTATACTGAGAGCCAGAACTTACTCACTTCTTTCAGATTCCCCTTCATTCATCATTCGTTATTATTTTTTAAGCTGGCAATGCATTAGTCCTCTATTGCTGTAAATGTCCACGGAGGGCGCTGATCACGTATCATCAGGAGCCCTACGTTCTCGTTTGCCCACTATTAAAAAAAAGATAGTTGTAGTTTTGTGAATCAAGGTCTAGTCTGCTTTGGAAGCTTGTACACGAACACGATGAAGCGTTAGATGTACTATCCCATGAGGCACCTTTGTTAACAAGAACCCTCAGGCTTCTGGTACAATACAGACTTCTATAATAATAGCGATGTTGTCGTCCAATAAGTAAAAATTGTTAACACAAATAAATAAGACGAGAAGAGGACACATACTTTGGTGTGTTTTCATACTTCGGCAAGTACGTTGATCCCAACGTCTAATTCAAGAAGAAAATATAAACGTTTTGACCGAGAAAGTTAATCTATTATAAATATTATTTATCGGCAATAAATCGCACCGATATTAAGTAGTCTGTTCCAGATAAAATGATTGATGGCCGCCAGTGCTTTCCACAAGGTCGACACGTCACAATGGCTTGGCAAATAAATAAACGCGACTGGTCGTCCATTACAGTGAATTTATTGTCCAATTGGGCACCGTGTTAGACGAATTTGGAGTCGCAGAAAGATTTATTGTGCTGTTACTAAGCTTTTTTCGATCGCTTCTATGAGACATCATTGATCGATTGATCGAATATGATCGCTGATGGTGACATACTTTCATATATGGTATTATTTATAAAGTATGTTTTACGATTTCGATCGTTGACAGATTATTTAAAAAAAAATATCATGGAACTGTTATTAAAAATAAGAACACTATATTAAAATAGCACATAAATCAATATCACAACATACAAGAACCTCAAATTACTCTTTTCTTAATCATTAGCATCAATGACACTATAAAAAAGAAATGAACCACATTACTCTATGCTTATATTATACTAGCTGGTGCTAGGTTCGTCTCCGATGTCTCAAAGTGTCAGCCCGATCGGTTTAAAATTGACAAAGTTTCATACAAACTTTCATCCCCCCTTTTATTCATTTGGGGGTAGAATTATTCAAAATCCTTTCTTAGCGGATGTTTACGTCATAACATTTACCTGTATGCCAAATTTCAGACCGATCCGTCCAGTGGTTTTAGATGTGCGTTGATGGATCACTATGTCAGTCACCTTTAAGTTATATATATTAAGATTTCTTAACAGATTGCCCCACGCGGCTTCCCTCGCGTTTATGATTGGTTACTGCTTCACCTCGTATGAGTCGTAGCATAAGGAATTATAATCTTCCTGACATAACAAGCTAACCAACGCAAAAAAATATTAACTATATTGGTCGACTAGTTTTGGAGTCTAATCAAAGCAAACAAACAAACAATAAAATCTTTCTTCTTTATAATATTATTCTAGATAATCGGGTAAGCATAAGAAAAACAAATGTAAAATATAATCCTTTAGTATTATGACCAACGAAATATCCAATAAGCCAGCAAAGAGTATTCTCGATAAACCAATTCAATACTACGATGTGAAGGACTTTACCCATAATGGTTTTCAACGGACTTCCCGAATGCACTCAGTGTACGCAAACCGGCCGGTCGAGTGTTGTATTTGAGCTCAGTTTTGTGTAGAAACACAGCGCTATGCAACGATTGTAAATGGTTTATTTGAACTACGTATGTGGTACAAACGAAATTTGATTGAGTAATATATATTATATGTATCTTATCTAATAAATTCAAACGAACTATTCGTGTTTATATCCTATACATCTACATACATTTATGTATAAAATATTTTGGTAACTATATCGTAAACAGTTAAAATGATTTTGATCAAATTAGTTATTTAGGTAAGGTATTTCTTTTTAAATATATCTATAATTTTTTAAACACGATGAAATAATATTTTTATTAAAAAAAAGAATGTGTCGCCTCATGAATCTCATGAAACACACAGAGATAGATGTTTTTTTATTTATCTAAATATCTTCACGAAAAACAAGTACATACATGAATTCGTATATATTATTTTAGGTAATGATGTTGTATGAAAGGAGATCTAATAGTCATCACAGATTTAGTTATAGTTATATAATCTTTGCTAATATTATAAACAAGAAAGTTTGTAAGTATGTATGGATGTATGGACGTTTGTGACTCTTTCTCGCAAAAACTACTGAATGGATTTTGATGAAACTTTACAATATTATAGCTTATATATAGCATATAATATAGCATAACATATATGTTATGCTATATGCCTATAGGCTATAATTTATAAAAATATTGTGTGTATTGTCCAAAATATAACAATAAGTGTCAAGTAACTAAGAAAAAAAAAATACCATCTGCGAGCTATTCTAGCGTACGCTGCAAAACCGTTACAGCTTCACGTATGTAGTGGAAATCTTTATCTTAAATAGTCTTAAAAATAAGCCTGTGTGTATGAGATTTTACGTGTGAGCCATTATCGCTAAAATAGTGATCTATAATGATAAAAAATGATAATTTATTTAAAATGCTCATATTGGTAGTATCAAATTGATTCTTATAATAAACCAAAGATCTCTCAGAGTATCTGTCTGTTACGCATTCACCACTAAGGCATAGAATCAATTATATTTTAGATAGATAGGACCTTGGAGAAGAAAAAAGCTACTCGAAGAATTAATCCTACGTAGACGAAGTCGCAGGCGCTAGTATTCAATAAGTTATTAAATCTGACCATTTTTTTTTCTATTGTGATAGAATCAACTAGATTCGTACGTTGGATTGACAAAGGAAGGCACACACAAAATATGAGTGTAATGTAGTATTTTTAATACATATCTTGTTATTAATTTTTAAGCTAGCACTTGTTGATTATCTGTTACTGCAGATGATCATGGTTGTTAATATCAATGAAAGACAACGAAAGAAGACACCTTGTTTTTTGTATGGCGAAGGCATCGATATTAGTATGATTTTAATAATATAAAATAAATCCTTTATTAAACAGCAAAGTAATTAAAAAAAGTTTTACAAAATTAAACTATTGTTCTAAACTTTAGCCTATTATATTTCAGTTTCTCGCTAACAATGGATTGTAATCATTAAACTTAGAAATTTTCAACGCAAAGTTACTTGTTCTCCATTAAAAGGTCACAGGGTATAAATAAAGTTCGTTGTATCTAAGGCGAATTTAATCTCCATAAATCGGATTTAGATTATTACGCATAACGCAATTTAGGAAAAAAAATCTTAGAGGAAAATAATTTTAAAAACCTTACGTAATTCGTATTAGACATTCGAAAGAAATTGAAATAATTATTTTACTTTTTAATTAAATATTATTGACTACGTAATGAACGTATTAGGAATCTTAAATAAAAAAAAAATATTGCGAAGAATGAAAGACAGTCTGTCAAATAACATACTCTTTATTCCGAAAATATAAAAAAAAAATAACATGAGATACATGAAAAACTACTTCTCTAAACCTACTGTCTATATAAATTTGGGAAACCTTCATAAATTAATAATAAAACCCGAATGCGTAACAAGACCATAGAGAATCGTTACAAACCAATTTTAAATAGTTATAGATTCTAAACGGTGATTCAAATTGACAAATGATATAAGACACCTAAATATATTTTAAAATACCAATCGAATGGTACCCCACTTAATACAGTTCTTCGACTTTCATTATTTTCTTTTTCACATTATGACGTCTTAAATCTACCATTTTGACTTTTCCAAATGATTACACTTTTTAGACATTTGCGCCGTTATGGCGAAACGACGTGTCATAGACACATACAACCATATATACATACATAGACTGATACACACATTACCCTCCCTTACGTCGCGCAATCGGGTAAAAATACGTCCACTGTTATGCCCTAAGTATGCTATGTGCACGATAGTAGCGTCATCTGGCGTTAATATTGATACTTTTGACGTTAAATTGATCGTTTATAATAAAGTCTGATCTGAAACACACACGATGCGACGTCATTTAGATTTTCATAATGAGACGTCATAACGTTTCAAGATATCGTATGTCGTGTTTTTTTTTGGTCTTTGTTATAAAAATTAGTTGGCAAACGAGTAAGCAGGACACCTGATGTGAAGCGATCACCACCGATTATGGACATTTGAAGCACCAGAGCCACAAAAACGTTGCCAGCTAAAAAATTAATATGGGATGAAAGGGGATAGGAAGTAAAGAAAGGAATAGGGGTGTAAGCTTCCAGCTCTCTTATTCTCCGTAGGAAACGCAATTATATTAGCTATTTCAGGTTAATCTTCCGTGAGAGTGAGTTACTGCCCCGTTCGAGGCAGCCTATATACGAGCTGTAGTCAGTGGACTACAACTAGGCTGTACATCAATTAATCTTCGGCAGTTTATCTTGAAATTTATATAACAGCTTGCGTTGCAATTGGCTGCGAACGATTTGTCAGTTCCCATAACTTAGTTGACGTATGGATACTGATAAGCAATAATGTGTCAACCCACAAAGAGTCCAATCCTGAGATATTGACGTTTTCTGATGATACGTCCTGTTTTTGACATTATTCGAAAAATTTCAAAGTCATTTAAACTAAATAATTATGGAATAAAATTCTTAATTAAATATTTCACATATTGAAGTGTGTACCATATTTTGCAATATGTAATAATCTAAACTTTTGAAATACATATTATTAGACAAAAAAGTTTTTGTTATATCAATATGTTTTTAATTCATTGCACCTACCAAAATACTATCAAAATAGAAAAAAAAAGATGAATATATACTTCTTCAAAAAATAATTATGAAGAATAGGTTTGACACCTTTAGACGCCATCAAAATGTTGTCCGTGCTACCGAAGTTGACATAGTATTGCTTATAAGCGTCAGTATAACCAATACGCAAAATCCTCGATATCGCTGTCGCTTATGACGTGATCACGTCAGCTCGCGTACTGGCGTAGGCGGTCGCATCGATCGTAACCCCTGACATTAACTGAAGACAGCGCGTTCACGGCGAGGGCCGTTTTCTGATGCCAGTTTAATCTTATGTACAGGCCAAACAATTACCAATTACCAGGAGGGGGATGCTTTGGAATAAGTGTTTATAGCACACGCAAACAAGTAAAATTGCTTACTCGTTATATGTACTTAAGAAGTAGAAATTGTTTTATTTACGTGGTAAGTTTATATGATAATAATGTACTGTTATCATGATATATTGTATAACAATAATTATTTGATATTATAGTTTGAAAACTTTCACACATTATAAAATTAAAAATATGTGTCAGTAACTGACGAAATAACGACAATGATCTCAAATAAAATTATTTGAAACATTTTTGAAAAAGGACACAGAAATCGAACAAAAGATTTTAAAAAATATATCTGAAAGCATATCAGACTGCAAGCGCAATTTTGCAATAGAAATGACCAAAATAGCCTAGTTCTGAATACACCAGCTGGCTATGGCAATGTAACTATACTATATGAGGAAGGCTCATCGAAACTAGGTCACGCACACATCCACTAAACACACAAGCGTAAAGCAGTTCTGTACGCAGACGCGTAGCTACCTGACACTTTTACGTCGGGCATTAAATCGCAGCCACGTAGTAAGCGAATTGCTATTTTTAAAACGGTAGCTTAATAGTTCCTAGTGTGTATAAATTAAGGGCATGATTGTATTGTTATTCTCCGTTCAAATAAACGAAACAATCACTTTTATGACAGTAATCACATCATAATGACGTGTAATTTTAATAATGTAGTTATCTTTTTATGAGTTATTAACTATTTATGGACTTTTTTAGTTCGTAATAAATTAGTGAACTCGATAACTTTTTTAAAGATTCACGCATAATTTGCTTTACCTTTTTTAACGTTAAAACATTGTTTTCAAGGACTTTGTTAAGTTTTAATTAGATTCCCGAATGAATAATGGACATGGATTAAAAAAATGACATCGTAATTGGATTTCATACAAAAAAGACCTATATATATAGTTGATCATGAAAATAAAATAACGAAACTTTAATTGTAATATATCGTGAGTATACATTTTATTTTACTCATTTTTAATACTAGCAGCTGCTGAAATTTTTAGACATTTAACATGGAGAATAAGTTTACACATCTCACATAGAATAAGTTTTGTTAAAAACATCTAAATCTTATATATCAAGTGAGCGCGTGACAAAAACCAACCACTGATAAGCGTTCGAAATGTTGGTGTGTAAAATTATTAGTAATATACACGATTAAAATCGGAAGTCCATTATTTTAAACTATCTGTATCAATTCAGGCTACAATCTGAAAATTTATTTCTTATATTTTTCTGAAAAGAAATCAATTGGATGCTGATAAGCAATAATGTGTCAACCCACAAAAAGTTAAATTCGAAGATATTGATGTATTTTGATACTGCATCACCTATTAAACATTATTTAAAAAAAATTGATGTCATATAAACTAAATAAATACGGAAAAAAGTTTCTTAATTAATGTGTTCGAATTTCAAGTGCGTTCCATATTTTGCCATTTATACAATAGTCTCAAATATTTGAAACACTTTATTAACTAATATATTAAATATATCAGCCTCATTTTAATGACTTATACCTTTTATCAACAAATAAAAGAAGAGATGGATACTTCTTCAAACATATTTGTTAACAATTGGTTTGACATCTTTAGATGCCATTTTCTCAAAATGAAGTCCGTGTGGCGTGAGATAGTATTGCTTATCAGCGTAATTTTATATTAATGAGTATAATATGATTAATATATGAACAGCCTAAATGATGAAATGGATAAAAACCATCTTAAACGAACATCCAGGCGAGCAGTATTGAGATTACAAGTGTCAGAAATTGGTGGTTGACCTCCAAAGTGTTTCAATTCGTCTTTTATTCCGTGAGAAAAGCTGTATGATACGTGTAATAGAAGAGTTAATTCGCAGCGGAATTAGGATATGGCAGCGTTACCACCACAACTATGGAAGATAAAGTGGCACGCGATAATATTCCATCAATAGCATCGTTTCATTTTCCTATCCTCGCTCAGCGCAGCTATAGTGGAAAAGTGTAGAATATAGCGATACCATGTTCAACCGATGTACGGATTATAGACGTAAATAAATGAAAAAAATCACAGCTTCACATCACTAAGCTCTTCACGTACTGTATACAGTTGAACAATGCGCGTAACTTCACAATACCTTCCTCATCGCTCAGGTAACTTGCACCAGAGAAGTGAAAACGTATCCTTTGGCCCCGTATCTTACTTCCCAACAACATACGAGGCCTACAACATAAACATACAATGAAAGAAAAAAGAAAATTCGTATAATATTTCACTTTTACGTAGAAAAAGTATACAAAGTTTTTCCATGATAAATAAGAAATAATTGTGATGTAAATTCGATTTGAGATGCTTCCAATCGAAATGTTTGTCATTCAAAGAAGCAACACTGAATCAATAACACATTATTTCTAAGAATCAGTATTGAAAAAGTATTGAAATATCTTGAATCACTTATGCATGCATGTCTTATTTTCCCGGCTGACGAAAAACGATATTACCTTGTTTGATACCACGGAAAACATATTAGAATGACATCAGCGATAATAAGCATCTGAAACATTACATTAAAATACGATAGTGAAAAGGTTATAGTTGTATCTTATGATTTCTCATAAGTAAAATTACCTTTACAGAGCCATTAGAATAACAGTGCTGTAAAGCCTTAACTACAATAATATATTAAGTAACAGAGTATGTTTGGCGTGTTAATAGAGCGAAACAAGTACTTTACAATTAAAAAAATCAAATTGTGTTACGTATTACTATTTGTTGAGGTTATCCTAACTTCTTAACTAATTTCGGCAACGCATTTCGTAGCTCCTCTGGTGCTGTAAATGTCCATGGGTGGCAGTATTCACTTCCCATTAGGTGATCTGTCAGCTCGTTTGACCCCTATCCTTAAAAAAAAACTAATATTATTAATGTGAATGTAACATCGTCGGTCTGTCGGTTAGTTTGTAATGTTGTCATGCCTTATCTGCTGAAATTTTGATTCATTTTGGTATATAAGGATGCTGATATGCAATAACGTGTCAACCCACAAAAAGAGAAATTCGGAGATATTGGTGTATTTTGATACGGCATCACCTATTTAACATTAATCAATAAAAAATAAAGTCATATAAACTAAATAAGTACGGAAAAAAGGTTCTTAAGTAATCGTTTCGAAATTCCAGGTGAACGACCTAACAACTTATTTTGTAATTTATACAATAATTTTATATTTTTAAAAACTTTTTATTAGATAATATATTAAATATATCAACCTATTTTTAATCAATTACAGCTTAAATAAAAAAAAAAGTAAATAAAATATGGATAAATACTTATTTAAACCAACTCATTAATAATAGGTTTGACATTTTTGGACGCCATTTTCTCAAAATGAAGTTCGTTTGGCTTGACACAGTATTGCATATCAGCGTCCATATAGGATGCGACCGTAACTAAAACTTGAAGAAGGTAAAACAAAGAAGATAAGTTTCTACCAGGACTAACTAGTAGGAAAACGACACGCTATGACACTTTTTTTTATAAAATGAGGTGGCGGGCACCTGATATTAAATGACCACCACCCATAGACAGAGACAGTTGAAGCCTCAAATGCATTGCGAGCTCAAAAAGAAATAAGGTTTGAAAGGAAAAAGGAAGTAAGGGAAGGAATAAGATTATTAAGAGCATTAGACGAATAAGAGCATCGCAGTAACGACAAACGTGAACCAGCCTCGTAAATATCGTAACGCGAGTGTAAACGCGTGGTACAGCTAGTCTTATATAAAAGCCGAAATGGGCTATAATACAGAACATAAGGCCACGCGGATTTTATCGATTGCAGCAGATTTAAATCCGGGAGAGCACCATTGAGTCTAAGTCCTTGTGTTTAAAATTCATCTCATGCTCGGCTATGAATGAACACATCGGTGTTGAAGCAGCGTGGTTGATAGATCCACTTCCTTCTTCTTAACAGGATCTTTGTTTATTATGCGGATATTAACAGACTAAAGAATCTTTTTTCACCCCTAAGAATATAAGTTTTGACCAATTAGTTTATACCTACTTCTTTACGGATAGTGATAATAACACTTTAATAAACCAAACCATTATTAATTAATATAGTATAAACAATATCAAACTTTACTTTACTTTAAAAACGGAAATCTAATTTAAAATTTAAATATTAAAGTAAATCGATCCTTTTAATTATTTTAAAAAGTTTCGTTAACTATATTAGAAAATCAATTAATTAGCTTAAATTTACACTAATTTAATAAAGACAGAGCATTGTATGTGCGAAGTAAATTCCGGAACCACTGATCATATTTTGAAAGGTACATTATTCTAGTGGTTATAGGCTATATTTTATGGGTATTTTTTTAAAACAACATCTACATGAATAGCACTAGTGCATTATATTTGACGTCGTTGTTACCAAACCCAAACCAAATAAAGACGTCTTACCCTCGACTGAAATGGAAAATCGAAAATAAAACAATCAGTTATGTTAATATGAAAAATGACTTATGCTTTATATAAAAGCATACTTATTCATAATAGATTGAAGGGGGAAATAAATGAAAGGCAATCAAACCCCGCTTCGGCGTCCCTGACAAGCGCCTCGCTAACCGAGTTCTGCCATTATTCCAACTTCTTGAATTATTGTACCCATTGTTGTTTGAACCGATATTATGGTAACATATTTATAAACTTCATTGCTATATTTAATTATGGCAACTTAATAAAGGTTATATTATGTATAATATTTATTGCTTTAAATAACAATACTTATTTTTACGTATAAAAATGAAAAGGGCACTACTGCTCAACGTAAAAAATAAATAATGAATGTGATTAATTATTGTTTGTACATCTTAGCTACACTGTATGTTTTAGGATAGGAGATAAGTGTGACGTTTAGATGTTATGTTACAATAAATAACCTCTTTTATCTAAACAAGAAAAATATAAAAATCCATTTTATACTAATTATAATATATATTATTATAATTCGTATAAAAGAAATTTAAAGTACATATTAAAAAATCCTTAGTAGCTAAAGCATATTTAGTATAAGCTGGATTCACACAGGGTATTTAATATATTTGTAACTCATAAATGTATGTACCCATCGTAAATCTTTTAAAAAGAGTAATTATCGAGTTTCTTGCCGGTTCTTGTCGGTAGAATCTACATTCCGAACCGGTGGTAAATTAATTAATTAAGTAGTGTTTAGTTTTCTTTTGTTTTTGTATTGACGATTCAAAAGTGCTTGTAAAAGCCTACTTGAATAAAGCATTTTGATTTGATTGATTTGATTCTGTAATAAGATTTTTCTTTCACACTAAAGATTTTTCAAACGTTTTTACGAGAAGTAGTATATTATTTCGGCAATAAATTGTCATAAGCACATTAATATTAAGTTATTTACGTGTAGTTACTGCCGTAAAGGTTTAATTACCTGACTACACTAACCGTACAATTATTCAATTTGTGGCTTTCTGCACGCACGCTGAAGCTTTTATGTTAAATTTATAGCAACACTAGTTAAACCCGGCATGAGTTGCAATTTTACCTAAAATATAAAGATTTTTTTTTAGGCCAAGAACTCTCTTATTCTTAACACACTCAACCAAAGTTTCATCACAACCCGATCAATGGTTTTGGAACACATAGAAGACATACAAATATTGATTTTTATTTAGATAAATTAGGTTTTCAATAAACAATTTAAAGGATAATCCTTAAAAAATAATTAAAATAATACAAACCGTTTAAATAATATCCGTATTATTTTGAAACAACTGCATAATTATTCTTTTTAAAGGTGACCCCTTATGACAGGGTTGTCATAATAGCGAGAATAGAAATAAAAAATTTGGAAAATTGGTTCAAAATCAGCTATGGCCTATTATATCCCTAAAAACAAGCAAAACATTAGCATATGGAGTATATCCTTCTTTATACAAGACGGTTAACTTGCAATAACATAGAACTGAGACTTAAAAATATAACTACGATATCTTTAACATTTTATAATTCGATGTGCTTTTAAGGTCAAAGTTGAGACGTTATTACTTACGCAATCTTTGTACCTATATAAGATGTTCGAGACTCTTTTACCCTGAATTAACATTTATATTTTGTTTTAAAATAAATCCAGGTTTTATATTAGGATAAATAATGTGCATATAATTTTTGTCATAGTAATTTTGCGTTAAGCAAACACGTTCCCTGTGGGATATCGAAAACCTCCGCTATGAAAGTAGTCTTTTAGTATAGTCTAAATTTTTTTTACTTGTCTTATATAGTAGACAAATATGACGTTTTTAACGACCCGCAAGAGTTAGAGATATTAAATAACCGATTTAATAATTGAACTGAATCATTTATACAATGAAAAATAACATTTGAATATTTGTCATTTTTGTTCCGGATGTTACCAAATGACACAAGTAAAGAAACATCGACTATATACAACATTTTAACACTTTCGATGTTTTAGTGCAAAAATCAGCTGGATAATAACGTGAATTCATTGCTATCACAAAAGGCTACATTCCGACAGTTGATTTCCGATTTTAATACTAAAACGCTTTCTTAAACTGTTTTAATGTGATGTTGTTTTTATAATTAGCCCCCAGAAGTCAAATTTCAGAATGTTAAACATTTGATGCCGACAGTGTACAATAAAAAGATTAACTGCCTTACTACAAAAGATTTAAACAATTGTTAAACGCGTGTTTAAAAAATCCGTACTACAAATGGCTGTCTAAGGACAGTTTTGAGTTTGTCGTGCTTTAGACGTAGCTTAAAACCCTATATTAGCTGTCAAATGTAATGTGTGACATTATATTAATAAGTTTTTCATGATTTTAAGATTTGTATATGAATTTTTAAACACTATTTAACTAGACACGTGTTGAACATGGTTTTATTATTCTTTTGTAGTATGGCGATTAAACTTTAGACGGTTATACGCATTTTTCATAACCAATGTCTTCATAATTTCGAATACATATAAATCAAAACGTTTTAAACTACCTATGAGCCTTTTTATTTGAATAAACATAAGAATCTTCTTAACTCTTTTTGTATAAATATTACTTATAATATATTTATATCCGATTTTTATGTGTTTAAAAGATACGCTGCGGACATTTTTGTACTCGTTATAAAGCACCATTTTGTGACAGTATTCGTCATAAAAATGCTCGCAACGGCAATTATTTTCTCCAGCTACATTTACATTACTCACTGTATCTCATAAGACATACTCAACATAAAAAATACTATAAAACCATTATATACTAGCCATAATAAAGATATGTTGAAGTAATTGTATCAATGATTTTTTTTGGTTATTGTTATAAAATAATATATTTTAATTTACGCTGGTAAGCAATAACGTGAAAAGCCACACGGATATCATTTTGAGAAAATGGCGTCTAAACATGTTAAACCTATTCTTAATATTTTTTTCTAAGAAGTATGTTATATATTACTTGTTCTGTTTTAATAAAAGGTATAATTAATTAAAAGCAGATTAATATAGCAAAAAGTTTTATCTAATAATAAGTGTTTCAAATATATGAGACTAGCTGGTTTAGGGTTACTACTTTTCCTATATGTCGTAGCGTGATGTAATATAGCCTATAGCCTTACTCAATAAATAAATTACCTAACACAAAAATAACTTTCAATTCGAACCAGTAGTTCCTGAGATTAGTGCGTTCAAACAAACAAACAAACTCTTCAGCTTAATAATATTAGTAATTATTGCATATTGCAAAATATGAAACACTCTTCAATATTTTAAACATTAATTTAATAAACTTTTTCCGTACTTTTAAGTTTCGATGAGTTTTATTTTACTTGGATTATGTTATATACGTGATGCATTATATATCAATATATCCGAATTTGACTTTTTGCTTATCAGCATCCAATTGTCCATTCTCAATATAAGTTGGCAAGTTTTTAATACAACTTTTGTAGTTTTACGTAAATTTCAGTTATTGTTGAAGTAATTCTACTATAGCAAGCAATCTTATTTATTAATCCGAATGAAAACGAATGGATCTTTATCGATCTTTCATGCAAAAACATCTAAACGGATGAAACTTGCAGCAATAAAGTTTGCTAGCTGCCACTTGCGGTTTTCACTCGCATTTATGGTTATTACTTCGCTTCTTTGCGTTGTAACGTGATGTAATATAGCCTATAATCTGACTCAATAAACAAGGTATCCAAAGCAGGACTAATTTTAAATTAAATAATATCGAATTGAAGATTTGGTTTACAGATTACAAACTTACCACTACATACAAACTTATCAACAAAATTTACCTCTTTTTAAAACTAGTATAGATATGCCAAAATACCTATAAGCTTTTTATCACCATGACTAGTAGGCCACAATATTTTCAAAAATTATTAATATAATGGTGTACACATATTGTTAAAAAAAAATATTATTTTCTACTTCCCGTATT
This sequence comes from Hypolimnas misippus, assembly GCA_037950945.1. Classification (NCBI taxonomy): domain Eukaryota; kingdom Metazoa; phylum Arthropoda; class Insecta; order Lepidoptera; family Nymphalidae; genus Hypolimnas; species Hypolimnas misippus. The sequence continues at coordinate 4,804,772 of JBBEEQ010000024.1, forward strand.
CATCTGTTCCGTATCCATTTATTTTTGAAGCGTAAAAACAACAATACAACGTACAAGAAGAAATAGCAACATTCACCCTATCTTGACATGTGTTTATCACTGTCCCACGAACGCTTCAAGAATATTCGGCCGAGATAACCCATTTCGCAAATATATGTGAGACATGGCCGACAATAAATGTTCTAGGGGGCTGTGTTTCTTTTGTGTACGAGTTTCGACACGTTGCTTTGTTTAGCCCCCTGCCCCAATTTCCCCGACACGGTTTTCAAATGCACACACACACACAAACGCCGTCTAACACAATCTGAATGCATGAAAACTTTAAGTTTATTTCTCTAAGTTCTGTTTAAAACGCTATCCAATTGTTTTAAATTTTATTGAGCTACATTTGTTTTTATGTTACGTCTTTTATAAATAGTTAAGTGATTTTAAATATTGTTCAAAATTGTAAATGTAGAGAGCCTATCTATCGAGTTTTGTTTTATAAATCGATACAACTTATTAATTATTAAATGTAGGACAGTTTAGAGTTTTTTAGTATATCAAAAGTGATATAGTGTAATTCCTTTAATTAAGTGCTTTAGATAAAAAATAACAAGTATTATAAAGCATTGATTTCGTTCATTTATTTTTTTAAAAACACCAACAGGGGCAGCAATAATAAAAGCCGACAACTAATGCAAATACTATGTAAGAAAATTAATTGAGCATCTAATTATAGGTGTAAATATCTGACACAAAAAACAACAAAATTCAAACTTAACACAATAAAAAAAATAAAGTACTGAAAAAGTAATTTTAAATTAAGTAGCTTTCCAAAAAAATGATAATTATTGAAGAGCAAAATTAAGCAACACAATAGGTAAGAAGATTATGAAAATTAAAGCATCAGAGTTATAATTATTAATTTACCTTTCCAAAACGAAGGTAAAGATTTTTTTAATAACGACATTTATTAATCCATATCGAATGCGTCATATCATTGAAGTGACCTTTACAATATTCGATAAACGGTACATACTAATCTTCAATAACATTTCCGCTACATCTAAATCATATTACATCCCCAGTGCATGGGCAACAACGGGGGGTGTAAAGGTGGGCGCGGGCGGGGTGGTCTGAAAGTGCAAAGGTGCAATCAATGTTTCTATTTATAGCGAGCCCGGGCATACCTCTACTAGGAGATTTCGATTTATATGTATTTAATGACATCGAGTTTTTAGAGTAATCGAATAAATGGTTTAAAAAAACCTTTAATGACAATAATGATGTCGTCAAGATTAGGTTGTATGTTGTTTGATTAAACTGTTAGTTTATTTATAATCTCTATATAAAATAAATCTGTTCACTTATGTAGCTTAGCGGATTTCCAAGCGATTTATATTATAATATAATAATCTGTTCTTTATTAAGATTAAGCAAACCTTGATTTTAAAGTTTTTATGAATCAAGTTAATATAACACAACTTCTCAATAATATTTAATATAAAAATATTACATTTTAATTGATTTCCTATTTAATTTAAAAAAAAAAAACTGAATTTTTATAGGACTAACTTTTACATTATAATATTTTATTTTTAAAGAGACAATCGGCATATCGTTACTACAGTTCTTATACCGCCTATGTCAAAATTTGCAAAACGAAAAACCTTCATTATTTTTCATAGATTCCATTTTGAATTAATAGTATATTATTTTAAATAAGATTTTCATATCTTCAGTGTACACATATTAAATTACATTTATTATTAATTCAAAATGGCGTCTATGAAAAATTGTATAACTTTTCATTTTTCTTTAAAATTACTAATTTTTACTTACGCGGTTGCGGCTAGCACTTCAGCGGCGATGTAGAAACAATTTATCAAATATAAAATTTGAATTCTGACAAAACTAATCACTTAATATACGTCGATCGCAACACAAAATCTGATCTTCTGTTAAATAAAAGGATATAAAGCATTATTAATTACGTTACTACACTATATATATTTTTTCTAAGTGCTTCCCCACGATATTTTTCTTTATATAGAACAAAATAAGATTTTAACATAAAAGCCCTTACAAACTTAGTGGTGCTTTTAAAGCATAAAGCCGTCAACATCTTTGTCCACATTAATCTACCGAATCATGTTAGCTCCTAATATGGGTCAAATTAACAAAAACGTAAACAACTTTAAATGTATAGTTATATAAAATTATATGACACTAAAATGGCTCTGGTGTATAATTGCTTCATTAATTAAAAAAAAGTATTTTACGGTCATACGTTTCGACTCTCAAATATACGAGTTCTAAAAATAGAAAGTATAAACAATACAGTACGTAAATCCTGAATACGATAAAGCATAATACATTTAGCGTTCATTTCCAACGAACACTTTTAATGTAGCATTTGCAATCTCGATAATTCGACACGATTTTAAAGCCCTCTAAATGTCAGAGTGCGTTCCGAGCTCGGAACCAATTTGCAAGCGAACAAACTACGTCATATCTGTACCGAGCTATCCGTCTCTCTCTACGATCCCTGGGAAACCTAGAAACCTGCACAATTCGAGGACCAAGGATCAGTCGATGTTGAGCTCTACTGCGCTCGTAATAAAGCACATAAAATCACGTTATGTGCTATACGTTGCTATACGTATGACCTGTTGCATCGACGTCATCATATGGGTATATAATCAATACAAAATGTTTGCAGGAAGCTGAGAATTGACTACATAAGATCGTACCGTGATCTGATTTTAAGGTTTGTTAGTCAAAATACCATATATTACTGAAATGAATGGACTTATTTGTTGTGTTATCATTTCAGTACATGTATTTAAACATATGTACATGAAAACAGTAGTTTTAGTTTAGGCAACATTTTCGGTATTTGGGTCGTAAAATAAAGGGCGTAACATGTAGACTTGTGCCAAGTAACGCTGTGATTTTCAAGATAATGGAATCCCTCATCTAACTCAGGAGAAAGTTTTAGGAAAAACGTACTATGAGATTACATTGCTAAATTCGCAATGCAAAAAGCATTTTATTTAAACTTTACGAATGGATTAAATAATTAATTCTATTACTTCGATTACTTTGTCTTGGATAAGTAAACTAAAACTGAGGGTGTTTGTAGTTTACATATTCTTATAGCACACAAAGTTACAACTACGTCGATTAATTAATAACGCTATTAACATTCACTCTTGACTCAGTATAATTCGAAACAAAGAAAACATGAACTAATTTAACTTGATTCATACCAAGTAACAAGTTTTAACCACTGACTTCAAAATACTAGTTTTTTGATACTATTACAAAGTTACCTTACTTTTAACTTAGATCTTAAGTGTTATTCCTGATAACACATAGGGTATATGTATTGGTATGTATGCTCTTTTATTTAGCTAAACGGTGAAAATGACTTAGACACCCAGTAAATTTTATATCAGCAGATATTATCAATTTCGATTTTGCGGCTGTTCATTTTAATAAACAAACATTTTCTTTTCTTTCATTCTCCTCCTGAGTCAGGGGTCGGAAACTGGCACAACACAAACACAAAAACCCAGAACAGGACACTTTCGTATGGCCAATACAGATGTTTGCCGTTAACGCTTCTGTGGCAGTGACCACTTCGCCAACCTATCTATCAAAATCTATCAAATTGAACTTTTATAATATTTCTTACACTAAATTATTTTTAAAAGAACAAAATTCATGTCCATTAAATAATTTGAACAATGTTATGTAAACGATGATTCCATGAAAATAGTTGCGGAAAGAAGGTGGAATTAATATTTCGATAGTTAACATCATCGATTATTGAAGCATTTTTGATGCTTCGCATTATGAGTCGTTCATTATTCATTTTCGAGTTTGTCTGGAATAATGCACGGCACGGGAATTGTTTTTATATACTTGTGAATTTACAAAATAATTTCAAACATTCGAAAAATGTATACCTTGATTACAGGATATTTTAAAGTAATTACAAAGGAATAGTTAACATACCCTTTCTAAGTTATGTCGGGACATAAATGTGGGTTATGAATCCGGACTTTATGACAATCGCACGTACAGTGTCCCCCAAGAATTTCGTTACAACAAAGATTTTATTTCCTTGTCAATAAGAGTTACAATGTAAGATATATTGTACATTTCCATGGTCCACCGTACGCGTCCTCTACGTTCAGCAATAAATAACATCTGCGGGTTTAGCTAAACTTTGCCAATGCTTGTAGAACGAGAGCTACCGTTGCCCTAAATTCAATGATTGATCGACACGAACACATTGTATAAATATGGATACATCGAAATGAAACGACGGATTTATGTTTGGACATGTTCTGATGAAACCTTCGAAAGTATGGGTGAAGAACACATATGCACATACGTATGTATATGCATTGGATTCACTGATGTCTGTGTGAGAAAATATTACGTAGAACTCCTGAAATATATAAAGCCAATTTTTAATACATAATTATACATATATGTAAGTTAATATGGTAAAATCTTTTTAAAAGATATTTTAGTACTTTAGCTTTAAATAATGAACCAGTTAATTTTTTCTGTTTGTTTAGAATAATTAAGTTAACAAATAAAATATATTTTGAATAATAATCATAGTGTTTTACAGATTTGTTTTCTAGGTAGTTAAATTTAAAGATAAGTAAGACAACTTATTTTTTTTATTAATAAAGGATGAAACATAATTCTAACTTATCAATATAAACATTTCCCTTTGACAAATAACTGTTCGGTTAATATATTAGTTTTCAACTAAAAGGCAAAGAATTGAATTGAATTACATTAGTTTTGAATTTGACCTTAGGCGAAAATTACACTTATAATATGCTCAAAGACTTTCATAAAGATTTACATAAGTTATTACATTGCTTTACATTTAAAAGAATTTATTTTCAGTGCCTTTATTATTGACACTCACTTCTTTCGTATGGTTACCTAGTAAATCGTACCAGGTTACATACATTTTTATGTCAGTTACAAGAGTAAAAATTACAAATGTAATTTACGCCTTCGATTTCCTCTTAACGAACGTAAAAAACGTTAAAATAATGGACGTTACGCCATCAAAATTTTGCGTTTATTCAAATATTATTTGTATTACTTTTAATGTAGACAGATAAATTCTAATATGTACATAAACTAAGAATATAATAATAAGTATATTTCTATTCATTCTCATTTAGCAATAGCACTTTTTCTTTTGTTTTTCAAATTAGTAATAAAAATATTGATCTATTTTATGATTGAAGAGTAAGTCCCTGGTGAAGTGGTTCTGTACAGGAGATAAATGTGTCATGTATGGGTAATAAAATATGCCACATTTTAACACATTATGGGGGTGTTTTCATAGAATAATCAGAAATCAAGATACAGAAAAGCATGATTTCATTGCGATAGTTATACTGGGAAATTCATTTATGCATCCCGCCCGAGAATTCAGGCTCTTGACACTAAAAGATGCACCAGATAACCCACTAAAACCCAGCGATGGTCTCATCGTCTTGGATCGGCGCCACGGGTTCGCGTACGCATGCTGCCGTGGCGCCCCGACAGTCGGTCTATCTCTGTGAAACTCCTTTACCCGGAGAGGGCTCACGGACACCGAAAAAATTATTAACTACCTGGTTTAACTGAATTTGCTTACATCTTTAGAACATAGCCATATTTTTCTTTATATTTTATAAATAATAAAATAATTTTAATTTATTTATTATCGTATGCGTGTTATAATAAGAAAATGCTTTAATCAATTCAATTTCGTTTAAGTTTTTATCTGATTTCAAAAACGTTTTAATATCATAATGTAAGTAATCCGACAAATTATTACGGGTTAAATTGGGGTGAATTCGTGTCAAGGTTGTATTTGAGTGGGGTGAAAGTCAAATATTTCCAAAGTAGCACACCCCCGGACGGTGAGTTGTCTTGACGTAAATAGCATTGATGTTCTGCTATTATTAAGAAAATTAACTACTGAACTAATTTAACTACGCTACAGAATTGTATATTGTAATTACGTTAATATTTATAACTTTGATATTATGAAAATATTTTTTTAATACAAATTAAATTTACCAATATTAAAAAAACAGTTTTTAGTTTTTTTATATAACTATATGACTTAGTATAATTATTTGTTAAGAGAAATACACGTATAAAAACATTAAGCTGTTTTTTTTTGAAAATTAAGTTTTAAACTTTTAATTACAATTTAGAAGTAATAAAATTTTGCTTAAGCGTGAATCTTAAACAATTTTGTCTGAAAGATTTATTTTAGGTATGTTATTTTTATAAGATATTATTTTAGTATTATTTTTACTATACAATAGGATATTTTTAAACTAAAACTTTGATTTATTTTATATTATATCTTACTATCATACTTTATATTATAAATCCTAATGCTTTGTGGGGATAACTGGATGAGTTTCGCTCTTTCAACGAAAAGCTAAAAAGGTTTTGACGAAAGTTTACAGTAAATATGCTTATACATCAAAATAACACATAATTTTCTTTGAGCCAAAAAACCACGCGATCGAAAGGCGGATTTTTACACAACATAAGAAAGTCACAACATATTTTCATACATAAATTGTAAACATCTTTATTGCACATAACTGTTGTAACGTAATCTTAAGTGTTGTAATTGTGTAACCACTATCTCTATATACGGTCATAAAGACTATTAAATAAGAGCTCGTCTACAGTTGACGGTTCAGGGTTGGAATTCGAAGAATTTTTGTCATTGTGCGGTACAAAGCGAAATTTCCATTCCTCATAACGCTGTTAATGAAGAATGTAGGTACTCTTTGTATATGTATCTTGAGTTGCTATTCCCGCAACCGATGTGGAAAAATACTTTGTCCTTGTGATTTTTTTTTATAAAAATAGCCTGAGGTTATATGATCACTGCCGTCCATGGACATTTGCAGCACCGGAGGATCTTCTGTGAGGTATTGCTCCGGCCGACTTGGCCCAAATTAAGTTATTACTAGAAATTAAAAATGTTCACAATGTTTTCATTTTATTATTTATTGTTTTCTTTGTGCAGATAATTTTTATGAGTTTTTAGAGTCTAATATGTATTAGGTAATTGTGATATTCCCAGACGTTTCTGTAACGTATCGTTATAATTATGCATGTGGGTATATTGAATTAAGCTACACGCTGTAATTATTATACACCAATAAACAGTCTGTTCCTTACGCCTGTGTTTAATTGACGTTCCACTGGCGACGAGTTTGCTTTAAAAAAAAATACCACGTGTGATTCATCCTATCGAAAATGCCTATCGGGAAATTAGAACCCTTTGATCTAAATTCTAAACAGTGGCCTGCATATATACGACGAGTAAAACAGTACATAATTTTAAATGAAATAAAGGATGAACTACAAGTCCCGTTATTAATAACCGTCGTGGGTGAAACAACATATTCATTAATGTGCGATTTATGTTCGCCAGCACATCCAGAGTCTAAGTCTTTTGAGGATCTGGTGAAATTATTGTCGGATCATTTGGAACCTCAACGATCGGAAATAGCGGAACGCCATGTTTTTCGTTTAAGACGACAACGCCCTGGCGAGCCTTTGACAGAATATTTGCAAAGTTTAAAACATCTCGCGACGACTTGCAATTTCGGAATGATGTTGGAAGAGAATTTACGCGATCAGTTTGTTTCGGGGTTGTCGAGTGAAGCGATGCGTTCAAGGATATTCGCCGAAAGGAATATTAAATACAAGGAGGCGGTGGAGCTGGCTCTGGCGCTCGAGGCTGCAGAGAAGCATGCGGAGGTGAGCGGTGCCACGGCGGCGCCGACGTCAGTACCGGCTGCAGGCGGCGAGGCGGGCGAGAGCTTGTTCCAAGCGAGCACGAGGCGGGGCGCGGCTCGGCCGCAGCAAGGTGCGGCAGGAGCACAAGCCCGCGAGCGTGAAGTACATTGCTGGCGGTGTGGAAAACTCCACCCGGCGTCAAAGTGTCGATTCGTTCAGTACAGTTGTGATAAGTGTCATCAGAAAGGTCACTTAAAGGTGATGTGTGATAAAGTGCGTAAACGAGCATTTAATCGTAACAATTTTGTGCAGGATGAAAGTGCCTCGGAAGACGAACATTTTTTTAACATGGAGTTGACGATGGACGGTAATAAACCTTATTTCATTAACGTTGTTATAGACGGTATTATTACTTTGAAATGTGAAATAGATACTGGAAGTCGTATCTCGGCAATTAGCTATGAAGTATTTAAGAAATTGTTTGTAAATAAAAAAATTGTACCAGATAATTTAATATTACGCTGTTACTCTGGGTTACAAATTGAATCATTAGGTTTTATAAATGTCGATGTTAGTTTAGGTAAAATTAAAGCAAAAAACTTGTCTTTATATGTTATAAAAAATGGATCTCGTCCTTTATTAGGACGCGATTGGATTACTGCATTAAATATTAAACAAATAACTTTAAAAGAGATAGACGATGATCGGTTCGTAAGTAATTTAATTAAAGAATATCCCGAGGTATTTACAGATAAATTAGGCACTTGTAAAAGATTCATTCAGTTACAGCTGACCGATAAGGAACCGGTTTACGTTCGAGCACGTGTCGTACCTCTAGCGCTGCGCGGACGCGTCGAGAGCGAGCTCGAGCGCCTGGAGCGGGAGGGGTATACATATCGCGTCGATCACTCGGAGTACGGTACACCGATTGTTCCGGTCGTAAAGAAGTGTGGCGAAATACGAATATGTGGGGATTATAAAATCACAATTAACCCTAAATTGAAACGCGATTATTATCCGTTACCACGAATCGAGGAATTGTTTGCGACATTAAGCGGTGGACAGGAATTCTCAAAAATAGATCTTAAACATTCTTACCAACAAGTACTCTTGTCGGAAGATTCGCAACCCTACACTGCTATCACTACACATCTCGGCACATTCGTGTATCGCCGCACTCCCTTTGGGTTGTCTTGTATACCGGAGAAGTTCCAAAAACTCATGGAAGAAACGTTGCGAGGGGTTCCCGGTACGGTAGTGTTTTTAGATGACATATGTGTAACGGGGGTTAATCGACAAATGCATCTGAGGAATTTACGGGCTGTCCTGGACAGATTACGTTGTATGGGATTTACTGTAAAAGTAAATAAATGTATGTTTTTAAAAACGAGCGTTACATACTTAGGGTTTATTATAGATAAGTTGGGCCTTCATCCAGATAAAAAGAAGATAGAAGCAATTTGCGACGCCCCCCGACCCGAGAATGTAACTCAGTTAAAAAGCTTCCTCGGTTTATTAAATTATTATGGGAAATTCATACAGAATCTTAGCATTATTTTAAATCCTCTTCATGCTTTATTAAAAAAGGATGTAATATGGGAATGGGACGCGAGTTGTGAATCGGCTTTCACAGAGGCCAAGCGTAACTTATTAGGTGAACGAGTGTTGGCACACTATGAAGAAGGCAGACCGTTGGTATTATCAGTAGATAGCAGTGCGTACGGTCTCGGGGCGGTATTGGCGCACCGTTACCCGGACGGCAGTGAACGGCCCGTTAGTTGCGTTTCGCGTACTTTAAATAAAGCGGAAATTAACTATAGCCAATTAGATAAAGAGGCACTCGCTATATTTTTCGGTATAATGAAGCATCACCAATATTTGTTTGGTAGACGGTTTATTTTAAGGACCGACCATCGACCACTAAGTTATATCTTTGGGGAAAAATATGGGATTCCACAAACAGCCGCTAGCCGCTTACAGCGATGGGCGGCGCGCTTATCGGCATACGATTTTTCGGTTGAGTTTGTGCGTTCGAGTGAGAATGCGCCGGCCGATGCTTTATCCCGCTTACCATTGCCATATGAACGATCGACGCCGTATGAGTCCGTAAGTTATATTCAACTCATTGAAGAATGTTTACCGATAACTTTTAAAAATATTAGTAAGGACACAAAAAAAGACCTAACATTAAATAAAATAACGGGTTATGTTTTATTTGGTTGGCCATCAGCTGCGACTTGCGAGGAAGAAAAGCCTTATTTTCTACGTAGACATGATATATTATTAGACCTAGGTTGCCTCGTTTACAAATATAGAATTATAGTGCCGCCGTCTTTACGGGATCGAATTTTAACAGAACTTCATGATGGACATCTAGGTATAAATAAAATGAAAAATTTGTCACGTAATTATGTGTACTGGCCAAGCCTAGACCAAGACATTGAAAATTTATGTCGTAATTGTGAAGCTTGCCGTATAGTCCGGGACGCGCCGCCAAGCGCAGTCTTACATCCTTGGGAATTTCCGTTGCATCCATGGCAGCGTTTACACGCGGATTTCGCAGAATGCGCGGGAAAAAAATATTTGATAATTATTGACGCCCATTCCAAGTGGATTGAGGTAATTAGTATGAGTCGCACGGACGCGGCTGCCACTATTTCGGTTCTACGCGCAACATTCGCGAGATTTGGTTTACCATCGCAACTCGTAACGGACAATGGTCCCCCTTTTTCTTCTTTTGATTTTAACAATTATTGTCTTGCTAATTGTATTAAACATATTTCGACGGCACCATATAAACCACAGAGTAACGGTGCCGCAGAAAATGCTGTTAAGACAATTAAAAAAGTTATTAAACGGGCTTTACATACCAAAGAAAATATATCCTTAGCTTTAAATAAGTTTTTATTTCAATACAGAAATTGTGAGCACGCGACAACCGGTGTTTCTCCGGCAATAGCTTTATTGGGGCGCCGATTGCGTGGGCGTCTGGACGCACTCCGTCCGGACAGGGCTGAAGTCGTGCGCTCCGCGCAAAATCGCCAAGTAGATAGTAAAAAGGGCACGCATAGACAAATCCAAGTTGGGGATGTAGTTTTAGCAAGAGACTATCGAATGAAAGGGGATAAATGGTCAGAAGGGGTAGTTAAAGAGAGAACGGGACCGTTGTCTTACAAGATTGATATGGGTGAAGGGAAAAAGTGGCGTAGACATCAGGATCAGATTGTCAATATTAAACACAAAAACCGGTTTTCGCTTGCACGTACTAGTATAGAAAATCAACAAGTCGAAGGGGCTAAAAATGGCAATGAATCTGAATCGCTCAAAAGTGATGTCGACGATACTTTTGAAGATGCATCGGGTGAGGGTGACGAGAGAGCGAACCGGTGCTCGGCACCCGAGTCGCGCGCACTTTCTCCTACGCCGCCTCCACCCGACGCGTCAGCTAGAACATTACGTATCTACAATAGGAATAAAAATAAAATATAGATAAAGTTTGTTCATGTGCGATACATGAATATTTTTTTTAGTTTAATTTTATTATTTTATTTTTATTTGTTTGTTTTTGTTAATTTTGTAAGTAGCGATTATTTAAACTGTATAACTTTTAGAGCTTATTTTATAGTTTATTTATAAGGGGGGAAAAGTGTAACGTATCGTTATAATTATGCATGTGGGTATATTGAATTAAGCTACACGCTGTAATTATTATACACCAATAAACAGTCTGTTCCTTACGCCTGTGTTTAATTGACGTTCCAGTTTCTTGGAATTCATGTTATTAAAATATTATATAATATTATATGTAGATAAAACCCTGTTTATTGCATAAAGATTTATAATTCTTATTGTATAAAAATCTGAATGATTTGAATGATTAAATATTATTCGTCATTACTACCTATACTGTCAATTTATACATTCTTAATACAGCTGATATTCAGGGTGGCTCGACCAGGGCAGTACCTCACTCTCACAAAAGATCGCGCTTAACATAGGACTTTCATACCAACTTTCAATCCCCGTTTTACACCCTTAGGGATCAAATTTTGCGAAATCCTGTATATCTCTTCTATATATAGAAGATACAGGATTAAAAAATAAAAAAATAATATACATTTTAACAAAACGAAATTTATAAAACTCAACTTCGCATACATAATGTTCTACGAGTAGGCTACAACGATTTAAATTAAAACTTCGAAACAATTTTTCTCGTTTGAAATTTCGCCTAACATTTTTAATTTAATGTATATAAAATTTCATATTACCTTGTTTTAGAAAAATTATTAAAACGTTTAAGGCCAACCCTAGCCAACTTTTGTAATAACAGTTAACGCTGAACGCAGGGACTCTCAAACTTGACTTGATGGTATGAGATGTCTCCTTATAAACTTAACAAAAATTTTTGTATTGTTTCTCTGTAGCCTAAATAATCTTTGTGAAATTAATCCCTTTATAAAACGTATATTGAGCAGTTTAATTGGTTTATGTATTAATAGTCTATAAATGTCCCACTGCAGGGCAAAGGCTTCGTCTCCCAATAGGAAGGTGGTTTAGAGCTTACTCCACCACGGTTTAGCGGATATACATGTGTTAGACTTTCTCCCGACACAAGCAGGTTTCCTCACAATGTTTTCCTTCAGCGCCGAGCACGAGATGAATTTAAACACAAATTTAGCTCTTATAAACTCAGCGGTGCTAGCCGGGGTTGAACCCGCGATCGTCGGTTGAGATCGTCGTATTCTAACTACTAAGCCATTTCAGCTCTCGGCAATTGGTTTATGTTATCTAATTCATTATGTATTATGAACCTATCATTTTAGTACATATGGGGATACAGCCTGCAGAGTAACGTTCAAGTATCGCTATCACTAAATGCTAGATTTTGAGAGTTGATTTATAATTTATATATGCAGATGCCTCCATTAACTGTCAAAATGTAGAATGTTCCTGGATAGCTCCCTGGATATATACTAGGTAGATTCCACCGAATGTGACATGTCGTGATGTAGCAGGTACAGGATGTCATCAAATGGTGGACTACGATCCGGACCGCCGGCCTATTTGAGCGGACCTTTAGTAAGTAGCAAGACGAATATCTAACAGAAAGTTTTAAATTTAGCTTCTATTAAAAATTGACTTCCGTTACTTGAATTAGTAAATATAAAGAACTTCGAATTTCAGACAATGTTTACATATTTAATTTAAAAAAAAAGAGAAACTTAAATAATTACAAATATGGAGTAAAATAGTGTCCGACGAATTCAACCTTTTCATTTTTTGGAAATCGATTAAACATAACTATTGTCTAATTTTTTGGTCACATAAATTTGATATTTTGATTATTTATTAAATTATTTAATCCATAGACAAAATACTGTTAAGCTGAATTCATCCAGATTTTATACTTTAAGTCGTGATTTATCTTTAGTGAACACAATAAAAAATACTATAAAAAAATATCTAAGTGTATTTTTTACATAATAATTGGGTTACATTTATAAAGCGCTTGTTTTGTCTTACATACTATGATTAATGTGTCTGAAAAGTTTACGTTATAACGCCTCCTTGAAATCTATTTGGGACGAAGATATTTAATTACGTTAATTTGCATATCAAAACATAAATAGTTACGCTGTAAATCCCAAACATGCCTCGAAACTTCTAACGTTATTATGTGTTCGCGATGTTCAAAAACATGGAAATGTTTTTATTTAATCATTTCGATGTGTGCTCAAACAAAATGTTTGTAAATAATAAAATTGTTTTCAATAATGATGTTGTTTAAAACAATATACGCGATTTAAATCAGTGTAGTATTGTTTTGTTTTAGTTCACTCATTTTCATAATTAGTTTTATAAATACAAAATATACCTGGAATAAAGTTGGAAATAATTTGATTTATTTTAAGTGACTAAAAACACTTATGCGGAGCATAACATAAGCATATGTCTCTAAAAGAAATGTATAAGGTACATACATTTCTTTTAGAGACAGATGCTTATGTTCTTTCTCTGTTTAAAAAATAGTATGTGAACGTCACGTGACTTTCTTGTACCTATGCCTATAAAAAAGGGAATCGTCATCATCAACTACATTACAATTATCCCTAATACAATTAGCCATAAATTGCAATGAATTTTAAGATATTTGTCATTAAGTTCGAAAAAAAAGGTTTTATGACAAGTTTTCCTCATAGAGGAAAAAATTTATTTAAAGCTCAAAGAATAGGTAAAGAATAATCCTTCCAGATGCACCTAGCATTAGCTTATATCTATCTACTCTAAATATAATCTAATACGAAACAATAAAAAATAGACATCTCTCAGCAAACGTTAAAAATTTCTATACCAAAGTTCACAAATATTTTAAAGAAACGTTGGTGTTCTAGACTGCTAGAGAAAGCTATGATATTATAAATTGGATAGATGATGAAACACCATGGGAAAAAGGATTCGCTTCCAGGCTGTCTTAATAAATTGAAAAAATAAAAACAAAAAAAAATCCCGCTGAGTTTCGTCTGCGATTCCTTCGTAGGTCTGAGGTTTAAATTCCTTCTTTTAAATAAAAATATTTCAATTTCGATACATTTTTATATCTTATTATATTTTATTATCTCTCCCCTATGCCGTAACACCTTGATAAATGGACACTGATAATCAATATTGTGTCAAGCTACACGGACTTCATTTTGAGAAAATGCCGTCTAAGATGTCAAACCTATTTTGGATTTTTTGAAGAATTTGTTTGAAGATGTATATGATATTTTGCATGTATCCATCTTTTCTTTTCTATTTTGATAAAAGGTGTAAAATTATTGTATAAATTGCAAAATATGGAACGCACTTGAAACGATACATTTAATTAAAACACTTTTTCCGTATTTAATAAGTTTATGACTTAATTTTTTTGAATAATGTTAAATAGGTTATGCAGTATCAAAATACGTCAATATCTCCGAATTTCACTTGTTGTGGGGTGATACACTATTGCTATATCAGCATCCAAATATTTGCTGGAAGAATATATCGTTTTTTTTTATCGTCAAATGTCAGACGAGAGTTTTATAAACATTAATTTCCTGTTAGTGGCCACCGGGAAAACAAACCACAAGGATATACGATAAAATAAACTTTGTTTTTACAACACTCGAGAGATCGGAAATTTTCTTTCGTTATACATTTATTGAGATCGAGAAATTATTTGGAATACTATTTAAATGAATAGATAAAAATAATACTGATTATATAAATTGGAAATCTAATAGATTCTATCTATGTTATATATCTATGTAATCAGGGCAGGCCCTAATCATTTCAGCGCCCTGGGCAAGTGATACCCTCGGCGCCCTTTCAACCGATTTCCATAAAGGAAGAGATTCTCAATTAATTGGGAAATTTCATATATATGTGTTTATTTATTTGTTTTTATTTTTTTTTAAGATTCACCAGTAGTAGTATGTTTACCGATTTCTCGGAAATTAACGAATTATTTATTGTTATGTTTATTTGTTTTCAAGTTTTAATATTATTGTTTATGAATACGTGATTTTTATTAAAAACAAATAGTTATTAAAGTTCAATAAAGTAGTAAAGTTAAGTCGACCTTTTCAGCGCCCCGTAAACCGAGGCGCCCAGAGCCGCTGCCCTAGTTGCTCCACCCTTGAGCTGGCTATATATGTAATCTACTAGCTATCCCTCGCTGTTTTACTCACTTTTATGATTACTGCTTCGCTTCTGTGATTAGCGTGATATAATATACCATATTATTTAATTAACCTTTCTCAACAAACCGGCTATCCAAAGCAAAAATAATATTTCAAATCGAAAAATAGTTTCAGCAATTATTCCTTACATTACAAGACACGAACAAATTATACATCTTTATAATATTTTATACTGTCTTCAATAATTAAGTCTTCAATAATTTATAGACTTTGAGGCTAAAGAAAAGTTATAAAAACTTTTTTCATACGCGATATTTTCGTTTATTGTAATACTTGTATTAATATCCTGACTTAAGGAGTTAATGTTTTTTTTATGATTCTTCAAATGAATCAATTTTTCTCGCAAAGTGACATCCTTTACAAGACCGAAGCTTCGGATTCTAAAAACGACGTAACATAAGTTCATCGCGGAAGCTAAGTTATACGACACATCTTAAATTTTTATTCAATCAAATTCAAAGCTTTCTTTAATATAAAATACAATCATTTTAATCATTAAAATTTAATTCAAAAACTAAATGACTTAAGATATATATTTTTAAATAATTTTATTGAAATTGTCGATCTCAAAATTAAACTACAAAACACTTAGCAAAGGAAATTCTGTAATGAAATAACGTCTAGTTACATGTACTCATCTTGAGACACGACTCGTAATTATTTCAACACCAGACTGTTATTGAAGTCTTCACTGGGTTTCGGAATTCATATGAGTTAGTATTCTACGAAAATGTTTATCGTTGTCTCAAACTAGTCATATGTGGGATTGTATCTATAAAATATATTTTGTACGTAACAACAGAAATATGAGAAAATTAAAACTCATATACCCTAGGTACATATATACATATTTATAAAATCAAATCTACAATATAAAAAATGTCGAAATCAGTATTACTTATTAAAATTCGTTGAAAACAGGTAATTTATCGTCCTTGGCCCACGAATATACATTTAATTATTATTTAGATAAAAAAGAAACTTTTCAATTAAGACCATATACTTTTAACCTTTACATAATTTAAATAAAGTCGTTTCCCGCTGTCTGTACGCTTAGATCTCTTAAACGACGCTATTGATTTTAATGTGGTTTTCGTAAATAAATCAAGTAATTCATGAGGTTTATATGTATAATACGTGCACATAATAGTTGAAAAAGGCGAGAATTTCAAACATTTGTACTAAGACGTCGTAAAGAACTACATTACATCCGTGCGAAGCCGAGGCGGGTCGCTATTAACTAAATAAAATTAAAATCAACGTGTACAGATGCTGGGAGCATTATCATGATTTATATTAAATCTGGGTCACGAATATACTAAGCGTGTAATATACATATAACAATATATTATTGCATGAATAATTTGTTATTTCCTAATATAAACATTAATATTTAATTAGTAGTTTTGATAGGTTCCCCCGCATGTAGAGCGGTAAGGTAAATCCAAATATCGTCACTGTGTGATACCACGTAACTAACAATTTTGGTAAAAATGGATTTTGTTAGTGATAACGATATTATAATAATTTACTTTTAAAATAATAATATTTATTACAATATCTTGAGTCTAAATCATTTAAAAAATTTATTACCGTTAAATTTTTAAGAAGTTTTTTGTCTCATAGGTGAAGTTCGGTAGTTTGCACGTACGTGCTATCACATCTAGACCGACGATATGAATATTACTATACATACCTTATAATAAAAAATTAAAGATCGAACTCTTCATCAAACTTTCGATAGATATCCATATATTAAATATTCAATCAAAACTGTGTATATGTTGTTATTTTACAAAATCATTAATCTCAGTCTCCATTTTAACATCAATCATAATTTATTTGTTCTATGAAATAAAATATATTATATTATACAACTTTAACTACATATAAATTATATATTTCTATTTATATATTTTTAGATATGTCAGATTTATGAAAATACCCAAGTATTTTTTAC
Source organism: Hypolimnas misippus (assembly GCA_037950945.1). Classification (NCBI taxonomy): domain Eukaryota; kingdom Metazoa; phylum Arthropoda; class Insecta; order Lepidoptera; family Nymphalidae; genus Hypolimnas; species Hypolimnas misippus. Next base: position 4,822,253 of record JBBEEQ010000024.1, read on the forward strand.
TATCAAAATAAAAAAAGTCTACAATTATGTAAATATAAGTCAATATAAACTATATAAACGTACTACACATATCTTTCCTTAAACGTGTACGAGAAAGGCAGGTGGTCTCCCTGTGTGTTTGAAATTAAAGAGAAATTCAACTGTGCTCAACGGCTGTAAAGTCCGAATAATTTCGAAGTGGGTACGATATTTCACGGAGCCGGGAATTTTATTAAACACCTGGGTTTTCCAAATCGCTGAGGTGATCTTTATAATATATTCTACCCAATACATGCTTAGTTTCAAATTCATTATAAATAAAAAAAATGTTTTAATAATTGCCATGATAATATTGTTTTGAAAATATTCAAAATATGACTAATTATTCAAAATATCAACGTTTTTTATTTTTATTTTTAAATTATAATATTTATAATTTTAATTTTAATATGTAGACATTTGATATTAACACTAACTATTACTAAAGGAGACGTTTTATTAAATATACCTACACATCGCTGCTTTTCAAGAATATCGATGCAACTAAAAATGATGAATTTTAGGGAATGAGGTTTTTAAATTTCTTTATGTTGTGTTGGTGCATAGCTGCATTTAAACGATCCCTTGATGTTACAACTTTATTGATTTAAAGAAAAATTCATCATCGCAACTCTTTTCATGATAAAACATCAAAGATTTATGGTCTTTTGACATACTTAGTTCTATTTGTTGGAATTTTGATTTACTACGATATTGTTGCAAACCAGCGATATGTACACAAGTCAGAATACAACGTTTAGAATGTAGCATGATGGGTATCATCTCATCTACCTAGTACTTTTCTTAGCTATACCAGGGTCTGCTTATTACTCTAGTCCAGATATTGACAAGTTAATGATTTTTACACAGAGCGACTGCCATCTGATCTACACAACCCCAGACGGTAATCCTGTTAACATTTAGCCTAAACGAATATTTCTACTAAGAGTAATTAATAAATTAAATACTGAACGTGTTAACAACCGGGACAGTTTTACGTGCTCTCCGAGGCTTGGGGGGAGACCTACAAGGACAAACACCCAGACCTAGGAACAAATATTTATACAAATATAAATACCTGCCCCGTAATAACGTAAGTATTCTGCAAATATCTTTTTTTTTTAAATAATGAGTACAGTTGTAAATCATAACAATACTACTGTTATATATACTATACTTTTATATACACTGACTAATTGTCTATTATTGTTGTACGCTATTTGTAAATCCTTGTACTTTACAGTTATTGTTAATCTATATCCTAAAATAGTTGTAGATATATAAATTTAAATTTTACCGACTTTATATTTAATATTAAACGTACTTTACTATATAATTAAGCTAAATTTATTATGTATTATTTCTCTTCAAGATCTCATTTTTTTCCCTTAAACATTTTTATCTTCATTTCACTTGACGAGTCTTTTTAGAGTTTCTTTTTTGGACAGTTTCGTAATCACATCTTAATGTTATGTACATTTTGTCTGCTGAAAATAGGAACTAAAGTCAACTTAATTATTTTGTTAAATTAGTTTGGCGGAAAACAATTTTCTTAATTAACTTCATTTTCTTTTTTATTTTATTTTAGTTTTACATTTTATTACGTATATATATTATATTCTGTATCAAAAATCAAGTTGCTTTCCTGGGGATAACCCTTAGAGCTAGAATATTTTCTTAAAATTGCATGAGACTAGCCTTGAGTACAATTAAATAAATAAAAAATGTATTATTGAAATCGGTTCATAATTGATTGAACGATATCGCGTAAAATAAACACAAAAAAAATCTGTCGAATTTTTATAGAACCTCTGTCGAATTGAGAACCTTGAATTATTTATCGAAGTCGGTTAAACATTTCCTGTTACAAGATAATAATTTTCAATTGAAAAAAACCATTATATATATACCATTTCGACGAGCCCCAACTCGATACCTCTGCTGTACGTTTATGTGGATTTGTGTACTCTGTTGATTTTAAATGATGCATCGGTTCATGTTTACGTAACTTTATTATTTTCATATCATTTATGGTATAGTAAATTTCGAGTCACCAGGAAAAAGCTGATGATCTTCAAACGTCTAAATAGATCATCATAAGTCATAGCTAAAAATCATCTCTCTTACATTATTATTATTGCTTTTAAACAAAAATAATCCGCATCAAAATTGATCCAGTCGTTAGGGAGTTACACCACTGTGTATCACAGATACAATCATAAAGAATCACACAGAACACCCCTCTTTTTGGTTCGCCGTTAAAATGTAACAATTATGTCAGTAATTATAATTATTTCCACCACCAATTACGTCCATAAAAAAAAGAAAAAAAAAGGTTTTAAAACTTAATCTCCTTTGTTTCAATCGCAAATCGTTATTGAAGCATTGATAAAACAATCTTATTTTACGATTGCGGATTTCTTTTATTATCCGTCCCGAGCCTTAAAGATAAAAAATATGGGATAAAGTGCTGGGCTTAAGGTGTTGAAAATAACCCGGCCGAATGTGATAGTCGTTTGAATAAAGCGCCGGTTTTTAGGGTTGTGACCTATTTCTAGCTGCAAGGTTCTCCCCGGGCCGAGCTGGCGTTCTATTGACCCACATGTACGCAGGCTTTGACGTCAGCGCGCGGAATGACGTCACAGAGCTACAGGCTGTTCTTTGTGCACAACTATTGTTTACTAAAAATATTACCATAATAACTATCTATGTAATTAAGAGTTAAATGGATAATGTTTAATCTAAGAATATCAGGAGCTATTGATGTTATAATGACAATTATATATTTAGATAAACAAAGGGTTAATTATGTTAAGGTTTTCTGCTTGTGTTTGCATATAAAGGAAATTTACATATAAGAGACAAAGTCGCGTGAAGATTATAAGTATGTGTATTGTATATTATGAGTAATGTGTCGTACTATCTTCGCTACCTTGTGAAAGTTTAGACAGTAGAAACTCAGACTGAAAAACGCGGTAAGAAGCCGTGGGCAAAAGCCATTCGTATGTAAAATATTTATATCCATACTGATATAATAAAGAGCTGAAATTTATTCGAAAGTTTGTATGCATATTATGCTTATTTTTAAAACTGCTAATCCAATTTAAAAATGTATCTTTGTGTTAGATAGCCTATTGATTAAGTAAGGTTATAGACATATTCAATCACGCTATGACTATATGAGTGAAGCAGTAATACAATAAACGCGAGTGAAACCCCGAGGGGCAGGTAATTTACATAAAAATATTTTGGAGTTCACGGAACAGTGCATTTATCGTATGCGGCACAAAAGCGGGTTATGTTTTTTTTTACAAATTACACATTAAAAAAACCGTAATTACTGCAAAAGCATGTATTATAAATTTAGCCCGACCATACATTGTAAGAGATTTCTAAGAGAAAACTTCTAACGCTGACATACGAAAAGGCTTTGTGGGAAGAATCAATGCCTCTAATTGTCAGAACGTGTCATATTCTGATAGCGATAATGTTTGCCAATTAGTCCACTTCTCATACATTTTGTACTGCCATTCAATATGCGAAACTTTCCAGACCATTCATCTACATGAAGGAACTCAATGTCGAATGTATCGCTATTTAAGTATAAAATTAGTCAAGGACATATACACCGTTGTGGGCACGACGGGCATGCCCACAAACCTAATAGACTTGTCCCGTCACACGCATGCCTTAGTAAAATAATAAAGAAAAGTTTGATTCAGTCCCAGTTTTAGCAATAATTTAACGATATTTTCAACACTCAATCTTAATTATATTCTAACATACAGGTTGTAAATCAATACTAATATTATAAAGCTGAAGAATTTATTTGTTTGTTTGAACGTGGTAATCTCATAAACTACTAGTACGAATTAAAAAAATCTTTATGTGTTAGATAATTTGCAAGGTACAGCTAATTTTAATATAGATACATTTTTTCGAGTTGAGTAAATCATATGAGCGAGCTCCAACTCGTACTTGGCCGATTTTCTGGTGGTTGTGCCCATAACAGTTTTTGAGGGCTGTATCCGCCTTTGAAATTAGTAGGTATAGGTTACTAAAATGACGCAAACTGTCACTATATATCATTGTTTTGTAATAAAAAACCTACGCTCTCTACAGTGTGCGATCCAACAAAACCTGTGCAGAGGCCGAATATGTGTCTGTGTATCTAAAGAAGCATCCTTACGCTCTATAATAAGTTTTCTTATGTGGCCTTGGAAATATCTTTTAATATCTTTAAAACTTCTACGTCTACCGTTTTACTGGAGTGCTCGCAGAGCTTTATTGATAATCTGATAAAATCCTGAAAACTACTGGTTTAAATATAAAGTTTAAGAAGTAATTTTCACGTTTAAAAACATTTATTTTAAATTTCTAAAACGCTTAAGTATTGCGATAAAATTTACATTGTTTTAAATAACGATTAAAGCTATCCTCTCTTTTAAAGTGTGTTTTAAAACTTATTACAAAATTTGAACACCATTTTAAGGTCTACAATTCCTCTTTAAAGTTGTCGGTGTCTGTAATAATTTACTCAGATTTCACAAGAAGGCCGGACCATTCATTTTCTTAGTGGGAGACATTTGTACTTTATATATACCATAAAATATATAACTCATACATATACCAAAATGCCTATGAAATCTGGAAAGTGCTTTTTTATAGTGTGATGTTTCTATATAATTAATTAGCTGCCCCTTGCATTAACATTGAGTTTAGCGTGATGTGATGTAGCCCAACCTTCCCCAATCAGCAGGGCTATCCAACGAAAAGTAAACAAAAAAGAGTTTTCAAATCAGATTAGTAGTTTCAGTGATTATCCTCTACATACAAACAATTTTTGACTTTTTATAATATTAGTATAGATTATTTTCGACTTTTTAGAACACGAACAAATTTTTCTATTAATGATATAAAGTCGATGTATCTCGTAGATTGATAGGCGGAATAAAAGGCTATGTATAAATCCAGGACATAACCTACTCCATTTTAATTACTCACTCCGATATAGTTATTATACCTCTCTTATAGAAAGAGTAGTAGCTCTTCTTTAAGTAGGTAGCTAATAAATCTGCTTTCGTATGGTGAGTGAGATAGCTAGAAGCCTTACTCCCGACCCCAATTCTTTCCTTACTTCCTATTTCCCTGCATCGCATAATCCTTTTTAAGTTAGCAACCCATTTGTGGCTCCCCTAGTGGCTCATCCTTGAACAGAGGTGATCACTTAACATCACCTAACTCGTCGGCTCGTTAGCCACTTATTTTTATAAAACACTAACCTAGTTGTTACTTTGTAAACAACTAACTAACACACATTCACTTACTTTGGCAATTTTTATATATGTTTGAAATACATAAAAAGAAAGTAAACGCCGACTAGAAAATGAATAAAAAACTTGGACAGCACCGAGCATTGCGAAAGCAATAAACAAATCGTATAAAGGCATAGCGCGTATCGTTCAACATCATTCAGAACGCTTTTACATTCGACACAGTTTCAAATAAATTGAATAGCTTGGTAGGTATATTAAAATATATTTTCAGAGATGTACATATAAAATAAAAAGAAAATGTTTTTAAGCAACTTTGTTTCGACATGTCTTTATATTAATTGGGCATGTACGAATCTCACAACATTAGGTATCTGTCATTAAAAAATTAATAAATTAAGTTAACTTTTTCTTAAAGTTACGATAATGTTTAAAAAAACGGTAATTATTTATATATTTCCTACGTTCTTTCGTAAACTATAATATTTTAATCATACAAAGAACTTATGAATTTAGTTGTTTTGTACTAATATGTACCTAAGTATGTATAGTTGTAATAAGTAACTTAAAAGAAAATACGTATGAATAACTTAAAGATTGGTATTTTTTATTTGTGATTGTTGCATAAGATTCAATCGTACAAAATTATCGTTCAGAATGTGTTAGTTTTTTCGAAAGCGATCTCGAGAAACAAATTAAATATAACAAATGCAACAGATTAAAAAATTCAAATTAAATTCCGAGATTCTTAGAGAGAGAAATCATTTGAAGCGTCGAACGGATTTTTATTTTCCCTTGTTTCGTTCGGGAATCCATTAGTTGTCGTTGAAAATAAAAGGTTAGGGTCGCGATGGTACGTATTATTGAAGTCAGTCAAGGATTTCTCCGTCGACTCGTCTTTTCCTCCAGCTCTTTAGATTAATGAACGAAAGTAGCCGCTATTTTACATTATTTTATTCAGAAAATTACTTCTATATTCTTTCTAACAGAAATTTTGCGCTAATAAAAATATATGTTTATTTTCCATTATTTCCATTAATTACATTTTTTTCTACTTTATTCCAGAAGTATCAACGTAGAACTCGAAAACATCAATGTAACATAAATAACCACTCATACGAATAAAAAAAGTCTATATAATTTTCTTTATATATTTTTAACTGTATTACATTCGTACATAAAACCTTTGCGTATGTGTGTGCGTTTTTAATTAAGACCACAAACGCGCATCACCGAGTATGAACGCATGCGTGAGATAACTTGAAATGTGTATATTATATATTAATGTTGGTGAAAAAGAGACCTACAAACAAAAATATTTTTAAATTGCATAGCACATAAATATATATTTTTTTATGTTACTCTATAAATAAAACTCTCGTCCAGCCGACACAGTTGACTTGTATTAGGGATAAGTGCTCAGAAGACATCGCGTCGCCTCTCATAAAACCGCTACGGATTACTGTTTTGGCTTATGCTTCTTTATACCAGACAGATCTTTTATATCTTTATTTTGCAAGCATTTATGACTCGGTAAACTCTTATCTAATTGTATTACTTGTATATTCCCAGCTGTAATAATTTTAATTTGTGTATTATACTACCTAAAGAACATTACAACAACATAATCCGATTAAAAATTAATTTTATGTTCGACATGAAAATTAAAAACTTTAAAACCTTAATTACACTTTCCTCTTACTTACACTTAGATTGGCTTATTGTTAAAAACTACAGCTATCACATGAAACACTTTAAACCTAAAACACACATCGTTTTAGTACAAAAAATATATTCAAAGTATCTTGAAAGTATAATGTCTTTCTTAAGTAATTTTAATGACATGTTGCTTGAATGAAAGACTCTAAATATCGATTACGAATGAATGTAACAAAACAGAATGAGATATAAATGGTTTTCAGCGCGAGTATCCCGTTTTAAATCATTTATTTACTTATTTCTTGCACAACAAAGATCTAACAAGCGCTTCTGGGAATACGTAAAGTAATGAGGGAACGTCTCTTTCCAATAAATCCGGTTTGTTTGTTTTTTAAAACTTTAACTAGGCATTATTTAGTATTTCGTTAAATATTGTATTCTTTTGTCGTCTGTAGCTACTTTCCCGGGTTTCCCGGGTTTTTAAGGGATATACTATGTGTTAATCTGAATTATAAAACATCTCTGCTTTCAATTTCATTAATATATGTTAAGCTGTTACAGCGCATCCATACGTACGTCATTATGGTAGACTCTAGCTAAAGTCTGACTCAGGCGGGGCAGCACCATACTCTCACAGAAGCTCGACATCAAGTACCCGTGTAACTGCATTTCGTACGGTGGATGAGAGAGCAAAAAGCCTATCTCCCCTCCAAATCCCTTACACCCTTTTCTCCTTCATCTATTTTTTTTAAGCCGGCAACGGATTTATAGACGGCCCGACTGCTTGTTTACATACTATTTCCATTAAAAAAATAGTAACAAGCATTCAAACCCACTGGAACTTTCGTCTTTACAATATTAACTTGATAAAGGTCATCAATTATTATAGATTTCTCTTTACATGAAAATATTTTAAAACGTTTTACACAATTACTTGTATTTAGAAACGGGGTTGACGATACTGGTTTTTTTTTTTTCATAAAATAAATTGTATAAAATAATTAAAGTTTGACATTTTTTTCAGCTTAATTTAAATTCTTTTACGTGTCAACTTTCATAAACAAAATTCACGTAAGCAAAATTAGTCAAACATAATTTTAGCTGATATGCACATGACTACTGAATAGTTCTCTCAAATATGTCCCGAGCAAACAAGGGTTGTATGGAAGGGTCGGGCCCTTTGTCAAAAGCGTGGAACACTATCAATATTTATACCTGAATTAGGGTCCCAGGCGAGGGCAAACATTGGAGTGCGTGTGACCAACATGGCTGAAAACCGATGTATTTGTCCTATATCTAACAAGTGATTTTATAGTACAGTCACTTGGTGCTAAGACAGTAGGAACTTGGAAAATATTCCGGAAGTTTTGAAAATTGGTAATTATTGGTAATTGGTACATAGATTTCGTGTTCGTGTTCTTGTTATTTTTTTTTTAATATTACTTTGCCACGTATTTATGCTTGAATTTTGGGTTTAAAAATTTTCTCATTCAGTTAATAATTAAAATAGTTATGTAATAAATGAAACTAGAAATTTTTCATAATTCATGTTGAGACCTTTTATTTATGACAGGAATAGTTTTAGCGTACGTACGTATAATTAAATATAACTTGACTTAGACTAGGTGACCCGTGTAAATGTTTGCACCGTTAATAATAAGTTACACAATATATAATCACACAATATTAAAATAAACGCATCACACTCAACGACTAATATTATCTATATGCTAGTTACATGGAAACTTATTTCCTTACAACATCGAATATATATGTAATCATTATAATGTAATCGTTTTACACGCGTAAATAGACTCAGGGGAAAATTATTTTTATCCTACAATTGATATTACTGATATTAATATAATATTGATATAGATTATACGTATCATAATATTGTAATCCAGGGCACAGATTAAATGGCTGATCTCATCCACGTGACCAAGCCAAGCGAAAGCCACTACATTGAATTATCTTTAACGCTACTGGCACATGTGCCAACAAAAAAAAAAAAATAATAAAATCGGGTTGTAGTTTGATTTTTATATAAAACTACGACAGCGATATTTACCAAATTTTCTCTATGATTTTAATAATTGAGAACAGTAACTCTGTAATAATATTATAAAGAAGTAAAAATTGTTTGTGTTTAGGGTGCAATCTCGGAAACTATTGCGTTGGACAGCCCGTTTATTAAAGTTGACCGCACGCTACGACTCATAGGAGCGAAGCAGTAACTATAAACGCGAGTAAAACCGCGTGAGCAGCTAGTAATACGTATTCTAATCTAAAGGTAAAATAAACAAAAATATTAATATTTAATTATTATTTTATATTTTAATCTCTGTATAACACATGTTAATTAGTACATTTCTACCCTGGGCCTAAATAAAACTTAGTGTCATTTATAATACATCTTCAAATTAAATATTTAAGTTATATCGATAATAATTCGTAATAATCTAATTCTTAACTCACGTAAAAAATATTAAAAAAAAAAAACATTAATCACACGAAGTATAGCAAAACCGTGAAATTGTGTGTAATTATTCTCTTATCGGCCAAGTTATGGGTTATGGTGCAATGAAATCTTATATAACAACTCTATCGCACTATTGAAACGTAAAACACAGTCACGTGGCCAAACTGTTTCGATTACTCTGGGCTTTGTTAAGTGAAAACTTCATACGGCGCGTCGAGCGATTTTTGGTATGGAAGGAAAAACTAATGTTTTAGCGTCACCAACATGTTAACTAATAATAATCACATTTTTAGCAGACAAAATAATTTTTTATGACGGGAGCTTGCCGTCGCTATAAAAGATGTTAGACATTCGAGTATCACTTTTCTGATGGACTTCAGACTGCCCAGAAGCTTTGCCTGGCTTTTATTTTACTAACTTCATTATTTTTGTTTTAAAAATTAATAAAGAACGTATTTTACTTGTGAATTCGTTAAATCATTTGATTAAATGTTTACTTTTGTGTTTCTAATCCATTTAAAGTCTCTCTATGTCTTATTTCTAAATAATATGTAATACGAAAAACACACTTATGTTTCACTCTAAAGATTATAAATAATAATAATGTCTAATTCAATAAACATGGAGCGCTTTGGCTAAATTAATAAAGAGTATAGATAAGACTAAAAACAAATAGTGCATCTGATGTTAAGTGATCACCGACCACCATGAACATGAGGAGCCATAAATGCGATACCAGCTTAGAAATAAATTGATGAAGAGGAGTACGAAGTAAGGGATGGTATGGGATAAGAAGAACTTAGACTTCTGACCTTCTCACTCACTCGCACAAAATGCAACGACATTAGATACTTCCTGATAGAACCACCTGTGAACGAGCTATCAGCAATATTCTATGGGACCAATCTGAAAGCATACCGTTACAAATAAAAAAGGAATTTTCAAAATCGTTTAAGTAATGACGGATTTATGACGTTACAAACTTAAAAACATAACTCCTACTTTTTAAAGTCGGTTGAAGAACTGCTCACAAAATTCATGCTTCTTTTTAAGGGATTGCCGAATCCGATTTCATTTGTCACAAATCCCCTTGATATGTTTTCAAGGGTAATTTGCGCCACACGAAAAGGAATACGAATATAGGCTTTTCTTTCGAATTGAAGACGAAAATAAAGAAACTAGGAATGTTACTTTCTTTTAAGTGTATGCTTGTTCATTGTCGATAAGAAAATCTAGTTCATAATATATTCGATCGACATAAATCAACAAACAAAAAAGGCGCTATAATAATCTACCGGTATATATTTATACGTGAAGCAAAAACTGTATCACTTTTTACGAAAATTGCGAGGAGGATTCCGTTTATCCATCCTAAAGTATCTACTCTATGGGGGAAAACCGGAATTTCGAGTCCGTTTGGCCACCGGTGTCGAGGTGGATAAACGGAATTTTCGTCTGATTGTTCTTTTATTTTTCCACCCCAAGGTACAGTGAGGTATCAAATACATTTTATTAGAATTTCAGTAAATATAATAAACCAAATCATTTTTTGTAACGAGTTTAAACAAAAATCATATTACAAAAATTGAAAAATTAAATTAATTGTGTTATTTTCTGCATACAGTCGAGGGGATAATCGGAAAAAAATAATATATGATCATTTATCCACAGCCGAACTGGCCAGGCGGACGTGATTCCAGGTATCTACGTAAAGGTGGATGATTTTGGGTGAATAAACGAAGTCATCCGAAATGTATACCCACATAATCAATTTAAAAACAGCACACTACAACGATTGTGGTCACGTGACCGTCACCGATGTAAAGTGTAAAATGTTTGAAACGTCAGAATGATAAAAAATATATTAATGTATGCAATTTCAATCCGTTCGAAATAGTTATATTTCAATATGTAGCAATCGCGGAAATCTAAGAAAATACTAAGTCGCAATTCTTGATTTATTCAGTTAAAGTCAGTAAGAAATCACAATTTCAACGGAGGGAAAGAAAAAAATAGAAATGTAACAGCGCTTGTTTTCCTTCGCATATTGCACTGAGTCTCGTATTCCAATTTCGTGAACAAATAAAATCGCTGATTTCATTCGATACTAGCACCATAAAGTGTCTAGCTACTGCATGTATGAATGGTGTCCAATATATTGCTTTTTGTTAAGGATTGATTGTTTGTATTCATATCTTTTTTTTTTTGAGGGGGGTGTTATAAGTTTGACCTGTGTATTTGAGTGTTTATCTCTAGCATTGTAGCTCTCTAACAAATGGTTCAATTTTAAGACAATTTTTTTTAAAGTTCATGTAGTCGAGATAGTTTTTATAGCAGCAATTTATGATGCTCCGTTCAGAATTTTAACGTTATCAGTTCTTTTTGAATTGTTAATAGGATCTTAGCTACTTCTACGGGTCTAATTGAAATTTACTTTACTATGAATGATATCAAAATTACTCAGTTGAGTAACTTTGACCTGATGCTGCAGAATCGTCTGAAATGCACATGTTCTTTCCAACTTACAGAAAATCATGTTCGTTGAAATGCGCTCAATGAAACAAATATTACAGAACTATACGCTACAAATTGGGTACCTCTTTTTTTAAAGTCACTTGAAAAATACATTTTATAAGACTAAACATTCCAGAGTCACGACATAAAGATCACATCGTTTTGAATCCAGATCAGGCTTACGTCCTAAGAGGAGTTTGCGACTTATCAAGAAATTATTTTAATCCGATTATATTTTTAATACCGAAATCCATAAGTACAACGAATGTGTCGTGAGGAATGCAATAAAATTAATCATTATATGGTGAGTTATTGTTTGACATTGAACTTGTGGTAATAATGTTAACATTTTTTATTATATTTTACCTTTACTTTAAACCGAATACGTGTATAGCAATTTTTGTAAAAAATAATTCATAAAGTAAAGCAATCTTTACTTGAAAAAAATGTGTACTTTAAGTAACTATACAATTAAGACATAAACACCATTATACTGACACATAAAAACTATATCTATTATATTATACAGATGACAAAATACAAAACTTCAAAAAAGAGGAACGAACTTCAAAAGCAAAACACTTAATTTCGTTTAATTAATATGACTTGAATGACGTATTTATTATAGTTTTCTTATTATTTTAAAACCGATATTGATGAAAATTCTATGAAAGTAAAAGGAGAGAAAAAAGAATCAATTGAATTGATCAAACCATTTTAGAGTAATCAGCGAAGTAATAAAAAAAGTCTCCGACGAATTGATATTAACCTTTTTTGAAAATCGGTTAAAAAGCAATAGTAAACGAAGTAATGGAATTTTGAATGGAAGAATGGAAAATCGTTTACGAAACTAATATCTTCATTAATATAAAAAGATAACATCGAGAAACAAAACATTCTATACTAGTTTTATTAGTTTTCGTTCATCGGAGAAATATCGTAGAGGAATTATTTCGAAAGCGGCTGCGAAACGAAATAAAGTTATACCATTTCGAGCTAGCGTATAAATATTTAAGCAAAGTAATCTTCCCTTTCTGTGTTACAAATGTTTACTAACAGCGATAAACTTATCAAATATATTGTCTGGGTTTCAAACTATATTATGACTGACTTGGTGCGGTGGTTCTAACGTTATTTGTATAATTGCTAACATCTACTATTGAAGGCCTAGAGTTCGTTTGAATTTGAGAATAGAGATACCGTTTACTGACCCCTTATTTTATGAATTGATTTTTAGAATTCGAAACATAGCGCGAACTTTCATTTTCTGTTTCAATGACAAAAGTTGAAGTAAAATCAAAAATCTTTTATGTGTTAAGCTACGTTGAACACTCTGCAATTCAATTCAATTCTTTGGGTAATGGCTTTTTGTTGTGCCAATTAGACACATGTTGTTTTGCTAATGTCACGTGAAATGGAAAAAACACGATGGGGGATTGATGGGTGTGGTCAAAAATAGAACCTTAACGAAATTTTACAAATACCCTAAAATAGCGTGAATTACATTGTTAGTCCTTAACCTTAAACATCACAAAAATAGTTCTAAACGTTATACATACTAGTTTAAAAAGTACAAATAATTTCAATTCTACAATATTTGATATTTATGTTGTGGATCTCTTGTTATACTTAACACTTTTAGACCTCCTAAAACAGGTAATACATTGTCAGTCACTCTGTAGCGAAATTCGCTTAGATATGGACGCTGATATGCAATACTGTGTCAAACCACACGGACTTCATTTTGAGAAAATGCCGTTTAAAGATGTCAAACATATGCTCATTTAATTTGTTTGAAGAAGTACTATATATCCATCTCTTTTTTTCTTTTTTGATAAAATGAATAATGAATTTAAAGCTGATTGATATATTCAATATATTATCTAATAAAAAGTATTTTCAAATATTTCAGATTATTGTATATATTGCAAAATATAGAATGCACTTGAAATTCGAAACGATTAATTAAGTCACTTTTTTCCGTACTTATTTAGTTTGTATGACTTGTAATTTTTTTAATAATGTTGAATAGGTAATACAGTATCAAAATACAATAATATCTCAGAATTTGACTTTTTGTGGGTTAACGCATTATTGCTTATCACCATCCATATAAGCTAACATCGATTTCGACCTTATCAGTAAAACGAAAAACTATGATGTGTGTGTCCATTAAATCGGTGAAAAACAACTTGAATAATTGATAGCATGAGAAAAAGCGAGCCTTTTCAGTAAGTAGGGTTAAGGATTATTACTGCACTTTTATACTGAAGTATCATCTAAATATTTTATATACATTTATATATAAGTCGAAATAATAAGAAATGCACAATTTATTACTGGCAATTCAGTACGTAAATTCCCTCGCCATTCCATTTGCGCAATTTTCTTAAATTAACAACTCAACAGCTAAAAAACAGAATTGTTTGTAAAGTTTTAATCAAGTATTATTTATTTATTGTAGTTAAATTTCAGCTATTCATTATACAGTCTGTACCGTCTCGCCGTCATTGTTTCAGACTCAATATTTTCTATGCAAATGTTTTTATGAACGTTCCAATATTCCGCCAGATCCAACGGCTATATTGCTTTCCATTGAGTTTTTGACACGAACATCGTATACAAAGATAATACTTTAGCTTTTATTACATTTAGAATCTACGCGGCAATAAAATAAAGTTATAATATGCATTAAAATATGTCATATCAAGTTTTATATTTAAATATTGGGTTCTTTAACACGCTCAGATGTGTTTCATTTAAGATTACAATTTCCAATGTTATTTTCAATACACAATAAAGAACCTTCGAAGTTATTTAAACGCCGCCGTGACGAGGAAACAACAATTGAAGCACATTGTCGTGCTCCGTGTCACGCAGCCCTGGCACTGATTTTTGTTTTTCAATATTTGTGGAAAAACAAACGTTTCAGCCTTGGATTAACAGAAATAAATAATAGTTTGGATAGATATTTGTGTCGATTCCGGCTTAGGTTATATCAGGACAGATACTTGACTCAAAGTTATTCAGAAGATACGTACCCAATATCCAAAACATTTCTTTTCTTTCTAGAAAAAACCTAAATAAAAATCTATTAAAGGCTTTAAAAGGCAATAATGCAATAAATTAGCGTAATTATATTTTAAAAATACAAAATACCAGCTCGTGTCTGTCACGTAGAATAGCAAACAATGCATAAAACGAAACGTATCTAATCTAAAATTATTTTGAGTCCATTTCATTTGCATTTCATTTAGCTGGGTCCGATACCACACGAATGCGATGCGGCGTCAGCGATGATAAAAATTTGTAACGTTGAGAAACGTGCCTCAGAATATCCACGTACATACATATGTAAACTTTAACAACACTTCGAAACGTTCAATCACCTGAGAGCTAATAAAATTTTACAACATCTATAACTACATGTACAATTTTAAGTGAATTTAAAGAGAAAACAAATTGTATGAACATTAACACTCTTAACGGTGTTTTTAACTGCCTCAAAACTAATTAAGGACGAACACTTAAGTATAAAACGTGTAAAAACAAAATTATTTATAAACACCTGAATTATTTAGAGATTCTACCTGAAACGTTTTACTAGTATATTATAAACATACTTATTTTTCCTGATGAAAATGAATGATATTCGTAAATATTAAAAGAATATATTACTTTCCAAGAATTACATAACATATTAAAGAATTACATAATTTGGTAGGCACATACTAACTTCCTCCTAATAAGCCTATCATCAATTTACTTATTAACTACGTTATTGACTCTTCCTAAATAAGTAATACTAATTTGAAATTGATGTCCTATTACAGTCCAAATCTCTTATTAATATTTGTAATCCATGACTCCGCGGAGGAAGGGTTAATCCGCCTTCCTCATGCGGGCTACGTTAAAGTTTCGCATCGGCGGGACGCACGATATCCCGCAAACTTTCCTTTGTATTAGTTGCTCGTTTTCGTATAACCCTGCTCAAACTAAAGCATGAAGATTTGCATCAAATTTTACATCGCGGTTCAGATATTGTTCCACTTTGTGCAGCCAGAGAAAGATAATACATTCGCCATTAGTACTGACTCAGAACTTTGATAATTTTAGCTTAATATCTTACTAAAATATGGTAGTTTTTGAATAGGGAATGTAAAAAGCGATTATTCACGCTCAGCAGAAAGTTTTCTTAATTTAATTGGAGCTGTATGTTTAATAGCAATCGCTTTCGAAGAAATAAAAAATGAACAAGAGACTGAGGTACGAATGCAGTGAAGGAACGTATCGCGATCCTTTGGAAATGAGGGTATGAATTTTAAAAGAACGAAATTGAAACAGAGCTTGTAATGTTGAACTCCGCGTTGCTACAATTTTGCATGTTTGAACACGTATATGCTATGCAATGCTGTGCAAGTTGAAACCACAATCTGTACTCACATAATATGTATTTAAGCTACACAGTGTAAATAATGAAATGGTTACTGCGAGTAGAATGTAAATTAAAATTAAGTTTAGATTAGATACTGCATTAAGAAAGAGTGACTTTGTAATTTTATTTATATAGTCAATTGTAATTAACTTAATGCGAGTAAAAGTTATTTCATATAATTAAAACAATTGTAAAATAATAGATGATTTCATTCAATTCGTAAATATTTTCAAATTTTAAATACAAGTTCTAAGTCTCTACATCATTAATTATCTACCGTAACTTTTTTTTTAAATAAGAAATAAACAATATTTGAAATAAACAGGCTTTTATAGTCAAATTTATCATAATGATCATTAATTCTTAATCCAAATAGACTCCAAAAGTAGTAACTTGAATAAACGCAGTATTGACTTCTCTTTGAAGATCGACATAGTCATCCCTTTCGTGGTCCCACAAGAAAGAAATAGCATTGTTGTAACTCTGAGCTCTCTTTTGACCAATAGTGACGACTGTAATGACACGGTAACGTGAAAACTGTAGAGCTTTGATCTTCCGCATGAGCTCACCGGCTATACGAAGTGCTAATGCGGGGGATTCCTGTTGAAAAAAAATTGTATAACATAAAATTATGGCCTACGCAGATGATGGACACTTGTCTGCAGACTTAAATCCCTGAAACGTCAATAAATGTGCATGTTCTCAGTTTTTAAAGAAACCTTTTTACATGGTACTTTTAAAGGACTTCAAAAAGTAAGAGGTTTTTAATTTGTAATGTTTGTTTTTTTTATGTTATCCATCATTACGATGACAGGGCTTTCAGATTAATCCCATAGAATTTTTATCCAAATCGGTTCAGTAGATTGGTTTTCAAAAACGAAATAACTAGTTTGTATCCTCTACGTGAAAAATAATTGCGTATTTTGCTTTTGAAGTAGGTTGTTTTTTTTTAAGTCTGAATTATAGTCCCTTCTGTATGTTAATTTTCGTCTACATGGGTCTTTACGTTTAAAAATGAAGTCATTAAGTATAAAGTTCGTCTATAGACTCTACATTTTCTAGCAAAGGCTTGTAACTGTTGCTTAAAGGCCTTTTCCTTAATTAAGGTTAAATTTTCGTTTTTTTTTTCTTGTTATTTTTTCTCTATACACTTTTTATTCTAAGAAATGTGCAAAGGTATTGTTTAAACGATATTTTCCTTAACTTCATCGAACATAGAAAGTAATTGAAATAAATACAAGCACTTGTAATTTTAGTGACGTTAAATGAATTGAATCCGCGACTATCAACTGTCAACTGTGGGATGTATCGATCGGGTCGCTTATAACGCTCTTCTGGTTAGAACATCTGTTGTAATCGTGTGTAAAGTCACGAGTTATGATGTAAATATGAATAATAAATATATATCAAAGTCACGGCCAACCTTCAAATATTAATATATACAAACGTTTACGCGAACATATGTAGATACATCAAGTATATAAATCGTAATGTTGAAATCCCTGGATATACAAATATCACTGAAAATTGCTCAGCACTAATAATTTTTTTTTTTTCAAAAAATTAAACCGACTTCAAAAACGAACCTAAGAGATAGAAATGAACTAAAAGGCATAAAATAAACGTTTTCTACAAAATTATGAAGTCGGTGCCTAGTAAAATATTCGAAATCGGCGTCAAGTAAGACCTTTTTCGTGTTATTTACTAGCACCGACTTCAAAATGTATATTATATATGTACATACTATCAAAAATATGTATATGTGTGCCTATAATATTTGAGGAGTTCCCTCGATTTCTCCAGGATCCCATCATCTGATCCTGACCTGAAGTAAATGGGACTACCTTTGAAGTGTACCCTTTAAAACAAAAAAAAAATTGAAAATCGGTCCACAAACGGCGAAGTAATCGGTGAAAACCTTAAAAAGAAGCCCCCAACGAATTGAGAACCTCCTCCTTTTTGGAAGTCGGTTAAAAAACCATAATTAAAACAAGCTAAGCTATCCCCGAGTACCTGTATATTGTATTTATGTCCGGTAAAATGTTCGTCCAGTAATTCTTCAGATAGTTTTCGCACGAGAGGAACATGAAAACGGTGGGCGGGCTCTAATTGATACGTAGGTAGATGAGTCAATGGTGGACGCTTAAATTCAATTGCGACCTAACAAAAAAATCATTAAATGTAAACAAAAAAATAGATATCTTAAAATATTTCTCAATAAATCGAATATCTATGCGAAACGGACAAAGATAAACTTTTTATATCCGGCCTTTACGTCAGTAAGATGGTCAAATTCTAAATGCTAATCTCAGTTATTTAGTAATTATATAAACCATTGTGGGGGTACGTCACAGGTTTTAGTTCGCGGGTTCGCTGCTGTTAATGTACTATATGTTTTAAAATACTATAGCACATATACATATAATTCAGCCTAAGACCATCTCACAGATAGTACCATGATTTTTATAACAAGTTCAGTGTTTCTGAAATTTACGTCGCACATACAAAATTCGCACTCTCTATATTTTAGAAGTATAAATTTACTGATTACTGAGATTGACTATGTGAATAAACCTGCGAAGTGCGTTCCACAGGTCTTATTCCAGGAACCCCGGAGAATCCATATGACTGTCTTCGAACTTTCAGCCTACTTCCAGACTTGGGAGCCAAACCCATCTGCGATCTGATGCCTGAATGACTCTTTATATGTAACATCGACACTTTGCTTTTCTTGCCTTCGTTTTCTGTCATTATTTAGTTTACTTCTTTTTATAATATAAATTTAGTTTACTTTTTTATTATACTGCTTGTTTCTGTCTATAATTACCAGACAAAAACGTGATAAATAAGATAATTAGAAAGAAATACTATAGAAGCAATAATTCTTCTATCGACCGTATGAAAGAATGATATGTCATAAATGTCTTACCGAAATATTTTCTTTTCACGCCTGATATCTTTGATATATTAAAAGCAGGTTATCTATAAAAATATTATGGTGAGGACGGGTCATAAAAATCTACCCTTCGACCTTTTCCAACCTTCTCATATCAAAGTACGGTGGCAGGTCATCAATAACTTTTAATAGATAACATAGATAGCATCATTGAAGAGCGTGTTTTGTTTCAACGTAAGAGAGAAAAAATAAGTATTAAAACGTAATTGTAAGAGTAATAGTTTTTCTCACTCAAAATCACTAGCCAATAACCATACCTTAAATATTGGTGTTTTCTTTCGTTTGCAATTATTTTTCATTAATCTAATTTTACGAATAATTTAATATTATTTAACTTTGCTCTGTACACATCCAAACCCCCGTTTTACTTTGTTGTTTCTTCAGGTTAGGGTTGTCTGGAAGAAATCGCTCTTTTAGTGATAAGACTGCCTTTGTACATTTTTCCTTTTCATGTACTTCTTTTTTTCATGGTATATTATGCTATTTAATTGGTGTACAATGAAGACTCTTTTTATTGTTGTTGTTATTATCATTACACGCATTATCATCAATACTAACTATATATTATGATTATAAAACAAAAATCAATTTTTTATTCCAACGGTATACTTTTAAATAACTTTACAAGTAGTTTAGTATTTTCTTGAAAATTTTAACAGCAGAGTAAACGAAATGGGAACGTAGTTCTCTCGAAATGAACATCGAATTGAAAGTTATTAATGATTCAAAAGAGCTCACCGCTGCTTTGTAACAGTGGAAAAATATTCGCACGGAGATCCGTGGTAAAAATTTCGTTTGCACGCTGACAAAGGATTTTTTGGATAAAAGCCTTCGCATCTACGTCTTTTGAAATATACGGTCGGTAGACCACGCGCACGATTTTTTTGTTGAATACATCGCGTTTACCTGTTACCCGGAATGGATTTGACGGAGTGTTTCATTTTTATTTGCACCCGGGACAGCTTTTAAAAGGATTTTCCCGTGAAACAGGTTAGGTGTGAAATGTGAATAGGTTACGAAGAGTTATTAGTTTTTAAACTGTGAGACATTTTATCGTAAAATTTTAAATCACGAGAGTATTTTCGCTTCACTAATTTTAAAACATGGTGTACAAAATACGAAGTTCATACATATTTACTCTCTAAACTAGTACACAATCTAAATAAACAACAGTTTAAAGAAAAAATACTGGAATACAGTGCACGTAAACAACATACAAAGAGCAATCTAATTAAAGTCGATGTGGAATTTAACCGAAACACTATGTCATTTACCGTGCATCAACCTCAAGGACAAGCCAGCAAGTCATAGTAATGCATAGATCGTTGATAGAAGACTCATTCGGGTTCAGCAATCTAGCACGACAATTGAAAGTGACATGAACACTTACACGAGAAATTGAAACAAGAAAAAAGTATACAAGCTTTATTACAAAGAACCAAATTTGAATTCAGAATATATATTTTTTGTTTCATCATAAAATATATTATACGCCTTCATAAATATCCTCTTAGCTAAATCTTCGCTAACACTGAGTTTAGCCTTTTACGCTCCACTGCGGTTTGGCTTAATTTATAATACGTATGAAACATACATGTTTATTACCATGTCTAGCTTTACCCTACAAAGTATAAGATACATTGTAAATACAAATGAATATTTTAAAGCCTGCCAGGACTTGAAAGTGAAATATGTAGAATGGAAATTAGAAATTGGGCCGGAGCTGTACCTAAAAATTCGATTCCGTGGAGCGGAGTCTGAATTTGAAACTAGGAGCGTGGAGCGTTTTGGGTTATATATGTACAGTTTTAATTAAATGTACATATATAAAAATTAAAACTTTCTGACATATTCACTGACTGATCGATCAACGCAGAGCTGAAACCGCTGGGTCTAGAAACATGAAATTGCAGAAACGTTACTTAAATATCATAAGTTTGCACTCAGAAAGAATTTTTAAACATCCATCTTCTATATGGGTAAAAAAGGGTGGAAAGTTTGATAGGTATCAAATTCCCAATTATACGTGCGAGGCTGCGGGGAACTGCTAGTTATTTTATAATTTTGAGTCTGTAAATTAAATATGGGTTTTACAACAGCAAACAAGATCAATTTCACAAGAAAAAGAAAAAAAAACTCCAACAAAATTTATTTCAACCCCAATCAATTTGATTTCTCATAAGGATCAAACGTTATCGCAGCAACAGAGAGTACCAGAATAGTCAAAATCTTACACTCGATTCTACTCCCGAGAAAACTAATCAATCATTTGAGTTTGATACATTTTCAACGCCGTCGGTTTTCAAATGTCGCAACTTTAAATTGAAACCCGAAGTAACGATCAAGCATCGTTTGATGTAATATCGTCTTAAACTTTGTGGACAGAGTTTTTTGACACACAGATTTTTCCACAGTCTTTGTGGTGGAAAACCACCGATATGTCGATCGTTCGTGTTAGCAGGTCACTTAACCCAGCGAGTGGTACGAGATGGAACAAGATATGACTGGTAGTACTTGATCACTTTGTTTTTTACTAGTTGCCCCTCGCGGTTTTACGTCTATGGTTACTGCTTTGCTCCTGTGAGTATCATGTAATATAGCCTATAGCTTTCATCAATAAACAAAAAAAGAATTTTTCAAATCGGAGCAGTAGTTTCAGAGATTACCTCCTACATACAAATTTACAAATATACAAACTTTTATCTCATAATAAGTTTTTCTAATACATGAGATACTTTTTCCGTACTTATTTAATTAATTTCTGGAGACTTATTATATTTTATAAAGTAAAAACAAATAATTCTATTAAAAATAAAAGGAAAGAGAAATTAAAAATAACTATATTAAACCTAAATAACTATCGATGTCTCAGTGAGGCAAGGTGCCCAAAACACTGGCAGCATTACCTCTTTGTATGGCCAGACTGATATGCTGGCCAAGGTAGCCGCCAGCTCTTCGGTCACCTGTAGTTTCGACGAGGTGGGAAGACAGCTCTTTGAAAAACTTTTTTGCTTCCTCGCACCAGGACCCCATGGTTTCAACGGCAAACGGCATAAATACGAAACTCCTTTCAATGTTTTCGTATTTGCTCCGCTTGAAATTTTCAGCATTGAATGCCGCTGCTCCCACCGTTATGGAAGTCCCTCGTATATGAGATGCAGCCAATGTATCGACACAGGTAGCATCCCATACAAACGACCTCCCCAACTCCACGGAACAAGCGTCATTCCATCTGGTCTCTTGCCATCACTGCGTACTAGTCCGTTAGGTTCTAGTACCATAGGAATTTTAGCGGTAACAAGAGACCGACGAATGACACTGTTCAAGGAAGTGTGATGGGAGAAGCGGCCCGCGCTTTTTATGCATAATAAACCATGATGTCCATATTCGTCTGCTGCCTCAGCACAGTGACACCGATGAGGCTGATAAATTTTCGCACCTAGCCGGAGACCAACTGAAACAGTCAGTGTTAAGTGGTCTAGAAGAGTGCCAACATGAGGAGAAGTGAGAGCATGAAGCCAGTTAGTTACCAGAATCTCTCGTAGAAACAGCAAGAAGACGGGCCTGATCTATGGCGGAAGGTGCAGTATCAATTAATGCTTTGAGCCGATCTGCACAAATTAAGTCATCCCACTGCCTTTGAGAGGATAAGATTACTGGTTCTTTGAAATAAAACTATCATTTTATATCTTTGAAATAAAATCTAAGACAACGTTACTGGTTCTTTACTAAGGCAAAGCAATTTAAATGCGTCTCTGGCTTCAACCAAATACGACAACTCTATGGAACCAAAAGAAGGGCTGATAACATCTCTAAAGAGTTTTGTCGAACTAAAAGCTGAAGCAAAAAAAAACAGGCAACGACACACTGGAAATTTTGCGAAACTTTAGCTCTTTTAACATAAGTATTACTAGATTAGATTTAATTGTCTTCCAAAAAAGGAGAAGGTTTTCAATTCGTTCTCAACTTTTTTATTTATATTCCCCGATTACTCAGCAACGCCTTGAACGATTTGGTTAATTCTTTGATTTTGTTTTTTTACTTGAAAGGGGTGCTCTCCAATTGGTCTCATAGAATTTTTATCAAAATTGGTTCAGTCTATTAGTTAAAAAAAAAAAAAAAAAACAAAATAACAGAATTAAGTATGTCGTCGAAGTAAAGCAAATTAGGTATTTGCTTTTGAAATCGGTTTCATTTTTTGAGAATTGATTTTTTTTTTATTGATTTTTATTATTTGTTATTTTAACACTATATTAAAAATACTAAAAACACAGACACATAAAAAGAAAATTTTAAAGTTAAAATAAAGAATGGGATAAAAATGCTCTTACTAATACTATAATACTATAATAGATATTACTAATACCATATTAGATATACAATTTGTTTATAACTTTTAAGGGTAATCTTTGAAAACACGGAATCGATTAGAAAAATCTTTTTGCTTCGGACAGCCCGATCGAGGAAGGGACTATATTACTTTACGTTATCATTTATAGAAGCGAAGAGGTAACCACGAGGGGTATTTAATAATATAAAGAATTTATCTGTTTCGACTACTCATCGTATGAAACGCAGTTATACTTGCTACTTTACGTTGATTTTTTGTAAGAATGTGGTACTTCACCGGTGGAGCGGGGTGTTTATCGGTTGTAAGCAGAGGGTTACAGTACACCAAAGCACCATAATATTTTTCCATTATTATTAATTATTGAATGTTTTTACGCAATTAAAAATTCTGTTAATAAAACGAATGATTATTTTGTTATAAACCTGAGACAATTATGTCTAAGTAATTAAGTAAATATACAAGAATATAAACATCAATATGTATTTATATACTGTCTTTTCAACATATAAATAAACACATCACCAAGTAAACGAAATGATTATAAACGGGAAATAAGGATCTTATGATCCTGTGTATGGGGTCTGGAAACACACAAAAACCCACGATAAACATCACAATTACAGATGACACAGACGTTTGCTGTGAGCGGGAATCAAACCCGCGACCCTTCGCGTTAGCGTTTACCTGTCCATCATTACAATAGTAGATTATGTAACGTATTTAAAATTAACTCATAATAATTATAAGCAAGACTAAGACTCTCAACAAGCACTAAACGTCTAACATTTGATTTTAATTCATTTCACGTGGGCTATAATTTTTCATTAAACTGATCAGCGGACCATAAAAGTCTGACCATATATTTCAGTGCTCTATACAAGACCGCGTATCAAAATCAAAATCAAAATCAAAATATTTTTATTCAAAATAGGAATTTACATTCTCTTTTTGAACGTCAAGAAAATGAATCTACCACGGTTTCGGAAAAGTATAACCTCAGGCCTGAGAAGAAACCGCGAAAGAAACTCAGCGGGACTTTTTTTTTTTTGTTAGTTTTTTTTTTTTTTAACAACGTCAAGATTGGTTACAATACGTTAAATATTTTGAGAAAGCCTGGAAGCGATCGCATTATTCCCAAGGTGTGTCATCATCTATGAAATCTTTAATATTATAGTAACCTCTAACACACAAACGTTTCTTTACAATTTTTTTGAACTTTGCTATAGAAGCATTTTGAACGTTTTCTGGGATCCTGTTGTAAAATCGTATACATCTCCCAAGATAATATACTTGCAGTTCCCTGCGGTATCGCCCGTGTATACTAAGGGATTTTATAACTAATAAACTTTCAACCCTCTTTTTGACCTTTTACGAGATGAATTTTTAAAAATCATCTCTTAATGCACACGATATTTAAGGAACGTTTGTGCAAAATTTCATGTATGTAGACCCAGTGTCTGTCAGTGAATATGTCTGCCAGTCTGTTTTCATTTTTATATATATAGACATGCTGCACCTCGCAGTTTCACTCGCGCTTATTGTTACTGCTTCGCTCCTATAAGTCGTAGCATTATGTGATATAGGCTTTAACCTTCCATAATAAAAGGGCTATCTAACCGAAAAATAATTATCAAAATCGGACCAGTAGCTTTAGAGATTTACCGTACTCAAAAAAATACATATCTTTATAATATAATTATAGACTAGCATAGATAAACTATCACTTTGTACGCGCAAAATTTAATTCCCTTCTTTGACTTCTTAAAATTTAAGTTTAAAAAAAAACATTTTTTATCTACGCTACAATAGTCTAAACTTAATAATATTATAATAAAATCAGCCAAGTGCGTGTCGGGCCACGCACAATGTAGGGTTCCGTAGTTGTCAGAATTGTCAAGATCAGTCAAGCAATCTTCGAGTACCTATTTTCGTAAAAAAGTTTACGACGAACTGGGAATTTCCTTTTTTAAGTCAGTTTATACAATATACGTACTTACAATTTTAAAACTTTTATTATTATAAAATTATTTTTAAGTTCTCTTTAAGAAGAGAATAAGAGATAGGTACGTAATCCGTATCTTTTATATTATACCATAAATGCCAAAGTGAATTCGTTTGTTTGATTGTTAACTCGCTCTTTTGCTTTAACGCCGTAGGTAAATAAAAATTATGTTAATTGTGCACAACATTTATTATTCTAACACTTGTAAAATATACTTAACGCCGATAATTTTCCTTCCTGATTAGCGCCTATGAAATCTATGGTGATTTGGTTGAAAACTTCATAAGCGCGATTCAGAATCACTCGCGACATGTTTTATTGAGACATTGTTTTATACCTTATTTTATATTTTATTTTAATTTAAACTTATTAAATATTTATTTATTTATTCATTTAAATTCATTTATTAATTTAAAATTATTAATATTTACATAATCTGATGCTTTAAAAAGTGAAATATTTATTTTTACTTAGATCATCTATAACTCGATAACCATAAGAACCCACATAGCCGTGATAATTTTCCTTTTAAATTCATTATATGTACCACTATCGTGATTTTTTTCATATTTTTAGACGCAGCAGTTTAGTGGGTAGAGGGGGGGGACACTTGACTCTAAGAAAAATTGACACTTCAAAGCTTAATATTTCGGAAACAGTTCGTCATTCGGAAAAATGGTTTTCCCATACCTATAACATTTTTAAAAGACCTATCTAACGATACCCCACAACATGGGATAAATGAGAAAAAAATTTTTGGTCACTCTTAACACATAGAGAAGACACACTGAAAAAAAATATTTTTAAGATTTTATTGTACGACTTTCTCGGCGTAATTCATATGTATACTCATACCGAATTACAGCTTTCTGGTATTAAGGGTTTCGGAGCAAAGCCGCGGACAGACAGACAGACAGACAGACGGACATGGCGAAACTATAAGGGTTCCGTTTTTTACTACGGAACCCTAAAAAGGTAAAATTTGTTTATTTTTGGGTTGGATAGCCCTTTTATTAAGGAAGGCTATATAATATAACCCTACGACTCATAGCAGCGAAGCATTAACTATAAACGCGTGTGAAACTGCGAGAAGCAGCTAGTTAATAATATTATTATAGGAATGGTAATAGCAGCGTTTTAAATATTACAAATTAAATAAAAATATCTTAAACATTCATCTCGATATAAAAAGAAAAATAAGTTATTTTTACCGAAACAGCATATTCCGTTATATTACATTACAATATTAGATGCAATAAAATATAAAAATGCATTTAAATATTTCTCTGTGACGTGATGTAATCGGTCTCGAGGACTCTGACCGTAAGAAAGTTCATTGGTCACAGTATTACGTAGTATTATGAAAAGATTCTCAGAATAAATTGTTAAATTATTCTTAATAATACTGTTGTAGCAATTCGATTATTTTTCTTTAATTTACGTAGTCAGTTTGTGGCTGCTGTAAACGTTTCACAGCCGGGTATTGGGTATTTTAAGGAAAAAGATTTGAAAATTATTATCAGCCAATTCCCAGAATTTCTTTCTTCATATACTTGTCTTCACGAGATGAGTTTAAAACACGAATTTACTACTTAAAAACTCCGTGGTGCTAACCCAGATTAAAATCCTCTACCGTTTCTTTAAATTATCGCGTTTTGTCCACAGGTATTATAAACTCAAAAATATATTTTAGGGATACGTACAATACAACTCAAGGCAGAAAGGAATGGCGATGCACTTTAGACGCCCTGTGCCTCATCCAGGTGACATTGTATCATAAGAAGAAAAAGAATCTTCTTCTTCACTTAAATTTGTAAATAATTAATTTTAAAAGTTTTCTTTATCTGGTATTACGGATTATTACGGGTTTTCTCTAAAATCTATAAACTCGAGTATTCCAGGAAAATATTTCCGTTTCTTGGACTCAAATTATTTATCACAAAAAATAGACACAATCATTTGTAGAATCATTTCGTTTCAAATTGTTTGTATATTACATAATACTATTTTCATTGTTGTGATGTGAAAAGTTGGACGCTTTGACGTTTGTTTTCCTTATTAATTTTAACGAATGTAATAATATTCCTTTGATGTCTCGAAATAGGCTTTGACCGTGAAAGTTGAAACAATGCGAAAAAAATCTTATTCGTATTTCTTAGAATTTTCAAACTTCAGCTTGACGTAAGCGGTTCAGGGTCAACGGCTTCAGAGCTCAGTGCAAGTGCAATGGAGTGCATTCAACTGTAGATATACTAGAAACATTCTAGCTGAGCTTCACTCTCGTGGAAATAACGAAACTTAATTAAAATATGATGTAAGGGAACTTTAACGTTTGCATTTCATTTAAAAATTTATACTCGATGAAATAATGAAAAATGTTATTTTTTATTATTCTAGATCATATTGTAATAGAGGTGTTATACGATTGATTTTATTATATTTACCTATTATGATTATTACATAAATATTGAGCTTAAACTAACAAAATCTTACTACCGTTTATAAATACGAAAGTTTGTCAGGATGAAATTTGATGAAACTTTACAGTCATATAGTTTATAAATCAGAATTTAAAAAGCCCTTAAATGTGATTCGTTTGTCTATTTATTTAGTATATTTTAAAGTTTAGTAGGAATTCCTGGGGAGGCCTATGAGGGTTAACAAAAAATTATATACTTACTTTATGACAACGAATGTTGCGTTTTATGTTAAAAGGAAAAAGATGAAAATAATGTTCATATTTATAAAGGTACTAATATGTTTAATTTGCTTTAAAAATATTAGTACATTAAATTAAAATTCTCCATTTTCGTTATTAAAAAAATTATCTCGTCAAGTTTTCATTTCTTGATCATTAATATTTAATAAAACGTTGAATAAGCAGCAACTACTTATAACTAAGCATACTTAAACTACAAGAAAATATTTCTATGAATAACCTCATTTTCCGAGTCACCATCGTTGTCAAGATGTAGGATAGCTAAGCGATTTTCACAAAGGTCAGTGAACATAAAAGCGAATTTATTTTCGGACTAATGAACATTCATACCTGAGGAAAGATTGAATAATATATAAGTTTCAGAGTAGATTTCATCCCAGCGGGGCCATAACTCAGCGCAATGCCCGGATTTTGGACGGAAAACGTGAAATAATAATAACTTACGGATTTGTAACTTGTTTTCTAGACGCTTGTCATTATGAACAGCACATAAAATCGTAATAGAATGCTTATGAGCTCCGAAAAGTTTTACTTTGATATTTAATTCAAGGTGCTATCCACCTTATACCTATTCGGTCTTTTAAAAACGAGAAATATTAAAACTATATAAACGATGCTGCCTGTGTAACTGATATCTATACTATTATTATAAATAGGTAAAGCTTGTTTGTTTGTAAGTTTGTATGTTATCTCTGAAACTAATGACCCAATTTGAAAATTTCTTTTTGCGCTGGGTACCCGTTTATTGAGGAAGGTTATAGGCTATATTATATGACGATACCACTTAAAGGAGCAAAGCTGTAAACTTAAACGCGAGTGAAACCGAGAGGGGCAGTTAGTCATTTATATAGTTAATTACCATGGCAGGTTATTATTTAAAACAAAATCTAACGTAATTATAGGTATATGTATATGTATGTATATTTAGGTATATGTATGTATATTTTTTATTAATTACTTGTACAATTATTTTTACATGTTTATATCTACACTGGTTTTTGAAAAAAAAATACACGTGACAAACAAACAAAGGTGAATTTATAACAATTTAATTTGTAACGCTTAAATAGAAAAATTACTGTCGAGTCAACCTACTTAATTAAATCACAAACAAACGGCAAAAGTTTACAAACCGGTACCAGGAGAACATAGGACACAGAGAGTATAAAATGTTGTTTTTAAATTGGACGGCGAATCGCTGACCGCTCTTTGCAACCACGTAATTAGTTTCAGTTAACTACAGAGTTCTTTGTCGCGTACACAACATATGATCGTAGTTTATTTTCATTCTAAAAGAACGACGTATGTGTAACATAATTTTATTGTTACTTATTCAAATAATCAAAATCTAAATATTCTTTATTCAAGTGGGCACGAGCACTTTTAAATCGTCAATACATAAAAAAATTACATCAATTAGAAAGCTACCATCGGTTCGGAATGTAGATTCTACCGAGAAGAACCGGCAAGAATTTATATACTTATTATTATTTTATTTATTTATGTTTAAATTTATAAAAAAAAAACGAATAAGTACGAACAGCATTATTGTACTATATAAATCTGATACAAGAAAGAAATAACGTAATAAAATAGCAGTTGTGCAAAATATTTTACGTTTGTAATAATATTTCTTAATGTCTACACAGGCACGGTCCGAAGAGGGGACAGGGGACATAACCCCACCCATTACTTAAGACCATTCATTTTAATAGTTTAAAACCATTGTTACATTATTGCCTTTTTCATAAAATCGGTTAGTACATCGGTTGGAAAGTTTAAAAGTCTATAAAGGACAGGTAGAAACAACTTTGTGTAGTGTATGCTTGTGTGTATAGATAACATGTTCTTAAGTTTTCGTGCTGATTGTTATTATTTTAACAATTTTTTAAAATAAATAAAAAAATTGTCCTATACGTTTTTAGGTTTTGCCCCCCCCCCCCCTGTCCTCATTTGTTTTGTTATTTCAAAAACTGTTTTTAACAATGCCAATACCTCATTAACTTCGTAGACGAAAGTAATAAATCCTTCATGCCAGAGATTTATTTATTAAAAAAAATAATAAAAGTTTATACTGAACGTATAATATCTTCGTAAAATTATGGACATGCATTAGTGACCTAATTTCGAAGCTTAACAGGATAACCTATAAATTATATAAGGTAGCAATATTTTATGATAAATTGCGTCAATTAATTACACTGATATGACATAATAATGAGTCATAATTCTGTATCGCATTTAATGTTGTCATGAAAAGTTGTAATTTGGTAATGTTGTCATTAATAAAAACTACATATTTTTTACAGGCAGAAATATAAACTGTCATGTATAATCCTTAATGTATTTGGAACACTGAACCGATAAATTGATGGAAAGAATTTTTTTTTAATAATAATTGTATTGTATACTACATGGGCCGTTTTTCTATAACAAAAAAGTGTCTAATGAATTTTATAGTTTACAAAATTAATTGAATGAAAATAGATTTTTTTTACCATATTTATGAACAATTTGGTTGTTATAATAGCCCAATCGGGAGAACGATATTTTAGTTCAGATTAACTAAGTATCGGATATCGCTCCCAGTGTACAAAACTGTGTTTATTATATGATAATTATGTCCAAATACAAAACATTCGAAACTTCCTTATAATATTAAATAAACAGTCAATGATTTACGAGCTTTTAAACGACTAGCTGCCCCTCGCGACTGCACTTGCGTTTACAGCTATTAGTTATGTAATATAGCGTATAATCTTTTTTATAACCTATCCAACGCTAAAACAATTTTTCTGATTGAATCAGTAGTTTCAGAGATTACCTCTTCCCAACTAACTAAACTTATTTAGAATTTTTATTTAAAATAACATGGTATTTTAGATCTTGTTTCTGTAATATAAACCAATACAACATCAAAGCTAAAATATAAACTAAAATTAAGGTGTAATTATTGTGCAGTCTTTCTGCAAGAATGACAAAAAACATAGAACGAAACTCTGTGAAAATGACATCAAGACTTGTACAATAAATTATATACAGATATGAATTATATAATGTATAAGCTTAAGCAACATTACCTACCGACTTTTTTATCAATTTAGAACGAAGTAAAAAAATCTTTTAAAATACTGTTTATTCATATTTAACACATTCACTGCCGCGGACACACCATGTGTGTTCATTTGTCATATATTGAACACGTAATGGCAGTGCGTGTGTTAATTCATCATTAAGTGGAAAATTAGTTATATTTAAATAAAGTAAAACGTTAATAATAATTGAACTCTACAAAAGCGGTATAGCTAAATAACGTGTCCACCTTTTTACGTTACAAATAAAAAATTATAAAAAGATTCTCATTAATTTTCACTTATGTTACATTACCTGTTCTGTGGTCAGAACAGCCTCCGGTCCTATAATACCCCTTCATTTGCTGAAGTTCAATTAGTGACTAAGCTGCATCGTTCGTTAATTAGAATCTGCCGGTATCAGCTTATAATGGACCTGCCTCCAATGTAATCACTATTTTTATGGCTTGTATATCATCCACGTATATATTAGTATAGGTATTTACGTAACACATAATGTACTTATATAAAATTCAATTGCAACTGTTCGTCAAATTTGATTTTTTTTTATTTTATTAGTTTTGATACTGGGGTGGTTTAGGAATAAAGAAAATTATGCATTTCCTTTGGGTTTTCTAAAGGTATAATTTTTGTTGTAATCTAATGTATGAAAATCAATATATTCGTATTTTATTGTATTGAGAACGTATTACAATTAACTTACAGAGCACGCGTGAATATAAAATAAATAAGCGAAATTAGTTTAAAACGGTCTAAAGTCTTCATAAACGCGCGCAAAGCCGCGGTCAAAAGTTAGTTATGTAAAAAAAGGTAATATTTTCAACTTAGGTTTATGAAAACTTCTAAGAAAACGAAAAACGTAAAAGAAATAATGAAAACTTATAAGAAACTAAGAACAAGTTTAATATATAAGTTAGTTATCTTTTCGTATGAAGTTACTTTATTCAATGCCGTTTTGTTTTCTGACAAATCAATCAATTAAGTTAAAATCTTCGATCATAATTGGGCGCTGATAAGCAATACTATAAATCTCAATATAAATCAAGCTATACGGACTTCATTTCGGTGTCTAAAGACGCCAAACCTATTCTTAACATTTTTTTTTTGAATACGTATATATGGATATATACGTACGTACGTTTCTATTTTAAAAAAGGTATAATGATTTAAAAGCAGAATGGTTTAATAAAAAGTTTTATTTAATAATATTTTTTTCTAATATAGATGTAGGTACGTATGCACTATGGGGCTGACATGTATATCTATATCTATATCTATACTAATAATAAAATTCTAGCGGGTCGCTGTCTGTACATGGAAGATATATGAAAAAATATATTATAGGGGTCTATACCAACGCAATAGAACCCAAAACAATGATTTTTAGAATTCTTATCTGTTTGTCTGTTTGTCTGTTTGTCTGTTTGTCTGTTTATCTGTGCGTTTGTGCACGCTAATCTCAGAAACGGCTTATCCGATTTAGATGCGGTTTTCACTAATATATTGTAGTAAGATTCACTTAACATTAAGGGTTTGTTTCATGACAATCGGTCCATAAATAAAAAAGTTATGTCAATTTAAGGAATCACGTTGAACATTTTTTTTGTGTTTATAACTAAATACATGAAAGTATATACAGTACTTACATAAAAAAATACATTTTTAAAAATTTTGTCTGTCAGTCTGTCTGTCTATCTGGTTGTTCCGACTAATCTCTGAAACGACTTAACCGGTTCTGATGGTACTTTTTGCAGTTAGCAAATGTTATAAGAAGTGACTTGGGGTTACTTCTATTTTAGAAATTTTTAAATCTATATATATGATAAAAAAATCTAATGCGTCGCTGTCTGTACATGTAAGATATATGAAAAAAAAATATTGGAGGCCTTTACCTACGCAATAGAACCCAAAACAAAATTTGTTAGAATTTTTGTCTGTTTGTCTGTTTATCTGCGCGTTTGTGCCCGCTAAAAAAGATATGTCAAGTTATGGGGTCACGTCGAACATTATTTTGTGATTTTCACTAAATGCATGAAAGTACTTACATCGAGTACTGTCAGTCTTTTTCTTACGACTAAT
Organism: Hypolimnas misippus; assembly: GCA_037950945.1. Taxonomy (NCBI): domain Eukaryota; kingdom Metazoa; phylum Arthropoda; class Insecta; order Lepidoptera; family Nymphalidae; genus Hypolimnas; species Hypolimnas misippus. The sequence goes on from JBBEEQ010000024.1 coordinate 4,855,833, forward strand.
CTTTGAAACAGCTGAATCAAATTTGATGGGACTTTCACTCGAAGTTAGAGGATGTCCATTAATCACGTGAGGCCCAGAAAAGGGAGTGGGAATGGAAGAAAACAATCACAAAATATCACAAAGTCTAAAAAGTTCTTAAAAACATTACAGCAGCCCCTATAGCTAATATTATAAGGATTAAATTAGTCTACTTATATTAAAAAAAATATATTTATTTTAATCAATAAGTAAAAAAGAGAATTACACGATAACAAAATATTGGAGAAACCAATAAAATAGTGAACATTTTCCGATTTAAGAAGGGAAGTTCTACATCTATACAAATAAATAAAATTGATGTGTCTGTTTGTAATTTAAAATAAATGCATATGAAAGTATACACGGTACTGACAGCAAAATTACCAATTTTAAAATTTTTGTCTGTCTATCTGTCAGTCGGTTTGTTTCGGCTAATATCTGAAACAGCTGGACCGATTTTGATGAAACTTTCACTAGCAGAAAGCCAATTTTATAAGGAACAAAATTGAAACCAATGAAATAATGAATAATATCTGATTCAAATAGGGAAGATATATATTATATTAATATAATCATTTTAAAAAATAATATATTTACTGGGTAATTTTTTTACTGGATATGATAGAACAAAACCGAAACTATAAGCAAAAGCGAAAAATAATTTAAGTCACAGAGCCGATTTTGATTAAAACTAAAACTGCATCATTAGTTTTTTGAAAAATAAGTTTCCCTAGCCAGAAACGAACACGTTGATTTTGCAAAAAAATAACATTCTGTAGTATTGCACCATCTGATACCTTCACACATTATAAAAATCAACTTTAGTGAGGTAATACTATACAGTAAACTGTAACAAAAAGAAAAGGCTATTTTTTTTACAAAATTCTATCAAATTCTTACATTAATTAAATCTTTAGCAACGGGATGTTGTAACGCTAACAGCGGGTGAGTACAATAGCCGAGTGCAGTGAAATGTAGATTTTCAACAAATTGATTCATTTTTTTAAGAATTATCTAAACCTACTTAGGTAACGGAGTAGGTGACGGGGACCAAAACAAACGTGACATTCTATCAACTTTGTATAACTCACATAGAAAAAAAAGACAAACATAAAAGAAGTTACTGTAAGTAATTCATTTTTTATATTTTCGATTGTATTGTTCACACTCTTCCTCACTTTAGTAGGTGACTAGCATTTTGATGCAATTTATAAAGAAATCGTTCGAAGTAACGCACATTTTTTTCTAAACTTACCGGAACCCATGATTTAACCCACATATTTGATTATGTCTATGTAGAATCGAATACTTAACTTAATTAATGTATAGATTTAATGTTATTTTGTAAAAAAAAACCTTTTCCTTTAATTTGCCGCTTACTATTACTTTCCAAAAGTTGATCTTTACAAGTGACACTATTAGGTGGTACATACATAATGTATTTTTTTTAATTAGTGGGTTCTATTTCTGGCCAGAAAAATCATAAAATAAAAAAAAAAATATGATGCAGTTTTAGATTTTTCAAAATCGGACACGAGACTGCATTAAGTATCTTTTGCGATTCCTTATAGTTCCGGATTTGGCCTATTAAGCCCAGTAGAAAAAGTCACCCGATATATAATACTAGGAGAACCTAGGTGCGAACTTACTGTTTTGCAGTCGATATTTTAAAGACTACCACAAAACAACTTTTCTTCAGCATTTATAGTGAAAACCGTGGAGGAATACCATATCTGAGTTAGTGTCTGCTTATAAATACAACCACAAAGTTCCCAGATTCAAAGTAAAAAGCTCCTTTCTTGAGCAGCACTACAGACTATTATAACCTTGCTTTGCAGGAGACATGCCAAGCATTCTGTAATCCACGCGAACGAAGTCGCGGGCACAGCTAGTACATACATAAACCTCTAAATAAATATACATTAAAAAAGGTCAATACTATAAAAAAAGTTACCTTTTGAGGTGTAAAACTGTAACAAACATGTAGACGCAAATTATCATTTATACTATTAGTTACCAAAAGCCAGACTTATTCATATAATATATAGATTAGAAAATAGATTGTAGAAATATTATATACAATTCGATATTTTATACTTCTTCATCATATACATCTAAAACCTCTTCCAAAAACCTGGAAAATTAATTTCCGTTCCACGAAATTCGTATTCTTCATTGAAATTTGATCTCATTTGATAAAATAATATCGGCTTGATATAAATTGTTGGAATTCGTGCGAGCGAGGGTTCAGCGACCTGAATATTTTAAGATACAGGCATCCCCTTTGCCTTCGTTCAATCGCCTATGACCCTGTTTCTCCTAAATAAAAGAATTTGTAGGCGAGACATTACGTTTCCTTCGAGAAAATGTTTCGCTTGTATTAAGTCGTGTCACCTTGTAATATCAACATTGTATGGAAACTTCGTCGCCACGTCTCAAGTGTGAAGGAAACGTGTCATACAATTCTGAAGTATTTTTAAATGAATTTGAAATATAATTAACTAGTTGGTCCCCGCAACATTGTCTGCATAAAATAATTAAGAGTTAAAAAAATCGACTGCTCAACCGCTTTTGATAAAATTTCTATGGGGTTCTATATAAAAATAGAGTTTTTAAAATCGATTAAGAAACGATGAATTTAATATATATATAAAATATAACTACGTATTAAGAAACTCATCCGTTTATAATTTTCATCTATCGATTTATTATTTCTAAAGTTTTAATATATCTATGTCGAACTGTGTATTCTTTTTAAAAATATTAGGGACATTATTACGTATTATATAGTATTATAAGCGTTCACATTGAGTTGAGCGAATTTATTAGAAGAAAATCTTATAGGTTTTCGTCATCGTTTCATTAATGTTATGAGAGCCGCGATCGTCGAGGATTAGATTTTAATATTTATTATTTCACTGGTTTTCTCTGCAATCGCTGCCTATTTTTTATGTAATAAAATCGTATAAATTGTAGACATATTCAATTAAATCATTAATAACATTGCAGGCAGTTAACCTACATTCTATATTTATTGTAAAGACAGTTTAGCTCAACGCTGAGCGACAATAATGGTCAGGAGGCAATTTATGACGTAGCCATAACTTCCCAGTATCCGCGATATGTTCGATTTATAGCACGCATTAGGGCTGTTTCCGTACATATATTGTTATGTGTTCCGTTCAAACATTTCTATTGACTACGTTTGGGTTTATAGAAATATTACTTTAATGTTTTTTATTTGTTATCGCAGGGGAAATCTACGAAAAGATACCCATATACTGGAGAGGTGGGGATAGGGAGATCAAGTTATGTGGAGATTTTTACTCACAAAAACCCCTGCGATGACCGTCCTCAGCACAGAAACTGAAAGGCTGAGGGGTTGGATTTGCGTGTGCATCTGCTACCCCTCCCGTGTGTCTCTCTGCTTGTGGCTGGCGAAGCTCGTCTCAGGAGGACAAAGTGTGCTCTTATAGTAGTCGATATTTAGAGACAATTATTGGGCTACTGTCTGCTAATGAACACATACATATATTTTAATTAATATTTTACATTCTGGTCTTTCTTAAATTTACTTGTAAACTAAACAATTTTATACTTGTTAATAAATATAATTGAGTTTAAAATGTTAAATAATTTGTTAAAATTAATTTTCATAATAAAAAAAATATTATAAAATATTATATACCTTTTTTTTAAAATTTGTTTATATAATTTATTTTTAATTTAAATACATTTTATTATATGAAATAAATAATTAAACGTATGTTATATTTGAATTTTTTTTATTTAAAATTTTCAACTATTGGTTACCAGGCAAACAGCATCGCTAAAGAACTACAACTTAAAGTGTAGACATTCAGTTGCACGCTCTAGAACATTGCTGATATAATAAACTGCGTCTTAGTTTATTGATTTTTAAAGCATCCCAGCTCGGTCACCTACGTAAATAACGTGCGATTGCGTGTTGTCACTCGTTTGCACGTTCAAAGTAAATATGTAGAACAGTGGCTATTCGCATGGGTTGTGTTCCTGTGACCTGTGGCAGCTTGTCACTGTTGTTTTGTTCTGTAACTTGATTTGCTACTACCCTATATTATAGCTGTATTAGTTTCAATTAACATACTAATGACAACTATACCAATTAATCTCCCTCATGTCTCCTACATTTTACTTGATAATTTCAAGTAAAAGCTATTACAACAACTGAATAGGCATATAATATAGATACAGAATAATACAATTTAATAACGAATTTTAGATTAACAATTCATTACAACCAATAAAGGAAATTATTCTACATGAATATATCTTATGAATTCTACTCGAACAGTATGCGAAATGTGTTGAATATTCTCAAAGCTCTCAACAAAATACGAATGTATCAATGAAGGCATGTATCAGTGTCAGAATAACTCAGCTACGCCTTGCCAATTTAGAAAAAAACACATTCAAGGCCGTGTATAATACACCTATTTATTGAGGCTTATATTAAAATTTTCTACGTCCTTTATTCAAGGTGGGCGTATGAAATATTTAGAGCGCACACGGGGTTGCCTCGTGCAAAAATAAATAGGTGCCTTCTTGTGCTCTCTTAATTCGGTCGCATTAAGGGCTCGTGGTAAATAAAATATAAATATAGGTTATAAAAAGGTATTTACATATGTACGTGAGCTCCGATCTTAATGATGATTTATATTAATGAAAAAAGATATTTCAAAGTCGAATCGTTAACCAGTAAGCCTTACTTTACGTAATGTAGGTCTTAACACATGAGAACATTTGCTTCTTTATGAAAATAATGAAGTGCTTATACAAAAAAATATTTAAACAATAAAATATGCTAGTTTCTTTAATTTTATTGTCGTCATTGTAGCACAATAAAATTAAATAACAGTTTCTAAAGATAATCAAGCTTTAACATAACTATTTTTTGACAAAAGAAATTATCAATATCTGGTGTGTAATTTTTGCGTGATTCTTAACAAACAGAAAATTTATAATTTTATAAATGATACTAACGTGTTAAAAAAAATACATAATATATAGAAGTGCTAAATAGCTTAGGCTGAGGAATAACCTTTGTATCAACGTAAATAAACAGCTATTTGCGAACGATAAATAACTTTATACTCGTAGTGTACAACAAGACTACGTCAATACTAAAAATGTAATTATTAGTGAAATTATTTATTCACAAAAGATCTCACATAATACTAAAGGAAGGATAAAATAACATTTATACCAATTCTTCGACAGTACTTATTTTACCTTTAAAATCCTCCAAAGAGTATAAAAAAACTTATAAGAGTATATACATATGTAAGTTTCAAAACAATCTCAATTTAAATGCAGTTGATATTACAATTAAAACACATGCTCATAGACATACACACACATATGTATATGCTGTATGTACTATAATCTATACGAATACAATAAGCGAGAATTTTGTATGTTTTAATTAAACTCCGGAACCACAGAAACTATATTAAACATTATACCCCCACTTGAAAAGAACAATAAGTACATTCTAGATGTCTTTTAAAATAGTAAACTACGAGTATAATCTATAAAATACTTCATTCAAATCTTTGATTTATTACGATCTTTCCAAATTTTTTATGTTGGATGATTGTTATTAAACTTACACATGAATATGAATTTAAAATTAAAGATATATTTTGTTTGAAGCTTCATATAACAACCAATTACAATTTTTTCCTTTATTTACGAAGCAAGTTTCATTACTTTGTCACGCCTCTGGCGTAAACGAACCATTTTTAATTAACAAAATTTTAATCAGAGTTGTTAAGTAACTGAAATCAATTTTGACTGAGTTGTAATAAATTTAAGTGTGTTTGACGCTATCTGAAATTCAGTTCAAGAGGTGAAGAGTTTTGTAATTTATGCAAATTGTTGGCACTCTCGGTGGAGAAAGGTGAGTTGAAATGGAAAATAATTTTCTTTAATATCCTTCGTGAGAATTAGTGACTTTTTTAAGCCTTATAATACAGAAGCTTAGTAACCGACTGATCCAAAAGAAGAGTGGAAATGTATTTTGCGCCTATGTATGTATGTGGATATGTAAGTATGTATGTTACATTCTAACCCCCTGTAGCTTAACCGGCTTCATCAATACTGAAATGTAAAATGTCAATGGATTCGAATTTTTTTCCGGACCCGGAGTGACTTAGGCTCTGAATTAGGCTCAGTAAAAATCAACATGGCGGATAACAGTCAAATATTTTTTTCTCTAATATAAAAGTACATATTTTTCTAAAGCGATTCCTTTTTTTAATAATAGTTCAATATAGATAATTCATTATGTTATAATATTTTGTGATAATACCGGCTGGTGCATTCTGCCGGATATTCTTCATTAAGGCACTAATGCTATAATCTTGTGCCCTGGCATAAAGGATACTAGTAATCACGAGCAAAAGGGACTAACTAGGTTCCATACTTGACAGAGCATTGATGAAGACGGGCATACTGTATAATGTAATATCATGACCTAGCAACTAAACTTTGTACATTAAATACATAAATATTTCGTGATATCTTTCTCGTTGAATGTTTTCCGAAGTATATTCGAGCATACTAACAAGATATTTTTTTTCAGAACTCCGTAACTTTCAGGGTAAATCAGTCACATAGAATTGTTATCAAAATTGGTTTAGTAGTTTGAATTTAAAATTAAAATTACTGGAATAAGTGAGTCATCCTAGTAATTCACGACGACGTCCGTAACTAAACCGTAATCTATAATTGTGTACCTATCAAAATGTACCATTATTTTTATAGTTTTGGTAATTACGGAATTTACTTCGCACATACAAAATTCACTCTCTTTTTATTACATTAGTAAAAAAAGGATTAATTGATTCAATCATTATCAGGCATATCTCATACATGTTATTTTATAACTGATTTTATTTTCATAACTCCGGAAAATATCCGGATTGTTGGAAGTAATTTGTCTAACTCATTTCTATACCTACGTATATATAGGTAGGTCGGCAAATCCAATCAAACTCTGTAACGCTTGCTACGAAGTCCGTGATAAGCTGAGATCAGATCGCATAAACTTGAAAATTAATTTCGTCTTTGCTTCTCAAATATTCTTATCTTTATAAGAAAATATAATAACTATATTATATCAAAGACATGTTCTGATGGTCCTGTGAATTCGTTGATCTAACTAACGGTAACGGCTTCAAAACCGGATTTACATCACCTATATCACAAACACTCACATCGTATGTAGAGATTAATATACTTTTGACACCACGAGGATTGGCTTCCTCTACGGCGAGAAAATTTCGGAGTCGTATACATTCACAAATATTTACTAACTAGCTGCCCCTCGCGGTTTCATTCGTGTTTATGATTAATGATTTTCTTCTATGAGTCGTAGCGAGATGTAATATAGCCTATAACTTTCCTCAATGAGTAAACTATATAACACAAAAAGAATTTTTCAATCCGAACCAGTAGTTCCTTAGATTTCGGTGTTCAAACAAACAAATAAACTCTTCAGCTTTATAATATTAATTAGTATAAATCTGCTGAAGAAGATTAATGAATTAAGCACCTTAAAAGAATAAGAAGCTTTTATCAAGCAGTGGGATATTTATAACCAATTACTATAAAAAAGGGGACAGCTTTTATATCCAAAAATAATATGGACAACTTTAACCGTAGAATTAAAGTTATTATTACTAATTTCTTATTCAGTAAAATCGTCTAAAATAATTACTATTTACTAAGATATGTTCTAGAAAGTTACTTACTTTAGTCTATTTCTGTTATGAGATCTTAAGGGAATTAACGCAAACACTTTAAGAAATTGGATGGTTAAATTATAATGTGGTCCTTAAAGCTATTGAACATATTTTTGTCATCTATTTTTTCATATTTAGAAAGAGAATTTACTAGAATTAACAAAATAGTTTTCGCAAAAATTTTACAATCTTAAATTTTTTTGTAGAATACTTATTTAATGCAAAATGTGTTATATATGTGATTTTATACAGATTTAATTATAATGTAAAATTAAACTTGAATAGTTGAATGAAATAAAACTATTTTAAACGGATTTAAATCGCGTATAATAACTATTTTATCATCCCGACGTTTCGAGCACTTTGCAGCGTTCGTGGTCACGAGTAGACTAAGGTGACCGCCAACAGTTTCTTAGTTGGTATCTTGAATAACGTTCCGGTTGCACGCAGCGTGCTGCAACCGGTAGTTGTAAATAATATTTTCTGAAACCTCAAATAGACAAATGTCACCTTAGTCTACCCGTGACCACGAACGCTGCAAAGTGCTCGAAACGTCGGGATGATAAAAATAATTAATATACGCGATTTAAATCCGTTTAAAATAGTTTTATTTCAATGAATAATAATCGCGAAAATCTAAGACAACGATTTGTATAGTTTAAAACGCATAAGCAAGTAATAATTATAATACTTAAATATAGGTATAAAATAATAATGAAAAAATTCAATTCTCATGAAATAGACAAAACGGTCACAAATCAATCACCAAATTCTCTAAAAAATGTTAACTTGATAAGCGATAAGGCATTCTTCATTTTTCATCAATTTATTTGAATATTATTGGACAGCTTCTGGTAGTATATTACGAGATTCGATATGTAAACGATATTACACAAGAAATCGGTTAAGATCAAAATTTCTATAGTTCATGGAAATTTAAAAGCACCTCTCGGCGGCGATTCTGCTAGCAGGTAATCCAAGCAGAAGTAGTGGCACAGGTTTTCCGCTTATGGCAAAACATGCGGGCTAATGATGAGCCACCGACAAAGAGGCAGATAAAGATTTAGAGCCCCTGTTTATAGGGACTCTAATTCACCGGTGAAAAGAGGATCTGAGGTCGCTGGTACAATGACGTTTAAAGCGGTGATCCTTCATTGAGCATTGGATTCTAAGGCAACATGGCACGCAATATATCAGCTAACGCACGTAATTACTGGACTCAGTTATTCCGGTAAATACTGTTATTAGATCGATCGAGAAGCAAGGCCCAGCTAAGAATGCTACTCATTTTTTCAAATGGTGTGGGACACCATGGACAATAATAGAGTGCGTCCTGAGGGTGGCCACAGCGCCATACTCTAGTGGCGATTGTCGATGGATTTGGTTTCTACCATACTCAGCAGCAAGAGAAGTTAGTCAGTTGTCACCTCCCTCAGCAAGCATGTAATCGCACTGAAGAACGCCCCAGAGAGGGAAGTGAGATAAGTGCTTTTATCGATTCCCTCACGAAAGCTTAGTTAGAGACAAGACGCTATGTGCCTTTTCTTTCCACGTCGTAAAAGACTTTAAGGCTTAATTAAATGGAAGAGTACATTGGTGCAATACGGTAAAACGCTTTAAGGCGATACCGTGACACTTTAAGAGCGGCGTGTCAAAGATATAATGGATAATCTAGCACGACTAGGAGTGTCAAATACCTGTAGATATATCTCATGCAATATGCATAAATTTATATTACAACAATAAAAAAATATATAATTAAAAACTTATTTTTTATTTAACAAATATTATCTTTTATAAATACATAAAAATTATGTTACAGGAAAATATTCATATATTATCGTTTTATTATCGTTAGTTCCGATAAAACACGCGGCAATTCATCAAGTCTCCTCGATCTATCATTGTCGCGACGTTGCGAAGCGCAGCGGTCGGCCTCGTGAACCCCGATAAGGAAACTTAGTAGCCCAAAGTAGCAAGATTAATTGAAGTAACTACACTATGGGCTCCTCGGATTCTTTGTAGCTTTAAGCTACTTTGGTAGATGCGATCTTTAAAGTAGGAAACGTTTTGTTGTCTCTTAGTTTCTTTTTTTTACGGTGAAAGAATTAGGAATGGGTACTTACAACATGTATATTTTTCAAAAGTTATTTACGATTTCGTGTTTGGAAAAGATTATAAAACTAACACTGTAGTTGTTAAAAGAAGCGAGAATGCATTAATGTTTGAACCCTATGCACTTACTATTAAAAATATTTATTTGAATTAAAGATATTACAATAAACTAACAATCCACCTATTTTAATACATACCAAATTGTATACCAACTCGTATTTCACAAAAGAAAACGAGTAAACATAACGTTACTGCAGATCTTTCATCATTAAAGTTTAAACCATCTACAAACAGAACACAAAAGGGATTAAAAAACACCTTCCATAAATAGTTAACTATAAGAAACTCCAGAGATCTCGGCTTAGAACTTTATCCACTTATACACGAGTCGCAGGGAACAACAACTTAATGTTTTAATGAGCTTTATCTCTGTAGCTCCGTGATTTCTATAAGGACTGACATTTAAATTATGTTCCGTAACGAACTCTCTTTGATAAACCTGAATACAATTTAATATTCCGCGTGACTTGATGAATTATATTTTAATTATTAAAATTAAATCATAAGATTTATACAAGTAAATCACAATCTTACGATTAATTAAATGCTTTTAAATTCTATATACAATAATTAAGTCAAATAAAGTGACAAGTTTAGTAATTCAGTGTTTAAATGATTAATTTTATGAAACTGAAGGTCAGTTTATTTTTAGCTTTTGATTTATTTTTGTCCTATTTAAATTATAGATAATGAGAAGTTGTGTCAATTTACGTAAATAACTTTTATGCTATTCAAATAATCTAAAACTACAAATGCGCAAAACTATTGAATCAGAAAGTTTCAAATCAAAGCTGTAAAAGCCTCGTTAAATCCCGTATTAATTTCGCAAATATCTGTCACATATATATGCAATTATCCGCAATAAAGGACACATAAATACAGTTCACGTTTATTACGGTAATTCCGTAGTGAACTGCAAAATAGAGTGGTGGTCATTGGACTATCGTTTCGACCGCATATCTGCGTTTTGTGCAGAGAAACCGCGGCCGCGTGCCAAATTATGTGTTGGAATAGAACAATTGAAAGTGATTTATTTGTACCATTTGTTATAGACGAAGATATAAACCAGAGAGATAAAATTCAATAATGATAACATTTAATCTATTCTAATATAATAAAGAGAAATCGAGTTTTGTACGTGCGAAGTCGACTTCGGAATCATGAACCTATTTTAAAATTTATGCCATTTGAAAGGTATATTATTCTAGATTATAATAAGCATTATTTTAATTTTTTTTAATTAAATTTTCATTAACATCATCAAAGCCGCGCAAAAGCAAAAGTATTATTTATTTGTAAAAAAAATCAAAATGCAAATGAAAAAATAATGCAAAAAACAAAGATCGTCACTTTTTCGTTTTTCTATTTTCATCTTCTTTATTACGAGGCTATGTCTATCAAACGATTGATGATAACATGATGATTCATAACTGTAAATAAATTTAAACTAATTTTAAATTTGTCATGTACACTATTATGTACATAAATCACCTTATACAAATAAATGGAACGCAACATAGCGTGTATTTGAAATGAAAACCGATTGCACGTTAACAAGGTCGGGGATAACATAGCGATGTTTAATTATTCAATTAAAATCATATTTGTACTGTTCAAAATTTGACAATGGCAGAAATGATCGCTCTATTGATGCATGTCAACTAATAGACAAACCGCTCATGACACGACCAGCGAAGCGGGAACTGTAGGTCACAGTTGGTTATAATGCTTAATGTACCAAAACGCTGTGTATTCCTAAAGATAAATGACGTACCAGCAGTTTGTATGGCAAATTTGCAGATCTGTTGCTCCATTTATTTGTAATATATAATTGAACGATTCTTAGGGCATTTGTTTATGAAATTAACACGTTTATAACTGAATTGCGTAGTGCACACGAGGGACTTGAAGTACCGCATACAAAAATCTTCTAAATAATCTAGGACATAGACATTTTTTAACGGTTCTTGGGTTTAAGTCCTTGCGGACAGAGGTTTCTTGCCTGCCTATACAATAGGATAATAAATGTAAGCTTTAATTTATAATTATTTTTATTGTTTTATTAGATAAATCAGAAATCAACTGTCAAAATGTATCCCATTGCCATAGCGATATTTCTTCGCAATTTATTTATTTTTTCTTTATTTAAAGAGCTTTGCCACCATGTGTGACTATGTCGCTCTGTTATTTAACATTACATATTTATTTCCTTAACCTAAAATATTTATAAGCTAACTTATATAATGCTCTAGCTTCAACACTTAACGGAAATGCCAAAAAAGTCATGCAATCAATTATTTATATATTTTGTGTATGTCAATTATACCGCGCTTCCTATATTAGTAATTATTTGGACGGATTCGAGTCAACAAACAGCAGTTAAGAATATTTGTTCGTTTTTTTTTCTTTCAAATTATTTTTTATTGACGAAGGCTATTCAATTATAGTGGACACCATTCGTATTCGATTGTAAATATTTAACGAAGGAAGATTTATAAATATTTACTTTGCTCAGCTTAATTGGGTCCGCAATGAAATTTTTCCATTACGACTGTAGGCTCTGGTGATTAATAAATCAACTTATTGATAAAAACTCCTTTGTCTTATTTTACCGTTTCCCTCGAACAAAGGATATTTATCTTATTCTATCTCAACTGTTTCAGGAATTGTAACAATATTTTATTGTCTTGTATTTTTTTTTTTGTTTTACTCAATTTTAACGTACATATTTCATTCGAGCATCACAAAACAAAGAATCTACGTTCTTATTTATTATTTATTAATATCGTTATGGTTATTTTATTTTATTGTTTATAGAATTATTCTAGATTGCTTTTATATAGTAGAGTTTGGTGTATTGAAAATATTTATATATTTATATTATTCTATTTATTCAATTGATTGAGGTAGCGCCAAGCTGTATTCTACTGAGCGGGTACGGGTTAGCTCGATCGGGGCCAATACCTCACTCTCACAGAAAATCGGCGTGCAGTAGCTAATGAGGCTGTGTTCCATACGGTGAGTAAGAGAGCTGAAAGCCCAACACAATACAATACAAATATTTTTTATTGTACACAAAAATAAAAAAAGCAATATATACAAAATATAATGTATAAGAGGCGGTCTTGTCGCTAAAACAGCGATGTCTTACAGACAATCTTTGGGTAAAGGACATGAGATTGAATAAAACAGTTTCTTTTTTAGCTGGTAACACATTAACGGGTCCTCTGGCAATGACCATTTAACCCTTCAATGCATGGTGTATCAATAGTGAAACGTTTATTTCAAAGCCATCTTATTATTATCATGTTACTAAATGTCTTATTTGGATGTTTGTTTATATTTTATATGACCTGCAATTCATTTTTTTGTTATTATTTTCAAATAAATCCTCTGCTTATTCTGTTAATGTATTTGTTTTTGATATGATAAAATAAAAAAAATCATGCATTTAAGGGTTAACATCAAGTGTCCCGTCTGCCCGTTTGCCAGCTGTTTTGTATAAAAAAATTAAAGAAAATATGTTTAAACTGATTACGTCACACAAAAACAATTTGTTTATATTTACATTTCAGGTAAAATATTTTACAAATATTAATCCAGCATTTTTAAAACCAAGAGTGCCTCTATTATTTACAAACTCGTTATATTCAGTCGGTGGAGTCCAGAGAGAAAATTATATCGTCGTTTTATATGTGATATTTCGGCACTAACAATTTTGGTAAACACGGGTTTTCTCTGTGAAAACCGTATTCAAATCATTTACGTTTAGGTATAATAATAACATTTCTTACAATAACTTAAGTCTAAATCGTTTAAAAATGAAGTTTATATGTACGAGCTATTATATCTAGACCAACGATATCACATCATTTATGCTTGTTTTTTTTTTCAAAAACATTATAATATTATAACCCTTTATTATTCATTAATTTAATGGATAATCAACAAAAAAAAAAAATGTTTTACATACATTTTTTAAAATAGATAAAAATTAGTAATACTCGTAATTAATCAAATTATATATATTATATTATGTATTATATTATTGAATAAATATTTAATATAGTAATATCAAGTATGATCCTTTAATAAGTGTATATCAAGTCTATAATTTTAATATAATTAATAGTAATTAATAATTCATATAAACATATTAATCAACGGCCTCCATTAAGATCGCATGACTTTGTGTCGGGGGTCCGGAAACATACACAACACTAACACAAACACCCAGACCACGACAAACATCCGTATGGCTAATACAGACGAATGCCGTAAGCGGGGATCGAAACCACGACCGTTAGCGCTTGAGTCAGTTGCAATGACCACTGCGCCAACGTGTCTGTCTGTCTGTATTTATATCGACACAATAATTACACTAAATTTATTAAAATTTTATTACAACAACTTCGAATTTTGTTTTAAATAACAAACCAAAATACTGAATAATTGTAAAAATCCAATTTACCTCAAAACTGACTTTATTAATCTACTTTACGTATTATAAGTAACTAGTGGTATACAAACTCCTTCAGATCTTGTCTTTAGCAAAATCTTACAAAGTCCACATCGATGAACTAAGTCCTAAACTAACGAACTAGATACAGAAATCACTGTTGCGAATACTAACTTTGGGCAAACTTAGTCGTTTGCGGGTTACAAAATATTATTTATGACTACCAAATTCTGAATCCTAAATAATAGCCCGCATTAATACTTAATTATGTAAATAAATATATTGATTATGTTTCGGCTTCTATAATATATGGAAACTTGTATTATAAAGTCTTATTTACATTAAAGACATTTAGACAGACGCGTTGGTGCAATGGTCACTGCAACTGACTAAAGCGCTAACGGTCGCGGGTTCGATCCCCGCTCACGGCAAACGTGTGTATTGGCCATGCAGATGTTTGTCGTGGTCTGGATGTTTGTGTTAGTGTTGTGTGTGTTTCCGGACCCCCGACACAAGGTCAAGATATCTTAATGGGGGCCGTTCAGTGTGATGCGTTATTTGTTTATTTATAAAGAACCCTATTAGTATACCTATACTGTCTGCCGTCTGTCTATCAATCTATCCATCCGTTTAGCTTTTAAAGAACAATACATATTTTGAATTGTAATAGGTATAAAGTAAAAACAAATAATTTATAATGTGTTATTACGGCATATATCCCAATAAATATTAAAAACCGGCCAAGCACCAGTCGGGTTTTAGTATTGAATCTGGGAGCGCGTGTCTATCTTTACATCGACCTATATCAATATTAATTAATTACAAATTAAGAGAGAAAATGCTTTTAATCTTTTAAGAACCTTCCCTAAGGCGCGAAATTATATTATCTCATTTGAGTTAAATATTATTCTTGTAATACGAGTACATAATTAATTCATACGAAGCAAAGGCTGCTTTAATATTAACATGAATGTACATATGTACCTATGATTTATCAATTACGCCATTAATAATGTTACCAGAATCCATTTACCCCAGAAAACTAAGTTAAGCCTGGCTGCCTCCGTCATCTGTGAAGCTCATCCATATTCATGGCTTAATTAAAACGAATATCTAGAAATATTAATTTCCAGACGGTCAAATAGGTGACATTCCTAAAAAAAATCAATTAATTTTAATAAAAGCAAATTTTTTATGTGCGAAATAAACTCCGGAAGCGCTGAAACTATTTTAATAATTATGTTACCATTTGAAAGGTAAATAATTTAAGGTAATCGTATCCTATAGTTTATGTATACATATATGCCTAGTAATTTAAAACAAATTCTACATTAACGCGAGGGAAACCGTGAGCAAATGCTAATCTATAGAAATAAATAAAATTGACCTTTCTATTTGTAATTTCAAATTACCAGCTTTTATCTAAATGCATAAGAAAGTAAACACAGTACTTAGGTCTAAAACACAATTTTTTAAATTGTTCTCTGAAACGTTCTTTTAACGGGACTTCTAATGTTATAAGGAGTAACTTAGTCTACTTTATTTTTTTATTTTTATTTGTTTTAAGTAATAAATAAAAAAAAGAGTGTTACTTGAAACAAAATTGATATCATGTTGAATCAATGAAATAGTGAACAATATCCGAGTAGGTAACCTACCTTAGGTTCCTCAAATTAACAAGCGTGAAATAGCGAGTAATACTTACGAGTCGCTTAAAATAAATACTAAAAGCTACCGCAACTACGTTTTAAGTTTATAGTCACTTTGGACATACAAAAGATTCAAACAAACAAATCGTAGTAATGTTGGCCGAGAAACCCAAGACAGCGAGTTCTGAATCGGTTGTGTGATCATTTTTGTTGACGTTTTCACAGTTTTAATAACTTTTAAATCCTTATAATAATACAACTCGACACAAGATGGACACAAGAAATTCTAAGTAGAAATCGATTTATTTTATTTATTTTATTGTATTCGCAAAATTTCAAGTGTGTCGTTGCCTGCTTTTCTGGCTTCAGCTTTTAGTTCGACAAAAGTCTTTAGGGATATTATCAGCCCTTCTTTGGGTTCCATAGAGTTGTCGTATTTGGTTGAAGCCAGAGACGCATTTAAATTGCTTTGCCTTAGTAAAGAACCAGTAATCTTATCCTCTCAAAGGCAGTGGGATGACTTACTTTGTGCAGAGCGGCTCAAAGCATTAATTGATGCTGCACCTTCCGCCATAGATCAGGCCCGTCTTCTTGCTGTATCTACGAGAGAATCTGGTTACTGGCTTCATGCTCTCCCGTCTCCTCATGTTGGCACTCTTTTAGACCACTTAACACTAACTGTTTCAGTTGGTCTCCGGCTAGGCGCGAAAATTTATCAGCCACATCGGTGTCACTGTGGTGAGGCAGCAGACGAATATGGACATCATGGTTTATCATGCATAAAAAGCGCAGGCCGCTTCTCCCGCCATGCTTCCTTGAACAGTGTCATTCGTCGGTCTCTTGTCACCGCTAAAATTCCGACGGTACTAGAACCTAACGGACTAGTACGCAGTGATGGCAAGAGACCTGATGGAATGACGCTTGTTCCGTGGAGGCTGGGGAGGTCGCTTGTATGGGATGCTACCTGTGTCGATACATTGGCTGCATCACATATACGAGGGACTTCCTTAGCGGTGTGAGCAGCGGAATCCAATGCTGAAAATGTCAAGCGGCGCAAATACGAAAACATTGAAAGGAGTTTCATATTTGTGCCGTTTGCCGTTGAAACCATGGGGTCCTGGGGCGAGGAAGCGATAAAGTTTTTCAGAGAGCTGTCTTCCCGCCTCGTCGAAACTACAGGTGACCGAAGGGCTGGCGGCTACCTTGGCCAGCATATCAGTCTGGCCATACAAAGAGGTAATGCTGCCAGTGTTTTGGGCACCTTGCCTCACCGTGACATCGATAGTTACTTAGGTTTAATATAGTTATTTTTAATTTCTCTTTCTTTTTATTTTTAATAGAATTATTTGTATCAATAAATTAAAATAATTGGAATAAATATATCACAATTTATATTTGATAAAATAATTTTCTGTAGAAAAACTCGCGACAAACAATTTACATTATACACAATTATATAATCTAACAGAATGATGAGTTTGATTAACTTCGAAATCTATATTCTTATTATTATATAATTTCAATAAAAACTTGATAAAAAAAATCATTTATTACTATTATTTTTTGTTTAATTTACTACGAAATTTACGATTAAAATGGTACTAAAATAAAACAAGCACTTTATATGTTGACTAGCTGCCCTTGCGGAATCACTCGCGTTTATGGTCACTGCTTCACTTCTATGAGTCGTAATGTGACCATGACATAATCTTCCTCGTTAAATGGGCTATCCAACGCAAAAAGATTTTTTCAATTCGCATCAGAGATTACCCCTTAGATACAAAGTAATAAATTATAATTCTATATCGTTAACTTTTGTACAATGTCCATTACAAAATTTTATTTTTTCATCAATATTATTTTAAGATTATAAAGTGTTTGTATTTCTGTATACATGCAACTGGACCGATTACGATAAATATTTGCTGGGATGTAGTTTAAAACTTAGAAAGAATACAGGTTACTTTTTATAACGAAAATTGCAGTCTCTGTGGAAATCCGAATTATACGGGAGCGCAATATATCCGAATTCACACGGATGAAGTGCTAGTTTTCAATGGATTTTAAAATCGCATTAATAAAATGTTTGTTTTTATCGTTTTTTTTTTCTAACATAGAATATTGTAATACTGACTAATGCCTAATACTAGCATAATTGCAATTTGAAATTTAATAGTAAGATTCTAGGTAAGTATAGTATAATTTAAAAATGAAATTCTTTAGCAGACATGTAATTGAATATTTTAAGAGTAATGCGTATTCTATTCAATTTAATGTATTTCTAAAAGAAATACAACAGAAAATATTTCGAAGATTTAAAACCTTGCCTATGTTTAAACATAACATTTTACATTTTCAGTTTAACACTTACGGAAGCAACAATTACGGTACTTTTTACGTAAAAATAAAGCGATAACATCGCCTCGTAACGCAGCTAGTTGATAAGCCGCCGCGGAG
Source organism: Hypolimnas misippus (assembly GCA_037950945.1). Classification (NCBI taxonomy): domain Eukaryota; kingdom Metazoa; phylum Arthropoda; class Insecta; order Lepidoptera; family Nymphalidae; genus Hypolimnas; species Hypolimnas misippus. Next base: position 4,874,378 of record JBBEEQ010000024.1, read on the forward strand.
CGAATGTAAACAGTTACGTAGTGAGACGAAAACTTTTGTTAAATGCAAACATTATTTTGTTCTTTCGCTTCACGTAGGAATTTGGGAATGTGTTAAGACTAACGGCGCCTCGCGCGTTCGTCAGCGATTGACAATTTTATTGTTTTCATTTTTTTAACTTAATCAGAATTTTTATTTTATTCTAAAAAGTAGTCTGAATGACTCCTTGTATAATAACTAGTACTAGTACTTTAGACGTAGATTAGCTGGAACAAACAGAAAGAAAGAGACAGACTAAAATTTAAAAAAATCCTTTCATATAGCACAGTCACCAAATATTCATATAGTAAAAGACTCTATCCGAGTTTTCTGCGTAGATTTCGGTTAGGTATCGATTAGCGATATCGCATTATATATATGGTATTTACATATAAACATTCTAAAGCCTATATCCTTTCACAATAGTGTAGCATTTTATTAGTAAAAGATTTCTACTTCAAAAAAAGAAGAGGTTCCCAATTCATGGTGAATGATTTAACTGTGAAATCAATTTTGTTTGAAAAGGTATACTTTTATATTAATTCCATAAAGTTTTTATCAAATTCGATTCAGTAGTTGGCTAATTAAATCAAAATAATTGAAATAAGTATATCACCTAAGTAAACGAAATTGCGAATTTTGTTTTGTTTTATTATACACTGGGCAGATATTCTTATTAATAAAGGAATACACCAACCAACCTAAAAAAAAAATAACTATGGATCTGTTTTTATATATATTATGTATTATTATTTAAAAAAAAGTATCATTATTATTATTAAATAAAATATTAGTGCAGATATAGATTAAAGAAAATCATAAATTATTTTCATTGGACTCATTTATTCACCAAAGCACAGTCTGTTCTACCAAAAATATGAACCAATTATTTTTTTAAGATTCAAAGAAAACACTAAAACATTTTAATATTGTTTATCTCGGTATATTGTTTTAATGTTTATATTAAAAACGTCAACTACTTATTTTAAACATTATCTGTCATACTACAAAAGACGCATTAAAACCATGTTGAACACGTGTCTAGCTAAACAGTGCTTAAAAATTAAACATTGCTTAAAATATTATATAAATAGCTTAACAGCGAATTGTTAGAGTATGGCAATGTAATTACTCTATTTTTATTGTGGCAATTTTGTTTTGTTAATCTGTACCTTTTTTTACTATGAGAATTAAAAACGTGGCTATATGGAAATAAGACTTTTTTCTTTAAAATTAATTCTATCAGGTTATGGGCCCAGACTCATAATCGTACGTAAGAATTATATAAAGAATAAAGGAAGTTCGTATTCGTGGGAAAGATATTCGCATACTGAGGTGCAGTTGATAAAAGTGAGGTTAAGTCGACTTAGCAACGTGGAGCAAGGCAAGTCAGCAAAATGGAGCTAAATTTAAACTCAAATAACAGCTTGATGAAGCTGGAAGGAGCAAGCAACTGGAACCTTTGGAAGTTTCAAACCACAGTTTTATTACGAGGTCAAAACTGGTTAGACATTGTCGAGGGAAAGAGTATAAAACCCGAAGAGAGCGCTGCACGAATCGCTTGGGAATCAAAAGACGCGAAGGCACAAACACTATTAGTCACGAGGATGACAGAAAATGTCATGTTACATATCATTTCATGTTCAACATCAGCTGAAATGTGGAAAAAGCTACTAAGTGTTTACGAGCAAAAAACGGAAACGAATATTCATATCATACAACAACGTTTCTTTCAATACAAATATGAAACGGGCACTGAAATGTCTACATTTTTATCAAAAATCCAAGAAATGCAAAACCAATTAAAACAGATGAATGAAGAGATATCCGATAAATTTGTAATAACAAAGGTACTAATGTCATTACCAGACGAATATAAACACTTTATATCGGCTTGGGAGTCAGCCCCCGATGATAAACAAACTATCGACAACTTAGTGGCAAGATTACTTGTGGAAGAAGAAAGATTAAAAGAAAAAAACGATCAACAAACTCCGTCCTCAACCGCGTTTGTCATAAAGGATAAGAAAAACATAAGGTGCTTCAATTGTAATAAACTCGGACATCCCCGTAGTGAATGTAAAAATAACAACAACAATAAATTTGAGGGGCAAAATAACAAGTTTTTATTGTGGCAAGGCTGGGCATACCAAGGCCAGATGTTGGTTTAAGAAGAATAAAGAACATAAGAAAAGTAATGCGTTTGTGGTACTAAATTCATTGGAGAATCATCAAATATCTCAGTGGTTAGTGGACTCTGGAGCAAGTGAACATATGTGCTACGATCGTGCTTTATTTTCGTCATTTACAAGCATCGACACGCAAAAATCAGTGATCGTTGGTAACGGTGCGGCAATAAGTGTGCTAGGTTATGGACAGATGGAGGTAGAAGTATTTAATGGAAGCGAGTGGATTGATACGACCATACATAAGGTTTTGTTTGTACCAGAACTAAAAACGAATCTTTTCTCTATGAACTGTGCGTCGGATAAAGGTTATGTCATATTGACAGATGACAATTCGTGTAAATTTTATAAAAACAATAATATTTGTGCGATTGCAAATCGAGTTGGAAGTTCATATTATTTAGAGTTTCGATATAAAAATAAAGTGGCTAGTGTAGCCAAAACATTAAACTGTACATTGAAAGAGTGGCATGAAAGATTAGCGCATCAAAACTATGATTACGTGAAGAAAGTACTGTTAAAAAATAACATTGACGTGAAACACACTTCAATCCCAAAGTGTGAGAGTTGTTTGGAGGGAAAGATACATCGTTTACCTTTTGGTAACAGCGATAGTGTCACTACAAAAACATGTGAGTTAATTCATGCGGATACTTGCGGCCCTATGGAAGTAACATCAATTGGCGGTTCAAGGTACTTCATAATATTTAAAGACGATTTCTCCAACTATCGATCGGTATATTTTGCTAAGAATAAATACGAGATTAGGAATAAAATTGAAGATTTCATAAACAAGGCTGAAAATATAACCGGTAATAAAATCAAAATATTTAGAACTGACAACGGTTTAGAATTTGTAAATAAAGATGTCAAGGCATTATTTTCGAAACATGGCATATTGCACCAAACAAGTGTCCCATATACCCCGGAACAGAATGGCAAAGCAGAGAGAGAAAATCGAACGCTGGTTGAAGCGGCTAGGACAATGTTGAATGCCTGCAAGGAACTGCCAAAGGCATTATGGGCTGAGGCTATAAACACAGCAGCATTTGTTTTAAATAGGACAGGTAAAAGTAAACAAGGTGAAAAATCACCATATGAGTTATGGTCTGGAAAAGACTTTGACATTCATCAATTGAGATCTTTTGGTACACCAGTCTACTCGCATATTCCAAAAGACAAAAGGAGAAAGTGGGATAGCAAGGGAGAAAAGGGAATCATGGTTGGATATGGAGAGACAGTAAAAGGCTATAGAATATATTTCAAACAAAGAAAAAGAATTGAAATAAAAAGAGATATAATTTTCTTAGAAAAAGAACAAAATTGTGATGATGAATGCGAAGTAAAAATTAATTATACTGAAAATAATGAAGATAATAATAAATTCAATGAATTTCATAGTGAACCAGAAACTGAGTTAACCAATCTCAATGAAACTACAGTGACTTTGAATAAGTCTGACGAGTCTGGAAGTGAATATGAACCATCCACTGCTAGGAGTGACAGCTCGATGGAGTCAATTAATAGGTCTGAGACACCTCGAAGGCCACCCAGCAAGCGTGTAAAGAAACCAACCATTTTCTATAATTGTCAGAATGCTTATACAGAAGAAAAGGAACCCGCAACCTATCAAGAGGCCATGATGAGAAAGGATGCTAGCGAATGGAGCCAAGCTATTAACAGAGAAATACAGACATTGGAAGAAAATCATACCTGGGAAGTATGTGATGTACCAGTGAATGAAAAGGTTGTTAGTAGTAAATGGGTGTTCAAAATTAAAAGAGGGAATAATGATATTTCACAGTACAAAGCTAGATTAGTGGCTAGAGGGTTTGAACAGGATGATATTTTAGATCTAAATGATCTTTATGCCCCAGTAGCAAAATTGTCAACTCTTAGATGTTTTGTGGTGATTGCAACTAAACTTAATTTACCTATTTTTCAATTAGATGTAACAGGGGCTTTTCTATATGGTGAAATAAATAAGAATGTATATATTCGTTTGCCAGAAGGAGCCTATTCAGGTAAAAACAATGTTGTAAAATTAAATAAATCACTTTATGGGCTCAAAAGTTCATCAAAATGTTGGAATACTAAATTTAGTTCTGTAATGCTCAAGGAAGGTTTTGTTAAATCAAAATGTGACTTTTGTCTCTATACAAAGTGCAGTGAAAAAGACCAAATATATGTTTTAGTATATGTCGATGATCTTTTAGTCTTTGGAACAAATGATAGTTTAATAAAGCAATTAAAAAACGTTTTAAGTAATGAATTTAAAATGAAAGATCTTGGATTAGTAAAACATTTTTTAGGCATAGATATTAAACAAAATAGAGAGGCAGGTGTAACTGAAATGACCCAGAAGGAATATTTAAAAAATGTACTTAAAAGATTTAAAATGGAAAACTGTAAGCCTATTTTTACACCACTAGATCAGAATTTTAATGGGAAAATATTTGAAAATGATAGTATCACTGTAAATAAAGATGTACAACAGTTATGTCAACAAATTATAGGGTGTCTTATGTATGCTGTATCTGGCACCAGGCCTGACCTATGCTTCACTGTCTCTTTATTGAGTAGATATCAAAAATATGCAAATAACATGTTGCTAGCAGCATTAAAAAGGGTGTTGCGATACGTTAAACATACTCTAGATTATAAAATAATTTTTAAGTGTAACGGTGATAATTTAGAGGGATATTGTGATGCAGATTGGAGAGGCAATCTTAAAGATAGAAAATCAACTACAGGTTACTTGTTTAAACTTTTTAATTGTTTAATTTCATGGAGTTCAAAGAAACAAATATCAGTAAGCTTATCATCTACTGAGTCTGAATATGTTGCAATTAGTGTAACAGCTAGCGAGGCCTGTTGGTTAATTAATCTTTTAAACGATTTTAGGATTAAGATTGTATGTCCAGTTCATATTTACTGTGATAATCAGTCAGCCATCTCAGTTGCCTGCACAGATACTGTTAAACGTTTAAAACATATTGATATACGATACCATTTTATAAAAGAATTAGTTCAAAACAATAAGATATGTTTAAAATATATTAAGACTACTGAACAACCAGCAGACATGCTCACAAAGGCCTTGAATAGGGAATTAATAACTCGTTTCTTAGAAAAATGCAGTGTAGGCAATTCACCAAAGTTGTAAAATTTTAATTAGATGCTAAGTTTTTCTTTATGTACTTACATTGAGAGGGGGTGTTAGAGTATGGCAATGTAATTACTCTATTTTTATTGTGGCAATTTTGTTTTGTTAATCTGTACCTTTTTTTTACTATGAGAATTAAAAACGTGGCTATATGGAAATAAGACTTTTTTCTTTAAAATTAATTCTATCACGAATAAACTCATATAAAAACTTATTGATAAAATGTTATACATTACATTTGACAGTTAAAATAGGTTCTAAACATGTATTAAACTCACTTAAACGTATGTTAATCTATATCTAAAGCATGTTTAACTCAAAACTGTCTTTTTAAGACGAAAGACGCGGATTTGTAGTATGGATTTTTTTAAACACGCGTTGAACGTCTGTTTAAATCTTTTGTAGTAAGGCAGTAAATGTGTATCTCTTCGCACTAAACTACACACTAATGTAAAAAGTTAATATTAATCTATACGTAAAATATTAATTCGTCTCAAATTGTCTACACTTTTTTGATTATATAAAAAAATCAAAAAGGCCATCTCTATTTTCTTGAAACGGGAAGCGATTAATCTTGTTTACGACCTTCGAGGCCCTTCTTGTTTTTGTCGAGATAACTTTGTTTTTCACTACGGAACCTATTTGTAATTTAGGAAAAAGGAAATGCATCTGGTGACCTCCAATTGCATTCATTTCGTTACGGTTAGTTAAATTCTACTGCGCATAGCTGCGACAACAATACAAATACGGTACTTTAGATAATTTAAATTACAGTAAATATTATATGTAGAATCTTGCCTAATGGAGATGAAATTCAAAAATAGCTGAATTTTTTCTCTTAAAATATTTGACAAGAACTGTTTAATTTTTTATGCCATTTATTAAGATATTATAGGGATTTTTTACTAATATAACTAGCTGTTAGTTTCCGCGTTAGTTTGAGATATATGGATTTTACACTATCATTGGTTTCAATTTTGTTTTTTCGTATTATTTTTTATTTATTAAAAAAATAAAAGTAGCCTAAGTTATTCATTATCTGTGAATTAAAATCCCGTCAAAATCGGTCTAGCCGTTTCAGAGATTAGCCGAAACAAACAGACGGACAGATAGACAGACAAAAATTTTAAAAATGTGTTTTTGATATAAGTACCGTTTATACTTTCATGTACATTTAGTTCAAAGCGGTTAATTTGAAATTACAAACAGACACTTCAATTGTATTTACTTGTATGTATAGATTTAAGTTTCGAGCGTAGTCCCATGTAAATTTTATTAATTGGTATCAGCTGGAAAATTCTTTAAAGGATTACAGCAAACACGAGTGATAAATGCAATCAGTATAATAAGTGCATTATATAAGAAGGTCTATCTGTCAAAATTGACCACATTTTTGAATTAAGTATTATTTTTTTACAAAAAATAAAATAATTAAAAAAAATCGAATCGACAATTAACTGAAAGTCATAACTATATTTTAATAACTCACACGAGGCCTTATCGGTAAGTAATGAAACAGTTACTAGTCAATAATTACTGTTACACGCTTATTTTTTAAGTGGCACTCCTTTTTTGACTCAATAAAAATGGGCAGAAAATAATTGAAGTTACATGGTTTAATTTTAAATCTTGAGCTAGAAATATAAATACTAGAAAATAAAATTGGTACACAAACCAAGGCCTTTTCGAAATTCTGTGGCCTCGGACTTAAAACTTTTCGAAAAAAAAAACCAACCGACTTCAAAACAAAAAGTTAAAAAATAAATATTTTCTACAACATTCGAAGTCGGCGCCAAGTAAAACCTTTTAAGTGTTATTTACTGGCACCGACTTCAAAATATTGTTTCAAAATTATGCTGTTGTTGTTAGAAGTTTTGTTTAAAAGCTTTTTAACAAAACAAAAATTATCAAAATCGGTCCACAAACGGCTGAAAAATCGGTGAACAAACATAAAAAAAATACAAACAGCCGAACATAGAACCTTATTCGGATTCGATTACTAGAAATGTAGGCCGTAGTTAAAATATTTGTTTTAGTAGGCTAAATAAGTCTTCACACTAAAACAACGCTTTAGACAAATTTTATCTTTCCACAAATTGCGTTCGACTATGTTAATAATATACCTTATTATAAGGTGAAATATTATACTTGTAACTTATTATAAGATTTACATAAACTGTTTATTGGTGCTTTTACACCTAAAACAATGTACTGTTCGTGCCTTATTTTAGATGCTCACAGCTTCTAGTTAGGAGTTGTTTATGTCAATTACAAGGGTACTTACAAGTGTACTTCACGCCTAATAGCGATAGCGTTTTTCCGCTAAAACATAACTTTAATTAAAGAAAAGAAGGTCTTTGAAAAAATATATTTTATTTGACTCTTTGAATATTTAGCTTCTAAAAATTGTTATACATTAAATTCTTTTTTGTGTAGCACTATATATAAATTAAATAGCCTATGTCTGATTTCCTGACGGGGCACGATAGTGTTGAGTTTGAGTTGAGTTGATTTTCACATGTCATGGCGGTTCTATTAATCACAATCACGATCGCTCCCTCGTGACCTGACTGAGAAAATCAATAGTGTTGTTATCTATATGTAATGGACTCAGATTAAAGTATATAACTTTATATAGGTATATAAATTAATTCTTTTTATCTTTATTTCTGTATCTGGTTTTTTTTTCTGTGTTTTTTACTAGGTTCCTTAATAATTTGAATTCATAATTGGACCCAGTAGGCGGCAGTGCTATCGGGAAAGACATTATCTGTTGGGTCCGCTGAATTATATATATATATATATATCTAGGCAATTCGTCACGAATACACTTGAGTATAATTCCAAAATTGAAAAAGATTTTATTGAGTGCGTGTATGTTAATCGTAATTTACTTATAAATACTTTTTCCTACGATGATCATGGTTTAAATTTTATTTACGCATATTCAATATGTTAATTGCAAATTAACTATAAGTAATTCTCTATTATTACTTTTATTTTAATCCGATTTATAAAAATAGGTTCTGTATGTATGTACCTAAGTTTGTGTAGCCGCGATTAAAAAAAGTTCTGATACAATTTAAATGAGACTTTAGTATATGCATGCAATTGCATATTTTTCAAGAAACGTTTTAGAGGATACATTAGGATTTGACAAAATATCTTCGAAGATAAGCAAAAGAACTCTTCTATAACTAACAGTAAATGGCTCATCATTACTGCTGTTTGTCTATGTATACAACAACGTTCTGATTGAAGTCACTTATATCTACGTAAATATTTATTAACGATTTATTTTTCAAAAAATTCAGGGTAACGAATACCAAGCTTGAAGTTGTATATTTACTTAATGGATTTTATCAAGAAAAAAACCGAACACCGACATTTCATACCAACTCCAGCCATTAGGTGGGAAACTTCGCTATTTACTTTACTAAATATTTTCTCGGTAAACCACGTTTCAACATGTCAAATTACCGCTTAGCTATAAAATATTGCTAAGAAACTCGTTTTATTTATGCCCAGTAAAAATTTTTCGTAAGACCTTCTTATTTTATTCTTGTGAAAAATTACTTCAAGATTACTTCAAGTAAAATCTCTGAAGAACTTTAAACCAGAACTAAATGTATATATAAAAGCGAAAGTTTACTCATTCACTCATAACGAAATCTCAAAAATTACAAGCGCTAGGAGTATCAAATTTTACATGGGCGTTCTTTTTATACGTAGGTGCTCTTTCAGACGGACTTTTGCGAAATTTGAAGGGGGAACTTCTAAGAGGGTAACAATAAAATTTACCCTACAAAACAAATGTAAAAAATATTACCATAAAGTTGGGCACACAAAATGATATATACTTTTATACATAATCTTTAATAATACATAAGCAGCTTTATGTCAAACGATACACATAAATTATTCAACGACATAAATTACACTAAAAGGTCAACCCAGCCAGATATTAGCATTAAGATGTTAATCTCTTAATCGCATTGATCATAATATATGAAGCATTGTACGCTGTCCCTCGTCCCTTAATACTAACACGAAGAAGACATTAGTCCATTAATACCAAGAATATAGGTCAATCAAACACGTGTAATACAATTTAGGTATTAATTAAACCTGGTATAGGTTTAATTAATACCTAAACTCAGCTTAGCTTTCAATAGAAGATTAAGTATAGGTCTCGCATCGTAGTGATATAGATATGTTCATTATTCGTAGGATTCGATTCCCGTTCGAAGTCAGATATCTAAACTCAGCTTAGCTTTCAATAGGAGATTAAGTATAGGTCTCGATGTGGATGTATTCATTATCCGTAGATGATTTGATTTCCGTTCGGAGTCTATATTAATATAAATATTAATTTGTTTGTAGGTCCGAATGTCCGTCGCTATAATTTCAATCGAGCTTTAGAGAATATATTTATCTCTTGGAGCTGAATGATCCCACAGACATCTCTTAATTATCGTTACTTTTGATAAATAAGTAGTAAATAAATTACACAAAAAAGATTGACAAAAGGATAAGAGAAAGAAAATATGAGATATAGGTTGTATTTTTAACCGAGTTAGAAAAAAAAGGAAGTTCTATGTTTGGCAGTAAATAGTCTTACTTGGCACCGAGTTCAAAATGTTGTAGAAAATACTTACTTTTCGCTTTTTAATTTTCAAAGTCAGTTTATTTTTTTAAGTTATATAAGTCATTATTTTAACTATATAAATAAATATATCGATTGTGTAACTTAACAGTGCGAAGTGATCTCTATTTAAAATATTCATTACAAAAACAGATTAAGAAATATCAGAACTTACATATAAATCATTGACCCGTAAATAAATAAACGAGAAATTGTCGCTAACTTTTGGGACCGAATAACGCCAAATTACGTAGAACCGTATACCTCTTGTTTATTCAAGCGTCAAATATTTTTAGCCGCACAGCCAATATTATTAAAGTTTTTTGCGGGTAGGTAATAAAATAACTTATTCTCGAAAAACATAATTTATTTATTGTTAAAAAGACCTAAAAATATGCTCTTAATGTAAATAAAGAAAAGACAAAAAAACTGCTAATATTGTTTTTTAATTCTGCTTCTTTTCTAATTTATAAATATCATAATAAAATTTACATTGAGATAGGAATTAAAAAAATTTATATACTTCGTCTCTTAAAGGTAAAAAGTACACATTTGAAAGTTCTTAAATATTAATTTATGGAGATGTAAGCTTGACTTCTCTAGATATTTCTGATATGTATGTATCATATCCACACTTTAGGACCCGGGAGACCAAAGTTAATATTTAAAATCGGTGCCATAGCGGCTCTAATTGAAGTATTACTTAAATAAACGATCAATTTTCGCATTAATGAGTATCGTTTACGTAAATCGGAATTTATCGTCTCAACCTTTTTCTCACATGTTACTGAAAACCTGACAACAAGAACGCTTTTAACTGCGATTTTTTATGATATGGTCACTTTTAGTGCATCTCGCTTAACTGCGTAAAAACCAATATCCACGTACTATTCACGAACGATTTTTCTAGAATAAACGCCATATTGCTCCGATTGAATAAAAAGTGGGATTGATTCAGGATACAATTCACTCCCGAACATAATGAAATGAATTCCCTTTGGACGCCCTTTTCGTTCCTATTTACATTTTTATGAAATATAAATGGGATCGTGCATTAGTTTTCTTTTTAAGAAAACGATTATTATTATATTTTTTATTTTCCATTGTAATCGATTTCATTCTTATAGAATTGTTTGTATTTTCTACGCTTATCTTCAAGTACCTCGTTACTTCACTACTAGAACCTGAGGAAGCAATACAATTGAAAAAAATTGTCATAATATAAGCACTGAAAATTCTTTTTTAATAAAAAACTGATTAATCAAAAATATGTATAACAATGCCCTTAATGTTCTTATATATCAAGCGTTTATATTGTTTCTCTTAACCCATTCAGCGCTGACGTACTCATTTGAGTACAATAAGTTTTTGTAACTTAACTTTTACAAACGGACGATTCAGTAATTTTGTTACCACTGTACTACCTACCGTGCGAGTACACCCTTCTAAAACTATCCATAATACGAAAACATTTCTTTAAAAAATAAAGGATTTGGTTTTAAATTGCTGCTAGTGTCATATTGGCGCTTAATGGGTAAAGCATACGAAGAACTTAAACAAAATTAGATTTTTATAAAAATTACAATGAATAAAATGCTATCTAACTTAACCAAACAACGATTTGTCAAAAAACCTTTATAAGAAAATGTTAAACAATATAACAAGAAAACAAGGAAAAAAACAAAGAAACAATATTGTGTTTTAAAGTACCAATTTTCTGCGGCTCGCACGATAAAAAACTATCTCATGAAACTAAAGGCAAGCATCTGCTTGTTAAACTAAGCGTATCGGATACGATTCGCGCATCTTGTCGACGGTTCGCGCTAGTTTACTTTATATAATATCATTGTGACAAACAAGTCTAATGGAAACGAGGACAATTGAATGGATTTGTGGACTTATTCGAGCAATTGTTCCTAACAAACTAAGCAAATATTTTAAGCGATGATACGGAAATGTTTTCGCTAATAATGGTTTCTTTTCCTTTAATATGATTTGCATTAACGGATTCGGGATTTATGGCTTGAGGAGTATAAGATATAAAATTTTGATTGGTTTGTTTTTCTTTACAAACCTAAACACTAATGGGGGGTGGCGGTTTAAGGCTCTTAGTCCTCCCCTAAATCCACTAATACACGTGTGCCAACAGTGAAGATACGTACTTATTTCACACTAGCTGCCCCTCACGATTTCACTCGCGCTTCGCTCTCATGAATCGTAGCGTGATGTAATATAGCCTATAACTTTCCTTAATAAATGAAATATCTAATGCAAAAAGAATTTTAGAAATCAAGTGAAGTCAATAATTTTAGAGATTATATATTTTAAAGAGTAGGGTCTTTCCTGAAACGAACGGAAGGAACTGTTTTCGAATTTCCATTTTTCAACCTCGTAACGGTTCCAGATGCGCTGCCATTTTGGAAAAATGGCGCTCAAAAACCGTGTTTTACCCCAACACATACGAACTTACAATCAAATTTTATCTTTTTATAACATTAGTATAGATGACTTGCAGTAGCGGACGACATCACATATAGTATGTGATGTCGTCCGCTTTCAGATACGAAACTAATAAAAGCAATAATGATATACAAAACTTTTATCTGTACTAAGATTATAAAGCTGAAAAGTATGTTTGTTTGAACGCGCTAATCTCAGGAACTACTGGTTCGAATTAAAAAAATATTTTTGTGTTAGATAGTTGATTTACGGCGGTTTGCCACCACTGCGGGGCGGACCAAGACGATGCCCAACACACGCTGGAGGCGTGTCCCGCGTGGACCGCGGAAAGGCAAATCTTGGTCCAGCAAATCGGGCGAAATCTCTCCCTGCGAGCAGTCGTGTCGGCGATGCTACACAGGGAATCGGCGTGGGAGGCCGTAGTCAACTTCTGTGAGACTGTCATGGTCCAGAAGGAGACTGCGGGGCGGGCTCGGGAGAGGGCCGATCCCGCCCAGCGGAGGCGACCTGCGGGTCGCCTTCACGGCCTCCAAGCCCCAGTGCCCGGGGCGGAATAAATAGGGCACTCCCTCCGGCCGTGGGTGCGTGAGATGGGGGTCTCACGCATCCGTTTTCATACGGCCGAGAGGAGGACCGCAGTCCGGTATGGCCCCGGACTGCCGGTGTACGTACCAGCGAGGGGTGCGGGGAGGGTGAGACCATCTTTGCCCTCTTGAGAAGGGCTCCGCAAGCCACGAGCGGAGCAACGCACGGGAGAGGCCGCAGACGTGCCTGCGAATGCGATCCCGTAGCCTCTCCATTTTCCGTGCTGTGGCGGCCATCGCAGGGGGTTTTAGTGAGTACAATCTCACATAACCCGGTCTCCCCCCCAGGAGTTGGGTATCTATGAAGATTTACCCTGCGTTAATACTAGGAAAAGTATAAGAATCCTTATTTCATTATAAACAGTCGATAGATATTGTGAAGCATACGACAATAAACCATTGTGTCGAGTCCATGTAAAAGATTTAAAGGAAGTAGGGAATTGCACAACATCTTACAAAGTGCATTGTCAATATCATTCCTTTAGAACTACATATAATACGATGTACCGGTAGCCTTTGTATGGAGCTTAGAGTTCTCGGTGAACTTTTATATGAACGCAAATGTGGTTCACACTTCAAAGAACACATATTATATTCTTATGTGGAATTCTAGCTGCCTCACGCGGTTTTACAAGCGTTTATGGCACTTGCTTCGCTCCGGTAAATCGTAGTGTGATGTAATATAGCCTATAACCTGCTTGAATAAACATGCTATCTAACGAAAAAAAAAAGAATTTTCAAATCGGCTCAATAGGTTTAGAGACTATGCACTACAAACAAACTTACAAACAAATTTTACCTCTTTTTAATGATTTACGTACAGGATATTTTAAAAAATGTCATCATTTTGCTCGCATTTCCCATTTTTTTATATTAATTTTATATAAAAAGTTTATAAAACATTTACGAAAACTTTATCACAAAGTTCCTATACGTATATTACGTTCATATTTATCCTTTAACCAAAGGATAAATATGAACGTAATATGCTCGTATTTGTACTTTTAAATATTATTGGTTACAAAATTTTCAACTATATTCTTTGTTTTGTGGCTTTTAGTTGTGCCAATTATGCACATATTATTTCGTCAATGTCACATGGAGTGGAGAAAACATGATGGAGATTGTTCGGTGAGGTCAAGAATCCAAATAAATTTGGAAAACAACTCAAAGTTCGAATTATATTATTAGTCCGTAACGTAAAACAACACAAATATAAAAAAAATCAGTTATAAATATGTTATTATATAAACACTTATAATTTAATTAAGACGATCACATACTTTATTCACATTTAATGTTATTAATTTTTATATATTTACATAAAAACGGACACATTGGACTATTACAAAATTTTGTACACATAGTTACAAAACGTCAATTGGTACTAAAGGAATATGTTACTACTGTAACAACGGTTTTGAATGCTGGCCACACTACTATGTTTTTTTTTGTTTAATCTTAAAATCCAATATGGCGGAAAGGGATATGATTTTGAAACAATTATCGAATACGTTTATATATTTAAATTGTAAGCTGTAAAAGTGAGAATAAAGGAATGTATAAATAAATTTTATTTTTTTATTAGAGTGATTTGTTTAATTTGACGCGATTTCCTTCTGAGATTCTTCACACTACGTCGAAAAAAATGCATCATAAAGCTATGAATTAAATTGTAGGTATATTTTGTTACATGTTCTGGTAATTCACGAGATACAAAACATCTGTTTGCTTAACTCGATCATATCATAAAGATAAGATAGTAATATCTCAAAAGATATTCATGTGTATGAACTATTTAACTCCACTCCGCCAATAGAATTTTAATATATTCATTGGATAAATTAGAGACAGTAAGTTGAGCCAACGGTCAAACACTACAACGACTAAATTATGTAACATTCTAAACATTTGCACATTAGTTATTGAATCGAAAAGTTCTTTAGACGCGTTAAGCAATTTTTGGTTGAGTAAAAAATTGTGAATTCACGTCAACGTCATGCTAAAATAATCTGCAAAAATAATAAGGGAGAGGGTGCGGAGATTAGGCATCCAACGCCCTCACTCGATATAGGAAAAGCAGCTATATTTATTAACTAGATGGTGCCCGCGACTTTGTTTGCGCACGATTTTTTACCCCGCTTTACCAACCTCTTTCAGTCTTTAATCGCCTCAGACCCTAGACTAATTCTCTACAAAATTTCATTTAAATCAGTTTTGTACTTTAGGCGTAATTACATGGCACACACAGATTTACTTTCGATTTTATAATATAAATAAGGATTCTACGCGAATTTTACGGTATGGTAACCTATGTCACCCTTATAAAGTACAAGTAGGTTCAATCGCCATCAAAACTAATTTAATAAAATAATCAAACTTTACATTTTAACAATTTTGTGTTTTAAGTAGTTATATTTTTATTTTGATATTTCCAGTTTTCTAAATCGTTTCTATCAAATGTCTATTCGAATTTTCACCTCGCCTTGTCTTTATGCAGGACGTTGTATAGATCACCTGAAAACCGTCTTTAAGGCTTCCACGGAATGTCCATGTTCACCAAATTTTTTTCGGTAAGGCTTTACATACTTTCATGAAAGTGGAAAAAAATCGAACGAATCGAGATAAAAAATCTGATAGTATAATGTGTAACTTTATAATCTTCTAAGGAAGGATAATACGTTCTTAGGTTCTGCTCTTTATACTATAATAATCTCTTTCTTGTTGTCTCTTACAAATATATGTATAATAGCTTCGTACCCCCTTTTTTGTATAGATTTTTTTATATAGATATATTATAAATATGTAGAATTGATAGACCATCGTTCTCAAGCGTTTTATACACGTTCTTTAAGTCCTGATAATGGAATAACTGCTTGTAAAAACTTGAATACTCGATATATGTACATACATCGTATAATTTTTTAACCCAATTATTAGAAACACAAGAACTTATTTTCACAGAAACGGTTCATTTGGTGCAGAAAGGTTCAAGGTACAAGATTTTGGGCGACCCTATATAGTTTTGAGTCCTTCACACTAGCTTAGACGTTCGATAAACGTATGCGCAGCACATGCATCGTGCTCCCGAAATGATAGCGCAGCGTACGTAGGTCAGTGACCAGCAGAAACGCCGCGACATCACGACGCGTGCTTCGAAGGCCTATGCTGGACAAACGCAAGTGTAAAGAAGCCCTTAAGCGTAAGAGGTCATCATTCATTCGCACGCACTCTCCATTAGCGCCTTCCTCTTTTCCAACGATCTTTTAAGCCATAGTGCGATTTCAAAGGAAATTATTTATAGCCAAAACTCGGTACTTGAATTTTACAGAGAGATATATATATATAAAAAAAAAAACAAGAAATGAAAATCGGGCTGCTGAACTCGGTCTTGAGCCGAGATGGCCTAGTGGTTAGAAAACGTCGATTTCAACCTATGATCACGGATTCAAACTTCGGCTAACACCGCCGAGTTTTCAAGTGCTAAACTTGTGTTTAAATTCATCTTATCCTCAGCTGTGAAGGAAAACTTCGTGAGGAAACCTGCATATGCCGAGAGAAATTCTGACACATGTATATCCATTAACCCGCAGTGGATCAGCGTGGTGGATTAGGCTCTAAACCTTCTCCTTAATAGGAGAGGAGGCCTTTGCCCCGCATTGGGACATTTAGAGACTGTTATTTTACATTAATTTGATCAGAATAACTTTTAAATAATATTATAATAATAAGTTAGTAAATATTAGTATAATAATTGCAATAACATTATTCTTAAATATTGTCGTATTTTATATCTTACCGAAGATGGTTCATCATACTAAACCGGAGATTGAACCTGTGCTCAGAAACTTCTAAACGAAATTGACAGCATGAGTCTTAACATGTCAATAACGCAAGATGATCCTAATGCTTCAGCTCGGAAAGTTTTAAGAGCACATGACAAATTTAGCAAATGAAAAAGTCTGGTGTGAGATTAGTTTTAAAACTTACTTGATGTGATATTTTCTACAAATGTGAAGTTCGTGAACTCAAAGATTATACACTACCTAAATATACATACGAGTATTATCACGTTTTCTTATTAAATTAACAATGAAATAATTTTAGCAGACAAGAAAAACTAAATATGCAGTAGATAAAAAACTACTTACAATAAGCACTGTGTATACTTAATAGAAGATTAAATATCAAAATAAAGAAGAAAATAGCATAGACAAAATTAAGAAAATACTATTTTTTTTTTATATTTGTAAATAAAATTGTTGTCTTTACGCGCACTTAACGATAAGCTGACAATGACATTACATACAGAGTGAAGTAATGACAGAAAATTATGCTAAACAATGACAATTCGTGGCCTCGCTTGTGATACGCGTGACCAGGAGCGATTCCGGTAATTAACATACGTATGTCTGTGTACTGTTTTATAAAGATTTTATTCTTGCGGACATTGCAATTTGCGAATTATAAAATTTAAACTAAAAAAAAAAACGAAAATCCATTCATTGAGACCATTTCTTCTGATACTTCTTGCTAATTCCAGATGATGTTGCAGTATCCGCCCAAGGTTAGGCAACTATTTTATTATATCATTTACAGTATCTACAATAAATTCAGTATCTATAGTATAAATTACATTATACCTAATTATCTTTTATTATGCACCAACATCAATCCGTCTCGTACATTGTAAGCCAACCTTTTTGTTAATATTTAATATTATACAATAAAGCATAAAAAAACAATAAAACGCCTCATTTAACTGTCAAAATGTGGCATGTTATCATAACTCTCTCTCTCTCTCTCTCTAGCTCTCATTTCCTCCGTGGACAGTCAAGTTCATTTTATACAATATGTCCTGGCGCAGACGCAATAACGTGTAATTGAACGTAATTAAATACAGTGAATAGTAGTCAGAAACCAATATCCCAAATAGAATACTAAATGTATTATCAATTATTTAATACAAATTATGTTCGAATTCTGTATTGTCTATAACAGTAACTATTTATTTATTACGTAAAATTACTAATAATTAATCATCCGTTCGTTTGGGGGTCAATTGGGGTTGAGAACTCAGTTATATTAAGCATTACTTTCTACTCTATTTAATTATCTATTCTAATATTATAAAGAGAAAAGATTTGATGGTTTGTTGGTTTGCCTTGAATAGGCTCTGAAATTACTAGACCGATTTGAAAAATTGTTTTTGAGTTGGTTAGCCCGTTTACTGAGAAAGTTTATAGGCTATACGGAATATATATATTACGGTACGACTCATAGGAGCGAAGCAGTGACCATAAACCAAGTGAAACCGCGAAGGGCAGCTAGTCAATTTATAAAATGACTAGCTTCCGCCCGCACCTTCGTCTGCGTGGAATAGTTACTTTGGGCTAATAATGCATTATTTTAGAACAAATTCGGTTACCATAAAAATGGTTATAGTGAGCTAACCTTAAAAGATAGACATATGCTGTTGCAGACTTTTTTTTAGAACTTTTAAACGAGAACAATTCTGTCATACATGATTTTTGTGAAACTTTAACCGTTAACGCAGCGCACGCAGCGTAAGCTCTCTCAATAGCAAAATATCCCAAGTTTTTGAAACATTCTTCATTGGTGCTCCGCTCTTTATGGTCTTAGCGTGATAATTTATAGCCTATAGCCTTCCTCGATAAATGGTCTATCTAACATTGGAAGAATTTTTCAAATCGGAACAGTAATTCCTGAGATTAGCGCGTTCAAGCAAACAATCAAACAAACACACAGCAAACGTCTGTATTGACCATACATATGTTTGTCGTGGTCTGAGTGTTAGTTGTATTGCCGCATTCCCAACGCAGGATCACGAGATCCTAGAGAGGCCCATTAAGTATGATGCGATTTTTTATTTATTGAATTAGCTTATTCTCATATTATAACGCAATATTAATAATCTAATAATCTTTAAATAATTTATAAATGAAAACATATTTTTCATTTCGAAACATTTTAATATTCCAAGTCATATTTATGTGTTGTTTAATGCCCTAATCTACTACAAAAGCACTTGTTTCATTAAAAAAAATTGCATTAGATAGTCCGTTTACTGAGAAAGATTAAAGGGTGTAATTAATTAAGCTACGGCTCACAGGAGCGGAGAATCGTAAACGGCAACTAATCTTGCTATTAACGAAACGCAGGTAAAGCTGACAGGCACTGAGCTAAGAAAAGAATAAATATTAGGACTTAGAAAAATTCACGCGCACGAAGCCACATAAAATAGTAAAATTTTCAAATAAGACGTCATTTAGTTTGACGTATACTATTACTTCCCAGAAGTAGATCAGTATAAGGAACACTAACATATGTTGCAATAATAAAAAAAAATTAGACACTCTATTTATTTAATTTTTTTTTTCAAACTCAGTGGGTTCGATTCTTTTCTAGGTAAATTAATTTGTCAAAAAAATTAATGAAACAGTTTTAGTTTTCAACAAAATCAACCCCGGGGGTCCTATACCGATTTTTACTATTCCTTATAGTTACGGATATGGCCTGCCACGCCCATTAAAAAAATTCACCCTTAATATATTTATTTTAAAAATATCTACAATTGTGACAATGAAGACCACTGTTTCCGATTTTAAGAATAGACTAAACATTGACTTACAATAAATTCAAGGACTTATTAGGTTAAAAGCTACGGTGAACACTTTACAGTAATTTAAGTCAACGAGGCAACAGAATTTCAACTTTCCCTCGGGTCATTTCCAAAAGCTTCGTAGACCTTTTTAAAATAATTTAGAAATTAGAGAAGAAAAATACTCTATTTTTTTATTTTAAAATGTTGTTTGTTATAAGAAAAAAGGACTTGCGTTATTAGTAAAATATATAACGTTATATCCAATACGCAAATAAATTAATATATAGTTATATTAGGGGCACTGTGTCATATGTATAGTCAATGATGTTATATAACTACATACATATGGTAATATAAGTTATAGATTTTGACACCCAGAATGCCGACCAGTGTGTAGATAGCGACTGAATATGACAGATGACAATATCCTTAATCAATACACGAAATTGTCAAAGTTGTAAATAAGTACCAAATTGTAAGTAAGAAAGTATTTTTATAATATGGAAATGGAAAGGTATTATATTTTGATTCTTCGAGAAGTAATTAATTAATACACTCTTTATATTTTTGTAACACGTTTATTCCTTTTTTTAAACTAAAAAGTAAAAAACAATTCACGTCTCTGCTTTCTTTTGTTTTACCCTCAACCATAAACAATTATGTGCTGAGCAGCACACACACTGATACACGCTCTTTATATTTAATATATGGATTCAATTTAATTCTTTGGTTAATAGCTTAATAATACGTCAACTCACAAAAAGTCAATTTTAGATAAATTAATGTATTCTTATCATGCGTTACGTATTTAACATTTTAAAGTTATCTAAGCTCAATAAGTACGACAAAAAAGTTGTTTAATTTAATGTTTTGAATATTGAAGACCGGTCTAAATTTTGTAATATAAAATAATCTCATGTATTAGAAAAACTTATTATTATATAAAACTTTTAATTCATTGTGCCTTTTATCAAAATAGAAAAGTAAAGATCGATATATACTTCTTCAAAGAAATTTTTCAAAAATAAATTTGACATCTTTAAACGCCATTTTCTCAAAATGAAATCCGTGTGGCTTGACGCATTATTGCTTATAAGCGTCTATATAACAAAAGGCACAGAATTTTAACGTCAAAAAGTCTGATCGTTACATATTTATAGTTATAAAATCATTGCCGCCAGTGCAAACATTCTTTTTGCGTTACGTTCATTACAGAAGATTATACGCTAATATACCATCACGCTACGACTCATAAGAGCGAAGCAGTAACCATAGACGCGAATGAAACTGCGAGAGGCTGCTAATATGATAATAAAGGTTAAAATTTTATATAAAAACATAAAAGAGGATGAGTAATTAAAATTATTTTACGTATTTATAAAATAGTTTACTTCAAATGAGCCGAGGTGGCCTAGTGGTTAGAACACGTCGATCTTTACCGATGATCGCGGGTTCAAACCCCGGCTAGCACCGCTGATTTTTCAAGTGCAAAATTTGTGTTTAAATTCATCTCGAGCTCGGCGGTGAAGGAATATATCGTGAGGAAACCTGCATGTGTCGGGAGAAATCTCGGAGACTCATGTATATCCGCCAATCCGCAGTGGAGCAGTGAGGTGGATTAAGCTCTAAACCTTCTCCTTAATAGGAGAGGAGGCCTTAGCCCTGCAGTGAGACATATACAGGTTGTTGCTTACTTTCAATTAATATGAACGTCATGGAAATAGTAGATTGCGTCTTTTGCTAAACAAGACCTTAAACATAGTTGATGTTTAAGGTCTTGTAAGGTCACAGAAGATTACATAAAACCATGTTCAACACTTATCTAGCTAAACAGTGTTTAAAATTAATCGATGCTTAAAACCTAGTCGAAATATAGGCAAAATACGAATAAAATCATAAAAAACTTATTAATTGACAGCTAAAATAAGTTTTAGACACCAATTAACTCAATAAAGCGATGTTTATACATAATTAAACTATGTCTAAGGGACGTTTAGCCCAAAACTATCGCTAGACGCGGATTTGTTGTACGAATTTTTATAAACACACGTTTAACGTATGTTTAAATATTTTGTAATAATGCAGTACCTACTTATTATGAAAATAATAAAAAAATGATTATTTTTAGTGTTCCGTACCCGAGGGTGCCAACGGGATCCTATTACGGAAGCTTATCCGCTATTCGTCTCTGTCAGCAGGCTGTATCTAATAAACCGTAATAGGTAGAGACTTAAAATTTTTACAAGCCACACTGACTCCATTTTGAGAAATGGCGTCTAAAGATAACGACGTATAAGTCCATTTCTCATTACTGTTTTGATAAAAGATATAATAAATTAATTGCAGATTAGTATAATAAAAGGTTTTATCTACTAATAAGCTTTTCAGATATATGATATTATTGAAAATCTCAAAAAATATAACACACTTCAATAGTCTAATCATAAAATTAAGACACTTTTTTCCGTACTTATTTTGTTTAAATGACTTGAATTTTTTTTTAATAATATTATACGCAACGAACTAACAGAATACATCAATATCTCCGAATTTGACTTTTTGTGGGTTGACACATTATTGCTTATCAGCGTCACTTTGTGTAGCCTGTATAACAATAAGTATTTTTTTTTTGTAAGTTTGTATGTAGGGTTCATCTCAAATACGACGATTGAATAGCCCGTTTATTGAGGTAGATTATAGGCTATATTACATCATGCTAAGCCTCATAGGCGCGAAGCAGTAACTATAAACGCAAGTGAAAACGCGAACGGCAGTTAATAATAAAAATCTGTCAAATGCGAGTCGAACTGTAATACATTCTGTTATATGTATGTATATTGTAACAGTTCTCTCGTTTCTTTATCAAATGTATTTAAAAAGTACTTAGTAATATAATTATTTTGTTCAACGGTCCCTTAGTGTGTTAGCCCGATTCGGACGTAACCGTTATTTGTTTATCTTTAGCTGCCAACTAGTAGTGGCTTTTATAATTTATGTATAAACTTAAGAAAATTCCAATGCTGCTGGAACATTCTACACCGGAGTTTAGTTCAGTGTAAATCCTTGTTAGGTCAATTTAAACAATAGTTTGTTTAGTTTTCGAATTGTTGGCGTTGTTTTGCCCAAAGCTGCAAACGTTGGACGTATTTTTTTTTAATAAACTCAGAACAATTTTTTGCTGTATATAATTGGAATTCATTTATAATCTCTCTACCTACTAGTGGCTAATTTTGAAAAATAAATACTAACATTTTAATAAAATGCCTCTAGGGATACGATCAAACTTAGATTTTCTAACACTGGAAATATTGTTACGCTAGAGTTAATTAATGAAAGAGGAAATAACTTTTAACTGTTGTTTGAATTTAACAATGATATCATCAATATATATCTTACACAATTCATTGTATTTAGTGTAAATAAAATGCAAGAAAAAAAGGCAAGAAGTCATTGGATTAAAATCATTATTGAATTGAATTTCAATTGGAGGATTCAGAATTAATAGTTATGATTGGATAAATATAAAGTATACTTGCTCTACACAGTCTTGTGTTACTTTATTCGCTTCATATTTGTTTGGTCAAATCCGCCCTTGATATAAAAAAAAAACACTCATAAGTCAGAATGTAGCACACTTCACAAGCTAAAACGATTTTGATGGATCTTTACAGTTATATACATCAGAATAACACATAGGCTATATTTTGTAACTCTATGCTAGTAGGCTATAAAACGTAACATTAGGACTCAGAAGCGAAGTAGTAGTCATAAACGCCAACCTACTATGTAAGTCTCAACATTTGATGCGAGTAAAATCGCGAGACAGATCTAGTTAATTGACATTATTTAAGAGATGAATCGAATAATAATATATGTTAGCATTCAAATAAAAATTATCTCCGTGATTAAAACACGGTCACAATGTGTAATAGAGAGCGATACCTATATTTATATCCATATTTAATCTAAAAACATGGTTTGCCTAGAGCCATGAAGGCTTTTAACCGTATATTACTTATCATACTAGAATATACTTCAATTTATTTTTCAAATTTGAATAAATTGAAGGTTTCCAGTGACCTAAATTATATTAACGTCATTATGAGCGCAAAACTGACAGAAATTGAATGTTGTTTAAATTTAATAGTAATTCGATTAAGTTCGTTATTATTATAATTTCTAGGTAAATTATTAATTCTTAATGTATTAGTAGTAAACATATAAACCTAAAAATCGGATTCGTATAGCCTCTAAGAAAATATATCCACGTTCTTAATGCGCTATACAGTTAAATTAATTATCATCTACGTCTCAATCCTAACGCTACGAAATCGTAGCGTACTCCTACAATTGTATGCGCCCAATCTTACAGTAACGTCCTTAAACTTGTCAAGTGTATCAGCACGGTAGAGTGGGCAAGTGCAGCCCAGTCCCCGTGACCTACATCTGACGACCCTCGCTCGGGAAGCTGCTAATTTCCACCATCGTCGAGCGACGTCACAGCGGGGGCCGGGGTGCCTCGTCGGCTCGCTGGCTGCTCGCTCCGACCAGTTCGCTGCCTCACTTCGATCTGCATGCACGTCGGCCGTGACGGAGCGCGAAACCGCGAACAATAAAACCTCACACTCGCCTGATCGCAAAAATACATTCAGTGTCCATCAATTTTTTTAAAGTGTGGTGAAAATATTTTTTTCAACTGTGGCTAGTCAGGCGGGCGGAGGCTCGGGTGGGGCGCGTTCCGCTGACACAGTGGCTCAGTCCGCCGTCGGTCGCCGAGTGGCGAACACCATCGATTTTCTCCAAACGGCTGTACGCGAGGTACGTAATATCACGTGCTCGTATTTTCATCGTGGCTATTTCCACGCGCCGCGTATTTTCGAACGATCTGCTTAGCGTTCAAGGCCGCGACTGTTTGCACTGAAGTTTACGTTTATAACGTTTACGCTGTGATCTGTAGTGTAAATCTTGGACAATGCGTTATCTATTATCGCGTCGGTCGTCGAGAAGGAAAACGAATCGCTTTCATGGTTTCACGATCTTCGCAACGCGCTTAGAATAAGTAATGCGATAACGCGCTATTACCAAGGTTGCAATTTACTCGTCCACAGCGTGTCATATTGTTCTTTCACTCTGATGTGTATGTCTAAATAAATAGTCTTATATTACCCATATGGAATAATTTGCTTTCGAATATTATTATTTATAAGCGTCGATGCAGTTTCTTTAATTCGTGTTCGATGCAGATACATGCTATTAGCTTGATCATGACCTACAGACGGCAACGATCTAATATTACTATAGCATAGGCATCTGGCATTCGTTCAGATGATATTCATTCAGAAAGTCGTATAAATTATTGCATTTTGAACGCTATTATGAACTGTGTTTTATTAATGCACTTCTTGTCTATGCAATCACACATTCATTGTCCCGTAAAGCCTTATAAAAATGGGTCACCCAGATATTTGGTTATGCTCTACATTCTCATACGTTTCTATCAAATCTTTAAATTTAAACTCTCTTTTTTTGGCATAGCTGTATAATTATATTAATATTGTTATTTAAATCGTACTTTTTATATGATCTTTTAATGTTTTCGAATTTATAATGTATAATAGGTGCGTTATGACCTTTACAAGCTTATATTAAGTATAGTGTGGTTTTTATATTATTGTGATTATGTTTTTTGTTCTGTTTTGTTCAATATAATTATATAATTTAGTTATTATTTATGTATGTTTGTTTAAATTGAAATTAAGCTTAAGTAAAATCTTTAACTAATCTTTTTTATTCAACGCGATAAAAGAAAATAAGTACTACGACTAATTACCAAAAGTACTTTGACTTTTATTGTTTCAAAAACAGTTTTTTTACGTAACAGTTTATTTACATTGCAATAAAAAATCTATTGAGTTGTTATCGCGGAAATATTGGTTTCTAACCTAATCTTTGTGCCTTTGAACGACGTTTTTACGTTTTCATTACAGACCGAAAGAAATATTAATATTTTTTTATATTAAAATATAATATTGAAAAAAAACGTAAATCTAAAAAGAATTCATAACAAAACTATTTCTACAATTAATACACATTAAATAAATGTAATATTCCCAGAACGCTAATTCTACCTTGCCTAAATTTTTAAATTCTTAAATATCAAATGTTTCTATAATATAATCAAGACATACATAATGTTTTAAACAAATTATATTAATAAATTATTTCACTTAACTTAAAACATATTTTAATTTAAGCAATCATGATAGCATCAGTTCTATAGCTAGATGCAAAAATTATTTCTCAAATCCGACACATATTTTAAGGCTTACGATAATCATCTTTATAAGTAACAAATTATATTCAGTATTAATAATGTGTTACGTGATTGATATGGAAAGGGACGGTAGGGCCTTACTGGTTAATTGTAATTGTAATATAGTCAGGGGACCTTATTCCTTCTGTCCGGTTAACAGTCTACTCGCATTTAGGATTGCTAAAGTATAGATCACACACTGTAACACTTATATACTACAGTGGGCAAATTTCAACACTATATATTAGCGCGCATAATTGCTAGTTTAAACCACCTGACGGAATAAGGCACCCTTACTATAATCTCAAAATAACGCAACTAGACACAATTACCGCTTTTCCCTGTGGACACAATTACCCCATTGCCCTGTGGTATTACATTGTTAAGCGGGATTTCATTTGTAAGTTTTACTCTCAACATAAAACAACTCTTTAACCTAGTAACAGATATATCTTAAGTAGTCACGAAAGCTGTGAATGTCATAAAATAAGGCACTGGCATTAAATTCATTCTGGACAACTTACTCGTATGTATATGTTTATGAAAATCTAAGAGCAAAAGTTATATCTCTAATTCTCGTCTTACGAATGTTATAAAATTAAGACGCGCACATTCAAATGTCTTATTTATATTTCCTTCTGAACTTACACTCATATCTGGACGCTGATAAGCAATACTGTGTCAAACCACACGGACTTCGTTTTGATAAAATGGCGTCTAATAATGTCAAGCCTAGTCTTAATAAATATCTTTGAAGAAGTATATATCCATCTTTACTTTTCTTTTTTGATAAAAGGTATATTGAATTAAAAGCAGATTGATATATTTAATATATTATCTAATAAAAATTTCTTCAAATATTTGAGATTATTGTATAAATAGCAAAATATGACACACTTAAAATTCGAAACAATTAATTACGAATCTTTTTTCCGTAATTATCTACTTTATATGATTGCAGTAGCAAAATACACTAATATCTCCAAATTTGACTTTTTGTGGGTTGACTCAATATTGCTTATCAGCATCCATTTATAGTAGGTACCTATAATATCTATAATCAAGAAAATCGAGCCAGGCTTTAACACGTAAACAGCAAAACCATTAATCACCGTATCAACGTATGTACGTAGCTTAACGGTCATGGCCCACGTCCAACTCAGAATTCAGGTCAATAGGTTTAGTTTACTTTTTAATATATTACTGAAATTCTGATTCTGAATATAATCATTTGTTTGTCGGAAAAATGTTAATTGTCGATTTGTTGCATGGATGAATGATTTGCGATTACTTGAACTTAATCCGTTTCATGTTTAGACGTATCAGTCTTATTAACAACACTTACAATGCCTTATTATCTTTATATATAAGAAACAATAATGCAAAGAGCTCCCAAGCTCCGTACTTAAATTAAGTATTAATATTAAAATACTAAAATATTTTACTTTATTTCTAACATCACGTTATTTTATCTTAATTTCTTGAGATTGTAGAATCAAGAAGCGTGTTTTCAAATAAGTTTTTATTTTCAAATATATTTAATAGGCTATGATAACTACGGTCTAGTAATAATCGTTAAGCTTTAGGTTGTCTAGCGACCTAACCTCCATTTTACCTTTGATATATTAGAAAGGTCGTTTGTCGTGCATTATTTGATAATTCGTACAGATCCAATTATGTGAATTTATAAGAACATACTTTAATAAAGAACATTACAATATAAACATGTTTAAAAACCCTTTTACTCCCACACGCGCACAATATATTTAACTAAATTCTAAAAAAGAACAGCTTTTTTATATATTTTTTAAAATTTTCACTGAGTAACTTGATTGTTGAGTATATAACCTTTAATGTTTTAAAATAGTCAAATGCTACTTAGATAATGGACTATTATTAATATTTTGTGCTATTTAATATATCGGTAAAACATTATTTAAATTTTAAACGTCACATAATCAAACGATCAAAATTTTTGATATAAAATTCAAATGATTAAACTCCATTGTACAATCGCGGTAAAAATTCAATAAGCACAGGTTATTAGGTGATTAGAACACGTATTCATATCAAGGTGTACTGTCACGGTTGCGCCCCATCGCCCAATGTACATTGTGACCGCGAATGTACTCAATAAAAATACTGCGGTTCATTTGGAGTCGGAAGGAAATGGCCATTCGCTTTAACCAAAGGGCATTTTATTACGTTCATAGACTTTATAGTATAATCTTTATTGAAATAATGATTTGGTATGCTTTATAGCATTGTGTTTACATACGTTATTATTATTATTTAATGTTAACATCCCATTTGTAAACAGGAATAACTAATTTAGTCCAATAAATCTATATTGATTGAGGCATTGAGAAGTTATAGTGTAACTATTAAACTGACGTACACAATTAAATCTTTTTGTTATTGTTACACTCGTAATGAAGTGTAAAAGTTCCATAACTTATTTATATACCCGTATTTATTTATCTTATACATGCTTCTAAGCTAATACATAACAGAGATAAGATGATATACAAAAAATAGATGACCTTAACGCTAAAAAGATCTTTAATGTACACAAAACAAATTTAAATTATATAAATATAAAGTAAAACATAATTATTTATGTTCAAAGTAACTTTCAAATATCTTTTGATTTAGTATCTATTAGTTATTACAAAAGTAAGTTTAAATAAGTTTTTACTACAATTACAAAAACATAATAAGAACTTAGTAAAACCATCTTCCCAACATTGTTCTGTACCATCGTAAAATAGTCATATATTTTTTTAGTATTTTTCAATACTTTTGTAAAAAAAATGTTAGACACTGAATATATATTTATAAAAAATTGTAAAGTCCGTGGCTTGCCGGCCCTGCCCCCCTATAGTTACGCCCCTGCTTCTAAGTAACGTCGTAGCTAGTAAAAAGGACTCGCCAAACCTTTTTTTCATTTAAAATCGAGTGCTATTAATCAAAGCCTAGTCTGTTTCGGCCTCTGACCTAATTTCGCTCCCTTACCTCACGCAATTGAGTTTCGAGAGTTTTTTTTAGTTAAAAAAAAGTTACTTTTTCCTTAGTAACGCAGAATTACTTTTATTCCGAAGTCATTATCGCAGCGTTATTAATTATATTTTTTACAGTTTTTCATTATAGCTTATAAGCCCTCTTTATGAAGTTTTTTTTGGCGTTTCACTTTT
Organism: Hypolimnas misippus; assembly: GCA_037950945.1. Classification (NCBI taxonomy): domain Eukaryota; kingdom Metazoa; phylum Arthropoda; class Insecta; order Lepidoptera; family Nymphalidae; genus Hypolimnas; species Hypolimnas misippus. The sequence goes on from JBBEEQ010000024.1 coordinate 4,903,569, forward strand.
TGTTGCCTTTTGCTTTTGTAATTTAAAATTCGTTCGAATTTTAATGAATATAATTTACATCTATAAAAATATTTTCGAAGGACTCCATAAATAATTAATACAAAATTTAAAATGTTATTATTACCGATGATTGTAACTTTATTCAATAGATTTTAAATTGATAGCCATAAATCTGTTTTTCTATATACTTAACGTTTTTAAATATTCAAATAGGAGTTAAGTAATATATTATCTTTGTAAAACTACATAAGTGTGATTACTATTTGTTCTTGAGTGCTTATTGCTTCTAATTATTTAGAATAGTATTCATATTTGTTGTTAATTTTATGGCGTATTGTTTAACTACGGATGTCCTATTTACACGTAGCTTAAGATTAATATTCTATAAAATTACCATATACGTAATAGACTACATAATAGATTTGTTTTTATTATAAACACAAATTAATGATGGTAATATCGTTCCTTATACCTTAACCGTATTCGACTTATAAATTAAAAATTGTATTACATTAAATGTTATATTACTATTGTGTTTCGAAATCAATTATCACTAAGACATTATAAATAGAATAATAAAAACAAAAATACGTAAAACCAAAAACAATTCTTTCAATAATAATTACAGAATTTGCTTGAATTAGTAACATTAAATTGAAACATTGGAACAATCTGTAAACTATCTTAAAATTTGTGCAAAACACATATTTCTTATAATATTTTCATAAACAATTTCCACACAACCATAAATTCGATCAATGTCAATTAAAATATACATATTTTTACGAAAATATTTCACTAACAATAAACTAGCGTTTAACAAAGTCGAAATTACAACCGCCGTACTCCGAGATCTCTTGATAAGCACGCAATAGAGCTATTTGCTCAATGAAATAACAGGACTACACCCACAAACAATGCTTAGTATTTAATAATAGACATGCTTTTATTAAAACCCGAAAATTATTAAAATTATGAATGAAAGTCAATAGTGTTTGATTGTGATGTCTTCACGTCTATAGTAATAGTAATTATTAAATATAATCGCAGTTAATTATAGCTGTCTATTCATCTACTGCCTACAGCGCGTATAAACACTGATTCGATTAATGAAATACCACACTCTCACAATGCGCGTAAAGGAGCTTATATTTGCGTTTCGTACAATGAGAGAGAACTGGAAGTCTATACCTCCTTATGCATCGAATTGCTTCATATTCTCATTCATACCTTCTTCCCTTTTTTCTCGGCAACACAATTATGGCTCCTATGTTTCTACAAGGTGAATGATCACTTCACTTCGGGTGACTCGACAACTCATTAAAAAATTATCAAATATATATATATATATATATATACATATATATATATATATATATATATATATATATATATATATATATATATATATATATGTACTACTAGATTGTGTCCGTGACTTCATCTGCGCAATATTATTTACCCAATTTCAACCACGTACAGCCATTTTATCGCATTAAAAAGTAGCCTATATCCTTTCTCAGGCTCTAGAGAATATCTGTACTCAATTTCATTTAAATTTGTTAAGTAGTTTAGGCGTGATTGCGTAACACATGGAGTTACTTTCTATTTATTTGTTTTTTTTTATTTGTTTGTTTGAATGCAATAATCTCCGGAAGTAAGAGCAAAATTTTTAAGTTTATCTTATATAAGATACCCCGTTTAATGTTAGTAAATTTACCCTAGAAACAATTTTAGTTTATCTATCCAATAATGGATGCTTTAAAATGTAAAAAGGGTAAATAACATTCAGCTATTCACTCTTTCCGTTAAATTCAACTCTCATCTGCTATTCATAAATTAATATTTTATTCAATGCGTCGAATGTACGGTAAGCTTTAAAGGTTTTCGTTTTCAATGAAACATTTTCATACGCGTTAATCACACCATTTTCAGTTACGTTTGCCGTCAAAAAAACCTTTTATGTTAGAAACACTTATTATATTAACAAAATGAAAAGACATGATAAATGAATTGTAAACTAATAATTCTACGTTCAAATACATATATTTTTTTTAATTTTAAATATTAACCAAACACCCAAAACCAATTTACTTTAATATAATTATTAATAATTGCAAACTTTGAAAATTACAAGCTTACAATAAATTTTTCAACTGTCGTCTTATATATAAACTTAGGCATAGAATAATTATTCTTTTTGCTTTTTATTTAAAAAATTAAAGATTATAATAACGTAGACTCTAGTTAATTAATACACCGAGAATAAACGAGCCAAGTCTGACATAATGCGAACTAAAGTGGTTTCAAAGTCAATGCCAAGATAAACTTAGGACTTCTAAATACATAAGATAGTTCAAATACGAAATTATTTCATTAGATTAAATCTAAATAAAATTAACTTTAACATTTTGTTCGAATAGTAGTAGCTATATATATATAGCTATAATATTTGTTATTTAACTTAAATAAAACTTTATAGAAATAATTATAATTATATCATGAATTATAAGACATATTAAAACAATGAAAAACTAATTACGCATATTTATTTTTTAGTAACGTGCTTAAAATCGAAAAACGAACGCTTATCGGTTTACTTCTTTTTCCGTCTGTCTGTTTTTTCTGTGGAAACAAAAAGATTATGTGTTTTATTTCTCTCAACTTGCCGACGGATAATGAACTGCCTAAATTAATAGATGGTTCTAGAAGCATAATTTTTGTCCAAGAATTCCTTATATACAAAATAGATAGATAAGTTAAGAGACATAAAGAAAGAGACATATGTGATTATAAAGAAAGTACGAGATAATTATTTCCTAGATGGCTTAAAAAGTAATTGAAGATTTAGGAGTTTGTCGGTTTTGGTAATAAATTCCGTCGGAGTTGAAAATAAGATTTGTGTAACCTATATTAGAATGAATATGAAGTAATTAATTTGGCTATGTCTCTCTTATATTTAAAAATATCTATTTAAGTTGAAGCATTAATGTACTTTCTATAAAAACTTTTTGGAATGGCCATAATGTTTAAGCTTCTTTTAAATAGATAAAATAAAATTCTTTTAAATATTAAAGCAACTACTAATGCAAATAAAATATCTTATAATATTACAATGATTGTTAAAAGAAAATAATAGTTAGAATATAATATATAATATCAATGAATAAATATCTAATTAATGCGTGTTTACAATTTTGATGTAAGTAGCGCAGTAGCACAGATAATAATAACACGAAGGTCGTCACTTAGAAGGCAGACTGGTTCAGAGTGACATTATTACAGGTAAAAATTAACCAACCGTAAATAATTCATTGTTTTCCTTATAATAAGCAAAGTCAGGCAGCCTACACATTCTATCGATAGGGTTTAGATGTCGCCATCTGACTACAGTTGCACGGGGTTGATTCGTTCGTGAAAGTACCACATTCTCACAGAATATCTGTGTAAAATTTAATGTAAAACCGTCGGTCAATTATGTTTAATATCCACAATAAATATTGTTAATAAAATCATTTACAAAATTGCTCTCGCGTTGCCAAAGACTAAGAAAATACATGTCTCTTAATAACAGACATTACAATAATAATCTAACTCAAGCCAATATAAATCCAATAACCGACACTATATTCATTATCACAAACGAATATATCAAAGAGTAACGTTGTGTAATACTAATTATTCCAACATCAAACGAATATTACACGCGAATCCGCCCACATTCCAACCTGCGAATGCGTCATTTGGACATTCATTTATTCCTTTATGTCCATCAGAAAGCGAGATAACTGAGAACCATTCGGGATGATGCTCTGATGCCAAAACGTGAACGTTATTTCAACTATTCTACTGGCATGTATTCAAAATTGCTACCAAATTTTCTACTGTTGTTTTAGTTCCAATTTCAGCATCGATAACTGCGCTTTTGATGCCCTTGAAAGTATTTTTTCGTTTTACTGTAGAAACAGTTTCTTGTATCGATTTTTTAATTAATTAAGTAAGTAATTCAAATATAGTAAATTCATTTCTAATTTCAATTGTATTTTTTCATAAAAACTCTTAATATTTCAAATTTCAAATATATTCTGTAAAATTATATTTAAGGTTTTTAATTGCTTGTCTATTAGCACTCCGATTAAAATCCGTTTTGAACAAACAAAAAAGAAAATTTATAAAATTAACGTTTTCGTAATATTCAATATTTACTGTTACTTACTTAACGCCAGAACGAACGTCGAACTGCAATACAAGTCTCAAGATTATGTAAAATTATAAATAGCTGTATAAATGTGATAAGGTTCTTTTTATCGCGATCCTTGTTTAATGCAAATCATGTATACCTGTCAAAACTTTGAGTGTACACCATGCATAAAGAAATTTATATTATTTATCTTTATCTATAATTTCTCACATCGCGTTGAATTGTTACAGCGTGAAGAAATAGTAACAATCGTATATTTTATAATAGTGTGATTTGCCGAGTACTTATCGAATATGGATTTTTGTTGAAATATTTGTACAAAAACATGATAAAACGATATTATCGATTTCAAACATATTCGGGTTAGCTCTTATAATATGTATTTGCATAAACATTTTACTGATGCTGAATATTGTTATAATATGTAAGAAAACTAAACGTAAGTCACGTTTCGTCTTCATAGCGATAGCTCAGCACGTGACGAAGTGTTTGCCAAATTAATAATAAGCGTTGTAGACGTTCCAAAAGTTAATCTGATGTGTTAAGAGACTTAAGATCATAAAAAAATTTGCTTTAAATAGTTGGATAAAACGGGTAACTAAGTCTGAGGATCCTCGTCGAAGAAGTAGGGATCTTCTGAGAAATAATAGGGAGGAAAGAAATGGATCTAATTTTGAAGTTAGTTACTTCCTTTGTCCATATTTTATTCTATAAGAGCTCCACAAAAATAAGTACTGAATACGAGTATGTCATTCGTTTTGAGCAACTCAGAGTTGGCTAGCATTTTAATGTTGACTTGAAAACTGGCAGATTACTAAAATGTTACTTGTCAACTCGAAGGTATATCTATCTATATCATTATCGTAACGCGACACCATTTGATTTCGTTTCACTACAAAAATCAGAAATCAACTGTCAAAATTTATTCCATTGCGATAACGGTAACTCACCGTAAGTAACCTGCAGATGTTACGTTAATGACTTCCTCGAACAAAATTAAAAAATAATATGAAAAATTCTTAAAAAAAAAAAAAACGAGGTCTACAACTCGATATAACATAGTCCTTAATACAAGAGTATATGTTATGACTATTTGAGGCACATACGGACAAAAGTTATGTTAAAAGTTGTAGAAGTAGATTCAGAGATACCTAGTCAAAATTAGCAAAAATATTAATTTCGTAGTCAAGTTGCAGAAGTAAAAAAAAATGATTAAATTGATAGGCATTGACTTTTATATATGTGTATCTATTATTTGATGGCATGAATTCAAATAATGTACCTACTTAGAAATTATTTGTACATATGCAATAAAATTATCACGCTGTCCAACATCATAGATGCGCAATGGGACGTCGTTCAACTATTTCTGTTAATACTTTGTTTATTAACTTATATTTAAGGTTAGACGTTTTTCTACATATTCATTTCTGTATTAAAGTATACATATAAATAAAATTGTATCCTCGTTGGCTCTTTTATAATAAATAGTAAACACATTAGGGTCTTATCAACCTATTTAGAGGTCCAGAAACACACAACACAAACACAAACAGACCACGACAAACATCTGTATGGACGGTACAGACGTTTTGCCTTAAGCGGGGATCGAATCCACGACCATACGCGCTTTAGTCAGTTGCAATGATCACTGCGCCAACCTTTCATCCATAAATGTGACTCGCTGTCGATCTCGGTTCAATAAAATATTAGCTTGTTCAAGGTTAGTGAAGGTCGGAGGGACATAACTGTGTTTTTCTATGATTTTACCAACCTTTATAGATTATTTATAGATCCTGGCATAAAGGTATAACGGTTGGCAAAATTATAGAAAAACTTGTATTGCTGTAGTTTTTAGAATAACTTTCACGGCACTGTATTGGTTACCTAAGGCGCGAACATCAGTTCTGGTAGAGGCAAATCTTGTTAACTCAAATAGGCTTACTGCGCTCATTCATCACACTAAGCCTTTTCTCCGTCCTTAAGCCTCGTTTACAGTATCTTATCGATAAGAACATTATGTAGTGAAAAATTGTTATAATGTTTGTTTTGTTTTTTTCCTTTCTTACGTTTCATAATGAAAAGTGTGAATTACTTATCGTTGTCTTAGATTTTTGCGATTATTAGTCATTGAAATAAAACTATTTTAAACGGATTTGAATCGCGTATATTAACTATTTTTATCATCCCGACGTTTCGAGCACTTTGCTGCGTTTGTCGTCACGGGTAGACTAAGGTGATATTTGTCTATTTGAGGTTTCAGAAAATATTATTTATAACTACCGGTTGCAGCACGCTGCGTGCAACCGGAACGTTATTCAAGATACCAACTAAGAAACTGTAGACGGTCCCTTTAGTCTACCCGTGACCACGAACGCTGCAAAGTGCTCGAAACGTCGGGATGATAATATTTTTATCATCCCGACGTTATTATACGCGATTTAAATCCGTTTAAAATAGTTTTATTTCAATACTTATACAATTATAAAAAGTAAACATTAAAAGTATATCACGAAAAATACTTATTTATGTGAATTAACTAAATTAATTTAATTTATATGAACATATTTTAATGTAGAGTTAAATTTTCATTTTCTCTCGTCCTAATTTGTTGCATAAATAAAGACTGAGGATACAGATAACATGGTTTTATCAGCATATCCATCTATTTTACATATATTTCCAATTAATATTGACAAATAAATATAATAAAAAAAAACAACTATATTATTAAAAATCAGTAACTGGATTTCATTACACTTGTACTGGTTACAACTGGCCTAAATTTCTAATTCAAAACTAGCGAGTGTTAAATGCAGTCAGATCTAACCAGTTGGCTGGCTAAAACAAGGATATTGGATGATGAGGAGCGTGTGGCCTCAAATTGCATCCGTCACATCGTCTATCTGTCTATGAATATAAATGGAAAGAAGAATAAATTAAAACTATATTATTATATCTATTTACTCATAAAACTCATTTTGTTCGCTTGTTTGATCGAATTTTTTGTTAGATATGTATTTTATAGTTGATATAATATGAATAAGTAGATATTATACTGAATCATGGGGCTAATTATGATACGTTATTGCTATCAAAATGTGCCACATTTTAACAATTAAAGGGGGCGTTTTAGTATAAAAATCTACTGTTAATTTAATAGCGATAGTTTAAAGAAATCGAAATATCTAGAAAAAGCCGCGGGCAAAAAGTAAACAATATAAACATTCGAAACAATACATCCCGTTTGATTTTTTATCTATAGTATTATATCAGACGTCAGAAAAACTGTTGATAAGTAGCATTTGCCAATAGAAGTTGGCATTTCGCGTATTGCCAATATACTGCCAAGTATAGAGTAAGGTGTAACCAATTAATACCTTTATTTATGTTACAAATTAAAAATGACTCGTTGATTGATTTCATGTTGTCAAATTCGAAAAAAGAGGATATTTTTTCATTCATCAGCTCCAGAAATACATTTCTTTTAAGTAGGTATTTATGTTCATGGATTGCAACATATGAGGGAGATGAAGAAGTGTCAGTAGTTTCTTAATATTTGCCATAGTGTATAAAATATGTGAGTATCTTTTCCACCGTGAGGTTTTATATTTTTTTATAATATATTAAATAATATTTTAAAAGAACCTATATTTACCTAAAATGTGAAAACGATATAATTACGTATGTTTTATAAAACATACTTCAAAAGCAAAATATACAATATCGTTAATTTTACTTATATACTTATTTCATTCGATTTGGTTTCAAAAACAACCTGAATACGGGATTGATAAAAATTGATCCGTAACACACTATCAAATAAAAAAGAATTTTTAAAAACCGTTTAAAAGTGACGTAGTTCTGAGAAAACAGCATTAAAAAAACATACGCTACGAATTAAAAATTCCCTTCATTTCTTGAAGTTGGTTGGATAATATTCAAGGTTAAAATTTATTTCGATTTACCTTAAAATAAACGGATATATTAATTTACTGTGATTAATAGAATCTAATTTATATGAATCAATAGAATTAATTAAATTAATGGCTTCTTTGAATATAGGGTTTGGATTCAGAGTAAATGTCGAAAATAGTATTTTCACCAACGAAGATGAATACACGATAATTCTAACTAATGATTTTAACCTTCGCTTCGCCGTTTGTACTGTATTTAACATAAGCTTAGGCAGTTATATAATTACGTGTATGTGGCTGTATAACATATTGTAGGAACTTATATACTTGCTTATACTATTATTGGTATATTGCATAAATTACACTAATTGTATAGAAAAAAGCACTTCATGGTTTTCCTATACATTTTTCGTTTATGCAAACTTTTTAAATTATCTACATATATCAAAAAGGTATTCTGTTAAGCAGTATTACTGAAACATTGAATGGAACACAAACTGTCTTCTTGTAATATCATTTTAAATAAAATAACGCACTTAAACGTCAAAATGTTTCATAATATTTTGATAGTGATTAACTCGTGTTATATAGGTGATGGTATTAATCTAAAATAAACTTCACTATGACGACCGAAACGACAACGTATATAAAATAATCATATATTTTATTACGAGACATTACTATGTTGAATATTCACTGATATTTACTTAACGAGTAAGAGCGTCACACTGATGTAAATTAAACCCACATAGATAGTTAAGTAATTGACGTAACATATAACGTATTACAATTTATGTCATGTAAACATTTCGTGACATGTAACGTTATAAATTGTATCATTAAAAGTTGCTCTATAAAGAGAGAATATTCGAAAAATAGGTACTTAATATTTGACATGTTTTTATTGAACTCGATAATATTAAAGACAATAAATTACTTCGTTTATAAGGAACGTCTCTTCCTTAGGAGTTGAGTTTTTTACAGTCTGTTATACGCTACAGTACAAAGAACGTTTCCAATGCAGTAATCGCGCGCTACGGTCAAAACGCAAAAAATAATATAAATAAACTTTGTCACGCATCAGAGATCATCCGAGCGTGCCAACTGGCAGCTAGGGATTTCAATTCGTATTTCGCTTCAATCCCGTATCGCGGGATTAGAATCCCGGGCTTTGAATACATACAACAAGCAAACACAAAAAGGATCATCTGCAACATTTCGTAATCTCATTACTTCCTATGTCTCTTTTTATAATTGGAAGTATAAAATTAAAAAAAAAACAATAATTAACACAATTTATTAGTTTTCTTGTCGTTACAATAAAATTACATTTAAAAGTAATTTTAAAAAAGATAATACTCAAAGATTAATCTAAAACCTTAGATGATGATAGATAATAGAGATACAATTCGAGAAGCATACATGAACTTCTAAAATAGATAGAAATTACTTACAAATAGAATTTATCACGTGACTAATCGAATGGATTTATCATTATCATATCACTCCTTAACTAGTTTGGAAAACAAATTTTCCAATGATTACTAAGCTTTGTTTAAAATTGCATATGGACACTTATCGATTAATCGAATATCGAATTAAATAGTGATCATAAAATCACGGGATCGCAATCACTATCAACATCACTTGCCAACGGTGAATGGAGCCGTGACATTGACGGCGTGCAATGCTAACTACCAACCTTGTCCTGTGGTGTATTTTTTTGTTTTAATTTTATGCCAAATTCTCAATGAATACATTACTTAAATGAAACAATACGCAGCAGAGTCAAATTTTAATTTTTCACAATTAACTCTTTTGGACGTCGTTAGTCGCTATTGTGAAGTAATAAAAAAATACATGTTAAATTTGTCAAAGCAATTCAAATGGCAATATTTAATTTTAATATTTGTAAGCTGTGAATAATATAAGGACATCAAAGATATTACGTGATTTTAGGTAATAGTTTCGTAACGCGAAAACGGTTTTGTTTAAAGCCCTAGTTCTAATCAGTTTGACCTCACATCGTCTGACCTTCCGTTCAAAGGTCAACTATTTACTTATTTATACAACTTACCTGTGTTTTGTTTTGGATTTTACCGCGATTTATACCGCTGGGCCGCGATGCGATTTACATTAATTCATTTTAATTTGTGATAACCTTGAAAGTGCCATGCATACATATATCGTTACTCGAGTAAAATAATTTCTAAATAAAATTCGCATGATATTTAAACATTTAAAATTTTATTGATTGAATACATCTTAACACTATTACCTAATTGATAAAATTTATTAAACAGATAATTTCCATTTCAGTATTACATATTAAAATTTATTGCTATAATCAAGCTATCTATAATCCAAATTTAAATTCATCCTAATATCAAATTTTACCTAAAAAATCCATCAATATCCAAACAGAAAAAAGACACAAATATACACATTAAACACGGTAATCATAACAATAAATATACAATAAAAAAAATAACACAAAACTACACAAACACAAATAAACATGACAAAAATAAAATTCAGTCACGGAATAATTAAATCACCTCGTGTCCACGTGTCCCGACCTTGTGATGTCACAGTTGCGTGACATCCCGTCACTGTCATCAGAGTTCGACCACGTTTGATGCTTTGTCTTTCTCGCACAATACTCGACCTCGTAAATGTCACGGGCGGGACGGTAGAGCGAGACACTTTTGTTAATCGGCCAATTGTTACCTGAGGCACGTTGTATTGCAATATATACCAGGTGGCTATCTTTTGAGATATGATCGCTTTAATAGGCCGATGTTATACGTGGTTCGCATTCATGTTCGTGTTAAGACTATTCGAAATGTTATGAATGGGGTTTGTAAAGAATTTTTTAAAACTAACCGTACCGACTTAGTCAATTAATGTTGTGTTGACTAATAATTTCGTTCCAGAATATATCAGGAAATTATTTAGTCATAACTTTTTTTTGTTATTATTACGATATTTTAATCGCTGTTTCACTATTTGGATCAGAGTCATCAAAGATCATAAAAATCAGTATAGCCATTCTTATATTATCAACTAGCTAGCGATTTCACTCGTTTTTATGGTTACTGCTTCGATTCTTTGAGTCGTAGCGTGATGTAATATAGCCTATAGCCTTTCTCATATATAAACTCTATCTAACATAAAAATATTTTTTCAATTCGAAATAGTAGTTCCTGAGATTAACGTTCAAACAAACAAACAATCGAACTCTTCAGCTTTATAACATTAGTATAGATGATGTAATTAAATTGACATTGTTTTCATTATAGAAATGTACATTTTAGTTCAAAAAGCTGGTGACCATGTCTATACTCAATGCTTATAGACACTTAAATAAAGGGATGATATTGTGAGTATCTTATTGTGTTTTCGCATCGGTCTACAGCTTCATTCACGTGAATTTCGCTTGAATATATGGTTTGTATTGAATACATGCTTCAAAAGTATTAACACTATTCGATTTATAGTGAATAGAATTCCTAATAAAATTTTATGTATACGTTAAATGATAGAATATTTAGTGTTAAATGTGTGACCACGTCTTAGCTGAGTATCTATAAATACTTATATAGAAAAATTATAGAGATACTCTTTTGTCGTACTGTAGTTTTATATACAAACTATAGGTGCTCGCGACTTCGTCTGCGATGCCTGTGATGCCTTCGTCATAGTATCTTTTTGCATGCAAAGTCTCAGCCCGATCAGTTTAAAATTGACAAAGTTAAAACAAACTTTCATCCCCTATTTTATCCCCTTAAGGGTAGAATTAATCAAAATCCTTTCTTAGTGAATGCCTACGTCATAATATCTACCTGTATGCGAAATTTCAGCCCGATCCGTCCAGTGGTTTAGACTGTGCGTTGATAGATCACTATGTCAGTCACCTTTAAGTTTTATATATTTAGATTTTTACAATAAATTTTGTCGTTTCAGAGTTTACCCTCTATATAGAAATAAACAAATTTTACCTTTATGTATACGACACACATAAAAGAAAACATAACCTACTTAGAAATATAAACGTGTTTCTACAATAAGTCGTCCTTAATGGCTCTTAACAGCTTTCCATCGAGACAACTTTAAGGTTTACTTTATATAAAAGTTATATAAATATCACATTTTACGACACTTATATTTCTCTAAGAAAACTTAATAAAATACACGTGTACAAAGTAATAACATAAATAGAGTCATAGAACGTAGAGATATCTATACGAATATTATTAAGAGGTAAAATTTGTATGGAAGGGGTAATCTCTGAAACTACTGATTCGATTTGAAAAATTCTTTTTACGTTAGATAGCCTAAAGATTGAAGAAGGTTATAGATGATTTCACTTGCGTTTATGGTAGCTGCTTTGCTCCTATGAGTCGTATCGTGAAATAAGCTATTTCACGACCCCAATAAACGGATCATCCAACGCAATCTTTAATTTCATTACCCCTACATACAAACTTACACAAATTTTACCTCTTTATAATATTAGTATGAAATAATTTATGATACACAAAATTGACACACTCGACAACTTGAATGTGTAATGGGTATTACACGCTTCCCTTTCCCAACGCTTTGTGACAGCCTTGCTATTGTTTTGTAGTTATTCATCCAAAAAACACGCGTACAATTACAATGGTCCCATTGGTTAATCATTCCTGTATCGTTATAACAAAAGCGATGTATAAAATGGAAGCCGAAAGTCGAATGAAATTGTATTATGTAAAATTAAAGTAATTACATTTTGCGTAATTTTTGGTTTTACTAGTAGTATATGTGTATACTAGCTATGTGACTGTCGCTGCTCTGCCCCTGTAAGGTGCAGCGTAATGTTATATAGCCTATCATCTTGTTTAAAACAAATGGGTCATACAACACATAAATATTTCTTTAAATCGAAGAGCAGGTTAATTACGGTGACTTACTGCTATCCCTACATTTTGACAATTGATTCAACGGATCGGATCAACGGTCAAAATATATATCGCATTGCAAAAGCGATAGCTCCGCAAAAGAACTCTTCTGATGGAACGTGGGCTTAACAGATAAAAAAACTTTACATCCCTCCCTTATCATCCCTTATTTCACGTTTTTCACGTCCTATTTACGTGAACCAATAACGTATCGGTTCGTCGTCGGTAATTTAGGAGTGAAAACGTAACAAATATACACACAGACAGAATTACTTTACCTTTAATTTCGTAATACCATTCAGCTAATACTAACATCGCGTCTGTACAAGCTAATCCATTTGTGAAAATCAATCGAATAAGTCCACATAAGATCGTAGTGATCATATAAAAGGCACAAATATAAAAATATTATTTTCTTAGCCTCGATCGATTTCATCTGTCACAACCGACCGAAAACTTTGCCGCGGAAATGAGGGTAAATATAACGGTGTCCTCGACTCGCATCAATCAAGTTTTTCTCGATCCCGGGATACATACGGTATAAATGACTAGCATTAATCATTATAGATGGACGTACTTTGCTCTATTTTATCTGTGTCTTTTATCCGTATATCTTTCATAAAAAGCGGTCGGAAAAAACGTTGACAAACGATTAGTTTGTCGTTTAATTTCAAGGGTGGATTTTGTTCTTAGCTTCTGTAAAGTTTCTTATAAGACGAGAATTGTATTTGTAATTTTTTCTCTCGTAAGTGATATTAAACGACTCTGTAATCTGGTAACAGTTAACTAGGTAATTTTACGAAAGCTGTGAGTCTGTCAAAAATAAAGCACAGAACGTAAATTATTTTATTTGTGAAGCAATGACAAACAGCTTATAAATGTATTTCTCGCCTAAAAGTAATTTAAACAAACGTATGATTATATTTTCAGTAAATAAAAAATTATTAAAATTTACTCGTAGTTAGGTTCTTTGTTTTTCGTTGTAATAAAAATATTATAAAGTAATTAATATTTATATTTTGTAGATCGTATAAAATCATCTTTATATTATGTAATTAACCTTTGGACAAGCATAATTACTTATTAAAGCAATCTCAAAATAAAAATAAATAAAAAACCTTTAACGTTAATTTGTAAATATATTCCTTCATGTTAATATTTCAACCTGACGTTAATAAAGATACTTTACTGACATGGTAACTAAAATATTCCACTAATACTCTTGTAAATTTATTCACATTGACGCAAATGGAAGATCTTTTCAATTAGTAGCTTAAAGCAGTGGTTCTCAATAAGTAATACGCGTACCACCAGATAAGCGAAGTGGCGTCAATGGAAACAAATACGTATAGCAATCTGTTGACTAGGATAATTTAATCTGTAAAAAATAAATAAAACAACAATTATTAAAATATATTTTATGTTTGTGTTTAGTTCATTTGATTAAATAATATGCGCGCTTTGTAAGGCCGACGCCGCCCACATTAAACTCATTATGTAGAATTCTATTTTAATGGTAATTTCTGCGTCGTGAGTTTTAGGTCTTTCTAGTAGGAAAATACTAATTGAGAGCCACTGGCTTAGAGTAAATATAATGAGTGTTTACACGAGCGGTTGATATGAGCCCGAGAACGTGGGCGGTTTCAGGAAAGATAGGAGATTAGGCTCCCTAAAATAACAAACTATAATAAAATTATTCGTGAGGGTTTTAAATATTTTGGATGCTTGTGTGTGTTTTTGGATTTCATTTGCACTAAATATATAAAGAGGTATATGCTTGTAGAAGGATAATGCTTAACATTAATGGATCCTGAAATTTTTTTCATTACTACGAAGTTAAATTATTCAAAAGAGACTTGCACTATGTTTACTACATACTAATATAGCTAATAGAATGTTCTCAGGATCTTCGTCTACGTATAATCTGTCATCCCCTACTTTACGCCTTTACGCCAAATTTATATTGCGACAAAAAGTTGCACATAGCCTTCTCCGCGATCCGAACTATCTATACAAATATTGATCAAAATTAAGTCATGTGGTAGAATGGTACAATTAGCAGAGTTATTTTCATATTTATAATATAACGATGGAAACGTAGTGACAGACAAATCTAGAACACACGCGAAGCCGCGTGATTAAGCTCGTTAGGAATTTGACGTGTAAAATGCGCCGTGTTACAAAATTACATTTAATGTACGGATTCTGCGAAAGGAAATTAAATTAAATTTTCGTTCAGATACAATTACACGAGTTTATACGCAAACATCTGCTTCGTTAACGACCTTCTTAAATTCGTGTAACCTAACATTGTAACAGTTACTAGCAAAATAATGCTATATGTATTATAATGATTACATTTAGATAATTAAAGTAAAAAAGTAAAGTAACAGCCTGTAAATGTCCCACTGCTGGGCAAAAGCCTCCTCTCCTATTAAGGAGAAGGATTAGAGCTTAATCCACCACGCTGCTCCATTGCGAGTTGGCGGATATACATGTGTCAGAATTTCTCCCGGCACATGTTGTTTACTCACGATATTTTTCTTCACCGCCGAGCTCAGGATAAATTTAAACACAAATTTAGCACTTGAAATCACTTATCTAAGTTTCTTTCTAGCTTTGTTTTCGCGACAAAAAGTTGCCTTGTTCTTACCAAATTTGATAATTTTTGAAAATACAGATTAGATCCAGTTTAGGCGTTAGAACGTACAAAACAAGCAGACACTCAGAGTAACTTTCATATTTATTATATTCGTAGGGATTCATAGGCTATTTTGTGGGGAATGTTCAGGTTTAAAACTTCGCGCTATAATTAATTGGAGCAAAAGAGTAAGTTAAAGAACTGTCTAAAAACGACCAAAATCGCAGTGAAACAACGACACAATGTTAGTGAGTTGCAAATTTGAAAAATGACCGTCATTGAGACTGACAATAAAAATGCAAACCTCAACCTATTTTATAATAATGAAGAAATATATACTAATATTATAAAGAGGTAAGATTTGATTGTTTGTTTGTTTGCATTGAATAGGTTCCGAAACGATTAGACCGATTTGAAAAATCCTTTTTGTGTTGGTTAGCCCGTTTATTGAGTGTGGTTATAAGTTGTTTACATCACGCTACGACTCATAGAAGCAGTATATACATACTCAACATAAAGGCGAATAAAAACCGCGAGGTGTAGCTTGTAAATACTAAAATACCTTATCCACGACGCATAAGACCCTTAACATTAAAGCGATAATAAACGCATCACACTCAACGGACCCCCATTAGGATCTTATGATCCTGTGTCGGGGATCCGGAAACACATACAATACAAGCACAAACACCCAGACCACGGCAAACATCCGTATGACCAATACAGACGTTTGCCGTGAGTGGGGATCGAACCCGCGACCTTTGGCGCTTCAGTCAGTTGTAGTGACCACTACGCCAACCTGTCTGTCGAGCGATGGTGACTATAATATTTTTTCTTTACTAAAAATCACTTAACACGCCTAAAGAAGTTTTCACTTAAAAATTATCTGACGTGATAACATCAGAATAATCTATAACAACAATTTACAAAGTTTCTATCTTATATAAAGTTACATGATAAATCTTAACAAGTATATTTAAGTGGGCCAACGTGCCCGAGCTATCATTTACACTTTATATTTCCGCACTTAATATAAGACACATAAATATTAAGTTCGTAGACAGGATTCGTTTCAGCTGTTTTACAATTACGTCCTAATTGTATACGGAATTGTATGCCCTACGTCTGAGGCGAGAAGTATTAATTCCCCATGCTCGAAGCCAGCCTGCCTCCCTTCGACCGAGACCCAGTGCCTAATGCGAAAACTTTGACGTCATCGTCCCACATTAACTCGGTGTAAGGGTGGAAACATAATGAGTAACCGAGATTTAAATTTTCTCACATTTACGCAAATTTAAATCCTGTTACGCGTAAGATTTTGTTAAAGATTAATGATGTTACAAGAAAAGGTTAAAGATGTTACAAGAATATTATAAATAAACTTTATTTCATAAAACATTATTTTATCGCGTCATAGATAGATAATTTTAAATCCCTGACACATTGAATTTATTTATATCAGTTGTTAATATGGCTTACTTACTTAAGTTAAGAAAATCAACATGTATCAATTCTAAAAAAAAACAAATTATAATTATACTTTTATGATAAATTAAATTACACTTTGATTAGAGCACTTTACAAAGTGTTTTTATAATAGTAACTAGTATTAGCTCTAAATTATCTTTTTTTTATATAGAAATGATGGGCTAGGAAACAGGTGGGTCACCTAATGTTAAGTGGTCATCGACGCCCATGGTCACTTGCAGCAATAGTGTAGCCACGAATGAGTTGCCAGCTTTAAAAGGAACCATTTATTAATAAACACTTCATCATCATACCTCATTATATTAACTCAACAGTCAAAACCAAATAACTTAAATTTATTACACTATTTAAAAACGCCGTTAGCGTGATGTAAACACTCCTTTACATTAAGTGCTCTATCAAACCGTGCTTTTCAGTAACATATGCTCCGGTTGTAGCTTTTTAATGAAAAATGAAACGCAATTTTCTCGTTTCACCGAGCCATCTGCGGCGCAACTTTATTTAGTGGGAATTTCACAGATTTTACATGCCACTAATCGGAATTTTATCTATATATTTTTTATGCAAATTAACCTGCTTTGCCTTTGGGCCGTAGTGAGACGTTTTATAGCCTATCGTTTGTCGTTTAGTTTTGTTTAAACGTTACGAGCTTAACCTGACATACTACGATTATACACATCCATTAGAATTTCTAAAATTTTGCACATGAAAATTTAGGTATGAACCCGCGGCCATCGGTACGGTTCCGTAGACCTGAAGTAACGCCTAGGCTACCTGGGCTTATCTTGTTATACCTAAACTTAATATAAAATCTTACGTGCTTAGAGATCCATTTCATTTTAGATAATTCAATTTACGTTTATCGATTTTATTTATATTCCTTTATTTAAATACTGGGGGTATTAAAAGGTTATTAATGGACATCGCATGTTAGAAAACATTTTTTGTAACTAGCAACAAAACAAGTATTTAGATAGGATTACAATTGGTATAGAAATAGCAATACTTATACATATTACATCATGTAATAAAACGTCATTATAATTTAAACTTGGTTCGAATGTCCTTGTACATATATTTGTAATTTTGATAAGCTTAAAAAGATTATTTTACTAAAGATGACAACTTAGAGTTATATTTTTTATTGAATAAAACAAAATATATTTTTAACATAGCAACACTAAACATTATCTTAAGGAATATTTTAATAAAATCGGTTCGTTATTTGTTACGTTGTTCTCATTCTAAATTAAACTTTTTTTTTGTTTTTGCGTAAAGTAGGTGCTAGGTTAATATTTTTTATTAATCAATAATAGAGAACATTACGAATAAAACCTTTTATAAATATTAATAAATTCACAAAAAAACCTTTATATTACCTAACGTTCGAACAATATTCATTGCTCTTTCAAAGACATCCATTTGTAGCTAATTTAGTATTCAAATAAGTATAAAGTTTTTCCAATAAAATATTATAATGGCTCAACATAACTTTTACGAGTCTAAACTGTTTACTTAAGAACATTTTCGATAGATGTAGTATTATTTCTATTTAAAAATTGTTAAAATATTTATTATACCACCAAAATTATTATTAGCCAAATTTAAATAAAGATTTTTATTTAAATCAAAGCCAACCTTGTAAGAGATAATACGTAACAGACATATACGAACGAGAACTTATCTAATCCTATACAAAATTTCGGTCGCCATCAATCATTGTATCTCTACAGAGGACGTCCAGGCTTTCTTAAGGGCAATCTATCATATGATGACATCATTAATGTTTGCAGACATGTGACTTATTAGGTTTTGTAATAATGTTATGTATGTTCGAGATCATTATTGAGAAAATAACCCAAGATAAGCAACTTAGATAAAAACGAACAAACGCGAACTTTTTAAAATCTATATTAACATTACAAAGGGTAAACTTCTTGTAAGTTTGTTTCCTGTAATCTCTGAATCCGATTTGAAAAATTCTTTCCTCCTTAGATAGTCCGTTTATCGAGGAAGATTATAGGCTGTATTAAATCACGCAACGAATCATAGGAGCGAAACGGTAACCTTAAACACAAGAAACCTATTAATTAATTTCGAATGATGATCATTTATAAATGTCACCATACTGGGATACCGTCAACGCTATATACGTCATATAAGAGTTATTTTAAGCTGTCTATTAGCATCGGTGACTCGGTGACATTATTAGCTTGTTTGTTTAAATACTAGGTCAAGCTTTATTTACCTCAATATTATTATAACAGACGTTAATAAATATACTAACTTTATGCTTAAACCTAGTAGTCATAGCCAGAACACAATCTACATTAACCAATCAACGCAACACAAAAGCTAGTATTTAATGAAATAATCACGAAAGATGTCTCTGCTGAAACTTCGGACAATAATAAAAGATTGCCAAAGAATAATAAATAATAAAAAAGAAACGCATTACATTCAACAACCCTCATCTCATGATACAGTGTCGGGGTTCTGGAAACACACACAACACAAACACCCATAACACGATATATATCCGTATGGTCAATACAGATTTTTGCCTCGAGCAGGGATCGAACCCGCTGTTAGCGCATGAGTCACTTGCAGTTACCACTGTGCCAACCTGTCTGTCATCTGAATAAATAGCTATTAGGGCATTTCAATATATTTGCTATAATATTGTATGTATATTCTATCTATAATTGAAAATATTTGTTATTACTTTAGTTCTCGACTAATGATAGGACAGTAAATATTTACCACCTGTACCTGTGACCCTCTTCTAAGAGTAAAAGTAAAGTAACATCCTGTAAATATCCCACTGCTGAGCAAAGGCCTCCTCTCCTATTAAGGAGGGGGTTTAGAGCTTAATCCACCACGCTGCTCCACTGCGGATTGGCGGATATACATGTGTCAGAATTTCTCTCGATGCAGGTTTCCTCACAATGTTTTCTTTCACCGCCGAACTCGAGATGAATTTAAACACAAGTTTAGCTCTTGATAAATCAGCAGTGCTAGCCGCGTTTGAACCCACGATCGTCGGTAAAGATCGACGTGTTCTAACCACTAGGCCATCTCGACTCTCCTCGACTAACAATAAAGATTTTCTGTAAATATTATACATCTATCCATTTAATGTGAATTATTAAGGCTTCGTCTATACTAATATTATAAAGAGGAAAGATTTGTTTGTTTGTAATGAATAGGCTCCGAAACTATTGGGCCGATTTCAAAAATTCTTTCACCTTTGGAAAGCTACATTATCCCCGAGTAACATAGGCTATATTATATTTTTTTTTTAAATAGGGATCCTTACTAAAACTAAAACTAAAATGTAACCCAATCGTCACTGGGGTACGGGGGGAGTCAATGTAATGTAATAAAATAAAGTGCCGCGAGTACATTAATAAAAACTATGAATAAAAAAAAATCATTAAAAAAAATTCAAACTTCCTTTATAATTTTACTTTTTTTTTGAAACCCGACGCAAAAAAGAAGGATGTATGTGTGTGTGCGTGCGTGCTTGCGTGCGTGCGTGTGTGCCTGCGTGTGTGTGAATGTATGTACCCGTGCGAAGCCGGGGCGGGGCGCTAGTTGTCAATAAAATGATTACCGATTTTAAGTTCAAGTCCAGTATATATACATATTTAGATACTTCTGTCTTATTTGAAATAATTCATCTATTATTAAGTATTTAATTATTTTATTACTCGTGAATTTTATGAAAATTAATCTTTGTTTGAAACAAACATTTAAAATAAATTTAATTAAAGTTCTATGTATAATTGGCATATCTTATTACGTACTATTACGTAGGTTCTATTCTTAGATTAATTGTAAGTGGCTTCCGACATCGTTACAAATAGAAAATGAAAATGAATTCGTTTAAAATACCAAATACTCAATTTGTTTCAAATTACGAAACTTCGATAATTGTCCTACTTCATTCGTAGAATAATTAACGTTACATTTACAGCAGTAGTGGCAGCGACAATTAAATAAATTATCCAATTTTTAAAGTAAATTATTCGTTTACAAATAAAATCTAATAAAATTCAATTAATAATTTAATAAAAATAAAATTGAAATCGAAATTTTGTGGTCTAGCTTCTCGTGGCTTCATCTAAATTGCTTTAATCATCGAAATCGGGTCGAAATATTTTAATGTCAATAATGTTTCTGTAATATTTTTGTTGAATTAAAATAACAGACACAACAAACACGAAGAGGTACACACACACACAAACACATACAGTAGTGAATGTCGATAATAGATTAGCAACGCTAAGGCTTATAAGGCTACATTAATTACGTTAATTTGTATTAACAGAATATAGTCATATTTTAAATTTTAGGCCATATTCAAGTTGCTGTTGAAAAAAGAAGCTGATAGTAAACTTAATATTCATTTAAAAACGACCCTTAACACAAATGCATACAGTTCATGATTTACTGATAATAGGCCGCCAAACACGCTTACAAAACAGTGATAACCCACATCGTTATCAGGTTCATCCGAAAACATGTGTGAAAGTCCGTAAGAAAATTTGCATAACGATAACGCATCTAGTTACAAAACGCAATCTACAACTTGAAACATAAATTTAATATTAACAAAATATCTACGGAATGTTAATTTTGATGAAAAAGTTGCAATATAAAAAAGTATGTAACATTATTACAAAATTTCATTTTTTATTCATTTTGTACCCAACTTTTAGCCGACTTTGTAAGCGCGAATTTTGGATGAAAATTATTAAAACTGCATTTAAATAAATTGCTAAACTAAGAAGTTATAAGAATATACAGGCAGACGTAGATCGCGTCTAAATTATATGTTATTTAAAAGAAATATAAATATTAAACCAAAAAAAAGTTAGCACTACAACTCGTACCACTATATACTCACTGTTTCTAAAAAAACTTTCTACAAAATGTTCTATTTTAAAATCACGAGAAACTCCTTTATCAATAATCTTATTAAAGAGGACTAAAATATTTTCGTTCCATTTGTAAATGTAATGAGTGTTTAATAAAATTTCAAAGTAGATGATAAAATTTTCAATATTTATAAGAATTTTTAAATCGAAAAAGTTACAAAAGAAGCATGAACTTAAAGTAATTAATAATAAATTTATTTTATGAAAATATCTTTTATGAGGCTTAAATTTTATTTACGACTCTTAAAAACTGTTCACTTAGGCAAGTAGAACATTTTTATGATTCTTTATTCGACGTTTAAACTCAAAACTTTTAAATTGTGGTAACTAAAATCATACCTGGTATTTGAAACTTAATTTCTTTAAATACCTTTAAATAATTCATAATACGTAACCGACAATAAAACAAGCAGTAGAACACTAAAATCACAACTTAATTAACAACAATAATCGTTGCAAATGTTTCTGTTAATTAAGGAGCAACCCATTTCATGTTTAAATAGCGCAACAATAACTTACATGTATTTACAAAGGGTTTATGTAACGTCAAGCCGACGTTAGCTGTGAATGAACTCTTAACAGATGGCGACGCCCTATAAATTGGTAGTATCAACCGACCCACAGACCGGAAGATATTCGCGGCTGATTGTACATAGATACCTCCGGAATGGCTTTCACGAGCATAACGCGGCTTCAGCGATAATATTAAACAGCAGGAAACGAAACGATTCTGGCCCTTCGAGCCGGATGGTGGTAACGTTTTCGTTCAAATTTTATGAAAGAACGTAACATGTAAATTGATTGTAAATCTTTAAACAACAATCGCTAATATTGAGCGTTCGTAGTGTTTTTACAATAAACGTCTCATATAAGGGATCAGTTTGTTTCATCACATAGTGATAAAAATTATTATAGTCATTAAACTAAGCTCATCCAATTTATAACAAATTCAAACTGAAGGATATAGAATCAAAAGTTAATACCTGATTCCGAACAAGGTAAATGAAAAACTTGGCTTTTTTCATTTTAGAGATATTACAAGTAGCATTAAAACGGCAATTTGTCAAATTGTGTTTAAATTTCTATAATAACAATATAACATTATGCTCATATACCTAATTGTGCAATAGGAATACACTGGTTACATATATTTAACACAATTATCAATTATCAGCTATTTTTTCATGCCATCACTATGCTGATGTACAAAAAAGATATCATCTCTACAAACAAAAAAAATCACAAATGACTATTCTCACAAAGCATTGTGACATCGTAAAATGAATATAAAAACTCGACTAATAATAAACGAACGTCGAGATAACGAAATAAAAAAATTCCTTCCGATCCATCTTTCCTATTCGCCGAGGGTGAAATATGTTTAAAAGCTTTCAAAGAGCGATAAAATTGCGACGGAAGGTTTTTAACTCGATTGACGTCCACAGTAACAGCCGTAATATAATAACGGATTTAAAAACCTTTTAAAAGTAGGCAACACTCGATTCGATGTGCATATTTTAAAAGACTGCCGCGGGATAAAATAACATGTGTTGATTCAAGGTATAAATTATCCCCATAACGAGTTTATCTGGGACCCGTTAAACCGTTTCAGCACGAAAAAGTAACAATTATACACACTTGGAAACTGTCGCATTTATAGTATTAATTTCATTTACTTTTATTAATAATTTTGTTAACAATCTGATTTCACCTAGCTACAGCAACATCTAAAAGGGTATTTCTATTTGTATATACGTATAGAATTTTGACGAGTACCCGTTATGATGTTAATCTTACTTTAAATACATTATAGTCGAGGTACGTTTAGTTAGATACAAAGAGTATAGTTTAGTTTTGACAATTAGTCATTATTGTCAGACTCATTAAATATGATATGATCATCTCTTAAAATATACAGCGATAAACATATTTACAACTCAAATTTCACACTAATAAAACATCACTTCATAATTATATACTTTAAAAACCCTTTTACTATTTTTACAACCAAAGTAACATTATATTTTGAAGAAGTTTCTCGAATACCATATCAATTATGACGTCATAAAATTTTATATAACGCACACCACAATAATTTCAAATAATATAAAGCCGTTTAATTAATTACGCAATATTCAATCAATTGTTTTTAATGATGTAGGTAAATAGAGATTACTGTTGATTCCATTTCAATTTTACACGTCGTGCAAATATTGGAATCGGAGTTGTTAATTTAAGCTTTTAGCCTCTAACGCAGAGTAATGTTTGTATATATTGGTAGATGAGATTATTGTGCCATAACGATACATCAGTCTATTAAGTGCAGACTAGTGGAACATAGACGAATGCAACCTATTCATTTTGTCTCTGCCTAATTCATAAGCGTTAGCGATTTTAAAATAAAATGTTCATTAAGTATATATTTTTTCATTTCTAATTCATTTTCTTTATTTATTCGTCTTAACTTGCACTTTTTATTTTTATTGTTGTATTTGTTTTAATAAAAATAAATTCTATAAATAATATTTCAAGTTTTGTGTACCTTCTTTTTATTTACATTTATAGTTAATATTTCTTAATTTATTTTATAAAAAAAATTATAACTATCAACAATTATAAATATATTTTCCTCTGGTCTATATTTTAATCTTGAAATTTCGAATCATACTAATTATTCAATTCAATTATAATTAATCTTATTCGAAATGTTTTAAACTATTTTCTTTATTGTTTGTAGAAATCACATACTTTTAAAAATACTCGCTAGTTCTTGTGATTCGAGACAGACCAAACAGCACTTCTGTACATTTTTCTTCGTACCTACTTTGTTTCATTTACAGTTCTTCTGATAAAAGCCCAAGATATATGTTCGGTTTTTCTTCTGTTTGTTTTCTTTAAATCAAGAGTTATAAACCAAAAAAGATAAATTAATAATGAAAAAACCATTGCGATCTCCCGAATAAAATATATTACTTTATTTAATTTCAAAGACTGGGTAACTACGACGTTTGCTAATAAAAATATATATATAATGAAAACGATTAATATGATTTACTACTACAAACAAGGATATCGAGAAATAAATTAAACTTTTAATTTTAAATTTAAAAAATTATAATTTTGTCGGAAATGTCGGAGAATGAATATTAATATGAGAAATATAATAACAACAATAAAGCATTCACGATTTTTTTTGACTAACTCATAAACAAGGTAAAATTGAAACTTTAACAAAAACCCCGACAATTTATTAGACACTTTTAATATGACTTACTTCTGCTGCAAGTTGGCGAGGAGTTGTGATTACTGCTGATTCCAGATAATGAAGCAGCATCGGGTTACTAAACTACGTGGTTTTAATATCATTAAAGTCCCAGTATAGTCCGAGTCGACCAGACCAGTAGACGTTGACATCATTTCAACAACTAAAAAAGAGTTGATTACCTCCGAACAAATCTCCATAAATAATATCAAAGAACCATCTCGATTACATCTGCGTTCCAGCAAAAAAAATCGCATCAAAATTCGTCTTTTCGTTAAGGAGCTATTATATCACAGCCAAGTATTCTTCTTTTTGGATCGGAAGCTAACAATGTCCAATATAAAAACTTTTATAAATTACTGTCTATGTTATTAGGCGACAATTACATTTGTAATTTTTCTCTACTTACTTACTCACTCTCGTCATCGCTATAAAACAACTTTGTAACCTGATAACAATTTCCTAGGTAACGTTAAAGTAGGTCTGTCAAAAATAATACACAGACAGTAAATTCTTTTTAGTGTAAAGCAATGACAAGCAACTTATGTAAATCTTTATGAAAGTCTAAGAGTAAAACTTCTAAGCGTAATTCTCGCTTTACAATAATTACAGAATTCATCATTGAACAGTAAATATTTATTTACACTCATTCAACATTACTTGTAAAGTTTACTTGTAATGCAGCTACTGGGTGCCCTACTGAACTCAACCTCAAACGATCAGCCGTTCCTGATTCGCTATCCAACGCAGCTCCCTCGCTATCGACCGCATGTGAGCTACTATTGTCTGTCCATCACTAAGTACTTTGAGAAATTCCACTCGATTCGTATCTTCTATTAACTGCGTACCAACTCTAGCAGTAAGGGAAGTACTTAACCCATTGCCTATATTTATAACTAATCAATTTTGTTTTAACTTATTATCCGTCACAAAATGATTTTTTTCCATAATTTTTTTTCGTGCATTTTTTATATATATCATTATTCATTCGGAGACAAATCCAACGCAACCAACACCGTAAAAATCGGTCCAGCTGTTCTTGAGTTATTAATGATTTAAATAACTTCGCTTAGTTTTATAAATATAAGATATTTCCGACTAAATACAGAATAAATCTGTCTGTTTTAATGAATGAAAGTAACCGATATAGGTATCTGAATTGTTACCGAGTTTATTTATATCCACACAAACGACCTTGCCAAAAATCGATGAAGCCAAAATATTTCAAATGACACAATAAAAAAGTTTCTTACTATAAACATCTATTATCCTGTTTACGACAGACAAATATTTGGTGACGCAATCAAATATAGTCCGAGCAAATAGAAAATATATATTGTTAATTATGGTCAGAAGTCAAATCCATCCCAAGCGTTTTAACCGGCAGGCGGTGAGTGGGAGATGAGCGCCGGAATCTGTACTTTGCTTTCATTGTTATAAGTGTTTTTATTGAATGTGCCGAGTTAGGGGTTGTCGGGCAGTGGGGCGACGGATCGATACTGGGTTACTGATATAAATAGGACAGAACTTAAAGGCCGTACGCCTCCAACGCTCGGTTTCGTTCTCGTGAATCGATTTCGGGATGAGTTGGAAGCTGTAAAAATGTCTGCGATGACAGGACGTCTTGAAAAGTTTTATGAAGTAAATTCGAATTTCTCGTATTGTACCCGTCTTATACACAGACAACAGATGTCGTAAACAGTTGATATTTTTTTAATAAAGACCCGACGGAAAAGTCTTATGAATAAATCATGGTATCTATTATGTATTGTAATGGAAAAAGGGTTATAATCTGAAATTCGTGCGTAGGCTTAGGCTCTGTTTCATATTTTATGTTTTATAAAATATGTATTTGTTTGCTTTACGAAAGAACATACGATGTATGATTTACATACATGCTTAACACACCTACATGTAAAATCTATTATTTATTTAAATTTATTATCATTTGAATCATACAAACGAAATGCAATATAAACACCCAATATTAACAATAATGCAAAACTTAATTAAAGTAAGCAAGCAGCTGTTTTATATAACTTTTTAAAGCAATTTTCTCAAAATCTATTTATATAGTGTTAATATATAGTCAAACGACGAGAGAACCAACATATTTAGAAGTATAAGACGAATTTAACTAAAAACTCCTTGAATTAGGTTTCAACGTTCTCAATCAATAAATTTAACCGCTTAAGTGTAGCAAAGCTCTTCATCCAGTTATACACTCCGGGTGAATAGGTCATGACATTAAAACTCAATTCACTCCTGTCAGTAAAAAGGTCATTATGAGAAATGGAACATTCTTGTAGTGATGTAACTAACTTCAATATGTCACCTACTTTATTTTTTTTGTGGCTTTTCGTTGTGCCAATTGTGCACATATTATTTCGCCAATGTCACGTGGAGTGGAGAAAACACGATGGAGATTGTTCGGTGGGGTCGAGTATCCAACCTTATTTAATTTAGAAAACACCTTAAAATAGTGTGAATTTTATTATTAATCCTTAACCTAAAACATCACGAATATAATTAAATAAATTAAATACACGTCATTATATAAATATTTATAATTTAATTAAGACAATCACACACTTTATTTACAACTTAATTTTATTACTTTTTATATATTTACATAAAAACGGACACATTGGACTAAACACAAACATTAATAAACAGTCAACATTTATAGGGCGAGGGACTTTAGCGTCACCTACTTAATTGCGTTAATATTAATACTTAGACTAAGTTTTGTATGTTGTATTTGTAAAAACTTAAGAAATATAAAAAAAATCTAAGTTTACAAAAAGACAGTGTTCAGTTTGTTTTATTAAATCACTAAAAGAACTAACATAACCCTTTGAGCCGAGATGTACTTGTGAGCACCGCTGAGTTTTCAAGTGCTAAATTTGTATTTAAAATCATCTCGTGCACGGCGGTGAAGGAAAACATCCTGGGGAAACCTGCATGTGTCATGAAAAATTCTGTCACATGTATAATCGCAGTGGAGCAGCTGGATTAAACTCTAACCTTCTCCTTAATATGAGAACAGGCCTTTGCCCAGCAGTGGGACATTTACAGGCTGTTAATTTATTCTTTATTTTACAACCCTTTAAAAATTAAATTCTTTGAATACAATTATTTTATTAAGTAAAATTTAATCAAATATTTTTTTACGTAAAGACGCTTTCGCTTGTAACTTTAACCGTAACATTTTAAGGTCAGTTCAATGTCTAATCACAAAAACCATGAAGTCTGAAGGTCAATGTTAAATTTTTAAATAATCACGTGCTAGACGCACTTATTTCAAGCCTAACGTTTTAATAATGTTCTAATAAATTTACTCTATTATTAGATCACTCGTCTAATCACATAAAAAGTAAAAAAGTATAAAAGACACCACAATACAAAATACTGACAGTCAATTCTGTTGCAACAAATAACCTACGTAAATTTTTATAAAAATCTGAGAGCAAAACTTGTAAGCGTAATTCTCGCCCTATGTAGATGATAACTGTTATCATGTACGCTATGTGGGTAATAAATAAAACGGATAGCTAATATTTGCGTTCACACGTAATTTCGTGACGTCACGAAACCGCGTCCCCGAACTCTAGTGTATTTCACACGCGAAATTACGAACATTTCGTTGCTACTCCTCTCAAATTTATTACGCTTGTTGATTTATTGCGACTGAAGGCAATAAAATAAATTGAATTTCTCAACAACTTACTGCCTCTGGTAAATTTCTTTTCAATTTTTAAATTCAATACAAAAACGACCGACATTGATGTATGTATGATGACAACTACATATGGACGCTGATAAGCAATACTGTGTGAAGCCACACGGACTTCATTTTGAGAAAATGGCGTCTAAAGATGTCAAACCTATTCTTAACAAATATGTTTGAAGAAGTATATAGCCATCTTCTTTTTTATTTTTTGATAAATGAATTAAGATATTAAAAGAAGATTGATATATTTAATATATTATCTAATAAAAAGTTTTTCCAATACTTGAGATTATTGTATAAATTGGAAAATATGAAACGCACTTGAAATTCGAAACAATTAATTAAGAAACTTTTTTCCGTACTTTTTTAGTTTATATGACCTTAATTTTTTTTAAATAATGCTTAGTAGGTGATGCACTATCAAAATACATCAATATCGCAGAATTTGACTTTTTGTGAGTTGACACATTATTGCTTATCATCGTCCATATAATATTGGTATCTGAGGTTCATTGTGTAAAGCTATCGCTATCAAATCATACTATATTCTGACAAAAAAATTTATTTTTGTAAGTAAACGCCTTCTATAACTGTCTGTTGATTTCTACACGCTGCTAGTCACAACTGTGTAGTTTTTTATAAATATTTATTGAAAATCATTGAAAAATTACCACTTAAATAATACAAATTTATTATGGTAAGCAAGCAAAACATTACTAATTTTAATTCTATCCTAATTTTAGTGGTAATCACTTTTAATTCTAACACTATTGACAACTGAAATTTAATGAGTAGTCTGTTAAATCTTAAAATAATTTTCAGGACATTGTCACACAAATTTATACTGAAAATTGTGAATCATTTATTTCTATCACAACGCTCGATAACAAAATATTTTTATCAGATACGAAAGACGTCATCTCATATATCTCATATGGAATAGAGATACTAGATTTTTACATGTGTAATTTTATCAATATTCTATAGCGAAATATGTAATAAAATTGTAACGAGTCTTCTGGGAATTACCGGCGCAATTCCTAGCGGGCTGTACATACGTGTGCAAAGACTACAATACAAACACGGTCGTATTTATAAAGTGAATCGTTTGAATAAAGTAAAAGTCGATATTAATATTATAAATGTAAAAGTGACTCCATTTATTGTTAGTTCTTCACTTCTGGACTGTTTTTATGTTTTATATAAAGATTGATTGATTAAGAAAAAAAATTACTTCTATAAGGACGAAACGAAAATAATAATCTTAAAAACTTAATCCTTAGTTCGTTAACTTTAAATATTGATTAAATGATAAAGTGATTTTACACTTTGCTCTAGACAATGTAAAACTTATGTTGTGTGTAATTTATTATTTAATGTTTCAAAAATATATTACTCAAGAGATATTCATTTTGATGATGTATTAAAAAAGAATTTTTCATAGGAAATCACAAAGAAGATCCCCGGGAAGCTGCACCTAAGATTATTTAATTTCTTTTTAAAGTCACTTAGTAATAATTTTATATTAAAAATTTCTCGTAATATTAACTTACAAAGACTTTCAGAATTTCCCGAGGTAAAGTTAACGAAGATCGTTTCTCGTTCGAAATAACCGTTTCAATAGAAGAAAGTTATTTGAAACTTTCCAGAACAGAAGTAAAAGTTTTCAGATCCGTTTTATTGCAGCATCCTCTCATCAGACCCTTATCTAAATTGGAAACAAATTGAAGAGACAGCTATAGTAGGTTTTGTTTAAAAGAACTTCATATTGTTACTAAATTTTGAACGTGGCTTCGCTTGCGTATATAGATCTTGTACCAATACGCATACATAAGATATAACCTATGACCATATAGCATAATGTAACTTTCAAATGGTAAAGTATTTTTTTAATAAGATCAGTGGTACCGGAGTTTACTTCGGACATACTAAATTGGCACTCTCTTTATTGTATTAATTTTTATTGATTAGTGGCTACATTAATGGTAATCTTTATTTAACACAGATAATAAAGCATCGATGAAAAGAGTATTTTAAAAAGTTAAAATATTTAAATTAATTGGAATACTTAATTTTACATATGCAAAAAGGATGTGCACAATTTTAGTTTTATACAAATTTTAATTAGGTTTTCTTTTTGCGTTAAATCTTATTTAATACATCCTAAGCCTTTATCACTAGATCAATCATTATTCCATACAATGATTAAATCTATGTTAATAATGTTGTCTTTAAAAAATCAGATTAACTCTATTTAATGTTAAATTATATATTGTAGAGAAATATTTCAATTCAAACCACAACGCAGTCATTCGTATTCAGCATTCAGACGGGTTAAAAGTTAACTTCAAAGTATTTTACACATGGCTGGTTCTATCAATGACTTAACAAGATTCATTGTGCTCTTGACTTTTGATACAACATCATGTCATAACATAAATTCGTATTGTATATTATTCATGAAAATATTCTGAATATCCTTAATATATTATATGTTTTTATAATTACATTTAATGTTTAATATTTAGTACATTAGTCTGTGCCAAAAGAATATAAATAAACAACTGATGATTTTAAAAAGAAAACAACAAAGTATAGCACAACGACCGAAAATGTCAAGAAATTTAAATGTATTTTTTTATACAATACAAAACATTGCAGCAAAATTATTTTACCTTTTTACCTTAACAATAAAATTATTTACTTAGTATTTCAAGACACTCGTTTGAATAGTATTACAAAGCAAAATACGAGCTCATGAATTGTATTACTTAGATATCACGATCACGTGGAAAGCAGTCACGTTGCAGAGAAATAGCCAGTTTTAAACTAAAGAGAAAACTGAGAAATATTCTCCTGTCGTCGGATAATCCGCTGAAAATCTACTTTATGTACCGATGACAAAAAAAAGGAGCAATAAAAATCAACTAAACCTGAGGGCGTGTTCCCTTTCGTTTTTTGTAATTATTGATGATTGCAAAATTTTATCTAAAACTACCTTTTATCTGTGCATTCGTTCTCGTTAATGTAGTATATAGTATTTTTTTTAAATACACACATAGACATAAATATATTTTACTGAAAACCATCTACAATAATGTATCTTCCAAAAAGTTCCACAAATGAAATATTCGTAATACAAATTTCACAATCTTTTATTATAAAATATTAGTACAAATTTTCTGTAAATTTTAGTCTGAGAAAGGCCATACTCAATATATTATAATAAACAACAATAAAAAAGATATATAAAGCCTACAACCCTTTCCTTTCTATTTCTTCCTATTCATGCCTTATTTCCCTTTCAGGCCTTATTTCCTGATAAGCCGATAACGCATTTGTGGCCTTTGGAGCTCCAAATTTTCATAGACGGTGATCACTTAACCCGCCTGCTGGTTTATCGATATAACCGTAACAAATAATCTAAAATATTTTATTTATAAGGATATTATTTAAGGGATATGCATTAGATGTTTTGTTAAATAAATTGTCAAACAAAATATTTAATTAAGATAAATTTCCATTTGATAAATTCAACTGCGTAGTTATATTTTAAAGGCTTGAAAGGTCGGTAAGGTCTAAAGGTTATAAAAACATTATTTCCATCAGACTGAACCGCTAGTGACGTCCACGGATTTCTTGCAGTCAAATAACATAAAAATAAATCCAGAATATTACTGCAAGAAAAAGCAATATGTTACTAAGAATGCTGATCTGAAGACTGAAAATAACCATATTTTACATTTTAGAAAATTTTAACAATCAATGCTTAAATTTTATAAAAGGAATATTATTTTATGTTTTCGAACTGAACGTAATTTTTATTAAGAAAAATATTTTTTTCTTCTCAACTGTTTTTTAATTAATGTGTCCCACGTAACGAGCTTCCAATATTTTTAAAGAAACATTAAGTTGCTAAAAAAACATTACATGATAATTGAAATTGAAATTATTAAACATAATTTTAATATAAAGCTTTATTAGATTTAAAAATTGTATTCTGCAGACAACTTTTTGAACTACGAGCAACATTCAAACTAGCAATTATTTTACCTAAAAGTTGAAAACGCACGAAACTGCACTAGCCAATTCACAAAAACGTCACGTGCAACTCCGATGTACATAAACCAATTACCATTGTATATAAGCCCGTATATCAGAGGATAGTCGTAGCTTTTCCAGCTTAACCTTTAGTTTAGATTTTTAAATGGAATATTACGAATACCTCTCCGGAAAAGGTCCTGAAAATATAACCATTATTTTTTTCCCATGCTTTTGCAATTCTCACTTCTTTATTATAATAACGCTGTTGTTGCTGTATCAATTACTTATTTCTTTAAATATCTTTATCAATTACTAGCTGACTCTTGGTTTTATTCAACCATATGGTTTTATTCAACCATATGCTTCGCTCGTACAAGGCGTAGCATTTTATTTTAGCGTTATATAACATTTATGGTCTTTCGGATTTTGTCAAATCGGATCTATAGTTTCTGAGGTCACCTCCTATACAAACTTATAGATTTACAAACTTTATGTTCAAGTACGCTAGCTACGTGTTAACATAGATATAAAAGCCTCTTTTAAAAAATATGTTTTTTTCTGATAACAAACCGAATGTGAAACCATTTTATAAATACCGGTAATTAAGATTTTTTTTAACAAGAGACTAACCAAGACCTAAGTATATTATTGTGGGACCTTAACGCCCTACAGTACAATAACTGTAATCAGTTAAATAGCCTATCTTATAACAAATAATTCCATTAAAACTTAATTGTTTTTTTTAATGAAAATTTTGTTCAGCGATCACCGTCGCTCAAAGACATTTGCAGCACCAGAGAGAGCCACAAATGCGTTACCAACTTAAAAAAGAAAATTGAATGTAAATAAATAGTATATATGGAAAGGAATGAGGAAGAGATTCAGCTAACGCACCTACGAGTATATACTAGCTACTTTACGCCGGCCTTCTGTGAGAGTGAGATACTGCTCGTGTCGATTCAGCCGGTATATGAACTGTAGTCAGTAGGCTACAGCTAGGCTCTACCTCAATAGATAGTCGGATATATTCGTATTTAATATAAAACAAATATATATATCCATATATATGACTCCACTAGTTTCATTTATTCGTAACATCTACGGAAGGCCGAAGTCAATTTCGTCTGGAAACAAAATAAGCCAATTCTATTTCGGAACAGGCGAGGGCAATGCCCAGCACCAAAACAAGAGTTATTTATAAACGTCAATAATCTTTAAATCTTCATTTGACAATGTTATGTTAGAGACTTTAATAAGTTTATTAGATTAATATAAATCCGCTATCATTAAAATCAATATAACTTATAAATAGCTAAATTTTTTGAAAAATTATTGTAAACGTTCTTTTCATTTTACATTAACAAACTATTATTTGGCTCGATAGACCTTGTCTAAAATTAAGTATTATGTATCTCTCTATCTCTCGGGAACAATACTTTTACTCTCTGCACTGTACGTCATTTTCTGTATCTCTCACAAAGTATATACCAAAATTCATGATAATCAGTTGAATAGTTAAGGCGTTAGCATACCAAATCAAATTCGAATTAATAATTCTTAGTTACAATTATAAATTACAAAATAACGAATATTATGTTAACGACAAAAGAAATAGATTATTTAAAATCTACTCCTAACTCAAACTTTAAATAATGTATTAGATAATAGTCGCTAGCGGTTTTCGCAGAAACGAATCAATGCCATTAAGAAAATCAATACGTAGATCTATTATTAGCAGTAAATTCCCGCCCATTGATTAGCTTCGCAAATATACATTTTATTATTATAAAAGTTCATTATAAAGAAATAATTTATATAAAAAATAATGTTTGTTTGTGTCCTATACGCTGTCGTATCGTTCATTTTATTGCGTTAAATCTTTGTCAACCTATTGTTTTAACTTGCGAGGTTATAGTCGTAATACAATCAGGTGCGGCCGCAGCCTGAAATTTTGGGAAATCACTAATAATAAAATATAAGTAGTGAATGAGATTTTATTGTCTGCTTTGAACCAAGTTCTTACACATTTAATCGTAATCGCTCTGACATCGCAACTATTATTTTTGGTTGGTAGAAAAATGTTTTTTTACAATATACCTAATTTTTTTAGAAGATTTACACAATAATTTATTTATGCTTTAGGTATTTACATTTTAAGTTTAATAAAACGTATAAAATATATGAATAATCTCACAGACAGTAAATTTGTATACTAACGTGAGGTTTTAAGTCCCAATCGTACAGTTTCGAAGTAACAAGTTTTATCGAAGAGATAAAAATATCGATCTTGAGATAAAACGTGATTTTGTAAGACGAAGAGATCGCTTCACGAATAAATATCAATAAGTCTACAGCTGAGCATCTGAGGTGATTGTTCTAAATTTGTTACGTGATATTTAATTGAAACACTTCATACTAATTGTGCATTGTAATTGTCATAGTTTATTCTTGTGTCAAGAAGCAATTCCGAAGGCAAAGTTCCGAAAAAAACGCCATCGCTCAAGTGATTATCTTAGTCAGTAATTTTTTTAATCTATAACGCTCATTGCCACGTTGTCTTTTTAATCTAAACCAGACATTATTATTATGAAATACCATAATTTAAAGAGAATCTTAAATATTTGTTTTTAGTAACGGACAATTTATTGCTGTTTTTATTAGCCAATGAATTTATTTATTTAAATTAATAAATGTCTTCTCTTTTGTCCACAGCAAGACTCAATAATGCATATTGAAGTACAAGTCGCACTCAACTTTGTCATATCATATCTATACAACAAGCTCCCCAGGCGACGAGTCAACATATTCGGGGAGGAGTTAGACAAGGCGCTTAAAGATAAGTTCAGTGGCCACTGGTACCCAGACCGGCCGTGCCGGGGGTCAGCCTTCAGATGCCTGAAAACCGGTGGTCCCCTAGATCCAGTGCTGGAGCGCGCTGCGCGGGAGTCTGGCGTTCCGGTTCGAGATGTGCTTGAGCACTTGCCCCGCGACCTTGCTGTTTGGGTGGATCCAGGTAAATATATCATCCTTTATATTTTTAATTCTTTACCTATATTAATATTTTTATTCACTTTCTATGTAATTATATTTTGTAAAATAAATAAAACTGGGAAAGTGAAATTGAAGCTAATGCATGATTTAATTATTACAATATTCAGTAGATTGTTTAGCAGGAATAATAGAAATCTGCAATATAAATTATTCATTTAGTTTTTTTGTAACGATACGTCCACATAAAGGTTATAGTCTAGGCCCTAAACCACAATTATAAAGAATACCTATGTAGAACTTTAGGGCATTCTATCGAAATCACGAAGGACTTAACTTTGCAGGAGAAAGTACAGACTAAAAGACACAAGTTTAGACCTCACTTGGTCCTTGTAACTTAAATTGTCTACTTTAGTATATAGTAAACCCGACAATCAAGGTTAATGAATACTTAATAACTAAAAATGTTCTACTTTAGTATAGTATATGTACTTCTAAAATGTGTTTTTTTGAAATATGATTTATTTGTATTATAAAGATATACAAATGTCCAAATATTATTAAAGATTTACGATCGCGTGTCCACCGCGTGTAAAGCTTACATCGTAAGTAGATTATCTACGGAACCCTTCGTAAATATGTCCGTCAAATCATTTGTCACACACCTTGGCGGGCGTAATATTACTATTACGTAATAGTCACTTAATTTTTTATTGTTCGTGCCACTAATGGCTTGATTTGTAGATTTTGTTATGTTGTATATGTATATTCTTCTGATATTATTTCTCGTCTAAATAAAACAATATTAAGTGCTTAGGTACTGCTTACTTAAAACTTTTTTAAATTAATCACTATACGTAATCAGTATAACAATAATACCGAATTGTATAAACTTGACTTCTAGGGGATTCTTTTGTACCTACCTAGATATATGCGAAATAAGCATAGTATTATTATATTTTAACAAATAATTTTTTTTTTTCTCTAGGCGAGGTGTCATACCGCATCGGCGAGAAGGGTGCAGTGAAAGTGCTGTTCAGCAGCGACGAACGTGCCAACGATGAGAGGACCGATAGAGAGGTACTTAGATCATGTAGCACATTTAACTCAATCTTCTTTCTGGTATTATCCGTAACGTACCAAGGCATTTGATTACTTTCAGTCATATTCAAGATATGTATGTATAGTTTAACTTAGAAAACTTGATAATTACAAATTAATTATACAAACGTATAACTAAATCATTATTTTTAAATTACAGGTAACCCGTGCATTTAACCCGGAGGCGCAGTGTTTCCGGCCCGTAGAGCCCGTAGCGGCACCGTCACCACCCGCACCCGCAGCGTTCTCGCCCGGCCCGCCCTTCCGAGCGCAGCCTCTCACGTTCACGACCGCCACCTTCGCGCAAACCAAATTCGGCAGCACCAAACTGAAAACGAGCAGCAAACGCGCCAACCGCATGTCGCCCACCGAGTTCAGCAACTACATCAAGCAACGTGCGGTGCAGCAGCAACTGGCTGCGCGCGCGCTGTCGCCGGCGACGGACCCCGCGGCCTATTTCATGGCGCGGCGCGATACGGCGCCCGGCGCGCCGTCCGCGTCCTACGCGCCGCCAGCGCACCTGCTGCTCGCCAACTGAGCTGCGCCCGCGCACTAGCCGCTCCGCGCGATCCGCTCATAGAGTCTTTACTTTTTTACGAGAGAGACGCGCGCCGCGATTTATTTTTTTATTTTCCGCGGGGGCGTCCCGCGCCGCCCGCCGCTTGTGATATCCATACGATTTTCCATAACTTTTTGTATTCTCGTTCGTTACGTCGATGTGTAAATTTATCGATAGGAGCAATAATCGGCCGCGCGACTCGCCGGCGATTTATTTTCGTACTATTTAAAGCCGAGTCGACTTTTTGATGTCTTCGTTCGATATCGATATAATATTCGTAGTGTTTAAGGGAGCGAAGGCCGAAAGGCCGCGTGCGCTTACGACGACGTACCTTCTAGAGCGAGCCTGTATACATACGTCCTCCGATCTAAATAAATACTGATATTTAAATATGTATACATATAATATATATTCGTACGCGAATTATCTAATTTTTCACGTGGATACGAAAGGCCAATAGAGAAATTACGTATTTTTAATATTGAGAAATAAATTGATACTTTCTAAGAATATAGCGTACTGATATGTATTGTACTCATATGTAATAATGTTTGCATATCCGGTCGGACGCGGTCGGACGGCGCGGCGGGCCGCCCGAGGGCGTCGGAGATCTCACCTAGTGTAATCATCACTTGTACGATTGTACCCTTATAATAATTATGATATACATAAAATATTATAGGATTAGCTACGTTTCAATCTAACAGTATTTTTTTAAGAAGATATTAGTCCTTGTGTACATTGCCGGTCGACCGCGCCGCGGCGGCCGGCCTTAGTCTGTATGGTAAATTTATATAATATTGTTATAAAAGACATGGATATGGATAAATGATAGAAAAAAAAATATTTCTCAATTCATAAACTAACGGGTGCATGCAAATTCATGAAAATAAAATACTATGTGTTATTTATCTTTTTTATATTTCACTCGGCGATTGAGTTCAGTGTTTCAATCGAGGTCGACGTTAGCGATAGGTAACTGTGCTTAGGTATGCGGGTAGGCAGCTTGTCGTTGCTTGCACCCGTCTGCCGCCGGATGGTCACGTCACGCGTCATGACGTCACTCACTAGCGTCGGCTCGCACGGCTTGCGTATAGATAAATAACCTATACGTTTGATACATTTACTAAATCTAAATGTTAGGATAACTACGTTCAAATATATTAGAATATTATAAATGTTGTGTTAATATAACGCCGAGGGCGAACCGTGCGGACCGGCGCAGATGCACAACAATGACAAGTTGTATACGGAAATGTGCAACTATTTTTTTACTATTTTTATATTTTGATTTAGATTAAGTCTAGCTGTATTATTTCGGTACCTTTAATACGTACTTTATTAACGCCCTATTATTATTAAATAAATTACGTAAAGTAATTTTAGAAACTCGATTGAAAAACTGGCCAAAAAGCTACAGTATTTTGTAGATAAAATCTATAATGTAAGTTTAATATAATAAAACTTAGTATAATGAGATTTTTTATTAATAAAGATACTTTTTATTTTTCTTTCTTTTGTAAGATATATTCGATGGAAGTGTTAAAGATAGTATATTTGCATAATATAGTTAATGCGGTTCTCCTGTCCGCGAATATAATTAGTCAATAATAATTTTTCATATTGTTGTACGACTTTTTAAGTTTATATTAAAATGTTTTGTGCAATCTACAATTTTGTCTTTTTTTTCTACCTTACACACAAAAAACTGATAATTATTTAGATACACTCACAATATATTAGAAGAGCTCCTTCACACAAATCTTTTAAGCGCCACATTAAAGAGTTTTACGTTTCTGTTGTCTAAACTACTTAATTCTCCGTATAAAATGATTTATGTTTTAACTAATATGAGTATATTTTATTCATATATTTATTTATTTATTTAATGCATGCATGTATTCGTATGTATTTATTTTTCTTACACGATTCTGGGTTGGCTGGTAGAAAATGCTGTAATAGCGTTAAGTCCGCCCTTTGTAAATGTATCTTTTGTGCAATAAAGCGTATTAAAAAATATAGTAAATCCGTATTTCAAGAATTAGGTACACATGTTGTGGTTAACGTAAAAAAACTCTTATGGATCGATATCCATAAGAGTTTATTTCTTAAGAAAAATTGAATTACAGCGCAGTTTCTAATATTTAGAAAGAAACACCGCTAATGTCTGATTGTACCAGCAATGCCTCCATACAAACATGGCATTGTTCAGTGGATACAATTTCACACGTCACGCCATATAGCCATATAGCAAAGCCATATAGCAAATTAAGACAAAAAAATAATATACCGAAAGCAAAATATGCAGTTTCGATTGCTTAGACTATATACTAAGAATTAGTATATAGTCTAAGCAATCGAAAAGTTATTTTGATTTAAAAAATAATCTATGCATGAGATACCAACCTAATAGCCTAACATACCTTTAAAAAAAACTTATTTCAAAATTATTAATTATTAGGAAAAACATACTATGATTTAAGAGCCACATTTTTGAAGTCGGTTGAAATTAATGTTCATTACAAAAATTGAAAAAAGCTGATATTTAGCTATTAGCCGCAAAATAAAAATTATCTCAACTTCAAAATTTCATGTATTATCAAATTTAATAATAGTACGTTATTAATCTTATTCAATAAAAATCATGTAAATAGTATAAAAACCAAATTAAATTAACATACGAAAGAAAATTCTTTACTGTGCTAAATCTGCTCCAAAGCTAAATTTTACCCTTATTTCAAAGACTGAATTTAAGCATACTCAATATCTATTAATTTACAAAATTACTTATAATCTCACTAATCAGAGCTCAGTGCAATTAAAATAAACAAAGTCATTCTAAAATATTTTAATTTCAAATATCATATATAAAATTGTTACAGCAAAATTCAATTCCCTACACTTCATCATTATAGTCTTTTTTCTTTATTGGTCTATATAATCTATGGTTATGATAAGATAACCACAAATTACTAAAGGTCAAAAATTAAAAACACAAAATTATTATTAAGTCACTTTATTGAAACCACAAAGATGACAAAAATAAACCTCATCTATGGACAAATATATGTGTATCATTAAATACACTGTTAACGCGGTATTCATAATTAAGGTGTAAAATTTCGATTTACAATTTAAATTAATTTGACAAATTCTCAAAGCACATTCTCATTTAAGAGTTAAGTCGATCGGACTTTATACATATTAAAAAAATCCTATATATAAGTTAAACTGTACACTAACAATGATCTGTCGTATAAATCCTTTTCTATAAGTTAAACTTTCACACATCGTAATTTGTCATATATTTTTACATAATTGGAAACATGGGCACTTCAGCATCGATCAGCTTATATTATATTTACAGACGTTTCTATCATCTTGTAACGAAAACTCGCAGAAATAATTACATAATTGTAATATAATATGACATTAAATTTGCCTTAAAAACTAATACAGTACAATTGCAATCAATCTTTATTGGTAGGCAATGCAAGAAAAATTTTATGAGAATAAATAATGTTATTTCTATAAATATAGATATGTTATAAGCTCATCGATTTTGGCACCGAGTGCCAACCACTTTGTACGACGTTGCCTAGCAACCAGCTAGTCTAGCGCAAAGTTGGAAACGGGTACAGACTTAACGTCAAATAGTATGTACATATCTATAGTTATATTTATATCATTGATGAGAATACTTGAAAGTGGTAATATTATGTTGTTGTTATACATTATGCGCTTTATCTATAAGGCAAGTGAAAAATCCTCAGTATGTGGAATATCCTAGCGCTTTTTTCTTGCATTGTCATGTTTTTTTTTTTTTTTAAGTATGAATCACTGATTGGTAAACGTGCACACATAATTTAATTATAATTTTTTTATATATCATCGAATACAAAACGTAGATAAAATATGTTTTAAAATGGATTAATACAGGTACATATTTATTATTGCTTTCAAATTTTTATTTCGCTTTATTTGATATAGTTCTTATTTATAATTAAAGTTACGTAATTATGTAGTGTTGCATAAAAAAATTCTAACCTTCACAAAATCTATTCAGTTATTTTTTGTTAAATTTATTATTATTATACATGTTACAGTTAATAATAAATGCATTTTTCAAGCCGGGTTCGTATTATACATATCGTAAATTGATCTTTCTTAAGCTAAGATAAACTCAAATTTTTGGCACTATGTTTAAAATGATTTCGTTATAGTATAAATTAAAATTCGTTAAATATACGTATTAAATAATAGGAAAGTTTCAGATTTATGATAAAATAACGTATTGTATAGTTGGCTGGAATCATTCTTTCATTTAAGTAATAAATCCTCAGGAAAATAAAAAAAATAAAATCATACAAGACTGATTGTAAGCATATGCCGAATAAAATACTTAGGCCGATTCGAATAATTAACCATAGATGAGGGAATATGCCATTAGTGGTTAATTTAGTTTGTATAAAATATACATTTCAAATTACTATAAAATAATCAGTACATTTTAATAAAACTTAATCCGACCTTTGCTTACTCAATCGAAATAATCAAATTCCTTATTATAAGTAATTTAAGATATTTATTTACATGCTAAAGTGAAACAGAAATGAAATTAAAACTAAACAATATCCACGATCTACGCAAACTATAATATTAAGGAAACATGTCATTCTTACAAATATAAAGTTTAAACATGTAGTGACTGATTTTAAAATTTTGGCCCAATTCCAATATTCAAAATATAAGATAAGAAAAAAATCATTTAGCTTATATGCCACAGTATTATCAATAATAATTATAATCACTAAACCTATTCGTCGTTTTCAAAGCCAGCTATTAAGCCACAATCACTTCGAATATTAACGACGATCGTAAAAGTAAATTTATAAAATAAATAACAATTTACGTGAGCAAAGACTTAAAATAGTAAATGAAATGGATAATTATAATTCTACTCGCCGAACGGCATACAAACAAGGAATGACAACATAAATATAAAGAAAAAAAATCAGTACCATGCAACCGATACCGGGTAATCGTGACGATCACCGTAGTATATACAATTAGAAAATGACACTTAATATCACTCGGTTCAACCACTTTCATATAAAACCTCATTCACTTAAGTAGCGGATATATCCGTTAATGGTCTTTTAATTGGAATTTAAAACGAGGATCAGTGCGCCATCTCGATGTGTCGCTGCAAGCTCTTCTTGTTCATATAGAACCGATCGCACATAGCGCAAGGGAAGAATACTTTCTCGTTGTCGGAGTGTCGAGCTCGAGTGTGGGAGGACAAGTCGAGAGCTCGGGCGAAGTAGACCTTGCAGATATTACAGAAGAATTTAGTTGGAGTAGCGTGCATTGTTCGGTGGGCTATCAAATCCCGTGGGGTGGCGACACCGTCGCCGCATTGACCGCATGTGAACTCTCCGGGGGGCGGGGCGGGGGCTCCCCCATCGTCATCAGACTCACCTGAATCTTCACCGTGATGCATAGTCATATGCGAATTTAAAGCCTTTACACTTTCGAATTGAGCGCCGCACACTTCACACGCGTGTCCATCATCGTCCATCTGTGTCGAACTCCCTTCCCCGCCTTCATAGTGTTTCTTCATATGCACGATCAGAGTCGATTTCCGCGTGAAGCTCTTGTCGCACACGGGACAAAATACGGAGTTCGGTTGATGCACTTCGTCCATGTGACGCTGGTACGCCGCTCGCTTCGTGAACTCTTTATCGCATAGATTACAGTATCTATCTTCGGCTCCACCCGATAAATTGTTCTGATGATCCATTTCAATTGAATCGTCTGATCGCAATTTTTTATTAGGATTCAC
This sequence comes from Hypolimnas misippus, assembly GCA_037950945.1. Classification (NCBI taxonomy): domain Eukaryota; kingdom Metazoa; phylum Arthropoda; class Insecta; order Lepidoptera; family Nymphalidae; genus Hypolimnas; species Hypolimnas misippus. Next base: position 4,947,234 of record JBBEEQ010000024.1, read on the forward strand.
GACAGTCACTTCTACCTCTGGAGGCAATCTCCTTTTAGCTAAGGTGGCTGGAGTCGAAGTCTGTGCCCTAGGAACTGTATCCACTACTTCGTGCTTGCTCACTTTACTGGTAACTTTGTTTTGGGGCATCCAAAGTCCAGTGTTGTTAGCCGCGGCTTTGCCGTCGGGGGAACGTAGATGCCAACCTCGGTGGCTTTTCAAAGCAGCAATAGAAGTGTAACTCTTGTGACATATTTCACAATCGAACGTCTGAGGTTGGTTTTGTATCTGATTGATACATTGATGATTTTGCAGAGCCAATAATCCGACAAATTGTTTGCCACAAGTGTCGCAAGGGTAACGTGCTTGATAATCAACACTGGGATCGACTGAGTCTTGATCACCATCATACTCTACATCCATTTCTTGACTCATATCCTGAGATTTACTCGAGCTTTGATTAGCATTATAACCTAGCAGCTCTCGAGCATGTGCTGCTTTGAGATGTTCATAAAGTTCTAAAGTTGAATTAAGAGGTTTTCCGCATATTTTGCACATTTGAACTGTAGATTTGTGAACATTTTTTCTATGACGATAATAAGATTTCTTATCTGAAAAAGTAATTTTACAAATAGTGCAGCTCGATCTACCCTCACTCGAAGATTGTGTTTGTGTTTCAGAAGCCCCACCTGTACTCGTATTAACAACTCCATGCTTTGCGCGTTTGTGCTTCCATAAACTAGTCCTAAGCGGAAATCTTTTGTAACATAATTCACAGGAATATGGCAAGGCATCTTGTGAGGTCTGTTGCATATTATTTGAAAGATTTGTAAAGTTAAAACTATTAAATTGAGGGGTCGACAAAATCGCACCATTTTCGTCGACATTATATTCATCCTCCTCAGTAGAAGCTTGCATAGTGTTCTCTTCACTATCGTTCCTATCATTGAGAAGGTCTGCATGCAGAACCTTTTTGTGTTTCCATATATTTTTCTTGTGCATAAATCCTTTCCCACAAATATCACAGCAATAAGGAGCGTTAGGAACGTAAGGACTAAAACCCGGTTGCATAGAGAAATGGCGTTGAATGGGTTTTCCAATTATTTGCGGTCCAAATCCTTTACTTTCTCCAGGTTTTCTATTAGTTGTAGGCACTCTCGAATGAATACGCATATGGTTAGAATACGCCTGGCGGCTTTTGAACGACCGTATACATATGTCGCAGTAAAATTCAGTTTCACCAGAGCGCGTCGCTACTCCAGGATGAACCTGCTGAACGTGTTCGGATAGCTTTTGCGGTGTGCTATACGAGTTAGAACAGATGCTACAAGGGTAGAATTTAACACGCAAATGTGTATTCTTATGTTCTGCAAGTTCTGATGGACGCAAGAATTTCTTCTCGCATTGATCGCAGTGATGAGCGATTTGATTGTGTTCCGCTACCTGATGATCTGTCCAAGCGTCGACGGTCTCAAATATAGCATTACATTCTGTACAAGAATAATGGTACTCTTCTGCTTCCTCTTTTACGAGAGACATATCGGGTTCATTAGTCGGCATACCCAGTGATCTATCGGAGTGTTCCATATAGATATGTTTATTAAGATCAGCAGTTTGCTCGAACTTAGCATCACAATGTTGGCAGTGATGAGGCTTTTCCTCGTTATGAATTATTTTTAAATGCTTAACCAAATTCGGATAACTACTGTTCTTCTTTCCACAAATAGGACAATCTGTAGGTCGACCGTCGACACACTTGCTCTGATTATCAGGATCAAAGCTGCCAGCATGTATATTTACAGCATGGTCATTAAACTCTTGCAAACTTAAGAACTTCTCTGAACATAATTCACAGCAAATTTCGACTGTGCAATCTCCGTTACGTATGTGTCTCTTTCCTATACTCTTGTCTTTGAATCGTATACCACAATGCACGCAAGAATGAGGGAAACGAGATTGACCATCTTCGTGTACATCAAGAACATGCTTCATAATAAATTGTTTTAATTGAAATTTCGCTGGACATAATTTACATGCGTAAGATCGAGCATTAAGTATATCTTTGTATTGGACTTTTATGTCTTTAGGATCTTCTAGTACTATATCATCAGTAATACCATTTTCGTTATAGATTATTTTCCAAAGATCTGTGCAAGTATTGGATCTCATATGACTGAGCAAAGCCCCTATATGAGTAAACGTTACCACACAATTGTAACATGTATGTTTAGGAACTTTGTGTCCATTTTTCTGTAAATGCTGTATGACTGCTTTCCGACGAGGATGTTCTTTGTTACAACAAAGACATCGCTTGGTGTTAATTTGTTGTATTATATCGCGGTATTTGAGAATAAAATCTCTCTGCGTTTTCGTAACATAAACTTTATCTGGATCTACCTCTTTTTCACCTTCATCTCCGTCTACTGCATCATTTGGATCCACAGTTTCATCAAGTTCTTCCTCATTACCATCACTATTATAAGAATTTATTTGCATTTCCTCGTTTATCTCAACAACTGGTGCTATACTCATGGGAGGCAAATCATCATCATCCTCATTTTCTTCATGATTCATATTTTGTTCATCATTATCCTTCTCTCCATTTTCTTCATCATTTTCTTTGGCATTATCATCATCTGCATCGGTTTCTTCATCAATATTATTTTCCATATCCATATTATCTTGACTTTCGCCATTATCTTCATGGTTTTCTTTCTCGTTATCATTGGCTTCCTCCATATTATTATCATCTTCTTGAGTATTTTCTTCACCATCATGTTCACCATCATGTACATCCTGATTTTCATCATCTTGAATATCATTTTCTTGCTGGCGAGCAATTTCAATTTCATTTTCAGAATCCATGTCGACAGTATCATAATTCTGTCCTTGGTTGTTGTCGTCATCGATTTCATCGTCTTCATGATGTTGATTAACAAAACCATCTGGCTCGGACAAGATTGCTTCCACTTGGAAGGATGCTATTTCTGGCTCCGATATTAATGTTTCTGGACTTTCAGGTCCCGAATTGATAATTTCTGGTTCAGATACTAAGACTTCTGGTTTAGCAGTTAGTAAAGTCTTTAAAATTTGAGGTTCTTTTTTCTTTATTTGTAAATCTTTAAGAGCTTTTATGCGAAGTGGATATGGTAAGTTGTTTTGCTGAGATTTTCCAGTTCTTATTGGTATAGGCTTTGGTGGAGCAACAATCTTCTGAGGCATCATTTTAGTTGGTATTGACTTAGGATGGAATTGCATTTTGTGACTGATAGGATTTGGCATTAACCTTGCTTTAGGATTGAATGGATTCGGTCTAAATTTTGGTTGCATATGCGTATGAGATTTCTTTGTAGCTATTTTATTGGTGTATCTATCGAAATTGTGTGCTGTAAGTTCATGTCGCCGAGCGTTATGAGAGTACCTGTAAGATCGGCCACATACTAAACAATCTTTTGAAGCCAGCTGTTGAATTCCTTGGCGAGCATGTAGAGTTTCGCCTGTAGGGCGCATCACAGTAATCGAAACTTCAGGCATATTAGGCATATTTGTAAATGTTTGCTGCTCCATCATCTCTTCCTCGTCTTCATAGTCTTCATCTTTCTCACTCTCCATCCCCTGAAATAATGTTATAATATTTTTGTTAAAATATATATATATCATGCTGCTGCTTCAAACCCAAAGTGATGTGATTTTGAGAAGTGATTATTTAAATGTCGAATAAAACATGTAGTTAAAAAAATTGTTCCAATAATTACATGAAGACCGTGAAATCCTGTTGCTATAAAAAAAGTAGCTCCATAAATTCTATCTGCGATCATATAATTTAAGAATATTTTTATCTGTTATATGATTTATACCTGGTTTATCAACTTATATAATAAATTATAAATTTTAAGTTTAGGTCAAAATTTATTAAAGAATATTGATATAGGTTGAGGAGAGATTTATAAAAGACAAGGTATTTATAATATTATTAAGAATTATTCTATAATTTTTTATATTTATCAAATAAATAGCTTAATTTAGAGTTATCAAGGATAATATATATAAACTATAAATAATTATAATATTAAATGATTTTTATGGATGTTTTATGGTAAGTCCTCTCACATGAAATGATAATAACTTTTTTTTATTAAAGAAAGTATATTCATTTTTCTATTTTCATAATATAAAAATCAAATTATAATATAATATAAAATATAAAAAGAGAAACTTCAATATTTACAATTCATAAAATAAAATTATCAATAAAATAATGATATGAATATGTATGCTAGACTAAGTAAAAAAAAAGTTGTATAGTCTATACTTTTTTCTTTCAATTACAATATTAACTCAATGAATTATGATAAAATTAATAAAAATAAACAAAGCGATTTTAATTATTTTATCCAACGAATGTAAGTTTGTTTTATTATTACATTTATTTTTTTCTACATAACTTATTTTGTCACTTAAATTAAACTGATGGGTCAGTCGAGAAATCTGAAAATGTGACAGTAAGAGAAATTTCACCAGGACCCATGTCACCGATTTTGAACTTCAGAAAAACTGCATTGAAAGACTTGCTTAACACAGCTCGGGAATCAGATTGTTATTTTTGAAGAAAATTTTTTTTTTCTTATTTGGTTGCTTGTTGCAGAATATAATAGCATTTCAATGATTGATAATTTCAATGCAGTTTTTTTGAAATTCAAAATCCATGATGTAGTTCCTTTTAACAAATTTCTCTAACTCTTATAATTTCAGATTACTTCCTACTGGTCCATCTGAATTTATTACTGTATATAAATATAGATTTAACAGTCTCTTTCTTTAAAAAAAATAGAAGACAAATAAACGTACATACTTTTGATTATAAAAAAAAAACATTAAAACCTATATTAATTCTATAGGCCAAATTTCCGATCTAAATTATAATTTGCCATTAAAATTTATGCTATCTCTGATCATCATCTATTTAAAAACTGATTAAGACTTAGACTAGAAATGAAACTTATGTAACTATAAGTGAGAGAAACAAATAATAACATTACCAAATTGAACATGAAGAAATATTTCTTAAATAATGTAAAATTTCTTAACAAGATAAAGTAACAAATGTCTATAAATACTAATTAAAAATATATCTACATTGAAATATTAATATGACTCTTGACTACTTAGTTAAATTTTAAAATATTAATTATAAATACAAATATACTGATTTCAAAATGCTAAGTGTAATGCCATTTAATTTTTTCATGACTAAACCATAAATATTTATTTATAACACTCATTAAAAAATTCCACAATTTTCAATAGTATTTTTAAATTTTACGATGTGATACAAGGAGTGCAAAGTGGAACAGTATGCTCTCTACATATAAACGTACCACATTTCTGACAAAACTGTTTAGTTCTTCTATCGACTTTCTTTGTTTTAAAACAAATTTTGCATCGTCGTCTGTTTTTATAAAACTGTGTGACATGTTCAAATGTTGAAAATTTTATTCTTTTGATATCAATATTACTATAGGAAGGGATCGGTTCGTCATTTTCCATTAAACTTAATGCTAACTCTCTTATAAACAAGCGCCGTTGGACAACACTATTTGTATTGTTAGAGGTCCATATAACTTGAGCATTAACTGATGCAATATTTAGAAGAGTAAAAAATAAAGAAAGTGTCCAATCATTTGAGTGCTGCATTGTGGTATAGTAGTGCATCAAAACATCAATTACTTCAACTGAAGACTGATATTTTTTATACAAAGAAATGACTGATGTGCTACTATTATATCCTCTTTTATAAAAATTTGGATCATTTGTCAAGACATTGGCAACTTTAGAACTTTGATTCACATATGAACCGAGACAAATGTCTTTATCCAAAAATCCACTAATAAACGTCTTTTCTTTTCTGTAACTAGATAAAAAAAGTGGTGGTATAATATCATCTTTTGGGTTAACAGCTCCAATACTAAATAGTTTGTATTCCATCTTAAGTTGATTCATCAGAGTATTGGATGTGAACCAGCTGTCCATGATCACAGTCCTTCCCGTACCAGCTAAATGTTGTACCAACTTTGCTGCTATTTCGTCACATCCAAAATAAGGATCAGTTATAACATCTAAGTTTGTTACGTAAAAATTTACTGGGTCTATTAATAATACGAGTTTTAGGCCGCTTTTGAAATTTTTCGTTTTTATATTGTATCGAAATGGACAAGGCCCGTGAACTGGTAGTATGACCTCATCAATAACAACTAAATTCCCAACGTCCAATGAAGTTCTACAGTTCAATGCAAATATTTCAAAGACTTTCCTCATTCGCTTCATAACATCAAACTGCACAATGCTATCGTCATCCTCATTATCAAAACTCATGTTTTTCAGAAGGAATTTAAATCTCTCTAAAGTCATTGCATTTCGAACACAAGGTGCTCCATACTCATTATGCCAGAGGTCACAGTATTTCTGATGTGTAGGTCGCATTATGCCATGAAAATAAAGTATTCCTATTAGTGTTCTGATTTCAATTACATTTGTATGATCGGATTGTTTGTTATTATTTTTCAGTATTTTCTCATTTGTTGACGTTACAATCAATTCCAGTAAATCATCTGTAAAAAGCAGCTGCCAAGCGGCTTTAGGTTGAGGGCAATTTTTGGATGTAACAAGGTTTCGTTTCCGTAAATTAGTAACTTGTTTTATTTTAGTTATAGAATCTGCAGTTGATAATTTAGGATATTTCGATATAATTTTCCTGTTTCTACACATATATCCATTCTTACAATCAATGAAGTCATCAAGTACATCGTCATTATTTAAGTCTGTTTCAGAGTCGGAATCATGGTCTGACTGATGTATCACATCACATTCTTCCAAAGACTGTAGAGAGTCAATGACCTCATCTTCTTGGACCATATCCAGTATGGCATGAACTCGATGCCAATCCAACCGAGGATCTATATTTTTCTGTGGATGAAATTAATTCAATTGAACTATTCACACACAATTGACCTAATTACTTTATAAATAATACATATAATATAGAGGTTTACAAGGTAAAAAGTGAAGCGTCATATTAAATATCAATGTAGTATATCAACGACATACAATTGAGTTACTCAGTGATAAGAAACTTGGACATTTAATCTTTACCTTATCACTTCTCGGTGTGAGTCCAAGTGAAGCCAAAATAGGTGGCCCTTCAGGCTGCACTCTACTCGATGAGCCTGCATTCTGAAAATTTACATTTAATATTACTTTAATTCAAATATAATAATCTAGTGACAAATATAAAATCCACATATAATTTCAATAGTATATAAATTAATTAATGATACTCTAGAAATGAGTACTTGTTTTATTTCATGTCATTTTTGCACCAGTATATATAATTATTACATTTATATAACATTAAATAATAAATTTTTTGTCCATTGTATGCTGACATGGCATATGCTTTTCAAATGTCCTTGACATAAAATCATACTGAGTTTAATTCAAATCTCAATTGTTATTACCAGTGCAATTTATATGAATAATATAAAATATTTTAAACAAAATTGTATGTACCTCACTATCTGGATATGATCCATCAATAACCACTCCATCATCATAAGCTTCATCTGATAAAGGCTCACTTTTAATTTTCACCTGGAAATACATAAGATACCATATAAATAATGTCTGAGTCAAGAGCTTGCTGTTTAAAACAATAAGAAAAAAAATGCCCACCTCTTCTAGTTGGCTGCTCTCCTTATTAATTAGAGACTGTAACTTGTTTTGTGTCCTTTCACATACTGTCTTAAAAATGTGCCAGTTATTCACATTGTCCATGCATTTCCTGCAGACATTAGTTGGCAGGTCGTCATTCTCGCTTATCTGAAAAAATAATGCGCAACAATCATTTCACTGAAGCCAAAAACACGCGCGCGTTTCATCATCTCTCTATACATGAACCGAACCGCGCCTCATGACTGTATAGATATGGCGCGAGGAGAAACTAAGTAGGTAGGCGTAGGTATATCCGCGCGACACGGAGCGCCTGCTTCTCGACCGAATAAGTAGAAGCGAGTCGAGTGGCAACCAGCGAGCCCCTCGAGGGTTACCGCTCGATATAAGCACACACACATCTACAGCGCACTCACGCCGACACCGACGCTCGCTCGAGGGACGAGCTGCACTGCCCTGGTCGTCCGATAAATCAATACGCCCGATGTCCAACGCCATGCCTAACTAACGATATGTAGACCCCCTCCCGGCTAAACCTCCGGGAATAATGCCAAACCCGACCCTCCTCATACAAGGCATCCCCTGCCGGCTGCACGAAATGCGACGCGACACGGCCACGAGTCGAGCGATAGCCGGGGAACATTACAAAATGGTGGACGTTCTTACGACATCTTCACCTAGACGCAGCGTTGCCTGTCATTATACGAACAGAGCCGGATGACGAGTTCTCACGTACACCAAGGGTCTACTTTCACTCAAAACACCATTCTGACACATAATTATTGCATTACATACCTGCACTGACACGCAATCTTTAATTTTCGAAGCGAGGACAGGAGGTTCCGAGTCATCCGAACTGGTGGTAGGAAATATCGGTAGTAATTCGCATCGAGATGACAAGCACAGTCTACAAACACGATCATAATTCACACTCATTGTAAATAAACAAAATTTTGAACGTATTAACACCTTCTACAACATTTAAAACACAGACGCCATGTCACCACGACCACTTCAACACAAAGCACTGCATATCGTTCTTGCTTGAGCACGATAGCGGCTGATGATGAGCATGAGAAGTCGATGTTCGGTCGGAATAGCTGGGTCGAGTCGCCGACCACCTGTCGTTCTGCGCATGTGCGCGTAATATGGCGTCAAGCGTACCAACTTTCCACAGACGAAAAATGAGTATTTCCAGAAATCGTAAACCATTGAATATTTGAACGGTAGAAAATGAAAAAGCATTATAATGTTAAATATAATAATATTACTATAATTTTTTTTACTCTTGCGATTATACACATTTTTTAAATTTTTTTACAAAAATAAAAATATAATCATGTATAATCATCAATAATTAATTGGTGGATTGAAAATCTCATAAAAATCATCCGTCATTTTCGTGTAGACCTCTACTATGAGTCATTTAAGTCATGTTCAATTTTTAAACATAAAGTGTATTTTTTCTATAACTACATCGACTGATTATATGTTTTTTTATTACCTGCTGGACTGAAAATTCATTCCTTAGCATCATGTAATATACTCTTTAATAAATTTTTGGTCTTAAAGGGCATTAATACAAAAAATACGTAGTCGTAAAGCCTCTTGGACAATAATCCGCCTTTTATTAAAAATAAAAAGAGCTTTGATTATGGTATAGCCTTAAAACTTCTTTATTTTCTCCGCCTTGCCTAACTGTACCTGAGATATAATATTAATTTAATAATAATAACTAATACGAAGCAAATATTTTTTTTGGTTCGTACCCAACAAAATAATAACAAGATATACAACTTATCACACAAATTTTCGTAATTTTAGTTTTGTTTTTATATAGGTACGTTTTTATATTCTTGAAAATGTATAATCAATTGTACTATAAAATCTACAGGTATTCATTATCAATTAGTAATTATAGAAATTACTGTCTAAAAATCATAATTTAAAATTTTTTATATTGTATTGTACCTTATAATAAACCAATAAGGAATAGTTAATACAATGTAGTTTTAAATCAATCATACAAAAAATATCTTATTTTCATTGTCACAATTAACGTAACTACATATACTTAAATCTTATCCATGAGGAACAAGGGTTGACAGCATCTGGCTCGTATTTGCTATCTCGTTCTTACATTGCATGAAACAGGGCGCCAAATTTAAATTTCGACTAAGTTGTCATTTGTGTGTAGCGGCGGGATATTTAAAATTAATTAATGAAACTCTTTTAGATAATAAGTTCTTGTATTTGAAAAGAAAAAATATATACAACGAGTTTTCTTATTTTAATAATAAATTTTCACCAAGAATCATTGATAAAAAGTTTAAGATCACTATTTAAACTAAAATTTTTCTTAGTACCAACTTTATAACAATACAAATTTTAACATAATATTAAAAATAATTTTATAAAAAAAAAATAATGTGAATATTTTTTCATGATTTCTATAATGAAAATGTTTTTGAATATTTTATCTATTATAATTCGAGATTAACCTGTTTAATAGGTGAAAAAATATACGTTGACAAAGGTTAAATAAAAAACGTAAGTTATGCTGTTACGGATGTTGTAATGAAATTACATTTAATAGTTTAATTGTTTTGTTTTCATTTGGATAAATATTTTATTTTCATAATATAGCTAAGAAAATGACGTTTCTCGTCAAAAATGTTATTAACCGTTAAGTATTAAGAAGTATTAAACTTGAACATTAAATGTAAAAGTTAATTACTTAAAAATTTCTCTGTTTTTAAATAATTATTTAGATTAGCCTGATTTACGAATAGCATTGTAAGTTTTTTAATTACAAATTTAATAAAATTGCCTAACGCCATGTTGATTGATACTTTTATAGTATTCTAATTATGAAAATTGAAGGTCAAATAAATATTCACTTATTTTAAATGTAATAAAAGTATTCTTAACGTGTTTTTTTCTCGATCTAATGGTACATTTTTTTTTGCTATAATTGATCATTGAATAAAAATTAATGAGTATTTTTTATTTTCAATGTATTCGACGTTAAAAAAATAAAAACAAAAATAGGACACATTAAAACTTTTTTTTTCATAATCATTTTATTTTTCTCACAAGCAACATTTAATGCCACAACAAGTACCTAAGTTATTGATTACAGAATATTTTCTTTGCTAAGCATTATATTAAATTACATCGACATTTTTACAATTATTAAAAAAAAAGACATACTTAGGTATATTTTAAAATAATTTTATATAAAGGATTTATATTACATTGATATTTGTATGTACAGCTTTACATAGACATAAATGTTATTATAATATATGATTAATACTCCTTGTTATATAACTTTTAATATCCATCGTGTCATGGGTTAAGCCCAGAAAAGTCAGAAAAATAATAAAAACGCATTCTGATTATAAAGGAAGGAACTATTAGATTTAAATCTTAGAATATAGGTATATGGTTTAAAATATCACAGGAAAAGACCTAAATTAATTTTATTATTATTTAAATGTTTATATATGTTGATATAGCATAGAAGAACGTAATGTTTTCATTTTGATTATTAGCAATGTAAGTCAAAACAAAATTAATATATACTAATTTGTAATAAAAGTATTTTTTAAATTCACTAACGACCTAATTAATTTTTCCATTCATTCATCATTCATTTGGTTACAAACAAAGTTATCTAACGATTGACAAAAAGATTTGTAGACAAATCGAAATTCATGATAGTTGAATTGAATCATTGACAATCGAAACTTAAATATTGGATTGGACACGTGATTGTCAATCGTTGCATAGCTTCGTCTAAACTTGCTGGTTTGTACAAGCAAAGCTAATTTTTTAAATTTTGAAAGTGACAGAAGAGTAGAGAGAAAAAATATTGAAATTGATAAAGGGAACACATTCACAATTCAAACGGCTCCCAAGTATGGAGTCAGGAAGTACACACACTCACAATCACAAACAGTAGCGCATACAGAGAAGAGAGTGCTAATGGGCCGAAGTCACCTCTCAAATACATCTGCGCTTTTTAAGGACTTTAATTTTTATTTTTATAAAATCTATTCAATCACAACGTGATCTAGGTTAAGTCCTCCCCAATTGAAATAAAAATTTTGGATACCAATTTTGTCTTCTAATCTTCGTCATGAGCGGGTATCGAACTCGCGATCAGCAATTGCAATGACCGCTGCGCCAATCAAACATCATAAATAGGTAGAAACAGCTCTTGCAAAGAAAGCTAACCACAGATTTCATCTCGTAACGCGATCTAATTTTCACATCAACTACATATAATATACGTATTATGTATTGTTATATATTTGCTTTCATGTCAAGTAATAAAATATAGACTATAATTATATAAAAAAAAAATTATGCTACTGATTGACCGTGACGATTGATTGGCGATGGAAGTAGGAAAGTTTATGTGTATATAATTAGCAAATAATAGTCATGTATATACTATTTTAACACTATGATTATTCAGATTAAACAGTAACAAAACAGTTCCATCACTTTTTACTAACATTACAATTTTAAAAGCATCTAATGTTTATGTAAGCATTCATAAAAACAATTTTCCTAAAACACATAGACATAAAGTCTGTTGTTGTTCGTAATTATACGTGATATTTATTTTAAAGTTTACATTAATAAGTTTCAAAAATGTACTTATAAGTAAAGCTTATGCATTTATGAATTTTTTATTGTAATTAACTTATCTATATTTAAAATTTAATGTATTTTGCATAAGTGTCCATTTGAAATCAGATACGATGAAAGATAATATAACAAAATAAGCACATGTCTGTGTTCCAAATAGAATATTTAGTATTATTTAAAATAATAAAGAAATTAAATGTAAAAATAAAATTTATTAAACATTTACAGTATAAGCATAAAAAACTTTCTAAAACATGTGCAAACTTTCAGCCTTATTGTAAAATATTGTGCATTACGCCATGCAATATACATTTCAATAGCTTCTACAATTAGATAAATAGTACAGAATGATACAAATAACGAGCCAAATTCATTTATTAATCACGTCATAAAGACCGTTAAATTGGTCCACAAACAACCGCGTTCGGTATTCGAAAAATGCGCGCGAAATCTAAGAACATGGCGGGCACGAGGACCGTTGCTCTTGTGACGGTTGCGCGCGCACCGCTAGCCTGGAGGGGTCGACGGGATTCGCTTTCGCGACTAAAGCGCGCGCCACGTGAGCAAAAGCGGCCTCCACGTTGAGGCCGGTTTTCGCAGAAGTCTCCATAAAGGCGACTTGGTACTCTCTCGCTAAGCGCTGCCCCTCCTCCCGCCGCACCGCCCTCTCTAGCCCGCTGTCCGACTTGTTTCCTGGAAGAGAATTTGTGCCGCTCCGCTTGTTACTGGATGGAGGTATTGAGTACTCGTGTGTCTTGTTTTTTAGGGGATCGGAATTGGTGTCAAGTGCATTATTGATCTGCTGAGTAGAACTAAGCGTAATATAAACAATGTTGCTACCAAATAAGATTCGTGAGAAATAAACTTCGGAATTTTTTTTATCAATGTAAAATATTTCTATAATTATGTCATAAGCATGATATATCAAACAATGTGGACTCATGGGGAAGATATTTTTTTTACTGTTGAAATAAAAATCTCGTTTTGTGGTGATTATTTTTTATAATATGTATGACTTTCAGATGTTTACCTAGGAGCATGATGACCACGTCGTCCTGTGCGTATTCGCGGATCTCGCCGAGCCAGGCCCTTATGTTGTCGAAGCTGGTTTTATTGGTGACGTCGTACAGAAGAAGAAGAGCTGTCAACATAAGAGAAACTTTAATTCCGCAGAAAATTTGAGGACTTATATTATGTAATCAAAATAATAGATCACGATCTCATATTCTAAAAACATCTTAAAAGAGAGACGGGAAGGTCATGCCTATTCTGTATCTAAGTTACCAATATTCTGATTATTGACTCACGTAGCTATATTTTAAGACTAAAAAAACAATTCTTAATAATTATGTAAAAAGTATATATTACAGTAAATTCATCGCGTATCGTGTTTTCCTTCATCATTACACCGCCTCATTAGACACAGTTCAAACTCACCCTCCAATTAAGCGTCAAACTTTTAAAAGAAACAGACCTGTAGTGACTAACACGCCCTTTGGGCTTTGATTGAAGTTTTTCGATAAAATTAAGACCGATTCTGCTACTTTAAGATCATCAAATACTTTTCGTATCTATTTATAAGTAAGCTACCCATTATCCAGAGCCTCGTGCAAGCGAAATTTATAATTTCGCTTTTGTTGTTAAAATATAAATTTCTAAAACTTATTTTCACAGTGGATACACAAACTATGATCAGACCAAATTTCATGATCTCTTTGAGTTAACACCAGTTTTTACAGGTATATATATAAAGACTAGGATTTCGCTTGCACCAAGTTTGTTTCCATGCAAATCCCCGTTTCACTCTTTTCCATATGCTGAAATTTCAACCCAGTCTGTTTAGTAATATTGAGCTGTGCGTATATACATCAATCGGTCAGTCAGTTACGGTTTCCTTTTATATAGGTAGATGACAAGTAATCAATTGAATAAATCTGTTTTTACTTCTAAAATTACGTATTGTGCAGTGAGCACAACAGTAGTGCTCGCCATTCGTGTGTGATCCGGTTTTAAACATCAGGAAAATGTCCGAGGCCATATGCGTTATCTGATCACGGGACATTTGGTTAGCAATTATGGAATTTATAATTTGGGTAACTATATATACCTATGATATTTTAAGGGTCTATTTATTTGAGAAAAGTTTAGTTACTTTTTATAATTATGTATTAATCTCAAACTCTGAGCAATAAAAATTAAAATATACGTAGTGTTTCTTAAAATTGTATCAAATAAAATAATTGGGTACGGTGTCAAAAGATTTTTGATCATTTTATTGTAGTTATTTTTGTTACTTTAGGGCTTGTTCAATACTACGTTATTAGTTTCAATTAAGATCATAAATATAAGTCCTACTTTATTATTCTTACTCTTTTTGATAAGATTTCAGTTAAAACATGAACATTGGTAGGTAAATACAACTTTCGCCGTAGTGCTTGAAAAATATTACAAGCCAATTTATAAACTAAACAGGCTTAATAACGATAAAATAGTAAACCTTAAAAATTTGGTCATTTATTTTTTCTTGAATCTGACCTGCTATACTATTAACAAAAATAGTTATATAATATTAACAATGAGACGTATTTATTAACTACCTATATATTCTTTTTTACCTAACTGACGAAATAGGGTTTACGTTTTTCGAGCACATATGTATGTATATATTATGTATGTCTAATTCTTTGGCACCCCAAACTGCTTGATAAATTTGCACATAAAAATGAGGTTTTATTAAATTCGTCTCAGTTGTGGGAGATATTTTCCCGAAATTTGTATAGAGCGAAATTTACCTAATAGGTGTGTACGTAGAGTACATACTTTTTTTTCTGGACAGTCGGAGTTTGAATTTTTACAATTCTTACGTAAATTTATATCTACTTTTATCTTATAAACAAAACCGAACCGAACCTAGTTGGTAGGTATCTACTCTAGAGCGTATTACAATAAAACATAGTATCTAATTAGATAACATTTGTGTTTGCAATAAATAATTAAAAATAATGTGAACGTTATTATTTATTTGTTTATTATACAGTTAAGTTAAATTTTAATTACATCAGTGTTAGGTTTATATACGTTTTAATTTGACTATATGAGGTGTTTAGTGTCTACAAATGCCAAGAGATGGCGTTAATATTACCAAAGTTAATACGAATTTTATTTTCATAATTTCGATAGTACTTCTAATATATAAGATTTATATTGAATTAAAATAGAAATTAATTTACTTAATAATTTAATGTATTTTTACCGTGTGCGTCTCTGTAGTAAGCGTGCGTGACGCTGCGAAAGCGCTCTTGGCCCGCCGTGTCCCAAATCTGAAGTTTTACCTTTATGCCGTCCACTGTCACTACCTTGTTCTGCAAATAGATGGCGTTAGTAGCATGATTCAAAGATACAATTAAATTCTTGTACAAAGCTACTATAATTATACAAAGCTACAATACAATAATCATTCTAATCATAACTGATTCATTATCTATTATATATATTTAAGTTTCATTTTAAAATTAAGTAGGTAAAGTTATGTCTTAAAATAATATGCTATCACTAAACTCGAAAGTATTTTTGTAATATTTATATATACGTATGTTTTTATTGCAATAATAAAATAAGATATAAATAAAAAAATCCTTATCATTTAAAAGTAGAAAAAAACATATTTTGTTAATGTAACTTTTTTATTTTTCATAAAAAGAACCAGTCTTCTGCGATAATTACTTTGACGGCACAAGATACCATAAATCAAACACCTAAAAAAATCAACAAAAAAAAAAGATCGGAGCCGCAATAAATCACTCAGGCGAGAAGTCGATTCAATCACAGCTGTCATGGCTAAGGGGCGGGAACAGAAAAAGCGCGCCAAACTTTAACACCAATAGCGTAGCGGCGGACCAGTCGCGTATCCCCGTGAGTGGCCCATTTGAACTCGGAACCCTTGACGACCATTTAATTGTTTTTTTTTTGTTGAAATATAGAACGAATAAAAATTATCTGCGTGAATTGTTTTTTATTGATATAGAATCTTTTTGCTAGTTTAATAAGGTAAAGGATATTTTTAAAAGAGTTTTTATAGTCTTTGTCTTGGTAGAATATACCCGGAAGTCGATTCCAACGGTGGAAATGTAATTGCCGGCGAGAAACGTGCCGTCCCGGAAGCGAACGAGCATGCACGTCTTTCCGACGCCGCTGTCTCCGAGCAACATCACCTGGAAATTGAGTACAGTCTACATAATGATTGTATTATAAATATAATATTCGTTTATGCGAAATGTTCTTTTAAGGTCTGCACAGACGAGTAAGTTCCGGGTACGTTTTTGCTCGTCGTAACAGAACGTATAAAAAAGTAACGCATAACGTAATAACAAGAAGAACTAAAACTACGTCGAAACGAAATCTTTTGAACAACGATTTTATGACTGACAAATGGTACGCGGATAAAGACCTTCATTCTTCATTTGAGCAGGTCATTATTTTACAATATTGTGATTTTTATGTTAGCAATTACTGAAACTTCATTTAACTTAATGAATAATAATCGATACTTTTGAATAAGGAATGGTAAAAATAATCAAATAATGTTATTAGTGTTATTGTGAGATATGTATAATAAAAGAAAAAATTCAAAATTATTCATAATGTGAAGTTTCTTACTTTCTTTGCTACTTCGATTTATTGTTATATAAAATACGAGTCAATACTTGCAATTTCGCTTACTTTATGTACATTTTGTTAAAATATAATATCTAAACAGCATAAAATGCTTATGACCATCTAGAATAATGTACTTTTCAAATAGTACCATCATTTTTAATACAGGTTCACTCTCTCTTATATGAATACGCATTTTAATACAATCACATAAATTGCTAATTATAATTATTATACAATTAACATAGTAATTAGGCCAACATCAACGTTCAAAGTGCATATAAATTAGTTTGATATATCTCTCGCTTATACTAAGTGACCGAATTCAAAAATTCACATTCGTTTAGTATCAAACGCGAAAATCATATCATACTTCGGAATTCAACCGTTTAGTTATTATTTATTACTTTGATATCACAAAATGTTGATAGAATAGTTATTTCCATTCTACACAATGAAATAAATATTATGAAAAATACAATTATTTGGCATAAGAGACTCAACTTTTGACAAACCTATTGTATTTGGCTGCAGGAAGGATCAAGTCATAATTACTCGATTGCGTATTGGACACACAAACATGACACACACATTTAATTACAAAAACTAACAAAAACAAATGCAAGTATGGACGGGATTTAACTGTCTTACATCTCCTTATTGACTGTACTGCATTTAGTAATGAAAGAATAATTTGTAAATTACCGAATAGTTTAAGAGATTGTTTAGATAAAGATGTTTGTAAAGTTACCATAAATTTCTTGATAATGATATAGATTCAATATGTATAACCTCATAATATAATCTATTGTATTACATTGTTTGCCGTGATCGTTAATGACCTTAGTTGTTAAAAAGCGACCTAAAATAAATAATTATATAATAAAAATATAATGAACCACAGAAATATATGAAATTAAATTTTAATTAAGCCGAGGTGACCTAGTGGTTAGAACACGTCGATCTCAACCGACGATCGTGGATTTAAAACGCGGCTAGCACCGCTGAGTTTTCAAGTGCAAAATTTGTATTTAAATTCATCTCGAGCGAGACGGTGAAGGAAAATACCGCGAGGAAACCTCCCTGTGCCGGAAGGAATTCTGACACATGTATATCCGCCAATTTGGAGCAGCGTGGTGGACTAAGCTCTACACATTCTTAAAAGGAGAGGAGTCGGCGGAGGAGGAGATAATCGCATTAAAATTCAAAACTTTGGATTACGATTGTGGATTAAGCTCTATAAATTCTCCTTAATAGGAGAGGAGTCCTTTGCACAATTGTGGGATAATTTACTGTTCCTAGGAGTCCTTTGCACAATTGTCGGATATGTTACTTTACTTTTTTACTTTAAATTCCAATTACTAACTTAGTAACTTGTTTTACACAGATTTTGAGTTCGGCCATTTTATACTAAGTTGATAAAACAGCTTACCTTTCCGAATACATCATATTTCTCTTCGTGTTTACCCTGGTCCCAGGTTTCATTGGGCGATGGTGGGTCACTGTGGGGCATCACGCCTACTTCTTCACTCTTATCATCATCTTCTCTCGCTTCTGGAAGGTTCCGAGCCCACGTGGGTCTCACTCTCCCGACTACGACTCTCTTCTCCATTTGTCTTTGGTCTAATGAGTGCGGATTCCACATATTGCTCGTGTGATAACTTTTTCAAATAATAGTTAAGGAATCTTTTGTTTAATAAATTAAACACATTATTTTTTATATCTTACGCAGAGTACTGAAACTACAGTACAAAATAGTCTTAAATGAAAAAATGTCCTTTTAAAAGTTTAAACACATTAAAATATATGTACATATGTAGAATGGTATTATATTTCTAGCCATAAAGTGTCTGATATATGCATTATTCTGCGGTTTTGTTCGTAACGAGTAACTTAATGGAAGCGATGGAGTTAAATTTGCATATTGATTGTGTTCAACTTTCACATTTAGTTGCTGTTTTATATTTAGATATGTGACCTTTATGTGTCAATCAAATTTCGTCATATGCAAATACTAAAACTAATTAAACAACTAATACTTAAATTAATTTATGTTTTAAACGCTCGTTGTTTTTAATCACATTAAAAGTAAAAAAATATTTATATTGACCTTCAGTGCTACCAAATTGTTAGTTTACAGTTCGGAATGTATTGTCTACTGAGACTATTGAGGAGAACCATTAAGAAACTCTATAGGTACTGTTTTAAAATCAATCAAATATCTACATAAATATTTTTAATTACAATTTACTTTTAATATCCTATTAGGAAACCAATAATATAATAATACTATGTATGAATAATGCTCACTAAACAGTATGACCGCTTCGTCAGACATTGTAAAAACAATTGATTTGACTGCAGGCGAATATTCAAAGGCGTTGGACTGTTTCGAGTACATTTCAGGCTCGTAAATCAGCGAGGTAGTAGGTATTGTTTCGTAATGCCCAAAATCGAATCTTAAACTGTTACATTACATTGTTACATTCCCGTTGAAAGAGCGTCTTAAATATAAGGGGAGAATTACACTAAGTTTTGATCTGAGACTTTTATTTATTTATTATTTTTTTATATAAAAACGGGGGCAAACGAGCAAATAGTACCACCTAATGTTAAGTGGTTACCACGCCCATGGACATCTACAACACCAGGGTTGTTGCGGGTGCGTTGCCGGACTTTGACGGAAAGTTGTCTACACACTCGACGTTTGAAAATCCCCAAATTATAGCGCTCTTGGAAAACCTCAGGAGGTAGATCATTCTGCCTGCTCGTACGCGGGAAAAAAGATCGTGAAGCCCGCACATTGGATACCGACCATGCATCCAAGTGGTGTGGATGATATCGTGTCCTGAGGCGAAGAGTGCGATGGTAAAAGCTAGACGATGGCACCATGTCAAAAAGTTAATCAGAACGCTCCCATTGTACAAACGGTAAAAACACACAGAGAGCCAACGTCTCTACGTACATTTAAAGGTTCTAAACCGTCTGTGAGTTTGGTTTCCGCCCGAGAGTTATTAGCCCTGCCAGTATAAAAGGTATTATCCGTACTGTCATCCGCATAGCAATGAATATTGCTGGTTTGCAACGTGTTGTTAATATACAGAATGACCACTGTAGGTTATAGCACTGAGCCTTGGAGTACTCCAGAGTTTATAGGCTTAGTTTCCGAGCATACTCCGTCGACAACGACCTTTATGCTGCGCCCATCAAGAAAATATTTACCTAAGTTATACCTGAAGGAATTTAGAAAGTATACTTTTTTGTACACCAAGGATACAAACAATAATATAATATAATACAGTATTAAATGTAGGTACAATTGGTGGCCATATCGCTAAACAGCGATCTCTACCAGGCAACCATGTTACGAAGGAAATCATAACCAGTGATTAGGAGGTATTGTGTGTACCTATATACTAGCAACAGTAATAAAAAGATTAATATAATATTTACAGTTAGTTATTGTAACTAATTACGACGTATCTGTTACTATGTTACGGAGTTGTTTTATATTGATCTCGAGAATAAAACTTACAAATGTATGTAAGTCGTAGGGACATAGCACCTATTTAACCTTCTTTAATAAACGGGCTGTCCAAAAGAAGGCATTTCAAATCGGGCCCTTAGATCCTGAGAATCTTGTGTTCAAACGAACAAAGCTTCTGCTTTTACCTAGTAGCTGTTTCTTACGGCTTCGCTAGCATTAATGTAGATTAGTTTAAAGTAATACTCATCTATATAAATAAATAAAATTATCTATATCTACAATAATAAATTAAATTAAAGTGACTGTTAGTAATTTCAAATTAACAGCTTATAACTAAATTTATATGAAAGTATGTACGAGCTTACATCAAAAACACAATTTTAAAAATTT
This sequence comes from Hypolimnas misippus, assembly GCA_037950945.1. Lineage (NCBI taxonomy): Eukaryota > Metazoa > Arthropoda > Insecta > Lepidoptera > Nymphalidae > Hypolimnas > Hypolimnas misippus. Next base: position 4,968,130 of record JBBEEQ010000024.1, read on the forward strand.
TTGTCTGATTGTCTGTCTGTTTGTTCCGGCTAATCTCTGAAACGGCTAAACTGATTTTGACGGGACTTTCACTCGCAGATAGCTAATGTAGTATAAGAAGTAACTTAGGCTACTATTATTTTGAAAAAATATTTATTGTAATACATAAAGAAAAATAGGGTTACGGGAAAATAAAATTGAAATTCATGAAATAATGATGAATATCCGATGCAAGTAGGGAATGTAAACATTATAAATTTTTTTTTCCCCAAATCAACTCGGTTAGAACCGCGCGAACAGCTAGTACATATCTACATAGTACAGCTTATGAAAATTTAAAACCTTTGAAATAATACCAGAACTTTTAAATTAAGATTCAGTGGATTATTTCGCACATGCAAAATTCCCTCCCTCTCTCTCTTTCTCTCTCATCTTAATAATATATAAGATTTTCCTTTAATTTAGTCTTTAGTCCCTTAGGGGTCGAACTTTGTAAAATCTCGTCTAAATGAGCACCTACGTCATTTGTAGTTTCTGAGATTTCGTGATAAGTGAGTGAGTATGTGGATGCTGATAAGATATGTGTCAACCCACAAAAAGTCAAATTCGGAGATATTGATGAATTTTGATAATGCGTCACCTATTTAACATTATTCAAAAAAAAATTAAAGTCATCTAAAGTAATAATAATTAGGACGGAAATTAATTCTTAATTTAATGTTTCGAATTTCAAGTGCATTCTATATTTTACAATTTACTCAATCATTTTATATATTTGAAAAACTTATAATATAAAACTTTCAATTACACCAATCTGTTTTTAAATCCATATACCATTTATCATAATAAAAAAAAGGATATCTATATACTTCTGCGAGCAAATTTAGCAAGAGTAGGTTTGACATCTTTAGACGCCATTTTTTCAAAATGAAATCCGTGTGGCTTGACATAGTATTGCTTATCAGCGTCCATGTATAGATTAGTATAGAAATTCAGATTCCTATGAACGACATCGTTTTCAGTAGGTAATTTCCTCATTGTTTATCTGAGGATTGACAATCCTTTCATCTTGCACGACCCTCTTCAAACGCAGGTGGTACAGACGACGCTAAAAGATACCTGTTGATATTCATTTAACTTTGATAATAAGATCGGTTATCGGTTCTGAAACTGAAGAATTGTTTGAATATTGACGATCAGTGTCAAAATAAATGAGATATTTTAAAATAATTAAGATTAAAAAAAAACACCAGACAATTTCGAAGCAATTACGATTACACTGACGACACACTTATATACTCTTACCAGTTATTTCGATTTTAAAACCAAAATACTAAACCGATTTAGATAAAAATTCTATGGGACCAATCTGGAAGTATACTTTTCTTTATATTGGTTAAGAAATGACAAAGTTCTCAGGGTACAACAATAAAAAAACTACGGACTGCAAAAGCAAGCTATACAATTTGGTTTACTTGGAAATACTATTAATTGTAGTTATTTAGATATAAAAACCAAATACTAAACCGATTTTGATGAAAATTCTATCGGAGCAAATTTTCTAAATCGATAAAAAACATACACCACGACTGTCTCCTCGTTTTTTGAAATCGCTTGATAAACATATCCTTAAAAAAAATGTTATTAGTTTTGCTATTAATATTTGAAAATACATTTTTTAAAGAAAATTATATGAGCTTTTAAAACAAATGTTATTTGATTTCTAATGTCATTTAAATATTTTGAGGTAGTTCTTGTCCTCATTTAGGAATAAAATTTGGGACGTCAAAAATACCGCAAAGGAGTGAACCCTTTAATACAAATTCAAGGTGTGTAAAGAGTTTTTCTAAAGTTAGTTTTCGTTATGTTTTTATTTGTTCAACTGTATCCTTGTAAGTATAAGGAATGCAATTTGCGAGATTGGTGCTCAGGCGAGATCTCGAGAGTTTATGAATAACAATACCGTTATATTCAAATAAGAAATGAATATAAAAATCAGTCTTCTCTTCTAATATCATACAAAGGTATTTTAATAACAAAACTGTTCTTTTATAACTAAACAACAAAAAGTCAAAAACTAAAATGAAACTCATTAACGAAGTTGAGTTGACTTTTAAGCCGAGGTATTATTATCATTTAAAGAAAGCTTTCCTTCCCAGGAATATATAAGAAATAAGAGATTTATTTACAAAATATACCAATTAAATGAAAGGTTTGTCAATTCACATCACACACCATTATTACGATTATTATTTTGAAGCTAGCTCCTTAAGAACAAATAAACGTCTGCTAAACGGCCTTTGCAATCTCTCTTGCGAGATTCCTTTCATTAATCTGGCTAAAAAGACCGAAATCTTGCGAAAACGAAACTGAAATTGCATTTCCTAGTATGGAGTAGATATCATTCTATCTCAAATAGTTTCATTTTTATTAAGACGGAGTATGACATTATATAGTATACAATTTTTCTTCATAACAAGCTATTCCCATCTAAAGTATATATTTTTCAAATAGGAATGGCAGTTCCTGATATAACTCACAGAAGATGTATCTATAACTGTGTTTCGTACGATGAGTTAGAGAGATGGAAGTCTAAGCCCTCTCTTATTCCTTTTTAGGGTTCCGTACCTTAAAAGGAAAAACGGAACCCTTATAGGATCACTTTGTTGTCCGTCTGTCTGTCTGTCTGTCTGTCTGTCTGTCTGTCTGTCTGTCTGTCTGTCTGTCTGTCGGGATGTCAACCCTTTTTTCTCAGAAATGCATAGACGTATCATGTTGAAATTAATATCATATACTCAAGTCTACGATGACACGCGGCCGTGAAAATATTAAAGTTCTAAGTCAACGCAATCAAAAGATAATGGAAAATATGTCGTATATTTTGAACATTTTAGCGTTTTCGCAAGGGAATCAAAACCTATAGGGTACTTCCCATTGACCTAGCACGATGAAATTTGGCAAGAAGTAAGATCTTATGGTACAAATAAAGGAAAAAATCTGAAACCTGTAAATTTTGGTATGTATGTTTGTCTGTTTGTAAGTTTGTCTTTCAACCTTTTTCTCAGAAACGCGTGAAGATAACAAATTTTTATCAACGTCAAGTACTCAGAGTTGTAATTACTAACAGCTGTGAAAAAATCAACCTTCTAAGTTAACGCAATCAAAAGATACGGTCATTTATATCACATTTTTTAAAGTATGATGGCGTTTTTAATGTTTTCGCAAGGGAATCAAAACCTATAGGGTACTTCCCATTGACGAAGCATTATGAAATTTGGCCAGGAGCAAGTTCCTTTAGTATACATAAAGGAAAAAATCCGAAAACTGTAAATTTCTGTTCGTGTGTCTGTCAGTCTGTACGTCTGTCTTTCAACCTTTTTCTCAGGAACGCGTAAATGTATCAAGTTGTAAATTGATCAAGCGGATAATATATTAATCTTAGAATTAAAATTATATGTACTTGTAACAAATTAACATAGAAGTTGACCATGGTCAAAAAAACAATTTTACAAACACTGAGAAGAAATTTGTATCAATACGAAAACATTAAAAAGCAGCAAACCTTTATAAACAACGCAATGCAATCTATATATCGCAGCTAACAAAATAATAGCGCGATGCAGCGTACAGTTAATGCCATCTATTACAACATTATGACATTAACTGTGATATAATTCTGCTCGATTAATAAAAATTTTTATTTTAATTATTATTTAAACGCGCTAAAAATTATAAAATAAACTTTTCATTTAAAAGTTTTATCGTCGATTTATAACGTCATTACGTTATTAACATTTAATATAAGAGCTTCACGAGATTTGATTTAAGTACTCGTATTGACTTAGTACGAAAATTTTAAAATTAAATTCAAACAGATCGAGTTATTTAATTTACTTATTTATCTACACATATAATTCTTCTGGTTATTAGTAATATAATTAGTTATTTATAAATAAACAATTAGTTTTGTTCGAGTTAAGGACTAATTATTTTCGTCTTGGCAACACTAATATATATTTCGATATTTTGATTGATAATATAAATCTAAATATTTTACGAACGTAGTGCAGGGGTAGTGGAGTGTAGTAGAATATAAATAAAAATAAAACGAGAATAAAATATAATATAATTATGTTGTTAATGTCAAAGTCAACAAGTTAGTTCATTGAAATTGTCAAGAGATGGCGCTAGGTGTATCCTGAATCGCGCTATAACTTTTTTTTTTGAAAGTATAAGGTGTATTAGTACTTAAAATAAAATTTTGTGTTTCCATGGATTGCATCCATGATCGTGTTTTAAATTAAAGTGCTCTTATGTAGTTTCCAAATAGTTTTTGGGACGTGATCCATATTTACATAATATTTGATTATATTTAAGCGACTTCTAAAAAGGAGTGTTTTCAATTCGACCTTGTATTTAATTTTTTTTTATGTTTGTTCGCCGATTACGCCGCCATTTGTGTACCGATTTTCAAATTTTTTTTTTTGTTTGAAAAGGTATACTTCCAAGGTGCTTCCATTGTCTTCAGGTCAGGATCAGATGATGGGATCCTGGAGAAATTGAGGGAACTCCTCAAATATTATAGGCAAGCGTATACCGATTTAGGTATTTTTGATAGTAACTTATGTTGGAACTGATGATGAAGACCACAAATGGCGTAGATGGGTTAGTCTTATATAGATTTCTATAAGTTTGTACGGAACCCTCGGTGCGCGAGTCCTACTCGCACTTGACCAGTTTTTTTACTTCATGTACCCTTTTATCCCGTATTAAGCTGTCAAAACATCAGATTGACTCATCTTTGATCTGGTGCGACATGGACAGAGGTGATCACTTAATACCAGTTGTCCCACTAACTCGTTTGCCAGTTACTTTACATATCTATATAGGGACGCTGATAAGCAATACAATGTCAAGCCACACTGACATAATTTTGGCAAAATGGCGTCTAACCATGTCAAATATATTCTTAATAAATTTATTTGAAGATGTATGTACTCATCTTTTCTATTTTGACAAAAGCTATAATTGTTTAAAAGTAGATTGATATAATTAAATGTTTTATTAAACAACATTTGCAAATATATGAGATTATTTTATAAATTTCAAAATATGGAACGCACTTGATTTAAAAAAAAAATATCAGCATCCATATATATATCAGCATAGATATGTATATATTTTCATAAACATTGAATAAGCGATAGAATAATCAATTCATCCCTTTTTTGGTTTCGAGAGAAACAGGAAATTAAGTCAGGAAATTAAATAGTACAGAAGATTGTACCTTTAGACGTGGCCCCTTTTTAAAACGTTTCTATAATAATTAAGTAACGATTACAAACTCAACTACATTTTTATATACAAGTCCATTTTTTCATACAATCATATATTATCATCTTAAAGGTAAAAACATATACATACATATACCTATATTTAAATTTATCTTTAGTTATCTTCATTTATATTAATTTATATTTTAAGTTCTATATTCAAAATATAGATAAATATACGAATGAACATTTCATTTATTTATAAACGTTCTACTTGTTTATTTTCACAAATTTTAAATTAAAGTATGAATTTTCATATTATTTTATGCAAAACTATATATTATATTAATCTTTACTAATGTTATAAAGCTGAAGAGATTGTTTGTTTGAACGCGGTAATCTCAGGAGCTACTGGTTCGAATTGAAAAATTATTTTTGTGTTAGATAGTTTATTTATTGAGGAAGGCTATAGGCTATATAATATCTACTACTCATAGGAGCGGAGCAGTAATTATAAACGCGTGTGAAATCCCAAGGGACAGCTAGACAAAAAAAATGGAATAAGTTATAATAAAGTATGTTTGGTAACCCTAGTTCGAAGAGTTCGCACGGGTCACCTAGTAGATATTAATTGCAATAATTATTAAAATCTAACATTAGTAAATATACCTAAACTATCCTTTCACTTACTCCTATAAGCAATTTTAACAAAATTTTTAAAAGTTCTTCCATAAAAGGACCTCACAAAGAAAATTTAATATACAGGAAAGATATAAAGACTAGACATGAAAGCTTTTTCTCCTTTGATACACTGGCGTCGACGAATTACTTTTGAACCAAGTATAACATAGATAATCAGGCTTCGCTTTACAATATTACAAAACAGTAATAATATTACTGAGGTCACGTGCGCCGCTGTATTGTAATATCGATTAAAATACAATGGCACTAGGTTTGCCAGATGGGAAGAAAATTATTGGGACAAATAAATATATTTACTATTAACTAAAATGTTACTTTTTCCTAAAAGAAGGGTATGGCTTTAACCTGTATATAGTTAAGTATCTACTATATAGGTATGTATGTATTCCGTAGCTATTTAACCGCTTAAGAGATTTCGGTAAATGACACGTCATTCATTGCGCGAGTGACACTCGATAATGACATAAAATTCTTAAAAGCAAAAATAAAATGGCTGTTTTCATGCGTTTAAATGTGTAAGTTTGAATAGAAAACAATTTTTTTAAGATCCACGAGTGTCATAATAAAGTATAAAATATAATCTTTATATTTGTTACGGTTTGTAAGGCAAAACATAAAAATAAATTTATCTACATCAGTAGCTACAATCTGGTTTTTAATATTTTGAATATGGGCATCGAAGGAAAAGTCAGGAAAATTCAGATGCACGCCGACCGTCTGGCTACCCTACACGATAGACGCGCAATTATGTACTCAAAATGTATATTCATGGAATGTTATGAAATTGGTTGCAATGTATTTATTTATGTTTACAACGACGATTATATAGTTATAGAGATGCAGAGTTTGTTCGTTATAATACTTCGATTAGAAAATTTAAATTTTGAACGTCTAAAAAAATACCAAGAAGGACAATAAGTAAAGATTTTTTTTTTTACCAAAGACCTATTTAATAACTGCAAGATTAATTATAAGATGAAACCCTTTTTAAGGGTTTTGTAAAAATCGGTTTCAAGTACAGTCCCAACACACATTTTGATCCATAGGGTAAAATTACCTAATGTATATTGACGAAACATTTAAAGACAGGACTATAACTTATAGACATCGGATGAAAAGTAATGTATACAGGATCCTCTTTCCTACTCGACACTCTGAGCAAGCGTCTTAATTCCTGCTAGATTATTGAAAAGTGTTTGATAATTTTCCTCTCTTAAAAAAGGATATCCCTTAAATCAATAAAGTTGTTTGTATATTCAGACCACTTTTTTGGAATATCTACATATGTATACAAATGAATAAAATTGAAGTGTCTGTTTGTAATTTCAAATTAACAGCTTTTAACTCACCGCATTTGAAAGTAGGTAAATACGTTAGGTACTCACAGCAAAAACACAATTTTTAAAATTTTGTCTATCTGTCTGTTTGGTTGTTTATTTGTTTCGGCTAATATGTAAAAAGGACCAATTTTGACTGGAATTTCACTCACAGATAGCTAATGTTAGAAGGAGTAACTTGGACTACTTTTATTAAAACAAATATTTTTCCTCAAACTAACGCGGGTGAAACTGCGGGTTATAGCTAGTAATATTATATGTAGGTAATAACGATGAACATATAAAACTAAGAATTAAATAAATCAAAAATTTATCCTATTAACTCTTTATACACATTTTAACAAAAAAGTCCATTGTCAAAATTATTGGGTCATCATCATCATCCTACTGTTCCCTAGAGACATCTATAAGTTAAAGATGGTCCAGCACCCACATGCTAGTAAGTGTAAAGTTTATCAGTAATATAGTAAAGAATTAAAAGATGAGATGAAAACCGTGATTTATGATCGAAAAAAACTTTTCACATTAGACATATTATATCAGGAGCAGACTGAAGGCTTCAGGTAACAAGATTTGTATTCAGCACTGCGATCAATATTTCTAGTAGGTATGTTATGTAACTAAACTCTTTTTTTAGTTAATTACTACGTAACTAATTACTAATGGTGCAAATTACACGGTTATACGGGTACCTAGCAATAGATTATAGACTGTACATATGTAGTAGCAGTAACAGTAGTATAACCAGAAATTGTTTGGTTTTTAGCATAAGATCGACTAGTGGCCAAAATTAGAATTCGTGTCTACTCACTGTGCGAATGCGGCTTAGACAAAGTTTCCCCATCCCATATCCTGTTAATTGCCCTAGACTTCTTCATCCCCTCTATGACGTCCCTCCTAAGTCCCCCGCCCTATAAATGTTGATTGTTTATTGATGTTTGTGTTTAGTCCACTGTGTTCGTTTTTGTGTAAATATATTAAATATAATAAAATTAAACTATAAATAAAACATATGATTGCCTCATTTAAATTATCTGTATTTTTATACTATTATGTATAATATTTATATTTTTTTTTGAGTTGTTCTAGGTTAAGGACTAACAATGAAATTCACACTATTTTAGGTTGTTTTCAAACTTTAGTTAAGGTTGGATCCTTGACCCCACCGATCAATCTCCATCGTGTCTTTTCCATTGCACGTGACATTGGCGAAATAACATGTGTCAAATTTGCACAACTAAAAGCCATAAATCAAAGAATCGAACTGAAGATCGACTAGTTTATTGTTGCTTGCATCGACAAATTTTACTTATTTTTGTTATAGCATAAAATAAATTGAGATACATAATAGTAATAAATACTTTGTGTTTGCTTTTTTGTATAACAATAATACAAACATGAATATAACCTTTTTAATTATCGACTAATGTAATATTCTATATCGCACGCTCCGTATTATAATGACCGAATACAAAATTGTATAAAACAAACTAGCTCAGTTAGTAATTAAAATTTAATATTATGTAATTGTGTAGTTAAACTATGATTATGAAAAAAGAACTTCTTTATTTTGTTTTGTGGCTTATGAAAAAAGAAAACCATTCCATTAACATTTTGTGACATTAAAGTCTAAATAAATTTAAGTCCCAAGTGTCAAATGTTTTTTGCGATCAGTGCCAAAAAATGTAAATTTTTAAATTTAGTAACTTTAATACTAAGCTTTCGATATAGATAATTACATATGACATTTCAATATACCTACTTGATGTTGAGCACTGCTACTAGATTTGTGTAAAGTTACATTCGAAGTGCTGTTAGTGAAGGTTTAAAGCAGTGAATAATGGATGGTAGTGGTGGATGACAATTGAATTAGTGCTCTGCATTATGCACTAAATAGGTATTGATCCATTATTCAATATTATAAATACTATCTACATTAGTATCATAAACAATTACTCTCCGCAAATATTCAATTAGTATCTATTACTTTATGTATCCTTTCTTGTATTCGGTCCTTTTTATATTATCAAAAAATAATTAGTTATTTAAAAGTTTCGATGTTGATGTATTGACGTCAGGTACACGGACGCTAAAATTTATTTGACACAAATTATATTTTTCTTAAATCTTTTAAAATAACTTTGAAGTCCGTTCAAGTGGAAACCGCATCCGATTTCATGCACGTAGTAATTTTTGCACGATGCGCGAACAAAGCCACTAATAAATTAAAAAATTAAAAAGAATTAATACAACAAAGCTATTTTAAAATCATTGCAATAAGATACCGTTAAAATCGTTAATTTAAATTCAATTATTTTTAATCAACAAAAAGATAAATAGTACTTTTTAAAAATGCAAAAAAAAACACGAGAAAGAGGTAAACGATATCTAGGTCAATGGTGTTGCCATATAAAAAAAATCAATATTTAAATCATTAAAAAAGTTAACAAAATTCCTTGTTAAGTATCGGATGTACTTAAATGTCACTTTCTAATGACGGTAAAGCAAAATAATTTTCCGAGAATCGACAATTTGTTGACCGGAAACTTTTCGGGAATCCAATAACAATTTACAGATTATATCGTACGGTAAATAAAGGAAATATTGAATAGACGAAGAGTTCTATTCAAACAACGTATTATATCCAGTTCCGTTTCAATATTTTTCTTAATAAATATAACTGGTATTAAAGCGATGATATTTACAAAAACATTTTTATGTATCGTTTTTTCCTGTATCTGAAAATTAATACATTTATAATTCAGTATAGATAAGATAAGAAACCAGGAATTTTAAATTTAAGTTGGTCATAATATAAAAACTTTTTACAAAATAATAAACCACCTTCAAAAACGAGTTTAATGGATACAAATAGACTGAAAGGCACAACATAAATGATTTCTACAACATTTGAAGTCAAAGCTCTACGTGTTATTTACTAGCACCGATTTCAATCTAGCACTGTACCGAACGTACCCAGCCTCCACTATACTTTAACATTGGCCCTGTACAATTTTATAAAAATTCAGTTAGTAGCTTAGTTTTAACCCTTATATGCATGGTTTTTTATTGCGGCCTAAAAATGATTCCTGGTAAGTATTTACAATAATTATAACATATGTATAACAATTAATAATAGTTAAGAATATATTTTTAGGGTTCCGTACCTTAAAAGGAAAAACGGAACCCTTATAGGATCACTTTGTTGTCCGTCTGTCTGTCTGTCTGTCTGTCTGTCTGTCTGTCTGTCTGTCTGTCTGTCTGTCGGGATGTCAACCCTTTTTTCTCAGAAATGCATAGACGTATCATGTTGAAATTAATATCATATACTCAAGTCTACGATGACATGCGGCCGTGAAAATATTAAAGTTCTAAGTCAACGCAATCAAAAGATAATGGAAAATATGTCGTATATTTTGACCATTTTAGCGTTTTCGCAAGGGAATCAAAACCTATAGGGTACTTCCCATTGACCTAGTACGATGAAATTTGGCAAGAAGTAAGATCTTATGGTACAAATAAAGGAAAAAATCTGAAAACTGTAAATTTTTGTATGTGTGTTTGTCTGTTTGTAAGTTTGTCTTTCAACCTTTTTCTCAGAAACGCGTGAAGGTAACAAATTTTTATCAACGTCAAGTACTCAGAGTTGTAATTACTAAGAGCTGTGAAAAAATCAAACTTCTAAGTTAACGCAATCAAAAGATACGGTCATTTATATCACATATTTTAAGTATGATAGCGTTTTTAACGTTTTCGCAAGGGAATCAAAACCTATAGGGTACTTCCCATTGACCAAGCATTATGAAATTTGGCCAAGAGCAAGGTCCTTTAGTATACATAAAGGAAAAAATCCGAAAACTGTAAATTTCTGTTCGTGTGTCTGTCAGTCTGTACGTCTGTCTTTCAACCTTTTTCTCAGGAACGCGTAAATGTATCAAGTTGTAAATTGATCAAGCGGAAAATATATTAATCTTAGAATTAAAATTATATGTACTTGTAACAAATTAACATAGAAGTTGACCATGGTCAAAAAAACAATTTTACAAACACTGAGAAGAAATTTGTATCAATACGAAAACATTAAAAAGCAGCAAACCTTTATAAACAACGCAATGCGATCTATATATCGCAGCTAACATTATGATAGCGCGATGCAGCGTACAGCTAATGCCATCTATTACAACATTATGACATTAACTGTGATATAATTCTGCTCGATTAATAAAATTTTTTATTTTAATTATTATTTAAACGCGCTAAAAATTATAAAATAAACTTTTCATTTAAAAGTTTTATCGTCGATTTATAACGTCATTACGTAATTAACATTCAATATAAGAGCTTCACGCGATTTGATTTAAGTACTCGTATTGACTTAGTACGAAAATTTTAAAATTAAATTCAAACAGATCGAGTTATTTAATTTACTTATTTATCTACACATATAAGTCTTCTGGTTATAAGTAATACAATTAGTTATTAATAAATAAACAATTAGTTTTGTTCGAATTAAGGACTAATTATTTTCGTCTTGGCAACACTAATATATATTTTGATATTTTGATTGATAATGTAAATCTAAATATTTTACGAACGTAGTGCAGGGGTAGTGGAGTGTAGTAGAATATAAATAAAAATAAAACGAGAATAAAAGTCAACAAGTTAGTTCATTGAAATTGTCAAGAGATGGTGCTAGGTGTATCCTGAATCGCGCTATAACTTTTTTTTTGAAAGTATAAGGTGTATTAGTACTTAAAATAAAATTTTGTGTTTCCATGGATTGCATCCATGATCGTGCTTTAAATTAAAGTGCTCCTAAGTAGTTTCAAAATAGTTTTTGGAACGTGATCCAAATTTACATAATATTTGATTATATTTAAGCGACTTCTAAAAAGGAGTGTTTTCAATTCGACCTTGTATTTAATTTTTTTTTTATGTTTGTTTGCCGATTACGCCGCCATTTGGGTACCGATTTTCAAATTTTTTTTTTTGTTTGAAAAGGTATACTTCCAAGGTGGTCCCATTGTCTTCAGGTCAGGATCAGATGATGGGATCCTGGAGAAATTGAGGGAACTCCTCAAATATTATAGGCAAGCGTATACCGATTTAGGTATTTTTGATAGTAACTTATGTTGGAACTGATGATGAAGACCATAAATGGCGTAGATGGGTTAGTCGCATATAGATTTCTATAAGTTTGTACGGAACCCTCGGTGCGCGAGTCCTACTCGCACTTGACCAGTTATTTTATAAGAAAAAGCACTCGTACGTTAATGAATACAAAATTACGGAGACGCTTTTTATAACTCTTGCATAATTTATTTTTTGACACTCAATATATTTATTATCTATGGTCGTCAAAGTGCGTTCGGAAACACATACCACACGACTTCAATAAAATAACGCGAAACGTGGTATGCATACATATATTTGGCAACACGATACATTTAAAATCAAAATAACTTAAATAAACATGTCACTCAAGTAAACGAAATTATGTTTTTTGCCTTTTAAGTCAGTTGTTTTTTTTTAAGACTTATTTAAAGAAGTCTTAATGTTATAATAATTTGTATCGCAATCGGATGAATGATATGGCTGCGTATAATTTTCATAACATGTTTTAATTATTTAACAATCAAAAAAACCTATCTTTTATATTAGACGTATTTAAAAATACTGTTCAATTTACTTCATACAGTTTATATTAACTTCTCGGAGTAAAATTCTTTGGTATAAAGAAAACGTACATTCGAACACATCTTAATTTTCTAGTTCAATGGTTTGAAATTTTTATATCTCGATGTTCTAGTAAGTTTATTTTTATAAATAGCTATTGTTTCGACGTGCAACCTTTATGACTATGACAAGGGCTGGCTGAATTAAAAAAAAAAAAAAAAAAAACTAAAAATAACATTCGATTTAGAATGACTAAATTTGGAAGAATATAGAAACACGGCGATGACCAGGCGCACAGAATTGACATGAGACAAGCTAGATAAGATGGAACGACAATAAATAAAAATTTAAAAAAGAAATAACCTAACAACCTCATAAACGAATCCTATATATATGAATTTTCTACAATATTTTGAAATCGGCGTAAGTAAAACTTTTTACGTGTTATTTACTTTTAGTTTACATGTATGAAATTCGTTTTTAAAGCCGGTTTTATTTATTAATATTTTACACTTTAAAAAAACATGTACAATGCGTATATATAAGTGATTCAATTATATTTCCACATAACAAAAGCGCAATGTAACGTAACACCTGAATAATTTATTATATGTTCAATCAGTCAGCAACGAACATTAATAGTAACCCTTTTGTTATGCTTTTACAATTCAGCACAATATCAGTTTGATTAAATAAAATTACACATGCAAAACACGTGTATATTAAAAGTTGTGAATAATTAAAATTAATCAATTGCTTCCAAAAATAATGAGAACAAATTGATGGGATTATATGGTTTTCTGGTAATATTGTCTATATTAATTTTATTAACTGTTACACGATGGGGTAATATTATTTAGCTCGCTAACCCAGCCTTTGAGCGGCCTCTATCGGTAATTCGATTGGGTACATGTGGCTATAGAAGAGAAGGTACGGTCAGTAGAATGTAATATTAATGCTTTTTTATTTGTTGATGTAAAAAGGAATTTTATTGTTGCGTAATTACTCTTACTGTTAAAAGCAGCATCTTTAATCAGTAAATAAAAATAATTATCTTTTTAAAATTCAAAGAATTGTAATATTTTTAAATGAATTCATGGATGCATATGCATTGCCTTTTAAGTAATATACCGACATAAAACGAATAGTTATTTTATTTATTCATTATATAAAATCCAAAACGAGGTTAGCTTTAAATTTGATCACCCAATTGATGTACGTTACACCTACAAATTGTAAAAAAAAATTGACAACACAAAAGCCTGTAACTGACTTACTTTTAAACATTTCAATTGATATTTTTTTCATACTTTTTTGCCGACCGTACTCCATAACTCGAACGCAGTTGCTATGACTGTAAAGGTATGTATGTTGCTGTCGACGACAGAATAGTTTTTGCGTGATGAATACCATCCATGACAAATATTGGCAGTTAAAATTATTCCCTTTGACGTTTTCAATACATAGCTTGACTTGAATGCATTGTGTTATTTCATATATAAAGGGACAGGAGCCGATCTACCCACAAAAAATCGGTGCCTCACAGATAAATCGATTGAATTAATAAACCCAATGAAACAATAAGATTAGACATATATTTCACCAGCTGACCCGTGTATCAGTTATCGAGCGTGGAAAACAATGATTAAACTATTACAATGGTTATTAAAAAATGGGGGTTGGTGATAAAAGGGTAAAAATTTAGGGCTGTATGTATTTTTAATGCCACATTATAGAAAAATAAAAACAAAAAAAAATTGTCCAAAAATTTAAAAAAATGTTAAGGGTACAACCCTTACACTTAGTGGTATGAAAAATAGATGGTAGCCGATATTCAGACCTACTGAATATACATATAAAATTTGGTAAAAATCAGTAAAGACGTTTCAGAGGAGTAAGGTAACTAACACTGTGACACGAGAATTTTATATATAAGATTTAAAAGTTTTATTATCTACCTACACAATTTATATGATATAAAGCTTGAAGCGAGATTTAAGCTCTGTATTCTAACCAAGAGTGTACTTCAGAATCCTTTGAAAATCTTAACATAATTTATATGGAAGACAAAAGAACTGTAATGAATAGGTTAAAACAAATTTTAATATCAAATAAAAATGATGAGAAGTTATTACCGACTATTGCTTGTACATCGACTAATAATAAAAATATTAATTAAAATAAAAGAAACCGCAAACATGTGAGTTTCACTGCTCGCAATCGAGACGTCTATTGATTTGAACATGGTTTTACCAATATATTTCACAATTGGATGCTGATAAGCAATAATCACAAATATTTGAAAAACCTTCTATTAGATAATGTATTAAATATATCAATCTGCGTTTAATTCATTATATCTCTTTTCGAAATAGGAAAGAAATGGATATATCCGATTCCAAACAAATTTAGTAAGAATGGATTTGACATCTTTAGACGCCATTTTCTCAAAATGAAGTCCGTGTAGCTTGACATAGTATTGCTTATCAGCGTCTAATTACACTCTGACTCATGTAGATTATATATGGATGCTGATAAGTAATAATGTGTCAACCCACAAAAGGTCGAAACCGAAAATATTGATGTATTCTGTTTATGCGTCACTTATTTAACATTTATTCAAAATATTTTTAAGTCATTTAAACTCAATAAGTACGGATGAGAGTTTCTTAATTTAATATTTCGAATTTTACGTGCGTTCCATATTTTGCAGTTTATACTATAATCTCAAATATTTGAAAACTTCATATTTAATATAACGGGTTTTATCGCGTTAACTAATGGTAGTAATACCTTTTTATTGCCCGACGTTTCGACGTTTCGGCACGACGTGTGAATAGTATAAATCGCGAAAGTTTAAAATATATAATTTGAAAACTTATTATAAGACCTTAAATATATATATCAAGCTGCTTTTAATTCATTATACCTTTTATCAAAATAGAAAAGAACATACAGAAGAACACACAGAAAGAAGAAAAACATCCGAACTTCAATAGAGAAGATGGTTGGAGACATTCGAACACCTGGGATCCACTTATTAAAAATTTAAAATCCCAAGTCCAACAGACTGCAAGACCAAAAGATACAGTTAGTGCCTTCTGCGTGCAACCGGAACGTTATTCGAGATACCATCTAAGAAACCGTTGGCGGTAGTTGTAAATAATATTTTCTAAAACCTCAAATAGACAAATGTCACCTTAGTCTACCCGTGACCACGAACGCTGCAAAGTGCTCGAAACGTCGGGATGATAAAAATAATTAATATACGCGATTTAAATCCGTTTAAAATAAAATTGTTAAGAATATGTTTGACATCTCTAGACGCCATTTTCTCAAAATGAAGTCCGAATTGCTTGACACCGTATTGCTTATCAGCGTCCATATGTACATTTGTGATCGCGTTACATATTTCATATCTACTTTTAACGGAACAATTGCGTTACCAAATGAAAGTGTCTATTCTCCTGTCGTCCCCTGTCCCCTGTTCGTGAGGTCGGTGACGTTGACAGATGTGAATGTGTCAGAAAACCGAAAGCTGTTAGTGGCACGTGTTAAACAGACCTAGCATTTTCATGATAACTTATCTGTTATGAAGTGACGTGGTTAACATAACAATTCGAATTGTTGGGAGCTTGTTATAATTGGCAAATTGCCGTTTATATAACACTACATTAATGTAATTTTATTTATTACATTAGATAGGTGTGACCTATGATTATTAAGATAATCCATACATTATATTGACAATTGCTGTGAATAATTGATAATAATAATAAATAAATTATAAACGCATCACACTCAACGGCCCCCATTAAGTTCTCATGGCCTTATTTCGGGGGACCAGAAACACATACAACACTAACACATACACCCAGACTACGATATACATCCGTATGGCCCATACAGACATTTGCCGTGAGCGGGGATCAAACCCGCGACCGTTAGCGCTTCAGTGAGTTGTAGTACTCACTTCGCAAACGTATCTGTCAAATGATAGAATTACATTACATTAATTAAAAAAAAACCTTTCAGGGTTTTCATTTGTAATTTTCTAGATGACGCTGCAGCAAGCTATTCCAACATATACCGAACTTAAGACTCTAAAAGCCCCATAAAAAAAAATCTAACACATTTGATCAACTTTTTGTGGTCTAATAACTCGGTCAATTGGGTTGATATACGTACTCATAATAATTATGTTTACATTTATTTTCTATCAATTCAAATAGAAAGCGCTCTTCATAAAGATAAACTAATTTTCTAACTAAGAAATTAGATCTAAAGTTTGAATATCTCGTTTTAATTTACTACGTTCGTAATCAAACTTTATTTTAGTTTTATATTCAATCAAAGTTTATTTTAGTTTAGTTTATAAACTGCGTTCGCAAACTCTGTGTTTAACGGTTTTAAGAAGAATTAGTTTGAATATAATTAAAAACAATTAATTATTAACAAAATTGTTTTGTGCATTTAAAGTATAGTGTATTTTTCTTTATTTCTCTTATTTAGCAGATATATATGGCATATCTCTAGCCACACATCATAGTTAGATAAAAAAATATCGATTGAATAATTGAACTGATTCATTTGTAATGAAAATTTATAATGAAAATAAATTGTTCGAAAATACGTGATTATCGTTCGGGGTATTATTACCAACTAAGCATAAGTAGAGAAAAATAGAAAATATTAAGATTATTTTTTATAACGCACTTGATTTAATTCTAATTCTATTGGCTTTTTTAGGTTTTTTATTCAAGATCTAGATTGAGAGATTTTAAAGCGAAGAAACACGTACATTATATTAAATAGTGTTAAGTTTTTTTTATGCCACGGAAATTGAAATTTTATGATGTGAAGTTTAATTTGATAATAATGACTCCGGAGAAAAAAAACAAATTGAATCGAACGATTTAGCTGATCAGGTTCCGTTAAAACGTATAGGCACTTTTTACAGCGATTTTGTATAGAAAACAATTTGCTGTTGTTAAGATATTCCATTCTGGAGATCGTCCGATTTTCATTAGACCTGGATAAAATTGATATGGATCACTGTGCAATAAGCTTTTAAAGAGAAAAATATACAAAGCATAGCTTATGCTTTGTATCAAAGTGATTTAAAATCGACGAAGACATCGCGTCACATACACATAAAAGGAGAAACGAATTTCTTCTTTGAATAACAATAATTTGAATATTCCTTAATAATTACAGAACAAGGTATTTGTTTTCATTCTATTATTCCGATCTTTTGTTATCTGAAATGTAATTTCAATACGGAATTCAATATTTTCCGATATTGAATGACGATACGTTTGGTCTTTCAGCAATTAATTATAGCAGTTTAACATTTACAAAGGGTGAAATAAAATCCATCATACTCACCCACTGATGATTTCGTAACACTCAAGGCCAACCGTGACGCATCGGCTCGCGTCGCGGCACGTTAGGATATCGTGAAACGATACGATCGTGAATGTGGTATGCAGGTAGATGTTATGACGTAGGTATCCGCTAAGAAAGGATTTTGATTAATTCTACCAATTTTTTTTCTACCAATTTCTTATCAAATTACAATCTTACAATACATAGTGGATAAAAGTTTATACGAAACTTTGTCAATTTTAAACCAAAAAAATATACGAATTGATAACTTCCTCCTTTTTGAAGTCGGTAA
Source organism: Hypolimnas misippus (assembly GCA_037950945.1). Lineage (NCBI taxonomy): Eukaryota > Metazoa > Arthropoda > Insecta > Lepidoptera > Nymphalidae > Hypolimnas > Hypolimnas misippus. Next base: position 4,986,777 of record JBBEEQ010000024.1, read on the forward strand.
AATATATAGATTAAGTCGGTTTGGTCCGCTGGTTTAGAAACCTTAGTCCAATTTTCATGGAAATTTTCCTTTATCGTTCATGGAGACTTTATCTATGTATATTCGATTACGGTTACCCTACCCTATTATCTATTTTGAGTGAACAAAGATCTATCTAAAATCTGTCCAAACAACAACGAACTGTTATTTTATATCATACCTTCATATGTAGGTACATATATCGTTGGTTTGCAAGAATATCGTAATAATACAAAATTCTAACAATTAGAACTAAGTATGTCAAAAGACCATAAATCTTTGATGTTTTATCATGAAAAGAGTTGTGATGATGAATTTTCTTTAAATCAATAAAGTTGTAACATCAAGAGATTATTTCAATTTTGCAACTATGCACCAACACATTAATAAAGAAATTAAAAAAACTCCGTTCCCTAAAATTCATCATATTTAGTTGCATCGATATTCTTGAAAAGCAGCGATATATGAACTCGTATTATTGTAAAACTGCGTTATTAATTTTTTGAATAATTAATTTAGGAGCGATGAATCGAATTTGTTGATTAAAAAAAAACTATCCTGTATTATTGCTCCATTTGGTAGTGTCACTAATAAACATTAGACAAACTAGATAGGATGGTTATTAATTGTCCTCTCACGCAAAATTAACGAATACATTTTGATGAAACTCTACAGTAATATAGATTAAACATCAAAATAACACACAATAGTGTTTATCGACGTACCACGTAAGCAAAAACGCGGGAAGTGGTTAGTCTTTTATATTTATATAATAAACACTAATACACATCATCGTGAAATGTTTCTATCATATTTGCTTTTATAACTTTTACTAATTAATATTCTAAAACGAATCTCGTATGGGGTTTTACTGAAAATCCTCTCACTGTGAAGTTGTCTAGCTTAAATGTACCTAAGTAACAGTAAGCATAATGTATCGTTGGTCTAGATTTTATAGTTCGTACAAAATACTGAACGTTATAGGAGAGGCAACAACTTCGTTTAAAAATAACTGTAATTAATATGTTTCATTTTTAAATGATTTATACTTAAGATATTGTAAGAACTATTATTATTATATAAGTAAATGATACCGTTTTTACAAAAAAATTCAAATAATTTTTTTTACCATAATTGTTAGTTACGGGGTATCACATAGAGCGACGATGTATTGCCCCGCCCTTGACAAAGAGGGGAAAAATAAATTTATGTTTATGCGGTCGCTATTGTTTCACAAGCTCATCCACTGGGATAATATGAAGGTCAAAAATGTCATCAAAATCTCTTTAGCATTTTTAGACTTCATAGGGAACATACACACACACGTCAATTGTTGTATAAATATACACACGGCAGACACACGGCAGTGTGTTTGCCAAGTTTGCAAGTTTAAATTATCCTCATTTGTTTCTTGTACACAATGATTAAGACTTTAAAAAATGTTACTGACTTCAAAAGTGAAACATACAAGTTTTTTACGCAGACAACTCACTCATTTCGATTTTAAAATCAAATCGCTGAATGAATTTCGATAAAATTTGAGAAACAAATTTGGAAGCATATCCTATCAAACAAAAATCGGTTAATAAATGAATACAACGGTAACAAATATTTTAAAAAATCGAATTAAACACACCCTCCTTTTTTGAAGTAGGATGATAATGTATTATATCCACGTGTCGGTCCTTAGTTACTGCGGGATGATGTAAATAAGATGAGCTTCACCACTCAGTCTATAAATGTACTCACGCGGGCCTCGCTTTAGTGCTATTTGAGCAGGTTTTACGTTTATAGGAGGCTACATCAAATTGATATTGAAGGGATTTAGCTTAAGGTAGACGGCTGTGTATATTGTACCTTTTACCCAACTGCGCGAAGCAAAGGAGGGTAATGTGTTTATCAGTCTATGTATGGATGTATACATACATAGACTGATGTATGAATAAATACAGACATACATTTTGTGAAAAAGAAATAATGTTATTTGTTAAATGACGTTTTTTTTTTAATTCTTTATAGGTTAAGCTAAACGTATGTTGAAATGTGCCACAACAAAATATGCAATTAACGTCGCAGTGGATACAGCTCTTTTTTTTCTTTGTTAATATTTTACGAAATTGGTTTTGCGCTGCGGACAACTGTGTCATTTGTATATTAACAAAAGCCTAGCTTAACTTTTTATATAAAAAAGGGGATAAACGAGCAATTATTACCACCTGATGTTAGGTCACTATGTTGCCGGCTTTTGACGTAAAGTTGTCTATACACTCGACGCTTGTAAACCACCAAATTATTAGTATAGATGCACAAATAAATCGCCATCGGCAATAGTAACAGAAATCGCTCATTTAGAGTTCAAATAGGTACGAAATTTGCCCGTGTTTTATAAATTGCAAACAGTATCTTGTTAGCAAAAACGAGGACAACAATTTATGCACCCTAACCGTTTACAATCGTTGATTCAATCCGGGTAAATCGTGAGCGAGCTTATAGGATTCGATCAGCTGACTTGCCGTCCAATAATACAATCGTGGCTTTAATGAAACGCTTTACTTAAAACTTGAATTACATTGTGAAATTTGTGCTATCTATATATTAATATTAATAAGTGAATCGAAAACTTTGCACTCTTTTTTACGAAAATTGTGCGGACGGAGGAGTATGAAATTTCGCACACTTGTCTGTACTATTATAAAGGTGAAAATTTGTTTGTTTGTTTGAACGCGCTAACTTCAGGACCTAATGTTTCTAATTGAAAAATTATATTTGTTTTACATAGTTTATTTATTGAGGAAGACTATAGGCTATATTACAGCAAGCTATAATTCATAGGAATGAAGCAGTACCTATAAACGTGAGTGTAACCGCAGGGGACAGCTAGTAGTTTATATAGAGAAGGAATGTGGAATGTTTTTTTTTAATTATGCATAAAATGAATAAAATCAATAAAAATAACACCATTACACACATTACCACGTAATTTACACACACACGCACACTTTTTTGTTTATTGTTAAACTCTGTGGTCAGGTAGAGCAGTGTGGTGAATAAAACAAAGAACCTTGAAAACGTTTTTGCCTAGATGTCCAAATGGATAGTCACAGATTTAACAAAAAAATATTTTGTAAAATTTAAAATCCTATACAAAGACTCATTAAAATGTTCTTTTTTATTTGTGTGTTTAATTAAAAGTAGAAAAGAGCGCGTTCCACGGTGCGATGATTAAAGGGAGATGTTCAGTGTGGGGCATGAATCGGGCCAATGGGTTTAGGTACGACGCTATATTTAGCTGAGGCTGAGGGTTGAGTGTGGATACCATGAACAAGGGACTTATGGGACAAATTAACTTCGATTGTCATGTGTATTAACATAATATTTTACTGCTTTAAAATTTTGTTTTTAAGGAAATTTGAGCGTGGCTTTGTTAAATTTTAAATTAGCGACATGGTTCTTTAATTCTAATGTAATAATTGTATTTCTAATAGTTTAAAATTGTTCTATGATTAAGTTTGTATTTCAACGATTTTCTGAAACACAACTGATCCTATTTAGATAGAGTCCTCAAGAAAAGGTTTAATATAGATACTTATAATTTGAGGATCTGGTGGAGATAATTGGAGATATACAAGGACATTTTTTAACAACGTTTAGTAATTTGTTACCTTACATATATAGTTTATGTTTGACTTTTAATTAAGATCATTTAAGCGGGAGGTTCAAAAATCTAATATATCACATTTCGCATTTAGAAAAAGTTTTTATTTACATATAAAATAGTCAAATATTTGAGAACCACTGCACCGGCCCGTGACTCACAAGTTCAGTTTACTATTACCTTAAATAAATAAGAGAAAAATATAAAACACTTTCTAGTGACCACTCAAGCAACGAGCCTAATTGGGCGCGAAAAATAAACGAACACTTCAACAAAACTGATTTGTTTTGTTGTAGTGTTCGTTTAAAAACTGATTTGTTTATGGTTCATGATGTTTTAGGCGAGAATTACACTTGTAAGTTTTACTCTAATAGCTTTTAACCAAGTAAGAGATAAAAAAAACATTATTAATCTTTATGAAACTAAGTGTAATTTGAAATAAAACAATTTTACACGGATTTCAATCGCGTATATAATTATTTTTATCATCCCGACGTTTCGAACACTTTGCAGCATTCGTGGTCACGGGTAGACTAAGGTGACATTTGTCTATTTGAGGTTTTAGAAAATATTATTTACAACTACCGCCAACGGTTTCTTAGTTGATATCTTAAAAAACGTTCCGGTTGCACGGTTTCGGTTAAGTGTAATTTTCGCCTTCGACTTATACCCATTTGAAGGACCATCATTAAAAGTCAAACGCCTGTAAAGATACGCGATAGCTATATCTATTTAGTTGTTATTTGTTTCGCCTGAATTAGTTTCCCAACCCTCAAAGTAACGGTTGCGATGCATAATATATAATGTCTATAAACTTCAGCGGATTATGAAGGAAAATTTCAACAGGTCTATACATAAGCGAGTAGAAAATTTATGAAAAACATTACTAGCCGCAAGTTCATGATGGATCCTAAAGTTTGACTACGATTAGTTGGTTAATTAATCAAAATATCTAGATGGAAATTTTAAACCAAAATCATTAAAAGTTTGTAAAGATTTAATTATTTAAGGTTACAATTTTCATCTAGAATTAACATTAGGGCGCTCCCTCACTGGGTGGCAATTTAAGATTCGTTTTTGAGTATTGCGTTACAGTATTGATTCACTGACTTAGTATTCGCCTGTATTATAACGGTCCAAATTCAATTTTGTGCGTTCACTTGCAGTCGTATTAATGGTTTTTACAATTTTCGACGAAGTGGTAGTGGTACTGTTTATGCGAATTGATGTTACACATATACACACATATCACGAGTGTTTAAAATTGTAATAATCTATGCATAGACAATGCACTGAAATTCTCACTTTTTTTTCACTCACCGATGTAACGTTTGAATCAAAATTGTTTCTTTACAGGCGAATATCCGTGGTGAGAAAGAGACTTTTCACTAAAACGCAATTCGAAGTTCAATTTTCAATGTTATAATTACCATAACTAGTTAGGTCTTGATAGTAAAACGAATACAAAGAAATTTTTCATAAAATGTAAAGGATTTTTGCGACTTACGTGATCAATGTTATAAATTGGCCAATTATGGGTTACTCTTTAAAGTTCATTAAAATCTGTTCAATGCTTGTTGTGTGTGAACGTAAAACAAATATCCATCCACTCACTTCTACCCCCTGTTTGCTGCGCACTGTTTGCCACTGTATTTACTATTGCAAAATGTACCCAAATAGTGTCACTTTAACAATGTTTTTTAATGTTGTTTTTTGATCAATTCACATCCATGAGCTCTATATTGCCCACGCCTTTTTATATTCCGTTGACATTTATTATTTTTGCGTACATGTACAATTGGATGCTGATAAGCAGTAATATGTTAATCCACACAAAGTCAAATTTAGAGATATTGATGTATTCTGATAATGTACTACGCGTTACAAGCATTTCAAATTTTACATTTGAATAACAATTCAACATTATTTCAAGTGATTTGAACTAAATAAGTACAGAAAATTTTTATTAATGTAATGTTTAGAATACTGAAGCATGTTTCATATTTTCGATTATAATCTCAAATATTTGAAAAACTTATTATTAGATAAAACTTTTTACTAGCTAATCGGCTTTTAATTCATTATACCTTTTATCAAAATAGAAAAGAATATATGTTTTTATAATTCTTCAAACAGATTTATTAAGAATAGGTTTGACATCTTTAGACGCCATTTTCTCCAAAAACAGTCCGTGTAGGTTAACCCAATATAAGCAATATTGGGTTAATATACACGGCTAATCAACGTCCAATTGTATATGGTACGATACTTAAAATCAGCAAATACTTAGGACTAGAAAACTAAGGTCTAACTTAGAGTCTCGAAGAACGTAAGTTCAAACTTTACAATTTTTTCTGTATCTTTTTTTGTCCTTTTTTGTTGTTTTTTTTTAGTTACATTTTTTGGTTGATGTTTTGAATGTTGTTATTTAACGCTCAATCTTTTTCCGGGGAAGCGGATTAATGTAAGTGCGATGACCCATATTCTACGTCGCTATTGTTTTTATTTCTTGGGATTATAATAAACAAGTCCACCCTATTACGTACAAATCGTTTAACCCACGTGATCGAGCACGCACAATATGTATCTATTGTGTGATAAAGGTTACGGAATACGGCATCATGTTTTATTTTTCCCACAAAAATCATGCCTTGTCATAAACGTTCGCTCGAACATATGATATGGGTAAACCGTTTTTGATTATCCCCTTTTAATACCTCCCTTTCTCGGGAAACAAGGACATAATAATCATGTTGAGTCAAGTATATATAGCTGAGTATATATGTATAGCTTATATATATATGATATATTTCCATGTTAAGGTTTTAACATTATTAGATCAGTGGTTTCGTATCAATAATATTACCTATTACAAATCCCTACTAATCCCTAATTAATCTAGGCGAAATATCTCATGTGTATGGCATACAGAGGTCTTTATAGTCTTACTAGCTATTATACACGACTTCCCTTAAAATGGAAATACCTAAGAGCTCCATCAGAGGGGCGCTTGCGGTCGATATTACTGGACGAACTGCACGGGTGAGGCCAATAAGTTCAACTGCAAGCAGTTACGTGCGGTTGTAACAATTTAACATTGTAACATTTTACTTTTTAATCTACGATTTTCGAATAACGATTTATAGGATGCTTCAACGCACACAACTGCAGTGGAATGTGTGCGGTTCATGTTGACTGCATGCAGTTCAAATCTCGACCGCAGACAGATGAACATGTCAACTGCAGTTTGTGTGAGGAGCCATAAAAATCCTCTAATTTAAAGTAGCTGGTATAAAATATTTGCGCATAGAACGATATAATCCAAGTCTAAAAGTTGATCTAAGCAGTGTAACAATAAGACCAAGAAGATATAGGATACCTTACTTCGTAAATGGTCCAAGTGACATTTTGATGAAATCACTTTTGACCGTCATAACTAAATTTAATTTTTTATAGAACATTTCACAATTATCACTAACTTGCATCTTGGAAAAAATGTCTTGTCGCCGTACTTTAATACTTACAATTTATAAGGTGTGAATTACACTTTTACGTACGTTTCATTCTCGTAACTGATATAAAACATGTTTGTCTCTTCGCAGTACGTAAATCGTGAGTTTCAATAATGTCGGTATTGCTGACAGTAAATTCTCTCAGGTGTAAAAGCAAAGCAAAAATATTATGTCATTTTTTTTACGTCTGTGAACAAAAATCACGAGTTCAACTCTCCCCTAACATAGTTTATAATAATAACCATATAAAAATATTGAATGTAATAAAATTAATACTAACAAGTTAAAATTATTATACTCACTCGTATTATAGAACGAATATAAAACATATAACTCAATATAATTTCAAACATTAACATTGCACAAAATTTTCTTGCAGAAATTTTGGGCATACCGTTCGTTAAGCTTCGGGCGCTTTTCAGAGTATATTATTAAGTATACCATAAAACATTTGAAATTTTCGTATCATCGTTGACTAAACGTATATCACATTCCATTTTTTACTGAATAAAGTTTAATAAAATATGAACGTTACTAAATGATTTTTTTAAATTTTTTCTTTAAACCATGCTCCATCCGTCTCTAATGCGACTATCTTTGTGTTTTTGTCCAAGTGCCCAAAATAGTAGGACATTTACAGACTGTTACATTTAAGAAAATTCTATGAAACATCTTTTCAAAAAAGATTTTACGAACTGACACACCATTCTATTACAAATTTAGCATATCTTGAGATCTCATCTCAATGTACACGAAGGACTAAGTTTGCATTTGTCAGCCGATATTGAGATGTTCGCAAATATAATTTTATTTCGTACAGGTGTAGGTGTCGTGTAAATATTGCTTGTTTGTGATGAGGAAGTAAAGGAAACACGAGTTAGATGGAATCCATTTGCCGAATCCGTTTCATATTGGAGTATATAAAAGGTCGTGCGGGTTCTATTGCATATAAAAAAAATATTTCTTTTTAAAAGTATAATCTTTTAAATTTGTATTTATTCCAATAATAACTATAAGGCAAGAATTACTTTGGTAAGTGTGTGTCGTAGCTAATATAAAATGAGTTTATAACCTGGTAACTTATTTAGGTATAAACAAACGGAGATTTTCAATAAATACGTCACAGACAATAAATTCTTTCAGGTGTAAAAGCAATGATATATATAAATCTTATGAAAGTTTTCGAATAAAGTTACAAGTGTAATGTATGTCTAAGGCGAGAATTACATTTATAAGCTTTGCTGTCAGAGTTTCGTACATAATTTGTTTACCAGGGCTTTAACCTGAAAGTATTTACAGCCAGTGCTTTACTTTTAACACTCACAGCTAACGTAACTACTTATCCCGTATCTGTTACTAGGTTACAGGTTTGTTTTTTATCATTTACGAAAATAAGTTCAATAAATGTAATTCTCGCATATTAAATATTATTTAAAAACAATAATGCCTGGAAGATATTTCCTTAAGCTGGATTCGGAAAATCTTCTTTGGGCTTATTTACGAGTATGACTTTGTCTTATAGTCTTGTATCCTGGTTTCTATATTTATAAGTTAATTAATTCATTTAATCGTTATAAAATTTAATGAAATTAAATAGACTATTTTCAATAGATTGTTAAATTGTATAATTTATGAGTTCTGAATTATCTGCGGTCTATCGAAAACCAATATTGTGATAATTTTGTACATTAATAAAGGTAAAATTAATAGAACCCATTGAATGTATTAAAATTTTGTTTAAAAAATGATCGACGCTTAACTTTTATACAGGTATAGGTATCGGAAATCGATTGAACGATGAAGCTTTGTGTAGAAAAGTGATATCTAGGAAAAAATGAAAACGCCAGCCGTGATTTCCATTAGCATAAGTGGATTTCTCTACAATTTCAGTATCAATTCATCTGACTCGATAGTTCTAGCAACATCTTTAGCGGCGGTTTCTTATTTTTTATCTATTTTTAATTCCCGACCAAAAACGAGGGGCGTTTTAAAATTTTTACGTGTGTATTTGTATGTCTGTCCGTGACATCGTAGCTCCCTAACGAATTTATGTTTTTTTTAAAGCTGATGTACATAGTCCAAATTTTTTTTTTATTAGCTATAACCTATGAATATCTGTCAAACGTTTACAGGATATCAACTCTTTTATAGTTGTTAAAAGGATCTCAGCAACTTTTACCTCCCTAAAATAACATAGTTACGTAAGCTTGACCTGATGCAGGAGCATCATGTGGAATCAGTAGGATATACAACTTCTCACCAACTAACAGCAACAGTATCTTATTGGATTTCCTTGAAATGGTCTCAATAAATAAATTGTCGGGGTTTTTATCAATTTTAGATATTATTCTTGTCATTTAATTCTTGTGGTCCAAGAGCGAGTATCATTTTCAACACGTCATTTTAGTATATTATTATTTAGACAAATTATTTTTAAGAACCGGAAGCCTAACCCATTTCGTTTCTTACTTCCTATTTCCCTTATTCCTCTTAAAGCTGTCAATGACTTTGCTTCACTGATGTAATTGTTCACGAGCGGCGGTGATCAGGGCACTCATGTGTAATACGGAACCCATGCTATGTGAGTCTGCTTCACGCTATACAAGTTATATGTTAGAATGTTGTATACATTTTGTGATGAACCGAGATGGTCGTCTAGTGATTAGAAGGCGTCGATCTCGGGCTATAATTGCGAGCTCAAACCCTGACTAGCACCGCCGAGTTTTCAAGAGCTAAATTTGTGTTTAAATTAATCTCGAGCTCGATGGTGAAGGAATACATTGTGCGGAACCTGCAAGCGCCGGGAGAAATTCTGACACATGTATATCCGTTAACCCGCAGTGGAGCAGCGTTGTGGATTAAGCTCTAAAATTTCTCCTTAATAGCAGAACAGGCTTTTGCTCTGCAGTGGGACATTTACAAGCTGTTACTTTACAATAAATGTAGTGAAAACAACGTTCTAAACAAATACACGCTTCGATTACAAAGCCATTCATTGCTAGCTTGCGGGAGAGGCCGATTCGGCTGTATTCTATCGGAAATCGATGGACCACGGTTCTGTGTAGGAATTTAACAGGATTCGTGTATTAATTAGTTTCTCAACTAACCATTGTGGGTTTCGGGACATGATAGTTGTACATACGTTTATTAGCTTGTACCGGGTGTTTGACTACGAGACGAATAGCTTTCGTAACTGTCGGCTCTTGGTGTATTACATGGTTAACTATGTGAATTGTGTTAATGATAATTTTGTAATAAAATTATTATAGTAAATAAGTATAACAATACAATGACGTTTTATAAATATAGTTATGTTTCGTTCAACTACTTGACGTTAACAATCTGTACCAATTTTCTAATTTTGAAAAGCACTTTAATAGACTTATTGGTCTAAAACTTTTGCCTGTCATGCTCAGTCGTTAGATGATTGCTAGACAACGTCGTCCGATGTGGTCGGCAGTCTAAGTACCAAAATCCATGAGCTTATAATATATCTATAGCTATAAAATATTATTTATACAATAAAAATTAACACAATACGTTTAAAGCACAAATACATGAAATAAGATGTTTATGCAGTTGTATTTTAATTTTGAAATAGATTGTTATTTTTTTTAATGTAAACATTGCTACATTGCAATGTAAATATTTAGCTGTTACGAACATATCGTGTCGTGGTAATTATGCCAGAAACAGAATTAACAATCACATAAAGCCAAAGTTCATAATATTTTCTTGGCCCGTTTATTTGTAATAATTGTTTTTGTATGAATGTAATTTTATTTGTCAGGGGATTATATTAATGAACGTTGAATTCTTTCTTTGATATTAAATAAAAGCAAGAACGAGTATTTTTTTCTTTCAACGGAGGAATATTTCTCCGAAGTAATTATTTTCGATTAAAGGTACTTTGGATATTTTATAAAGGTACAAAAACATTGCCATTATGTTGAAATATATAACTATTTTTCTTTTACGTCAACTTAAAAGGAAATAATGAGTTAACTAACTGTCCCTTGTGGTTTCACTCGTAAACGCGGTTACTGCGCCGGTCCTATAAGTTGTAACGTAATTTAATATAGCCTATAAGGCTATAGCCTTCCTCAAAAAATAAACCACGTAACCAAAAATATTTTTTCAACTTGAACCAGTACTTCCTGGGATAAGCGGGTTTAAGCAAACAAACAAACTAACTCTTCAGCTTTATAATATTAGTACAGATTATAAGCTAAAAGCCTAACCCCCTCCCCTATTCCTGACTTAGAAAGTTCCTATTATTTCCTTACTTCCAATATCTTCCTATTATATTCCTAAATCTTATTCGCTCCTCTGATGCTGCAAATGTCCATTGGAAACGTAAGGCGACTCGTCTCCTTATTTACTAGGTATTATATATGTCGGCTGATAAATAAAAACTTAACAACTTAAATTACTATAACAATTAACATATTAAACATCACAGGCAAACGATCCACTCGAGCGTCTTTTTTCCAAGTCCCCTTCAAAGACAATTTTATAAACACCGACCTTAACAGAGCTCTATTGTCTTTGGCAATCTTCTGCTCTTACGTTCGGTTAGCACACGACGCGTCGGTAAAATGTGTGGCCACACCGCGTGCTTTGCTTGTTTATAATATCTCCGACATATATAATAGTTTTATATTTTAACTAAACCAACAACCAGCGTACGAAAAGTAAATTGCGGATGATACTAGGTACATATGAAGATATTTTTGGTTTATTTGTTTAGGATAACTGAGTATTGTTTCCTACTGTAAATAGAGGATTGTGTTGACATAATCAATATGAATACTAGCACACCCGTGACTCCGTCTGCGTATTTGACTCTACATTTGTAGCCCGTTTGATGATATCAGCTACAATACCGTAAATATTTATTATATGTATATTACATTCATTTGAGAAAAAATATACATATTTATTATATTATATAATGTTTAACTTCCACTTGAATCGGATATTGTTCACTATTCCATTACTTTGAATTTTGTTTTCGCGAAATTATTTTTTTTTTATTTATAAAAGAAAATAAATATATTAAAAAATTAGCCTAACTTACTTTTTACAATATTAGCTATCTGTGAGTGAAAGTCCCTCTCAAAATCAGTCCAGCCGTTTCAGATATTAGCCAGATTACAGGAACAAACATACAGAGAGGTAGACAAAAATTTTAACAATTGTTTTTTTTTATGTCAGTATCGTGTACTTTCATATACATTTAATTAAAAGATTTTAAATTAAAATTACAAACAGACACTCCAATTTTATTTATTAGTATAGATATAAATAATAAATAATAAGGTTGGCTGGTAGAGAATGCAGTAGCATTAAGCCCGCCTTTTGTTTATACTTTTGTATTGTACAATAAAGCATTGAAATAAATAAAATAAATAAATAATCCTTTCAGTAATTTTTGCATCAAAGAGAAACAATCATAAATCCTTCCAAACATTCGCATTTATTAGTCATGTAGGATTTTAGAATATATTATCCTAAACCTTCCTTAGTTCGTTACAAGAAAATTTGAAACTGTAATTTGCCTTAGTTCTCGAGCTACAGCGTAGCTCTTCTACAACTTCCCTCTGAGAATTATTTAATTGCTTCAAGAAAGATAGTCAAATTACAAACATCTTTGCATGCTCAATGGTTTACGTTTACGCGCATTATCCAAAAGGCCGGGACGAAAACGTATGACATATTAATTAAAATGATTAAATGGCTAGATATTTTGTGTGTCTCTATATATATGACGGCGACAACGATGGCTGGCAACGATGAATAAAAAACACATTTAGCTTTAAATATTTGTCGTGGAACAACAGTAATTTTTATTAAAAGTCGCTGAACTGATTTAATAGTAACGGGTAAACGCGGTGACATTGTTGTGAGTCAGGTCGACATAGTCTTGTTGGATAGTGGGGGACTGTGTCATGCACACTTACGTTTGAGAAATCGACCAGTCTACACCTCCAAATCGAAAATGTCGGTTTACCTACCTAGTATTTTTGGTTATACCTACATCCAGTATAGTTTTGAGAGAAAATCGTGATGGACCCCGTACCACCGAACGTAGACGAAGACGCGACTATCGCTCAGCCATCGCTGTCCCCGTCATATTAATACAAAGTATAATGAAAAATATAGACAAAAATACATCTAAAGCGAATAAAACTCTATACCAAACTGCATTTAATATAACTAACTTGTAGCGGAGTTACAAATTAGTTCCGCTCTGACACTTCAAACGAACGAGCTACGCGGGCATGACGGGAAAAAGTTGTAAGGCGAAAGTTTATGCACGTTAAACAATTATAGTAAATATTTTGTTAGGAAACGTTTTAACTCTGTCGTCTTTTTTTTATAACAGAGAGAAAATTTTATATGTACGAACTGAACTCCGAAAACACTAAATCTGTTTTATAAAATGTTATACCATTTCAAATGTACATTATTCTATTCATATTTGGACGCTGATAAGCAATAATGTGTCAACCCACGAAAAGTCAAATTTGGAGATATTGATGTATTTTCATGCTATGTCACCTATATAACATTATTCAAAAAAAATCAAGTCATCTAAACTAAATAAGTATGGAAAAAAGTTTCTTAACTCAATGTTCCGAATTTCAGGTGCGTTCCATAGTTTGCAATTTATAAAATAATTACAAATATTTAAAAACTTATTATTAGATAACATATTAAGTAAACCTATCTACTTTTGATTGATTATACATTTTATCAAAATAGAAAAGAAAAGATGAATATATACGTCTTCAAACAAATTTATTAAGAATAGTTTTGACATCTTTAGACGCCATTTTCTCAAAACGAAGTCCGTATGGCTTGAGACAGTACTGCTTATCAGCATCCATTTAATATAACGGGTATTATCTCAATAACTAATGGTAGCAATACCTTGTTTCAGCTAGTCAGCTCGTGACCATGACGAATGCAACTTCGTCGAAGCGCCGGGCAATAAAAAAGGTATTACTACCATTAGTTATCGCAATAAGACCCGTTATATTAAATATAAGTATAAATCGCGAAAGTTTAAAATATAAGATTACATTATTCTAGATGGTCATGCTATATTTCATTAAAGCGAGAAAAGTCGCGAGCAAAAACTAGTATTGAACGAATTATTTTATAACTATTTGCTTTATTAAAGTACAAATTATTATTTTTATTGTCCGTAATTTTATTAATAAGCAGAAGGACTTTTTTCTACGGTGTACTTCGTTCGAATGATGATTTTTGTAGCGAATAAAAATTATCGAGTTCTATTAGGTACTAAATGTTTTACAAGTTTTTCAACTACTTTATCTCACTTTCAAGAAACTAAAATGACGAGCAACAAAGCGAGATACAGTAAATCCTCTGTGAATAAGACGGACAAGACTTAATTTTTCTTTTGTGAAGTATATTTCAAAGTAAGCTTCTTGGTTTCAGTTTGAAATAGCTTTTAAAATACTGTCTGCTGAGTCGCTGATTTTGTTCGTATTTACTTGAAACATGGAATTATTATTTTGACTAGTGCCGGGAGACAGAAATACCTATAAGTTAAATTGCAATTGTATCCATAATTTGCGTAAACAAAATAACCTAAATCTTCCTAATCTATAAATTTCTAGGTATATTCTTATTGCTATACTTGATCTATTTATTAAACTATATAAATAAATATATTATTATTAAATTTCTAAAAAAATGTCTTTTAAATTAATTTTCAACATGGAAATCGTATTTGTTGAATATATGTATTGCATATTAAATTATAAATATAATAAAAAAAATCCTCGGTAATCTATTTATTGTACATTTTAGCAATCCTTTTAAGGGCCCTTCAAAAAGTTAACAAGAGCCCATGATGACAAACAACTGAATGCATCTTGATAACTCTATCACTTCGATCAAAACAGTTTTCCTACTCGTAGAAAAAAAACCAGATCAAATCAAAGATCATATCAAATCAAAATCGATCCATTCGTTTATGAGCTACAATTACAAAGACAAATAAACAGATACAGAGATTTTTGCGCCTGTAGTGGACGCTGATAATACTATTTCAAGTCACATGGAATTCATTTGGAGAAAATGGCGTCTAAAGATGTCAAACCTATTTTTAGTAAATTTCTTTGAAAAAGTATATACCCATCTTTTCTTTTCTATATTGATAAAAGCTATAATGAATTAAAATCAGACTGATATAATTAAAAGTTCTATCAAATAATAAGTTTTTCAAATAAATGAGATTATTGTATTAATTCCAAAATATGTAAGGCTCTTGAAATTCGAAACATTAAACTAAGAAACGTTGTTCTGTACTTATTTAGTTACTTACTTAGTTATTATACTTGAACTTTTTTTAAATTTTATTAAATGGGTGACTCAGTATCAAAATACATCAATATCTCCGAAATTGACTTTTTGTTGGTTTGCACATTATTGCTTATCAGCATTTAACTAATAAACTCAATTAGTAATTACGTCAATAAGCAATGCTTTTCCACTGAAATAATTTGGAGGATCTATAGTAGCATGTTGTATAAGTACACGGGAGTTTAACGCTAAATTAAAACAAAGCTAACCACCTGGCTTCCACGACCTAATTAGCTTTGCTTTGACACGAATAGACATACACTGATAGACGGCTCAGTAAAAGTTAACACGCGTATGTGGAACGACTCGAAAAATTCGCAAAATAAGATTTTATAGAATTTATATACCTAGATTATCTATGAAATTATACATTCACTGTCAAATGAATATTTGATGATTCCGCTATAGACAACAGCTTATCACAGATAAAAAATTGAATATAAAAAATATATATTAAAAATTTCGATATTGCTAGTGCATAGCACATGGCATGGTACGCAGGAAGGTGCGCATACAATCCCCGAAAATATTAAAACTTTAAATCAAAAAGAGGGATAAAGAATTTTTGATTAGATGTTTTAATTTTAATATTATTTCTCCATTTTTGGATTAATATTCTAAACATTAAACATACAATTTAAATTGAACGCGGCTTACCGGCATAGGTTTAGCTTTGGTACTAATTTTTAAATTCGGTGTAATTATCTCCAGTTTAAAATAATATTACAAATTGATTTAGTATTAATCGATATTCTGCTAATTCAATCAAACAAATTTTTTACCTGAATAATACTTCTGTGATTTTTAATGTCTTGCCTGCAATGTAAACGCAGAATAAAGCGAAATCGCTTTCATCGCAAGTTATTTAGCGTTATAAATCGAATTTGACGTGCGCCACAAAACTAAGAGCTGGCCAAGCATTCGGGAGCCTGAGGTCTAATTATGATACACAATCGTTATCAAAATATGCAATGTTTTGATAATTAAATGAGGCGTTTTTGTAAACGCTCCCCTAGGCTAGAAAAGTGCTTTCGGTGCCCTCTCCAGGTAAAGGAGTTTCGCAGAGGCAGGCCGACCGTCCGGGCGCCAGGGTAGCATGCATAAACGATCCCATAGCACCCAACTAAGGTGATGAGGGCATCGCTGGATTTTAATGGGTAGTCTAGTGCGTCTGTTAGTGTCAGGAGTCCCACATACCCGCCTGAAATCTCGTGCGGAATAGAGTGTTAAAAAAAGGCGTTTTTATTAATAAATAAATAATCGACTGTCACAATTTAGTATTTTTAGCGATAGTTTAGCGTTATTACCCTCACATTTTAATGGCAAAACGCAACTTACCATTAATAAATATTAGTATAGAAAATTAGTAATTAATGTTCTTCTCTAAAAGCTTAATTAAAATTTGTTAAAGTTTTAAATTGTTTTCAAAGCGATCTCATAATTTGTTAAATTTTCAAGTCCAATTAAAAACTTGAAATTGTTTCCTACTTTTTATTAAATTATTGAAAATCGAACAATTTCCGTCGATTAATTTATAAATGTTAAGTATAATATGTTTTGTTTTTACAAACTCGGAAAACATTAAGACGATGATAGAATCAAATTATTAGGTACCTTATCAATATTTACTTAACAGTTATTTATTTGTTACGACCTAAGTAGTTTCGGAGATAGGAGGGAACTGATAAACATACGCACATATCAAAATCATAACTTGGTTTCGTCTGCTGAGCTGTAAGTTCGAAACGTTATAATCACATTACCATTCACAGTGTATGTTTTATGCTTCACTAATTAAGCCGCGTTTGTACAGACGACATTGAAACAAGCTAACTCGTGCGGTGGTTGATCTAATTAGATTCGCTCAGCACTTAAACGTGCACTAAGAGCGATAAAATTGTGTTTAAGATATATATATATACATATAAGAGAAGTAAAAACGTTGTACCCCTTTGTACGAAAACTGCGCCGACGGCGGAGTATGAAATTTCGCATACTTTTAGATTATATAAATAATGCTAATATTTTTTTAATTATGCATAAAAAACATTACAGATACTACTATGCACCTATTTGGCACACATATCTCTACACACATATATACTCTATTGTTTATTGTTAAGTCTGTGGTCAAATTGAGAATAGATAATCTGTGGTCAATCTTGAATATTTAATGAACTATGAATTCCGACCGCTAGGCGACCGCTGGTCTATATTAACATATGAAGCTGAAGTACTAGTTTGAACGCTTTTATTGAGAATTACAAATTGTTTAAAAAAATATTTTTGTGTTAGATCAGTTTAGTAAGTTTCCTTTCCTGCGTCTTCTTCTGCATAAAATATTGGTTATTTAAAAATGAACTGATTACCAAAACGAATTTAGAATAAGTAAGGTAAAAAGCAATAGATAATTGAACGCTGACAATCAATACTATGTCAAGCCACACGGACTTTATTTTGAGAAAATGGCGTCTAAATATATCAAATATATTTTTAATAAATCTGTTTGAAGAATTACATATGAAGCTGATTGATATTATTTAAAGTTTTATCTAATTATAGGTTTTTCAGATATAGGTATGAGATTATTGTATAAATCGCTAAATATGGGCCGCACTTAAAATTAGTAACATTCGATTCGGAAACTTTTTCCGTTCATATCTAGTTGAGATGACTTGAATTTTTTTGAATATGTGATGAATTAGCAGAATACATCAATATCTCCGAATTTAACTTTTTGTGGATTGACACATTATTGCTTATCAGCCTCCAATTATTATCTACAACATTTCTGAAGATGGATGTAGAGTTTATTTATATTTGGATGCTGATAAGCATAAAATGTGTCTACCCACAAAAGGTAAAATTTGGAGATATTGATGTATTTTGATTCTACGTTACGTAAATAACATTATTAAAAGAAATTCAAGTCATCTAAACTAAATAAGTATGGGAAAATGTTTCTTAACTCAATGTTTCGAATTTCAGGTGCGTTCCATATTTCGCAATTTATAAAATAATTTCCTACAAAACCTATCTGCTTTTAATTAATTATACATTTCATCGAAATAGAAAAGAAAAGATGAATATATACGTCTTCCAACTAATTTATTAAGAATAGGTTTGGCATCTTTAATCGCCATTTTCTCAAAACGAAGTCCGTGTGGCTTGACACAGTATTGCTTATCAGCGTTCATTTATACTACTAAATAAAGCTGACGAGTGTAGTTGTTTGTTGGACGCATTGATCTTTGAAACTACTAATGTGATTAGAGTAATTCTTTTTGTGTTGGATAATTATATTGCGTTTACAAAGAAAGATATAATGTTTAGATACTATGTAATCTGGATTAATTTTATATCTATTGGATGAGACCGCTGAGCGTATATATATTTAGTGCGAGACGCAAAGGAGGATAACGTCAGTATGTATCATGATGGGTCCCGATTGTTGAAGTCATTATGTTCCCTAATAGAATGTTTTCTTTTTGAATGTGTCAATCACGAAACTATTTCAATGGTAGGTATAGTTATTCCATAATATCATATATTACATTTACAATCTCGAATACTAAACTTGTTTTTTTCTTTTCAGTTTTCAATCAAAAATTTACATAGTTCGGTTTACTTTTTGGCAGTTTTTTTTATTTTTTATTTATATGTAGATACTTGCTAAAAGTTACTAAAATGTCGTATGGTAAAAAGTACCATTTTAAATATTATATATTAAAAAAAAAATAATCGTTTCATGCTATGACTGATTTATAAATATTAGCTCTGTTTGTTAGCTTGTTCGTATTTCACGCGCTGCGTATCTGCCATTATTGGTACATTCGTCCGATTGCAATTAAAACTTTGTCAATATATTGTTACGCTCTGAGAAGGTTATATGTATAGTACAATTAATTTCCACTCGATGGCGCGCCTGTCGCACAAGCGATGGCAATGTAAAATATTTAAAATTGCCGTAAAAGTTAATAGTGTTTATATTGAGTGACGCGGTACTAACATGATATCCATTTAAAAGCCTAGGCGAGTTCATAAAGTTAATTGCATTTTACTGGGCTCTGATAAAGTTATGATATGCGTAGCGATAAATCAATTCGTGTGCTAACTAATAATACATTTGAAAACTAGCTGCCCCCCGGTTTCATTTACGTTTATGGTTATTGCTTTTCTTCTATGATTCGTAGCGTGATGTAATAAAGCCTATAACCCTCCTCAATAAACTTAACAACGCAAAAAGAATTTTCGAATCGATCGAGACTAACCAATGTATTTTGCGTTGGTTAGTAAATTGATTGAGGCAATTTATAGGCTATATACATCATGCTACGACTCATAGGACCGAAACAATAACCATAAACGCGAGTGAAACCGGGAGAGGTAGCTAGTAGATACATTATAAAAACGTTTTAGGCAACGAAGAACCTATTCTAACTCATAATACTTAGCTCCTCTTATTTATTAATGGGTTCGTTGTTATAAATTATGGCCTAATTAATGTTAGGTGGCTTAATTATTTTGATTTAAATAACGTACTCGTATATATTACGTGGAAATTCGTCGTATTATCGTATATACTCTTAACTGTAAAGGTTTTATTTATATCAAGATTCATATTTTTTTTTATCCTTTGAAGTTAACGTGAAACAAATTGAAGGATTAAATAAATAAAGAATCTGAGTTCACGTCTTTCTGTCGCTTATGTGTATTAATATTCTATTTTTTTTATCATCTTTGCTTGTTTACACTTTATTTCCTTTGAATATCATATTTTTATATCGAGAAATTAAGAATTACCCTTATAGGTTCTTTTGCTCTCAGACTTTCATTAAGATTTATATGAGTTGTTTGTCATTGTTTTTACTGAAAAGAATTTACAGTCAATGCTGCATTTATAAATTGAAGAATATACTCAATTTAATTAATACAAACGAATTAACGGCAGGAGCAGCAGCATAAAATGCTGAAAATGTCAAGCGGCGCAAATACAAAAACATTCAAAGGAATTTCGTATTTTTGCCATTTGCCGTTGAAACCATGGGGTCCTGGGGCGAGGAAGCAAAAAAGTTTTTCAAAGAGCTGTCTTCCCGCTTCGTCGAAACTACAGGTGACCGAAGGGCTGCCAGCATATCAGTCTGGTTATTCGAAGAGGTAATGCTACCATTGTTTTGGGCCTCACTGTGACATCGATAGTTACCTAGGCTTAATATAGTTATTTTTAATTTCCCTGTCTTCTTTTTATTTTTAATAGAATTATTTGTTTATATTGGAATTAATTATGCAAACGAATTATATAAACATGTATAATATATTTTTAGTTTCGAAGAAAGTATTTGAGCAGAAAAATAGTAGTTTAATCTTCACTTTGAAATAACTAACGATAATCTGTTAAACATTCAAGAAAATTTTTAACAGATAACTAGATTGATCTAACAATATTTAATAAAAAAGCGAATCTAATTGATAATATTGTAAAATGTTTAATAATTTATGTCTGTTAACGAAAAAAATCGTGGGAAGTTTCAATATAAGAGTTTCTCGCAAAAATAAATGCAGATTACAAAAACTTCCGTCTCGGTTGCTTTGATTGGATTTTTTTAGTTAAAAACTTTAAAAAACTACAAACTTCTTTTACGTTACCATTTCATTATAAAACTGCTACTACGGATTAATTTTGAAGATATATTATAATAATTAACATATGTGTACCTACATAGGTATTTCATGCACTATATTTTAAGCGTCACATACATCGTATCGTCGGCTATAGTGCAAAACCGCGTAACTAGCATTAGCAATAATCTTTGAATTAAATGACATTTAATTCAAAGATTGTAATGATGTGAATCGACTAGCTGTCCCTTAAGGTTTCACTCGCGTTTATGATTACTGCTTTGCTCCTATGAGTCGTAGCGTAATGTAATATAGCCTTTCTCAATAAATAAAATATTTGACATACAAAGAATTTCTCAATTCGAAACAGTAGTTTCTGAGATTAGCGCGTTAAAACATACGAACAAACTCTTCAGCCTTATAATATTAGTATAGGATAACAAAAACTAGCTGAAAATGATATAATCGATATTTGTAAAATAATTACTTAAAAATAACGAAATACCGTCAGTGACACTACAGATATAATACAATACACAATGAAAAATGCCCACAAGGCCTTATTTTTATCAATAATGTAATTTAATATTGGTTTAAATTTAGACTATATAGAAAAAGCTAGATTTGCAGTTTTGCAGTATCATCGATGATTATGTTTTTCGAACATATGTATGTACTAACGACCATTCGCGGTGTCATTCACGCTTAACATAGGATTTTCGTACAAACTTCCAACCCCAGTTTTACCCCCTTAGGGATCGAATTTTACAAAATCCCATCTTAGTGAGCAACAACGTCCTATAAAGAGCAATGCAAAATTTGAAACTGCACTTTTAGTTTCTGATATGTCGTGATAAACATTAATGTGTCAACTCACAAAAAATGCGTATGTTATCAAAAAAATCAAGTCCAAAATAAGTACCAAAACACTTTATTAATTTAATGTTTCGAATTTCAAGTGTGTCCAATCTGTTTTTAATTTATTAAAAATCAAAATAGAAAACAAAATATGAATATATAGTTCTACAAACAAATTTATTAAAAATACGTTTGACATGCTTAGACGCCATTTTCTCAAAATGATGTCCGTGTGGCTTGACATAGTATTGCTTATCAGCGTCTATATATGTGTAGATATTAGTATATGACGTGCGCTACAGCCTATACAATTTGACGGATTTCAACAAGGTATCAAATTCGCCTCTTACCCAAGAAGTCAATTTGAATTAAACACAATATCAAATTTGTTAATTTGACTTAATTTAGTAGCTTATTACCTAGTAATTATATCGATTACTCAACACTTAATTTGTATCCAATATGATGTCTAAAATTTCAAATTTAGAACTCAATTTCGATATAACTGTATTTCATTACTTACTAGACTAGAACTAATAAGGGCTGTTTGAACGTACTTGTAATAACCACTTCATGAAACTAACGTGAAATTAATATTCGTCTCCTTTTCTATCTGGCAAGATTTGTATATCAATATTATATAGCTGAAGAGTTGGTTTGTGTGTTTGTACGAGCTAATAAATCAAACAAATCGATCAAGCCGTTTTCGAGTAATCGTCGAACATATATAAAAAGTCTTCGACTAATTAAAAATCTCCTCGTTTCTTGGAAGTCGGTTAAAAAGGTTCTAACACACCCCACCCATGTTTCGTGATGCATGACGTGGTACGCCCATAGATGCGGTGCGCGCTCATCCGCTAAACTCGAAAAACGAAAGACCCAGTTACGACACGGGCTCCACGTTCTCGCTATATATATGATAGGAACACAGTATTCACTTTTTACTTATTTATATTTACATTAATTATAGACAATGATCAGTGATGAACTGTTGGACAATGATGAAATGAAATTATTTAATAAACAATGTTTTAAGGGGCACCTACTTGTACTGTGTATTTTAAATACAAATATGTTATTATGTAGATTGTACTCGTAGGACCATTATGGTGTACAATTTTATGGGTTAACACGTCATTAATTATAATTAGTAAATAGCGAGACGAAATTTCAATACAATTAGTGGTGATTAATGAAAATATCAACATTTTTTTTTCATTAAAAACACAACATGAAATAAGTTTTTAAATTTTTAATATTCGCCATTTCAGCGTGTCGAGCTCCGCGCAAAGCGTCATAATTATCATCAAAGGAAACGTTTCGTGCACGCATAAGGGATAACGTTAATAACTTCATATGCCCTAGTAGAGATAAAGCACTTTATTTTATAATGAGCTGATGTACCGTCTTTGTAAATATGTATTTTTTAATTCGCGACCTAAAAATAATGGTTATATAAGTTGACGTATCTGTGATTCTCTATCTGTCTGTAACACCGTAGAACTCAAATTAATAGACCAATTTTGATGCGCTTGTTTTTGTTTGTAAGCTGATGTATGTAATGATGTTGTGGTTCTTAGTTATAATTTATAATTATCCATTTAGACGTTCAACGGGTTACTAGAAAAAAATGTTTGATTCGATATATACCTGTCAGTTCCCAGACTCCTTTAAGCATTTTTCGCTATTCCTTATAGTTTCGGATTTGGCCTACCAGGCCCAGTTAAAAAAACTCACCTGTATATATTTCAAGCATCGTCCACGTAACAGAAATAACCAATCCTTACTAAAATTTTCTTAGATACTAAATCTCAATTTTTTGATTATTTAAGTAACCAGTCTAATGTAGTATACATAAGTTCAGTGTTATACGAAATTAATGGTATGAAATGAACTTCATGACATTAATTATTTGATAATTTAAGATTTACAATGCACGTGTCATGAAATTAATTCACACATTATAATTGGCACAACTAAAAGACATTAACCAAAGAATTGAATTCATAAACTTGACACTCAGACGTGATATTTTGGAAGAAATTAACGTGATGAAATTAATTTCATAGCACTAATTGCTTAATGTACATTAAGGTTTTAATATCTCAAGACCAATCCATACCGAGTTCTGCCACCAGCAGTTTAAAGTTCATTCATACTTAATATATAAATACAACGCTTACCAGGTATGTCGTACAAAGCACACTAGATCCTTGGTAATCAGGCAAAAAAAAATAATATGCATAATTGCATATGCTATAGACCTTCATTTTGGAAGTAAAAGTGAATTTTTTTACCTAATTATTTTCAAACCTGCGGCGCTTATTTATGCCTTAAAAAAAAACAAAAATATTTGATCGTTCATTTTCCTTTCTTCATATTCACCTTATCACATTTGGCACGAGGACTTAGTACTTTAACATCAAAGAATCGTCTAACAATATTGGAAAGGGTATCGCATTTTATTGTTAACGACTGAAGTCGAAAACAGAGGAATGAAATAGGATCATATGATTAAATAGGTATGTGAATTTGGAAGAAAATACTTAAATAAGTCGGCATTCTATATGCCAATCCTTACTTATATTATAAACGTGAAAGTAAAAGTCTGTTTGTTTGTTACGTTTTCATATCTAAATCGCTGCACCAATTCGATAATTTTTTGTATACTTAGATATACGAGTAGATTCGATCTTTGGGTGCAATGCAAATTATACACTAACTAATACCTTTCTCCCACGAGGTTATTGACAAGTGACTCGAGTTTTGTACACAAATTCTACTCTTTGCTCACCAGTAGTCGCCATAAAATTGTGACGTTAAACGCGTAGTTGACGTGTGCGGAATATCACGAAATTATATAGGATATGCGTACAAAACGTATATCGCTTGTTATTAACATAGTGGGATAAAAGCCTTAGTTTGACTCTAGTGTGTATTATCGTTCTAACGACAGAATAAAAACAAAAAAAAAACATTGAAAACAATACATGTAGATCCATTACCATGTGATATAAAGGTATATACTACCATTACTTTCTATTCTACATGCCTGATATTCGCATAACATGGTCGTTTTGCTTGAACGAATGCATCGTATCAAAGTGAAGTAAAATATTTATTAGAAGCAGTATAAGTATTGCAATCACTCGGGCGTGTAGCTTAATTGGCAGAGCACCTTGAGCACGAGGCGTGCATGTAATTTCTAAATTTAAACACTAAAAATAGGTATTTGAAAAAAATACACTTTTAGTGACAAGAATATATGGACGCTGAAGATGTCAAACCTTTTCTTAATCAATTTGTTTGAAGACGTATACTCTAAATCCTTCTTTTCTTTTCTATTTTGATAAAAGTTATAATGAATGTAAAGCAGATTGATATGTTTAATGTGTTATCTAATAATATGTTTTTTTAAATATTTGAGTATATTGTATAATCTGCAAAATATGATACACATTTGAAATTCGAGACATTAAATTCAGAAACTTTTTTCGTACTTATTTAATTTAGATAACTTAAAACTATATTCCATAACTTTAAATATTTTGATGCATTACCAAAATAAATCAATATTTCCGAATTTGACTTTTTGTGGGTTGACACATTATTGCTTTTCAGCATCCATATAGAAAGAGAAGAACACGTTTTGTCATAAGAGTGAAATTTTTTGCTCAAGTTTCTAGTATCATCATCATCTCTATAGCCCCTGATAAACTGTATATCTTAAGTTGTTGCCGATGATCGCAGAACTGAACAGGGTTAAAAATTATTTACACAATGTTTAAGTACAAGTCTTTAAGATATATAAGTGGTAATTTTTATGATTAATTCAAACTCAAAGTATACTTTATTTAAATGGGCTTTTAAAGCAATTTTGAATCGTCAAGTTATATGTCATATTTTTTTTAGACTTTTATAAAGCTACCACCTGTTCGGAATGTAGTCTCTACCGAGAAAAACTCGATAGTAATTGTAAAATCATTAATACATAATGTATTTTTATTACATTTTAATTACTCGTATGTTATCCGGATAGAAAATCAACGCGTATCAAATCCACGCCTCTATGTCGTCAAAATATTCTTGTATGGTATAATATGCTTTACCTATTAAAGATTTTTAATATAGACTTTAAACTTATTAAGTGGCAAATG
Source organism: Hypolimnas misippus (assembly GCA_037950945.1). Classification (NCBI taxonomy): domain Eukaryota; kingdom Metazoa; phylum Arthropoda; class Insecta; order Lepidoptera; family Nymphalidae; genus Hypolimnas; species Hypolimnas misippus. Next base: position 5,012,996 of record JBBEEQ010000024.1, read on the forward strand.
TAAAATTAACAATAGTTTGAAACCAATCAAGTCTGGTATGCAATGAAAGCGTTAAAGTAGTACGTGATTGCCTAGAAAATGACTATTCACTCGTTTATTTGAAGGCATTCAAATTGTGACAGGGAAAACTGATGATGAAAAAGTCTTCCATATCTTACCGGAAAAGTAAATTTTGTCATCACTCATGACGGTCATTCATAATTGGATGCTGATAAGCAATAATGTGTCAACCTACAAACAGTCAAATTCTGAGATATTGATGTATTTTCATACTGCATCACCTAATTTAACGTTATTAAAAAAAATTAAAGTATGAAAAAAAGTTACCTAATTAATTGGTTCGAATTTTAAGTGCGTTCCATATTTTCCAAATAATACAATAATCTCAAATATTTGAAAAACTTTTTATGAGATAATACATTGAATATATCAGTCTGATGTTAATTCATTACACCTTTTATTAAAAAATAAAAGAAAAGATATATACTTAGGATAATACGGATATATACTTCTTCAAATATTTTTTTTAAGAATAGGTTTGACATGTGTAGACGCCATTTTCTCAAAGTGAAGTCCGTGTGGCATGACACAGTTTTGCTTATCAGCGTCCAATTATATCGGAGTATGTAGATAACAAGCCTCGATTCCTCGCAATTACTATCGCAAAATGTGAACGACCAAAATTGTCGTTCTGACTATACGAGGTAATTTGCATCACAGCATAGTGAACAATATTCCAACACAATCCGTGATTTGCTATTTCATTTTAGTGCATGCCAGATAGGTTAACATTATAGCTAATGTTACTTGTGACTTCATGTTTTAAAGACTACCTCGCTCGAAAAAGTAGCTAATGCAAAATAGAAAAAAATATTGATCTGTAAAAGAGTTTATCAAATCGCACGAATTACATAGTACGTTTATTTAAACAAACTCGTCAGCCTAAATGTAATTTGGTTTTGCTTTTACTCGCGGCTTCGCTGGCGTTATTATAGATTTTGTTTTGAAATAATACCCATATATACAATTTAGTCAATGAACATCTAGAATAATGCACCTATATGGTTTCATATGTTTTATTAATAATGCGCTTGACGACAGTCAGGTCTAATGGTGAGCAATGATAGAGTCTAAGTAAGTACTAAATCCAGAAAGTGCATGCACGCTCGTTCTCTCTTTATGATATCTATATATTAATACGTGAAGCAAACTAAAATAAACTTTGTACCTCTTTTCACGAATTGCGCGGACGGAGGAAAATGAAATAATATTGAAAATGAAAATATATAAAGAAGGAGTGCAGAATGATAATATATATTTTTTTTAATTTTGCATAAAAAATACATTTAATCAATAACAAAAAAATTACACGCACTGCCATGTATTTGATACACACACCGTATACTCTTTTCTTTATTGTTAAAATCTGTGGTAAAATTAAGAATAGATTATCTGTGGTCAATCTTAAAATCGGTTGAAAATTTAATGAACTACGGCTTAATTCCGGCCGCTAGGCGACCACTAGTTAAAAGTATAGACTTTATAGTATATACATATGTACGTATAGATTTACCGATTTATTCGTAAATGTCTTGTGCGCATGGCCGTACGCGTCGATGGTTTCGCTATTGTAAATCGAATATCGCTATCGATTACTGAACGGTTTTAGAATAGTGTACGATAACCTTTTACGCGCATTTAAATATTTTAGTAATTTTGATATAAACTATGAATGTTAATAATTTCTGTTTGCATAATAAATTCACAACCTTAAACAAATTTAAAATATATAATTGATAATTTTCTTTTAATTTATTACATAATTTATTGTGCTTATCGTAAAATGATTCGTAAAGAAGATATTTTCAAGACACAGTTTTTGGTTTGTGGTTAAATGGTGCTTCATTTTACCAATACGGCTGCGAGTAAAATCACCAATTTTCAAAAACCCCGGAAAGCTTACCAGGTTTACCCAATGACTGTACTAGTACTTTGTAAGTCTATTCTTTATAGTCGTTCTTATCGAAAGTAAGTCATGATAACAGATTTTTACCTACGACATATAAATTAAAATTAACGAGTCTGGTACCAAGGGATGCTGTTTTATTCTGTTTTTCTAAAAATATGTTGTTTTAGTTAAGAGCTAAAACGCCAAGTTTTTTTTTTCAACAAACATTTTACGAAAACTTGCACGTTTCCCGCCCGGCTCCATTTCATGTGTCACGACCATATTTAACAAAAAAAAAAAAACATCTAAAACGGTGTTATATTTTTACCTTTTTTAAAAAATAACCTCTGTCTTTCGGATATTTTATATGGCTAAACTAAACCGACGATAATTCTTTACATAATGGGTTATTTTTTAAGGTTAAAATTGTGTATGAAATACCGTATGAAAATATTTTGTTTCCATAGGCCCTAAAAAAAAAATTAATTTTAATTTTGTCATTCAAATATATACTAATGAGTACTTTATTCATAGTCTACGCTTCTGTAATTAATTTAAGAAAATTAAATTTTATAAGTAGGTACATTCAAAGAAAGGTTATTGTATAAAATATTAGGTTCAACGAGTTCCCTTTGTTCGACGAAAGCTTAACGTAATATAATGAGATTAAAGTGCTAAAGGATTTTTCAAAAGGATAAAAGAATGACCAGCATCACCGTCTACGCTGTTCGGAAACATCAAGGAATACGATTTTAAATACGATCTGGGTTATATAAAGTACTTTTTTATGAAACTCTGATGGTAAAAAGACGTTGGATAGAAATGTGTGCGTTATAGCTACGAAACGAATTGATTGCATTTTTTTTATTTGTACTACGACTTAGTAATTCAATTCTCAGCTAAATTGTTAAATACCCTCAACCATTGAAAACGCAGATTTTTTATTCTTATTTATATAGGGCCGGGAAGCTGATTTAATAGGATTTCTGATAAAAGAGAAATATTGACCGATTCCGAATAGTAGTAACGTGCGCACTTGCATACATCTTTATTTCTATTGATTGAGATTCGACTATATAGTTTAGGGTTCCGTACTTGAAGAATGCCAACGGGACTTAAATACTAGTCCTCTACTATATGTCTGTCAGTGTGCTGTATCCGTGGACGTATATAAGAGGAGAGAGGTTAAGAGGTACGGACCCCTTCTTAGTATACGACTTACTTACTTAGTACATTGAACGAATGATAAAGAGAATGATATATTGGATTTCTAAATAATTGAGATTAGGATTTAGAATCATACCATCTTACTCTGTAATGTCTGTATCAAAATTGCAGGTAGAAAATAAAATAACAAAACCGGTCAAGTGACGACCGCTCTGGTGTATTGGTGCTGAATGTACCTCTAACGCCGACGGTTGCTGGTTCGATCCCCGCTCGGGGCAGATATTTACAGTTGTATAAATATTTGTTCCTAGGTCTGGGTGTTTGTCCTTGTGGGTCTCCCCACCGTGCCTCGGAAAGCACGTAAAGCTGTCGGTCCCGGTTGTTATCACAATCACCTGATAATGATCGTTACTCGTAGTAGGGAGATTATTCTAGTCTAAATGGTTACTGGCTTGCCCTCAGGGGTTACGGAGGTCAGATGGCAGTCGCTCTGTGTAAAAATCAGTAACTCGTCAATATCTAGACTAGAATAGAAAGCAGACCCTGGTATAACCGGGAAAAATGCTAGGTAGATGATGAAAACCGGTCAAGTGTTAGTTGGACTTCTAAACAAAGGGTTATAATATATTGCATATTGTTTACGACTTGTTTTTTTTACATTTAAAATACATATTTAAAAAGTGCATGTTGTAAGATATAACAAAAAAATCGTACAAGATATTGTATAATGGTACGCGACTCTTGACCGGCCTTTTGGATCAACATATACATTTTATTTGGAATAGAAACTAGCTATCACTGGCGGTTTCACGCGCGTTTATGGTTACTGCTTCGCTCCTGTGAGTCGTAGCGTGATGTAATATAGCCTTTAGCCTTCCTAAATAAATAAACTATCTAACACAAAAAGAATTTTTCAATTCGAACCAGTAGTTCGTAAGATTAGCGCGTTCAAACAAACAAACTCTTCAGCTTTGTAATATTAGTATAGATATCTAATCCTTTGAAATAGGCGAGGATTGTAAAATTTTATTTTCGGATAAACAATAAAAAAATTTTGATTTTCCTATAAAGTATTTCCCAGAATGAAACTATGTTTACATATAAAAACAATGGTTTTTTAATTCAGATGAAATTTAATTACAGATTGGAGTAGCGAAGCGTGAAGCTTTAGCGGCGCGGAATTATCCTGATTGGGGAAAAAAGTTGCGGTACAGTCGCGTCCATATTTACTACCATCATTTGTAATTAAATGTATATTTTAGTTTAAATGTTGCGAATGTACAGAATTCATTCGGATGAGTCAGTAGGGAGAAATCTAAAACTGTGAGAGCTAAAGAAAGCTTAAAGAAATCTTGTAACCGATTATAAAATTAAGAAATACTGCATTGAAAGATTTGCGAAAAATTCTACACGGAGCGGAAATTGAACCTAATAAAATTTTCATTAATTTTTATTTTCAAAAATATTCTTTTCTTATTTTGTTACTTTTTATAGCGGATATGAATAATGTAGGTCAATTAAAAGAAAACGTTAATTTTCATATATAATTTAACAAATATTCGAAATGACTGTCATTTACACATTAATGAGTTGACAAATGTATTTTGAATTTTTATGTGATTTATTTATTTTAAAATAGTTTCTATGATTGTTGTTGGATCGACAAAAGTATTGTAACTCCTTTAATACATTTATTTTTTAATATAACCCTTAAGAAATAATCAACTGCGGTTAGATCGGGCGATATCGCGGACTACGTGATAGGCCCTCTGTACCGATATATCTATCTCGAAAATTATCATTTAAAAAACCTTTTAACTACTATTGTGTTCGGTTGCTTTTTCCTGTTGAAAATACAGCCGATCAATGTTTTACACCGTTTCAACAGCAAACCTAACTTATTTTTTTTAATATTAAATAAGTATTTAAAAAGTCAATAGAGTCATACTTTGTATTAGTACGGAACTCTTCATGTGAAACCGTTCGAGTACATTGACCGGTTTATTAGTTTCAAAACGTGCACACAGCAAAATGGGCAAAAAAAAATTATTAACATTACAATTTATTTATTAAAATAGAACATATATTTTAATTTAAATTAGCTGGCAGACGAGCAGGCGGGACACCTGATGTTAAGTGATCACTGACGCACATTTGCAGCACCAGAGGAGACACAAATGGGTTGCCAGCTTAAAAAGGAAAAAGGGGTAAAAGACAAAAGGTAGTACGTAAAGGAATGAGGGAGGAGTATAGGCTTCTAACTTACTCACCGTACAAAATGCATCCATATTATTTATTTTACCCCGATTATTTGTGAGAGTGAAGTACTGCCGCGAGCTGCCCGTATACAAACTGTAGTAAATGTGCTACAGCTAGTGTAATTATTTATACATTTACAATAACGACTGTACCGTAAACGTTCGCGAGGAAGATTCTGTTTTATTTGTACCTCCGGTTAAACTTTAGTATAGGTATTTTGTGTGTATCGACTGGTAGTTTCGCGCTACCGAACTAGAACAATTATTTTAGTTCGGCAGCGCGAATATTCGAAACTATCTCACCATTGATGGAACGATGGATCAATGAACGTATTGGAAAGGGTTTCACCGAATTATTGCTTTCCAATAAACACCGACTGATTCGAGATTTTCATTAAATTTAAGTACATAATCGTCTTACCATCACACGATCTTATATACAAAGAAATAGTGACTGTCACAGTTAGTTTGTATGTACTGTACTGGAGGTTTTTTACTGTACTGTGAATGTAAATTAGGCGTGGTAAGGATGAAGTTAAAGTCACAATACGACTATCTTAAAAAAAAAATAATTTGGGTGCTCATAGAAATCTGAAAACCGAAAATAAATACATACCTTCGATACTCCATTCCAAGAAAGTAAAAATGTCACGATTTACGTCACCAATAATGTAAACGAAAGTCAAGAACCTTTACATTTAAATAACATTTTAAAAGAAATTGATTCGATTGATCCAATCGCGCAGCACACAGCTGGGGAAAATAAATTCGTTACTGTATTAGGTTGACACGTCGTAGAGTTAGAGGTCTATGGCGTTCGTTTTCATCTCCATTACGCGAGAATTTCATTTGTAAGTTTTAAGTATCTACTCAAAATCTTTATTTAATTTGTATTACGCAATTTATGACAAAAAATTTTGTATACACATTTCGCCCAAGAGATTTTTTTGGTATATCTTTTCAATGGGTTTAAAATATGGCTTATCTGATTCTTAACATTAAAATATTTTCAGTTAAATCATTATGATATTTTTAAGATAGTCCTGGGAAACAGACAAAAAATTTTAAACTGGTATTTTGACGTTACCTCTATTAGTATCTCTGGAGAGGCGAAATGTGTAGGTATTCAATTTTTTTTTCGAATAAATTTCGTAGTATAAATAAAATTAAAATTAAGGATTTAAATGCAGGAGGAGCCAGACACAAGCTAAACATAAACACATGAAATATTGTAGAAAAATCGCTTAATTTAAATATATTTCATGTTATATTCAAATATTATACTTTGGCCTAGTTACCTACTAGAAAAACAGAGATGCTATAGGCACTTTGTTATTATAATAATTTGAACTAGTTTCCACAAAATACACAAATGTTATAATTAGATAAATTTTAATAAATTAAATCATTTCGTTCAAGCCGATTCATTTATGTATTAAAATGTAAAAAAGTAGGTATCAATTCAGTTCTTAACAGTAAAAGTAAGTAGAAATATTCCGTTCCAATTAAAACGTTTTGCTATTTCGTTATATTTATTGCAACCTCACTGTGAGATTTAAAGACAATAATTTTTTTTAAATTTAATTTTGATTAAATAAATATTTCGCTTTTAATTAAGATACTTTGATCAGTATTTCATACCGAGGAATGAAATAAAATAATGAATGAGGAATGAAATCTGAATAAAACGTTAATATATATATATATATTTTTTACTAAATGATTACAAGAGAGACTCGGTAAAAAATAGTATTTCTATAGAGAGAACCGAAAAATGTAGGCAAAAAAACAAATACTGGGAAGACACAACAGAAAATCTTATGATCTTCAAATTATTTGATTTTTAGTATTTTCTGCGATAGATGAAAAGATTTCAGTTTTTTCTTAGGCAAGAATTACACTTATAGACTTTAAATTACATACATATATTAATTATTTTTATCATCCTGACGTTTCGCACACTTTACAGCGACCGTTTGTGGTCACAGATAGTAATAAACCTACGGGATATAAATTCGTTTAAAATAGTTTTATTTCAATATTTAACGATATTTTAAAATATATAACTAACTGCCTTAATACAAAAGATTTAAATACGTTAAACGCATGTTTATAAAAATCAATTCTACAAATCCGCGTCTTAGGGCAGTTTTGAATTATTCATGATTAAGATATGGACTAACATTCGTTTAAGTGAATTTTGTATATGTTTAAACCAATTTTAGCTGTCATATGTAACGTGTAACATTATTATTAAGTTTTTTTTTTTATGATTTTACTTGCTATTAATTAAGACAATATTTTTAGCAATGTTTATTAATTATTAAACACTGTTTAAACAGACACGTGTTGAACATGGTTTTATTGCGTCAGGGCAGTAAATGTTTAATCGATATACATTTTGAGGTTGTAAGATCATTGAAACCCTATTACAGGGCTTTGAGGATTGATGTATTTTAAAGTAGACTTTATCCCTTCTCGCTCATCCTATTTCCGTACCATTTAAATCAACTTATTGGTCCACACGTATAAAAATAGTCAAGCAGTATTACGTTTATAATTAAATATAAATAAAACTATACTTTTTTACATTTTAAAATTATGTATAATCTGCTAGTGATATTTACTGAATTAAAAATTTATTATTAATATTTGTAAAATCAATTTGAAATTAAATTCTTCTCGTTTTGCCTAAATATATATTTTTAAGCTGCATGGCGTATAATGTTTACGTCACGTTTTATTGTAAGAAAATCGTAGAAAATCATATCATAATTACGAGATTTATCTTTTGTAAACTAAATTAATTTCACTTTAAAAATTATTACAACTTACATGTGACGGAGTTACATAGAATAATAGACGTCAATTGATTACGTGTTAAAATCGGAAACCGGAAAATTGTTTGCAACTGACGTGCCGTTAATTGCTTTCTTTAGAAGTTTAACAAAGTAATCCGTTACAGGGCAGTGAGTTTATCAATACCAAATTTAATATTAAACGTTAGAATCAATACTTTATAAATTAAAATATATTTCCTGTTTTGATTATCCTTATATTTTGAACACTAGCAACACTGATTTCAGCAATAAGTATTTGCATATGAATTAAAATTAATTTTGTAACAGGCAGATTAAAAAAAAATACCGAGTCACAATCACTAGAATTGAAATTTCGAACTTTTCGTGGCGTCGCGATTTTCCCGCGCGATTTCCGGCGAGTCCCGTGGGAGTGCGGTGACTCGTTCTCTCGTCGAGTCACAACTGCTCGTAAATCCTAGATCGCTCCTGTCCTGGCACCGGGCGCCCCTCGCCCCGTCGCTGAGGCAACATCGAGCTATAAGCTTTCAGCGTTATTACAAACTGGATGCGGTTTCTGAACCTACAACGTAATTGGTGGTCAGTTTCAAATTTACATTCTTTCAATTGTGTTTTACGCACACACCTAATTTTTTAATGTTTTTATTACTTAAATCAAAAGAAAACCGATGAAATTGTATGATTTAAGTAAATAATGATACTAAATGATTAATAGATATAAATGATTAAAATTTGTTAAATTTTATTTTAATTTAAATTTATACTTAAAAAAATATACTTATGAAACCTATCCATTACGGTGAATTGGAAATCCATTTTTACCCTTTCTTGACTTCCAATGAAGGGCTAACCCCGCCTGATTAATTACCGATTTTGCATTAAAAAATCACTGTTTTTTCCTTTTATATTTTTAACCGACTTTCAAAAAAAGGAGGCAGTCTTAATTGGGTGACTTTTTTATGGATGTTTACCGATTAATCCGCCGTTTGTAGACCGAGTATCAAAATTTCTTTTTCTTTGAAAGAATATACTTCCAAGGTGGTCCCATTGTCTTCAGGATCCGATGATGGGATCCTGGAGAAATCGAATAACACGAAAAAGGTCTTACTCGACGCCGACTTCGAATGTTATACTAGGCACCAACTTCCGACACCGAATGTTGTACAAAATATTTATTTTATGCTTTTTAGTTCATTTTTGTATCTCTTGGGTTCTTAAAGTCGGTTTAATTTTTTGAAATTTTTTTATAATATAAATGAATATAATATGACAGAAATAGCTTATTAATAAGAGGCAAAGGTTAGTTTCTTCTTAATCAGGAAGTAATCATTTGATACAACGACCTGCTTTGACAAGGTTCGTGTTTCCTTTATATATGGAAATATGCTCTATGAGTCACCTATCATTTAAATAGCATCGTATATATTCGTCTTGCTAGTATATGCTATACTACTATGTTAGTACAATATATTGATATATGTATATACATGTTTCTTAGACTTAATTTTTTTGTACCTAAAATTTTCAAGTTAAAAAATGATAATGTAAAAATATCCTAAAATAAACATTAACTAAGTTTTGCGCTTGTGGTTAAGAAAAGGTATATTATAGAAAGGGTATTATTATTCCACCATTTTGTTTTATTATTTGCATTGTTCTTATGAGAAATATTGTTTAGTTATTAGAATTACTTTATAATATAAATAAAGAATAAAATATAAGCTGCGTTGTGATTTATTACAGGAAACATCATTTATCATCGGTGGAATACTAAAAAGTTATACGGCCAAAGCCAAAAGAAATTTTAAAGTAGATAATTAAACCAAAGAATATATAAAAAAAATTAGAAGACTAATCTCATAAGGTTACCCAAAAGCGCGGTTTCACTTGCGTTTATGGATACTGCTTCTCTCCAATAAATCATAGCGTGATGTAAAATAGCCTATAAACGTCCTCAATAAACAGACTATGCAACACAAAATTTATCAAATCGGATCAGTACTTACAAAGATTGCCCCAAACATAAAAACTATTTTGATTTACCATTTTACCATACCATTTACCATTTTAATGAATTTATACAGATACAAGGTATATACATATTTATAATGAAATTACAGTCTACTTTTATTATTAAGATTTTTGTCAAAGGCCCTAGCCTAAAATAATTTTATTGATATAGACAATTTTCATTCATTTTGAACTATCTTTAAATGAACTTGTCAATAGTTAATTATTTTTACAGTGACATTTCAAATTTTTAATTTATACATTCTAAAATGTGCGTTTATTACAAAAATATTTTAATCGACACAAAAAATCTTATATATCGTAATAAGTAAATGCCAATAAAGAGGTTTAATTTCGCTAACCTAACAAGTCATGCCATAATATGACAGTTGAATTTTGATTTTTGTGTGAAATCAGAAATCAATGCCAATTATTAATTTCTACATAAATAGATGCTGTAAAGCTATAATTTGTTAACCCACAAAAAGTCAAATTCGCAGATATTGTATTCTGATAATGGGACACGTATTTAACATTATTCAAAAAATTTTAAAGTCACTTAAACTAAATAAGTACGTAACAAAGTTTCTTAATTTAATGTTTTGAATATTGAAATTTGTTCCATATTTTGCAGTGAACAATAATCTCATATATTTAAAAAACTTATTATTTGATAAAACTTTTCATTATACACTTTAGCTTTTAATTCATAACATTTTATCAAAATGGAAAACAAAAGATTAATATATACGTCTTTAAATAAATTTATAAGGTATAGGATGTCAAACATCTTTAGACGTAATTTTCTTAATATATATATATTATTGCTCATAGTATTGCTCATCAGCGTCAAATTAACTCTCTGAAAAGAAATCTGTATAAAAATAGTTTAAACTGTCGTCTTCACGATGAATGATTTAAATTAACTACACTTGCACAAATATTAAATACTGGATAGTTTAATTGAGTCGTAACAATCACAAGGATACTAACAAATAGTGAATGTATAAATTATTTGCTCGAAAATTTTCAGTCTTCATTTTGAAACAAAACAACTAACTATTCGTAGTTGAGAATTTATCTCGATTCGCCTTTAAGAATCAGTACTCGAATTTTCTACAAGTACCTAATTTTAAACCAATTAATTTTTTATTCAATTTCGAAGGAAAAATTATACATACATAAGAATCATAAGAATATTTTATTTGACTTGAATTTTCTTCAATAATGTTTAAAAGTTGACGCACGATCAAATTACAAAAATATCAGAATTTGACTTATTGTGGATTGACACATTATTGCTTATCAGTATCCAAATAAAGATATAGTTTAGATAGATAAAATATAGAATGATATAAACACACTAGAAATCACATTTGTGTACCGACCTACCTCTATCGCTTCTGAAGTAGACAAGAGAGCTGACTCTTTATTCGATAGAAGAATTGGAATTGCGTTTCCACGATGACAAGCTATTCATATTCTTGCTGAATTGCTATTATTCCACAACCTACGACATGATTTACGAGTTCATTTTTGTGAATATTTCCCGATGTCTTCGCTAATTGTAAACTGATTTTATTAATTGTTGTTTTTTTTTATAATATTCGACTTTAACCGGTGGAAGTTGATATTTTGAATAATAATTTCAACTTATAATTTCATTAAAATCCGTTTAGCCGTTGCTCCGTGAAGTTGTAACAACTCACACCAATTTACGCAATTATAATATAAATAAATAAATAAACGCATCACACTCAACGGCCCCCATTCAGATCGCGTGACCTTGTGTCGGGGGTCCGGAAACACTCACAACACTAACACAAACACCCAGACCACGACAAATATATGTAAGGCCAATACCGACTTTTGCCGTGAGCGGGGATCGAATCCGCGACCGTTAGCGCTTGACCTTGCTTGTTGTAGTGACCACTACGCCAAAGTGTCTGTCATTTGTTATTTAAAATATCTTTAATTAAATTTTAAGTATTAAAAAATATATAATAAAATGAACTTATATGGAAATCAATTATTATTAAACAGGTTTATGTAAATATTGAAAGACTATTTCATTACGGTTTCACTTTACCAGATTACAAAGTTCTAGGTTGTGTAACTGAGCCGCTCGCAGTCCGGAAGTCAATAACGCTCCGTACGAACGAGACTTAAGTAATTAACTATGTCTTAATTTGATTATGTTTAACTCGGATCTAGTAGAAATTATTTTTATTTTATGTAGGTACATATTTTTAACTGACTCTAAAAACGAGGTTTTCCGTTTAGCTGTATTTTTATGAATTTACGATTTTGTAACTCGATGTCACTAACCTAACTTTACACACAGTAAACCCATTCTTATGATAAGTGACTTTTAAAAGTAAAAAACTTATAAAAATGTAAGATATTATCATTATGCGTTTTTAGAAATGTATAATTTGTGAAGTTTTTGTTAGTGTGCAAAAACTATTATATAGAAATCAATCGCGAGTAATAGTCTCACGCGATTCAAAATTGGTTTTAAAATTCATTATTTATTTTTTTGCTTTGTTCGCTGCAACACTGGGGTGGCTTTGAAATTTGGGAAAAGCTTAAAGGTGCTACCAAAATATCGAAATTGGTATATAGTAAGCCCGATTTTTGTATAGAAATTACCATTTCGGATTACTTTCAATAGAGGGCGTTTTTAAAAGGTATCTCATGTTTAATCTAGAATTAAATTTAGAAAAAAATACGTGAATAAAAACATCGTGAGGTAACCTGCATGTGCCGGGAGAAGTTATTACACATGTATATCCGCCAACCCGCTGTGGAGCAGCGTGGTAGGTTAAGCTCTAAGCCTTCTCCTTAATAGGAGAGGAGGCCTTAGCTCAGCTGTGGGACATTTTTAAAACAAAGTTTATGTTTAAGAAATTCGGCTTTTGTTAAATAATAATTATCACAAAGGTTTATCATGTGCCGTAACAGATAGAGAATTTAAATTTTACATAATATACACGTAGAATGTTACACAATATAACACTATAAGGCGAGAATAACACTTAGGTAAAAGTTTTGCTCTCAGCCTTTCGTAAAGATGTACATAAGCTATTTTTCATAGTTTTATACCAGGAAGAATTTTTTATCAGTGCCTTATTTTTAAGATTCGCAGTTTGCGTAAATACTTACGAGGTACCTATTACTTGTATACTGAGTTGTTTTATATCGCTCTCGAGAGCAAAACTTACAAATGTAATTCTCGATTTCAATTAGTCGTCTAGTCAAGTATTCATCTGCTTATAGGATGTCGCCAAGGGGCCCCTTAAAAACCTATCTCTTTAATGAAAAAGGGATCGGAGACTTGTTAAAGAGCTACCGTCCGAGACTTCGCCCACATAAAGTTTCTTTAGTGTCAATTTGAATTAACTTAGCGCTATTCATAATACAGGCACGTTGGTGCAACTGCAACTATGTAATTGAAGCGCTAAAGGTCGCGGATTCGATCCCCGCTTACGGCAAACGTTTGTATGGCCATACGGATGTTTCTCGTGGTTTGCGTTTGTGTTGTATGTTGCCACATCCCAGACACAGGATTATGAGTGTGATGCGTTTATTTATTTATTTATTTATTTAATTAACATTTAATTACTATCAGATTTAGTCATATTCTGAATTCATATAAATACATTAATAAGAGGGTCAAAATATCACTGTAATATTATCTGATTTTCAATCGAATTAAAAAAAAGAACAGGTTCTCATTATGTAGCGTATTTTTACCCGTAGAATTTTTATCAAAACCGGCTCAGTAGTTTGGGTTTCAAATCAAAATACAGTTATTTTATTGTATTATAGAAGTATGTCATTCAAGCAAACAAAATTTCGTATTTGTTTGCTTGCTTTTATAACTAACTTATAGTTTATAATTTTTGTATTAGTTATTTAAAATTTTCAGAATCTATATTATGAACCAAGAATACAATTTCAGACAAACATTTTGGCTGTGTGGGGCCAGCCTTATAAGTAATAATGTAGGCTGAATAATTAATTAATATGCAATTCCGTGTTTTCTTAATTGGATAAGCAATAATGTGTCAACCCACAAAAAGTCAAATTTAGAGAAATTGATGTATTCTGATAATTCATTTCGTGTTCAACATTATTAAAAAATGTTCAAGTCATCTGAACTAAATAAGTACGGTAAAAAGTTTCTTAATAGAATATTGAAACGTGTACCACTTTGTGGATTATGCAATAATCTTATATATTTCAAAAACGTATTATTAGATAAAACTCTTTACTAGCCAATCTACTTTTAATTTATAGTACTCTTTATAAAAATAGAAAAGAAAACATGGTTATATATATTATATACTTCTTCTAACAAATTTATTAAAAAATGGTTTGATATCTTTAGACGCCATTTTCTCAAAATTAAGTTTCTTGATACAGTATTGCTTATCAGCGTCCAATTATTAATATCAATTAAGAATGTAACTTGAGAGAGACGATAACGCCTCTTAGAAGTCATTGCGTCTTAAAAAAGCAAAACAAATGCGTACGATACGCGGGAAATAACTAGTATTAGTCTGTACATAGTTAATGGTTTGCTAATACCCTGTTTATGTACGCACTAATCTCCTACAGTACCAGCTTTATGTATATAAGGATAAAAAGTACGGACACATAAGATTACAAAATCAGGGATAATGGTCCATATTATAATCCTATTCGTTTGAAAGGCATCGTTTCTCAGAACACGAGGCTACTTAGAAATATTAATGGAAAATTTTTTGATTATTATTGAAAAGGTTCTTTTTCATACCTGGTGTTTAGTAGACACCAATCATGGACATTTGTAGCACCAGAGGGTTCACAAATGCGTTGCCAGTTTATAGTAGAAAAATTAAAAAAAGTAGATACACGTAAACCCTTAAAAAGTAGAGAAGCTCATGATCGTCCAATGGCTGGACTGATTTTAGTAGAACATGTCTACCATTGCTAGAGAACCCTCTTACAAATAAAAAAATCGCATCCGAATCGATTCACCCGCTTAGGAGCTACGGTGCCACAGACAGACAATTGCGGTTAAGACTAGCTGTGCCCCGGGGTTTTATCCTCGTTAATTTATTTATACAAAGTTTACCCCCCCTTCTCGTATCGGTATTATTCACTTTTCATTAATTGTTACCGTCTTTTTATTTATTTATTAAACTTATTTATTCATATATATATTTTTTTTTAGTAAAATTACCTAAGTTACTCCCTATGACATAAGCTATCTATGAGTAAAAGTCCCGTCAAAATCGGTCCAGCCTTTTCAGAGATTATTATTAAAATTATTTTGTTCGCTTATCTTTCTTGCGCAATTGGATTCCCTCCTCATGGGTTCACTATAAAGTGTTTACCTTTTCCTAATTTATTACGAGGTAAGAGTAAACTGAAGTCGTACGTCACGTGAATAATATGAGACGCCAGAGCAGTGATGTTCAAATATTTAACTATTTTATAAATAAGTAAAAAAAAGTCTTTTTTTTTTTTTCATTTAGAATGCAATTTATTCGAGTTGAAGAATCCTCCATTTGAAGGACCTTAGTTAAAAGTCGAACACACTGTATATTAATTTACTGTCCGTGTGTGACATCCACCTTAAGGACGGGACCGATATTGGTTGTATTTGGCCTAATAATTAGAGATGACACGACAAGTTTCATAATTATATTGTTGCTCCACGTGTTAGGTTAAAATATAAATTGCTTATCAATGACTAGATTAACACATTGTCAATAGTTTTTACCTAACTCTTTCATAAAGGTAATGAGTTTATCACATACATATTCATACATCGGATAAAGATACATCACTTACGAAACATGATTTAAAAAACATTTTCATTACTTTACGTTTGAATTTCTGTCGCTGCATACAAACGAGTGTCGCGAAAAGCGCCGAACCGCTATTAAAACTTTCGACGCGTTTGCTAACAGTTGAAAAAAATTTACTAATTACAACTCCACGAAAAATTCTAAACTTTACTTCGTACCTACTATGTTTTGTATGCGTAATTCGTATCATAATATAAAGACTATTGTTTTTGTTTTAAACATATATTTAATGTATGTTCTTAATTAATTTATTAGTATTATAAACATTCATCACATTTTCTTAAGTGTTTCTGTTTCAATCTTTTAGTAAAAAATATTTTAGTTAATTGTTTTAGTTTAATTTTTATTTATTTTATTGTACACGAACAAATATAGATATAACCCAAGCCATCTACTTACCTGCTGTAGTGTACGTGCACACATTTGTTATCCCTTATGTCAGCCAGACTCAACGGGATCTTGAATTTGGTCAAAACTGCGTGTCAAATCAGTTTACAAAATTGTTTCTATTTCATATATAATTAGTGATAGCATATTATATCTTTCTATATATTCGTATTAAATACAAAAGAATTCATCAACTTAAAATGACATTACGACTATATCGATAGCTCCAATGTAAAGATTTATAAAAATATGAATATATTAAAATTCATATTATTGCACTAAAACATTCAGATTAAGTCAGATTTCAACTTTACCTTGTATGAAGTTATAATTTGGTACTTTATACATAGGATTGACCGATATAAAATAAGAATAAATGTATGCTGATAAGCAATAATGTGTCAACCCACAAAATGTGGAATTCTCGAAATGAAGTTCGTGTGGCTTAACACAGTATTGGTTATCAGCGTCCAAATAAGATGTACTTACTGTGAATCCTATGCCGACAGTTGCGGAGAAATTACCAGCTTGAAACTTTCCTGTTTCGAACTGCACCAGAAGTGAGGTCTTGCCGACACCGCTGTCCCCGAGGAGAATCGTCTACGAAAAATGTGAGCAATAATTAAAATTAAATAGAAACGCAACACTCAACTGTCACCAACGGAACCCATTAGGATCTCATGGTTCTGGAAACACACACAACACAAACACCCAGACCACGATAAATATTCGTATGGCCAATGCAGACGTTTGCCATGAGCAGGGTCGAACCCACAACCATTAGCGCTTCAGGCAGTTGCAGTGACCACCGCGCCAACCTATCTGTCAAATATATAAAATGTGTAACAAAAACTATTCACGATGTAAAAGTGAATAAAACGCTAGGCTGTACGTTTTTGAAGAAGATAATGATAAACAGAGAAACGCATGATATAGAAATTGTAAAAAAATGTGAATAAAATCGGGAGCTATAAGTACTAAATAAATATACCTATAATTACTAAAACTTAGATTTTCTTTTCTTATGAATTTCAATATTTGGGCCCCTTACTTGCGGAGGCCCTGGGGCTGTAACCCCCCGCCTGTCCTCCCCTAAATCCGGCCCTGGACAAACGACGTAACGTGGAAAGAAACAGAGCGAAAACATTTGATAACCTATGTCCATATCTGTGCATCTGTAGGCACTTGAAGTGTAACGCAGGGAAATTGTATTATAGTTATTTCGGTTAGTTAAGCAGGCGTAAACGTTATTTATAAATGCTAAAGCTTCCTCGCAGTTTTCCTTATGTTTATGCTTACTATCAAGGGCGGATCCAGCTTCGCCACTAGGGGGGGGTGGGGGTTACTTAGTTGTGGTCAAGTGACGAGAAGTTATAATTTAAGTTTGATAATAATCGACACAGGTATCACTTCTTCCACTTATATGGGTACGTTTTTATGGACGTGGAGTGCCAGTCCAGTTAAACGTTCTTCAATCATGAAAATTATATTAAATTAATTAAATATAAAAATCATGTTAATCATAATCGTGCTTAACAATAATAATTAGTGCTCTACCTAGGTCTTGGACCCAGCCCAAGGGGGATCATGACTCCCAAACCATCCCCCTGGATCCGCCCTTGCTTACTACTCAAATACAACAACAAACACAATATCTACGAGTATGTTTGGTATATGGAGATCTTCTAAAATACATTGCGGCAAAAGCGTTTTTTTCATTTTCGATTATGGTGGCGAGGGGGGCATGTTCCCTGTGCCGCCTCCCCTTCGGACCGCGTCTGAATGGAAGCATAGATACAAGTATGGAATAGTTAAGACTACCTTATGTATAGGGATATCATCGTCGACGGCCGTGCGCGCTGGCGACTCAGGCCGGTAGTCGCGGTAGCCCGTGGGCGAGGGAGTGCCGCGCGGCGCCGGGGCGCGCAGCGTGTCGTCCTCAAACACGTCGTCACTCATACTGTCGTCTGTCCCCACGTGCTGTCGATAAAAAGTTAATTTTAAATCCATCACAGATAGTGGTCACACACTGTATTGGCCATATGGATATTTGTCGTGCTCTGTGTCTTCGTGTCGTGCGTGTTGTACCTACGACACAGGATCGTGAGATCCTAATGTGGACTGTTAAATAAAATGCGTTTATTCTATTTTATGATAACAAACGATTTAAAAAAAGGAATTGACAATAAAGACACTTTGTAGTTACAATATAAAATTTAAAACATTAAAACAAGATAATATAATTATTATTTCGTAACTTTTGATTAAAACTTCACAAGAGTGGTAATTAAAACTCGGATTAAACTTTTCACCGTCTTCATCTAGAACTCGAATACAAAAACCAGGCAAACAACAGTTGTCAGACTAACAACATCGTGATCTTCAGATTGTCTGAAATTTAATATTCTTAATTAATACCTGATCTAAGGCGAAAATCATATTTTTAAAAGTTTTACTCTCGAGAGCTGTATAAAACAACTTTGTAACGGATATTTCGTCGATACAGGAATGTCAAAAATAAGGCACTGACAATAATTTTTTTTCCGAGATGGCCTAGTGGTTAGGTTATCACGTCGATCTCAACCGATGATCGTGGGTCCAAACCCCAGCTAGCACCGCTGATTTTTCATCTAAATTAGTGTTTAAATTCATCGCGAGCTCGGCGGTGAAGGAAAACATCGTGAGGAAACCTGCATGTACCGGGAGAAATTCTGACACATGTATATCCGCCAACACGCAGTTGAGCAGCGTGGTGGATTAAGCTCTAAACCTTACTTACTACCTTACGTACTTTTACTTTACTAGTAATTTTTTTTCAGGTGTAAAGTAATGAGAAATAGGTAACTTATGAAAATTCTTATGAAAATCTAAGAGAATAACTTATAAGTGTAATTGTCTTCTTTTATTATTTATATAAGAAATTAAAATTAAAAACTAGATTTTGCTATGCCAGGCTACCTAAACTCAGTACGACACGTGCGCCACCTACTCATAGTTAATTGTATATAGTACAATATACCTACAACCTTCTCGCAAATGCAAACAATAAGCTGACAAAGTTTTATCGTAATTGGATAAACGGTACGGCAACGCGTAAGTCACCAACAAACAAATATTAATTTTATATATCACATGTACACAAAAGTAACGTCACCTAGCGAAGTACTTTATATATTAATAGCTGACGCTCGCGACGTCGTCTGCGATGTCTGCGATGCCTACGTCTCTGGGCTGTGGTTGATAGATCACTATGCCAGTCAGTCACTTTTGAATTATATATATTTAGATTAACAGTTGAATATTAAATTTTATATAGTTACCAGATTTCAAAGGAATAATTGACACTAATTGTCCCTAAATGTCGCTTCGCATATTTATCTCTTGACTGTGTGTGAAGTCGTGATTTGCTAAATGCGTTAAATATGTATATCCTGGGATACGGATCCGAATACGGATATTTGTTGGATTTTACTTTCTTACTTACAGGTCTTTACTTTCTTACTTAAAAACTTACTACTAACTTACTTTGTTTTATATTTAATAATATACCCCACTTTTTGAATTATTTTATTAAAAATTGCTTTTAGTTTAATTTCATTTTACGTCTTTCACTACACATTAACTTATCTATTGTTACTCTATTAGCTACCTTTGTACTACATCCATTCGTGCCTATGACGATCCAAGACCTACTGCGTCCTGTATTTTAACGAATTGTCCTAGTTTATTCTTCAACTTCAAATCCTAGTTTTAGTAGACATTGGCAATCCTATGCTAATCGATAACGTTATAATATCATATATGTCAATAAATTTACTCGAGCGTGCTGACATTGTTCTTGGTCATGGCAGTATTTACCTCCGCGCCATACAGATTAAATGATAATAGACTTTGACACAATCAATCGGCTTACCATGTCTCACATCAAAGGCATATTCCGGGACCAATATGTAAAGCGAAGCACACACTTTCCATATAACATTGCGTTTTTATCCAAACGCGACAAACGCCAAAAGGAGAGCCTTTGTGTTTGACCTGTCCTATGCCCCACTGGTAACTACTCAACGGCTTAACCATTTATGATAAATGATAACTCATTCGATTCAGTGATTAATATGTATACTGAAAGGTATTTACAGACACATACCACACGTTGTAAGAAGTAAGTTAAGCTTCTCTTATTTTAGAAATAAAATTAGGGTTCTGCACAATGATAGTTCTTATTAGACGTAGAATGTTCAGCTTAAATATATCATAAAACATTTATATATCTCAAGGTAGTGTATTTTATTGGGCCTGAAATACTAATATGGTGTACTCTGTAAATTTTTAAATTGTCTTAGATTTTCGCGATCATTACTCATTGAAATAAAACTATTTTAAACGGATTATAATCGCGTATATTAACTATTTTTATCATCCCGATGTTTCGAGCACTTTGCAGCGTTCGTGGTCACGGGTAGACGCGATTTTAATCCATTTAACATAGTTTTATTTAAATTTTCAAATTGCCTAAATTAATATATATATTATTACGTATATTTGGTAACTTAGACATCTCAGTCTTTACAGTTAAAAACTTTATTCTTGTTGATGTATTTTCTTTCAGTTTTAGAATAAGACTAGACGATTTTCCAAAAGTTTTAATTGGTATCGATATCTGTAAAATAATAACGCAAAGGCGGGTCAAATTTAGTTAAAAAGTAAAAATTCAGCACTTTATATGTTTTCAAGATTAATTTTATAATGAAATCTGATTATCAACGAATTATAAATCATAATTTATGATATAAACATTGCTTAAAAGTAGATATATTTTGGTAATCATAATTATACATACGACAATTTTTGTCATTTATTCATTAATTTCATTCAATTTATTTACCTAATATTATTTTACGTGCTTAACATTAAGGACAAATCTCTATAGTTTATTTAATACTATTCTACCTACCCGTATATCTTTTAGTTTTTACGTTAAATAAATAATCGTGTCGTAACGATAAAATGCACAGTGTACACCAAGCTTTGTAACCACAAAGCCCTCTGTCGTTCACAAGAATGTTCATCTGCCAAAGGCATAAGCTTCATATTCCCTTGCGTTGTTTCATCCTGTGAAACGCTCTTATGGCCTCGTTACATAACATATTGATCAATTTATTAAACATAAAGTCGAAGTGTGTGCAAATATTTAAGCTGTATACTAATTTAACATAATTTACTTAAAAACGTTTTTTTATTTTTTGCTTAGTAATAAATAGTTTGGTAATCTATAGAAATAAATATAATTTAAGTGTTTGTAATATAAAATTAAATTTAAATAAATGCATATGAAAGTATACTCGCTTCATACATCGAAAACACAATTATTAAAAGTTTCGTCTGTCTGTCTGTTAGTTGCGGCTGATCTCTGAAACGGCTGGACCGATTTTGACGGAGCTTACACTCACATATACGTTTATTTTTAAGTTATTTTTTAAAAATTAACAATATCCATTTGATTATATGAATATAATTCTCTCTCAAATAAACGCGGTTGAAACCGTGGGGCACGAGTAGTTTAATATTATAAATCGTCTTAAAAAGAAGTGGAATTTTCACAATTCGTAGTGTGTATTTTACATCAGATTTCAGTCATTATTTAAACGATTTTAAAAATTGTCTTTTTTTTATTTGACAGTATTACTATCCGATTGGTTGGTTACTATATTTTCAGAATGGTCCCTTAGAATTCGCATCAAAGTCGGCTTAGCAGCTTAGTTTTTAAATCGAAATAACTGGAATATGTTTTTCATGTTAACGAAATTTCATATCTTGTTTTTAGACTCGGTTCTTTTTTTAAGGTCTTCATTATTAATTTAGGCTCATAATGGTAGATAGGGTGTTGTAAGTTGACCCCAAATTGTTGGTCGATTCTCGCTTATATCCATATAATATTATAAATGTCTGTCTATTACATTTTTACGCCTGAGCTGTTAAAGCAATTTAAACTATCTGTGGTATGTAGATTGATTAGACCTTGGACAAGTATATAGCCTATTATTTATCGCGAAAACGAAACTTGAAGATAGAGAATGATATATAGTATGGAGAATTCATGATTTCATAAGACAGATCAAGTGCAAGTCGAACTTAGCATGGCACAAGACAAAACACTGTGTCATTTTAAAATAATTATGTCTGTAAAATGAACGACTCACGCTTGGACGATTTTTATTATTTGTATCTGGCGGCAATAGAAATACACATTCTGTACAAATTTCACTCAACTCTCTACCTATTACTGTTCAGTAGATAAAGCCCGCTAAAAGACGGATGGACAGACAGACAAAGGAGGCTTAGTAATAGGGTCCCATTGGCGCCTCTTGGGTACGGAACCCTAAAAATATAATAAAAATAAATGAGCACGAAGCTAACGAAAAGCAAAAAATAATGAAGCTAAAATTTTTCCGACTTCTTTGTAAATAACGAAAAATGAGAATTCCTAATTGGGGTGGTTTGTTTTCGTAAAACTTCAAAGAAACGGTTTACGATAAGTGCCTAGTCACGAAATAAAAATATAATGTAAATAATTTCTTCTTGAAAAATAAATATATCTAGAATTAATTTCAAATATTTTATCCTAGCGGCCTCTCCAGTTTCACTCGCGCTGAACACTTTCATTCAAACTTCCAATCCCCGTTTTACCCCCCTTAGGGGCCGAATTTTTTAAAATCCCGTCTTAGTGAGCACTTACATCCTAAGAAAAATCCCTGTGAAAAATTTGAAACACCTAGCACTTGTAATTTCTGAGATTTCGTGATGAGTGAGTGACCTTTCGCTTTCATGTATATAGATGAAAATAAAGAAAACTAAAACACAAACAAAGTATCGTAATATGTATTCTAATTTGTAACACTTAATATAAAGGATAAGTACCCGGAATAAGGACAAAAGTATACTTTATCAGTTTTTGTCGGCGGTACTCTGGCGCTCGGAGTATTTTTATCCAATGTAAATTTAAACGTAACTAGTGGTGATAAGATACAAATTCCCATGTTAAAAGGTATTGCATTGATTGCCGTTTAATGGTTCATTCTAAATACACTCAGCTCTATCGTGCTGCGTGCGTCATAATTTTACAGATATTTTTTGGTACATTTTTAATTGGTTTTGATAGTTTGATCAATTGAAAAGGAAAATAATTAATCGATATATCGTCGGTCTAGATGTAATAACTTGCACATGCAAACTACTGAACTTTACACGAGAGACAAAAAACTTATTTTAAAGCTAAGAATATAATCTATACTAATATTATAAAGAGGGAAGATTTGTTTGTTTGTTTGTAATGGAAAAAAATTAAATATTATTGGACCAATTTCAAAAATTCTTTCACCTTTGGAAAGCTACATTATCCCCGAGTAACATAAGCTATATTATATTAAAACAAAATAGGAATCCTTACTAAAACTCTATTAATGTAACCCAAGGTGTAAAAAAATGACCTGAAAAATTCCTTACGTCGCGTGCGCTGCGAAAACTATTGATGATAGAACAAAATCATTTACTACGACTTTGCAGAACTCATCATTATCTACAAAAAGTGGCGCGACAGCATATGTCTAAATATTATAGTTATGTCACAGTTAGCGGTTTTTTGTTCTAAAAATTTAATTTATATGCCGCCGCTTGAAAAGGCTGTTTATACCTCGGTATTAATCTTTATCAAAATAAATAAATTACTTTATATTCAGGACGGCTTCAATACCTTTTTGAATTATTCAATTTGGACATTTAATTCGGAAGATATCACGAGTTTAAAAATGCAAGTATTAGAAAAAAGTTGCGTGGTTGCCGTTCACCGCGCTCAGCTAGCCAGCATGCGATGTAGGCTCAATGTAAGCGTCACTGGGCACGGGGGGGAGTCAATGTAATAAAAAAAAAAGCCGCGAGTACATTAATAAAAACTATGAATAAAAAAATTCATTAAAAAAAATTCAAACTTCCTTTATAATTTTACTTTTTTTTAAACCCGACGCAAAAAAAGAAGGGTGTATGTGTGTGTGTGTGTGTATGTACCCGTGCGAAGCCGGGGCGGGCCGCTAGTAAGTAATAAATATATTTACATTTTTATTTGATTTACACTAAAGATATTGTAAGAAATATTATAATCTATTATTTATTCTTTTTAGTTATTTTTGTATTATATTTACAAAAAAAATATATATAAGAACATTTAAAAATACATAAAATAGATAAATCCACTGGTCGAAGATGATCTCAAGCGACCAGCAGCTAGGGCTCCAGGCTGAGGAACCTCCACTATGGCATGCCGTCTGGTTTTTGTATCCTACCCTTGATCCAGCAGCTCAGCGCGAGATCTTAAGATGTTGGTCAAAACTCTTCGAAAATAGGCCGTTTACCGAGACCACAATATGAACAATTATTGCTGAGTCCACTAAATATTTACTTAAGAAATATTATTATTCTAAAAGTAAATTAATTTAATACCGCTTTCACTGAGATAATCCATTTTTACCAAAATTTACATGGTATCACATATAGAGAGACAGTATCGCGGTAAAAGAGGCAGATGAACACGTCTACGTTTAAAAAATTAACTTTTTCCTAATTTAGCGATATAGAAAAGTGATTCTAATACTTAATATATCGATTTTTTTTTGAATTAGTGAAATGTTTAATTACGTTGGTCCGCGATTTCGTAAGGAACGCTGTCGACGGTTTTAGTTAAAAAAAAAGATTTTCGATTTTTTGTAGATACGTTAATCTGGTTGTATAACAATATGTTTTTATCAGTTCGTAATCGATGTTAATAAATCTCGTTTTAACTTGTTTTCTAAGAAAATTCTTAATTTAAAGTTTTAAATATATTGTGTTTCATATATCAAGTATTTGAAAAACTTTCCATGAGATAAAACTTTTTGATGTACCAAACTGCTTTCAATTCATTTCACCTTCTATCAAAAAAAAAACAAAAGATGGATGTATATTTCTTCAAATAAATTTATTAAGAACAGGTTTGACGTTTTTAGACGCCATTTTCTCAAAATAAAGTCCGTGTGGCTTGACACATTATTGCTTATCAGAGACCAAACAGCCGAAACACCTTTATGTCAATTATTGAAAAACGAAATAAAAATATATCCTGTTCCGTCTCGCTTCGCTGCAGCGATCATCGAAGCTTTGTTATTAACTTCATTGTTGTTTTATATAACTGATAAATTAAATGAATAAATGACTTGAATTAAATAAACTTATAAAAAAATAGAAAAATGAATAATTTAAAAATCGACACTTATTTTCTCGTGATCGTTAAAAATAGCGTTTACAGTATGTATATAACATTTTATATTATTTTAAACTATTATAAACAGTTGATTATTCACACCATAACCTCAAAACACCAAAAATAGTTTTTTTTTTTCATTCTTTTTAACCCCTGACCTCAAAAGAGGGCTGTTATAAGTTTGACCGCTATCTGTGGCACTGTAGCTCCTAATCGGTGAACCGATTTGGATGCGATTTTTTCTTTATTTCAACAAGAGTTTTCTAGCGATGGTTCTTATGTTGACAAAATCATACATGTTCTACCAAAATCGGTCCAGCCATTTCAAAATCATGAGGTGTTTTCTTCTCAGCTGCGGTAATCTTAGATGCACAATAAGTATTTGATTTACTTTCAACATATGTGTGACCTAAAATTTTAAACACTTATGTACCTAACATAACTATGCGTAATCATGAAATTCTTGTTCTGATGCTGCTGCCAGGATCAGCAGGATACGCAACTCCTCACCAATTTACAGCAGAGGTATCCTGTTGCAAGAAAGTACTAATAGTAAAGTAAAAAGTAAAGTAACAGCCTGTAAATGTCCCACTGCTGGGCAAAGGCCTCCTCTTCTATTAAGGAGAAGGTTTAGAGCTTAATCCACCACGCTGCTTCACTGCGGATTGGCGGATATACATGTGTCTCTTTCTCCCGGCACTGGCAGGTTTCCTCACGATATTTTCCTGCACCGAGCTCGAGAAGAATTTAAACACTAATTTAGCACTTGGAAAATCAGCGGTGCTAGCCGGGGTTAGAATCCGCAATCATCGGTTGAGATCAACGTGTTCTAACCAATCGGCCATCTCGGCTCTCAGAAAGTACTAATAAGTTTATTTAATAAAGCAATTCGAATTGCGAGTGGAATCCTCACCCGCGCCGGTGGGCGTGCGACCTAATCAACGAGAAATTGGGATAAGCTACGAATTACATCCAATTTTTTTCGCACAATTTTAACTTTGAACCAAATATACCTACAGAGATTTTTTTATGGAAATTCTATATACTATTACCTATATCTATGTCTTAGGCGAGACTTACATTTGTAACTTAGGTTGCTAGGTCATGTAAAAACTAAACTGATTTTCATAAAACTTTCCGGTAGGTAATCCATATTGATAAATAAAATGTGTCTGTTTATAATTTCAAATTAAGAGCTTTTAACTACACATCGAAAGCACAATATTTAAAATCTCTGCCTATCCGTCTGTTTATTCCAGCTAATATCTAGAGTGGCTGAAATAATTTTACAGAATTTTTACTAGAAGTTAGCTAATACAATAAGGAGTATCTTATAATACTTTTATTTTAGAAATTTTATTTTCATAGTCAGGAATTGAATCCACTAATTTAAAAAAAAAAAACACATTCCTCATTATTGCACTATCTAATAGTGTCACGTATAAGGATCAACGTTTGGGAAGTAATAGTATACGGCAATCTAAAGGAAAAGGCATCTTTTTACAAAACGCTATTAATGAATGCGAGTAAAGTGGTCCTTTCTTCAGAGGCGCCATAGAGTATAGTATAGTAGGCGCCATTTTGCCTCGCTCTGCATGAGACATGTCACGCTTTAGTCCACGCGAACGAAGTCGCGTGATCAACTAGTACTATAATATAACCAATACACACATCAGATTAACACATATGTAACTTTTTATGAGCATATTGGAGCTGCGATTAGAAGCTAATAAGTACGTAAAATAAAATGAAAACCCATTAAATATATCGATACCTCCCACGTAAGTTGTTGTAACCCCAAAATTACAATTTTACAGTAGAGCACTTTTAATCCGTTTTAGTTTGAAAGTTAAAACAAAATACGCCTTTCTTTCAGGCGTATTTTGTTGTATCTTTCCTTGAAAAAAAAAAGATTTTTGGTATTTTTTCACTTTGAATGCATTAAGCAATGCAAATTCGTGTAGTATTCAGTAAAAACGGTAACGGCAATTTTGTGGCTTACAATAACTTACGTGGGAGGTATCGATATACAAATTAATACAAGTTCAAATATAACGAATAACAATAGACGCAAAAAAGAAATAAACAGTTACTACCCGTAACATTTTTGATTACTTACTAATGATATCATAAAAGCCCTGTGATGTTTAATAGATGTTTTAAAATATGGCGGTACTTAAATTATGTTACGTAAAATATTAAATACAATGTATTAATGAATGACGACTTTTTACGTGGTGTATTCAGGATAGTATAATCTATACTAATATTATAAAGAGGATGAATTTGTCTGTAAGTTTTGCATGTAGGAGCCGAGATGGCCTAGTGGTTAGAACACGTCGATCTCAACCGATGATCGTGGGTTCGAACCCCGGCTAGCACCGCTGATTTTTCAAGTGCTAAATTAGTATTTAAATTCATCTCAGGCTCGGCGGTGGAGGAAAACATCGTGAGGAAACCTGCATGTGCCGAAAGAAATTCTGACACATGTATATCCGCCAATCCGCAGTTGAGCAGCGTGGTGGATTAAGCTGTAAACCTTCTCCTCAATAGGAGAGAAGGCCTTTGCCCAGCAGTGGGATATTTACAGGTTACTTTGCATGTAGGGGTAACCTTTAAACTTATTCAATTTTGAACATTCTTTTTGCGTTAAATAGCCCTTTTATTGAGAAAGGTATAACACATAGGTAATACTACGACTCGTAGGAGCGAAGCAGTAACCATAATCACGAATGAAACCTGCCGCGCTAGTGCCGGATAATATAATACAAACTATGCGTTTACGGGTACGCGAACACTAGGTAACTGGAATTTGGACCACAGCTATCATACAAGCCAAACTCTTGACGATCCATCGGCGGTCGGTTTTATGACGACAGCCAGGCGTAGACGTACGTCAGCTTACCCGGTATCCTACATGAAAGAATGCGATGCGACGCGGCGCGACGCGGATACAACAAATAATTAACACCTATTGAAGGAGCCTACGTTACATAAGAATGCAGGGCGCGGTCCGGCGCGGCGCGAGCAAAATGCGATCAATTTGCTTGATATTTTCGCGCTAACGAGTTACGGTGCCTTCGTTTTATTTTGACATTAGATTTTATTTGAGTCCCTTGAGTCGTAGTTTGATGTAATATAGCCTATAACCTCCCTCAATAAATAAACTATTTAACACACAAATAAGTTTTCAATTTGAACCAGTAATTCTTGAGATAAGCGCGTTCAAACAGACAAACAAACTCTTCAGCTTTATAATATTAGTATCGATGACAATAACAGTTAAAGTCGACTTCGAGCGCACTTAGAACAAGCCGTCGCATCAAATTCGCCTACCATCTCTTTGCAATCACGTTCGCTTTGAATCCTACGAAAAACGTCGCCTTAATCTGGATAAATAAATTGTAGATATTTTTACCTCGCGTTCCATTCGTCGCAGTACAAAAAGTCAATATTATAAGCGTATTCATTTGTACGTGTTTTTAACAGAGCTGTAGATAAGTAGGTACGTACATCAGAACGCGTAGTCTAGAAATAAGTACAATTGGTCGCTGATATGCAATACTGTGTCAAGCCACACGAACATCATTTTGAAAAAATGGCAAACCTATTCTTAATAAGTTTGTTTGAATAAGTATTTATCCATATTTTCTTTTCTTTTTTGATTTAAGCTGTAATTAATTAAAAGCAGGTTGATATATTTAATATATTATCTAATAAAAACTTTTTAAAGATATAAGATTACTGTATAAATTACAAAATAAAGAACGACCTGGAATTTCGAAACAATTAATTAAGAAACTTTTTTCCGTACTTATTTAGTTTATGTGACTTTATTTTTTATTAATTAATGTTAAATAGGTGATGCAGTATCAAAATACACGAATACCTCCGAAATTTACTTTTTGTGGGTTGACACATTATTGCATATCAGCATCCAATTGTAGGAGAGGCTTACGTTATTTATCGGAGCTTTGTTAATATCAATAAATAAAATTATTCATAACTAGCTGGTGCTCGCTACTTCATCTGAGCGTGAATGGTAGGAATTTAAAATTGACAAAGTTTCATACAAACTTTCATCCCCTATTTATCGCCTTGGGGCTAGAATCATTCAAAATCCTTTCTTAGCGGATGCCTACGTCATAACATCTACCTGTATGCCAAATTTCAGCCCGATCCATCCAGTGGTTTGGGATGTGCGTTGATAGAGCACTATGTCAATCAGTCAGTCAGCCTTGAGCTATATATATTTAGATTGATTTTCAAATCTCAAAATACAACCTATAAATAAATCGTAAAAAAATAAAAATATATAAAGTTTTAAACAAGTACCTATATTCTAAAAATTAATCTTGTATGCGAAATGGTTTATTTAAATATTTAATAGAAAATCAAAGTGAATGTAGTAATGTACGTCAAAAGATTACTTTAAGGTCTTTTATAGGCTTTTACCTTTTATTACATTAACCTTTGACTGAAAAAGCTTTCGTTGATCGAATGAATATGTTATTGGTTAAGGGGTGGAAAAGACTCGTTGTTTATATTAAAATGGTTAAATTGAATGTTAACAACACTTACTATTTTTAATATAAAAAGGTAATTGGACGCTGATAGGTAATAATACTGTGTCAAGCCACACGGACTACATTTTGAGAAAATGGCGTCTAAAGATGTCAAACCCATTTTTAACAAATTTGTTTGTAGAAGTATATATCCATTTTTTTCTTTTATTTTTTGATAAAAGGTATAATTAATTAAATTCAGACTAATATACTTAATATATTATCTAATAAAAACTTTTTCAAATATTTGAGGTTATTGTATAAATTACAAAATATGGAACGCACTTGAACTTCGAACCAATTAATTAAGAAACTTTTTTCCGTACTTATTTAGTTTATATAACTTCAATTTTTTTTAATAATGATAATAGGTGATGCAGTATCAAAATACATCAATATCTCCGAATTTGACTTTTTTTGGGTTGACACATTATTGCTTATCAGCATCCAATTCATGCAAACTAAAATAAAAATGGAAACTTTTATATTTCAGCGCCATCTATCGCGTCATCGCAGAATGACCAACTGGATCGCATCCTATGCGTATTTGTAACACACCCTTTTCGTACCACTGGGAACCAAAATTTTCGACAAGGATTGCAATACATACGTATATTTATTTTAATTTTGAACTTTTTTTTATAATATAGATAATTAAAAATCTAGCAAAGTGAAATGTTAAAATATCTACGATTACTATTATATTGTTACATTACAAGGGGTGAATCAGGCTATAACTTACTATATATTAACATTATCACAATTTTTAACCGACTTTAAAACAAAAGTTTTCAGCTTGTCAGAGATTTTTATGTAAGTTTCACGATTATTAGAAAAAGGATTTGATAGATTTGGGTTTCGGATATGGATAGTATTTTTTTATTTTCATTACTTCCTGGTGGATTTTTTGGAATTTTCATTAAAATCGGATCTTTTAAAATCAAAATAACTGTAATAAGTAGTTCAAGTAAATGACAATATGTATTTTCTTTTGAAGCTGGTGCTTTTTTATGTCTGGTTATAAGCTTAAAAAGTCTTTTGATTATAATAATTTTTTACTAACTGATGCCCGCGATTTGGTCTCCGAAAATTCAAAATAAAAAAAATTTTTAAAAAGAAGTAGCTTTAGAACATTAGCTCTCTGCTTGTGAAAGTCCCATCAATATCATTCCAGCTGTTTCAACAATTAGCCGGAATAAACAGAATTAATAATTTTTTTTGTTTATTTAGTACCGTATATAATTTCCTATTAATAAAAAGCTATTGTATTGAAATTACAAAATTTAATATATCAGTATGGATTACTACATTTATTAAATTTATTAAGGACAACCAACAAGACTCGGAAAAACGAAATTTAGTTATCTATACGTAGACACGAATCTGTTTCATAAAATTTAACACAAGAGCTAATTATTGCGATGTTAGCAATGCCTATTATTATCAGCACATGCATTCATGCAGTTTAATTTCAGTTTAATACCAATCATGTCCGATAGAAGTCCGAGGCAACAGAAATAGGTCAATGACAAAAGCATTCAACAGGCGCAGAGCGACCCTCACCTCCCGTGGCGTAATTCTCCTTATTTAGAAAATTTAGACGCCATTGATCTGAATATGTCTTTAGGCGCTTTTGAATCCTTCATATCGTATTCGAGATTAATTTCAAAAACTTTATTCGAAGTATTTATATCAGCGGTTGATTTGTGATATTAATTTAGTTTTTTTTTTTTAATTAAGTCGTTCGCTTTAGAATTCTAATAATATAAATAGGCATGGATCGACTTATTTTATTCAGAAGAAAATGATTGCAAAAATTTGTTAAAGTAATGTTATTATTATCTTATGAAATCAATAACTTATATTCTTTAATAGAGTTTATGAAGTGCTTTTTATTGTAAAGAGCATTTTTATTCACTTAATGTATGTGGGACTCATACCTACTTACGTTCTTTTATTTTTAAAATAACCCTTTCAATAACGGAGCTTATGAAAACTTGTACCTTATTATTTTATTAAAAGTAGAAAAAACATAACATCTATTAAAATCAGCATTTTCTATGGACGCTAATAAGCAATAATATGTCAACAAACAAAAAATTAAAATTGAAAAAATAAAAATTTTCAAGTCATTTAAAGTAAATACGTACGAAAAAAAAATCTTAACTTAATGTATCGAATGTTATTTATTCCAAATTTTGCAATATGCTATAACTTTCCGTTTAATAATAATTCCCGTTAATAACCCGTTTTAATACGTGTATTTTAATTAATTAACTTTCTACAACACCTAAAACAGAAATATTTTTGTAAAATGAATTCAGTCTTAACATACTTATTAAAAAAAACATTCTATTCAAAAGAGCTAAAAATCGGGTCAATGTTACCCGCAATCAACTGGTGGCAATTGTTATTTCTCATTCTAGTGCTCATTTTTTCCTTATTAACCGACCTCCAGAAAAGGAGGAGGTTCTCAATTTGTCGCGGGCGTTTTTTACGTTCACCGATTACTTCGTCGATTGAAGACAGATTTTAAATGTTTTTTTTTGTTTGAATATATGATAATAAATAACACGTAAAAGATTTTACTTGGAACTGACTTCAAAATCTTGTAGAACATATTATTTTTTCCTTTTAGTTCATTTGTATCTATTAAATTCGTTTTTTTAAGTTTTGAAGAAAATTTGTTTGTAAATTTGTATCTAGGGTTGGGAACAACTGATCTGATTAAAAAAAATAGTTTTGCGTTAGATAGCCCGTTAATTGGTGAAGGCCAAAGGAATTACATCACGCTAGTGAAACCACGAGGGGCAGCTAGTAAAATATACTTCGCTATAATCTACACTTTTAATTTGTTTTTAATTTTAAAAATATTATAAAAAAACATTACACACACCATTACACATGTCGATAAAATACTCAACGGAAATTAATGTTCGCTTTATTTTACACACATAAGCATATCTATGTGTTTAATATTTATACATAGGTAAGAACGATAAATAACTGTAATTGTCATGGCGTCATCGACAGTCGATATGATATACTAGCACAAACGGACCCTTGCCTTCCCCGACGATACTAATTGGAACTATTCGGCTGTTATCGATCCTATTCAACGAAAGTATTTTCCTATTAATAAAACATTATTACTTAATAGGTGAATATTTTTTTTTATTTACAAAAAAAAAGTTAATCGACTTTTATTTAATGTAATAAATATTAATATAATAAATATTCTAAATTTTATTTGAAAAAAAAATCAATTAAATTATGTAATAAAAGAAATATAAAAAGGGATTTTTTTTACATTTTATAATTAAAACGTGAATTAATAATCTATACTAATAATAAAATTCTAGAGGGTCGATGTCTGTACATGGAAGATATATGAAAAAAAATCTTACTGGGGGCCTTTACCAACGCAATAGAACCCAAAACAAAGATTTTTAGAATTCTTATCTGTTTGTCTGTTTGTCTGTTTGTCTGTTTGTCTGTTTGTCTGTTTGTCTGTTTATCTGTGCGTTTGTGCACGCTAATCTCAGAAACGGCTTATCCGATTTAGATGCGGTTTTCACTAATATATTGTGGTAAGCTTCACTTAACATTTAGGGTTTGTTTCATGTCAATCGGTTCATAAATAAAAAAGTTATGTCAATTTAAGGGTTCACGTCGAACATTATTTTGTACTTTTTACTAAATGCATGAAAGTACATACATATATACAGTACTTATATCAAAAAATACATTTTTAAATTTTTGTCTGTCAGTCTGTCTGCCTATCTGTTTGTTCCGACTAATCTTTAAAACGGCTAAACCAATTTTGATGGTACTTTTACTTGCAGTTAGCAAATGTTATAAGAAGTGACTTAGGCTTACTTCTATTTTAGATATTTTTAATCTATAACTATAAAAAAAAATTCTACCGGGTCGCTGTCTGTACATATATTAAAAAAAAAAAAAAAAACAAAT
Source organism: Hypolimnas misippus (assembly GCA_037950945.1). Classification (NCBI taxonomy): domain Eukaryota; kingdom Metazoa; phylum Arthropoda; class Insecta; order Lepidoptera; family Nymphalidae; genus Hypolimnas; species Hypolimnas misippus. The sequence continues at coordinate 5,047,272 of JBBEEQ010000024.1, forward strand.
TATTTGGGCCTTTACATACGCAATAGAACCCAAAACAATAATTGTTAGAATTTTTGTCTGTTTGTCTGTTTATCAGTGCGTTTGCGCCCACTAATCTCAGAAACGGCTTATCCGATTTAGATGTGGTTTTCATGATTATATTGCAGTAAGGTTCACTTAACATTTGGTGTTTATTTAATTTCAATCGATTCATAAAAAAAAAGTTATGTCAATTTAAGGGTTCACGTCGAACAGTATTTTATGCTTTTCACTAAATGCATAAAAGTATATACATTACTTACATCAAAAAATCATTTTTTTAATTTTTTGTCTGTCAGTCTGTTTCTTACGACTAATCTCTGAAACAGCTGAATCAAATTTGATGGGACTTTCACAAGCAATTAGGGAATGTCCATTAATCACGTGAGGTCCAGAAAGGGAGAGGAGATGGAAGAAGAAATTCACGAAATATTACAAAGTCTAAAAAGTTCTTCAAAACATGACGTATTTAATGGCTAATATTATAAGGATTAACCAATAAAATAGTGAACAATTTCCGATTTAAGAAGGGAAGGTATAAAAATAAATAAAATTGATGTCTGTTTGTAATTTTAAATAAATGCATATTAAAGTATACACGGTACTTACAACAAAATTACCAATCTTAAAATTTTTGTCTGTCTTTCTGTCACTCAATTTTTTTCGGCTAATATCTGAAACAGCTGGACCGATTTTGACGAAACTTTCACTGCTGAAAGCTAATGTAATAAGGAACAAAATTGAAACCAATGAAAAAGTGAACAACATCTAATTCAAATATGGAAGAAATATGTATATTATATAAATATAATAATTTTTAAAATTATATATTTACTGGGTAATTTTTTTACTGGATATGATAGACCAAATCCGAAACTATAAACAATAGCGAAAAATAATTAAAGAAGTAACAGAGCCGATTTTAATAAAAACTAAAACTATTTCAGTTTTTTGAAAAATAAATTCTCCTAGCCAGAAACGAACACGTTGATTTTGGAAAAATTTAACATTCTGTATGATTGCATCATCTGATACTGTCACATATTATAAGAATCAACTTCAGAGAGGTATTAGTACTGTAACTGTAACTGCAACAAAAAGAAAGGGCAATTTTTTTTTTAAAAATACTATCAAATTAATACATTAATTAAATCTTTTGTAATTCTTCAAAAAACGATCATACCTAAAAGTGAAATTTTAAAATTATAACGGGATGTTGTAACGCTAATAGCGGGTGAGTACAATAGCCGAGTCCAGTGAAATGTAGATTTTCAATAAATTGATTCATCTTTTTAGGAATTATCTAAACCTACTTAGGTAACGGGAGTAGGTGACGGGGACCAAAACAAACGTCACATTGTATCTACTTTGTATAGCTTACATAAAAAAAATAGACAAACATAAAAGAAGTTACTGTGAGTTAATCATTTTATATATTTTTGATATTCTTTACACTCTTCCTTACTTTATTAGGTGACTAGCATTTTGATGCAAATAAACGAATCGTTCGAAGTTATGCAGACTTTTTTCTAAACTTACCGGGAGCCGTGATTTAACCCACATATTTGATATGTATATTTAATATATATAGAATCGATTACTTAACTTCTAATTTATGTATAGATTTAATGTTATTTTGTTAAAAAATAAATCTTTTCCTAAAACTTTCCAAAAGTTGATTCTTACAAGTGACACTATTAGGTAGGTGGTGCAATAATACAGAATGTATTTTTTTTAATTAGTGGGTTCAATTCCATAGTGGGGTCAGGAGAATCATGAAATTAAAAAAACTTATGATGCAGCTTTAGATTTCTTAAAATCGGACACGAGACTCCTTTAAGTATTTTTCGCGATTCCTTAAAGTTCCGGATATGGCCTATCAAGCCCAGTTAAAAAAGTCACCCGATATATAATACAAGGAAAACCTCGGCGAGAATATACTGGTATACAGTCGAAATTTTAAAGACTAGCACAAAACACTTTTCTTCAACATTTATAGTGAAAACCGTGGAGGTATATCTGAATTAGAGTCTGCTTATAAATACAACCAGATAGTTCCCAAATCCAAAGTAAGAAGATCCTTTCTTGAGCAGCACCGCAGACTATTATAACCTTGCTTTGCAGGAGACATGCCAAGCATTCTGTAATCCACGCGAACGAAGTCGCGGGCACAGCTAGTATAATATATAAATAAAAATTGCAGTTATTGGACTGTAATATTATTTTATCTCATTTATTTCGGCTGCCATGACATATCGTGCTCGATAAGATAAAGGGAATCATTTCTTTTTATCTACATACAGCAGTGAACATTTGTCATATCTATGTGCTGTATTTATTAATTGATGATCTGTGTCGACCGAGCTCATAAATTGTTGTAATCTGTGTCTACTAAGCCTTGTTAAACTTTTTAATATAACTTTTTTTAGTTTGACCAAGATAATTCCGAATAAAGTCTTATATCTCAACTTTTTTTTTTAAACTTTTTATCGTTTAGAAATACCTATTGTGCATGTACAGCCAACAATTAAACTTAACATATTTTTTTGCATTAAACGAACCTAAAATAAATAAAGAAACAGATTCAACTTACGCTCATTTCTAATCGGTATCGCGATCCTTAATCATTTATGTCACGTTATTTTCACGGTACGGTATCATAAATTACCGTGTAATAATATAAGTTTGGCACGCCACATTCTCGCTATCCGACACGGAATACGCAACTGAAAACGAATTCACCGAAACACTTCGAATAGCATCCGTTGATAAAACACTAATAACTGACTAAATATTGCACTGAATGAAACATTCTATAATCACAATGAGCATATCACTGTTATCACTGAACACCATGGCATGTCCCGTTCAAAATCTCATTTTTTTAGGTTATCCGCGGATCGGTAAATGTAGGACACATAGCGGAGGGTGCCAAAACTTTAAGGTTCAGAATTGCGTGACGTTTCACGTCTGTGTGTAGGATTCGTCTCGACGTATTCGAATGACCGTCTACGTAATCGTTGATTGTAAATGTGTAGGTTGTTTTGAGGCTGTGTGCGTTGGTTTCAGTACACCGGGTATAAAAGTTTCATGATAAATCCCGAGATAACGAAACTATATCATATTTAACTTTAACCCCCGATCAAAAAAGAGGGGTGTTATATGTTAAATGTGTGTATAACTAATGGAACAATTTTAATGCGGTTTTTTTATTGAAATTTGATGTAATCGAGACGGTTCTTAACTATAATTTATGAAGATCTTTTCAGATCTTGTAGGATAGAAGTAACTTCTAGTGATCTGATTGACTTTAAATTTATTATACTATGAATGATATTAAGCATAGTTGCGTAATCTTGAACTACTATTGTAGAAAATAAGCAGAAGTTTATTTTAGAAGATTCTGCTATAATAGTTACAATAGTACAACTCTTCATCAAATTTCAACAGAAGTATCTTGTACCGGCTCTATGGTTGCTATTGCTATCTATGGTTTCAATGAGAAATTATCGAGGGTTTATTAAAATTTTTAATCTATATCATATTTTGAGAGACTATAATTAAGAAATTGTAAAATATTAATACATAATTTTTTCCTAATTAACTGACCTCAATTTAAAACCAAATGGAAAATTTTACTTAAAATTACCTAGTAGATACTTACAAATATTATTCATATTAAATATACATAATACAGTAATATGAAATTTTACAAAAATATATCTTAAGATTTACTTAAGAATAATCCACCCTTGTATCTGAAAGTTTGGAAAAATCGATCGTGAACAAAACTTGACAGGGAGTACCATCGTCTTAAAACTCACTTATATCACGTTTAATTTAACGAAGATCTTATTTCCATACTATTTTTCATTATAATATAAAAAATCTTCATTTCGAGTTTCGTGCGAGTTGGACAGCATAGTAATTTAACAAATTTTTGAAGTGTGTGTTAATTATACACACATACAGAGAAAGTTAAATCAAATATGCTTTGCTTCCCATTACAGCAAATCCTACCTTATGCATTTGACATTAAGTCTAAAACTGCTTATCGACAATATAATCCGTGAATAGGGATGAATAGAAATTGCTTGAAATGAAATGAGTAAACATCGTGAGAATGAAAGAGATAACAACAAAGTCGAAATATTTGACTTATATTTGTAACTAGCGACCCGCCCCGGCTTTCGCAGGTGTAATGTAGTTTTTTAACAGAATACATTACAAATCTTTGAAATTTTTTTGCGTTTTTCTACTGTAATATGCATGTATACTTAAAACTTAGAACTTTTCCTTTGCAAAATCACATTAAACCCCGTTGCGTAGTTTAAAAGATCTGAACGTACAGACGGCAGGAAGCGACTTAGTTATACTATTATATTAGCACTTTTTGAAAAATCTGCGGTCGATAATTAAGCTCAATTTTTTGCCACCGGCGGGGTATTTTTATAACTATACTTGTATTTTTAATTAATTAATCTTTTTTATTTATTTTGAATATATAAAGACATCAACTATTTATTCATATTAATTTTTAATAGCAATTATGTTTAATACAAGACGAGTTCGATGATAAGGGCGCATCGCACACAGCTAAATAAAATATATTATTTGTGTTATCGTGGTAGCGCTCCGCACTTGACATGCGCCGACCGGCGAATCGATGGAAACCGCTTGTTGTTGTTCCCTCTCTCTCGCACACAATGCTCTTCATCTGTCAACTTGAATGTCATTCCAATGCGCATCCAGAGTACGCCGGACGAGTGTGCGCAATGGTTCACATATATTCCACTAGATGGCGTTACTAGTGTCAAAATATAGGAGCTACGTTAAGCCACTCCTACTGTACCGTTTAATATTAATAATAATTACATCTAAGTTGGAACAATGTTAAAGTTTTAAATTATAATGTCATAGGATTATTAGAATGATTCGTTCGCTTATTAATAAGAATTGTAGTGGTTTTACTAAAGACGCGTTTTATTATTTCATTAGTTTGTTCTTGGCTATTCATGACTACATCATATTGATTTAGATACGTGGGAAAAGGCTTGTAATATGTTATATTTTTTCAAGATATTTTAAATCTTAATCATATTGGATGAGTAGTTGGTTGCAGAAAGTACCAGACGGATTTTAAGGAAACTTTCTAGTAATAAATTTAAAGATATCAAAATAAGTTCATACGATGGCATGTTGCTAGTTTTAAATAATATTAAAAACATTGATAGGGTTATTTATAGCACGCTCTTGACAAATTTACAATAATACATGCACCAATTTTACAACATTATAAATTTAACGAATAGGTACATCTCCACTAATATTATAAAGAGTAAAGATTATTTGTTTTTTGGTATTGATTAGTAAGATAACCCTAGACGGGTTTAAGGATGTAGCAATATTACATCACGCCATGACTCATAGGAGCGAGTAAATGACCATAAGAATGAGAGAAACTGAGGGGAAGCTAGTTGTGTTATACAAGTGATAAGGAAACGTTGGGTCTTGTAGGCTCGTATGGGCTTACCATTTATGATGAAATAAAAAAAAAAGTTTTTTTTTTAATTTTTAAACTTCGATTCTGCTAAGGTATAATATCCACATACCTAGTTGACACATTGTATGAACGCCGCAATGCGCGGATTAACTGGCTATACGACACCGTTTCGGTATCTTTATACTTTTTTGTTTTTTTTTTCTCACAAAAAATTGTCTTGTAGTATTTTTTTAAGCTCAAGCAATACTCAATTCACATGGAATTTATTTTGAGAAAATGGCGTCTAAAGATGTCAAATCTATTGTTAATAAATTTGTTTGAAGAAATATATATCCATATTTTCTTTACTTAATAAAAGCAGATTGATATAAATACTTGAAAAATGTTTGAATAATGTTAAATAGATAACGCATCATTAGAATACGTCAATGTTTGTGGATTGACACGTTATTGCTTATCAGCATCCATTTATCAGCTCAAATTTTCAAGCGCTTAATTGAGATCGTTGTCACAGGTAAACGGTCGCTGTAAAGTTTTTCATTTGTTTTAAATACTCTTGTGATCCGCTTTCTTGTTCTGCTTAGTAATCCTTAAATCTTGCCAAAATAAACTCACTTACCAAAAGCCAAAAACAAATTGTGTTGATATGATACCTTTCACAAAATCACCCGCTGGGCTAATCTGAAGATTACCTAAGAATATTACATTCCGTTAAGTGCAAAAATTAGTAATCAACTTTCAGAATGTAGCATTTTGTGATAGCGATAGCTCATCATAATTAGCCTGCAGGTTTAAAATATGGACTTTTTATTGTGGCTGCCCAGCCGTAACTCAGCTTAAATACTACATGCGCTCGACCAGAAGATCGATCAGAAGTAGCTAAAATAGCTCTTAGTTTCGTACGGTGAATGAGACAGCCGGAAACCTATTCCCTCCAATCCTCCCCTTCACTCCCGATTCATTTTCAAACTAGCAACGCATTTGCGTCTCCTCTATTAGGTCCAACAAATATTCATGACCGATGACCGTTATTTTTATAAAAAAAGAAAACGGAAATGGCGTAGGAACAATACACACACCACTTTACCATAAACAAAACCGCTGGACACTGGTTTATGGAGTTAAAATTATTGATGATAATTAATATTCTATATCTCCTGACCCCTATTCAAGTAATGTGGGTACAGATTGTAAGAATAAACTAAACGTAAATAATGAATTTTAATATGAAGTTACGGAAAATTATTTTCATTATAACGTTATTACAACATCTTTTTCCTTTCAAAAAATATACCATTCCTTTTTTAAAAACCTTCAAACAAAAGAACAATACCAATGTAATATTAGTATCTGTATACAAATTCCCACAAGCTGAATCGAAGGGCCTTTGATTAAAACGATTCTTGCACAAAAGCCGGAAGCGCGGGCTAAATGCGGACCAGAGTCGGCTAACAAAAACACGGTGAAAGATTAAAAAAAATCCCCGTGCATCCGAACGACCGCCTACCGCAGCCAAAAATAAACCTCAACCACGAACCACGCTAACGTTCCAATTCGACGTCTGTTTTAAACGGAACTGATCTTTATTTCCTGCGTCTAAGCATCATTTAGCTTAGCATTGATCTTGAATATAAGGCTTTTTGATATCAATCGAAAAGCGTTGTTTACATGTTTGAAGAGGAAATTATTCAGTGAACGCCGAGTCAAGTAGCATTATCACTGATCTCGAAAGATCGTTGAGGTTCCAAAATTACGTTTTTTCGACTTTCTAGGCCACGATGTTGATTTTTATAAAGAGTTGATGTATTTATCTGTAGTCTATTTTTCTTTACTTGTATTTATTTCCTTTATTTTTCTTTATTTTCTTTAATTGGTAGATAATCCGAACGAAAATCACGAATGTTTGAACAATTATTTTTCATTATAATTTTTCATTATTAAAAAATAATTCAGTTCAATCGTTCAATCGATAATAACTTATCTGACTCCTACGTGTGGCTAGAAATACGTCATATTTCTTTGTTTAAAAGGAAAGAAAAATATACTATATAAGATAACTAAAACTTTTTTTTTATAATGGGCTGTGTAAAGCAAAATACGCAATTTAGTTTCCTTGGACGACTCACTTACATAGGTTATTTCGATTTTAAAACCAAACTAATGAACCAATGAAATTTGCATAATTAATCTGAAATAAAGTAGTAAAGTAAAGTAACAGCCTGTACATATCCCACCGCTGGGCAAAGGCCTTAAGGAGAAGGGTTAGAGCTTAATCCACCACACTGCTCCACTGCGGGTTGGCGAATATACATCTGTCAGAATTTTTCCCGACACATGCAGGTTTCCTCACGGTGTTTTCCTTCACTGCCGAGCTCGACATGAATTTAAACACAAATTTAGCGCTTGAAAAATCAGCGGTGCTAGCCGGGGTTTGAACCCGCGATCGTCGGTGAAGATCGACGTGTTCTAACCACGGGACCATCTCGGCTGAAATTATGTAATATATCGATGTGAGAAAAAGGCTAATTGCGACTGCCAAGTCCGCAGCCAATTGCAATGCACGATAACATACATTTCGGAAAAAATACTTCAATTTTTGATTTCACAGTCGCAAATCTGTATGATATGAGTAATAGACGGAACCATAATAATATTTACTGATATAATTATGATACACTAGCTGTGCCCGTGGTTTCACCCGCGTTAAGTTGAGGAAAATACATATTGATATAATGTTTACCTTCTCCACTTGAATCGGATATTGTTCACTACTTCAGCGGTTTTCAATTTTATTTTCGCGTAACCTTCTTTTTATTTATTATTAAATTATATTTTTATAATAAAAATAGCCGAAGTTGATTCTTAGAACATCAGCTATCTGCGAGGAAAAGTCCCGTCAAAATTGGTCCAGCCGTTGCAGAGATTAACCGGAACAAACAGACAGACAAAAATGTTAAAAATTGCATGTTTGATGTAAGTACCGTGTGTGTATTTAGTTAAAAGCTGTTAATTTGAAGTTATAAACAGACACATCAAATTTATTTATATCTAAATCTGTAACTATAGATCGACTGTCCAGTATTAGAAGTCACACGGCAAGCGACGCACAATTGTGCACATAGCCGAAAGATTATGAATAACTAGTAAAATCTCGTGACTTCGCTCTCATTAATGTATATTTTGATTTAAAATAATACGCATATAAACATAATACTTTAAATAATATACCCCTTCAAATGGTACTATAACTTTTCAAATAGTTTTATTAGGTTCGAAGTTGTTTACTTCACGTATAGAGAATTTGCTTTCTATATGCATTATATTAATATAGCTATAGATTATATTATTAAAGATAAAATAAAAATTAGAAATAATTGGATGCTGATAAGCAATAATGTGTCAACCCACAAAAAGTAAAATTCGGAGATATTGGTGTATTCTGGTAATGCATCACCTATTTAACATTATTCAATAAAAAATAAAGTCATATAAACTAAATAAGTACGGAAAAAAAATTCTTAATGAATTAGTTCGAATTTCCAGGTCGTTCCTTATTTTGTAATTTATACAATAATCTTAGATATTTAAAAACTTTTTATTAGATAATATATTAAATATATCAACCTGCTTTTAATTCATGATACCTTTTATCAAAAAATAAAAGAAAATATGGATAAATACTTATTCAAACAAGTTTATTAAAAGAGGATTGACATCTTAAGACGCCATTTTCTCAAAATGAAGTTCGTGTGGCTTGACACAGTATTGCTTATCAGCCTCCAATTATGCTTCTACGGGATTACGTTACGGGAACAAGTACACAATCAGAGGTGTAGGTATAGTCTATACTTCTTAACTTGTCCTATTTGGTAACGATACCCGGACCGAAAATCATGAATGTTCAAAATTTTTTTTTCATGATACTTATTTTGTAAGAAAAATGATTCGGTTCAATCATTCGAGCGATAACTTCTAATCCCTAACTCTTATGTACGGTTAGAAGAACGCGTTATTTGTCTGCTAAATAAGACAGGGAAAGAAAAATAGACTGTACAATGTATATTTACGGGCCCACACGTTGACTTTGTGTCGCTACATTAGCATTTATAACGAATATCATTCTATCATATAAACATGATATCAAATAATATATTAAATATATCATTTCTATTAAATTATATCAACTATCAAGAGTGGACACTATAAAGGGCATATATCAACCCATAAAATCTATACTAATAATAAAAAGCTGAAGAGTTTGCTTGTTTGACGAGCTCAGTAAGTACTGTTTCGAATTAAAAAAAATATTTTTGTGTTAGATAGGTTATTCATTGAGAAAGGCTATAGGCTATATTACATCACGCTACGACTCATAGGAGAGAAACCGCATGGGACAGCTAGTATGCATGATATTTTTGTTAACAGTACTAATTTTCATTAGCATCTTCGATAATTAAATTACGATACAATAACAATGATAGATATTTAAAAGTCACGGTTAGTTAGAACTGAATACAATGTAGGATCCTGTTACGTTTCAACGAGCTTATTTAGAGTAAAAAAGTGAAAGCTTTTTTAATGTTCTTTTAAGGTTTATAGTCGGAATTAATCATGTTAAAAAAGTAAAGTAAAGTAACCGCCTGTTAATATCCCACTGCTGGGCAAAGGCCTCCTCTCCTATTAAGGAGAAGGTTTAGAGCTTAATCCACGCTGCTCCACTGCGGGTTGGCGGATATACATGTGTCAGAATTTCTCCTGGCACGTACAGGTTCCCTCACGATGTTTTCCTTCACCACCGAGCTCGAGATGAATTTAAAAACTAATATACTTGACTTGAAAAGTCAGAGGTGGTAGCAGGGGTTTGAACCCGCGATAATCGGTTTAGATCGACGTGTTCTAGCCAATAGGCCATCTCGGCTCATGCCTGTAGCTTTCGCAAAACCTTGTCGCAATGGAATAAATTGATAGCTCGGATGTGAGCTCAGGGCCGGATTTACACTAAGTGCCGCCCCGGGGCACAGTGAAAAATGCCGCCCCTTTACCTAAATGATTACCTATGTTGATTTAGTAGTAGAAAAAGCACTAAAGTAGTAAAAAAAATAAACTAAAGTAGTAAAAGAATTTTAGTTCAAAATCCTAAAAAAAATCTTCCACAGCCCAAATTTTGCCGTCGTAGAATTTTTACGCTCTTGCCACTGATCGGTAGTGCCCCTATAGCAAATCCAGCGCTGTGTGAGCTCATAGTTGGATGCTGATAAGCAATAATGTGTCAACCCACAAAAATTTAAATTCGGAGATATTGATGTATTTTGATACTGCATCTCCTATTTGACATTATTTTAAAAAATTCAAGTCATATAAACCGAATACGTACGGAAAAAAAGTCTCTTAATTAATTGCTTCGATTTCCGAGTGCGTTCCATATTTTCCAATTTTTACAATAATCTCAAATATTTGAAAAGCTTTTTATTAGATATACTTATAATAAATCTGTAGAGAGGTCAATTCTGTACATGAAATATATTTTCAAAATGACTATCAGGGGGTGATTAGTGATCGATACTGATGCCAAAAATGCAATCAGTAAAATTTTTGTCTGTCTGTCTGTCTGTCTGTATGTATGTATGTTCCTTATAGAAACAAAAACTATTTGACGGATTTTAACGAAACTTAGTACAATTATTCTTCATACTCCTGGGCAGGTTATAGTATACTTTTCATCACGTTACAATCAATTGGAGCAGAGTTACAAAGGGAAATTTTGCGAAAACGGGAGACGTTACTCCAATTTTTAAGCTTCCGTCGCGTATGCAGTCTTAATGGTTAAAATTACATAGAAATCATGTATGACGAAAATATTCTACATAAAATTTCCTAAAACATATCCTGCAACAGCATATGTCTATCTTTTATGTTTGACTCACAATAACACGTGTAACTCCTGATAGCTTAGCAGTTCGAAGAATTCTGATTATATTTGTTTACTCTTACGTTTATAAGACTCTCACTCATCTCTTATTTAAAAAAAATAACATTATTACCTATTTAATAAAAAAAAATCATAGAAATCAAGTATTGTGGATTGACATATTATATTTCCCTATTAAATTACGTCTATCTATTATACGTATTATTATCTGTCTGTCACATCAAAACCACTGAACCCTGAGGAAGGAAATACGGTACTTTTTTTTCGAAAAACGACGAAAACGCGGACGAAGTCGCAGGCAAAAGCTAGTTAGATAATATATTAAATATATCAATCTGCTTTTAATTAAAAACAAACATATTTTACCTTCAAACATATTTTTTAAGAATACGTTTGACATGTTTAGACGCCATTTTCTCAAAATAAAGTCCGTGTGGCTTGACACCGTATTGCTTATCACCGTCCAGTTGCCCTTAGTATCGTCATAAGATGCAGGCTATCTAGTTATTTTAAGGCAAACGCAATTCGAATTACATGTAGATTTCACGAAAAATTGCTGGTATGTTATCAAAATTCATGGTTATATGGTCATAACATTTTTATGGTTTTTTTTTAACTTAGATATGTCATGTAAAATATTGTTATTAATTATTTTAATTAAATGTAATTATAACAAAAAGTATTGTTTGAGATACCGAAGAACGATACGATATATATTCGTTTACGTATTAATTTAAATGAATTTATTTTATTTATAATATAATAAATTGTGTCAACGATCCAAGTATCTTACACACCAACTTTTGCTTAGAGTTCCTTACGACATAAGGTGCCAACGCCTATTATTAAGCCAATTGTTAATCGAATGTCAGGGGAACGGAACCCTCGGCATACGAGACTTACTCGTTTTTACTGGTTTACTAAATTGATGCTGATAAGCAATAATGTGTCAACGTACATCAAGTCAAATTCGGAGATATTGATGTATTCTGATAATGCGTCATATAATGAACCATATTAAAAAAAATTAAGTCATCTAAACTAAATACGCATAGCGAAAAAAATTCTTAATTTAATACTTTACGTGATACTTTTTTTGCGATATGCAATGATCTCATATATCTAAAAAACTTATTATTAGCTAAAACTTTGTATTATACTAATCTGCTTTTAATTAATTATATCTTTTATCAAAATAGAATAGAGTAGATGGATATATACATACGTCTTCAAACAAATTGATTAAGAATAGTTTTGACATTTTAAGACGCCATTTTCTCAAAATAAAGTCAGTGTGGCTTGACATAGTATTGCTTATCAGCGTTTAAATAATCGCAGGTACTCCGCTGTACACACGAGCATTAATTTTTGTCATCACCCACAATGGAGGGACATTTCAGATTTACCCGAGTGTTTCAAGAGGGTAAATTTTAAACGTAATGATAATAGCTTTACTCTCAACCTTTTATGTTGAAGACGATCCTTTCATTTCGTTTTTTGCTCACTTTCTTTGATTTCATGGCTTTTTATCTCCCCTATTGCAATTTCCTGGATTTAGTCGTAATTTACTATTAGGTAATTGCTATTCATAATGCCGTATGTATTCCAGGGGTCACCAATAGTTTCATTCGAGGTCCGTTTTTTTTAAATATTATGATCGTCACGGTCCGTGTCTACCCTCCCCCGCCCCTCCTTAACATCATCGCATATATTCACTAATAGCTGTCCCTTGCGGCTTCACTCGCGTTTATGGTTACTGATTCGCTCCTATGAGTCGTAGCGTGATGTGATATAGCCTATAGCCATCCTCAATAAATAAACTATCTAACACATAAATATTTTTTCAATTCGAACCAGTAGTTCCTCAGATTAGCGTATTCAAACAAACAAACTCTTCAGTTTTATAATATTAGTATAGATGTTAAGATTAAATACATTTGAATATGTAAACATTATCAGAAGTTTGCAGAAGTTAACCGTAAGAAACACCACACGTAAGTTTTGAATAGTAACTAAATCTAAGAAGATTAAGTTTCTATTCGATTTTTCTCCTACTGCTTTCAAAGGGCCGGCGGTACGAATCCAGATCGCAGTCCGCCGTTTGATGACCCCTGACATACGTTACCGTCAACTAGAACAGTAATGGCAATATGAATTGTTTTACATGACTTTACAAAAACAATATTCTTTTATAGGTATAAGCGTAATTTTTTTATTCTACCACAACCCCTGAATGATTGAATTTATGTGGGATCGCTAGAATCCTTATCCCAGATGATAGATAAAAAAAATAGTATATAAGAACGAGTTTACAAAAATACCTTTCGAAAATAATATATATATATATATTAATGATTCTTTAACAAAACCTATATGATTCAATTAAATTCTTAGATTAGTGACTTTTAGTTGTGCTAATTAAACACATTTTTATATAGTTAGCTATACCCAGCACGCGCTACAATGCTACCTAAAGTATATAGACTTTTTGGACTAAGAATCCCCGTGGACGTCCCTAAAACCTACCAAACTTTAATCACAATCCTTGGTTTCGGAACGCAGAGTATAAACATACAAATATTCATTTTTATTTATATGTATAGATTATTATATGATTCGTAATTACAATTACCAGTTTTATAAAATTTTCGCTTTAAACTTGATGGTAGGAATGAATTGTACATTGCGTCATTTACCTCGGCATTTTTCATTATTTGAGTTCTTTTTCGTATCTGTTTCGCTTTGTTTCGAGTATCGCTGGGTATTGTTTGGAACGTTTTAATATAGAAGCAGTTTTGAAACTAGAGTTTTTATGTATAATATATCTTTGCTGCAAATATGATTCTCTATACTTATTTATCTACACTGTAGGGGATGATCTCTTAAGCTACGGATCAGGTTTAAAAAAATATTTCTGCGTTGGATAACCTGTTTAACCAGGAAGGTTATAAGCTATATTCCATCACGTCACGACTCACAGAAGTGAAGCAGTAACCAAAAACGCGATGAAAACCGCGAAGGGCAGTTAGTTATATATTTGTAAACCTAGTTGACAAGTGATATAGGTAATTGTTGAAAAGTACCAAAATTGGATGCTGATAAGCAATACTGTGTCAAGCCACACTGACTTCATTAAGAGAAAATGGCGTCTAAATATCTAAAAGCGATACTTAATAAATTTGTTTAAAGACGTATATATCCATCTTTTCTTTTCTATTTCGATAAAACGTATAATGAATTAAAAGTAGATTGGTACAATAAAAAGTTTTATCTAATCATAAGTTTTAAAATATGGATATATATTTCTTCAAACAAATGTATTAATAATATGTTTGACATCTTTAGACGTCAATTTCTTAAAACAAAGCGTACATATAAAAATTTACATGCACAATGAACATAAATTACGGAATTTCAGGAAATCAAAATTATTATAAAATTCGTTTACACAAGCATTCCTTGATTCACTACAACAAAACATCATTATCACGTCATTTATGAATTATCTTATCTGTCTTTCATTTAAACGCTTTATCTTTGTGTTGAAAAATTCAGTCGTAAATTAAAGCGTAAATCTTTAGTAATTATACCTAGTCTTACATCGCGACGGCACCAGACCGCGACAAGGTCATTTCGTCGTACAAGGGGAGCTGGCAACGTCGCACGAGCGAGACGGAGATACATAGATATCGAGCGCCATGGGTTAGAAAGAGACGACAGTATTCCTATTGTGCATTCAGAAGAGAACGGATGTGAAGTGTGCAACTCGTGACCCGCGAGAAAGCGGGCGCCGATACGAGCCGAATTTGTAAGTGTATAAATTAGAAAGGAGTTTTTATTTTGACTGCGCGTATTTTTTTTTAATTTTAAGGATGATTACGTCGTGTTCGATACGGTTACACAGTCTGCGGCTCTACCCAAACTGCGTTAGGGCCCGAGGTGATAGTCGTTTAGGCCTAATAGTAGTTGCAATTTTATTTACCTACCTTATTGTTGTTAATGCTACTCGAAATCATGCATAAAATATGCTTTGATACTCATACGTGTAAATTACAAATTATAAAAATAATTGATAAATTAATTAAAATGCTGTAAGCTGTTTCGTATATGAATAAAAAAAAATTATATAGTATGCTTGGGAGGAAAATTTATAAAAACAATATTATACAATGTGTTTTATTTAAAATATATGTGAATATCTTTTGAATGAAATAAGAAATATCTTTAAAAATCTAGTTTATTGATGCAAAAACGCAGTCTTTTATATTTACTTATTTTAAGCTATCGCTATATTTTCTGTAAGTAAAAAAGCCATTGTTTCACAAAAGCTTAATATTAATAATCTTTCATGATATTAACATTATCCATTAACGAGATATTTAGTTTTATGTCAATAGACATTCTAAGGCAAGAATTACACTTGTAAGTATTGCTCACAAACCTTCATAAGTTTTAAGCGCATAAATTGGTTCGGCTCGACGGTGAAGGAAAACATCGTGAGGAATCCTGCATGTGCCGGGAGAAATTCTGACACATGTATATCCGTCAACCCGCAGTTGAGCAGCGTGGTGGATTAAGCTCTAAACCTTCTCCTTAATAGGAAAGGAGGCCTTTGCCCAGCAGTGGGACGTTTACAGGCTGTTACTTTACTTTTACTTTTACATAAATTGGTTATCACATTCTACACCAAGAAATATTTGCTGTGTTAATTTTATATTGCCAGTCAGAGCTTATGGTACGTGTTTCTTATATAGTTAACGTTAAAAAAGCTGTAAATGTCAAAAATAAGACACTGACAATAAATTATTCCAGGGTTAAAGCAATGATAAACAGACAAATCTTTACGAAAGTCTAACCATCAAACTTAACAACTGTAAAGTTAACCGTAAAGTGCTCGAAAAGTCGGGATGATAAAAATAGTTCATATATGCGATTTAGATCCGTTTAAAATAATTTTATTTCAACGAGTAATATTTGCGAAAATCTAAGATATACAAATTAAGCGAAATGGCCTAGTGGCCTAAAATCCCGGCTAGCACCGCTGACTTTTCAAGTGCTAAATTTGTGGTTCAATTCATCTTGAGCTCGGCGATGAAGGAAAACATCGTGAGGAAACCTGCATGTGTCGGAAAAATTCTGACACATGTATATCCGTCAACACGCAGTGGAGCAGCGTGGTGGATTAAGCTCTAAACCTTCTAAGTAAAGGAGGCCTTTTTGCCCAGCTGTGTACTTTACTTTACATACAAAGTGGTCAACTACAGAACCCTTTTTTTTTGTAACACTGGGAAATGAATTTATGCATCCCACCCGAGAATTCAGGCGGTATGTGGGACTCCTGACACTAACAGGCGCACCAGACTACCCACTAAAACCCAGCGATGCCCTCATCGTCTTGGATGGGCGCCACGGGATCGCTTACGCATGCTACCATGGCACCCTGAGCTACAGAACCCTAGTTTCGAAATGGATTAAAGAATTCAGAAAAGAATAATAAAATATTAGATCAATTGTGCGTGGCTCCAACTCTTGTAATAATTGAACACCATAACATTTTCTTTCAACAACCCACTGCTAGTCAATGCTTCTAAAGCCTCATTTACACTGCGAAATAAAAAATGTACTTGTTTCGTCTAATGAAGCCGTTCTTCCTCATCTCTTCTCTTACTTTCTATTCTTTATTCTTCCTTCTTTCTGCTAATGTTCATGGTGATCACTTAATATCCCACAAATAAGATGATCCACCGTTTCGTTTGTTTGCCTTTTTCATACAATAAGAAAACATGAAAACTAAAATACAATTAAAATATTAAAACACGACGAATATCACAATTAACGAATAAATGACAGACAGGTTGGCGCAGTGGTCACTACAACTGACTGAAGCGCTAACGGTCGCGGGTTCGATCCCCGCTCACGGCAAACGTCTGTATTGGTCATACGGATGTTTGCCGTGGTCTGGGTGTTTGTGCTTGTATTGTATGTGTTTTCGGATTCCCGACACAGGATCATAAGATCCTAATGGGACCCCCATTAGTTGAGTGTGATGCGTTTATTTAATTCGTTAAATAGGGAAAAGTCACGCTGCTCCACTGTGGATTGGCGGATATACATATGTCAGAATTTCTTCCGACACATGCAGGTTTCCTCACGATGTTTCCCTTCACTGCCGAGCTCGAGATGAATTTGAACATAAATTTAGCACTTGAAAAAACAGCGTAGATAATGATAGAAAATTGATATAAAGTACCGGGTACAGTTTGCGTTTCGTGTGATAAGGAAGCCGTTCTTCCCCATCTCTTACTTTCTATTCCTTATTCTTTTTTAAGCCGGCACCGCATTATTCTGGTTCTGCAAATGTTCTTGGTGATTACTAAATATTCCACAAATATGGTGACCTGCTATTTCATTTGCTTGCTATTTTCATTCATTTCGAATTCTCAAACAATAAAACGATGTTGAAACGACGAATATCACAATTATCGAATGAATACGGACAAAGTCGTAAGCAAATACTAGTAATGTATATAGAAATGTACAAGGAACGCCGTCTTCAATGATACCAAACACGGTATATTTATTTCATTTTTTTAATGAGTTACTTTATGCCCGCTAGGGGGCGCCACACTAGATTTAGTGAAACGTCACAAAGCCTGTAACCAACGGACCTTGTTACCTCATTTGTCCAATTCTGATAAGTAGTTTAGAAGCTATGAGAGAGGAAATAAACAAACATCTAAACACCCATAGCTTGTCAAAATCTTAACCCTTAAACTAGGTGTATAAGAATACACACTCGTTAAACTATTTTAAATACTCACATAAACTTTTGCATTTAAAATATTACATTATGTTCATAATATACAAATGAAATTTTAATAATGCTTTCTGAAAACAGGAGTTCGATTTCAAAAGCAAAAAGCTTAATTTCGTTTACTCGAATGACAAATTTTGAAACCAACCCGTTTTCAACTAATCGGTGAACATACGTAAAAAAGTCCCCGACAAATTGAGTATCTCCTTTTTGGAAGCCGTTTAAAATGTATCATTGTACTTTTGAACCTTGGAGTAATTAGTGGTGAAATTATATTGTATTCTTTATCAGAATCGCGATGGAATGGGTAAGTTATAATTACTATAAAATTCACGACGTTTTATAATTAATTACCATAAAATATCTCTAATATCGAATGACCATTTGCTACAAAACTAAAATACACCAATAGTAAGTACGCTATTATATTTTCAAATAAGAAAGAAATTACAAAGCTAAAAAATACAGATAATAATAAATAAATAACTTGAAGGAATAAAAAAATAAATAACATAAATAAATAACTTAATATAACTTATCAACTTTTCTCTGTCATCAAAAGGAAAGAAAGAAAGATAAAATGTTGTATTTCCCTATCTTTTCTTTCTGTGAAAACAATTCATTCGTTCGTCCCTTCTCTCTCGAATAGGTACGAAGAAACGCGTTATCGCGTACGAGGTACCAGGAGCGCAGAAGCGAGTAAGAGTTACGATAGTGAGCGGCAACGTGTAGGCCTAAACGACTAGCTGGCGCCGGCCTGTCGCGGTCTCGGGACGTTCGAGATAACTTTGTAATAAAATACTCATTATATAAATTATTTGTATTATTATTAATAGCGTTCATTTAAAAAGAATATACTTATATATTTTTTTTATTTTATTAATTTTGTTTGATATTAAATTACACCGCACCTAATTAATGCGGAGTGTATTGTTGCAATTGGTCATTTAAATAAAACTCATATTTTTAAAAGAAAAAATGTAATTAAAAACATGATACCTAAATGAATTAAGTGACAATTTGATGATATTATTAATATCAACATCTACAATGATATTGTAAAGGGCAATCTTTAATGGTTTTTTTTGTAGGAGTTATCTCTATAATTAATAGTATAATTTTAAAATGTTTTCTATGCTACACTATTCCGGATCAATATAGACAATGTTGTTCGTTTATATATTGTTATTGTTTATTTTATAAAACACTAGCTGTACCAGATATCGTCGATCAAAGGTTTCGAACTGTAAAGACCGCAAAATACAAATTGATAAGTAACTAATATAGTGAGTAAGAGGTAATACGGTGAGTGAGAGAACCTGAAGCCTATCTCTTTCAACTATTCCCAATTTCCTATATGAAACTGTACATTAGATATTATTTACAGCATGTAATAAATAAATAGGCTATAATTTATACAAATACATACACAGGCGACGTCCCGCGAGGCAAAATATTATGGCAACAAAATCCTATATCGTCCAAGATAGTGCAAAACCACATAACTGACTATTGCAATAAGGTCCATTTTTGAAACAAATGTTAAATTTATTGTTGATAAAAAAAACAAACTAGCTAAAAACATTATAGCGATATTTGTAAAATTAACAACAATTTTTGACATATCGTCGGTGGCACTACAAATACTGGAACGTAAGTCCTTATTGTATAAATAAATAAAAATAAAAAGGTCCAAATTTAGTCTTTATGGGGAAAGGTAGATACGCGATTTTGCAGTATCCCCGACGGTAATTACCTATGGATATCCTAAATAAATAAACCCAACCCGAAATACCTGGCCAGTAGGATTCACATTTATTTGTTACTTCCTCTTACGCCTCATGTTGTAACAAGTAGCCTACTATATTCTAATGTATGTATAAGCTACATTATTATAAAGTTTCATTAAAATCTGTTCAGTTGTTTTTGCATGAAAGAGGCACAGACCATCCATTCAAACATCTCATAAATTTTCGCTTTTATAATCGTCTAGGATGCTGTTGTCATTTATCATTTGACGACTACTTACTTGATAAGTAAACTTATCGTCAATTTTCTTTGCTTGTCTTTATTTTGTAACGATACCCCCAACGAAAATCACGAATTTTTGAACATTTTTTTTTTCATTATAATTTTACATTATAAACAAAGATTCAGTTTGACCATTCAATCGATAATTTCTTATCTAACTTAAAATTTGACAATAAATATCAGTTCTGTCTAAAAGCCTATAAGCGAAAATCGTTACCAATCAACTTTATAACGTTATAGATCCTAAATGGTAATTCTGATTGAAAAACGCTATGTTCTCATCACTTAAAATGTTTTATTAAATATCTTTTCAACGATACCCCTTTTTTTCGTTTTCGCAGGAAAATTTTTGAAAAGATACCCGATTCCTGGTGGGGATATCGGGTTATGTGGAGATTTATACCCACTAAAACCTTTGCGATGGCATTACTCATTTTGACGGACACGTTGGCGCAGTGGTCACTGCAAATGATTGAAGTGCTAACGGTCGCGGGTTCGATCCCCGCTCACGGCAAACGTCTGTATTGGCCATACGGATGTTTGTCGTGGTCTGGGTGTTTGTGTTAGTGTTGTGAGTGTTTCCGGACCCCCGACACAAGGTCACGCGATCTTAATGGGGGCCGTTGAATGTGATGCGTTTAAAAAATATATATATATAAAAAAAAATATATAAAGTATATATATTGACTCAGCACGGAAATGCAGAAGCCTCGGGATCGCTTGTGCGTGCGCATCCGCTGTCCCTCTCGTGCGACTCTCCGCTTTTGGCGGAGCTCGTCTCAGGATGGTAAAGTAAGACTACACGGCCTCTGGTGCGTACGGCAGTTCGAAGCCATCTCGGCCGTCCTCTTCGGGGCAATATGAAAACGGATGCCTGGGACCCCCATCTCAAGCATCCACGGCCATTTTTGCAAGTCGGTTAAAAAGGAAGTTTCAAATATAGTTTTCAAGCGATTTCAAAAATAATACGTTCTTAATACGTAGTAAATACTTTTGTTGTTTCGTATTTCAGAACTCCGTCATTTCTTAATCGTTTTTGATTATTCTTATTTGAAAAACTACGCTTTTAAAGTATTTTTTTTTTTACAAAATAACTTAAAACGGAAATTACGTATTTTGGTTTCGAAATCGGTTGCTTTTTTAATTTTTCATTATAACTGCATATAAAATATAACTGCACCCAACCCTTAGATAGGTAAGTATATAGGAAGGCAGAATAAAATATATAATGTGTCCGATAGAGATCTTCATTGTTTCAATCAAAAAAGCATAAGATAATAAATACAACTATATCATAAATACAATAGGTATTGCGATACTTTACAGGTACATAACCCAAAATGTTTAAGTAGCTAGGACACGTCGATCTCAAACGATAATCAAGGGGTCACACCTCGGCTATCACCGTTGACTTTTCTAGTGCTAAATTTGTGTTTCAATTCATCTCACGCTCTTTTCTCTCACTTCTCCTCCAGGAGAAGCCTTTGCCCAGCAATACCTATGTCTAATTATGTTTGAGTTACGCGAGATCGATACAAATATGAATACATAGCTTTGGTATAATCGCTGGTTTGCAAGAATATCGTAGTAATTCAAAATTCTAACAATTAGAACTAAGTATGTCAAAAGACCATAAATCTTTGATGTTTTATCATGAAAAGAGTTGCGATGATGAATTTACTTTAAATCAAGAAAGTTATAACATCAAGGGATCACCAACACATTATTAAAGAAATTCAAAAACCCCATTCCCTAAAATTCATCATTTTTAGTTGCATCGATATTCTTGAAAAGCAGCGGTATGTGAACTTAGAGACATCAGACTAAAACTAGCAAAAATTATTTCATTTATAATAGTCGAAAAATCTATTTTTTTATGATTACAATACTTCTCTTATTTCACTTAAAGAAGTTAAAATAAATCAGCCAAGTGCGTGTCGGGCCACGCACAATGTAGGGTTCCGTAGTTGTCAGAATTGTCAAGATCAGTCAAGCAATCTTCGAGTACCTATTTTCGTAAAAATATTTGAATGTGAATTATAATAACGATTTTGAACATTAAATGTTCGTCGATTATTTATTATTCTAACACTTGTAAAATATACTTAGCGCCGATAATTTTCCTTCCTGATTAGCGCCTATGAAATCTATGGAGATGTGGTTGAAAACTTCATAAGCGCGATTCAGAATCACTCGCGACATGTTTTATTGAGACATTGTTTTGTACCTTATTTTATATTTTATTTTAATTTAAACTTATTAAATATTTATTTATTTATTCATTTAAATTCATATATTAATTTAAAATTATTAATATATACATAATGTGATGCTTTAAAAAGTGAAATATTTATTTTTACTTAGATCATCTATAACTCGATTACCATAAGAACCCACATAGCCGTGATAATTTTCCTTTTAAATTCATTATATGTACCGCTATCGTGAATTTTATCATATTTTTAGACGCAGCAGTTTAGTGGGTAGAGGGGGGGGACACTTGACTCTAAGAAAAATTGACACTTTAAAGCTTAATATTTCGGAAACAGTTCGTCGTTCGGAAAAATGGTTTTCCCACACCTATAACATTTTTAAAAGACCTATCTAACGATACCCCACAACATGGGATAAATGAGAAAAAAATTTTTGGTCTCTCTTTACACATAGGGAAGACACCCTGAAAAAAAAAATATTTTTAAGATTTTATTTTACGACTTTCTCGGCGGAATTCATATGTATACTCATGCCGAATTACAGCTTTCTGGTATTAAGGGTTTCGGAGCAAAGCCGCGGACAGACAGACAGACAGACAGACGGACATGGCGAAACTATAAGGGTTCCGTTTTATACTACGGAACCCTAAAAATAACTAAAACTAAATACATATTTTCTAAATCATGTTCATTCACAAACTATAGTTTTAGTCTTAAAGCACCCTTCCCTTTATTAAGGCTTAAAATACAACAAGGGTGACTTGGGATCATAATATGAAACTGTAAATAACCTTTTAACATAACAATTCCGTATATATTAAATTATATAACAAAATTTATTTAGTTCAAATCTGACTAATTTCATATCAGTTCAATTGGTAGCTATATAACCGAATAAGTTTAGTTTTTAACTTATCCTATAAAAGTCCCAACTAAACTAAAAGCTCCAAAAATATAATTTATACTTCGTATAAAATTTTTTGATACATAAATTCCGCTTCAAACCGGTTTAAATCAGTTCAAACCGGAATAAACCAGATCAATTTGTAGTTATTTAAACGCACAAGTAAAATTAGTTCTTAACATTACCTTTAAAAATCCTATCAAAATTAAAACCTCCGAAAATATAAATATGTAATTTCGAATAAATGTTTTTGATACATCGATTCAGCATAAAACCGGTTTAAATCAGCTCAAATCGGAATGAACCTGGTAAATTTGTCTTTATTTTAATGAACAAGATTACTTATTGGCGTGTTAACTCGTTAACCTATAAAATTCTCAGTGAAACTAATAATAAAATAACTTGTGGCTTGTTAGGGGCGTCCGGAGGCCCCTCCCAAGGCGGACCCGCGGGGCGCTCCGCCCCACCACGCCCTATGGCCCTTGACGCCACACCTACCGTAGGGACTGCAATATAAAAGGGATCGATATTATTTTTTTGTTTTTGATTAACAATTTATCAAATATTAAAAGCTCGATTAATAATGATGATGTTTATAATTTTCGATTTAGATGAAATTGTTTTTAAAATATTATAGATACGTAGAGATATTAAAATGAAATGATATATATTAATTATATAAGTTAAATCTAAAAATCTACGTAGGACATCTAAAATTATTTGAATCAATAATTCTGTTTAACTTATCTTTTAAGGTAGAAAGCTTAGTAAAGTCGGATTTGAAAATTTCAAAGCTGAGAAATATCGATAAAGAAGAACGTTAGGTAACTACATACTAGCAGACCCTCGCAGTTTCACTCGCGTCTATGGTAACCATGGTGAATCATAGCAAAATATATGCTACTTCCTATTAAAATTATACCTAAATGTGAAAGTTTGTAGGTATGTGTGGATGGATGGATGGATGTTTGTTACTCTTTCACGCAAAAACTACTGAACCGATTCGGCTGAAATTTGAAGATAGCTTATATCTTGGATTTGCATTTACTATTCCACGCGGACGAAGTCACGGGTGAAAGCTAGTTGTCTACAATATAAAAAATAGGCTATCTAACACAAGATGAACTATCCAAATATGGCTCTAAGTTTCAAACATTAGCCTCTATGTAACAAATTTACAAACAAACAAACTTGCAAACAAATTTTACTTCTTCATAATATTAGTAACCATAAATTAATTACCTTCCTATAAACAGGCAATCAAACGCAAAAATAGTTTTTTAATCAAATGAGTGGGTGAGTGGAACAAATTCGATTTCTTTATATTACTATAGTATTATAGATATCAATTTTGTATTTTTTTACACAAAACATCGTGTTTTAAATAATAATAAAAAGCAGTTAAAACGAACACGATTAGAATGTGAACGAAATTTAAATTTTATTATAGGTATATAGGTGGCCGTGACTTCGTCTGCGCAGGACTTACTCCTTACAACAAACAGACAGACAGACGAATTTTTTTTTAATTTTTTTAATTACAAATAGATTACAATAGACCCTTCAATTTTAATTATTTGTATATGTATAACATTATTTGTAGTATGTGGTAAAGCTTAAGTGAAGACCATTAGACTAGACTACGAGATAGGCCCACCCGGGGCAGAATAAATAAGGCGCGCCTTCAGACTGAGCGTGCTTGAGATGGAGGTCCCGCGCATCCGTTTTCATACAATCCCGAGGAGGACGGCAGCCGAGATGGCTTCGAACTGCCGTACGCACCAGAGGGGGGTGCGGGGAGGGCGTGTGGTCTTACTTTGCCTTCCTGAGATGAGCTCCGCCAGTTATGAGCAGAGCGTAGCTCGAGAAGGGTAGCGGATGCGCATGCGCAAGCGATCCCGCGGCCTTTCCATTTCCGTGCTAAGTAATAGAATGGGAAGGCTTTCATCCTTTCTCTTACCTATTTCATCCCTCATTCCTATTAAAATCGGCAACGCACTGTGTCTGCCGGTTACGGTTGTTATCACAGTTACTTCATAAAGATGTTTACTCTTACTGGGAAGATTATTCTAGTTTAAATGGTTACTGGCTTGCTCTCAAGGGTTGCGGAGTTCAGATAGCAATCGCTCTGTGTATAAATCAGTAACTTTAGCAAGTAAATGGACTCATGGACGTCTATAAAAGCCCCCCCTGGGGGGTTAGAGGGTTCGGATCCTCCCCTTAGTATACAACTTACTTATACATAGTAGGTAAATTGAACGAATGTCAATGGCTTATATGGATGCTGATAAGCAATAATGTGTCGACCCACAAAAGGTCGAATTCGGAGATATTGATGTATTTTGATACTACATCACCTATTTTACATAATTCAAAAAAATTAAAATCATATCAATTAAATAAGTACAAAAAAAGGTTTCTTAAATAGGTAATTGTTTCGATTTCCAAGTGCGTGCCATATTTGTAATTTATGCAATGATCTCAAATATTTGAAAAAAAATTTATTAGTTAATACATTAAATATATCAACCTGGTTTTAATTCATTATTACTTTTTTTTCAAAAGAAGAGAAAAGTTGGATATATACTCCTTCAAACATATTTGTTAAGGATAGGATTGACATCTTTAAACGCCATTTTCTCAAAATGAAGTTCGTGTGGCTTGACACAGTATTGCTTATCAGCGTCCATATAATTTCTAAATATAGGAGATTAGCATTTAAAATCTTACCATCTTACTGCATAATGTACAAAGATAAACTAGGTCATCCCCCCCTCCCCCGCTTCGGATCCTTCCCTTGGATGGAACTCTCCCATATGAAAACTACAGCTACGCCCGTGACTGGACTAGAATAATAAGCAGACCCTGGAATAACAGGAAAGAATGCTAAGTAGATGATGAACGCATTTGTGGCCCCTGTGGTGCTGTAAATGTCCATGGGTGAAAGTTATTACCTAAAATCAGAGGACCCAGTTTGCATGCTATAAAAAAGTAGGCAACCCAAAAAAGTGAAGATTAAGACCATTACTTAATTATAAGACCAATGTTAATGTAAGGTAAAATACCTATTAAAGTAGCTAATAGACATACACCACAATATAATAATTTAAACGATAATAGACATATAATACTTTAGTGAACATTATGATATACCTAAACCGCTGAATTAGTCGATACACAAAACGCGTAAGTTAATCTAAAAGTTATGGCTGAAAAGTCTTTGACGTTACGAGTTTTCACGAGTCCAGAGAGTTCCAGAATGGATATTTCCACTTTCAACCGAAACGTACTTCACAGAAATATAACTTATATGGATGCTGATAAGCAATAATGTGTCAACCCGCAAAAAGTCAAATTTTGAGATATTGATGTATTTTGATACTGCATCACGTATTTAACATTATCCAAAAAAAATTAAGGTCATATTTACTAAAAAAGTACGAAAAAAAATTTCCTAATTAATTGTTTCGAATTTCAAGTGCGTTCCATATTTTGCAATTTATACAATAATCTCAAATATTTGAAAAACTTCTTATTAGATATTAAATGAAATATATCAATCTAATTTTAATTAATTATATCTTTTATCAAAAAATAAAAGAAAAGGTATATAAAAGGATATATACTTCTTCAAACATATTTGTTAAGAATAGGTTTGACATCTTTAGACGCCAGTGTCTCAAAATAAAATTCGTGTGGCTTGACACAGTATTGCATATCAGCGTCCATATATCAGAGTTATTACTTATATCATTAAATAAATCTATTTATTGAATATACATGACGCATCACAAAAAGCGCGACCTAATTGAATTTGAATATAGTCTATAACCTTAAAAATGGAAATGTTGCACACATACATGTGTACATAACTTACTGTTCACTTACGTCTTAAGAACATACCTACAATAATTACTTAGATATGTTCACGATGGGTTAGCGAGCATTTTGCGTGCTTGTTTTTTTGTTATTATTTTATTAATGTTAATAAAACAATTAAATTATAAATAGGTTAATTTTCTTTATAAATTTGTACTGTTATTTTTACTGTGTTTACTGTGTAATTTTTACATATTATTGTTCTCTCTACAGGTCGTCTTGTGGACACGGACAATGCATCTTAGAGACATAGAATAAAGCCGAAAACATTCAAAACACTTGTTGCCGAACTAATCGCGTGCACACTGTGTGCTTGTGTTACGTCATATACGCTCAGAAGTTCGAAACGCGCGCGTGGGATATCAATGTGACGCGTCCAAGGTCATTTGAGCTGCGTAGCGTGCACGCGAACCGCACGCTCCGTGTGCGTGCAGTTCGCGTACACAGCATAAATACAGCATAAATACTTTTATATAATAATAAGCTTTTTAAAAGTGAGATTATTGCATATTGAACAATATTGAATACACTTTAATATTCGAAACATTCAATTAAGAAACATTGCCCGTACTCGTTAACATTAGAAGAAGTTTTTTGAATAATGTTAAAAGGTAGGTGACGTTAATGCGTTAGTGGTAGGTACGTGATGCATTATCAAAATACATCAATATCGGAGATATTGACTGTTCGGGGGTAGACAAACTATTGATTATCCATTTGTTTTATCTATTATAATATTATAAAGAGGTAAAATTTGTTATAAGTATGTACGTAGGGGGTTATCGCTGTAACTATTGATCCGATTTGAGAAAATATGTTTACGTTGGAAAGTCCGTTTTATTAAAAAAGGCTATATTAGTTACATCATGCTACGAGTCATAGCAATGAAGTAGTAAACCGTAAACGAAACTGTTTGAAACTGAAAAAATTCCAACGTTTAAAAAAAATTGAATTTATTTTCTTATCTTTATTCGAATTATTCGAGCGCTCAGATAAATAATTCCAATAGTCAGTTGATACAAACATCTTTGAAATAAATTATTCGAAATCGTTTATCTCTGCGCACGAACATTATTCGTCGCGTTGAGTTTGGTATGTGCCACTAGATGGCGCTACTCGCTAGTACGGTCGGCGCATCAGTAAATCTTCTAGAATTAATTGATAAGATTACGTACTTTTCATATATTCAGGAGAATCAATTTCTTGATATATGAAGACAAATGGATGCTGATAAGCAATAATGTGTTAGCTCACAATAAGTTAATTCGGAAATATGATACATCATTATTCTGATAATGCGTGACGTATTTAATATTATTAAAAAAATATCGTCTTTACTAAATGGATAGGGGTAAAATGACTTGCCACTTAATAAGCTTAAAGCCTACGTTAAAAAATCTTTAATAAATAAAGCATATTATACCATACAAGAATATTTGGACGACAAAGAGGCGTGGATTTGATAAGCGTTGATTTTCTATCCGGATAACATAATTAAAATGTAATAAAAATACATTATGTATAAATGATTTTAAAAGAGTTACTATCGAGTGTCTTGCCGGTTCTTCTCGGTAGAGACTACATTCCGAACCGGTGGTAGCTTTATAAAAATCAAAAATGAAAATATGACATGTAACTTGACGATTCGAAAGTGCTGTTAAAGCCCATTTGAATAAAGTATATTTTGAGTTTGAGTTTGAGTTTGACTTAATTTAAAGTTTCGAATATTGAAGTGTGCCCCGTATTTTGCAATAAGCAATAATCTCATATACTTGAAGAACTCATTATTAGATAAAATTATTTACTATACTAATCTGCATTTAATTAATTATACTTTTTCTCAAAATAGAAAAAAATAATGAATATATATGTTTTCAAACAGATTTATAAAGAACTAGCTGGTGCTCGCGACTTTGTCTGCGATGTCTGTGATGCCTACGTCATAGCAGCTTTATGTATGCAAAGTCAACCCGATCGTCTTAAATTTGACAAAGTTTCAAACAAACTTTGATGTGGGAATTAATCAAAATCCTTTCTTAGCAGATACCTATGTCATAACATCTACCTGCATGCCAAATTTTATCCCGAACCATCCAGTGATTTCGGCTGTGAGTTGATAGATCACTATGTCAGTCAATCACCTTTGAATTATATATATTAAGATATGTTTGACATCTTTAGACGCCATTTTCTCAATATGACTCGTGACTTGACATAGTATTGCTTATCGCGTCCAAATAAGCATCGCGATTTCAATTTTGACAGTTAAAACAGTGTTCGACGCATGTTAGTGCAGTGGTCAGCGAGAGCCGATCCACCATTGTGGGCAGGATGGACATGCCCGCAACCCTAGTGAACTTGTGACGTTACACACATGCGTTAGTGAAATATGAAAAAAACTCAACCCTCAATCCTGAATATATAATGTAATTAATAGATATATAGTCTAGTCTTATTTATCAGACAAATATGTCGTTTCAGACGACCAGGGAGAAGGAGACGACATATATACCCGCCTGAATTATCGAGCGGGATGCAGAAACGCATTCCCCAGCGAGAAAAATAAGACCAATATACGCCATATTCCTAGTCACACATAAGAGTTAAATAATAAATTATAGATTGAATGATTGAACTGAATATTTTTTTATAATGGAAACGTATAATGAAAAAAAAAATTGTTAGAAAATTCGTGACTTTCGTTCGGCGTATTTAAGTGTTGAGTGATACATATGAGTTAGTTCATACTCCGACTCGCACTTGGTCGATTTTCGGATGGCTGTGCCCAGAACCTTTTTAGGGCTGGATCCGCCCCTGGTTGTCACATGATCTGGGTGTTTGTACTTGCCTTGTATTTGTTTCCATAGCATTTCGTGATAGCGATAATTTAACACAACTACTCTCCCTGCCGACTAACGGTGTTACTCAACGATAGCATTTTTTTTTTTGGTTTTCGCAAGGGGAAATCTTCGAAAAGATACACAATTCCTGGGGAGAAGATCGGCTTATATAGCGATTTATATCCACTAAAACCCCTGCGATGGTCTTCCTCAGCACGGAAATAGAGAGGCCTCGGGATCGCTTGCGCATGCGCATCCGCTACCCCTCCCGCGCTAACGAACACACGCACGAGACGTTGACGCATTCCCTCTAGCCTCGATGATCGATGATCGAGTCGAATAGAGAGGCCGGTGGCGTCACGCGCGCGGCATCGCACTCTCTTGTCGCCGCCGTCGCAGCAGCAGCAGAAGTCGCTACGTCGGCTTCAGCGAGACGTCACACCGAGGAGATAGACGCGACTCGCGTTACACACTACACTCTTAAAGGATGACCAGCGAACCCATTATGTAATCAAGAAATAATACAAATGCCAAAAAGTTATCTGTATATATAAAAGCGAAAGGTCATTCACTCACTCATCACAAAATCTTAGAAACTGCAACTGCTAGGACTTTCAAATTTTGCATGAGGGTTCTTCTTAGGACGTAGGTGCTCATTAAGACAGAATTTCTACCACAAAGGTAAGGTAAAGCATAGGAGCGAAGCAGTAACCATAAACGCGAGACCGTAAGGGGCAGCTAGTAAGAAATAAAAATAATCCTTAACTATCTATGCAATTAGGAACTTAAATATGAAAATGCTTTTCAGAATTAGATTCAAGTTCCTAATTGCAAAAGCCTGATTCAACTATTACATAAAAAAATTACTTATCAAGATTATCGTCTAATCTCAAAGTATTAGTAAATACCTTTTACTGATACTTCTGTGACGAATGGTAAAATACTTAGTACTAAATTGCTCGTTTAAATAAAAAAATCCGCAAAAAATTACACGCTGCTTAGGTATAATATTATTTAATTTTGCTCTCAGACTTTCACACTAACACGTAATTGTTCCTTTAAATTATAAATAACAGAAAAACTTACCCTACACTTATAATATATTCCAAAAAAAATCGTAAAACGTGTACCAACGTCTATTTCTAAAAAAATACAAATTATACTTCATTATAAAACCATTAAAAGAGAGTGTCCAATTAATGCGAACTTTCCAATAGAATCCCTAAGCGAAGGGGGCGTAGGGCGTAGGCGTGGCCAGATTAGCTAGTGTCTCGCTCGAACTTGTCCGCACTTATGCTGCCCTGGTCCCGTGACGTCACGTGCACCTACTTGAAGCCTGGAGACGTTGATTTTAAGATGAAACAAAGTTTCCGGTGTTTTTCTATTAGCCATAAAATTAATAAAAATAATATTTATAATTGAAAATTATTTATATTGTGATTGTCGAAATCTTCTTTTATTTTATTTCGGAACTTCATTCCGAATGTTTTTTTTCTTAACATTTATTGTGAAATTTTAAAACCAATTTTTAATAATACGATAACAATAAGCAATCAAGAGATGAGTAACATAAGTTTTTAGATAACATCTTTTCATAAAAAGTTTGTTTATAAGACGGTCTAAACAAATGTTATTCGATTAAGGTAATAGATACTGTAGAGGCCCTTTCATGCCTTGTAGGCAGGACAATTATGAATTAATGAAATGATAGCTGAAATTATGAAAAATGAATTTAAGAAACTTGTATGAACCTCAAATTACCAAAACTGGTAAAATTAACAATGTAGAAAATATGCTGTTTGGTATTCCTCCATTGTAAGAAAAAAGATTGCAGACTCAGTTAAGCTAGATAGCTTATGCTATCTCAATTACCAAGACATTTTATGTGTTTTTCTTAAGTAGAACACGTGACTGAATATGTGAGTTGCTTAGCAACGGGTTGTTGATGTTAAGAAATTGAACATGAAGATTTAATATTACAAGGTTTCGCATGCAAAGTCTTAGATGATGACTCTACAATAATTATCAATTTCAGGACATTTTAAAAGTTTGTAATCTATTTGCTTATGTTAGATAGAAATTTATTTTTTGTTTGACAAAATAAAACTGATATTTTAATAAACTTCTTTTCTTGATAATTATTATCAAGTGCTCAAAAATCGTATCTAGTTTTAATTTTATGTACTAAAATTTTTTATATTTCTTTTAAGTATAGCCTTATCGATTTATAATTTATATTGTTTCTATATACATTATTGCTATTTAAACTATTAGCTCTTTTATGCTTTGCGAACAAGGCACCCCAATGACCAATCAGCATCGTTCCCGCGTAAAGCAAATGCGCGCGCATTGGTTCAAATGTTATTATATCAATCAATCAAGTGCCTACTAACTTGGAAAGATTATTTTCTTGTTTCTTTTGCATAGAAAAATATTTTTACATTAATAATTTGTGAAGTTATGATTATGAGGAAGTCGTAAATAAAATATAGTGTCAAAAATATCTCCTTAAAATTCATGCATATATACTTACAACACTGTCTTTTTTTACAAAAATAATAATAAGAAGAAGTGAGTGAAATAAGGGATAAAGTTGCAGGGATTAACTAGTCTATACTAGTATAATAAAGAAGTAAAATTTGTTCGTGAATTTGTATGTAGTCGATAATCTTTGAAACTACTGATCTAATTTGGAAAATTCTTCGTGCTCTAGGTAGCTCATTTATTGAGAAATGTTATAGGCTATATTACGTCCCGCTACAACCGACAAGAGCGAAACTGTAACCATGAAAGCGAATGATACCGCCAAAGGCAGCTTTTATTCTGTATAATTAAGATTTTATTGGACAAACCTGGACCAGCTATTTTCTAATCTCCAACTGCCATACTAAAAAGGACGCAATAAAACCATGTTCAGCTAAACAGTGTTTTAAAATTAAACATTGCTTAAGATCTCGTCTAAATTGCTTAAGAGATAATAAAATCATGAAAAACTTATTTATATAATGTCACACATCACATTTGACAGCTAAAATAGGTTTTAAACGTCTTGTTAGCGTATAATAAGCTACTTCTAAAGCACGTTAAAATCAAAACTGTCTTTAGACGCGGATTTGTAGTACGGATTTTTTTTAACACGCGTTGAACGTCTGTTTAAATCTTTTGCAGTAAGACAGCAAGTGTTTTAACTGAAACCGCAGAAGGATACAATTGCGGAATAACAAGCGTTTATTCTCAATCTGGGGGCACGGCAGTGCCCTGTCAAGTCAAGCCAAAAAAAGCGGCACGGCCCTAACACTCTTTTCTCGAAGCAATTCGGGCCATTTTACCATTTTCCTACGTGACTTTTTGCCTTTTCCCGACTTCAAGTAGAACTCCATTCGGAGAGATGCGGAATAATATCGCCAATTTTGAGAGTGTTAAATATTTTCCTATTTTTTATTTTGTAGGAAAGGATCTGAAGTTATAACTAACAATTTAATTTTACATAATGAAGATCAAACGATACAATCTGGAAAACAAAATTTATTACTAACAGATTATGTTTTAGTAAATTATTCGCGATTATCGTACATAGACTACCGATAACCGTAAAAGCACTTAGCCGAATGCATTGACTGAATTCTAAACCAACAAAAGCAACCATAATAAAAGATGAAGGTGATTTTTTTTAGCACAATAGTTACTCTAAATGATTATTTTAGTTTCGAGCGGCCATTTTATTTTTCGTCAGTGATTTGAAAATTGCCTTACTCATAGCTCAGTGCTGCCTGACATGCGATTCCGCGTCTTTCCGCGTATTCCAGCACTAGAGACGTTCATGGTGCGAATAGAAAAAAACATGAGACTGATTCGTGTTGCCCACTATGTTCATCTCTATTGGCTACAGTCTCTGCGTCACTTGAGCGGACTATTCGTGTGCGGTGTTTTCATTGTGTTTTTACTGTTTTACATTATTTACGACACAAAAAATTGTTATGAAGTTTGTAAAATATTGTATGTATTTGTATAATAGGTATTTTTAAGGATTCCAGATTTGAAATAAGACGTAGAATTCAAAGTCCATATTTTTTCTTCCAACTCTTGTGATAATATCGCAATGTTCTCTCTCTTAACATTCGTAAGCAAAAACGAGCGAATGTGTTTATTATAATATATTTAAATACTAGTCATCAATATTTATGTTTCTGAAAGGACATTTCATCTTCTTTTACAAATAGTGTTCGGATCAGTATTTATACGAAATAACTTTACTTTTTACCGAATAAAATTATCCATTTCTACTAATTTTATAATTCTATAGAGATTGTTTATTTGTTTTGTTGAATGCGCTTATCTTAGGATATGGAATATATTCTAGTAAGTTTTTTCAGTATACATATATTTATATTATATGTTCCACAGGCAATATACATACTGTGTGTATTGCAAACGGCTGAAGAAGATTTATAAACAAATTTCAGATTAGTATACAGACCCTGTAAAGCGAGAAGAAGTTTTGTAGTGATCAGATGTATACTTTTTTTGTCCGTTTTTGTGTAACGGAATTTCTTATAAAATATTCTGCTGCTGACTATTACCGTAACATACTTACTTATTTCAATCGAGCAAAACGACCACATGTTGTTAAGACGTCAATTTTGACATGCATTAACAATAAAATACATTTCAATTATTCTCCCAAATAAGGCTGTTAATTATTTACATCCCAAACACTAATTCAGTGGTTCTCAAACCGCGGTCCACATAGTGTTCTGTACCCGCATCAAGTTTAAAGGTTATTTTTAAACGAAAATGATACATACGAATATACGTTACTATTTCTGAAATTCTGAAATGTTCTTATTGTCGTCTAATGCTTTAATTCTTGAGCATCGCACATTTTTACGTTTTGTGGGCAAAAATGTGCGATATTATTTCTTTTAAATCGTCTAAAATTGCTGATGGTTGTTTT
This sequence comes from Hypolimnas misippus, assembly GCA_037950945.1. NCBI lineage: Eukaryota > Metazoa > Arthropoda > Insecta > Lepidoptera > Nymphalidae > Hypolimnas > Hypolimnas misippus. The sequence goes on from JBBEEQ010000024.1 coordinate 5,082,357, forward strand.
TATGAAACCAAAATGGAAGACGTAATTTAGTTAAAATTTTGGCAGTCTTCTTTCGTTGTTCGTTAAATAAGTTAATTTTAATACGTTTCTGAAACCAAAACAATTTGCGGCCACTGATGTGTATAACTGCCTACGACGTGAATAATTGAATATATCGTAAAGCAATGACCGCAACAAAGTAACAATATAAAATATTGTGTAATTTTGTTCACTTTGATGACACGTAATTCTTATTCCAGGTATTTTAATTCTAAAATCAAACTGCCAATTTTGATAATAATATCTTGTAAATATAGTTACCGGAATAACCTTTCTAAGATAAAAAACTAAACATAGTATACCTACGACTTGAAAACCTCCATCTTGTCTGAAATCGATTAGCACAATACTTTGAGAACTGCTGTTCTAATTTTATAACTAAAAGGTCATATAGCTAGCGAAGTTTTGATCGCATGACTTAGCAACATATTAACATTCACCACGAAACATGTATGTGGAAATTAGTGAAGTGTAAAACGTTATATTACATACAAAAGCTCTATTTACGGTGCTAAATTATGAAATTATATTTAAATAAGATACTTAAAGGTTAATCAATAATCATCTTTAATTTATAATTTAAACTTATCGTCAACTATCTTTTCCTTTCGACTTCACCTGTGGTTTTAATTAAATATAATATAAATAGGAGAAATAAGTACACTAAAATATTTTTTTATACATTTCAAAGTATTGACGTATGAAGATGAATCCGTTAGCAATTGTTTTTATACCGACTAACCCAGAACGAGGATAATGTTTTTCAAGGGTACGTATGTATGTACGTAGTAGGCTATATGACGTCAGAAAAAACAACATGGCGGACAGAAACTGTCAAAACTGTTTTTTTAGCTTTAACGATTGTACTATTGTTGTTTTTTGAAGTGCGAGGCAGTGTTAGGCAGTCGGGTTTTTAATTTTTTATATGATTTAAGTTTTACTTAAAAACCTTATGTACCCAGTTATGTATCTAGTTTATATAATTCTCAAGGAAAAGTTTTTTAAGATTTTTCAATAAGTTTTACAACAATAGGTTCAGTGTAAAATTGAAAACAGACAGGCAGACTTACTTTCTTCTTATTATAGATATGGAAAATACATAATTCATACCATAAATGGCTGAATGTATTAATTGAATATCATAAGCGATAAGTATCACAAGAAGTGATGGTTGTTTTTATGATATAAACATGTATTCTTGTTTCAAATAAGGATTAATGCATACGATATCATAACGAACTAATTTTTTCGTTCGTTAAAATGTGTATATATGTAATACTGTCATCATCTAATATATAAAAAAATGTTCGTTTATTTGTTTGTATTTTAGTCATACCGTGAATTCGATTGTAAATTTACGTTTATATGTAAATTGTTAATTGATTGTAAAAATTATCAACATATTGCCTGAGTTTGTAATAATAATAATAGGGTTCTTTCGGAGGAACTCTGTTGTCCGTCTAGATTAGGGTTGCCAGATACAAAACCATCATTTAGGCATTATATACTATGACGAGCCCCGGGCGGGAAGGGGAAGGCGGGAAGGGGAAGTCGGTGCGCAACCAGGTAGCGTAAAGAACCAATATTTCGGAAATTGTAAATGGCATTTACCCAACTGTTGTTTTGTGTTTCCCCTGTATGTGTGTATTTTCGAAATCGAATGTTTATGTTCGAAACTTTTGATACAATCGTGACCTTGCTCCACCAGGTATAAATATACAAGACCACGGTGTATACACATACCGGATGAGTATTATACTTCGGGTATAAGAGGAAATGGGGGAGGGTTAGGGGGTTACCTTTACGTCAGAAACTCACGAATTTTGGTACCCAGAATGTCGACCACTTGCCAAGCAACTCGATAACAACTGAGTAGGACAGACACGATTGTCTTTGGGCCAAATAGTCAATTGATGAGCTTATCAAAATGGGTACAGATTGGTAGCTTAAACTTACCTATGGTTATAAATTGTCATAGATTAATTTTTATTAACGAATACAAAAAAAACACTTACTATAAGGTAGTTTATTTCGTATTTACTTCTTCGTGTTGTTAAATTGCTGAGCAAGTGAACTATGGCTATCAACTCATGCCACATTATGATAGTTAAGAAAATGAGACCTTTTAGTACAAAAATCAGAAATAAACTGCAATTCATGGATAAATCATTTTGTGATGCCATTTAATTACTCTGACGATTTAAATTAAATATTTAGAAAAAAGTAAGCCCTTTGATTAAGTAAAATACCTGCTTTAACAGAGGTAGGCACTTTTTGTATAAAGGTAGAGGTATATTCCTTTTTATGTTTCAATAGAATTAAAAGATTCGTTTTTAATTCATCTATCAATAAAATGACAATGACTTTCTTATTCTTTTTTAGGTATATTAAACAATCGTTGACCATTAGATGTTATTTATTAAAAGCAACGGACTGAAAATGTTGCGCACCTGCGTCGAAATAGACCATCCGAATTCTTACCTACTTGATAAGTAAACGACGGCTGGTGTTTATGAACGAAATGCTCCAACGGTCGTGCACATGAATTTATTAACCAGTCAAGGTGAGGGGATCGATGAAATCGCCCATGCGCCTTGGAGTCGCAACCACGTGGCTGTCAACAGATGGCGGTGCGCGTCTCTGCGCATGCCTCATATTATTGAGCGCGCACACACGTCACTTGTACCACGCACACGAGCACAACGTGATATAAATCATATGTTTGTCGCTACTAACCATACGGCTTCAAATTACCTTCGCGGCGCGTAATGACGCAAGTTGATTGCGTCATTGCATTCCGCATCTTACTCGACGACAATAGAGCATATATTTGATTGTTCGTTCCGTGCATTACAGAAGTGGTTGAGTGAACTAAATGGCTCGTCGCGAGCAGCCGACGTCAATTACCGACTTCATCTGGTCCACGTTTGAAGGCTATGCACGTGAATAAACGGTTACAGCAAAAAGTTGATAGATTTCATGTTCATATTAAGATTAATTATAATGTCCGTTATGCGTAATGCTCATTTTAATGACTTTATAGATGTTTTTAAAAATATCTTAATATGTATATAGTTATTATAACATTCTTAAAAATTCAGCTTACCACAAACGTGCTTAATGCAATAAGCAAGCAAGCAATTTGTGTTTTAAAATTATTTATCGTACGTGCGTATTTTAAAAATTTTAATATTTAAAAATTTTAATGTATTAAAATAATATCACTACAAAGCGCATTTAGGATATTTTCATTTCAGGTTTACCAAAACCAAAATAACCCTATTTTTGTATAGTAAAAGTATTACGTTATAACTAAATTACGGTAAAAAATATCATCAGCAGTTTTTGAAGAATCTATTGCCAGTGCTTGTTAGTAGAAAGTTAAAAAGTTTGTAAATGTCGTAAATATTTCGAACAATGCAAACTTTTCAGACGGAACTTTTCCTACCAATAAAAAACTCTTTTGTAATGATGGCTGGAGGAAAAATTGCAGATGAATTGTTCGACGCTGTTCGTACTTATTCGGAATGTTTACCTCCCAAGGACTTAATGATACCCCTTTCTCCTTATGAATATCTGGTGAATATTTTTATTAAAATAAAATATCGTGTTTTTTTTTGTTTAGAAAAAAAATTGTTATTAAACTGCATAAAAAAACATGATTTATTATAATACTAGCGATCCGCCTCGGCTTCGCATGGGTGCAATGTATTTTTAATCGCGTCACACATACATGAATTTTATACATATCAATCTTCTTCATTACTTTTGCCTTTTTTAATTAGGTACAACATACAAATCGTTTTGGCTCTTCTTAATGCTTTTGCCTTTTTTCATTATTTAAGTTATTTAGGTTAATTGACCATATAACATTACGTAGGTACATTGAACTATGTTAACCGAGTCTCACTCGTAACTAGGTAAATGGATTCACTTATGCCACTTACCGGTCACCAATCCAATTAATATTGGCCGGATTGTAACTACTTCAATGGCTTGTCAGGTTCAATTAATTTAATCGCGTTACAAGAAAAGATAAAATATATAATATAATAACATTTTAGACAGGCATTTATTATGAAATGCGTAAAACTAATTACCATGTAATTTGTTTATTCACATTTTATTGATCAATAAATAATAAATACAACGGAACGATTAATTTCATTTGCATTGCAATTTGTTGATATGATTGATGGTAAACGGCCATTTCCAGTGTTTTCAACACTTTAGACTAAAGTAACTTGACTTTTGTGTTTTTTTAGTTTTTATTTTAACTTAATGAAGAAAATATGGACATTATAATAAAAAAGTGTCCTAACAAATAACATTATTAGTCAACATAAACAAATAATTAAAATACGCCTCTTAATTAATTAAACTCAAGGCGACAAATGCTCAATCGAAACTGGTGACAAGTACTAGGGTCACATGACGATAGAAGAGTTTTCTCGAACTCAGCTTGTCTCGTCTGTCCCACTCGTGACTTGAAAGTCGGGAATGTCACTTGGCTCGATTGTTGGTTTTGTTTTACACAACAAAACATACCGTAATTTGTATTCCAATATTTAGAAATATATTTTAGGCTGTTTAAATTGTTATTCGAATCAGAATAAAGAATAATAAAAAAAATAAGTGGCGCCACATAATAGTCTTTGTAGTTTCGATTTGAATATTTTTATTGAGGTATACGTTTCATTCTCATTGGTAGATTTATTGGTACCTACGAGAAATTAGTCATTTTATAAGTAACACTTCTTGGAATCCCCTGAATTGTACCGAGAGGGGATTTGTGGGTGGGCGTTCTACATTATACTCAATGGGAGGCGGTAATTTATTGATGCATTTTATGGCCATTTACCTTCAAACCATTATTTTTATACAATAAAAAGTGAAAATAACAAGAAACAATGTTCATCCTGTTATTCAAAGTAAAGATATTCAAACGACGTCGTTAGGATGTTGTAATTTTCATACTTTTGTCATTTAAATTGAATGTCCTACCTATATTTGTTATGTGTATGTATACATTATTAAATATCATGAATATTACATTTTTTTTGTAAATATATTTTTAATTATTGCATTAAGATAAATATATACGAAATATTGTCTAAGAATAGTAGGTAACTAATATATTTTAAAGTATTTTCGATGTTTCTTGATGATTCATCTAAAAAGAACGTACTTACTGAACCAGTAATATATCGAAGTGTCATAATTCTTAAATTAAGATCCAAAAGACCTTCTAATGAAGTATTTTAAATATTGTTCCTAAAGCTTTATTGATTTGACGGCACTCCAATCATTTTATATTACAGCAATTTACGGGGCGGCAAAATTATGCTTGGATGCAAAATTAAAAAAAAAACAAACAAATCATTCTATGATATCTCCTTCAATCTTTGAACATAGGTTAGGTAATAAAGATTTGTCATCATTCTCTTTTTAAGCTTTAGTTTCCTGCGACGATGTTACCCGTTACGTAGTGTTCGCTTTAGAGCTCCGAATGACGTCGCTCAGATGTTCTTTATGAAAGGCATATAGTACGCTGGCGCGTGCAACACCGAAGATTATCGAAGAAAGCAGGAGCGCCAACGATCCCCAAGCCCTCAATTATTTGTAGCTCCCCTCAATTTATTTTTGTTTCTACGCCTCAAAATATCTATGATAGCACAGCATTTCGAGATAATAGATGCAATCAAAAGTGCTTATAGAGCAGCATTGAAGAATATTCACGAGGATACCGCAATGCCTTCGGGAGCTAGAAGACTCGTTGGAGCTGATGTATTGACGCAGAAAAGCTTATTTTGAAATTGTAATCACTTGTAACGGACAATTCAATAAATGATTTTTTAATCCACTTACTGACATTCCTTTTAGAACATACTCTGTAAATTTAAATAACTAACACATCACGTTGATAATAATGTCGTACGTCATTTAATTCAAGATAGTTCAGTATTCAATGTGCAAGGAAAATATATTTAAGTCCTAGTCTTAACAAAAAGATAAATGGTATAATTAAAATCGTGTTTACATTGAAATAATACTGTCGTTTATGTTCGTTTCTTATTGTTATTTTATTGGGATTTTATGTATTTTATGACCTTTCGCTTCAGACACTTTGTAGTTTTGTTACTGAGGGTGGACGGATATGGTATAAAACGATATAACGTTCGCAACTGTAAAGAATATATTTACGTAATAAACATGATATAGCAAATTATTAACGGAAAAACTCATCAACGTCATTACACAACTTTTTTTTTAAATTGTTAGTTTAAATTATCGTTCCCTAGGATGGCGATCTGTCGCATAGTTAATGCATTACGTACTCAATTTAATTTGTCAAAAAGTAGTGGCCCTTTGGGAAACTACGGAGTGTTGTTTCTATAGAAAACATTTAAGTTGCATCATACGTCGCTATAAGACGGTCACTAAAGGACGGTCACCGCTATTCTGGGAAACCAAATCTTAAAAGCTAGGGCCTGTATACTGGCTTCCAAAGAAGGAGAGGGTTCGCAATTCGTCGGGGACTTTTTATATATGTTTACTGATTACTCGAAAACGGCTTGACTGATAATAGTCCCAAGGAATTTTTATGAAAACCGGTTCATTATTTTGGTTTTTAAATCAAAATAATTGAATTAAATACGTAACGTTAGTACCTAATTTTGTAGTCGAATCACCTTTTTTTTAAAATTTATGTCGACAGAATTAGCTATTATTAATACTGAATAAATGGACGCTGATAAGCAATACTGTGTCAATCCACACTTAATTTTGAGAAAATGGCGTCTAAAGATGTCAAACCCATTTTTAAAAAAAATGTTTGAAGACGCGTATATCCATCTTTTCTATTTTGATAAAATGGGTAATAAATTGAAAGCAGATTGATCTATTTAATGTGTTATCTAATAAAAAGTTTTTCAAATATTTGAGAGTATTGTATAAATTGCAAAAAATGGAACGCACTTGAAATTCGAAACATTAAATTAAGTAACTTTTTTCCGTACTTATTTAGTTTATATGACTTGATTTTTTTTTTTTGAATAATGTTAAATAGGTGACGCAGTATCATAAAATATTAATATCTCCAAATTAAACTTTTTATGAGTTGATACATTATTGCTTATCAGCATCCAAATGTAATCGTCCTTAAGCATTTAATAATGATTAATTACTCATGAAGATCTGTAGACGTCACCAGCGCACACGCATGTAAAAATTGTTTCGTCTTTAGTAGCACCCGTACGTACCATTCCTCCGTGGTCATAGGCTGTGCATATTATCTGTAAAATAATGCACTAAAGGAACTACGGGAAACATCGCTATTAACATTAACATAGGGATGATTCTTATTTAAATATTTTATTTTGATATTTCGCAAAAATCTTGTACCTGTCGGTAGTAAATAGTCAATTAAATATTTTAATGCATATAAAAATGAGAAAAAGGCATTTATTCGATTCAATATCAGTCCACCCATATAAAACTGAAAGAATTTATAGTTATGCTTGATAAAGCTTGCACAACAATGCAACTGTTTAAGTCATAGACTAAATAGTAAAAAAATGTTTACACAGATCGCCATAGAATTCGTGTTGATATTTTAAGATTTAAATCCGTTAAGCCTCAATTGTCGACGTTATCAAACTTTTAGGTAACGAAACACAAACATCAGCAAAACTTATAACATCTGCCGATTTCTCAGGAACGTGCCGCGTCCCCTAATCTCCTTTGAAGTCACAAAAGAACCACGCGGTAGTTAGAAAGAGAGGGCTATATACGAATTTATTTAAACTAGAGAGAGACGGCGAAGGACCGGAACATTACACAAGAGCGTCTCGGTTGACGGGTCCCGAACAAAATGAATGGTTCGGGAGCCGATTAAAACGCGCCGTAACGTCGGAATGAATGAAAATAATAAAAAAGGTTTAATTGCGTAACATGAGGCCATCGGGACTTGAAAGGATGATGACAATATCAGCATCAGTATAATATTTCTGAGTGTAAACATCTGCATTATTATTATACTTTTACAACATAAAGTCAAACTTTCAAAAAAAAATGTTTATTTAGAAAATATTTAGTTTTGTTGTAAATGTTATTATTTTATTAAATAAACATAAGTAATTCATTAGTATATTAACAAAAATAGGCAGATTAAGAGAGAATAAGGTGAATATACCAGTTTTACAATGAATTATACCTTAGCTGCATATTTTGCTTTATCTTCTATTTCAGAATTAACACAAGGTCAAAATAATTGTAATGATTTATTGATTTCGCTAACATATAAATAACATGCGCTTGTAAGTAATATTAATAAAATAATATATTATTAATTAATATATTTTAAAGTTGCGTAAAATTTTTTTAAAATTATATTTACCGACGAAAGAAATCGAATAATCAATTAACCGTTTATAATGAAAATAAACAGATGGAACCTCAGATCTCCATTAGTCTAAGTCTAGAAATTGATAATCCTAGACACATTTGCTCTCAATAAATAATGAATATCCGCCAATCCTCAGGAGATTAATCATTTATCTTCTCCTTAATAGAAGAGGAGGCTTTTGCTCAGCGGTGGGACATTTACAGACTGTTACTACTATTTACTAAATAATTAATAATCCAATTGTTTTGAGGACACGAGAAAATCTTCCTTGAGAGATGTTAAAGTGAACATGAATCCCATAATTCGGCGAAACCTAGACGCCAAGCTTTAGTAATGCAGTCTTGGTAATCAATCCTCTTCATGATGAGAAATAATGGTTCTACAGTGCTTACCCAAACTGTTTTTGAAGCCAACTTCAAAAAAGAAGAATAAAACTATGAACAAACAATAAGGATATTAGGATATAGAGACTTTTGTTGTGTATGTTGCTCGATTATTCGAAGATGGCTTGTCCGATTTAGTTGATTTGTCTTGGTCCAATAGAATTATCATTAAAATCACTTCAGTGGTTTTAAAATCATAATAACTTGAATAAATATGTCATCCAAGTACATGAAATTACGTATTATGCCTTTGAAATCGGTTGCTTTTTTAAAAAGGTCTTGTTAAGAGTCAAACACAATAATACTGTCAAGTCAATGATCTGCGAGAGTAAATGGCACTCATTGATGTGAAAATTACATGTTTTCATGAAGTACTTTTCAAGGGGACCTTCTTGGTACCAATTGAAATGTTTTGGCAATTGTATTTCGTCTCCAAGATGTTCAAGACACATACGCCAAACACCCGAAGAGGACAAGGCCACACAATTTTTACTACCTTGCACGATACAAAGAAAATTGTTATTGTACAACGTTAATTTAATTTAAAAGAATTTTCTTCTTTCTGCGTTCTGGCAGAAATATCACGTAGTTGATATGTCCTGGCAGACACAAAACGGGAAAAAAAATACGTCTGGCTAAGGGCGGATCTAGCTTCGCCGCCAGGAGGGGTCACCTAGTTTTGGTCAAGTCTCAAGAAGTAATATTTAAGTTTGATAATAATCGATACAGGTAAAAAGTTTTTACTTCTTCTACTTCGATGAGTACGTTATTAAGGACGCGGAGAAGTGCCAGCCCGGTTAAACGTTCTTTAATCGTACAAATTATATTAAATTAATTAAATATTAAAGTTACTTACATAAAATCTATATTCTGACAAATATAAAAATCATGTTAATCATCATCATGTTTAACAATTATAGTGCTCTACCTAGGTCTTGGACCCAGCCCAATGGGGAGTCATGACCCCCATGACCTCCCCCCTGGATCCGTCCTTGCGTCTGGCATAACAATTACGCTGGGAGTCAGCGCATGTCCCGAAACTTTAGTTGCGGAATAAACAAGATAGTACGAGCATGTCTGAGCGATTTTAAAGTTAGCGGGCATTTCAATTCTTATATACGATCCTAAAAATAAATGTATAAAAATTAAAGGGTAAACAACACCTCAACACAATAAAGGTGTAAACAACAATTCAACAAAAAATTGTTTTTTTTTTCAATTCAATTTAATGGCTTTTAGTTGTGCCAATTAGATGCACGTTATTTCGCCAATGTCACGTGGAATGGAGAAGACACGATGATTGTATTAAAAAAAAAAAAAAAACGATAGTTACGTTTTGTTTCCGAGGCAAGAGTTTCAAGCGTCGTTTTGTTTATTATTAGGCTCGAGGCTCGTAAACTACGAAGAAATACATATTTACATATGTAGTTGGCATGAAATACAATATTGCATTCATTGTATCCAGAATTTTATGTCATAGGTTTTAATTGACTCAGTCAGATACACCAGCGAATATACTCAAAAGTGCGGCACTAATTACGATGTCAGCATCATATTGCGGGTAGTTTTAAAACAGGAAACAAAATGCTGTCTGTGACCCACTCGCTGAGCGTGAAATGAAAGCGAGGGAATAAATTTAATTGGAGTACTCTCCAATAACAACGGTAACGTGATTTTTTTAATATTATCCTTTTTTTTAATAAGCTTTATTTATTTATAAGAGTCTATATTGATACTCGTATAATAAAGAGACAGCCAATTTTGTATGTGCAAAAAAACATAGAACCATTTTTATTATTGTTTATATTTTTATTTAGTTTTTTAAAATTTGATATCATTGGAAAGGCCCATTATTCTAAATGGCTATAGGTTATATTTTATGTATGTATTGTATATATGTACGTACATAAAATATAACCTATAGCGTACGTATAGGAACCTGCACCTGTTTCACCCGAATTACATAAGGAATTGCTACTAATTCACCCACTTAGGGAAAACATTTTGAAAAAAGTTGTTAAGAAATAAATAGACATGTACTTGTCCATGTTAACCAGAAGTAGATACATTAAATTCCGAGTTTCTTTGAAAACGACGGACTTTCAAAGAGAATTTCATCCTTGAATAATGAATGAAATACAAGTATTATACAATTCGGTGCCAGTAAAACGTAAAAAGTTTTATTTTGCACCGATTTCGAAATGTTTTAGGAAATATTTATTTTTTGGTTTTAAATTAGCTTTTATTAAATTAGTTTTGAATGCGTTTTTTAGTGCCAAAACTCAATATTTTAAGTTAATTAAGACATGGGAGGACACGATATCCCAAAAAGGTGTCTTTGCATAAAATTGGTTGAAAAATGTTTAAATGTTGCATGGTTTGATAGCGATAGTTTTACACAAATAAATAATAACATAGTTAGATAAGACGTTTTTTTCTATATACCTACTTGTTAAAATATATAATTATACCATAACATATTTTAAACATATAAAAATACAGATATAAATAATTTAGTTGCTAAGGTCTTTAAATAGAATCGACTCTGGATATTAGCATATCTATCTACAAATGAGCGTATACAGGAAGTTCACGTTGTTTATCGCGACTGCTTACTGCGTAATGCGTCTTACAAGTCACGACACTATCTATTGACTCATGAGTTCCTAGTAATTAGAACGAGATAGTGTGGAAATAAATAGAAGTAAACTTTATGTACACATAAGAGCACAATTTATTTCTAAGCAAAGAAATAATAATCGTCATTAATTATTAATATTTACTTACATAACTGAATTATATACATATTTAAATAACGTTCAGTTTTATTCATATAATTAAAGTTATTTATACCTACATGTTACGTTAATGTATTTTATTATCACTATAAATATAATTAAACAATGTTAACTTTGCAATAGTGAACATTATTTATGTAAAAGGAGATAGACCAGTCGTTATGTTATCATAAAAATGTAACTCATCATGACGATTCGCGCGTCTTAATTATTCAATACTGGTTTTTAAAAATTAAAAAAAAATTGTTTATAAATATTTAAAATATTGATCGAAGCATTCACGAAGCGCTCAATTATGAAACCACAGTTATTTAAACTCATTAATAGAAGTCAATAGCGCCGTCCGAACCCAATACGATTGTATGTGCGTACAGTACTGCGAGTCGTGTTGCCGGCCGGGTCGACGGCCGTGCAAGTGAGACAGCGTATACATAAAACAATTCGTATAAAAGAGATGCCCTGATGCCAAGTACCGGCAAATACGGTCGTAAAGTAAAACTCGGTTTTTGTTTTTTGTTCGGGTTGACTCGGAGAAAATCCGCTCGGGATTTGCGATTTTAAGGCAAACCGGTGGTGAATGTTTGTATAAATTTAAATGAAGGCCTAATTTAATTTACAATTCCATAACAACAAAATAAATAGTTAAATATTCAAAACTTCATAATTTGTCGTGTTATTTTTTGTTCTTGTCGCAATAAGTACTAATATTTTTTTTAATGATAAGTATGATCAACTTCAACGTTACATTGACTCCACGTTGATTTTTATACGATTGCATTAATTTCGAACGTTTTTGCGTCAATCGTTAAAAAATTCCATTCCATTACTGGTTTCCATCGTCACCCATTAAAATAATCAATATTATATACATATAATTTTAAATATCGCCGATTTTTAGAAGTCTTCAGAAGTCAAAACCAAAAAAAATTGTTAAATAACTATGAACTAGATGCTGATAAGCAATAATGTGTCAACCCGCAAAAAGTGAAATTCGGAGTTATTGATGTATTTTGATACTGCGTCACCTATTTAACATAATTCGATATAAAATAAAGACATAAACTAAATAAGTACGAAAAAAGTTTCTTAATTAATTGTTTCGAATTTCAAGGTCGTTCCATATTTTGTAATTTATACAATAATTTCATATATTTAAAAAATACTTTTTATTAAAGAAAATCATTTGTGTACTTTTTGTATGAATTAGGTTGTAATTATTATTATATAAGCTTATAATTGCACCACCCTGAAATCGTCTTCCAAACACAATCCTTCTGACCCAAAGGTTGTCTGGAAGAAATGGCTAATAAGCCATAAGGCCGCCTTTTGTGTCACCACATTATTGTTTAATTTTAAGGATACTAACTCTGTACGTATGCATAAAGGTGGTGTGCAATAAAGTGATAAATAAAAATAATAATATATTAAATATATTAACCTGCTTTTAATTAATTATACCTTTTATCAAAAAATAAAAGAAAATATGGATAAATACTTATTCAAACGAAGAATAGGCTTGACACCTTTAGACGCCATTTTCTCAAAATGAAGTTCGTGTGGCTTGACACAGTATTGCTTATCAGCGTCCAACTGTTATCACGAATCTTCTGTCATGTCCAGGGAACAACATTTTCATCTTTTATTGTAAAATTTGAATGCTGTTTGAAACGGATTTAAGTACTCTATTATAGTCTATTATTTTACCAGTCATTAGTTGGTAACAAAACCTCGAACGATAATATCGAATTTTCGAACAATTTCTTTTCTTTATAATTTTTCTTTATAAAAATGATTCAGTTCAACTCTTATGTGACTAGAAATAGGCCATATTTATCTGCTAAATAAGACAAGCAAAGAAATATAGACTTCAATTGTTGTTATTGTGTTCGTAACATCGCTTGTATTCGATAATAATCATTACTGAAAATTTGAGGAAGAAACCTGTGATAAAACTGTTTAAGCTGTGTCCTAGCTGATTGAACGTAGCTGTAGTCCAAAGAATGCTGGTAGTAGCTAGTTCGACCGGAGGCAGTACCTCATTCTTATAGATTAGCGTGAAGTACCAGCGTTTCGTGCGGTGAGTAAGAGAGTAAGAGTTAGTCAAGCCTCCATTCCTTTCCTAACATCCCTTTCGTCCACTATTGCTATTTAGGCTGGCAAAGCATTTGTGGCTTATCTGGTGGTGTAAATGTCCATGGGCGGATCACTTACACCTGGTGTTCTACCTGCTCGTTTGTTAGCAATTAAAAAAGAACGCATAAAAATTGATTACAGTATGAAGCAATCATGTGATTAATCGAATTATTCAGTTTTGTCGATATTGCGTTATAAATATATGTCTACTAAATAATTTATTACATCTTACTCGCAGCTTTGATCTCGTTGATGTAATTTTTTTAATACTACACATATATAAAATACATGCTGATAAGCAATAATGTGTCATCCAACAAAAAGTGTAATTCGAAGATGTTGGTGTATTTAATAATACGTGACGCATTATTCAAAAAAATTTCAAATCGTCTGAACTAAATAGGTACGAAAAAAAATTCTTCATTAAATCTTTATAATTTCAAGCGTTCCATATTTTCAAATTTATACAATAATCCCATATATTTGAAAAACTTCTCATTATATAAAACTTTTTATTAAACCAATCTGTTTTTAATTCACTTTGCCTTTTATTAAAATAGAAGAGAAAAGATGATAGATACTTCTTTATAGTAAATTATTAAGACCTATTCTTAAAATCTTTAGATGCTATTTTTTCAAAATAAAGTTCATGTTGCTTTATTAGCGTCCAAATATGGCACGGTTTCATTCGCGTTTATGATTACTGCTTTTCTCCTATGACTCATAGCGTGATGTAATATAGCCTATAGCCTTCCTTATTAAATAAACTATCTAACACTAAAAGAATTTTTCAACTCGAACCAGTAGTCACTGAGATTAGCGCGTTTAAACAAACAAACTCTTAAGCTTTATAATATAAAATAGGTGCAGTGCTTCCAGACTTTACTTCGCTTCCGAACCAAAAAGGGTTGTTACAAGTTTGACGTGTACTTCTGTGTTTGTCTGCGGTATCGTAGCTCCTCAACGAATGAACCAATTTTAATGCAGTTTTTTTGTTTAATGTACATAATCGAGATTGTTTTTAAGTATATTTCAATTTATCAAAATCTATGTTAACATTCAAGATTTTTCTTTTCTATTTGTTAACAGGATCTAAGCAACTTCTATCGTCTGATCTTATATGGACGCTGATAAGCAATACTGTGTCAAGCCACACGGACTTTATTTTAAGAAAATGATGTCTAAAGATGTCAAACCTATTCTTAATAGATTTCCATAAAGACGTTTATACGTCGTGATGGATATAGTATGTCCATCTTCTCTTTTCTATTTTCGTAAAAAGTTTCACATTCACTATGAATTAAAATCAGATCGATATAGTAAAGAAAATCTCAAATAAGTTTTTCAAATATATGAGATTATTGTATAATTTGCAAAATATGAAACGCACTCGAAATTCAAAACATCTGTAACGCTACGATGTGTGTCGTGTATCTCCAAGCTATTTGCCAAGCCTTTCCGGTAGCTCAGCCAAGCCAAGCCATGCCTAGCCAAGCCAAGCTGTGACAGTTCAGAACCCGAATTGTCAGCTAAGCCCGCCATTAATCGTTGGTGACGTTAAATATGATTTAATTAAATATTCTCAATTTGGTAGGGTGTTAATATATAAGGATACCCACAATAACTTTTATCATTACGTTTGTGAAATGAGAACGGTGTACTTACTCGAGTCGAAAAATGAAGTGATTTACATAAAGTATTTTGTTTAGTACTTAGTGATGTGTCTGTTTTTCCCTTCCGTTTCACATCACATAAACTTTTTTCCGTACTTATTTAGTTTAGATGATTTAAAAATCTTTGGAATAATGTTAAATAGTTGACGCATTATCAGAATAAATCAATATCTCCGAATTTGACTTTGTGGGTTGACACATTCTTGTTTATCAGCATTCATATCGATACCTCCCACGTAAGTTATTGTAAGCCACAAAATTGCCGTTAGCGTTTTTACTGAATACTACACGAATTTGCATTGCTTAATGCATTCAAAGTGAAAAAATACCAAAAATCTTTTTTTTTCAAGGAAAGTTACAACAAAATACGCCTGAAAAAAGGCGTATTTTGTTGTAACTTTCAAACTAAAACGGATTAAAAGTGCTCTACTGTAAAATTGTAATTTTGGGGTTACAACAACTTACGTGGGAGGTATCGATATATCCTGTGGCTTCAATGATATTATAATACATAGTAGAGTTACCGTAACCATCAAAATACATAACTTCTTACCAATTTGCATCAGAAGTATCGTGTTGGGGTTCCTTAAAATTTTGATTATTAGATTGTCGGCTTTTTGTAATTTTCAATTTTATCACCATTGTTATATTAGTATATATTTTATCCAGGCGTCCATAGTATCATTGTAAAAAGCAATGCGTCTTACAGTGTAACTCCTTGTGAAAAATTTAAAATAATACTACGGGTTATAGCTTATATACGGGAGGGGTCCGCCCAAAGAAGGGTTCGGGGATAGTAAGTCTTCGGGGATAGTGATTGTAAATTCTAATCTCAGTATTATTGCTATTGCCAATCGTTAATGTACTTAGTATAAGTAAGTCGTCTACTAAGAGGGGCCTCCAGACTCCCTAAATCTCCCCCCCCCCCCCCCCCCTCTTATATACGTCCATGATTAAAACCAAAACGTTCTTGCTATTATAACCATAAATAAAATTCAATACAAACTTTATTATTTTAAGTAAACAAAAAAAAATGTTTTCTCAGACGTAAGTTCAGAAAAATGTCTAATACAAAAGTAATTATATAATAACATAAAATACAACATAGGTGAAATCATAAGCAAATGTCAGTTTTGTAATTACATAGCGATCTGGCTTCGCACGGCTGTAATGTAGTTTTTTACTACATCATAATACAAATCCTTGAAATTTTCGGCTTTTCTCTACTATAATATGCATTATACATGGACGCTGATAAGCAATACCGTGTCAAGCCACACGGACTTCGTTTTGAGAAAATTGCGTCTAAAGATATCAAATCTATTCTTAATAAATTTCTTTGAAGACGCATATTATATGATATTCATCTTTTCTTTTTTATTTTGATAAAATGTATAATGAATCAAAAGCAGATAGATTTATTTAATATGTTAAATAATAATAAGTTTTTACATATTTAAGATTATTTTATAAATTGCAAAATATGGAACGCATCTGAAATTCGAAGCATCGAGTTAAGAAACTTTTTTTCATACTTATTTAGTCTAGATGACTTGAAATTTTTTTGAATAATGTTAAATAGGTGACGTAGTATCAAAACACATCAATATCTCCAAATTTGACTTTTTGTGGGTTGACACATTATTGCTTATCAGCATCCACATGTAAACACTGTCTTAAAGCACTGTCCATTGGTGAAAACCGCATTGAAATCCATCGCATATTTTTAAAGATCTAAGCGTAGAGATGGTGACGAGCGGCTTTATTTTATTGTATTAATTTATAACTTCAAAGCTATGTGAAGATAATTTAGTTTACGATGTAACGTTACAGAAAACACGTAGATTTTTCCTTTTTCCGGGACAAACACATAGTCTAATGGTCTTAACGAGCAAACAATGCACGAAGGGGCGCCGCCCCGATGCTATCGGCGACACGTACGGACGAACTAATTGATGTTCGTTTTATTATCTCACCGCTCACGGGGAACGGTGTAAAGTAGGTTTGTCAACCGTCCTGTTTTCCCAGGACATGTCATGATTTTGGAGTGTCCTGGATAGTTTTAAAACATTGTCCTGGATTTTAAAGTGCTCTTTACATCCAACTTCAGATTTATTTTAATTAAAATATGATTATATTTACTTGTTTTTCATTTAACCTTCTTTTACATATTAACTTCATGTTTACATGTTTTTTCCATCCCCATCACGTGTTATTCCTGCTTTCGTTAAATGAATTGTTCTAGTTTTTTTTTAACTTCAAATGTTAGTTTTTAAAATGTGGTGTTGGCAGCCCTAGTTTTAAGAATATCTACTTCTTTTATTATTTCCAATTAGACGCGCTATTGGTGTTACTGAATACATTTATCTAAATGACTTAAGATGTAATGATTTTGGGGTTTTTAATGATGTGAATCATGAGATTTAAAAAGAAAATGTTTTCTTCTTTATATTTATTTTATAATAATATTTGTTTACAAATATCACGCGAATTTCGAGTTTAAAATACAACTAAATTTATTGTTAAATTATTCTTTTATTTATTCACCAAAAATGAATAATCTTTGGTACAATCGGTGCAGCACTGTGTATTGATTTTTAAACAGTAGCTAACAAAAATATAAATACAAAAAAGATTATACATTTTATAAAAGATTTTTTTGATTATAAAATAGGGTACATTGTTTTTTTTTCATAAATATTTATTATCTCAGAAAAAAAAGGAATCTCAAGAGAAAATAGTAGAAGAGATAATTAGTACATAAGTTTATATATTTATATAAATATGTATATGAGCAAAATTGGATAAAGCAGGTCGTATTGAATAAAACACTATCTTCAATACAGCGATTTCATTTATACCTTTAAATACCGACTTCTATTTTCTACATTACAGTTACAATGATTCTTCTAGTTTACACATTTAATTAAAGAGGAAAAAAACTAATTAACTAAGTATAT
This sequence comes from Hypolimnas misippus, assembly GCA_037950945.1. NCBI lineage: Eukaryota > Metazoa > Arthropoda > Insecta > Lepidoptera > Nymphalidae > Hypolimnas > Hypolimnas misippus. The sequence goes on from JBBEEQ010000024.1 coordinate 5,100,750, forward strand.
ATTCGTATAAGACAATATTATAAACGACACATTAATTATTCATTAAAGTTTATTATAAAATATTATTTTCAAATTAATCTCAAAAATACGATATACGAGTATTTCACACTTACGTTGCAAATAACACGATCACATATTATTAAATTTATAATTATCTTAGATTATGTGGATGCTGATAAGCAATAATGTGTCAACTTACAAAAAATTATATTCGGAGATACAGAGAGATGTATTCTGATAGTTTGTAACATATAAAAAAATATATTAAAAAAATCGAGTTATTAAACTAAATAAGTACGGAAAAAAATTGCCTTTAATTAATGTTTAGAATCTTGAAGTGTGTTTCTTTTATGCGATGTGCAATAATCTCATAGATCCGAAAAAATAATTATTAGATAAAAATTTTTATTAAGCCAATCTGCATTTAATTCACTGTGAAAAAAAAACTTATTATTATTTAACATATTAAATAAATCTATCTGCTTTTGATTCATTATACATTTTATCAAAATAGAAAAGAAAAGATGGATATATGCGCCTTTAAATAAATTTAGTAAGAATAGGTTTGACATCTTTAGATGCCATTTTCGAAAACTGAAGTCCGTGTGGATTAACATAGTATTGCTTAAACAAAAGCAACTCAAATAAAATTAATAAAATTAGCTATTGTTTGCAGAAGTATATATCCACTTTGTCTTTCCTATTTTGTCAAAATTTATAATTAATTAAAAGCAGCTTGGTATGATACATAGTTTTATCTTCCGTGTGGCTTGACATAGTATAGTTTATCAGCGTCCAAATATCATTGACGTCAAGATACTTGAAATACGTCCAAAAATATAAATTATATCGAATACAGATTTTAAAATACACAACAATTTACACTGGTTATAAGGGCTAAAATACATTGGTACTAACATGAAGATTAATAAGGGAAAGGTTACATTGTCGCAAGCCAGCGAGGCGAAACCGTCACTGCGTATACATTACATCATTGCGATTAATTTTAAAAGTAGAACAAACATCCGTCAAAAACAGACAAGGATATTATTTAAAAGTGACCCGTCCATACCGAAAAACCGAAAAAAATCTGTTCATACGATCGCTAACTTCATTATATTATCCTTTGGGATAATTTGAAGATTGCTTTAAAATTTTCGTCAAAATCATTGCAGCTATTTTTTAACCATAGGGAACATACTCGTATCGATTTATATACATACATCGATTTTGGTTTAAGCACAACTGTATTTCTGTTTATTCAGAGAATAACAGCGAATCGATCATCATATAACAAAATCGGTAAATTTTACTTTAAGAGCTCCGATAACCGGAATATCATACAACGATAATTAACCAAAAATGTTTATGATAAAATACACCTCATTGTTATTTTCAACCAAAGAATCGAAAGACGAAAAAAGTTGAATTGATGGTAACAGCAATGCTTATACACACGTTTAGTTATCAAGGTCTAAGGGACACGCTTGCGTCGTTCACGTGGCCTTAATGCTTATATCAGCACAGAGTATATTTAACGCAGCACAAACATCATCACATCACACTCCGCTTCGACTCGTGTGTCCACAATAAGTTGAGTCTCGACGCACAAAACAAGAATGTCCTTTCATTTCTACTCCAAGAGATCTGAAGATTCAGACGCGAGACGGTTCCGGCGCTATCCAGTGATAATGTTCACGTCCTCTTCCTCCCCGATCTGGAGGATAGCCTTTTGAATAATTCTCTTCAGTCGCTTGCGAGACTCATCTGACCGCAGCGTGCGGAGTTCAGATGCAACGAAATCTCCAAATACCTGAAATATTAGGTTTTGTTATTTGGAATTTATAAAATAATTCAGCGAAAATGTTAATAAAAAAATCTAGTATATATTTTTTTTTAATAATAAGAATAACTATAATGTGAAACAACAATACCAGCTTCAATAAACTCTTCACTCAGGGATTTCTGGTAAAGAGTGATAACATCCTCGGAAATTAATACGAATAATAATGTTATATAAATCTTAGATCTTAACCTTTTCATAATTTGTAATTTCATTCAAATGTATAGATATATTTCTAAGTCTAATTTTAATTTGAATGTAGATAAGGGTTGGAGGGAGGAGGTTGGGGGGGGGGATTAGACTATCGCTCATTGAACGAGAGGCATTACCTGACATTCATCGGTGTTGATTCCAGGTCTCAACCTCGGGCGCGGTTCTTCGGGCCACATCATCGGATGGGCGCTCGGGGGCAGCGGGGGCGGTGCTGAGGCTGCTACCCTCAGAACCGGTTTACGTGTTCTGGGGGGCGAGTTGGTGAAGGACTGCTGAGCTCGAGCACCAAACTCAGCATCTTCATCTGCTTGAAATTCCGCTAACTATTGACATTTAAAAAATATATTTATAATGCATAAATTATTTACTTTTTGATCTATACTTTGTATATTACATTATTTTTGTATTTTGTATTTTTAATAATTAATTCGGTATTTTAATCGTCGTCCTCTGCCCAAATAACGTTAGTTTTTTAAATCGATTCATTCAGGTTCATGCTTATAAGCCATTGGCAATCAAATTCGAAACCAGTCACGCACCAATGATAGACGCTGTTTTATTACAAACGTTAAATAAGTTTAAAACAAAACATAACTGTAGTTAAACCTAAATATATCTCTCTCTAAAGGGTTATTGGGTTAATTTAAAATAGTATTATGTTTTCGTAATAATCCTTATCGAAAGTAAATGAATTATTAATTTCAAATGAATATCAATTTTAACCTGGACATAAGAAATAAAATATTTCAACAGGCAACATTCACTTCGATACAACGATGCAAAACTATCAACAAAACGACAGTAACCTTTAAACGATGACGCAATGTATGTTAATATTAATGACGTAATGGCACAGTGACGTACCGCTAGGTTGACTCCGTCCACGCTTTCGTTGGGGTCGACAGGGGGCTCTCGCATCAAAAACAATAGGGCGTCGAAATACTCCCACCCGCTGCTCCCCGTCGAACACTCTCCCCCCGCCTGTTTTCGCTTAATCTTCCTCAATTCGTTATTAAATTGCGTCCTCAAATTATGTAACTTTCTACTTATCTCTTCGGCCGTTGTACCGAAGACACTCGCCAGATACTCGTGTTTCGCTTGCCGCGCCGATCTGTCTTTGTTATACGGGTGTTTATTATCCCACAATTCCTTGCAATCCTTCTCGAACATTTCGATAAGTTTCATCGTGTTTTCCGAACTCCAGTACATGCGTTCACGTTTGCATGTATTTTCGTTGGACGTATTTTCGATTTCCGGATCATATTCAGTTTTCGTCCAGGTCAATTCGCACGAATTAGAGGAATTTGAATTCATCTTAACGAGCGTGAAATAACGTAGCAGTGTGGCGAGCGCTCTAGCGAGACTGCGGGGCGCGCCGGAGAGACGCGAGAGCGGTGTCGCACGGAGCGGCAACATCGCCTCGCATCGCGCAAGCCGACGTATAATAAATAACAGAATGATGTTGCCACTTCGGTTCTGTGATATCTGACGCGTGTATCGCGTTGCAATTAGGACTACCTCATAATTAGAAACGTTTGCTAGAACTATCTTGTTTTATTCATGTTTAATAATAACCATAATCATAAATACATCAATTTTCTTTCTCGTCTAATTATTATTACTGAATGATGTCCGTAATCATACAAGGCTTAACTGATTATTGTTGTATTTGTTTAACATTGCCGTGTAAATGACGCGAACATTGCTTATGTCATAATTTAAACCCGAATACTGGTTCTCGCAGGTTCGCAATGAATTTTAAGTGAAAATCAATAAGATTTTCCGAAAATATGTTTTTTAAATTCGTTACAGTTGTGTAAGTGAATGTGATTTATATTTATTTAATCGTGACATTAATTTTTTTTTTTAAATATTATATCCATATTACTTTTGGATGGTGTTATTATTAGGGACGCTGTTAATAACTACCAGGAAACCACTGAATAAATAAAAAGGGTACAACAGTTTGCAGGTAACACTCGAAGGCGCTAATTAAGTAAAGAGCTGAGCAGGGAATTAGCAACGATTAGCACAAACAGCAAAACAAAGGAATACGCCGTCTCCACTTCGTTTAACAAAGTAGGTCGGAGTGTTGAGATAAAACAAAACATGACAGTAGTAAACCTAAATATAAATCTCTCTAAAGGGTTATTGTGTTAATTTTAAGTATATCGAAAGTAAATGAACTATTAATTTCAAATGAATATCGATTTTAACACGGTCATAATAAATAAAATATTTCAACAGGCAACATTCACACTTGTACTAGACTTATTTAATTGTTCTATTACGAACTTGTTAGTATTCGATGTTGACTAATAATTTATTTATTTTTTATTTGGGAAACAAACAGATATACATAAAACAGGTTACATTAATAGAATTCGAATTATACAAAATCCAGCGAAGTTTCCACCAGTTACTATCACATTAGATGCACTCAAAAATTATGTTACAATTGTTAACGAGATAAAAACGAAATACTTTATACAAAAAAAAACTTAAATTTATATGGATATATATAATGTGCATGAAAAAATTAGTCGTCGTTAGGTATACCTCGATTCATGTAAGTGTTGGTCTGAACTATGCGCATTACGCTGCGCAGACGACAAAATTAGGTATTAGGACTGCCATCTAGACATTTCTTTAATGTTAATTATTATTATATTTTTTTAAATACAATTTTATATATGGGAAATTTGTGTTTACCTCACTATTTAATTCCTTTAGCAGGTTTTAGTGCAAATCATATCGAATGTTTGTCTCAAATTTTTTTTGTTCGAAAATTCATAATTTTTGTTCTAGGGTTTATTCACTAAAAAAGTCACGTAGAATATAAATGTCTTATACGAGTGAAAATATTCAATAAGATTATAACAATATCATATATTTTATAGTTTTAAGTCTTGTATACTCGACTGTACCATGCGCGAGTTCGGACTCGCCTTGTATTCAGACCGTACAGAGTACACGTGACCTGGAGAGTTACCTAGCAAAGGTCTGTTGATGTCAAGAAAGAGTATATGGCAATATATTAATACAAGTGATGGTAAATAAAGATGGCGTAAATTAAAAATCTAATGACTTATTATTCACCTATCGACTCTTTAAAAGACATATAACCAGTTTTTAATGGCCCTAAAAAAGTAGTATGTTCTAAGTACGTCTGGGCCTTTTTTGTTAGCCCCTGACCCATAAGACCCCCATTATAAGTTTGACCTGTGTATTTGTATACGTATCTGTGTAACTGTGTGTCTGTATGTCATATCGTAGCGCCTTAACGAATGGACTAATTTTGATGCAGTTTTTTTTTGTTTAAAAGCTAATCAAGCCCCCTTTCCCACTGGTCACTTTAGGCAATTGCCCAGGGCCTCGCGATCGATGGGGGTCCTAAAGTCCCTATCATATTATGAAAAATAAATTCATGATTTCTCATAAAATTTGAAAGATACCTCTTCTCTCAATATAGATTTTCTGTGAAAATTTTACGCGAATTCATTATAACGTGACAGTAAAGAAATAAACATAACAGTTAATAAATGTAAAATTTTTCCTTTTTACTCTTTATATCCTATATTAAAATATAGTCCTCTGTCAAAGACACAAGGGCCCCATTTTCCTATTGTGCCCAGGGTCCAGGCCCAGGTTTAAAGACACTCCTGAAGCTGATGTAATCGAGGTAGTGGTTAGCTATAATTAATGAAGGTCTGTGCAGACGTTGAAAGGTTAGCAGTTTTTTTCTAGTTATCGAAAGCATGACTGCTGAGCAATTTCTACTGGTCTGATCGACTCGAAATTTATGATACTGTAAATGATATCGAAATAACATAGTTGCTTAACCTTGACCCGACGCTGTATCATCCGGGATCAGCAGGGTATACAACTCCTCACCAAATTACAGCGGAAATAACGTATTGGGGCTCGTTGAAATGCTTTCAATAAATTTGAAGAATTTCAAGAAATTATCGATAGAATGATTGAACTGAATCATTAATTATAATGAAAAATTATATTCTAACATTTCCGATTTTCGTTCCGGATAATGTTACCAAATAAGACAAGTGAAAAAAAATTACATTATATGTAACTATGTTTTTACGGATGAAATCTTGGAAGTCGATTTTGAAAAAGGTATCTTCAACCGATTAAGCTGAAATTTTGTATACACGTTTAGTTTGGATGACAATGCATTATAAGTATGTGACGTCATCCTGAATTCAACATGGCGAAATATCCAAGATGACGGACTAGCTATTTTAAATGTATTTTTCAAACGACTTCAAAAAGAAATAGGTGAGTGATACCGCGAGGAGCACCTAGTACTGAATATTAATAGCTTATAGCAAAGATAAGACCGCCTTTGCATGCTCTCCGTGTGTATATTTTTTGTCTTTTGTTTGTGTATTTATAATTTGTATGCAATAAAATATAAGTAAAAAAAATGTACACGAAGAAATTTTGTAAGCGCAATGTAAACTCCTAAATTATTGAACATATTTTACATAGTACATTGCTTTAAATAGTCAATATTTTATGTGATTATTATTCATTGAAATAAAACTATTTTAAACGGATTTTAATCGCGTATATTAATTATTTTTATCATCCCGACGTTTCGAGCACTTTGCAGCGTTCGTGGTCACGGGTAGACTGGTAGACGGGTGCTCGAAACGTCGGGATGATAAAAATAATTAATATACGCGATTTAAATCCGTTTAAAATAGTTTTATTTCAATCAATATTTTATGTATTCTTTAAGAGCAAAATTTACATCAACGAGAGCGAAAACGCAAAAAAAGTTAGGTTTTGGTTTTTTTATGTATAAAGTAAAGTAACAGCCTGTAAATGTCTCACTGCTGGGCTAAGGCCTCCTCTCCTATTAAGGAGGTTTTTAGAGTTTAATCCACCGTGCTACTCCACTACGGGTTGGCGGATAAACAAGAGTCAAAATTTCTCCCGGCTTTCGCGGTTTTCTTTCACCGCCGCCGACGTCGAACTCGAGATTAATTTAAACACAAATTTAGCACTTGAAACTTCAGCAGTGCCAGCCGAGGTTTGAACCCGCGATCATCGGTTGAGATGGGTTCTAACCACTAGGCCATCTCGGCTCTTTTTATGTTTGTGTGATTATAATCACTTCAAGAGTAACAATTGAGCAAAAGACATCAATATGTCGGTATGTATAATAATAAACACGTGGGAGCTGAAGCGCTATGGGATGGCGCGCTCGTAAAATGTGTCCTGTTTACAAAACAGCTCTATTCCTAGTGTTTATGTCACTATTACATTAGTTTTATAGCAGTTTTGTTTGTCCATTTCCTGAACTATAAACACGTTGGATAACTTTAAAAAGATTGATTACGTAAGATGTTTTTGTTTACGTTTCTTTGTTTCTATGTGGGATTTTTTTTCTTTTTATTATATCGATAATCTATCGATTTTTCTTTACTTATCCTTATTTGGTAACAATACCCCGAACGAAAATCACGAATTTTCGAATATTTTTTTTTCATTATAACTTTATATTATAAAAAATCATTTAGTTCAATCATTCAATCGATAATTTCTTATTAAACTCTTATGTGGGGCTAGAAATTCGCCATATGTGTCTGCTAAATAAATCAAGTAAAGATAAATAGACTATACACCTTACTTTACACCTGAAGGATTTACAGAGTTTTACGTAAAATTAATGTACATTACTTATTAATATATAATTAATCACTTATAAGTCGACGAAAACCTTCAGGCGAGATTTAAGTGCATGAGTTGTTTGTCATTGCCTTAATTCGAATTAATTTACTATGAATGCCTTATTTTTGACAGTCACAGCTTTCGTAAAGTAACAGTTACTAGATAACACTGTTGTTTTATAATAATAACGACAATAAAACTTACAAATGCAATTCTAGCCCGATTCGTAAACGACCTTACTGGAATAGTAAACTCATATAATACAAATAATGTTTCCAGGGGCGGCCCTAAACGTTTAAGCGCTCTGGGCAAGTAATTCCTTCGGCGCCCTATTAACCGACTTCCAAAAAGATTATTTATTTCTCCGATTACTGGATAACGGCTTGACCAATTTTTTTTTTATTGTTTAAGGGTATACTCTCCCATTAGTTCCATAGTATTTTCATCAAAATCGGTTTAATAGTTTGGTTTTAACTTCTACCTTACCTTCCTACAACGAGCTCCACCAGTCACGAGCGGAGCGACAGCAGACGCGCATGCAAGCGATTCAGCGGCCTTTCCAAAAATAAATAAAATATTTATAATGTGTTGGCATTCAAATAAGAATAAATAAGAAAATCAATTTTTACGGTTTTAAAATAAACATGGGGCGGTTATTCTGATCAGATTAAAAATAAGCTGAGTATAATGGCAGAGTGTAAATTTATTGGGTAATAAAACCAGAGCAGTAATCAATCATCTAAAATTGGTCAGTAATTAAATAATAAAATAGCAGTGAAATAAATGAACATCGAATAGGATAATTAGTTATTATTATATTTATTTGTTTTTGAATTGTAATATTATTGTTTATGAATATATGATTTATTTCCTTTAGATTATAAATAAATAAATGCATCACACTCAACGGCCCCCAGTAAGATCTCATGACCTTGTGTCGGGGGTCCGGAAACAATCACAACACTAACACAAACACCCAGACCACGACAAACATCTGTATGGCCAATACACACGTTTGCCGTGAGCGGGGGTCGAACCCGCGACCGTTAGCGCTTTAGTCAGTTACAGTGACCATTGCGCCAACGTGTCTGTCAATTGAAACAAGGATTTATTAAAATAAAATAAAATAGTAGAGTTAAGTCGACTCATCCGGCGCGGCGAGGCGTAAGCCTCGGCGCCCTGTAAGCCTCGGCTTGCCCCACTCTTGAGCCAGCTATGAATATATCAAATGTAAGTTCAGCCTTAATTAAATTTATTTAAATCGATAATAATCGATAATATTACGTGACAACACCTTATCTACTTAATATTATAAAGCTGAAGAGTTTGTTTGTTTGATTGTTTGCTTAAACGCGATAATATCAGGAACTACTGGTCCGATAAGAAAAATTCTTTCAGTGTTATATATTGAGGAAGGCTATCGGCTATATATTATCACGTTAAAAAAATGAGCGAAGCACCAATGAAGAATGTTTCAAAATCGGGGGATATTTTCCTATTGAGAGAGCTTACGCTGCGTGCGCTGCGTAAACGTTTAAAGTTTCGCAAAAATCATGTATGACAGAATTGTTCCCCTGAAAAGTTAAAAAAAGTCTGCGACAGCATATGTCTTTCTTTTAAGGTTAGCTCACTATAACCTTTTTTATGATAACCAAATTTGTTCTAAAATAACTCATTATTAGCCCAAATTAACTATTCTGGACGCGGACGAAGTCGCGGGCGGAAGCTAGTTTAGAAATAAAAGTCAGTGAAAATTATTTTGTGATTAATATTAAAGCACCGAAATTAGGAATTGTAAATAGAATTTTATAGAAGTGAGTAGAAACATCGACATGTACCATGTGCATACGAAGTTATTTATTTAAATGAGAAATCGGGTCGCTTTGAGATCGCTTCTTCGAGGAGCTAGGACTTTTACAGATGAATATAGCGTGATCCTTTGCTTGCTACGATATTTTTATAAAAGAACACTTTTTTTAAAGTAATTAATTTTAAAAATCAAAAACACAAACCGAACAGACATGGAACCGATAGGAAAGTATACCTTTTGAAACCAAAAAAGAACTAACTAAATCGGTCAAGCAGTTTTCGAGTAAGCGGTGAACATGCATACATATAAAAAGTTCTCCTTTTTTGGAAGTCAGTTAAAAAGCAATTATCCCACAAAATTGCGTGCACACGTTAGCCAATAATATAATTACATAAAAACATTTATGCGATATTAACGAAACATTATCACATAACTTTCCCATTTTTAGAAATGAATAAATTAATAAAATATATATAAATTTAGATGTTTTGATATTAACGACAAAACATGTCTTATCTCGTTATAACATGATTTACGACGCTGAACTGAGCGTGTTCGTCGGATGACCAATTATGTGACGAATAAACATGCACAATACTACGGGATCGGGCCCCGGGGAGCGGGAATTCGACGATGTATAGATAACTATAAGGGATGAGGGTCGCCATTTATCCAGGCTTAAAAGAAATTGTATTAAAGGATTTGGTCAATTTATAAAATAGTTGTTTTCAACGTCGCTTTACGGTATATGCTACTATAGGCCTTGCTTCCTTCTGGGTCGTAACCTGATGTAATACAGCCTTTATCTTTCCTCAAAAACGCAGAATATTATTTTCAAATCTTATCAGTAATTTAAAATATACTATACTTACTTATACTATAATTTCAAATCTTATCAGTAATTTAACCCCCTAATACAAAGTTATGAACAAACAAATTTTACCTCTTTAGGATATTAGTATAGTTTTTAGGGTTCCGTAGTAAAAAACGGAACCCTTATAGTTTCGCCATGTCCGTCTGTCTGTCTGTCTGTGTGTCTGTCCGTCTGTCTGATTGTCTGTCTGTCCGCGGCTTTGCTCCGAAACCCTTAATACCAGAAAGCTGTAATTCGGTATGAGTATACATATGAATTACGCCGAGAAAGTCGTACAATAAAATCTTAAAAATATTTTTTTTTCAGGGTGTCTTCCCTATGTGTTAAGAGAGACCAAAAATTGTTTTTCTCATTTATCCCATGTTGTGAGATATCGTTACATAGGTCTTTTAAAAATGTTATAGGTGTGGGAAAACCATTTTTCCGAACGACGAACTGTTTCCGAAATATTAAGCTTTGAAGTATCAATTTTTCTTAGAGTCAAGTGTCCCCCCCCTCTACCCACTAAACTGCTGCGTCTAAAAATATGAAAAAATTCACGATAGCGGTACATATAATGAATTTAAAAGGAAAATTATCACGGCTATGTTGGTTCTTATGGTTATCGAGTTATAGATGATCTAAGTAAAAATAAATATTTCACTTTTTAAAGCATCACATTATGTAAATATTAATAATTTTAAATTAATATATGAATTTAAATGAATAAATAAATAAATATTTAATCAGTTTAAATTAAAATAAAATATAAAATAAGGTATCAAACAATGGCTTAATAAAATATGTCGCGAGTGATTCTGAATTGCGCTTATGAAGTTTTCAACCAAATCTCCATAGATTTCATAGGCGCTAATCAGGAAGGAAATTTATCGGCGCTAAGTATATTTTACAAGTGTTAGAATAATAAATAATCGACGAACATTTAATGTTCAAAATCGTTAGTATAATTCACATTCAAACATTTTTACGAAAATAGGTACTCGAAGATTGCTTGACTGATCTTGACAATTCTGACAACTACGGAACCCTACATTGTGCGTGGCCCGACACGCACTTGGCTGATTTTTTTATTTATTAATATTTGTTGTGACACAAAATGACATTATAACACGGTATCTTGGTTGATACATTTCTGGTTACATTTAATTACGAGAATGCAAAAATAAAAATAAGAATGAATAATTACTTTACTAGTAATAAATATAAGAATAATCTCCGACATGGTCTTAGCGATTTGATACTGCAGCCATACCTTCGATGTAAGAAAGAAGAACAAAAATAGTAACAAGTAGGTAATAATAATAATATTAATATTAATAAAAGTTATAACAGGATTACAGAAAACTTAATAGTACTACATAAGTATAGTAAGTACAGTGTAGTTGCAAAGTGTCGCCGGGGAGTGTTACCAGAATATAATCAATATTATCACCTGATTTCTAATATTAATACGACGAAAACATCAGAAAATGACGTTTTATTATTTGACGAAGGTAAACTTACTTTTCACATGCGCTGAGAATCTTTTGGAACTTGATGTCTAATAAAAAATTTGCCACTTAAAATGGCAACGACTTCAAAATGTGGTGGTATATATTTATAAATTGTTTTTTAGTTTACATGTATTATGGCGCATTAAAAATGTACATGCCAAAATAATTTTGTTTTATTCATTTTAAAATCAAAATATACTTTATTAAGTACAAGCGCGTTTGAATCGTCAAAACAGAAAGAAAAAAAATTAATTAATGAAGCTACCTTTATCTTAGTCTTCTGAGATATTTAATGTCATAGCTAAATTATTTAAATGATTATGGTCGATTGTTCATTTTGTCTAAATTGTATTGATATTTTATATAATGATTGGATAGATTAAATAATATCTAGACGAATTATATTGCAAGCAGTAACAATTACAAGTAACGTATACAATAAAACCTAATTAGGTTTGTTTGTAAAAAAAAACCACAATATTTTGCAACCGAATAACGGTTCGCTAGTTTTTAATAAGTACTTACAAACTGCTAAATTTATTAAAGATATATGTCAATAAATAATTGTAAAGAATATCATGAAAGCGACCTTTCAAAGAAAGTTAATGCCGCACCGCTGCGATGTAGCCCGTCACAGCAGGAAAACCGTTTGACAGCATTCCTGGAAGACATATAAAAAAAATTGATAAAAAAATTAATGAGTACTTTAGAACTAAAATAATTAAGCATTCAATTAATAAAGAATTGAAAAAGTAATAATAAAATGAAAAAAGTTAACTACATTCTAGAATTAACAGGAACAAACCGATAAAATAATGTAACCAATCTTAATCGCTAAATAATGTTGTAATGCGAATGAGAAATTGTTTTTTTAATGCGCTTCCACGCCTCAATTAACCACTCGTTATGATATTTTGCATACATTGTCAAGAATATAGAAAAGAACATACGATAACAAACGTCAGAACTACTGTTCTCGAGGAATAGAAAAAAAAATGTAATTTGTGCTCCGGCATAACAAATTAAGGCGAACAAAGCCATGGTAAAAATCAAGTTATCTTATAAGGGATTAAAATAATGTTCATTTATAATTGTATTCTAGTATTATTTCAGCGACCTAAAAGTATTTGTACGGTAAGCATAAAAAGCATAAAGCGACTTAAAGCCCACAAGTGTCGTATATTAATTAAAAACGCCGCGGAACGTGACTCGGCGAGGGCGAGGGACAGGGATTAATATCTAAATAATGAGGCGGACGCCCCGCCCAGATACCGTCGACAGAAAAATATGTTTATTTATGAATGGAGCTGCTTTAGGGCCATAATGCTTCTGGGTAACATTCTGAGTGACATTAGTGGAGCAGCGTTATGGATTGAAATCGAAATGCTTTTGAGTAAATACTATAAGTTAAAGCTCTTTTAGATGCACATATATTTTAAAAAATATTTTAAAATAAATTGTTTTTCAAGCTAGAGGAGTAGAGGTACAACTGTTAAAACAATTATTATAGAAAATACAATTCTTAAGTCGATATTTTGTACTAAAAACTTATAAACGTTTAATCATAATCCATACCGATAAATATTATTTAATAGAATAGGTACATAATTATTTTCTTTAAGTGTTATAATAAGCAATAATAAGTACCCAGAATGTCGTCCGCTTTCGACAATGTCGCTTAACGACATAGCGATTGAGTATGACGAAAATAACTTTGGACCAACAAGACAATGTTGCAAATGGGTACAATTTTTAACGTCAAATATGAAAGAAACATATCCTTTCACCCGCGCTTAACATAGAACTTTCATACAAACTTCCAACCCTCGTTTTATCCCCTTAGGGGCCGAATTTTTCAAAATCCCATCTTAGTGAGCACCTACGTCCTAAAAATAACCTCCATGCAAAATTTAATACTCATTCTGAGATTTAGTGATGAGTGAGTGAGTGACTATTCGCTTTTATATTTAAAGATAGCATACAATATAAAAAAATACACAAAAAAATATTTTTGACTTTTTTTAACTTACATAAGAATGACTTCATGATTGTTCTTCTATCGGTACTGCGGCGCTATCTCTCCAGACAGCACTCGACACGAACGAAGGGTGAGCTCCGGAAAAATGTCTCGTCGTGATTTAGCGTCTGCCGATATTTACTGCTATCCGGTACTCCCGGGAGATAGGGTTACCCGGATATTGATGAGCTGAGAGAGTAAACCTTTTTTATATAAAAAAAAACTAAAAATTTAGAATTTTATTCTGCTGTGTTTTGAACTTCTCTCTGAATCCTTATAATATTTGAAATTATATTTATATAGTTCTTACGTTTCTTTTCAATTTTATAATAAATAGAATTTTGGTAATAAATACATGATGGACTAGATGCTTATGCTAATCAAATTATAAATGCGAAAGTCACTTTGTCTGCCTGCTTGTTACATTTTAACACCTAAGCCGCAGGACTATTTATGTTGAATTTTGGTATAGAGCTAGATGGTACTTTTGAGAAGGACATAGGCTACTTCGTGTCACAAAAATAAAACGTGAATAGGGTTAAATAGGGGATGAAAGTTTCTATGCAGACAAAATCGCGAGGACATCTAATCTAAATATTATAAATTAAATGTTTGTGTGTTTCTTTGTTCATAACTTATGCGTTGCCATACCGTTAGTCCCATTTCGTTGAAACTTAGTTAACATATTGCTTGGACTTAAGCAAAGATTTACCGGCTACACAGAAAAATAACTTTTAGATAGTCGTACGGGACACTGAAATCTTTAATAACCCGAGCAAAGCCGCGAACAAATCTTTGTCAATTACCTACACGAAATCTATAACATATTTAACATAACATAAATCTATGTATGTTTTACATCATCGTTAAAATACTTCTTATACTTATTAGGTTGTGTAAATTTTACGAATTATCCGCGCCAATTTTAAACGGTTTTAATAATTATTTTCCTATTTAATATAACGGGTCCTATCGCGATAACTAATTGTAGTAATACTTTTTTTATTGCCCGACGTTTCGAAGTAGTTGCATCCGTCGTGGTTACGAGTCAGCTCGTTAGTTATCGCCATATGACCTGTTATATTAAATATGAATTATTTGTTAAACAGTTTATACATCGGGGATGGTGCCATTTTAATTTTATTTACGGACAATGGAAATAATCTGAACTGGAGAAGAAGCCTAGTCAAACAATAGCAAATGGGAATGATCATGGTCCAATTGTTATTCGTCTCTTACATTTTTAAGTAAAAAAATGTATCATATATTAAATTACAATGCAATTTATTTCATTAATAGTTGTCGCCTCGCGGTCTGAGTTCGACCGAAGTTCATTAAATTGTCAACCGATTTCGAGATTGACCACAGATAATTTGGACGCTAATAAGCAATACAAGCCACACGGACTTCATTTTGAGAAAATGGCGTCTAAACATGTCAAACCTATTTTTAACAAATTTGTTTGAAGACGTAAAAATCCATCTTCTCATTGCTATTAAAAAAATATAATGAATTAAAAGCCGGTTGGTATAATAAAAAGTTTATCTAATAAAAACGTTTTCAAATGTATTTTATTGTTACATATTACAAAATTAATTTAAAAACTAAAAATTAAATTTAAAAAGTTTTTTCAGCACTTATTTAGTTTAAATGAGTAGAATTTTTTTTTAAGTGTTATATACGTGACGCATTATCAGAATACATAAACATTTTCGAACTTGACTTTTTGTGGGTTGACACATTATTCAATTCAATTCCTTATGGCTTTTAGTTGTTGACACATTATTGCTTATCATCATCCATTTATTCTCGATTTGACCACAGACTAACAATAAACAAATGAGTTAATATGCGCGTATGTGTCAAATACATGTTGGTGTGATTTAATGTATTTTTTGCGTAATTTTAAATAAATATTAGCGTTTATGAAATTCCGCACACATAGCTTATGTGTGCGGAATTTCATACTCTTTCGCAATTTTTGTAAAAAGGGGTATAAAGTTTTTGCTTCACGTATATATACATTTCATAGCTGGCAAACGAGCTGGTGAATCACCAGATATTAAGTGATCACCGCCGCATGAGGATATATGGAGCACTAAAGTAGGCACAAATGCATGGGGAACGGGGCTAGGCTTCCGGTTGGCTCAATATATATTTAGCACTAGTCGACTTGACAGACTTTGTCCCGTCTTAAGTCTTAAATATTCAATATGAATTTGAACAAATAATATAAAAATAATTCACGTATGCAGCTATTTAATGGTGTTTACATCGATCTGTCATTCGAGCGAACTGTCAAACGACAGACTGTTATGTCACGCGCGCTAAGTTTGATTAAAAAAGTTTATATATTCATAAACCAAAGAATTGAATAGTTTATATAGTTGTTAAATTTTCTTTAATTTTCTATTTTTCTGCACAAATTTCTTTTTTTTTGCCGTAAAACCTTTTACATATGCTCAGTGCCTGTCTAAAAGGTCACGTAGAAACAAATAAGTATAGCCTGTATCAGTCGATTTCATTTAAATTCATCAAAAACAACTTCTTAGACCGGGAGCCGCATTCAGTATTGCCGCTACAAGCTTCACCGCACAGCTTCGATACGAACAGATTCATTGAAGGTGTGGAAGGACTTGAACCCATTCCACCTTTTGGAATCGCTAGTGTATAAAGAATCCGGATAAAAAATTGCTTATTTAGCAACTATTCTGTTTTGGTGGAAGTCATCAAATTATTTATTAATCTTTCAAACGTGTGAACTATAACAAAAAATATTTATATATATTGCACTAATAGTTCGATCTCTTAACTTGCAATAAGTTACAACTTCTTTTTACAGCTCATAATCATGTAATAATGACGTGAGACCTTATTAAATTATTATTATAGGCGACTGTTTTACTTAAAATTAACATTTAAAGGGCGCAGTTTTAAAGAATAAGTTAAAAATTTATAAGTAAAATATTTTAACTATTATTTAAAAAATGCGTTTGTCATTTATTTAGAACAATTACTTTGATATAATGAATATATCAAACGATTAATAACGTAATTCCCGAAACGCGTCATAAAAATGTCTTTAGTACAAACATTTGCTAATAGATGTCGCTAGTAGGTGTACTGTTCGCTCTACTAAAGAGAGATTCAGCCTTTTATAAATAATAAAAATGTTCAAAATTTAAAAACAAATTAAAAAATGTTTTACTATTATAAATTAGATAATTCGATATATTTAAAAAAAATGACAGATGTCTTTTGAATTGGTTGTCTTTTGATTGTCTTTGAAAATTCATTTGACTATCGTACAAATTCGATATTATAAGAACAAAAAGGAATACTAAATTCAATTTTAATAATAGTTACTTACGTTTTAATATTAAAACATCTTATCAAAACAAAACAACTTAGAGCAATTAGTGTCAAACTCATAATGAGCTCAGATAATAGGTTTCGCTTTGACTCCTTAAACTATTAAACACAGAACAATTTACATTCCCAACGGCGAGAAATGAATTCGTGCCGCATATCTGTAAGCCGGGAACGGGGCCAAGTCCCGCCGCAAAAAACACAAGCAATCTCAGAATATGTTTTAATAGCCGAGCGAGCGGTGACGGCTCAAAGTTGGTTATTTATCGCACGCCCTCTCTCATTGCTTCACCGAGCCGCGCTCTAAAAACAACTAACATTCACGCGCCATTTATAAAAATTAACCTTATTCAGTTGTTTATACAGTTACAATTTAATTATCCGCGCGCATGAATACGACGTTCAGAAACGAACACGCGAGACTAGTAATCATTCGATGTTCGTTTCCAGTTTGTCTTATCGAATACGGTGTCCAGTTGAAAATCGATTTTAATACTATATGGATAGAGTTTAAAGTAGCAACTCAGCGACCCCCCGGAGCGATATCCATGTTACGTGTGGAAGTCCGATAATGAATTGGCATCGGGCGAGGAACAAGTTCGGGGCAATTCGCTCAACTCGAGCGTGGCACGTACTAGATAACTAGTGACGTGCCGCGATCGATATCGCATTTTGATCGCGCATCGATTTAATATCGGAACGGATATGCGTCGTATTCTCTATACGAGGTCGGAATGTGAGACGGCTATTTTATTTGTACTGCAGTTTTTATACGTTTGACTTTAAAATATTTTAACCGACTTATAAAAACGGAGGAGGTTTTCAATTCGTCAATATTTTGAAAATTATTTTTTTAAAGAGTACACTTTCATATTGATCCCGTAGATTTTTTTTCAAAATCGATTTAGGTTTTTGGTTTTAAAGTCAAAAACTGGAATAAATGTTTTATGGCATCCAAATAAACGAACTTACGTATTTTGCGTACGTCCTGTATTATAGGACTCGCATTTTTTTACAAAAAAATATCTCAACCCAAGTTTTTCATCTTATCCGTACGAATTTTCAAACGTTTTCTTACATACAAACATTGTCCTGACAACGTAACAAGAAAATAATTAACCAAATAGGTGCATCGATTCAAAAGTTATACGCAAATAAACGTTCCATAATTAGTTTATATAGATATTATTCTTAAGGAAGATATGTTATGTCGCCAAAGATTCAATTAAATTCTTGGGTATATAGCTTTTATGTGTGCCAATTCGACAGATGTTATTTCGCTAAAGTCACTTGGAGGAAACACGATAGGGTTGGATCTGTGGCGTCGAGGATCCAACCGTAATTAAATTATTGAAACACCCTAAAATAGTGTGATAACAAAAATAAATAATTTCATTATTAGTCCTTAACCTTTTCGTCACATACGTTTTAATTGCGAAAAAAAATATAAATAAAATTCTATTTCGCAATCACAAAAACAAACTTATTTTCGAAACCAGATTCTATTAGATACAGAATTACTACCGCGTCAAATTTTTCCCTTGAAACTAAAAGGGGACAAATCAGTTCTACCCTCGAAATAACCGCAAAATAAACAAACTCGAATATACGAGGTGCGAACATAATTTATTCAACACAAAGGAAAACTCGGGGGCGTGTGAGGTCGCCGTGAAATTGAAATAATAAATAAATACGTATAAAACCATTCGCAGCACACAGAATTATGTTAAATTTTATTTTAGGGTTTTACTTTGTAAGGATATTAATAGAATTTTGTTTCTATATTTTCCATTATAAGAGGCCTTCGTCGACAGATGAGCTGATATAAATTGAAATATAATAAATTGAGCTGAACAGCTACGTTATTTAAATTCAGTTTAAGTAATTAGGCATATTTGATTTATAACTTTAGTTTATGTAAGAATACAGAAATAGAGGCTTATTTTATTTATTTGTTTATTACTAAATTTTTTAAACTTTATAAACCACGAGCCGAGTCGTAATTTTACGTGACAAAAATTCTAAATTTATTTCCATATTCGTAGTAGGTAATTATTTACAAATAAAAACAAGAAAGTGTGTATATCACAATTTAATTAGCGGTTAATATATTCTTTATTCATTTTTTTAATAAAAGAATATTAAATTGTTTATATCATTCTTAGTTTTCCTTGTCTCAAGTCACATTATTACAATATCGGGAATTGTTTTAACTACTTTTAAAAAGCGTAGAAGATATCAGATTCATTGTCTACGTCTTTATTTTCTGACTCTTATAATAATATATCTCCTTCTTAGTATCAACAATTAATTGCAGGCAACTCTCCCAAGTCACGTATACATCAACTCCATTGATACTATTCATTTTTTTCACTTAATCACCCCTCCCTCCCCTTTCCCAAAATAAAAGCCCTTATATCTTAGTTCTCTACATTTTTTATTATTTATTCAACTGGCAATACATGTGTGGTTCCTTAAACGTAACAGACGCATAAATCCTATAATAAGTTAGCTCATGTACGTTATTTCTCTATTTTGTCGATAAAAAAGTGACAAGTCAAGAGAAATAGAGTCTGGGTGATATATATTATGGATGCTATTAATTAGGTTTACAGATGAACGAGCTCCCTGAGTATTTGACAAAAGTAAGTAAAGTAAAATAACAGCCTGTAAATATCCCACTGCTGGGCAAAGACCTTGTCTCCTATAAAGGAGAATGTTGGCGGATATACAAGTGTCAGAATTTCTCCCGGCACATGCTGGTTTCATCACGATGTTTACCTTCACCGCCGAGTTAAATTTAAATACAAATTTATCACTTGAAAACTTAGTGGTGCTAGCCGGGTTTAGCCGATTTTAACCGGTGGGTGGCTAAACCACGATAATCGGTTGAGATCGACGTGTTCTAACCATTTGTCCGTCTCGTTTTTGAGAAGCTTGCCATTAATTTGTCTCATTATCATCAGTGTGTCGAAATAAATAAGACCATAATATTTACCTATAAATTGTACAATGTGATAACTTTTATTTTTATTGCTTCCCTCAGGTTTACTATATCTCTGTATTATTACGGTAATATAATTAATGATAGATTAACTTTTATTGGTCCGAAGGTAACTCCGGAAGCATTAAACCAATTTTTTTGATTATGGTACCATTTGAAAGGCTAATGATATTTTACGTATATAGGCGTATTATTTTAAAACAAAATATAAATTAATTTAACCCATATAAATTCATTGGTTCCTAAAATTAGTGCGATCAACAAACAAACTAGTCTCCACAACAATATTGAAAAAAAAAATAACAATTTTAAATAAAGAATAATATTATTTTGCTGGTCAAGTATATATGTTACAGTCAAAACTCTTAAGATCTTAAGGTAGTTTTAAATGGCACTGGCAATCAAAACTTTTGACTGCAGGCTATCGACAAAAGGGCTTTTAATATACATAACGAATATGATTGGTCATATCAGGACTCGATATCATCCGCACCACATGGGTGCATGAAGTGCATCCAATGTGTGGACTTCACGATAATTTTTGTGGCGTCCGTGCAGGTTGCGGAATAATCTTCCCCCTGACTTTTCTCTCTATTGCTAGATTGGCCATCAGGTCTGTAAATGTAGTCATATCTTGAGCCAAACGAAAAAGTTCCCCTGCATTCTCAAATGTTGCGTAGTCAGGATTTCTTATACCGCCCAACGTGTTTTTTTGCCTTCACTCTTGTCCATCATTATTAATTGAAGCAGCCGATATCTTTTGTGCCAAAACACATGCCCAAGATACTCAACTGTCCGCTTTTTGCCGGTATGTCTATTTATATATATTTGATGGTACCTTTTCACCAAAGGCCGACAACATACCCGCAACTTTCCTGTTGTTCGGGTGGTACTATAAGCTCGTTGACACCGCCCCCCCTGACTTTTATTTATTAAAAAAGGCCGGCTAAACACCTAAAAATATATTAGGTTAATGTTTATTTCAATCGAAAGTGCTACTGTCGAAAGTGTGTAAAACCAAAAGAGTTTTGATTGTAACATTTTTATACAAATCTTCCTATCCACAAAACCGTCGCAGTGATAAATGGATACCATCAAGCACCGCATTACGTTAGCGGCCAAGGTTGAGAGTGAAAAATGACCATGAATTTCCGTGATCTGTTGTGATTTTAATCCGAAAAGGTCGGGATCCTTCGGGTATCGTCTATTCTGAGTACGGTTCAAATTGCTGGAGTGATCCTTTGTTTCATTATGAGGGTGCGCCATGTACATTATACATGTATAAATTCGGATAAAAATAGGTAAAGAACATGTAAAATTGCAATGTGACATGATGAATTACCTTGCCGTGTCGATGTCAAGATATCGAGAGAACGTAGGGAAATTATTATAGGAGTTGGTAAATAAGTTATAATAGACTAGCAGTTGCTCGCGGCATCGCTCGCGAAAAGTTTGGGTTTTTACAAATACTATTAAAAAAACTCTCACCATCGAATCACCATCTAGGTTTCAAGCTTCTAGCTTTAACAATGACGTGTTTTCTATACAAAATTTTGGACCCAATTTAACCTCTTACAGCCCTTTTTCGCTTAAAAATATGCTCGTCCTTTCTTAGGCTTTCTAAACTATCTCTGTAACAAATTATAATAAATCAGTTTAGTAGTTTAAGCGTGGTTGCGTAATATCCAGAGTTACTTTCGTATTTGGATGCTGATAAGCAATACTATGTCAAGCTACACGGACTTCATTTTGAGAAATTGTGTCTAAAGATGTCAAATCTATTCTTAACGAATTTGATCGACGACGTATATATCCATCTTCTCTTTTCTATTTTGATAAAAGCTATAATGAATAAAAAGTAGGTTGGTAAAATAAAAAATTATATCTAATAATAAATTTTCATGTATATCTGATTATTGCATATTGCAAAATATTGAGCAATCTTCAATATTCGAAATAATAAATTACACTACTTTTTTCCATACGAATTTAGTTTTGGTGACTTGAAAAATATTTTAATAATGTAAAATACATGACGCATTATCAAAATACATCAAAATCTCCGAATTTGACTTTTTGCGGGTTGACACATTATTGCTTATCGGTATCCATTTATAATATTAGTAAGAATTTTCACGACGAAGCTCCCTGCATTCACGACATTGAAACTAGCCACGGCAAGACATCGGAACATGGTTCTGTGTTTTGGTCGTAAAAGTCTTTATTGTCGGAAATTTTAGTTGTTAAGCGTACATAATTAGCAGTTCTAACGTATCGGAGTGTCGCTTCTGCATAATAATATACATTGACAACTCCAAATCAATCGATTTATTAGCTGCATAATTTATTATGTCGATTTATTGACAAAAATATTCTTAACTCGCAGTATGTTGTTTTTTAAATATTTGTAGAACTCCGTTGTTTATAACCGATTTAAAAAATTGTTTTGAAAAATATGAAAGGTTTAAAAGGTTGTCTATTTAGACTCGTCCCATAGATTATTTTTGTCAAAATTGGTTTTGTAGTTTGATTTTAAAATCAAAATAACTGGAACCGTGGCCAATTCTTTGAATGGGCCAAGTAAAAATCGTCACGTTATAACTTAATTTAAATGGACCACTTTAGTAATTACCCAAAACTGTTATTAATATTGTGAGCATTTTAGTTAAATATCTGATTTATACATATTTATAATGAAATAACAATTTACTTTTAGTAAGATTTCATTTATTATTTTTGGCTGGGGCCCTCTCGGGTCCGGGGCCCGCAGCTTTTTGCTCGCCCTACCACCCTACAGTTACGCCACTGTATCCAAATAAACGAGATAACATATTTTGCTTTTGTACTCGTTTGTTGTTTTAATTATTAAATTTGAAATTGATCTTCTCCGATGGACTGGCGTTAATCCGGGTAGCAGCTGAGCTTCAAGTCTTAAAGTGCTTAATTCATTTATAGTGGCGAAAAACATCGCGGCAAAATCTGTATCGGGACAAATTGTCACAAATTATTAAATAAATGAAATCTGTTGCTCTGCAATACACGAACACACGTCGTCATTTCTGTACCATGTTAGATATTTCATAGTATTTTCTTTAGTTATCTGTCTTCACTAATATTATAAAGAGGAATGATTTGATTGTTTGCATTAAATACTATAAAACTACTAGACTAATATGAAAAGATCTTTTTGCGTTTGTTAGTCCGTTTTTTGAGGAAGGATATAGGCTATATTACCGTCGCAGACACCGCACAGCATATATATGTTTATTATAAATATAAAAAAATATTGTTTTATGTTCACAGTAGCGAATAAACGAGCAGGTAAGGACCTGCCCATTAATCGTGTGTGTTTTTAGCAACTTTTTAGACACCCTCTCACCCTGGTGAGACATGTAAGTTTTTAATGCCAAATATACGACGTCTTAATATAATAATATGAAGAATAACCCCTTATGATATTTGGTGATTTTTCATCCCCTCCCCCCCTCTCATGCTTAATGGACAGTCGCTAAGACACTTGATGTTGAGTCATCACCCATGGACAATCGCAGCACAAGGAGGAGGAGAGGGCAACAAATGCGTTGCCAGCTCAACAAGGAATGAACGATGAAGAAAAGAAGTAAGAAGAGGAATGGAGGATGACTTCTCTTCCGATGATGGATGATGATAACAATTTTTTAAATATATTTTATTTTAATATTATTCCAATGTTGCCAACATCGCTAGCTTACGTGTATGTGTAAGTGCGACCATATACATATGTTCATATTACACGGACCTACTTATTTATGTAATCAGCCACTTGGAAATGTGGGTTTCTTATAACTTACGTATCAAGTTATTAAGGCAGGTCAAATAACGCAACATTTTGTGGTAGAACTAGACGATCGTTGGTTTTGCTTGACAAACAGAACGGTAAAACATTAGTCTACACACTAACATACACTTAAATACAATCAGTTCGTAATACTCTATAAGTTATATATAATTATAGACAAATTTTAGGGTACACATAGTAATAATAATATTATAGTAACGCTTATAACTTTTGCATATTATTTTCAATTGCACATAAAATAAATATTTAGTCGAAATATTTACCTACATAAATCAAAAATATTTACTGCCTCAATTCTTAAGAATTAAGAATACTAAAGAAAAAAATTATTCCGTGTAATGTTTTAAAAATAGAATAGTGTCGAGCGAGAGCTCATCAGTAATCAGCGCGCGCGCAGCTCGGCGCAAACCTTCAGCACAACAATAACTAGTTGTTCGGCCGGTGTCGAAACACGAGGTCGTGCGAAGGTGAGCCGATTGCTAACACGTCGCTCACGACGCACACCCGTACAAACCATTCACGGTTGTCATACAAACTCTCATACATTGCTCTATTATTAAACAAAATTAGTATACAAGTCTGTCAAAACGGGTAATGTATGATGATGTAGCGAAACGCACGCGGGGAAACGACCGCACACAACGATAACGTTCGACACGCGAGCAAAACACGCTGTCGAAAATTTTAACGTACCGTCCACAAATCAGACACAATACATTAAATTTTGAGTTAAAATATTAATAAAAGATATCGTATCGTATCTAATATCTATAATTAATTTTAGATTACACTTTGATAATTATTATATAAAAGAAAAAATATTTTTATTATTTTTTAAATTAAAATTGTTTTTTATCGATCATATTCAGTATCATATATACTTTTATATTTGACAGTTAATAAATCTCAATCGAAGCAAGTAAACATAAACAAAAGTATTATCAAAACAAAAAATACAAAACTCACTTATTCTGTCAACGGTCACAAAACGAGCGGCTCAATAGGCTGTCATTTGCATTGGTAATGGCCGGCGCGCGGTATTGGTAAACAGAATGATTCGCCTCCGGCTCGCCGTCTACGATAACACGTTACTAACACAAGTACACGAGAAATTTATTCATGGGTATTTTAAAACGCCGATGTAGATGCTATAAATAACATTGGACATAATCCTTTACGCTTTTGAACGTATTTCGTTGTTCCTTTTTCAAACTGGGAAGAAACAAAAAGGTTTATTGTCTGTGGATAAAAGTTATGTTGTTTTATGTTATAGGGAGAATATTTTTAGTCTATTAATGTAATGTAGTCTATACATGTTTTGTAGAAATTCAGTTATATTTCTTTAGAATATTTTTTTTTATTATTTAAATAAATATTCCTATAAATATAACATTCTGTTTTACTTTTCATATTCCTGAATATCCAAGTAATCTGATAAAATCCATGAATATAATAAGACAACATATCTGAATATATATTAATATTTATAATCAATAATTATTATTACTAGGTAAACTTAATTACACATAATATAGTGCCTATATATGTAAATTAACTACTGGTACGAGTATATGTCCATGCGAAAACAATAATTGATGAAATCAAAATCATTATATCGATACCTCCCACGTAAGTTATTGTAAGCCACAAAATTGCCGTTAGCGTTTTTACTGAATACTACACGAATTTGCATTGCTTAATGCATTCAAAATGAAAAATACCAAAAATCTTTTTTTTTTTCAAGGAAAGTTACAACAAAATACGCCTGAAAAAAGGCGTATTTTGTTGTAACTTTCAAACTAAAACGGATTAAAAGTGCTCTACTGTAAAATTGTAATTTTGGGGTTACAACAACTTACGTGGGAGGTATCGATATACACTATTCAAGTAAGCTCTCACGAGCAGTTTTGAATCGTCTATATATAAAAAAAATTACATCAATAACGAAGCTACCACCGGAATGTAGATTCTACCGAGAAGACCCGGCAAGAAATTCGATAACTATCGTAACGTAACTCTCTTAAAATTTTGTCAATACAATACAATTTTTTTATGAACTACAAATTGTTGAACGAGTAGTCATTAACCTTAAATAAAAAAAATAATATTTGTTTGTTTCTGTCACACCGTTCATCCGATTGAGATAAAACTTTGAATTTTTTTTTAATTCCAGGGAAGGCATATGATAATAAAGTATATTATAATTGGGCGCTGATAAGTAATACTATGTCAAGCCACTCGAACTTCACTTTGAGAAAATGGCGTCTAAAGATGTTACACTTATTCTTAAGAAGTTTGTTTGAAAAAGTGGTATGTACATCGTTTCCTTTTTGTTTTGATATCAGTTATATTCAATTAAAAACACTTTTATATCATAAAAAAAGATTTTTCTACCAATAAGTTTTTCAAATATATGATATTATTGTATACATTGCATAATGTGGAAGGCACTTGAAATTCGAAACACTAAATTAAGAATTTTTTTCCGTACATATTTAGTTTAGATAACTTTAGATGTTTTTGAATAATGTTAAATACATTATGCATTATCAGAATATATTAATATCTCTAAAATTTAACATTTTGTGGGTTGTCACAATATTGCTTATTAATATCCATATAACTTATAGTCTGGGGCACGCGTATTGTTGTATTAAGCGAGTGATGCCACGGGTAAACGCTATAAGTTCAAACAAAAAAATATATTTACTTTACAAATGTGTCAAAACAAAGAAGCAATATTCGTTTGGTGGTGCTCATTCGTTTCAAAAACAATGGGTTTAACGATCGACATTATATCGATGACAGGAACAGAAACTGACAGAGAAAAATGGAAGAAATCGGAAGCATATCAAGGGGTTCCTGTAATAATACATTAAATTTTATCTTACAGGATTTATATATACATACGGATACTGATAAGATAAGACAATGAGATATTGAAGTATTGTGATAATGCGTTATATTTTAACATTATTAAAAAAATCAAGTCACTTAAACAAAATAAGTACGCATAAAAAGTGTCGTCATTTAAAGTTTAGAGTATTGAAGTGTATATTTTTTCGCGATTTGCAATAATCTCATATATCTCAAAATCTTCTTTTAATTCATTTTACCTTTTATCCAAGTAGAAAAGTAAAAATGAATAAATACGTACAAAATTTAATAAAAACCAGCTCTCTCTTACGGTTTCATTCGCGTTACTGCTTCGCTCCTATGAATCGTAGCGTGATGTAATATAGCCTTTAGCCTTTCTCAATAAATAAACTATCTAACATGAAAAGAATTTTTCAACTCGAACCAATAGTTCCTGATATTAGCGCGTTCAAACAAACAAACTCTTTATATTATTAGAATAGATAAAATTATAATTAACACTAGAATCGATTACATTAGGGAAAGAACGAAAATTTTGTAATTACGTTGAAGTTTACAGGTAATAAAAAAGGCTTTATTATTAATATTTATTATATTATTCTCATTCGTAAGGTTTGTCTGCCTTAACAAAAAAAATAGCTAAAATTTTGTTAGTGTTGATCATAGTATGTTGACTTTATTACACTATTGATTGGAATTTATGATAGTCTTCTATCATTTATTAATTCATTCTATCGAATTAATTAATATAAACAAGTACTAAAGTACAGTAACAACCTGGAAATATCTTATTGCGGGGCAAAGGCCTCATTTTCTATTAAGGATAAGGTTGAAAGCTTTAACCACCACGCTGCTCCACCGCGGATTGGCGGATATACATGTGTCAGAATTTTATCCAACGCAAGCAAGTTTTCTTTCACCGCTAGCACGAGATGAATTTACACACAAATTTATCACTTGAAAAGTCAGGGGTATTAGCTGGGTTTTGAATTCGCGATCATCGGTTGAGTTCGACGTGTTCTAACCACAAAGGTAACCTGGTTCCTCGGCCTAATTAATCTAATTTTTTTTATTGTGCATAAAATACATAAAACAAAAACAGAGGCCATATTAGTAAAAAACTTCTACCGTTTCGTTTTTCCGTTCCAAGTTTTGTTTTTAAATAAATGTGTTTAATTATGCAACTGGCGCACATTTCGTGAGAGCTCGTCAGTCGTGACCGTCTGTTTCATGATTGCGGCTAATAGAAATGTGCGCGGCTCCGCGGTTCGTGCGCATGCGCAAACCGCAATAGAAAGCCGAGTTTCTCTCGCCGATTCGCTTGCGAGACCGTCAACTCATTTGATAACACAAAATTAGTATACGCGTTTCTTGCGTTATCTGTAGCCTTACTTCGACGATTTCAATCGTCCTAACTATCCTGTCTGTAATAGTTATAACTGTTTTTATAAAAGCTCTTTCACGCAAAAATTATTATAAACCGATTTTAACTTTACAGTCATACAGTTAGGTATATGAAAAACTTCCTTTTTAGATGTCGGTAAAAGAATGCTAATCTACACTAATAACATAAAAAGGGAAACATTTGTATTTTTGTTTGTATTGACCAGGTAAAAAGATTTTTTTAAATCGATATAGTTTCGAAGCTACTTGATCGATTTAAAAAAAATTGTGCTGTTTATCCCGTTTATTAAGGGATGTATATGCCATATTATATCACGCTATGACTCATAGGACCGGAAAGGAAACCGCGAGGGGCAGCTAGTTTTATATTTAAATAGGGGTCAATCTTAAACTATCGCAAGACATTTGATTTTTGATTTCATTATGAAAACGCCTCGTTTAACTATAAAGAGTCAAAAATCAACTATACTTGATTTTTACATCATCAGCCATCATTTGTTTTAACAATATTGTAAGTCCACTAAATGTTTTTCGTGTCAAGGAGAAAAGATCCTGTTGAAACTGTTCAGAATTTAATTGGTTACATGGCTTGTTAACGAAAACATTTTATAACGCTAAATAATCAGTTATCGTTTTCTATATACATATACTATTCCGTCCATCCATCAGCCTGTGGTCGTCCTAACAGCGATATTTTAAATATTATCTAAATTGCTTAACAGCGAATAAACGCATAAAAAAACTTATTGATAAAATGTTATACGTTACATTTGACAGCTGAAATAGGTTTTAGACATCTTTTAAACTCACTTACACGTATGTTAATCTATATCTAAAGCATATTTAACTCAAAACTGTGTTTAGACGCGGATTTGTCGTACGGATTTTTTTAAACACGCGTTTAACGTCTGTTTAAATCTTTTGTAGTAAGGCAGTAGATGTTTAAATGATTTTAAAAGAGTTACTATCGAGTTTCTTGCCGGTTCTTCTCGGTAGAGACTACATTCCGAACCGGTGGTAGCTTTATAAGAATCTAAAATTAAAATATGACACGTAACTTGACGATTCGATAGTGCTTTAAAAGCCCATTTGAATATACTTTATATTTTGAGTTTGAGTTTGAGTTTGGTAAAACATTCGAAGTCGGCGCTAAGTAAAACCTTTTACGTGTTATTGCATGGCATCGACTTCAAAATGTGGTTGAAAATATTTATTTTTTACTATTCAGTTTACTAGTTTCTTTACGTTTTTACTATATTTTTTATTGTTTTTTTACGATAGATTTTAAACTTACTTATAGGTTGCCCTTCAAACAATCGAATTTGTTAAATAAACTGTTTTGTCGAATCGTAATGCCGGTTTTCGTTTCAGCCGCGAAAACGAAGTTTGTGTCGTTGACAGTTAAAACCATCCATTCAATCACAGATCAAAACAAACATGTTAAGTTTCTAGAGCTACCATTTTTTAATATTGCTAATAGATTTAAACCAATACCTAACAGGCTATATAACGTCCCTTTATGACTTATGACGTATCTTATCTTTAAAAAATGTATATCTGCGGATTCGAAAACGGATATTCGGTGTCAAGATCCGCGGATACGGATGTAACTTTCGTACTTAATTGGTGTCGGTGCACAAGACCTTGAAAACATAGTTGACGCTACTTTACGCTTTGCAGTCAAGACATGTTCCGACATACATTGGCTCTTCTTTAATTTCGTTTATAGTTTAATTTGACACTGGGCATATATATATTGGGCATATAGCTATTTAATAATTAAATTAATTGATCAGAAAATGACTCACGCAAGCTCTAATTCTCTAAGCAAAAATCGTAACTTCGTAACATAATAACGAAGTCAAAACGTTGTTTTAGCTAACTTGAAAGTCATGTACAGTTTTAAGTAAATAATTTAAGCAAGGTCGTTGTAATCTCGTTTACTTTTCTCATAGAGAATAAGGCCCATGGTAACTATATATTTATTGACCTAAGCATTGAAGTCAAGAAGTTGAAGAAGACCAGGTGGAGTCGCTTGAAACGGCTAGTAATGAATACGCTGTAACGATATTCTTATGAATGTTGCAATTTCCTGATCATTATTATTCCATCACCATCAGGAAGATAAGAATGACGGCGAGTGCTCTGAATACTCTAGTGGTTAATTAATCTAGATATAACGCGTCGGAAGGACGCGGCCGCATCATGAATATGCAATCATTAGTGTGTATATTGTTGCTCGCTCTTCCGCATTACTCAACTGCGCGATGTAAAGAAGGATAATATGTTTATCAGCCTATGTACGTAAAAAATCCAAATGACTGATTTTGGACGTCATAATATAAAAAAGAATGAAATTAAAATCAACGAACTATGTCAAGTATATTTAAAAGTCATTTTTAGCCCCCTACGCGTAATGAGGGGTGTTATAAGTTTGACTCTTATGTCTTTGTCTGTTACACCGTAGCTCCTAAATGGGTGAACAGATTTGAATTTGGTTTTTTTTATTGAAAAGAGGGTTCTTTTTAGCAATGGTCCTTGGACATGTTCTACCAAAATCAGCCAAGCCATTTCAAGATCATAAGATCTCTACATTTTAAAGGATTTTATGTCGGTACCTATTATCGTTCAATCAGAATTACCGTTAAGGATCTATAACAAATCTTAATTTTGACTCTCACCACCAACCTCGTCAGTTAACACCGTCCGGACACCTTTGTTATACTTTTTATATAAAGTTTTTTAAACATGCCAGAAACATTACACAAATACATATATGTCACAGGAAAAGAAAGTTTAAAGGGTTTTTAAGGATAGATTTCTTCCAATATACCCGAGAAAGAATAAACGTAAAAAACAGGTAGGCAGGTTTCCACAAATAAAAAGAAGTATTTTTGTTTCAGAGAGTTCATCAAATCTAGGACGCTGTCCACCTTGAGGGCTAGCTACAAAATGTCAAGCTGCCACTTTACCAGAACAAGCTGTGCCTCGTCCGCAGCAAAACACCCACAGATAAGCAAAAACTCGCATTGTCTTGTGGACACGGATAAGCAGTACTATGTATCACACTCGGACTTCATTTTGAGAAAATGGCGTCTAAAGATGCCAAACATTTCTTCATAAATTTGTTTTAGGATGTATATATCAATCGTTTTTTTTCTATTTTGATAAAACATGTAAGGAATTAAAAGCAGATTGGTATAATTAATTTTATATATAATAATGTATTTTTCAAATATGTGATATTATTAGACATTACAATATATGAAAGACACTTAAATATTCTAAACATTAAATTACGTATGTACATGAAGATCAATAATCTCCGAATTTGACTTTTTGTGGGTTGACATATTATTGCTTATCAGCATTCTTTTATCCTAATAATATTGCCATAATATAATAAATAATCTATTTTATGTATATAAAACTGCAATAATATTACGACACATAAACAAAACATACAAACTTACAAACAAATGATACCTCTTTATAATCTCTGAAACTACAGACCCGACAGACCAGACAAAACATTATTTTGCGTTCGATAGCCCATTCATTGAGGAAGGTTATAGGCTTTATTAAATCACGCTATGCCATAGGAACCAAGCAATAACCACAAGCGCGAGAAATGCCGCGAGTGACAGCTAGTAACAAAAAGAGAGAGCGATTTTTTTATGTGCGAAGTATATAACATAGCCCCGGAATCAATAATACTATTTAGGTTTATCTAGACACGGGGTAGCGTGTCAAGCCAAGTTCAAGAAACAGAACTGGCGAGTCCCACCGTGTTTAATATTACACGAACCATTTGGAGCCACTTTTGACCTCCTCATAAATCAAAAACTATTTTACATCTCACTTCTTTTGTCGTTGAAGTCAACAACCAAGATATTTATCATAATATTGAACTTGGCTCTCATTTCACATTTATGTTTTTGATTGGTAAGAATTACGGTACCACTTAAGTTGACTTAGATGTAATAACAACAACTAATGAGTACCTCATTAATATACTGAATGTACTTAATACCTACATACTTAAATATATCAATTCTTAGCTGAAAATACAGTTATCATTTTTGCTGTCAAATTTTAATAAAGATTTGCATAAGTCGTTTATATTATTATTACTTTACACTTAAAAGACAACTCCGGCGAACTCTAACAGCTGACATAAATAAGTGACGTCCACTTATTTTTGACACATTTTTATAAATTCTTACTGTATGTTTGTTACCAGGTTACAGAATTGTAAAGCCATATGAGGAGAATTTCACTCATAAGTTTTATTCTCAGACTTTCATAAATATATACGGTTGTCTGTAATTGCTTTAAACATGACGGAATTTACTGCCAGTACCTTTATTTTTGAGAACAACAGCTTTCGAAATAAAGGTAACTGTGACCTGGTACTTTGTAACCTGGTACCAGGTACCAAGGTAAGCGTTACCAGGTTACAAAGTCGTTTTATGTAAATTACGAGAGAAAACTTACAAATGTAATTCTCGCCTTACACCTAAATGAATTTACTGTCAGTGCACTTAATTTTGACACTTACAGCTCACGTTATGTAACAGTTACCATGTTAAACAGTTGTTTTATATTAATTACTAGACTAAAATTTACAAGCGCAATTGTCGCTTAACAAATACAGCATTGTCTCAAAACCGCTCTCGGTAAACCGTTTAGAAGTTATTCAATTTAATGAGCGCGACAAAACGCCGACAAAGGTGTTATGAATAAATAAGAAGCAACAATGGAGCAAAAAGTGTTACAAAAAAATATATTTTATTGATGGTGCGCCTGCGTCGTCTCGTTCTTCCGACGTATTTCTCGATGCTATCTTTTTCTCGGAAGGTTTCTTTTGTCTCGCCCGCTCGCGCTGGGATGTGGATATTGCGGTCCCTTTCTAGGACCAATCGATACCCCTAAACACCCACGACAACCAGTTGTGAGCGAGCCGAAGGGCTGGATCGGGACAGCTCCGTGGTTCAGTAGTTATTTTATTTAGTATCTCTCGCGGTTTTAGTCGCGGTTATTGCTTCACTCCTATGAGTCGTAGGACGACGCACTATAGCATATATCCTTAATTAATAACCAGGCCATCTAATGCAAAAATGTGTTTTATAATCGGATCAGTAGTTTCAGAGATTACCCCCTACATACAAACTTACAAACAAACAAATTGACTCCTTTATAATTTTAAGTACAGATTCATTTAATATTTTATTATATTTGTTTAATATAACCTATTTTAATTGCACGTAATATTATGATAACTATTAATTGAATATGTTACACGCCCGACTTCGGCCGCTTGGTGTGTTATGTAAAAGTACCATATATGTTATCTGATGTATTTGCTATATTAGGTACTGTAGTATCATCAAAATCTATTTAATATATTTTGCGTGAAGGAGTAAATAATCCATCCATTTAGTAATACATTTATAGTAAAATTAAATATATTTTTAACTTAAAAATATTTAATGAATTACTAATAAACAACACGCTAAAGAAATTGTACAACGGTGGATACGAATAATTATTTCTTGTATGAAACTCGTGTACTTAGAAAATAAAGAATAGTTGATGAACTGGACGTTGATGAGCAATACTATGTCATGTCACACGGACTTCATTTTGAGAAAATGAGGCGTAAATATATCAAACCTATTCTCAATAAATTTGTTTGAAGATTTATATATCAATCTTTTATTTTCTACTTTGATAAAACAAATAATGAATTATAAGCAGATAAGTGTAATAAATTTTTTTATCTATTAATAAGTTTTTCAAATATTAGATTATTGTAAATTATAAATTATGGAACACATCACAATATTCGCAACATTAATTTAACAAACCCTTTTCCTTGCTTGTTCAGTATAGATTATTTAAAAAAAAATTGATTGGTAAATACGCATTATTAGAATACATCAATAACCGAATCTCCGAATTTGACTTTTTGTGGGTTGACACATTATTGCTTATCAGTATCCAACTTATTAAGACTAACAATGAAATTCACACTATTTTAGAGTATGTTCAAAATTTAGTTTAGGGTGGATTCACGACTCCACCGATCAATCTCTATCGTGTTTTCTCCATTCCACGTGACATTGGCGAAATAACATGTGTCTAATTGGCACACCTAAAAGCCATAAACCAAATAATCGAATTGAATCCAACTAATGTTGAAAATTGCATTCATACAAAGTACATCATTTGCAATAAAAAATAAATTTGACCCATCGTTGCAAGGTCCCAATTGATAGCCTCAATGAAATAAACGCTCAGCGTGCCTCTTGAGGCCATTTAGACATTTCATTGCGTTTATCCTCTCAATCATGTCCTAGTTAGTATAAGTGTTTTTTCATTAACCGAATTCGAAAAAAGAAGGAGGTTCTTGATTCGTCGGGGAATTTATTTATTTTTTGTTATCTATATTTGGACGCTGATAAGCAATACTGTGTCAACCCACATGGACTTAACTTTGAGTAAATGGCGTTTTAAGATGTCAAACCTATTCTTAACAAATATATTTGAAGAAGTATCCATCGTTTCTTTTTTTTATAAAAGATATAATGAATTAAAAGCAGATTGATATATATTTAATATATTATCTAATAAAAAGTAATTCAAATATTTAAGATTATTGCTTAAATTCCAAAATATGGAACGGGGAAATCGAAACAATTAATTAAGAAACTTTTTTCCGTACTTATTTCGTTTAGATACTTTTAAAAATGTTTGAATATTATTAATTACGTATCAGAATACATCGATGTCTCCGAATTTGACTTTTTGTGGGTTAACACATTTTTGCTTAACAACATCCATATTTAATAATAACACTTGAAGATGATAAGCGAAACCGTAAAAAACAATCGCGGTAAGCGTTATAATTCAAGACGGAGACGTTCGGGTAATTTGTATAGTTTATTCAGAACTTACAAAATTTAAATTACTGGGGTAGATAAAGCCTAGGTAGCCCACAAACTACAACTCGTTTACAGGCTGGCTTGACCGGGGCTGTGCCTCACTCTCGAAACGATCGGCATGAAGTAGCTCATGTAAGGTGAGTTCGTACGGTGAGAGAGAGAGACGAAAGATTATACCCTTCCCCATCTCTTTCCTTACATTCTATTCCTTTTCAACCTTTATTTATTTTTAATCTGGCAACGCATTTGTCATTCTGGTGCTGCAAATGTCCGTGGACAGGTAATGACTTAACGCAATGACGCAAAAAGAAGGGTATTTAAAGCTTGACCGCTATGTGTGTTTGTCTGTGGCAGCGTAGCTCCTAATCGGGTAAACCGATTCGGATTCGGTTTTTTTTTTTATTTGAAAGAGGTTTTTCTAGTGATAGTTTTTATTATGATATATGGATAGTCATTTATTATGTCATAAAATTGATAATAAAAAAAACTCCGACTCTATTCAGTGAGGCCATTTCAACGAACCCTAACACGATACTTCTAATGTAATTTGGTGTCAAGTTGTGCATCTTGCTGATTCCGAATGATGCTGCAGAATCAAGTTAAGTTTACTCAAGTACGTTGAGTTGATAAGACGTAAGTACGGTAATTACGTCAGCTTTAAAACAAAAGAAACCGTATTAAAATTGGATAGTTTAGGAGCTACGATGACACAGAAAGACACACAGATACACACCACAAACTTATAACACCCCTCTTTTAGGTCGGGTGTTTAAAAAAAAATCGTAGTATCTTATGTAGGATAAAAAACAAGTACCTGTACTAATTTTGTTTCAAATTATAACTGAAAATTTTATTTTTATTAAATAACTGATTTCAACTGAAAATTTTATTCGAAAATTACACTTATAAGCTTAATTCTAAGACTCATAGAAATTTACATAAGTTATTAGTCATTGCTTCACACCTGAAAGAGTTTACTGTCAATGCTAATTTTTGACCTTCACAACTTTGTAAGTTACCAATGTTGTATCAATTACGAGAATAAAACTTACAAGTGTAATTCTCGCCTTAGAAAATGACTTATAGTTTTACGTCTGATTTGTAAGTTGGGAACATAAAATATCGCAAACAAACAACAGTAAGGGATAAAGTTGCCCACGACTTTTAAACTTTTCTAACTTGTTACATTTCCCCTCAGTCCTGGAACTTTGTCGAACTCCTGACAGATCAAAGTGCGAAAGCTTGTTAATAAACACTCTCGATGCGAATACTTAACAATATGTCGTACCATTAACTCAAAGTCTATATTAGCAATCAGGCCCCTCTTTCGAACTGGGCACTCCGAACACTTGCCCAAGGCCCCGCGATTGATGGGGGCCCCATAGTTCCTACCAGTTTATAGAAATTATTTCTTTGATGATTTTACCTCTCTTAAAGTTCGAAGAGACCCCCTTCTAATAATAAAGATTTTCTGTAAATATTAGACGTCTATTCATTTAATGTGACGGTAAAGAAATAAACATAACAGTTAAGTAAATCTAAAATTTTGCGTATGAACTCTTTACACCTATTTTAACGAAACAGTCCCCTATCAATGTCATAAGGGGCCCCCCCTTTTCTTAACGTGCCCAGGACCTCGAATAGGATAAAGACGGTCCTGTTAGTAATATATACATATTATAATATAATTACTTGTCCTGACAGTGATTCATCAACACAGAACCTAAGCCGCTGAAGCTTCGTGCTGTAATTTTTGATAGTTAATACTGTTTATGCTTATTTATATTGTTGCACCCAATAAGCAAGGATTTTTGGAATTTACACCGCTAAAAGGATAAAATAAGGGATGAACGGTTGTATGAAAGGCCGTCATTATCAAAGTAAGAAAGAAGAAATATATTATGTTACTTCTGGTTAGAAATAAATGCACATCACATCACACAATCTATATGTAACCCGATGTGGGGCGTTAGTACCATATATAGGTACTATTATTATATTCATTTCTAGTACAATTTTATAATTATACTAAAATTATAACAGACGCGTGGAAATAATACGTAAAAGATTAAAATCTTGGCACCGACTTAAAAATGTACAAAATATTTAATTTTTGCTCTTTAGTTTACTTGTTTGATTTTCGAAGTCGGTTTATTTAAAAAAAATGTTTTATTCAGCAACGCATTAATGGCAACGGTGACTTAACATCAGATGACCCGCCTGTTCGTTTGCCTGCTATTTTTATAAAAAAAAAAAAATCATACCAGCATATCCCCTAAAATATAACGAGTATTGTTATCTCTCTATCGGCGTGCCTATAAAGAAGTGTGTATTGACGCCACGGCACGTGACAACAATTTATTCTCCCCTTATAACATTGAAGTATCGCTCCCAAAAATTTTGAGGTTACGTTGCATTGTCATTGGTTTTTTATACAGCAAGAACGAGGACGAGCAAGCTACCGGATTACATGCTAAAGATTTTTTAGCTAATGACTGTTTTAATCTTAAGGCCTGCGCAGACAAGAAACAATTCTCGTGGTAATCTTGTATCCGTCGAATTAGAAAGTTAACATCTGAATGTCACGTACAAAAATTATCCCGAGCAACGGAGGATTCTTTTTTGGTTCAGGGATTTAAGTACCCCGGGGACAAAAGGGCCTCGTCTTCGCAGGTCCTTAAGGTGAGTTCTGACGTTCATTATCGTGTAATTTTAACTATCTCGTGCTTAAATTATTTTAAACAAAACAATTTTACGAGTG
This sequence comes from Hypolimnas misippus, assembly GCA_037950945.1. NCBI lineage: Eukaryota > Metazoa > Arthropoda > Insecta > Lepidoptera > Nymphalidae > Hypolimnas > Hypolimnas misippus. The sequence continues at coordinate 5,138,897 of JBBEEQ010000024.1, forward strand.
ACCGACTGTTCAAAATTTTATTTCTTTGTATGAGAGAGATTTTGAAAAGACGAAAAATAAAAAAGAGATAAATGATAATAAATTGAAAATCGATCTTGCTAATTGGGTACTTAGCGCGGGATTGCCAATTACGCTGACGCGGCATTTAATTCCCTGTCCCCATCGCCGGTTATCCGGGCATTAGCGCCCGGGACTGCCACCCGGGAAATGACAAACCGTTACAGCGGCTTTGTTCGAACCCTCTTGAAATAAAAGAAACTTTTTAGAGATCCGCAGTTTAACATCGCAAACGAGACGCTATTACGAAACATACATACGTCGCCAGTCTGTCTGTCAGATCTTTAAGTTTCATCTTTTAAATCATAAACCTATATTTATTATATATGTTATATGCAAAGAAAATTATCCAGACCAACAGAGCCCAGCTCAGCTGCTATCTACAAATGTTCCACAGATAGTCAAAGACCTTTTTTTTGTTAAGAAGAAGGATACGAGTTTAATCTATTTGCGGATATATGTATATACCTACGTCCATAAATTGTAGGTTTTAAAAGTAGTAAATTCGTATGCAACACTTGACTTGTTCTATTTACAAATATACATCTACTACAAATTCTGAGTTATTTGTTTTTATTCATAAATATAATATTCGCTGTAGTGAACCCGCACCTTAATATCACGCGTTCCGTTCACCCTCGGGCCTCGCAGTGAGGGCGAAGTCCGTAATCTGATTTAGCGGTAGTTACCTACAGGTAAAGTGCTCACTAAAACAACTTTGCCCGTAACTATTGATATATCCAGCATTACATTCGTAGGTAAGTTTTATTTATTTATTTATTTCTGTTCGAAATAAAATTTATACAAATAAAAGTATATATAAAAGATTTTTACACTAATATATATGTATATAGATAACTTATCTCTTACAAGAGATATCTGCCAGTAGTCCTAGACGTAATAGAGATTATTTATAAGAGATATGGTCTAGGTACAATAATTTATATTGTACATTGTACAATGGTATGGTACAACAATTTTATTGTAATGCACAACAGTAAAGCAATATGTTTTATTTACGAAATTATGTAAAAATGTAAGTTAGATACATACACTTAACACTGAATGAACTTTCTGTGTAAAATGATATACATAATCAATCACACGAAAAATGTTTTAATAATTTATTTTATTTTTTGTAACCACTTCGTAACGTAGCCTAACTTAGGTTTCGAAACTTACAGCTAACGTAAGCTAATATTATTATAGGACAGTTATTACAAACAGATTTCAAAGTTGTTTACATAAGTAAACTGCAAATCTAAATTTTATATGTGCGAAGTAAACACCGGATCCAATGAACCTATTTTAAAAACTATGATATCATTTGAAAGGTATATTATTCTGAAATAAATTAAAATTTTGAAACAAAAGTAGCCTAAGTTACTCCTTACAACATTAGCTGCTTGTGAGTCCCGTGAAAATCGGTCCGGCCGTTTCAAAGATAGGCAAAATAAACAGACAGACAAAAATTTTCAAAATCGTGTGTTTGATGTAAGTAGGTACCAATATTTTCATATGCATTTAATTAAAAGCTGTTAATTTGGTATTACAAAAAGACACCTTTATTTATAGAAGATAATATATAGATTATTCCGAAATACGTTCCAGTATCTTAACCTGAATGAATGATATCTGGAATTGACACTGTTCTTCATCTGAGACGTCAAATAGACGCGACTCAACAGCGATGCTAGGTGTCATTGGGCGAGAATTACTTCTAAGTTTTGCTCTCAGACTTTCATAAAGATCTACACAAGTTGTGTCTCATCATTTTACACCTGAAAGTATTTATTATCACTATTAAAATTTAAGATACTGTTTTATAAATTTTGTTTTTCTTTAAACTTCGATTCATGTTGCGCAAGTTATTTCACTACTAAATACTATTCTACTATAATATCTCGAAACAATTTCTACAGTTATCGTTGTTGACGTCATAATGATAACGGCAATGTTGATTTTTTAACACTATTGTTTTCAAGATAAAATACCTACTTCAGTATTACAATTTATTTATTTTAGTGACTGAAGGCGGCTACCTTGGCCAGCATATCAGTCTGGCCCCACAAAGAGGTAATGCTGCCAGTGTTTTGGGCACCTTGCCTCACTGTGACATCGATATGATATGGTTATTTTTAATTTCTCTTTCTTCTTTTTATTATAAATAGAATTATTTGTTTATGTTAGAATGTATTGTATTTAAGTTATACATTAGAGAATAAATAAGTGCAAAGAAATACATTTATTTAGTGAAATAAAATTTATCATTCACTATCTACTTGCGTAATGTAAAATCGGCTTAAGACTGACCAAAATGGTGAATATTCGGTACATATCCATACCAATGTATAAACGTTAAATTCAAAAATTAGCTAGATTATTATTAACTAATATCATATAAAGTAAATTAACAGCCTGTAAATTTCCCACTACTGGGCAAAGTTTTATCTAATAATAAGTGTTTTAAATATATTCGATTATTGCATATTGCAAAATATTGAGCACACTTAAAAAATTGAAACATTAAAGTAAGAGACTTTTTTCAGTACTTACTTAGTTAAAGCTATTTTTTTTTAATAATGTTAAGTATGTAACGCATTATCAGAATACATTCTTATCTCCAAATTTAACTTGTTTTTTTGGGTTCACGTATTTTTGCTTATCAGCATCCAATTCATGATGCAAATACGGCGTTTCGTTACACGTACACGTATTTATAAAAATACACTACACTCTCGATAGTTAAAAATTTTTCCCCGGTCCCGTGAATTAGACTCGTTATATTGAATTAAATCAATATTATTTTGTCTTCTTAGTGATTGTGATTGTTGGTTCAAATTTAAAATTGAAGAAAAATGTAAAAATATATTTTTCTTCAATTTTAAACTTATACCTAAAGATCTGACGTTTACATTCATACAGAGAATTCCCAGTTCGCAGTGTAGTTTTCTTTTAGAAAAAAAAAATTGTGAATATTTGTACATAATTGTATTTGTGTTATAAATATTTGAAATAATAAAATATCATATTTATTTGATATTCCCCCGATTGGTTAATCTAAACTTTTTATATTTTGAACCTCTCGAGTTTCAAATTATCGACAACCAACTGTAAAGATGCATGCACATGGGCGACAAAAATTGCTTAATAAGAGTAATGATGGTCGATTGAGTCTAGAGAAAATATAATATAAATTGTATATTTATGGCAACAAGCAATTTGGAAAAATGTCTCGCAACGAAAAAACCACTTGAATTCAGCGTTAGAGTTAATCTTACTCGGCTTCACCATAAGGTCAGTGGTTTTCCGTTTAGCAGGATACCAATTTGTTTTTTATTCGGTTAATTTCTTTCTTTCAACGACAATATAGAGCGGTAAGGAGCAACTGCAAGAAACTAGACAATACTTTCATACATGAGCAATTTAGTTTAAGAACTAGACTTACAATGGACGATATTTTTCTTGCAGCGGCGGCTCGTAACGCTTTTATTATTATAAGTCAAAAGCAAAAAATAATTCGATACCTCCCACGTAAGTTGTTGTAACCCCAAAATTACAATTTTAGAGTAGAGCACTTTTAATCCGTTTTAGTTTGAAAGTTACAACAAAATACGCCTTTTTTCAGGCGTATTTTGTTGTAACTTTCCTTGAAAAAAAAAAAGATTTTTGGTATTTTTTCACTTTAAATGCATTAAGCAATGCAAATTCGTGTAGTATTCAGTAAAAACGCTAACGGCAATTTTGTGGCTTACAATAACTTACGTGGGAGGTATCGAATTGGAGAACAAACATAAATAAAACTGGTCAAGTGCGAGTAGGATAAACTCAAACCATTTGTAGCCGCTTTAGCCGTGTCGGCTAGAAATAATTGGTATAAAAATAAATCTTTAATATTATAAATATTAATATTATAATATTAATAGTGGGTTAATTACAGAAATTCTCGAAGATTTTTCCGCTTTTTAATTTACACAAACCTTTTTTATTTTCGCAGGAGAAATCTTCGAAAGATACCCAATTCCGTCAAGAATACCAAAAGTATTACTTCTTGTTTTGTTGAGAAAAACTGTACGCAATTTAATATTTAAACAGTAAAATAGAAATTGTGAATATATTCGGAAGTAGTAACGCGTTTAAATAATGTTTTAATTTTATTATTTCTTTATTTTCATATTTAGAACAATTTTAAACTAACTTTTTCATGGAAACAATAAGATTAACTATTTATTTGTAGGCTGTTTCCTTATTGCCAAAATAAGTCTTCATACTATTCTAATGACAATAAGACGAGTCAGTCATATGACCCAGTTTCTGTACCAGAACAAAAAAGACGTTAACATATTAATGTATTTTACACATTACCTTGAAAGACTACTTTACTAATTTATAATTAATTAATAATAGCATTGAAAGGAAATAATACAATTAAATATAAGAGATACTTAAAAATATAATATATTAAATATATGGACGCTGATAAGCAATACTGTGTCAAGCCACACGGACTCAATTTTGAGATAATGGCATCTTAAAGATGTCAAGCCTATTGTTACAAAATTTGTTTGAAGGCATATATGTATATCTATCTTTTCTATTTTATTTTGATAAAAGGTATAATTAATTAAAAGCAGAATGATATATTTAATGTATTATTTAATAAAAAGTTTCGCAAATATATGAGATTATTGTATAAATTGCAAAATATGAAACGCACTTAAAATTCGAAACATTAAATTGAGAAACTTTTTTCTGTACTTATTTAGTTTATATGACTTGATTTTTTTTAATAATGTTAAATAGGTTACGCAGTATAGAAATACATCAATATCTCCGTGTTTGAGTTTTTGTGGGTTGACACATTATTGCTTATCAGCATCCATATATACCTAATAGGATGTGTGTATGCTTTATTGAAAAAAAAAACAAAACAAATATTTTTAATTAATTACAGTTAAATAGAATAAAATTGTAATCTTATAATTAAATGAAGCATAAAATGTGTTATAATCTAATATATAAAATTCTCGTGTCACAGTTTTCGTTGCCATACTCCTCCGAAACGGCTTGACCGATTTTGATGAAATTTTTCGTGCTTATCCGGTATCTATGAGAATCGGCCAACATCTATTTTTCATCCCCCTAAATGTTAGGGGTAGTCCACCCCTAAATTTTTATTTTTATTTTTTACTAGGAAATTATTTATATGGCAAAACAACGTTTGCCGGGTCAGCTAGTAAATAATATAAAAAGAAACATTTCGATATCGACCGTCCGGCCAATTTCACGCGTCATTAGCCCAACGCGCTTAGTCACTCTGCGGTTAATTGTACTCACGGCAAAATCAACTTTATACAATTGGAATAGACATTATAATTGGACGAGATCCAGCGTAGTTATGTAGGGCTGGCTTTATAAAATTCGAAGAACCCGAAAAGGCGTAGCGTCAATATAATCTGCCGCGTAAATTAAATCATATTTTAATTTGTCTCTAGTGTTGTTTTAACTTTATCTTGCTCGGATTTTCTACTTTAATACCGGCTATATATATAAACTACCTAGTAGTTTAGGTAGGTTGGTAGGTTTAAGTAGTTTTTCCTTGAAGAGTGAAAAATATGAGATATCGATTACAGAACTGCTGCTGTAGCTCGTCCGTGGGTTCGCCAACCGTGGCAGTACCTCATTCTCACAATGACTGAGAATTTCGTACAATAACTGAGAGAAACGAACTCCCTATTCTTTCACATCCTTTTTTCAACCGGCACACATTTGATTTTATTTCATATTGCGTATTCTGCTCTTGAAGTCGGCATGTCAATATTTAAATGACAACATTAAAAAAATAACTTTATAAAATGATTGTATGGTTTTTAATTTTCTTTTCTTTTTTAGAAGATCCAGGAAAAAAACAATTAAAGTTCATTCATCACAATACACGAACACGATTAAAAAACTACACACTTTATACATAAGATTTACTGTTTAATTTACTATTAAGTTTCAAGTAAATGACTTTAATTAATTTCATAAAACGCTCCTACTCGTAAATAATATGTAAAAATTATAAACATGTATTAAAAGTCAATGCAACGGAATGTATTCACGTCTTAACATGATAATTCGGAATATTTAAAGTATCTAATTTCATTATGATGCTGTAAATTTTATTTCAACTTTTATATAAAAATTTCATTAATCCTATTACTATTATAAATTCGAAATGGACGGACTGAAGGAGTACCTATTGTTCCTCTATCACGCAAAAACTAATGAACTTATTTTGATGACATTTTAAAGTAATATAGCTTATACATCAGAATAATACAATTTATATTGAAATACCACGCGGAAGGTACTAAAACATATACCGGTAAATTGTGAGTTGAACTCTCTCACTGAAAGTTACATTTACTAAAATGTGCAGAAACGTGTTTTTCCATACATAATCAATTCATAAGTATTTTGTCCTTACATATTTATATAAATACATAAAATTGAAGTGTCTACTTGTTATTACAAATTAAAAGTATTTAACTAAATGCATATGAAATTATATACGGTACAAAAAACAATTTTAAAAATGTTTGTGTCTGTTTGATACGATTAATCTCTAAAACGGCTAGATCGATTTTGATGAGACTTTCACTCACAGATATCTGTTGTTATAAAGAGTATAGTGACCAATTAGTAGTAAAGTGAACAATATCTGATTCAAGTAGGGTAAACATTGTATAAATATAATTTTTCTTAAAATTAACACGAACGAAACTGCGGGGTATAAAATAAAATCGCTTCCCGCTCTCTGAACGCTTAGATCATTCAAACTACGCAATGGATTTTAATGCGGTTTTCATCAATAAACTAAGTGATTCAAGAGGAAGGTATATTATATGGATATGATGATATGCAATAATATGTCAACCCACAAAAAGTCTAATTTGGAGATATTGATGTATTTTGATACAGCCACACCTATTTAACATTATTCAAAAAAAATCGAAGATATATAAACTAAATAAGTACCGAAAAAAGTTTCTTAGTTAATTGTTTTGAATTTCAAGTGCGTTACGTATTTTGTAATTTATACAATAATCTCAAATATTTGAAAAACTTATTATTAGATTATATATTAAATATATCAATCTGATTTTAATTTATTATAGCTTTTATCAAGAAATATAAGAAAAGAAGGATATATACTTCTTCAAACATATTTATTAAGAACATGTTTAGGCGCCATTTTCTCAATAAAGTCCGTGTGGCTTGACACTATATTGCTTATCAGCGTCCATATGTACAATAAATGCATATTATAGTGGAGGAAAGCCGAGAATTGCAAAGATTTGTAATGTGATGTCATAAAACTACAATACATTGCACCCTTGCGAAGCTAGCGCGGGTCGCTATATTTGAAATAACGGACGGGAAGTTAGCGGTAGGATCTCGGGCTAGGATTTTTTAGTAAATAATAATTGCGAATAGCGTATCACGTATACCAATGTCCTACATATTAACATTCATCACCATCATTCATGGACTTCATTTTGGGAAAATGGCGTCTAAAGATGTCAAACCTATTCGTAACAAATTTGTTTAAAGACGTATATATCCATTTTTTCTTTTCTATTTTGATAAAAAGTATAATTAATTAAAAGCAGATTATTATAAAAAAAATATATATCTTATAGTAAGTTTTTCATATATATGAGATTAATGCTTTTTCCAAAATATAGAAAACACTTAAATACACTAAGCATTCAATTAAGACCATTTTTTACGTACTTATTTAGTTTAGATGACCCGGAAAATTTGTGGGTAACGTTTAATACATAGCGCATTATCAGAATGCATCAATATCTTGGCTTGGCTTTTTGTGGGTTGACACATTATTGCTTCTCACCATCCAAATAAGACTTAAAAAAAGAAACCGATTTGAAAAGCAAAAAATGCAATTTCGTTTACATGAACAACACATTTTTACCAGCTACTTTGATTTTGAAATCAAACTACTGAACAGATTTCGATAAAGTGTTTATAAGAACTAGCGGGTATATGATACCTGCAATTGCAAGCTAAATCATTATCGCACATAGTTTTCACAATCTAGCTAGCTAGCTAAATCCTAGGTCATGTGTATATCGTTGTATTGTTACAGATAATTCGTTGACGTTTAGTCACATAAGTATTTTAGCTATCGCATACTTGTGCAAATATCTCTACTTATAATGGACGACCACTGTAAATAGATCCGTATGAAGAATAATCGCAATTGAAATATCTTGATAATTTTCAATTATATCAAACATCGCATGATAACGTACACTATAACATTAGTCATTTATATCTATAAACGAAGTGTCTATGTCTCAAGTATTTTATGATCTTTTGCGTTTTAAGTAACAGATACGAATAATAAGTAAAATGAATCTAGGCACATTATTTGAAGAGGCACAGAGTCGACGCTAATAATTAGCGTCGACTCTGTGCCTCAATTATTAACAATAGTATCAGGTTGATAAGTCGTCGATACTTCTACGAACTCGACTAATAAATGATAATAATTTCTCGTGTCTATAAAGTAAACAAATCACTTAAAATAAACGATGAAGTACTGATAATGTATCGTTTAAGAACACAGGGGTCTAATTTAAATGGACGAGCCTAATATGAACGCATACACAGGAGAGCGAAAAGCATTCGTTTAGTCACGACGCGACGTCCTGTTGTTTTGAAAACTTGGAATGTGTTTCGAATTCAATAAAATGCAGTTTAGATTTAAACAGTGAGTTGTTTATTAAGGCTATATAAATTAAAATCAATGCTATCAAAAACATTACTTGTAAAAAAAAACAAGTCTTGCAACTCAGTTCGTCTTCCATAAAAAGTTGAGATTAAGGTAATTTTTTTAGTCGCTACTTTAGAGAACTTATGTATTAGGTTATTACGTAATTAGACTTGACTTGAATGCGTGTTACAAGTAATAAATATTATATTAAATTTGATTGTATAGTTAGTTTAGTTTTTGCATTGTTTTTTCATACGATGGCTAAATCAATCCAACACATTAAAAAAATTGTAATATTGATTTGGTTACTATAAGATATTGTTATTGTTTATTAAAACTATATAAATCAAAATCAATGTTTCGAAATCGATCGGATTGATGTTGGTGATGAAACTTTAATAGGGTGTTCTGCGGACGTCCGTTATGGTCCCTGGCCAAAAATTTAATTCTTTTAATAGAATTGCAACGTGTTCCGGCTACAGCTTATATATGATAAACTGAACTTGTCCCAATTGTGTTGTTTTTTAACAAATCATAACTCATAAATTATTATGTGATGAGAAATCTTTGTATCCGTACTTTTTTGGGCTTCGTAATCCACTGTCCCATGCTATGTCCGCCTGGCTGCTTTCTGTCTGTATGTGGGTATAATATTAAAAAGCTATAATTTCACATTGGTATTACATATTAATCATCATGACATTAAGGTAAAATTAAAACAAAAAAAATTTTTTTAGTGCGTCTTCTGCATAGAGTGGAATGTCAACGGACAAGTCTTTTAAAAATTTTGTTTGCGTATGAATCTTTCTCCAATTTAGGATCCGTTTCCGAAATATGAAGTTTTAAAATGTCAGTTTTTATTACAGCAAGTGTTACCCTTTTGTGCTAACTGGATGCTGATAAGCAATAATGTGTCAACCCACAAAAAGTCAAATTCGGAGATATTGATGTATTTTGATAGTGTCTTACCTATTTAACAACATTAAAAATAATTTTAAGTTATATAAACTAAATAAGTACGAAAAAAGTGTCTCAATTTAATGTATCGAGTTTAAAGTGCGTTTCATATTTTGCAATAAATATAATAATCTCAAATATTTGAAATACTTATTATTAGATAACACGCTAAACATATCAATCTGCTTTCAATTCATTACACCTTATATCAAATTAGAAAAGAAAAGATGGATATATACGTCTTCAAACAAATTGATTAAGAATCGGTTTGACGTCTTTAGACGCCATTTTACCAAAATAAAGTTCGCGTGGCTTGACACAGTATTGCATATCAGCGTCCAACTAAGCCCTTGCTTCTGGATACATAAAAAATCACCATTATAACAAAATCATTAACAGTATATAGGCCAATAATGTGATTGTTTTTATACGTTTCGATTGGATCAATAACATTCATCTTTTATTGATTTCCGTTTAAAGTACGTTTTATTCAATTCCATATGTAGTTTAGTTTATAGACTTTCATACCAAATACGGGTAGCGAGTGTTCAAAATGGCTACCCGTATACATTTCTCGAAAGAGCTTTAATGATTATAACCGCAAAGGATAAATGTGCGGGTGTAGAGCCTGCTGCTCACTAGGTACTTATACTTTTATTTATTTACTAGCTTCCGCCTGCGACTTCGTCCGCGTGGAAAAGTTACTTTGGGCTAATAATGCATTATTTTAAAACAAAATTTAGTAAGCATAAAAAAGATTATAGTGAGCTAACCTTAAAAGATAGACATATGCTGTCGCGGACTTTTTTTTACAACTTTTAAAGGGTAACAATTTTGTCATAGATGATTTTTGCGAAATTTTAACTGTTTATGCAGCATGCGCTGTGCGCGTGCGCGTAAGCTCTCTCAATAGGAAAATATCCCCCGATTTTGAAACATTCTTCATTGGTGCTTCGATCCTTTTGGCCTTAGCGTGATAATATATACCCTATAGCCTTCCTCGATAAATGGGCTGTCTAACACTGAAAGAATTTTTCAAATCGGACCAGTAGTTCCTAAGATTAGCGTTCGCGTAGCGTTCAAGCTCTTCAGCTTTATAATATTAGTATAGATTTAATTTTCTAGACGGCCCCTCGCGGTTTCACTGGAGCTTGTGGTAACTGTTTTGCTGCTGTGAGTCGCAGCGTGATGTAATATAGCCTATATAATCTTACTCATTGGACAGGCTAACTAACAAAAACATTTTTTCAAACCTGTAGTTTCGGTTATTAGTGTCGATTAACTCTACAAAAAACGAAAAATAGAATAAAAACAATCTTAAGTTCTAAGTGTTGTCTAAATTACACGTTTACATAACGAAATAATAGAAAAAAAAACGAACATTAAATCCTTCATTAAACGGAAAGAAAATGTATAAATTATACTTAATTTTGTACATTAATATTATTAAAAAGAAAAACTTCAAAATTTTGATAATACTTCAAAAATATCTTTTATTTTAAGCGCCTTTAAGATAAGGAATTAGGGTTCCGTACCGATACGGTGGCAACGAGGTCCCGATGTTCGTTTACTCTTGATGAGTATTACTGAGCCAGCGTTGTCCGTTCTTCCGTACATTTGACCGACTTTTAGTAAGCAATATCTTTTAGCTCGTAATAAGTATTTGGATGGAATTTCCAATAAAGAAGCGGCACCATCGGCTTAATCGGAAGGAGTTTCAGGACCTTTCACCCCCCAAAACGATTCTGTTCGTTCCAAATTTAATGTCCTGTTACCGAAATATTGTGCCGCAATACCTATGCGTATATGAACGCCGATAAACAATACTATTTCAAGCCACACGGACTTTAATTTGAGGAAATGGCATCTAAACATGTCAAATTTATCGATTCTTGACAATTTTGTTTAAAGAAGTATATATCCATCCATCTTGTCTTTTCTATTTCGATAAAAAATATAATAAATTAAAAAGCAGATTGGTACAATAAAAAGTTTTATATAATAATAAGTTTTTCTAATATATCAGATTATTGTATATTAAAAATATGGAACACACTTCAATATTCTAAACATTATATGGATGCTGATAAGCAATAATGTGTCAACCCACAAAAAGTCAAATTCTCAGATATTGATGTATTTTGATACTGATACTGGTATAAACTAAAAAAGTACGGAAAATGTTTCCTAATTAATTGTTTCGAATTTCAAATGCCTCCATATTTTCCAATTTACACAATAATCTTAAATATATGAAAAACTTTTTATGAGATAATATATTAAATATATCAATCTGCTTTTAATTCATTATACCTTTTATCAAAACAGAAAAGAAAAGATGGACGTATACTTCTTCAAACATATTTGTTAAGAATAGGTTTGACATCTTTAGACGCCATTTTCTCGAAATAAAGTCCGTGTGGCCTTGACACAGTATTGCATATCAGCGTCCATATAACGTACTTATTTAGTTTATTTCACTTAAAAGGTTTTGAATAATGTTAAATACGTGACGCATTGTCAGAATACATTAATATCTCCAAATCTATAATAACATAATAAATTCATTTATCCTTATTGTGCGTACTCCATGTAGTGTTCATATTTAATTTGGACCATCGGGAGAGAATTATTTAAATAATTAATAACACTGCCGTCTTTTTGTAAAACGAATCGTAGTAACGTTTAAATATTTTATAAGTAAATATTTAATCATTTTCAGGGTATAACAATAATAAAAATCGGTGTTTTAATAATTGACTCCGAAATACGCGTAAAATAGTGTTTAGTAATGCTAAATTAAAAACACCCTGTATAAAAATATATGCAATTATTATTGATATATCTTTTAATTCAACATTCAATTCGCACATTTTAATGAAAAATTGATGTCAACTTTTACCTACTTTTAGTAGCTTTTGTTTGCGGTTTTGCTCGATTTTTTAAAAAATATAATCATAAAAATGGTACCAAAATTTTTAAAATACGTACATTAACTTCGAGCTTTCGCACATACGAAATTTGTTCTCACCTTATTATGTTATTATAGATTCATTGCTAATTATAACACTAACGATCACACTGAAACACTTCCGAGAAGTTGAAATTTTCACACCATTTCATTTATGGGGGTCGGCGGGAAAGGTATTCAAAGGAAATTCAACTTTAACTGTAAAGACTTAAAGATGACTTTCGTTCCTGCATATCACTAGCTTGTCTGGTATCCCTTCGCTCTTTGAATTTTAATGACCAATAAAATTAGCCTCACAAATTAGAATAGTTCTTTCTTTGATACATTAAACATGCCTTTAATACTTGTGAATGTATTAGTTTTGTTTCACTTATTGAATTCCTCTACGAGCATTTGTGATTACATAAGTATATATTTTTATTATACAAATAATAATTAAATGATTACATATTATATGCTTCTGATTTTTTTAGTTTGAATCTTATTGGGACGTCATTATTGTATACTCTTTGTTATGAGGTTCCTAAAATTATTTAACCTAAAAACTAAATACAAATTTTAGCTTTCTTTTTTGTTGAGTTTTTTGGAGTGTATGTCTTGGGTTCATAAAACGCCCTAATAAGTCCTTGTATTTTTAAATTTTTATTTTGTAAAATAAGACAATTAATTTAAAAACTTAAACATCAGACTGCTCATAACAACATCTCGTATTTATATGTATGTTTGACGCATACATATAAGGGTGAACAACATTACCCTTTCAATATTATGATATTTCTTAACCTTTAAAAAGTAGTCGTCTAAAAACTTCAAAATGTTAACGTTAGACGTCTCCTTACAAGCTCCAAGCGAGACGTGTCACCGCACTCGACCACAGTGTGAGGGAGATGACAGTACAATATCAGATACGAGTGAAAGAGACGGCAGCCACCGGGAGAGACCGATTAAATTGTCCCATGATTGGTTAATTATTTTATTGATACAGCTAAATGCCACTGAAACAGACCCCGGACGTAAATCGAGGGAAGCGGTGACGCGGTAATTTATGAGAATACATTGTTGCAATTGTAGCTTGTTACACAACAAACAGAATGCGGTGAAAGGCCGCTGGTTGTAGCTACGACCTCACACGACGGTTGATATAAATAATAATTCGTGTAGGTTTTTTTTTTTAATTTATTAATAATTGTTTTTTTTTAATAGCGATAGATTAACGACGAAATTCGAAAGTTATGGTATTGTAATGACTCGTTTAAATAATTATGATCTTAATTATTTGAATATATGCTAAGATCTTTATCGATGATCGCGTGTTCTAACCCCGGCTAGCACCGCTGATTTTTCAAGTGCTAAATTTGTGTTTAAATATATCTCGTGCGGCGGTGAAGGAAAACATCGTGAGGAAACCTGCATGTGTCGGGAGAAATTCTGACTCATGTATATCCGCCAACCCGCAGTGGAGCAGCGTGGTGGATTAAGCTGTAAACCTTCTCATTAATAGGAGAGGAGGCCTTAGCCTAGCGGGACTTTACTGAGGTGTATTTAAATGTTCGTTGATTGTTACCTATAAAGATTTAAATGACTAATAATTATCGTGCAAATAAAAATTAAAAAAAAAAAACATTTTTTATTTTTCCTTAACTTCCGTACACTAATTATGTAGCTTACTTGCTATAAATACATGTCTGATAGTAAAAATAAAACGAAATACCTGTACCAATTTAAATATAAATAGGAAAGTTAAAAACTGCAACACAGCTTAAATGTAGGAATAGGAAAAACAAATAGGAGAAGAGATTAGGCTTCCGGCTCTTTCACTATCCGTACGAAAAGCTATATTGGCTACTTCACGCCGATCTTCTGTAAGAATGAGTTACTGCCCCAGTCATGTCAGCCCATATGTAGGCTGTAGTAAGCGAGGTGCATCTACTACCTTAATAGCCCACTAGGAGCCTAGCCTAGTTTATTCAAAGACGTGGTTATCAAAATGTGTGGTAGTAGAAAAAAATATGATTTTGCAATAAGATACATTTATACTAATACATAAAGTCGAAGTGTTTGTTTGTCTGAAAAATTCATTCGTAATATCGCCTATAATCTTTCCAATTAACGGCGTATCTCATCTACACTAATATTATAAAGAGGAAAAGTTTGAATGTTTGTTTGCATCGAATACTCCGAAACTACTTGAACGATTTCTAATATTATTTTAGCGTTAGTTAGCCTGTTTATTGAGGAAGGTTAGATATATATTCCATCACGCGACGACGGAGAGAAGCAGTAACCATAAATGCGAGTGAAAACGCGAGGGGCAGTTAGTTTATAATTAAATGTGAAATCAAACTAGAAGATCCAGTTATTCACACAATGAAATGAAACTTTTCAGATTATTATATGTATCATAATAGCGTTTTTCCGCGACTTCGCTTGGACCACGTTCGATTTCTCCATACTAAATTTTAACCCCGGTTTCAACCCTCCGCTGGTAGAATTTTCGATAATACGTTCGTGATGTTATGATGAAAGCATAAAAATTTTCAAATATGGTCGAGTTTGAACACCGTAATGTGAATAATTATTTAAAAATTATTCAATTCAATTCAATTCTTTGGTGTATGGCTTTTAGTTGTGCCAATTAGACACATGTCATTTCGCCAATGTCACGTGGAATGGAGAAGACACGATGGAGTTTGATCGGTGGGGTCGAGAACTCAAAAATTATTAATAGGTTTCTCATATCGTTTTTCAATCTAAATTATCGTTTAGGATCTATAACGATTTAAAGTTAGTTCGTAACGATTCTCACTAATAGGTTCTTAGACAGGACTGATATATTTTATACCGTACTGCTGACTGCAGATGGTCTCGTAACGCGATCGAGTTTTTAGTTTAGATTGACCAATGCGATAACATTTAATAAGAAAAAAATAAAAATGTTAACCTGTCACACAAACATGAAATGTCAAGTATAACAAAAAGATAAAATTCGATATTGACGTTGCAAAAGCATCATTATTAGTTTAACATTCAGAACAGTTAGCCACTAAACAACATAATCAGTTGTAGTCTAATAAAAGTGATTGATGAATAACCCAAGTCTAGCGCGCTATCCTCACCATCGAGATACCGTTAACTTTTGCATTAACATCGGTCGTTGTACCCGAAAACGCGAACACGAATACGAAGATAACACTCGTTATAGGATTTATTTTTCTTAAATAAAGAATTCATTTGATAGAGATGATATGAAAACCAATCATTGTAACCAATCTTCAAGCTGTTAAAAAATTAACGGAAAAAAAGCTCCGCTGAGTTTCTGTCGCGGTTTCTACTCAGGTCTGAGGTTGTACTTTTCCGAAATCGCGGTAGATTTATTTTCTTAACGTTCAAAAAGACAATGTAAATTCCTATTTTGAATAAAAACATTTTGATTTTGTATATGAGTGTAATTTGAAGTAACCTAGGGCCCCTGAGCCTGGGGGGGCTTATGTCTTCTCATCTTTTTTTCGGATTCGGAAACTTATGTAATAAAATGTTGTCACAAACGAATGTAGAACTCATTCTGAAATAATTATTTGTTTATTTTTTTTTAAATTTAATTACTTGTCCAGTCATTTTATTTTTATTATTCGATGATTTTTAAAAACAAATGATTTTATATATCAGTTGTTTGGTGTACAATAAAGCATTTGTATTTGTATTTGTTTGCCGTTTTAGGTTTAGCCTTCGTCTTACAATTATACACTATATCATACGTCGTCTTACATCGGCTACTCTGGTCCAACTAACAAGAAGGGTATTATAAATTAAGAAGTATATTTATTAATGTACTTCAACCTATAAAATAGTGATTAGGTTATTTACTTGAAATATAAATTCGGTAATGTAAAAAAATTAAATGAATACGATTATAAAAATATTTACCGACGCAACGCTCTCAAACGAGCACCGTTAACGCATCTGTGACGGTCGTTGTCCCCAAATTTGCGGGCAGAAATCACTAGAGAATTAGCGTTACTGGTTTCAAAGCGTGGTTGATAGACAGGGTTACTGCACGGGATTAGCATCGAATCAGCAGGCTGCAATAGCAAGGCCAATTACAGTGAGCTACTGCTAACGCGACGCGACACATTTTGACAGTTGATTTCGGATTTTTTGTACTAAATGGAAACAAATCAATTATCAATGTATCTCGTTGCGATATCAATAGCACCGCAGAGTATCCCTCCCTAAGTATAGTATATGTTTATAAATCGATAATATTACATAGTTAAATAAATTTGTTTTGCTGTTATGTTCTCGTTACTAATATTATGGATGCTATAAATATATAAAACGGATAACATCCTGTTCATTCACAGACATAAGATAGTGGCAGATATAAACGGACTCGCCCGTGTTGTATGCTGATAAAAAGTAACCAAAATATACTTCATTTAATTACGCTCTCACGAATACTTTTTAAAACGTTAATACAAAAGTTAAAAATTATTAAATATTACTAAATAAATGAATCGTTATGTTCGTTTATCTCGCTAAAACTCGAGAATGTCCGATTTGGCTAATTTTAATCTAGAAATAATCGTGAAAGTTCAGGGAAAGTTTAAACGGTGGGAAACATAAATATTAATTTAAGGAAAGTACTATAAACGACAATTTAATTTTCTAATATAAAGTGATCCAAGCTGTGAAACATTTAGTATTTTAAAACAAAATCTACGTTAACTGCGAAACTTCGAGCAAGAGCTTGTAATTTATAAAAAAAATCTCGTTTATGGTTAATGCTTCAATCTTGTGAGTAGAAGCGCGATGTAATATTGCCTTTAACCTTCAATAGACGGGCTATGCAACTAGAAAGAATTCTTCTAATCGAATCAGAAGTTTCAGAGATTATCCCTTTCATACATACTAAAAACATATAATCTCTTTATAATGTTCTACTCTTATGTACTCTTATGTACATATTACAGATATTACTAGCTTTTATTCATAGTCACATCGACGGCACATGTGCATTATTGATAAAACCAAAAGAGGGTTATAATTTTGACAGGCTTTGTATGTACGTTCACCCGTTCCCTCATAGCTCGTAAACAACTTATCAGAACTGGACTACTGAGTTATTGTTGGAAGCGTCTTGATCGTCCGTTGGTTATCGGCTATATAACGTCTCACTAAATCTAATGTGGCGCCCTCTAGCGGGCATAAAATACTCTATTAAAAAATGTGATAGAAATACCGTGTTTGATATGATAGGAAAGAATTCGTCACTTGTAAATGTTAAAAGTATATACATTACTAACATTTGCTAGTGACTTTGTCCGTATCTGTAATATTCCTATCATTTTTCGTCGTGGTTTTGTTTTAGTTTTCTACTTTTTCTTGTGGTCTATTTTTCTTTACTTGGTTTGTCTTTATTTGATAATTATACCCCGAACGAAAATCACGAATTTTGAATATAATTTTTCATTATAAGAAATTATTCAATTTAATCATTTATTCGATATCTAAGTCTTGTGTACACGCCAATTTGTCTGCTAAATAAAACAAGTAAAAAAATTGACTAAAAGTGTCCAATGTCGTACTCTACGCTATGTGTCCTCTATGAATACATGTTCAAAGCGTACATAGCTATACCGACACTGACATGCTAGATTCATTGATGCCTCGTGTATAACAACCGTACCACACAGCCCTGTTATTGGAGCAACCCATAAAGCTGTCTACACACGCGTTAAATTTAATTCTTTTCATATCACTTTAAAGTAATAAATTCTATTATAACATTCCTTTTCTGTATTATTTTTCTCGGATAGTGAAAAAGGAAAACATAGGTTTGTTGTTATTTTGATATGAATATGTTGTGTATCAAGTAAGAAAGTATAGCAGACTAAGCCTGTTCTTAATTAAAGATGAGCACAAAATGAGTCTATCGAGTGATCTACAAAGTATAGTTGACTTCATAATTTGCCAGATCACAGTGGGTAAATGAGACACACAAAATGTACCAAGGCATAATATTTATTGGTTTATTTCATTATGAAAACATATAGAAATTTTAACAAATACGCTGGTAATTGAAAATTGAAGTCTCAGTGCGTAAAATTATAAAAACATGGCGTAATTTGACAATTCAAGACATTTTAGTACAAAAATCAAAATATTATGAATGTGAAAGGAACACTATTTGCCTGTCTGTGAGTTTGTTACGTTTTCACACCAAAATCGCTAATGGTTGAACCTTGAAAAATGATAAGGGCTATCGCGAAAATAAAACTCGTAGAAAGTGAAAAAGGGATGATGAAACTTTGTATGGATACGCGGACAAAGTCGTGGGGACTAATTACTCAGATAATTAATTACTCAGGCTAATAAGAAAAAATGGCTAAAGTAATAAAATTATTATTTAATTTAGTACCCAGTCATCACGTGTATAGTAGTCTTAAACGCAATTGCTTACAAAGAGCGACGCGGTCAATGTACCGCGCGTCACGCCACGCCGCTCGCTCTAATGCGCTTAGATTGCTAGCTACCTACCAACTTACTTTGGCCTGCCGCTCACGCGTTCGAGTATCCGCTACACATTGAGGGATAGAACGACAGAGGGGCATGGAAGCTCAACAAAACTGGCATTAGTGCTGCATTCGCAAGTATTACGTGAGCTCAACAATTAGCTTAGGTTTCGCATATATGTTGCGGGCAAAGCGATTAATTGGATATCCCCGGGCACTAAGAATACTGTCCAAGATGAGTGGGCAATATGATAATAACTAGTAGAATAATTAATATGACCTTCACCTATTGGGCGTTATAATAATTAGACATAATATTTTATTAAATTAAATGTTAATGTCAAATTACCATTATAAAAACAACTAGAATTACTGATTATCACATCACAATAGGAGGCGACCTTCAGAACCGTCAAACACGAATTTACGGTAAAATTACATATCTTATTTTAAAGAATAATCATAAAACATTTTAATAACAAATATAAAAAAAAATCATAACAATCGTGGGACTTTCTAAGGCAGCAACGACGGTAAATTGTTGCTTCCCACGATTTATCGATTTTAAAAGGATATAGGCTATCGTCATCCAGGATGTGGAAATGGTTGTTCAGGCTCAGATGAATAAAAAAAACCAAGAAGCTTTGGTCCGCACTTATTCCAATTCGCTCCGAGGCTGTTTATGCTGTTGCCGCGTTAGCTAGACTCTTGCTTAACATGAGAGGAGCATACTCACCTCGTTTTGTGTGGAGAATAGGATTGTAAGACGCTCCTATATGAGTTGATGTTCTCACCTCTTGGAACAAAATTCTCTTGAGAAGGCTTAAGAAGGTCATAGTAGTGAGAGCAACACGAGGCCAAGACGAGGCCACGGTATGGTGCCGTGACCTCGGAAGTATACTGGTTTCGAGCGAGTGTCAGACCGAGGGATGATCGCCCGAGTGCGACCAACTTATAAGGATCAGTAATCGTGCCCAGAGAGCCCTGATCGACAGGTGAACTTGATCGCTGGGTTAAAAATCGACTTGAAGTGCTGACCTTCAGTATGACGCATATGCTTACCGAACATGGGTGTTTCTAGTACAGAAAGTTCTGGTATAGACCAGGCGGCAAGAACAGAGGCATATCCTGTCTGCCTCTACTGTGGCGCGCGTGTTTGCTTGCCGCGTCACACACACCCTGGAGGAATTCAGCGACATGTCATAATAGCGACAGTAAAGGCAAAAATCATTAAAACCTTAAACTTTTATAAAATCTTGAAGGTTTAAACATGACGTGTTCTCTTTTAAGTTAAATGTTCCAAAAATGCGATCGTAAAATAGTACAGTGGTGCTCAAAATTTAGGTAACTTAGAAAGTTTTCCGGGGTGTTAAAAATTAATAATATTCGTCGTGCCAAATGCCTTCCAAATGTTTATTTTGCCACCTCGTAATTTTTTTTACTTTCACCGCCATATTGGAAAACTATTTAAAATTTTTCTCAATGTGCGATGAAAATAGTTATGTGATAAATAATTATACAGAACATTTTTTTTATTTATGTAAAGACCATAATTTTTAAATTAAAAGTTTAAACGCACGAGTGACACAAAGCCGACTACACACGCGTTTTGACAAAAAAAAACTCATTTCCACGCTAAAAAGTAGTAATAGTAAATGGCGTGTTTTTTTGTTATAATTACGCTAAAATACATTAATGTACTATTACCATAACCATCGCTTCCTACTTTGTTTTGTTAATCAATCAAGTGTTACCTGTTTCAATGACTGTTCTCGAGTAAATATACAGACTTTTTGACATGTATTGAATAGAATAGACAAGAATCTTTTATACGAAATCTCATGGTTTCGAGACATCATTGTTTTTGTTATTATTAAAAAAAATCCAAATTCTGCTCCATAATAATATAAAAACAATACCTATGTATAAAAATCGTAAAATAAGACACTGAAATTCAGTAAAAAAAGTCTCTCCTTTCCTGGGTTGTCTGGAAGAAATGGCTAATTGCCATAAGACCGCCTGTTGTACTAAACAATTTGAAACTTATTTATTTTTTTAAATAAGTGCATGTTCTATATTTTGTGGTGTACAATAAAGTATAAATAAATAAAAAACAAAGCTAGAATCTTTGAAATTACGTCTCAAACGATGATTTAACAAATAAAAAATTTGAACTTTGCAGAGCACTTACAAATTACACGTAACCAAAAAAGATGTTTAAATATTGTAATATATTATAATATACTGCTCTATTTTATGCTCTTAATGTTATATTACCCCATGTGTAATAAGATTTGCATTTATTGGATTTAGTTAACTATTTTGAAAGACATGCCCAAGGTATAATTCAAAGTAAAAGTAAAGTAACAGCCTGTCAATGCCCCGCTGCTGGGTAAGGGCCTAGTCTCCTATTAAGGAAAAGGTTTAGAGCTTGATCCACCACGCTGCTCCACTGCGGGTTGGCGGATATACACGTGTCAGAATTTCTCTCGGCACATGCAAATTTCCTCACGATCTTTTCTTACATCGCCGAGCACGATATTAATTTAAACACAAATTTAGTACTTGAAAACTCAGCGGTGCTAGCCGGGATTTGAAGCCGCGATCATCGGTTGAAATCGGCGTGTTTTAACCACATCTCGGCTATAATGAAATAACACGAATAATAAATGAAACGCGTGTTGAGTTGACTTTGCAGCGCTTGTAAGCTAAAACTATTAATTTGACAAAAATAAGGCTTTTGTATAAATACAGGATTTTTTTTCTTTACTATTTATTACATAGCTATGTTTACCGTAACATTAGTAGGAAAAAACATATCGCTGGTTTGCAAGAATATTGTAGTAATCCAAAATTCTAACAAATAGAACTAATTATATCAAAAGACCATAAATCTTTGATGTTTTATCATGAAAAGAGTTGCGATTATGAATTTACTTTAAATCAATGAAGTTATAACATCAAGGGATCGTTTAAATTTTGCACCCGCGCACCAAAACATTAAAAAAGAAATTTAAAATCCCCATTCACTAAAATTTATCATAGTTGCATCGATATTCTTGAAAAGCAGCGATATTGTCAAATCACTGTTTTAGGTGTAATTTTGGATGATATGGGTACTGTAGACAATTTTGGATGATATGGGACGAGACGGTACTGTAGAAATTTAGAAAGAACACATGAATGACTAAATTTCAGAACTCCCGGAAAACTTTCCAAGTAAAATTACCTAGTGACTAAAAGGATGTCATACCAAGAAACCTGTAGCCCAGTTATAATAAACTATCGCTATCAAAACGTACCATATTAAAGCACTTAATGGAAGAGTTTCAGTACAAGTATCACCAGTCAAAACGAAGAATTTGTGATAGCAAAAGTTAACGTCACCCCGCTGAATATACGGATCAAAAATGACTATCAGTAAGGAGGTTGATCGCAATATGCTCTGCAATTTTATCTTAACACTTAATTGCCCAAAGTCATTTTGACTGCTATTTAATTTCAATTAGAAAAACAATTACGTATATTATGACACAATTCCTTAGAGTTTTGTAACTTTTTGTACAACTAATGCGTTTTTGATAACTGTAATTCCACGCCCCTTTAATTTCTTGTATATATTTGTGTTATACTTATATAACACTTATATTTTGACTGTTTTTGGGAATATACTGAGTTTCAGTTTTTCTAGTGTTATAAATATAACCTACATCAATCGAATAGTTACCAGTTTCTTACTATCTCTTTACTGTAATATCATTTATCACTAACGATTTTCCGTCGTCTGTTGAGATTTTCCCTTCTCCATTACGGATTGCGTCTTAAACTTATAAGGAAACTAATGTTTTGAATTCCTTATAACTTTTATTAAAATAAAAAAGAAAAGATGGATATATGCTTCTTCAAACAAATTTATCAAGAATAGGATGGATATTTTAGACGCCATTTTCTTAAAATGAAGTCCGTGTGGCTTGACACAGTATTGATTATCAGCGTCCAAATATATCTACGTATTTTAAGAGTCTTAATTTAATCGATACTTTAATAAAATCAAACAGTTCAAGTCATTTCATTTACTTGTTTATCTACAAAGATAAGTCTCGCGTCAAGCTTTTTTATCATAAAAATTGTGTAATGACGTCATAAGTCCATAGAAAACTCTATTTTACTTTCAGAATGATTATAAAAGATATAGGTAACTCACTCATTATAAATATAATAAACATGTGATTTTATATATGTTTTTTTAGATGGATATATTTTTTGTTATCTTTAAAAAAATGAAAATTGTGTATTGCAGGTTACGTATTCCTAATCCATTATATAATGTGTATTAAATTCTTCATTCGATTAAAATTCGTAAACTTTGTAAATGCTTATTAAACTAATTATAAAACGTTAATAATACAAATGATCGTCGTGGAAACCTTTCAAATGTGAAATCGAGTGTTAAAAGTAATTTATAATTTCCGTTCAAAACGCGGAGCAATCTACACGAAGACATCAAAGTCATTCATTAAAAACATCTAATGTCTAACAAAGAGCCGGCAACGTCGACATCGGCACCATAAGGCCCCTTAATTAAATATTTAAGTATGTTTCTCATCACAAATCATAAGCTGAGCTCTGGCGCTGTCAAAACATAAATAAAGGCGCCTACAGACAAGCGGAGGAAATCAAATAAAGGGGCTTGCAGACAGGAAGAGACCGGCGACGGCGCGCTTCGGCCTTAATGGATTTATTTAGATGTCATTTTTTATGTGGGCGGGGGCTCGCGCTGTGAGCCGCCTGCCGAACACAATGTGGATATGCCTTAGATTTTTTTATTCCCTTTATTATGGAATAGTTTTATCTAATAATATTAAATATTTAATTGTAATAACACTTCTTATCTATTATACTGGTGACTGACTGACATAGTGATCTGTCAACGCACAGCCCAAACCACTGGACGGATAGGGTTAAAATTTAGAATGCCGGTAGATATTATGACGTAGGCGTCCGCTAAGAAATTTTTTTTATTAATTCTACCCCCACGGGGATGAAATAGGGGATAAAAGTTTGTATGAAATTTTGTCAATTCGAAACCGGTCGAGCTGAGACTTTGCATGCATAAAGCTACTATGACGTAAGCATCACAGACAACGCAGACGAAGTCGAGAGCCTCAGCTAGTTTCATATTAAAGAGGTCGTTCATTTCATCATTTTAGAATATTAGCCCTAACAAATATACGCAGACAGACCAGACAAATAGAGATTTAATAATTAAGACTTAAAAAGAGAAATTTTTTTTTCAACGACACACTAATATAGTTAATTTGGTTTGTAAAGTAAACTAGTAAACCGATTTTGATAAAAAATCTTTGGGACCAATTTGAAAGTTTTTGAATTTAAAGAGAAATATTTAATAAAAAAAAATTAAAATCGATTAAGAAGTGACTGAGCTCTGAATTAAGAGTATTAAAAAACATATAATTGAGAAACTCCTGCTTTTTGAAGTCGTTTGAAAATATATTACGTTTTGTTTTAGTATCTTGCAAATAATCAAAACAACGTAAGACCGTAGTTTTGAAGAACGATTGGCTGATTTAAAATATAATCAAACTTTAGAAAAGGTAATTAAGTAACTCGAAATCAGACAGCATTCTATAAAATTCTAATTTACTGACTTTCTTAGTCTATTAAAAATGTACGCTAAAATAATTACTATATCATAGATAGAGTAGCTTACATATTTCACCTATATAATTCTATTTTTTTTTTTCAAAATTCATCATTACTTCTTTAAATTCTGATAGATAAGCGTACCAAAAATCTTATCCATACTTAGATCGCGTTAATAAATGTAAGCCCTCCGTTATCCCTTGAACGCGTGTTCCATCTCAGCGGACGGAACACTAGTGTGGGTAGCCTCAGAGAGCACACATAGACATTTTAATGCATTTCCCGCCCGCACACAAACGCGCGCCGCGTTGTTACGAGGCGTCTTCATTGGGTGTACACGCCGTGCGTGTGTGCGTGACCCGACATTGGTATTTTGATTGGTCATGCATTTTACGTGTTTATAGCCGACATGCGGCTTCTCCCGTGCGGGCGAGCTATAAAAGCGATAATTTATGCCGCGATCTGCTGCGGTTGGTACCTAAGGGCCTGGCTGTATTTTACTGAAGCGATAAGCAATCTAATGTTCTCGCGTATAGCTTTCGAATATTACGGTTAACATTTAAGTAGCAATAAATTGTAATTTAAACACATACTCTTGAAACAAAATAAGTTTTTTATAGAAGTCATGTAATATTTCATCATTGTGACAAATATAAAACTGTTGACCTATACAAAAACTGATGTTTCCGCCAATTATATTATCATTATTGTCATCAATTTAAATAAAAAATTCATACTTACAATTAAAATCCTATCATGCACGCAAACAGTAAGAAAACTTTCATAATCATAAATCATATGCACTACATGAGTAAATTAAACACATTCATAAGACAATTTAACCATTTCAATGGCACAGTTTCACCATATAAAGAATTATACAGAAAAAATCTAGCAAGGTGTATTTATGCGTCAAACTTAAGTGTCAAAATAGAAACGACAGTCATTAAAATATCGTTAGCGAGAAAACATATGCTGTAGTATTTGTCAAGTAAATTACTTTATAATATCAACCGTATAAGACCAATTGTTCTAAAATATTACAATATATCGTGTATAAAACGTTTGCAAATAGCAAACTCTTTTTTCGCACTCCGTTCGGTTTCTGTCTCAAAGTTCATAATAGCTAAACCTACTTACATATGTGCTGTACCTAGTTTACATATACACAATAATATAATTATAATTTCTGTAAGACATAATTGGTTCATGGGTTCTTATACCATAACTTTTTCTCACAAACCCTCAGTAAGAACAATCAAGGAGAAAATTGTTATTTCATGGCGTTTTTTTTTTTTTTTTTTTGTATACTAATCCTTTAAACTCTGAGAGAATTCTACAGTTCTTTGACCCCCTGGCCAACGTCATCGTTCGATTTGATTTCATCAAGACTACATCGTCACCATCATATAGAACTAAGTTTTAGCGGGACCTTTCAGTTATTATTAGGTTGTTATTTTACACTCAGTTATTTATTTCACAGTGAATGTTTTTTTGAACGGATCCTTTTAACTCTAAAAAAATTCTATAAACCTTTGACCCCATCCCACCATCATCATCACCATTCGATTCGATTTCATCAAGACTACAGCTTTACCATAACATATTATTTAGTTCTAGCGACCTTTCAGTTATAATTAGGTTGTTATCTTCCACTCCCCTAAGAAAGTCAAAATCAAAATATCTTTATTCAAAATAGGAATTTTCATTCTCTTTTTGAACGTCAAGACGTGAATCTACCATGGTTTCGGTAAAGTATGATTTCAGACCTGAGAAGAAACCGCGAAAGAAACTCAGGGGGACTTCTTTTTTGTTATGTTTTTTTTACAACGTTACAAAGATTGGTTAAAAAAATTTTAATGTTGACACAGCCAGGAAACGATCGTCTTGTTTCCATGGTGTGTCATCATCAATGATAAGAGCAATAACGGTCTAAAACCTACGTTTTGAGAGACACCACACCTTTATTTACATACTTTACCGATACTAAAATTTCAAATATATATAATGGTAATGATATTACTTAAGAGTCTATGTTCATTTCCTAGCTAAAAGGAAAATCCTACAGTATTTAAGCCAAAGTTATAAATCTTATCATTAATAGATATAAAGAGAAAAACAAATTTAACTCGATGGTTCTCTAAGGATCTAGCAATCAATTTGAAAAAAATCTTTTTGCATTAAATAATTAATTCGTTTATCGAAAGGATATACTAATATATAAAATTGAAGAATTTGTAATTTTAAATTAACAGCTTTTCACTAAATGTATATGAAAGTGTATACGATACTTACATCAAAAATTCACTTTATTTTTTTTTTAGTTTTTTCCGGCTAATCTCTGAAACGGCTGGACCGATTTTGACGAGACTTTCACTCGCAGATGTCATAAGGTGTAACTGAGGCTACTTTTTTAGAAATTTTATTTATTTTAATTTTTTGTAGACGAAGCTAGTAGTAGAAGTGGCAGTTAGTAGGCTATAAAACATAACGCTACGACCGAGGTGAACGGCGCATTAACGTTATTAACCAACGAATGAAGCAAGTAGGTACTTACTAGTTATCTATTACCTATCTATCTATCACCTATTTATCTATCACTTGTTATCTATAAAATCACTTGTCCTGACTGATTCATTAACGCAGAGCCTAAACCGCTGGGGCTACGAACTCGAAATTTTGGCAATAGGTGGCTTTTAGGTTGTAGGCATCCACTAAGAAAGGGTTTTTTGATTATTCACCCCCAAGAGGGTGAAAAGGGGTAAAAACGTTTGTATGCAATATCTTATTCCGTGGTCGTATTAACTTAAAACTTAATACACATACTTCTGGATGATAGTAATGAAATGTTAAATAGAAAACAGGGTACTATTATTCCACACTGGGGTGCAAGGGGGTTGTAAAATTTGTATGGAGAAAATTTATTTTTTTGGCCGATTGGGCACAAGCATTGCTTAGGGACAATAACTAAATATATGTATCCCATAATTTCAAAATCATCCTTTATAGTAACGCTAGGGGGTATTAAATCCTGGAACCCTAACAATTTCGCTGTATATGTAATAAGTTGAGCCGAGACGGCCTAGGCCTTAGAACACGTCGATCTCAACCAATGATCGTGGTTTCAAACCGGCTAGCACCGCTGATTTTTCAAGTGCTAAATTAGTATTTAAATTCATCTCGAGCTCGGCGGCGAAGGAAAACATCGTGAGGAAACCTGCATGTGTCGGGAGAAATTCTGACACATGTATATCCGCCAACCCGCAGTGGAGCAGCGGGGTGGATTTAGCTCTATATCTTCTCTTTAATAGGAGATGAGGCCTTTGTCCAGCTGTGGGATACTTACAGGCTGTTACTACTACTTCTACTGTTAAATATTTATTACACACGTTTAGTAGTTAAATCCCATGAAGCATGGTGATTTACCGGTTTTTTTAATTGCTTCTATCTAATTTCAAAATATACGCGGGCTAAACCGGGAGCAATTGCTAGTTACATTATTTACATAACTAGCCAGAGGCCTATACTATCTGAGGCCCCTGGTAAATTCTTTTGAATGGGGCCTCCAAGTAAAAATTGTCACGTTATAACTTATGAACCGATTAAGTAGTTACCCCAAAATTATTGACAATATTTTGTGCATTTTAGTTAAATATCTGATAAGTATTATTTTCCAGAGCATAGGTTTATACATATTTATAATGAAATAACAATTTACTTTTAATAAGATTTTTATTAATAAAGTTCTTTTAGGCGGGGGCCCGTGGCTTTTTGCTACCCTGCGGCCTTATAGTTACGCCACTGTAACTAGCGAACCATCCTGATTTTACATGGGTGCAATATAGTACTTTAAGAAATCACATTACAAATCTTTTCTTCATTATTATACTATAAAATTCTCTGCATTATTCTATTATGATAAGCATGTATTACGCTTTTGACTGCCTCTTGAATCACTATGATATGAAAACCACATTAAATTTGTTGCATAGTTTAAAAGAAATTACCGTACGGATAGCGGGAAACGACTTTGTTTTATACAATGTTAAGCTTATATATAGACATTATGCATTGGTAACCGAGACGATCCACCTGACTTTGTCTGCGTAAAAGTTTTCATCCCCCATTTCACCTTCTTCTAGTTTTATTTTTGCTGTGAAATGGTAGCTTTCCCAAAGTAAAATCTATGCACCAAAATTCAACAAAATTGGTTTAGCGGTTAAGGTGTGGAAACGTAACAAACAGACAAAAAAGTTACGTATTTATGAATTTTGTTTTGATTCAATAATTATAATAATTAAGACTTCTTAAAAGGCAAAATACGAAGTTTCGGAAAATGGACTATACACTTATACCAATTATTTCGATTTTAAAACTTATCTACTGAACCAATTTTGATAAAATGGGGACTTGATGGGACGAATTACCTTTATGAAATACTAGTTGCTCTTCACGGTATCACTCGCGTTTATGGTTACTGCTTTTTACCTATGGGTCGTAGCGTGATGTAATATAGCCTAAAGCCTTCCTCAATAAATAAACTATCTAAAACATAAAAAAGAATTCAATTCGAACCAGTAGTTTCTGAGATTAGCGCGTTCAAACAGTCAAACAAACTATTCATTTTTATAATATTACTATAGATTCAAATTCATGACAGCGACAGAATTGGAAAAACGAGACTATATGTAAAATCGTTCTAAACACCATTCACCAGACTTTATCGTATATATGACTTTTCGAATTTTTTATTGTATTATCCCCGTCTTTACCTGACAGACACATTCCAATAATCTCTCGCACGCCCTCGCGTCAATTCGCTCCACTAAGCAACGCAGACATACGAAACACTTATACACATTGCTCACCTTCAAGCCTAACCTTAACATCAGCGCCATAAATAAAACATAGTCTAACCAATCGTAATTTAAAAAGCGCTTGAATCGCTTTTATAATCGCTATACAATGTAACGAGTATGTGTGTGTTTCTCATTGCACAGGCAGCGACAAAATCGCTGTAGCTTTATAAGGCTCGTTTGATAATAACGATGTTAAA
Source organism: Hypolimnas misippus (assembly GCA_037950945.1). Lineage (NCBI taxonomy): Eukaryota > Metazoa > Arthropoda > Insecta > Lepidoptera > Nymphalidae > Hypolimnas > Hypolimnas misippus. The sequence goes on from JBBEEQ010000024.1 coordinate 5,168,899, forward strand.
GCATTTACAGCGCTGTGGGGATTGACTCGGGGATCAATAGTAGCATTGCGCTGCTGCCGTCCTCCCCTGGCCCCTCAGACTGGGTCTTTGTACTCAAATACTATATGAAAAGGGCGGCCTTAATTCGAATTAAAGAATGTATTTCTTTCATATTCGTAACATTAATAAATTCACATAGATTTTGTTAAGGTTCTTTCTTTACGTAAATTGTATATCTCATTAAAATATCCATGTGACTTTTTTTCTGAAGAAATATAATATATGTTAATAATTTATTGATAATATTCAATCCTATATTACTACTAGCTTTTGATCACAGCATTGGATAGTTACATATTTTGTTTTAAAGTAATACATCGTCTACAGAGAGTCCAAAAAGTCGATGAAAAAACCTCAATGGAGGCTATAGTCTGGGTCGTAACTGACCAAATGACAAAAAACTGTTTTAGTAACAGTCCCTCGATCTCAATCAAACCAATGGAAACACAGGAAAAACTGAATGTACTACGCCTAAATCAGAACAAAACAAGGTAAATACTTCATGTCGATGTCTAGTAGTAGTAGTATTAGTAACAGTAGCCTGTAAATGTCCCACTGCTGGGCAAAGGCCTCCTCTCCTATTAAGGAGAAGGTTTAGAGCTTAATCTCCCACGCTGCTCCACAGCGGGTTGGCGGATACACATGTGTCAGAATTTCTCTCGACACATGCAGGTTTCCTCACAATGTTTTCCTTCACCGCCGAGCTCGAAATGAATTTAAACACAAATTTAGCACTTGAAAAACCAGCGGTGCTAGCTGGGGTTTGGATCCGTGAGATCGAGTTGAGATCGACGTGTTCTAACCACTAGGCCATCTCGGCTCAATTGTCGATGTCTATGTTCAATATATACAAATAAATAAAATTGATGTGTCTGCTTACAATTTCAAATGAACAGCTTTTAACTAAATGTATACGAAATTATACACGGTACTTAAATCAAAAACACATTTTTTTTCTCAATTTTTTATTTACTTTAATTAATAAATTAAAAAAGGGATTACGCGAAAACAAAGTTGAACTCAATGAAATAGTGGACAATATCCTAAGAAGGGAAGGTTATATAAATAAAATTTTTCGTCAAACTAAAGCGGATGAAATCGGGGCATAGCTTCAAATCTCTACTAATATTATAAAGCTGAAAAGTTTGTTTGGTTGTTTGCTTGAACGCACTAATCTCAGAAACAACTGGTCCGATTTAAAAAAATATTTCAGTGTTAGATAGCCTATTTATCGAGGAAGGCTATAGGCTATATATTATCACGCTAAGACTAAAAGAAGCGGAGCACCAATGAAGAATGTTTCAAAATCGGAGGATATTTTCCTATTGAGAGAGCTTACGCTGCCTGCGCTAAGTAAACGGTCAAAGTTTCGCAAAAATCATGTATGACAGAATTGTTCCCCTTTAAAATATCTAAAAAAAATATATGTCTATCTTTTAAGGTTAGCTCACTATAACCTTTTTTTCGCTAACCAAATTTGTTCTAAAATAATGCATTATTAGCCCAAAGTAACAATTCCACGCGGACGAAATCGAGGGCGGAAGCTAGTTTAAATATAAACGTGAGACATAATTTTTAAATGTTATTTTAGTGGGCTTGTAATTTTCTTTTTTTGTAAAAAAAGTCGATTTTTATGGGCCCTATAGTATTTTCTTAGTCTCTTAGAAGTCCGAGAGCGCCACAATTCGAACGTCAGTAACATAATATGTTTATTTATAAAACATCGTCGTGATGACCAGACAAGTGACAAAATATTATGTGGAGTATCTTGTAGAAAAATTAAGTTTAACAGTTCTTCAAATAAAAAATATTTCATCACAATTGTTTGCGCTTGAATTTATTATCGTTTAGAGATTCGTTTACTACTTTAACTAATTATTTTTGTTTGTAATTTAGGGTGTATAAGTCTGCATAACATGTTTAAAAATAGATTCAAACTTGAGTCTCTTATCAAAAATGTATATTTCTTCTGTCCTCGGGCTCCTATAATCGCTATAAATAACATGAAGACTGGTCAAATCCCAGATCAGGATAGTTTGAGTGTTGAGTATTTAAACCATGCTAGTTTTTATCTGCTCAGAGTTCTCTCCATGTTTTTTAATTTCTGTTTAGTACCTAATACCTGCCTAGGGAAGGTCCCTATAAAAACTATAGTACCTATTATGTATACAGATGAGGCGACAAGGATATTGATAGTGAACGCAGAGCGCTGGTAGCTCGATATAATATGATAGCTAACTCTCTTTTAAGCCTGTTGTCACTCATTCTGCTCGTGCAGTCTGGGGGAACTTATACGCAGAATACTTTCAACGCTTTGCGCATCCAATACAACAATGGTTTCAGGATATTTTTGGTATTACCTCGGCACTGCAGCGCATCAGGCATGTTCATCGAAGCTAGAACTGATGACTTTTATGCCATAATGCGAAAACGAGTTGCGTCTCTGATTGTGCGGTTCCAAAGTAGTCCTAATAGTATTCTGAAAATATTAGCCGATAAAATTAATAATCGATAAGAAAATACATCAACTAAACTAAAAATAACTATGGATTTGTTTTCATATGTACATACGCTTGGTCTGAAATAATATTCTTATATATATATTCTTTAAAATAAAAAATACTTATTAAAAATTAAAACATTATTATTATAATTAACGTGTGTTATATGTAAGACCGCTCTGGTGTAGTGGTGCTGAATGTACTTCTAACGCCGACGGTTGCGGTTTCGATCCCCGCTCGGGGCAGATATATATATTAGTATAAATATTTGTTCCTAGGTCTGGATGTTTGTCTCCCCACCGTGCCTCGGCGCACGTAAAGCTGTCGGTCCCGGTTGTTACCACAATCACCTGATAATGATCGTTACTCGTAGTAGGGAAATTATTCTAATCTAAATGGTTACGGGCTGGTTACTGCCTTCAGAGGTTGCAGAGGTCAGGTGGCAGACGCGCTGTGTAAAATCATTAACTCGTCAATATCTGGATTATATTATCTATTTTAATAATTTCCTTAAAGGTTACGGTAGACTCAATCGAAACCTTACCTGAATAATAAAACATATAAAATTAATGATTTTGAGTAGACAACTTATATCCGCAAAATAAGGATTGTCAGCAATTTGTTAAATTCTAATGGCAATGACAGACAAATCGCAGTCGCCATATTGGCCACTCTATCCAAACGTCACTGATACTGAATGACATATTTAGTAGTTATTGAACGTTCCGTTTCATACTAGCTCATATTTGTTGGGTGTTGGGTGGCGTATATTAATTTTAGAAACAAAGTCCTGTAGCTCATGTGACTGTGTAAAACGAAACGCCTTGCCGTAAACATTGAGCAAATCAAAAAAATATATATTTTTCAGTCGTTTTGCAAAGGTATTATTTTGGACAGTTTTTTATAGGAAATACTCTGTAATATGTGTTTTTAACCTGCCGATTTCTATAAAGTACCCAAAGAGTATACAATAGTAGAAGAGGTGGAGTTCAATAAATACAAACCCATGTATGCGAGTTGGTCATGTCAGCGGCTCGCACCGCATCGCATCGTTATTACTCGCAATGGGGAACTGAATTATAACACACTGTGAAAATCATACTTTCAAAATCGTGAATAACAGTAACATCGGTACTGTCTTCCACTAATTTTTTGTTATACTGTTTTCAGCCATGAGAAAGATAATTTATAAAATGGCCACATCGGAAGAAATATAGCTGCTGTGAGAATTCGTGTGCTTAGAAGACATACGTTTGTAAAAAGTATTATAATGTTAACAGTTATAATGATTTTAAAGTCACGACAGTGACGCAGTGGTCACTGCAACTGACTGAATTATCAACGTGGGTTTAATACACGCACACGACAGATATTTTTGTAGGCCATGTGGATAGGTGCTTGTGTAGGTATTGTGTTTGTCTTCGAATTCCCGACACAGGATCATAGGCATATTTTTATGAGATATATGTACATATTGTCGATTTTGTAAGCGTCTCTTATTGATAAACTACGTAGTGCGCGAACCCGACTCGTACTTAAGTGGTTTTTATTGTTTATTGCTTTAGCGCCAATAGAAATATATATTCTGTGAAAATTTCATATGTTAAATTTTAACCTGTTAAGGTTTACAAGATACAGCCTAACAGACGGAGGGACAGACGGACGACCGACAGTTGGAGACGGACACGGATGATTTCTATAAACTTATACTATGGCTAAAAATTACACATAAACTTTCCTTGTGCGATGTTTTAAATTATATTCCTGAAATCTATCTATAAAAATAAATAAAATTGAAGTGTCCGTGAGTAATTTCAAATAAACAGCTTTTTTACTAAATGCATATAAAAGTATATACGGTACTTACATTAAAAACACAGTCAACTAAAAGCTTTAAAAACAAAGTCGGTCTTACTATCTGTCTGTCGACTGAATTTGACGGGACTTTCACTCACAACAGCTAATGTGATAAAGAGTAACTTAGGCTACTTTTATTTTAAATATTTTAATAAATGTAAAAGAGCGTTACGCGAAAACAAAATTGAATCCAATGAAATAGTGAACAATTTTCAATTAAAATAGGGAAACATTATACAAATATAATATAATTTTTCCTAAAATTAACGCTGGCGACACCGCGGTGTACAGATAGTTGACAATAAGATTTTTCTAATTGAATACACTAGCAGAATACGATTTAGTTTTATATTATTAACATGTAGTTCAGTAAAAAAATCAAAAACCCGACTGCATGACAAGACCATCTAATCGGCAATTCCGTATCAATATCTATTCTGTTTAAAACCTACATATAAGTGAAAATCGTTAACGTTAACGTAAAAACGATATAAGAAACCTATACAATTTTTTTAAATACCAATTCAACGATACTCCACTTGACATAATTCGTCGATTTTTATTTTTACATTATCGCGCCCAAAATCGGCCATTTTATTTTCTCATATTTTGATGCTTTCTGTAACATTTGTACAGTCATGACGAATATATGCCGAATGCATAAATAAATATTTCGTTTACTATAGTAAAACTTTTGTTAAATAACGTAAATTATTTATTTTATTCAAATAAAACGTAGAGAACTATCTGAACTAAAATAAAATATTTGAAATTCATTTCAATAAATAATTAAACCCACTACACTACGCACAGCTGCCGACTTGTCGGGCAATTTACTTCATTTGTTTGCTCTCTCTACTCCACAGCGAATAAGAGAGATGCCACTATTTTCGACCTCTGTCACTCAATCGACGTTCGTCGGTAGTCGAGTCTGTCGGGACAGTCAGGACGGTCGGCTTAGTGCGTCAATTGAACCTCCGTAATGATGTTAACAGAAAAAAATATTTATTGAATTTGTAAAATTATACAAAGAATTACCATGTCCACTCACACGCTTTACACCAATAAAGAAGCCAGAAATCAAGCTTATAACGTATTATTAGAGCATTTTAGATCTTATCAATCTGATGCAACTATGGAAATTATGAAAATCACTTAGGTCAGTTAGCTTCTTTTAAATTAGATATAAATAAGAATAATAAGAATAAAAAGCTCGAGTTTCTTCCTGTGAACACTAAGAGAATGGAGAAGTTTAGAAGTAATGTCACAGCAAATCTCACCTATTTAAATTTTAATAATAACGACCCAAATATATTATAGTACACATTATTTAATTTAATAAAAACTGAGTTTAATGCAGTTTTTACTTTTAAGTCAGTCAATTCAGGAGTTTTCTTGTCATTTAATGATTGGGCGACAGTTTGTATATATAAGAGTAGGCAAAAGTTATATGAACTATATAATGAGAGGTCATATAATCAAAGTGAACCGTTCATCACATATGTTCGCACCTCCTCTACACTTTTTAAACAAGTTTGTTCCATGGCATAGTCTATATATTAAACAAAAAATTATAAATGCCCCAGATAAAATAAAAATGACATGGAAAATTTTATAAATAATAAGTTACTGCATACTAAACAATTCGGTTTTACTAAGGGTCGGTCGACAACAGATGCTGGTGTTGAGTTGGTTAAAAATATTTTTGAGGTCTGGAAAGAGTCTTTCTGCGACTTGTCTAAGGCTTTTGATTGTGATCAACACTCAATTCTGATCAGCAAGCTACATCATTACGCGCATAAGAGGAACCGCGCTCGATCTTCTAGTGACGTACTTAAGTAAAAGAGTTCAGAAGGTCGATGTCAATGGCAAGAAATTTCCTGGGGCTATGCTGAATATGGAAGTCCCTCAAGGTTCTATTCTTGGGCCATTTCTTTTTCTGATTTATATCAATGATCTGCCCCATCTTGTAGAAAAAAAAACATAAGATTGTATTGTTTGCTAATGACACCTCACTAATATTTAAAATGAGACCAAACTTATCAACATACGACGAAGTAAAGAATACTCTCTCTGATGTTGTGCACTAGTTTAGTGTTAATAATTTATTGATAAATTGTAAGAAAACTAAATGTATAAAATTTACTACGCCAAATGTCAAAAATGTACAAGCCAGTGTATTAGTAGACGAAGAAACAATGGAACCGTTGGAGTTAACACTATTTCTTGGTATCACTTTGGACTCCAAATTACAATAGAGCCATTGAGAAGTTGGCTGAGTTCTAACGTTTTTGCTATAAAAAAAATTACAAAATTAACGGATGTTGAAACGGCACGTATATATATACTTCAGCTATTTCCATATTATAATGTCTTATGGCATACTACTGTGGGGACATACGGCCGATATTAATACCATTTTTGTTCTGCAGAAAAGACCTATTCGCGCAATCTATAACTGTGGCTATAAAGAAGCATTAATGACCCCTGAAAACGTTCAAAATTCTTCTACGACAAAGTTCAAAAATATTGTAAAGAAACGTTTGTGCTAGGGGATATTACGATATTAAACATTTTGTAGATGATGACATACCATGGGAATAAGGCAATCGCTTCCAAGCTATCTCAATAAATTTTATAATTTGTATTAAATTATGTCTTGTTGAAAAAATAATAAAAATTCAACAGAAGTAAAAAAAAGAGTCCCGCTGAGTTTCTTTTGCGGTTTCTTCTTAGGTCTGTGGCTTAATCTTTTCCGAAACCATGGTAGATTCATTTGCTAGACGTTCAAAAAGAGAATGTAAATTGCTTATTTTGAATAAAAATATTTTGATTTTGAATGACTAATTCTACGATAGAATTAAACTAAAAAAATAATTTTACAATTGCACTCTGAAAAAAATTATACTTGTTTTGTCAGGAAGCTAATTCGGTCGGCTCGGTTTACCTGCCAAGCAATTACGGGTGCTACAATATAAACCTACCTTTAGCTTAGATTTTGACATACGAAATTGGCTGCCCTGACTATGCAAAAAATTACTGACAGAAGTATTTTCAGTAAATTTTTTGCCTGTATCATATTTATTTATATTATTAAAAAATGAAGGGTAATTTACCGTAAATTGTCGCTATCATATTCCGAACATTTGGTTTTTGTACTTAAACTATTAACTGGCATGATATATTTTAATAACGATAGTTTATCATTATTGCTTCTTTTTTCTGTGATTTTTTTTTTCTTTTTACAAAACCCTAACCACATAATCCATACATACAATAAATAAACAAACAAACCCTACCGCCGCTGTCTGGCGATGCGGTCGCAACCTGTCGCATCATACGCAAGTTACTAGGAACATAGACAGAGCGAGGAGTCCCTGCATTCTATTTACAATCTAACCATGCTGATCCCCGTCAAACTAAATTTAGAACTTCGTTCTATGAACATAAGAGACCATATTCGAATAACGAGTAGCATTGTAATCTGGATATTTTAGATAATAAAACAGTATATCGTTAAAAACTATTCGTCGGAGTAATTGTTTTGGTTACTTTATTTACCAAAACAAATTGTAAATTATATTTTTCATAACATATTATATTATTATATTTTAAGGTTATTATTTTACGAGAACTTCTACTGCACCTCGTTTTTCTTGTGTCATAATATACATGATTTCACCCAAAAAGTCCCTAAAATAAAGAAAAATCCTTTAATTTATTTTTATCTTAAGTTATAAAAATATCTTTTTAAATGATTTTATATAGCTCGACCCGTACGGTATATATTTTTTTTGTTTTTTTGGGTCAAAATTAGAAATTGAAATTTAAGTACCTTCCTGTTATCAGATTGATCTGAAATTTGGTACACACCTTTAATTCCGCTGACAATACAATATAATAATATCAATAACATTGTAAATCTAAGATAGCCGCCGGTACAAAATAGCGGATTACATATTTGTCCACAACCCCTCAATAAATGTATCAAATGAAAAGGCTACACAAGTAGAATACTGTGATTATGACAAAAATTAAAATCCAAGATGGACGTCGTTACAAAATGGCATGAGGGCATGAGTTGTCGTGTCCAGAATAGTTGTATCCAAGATTGTGTGACGTTATAAGGAGAAAAAAAAAATTGGTGATTAGGTATCTACGTAGTCAGCGGTCACTTTACCACCCAAGTTAAGATAATAGGTTAAAACGTGCTGAGGACTGTATGGCATTATTGGAGATCTGTTACAACTGCCTCCAATCAAATGCTCCAGAGCTCCTTTTTTCAAACAGCCCGATCATCTCCAACCAGCCACGGATCGATGGCGTTTGTTCATGCTCTGTGAGCTGACGGAGAATACTTTTATTGAAATATTAAATGCTTTGAGAATAGGTGAGCTAACCGCTAACCATTTTAGTATTTTGATGCAAAGAGTTATTCAAAACACAAGTGATGAGTTTGCAACAGACAAAGCGTTAAGGGTATACTCCACTAATCAGCAAGTAAGCAATCACAACGCTGCTATTTAAATCTGTTCCGGAATAAGGGGTCTCGAATTTATACCATTGAAGCACAGGGCCAACTAATTGACGACACACGACCACGACCAACAGATATAAATAAGACTAGAGGCTTACCATGAGTACTTGAAATACTTGTAGGAGCACAAGTAATGTTGCGGTCCAACATTGACGTTACAAAAGCATTAGTAAATGGTGCTATAGGCCACATTACAGAAATTTTTTGGCCTCAGTTCCGTCGAACCCAAATGTGCGAAGCAGGTGTACCATCAGTTCGGATTGACTTTGGCAGAGACGGCATGCACGTTATTCACCCTAAAGCCATACAGTTTCCAGCAAAATTCAATTATGGTATGACTGAAAGAAGGATGTTGCCCTTAATTTTGTCATGGGCACCCAACGTCGATAAAATGCAGGGCAGCACAGTCGACCACGCAGTAGTACATATATTTTTGGGCTCAAAATTGTTTGTATTGAGGTATTAGATTGTAATAAGTTATCGGGTAAGAAATCATGTAATAATGATGCACTAAATGAATTAAATAGAATGAGGAATATTCGGTAGGTTCATATTTAATGAAAATATTAAATACTAAAAACTAGAAAATAAAAAATCGGTAAAAAAACTTTTACGTTAAACGGTTTTATCTATGTGCACTATCAACCTACGTAGGTGGTCCCGGTCATTACTCTTTCTGATGGTAGTGGTCGTCATAACAAGAACCATGTCAGTGGCGGAATGGCGGTTCATGAAAGAACACTAACACCACGGTTTGCTTGGAAGGTAAACTAAGCACACCATAACAAGAAGGTATTTTAAACTTCTAGTTCAGAAATATTTTAGTACTAGGCAGAATATCTTTTAGGCATATTGGACTAAAATAAAAATGTAGGGTTCCTCTAAAATTCTACCTATGGCAAAGCATATCTTTATACTTTGGTAGATTACGAGCTCGGCGGTCGCTGGTGAAGCGCCACAGCTGGTTATGGATTGTCAAAATTTCCAGTTACGATTATAGTAAGTCGATGCAATCCACACTTTGTATAAAAAAAAAGTATTACAGCAATAGTTAATGGGCCCCAATGAACTTCGTACCACCGCCATCTATTAGTCAATTATTGATTTTGGATGTTTTTTTCTATTTTTCAGCTGTACCTTTAGGTATTTCATGAGTTTCTTTCGTTCTAAATCAACCCAGTATTCAGACGACTAAAAAATATACTGCCTTACTACAAAAGATTTAAACAGACGTTAAACGCGTGTTTATAAAAATCCGTACTACGAATCCGCGTCTAAGCACAGTTTTGAGTTAAACATGCTTTAGATATAGATTAACATACGTTTAAGTGAGTTTAATAGATGTCTAAAACCTATTTCAACTGTCAAATGTAAGGTATAACATTGTATCAATAAGTTTTTTTATCAGTTTATTCGCTGTAAAGCAATTTAGATAATGTTTTAAGCAATGATTAATTTTTAAACACTGTTTAGTTAGACACGTGTTCAACATGGTTTTAATGTGTCTTTTGTAGTGAAACAGATATTGTTTAGGCCAAATCGGTCGAGACATTTTCGATTTTTTTTTTAACTAACGCATAACTATTATTTTTTATATAACAAATATATAAATAGTGATGATTATAAAAATAACAGATATATGCAGTTAATTACATATGTCGAATTACTATAAACGGTGACATCAAACAGAGGGTAATCTATATATACGTGAATCAAAAACTTGGTACCTTGGTTGGTTAGGAGTATGAAATCAACACTTATAATTTATGTAGAGAAGGAGTGCAGAATGCAAGTATGGATTTTTTTAATTATGCATCAAAATACATTAAATCAATATAAAAAAAAATTTAGTCACAGTACCATGTATTTGTCACACACACGCATATATATATCTACTCTTTTGTTTATTGTTTTTTGTATAGTCTGTGGTAAAATTGAGAACAGATTTTCCGTGGTCAAAATAATTTAAATGAATAATGGTCAAATTTCCACCAGCGAGCGACCACTAGTAATTATTATAAACTACACTAGAAATTGCAAATTAATATTTTTTTTCTTAATATTTTTATATAAAATAATAATAATATGTATGGAGCGCTGTTTATATTTTGTATGAATTCCGCGTAGCGTTTGACTTTTAGTCAGACTCACCCGGTATTGTTTGCATAATAACCTCGCCCGACAAGATTGCCTTGTGTGTTGGTTGAATGGAATCAACTACACTAACTAATATTATAAATATACTTGTGACGTCGTATGTCTGGGGAGTTGCGCAGTGCGCGCTGGCCACCCGGCAATCATATCCTCGAAGCGGCTACTCCGTACATTCCTATCAACGATCAACTTTGATTATTCAATACATTTTCAACTAAAAGCGGCGGACATAAAGTTCAAAATAATGTGTTGCCTTTTATAGCTATTCTTCTTTTTTTGTGTAGTACACATGCGCAAATGCACTGAAATGAGAAAAGCGGAGCACGGTGTTTCGCTACAACACCGCTTTGTTTTCCTGTTCTCCTGCTAGCAATGCCCGCTAAGCCGTGGCACGCGGTATTCACCAACAAAGGACGGGTCATACGGCCGGCCAAGTTGTTTGTTAACTTATTAATTCAATTGGACGGTATTTTATTTTTTATCTATAAAACTTTTCTTAGTGTAATCTAATATTTATTGAATATATTTTATGTATGGTTAGATTGATTTATGTTAGAAAAAAAAAGAATACTATCAGACAACCGTAATAAAATTGGGATAACATTATTTTTATTAACAAATTTTTTTATTTGGTACAAATAATATTAAATTCTTTCTATCTAATTATTTGTTCTATACAAAAAGGAACCGACTATAAAGCCAAATTACGCACTTTCGTTACTTGGATAACATAATTATTTCAGTTAGTTTATTTTATTTTTTGACCAAACTGGAAAAAGAATATGAAACCAAAGAGCCAATCTGTATATAAAAAAATTGTTTATTCCCGCTTTATTTAGTAAAAAAAAATATAGAAAATTAATTGTGATCGGTAAGGCAACGAACGTTAAATAGACATATGTATAGGTACATAGTTTTTTTTTTCGTAATCTTATTATAACAATAAACTCTTCCCGGTACAGAAATCACGGATTTTCAACCTACACATTTTGGTTCTATATTAATGCTTTCCAACTATTCAATAGTTATCTATCCGAAGAAACACATCCGATATGAATTAAACTAAAAACTGCGACTAATTAATGATTTAAACACATTATTTGTGATAAAATCGAAATATTTTCCGATCTAGATTCGACAGATAAATTATGAACTAGATAAATCAAAATTCTATTTTGTTCTTCAATCATAAGGATTTTACACTTTAATAAATTATTGAGATAGTAAACAACTGTTTGAATGATAATAAAACATTCAACCTAAAACTTTTTAAAATAGTTTAAACCATTTAAACAATAATGTTCATCATTTAAAAATGCGTTTATTTTAATCTAAAATAAAATTTAAAAGAAAGTTAATAATTAAAAACACTTTTAACAAGATTAAAAACTTAAGACAAGTGACCGAATTCGCTAGCATGACTTAGCTGGAATTTTATTTTAGTGTAAAATTTTTTTAGTAATAGTATTTAGTATAATAGTTGTACTTTTGTTAGCACCATGTCTTTTATACTTAATGTACTATTAGATGGATTGAAATAATTTTAGCGGGAAGGTAAAGTAGTAATTTAACCTTATTTAATAATAAGAAATTACAACTTTATTTAATCTATACAAATAAATGAATTTGAATTGTCTGTTTTTAATTTAAAATTAACAGTTTTTAACTATGGATACTAAAGAACAGTTTTTATTGATATTTAATAAGAAAAACTATGGAAAACAAGAAATGCGACTTCCGCCTTATCGTTGTGAATGGAATCCAGTTGAGTTAATATGGACGATTAAAATCACGTCTTGGGAAAATTAATAAAACTTTAAAATGAGTGAAACTATTAATTAAAGAAGGCCAAATTGGGACGGCGTCTAGGAAAAATTGTATCGAATATAATGCAGCTCGATGGTATATTAGATCATCATCTCCATCAGATGCACCAACCCCGAATTTCATTATACACGTCTCAGAAGAATCGAGCGAGGAATCCGTTACATCAGTCTTAATTAAAATTTAAAATAGATTGTCTTGTTATTTTTTGTATATTTCTAAACCAATTCATTAATATTTTTTAAATAATTTAATATAATAACAATATTTTTCATAATAATCTATTCTATTATTTTAAAGCTGAAGAGTTTGTTTGTTTGTTTGATTGATTGTTTGCTTGAACGGGCAAATCTCAGGAACTACTGGTCCGATTTGAAAAATTCTTTCAGTGTTAGATAGCCCATTGACCGAGGAAGGTATAGGCTATATATTATCACGCTAAGACCAAAAGGAGCGGAGCACCAATGAAGAATGTTTCAAAATCGGGGGATATTTTCCTATTGAGAGAGCTTACGCTGCGTGCGCTGCGTAAACGGTTAAAGTTTCGCAAAAATCATGTATGACAAAATTGTTCCCCTTTAAAGTTGTAAAAAAAAAGTCCGCGACAGCATCTTTTAAGGTTAGCTCACTATAACCTTTTTTTTGCTAACTAATAATGCATAAACTAAAGTTCTAAAATAATGCATTATTAGCCCAAAGTAACTATTCCACGCGCACGAAGTCGCGGGCGAAAGCTAGTTCATTATAAAATCATTCATTTTAATCATTTACTCAGTACTTTCACATCTCTATCTATTGTCTCTGGTTAGAAGGACGCCATATTTGTTTTGCTATTTGGACCACGAAAAAAAAGAGTATAGTACGAATTGATATAATAGATACTCCTCTATAAGTTTAATCATAAAAAATTGTTGAACATGCAGCGTTGATGACTTTTTGACTCGTTCAAATAATGTTGAAAGATTATGAAAAAATTTAATTATCAACCGACGCGACGTCCAAAAAGAAGGGAACCTCAATTCGTATCGTAAAAGAACATATTTCCAATGTCTTTTTTCTTAAAATTCCTTCATTTCTGAACCGATATTTTTTCTAAACACCATACTTTCAAAATATTCCCATATATTTTAATCCAAATCGATTCAGTAGATTTTAAAATCAAAATAAATGGAATTAAAATGTCATCCAAGCAAATGAAATTGCGCATTTTACTTTTAAAATCGGTTTATTTTTTAAGGTCTTAGTAATATTTAACAAAGAACTATATTATGTCACAATTATTAATTAGTATTTAAATTTAAACGACTTAAAGCCACAGAACAAAATAAAGAAAAGATAATTTAAACGAATTTAAATCACTTGATAAGCAATTATTATATCGTCTCGACGTTTCAAGCACTTTTAAGAGGTCATATCAACGGTCAAACTATATGTAAGTAGATTAAAATCTTTTGATATTCGGGAAAATGTAATGAATGTTAATTTGCATAGTAATAATATTTTAAATATTATCTCTACTACTGACAAGGTGCCTTAATAATAAATAAATTTTTCCCGGAATCGTACCGAACCATCATCAATGTTTTTGACAAGAAACATCTAAAATATATAGATATTGAGAATAAAATAATACAGTGACATTGCGGAGGTAAGTTCATTATAGAACCTTGTAAGTTTGTAAATACCACAACCTTGAAAAAATAAAGTTTCAGTCGAATCAAACCAGATCTCTTTTACTCGACCCGTTATTTTATTTATATAAGTATAATAAATATAATCATTATCCTCTCCAATCAATAATAATTCATTGTCAAAAAATCTACGCAAAAATGATTCTTATGATCATCACAGTTAGTAGGCTAACATAAGTCGACAAAATACAACTTAAATTCCTTCAGCAGTTTTAGGAAACACTCCAAGTTTATAACGAACATCATCAGTTATAATAATCTTTGAGTATAGGTTTTTATAGAACACGTTAAATTCAAATCAAATTGAACTGTGCTGTTATAAGAATAAGATAACATTTTCTGTAAATAAAACTTGGAACACTAATGACATTTTAGTTCGTTCAGTAGCACGAAAATTATCGATAGTCTGAGCAGGACAGCAACTATGGGATACGGAATGGCACGCGGTTCGAACTCTTATACGTTTATGAACTCCTGGTAACTGAGATCGTTTGCGTGTCGGTCGAGGTGGCGCGGTGCTCGGTGGCGCTGCGTGCCCGCGCCTCGCCGCTCGCCGTTGTACCCTCCTGCCTACCTACCATATTTTCGAAATGAACCATATTTGAAAGCAACATATTATAGCAAATAAGACGACAAAAATAATAAGTACAACTACTACAGATCTAATCTATTAAAAACAAAGAAGTGAGTAAACAAAGAATTCGTGTCAGTCAAAAAAATAATTTAAATGATACAAATGATTTATGCATTAGTCATTTTTTTGTAAAAATTCCATATATGTATATTAATTAAGACAGATGAAAAATTTATCACTGAAAAAAGACGCAATAAACAGATATCTGACGTGACTATTAATGTAAAGAAAGACATATATTACGCCTTTTACAGCAAAACAAATGTCAACAGGCTATTTACGGTGAGCTATCGCTATCATTACGCGACACATTTTGACAGTTTATTTCAGATTTTTGTACTAAAACGAAAAAATCTACTGTCAAAATGTATCGCATAACGATAGCGATAGCTCCGTGTAATAATTAGGCCGCCTAATTAATATTTTAAAGAATTAAGCAAGTTTAAAAATTTATTCTATATTATTACAAAAAATATTTTAAAAAATTACACCTATGAACTCCTCAACAATTTATAAGTATGTAAGAAATATAATTTTAACAAAGCGATAAATAAAAAATACATATGTATTTTTTAGTTATAAGGCAAAATTGTTAAGGTGGTAATAAATTTTCCAAGCTATTTTCATTTTCCCGCCCAGAGCGTCTATACAATGTAATCTGTCTTTCATCACACGCTGCGATTCCTACATTAATCTTGACATTACCAAAAGAAGAGCAGCTTCCATTAAATACATTCTGCATCGTATCTCCTCCCATTAGGATTCAAGATATAAACGTATAAAAGCAACATTATTATTGTACCTGAATACAAAATTCTATCTTTGAAAGTCGCAACGCAGCCCGAGGCGTCGCTCGGAGTTCATCGTAGAACACAAATCGTGTTTGCGAAAAAGACAGCTATAGTTCATTTCCTAAAGTTAGAGAAAGACGATGAATAGTAATAGAAGAGGGTTTCAATTGATTGCGAAGGGTGAGGCGCCCTTCGGCTCGTGTCTATTGAAGTCCTGAGGCGGGTGGGGCAGTGCTATTAAAATTAAGCGTGCCACTCACAATTTTTTTTGTTTCTCTCTTTATTTAATTTTGCGATGGAGGATAATTTGAATACGCAATTTACATGGCCGCGTGTTTGCACATATGATATGTACGTGCCATTGTAATCAAAATTACCTTTGTATATGTATATATATAATGTCTAATTTACTTAAAACTAAGTATTATTTCTGATTCATATTATATTTCATCTTCATTCAGTGAAATCGTTATTTAATTTCAAAATTAATAGAAAGATAGATTGAAAAAATATTAGAATATTATGAACTATGCAGCTGGTTGCTTTTTAATTAAAGTGCTATATTTAGATACCTATTGCTTAGTCATATAACTTCATCGACTACACGCTAAATCCTACTAATATTATAAATGAGAAAGTTTGTATGTGTGGATGGATGGATGTTTGTTACTCTTTCACGCAAAACTACTGAACCGATTTGATTGTTTGAAATGAAAATGGCTTATATCTTGGATTTACATTTTATCCCGAAAAAATTTGATGTTTTCACAGGAATAACTCACGGAGAAAATACTGAACCGATTTGACTGAAATTTGAAATGAAGATGGCTTATATCTTGGATTTACATTTACTATTCCACGTGAACGAAGTCGCGGGTGAAAGGTAGTTATATTTTTATAAGGTTATATCTGTATTAATATAAACTGATAGAAATGAAGCAGTAACCTTACTAACTTCAAGGGACAGCTAGTCTTTCATAAAAATGACAGTGAAATTGTTGAATAACTACAGTAGGTGTGTATATGTTTCGTGTATTCTGTATGTGAAATACTTTTATTTCAAACACAATTAAATTGTTCTATGCAAGCAATTAGCGATGTATCACAGTGATCGAATTCAATAACTCACATTTTTGAGAACAAAACGAAATAATGTTTTATACTTGGACCTTAGACTTTTATGTCGCGAAATATTGATTTTTTTTTCGAAGTCATATATTTTAAATCACACAACAGAATAATATAGAACTGAATTTTAATAACTCTAACTCGTTTCACACGATTTTGAATTCGATCTTTAATACTAAATGCGATATGTACGACATACATACATACAGATGTATTTACAATATATTTATATCCAATGTTTCATTTTAGATAGCTATCAAAAGTTACGCGATGACGCAAATATATATCGCTTGATGGAGTCATTATTAACGCGCTAATCTCAGGAACTACTGGTTCGATTTGAAAACTTCTTTCAGTGTTAGATAGCCCATTTATCGAGGAAGGTTATAGGCTTTATATTGTCACGCTAAGACTAAAAGGAGCGGAGCACCAATGAAGAATATTTCAAAATCGGGGGATATTTTGCTATTGCGACAGTTTACGCTGCGTAAAAGATTAAAGTTTCGCAAAGATCATGTATGACAGAGTTGTTCCCCTTTAAAAGTTCTAAAAAAAGTCCGCGACAGCATGTCTATATTTTAAGGTTAGCTCACTATACACACTATAGCCTTTTCTATGCTAATAATATTAAACTATTCTACGGATTCCGCGGAGGAAGTCGCGGGCGGAAGCCAGTGTAGTATATAAATCAAAAATCAACTGTCAGATGAATGTTTTGATGAGCAACAGTACTCAACAGTTAACATTATAGAATACTAACTTTCACTCGCATTATGGTTACTGTTTCGCTCCTATGAGTATATAATATACCCTTTAGCCTTCCTCAATAAATAAACTATCTAACACAATAATAATTTTTCAATTCGAACCAGTAGTTCCTGAGATTATCGCGTTCTAACAAACAAACTCTTCAGCTTTACAATATTATTATAGATGTATCGTAACCATGTAATATAATTCATTTTTAATTATTTTTTATCATAAATAAAAAAATGTCTTAATTTAATTGTTTCTAGGTATGATTTTGTTTTCTTTAGATGACCTTCTCTGGTAAAATATGTTTTAAATAATTAGATAGTCATTGCACATGGATTTTAAATTACAACAGATATGAAATAAATAACTAAAAGTCTGAAATGAATGACGAACGTAACGACTTTTTTATAGATATATTTTTTTAATTTCTTCAAATTAAATTTTGGTTTCGGGTTTGACATCGTTTTAAACTCATCGACTTCATTTTAATAATAACCTCGAATATATATATTTCGAAATTATTTTTTAACATTAATTTTATTAAAAGCGTAATGCAATTGTATATATTTCTAGAAATTAACTCGTAAACTGGACATATAAAGTATTATTACGTGAATTACAGCGCCCTAACTTAATAGCAAGGCTAAATTGTAGTGCGCGTTGCTCCTCTGTTCTATAATTAGTACGTCATTATCAGTAATTACCGTTATCGGTGTAGGTAGTTGTGATAATAGCATTTGTGAAGCGTGACGTCACAGCCACTGCGATAGTTACTAAGGACCTAAACACATACGATGCGATACCGCGTCGTGTCCTGTTACGATTTATACATACAATTATACACACAAAACATAGGTATATATATTCGATTAATTAATACGTCGCCTAATCAAAGAATCTTCATTTACATAATCGTAAGGACGGACTTACTTGTTATTCCGGTCAGTAGATTGTACACACGGAATTAACGTCACATTCTTGCGATGTCACGAGAAATACATAGGTAAATAACATAGCTGCGGTTAGAATGACATGTAAATTTTACTGTCGTAATTTATATAAAACACGTTTATAACCTGGTAACAGTTACCAAGGTAACCTTATAAACAGTATGCGTGTATAAAAAGTTTAATTCTGATGTTTTATATATTTATTTAAACCTTCTGAAAAAAAATTAAATATCCGTGAAAACCGCATTAAAATCCGTTCTTTGGGAGACAGGCACACGAAAAAGCAACATTATAGAATAATAGCTAGCTGCCCCTCCCGGTTTCTGCTTCGCTCATATAAGCCGTAGCGTGATGTAATATAGCCTATAACTTTCCCCCAGATATGGGCTATTTAATACAAAAAGATTGTTCAAATTGCATAAGTAGTTTCTTCTCTTTATAATAATAGTATAAACTATTTACCGATGAACTAAAATAAAATTTTAATCATTATTGACTCCTCGAAAACTATCCGCTTGTCGCTAAGAACTTTTTCGTTTCCAATGTCTGTGAAATAAAGTTATATATTTTTATATAATATACTAGCTTTTTTTTTTTAACTGTATTGTTCTCTATTGTTAAATGTGTGTGTGCAATAAAGTTTTTATCTATCTATCTATCTATCTAGCTGACCCGTTGATCAGTTTTCGAGCGAGATGAAAAATGATTACATTACCAAAATGGCTATTAAAAATAGGGGTTGGTGATAAAAGGGTAAAATATAGGGTTGTATGTTTTTTAATGCCACATTATAGAAAAATAAAAGCAAAAATTTTTGTCCAAGAATTTAAAAAAAATTTAAGGGTGAACTACCCTTATCACTTAGCGGTATGAAAAATAGAAACTAGCCGGTTCTCAGAGCTACTGAATATGCATATAAAATATAATAAATATCAGTAAAGCCGTTTCGGAAGAGTAAGGTAACTAACAATGTGACACGAGAATTTTATATATAAGATAATATATAAGTAAATTATACTTTTATACAATTTTACACATATTAATAGTAATAGACACGTTAATCTTAAAATTTAATGTAGGCATGTTTGTGCCTAAAATGTGTTGTAAATGTCACTATATAGCCTAAACATAATTAAAAAATCCTTAGTAGCTAAAGCATATTATTCTGTTCAAGATTATATAGATGATAAACATGCTTGGATTTAGTATAAGCTGGATTCACACAGGGTATTTAATATATTTGTAACTCATAAATGTATGTACCCATCGTAAAACTTTTAAAAAGAGTAACTATCGAGTTTCTTGCCGGTTCTTCTCGGTAGAATCTACATTCCGAACCGGTGGTAAATTAATTAATTAATTAGTGTTTAGTTTTCTTTTGTTTTTGTATTGACGATTCAAAAGTGCTTGTAAAAGCCTACTTGAATAAAGCATATTTTGATTTTGATTTTGAAACAATAATTCCCTCGGTAAATGAACTATAGGGGTACTTAAAATATCTAAAAAACCGATCAAATGCGAGTCGGTCACACAAAGTACTCCGAACAATCTTACAAAATATGTGTTATATTTTATAGCTGCGTACTTTTAAAATACTTTTGTTAAAGAAACATGAAGGAGACGCACCACAACAATATCATCGAAAATACTGTAAATGTAGCATTTCCCATAAAGCCTAAACTTGAACTTTGAATCAAATATTAAATTACATTATCGATAAAAATAGGACTTTATGAACACTTTTAATTAAGCATTTACGTGTCACCGACGATATGTCAAAATTTATTTGTGTCAAGTATTAATTTTACAAATATTGTAATACGTTTATATTATAATAGTATAATACGGTTTTGCATTATACCCGGAATGAAAATTGTTACATTCTGTATAAATTTTCAACTTTCAACTATTATGATTTATGAAATACATCACACTGAGAGACAGACGAATGAACAGACGGACCGACGTATGGACAATGTAGGTTTAATAATAAAGTCCGTTGGCGCCCTTCGGCTACAGAACCTTAGGGTTCTAAAACGACTAAGTAGTTACTAGATCACATTGAATATAGAAAATTTATCAATAAAATATTTATTTTTGTATCAAATACAATAAGAGACGTTAAATGATGGATTTTAACACACGTACTCACATAAATACTTTAAATTTAATTTATTTCCCTGATTTGTGTGTACGAGTAAAATGGCGTGTCATTGTTATCCTACTACTGAGGGGCCATTATCAAGTATATGTCAAAGGTTATCTCTACATTGCTGTGTATCTACGTAATATGTACCTACCTACTATGAGCAAGTAATAATGCGTGAAATGAATCATACAAATACAGACCAAATGTCCCTTTATTTTTCACTCGCTTTTATGGTTATTTCTTCGCTCCTATGAGTCGTAGCGTGATGTAGTATACATAATAGCCTTCCTCAATAAATAAACTATCGAGCACAAGAATAATTTTTCGTTTCGAACCAGTAGTTCCTGAGATTAGCGCGTTCAAACAAACAAACTCTTTAGCTTTTGTAATATTAGTATAGATAATTACATTTTCTTAAGATTTTTTTAGATAAATAATAACTACATATTAATTTATCACATAATTTTTGCCAGACTTTATTGTAATACAATCTTATATAAAATGAAAAAATCAATAAATAGGTACACTAAAAACTTTATTACAAAAAAATGTAGGCCTCATTCAGGCCTTTCCGTGATCGACGGGCCGTGGCTACTGCCAGCTCTTGGGTCTCCAGGTCGCTCTTATTTAATATACAGATTATTTTTAAATATGACAACCGTTGTCGAACCGGATAATAAAAAATTTAAAATAGAAAAAGTTGCTGATCATTCCCAAAAATTATATTAATAACCATTAAAGCGCTGCGCATATGGAAACACTTTTGTGTTATATTTTGGATAACTAGTCAACATATTGTTTTTTTATAATCGATATAAAATCAACCATTCTATGCGCAGACGCAGCTATTATTTTTATCCAGTAGCAGTTCTTCACAGCGTATAATTAGGAATTTGTTAACAAACTTTTAACCCTCATTTTTAACACCTTAGGTGATTAACTTTCGAAAATTCTTTCTTAGTGCACACTTACGATATTTAAGGAACGTTAATGAAAATTCCATGTTTCTAGAACCAGCGTTTTCAGCTCTGCGTTGATCGATCAGTCAGTGAATATGTCAATCCGTCGGTTTTGATTTTTATAGGTATATATAGATTACGAATTTGATAAATTTCGATAACATAACTTCGATCGGTATTCTTTCGTTTATTTACTAACCGAGCCTATTTATATATGAACTATACCTACAAAGTTGATAGAATGTGACGTTTGTTTTAATCCTCGTCACCAACATTGCTACCTAGGTAGGTATATATCCATCTTTTCTTTTCTATTTTGATAAAAGGTAGAATTTTTTTTTTGATTTTTTTTTTGAATAATGTTAAATACATGTCGCATTATCAGAATATCTCTGAATTTGAAATTTTGTGGGTTAACACAATATTGCTAATTAGCATCCAGATATAGCTATTATTATTAGTATGTATGAAATAAACACGAAAATAAGAGGAGAATGGGTACATATTGTGCAACGCTGTTTACATCTCACGGCCGTCACGCGACCTCACCTTGAATTAAGCGTTGCTATTTGGAGGCTGAATAGATAAGAACTGTTCCAATCAATAACAGCGTTAAATTGGTTTTAATTCATTATTAACGATAATCGTCAAACGAAAGCTACTAAACACTATTTAAGAAACAAAACAAATAAATATGATGCGGCTTCGCGTCGTGGCACATTACGGCGTTGTAAATATCTACGACGTGCAACTTAAAAATCACGTTGCGATATCACGCCCTGATACTTTACGACATTGCATCCTGAATATTTGCGACATGCATCGTAAAAAATCACAATCCGATGTTGCATCACGGCACATAACTTAATCGCTGCGAGCCACATTATGACGTTGCGTCGTGAAAAGTTGCGATGTGCATTGTAAAAAATCACAATACGATGTTGCACCATGGCACAAAACGAAATTGTTGCAGGGCATTACGGTGTCGCGTCCTGAAAATCTGTGACGTGCGTCATAAAAAATCACAATGCGATGTTGCACCACGGCACACAACGACATCGCTGCGTGGCACATTACGAGATATGGCGTCGCGTCCTGAAAATCTGTGACGTGCGTCATAAAAAAATTACAATGCGATGTTGCACCACGGCACACAACGACATCACTGCATGGCACATTACGGCGTCGCTTCCTGAAAATTTGCGACGAGCATCATAAAAATCACAATACGATGTCGCGTCGTAAAAATCTATGTAAAAAACCACGACGCGACGAGGCAACCCAATTTTTTAATTAGATTTTACATGAGATGTCAGGTATCATCATATCACGATACGGCTGTGGAATATATTAAATTTTAAATTTATGAAAGTTTTTTATATTTTAACACCGAGTCAAAAAGGGGGTTGCATAAGTTTAACGTGAGGTTGAGGCATCGAGTAGAAATTTACTATAATATATTTCAAAACTCGGTAGATACTTTCTTAAGTAAATAAAATCGGAATCTACTTTTAATCTAACTAGGAGTAAAGACTAGCTTAAAAGAATCCAGAAGTAAATAATACATTTAATTCATAGACCACGTCTTTATTTTTCAAGTCTTGTAATGATATATCGCCAGGCTCTCTTTATTTCTCTCTTTGACATTATCTCGTTGCGAGGCAACCTCCGTAAGTCACCATGATCACTATTTGGAAGGTGATAAATAATAATGTGTCAACCCACAAAAAGTCAAATTCGGTGATATTGATGTATTCTGACAAGCTAACATTATCAAAAAAAAAATTCAAGTCATCTTAACTAAATAATTACGAAAAAAAGTTTCTTAACTTAATGTTTCTAATATTGAAGTCTGTTCCATTTTTTGTAATAAGCAATAATCTCAACTTTTAATTTTTTATACCTTTTATTAAAATAGAACAGGAAAAATGGTTACACACTTACAAAAATATATTAAGAATAGGTTTGACATCTTTAGACGCTTTCGTCATAATGAAGTCCGTGGGGCTTGACATCAGGCGCGGTTCTTAGGGGGTCACAGGGGATACGACCCCTCCAAAATGAACCACACTTAGTTTACTTACTGACCCTAGGCGTATGCATTTTATTCATACCCTTCTTCATTTAAAATTGTCACATATCGGCATACCGATACTATAAACAATAGTAACAATGCATCTTAAAATATCTACAAGCATCCAATTTAATTGCCTGTATCATAAAACCAATTAGGACAACATCGGCCTGATGGTCTCAAAGGCTGTAACGGATATAGATAGAAACAACTTTTGCATTCTGTTTAATATTAAAGCTACAATAAAGAAGTATATAATTGAAACAGTTCTTTGAACGAAATTAGTTTGCTCAATTTATATATCATTATTGACTCCCCCCCCCCCCCCCTCCTCATTTTTACCAGCGTGCATTTATAAATGGATATAATATATATATATCAATTAAGTGTAATCGGTGTTACTAAAATTTTATTGAGTTATCTCTGAATATAAATTTAAAAAATGCAGTAGTAGTTTTTCTGCCGTCAACATTTGCCATAAAACATTTTTACGAGCCATTGTGAACGTTTTACGAGAGGTCGACCGCGATTGACTTTTGACCATAAAATATGTTTTCTATGCAGCCATATTAAGTCATTCCTCCTTTTTTCCGCGACTCATTACTATTTTCAAGGTCCATGATGTCAATTTTAATGATCATTTTAATCTATATCAATAAATAAAATTGAAGTGTCTGTTTGGAATTACAAATTAACACGCTTAAAACGCTCAACCGATTTGGATGAATTGATGTAGGTACCTATAGATTGAACCTTGGAAAAGGATATAAGTTACATTTTACCACAAAAAAAAAGGGAATGTCATAGGGAATGAATTTTTTAAGCAGATAATGTCGCGGGGAGCAACTAAACTAATTGTGTTAGATTCAAAATTCGAAGGAATAATATCTTCGCAACAAAGTAATCGTAAGTAACAATTTTGGTTAAAATAGATTTTCTCAGTTATTCTATATATATTATTCGGCAAAACGTTATTCAAAAATTTAATTTTATAATAATAATATTTTTTATATAGTGATAGTAGACCGATCAGCGCGCCGAGCAATTATTGTTGATGTCACTATTCCACATGATGACAATCTTGTGAAGGCCGAAAAAGAAAAATTAAGTAAATATTTAGACCTTGCCCACGAGATTGCTGCCATGTGGAGTGTGGACTCAGCAATAATTGTTCCTATTGTCGTCTCGGTAAACGGCCTATTTGCGAAGAGTTTCGACCAGCATCTTAAGAAACTCTCGCTGAGCTTCTGGGTCAAGAGCAGGATACAAAAGGCAGTGTTGCTTGAGACGGCACGCATAGTGAGGAGGTTCCTCAACCTGGAGCCCTAGCTACTGGACGCTTGAGGTCATCTCCGCGTTCAATAGATATATGTATTTTATATATTTTTTAAAGTTTTTATTTTTATATTTTTGTAAATATATTTAAAAATGTACAAAATAAGTAAAAAGAATAAATAAGAGGAATATTTCTCACAATACCTTAAGTCTTAATTGTTTAAAAATGTAAACATATTTAGAAGTTTTTTATCTCTCCTGTAAAGTTCGGCAGTAGTATGTACGAGCTATTTCATTTAAACCGCTTTGATGTTTAAGACGTTTTTTAATGTAATTGAGTGCAGTTTTTAATAGCCTATCAATGTTACGTGACTGGGTAATGGCCTCTAGCCCTGTTGATGAGAAGGATGGAATACTTATTTCAACATTCTAGTCTATCGGCATTTAAGAGATTTAGGTACAAGTCTCAGATTCTCTTACGGTTACGAGGGCTATTCGAGCACGAGGTGAGGTATGAACAGAACGCCTAAAATACTTAGTGGCAAGGAGAATATTGCGAAGAAACAATAAAATCTGGAACATATTTGCAAATCCACAACGAAATTTCGTGGTAGAGTACGTTGACATTCTTTACATTTACTAGGACTGCAAACCGTATAATTTTAATTACATTTAAATTTAAAATAAAAACATAAAAAAAGTCTAAAACTATTACCGTACATTTTTTTATACCCGCATAAATTAGAAGCATTTCTCTGTTTAATCGCTAAATAATTTGTCTGAAAAACAACGCAAGTTAATTGTTCTCATTATTATAATTTTCCTAATAGGAAATGACAATGCCCAGTGTTGGCCTAAGATAGCGCCAATGCTCGTCAAGCTTGACCGTCAGCGTTGGTCTAACTTTGGTTAAAGTGTGGTATGATAACTAAGGCCTACGCCTGGTGTACAGTACCTATTGCTGGGCCAGGGCTTGGATCAGTATTGAACCAAGGCTCGGTTGTCCACGGTTGGTCCTAGCTCGGCCCGATCGTTCAAGGATGGGAGCTCCTACACTGACGACAAGCGACCCGCTCGAGACGAAAGCCGCGTTAAAATCCGTTGGGTAGGTTAAAATATCGGTAACCGACTGTATTTTATAATATATAAAGATAAGAAATAAAAATCGTATACACCAAATCCGCGTGGAATCACAATAACGCTGGTATAAATCAATTCCGATGAACCTGAAATATGGTTCTAATTACGATAAATTATCGCTATCAAAAAATGCCACATTCTGACCGATATAGGACGCGGAAACCAAAAAAAATAAAAAAAACATCAGCCAAACATAGAACCACCTTTTTCGAAGTTAAAAAATTAGAAATCAACTGTCAGAATGTAGCATTTTGTGATGATGATAGTAAACCGTAATTACTGTGCTATGTAAATACAAATGCTTGTTTCTGTGCAAAACGTTCTGCATCATAGAATCTAAAATTAATAGGTCAATAGAGTTGTGTCATAAAATTTCTTTGAACAGCACAATGGACGGAATACAGCGAGAAAGGAAGCTGGTCAGCATTGTCTATTGATTCATTGAAATAGTTAGCCACATAGTCAACCATTCGTCATTACTTCATTTACTCTAATAGATAATATTTTAATATGATATTAAGTATATAATATGTTTTATATGACGGCTTGAGGTTTCAAAATGTCGATGTTAAAATATTTCAAGCCGAATTCTCGGCTAACGATGTGTTTTTAAGTTTTCAATTAAGTATTAGTTTTATTTTATTTATTTATTTATTCTCAAACAACTTCGGCCCTTAGAAAAGAACATAATATACTTTATAATTTAAAATTATACTAAGCTTCGTAACCTATAAGCCAAAATTCTGTTGTGTGCTGGTTTTGATTGCAATCGTGCTCGGTGCGGTGAAGGATCGCTTCGTAAGGAGACTTGCATGTGTCCAAAGAAATGTTTACATATCATCTGGGATAGTGCAAAACTGAGTAACTAGCTTTTGCAATATGGATTCTTTTCAAATATTAAATTTCGTTATTGATAAAAAAAAACAAGCTAGCTAAAAATTATATCTATACTCATATATATGTATAGAGCTGAAGACTTTGTTTGTTTGATTGTTTGCTTGAACGCGCTAATCTCAGGAACTACTGGTCCGATTTGAAAAATTCTTTCAATGTTAGATAACCCATTTATCGAGGAAGGCTATAGGCTATATGTTATCACGCTAAGATCAAAAGGAGCGGAGCACTAAAGAAGAATGTTTCAAAATCGGGAGATATGTTCCTATTGAGGAGAGAGTTTACGCTGCGTGCGCTGCGTAAACAGTTAAAGTTTCGCAAAAATCATGTATGACAGAATTGTTCCCCTTTAAAAGTTCTAAAAAAAGTCCGCAACAGCATATATATAAGGTTAGCTCACTGTAACCTTCTTTATGTTAACCAAATTTTTTCTAAAATAATTCATTATAAGCCCAAAGTAACTATTCCACGCAGACGAAGTCGCGGGCGGAAGCTGGTTATCTATATTTGTAAAATTAATACTTATCATAAATTAATTTTGACATATTGATATGTCTACCAGTAGATTAAGTAGCTAAAATAGCTGCGTCTCATACTGTGAGTATGAGCCGAAAAGATCCAAATCCTTTCCATGCGTCTTGATCCCTTTCATGTCACATTCGTTTTTCAGCTGATAACGGGATCGCTTTACATCTATTCTTCCTGTTTTCATCTCGGTTAACGGCCTATTAACGAAGAATTTCGATCAAAATCTTCAGAAACTCTCGCTTGATTTTTGGATAAAGGGTCGAATACAGAAGGAAGTATTGCTTGAGACGGCACGTATAGTGAGGAGATTCCTAATCCCGATGCCCTAGATGACGGTGGCCTGGCTCACTCTCTGCCCCCAATAGACGATATATTTTATATTTTTAAATATTTTTTTTGTATATTATGTATACAGAATGTATTTAAAAATTGGTGAAATAATAAAAAAGAGACAATTAAAGATTAAGTTAAAAATCCTCGTGAAATATCAGAAACGTACGTATTGTCTCTGTCGAATAAGTTGAATGGTAATTCCGGTTATAACCGGACGAAATATCTGATCGGAAAATTAACTACTTAATCTTACTTTTTTTTACTTTTATTTCAATATTCTATAATATGAAATGAAAGTGTTTAGGCTGCATAAAGCGCAAATATAATATAATTTTAATTAAAAATTACTTTTTATTTTAACATTTGTTTGTTTAACTGGTTAGGTATTTTTCGCAGCGATATTTTACATTAAATACCAATACCTACATTAAAAAATCTTTTATAAATAAAGCATATTATACTATACAAGAATATTTTGATGACAACGAGGCGTGGATTTGACAAGCGTTGATTTTCTATCCGGATAACATAATTACAATGTAATAAAAATACATTATGTATAAATGATTTTTAAACAGTTACTATCGAGTTTCTTGCCGGTTCTTCTCGGTAGAGACTACATTCCGAACCGGTGGTAGCTTTATAAAAATCTAAAATAAAAATTTGACATGTAACTTGACGATTCGAAAGTGCTTTAAAAGCCCATTCGAATAAAGTATATTTTGAGTTTGAGTTTGAAATAGGTGTTATTAGTATTTATATAAAAATAGTCTGTATACAAGATGATTCCGAGGAAACATTAGATCTTATAGGCTCGTGTACCTTTTATGAAAAATAATTTTAAAAAGTTCAGTTCAGTTTTTTTTTACTTTTAAATATCGATTCTGCTAACGCTGATAATATATCCAACACACGCCCAGTTGACACCTTGTATATAAAAACTGATACTGACAGACTCATACCGCGACTTCTTCAATCCGATCTGCGCCCCCCGCCCCTCCCCACCTCCCCAAGAATCGCGTTCATCAAATAAGGGATTCTATAAAGCTAGCACATTCCGCAAAAAACAAGTTCAAAAGACCTTAATTGAAACTCGCTCGCCCTGTACATATTAGCATTTCCTCGCGTTGTAATCCGCATCTATAGCTATTGATCCACTTCTGTAAGTCATTACGTGATGATATATAGCCTATAATCTTCCTCAATAAACAGGCTATCTAATACCAAAATATTTTTTTTTAAATCGGACAGATATATTTCGAGTTTAGCGCGTTGAAATAAACTCTGCAACTTTAGTAGCAGCTGCTCTATGCGGTTGTGATTACTGCTTCACTCCTGTAAGACAAAGCGTTACGTAATATAGCTTATAAGCTTCTTCAATAAACAGGCTAACAAACACAATTTTTTTTAAAAACTGATCAGTAGTTTCAGAGATTGCCCCATACATACAAACTTACAAACTTAGAAACACATTTTACCTTCCATAATATTAGTAGGTATAAATGAAAACGTTTATGGACTTTATTAACTTTAGTGCTTTGCTATGATATGACGGACACATCGATTCTTATATAATTATCCAAAATTAATTGATACATAAAAATGTTTCAATACAGTTTTTGAAAAGGAAATAGGGCTCAGTACCAACATTAGGTGGAAAATAATTCTATTTATTGAATCGATTGAAGAACTTTTTCTCAGAAAAACTAAGACGCGAAGAGATTTGATATTAGTTTACCATAAAACAAGTCCAAGCAATTGTGATCGAGGCAATTCACATTAATCCATAGATAATTAGGGATGAAATAAAAAAAAGGAAGTGAATAAAAATACTCAGCAAAATGTAATAAAACGTAAAAAATGTACGTACAGCCGTACAAAGAACTTCTCTTTAATGAATTCTGTTTAATAAAAGACAATTATTGTAAAATATTTAGTTCAAAGTTAAATTATTACTTAATTGATTTCACTCGCGAAACATAACATTGGTTTTAAATAATACGCGTATATTATATTTAAAATATAGCCTATGATTATGAATATCAATGCATCTTTCAAATGGTACCATAATTTTGAAATAGAATAAGTAAGTTCAATGGATCCGATGTTTAATTCGCGCGTACAAAAGTCGCTATCGTTTAACTATATTAGTATAAATTGAAATATCACTGAATGTTAGCTGTATGTATATTCTTAAATATGGATGCAACGTGTCAAGTTCGGAACCATTGATGTGTTCTAATAATGCGTTATTATTTCACATTATTCAAAATTTTTTCAAGTAATAGTAAACTAAATAAGTACGGATAACAGTTTCTTAATTTAATGATTCGAATGTCACGTTCCATATTTTGGATTTATACAATAATCTCAAATATTTGAAAAACTTTTTATTACATTTTGCTTTTAATTCATTATACCTTTTATCAAAATAGAATAGAGTCGATGGATAAATACGTCTTCAAATTTGTTCAGAATAGTTTTGACATGTTAGACGCCATTTCCTCAAAATGAAGTCAGTGTGGCTTGACAGTGTATTGCTTATAAGCTTTCTTGTATATTATTGTAACTGAAACATTCTTCAGTTTTAGTCCACAGTATTAAAATAAGACGTAAATTAACGAAAATTAATGGAATGAAAATTATGTAGTTTATATTTCGTTGTCTTAGTTTATATTTAATTACGAGGAAAAAATACTATAACGATTTTGAAAAAACGATTTGATATAAAGATAAGAAGGTGATAATTTGATTTAGATAACTGAAGACTCGGTTAAAGGCATCGACAATTAAAATAGGCTGCGACCACTATTTTAACCCTTGGTCTAGGCAATAAAATAGTAATATAAAGTAAACAAATGTATTTTGATTTCTGTTTTCAAACATTGTTTATACAGTGATGACTTTGCTTTAGCTTAGAATTAGCATATCACAGTGAAGAACGTGAACAAATAAAATGGATTTCGTAATCATATTTCGTCACAATAGCGCTAGAATGCCAGATCTATCTATCTATCTTGCCTATTGTTGTTCATCTATTTCGCAGTTAACAAGGCCAAAAAACGGTAAAATAAAAAATCTGCAAACTGACATCGATTCTATCACGCTCATAAAAAACGAACACAATGCGTCGACAACACCACACGTCCCGCTACCCTCACGCCGGCTAACCCGTCTGCTAATACCATAAAGTTCCATTGGACTTATTTAATAAAGAATACACCTTATTTATATAATGATAGAATTGTCTTTATTTTGGCAATTGAAATTAGAACTCTCTCACACTAAGCGTAACAAATTGAAGCTAGCTTGGAATCCGTCGCCGGGCGACGCGGCGTTGCCGCTCCGTGCGGGCAACAGCGCTGCTTTCTGCTATGTATATGGGTGTACTACTGGCACAACTGGCGCCGAATATTTATTGTATACTAACAGAATACTGACGCACGCTTAGGGCGACAGGGTTCCATTCCTTCGAGGAATATAATAAAATATACTTTACGTCCTCGTTTTAGGGTTCAATTTGTTTTAGATTTTATTTTAATAAGACCTTATTCTAATAGATAGTTTTTCTATGTGACCGTCCAGGTGGCTATGTATAGGTCGGTTCGATATGAGCTGAATAACTCGCAGTGGGCTTAATCTGAACGTAGATAATATTACACCGGATTACGTATAATTAATTAATAGTGAAGGTATTCGAGTGAGGCGTGATAACTCGCGAATACTTAATAGTACCCCTGTTTAATTTATATCATTCGTTTGTTCGATTATTCGTATAATCCAATAAATTTGTATCCATTAGTTTTAATGTTTTGTAATATGGACTAAATTTAATACCACAAGCACAAGCACTTACAAAGCTATACATGCACAAATTTAAACATTTATAGAATAAGAAAAACCATTTCTTATAAATAATATGCGATTCGTATAAATATAATCTAAAACCACCAACCATTTTATATTAGCCAAAATAAATTCCTGGTTCATAAATAGTACATATCAAGGCCGTTACTATTAGGAATAGGTATACATCACTGCTTTGATATCGTTATCATAAATTATAAAACAATTTTTGGAAAACAACAAACTGCAAACGTAGCTAAGATAAAAAACAATGATAAAAATATGTATTTTCTTTATCAATTATTGCTATTCAAGTGTAGCAGCAAGCCGGTAATTAAAATTCGACAATTATCAATAGCCTTGAATTGTTCAAACATAGTTTAATAGACGTAAATGAATATTCACGACTGTATTCTAGTTTAACAAGCCAAAATCTAGTATTACATACTACCCAGAAGTGTGTCTTATTCTGTTATTTTCAGTTATTCTCTAGAGCTCTGTCCACTATCTATTCTTCTCGACGTCAACAACTCGTTGCTAGGTTACACTCCATGCTAGTGACCAGTCCCAATAGGACCACTTAATAAAATTTTAACTTTGACAACCCACAGTCCAAACCGATGGATGAACTAGTCATTACATTTTCTATAAGACTTTCTTGTACAACGTAGATGAGACAAGATGAAAGAAGGGATGAAAATTAAATTAAGTACCGTAACACAATTAGATATAGTTAGTTATATAATTTTTTATTATATAAATGATTCAGTTCAATCATTCGGGCCATAATTTCTCATCTCTTTCTCTTATGTATGGTTACAAGTACGCCACATTTGTTTGCTAAATATGACAAGAAAGGAAAAGACTATATAGACTAGAAAATACTTTATAAGATAAGAAAAGAATAGACTATATATGGCATCTAATAAAAATCGTATCGATGTTTTTAAAACTATTTGTTTATATAACAAACTCTTCGACGATCTTCGGATAAGTGCGGACTTAAAAGTTGGAAGAACTTACCGTCATAGGAAAACAGTAGTAAAAAAATATGTTTACCAATCGGTAACTGTTAAGTTAATCCTTTCGATTTATGAAACAACCATTTTTTAGGTTCTTAACGTTGATTATTTTTGTTAATCCAATTACGAAACTTAAGACAAATCTACTTTAACGAATTACGATGTACATA
Organism: Hypolimnas misippus; assembly: GCA_037950945.1. NCBI lineage: Eukaryota > Metazoa > Arthropoda > Insecta > Lepidoptera > Nymphalidae > Hypolimnas > Hypolimnas misippus. The sequence continues at coordinate 5,202,151 of JBBEEQ010000024.1, forward strand.
TACTATGTAACGAAATCGTGGAAAATAAAAAAAATATATATTTCATTTCTCATAATACATTTAACACTCCTTTGTTGTCTTGTATCTGTTTATATTAGGATCGTAACAAGCGCAAATTTGTTCCAAAACTATTATTATATTGAACGTAAAATTTGTAAATACATATTTGATAAGTATCTCGACGACATAGTATTATGTAAAGAATTATTAGAAGCAGGAAAAGCGTATGATCGCAAAGCTGCGTAAAGATCCCTTCAGTTGAATAATGTGTTAAGATCTCTTGACGAATTATTAGAGAAGTTTATGACCTGAGAAAAATTATTAATTTTTAATAAACTGCTATTAGGGATGATCTATAAATATCTCTTTGTCAAATTACCGGAGTAGATAGTAATCTGACAAGATTTATTGTAAGAGAAAAACTCTACAACGATAAAATTTGAACAAAAATATAAGCAGAGAAAATGCTGTCTTTTGCACACATTAACTAAAAAAAAATCTTTAACATTATGATCTCTTTTCTTTTCAGAGTCTATCGTATTTCGAAGGATAGTGTGATTATAGTAGTACCGTAACTTACTGAAGTTAACGTTTAGACGCTGATAAAATTAGCTTTGAACTAAACAAGTATTCTAAGAAGACACAATTTTAATCTCTCACAAAGAACTCTGTCAATTATCGAATTTATATTGAACATTTCAATGCAAAAATATAATTAGACGCTGATAAGTATATACTGTGTTAAGCCATACGAAATTCATTTTGAGAAAATGGCGTCTAAATATGTCAAACCTATTCTTAATAAATTAGTTTGAAGACGTATGTATCTTTTCTTTTCTATTTTGATAAAAAGTATAAAGAATTAACTGATTGGTATAATAAAGACTTTAATCTAATAATAAGTTTTTTTTAAAATATATAAGATTATTGCACAATCTAAAATGTAGAGCGCACTTCAATATTCTAAACAAACTTTTTCCGTACTTATTTAGGAGACTTTGATTTTTTTTGAATAATGGTAAATACATGAATTATCAGAATACATTAATATCTCCGAATTTAACTTTTTGTGGGTTGACACATCGACACGTTGCTTGTCAGCATCCATTTCTAAGCACGACCAAAACTTATTTATTAAACGCGATTTCTCTAACTTTATGTAACCCAGGATAAGTATTTAAGAATTCTAACCAAATTTTACATATCAAGATAATAAAAATCTATACTAATATTATAAAAAGCTGAAATAAGATTTTAAGTTTGTATGTAAGAGGTTAATCTCTGAAATTACTGATCCGTTTTGAAAAATTATTTTAGCGTCGGATAGTCTGTTTATTGAGGAAGGTTATAGACTATATTACATCACGCTACGACTCACGGGAATGAAGCAGTAACCGAAAACGCGAGTGAAATCGCGAAGGGCAGCTAGTAAAATAAAGACGTTTCGATTTTATTGTGAAATATACAAACCCGCGCGTATATCTTCTAAAAAAATATCATTATCATTTTGTGAATAGTTGGTTAATAATTATTAAAAATATGGTCGATATATTTTCGTAATAGCAGACAAACAAGCCGGTGGGACACTTAATGTTAGGTGATCATCACCGCCTATGGACGTTTGAAGCGCCAGAGAAGCCATAAATGCGTTACTATCTTAAAAATAAATGGATGATGAAGGAAATAGGAAGTAAGAAAAGAAATAGAAGAGGGAATTCAGCTTCCGGCTTTTTCACTCACCGTGCAATATGCATCATATTAGCAACTACACGCGGTATTTCTGTGAAAGTGTGGTACAGTCCCTGTCGAATCAGCCATCCCAGCTATAATTCGTAAAGGTATTTCTCCGGCAGTAACGATAATATAAATAAGACTAAAAAAACAACTTTAAGAACAAAATACGCATTTTCTTCCTTTGGATGACAAAACAATTGCTTTTATTTTGATATGAACCAAACCTAAACTTTATTTAATTTGATTAATTCTATAGGACCAATCTCGGTTAAGAAACAAAGGAGTTTATAATTCGTTGCCGTCGTATATTTGTTTTAAAATAAAATAAACTACGAATGAACACCGCCTCTTTTTCAAAGTCAGTCGAAAATCTGATGGCGAACTTAAAAAAGATTCGTATTGGAAAAGTAACAAATATTTATATATTCGCCAGTCACCTTTGACGAATATTTAGATCAATTTTTTTACAAATAATTTTATGTTATTCTAAAATTCTAAGTGAAATAGAGTGTAGAGTACGATTATTTGATGGTGTTTTATTATATACCGAGTAACACAACAATAATATTATCACTGAATAAAATGTGCTACAATTTAAAATAATTATTACGAATCTAAAGATAATTATATAGTCTTGAATTTTTTTGATTAATAATGGGTAAATTCGAATTAAAAATATATTAAAATATTAAAAATATTAAATCGTCAATTTACAAATTAGTCTTTAAAATATCAAGCTACCTGGGATAATTTCGTTAAATCGCTTTTCACTTTATTTAAACCAAAATGGCGGCGGAAGCGACAAACAAGGAATAGAAATCTACACTTATATTATAATAGAAATCTACACTTATATTATAAAAAGGAAAGATATGTATGTTTGTTATTAAAAAATTTCTAAAACTAAGGGTCGTTTTAAAAAATTCTTTCACCATTGGAAACCTATGTCAACGCTAAGTAACATAGTCAATATATTTAATGCTAAAAAATTAGGGATCCTTAGTAAAATATCAAAATAATACAACAAAAAAACATAAATGATAAGCGTTAAAAACATTTCAAGAACTTTGTACACCCGTGCAAAGCCGGGACGGAGCGCTAGTAATTTAATAAACATATAAAGTAAAATTCACGTCAAAAGACTGCAAAATTTTTATATTCAATAGAGTGAAACTCGTGTTTGAATCGAAAAAAAAATTTGAATGAAGACTTTCTTTGTACGGTTTTCTTCGTTAAGAAACCTTACAATTTCTACCTATTAAGTTCTCTCTTTTAAACGATATAAACTCGTTTCAGATTTCTTTCTAGGGCTCTAGTTATCTAGTTCATACAGAAATATACATTTCCCAGTTATTATTGCTTATAGTAAATTTTGTTGATCTTACTTTTGACTTCATCGTCGCCAATTTTGTCGTATATTCAGGGATAATATGTAGTAATTCATTAATAACAATTATTCCTTAAACAGTTACTATTTAATATTTACTTTTTATACTATAACTGCGACCCGTCCAGGGTTCGCATGTATGCAATGTGTTATTAATATCAGATTGAAAATCTCTGAAAATCTCGACTTTTCTCCATTAGGTAATATACGATTCATATACATATAATACTTCCACTTGAATCACTCTGTTTATTGAAGAAAACTGCATTAAAATCCATTGCGTAATATGAAAAATAAGCGTACAGACGACGGGAAGTGACTTTGTTTTATATTATGTAGAAAAGTAACACATGTGGATTCTTTTATAAAAACCGAAAAGCAAGCTAAGGGCGGAAGAAAGGTATTTAGACCACAAATAACCAACACTATTAACTTTTTTATTGCCATAGTTAAATTAACAACAGTTTTTTAAGGAAGTTTTGTGCTTGACGCTGGTCATTTAACGTTGGCATATAGTATATGAAGGAAGGTAATATTTCAAATAAAATGAAATACTTATGTAAGTTAAATGCAGTGGTTTATACTGTCTTCAAACAATAAAAATTATGCACATGTTATATAGTCCATTTTTTTAAACGTGTCCCTTCACAAAATTTATACAATTTCATTATAATTAAATTTATTAAAACATAATGCTGATAATGATAGTATTTTTGGACGCTGATAAGCAATACTGTGTCAAGACACACGGACTTCATTTTGAGAAAATGACATCTAAAGATGTCACATCTATTCTTAACAAATATGTTTGAAGAAGTATATATTTTATTTCTTTTATTTTTGGATGAAATGTATAATGAATTAAATTCAGACTAATATATTTAATATATTATCTAATAAAAAGTTTTTCAAATATTTGAGGTTATTGTAATAATTACAATTAATTAAGAAACTTCCCGTACTTATTTAGTTAATATGACTTAAATTTTTTTTAATAATGTTAAATAGATGCTGCTGTATCAAAATACATCAATATCTCCCATATTGGGACTTTCTGTGGGTTGGCACATTATTGCTAATCACCATCCATTTATGCTTTAATAATTAGTAGTCTGTAATGATTTTTCAGCGACTACGTAACAAGTATTTTTCTATTCAACTATTTCTTATTTATCTAAAAAAACTTTTCAATACACAAGTAAGCCGATATATCTAATAGAAAATAATCCTAACGAATAAATTAGCCGACTTTCAAATAACGTTAATGTATGTATAAGGCAGGAATTACATTTGTAAGTTTTATACTCGAAACCGATATAAACCATCTCTGTAACCTGGTAACAGTCACTTAGATAACCATACATAAGCTGTTAATTTCAAGAAGTAAATAACAATAAATTCGTTCAGATGTAAAAGCAGTGATATAAAATTTATATAAATATTATGAGTGTGTGAGCAATACTTACAAGTGTGATACTGGCCTTTGTCGGATTCATACGCATTACGGTAATCAATTACGTGTTGACGCAATCGTTTTTCCGAGTCCGTCGGTGCCAAGCGGCGAGCCGGCAACGTCGCGGCCAGCCTTAGGCCGCTAGAGAAAGCAGTTTCTAATCTCGCGTCGCAGTCATTGACTCCGCTGCGGTATCGTTTTAAAATACTACTGCATAACCTGCATTGGGTGAGTAAAACACGTTAGTAATATTTTAGAAAATTTATAGTCTGAATTTAATGTAATGGCTATATATAGATGGCCTTTTCTCGATCTGATGTTACTAAGAACTAAAACGACTGTAATTTATTGTGACTGTGCATTTACGCCAAATACAGACTCCAAGGATGATATAGTTTTTTGTTACATATATTTCACCACCTAAAGATTTTAAACAAAAAGAAAGAAAACTGAAATATAATTTTTCAAATGAAAACGTTATAATTATATGGCTTATAATGGATTTTATAATTGAAGTAAGTTTAAGAAAAGCTTATCACATTTTTGACAATATTATTCACAATTGGACGCTGATAAGCAATAGTGTGTCAAGCCACACGGACTTCATTTTGAGAAAATGGCGTCTAAAGATGACAGAGTTTGTATAAGTATTTATCCATCTTTTCTTTTCTATTTTAATGAAAATTATAATTAATTAAAAGCAGATTTTTATAGTAAAGATTTTTATGTAATAATAAGTTTTTCAAATACATGAGATTATTGCATAATTGAAAATATGGAACATCCTTTAATATTTAACATCAAATTCTAAAATTAAGAAACTTTTTTCTGTACTTATTTAGTTTAGATGACTTAAATTATTTTTGAATAATGTTTAATATATGATGAACTATCAATATGCATCAATATCACCGAATTTGACTTTTTGAGGGTTGACACATTATTGCTTATCAGCATCCATTATTATCATCCTAGTATTTTATGAAATCGCATATTTTAATTAATAATACCTAACAATATATGTGGTATTTATTCTTAATAAATCCTCTCTCATTTCTTCACTTAAAGAGCAATGCACTTCATAGTCATAATTTTCGTCTCAAATATATCTAAGTAGCCGAAATGTCGAATGTAATAACTAAGGAATATTAGGCGGTTCAAAGAAATATTGATTTGATTGCGACTGACGGGACGATCACGAAAACGATCGACAATTATTTTAAATGGGCGTGGTCATAATCACCGATCGTTTTTGTGAATCACTCGGATTTTTCTTATTTATAAATGAACTATATAATAACGATTAGGCAAGAATTACACTTGTAAGTTTTACTCTCCTAACCGATATAAAGTAACATTGTAACCAGTTCCCAAGAATTGAGTCAATCATCATCAAATTTTTGCGACACGTTGCCAATGATACAAAAAAAACATAGCAAGTCTTTGATCCATATAACAAGACTTCAGTAATTTAGAAAAAATAAAAACCCGACAGGCAATATAAAGAGCATAAAATCAGCCATTTTGATTTTAACAATAATTTTATATATGTAGTACTTCTCGCGCAATCAAGACGAATCTAATAATCGAATCTAATCGTAGGCATCCGCTAAAAAAAGATTTTGATTAATTCTACCCCAAGGACATAAAATAGGGGATGAAAGTTTGTACGAAATTTGGTTAATTTTAAGCCGATCGGGCTGACACTTTTCATGCATAAAGCTACTTTGACGTAGGGATCGCAGACATCCCAGACGAAGTTGTGAGCACCAGGTAGTTTAAATATAAAATTCTTACTTAAGTTACTATATTACCAGAGTTATTTGATATAAGTTAGAAGAGTAACAATGAAAAGTGTAAATCTAGCCTAAAACGAGAAACTGAAGAGTTGATTTGTTATATTATTTTCTTTACGCGCTAATCTCAGAAAAAGCGGTTCCATTATTTTTGCATTAGATAGATTAATTTACGACATTTTTCGAAAATTTATAAGCTACTAACAATCCGCCTAGGTTTCGCTCGAGTTGCATATAAACTTACAAACCCCAAATCGGTCACACTACGTTTAAAAATTATTTTAAAAATGTACAAAAATTATATATACATAAAATAAAATTTAAAAAAAAAAGGAACCGATCAAGCCAAGTAAAACATTCGAAGACTTTTAGTAAAACATTTGAAAACCTTTTACTGGCACCGACTTCAAAATTTTGTTTAAAATATTTATTTTTTCCCTTTTAGTTCGTTTTTACCACTCAAATTAGTTTTTGAAGTCGGTTCATTTTTAATAAAAAAATATTATTTTACAATTATAAGTTATGAACATAACATAAGACAGTATCTAATTACCGAAGTAACAATAGCCTCACGTCAACTGCTTATCGCCATTAACAAAAGATTACTTTTCCCGATGTAGGGCTGTTCATTATTGAGGAGTTCTGGTGCAGCACCATCAGCTCCACTAAAACATATGCATTGTGACGAGCATAAACTGCTTAGCAATCAAATTAAAGTAATTTAATCCGAAAAACTTATGATTGAGTAGTTCCGGTAGCCATTTGTGGTCTTTATCATCAGTTCCACTTTACCAAATGTGACTTTTCGAGACGAAATGCAAGAGTTAGTATCGAAAATACCGAAATCGGTACCGAATAGATGTATAATATTTGAGAAGTTCCCTCGATTTCTCCAGGGCCCTAGCATCAGATCCTGAGCTGATGCCAACGGGACCATCTTAAAAGTATATCTACTCTTTCAAAAAAAAAATCAAAATCGTAGAACGAACGACAGAGTAATAATCGGTGAACATCCATAAAAAAAAACTCCCAGACGAATCGAGAACCTCTTCCTTTTTTGTAAGTCGGTTAAGAACCATTTTCTGATCCCAGGCAGATGCATTTTATATGTAAATGTATCAAATTAATCTACTTTATTCAAATTTTTTACATTCTTACGTGTAAAACCAATGTCGCATTATTACCTTTTCTTATAAAACTAGTTTGGAGTACATCGGTTAGACGGTTTAAAGTCTATAACAGACATAGGCAGAAACTTAAGTGATTTATATGTATGTGTCGCAGCCAATTAGCTGAACTAGTCGTTCAATTAACGGCCTAGTCTCTTTACTATACGGTCGATGTCATACATCTTCTATACTTATAATAAATCTGTAGAGAGGTCAATTCTGTACATGAAATATATTTACAAAATACCTATCAGGGGGTGATTAGTGATCGATACTGATGCCAAAAATGCAATCAGTAAAATTTTTGTCTGTCTGTCTGTCTGTCTGTCTGTCTATCTGTATGTATGTTCCTTATAGAAACAAAAACTACTCGACGGATTTTAACAAAACTTATTACAATTATTCTTCATACTCCTAGGCAGGTTATAGTATACTTTTCATCACGTTACAATCAATAGGAGCAGAGTAATAAAGGGAAAACGGGAGACGTTACTTCAATTTTTAAGCTTCCGTCGCGTATGCAGCCTTAATGGTTAAAGTTACATAGAAATCACGTATGACAGAAATATTCTACATAAAATTTCCTAAAAAATATCCCACAACAGCATACGTCTATCTTTTATCGTTGACTCACAATAACACGCGTAACTCCTGATAGGTTAGCAGTTCGGAGAATTCTGATTATATTTGTTTACGCTTACGTTTATAATACTCTCACTCATCCCTAATTTAAAAAAGTTAATATTATTACCTGTTTAATAAAAAAAAAACCATAGAAATCAAGTATTGTGGATTGACATATTATATTTCCCTATTAAATTACGATAGTTAATCTGTCTGTCACATCAAAACCACTGAACCCTGAGGAAGGAAATACGCTACTTTTTTTCGAAAAACGACGAAAACGCGGACGAAGTCGCAGGCAAAAGCTAGTATAACATATACAAGTCAAACACTGTTTATTGGTTTTGCCCTCACTCCCTCCTGGCTCATGCCAAAACGTCTCAAAAATTATCACTTGATTTTTATTATTAGTGACCTCCCCCAAAATTTAAGGTTTCGATCGCGTCTTATTTTTAATTAAAAATAGGCATATTATACAATTTCGTGATTCTTACTTTGACAATCACTAACTTCCATAGAACCGTTCATCTCTTATATGATCCACTTAGCGATAAAGTGTCCAAAATATTTTTATTAGTATTTGCTAACAATGTAAAAGGTATCAACTGCCAACATTACAAGATTGTAACCTCAGCCATTTGGTCTCTGCGTTGATAAATCAATCAGTCTGTCAGTACAAACACACGTAATTATCTCTACATAGCATAAACGAAATTGCTTTTGTCGTCTGTCTGTTTATTTGCTAACTTCCACACGATGGATTTATATGCGATATGCATCATCATTTAGATATTTCGTCACGAAAAGTTATATAAATTATAAAACGTAAATACATTATCTAACCAGGAAAAAAAAAATTGCAATCAATTCGCTTTAAAATACACCCGTGCGAAGCCAGAGCGGGTTGATTTTTTTTATGTGTGTTCACCGATTTTTCTGTGTGTCCGCTGATTGCGGACCGATTTTGATTCTTTTGTCTGAAAGGGTACTTCCAAGTTGGACCCATTGTCGTGATCTGATGCTGGAATCCTTCGAGATATTGGTATTATTCATTTAGGATATTGGTATTAAATTAAAAAACTTTAATACGAATATCCTGAAGTTTTCATTTATACTCCTCTTTGCAGAATATATTGACGCTGATAAGCAATACTGTGTCAAGCCACACGGACTTCGTTTTGAGAAAATGGCGTCTAAAGATGTCAAACCCATTTTTAACAAATTTGTTCGAAGAAGTATATATCCATCTTTTCTTTTATTTTTTGATAAAAGGTATAATGAATTAAATTCAGACTTATATATTTAATATATTATCTAGTCAAAAGTTTTTGAAATATTTGAGGTTATTGTTTAAATTGCAAAATATGGAACGCATTTGAAATTCGAACCAATTAATTAAGAATCTTTTTTCCGTACTTATTTAGTTTAATTTCAATTTTTTTTAATAATGTTAAATAGGTGATGCAGTATCAAAATACATCAATATCTCCGAATTTAACTTTTTGTGGGTTGACACATTATTGCTTATGAGCATCCATATATAAATATAACTTTTGCTAGACCATTTATCGCTAGTAAGTTTTATCAAATTGGTAGCTGTTAAAATTAGCGAAACATAACCTACAGTAGATATAAACGCAAAATTTTGACAGACAGCTTAACGCAGTGGTCACTGCAACTGACTAAAACGCTAACCGTCGCGGGTTCGAAAGGTACAAATCAACATTCGTATATATGAAGGCTGCCTTTGGCTATACAGGCTGATAAACACATTATCCTCGTTTTCGTCACGTCGGTTAAATATTGAAATCTTTTTGTCCGGTTTCAACCGGACAAAAAGATTTCAATATTATATAACAAAAACCTAAACATAACAAAAACCTAGACAAACAAAGTCACATTCGTATTTATAACATTATTAAGATTAATTTTAAGGGCAGTACATCATAGACGGGTCCAGGTGGCGCTGAGCGTGATAGAGCTATCACTGATAACTGATAACCTATCAGCTTATCGCTTCCGCTGCACGCAGCTGCTTCGGTTTTATCGCGAATTCGCAGTTTTCGTTTAATTAATATTGAACGCTAGTGATAATATTTAAAAGGATTTTTTTTTGGAATTGACTTCAATTCGCTATCAGTTTTCTTAATAATAAATTTATAATATTATTATATTAATAATGTTAAAATAATATAGTTACGTACTATTAAAAGTTTCATATATTGCGTTAAAAAAGACTTCGTTTAAATTAAAACAGAAAATACTTTTAAAATTAAAAGAACAACGTGTATTTACATAAAAAGTTACATAAAAATAATTTATAGTTATAAAACGCGATTTGTATGTTTCAGATATGTAATAAATATTGAATTAATTTACACTTTATTTCGACAGCGATACAGAGTGTTAATTTAAAATCTATCGCTCTCAAAACTAACCAATTTTTTTCAGAACAGCCTCTCTGTATAGATTAAAAACCAGATATCATCTGCCAGAATGTAAGATTTTTATATCGACAATTTACAAAGTAGACCTTACTTTGTCTGTATTTAATCGTTAAACTGAAGTAATCTATAAGGCCATAAATATTTTAAGCGAAGGTATGTTAATTGTATCTAAATACATATTCACTAAGTGTTTAAAATTGTTGTAAAATTTTAGCATGGAAAAAATTAACGCCACTCAAATCGATACCTCCCACGTAAGTTGTTGTAACCCCAAAATTACAATTTTACAGGAGAGCACTTTTAATCCGTTTTAGTTTGAAAGTTACAACAAAATACGCCTTTTTTCAGGCGTATTTTGTTGTTTAAAAGATTTTTGGTATTTTTTCACTTTAAATGCACTAAGCAATGCAAATTCGTGTAGTATTCAGTAAAAACGCTAACGGAAATTTTGTGGCTTACAATAACCTACGTGGGAGATATCGAAATATTTGAACTAAAATAAAATTTACTACCGGTCGGTCAAATCTTTAAAATAATCAATGTCATGGATGTTCTAATGACTTCGCGGAACGCTGAAACAAAACATAAAATTAAGAACAGTTCCACATAAAATGATAATTACTCTTGATTATTTGGACGATGATAAGCAATAATGTGTCAACCCACAAAAAGTCAAATTTGTAAAGTGTATTTTGATAGTGCATCACCTATTTAACATAATTCAAAAAATTCAAATCATATAAACTAAGTAAGTACGGAATAATGTATTTTTAATTATTCTTTTCGAATTTCAAGTGCGTTCCATATTTTGCAATTTATACAATGATATCAAATATTTAAAGAAAAGTTCTTTTTTTTCGTTTATTAGATTATATATTAAATATATCAATCTGTTTTTAATTCATAACACGTTTTATCAAAAAAGGAAAGAAAAGATAGATCTTCAAACATATTTATTAAGAATAGGCTTGACATGTTTAGACGCCATTTTTCAAAATGAAGTCGGTGTGGCTTGACACGGTATTGCTTATCAGCGTCCATTTTATTCCACATCGAAGTAACAAAAAGAAAAGGTAAACACATATCAACTTTAGTATTAAAACGTCTTTGTCCGTCGAACCTCTCACGCGTTATTCGAAAATTGACCTTAATTTTATATCGAATTTTAATAAAATTTTAACGATCGTAATAAAATTAATTAAGGAATAAAACGAAACATTATTATAATACGGTCGCTTTCGTTTAACCTTTAGGAATTAAAAACAATCGTAGCCTTGCGGCCAAGGTCCCCACTTATCAGCGCAGCGCGTAAGTAAATAGCGATTTAAATATATGAACATGATAAATATTTAAATGTTTAAACGATGTTCGAGTGTGCGCACGTCATGGACTAATAGCGTATCCGCTTTAACTGATTGTAATTCGATTTTTTTTTCTTATTTGATAAATTATGGCCTCCGAATGGTTCAATCTTAAGATTTGTCGGAGACCACCCTGTTGAGGTAAATAGGTACTTTACACCTCAACGTACGATTACAAAACGCTTGTAATTAATGCTAGCATAGTATAATTGTTTTTGTAGAAAAATATAACCGATTTCAAAGACTTCAAGAAAACTTTTTTATACATAGACATAGGGCAACAATCGAGAGTCATTAGTTATTAAAGAGTTTCTGTTTTAGGATATACCGAAGATCTATATATATTATATACTAAAACCTGCCGTGATAGATATATATTTTAATAACGAAAACCCCATCAAAATCGGATCTGTAGTTTTTGAGAAAATCATGGCCATACAAACTTACATAGATACATACCTATTGTTATTAGTTATTAAAGAGTTTCTTTGCCTATATCCGAAGATCTTAAAATATTATACACTAAAACCTGCCGTGATAGATATATATTTTAATAACGAAAACCCCATCAAAATCGGATCTGTAGTTTTTGAGAAAATCATGGCCATACAAACTTACATACATACATACCTACGTGCCATTTCATCGGTCGGATATAGAATCTCCTTTTTTTTGAAATTGAAAAAGTACACAGTCACGTTATTGGAATCCAATGATAAGAACAAGATATCACATTTTAAAAGTTGTTTTTAATAATGGTTTTAAACATAGCCTGCAATACTATCTTAACGTAAATTAGTATGCGCGAAAGTTAACGTAGGATACGTAATTATGACATTTTAATATATTGTCGGTACATTTAATTGTAAAATTAGTTTTGTTTCCGTAATCTTATCTGTGTAATATAATTAATTAGGTATAATAATAGCGGATTTCATATTTTAATTTTTAGGCTTACTCGTATGTAGTTATATTTTTATATAACCTTCTTTTTAAATTTTAAGTCTGTTTACAATTCATTAGTAAAATAATGTAAAACTGTACAATTAATAAATTAAAATTTCTATATCGAAAAAAAGCTATATATCATTGCACAATTTTTAATACACACATTTATACACACAAAACGCCATTGGCTATTTTAAATAGACAGAAAAGAAAAAATCGATTTTTAAAAGTTATGTCAAATAAAAGAAATAGATGGATTAATTACTTTACAATCTCGAATTCTAGCATTTCTAGTTTACAATTCCAGAAGCTCAATCGATAATTATAATGTGACGGAACGCAAAGGGCCTTTTTAACTTTTTTTTCCATTGAGCATAACGCGTGTATTGCGCAGTCATTGTTCCGGGAGCCCAGTAGCGCCGTCCATTGTTAATAATGGTCTTTGTCTAACGCTTGCTTGTAAAGCTGTTATACTCTTATTCATGCGGTATTGTTTTTTTTTCTATTTTTTTTTAGCTTCACAATTACAGACCTCCCATAAAATAGCATTTTTAAAATATATCTCGGTACTTATTTCAAGGCATTAGAGAAAGTTTTTATATTCATTTTGATATATTGTCAATTATCAATGTTTTACTAAAACATTCGATAATCATAGCAGATTATCGAATGTATAAATGGAAATATAATACTTTTCTTTTCAGTTGAAATGTTATACAAAAAAAATTGAAAACAAAACGGGTTTAAATTAGTGAACAGAAAACGATAAATGTAGGTACTATTAAACGTTTAGTTTAAGTATAGATATGTGATAAGCTCATGGATTTTGGCACCCAGAATGTTGGACGACTGAATATGATAGTCGAGAAAAGTCAATTTTGAAAGTCGGGACAGATTTTTAACGTCGACTTTTGTATGGACGTAACAAATCCAGGCGCGGATCCATAACGGATAGAAAGCCATGTTTATAATAAGTTGAGAGAAAACTAACAAAATATATTAGTTTTCCCATTAAATATCATTTGAATTATTACAAACATTGAAATAAAAGTATAGCTTTAAAACTATACTAATTAATAGCATATATAATAGATCGATGTATGTTTGTTGCTGTCCCACGCAATATTACTAAGAAGATTTTGATGAAACTTAACAGAAATATAGCTTATACACGTAGCACGCATAAAAAGAAATATGTAAGCACACATTTTATAAAATATATTACAAATTGCTTTTAAATAAAACCCCATATTGTGAAAAAAAATCTAATTTGTCTTTTCTATTAATTTAACTGTTAACGTTTTGGGCGCGAAAGTTACCGCCACAAGTTTTATATATATTTATGTAATTAAATATAAATACTCACACTCATGTATTTATATAAATAGCATTGCAGAATCTAAATATTGGGTGTCATTTGGAGGTTACTCGCGTGTGTTCGGAACTCCCTCCGTCATAGTAGTAAAATTAAATATGTAAAATTTTTTGCAGCCTCTCTGACAAGTATAACCTCTCTTTACTCCTTATTCCAGACCTGTTTTAAGTGTGATGAAAGCGTTAATAGCGTTAAATTATGAAATATACCTACATACATATATGATTCTTATAAAATCACTATCAGTCCTGTATAAAAGTCCATAAATACGAATAAGAAACATTGTTGTTTCCTGTGAAAATGTTTTTAAGTTTTATATTTACGACTTTTTTCATCAATAAATCAATTTATTAAGAAATCATGATTGCTACAGTGTTAAAATGTTAATTAAGGAAAATTCTTATTTTATTATTATATTAATAAACCTGAAATATGTATTTTTTGCACATTTTCATCACTTAAATGTAAATAAATAATCGATGAATAATAATTAAAGAAAACAAGCACACGACGTTAGAATGCTTTTTACTTGACAAAAAATAATCATCAATAAAAAAAAAATGTTATATTTAATTCTAGTTATAATTTCAACAAAACTTTAATTGATAGATATAATTTTACCAAAAAAGTATAAGAATATGAGTAAAAATTATAGAACGAAGGTAAGAAGAAAAGTTTAGTAAAAATCATTCAATTTAGATTTACTCAAATTTACGTCAACAGTATTACTGATATATTTTTTAAATATATTTAAAAAATATATTATTTTTGCAATTATTATCAAGCACTTAGTCCAAGTAACCTTACATGTTTTTCAATAACATATAACTGGACACCGATAGGCAATAGTGTGTCAAGCCACACGGACTTCAATTTGATAAAATGGCGTCTGAAGATGTCACACCTATTTTAACAATTTTGTTTGAAGAAGTATCAATTTTTGTTTTATATTTTGATAAAAGGTATAATGATTGAAAAGCAGATTGGCATAATAAAAAGTTTTATCTATTTAAGTTTTATCTAATAATATTTTAAGTTTTTCAAAACTTAAGAAACTTTTTTGCCTTCTTATTTAGTTCAGACTACATGAAATTTTTTTGAATAATGTTAAATACGTGAAGTATTATAAGAGTACATCAATATCTCAGAATTCGACCCTTTGTGGGTTGACACATTATTGCTTATCAGCTTCCACATATACTAAACTGTTATAGGGCAGTACTAATGATATTTTAGAACTGGACGCTGATAAGCAATACTGTGTCAACCCACACGGTGTCTTATTTTGAGAAAATGGCGTCTAAATACGACAAACCTATTCTTAATAAATTTGTTTGTTAAAGTATATATATATATTTTGCAATATAAAATAATCTCATCTATTAAAAACACTTATGATAAAACTTTACATTAGACCAATCGGTTTTTAATTCATTATATATTTTATTAATATAGAATAGAAAAAAATTTTAGACGCCATTTTCTCAAAATGAAGTCCGTGTGGCTTGATACATTATTGCTTATCAGCGTCCATGTACAGGTAAAGTTATATCCCATGCCTTACGTAGCTAACGTTCGAAGCGAACACTCCGACCTCCACGAAATATGCGGTGTCATTACCGCGTCTATTGAATCAATTGTGCGCGGGTGGCCGCTTTAAGTAGTTTGCTCCGAACTTCCTTGTCATTCCCAGAATTAGTTTATCGTTCGGCTCGCTGTGTGCTTCTGTGGGTTTAGCATGGTGCTAATTGGCTGCTGATAAGCAATAAAGTGTCAACCCACAAAAAGTCAAATTCGATATTGATGTATTTTGATACTGCATCATCTATTTTACATTATTTAAAAAAATCAAGTCATATAAACTAAATAAGCACGGAAAAAAGTTTTTTTTAATTTAGTGATTCGAATTTCAAGTGAGTTCCAGATTTTGCAATTTATACAATAATCTCAAATATTTGAAAAAAAATTTATTCGATAATATATTAAATATCTGCTTTTAATTCATTATACCGTTTATCAAAAAAGAAAAGAAAAGATAGATATATAATATATGCTTCTTCAAACAAATTTATTAAGAATAGTTTTGACATTTTTAGACGCCATTTTCTTTAAATGAAGTCCATTTGGCTTGACACAGTATTGCTTATCAGCGTCCATATAGCCTTTCTCAGTAAATTTCCCATCTATAACTATATACAAGAAAATATTTTCTAATAAAATGAAGAAAAAAACGAATTTTGAATGTTCAAAGTAAACACCGGATCCAATGACTATGTTTTTAAAATATGGTAACATTTGAGAAGAACGTTATTCCAGATACTCATGGGCTGTATTTTATGTATAGATGCGTATTATTGTAGAACAAAATCTACATAACCGCGAGCGAACTCAGTAGCAAAAGCTAGTTTAAAATGCTGTATATAAATAGACTACTTCTAACCGAACCGAACACCCAATTTCTTCAGCTTCATAATATATCTAGATTAATTGTAAGGATGATTACGTACATATGTATATTGATTATATTAAAGGCAAGCAACAATTAACAATAATCATTAAATATAGATATAGAGAATTATGTTTAACTGTCATATTCCTAGAAGTAACCTACTGCAACTTAATTTTAAGTTGTTATTAAATATAATCCTATCTCTCTTCATCGAAACTCATTTGAAAGTGACGGCATGAGATATAAATGAGAAAACAAAAGACAGTCTTAAAATTTGATAATAATGGCTGTAGTTATTTTTTAATGTTTTAAAAATTAATACTCAAATGACGCATCTAACGTAAAAACGTTATCAAATAAAACAGCATAAAACAAAATAAATAGTTTAACTATCGTTGTCTTAGATTTTCGCGATTATTATTCATTGAAATGAAACTATTTTAAACGGATTTAAATCGCGTATATTAATTATTTTTATCATCCCGACGTTTCGAGCACTTTGCAGCGTTCGTGGTCACGGGTAGACAGTCTACCCGTGACCACGAACGCTGCAAAGTGCTCGAAACGTCGGGATGATAAAAATAATTAATATACGCGATTTAAATCCGTTTAAAATAGTTTCATTTCAATAAATAGTTTAATTTATTATATTGATTATCAGAAACTTTAATCAAATTGTCGAATGATAATTACGTCAGTGTAAATACCCGAAAACGAGTTGATTAGATCAACGGATACTAACGGGGATCCGCGGTATTTTATAAATGACTAGCAGCCTCTCGCGGTGTCACTCGCATTTGTGGTTATTGCGTCGCTGATGAGTCTTAGCGTGATGTAATATAGCCTATAGCCATCCGCAATGAATGGGCTGTGTAACGCAAAAATATTTTTTTTTTATCGGATCAGCAGCTTCAGAGATTACCTTCTACAAACTTACAAACAAATTTTTCCTCGTTATAATAATAGTATAAATTGTTAATCAAAGTCAAAGATTTTTAGTTATACCTAATTGTCCTATGTACACATAATCTTATATACACGTTTGTGAACAATTAAGTTATATAAAGAATAAATCTTTACATACTATAAAACAAAGACGCTTCTCGCCGTCTATACGCGTAGATCTTTTAAATTACACAACCGATTTTGATGCGATTTTTATCAATAAACAGAGTTATTCTAGAAATAAAAAATTATAAATATGAAAAAGGCAAATATATAATGTATAATACTTGCATACTTTAATAGTACAAAATCGAGAATATCAAAGATTTGTAGTGTGATATTTTTAAAAACATTGCACCCGTCGGGGCGGGTCGATAATAAATAAGTGAAATAAAATAAAAGCTGAATCTGATTTCTTCAATACAAGCTTCTTTCTGTTCGCGGCTTCGCGTGACTTTCGGTTAATAGCAACTATTTATATATTTTAATTAAATTAATTTAACATTCCAAATTACGGAATTGTTAATTTTAAGATGGTTGACGACTTTACTCTAATAGGTTATTTATGTATGTATGAATATATGTATGTGTGTGTGTGTGGATTCGTACCGTTGTTGGCTCACTATTTAGACTAAACGCATAAACCGATTTTGGTAAATGACGCGTCGTTTAATTCGTTATAATGGCGCGATGGTAGGTGGCAAGGTTCATAGAAAGTATAATAATTTGGGAAAATCAAAATGGCCCGTTTTGGACGCCATCATGTGAAAAAAAATGAAAATCGACGTACTGTGAAAAAGTGAGTACTTAAGTCAGTAATATTGTGCGCAACAGGGACGGGCGACTAGTACTGTACTATACTAAAAAAAGAGAATATATTTTTTTAATGAGATTATAACCCATCTGTTCATCACAAAAGAATTGTAATTTAATTACCTTAGTCGAGAAGAAAAATAAATGAAGACCTCCATCCTACCTTTTATAAAATAAATGGAATTTTATGTTCAAAAGAGCTCGTTTATTATCTTAAAATGGAAAGATTCTTCAATGTGAAATATCTTTCCATTAAATCGAAACAAATCAAACTAAAATGGTAAAATAATCTACATCATAATATACTTTTTTGAACACCATTCCTCGTCCTTTTACGAAAAAGACCGAGTGAATGGTTATTTTCCAGGGCCGGATTATCACGGGGCCCCGAGGCAATGTAATGTAAGTAAACTTTCGGACCACTACTCTTTTGAAACAACGCCGCGAAATAATCTAATACGTTTTTTATAATAATAATATAAAATGTACGCTAGTAAACAACACTATGTCAAGCCACACGGACTTCATTTTGAGATAATGGCGTCTCATCTCGGTTTCAGACTATTGAATGAAAATAGCCCACCAGCGCGCAAAACACTCAAATTTTATGAATATTTTCCACACATCTATCTATAGTAAATAAAAGGCGAATTTGCATTTCGGAAGTAAGGTAAGGTAAATTTTGTTTGTAACTCTGTACGTGAGAAGTAATCTCTGAAACTACTGATTCAAATAGAAAAATTCTTTTTGCGTTTATGGAAGAAGGTTATAGGCTATATTACATCACGCTACGACTTATAGGAACGAAGAAGTTGCCGTAAACGCCTAAGCTAGTAATACTATAAAGCTGAAGTACTTTTTCAAAACTGACTTCTAAATCAAAATACAGTAATTCATTTACTTGAATGACATACCTATTCCAGTTATTTTCTTTTTGAAATCAAATTGCGAAACCGATTTTGATGAAAAGGTACCAATCTGAAAGTATCTTTCATACATAAAATAAAAAGTCCCCGACGAATTGAGAACCTCCTCCTTTTTTGAATTTGATTAAAAAGAGGAGGTTATTTTTTTATCTTATATCGATAATATTTTTTTTTGGTTATAATGCTTTATCTTCATATCGAACCCATAGAATATTCATCAAAATTGGTTTAGTAGTTTTGTCTTGAAATAAAAACAACGTGAATAAGTAAGCTTGCATTTTGCTTGTCCTTTTAAAATACTATAAAGCTTTGTCTTTCAATTAAATCGTTCGAAACGAATGATAACTCTTATATTTAAGATTGATTTGTTTTAATTAATCTATAAAAAATCATAAATAATCGGGGTAGTATATGTTATTGTACATCACAGTATGAAATTGGTTTTAGTCTTTTCAATCGCACTATTTTATATGGCGAGAATTACATTTTATTCTCGTAATTGATATAAAAAAACTTTGTATCCATGTAACTGTTACCTAGGTAACGTTACGAAAACGGCGAGTGTCAAGAATAAGGCACTAATAGTAAATTCTTTCAAGTAAAAAGCAATGACAAACGACTTAAGTGAATCATTTTGAAAGTCTGAGTCTGAAACATTTTTTTATACAAATCTTGTTCTGAAAATAATAAAAATAACCAAAATAATTAGCGAAACATTTGCAACCGCTATGCGATGCGCTTACATACTAGTGACGTGCCTATACGTATCCGTATCTACTGATATTTGGAGTAGAAGAAAGACCGTAACCTTTTGACAGATCTTTTACTTTTTAAATGTTCAATAAATAAATGAATTTTTAATATACGTTTGCATTATGACATACTAAATTATCAACAAAACAAAATTACCTATCACGCGATGTGTCAAGTAAGAAAGTTACGTTAGTAGTAGGTTTTTAAGTGAAAAAGTTAAGATCCGTGTCCATATCCGATCTTAACACCAAATATCTGTATTCGGATCCGTGTCTGATATACATATTCTACGATTTGTGTATAGGATATTATATATATTAGGTAAAAATCCCACATATTCTATAATATCAGCATTATCTATCATCAATAGACGGTCTAACCATTTATTATTTCCTATAATTTTCTCTAGTTTTTTAAGTCATTCTGTCGTACATATACCTACGTGTGTACAAACAAATTTGTGATAGATTTGATTAGGAAATGGAGGTGCGTGCGGTAGGCAGTGAAAATCCTTGCTTCTACTTGTAACACAATAAATATGAATAGCCACCGGCAAAGTTAGCGAGTACTTCGGGGCCGCGCGCAGGGCTGCCACATAGCTGAAAAACTGTAAACATTTATACAAAACTATTCAACATATCTAAAATACATTGTAAATTAAAACTTATTATTGTGATTGACTTAATTATTTAATAATTAAGATCTATGTACAATAATATAACTGAAAATTGACAAATAAAGAATAAATTGTGTCCATCAATCGAAGACAATAAATCACCATTGTCTTATAACCTTAACTATCCACAGGCAAAAATAGAAAAGGAAATGCTTAAGTTTATAACAAATCAATTTTGTTTTATTAAAAAAAAATACTACTTGGTTTATATAACTAACTTAATTTTAATGTGTACATGAGTTCTTAATTACATTATTTAACCATATTTTATAAAGCAATACATTTTCTTTTTTTTTTTGTATTTATTTTTTAAATCTATTATGACAAAGGTACACAGTTGTACATCCTTGCGGCGCTACTGTTTACGTAATGTGTTCCGGGCGGCCGCGGCTGTGTCGGCGCGCAGTGACTCATGTAACCAAACATTAAGGCAGATTTACACAGGGTCAGTGGCTGTCGGCAGTGCTGACGCCGAAAACTGACGCATACTATTTACAAGCAGTCAGTATTTCGGCAGTAGTCGAGGATATTTCTTTTGGTGTACACACGTTTGAGAAGTCAGTGCGGAAAAATGAATTCTCGAAAACAACAAAAAATTAAAGTTAGGAATTTGTTGAGAAAATGTACCTTGGTGATGATGCAAGAACTAACTTGTATGCTTGAAGAAGAGATATCTAAACAGAAACGAATTTGGGTTAGAAAATGGATAGACGACAGAGACAAAACTGGAGGTTCTGCTCTGTTGTTAACCCAGTTGAGAACTGAAGATCCTAAAGAATACAAACTGGCTTTGAGAATGACGCCAAAAAACTTTGACGATTTGCTTATGTTGTTATCAGGCTCTATTCAGCGTCAAGATACATTTATGAGAGACGCCTTGCCAGCCAAAGTGAAACTCGAAATTACACTGACATTTTTGGCTTCTGGAATGTCCTTTCGAAATCTCAGTCACTTTTATCGTGTATCGATACCTTCTATTTCTAATTTAATACCGGAAGTGTGTTGGGCAATATATGAGTCATTGAAAACACAGATTAAGGTAAGAAATTTATGTATTAAATTTTTTTTAAGCAATTAAGAAATTAACAATAATCAACAGCTAATAGACAAAAGTAGGCACTAAGCTGTATTAAAAGCATACTTAATAGCATCAGTTACACCGTCGCTTTCACACTCAACGCTATCGTTATTAAGAGCTGTATTAGGGGTGGTACTGATGATCACCTGACTGGGATGAACATATCTTGGACTTTGAATTGGCGATGAACAGTAAAATCTCGAAGAGCTGCAATTGGGGACAACTATCTGTGTGGACTGTGTGGGATAAAATCCCAAAGAACTGTTACTTGAGGCAATGATCTGATTTACATCGGGGGGATAAAATCCTAAAGAACTACTGCTGCCGCTGTTTGTCGTAGAAGCTGGACTAGGAGTATAACGGTTCTGCTGAGGTTGTGTACGAGTAGTAGACCTCATAGAAAAGTATGTATTTGGGTAAATATTCGCGAGTCTTCTGTTTTCTATATCTGCCAATCTACATTTGGTTATTATTTTTTGTATTTCTTCTTGTGCAATTATAAATTGTTGCTCAGAGAGTTTTTTCATCTGGGAAGCCACATGTTTTCCGTAAATATCACAATCATTTTCTTCTTCTGATGGCATATTGATATTTCGTGTTACATTTTTCATGTCTTTTATCATTTCGGACATCTGAGACAGTTTACTGCGTTTTGACCTCGGTCTTGTCGGTTCATTGGAGTTTGATGTGGTCGGCCCGAATTCTGATGCTGGTGAATTATTTTCAGCGTCGGAATTTATCTCATCGTGATCACCAGGAACAGAAATATTGTTGGAAGCGTCAGAATTATCCTGAAAATAAGTTATAATAATGAGTAAAATTATACCTACAAACCTACCTACATACCTATCCACACACACATCTATGCTATAATTATAATAACTATAGGAATAGATTTGATTGTTTATTTAATACATTTTTTTTCCTTTGCAGATTCCAGATGGAGAGGATGAATGGAAAATTATCGAAAACGGATTTAACACCAGGTGGAATTTTCCCTCGTGTTACGGGGCAATTGATGGAAAGCATGTCAATATCAAAGTCCCACCAAAAAGTGGAAGTGAATTTTACAACTATAAAAAAACCAACAGTATTGTTTTGATGGCTATTGCAGACCATAACTACTGTTTCTCATACATCGATGTTGGTGCCAATGGCAGCGCTTCCGATGGGGGAGTCTTTAAAAATTCTTCGATTTATCGCCGTTTAGAAGATGGATTACTGCCAATGGATGGAATCATTGTTGGCGATGCAGCTTTTCCGTTAAAAACTTATTTATTAAAACCGTATCCAGGTTCGCAACTATCTACCAGTGAAAAAATCTTCAATTATAGGCTATCTCGTGCGAGGCGTATAGTGGAAAATGCTTTTGGCATTCTAGTTTCAAGATTCCGTGTGTTTGAAAACGCAATTCCCACCAGCTTGAATACAGTTGATGCAATCGTCTGTGCATCATGTGCCCTTCATAATTGGTTGCGAAAAAACTCTTACTCCTACATAACACCTACTTGTATAGACAGAGAGGACTCTGAAGGACAAATAATACCAGGTACTTGGAGATCGGAAATAACTCCATTAATAAGTATAAATGATCAACGTAGAGGTAACCATTCCTTAAATGCGAAAGAGAAAAGAGATTTATTGAAAAGTTACTTTATGACGAACGGGAGTGTACCGTGGCAGTTTAACAGAATTTCTTAAATTATGTTTGTTATATTTTAATACTAAAAATAAATAAACATTGTGGGTACTTACTGTTGTTTTTCTTTGTATAGATACATTTCTTATAAAAGCGTCCATTTCCTCGAACCATTTTACTTTTGGAGTATAGACATTTCCACCAGCGCCTGATTTTGAGGACTTTTTTATTTTATCCAGTTCCAAGTAGTAAGTTGCCCTCAAGTTTTTAATTTTATTTTTGACGTCGGTAGGGCCAAACTCTTTTAAATTCATTTCTTGTGCAATATTCTGCAATGCTGTTGCACGCATTTCTTTATTTCTATAATTTTGCGATTTGAGATCCCACAAGCATTCATTATCACGGTATAGTTGTACAAGTTTTAAGTTTTCCGTGTCGCTCAGTTTTCGCGTCATTTTGTGATGCGGTGCGTGCGATGCGACGAAGCGTGGTCCCCGTACAACAGAGCGGCAGTGACAGACTTGGGCATTTACACGGCGTCAGTTGCGCTGGCGCGGGTGGCGGGGGAGCGGACTGACGCTGAAAATATTGAAGCGCGAATATTGAAGTCAGTACTGATGCGACAGTACTATGCTGACTTGAAATCAATTTACATTATGGCAGTGCCAGGTCAGCACTGACTCGGCAGTGGACTGAAGTCAGTTACTGACTCAATGTAAATCTGCCTTTATGCTCAACTACTGTCGTCACGCGCG
The DNA here is from genome assembly GCA_037950945.1 of Hypolimnas misippus. NCBI lineage: Eukaryota > Metazoa > Arthropoda > Insecta > Lepidoptera > Nymphalidae > Hypolimnas > Hypolimnas misippus. The sequence goes on from JBBEEQ010000024.1 coordinate 5,226,479, forward strand.
CGGCGAACTACGTTGAACCGCGGCGATCTTTGCGCCTATGCCAATATAGCTAGTAACCTTTAAAAAAAAAAATATTTTTAAAGCATTTCTTTGTCTTGACTCTAAACATACAAATTAATAAAATTAAAGTGTCTCTTTGTTATTTCAAATTAACAACTTTACACTAAGAGCATATAAAAGTATATATGGTGCTTACACATTTTTTTTTAATTTTTCTTTCTGTGTATTAGTTTGTTCTGGCTATACGCTGAAACGGCTGGGCCGAATTTGACGTGACTTTCACTAGCTGTTAGCTAATATTATAAGAATATACTTTTACTGAAAAAAAAGTTTTTTTTTTTAAATTAATATATAAAAAGAGAATTACGCAAAAACAAAATTTAAATCAATGAAATATTGAACAACATCCGATTCAAATAGGGAAGGTAGATAGGTACTATATTATATAAATATGATAATAATAAAAGTTATATAATAATCCACGCGAACGAATTTGCGTACACACACACACATTTTATATATAAAATATTGTCCTTATTATCCGATTGTCGAAGAGGAGTTATAGTTTTCGAACGTATGTATTTCTTTAGCTCTATAGTTTAAACCGTTTGACGGAATTCAACATATCCTACCTATGTCATTAAATTCGTCTCATTAGTGTGAGTGATACTGGGATACACTATTACGAGAATTACGCGGAAAATTATGTGCCTGACTTTTCTTTTTAAATTTATGTCTGCAGTGTTTGTCCTAAATAAAAACTTTCCTACTTATCTTCAATTTCAAAACTAATTTCACCAATGGAAAGTTATAAAATAGACATTTGTAACACTATATGCAGTTTTTTTTATTTATTTTTTATTAACTTAAGTCTTGCTTTTAATAAAATTCGTTTTCCCGATCAAATTGTTTTGATTGTTGATTTCCATGCCCGACCAAGATTTTGTAAACGATTAATTTAATTTATTTATATTTTCTAAATTTGAAATAAATTCTAATTTTCACGAAGTTAACGTTTTGTATAATAATCTATGATTACTGCTTAGCTCCTATGAGCCGTAGCATGATATATTATGGCCCATAACCTTCTTTCATAAACGGGCTATTATATACAAAAATAATTTTTCAAATCGCATCAGTAGTTTCAGAGATTAATCCCTAAACATAAACTTACAAATTTACAAAAAATCTCCCTCTTTATAATATTAATATAAATGACACGAACAACACCGTTCGCTTTTATCAATGACAAACAGCCCCGTGACAAACAGCTAAAAAACAAGCGAAATATACCATTAATAACTTGTCGTGGAAACTCAAATTATTCTCGTCTCTACGTGATAGTAATTATCAGCAATTAAAATTCACCTTGTAAATTTCCTTTTTTGTAAAATTTAATAGAAACAATAACTATAACAATACCCCAAATAATAAAATATCAAAAACATTCTACAAACGAACATAAAATAAGAATACCATTCAAAAGTATATTCTAGTATTTACTGGTGTACATTCATGAATAATTAATTCGTTAAATTATAAGTGTACACGTTTATTTTAGCACTACCTGCTCCTCGCGGTTTCCCTCGCGTTTATGGTTACCGCTTCGCTCCTGAAAATCGTATTGTGATATAATATAGCCTATACATACAAATTGACAAACAAATTTTACTTCTTTATAATATTAGTGTAGATAGTAGATTGGTGAGCTGGAAATGGTGTATGTTTGAATGTATTTTTCTCAAAAGCACGCAAAGAGAAATATTTACTGTGATACTACAAAAGACGCATTAAAACCATGTTGAACACGTGTCTAGCTAAACAGTGTTTAAGATTTAAACATTGCTTAAAATATTATCTAAATTGCTTAACAGCGAATAAACTCATAAAAAAACTTATTGATAAAATGTTATACGTGACATTTGACAGCAAAAATAGGTTTTAAACATCTATTAAACTCACTTAAACGTATATTAATCTATGTCTAAAGTATGTTTAACTCAAAACTGTCTTAGACGCGCGTTTAACGTCTGTTTAAATCTTTTGTAGTAAGGCAGTTATTATCTTTTTTTAAGAAAAATTATCTAGATAACCTATGTATGACCACCTAGAATAATTTACCTCATAAATGGTACCATCATTTTATAATAGGTTCAATTATTTCGGAGATTACTGCGCACATACAACTTTCGCTCTAGGTACATTAATTTTATTATTTATTAGGTATATTAATATGAACTCTCTCGTATGGAGACGTTTAGGTATGTTTCATATTATCGATTATATGACAATATAACGTTTCTCTTACTATTTTTATTGAAAATAAAATTACAATATAATATATATAAAAAGAGAAACTTAACTATTTACAAATGGTAATAATTACGGTACTGTCCACGCGGAACGAAATGTTTCTCTTATTCTTTATATTTCGGTGACCTTTTAAATTGTATAAGCATTTCGAACAAAATATATTTACAAAGTGACTGATATAAAAGTATTAAACATTTATAATGTTTGCAAATTGAGCAACAAACTAATGTCAATTAATACAAAAATATATATATAGACTATATATTTACACTCTTTAGTTACATTTCCATGAAATATCTATATATTAATACGTGAAGCTAAAACTTTGTAACCCATTTTACGAAAATTTCGCTGACGAAGGATTATGAAATTGCACACGTATAGTTTATTTAAAGAAGGACTGCAGAACACTAATATTTTCTTTTAATTATGCAAAAAAAAAAACATTAAATAAATAAAAAAAGCATTATACATCATGTATATGACACACGCGTGAATACTCTTTCGTTTATTTTTAAAGTCTGTGGTCAAATATAATTTAAATTAATTATGGTCGAATTTCGACCACTGTGCGACCACTAGTACCTTTAAATGGTCATGGGACTAAAAAAAATAAAAGTTAAAAAAAACCGTCTTGATATCTTTAGTAGTTTTTGGACATTATTTCTTTATAAAAGATGTTTCATTAAATCAGAGCAATTTAAAAAACTAATTTTATTTTTAAATAAAGGAGACACTCCATTTACGATTTTCTTAATTGTTCGCACTTAAAAGGAGCTCAGAATTATTATAAGATAGCTTTTAAAGCGTTGTCCCAAAAAGCTTATCTAACTTCCGATAAAAAGGCATTAATTAGTTCTTCTTTATTTAAATTGAACAAAAGTGCAAACATAAATAAAATCTTATGATCTTAGACTAAAATTCCACTAAAATAAATAATAGCGCAGCATCAGTTTCTTACTTAGTAAGTATTGTGGCTCAGCGACCCAAATTGTGTCTTGGCCTCCGACACGAGTTCGCGCCACTTGTCCTGGTCCTGCGCCGTCTCGCGCCTGTCGGTGGCTTGAAGTTCGCGCAGATCTGATTCAATGACGTCACTCCAGCGATACCTAGATTGCCATTCGGTCGTCCCATATACTTTTTCTTAACGTTATAGGTATTATAGATTAATGCTATGATAATATGATATCAATCTACCTTAGAGCTGTCTATTAAAACCTACGATCAAGCCCGAAATCCTTCCCCAAATTTCTGTACTCATTTGTTATTAATTCAAGAAATAGTTTTTATGAAAATTAATAATGTTTAGAAGAACACGTTCCAGTATAAGTGTCTATCAAAATTTGAAGGTATTTTTTCCTAAAATATTGTGTGTAAAATTTTAAAATTTGAACTTTGGGATCTGAGTTTATCAACGCACGTAACAGAAGGACCGTCTTCTCCACTCTTCCATAACATAACCTTACTACCAAAACACCTGTCACTAAGCGTAATATTTCAATATTTAAGCGTAGATAACTAATCACAGAGTAAATTCAAATATCATACGTATAATCAAAATTGAAGCTATTGAGCAAAAAAAAATTGTAAATGACTATCGTTTTTGTTTTGTATTAATTAGCATTGCTCAAATAGCATTTAATGTTTAATAACTTATTACTTTTTATACAATACAATAAATACTTAACTAATTATCGAAAACTATCACTATTAAAACGTACAACATTTTGATAGTTTGAGACGTTTTTTTTGCTAAAACATCTCTTTTAACTGAAAATTTTGATAATTATACCTCGTTTCACGTAAGTGTGTAGGTCTGAATATTATATGTTTACTTATTAAGTAAATAAACATATCTCGGAAGTCACGAATAATCGAATATTTACACTCGTTTGTAATTGCAAGAAGCGTTTAATAATTGAAATTAAAGAAAGATATAAACGATTGTCCTTTTGTCTAATTTTTTGTTCTGCGCAGCGTAATGCGCAAAGTTCAGACAAACACATTTACGTGAAATAAGTTATAGCTCTCAACTTTAAGTTTTAAGCGATGTTTGGATGCATTGCGAATATTAATTGCGAGATATTCAGTGGACGGTGAGGTTTAATCGCAATCGCTTCTGGGCAACCGACATTTACCTCCGAATAAGGAGGTCGTCGTAAAAATGAATTAAATCATTTACCCGAAACACTTAAGAGGTAATTTAAAAACTGTTTTAAACGCGGCTTATGCGAGGTTATTAAAATAATGATAATGTTGAATCTCCAGCGATCGTTTTGTTTGGTTACCAAAAATGTTTTGAGAAAATCATATAATAATAATATTTTAACTCTTAACGTTTTCTGAGGATTATCTTAACAAATATTAAAAATGTGAAAATAAGTTTATATTATATGTTGCGTTCAATTTATCATTGTGATATTTTGTATACTCGTTGTCAGGGATACAGAAAAGAAATGGTGTATCTTTCATCCATAAAAAAGTTATTCGGTATAAAACCTCTGACACAATCTGAATTGATTAGCCGAAGTAACATTAACGCGAGCGAAATCGCAGGCAAAGGGTAGTTAAAAAAAAAGTATTCATTTTATTATCAGCCTTCTAACATATTACCAATCCTACGTTAATTCAAGTAAGTGACAAATATATGGATTAATTACCTTTAAAAAATACAAGACTAAAAAAAGAAACACCAGTCATTTCGTATATGATGATTTTCTTATTCCAGTCATTTTGATTTAAAAACAAAACAATTAAGCCGATTTTGATGAAAATTCTAGAAGAATAATTGCAATGTAACTTAACTCTATAAATAGAGTATACACTTTTAAATAAAATAAGAATTGTATTCCATCTCCATTTTTTGTACATCGGTTAAAATACAAAAATAACATACTGATCGTACAATTAAATTCCTACATAAACTTAAATTAAAACAAAAACACAACAATATCAACGAAAGTTTAATTGCTCTTCAAAAATGTTTATAGCGAATACTTAAACTGTGTATTATACTTATATGGTAGTCATTAGCGATGTCATTTTAGTTATGACGAAATTAATTACTGTACAACCTGTTCACTTCATAGGCATAATTAAATCATCTAGCATGCATGCTTATGTATATATAGATGCTGATAAGCAATAATGTGTCAACCCACAAAAAGTCAAATTCGAAGATATTGGTGTATTTTGATATTGCATCACATATTTTACATTATTCAATAAAAAATAAAGTCATATAAACTAAATAAGTACTGAAAAAAGTTTCTTAATTAATTGTTTCGAAATTCCATGTCGTTCCTTATTTTGTAATTTATACCATAATCTTATATCTTTAAAAACTTTTTATTGGATAATATAATAAATATATCAACCTGCTTTTAATTCATTACAGATTTAATCAAAAAAGAAAAGAAAATATGGATAAATACTTATTCAAACAAACTTATTAAGAATAGGTTTGACATCTTTAGACGCCATTTTCTCAAAATGGAATTCGTGTGGCTTAACACAGTATTGCATATCAGCGTCCATTTGATAATGCGTTATCTATTTAACATTAATAAAAAATGAAAAAGTTTGTTAATTTAATGTTTCGAATTTTAAGTGCCGTTCCATGTTTTTCAATTTATACAATAAACTCATATATTAAAAAAGCACTATACCTTATATCAAAATAGAAAAAAATGAATATATGCTTCTTCTAACATATTTATTAAGAAAAGGTTTGACACTTTTAGACGACATTTTATTAAAATTAAGCCAGTGTGGCTGGACATAGTATTGTTTATGAGTGTTCATATGAGGTCTATCTATAGATACCTACTTCATATTAATGGACGCCGATAAGCAATACTTCATTTTGAGAAATGGCGTCTAAAGATGTCGAACGTGTTCTTAACAAATATGTTTGAAGAAGTATGTATCTATCTATCTTTTATATTATTTTATGATAAAAGGTATAATGAATTTAAATCAGACTCATACATTTAATATATTATCTAATAAAAAGTTATTTAAATATTTGAGATTATTATATAAATTGCAAAAAATGGAACGCACTTCAAATTCGAATCAATTAATTAAGAAAATTTTTTCCGTACTTATATAATTTATAGGACTACATTTTTTTTAAATAATGCTATGTAGGTGATGTAGTATCGAAATACATCAACATCTCCGAATTTGACTTTTTGTGTGTTGACACATTATTGCTTATCACCATCAAATTTTTGTAAAAACTAGCACACACATAGTTGTGGTTTCTGGTGGGGTTTCCAATTTATTATAAAAAATAATACCTCATTTTTATGGAGGCTGAAAATATAGTTTTTTGAAAATATTTCTCAAAAACCATGTGCCTAAACTGTATCCATATAACAAACTAGCCCTTGCTCTCGGCTTAGCTACCGTTAATGTAGATTTTGTTTTAAAATATGCGTACATAAAATATAACCATCTAGAATCCTGTCTCAATCAAATCGTACCACAATTTTTGAAATAAATAGATTTATTATGTCCGAAGTTTCCTTCGCACGTACAGAATTCGCTCTCTCTTGATTATATATGTAAGTATCTATATAATGTATAGTTAGTAATTTTATTTATTTATTACTATCACCAACCTGCGATTTCGCCTGTGTTTAGACAGGATTAAGATATAATGCTTGACACTTATTTTTATAATCTAATTATATTTTTAATTACCATTCACAAAAACAAATAATTCTATTAAAAATAAAAAGAAAGAGAGATTAAAAATAACTATATTAAACCTAAATAACTATCGATGTCTCAGTGAGGCAAGGTGCCCAAAACACTGGCAGCATTACCTCTTTGTATGGCCAGACTGATATGCTGGCCAAGGTAGCCGCCAGCCCTTCGGTCACCTGTAGTTTCGACGAGGCGGGAATATAATATATATTTTATAATTCGGTCAATTTATTTAATATCTTCATAAATTGAAGCCCATATGTTATTCTGATATACATATAAGCTATATTACTGTAAACTTCAATCAAAATCTGTTTAATAGTTTTTGTGCGAAAAAAAACAACAAACATCCATTGATCCTCACAAACTTTCGCATTTATAGACATAATAGTAAAACATGTAAACTGATTAAAACCATACCTGAAGCTCTATCAATTTTCACACTGTTTTGTAAACTATATAAGTATATTAAAAGTTTTATTACATCTAGTCGACAACATCTTCTATACACATAAAAATAAAACTGACTGGCTGACTTATTCACTAAGAGATCGATGAATACAGAGCTGAAATAGTTCGGTCTAGAAACACAAAATTTTGCTCAAAAGTTCCTTAAATATCGTTAGTGTGGACTAAGAAAGGATTTTTGTAAATCCATTTCCTAAGGGGTTAAAAAGAAGGTTGAAAGTTTGTTAGGTATCAAATTCCTAAGTATACGCGGACGAAGCAACGAGAAACCGCTAATTATATAATATATATATATATATTTTTTAATTTAAAATTATAGTCGCTACTGAGTAAATTATCTATACGTATAGTATAATACTAATCCTAAGTTGTATGTACCCCTAGTACCTGGAATTACTAATCCGATTAGATAAATTCTTTTAACGTTGGATAGCTCGTTTATTGAGGAAAGTTATAGGCTATATTACATCATGCTGTGACTCAAGGGCGTGAAGCAGTTAACATAAACGCAAGTGAAACCGCAAGGCGCAGATAATAACATTATAAAGAGGTAAAATCTGTTTGTAAGTTTGTATGTAGGAGTTAATCTATGAAACTATTAATCCGATTTGAAAAGTTCTTTTTTCGTTAGATAGCCCGTTTATTAAGAAAGATTATAGGCTATATTACATCACGCTAGAATTCGAAAGGGACCGCACTAATATAGTAAGTGTAAGAAAAAAACATATTTTTACAATTTTCACGATAGAATAAACACTTTTACAATATCACATATTGAATAAAAAAAAATCCAAATTTTTTTTAACTACAAATTGTTCATATTCTCGCCACGAAAGGCTAATATGCGAAGCGTGTTTACGTGATGTCGCTACTCGTCCGCTGTTGCTATTGTCTGTCCCTTTCCCCCTAGAGCTGTAACATATCACCGTCCCTTTCGGTGAAACGATAAAGAATTCGTCACTTGCTCTCGTATGATAATGTAACCATTAAATATTTTAATTTTTGTGGAATTATTTATGTTTTTTCTTACTGAAGGTCACATTGTGTTAAAGTTAATTAAGTTTTAACTTAATAAAGATAATGGCTAGATTAAACAAAATGTGTTTTGTTAGGAGATATAAAATAAGGAAAATATGTACTTTTTTTTAATATATGCTGGTAGGTAGGATTCTTTATACAACTTCTCATTCTTCGATTTCGATACGTTACATACATGCTTACTACAATTAGAATTTGTTATTTAATATCACTTCCATACATAACCGATTGAATGATTTTATTACTACTTTAAGAGTTTTTAAGCAAAGAAACCGACTTCAAAAGCATTTACCATTTCGATATTTAGATGACTTACTGGTTCCAGTTATATTGATATAAAAACCAAACTTCTAAACTGATTTTGATGAAAATTCTTTTGGACCAATCTGAAAGTGTTTCCTTTCAAATCAAGAATTTTCATAATCTATTGACAAATGACGGAATTATGAGGTATGAAATATTCAAATAAAGAAAAATACATACACCACGTACGAATTTTTCTTAGCAACTTGGATTTCGAAAATTATTTTTGGAGAACATTTAAACTTTTTCAAATCGATCGATTTAATGTTCCCGCTTATATACGTATAGTCTATTTTTTTTTACTTGTCATATTTAGCAAACAAATATGGCGTACTTCTATAAGAAATTATCGATTGAATGATTAAACTGAAACATTTGTTATAATGTAAAATTATAATGACACAAAATTATTCGAAAATTCGTGATTTTCGTTCGGGGTATTGTTACCAAATAAGGACGAGTAAAATAACATAGGCTATAAGCATACAAACGTTGCTGTATAAACTAGTAACGTAACGAATTATTATCTATACGGCCAGTTTCAGCACAATATGCCGTGTAAAGTTGAAAGCCTTGACGACATTCTCGGAGCGGTTAAATGGCAAATCGGTTTTTTTCTCGCTCTTCTGCGAACAACGAAACTGGTCGAACGGGCTGCGCGTGAGTTTTTTCGGACAACTACGAGAACAACTCTCGCGCATTGCAACCGCTATGTAATGTAACGTTTACGGACATGTTATTGATAAATTGTTTTATTATTCAAATAAATAGACATTTGCTCAATTTGCTATCTAAAAAATTGTATAATAAATCAAGTATTTTTTAAGCACGCGTAAGTAATAGGTTCAAATAAACATTTCAAATACGATAATAATTGCTTCATAATTGAGATAAGATTATGTAGGTACTTACAATTTCGCACATTAGTTAAAACTATTAAAACAACGTGGTACAATTAAAAAAAACTGCTAACGAAATACAAATCTAAATACATATTTACATACATCGAAACGAAGAAATAAAATTAAAGTGTCTGTTCTTAATTTCAAATCAACATCTTTTGACTAAATGCATATGAAAATATAGACGGTAATTATATCAAAAACACAATGTTTGTCTGTCTGTTTGTTCCGGCTAATCTCTGAAACAGCTGGAACAATTTTGACGGAACTTTCACTTACAGATAGATATTATGAGGATTAACTTAGGCTACTTATATTTTATATTTTTTTATTTATTTCAGTTGATAAATAAAAAAAGGTTTACGCGATAAAAAAAATTGAAACTAATAAAATAGTAAACAATATCCGATTTAAGTAGAGAAGGTAAACTTATAAATATAATTTTTCCTCAAATAAACGCGCGTTAAACCGCGGGCATAACTAGTTACAAATAAAAGATAAATATTTTAAATAATAAAAATTATCTAAATACGATCTAAAGGTAAGAAAAATATAATTATTCCATAAACAATTGCTTATCGTCCTCACCACACAAATATTATGCAATTAGTCGCTATCTTAATTATACCTATTTAAACATGAACAGTGGCAAATTACCGCGCATGCGCATGCACACGTGCCCGGGGCCTCAAAATTTTGGGGACCTTATCCTAAAAAAATCTTTTTAGTTACTTAAAGATTATAAAATAACTGTTAATAAACTTATAGTACATTACATTAGGAAGTATGTAATTCAGCGTAAAGCATCCAGAGCGCGCACAAGGATTTACAAAATAAAGTTTAAACTGTACAAAGATAAATTCTTGCGATAAATGCTTAAATTCAAATATCGAATGGTGAAATCGTACATTGTTATGTAAAACAGTCGGCTAAAGTTAACTAATCTATTTATATTTCGTGGCAAAAACAGAGTTCATGTGTGACCAGCGCGGTCTCCATTCGCCTAATTGACGACCGCCCGCGGCATACTAATGGTCAGATTAAAATTACTTTATGGCTCATAAACGTGTCTCAATGCGTACCGACCGCATATATCGAAATTTATCTATACTAATAAAGAAATAAAATTTGATTGTATGTTTGTACGTAGATGCTAATCTTGCAAAATACTCATCCGATCGGAAAAATTCTTTGTGTGTTTAATAGACCGTTTATTGAGGAAGATTACAGGCTATATTATATCACGCTATGACTCATTGGGGCAAAGTAGTAACCATAAATACGAATGACGTCGCAAGGACCAGCTAGCTAAATATATAACCATAATATATAAGTCACACCATCATTCGATAGAACTTTGTCAACTTATTGTTTTTTTTTTTTAAGTTATACACATAACTCAATTGGGGATGACTGGTTGACCTAAGATACAGGTCTCCCAGCTTAGTCACTAGTCTTCCCCACTACTTTGTATTTTTAAAAACTCTTAATTTAAGTTACTTAACTGATACTGTTTGTATTGTGATAAAACTGTAACCTTGTTTTATTAATAAAAAAATAAACAAAAAAAAATATTAAAATGTCAAAAAAATTTTACAGTAGATCGCGTGCGTGTCGTGTCAGTCAGAGATAACAAAATTTATTAAAGCGAACGAAGCCGCGAGTAAAACGTAGTAATTAACTTTATAAAGCTGAACAATCCGATTGTTTGTTTTCTTGTTTAAAAGCGCTTCATTTGTTATTATATATTGAGCGCCGATTAGGAAAATTCAGCGTTAGATAGGCCGTTTAGTAAAGAAGAGCATAGACTAGAGTATTTAGGTTTTCAAGCATCGATTGTTTAGATACCTTTCTCTTAAAAACAACGCACCCACGACCTCCCCTAATGTTGTTGTTCATAAACGATAGTAAACTCCCAACATCAGGTATAACTGTCTCACTTTTTCATAAAAAACTAGCTGGCACTTACGGTTTCACTTGCGTTTATTATTACTGCTTCGCAAGAGCGAAGCATAAGAATGAGTCGTAGCGTGATGTAATATAGCCTATAACCTTCCTCAATAAACGCAAAAAGCAAAAATTATTTTAAATTGATATATTAATTTCGGAGTTTATTTAATGTAAACAATTAATCAAAATGAAAATCTTTATAATATTAGTATAGATGATACACAGAATTAAGGCGGATTTATATTTGACGGACGTGTAGTGACGCATCACAACAGAATACACGGCACGTGTCGTCGTCAGTCAAATATAAATCCGTCTTTACGCTATGCCCATATAAACGAAGCCCTTAAACCTGGCAAATTATAGGCAAATACGACACACAAGCAGCACGGGTGGCCGCTCGATGGCGACGAGAAACGAATATTACCGAGAAAAACCGAAATTTAACACAAGGCAGGGCACTGTTCGTAAAATATATTAACAGATAACATCATGTCAACTCTCAAGATTAGTCGTTTACGCGGTGCTGTTCCACAAACGATATTCGGTATTTCAATTTGGTTTTATCATATTAATTAATTATTACAAAATACCTATATTTCGAACGCAATCTTTATATCGTAATTCAGTCTGTTACATGTATTCATTTCAATCTACAGCAATATATAATGGTGGAGTTTGTATGTTTTAAAGCGTTAATTTCGAAAGCTACCTGTCCAATTTGAAATAATATTTTTAGGTACAATAGGTCGATAAATGAGATATATGGTCACCCATCACGCTATGATTCATAGAATTGGAAGGGTTATCATAAACGTCTACCAATCTTTTATATTTTAAACTTTCGCGATTTATAATGTTCATATTTTATATAACGGGTCTTATCGCGATAAATAATGGTAGTAATACCTTTTTATTGCCCGACGTTTCGACGAAGTTGCATTCGTCGTGGTCTCGAGCTGACTGGTGGAGTCAGAAAAAGGTATTACTACCAGAAGTTATCGCGATGAGACCCGTTATATTAAATATGAATAGTCTAACAATTTTAGCACCGAAGTTTGACGTGTGTGAAAACGCATTTTTTTATGTATATAATAACTAGCAGGTCCTTGCGGCTTCGCCCGCGTATATTTTGGAATTCAATAGAAACGATTCAGAAAATTAAAAATTAGGTACTATCATCTAGAAGTGTAGTGAATTTTAAATTTATACGTACCTTCGCGGAATAAGATTTATATTTTGGAATTTCAGCTAAATAAATCTACCAGCGAAATTGTTACCGTTCCAGGAATTAATATATCCTAGCGTCACTATAAGGGATGATCTTAAAATTCTGGGATATAGTTATTCTCCCTAAGTAATGTTTGTGCTGAATTTAAGCATAATCGACCAAAAAATACATTTTCTCCGTACAAACATTACAACCCCTGTGCACCCCAGTGTGGAATAATAGTACCCCGTCTTCTATTTTACATTTCATTACTATCAACCAGAGGTATGTGTATTAGGTTTTAAGTGAATATGACCACGGAATAAGATTTTGCATACCACCATGTGTTTTTACCACTTGTTCAGGGTATTATTACCAAATAAACACAAGTAAAGAAAAATAGACTTACTTAAGTAGATAGCAAGCAAACGAGCACTTAATGTTATGTTAACACCACCAACACCAGAGAAGCCACATTTACGTTGTTAGCTTTAAAAAAGCATGGCATGAAGGAGAACAATGAAAATTAAATAAAGTACCTATCGAGTTTCTTGCCGGTTCTTCTTGATAGAATCTACTTTCCAAACCGGCGGTAGCTAAATAAAGTATAAGCGGTATTTTAATAAAGTATAATTTGAATTTTAATTTGAAGTAAGGTAAGAATTGCAGGAAGGAATAAGGCAACCTGCTCTGTCACTCGCCGAAACGCAGCAGCATTAGCGATTTCAACACAATTTTATGTAGGAGTGTGACCCTGACTCGGTAAAGCCAGCTCATAAACGAGCTGTAGTTAGTGAACTACGGCTAGGCTTTAGCACAGTGAAATTTTAGAAGAACACACAAAAATGATGACACTAATGATTCCCTAATCCGCTGCATCGATTTTGATGAAAATTATAAGTTACGGATACAGTTTGAGATTGAATCCTAAGGAAACACATTGGCTGCACCAAAATAAATTAAAGTTTAAAAGAGTGAAATAGAGATTAATGGATTTTAAAACTTCAATCGTTACAACTTGGGTAATTATTAAGCGAGAATTACACTTGTAAGCTTGGGTTACGGACTCATAAAATATTCACGTAAATTGTATAAAAAGAAGATGTAACTGACACTTTTATTAAAATAGCTTACGTAAGGCTGCCTAGGTAACAGCATAATTTCGTTTGCTTGAATGACATACTAATTCCGATTATTTTGATTGAAAATTTTTGAAAAAAGGTTTATCAAAATCGGTTAAAAATTCAGAAGTAACAAACATTAAAATGTAGGTTCGCTAGACATAACCTATGTCTGTTTATATATGTATGGTTGAAAAAAAGAGAATTTTTGTGTATTTGCTTACAAATGACTAGGTGCCCCCAGCGTTGTTACTCGCGTTAATGTTTACTGCTCCGCTCTTATGATTCGTAGCGTGATGTAACATAGCCTATGACTTTGTTCAACAAACGTGCTATCCAACGCAAAAGTAATTTTTCAAATCGGTTTATTAATTACCGAGATTACGCCCCACATACATACAAAATTTTACCTCTTTATAATTTTAGTATAGATTTATAATATAAAGCCGGAAGCCTAAAATGCCTTCACTTACGTCCCATTCTTCTTTACTTTACAGAGATCACATGGACATTGATAAGCAATACTGTGTCAAGCCACACGGATATCATTTTGAGAAAATGGCGTCTAAACATGTCAAACCTACTCTTAATAAATTTGTTTGAAGACGTATATAGCCATCTTAACAATCCGAATTCGATTTTGAGTACCTACTAACCTGCAGTCGAATCATTTTTCTTACATCCAACGAAGCAGTCATCTAGGGCGGATCCAGCTTCGCCGCCAGGGTCACCTAGTTTTGGTCAAATCACAAGCAGTAATAATATAAGTTTTGATAATAATCGATACAGGTAAAAAGTTATCACCTCTTGTACTTCGATGGGTACGTTTTTATGGACGTAGAAAAGTGCCAGTCCGGTTAAACGTACTTAAATCATACAAATTATATTAAATTAATTAAACATTACAGGTACTTACATAAAGTTTATATTGTGACATAAACATATAAAAATCATGTTAATCATCAACATGTTTAACAATTATAATTAGTGCTTTACCTAGATCTTGGACGCAGCCCAAGGGGTCATGACCCCCATGATCCTCCCCCTGGATCCGCCCTTGGTAGTCATGGTATATAATATTTAGTGCGCACTAAAGGAACACTTATTGCGCACTACAGTACAAGAATTACACGTATTTTTTACTGTCAAATTTTCATAAATATTTACACAAGTTTTTCGTTGCTTTACACCTGAAATAATTAACTATCGGTGCATTATTTTCGACATTTACAGTTTTCGTAACTATTTACGGCGTATCTGTTACTAGTTTACAAAGTCGCTTTCCATCCCTCTCTAGAGTAACACTTACAAGTGTAATTCTTGCCTAAGGCCTAGATCTCCTCACTCATGAGAGTAATAATAGAATTTGAGCTCTAGTGAGGTAACGCCTTTAAGTAAATTATATATTTATGGGTACTTAGTTGCGCAATATTTATCTACATTAAAAAGGAAAACATCGATATTATTTAAAATAATGTTAAACCTTTACAAATTCACATCGATTTATTTATGCACACGTAACAAAAAATATTAATGTCTAAATATACTCATTCACAAAGTTATCTACTTTTAAATATCGACATATTCACAGGTAATACATAAATCTTCGCATAAAATGTCCCCTTACTGTTCAAAACCGAATGCCTTTATCACGAACGATTATTTTTAAAATTCACAATTCGTGACGAAGTATTCACGCATACTTCAAAGTAATTTTAATATATTCACCTCTATATAATAAAGACAAATGATCATTGTTAATCTATGTAAATTATATAATTACTTATGCAAATGAAGTTGTGGCTCGCTTCGTGTCTAATGCGCTCATCACAAAAACTAAGAATATCATAAGTAAATATACGTTTCGTGTTCGACCTTCTTATTATTTGAAACCGGCTTAAAATTATTTCTTTCTTTCTTTTGTAGGAATCCAGAGACGCTTAAGACGTTTTACGTTTTTTAATAATTAATGACAATGCGAGTACAGGAAGTAGAGAAGCGAATACAGGAAAAGTCCAGAGAAATAACAACTTAAATATAAAGTTGCAGATAACACATTTATCAACCAGATTTAAAAAAGGAAAATATTCTTAATTCGTATATATCTTTTTAATGCTTCTTACCTCATAATCCCGTCATTTCTTAGCCGATTTTAAAATTAAATTTTTTAATCGAAAAAATATGCTTCCAGATCGATCCTATAAAATTTTTATCAAAATAAGTTCATTAGTTTCAATGAAATTAACTAGAATTAGAATGTTTATAATCGATTTTTTTAAAGTCTCTTAGTTATTTGTCATACAAAACATTATCGACATGTTAGTGACATAGTACTTATACTACGGGCAGAGTCGGACTAAGCCCGTCAAAGGCCCGAAATAGCAAAATGGAATACCTCAGCCTGGGGGGCTGTAAAGATTTTGATAAATTTATATAAAACCCACCGGTGCAATCTATAGTTATTTATATCAGCGGGGCCTCTAAAGCTATATAAAGATAGATACTGTGCATATTATTAAAGACTTAAAGAGTCATAAGGATTCGATTAAAGAAATCTACAGACATTTGGATGGTACTCCTCTCTACTCTCTCCTACTGTTAATCCATACAATAGGTATCACCTGCTTGAATTTATCTTTAACCAATAATATAGTTACTATCGTAATGAGAACAAGAAATATAATTTACCTACTCCATAAGAGAACGTATACAACTTACGTAAAATTACGTCTTATATAAAACAATCATTTATACCAACGATTCGCGGTTTTACCCGCCACAATACACAGTTGCCAAATTGGTTGAAAACGTCTATGGTTTTAAGCTATCTTTAGTGTAAATGCTGCACTATATATTCTCTTAGATGTACACACTTATACCTAGACTACAAGTTACGGAATAACATTCCTAGGTAAACGAGTCCGAGATAGTCAGTCACCAAGACCAGAAAATTTTCTAAAATTAATAAATTCAGTTTTCGCTTATTGGTGTAAACTTTTGTAATGTTGCATAACATCAATTTACCGCGTAACTTTAATTTTACTATTTTTCAGTAAAAACGATAAATTAGGTACTTATCAACACTAATATTATAAAACGGAAGAGTTAGTTTGTTTGTTTGATCGCGCTAATCTCAGGAACTACTGGTTCGAATTGAAAAATTATTTTTATATTAGATAGTTTATTTATTGAGAAAGACTATAGGCTATATTACGTTACGCTACGACTCATAGGAGCGAAGCAGTAACTATAAACGCGAGAACAGCAAGGGATAAATAGGGTCTGATAAAATCATATAATGATTAATGATATACAATTTGAAAGTGAATTATTCTTTTCAATCATTCATCGTTACAGGTTACACTTTTCCGAAATAGATATTTTATGAATAATAAATAATGTCTTTCTATTAAATAACTAGTTAAATTTAAGTTACGCTGTATCATTACATAAGCGACATTATAATGGTTATATATTAAGAAATATTATATAACGAGCTATATATTATTGCTATGCCAATGCCGTTGACATATCGGAATGCATCAGACGAATCCGATCACCTTGGCAGATAGCGGGCCACATCCGCGTGACCTTTGAAACCGATCCGATGAGCTATTTTATAGAGCAATCAAATATGCATAATAGAAACCGCTAAACTATAAAAAAGCAATAAAAAATATATAATTTCGAATAATTTTCGATCATCCGAAATTGATTTTACGTTTCCTACATAATTATTATAATTTAATCCTTTTATTTATCGTGATAATTCAATTAATTAAATATTTTATCAATAGTTTCGAATAGTAAGTTATAGCACAAACATAACACTAAGGTCGTCCATTGCTGGACATAGGCCTTCTGCATGGATCTCCAACAGCCGCCCCCCTGCGCTGCCTGAAACCATCGACTCCTTGCGACTCTCTTGATGTCATTGGTCCACCTGGAGGAGGGTCTGCCAGCGCTACGCCTTCCTTAAAAACATTAATTTTTCTTTATATAAATAAGTAAGTAGTAGCAATAATATGAATGCTGAATTCTAAAAAAATCTGCGTGAGAACTTCATTACGTTACAACCTACATGATTTTCCCTACGTATATGTAGAGAAATTACTGTTACCATCATAAAACGCCGTAATGTCGCTAAATTACCCGCGACGTACGAGTACGTGACTGAGGCGAGTGCGGACATCAGATCAGACAAAAACACAAGCGAAACAAAACTTAACTTAAAACGTGAGGCATATTTTTTTAATGTAACTCTTAAGTAAAACTAATTTAAACGTTCTCTGTTAAAAATAAAAATAATTTTATATTTACACAAGACAAAAGCAAAACTAGATAAACAAATATTTACAATTCAAATTCGGATAAATTAATTTCAAGTACAATTCTCGTAAAGGAACACGTTCAATGTAATAAAATTTGAATAATTAATTTTCATTATATTAAAACTTTTTTGTTCTTTATACCAAATTATTTCCTCCTTCAATTTAGAATTGCATTAAAATACAGTAATTTGTATAGAAACATCGTCAATTATATAATAATAAAAAAAAAACCTATTAAAAATAAAAATTATAAACATTTCATTAACACAATTATTTATTTCTTATCGCTAGTTTAACAAACAGAATTGTTCGCGGTAATTTAATTAATTTAGTCCCAATAGATCATGTTCAGAAGCCGTAACAAAACATCCTAATGATACGTTGAGAATTAGATTATTAACTGTATTATCTATATATGTACATTTATATCCTTTCTATGCCGCATTGAACATTCGTATTTATAACATTATTAAAGATTTATAAACTAAATATTTGCTTTGATGTTGAGAGAAATGTTTTAGATATATCGAGAAAAGTATCAAGTCTGCGCGAACCTTGATGCGTTGGAGCATAGAGATACGGACTCTTATCGCATATATGAGGTATTTTTATGTTTAAATCGGTATTGCAAAACGATAACCTATTATCAGCTTTGAAAATAACTACATATAATAAAATATTACATTGTTATGCCTTTTCTATGAATTTTATTGTTTACAAGCTGTGCTCCCGACTTCGTTCGCGTGGACTACAGGATGGCATATCTCATATAAAGTAAGGCGCCTCTTATTGTGTCGTATTTTGTAAAAAAATGTTTTCTTCTTTAGTTTGTCGTATACTTCCCAGAAGTTGATTCTTATACGTGACACTATTAGATGGTGTAATAATACAATTTTTTTTTTCAAACTTACCGGGTGCGACTTCTGGCTAGGAAAATAAAATTTCTGAAATTAAAGTAGAATAAATTACTCTTTAAGATATTAGCTATCTGCAAGTGAAAGTCCCGTTAAATTGGTCCAACTGTTCCAGAGATTAGCAGGAACAAACAGACCGACAGATAGACAGATAGACTAACAAAATTTTAAAAATTGTGTTTTCGACGTAAGTACCCTATATACTTTCATATGAATTTAGTAAAAATATTAACAGAAAAGAATCTATGTAAAGAAATGATGGCATATTCACTTAAAACATGTAATAATACAAATTTAAACATATAAGAAGGTGCCATAATACTCATTGACTCACTGTATCACCTTCATTGACTCACTCTATCACTTATCATAAATGAGTCATGACAAATGAATCTTCAAATGTGTACATGATGTGTTGTAAAAAACTTACAACAAAAAAGGATCGTGTACACGTTTGGATGGATTTTAAAATTACAACGAAGACAGGATGAGTATAGTTCATTTTTATATACTTGTCTTATATAGCAGACAAATACGTACTTCTAACCTCGTATAAGCGTCAGGGATGAGAAATTTGCGATCGAATGTTTGAATTAAATCATTTTTTGGTAAAAAAAATTATAATGAAAAATAATGAGCGAAAATTCTTGATATTTTTTCAGGGAAATGTTACTAAATAAGTGAATAAAGAAAAATAGACAATAGCGAATTAACTGTTTAACTACTCGTAAAATTTAAGTGATAAATAATAATAATACATAATGATTGATTGATATGTAAGTATGTTTTATGTTACAATTAACACTTTTGAAAAGCGTTACAAAAATCATGGCTAATTTTAAGCATGAGTGTTGATTTTTTTTTAAGTTACATAAAGTTAAAGTATATTTATATATAATATACGCGTATACTTTAGGTATTTGATATCTAACAAACTTAAAACCCTATTTTAACCCCCTAAAGGATTAATTTTAAAAAGTTCTTTCTTATTACAAACTGACGATATTTAAGGAAGGCGTGAGCAAAATTTCTCTTTTCTAGACCCAGCGATTAAGTCTCTTGATCAGTCAGTGAAGTCAGTCAGTCAGTTTCGATTTATATACCTAAAGGAAAGATACCTACAAACCCACATACATACAGGGGCTGAAAAATACATTACGCTCCCTTGCGTCGCGCAGTCTGGTAAAAATACATAAGGTTATATTTCGACATTATACGAAACTGTTAGCATGGAAGCCCGATTCGCACTTGACTGTTTTTTATTATTATTCTGTAATATTATTTATTGTTACAGCAGCTTCGTATTCCTGAATGACGCGCTCTGCGAACTTACGATAATTTACCTAATCCATTTTTTTAATAAAAAAATATCTGGCAAAGGAGCAGACGGAACACCTCATGTCTATCCACTGCAGAAAATACTAAAATGAATCGTTTATTTAAAGCTAATAACTCAAAAAGCAACTGTGTATTTACATTTAAAATAAGAATCATCTATAGTTTTAAGATAACTGATGCAGATTATGATATTATGATCGTTTATACGATTGTCATTGTTGGAATAGATACGGGTGTCTACGAACACAAAACGTTTGATATCGTTCGCTCTGTTACTAAATAATTCTTACAAAAATATATTTAAACTGACCTAATTATAAGTTAATTAATAATTCGATACTTGTAACAGATTAAAAATTAAATTTGTGACAAGCTTCTGCCCGCGACTTAGTCTTCGTAAAACAAACACTTTGTATGTTTAATATTATAGAAACTAATCTAATACGCCTTTATTATCTAACAATAGTAGACTGTAAAAATAATACATTATGTATAAATTATTTTAAAAGAGTTACTATCGAGTTACATTCCGCATGGGTGATAGCTTTATAAACATCTAAAAAAATTGACATATAATTTGACGATTCTAAAATGCTTTAAAAAGCCCATTTGAATAATGTTTATTTAGATTTTGAGTTTGAGTGGCCCGAAGAGTTGCCTAGCAACAGGTTGTTGATGTTAAGAGAATGATATATTATTACAAATTACGGAAAATAAAGACGTAGACTATGAATCTAATGTCTTAATATTATTTACTTTTAGACTTTTCAAAAATAGATAATTCAGCTTCTGGGTGGTTGATGAAGACGAAATACGTACCAGATTTGACGTTAGAATGTCACGGTCGAATGGATCTCAGTGATCCCGTGACGCTCCAAACGCGGCGTGGTAGGGATGTTGGTTTTTAGTGGGTAGATCGGTTCGACGTCTGAGTCCGGAAGTCCCATATACTATGTCTCTTGCGAGAATATGTAACCAACAAAATATAACTGTAATACAGCATTTCGTTAATGTATACCATAGTTGAAACTGTCGCTGAGAATTGCGTTTAGCGATAGCTCCAGGTAACCCTAAAGGTTGCTGAGAAAACAAAAAAAAATAAGGTTATTATTAAATCATTAACACTAAGTAAAGAACGGAAGACATGGAACATCTTTTGTACATCTTTGCCGTTACAAGCAGTACGGACCTTCCCGTTGGTTTCTATACCTTGTTGCCCAGTCAAAACTTGTTAAAGTCTAAAATGTTGTGTTTTTAGGAAATGTTTTTTGTTTCTTTCAATAATAGCTCAAGCAGAGTGAAAACGTGATTTAATTTATATGTTTATATTTATAAACTCGTTAGTTCTCGCGACTACATCTGCGTAGAATAATTCCCTTAAATAACATATTAAAAAAATATATTTTTAAACGATATGCAAAAAATGTAGAGGTTTTTAATACGTCGGGGTCATTTTTTATATACGTGCCGCTGTTACTCAAAAACTGCTTGACCGATTTGATTATTTATTTTTTGTTTGAAAAAGTATTAGGTTTACTCTCCCATTGATTTTCTATCAAAATCTGGTCTTTACTTTAATTTTATAGTCAAAATAACTGCACTAAGTAAGTTAACTAAGTAAACAAAATTATGTATTTTGCTTTCGAAGTAGTCCTTCTTTAAGGTTATATGGATGCTGATAAGCAATAATGTGTCAACCCACAAAAAGTCAAATTCGGAGTTATTGATGTATTTTGATCCTGCATTAGCTATTCACTAGTATTAAAAAAATTCAAGTCCTATAAACTAAATAAGTACGGATTCTTAATTTATTGTTTCAAATTTCAAGTGCGTTCCATATTTTGCTATTTATACAATAATCTCAAATATTTGAAGAACTTTTTATTAGCCATATCGATACCTCCCACGTAAGTTATTGTAAGCCACAAAATTTCCGTTAGCGTTTTTACTGAATACTACACGAATTTGCATTGCTTAATGCATTCAAAGTGAAAAAATACCAAAAATCTTTTTTTTTTTTCAAGGAAATTTACAACAAAATACGCCTGAAAAAAGGCGTATTTAGTTGTAACTTTCAAACTAAAACGGATTAAAAGTGCTCTACTGTAAATTTGTAATTTTGGGGCTACAACAACTTACGTGGGAGGTATCGATATATATAATAAATATCAATCTGCTTTTAATTCAATATATCTTTTATCAGAAAAGAAAAGTAAAGATACATATATACTTCTTCAAACATATTTATTAACAATAGGCTTGACATCTTTAGACGCCATTTTCTCAAAATGAAGTCCGTGTGGCTTGACACAGTATTGCTTATCAGCGTCCATATATACAGTTAATAATGCGATTTTTCAAGAATTTTTACTGAGAAGACTTGCAAATTTATTAATGAAAATGTATGTGTATTTGTATGCCTATTATGGTAAAGTTTAACTGTATATCAACATTTTTATGTGTATAAATAATTATTTTGAAAGCTGCTATAGCTGATCTCCAGGAGCTCGATAATGTCGCTTTGCGATGACTACAATATTTCTGGACTGGATATAAAATTGAAAAAATTAAACGAAATATTATCTGAACAAACCTTAGCTGCTAGATGATTATTATTTGTTTATTTTTTTACCTTTGGTATTTATTTATGTATATGTAGCTTGTATATAAATATATGTATGTGTATATGTTTATGTATGTTTATATGTATATGTATGTAGATTTGTATTTAAATATATTACGAATATATATTTATTTATATATTACGTATTTTTTTATATTATATTTTTATTTTATGTAGGTACATTCTCGAATATTATTATTTTATATGATATCAAATTATTGTAAAGTTTAAAATTTCATTCATTCTCTCTGTTTTTGCACATCTACCGATAAATAAAATCTTTCTTGTACGTCTTAAGGTTGGCTGGTAGAGAGCGCAGTAGCGTTAAGCCCGCCTTTTGTACAATTATATTTTGTGCAATAAAGTATTTAAATAATAAATAACATTGTATTATTGTGTGTATAACATTGATAAAATAGCGGCTCTCCAAAAGAAATTGAATTTTCATCAAAATTTTGGTCTTAAATTTCTTCGATTCTTCGATTATTTACTAAGAAATACAATTGAGAAGCCGGCGGAAACATTTGAGACTGAACAATTGAGAGAAATCTTGATCACCGACTTTAAAAGCACGGTTTAGAGAAAGACGTATTTAAAGTTTCAAAAGCACTTTACACATCGTAACAAAATATTCCGACTTACATCGACTCTTTCACCCTATCTACAGCTTCTAATAATTCGTGTTGGTGATGTCTGCAAAATTTTTCCCTCTTGAGTGCCCTAATGTGCTCTGTTGTCGAAGATCTTCACATGCAGATCATCCCCCCATTCGGTAGATGTTTGCCTTTAAAACTATCCGGCTTCTATTTAAATTTAAAAAGTGTTCGGTGCATGCAATTAAAAAATGTCTACGCTTGCGCAGCGCCTTAAAATCAAAACAAAGTCGTTTTAACAGTTTAGTTTTTAAATCAAAATAACTTAAATAAGTATAATCCGATTAGACTAAATTGGGTACCTACTATTTTACTGTTGAAGTTACTTTTTTAAGTCTTAATGATGATTTCGTTTCTGTAAATAAAAAAGCATATCTTCTTATATTAGCCACGATAAACCGATGGAGATATCATTAAAATCTGTATATTCGTCTTTGAGTGTAGCGATAATCGATAACATATAAACCTACGATCTAAATATTAAACTATAGATAACTATATCAAATATTTACCTAAAAGACAAAAGCAACATTAAACTGTAACACAAATAATCCTATTAACTTTATTAAGTACTCGGAAAATGTACCGACATACGTACGATCTTAGCACGCGTTCTTTCATAATATTTCAACTCGAATATGAACACCGATAACAACTCGTTGAGTCTTTTAATAGGTCTTAATTACAACTCGAAACGTGATAATTACACGTGTGAGTAATTTCGTTGCTTACAAGGCGTGCGTAATTACGAAAACACACTAACAACATTCCGTTAAAATGTGCTCAGTACGAATGTTTCTTGAAAATGATGTGCCTATTCTATATTTTTAACATACTTGGAACTATAAAATGGAGGTTCTCCATTCGTGTTTTTGTATAATGCTTGTTACCTCATAACTATGTCGTTTATTAACCGATATTCATAATTATTTTTAATTTTTTTGAAAGCATATACATACTTTCAAATTGTATCCATAGATTTTTTTTATCAAAATAACTAGAATAATTATATCATCCTAGTAAACGAAATTGTGTATTTTTATTTGAAGTTAGATTTTTTTTTTTGCAAGTCATATGATAATTTGTTCTAAAAATTATAAACTAATAATGCACCGTTGATTCGTTGCATCCATTAGCCTAGTAAAAAATACCGCAATCAACTAAAAGCAAAATCATTTTCCAATTTCATTTCCTCTGTCCGGGGAGCAATGTGGAAATGGAACAGAACAAAGGGGATCACAAAGGCTATCGTCGTCGCCCCCTCGACCCCCTGTCGGCGCCCTCCCTCACCCCCCGACACCCGCTAGAGGGTAAAGCGGGTGAATCGGGTGCCTCCCCATCCCCCTCGAGGGATTGCGTGCACTAATTGCGCGCCTAAATTGGGGTAATGCATGAATTCGTTCAGGATTTTAATAAAGTATGAGCCGGATCAGATCGGCCATTTATTTTAGTTAGCGCGGCTTACTTCGTACTATTAATAGTTTTTAGGTTAAGTAACTTTAAAGTGTCGTTAATATAATATGATATTTATAAAATATTAAAGCAGGCGATCCGGAAAATAAATTTAGCTTGAGACGTGACTTATTTGGATTATGATAAAAGTATTGTTACCAATGAGATACGATGATCGTATGCATAGTTATTGGTATATTATTACTATATTCATAATATGTCATGCTTATGACGTTTCCTATCCATCTGTCGAACGTAAACTAAGCAATTAATATCCTGGTAATGAAATATCTCGCAAAAATAAGCAATATCCTCGACCTGTCACGCACACGTTGCGTCAAAAATGCTGACTCACAAACTAACATAACGCACTACCGCGGAAAACTGACATTGCATTCGATTGAAATGCCGTAAATAAAACATGTTGCAACGATCACCCTTCGAAGCATTCGCATTATTAAGTTACGCGGTCCCCGAAGCGTTTTGCCGCCAAAACAACGAACATTTTGCCCCCCGGCGCGCGTAAAAACATCCACGGCGACGGAACGCTGGAGCAACAGAGAGAACCCCGCGCGAAGGAAAGGGATGGCTGCTTTAATATTTTATCAGTCATCTCCTCGGCAGGTCTACCTGCGCCAGTCCAAATTAGAATATAACGAGCGTGTAACTAAGGTCGAGAATGATTTATCCAGTTTCAGGATTGCGTGTGTGCCCTTACGTCGGTGAAAGGAAATTACAACCACACCCACGTATAATGTTGCCGCAATAAAAAACGTGTGAGAAGAAATAATGAGCGGTTACTGGCGAGTCGAGAATCGAGACCGGCGATTTCATCTTTTTTCGTACATCCTTTAATTGATTAGAGGAAGGTACCGTCAAAGGATGTTAGCGTAGATGTTAATAGGCTTCGACTCGAGTGGAGGTGATGAATGATGGATGAAGGGTCCCGCGAATCTGATTACAAATTTAAATGCGGGATGCAGATGAGCCGCTCGTGATCGGCGCCCGTTGAAATTCAATGAGAACGAGGCCAGCGCGATCATGCGTTGATGCAGGCAGATCAATTGACATTCTGCGCGTTCGCTACTTCACATTGTTCATGAGACCTTACGTTTCTTTATTTACGTCCCTAACTCCGGTTTTGGTATGTCTTATTTAATATGGACTTGTTGTTTACGACTGTAATTTATTCTGTATCTTCATCACTGATGCACGTACAAATCTCGAATTGTTATCATTAAAATTTATTATTTGCTCATGATGCTTCAATTGCTTATTCCTATCAATAAAATTTATTTTAAATAACATAATGTGTTTAATGTGTAGGAATTTTTTAAATCGGATCAGTAGTTTCAGTGAAATACAAACTTACATATAATAAAGGTTCTTTTCTAGCGTGTAATTTGTATACAAAAATATATATTAAAAACTTATTTTCTCTATAAATGTAGAAAAGGTAGTAAACATGCAAGAAAATCACAAACAATTACAGCTCATAAATATGCGTAACTTAAGTAGTTTTAAATAAAAAAATTCGATTCAGATTTCTATTTAGTTTGCGTTTTGTAATCCAATTCTAACAGATTGATTTTTCAATAAATCGACTGTCATAAGGCGAGATTTACATTTGTAAGTTTTACTCTCGAGAGCGATATAAAACAACACTAACCTAGCAACAGATATGTCGTAAGTAGTTACGATAGCGGTGAAAGTCAAAAATAGTGCACTGATAGTAAATTCTTTCAGGTGTAAGGAGAAGAAGCATGTAAATCTTTATTAATTTCTAAGCCCAAAACTTATAACTAATATTCTCGCATAATAAAAAATTAACGATAATTTATTTAATAATATTACCTACATTACGATTAACTGATGACTAATAACAACATAAAATTTAGTTAAAAAGAACATTGCACATACATTTAGTAAGGTAATATCTTTGTTAACTATAGCTTTCTAACAACATTATCGTATTGCTTTATCTGTTGAATGTAAATTGGTGTACGTGTGTTCGTATCTAATGGGAAACACAAACATCGGACACTCGAGTTCAACACCTCGTTCCGGATTCAAGAACTTCTTGGGAGTGAAACATTTAACGAAAGTATTGGTTGATCTTTTCGAATAAATTCATGAGTTATTATTGATTCTCTATATTACCATTAAGTGAATGTAATTTCGTGCTGACACGGAAATTTAGTCCATGCAAGAAAATAATTAAAACAAATATGAGTTAAAATTCGCCAATATCATTTTTGAAAACAGCGGTACAGCCTTACTGTAGCCCCAGATTATAGCTCATATATCAGGTTGACTTTATCGGGGCTGGACCACACTTTCACTAAAACATCGAGGTTAAATAGCTAATATACCCGTATTTCGTACGGTGAGTAAGACAGTCTAAAGCCCTTTCTCCATTTTCCTTTTCTCCTTCATTTCTATGTTAGCTGGCATTTTAACTTCTCTATAGCATCAAATGTTTACGAAAGACGTTTATCATAAGCCGTGAGTTGATTTCTAATAGTAACACACAGTTTCACCTGTGTGTTTTAAAGTTTAACAATTAAAACCGTTTATGTTACTGCCTTCATTTTATGTGTTAGCAACCCTTCACGTTGTCACTCGCGCTGTTGGTTATTGCCTATTCATCTGAAATTTCTAATCCAATTTGTGAAATTCTTGCATATTTTTTTTGTGTTAGATAGCCTGTTTGTTGGAAGGTTATAGGCTATATTACAACAAGATACGACCTTATGGGTCGACGGGCGAAGTAATAACCATAAAAGCAAGCGTGAGGGTCATTTTATTATTTTAAAAGACAAATTATTAATAAAGCAAGCTAAAATCTATATCTAATAGGCCTAAACTATACATATATATATATATATATATATATATATATATATATATATATATATATATATATATCTATATATATATATATATATATATATATATCTATATATATATATATATATATATATATATATATATATCTAGAATGATGTTAAATTACGATGCCATTGATTATGAAAATTATGATACAAAACAATTAAACTACTGGATTTTCTCTTTCCTTAAAAAGGTTTTGTTCTTTTTTCATGTTCAGAAGTCATATGAAAGAAATCGAGTTAGGTACCTTTTTGATAGTAAAATGACATTGTACTTACTACATACTTTGCGTATTCTATTATAATTGACATCAAGATGCTAGTGACTTCCTGGCGTAAAGGATACGACGACGGCGATCACAAAACGTTATATTTTTGTATACTAATATTATAAAGAGGTAAATGTTTGTTGGTATATTTGTAATTTTGTGTGTACGAGGTAATTTCAGAATATATTGATCTAATTTGAAAAATTCTTATTGTGTTACGTGATCTGTGTACTGAGGAAAGTTAGAGGCTATATTACAACACGCTACAACTTATAGGCTAAGCAGTAACTATAAACGCAAGTGAGACCGCGAGAAGCAGTTATGTTAGTGCAGCTTCTGTACAAAAAAAAAATACGAACATGAAAGAACGAACCAGTCAGTTCAGTATTTAACATATAAGAATCTGATGAAGATCTACGAAGATAGACAATGAAACTTTTCA
Organism: Hypolimnas misippus; assembly: GCA_037950945.1. Taxonomy (NCBI): domain Eukaryota; kingdom Metazoa; phylum Arthropoda; class Insecta; order Lepidoptera; family Nymphalidae; genus Hypolimnas; species Hypolimnas misippus. The sequence goes on from JBBEEQ010000024.1 coordinate 5,255,413, forward strand.
CTGTATACTGTATATAACAACATTTTTGTTTCAAATCGTGTAAATTCTACTAATAAAAAAAAACTTTTTAAAAAAGGCAACCAACTTTAAAAGCAAAACACCTAATTTCGTTTCCATGCATTAAATATGTACTTATTCCAATAATTTAAATCTTAAAACCAAACCACGGAACCGATTTTGATGAAAATTCGCAATGAATTTAAAAACCTCCGCATGTTTCGGAAATCGGTTAGCGATTTTTCTTACAAGTCACCTCTCTCCGTTATAGTAAAGAGTGCCTAGAATTTTGCCGCGGACTATACTTAATACAATAATATACTAATTTTATGGTTGTAATTACTTTTTATTTGTGGAAACCTGCCTATCTACCTGTTACTGTTTCTGTCTAACATTTATTTTTTCTGGAAGAAGTCTCTTCTAGGGATAAGTATACCTTTTAAACTGTCTTTTCCTGTGACATATATGTGTCTGTGTAATGTTTCTCGCATGTTTAATAAACTGTTAAATAAATAAATATACCAAGTGACGGACAAAATTATGTCTACAAATTTACACCGTATGTAAACTACCGTATAGAATACCGCAATCTGTTATTTTATGGCTATCAAACAGTGAAAGTTGATTTTCACATTAGCTGTTTCTGCCGGAAGCCCTAAAAGAAACACATTAAACTCTTCCTATATGGAAGGTGCCCATGGCTTCGTCTGCGTAGTCTACACTTGTAAGTTAATAGGTATGCAGGTAATCTCTAAAAGTTCTGAACCGATTTAAAAAATTATTTTGGGAGTAGATAGCCTATTTATTGAGATAGGTTATAGGCTATATAACATCACGCTACTACTCACTGGAATGAAGCAGTAACTATAAACGCGAGTGAAGCGAGAGACAGTTTAAGGATAAATTAAGGAATATTTCTATAATCGAAAATTTTACTATAACAAAGTTTTAAAAATTAAAATCTTATTTCTTCGCTTTATCGGTTGATTTTTTAAATTTCATTCTGCCCTAGAACTTGACTTTTCAATTAATTTTGAATCCGTTATCCTCGACCGCTCACAACCACCCTGTTCAAATCGTCAATACAATTCAAATATTCATTTTTAATAAGAAATGTCTTCCCGTCTCGTCAAAATACAGGTGACCGAAGGGCTGGCTGCTACCTAGGCCAGCATATCAGTCTGGCCATTCAAAGAGGTAATGCTGCCAGTGTTTTGGGCATCTTGCGGGATGTGACATCGATAGCTACTTAGGCTTAATATAGTTATTTTTAATTTTATCTTTTTATTATAAATCTTGTTTATTGTATTTCTAATAATTCTAATTTATATTATTTTGTATGACGTGAAAGTTTGTTGCATTTATTTTGTTTTATATTAAATCAAATATATGAATAGAATATCTACTTATTTACTCTGAGTATTTATTTTTAGTCCCATTATCAGTTTTATCTTCTCAAGCTATATCGTTTTTGACTAATTGTATTATTTTTGAACTACTAAAGCGAACGAAAGAATGGTGCTCTACGTAATGAGCTCTAGTAATCGTATAAGCCAATTTAGAACAAAAAAATTAAGAACCGCATGAAACCGGAGAGTCGAGATGGCCTAGTGGTTAGAACACGTCGATCTTAACCGATGATCACGAGTTCAAACCCCGGCTAGCACCGCTATCTTTTCAAGTGCTAAATTTGTGTTTAAATTCATGTCGAGCTCGGCGGTGAAGAAAAAACGTCGTGAGGAAACCTGCATGTTCCGGGAGGAATTTTTACGCATGTATATTCGCCAACCCGCAGTGGAGCAGCGTGGTGGGTTTAGCTCTAAATCCTCTCCATAATAGGAGTGGAGGCCTTAGCCCAGCTGTGGGACATTTACAGTTAGATGCGCATTAAATCGGATTAATTCTTTTTGCTTATTTGTGTATCTTCAATATATAAAGATCGATTTTTCCATATGTGAAGTAAACTCCAGATCCACTTGTCCTTTTTCAACCGAATTGAAATAGAAGTTTTTCAATGCGTAGTGTACTTTTTCAAGTTTGTTACTTTAGAACTACGTCATTTCTTAACAGATTTACAATTTTTTTTTATTATTCGAAAAGGTATACTTTGAAATTGGTTCCATTTTTATTATTATTTAGTTTTCAAATATAAAAAAAGACTAAAATATATAAAACCAAGTAAACGCAATTACGAATTTATCTTTTAAAGTTTTTTTGTTTTTTTTAAAGTCTTTGTTATTAAAAATCATGATACCATCTGAAAACATTATTCTAGTAGGCCATGTTCTATGTATCTACCTACATACATAAGTGTATTTTAAATCACATAAATCCGTTCAAAACAGTTTCATTAAATAATATTAATTAATCACCACCACACCGCCCATAGATATTTGCTGCATCACAGAAGTTATAAATGCCTTAATAACTTAAAACGGTATAAGAGATAAAGGGGAATATAATGTAAGGAAAAGATTGGGAGAGGAGTCTAGGCTTTTGGCTCTCTCACTAACCTAACGAAACGCAGCTTTAGAAGATATAATCTACTTCACGCCGATTTTTTGTAGGAGTGTGTTACTGACTCGGTCGAGCCAGCGCGTATGCGAGCGATCAGTGAGCTAAAGCTATGGTTGTTAAATTTGTATTAGTTTACCTTAATATTGATAATCCTTATTCATGTTGTTTCGGGGAATTAATGACGCGTTAGTATAAAGGTAAGTCAATAAATCTATACAAATAAATAAAATTCTTTCTTTAATAAATAAAAGTCTTTGTTATCAATTTCTAATTAACAGCTTTTCATTAAATGTTTACGTAAGTGTATACGGTAGTTACGTCATTTTTTAAAAATTTTTGTCTGTCTGTCTGTTTGTTACGCCTAATCTCTGAAACGGCTGGACCGATTTTGACGGAACTTTCACTCGCAGGTAGTTAATGTTATAAGGGGTAACTTAGGGTATTTTGTTTGAGAATTTAATTTTCCCAGTCAGGAATCGAAGTCGCTGATTTTGAAAAAAACAACACATGCTGTATTATTGTACCATCTAATAGTGTAACATATAAGGATCAACTTCCTGAAAGTAATAGTATACGGTAAACTCAAGCAAAAGACTTATTTTTAAATTCTATTAAATTTATACATTAATTACACTTTAAGTAATTCTTAGAAAACGTGATCATATCTACCACCTTAGCGTTGCAACATAATGTTCTAATTTCAAGTAGTAAAAAGTAATCTTTTTTTTCTTTAATTTTTCATACACTAATACTTCCCAAAAGTTGTCCTAATTAGTCACACAATCAGGTGGTGCAACAATACAGGATGTGTTATTTAAAATCTGCTGATTCGATTCCTGGCTAGTAAACTCAATATTTCAAAAAATAATGATGTAGTTTGAGTTTTAATTAAATTTGGCCCCGAGATTCCTTACAGTTATTACTTAGTATATATAATACAAGAAGAACCTCAGCGAAAAACACTTTTACAATAAAAATTCCGTAGAATGAAATAAGTTTATTTTCCGTAGAATAACCTACTTGAAAAACGAAAAATTTTTCCTCATATTTATACAAAATAATAACCACATTGACAATAACAGGAAAATTAACACAATCGTTGTTTGATGTTTGTCTATTCACCTAAAATACCACTGAGAGAGCTAATCTATATTAATATTATAAAACTGAAGAGTTTGTTTGTTTGAACGCGCTAATCGCAGGAACTACTGGTTCGAATTGAAAAATTGTTTTTGTGTTCGATAGTTTATTTATTGAGGAAGACTATAGGCTACATTAAATCATGCTACGACTTATAGGAGCGAAGCAGTAACCATAAACGCGAGTGAAACCACAAGGGACATCTAGTTATGTATGTTTACCGAGTGGGAAGTAAAGTATGAAACCACTGTATTTAATTTGAAGATTTTTGAAAGATAAATTACTCCAGAATAGGTTGTATAACGTGTATATATGTTTATGTTTTACATTAAAATTATGGTGATTGGTCATCTAAATCAGAAAAAGGCATACCGCTCGAGAGTTTTCACAGCGTGTCCTGCGTGTATCGTTAAAGTTCAGTTTTCAAGAAACAATGTAAGGCGAAATTATTTTTTTTTCAAAAAGTGATAAATACCGACAGACTGCGAACGCTATAATTTCTTTTTCATAGATAAATCAGCATCTGATTGAATACGAGATTGAATTCGGGCTGATGGGGTATACGCGAAATGATCGCTTGGTGTAATATCGATGAAGTTTATTATTTTCATATAAAAATACCACGGTAATAAACTTTGCATAACGCATGGACGTCGAAGCGGGTTGCTAGTATAATAAACTTGGCCAACCGTGGGGCGTAATTTTACTAAGGAAACTACGATTTGCCTACGACTACCTACGACCTACCTAGCATCTTTCCGGTCACACAGGTGATTATTATTTCACGAATAAACCAGATATTGCAAGTTAGGGTAATTCCGGGGGAGTTGGCCATAGTTTTTCTAAAACGCCATAAAAAAAAACTCGCGAACATTATAACAAAAATATTTATTCGTAATTAAACTGAGAACAATTAACTTCAAATATATTAAGTAAAATAGGAACATTTATAACGAGATCACACTTAAAAATTAATTTTTTTTTAAATCACAATTGGCCATCTCTCCCAGATTATCCGGGTGAGATGGCCATAATATTGAAGATAAGATGGCCATAGCTTATTTCTAGTTATTTTGGGAATTTTTAGTCTCCTTTTCATTTTGCCCGCATTTTGAACACGAATCTTCGAACTCGGTGCAATGTTCGTGCACCCAAAACTGACAAACTTTACACTGAAGCCAGTCTTCGATTAGCTGGGTTTCATAATAGTTTTCTCCACATCCGCGACAGTTATCCTTTTCGTCAGCTTTTTGTTTTTTAATTTTCTCAGGTAAAATTTTTAAAGCAACATCCTTACTGCAATGAGACTGCTGTCGAATAATCTTTCTTTTGTTCACAGTGCGCTTTTTAGGTTCTTTCTCTTTTTTAATTTCTTTTTTTAATGTTTTTTCTACAGCACATTTTCTAGCATTAATATATTCTTCTGAAGTCAATAATGTACCTACTTGTTTTGCTCTTTTACGAACTGCAATTAACTTTTACGGAATAGGAGATATTGCCTGCAAAATCCGCGATGGAGTGAAATTTGGCATATTACCGCACGTACCTTCTTTTGTAGTACTTGGTTTTGAAACCTTGGATACAATAGCTACATTTAATGGGGTTAGTGGATTTCTGGGAACTATTTCGGGGCTATAGCTAGGGTCTCTATTTGACTCATTTAAAGAACTTGGAATAAATACATCTTCCCCTGCAAAATTTTTTGAGTGTGAAATAGGAGTACTCGGCAATTTGTGTACGGGATCTTGAATATAAGCGTAGTCTGGGATTGCTTCTGGATTAAAAGGATATACTCCCGTTGCTCTGAAGCCAGATATTGCATTTTCCGCCGATGCTGCTCTTCCCCAAGCTCTGTTAAGTAAACCTCCGAAAGAAAGTCTTGTTATACGACGTCCTGAGTTTTGTTTCATCCAAAGTCTACACTGTTCATAGAAATGAGTTTTTAATGATTTAAATACCGAACGATCTAAAGGCTGGAGATAATGAGACGTGTGACTCGGCATTGATATCAAAATAATGTTATTCTGATGAGCAAACTCCAACATTTCCACGGAATTGCAGTGAGTTGAGTGCCCGTCAAGTAAAAGTACAACTTTTCCGTCAGGTTTTCTTGGAACAAAGTGAGTTTTCAACCATTCTAAGAATATTGCTGAAGTTATATACGCCGATTTTTGTGCCATGAATAGTTTTGAGCCTGGAGGCAAACCATCTTCAAATTCGGCCTTTTTATTTTTGCCCTTCATAATACATGACGGTGGCAAAAACATACCTTCGGCATTGCAGCAAGCTATAACAGTGATCGTCTCTCCTTTTTCAGTTGATGTTACTGTGTGAACGACTTTGGAACCTTTTTGAGCAAGCCCGTGTCCTGGACGACTGTTTATTTGTAGACCTGTCTCATCCATGTTGAAGACGCAATTTGGTGGTAAAATCTCACCGTCTTCGATGAGGACACTTTCTAGAAGATCGAAATATGCTTTTACCTCCGACCTATTCATAGCGTTGGCTCTAGCCAAGGAGACACCTTCTGACTTTCTCAATTTAATATCCGTGTTTCTTCTTAAAAACATTTGCAACCAGTCATATCCCGCTTTCTCAGTTTCTTTATTAAATTTATGTTTTAGCTTTAACTGTTCTGCGAAGTCGTAAGCTATTTTTCTGACATCATCTATTGTCAGTGGAAAACCTTTGGCTTGCATAGACTTGATATGAGTAGCCAACTTTTTCATTTTCTTCCCCAAATAAAGAAGATGGTCCCATGGGTCCCTTTCTATCATTATTCTTCTTTATTCTCCTTTCCAATGTTTTTCGTGGAATTTCGAACTCTTTGGCTGCCGCACGCACTGATAATTTATCATTTTTTACAGCATTTATAGCAGCCTTTAGTGCCTCTTCTGTCCAATTACCTCTTACGGCTGCAGCCTTTCTTTTGTATGTATTAGGCATCTAAAACAGTTACATAAATAAATAAATTATTCCAAGAAAACATTATTAATATGCAGTCGGTGCATGATGGCCATATGGCCGTCTCATACAGATTCAAACTGGCCATCTCTCCTTTTCTTCCGGGTGAGATGGCCACACAAAAAAATTAAACAAGTAAAAATATGACATGCGGAATTTTGAGGTTATATCACTACATTTTTATGTACTTTGACATAAATACAAAAATAACCATAATTCTAAGAAATTAACATCACAATCATCTAACACATGAACTCATTAAAAAATATACGCATAAGACAAAACATTTGATAAGGATTTTACTTACTTTTCGATTTTTTTTTAGCTGAAATATTGCTTCACGTTTGCTTACACAAACATGGCGAAGCGGACTAAATGATAACTAGCGACATCTAGTCAACGTTCAATGAAATATTTCGATTGGCCATCTTTAACGTATGGCCATCTCCCCCGGAATTACCCTACTAATTTTTACACAGAGTGTGTTCCATCTGATGCTCACAACCCCTAGGCAGTAACCACTTAGTCTAGAAAAAACTTACTACCAAAAGTAACGATCATTATCGGTGATTCTGATTACAACTCATATTCGATAAAGTTGCTCAGATCCTTTCAACAACTAAGAAAGAGCTGAACCTTCAAATGCATAACAGATCTTCAAATTGTAGTTAAGAATCATCTCACATCAGCTTTCAAACAAAAAAATCTCATCAAAATTGGCTAATTTGTTAGAGAGTTACGATGCCACAGACAGACACAAACACAAATAGATACAAAAATCAAACTTATAACACCGTTCTTTTTACATCGGCTTTGAGGTTTCTTTTCTTTAAGAAATCTTCATCCATAAGAGAAATATTTAAACATTTTCACCGTCATATTCTATTAATTTCGAACAGCTCAATATAGTTATAATGTTGTAAGTAGTTTAATCTAGTATGCAGCGTATCGATTATTATGGGCATTAATAGGTTATAGCCATCATATTATTGATTGAAACTGTTTCAAGGTTTTATTGGTTATGTGACAATAATGGCTTTGCGTATTGACCGTGATGATTGGGTTCATCTCAGCCGATCTGGTTTTAAATAAGGCTTCAAAATAGAAGGTGGTTCTCAAATTGTATCTTTTCTTTAAATATTTGTTTCTTCATAACTCTATCATATGGTAGCCGATGTTAGTATTCTTTTTCATTTGAAAGCGTAATTTAGCTACATTTTCAAATTGGAACCATAGAATTTTCATCAAAATCGGTTTAGACGTTTTTCTAAATTGCTTAATTTGCTTTTCGGTCGGTTCGTTTTTTTAAAGTTACATCGATTAGATTGACAAAATTAACAACGATTGTTAACTACATACATTATGTCTAAAAAATTATACCAACAATGTTTTTCGCATGAAAAATATACAAACCAAGTGACAGATAAGAGATAAAAATGTTTGTAAAAAGCCAGAAATTATGGTTTAAAATTCCAAGTACGTCAACAATATTAATACTTCATTGAGACATCATAATAGGTAGTTTATTTATTTTAAGTGTCCTTTGTTCTTCGTAAGTAACATTACCAAACAGAGAACGCAAAACCCATTTCGTATCTACTTTGCGTCAAATGAACGGCACCACGTAACCCGTAACGTCGGCAGAACACCTCATCAGATCTAAAAATACGCGATACAGAGGCGGCCAATGCGCAAGAAACTCCAGCAAAGGCCGCCGATCGGCGTAGACGAAGCGACACGAACCCGTACGAATGAACGCTCACGGGTACGCCTGTGTGAGTTCGTACGCGACGCGAGCGTGTGTGCGTGTCCAACATTTGATACGTCCAAATGAGGTTGTCGCGCGCGAGTGTGCGTGAACCGTGAGAGGGTATCGTTTTGTTCGTTTTAATAATTTTATTCGGCGTCCCGGTTTCTCGTCACTGAAAGGGTCAAGTGCGTGAATACAGCTTTATAAAGACGTTGCCAGGTGACGTGGGAACAGCTTACGATGGTTATTATTTATGATTTTAGATTTAATCCTCTGATTGTTCGATGGCAGTTCTATGCTTGCTCGCATTGTATCTGACGTCTGTTTGTGTCTTTGTTGAGTGACGTTGCGTTAATTGAAATGATTAATTGAGGTGTTGAGCGCAGCAACATCATCATGTAAAAATTAATGTTTCATTTTAATGAGGTCAAACGTTTAAAAAAATTAAAATCATTTCTATTAGTGGGGACATTAATATGTGGCAATAACTAACAAATATATTATACATAATATACAGTTATAAAGGTACATATATTAGTTTATAGTCATAAAACATGCAAATATTGTCTAATTAAACTACATCTAATGAGCAATTGCAGTTACAATACAGACACAATTAACATAAGAAAACTGAAATATCAACATCCAGTATTCTATTTACAAATCTGTCTACTTCAAAGTAATACAAAAACAAAATTATATTTAATTACTGAAAGCTAATGACTTTGTTTACACTTATTTTGAATAGAAAGAAAAAATAATGACTTTTTTAAATTATTCAATGTATTTTAAAACAGTTATATGGTTAAGAGTATTAACTATAGCTCTGATATTTTATAATTATTCAATTCAATTCTTTGGTTAATGATTTTAGAATTATATAACAATTTAAAATTCTTCATTGAATTATTGTTATTTTGTTTCCTTTACTGACAGTATTGCAATAGCCTCTTCAAAATTACATACATATTTTCAATTAAAGTAAAAACTGAAACAATAATAATACGTATAGTAATTAGGAAACCAATCGAAAAAGCTTAAGAAATAATTAATGTTAAAAAATTTCCCTGCATTATTTAAACAACTCACAACAAATAAATAAATATAAACGATTTGATTAAAAAAGACGAGATAACGTGATCTGATAGAAGTAACAGGAATCGAAGTCATGAATCAATAGAACTTTTACATTACAAGTAGCCAGGACAGCCAACGTAATGCACGAGCCAAGAGACAGAACTGTTTCGATAATCCAATTTCTACGAATCGGTCTCGGTGCGTGTGCGCAACTCGTTAACGAGTCGCCGGAATCCTGCTCCGCTCCACAAGCAACCAGTCGGTCAGCGGTCAGGCTGCGCATTAGTTATAGCCATATGTGCAGACCAATTTAGAAATACTTGTCATAGTACCGCTCGGCCTTCAATTGATCGAAACGACACAAGTGCCACACCCGACTTTACATTTGATTGTCTATAAACATTTACTACATACGAGCTTATCATAATTCTAGTACGAATTTACTACCTCGTATCGATTCTATCAACATTATCTGTAGTCGTATGTTATCTGTTTTATTATAAAAAAGTTGTGTATCGAATTTTGGAGTGCCTACTATAAGTATATAAAAGTCAAGGCAATTGTACTCAAACGATAACAATGGTATAGAAGATAAAATTTATATACCTATTCGTTCGGTATGACAACACCTACTCATAAAATACGCCAAAGATATACGTTAAAGACAAAATGTATTATTGAAGTCATTATTTCATAGCAAAGAAAGATATAAAACATAATGAAAGACCTTAACCAACAGAGCCGCAGGCATGGTCTAGTTCGAGATAAAATTTCAATGCCTGCAGACAAACACCCATGCACAGAACCCGGTTTATAATAGCTATGTACCCTACAAAACAGCTATTTTTGTAACGAGCTATTAAACTTCGATTGATTTAAAATTTAACTCGACACTGACTTTGTTTTCGTTCTGACTCCGTAACTATAACAAGTAACAATATCAATAGGCACGTCGATCTGCGTGTGCAAATGATTTTCAATATGTTTAGAAGCTTTATCATTTTTGTCAAAATTTCAAAACTCTGATACATTTGCCATACATTATAAGATCTTATCGAAAAAAAAATAGAAATATCCCTTCAAAAAGATCTTATAAAGATACAAAAATACTAAACTTTTACATAACTGCTATAACAAATTTGGTCATAGTTCACCTTATTTTAGGACTTTTAAAACATATATATACATATTTTAGTAAAAAAATATATAGAAATTCACGATTAAATACATACCAAAAATAGTACTAAAACAACACACAAACATCAGTACAAATCTTCAACATCGTAGTACTATTATATAATACGGAAATCTTTACTACCGGATTATGAAATGATCTCATCAATCACACCAAACATCAAAGGCCCCACTCTTTAATGTGTCACCGCCATCAACACCATACACATTATCGCCTTACGACAATTAATTAGAATTTTATGCGTGACCCTATCATTTTTAATTACCGAAACCTTCTTCTTAATAAAGCGACAAACGACTCTGATTTAATATTCTTTATCTCAAGTTGTTATCAAGAGGAAAAATCTCTTAAGCTAATCTTAATTGAATTGAGTCAAGTATCAAAAATAATTGATTTTGAAAAATGGATGCATAAAATTCAATTTTAAAAGAACTGTAACTGTAACAGACTATAAATATCCCACTCCCAATGCTGGACAAAGATCTCTTCTTCTTTTAAGGAGAATGTTAAGAGCATATTCCACCAAAACGGGTTGGCGGATTTATATTGCAGGTTGCATTTATCAGAAGAAATTCTGACAAATGTATTATTCGTTACGATGTTTTTCTTTAACTTAAAACAACAATTAAATAATATTAACATTTTTTGTATAACGTTTCTAAAAAGATCCGTTAAATTTCGTCAAAACGAGTTTATTGTTAAGATTAATAAAATAATAATTATCTTGTAAATTGTTTTTTCCATTATCTTCAAAAACCACATAGTTTGCACGGAGGGCACGCTCTATACATTAATACAATCGGGCAATTAATCAATAATGTTGAACAATAATTATAATTTCATACGGTTAAAATAATTGACTTTATTGAAACCATTTATTCGGCTCCGGTTGAAACGTTTCGGACGATTGCGTTAATCGCGATCGAATTAGCGTCGTCCGTAGAGGAGTTCCGGTCACTAACTCAGTACACTTCTTGGAATCTTGATGGAAATATAGGACAATTCCGTAGGTTCTCCTTTAAATTATCTCTATGAAAGTACGATTTATATACTTACCATCGTTTTGAAATTCATCTGTTATGATATGTCTACAGAGAGGTAAGAAGAAAAAACAATTAAATAACTTCAAAACGATCCCTATAATTCCTTTAAAGAAATGTAGACAATTCTTAAATCAAATTTTATTTCACTTGGTACAGATAAAATGGCTTAGAAACATATTTGGATTTATCGTTGTACTTTTAATCAGGTATTATTTTCAAAAATTGTGTTACACCAGTTTTCACGGTTCCTTGTTCAGCACAATAGAGGTTCCTCGACCGCAGACGATTAATCCGAAGCAGTGGTGCATAGACAATTATTGTAGAGGAATCGAATTGTTGCGCACGCGCCACATGGTCGGCATATGGCGGCTAATACCACCGTTTATGGCGAAATAATGGCAATCGTAATAACGCCCCGAAGATGTATATTTACCTTAAGTGGAATTTTCCTATTATGTCTGGAAAGATGCGTCTTGATATTTTATTTACTGATCTAAATTAAATCGTGATTCTGAATTTTGAAAATTGCTTCAATTTCAAAATATTACATATTTATTATATTATCAAGGAAATAAACTTTTTTCTAAATTATATCTTTTGGTCTGTGATCCTTTTTAAGCAAAATTTAAATATATATATGTTATGCATACATTTTTAACATCGGCTGACACTATGTCCACCACTTGGTTCCATCTATCGCATCAGTTCGGAGTATTACTGTGCTTGATTCGAGTAGACTTACAAAAACTTTGTTAGTACACTTTCGAATACAAATTACAAGAACTTCATGTTAATACTTGAAGATGCCATTTCGAGAAGTGCATTCTACCGAGAAGAATCGACAAGAAACATATTTTGTAACATTTATTGACTCAAGTCTTTTTATTGTCTGTTCTTAAAATTTGCATAAAAGTATTCCGATTTACATATTTCTCCCTATGAAGTATTCATTATTAAATTTGTATAATATTTAAATACACTTTTAAAAGTCTTCGGTTTACCGCGCTTATATGAAATACTGAAAATACGAACTCATACCTATACTATAGAAGAATAATATAAGAGAATATTTTTAAAAATATTTGTAGAAAACCCTAGGATACTGATATTTAATGTAATATCTTTTAGTCTTTGTCTTAAGTCTTAAACAAAACTTAAATGTATTTATTTGTGAGCATAACACCGGTGTAAACACCGGATGTCGCTGTTGCCACTCAGTTCCATCTGATCCTTACAATACCCCTATCCCTATAATTCCTTATCTCAATAATACCTTAACTCAGTTTTAAGGTATGATTGCACTTACATTAACTGGAAATAGAGGATAGCTTGCAAACACGATTTAATTTTACTACAATTTTAATAGAAGTCTCATGAAATCATAATATACCGGTGACTCTGTCTCTGTGTGGAAGAAAACATTACCATTACATTAACTGTAAAATTACATGTAATTTTACAATAATAATGCGCTATGCACCCCTTTATAAATAATTCTACCGACGATCATGCCCTCAGAGCATAATACCTACAATTTTTTTTATAATAATCGCAGGTAAACGAACAGGCGGGTCACCGAATGTTAAGTAATAACTGCCGTCCATGGACAGTTGTACTTTTGCAGCACCACATGAGTCACATGCGGTGGCCGCTTAAAAAGCAATAAGAGATAAAGAAGAATATGAAGTAAGGAGAGGAATGAAGGTGAGGGTTAGGTTACACACAGCGTACGGAACAGTTATATACACTATTTCACGTAGATTCCTGGTAGTCCATATCTGAGACGTAGTCAGCGGACTACAACTAGACTACCACAACAATAAAGCATACAAATACATGCCTATTAATTCAAAATACCTATGATTATACGTCATTTCCACCAGCAAATTACGAATTCCCACTTGTGTTTAATTAGCTGTCAGACCATACAATCATATTCCTATTAAGATATAAAAGAAAAAAACACCTCAATCAGAACACAATCACAGGCGAAGCGACGCCCTGCCTCCGTGGCATTTCAATGGTCTCATGATGGATCGCGAGCCCTCGTCGCCCCGTCGATAAGATATCGTGGGTGTAACCTTCCTTTACACTTGCAAGCCATTTATTGTTATTATCGTTGTATATTGTTTTGTTATTTTCAAGTTGAAATTACTAATTAAACTGATAATTATGTTATGGCTACAATGTTTGGAGGAAAGTTATTGATGTTATGTTAATATAGAGGAAAGTTTTGTTTCGTGGAATATAAATTATTATGTCAAGGTAATTGGAGAAAAAATATTTATATTTACGGACGCTTTGCTTTTTTTTAATTACACTAGAAATAGGTACTAAAACATTTGTGAACGGATGAATTGTAGATACTAAAATTATCTAAAGAATCGTCTGAGTCTGCATCTATTATTTTTTTTATTCAGCTTGCGAGTGGACTCTACATATAGATTAAGTAATATTAAAATAAATTAAAAAAATATTTTAATCATCAAACTCAAAACTCAAAATATACTTTATTGAAAGGGCTTGTAAGCCCTTTCAAATCGTCAATTTACAAATTTCTGATGTCAGTTCCACGTGAAGCTACCACCGGCTCGGAATGTGGACTCTACTGAGAAGAGAAACTCAGTAGTTACTCTTTTAAAAATATTTTCGTACAATATTGTTTGATACAATTAGCTACAGTTATCCTGCGAAAATGTCAACGCACTATTTTTCCACGCGGCTTTATCATTTATGTAGTCATATACTGAATAGTATGCTTTTTCTATCAATATTTTTTTTAAAGTAACCTTTAAATTTGTGAAGAAGCAAATTTAATCTTGTTTCCGGAATTTTATTAAAGAAGCCTATACTTTGTCCTATTAAAGACATAACTTTGTGCAGTCTAAAACTAGGATTATTATTAGCTTATCCTTACTTCGCGTGTGTATGCAATGTTTGTCCCTGGTCCTTTCGAAAGTATTAATATTTTGGTGGATGTACAAAATATTGTTGTAAATATATTGAAATGGAACTGTAAGTATGCCTATCGGCTTAAAAATATTTCTAAGGGACTCCCTAGCTCCGAGATTATAAATAGCTGGAACGGCTGTATCGGCATCTAAAGGTGAACACTACACGAACACAAAATTCGTCTTCTAAGTATTGCAAATTACATATTTTTTTCGATAAACCAAAACATTAAACCTGTATTCTATAACATTCACATATTGTATTGCGTGCATATTCATTGCATATTTAGTATTTATTTATTGAGTTTTTTGAAATAGTACACGTTTTTCATACGATATGTGTCGTTTATGCCCATGTTGAATCATGTTTGTGTACCTGCACAAGTCGGCAGGCCCTCGAGTGACCATATTTTTTGTCAATATATTTCATTTATATAAGTGTAGATATGTTATAAGCAAAATGCCACTTTGGAAGAGGAGTTAGTGACTGCGTATGGACAGGCGAGAGTATTTTTAAGCCAATCCATTGATAAGCTTGTGAACGTTGGAAATGGGTACAGATTTTTAACGTGAAATAATATGAACGTAACATACATGTAATTGTAGTTATAAAATACCGTCGGTTGTATCATAATGTTTGTGTACGAGTCGGCGGGCTCTCGAGCTGTCATATTTGTCGATTTATTTGATAAAGTGTGACAGAGCGCAGCGCTCCCGCGGCGTCGCGTCGTTAAACCGTATCACATAGGGATTATGTTGTATTGTATCCAATCTACTTTATTGTTTATTCTATATATAACTGACTAACCGTAAGGAATTTTATTGTCTGTACGGAATAAAAACAAATATTCTTTGTCATTTACAAATACAATGCAAAAATTATATCAATTGTAGACGATAAATAATGAAGGTAATTTTTTAAGGTATCAAATATCAAATATAATATCATAATTACTTTTTACTATATTTCTATTTCATACATGAATTCTTATTATTACTAAAATTCTAACAGTTAATTAACTTTCATACATCAATGTAGATAAATTAATTAACAATCAATATATTAAATATAAAATAATCACATTGAAATAGATCAACGTCACAGCTATATGGAAAATATAATTAATAGTATATTTGTAATAAGCTTTAAAAATCTATATACAGTTTACTAAATACAAAAAACAAAAGACAAAAAGAATTAAGGTCATGAGACACAAGTCGTCACATTTCATTTGTTTCTGGTACAAAGACCCGCCATGTTGCGGTGAAAGCGTTTCACTCTGAGTTCTCTATCTTATGACATAGCCTGTGTGTGGGAACATTGCAATATCACTTTTTAAATTACAACAAAACCATACCTTCAAACAAAAATTGAATAACGAGACTTATTTATGACGTAATAATTGAATAAAATTTAAACATGTTCAAGAATTATAACAAGGCTAGTTATTCTTCGTAAAGCGTTTAAATTCATCTTGTGCCAGACGGTGAAGAAAACTATCGTGAGGATACCTGCATGTATCAGGTAAAAATAGGAGAGGAGGATTTTGCCGGTGGTGCTGGTAAACATTTAGGTACAGGGTGTAACATTACTGAGAAAGGTGACTTAAAATTGAATAATGTTTTAGCTTTGTTTAAACGGCTACATAAATACTATTCATTCATTCAATAGTGATTCATCCACTCCTAACTACGAGAGAATGGTTACGCAAGTTCGTTTAGAAACATATGGTTTTCATGTCATCGTTTTTTCTACACTATGTAGTAAGAGTTTGTTATGTTATCTCTGGGGTTCTTATTTCTAGTTTACTCGTAATTATGAATATATTTAAGAGAATGAAGTCATCTATTCTAGAGAGAGTGAGGATGCTTACTGTCCATATATAAATTAATCAAGGAGGTACCGTACACAAAATACAATATTATTTACTTTTATGATATATTCCTAACAACGCATATAAGACTACTGTTGATGAAATTTTTCTTTCGTCGACTATCTACATTTTTAAAGTAAAAAGAGAATGGTCATTATTTCAAGTAAAATGTTGAAAATAATAAGCTTATCTAAAAATAGCCGAAATAATACTTTATAATTACCTTCATAAAAAGATAAGATATATGTGTGCAAGTTTTTATCTTTAGACAATGCTAATTAATAATTAAATATTCACTTTACGGAATGTATTAAAACGAATATAATTACGTATTTTTTGTATTATTCATTCACGTTTGATAGCAGAATTCAATGAATGTTCCGCTAAACTTACTAAACTAATTTACTAAACACTGAAATGAAAAGTGTTCGACTAATTAATATGAAGTACCGTTTACGATCGCGTTTAATTAGCAACGTATACCAATTACGCGTTCAAACATGGAAACTCGTTGGCCATGAATCACAGCCACACTTCATTGAACCCATAAGAGTGCGTGTTCCGCAGATAAACGAGGGTGGATTTATGAAGCCGCTGGCTTTTCAATTTCCGCTCCCCACACCCTCGCCCCTCGCCGCTCTTCACAGGGTAATTTTATTAAAAGACAGCCCGTGACTCGCTCTGAATTTTTATCTCTCCGTTCGAGTCCGTTGCATTCCATTTCGAAATTTGAAAAGGGGTTTAAATTTTTGTTTTTTGCTCGCAGCTTTGCTCTCGTGGACTTTTACATTTTGCACTTTTTTCTTTACACCCTTAGGGTGTCTTGCATATGATATCATACATTTTACTCCTTTAGATTTTGTTTATTTAAATTCATTGTGTATTTATTTTATTTGATTGAAAGATAATAAATTACCTATATTTTCTTGTCAAACTGTTGTTGTTGTCTTGTTTTGACAAATGCTAAACGTACAGACAAACTGTTGAAAAAGATATTATTCAAATACAATTTTAACTGTACCTATAGGTACTTTAGCAATAGACTCTACATATTCAAATCGTGTCCATTATCACCTTAAATTGTGTTCATTAAAACCTTTTTAGTTCAAAAACAACAATTAAATGACATGACAAAAATAACAGAAAATAATCAAAGTATAAAAAACCATATTTTAGTCATTAGGACCGAATCAGGCCATATGATAAGAAAAAAAATGTCATAAAATTTTAGTATAGACTACACTCTCTCAAAAACTGAATGAACATAAAACAATTAATAAAAAAAAAGAAAGGATCCAGAAATTATTCAGGTAACTGAAATATTTATCTTGTCCTTTTAGTGCACGAAATATTCTGCCAGTGACTAATTTTTTATATTGTCTAATCAATGCACAAACTTCTTCCTTGTCCTCTTCTTTATTCTTGCATAAGTAGTTTACACATCTTCCCAGTACTTTCACATAAGGATAAAATAAATATCTAATAAGCTTATGGATTTTATCATCAAAAATGTCGATTACTTGGATGTTGCTTAACCAGCTAGCGAGTGAGTATGACAGACGAGAGTATCTATGGGCTAACAATAAGAAAAACTATATATAGTTATTAAATTGATGCTGATAAACAATAATGTGTCAACCCATAAAAAGTCAAATTTAAATATTGATGTAATAATGCATTTCGTATAAAAAAAAATTAAAAAAAATTTCAAGTCATCTGAACTAAATAAGTACGAAAACCAATTTTTTTTAATTTAACGTTTAGAATATTGATATGTGTGCCATATTCTGTAATATGCAATAATCTCATATATTTGAAAAACTTATTTATTTATTTAACTCTTTACTAGACTATCTGCTATTAATGAATTATACTTTTTATCGAAATAGAAACGAAAAGATGGATGTATACTTCTTGACACAGATTTATTACGAATAGGTTTGACATCTTTAGACGCCATTTTCTTAGAATGAAGTCCTCGTGGCTTGACATGGCGTTCAAATATCATTGTATTTTTCCATAAACAACATACAAATCACATTATATAGTATTGGTAACTAAACATAGGTACATCGCTTATGTACCTACTTACTATCCATTGCAAATTATTTTGTAGAAATTATTTTATTAATAACAGATAAACAAAATAATTACCTCTCATGTATATTTGTCTCTGATCATTGTTTTTTTTTTTAGTTTGGGAAACGTTTAGAACTTAAACCATTCGGCCTGGTCTGCAATAAAATGCTAATGGGGCTTTTGTACTCGTTACTTTAAAGTTAACATTTAAATTTCAACAAATAAAAAAGAAGTGTGTTTATATGTGAAACAAAAAAGAAATGAAATAAATATTTACAATTCAAAGTTAACGGAAAATTATTCAATAATTGCTAATGCAGGCTTGGCTGCATGGAATAGCAGCAAAAACGTTAACAGATATTATAATTCAAATAAGTTTGTAAGAATTTTTAGTGCAACAGATAAAAGATATAGCAAGTCCGAAAATATATTAATATTTTTTATGTATTTGCTTAAATAATAAACCACTAACACCGAAAAAGGCAACAAAACATAATATTTCATTCATCATCAATCCAAAACTCTTATTACTTCCATTCAGTTGTAAAATAATATTCAGTTATTATAGACCAGGCAGGAGCTCTTGTACAAAATCTTTAATAAATGAATGTACTTTTAGTAATATGAAGAACAACGATTCTTCGAGATTTCGTATCTTATTAGGTCCGTAATATACACTAATATTATAAAGGTGAAGAGTTTGTTTCTTTGTTTGAACGCGCTAATATCAGGAATTACCGATTCGAATTAAAAACTACTTTTATGTTAGTTAGTTTATTTATTAAGGAAGGCTTTAGGCTATATTAAATCACGCTACGACTCATAAAAGCGAAGCAGTAACTATAAATGCGAGTGAAACCACAAGGGACATCTAGTCAAAAATATGGTAAAAGACAAATAATTATTTTAAATTATAGTAATCATAATCCTATGATATAGTAACATACTTTTAGGGCAATATAGATAGACTCAGAAAATTAAAATCTGCAAAATCTACAGAGAGAGTTGCCTATAAGAATATTATATCATGTTTTTGATTTTTTTATGATCTGTTGTTTTTGTTGTTTAATACTAAGGAAAGCTCATTGTCATATTTGTTATGATTGTGATGGTTTATGATTTACAATTTCGCAAATTATAACTGTGAGTCCATGGCGCAGTGGACACGTAGGACGATGCGCAACCTTTCTGGGCCTATAAAATTATCCCTGAAATAGCCGTGGATTGGTTTTGGCAGAGTTCCGTACTGACACAGAGCAATAGACCTATTTGTGCCTACATGTAAAAATTCTCCTGGCGTCCAAAATTAGCATTAGTACAAGTAGTAATTAATTAAAATATACAATTAGCTTAAATTTTAGTTAGAAATAGATTTAACATCCAGTTGCATTAAATTGTTTTTCAAGATTTGTTTATTTTTTTTTATTTGTACGATTAACCCATACCAATTGACTAATTAAAAAATATCGATTGGAAAACCTGTTTATGTGATTTTTTTAGCGAAATATACTGACATATTTCGACAGCTCACGGCCACATTGCTTGGATTAATTTTTAACTTTATTTACATTCCTAATGTACAACGTCTACAACTATCACTAGCATTGTACGGCGCCAAAACCACATGGTTGTTCCCGACGTTGAGAAATTTGCACAGGCCCTGCAAAAACCGGCTCGTTCTCAGAACGCCTATTGTCAGCATCATTACCGCGTACAATTTTGTTCAACTCGTATCCCCTATGTAAGCCTGGATTAATACAAAAGACGACGAACTACGAACGATTTTGAACTTTATAATATATACAGTTAAGGTCCTATTTCATTTGTTTGCATCGACCATGCGGGATACTAAACCCTCGGTTATTTGCTCCGGCTCCGACAGGACGATTCACACAAAAAAGCGCTGTAGCATTTTAAAGCATCGTTGCGTCTATTAAAAGTAATACTTGAAGCACTTTATGCTTTAAAATAATAATAAGGGAAAGGTGCCCTTTAGACGACAGGGTGCTTTTCAGTTTCATTGTTACTTAAACCTTTTTCCCTAGCCTTCGTCATTGAAAGCGAATATTGGGTAGGTATTTAAAATACAACGCCACGTTTTGCATCTATCATTCACTTTTTTTATGCCCATACTCGCAACATTGTTAAGATTCTTTATGGTTTGTAAGCAGCTCCATTATTTATAATAGGCAATATAACTAATAATTACCGATTATGACGTATTGTCTCTCTTTTTCTAACCTATTGTCTTCGACTTCTTTGTATTGCTTATGTAAAAATTATACATAATATATATAATAAATTAAATTGCATAAACAATTTTAATAAAGTGGTATTTCTTCATTCATTATATTATGATATCAATAGAATAATTTTTGCTATTTTTGCTATAAAAAGATAAATAAACAATTATTTTTTATCTGAGATACAATATGATGAGATACAATATTTGTATAAGTAGGTATAGCCAAATTAGTTTAATATTTTCAAGTAAATAATAATAAAGTTGAAGTATTTTTTCAATTATATCATAAT
This sequence comes from Hypolimnas misippus, assembly GCA_037950945.1. Taxonomy (NCBI): domain Eukaryota; kingdom Metazoa; phylum Arthropoda; class Insecta; order Lepidoptera; family Nymphalidae; genus Hypolimnas; species Hypolimnas misippus. The sequence continues at coordinate 5,276,535 of JBBEEQ010000024.1, forward strand.
GTAGTACTTACCTAATACTATGCATCTTTGATTATAACATTGGAAATTATCAAATACCACCGACATTCTAGTCATTTAGACCATTTTGAGTCCCAGCACGATACTTCTGCTGAAAGTTAGTTCGTAGTTATGTATCCTACTGATTCCGTCACGCTGCGTCATTCATAATATAGTAAATTTCGAGCCGATTAGTAGAAGTTGTTTAGATCCTTTTGAATAATTAAAAAAGACCTGACAACCTTAAAACGCCTAAACAAATGTTAATAAATTATAGCTAATAACCACCTCGATTATATCGGTTTTCAAATACGAAAAAAACGGCTTAAAATTGATTCATTGGAAGTACGGTAATATAGAGAGAAACACAGATACAGACGCCAAACTTATAACAAACCTTTGACACACCTTCTTTGGTCGGAGGTTAAAGAAATCTAACTGACTGCTCTTATCTTCAAATAAATTTTGTATCAATCTATCTCAAACGAAATAAATATTTTCGAAAACAATATTGCCAAAAAGAAAGCCACTTAAAACCTTCCTTTATCTAATGACAGAAACCGTTGTTCAAGAAAAGACAGACGTATCTAATTCTTAGTTTACGAGCCCTGAAATGTATCCAAAACGCCGAGATAACAAAAGTAATCAATATTACCTAAAGAAATTATTATAAAATATGTAAGTTTTGCGAGGTGGCATTTCTGTTTGTCCTGAACCTTTAAATATCAAATTACCCAGCAGAAAATGTTACACATCTAGCCAGAAAGAGCTTATACGTACTTAATAAACTGAATCGGCTAACTTCGAATCGTATATTGTCATCCAGGTAATTAGGTGTTCTACGGAAAATGAAGAATTCTATGTCTATTAACAGCTGTTAAAACTCCTATAATAATAAAAATCTTGTTTATACAAAATAAACGAATGAGGTCCGATTCCGGGGTCTCTTGGAAAGCAAAGTCTGGCGGCAAAATCTCGTGGTTCTGAACTCTACCGGTACCTCCCCGAGGTACCTGTACTTTACATCAAGACATCCACTCCAGCTTTATAAAGCTCAGGTCCGTCCTCATTTAGAGTACTGTTCCCACCTATGGGCAAGTGCCCTCTAATATCAGCTTCCAGCACTTGTCTCCATACAACGCCTGGCAGTTCGCATCGTCAACGATCCCAAACTCACAGACTGTTTTGAACCTTTAAATGCACGGAGAGACTTTGGCTTTCTTTGCGTTTTTACCGTTTGTATAATTGAGAATGTTCTGATGAACTCTTTGACGTGGTGCCATCGTCTCGGTTTTAACATCGCACTGTTCGCCTCGGGACTGGATATCATCCACACCAATTTGATGCACGGTATCAAATGTGCCGGCTTCACAAACTTTTTTCGCGCGTACTTGCAGCCTGGGGAATTATCTTCCTCCTAAGGTTTTCTAGAACCCTATAATATGTGGATTTTCACGCATAGAGTGTTTCACACCTATCCGTCAAGGGTCGGCAACTCTCCCGCAACGCCTCTTGATTTTGCAGATGTCCATGGTCGTTAGTAACCACTTTTTTTTTTGTTTACGCAGGGGAAATCTTCGAAAAGATACCCGATTCCTGGGGGGAGATCGGGTTATGTGGCGATTTATACCCACTAAAACCCCTGCGGTGGCCTTTCTCAGCACGGAAATGGAGAGGCCTCGGGATCGCTTGCGCATGCGCATCCGCTGCCCCTCCCGTGCGATGCTCCGCTCATGGCTGGCGGAGCTCGTCTCAGGAGGACAAAGTGTGGTCTTGCCCTCCCCGCACCCCTCGCTGGTGCGTACGGAAGTTCGAGGCCATCCCGACTGCCGTCCTCCTCGGGGCCGTATAGTAACCACTTAACATCAGGTGGTGCTATGCTGCTACGTTTCTTTATCTTTGTACATTTTGTAAGTCCTAATGTACAAAGATAAATAAACCATTGTCATTGCCATTCATTCAATGTACTAAGTATAAATAAGTTGTATACTCAGGGGGGGTTCGGACCCCCAAACCCTTATATATGTCCATGATCGCTTATATATATCGCTATTAAATACATAAAATAGTTCGTCCAGGTCAACCTTAAGTCTACTTAAACCCGATCCTCGCTGAACCCGAGCTCACTCGTTGCAGTTTCATCTGCAAAATAATGAAATCCAAAATCGAATTTTCCCATTAGATATATCAAAACAGTCGTTACAAATTTTCTAAGCCATTAATTCTCACGAATACATTAAAGCGAGGGTCCGAGACTCGAGATAACAATCTTTCTGATGAGCGGTCAGAAGGGACGCGGCCATTTTTTGTTAAAAAAATACCTTATACCACTTTATAACTCACTGCTACGTTATTAGTGATAATTTTAACCTTCTGAAACGACTGTTAGAATTTTTTGCCAGTAATTCAAATATTTTTTTAAGACTTCTTGAATTTCTTTTTATAGTTATGTTCTCGATAAAAATGCATAGAGTTGTTTACTGTGACATTTTCATTTATAATTGTATATTTATAATTCTTTTATGTATATTAATTCATTTATATACTAACTAGTCTGGCCATAAACACTGTTACGTAAAAACATTTCTTTTTATCCACATTTAAACTATTTTGATTTTGGAATACGTTTATTATTTTAAAAACTTCTTTGGAAATTTCGCCACTGTGTTTATTATCAAATTACAATATGGAATGGGGTGTCAAAGAAAATAGGTTTGCAGTGATCACCTCGCACAAAGTGGGTATGGAGCTGTTGATCATATTCCAGACACTTCAAAAGCTTGGTATCAGCCGTATGTTCGTATATCGTACTATCAACAGATACAACAACACTTCCTCTGTCGAAGACCAGAAAGATATGGGCGGCTGCGTGCTGTTAGAAATATAAAGGCTATTAATTCTGTTAAAGCCAGAATTCATCGAAACCCCATAAGGAAGCAAAAAACCTTATTGCAGGACATGAAGATTGCCGCTAGGTCTCTGACGCGTATTATAAAACAAGACCTGTAGCTCGATGCTTATCGATCGATAGATATATTAACACATACATGTCGTCCACAAAACATATGTGTCCATTTATATCACTTTATAACGATTTTTTATGACTTTTCATTGCAATGTCAAATCGTGCCCGCGATGCGTACAACTAACTTTACCAGAAAGTCGTACTAAAATATAAAGCTATTAAATACCGAAAATAATGACAATTATTTCTTGCTCAGACCTTAATCTGCGGGACTTTGTCCCTTACAAAACAAATGCGTTAATCGAGGGTCTTAGTCTTTACAAGATATTTTTAGCTTTTCGCGTGCCTTATGCGAAACTGTTCTATACGCTCTATTACAAGGGACAACAATACTACGAACATTCTTCTGTCTGCCCAAGCCTTTAGGCCCGTTTAACGTATTGTAAATATACTTAATAACTTCTAAATTACCAATTAGAATTTAGAAATTACGTAGAAATATATTTAATAACTTCGTTCCGTGACATTCTGGTCCGCCGGGTGACTTTGATAAGCACCAAAACTTATATATAGATAGATATAAAATTATAAGATATATATTTAGCTATCCAAGTTATGTATTAATCATGCCTTTGTGCCATACATTTACAATTTCATCGTTTCATTAAAAGTCTTTAAGCTGTTTCAACGTGCGCGCAAAAAGAAGAACAAGATTTACGGTCAAAAACGGTCCTGTTGATCTTTGACTCTACATCTAAAATAATGCCCCTTCTCACTTTATCTTTACAAAAAAAGTATTTCTAGAACAAACTGGACCGAATTGTAGATTTACTATTTGTTTTTACATATTTACAAATATTTTTACTAATAAATAAATGCCATTTAAATGATTCTTGACATCTTAACTTATTTGGCTCGCGTGTCTGCATCCACGCTTCTAGTTCCTGTTTTGATTGAGTTTGAGTCGTAGTGTGATGTAATATAACCTAAACCTTCTTCAATAAAAGGGCTATCTAACGCAAAAGTAGTTTTTAAAATCGAATCAGTAATTTTAATGATCATCCTCCTACATCCGTTTTTAAATCTTTACATCTTTATATTATTAGTCTAGACAAGCGGCTGCCCACGACGTCGCCCGCATGTGATGATAAAAAGTAGCCTATGTATTATTCTCATGTATGGATTATAGATATTAATATACAATTCTATCAAAATATGTTCAGTATTTTGCGAGAAGGGCAACAACCATCTATTAATCATTCCATCCTTACAAAATTTCTTCTTTATATACATTATAGTATTACCGTAAACAAGAATTTTTCGTCATAATTATCTATCATTTAAATTTTTGACTTGTGATAACTCTTAAAAACCTTTTAGGAAAACGTTTTGTCTAAGTAATTTAATTATTGACTAGATATGTATCGCAGTTATACACATGGTAGCTTACTTAACTTTGACCTAACAAAGATAAACATTAACAGAAACAAAGAATGAAAGACTCTATAACAAACGAAATATGGTTTATCTCGCTGTTGCACAGGTACAATTTTATAATAATATCAGAATATAAATAAATAATAAATAAACGCATCACACTCAACGGCCCCCATTAAGATCTTGTGACCTTGTGTCGGGGGTCCGGAAACATACACAACACTAACACAAACACCCAGACCACGACAAACATCCGTATGGCCAATACAGACATTTGCCGTGAGCGGGGATCGAACCCGCGACCGTTAGCTATACAGTCAGTTGCAGTGACCACTGCGCCAACGTGTCTGTCAAATCAAAAAGAATCAGAAACACATCAAGAGTTGTGACCTCATGCGCCGAGATTCGGCTGATTGATGCGCTCTACAAAGCCATTTGACCTCCGCAATCCTCGGGAAAAAGTCAATTACGATGTAGACTAGTTACCTTACTACAAGTAGTGATAATTATTCGGTGATTGAGATAGTAACATTGTGACAGCATCATGTGCAGACCTACAATGACAAACATTCAGACTTAGGGACAAATATTTGTATGAATAGAAATATCTAGAGATAAGATTAGACATGTTACGGCTTGCATTGCGTGGGTCTTTCTTTTGTTTTGATCATTTAATAAGCAAAACACTAAGCTTAGGTGTATATAAAATTTCTCCTATTTATTGAAAATTAATAATGTAAAAGATCCACAAAAAAGTAACGGATACGGATACGCAAACGGATATTTCTTCTTCCTAGAATATCCGCAGATACGGATACGGATATCCGACACATCACTAGTACGTATTAGCTTTACATACTTATTGAATAGATCCAGCCGAAGTTAACTTCGCACTAACAAAATTCGTTATCTCTTTATTATATTAGGTTGTAAATTTCAGCAATGGCTGCGATTGAATGCGATCATATTAATTTGGAAATAAGAAGACGGTATTTTTCCAGTCACCATGTCAGCGACCTTCGCCCGCGTGTCATAAATTCCTCCCACCAATGTTCCAAGCACGTATGCAGTACCCACAATTAACGCACTAATCGCTGTTACAGCTGAATACGCATCTACAAGATTTTGAATCAAATTCCACAAAAGAGGTTTTCAATTCGTCGGGGACATTTTATGTATCGCACAATTTCTGAAAAACTGTCATAACACAGAGGATGTGGGGTATGTTCACCGATTATAATCGAAAACGGTTGGACCGATTGGATTAATTCTTTTTTCATGAAAAGAGTATCGAAATTTCTATATGACCAATCTTCCAGACTCTTCCTGATTGGTCTTCTCTTAATTAATTTCCAGATCAGTCCCATAGAATTTTCATCATTCCCATATCGGCCCCATAAGATTTAAAATCAAAACAACTAGAATAGGTTTTTCATTTCATATGTTGGTTTTGTATTCGCTTCTCCTTTTTTTTAAGGTCTTTTAGTTGCTTGTATGACATATATTATGACTTCAAAACGTAGTGACAAAGAAACCGAAGAAGAAAAAATAAACAGCCAGTAAATTAATCACACAGAGGGAAATGGACTGGAATTGATTATTCTTCTTCGATTTCTGCGAATGAACTGATGCAAGAACAAAACAAATGATATGGTAGGTATTACAATTTATAGATTCATCACGACATTCGTATTTCTTGTATTAGGTTCGCCGAAATATAAAACATGTGTTGTATACTGATATAGAATATATTCATGTACCTATAATAGATCAACAAGGCGCACGGTTAATTTATTTTTATACCAATTTCAAACTTTGAGACCTTCTTCGAATACGGGAATTACATTTATCAATTCTACTCCCGTAAGCGATATAAAACAACTCTGTAATCTAGTAAATAGTAACAGTTACGTGGGTAACGTTACAAAAACCTTGTGACCGACAAAAACAAAAGGCACTGACAGAAAAGTCTTTCAGTTGTAAAGCAATAGAAACAACTTTCGTAAAACTTTATGAACGTCTGAGAACAAAATTCGCATGATACTAACTCTTGTTTATTATAAGCCGTGTTTACATTCGCTCCACTTTAGTGACAGTGAGAAACTGAACATGGAAGTAGAAATCGAGTCTAGTCTTTCATGGAAGACACAGTATGTGTAAGAATCACTTCCCCTGTCCGAGCCACACAAAGACAGGCATTTTGAAGACCAATGTTATATTAAATCGAAAACAAAGTAAGTGATGAAGTAACAACTAAACATTTACTGCCTCTGATGTTGAAACATAAGTATTTAAATAAGGTTCTACGGCAACTAAGAAGCGGGAATAAAGTGATGTTTATTTTACCAGAGCGCCGGTTTCAAGTTTGATCCTTCAAGAAATTAGATATAAGATTGATTAAGATCTACTTATTCGTGATTCAGATAAATTCGCAAGACATTAAGTCTTGTTAAAATCTCCGTATTATTAATATCAAGGCTCGTCGCCTTTTTTCCACGGTTTTCTATGCGTTTTTTAGATTCCGAAAGAGTTCAAATAAAAATATAAAATGTTTCAAGCTTAAGTTATAGAAAAACAACGTTAAAATCCGATTAAAAGTTTAGAAATAATAAGAGATTACGCAAAGAAACATCCAATTGTCACTACGATTTATATGATTCTATTTAAAGTTTAAATTCAATTCACGTCTCTAAAAGTAGAGACCATAAAAGAGATAGAGAATTAAAATTGACTCACGATTGCCTGTACATAGCTACTTCTATGTGAAATTTAAATTTGAAGCTCATCTTTATCATCTAAATATTAAATTAGTGTCAATCGGGTTTCAATTGACACGGTGTTCTGAGTACTAATACAGATAATGTTTGAAAAATTTAATAACAAAGGATGCATAGAATATAGATTGATTTTGTCTTTTAAACAAGATGTGAACGGCATTTTGACATATCCGATTTTACTATACGAATGAAGAAAAACCTTTTTATAGCCATAAAGTTTATTGGAACCTATGTAAGCAAAATGTAGCACCGAAACAATTTAGCCTTGCTAAATGTATCGTTCTTTTACTATCGTCATACTAAAGCTTTTTGGATGTTTTGGTTATTCAAACATGTACTAAAATAAAATAACTAACGAGACGAAATGAGATTATAATTAAAAGTAGCGTGTCGAAAATGCAACCGCTCAGAATCGGAATGACGCGACGCATTGCAAGCTGTGTATATTTATCGTGCCATATCTCCCTATAATGTTATAGCGACAGAATAAATAAATGTGTGCGCCGCGCCCGCATCCGGAGACCCTTCACGTCGCACGTAATCCAAAATGTCCGTTTATTTTTCTATGTGAGTCGCGCCGTCAGAAAAAACAAAGCGCGGTTCGAGCGTAGAGCATGAATAGAGCGAGAGAGAGATACGCGTCGGCCAGTCCGCCGCGGACGGGGCGCGGCTCAGCGCGCTATCATTGGCTGTGGACATACGTCGCCCGCCGCCTGAGCTCACCGCCCAATCCTATTCGCTCACTACGATCTCCTCCCGCACCCCGCGAACCCCAAAACACCGACCTTTCACGAATGCCGAACCGATTCGATACGACCGAAAATGCCTTAGTTACTAATCGTGCGTAGTGAGGACTGGACGTTTTCGCTCCTCTTTGAAAAAAATATACACCGGTTGTTACTATCATGGATTCAGTGCTTGTTTACGTAACCAAATTTGTGTGGGATTTGCTAGATCAATAATTGGCTTGACCAATACAGGTAATATATTTGAAAACCACTAGTAATAATTTATATTATCAAAGAAAAGTAATATACACAACGATCTACTTCCAATTAACGTTAAAAACTTGAGATATACTCGAGCGTTTTAGTGCCGGATGATCAAACGTAAAAGCGGTGTCCTCGTAATCAACGTAGGCCGGTCGGTTCGGCAACGCCGCGTGTAAATAATAGGGTAGGCGCTCGGTCTTTCTCTCGCAGCTGGCGCAAAGCGGCAACGCCGCGTTCGCGCGCGACCGTGCCTCCACCGCGCTGCGCCACACCGCGACACCGTGGGGAATCGCCCGCCGCGCGCTACACGACGACTCGAGCGAGACGCATTCACCAACGCAATATACCTACTATACCAAAACGAAGTTCAATGACGACGTCGTTTGTCTTTTTGCCAATTAAACTAGACTACACTTAAGAAAACATTCGTAAACTGGATTACTAATGATTAATCTATACTCGATTTAAGTAACTCTATGTATGTTATATACTTACATTATGTACTGTATACGTATATAGACATATAAAACAAATATCATATAATAATAATACACAATTACCAAACAATAACATATACTGCAAATACTTAAGTACGTAGTAATATAATAATAATATCCGTGAGCTCTGAAAACTCAAAACACTGATGAAAATAAAACTTGTTTACAGATATCGAGCGGGTGTTTGTGAATGCGTGGCGCACTCTGTCGGGGTTTAGCAGCGTGAGGTCGCGAGACGCGCGGGGCAGGGGCTTCCTCCCCCTACTTCAGTTTGAGCTGCGAGTTTGTAAATAGCGGACGTGCTGCTGCGCGGGACGATAACAGAAGCGTTCGCGCGGCAACTTTGAACAGTGACAGTGCACGGAGAGTGAATTGTGATAGAGAAATGTGTGTCGGATTGCGGTGCGCTACAAATTGGATGCAGTGATCGGATCACACTAATTGGATTACAGTGCTTTTTGGATTTGGATTTCTGTTTTTAACCACCTTCCAAACTGGGGATGCACAAGATGGAGCTCGGCGACAGCGTGTACGCCGCTGAGCGTATTATGAAGAAGAGAATTAGAAAGGTGAGCTTATTTCTTTTGCGAAAGCGAACACAGCAATATATTCTGTGCTTGCGAAACTCACATTCGAGATCACATATCACCCAGCCTTATGTATTTGGTACGCTTTATTGTAACCCGCCGTTTCGCAACTAACGCTCGCCCGCTTCGCTTGCATCAAAACAAACTCGATTAATGCTTTGTAGTTAAAAAAAATATGCATTGCTCATTGCATGCAGTATTTTAATTTAGATTTTGTGTATTTAATCCGAGCATTGTGATCCCGGCAGCAGCTGTTTAGAAGTGATCGCAAGGGTTTTCGTGTTCCTTTTAAAGCGACGTTTCGTCCCTTATTATTATCAGGGCTCCCCTTACGGGCTTATATTCGGAAACTGAGGGCACCGAGAAACGCAATGCTCCTTATGAATGGTGCCCTTCTTGAGATCATATTAAGTTTTGACAGTAAACAAGTTCTGAGCATTGAAAACGTGTGTAGGGACGACTCGTCACTGTAACCGGAGTTTTTTACATTTTGTTACTAACCTGATAAGTCTTTTAATGTATTTGTAAGAATTTTGCGTATGATTTGTTTGATATTACAGTGAAACTTTCCGAATCTACGGATGTCTTTTTTTTTGGGAGCTGATGACTTTAAAAGGATTGACAATTTTTTAGTTATTTGTATGGATTTCTACATCCCTTTTATTTTAATGTTATATTAAAAGTTGTGGATCCTTTTTATGTTGTTTTTATCATTTAAGGTAAGTTATGGTAAATATTTAAAACTAGGACATTCAAATGGTTGGTCGTATACTTAATCATAAATAGCGAATAATACTTGAACATTTCATATAGAATTTTTCAATAATATAATTTGAGAAGACTTATAGTACATATGAATTTGACTAAGTATTTTAATAATATGATAAATATAATTAGTTTTTCAAAGTTTTAGCGAAATACTAAAGTATTGTGATCTAATGGCCATGCATATAGACATATTTTGTAAATAAATTTACAATGTCTTTGTCAAAACTTTTAACCGGTCAAAAGTAGTTTTGACTTACAAATTCTAACAACAGTTGCTGGTTAATGTTTTTGCAACAGTAATTTTTATTTTTTTTTAACTACTTTTACCCAAACCTATGGATGAAATAGTTTTGACTGATTTTTTCCAGTTAAAAGAACTATTGACTGGGTAAGAGACTGTAACATATCTTTAGACTAAAGAGTCAATACATTTTTCGGGGGCTTATTATATTTGTATTCTACATCAAAACACACAGATTGAACGCAATATACTTAAAAGAAATAGCTTCCTATTCGTGCATATATCAATAAAATCAATTTCTTCGTTTGAAATCTTTACCCATTTCAAGGCAATTAAAAACGCATAAGTAGTATTTGTACGTTACATAATTTTAGTAAAAATTACCAGAATGTTTACCTGTTGTATAACAAACTTACTATTTGAAGTAACTTTTTTTTTTGTTATAAACAGTAAAAAAGGAACTAATAAAAGGAAACCGTGACTTGACAAACTGATCTATTAACAACACAAGTCAAACAACTGAATGGTGGAAATTTGGCAAACCGATTTTTATTATAACGCTAACATCTGCTAAAAACAAATTTAAAAATGTTTGACCCTTAAAGGAAAAACTCCTATAGTTTACAGTTTTTATGGATAAAGCGTAATCGCAGGCAAAAACTAGTCTACTTATTTTGTAATAGTTCAAACTATTACCTACATGTACATATCTATAGCAATTAAACTGTTACTAAGAAAATTAATTCTCCGTTAAGGTACTAGTAACGCCATCTATTGAATGCAAACTGAACTAGAATTCTTCACGCTATACAAATATTTACAAAATGCAGTGATATTGGTTTTGTACTTGTATGCGCTATTCTGTTTTATATTTTTCAAGTACTTTGAAACATTTTTTTATCCTTAATATTTAAGTTATTGTTCTCTTACATAACTAGTGTGTTTAACATTTTTTAATTAAGTATTCAGTCCATATACTTTGACAAAGATAACTAACGATAACTAAAGATAACTTTTAATTAAATTCGATTATTAATGATTAAATTACGTATTACGATTACTACTATAATATTTTAATATTGAGTTATATTTAATTATAATTATAGCACACCGTTTTCACATGAAAAAGCCAACAATACAAAAATCGGCAAATATTAAAACCTCTTTTATCATTCCATTCAGTGCTTTATATTCATTGTAAACCCATTGCCAAAGTTTCCAGTGGCTTCCCTAGCGCCGTGTCAAATTTAGGAAACTACTTAATAGCGCGCTTTTATTAACGGGCTAAATTTAACCTTATGTCTTAAAAAATAGATGCTATTTCACACCGTTGTACGAAGACCTCGTTATCTGTCAGAATGGCTTAACATAAATGTAAGTTGAACGTTTTTAGAAATTCTACCTTATCTAACGGTAATACGGTTCAAAATTCAATGATGGCATGATCCTAGTATAGAAACTCCTTCACAGCGCTGTAGCCCTGGTATCTCGAAGTAAACGCGCCAGTATTCGGCACTGACCGAACCCACGTCGAGCGCGCATGCTCCCCGCCATTACTGTCAGCCAATGAGCGTCGAGCAGACTGTGCTAAGCGATAATGCCCCTCAGTTACATTATATTCATTCATTAACAAAGTTTACAATACAAAATGCTTGTTTATGTTTATAAATAAAAAAGAAAATGAATGATCTTGTATAAAATATAAAAAGATTACACGTGTTCTTTTATTTTTTTTTATTTTTCGCAACTTTAGTTCCACTAAAGCCGAATAGCGTACGAAATAATTCTGTGATTGTTGGTTAGATGGCGCTATTATACAATTTTTATCGGAAATATTATTTCCAGGGTTATATTTATTAAAAACTCAATTATTTATCTGCACCATAGGCTAAGGCTTTGCTAAGGTTATAAAAGAAAAATTGAGAGATCGTAATGGATTACAAGTAATGCGTAATTTGAAATAAATTAGTATACAAACAACCACTAAACGGGAATAAATAAGAATAATATTACAAAATATCTATTTATAATTTTAGGATAATATTAAGGAAACGGCTTTATATTTCTACATAAAAGGAGGGCAGTGACGCGCGACGGAGATATCAACAATTTGATACGAATAGCTGCACTCGGAAGCGACACAAAGCCACCAAATTTTCTATAAATAATCGCCTGACAATACTTCGTTGTAATTTTATCCATCCTTATGTCGTATTTTAATAAAAAAATGGTCGGACAGAACTGAGACATCCATAGAGTAGTGTCGACATTTTAGTTATATATTTTTTTATTTTAACTTCGACTGATATAAATTATCTATATATGAATACGTGAAGCGAAAACTTTGTAACCCCTTTTTACGAAAATTGCTCTTGATGGAGGAGTATGAAATTTTACACACTTATATCTCTATATAAGAAATCTCTCTCCCCTTCTCCAAGGGGCGCAGATTGCTAACTTTTTTGATATGTCCACAGAATGTTGATGACTTTACGTCCTAAGACTTTATTACTTAATATTAAAAAGTCATATAGGTATTGTCAGAAAAATCTATAGTTGTTTCATCTTAGATCATCCGTATTAAGGTATATTTAATATTTATTATCAAAAAAGAAATAGATCTAAATTTACTTCATGGATTCCGATATTCCACCTTGTTGGATCAATTATAATAGGGTCTTATATACGTTATGTACCGTTGTGTGCGACCCCTCTCGATATAAAAACTTCCTATGTGAAGGGATCCCCCTATATTTAGAAAGCATACTTAATCGCATACGCGTACGTTCCGAATAATAAAGTAGTGAATGGAGAAACGTCATATTGCAGTCCCCACACAATAAAAGCGTAGACGGCATTGTCTGTCACGCACACCAGCGCACGACACATTCCGTTACCGCGAACAGACGCCGATGAGAACTAACGATCAGATGATCACGGGAATCGCACTAATCTCACCCTTATCGTCATCGAATTAAAAACGAATTTGCAGTAAACTACCAACAAAATAATAACGCATTTGGAATATGACACCTTTATTGCCGACACCGATCTCGATTTTTTTTAAACTCTTCGAATGCAGTTTCATCAAAGAATCGACGTAGCAGGAGTGCATCGTCATAAAAACTGGGCACCGGGCCCGCTGGTGCGGCGTTATTATCGTAATGCGCCTCTCGGATCGCCGGCGCGGGCGGTCGTTATGCCCCATGCATTATTATGTAAATACGAAAAAGGTATGGCTATTTTTTATATCCGAACTTATCTGATTCAGATAAGGATAGTAATTAGTGAGCTTCACCGGGTAGGCACCGGAGGTGAGATATTCCCGCGTCACGCGTGTAACGCCGAATTATTTCTTAATTGCGTCTCGGATTAAAACCACGCAATCTTTTCAATGAAATTCCAACGCATCTTTATCATTCGCGAAATGTATATTTATACATTGCTTCGCATTAAATAACAATGGAATGTAATCAGAATGTTACGAAGGGTTGGTATTAGGGTCAGGGTATCGGGAAATATTTGTTATAATCTCCCCCGACCCTCGTGTCAGAGCCACCCGTCCCGTATTGTGTTTTTTCTTATCTGTCGTGACCCGGCTCCGGGACTCGTCTCGCCCCGGGCTGTAATCCTCTTAATTGAGTTATTAGCGACATATTTATATCGGGATTATACAACGGATAGCAATTTGATATAAAATTTATAGTTTTTATTGTGCAACACAAGCTCAAAGGAAAGGGGGAGTTTGATAAGTGTTTATTCAGGAGCTTAAGGAGACCTCAAGTCTCCATTGTTTTCATCACACACATCTCCACAGGACACTTGTCCGAACACGTAATTTATTCCAACGCCCACTTAAGTATCCTTCAATGTACAAGTGGTAATCCCCAATTGGTAAAAGATTAAGTACTGTTTTATCAATAAACCCTTTTTTTTCTATTTATATGTATTTTACTTTTTATGTGGTTAAAATAATCTATAATATATCATAATTACCATCCTTGACGTTATAGTTATAATAAAATATGTAAAAGACTTGTCTCTTTTTTCGGATATCTCTTGTAGTCCAGTAATCCTATTTTTATAAATAAGTTTTTAACAGTTACATAGTAGTATAAATCCTATCTTTAAACCGATTTACCATAACTACAATTAATTTTGTTAACCAAGCAATTAAATAACTTAAATCCATTCATAGACACTCAATAATAACACGAATCTCGGCTCAATACCGTTCCCACCAGTTCAGTAACTCAAGTAGCTATCAAGCGAGGCGCGTCGCTTGACAGTGCATTGATTTAATTGTCGCCGAGTCGATGACCGTGGACCGCTAAGTGCATTCATCGTACCGACTCGAAACTATTTCTTATCATTACAGTTCTAACTTAACTATAAACTAATTAAATCCTGAACCGTCTCCATACTATTAAAAGTATTTATTTAGAGACGAAAAGGTCAATAAACCTTCATACCTATTATGAAGAGGGCGCTGAAAATATATAAATATAATATTTATTAAGAATTAAACGATAGTTCATGAAAAAACCGCACATTGTTTTAAAGAAACGTATGACTAATCACATGTGCAACTAATACAATACACGTCTCGGCGTAAACATCATTAAAGCATGAATTGTTCGAAACGATAAGAATAATAATATGGAGACGTCCTTTCCTAGCAACAGCTGGGTAACGACTGACGTGCGCGGCATGCGCCGTCTGCAAAATGCCAAGTCGTGTCTGCCTCACCGTCCCACAAACTTGCTTACCTTGTCTGACATATCAATTTTCTCTTGCACACACACAGCGCTCTTGCCGACGCAAACCGCGGCTACTCCTCAGTCATTCTATGCTCCTAGTACTTATGTTACAAAAGAATACGCGGATACTGGCCCCGATAAAAAAGGAATTTCTTTCGCACTTAGTAAATAGAATAAATAAAATAACTAAATATGCTCATATTGATTTTCTTCTGTTTTACTTCATAAATTAAATTTGACATAAAACGGAGTGTACATAGCAAAATACCTTGAATAGTGTTTAGTACATAAGTAAATAGGTATTAAATATAAATCAAACAAGCAAATTAGATGACAATTATAAATAATAATAACATCTCGAATAACAACCACATCATTATTAAGGTATCATTTTAAAAACTTCATTTGAGATATAGGTAGGTTATTATAAAAACAGTGAGACTTTATTAATACCTCTTTAAATTAACATCATATAAATGGAACATTTGCTAATTAATTTTTCCTAATCCGCTTGGCGTTTTTTGTGTGTCCAGTTGTCCACATACCTACTGGTGTATACCATTGAATGAAATAACAAAGGTGCTGATAGACGTCACGTACATCGACATGGAGGTCCGTACGTGCGCAGAATGTACATAACTTAGCTTTAGTTCAACTTGAACTGACTGAGAAACTAAATAATTCGTACGTCTTTGTTACCATTTATATACTCGTCATCGAGAAATTATTTCATTTTGTCCTGTTTACATGCTATTTAAGTATTAATAGTTTTAATATACAGTAAAAGAGTTGATGATAACTTTAATAATGCAATACTAAAACGATATTATCATATTCGTTTGTTAGTTTGCAGTTGTTTTTAATAATTTCATTCATAGATCCAATATCCAAAGATCGAAATGTAAGTGACACAATAAATAAGATGCATCCTGTATTTTGTTTATGAATTCATTTTAAATATAATTCCTGTTTCAAATCTGAATTTCTATTGAACCGTATTTAAACTGGTTAAAAAGTCAGCAACATTCTTTATTTTTCGGAACTTCGTCTTTATTTAACCTAAGCGTCTTTCTCTAAATTCTTGTGAGATACCCGTAGGCACTTTATTAACATATTGTATTGGATTATATCAAGATGCTTATAGAAATAATTTCAATGGATATATTATTGTGAATTTGTCATGTATCCATAAACTGAAACGCCCCTCTGTAGCCAATTTATATACATCGTCGTAAAAATTGTCAAATTAAATGGAATATTAATCACACGATCATTACTTCAATTGCCTCAGGACTGGGATTTATCCGTTTCCCTCCTTCGTATCTACATCCTTTTAGCGCCTCTAGAGGGTTCGAAATTAAACGCTAAAATTGAATCACATTTGAATTTATACCGTAACAGGAGGGGAACTGGGAGCACTGTCGTTTGACGCGTTCGAAGTATCCAATATTGAAAGAGGAATTATATTTAACATTTCGCTGTAAATTGTATTTTTAATATAAAACAGACAGTAGGTGTGGATAGAATTTATGTTACGAATATTTATTATATTTTTTCTTCTAAAGTGTAATATTAAAAAACAGTAAAATTTTGTCACAATAGAAATTGATGCAAAATAAGTATGAAATCAACTATATTCAAAACAAACCATTCAGTAATATAATACAAGAGTAGATTAAAATTAGCCACTACAAATATCACGAACAAATTGGAGAGTCATCTTATAAGTATTTGGAGAGGCAGTAAAAATAATAGTGTTAATTGACGGCCGAAGTGTCGTCGGCCTTGCAACCGTGCTTTCAACGCCCCGACACGGTCATGCGTCTTATCATCGCGACTAGTTATGTACGACCACAAATGTACCTCATTAGAGAGAGCTATTTGATTTTTTTTTTATTACAATGAATAAATACCTTCCTAAAGTCAGCCGTTAAGTAGTGTGGTTTTCTTTTGGAAAATTAGGCGTTATTCATATTAAAAGATAGGTGGAAATGTTATATTTTGTTATATAAACATATTTTATAAATAACTCAATAGTTACCACAAATTCCTAGTATCAATACCAAAACAAACACTTTCACGGACATTTCACAGCCGTGGTTCGAGCAATTTGAGAGGATTCATGTTTAAACGGCTGATCGGTCCCCGTGGGCCGCTCCCGGGCCATTAATCTTGCTCCCTCCCCCTCCTATCCGCTCTCCTACCACCCTCTTTCCCTACCGCAGCTAAAGTCGGCCAGCAATTTGTGACATGACAGACGACGAAATGTGACCGTCCCGATAAAATAAGGTCCGACTTAAGTTTATTTATTGTGGTTTAACGCAAACCAAACCAAAGTTTGTATTTGGAAAGTAAGTCGAGAAATATGTTTTAGACGAATTATTTTAAATATAAGGCTAAAAGTAAACGTTTTACCAACACTTAAATTATGTCTCGATATGCTAATTGTTAAAAGAGTTAACATAAACCAGACCTAACTAATGAAATTCCTGCATTGCGATCTCTGCAGCGGGCAATCAATTTATTATCTGTCTGGCATCCGGCCAACGATGCTCTTTAATTATCTATTTTATCTATGGACTCGACACCTATATCTTTTTGTCTACCACGAAGACAAGTAATAGCTTTGCTGATATTTATATAATAGACAATCAAATAAATAATTCCTTCCTTTAGGAGTCATCTCGCTAGACGCTGGCACTCGTCCAGAGCAGCTCTTTGTGCGAGTACGTACTAAAATTTCATCACATCTATAAGTTATTTTAACTTTTAAGATGATTGGTATATGTATATGAATGAATAAATCGTTCTCATCTAAAACGTTTCATAACAATCTTCGCATATCTGGCTATCGAGCTAAGAATCACTAATGCTTTTTCCCTATATGGGATGTTGAGTATGAGAATCTCTGTAGGCGATGCGTCGGTCAAACGGATTTTCGTCGAAAATGTCAGCTTTCATAATCATGCCTTTTGTATCATTATATTAAAACATACAAATATATATAAAACTTTATTATTACTAGATTAGTTTTACTTCTATTATCCTTAAACGTTATAATTACTTAAGTTTTTATTCATAAATGTTTTGATTATTGCCTACTTAAATGTCCATTTTAGGTGAAATGTGTTCCTTTTTAGCACAATTGTAATAATCTCGTATAATTTGCTCTTACCCGTTAGGTAGTTTCATAAAATTGGGTAAAAATTCTTCGAATTCACATGCCAACGTTCTCTTTAGTCTCAGACACAAATGGACTTCATCATAAAGAAACTCACAGGGCACTGAGCAGACACAAAAGCGTAGTATCGTTCTGACGTCACAGTCGCGCGTCGCGCCCGAATGCTCACAAAAGCCCCATTTTATCCCGGTTGCTCTTATGAGATGAAATTCTCTTACGGGATAAATCTAAATATATCTAGAGTATATTTTTCTTTTAAAAAACTTAGTGTAATTTCATACAACATTGAAAAGAAGATTGCAAAAGAAGGAAAAAAAGATGTCTCACTACGTCCATTGAACTAATATTTAAATGCATGTACGACATTTTCATTAATACAAACATCATAACGTGGAATTACTATTATAGATAATGATAAATCGATTAAATGCAAAACACTCGTTAAAAACTCCATACATTCATTCCTCAAATCTGTTTAACTTACGATTTATTTGAAATCAAGTCATATAAACTTCAGAGTATAAATCGTATCGTCTGTTAGCTCAGTAACAAAGGCATGAAAGTTTAAACCCGACCTCAAACAGGCGTCAACTGATTTATCGCTACAATCGTTCAATGCGGATCACACTGACGATATTTGAATATGCGGGCTCTCTAACGAGCTCCTTAAGTATGTTGAAACGAAGATTTGTTGCTTTTGTTGTGAATTAAATGCTAAGTCGACTAAATCATTAGTACCTAAAAAGAAACCGAGAGTAAAGTTTAGTAAAAAATCTTTTAAATATCGATTTATCTTTATTTAATTAGATAGATAAATGGATGAAAAAAAAATCACCGTACAAATCGATGAGTTGTCAAATTTAATCCGGCATACTGATATCTAAGATCTATTGATATTTTTCATTGAAATTTATCTACGGTTACGAGACGTCAAATAGCCGATACGGCGACGAAAAATGTCACTAAAATTAACGTGGGTTAAGTAAAGTTAGCTTAGTAAAGTAAAAAGTAAAGTCCTTAAATATCCCATTGGCAAGGCCTCTTCTCCTATTAATGCCAAGGATTAGGAGCTTAATCCATTCCATTCATGGAACAGCATCTGTAATGGTATTATTTTTTATTGGTACATACCCAGTGAAATATAAACTAATGATAACAACAATTAGACATGCTAGAAACTGAATTGCAATAAAACGGTTTTGAAAAAAAAACTTGTTTAAAAAAACTCACATCATACTGTTTATGCCACTTTAATGTTATATGTAACATATCTACGAAACACTGCAGTCGAATTCCATTTAGACATTTTGAGTTTTGATTTATCCAATGACATTTTTTTTATAATAAATAATAAATAAATAACGCATCACACTCAGATCCATGCGCCCATTAAGATCTCATGACCTTGTGTCGGGGGTCCGGAAACACTCACAAAACTAACATAAACACCCAGACCACGACAAACATCTGTATGGCCAATACACACGTTTGCCGTGAGCGGGGATCGAACCCGCGACCGTTAGCGCCTTAGTCAGTTGCAATGACCATTGCGCCAACGCGTCTGCCAACATTATATAATTATAGAAATGTTACGTTAAAAATCGTTACCATTTCCAAATAAGAAGCTCGTCAATCGACTTGGCCAAAAGATACTCGCGCATCTCATGCGAAGTTGCTAGCTGGTTGTTAAGAAACGTCGTCCAAATTGAAAATCATCAATATAAATACATGTATGTTATATAGCTCATGGATTTTGTATTTGGACGACGTTTTATATATTATATAATATGATATCTATCATACAAAATCTTGATAACTATCTCGTTAGTTCGATCTGTAATCGGTTGGACGTTACAATTCTCTTTTTTTAGGTACATTACCAGTTATCTTATAAATTATATAAAAAAGCAGATAATCTACGTACAAAACGTCAACTTGCGCGCGTCGCAAGTTAAGACTGTCTCTCCATTAGAAATGTACTACGTTGCGAAGCTACAGGTGTGTCAGAACCACCAATAAGATCACTGATGATGATTTACATAGCTTAGCTCTGGTGGAAATTCACACATTAGTTGAAACTAAGGATGCACTTGAATGCCGCTCAGCAGCATCGCATACCTAGTTGACAGCCAGGTTAAAAAATTAAACGCTGATAAGCAATACTATGTCAAGCCACACGGACTCCATTTTGAGACAATTGCGTCTAAAGATGTGAAACCTATTTTAAATACATTTTTGGAAACGTTTATCTCCATCTTATCTTTTATTTTTTGATAAAATGTATAATATATTAAAAGCAAATTGTTATCATAAAAAGATTTATTTAATAATAACAATTATTGTATAAATTGCAATATATGGAACACACTTGAAATTCGAAACATAAAATTAAGAAACTTTTTCCGTCCTTATTTAGTTCAAATGATTTTAAAACTTTTTGAATAATGATAAATACATTATTTGACTTTTTGTTGGATGACACATTATTGCTTATCAGCATCCAATTATACATTTATTAAGCCTTTCCTTGATAATTGTGGTAAGCTATTGTTATCACAGAACACTACATTTGATTTCTAGTTTTATACCAAAACGTAAAACTTCAACTGCGAAATTGAAGAACGTTTTGATAGCGATAGCTCCACATAATTAACCTGCGACATTCTGATCGTGCTTCGAAATATGACATATAAGTACGTGATATAAAAGTTCCATGTAATTTCCGTTAGTATTATGTATTTTCACATAAATTTGTACAAAGTTAAACACACTAGCATACTTTCTATATACAAATGCGAAGACAATTAGTAACTAATAGATGATTTGCTTGCATCTTAGCTCGCGTAAGTGTTAATTTAATTTTAAAGTAATACGCGTACATAAATAGCTAAAATGCTCGTATAACCTAGGAGCATTCGCTCGCGTCTTCGTCCGCGGGCATTTTTTCGAAATTAAAATAATATTTTTTCAGAGAATATAAACTAGACGAAAAGAACAAACATATCAAAATACTCTTTATAATAGTAGATATAAATATAGATGACCATGTAAAATAATATACTTTTCTAATGGTACTAAAAAAAGTGTGCTTTTTTATTATACTACTGTAAGTAGATTACGAATGTAGTATAAAGTTCAAATTTCGATTTCGAGTCGGCGCCCAACGTATCTTTGAAACTTTATACAGATAAATAATAGAGTAAAATCCATGTCAAAATAAGTTAATGGTTTTCAAAAGAGTGAAAAGAGAATTTATATTCCTATATTTAGTATTATTTGAAATTAGGTATACTTTAGAATGTAGAAACAATACTGCGAATTCAGGCAACCGAGACTTTGTAAAAATGGTAAACCGTCTTCAAAAGCAAAATACGTGTATAATTTCGTTTACTCGAATAACATGCTAGCTACTATACTTATCATAGTTATTTCGATTCTAACATGAAAACACTGAAGAAATTTTGATAAAATTCTATAAGACCAATTACAAAAGTACGCTCTTTCAAACAAAAAAAGAATCAAATCGTTCAAGCTGCTTTCGAGAAATCTGTGATCAAAAAAAAATCCCGACGAATTAATAATAAAAATCACATTATCACATTATATGAGTGATAGATATACCTAGATAGCAAGAAGAGCCGAGATGGTCTGTAAGAACACGTCGATCTCAGCCGAAAATCGTGGAATCAAAGGCTAGTACCGCTGAGTTTTCAAGCTCAAAATTTGTGTTTACATTCATCTCGTGCTCGGCTGTGAAGGCAAACATCGTGAGGAAATGGCATGGCGAAATTCTGACACTTATATCGATACCTCCCACGTAAGTTGTTGTAACCCCAAAATTACAATTTTACAGTAGAGCACTTTTAATCCGTTTTAGTTTGAAAGTTACAACAAAATACGCCTTTTTTCCTTGAAAAAAAAAAGATTTCTGGTATTTTTTCACTTTGAATGCATTAAGCATTGCAAATTCGTGTAGTATTCAGTAAAAGCGCTAACGGCAATTTTGTGGCTTACAATAACTTACGTGGGAGGTATCGATATATCCGCTAATACTTGGTGGAGCAGCGTGGTGGATTAAGCTTTGCAAAGTTCTCCTTAATAGAAGATAAGGATTTTACCCACCAGTGAGACTTTTACGCTGTTATTTACTCACTACATGCAGCTAGAATAACTTAAAACTCATATGAAATTGTTTCAAGGAATGTGTCTTAAGAACTACCATATTCGCTTAATTATTGTGGTAAGTATTGAAGTAAATGATTCTTAATACGTGATTCCAAGAAAACTTAGTGAATAACAAAAAAAAATAGCTATACAAGACGTAGTCAATGTCGAATTAATTGACAACGATCGTTATTCTAGTCCATATATAGTATTATAAACAACAGAACCTCTTAAGGCTCGAATATGCAATTAATTCATCAGCAAGGCATCGTATTTATAATTGCTAATTAACTCATTAATTACTGCGATCGAATCTAATTGGCGTCTATGATCCCGAGACGTGGTCCGCCCATGGCGATGCTACAACCATCGACTGCGCCATTTTACACATACGCCCAGTTTGAAGGAAAATCGACCTTATCTCGTACGTGTTAGAGGTAGGCGGGTCGCATAGGTACCGTGGTGGGCTCGAGTCAGGCGTTGCGGGGGTGGAGGCAGATGGAGCGGGGGCGGGGCCCCTCTCCCTTCGCCCCGCCCGCCGTCCAATCGCCGCTCAGCCGTACGACTTCACCTTGCTCGTACGTCCCAATGATCCTTTTTATTTTTTCCATAATGCGATGTGTTTTTGTTTAGTTTTTGAATTGTTGGCTTTAGTTTTGATGAATGAATGACGTGACTGTTTATGATTCTCCTTTTTTACAGATGTGACCTTTGCGTTGATGAATGTACATGGTTTTAAACCGATCTACTCTTATTGAATATAGAATTTTGACAACATAATTTATGCACAATTATGTAATTCGCAAAAATGTAAATCCTACTATTTTCAACAAGTAGGTATGTTTTAGTTAAGACATAAATTAATTTTAACCATATGTCAATTAGGTATATGGTAATTATGATGGTTCAAAGTTTTAGCGTAAAATATTCGAATGATCGAAAAAAATACACTATAGGTAAAAGTACAATAGCCTTTAGGGCACAAACTTGTTTCTTTTATTTTTAAATTTGGTGCATTCTATAAATGTTTCAAGTAAACTTTTTTTTACCTTTATTAGCTAAGGTTCAATAAGTAGATTGAAATAGGAAAAATAATTCCTTACCTATCTTACTAGTCGTACTAATATGAATGAAAAGACTTTGTGTTTCTTTTTTTTTCAATATTCGCGGAAAAAAACTACCACTTAATGTAGAAGTTTCACTACATGATAGCGTTTATTTTCCAAAAGTACATACATTATGTAATATTGTATGACACTAATTATCGTGTCACAATAAATTTCGCAATTAGACACACTCGAATTCATACAGAAAAGGCATTCGGTGGTATACACTGAGTGTACCGTGTAGTGTTGTAGGCTAAATTTACTTATTATATTGGAAATTTTGATGGAAAAAAATTAACGATAAATTGTTGTAGGTACACAAACTATATTTTATTGTAAATCTGTATTGATATGCGTGAAAATTAATCAGTCAATTCAGTCAAAAATAATTTGTATCACTCTCCGAACTCTAAACTTTAACATTATTGAAAATATTTGAAAAACGCAAGTGAATGTACAGAGCAATCATATAAATTTATGCTTCGATTATTTGATACATTTAATAAAATACAAGTATCTTTACCGAAACAAATATATATTTAAAGCATTTTACGTAACAAGTTGGTAATTTTTGTATAGAATTTTAAATTCTAATGAATAATAGGTGTTTTTGAACTAAAATTATTTTTCACAAATTTCGAACATATTACAGCGATCGTGATCACGGGTATTTAAATCCGTTAAAATAGTTTTATTTAAATTACGTTATCATCGCGAATACCTATATATAATATACTAATTGGTGTAATTTTCCAAAAAACACTTAGATGACTACGAAAAGGATGTCGTATTTTTTACTCCTTGTAATAAGTAATATATGTTCTCAAAATTCTATATATCTAGTTAGTAATTTAAGTAAAACAATTCGATTATTTTTTTTAGTAGTAAGTATAGGTTACGACGATATCTTCGCCATTTGCGAACTCATATTGTTTTTTATTTGCATTGGTTATGCCTAAGGTGGTCCATTTGTTGATCAATTTGGAAAAAATATACAACTTCTGAACAATTAAGACATAAAAATACGGCTTATTAACATAACCGTTCTGTTAAAAGTTTGATATAATACTACGAAAAATTATTGTATTTGTAAAAAGACATTTTTTTTCATCGTTTTGATGAAAGTACAAGTAAAATTTAAAAAAAGGAATCAACTTCAACAGGAAAATACGTAATTTCTTTTACTAAAATGCCATACTTTTTTCAGTTGTTTTGGTTTTAAAAACGAACTACTTAACAGATTTTGTTAAAATGATATGGGATCGAACTTAAAGGTTTGGTTACCTCATTAAATAACGTACCCTACGAATTAAGAACATCCTCTTTTTTTTAAGGTCGGTTGATAAGATTTTTAGGAACACACTGATCTACATTTATATTACAATTAATTTTAATAAATATTAAAAAAATAAAATAATATTTCGTTAAAACGAACGTTTGTACAAAGTCACAGCGTGCTCTAATGCCGCACTCTCCCTTCATTACTAAAACCAATAAGACGCGAGGGTTCACAGCGGCACTGGATACCAGAACGTCGTATGTAAATTATGTTACAAACGAAAATATACTTTCAGACAAGATCGTAAAGTTCAATATAAATTGCTTATCAAAAAAGGTTCGAAGAGAAAGGTCCGTAATAAACATTCGGTTTTATATTGGATCGTTCGTGTAATTTGTGTCGCCACAGGTGTTCGATATACGATCGGCTGTCTGTCACTGCTAATTAATCGTAATCCACACTAATATTATAAAGCTGAAGAGTTTGATTGTTTGAACGCGCTATTCTCAGGAACTACTGGTTCGAATTGAAAAAAAATCTTTTTCGTTTAAATAGCTTATTTATTGAGGCTATATTATATCACGCTACGACTCTAGGAGCGAAGCAGTAACCATAAACGCGTGTGATAATGGCTAGTATTGTATAAATTAGATAACATATCTCTTATGAATATTTTATTAATTTATTAATTAAATGTTGAATATGATAATCTTTCTACTATAAAGACCGACAAAAACAAAAACAATTTAGTTCGTATTTAAGTTATCATATTCTCCACAATGATATAATCGCGAATGATTTACCGCTCAGCTGGTTCGCATTACACCTAAACGACATTGTAATGAAATGTATGTACTTATTAACACAACTTTAAAAGAATACCTATCGAGTTTCTTGCCGGTTCTTCTCGGTAGAATCTACATTCCGAACCGGTAGTTTTCCTTCATTTAAGTCCTTTTTTTGTTTTGACGATTCAAAAGTGCTTTGAAAACTCACTCGAATAAAGTAAATTTTGATTTTCGTTATTGTGGATACGACAAAACCTTTATAATCGTTCACATACTGGCTTTTGCATATAACACACATAAAAACAACATGATATTAAATTTAGTAGATACCTGCTTCTTCTTCAGAAAGATAGCTTGAATGTCTTCTGAGGTCTTCTCATTTCTACATAAAGTATTTATCCTATTTAGGGTCATAGCGTGTAATCTGCTACTATACTGAGCTTTATTATATACTTTATCTATCAAGTTGTTTGTACATAAATATAAAGAAAGAGATTTTTTTTTATTTTGTATCGATGCGTTGGGAACTATTAAAAACTATTTCACGTAGTTACGTTCGTATGCGCAAAAATGCGTCTTATTATATTTTTTTATCTATGTAATCGATATAGGTATAAAATTAAGTGATAAAATAATCTTCTAATACGTAAATTTTTCACTAAATTAGGTACATATATTTAATAAACCGATCAGTCATACTTATCATAATGAGTATGCGAGGAGTCGCTCCGTTATCTCCCTCGTGTTGAATCGTACCGCATGTCACGAAAAAAGTTTCCTTATGACAAAAAAAAAAAAAGAAATGCTCCATTCGGTCGTTTATTTAACGAAACATTAAAAAGTTTAATAGCGGCGATGCTTTTTTGTTTCGGAAATGTAATTAAAATGGTAATGCATTGCCATTTATTTATCAAACGGTGTTTTCGTAATTTGACTTGACTATATTTTATGGTCTACAGTTCCTAGCTAACAATTTGGTATACCTGCCTATTCTACGTAATTAATCTATAGCATAGTTCCTCTAGCATTATTAATCAACAGCGCTGGGTAATTATTATATAACAATAGATTTAAAAAACCAACAAACAAGACGACCTTATTATTTTTATGTAAATATTTATTATTTAATGTAAAAGTGTCCTTAAGTTACGAGCACGCACCGGCCCGTTAGGAGTTTCGTTCTCAATAATTTCATTTTGTTCAATAATGCATTCGTAGTGTTAGTTGGAAGTGGTCCGGGGTTGTCATCCGTGCTAGATGTTATACACCGAGAAAAGACATCCTCTCACTTTAGTAGCCATAATGACGCTGATGTGTCACGTGACTCAAAGATCTGCCTCGCAACACTGTAGATGTTTAGAAAGAACAAGAGTTTGAAAATAAAGACGTGGACTATGAACCTAATGTCTAATGTTTTATCGGCTTCGGGTGTGAATAATCAACTCCTTAAAACTTATTGATTTAAATTAATCTTTATCTAAAAAACCAACGCACGATCGATCAATCACGTCGAATCGGGCTAACACCTAATATATCTTTTTTTAGGTAATTCTTACAAATTTAGCCTTTAATAGGGCCACCAACTGCTAGTCAAAATAATATACTAATTATACGTTATGTATATATGTCATATAGCCTTTCTCATAAAGTTTCTGTAATGAAAATATGTTATGCTCACTTGTTTTAGAATGTTTTATTTTCAATCTTCATACATCTTGCAAGATGTAAACACCTACCTACATATTGGGTATAACTAACGACGTATGAAGTCACTTTGACTGCATTTTTTTATATCTTATTATATATATTTTTATATGTTATTATTATTATTTATAAATGTGAAAGTCTGAGTAAGGATGTATAGATGCATATTCGTCTTTTACAGAAAAATCTACTGAATACATTTTAATTAAACTTTACAAGAATTTATACTTATATTACAAGAATATATAGATACATCAGAAAAACACAGACTTTCTATCAACATACGCGGGCGAAGCCGTGAGCGGAAGCAAGTATTATATAGATACAAGTACATAGCAAAACGTAATAAGTTGCTTACTAAAAGTAGTTCATAATTATCTTAGATTAGTGCACATTATTGCATGATATAACCATCAGTCAGGTATAGCGGCATGTTTTGTGTCACGGGGTACGTTTCGGGTTCGATCCCGGGGGAGATAGTCGACAGCTGTTCCGAGCAGGTGCGCCCCGAAACTGCAAACCCGGATCGACCTGTGTCTAACTTTTTTATCTTTTTCCTTATTTGATTTTTATTATAGCATGTTATACTGACTTCGCAATTAGATAAAAATGTTTATGTAACATTCTGAGTAGGTATATATTTTTATCTATGGTAGAAATCTGCTAATAAGCACGTAACTAAAATAAAATCTACACAATTTGGTATTGGTTACTGCTATTATATAAGTAACACATTGTTTTCCTCCGATCTTAGTATGATAATAAAAAATCGAAGTTTTAAAAATTCTTTGTTTAAAAAATAGATATTAGGTGTCACAATATCTTATACATACCTTTCAATTTCGGTTGTATAGAAACAGGAAAAGTTAAACCCACTGTATAAAAGTTTTTAACCCGTTTAAAATGTAGGAATCGCGAATAATCAGCGAGGCTATGTGCAACCCTCCGGTCGGTGCACGCCACCGACCAGTCACGCCATGCCAGCGCTCCGGCGCGCCCGCGTTACAATGTCCAACGACTAACCACGATCTTACTTCTATTACAGAACAAAGTGGAGTACTACGTGAAATGGAAAGGGTGGAAGCCGAAGCACAACACCTGGGAGCCGGAGGAGAACATTCTGGACCCGCGACTCATACAGAGCTTCGAGCGAGGCGAAGAACTGCGGCGACAGGGCCGCAAGAGGGAGCGGGAGCACTCGCCCGTCGAGCGAGCGCGCAGCGGCTCCGAGGAGCGACATCCGCCGCCCGGGAAACGCAAGGCGGAAGTCCTCTCGAAGGAATCTGGCAAAATCGGTGTAACAATCACTATGAGCCCGCCGGCGAAGCGTCACGATTCCACGAAGGTAAACGGTGGAAGGACGCACACGCAACCCCCACCGCCTGCGGCGCCGCCCGGCGGAGCGGCGGCCCCGGCGTCACCGGCTGCGGAGGCCGCTGCGCCCAGGACGGGGCCGCGGAGAGCGCCGCACTCACCGGAGGAGGCCGACGCGCATACGCCGCCGGAGAGAGAGCGACGAACCGACACGCAACCCACGGCCACCGCGCCGGCGGAACCGAAAGGCGCCCGGCCGCCCCCTCCCGCCCCGCAGCCCGAGGACGAGGACGACTCTTGGGGCGAAGCTCCCGCCGCCGCACCGAACCCACCCCCGCCGCCGCCGCGCCGCGGTGCCGCGTACTGGCTGGCGCGATCCCCGGTCGCCGACCAAATCTTCATCACGGACGTCACCGTCAATCTGCAGACGGTCACGATCAGAGAGTGCCGCACGGAGAAAGGATTCTTCAGGTCGCGCGAGGGCCGGCCGCTCGATATAACGTAAACATAAAGTGTTTTGGACGTACAAATTATTTTTAAATGGACATTGTACAGATGATAGGTAGCTAGTATTTATTTAGTTGTTGCATTGAATGTATGGTGAGTAGACCATCGAGTGATCAATTTGATTCTGCGTTGCCTCAATGAATCGTAAATTCTTAATGTGAAGATAAAATTTCCCTGTGCAAAGGGGCAATATAACCACCAATTTGTAAGAAAATAGGCAAATTATTGTCAATTGTTAAAAATAGAATGTCTATTATTTGTTGACTTATTGATAATAATAATAATAATGACTGGCTATTGTACCTCCCAGTATACTACTTTATTACATTAGTTTAATAGCTGTATTGCTTTAAAGTGGATTTTTATATGATATCATTCAGATATGACTAGAAATGTAACTGAAGCTTAATTTTGAAAACAATTACCATAATGTAATAGCAATTTCTATTACCAATAAATACTTATTGCGTATGTGTTTAATATAGGCAATTTAGTTTGATAAAGTTAAATTTTAATGAGCGAATCTCGTGTGACTCGACCTTTATAATTAATAGTAGGGAACTGTATATAAGTTTTCATTCATTTCTAATTAAAACTATGGTGAATGTTTTTAAATTTTCTTTGTTTTATTTTTGTTATTGTTATTTATGTGAGCTTCATTTTAAATGTTCCATTATACTATGTGATTCTTAGGTTACTTTTACTATACAAAATTGTCTATGATACTACTTAGTTGACAGATGAAAAAATACAGTGGCATCAAAACATAATACAATAGTAAAATAATTATTTAATTTATTAATTCAAAACTGTGTTTGTTTATAAAATAAACTGATTGTTTTGTTTGTGTAAATATATTTTTTAATAAAATTTAATGATTAGGGTTACCAACATTAAAAAAAATAATATTGGCACCAATATAATAATATGTTTGCAACATTTACATTATCGTAGTTTCAATGAAATATGTTTAATTAGAAATAGGTAAATTAAATACACCAATAGTAATACCATAATTTATTTTAATAATATTATTTTTTTAAATTATCTGGTAACCCTTTTCAAGTCTGCATAATTGTTCAGAATACTATAATGTATTCTCTATTGTCTATTGTTAACTATTATTTGGTTCCTCTTATTTAGTAGAAAGTGGAGGCGAGAACTCGTAATATTTAAGTTTTGTAGAAGATTACTTAATAAAACAATTTTAACGATTTTACATAAAATTTTCGACTTAAAAATAGTCTAAGACTGGAATTTATAATAGAATACATTTCCTTTAATAATACATTTTATACGTATTTTAATATATCTTTAATTATTATAACATATTACAAATATCTCACCATATAGTGTGAAGTAATAAAACCATAAAATTGTTTTATCTAAAGTATTTTTAGTTGAATAGTGCATTTTAGTAGAAAGAGTTGTAAATATTGTAAATATTTTATTATGATAGAGCACTTGTTTTATAATGTGATAGTCCTCACACATTGTAGTCTGTAAATAAATGACAATGAATTAGATTTTACGACTTTTATTTTCCACCATAGTTATTATAACACTAGATCCCCGTCGCGGTTTTGCTCGCTTTTATAGTTACTGCTTTTCACCTATGAGTCGTACCGTGACGTATATTACGTTCTCAGTAAATAAACTAGGTAACAAGTAAAATTTTTCAATTCGAACCAGTAGTTCCAGAGATTAGCATGTTCAAACAAACAAACTCCTTAGCTTTATAATATAAATGTAGATAAGAGGTTTTTAACCAACTTACACAAAATAAAAACCTATTAGTATTTTAACTTACCACTTAGTCTACACTATAAAAATATAATAGGACTTCACGGATTTTTCCGTGCTTAATATGTGGTATAACTTATAACTTTTCTCAATAAAGAATAACGGGCTATTTAACACAAAAAGAATACTTCAAATGATATCCGTAGTTTTAGAGATTATTACCCACTGCATCTCGAGACTTATAAATTCTACAAAATACTTAAAAATTTAGACCCTTACAAAAAAATGGAAAAATACTTTTCCGAAAATATGAATATGTTATAGTCATCATACTTAATTAGGCGTTCAATTAACAGTCTAACCCCTTTACTACATGGCGCCGTTCAACTAGCCGCCTCGATGATATTCATCCATTTAAACAAACAGCTAAGCTAGACTTCATTTAAACTTAGTTTCTTAAGGTAAAGGTAGCTAAAATTCACATATATTGATGCCTGCGCTTGCGAGGTAGAACAGACAGTTTGGTGTGAGTCGATTCGGTTCTAATCTCCAAATAACAATATGTTATATTTTGAAATAATTAAATCAATATTTTCTAATACAAGATAATTCGTCTTTTTTGTCTGTGTCACTAGGTCGCTCTAATGTATTAATGGCCTAAGCATCAACGAGCCAGTTCATTGAATATTGTAATTGACGCAAGGGCCGCATATCATTCAGGCTGCTAGTTTAACGGCGTATTATAAGAGGCTAGGCTGTTCATTGAACGGCTAATCAAGCTAGTAGGGTGTGACATGTTTATCTAATTATAATATACCTTTTAGTCCACTTATATACATCACAAAAAATCAAAGAATGGATTTTATTTAAAATTAACTCGAAATAATATTTTATATTGAAAATATTTATTAAAATGATAAACAATATGTGATCTCTGTGAATGTTATGGACAAATAATCGTCCTATAAGTACGATAATACTGTAAGGTATAAGGAAGATTATTCGGTGGGGTCGAATATCTAACCTTTATTAAATTTGGATTTAATTAACTTAATAGATTACAAAATCTAAGCCGCTTATTGTTCTTCACTTACCCGAAAATTTTTTAATAGATTTATGTAAAAATTTCAATAATTTTGTTTTCATTCGTTAAAATCAACGTTATGAAATTTATCTAATATAATTTAATTTCCAGAAAATAATAATATTCTTTATAGAAATGCATATTAAAAGAACAATCAGTTCATTCAATATTAGTCACGTGATATAAAGTGAAACAAACAACATACTTTTAATAGCAACATTTGCCCAAACTGTCAAATAAATGGCAACACTGGATCGAAAACTCAACTAATCAATCGACAACCGGTGCGTCGAGTGACGAGTCGGCGTCGCATATCGGATTGACAACAAGTAGTTTACTGTATAATCTAACGATTGATCGTCAAATGTTAGTTTCTGTTCTACTTTAAATCCAATGTTTATATGCAATTGTTATCCCATTGGTCGGAACGGATCTTCGATTGTGGCATGGAGTGGTCCAAAGAGTACAATAACTATGAGTGGTCGAAGGACAAAACATTAAAACTTATCGAGCTACTTCAATTAAATGCTAATTTATGGAATCCTTCGCTTTGCGATACTCGCAGGGATAAACAAAAACGGAAAGAGGAATTGCGTGGAATTGCTGAAATATTACGAATTTCAGTTTTCGACGCAACTAAAAAAATTCAGCATTTACGTACTCAATACAATAGAGAGTCGGCGCGAGAAGCGCGAGCTAATTCAGAAGGACCCAACAACAGATATGTCAGCAATTGGTACGCTTATGAATATTTACACTTTATGAAGGACTCAAACAAACCATACAGAGTGCTACAATCGGTAAGCTATTGTATATCTTTGAAAAGAAGTCTTAGAACTGTTATAATTAGATTTACATAACATTTAGTTTTTGAATTTGAATTATTTAGAATTTACTATTAACGGTTAATAATAGTATTAAAATATGTTTACTATAATTTTTGTTATATTACAATTTCAGGAAGAACAGCCAGAAATAAATGGCACATTACAGACTCATGCAGATAATGCTGTGAATGATTGTAAACTTGATAATTTCTCTCCACCACCTAAAATCGCCCGCACAGAACTACTGCACTCTTTCAAACCTGAGATTGTTTATCCAACAACAGCTATAAATAGAGATGAGTTTACAGTGTTTGGTGAATATGTAGCTAATGAATTAAGATCGCTTAAAGGTGAGAAAAATTTGCTTGTTGCAAAGAAGAAAATACAAGATGTAATATTTGAAGTTAAAATGGGTTTAATAAATGAACCTCGAGCAGAGCAAGGTGCGACATGTACTGTTTATACGACACCTGCAACTCAGTCGCACTCCTCGACGATACATAATGGGAAAATATATACAACTCCCATTATGAGCACAATAGCCAGTATAGAACCTCTGGCAACGTCACACACTCCACCTACCACAGGTATCAGTGAAATAATTATCAATGGAGCCTGCCACTACTCAACCTTTAAAGTAGACGAACAATAGCAATGTCAGCCACTTCCCGTGGAAGTGGATAAAACTGATAGTTATACCATCACTAATTAAAAAATTCAACGGAAAGGACATTCTTAATTGAATGTGAATGTGTACAATGTGTAAATGTATTAAGGTTATAATAATTTTGTGCCATACAATACTATATAACTATGTGGATATTATTTAAATATTAGTTTATTCTTAGAAATGTCATTATTTGTATTTCTAGTCGACTTAGGCTAACTATTTTAAGAATACTTTATAGTCATTCATTATTATTCATTATGTTTTGTTAACTTGAACATAATTATTTTTTACTATTAAAAAGTACATTAAATAATAATAGTAAAAAGAAAGAAAGTTTTGGAAAAAAGTTTTGGACCCATAAAACTTCATTATGTACTGATATTGTACCATATTTACACTACTATATTATAAAAAGTTAAATATGCATACAATATGTTAAAATAGCATATCGAGGCTTTGTTTTATATTTTAGAAAATAAGTTTTAAATTCTAAATTGCTTTGTAATTATAAATATTAAGTCTTCATTGTGAGATAGCAGAATAAAAATATTCTTAAATAGTTTATTTAAATTGTTTAATAACATTTTTAATACTGCTATAATAAAATATAATTTTGTCATGATAAAGTGTGAATTCTATTTAATCAAACTGCAAACTCAAGTGAATTTACTTCAGTACTTATTTTAAACATTTATTATATCTTCAACATTTATATGTATTACTCTTCAAAATTGTGATGCAAACAGTTTTCGTAATAGACATAGTCTTTAATGCAATATAAACAAGGAGTTTTTAATTAAAATTGAAGGTTTTATAGAACCCAGTATTTTGTAAGACCTTGAGACTTGAGTAGTTTTAACATTTTGACAAGAAATAAAATATTGTAAATAGAATAACGAATTCCGAGATGCAAGATTCTTGTATAAAAATAGGGTCTAAGAATAGCGAGATTTATAAGCTATTAGCGTTGTAGTGGTCAAAAAACGACGCAAACCTCAAATCATTTGGAATGCTAAATGCAAACTATGTCACTATAACCCGTTTGTTTCTAAATTTAACAGTTTTTTTAACATCATTGCCCCTTTAAGTCTCAATTAATTTTTCTCTCTTGTATAGAGCTCTTTAAAATTTTATGAAGTATTAAAAATGACATTTTGTTCTTAATAAAAATGTACACTAGTCATTACAAATATTATTATATCTAACATTTATTGAAAAAAGTGTTGCCATTTGTTTGTTTTTAAGAATTTGCACTGTATTCTAAATCTCAATTAGTGATACTTATCCATATCATATTTAATAAAACTATATTATGTTCCGTTTATTGTATAAACTTATATATCCTCAATGAATAGTCTCACTTAAAAGCTTTATGCTGTTATAGTTATAAAGTAGACATTATTTTTACATCGGCTAAACCGGAACATATGAAAATAAAGAATAAGGAAAATTTAAAATACTGTAAAAGATCTCATTTTATTTTTTATTCGTTAAGCAAGTGTTAAGCTTTTAAACTATATCTACAATATACAGTTATTATTACAATATATTTTTTTTTTTTTTGTTAGAACAATACCTTGATAAAATTAAAAATAAAAAGGGTCAAGTACGAGTAACTCGCATACGCCTCCGTCCTATGGCGTTGGATATAACACTATGTAATTTTAAAATTTTCTACCTTAATAATTAACCGTAATCAGTTCATGATATACCTGTTGACGGACGGATAGTGAAGGCTTCGTAATAGGGATCCTATTACTAAGCCTCAGATAGACAAACATTTTAACAACACAAAATAAATTTTACTTATAAAACACGATTAAGACATTATTTTTAAGATGTGTAAGCATACAATCAAGAGGTTTTTATAAACTCATTCTTATAGCATGTATGAAATGTTCACATAAGATGCTTTTGCCTTATGTGTTATGCAAATCCATTTAATAGCAAGGTATAAAAAAAATCAATTTATCCTAATACTGAAGAGAACTTAATAAAAATAGCAGAAAATAAAACTTTAATAAATTCTTATTTGTAAAGAAGCATATTATTTATATTTTTTATTGAAAGTAAAATACAGTAATATACTGAAAGTGAAACTTAAATCTGTACTTACAAATTATAATAATTTCTATACAATTCTTGGCCGCGCGGAATGGTGGCAAGAATGCTAGCAGCGTTTCCCCTTAATATCGAAATTCCGATTCGGCATTAAATATAAACAATCAAACCTAAAAAAAAACTGCTGAATTTAGGCCCCTGCCTAAACATAAAATTTTCATATATACCTACATATTTTAACTATTTATGTACCTACATTTTTTCTATTGAGTATGTGCATTCGTTAATTTTAAAATTTCATACACCGTAATCAATTGTTACGTTACATGGCCTTTATTGATACCATTTAATACGACTATTATTTAGTTTATTTAGTAATTATCTACGTTGTTTAAACTTATATGACTGCATAGTTGTTTATTTCTCATTCCACATCATAACGTGTGATAACGTTGACCTGATTTTTGCATGCCTTAGCGCGAACTCGCTAAGGCTATTTAGAATATTCATTTTTATCATATATTTCGAGTAAATTAAAGTTAGTAAATTAATAAATTACAATAATCAATTGTACCAATCACGTAAGTTTTTCATTTATTAATTTTGAGTGTATTCATTATTTTTTATCAATATTTTAGAAAAAAATGAGTTAATACTATTATTATAAATATGAGAAAACTGTTTATTATGTTTTCACGCCTAAACCGTTGAATTTATTTTGACAAATATTGGTAGAGTACTATTCAGATAAAATAGCCATTTACCAAAGAATTGAATTGAATTCAGATAAAGTCACGAGACCATCTAGTTTAATTTATCTTACTTAACTGCCCAATACTTAAGTAAAATCATACACCATCCTTGAAAAATACGCGTAAAAATATATTTGATTTTATTATGAAAATTGTGTAGTACCCTTAGGATGCAGTAACTTTTTGGACGAAAGGTACTTATCCTATGACTTAATGTAACCTTGAAAACGTGCATGAAAAATATCATGATGGTTGAGTAATTAAGACGTGAAAGCGTAACAAAAAAGTCACATTCGTATTTATTTTCGATTCAAATTTAAAATATAAATTTAAGGTCTTTAAAGATCTTTATATTTATTACTTACCATTTTACAGTAGCTTTCAATAAATAACATATTGATTTATTATTTTACATATCGAAAATTTTGTTGAACTAGAGAAATGTTATCAGTTCATATATTGTACCACTCAGATTGTCCTCCACTTTGGACCATGTTGCCAAGCAACCTGTTGCGACAAAGTATGAGTATGACAGGCCAACAATATAATTGACGAGCATGGTACGAAATGAGTACAGATTTTACATACCTCCACCAGCTCTAATAGTATATGAACATTATATATATATAATAATTATAATATATCATTGCGTGGTCAAATTACTTGTCTGTGACAACTAAAAGAAAATTTAAATTATCTGCCCAATGCAGTAATGTCAGTAGAGTAAATAATAATAATTTCGCGGTTAAAATTAAATTATGTGTTTCCAAATATTATTTTAAAATAATTATGAGTTATTACCGATTAATATTATAATTATTTTTTCCTCAGTTAATATAAAGAGTATACAGTTTATCAGAAACTTTAATCATCTTGCAAGCTGTGATTACTTTGAATCTAGTTTGTGAAAAATGAGAATTCTTTTGTTATTTTGTCTAATATACTCAGCATGGGCTGAAATAGTTACTCGGAATGATGAAATGCAAAATAACTTGTACCGCACTAAACCTAATACAGAAAAGAGATATGCATCAACATGGAAAGACCTAGACACTCGACCCTTGCCTAAATGGTACGATAACGCAAAAATTGGAATATTTTTGCATTGGGGAGTCTATTCGGTACCAAGCTTCGGTTCAGAATGGTTCTGGAGCAACTGGAAATGTAAGTAAATAAAGAAAATGTAAGGTAAAAGTTTGCAGTAGACTAAATAATATTTTATTTTCTAGCGGGTGACAATAAATCAGTGGCTTTTATGAGTAAAAATTATCCACCTGGATTTACGTATCAGGAATTTGCTCCTATGTTTACAGCTGAGTTCTTTGACCCCGATGCCTGGGCACATTTATTTCAGAAAGCTGGAGCGAGGTTAGTGTGTTTTATTACTGTATTATAAAAGTTTTTATGATTCTTATTACTTTTATTATTATTTTTTAGATATGTTATTTTAACAAGCAAGCACCATGAAGGATTCACTTTGTTCCCATCCCAACGATCCTTTAGCTGGAATGCTATGGATGTTGGTCCAAGACGGGACCTAGTGGGAGAACTGGCTGGAGCAGTTCGCAATCATGACATGAAGTTTGGAGTGTATCACTCTTTGTATGAATGGTATAATCCTATATACTTAGAAGACAAGAAGAATCTCTTTTTAACTAAAGAATATCCAATGACAAAATTGTGGCCTGATCTAAAACAAATTGTACATAATTATGAACCATCTGTAATTTGGTCTGATGGGGATTGGGAGGCTTTTGATGTGTACTGGAATTCAACAGATTTTCTTGCTTGGCTGTACAACGATAGCCCAGTGAAAGATGAAATTGTAGTGAATGATAGATGGGGTATAGGCATTCCTTGCCACCACGGAGACTTTTATAATTGTGCTGATAGATATAACCCTGGTAAGTATAAACTTGTCTGTATATTCAACTGGCATTTGCTCTCACCTACACTTGTACTAAGTTTGAATTTTCAATACAAACCTGGAACCCCTTTTTCACCCCCTTTGAAGTAGAATTTTCAAAAATCAGTTCTTATCAAATGTTTTTGTGATAATAATTATCTGTGTGTTAAATGTAAATCCAATTCATTCAGTGATATTAGCCA
Organism: Hypolimnas misippus; assembly: GCA_037950945.1. Lineage (NCBI taxonomy): Eukaryota > Metazoa > Arthropoda > Insecta > Lepidoptera > Nymphalidae > Hypolimnas > Hypolimnas misippus. Next base: position 5,314,845 of record JBBEEQ010000024.1, read on the forward strand.
TATGTTGATAGATCAGTCAGTTAATCAGTCATGGTTTCCATTCAGATACATACAGATTACAAAAGTCTTATAAAATTATATATGTCACTTATTCCATTTTTAATTTATAGGTAAATTACAAAACCATAAGTGGGAGAATGCCTTCACAATCGATTCAAAATCGTGGGGTTTCAGAAGAAACATGGCATTGAATGAAATACTCTCCATTAATCAGTTACTGAAAGAAGTTGTATCAACGATTAGCTGCGGAGGTAAGTTTCCATGAATAAAATAATATAAGGAATATTGAAGACAAAGAAAAAACAAAGTAAAACTATTGTTTTCATAGTTTGAAGTGGTAATTATTGTTTTAAGATAAAAATGTTAATAAATAAAACATAGATTCTGGTCAATGACCATATGTTTTTTTACACTGATAAGTAATCGTTAAATAATACTGATACCAATTTTTTACTACGATTATAATATTATATCAAACTATACTATTTAAGCACTATTTCCAATGTTTTTATAAAATGTAATTTATAAGATTTAATCGCATGTTTATACTAAGTTTTAATAAATGATGTCTTATTTAAACTATAAGGTTGAAATATTGAAGTTACCATATTTGAGAAGGGTTATTTGGTACAAGAATAAAATTTCTAAGAACTTCAAAGATAATTTTTTTTTAATAAACAATTTAAGCTAAATGATATATTTTATTAATTACAGGTAATGCTCTTATAAATGTAGGACCAACAAAAGAAGGTACGATTGCACCAATATTTCAAGAGCGATTGTTAGCCCTCGGCGAATGGCTGTCAATCAACGGAGAGGCCATGTATGGAACCTCACCCTGGATTCATCAAAATGATACTTCAAATGACAATGTATGGTACACTTGCACCAAAACTCAATATCATGCTCATCGGCCATCTTCTGCTCCACATAGGTCCGATACTATAACTGCTATATATGCTACAATTCTTCATTGGCCAAAAGATAATATACTAAAAGTTCATGACATAGCCCCTTATCTACATACAGGCACTTATAAAATAAAGATGCTTGGAAATCAAGGATTCTTGAATGTAAGTCATTTAGGTCAAGTATTTTTAATATAAGATGTGACTGAAGTGTATTTAATTGATTACGTCATCTAGGTTTATAAATACAAAGACATTCATAGAAGCAGTTCTCATACAAAATTACCAATTTTTCCTTTTTTACTTCTTCTTTAAGGATTTTTCTTATATATTTTTTTCCAAATTGCGACAGTATTAAGGTGAAGAGAACGAAAAAAATTTCAAAATTTTAAGGACTGCTCTTTTAATAAAAATTTACATATTGTCTTATCTTGTTTAGAATTTTAACACTTATATAATTCCAATATTTTATTAATTATTTATTAATTTTATTTTTTTTTTCTAGTGGAAAATAAGCAGTGGCATGGCATTCATCACATTGCCCGATAAAGCGACCGTTAGATCGAAAAATGCTTGGTCATTGAAATTCACTCAAAATCATTAAGAGACATAAAAAATGTTTAAATGTATCAGGAATATTAAAAGATGTTATTGAATAAAATGTGTTTTATTAAAGTACATAACATTTAGGTGTACAATTATAGAAATAAAATATACAATTGTGCGGTTGGATTATAATACATAGGAAAATGATAAAAATAATCTAAAGGGTTTACACACGATTACTTCGATTTATGGATATTTATTGCATTAGTTCATACATTATGATAGTATCAATTTAAGTATTCGTTTGGTACGGTGAAAAATATGACGGTATGAGATAGTGATGTAAAGAACGTTGGATCTTGCACGTTCGCGAATGCGACTGTCGAATTCTTTTTTGTTACAAAACATATATAACCTAGAACTTAATTTTATTACAATATAAGGAAGTACATTGGTTGTTTTTTTCGATTTTAATACAGATTTTGTTAACATACTTATTAGATTAACAAGAACAAATAAAAGTATTTGTAATTTAGTTGGCCTACCTCAAGACTGTTCCATAATCATTACTTATTCGAAGGTAATAAAAAATATATAAATCTTATTAGTTGTGTTATCATTTCATTTCTATATATTTATAATTTCCTTTATTATCTGCATATTCGTATCGTTTATTCCGAATGCCAAAAAATATATTCGCGAACGTGAATATTCGTTTCATCATAAGTATGAAATGCGATCATAATAAAAGATAATCAAATATTAAGTGAGACCATGATAACCGAAAAGGACTAAAGATAAAATGTTAACTAGAGTTCTGGCTTGAAATATATTGGTTTTACGGTCAGTTTCAAAAACAGTTTTGAATTGAGCCTATATCTATCTATAATAGGCGACGCCTCATACATAAATTCAATTATGTAATATGTTAGTCCAAAACTCTATTTATTTGAAATATAATATAATCCACTCCACTCTTTGCTATGTCCCGATTAATCTTCGTATTGTTAAAATCCATGCTTAGTTCATTTCAATACTAAATACAAAGAACTAGAAACTATTAATCACTTTTAAAATCAATAGAAAAACGACTTTAAACTATATTGCTTTGAATTTATTACGTTAACTTTTTTGCAATAATAAGATATATACTATATATGTAATAAGAAATATACGTTTATAACAGTTAGTGAAGCAATTATTTTCTTCATATTGACCTAAACATTTTGCAATATATCTTTATGCAGATAACAATTGCGAATCCAATTTATTTTGTTTATACTCAATGGACCCGTTAGTAATATATTAAACGGCGAAGCACAATGTAAAAGAATATTTGGATGCTTATATGCAATAATGTGTCAACCCACAAAAGTCAAATTCGGAAATATTGATGTATTCTCATAATGCGTTACATGTTTAACATTATTAAAAAAAATCAATCCTTTTTAACTAAGTAAGTACGGAAAAAGTGTCTAAATTTAATGTTTAGAACATGAAAGAGTTACATTTTTAGCGATATGCTATAATCTAATATATCTGAAAAACTTATTATTAGATAAAACTTTTATTATACCAATCTGCATTTAATTAATTATATCTTTTATCAAAAATGAAGAGAGTAGTTTGACATGATTAGACGCCATTTTCTCACAATGAAGTCCCTGTGGCTTGACATAGTATTGCTTATCAGCGTCCATTTAAACTGCTGAAAGCTACATGTATTGTCTCATCGAAGGTATATTCAAATAACACTTACATAACTCTAAGATAATATTTCATCATTATTCGTTTTTTTTCCTTTAATTTGGAAGCTTTTGTATATTTTCGGGAATCAAATCTATGTTAGCGTTCTAACGAGTATACCTAAATTTTATGGTACACTAATTATATAAAATTCCAAGCATATAAAAATATATAGAGCATACGTCTTACTGCCATTGTAGTACGCTATAGCATTTTTAGTTTACTATTTTCCTATGATTCGTGATTTAGTATCGGAGAAAGCCTAATTTATTGAAAAGCACCATTTTTACGTACACGAAGCACTATTAGTAATGCGTACAGTATTTTTGCATTCAATTTTAAAATGTATTTGTACTCACTATAATTTTTTTAACAGAGGCATTTCTGTGTTTATTTGCAAATTATAACTAACGAATTCATTTGGTTAATTACAATATATAGGTACTGTGTTATATTTTATTTATTTTTATTTAAATCAACTTATATTATAATATGGCTACGCTTTACTTTACATAGGTGATGGGTATTTATTATTTTGTTAGTCTTTACTACTAAAAAGTAAACTTATATAAACAATCGATCATTTGGAATGTTTAATTCAATAGATAGTTATACCTGCTAATTATATTAACTAAAATTAATATACACATAGCTATAGCAATAAAATTATTATACATATTATAAAGATATTTATTATACTTTTTTTACTCTTCAAAAGTAACATGCTTTAGGTACAATGACATAACTACGACATAATCTTCGGTAAATAAATAATTCCATCTCAGAATTAAAAAGAAATTAAACACAAATTTAAAAAAGAACAATTTGATTCAGTGAATTGTAATTTTTATCTTTAGAAATAGCTACAAGGATTTAGCCATACAAATAATATTTTATACATGCTAGTTTCCCACACAACATCAAGCTTTAAATATGTATAGGAAAGTTTAAAACTATGTTTGTTTAAGTTTTCGTAAGGCAGATCTCACGCGATCGTATTTAAATATTTCTTCATACGGCCAAAACACACATCTACGACGATGTGTCGTGAAATTACGGCGTGTATCGTAAAAACTCACGACGTCGCGTTGTACTACGATGATCCGATTTCTCATTTAGGATCCAAGTTAAACTTACGCTTATGATGATCAAATTAATGAATGCATCGTAACCCGACGCGACGTCATGTCGACGGTATTCACGATACATACGTTAGATTGTCACGACAAGTCGTCGTCGAATTTCACGATACCGTATCGTGTGTACGTATTTTGACCCTTACTTCTCTACTTTAGAATTTAGTTTACGAGCTCAACGTCATAGAGAATATCGGATGACGGATACTATGCCCAATGTTTCCAACAATTCATGAATTTAAAACCATTGACTAGCTGTCTATTTGAACTGTCCTAAAGTATAGTAGAACATTCGTTTATTACAAGATTTTCGTATATTATACATTACAAAAGCTCGGCTTACCTTTCAATTTCTTATCGAACAAGCGTGATAACTATGAAACTGAGTGAAGCCTGTCTCGCTGTCTGAGGGCTTCTAAAGCTGGCATTAATGGTACTTGCTTATTGAAGAATTCTTCTAGTGTTGGTTCGGCTAGCATCGTGGCTAGAAACTGTTCTAACGTTATGGACCACACTCCGTCTTCCGTGGGATCGCTTTCCCTTGAAGGAGACGGTTGGATTTGTCTCTCTTGAGGTATTTCCGTGGTATTGCCGTTGGGGTCGACCTATAAAATATTATTATTAGGTTATTGACAAATTGCTTTCTACAAAAATCAATTGCATCTTTGTTTTAGACAATAACAAATATGTGTATAACCTACTACTATTATAAATGAAAACGTTTGTGAGGATGGATAATGTTTAAATGTATAGATTTTATGAAATTACACATAATTGCTTATACATCAGAACCAAACATAGGCTATAGCCTTTTATGGTATAAAGATAATGATAAGTCTCCGTATAAACAGGAAATTTTAAATTTTATTGACGTAAACCAACAACACCAAGCTTTCGACTTTGCAAAGTAAATGTTTCTTTTCTGGGGCAAGGTGTCCGTTTTTATAACAAAATACCACAGATTTTTTTGCAGTTTTCAATGAATAAGTTTAAATTGTATAATTAAAAGTCTTTAATAGCATTTAATTTTTTTGCCGATTCTTCTCGGTAGAATCTACATTCCTAACCGGTGGTAGCTTTTCCTTAATTTAAGTACTTTTTGTTTGTTTTGACGATACAAAAGTGCTTTTAAAAGCCTACTTGAATAAAGTATTTGCGGCTCATTGTGAGTATATAATAAAGTATCTAAAAAGCAATTTATAACAAAAAATGAAGTATTAACCTCAACGGTGGGTTGCGCCGCGGCGGCTAAGAACAGACTATCCTGAGACACCTCCCGGTCTAAAGCAGGCCGATGGGTGAGCTCTCCGAGTTGTAAGAGAAGTGTGCCTATAACATAAAAAGCCTTATATGGATGCTGATAAGCAATAATGTGTCAACCCACAAAAAGTCCAATTTTGAGATATTGGTGTATTTTGATACTACGTCACCTATTTAATATTATCCAAAAAAAATTTAAGGCATCTAAACTAAATAAGTATGGAAAAAAGTATCTTAACTCAATATTTCGAATTTCAGGTGCGTTCCATATTTTGTAATTTATAAAATAATCCCAAATATTTAAAAACTTATTATAAGATAAGATATTAAATAAATCTATCTGCTTTTGATTCAATATACATTTTATCAAAATAGAAAAGAAAAGATGAATATACACGTCTTCAAACAAATTTATTGAGAATAGGTTTGACATCTTTAGACGCCATTTTCTCAAAACGAAGTCCGTGTGGCTTGGCACAGTATTGCTTATCAGCGTCCATATTAGATATAGCTTTATTATTAATAAATTATTTACAAATTAGTGATAGATTCAATAGGCAATAAATGTATTCACAAACACATCGCTGCATCGTGTAACAGGGTACGTGTATGCACGTTTATGTTGCGTACATGTAACGCGTCTCACCGGCCTCGTAGAACAATGGTGGGTGAGTTCGTATGTCGTACATGATGGTCACGTGACCGGTGTCCGTGTAACGTGCGTGGTATTATTACATGTGCATGTGGCGTGCGTGTTAGTGTAGCATGTACATGGAGCGTGAGGCAATAGCTAATACACTTATTCATAAACATATCGCTGTATCGCACCGCATTTGTATATTGTGTGTGATGATCCTGCGACATGTACCTTTAACGTGGGTTTTTGTTTAGCACTTGCGTGTGGTATGTACGTGTATTATGCATGTACGTATAGCATGCGTGTGTGTGTATGCGTGCGCGTTAGTGTAGTATGTGGGTGTAGCATTTATGTACGTGTAGCGTGCGCGTTAGTGTAGTATGTGGGTGTAGCATGCATGTACGTGTAGCGTGCGCGTTAGTGTAGTATGTGGGTGTAGCATGCATGTACGTGTAGCGTGCGCGTTAGTGTAGTACGTGGGTGTAGCATGCATGTACGTGTAGCGTGCGCGTTAGTGTAGTATGTGGGTGTAGCATGTATGTACGTGTAGCGTGCGCGTTAGTGTAGTATGTGGGTGTAGCATGCATGTACGTGTAGCGTGCGCGTCAGTGTAATGCGTGTACGTGTACGTGTAATGCGTGTACGTGTACGTGTAGTGCGCGTGTACGTGTAGCGTGCGAGTGCACGCGCGTCTCACCGGCGCGCGCAACCGCCTCGTAGAGCGGCGTGGAGTGGTGCGTGAGGTCGTGCAGCGCGGCGAGCAGGCGCAGGAAGTGCGCGCGCGGCAGCGGCGGCGGCGAGCGCGCGGGCGGCGGCGTGCCCGGCGAGCCGGCGCCCGGCGACGCCAGCCCCCCCAGCCCCGCCAGCGCGCACGCGCGCACCCACTCCGCGCTCGAGCCCGACTCTGGAATGGACGACACGACTACTGCGGGAAATTATACCACACACGGCAAGATTGCACAAAAATATACGGAAAATTTTTCTTTAATTAAATGTTTCGAATATTGTGGTGTGTGCTATATTTTGCAATATAAAATAATCTCATGTATTAGAAAAACTTTTCATTATACTAGTCTGTTTTATGCACTATATCTTTTATCAAAATAGAAAAACAAAGATATAAACATCTTCAAAGAAATTGATTAAGAATAGGTTTGACACGTTTAGACGTCATTTTTTAAAAATGAAGTCCGTGTGGCTTGACACAGTATTGCTTATCAGCGTCCAATTGTGAATTGATAAATTTTTCAAGTAAACGTACCACATTGACTATATGCACTGTCAGTAGATTTGTCCATCGGATTACCTTCGCCGCACACTTCGCTAATAGATCGTTGTAACATCGGCTCTGGAGTCGATGGATTCTCTACACTGTATTACATAAAAAAAATATGAAAAAAAAAAATATTAAATACACCTCAATAATATAGAGTTGATACGGAATTAATTAAGTAAAATATAAAACTATGCCCATTATTAAAGTCATAAAATGAACAGAATAATTATCAGCATAACATCTGCGCAGACGATCGACATCTACTTTAGTTTTATTGAATTATGTACTAACTTATTCACAGCAATATTCAACATTTTATTGTATCAACGAAACAACTATTCCAAACTATAAATTGTAAATAATTTTACTTTCGACAAGTACTAAAGAGACCTTCAAACAACTGAATAGATCATCATAATTTATAGTTAAGAATCATATCGATTACATCAGCATTCGAACAAAGAAAATCCACAACAAAATTGGTCCATTCGTTACGTTGTACGAGTTACGATGCCATAGATTGAGGTAGAGCCTCACTGTAGCCTAATGACAAGTGCTGGCCTGACCGGGGCAGTACCTCACTCTCATAAAAGATTGGAGTGTTAGCTGCGTTTCGGTGAATGTAAGCCGGAAGCCTAATTCCCTTCCTCCTATTTCTTTCCTAACTTCGTATAAATTTTATTTTTTTATTAGCTGGCAACGCATTTGGGGCTCCTTTGGGTTGCAAATATCTATGGGCGGCGGTAAGCACTTATACTTTGTTTCTCGTAAGTGACATTGAACGTATGCGATATTTTTATAAACATGTTGAATATTTACATCCATTTAAAACATTTATAATTTATTATATCTCAACTTGACTTATTTAGTAAATAAACGCATCCCGGTATAAAAATAACGAATTTTCGAATTATTACACTCATTCAGTATAAATATTTCTAACTATTTGAGAATCACATCCAATATAAATTACACTAAAAATGTTATTAATGATCTAAACACATCAATTTGACATATATCATTATATAAAAAGCATTAAATAATTAAAATTAATAAAATGTCTAACCGACTAGGCAAAGTTCAGACCGACACACTTGCGTGAAACCTCGAATGTCCTGCCTAATTTGCCAGTTATTTTCTATAAAAAAAAACTTTAGATGGGGGGGTAGAAGCAATTGTGCGCGTCACCAGTCGAAGAAGGAGATCGCGTCCGCCGCCAGCTCCTCGCCGGTGGCGGTGTAGTGCGCGGGGCGCAGCTCGAGCGGCGACAGCAGCGGCGGCGCGTGCGCGCAGTACAGCGCGCGCAGGCGCCGCTGCGCGTCCGCGCGCGCGCTCAGCCCCAGCGCCACGCTCAGCCCGCGCGCGCTCACCAGCCCGTCCGCGTCGTCGTCCATCAGCTGCACAGGTACAATCCTCGTTTTACTGACCACTTCTGACATCCCTGCTAATATTATAAATGCGAAAGTAACTCTGTCTGTCTGTTACGCTTTCCCGCTTAAACCTCTCAACCGATTTTGATGAAATTTGACGTAGACAATCTTTAGACCCTGAGAAATGACGTAGGCTACCTTTTATTACGAAAAAAAAGGGATGAAGAGGTAGAAATAGAGATTTACAGTTTTTATGGGATTTATTAATTTTAAAAGATAAAACTATTAAACTTTATAATTAAGGAAAAAAAAATTTTGTTCTAGCGTTTTTAAAATTTCAACCTGTGAGAGGATGAAATAGGGGTTGAAAGTTTGTATGATGTTCGTCATTTTTGAAGATAAAACCATGAAAAGTTGGTACGTAAGGGATGTGCAGTTTTTCTACAAACGGAATTCCCGAAATTCGAACCAAACGAAACGGATTCGAAACGGGTAAAATAATCCATAATATTCAAATTAAAGTCGCGGGTAATAACTAGTATTTAATATAACGAAGTTCATTTCAATAACTTCGTCGAAACGTCGGGCAATAAAAAGTACTACTACCATTAGTTATCGCGATAAGACCCCGTTATATTAAACATGAATAGTATAAAAAAAAAGTGAGGTTTTTGATATAGATACAAGATTTTTAATTAGGCATGGTAGGCCAAATCTGAATTATTTCCTTGAAGAATTGTTTAATAGCATTATGTAAAAAATAAGCCTTTTTCTTTAGTTTCCCGTATACTATTACTTTCCAAAAGTTAACACTTATAAGTAACACTGTGGTTAATATAGATGTGTCCTTTTTTTTTCAAATTAAATTTTCAAAAAAGCAACATATACATACAGATACAGTTTTAGTTTTCATCACAGTCAGTCTCCCGGGTCCTTTAAATATTTTTTTTGTTTATATTAACATTTGGCTTACCACACCCAACTAAAAACTCTAAGATTAAGACGTGTATTTCTCTTATCTTTGATTAGAAGTATAATCTGATTGAAATAGATAACAAATCATGACTGACTTGACTGCCAGGCCTGAGTTTTACAACTAACAGTTTGATATTAGCGTACGTTTTATATGATTTGTACAATGTTACAAAACAGAGTGGAAAGCAAAGAAAACAGAAATACACATATGTATCTTTAGATTCAAGGTTTAAATTGAAATATATAAAATAAACCGAGATGGCCGAGTGGTTAGAAAACGTCGATCTCAACTGATGATCGCGGGATCAAACCCTGACTAGGACCACTGATTTTTCAAGTGCTAAATTTGTATTTTAATTCATCTCGAGCTTGGACAACATCGTGAGGAAACCTGCATGTGCCGGGAGATATTCTGACACATGTATATCCGCTAACCCGCAGTGGAGCAGTGTGGTGGATTAAGCTCTAAACCTTCTCCTTAATAGGAGAGCAGGCCTTTGTCCAGAAGTGAGACATTTACAGGCTGTTACTTTACTTTACTATATAAAATGAAAAATAAATATACCTTAAACATCCTAGCGGTTATGGCCTCAGCGTAGTCGCCCTTCGCCCACGGGGACAGAGCCGTGAAAAGCGTCTTGAACTGTCCGTAGTCCAGTCTGTACGCTTCATACGGAGCTTCCAGACGCTCGCACGGTACGCGTTTAGCCCAAAACAGTTCTTCTCGGATCACACTTAGAAGTTCCTGTAAATAGCAAAACAAATTTTTAACAAGTTTAATTAATTATGAGCGACTCGTGCTGACTGGTGACCATGACGAATGCAACTTCCTCGAAACGTCGGTCAATAAAAAGGTATTAATAATATAAATCGCGAAAGTTAAAAATATGTAAGTTTAATTAACAAAAAAAAAACAAAAACCCGACTGCGTAATAAGACCATCTGCAGTCAGTATCGTATCAGTTCTGTCCAAGATCCTATAAGTGAGAATCGTTACTAACCAACTTTAGATTGTTATAGATACTAAACATTAATTGGATACTGACAAGCAATAATGTGTTAACCCATAATAATTCAAATTTAGAGATATTGATGCATGCTGATAATGCATTACGGATTTAACATTATTCAAAATATTTTAAGTCATCTGAATTAAATAAATAAGGAAAAAAGTTTCTTAATCTAATGTGTGAATATTATGTTCCATATTTTGGATTATGCAATAATCTCATATATTTGAAAAACTTATTATTAGATAAAAACTCTTTACATTCCAATTTGCGTTTAATTAATTATACTTTTAATCAAAATATAATTTAAGATTATTCGACAAGTTTTCAAGTCAACTGAACTAAATAAGTACGGAAAAAATACCTCCATTTAACGTTTCCAGTTTCAAGTGCATTTCATATTTTGCAATCTTCGCAAATATTCGACAAACTTATAATTAGATAACACATTGAATATATAAATCTGCTTTTAATTCATTATTCCTTTTATCAAAATAGAATAGAAGATGGGTATTTGCTCCTTTAAACAAATTAATTCAGAATAGGTTTGACATGTTTAGACGCAATTTTCTCGAAATGAACTTCAAATGGCTTGAATAAGTATTGCTTTTCAGCGTCCAATTCTGATTGAAAAAAGATATGAGAAATATACCGCACTTAACATAGTTCGTAGATTTTCATTTTATTATTTTTACCATTATGGCGTTCAAAATCGGATAGGATTAGAATAATGAGCTATTTGGTAAGAAGTTGTTAAAATTTATCACGTGATTAATGGACAGCCAAGTGCTGAAGAAGTTGTTAACAATCATCACGAGATGAACGGGCAGCCAAGAGCTGTCGGAGGCGCTCACCTGCAGCTCGTCGGGCTCCAGCAGGCGGTCGAGCTGCAGCGCGCGCAGCGTGTTCCGCTCCAGGCTGTCCTCCAGCGCGCGCACGACGCGCAGGCGGTGGCGCAGGCGCAGGTGCTCGATGCTCTCGCCGCTCACGCTGGCGCCGTACAGGCGGTACGACTGGTACACCAGCTCTTGGATCTTGATCGTCTGGAAATTTAAATTTTCTACTTGAACATTTTTAACTGGGATACTATTACTCGACACGTTATCTCTTTATTGATACAGAAAATAAACAATACAGAATATAATTCAAAGGAAATCTTTTTAGGCAAACAATTAAAAAAAATGTGTCCAGCTAATCTCTGAAACGGCTGGACCGATTTTGACATGACTTCACTTCATTGACATAAGGAGTAACTTAGTTTTTTTTTTTTTTAATTAACAAATGTTATTTATTTGAATGAATAAAAGATCAATATATAAAATAGTAAACAATATCCAATTCAAGTAGAGAAGGTAAACACTATATAAATATAATTCTTCCTGAAATAAACGCGGGTGAAACAAAGCTAAGTCTTTAGAAAAATGTTTTATGTTACATAAAGGTATATTACAAACCTATATTAAAAAGTTCACAATACAATACAAATATGCTTTATTGTACACCACTATACAGAGTTAATTACACAAAAACAATGATAAGGAGTATTATACCTAAAAGAGCGATCTCTTCCAGACAACATTTAGGTACAGGACATGAAATAAAATAAAGCAGCGTGGAGGTGTACCAATATTATGAAATAAATAAAAATAAATAAATATATACTTATATAATTTAGTTTAAGAATATCATTATCTCTTACCTTCTCTGCAGTTCGAGGTTCAGTGGACAGAGCCATGGCCTCTTCGTTGTAAATGCCTTGAAGATAATCATTTAACACTTGCATCGCTTGACCGTCTTCTGTGCACTTCAGAAGTTTCTCTCGGTTTATGTCCAAAATTGTGAGAGTCACCTTAAAATATATACATTTCAATTTATTTTAATATACTTTTTTCGGATTCATTAATTGTTTAATTTATATTCCAACAAACGATTACAAAAACGATAATTTTACTGCCATAACTGACGTCTTACATTTATAAAGACTTCATCAAACATTTAAAATTAAAGATAAATCCAATATTATAACTTCACTTATCAAAAACATTTAAGCCTTCACAAAAAGTTAAGACATTAAATAACTCATCTACGCTATTATTTTGTCACTAACCCATTCCCCCAACCCCCTTGGAAACCCCATCTTACCTGGAAAATGACTTTAGCGCCATCATAGAAGAAACAGTCCATTACATTGACGGCACACTCGTACGGCATCACGCTTATGAAGAGAGTCAGAAACCAGGAGAGAGATATCATCTTCATCATCCCCAGTTCGTCCAGTTTAGCGTGAAGCTCAGGAATATGAGCCTTCGTGAGTTCTTCTAGTACACCTTGATCCACCTATGTAAATGTAAAATATCTATCTGTTTGATAAAATTAAAAAAAAAAACCTATGGCAACCATACAATTGAGACAATTTCAATGAGTCCCCAATACTTCTAAACTATCTCGATCAGATCAGATTTCAAACAGAAAAAAAAGCCTATTAAAACATCTTCATTCATTTAGAAACTACGGCGTCACAGACAGACATACTTATAAGTCCCCTTTTTCCCCAATAAATATGATTTCTCACCAAAGCCCCAACGACCCTGGTGTTGTAGTAATCCGGCAGTAGGGTTTCGCAAATAGTGGCCAGCAGCCAGAAGGCCTGTTCTTCAGGGCAGTAGATGAGCAGGACCGATGCCACAATGTTCATCGCTTGGCAGTATCCAATAATGGGATTCTTCAGTGCGTATGCGCATAGCACGCGACGCAGCGCTGATATACCTGTATGTCGTTTTAAATCTATTAATATTATACCCCTGGCCAATTTGTTATTCGACGTACATTAAAATAATACGCGAATGATAGAAAATATGAATTGAAGTCGATGTAAAATATAAAAATTTATTAAATTCAGATATTACTAGGTATATCATATCGTAAATGTTATTTATCTTTCAGGTAAAGTTATTACAAATCATATATGTCTATATAAAAATCTCAAATTAATATACCTAATATAAACAAAACCTTTTAAAAATATATTAATGTTTTTTTAATTATTTATTTTTAAATCTTTTTTTTTCAAAGCATATTTGGTTTTATTTCAAATATAATAAAATATATTTTATATGTATATTAATGTGAAGATTTAAAAAAAAATCCTAAAGATTAGTATTAATTTTTATTATTTTCTTAAAATGCGTTATGAGTTGAATAATAGCAAAAGATAATATGTTTCTATTTGTCATAATAAGGTTCGAGCCCGTATCCTCATCCCTGCAATCTACACAACAACTACAGACTTTTCATTTGTAATGTCAAAGTTCTTCGAATCTTCAAATCAAAGTTCTCAAATGATCAGACTGATAGGTGATACGAAAACAGTAACAACATACCAACATCATTCTGGAAAGCTGGATGTTCAGGCAGCGATCGATGCAAGTCCCTCTCTATTTCATCATTCGCTTGATTCTTTGAGGACAACGCTTCGTTTACCAATCTCTCGTACAGACCCTTATTCTGAGCTTTTTGTAGTATGGAACCTGAGAATACACTCCATAGTTCGCCTCGAAGGGATTCCGGAATGCCATTAACAACTAGTTCACTCCCTTCAGTAGTTCGATACATGCTGACTCCGCGACCAACTTCAGCCATATGATCTTCCCACTGCTTTTCCTGCAAAAATTATTACGTATTAACCAAAATTTTCTACCCTATTCATTAATAACCTTTTAAAATTAAAAAGGTAGTGAAATATAAATGACTTGAGCTAGGTGGGGTTTACTCCAAAGGTTTCACAGACAAAAAAAAAATTGCCTTCTGAAGTTAAAATTACAAGATTGAGAAGTACTTAAAGATCTTTATCTATACTAATAATAATCTTATAATATAAAAGCTACAGTTCGTAATTCGTTCGAGAACTACTACATCTCTAAAGCTGAAATTTAATAAATAGATAGTCACTTCAGTTCAGAACGGATTTTTGGAAATTCAATCCTTAAAAAGAAAAATCGGTGTTTAAAATTCGTACGGAAAAATTATACTTGGCGCGAGCAAACCCGTGGAAAAAAAGCTAGTCAATACAACCCTCACAATATAATAGAAACCTTACCTTCTTCTGCTGTATCTGTTTGATACTTGAAGTCTGATGAGTTCGGAATAATATCATGAGGGGTGGCTGCGGAGTCCAGTTGTCTTCTTCACGTCTATTCGTTTGTGTCGTTGGCTTCTCCCTGTACATATCACTGTTATTCACGAAAACATTTAGAATTTATTCATAAAAGTATAATTTCGAATTAATCGCCCATGACAGTTAGTAGAATCCTTGATGAGCATTCCGGGTTAGATGATGCCCTGATGCAAGAACCTGCACTAAATACAGCATATTAGTTAAAAAAAATGAAATAGATTGGCGATGCGATGTTTCTAAGTCTAAACTAGGAACAACTAATAGACAACAACATACAAATAATATGATCAACATTCTACTGTTAAAAGCGAAAAATATATCTTAAGCAATTTTTGTTCAAGTCGTATTAGATATTTCCAGCAAATTTAAATAAAGATTTAAGTGAAAAGAGTGAATTCGTTTTCAATATACACATCCACAATAAAAATACATGCAAAAGGGCACATACAATCATTTTGTATTAATATTAATATATATAATAAATTTGTTTATTAAGAAAATGACAAGTTAGGAAATTAGCCATTTTGTCTTAACAATTGTCGGAGATAACTTGTTTTTAGAGTTGGTAATTATGTAGTCATAATGAATATGACCGTCTGGCCATTTACATTGTAGGCGAGCATTACGCCAAAGGTCATGGGTCTAATTTCATCAAACTAATATTACAAATACATAATTTTATGTGTGAATATGTGAGTCTGTAATAGCTAAATGGATTTGACTAAAATTCAATATGGATACAACTTATCATAGATAAATACATAAGAACTTTTTATTCTGCGAAATACAGTTGGTATATTATATTGTTGGATTAATAGTCGGGAAAATTAGATTAGATTTGGTTTCCATTCATCACTGCATGCCTTAAACAAAACTTTAATACCAAAAATTGGTCTAGTTCATGGTCTGTCAAAGAGAATTGTTAATTAGTACGCAAAAATACTGAAAATTAGTAATCTACCTGATCATTGGAAAGTTAATAAAAAAAAAATTAAAACCCCAAGTACTTAAAAAATTCTTTCTACTATATCGCCATGCACAAACTAAAATCGTATTCATTGATTCCACTTACTTAGGCAATTTGGCGAGTAGTTCCGACATCTTATGAACTAGGAAATCTCTATCGGAGATGTTTCCGAACAGGAAGCTGGTGTGATGAGCAGTTGTGATGAGGATGCTGCCAGAATCTCCCGAACTGCCTGTACCACCGGAATCAGCGCGTTCGACTTGGTGGACGTTACGGAGTGGGATGATTAGACGGACGAGGTGACGTACCTGATTTTTATTCAGAGATTTTAATATAATATTAACTGATGACAACGACCGCTCTGGCGTCGTGATACTGAATGTATCTCTAACGTTGACGGTTGCGAATTCGATCCCCGCTCGAGGCAGATATTTATATAAATATTTGTTTCATGGTCTGGATGTTTGTCTTGGTGGGTCTCCCCACAGTGCTTCGGAGAATACGTAAGCCCGTTGGTCCCAGTTATTTTTACAATCATTTAATAATGATCGTTACACTTAGTAGTGAGATTATTCTATTCTAAATGGTTACTGACTAGCCCTCGGGAGTTGCGGGTAGGTCAGATTGCAATTGCTCTGAGTAAAAATCATTATCTTTTCAATATCTGGACTAGAATTTTAAGCAGATCCTGGTATAACCGGGAAAATGCTACGTAGATGAATATAATACTAACTGATAATACAAAAAATGGAGGTTGTCAACAGCGCCACCTACTGGATTAAATTATAGCTAAGAATTATCTACGAACTGCCCGTTACGCCGGAGTCAGCGAATTCGACTTAGTGGATATTATGCAGTTATATAATTAGACGTACGCGGTGATATACATGAATATGATTCTAATCTATAAATAAGGTCAAAATTTAATATATAGATTGGACTTTGAATAAAGACAACGCTTACTTTTAGCCGCGACTATAAAACTTATGTATCCAGAAGAAACCATAATATTTCATAGAAAAATGATATTCTAAATATTTATTCTACGCAGACGAAATTGCAGGAACCAATTATTTAAAATATAGTATTAGCTATTCCTTGCGATTTCACTTGCATTTAAGGGGAAAAATCATTCAGATAACCCATAAGTACAAAAAATTCGGTCAAGCCATTTAGGAGGACAATAATTAAGAACACAGTTAGGAGTATAACTTCCTACTATCCTAGTACTAAGATAAATTTGAGTGTGTGAGGATGGATGGCTGTGTATCTTTTACGCTAAAACGACTAAAACAGAAAATAATGTAGCTTATACGTAAGAATAACATATACGTAACTTATTATCTACATATCACGTGAGCACTGCTGCGTACGGTTATTAGTTCATACTTAATAAAGATTCGTTTCATGCCGGAGCAAAATGCTAACATGTAATACAAAGCAGAAGAATTTCTATGTTTGAACGCGCTGATTTGAATTGTAAAATTCTAGAATTGTTAGATAGCTTGTGTACTGTTGAAGGCTATAATACCTATCAGCCTTTTTAACTCAGCGTAAACATTTGTGAAATAGCGCAAAACGCGGGAAAAACCGCGAAGCTAATCTTGTAAAATATAAAATCAATTTTCTTTTGCATCTATTATTTAGTTCTAATACTCGACTAGAAATAGAATAGAATTCATCTGTTTTGTTATGACTCATAAAACATTATGGTGATAACAATTCATAACATTTGCAATGATTTGATTAATGTATTATGCTAAATGTTACAACTTAAAACTGGTTTGCATTACCATTATGCTTTAATATTAAATAATACTTTATAATTTAATATTGCAATAGAGATGAATATTGAAATAAAAAAATCATTATAAAAAAAAGAGAGGAAATTTTGTATGGGCAAAGTAAACATCGGAACCATGAAACTTATTTTAATTTATAGTACCATTTGAAAGATAACTTATTTAAGCATAGTTTTATTTTAAGTTAGATTATTATTTATATATATAAACAAAAACATAAACAAAATTTACATGAATACTAGTGAAGCCGCAAGCAAAATTTTGTAGGAAATATAAATGAATTATAATTCAAAGTAATTATTCATTAAATAAAAACTTTATAAAACCCGACTTTGAAAAGGAAACAAGTAAACTAAAAAGTCAAAAATAAATATTTTCTACAACTTTTTGAAGTAAACACAGATGGCTTGTATAAAATGATAACATTGTAATATTTACTCAGTTTCGATTAGAAGTCTAACGATCTACTAGATATGTGTAAAATTCAACCAAAGGTTCAAGGTACTAGGTTTTTAAAGATCTAAAAGCCTTAAGGACAAATAGTTTAATTATTTTAGTTTTTTCTAATAAAATCAATTTACATTTAATGAAAACAGAGTATTTTAAAACAGACAAAGTTATATATTCTCAATTCATGAATTTCTGTACATTTCATGTCTATCTGAAATGGTGAAAAGAAAGTTCTAAATTATTTATATCCTCAGTGGAGCTAAATGGCAGATTACATTATGTATCCTTTTTGTAACTGTTATATATATAAATATTGTTTACTAATAAAGGGACATTTATGAACTATTACTGATTCACTTACCCTACTATCGAAGCATATGAAATTCTGTGACAAATATAGTCTTCCCCAATTATGTCTCTTATTGTATGGCGTCCATAATGTACATTCCTCAGTTCCATCCAATTTTTCAGTGTGTGGTAAACGAAATCGCAATGTATATAAATTCGATTGTTTTCTAGCATCTAGATCACGCTTGAGGAAAGATGGTTTCTTCGGTACATTTTTGCTTAGCTTCGTTAGCAAGTCTTTATCAATGTTAAACGAACCAGACTTATCATCGATTAACCTAGACAAAGCAGAACACATAGTGAATTAACATTATTATTATTAACATAATTTATGACTGTTTCTTTAATTTAGTGTTTATATATAAAAAAAAATTGTTTTTTTTACAGATTGAATATCTCTGTATAGTCTATTTTTCTTTACTTGTTTTATTTAGCGGACTATTATAGCTTACTTCTAATTACATCAGTCATTTATAAGAGTTAAAGATGAAAAAATACCGATTTAATTATTACACTGAAACTTATTTTATAATGAAAAGTAATGTTCGAAAATTCGTGATTTTCGTTTCGGGTGTTGTGAAGAAAGATAGATTATACATAAAAATGTATACTTACTGTTTCATAGCAATATTCGCCAATTGCTGCATAAGTGCAAAAGTTTCGTTTTTCCTTAAAAACATCGTGAAGTAATATTCGCCATCTCTAGTTACTACTTTAATGGAATCAGGGAATAGGAGGCTGTTGGTTTTAGCAAGTTCGGTGACATCTGCCCATCGAATCTTGAGGGTAGTTTTATGTCCAAATATGTAAGAATAAAAACACATGTAGTGGACAGAAAAATACATCCAACCTTGACGAGGCATTTTACCCTTCCAGTAGCTGTAATAAATATTTGATTAAATATAAATCACATTAATTAATATATGTAAATTTGACTTAAATTCTTTTAGTATAAAAATAATAGCAGTGACTCAAAAAATACCTATATGTTTTGTTTGAATGAAAGTCAGAATGCAGTTATCATTTGAAATTAAATAAAAATTAATATTTTACCTGCAAGAATAGTAACAGACCAACTTTTCATCCTTTGGCATCAAAAATCTTTGGTGAAATTCATAATCAACATTTTTATATGTGATGGTATCTTCGTCTAAAATGAAAACAAAAATAGGATAAAAAATAGGATTGTGTACATCTTATTAAATATATATATATATATATATATATATATATATATATATATATTTGACAAAATAAAGAATTGAATTCAAATATTTACCTTCAGTAAAATTTTCTTGTTCTGTTGCAATAATTGAGTTAATTTTACAGCAAACAAATTCAGTAATTTCTTCTTCAGAATCGAAGGAATGTAAAGTTGGGCTTACATTATCAAATAGCCATTGCCAGTCTTGACGTATCTCTTGTTCAGTTAATGCTGTTGCAATTACTGAAAACAAAAAAGTAATAACAATTTTCAATTTGTATATAAGTTAACATGTTCAATACAATTAACTTTTAGCAATATTGCGCACATTGAAGTGAGAAAATATTACGAAAAAAAAAAATCTATAATCAATACACATTACAATATAGAAAACATTTTATCTAGATCATTTAATCTTTTACTTAATTTTATAAAAATTCTATAAATTATGTGAAGATAATCTAACAATCGTTTGTGGAAAATTGTTGCGAATCGTAAAATTGTATATTATAGTGAAATGAAATAACTTCTATCTTAATATACATCTCTAACAAGTATTATAGCTTAATATGTTTCTTATACCTACCATAGTAAATTTCAGAATTAGGAGTTTGATGTAAAATTCTGTAAGGTGCTGGTTTCGTGTCGCGTACGCTGTCTAATGTACCCACAAGAAGGGACGAAAGTCCCTTTGATTTTCCATGCCCTTTTCTTCTTTGAAGAACAAAATATAGTGTGATTTCATCGTTATCCCTATTAAAAATTAAATGCGCACTAAATAATAGTGTGAAGAAGAGAAAAAAACACAAAGCCAATCAGAATATATGAAAGATAAGCAACAAATAAATAAAACAATCTTATTACCACAAAGGGGTCTTCAAAAATACTTCCTGAGGTTTTACCCACATATTTAATGTTTTTGTACGTACAAAGTCCTAGCATAGCTAAGCATACTAAGGATCTTTAATATTTTTATCGTTTCGAAATGTTTAAGAAATGAAATAAACACCAATAAAGTCTCGAAGGATTGGCAAATGGCAATGATGAATATACATTTGACAGATAGTTTTTGTATTGCCAATTGCTAATCGCCACTTTCCAACGAAATCAGCTGTTTCGTGTCGCGTACGCTGTCTAATGTAATATATAATTTTACAATTCTTTCAATTATTCGATTGTTGTTAATAATAATTGAATTTCTATCTTTTTGTGATTAATGGTGACCAAGGAAATATTAGTTTTATTATGTTTGCTTATGAGTAGTCATTTTACAACTCTCTTGTGACAATGCGATGTTATTTTGACGATTTAGAATACAAAATAATTTACGACAACATCTAATTAACAAACTAACTTATTAACAATATTATATATAATAAACAAAAGAAATATACTTGTTTTCTTGTCTTATATTTTATAATTTTCAACTAATTAAAAAAATATGAGAGGATTCTGAATTCGCACTGCATGCAACTCCGTGATTTATCAACAGAATTTGAATTTCTTATTTCAAAGAATATAATTTGAGATCGGTTCAACAATTTTTCTTCAAAATCGGTTGAGAACTTTAGTTTTTAAATAAAAATACGTGATAAAAGTATGTCATACATGTATATAAAATAACGTATTTTAAAATCGATTCCTTTTTTTAAGTATATGTTCGTAATTTTTTCCTCCCAACGTTATAATAGATTTAATACTTTTGTATCTATTGACCCGTTATGTGATTTCGTTTGTCGCTAAGATTATTAAGCTAAATTTAAATTATTTAATGAAAACGAAATCTCATTTATTTTGCTCTTTTTGCTTCTTTGCCTTATGCAGATTTATAAACAAGTGAATTATATGGACAGAAATTTAGTTTAAAATTTGAAAAGGCTTTTAACTTTTTTGGGAGTTTACAGTTGTACCTTTTTTCGTATTTTGAAGAAGTTAATGAGAGCTTAATGTAATAAAAAGATATGTAAAATTAAAACTTTATTCTAATTATTTTATATGAAATATTTAATTAATGTTGTGCCTTCTCTGCAGCTTTGCGTTGAGATTCCTCCCAAGACTTAACATTTGCTTCTGAATTCATTATAGCGTGAATTTTTATAAATACATAAAACGCTACTAAGCATCCAAGCGGATAATACATCCAAATATTATTATTTTTCATGTAGTAGAAATATGGGAATTGAGCTATTTTAGCTGACATAGTATATGGATATTTCATGTGTCGTCCAGATTTTCTGAAATGGATTTTCGTACTTTTTTTAATCGACAGATTTTATCAAACATACGAATGTGAGAAAAAAAGGTCGATCGGTCATTCGAAATATAGAATTGTATTTGATAATCGTTGTTAAACAATGCAACGGCAAAGGATCTTAAAATAAATATACGTACATATATATTAAAAAAACATGACATACCCGGCAATTATTCCTGCATCACGGAATTTAGTCTCTAATTTGTCATAAATTGCTCGTAATTGCTTAGGAAATACCATTTTGATGTTAAATATTATAATGAAAAAAAAAATTAAAGACAAAGAAACTTTAATTTAAAGATTCTTGTCAAAGATTGTGCTCAAAAAGTAAATAGTATTTTTTTCTTATAACATGACATACAATCAATGATATTTGAACACTATAGATAATATTAGATCTATACTATGTTTAATGTTATAAAGCTGAAGAGTTTGTTTATTTGTTTGAACGCGCTAATATCACTACTGTTTCGTTTTGGAAAAAAAAATGTGTTAGTTTTTTTATGAAGGAAAGATATAGGCTATATTACATCACGCTACGACTCATAGGAGAAAAGCAGTAACCACAAACGCGAGTGAAACCGCAAGGGACAGCTAGTATGTTATATAGCCCATGAATTTTGGTATGAAGTTGCCGGTTATGATCAGCTTGCCTAGTTGTCACAGTTGGAAAGATTCTTATATTTAGTTATAAAATATTATTGTTCGCATTATATTGTATTGGTAGTCTGATCGATATAAGTATACTAATTTTAAAGATTAGCAGTTCAGTTAAGTTTTTCATTGCCTAAAAACACAAATAAAACTACATTTTCTAAAAACTAAACATAGATCGATTTATCGCCCCGATCTGCCTGCGTATTAAATTTCACGAAAATCGTTGGAGCCGCTTTCAAGATTTAGATTATATATATCCACATATACAGATAGATATGTTACTTTCGCACTTTTTTTATTGTTATACTCAGTCGCTAGATGATTTTTAGGCAACGTCGTCCAAAGTGGTCGGCATTCTGGGTGCCAAAATCTATGAGTTACAACATATCTATTTTATATTTTATCATTGATTAGTTAAGATCAAGATCAAAATATAATAAATTCAAGGCTGGGAGAAAAGAGGGTAATATGAAATTATAGATTTAGTAAAATTACATAAGGTTTACTTTTTGTAGGCAACATTGCAGCAGAGAAATAGAGAATAGAGACAGGCGAACTGACGAATACTTAGTGACGGGATTCATTTGCTTTTTTATTTAAAAAATACGAAAATTTGTATTTAAATACCAACTATCATTAAAAAAATATTGAAATGAATGACAACGAAAAGGAAGAAGCTGCGAATTTGGTGGGAATTTTTTTACATTTCTTTATCGTAACAAGTCAGTGTCACGTCCTGCTGAATTATGTCCACTTATTCAATGCATTATTTTATTTTAGAAAGAGGAGTTTGAATGGGTTCTTCGTGAGGAAGTTCATGCTATATTACATCAGCTCCATTCTGTGTTAGTGGTTAGTAATTATTCATTTAATTGCATTTCTGTAGTTCTTTATATTTCGATTTTGCTTATTTTAAAGAATATTACCGTGTGTTAATTCGCAACTATTGAGCTGCTTTAATTTTTTATGCTATGAAAAGGTTTATGTATTTAAAATTTTTTATTTAAAGATTTTTTCCTTTTTGTCAGGAATGTGCACACAGGTTTCCAGTACCTTTATATGGAAATGAAGGTCAGAAACAAGATAAATTTATTCTAACATCACAACCTGAGCAGCTAAAATGTATTGTTACTCTAACTGGTGACAGTATTACCCATGCAGTAAGTAATTTTAAAGTAACTTTTTTATTTACTAGTATAATATTATTCTGTTCCAAAATCTAAGAAAATGTAAATGTTTTTTTTACAATAATATCCCAACATATCATAAAATACTATAAATATTTTTATTTAAAACTTAAGAAAATAAAAATTTCTTCATTTAGAATCTCTATTAAAAATTAGTGTTTAGAATTTCTATACTAAGTGTCTTGTAAGAAAGATACCAATGGTCATGTCCTCTTAACCTACATACCTAATTTCAAGTATTTTATAATTATTTCATATAACAATTTTGTGTGTCCCCTCATAGATTGCTGCCCGCCTGTTTTATAGATTAAAAAGTAGCCTATATGTTATTTTGACATATAAGTTACATTATACTATTTAGTTTCTTCAAAAATATGTTAAGTAGTAATCAGTTTGTATGAAATACCAACAAACATCCATCTTCACAAACTGTCATATTTGTTTTACTAGTATGTTGGGTTTTTCAGACTTTTAACTTTTGAGAAGAAAAATTGAATAGAAATAATAACAAAATATACAGATATGCTTTTTTAATTCATAAATTTGCTGTTGTAAAATATTATGTGCATTACGTAAGACTTTTATTACTGTGATATAAAGATAAATATATTTTCTTTATATGTGAATCTAATCAGATATTCCTTATAATAAAAAATCTTATTTGTTTCCAAGGATATAAGTTTTAAAGTGCTAAGGCAGATGCACACTATATGTCGGACATCAATCAATCAGGATGGTCCATGGAAGCTGCAACAGATTCAAGATGCTGCTAATCATTTACAGCAAGCTATTGGTTACATAGATAATGTAGACAAACACTATGTTTTCAAGTAAGTTTATTTGGTGTGTGCTCTGAAACACAATCCAGCATACTACATCAGAGTTCATGATATCGTCAGGGATAGTGCAAAATTGCGGAAATACCCTTTGCAATAAGTTCTTTGAATCAAATGTTAAATTTCATTTTGAAAAAACAAACTAGCTAAAATTTATATGTTTTGACATATACAACAAAATAACTGTATTTGTGTATTGACACTGCATAATGGAAAATGGCTATAAGGCCTTATTTTTATCAATAATGTTATTTAATATTTGGTTCCTATCCCCTACAATATTACAAATTGACATTGTTTTACATTGAATAAGATGTCAACTAGTGCATGCTAAATTATATTTCAGAACATACATATGTACCTGTGATTTTCTTTAGTCTATGCAATGTTTTATTAATTGATAAATACAGTAAAAATAAATAGGCCTCAATATGATAATATTTGTATATCATAAAATAGTAATAAATTTGTATATATATATGTATTTATTTGTTAATCAATAAATTAAGTTTGTTAATAAATTTTATTCATAATTCATATTGGCCAGCAATTGTTTTTGAGTTGTCAAATAAATTACATTTTTAAAGATGTTCATAATGTACGAAAATTAATATATATTTTAATAATTACAGATCATCAGAGGAAGTATTACACATTATACAATGTTTGCTAGGATCCCTACAAAGAGCACGGACAGCCCTAGTTTTGCCTAAGAAAAAAGCGATTGACGAGCTTATGAAGAGTAGAAATATGGTTAGTTTTTTTATTCCACTTAAATAAATATTATAAAATAAAACCCTGATGGCATGCCACTAAGATCCATCTTGTTATCTCATGTTTTTTTTTTATCATTTGTTAAAATAGAATAGATGTCAACTCATATTCTGTGTAATTTTCAACTTGTTACAGTTCAAATGTTATAATCTCAGAGTTCAGGAAGACACTCAACATAATAAATAGTCACACTTTCTGTACAAAACTCTAAAAACAATTTATCACAAAGAAACTTTTTTTTTCAGAAGGCTCTATCACCGAATCTACCTGAGGACTTGGCTATATCATTCTATATACAGTCCCATAAATTGATATTTGTAGCGTATCAATTGAGTTCTGTGCATGGAACTATGCGTATAGACTCATGTCAAGCTGACTGTGCAGTACCCTGGCTGAGTGACGTACTTTTTATGTTGACAGCGGCTTTGCATATGTGTCAACAGCTTAAAGATAAGGTAGGTGTTTCTATTTTATAAAAATAGTGAACAGACGAACAGGCAGATTATCTGATGTAAAGTGTTTACCCAAGTAATGGAAGGGTTCAGAGGGGTTAGCATTCAGGTTCTAATACTAACCATACATAAAGCATTTTTATTAGCTAGTTTACGTCGATTATCTGTAAGAGTGTAGTTCACTAGTCAGCCAGCCCATATACGATCTATAGTCAGTTGACTACAGCTAGGCTTTATCATAGTGTGCATATAACCTGCTTTAAAATTCGGTCAAGAGTGTGTACATGTTAAGAAAAATATCATAATAAGTTTGATTGTTTGATTTGAGTATCTCTGACTAGATAAAAATATGCCATTGTAAATATTTAAATTTATTCGATACTTTGACACAAAACCACACTTATAATCTAATATAAAATTGTTATGTTAACATATATTTTATCGGTCTATAATGATTGTTATCTGCTATCTTATCTTTACACATTCATTAGAACTAAAAGAGTTTTTATAAAAAATATTAGAGAAAGTTGAGATAGTTTGAATCGATATCTTGGAATTTTAATACTTAGATGTAATGTCACATATTTTACCATACAAATTCATAACTACAAGGCATATTACTGAGAAAATATCGCAAAAGCTTTTAATCACTATAAAAATAAATATATCTACAAAATATTAATTTTAAAAAAGCCAATTGCAGTTATTAATTCTAAAGTAAACAAAACCGAAATCACGAAAATGAATTATCATTTAACTGTTAATAGATTGTGATAATGTTATCAATACTTATGTAATAATACAAAAAATCAAAATGCATTTTTTGCTTAATTTTCATTTAATGCTTAATTAGTTGATAATAGTCGACAGCTGGAATGGATTAATTCCAATTTAATCAATTTCTAAGTGATATCATGTTTCCCCTCATAAAATTAATCAGACCGACTTCAAAATTAAAATATACAATTTCGTTTGCTTGGATAAGCATACTTATGCTGGTTATTTTGATTTACAAACCAAACTATTGAACCGATTTTGATAAAAAGTCTGCACCTGAAACAATACCTTTTTGAATAAAAAAAAAACATATTTCCAAAATCGGTTTAGAAATAACGGAGTTCTGATGTAAGAAACATAAAGAAATACATTACGAATTGAGAACCTCCATTTTTGAAGTTGTTTGAAAATGTAATATTTAAAAAAAATGTTTTTTTTTTAAAGTTAAATTTCATGTAAACTGCGGTAGGGTCAGTTTAGGTTATGTGTACCTATGTGGTTGCAATTATTTACATGTATGTGTTAACTTATTGTTAGTGACATATTAGGTATCACAGATGCTTTCCGCAGTAATTACCATCTGTGTTCATATACTCATATAATGTTAACAACTATTCTTGCATTAGAAATTTTGTTTCCCATAACTAATATTTCAGAAAATGTGTTAAACATATTCGCAATTAGTCAGTTTTTATTATCATAAGACTATTTAATTTTATTTTATATATAATATTATCTAAGTCCTCTAATAAATGTTGTAAGTATAGTTCAATAGGCGATACTGGTGATAGTAATCAACTAAGGTTATCAACTTTCGAGTGGTCAACCGTGCAGCGACCTTTTTATCAAGAGCTCTCTTATCTAGATGCTAACAAAATATGTTGGTATAATAAGGGCATGGCTTATAATTACTGGCTTAGCTATCATTTATGATTTTAACTCATAAACGAATACAATTTAATTAAGTATTTTTTAAAGCCATTTTTTTAAATACAGATTTTATTTCAATAAACGTTACAGTGAATAGATAAATAATTTGATTGATGAGATTTTTCAGAAAATATGTTATAAATATATAAATCATGATAAAAAAATTTCCTTTTCAGCTTTGTGTCTTCTCTCAGTATAAAGATTTCACTGTTGGATCAAGATCTGCTTCTATGATATTAAATTAAACAAATTAAAACCACTATTACGCTTATCAACATAGTCTTTTTTTTATTACATTAATCATTTATTTATATATATCAAGTTTTTTTTGTTAAAGAAATGGAAGACATAAAAATCTCTTAATCTTACAATTTCTTTCATTCATTTTACTTTAATTTTGCATTAGAACTTAAAATTCTTGAAGCCAAAATATATTAATACCATTAAACTGAAAACTCTGTTGATAAGTGTAAATGTGTGTGTACCCATTTAATATATAGTTATCCGAGTCCATTGTTGATATTCTTGTTGACTTTGTTGTAATATTTGTACTATAATGTATATTTATAATGTTAATGTAACGTAAGTATACTTAGAAAACTGTGTGTAAAATTAAAACCAAATAAACTAATAGTGTAAAAATATATTCCCGATGGTACTATTATAGATTTTTTTTCATGATTATTTTTAGCTGTTTGTACAATTTTATTGATGGCAATTTTCTTTTTGTGTCATAATTATTTATGATTTTGTCACTAATTTTATTTAAAAGAATAATTTTGGTCAATACGAAAAATTTAAAAGTATAGATACGTCTGATATAAGCAAGAGTACTAAACTATTTATTAACTAGAATAGAGGCTACTGTTTAAGATGTTTGAAAATAAAATTTTGCTGGATTATTTTAATTTGAATGAATAAGAAAATACAAATATTGTGTTTCAAATGAGATCTGAAATTAGATTGAGTTTTTTTTATTTGTATAATGTTATTTAAACAATTAAAAAGAAAAAGTCAAAACATCACTGTCTTTTTTCGATTATATGTTAATTCGTATTAACTCGAATTTAAATTGTATATATAAATATATTTTAAAATTCATATATTTGGAATATTAACTACTAAAAATTTTATAATCCGCACCTTGTTATCATTAAGCATGTGGCATACTGCAAAACGTAATTGCGTATCCCATAAAATACTTAAATTCATGGTTGTTCAGTTTAATCTTTAATCTCAGACCACAGGCGGGAATTATTCTTGTAAGTTAGACTCTCGTAACTTATGTAAAACGACCCTGTAACAACCATACGTAATCTGTGAGTATCAATAGATATGTCACTGACAGTAAATTATTTCCGGTGTAAAGAAATGGTAAAAAATAATCTATGTAAATATTATAAAGATTTTGTCAGTAAAACTTACAAGTGTAATTTTTGCTTTACGTTGTTTAATGTCACAAATAATAAATAACACTTAGTGTTTAACTTATTTTAACGTTATCCGACACGATATCAGATCTGATAAATCTGTAACTTGTTGGGTTGGTGTGGTCTAATTATTCATATTGTTATAAATATCTAAAACACTTGCATGTTCAATTATAACCCCAATATTCCAAAAGGATGGATTTTTCATAAAACGAATAAAATAGTATATTATATATTTCACATAGCTGCTTTGTAGTTTAATTTTAAGTTGAACCAACGTTTATATGTAAATACAGCATACAGTACAAGAAAAACTATACTACAGTATTCTATTATATTAATTCTTCTTTGCAATTGGTGTATTTTTAATAAAAAAAAAATATTTTAATGTACATTACCTGTTTTTAACCAGCGCTACCAGAGATAGATATTTAACCAGAGATGTAATAAAAAACAATAATTTGCTCTAGAACTAAATGTTAAAAAACTACGATCGAGCAATAATAATAAAAAAGGAGTTATTTTTATTTGCTTTTATTTCAACATTAGTTTATTTTTATCAAGTAACGGTTTGTCTGTTTTGTTTTGTAAACTGTTGCTTGAACTCTTACAGTGTTTTTTGATTATTTAGGAATTTTTATATATTTTCTTTTGTTTTGTAACTTGGTCGCTATATTTTAGTAATATATGTCTGCCTTTATGAGAGCAATAGTTATATTTAAATAGATAGTAAAAACAGTTGAAAATTGCATTTTTATAATTATGATGGTGGATAAAAATGTGATAATATTTATAAGTGATCCTGTACTTTATTGTGCAACGTCCCTTATTCAATCTATACATGACTGGATTTTAATTGTAACGTGATGAACATGTCGTATGAATGTCTGCATGTCGATGTTTAGTGCATTTTTAATTTATTACACGATTACATACTTGTGTATAATAAACATTAAGGAATCAAAATATGGAATTGGAAACGTGAATATTCTATTTAAAGCACTAACATATAATTAATAATAAAAATTGTTCAAGCACTTTCTGACATAATTAATGTAGTATCTAAATTGTAGTTTTAAAAATAATTATTTAAAAATAATCATTTTTGTTTCTTAAATATTTCGTGTCTGTAATCCGTTATAATATATTTTAATATGTTATATTCTTTGTGAAACTTCAGTTACATATTAATGTATTTGTAATAATGTTCCAAATAATAAGGGCCCCTAAAATAAATCTATTTATTTGACATGTTTGACAATAAAATAATTATGTAGTATTACTAATATAAGTAGTAAAAAATATATTATTGCATAACAGTTCTTGTGGTCGTGTTGTATTTAAATAAATTGAAATGCCGTTATACATTTGTTTTTTTTTTTCATTTAAAAATTAAGATGTAATTCGTTATCCTTCTGTCATTAAATGTGCTGTTTTTACGGGCTGAAGTAATAATAGAAATGTCCTAATTAAAAAATCAAGTTAGAAGCAAAAAAGAAAACCTGACACCAATATACCATATAGAATAAATTATGGTTAAAATTTCTTCTACACGCTCAGTAGATATTAGATAAGTGCTGATGATAAAAAAATTCTAGACCATAAATGGTCTTAAGTAAAAATGTATCTGCGTTTGAATGAAGGGTAGTTAGTACCAGTAGTCACTTTGACACTGTCTTTGACCATGTCACTAAAAAATAGACAGATGCTTTAAACTTACAAAACAGCGTTTTGTACTGATAAAAAATAACCGAAAATAGTTTTAAATGACTATAAGAAGGAATATTATGATATTCCTAAAATACAAATAAAAAACAATCGAGAAATTCTGAACGCATTCTAATGTTGTCATGTGTCAAACTTTATCTTGACATGTGAACATGACATATTTGTGATTTATTTTTGTGGTGATTGTAGCTTACACTTTGTTTTAATTAATGTAAATGTGTTTATTTTTATTATTTTAAATTGCAGTTTAATCTTGTCTCATACATGATGACGTCGTCCTTTAGATTCATAGGATGGTTATGTTTAGTATCGATCATAACGATTGCCTTACTTGGTTTCGAACTGTATCTTACTTTGCTTACATTTTCAGTCTCATTTCTCTTTGGGTAAGTAGTTAAATTCTACATTCAACATAAAGAAGCTTATACTAAATTATTAATTTCTTTATATAATCCACAGTGCATTGACTATTTTATATCTGAGTTATGATAACAAGAAAATATTCTCAGCTGATATTGATTGCTTGGATGATCCACTGCAACAAACAAACTTCTCTATACAGTCTCCTAAGGTATTTTTAATTTTTTAGCTTCAAGTATATGTAAACTATATTTATCTAGAAGTATTTAATCAGTAATTAATAATTTTTTTTGTTTATTCTTTTATTAAAAATTTTGAGTTTATTTTAGACGATACTTTCACTGGATTACATTTTTATATGATGTATTTTTTTTTCTATTTACAGATTTTAGAATTATTTCAGAATGAGAAAGCTTTGCCTAAATTTGATAGTCGAATCACAGGCAGTGAAACTGTTGACTCATTTTTGAATGAAATTATATCAATTATAATTAATGATTACGTTACTCCTTGGTATGAACTTATTACTGATGATCAAGATTTCACTTCGCATGCAATAAGAAAACTTGTAGTTGCAGCAGGAGCCAATGTATCAAATCGGTAACTCATATAATTTTTAAATAAGAATATGATAATAATTTCACAATACAATAATATTTATATACTGCAAAACAAATTAAAAAAACAGTTATTGACATTTGTGATAACTTACAATGTACAATTTACTAAGTAAACAATCCAATTATGTGAAGTAAATACCTTAGATCTTTAGTAGGTTTATTTCGTTCACACACATAATACTAAAATATCACTCATTAAGTCAATCACATATTCATTACGATATTTCTAAAACTGTAAGACTCACATGGTAAAAATATACTGAAGGTAGAAGAAGGTTCCTTTTGTCATATTGGCTAAAAGGACTTACAGTTAAAAATTGTCATTATCAAAACAGGTATGATTATTTTTGATGTTTATACTAAAATGAATCCCTAATCAAAGAATTGTATTGAATTAAAACACTTAATTTTATTAACTGATAAAATTTGGTATGTTTTGATAGTGATATTTCTACATAATTAGCACCCAAATTTGAGATTTGACCATTTTTTGATAATTTTATATCTTCTTTAAAATTGTTTCATTATATATGTGAAATGTCAGCAAACATATATAGCAACAATGTTGATATTTTGCCTAAAAAGAAATACTGCAAATTTATAGATTAAAAATATTATATTTACTTCCTATTTTTACCATCATATCTGTTTTTTTATAGTGTTAAAAGTGTAGACTGGATTCATATGCTGTCTACAAGATTTCCTGAAGAGTTAACCTTACATTTAAAGTTATATAAACAATCGAGGGTTAGATTGAAACATATACAATTGGTGAATGCCAAAGAAGTCAATGGAACATCAAAAGTAAGCCCCAAAAAACAAGAAGAGAAGAAAATTCATAGAAGAAATAAAAGTGAAACGGATTTGTCATGGCCGCCAGGTAAAGTGACTATAAGAATATATTTTTTTAAATTGTCTTATTAAAGTTTAGATATTATTAAATACTACAAAGACGAGTTTTAGGAGATATTTGTCTTTATAATGCTTTCTTATTTTAATTACCATTATGTTTATTAACAACTTTGAGACATATGATATATGTAAAATTTAGGTACATTCTTTAAACTAATTAGTCAGATAGTATCTAACTATTTATGTCATGTAAAATTCTGGGTAAAAAGGTGTTTAAATATATTTTTATTAATTTACAGTGTTTTATGTTTTTTTTAGTTTTAATCTATCATCTATGTGTTTTGAATTTTTTCAGATACACAAACATTTGGTAAATCGAAATTCTATAATAGTTCAGAGAACATAAGTAGTAACAATATAAGGGATCTCTTTTTTGATTTGGAATGTTCAATGGAGAATAAACAGATATGTCGGGATATATTTTGTAGTGATCCTGAGAAAGAAAGCGGTAAGAAAATGATTGAAAACTTTCAATAAATTACAGTATTAAACATAACTGGAGATATATTAAGAATTTAAAAAATCTTATGCTCTTTTCAATTCATAACTTTTCATAATTTTTTCCAGGACTTTTTATATATATATTTTTTATATATATAGTGAATAAATTTATTCATTTTAAAATTTAACGCTCATTATATTATTTATTTGTTTATTAATTTTAGCATTACTCTGTGAAGTGTCAGAAGCCGTATTGTATTTAATTGCACCAGAGGAGGCATGGAAATGTCATGCTTTAAAATTAATACTCATTGATTTGATATCAGCAATTGTTTTGAAGCCAATAATTAACCTTTTAAGTGATCCGGACAATATAAATAGAACAATAATAAGATCTGTAAGTATATACTCAACATTCCTTTTATGGTTATTAAGGAATCAGGGTATACTGATGCAGCCATGGTCATGATATATCCAAAAAGTGTACATGGTAACTTTTTATGGGAATGGCCAAGTGTCATCTGGTTAGTAGTGTAATTATTTAAACATGTTACTAAAGATATCTATAAATTGTCTTATACTTTTAAATCACCGATGCTTATATATAAACAGCTCCAATGATTTTCATGTAATTTGGAATGCTTTTCAGAGGCGATAAGTCGATCTACCTAGCTTTAATTTTTAGAAAACTTCATTTTATCTGTGGTTTTAAGATCTAAAAATGTTATTCATACTTCAATTGTTTGTAATTCAATTCAAAATATAATCTAGACTAATATTATAAAGCTGAAGAGTTTGTTTATTTAAACGCGCTAATTTTAGGAACTATTGGTTTGAATTGAATAATTATTCTTGTGTTAGGTAGATTATTTATTGAGGAAGGCTATAGGTTATATTCATCATGCTGCGACTCATAGGAGCGAAGCAGTAACCATAAACGCGAGTGAAACCTAGGTAAAGCTAGTTTCCTTATAACAGAATTTACAAAAAAAAAACTGGCATCATAGTCATCCAGGTGCTAATATATAATTCATACAAATATAAAATAGATTACTAGTATGAAATTAGGAATAATTTTTTGACATTATGTTAACAGTGTTGTCGGGATTCCTGTTTGTCTTCGGAATTGTTTCTTTTGGTGATAAGATCTTGCAGCGATGCTGAAGAGTTGGATGCAACACTTGAACTAGTTCAGAAAGATATACAGAAATTGGTAAAGTTTATCTATCTTTTGTTGATATATTTATACTAATAAAAATTTATTTTCTATGTTTGTATGGATACTGATAAGCAATAATGTGTCAACCCACAAAAAGTCAAATTTGGAGATATTGATGTATTTTAATAATACATACTTATTTAACATTATGAAAAATAATTTCAAGTAATCTCAACTAAATAAAAAAGTTTCTTAATTTAATGTCTCTAATTTCAAGTGCGTAGTATATTTTGCAAATTATACAATATTGTCAAATATTTGAAAAACGTATTATTAGATAACACATTAAATATATCAAACTGCTTTTATTTCATTATATCTTTTATCAAAATAGAAAGAAAAGATGGATGACATCTTTAGACGCCATTTTCCGTCCATGTGGCTTGACACAGCATTGTTTATCACTGTCCATTTATACTAATAAAAAATAATTTTCTATTTTATAAATTATATAATAAGGCACAGTTACCTAGAGAACAGTGCTTTACCTACTAGATGGAAGTATTCTGTCCTTTTCAACACTCTTGAAATGTATGACAAATTGAATGATCATCGATTAAATATTTGTGACATGAAAGCATAACAAAAAAAGAAAACTCACATTCACACGTATAATATTAGTTAGGACTATCTATACTAATATTATAAAGAGGTCAAATTTCTTTGTTTGTATGTTGGGGGTAATCTTTAAAACTACTGATTCGATTTGAAAAATTTTTTCTGGGTTAGATAGCCCGTTTATTGAAGAAGGTTATAGGCTATATTACATCACGCTGCGATTTAGGAGTGAAGATATAACCATAAGCGTGAGTTAAACCGCGAAGGGCAGCTAGTCAGTAAATAAATTTTACAGCATTCAAAAGACAGCGCCGGAGAATGGGAATTACAAGATCGTCAAAAGCTATCATCTTTGCAATATGTATCTAGAATTATTCAAGCCAGAAGAGCTACACTGGGACCTCAAGAAGGTGATTACAAATTTTATTTTAATAGCAAAAGTGCAATTTTATAACAACAATAATACTGCAATTTTTTACTAGGTCAGCTATCTCCATATTTTATATTTTCAGTTATATTTTTAAATTCCTATTAAAAATAATGTATTTTTTTATTCAAAGAAAGTTTTGGCATTAGTATTTAATTGATTTCAGACATACATCACAAACTCCCTTTTTCAATTGCAAGACTTGCTACTTAGTACTCTTTGATATCATATTATGATATAATCTTCTATAAATATATATATATATAACATCTTGAAGAAATTTTCTATAAGTCTATTCCATTCTAATGCCATCAGTTTTATAGTTGAAAACGTCTACGATAAAAATATATTATATTTTTTTAAGGTTCTTCAAACAATAGCAGTACAGAAAAAGTTTCAGAAGAAGTAATGAGAACATTGAAGTTTTTAAGGGCGGTTGCTGCTTGGAAATCTAACGCACAATATTTGCTCGAGATCGAATTAAATGAAGCAGGTACCTAATTTTTTTATTTTTCATTAAAATAAGCTAATTTTTACCGACGTTTTGAAAATATGAAACTTCACATCAATATCTTTTCTAGAATTACATTAGAAACTATTTTATTTGTTTTTATAAAAGAACCGAAGATTTATTATATTAATATTCATATAGATAAAGTATATCAATTTTAAAGTAATCAATTATCAATTACTCATATAAATATAAAATAAAAATACTTTCCGTCATATTGGTAATAGTCCTTATTTTATTAAACGCGCCGTAAAAGACGGTCGACAACTTCTGATCGATAGGTTTAGAAAATGTATTAAATTTGATTCTTTTAAATACACAGACACACAACTTTTCAATTTTAACATTCTTGTCAATAATTAATTCATTTTCGAAAATTTAAAACTAACCAGTTAACAACTACTTTCCACTAAATTGTTACCAATAGGCCATATTGCTTCAGACGCTCCGCAAACGACAAAAGCGATGATGGACCATTTACGATCATCACTTCTAAAGCTATAGGATAGGTTTCGATACTAGGATTAGTAAATATATATTGTAGATAGCAGCTGTTTCTTTTAAATACACAGAGCCTAATATAGATGACTAGCTGGTGCTCGCGACTTCGTCTGCGATGTCTGCGATGCCTACATGTCATAGTAGCTTTATGTATGCAAACTCTTAGCCCGATCGGCTTAAAACTGACAAAGTTTCATACAAATTTTCGTCCCCTATTTTATCATTTTTGGGGGTAGAATCAATAAAAATCCTTTCCTAGCAGATGCCTACGTCATAAAATCTACCTGCATGCCAAATTTCAGCGCGATCCGTCCAATGGTTTGGGCTGTGCGTTGATAGATAACTATGTCAGTCAGTCAGTCAATCACCTTTAAGTTATATATATTTATATATTAATATTTTAATAGATAGCTCCTAAAAACCTTCCACATTTTTTTCTTAATTTGAACTAACAACTACTTTCCACTAAATTGGTACCAATAGAACATTTTGCTTCAGACGCGCCGCAAACTTCAAAGGCGGTGATCGACAATTTACGGTCATCAGCTCTAGAGCTATGCGACACGTATTTAGCGCCGAGTCGCGCGGGAGTAATGGGAGCTCCAGAAAATTGTCATGCGGAATTAGTGCGTAAAATTACCACCGAAGGGGAGGAATTCTCGAACAATCCCGTCGCCTGCTTCGATGATATGCAGAAGTGCGTGTGCGATGCGTTGGAGGTAAGTAGAAAGGATGTATTGACGCGAGTTTCCCTTGTGATGTGCTGGATGTGCTACAAAGGGATAGCTGACGTGAGTCTGTTTTGCGATATATTGGAGATGTTAGAAACATATGGATGTATTGACGTGAGTTCTCTTTGCAATGAGATGAAATTGTTGACAAGATGGATTTAATTAATTTGTTATTCGATTTTAAATTTCATTCGAGTTCTGTTTTTAGGTAACTTTGCGTTAAAACTTCTGTTGAATGAGTATTAAGAGCTTAACGAAATGAGTACTGAATTAGAAAAATCTTTCGTGGTACGACATATGCAGTTTTCGAAATTGACATTCACCTTGTGGCAAATAATGGAAGAAAGATGGAAATATTATGTATCATGTGTACATGATATGTTTTTATTTAAATGTCAGAAAGTCTTTTAACATATTTAACATAGATATGTAAATGGCGACGATAAGTAATAGTGATAATTTAATTTGTGTCCGATGTTTTGACGGCCTAAAAATTTGAATATTTTTTTCGTAGGATGATCCATCATGGCAAGCGGATTTTATGTTGGATAGTGAAAGGGATATTTCAGACAAAATTAACAGGTAATTTATTATTATAAAATGAAGTTCCAACGTGCAGTAAAATAAATAAATAAAAAACCTTTTTATTTTTCCAGTGATCTTGGGCGAGAGAACAAGACGGATAACTTAAGATATGGCGGTAAGTTAACTTTATAAATGGTTTGTTTTAACAAGAATCCTCTTTAGACACTTTTATTTTTTATATCAATTGTTTTAAGTAAAGGACACTTGTAATTTTCTAGAGAAGTTTTGCCAAAAAAAGTTAATCTAGGATAGGTAGAACAAATTTATTTTTTATTATTTTACCATGATTTATCTTATGAATTGTATCAACAGAGAAGTGCAAGAGAATAATGAAGACATGTCTCAGCCAGTTGCCAAAATTATTTAACAAACCGAAGTATAAACATAATTTATCAAACAAGTCCTCAACCTTTCCCCGCTCCTTGACCCGAAGAGTTCCAAGTAACAGGAATCACACGATACCCAAATGTACAAACAATTGTGGGTAGCAGTTCAATATATTAGTATTTCAGCTAGAGTTTTCTTTATATTTTGCTCTTTTGCACGATATCGTGCTTCCTCTGTTTGCATGGGACCCAACGCTGTTGATTGTAAAATGAATATACTTCCTATTTTATTTTTATTATCTGTAGGACTGGCGTAGATAATGTTTATTAAATAAGATTTGAGGTTGTCTATACGTTTTTACATAATTATTTGTTTATTAAAAGGAAATAAAGAGGTTTAAAGTTCGAATTAAATTTAACTACGTTTGAATATCGAAAATGATATTTCTCAATATGAAATCGTAAAAAGGTGAAGAAATGGATGTATCTATAATTTTTGAAATGTATGGACGGCCCAAATGTTCTGCTTATTTTTTTATGCATTTTTTTTATTATATTCGCAGGTGATGTATTTTTACCAGTTTCGGGGGCGAGACATAACCGATCACGATCAGATATTGTTGGCAGCTTTGCGCAGAAAATGGTTAATGAGGGTGCGGGTAGGTTTGAAACAAATAGCTTCTAATAAATAAATAAATAAACGCATCACACTCAACGGCCCCCAATAAGACCTCGTGGTCTTGAGTCGGGGGTCCGGAAACACACACAACACTAACACAACCCAGACCACGATAAACATCCGTATGGCCAATACAGACGTTTACCGTGAGCGGGGATCGAATCTGCGACCGTTAGCGCTTCAGTCAGTTGCAGTGACCCCTGCGCCAACGTGCTTGTCTAATAATGCGTCATTTGTGTTAGTTTCTCATAAAGACAATATAATTGATTGTTTTGTGGTTATCTGTGCTTCTAACACTTAACTTTACAATAATTAATAGCGACCGTACAACTATTACAGAAAATATTGACTGTATGTGTTTTTTCAGGTCCCTCAAATCTAAAATCAGCCAACACAAGCAGCTTATCACTTTCGCATTCGGCGATAAGTCAAAGTGCGAAAAATTTGATGTCGCCATTATCCGCTTATATTATTGAAACAGGTATTACTTATATCTGATACTGAGTTGGTATAATTTTCCAATATAATGTCAAATTGTCAAGTATTTGTTAGTATAATATAGTAATTAATTTATTAACTTTTCAGCTCTAGTCCAAGATAAAGGTAGAACTTTTGGAATATACGCGATTGCAGTTACTCGAGCTTCCGATAACGAAGTGTGGCACATATACAGACGATATAGTGACTTTTATGATCTACACGCTTCTATTAAAGAGAAGGTAATTTTTTAACCAATAGCTAACATTCCGAAAATGTACGCTAATAGTGAAAATGTTAACGTAATACTGTTTGTCTTGTTGTTTTTTTGTTACTTTTAAAAATAAAATCCATCAAAGAAATATTATTATATTTATCTATGTAGATGAAGACGCGGGTGGGTACCAACTAGTATTGTAATTATGTGCTGCGAGGAATTGTACTAATTTTGCAGAAAATACGAATTTATTATTGACCTTGAATCAATAATGCTTGAGTCGAGATGGCTTAGTGGTTCGAAAACGTCCCATGATCGCGAGTTCAAACCCTAACAAGCACTGCTGTGTTTTCAATTGCTAAATTTTTATTTAAATTCATCTCGTGCTCGGCAGTGAAAGAAATCATCGTGAGGAAACCTGCATGTGTCGAGAGAAATTCTGATACATGTGTATCCACAAACCCACAGCCTGTTGGATTAAGCTCTAAAGCTTCTCCTAAATAGAAGAGAAGAGGCCTTTGCCCAACAGTGCGACATTTACAGCCTGTTATTTTACTTTTACTTTACAATATTTTTTGGTAACGTCTCTAACTTCTTCGAATTGTATTGTTTTACAGTGGCCCGAATTAGCTCATCTGCCATTTCCAGCGAAAAAGACATTTCAAAATACGTCTCGCAGTGTGTTGGAGAGTCGGAAACGTATGCTCAATAGTTATTTACAGAGTTTGACGAGTATTTCGAGAGACGCCAGGTATATGGCCCTTCTGTCGCCGCAGTATTTAGGAGGTTTCCTCAGTCCAGAGATACAGACGGAGAGACATGGTAATTCGGTAAGACATACATGGAAATATGTTAATGGAAATAATAATGTAAATAGAAATAATAAAAAAATCGATTAAAATTTTATCGCGATGGTAGTATTTGTTACTGAGGTATACAGGCTGGCTCGGGGTTGTACCTCACTCTCACAAACGATCCGTGTGATGTAGCTGATATAATATAGTTGCGTTTCGTACGATGAGTTAGATCATCGGAAGCCTAACGCTCCTGTCATTCATTTTCTTACTTCCAATTCCCTTTCAATCCCTTATTCCTGGCTCCTTTGATGCTGCAAATGTCAATGGTCATACCTGCTCGTTCGCCAGCTATTTTTATAATATATATTTACATAATATCTAATAATTATTGTTAGATATTCTGTAGCTAGACTTCAGGTATCCTGTTGCTAAATTATATGTATATATCAAAACTAGTTGCTGATAAGCAATAATGTGTCATTCGGATATATGGATGTATTTTGATACTGCATGACCTAGTATTTAACATTATTCAATAAAAATAAAGTCATATTAACTAAATAAGTACGTAAAAAAAAGTTTCTTAATTGTTTTGAATTTCAAGGTCGTTCTATATTTTGTAATTTGTATAAATTCTAATTCTAAAATCTCATATATTTAAAAAACGTTATTAGATAATATATTCAATATATCAACCTGCTTTTAATTTATTATACCTTTTATCAAAAAAAGAAAAGAAAATATGGATAAATAATTATTCAAATAAATATATTAAGAATAGGTTTGACATCTTTAGACGTCATTTTCTCAAAATGAAGTTCGTATGGCTTGACACAGTATTGCTTATCAGCCTCCCACTGTACCATAAAATCAAAGAAAAAGGAATAAAAATAAATACAATTTATTATTTTAGATCGATGCGCTACTAGTGAATTCGATTAAGGCTGGTATGAGAACTTTGAAGAGTATGCCAGATCAGTTTGCTAACACCGTGGATGGAGTTATGGATGGTAAGGAGAATTGTATTTAATGGAATTCCATTAAATTTATGATTACCCTTATAAGTTCCTCAACAATATGGCAAAACATTTTCTTAGCTTATTATTACTGATAATACATAATATATTTTCGAAATTTTTCTTTATAGTCTCGACATTACATTATTTTAAAACTCAATCAGTCTTAATAAACAAAATTAATTAATTGATGACATTTATTATACAGGTATATCGAAAGTTTTTCAAGGAAAAAGTGGCGAAAGCTTCGATAATTTAAGATCAGGAAATTCGAATGATGTACAAGATGTAAGTGTAAATTGAATACGTTTTGTAAATCAATAAATGAAATAGCTATGTGTTTAAGGGCTTTAAGGGTTCATTAAAAAATCGTTCGTGTTACTCAAAAGAAATTTAAGAAAGATAAGCAAATCTCCGAAGAAGTGGTTAATTAGCGTGTAATTTGGAACAATTTTACACGCTAATTAGCCACTATTTTTTCTTTTTGATTAGATTTGTTAGGTACTAAATTTGCTATTTACGAGCAAAAAGTATTAGGAGATCATTAGATCACCAAAGGCATAAAATTGCGAAAAAAGTTGTATATTTTGGTTTGGTACCCAAATTAGCTATAACGAATATAGTCTTCATTTTTGAAGCATCAAAATTTCTTTTTAAATAGGTTTTATAAACTGAAACAAATATATTTTTTATAAACGATATTTTTTGGTCATAGGACAGTGATGATAGCGTGCCATTACGATTGTTAGAAGAGGTTTTGGGTATTCGAGGTTTGTGGTTAAGAAGGCGTCTTCTAGCGCCCCTGAGGACTATAATTGCTGATCGAGTAAATAAGTGCGTATATCTTTGTTTTTTAGTTATCAGTATTAGAAAAAGTGTTTTTTTCTTGTGTTTGTTGTAAAAGAACTTTAATAAGTTCTTAAAAATTCGGCTTCAAATTATAATTAATTCGAAGCCGAGTTTTTAATACTATTGAATGCGTGGAAATTTGTTATCGATGCCGGTGTTAAAATTATATTTTTCATTATTTTATGCATCTCTTGAATGTTTTTAGTTGGTTTTCAAATAGTGTAGCTAAAGCTGGGGTTGATTATATCGTATATTTTTTTGTCCCAAAAATGATGTACTTTTAAGGAAAGTCTCCAAACTGGACAATTAAGCATAACTTCCTATGAAATTTTAATTGTACTATCTTATATTTTCAGAAAAGTTTTAGAGTTTGTATCGTCATTGACGTCTCCACGAAATGTGGTTCAATATTTGAAAACGTTCAAGTAAGTAAAAACTTCTTCGATTTTTCGTAAATTAACGCTATGATGTCATTTTTATTATACAACAGTTGCATCAAACTTCTAAGTAACAAATAAAAGTAAAAGTAAAGTAATTGCCTGTAAATGCCCCACTGCTGGGCAAAGGCCTGCTTTCCTATAAAGGCGAAGG
The DNA here is from genome assembly GCA_037950945.1 of Hypolimnas misippus. Taxonomy (NCBI): domain Eukaryota; kingdom Metazoa; phylum Arthropoda; class Insecta; order Lepidoptera; family Nymphalidae; genus Hypolimnas; species Hypolimnas misippus. Next base: position 5,357,496 of record JBBEEQ010000024.1, read on the forward strand.
TTTAGAGCGTGATCCACCACGCTGCTCCACTGCGGGTTGGCGGATATACATGTGTCAGAATTTCTCTCGACACATGCAGATATCCTCACGATGTTTTCCTTCACCGCCGAGCACGAGATGAATTAAAACACAGATTTAGCACTTGACACAGCGGTGCTAGCCGGGGTTTGAACCCGCGATCATCGGTTGAGATCAACGTGTTCGAACCACTAGGCCATCTTGACTCTCAAGTGATAAATATTTTTTTTTCATTAGACAATGGTTAACGAACCAAGATAATCATAGTGCAGTTACAAGAGATGCAGCTACTAAGGCCAGGACGAGGGTTGCTGCTAAAGTGGCTTTACTATCGGCAGCTTCAGGTATTTCAACTGCAGTGTAACCTTAATATAACGTACTTCAATATAACGAATTTCTCGATTTAACAAATTCTTCGTAACAAAATACAAGTCCGTATAAAATATACCTTTTCATTGCGAAAATTTTTAACGAATTTTCAACTATCAAGAAAAAGTATTCATACCTCTAATTAACGAATTTTGTCAACCCAAAACCTTAACATTAAGTTCTCACCAATATAAGCTCTTAATCTTATAGTACGTGATTCATGTCGCGACATGTTTCGACACGATTTTGTTCGTAAAACAATCATTGTTGTTTAATGGAAAGTAATTTACACTTCTGCTCGTCACGTCAAGATTTAAGTTAAAATGGCTCAGAAACTTAAAGGTGTACCTCTTTATAACGAATTTTAGACCAACCTAACCTTAACATAACAAACCTCAGTTTAACGAATTACTTGATATAACGAATATTTTCATGTTCCCCTCCGATTTGTTATATCAAGGTTCCTCTGTATTAGCTATAACGGTCTTGACAAGGGTGGGGGGGGCTTGACATCGCCCACATTGTATGGTCCAAAAAAGTAGGATATATGGATGCTGATAAGCAATAATGTGTTAACCCACAAAAAGTTAAATTCGGAGATATTGATGTATTTTGATACTTCATTACCTATTTAACATTATTCAAAAAAAAAATCAAGTAATATAAACTAAATAAGTACGGAAAAAAGTGTCTTAATAATTATTTCGTATTTCAAGTGCGTTTCATATTTTGCAATTTATAGAATAATCTGATATATTTGAAGAACTTTTATTAGAAAATATATTAAATATGTCACTCTGATTTTAATTCATTATACCTTTTATCAAAAAATATAAGACAAAATTGATATATACTTCTTTAAACATATGTGTTAAGAATAGGCTTGACATCTTTAGACGCCATTTTCTCAAAATGAAGTCCGTGTGGGTTGACACATTATTGCTTATCAGCGTCCATATGTAATTCTACTTATCTATACATTTGTAATGGCTTGTCCGAACTGACTGATTTGTCAACGCAAAGCCTAAAACGCTGGTGCTACAAACTTATAAATTGTGCAGTACGTGCATTTTAGGTTTTTAGGCATCCACTCAGAAAGGGTTTTTTGATATACCTATAAAACGGGGATAAAAACGGTTGTGTACAAAATTTTAATCCGTGGTCGGATTAACTTGAAACTTAGTAAACATACTTTTGGGTGATAATAATAAAATGTGAAATACAAAACGTATTAATATTATGACACATTGGGTGTAAGGAGGTTGTGAAGTTTGTGTGGAGAAAATGTATTAATTTGGCTGATTATGCTTAAATTTAGCAAAAATATGAAAAAATTTAAAAGGGTGAATAACTAAATATAACAACTGAGAATTTTAAAATCATCATTCATGTAGACGCTAGGGAGTATTAAATTCTGGAACGGAAAGTATCACTGGTAAATCTATTTAGCTGAAATTTTTATAGCGTATTTCTATAATGACAAAGGTATTTATTTAAAAAAAAGATTTTTTCGATACATTACCCCTAAACGGGTACAAAGGCGTAAAAACGTTCGTATGAAAATTTAATACCCATACATACTACTTGATGCTAATAATTAAATATAAAATACAACACGTATCAATATCAACCCCAACCAACAGAGGTGCAATGGGGTAGTTTAGTTCATATGGAGAAAAACAATTTCTTGAAAGACCAAAGGGAAAATAATTCAATAAATTGAATATATTTTTAATACGTTTAGTATCTAAAGCCCGTGAACTATGGTATTTTACCAGTTTTTGTAATCGCTTCTATCAAATTATTGTAAATCATATCGTTCATTTTTGTCGTCATGAGAAAGTGTCGGCCAAAAAAAAAGTTGCTATATTCTGCTGGAACTTGCTGGTCTAAACATTTGTTATTATGGCACTAGAACTATGCCATTATTTTCTTCACTTGGTCCAAAACCAAAAATCATCCATTCATCCTCACAAAATGTTCATTTAAATAGTCGTAAGAAATTGGTTTAAACTTAATATCTTAATATCCTAATATAATATCTTAATATAATATCTTTATAAGTAAGATCCAGCGTTTTATGTTGTACTAACCTAATTATATACTGTACAATTTACAAGATTAATCAATATATAGAATACAAGCTGCTCATTTCGGTTTCACTCCCGTTTATGGGTACTGTGTCGCTCCCGTGAGTCTTAGCGATGTTATAAAGCCTTACCTTCCTCGATAAACGAGCTATCCAAGGCAAATATAACTTTATAAATAGGATCAGTACTTGTAGAGATTACCCCTTACATACAAAATTGTTTGTAGAATTACTTACAAATACCAAGAGTGAAATGGAATAGTTAAAAAAAAAAAACCTACAAAATTAACATCTGTCACATTACTGTCTAAGTATTTTTTAACTAGTGTCAAAAAAAAAACATCATCAATCTTTATTTAAAAAAGTCAATACTTATTTTCTTTCGATAGTTGCAGCGCAATCGTATCGCTAAATTTTCATACGTAGCGAAGCATTTCATAAAATACTTTATTGCCTGTTCGTATATTTTTTTCATGAAAGCGATATTCACATCGGACTATCAAATCGGAGAAAATTATAAAAAAAAATCTATCGTCTGCTCGAGGTGTTCAGACGCAATTTATGTTTAAAGTATAACGCACACTGGAGAATTTTTATCGATAATTGATTTAGTTGTCCAGCTAAGCATCTGTGCATTCCATTGTTAACGAGATTAGGAGATATTATTTATGCAATTTCATTAGTCATATGTTTTCATTTCTAGAAGCATAATGAGTTAAGGTAAATAGAACGTTATTTTTTTCCATTCTAAGGAGTGTTGTCAAATAAGGCTAACAAATTTGGTCTACATGAAGGGACAACGGGTTTCAAAAAGCCAAAAATATACTTTTATGTATCTCTTATGACAATAATACTCACGTCAATATTTATGTCATTTATTAAACATTACAAATAATAATCTATACTAATATTACAAAGCTAAGAGTTTTATTTGTTTGGTGGAACGCGCCAATCTCAGGTTTAAATTGAAAAATTATTTTGTGTTAAGTAGTTTATTTATTGAGGAAGGCTTTAGGCTATATTACATCACGCTACGACTCAAAGGAGCGAAGCAGTAACCATAAACGCGAGTGGAACCGCAAGCGACAGCTAGTCTCCAATATGCGGCGAAGTTTACATTTCAAAAGCTCGACATTTCGATGTACAACGTAGTGATAACAGTATTTCATATTCTGCGATATTTTTTTGCTCGAAGAGAAAATCGGTTAACAGACAATAAAGATTAAGTACAAAAATTCATTTCGTTAATTCAATGAAAATTCTGAATATAGAATTTTGAGGTTAAACCATGGTTGAGTTACGCGATTCTTAATTTGGCGAATGGCCAAATGTTTCGGGCTTTATCAATGCGATATGAGACACGCTATTGTGCGGTTGATACTAATTTACTATGTTTTTAAAATATTGGCTTCGATATTGGTATGTGTTGAAAATATTTTTGTCGGTTGCGGGTTACAACTATGTGCGGTCGAATGTATTTTCATATCAGTAGCTAATTAATTTCATTATTGAAATAATTATAGTAATTTTTATTTTTTAAAATTTTTCTTTGTATTAATATTTTTTATATATCATCGTTCAGTATATCATCATTCTTAGCTGCTGTTTTGTTTATGTTTAATACGAGTATTAATTACTTTAAAATATAATAAACTTTTCTTATTATGACACTTTTTCGATATGTATAACCACAGGATATAAGGAATTTAATATTTCACATATAAAAAAAAAAAATTACCCTTAATATAATAATTTTCATGCAAAGGCAGTAACGACTTTAAATTGACCTCTTGTATTCGATGGTCCTTTTGCCCGGATATTTTGTTATATAATAAAATTTAAATCGTTTCAGATGACCTCAGACACATAGTGGGAACTGACGCCGCTCGTAGAGGTCTTCTAACAGTCTTTGACATGTTCCAAACTCAAGAAATTAATAGGCGGCTACTGTTTGTATTGCTTGAAGGTAATTAATAAGTAAATACTCATATATGTATTTATTTATCTTATAAAAGAGTTACAATAATTATTTGGTCATTCTATATTGTGGGATACAGTAAATTATATGTACTTTTCTATGTCTCTTTCTTATAGAACGTTAAAATTATAAAGTAATAGACGAATTCCACGTTTATAATAGAAGTCTGGATTATACTTCTTGTCTTTCCTGAGTTCATAACCGTGCATAGCCGGGTAACCGGGCTTAATCGTGCATAACCCTTCATTTTGAAAAATAATTTTATAATTTAAATTCCTTGTTACAGTGACATTGTGCAATTTATTTCCCGATAATAATATCCAGGAGATGTTCAAGAAATTATATTCGAATTCACCGCGAGTGTCCATCACGAAGAAATCCGTTAATATATAACGTTTAATATTTTACTTATTATTTATTTAGATAATTGTCAATTCTTTAAATTTTGACCAATTTTACAAGTCAAATGTGTTCTCAAAGTAGGTACTTACCTATTGTAGTATTATTTTTACAAGTTTATAATAACTCCACACGAAGGTCTCCTTTGAGGAGTATTATTAAAATTTGAAGACGCCATTTTAGAATTTAACAGCGTTTTAAAAGAGGATATTTTCGCTTTGAAAAAATGTCTCATCAAATTTTTTTTAACTAGTTTATACGAATATAACTTTAGATTAAAACACTAGTTGTGATATTTTGTACCTAAATTGAATTTTTATATACCTGAGTGCTATATCATGAATGGATCCTTGAAGCCAAAAAAGTCGTTGTCGAATAATTTCGAAAGTTATATTGTTGAAGTATTTATAATTTAAATATTAAAATCATTGATATTCATGTGTTAAAAATTTTGCCTTACGAAATGGTTAAGAAATATATTAGATATTTTTAAATTATTGTAAATCACTAGTGCCGAATCAAAAATTAATATTGCAATAAATATTATAAATTATTGTGAGTATGACTATTAATATTGTATTAGTTATTATAATTAAGATATCAAAATATTAATAACTATTTTTAAAGTTCAGTTTTCGACAGATTTATTTAAAGTATTTTTTTAAAAGTTGATCGAATGAGATAAAGAACCATAAACCATTAATATTAATATGTTGCTAAATATTATTTATTATTGACTAATAAATGTGAAAGACAAACGCAATAGTGATAATCCTGAATTATTATATGAGCCAGGTTCGCAAGTCACCAAAACGCGCGATTGCATAACTAATTCCTTCTCCTTTCTTCTATTTTCTCTCTCTCATATTATTTTTTTAACCTGAAGACAATGTAGTAAAATTGACTTTTTGGGAAAGATGAAAGTTTTACGTGCTGTGTAAAATAATTTTGATTAATTACTGATTACAGTGTAATGTTTAATTACACTTCAAAGAAAAAAAAAGAAACGATATCACTTGTAACTTTGAAAGTCATATTAAAAGTTCATCTTTGAGAATTGTTTTGAAAGTTGTATTACAATTCTTTATGATTTTCAGATTTAAATGATATCAATAGCTATTGCCGTTCTCTAAACTTGTTAATTAACCATTAAGCGTAACTGTTATGGTGAACCTGGTGGTTCTATGACATTAATGTTTATAACAATGAATATTAAAATAAACGTAACTGAAGCAATAATTTAATAAAAAAATGTGTCCATAAAAAGTATGTTTATACGAGTGCCATGCATTGATTTACTGAAATTTTAGATGTTGTAATTATTTTTTTTTAATCTGTAATTACAGATTAAATTATCTGTATTGTTTTAATTGCAAAAAAGTTAAAAATTAGTTTTGATTTTTTCGAACATTTGCATAGGAATTGTTTTCTTTTTTGAATTATCGACTTTTTTAAATAATAAAGTTAATTTTTTGCGACTAAGTATAAAAAGATATTATTATATTTGCATTTTTAATCAAAGAACAAGTGATAAAATTAGTCGTTTGAAAAATATCTTAATACACTCAACGGTACAAGTAGAAACCGTTTTCGTCTTCAAAAGCAACTATTTACAATTTAGTTTCCATTATTATTAAGGAATTTTCTAAGGATTCTACAGGTTGTATTTGCTGGGAATTATTCTTAACTCAGAATTTGCTTAGCTATAATATTATAAAATTAGAAATTCCAACGGATTTCAATAGAGTAGAATAATCCATTGTTAACTATAATAGTAGATAATTTATTACATTCCAATTGAGATTGAGAGAATATTTATTGTGCTACGTTTAAGAGTTTAATTGATAATAAAAATTGAAATAAAAATGTATTTTATTTTATCTTACCCAATTTCTCTAGAATAATGCATAATATATAGTCGTATCGATAGTCTTTTGATTATAAAATGCTAACTATTAATAATACGTATATCCTATCGAATATATATTAATATTGTACCAGAAGTAAATTCTAAGAATTATCTCGTTTCTATTTCGGCTAATAATGGAATAAGGAAAACAATTATTGCTGCCGCGATAAAATAAATAATAATAATAATTAATAATACTTAAGTACTCATTAAGTTAGGAAAATTTTAACTTCGCTCATTATGTCATGTAAACATTAAAGACCATTAAATTATTAAAAATTGAAATATGGTATATAGAACATAAAATTAGTATTCAAAGATAAAGTAAAAAAATTGGAATCTTTTAGTAATACTTAATAATTAAAACATCAATTTAGCGCGCCAATTTGGTTTTAACACAGATAATGTAAATGTAATATTATCGTAAAGAAATACAGTTGGTGATTTAGATTTAACAAAGTGTCATACAAACCTATGCTATGCATTTAAATATATTCTTAACGAGCCACATTATTATATATTTATAACATAATATGATGGGAATTGTTTTGATTAAAACATTATTATTTTTTACATACAAAAAAATTTAACACATTCTTGGTATTATTCAATATTTGATATATGCAAGCCCTAAATTAATACAAAAAATAAAAAAGGAGTATTTTTTACAAAACATTGTAGACCTCATCTAAGCCACTGCATCTGGATGTGAGACGCTGCTAGGGTGTCAACACAAGTAGCATCCCACACCAGTGACTTACCCAGCCTCCAGGCTACAAGGGTCATACCGTCTGGTCTCTTTCCGTTTTTGCGGATTAAGCCAATCGGCTCTAATGTTGCCGGAACTTTTGCATTGGCAAGAGACCGACGGATGATATCATTAATAGCATGGTGGCGAGAGAGACGGCCAGCGCTTTTAAAACAAGAAAGACCGTGGTGGCCGTACTCGTCAACATTTTGTCCACAGTGGCAAAAATGAGGTTGAATTATTTTGGCACCAAGCCGAAGACCTATTAATAGTGTTAAGGTTGTATGGTCTAAAAGGGTGCCAAGATAGGAAGACGGGAGAGCATGTAACCAGTAGCCAGATTCTCGGTCAGAACCAGCTAATAGACGAGCACGGTCAGTGATTGTAGTAGACCGGTTCAACAATTGGTTAAAAATATTCTTACATAGCAAGTCATCCCACTGTTTTGACTGGAAGCTGACACTGGTTGACCGCTAGGACATATCTCTAACCAAGCGCTTTTAGCTTCTTTCAGAGACGATACCTCAACGGAGCCCAGTGAAGCACTAATAATTTTACCGTAAAGCATGTGCGTGTTGTGAACAGAAGATAAAAACGAATTGTTGATATAATTGAATAAATGAATTGTTTTGTATAGTTAATATTTCTTTTATTTGTTAAGTAAAGTAACAGCTGTAAATGACCCACTGCTAGGTAAAGGTCGATTTAACAGATAGTTAAGAACTGAATCTATTATTATTAATTATTTAATTTTTTTTTTCTATGATATACATATGTATAGCAAAACAATAATAACAATTAAAACAGATTTTGTGTGATTTATATAACGAATCTACACTGTCTAAGGTATTACCGTTGTGCCCGATAAATATAATACATATAATATCCCATTAGCAACTGCTTAGGAATCGTGCGATTTTTCCCATTTTTTTTTTAAATTCTTGAGGTTTACATTAAAAAACCTTATTTATAAAAAAATATATATTATTATTTCTTATCTAAAAATGTCTCAATTTTTTATGCAAAATCCTAATAATATTAAGTTTATTAAATGATAATAATCTGGAATTTATGTCGACTTGTAATTCGTATTAGTGTCACTTTTATGATATATTCCTAAAAGTGGTTAGGAATATATCATAAAAGTTAATAATACTGTATCCTGTCTATGGTACCTCGCTGATGAGTTAGTTCTGTCTCTAGGATAGATCGCTCGTCTTCACTATCACAAATATATTAATAATTACAAGTAAACTAGTGACTAGAACCCCCAGAGGTCATATATCATATATCTAACTCTTCTAGTCTACTTGTTATGTTCGGTCAATTTTAAATTCGTTTGGTCCAGAATTAAGTAATTCAGAAGAGCTGAACGGTAACTTGGATTGAAGGCGCATTATGCAGCAAAAGATTGCCAAATGAAGGCGGTAAACGCGCGATCACTTTGTGTCGCTCGGTTTGAAGGGTTGGGCGGCCGCCAGCGATCTACGTCTTGCCCAATGCTCTTGTTAATGTTCGTGGATTCAATAGTGTTTTCAAGCTCGAATCAAATTATCATGTGTGTTGTTAAAAAACCAAGTAGGTACTTACTTACCAAAATACTCTTCATTCAGCAATATAATATTTTAAGTCAAAACAAAAATTATGACAACCGTCCTTACATATTCTTTAGTAATAATTTTTGCTTAAGGGCAGACACTCGTGTTTGTACGAATAAATATTAATAGGTCGGATAACCTCAGAAACTTGCCTCGGAAAGCATATAAAGCCATCACACTTGGTCGTTTTATAACACCTGATCATGTTCATTATTCTTGGTATCAGATAATCAAGTAGTAATCGCTTTGTGTAATGAAAATAAAAATAAATGTTACATCCTCATTTTATACAAAATAAGCAGTATAGCAAAATAAAGTAGAAAACAAGACGGTAGATGAAGATTTATAAACGTTTGAAAGTGTCAATTTTTACATACTTAGGAAAAAATTTGGTCGTAAAAGCTTACGAATTTCAGGTTTTACGATAACATTGCCGGTGGGAGGTTGATTTGTGCTTAGGATTACATAGATATTTGTTTTAGTCTGAATATTTGTAATTGCTTCCTTTTTCTCGAAAAAGCGAGGCGATATTTTATACATAGTTACATTAAATTACATTCTTCATGCTAGTTCACAAGAAATTAATATAAATAATTATTTAAAATATATGAGAATGTACCTTAAATTTATACTGTGTATACAATTTGATGATATACATACCTAATAGACGTTAAGTTGCGATTAGAGAAAGAAATGAATTATAGTCTTTATATAGCTAAAAGCCACAAAACAAAATAAAGAAAGAAAAAAGAAAAAGTCTTTATACGGAAAATGGACGTCATTTTTAATGAAACAAATAACATATTATTTTATTAGAAATATATACGGATAAGGTGAATCTGAATAACATTAACGGGAGTTCCACTGCAATTTGAACGAGTTTGCTGACGCGGTGGTAGATCTTTCCCACGGATCCCACCGCTATTGTCGTGTAACTCTGTCCGGATAACTCGAGACACACGTTTCTCGCAACTTGATAAATTGTCTACCGAAAAAAAACCTTCATTTCATGAAATCGCTTTAACCGTCGGATGTAGAATAAAACGGTATTTAAAGGTAAGAGGAACATTAGATTAGCATTATAAGTACTCTATTGTTAGACGGACTTTTGCCAAAGTTGTTTTTCAGAGCTGCATACTTATATTTTTTATCGCTGAGCCCGAAGGCAAGCGTTATTGAAAGCCTGCCCGCTCGACTTAATATAAAATTAAGATCACAATAAAGAAATTTGTGAAACAAATTGCGCGTTCTTTTGAATTAAATAAAATTCCTGATAAAAGGATAATTTATCAAGAATTGGATTGAATCAAGAAGTTCAAGTCCAAAAAAAATTGGGTATAGTTAATTTATAGATAACTACTTTATATAAAACGGAAATTGACAGTAAACGTTTTCTCTGTTTAAATTATTCTATAAATCTTTAAGTGCTCTACATTTCTATTAAATAAGATAAACGTTATTACTATCCATAATTTCATCTACGTTATTAGCGAACTGGTCGGGCATGCTCTTCAAAGTTCTCATACCAGCATTTATTGAATTCACTAGGAGCGCACCGAACTAAAGTATAATTAAATGTTTAGTTTTTAATAGAAATTGTATAAAATTTTGCACAAAGAAACCTCAAAATAAATTCAAATTTTGAAGTAAAGTTCAGTGAATAGAATTAAAAACTGTTTATTATGGTATCAAAATTATTTAAAAAATGTTTAACCTATGAGATCGAGAATAAAGTAAGGGTTTTGGCACATATCTAAATAGAGAAAAATAAGAATGTATTTTTGAAACCATTGCTAATTGAAGGTCTTAAAAAACGAATACTCGCATAAAAATAATCGATATAAATAAACCTATCGTTGATTAAAAAATATAAAGGCAGTTTAAATTAAAATTATATAAGCCATTAAAAATATTGTTGCCGTTATTTTTTCAGATTGTGAGCGCTGGTCAGTTTTTTATCGAATTAATTCCTTAAATCCTCGAATAAAGCTTAGAGTTCATATTGTGAACTTTGTATAAAAAAGTTTTAAAAAGGCTGTACCATTGTTTAATTTTTAATGCATTGTTTTTTATACAAATAAAAACATTTTACGTTGTTTTCATATAAAAATAAGGTTTTATATACGTTTTTGATAATTTAATTGTATTACTATGATTTATAGGGTAAGGTGTTATACATTACTTATTTTGTTTTGTGGAATAAAAATAGTTTATTAATTAATAAGGAATGAAAGCTACCTTCTGAATTTCACTCAAATTTGCTGAGTCTTATCCACGCGTGGAAATAACAAATATACACTTACTTACTATTTTTATTACAAAATTAAAATATTAGTTTGATTTGAAAAACTACAGACGAGAAATCTTTACTTAGCAAGCCTGGTCGAAAAAATCTACACAGATAGAGGTATAATGTGTACATACTTATATTATATAGAAGTGTTAATAAAGCGTCGGTAATCCCCAATATTAAAGAACCTTTTCCCATAGAACTTTCTTATTTTTTTCTCTGAACCTTTGGAAAGGGTGGAACGCATTATACTCAAAGGGTTTCGTTATAGATATGTATACATACATCATTTATTATGTACGAATCCTATTTCAAACGGTAAATAATTTTACGGATAGTGGTTCAATTAAATTGGAGGATCACTTTTTCCATTCGGGTCCAAAAACCGTCGTCAAGTGCCACATTGACAGGGAACAAATGATGCATTTAGAGATGGCGTCGGAAGGGTTTTTAGATTTCTTAGCAAGAGTCGAACTTGCGACACTACATTGACATGTCAGCTGGGCTAAAACCGATAGAAGCCCAAGCTCTTATTCTTATCTTAGGCTAGTAATAAAATAAGGGTTGAAACGTACTAGATATATTTTTGAAATTATATAATTACATATGAAATAATTAATTAGGTTATTTAAATATTTTAGGAATTTTAAATTAAAGTGATTTTATATAATTGTTTGTGATTTAAACATATTTTCTTAAATTACTGTTCTAAATGAAAAACGCCACGTGAATAACCATTATACGTCACAAAAGTAAATTTGGAATAGATTCTTTTAAAGTAATTGTAATGGAAAAAAGGCGTGAAATTAAAAACATAACAGATTGATTCTAATCAAGATTCAACAAATCCCAGCAAGAAATCTGATAGAAAATCCCGTTGTTCACTTAAATCAAAGTAAACTGTATGTCCTTTGAACACAACCTCGATCCAATACCGCCGCGAAATAATTTGTAAATAAAAGCGCCCTACACTGTTTTAAAAGACAGAATTGTTTCCGCTATTACACTGGCCTTTTCAGAGTCCCAGCGCCAATAAATGTAGGTGGGTATTTAACAGACTATTTACTGCGCGACACTCCGCTCCCCGACTCCACTAATGCTCTTAATTATTTTTGCCAGTGTAAGCTGTTTTTCTGACGGGGGGAATGCAATTGCAACATTTTGCATCTCGCCCTACCCTCCACGCCGAGTCGCTCTCATTACGTACTCCGCTGCCGTCCGCTACGGCTGAGATCTCACTATAATTACACTTTAAATCAAGTGTAGCAAAGCGGTCAACCGCTCGAATGTGGTATGAATAGTCAATCGTCATTAAATTGTTCAGCTTTGGTAGTCTAATGCGGACGAGAATAGAGTGCCCTACCTAATGCAGGAATATAAAGGGCACTTCTAACGTCTTTTTTTCACTGAATACTCCGAGCTACTTTGCGGTGATTTACTGTATCTACGTAACCTTGCCGTCGGTTTTAGGATTATATTGAAAATTAAGGGGAGAGTGGCTACGAATCGTCGGCTTTATTATGAGATTGAATGGTTACCATTATGATCCTTACACATTTTATGTAATCATTTTATACATATATAAAAGCGAACGGTTAATCACTCATACGCTTACTAAACACAAATTCTCGAAAATTATTTTGATCTTTAGCTGTTTAGTAGGTAGGTTAGGAGACTGTAAGTAGTTAGTAGACAGCTAAGAAAAGATTTTGAAAAACGTCCCTTAAACAGTTGAAACGAGGTATCAACAGGTATTGAGAAATTGAAATTAGCGCGGGCGAAGCTACGGGGAAAAGTCAGGAAACTATATAACTCTTGTATTAAACACTAGCTGTTCCTCGCGGTATCACTCGCGTTTATGATTACTAACTTTCTTCAATATAAAGGCTATGCAACGCAAATAGTGTTTCAAATCTAGTCAGTAATTTCAGAGATTACCCCTACATACAAACTTACAAACAAATTTTTCCTCTTTCTAGTATAGGTTTATAAATTTTAGATGTTACAATTTTCATAGAATACTTACTAGCACTTTTAAGTTTTTACGATAGTCGTAAAAAACGTTTGTCTTTGGGGTTCCAAAACAAAATTACTAAAATTCTTAAGACGCTTAAAGCAGTCATTAGTTAAGGTTGGAACGAGACAATATTACGACGAAACGTATCATAAGATAAGAGATAATTTATTATTTAACAATTTGTAGAAGTAATATCATTTGATGAGATGGGAAAATTCGCTATATTCATGCTAATATAATAAACGTCAAAGTGAATCTATCTGTCTGTTTGATTGTTACGTTTTCACACTATAGGCCTACCTTAATAACCTTGGAGAAGGACATAGGCTATATTTTGTTATATAATCTCAAAGAAATAGGCTATTGAAGATAATTATGCTACGCAGACGAATAAAGGCAAAATCGCGAACCAACTAGCCCATATGCGAATGTAACTTTGTCTATCTGTTTTTTTTGCTCCGTTTACACTCTTAAGCCGCTGAACCAATTTTGAGTATCTTTGGTATATACAAGATCATAGGCAACTTTTTGTCGCGAAAATACTTGTAATACGGGAAGAAAGTGAAAAAGTAGATCAAAATACGCAGAAGAATTCGCGGATTAAAACTTGTCTAAAACAAAGCGTAATTTAATTTCGGTAAAGCTCAAACATAGACTAAATTGTTAACATTAACAGCGTTATAATTCCCTTATAATACAAAGGTTAAATTTAGAAATTATATTAATTTTAACATTCGAGTTGTGTACGTAATAAAAGTCTAGATTTTACCTTTAACATTAAAACCGTGCGTTACAACAACAGTGAAAATTAAATTAATGCAGCCCAGTGATGTTCGCTTCAAATTTAAGCAGTGCAAGATTTAAACGAGAGTTCACATTTCGTAGGTACGTAATTATACCGCGGCTCGCCTCGCTCCGAGCGCAATGCCAAATCGCTTACTCGCGCCTCTGTGCCCTCTACCGCTGGATAACTTCGTCTAATTATATTTAACGAAAAATATATGAAATATTATTTTCATAATGATAATTAGTCAGACTAATGTATGTTCTAGTTAGGAGATTTTAATTAGTGGCGTATAGCAACAAATATTTTCGATATGGATATTTTATTTTCGGAATAATAAAGGATGTTATTCACTTTGAAAGCCCCTAAAAAGTAAAGTTAACTAAAGTGACTCTATAGTTCTTTAGCTGTGATGTTTCCGCATCATTGATTATAATGCATAGGGTTCAAAAAACAAACAATATTTTTATTTATTGAATACTAAAATATTTTTTTTTATTAAAAAAGTATCTGTGTTCGAGTTTCAATCGAGTATGAGTGTGAATCGAGTTCCAATAGTACCGCCTCCAGTACCCTGAGTCAGCTCGCTCACCGCGCTCGGCTGCACACCGCTTCCTGTCACCTTTGCTGCAGACTTTCAGTTGATTTCGTCCTTGTACGCAAACGTCATGGCTAATTTACTTATACGTAGGTACAACTCGGATTTAATCTAGTTTCATTTTGTTTTACGCTGCAACTTATATGTAGGTCAGGCACACGTGTTGTTTTGCTTTCAAAGTTGCGATAGACGTAGCTTACAATAAAATACCGAGTTCTTTTTATACATCTTCCGTATGTATAGTTTTACTTTTATCCACGAGGGATTGTTACCGAAGAGTACTTTATCTTGCGAACAATTCAAAGCGTTTTTACAATAAATATTTTTGGTAACAACAATACATAACAATATGTATAGCAATCGTTATTAGAATTTAGGAGCTAATCGTTATGCATACATTTCGTAAGGCTTACGTACTGGATTCGGATATACATCGAAAACCAGTATGTAGTAAAATAACATAGTAGCATTTGATTCTGATCGTGATATTAAACGGAATCACATAACGCTCACGTTTGCATCGCGTCTGATTAGACGCCGCCACAGAAGCGCACACAATCTAATCGCTGTCCTGATGCACAGTTTAATAAGCATACCAAGCTTGAACTAATAAATCAAACTGATTTGATTATTTACTGCCGGCTGCGGCACCTACGTATTTAGTATAGGATTACGTTAGATTTCCTACATTAGCGCGGCAGCGATTGTTATGTATAAGACTTACCTATTTGTCTGCTGCAGGGCTGGTAATGGACGAACGTCATATATTATGTGTAATTCGAGTCTGCAGGTAAATTGTCCAACACACTGGCAATTTTAAATTGTATTTATTCTGACATTTAAACCTGATACCGGCTTAAAAATAAAACGAATAGTACATAATTACACTGTGACGCTATTTGATGTTGTTTGTGACGCAATCAGGATGGCTGGTAATTTGGACGATTGTGATTTTGAGTACGGTACGTGCGAGTCTATTGGAATAACTTTTGTATACTTATACTATTACCTTATAATTGATTTTAGTGTATATTTTTTCTAGTACTTTAACGTACAAATTTTTAAAATCGGAATACTAGCGGACCCGACAGGCAAATCTTGCCCTTACCTTAAATTAAAAAAAGGATACCAACATAGGTAAAAAAATATTTCCATCAAAATCTGTTAAGCCATTTAGAAAAAAAAATAAGGACGAATACCGGAATTTTATATATAGAGTTATATAAAAATGTTCTAATTCTTACAAGAAATTTTTAGGTTCACAAAGCGACGTCGTTTTGTAGAGTGTGCTATTACACCAATGTTATCTAGTCTATTTGCCACTATCTTTAGAAATATATAGCTATTCTCCTGAACTCGAAAATGTATACATTACACTATCAAAACAGATTGTACGTAATCTACTGCCATATTTTTTGCTCATCCAACGAATGTGCGTTATTATATATACATATAAAGAATGCGCTGTAAATTTAATAAAATAAATTTCTAAATTGTTTGACGTATTGACTTGTTTTTTTCTAATATTGTAAATTTGAAATAAAGGAATGAAAACTAATTTTCATTGCGACATCAAATTTCAAGTTTTAGAATGTATGTAATAATTTCCTAATATACATTTTAAAATTTGATATTTGTAGGTGAAATTGTTGGTGAAATTAAATTAATGTATTCTGGAATGACGCTCGTTCCATGGAAGTTGAGAAAGTCCCTTGTATGGGATGCTACCTGCGTTGACACATTGGCCGCATCACATATGCAAGGGACTTCTGCAACAGCGGGAGCGGCGGCTACTACCGCTGAAAATGTCAAACGGCGCAAATATGAAAACATTCAAAGGAGTTTCATATTTGTGCCCTTTGCCGTTGAAACCATGGGGTCCTGGGGCGAGGAAGCCAAAAGATTCTACCAAGAATTATCTTCCCGCCTCGTCGAGTCTACAAGTGACCGGAGAGCTGGCGCCTACCTTGGCCAACATATCAGTTTGGCCATTCAAAGAGGCAATGCCGCCAGTGTTTTGGGCACTTTGCCTCACTGCAGTGACATCGACAGATTTTTATGTACATAGTTTTATAAATTACTTTTAAGTTCATATTTTTATACTTAGATATTGGATTTGATGTTTGTAATATAATTAGTTATTTATAAATAAACAATTAAGTTACAAATGTATTCTTACCACTTACCTTAATTTTGTAATATAAATGTAATTTAATGTTAATTAGACTTAACAGAAAGCAATGACTATATGTGACTGTACTTGCTAATGGAGAGTTTAGCAATTATTCTTTTTAATTATACAAATTGCAAGATGAGAATGTGCATAGGATAGGACATTGGAGTATCAATTCTCTGTGTTCAGATTAACCAATGCATCTTATTCAGACTGCGCAACCCTGAATATAACAGACCGTTGGGTTTGCCCTAAATTCATATGATGATCCTTACTCGGCAGCGTCTGCCGTCGGCTATGACTTACTAGGGTTGTCAGTTAATTATAATCAAGAAGGAGCAATTTGACTGACCGCCTAACCGCCTCGTCGCTTACAATGTACTATTACGTATATTGCGACCGATGATTGTCTATTCGAATTGATTCTACGACTCGAATCGTGATCGGCATTAATAATAAAATTAGTAGTTTTAGTGCTGACAGGATTAATAAGTAATTATTAGAAAGTAGAAGTAGTTTTTAAAAGGTTGTGGTGTTGTTATGTTTAATAGAACGATTGTCAGAAAATTGAATTTGTAATTCGTTTGTAGAAGCATATATTTAGTAAGAGGGTGAGAATATACTTCATTGTACACCACTATCAATAAATTTTACAAGTATAACTTAACACTAAATATTTAATGTACAAATAGGCGGTGTTATTGCTAATTAGAGATTTCCAGACAACCTTTGGTTTAGGGAGAATGTGCAAAGAAAGAAAGATAATGTCTTAATAAATATAAAAAAGCGTTTCTTTTTATATAATATATACCTATATATTTAAAAAAATATGTACGTATGTAGAAAAAAGTATGTAAAAAAATAGTTTTTTTGAAAAATAATTAAGAAAAATATTATAACAGATTTTGCAATAAATATAATTATTTTCTGTTAAAGAAATATCGATAACTACAATGTTAGTTAATTTAATTATTTAATTTTATAAATTAGGAATTTGCAAAGGTTTATTTGCTAATTTCTTACTTATTTAATTCCATTTTACAATTGTTCACTTTGTTACTTTTCGCTGATGAAATAAAAACTAATAATAAAAGTAAGAACTTAAACATTATTACAATAAATGCAAGCAAAATAATTTTAAATGAGATAATATAACATAACTTGTGATACATTTCTTTAGCTAGAATTTTACAAAATTTCGCAATACCGTCAACTGAGAATATATTTAAATCCGTTTATCATTTTTAAAACGCTGACGTTGAAAATAAAGGATTAAGTTAAAAAACTAAACCCGCTATATTTGAACTCTTATCGCTGGCGGTCATTCGTCGGATTTAACGTTGTGACACTATTAAGTACCTCCGTAACGTACCTGCATTCCTAGTCATCCGTATAAACCCGTAAAGATCGTTTGTTTTATGGCACCGTTCCGAAAACGTTTTACTGAATTACCAGTAAAATACAAAGGAAAGAAACGAATGTTCTACACCTTTTATCCTGAGGAAATATTTCCGAATTCTATGTACCGTTGCAAATTGTTCGAAATGTCCTTCTATTTAAATATGTATATTTTCCAATATACTTTCTTTATACCTGTACATATAAGGAGAAATTCTCACTCAGTGTTTTAATTTACTT
Source organism: Hypolimnas misippus (assembly GCA_037950945.1). Lineage (NCBI taxonomy): Eukaryota > Metazoa > Arthropoda > Insecta > Lepidoptera > Nymphalidae > Hypolimnas > Hypolimnas misippus. The sequence continues at coordinate 5,376,104 of JBBEEQ010000024.1, forward strand.
ATAGCAAAAAATCTAAAACTATAGCTTAGTAAATAGTCATGTTCCTTTTGTGATGCATGGATCAACTTAATTAAATAATTAAGTCAATTTAAATATTTTTTTCAAGATTATTGAATTATGCATATGTTACTTCAAGGAAAGACAAGATATATTGAAATAAATGAAACATTGAAATAGCTAGCTTCGTACTAGACTATCTATACCACGTCTACCAGGCTAATAAAGGTGAGCAATCGTAAAAAGCAAAAAAAAAATTAACTGTTTATAATTAAATGTATCGATAAAAGTATTGATCGCGCGTATAGGAGGATAGGAGGCGCGATAGGAGCGCGACCCAAAAGGTCGGTCGGTGTGGACGAACCGCAGGCAATCCCTACGTACAATTTGGAGCTCGCACTCCCTTCCGATTGATCCCTTCATCGAGGATCATCAACCATGGCAAATGTATCACCAGCTGTGGCACTGACTATTACTTTCAAGGTCATCTTATGATATTTCAATAGATTTGACCTGTCTTCTTTATATATTATTCTATCAGCTTCATTTAATAGTAGTTGGTTACTGTTGCCTAAGTATTACTGCAACATTAGGGAAGTTGCGGGTGCGTTGCCGGTCTTTAGGGACTAGGTGTATACTCGACGCTTGAAAACGTCTAAATTATAGCGCTCAGGGAAAACCTTAGAAGAAAGATACCTTGCACGTACACGGGAAAAAGAATACGGAAACCTTACACGTTAGGAGCAAACCAGGTACCTATATAAGCGCTATGGATGATATCGAGTCGTGTGTAACAACGGGACAGTGCAATAATATGAAAAAGAAACAAATTCGTTTATTGAAACATTGTTCAGGTTCGCAAGCGGGTAAAGGGAAGGGTCACGTGAGGACATTTAGACTGTGTGTTATCGTTGGACAGTATACAACAATTGCGAAACTATGAGCTACAAATAGACTTACACTTTCCAATGCCAAGTGCATGATTATTATGAACGAGACTCTGAATTTACAGTTGTCAACAACATTGTTAAGAATAAAGTTTTAATGTGCCTATTCACGCTAGAAGGGTAACAGGAATCATCTTAATTAGCTGGCTTTATTGATAATCTTTAAGACGGATCGCAGCTGTCCTAACGTGAATGGGTTCTTTAAAAATGCTCCAATAAAAAAAAATTGTTACCTTAGCGTTAATAATGACTTACCAAATATTTTAAGATACTAACATAGCTTATGTTAGCCATTAGGCAAAAATGGTATAGCAATTGATATTTTTTTATTCACATTTGTAAAATGAAAAATTTTCGAATTCGTATGTGTGTAAATTGTAAAAATTTGTTCATATGATGGATACAAATTACAAAGTGCATAAACTACGTTATGAACAATCAGAATAGTGGAGTGAACGGCACTCTACTGGGGCCTGTCATAGTGTCATTTCAAGTGTAGATTCCCGGCTCTGGTAGCATAATTACATACAGATCATGCGCTAAATATTATAGAATATTAAATTCTGTTTATACCTAAAGCCGACCTTACTCCGCAAGATGTATATTAGATGTAAAATTTGGACATTCGCACGATTTCCATGAAGTGCGAACATTTCATAACCCTTCTGTATTTTAATTATCATTTAAAATGTACATATTTAATTTGGAGTACCTCAACGGGGCATAGATGCTACCTTGGAATTTCTGCTTTAAAATTGATGATTTTACGTTTATAAAATAAAACTTTTCCCGTTCTTGAATATATCAGTTTGAGAGGATTGAAACTTTCAGAGTATCGAAGAAGTACCTAATGGGAAATAGTGCTAGGAAATGCTCATGGAAATTATAACATATCATACTATGTTTATCGATACCATGCTTTTTTTTAAAGATTCTTCTCTATTACTATTATAAACTTGAAAGTTTGTGACAAATGGGTGTTTGTTCCTCGTTGCAAAAACGAAATAATAGTTTTGAAAGAAAATTAAGAATAAGATGAATACTCGTATAACTTATACATCGAAATGAGACGTAGGCTACAATTAATTTAAATATTGTATGATTTTACAAAATTGTTAAACTCCAGTATAATTAAAATTTTAATTAAATAATTCCAAAAATAAGATTTTTATAAATAAAAACGATTAAGGTATATGGTCTATTATAAAGATTTCTTGATGTATAATTTCATACATTTATATGAAACAGTGATAGTAACAACTTGAAATATATATATTTAAGTAAAAGAGTTACTTAAATATTGTCGACACATATCCTAAGGCGTGAATTACATTCGTAAGTTATATTCTAGTAAGTGATATAAGCCAACTCTGTAACCTGGTGACAGGTAGCTAGGTGACGTTACGAAAGCTGTAAATGTGTCAATAATAAAGTAAACAGTAAATTCTTTCAGATGTAAAGCAATGACAAGTTTCTTATGTAAATCTTTATGTAAGTCTGAGAGAAAAATTATGAGTGTAAATCACGCCCACAAAGTACGATTTTTTTTTATGCTTATAGAATAAAAAAAAATATTATCAACGATAATATACGTTTTATATCTTTAATTTCGTGAACTTACTTATTACTTATATATCTACATTAGAAATAAATAAAATTATTTAAAAATACATAAGAAGTAATCTATATTCAAATAACATCTCTTCAATTGAATTCGTTGTCAGAAGTTAACGCCATAAGCTTTCAAAAATCCATAAGCAAAGTTGAGGGAAATTTTGAAAAATATGATATAAGGGGGTACGAGAGCGGGAGGTCGGCAACAACTTTGAAGAGGAATCGCTCCCTCGAGGGCCGTGATGAATCTTTCAAACGCTTTATCGCTTTGCATCGGGAATCGAATCGGCGGTCTTTACTCATCCTCCCATCATGCAATTTATAGGTGTTATCGAAACATAAACATTTTCTAACGCTGCGTACAGGATCAAAATACATGGATGTTTTATAGACTTAACGACGTATTCCACATAAAAAAATATAATTATATTCAAACAATATATCATTTCATAGACTTTGATCGCTGAAACGAAAATTTTTGAAATCTTTTAAAATCAAAGCAGCTCATTATATTTTATGACAGAATAAATTGCACACGGCTCGTCATGCTACGTAAATTCGTTGTAATTTCATCGTTGAAATTGTAACGACTCTTTTTCCGGGCAACAAAATTACATAGTCTTTTAATTTTCATGTACAGAGAACATTCCGCGAATGAGGCTGCAACAACAACCGTGTAAAAACTAAGTGCCTACTAATAATAGTTAACTTTATGTTATGAATTCTTGGCTAAGTGGTTAAGCTGGTCATAGTCGGAGGTAAGGTTGCGCCGTCGAGTTGCGGAGGTCGCATAGCAGGCCGTGCTCCTAGCCGCTGGCGCTCACACTTAACTTGGTATGTTTACATCTCTCGTTATATCACTTAATGAACATAATTGTACTTCATTTAGGAAAGTGTTTACTTATTTCTGTTTATGTTAACAAGTTAAATTTTTCTTTTCTTTTGAGTTCGGAAAATGTTTCTTGAAATAAAAGTGTGTGCTAATAACGCACACTATTTTTTTCGAAGTTATTATGTAAATACGAAAATATCAATAGGTTATACAAATAACTTCAACATTTAAAACACCGAATTCGGATCGACAGATCTTATTATTAATAATTTAAAATAATAAGAAAAAAAAAACAAAGATGATTATTGAGTAATTTGTCAGTGAATTAAGTAAATTATAACTTTGTTAAATTGTAAAAGGCATTTTACTTTTTTTTAAATTATAGAACCAATCTAAACAGATACGTGAATAAAATGTTTCAAGCTACTCAAAAGTTACTCCGATATTATTTTGACTAGGAAATATCCTGGAGCGACTTTAATAAATGCTGTGAAACTTTCAGCAATCTTGTTTTGCTTTATTCTTTTACGTTCGACATGTTTGCTTTTGAGATTTGGACGAACGAATTTTCTATTGTTGCTCTGTTTGAAGTTGACACAACTATCTTCTGCTTCAACTTCTTATACTCGCACGTAGCGTTAGCAAAATTTGTTACCTGTTTATTTAACATTTGATTTCTGCGCATTAAATTAATTAAAAAAATCTACTTTGTATGATATAATAAAATACGATAATACTGAAATATTTTTTAACAATATAAAAAGTCTATAGTTATAAGAATAGAGATTTAAAAACGAACTTATTACGGAGTTAGTCGCAAACGTAAAGAATTTCAATGGCTACACTTGAGCATCTTCCTTTTGAGCTCAAGTTTTGCGAAACAAGCGACATTGGACGGAATAACTTAATTCCGATTGAGAGCTCTTAAAAAAAAGAATGGGTCTTAAAGGCAGGCACGATAGCTCCCGCTCTCGAGATGTGCTGATGCTGCGAAAATCTGTAAAATAATACCCGGTGCTAGTTAAGCCGGTTCCTCGCTGATACAATAAAATAAATACTCAGGGACTAAACTACAAATTACTAGAGTCCTTGTTCAGCTTAAAATAATTAAGATTCTTTGTCCGGGCGACGGTTTAACTTTGCTGCATAGTGTCTGCAATCTTGGTGAAGGGTCGGATGAATGTCTTTTCATAATATTGTTAGCGCAGCTTTGCTTTGTTAAATCCATTGCTAATATTTTTATTGTGAAAAATGAGTTATACTTTGTTACTGCACACTTGAACCGTTGTTGTGTCAATATTATGTATATTATTTTCTATCTTACTTTTTTAATTTATAAAAAATATATAGGTACATATATATTGTTACTTTATTTCGATTATTAAGTCTTACGTTAAAACTATATTTTAACAAATTTAACGTACTTTACATGCTATTGGGATTTAAATATAAAATAGTTACGTATAGTGTTCAATTTCGATGGATCTTTTAGCTGAAAATCCAGATATTAATGTTAAAAGACCTTTGAAACCTATGGTATTTTTAAAAGAAAAAATGTGTCACCATTTTCTTTTCTATTTTTCTAAAAGAAGCAAGAATTTCGCTCGAGGTAAGTTGAAGGTGCTAGAAGCTGGAGTGGCGGCGTGCAAACTATGTGTTGTCACCGTATCTGTTTATTCACGCTGTTTTAAAAACATATAAATGGAACACGCAAATTGTGGACAACGACATTGTGTTTACTTTCTGTGAAGTTTTAAATAATCAACTGAGGTACGGAACATTCGGTAACGAAAGTGTACGTGATGACGAGGGCAAAATATACGAATGGTGTTTTAAATTATGGATTAATTTTTTAAAATGTTATTATTATTAGTAAAAATAATGACGTAGAAAGTAATTTCGTCAACTTTTTGAATACAGAGAATACCTAAATTTGTATTTTATGAGCCGTTAAATTGAAAAAAAAAATGGTCTATTTATGTATAAAAATATTATGCATTTATAAGCATAATATTTTTATGATATCACAAATAAATTCGTAATTGTAATAATATTTTTTTCTATATTGGACATTGTCAAAGAAGTAACATACGTTATGAGATACATATGTAGGTAGTTTCGATTCGTGATTTTTCAAAATTATGTTTCTATTTTCATACTTTGATGTTGTATCTTAAAAAATTTAAACGAAGTCGTAATAAAAATTCAAATAATTTTTATATTTTATTTAAACCGCCCAGAACATGTTGACAATTAGAGATGAATTGTGTAAAAAGTCAAAGCGGGATAACGAGAATAGGGTAATTTTGGTAATACTAGGGTCAAATCAGCGTGAGGTCGGCCTAAAAACGTGCTGTCACAAAGAGAATCGTGCGAGTGAGCAAGAGGGCGCTGCGAGGTCACGCCGGCCGCGAAGAGCTCTTCGCTTTGTTCAACTGCCAACAATGCCTGCTCGAGCACCACTACAGCATACTTGTATCGGATGCAAGCGATGTTTCAGCGACGGATTAGGGTCCACGAGTAATTATACGATATTTATGCCCACTCCATGTAACAGCTCCGCAAGAAAAGCAACGTTGAAATACGGTTATGACACCGTAATTTGGTTCCCGTATAATTTTTTGGCAGGAATATTAATGTAGGTGGAGCACAAGCCAAATTGTATAGATTATCGCCGATCGGAAATTTATCGTTGGCGACGGAGTGTAATGGACTTACTTAATGTTGGGGACTAATTTTGCGTAGGTTCTAGCCGTGAAGTAATTCAGTGCGTCCGATATTTATATATACAAAAATTTGTCTGAATATTTTTTTTATTAATTAATTTTATTATTTCTAGTCAGGTTTAAGAATGTTGATAGATTATATGTTTTCACTAACATAAAATTACAATCTGTGTCCGACCATTGCTAGAGATCTTAACACTTCGTGCCCTTACAGTAGCTTCGAGAATTAATCTAATTAGAAGAACCAAAAGTCGACTGCGTGACCAGACAATCTGCAGGCAGCAGTACCCTAGCAATATCATCTCTTAATCGTTACTATACAACTTTTAAATTGTTATGACTCCTAATAGATACTGAACAGTAATTTCAGTTGAAAAACAGTATGGGAAACCTAAAAGTGATTTTTAAATACCTATTCAACGATACGCCAATTTTTATGCTTTCCATTCATAGCTTCATTCGCACCGTTATGATAAATCAAATGACAATCATTTATCAAAATCGGCCAACAAGTTTGGTCCAAATAGTGCCACAAAGGTAAACACATACAAACATAGGCTGATAAACATATTACCCTCCTTTGCGTCGAGCAATCGGGTAAATATAAATTATAGTAGAAAAAACCAGTGTAACGTTAAAATTAATTCTTTGAGTATGAAACGAATTAGTATATTTTTTATGAATTTTAGTACAAAAATTTAGAAATCAAATTTCAGAATGTAGCATTTTGTAATAGCGATAATGTCGTACGTCAATTTTATGTATAGTCAGAGTCAATTATTGTGTGGCAGCATCTTATTCTAAGAACGGTCGAACTGTCAAGACTTATTTTTTTTTTCAAAGCGATAACCTTGGGAGCTACCAGTCGGTTTTGGAAAATTGTTTTTCGGTTGGTTGTTTATTGAGGATGGTGATAGATCATAAAATATCATCCCACGACCAACAGAAGCGGTCAATTCAAACAATATGTTTATATCTTAAAATATTATTCAAATATGGACGATGATAAGCAATACTGTGTCAAGCCACAGGGACTTCATTTTGAGAAAATGGCGTCTAAAGATGTCAAACCTATTCTTAATAAAAAGTTTGAAGAAGTATATATCCATCTTTTCATTTATTTTTTGATAAACGGTATGATGAATTAAAATCAGATTGATATATTGAATATATTATCTAATAGAATGTTTTTCAAATATTTGAGATTGTTGTATAAATTGCAAATTATGGAACGCACTTGAAATTCACAGCTATTAATTAAGAAACTTTTTTCCGTGCTTATTTAGTTTATGTGACTTCATTTTTTTATAATAATGTTAAATCGGTGATGCAGTATCAAAATACATCAATATCTTCGAATTGGACTTTTTGTGGGTTGACATTATTGCTTATCAGCATCCATATATATTTATTAACTAGCTCTACCCTGCGGTTTTACGCATGTTAATTTGGACAAAAAGCCTACCTACTATAGTATAACGCTGATACGCAATACTATGTCAAGCCACACGGATTTTATTTTGAGGAAATGGCGTCAAACCTATTCTTAATAAATTTATTTAAAGATGTTTATATCCATATTTTCTTTTCTATTTTGTTATATAATTAATTAAAAGCAGATTGGTATAGTTAAAAGTTTTATCTAATAATGAGTTTTTCTAATATATGAGTTTATTGCATATTGCAAAATATAGACCACACTTCAATATTCTAAACATTAAATTAATAAAGTTTTTTTCGTACTTATATAGTTTGAAATTGAAATGAAATTAATTGAATTAAATTATTAATTGTTTTGACTTGAAATTTTCTTGAATAATGAATACATCTCTGAATGTGACTTTTTTAGATTTTGTATTAACGCATTATTGCTAATCAGCATCTAATTCTAACATACTTTAACCGTTATCGCCGCGCACGCAACGGGCGCTTTTAAAAATAATATTCTATTCTGTTTTTGCAATATTTTCGTTGTTGCTCTGCTCCTCTTAGTTAAAGTGTGAGGCTTTATAGCCTATAGCCTTTTTAGATAAATGGACTATCCAGCACAAATTATAATTTTTCTATGGATAAAATTCTTCAAATTAGCGCGTTTAACCAAACAAACAAACAAATTTTTCAGCCTTATACTATTAAAAGTATATACATGAGACTAAAAGTTATAAGCTAATATATATATATTATTTTTCTCATAGAAGAATATAAGTAACTTCAAACAGAACAGTTGAACTCATCAAAATTGAATGAGCAGTTTTTGAGAAAATCGCGGACATATATCGATACCTCCCACGTAAGTTATTGTAAGCCACAAAATTGCCGTTAGCGTTTTTACTGAATACTACACGAATTTGCATTGCTTAATGCATTCAAAGTCAAAAAATTTCAAAAATCTTTTTTTTTTCAAGGAAAGTTACAACAAAATACGCCTGAAAAAAGGCGTTCTTTGTTGTAACTTTCAAACTAAAACGGATTAAAAGTGCTCTACTGTAAAATTATAATTTTGGGGTTACAACAACTTACGTGGGAGGTATCGATATACATACATACATATTCTTAATTCAAATAAAACCACTATAATTTCATCATAGTCTTATCAGAAATTGTTCATAATAATTTAAGAGTTGAACTTGAACTTTGCAGTGGTAACTTCAGAAGCTACTAACCGAGCTAACTAAGCCGCAAGGCTGTCCTGCGGAATTTGTCGCGTTGCGTCGCGCCACAAGCCGCAGGTGCCAGGCTATATGTCACTAGTTGCCCGACTACACGGGTCTTTTCCTGAGCTTTGTTAGAACACTTCTTACGAAAAATATACCGACTTTGTTATAAAATTTATCGCACATTTTCTTTCAAATTCAAATACGAGTGACGAATGATTGTGTAGTTTGGCTAATTTGCGATTAATGTCGCATCGTCAATAGAGTGAATTGATTCGAAGTCGACATTTTCGTTCAAAAGGAGGCAAATAATACGAAGAAATCCACAAGGTGTACAAAAAAGACACAGAGGTAGATGTTTAACTACAAAGTCCGGCTAAAAGGAATAACGCAAGAGTGCCTTTTGCTTTGTTACACCATGCAACAATAGTAAGAAGGGAAATGATTTTCCATTCCACTTTTTCTGAGGTTCGCGAAATGGCGCGTTTTGTCACAGTAACAAACAAGTCCATTTCGACATTTTCCAGCTTTCATTTAGAGCAGGTGGCAACCGTCATGTCGTTTCTAGTGTGTTGCTGACTTTGCATCGCATAACTTTGAAAAAGTCTGTCGCAGCGCTGAAATAACAGATCATTTGTTTCGATAAATGAAGTGAAAATGGTACACCTTTGTTACGGGTACAATTTCCCAATATAAAGAGTGTACGTACGTAACAGTAGTATACAATGATATATATAAATGAGAAAAAATGTTTCAATAAGCTTTTTATGTAACCAGTAATTAAAAAAATGTAATAATCCAATTGTAAATGATAACTCTTTTAAAATTTATTTTAAATTTATCTAATTTTTGTACATTAAACTTTAGTTATCGTTTAAATGTGTCTTTAATACCCTGCACATTATAATAGTTGGCTGTTAAAAATAATGTCATCACTAAAGCAAAGTGCAGCGGGCGACGCTGGCGGTGGACATCGTGCAATTGTGTAATACAGGTAGCTCCATTTCAGTGCCCACATTATTTTCACTGCAGCGGGTGTACCACAAGAAATAAAAGAGACCGAAAAAAGGATACTCTTTGAATGTTCTTTATTTCATAGAACTGCAGCAAAGTGAGGTTTAATTGCATAGTGGTACCATAATGGTTAAAAGTTTTTTTATTTGTTTTCCTTATAGATTTATTAGACGCAGAAAAGAAATATAAAACCGACACAATACTCTCGGTTAAAGATTTTGTATGAAGTCTTTATCTTTCACGCCTTTGTTGAGTCTGCTTTGTGTTGCGTTTGGTTCACTTAGTTATCGGGAATGAACGTGAAAATAGAAGGATATGGGCGATATTCTTTAAGTCGGATGTGGACGTCTGTGGAAAAAGGTTGTCCACTTGTAGTGCAACGTTTGTTGTGAAAATTACAAAACTTTCTAGTGGGCAGTGAGGGAAGAAACTAGAGGGGCGCCGCCTTCCGCTGCGCCTTCCCCGCACTCACCTATGCCCTCCCCAGAGACAATAGCGAGCCAATAAAACTTTTATTGTACGCTATGATTTTGGAAACATTTTTCGAGATGACTTCTATAAAATTCGCAATTTATTCAGCTAGTTCGGAGCAATTCTCGCAGTTTATATACGTCTACAGACTAAACTTTACAGCAAATGTACTAAGACGTTTCTCTATAATTTCATTTTTCTTTTAATACATTAGTAATCAATGTATAATATGAAACAAACAATTTTTATGTATGTGATTACATAAAGTATAATACGAATAAGGGCCTCGTGCATATAAACAGAAGTTTATATACGGAAATTATGTTTGTAAGGCTTAGATAATCCGAAAGGTCGGGATATAACTATGGCCATAAATAATCGAAAAGTATTTGTGGTTATCGGTATAACGTGCGGTGGAGGTGACCCTTAATGTCATTAGAATACCACTGCAAATATGAAACACTTAAAAGGTGCCCATTCAACTTTCAGTCCTGGCACATATTCGAAACAAGATTTAGATAGACGATTTTGTTTGTGAAATAGAGTTTTGCTTTACAAAGAAAACGTTTTACCTGTTTGTATTTTGGATGTTTGTGAGGGCAGTAGCGGTTAGGGTGGAGGGGGGAGATAAGAATCAAATAGATGTTGTTTCGTTGCATGGCTGTGTCGTACAACATATGCAAGCGGCGACAAATGGTGTCAACATCTTGACACTTGAGCTGAGAAATTATGATTCTCGTTGAGATTACACACAATATGCACACCGTTAACATTGTTGCAATGGGTCACGAGTTATGTCCGTAAATATGATTTTACGTTAATACAGATGTTGGATTAACGACGAACACGCTAACGTAAGGATATAATTATTATATCGTCGAGATTATTTTAAATATGTTAAGTTTAAATTTTTTAAATTAGCAAATAAAAGTATGATTTCCCTAGCTGCTTTCAACGTGAACTTTAATAAAATCAAGTAAGACGAAAATGAATAATCTAGAAAAAACTAAAAAAGCATATTTCAAAGGACTCGGGGAAATATTTTAATGGCCTTAATTCGCGTGGACGTGTCACAATAAAAACAGGCAGAAAATTTAATTTAAGGTCAGAAATATATTTTAGTCGCTATAAAATGGCATATGTAAAACGTGTGGGAAAAGTGCAATGGGTTCGTAACAACATTAAATATTTCTGGTAATATTGCGGTTACCTGCGACAAGCAGTTGTGCGGTATTTTCAAAGAGATTTTTATAAATAATTGCTTTTGTACTGTATTCCAGTTTTTAATGTGCGTGTATTTCAACGTTAAAAGAATCGTGGCGTGGTTTTTGTTCGTGAAAATTGCAAAGTAGAGGACAATTTTATTTCTACCTTAACAATTCATTTTGTGCACAATATATAATTATAGCGTTTCCGTTCTATTTACGTTTACATTGTACACCATTGTCCTAAAGAGAGACCTAGAAATTGCGAGAATCAAAACGTTTCGAGCGCGCTATAGTTTTTACCTGAAGTATGTTACGTCTGACGTAACAGTCATGAAACGTATTTTGGCAAAGCGATAAGGAAATGACACAAAGAAAACAAACTACAGTCCGCTTCGGCCGAAAATTTGTGAGGGCGAGGAATAGGAGGGGGCGCGAGATAGCGCGGCCGTCAAACTTATTGGAACGGTGTCAGAGATCGCCCGCGACGGATATCTATCTACCTGCACTTCCCAGCTACTATCAGTGCCAGTAAAATTATATTATTTTACAGCTACAGCTAACGCGACTCTTGCGAAATTTAAAAAGTTTAGAAATTCATCTTGTCTCCTTTATGAAACTCAATTTTGCACGTATAGATTGTGCGATTGTCTTTCTATGTTCGGAAAATTTGTCTTTGATTGCATCATGTAAGGCTTCAAAAATATATTTAATTCAATTCGTTGGTTAATAGCTATTGGCTCGAATTTAAACTAAAAAAGATATGACAGTTGACATAATGGTTGCTATATATACTCGTAATAAATACATACTTTTTATAAGTTTTTTTATCTCTAATTCTTCCAAAGGATAAAGAATCTCAAATCTCTCATTTAATTTCTTCTACTTCATAAGTCATAATGAATCGTTCTATAATAAAACAGATTATGCATACGGTAATATCTCATTAAAGTACACAAGCCTGTCTTTAGGATTTCTTAGAGGCAGTGGATCGATACGGCCGGCATTGTAAATTCACCGACCTCTTTCGACTTGAATTGAACGGACACGCGAACACGATTGACGCGTTATCGTTTTGTCTGAAAATAGCCTTCCACGAAACGATTTCTATGGACGACCCATTTAATTTAACGGACAATGTATACAGAGAGTGCAGAGGAGCGATTTGTCAAGGGAATGAATTTCAACAAAGGGCTTATTCATTTGAATGGCAACTTGTTGTACTCGACCGTTTTAATTTCATAAGTCGTTTATCATAATCAAGCGTGGGGTGGAGGGGGGTGTTCACAACCCATGTCACTGTCTCGGCGGCTATGAAGGAAATGTCACATGCCTTCGGACAATGCGGACATTTCGTGTATTCGCGAAATGCGTTGCAGCGAAGAAAATGTAACAAAAATGACGCTCGAGAAACGGGGTTCAGCGTTGCAAATGATACAAGATGTCATATCGCCTTCCGCTTCATAACCTTGTCGTGTAACGGTGGAACTTTATGAGATATTGCGCAACGTTATCTAAACTGAATTATCGAATCGTGCGAGTTTTCTTTCCCTATATAGAAAACGTCGTCTAAGGTCACTCGCTTTCCGTTAGATATTATTTTTTCGTAAAATTCAAGGTCGACCTGACCGTATAAAAGGTTTTGCTATAAAATCTAATATGTCGGTAAGCAATAAAACTTACTGTGCGTACAGAATGTATGAACGCGTTTTGTTACCAAAAGCAAATGTTCCTAAGTCAGATTTATAGGTATTCATGACATTACCTTAATCTTTCGCAATAAAAGTAAACTAAAATTATTTTAATTTAACTATAAATTGCGGAAATACCTCAAAAGTATATATTTCAAAACGAATATGCCACATTTAAACTCACAGGTACACCCGCATTCGAAACCTATAAAATGAAAATTCAATAAGTTAAATGTTCGTATTTCAGCTTTAGCGGTTCATAGAATGATAAAACAATATGTATTTAATTTACGACTTCCCCCAGCAAATATATTCAACGTGTGTTGTGAACCTAACTCATACCAATGAAAGGCTACTTCTACTACGGCGCGGCGGATTCAAGTACGTAGTTACTAAATAGCTTCTGCCGGTCGACATCCCTAATCTAATATTCTCGATTCGGGATTTGATGCCCGACCGGGGACTGCAATCTTCGACCTAGAACGCCGGTAACTGTGTCGCTCCTCTATATTACTCCGATAATGGTTAACCGGACCTATGCTGACATAGACTAACTACCCGCATACGAGTTTCAATATGTTCCACCAGCGATTCTGTTTTAGAATATAAATTAACTGAATTTAAATTAAACCCGCTAGATCGCCATTTCGAATGTTGTTTGGAAGTAAATGCGGGCTACTTGGTTATTCTGTTCCGCGATTGTGGTGAAGGTAACTATCGGATCAATTTTGTCAATTTGCATGGGTCATTAGGTTTGACATTACTAAAGATTGCATATATGGCGTTCGCTATTCAGTGAATTATTGGAATATGGCGCAGTGAAGTTAATCTATATTACGTGGTAAATTATGTTACACCAATCGTTTTGACTGTTCGTCTAATGCTTGTATTGTGTTTCGCGTATTTTTTCGTCGACGTCAGCACGAGCGATCGAAATCTAAATAATAAAGATCGCGAGGCAGCCCCTCTGCAGGGTAGGCTTAGTCGTACAAAATTGGAGTAATAAAAGAGGAATGCTTGCGAAAGTTTCGCAATAAAGCCAACGAGTATCGACTGTTAAGAAGTAAAGAGTTCTCGAGTATAATGGCCCATGTACATAAGTCGTGGTTATTTATACTAGTTTAAACTTAGTTCCGATTCCACTCGTTGTATACTATACCAAAGAATATGTATGGATTTATTCGATGATTTAATACAAATGCGATTCTACTGAATAGACTTCAAAATCACAAGAAAAGAATAAATTAAAATAAGTCATTAATTTTTTTGTAGCTTATCAATTATTTCCATTAAAGGTTTTTTCTTCGAATAAAATTATTTTTGCTACCATAAATTTTCTTAGTAAACATTTTTTCTTTTATTAAAAATAGAAGCCATATATAAAATAATTCCAAATACCAATTGATGGTTGAATACACAGACAATTTCTACGTAATTAATGAATAGAAAATACGTAAGAGTTATTTATTCATAAGATTAATTACTTATGTTTATATAACTTATCAAATAATACAATAAATTAAGAAAAAAACATTCTCACGTCCTTTTCGAAATTTTCTTTATAGATAAAGGTAGTGGATATCCGAGCAATAAATAAATATTATGCGTTAAGTTTGAGACGCAAAAGGAACAAGACGAGAATTCGAAGGTAAACCAATAGACAAATTATGGGACTGACATAAAGTAACGGATCTCGCTCCGAGGTGCTTGCAGCGTAACGTTTTTGGAGTGTTTCACGTGGAAAATAATTACATGCCGGCTGTGACGTATGAGCGCTATTTAAGCCGGGCCCAAAGAGTAATCGCAGCGATAAACACTCGCAATTAAACCATTGCTACGCGACGCACGCCTTTCTTTGCACTTCTCTTAATGAAGATTTGTGGTCCGGCCGCTTAGTTCGGCGAGGCCTTCGGAATTCCTCCGTTACGAACTTATTATTGCGAAGTACTGCAGTGTATTCTTACAATGGCTTTTTAGGGTTCCGTAGTAAAAAAGGGAACCCTTATAGTTTCGCCATGTCCGTCTGTCTGTCTGTCTGTCTGTCTGTCTGTCTGTCTGTCTGTCTGTCTGTCTGTCTGTCTGTCTGTCTGTCTGTCTGTCTGTCTGTCTGTCTGTCTGTCTGTCTGTCTGTCTGTCTGTCTGTCTGTCTGTCTGTCTGTCTGTCTGTCTGTCTGTCTGTCTGTCTGTCTGTCTGTCTGTCTGTCTGTCTGTCTGTCTGTCTGTCCGCGGCTTTGCTCCGAAACCCTTAATACCAGAAAGCTGTAATTCGGTATGAGTATACATATGAATTACGCCGAGAAAGTCATACAATAAAATCTTAAAAATATTTTTTTTTCAGGGTTGTCTTTCCTATGTGTTAAGAGAGACCAAAATTTTTTTTTTTCATTTATCCCATGTTGTGGGGTATCGTTAGATAGGTCTTTTAAAAATGTTATAGGTGTGGGAAAACCGTTTTTCCGAACGACGAACTGTTTCCGAAATATTAAGCTTTGAAGTGTCAATTTTTCTTAGAGTCAAGTGTCCCCCCCCTCTAACCACTAAACTGCTGCATCTAAAAATATGAAAAAATTTACGATAATGGTACATAATGAATTTAAAAGGAAAATTATCACGGCTATGTGGGTTTTTATGGTTATCGAGTTATAGATGATCTAAGTAAAAATAAATATTTCACTTTTTAAAGCATCACATTATGTAAATATTAATAATTTTAAATTAATATATGAATTTAAATGAATAAATAAATAAATATTTAATAAGTTTTAATTAAAATAAAATATAAAATAAGGTATTAAACAATGTCTCAATAAAACATGTCGCGAGTGATTCTGAATCGCGCTTATGAAGTTTTCAACCAAATCTCCATAGATTTCATAGGCGCTAATCAGGAAGGAAAATTATCGGCGCTAAGTATATTTTACAAGTGTTAGAATAATAAATAATCGACGAGAGCGAGTTAACAATCAAACAAACGAATTCACTTTGGCATTTATGGTATAATATAAAAGATACGGATTACGTACTTTTCTCTTATTCTCTTCATAAAGAGAAATTAAAAACAATTTTATAATAAAAAAAGGTTTAAAATTGTAAGTACGTATATTGTATAAACTGACTTAAATAAGGAAATTCCCAGTTCGTCGTAAACTTTTTTACGAAAATAGGTACTCGAAGATTGCTTGACCGATCTTGACAATTCTGACAACTACGGAACCCTACATTGTGCGTGGCCCGACACGCACTTGGCTGATTTTATTAATTTTTTTTCCTTGAGGTAATCATCTATACAGTTGACGGTTATAATAATATCTCAATTTATCATTGAATTGATAACTTCTTTAGGTGTGTTGATCGATGTTGGTTGGGCAATATGTTATGGTTTTGCGTCATCGTCCTGCTAAATCCGCGTTCAAACCTGCAGGACTATTGGACGCTGATAAGCAAATCCGTGTCAAGCCACACGGACTTTATTTTGAGAAAATGGTGTTTAAAGATGTCAAATCGATTCTTTATAAATTTGTTTATAAAGAATCGATTTGACATCTTTAAACACCATTTTCTTAAAATTGTATCTTTTCTTTTCTATTTTGATAGAAGGTGCTATGAATAAAAAGTTTTTTCTATAATAATATATGAGATTAGTCTATATATCAAAATATGAAACCCCTCATTAATATTCAAAGCATTGAACGAAGGAAATTTTTTGTGTACTTATTTGATTTGTACGTCTTTAAAAGTTTTAAAATAACGTTCATTATATGACGCATTAGCAAAATACATAAATATCTCCGAATTTGACTTTTTGTGAGTTGGCACATTATTGCTTATCAGCATCGAATTATGCGTGGGCTATTGCTACCACGACACGATACATTTTTACAGTTGATTGCTGATTTTTAAACTAAAATTATATAAATCAAATAACAAAATGTATCGCTGTACGATAGCGGTAACTCACTGTAATAACCCTTATGCGCAACGAAATTTTAAGGGAGTAACGAACTTTGAAGATTAAGGATTTTAATCATTATTATTTTACTGTTAGTCTCCATGTTTGCCTATTTTTTACGTGACAATAACTCTAATTTTATACCTAGTTATTGAAAGATTGCTGGTGTTCGAAGTCTGTGTAAATTAAATAAAAGAAAAAATCAATATAACAAAAAAGATGAATTGAATACAAATAAGCCTAAATGCAAATTAGTAATTAATTACAGAACGGTTGATGACTAATCGAAATGTTGCTATACAAATACTCCCTGTATTTGTATAGCAACATTTCGATTAGTCTAATTGATACGTGTTGTATTGTGAAAAAGGTACTCTAGGGTCGGGACGCGTATATATCGTACATATTGGTCAATTAGGTAAATAACTGATGGGACTATAGTTCAGTGTTAGTTGCTAGTATAGTCAGAATAGCCGATCTTCTGTCAAATGATAGCTTATATCAGATAGTTCACTTGACGTAAAGTAAAATGGTCATAACACCCTTAAACATTTGCAGAAGAGACACAAATGCATTACCACCTTATAAATAATTGAGGGATAAAGGGGGGAGAGAGTAAGGGAAGAAATGGAGGAGTTGCACACGTGACTGTGTTTCTGCCCCAGTCGAGCTACCTACGAACTGTAGTCAATGGGCCCTACTGTTAAATTCTGTACAATTTTAATTTAGTAATAGCCTTAAGTGTCTCACACCTCGAAGGATTTTTCCTCCTATTAAAGAGAAGGATAAAGTTAAATCCACCACTTAACTCCATCGCGGAATGACCGATCTACAAGTCAAAATCCTTATCCCGATATAGGTTTTCTGACAATGTTACCTACACCGCTAAATTAAGATTTGGTTCCGACTCAGAACTGAACCAGCGACCATTGATTAAGATAAACATGTTCTATTCAATGGGCGAAACGTTTTAGCAATAAAATTTCGTTCTGAATCCAACTTTTCTGTGAATTTAGCTATCGGATAAGTGTACTACAGCAATCGATGGAATTAATTTGCAAAGTGTAAACAGCGATCAGTATAATAAATAAGGAATGTATAAATAAGAAACGCTTTAGTGGAATATCGAGGATTTGCATTGTAAATGTAAGTCGATAGATAAATAAACTTAGGCCGTTCGTCTATTGATGCAAATTGTGTGTACTCTTACTTCACTGAACGTTCGAAGATGTATTTTCGGCTGCAATCGCAATATTCATAAATCGTAACGTTTGCATTTATAACTCGGAGTTCATTGTACCATTTTTATTGTTATTATCAGATTAATTTGATTTATTATGATTTATTATTTGATTTAATTATTTGCTTAATAGGGAATCACAGCGTTCATCTGCGTCCCTACTTAATCCTCTTTTTTCGGTCATAACTGCTAACTGACTCTGTAGGGACTTGTATATCTTGAAATATATTTTATATTTCGTGTACTTAAAATTAGATTTAGTTTTTTTTGTAAAATGATGCAGTTTTTTCGATCTCCTTTAAACTTTCTAATTTAAACTTATGCTGTTACAATTTTAGCAACGATATCGGGCAACTATTATCAAAACTCAATTTTAACAAAACATTATATTTAATAAAAATAATAAAAAAAAAAGAAAAAAACCCTAGCACTTCATAATTTAGTTCACTAGAGAGAAAAAGGTTTTAGTACTAAAGGAAAGCAAAATTACTCGTTGGGCGTACAGTGTGATGTATTTCGTCACTAACAGCCGGGTGGGGGTAGGTGGGAAAAAGAAAACTTGGAATCGTATTAACATGATTGATCCAATAAGTATTTTGTATCCAGCCCTTTGGTTAAGATTCATGTATACTATCCGATAAATATATTATTTTAATTCCATTTATTTATGCCTAGCTTTTGTTAGTGGCTTTGATTTCTTTAATATAAATTTAGTTTTAAAATAATACACGTATATTCATAAAATACAGCCTATGACTATCTGGAATAATGTCGCTTTCAAATGGTACCGTAAGTTTTAAAAGAGGTTCAGTGTATCCGCAGTTTACATCGAACCACTTCTTCGAAATACAAAATTGGCTTTCTCTTTATTATATTAGAATAAACGATATCAATCGAAAAATAAAGTGGATTTATTATTAAGTTTACTTCTGTATAGTTTTAAATGGTGGGTTACCTACCGTAATCACACTGCGATACATTTTGACAGTTGATATAATACGAATGTAAAAAGTGCAAAATCAGAATTCAACTGGCAAATATTACCGCGTAGGCATGGTGAGTTGCTTCTGATGCTCTTCCTAAAGCGTTAGATTTGTGTGTTAGAAAACAATAACACAATGTAAGATGTAACTAGCTTATTCTCGCGCCTTCGCTTGCGTTAATTTAGATATTCTTTTGTCTGACGACCATCTTAAACTTATGTTTCTTTCTGTAGGATACGTGCGGCACTGGAGGTTACATAGCATATGTCTAAAACAATACAAACAATAAAATGAGAAAGTTTTATCGCAATTAGACGAACAAACATACAAAAAAACGAACATAAGTTTTTTTTTAAAGAGGAATAGGATTCTTTAATAAATAATTGTTCTCTTTTAAAAAAATATTACCATCACAAAATCTTTAATGAAACCTTAATCAATACATAATAATCAACTAAAGTAGTAATACATTAACAGAATGTAAAGGAAGCATAATTATCTTAAATATTACAAATTGTTCAATACATTTCATATTTTATGCACAAAATCTGGAAAATTTGGCATAATTTCAGTTCGGAGTTTGCATGCAATTCTATATCAAACTTATAAAGTTTTTGAAAGGTCGACCTTGTTGGGGACAAGAAATTCAAACGAGCGTCTAGTTATCTTCGTTTTGAGACTACGGTTTCTAAGATGTAATCTTTGCTATTATATGAAGCAAAAACTATTTTTTGTATGTTGATTTTCAACCCTCGACATAAGAAGAGAGGTATTATAAGTTTGATGTATGTATTATGTATGTGTGTGTGTGTGTGTGTCTGTATATGTATATCTATATATATAAAAGCGAAAGGTCACTCACTCACTCATCACAAACTCTCAGAAACGACAACTCCTAGGAGTATTAAATTTTGCATGAGTGTTCTTTTTAAGACGTAGGTTCTTACCTTAGTGACGTCGTCTTAACGAGATTTTGCAAAATTCGACTTTTAAGGGAGCCGCTAGTTTGGTAGGTATATATGCGATCACAGATAGACACGACATAAATACAATCTGTCTATACCATTACATTATTTATATATTTTACCACTCTATTACATTAGTATAGATTGTTATATCTGTAAAGAATTTTATTAGATACTATATCCAGATTTATACTAGCAGACCCGTAGAGAGAAAGAAGGAGTGAGATTTAATTTCGACGGGATCGCGTGAAATCGTAAGTAATAAACAAAAACGCGATAAAAATATTGTTAAATTTGGAACTATAGTCAAAATATAGACGATTTGATAGAAAATAAACTGTCAGAATGTAGCAAGTTTTGATAGCGACAGTTTTATACAATAAGAACCCTGAGGCCTAATATGAACCTCAGCAGAGTATCTTAAGACATTGGCTTAATATTTTTTCTAATAAATCGCCATTTAAGACAAAACAAATAAACTAAAAAGAAAAAAAAAATATTTTGTAAAATATTTTGGAGCCAAAGTAATATAACAAAAATATTCAAAATCGGTCCACAATCGGCGGGGAATCGGTGAACATAACGGTGAAAATTAAACTCTTCGAACCACTGTTCATGTTGTCAGTGATGACATACGGATCAGAAACGTAGCCGCTCACTATCAGATCGTATAAGAAAACTCGGGGTCACTCGGCAAGCGATCGAAAGACCTATGCTTGGAATGTCTCTACGCGATCGAATCAGAAATGAGGAGACCCGTAGATGAACCGGAGTAACCGACATAGCTCAATGTATTGCCAAACTGAAGACGCTTTGGGCTGGACACAGAGCTCGTAGAAACTATGGTCGTTAGGTATCCAAGGTTCTGAGATAGCACCGAGAGGTACATTGCTGGCAGACCCCCACCAGGTAAACCGACGACATCAAAAGGGTCGCGGGTAGACGCTGGTTTTAGGCAGTGCGGGACCGCATCCGTTGGAAATCCTTGGAGGAGGCCTATGTCCAACAGTGGACGAACACAGGCTGATGGATGAACGCAGGACGGTAGTATAAAAATCAGAAATTAACTTTCACAATATTGCATGTTTTGACGGCGACAGTTTTTAATAAATCGGCCTCTAGTAATTCTTCTATCGTTCTAAATATGAAACATTCTGGCAGTTAAAAGTGTTTAATGATAAAAATGTGTAGCAATTTGTAATTGTCGAATATGTTTGACGAATCTCCAATACCGATTCCATTTTTCTATTTTTTGATGATAGGCGATAAACGAGCAAGCAGGTCACCCGGTGCAAAGTTATATCTGTAGGGGTCATAAATGCATAGGCGGGTTAAGAGAGAATAAGAAATGTAGAAAAACAGAAAGTAATAGAAAGGATAAACGTGGGGAGAGGAGGAATGAAGTAACCTTCTGGCTCTCTCTCACTCTTACTCACCACAGCTAAAGTAGCTACTTTACG
The DNA here is from genome assembly GCA_037950945.1 of Hypolimnas misippus. NCBI lineage: Eukaryota > Metazoa > Arthropoda > Insecta > Lepidoptera > Nymphalidae > Hypolimnas > Hypolimnas misippus. Next base: position 5,397,852 of record JBBEEQ010000024.1, read on the forward strand.
TCGATTTTCGGTTAGTGTTGTACCTACTGCACTGGTCGAGACAGTCTCTATACGAGCTTTAATGAGTAGCCGACAACTGGACACTACCACAATAGTAACTTAATTCGATACATTAGCTATAATTATTCAGAGTCAACCTTAAACAAATATTCTTAAAAGCTTTACTTTGAAATATTAGTATCAGTTTGTAAATGTTATTACGGTCGCTATAAAAATAGAAGCTATTACGTGGAGTTATACGCTATTACAAGTATTATGTGAGCGTATGTAGTTGGGACAGATAGTAAAGGGTGATAAGGGCGATCAAGGAAGTCGAAGGGTAAATCCGAGGCGGATGAAAAGAGAATCCCTTATAGGTACTATGTTACTAATATATTGTAAACGTCTCACGTACAAATTATTCAATTTTAATTTTGTAAAAATGGACAAAAAATTTAATTCCTCTGTGCCTCTCACAACATGCCTACGAAATTAATAAAACGTCAATAAGAACATCAATCCGATATACCTACATTGAAACGGTGTAAAAATAATGAACAATTATTTAAACGACCCGATGTTATACGAATAAAAATGCAGCGTTGTTTTAAATTTACGATAATTCTTTTACACTGTTGTCGCGAGCTATTAAACTTAACAGAGGTATTTTTAAATAACGCTCGTCAGCTATCAGCATTTTATTTCGCACGACTCCGTCACGATACATTATACGTAGCGCTGTTAGCAAATTTAGATTAGGCGAATGCACTTGCATGGGGAATGCGTGCAAACGCGGTTAACAAATGCAAATTTATTCTAGTTACCGGATTAACGGTTCATCATCGAAGCACTTGCGGTAATTATGTGAGCGCGGATCGGGGAACGCGGATGTCCGAGAATATTCAATGCGGAGCTCGGTGCGGACCAACTTTCAGATGAGTGGAAGATTTATGAATATTGGTTTTACTTCTACAACTTCTGCATATTGTCTTTGAAGAAAAATTGTTCGTTGCATAAAATATATATAAAGTTTTCAACGTAATATTGTTAGTAACTTAAATGAAATACTCTAGTTTTATAAAACGCTTTGAATATAAATCTATAAAATTTATTGCTTTAAATAATGAAAAATTTGAAAAAAATTGTTTACCTTTTTTATTTGGTGACATTTTTGCAAGAAAAAATAATTTCGTTTGCGACAAGTCTTGTTTTTAACAATGACATAACTATAATATATATGAAAATCTAAAGGAGACAGCTGAAAATAAATAACTGGTCAAGTGCGAGTAGGACTCGCGCACCGAGGGTTCCGTACAAACTTATAGAAATCTATATAAGACTAACCCATCTACGCCATTTGTGGTCTTCATCATCAGTTCCAACATAAGTTACTATCAAAAATACCTAAATCGGTATACGCTTGACTATAATATTTGAGGAGTTCCCTCAATTTCTCCAGGATCCCATCATCTGATCCTGACCTGAAGACAATGGGACCACCTTGGAAGTATACCTTTTCAAACAAAAAAAAAATTTTTGAAAATCGGTACCCGAATGGCGGCGTAATCGGCGAACAAACATAAAAAAAAAATTAAATACAAGGTCGAATTGAAAACACTCCTTTTTAGAAGTCGCTTAAATATAATGAAATATTATGTAAATATGGATCACGTCCCACTATTTTGAAACTACTTAGGAGCACTTTAATTTAAAACACGATCATGGATGCAATCCATGGAAACACAAAATTTTATTTTAAGTACTAATACACCTTATACTTTCAAAAAAAAAGTTATAGCGCGATTCAGGATACACCTAGCGCCATCTTTTGACAATTTCAATGAACTAACTTGTTGACTTTGACATTAACAACATAATTATATTATATTTTATTCTCGTTTTATTTTTATTTATATTCTACTACACTCCACTACCCCTGCACTACGTTCGTAAAATATTTAGATTTACATTATCAATCAAAATATCGAAATATATATTAGTGTTGCCAAGACGAAAATAATTAGTCCGTAATTCGAACAAAACTAATTGTTTATTTATAAATAACTAATTATATTACTACTAACCAGAAGACTTATATGTATAGATAAATAAGTAAATTAAATAACTCGATCTGTTTGAATTTAATTTTAAAATTTTCGTACTAAGTCAATACGAGTACTTAAATCAAATCGCGTGAAGCTCTTATATTGAATGTTAATTACGTAACGACGTTATAAATCGACGATACAACTTTTAAATGAAAAGTTTATTTTATAATTTATAGCGCGTTTAAATAATAATTAAAATAAAATTTTTTATTCATCGAGCAGAATTATATCACAGTTAATGTCATAATGTTGTAATAGATGGCATTAGCTGTACGCTGCATCGCGCTATCATTTTGTTAGCTGCGATATATAGATTGCATTGCGTTGTTTATTAAGGTTTGCTGCTTTTTAATGTTTTCGTATTGATACAAATTTCTTCTCAGTGTTTGTAAAATTGTTTTTTTGACCATGGTCAACTTCTATGTTAATTTGTTACAAGTACATATAATTTTAATTCTAAGATTAATATATTTTCCGCTTGATCAATTTACAACTTGATACATTTACGCGTTCCTGAGAAAAAGGTTGAAAGACAGACGTACAGACTGACAGACACACGAACAGAAATTTACGGTTTTCGGATTTTTTCCTTTATGTATACTAAAGGACCTTGCTCTTGGCCAAATTTCATAATGCTTGGTCAATGAGAAGTACCCTATAGGTTTTGATTCCCTTGCGAAAACGTTAAAAACGCTATCGTACTTAAAATATGTGATATAAATGACCGTATCTTTTGATTGCGTTAACTTAGAAGTTTGATTTTTTCACAGCTCTTAGTAATTACAACTCTGAGTACTTGACGTTGATAAAAATTTGTTACCTTTACGCGTTTCTGAGAAAAAGGTTGAAAGACAAATTTACAAACAGACAAACATACATACAAAAATTTACTGTTTTCAGATTTTTTCCTTTATTTGTACCATAAGATCTTACTTCTTGCCAAATTTCATCGTGCTAGGTCAATGGGAAGTACCCTATAGGTTTTGATTCCCTTGCGAAAACGCTAAAATGGTCAAAATATACGACATATTGTCCATTATCTTTTGATTGCGTTGACTTAGAACTTTAATATTTTCACGGCCGCATGTCATCGTAGACTTGAGTATATGATATTAATTTCAACATGATACGTTTATGCATTTCTGAGAAAAAAGGGTTGACATCCCGACAGACAGACAGACAGACAGACAGACAGACAGACAGACAGACAGACAGACAGACAGACAGACAGACAGACGGACAACAAAGTGATCCTATAAGGGTTCCGTTTTTCCTTTTAAGGTACGGAACCCTAAAAATGAAGATACAGTTCCCAGATTCACGAATCAATCTAATTTTTTACTTTTCCGTGTTTGTTCTTCAAAATTATATTGACAAGCTAACAAACGCCGTTTAACATGTCTTGATTTCAACTCATATATATTCTAATATGTTTCTGACTCATTCCCAGATCTTTGAGCCATATTAGAATCTATTAAAATCTTTAGTCACTTCCAATGATTTTGCTAACTATTATAATTTTGGATACAATTCTACATAAAGCAATGTCTCCAATTTTGCATCTTCAAAAACATTTGCGCTGCCACCTCTATGCCTGACTCTGTTGTTAAAATTACTTCACTCGAAGAATTCATGACACGTTTTTTCACTCTTACTGGCTTCACCATAAGTTTTAGAGAGCATTTGGCGAACCTCAGGTACAGTTATTTAAAAAAAAAAAAAAATTAACACTTTACCCAAAAAAATCGAGAATTAGCCATATTAACTGACATAATAGCGAATATTTTTATTAAATAAAAAAAATCGGCAACAGTTTGTTATATATTTATCTTAAGAAATCTCCAAAAGTATTTAATATTATGTAATGTATTAATTATGATTACGCAGATTGCTAAGCTCGGTAATAATAAAAAAGACTTTTTAAAAAACTCCTCAAGTTATATTTAATTTGTTAAAATTGTTTGTTATTTTTAATAATAGATATATTATTTTAGATTTCAAAAATGTCTAAGCCGAACTTTATAAACTTCACTATCGGACAACGGGGATCGTCTGTGTATTTATCTTACAAATCATGCAACACTTAAGTTCAGGTTAAAGGTTGAACGTCTGTTATCCGGCTGCGATTACCGTCAATATGTCGAGATAGTAAAATAAAATGTGGACTACAAAACATTTTTAAACGAATTTCACAATATTCACATTTCATACTTTTCGATTCTCTTATCTGTTGGAGTTTTTTTTTAATCTCGGGGAACCTTTACACGCTCATGATAACTCACTTTGTAGTTGGATGTATAAAAATCTTTTATGTCTCATCGTTTTACTGCCCTTATTATAATTTTTCGTATCGCCCGTTCTGGCCACTTTAACTTTTGTAAGAGCCGCATCATAAACGGTTTAGTACCGTAACGGAGCTCAAATTACAAAGAAAGGGAATAACGCCGCCCTCCCTTTGCCCTTTATGAAGGGTTTCAATATAAAGTAATATTTCGAAATGGGTCATAATTCGAATAACATTTCTTTGACCTTTACCGGCTGTATTCATCGAACAGATTTCATCCACTTGTGAATAGAAGAACAAAGGTTACGATCGAAATGCCAGAGCGACTATATTTGCGGTGTTAATTGGGTGTAAGAGAAAGTTTTCGTCGCAAATTGTTAACGCAAAATCGGTTACTTCGGCGTTAATAAAAATGGTTGAGCGTCGAAATTAAGGGCTCTATACGAGCATCGTCATTAGGGACGAAATAGGGTTGTATCCTGGCAGTAATAAGTCATGTCTGCCGCAGACCACCCCGCTAGGCGGAGGCAGGGGCATGCGATGGCGGGCCATTACCCGACCTACTAGAGATCTCTAAGTATGATCAACGACCAGTTTAAAGCCGCAGTTGTCATTGCAAATGATTGAGAAAATACATGTAATGTGTAATCGTTAGTAATAATGGTAAAACACTTTTATATCGTAAAAAATAATTTTGAGATATTTTCCTTTTGTTAAAAAAAGTATTTTAACATATCAGAATGTGAAAGTAAAGAATAAAACGGAGCAGTTTTTCAGAATTAATATTTGTTTAAGTTATATTATCTGTATAATATTTTAGTAAAATTTTTTATTCTTTGTTGGATTAAAATATATTTTTATAATTAATAAAATATGACTTATTTATATTTAATAATAAAATCTGTACAATATAGTGCTACGATTAAAACACATTTTAAAATATTACAAAAAATTCGAGCTTTTTTATTGCGTTTTTTTTTGTATACCGCCAAAGAAAGCAAATCAAGTATAAATAAAAGTAATTCGCACGATATAAATTCCTACGCAATATAATATCAAGAGCGAATACCATGTAAATACCTTGCAAATACAAATCCTGAACGTAAGCTGGGAACACTTTCCTGGGTCCCGGTATCAGTTCGGTCCATAAACTACGGAACCCGCCCCCACCGCGCCCGCTCCCTCGCCGGGGCCCATAAGCTCAGCCATTTTTTTAAATGCGTGCCTCGCCTGCCTCGGACCCACGAGCACGCTACATCGACGGTTTGAAGTAACTTTTATTTTCTTCGGCATAGTTTATTTTGCTCCAAGTGACAGTGATAACGAATTGTATGCTAGTTTTATTGCGCCGTTTCGGTGCTGTGTTCAATTAAGTACTTGCGCAAGAACAGGAGGTACGGTCAACGGATTGGTCAATTAAAGTTGATATAGTGCGCCGCGCTAGCTATGTGTTTTCGAAAGACATATTTACTGGCCTATATTTAAATATACGGTTTGGGAACAAAAATCTTAACCCATTTGTCTTCTATCTACACTATGTAAAGCTGGTGTGTCGGTTTGCGTATTGAATATTTGCAAAAATCAACTCGAAAAGATAACTTGCATATATTAGTGTAGAATAAAAAAATGTTTTATATTTATAAACAAGCTCTGAGCGTATAATTAAATATAATGTTTTGTTAAAATCAGTTAATTGGAAATACAAATTGATCTCTCCGTAATGTGCAGGTATTTCACGTTAAAAGGTCATAATATAATGGTGTTATAATTTGGACATTATGATAATTATTATGTATCCCAATTTCATTTGATATACGACATTTTTAATATTATATCATTAATTTTTATTCTTTTACATAATGCTATAAATTGTATGGTTATAAGTTAATTGATCGAAGTATTCTTTGGCTATTCATCGGCTAATGAGTAATCATAATTAGTATTTTCATACGTACCAGTAGTGTTTAATTTGCTAATATCAGGGTATAATGTCGACAATATCGTAATCAAAGCAAACACAGAACGCATTGTGAGCGCGACGCCTTCATTAGACTAAATAGATGATGTGCTGTGGTGAAGTGAAGCGTGTTCGCGATATCGACAATATTACATGTGACATTTACACTGCTGTTCGCGCTCTGATATCATTGGATAATGTTAAATATAGTAAATGTTAAATATCTCTTATATCTGTGTTACACAATACACTAGCCAACCGCCAAAGTCTCGTACGATTGTAATTTAGCGACGTGGTTATAAAAGAACTTTACTGAGGTTTAATATGTACTTGCGCCCTGAAAATACATTCAACAGATATACAGACAGACGTGAAAAGCGACTTTGTTATAAAACAAAGTCGCTTTTCTCTATGGATATAGGTATAGTAGGCGCCTGTTCTATTAGCAGCTAAGAATGATCCTATACAATTTTTTTTTTCTTAAAAATATGAATTTCAAAACCTCGTTGATACACCTGACTTTTATTAATAAACAGAAGTTTGAATACATTAGTGTGTATTATTTATAAATTTTAATATCGTACGCTTGGGAATTCGGCTGTTTATTTATATTTTAATGTCACAAAATGTTGATAGAACAGTTATTTATTTTTATCAAAAACATAGATTATAAATCAAAGAATTATATGAAACTAAATTTAGCTATTAACTTAAATATAGATTTTGATTTCGGTCAATTTCATAAAGAGACTAATTTTTAAATAATGTTTCCGAATACTCAGTTATTTATAATTTATATGCAAGGTCAGTCTTCTTTAAAATCTGGCTCACTTTATCAGGTTAAAAGTTCAGACAGTTCAAAAGTAAGTTTTAAACTGTTAATATAAAATACAATAATATAACATCTACAGGAGTAATTGTTAAAAAAAGTGTAGTCATCAAAACATGAAACTGATAGTTTAGTCTACGAGTGTGTTTATATTAAAAAGCCCACAGCCAAAAAGCCAACAGATACAGAGACTTACATTTGTTGTACCTATATTTTGATAATTCTTGTTTTAGATAATTAGCTAAAGTTTTTAAATGTTATCATCGAATTTAATAAAGTAATTTCATCTTTAACGTATTAAGGATATTCTAATTATTTAGCGATAATAAAATATAGTAAAGAAATTTAGTATCAATCAACATTTATTCCAAGCGGCGCAAGTATAAAAGCCTTGACGAAACTTTTATCTTTGCTCAGTTTAGAGTGGAAACTTGGTCAGTGGGGTCCAGATGCTCGTTCTCTTTTTAAAGATCTCTCAAAGAGACTTTGGGAGTCAACTGGGGACCCAAGAGCTGGTAGCTACCTCGGTCAAAGGATCAGCTTGGCCATTCAACTGGGTAACGCTGCCAGTATTTTGGGAACTTTACCTAGATGCAGTGGCTTAGATGTAGACCTCTACAATCTTTTGTAATAAATTATCCTTTTTTATTTTTTTTTTGTAATTGACTTTAGTTTATTAATTTTAACAAACGATATTTAAAAATGGTTTTGTTATCCTAAAGATATTCTCGCCATTCATACTTAGTCGCTAGCTGATTGCCAGGTAACGTTGATCAAAGTGGCCAGAATTCAGGGTGCCAAAATAAAATAAAAAAAATTAGTTTATAACATATTTATAATTATATAATTGGTATTAATACAGAAATTAATTAATTATTGCAATAAGCGAGTTGCCATATTTATTTTGGCAAATACAAATCAAAATTATACTTTTTGAAATTACGTTTATGTTGAAACGATTTTATTTCGATTAGGATTATAAATAAATATAATATATAATAAACGTAAATAATTACCGTTGATTATTTACACTTTATTAAAACTATTACTATTATATTACTATGGATATTTAGCTTTGAATCTTGGATATAAATCATACATACATATTATACCTACTTGTATGACATTAGTCATCTTAAAAATATATAATATTAACTGCTTTTCGCGATTTCACTCGCATTTATGTTTACTGCTTCGATCCTGTGAGTCGTAACGTAATGTAATATAGCCTCATGTAGCTTTCAAATCAGATGAGTAGTTTCAATGATTACCCCATACAAATTTAAAAAAGTAAAAGCACCTCTATAATATTAGACTAGCTTTTACATCTTTTAAAATTTATATATTATATTATGAATTATATATATTTACAAAATTATGAGGATAACATTTAGATATAGACTAATGTCATCGTCAAAATTTTGTGGTAAAGGTTAGTTTTGTTTGTAATTCTTAAATTATATATGGTACCCATGTAAAAAATAACTGGTCAAGTGCGAGTAGGACTCGCGCACCGAGGGTTCCGTACAAACTTATAGAAATCTATATAAGACTAACCCATCTACACCATTTGTGGTCTTCATCATCAGTTCCAACATAAGTTACTATCAAAAATACCTAAATCGGTATACGCTTGCCTATTATATTTGAGGAGTTCCCTCAATTTCTCCAGGATCCCATCATCTGATCCTGACCTGAAGACAATGGGACCACCTTGGAAGTATACCTTTTCAAACAAAAAAAAAAATTTGAAAATCGGTACCCAAATGGCGGCGTAATCGGCGAACAAACATAAAAAAAAATTAAATACAAGGTCGAATTGAAAACACTCCTTTTTAGAAGTCGCTTAAATATAATCAAATATTATGTAAATATGGATCACGTCCCAAAAACTATTTTGAAACTACTTAGGAGCACTTTAATTTAAAACACGATCATGGATGCAATCCATGGAAACACAAAATTTTATTTTAAGTACTAATACACCTTATACTTTCAAAAAAAAAGTTATAGCGCGATTCAGGATACACCTAGCGCCATCTTTTGACAATTTCAATGAACTAACTTGTTGACTTTGACATTAACAACATAATTATATTATATTTTATTCTCGTTTTATTTTTATTTATATTCTACTACACTCCACTACCCCTGCACTACGTTCGTAAAATATTTAGATTTACACTATCAATCAAAATATCGAAATATATATTAGTGTTGCCAAGACGAAAATAATTAGTCCTTAATTCGAACAAAACTAATTGTTTATTTATAAATAACTAATTATACTACTAATAACCAGAAGACTTATATGTGTAGATAAATAAGTAAATTAAATAACTCGATCTGTTTGAATTTAATTTTAAAATTTTCGTACTAAGTCAATACGAGTACTTAAATCAAATCGCGTGAAGCTCTTATATTGAATGTTAATTACGTAATGACGTTATAAATCGACGATAAAACTTTTAAATGAAAAGTTTATTTTATAATTTTTAGCGCGTTTAAATAATAATTAAAATAAAATTTTTTATTATTCGAGCAGAATTATATCACAGTTAATGTCATAATGTTGTAATAGATGGCATTAGCTGTACGCTGCATCGCGCTATCATTTTGTTAGCTGCGATATATAAATTGCATTGCGTTGTTTATAAAGGTTTGCTGCTTTTTAATGTTTTCGTATTGATACAAATTTCTTCTCAGTGTTTGTAAAATTGTTTTTTTGACCATGCTCAACTTCTATGTTAATTTGTTACAAGTACATATAATTTTAATTCTAAGATTAATATATTTTCCGCTTGATCAATTTACAACTTGATACATTTACGCGTTCCTGAGAAAAAGGTTGAAAGACAGACGTACAGACTGACAGACACACGAACAGAAATTTACAGTTTTCGGATTTTTTCCTTTATTTGTACCATAAGATCTTACTTCTTGCCAAATTTCATCGTGCTAGGTCAATGGGAAGTACCCTATAGGTTTTGATTCCCTTGCGAAAATGCTAAAATGGTCAAAATATACGACATATTTTCCATTATCTTTTGATTGCGTTGACTTAGAACTTTAATATTTTTACGGCCGCATGTCATCGTAGACTTGAGTATATGATATTAATTTCAACATGATACGTCTATGCATTTCTGAGAAAAAAGGGTTGACATCCCGACAGACAGACAGACAGACAGACAGACAGACAGACAGACAGACAGACAGACGGACAACAAAGTGATCCTATAAGGGTTCCGTTTTTCCTTTTAAGGTACGGAACCCTAAAAATAGTTCATAATATTTTTGTCTGCCTGTTTATATGTCAGTATGTCCGTTTGTTTGTTCCGGCTTATATCAGAAACGACTGGACCGATTTTGACGGGACTCTCACTAACAGATAGCTAATCTTATAAAAAGTAATTTAGGCTACTTTTTCTTAGAAATTTTATTTATTTTAATTTTTCGCAGACGAAGTTGCCGGCACCAGTTAGTGTATAATAAAAAATATCTTTTTATATTTAATTTAAGAATCTTTTTAACTTCCAACCCAAAGAGAAGGGTATTATAAGTTTAACGCGTATATCTGTGTCTGTCTGTGGCATCGTAGCTCTCCAACGAATGGACCATTTTTGATGCGTTTTTTTTAGTTTGAAAGTTGAAGTAATTAAAATGGTTCTTGGGCTTAATTTATTAAGCTCTGTTCAGACGTATAAAGGTTATAAGTTCTTTTCTAGTTCTTGAAAGGAACTGATCAACTTCTTTTTCTTCTTTCTTATCAATCGACCCGAAATGTATACTATGAATTATATTAAAAAACTAGCTTCCGCACGCGACTTCGTCCGCGTGGAATAGTTACTTTAGGCTAATAATGCATTATTTTAGAAGAAATAGGTTATTAGGTAAGCATAAAAAAGGTTATAGTCAGCTTACCTTAAAAAATAGACATATGCTGTCGCGGACTTTTTTTAGAACTTTTAAAAGGGAACAATTCTCTCTTACATGATTTTTGAGAAACTTTAACCGTTTAAGCAGCACACGCAGCGTAATCTCTCTTAATAGGATAAGGATAGGATCCCCTGATTTTGAAACATTCTTCATTGGTCCTCCGCTCCTTTTTTTCTTAGCGTGATAATATATAGCCTATCCTTCCTCGATAAATGGGCTATCTAACACTGAAAGAATTTTTCAAATCAGACCAGTAGTTCCTGAGATTAGCGCGTTCAAGCAAACAATCAAACCAACAAACAAACTCTTCAGCTTTATATATTAGTATAGATAAAAGTTCTGTAACATTGACCTGATGCTGCAACATCATTTGGAATCAGCAGAAAACACAACTCCTCACCAACTTATAGCTGATTATGATGATGTCGCTCGTTATATAAAATTATGTAGAGTAAAATAATTTATTTGTATAAAAAGACGTTTAAAGTTTATTATATATATATTTATGTTCAAAGAAATAATAAAGTACTTTTGCATTTCTCAATCTCCGTAGAGAAAATATATGGTTCCGTCTATAATGTAAATTTGATTTTAATGATAAGTTTTACTTTTTTAAAACATCATGAAAATTTCATCGTGCAAATATTTTCCAACAATTCGATGACAGTCACGCGGAGAACACAAAGAGTTTTTGCGTCGCACGAGACCTTCATTAGGGTAACTAGACGAGGTATAAGCAACGAATAGCGTGTTTACAAGCTCTAAATGTGCTCTCTAGATAGTTTTTATGAAAGCACCACTACTGATGTTAGTCAAACCAACTCCAGTCTAGGTCTACACACACGGACATTAAAATAACATTTACCAATTTTGTTTTAGAGGGAAAAGTAAGGATTTCTATATGGGTATGTGTCTTGGTAATATGTTTTAATGATATTAAGGTTTATTATGATGTCATTTGTTATCTAGGCAGTAGGCAGTCTTGACTAGTGTGTGTGCCCGTCCTTAGTTGTCGCGGTGACGGTTGCCCACTCCGACCGCAGGAGTGGAGCTGAGTGTGGCAATTAAAACTTGCGAATGTCAAGTAGGGACCTGACGAGACCGAGCGTTATTATTATTTTTCATTTTAAACGAACAAATAAACGACACCGTTTAGATATGTTTGTCATTAATTATTAAAGTTGCAGTCTTATAAGTATGCGTTCCTAATTACTCAGATGTAGATTATACAATGTTGCCATAAACATGTACTTTTAAAACGCATCAGCAGTACGCTTATTTTATATAAAATTAAAAATGAAGTTAGTTTTATTTCGCAGTACGTTATTTTATTTAGGGTCGTAATGGGATTGGTGATGTCGCGTCCGACACGTCGCGATAAAAATTAATCTTATTCCAGTGCTTAAAATATGTTTTCTGGGTCAACCGTGTTACGTAACAATGCGAAATAATTTGAGCCAACACTTTAACATTTTTGAAATGCAGCTAAATTACGCTCGAAACTATAGTACTTTTAAAACCTTGTTTACCAACTCAAGCTGTCAGTTGTTCACTTCGACAAGTCGAACACTGCCGAAATTTGAGCCAATTAAACCAACAATAGGAACGAAACATTTTTGGATAATTTCGGTGGATTGTTAGGGGCTACTATTTACTTATTTTAAACATGCTAAATGCCAGTCAAAGTATAGGTATCTCTAACCAATTTTTTTGTTTTTTAATTTTTAGTTCAATAATGTGGAGCTTAGTTGTCGTTTTTGTTGCTTCTTATACACAGCTTTTTATGAATATAGATGATCATATACCTACTACTTGCCTTTGATATGCTATTGATCGATTTTAAATCCGATCCGATCCGATTTGTTCTTTTTCTGCACCGTCTTTTTCACTATGTTGTTCTTCTTAGTTATATTACGAATTTCAATTTTTTCTATCCATAGAGTTTTGTTCAAATCTGTACATAATATACCAAATGTGTTTGTTACTTATCTATACTAATATTATAAAGTTGAAGAGTTTGTTTGTTTGTTTGAACGCGCTTTTTTTGGATTGAAAAAATATTTTTGTGTTAGATAGTTATTTTATTGAGGAAGGCTATATTATATCACGCTACGACTCATATTAGAAAATAAGTAACTATAAACGCGAGTAAAACCGCGAGGGGCAGCTAGTTTTATCAATAAAAGCCGATAGACATTTCAATACGGATAATGTATTTACGAGTATATTTAATGCTTTACGTTTCATTATTACAATAATTTTAATTCCATGCCCGCAAATATCCGATCAACATCCGGGCGCAGACCTAAATCCAGTAATGGGCAATTCCACAATGATTTCATCCATCCATCCATGACGAGCGTATAATGGCTTAATCTTCGAATCGATACATTTAAACGACTCGACTCATAAGAGAATGCGAAACACTTAAAACCCCTAACATCCACAGGGTCATTAACGTTTTCATAAAAGGCTTATAGCCCACGTTTCCTTTTCCCGCTAACATATTTTTCATGGGCTCACCCATTTCCGAAACTCCTTCGGAATATAGGTGAAACGGGTAATCTGCAACAAGTTTTTATGTCGTCATTCAAGTGTTTTTACACGTGTAAACCGTTATTTGCAAATTTTATGCCTCCGAGAATGGTCCCTTTGTTATTGAAAGGTTAAAGTTACTCAATACAACACTGTGTTATGATATTTAGATTGTTACTTTTGAAATAATCTCTTGCTTTCCTTATACATTTTAAAACTAGATTCAATATCGTTTTCTTTTTTAATGCGAGTTTTCATAGATACTACTTGCCTCTATTATTTACGGAAATAACTATTCGTTATACATTTTATTTGAAAAACAAAAAGCCATTAAGCAATTAATTGAATTGTGTTCCAATCGGTCATCATTTATACATATCGATACCTCCCATGTAAGTTGTTGTAACCCCAAAATTACAATTTTACAGTAGAGCACTTTTAATCCGTTTTAGTTTGAAAGTTACAACAAAATACGCCTGAAAAAAGGTAACTTTCCTTGAAAAAAAAAAGATTTTTGAAATTTTTTGACTTTGAATGCATTAAGCAATGCAAATTCGTGTAGTATTCAGTAAAAACGCTAACGGCCATTTTGTGGCTTACAATAACTTACGTGGGAGGTATCGATTTATTTTGATTAGGACTTATAAAAATAATTTATTTTCTTTAATCTTATCGCGATTATCTTTGACAGTTCAATTTAAATTACCGGCGAGGCTTACTGAAAAAAGTTATTTATGTAGTTTTCTAATAATTTATAGCTTAATTAAAATAAAACGCAAAAAAAGATAATTTAATCTGCAATTTTGGTTCCATATATGACATAAATAATGTCAATACATAAACAGTAACGTTAAATTTTACGTTTTCGGGAATAGTGTTAATACAAAATCAAATCGAAAAATACGATGTGACCACACCGCCAAAGTAATAACCGACCGCTAATTGTTTAATATTTAATTTTATTTCATTTAATTTTTCACTACGGCATGTGCACCAGATATATGGACACCGCGGTTTCAGAACAAAGTTGTGCCAGACGAAACTATTTACGTTTTGTAATTGACACAATAAAGAATGGTAATATTCGAAATGGCTGTTTATATCTCGGAATCTTGGGCAGAAGCGCTAGAATCAATTGTTCGCACGTGGTTAACGGGCCAGGAGAGGCGATAAGCGAAACTTATGGCCAGTATTCCGCTTAAAATAAAATATATGCACATATTTGTAAAGAATTTTACTGCATACTTAGTTTGAATTTTACTTTCAAGGCTTGTAGGTCGTGGTATTTATAGTTTCTTTTTAATTGTATGTTTTATGTATTATACTAGGCTTTGCTTGTGGTTTCGATGGCGTTAATGTACATTTTACATGCTAGATACCTATCCAAAACTTATTTTTCTACCTGGTATGATACGCGCGTTACTGTTAGTTAATCGTGTTTGTGCCGATAACTTTCACGTTAGTGCAAACAATAGTTGACAAAATTTTATCATAATCTCATGGAATACTATGGCAACGCATTATAAATACAATATAAATGAAATATTTTTACTGAAATACACTGATGTCATTATTGAAAAAAACCTTCTAGGTGTATGATAAAATTGGTAAACTAATTTTCAATATATTATACTAGCTTTTACTTTCAGCTTTGCTCGTGTTAATTCCGTATTATAATAGTACGCGTTTACACATAAAATATAGCCTATAACTACCTAGAATATGTAACTTTGTCAAATGTTAACATAATGTTTAAAATAGCTTCAGGATTCGGAGTTTACTACGCACATACAACATTCGCTCACTTTTTATCATATTAGTGTATATTTTTAACTTTCTTACATATACTTAAATATTTGCTCAACATTTCAGAAATAAGAACTACAATTCGTAGCGGTCACCTTTAGTAAACACGTTTTCATCTTTTTACAAATAGATGATCGTTATGCGGTTCTCTTAACTTTTCGACTATCCTGCGTAATACGAGTTCTGAAAAACCTGACCCATTCGAGCTCACCCGCGGGGTACTTTTGCGGAGTCCTTTCCGACGAGAGAGTCATTAGGCAAAAAATGAACGATTACTCTCGAGAAACGGAAAAAAATGCTGTGCTCACGTCACGCTGATCGTACAAAGAGTGGGTGAAAAGCTAAAATTTTCGGTATTTTTTCATTCTGCTTTGAAATATATTGTGCGAAACGTTATTAAACATAGGTATTTTTAGAAACTATTTACTCACATGCATTTATTATTTTATATTTTATGTAAAAAATTTTATGCTTAGAATTCGTGTATCATAAATTTTTATGACAACACTGAATTATATAAAAAGTTTAAACATATTGACATACACGTGAATTTTCTCGTGCAATCTTAACCACAGCGAGAACGCAATAAAATATGAATGTCCCAATAATAAACTTTAAAAATAAGTCACAGGCGAGATGACATCCAACAATAACCCCTCGGCGTGATAAGAAACAGAATAGAGACCGAGAGCCAATTTCGTCGGCAATAAACGCCAATATAAAAAGCCCACGGTTGGAATGCGGCGTATTGGTACAAATAAAGTCGTAGTACTATGTCCACGTCGGGGCGCATATATCATTTTTATCGCTCGCACTCCCTGCCCGTTTATTCATTGCTTACCTATTGCACACACGCTCCTATGATGACTGGGCTGTTACCACTGGTTTCAATGTTTTCCAAATTGTACATTTTTTTTCTGTTGGTTTAAAATATTACAAGTTAAATTTATCTAATTCGCTCTAGAATTGGTTAAATTGTCACGTAAACATTTGACCATATATCAGATTTTTATGAAATTAAGTAAGTATAAAAAAATAATTACCTACAGATATAGAATATGTAGATGATGTTTATTTTTTTTTAAGAATTTCTATTTTTTTTATAGTTATAATTTCGGACATTAACTTGTTTCTAAATCCATATTATATATAAACACGCGCTAAAAAAAAATGATTAATTAAAATTAAAAGTTTAGTATGTTAATAATTATGTATGAAATAAAATATACGTATGAAATATAAATTTCACTCTAGCTATGTCGTTTGTAAACAAAATCAAAGTAATGTTACGGATTTAATACATGTTTTCCAAGAGGATAAGTTTTATATCAAAATGCGAACTTTATCCGGATTTCCGATAATAAGATACGCGACACGCGTGAGTGCCCCGGGCGTAACTCAACTTGTAAAAGCGAACTTTTAGAAGTCACTTTTTGTAAAACATTGAATATTGCTCGCAGCAATGTTCGCACTAGTTTATTAAAAGTATTCATTTTATTTTTTAATGTACTTGTAATAAATTTTATTACATAAATGTCGAAATGTACAAATCGAATTTATGATAAAAATTTTAGTATCTACCATAATAATTATAGACTATGTACTGTATATACAAATAAAAATAAATTAAGGATAACATTTAAAAGAAATTACAATATAATATATATAAAAAAGGGAAAATTAACTGTTTATAAATTTTAAAAATTACTGTATAAACCATGTCCGCGCGGAATGATGGCAAGAATGCTAGCATCATTTTCTCTTTGAATCGCAATTCCGATTCTCTGGGCGAAAAATTATTAATTAATTATTATCGATCGAATTAGGGTGCTAATTAAACAAACATTATCGAGTCATGATATAATTTTGACAGTATATCTGAGTTTTGTATGAAATCGTCTGCTTTAACTGTTAAAAATTTAAATAAGAAAACAAAAACTGTCACTTGATTTCTATATAATAAAACCTTAACCCTTTATAGCCTGATTTACGAAAGTGTTTTATTTTTAAATATTAGCTGTTAGTGTTTGCTGGAGGGTCTAGATGAAGGAAATAGTTAAAAAATCACAATATTAATTTTACATATTTACTTAGAAAATAAAACAGGTATCAATTTTGATACTTCAAGCATAAGGCCATACAGAAATCAGATATAGCTAGGCTAAAACTAATAGTAATGTAAACATTTGGTTTAAAAGATCGGTATCAAAATTGATACTCTAGGCTATTAAGGGTTAATTCAGTTTTAGTTTCGTGATTGCCAATCGTTTAATCGATAAGTGATAAAGCATGTTAGTCTTATAATTTTTATTTATTACTTGAAATTCATTCAAATTATGCCAAATGTATTATCGATGGATGATATGGTTACAAAAAATTGTGTTATGTATATATAAAAATAAAAGAAGTTAAATTATTATCGATTATAGAATAAAAGTGTAAAATGGTTTTACCTATAAATAATATAAATAAAAATGTAGTAAAAAGAAAATGATTTTATGCAACTTGAAAATCATCTATCACTCGTATTTCAGTCCTGCAGTTTTTTGTCGAGATTTATAAAATCCTAGAACTCATGGTAAGCCTCGTCGTAACAATCGCCCGTTTGACTGAGACTATATTTCTTTTTTAGAACTTTTAGTGTTCACGTAATTTGTGACTAATATCGCTACATATTTTTTTATTCTTCCAGTAATTATATTTATGATACGGACTTTACTTCTTTTGTTTATTGAAATGTACTTACGTAGTTTGAGTTTATAATTTGACACAAAAAATACTGTTTATTTCGTCTTAATTATAGTTATATCTAATATAGTAGTTTAAGTACAAATAGATATTTTCATATGAATTATGAATTATTTTTAATTTAATGCATTCTACGTATATGAAAGAGAAAATAATAAATTATTTGATTATAAATCTTACACAGAATAGAAATGAAAAAATACGTACGGTTAGGTAAAGTTAATAATCTTAACAGAAATGAATTATCAAAATTTTAATTATTCAAATCCATTTAAATTAAAGATACCGGGGTTTCTAAATATCCCAGAAGCAGAAATAGCTAGAAACACGAAACCTTCCTAAAATTATTACGGAGCGGAGAGGTTATCGCACGGCAGGCGGCCATACATACCGTGGTACGGCTAAATTCAAAGCGTGAACTATTTAATCAACTCATGAAATATGCATTCACCGAAATTCTGTCTCGGCCAGTCCATCAGCAGAAGCCTTATCGACGACGGCGCTTATCATCAACAGGTTCGCTACCGGCTCGTATGCTGTTATCTCTTGCTACAAATACTAAGGGTTCGGTCACTCCTGAATTGCCTTAAAGCACGTTTTATTTACATGCGATTTTACGTTTTAATGCGCCGTGTTAAGGTCGACGGTCACTTGAATGTGGGTCGAGTCTAGGGCATAATCACAGATAAACGCATTGTCACAGTGTATTACGGGGCCAGTCGCCTAATGCGCCTAATTCACGACATTGTAGACAAGTCTCCCTCCTCTATTGGACTATAACTACATTATAATTGAATCACGAATTTCCTAAATTAGTTTCATAGTGCGATTACGTTGAAATAGTTTTACAAGTTGTAAGTTTTATTTACGTTTAACCGAACAACAATGTGTCGCGTTCATTAACGTGGGTTTACGTCTTTGACAAATGGTTGTTCGATATTGCCACTGCGTCACACACACTGTAATTGGTTTCCTCGGCGTAATGAAGAACGAAACAATTTATATTCTCATAAATCTTTTCAAACAATTGAGTTTTTTTATAGTTTAGTACCAGTTAAAGAATTAAATGATAAGGAAGCAAATTAATAAGATTATTATGAATATGACTATTTAAAATACGTACCTAAATATTAAATATGATCGATTTAATTGTAATTTGATTGTGACATAAAATGACAAATTATTTATATTAATAGGAACATAGATAAACACGAAAATAATAGTAAGTGCCGTTTAAATATATTCTAAGAGTCATTGTAAGAATATTAACGGTCCTTATTATTACTTTTGCTAAGGGATTAGTGTAAGATTTTATACCAACAGCACAAATAAAACTAAATCGATAATGGTGTGTATTATTCAAATGAAATGGTCCTACTATTAATTTTGCTGCTAAGTTTAAAGATTCTTAGCTCTTATTCTTTGTGGTTCTAAACTTGCTCAATGACTTATATTCGTGTGTTCAATTTCCCAAAAGAGCCCAATTTCTGTTAATAATTTCCGTTAAAATTAGTTAAACTGTTTTGGACATAGGAAAAAACATATAATTCCAAAGAAATTTTGCATATTAGGGGTCGCCTAGCGGTCGGAATTTGCCCGTAGTACATTAAATTTTCAGCCGATTTCACGATTGACCACAGATAATCTATTCTCAATTTGACCACAGACTTTAAAAATAAACAAAAAGGTTTATATTCGTGTGCGTTTCAAGTATATGGTATTGTGTGTAATGTTTTTTTCATTTATTTAATGTATTTTTATGCATAATTTTTAAAAAAAAATTTAGCATTCCTCTCTCCTTCTCTGTAAAAACTTTATGTATAAAAATTTCAGTCTACTCCGTCCGCGCAATTTGCGTAAAAATAAGAACAAAGTTTTGGCTTCACATATCAATGTATAAACATACTTGTAGTTTCGAAATGTAAAAACTCATTATATCAAACTTCGAATGTAAATATTAGATACTTCAGCAAATTGTTTTAAAACAGCTTTTCACGATTTATTGGAAAAACGTGATTGAGATTGGACCCTCGTTGATTAGTTAGAGAGGTGACGTCTCGACTGTACAACGGAAACGTCGTCTCAGCGGAACGTGTGCTTGGCTGCAGACATTTTTCAGATCTATCAGATTAATGATAAATTTCAAAGTATACGTCTTTAACTTCAGACCGGACAATGTAACGATAAACAAAATGTAAAAAAACTTAGTGCGTATTACAATAATTTTTGTATTAAATTAACTTTTAATTAAATATCTCTATAAATTTTGATTTAACGAAGGTCCACTGCTAATTGTTTAATTATTTCACTCTGATATATCATTAATCCAAAAGAATGCTGTATTTTATATAAATTATTTTATATTGTCAATATTTATTTACATAATTACTAAGCTGTTAGCTATATTGGATGATTCATCTGTTAAATGTATTTTGTAGCAATGATGTTGAAATGAAATTGCAAAGTCGGTTGTTTATATTTGGTGGTGAAGTAATATAACACCACTGCCACTGGATCCAACGGCCAATGCACTTTGGTAAAAAATTCTCACTAGAGGAAATAGAATCTTGAAAATTTTTTTATCCCCATGAATGGGAACCTAATCTATATCAGTTTAAGACAATGATATTATATATATATTATATCGTATATGTATGCCATATCGTCATTGATTTTGGCATCTAGCCGACCACTCTGGACGACGTTGCCTAGCAACTAGTTAGCTACTGAATATGCCAGACAATTAACGAGCTTGTTAAATTTGGAAAAAGGTATACATTTTTAACATTATATAGTACCAGTGAACGTAAGAGATCTATAGTTATAATACCATCGGTTTGAGACATTAAAATTGACACAAAGTAAGGACGCGAACATTATTGAAAAGTTGCAACATTTTATATGAGTCGTAGTTGCTTTAATTACGCTCTTCCAATGACTGTTATAGCGCGTAAAACGCGAAACGTCGTACAACATGGCCTTTGTAAACACTATTTTTATTATTATTTGCTCAACAGGTACAGGTTTCAAAGTATCTTGTAATACTTGTAGATAATGGACGGACGGATGTTTATAGATCTTTCACGTAAAAATTACTAAACAGATTTTGGTGAAAATTTACAGTAACTTTACCTCAGAGTAAGATATAGGCTACATTTTTAACTTTATCAACATAAAAGGCGGGGACGCTGCGGGTGTGGCAAGTGTATAATATTTTCTCTTGATATAGTTAATAAAGTATTCATTTTTTGATTTCTAAGACTTAATTGTTACTATAATAGAGAATGTTTTATCAAATACGAATGTAAGTATTCGTATTTGGTAAAATATTCTCTGCTGTAGTAACAATTAACGTCCAAACATTTTATTTCAATTTTAGTACAAGTTGCATGACATTTATAAAATTATTTATTCGTAATAAAACTTCTAGTATTACTTAACCTTGATAATCTAGATACTATTTGTTGAAAAAAATCTTCATATTTTTGTACTTAGAAAAAAATTGTGGTGAATCTAACTATTCTTATTTTTCGTTCCAATTTCTTAAGAACAAAGACTTTTATTTATAATAATGTGTAGTAACAGATTTTCGAAACGGTAATATGAAAGAGATTTATAAATAATCTTATTCCGATCACGATAGTATTTTATTGCAAATTATTCTCGACGACTAGTTTATTCTTTATATTTATATTTAAGAGGGAATATAAATTATTTGAGCGTGTTAAAAAATACTAAGCTTAGTTTTATAGCACTCTGTCAGTGCGAAGCGACGCCGACGTCCTGAATGACCTACACTGTCAGACGCACTTGCTCTTTCCGAACGGTCGTCTCAATTGCTTGGAACATTTCAATTTTATCTCCGGCCACGCTAAAAACAATCTTATGTTAAAGTCCTAAGGATTAGGGCCGTAGAAAATGTTATTTAGCCACCCCACCTGGACGTTTATGTTACATTGAGTTAAAATGAACTCCATCGTAAGTAAAATAAGGTCGATTTTTATATTGTTTTCTTATTGGGTATGTCGTAAATGTAATGTCCACTGCGTTGCGTATCGATTTCGACCCAAGACAATAAACAGTAGCGGCAGTTATTAAAATAATTTTTATTACCGTTATTTTTGAATTATTCATTAGTTTATATATGTGTGATTATCTGAAATAATGTGATATGTATGGCGCATTTTTCATACCGCCACGAAATATATTGAAGACACTCTAGGTCTTACTTTGAAGTTAATGTCGGATTTTATTACGATAGCCGTAGAGGCTATATTACCTCGGAATCAGTATACCTATTAGTGCTTCACAGTACTAGTAAAGGCGGGCAATAAATGTAGCAAAGGGCGTGAGATAGGTACAATAAAAATGAATTATTAGCACAAAACATTCGCGCGAACCTAACTCAGTATTTAATTTTCATAACACTGTTCCATTTTGCTTTGCGATTTAAAAGTCTATTAGATGATATAAATTTTGTAAATAACATTTTCATTATATTGTTTTGATTACATTGTTTATTTAAGTACACTTGTATACACGATAATTTCTGTTATTTACTTGTAAATAGTGAAGACTTAAAATATTTTGTTTGACTTATTTTATGACGATTCAGTTGTTATTTTTTATAATATTACGATTATCTCTGGTTTGAAAATTATTCTAGACCAATGAATATGTTTGTTCATAAAAGGTTCCGTGGACAGAATTCTGATAAGAACTAGTAACCTGGAAAATTTGAATTGAAATACTAATTGGACAGCGATTCGTTTAAAATCTGCTAAAACTGTTTTGCTGCCGTCGGGTTATTTCAACTTAGGTATAGTTAGGAATATTTTACATTATGATGCCCTGAGAAATTTGAATTTTATGAAGATAATGAATCACTTTACATAGACTATTTTAATTATGCAGATTATAATACTTGGAATAAGGTTGCAAGTCCACATGTGGGTGTTAACACCTCGTAAATGTCAAGTAAAGTGCAAGAAAGACAGATAGCATACGAGATTTTTCATTTTTAAAGAAAATTTGCATATTTTTTTTATTTCGTGGTAGCCGCTAAATCTCTATTCAAGGGGGTGCATTATTCATTTGTATTTGCTAAGACAATGCAAGGCGTGTTATTCTACAAAAGTTCAAAAGTATTAGGCGACAATTAAATTTCTAAATTTTAATCTTGAAAGCGATATAAAAAATCTCTGTAACCTAGTAACAGCTGATGGGCCGTATGTAGTTGCGAAAGCTGCGAATGTCAAAAATAAGGCTTTGATAGTCAATTATTTTAGGCGTAAAGCAATGAGAAATAACTTATGTTAATCATTATGATAGTCTGAGATGCAAACGTATTAGTGTAATTTTATAAAATAGAAATAATAAAAATGTTTTAATATGGTCTTAGCGTACCCCTTCCCCTCGCGGGACCTATGCTCTTTATAATTTTGTAGCTTATCTGCCACAAGTGACAATGTGAATCCGAATATTGCAATCAAATAGAAAGGGACACGACCAAATGAATACAACAATTTTAAATGGAAAGCCTCAATCAACATTCAATTGTTAATCGTTTGTGTGACGCGAGAGTCGTGAGACACATTTTTTGTTTTTGAATTGTTTTTTTTTGTGAATCAATTTAATTGATTCTTATTTTTTTAATCGGTTATAACTCGATGATCACATATATTGCAAATAAATAAATCCGCTCTTAATTGAAGTTGATATATATTTTATGCAATAACAATAATTATTTATTTAACAAAGTAATGTTTGATTGTGATCGCAATACGTGAATACTAGATGGTTTTAAATGAAATATGACGTAGTTCTGATTTTATTATATCTACATACATATACACTGATAGAATTTTTTATTAGCTCTCTTCCAAAAATTGTCTATCTATGTATGTATTTAATGTTTACTGTAATAAAATCGTATATGTATCTTTACACCCTATAAATAAATTAAAATTCACCTGCGAATTTTTAAAAATATAGATTTGAAAGTCTTCTGTCTCTCACTGCCTGCCTCTTCAGCCAATCTTCAAAATGGTAGAACCAATTTTGATTTTACGTTTCAACAGATTGACATCCTTTGTGGGATACGGGTCTCTTATAGAGATCGCTAGTCAGCCTGATCTGACATTATTCAGGTTCAGCGTCTTTCCGCGATGCTTCTAATATTCTACGTTGACGATCTACCTACATTGCAGTTCTCGGGTGGAATATCCATTCCAGCATCTTGGCTTCCAAAGTCCAACCATTTTTTGTAACGCGTGAACTATGTGGGTTATTCCAGTTCTTCTACGGATCTCATTATACCTATTTCAACCGTCTTGAAAGATAATAAACCCTTTAAATTGCCCGCTGAAGACTAAGTTTTCAATTAAGGCCTATATT
Organism: Hypolimnas misippus; assembly: GCA_037950945.1. Taxonomy (NCBI): domain Eukaryota; kingdom Metazoa; phylum Arthropoda; class Insecta; order Lepidoptera; family Nymphalidae; genus Hypolimnas; species Hypolimnas misippus. The sequence continues at coordinate 5,422,433 of JBBEEQ010000024.1, forward strand.
TAGTGACCATGTTTCGGAGCCATGTATCTACAATCACACGTACTTTTGTACGTGCTTCTGGAATTAAGGTGAATTTTTAGTTTAATTTTTATCTCAGAAATACCCGGGCAAACTTGCAGTTGTAAATCAGTGCTGAATTTGTGGCTTAATCAATTAAACAGGTATCAATTTAATTATATTCATCGTAAATGTCAAATATATTTCATTTTCTCTCGGAATTATGTAACACGGGTGATATTGATCTGAGGTGTTACAATCGCATGCATAATAATTTTAGATTATTGATGGCTGACTGACGAACTGACACACAAATCCGCTTATACGAGCTTACTGATTAGGGAGTCAAGAAGATATTGATCTTTTGCAGTTATTTTAGTTACGACGTGAAGTAACAGTCTGTTTCGAAAAAATATCCATCTCAAATACCAACATTGCATCCACAGCTATATACGGAGCCAATAAAACATTTAAACGCATCGCATAATAACGCATCACACTCAACGACCCCCATTAAGATCTCAGAATCTTGTGTCGGGGGTTCGGAAACACCCAGACCACGACAAACATCTGTATGGCCAATACACACGTTTGCCGTGAGCGGGGATCGAACCCGCGACCGTTAGCGCTTTAGTTGCAGTGACAATTGCGCCAATGCGTCTGTCAATTTAAAAGATAATTAAAACATTCTTAGCTCATTACAACCGCTGTCCCATAAAATTCTGTTTAAAATTCCTCATAAGAAAATAGCTGCGTTTTAAATAATAGCTTTTCTTGATAGCATCTTGTCTTTTCGCATCTATATTTATCTCGTGTTAATAATGTACAGTGTTGTCTTGAAATAAAGTGTTCTTGAATAAAACACGTATGCAGTATCGCGTTAAGTTGGGGTCGTCTCAACTGCCATCTTTGCTAACGCGTGCTATTAACATGTAAATGAGAACGGAACTTGCTTTGTCTGCATTTCTAAGAACACGTTCCACATTCGAGGCAAATAATCTTCCCCTGTTAATAAATATTTTAACAGCAATTTTACTTATGGTGGTGTTATTACATTTTAAGCTGTATATGGAATTATTATAGTGTGTCGTAATTGGATTTGACCTAATGGTAATCAATTAAGCTTGTTAGGAATTAGTTGTATATTGATATATAACGCAAAACATTAATTACTCGGTTATTATTAAGGTACAGGTAAACTAAAAATTTTTGAATAATTAAAAAAAAGCGTTTTGTAACAGTTGTGCGTATTTCTATAGCTATATATTAATCCATACTAATATTATAAGGAAGTAAAAAAATTGTGTAAACTCTGAAACTGCTTATCCGATTTGTAAAACTGTTATTGCGAATAGCTTGATTATTTTGAAAGTATATAGATTATATTACATCACGTTACAAATCGAAGTATAAAGTAATCGAATAATGTACATATATATGTGACTATCTTTGTTCGGATGCGACTGCGACTCAATTTTGAAGCAAGTATCTTCAACTGATTGCGCTGAAATTTTGTAAACACGTTTAGTTTGGATGACGATGCATAATTTCTGACGTCATTCTAAATCTAACATGGCAGAAAACCCAAGATGCGAACTAGTTATTCTTAATGCATGCATATTGCATATGAGCATCAAATAAAAGATCTTGCTGAGAATAACTCGAAAAATAAAGGACCGTCACACTAAATCCAATATAGCTAATTTTTAAAGAATGGCGGATTAAGTTCTTTATGTTTTCCTACAAGATGGATATCAAATGAAAATACTTGCTATGAATTCCTATGCGAGTTAAAAAATAAAAAAGTTGATGAACGTAAACTCCGTTTCTCCAATCCGTCTAATATTTTGGTCTACTGGGATTTTGTGAAGTCGTTAAAGAGTAAAACCATTGGGGTGGCTCATGAATGGATGCTGATAAGCAACAATGTATCAACCCACAAAAAGTCAAATTTAGACATATTGATGTATTTTAAAACTACGTTAACTGTTTTACATTATTCAATTTTTTTTTAAGTCATCTAAACTAAATAACTATGGAAAAAAGTATTTCAACTCAATGTTTAGAATTTCAGATGCGTTCTATATTTTGCAATTTATAAAATAATCTCAAATATTTAAAAACTTATTATTAGATGACAATTTAAATAAATCTATCTGCTTTTGATTCATTATACATTTTATCAAAATAGAAAAAAAAGATGAATATATATGTCTTCAAACAAATTTATTAAGAATAGGTTTAACATTTTTAGACGCCATTTTTTCAAAACGGAATTCTTGTGGCTTGACACAGTATTGCTTATCAGCGTCCAAATAACAATCTCCTTTATCATATCGTAAAAATAGATAACGATGCACACAAATACTGGCAGTTATCACTAAAAAGTAAAAAAAAATGTAAAAGTAAAAAAAAAAACCATTTTAAAAGCGAGCTTTTACTTTAACGCTTTAAAAAGAATAATATAAATGTTTCCTTTTAAAGTTTTACTATCTACTTATAACGTTATTACACATTTCCATTCAACTAAACTACCACATTGCATATAGGGGTTGATATTGATACATTTTGTGTTTTATACTTCATTATTAACATCAAGAAGTATGTGTATTAAGCTTTAAGTAGGTACCTAACATATATATAACCTCAGAATAAAATTTTGCATTCAAACCCTTTTAACCCGTGCAGTCGTTTAAGGGTGAAGTATTGAAAAACTCTTTTCTAATTCACCCCAATGTAATTAAAGAAATTAGCTATCAAAATTTGAGCTAATAGATTTACTAGCGAAGTTTTTTCCGATCCAGATCTGATCTTTAATACCCCCTTGTAGCTCTATAAGAGATTATTTTGAAATTCTGTTATAAATATATTTAATTATTGTCCCTAAGAAATATTTATGCTAAATTTAAGGATAATCGGCCAAAAACAAATGTTTCCTCTAAATTAAGTTCACAATCCACTTACATTCCATTACGGTATGATATTGATATATTTTTTTATTTCTCATTTAATAACTAGAATACAGGAATATGCGTATTAAATTTGAAGTTAATACAATTTCACCCTCTTTGGGGTAGATGAGGGGTTTAACAACCTAAAAGGCACCTACTGACAATATTTGAAGTTTGTACCTCCAGCTCCAGGCTCTGCGTTGTTGAATCAGTCAGTCAGGACAAGTGATTATTGTTATTTGTTACCTTTATTATTAAAATAATAAGTTTTATATTCATTAAACAATTACGCTTCGTACAGTTCTTGAAAAGATGGCTTTAATCTGTAGCGACGATTGACATTAACTAAGTAGACAGGGTTGTAATAGAAACAATCGCCATACAAGTCCTTTGAAGCATTATTAACTAGAATGGAACGCCATTAGCTCGCTGTAATTGCGATCTAGAACTTAGCCATTTCGTAACTTGTGGATTACATTAAACTTGCGACTAAGCGCGACTTTACTTGCAACATCAAACTCTGGCAAGAGAGATCTTATTAAAGTTTAAAATTATAATTTGTCTTTTCTATTATTTCTATCTTACTAAATATACTTTCTACAGTCTATTTAAATTCGATTAAATTCGGTTCGATCTCTGCTCACGGCAAATGTCTGGCCATATGGATGTTTTTCCTGTATGGGTGTTTGTGTTAGTGTTGTGAGTGTTTCCGGACCCCCGACACAAGGTCACGCGATCTTAATGGGGGCCGTTGAGTGTGATGCGTTTATTTATTTAAATACGTTTTCTTATAAATGATAAACATTCTGTAAAAGACAATAATGTACTCATTGGTCAAGTTTTTGTGCGATTTCTGAAGAAATGTTAACGGTGGATTTAATAACACGTAGAATGTTGTGTAGTTTTAATGTATAACTTTCTTTCTTTTGATTAAAATGCGTCGCTATGAATCTAAACATTGCAAAAATCAATAGTATAGATGTATAGCGGTGATTATACTCAATGTGACATATTTACCACATATACAAATAAAGTCACGACCTAAACTAAAAAATGTTAATAGAATACTATAAATCAATTGCAAATAAATAATTAAAATTTTAAAGACGCTATGAAAGTTATGGAGCGACTTCGGGCCCGGCTCTGTCACTTTTGGTTTGTTACTTGTGAGTACATTCTCCCTTAATTAGTTTCACTATAAAGTCAACGGAATTTTATAGCACTGAAGCTACTAATTAAACGACATTCTGTCTAGGGGTGGCGTGGCATGTCTTTGTTGATATTTTTAAACGCAGCTCCACTATTTACATTATTATTTCTTTGTTTTAAAATCAAGTTTCCATTGAAAATATGCGAACAAACATTTCAATTATATATAATAAAATTTAATTGGGAAATTCAAAGTCATTAGTTTCTTTTCCTGTACGTAATATTTAATAGATAAAGTTGCTAGACGTTTATAAAGCAAATAATTTTATTTTGCTTACCTATGTATCTTAGATATAATTAGTTATATTAAAGCAGTCTGAGAATGCATTAATAAGGGGAGTAAATATATTTAGAATAATTATTTAAGGTAGCACAAGGAAAATAATCTTATTTACATATTATTTATTATAGGCTAAAATATCTTACATTAAACATGATATAGGAACGCTTTACGTTGACATATAATAAATGGCAGAACTTTGTAAAGTTGTACAATTAATTGCTTATAATAATTACCCTCAGGAATTTACTAACAATACCTCGATATTTAGGGGTGAGTATCGATTCATTAATTTTACCATGGCCGTAGTCGAAAATCGGTATTAGGAGCTCTGCCAATATGAAAACAAAATTTATTATTACGAAATGAAAAGCCGAGCAATATCGAAGAAAATGCTGCGTAAATCATAACGTTACGTAATATCTCTTACAAGTCTTGAACTGAAAAGTTTTAACTATACTTCATGAAAAGTAGCTTTGGAGGGGAATTTCCGAACCGGTTATAGATCACTTAAAGTTACGTCTACAGTGATAAAGTATGGATTCTGTACACGTATAGTCACTCGATTAAACGCCGTGTACGCACAAATTACTTAAGAGATTTTTTTATAAACGACGCTTAATATAATTTCTTTCTATCGGTATTTGAGCTACTTTCTTACTGCGTGAATACTGCTTTCCCAAAAAGATTAATAATACAAGAGATTGCATGTAGTGGTGCAGTAACAAATACTTATTCGTGTTTTTACTAATATTGACCTTAATAAAAAAAGTGTTATCATCCGTATTTTTAGTACGTAACACAAAACATTAATATATTAATTTTATTTGTCACTTAGTCTAGAATATACGTATGTCTGGACGAAAATTGCTAGTTTTGCATTGATCTTTAAATAATCGTTAGCAAAATGCTGTATATATAACAATTCCGAGTAATACTAAAAATATATCGTTTTATATTTTATCATTATCCACGACTTTCATAAGCATATGGAACTTTTAGACGAAAATTAGGTACGCGTAAATTTTGCTCTTAGACTTTTTAACATCTAAGGTCAACAACCGCGGCAAAACAATGTTATACAATAGGTTATAGGAGGTTATAGATATTTATCATTTTCAACAAATTTATAGTTATTTACATCCATCTTCATCTGTGTATCATTATTTTACACTTTATAGAATTTACTCTCAGTGCTGTAGTTTAGACGCTCAAAACTTTCATAAGGTCACAAGTTACCAGGTCACAGATTGTTTTATACCAATATCAAGAAAACATTACGCTTAGAAAAAAACTTCCAAATATCATTCTTGCCTTACAATAATTATACATCCCCAGAGAATATTGTACTTGCTCAAATTCATTCGCTAACTGTATGTATCTACATGTATTAAAATACTGACTTAAATTTGAACAAAATGCTTCTAGACTACAAAGTTTAACCACTATGATCTTGTAATATGTAGAACTAAACTGTAGCTACAATAAAACTTGTTCGTTCGCTACGTGGTCGTTATGAAGTCACTTATCATGTAGTGGATTTAAAACGCTAAATGGCGCTATGGATTATTTCTGTTATGTATATAAAATTTGCGGTTTTCCCTTTTGTATTTTATTTGTATTTCACAGCGCATCGGTAAAATATATTCAATTTGTGATACTTATTACTAGTTTTCATGGTATTAATAAAATTTTGCGCTAATTTTGTGGTATATTTATTAGTATATCCGACGGGATTACCTTTACAGAAAATATTCAAAATGAAATTATACTGATTTTGCATTATACATATAGATTTAACTTTAGGGAAATATGCTTTAAATCCTATGAATGTTAGACTGTGGTTACAAAATGGTCACGTTCATATTTTAATCAATGTGGTGAGTTTTAATCGGATTATCGAAGAATGCACGAGCGTTAATGATACATTTTACATATTTTACCAACACGTATTTACAATAGATGAAAGAAAGAAGTGGTGGAGGGGTAGATAAAATGGTGACAATTTCTATTAGAAAATTGCTGACCTAGAGTGAGTTGGACTTTCGTAATGAGGGTTCCATTACATCGCATAATACATTTTTAGCCCACAATGCAAAAAGAAGGAGTGATGTAAGTTTTACGAGTCTATCTGTGTATCTGTAGCATTGTTACTCACAATTTGAAGGAGTTTTTTTTATTTGCAAGCTGATGTGGTCGAAATGTTACATAGATATAATTTATGATTATATGGTCAGGCCTTTGAATGTCAACTTTTTCTAATTGGTAAAAGGACGTGTCTCAATGAAAGGATAGTCGGAAGTTTTTAAATTTTCAAATTTATCTTGTTGCTATCTATGTTTATGAAAAAATAATTTTCGATCTGTGACTTGTGCAGTGAGATCTTGTTCTTTATCGAATGTCAATGGTAAGAATTTAGAAGCTTATTGGTTAACTCGATAGACTGACAGATAAACAGGGCTGGATTTACACTAAGTGCCGTCCTGGGGTATAGTAAAACGTGCCGGCCCTTTAACTAAAATATCACCTAACAAATGTAAATTTAGTAGTAGAAAAGGACTCTTTAACAGTAGAGAAAAAAGTTTAGTAGAGTATAATAAATTTTAACTGAAAATCTTAAAAAAAATCTCTTGCATCCCAAGTTTAGCCTCCCTAGAAATTATGCCGCCCTGGTCACTGGCCTCTAGTGCCCGTATAGCAAATCTAACCCTGTAGATAACAAAGTGATCTTGTATAATGTTTCTGTTTAGATACGCAACCCTAAAAATCAATAATTTAATAGTGCAAAGGTTAGGCACGTTTCTTTGAAATATTATTAATATTTCTGCTGTTGTTTCTTTATATTTATTCTTTACTAGAGATTGGCTTCATCGCACGGGTGTAATATAGTTTTATATGACACCTCATTACAATTTTTTGCTAAATTCTCTACTTTTCTCCACTATAATATGCATATTTTATACAGATAAGTCTTCCTCTTGAATCACTTGGCTTATTGGTGAAAACCGCGATGAAAAAAATTAAAATGCGTAGTTTTAAAGATCTAATACAGACGACAGGAAGCAATTTCGTTATGTAGTATGTAAAGTTTTCTGAGTATTATAGTTAGACTGTTTTCGATATTATTTTAATTTATAATCTATTTTTGTGAAAGATGAGTTCATCCTTCGATTGACTTCTATTTATTTATTTATTCGTAGGATACACTATCGGCACAAAATCACAATTATAATTCACTATTCTTATTCTGTGTGGTATACCACCACCATTACAGACGTATTGAACAAAATTTTAACTATTTTGAAATTGAAGTAATACTAATTATTGCTTTTTAATCAATAAAGCAAAAAAGCTAAACTAAAAATTTTAAATAATTATAAGTTATCTTTGTAATTATTTGCAACAGTTTTAATATTATGAGTATTAGTATTATATCGACCGCATATGTACTGTATCCACTTTTACGAATTTCGTTATTCACATCTTAATATCACTGCCACGTATACCAAACTAGTACTAACATACGTAATTGTAACCGCGCTCGCGTACAAGATATTATAGTAGTAATTATAACAAATTACTCATTATTATTAAGTATTTCAAGTTAATGGCACATAAACAGCAACTGGGCGGAGACATTTATCACCAAAAAGTAGGCGATTGTGCCGATGTGTTTCTCGACTACAGTTATGACGATCGTTATGCTCGAGTTGCTTCTGATTCACAATTGATATTAATAATTGAATTGGTAGTTAGTTCTTAATGACAGCTACGTTTAAATTGTACATAAACTGAACATTTGCACTTTGTAGTGTCTGGAATTAGATTTTTTTTTAATTAATTTAGTATGCAATTTGTCCATTATGTTTTATACTAGATATGTATCGCGGTTTTACGTGCGTTTAATATCTATTTTCGCGGTATTTTCTTAAATCTTGAGAGTTGACGTTTATTATAATTATCTCTATTTATTTTTTCTGTTTATTACTTCGGTAATTAGAATGTAGGTAAATCTTGAACAGGCAGATTTATATTTAAAAAACTAATTTGTAAATTGACGATTCAAAAGCGCTTTAAAATCCCATGCGAATAAAGTATATTTTGAATTTAAATTACTTCCTGCTATAAATTACAGTGTAATGATTTGTACTCTATAAAAAAATAAAATATTGAGATTAATGCATTAAAAAATATTTAAACTTTTTTATTAGTACAGATGACGGTAAAATTACAGGCGATAGTATAACTTATCGTTATTATCGTTGAAAAATGAAATTGTAACGATAAAAACCGGCTACGGGGTAAGTTATCAAATACCATAAAACAATACATTGTACCAGCAAGCCCGAGGTAATGCATTACGAGACATTTTTAAATAAAAATCGATATTGCAGTAGGCAAGTTGAGCGCGAGATGAAAGGAGGCAATGCGCATATTAATCAGACAATCTCAATGGCGGCGCTAATTAGGTCTGACAGTGACGGGCTGTGTTTGTGTGCTTATTGTCTCCCTCGTATTGTGATACCGCTTTGTGCACAGACTGTTTGCTACTATTGACTGTTTAGCGGCTCGAAATGTAAACTAAAATTACGTATTGTCTTATTAAAATTGAGAGTTCGTTCGCACGTACTTTTAGTGAGTCACGCTTTTGTGATATATAGAGTTGAAACTGAATACAAGGCGTTAATTAAATCAGTGGAATTATTTTTATTGTATAGGTATCTTAGGTAGTACCTAGGTAGGAAGCATTTACTTTATATCTGAATTGCGGCCTGTTTTATTTCCATTGAAAATATATATTTTAATCACTTAAAATATCAGTTGTCAGTGCATTTTGTTTTTATCACGATTATGCCGCAGATTCGGATAAAACGAATATACTAGTTTTCAACCGAAGGACGTACGGATAACTATAGTAAATTAATTTAATAAACGACAATATTAATAACACTTTATTAAATAAATACGGTTTTAAATGTCTAAATAAATATGAATAAAACCTCATTTACTTAATTATAGTAAAGTAACTCTGTCTGTGTTATGCAATCAGGCTTAAACTACTGAACAGATTTAAATTAAAATTGGTAGTGATAGTCTAGAGTAGAGCCCGAGAAAGGGCATTGTCTTTTAGGCTCTAAGGGTTTGAAAAAGAGGTAAAATAATAATAATAAAAAGTAAGGGTAAATAATATTAAAGAGGTCACGAGCATCGTCTAGTTTTAAATAAGTATTTAGCTTCAATTACCGATATAAAACGTGAGATGCTGTTTACGTACTGTAAATGGTACTGATGTACACGTGACTTGGAGTGTTGCCTAGCAACGAGTTGTTGATGTCAAGAGAGAGAACGTGGTAATATATTATTACAAGAACTGGTAAATAAACACGTGGCCTATAAAACTATTGGTCTTATTATTAGTCACTTCTGGATTTTTTAAGAGTACATGTTATGAGTTCAGGTATCAAGCAAGCTAAACTTTTTTAGTTAAAAATTTTATTTTTAATTAAGACACATTAAAAATAAAATTATGTCTGTCTGCCAAAGGCGTTTTTATATAGCTATTTGATGAAGATGTTTGATACTCAAAAAAGTTGCCTGAAGCCATAGTTATACAATTAAAAAGGAGTGTTTCATTTTTTTAACAATTGAATTAATCTGAAAAACCTGCTTTTAAATTGATATCTATCATATGTAAAAGCGGTTTTAAATGCTGGCCACACTACTATATTTTTACCGGATTAAAAAAAAAAACAATATGGCGGGAGTGGATATGATTTGAAAACGGTTATGAAATATGTTTATGTATTTTAATTGTAAACTGTAAATGAGTATATAAATAAACTATAATTTGTGATTAGAGTAATTTATTTAATTTGACGAGATTTCCTTCTGAGATTCTTCACACATAGATATTTTTTATGCTGTAAAAGTAAGAGTCACTTCCTTTTATTATATTGAAATTTTTTAACTAAAATGTTTCACGTACGATTTTTCAAATATTTCCTTTTATAAACACCTCGTCTAAATAAATAGTGCAGCCTTTCTGAAACGATGCACTTATATACATTCCAATTGATTTTTATTTACATAGATAGATTATTGTAAACAGAACCGATCAAATAGTAGGTATATAAAAAAATATTTTAACATATTATCTTTGATAATATGTTAAAATGTTGCGAGAAAAAATGTGTTCGAATTTTGTAAAATCATTGTCTTGTTGGCAATTCCTATGACGTATATAAAACTCAAAATTTCGTCCAAAAATAGCATTTTAATTATATAGTCTATGGTATCCTAAAACATCGAAAAGATTAATTAACGAACGATCTCTTTGATTTCAAGTATATAAAAACGTGTTTCTTACAACAGTGAAGGAGATGAGTAGATTGTTTAATCTACTTATAACGTTACTAACTCGTTTGAGTCTGAAAGCCGAGATATTAATCAGACGGCATGGTGCTAACTAGCTAAAAGTGTTAGGCTTGTGTTTGTAAGCCTAATGTCTTTTTGCATTATGCTTAGAACCACAAACGACTACATTTGAATATCAACTTGATGTTTTGGAAAAAGATTTTAGCAAATGTAAGCGCCTTTGAATGCATGCTAAGGAAATTGTGAAACTTTGATGTAAGTCGTGATATTTTCGTACGACATTCATGACATGATATTTCGTGTGTACCAGTTAAAAGTATGTGAAATCTATACAATTCTTGTATTTTTTATCTTAAATCATTTCTGTCTGTATTTATTAAATTTTCTTTTTATATTAAGCGTTAAGTTTAGTTTATGTTCTGATAATCGTCTTCAGGATCGATACCGTGACATTCATCTTTCTACGTCGTATATATTAAGGTCAATAACATTCTTAGAATATGTATTTCAATTCCATAAGTAATATATAGTTTATACATAATACAATATACACATACATAATGACTTTATACAACGATTCACCCGTTAAAAGTGCACATATTCGTGACGTTTAACAGCCTAAATAATTTTGTGATTATTATACAGTCTATTAATTTCCTTAACAAATCGGAAATCTATGGGATAAAGGATGTTTCAAACCTCGAAATTAGGGTAATTATTTATTAATTTAGGACCATCAGTAGTTACTACACAAATACATTCATAATTAAATCAACTTCACTAGTTAGCGCATTATAGTGTGTAACTTTTTAAGATAGCCACAACATGCATGTTAAAAATAATACTGTAATTAATTAACAATCGAACACAATTTCATATTATATAAAGCTTAATATATTGAAGATTAATTAATAAAATTAACGCAAAAATAATGTTAATTAATTCATGAATTTACAATAATTAAAATAATAAAAAACATACAATTTAATACTGCAATATCAATTAGAACAAATTGACAATAAAATAACAATAATCTAAACAACTGTTTATATAGAACAACAAGTCTCAATATCTTAATATTAAATAGCAGAACAAAATCTTTACCTTTTTACCTTTTATAATTAAACGTAGTATATATGTACATATAGGAAGAAACGGCTTAAAGGCCAGTTGCCATATTAAAAATATTTATTTCATAATAAACGAATTAATATAAAACTATGAATTATTTAAGACGTATTTCTTAAGACGGGTTATTTAAGAATCCCTTGAACTCATTATAAGATGAACCCCGACTGCGTCTTCTCTAGTTAGCTGGGATTAACAATGGCTGCCGCCCTGAGCAATAAAGCTTAGGTAGTCAAGGAATTATTAATTCCCCACTAAATCAAAACAACTAAAAATATATTATCAAAATTATACAGTTTAAAATAGATATAAATAGTACTTTAAAAACGGCTTTAAAAGCAACATACTCAATTTCGTTTCCTAAATGAATTTAATAAAAAATATAAATAAAATCTATCGGATTAATCTAAAAAGTAAATCATTCAAACAAAAAAAAAAAGAACTTTCAATATTGATTAAAAAATAACGAAGTCCTTTTACGAAACATTAAAAAAAAACAACCACTACAAATTGAGAGCCTCTTTCTTTTTTTAAAATCACTTGATAATTAGTATCCATTTCATGTTAAACGCAAAATTTAGTTTTCGATATGAATTAGAAAGTAAATGTACAAATTGTAGTGTAGCGTGCTGGTTAGCTGTAAAACTGGTAATTCTCTAAAATATTAATACGGTGTAATGTATGTTGAAGGTAATTACGATCTAGATATTTCGTGTTTATTTTGAAATAATTACAAACGTAACTAACGTACTAATTATATTATTTAGCATTCAATGATATTTTATTACTATAGATGGGTGGATAAGCAATACTAGGCCAAGCCACACGGACTTCATTTTGTTATTTTATTAATTTGTTTCAAGAGATATATATCCATCTTTTCTTTTCTATTTTAATAAAAGTTACTGTGAATTAAATGCAGATTGGCTTAATAAAAAGTTTTATCTAATAATAAGTTTTTGATTTATGAGATTATTGCAGATCGCAAAGATGTAACACATTTTAACATAAAAAAAAATTATATTAAGACACGTATTCCGTACTTATTTAGTTTAAGTGACTATCAAATTTGGAAGTGAGCACAGATTTCTATCTTCGAATAGTAACATATTACTGATAAGCAATAATGTATCAACCCACAATAAGTTAAATTCGGAGATATCGATGTATTCTTATAACACATTTAAACAAAATAACTATGGAGAAATGTGTCTTACTTTAATGATTTTTAATGAAATTATTGAAGTGTGTTACATTTATTGCGATATTCAATAGTGTCACATATCGGTAAAACTGATTAGTTAAAACTGCCTACGGATATATACGTCTTCAAATAAATTTATTAAGAATAAGTATGATATTTTTAGACGCCATTTTCTCAAAATGAAGTCCGTGTGGCTTGACATAGAATTGCTTATTAGCGTCCATTTCTATAATAACATTGTTACATATGATCGCACGCTAATTGAACTTGTTTCAGTGGCTGTTTTATTTCCATTTCATTATTTTATTTATTGTAGCTAAAAATTGTCTGAAGAAAATATTAGCAACGGTCAAAAAACAACAGCGATGCGATCTCGTGTCGTGTCACGTTACGACGCTGTGAATCGATGTGATGTAAGAAATTATAACGCGAACAAGTTTCGGCCATATGATCATAGCTATTTTAACTAACAGACGTAAGTCTACGATTTTCTTTCTGTAGACATAGATAGATAATATTTTTTGCCCGTTCAATGAGATCCGTTTTACTTCTTGGGATAAAACCCAAAAATTTAAAGTCCCCATTTCTTTCATTCTTCCTATTCCCTTTCATCAACGCATTTGTAGCGTCTCTGGTGCTGCGTGTGTCCATGGGCGTTGGTGATCATTTAACATTGGGTGTCCAGGTCCCTTTTTTTGCCAGCTACTACTTATAAATAAAAGAAATTAATACCGTTTTCCTACGACTTGCATTGATGTTCTATTTATAAAATGTGTTAACAGTTATTTAGAAATGTTTTTCTCATTTGTAATGATTATATTATTATTAACGGTAACGATTTTATGTACTTTTATTGTATATAAATTAAACTATTAACATGATTAAAATTATGTGCTATATATTATATAATTAAAAAAAAAGATTAATTAAAAGAACTCATCTAAAATTCTACAAGTTATATATATACAATATATTTATGATCAGATTAAAAAACAGTTAGCTTAATTAGGTTAAGCTAAATAGACTAAACTGTCATGCCACATATAAGTTAAACTATGACATCGTTGACATTAACTAATAGAGACTAATTCATATGTTAACATGTTGAAAATATAAAGTGTTAAATACAATTAACTGTTAAAAATAATTTATGTGACCATAATAGTTTTAGATTAAAGAGAAAATTGTTTTAAAACTTACTTAAAAAAACTTTAGTTTTGATTTTTTTAGGTTGGTATACTTTGCACTTTGATGTTGTGTTTGTAATTTGTTTAACTTTTGCTCGCAGATTCGTTCGCGTTAATGTAGATTTTTTTACAATAATGTATTTTCATTATACATATAACATATATAGCTCTAGTACAATGTACCCTACCAATGGTACTGTAATTTTTAAATAGACTTAGTTGTTTCGGAATTTACTTCATCCATATAAAAATCGCTCTCTAATTATTACTTTTAGTATAGATGAGGTATTTATCATTTTTGCATTTTTATAGTTTCAGGAATCGTCACTATGTTTAGGTTTTGAGGACGTAAAATACATAATGCATCCCACTTTAAAGTCAGGACAATATAAATGATATGTTTGTCTACAACACAAAGTTGCATTGAAATATCTGAACATCCCCTTTCGCTCTAGCAGAGCCGCGTTAGCCAGTCCATTTTGGAGAAACGGTTTATTCTCGTATGTATTTCCCCTTAGATATTTCGTATAATGTTCACCGTTTACTGTAACTCTGTCAGTGTCAGGCCTAATTAAAGCCATTGAAATAGCTGATTAATATGCGCGGTCTATGCCGATGTTCCATTGTGGAGCGACCGAGTGAATTATGCACATGAAGTGAAATGATGTGATTACGAGCAATGTTGTCGCAGTCAAGTATTGCACTAGTGCCGTTTGAGAGCTCTTTAATTAAAAAATAAAAGTTATTCGTAATAACAAACCGAGAGAAATAATTTATAGTTTTAATTGACTCGACTCGGTATACATTGTAAATATAGTATTTATATCGTCATTAAACTTACATCGTTGCTTAATTATATTATCGTTTCAGTTTTATGATGGATCAGCGGGGTAATTGTCGAAAACTATTGCTATCAAAATATTCACAATTTTGATGCTAAAGCGCTGCATTTAACTTACATGTATCATATTTTGATAACAATTATTTATTATATATGTGTACTATGGTAGAGCCTAGCTCTAAGGTGCTGTAGTTCGTATATGGGCTGGCTCGACCAAGTCAGTACCATACTCTCACGGAAAATCGGCGTGAGTGAGTTAACTGCGTGTGTATGGTAAATAAGAGAGCTAGAAGCCCCCATTATTCCATGCATATCGTTTCTGTTACTTCCAATTTCCAGTCAATCCATTTTTTCTTCGTCAACAGACAACGCATTTTTAGATCTTATGATGCAAATGTTCATTAGCGACTGTGATTATTTAACATCAGGTGTTCCATCTGCTTGATTGTTTTTTTAATTATATTAAATATGATAGAATTTATGGCCCTTTGAGAATTATTTGATATATGGTGAATGAGTTATATTGTAGTATATATTGTTTTTTGGGTATTTAAACTTTATTTAGATTATGATTTTATTCTCATTTTTTTATAAATAAAATTCAAAATAATTATAATTAAATATTTTTAAAAGAAAACCAGAAACAATTATTCCTAGTCGGTTAATAAGAATTTGAACTGCTTAACACATGGATTGGTAAGTTATTATTATTAAAAACTTTTAAATAGAACCGCAGTTGTGTGAGATCAAAGTATAAAAAATCAAATGAAAAATTTTAAAACGCTTTATCGTAATGGGTCCTTATTTCTTATACTACTTAAAACATTACTTTTTTTTAAACAAACCTTTCGTTTCCTTTTTCAATGTTGGGAAAAACACGGCATGGTCCATAGAGTATAAATAAAAATCATTCCGTCTTTTTAAACTCATATTTTTAAGTATTTTGGTATATAATATATTAGGATTTTATGATGATCTTCGGAGATAAAAAAGGAACTCTTTAATAATATATTATATAATATTATATTTGTTATATTCAACAACATTTCAGTTTGAAGTCTGTTATATTTTTCAACAAAATAATAATGTACATTAAAACAGACTCACGTACTTAATCAAAGGTTTAACAAAATAAATAACTTTTAGTTCCATCCCGTAAATTGGTTCCGATTACGTCTCGTTATCAACTCAAACAAGGGTTTTCATGGAATCCATCTGTCAACGCACATATAAACGTGAACAATGGCGACTGCTGTACAAACAAGCCTGTCGCTAGCACGGGCTACCGGATTGATTGTCAAACACATTACACGATGTACTGGAAATAAATGCGATAGCTAATAGTCGATAGCGACATACATATTGGTTACGTGTTATATTGATAAAATCGCTGCATTCTATAAGCTCAGAAACGTGACTCAATAGATCGATCGAGAAAATTATATTTAATTTTATATATATATATCCACTGTATTGTATTTTATTAATTTATATAATATATCGTGCTAGCGAGAATCGTTCGTGGAATTAATACTTTAAAGTAAATATAAAATTCGCAAATTTTAAGCAGTACCTACATATATTGTTTTAAATCAGGAATAAAAGCGTTAAAACAATGTCGGTAAATTATTACCTTTATACATGCATGTTGTTTTACATATTCATAAGGTTTTGATGTTATTTCGCTTAACACAGCCCAAAGTCAGATCATAAAGAATTTACTAGCAACGTAAAATTCCAAGCGATTCAGTACTGATTTATCACCAATTTATTTAATCCCATTTAACAAAGTTACAATAGGGCCATTAACAATTGAAGCGCACTTCTGAACTAATTAAAAATGGGCGCGTCTTCAGCACAATTTGGACTATTTAAGTGCTTACGCGGCTCGTTTCTGTCCAAGTTGTTTCGAATAAAGAATTAATTATGAAGTGGAGGCCAAGTTGGCGTCGGAACGGGCGACTTGCGAGTTTGAACTGGTTACAATTTGTGGGAAAGTAGCAGGTGTGGCACGACGGAAAACTTGGACGGATCGTACACACGGTTTGTTGCCTTCTCAGATGATAAACTTGATTTAAATCGCAGATTGTAGGTGTTTTAAATATGCAGGCTTGCTCCATTCTCGGTGTTGTCAGGTTGGAAACAGTTTCTTTTGTAATATTTTCATCCTAAATACTTTTTTAAAAATCTTCCTGGTAGGGTTCTAAGACTTCTGTGTTAAGCTTGCTAATATTTTTATTTGCTAGCCAAGGCCAACCAATATGTTTTAAAGATTTTTAGAGTAATCAAAATAATTCCTTTTTTCACTTCAATTTTGAAATATTCCAACACTATAATATTTACACAATAATAACTCAAAAATGACTTGGCCGATTTTTATGATCATATATTTGTTGAATTTGTTTCCGTTCCGAATAGCAGAATAATTATGAAAACATCGGAAATTTCACAAAAAAAATGATGAAGACTATTTATACTTATTGATACTTTCATATGAATTTAGTTAAATGCTGTTAATTAGAAATTACAATCAGACACTTCAATTTTATTTATTCGTATAGATATGAATATGTAGATTTAGTTATGCAAAACATATTTTTTTATATATTAAATCATTAAAGTTCAGTTTATTATTAAAATAGCCAACGCCCCAGTAACGTCAATATTTATTTATGACTTGTCCCGTGCAGCTTTAGTTTTGATGGCAGTGTGTGCATGATATTATATTTTATTGAGAGTTAATTGAACTAGGTACGTATGTATTTATTATTATATTTTATACACATCACACTCAACAGTCCCCATTAGGATTTCATGTCATCATCATCCTGTGTCGGTTGTCCAGAAAGACATACAACACAAACGAAAACATCCAGACCATGACATACATCCGTATGGCCAATACAGACGTTTGTCTTGAGCTTGGATCAAACCCGCGACCGGTAGCGCTTCAGTCAGTTGCAGTGACCACTGTGCCAACGTACGATCTGTTTCTGTACTGAAATAATTAAACACGTGCAGATATAAGTTCTGGTATAAATAAATTCCTATTGCCACATATATGTAAGACCATTTCTTAAGAAAAATTCAAACGATTTTGCTGATGCTTTTATTGCGTTTTATGCATAATAGACGCTGATAAGTAATATTATGTCAAGCCACACGTCGTGTGTATCTGTGCCTCTGTCTGTGGCATCGTAGCCCCCTAAAGAATGTTCCTATTTGTAAAGTATTTTTTTGTTGCAAAGCTGATGTATTTGGGATGGATTTTAGCTAAAATTTATGAAGATCTGTTCAGATATTTCAAGGTTATCAGCTATTTATTAGTCGTTGATAGGATCTACCCAACTTTTACTGGATAAATCTACTTGAAAATTACTATAATGTGAATTAAATTCAAAATAAAATACTTGCGTAACCTTGACGTGATGCTGCAGCGTCTAGAGCCTGCTGGATACATAATACCTCACCAATTGACAATAGCTGTATCGTGTAAGTACTCGTTGAAATGGTCTTAATCAGTAAATTTTCGGGGTTTTTATGAAATTACCAATTTTTTGTTATTGGTAACGTTGCTAAACTTTGTAGAAATAACTGTATATTATAACATTTTGTGGTTGTGCCATGGCCAATACACACTCAAACCTTTGTGGCTTTTAGGTATTATAGAATTTAAATTATTCTAGATATTTATTTTAGTCACAGATATTAAATACGAACACTAATAAAAACGATTGATACTCTAAATCATTTTAATGTTAGCTGGAATTGGTGTTCCAAGGCATTGAATATTTGTATCATAACTCGCAGATCAAATGAAACAAAACCGTTTTTTACTTTAATTCTTATGTCTTTATGTGATTACTAAAAATAAATATAATAAGCTTGAATTCTAAATTATGTGGAGCGCAAAATCTGAAATAATTCCAATTAATTTTCTTGTATACTCGACAGTTACAGATTTTGAGGGCTAAATCCGTTTAATTGTTACTCCCTCTTTTGCTTGTGACTTCTATTGCTATCAATTTAAAATTTAGCGATTTTTTATTTGCACATGTGTTCAAAAAAAAAAAAGATTTTTTACAGGATCAACTTGGCTGATTTTATTCATAGGGACAATTAATTTACATTAATTAAATATATAATAAATGTATATTCATACAAATAATTATACGAATTCGTAACGTAATTAAATATTTAATGAAAAGTACCAGTACTTACAGTTGGGTTGCAAAGTTGTTAAGTCAAAAAATAATTTAAAAATTAAAAAAAAAAATTATTTAAAAATGAATTTGTATTATAATTAATAAAAAATAAAATAAAAGAAAGGAAATTATCTCTATAGTTATGGTAACCATACCTTGTTCATGGTGAGGTATGATTATTATAGAGACTAATATAAGGTTTCGAGAATAAAATGACTTTATAAATAGTACAGTTTTTTTAGCTAATTTTTCATCACCCGTTTTCGGGGAGTTTTGAAAATTGGTGATTTTGTAGATTATAATGTTCTCTTTCAAAAATTTCTACTTTACTACCCGGTATCCTTGTTGTTGGCGCCGCTAAATTGGAAAATGAAATGGTGTATCAAAAATTGTTTGTTGACAACATCTTCTTTCCTTTGATATTATAAATACTATTACTATATTATTAAACTAGAGAAATTTTCCTATAATTTACATCCATTTTTCGTAAAAGGAATGGACTTATATTTTTATACTTTTCAATATAAATGAACTACAGTCTAAAATAAAATTAAACTACATTTTGTAATAATTAATATGAGTCATCGATACTGTGCAAGAGCATTACTTTTTCTTCTTCAAAGAAACGAAAAGGACCATAGCTTTATAAATAAAATTACGCCTTCATTTTATCATCTAAGTATCTAAGCAATTTAAAGCCTTTTCAGGAACAAAGGGCCATTGCGGGACTACAATCATAGTTGTTTACTTGTTACGCTAATGGAAAACGTTGACATCTGCCATTATCTCAATTGCTCAGGTTGAGGGTGATAGCCCATTATTATTTCAATAAACGACACTATCGCCTGTAATGATACAGCCATGGTGTTTTAATTGTCATCCTTCCGTGTAGTACGTAATACCATGTTACTCTTATCTTTAAAAAATCTTTTGAAATGTTTTCATTAATCTTATTTAACGTTATTCGTGTTTTTTTTTTTTTTATAACAAAAAATGGGTTTACGCAGCTTTAAAATAAATCTTGAATCAAGATTTTATTTCGACTGAAAAAAATTAAATCAAAGTTTTTTTTTTAATGAAATAAGGGGGCAAACGAGATATCTGTTCCACCTTTCCTCTGTTAATGTTAAGAGGTTTCGGGCGTCCATAGACATCTGCAGTATTAAAGAGGGAAGTTGCGGGTGCGTTTACAGCATTTAGAAAAGTCTATCCAGTCATATTCGCTCGAAAATCCATAAATATCTACTAAAACAGCAAAGTTTATCTAACTAATAATAGAGTAAATGTTACTTATTTTAAATATTTATATTACACAAGCTAACAATAAAATATTTTTAAACATTTACATAGAACTAGAAATGCTACAGAACATAGACAAGATGAAAGGAATATTTATTGCCAGTCGCAAATTAAGTTGTTAGCGTGAGAGAATGCTTAGCGGTTTGAAAAGTATTCACTTAGAGCTACAATGCAGGCAGTTCTACTTATTTAGGCTAATATGAGCATGCTAAGCGGAAATATAAATATGTTTAAAATGTTCATTTAACGTGGCCTTGTTTACAATACACGTGTAGGAATTAACATATCGTGTGGAAGGATTTCAGCGTCGAAGATGGGTTTAATCTGTGAAAAATATAATATGAAGCATTTTGTAAAGGTTTTCTTTTATTATTTATTTTTATTGTTTTATGTAAAAACAAGGCTTATTATAAACTAGCAGTTGCTCGCGGCTTCGTCTGCGTATATTTTGGAATTTCAGCTAAATAAATCTACCAGCGAAATTGTTACCATTTCAGGATTTAATACCCCCTAGCGTCACAATGAGGGATGATTTTGAAATTCTGGGATGTATGTAACATTTAGTTATTCTCCCTAAATAATGTTTGTGCTGAATTTAAGGATAGTCGGCCAAAAAAAAAATACATTTTCTCCATACAAACTTCACTACCCCTTTGCACCCCAGTGTGGAATAATAGTACCCCGTTTTCTATTTTAAATTTCATTACTACCACCCAGAAGTATGTGTATTAGGTTTTATGTTAATACGACCACGGAATAAAATTTTGCATACAAACGTTTTTACCCCTTTTCATCCTCCTAGGGGTGAATAATCAAAAAAACTCTTTCTTAGTGGATGCCTACAACCTAGAAGCCACCTACTGCCAAAATTTCAAGTTCGTAGCCCCAGCGGTTTAGGCTCTGCGTTGATGAATCAGTCGGGACAAGTGATTTTTTATGTATAGATACATGTTTTTATAGGGTATCAATAATTTATTGGACATAAAGAAGTTTTAGCTGTTGACGTAATTTTCTTTTTATAATTGAACAGTTTCATAGCACAGTGAATGTTTTAACATTCACGATGTAAACGATAATTAATTTTGTTTACCTTAAGTTTGTCTTGTATTTCTATGGTTTTTAGAAGGAGGACATATACAATAATTGTTTTGCTAATCCGAGATTAAAATAATGCAAAATATAGGTTGTAAATATGCGTTGTATGCACATTCAGATCATAAAAATCAAAATTTTAATCATAACAATTATATAAGTGCATTGGTAAATCGATTGCGATTTAATCATATACAAGAAATATAGATAAATAATGGTCCTAAAATATAAAGTATTTTCCTTAAACCTAACGATTTTCGTTCCAGGAGTTGAGCCGGCTAGCGAGCACTCAATCGAGGTCTCGCTCGTACGTCTGGCAATTAATTGAATTAATTGCTTGTCATCTGTTGATCGCGTTGCTCTTACACAAGTCATTAGTCAAAACCTACCGTATACGCACATTACCTAATTTAATTATGCACTAATAAGTCAAATCCGCAATCTAGAACGTGATTAACGCAGTTTCGCTTCGCTGTATTGATTACAGTAACACATAGCGATCATATTATTACATTCGCGACGTTATTATAGAGAAGAATGTTGCATTATCATTATTGTAATAATTAGTTTTGAAATTTATACGTGATTTTTTTTAACACATCGTCTCAATTCAATAGTAAATGATATTATTACTCCATTATAATATAGAACGTTACAAAATATTGACACACCCATTTACATAGTCAATGAATATTGTAAATATAATTAGTTTTTTTTAAACAATACCATAAAGGTTAAAAATGTAAACAGAAATATTATTATAAGAAGTATACGATTACAAAAATATTTATTTTAATATTTGAAGTATAAGAAAGTAAGGATTACACGCGTAGGTGTAGGATACTAGGGGTGCATGTCGGTCACCTCCACGTGGTGCACCCTGGAAACGTAGCGGACAGCAGCTCCGTAGTTTGCTGCGGAGCTGCTGTCGGCTACGGCCAACGACCGACAGGGGTTCGGGGGGGGTGTGATGGGGGTCGTTCCTGTACTTCTCTGTGACGCAGAGTGGATCGTGTGAGCGGCCCCATTACACATGGGAGGAGGACGGGGTTTCTTCCCTGGGGCGGGGAGGAAGAAAACCTCAATAAAAAATCACCCACAATCCCAAGGTCTAGCGTGCCGAGGGGATGAATGGTCGGAGGGCATCCGGCCCCTAGCGCTGGGGAGGGGGGGGAAATTATAAGCAAAATATGGAAAAAGTTCACGAAAGTTTACATCCCCAGGTGGGTCTCACCGGCTCAGGTCGGGAGGAATCCCACCCGGAGCCTAGCTCCGGTTCGTGCCCCACATCGAAATATGGGGGGGGCACCCAATTTTGCGTTCCGCACGTCCTTGGGGACGTCAAGAGCCGAGGAGGCTCCACTCGTTCTCGCAGTCTGGACGCGACGACTGCGGGGATCGAAAATGCGCAGGCGAGGCCCGACGGCCGGAAACGCCTGTGCGTCAGGGGGGAGGAGGAGTCGCTGGGGTCAGAGTCGGCGAGCGAAGTGCTGCCGCCCCCAAAAGTGCCAAAGGCACGATCGGGGCGAGGCAAGTCGCGGACCGACAAGGCCAGACCGGCGATCCGCATTCGGATCAAGGATCCGAATGGTAAGGAGCTGGCACGAGACAGGCGTGGGCGATTTATCCGCCCGGACACGCCTGTCTCCAACATCGCCGGCGACGATGAGGTGGAGGGGAGTGGCTGCGACTCGGACATGAGTTGTTCGAGTCTCAGCCTCTCCTCTTGTGCTGGGCCCAGCAGGGCTACAGACGGGGATACCGGGGACGAGCGCCCTGACCCCTCCGCGGTTTCGGCGGCCGCGCGTGAGGGGGGGAGCCTCCCTGGACCCGAGGTCCTGCAGGCGAAGATGCAGGCACGTCCCATGGATGAACTTGGTGCCTGCATCGCCAGCAATCTAGCGGCCATACAGAAGGTCGCAGACAGCTCCCGTAAGATGAAAGGGAGCCTCGTCTGCCACCTGCGCGAGGCCACGCGCAATACTCAGGCGGCGGTCGCTGAGCTCCTGCGGCGCCAATCAAAAGGCGCCGACGTGGAGAAGCTCGAACGGGAGAACTCCAAACTTCGAGCCGAACTCGCGACCGTCACTCAGCGGCTGGAGCAGCTGACGGCACAATTTAACGCCTTTCAGGCGAAACAGGGTGTTGTGCCGTCGGCTCCATCCAGTGACGTGGCGACGCCCAAGCGCGCGACGCCGGCAGTGAATACTGCTACGGCGTCTGCAGCGCGAGTCCCTGTCGCGCCCAGGAAGCGTGCCCCTGCCGCACAGGCCGGGCGCGCTCCTGCGGAGGCTGCGGCGACGTCGAGGGCTTCTATTGCTCCACGCGCTCCTGCTCAACTGACGAGCTGTGAAGCCGGGCTCATGGAGCACATCGGAGCCCTCATAGAGGAGAAGCTGGCCGCCTTCAGGGCGGAGCTCTTCCCCGACAGGGTATATAGGCCCGCATTGACGGGGAGAGCTGCGCCTATTCGGCCAGTGGAGGCCCCTTTGACGGAGCCTCCTCCGCCCGGGAAGCGGAGAAGCAGGGGGAGGAAGAGGAAGGCGGGACCGGCTCCTCCGCCGGTCACCGATTTACCACCGGTGCCCGCCTCCTTTCCCTCCTCCTCTCGTCCGACGGCTTCTGCCGAGTCTTGGGCGACGGTCGCGGCCAGGAAAGCGCAACCTGGATCGCGGCCGAAGGCGTCTTCTCAGTCTGCGGCAAAAAAGCCTGCGGCTAAGAGGGCGCCTAAGAGGGGGCTCCCAAAGGTGCCGGCGACCGCGGCAGTCGCCATAACGGTCGTCAAAGGCGCGACGACGACCTATACCGAGGTCATGCGAGCTGTCCGTACGCGGGTTCAACCCCATGACCTCGGTATTGAGGCGGTCGAGCAGAAGAGGGCCGTCACTGGCGGGATCCTGTTGAACATCGGGGGTCCCGACAATGACGCCAAAGCCGACCGTCTCGCAGCGCGGATGCGTGAGGTTCTCAAAGACCTCAATGTGAGAGTGGCTCGCCCAATTAAAACGGGCGAGATACGTGTGCTCGATCTGGACGACGCCACGACACCGGAGGAGGTGGCGTCGGCCATCGCAGAGGCGAGTGGGTGTTCGACGGAGAATGTCACTGTTGGCAGTATCCGTCGGTCACCCATGACGCTCGGCACGGCACATGTAAGGTGCCCTCTCGCCGCCGTGTGCAAGCTGGCGACGACCTCACGCATCCGCGTGGGATGGGGCTCCGCTAGGGTCAAGGTGCTGGAAGCAAGGCCGCTATATTGCTTCCGGTGCCTCGAGAAGGGCCACGTTGGGCAGACGTGTCCGAATGGGGCAGACCGGAGCGACCGGTGCTTCGCCTGTGGAGAGCGCGGCCACAGAGCGAGCCAATGTACGGCTAAGTCGCTTCGGTGCCCCTTGTGCTCAGATGTGGGTCGCCCGTCGGCCCATCGTCTGGGCGCAAAGACATGCTGTCAGACGGCGGGTGGGAGGAAGAAGGGTAAAAAGACCACTCCTTCCACCCCGGCTCATACGACCGCCGAGGCTTCCGCCTCAGCACCGGACTCTGCTCCGCAGGAGGCCATGGAGGTCTCCCATTCGCGGGAGTAAGGGTGCTGCAGACGAACTTGAACCACTGCCGCAATGCTCAGCAACTTCTAATGCAGACCATTGCGGAGTGGTCCATAGGCCTCGCGGTCGTGGCGGAGCCCTATCGCGTCCCCGACCACCCTCGCTGGTTTGGGGACGCCGCTGGCACCGTGGCCGTCCATTGGGCGGGCGGTGCGGGGGTCCCACCCTGTTCCCTGCTCGAAGCGGGGCAGGGATTCGTGGCCGTTCGGTGGGGCCCCTTGGCCATTGTGGGGTGCTACGTTTCTCCCAACAGGTCACTCGCCGGCTACGAGTTGTACCTGGACGGGCTGGCGGACTGCGTTCGCAGATGCCTACCCCGTCCGCTGATCGTCCTGGGGGACTTCAATGCCCACGCCAGGGCTTGGGGTAACTCTAGGGACGATCCGAAGGGAGTGACGCTTCTCGACTGGGCGGCTGGCTTGGACCTCCGGCTTATAAACGTCGGGTCGGAGAGCACTTGCGTGCGGTGGCAGGGGGAGTCGGTCGTGGACCTTACATGGGCGACTCCTCCTGCGATTCGCATGCTCTCGAGATGGCGTGTCGCTGAGGAGGTGGTCACACTATCCGACCACCGCCACATCTTTTTCGATGTGGCTATCCGCCATCCCGACCGATCCAGCCGTCGTCATGGAGACACCCTGTCGCGACGATGGGCCCTCAAGCGTCTAAACCGAGATCATCTCGAAGCCGCTGCCATCGTCGCGGCATGGCCACAAAACGCCGAGGAGATTTCGCCCGACCCCGAGGGTGAGTCGGTCTGGTTCAGGGGCACGATGACGTCGATTTGCGATGCATCGATGCCCCGGGCAGGCCGCTTCGAGCGCCGGGCGATGCACTGGTGGTCGGCGGAGATCGCGCAGCTGCGAACCGCATGCTTGCGCGCCCACCGCCAGTCCAGCAGAACCCGGAGAAGAAGGCGAGCAACTCCAGAGGAGAGAGACGAAGCCTACAGGGCTTTCCAGGAGGCCAAGAAGGCGTTGCGAGACGCCATCTCGGACGCCGGCGCTCGGTCCTGGAACGAGCTCCTCGAGGGACTCGACAGGGATCCGTGGGGGCGCCCATACCGCATGGTACTGGGCAAGTTACGCCCGTGGATGCCCCCGTTGACGGAGACCTTAGATCCGGATCTACTGAGAAGAGTGATAGATTCGCTCTTCCCGGTGATCCGGTCAAGTCCCCTGTATCCCTCGCTACCGCCGGTCACTTGGACCGACGAGTTGAGGGTTACAGAGCAGGAGTTTGACCGAGCACTTGGTCGCCTAAGTGCCCGGAACACAGCGCCCGGTCCCGATGGGATTCCGGGACAGGCGTGGGTGTTAGCTTCGGCTCACTTGGGGGACAGGCTGAGGCGGCTGTTCGACAGCTGTCTCCGTAACGCCACGTTCCCCAAGGCCTGGAAGGAGGCAAGTCTGGTCCTCTTGAGGAAAGACGGCAGAGACGCGGACTCTCCCTCTGCGTATCGTCCCATATGCCTGCTGGACGAGGCTGGCAAGCTCTTCGAGCGGATTGTCGCTTCTCGTCTCAGCGGGCATCTGTCGTGCGTCGGTCCCGACTTGGCCGACAGCCAGTTCGGCTTCCGTCAGGGTCGTTCGACCGTTGACGCGATCATGCGCGTCCGGTCCCTGACGGAGCAGGCGGTGGCTCAGGGGGGCGTGGCGTTGGCGATAAGCCTGGATATCGTCAACGCCTTTAACGCTTTACCCTGGGTTGCCATCAGGGAGGCCCTGGTGTACCACCGTGTGCCTCTCTACCTGCAGGCAATTGTCGGGAGCTACTTGCGCGACAGGTACATTGTGTACGTGGGCCAGGACGGTACGAGGACCCGGAGGGAAGTGTACTGCGGGGTTCCACAGGGATCGGTCCTAGGACCACTCCTGTGGAATCTCGCGTACGACGCGGTTCTGCGTGTCGAGCTCCCCGCAGGCGTCAGCGTGATCTGCTACGCAGATGACACGCTGGTGCTGGCATGCGGGTTGAGCTTCGAGATGACCAGACGGCGAGCCGAACTCGGAGTCGAACTCGTCGTCGCGAAAATCTGTGAACTGGGTCTTCGGATAGCGCCGCATAAGACGGAGGCGCTATGGTTCCACAAGTGGCCGGTGGGCCGGGAACCACCCCGTTCGCAGATCATTCGCGTAGGTGACTCAAACGTCCAGGTGTCCAGGTACATGAAATACCTGGGCCTTGTCCTGGACGGTCGCTGGAGCTTTGAAGAGCACTTCAAGCTCCTGGTCCCCCGGATCGAGAAGGCAGTGGGTGCGTTGCACAGACTGCTGCCTAATCTCGGGGGACCGAGGGAGGAGGTTCGCCGCCTCTATGCTGGTGTCGTGCGATCGATGGCCCTCTATGGGGCACCCGTTTGGTCACACCGACTGACGGGCACCCGCCGCTGCAAGACTAAGATCCTGAGTCTGCAGCGGAGAGTGGCCATCCGCATGGTGCGGGGATATCGCACGATATCCTTTGAGGCGGCGACCCTTCTGGCGTGCTTTCCGCCGTTGGACATCCTGGCGGAGAGGGACGCGAGGGTCTACGACCAGACTCGCGCCCTCCGTCAAAGCGGCGGAAGTGCGTCCTACCCTGCCAGCGTCCTCGAAGCGCTCAGACGGCAGGAGCAGAGAAGGGCACACACGACGTGGTGCGCCCGTCTCCGCGGAGACCGGTACGCGCACAAACGCGTCGTGAGTGCGATCCTGCCAGCCTTCGAGGCCTGGATGCGGCGGAAGCGACGAGTCACCTTCCGACTTACACAGGTACTGACCGGTCACGGTTGCTTTGGAGAGTACCTGTGTAGGATCGGACGCGAGGCGACGGCGGTTTGCCACCACTGCGGGGCGGACCAAGACGATGCCCAACACACGCTGGAGGCGTGTCCCGCGTGGACCGCGGAAAGGCAAGTCTTGGTCCAGCAAATTGGGCGAAATCTCTCCCTGCGAGCAGTCGTGTCGGCGATGCTACGCAGGGAATCGGCGTGGGAGGCCGTAGTCAACTTCTGTGAGACCGTCATGGTCCAGAAGGAGACTGCGGAGCGGGCTCGGGAGAGGGCCGATCCCGCCCGGCGGAGGCGACCTGCGGGTCGCCTTCACGGCCTCCAAGCCCCAGTGCCCGGGGCGGAATAAGTAGGGCACTCCCTCCGGCCGTGGGTGCGTGAGATGGGGGTCTCACGCATCCGTTTTCATACGGCCGAGAGGAGGACCGCAGTCCGGTATGGCCCCGGACTGCCGGTGTACGCACCAGCGAGGGGTGTGGGGAGGGCGAGACCATCTTCGCCCTCCTGAGAAGGGCTCCGCAAGCCACGAGCGGAGCAACGCACGGGAGAGGCCGCGGACGTGCTTGCGAAAGCGATCCCGTAGCCTCTCCGTTTTCCGTGCTGTGGCGGCCATCGCAGGGGGTTTTAGTGAGTACAATCTCACATAACCCGGTCTCCCCCCCAGGAGTCGGGTATCTATGAAGATTTACCCTGCGTAAACAAAAAAAAAAAAAAAAAAAAAAAAAAAAAAAAAAAAAAAAAAAAAAAAAAAAAAAAAAAAAAGGTGTAGGATACTAAAACGAAGGACACACGATTACAGCTGACAAGGCAATTAATAAGGGCAGATGGCGATTGAGCACGAGTCACCCGGCTGACCGGTATTAATCATAGACAGGTACTCAATTACGTATCTATACGTTTTTCCATAATTACCATCAGTTATCAAATACTCGCCTTACTTAGTTTTTGTAACATCTGTTCTATCTAGAATAAATGTAAAAAAAAAAATAATAGCGATGACGTCAAAATTACCGCGAATTCAAGAAAAAACGAGTATGCGGTTAGTTTAAATATGAATAATTAGGATAGCAAATGTCAGCTTCATTGCTAAGTCTTTATATCTGTAATAGTATTCATTGAAACAACAAAACGAAAGCTAGAAATTATCACAAAGCCTACTTAGTTTCTCTTTGTCCCCGACCTGAAAGAGGACTTTTTATTCTAATGAAAATCATCTAAAAGGGGTGTAAAAGATTTTTCTCCGCTACGCTTTCATTATACAGAAGAAATCTCGTACAAAATTAACATGCATAAACTAAACACTTCTCTGCATCACTTTATAAACCATATTCCACAGTAAAATGTTGTAGCGTTTGCACTGAATGAAAATTTCTTCTCATTACTTCTGTCACTCCTCGCGTCTACCGCGCACACTTATCATCAACACGATAGTATCGTCGTTGGGAATAAAATATGTGAGAATCTCAGCATTAGAGTCGAGAGCACTCGGTCTATCTGATACATAGCGTTTTACATTTTACATGATGCTTTAAAACTATATACTCTCACTTGGAATGTGTTGTATCCAACTCGCGTAATGATGGCCTCACTGATAAATATTTACGCACGACGTAAAGTATTGTTTTTATATAGTCACTAATTGTACTTGACATGAGATCCAATGCTACCTAAAGTATACAGACATTTCGGGCCATAAACACTCGTGGGCATCATTGTAATGAAACTTTAGTAGGTACGGGTAATCAAAAAGATTTCGTAACGCATATAGGACAAACATTAATTTTGTTTTTATTTATATATATAACAGTTTTCTATACATCGTGTGTAATCTATTCAGTAAGAAAATAAGAGTATATTTATTTCAATACGTAAAATGTTACATTTCATTAGAAATAAAAAAAAAAAATGTTCAATGTCTTTCCAATACGTAATAGAGCAGCACGTATCGGTCTCCTTAATGACATTTTACTAGCGTGATTGTTGCTGTCACGACGTCAACGCAAGCGGAGGTGGTTAATTAAAACTTCTACAAGAACTGCACTCATTACCTAGGACGAAACAGAACCCGATTACATCGATACACGTCATATGTAATGATTGGGATTCGCTATTTAATCCTATAATATATTATAACGCATTGAATGACAATATTGTCTTAGTACGAACGCGTATTGAACTAAATACATGACTAAACAGATGATTAATGATTTAGGGATTATGTGAGTTAATTCCTTATTATTATAATTAATATTATAATTAATTAATATGGTTTAAATTTTTATTAATATATTAACAGCATTACTGTAATTATTGAATGAGATTTACCTGATCTTATTAACCTAATTGTAAGTTGTAATGACTATTGAATAGTAGAAGGATTTAAGTATGAGTTAATTTTGTTATACATTTAGCTAGCTACTTTATATATAAATAAATTAGTTTTTTGTTTGTCTGTTTGTATTTTATACACGGTCATACCGTTAATTCGATTGAGATGAAATTTTGCTAACTTATTGTTTGCATTTGCGCGAATATTGTACTATGTCCGCTATATACATATATACATATATGTATATATATAGGTGTAGTAAGTAAAAGTTCCGTATCGTACTGGCCTGATAGTAGAATAAGTTTTAGATGGATGTCCATCATAAATGAATAAGGTAAGCTAACTTAAGAAGACAGAAGCTTTTCAAATGTTTAATAAGTTAACAAGTTTTTAAGTCCTCGGTAGTATAAGTATCCCGCCTATCACGCGGAAAACCTGGGTCCGACTCTCCATCGAGAAGAAGAATATATACTTTTAATCAGAAGCAAAAATAATTTTTCGATTGTTTTGTGAAACATGAACCGTAGGTTAATTATGTTAAACTGTCGTAATCAAAATTTTTTTTAATCTTAAGTGCAAAAATCAGAAACCAACTGACAGAATGCTGCATGTTTTGATAGCGACAGTTTTCATCAACTACGCCTTTAGTTACTTTAAATATTTTTATTCGAACATGATCATTTTAAGATCACAATATAATATTCATTTCATTCCGTTCTGTTACGTATCCACGCTCATGTTGGACGATATTATGCAAGACGACAATTTCATCAAGTGCGGAGTGATCCCGCTTATCGGGCACCTGTGGGCCGTTGAATAAAGCCGTCCATTTGAGAAATGGACTTCAACAGCAGAGAACTTAAACAGATTGAATGATGATGGGTCGTGTTTATGCAGTAATTGCTATTTGAGTATACCGGGATAGAAATTATAGTAGTCAAATAAGCTGCGTTCTCATTAGTGCGATAATATTCCAATTAAGGTCACAATGGACGCTTGTTTTGTGTTTAATAAATCTTCGCCATGTATTATGTTTTTATAATAGGACATCATGTTGTATTGTTAGTATTTAATAATATCTAGTGATCGTCTATAAGCGTGATTAAAAAAAAGGGACGGGTTATAATTTATAAGAGTGCTTTTATCTTCTTTAGATGTAGTTAATTTTGTAATTTAAATGAAAATAAGAAATGTATTTTATAGAAAATTTTAAAAATTATTATGACAACGTTTATTTTCTCAATATGCCAGCAGTCCTCGGTAGTATAGTGGTAAGTATCCCCGCCTGTCACGCGGGAGACCGGGGTTCGATTCCCCGCCGTGGAGAATTTATGCTTTTAAATGTACTTTATTTTTTAAATACTTTTCTCAATTGAAAAAGTATAGTCGTAAGAACAATTGCTGCTAATTACGAGTAGTTAGTTTAATTAATTAGTTAAATTGTTATCATAATTATTCTTGTTTCTCTTTGAATATAAAAACCGCCTGAAAATCTAAGATAAAAACGGTCAAGTTTAAGTAAATGCAGTAAACTCTAATGAGATATTTTTAACTATATCGTATTTTCGAACATGATATAACTACATTTAAAAAGAAAATCAATTTCCACGGTATATATTTAGACGCTGATAAGCAATACTGTGTCAAGCCACACAGGCTTCATTTTGAGAAAATGGCGTTTAAACATGTCAAACCCATTCTTAATAAATTTGTTTCAAGGAGTTTATGTCCGTTTTTTCAAGTAAGTTAAAATCAGATCGATTATTTAATATGTTATGTAATAGATATAAGATTTTTAAATATTTGCAATTATTGTATAAATTGCAAAATATGAAACGCACTTCAGATTCGAAACATTAAATGAGAATACTTTTTTCCGTACTTATTTAGTCCAGAAGATTTGAAAAATTGTAGAATAATGTTAAATACGTGACGTATTATCAGAATACATAAATATCTACGAATTTGATTTTTTTGAGGGTTGACACATTATTGCTTATCACAATTCATTTAATACCTTTTAACCGACTTCCTATAAGAAGGAGTTTCTCAATACGTCGGAGATTTGAACTAAAAGCCATTAACCAAAGAATTGAATTGAATAAGATGTACAACTAATAGAAAAAAAATCTCTAACGTTGATAGTTTCAGATTTCCCACTACTATCTTCATGAACCATTCTGTAAATAATAAAAAAAATTTTATAATATCTTAAAATAAATGTTTAATTTTTGTTTTTTTTTTTTTTTTTTTTTTTTTTTTATTGCAATTAGTATTAAGGAATATGACAGAATTTTTTTTTAATTTATTTTCGACTATTTCAAGTTGAAATTCTAAAGTCCTTAAAAGATGTGTGTGATGCCTACTTCATAGTAGCTTTATACATTCAAAGTCTCAGCCCGATCGGCTTAAAATTGACATAGTTTCATACAAACTCTCATCCCCTATTTTATCCCCTTGGGGTAGAATTAATCAAAATCCTTTCTTAGTGGATGCCTTCGTCATAACATTTACCTGCATGCCAAATTTCCACTCGATCCTTCCTGTGGTTTAGGCTGTTCGTTGATAGATCATGTGTCAACCTTTGAGTAATAGATATTTAGTTATTAAAAAACACAAAAAATAGAATGTCCCCTTATTTTGAAGTCGGTTTAAAATTTCCTGATATATTATAAAATCCGTACCTAAATTTATTCACGCAAAGGAATTTTTAGGGCTAGACACATTAAGTAATGAAGCATTAGTAGGCTATTACTTCACTTCTTAATAAGCGCGTAGCAATTTGTATCTGTTTCTGTAGAGTGCGTAGACCTACGTCGTAGAAGTGTAAATAAACTACGTACCACTTTTATTTGAGTTGTATATGTGTACATTTCTAGTATTATCATAAAATTGAGGAACATTATTTGTGCATGAAATTGAATATTATTTTGACTTATTTAAAGATGCTTTTTTAAATTTCGATTGTCATATTTGAAGATAGTTTGACAATTTTTAATCAATCGATATAATTATTGTATCGAACTATTCGCACTTCTATACGCAAAGGCGCATAAATCCACGCCTATGAACTTAATTACCCGTATTAAGGGCAAAAAATATTGTATAGCCGTACAAGTTAATAAAAAATCAGGTTAAACTGTGTGAGTAAAGGATGGAGCAGTTTTTAGGTGTTTTACTTCGCTAACTATTCGCACCATACAAATTATATATATTTTTTTAATTTATAGCATATAACGCGATCGTGCAAAGACTTTACACCGTTAGTAATTAGTTAATACAATTATAATATAGCTTACGTGTTTTATTATTAAAGTGACACATCAAACATTCATTCGAATGCAGTATTAAGGGAGATATTTTGTATCGACATAAAACATTTTAGAACTAATACATAGCATAGATTAGTATTAAACAAAATACGTGACGAGTTAAAATTCCCATACAATAAACTCAATGAAAAATTGTCCTATAACACGAATAAATTACACATTTAACTCAAATTTCATCATTCGCTTCCATTAATATATAAATTCGTATCATTAATGAATTTAAATATAAAGTAATTATTATAAAATATAATTCCTCCCTCGCGATGTACTGTTATATAAATAACGACAGCGGTTGATCACATATAATATTTCACTTTCAACATAATACAATAATCACAAGTAAGCTTCGGGAGGTATGGCCCATGAATCTGTCTCAGTCATGCGCCGGTGGCTCGACTCCTGCAAATTAATTCACGGCCATGCGACCCGCTTTTAATTTCGCTGCTACCACTGATTTACGATGTCCATATTAAAGACAAGTATGCGTACGACCTCTCAATTAAGAGTTGAAACATGGCCTCTGTTCTGTAGAGGTGAGAACGTTTCAAATAGAGTAATTTAATTCGACGTTACGTAAAGAAGGGTAATGGAGAAATTGTATTATCACGCCATATGCTATAGTTAATGGTGCGTTATAGTTTTGTGTATGTTTTATAGTTTTTAAATGTATACGTTTTATTATTTAATATTATTGTTTAATAATTTTATAATATAATAATTTTCGATTATATTTATTTTTGATTTAATAATATTTGAAACATTTGGAATGGTTTCATTATTGTTTACTGTGTCTTTTTATATATATCGTTTATTATAAAATTATTTTTTAATATAAATTTATATTTAACAACAAAAGTTACTAAGAAACAAAACGTCGGCATACTTAAAGCTCTGTCAGTATATTTCAATTTTGCTGGCGAATTTTATACAATCTTATTCTGTTAGCGTTCCACTTTATAGTCTAACTGCTGTTCAAAGAGACATTATTATTACTATTGATCGGGTATTATTTCTAGTAAGGAAAATGAGATTGAATATGTTTCAAAGTTATTTATAGTAAACAAAATAATGTATAAAACGACCTCATCGGTTAATCTGGATTTTAAGTAGTATTATATTATAGTATTATTATTATATAAATGATTTTTTATTCCGTATTTCAATTTTATACGTAGTTTAAGAGGATTAATTTTTTTTGTTAGTCTCTGGTTTTATCACGAGACCGTGTTAGTTACGTTTTTAAAGAAGTCTTTATTTTAATTAGCTAATGAACAAACTAAGCTGGAAATAGAGCGAAAAAATAAATAAAAAAAGCGTCAAAACGTTAGAAGATAAGAAGTGAAAAATAAAATCATCATTCAGTTATGAAGTAATTTTATTTTTAGTTATTGTAATTTATTTGATTTATATTATTTTGTTAAATAATGCAGAATATTGCGATTTTTTATATTGTTCTATTTTGTAAGCATATTTTACGGCTATTTTTAAACCAGCTGAGGTAGAGCCTAGCTCACTAAATTAAGTTCGTGTAGATGCTAGCTTGACCGGGGCGGGGTCTCACTCTCACAGAATATCTTATTTCTTTATAAGCTGTTAACGCATGTGTGGCTGTTCTGGTGGAGCAAATGTCCACGGGCGGCGGTGATTACCTAACATCAGGTATCCCGCCTGTTCGTTTGCCAGCTACTTTTATAAAAAAAAGGTTTTCGGTAAAATATTGATAAGATATTCCAAAAATAAATGCAATAAATTTAGAAATATATAAAGCAATATATTAAATCACATTTTGAATTTATTGTACCTATTTACTGCAGCTTAATAGAAAAAAAAATCTACGAATATCACAACATTCTCCATGACGAAAATTCGTATTTCGCATTCGTAATATTATAGAAACGATGAAATTTCCTATTTCGAAACGGAGCGTAAAAACTTCTCAAGAGTAAGTTCAAGATAGCGAAATATTGCATAATGGCATACAATTCGTTAGGTCCAGTGGTGTAGAAACGGAAGATTTAAACGCAGGTGTTACTGTATTTTGTGTAATATATTGAAATGGAACGTTTGCGAGCGGGTTACAAATTAAAGCACCAGGTGATCTTTGCCATTTAAACTCTGTGTCGGATACGTTCTGGATTTGCCTTTAGTTAAATTCTACTTACATTATTATATGAGTGTTTTCTTGTGAAATGAAATGGATGCTGACATGCAATAATGTGTCAACCCACAAAAAGTTAAATTCGGAGATATTGATGCATTTTGATAATGCATCATCTATTTAACATTAACCAAAAACATTTGAAGTCGTATACACTAAATAAGTACGGGAAAAAGTTTCTTAATTAATTGTTTCGAATTTCAAGTGCGTTCCATATTTTGCAATTTATACAATAATCTCAAATATTTGAAAAACTTTTCATTAGATTTATTAAATATATCAATCTGCTTTTAATTCATTATACCTTTCATCAAAAAATAAAAGAAAAGGTGGATAAATATTTCGTTAAACAAATTTGTTAAGAATAGGTTTGACATCTTTAGACGCCATTTTCTCAAAATAAAATCCGTGTGGCTTGACAGAGTATTGCTTATCAGCGTCCAAATAATTCAAAGGAAGAGACCTTGTAAAAAGTATCCCGAATAAGTATCCCGAATAAAAATTTTATTTTGTGACGGACAAAAATCTCGCGGTTGAAATCGGGAGGCAAACGTAAATTAGATCGCAAATCTAAAATAGATTATATATATTCTTAAATAGATGGTTTACTCACATGAGTAACGAAATAGCCAGTTGTAGTTTTTGTAAGTAAATCAAAGTACATTACAAATATTCACGATATCTTTTAAAATATCGTGCAACGTCTATATTTTAATTTTTAACTTTCAAAAATTATAATGCATATAGTATTAACATAGATTTCTTACGGTCGAGTAACATTTATGAAATACAAAGGTATTTCAGTATATAAATATTATTATAAACAATATTTTACAATATGCTTATACAATATTTTAGTATTTTCAAAGCAACATTAAAGATGTACAAATAAGATTTCATCGCAATTAAATTAACAATAGATAGCTTGGATTTATTACATATTTATAAATTATAATAATATGATTATTTTTAACAAGTATCTTATCTCTCATTCCTTTGACCTTCTTCTTATCTTCAAGGTGCAGTCTTGCTAGTTTTATAAGCGCATTCTTGCTAACAATCTTACATACATATTTATATAATCATCGTGTGTATACATATTTATTAAGATGTCAAGTCAGAAAGGAAATACGAATAAAATTTTAAAAGAGGTTATTTCTAAGCAAACTTTTCGGCGAGTAAAAATTATTACTTCACATATTTTATGTAGTATTCGATACAACGCTGTACAACGAACAATACGTTTCAGTTCAATGTGTAGACGATAAAATACGAGAACAGGTGCTTCATCATATTCTAAAGCCATGTGTCAGAGCGAGCGCCCGCATGATGTACAGGACCTCACAGGCTTACATTCACCCCACGAGGGGTTTCAGAGAAATTAGTGCTACTTCTAATAGATTTTAAACTCCGTTTTCAACAAAAATATTTTTCGTGAGGTTTCGACTAAGTATTCTGAATTATTAATATATATATTTTAAATATTTATACTGTACGTAATGTGCATATTTTTAGTCAATATTTGTTCTTGTTTTATATTAGAGAAGCTTATTAATGAATATAATTGCATTCGATTATTATTATTTCAAAACGTATGATTGATCTTTAAGAAAGAAAATGTTAGATAAAACAAGACTCACAACACTTTATTAATACTTTTTTTTAAATAAAAGTTAACGTGAACAATAATAAAATTAGATTATTAGAAATAGAAAATAAAATTTTTCATCTATTATTTTCATCTTTTACTTCTCATAAATGTATGATTGTACTTATATAATACATTTGTTTTAACTTGTAACAAAATATTTTTTAAATTTCTTAAAAAATTCTTATAACTTGGGTTAAAATGTATTAAATACTAGCAGTGCTCTGCGGGTTCACCCGTGTTAAGTTGAGGAAAAATTATATTTATATAATGTTTACCTTCCCTACTTGAATCGGATATTGTTCACTATTTCATTGGCTTCAATTTTGTTATTGCGTTATTTTTTCTTGATTTATTAATTAAAAAAAATATTTTCTAAAATAAAAGTAGACTAAATTACTTTTTATAACATTGATATCTGTGAGTAAAAGTCCCGTCAAAATCAGTGTAGCCGTTTCAGAGATTAGCTGGCACAAACAGACAGACAGATAAAAATTTTAAAAATTGTACCCTATACTTTCATATGCATTAATTTAAAAGCTGTTAAATGGAATTAAAAATAGTCACTTAAATTTTATCTATTAGTATAGATACAGATCTTATATACAACACTTAATTTTAAAGATACATCGACAAGAGTTGCATTATTGTAGCTAAGTTGACAAATATCAAAGAAGATCGTATTGCATTCGATTTCTATTTGGACGTTTACTAAATTCCAACGCATAGATTTCGACATTTCGCACAGAAACGGACGACTTATTGTATCCGGCTTGAATATAGCATCGCATCGCATTACTACGACGTAATCTACGTAATTACCAGATTTTACGAGTGGATATTTACATTAGTCCTAAACTCTATAAGCCTTAGAAAAGACCTTAGAAATAGTACAGATTAGATAGTGTAACTTTGGTTTTGGTTAAACTACTATAAACAAAACATTTTTTGCATTCTATACGTTTTTATTTTCAACTTGTGTAATTCAATCATTTATTATTTATATTAAAAATCTTTAAATACTCGTAGATGCACCTTTATATCTTATTAACAGTATTTTTCATATATACTTATATATATTTTCATACAGTCAAACAGATAAGCATCTTAGTCTCAGCGTGGTCAGATGTGACGATAAATTCTAAAACGTGTCTGTGCCATTTACATTATTCAAATGAATTTTATTTTTTGCGTTTTTATTGCAACTATAAAGTAGATAGAAGCTATATTTTAATTCATTCATTTATTTGCATTACTTTCAGTGCTAGGAAAGAAAACGTGAAATGCACTTTTAAAAGAGCAGTGAGAAATTATTTTATTA
This sequence comes from Hypolimnas misippus, assembly GCA_037950945.1. Taxonomy (NCBI): domain Eukaryota; kingdom Metazoa; phylum Arthropoda; class Insecta; order Lepidoptera; family Nymphalidae; genus Hypolimnas; species Hypolimnas misippus. The sequence goes on from JBBEEQ010000024.1 coordinate 5,461,364, forward strand.
GCTGCTTAGTTGCCTGCCAAAAAAATTAATATCGTACTTGTTGCATGGTCAGACGTATAAATGATAGGTGTATAGCTGCGGAGGCTGTGAGATATAATGAAATGTATTATTTGTTATATAATTTTTCATTTTGTTCAGGCTCTTTTTGAGATGTTTAATATGGTTAAACCCTATAGTTAATAATAAATCTTTTTATTATTTCATGTTTCCACGTTAACAAGCATATTTTTTAACGCAAGGATACTTAGAGACTAACTATTTCAGAGTATTTTTATAGTCTGAAAATAAAGAGGAGTAATCAAAAATTAACGTAATATCAGCGCTCCTTTGCTTTATAAAATTACGTGTCGATCTCGAGGTTTATAATGAGATGTGACTCGAAAGAGAATAGCTTATACACGATTTATCAGCTAATAGAGTTGCGGGTCTTAACAAACAAGATTAAGTCAGAATAAGCGGGTTTTATAAATTTATGAAGTGAACAATCCCTTAATGCCCGAAACTGATGTCAGAATTTTAAGTTCGTCTCGGGAAAACTGTAAGGAAGTTCGTTAATCCAGTCGAATGCTCGCAACGCCGACTAGACCTAGCCTCCGCTTGCATTGCTTTAAAATGCTGTAAAACTTGTTACTTTATTATGCAAATATAGTTTTTTACAAAAGCGAAGTCTTAACAAGAGAAGCCATAACGGTTTATAGATCGCCAATTCCGCCGTTTCGTGTGACAATTTAAAGTTGTTCCTTTAAATTCACGGGCGAATACAGAATAAATTGGTCCCGGGATTAAACATTTAGTTGGTAAATATCCACACAATACCACTTTAACAACTCAGCCACTTATTTTAGAATTCACAAACGGTATTACTGGGTTTCCTCGCTAATTTCTCTTAAGCAACAAAAGCGTTTATTCAATGCTATTTAGTAATCTTCTTATGAACCACAGGAGACTTAATTGTGATCGTAACTTTCGTCTCAGCCTTGGCAGCCAGTGTGCGTTATTAAGACACGCATTACTTAAATATGCTCGTAAGGTCAGAATAATAATGGTTTCTGATAGCAAACAAACAACAACTACTTAGGACGTAAGCTGATATAGTTGAGACCTCAACCTTAAAAGACTTATTTCCATTATTTCTATTCTTTTCAATTTTGTTTATGTATATTTAATTGGTAACCCAACCTTGTAAGAAAGCCAAAAATGAATATTGTTGATCCGATCAATACAAAATTTTATATAATCAACAATTTCAAATGGAAATTTAATTAAAATCTTTTTGAATAAAGGAAAATATACATACCCATATTTTATATATGTATATAAAACATACGTTTACATATATTGGTTCATACTAGCAAAAATTTTATATAGCATAAAATATTTTCATCCTTACCTTAAAACCTTAAAATTGACAAGACAAACAAAATCCTGCTTCAAACTCTATATCTCGGCTGATATAAAGCCATTCATAATCTATATTGATACAAAATTATCAAGTAACTAATGCGGAGTTCGCTCGTACAAGTTTGAGCTTCGAACAAGTGGTAACGAGTGATATCCAAATAAATTACGCTATTTGGAGATAGTATCGCACGTACGGCTTGCGTTAAAGTTGCCGAGTCAAACTCAAATCGGAAGTTTAACTCACGTAAGTTTATACACGTTTCCAGTACAATATGGCGGTATTTTTGACGTATTAAAGACTGTTCATAGTTTATATTAGCTGATGCTCGCGACTTTGTCTGCGATGTCTGATGCCTACGACATAGTAGCTTTATGCATGCAAAGTCTTAGCCCAATCGGTACAAAATTGACAAAGTTTCATACAAACATTCATCCCCTATTTTATCCCCTTGAAGGTAGATTTAATCAAAATCCTTTCTTAGCGGATACCTACGTCATAACCTGCATGCCAAATTTCAGCCCGATCCATCCAGTGGTTTGGGCTGTGCATTGATCACATAGTGTGTGAGTCAGTCAGTCAGTTACCCTTGAGTTATATATATTTAGATAATGGGTCTTATCGTGATAACTAATGGTATTAACACCATTTTTTTGCCCGACGTTTCAACGAAGTTGCACCCTTCGTGGTCACGAGCTGACTTTACCTACTCTACTGAGTATTACTACCATTCGTTATCGTGATAAGACCTGTTATATTAAATATGAATAGTGTAAATCGCGAAAATTTTAAAATATATATGAATGTAAAAAAAACTTTGACAATTGTCAATTGACTTGTAGGTCCAAAATATTATCACCTGTCACAGTCAATTGCTCGCTGGTTGATTTATAACGTCGTCCTAAGTTGTCGGCATTCTGGATGACAAATTCCACCCAGTGCGCATATTCCGTCAAAAATAATCTGCTCTAACAATATTTGTGCTGCAACAATTTTTCCTAAGATTGATAAACATCATCGAAAATTAATTTTTGGAATTTCTGCAACATTTCCAGCGGAACCGAGGTTTGTTTTGGTTACACGTATCCTTCAACGTTACGGCGTCGAATGTTGTTAGATTTACGTAATTGGCGGCTTGACGTTACCAGAACCTAATAGTGTGATGGTAGGTGGCCATTGTATGTTGAAACCTGTTATAGGCATGTTAAGGAACGGGTTATTTTGTACACTGTTAAAACATTATTAATTTATGAATAAAATAATAATATATACGAGACAAAAAATGTTTGCGTAACGTAAATAAACTGAGACTTTTTTAAAAGGATTACTTTAAAAATAAAATACGTAATTTAACGAAATTACGTATACTTATAGCGATTAATTTGAATGTAAAACTAAATTACAGAACTGATTTCGATTAAATTCCAATTAAAAATCAATCCTAAAGTATATCCTTTCAATTAAAGAAAAAATGACAATCGCTTGATAAATGACGGAGTCTTGATGTAACAAATATAAAAATAACGATACACTACAAATTTAAAATCTCCTCCTTCTTTGATGTCGGTTGAAAATGCCGAATAACATCGACAATGGCAACGCGCTTTAACATTCCCCGTACTGACGAACAAATAAGTCTTGAACAACACGATATTTATTGACATCGATATACAATATATTTTTCCTAAAATACATCTGCAAAGTTTTCAAGCCTTTGGTAGGAGAGTGTTTATCCTTTACGATTTTAATTTATTTTTATTGCCAACTTGATTTATATTCCATATACAGTATTTAACACATTTTTATGTAAATACTAAAGACGATATAAGCTATTGTCATTTAGAAGTACGCTCATAAAATTGTAATCTTTTTATTTGTGATTAAGGTCATTTTGTTTTTTAAATTGATATTTTATCTTTGAGATAATCTATGTTTAATTATTTTCCAAACAGGTTTCTTGTCAGTGTGAAATATTATCTTTCTTACCACTCCATCAAAATGCTATTTGATACATACATTTTCAAGGTCATTTTTCATATAAATTACTGTTAAAAATTATAACGTAAATGATAATGATGCGAATTATTCGCACGTGTCACTTAGTAAATTACTATCGCCTGTTATGAGCCAAGATGGGTTAGTGGTTAGACTACGTAGAACTCAACCGATGATCTTGGATTCAAATCCCATAAAAGTTTCAAGTGGTACTTGTTTTTTAATTCATCTTGAGCTCTGCAACGAAGAAAAGCATCGTAAGGATGTAAATTATAATTCTGACATGTATATCCGCTAACCTACAGTGGAGTAGCGTGGTGGATTAAGTTTCTAATACCTTCTATTTAATAGCAGAGGAGGCCTTCGTCCAGCAGTGCAACAATTACAGGATGCTATTTACGTTTTACTGTTAATAATTATGTAATTATTCTAAGTTAGGTTTTATAGACTCTCCTGAAGAAAATGGTATAGTTAAAACCACATTATGAATAATTACAAAACCTTATTATTTTTTTATAAAAGTAGCTATATACCTATATTTACAAATAATACACTTTTATATAATCATGTAACGAATGAAAAACATACACTCCAACGTGTGTTTGTTTGTTGTAATAAAAAAATTTGTAAATATAAAATTATATTTTACATATGGATACTGATAAGAAATAATGTGTCACAAAAGCCAAATTCGGATATATTGATGTATTTTGATACTGCATCACTTATTTAACATTATAAATAAAATCAGCCAAGTGCGTGTCGGGCCACGCACAATGTAGGGTTCCGTAGTTGTCAGAATTGTGAAGATCGGTCAAGCAATCTTCGAGTACCTATTTTCGTAAAAAAGTTTACGACGAACTGGGAATTTCCTTTTTTAAGTCAGTTTATGCCATATACGTACTTACAATTTTAAACCTTTTATTATTATAAAATTATTTTTAATTTCTCTTTAAGAGACTAAAATATTTTTAATGTAAAATGAATGTTTGAATGTGAATTATACTAATGATTTTGAACTTTATATATTCGTCGATTATTTATTATTCTAACACTTGTAAAATATACTTAGCGCCGATAATTTTCCTTCCTGATTAGCGCCTATGAAATCTATGGAGATTTGGTTGAAAACTTTATAAGCGCGCTTCAGAATCACTCGCGACATGTTTTATTGAGACATTGTTTTATACCTTATTTTATATTTTATTTTAATTTTAACTTATTAAATATTTATTTATTTATTCATTTAAATTCATATATTAATTTAAAATTATTAATATTTACATAATGTGATGCTTTAAAAAGTGAAATATTTATTTTTACATAGATCATCTATAACTCGATAACCATAAGAACCCACATAGCCGTGATAATTTTCCTTTTAAATTCATTATATGTACCATTATCGTGAATTTTTTCATATTTTTAGACGCAGCAGTTTAGGGGGTAGAGGGGGACTCTTGACTCTAAGAAAATTTGACACTTCAAAGCTTAATATTTCGGAAACAGTTCGTCGTTCGGAAAAATGGTTTTCCCACACCTATAATATTTTTAAAAGACCTATCTAACGATACCCCACAACATGGGATAAATGAGAAAAAAAATTTTTGGTCTCTCTTAACACATAGGGAAGACACCCTGAAAAAAAAATATTTTTAAAATTTTATTGTACGACTTTCTCGGCGTAATTTATATGTATACTCATACCGAACTACAGCTTTCTGGTATTAAGGGTTTCGGAGCAAAGCCGCGGACAGACAGACAGACAGACAGACGGACATGGCGAAACTATAAGGGTTCCGTTTTTTACTACGGAACCCTAAAAAATGGAAGTTATATAAACTAAATAAATACGTATATGTAAGTACGTATAATACTCAAATATTAAAAAAAGAAAAGATGGACTTATTCAAACATGTTTGTTAAAAATAGGTTTGAGATCTTTAGACGCTTTTTTCTCAAAATAAAGTCTGTGTGGCTTGACACAGTATTGCTTATCAGCGTCCATATATATACTGTATTTTGATAAGTTTTATAATATAGGATGTGTTGTGCATGGACGAAGTTAAAGCGTTTGCTTATATTAAATAAAATTAAGCCAGAAATCTTTATTTAGTTTTTCCTAAGTCAATATTATTCAATAAATCAAAGCACTCATCGTCAATATGTTGTAAATGTAATGTTTTGTTAATGTATTAAAACAATGATTGCTTTTTCGATATAATCTTCGGAAAGGTCTGTAATAAATCAAACCGAACAGAGCGAAGGTTTTCAAATAACACCTTCAATCAATTACAGTAATTTCCTTTAAGTCAATATTTCTTAGATGTATTAACTGAATTAATGATAATAGTTTAATAGTACAATATACTGATACTAAATAAACAATTCTTAAATACCCGCCTCGTTCTAGGATTACGCGAAAATGAACAAAGTACCCAATGCAAGCATTCAGTTATTATTGCAAAAGCATTTTGTTTTAAACGGATAATACAGGAGTCGACGGTACAGGAAGGAGATTATCTTGGATTTAGCGAAACAATTTAGTCCGTCCAATAGATAAAAGCACAATCGATTTAACTCCCGCAAAATTATATTACCTACTTATATTAGAAAGTTCACATACATTTTGTGTACCCGCTCTCAAATCCTAACAGGTTTTATAGGATTACACAGCGCACGTTAATGTTATTTGAATCCGATTTGAAATACTAGGAGTAATTCTGTTATTCGAATAATGTTCCGTTTTAGATTTCTAATAATGATAAAATTTTGTTTTGGTATTAGGGCAAGCCTATTTTCACGTCCGATAGATTTCGATTACCCGCGCGCTTGCCCATTATTTTGTTAAACAAATGTATACTCTTATTGTTAATTTTGGATTCTGTATTCAAAATATTATTTATGTGTTCCGTAATAGGGTTATTAATGTTTGAAGTTTCATGGATAATATTTGTTGTTTTGTATCTATTTGTTTTAATGCAGCATCGTTTGGCTGCTCATTTATAACTTCAGTTACGCTGACTGATTGAAAAGGCGATTTTACAATTTATAGTCGAAAGTTTTGACGTGTGAAATATATGCTATTTGAATTTATTTTTTATAAAAATTAGAAAGCAAGAAAAGAGGGGGTCAATCTTATGACAACTATCGTCTATAATTAAAATAGTTTGCATGCTATAAAAAACTATCTCTAATAAATAATTTGTTTTAAAATGTATCTACTATTGTGATGGATATACAGAAAGGCTTTTATTAATTACCGCAAGTAACATTTTCGGTATCAAATGGAGACTTAAGATATAAGTTAAATTTTCACTATATATGATATACATGAAAATAATTATATTTATTTTATCAAAAAAGTTACATCTAAACGAATCACTGTCGTCATTCACCATGTTACAAAATATATTTTTTCTCAAATAAAACTTACAATTTACATAAATTCACCGAAATAATAACAAAATTACGACACGGACGCACGCATAGCTCTATATAGGTCATGGAATCGAGCCCCACGTACTGACAGCATTTTGTACTTACGAGTACATATGCGTAGGTGAACATATTGTCAACATCAGCCTACCTTAAGCCGGGCCTACACCGTCGCATTATTGTACAGTAATTGCCAACTTATGTCGTCGAACCGATCGCTTTAATTATCCGCCTCGCCCAGTCGCGTGTGAAGATTATTTCGCTGCCAAATTCAGATCACATTCGTTTTAAATAGGCGGGCACATGCCGACAATGCGAAGCGCGAAATCAGATTACTTTATTGAATGCGAACAGATCATGAATGAAATTGATAAAATCGTCTGCGGTGCGAATGCGAACGGTGCAATTTACGTTATCGCTCGGCATAAAGGTAAAGCTGGTCTTGCAATAACCTAGTTTTCGATTACAAAGCTGAAACTCTTTAGGTGTTGGAAATTAATTTCCTGTCGTGCGAGAGTACTTGCTAAATAATAATATTTTTAAGTACATTCCTGTAACGAACCTTTTCACAGGGAAGATATTTAATCTAGATACTACGTTTCGACTGATGATGACGTTTTTCTAGACTACTCTTCTCAGTATTTGACCCAAGAGTAATGTCGACTTTTATACTTTTGTAACAAAAGACGAACTCTAGGATGACGCGGGAGGTCGACTTTAATTAAATAATTAATTAACAATAATAAAATAATATATCGTTACTTTTGTTATTAGTTTAAAAATATTTTATGAATATCTCATTATTACTTAAAACACTGTCGCAATGCCTTATTGATAAAAGTTGATTAGTTTCGTTTAATACAAAATTCAGAAATCAACTGTCAAAATGTATTACGTTGCGATAGCTCATCGCAATTAGCCTGCAGTATTTGTACTGATCCCTCGTCTTAGATTTTAACTAATTTTCAATATATACATTTTCCCCATTCATATTTTTAAACTAAAACGCCATCTTGACTTATCAGTCTGTGGCTTATTTTAATAGATAGCTATTAAAATATGCCATAGATTGGTAGATTATACTAATTCCCTTGAAATCATCTTGTCAATAGGGGTTTTTCATAAAGTATTTCATAAAAAAACAATAGGAAAACTTTTCAAAAACGTCGACTATTGTCAAGAAAATATTCATAATGGTTATAAAATTGTGTAAAAAATAACCATTCACCTAACCTACCTTATGAACTTCACTAAACATCTAGTTAAAATGAATGTTGGAAAAGGAATAAAATTGAAGGAACAAAGAAAAGTGATTGACACTAAACATAGTTAAGGAAATAATATGTTTGCCGTATAGCCTATATAAATATTTCTCACTAGTGGTCCACGTCGCCTACATAGGGTTCATAGGTTACATATAGATTTACAATCCGTGATTCACCCGCTTAAAAAAATGCAGATATACATGTGCATTTTTTTAACTATATTAAATATTCTGTTCCTTAAAATGACGGACGTTCATACAGCCGTTCATCCCTAACTTTAAACTCTTAGAGGTGAAATTTCCAAAAGTACTTTCTTAGTGGTCCCATCATAAAAGGCATAAACTGCTAAAATTTCAAGTTTATTACCTCAGTTTCTGCGTTGATGAATATGTCAATCAGTCAGTGAATCAGTCGATCAGGACAAGTAATTATGTCCAGATAAGAAGAAATGGAATTCGCGATTGCGATGTAAGTTGTTACTATATCTTCTAAATATATATAAATCAAAGGTGACTGACGGACTAACTGACATAGTGCTCAACGCACAGCCCAAAGCACTGGACGGATCGGGCTGAAATTTGGTATGCAGGTAGATGTTATGACGTACGCATCCGCTAAGAAAGGATTTTGATTAATTCTATCCCCATGGGTATTTCTATACATAGGGGATGAAAGTTTGTATGAAACTCTGTCAATTTTAAATTCCTGCCATTCCTGCGCAGACGAAGTCGCGAGCACCAGCTAGTGAATGATAAAAGTAAAGTAAATGTCCCACTGGTGTGCTTAAGCCTACTCTTCTATTAAGGTAAAGGATTTACAGCTTAATCCACCACGCCACTCCACTGAGGGTTGGCGGATATAGATGTGCCAGAATTTTTACCGGCACATGCAAGTTTCTTCACGATATTTTCCTTCACCGTCGAGACCGAGATGATTTTAAACACGAATTTAGCATTTGAAAAGTCAGTGTTGCTAACCACTAGGCCATCTCAGCGTATGAATTATAAATAGAGTATTAATTTTATTATTTATATTATATTACGAATTGAGTCGCATTTAGCTCATATCTAGAGATTAATAAGCGTTTAATTGAAACGACAATTTATGCGGAAAGGAAATTCGTTCTACTGGACGTGGGATAATGCAATCAATCAATATCCAATGTTATGTACGGGACCATTCCGTTATGAACATACTCCGGATTACAATATTATATACGTATATCATGCACCTGAATATATTAGTCGGCTGTATGTGAATTATCACACCGATTAATATTATCCAATTACATGTCGCCATCAAACTGGAAATTTCATTAACAATATCCTGGATTATTATATTTTTATCGAAACTAATTTGTTTGAATGAAAAGTGTAATCCGAATGGGTTTTTTTCATAACAAGTATTCGGCATAGGACATAAAACGGGGGAAGCACTCCGGCTGGCAGTTAACAGACTATTATAAAATTTTATATCGGAATTTATCTCCTTTACTTAGTACGTACTCTCGGCAACCGCAATGGTCGGGCGATAATTTTAAATGACCTGCAATCTCACGAAAAATGTTCACACACATTTAGCTCTAAACACTGATCCTTAGGATGGCTTATTGCGCTTAATTTGCCCATTTGTTTTCGGTAATATTACTTAAATTTTCATATTAATGTTAATTATTTTTTTAAATCCCCCTAGAAGGGAAAGTTTGGATGATCGTAATAAGCAGTTTATTTTAGATGCCTAAGATAAAATTTTTAAATAAAGATTAAATTAATATTTGGTTTATTACTTTAAAAAACATATGTCAAACAATAAATATACGGATTTTAGAAAATATTATTTAGTTGTTCCGTTAGTAATGTATCTATTTATTCTAGGGTATACTATGCTTAACCTAGGGTTAATATAACTGGACGCTGATAAGCAGTAATGTGGCAACCCACAAAAAGTCAAATTCGGAGATATTGATGTATTTTGATACTGCATTATCTATTTAACATTACTCAAAAAATAAGTAGTCATATAAATTAAAAAATTAATCGGTTCGAATTTCAAGTGCGTTCCATTTCTTGCAATTTCTACAATAATCTCAAATATTTAAATAACTTTTTATTAGATAATAAATAAAATGTATCAGTCTGATTTCAATTCATTATACCTCTTATCAAAAAATAAAATAAAAGATTGATATATACTTCTTCAAACGTATTTGTTAAGAATAGGTTTGAAATCTTAAGACGCCATTTTCTCAAAATGAAGTCCGCGTGGCTTGGCACAGTATTGCTTATCAGCGCCCAACTATAATATCGCTCTTCAATACTACAGGTACAGTACTGGTATTAAAGGACAAACCTAACATACAAATCAATTATATATCCATATAATATCCAGCCTCGTAACCCGGTAAGTGCTGCTACGTGTCTTACGCGTACAAGTTTACCCGCCACCCGAGGGAATTCTCACTTGTTAACTTGTTTCACAGGTATGAACATCGCTTTACCTGCTCTGGCACGTCCATAATATTAAACGTGTCGTTTTCATTTAAACTATATTGTAAAGCGTTCCCACTTAACAAGATAGTTTGATTTATAAAGTAATAAAACTTTGTAGGATATGAGTTTATCGTATTCGGTTTAATGGTTGTGATAAATATATTTATAGTTTGAATTTTAGTATTAGAAATGACGCAATATATGTGGATGGTGATAAGCAATACTGTGTCAAGTCACACGGACTTCGTTTTGAGAAAATGGCGCCTAAAGATGTCAAACCTATTCTTAATAAATTTATTTGAAGACGTATATATTCATCATTTCTTTTCTAGTTTGATAAAATTTATAATTAATCAAAAGCAGATAGATTTATTTAATATGTTATCTAATAATAAGTTTTAAAATATTTAAGATTATTTTATAAATTGCAAACTATGGAACGCACCTGAAATTCGAAACATTGAGTTAAGAAACTTTTTTCCATACTTATTTGGTTTAGATGACTTGAAATTTTTATGAATAATGAAAAATAGATAACGTTGTATCAAAAATACATCAATATCACCAAATTTGACTTTTCGTGGGTTGACACATTATTGCTTATCAGCATCCATGTATGAGTACATATACACATGACTAGCCGGGTTTTGCCTTTTTACCTGCTTATATGTTAAGAGACTTTATCGTGGCGTGGCACTTTAAAAGCCACGTCTTTTTCAGGATTCATGTCGTATACTTTCATATCGCCACGTCGCATCGTAACGTTTCAAGACTACGTAGCCTGCCACGAAGTAACTCTGCATCGTGTGTTTTGGTCCTATTGTACGTGCCTGTATCGAAAGGTTTGACGTATTATAATCAAAATTAAACTATTCTTTATAAGTAGGCTCTCACAAGCACTTTTGAATCGCCAATACATGAAAAATATATTATTATTAACTTAAAAAGAATCTTACAGCTACCTCTGATTTGGAATGTATATTCTACCGAAAAGTATCGGCAAGAAACTCGATAGTTACTGTTTTAAATTTATGTTAATACAATTTTTTTATCTATTACACTGTCATTTTATATCCTATATGAAAATCAGCGTATACTAAATCCACGCATCTTTATCGTCAACGTAATCTTGAATAGAGGATAACGTCAACAATATTTATTATACATAAAATAAAACGGTTATAAAGAAAACAAAGAAATTCTTTTGATTTATATTTTTACTGTTTTAAAATATAAAGTATCCTTATTTTATATAATCTTATAGACTCGTTATGCAAATAATTCATAGTCACAAAGAAGTAGAGCTCTTTCTCTAGCGTTTGTAATCTGTATCCTATTAGGGACGGATGGTATTTTTAAAATTCATCATTTATTTTGCATTATATTAAACGAAGAAATATTTAAGAGAATATAATTTATAATACTTTCCATCCACTTATGTACTTCTCGAATTTTTCTATAAAAATAACTTGAAGATAATTTTTATATATAACATAAACGTATAAAGTGTGTTTGTTTATTTGTTGCGCTTCTATGTGTTGTATGATGCATGGAAATAGACCTACGAAATTAAATCTTAATAAAAATTCTACACAAAGTTAGGTAACAAAGAAACACTATAAATTTATTTCTGTTATAACATAAAATTGAAAAGTTCATTCATTCGTTAGAGAGCTACAATCAAACTTATAACAATCCTCTATTTTGATCGAAGGCTTAAGAAGATTCTATGTGAATTTTACTATTGTTTGTCTATTTTGAAATTTAGATCATGTAGTTAGTAAATGTTTCGTAAATATCCTCAGACGAAAGTAACGATTACTTCTTTTCAACTAAGAAAATAGTCCAATATTTGTAACACAGTCAAATCAAAAGGTTTCTATTGTTATGTCACAATGCAACAGATTCGTTTTAAGGTAGAGGTAAATTGTGGGAGAGCCCCTTAGCGGCAAATAGAGTCACGTACCGTATAAGATGGTACCATATTATAGGCGACTTTCACTGCCCAACGTGGACTTGAAAGGTTGTAGTCAAGATTGCCTTTTAGCTAGCTTGGAACCTGAATTTTACTTTGGCGTATTGAAGTAGGAATACTATTTACTACTACTTTCATAAGAAATTGGCTTTTGTTCATTTCTTATTAAAAGATTTTTTGTTATTTAATTCGAATGTTTTATTGGATTTTCGGGTGTTTTTATTCAACCTATTTAAAAAGAGGAGGTTTTCACTTCATAGTATAGTTATTTTTAATGTTTGTAACATTATAATTTATATCATATAGATTTGAACTGATTTTGAAAATTATTTTTTTTTTATTTGAAAAAACACACGTTCAGATTAGTCTAATATAATATCCATCAAAATCGTTTCAGTAGTTTGGATTTAAAATCAAAATACCTGGAATAATTATGACATCCTAATAAACCAAATTGCGAATTTCGCTTCCCTGTGTTTTTTAAAGCACTGTGTTCATGATAATTATATTAAGTGAATATGTCGGTATAATCGGTTGAAAAATCATCTTTAAATATATGTATATTGTATATACTTACCATAATATGATATAGGTACTTACTTCTATATTATACATGCGCGTGGGTCCTTGGGTGCCGCTGCTACAACGTTTGACAGCCGGATCTATTATTAATTTATATTGAACTAGCAGTTCCCCGCAGCTTCACTCGTGTATACTTAAGAATGTGATACTTGACAAATTAATGAATGTTTTAGGGGCTGGATTTTCAAAAATCCTTTCTTAATTTTATGCTATTAGACCCAGCGTGTTTCAGTTTTGCGTTGATCGATCAGTCAGTGAATAAGCCAGTCAGTTTTAATTTATAATCTTTGTAAAATGTTTTCAATAATAAAAATTGCATTTAAATCTTAAAGTTTTTATCGTTATTTTAATATTGTGTTATTAGTTAAGTTTTTATGTAACTATTTGCTAATTTTGTTATCGTTAACTTTAATTTGAACATTTGAAAGCAGAAAACTTTAAACAATTGTAAATCGAATGAAATAAACTATCAGCTAAACTAAGTTGTTTTTTTTTTTTATTTTACCGATCAAGTGAGTTGTGAGGAGCACAGGTGGATAAAATTGCTATAAAATATAGCGCCATATACTGACTAATATTATAATTTCTACAGTCTAAGTATCTCTTTGTTTGTTGTTTTTACGTCTAAGTTGCTAAACCAATTCTGATTAATTTTGGTATAGATGTACATTGGACCTTGTAGAAGCCCGATTGCGTTGCAATATATGACATTGCAATATATGATACATTACATTGCAATATATGCACAGTTGTACGTAATAAAACAATTCTTAAAGAAATGAGCTATTTTAAATAGTTATTCTACGAAGACAAAGTCGCGTGAATCAACTTGATAATGGCCTTATAAATATGTTTGTGATTCTACTGCATTATTTAATATGAGTTTCTACTTTCTAACTTTATTGTCTACGTTCGTAGATAGCAAAAAAAGAATCATTTATTGTCAATACTTTTTTATCTATTGTTGGTCAATATTTTTTTTCGTTCATTTTTGAAAAATAAGTTTAATGAATAACTATATATTGTTATTTAGAACGCACCTTTAAGTTAATTAATATGATTCTGTATCAACAAGCTAAAATTTTTAGACAAGTTAAGTGACTACAGTCAGTTAAGAGATTGTAGTGTTGGGTAGTGGAATTAAATTGCTTTTAATATTTAATTATTTTATATTGTCTGACTGACTGCCTTTTTAATAATTACAGAATTATTTTTAATATGCACAATTGTACATATTATGATAAAGGACTTTCTTTACGTTAATTACAATATTATTTTATCCATTAGCTTCGTTATCTTTTGTAAATAGCTAACTTATTCTTATTCTAATTTTAAATTTGTTTAGTTTGTAAATAATTATATTTATTTTGTTAAAAAATTTAAGCTTTCTATAAAATAAATTGAGTTGGAAAAGTCCTTTTTCGTGTTATTATAACTAGGTTAAGGGAGGGGTATCAGAAGTGAAATGAAACAACTGGTTATTGTTTGAACAATGTCCATATTATATTTATTACCACATACACACGGCACGATGTGAACCTTGTCTTAAATCATTGTATTATAATAGGTATATGTACATTGCACAATGTGTATACATACATCGCCATACACGCGCGCCCCAAGAGGCTGTATGATTATATATATCTCATAGTATTATGTACGTTATAATAATGTAATATTCCAATAAGTTAAAGTGCACTGGTGCACGAAATCGGGGCGGCGGGCATACTCGCCGCTTTTTACAAAATGTTTGATATTATCATTATTTTAATAAAGAGATGCCGTAAAAACTAATTTATTAATCAATACGATTTATATCCATATTGTATACAGATTCATGTAGCGTCATACACGAAGAAATGACGAAAATAATGCGCCGACACCGCAACGAGCTACATCGCGGATCGTTCGCCTATCATTATCTCCATTCTCTAATATTTTAAATGTACATGACACCAAATTCGAACGTATATAAATCCAAATTTACTTTAATGTAAAATCTTAGGTAATTGATTTTTATTGCTATAGAAAATCAGTCAGCACGCGAAGCACGTAATCGAGAAGTAACCGCGAGAACGAAACCAAGCGGGCGGCGTTGCGCGGGGGCGGGAGGGATGCCGTCGATGTCGGGAGCGAGTCGCGTGAGCGCCGGCGGCGCTCTGCCCGCCTCTGATTCTCAAACGCTACTCTCACAGACACGCTCTGATGCTGCATGATACAACCGATCGGTTTAAGTCGGTTCGTGTGGAGCCAATGCGCGTCCGGTTCTACGCGAATAACTATACCTTTGGTCCTTGAAACATTAAGTTGGCCATTGCCGAATATGCAAAGCTACTGATCTAAGGCCGCCTCGGCGACTCTACGAACTTTACCAGTCTGTCACTTTATTAGATTAAAATTAATTATTATCTTTATTAACGATATAAAGTAGATAGTGTAAAGTAATGTAGAATGTTATTATACAAAATATAATAAATTATTTTTTTTTAATCTTTACTTAGATAGATATTATACGATAAGTCGCAGTATAGGATCACATAACGAATTTTTAAAATAAATTTGAGATCTCGCTTATTAATATTATTACGTAGTCTTTATTTTGATATAGAAACATCTCTAAAATGGCGACTGAAATTAACTAATGCATTAAACGAACAAGCGAGAACGAGGCGGCTGCGGTGGCGAGCTACTCGTAATATCTCTCTAACGATCGATCTCTATAATAAATCACGATTTTTATTTCTGAACTGAGCTCTGTGATACGCGTTAATTAACAATTGACTGCTATTCGTGTACTGTAACTGCTCGTATTATGGAATCAAATTATTCAAATATTTTTGCAATTTATCCGACTTTAAATGCGAGTAATCACGCAAAATTATTATCCGAGTAAGAACCATAAGTTGTTACAAAGAGATCGTTTTCAAACGAGATGGACTGATACTGCTATTCCTATCACTCACCGCGCCGCGAGTAACTTTACACGCGGGCCATTATAGTCCACTAGCGAATTAACACTATTATTTTTTTTTAATTACTTTTGGTCATAATTATAAAGCCTTTGCTTTAAAAATTAAATAAGTTCTAAATTATTGCATTTTGCTAAGCAAATAATTGTTTCGATATAAATATACGCACTTCTTTGAAGTATTGCACAAAATTATTTAATTTTCGAAGCATTGTAATAAAATAATATATGATGACCCGCATGAAAGTCCTAAAGAGACTAACGAAATAAGCTCACAAACCGTATCAACAAACTATAACAACAACAATGAAACTAATCTTTGTAAAGCTAATCCTGATTGTAGCTCGAATGAGTCTAATAGTATCGATCAGATGGTATCGAGTATCGACTAATACGTCTTTTTACATGCGGCTAACTATGTATATACAATAGTATTTGTCATTATGTGTCGTCTCGGTGCAGTCGCGGCGAACCGATGGCTTCTCACGAACGAGCGAAACGAATGTCTCTCACTATATTATGTATGTATGTTTGTACTCGAACTCGCACGGGGATAAGCGGCCGTGTACGCTTTTCCTACTTTAAAAAGGTCGGTAAGAAAATATAATTATAGTGAGGATGTATGAGTGAATGAGACAGTCGACGGCGGCACGGTGCGCGCGCGTCGCTCCGCCGTCGGCCTGGGCCTAACAATTATAACATTTCATCGTAATAATTAAATATTCTAAGAAAAATGTCTTAAATACCTATAACACCGTAAATATAAAACAAATAATTACGTTAATTTGTTAGGTATGATATCGATTTTCCGACCGTCTTATATAGACTCACACCTTCGATTTTATTATCAATTTCCTAGCTAACGTTTAACAACATAATAGCGGTCGCGTCTCCTGCAGGATGTGCGCAGCGCGGCTCGCGCGCGCGGCGTGGCCGCGGCTCGCGAGCGCGCACGGACTCACGTAGCGAACGATGTTTCGGCACGAATGAACAAAAAACGCGAAGCGAGCGTACCGCCCGGCGACTGGCACGCTCCTTTTAACACTCCATTATTCAATTAACTACATACTCGTAAGTAATAAATTACCTTTAAAAAGAATATTGATTTATTTCGTATCATTTTCAATATTTTTGTAACAGGAAACATTTATATTTATAACGTATTTATATAATAATAGCATTTAAAAGATTGTTCATTATTATTACCTAAAATTTAATACCTAGATTTATAATATTAATGTTTAATTGATGTCGGTAATGAGTAATAATAATAGTAAATAACGAATGATTGCAATCGAGTGCACGTGTGTAGTGAGAGACGCAGGCTCAGCGCAGACCGCTCCGGCAGAGGCCGGCGACCGTTGCCGATCTTTCGTTGGACGCGCCTCACTTGCGTGTCTTACTGCTTACTGTTGCAAACTAGACAAGGTGGTCTTCAAAATTTTCCAGTACCTAACGAATATGATTAATGAATTGACTTTATATTTTACTCTATTACCTCAAACCTGCGCACATTGATGTGACTTTTATATATCCCTGTCTTTGGTTTATTGAAGAGTTCGAATCGTGTGATTTCACGGTCTATTCTGTAAGAAAATTTTATTGTTTACAATTATTATTTTGATTAAAACTTTAAATACGACTAAGTACTGTGTGACTCCGCGTTTCTAGTGGAGTCGCAAATATATTCAACAGTGGTCTTACATTTAGGTAAATACAATCGTAAGAAACAATGAAATATTAATTACGTAATGCACAAAATTGTTATTTATTATAATTACAATACCTACTTTCAAAGGTACAAGATAGAAACGAATTATTATCTTAATGCGATGAGAGATAATTATTCTGAAATGTTCCGACTTAGCTTTTCAAAAGTTCTTATGAATCGTAAATATGATCATGTTATCCTTAGGATAAAATTTTATATCATAATACATATTAATTATTAGAAAGTATGTATACGCGTAACTAACATAGTCTTATAGGGAAGTAATCCAGAAATTTCCTCTACAGAAACAGAATAGCCGAGGTGATTTTATACAATTCGAATTAGGCGAAAATAATTACATTCATAGGTAAAATATGCGCAATATGTATTAGTATAGTAATTATGTTAATATTTGACATTAATATTAAAAATAGATAGAATAAAATATGTGTTGGTGGACGAGCGTGATAGCGCGCGGCGAACGCGCGGTCGCAAACCGCGTTATTGTCTCCGGCCTGGTCGCCGGACCGGCCCCTACCAACCTATACCGCTACCGACGAACTCAACTCTATACACGCGGAACACGAGGGAGGGACAAGCATATTGCGAATACATCTCGGCCCGATACTCTGCTCCTACTGACGCTTAAAACTCTTAAATATAAAAGCTTACTACCGAAAAATCTTAGTACGCGAAACTCTCGAACGTCGGATGCGATTCTTGTATGCCACGGAACCGATCCCCTATCGATAATGTAAAAAATAGGCGAATGGAAAAGTAGACATGCAAGTTACATCTTAAACTGTAATTTAACTATGAATAATAAAATATTTTAAGATATACCTCCCTGCAATGAAATCGTCTAGATGCTTTTATATATTACGAATTGTATTTTTTTTTTGTAGTTTAATCATTTATTATTGACAACACATCTACAGTACAGTCGAAGCGAGAATAATTTGAAAAAATACCTGTTTAATCAATAGACTATCTCTCGTTCACACGACAAAAAGTATTATCATTATTTACAATAGACAAGGTGTCGGGGTTAGGGGAGAGTGAGGTCGGGTCGGGGGGTCGGGAGAGTCGGGATCGAGGTGGTGAGGGTACGGTGAGGTTGAGATGCCGCGGTCGACGGATCGGTCCGCGCGGTGGCCGGACGGATTAGACGACCGTCGCCGATGCGGCGCGTGGCGCGGCGTGCGCGGGAGTCGCGGCCGCTGAGGTGCTGAGGCGCGTGGGCGGCCGGGCGATGATGGTAGCGCTCGGGTTGTTGTTGGGATGCGTTGGTAAATCACGCGCCGCCACGCCGCTCGCCACCTGCACGCGTTCCCCGTTATTATACGCCGAAAAAATTAAATTAAAAAAATAGACATAAACAGACGACAATGCAAAATATTTAAAACTCAATCATTTAGAAACATTATTCTTAATTTAAAAAAATCCTAAAAGTGTGTGCTACAATCACTTGGATGTTCATATTTGCGACGACTATAATTACACACACCAGTGTTTTAAAACGCCATTCTACGTAACGACATTTTAATTGTGGATGGCGAGACCACACAATAAAAAATAATACTCACGTTAAATATTTGTGCTATAACACTTTCAATGATAACCGTTGGTGAAAGCCGCAGGAATCAAGGGTCCCTGTAACAGAAAAATTGTAAATTTAGGGAGATTGTTAATTGAGAGTTTAAAAATTTTTCAAAGTATTTGCCGATATTTTAGAGCTTGTTATAATTATTGATATAATGATTAGAACGTTTGAATATAAAAACATAAAGTAAGGGATTTGTCAAAGTCTTTCGAAGACTGCTTCAGGGTTATTAGGTTGTGAATTCATAGTCGATAGAGTGGTAGGGAGTTCAGTGGCCAACAAAATAAAAATAGCGAATGGATGAGTTAGAGCGGCGCGCGACCGCTCGGCAACGGTAATTACACCGCTTGTTCTCCTTGATTTACGGTTATTGCCCGTGGGGGCATTCCCGTTACCTAATAAGACCGTTTTACACCCAGGAACCACATGAGCCGCGCTCAGAACCGGCCGGCGACTGGACTGCTCATTTTTAACATAAATATCGTTGTGTCTCTTCGATAATAATCTTTATATTAACCCTAATCATAAACTTTTATACTATTTTGTTATCCTATAAATTTTATATACACAGATCTAGAATGATAGTAAATAAAGACAACCAAAATATTTTAGTGTAGTTTGAAAAATGTCTCGAAGACACTACGACGTGAGGAGTTAAGATCTCGGCGGCGGTGGCGGCGCTGGCGGGTGCTGACAAGCAATGAAGACTGATGGCGTCTCTGGGAAGCAGTTATGGAGCACGGTCGCAGTTTTAAAAAGCCATTACCCGCGGCAGTGCACCGCGTAGATTGCCGCCGCCATCGCCCGCCGTTCTCATATTTCGGAACACTTTATAATCGCATCTCTCACGCTTCACTTGCTCGCTAACTTATGGTGATTATGCCGTAAGAGCGACGAGGAAGATCGGTTCGGTAATGAGATTGGACCATCTCGCTAAAATTTTAGAGTGTCGTCGACTGCTAATTGCGTCTGTGGTGCCTGTCACGTGTCGCTTCACGGCGTTAGATTTAACATTACTCGAAGCTTGCATTTGCTTAATAGTCTATTTACTTTCTTCTTATATAAAATTTTGTTTTGATCAAAATTATCAAGTAGTAGTTTAAATACAGAATTAAATGAATTTCAATGTCTGAGAAGCACAAATCAAGAGGTCGGAAGAAAAACAAAACAGAACAAACATTAATTTGAATTCCGTGACAGTTGAAACTTCTCGAACAGGGACAATTTTCTGAATTGCCTTCATTTGAATCTTACTGAAATAGGCATTTTTGAGCATGACGTAACAAATGAAAAAAGTTGGAATCGAAAGTTAATAACTTTATCTCATTTATCACGAAATAAGTTAAGATTTTTTTTTTACTTACTCCTGCAATCAAATAGGTCGTACTACTGCTGAGATTTTGTTTGTAATGATTTTGTGCGATATTAACATTTTACGTTTTTGACATGGATTTCCAGGTTTCCAGCAAAATAACATATAAAACGTACCTATAATTATTAATTATACTCGTTCACTCGACATAAGTCATTTCATTAAATGCAACGTAAGCCTTTTTAACCCTAGAATTGTCAAAGTACATTCCGGTAATGATTTGCAATTGGACTCACTGGGGTGTAATTGAGGGGCGCGCGGCTGACTGCGATGGCGGGGAATCCGGAGGGCTGAGGGCTAGCTGCCTGCACGTAACCGACGCTGTCCGCTGCAGAACCGTATACATCGAGAGCGGGCCCCGGTGAGCTAGCGGTCGGGAACCCCGCCCGCCCGCCGGCTGTGTGCGGTGAGGCAGGCGGCCCGAACCCGGCTGCAGCGGCCTGGTAGTTGTTCATCACTGTGGAAAACATACCAGTGATAATTCTCAATTCTGAACTCTGTAATCCGAGACACATTCTTTACAGAGAAAGTTATATTTTTATTGTTACAATTTGCATACATTTAAATAAGATAGATTTTGTAACTGGGGTTTATTTTTATCACATATATAATTTTTATTATTAAAGGGACTATAAATATAAAGCAAGGTTATGTATGTTATGAGAAAATGTATAATGTGTCTGGTATAGTGATCAGATGAATTCGTATATGTTACAGCTCCAGAGGTGACAAACAAGCGAATGTATGAATGTTTGTATGTAAGGATGGTATGGAGGCGTCCTCACCTGAGAGCGCCTGCGCGAGCAGCGGTGTGTTGTTATTCGGTGTGAGTTGGCCGTTGGTCAGGTCCACTGCAAACATACACATGGTTCGCATTCGCTCCACGTACACGAGTGACGCACACACTCGCATATTATTAACACACACAGATCTATGACTGAACCATCATTTGTGTCGAGTTTATCAAGTCAATTTAGTTCGCATGATTACTGGTCTCTTTTTTACTTCCTAGTTTGTTGAACTATTTACTTTGTAATAAGAGTTTTAAAGGTATAACGCAGACAAACTAGAGACGCGTATACGCATGAATAATTTAGTCGTTGAAGACAGATGCCATCCTGACGAATGAGGACAGATAAGACTCCCAGGGCTGAGATTATGTTAGAACAAAAAATATAACGTATGTCACGTGCATTCAAATGAAAAAGAGAGCTCGAAGTTTCGCGCGCATAAATCACAGCGGACGAAAAAAACTTTTACAAAATATCCAGTAAATTATCTGACGTGAGTTCTCGGTGGCACGCGGCGGTCTGCTTATTGAATAGGGAGTGGCATTAGCATACGGTGCACGTAGCAGCGGCTTGACGCCGCTCGAGCTCAAACTCGCTACTCGCTACGCCTTACCTCCCGTCCTAGTTACTATTTCGCTTACAATTTTCAAAGCTTTTAATGTCTTCGTATTTTAAATTAGTCTCGATTGCTAGTATTATGTAAATTTACGCAATAGTCAGCTCGTGTTTTAATATTTTCTTCTACTGTCAATGTCGATTTATGGTTTTCGATTGAAGAAAATTAATCGAAATGAAATATGCACTCGTAATCTTTTTAAAGTGCTATATTTAACTGTGGTACACTCTCTTCACGAGTACATTAGAAAAAACGTAAAAATATTCCATTTTTGCCTGTTCATAATATCACCATTAGTCCTATTGGCTTGTACGACAAATTTTATTTTTGTTAGATGAGCGAGTTATGATTTAGTGTGAAAAATGAAGGTTCGCGGCCGCACCAGGTGATTACCGGCTTGCGAGTGACTTTGCAAAAAAAGTACAATATAAGTAATGGAGGATGAATGATAGATGGCGCGGCGGGCGGCCGGCCCGCGTTCGCGCTCTCGTCCGCTCGCTCACCGGCCCTCACTAAAATGCTGACACATTTTAATAATATTACGTTGCGATGTGAGAGGCTATTTATTTGAGGGTTGCCGAGTAATAAATAAGAATTTGAGTAGTAGCGCAGACACGTCTAGCGATCGTTAACGTGTCGATCGCACGTAGCTCATTCTTTTCCCATTACACGACAGCACCTATATTTATTGTCTGTCGTGTAATATGAAAGCGAAAAAGAATAATGTTACTTTAATACGTTCTATTTAAAGACTTTTTTTTAAAGATTTTGTTAACTTTATTTTTAATCTTAAGCGAATTTATACACATACGTTTATCGCTTCAATCGAGTCTCGGATCACGAGCAACGAAGTCACAAACAGAGCCAATTAAACTTGATCTTAAGGCGTGTTTTGACCTCAAATAATTTACAACTTAAACAGTTCTCTTTACCGTCAAATGGTGTGAAGCAACTTCGTAGTTATCTACTCGGGCCACATCAGCTGCGGCGGACGGTAACTTTGCGCTTTACATTGTAACATATGCTTCAGATGTAATTTGTGCGTAATCGCTTAAGTTACTTTAGCTTCTTGCTACTACTTATTTAAATATCTATCTTTGTATACTTCAGCTTGTATAACTTAAACGTATCTTGGATCACACGGTTATCGACAAAGCGTATTCGAAAGGCGCTCTAATAAGGTAATAGAAATACAAAATGACTTTACAAGTTAGCACCAGGCAATTTCCAATTTTATTGGCTTAGCTGCGAAGTCGTAGGGACTTTATAGAGGTAAGGTGATTCGCACCCCGAGTAAGCCTCGCACCTCACGGGAAGCACACATTCATCTATAAATTCAGAGCCCGTCTTGCGAGAGCTATTCGAACTTTCATAATTGCGAAGTTCGGAGAAACTTAATAATTCTTCTTCAGAAGTAGGATGACGGCCGTGCAAAATATTCACAGGGCGTACTCCGCTGTAAGACTTGCTCTTGAAACAGTCGTGAGCTTTGGTTTTTATGTCTAAATATATCGAACAGTTCCTAATTAGAAGTAATTAATAATAATTATTCACATTCACACGTCATTTTTTTAATTTTATTTATAAATAGGTCTTATGATTAAATAATAATATTACAAATATCGAGTTTAATTCAATGAAAATTTAAGATTATAATTTTAAAGTATGCATGTAACGTGTAAATTGTGTTTACTAAAAAGCTGTTCGTTTTCTCGAAATCGCGCGAACGTGCTAAAGAAGTAAGAAATTATCCATATTTCATCTTCAACTTGGGCGATTGAAATGTTTTATTTCAACGTACTTGTGAGGTCGGCCCACACACAAACCGAAAACGTATATTTAATAGCCGTCATCAATAACTCCCCGCGAAGATGATACGCTTTGCGGATTTTCGATGGTTTAGCTGGGACTTATCTCAATTGCAAATTAATGGAATTTCTATGCTACGGAGCTGGTCGCCTCGCACGCGCCACCCTTCGCCATTTGTAATTCAAAGAAGCACACGCGTGTCCTTTCTTTAAATCTTACTCTAATATCTTTTATTGCATGCCGTTAGGTTGTTCATAGAGCACAAAGAATTTTTTTATGTAATGCCGTTTCATGATTGTTCGACGTTCAGTCATAGATCATTGGAACACGAAAAGCGATATTAATTAAAAAAAGCTAAAATTAACCGCGAATTATAAACCCACACTTTATAAAAATAGAGAAGAAAATTTTTAAAATTATTCTACTTATACAGAGTTTCACAAACATCGTCTACCCTTGTAGTCAAATAATAAAATACTTGCGGAAAGTACCGCTTACAGCTACATTAAAGGCTACAGCAGAAAGGTATTCCCTTTCTCTATTCTATGTATTATATTAAATTAGAAATATGACTACGTAGTCTAATTGCGTTAAACATTTCTTATTCTTTATTATTCAGCCTAGAATACAATCTGCCTAAGGCACAACAATTTAAAATTACATAAAATACTATTCTATTTCTTATACTAAATTAAACAAATACCACTATAAAATGAGTTTGCACCACCATCACATTATTATTACCGACAAAAATATCTACCCGATCGTTTACTTAACTACCCGCTAAAATGTTCAATATAAAGCATTTTTTTATATATTTTTTCAACTTCGGAACGAATAACCTTTCCACGCTAATTTTTTTAAGCTTCACTAATTTACAATAGGAAGGAAATCGCCCGTCATAAAATTACTAAGTCTAGACTATTCAGAAACTCCGCTAGTTAAATCTTATAAATGGCCAGATCGAGTCTACAAAATTTGCTTACAAAGATTTGACTTTCTTCCTTCTAATTCACCTTCTATGCTAGAATCTATTGTTGTAGGTCTAAGCTTTGCTAGTTTACTCGGTAATTTCAAATTTCTATAAATCTACCACACGTTTTATCAAAGTTTTCACAACAGAAATTCAGCTTACGCACAATTTTGCCTACACTATTCTATGTCTCCAATAGAGTAAGATACTGATCAAACTTTAGTTCAAAGTTCAAAGATAAATATTACTCGCCCTATTGCTGTCGTGGACTGCACACTCCTTCACCGAACTGCTGTTTCCCTTGCGTTCGCTCAACACTATTATTTTCGTTTCAGTCGATATCGACAGTATTATGTCACTATGAGACTCGGTAGACAAATTTGTCATCCCCGTTGATTCGATCAAAAATGTTTTTTTTTTTTTAATTTAAACTCTGCTTTTTCCCAGGCTATACCATTCTTACGAGTAACTCGTATATTTTCATGTTAAAGGATAAAAAAAGGTTTGCTACAGAAATTGTATTGATTTAATTTGATTAATACTTGTTTTTTTAGAAAGGTTAACGCTAATAGATTTGGTATAAACCGAGTCAACATTACTTCGATGAAATTCTACGAGATAATGTATGGGCGATGAAGTTTGCTAGACTAACGCATTTATGCGTAAGTAAGAAAATCTATTGACATTCAAGAAATAAAATCTATATATCTATAAAATAAAAATTCTGACCCATCCAAACACAGCACTCTTTAACTATGAGCGGTGATTACTCGCCCATGCTATCGTTAACTATTTCTAGTATTTATAAGAGAATCTAATGTTTAAATATATGTGAAGAGAGAGAGAGAGAGAAAGAGAGAACATGGAGCGAGGTCGCTCTGCGCTCCGACCTAAGCAGCAAGCACTAAACATAACAGTTACTAACACAGTTAACGGTCAAATATCTTAAATTACGAATGGAGTTGGCACTATTCGCGACACGCGGTCACTCGCCGCCTCAGCAACTAATTATTTCAATAACCTACGACTGCGACCCTCAAACGAGTTTACTTCGGTGAGATTTGTATTCTACATAGAGAACAAATCTACATTCTTAGCAAGTGAGTGCAGGCGAATAGCATCGAACTATGCAAAATAGTTGTGTGGGTCTGATCCACGGGCTGCATTCTGAGGGCGAGCGTGTAGAATGCGAGGAATGCCGAAGATGCGTCGGCGGGACCGCGGTCGCACGTGCCAGCCTCCAGCGGGGGTGAAAGCATACGCTCGACAGACTGCTCTGCCGTCACAAGGTAATGCCTTCCCCCGCGCGACGCACATGCATGTGCTTACCGGTCTGCTGAGGGGGGGCGCGCCGCGGACACCACGCTGCATGTACCGCATTGGATGAGTCAGAAAACGGAAAACCAACGTTAAAATTCATTCGAACCCCGAAGGCATAAAGTTCGGTCATAATAAGAAATAATCAAACTTCACCGCACGCTAGCCAACTCCACGCTACATACTATTTCTTTTAGTTTATTTTGGTCGCAATCGATAAGCGAACGAATGTTAAATAAGCGGGCTATGATCGACCTCGATTGTCAAGCAATCAGTCGGACAGTAAACGATAAACGTTTTGCTTATATAGCGGAAAATTCCTTTATTTTAAAATATATTGGCTTCACAATACCATAACCTTACGATTAAAATTAAGACGATATGTCAAAACAGTGATAAGAACAATACTAGTGACTTACATAATACATTGAATACATTAAAAATTTGACACATGGGTTACATTACAATATGAAAATTTTAGCACTTTACGATACCTAGATAATAATTTATCTAAAATTTGGATAAACTTCCTGATGGAAACCGCTTTCATTTTAAAATGATTTCGTATCGAGCTATAGGGGCAACCTAGTCGGGCGGTCTGTTCACGCAGGCATCTGCGAATTCGCGTAACCATTGTTATAATTTATAGTACGTGTTTGCGACATTGCATTCCTTAGCTGCGATTCGGGGGAGAATGGAGGGCGTGATACCAAAGAGATATTCGCTTGAGAAAAGATTTATTTGTTTTTGTAAGATATTCCGGGAGCCGTTAACGGTCGTTCCGGGTAAGAGAGTGGTTAAGTTGTGGCGTGTGGCGGGCGGGCGGCGCGGCGCGGGCGGTGGCGGCGGCCTACGAGCCCTGCCCGAGCCCACCCGGGTTTACATACTCCACACCGACCAACAGACGACTTTCCGGCGGTATAACTCCCACTACACCTGCGGCAACAAAATAAAAAAAAGCTACAAAGCCCGCCACGGAACTGGGAAGGGCTCCGACAGAACCGCGGCGCTTAAATAAAATAAAATTATGTCAAAAAGTAACTACGTTATCCAGAACCCAGATATGTCTACGTTTTGTTAAATTAATATAATTTTTTGAAATAATATAAAGGCTAATAAAACAGAAACGCGGGTCGCAAGCGATGATAACCCCACTTATCTACGCTTTATGGGTAAACTTGGGGCAGATAGTTTGTGATTTAACGTTTTAAGATTTCTGACACGCACGAAATGATGAACTTTTCATGTGTATCATATTGAGGTAATCTCGATTTGTATCACGCACAACCAAAATGCAGGGAAGGGGATCGTTATATGTTATAATATATATCGAATTGAACACCAAATATTTTCAAAACCACGGTGTTATTCACTGAATTATAATTTACTAGCTATTAGTGGATCTAAACACGCAAATTGATCAATAGCCTGGGGTAGCTCAATCTGATGCCCGAGGTGTGTAATGCTGATCAAAAATTACATTTTTCCATGGATATTACGTTTTTAATGCGAAGCTATTATTTTAATGACGAAATCAACGATACGACTTGTAATGGATCTCGCTTATAACCGGTAGCCACACATTAAATATAATATAATTACATTACACGATATATTATTCAAGCTTATTTAATATATGACTAGTTTAGAGGATGGCGATAAGGACGGTCGCACACGTAGCGATTTTATGATCGAATTAACTTATATATTTTACGTAATAATTTTGATAAAAACCTTAATTTTGATGAAATAAATTATTGCGAGGCGTGGTGATGAAGCGACGGCTTTGCCATGAAACGTCAATAATCCCATCGACTGATCGTTCGGGGGGAGATTTTATCATTATTCCGTATCGTTTAAAACATTGAACCGTTTATAATAACATTAACACGAAGGGGTTGCATAAAATACTTGCATCCAAAAATATTACACAACAACAACAATAAATATTATTATTAATAACATTATCGCTTAAGCAGTGTAAATATATAAAATATAATAGAGAAATAACTTTGAAACACAAAGTAGGTATATATCTACATAAGTATACATTATAATTATAGCAAATATTCAATTAGGTAATAAAATAACGTTCTCCAAGCTCGATTATATTTTTATATGATAAAATAAATCTAAACTAACACTATTAACGAACTACGCAAATGAAAATCTAACGTTGAAGTATTTTCCTACTCATCCTCTAAACTTAGTAATTTTTGAAATTAACTCCTAAATACCTAATTTCCTACATGTCTTATCTGTCTCCTTATAGTGTAGAAGTTACTTAGATATAAAACTGCATTAATATTGACTGAACACAACAGTAGTAATCGACGTGTTACCAAAATATTAACAGACAATAAGTAAGACATAATATGAATTTCACATTTCGTTCAGATATATTCTTCGAGTACTAATTTTTAAGTTTAAAGTAATAGATTTTAAAGATGTCAAAGATTTTATCAGATAATCTATATATCTAAACTTTATTTTTTTTCTTTATATTATGACAAAATTTCAGATTTCGACAACATAAATTTAAGATTTCATAAACAGTTGTCGTCCCCATTAATTATTACAAGTTTTTAAAGGCATGAATATGAAGTTGGCGATACTGACGAGTATATTTTATTAATCTTTCGTTTCGTACAGCTGTGTAATAATGTAATGAACAATATATAAAACCATTTAACGAAAGATATAAATAAACGCTTAAGAAAAATTGTAAAAAAAAATTTTAATAAACGGTATCGTTTAAGAAGAATACAAGTTGTGTTCAGTCTCGTTTAAACTCTAGAGAAAAATTCTAACCGCTACAGCATGCGTTTGAAGTTAAATATCATTAATAGTGCTACATTTAAAACTCTATATAGATTACATCTAAAAGATAAACAGGTCGATTCACCTACAAAGTCCAAGCATTACTCGCTACATGATGAATAATAATAGTCTAGACTAAAATTTTCAATAAATATGCAGATTACATTTATAGTTGATCCAGCAGGTTTAATGCTGTAGTCTCGGCCATCCGAGCCATCTAATTTTATATGAATGTTGTCTAGAGTATTAGTTTTTATTTCGTCCCCGGCTTACAACGGATCACGGGCTAAGAAATATCGTAGATTTATTCAGCGACGTGGTGCAAACTGTCTTAAGTGTATACTCTCGTGGCTCACAAATTTTTACAAAATATTTACCGAGTTGCGAATTACTTAAGGTTGTACGATGTAAGTTTTTAGTGAAGAAAATTTATTACTGTATTTATTTTTATTTTCATGTGTTGTTAAAATACAGCTGTATGTTATTACATTTTTATTTTTACTATCAATTTTTGATCTTTTCAGCTTAATTATACAAGTGAGATTTAAATTAAAACTTGTGATAATGCTACATCGAGTTTTAAGTAGGTACAGCATTAATTTTTCCAAACATATATTTTATTGAAAAAAAAAATAATTTGATATCTCACATATGACTAACATGCAAAAGCCGTAATTAATTTTTAATTAAAATTTTTTTTAATACTTTTATGTAAATAAAAATATTGATGATATACTAATAATGTGAAGTTAACAAAATTTGCTAAATTAAATATTCTATATAAGAAGATGTGTTTTTTAATGTTTATTTTATTTTGCCGTTATTTTTAAAAGCAAAATATACACATGTCGTTTTTGTAAGCAGTTAGCTTAAAACGTATGTCTCGCGTGCAGTAAATTGGTAGCTTAGAAGTAATTAGCGCGAAACTATTTGTTTGACTAATACGAATGAAAAACTCAGTAAATCGCGCTCACTACATATCGGAAAATCAACATGCTGAGTGAATTGAGTATAAGTTAATGTGCATTTACTAAAATTTGCGGACGTAATTTTAGTAGACCGGTTATTTTATATAATCCGAAGGATTAGTGGTGCAATTGTAGGTAAAATGGCTGAATTATACTGTGTTAAACAAATAGCGACTGAGTCTATTTGAGCAGCTGCGCTTATCTCCCGCACATAGCAATTAGGTGGTTTACGTGACCGTAGAAGATCGCAGAGCTTATTACCTACTTCAAAGACGTTACAGTTGAATTATATAAAACAATTCATTAAAATTCTTATATTATTAACGTTCTTAAGGATCGACTAGACTTTTAAAATCTTTGTTTAATTAGTGGAGATTTTTTTTCGGATCCGATTTACATACAAGTTACCACAAAAAGGACGTCACTTTCAGGACGTTTGTTTGAATCTGTTTAAATCTCTTTAAAAGCTTTCGCTGTTAATGAGGAGTAGGCAATAGCGTGATACTAGGCGGCGACGAGTCGGGCGCGGGGCGACGGGCGGCGGTGTGGGAAGGCGAAGCTAACGCGGTATTTGCGCTGGAGTGTTTGCTTGACGCGTAGCATTTGAGAATCGTTAGGGAGAATCGTTTGTAAACATGGAACGAGGCGCTCGCATTTGGTCGGATTCTCTCGACAAAATTCTGGAGATAAACAATAAATAGCATTTCTCAAAACTTGGACGTTTTGTAATTGACGGCGTGGCAGATTTATCTAGATGGCTCAGTCATTGTTAGAGGTGTTAACTTGTTAGTAAAGTTGTTAGTGTTAGTTCACGCGAACTTTTCCCGTTGCTTTTGCGCAAGTTAGTGAAATAGTAGTTAGGACATGGTCATCACAATATATATTACGAAAGCCATGGGTCGTAGAGTTAGTTAAATGGTTGACGAGTTAGGCGGTTAGCGGATTAGTGTCGATTGCGAATCGTTAGCAGTTAGTGGAATGCATTGTCGTCGGAGCGAGTTCACAGATGCATGGCGTGTACATTGTAAACCCCACTGAGCTCGAGTGGGTGATATGGCAGGAGTGTCGCCAGGTGGTGGTAGTGATTGCCGGACAGTTGGTGGTGCAAGCTCGCCAGGGGATTACCTGCGGGGTATGGCAGCCCGAAGCTAGGATAGCCCGAATAGCTACGTCCTGCCGCGTAGGCGGCGTACGCTGCGGGGAAACCTGTACGACAAATAAACACATGTTAATTGTTTTAATTCTATCAATAGTTATGTACGTCAATAATTGCATTGCTTTTATTTTTGTACTGTTAACGGATATTGCTATTGTTGACGTTTACATCGTCTTTAATTCCATATAAACTTTTGGTATGTAAAACGTGTCCCATTGGCCCCATTCGAAAATAGACGCGTCACATAAAAGGTTGGTAGAGTATATCGTACAAGCTCGGTACGACATCGCTTTGGACATTGTCCAGGAGACGATATTTTGTAAACATCGTTAAATGTAGCGCACTTTGAGTGTACTAATGATTGTTTTATTCAATTAACAAACGTCTTCACAGGATTTCATTAACAAACTCATTAAATTACAAAATAAACTAATGCTACTCTAGAAACATGAAAAATTGTGGACTAATCTGATATTACAGCTAAATGTTACTTACAAAACAATATGTTTGCAATATCTGCTTTGAGAACATAGCGTCCGGTATAAAAATGTAAATGATTGATGGCCGGACTACGGAGGCTGATATGATTACCACACCGGATCGTTTATCATATTATTGCCAATCAAAATAGTGTATCTGTCAGGCCACGTGATCCATTACGGCTGATGGAAGCACACCTCGACATGCTGTTCGATAATCCATTAATTACGGTTATCGTCATATCTATTGTTTTTAAGTAGAATAGTAAGTCAGTTACTTGCTATCATGATCCGTTTTGGTATATAAGAACTGCGGGTAGGACTTCGGGGTATTGTAACTTGTTAAACATTGGGCAAACACATTCCAACATTACAATGATCTGGAGATGCGGGTAGAAATGGATTGACTTTAATAATATAATGTAATTGTCAACTTACCGTCAGGAAGAGCACCCAATGACCACATGAAATCTAGAAATGTAAAAACATTTACATAAATTGATCGATCCTTACACATTAGTTTATATAATTTTGTGTACTAGTTAAAACATTAAATATTTGAAATATAAAGTGTACCGTGAGACACTATTTTGCTTGGCGAGAAATGTTCATGTGGATTGTACAAACATATGTGTGATATCATAAATACTTATATTATATATAATTTTAAACAGTATTTAAAATTTCTAAAATCGGCTACCATTCAATAGATTACTAGAATGACTTTAATGGGGTATGTTAGTTTTCTATCATCAAGATGATAATAATAATATATTGACTTAAATCGTTAATCTATTCTACACATTGTTAGTCTATAGCTAAACATGTTAAACAAACAGACGTCTTTAAATATTTTAGAAATGATATTTATTAATACTAAACACTACCGATTTTTCCTACTTAAAAAGTTAATACAATTAATACTATTTATTAGTTAATACGAGATCTACTACTGATAGTACATATTTGAGTGTATTATTAACACCTTAAGGTTATGTGTAACAAATATTCATCTAAGAGGAAAAGAAAATAAAAACAAACAAAATTAAACTAATAGAGAACATACATACTTCTTAATAAAATATGTAATGAACAATATATATAAGTATTTAAAAAGTAGAAATAATCTAAAAATACTATAAGTACATAGTTGTCGTTTTTAATACTTTACCTAATCTAATAAATATATATATAATTCAAAAATTAAATAAATACAAAATATATTGACTAAAAATCACAAAACTCATAAGTAACATCGACTGTTCATAGGTACCTCTTTTCTTCCAACGATAACATTTTTTTTTTGAAAAGCCGACATCAAGTTGCAAAGCTATTTATAGTAAAAAGCTAAAGAATATAATATGATTTAAGAAAATATTATTTTCAAAAGAATTTCATCGAATCAACCGCATGTAACATCGTAAGTATCTAGAATTTCTTTTCTAAGCTGCTTTAGTTGTTTATCATGGATGGAAATGTAGTAAAACTGGCAAGAATCAGCAGAACCATAGGGCCCTTATTCATTATTTCACTTTAGAAACTACTTAAAAATCAGAAAAATACCAGGCTTAGTGCTATTTCTTCTATCTATTTATAAATCAAATGATTTTAAGCGCCTACTACCTGGTAGAAAAATATTACTCTCTATTACCCTACGTAAAATTGTTCCAGATGATTCATTTCTACTATCTGATAAAAATGTAACTTTATATAAACCTTTGTATACAACTGTCTCTATAGTTTTTCTAATTTATGCTGGTACACATTTCGAAAATTTGCTATCTAACTGATTTACTAATGGCAATTACTAAAATAAGACACTTTGGATATCATCTGTTTCCTTAGATACATTAATTCAAACGCCTCAAGGATACAATAGATCAGAGGAATGTAAGAGATATCGGGGAATGGATAGGATAATACGCCAGCGCAGCGCTTCGTCTCCACTAAACTTTTGAATTATGGGAAAGAAATAAATTTAGCAAAATTAATTAGAAGGGCTGGTGAGGATGTTGTTGGAAGAGGATCGCGGATCAGAGGGGCAACGGTGTCGGCAACGTGGAGTGGGTGAGAGGAGAGTATAGCGTCGGGATGTCGAGTGTGTGGGCTCCGAGGAGTTCTGAAACCGAGTAGGCTAGGGGAGGTATAGTGATGGGTGCCAGAGTAGGGCGCGGAGGACGCGGGGTTGGGCGCAGGGCAGCAAGCGCACGACGGTACATGGTGGCTGCACCGGTAGACCCTGCACCCACTCCTGCGCCCGTCACCAGCAGCTGCGCCGGCGCATGGATGGGGTAAGGAGCGTACCGAACGCCGCCGGCTGCCACGGCGCTACCTAGCAACTCACCGTAGGCGCCGCGTCCGGCGGCTCTCGTCTTTGCCAAGTTAGCTGGAAGCATGACTTCTTTCGGTTGTGCTTTTTTGCATTCCACCTGTAACAAAAGACAATCGTTGTAAAATTCAGAAACGAAAACTTTTCAAGGCAACTGGTGTAGAAGAATAATTGATTATGAGTTTCTCAATAATTTCGATTGTTTAACGACCGCAAGAGTTGAGGAAAGGCATTAATTGTTTAAGAATTAATTGCTATTATTGTACTTGACAGCACTAAGTAAATATCATCACAAAATTGGGTGAGTCGCGAAATTATGGAAGAAAGGGGGTGACAAAATCAGTCGACAATCCGTTATACTTCACGGTTCGAGTCACAAATTGAATTTTAATATACTTTATTAAGTCAAAGAGCTTACCATTAAATGTTTATTGTACAGTAGGACGAAATTTTAAAAGGTTTCAAATAATTATTTCGTAAAATATTCAAAAGTTCTACTTTTATCTATAAAGGTTGGTGTTTATCGTCTACAATTAATTAATTAGATTATCTTAATAGTTAAAAAGAAATAAGACCCATTCTAATCAAAATAACATCTACTAAGATAAATTAATGTATCTTATAATTAAACTCTACGTTTAATCGATCCATTAAGCAATTTTAACGAACGGCATGGTTCTCTTCAGCTTGTATCTCCTCCCCACCCGAGCGGGGAGGCTGGAGGCAAGTATAAATTACCCAATCTACGTTAACCCAAACCTCTAGCAATAGAAATTTCGCTACCAAGTGAAATCCACACAGAAAAGTATATAGGCTTAAATTATGTTAACGTCGTTGAAATGGATCGCTTTGTTTTATTCTCATCTTTCTTTACGAAAAAAAAAAAAAAATGTTTTACTACTACCATAAATCTTTGAATTTCTAGATATAAGTCATTGTTTGAAGAAAGATTACATCTTCAAAACGAGTACATTTTCACGAATACAACACATGGATATCTCATGACAAATTGTTACGTTTAAAACCGCTTGGCAGACGGACTAAAACTCGGAATTACATTTTTCATCGGCGTGCATAATCGCGACGCGTTCTCGTTGTAGGTATGGTACATAAAGTCTCGTCCACATTTGTCACGCGGACGTCATGAGCCGACAAATGAAGGCTTTGCCGCGGTGTTCGCGCACTTTGTGCACTTTGCTCAACTTTCAACACCGACATGGAACTACGTGCTTTTGCATTAACGCGGGGAAGTGAGAGTAAGGCTCCATCATGTGGAGTGTCTTTCTACCAAGTTTTATGCCTAGATAAGGCTGAATAATCAACATGTGAAGTTGAACTAGAAAGCTTAGTTTATACAAGAAATACCGACATAGGTTTTTCATATGGTATCATTGTGTTGTCTCAGTGTTTAGTTAAAAAAAATCTTTTACAAAAAAACGATATATATGAATACATAAATGAAACTGACGCATCGCTATACATAAAATTGTATCGTTCATATCACATCACAGAACAATGGTTTGAAAGCTTTCCATAACACAATCGGTATTCTTTGATCGTTTGCAACATAAAAGTAGTGAGTCGCAATTTGTCACTGCCGATAAAGCTTTACAAATGAACCAGAACCTACGCCAGCACCGTGGTCACTGCCATTTGTCCAGCAACACGCAAACGAGGGGACATGCTTGACAAATGTCACCATAACTGATAGCGCGCAAATGAGATATTGGATATATCTTTTCTTATGGATATAGCTTTTCTTCCATTTTGACAAAAATTCCAATTAATATCGTCAAATTCCATTTGTATTAATGTTTAAAAAATGTAGAACGACAATGAGATCGATTCTAAGACTTATACATAAGTCTATATATAATAATACAATCAGTTCTGAAGAAAATTCAGTTCGGGATCCGATGTTAATTGATGTCGCGTCGCTGGCGAGCGGAGTGGGAAACAAAAGGTCACAAACAATTCGCATCGGAGTTCGCAATTCCGATCAAGCGTTCGAAATCGCGACGCAGTTTAATGACACGAAAAATAACAAAGGTAAATTGTATTTAGCCCCGCTAGGTAGACGCGCCCCCCAGAGTTGTATATTGATCGAATCCCATCGAGTAGTATTCGACATCGACGCAAAGATCTCGGTTTAACGGAGCGGACTTAAGATCCTATAGGCTGAGGCTTACTGCCGCTTGAACTTGAGCCTTACCACCCACAAATTGTGCCCCTAATCCCATCGATGTGTGCGAAATTTAATTGTTTCGCTGGAAAAGACCGCGTTTTATACTTCGCCACCTTCACTGATCACTCGCGACTGGAGGCATGTTAATGCAAATATAAAAACAGCCATTAAATTTTTACTCGATTGATTTTGACCAATTTCTTTTTTAAGGTAAAACACATTCGTACGTAAAAGTCAATAAATTTAAATGCCAGTACGGAATAACACGTACTGACGTTGAAATGTGATTTCGTTTTATTGTTAAATATGTGTCGCAAATAGTCAAGAATATTTTGACACAATCGGAAATAATTTTTGTTGTTTGTATTTTTTTTTTACTTTATCGATATTTTTAGAGAAATGTGCGCTGCAGTTGATGTTTAGTTTAACTAACCTTTATATTTCTATGACATAAAAGAGAATTACTTTCGCTATATTTACATTTTTTATATAAACTAATGTTCGCCTAGCGGTCGGAATTCGACCGTTGTTAAATTTTCAACCGATTTCAAGATTGACCACGGATAATCTATTCCCAATTTTACCACTGATTTTAACAATAGGTAAAAGAATGTAAATGCGCGTGTATACCAAATACAGGGTAGTGTGTATAATGTTTTTTTATTGATTTAATGTTTTATGCATATTAAAAAAGCCTTAGCATACCTCTCTTTTTCTTTATATAAACTATAAGTATGCGAAATTTCACACTCCTTCGTCCGCGCAATTGTCGTTCAAAAAGGTAAAAAAAATTTTTCGTCACGTATGAATATATAGATTAGTTTAATCTGGTGTAATTGTTACTATGAGGTATTCAATTTTCTAGATAATACTCGATTTTTATTTTCAGAAAGTAACTATCTAGACAACTGTTAAGCTTAAAACAATTCAATACAGCATATAAAAACAGATTTTTTATTACTGTCATAAAATTATTGGATGTGGAAAGTTTAAGCTTTAGTATGACTATACATACTTTCCCTAGTGTCTCACGAACGCGGAGCCAGGTAAGAAACTACAAAATAAAACAAGTTTCTGAAACTACAGTACATGTTTACTGAGCAAGTTCGCATGTATGTTGACGTTAACTGCATTTTGTAAGATTTTGCGTTTGTTTCGTTGCACTGTTTTCTCTAAAATTCTTTTGGTGGACGGCGGGCAGCGGGCCAAAGAGACAACTCATAAAAGAAGGTAAAATATTATGGCGGTACTTAGATAAAAATAAATTATTCTTCTTTATATGTTTTAGATGATACTTGTATAAATATGTTCATCGTATTTTGATTTCAGGACGATATATATTTTATCGCCATACACGCATATTACGTTGTACTAGTGTTTAAAGAACACGCTTACGAACGTGAGAGATAAACGAAGACATAAAAGGAGGTAGGAGGGGAGTGAGATAAGTTTATCAGGGAAACCTCTCGGCTTCGTATTGACAGAACGTCGCAAGCTTGGCCCTGATTGCCGCCTAACGGAAGGCGAAGCGTGGGCCCCGGAGGCTAGGTAAGAGCTCCACAAATATGGCTTGAAAAAATAGGAATCTTTTTTTCTCTCTACACAATATCGATTTAAAAATGGAACATTTTTTTCATGCATAAATATATTAAAAGAGGAGAATAATGATTTAATATTAAAAATATTAAAATATTTACAACTTTTACTCGACTCCTGTTACGAATTAATTTTGCAAAGAGGCTTGCTCGGATTTTTAGAATAGCTCATTGAAAAATGACTCTTTAAGCGCAAGCGCTCGAGTCCTTTCATAAAATTTTGATAACCGAAAAAATCTACTCGGAGCGCGCGATGTTACGTAAAAGAGATGAGTCACAAATCTTGCGCTCAACAGGTCACGGATAATGAAACACTCTGCTGCACCCCGGGAGTTCTTTCCATATTTACGTAACAGTAGTTCGAAGAAATAAGATAAGCGACAGTCGACGTTTTCCGTTGAATTTCAGAGTAGTTACTTAAAATGTTCGAGTGTTTACTTAAAGGGTGAGGAGAGGAGATGGTGCGATGGGCTATAATGTGCGAAATTCAAATCAGATATACGATCGAGTCGTCGCCCGTCGTCGATAAGCGGTAACGTTACCTGCAACGTTTCACAGGTAGCCCTCCAGCCACTCGTGTTCGCATCGCGTTATATTGAAACGTTGGAAATAAATTTCTAGATGGTCGCGAGCGTCAGCTCGTAAAATTATTCTTCCGAAAATCCATACAAAATGTCACTATGATTTTTTTTTTCGTGAAATTTACTACATCCACTTTGAATATGTTTTATTTTTATGGTTTCCATCAAATATGTTTCAACATGATAACTTTATTCCCTTAAGTGTGCTAAGCCGCGACCTTAAAGACAGTATAATCAATATTCTTTTTAGACGGTAAGGTATGTGACTTTGCGAAACCTTGATCGGAAGAGGCTTTTTTAATGTAATTTACGAAATCTAATGTATTACCTTACTACATTACGTCGAAGAAAACCTAGTGAATAGAAATTTATAATAAAGCGATTCGAACGCCTACAATTGCACTGACAGGAAACAGTGTTGAATTTAAAATTATCTTAGCACAGTTACCGTTATAGAAATGTTAGTTAGGCATTAAATATTAAGGCAGTGTGGCGCTGGTATATGGTTCTGCAACATTTATCACGGTAGAACGCTATGTGCGCTAACAGCTATTTCTAGTAAATCGATCGAATCAGTTATGTAGTTCTTCAACAAATGTTTGTTTAACGTACTTATGAGCTAGCGCATTTTATAAAAGACTTTGAACGGCAACGTTTGTATTTCATATTAAGTTTTATCGTTCTGTAACGTTTGATGTTTCAATTTATAATTATGTTTTCTGTTCTAATTGAGTTGTCTTTTAACGTCATTATTGTGTATTATAGAGTTAAACTTATGTCTCCCAGCGAACTGTAAATGAACTATTCAATCTTATTAAAAATTACGCTGTATTTAAAAAACTGGGCAAATGATATATATATGTATATGAACCACAATATGATTAGTTAAAGCGAGAGTAAAACGAATAAAATGCGTATTGGCAACTACTCACTATTGTTGGCGATCGTTTGCAATTGTAAGCGAACGTGATTACCGCGGTCTCGTTGCTTAACTAATTCGTATCAAGCTTAAGAGGTACTCGAATGTTCTAGAAAAGAATAAAACGGTTGTGAATGGCCAGCGGAGATGGCGACCACGTCGTTTAGTCAATTGAAACGTGCTATAATGAAATTTGTATAATATTAGATGGAGACGCCGAGCGAAACCTCTATAAAAGTGTTTCCATGTTAGAATTAAAACGCTTGAAGAATGAATTCCTCGGCGAATTCCAAATGAAAATGCAAACGATGTACTGAATCTGAAAAAGTAGTATTAAAGACTACTTATGAGAGCGATTTGCATTTAAGTGTATAATTGTGGAATGTCGGCATCTGTTATGTATGCGTTAATGCAGCTTCAATTTGCAAAATTGGATGTTTCTACGGCAGGCTATGTAACATCTCTTTTCTCTGTCAAACGCCCTCAGCTTTCATTAGGTAATGAAAATTCATTGGTCAAGTTTACATTACGGACGAGTGCTATAAAAGCAAATCCAATCTTATCGGTTAATGTTATTATCTGGATTACCTTTTTAACATAACATTTTCTTTTTAGATTCAGAAACGTCGAGTAAATATTGAGATGGTGTCTGAAATTAATAGTAGTTTGCGACTGAGTTTATGATACACGTATGTACATATTATAAGCTGTAGCAATTAGTAGCAATTAAGTGGGTTGGAGCGTGGAGCGGCTGCGGCGCCTTGTCAGACCGCCACGGACTAGATTAAGGTTTGCGGCACATGGCCCCGCCGCTCGTAACTTGTTTTGCATGAATCTGTACGCGACTTTCATACGACTCCCAAGAGGAAACTCAGCTCAGCACCTCTAATGTAAATGAAATTGTGCACAAGAAATAAAGCAGGGCTCCTTGGCCGCTATTTATCGCCGCTACCGTCTCCTAACTCCTCCGTAATGGGAATGTGGAGACGACGCACGAAGCGCAGTAATGAACCGGGCTGTTCTAACTTATTGCCTCTACTGATGATATTCGCTTTCCTTAATATTGGTTTCTTACGCAGCTACACTTAACAAAAACCACCTTTGAAAATACTGTATCATTTAAATCATTTGTCGCGTGGCACCTTGACATATGGCGTAGTTCACAGGACTTATTTTCCGTAGACCGCGGGTGGCGCGTACCATAGAATATTTATTACGATGGTGATATTTATGATTTTGACGGTGCATGTTTTATGTTTATAGTTTTTAAGAAAAACTTTTTCGGAGCAATCATTAAATATTTAACCAAATCAAAATAGGTAATGCTAGTAATTAGAGTGAGTATACGATTCGGTCGATAGGAGCGTAAGGGAGGTGCGGGCCGTGCCTTGCCGTGCACCACCTGTGATTAATTAATTTTCTTTCACGCTTCAAATTTAAGTTTGAGTCAAAATCGTTAACGGCCGGAAAGGCCTGTTGAGCTATAATTTACGTCTTTGCGTTCGCCTCGAGTTAGTTGCGTCACTTGGGAATTGCGTGCCGTGTGTGCATTATAACCATTAAATTTATATAGTGTACGTACATAGGAAATTAGGTGGTTGTTCGAGTACTGATTGCCGCCCGATTACAATCGAACTTGTAAATTTTTACTTAAAAGCCTAGCAGTGATTAGTCCTAATCGTATAGTGCGAGTTTTTACAAGTAATTAGATAACAAAATCTAATAAATCATTTAGATCGATTTTTCAAACACCCGAGGAAAGTTTGTATTTCTTAAAATCGCATCGTAAACAGCGTGAGTATGGATGAGGCATTACACGAGTATTTTCTCGTTTTCTGTTAACATTATAAATATTATAAGTCACATTTATATTTATCGTGTCAAATATTAAAAAAGCTTTTATGTTAAATTCCAACTTTCAATAAGAAGGCACTAATACTAAAGCACTTGATATATAGGGAGAATAAAAATCGGCTCGGACGAATCGATAAAGCTTAAGGAGAAGTGTCTGGATCCTGTTAAAACGGGAAGTTTATGGTAATCACGCTTGAGGAGGAACACGTGATTGATTGTTCAGCGTGAATCGCAGTGGGGTGGAACGAGAGCCCGCAGGAAACGAAGTATCACTCGAGCAGTGTCGTTTTGATATATACGCAGTCTTAGTTAACGGGCAACGTAAATGAAATCTGCCGCTAATACCGCAAAGGTTAATGGTACTCGCTCCGTCGACTGTGCAATCTCCTCCCTTATCGGAACGGATGCGTGCTGCTTATGGGTGAGACTATTCTTTAATGGCAGTAACGACAGGGGTGCGTTATACGGTCTCACACTAGCCCGTTACGACACTAAGAGAAATGGCGATCGAGGATCTCAAGATTTAAGTGGCAGTTTCAAATGTGCCTACTTTTAGTGTTATTTCCTAAACGGAAACCATTTGTTTGCCTCATGTACGATCGAGAAGAAAAATGTACGCAATACCTAAAATGGTTTCGCAAAAGTGTTTATGCGATTGCTTGAAGGCAAGTGCACTTTTATATCATTGCTCACTTTGCCACATTTTGAAAGTGCTGTTTTATTATTCTATTTACACCTTTAACGTAATATTGGCGCAGGTTCTATATTTAATTGTATCAAATAAAGTTAATAGAATCGATTTTATAATATTAATAAACAACACACGGTTTTGCACGAGTAGAATGTAGTTTTTTGTTTTTTAGACTTTTCTCTAATATAATATGCATGTATAACAAAATTTTTGCTCGAATCACTTAGTTTATTGATGAAAACCACATAAAAATCCGTTGCGTAGTTTATAGTATCTAAGCGTACAGATGGCGGAAAGCGATTTCGTTTTTTATTATGTAAAGGATTTGTAACAAAAAATATTTTTTGTGAATAAATTCTTCCTCAAATGATATTAATGTTATTTGAATATGACGCAAAGGGTAGTACTTTTTATTTTTCTTTCGCGCTCGTTTCTCAGTAGGTACACACATAACCTTACACGTATCATACAAAAGGGATGACTAGGGTATTATGAAATTTTGCGCGTAACAGGTAAAGAAAAGGTTCAGGTGTCAGGCTCGGCTGCTTAAATCCGGCAAATAGAAATTGATGTTAGGGGCGAAATCCAAACTGCACTATATTTTACACATTCTGTGGAATATCGCGCGCTTTGTTGCTAAAATTCATAGTAAAGTGAAGCAATTAAGAGAGTAATGTATAAGGACGTAATGGACTGAAGAGAATTTGTTGCAGCGTTTTAATGGGGCCCGTATTTATGTTGCGAAATGAAGCTTCACGCTTCTGTATTTAAACTTGTGTCGGATACCTCGCTTGTATTATTTTTTATTTAATTATTCGTTTGTATAAATAAAAATATACACAGATAATTAATTTTCACCAGTATAAATATTGTTTTGGACAGTTGTTTCAATACATAGCACTATAATTTACATCTTTTATTGTTTTATATGATTTCATCAATTTTTTTGTAGGAATAAATTGTTGTGCCCTCGAAGTAAAGCACGGTATCACCCTATCACCCCGTTCAGGAAGGCGGAGCAGCTATTAGCTTAACGACCATTTTAATATAAGAGATGACGTATTAAATTTACGAGGGCAGCTACTCATAGCGTAAACATCGGCGCTGACGTGACGCCTCTATCTTCTTTATTGCCTACGTAAATATAACTATTAGATGTCTTTATGATATGCTAACACAAATTTTTAATGGGTGGTTTTGTTTACGAGTCACGTTTATATTATGTGAGTTACGTTAACATCCGTCTCGGTGTCAAAATATTCCACATAAATTTTGCGTGACATTTAAAACAATGTACCTACTTTGAAACTTCATAGCAACTTTGTGCCACAAATTGTTAACAAAAATAAAGGAAAAATGGAGTTTTACTGTAACATGATCATTTGCGCTGGCACGCAAGAAAAGGCAGGCGATTAGTTCCCGCTTCGTCCTGTACACGTTAAAGACATTTTTCGACTAAACCCGTCATTAATATAAATTAGCGCGAGAACTAAAGAAAAACAAATGTTAAGTATACATAATAAATGAAGCGGTGGAAACCTCGATGATAAATTCGCAATATTACGTGTGTAGGGTTTCGATTACTTTCCTAATTAGTCTTCTGGATTAGACGCGAGAATGAATGACTGGTTTTTATTAAAGACTGCGACGAATACATTACGCCGGCGTATCGTTCGCTCTTTACACACCTCTCGTTTCGCACGGAAGCGAACCGTAATTACTCTAAAACACTACCCATTTGTTTGATGTCTTTGTTCGTTGTTTGCTCCACTTAGGGCGAACATCACCCCCGATTCCTTCTATCCGACGCATGCAGCGAGATTCGTACAGCCATTATGGCACGGAACAAACAACGGAACGGGAGGCAAAAAACAAGCATTAATAATCAGGAATATGCATCGACAACGCGGGGATATATCTGTTCCCCGGGCTTTTCAGACTGATAGAACGGTGAAGGGAACTTTAAGTGACTAGGTAGATAATGGCTCTTCTGAACGGTTATAGGTATGTGGTGCCAATCGAGAGATTCGAATAGGGAATTTCGTGCGTG
Organism: Hypolimnas misippus; assembly: GCA_037950945.1. Classification (NCBI taxonomy): domain Eukaryota; kingdom Metazoa; phylum Arthropoda; class Insecta; order Lepidoptera; family Nymphalidae; genus Hypolimnas; species Hypolimnas misippus. Next base: position 5,505,294 of record JBBEEQ010000024.1, read on the forward strand.
ATTTTTTGTTAATTTATTATCTGTGGACATAAAAGTATATATATCGTTTGAGAATATTAAATATTAGGGACATAATTATTAATTGGAAGAACATGTCTAAGATGTATCCTTACTAATAATATAAAGAGGCAATTTTTTTTTCTTAGTTTGTTTATTGAGAAAGATTATAATCTATATTACATCACGTTACGACTCATAGTAGCGTAGGGACAGTTAGTCTTCAATAACTTGTTGGTTTTATAATTGTATGGTAAACGTGATAACAGCTTAACGATCTAATTTAATAAATTAAATTTTGCCGGAGATTAGATGGTTACGTAACAATGAAGTATAGACAAACTACGACCATCAGACGAGAATAATTCGAGACATATTCCAGCTTTAACGTATAAAATTGCTTTCGTAACACTGTTTATCACACCGAAATGTTGTTAAAGTTAGCATTTAATTTTACTAAAATGGGCTTATAACAAATAGAGTTAATATCCAACTTTGTAATTCTCTGTTAATTGCTGCGGTATTATACTGTATTTACTTTTATTGATGCTATCAACTGTTTTGGATGGTAACAATTAAATAGGTTATAATATTCTAATTACAAACGATATTAGAATTATGCAATAACGTTATTATTATCATATGAGCGCGGTATCCCGCGTATTACAGGCTTATAATGTTAGTTGTTTAAAAGTGATTATTATTTCAGGGCGGCGTGATTACGTTTGTTGCATTAGCGTGGCGCTATCACGAAACACCTCTGGTAATAGTCTGCTATTTATTCTATATTATGTATAAAGTCCTAATTTCATATTAAGAATTATGTTAATATTGTTATATATTAAACATAAACTTTGTATTTTTATGAGATGTAGAATAATAAATATATTAATTAATAATAAATATATTACCAATTCAATCGCAATTGAAATAATAGTGTGTATCAAAAAATTATGCGCGAAAAGTATTTGACAGCATATTTAAAAAAATGGGTATTTTTACGCTTAATTTGTATACACTAAAAAACTAATATAAATTTAATATATAAAAATAAATATAATTGTTTTTCATACAATAAAAAATAATATTTTAACCTTTATATTTGATGTAGAAGTTTTAGAAATGATGAAAGATTTTAAGTTATTTGAAGAAACTCACTAGTAATAATTCTTAAGGTAAACGTTAAGATATATATTAGAAACGGGCTGATTATTATAAACGAAGGGTCGGGCGACAAGGTATTGATTACAATATGAGTATTTACAAAGTAGGTAAGTATGTACTTAAGTTCGGATAAATTTCATATCGGCAAGGATTAGGTATTTATAAATCTGAAAATAGGTATATAAAAATAGGACAGGGGTATATTAAGTTAAGAAAATTTGGTTCACATTTCATGTTAAGAATACAGCACTATCTCGAACTGTGTTATGAGGCGTACAATTGTTTTCATATACGGGAATTACACTTGTCAATTTTAATCTTGTATCTGATATTGGAAAAACAAATTTGTAACCTGGTAACAGTTACCTAGGTAGCTTTAGTTGTGGCTATAAAAAAACTCACTGAGAGTAAATACTTTCACATGTAAAGCAACGGGAAACGACTTATGTAAATCTTCATCAGTGTCTGTGAGAAAAACTTACATATAAATAACTTACGGATCCTGCTGCGTTATAACTGCTGATATGATATATAGCTCGACGCGAAATAAACAAATGAAACTTAAGAAAATATTATCTAGAATGTCTCCGTCAAACACAGAAACAAATTTTTTATTTAATGTAGTTTCAAATGTACCCATCCTACGCCTACATAATAATTACAAATTTGAAAAATTAAAAAGAAACCTCAACAATTGACTTATAGAAACCATTTGAACGAGCTTCAATGCTATACTTCAGCTGTAAATTGTATATAACTATCATTTAACAATAAACAAAGACGTCTATTAGTCTACATGTATGTTGATAAGTCAATATGAGGCATAGCGTAGTGGCATATGATTGTAATAGTCTCGTTTAGAACGCTTGTAATGTATTGCGACATATGGACGATATTATGCTATAACTTACTAGCGGTCTGACATTACTTTGTGTGACTAACAGCTCTGTATGTGTTGGATTATACATCATTATATTTCCTTGTAGAGTATTTTCTTACATTGTTGTAAAAATAAATATTTTGAGTACTTTTTTCTTGCCAATAAGAAGTATTTACGCTAGGGAAATAGAGGCTTAAAAGTATTGAAACGATTCACATGAAATGCCAGACATAACATATATGTTTAATGGTTTATGCCCGCAACTTTACTCCAGTTCAGCTGGTAATGGTGGAGTAATCCATACAAACTTTGAACCTTTTCAAAAATACGTTCTTAGTAGATTCCTTTATCGTAATATTTATGTATCAAATGTTAAATCAATTCGTTCAGTTCGAGCTATGCGTTAATAGATTATTCAAGCAATCAAGGTTTCTTTTATTGATTTGAAAGTTTTTAATTTCTATATTCTATATTTTCAGCTACATGTACTGTATTAATGGTTATACAAAAAATAAAAACTCGTAGTTATTTTCATGTATCTAACTTATAACAAGACCTCTTGTTACAATTTTATTAAGATATCGCATAATGAAAGTGTTTCTTGAACGCCTAGACAAATTATGTAACGATCGAGTAACTTAAAAGGAACACGCGAACAATCGAATACTTAATACGTTTCAATATCTACAAACAATATCAACAATTGCCTCATAACTTTGTCTAGACTCACTGATGTTATTTTAATCGCAAAGCATTAATTGAATGATGAATCATAATCGGTAAATTATAAACATTTTTTTCCTTACTTATGTTTTCCGCTGTTGTGTAAGCGTTTATAAGACTTTTTTAATTAATTAAATGTAATTTATATAGCGATAAACAAAATAAAACAAAGTGACGAAGTTTTTTCTTTAAAATTTAGTTCGACTCAATAAATAAAATCATGGCAACATTTCGAATAATCATGTCCCCAGTTTCCCTGCGGAGAAAAATCTAAACACGGTAAAGGCAGCTTTAGTGGCGTTTTATTGGCCCTGTTTGGACCGCCGCCAGCTCACTTCTTACTCTAATTGATATCTGGCCGATAATGTTAACATTAAATACGTATTCACTCAATTTAAGCAAAAAATATTTACATAGATATTACATATCTACTCACGTGTAAGCAACTTTCAATATAAACATTTATGATTGATGTCATCAAGTGAATTACTTAAACTTTATATATATAAATCTTTTTTTTAATATTTTTATTTGGAACCGTTTATCATTATTAGTATACTAAATAAATATTATTTTGAAATAAGTATTGATTAATACTCGTAAAAATATGATATATTCATAAAAATAAGTAAGCTTTACATGTTAATAGACGAGTGATTATTTTCGTTTAAATCATAACTAAATATTTTGTACTGTATAACATTTTGCAAAAAAGCTTTTTTTAATAAAATAAAGAAATGACACAGCAACATGAGTGACTACTATTGAAAAGCTCGCATAAAGTGCTACAAAATTTGTTAAAGTTCATTGTTACACTGTCACTTAAATGAAAAGCTTGCAAAACTTGTTTCAGACCTAAAAATAATTTTTGAATAAATCCTTTTAAAATAACAATATGTGGATAACTTTTTAGTGAACTATATTTCAATTTAAGTTACATAATTAACACTCCATTTTTAAAAACGTTTTGCTCAGCTTTTATCATATATCTACTTGTTAAAATTTCTAATGAAAAATATTCGTACTCACCATTTTGTTGTTGATTTCGTGAAAATGGATTTCGCACACTTTGTCTACTATGTCTTCGCTTTGAAATGTGACGAAACCAAAACCTGAAACAAAGGAATAAATTTTCAAATTAATAACAGGAAATATGTAAATATATTGTTATGATAAAATTTCATAACGGAATTTTAATATTTAATTTTAACATTTTTAAATGGCAATTTCACAAAAACATATAATTGAATGTGTGTCAGAAGCTTTATAATTCGTTTCATTACATTTTCTAATTAGTCTGTGCAAATTTGATAGTAATAGATAAAATAGTGTTACCATTTTGACAAATTATTTCTATTACTAAGGAAATAATTATGACTATTATTAAAATTATTTATTTTACAAAAATAGATTTTATATACGGAAATGTTATTAAAATAAGATATTAAATTATTTATTGTTCACAAAGTAGGTTTGTGTCAATATTTTTATTGTTTCAGTTTTTGAAGTTTTGTTTTGTTACAGAAATTCATTGCTGACGACATTTTTATTACTACAACTGTTTTGGTTTCGTAAAATATATCTTCTTTTGCCTTTAGGTGGCCATTTAATAATTATTAGTAATTATTTTGAAATATCTGTTTGGTTTTAATTACCCACATTTAGGGACATTTTTTGGTGTATATGGTAACTCGTAGTTGATTTGTTAAAGATTAATTCGGTCATCGATCTTTTCTATTTTTAGAAACGCACGCGCCGGTTCTAAATATAGAATTTGTATTCAAACAACTTATGGTGAGTCTTGGTCTTCAAGCACGTGTTCTCACACTTCTTTAGTCTTGTAGTATTCTTATTTGATTGTTTATTTTCAGACAATTATAGGAATATTTGCATATTCCAATAGGATAATGTCCATAGTCGACATTTCGCCATGTGGTCTTTAAATCGCAGATTTTCGTCAAACGTTGTAAGTTGCATATATTTCTATCTAATTCATAAAGATTTAACTTTTATTCGCAAGATTATTGAGTGTTTATATCGTATTTTCAGTCTATTTCGGATTTTTGACTCCTCCGAAGTTGTAATTGTCGGCACATGGTTGGCATGGCATTAAACCTTCTGGAGGTATTTATTACATTCAAGTAATCCATTATTCTTGAGATTAGGCATTAATATTTCGTGTCCTAATATCATTTATTTTTATTACAGGAGTTTTTTTTTATATATATTAAATAGAATGAATTCTTATTCATTCCTATAGGGGATTATTATTATTGATGAGAATTGGTTGATTATGTGACTAATCAAACCTTAATATTTGACTATGGAGAGAGAACGTCAATAAGTAATAAATACAAGAGGAATCCTGTTCAAAAACTATATCTCACCTCGGGATATAATACAATACACACCGATGGGGTGGTGTGAATACTATTGAAGCCTAGTGGTTCAGCTCCGTGTTCTTCAGTTCCTGCTTTAACCCGGGAGCATCTACGTCTGCCTAAGCCAGTTCCGGAAGCCTCGCATCTTAGCGGCAGACGGGTTAAACTTTCATCGAGACGGTAGTTGTAGTTCTCTGTCTTTGGTAATGTAAGGTCAGGTCTTTTCCTATTTTATAATTTAATAGATCAGATTTAAATTATATTCCTTACTTATATGTTACTATTCGGCCTGACACCGAAATTTAAATATTAATGATATTGTCAGTGGCGCCTAACATTCTATATTTAAGTAATGTAAAGTAATTGCATTGGTGTACAACCTGGTGACCCACCCGATTGAGTTTAGCTGGCTCTCTTCTCTTCACTAATAAAATTAAATTTGTTAAACTTATTCTTAATAATAATATTTAATTAATAATTAGTAAATATTAATTAAGATTAGTTGTTAACTTATTAATTAAAAAGAAAAAACCTTCTTATAACCAATAAAAACTTTATTTTATTTTATTTTTATTTTTATTATTTTTTTAATATAACAATTGGCGCCCAACGTGGGGCCGCTTTACCAGGTGTAGTTGGTTCATCTATTGCTGTACCGATTAAGCCATTGCAATTACTAATTTTGTTGGTTACATTTTTTTACTGTATGAACACGGAGGCTTCAAATATTTTTTTTATGTAAACCTGCCACATATGTTATTGTATAATTTATTTTAATTCTTAGACCTACTACTTAATTATTTGTTAAGCCAGCTCGACTTATTTTTGGTTTATTTATTTAATTTGATAATAACTTAATTATCATATGGTAATAATTTAAAATTACTTAAATATTTTTTTATTAGGAATTCCTTAAAATTTTCTTTTAATTTTATTAAAAGTCCAAAAGGTTCAGTACCAATTAACTTTCTTTTTCAGGTAGTTGTTTTGACTTTCTTTTTTTCATATTTATATATTTTTTTATTTTTTTGTTCTGTTATAGTACAAATTAATTCTCATTATGGAACGCCCAATAGCTTATCATATGCTTCGCCAGGATGAATTGATTTATGAGGTTGAAATACGGGATGAGAAACCAAAGACGACGGTTGAAGAGCTTCGTCGACAGGTTCGGGTCTTGGCAGATGCTATCCCAGCGGATGAGATCCTGGAGACTTCACATGATCCAGAGTTCGAAATTCAGGTGATCGATTCCAAACTTTCTGAGATTCTTTTAACTTTGTCTTCTCACCCTCCCTTCAAAAGTTTCAACCGATTGAGAGCAGTTGCTCATCATCTATTTCATCGATTTAGTAGGGTTGTTGCCGACGTTAGTTTGTTTAGTAAAAAGGAGGAAGTCAACACAAGATTAAATAGCTGCCTGGCACAAATTGATAATCTTTTTAGATCTTTTCGAAAATCTTTTGAGGAAGTAGACAATATTACTTCTCCAGGTGCTGAACAACCAATTGTACAACCTACTGCGGAACACCCATCTGGTGTTTATATTTGTAATTCCTGCAGCAATGAAAGAACTCTTGCTCGCCTAAACCATTTGTATAATGGAAAGTCATGTGTAAGATTATATCTACTGAGACTGGAAGAATTATGTCTTTCTCGTAGGATTTCTGATGACATTTTGTTTCAATCTGCCATTGAACTATTTTCAGGCGATGCACTTATCTGGTTTCGAAGTATAAGATCTGAAGTTCATGACTGGGCTTCACTGAAACAGAAATTAGTTGAAGAATTTTCACCTTTTGACTACGATGAGCGGCTGATGTCAGAAATTCGACGCCGTACTCAGGGTCACAGTGAGTCGTGCACAATTTTCATTGCTACCATGATAAATTATTTTGCTAGGTTGTCGTATAATGTTCCTGAACTTGAGAAACTTAAAATAATTAGGAAGAATCTACGTCCTCATTTTATTAAGGCTTTGGCTCTTGAAAAAATTGAGAGTATTAAAGACCTAAAGGACAAATGTAAACTTTTAGAGTATTCGTTCGTTCAGGTTAGGGAATTCCAAGAACCTCCTCCCATTACTGATCACACATTAGCAAGTGATCTTAGTTATATTAAACCAAAACCAGTTAAATGTAAAGTCGAGTCTGTCAAGGTTGTTTCAAAACCTAATTCTAGACCCAAAGAATTATTTTGTCCTCGGTGTAGGCAAAAGGGTCATAATTTAAAAACTTGCAGGTCTAAGGAATTAGTTTGCTTTAAGTGTGGTACTAAGGGGTTTACGTTTAATAATTGTACCTCTTGTAAAGAAGGTGTTATACCGGAAGGTTCAAAAAACTAGATAGCGTTCCGCCAACGCATTCTAGTAATTTTGATCCCGACGATTGGCGGAACTATTTAAAACGACTCTCTCTTTATTTCTCTCATGGCGTTGCAGCCGTTAATTTCTTTAATCCCCATGATATTCGTCCCCATTTATCTATTTGTATTTTTGACGAAAATTATTCTGGTTTACTAGATTCCGGATCTAGTATTTCTATTTTAGGTTCCGATTTAGGAACTAAATTTATTGAGAATAGTGTTCAGTTATATGAGAACACAGACATTCTTGATATTGCTACGGCCAACAACTCGACTTCACGGGTGTTGGGCCATGTTTTCTTGCCTGTTACTCTGAACGGTAACACTAAGGTAATTAAATTTTATGTTGTCCCAGGAGTGACAACGCCTTTGTTGCTCGGTGTCAATTTTTGGCGTGCATTTAAATTGGCCGAGGATTTATTTTTTAAGCTTTCTTCTGAGGCTTTCAAACCCAAGGAGGTTTGCGAGCTTAAATATTTGCATCCCATGGAGGATTTGTCTGCTCCACAACGTGCGATTGTGGATCAGGTTCTTCTTGATTTTCAAGATGTTTCTTTTGAAAAGAAAGGCTTAGGTCTTACGACCATTATCTCTCATTCAATTGATACGGGGGATACGCTGCCTATTAAACAGCGTTATTTTTGCCTTTCTTCTGAACGTCTAATTGAGCTTAATAAGCAATTAGACGATATGTTACGTTTAGGGGTTAAGAAACCCAGTATTAGATATTGGAATAATCCAGTGTTATTGGTTCCGAAGGCTAAGGGTCGAAGTAAATCTTGGTTTTTTAGGAAAGAATTAAAAGTATCCTGATAGTATACATTAGTCTGGACAGGAGGGATTTGAATGGCTAGATAACATCAGTCCTGACAGTTGGTTTCTTTTTGGTTGTTATTGTCGTTAGGTTAGTATATTACATTAGTCCGGACAGGAGGGTTACGAATGGCTAGATAACATCAGTCCTGACAGTTGGTTGTTTTTCGGTTGGTATTGTCGTTAGGTTTAGTATATTACAATTAGTCCGGACAGAGGAGTTATTGTTTGTTAAGATCGGTCCTGATAGATGGCATAGTTGGAAGGAATGCATTTTCGTTAGGTTTGAGTACATTCGGTTTAATTTTGTTTGTTTTGGCCAGTGGTTTTGTTTCCTTTCCCCTATCCTCATCCCCAACCTCTTTTCTTTCACTTGTAGAGCGGTAGGTAACTCTCTAAATAAGCCTTATACCAAATATGCTTTTCCAGTTCCACCATAAATAATAGGTGTTTACTGTTAAAGTTCTTTACTTGTTCTTTCTAGTTTCCACTGATGTGTATAGTGGTAAACTTAGGTTAAACCCTTATCCTCATCCCCAACCTCGTTTCTTTCACTTGTAGAGCGGTAGGTAACTCTCTAAATAAGCCTTATACCAATATGCTTTTCCAGTTCCACCATATATTATAGGTGCTAACTGTTAAAGTTCTTTTCTTTATTCCTTCCAGTTTCCTCTGATTAATAAAGTGGTAAACTGAGGATAATCCCTTTTCTTTTTTTTTCCTTCGCTGCCAACAATACAAAGTTTACACTCAAAATTGTTAGATTGACTTAGGTATAGTTAGTAAATTTTAATTATAGTTAGTTTAGGCATAACTGTTGTTTTGTGTGGGTTCGAATTTAGGATGGTAATTCTATTCTCCGTCTTTGGAGCTCATTTGTTGTTCTCTTAATTGCTATAGAATAGTACTATTTAATATTTGTAGTTACTAGTTAGGTTTGCTCTGGTAAGATGTATTTTGGTTATAGTTTAATTAGGACTAATTTTATTATAATACCTAGGGTGATATAAAAAAAAAATATGAGTATTTTTTTTTACCTTTGTGATCTGCTAGTTAGCTTCACATATTTTCTTTTTGGCTCATTGGTTAGCTGAAATACAAGTTTTGTGCTTTGTATAGTACAATTCTTATTTCTTCAGTCATGGAGACTGAGGATTATTTCTCTTTCTGGTTGTCACCAGATTGTTTCTACATGTTAACGACTCTAATGTTGTTACATCTTGTTTAACAATGAGTAAGATCCTCATTGTTAATCTGTTTTTTTTTTTACCATGTTACAGGTAAAAAGGAGTTTTCTGAATGATAGTTAACTCCATTATATTATATTATTATTGTATAGGACTTACAGTGGTTTAAGTTCTGAACACTCCTCAGTGAGTAATTTTTAGTCAAGTTTGTTCTGCATAGTCTGCAACTCATTCTTCACATTCTCATCGTCTTAGAATTGGTATTCTCCATTATTAATTAATTATTTAGATAATTAGCTAGTTGGTGAATTAGATTTTTGTTCTTTAGTCTTTAGTTTAAAGAAGACTTGCTTTTTGCCTTGGCACATGTTTTGTTTCTAGGCTACAATTTATTTTGGGTCCTGTTACCTATTTATTTACGTTAAGATACGTAAGTCAATTGAAAGTTTTGTTTGTTTCAGATGGAGACATTTATAGAATGTTTTACTTTCAGGGTTTAAACATTTTCAATGAATTTGTTTACTTGATTTAGGTTTGAGCTGGAGGGCCAGCTCGAATTTTGTTCGCTTACTCTCGCAAAATTCTTTCGGCGTGAGGGGCACTGTTATGATAAAATTTCATAACGGAATTTTAATATTTAATTTTAACATTTTTAAATGGCAATTTCACAAAAACATATAATTGAATGTGTGTCAGAAGCTTTATAATTCGTTTCATTACATTTTCTAATTAGTCTGTGCAAATTTGATAGTAATAGATAAAATAGTGTTACCATTTTGACAAATTATTTCTATTACTAAGGAAATAATTATGACTATTATTAAAATTATTTATTTTACAAAAATAGATTTTATATACGGAAATGTTATTAAAATAAGATATTAAATTATTTATTGTTCACAAAGTAGGTTTGTGTCAATATTTTTATTGTTTCAGTTTTTGAAGTTTTGTTTTGTTACAGAAATTCATTGCTGACGACATTTTTATTACTACAACTGTTTTGGTTTCGTAAAATATATCTTCTTTTGCCTTTAGGTGGCCATTTAATAATTATTAGTAATTATTTTGAAATATCTGTTTGGTTTTAATTACCCACATTTAGGGACATTTTTTGGTGTATATGGTAACTCGTAGTTGATTTGTTAAAGATTAATTCGGTCATCGATCTTTTCTATTTTTAGAAACGCACGCGCCGGTTCTAAATATAGAATTTGTATTCAAACAACTTATGGTGAGTCTTGGTCTTCAAGCACGTGTTCTCACACTTCTTTAGTCTTGTAGTATTCTTATTTGATTGTTTATTTTCAGACAATTATAGGAATATTTGCATATTCCAATAGGATAATGTCCATAGTCGACATTTCGCCATGTGGTCTTTAAATCGCAGATTTTCGTCAAACGTTGTAAGTTGCATATATTTCTATCTAATTCATAAAGATTTAACTTTTATTCGCAAGATTATTGAGTGTTTATATCGTATTTTCAGTCTATTTCGGATTTTTGACTCCTCCGAAGTTGTAATTGTCGGCACATGGTTGGCATGGCATTAAACCTTCTGGAGGTATTTATTACATTCAAGTAATCCATTATTCTTGAGATTAGGCATTAATATTTCGTGTCCTAATATCATTTATTTTTATTACAGGAGTTTTTTTTTATATATATTAAATAGAATGAATTCTTATTCATTCCTATAGGGGATTATTATTATTGATGAGAATTGGTTGATTATGTGACTAATCAAACCTTAATATTTGACTATGGAGAGAGAACGTCAATAAGTAATAAATACAAGAGGAATCCTGTTCAAAAACTATATCTCACCTCGGGATATAATACAATACACACCGATGGGGTGGTGTGAATACTATTGAAGCCTAGTGGTTCAGCTCCGTGTTCTTCAGTTCCTGCTTTAACCCGGGAGCATCTACGTCTGCCTAAGCCAGTTCCGGAAGCCTCGCATCTTAGCGGCAGACGGGTTAAACTTTCATCGAGACGGTAGTTGTAGTTCTCTGTCTTTGGTAATGTAAGGTCAGGTCTTTTCCTATTTTATAATTTAATAGATCAGATTTAAATTATATTCCTTACTTATATGTTACTATTCGGCCTGACACCGAAATTTAAATATTAATGATATTGTCAGTGGCGCCTAACATTCTATATTTAAGTAATGTAAAGTAATTGCATTGGTGTACAACCTGGTGACCCACCCGATTGAGTTTAGCTGGCTCTCTTCTCTTCACTAATAAAATTAAATTTGTTAAACTTATTCTTAATAATAATATTTAATTAATAATTAGTAAATATTAATTAAGATTAGTTGTTAACTTATTAATTAAAAAGAAAAAACCTTCTTATAACCAATAAAAACTTTATTTTATTTTATTTTTATTTTTATTATTTTTTTAATATAACAATATAAAACAATGTTTTTGTCATATCCGAATAATATTTTTTTCATTTTCGATATTATTCTTGATAAAACTTTATTTGTCTATAACAATTGAAAATGTTTTAATAAAACGACACTTCAAAAATTAATTGTCGATCTCAAGAAGTTACTTCGTTAGTCTAAAACGATGTCTACATCTTTTAATTAAAGTAAATTGTCTTCTTGTTATACTAAAGGACGCCACGATCCGAACAAAGAACGTTATAGTCAGATTGCAGATGGAGCCAGAATATATCGCTTAAACATTTTTCAAAAATTTAATAATCCGAGAAGGTATTGGCGGAAATCGTTGCAATATTTCTTCCGATAAAGGTTACAAGACATTCACGTGGCCGCTGCACGGAACAACTTCTCCGATCCGTTCCCATTCCAACTTTAAGGCCCGCTCAAGTTTTCCACATACGATTCATGAGTAACAAATTCGAATTACGCATTTGAAACTCAGAAACCTTTTCCGATATTTACAGAATTTCAAACAACAACTCTAAGAGCTTACAGCATGTCACACACAATCCATTAACTTTGTTCTAGGTCAATGTATAACCGAAATCACGCAATCGTTTCACGACGAAGTTTTGCCTAAAGTGACAAACAATCCAAGGCGATGCGCAAGCGTGTTTCTGTTCGCTAACGATTAAGATACACACGACTGACGTGACGTGTCCACCCACGACGGCAAATAGCATTAGCGAGCCGTTCTGTAAACAGTAGATGCCCCGCCGCGTTTACGCCGACATCGTACAACGGGTGGCGTTCCCTCGTGTTCACTTGAAAACTTTAACTTGTTTGTCTCGTGTCCGACGACTTGTATTGAAGCTATGTACATATTTGTTATGAATTAACCCGACATCGATTCCGTATTATGTGATGCAAATTTCAAATTCAAATTCGTGAATCGGTACGGATTGGAAATTTACAAAGTAATAACAAAATCTGTAAATATTAGTTAACGTAGCATGTTTAGAGTCTACGATGAGACTCACAAGAAAGCCTAAACAAATAATTCGTCCTCTTCATCGAAACTAGGGCGCACTTGGTATTTCACGCGCGGCCGGGCGGCTTTGCGTACGAATTGAGTCAAGGATAGTAACGCCCCGAAAAGGCAAATAGGGGTTTTGTTGAGTTCCATAGATCGTCGTATTTTCTTTATGCGTTATAAAGTCGCTACAGCATGTTTAGTAAACAGGAAAAAGCAGTTTGCTTATATTGTTATCGAAGTAAGTTACTTCATACGGGTACTGTCAGTTACTAAAATGTCAAACAGCAAAAGATGATACCAAAATGCGTAGAATTCGGAAAGTGTATAAGTAAAATATAGATTTAAGACAGTTACGCTGTCGAAATGAGGGTAAAGCCGATTTCGTCCATTATTTATGCGGGCGTGTAAACGGAATAAAGTAGGAAGCAGGCAGCATCGGCGTCCGGCGAGCGAAGTTATCTGCGGGCACAACGCTTCTGCAAATATTAAATCAGACCGTCAACTCAAAACAAACTAGTTCACTAGGAGGATAAGTATCTAATTCGTATTACTACTTATTCCTCCGCCATCTTAACAATGAGTGTAATACAATATTCGCAAGAGTTGGAAATGAAACGTAAAGAGAATAGAGAGAAATGGCATTGTCACTGACCACGTAAAAAGTTTTAGGTTTCACGTTGCCTTTGTGTGTTCGCTGTAGATAAATGGGGCAGCTTCGTGAAATTCGTCCGCGTCACTTCTCGTAACAATGGGGAGGATAAATAATCTCTGCGTAAGAAAAGGATTTCGTAAACATAATTATTTAAACTCGCAATTGTTGCTCTGGATGTCTTCTAACGAAAGTTCTTCAGAGACATTTGAAGAAAATTAACTTTTTTTTTCTTTTTCAATTACGGCTTAGCGTCTTCAATATTTAGAGGCGATTGGATTAGATCTTACAGATTGCGCAATTAAAATGTCGCCTGAAGCGGTATTACGATTAATAGACTACACTGTTAATTATTATTTTAAGAACCTTCGATACTGTTTATCAAATACTTCGACGACTTAATGGATGTTTTAGAAACAAAACTCAATCAATAATTAAAATGAATACTATTTCGAATGATTTTTAGTCACCAACTAATAAAAAATAACTTTTAAGAATATGTTTTTAAAAAAACTACAAAATTAGTTAAATATCGTATAAATATTTATAAAAATATTGAATAAAGTACACGATATTATGAACCCCACCTTGCACGAGTTTGTTATTTTAATATTACAGCGGGAAGTTAAAGCGAAGATTATGAATGTGTCTGCCAATATCGAATATCTATCTCGACACATCTGTCGGGCGGCACGTGGGGCTGACAGTGGGCGGGCCCCGCCCGAATCAGGGCAGGCAGTATAATCTGCCCCGCACTGTATGAAACACCGGCCGGTGGCGTTTATGAGGCTATAATAACCGTATAAAACGCGACTTATTGTAGGCGTCGATAACTGACTTCATACAATCCTAGACCTTTACTTCGTGACACATTCGACGGCTATTTTTATACATATTCGCCTCAACATTCCTACTTCTCTCTGCACCTGTTTACACGAAACGCTAACACGCCTAATTGAATGAAGCAATGCGAACTACGTAGTGAATCAACGGAATTCTCTGCGACCATTTTTGCCCTTGTTTTGTATGAAATAAAAGTAACGTTCTACGTTCGCGGTAACAAGCAAGTTTTCATTAGGAGTGAGCTCAACAAGCACTCAGCTGAGCAGCGGAGAAGTTGTCCGCTGGCCGCGCTCCGACGTTCAAACTTTTGTTATTGTTTCGCTTCATTATTGTAATACGAAATACGCAGCGCCGTAATTAAGAGATGCTAGGGAATTGTCCCATCTGATGTAATAGTTTGACGAAAGTTTTATCAACGTACTCTCATCGTGATAGAATATTTGCTCCATAAATAATTGCCGGATTGCTTTGGCTAGATCATCTATGATAACAAGTTAATAGCAACAGTTATTAGCTAGAATGAACTTCGTATTGAAAAGAAATAGACCACACAATCGACGGACCGGCGATCGATGCTATTGGAAACCTATTAACTGTTTCATCCGTTGTATGTTCACCTACAAATAGTACTTTTCATTCGTATTACCAGATCTTGCATATTACGGATATAGGCTTATATAGAGAAATATTAAAAATATCTCTATACATATTAACGCACCTTCTTACGTACATTCAATATAGAACTTGTTTATTTCTTCTAAAGTATGCAAAACATAAGTGTTTTAATTTTATTTCTAAAACTATATTATATTTTACCGTAATACCTCACAAATCAAAGAACATCTTGTACGACAATTTATTAGATTGTACCGAATGTTTATTTGTATAAAGACACACCATAGGCTCCAGCTCAGCTATTAGTCAAACAACATCGCAAAAAGTATTGAACATGCCTAGGAATATGTGCAAACAGTTTATCGCCATTGCCGTTCCCGAGAATAATACACACGCCTGATTCCAAGACAAATATGTGACGAGAGGCTAATGCATTCCGAGCGAGGTATTCTAAATGCAAACTTTCGGCAAGCGAAGAAAATGGCGGATAAAAGCTGTTACAAAAAGAATTGGCTCCTCTTCATTTTCTCTATTGTGAAGTTGAATGGAACACAAACAATCAACTTTCTCGTGGAGTTGATTGTGTGGAGACACCCTTATTGTCTACGCTCAGGTAAATAAAGTAGAAACACAATTGGCCCGTTACTTTGTGCGTCGGCTTGTTCAACTTTTAAATTCCTCTACTTCAATCTTATTGTTTTCGTTAAGTCAAAATATCCTTTTCTTCGCACGTAAAATCCCACTAATGTAACTGAAGGGCGAGAAAAGAAATCACGGTATAAATCAAAAATATCGAATTTTAGAGCGATACGTCGCAAGAGAAATATTTGATAGAGTAGCTGTTAGGCCGCAACCGGTGGAGTAATTTATCAAGGGCGACGGAACCCTCGTCCAATCGCTTGATGGCAATGCCATAAATATTTGCTTTAATAAGATTCTGTCCCTTTTATTCGTGACTCTTGTTTTACGACACACTTTTGCTCGCAATAGCGACCATTGACCTAGAGCGGCGTGTGCGCATTATTTTTTTACTATCGACATTTGCAGTAAAACGTCAGTAAAATCCATTATATCTTAAAACCTCGGTATAACGTGTTTTTCGTTAAATGCTTTAGAGGCCAACATTCTATAAATAATTCTCATAAACATTTAAAGGACAGATGATGAGATGACAGTAATAAATGAGTTTTCTGAGAAAATTAAAAGGTAAGCGAGTAGGAATCCAAGGGTACCTGCGCCGTGAAATTTGCATATACTCCCCACAAGGGTGTACTTAAGAGATTCTACGAGCGATTATTACCCGAAAAAAGAACATTAAATTAAAAATAATTTAAATGTCGAGGGTATTTGTAATCTTTTATGGGCTGTTACTGAAAAGGGCCTTGTGGTATGCGAAAGTGTGAATTAAGATCTTGTTAGTCTAATATGGTACTTTCGAGTTGTTTCGCGAAGGCCGTTTCCGTCGAAAAGGCTTGAGCCCTCCCATGTTAGTTTAGGACCTCGTAGACCCTGTAACTTAAGCTAATGGCAACCTAACTTATTTGCTCAGCTAAAATACTTCCGTAAATGCTGTCTGATGTTGTTAAACAGTGATAATATATCAAGAATGACACCTTAACGTATGTAATTTAATTACATAAAATTAATATTTAAATAATCCGCTAACCCGAAGTTGCGCAGCGTAGATTAAGCTCTTCTAAATAGGAGAGGAGACATTTGTCCAGCAGAGGGACATTTACAGACTGTGACATACATAGAATATTAAAAATGTAATACAAGCAAACATTTTGTTAACGAAGGAATCCTAATTATATTTATGTTTCTAGTAGGTACTTCTATATTAAATGTACTAAAATCGCGTTATTGGTAAACGATAAAAATTACATTAATTGGGCAGTTTGTCTATCTATTTCATTATATGATTTTTTAAAACCATCGAAATGTTAGTAAACATAGTAAAGTAATATAAGGATAAAAATAAATTGTAAAATCAATTTTTACATATGTAAGCGGACCACTTTAGAACAGCTTTACCTATTCAGCTGATATTTTGTTGTGTTTCTAATTATCAGGTTTATCTGAAATAAAATGTTTAAAAATTCGTATGGAAATGTAAAAAAAAAAAAAACTTAATTAGTACCCGCGCGACGCCAGGGCGGGTCGATAGTATAATAATATATTGAATACATTAATCAGTTCTATACAGTTACACGGACGAAGGGACATGTGATGGTATCGGTTGTTACTAATTAGTGCAATTAAGCGTGTTATCGTCTCATCTCGGTAAACACGTGGGCGCCATGCTTTGACGTGCTTTCATATGTAACATATACGAACATCTGTTAAGAACAAAGGTTTGGAAAATTAAAGACGATATGGTAGGCTTTAAACTGTGTTCAAAAATAACTTGTCAAAGCAACAATATTAAAACGAAGACGTTAATTTAATTATTCATTTTGTATATATATATGTATTTTGTCTAAAATATATTACGTATAAAGTGGATCGTAATATATAACAAACACAATGTAATGTTATTACTTTAGTTTATCTTATATACAAAATATCTCTACGTTTTGTTTGAAGATTCTAATAAGAAACATGTTTACAGATTGAGGTATAACTAATTAGTAAAATTAATAAAGAACCTTCCAAAATCAGAGGCTTATTTTGTTAATGAAAAGTTCTTTGAAATGTGTAATTAAATCTATTGAATATGGGAGGAAAATACATACTTAGATAAATATATTTTCGTTTTAATTTATTCAAGGACAGTTATAACTTTAATAGCGTCGAAGCTTCTTAAAACCGTTCGAGATTTCTATCGAACGGCATGATTATGTAGACATCGGTCCAGTATGATTGTTGCGGTGAGTCCGGATCGCCGGGAGATCGCCGCGTGAAGCGCGTAATCCCACCGGAAAGACGTGCCCGAGAGGCGCGGGAAGGGCTTTGCGGGATCATCGGACACTATACTAGAATACCCTTGTCGTGGTTACAATACGACTCGTGCGATCGACTCAACTTTCTTCGACTACGACTCACTAAGAAGCATTACATAGACCTTTGAAAATCAATATTGGAAACTAACGCGCCGCTAGATATTTTAATAATAACCCCCGACCTCTATAATAGTTATTAATAACGGCCAACGTAGTACGTACCTTCCCCGGGCGGCTATTTCATAATTCTACGATAATCTCGAAACACGAAAGCGTTTTAATAAAGATCGTTCGCTCATAAATGTTACGAGTGCCGATATTAAATTTATTCGATGTCTGGGAAAACTCTTATAATATGAAAGTTGCGGTGGAGTGCATGGTTCTGATAATATCGTTTTAATTGCGTACGGCGGGGAGGGAGACGAATTGTGATGCCGGCAGCGAGCCGAGGACTCGTGCAGATTGTCAATGAAGACGCCGCTCGCACGTACGCCACGGTTCACTTGTTAGGAAGACCGCAGTGAGAAACCCAAATATTTACTATTGCATTCGAAATACAAAACTTTGCACTCGAAAAAGAGCCATCTTAAAGTTTGTGAGCGTTGCGAGGTCGTATTTCGAGTTGTCCTCTGCCGAGTTCTCGAGTGACCAGTCTGCACCGGGACGGTTTATTGCGACCACGCTTATTTGCCGAGCACTACAAAAATGTTTTCGTACTGATTTGGGCAATATTGTAGTTTGATTTTTTACGTAGTCTTTACAAAACGTATTTTCTTTTTGTTTCGTGAATACGTAAATCAACTTAATATTGTTTTGCATCATTACTATCTTTAGCTATATTTTAAATTAGTTTTCGAATTAGTCTATATATTACTATGAAATTAAAAATAAAATATAAAATAAATGTGTCACAAGTTAAATTATAGAACGAAAATTTAACAGCTACCCTCGAATAAACATTTAGCTTTAGAGAAATGTCGTGAAATGCCAACATCATAACCTAATAAGAGGCTATAAGAGAGATGTGGCCACTGAGTACACCAGCTCCCGGCTCTTAAATATGCCAACACAACGGAGTTTTATTAAAAAGCTGGAGCGGCCTTTTAAGTCGATTCTTCATACAATACCGCTCTATCCGGCGCTTTGTTCTCACACACTCGTAAGGGCTTGTGCACACAAGCACCTGATACGAGTGGCGCACAATAAGTGCAGAATGTATTTACGCAGCGCGATTACGCATCGCTCGCTAGGCGAGATCGAGCGATGAGTGATTGTACAGTATGCGACAAATCTGTCACAATACCTATAGTACGTGTTATGAGTTCCCGGTAACATAGTTCTTTTTTACAATTTTTAATTGGAAAATCCTCGTGTTCGAAGAATAATCCATATCGAATGAATGATGGGCGTTATTCTCTTTTTAATCGATTCTTTTCTTCTTTATAATTGAGAAAGTCTAGAAACTTCAAAGTTAGCGAATATGCAAAACAAGAAACAAACTCTCTTTATAAATTAAATTCTTAAGTCGACTGGAGGCGTAGACTAAAACAGTAATTCGATAAAATAGCAATTGAATAATTTAGGTAAATTCACGAGAAGAATCAGTAATGAAATTATCAAAAGTCTTTCAGGCTATTAAAATGCCCGGTACACGGTAATCAAGCGTTATTAATCAGATTGCAAGTCTACAGGTAGGTCGCTATAAAGATTGTTATAAGAGAGAGTTAACTGCGCGAAGTAATCGTAGGCTGGGGTCGTTTTACGAGTCCGACTTTGCATATCACAACAGATGTTTGAACAATAAAACTGGAAGAGCCGCACGGGTATTGTGTCGAGTTGTTACTTGTATAAGTGTATCCCTTTGATCGCTACAATAATTATGCTCTCCTGGTACTCAGTGGTGTACACTGAAGGATCGAGGAATATAATTTGAACTTTGTAAACATGTTAAAATAGGGTTGGTGAAGTTTTGTGTTATATTTTATATAATAACAAGTTTTTATTTGTAATGGAACACATTAAAGCTTATAATTTGTGTGTTCCTTAATTATATTTTGGATTCTATATTTATCATTGAACGATTCAATTTGCATTAATTTGTAGAAGATGATTTAGGTTTCCGAATAGAAAATTATTTTATTCCATAGGTTTTAAGTTATAATGCTCTCATGAGTGTTTACAAAATATGTATGTCATGATTCGTTCGTCTATGTATTAGTCATGATTCGTTCCCTAGTAATTCGTATGATTTGCATGACTGAATCCTAAAACTTTGCATTAACATTTTAAAATTTACAAACGGTATATAACGTAATTAATTTTAATTAGCTTAAATTATTGTAGCAAAACACTCAAACGAATTAAACAAAAGTATCGCTAAAATTTGTTAAATTCTTCACGTTAGCGCGGCTAACCAACGAAAATAGTGAAATAGCTTAAAATTTTCGGACACATTCGTGAAACGTAAAGCAAAGCCAGTGACGTATTTCATGTAGAGTATTTACGTGAAAACTTTTTTGAATTGAACTAAAATGTTTTGTTCGAGCTTAGGTTCCACCAGGATTTTAAAAAAATCTAAATAAATAATACACGGCATCTGATATTTTACGGTGCTTTATGTTTTGAGATAACAGGCTTTTTGTTAACTTTTTCATATTCAATATTTTAAATAAGAAAATAAAAATATTTTCGTATCGGTTGCTCTTTCATTGTACTATTAAGTTAAATAATAAATATTTTGTTACCAATATAATAAAGGTAATATATAAATAAGAAATAAATAGCATAAAAACAAATTTAGATTTGATACAGACACTTTCAAACATTTTTTATATCAAAGTTAAACAACAATCATTTGATCGGGTACAGCTTATTTAAAGTTTGAATAAAATCTATAATAGCGAGGTCGGAGCGAATGCTAAACGTCCGATTCAAAATTATAATGCTCCTCACATTTAAATTTGAAAAGTTGTCCCGAGCATTCGACGCTGTGACGTCGAAAGAGTATTACTTATGAATCAATAGTTAATGAGTATCAATGGGGCTTTCGAAACTCCAGCCTCTGTGCATCGTTGGCGCATCATTAATATTGAAAGTTACGTCGACTCCATTGTCTCTCGAGTGGTCGCCTTTGTATATTATACGTCGACTTCTCTACGGAAATGAACTACTCATTTCCTTTAGTACAACTTTTCCTTAATACTATATTGGCTCTTTGCAATATTGTTTCTTTTGAGTTTTTATTTTTCGTTCTTAATTAGGTCTGTTTAATCTGTAGGTAAATATTGATGTAATTAATGAAGTAAATTGATGATTTTCATCTTGGAGACAATTGTTAATTTCCGTTATTGTTTTTTTTTTTGAGTTACGTCAATCAGTCAAGTTTAAAATTTTTACAATTTATATTAAATTGTCTGTTGAGACGTAATAACCTCGAAAGGAAATATTTTTAAAAATTACATAATTATAACAATTTAAAAAAAATAAACACGCACGCACGTAACTCGAGATAGAAAGCTAGTATTGGAATAAATAATGTTTTGATGACTGTGTTGAAATATTAGGTAACTATAACTATCAAAAAGTTGTTTTTTAACTAATACGTTTTGACAGAATTTATTATAAGGGTTATGGAAGGCATTGGTTCGCAGGATTACGTTTACGTCTATTGTGTTTGACTTACGATTTTTCTTTCTTTGGATTACACGTCCCTAGTCGAACATAAATGTAAAGAGTCCCGTGGCACAAGGCGATGTCAAAAGTTCGAGAAAAATAAGTTAGCATTAAATTGTTCTGTTCAATTAAATGCGGGTTATCTTCATATTAAGTGACATAATGTCGTACGTTATTTCTATCAGAAGTAATAAGTGACATAAAATACAATAATCAGTACATAAGATCTATTTTCGTTTTTATATAAATAAATATGTGGGCGTTAATAAGCAATACTGTGTTAGGCCACACTTCTTTTTGAGAGAATGGCGTTTCAAGATGTCAAGCCTATTCTTAACAAATTTGTTCGAATACGTATATATCTTCTTCTTCTGTCTTCTTTTCTGTTTCCTTCTATTTTAATAACATTTAAAATGAATTAAAATCAGATTGGTATAATAAAATATTTTATCCAATAATAACTTTTTGAATATATTAGATTATTGCACATTGCAAAATATTGCACACTTCAATATTCGAAACATTAAATTAAAAAAACTTTTTTCCGCACTTATTTAGTTTCGGTGTCTTGTCAAATTTTTGCATGACGTTTAATACATGACGCATTATCAGAACATATCAATATCTCCGAATTCGACTGTGTGGGTTGACACATTATTGCTTATCAGCATTCAAATAAAAGTGTAATAGTTGTAGGCCCACTTTTTTTTAAAGGAAATTATTTTTTTTGTAATCGAATCATACATTAAAATATAAATATTATAAAAATGTATGTACCATAAACTTTACTTTATACTTTTAAAGAGAAAAAAAAGTTTGATTTTCGTTGTATACAATACATAAGTGACCTACTTATTTTTTTTTTATTTTAACCCAAAACAACCAACTATATAAACGAACGTGCATATAATTGTAAGTAAGAATGAAGAACAAAAATCATTAGTCAAAATAAATTCTCAGCTGCGAGGTTTTCTCACGCTTTGTGATAAATTAATAATTTCGTACCTCCTTAAGAAAACAACCCTGAGTAAAATCTAATTTCAAGTTTATACAAATTGTACTCCCGCCTTTTAACTAATGATCGTCGTTGAAGACAAATCTGGTCCCGTATGAAATGAATTTTTAAAATATTATTAAGGATTTAAAACGTTGTGAAGTTTTATAACTAATACAATGTCGTAACAAAAGTTATGACATGTTTAATATATTAAAATTATTTAACAATAATAATCGTACACGAGATATGGTTTTTCTATTTATGGCTATTGCTTGCGTCTACTCTCCGTTAATGTATTATTTTTAATAATACTTAGATATACTCAATGACTATACTATAATGTACCTTTTAAATGGTACTATAATTTTTAAAGTAGGTTCTGTGTTCCAGAGTTTACTTTGAACATACAAAATTCGCTATCTCTTTATTATATTAGTATGTAGATAGGTTGTATTGATCACAAAAAAATGTATCATATAAAATTAAAAAAATATAAATGAATAATTTTTTGCACTCAAAACTCAAATCGCTCATAAAAATATACACACAAATTTAGACTAGCTAACTTTGTCTATCAAAGCGTTGACCATTACGTCTAAGATGCTTTCGTAAATAATTAATAAATATAGGACTTGCCTTTAAGAAGCACCTAATATGATACCATTAAATATATTCTTCAATCCATTAATCGTCTTTCTTTAAAAAACGAGAACGTGGTCACTAGACGTTGAAAAAGTATACACACAATTTATCAACGAGATATTCAAATCTTTCCACTTTTTAAAAGTATCAGAAAATTCGGGCTAGCTTTCTTTTCTATTTGGTATTCCTAAGCAGAGAAATGAGAAGCATTCAATAGGAAAATAAATGATTTCGATATCGGTCGAGCGCCTTTGGCCTTTTCCAAAAAAGCAAATCAGATAATACATACACAACGTAGCTTAAATAAATAATATCTTTCATATTTTGCTTTTGCTGATGTGGGGTAATATAAATTAATGATTCGTTTTCGAATAGAATTCATATTATACGTGTGGATTATTGGAATAATTCTATATGAATATTTCACTTTCGTTGGTAACATTTTATTACCGACTTTCTTGGAAATTGGGAAAAAAGGTTGAAAAGGATGATATGTAAAAAGAGGCGTATTAACAACGGATCATTAGGCATTCGTAAAAAAAATTACGAAGTTAATGAAATTCTGTAAAAGATTTTCAAAAGCCAATCACAATTAGCCTTTTAAAATTACGCGATAAAAATTAGGCACTGATTGGATCGGTGCCTTCTTTTGGGAAATTGCCTAAAAATCCGTAAGGTCACGAGCGGATGAGGTCGTTCCCTTACCATTTTTTCCGTGAAACTATTTTAATTAAGGTCGCTCGATCGGAAGGAGTTTATAGAGGGACAAATCGATCGGGGGTGTATTGGGAATGTTCAATTCGGCGGCTCTCGATGAAGCTCCGAAGCTAGTAGTAATTGTCGTGGTCATTAACATTTACGATAATGATCTGGCTCGGATTGACGTCCCTATCGTCTTCGACTACGGCTCGAGATATGGGGCTAATCCTGGAGAATGTCGCCGTACCACGTTATGTTACTCCCGCTGTATGTAGATTTTGGAATTTGGAACACAAATGTCATTTTCGATACAGACTGAATAGTAATTAGATATCTGTTATAACTACTAGCTGCCCGCCCCGGTTTCGCATGGGTGGGCAGCTAGTAGTTTTAAATTGTAACTTTCATATTTAATGTATTGTAAGGAGGCGCGATTAGTCAGCGAGTACTGGCTCTAATATAAACGCGCGAGCTGGTTAAGGACACTTTTAAAATTGATAACAATTCGTAGAACGGACATTCATTATTAAAAGAAAGCATTGAGAATATGTGTATATGTATATGTAATAGTATATATGTATGTGTAATATAATACTACAATATTGTTACTTCCAGTAAAAAAATAAATATTACGATTGTTTGAATAGTATTTTTCAGCCATCCTTTCAGTATCTACTGTTTAAGAATCTATAATTCAATACTTTTAGTATGTTATTAAAAGTGTTTATTCAAGAGATATAAAATGTTTAATATATAGTATTTGCTTTAACCGGTCACATAATTAGATACTGATAAGCAATAATGTATCAACCCACAAAAAGTTCAATTCGGAGATATTGATGTATTCTGGTAATGTGTAACGTTATTAACATAATCAAATTTTTTCGTCATCTAAAATAAAATAAATACGCATAAAAGTGTCTTAATTTAATATTTCGAATATTGAAGTGTGTTCAATATTTTACATTATAGCATAATTGAATATACTTGAAAAACTTATTATAAGATAAAACTATTTAATATTACCATCTGTTTTTAATCCCTTACACCTTTAAATAAAATTGAAAAAAAAATGATGGATATATATGTTCAAACGCATTAAGAAACATTTTATCAAAATAGAAAAGAAAAGATATATGTCTTCAAACAAATTTATGAAGAATAGGTTTGACATGTTTAGACGCCATTTTCTCAAAATGAAATCCATGTGGCTTGACATAGTATTGCTCATCAGTGTACAATTATTATAACCGAAATAACCAACTAAGTGTCAAATCAATCGCTCGTCGCGTCGATACGAATTAAACTAATCTATTAATACATATATCGTATTTGCAATGTTTGTTTGTTCGTACGTCGTCATTAGGGCTTCTTCTCCCCGCTTTATTGACATCGTGTGGGACAGACTTGATTTGCGGATATTAATAATATAATATATAAAGTTCGTTATGATTTTGAATTCTTCGCTGAATTATGAAGAGGTAAATAAGCAACTCGCGAGCGCAATAGCTCGTTACATTTTAATGATTGCGAAAAAAAAATGTAATTTGTGAAAAGTTTCCATCTCCGTAATATTATGACTGAATTGATAATTAGAATACATTTGTGAATTATTTAATGTACTCTACATATAAAATAATAACATTTTTAATTTATATAATTGCTTACAAACAATAATTGAATATAAAAATATTATAGTTAGTTCTATTTTTATGTGTATTTAGTTAGTAGCTTTAGTTTCAAAATATTATAAAAGAACGATTAATATAATCGAATTATACTAGTTAGCAGTAGATACAAGTATACGTTTAATACATATTTCCCAATATAAACAAAATAAAATTGTATAATGAACACATATAATCAAAAGTAATCGCTATAAATTAATCCGTTAAACCAAATTGTGGTTCAAAAATCGACTCATTTCTCTAGACAACTGTTGCGTCAATAGCGCCCTCTGTAAAATACTCGTGAATAAATCAAAAGGCATATTATAAATCTACTTCAATATTTTCTTGACATAAAATAAGCCTTTTGAACGAGGAGGAATAAGCGAATGGCTTGTACGTGCTCTCCGTACCATTATATTAGGCTCGGTGCACACAACGTGTAGGTATAAAACGGTATTCTTTTGTACCTAACCCTTATCTTACCCGCCTTGTACTCACCACAACCCCTTGCTTCCATAATGATGTGTCTAGCAAAATGCAAGCCTAAATATAAGGTGTAATTTAACGTAGTGTTGTAAATTTTTTCATGCGTGGACACGCACACTTAAATCTCGGAAGATATGGTGGTTTAAAAATCTTGAAAATTTAAATTTAATATTAGCTTAAAATAATTATGTATACCTATCCTTAGTTATATTATAAACGCGAAATTTGAAAGAATGTATGGAAGAATCGACTTTGTTACTCTTTCACGGAAAACTATTGAATGGATTTTAATGTAACTTTACAATAACGTAGCTTATACATCTGTAAGTAGGAAAACATTCTGGTACTACAAAAATCGTTAGAATTACACGCATATAATGGATAATGGATATATTTATCTTAACAAGTCGTACAAAAAAGCCTGCGACAACATAACTCGCAGCTACAATCTAGTTATTTTATAATGTAATGTTCTGTGAAAATATATTTAATACTAATAATATTTATTTAATATTATATAAATTAAGAAACTAATTACAGTTTCTTAATATTATATACATATGTATGTTACAGTTTCTAAAATGAAATGATTTTTTATTTAGCGATTTTAATTTTTTATTGATAAGTAACATGTTAAGACATTGTTTCAGTTCTATAATACCGATAATTTTAACATAACATGTTGACTAAAATGTAAATTACAATAAAAATCAGAAAAAGTCTTACGGTATAGGATTAAATAGTTATGGAGCTCTATAAGTAAATAGAATTTATCGTTGAATGGGTTGATGATTCATGATGTGGGACACTGCAAAATCACGTATCCATTCCTATAGTCTAAATCTAAATCAAATAGAAATGTGACCATTTTCATTACTACTCAGTGTATTGTAGTTGTAGTGTCACCGACCATATCTCAATATTTATAGATTTTGTGAGTATTATTCTTACAAATATCGATTAATATAATTGGCTAGCTTATTTTATATCAATAATGGAATTTAACGTTTAATTCAAAGATAGCCTTATTGCGAAAGCTAGTTACGTGGTTGCACTATCCACGACGATTCGTTACCGGAGTTATTATTATAACGTAATCAAAGCATGTAATTATGTGTATAGATCGAAGCGAGAGCAGGACCCCAAAGAATCTTCAATTACATGGAATTAACACGTAATGAAGTACAAACTTTGTAACTCAACTACTTTCATTATGCAGACTTGGCACTCATTTGTGTGGAAGTATTTACAATAAAACTTTTCAACTTAAAGTAGTTAACTTCGACTGTGTTGTAAAGCTGTCTAAATGCTTAGAATGTTGTATAAAAATTAAATACACGTGTTTTAAGACACCGAGCTCGTTATGGTTTCAATGTTTGTTCAGTTTTACTAACTGCCTAGTTACTTGATATTAATGATTCAAAAATAGACACTTATTTCGTATCCATTAAATATTAATTTCTTAATCGATACTTAATAAATTAGTAGTGAGTGTTTTGTATACACGGTACAATTTTAATTAGTATGGTTAATAATATCGAGGTAATATAAGCTACTAATGAATAGTTAAATACTAAGAGCGAAAATAATAATACAATATTATTGAAATTTATCTGTACTAATATTATACAGCTGAAGAGTTTGTTTGTTTGAACGCGCTAATATCAGGAACTGGTTCGAATTGAAAAATTATTTTTGTATTAGATAGTTTATTTATTGAGGAAGGCTATATAACATCACGCTTTGACTCATAGAAGCGAAGCAGTTACCGCAAGGAACAGTAAGTCATTTATAATGGTTGTCAATAAGAATACTGTTGATATTTTAATGTTTATTTTTCAACAGTAAACAGTTTAATATATATTTAAGGATGATCTAGTTGTAGCCGAATGAATAATACTTGAATAAATACGTCAGGAAAATAAATATTGACTTTCGACTTGCGGTTAATACTGTTATAACTTCAGCTTTCGGTATTTCATAATACATTCACCCAAAACACTTATAGTTTTGACTAGTATTCCCCTGGTCGGAGTGACGTTGCACTCCCTGTGATGGCTCCTCTAATGATGCCCCCCGTGGCCGACGTACCCTGTCTTGTCAGAACCGTTGTTAAGAGCTATTTAAATACTTTGTATGTGTGTGTACTCGTGTAAATATTTTGGTTATGTACATAAGACCGTTAGCAATAGTATGAAACAAACAATTGATGATTACGTACATTTTCAGGTTAAACATTATCTCTTAAAACTCTCTTAGAGTTAACTTTTTAAAGGAAGTCGTGCATTTATAAGTTATGTTTTATAATTGTAATAAATAAGAAATTTAGCAAGATATGTATTTATATCAAATTAATGAACTTATCCTTTTTACTTTTCAATTAATGTTAAAATGACTATTTACCAAAATTTAGATTTTTTTTTCCATTGCAGCTAATTGATCATATTTAATTATTATTGTAAAACATATCGTTTCTAACAATACACAACGAGGGATTACATGGAAATTTTTACTTAGTTAAATATTAGCATAAGGATTTATCACGAGATAAAACATGATCGCTCAAACGGTACGCAGATGCGACGAATCCTACTGATCCCTCGCCCCGAGGAGAAACAAACATCGTAAAAAGTTGCGAATATCGCTAACAATTCGCAAAGTTGTAGGTGAGTTATCATTTTTTTTTTGTTTGAACAATTCTTTGCGCTACATGTAAATTTAGGGCTCTATTCGCGCTAGTAGATAAGTAGATAAGGCCGAGTTAAATAAATAATGAAGGGAAAAGGAAAAATGAGATTGGAATTCAGTGGTGTAACGCAGAAGACCACTCAATAGACCCCATACTTGATACATATTTCAAAAGCTGTAGTAGGGGCTTGATTCTATTTGAGTAAGTTTTCGTGTATCCCATTTAAATAAATATTTATATGGTGCTTGTATATTTTATTAATGACAGCCTATTAAAAATAGTTAATATATAAAATATGGACACAAATAACTTATCTTTATTTTATATATTTACAACCCCTTATCCACTTTATCCTGTTAAAGCTTTACATATATTTCTAAATCGTTCGTTAAACGTGATTTTGCAAGCATCCATGTTTGCTTACTTTCGTACAAAATAAACACTGAAATGATGTAGAAACAGTGGAAAATACGACACGATATCGTAAGATGTTTACATCGTCCCGAAAAGTAAAACCAAACTTTTCAAGTTTCACAACTTAAGAGGAAATTCAAAATTCATTCGTTAATCAAATAATTATTTTCCATAAGGAAAATGTTTTATATGGACTAGTTAGTCGAACGTCTTCCGTTTTTTTATCTTTGGGGATTGAAATGTAATAGTAATATTGTAGGTACGTGTCTATATTGAAGTAACTTAAGTTATTGCAGACAACATGTGGCGGAAGCGAGGTATATGAGTGACACGAGGTCTCAACGTCACATGTCGAGTGTCGCGATATTAATATTTAATCTACACAAGTTAATTTCACTCGCGAGATGCCTTCAGATATTTTCATAACTGAGGCTTTACCTATTAATGTGCAGATGTGGTTTCTATGAGACCGAAAATCATTTGCGGCTTAAACAAACGATTCTCATAAATATGAATAGAATTTTGATATTAAAATTTGTGGATTGAAATGAGACATGTAAATAAAAAAAAATGTTGAAAAAGCAGGAAAATTGTAAGGATGACACCGTTCGGAGTGAGTTTGAAAGGCGAAGCATCAGCGTCGTAAAGGAAGAATATGTTTACAAGCCAGTCAGCAAATCTACGGCAGTGAGCGACGACTTACAATCTGTCGCCTCGCGCCCGCGGCTACGCGCTTATGAAAACTCGACTCAGGTAAAGAGAGCTTCGGAGCAAACAATTTGTACCGCTTACACACTGAATAAATATCCTTATCTGGGTAACAGATTGAAATATATTTCACTATTCGCTAGCGTCGAATACTCCAATGTTTTTTAAGTAAACCCAATTTATTTTCCTCCACTAATACTGTTTATGTTCTCATAATATTTACAAGCGACATGGAGACATCGGTATTATCATAAACTTTGTGAAATTTCTTTTTATTCTATCTTGCTCGTTTCTTCGTTATTTTCAACTTTTTATTATATTATAACACACAAGCTATAGGCTACTGAGAAA
Organism: Hypolimnas misippus; assembly: GCA_037950945.1. Taxonomy (NCBI): domain Eukaryota; kingdom Metazoa; phylum Arthropoda; class Insecta; order Lepidoptera; family Nymphalidae; genus Hypolimnas; species Hypolimnas misippus. The sequence goes on from JBBEEQ010000024.1 coordinate 5,535,611, forward strand.
AAGATAATTTTGTTGTGTTCCAAACGCTTTCGAGTAATGTTATTATCGGCACCGACACATTAATATGATATATTGATATAATCAAAATTCTACTTACAAATATTTAAAGTAATTATAATGTTCAAAGTCCCCAAGGAATCGTAATGGCGATCTCAACTCAATTATTACCATCCACTGCCGTAAAGCAATTACGGTAATGGTCCACTTAATACAAACGATGTCTCCAGTAAATATTACATGCACCGTTATCATCAATTTCTGGTTGTATTTATGTAAATAATTATTCTTCCCTAATTGCAAGGCCGGGATGCCGGGTCTATTTCAAGACTAATGAACGCAAATGAAATTGATATTTTCTGACCTATAATAATATTATACGTAATTTGTATTAGCAATGTAATACTTACTGTAAGATTTTGTTTATAATATCTTAAATGTTCTCGTTTATCGTGCAAATCAAAATGAATATCAAATTTAATAATTCATCAAAATTTTATAGCATTATGCGAATCGGTTGTTCGTAGTTTCATTTAAATACCTCCGTCAATATTTTACACGCGCAAAACAAATACAAATTTTAATTTTAAAACCACTTTTACAATGAAATGTTTTTGCATTCGAAAAATACGAAATTCCGTAAATATCTTTATTACTGTGTTAATAACTAAACCAATAAATATTAACACTTACATAAATTAGTAAAGTGATGACAGGTAGATAATAACCGCATCGATGATTTATCAAAGCTTCAATTATAGACCTCGTTTCATTGTTTGGATTTTTATCTTTAATCTATGAGTCTCGGAAGGGGTAAGTGTTATTGCCATGGAACACGTACTTATAATTGTTGGTGGCGGACGAACGAAATATATGTATGTTCACGCACACCTTCGCAGGAGTTGAACGGAACTACGTCGTTCCGGAGTTTCATGCGTGGATTCACACAAGTGTGATAAATACTTATGGATGCGGAGTTAGGATTTGAATATTTGTAGCTATTATTAGTAAATTGAATAATAAAAGAAGAATGTAATAAATGCTCGTTTGTACATAATAAAAGTTAAAAAAAGTAGAAAATCCTTTGTGTTCTTTTAGTTTTTTTGCAATTTTGTCATAGCAGTCCAGTGTAGGTTGAATTCTCGGAACGGCTGAGAACTCCATATGTAATGTTTTATTTTAGTATCATATGCACAGTAAGGAGTTTTAAGAGGTCTTGATAGCTATCCTGTATTCCTCGCAGAAGTCGTAGAATTGCTAAAAAGCACGTTCGCGGGTTTTAACTTGAGTTACGTAAATACTTCTAATCTTGCGCTCGGAGCGAAGTTGTGCGCAAGCTTTGTAAACAGCGCAAAGGTGACTCCGTTCTGCATCAACTAACCCAACTTTAGCTCGGAATGTGATTACATCGTCAAGACCGCATGCCGTCTCTACGCCACCTTTATTCAACTTTTTCTTAACTCCTAATAGTGGTAACATTGTGTGAGTTCAAAAAAGCAATTTTACGCTTCCACCGACCCGCAGTTTATGGTAATGCTGCACTGTCCCATCTATAGCTTTGTTTAAAATTGTGCAATATTTGTTTCAAAACTGCGCTTGTGGTTTTCAGGTGCCTTATAATGGCGAGGGGTTAGTTTTGGAATCTTTGTTTAACTCGCGAAGACTGCTTGGAATTGTGGGGTTTTAATGTACAGAATTCTTGATTTTTTTTTCGTTTTAAATACATATACTTCGGTTCTTGTAAAATGTTGAAAAATTATTTACACAAAAAAAGAAAAAAAGTGTATATCCGAAATTGTTTTGAAGCGAGCGGGTGTAATGTAACTCAGATATAGCCGACGGCGGCGGGCGGACGATGACGGGCTTCCGGACTGGCTTATCACTTTCGATAACGCGTTCTACATAAACCAGCTAGCAATTTCGAATGTGTTACCAGCGATCCACATCCAAATATAATAGCTTTCTTATATCTTTATTAACATCATTCCTTTTGTATCATGTACATTGTTATTTTAATTTTATTGTGTAGTTTCACTATGCATTAATCCACGTTTTATGGAGCGATAGCTATAAATAGGTACGCATACCATAAATCTGTACAAGAGCTCTGAGCTCCCTATCAAAACGCCATTTATCAGCTCGTCTCGTTAAACACTGATCCTCTTTTTATAAGGCGATCGTGCAGAAACCGAGATAACTCCGCTTATTTCCGAAATTAGTTCGCAACTATAACGTTATCGAAACTTGTACACGGCTCGATTGGTCCAATCTGTGTAATATTACACAAGTTCTTGATTAAATTTAATAAAACCAAGACGGTTACCTAATTGCGCACGGGAAGTTTCATTAACGACTGTTCGATTTGCAGGGAGTTTCGTTGGATCCTATCGATTTGTCTTCGTACGCTGTACGCTCGTCTGTACGCCTTCCGTGAAATTTCATCGAACAAAAGATTAGGGAATTTTAATTCTATATCACGGTTTTCGATTCATTTGAAAGCGTGGACGGAATCGAGAACGTTAGGCGGCACTTGTGTTTAATGAGATCTATAAAGCCATTACGCTATTTAACGATTTATTCATGGACTTTTTCTTTTGATATTATATTATGAAGATAAATTCTTTACACGTTATTAAATGTTGGAGGAATATCATGGTGGCTGGGAATTATTTTTAATTGAGAAAGGAAGTGGCATACATGTTTACTGGTACGGCACGCTTTATTTGATTTTATACATTATTGTTGTAGGAACAATTTAAATAAAATTTTACGAGTTTTCGATTCAGTTAATTACCGTTAATAACAATTTCTTTTTTTTATAATATTAATAAAATACAATGATAATGAGTTTCAGTGCAAATTTTTGCAAGGTTTTATTTCTTTCCGATGATTGTGCATTTTATTTTAACGAATTTAAAAAGTTTTACTTCAATATAAAATAGGCGCCGTCAATAGTTACCATGTTACAAAATAATTAACATTGTTTTAATAAACCTAACATTTTGTATTCAGCGTTAAATGAGCGAGTAAAATTAAAATACATTTCATTGAAAAAAGGGATTACTTAGAAGTAAAATTAAAATTATAACGTAAACGTTAAAATAAATTTACTCATTAAAACGCTAACACAGCTCAAATGTTGCTTGTAAGTGACATGTAACAGTATTAAATTAACAGAAACGCGATTTTTAACGCGTTGCAACACGTAAATGCAATCATGAATCAATTATCTTGTCAAACTGTATGCATTTTATTAAAGCTTGGCGCACACCAGCCTCGTTAGGCTCTCAACACGAAATCGCCTTTGCGGTCGCTGCTTATTAAACTTTTGTACTTACTGTATAATTTTGATGAGTATTCTTGACTTAGTTACTGTTTCGTATTCGGATAAATTAAAAAAAATACTTCTACATTTTTAGGTTATTGGAGGCTCAAGAAGCGAAATACGTTTAAACAGGTAAACATTATTACATTGGGCAGGGTATATTAAGACTGGATGATATGGCAATTCAAAAGTATATTTTGAGCTAACCAGAATACCGAAAGGAACGTAGAAGACGAAATCTTTGAGATAGGAATGCTATGAAAGATAGTTGGCATAAGCAATAAATAATATAAAATTGTTATTTTTGTATCTACAAAATTTAGTAAATAATTTTATTATCATTTCAATAGTACTTTTCAATAAATGACATAAATAAATTGCGAAGCAGTTCGGAGAATTTGCATGTTAATACAAAAGTTGAATAAAGCTTCACAAACTAAGGAAACAATTAACTTAAACAAAACGATAAACATTTAGGGAACCGTACAAAAGAAAACGAGATTAAGTCCAAATTGATAGAGAATATTTCACCAATCATCGTCCTGTATATCGATAACAGACGAATCGCGTTCCGAAAAAAACCTTTCGCGTCGAACAGCAAATGCGAATCGAAAATAAAACCAGTATTAATTTAATCGAAACTTCTCTTCATTAGTTTCAGTCGTGCGGTTGAGTGGGCAAACAAATAAAAATGTTTGATCTCGCAATGGATATATAATCGAACGATATTCGAATGATTACAATCGGTCGACCGCTTCACCGGTTATGGTTTGTTTCAAGCTACTAATAAACATTTTGGCAACTTCTATTTATATAAAACTGTCAAAACCATATATTGTTTCGGAACTTGGAACTCGCTCATTGTCTCCGAACATTGACAAGTTTCGAATGGAGCTCTGACGTGTTTTGTTTCGAATAGTTTCTTAAAGCTGGATTATCGCATTTTCGTGACGGCGAAGACAATTAATTTATTTTCAATCATCCAGGTCAAGTGCGTTTTCATCTATAATTTTCTTGTAATATTTTATATTTAAATATAATTATTTTAACTCCACCCGTGTTTCTGAGTTTTACGATATTACAATAGTTAAATTTGTAAATAAATTTTTTATATAATTTTATGAGGCCATAATACGGCTTCAGGTAATTTTCATAAATCGAGGCAAGTATTTACCGTAAGCGTAAAATTGCGTGAATTTTAATTGCTTTTCGTATTATTCTACAATAGTCTTATTGTTATCGTCAGATCTCGTAATGGTTTGCGATGATTGATAAGAAAATTACAAATTACAAAAACAATATTTTGTTAGTGTTTTATATAATGATTTAGTAAATTAAACATTTAAAAGAGATGTAAGAGATAATATTATTAATAGACCGTGACGAGTAATCAAATTAGCCATTCAAATTGTGAGCGTAATTCTAAATGAAATTTCAATATGTAATATGTTTTGAAATTCGCATTTATGAATCATTAGCACGTAATTTGATGTCAAAAGTTGGTTTAGTTTGCGGTGAGAACGTTCGACAAAACGTGCGAGGCTACCTAACAATACTAATAAGCCGCGAAGTCGCATGCGACATGGCGTATACTTAGATAGGGCTCTCGAGCGAGTCGAGTGGCCCACCGCATTCGTTAGCGACCGCGTGACGAACACTCTCCATCCCACTCTGTCCTACTCCTCAGCTCTTTTCATTAGGAAGTAATTCAGAGTGCCGGGCACTCTTCCGCTTCATTCCTCCACGTTTGTACCTCGGAGAGTGCTCGTGGCCCCGCTGATTCAGGTAAGGCTTTTGTGACAAGATTAAAGAGACACGTTTTCTTAGTGACGCGCCGGAGCCTCTATTCTACTTGCGCTAAATTTGGAATTAAGGCCTACGTTACTTTGCAAGAAATGCTACGAGTTTTATGAATAAACCATTTTAGCTAATCGCTGACATTTTTGCTTTTAATCTTTTTAGTGTAGTTTCGTCTTTTTTTTCTTTGTAACATTATTTTATTTTATGAGCAAAGAAGATATAAAGCAATGTAGAAGTATCTGAATAAATATATTTGGCTAAAGTTTAAATATATTATATAAAAATGAGTACATCTATTTAATAAAAAAGTCTATGTTAGATTCTCGTTGTCGAATTCAGTGGGTGAAAATCATGATTTGCGACAGGGGTTGTAAGAGGTGGGGGCGAGGGTAGACACCTGTGTAGCATCCACACCCTTATCCCGATATTTCATACTCTGAAATTCTAATTTCATGAAATATCTACGTACATGTAGGACGGAAGGAAATTATTTTTATAATAAATAAAAACAATAAAATAAAAATTCAAATGAAAATGATAGATATTGTGTAACTAAATTTAAGTTTCTAAGTCCGCTCTCAAATAACAGAATTGTTACATACAAATTGAAATTGATGTTAAAATAAGATGACTTTATAAGAAAAGAAATGAGAATAAATTTTTTGAAACTTTTGACGTCCATATCTGTTGCTTAGTTTTAAAATCTTTCGACTTGTCCTAGATACGACGGCCACATCATCTTGTTACAAATCTTGTGCCAAAACTGAGGTGTCTCTACCGTAAAATTACTCTTTCGTCTGTGAAAGCGGTTGGTAAGCAATTTGGTAATGCACTTTCGAGTACAGTACACAGGTAGATAACTTCAATTCACTAAAACGTCACAGAGTTATTTTAAAAATCACGGGAACAGATGGGAATAGCAAAATGTGATACATTTTAGTCAGATAATATCTTGGTAAATTTTGACGTTTTTATTTTACTTTTATTTTTTTTAGATCGATTTGTTAGTTAGAATGTTAGAAACGTTATTGTATCTAGATAATAGAATGGTGAAATAACATGAAAACGTTTTTACTAATTCAATAGTTTGTTTGTGTACTCTTTACAAGCGTATTCAATGTTCGTTGTTTCGTTAATGCTTGTTTTATTTTATATTGATTATTATTATATATGGATCCCTATGTATTCATTATCTTTGTCGATTCTTAACAAGCAATAATTTGTGTAATTTTAAATATCTTTTGGAAATCTCATTTAAAATTTATAATTTGAAATGTATTCGAAACACAAAATACAAATAAGAACAGCTCCAGTCACGTTGACCCCTGCCTAGCCGGGACTATTAAGTGGGGTTGGCTCAGTAAAACATCCCCAAGGATCACAGATCCGATTTACTGGACATAGAATGAGCAATAAAAATAATAATTATCTACATTGTTCGTTTTAAATGAAGAAGGCTAGCGAAAATAGAATTAAACTTGCCTACAGTCATTAACGATGCTGTGTTTAGTCTTGTATAATGTTTGATTGTTTTCCTTAATGATATGTTTTAGACGTAATAACAGGTTTAAATGAATTTCTTTAATATGATCATGTAATTTTGAAATTTCATTTCGAATATTACAAGTATATATAAGACAATATTTTTATCCCATCTTCAATAAAAATGGATATCGTGGCCTTCTAAGTTTGAATGAAAAAGTTAGGTAAACGAAGACGGATTGCCAATACCTTTGGTACTTTCTGTTATTGAAACAGGACGCTGTTTGTATTTCTAATATATCTGTTATATAAAATTAGCCAAGGAAGGTATTTACGCAAAACGCATATCAGAGAGATCAATCAGCTTTATCGTTGGACGAAATCTGTAGCGCGTGTGTAGGGCACGTACCGCGCACTATCGCGCCGACGATCGCGCGGTGCGATATTAGTACCATTCGTCTTTGTCGTACCGCTTCCTAATTTGAATAATCGTAGGTGAGAATAGAACGATTTTCCACAACGGGAAAGGGGTCTCAAGAAACCTATCGGAATGCATACTGCTTTAATTTTTTAGAGCTCAACAGAGGAAAAGAAATTAGAGTCTAGATCGAATTAAAAAAGAAAAATTCTTAAGGAGGGGAAAAATGAACGCAGTGAGAATTTTCTCATTATACAAATCAACTGTTAAAATAAATATTATAAAAGAGAAAAGAATTCGCAGACTACAAAATGTTCTTCATCCCTGGCTACTGGGAAACGTGAAATCCGATTTAATTTATTTTTATCGCGGGGCTTTATAATTTCATTTTCGCACTTTCCATTTCGAGAGAGCGCCGGCGCCGCGGCATGCCGCTCTATCCGAATGAGATCTCTACGAAATCAGGTACAAAAGAACGATAATGAACGTTCACTGCTTGCTACGTAATCTAAATTATTATACGAGTCGAAATTCTTACTTGGCAGCAAAAGAAATCTACTTTATCTCCGGCACTGCGAGATGTTTAATAAAATTAAAACGTCTGAGTTCGAGAAGGGCCTCTTAATGTTTACGGTGGCTCTGCAACAGTATTTCGATTCTAATTTTTATTTGAATCTCAGTAAAAACGCGTTTTAATCGTCTATTAAGGTCTGAATTTAAAGTAGAGTAGGTTATTTAATAAATAATAGAAATAGGCAATAATTTATTGTTAATGAAAAAAGTATAATTTTATTATAATTGTAAAATGTTTAAAATTTCTTCACGATCTTAAAATATTCAATTTTAATAATCTTAAGTTACACTTTTAAAACATACCAACATACTTTGAATAAATAGAAATTAAATAAAAACTAGCCTGTGAATCAATGAAGATTTTATGTGCTATAAGTAGTGAAAGTAACAAGAACAAGAACATTTTCTATATTTGTTTCGGATAAATCGATTTTAAAGTTTAATCTGGACACAGACATTGTACGACTGTCATACAAAGTTAGTAAAGCGGAGTGGGCACGATTTCTAAGTGTCACAAGATATCATGTCTGTCAGTGGAATGCAACCGAGGGTGCGAAAGTTTCCGATGTTTTCCAAAATACACAAGCCGCGGCTACCGACCCTCGCCGCCTTCTTGGCGCCATTCATCGATTCTACCCGGCTCACTGCACTAACTCTATTTCGTGTCTTCCCACTCTCTGCCAGTTGGATCGACTTATATTAACTTCATAACTTGTTAAATATAACTTTTAGAAATATGAGATAAGTAAGAAATATCTCCGAAGAGATTCGAAAGGCGGACAGTATCTTTAGCTACTACAATTATTTATTACTAAATTTTTTGCTACGAGACTTGTTAATGTTATAATTTAGGGGAGTATTAAGGAAGTTAGTATGAGATAAGAGTGTCGTTTTAGCAAAATTTTATCCAGAACATGGTAGACGTCTCTTGAAATAACCATTCCGGTAATCAGGAATTGTCACACCAGTGAGCTGAGCTGTAATTAGGCAAATGCAGCATGTAACGTGAGTCTGCAGGAGCGAAGCCCGCATCGAGCCCGCTCCGCTGCCGTATTGTTCCCGTAATGATTATATAACCGTACTTTTACAACACAATTAAAATTTAAGCGGTCCTAAAACTGTACAGAAGATTGCAGTACTATTTCACCTCAACGAAGCGTAACGAACTGCCTCAATGGGCGCTCGTTCATTCTGAGACCCAAAAGCGAGTTTGATATTCTAAATATTTGAAAGTAATATTTTGTTTTTCTAGATGTTGCAGTTTTCATTTCCAGATAACAGATGTAGGAAATACGGACGTGAACATGTAACATATTTTCAGATAAGACTTATTCGGAGGTTAAATAAAATATTGGGAAATACAGCGGCGCACTCAGAGTTTATAAAGCACCTTATTCGAAATAACAACGAGAACCGCTGCGGATGTCTAACTTAAATAAGATTTAATATTCCTATCCGACAGCAAGTTTCCTGAAGGAGCGTGTGTAATCAAAATCTGCACTGGAAAACTTCTACGGAATCTCCTAGCAATTGCAGAACCTGGTTGCCTTTAAAAAACTGAAATGAACCTGTCGCTTAAACTAATTTCATTTCCAACTTTGTGTTAGAATAGTTTTTTCATGTTTTCCAAGTTTTCGAAGCAACTTGTTCCCAGTTAAAAAATCAATTCCTTACAACCAACAAAAAGGGTAACTTGTGAACTGTTTACTTCTGAAAAGTGCTACACGGAAATGTAAAGAAAACTACTTGAATTTTTAATTTACAAATGAGACGACAGTGAAAAATGCTCATATACAAGTTCCTTCGGAATGAGTTTGTATTTCGAATTTTTAATACATTAATATATCGACCACTTTTATATTTCTTTTCTCGAGAAACTTAACCTCGATTTACGTACGGCAATAAAAATACGAAGTAAGCTTCGTTATAAGATACAAATAATTGATATAAATCGTTGCAAGGGTAATAAAAATAGCTGAGTAGGAGAGTGGAGAGCATTTCGAAGACAGAAAAACTATTAAACGTGACTAAGTAGATTTGCGACAGAGCGTAGTGGCCCTTGTCCTTCAAGAGCGCAATTAGTCTGCTTTTTGCTGCACTCTGTATTTTGACTAATGATTGGACGCAGCGCTCTGTGGTTGTTTACTCACAACAAACACTGATTTATCGCATCACTCTGTTCTAGTGCTCATTTTATTTAGAGCTACATAATCTATATTATATAAAATAAATTATACTTTATATAATTGAATTTTCATTTATTAATAACAATAACAATGAAATTAAAATATCATAAAAATAAATAAAGGATTTGTTACTAAGATAATGTATCAAGCAATCAAAATCATCCTTAGAACACTCATTTGAAAGATGCCCACATTAAAACGTAATAACACTAGCATCCGTTCATAACATGCAAATGTGTGGGCGTGGCGCAAGAAACTTGGCAGCAAGCAAGCGGTCGCACCATCCTGCAAATTTGCGCACTTTGCTTATCAGCTCTGATTCATACTAACGTCGTATACACGGCGACGGAACACGCCCGCACACATACGTCGTAAGTGTGTGACCGTGTTACTTAGTGAATGCGCCACCAGACGTCATTTTATTTTGTGGATAAGGACGCTCGTATGGCCCAGGGATTCACCGACGCTTTGTCGAGGGAGAAAAGAATGGATCGTGATGAGAAATGTGGCGGAATAATTTATCTTCGGGTTAGTTTAGAAAGAAGCTTGTCTCCGACAGTACCGCGCGGACGAAGGCTTATTTCTAATTCAGGGACGTGTTTTCGAAGGGAAGATAAAGCGCTGCGTGTGAATAACTGAATACAAACGATGACTCGCAAAGTTGTGCGAGAACCGGGCGAAATGATGGCGCCGTTGCTTAATCCAAACAATATCTACCTGTGTCGCTCGGAACGAAAAGGAAACGGATACGGAGCGTCGTCAACAACATTTTTTCACTTGTATGTCGTTACAAAAATATAGATAACAGTGCACGTGCCGTTTATGGCTGAAGATTTTGAGAGAGCGGGCACAAAGCTGCCGAGATTTATCACTCCCAGTTAACGCACGTAGAAGGAAGTTTGTGCGCTCGGGTTTGACAAATCGCAATATTTAACCTTCAACTATTTCCATCAATTCGTTCCATCGAGAGAGGGAAAAACTTAAATTGAAGTGATTAAAGCGTGCGCCCTTCGTGATTGATTTCTCCGAGAGACGCTGCCCGGAGAACCGCCCGGCGACCATTGTGCCCCTAGATTTATTTCTGTTTCCTCGTTTTTATTGCGTACTCAGATCTTATAACGAAATAGTTACGGCTGTTAAAAGGTTTTATTGGTTAACCTTCGGCGTATGCGGTCATAAAATAGATTCGTAACCAAAGAAGCGTACGCGTTGCTCTAGATTTATAACTGAATCACGTGAAAAAGAAACAAATTTGCCCTATAGAAGGATATAAAACTGGAGATATAGCATGAATTTATCGAGAAATTGTGGAAATCTCAGTATAATAAAATATTTTCTATTGAATATTGTATGAAAAGAGTTTTACGGGACCCGCTCATTTTACTTCATTTTACTACCTACCTTTTTATGCGGAACCTTATTTTCAATGTAAAGTAGTCCATTCGAGTGTTAAAAAATGCAGAGTAAAATTGGAAGCATCACTTACCTGAAACAAAAAAAATATATAAATTAATACAAATTCCGTAGATATCGATCAAAGATGGTACAATAAAAACATTTTAAAGGATAATGACCAGATTGAAAATCGAGTCCCCTCAAGCCTAAAAGCAAATTCACTTAATTTACCGTTTTCTTGAGATCCGCCGTAACTTTACGCATTTAATAAACTCTTTGACGAATTAAAATTCCGCTGGCTTAGCAACAATCATGTTGGAATGCTATTAACTCTTTCGGTTCAAGTTGTTAGTAACAACGCGTTCTTGATACACAATATGCAAAATATTACAACAGAAATCAACAAGAAATTATTCTTCATTGATGTGATATGTAAAAAGCATTTATTCAATATAAATTGATTTTAATCTTTGAATTTTCAGACTGAATATCAATACGAGGTTTGAACATTAGATGGCGCTGGCAAATCGTACTTTATTTAAATATGCAAATGATTTTTGAGTATGCGATGTCGGAGTTCGGTTGCAAGTTGTTTAGCATAAACAAATCGGCGCCTCGTTGTTCTGAGCTCTGGCTGAGTGTTAGACAGGCGGAGGGAATAAATAATCTCACAGAACCCTAAATCATGGACTATTGTAGAAGGTATATGTAAACTAGTACGTGTGAAAATCAAATAATAAATAAAATTTACAATAATACTTTGAAAATTTATTTACTCAAAATTTTTAATAATCTATTGAAATAGTTATTACAAATGAAATAACAGTAGTTAATAAAATACGAAACGCTCTATACCATTTCTAGCTCCCATTTTGTTCTAAGTTTACCTCGGTCGAGACTCAATCGTAAATCAGCACAAGACCAAAATTCTCGACTAATGTGAATGTAAAATTTAGACGCTAGGTATTACGAACATAGTTTCTAGATCTCTTTAACAAAGTTGTGCGTATTGTTCAAATGACGCTTATCTTTTCTGTAGCAACTTCTACAGTTATATTTGCTTAACATATACCGCATTGCACTCATGTTAACGATATCTGCTTTAATATTAAGGTAACTTTCTTAAGTATGTACTTGTCTTGCAATTGTATTATAGACTGTTTTATTCGTAGTTTTCATTGTTTAAGTTTTCTTAATATTTAATAATATTATCTTGACTATTCACTGTACAGATTACGCATAACAGAGATATTTTACAATACGATATATTAAAGTAATAAAAAAATACGATTTATCAAAAATAGGAAGATAACAAAAATCATTTATAAAAATCTACATTAATATTCCTTAAATATTTATATTTCATTATTTTCACGTTAGAGGTTATAAGTAATACACAATTAATATATGGATGCTGATAAGCAATAATGTGTCAACCCACAAAAAGTCAAATTCTGAGATATTGATGTATTTTTAATACTGCATCACCTATTTAAAATTATTCAAAAAATTTAATGTCACATAAACTGAAAAAGTATGGAAAAAAGTTTCCTTATTAATTGTTTCGAATGTCAAGTGCGTTCCATGTTTTGCAATTTATACAATAATCACAAATATTTGAAAAACTTTTTAATAGATAATATATTAAATATATCAATCTGCTTTTAATTCATTATAACTTTTCTCAAAAAATACAAAAAAAAGGTTGATATACATATACTTCTTCAAACACATTCGTTAAGAATAGATTTGAAAATTTTAGACGCCACTTTCTCAAAATGAAGGCCGTGTGGCTTGACACAGTATTGCATATCAGCGCCCATATATTCTCAGTATAATAGTTTTACATTGATAAATTGAAATTACAACAAAAACACGAATAACCGTAACGTTTTATCAGAAAAAATCCATTCGCTTATTAAGCGTATTTATTCGGCATGTCTAAATTAACTCAGTTAAGATCTCGATCGCTTAATTAATGGCAATAATAACATTTTGTATGCTCCTTTTGCTCGTATCTAGAGAGCTTTATCAGTAATTGAACACGAACTATTACATTTAGACCCGGAATTATATCGGAACTTCGAATTCAGACCTTCCGCTAAATAACGGTGTAATCCCAGCGAAAACCCTGCCTTTATTTATGTGCAATGGTAAGTGGATTTTGTAATTCGAACAGATCTACTTCAACGGTATTTAATTAACAATATTATCTAGGTATGTTAGTTTTTAGAAACGACGACTAGATTATGATTTATACACTAGCTCCTCGCGATTACGATTACTGCGTCGCTCCTATGTGTTGAAACGTGATGTAAAATAACCTATAATCTTCCTTATTAAACGAGCTATCCAACGCAAAACTTTTTTTGAAATCGGATCAGTTTTATAGATTACCCCTTACATACAGAGTTGTAAACATACACACAAAATTTACTTCTTTATAATATTAGTTTAAATGTGTCAAATTAGTGAAGACGTATAGATTGTAGCTCGTTTACGTAATAAATAAATAAAAGCATCAGATTAATACATAGGCTATAATGTATACATATATTAAATATTTGGGATAAATTATAGTGATAAGACGAAATTATGAAAGGATAAAAGTCGTGAGTTGCTTCTAGTTTAAATAAGTTTATCTTTGTATAATAATACTTATTTATTTGCGTATAATTTATCTTTCAATTCAACTACTACAATATGCAATTAAATAATAAAAACAGAATTCATTAATTATTGTTATTCAATATACCAGTAATAATACCAATCATTGTTGTCTTAATAAGAAATAATATGATATTTTTAAAATATTTGTTTTTTTAAATATACGATTTCCGGTTTTAATTAAAATATTGTATTCTCTTATTTCACAATATTTCAATGTGAAATAATTGTTTATTATTATTTCAAGAACAATTTAAAAATGTTATTTTCTACGTTTTAATTTAAAATATTGCGGTATGATGTTGTGATATTAAATATTTACTGTCTCAGCTAAGGGTTGACATTAACTGCGGCAGTTAAAGATGTTTTTGACAGTAACCGGGTCTATTAAAGTTAAAGATGCCACCACCGTGTAAATAATAACTGTGGTCCGAGCCATCGCACCGCGGTCGTGTTTTCAACCACTGTGCAAATAATACGACGAAATTAAAAATATCTTTCAGCTATTGAGAAGCTGTTATTATTTTTAACCATTTATTTGCGAAACTTTTATTAAATAATCTTTATTTACTACATTTTAATTTAAAAAAAGGAAAAGATTTTTAAATTGCGAAATGTAATCGTTTTTTTTTTATTTTGTTAATTATACTTTTTTGTAAAAAGAATATAATGATGAATATATTTTTAATACGAGTAAGCACTACTCTAATAACTGTACTGAAGCGCTCATTGAAATATTATTTGTGTGAAGAATAAGCTGTGGATTACTCCTGGCTCTTAATAATATCTAAGGAGGTACTAAGACTTGTGAGTAAACCGGTTAATCCGAAGAGATTTATATCAAACCGTAGAGAACGCAGTGCGGCTTGTGCTACGGCTATGGCGCTACAGTTTGTAGCTCGTAGATCCAGCTTGCTACGCCGTAGCGCATGAACATAAATAGTTTTAATGAAGCCCCTACATTGTATTAAATATCGCTTATGTTATTTAAATTAATAAAAATACACTAATATTAAATATTATTTTGTTCTCAATCATGTCTAATGATATGAAAAGTTATTGTATTGTCAATGACAATGGAATAAAACACGTGATAGTTTGACAAAGGTCGACGTAACCTATGTTTTCGCAAAAGAGATTTTCTATTCGTAGCAAAAACGTGTCATTGGTCCAACTATCTAATTTACCCAAGGTAATTCACTATTTCAAATAAAATTCTAGTAATTCAACATCTATCCCTCGAGAATACGGCTTAGTACGCTCTATTACATAGCTCTCAATTCAACGAGAATAGAAAAATAAACGCTATGTCAGGGAACGTACTCAACTATATACCTATATTCTGGGATATTGGTACAAGTTAATTACTTTTAAGTTAATCGAAAAAAAGAATTAAAGTTCAACACTACTGAATGTTAATTTAAAAGATGATTATATATATTATTTGTTTCACAATATCTCACAACTATTTCAACGTTTTATAAATAATAGAATTATATTCAGTAAACCTATATAAGTATTGTACGTTTTATAGCGCTGAGAACACATCTATTCACAGCGCAATTGACATAAACGCAACATTAGTAAAATCTATATCCAGAGGATTACTATAAGAGGACTTATTTCGCGATATGAGGATAAAATAAAGGCTTATTCGACGTAAACGTTGCACGGTACATTGCTTCGTATGGGGATTTTAGTATCTTGAGAGTAAGCAAATAAAGTAATATAGAAGAATCACCTGGCGTTCAGTTTCCTTTCCCACGCGTTTCAACGTTGCCATTTGCTATATACGTTAATTTGCTTTTGTTCATAAAGTACGCAGCTATTTCGGTTACTAAGTCTACTTTAAACGTAATCTTCACGTTGTGTATATTATGCTGTGAAACAATGAGATATAAGATTTTTGGAGCGAAACGTGCTTTTTCACTTGGTAATCGGTTTATATGATACAATTCAAATAAGGTATTACATTTATTATATTCGTATAATTCAATTGTTTTCTGTTAGATTTAAATATATAATTTTATAATTGTATTACGTTTAACTACCTTATAATTTTTTGCTATTGTTATTATCCTTTTATTATTATATTTAAATTTTTAGGTGTGATACAAAAATTGACAGAAGTTGATGAACATCTAGTATAATAGTGAAATTAAATATTATAAAAGAATATTTTTCTTATACGATTTTGTTTTAAAGAATAAGTAGAGAGAGATTAAAAATACATTGTTTTTATTACAAAGAGTTTAACGTCGGTATTTCCTAGTATTTTCAGTGCAATACAGAAAGGGATAATTATATTCTAGAAGGATTACTCGGTATTAAGAGATTTACTTAGTTTAATAATAAAATACCAGTTTCTACTATAAATAAGAAAAGTTTGTTTTATATTTACACAAATTGTGTTAAACTATAGAATTAGTAACATTTATATTCGCAAGTTAATAAAATTACACATAATTAAGCCACGTAATGAAATACAGTCGCGAGGCGTGTAATCAAAGTCGAACTAATTTTCAAAGATTAGATGTTACGTATCGATTAAACACAACACCCAAATGAAACTTCTGCTCGGGTAATCAACAACCACGAATGATAAAACCGAAAGTTTAATCGTAATTCATGATATGATTACAGGAACCCTTGCCATCAAAGTTGTCGAAATGAACGTTGAGTAAGCGTGAAACCATTAATGCAGATAATATGCTGGGCTAATGAACCGACGTATCCTACGACGCTGAGATAACTCGATTCGCCTTCCTGTCTCGATTAGTTTGATCGATTTATGATGTTAAAATTAATTTGTAAATTATTCGGAACATTATCGAGGTAAAAAATATTATGTCCTTATTAATGTAAAATGACATAATAAATGCTCTGGATATAAATCAAATTATAGTTTATAGATCAAAAAAAATTCATTAATATTTTAAAATATTAAAATATTAATTAATTTTTATTACTATTAGTAATTTATTTTTACTTTTTTTATTAGGTGCTTTTACACTTAAATTTATGTCTTAAAATTACTATATCAAAATACTTAATACATTGTCTATTCCGTTTTAAAAGATCGTATTTCCTCTCAGTGTTAAATAACTTATATATAATTTAAAACACCAATATGCAACACTCTTCAACATTAAACATTAATAATTCGATATAAGTCTCCCTCAAATCGCATCACTGAAGTTAATTTACGATTATCGAATTACGAGAGGATCATGTAAGTTTAGGTGGAAATTTCGAGAATAGTTGGTTAGGTATATGTTTGTGGATAAGTCCCACGATGTCTTCCGTCGCTTGCTTAGGTGGATTATGCTCGCACCATTAATCGCTGAAATTGCGTTCCCGTGGTCTAACCCACCTACCCCACAATCTTCAATTAGGAGATTTCCAATTTAAATTTTAACCTACGAGTTTGATCAATAATGTGGTTTTTTGAATAGCATAAGTTTTTAATCAATGTTATTTTTTGTTATTTATATGCAATGTGTAAAGATGCTTTTATTACTAACTTAGTAATTATTCATACATAATTAGGCTTAAGCAGTAATGGGAGTTGCAGTGAATGTTTCAGTGCAACTATAGATGCCAATAAACTTTTAAACGTTAAAACATATTTGTCAACTAAATGAGAATTCAATATTTTTTGTATAAAATAGGAGCTCGTTCAATATTTGGATGGTATGATGCGAGATGGACTTGCGGAGACGTCAGCGATCAATCAGCCGGCTGACTAATACCATCTATCAATACGTCCGGGCGCGTCACGCCAGATGGCAGCAGCGGGAGATATTAAAATTCAATTTTCACTAACTTCTGTTATAGCAATTTTTAAATATCTCCCCATAAATTGAACGTTTATATAAAATACTTACCTACGAACGTTTTAAGTCTTTTTATTGCGAAATGAAATTGAAGTTTAATCCCCTACTTTTCTAGAGAAGAACTGCAGAATTTTCTTCCGTTTCAAGTCGGGCAGCGCTATCTATCGAGTAAAAATGAAATATCTATTTGTTGCATCAACAAAATATAGCGCAATCGATTTAAAAGCTTAGTGCGGAGAAATGTGTCACGCAATATTTTGTAGCGATCATATTTCCTTCTGCAGTTTTTAAAATAATTGAAAACGATTCTATAGATAGTCACGAACGTTTAGAACACTTTTATCAATGTAAAAATATGTCGGTCCGACAGAGCTCGGCCTCGCATTTTACAGTTTTAAAAATTAACGTGTAAATTGGATAAAAGCCTTTATTTATTTTTAATACCGGCCAGAGAAACAAGTTAATCGCGAGCGTTAGCGGCCGCACACGTAGATATCCAGATCGGACACTTTTATGACATCGGACACTCCGCGTTAAATGCGGCGGCTTAAAAAGGGTTGATGGCAATAGCCTTGTCACCTCGAAAGGCTCGGGACATAACGCTACCTTCATCATAGCGTGGCCGGACGTTCATTGATAATTAATGGGTGGTGCCAGTGTAACGAAAACAAACGACGGGTGGCACGCGTACGATAACGATTAATATCTTTGCAGCAAAAACAAACCTACGCTCGTAGTCTTGGTGTGATAAATCATATCTCCGAGGCGCAAAAATAAATGAGACTAATGATAAATGGCGACGATTCGCGGAGCGTCGATTGAGTCTGGTGAGTTTCAAAATTAAACCCTTCCAAGACACGTAACTGTATCTGCGGTACAATATCATATTTCTTCGTTTAAAATCTTTGAAAGGTTTAAGAGTTCTTAGTTCGTTATTTGTTAACGACAACGTAAAAAGGTCAGTGCATATTAGTACTGGCCGCTTATAAGTTGTATTATATGAAAATATTTTAAATAAAGAATTATTATGTCACTAACATTATTGTTATGTAACGTAAAATGTTGCTAAATATAAAAATTCAATATATCACCCAATTAAAGTTTAATACTCAAATAGTTAGTCAAATAAAATATTTATACCTTTATTATAAGAATAAATTTGAATAAAAGATACATAATAAGTCATTTATTTAAAAGATTTATTATCTATAATATCTTTACGTAAAAGATTTATTTAATAAGTTATTACAAGTTATCGAATAAAATCATGAATATATAAACTACTGTTCGAGAAATACGAAGAGGGATAACTTATCTATTTCTTTTAATATGACGTTGAAGATTTACAGCCTCAAATCGGCGAAACGCTCGAAGATATTGTCAATCATTCACTGAGGAAAAATATCCCAACTGCGAACTGTCAAATATTTATCTTTTTTCTTTTATCCTGGCAATGTCAATATCCGAGTCTCAGGAATGTTGGAATGTAGGTATTGAGACTTTTTCGTTTGCAAGTTATTTTTCGAATACGCTTTAAGAAAATAAACAATGTTTTTTTTTCTTCTATTATTTGATTTCACTTTATTGAATTGCTTTAAAAACATTTCGGTTTGTTAACAAAGTAATTTTTATAGCAACCTTATTAATATAACGGTAGTATCTCTATTGAATATTATCGTAGTCAAATTTACGTTAAGTGATGTTTTGTTATAGTAACTTGACGATTATATACTACGTTTGTTCTTATGTCACAATACGAAAAACTAATTGAAATTGGTTGATTTTCTTTTGTTAATATTAAACAATTTTTTGATATTTTTTTTTTAAATATTGCGTCCATTTTAATGAATAGTCTGGTTTTTACAGCATTTCTTGTGACAATTATGATTAAAGGGAAGAGTCCATCTCAGGTATGCTTCAGGAAATTGCGTAAACCACACTCGAAGACCAGGAAATTAGAAATGATGAAGGATGCCCTTCATGAGAGGATACTAAACAGTATTTTGTGACCTCAATAAGTTATTGTCCTGTCAAATTTGACATTTTTTCAAGAATCCATAGCTTTTTCTTAGAGTGTCGCGTCTTTCGATTCTAAAAATTTTTAGGTATATTGTACTATTATAAAATGGGGAAAAATGCATAGGATTTATTTTTCTTTCAACAGTACTTTATGCCCTTGTATTCGACATTTACTATAATTAAAAAAGAATGATTTGGAATCGATTGAATAACAATTCGAAGTTTGTTTCTAAGTTATTTAGAATACTTTTTTAATATATCCTTATTCGTTACATTATTATTTTTAAACAAAGTTCTTCGTTTTTATGCAAATACACTTAGAATCTTTCATTTCTTAAAATCATATATCGTTTACGGATTCCCATTGGAATTGCACATTGAATGTAAAGGGCAACGCATTGCCGGACGGTTTATGGTACAGACCGACTATACTAATTACGTTAGCGATCCACCCCCAAAGTAAACGACTCCGCTTTCTGAACAAACAGTCACTCAAGTTTACGAGGAAAAATTCGCTAAGCCACTTATGAGGAATCCCTGAGGAATACGCGACAATATGATATTGTTGTATACTTATTTCAACACTAAAAATAGAAATAGTTCATAAATCAAATATTGATGTTAATGTAATAACTAGATAATAAAAATATCTAAAATAATTATAAATATTTGTAATATAAGTAGGTCTTTTATTCATCATTTAAATTAATAAAATAATTATCTTTACATAGCATAAAATAAAGTCGCCGCTGTCTATAGGCTGAAATCGTTTAAACTAGGCATCCAATTTTTATACGGTTTTCATTAATAAGCCGAGTGATTCAAAATTATGGTTTAATACATTACACGTATAATATATGTGTATTATAGTAGAGAAAAGCCGTAAATTTCAAAGATTTGTTATGTGATGACGAAAAAACTACATTGCACATCAGCGAAGCCGGCGCGGGTTACTTTTGAATGATAAAATCACTATGGTTAACTTTGTACTCGCGACTTTGTTCGCGTAAAGATAGATTTTATGATGGCAACAAGAGCACTGCCTACTAGTAGTAAATTGTTCTATGCCTATTATCTTCTTACAAGTATAAACAATAAGTTGAAATAGTTTAATCGGAATCGATTGTACGATAAAGCCTAAAATATAAACAAAAAAAAAATTATCTATGTACATTAGTTTAGGTAAAATATAGCACATTAAAGAAGTTTTTTGTATTTCCAATAGGTCAAACATTAAGATAGGCAAAAGTCAAGACCACAGTGGTGAACTATCCAGAAATGATATTTCAGAACGTATTGATCCCTCAGGATAGTGTGTTCGGTTTCGTTTCGGTAGAACTTTTCAATCCCTCTGCGATTTGGGAGTTGCACTGGACAATCTTATCAGGGAGAAAGGGAGAAAGATTTTCCACTGTCCGGCTCCCTCTCACCTTTAAGGATTTCCCTAGACTCTTCCGAGCGTTTCCCGATTGGATTTAAAATCATTATACGTAAAAAATATTTAAAAGTTTTACGTTATAGTGTCAGCTATATCTCATTGATTTATAATATCTTAAAGTATTTGAATGATAAAACTGTAACTAATATTTGCAGACAATAAATTTAAAAAATGGTTATTTCGAAGAACTAAACTCTAATTTATAAAACTATTATACATTTATTTGTTTTTCATAATATGGAATTAATGAAAGATTAATATTGTATTGAAAGATTATTTTTCTGCGTAGTGACATTCTACCACTTCAATATAAAATAAAAAAAAATGTTTTCGAAAGTTTAAGAATTTTGCGGGGTATATAATAATATGCCCCGTAAAATTTTTCATGGATACACGCCTATATATAACTTGGGTGAAAATAATTCTAAATGCACAGAAAACCATATTAACGAAATGATATGACTGTTAACAAGTTCATTAAATTAAAACTGATTGAGAGAGTGACTATAATTAAAGGGGAAAATCTAAATTGTGTGTTCTGAAATAAAAATCAAAGTTCAGCTAACTTTATTTATTACAACAATTTAATCATTTTAACAGCCTTGAGTTTCATAAAATTAACTTGGTATTAAACTTGGGCTTCATTTTAATTATGATAACGTTTTAAACTAAGTTGCGTTATCTTATATATCTACAAAGATTATTTTGAAACCTCTATGATTTAGCTAAGTTATAACGAACATGATATTTTGTTATAATATTTATTTCTATCATTTTGTCTTATTGCGACTCGATCGAAAGTTATTTATACATGGATACGGATTCCCTTTAGAAGTAACAATGGCTGCTATTTAATCATTGTATTCGATTCATAATTATATGTAGCTGGTATTTAGTACCATTTTTTTTCAAAGAAAGAATACCACGGTAAAAATGTGAAGGAAAAATATTAGATTGATATAAGAATGTTCCGTTACCGCTTGCTTCAATGGACTTTAAGCAATAACATGAAGACTGCATGGCCATGTGTGCACTGAAATGTCTTGAATATCTGTGCTCGCCCTTAGTCTCGATCGCATTAGAGACCGCGCGGCCCACGACGGAGATAATGCCATTGCAATACCGAGATCCGATTGTATTGGCAAATTGGATCAAATGCAGCGCTTACCGCACAAAAGATAAGAGCTCGGATACGGGCATCGCAGTTATATTATGTTGCGGCTATCTCTAGATCACCCCTGTGCTGGCCTCGTCACGATCGAATAGATCTTCAGTAATCGTGCTTCTTGCTTCTCATCTTTTCGATTTACTGTTACGATTCTTGCAACTGTTGGGATTTACATTTTCGAGCGAGCGAGAGCGTTCTGTTTAATTTTCGGTTGCGAATAATGAGCTGTGTTAATTCATATTATTGCGCTAAGTGTACCGTGAAACAAAGTTGGTATTGAAGCGTAAGGAACGTAATCAAGAGACTCATTTTCAGCGGTCGAAAATGAGCTAGGCCGGACCATTAATAATTGGATTCGGAGTACCCGTTACAGAAATAATTATGTTCAAATTTTCGCGGTAAAATATACACAATATACATATTTCATTAGCAATAGAATACCTCTGCCACATCGACTGGAACTAAATATACCACTAACTATAAATACGTCCAATAAATCAGAGAAGATAATGCAGCAAAATATAAGCGCATTGCAACAATTCCCAGAACATATCGTGTATTTCAAAAAAATTTATTTGTAATAACGCGCCATATCAAACGCTACCGCCAACGGCAAGCTATTCGTACCAGTGTTTTTGCGAGGAATGAAAAAATATAGTCCATGTAAACGACAATGCAGATTACTACTGCCCGACGGGGACTCATAAAGAGGTCTATAAGAAACGTAATGGAGGACTTTCGCTCGATAAGATGCGATTTACCCGATATACAAAACAAACCAAACTTGAGATTTTATCCGAGTATCTACAGAATCATCTCGATGATCCTAACAACGGAGTTCATTTTGCCGTCATTACGGGGTGAATTTTAAATTTGCCGAGAGGGTGTTTTACTCAACTATGTATGAAGGACCGGTCCTCTCCGTGCGAGGCGCATCCGGTCGCACGCATACTCTATGAGCCTTCATTGTCTGCCAGAACTCAAGGTAAACCGATTACGTGCTAAAAATTCATAAAGCCATTGTCATCTTCATGCAAAGCGCCTAATGTTTAGTAAGTGGTCCCGGCGATTACACGCACTCCTATTTACGTATAAATTTTGAAGAAAACGTTTTCGTTTCTGTATCATTAAAATGTAACAGATGAAAGTAAAACACGTCGAAGCGAGGAAGAAATATGTAAATATTTTAATAAACTCATCAAACTGCCACTGGAAAAAAATCTCTTCGCGACGTGATAAACAGTACGGTACGCTTAGGCTTATCTCCGCTTGACGGTATCATTATTTCCTTTTTGCAAAAATTTACCGAGCAAAAACAGTCTCGCGGATAGCATACTAATTCGCCTCGGTCAATATATCGGAATCGACGGCGTCGGCTCCCTCGTAATTCAAACGGTTAAAATCTATTCACAATAAAACAGACGCAAGCTATATCAGCGTTAAATCTCATAATTCAAATTTCTCCCGTTGTTTACCGGTCGCGCTTTGGCCGCTGTATAAACTCTCAAAATCTACCCACATCCGTAACGAAAGCCTGCTCCGTTATTTATGGAAAGCCATTTCATTGTTGTTGTCGGTTTTCATTTTAACGTTTAATTTTTTTTTCTGTTTATGCTGTTTTCGTGATCGCTGAAGCATACAAAATCATTTGTTTTTTGGTCTCGCTTCTGAGGCACTGAATTCCGGTGATGTGATTTATGCGGAGCACAGTGGGCACTTCACGTACGTTGAGATGATATAGATCACGTACTAAGGAAGACTAATGCGTACCAAAGAAATGTGGTTGTTTTGCGTTATGTAAAGAAGGATAATGCCCATTTGCCACCGTTCTGCCATAAACGTGATTTAGTAGAATATACCGCTTATTTGCATAGCGATGCCGTCTTTCTATGTGCGCGTAAACGGCCAGGGGTGAAATTATTGCAAGAAATGTAATAAATTACCTTTTATGTACACGTATTGAGATTATATAAGGCCGATAATCAAAATAATGTTATAAAATTATTAGTAAACACGAAAAGTATTTATTATCTAAATTTGATAACGTATATATTTTATTAATTTTTTAAATAAACAAATATATATCTACACGATAATAAAAATATAACAACCACCTGAAGGTATTTTCATATTCAATTACAAATTGTAAAATATCACGAACACTTAAAAAACATAATCCCGCTCTATTTCTTTCGCCGGTTCGCCTTAAGCTTGATACATTTTATTTTAAATCTGATACTAAATTTTTAATTATATAAATGACAAATTAATGTTACGTTTAACATTTAAAAATAAGTAAGCTGTAATTTTAGTTACAAAATATTTATCAAATATCTTGCATAATTATCTAGAACTAGCGACCCGCCCCATCTCCGCACGGATATCATAGGTATCTTACAAAAAATTTAAAAATTATAAATTTCTATAGCCTATCTTTATCAGGGATAATGTATGATTCTAATGGTGAAGGAAGTTTTCAAATCGGTCCAGTAGTTTCGGCGCCTATTCAATGCAAACAAGCAAACAAATAAAATGTTTCCTCTTTATAATATTACTATACATAATATAGAAGATAAAATATCGTACAACAAGGCGTTTTATAATGAGCTCCTACATTATTCCTTACGCAACAAATATGCCATTACTGCTACATAAACAATTTTCATATAAATAGAAGCAGAAAATAGATAGTGTGCGCCGACAATATCCCTCTGAATGAGGCTCGGAGTCAGTAAGGGTTGTGTTGTTTTTGTATGCGCGTGCCGGAAGCGTTAGTTCGAATGAGGGCTGCCTGCCCTTCATACATACTTAAGTACCTCCGCTTTAGTATCGTAAAAATGTAATTAAAACTCACATCATCCGACGTACCGAAAGCGGAGATAACCATGCTATTGTTTTGCGTGGTGTTGTTCACGTGAACTTCATTTATTTTCAAATAATTATGTAGTACTAGCTGTTTCCCGCCGCGTCGCTCGCGTATACTTCGTAATTTGATACTCCATTTACTCCTTAGGGGATGGCTTATCAAAAATCCTTTCTTAGTGCACACTAATGGTATTTAATAAATTTTTATGCAAAATTTCATGCATCTAAATCTAACGGTTTCATCTCTCATCGATCAGTCAGCGAATGTCTCAGCCAGTCAGTTTAGATTTTTATGTATATAGGTACGCGTGTAATTGTATTTTATTTAACCATATAAAATTTCATATCCTACTAACAATGGGTATATTTAAATAAAGACGATTCGTTTTGTCGTAATTATAATAGTCTGACCGATGAAAGTTGCGTTTGTAAGGGTGATCACTCATGCAGCGCTGTCAACGGGGCACAGTATATCACCGCCTACCTATGTTATCTCCTTAGATACACGCCTAAAATCAAAGAAAAGCTTGATAAATACACAATACAGATTACACGTAAGCGAGGCACGCAAGCCATTACAAACAAAAGATAACGTTCCTAAAATACAAAGTAAACATTGAAAGATTGTACAAAGTTAAGGTGTGGTATAAAATCATTTTTCACGAACACAGTCGCCTGATACTAGCTAATGTTTTACCACTTCGTTCCAGCCCAGTGGGGCTCGACCGCGATTCTTATAGATAGGAAATGAAGATGGATTAACCTCGCGTGGCTCGCTACCTTGTTGGTCGGTGACGGCCGCTTCGATAAATATTGCGACACCGAAGCCGAGACGATTACGGCAACAAATTAATTTTCTATTTGGCTGATTTAGCGGCGTAATTAATTTCGCTTTAAATAAATGTCTAACCGAAATAAGGAGACGAGAATTAACAGAACGTAATATATTGTTGGTTGAATTAACGTTGACGTTATTAAACTGTTTAAAAACGATAAGTGAAATACCTTTTCTACAAAACAGTTTTCGTTTTACAATAGTAAAGTTATTTTTTAGAGTCAATGTAATGTTATCATTTCATACTATTTCGAAATTTATTTACTACATACAAATACGGCACTAAAATGTAGGAATAAGAATGAATTTCGCAGAATACCTGATATATTTCATCTCCATGAAAAGTCCATGCTTTCAATAAGTTGCATTGAGCAAAGTGGATATTCCCATCAGCGTGTATGTGAGTGCTTTAAGATAAATTTCATTTTAATAGATACCTCGTTCTAAAGCTTTATACAGAGTCTAAAACGTGAAATAAATTTGCTTTATACAATGTACGATACTTTGAAGGAAAAGCGGTTTTCTATTGAAAAAAAAAACGTTATATATATTTTTTTAAGTCAAGATACTTTTAACACCAAACAAAAACATTCGAAATAATTCTTTTTTATATCGCAAGCGTGAAATTTTATTGTTGTTCATGTTAAGTAAAAAATGTTGGCGCAGCATAATATCTTAATGGTTTCCCTGAATTGTGTGATAATTTAATGGAGTAAGCTCCGTGAATTACTAAAGGATTTTCAAGCTTACCGGTCCATTTTGCATATATAAAAGTGTTGAAAGTAGATGTCGTAATATGTACGCGTATGAACTTATTCCCATGCACGCCTAGTCAAATAAATCTTCACCCTTTATTGAGCTATCACTCGCCCATAATACCGTCTATATAAAAAAAAGAAAGTAAAACGAAGGTAAGGAAAGCTAGGCTTATTTTCGAAGATCAGGTCAAGTGCCTTCCGACTCCGACGAGAAGTGCTCTTATGTCTTGCGGAAATCTTGCATGCAGATTATCATAAAAGTTGTAGGAAGAATTCAGGATGACTGTAGTTGACGTTGTATTTTTGCTCCGTCAAATGATAAAAATGTGTCTACGAAAGAGATTGTTAGACTAATTGCTATCATCTGCATCGCACAGGTTTAAGGGCGGAACTAAAAATAATTGTGAAGTCATTAACTTGTAGGTGTAACAACCTTGCACTTGTGGTATTTCTGACCCACATTCGTGCCACGTCGACGTGCGTGCTAACAATCTTCTTGATGGGCTCATGTTTACACATAATACAAGTTAATTATTTTCTATGTTTGTCTGTTGAAAAGCTAAATTATTGCCCTATTAAGGCTCGTTTAACGTTTGTTTTTATATTTTACTTTCGATTTGGATTTCGCATGCGTGTCTCATTAAATTAACCACGACGATATATTAAAGCGTGACCGTAATTAAGTTTTTTATTTCAGTTTAAGTAACTATTATATTTATTATCGTCATGATTCTTTTGTATTGCAGCCGCAATTTAAAATAATGTACTATAAGCGGTATAAAATTGAAATCGCAAAATATACATTCATTAATTACCAATTAATTTGCATTTTTGTAAAAGCTGAAACAAAGCAATGTCGAAAATTAATGGTAACGCGAAAATCACGTTCAATTTAATTTTTGCTATCATTTATTTTCGTCAAACAATTAGGAAAAGTCTGCTCATGGTCTAAGGTGCGGCAGGACAGCTGGCGAAGGGCGCCTCGTATACTAGAAAAATATTTACGTATATATATATACATATATATATTCATATATATTGCATAATCCGATTTTGAAGTTGGCTTGGGATAACCCGCTCATGCGTCCAGCGAAACTGGGACTCAGAAGTTCGAAATGACATTTCCACGAGGCGAAGTAAATCCAGATTTGTTTGGTAGACTGACTTTCTAATTCCGCTGGATAAGTTTTTGAAACGTATACCGTGTTCACTAGACCTGGCTGCAACCGCGACCACCCTATTTCAATCCGTTTCGGAAACTTGTCCTGGTTACTTACTGGTTTTATAATCACAAAACACTTTGATTAAATCGTACCGCAGAGTATCAAAGTTTCGTATGCTAAAATGTTATCGTTGTACAAATAGGATCATCCTAACGGCGAAGCTTCATAAAAGTTAGTAAGTACTAGTTAATCGGATCTTTTGTTCTCAATTTGTAAATACAATATTAATTGTTGTGCGTGGAATTATTTTAAAAACGGAATTTATAAATTAATTGCTTTTATGTTAAACTATGAGATTTAAATTGACGCTATTAATATTAAATAAATGTTTAAAATGACATAAACTTTTATTCATTATTTATTAAACACCCAATCAGCTCACGACTTTGTGCACTTTAAATATAGACGACCTCATTTATCTGGAACTCCTTTTATATTTCGTTTTATATTCCTGATTTTGAAATACCCTCGTAATAAAAACATATTTATTAAAAACTAGCTGACCCTCGCGGTTTCTCGTTTACAGTTACTGCTTTGTTCCTATATGATTTAGTGTGATGTAATATCGCCTATAACCTTCCTTAATAAACGCACTATACGACGAAAAAAGATTATTTTAATTCGATCAGTAATTTTAGAGAGTTCTCCCTACATACAAACTTACAAACAATTTTATCTCTTTATAATGTTAGTATAGACATATACTGTCATACTACAAAAGACGCATTAAAACCATGTTCAACACGTGTCGAGCTAAACAGTGTTTAAAAATTAAACATTGCTTAAAATATTATCTAAATTGCTTAACAGCGAATAAACTCGTAAAAAATCTTATTGATAAAATGTTACACGTTACATTTGACAGCTGAAATAGGTTTTAGACGTCTATTAAACTCCCTTAAACGTATGTTAATCTATATCTAAAGCATGTTTAACTCAAAACTGTCTTTAGACGCGGATTTGTAGTACGGATTTTTTTAAACACGCGTTTAACGTCTGTTTAAATCTTTTGTAGTAAGGCAAATAGATTTTAAATGGATCTTCACCTTAGAACAATAATTATTTCAATATAGATTAATTAATGGATTTTGTATCACAGTCAACAATACTGATATAATTGTTTTTTTATTATGTTATAGAACGGGAAGTAAACGAACAACCACCAAAACAAATTGGTAAGTGTGAATTGGTAAGTTATTGCACCGTAATATGTAAGAAATGAAAGTAAATTATCCCCCTAATAATATATTTGCTTGCTAAGAATGATCTTGCGGCGAACATGCAGAATATGGTACATAATGAGGGTCATTTTTATGCAAGAAATGTAGCCAAGTAGTCAATTTGGCATACTTCGCAAAAATTGGCGTAACGCAATGGACAGATGGTAGCGCTTTTTATCTCTGATGATATCATGACTATTGCAGCTCAGTTGCCAACTATTACAATTTAATTCAATATTACTTTTAAGTTGTTTCTTTGGTATTTTTACGTTTTATTACAATCTTATCTTATTATTTTTTAATGAAAAGTTACTGTTAAATTCAACTAAAGCAGCTGAAGTAATTAGGTCGACTTTAGTAACCCAATGCCTAAGACATCTTCGTTAGACACTAATTAGAGTTAACAAATGTGGTACCAGGTGTTGGTGACTTTATAATTTGAGTGTATATTCAAATGTGACGCGCAGGTGCAGTATCTTAAGCCCTCGGGTAAAACAAGGGTCATTTCTTGACTAAAATATACTCTGGTTTTAATAAAGGTGTCTCATTATGGTTATATTTAGTATCAACTGAATTTGAATCGATGTACAGTAATAATAGCAAAAACAGTATATTTAATAAGAGAAGAACACGTCGATCTCAACCGACGATCGCGGATTTAAACCCCGGCTAGCACCGTTGAGTTTTCAAGTTCTAAATTTGAGTTTAAATTCATTTCAAATTAGGTGATGCTGAGAAATTTTGGGACAAGTAAATCCGCCAACCCGAAGTAAACCCGCGTGGTGGATAAAGCTCTAAACTGAAACTCCTTAATTGGACGGAAAGTCTTTTCTCAGCCGCGGGATATTTTATTCAGCTATTTTACTTTTTACTTTTATAATTAATAAAAATATATCTACACGAATGAAGAAAAACCAATAACTTTTATTTCGATATATTGCAACGATTGACTGTTAGATTTCGGCGGATAGCAGAATGGGTAGCTGACTAGGCAATCAGAATGCTATAGAAGGCTTTATTAACCCGTCAGGGTAGAGCGAGCCTACCTAATCAATCGTCGCTTGCATGTCTACCACGCTATCTGTCTTTGGACGATTGGGGAAGATAACTATAGATGGTTGAAGTAAGATTACCGACGTCGGTTGTATACTACAATACATTAATATAATTAAATTATTTTCGTATAGTCTTATTATTTTCTTGAAAATGACTGGGTTTGATTATTATAATGTATACATATGTTTCATAAACGTTAAGTATTTTATATGTTCCTATTTTAGCCTTCGACCCAAAAAGAGGAATCGTGCTGTAGCATCATCTCATCAACAGGATATACAACTCCTTAGAAACTTACAGCAGATTTATAGTGTAAATTATCAAGGGTTTTTAAAATTTTCGATTTTGCCTTGATATAGGTAAATTCGATCTCCTTGCATACATTTAGTTGATCTATATATGTTTAATATATGGAACATAAATTACATTTTTTGATATGACTTCATTTGCGTAATTTATAGCACTAACGTTGCGTTGCAAAATCTAAAATTTATGTCTCAAATAGTCGAATCTTTAACATGACAACAAAGTTTGTTGAAGCAATGAAAAATACTTTATACACTTCAGAATTTTCTAGTTTCCATAAATAACCGAACGTTGAATAGCAGTGAGGGAGAAGTTTAAAAGTAAAATCGGGTAAACTCATAGCGGAACTTTCTATGAGATTAAAGTCATAATTTACTTGATGAGAGAGCATTATGTTGTCGAATATGAAGCCGGATACCCTATTAAAAGCGCTGAATTCACTTAATGGGAGTTTGTAAAAACTAAGAGTCAAAAGAATCTTGCGGACCGAGATAATTCTCTAGTATCTCGGGCGCCCTCACTATAACCGTACGTCTCGGAGATAACGAAAGGGATGGTTTCATTAACGTCAACGCGGATTCGGGAGCAGTTTATGCGAACCGATACTTTTAAGATATTTACAAAACAGCTAAGCGGGCGCAATCTACGAGAGTAGAATGAAAAAAACGCCTTAACCACAGTAATCCTGGCGGAATGCCCTTTAAGTGCCTCACAATTTAATGCTAAGTATCGCAATTTCAAGACGACGATGAGCCGGTTTTCTCGAGAGGGTTGAAAAAAATGATACACAACGGAGCTAGGGACGTGGGACGCGGGGCGCGGGGCGGCAATCACGGTTAGTTAGAGAAGCAGCTGCGCCCAGACCGCGATAACACTTAAGGTGCTCTGCAGAACTCCGCACAACCTTCGAGTTGCGGTAAATTGAAACACAAGTTCAATCCGTGCAACTTTACTACACGTAGCGCGTTTGATAATAGGAACACTCTTCCGATCACCCGATTATAAGGCTCAATATTCACATTTAACGAACTAGTGTACGTTAGGCGTTATAATTGTTTAAAATTCCCAGTCAAGCGATAGATATAATCTATTTTATTAATCAAAATCAACATACATAGTTTCAAGCAATTTATTGAACAGTGTGAGCTCGTTAAGAGGATGAGCGCTAAAGCCTTCCGTTTAAATTATGTGCGTGTATCTCATTTAACGCAAACAGCTACACCTAGGAGATATGCTCATATAAAATTAAATATTTTTAACGTATTCGAGCTCTCTCGGATATAATACGGTTATATAGAATTAATGCGAGATAATACGGTAAATTGTAAGTATTCATTGGAGTAATTTTCATCAATATCTTTATCTACAAGAAAATAAATTGTTGTCGAAACGTAGCAAATGCGAAGCAATAATCGTAGATATTGGATTCGTTGTAATAGCCTCTACTGAATTAATTAGCGGGTATCGTACGAAGTGGGCAGTGGCAGGTGTGCGCTAGGCTTTACAGCGCCATTACGTAGCGGAATACATGAGGTTGGAACGCTTGAGCGATTGACCACAATTCAAGTTAACATATACACGTAACCATTTACATAAGACGTATGAATACTTAATATACGAACGGTAAACCAAAATTAATATCGATAATAAAATCTAATATAACATGCCTATTTCACAATTAGTAATATTATATCAAACCCTCGCTTAGTTGAGATATAACCGTGTCGCTACATTTAATCAAATCGCTTTCCGAATAAATGGAGCGTAGACGAATCAATATCGTGAATTCAATTTACAATTCAACGTACATCACCGACGTATCAATTGTTCCATCTAAGCGAAGACAGATAAACAGATCCGATGATCGCTTTCGATGAAAAAGACTGAGATTCATCGATGGAAAACGCGACTCCCAAAGTGAAAAATGTACATTTGGATGGCGTTAATTCGTTTAATTTCCGGTGAGAGGCGGCGCGGAGCGAGGGAGGAGTCCGCTCAGATTAATTCAGCGCTGAGGCTGTTACAGATAAGGACACTGAAATAAATTGAAAATGTTCAGAGATTGATTTGAATACTCCCGAGGATGTATCGGAGGTGTCTCGCATCAACTGAGAAACCTCACTTTATTACCCGATTTATATCGAGGCAAAAAAAGTTTAGGGCGGAAAAGAAATCTTTCGAATTTTAAATCATTTTATAATATCTATGCTATTAATTTATATATTTTTGGTTTGTATAATGACATAATTAACTTTATAGCTTAAGAAATGAAAGTGTAAATTAAATGACACGTCCCAGCCGCATTAGCTTTTTGGTGGCTTCTTAATAGCTGAATCAGATGATTGTCTATAAAATCGCTTATAAAATGGTTAAATTAATGCAATCGGCGCAAGCGAGCTGAGATGGGACATCGTTCGGGGCGCTCGTGATTCGAATGTTAAATGAACTCGATGACACCCTCGCCAAGACCTTTGGGCCCGCTTGTACCGTCGAGCGCTCGACCCGCCATTTACATATTGAGATTTTGTATCGATAACAATTGAAAGATGGAATATTTTCTCAGTCCTCGGTTTATCTAATATTTATTTTCTTCTTGAAGATACGATTAGAATCATTGAAAAATAACCTTTAACTTTTGATTAATACATACATATAAATTTAGCAAGCTATGTACGGAATAGGTGACATTCAGAGAATCAAAACGTTCGAATATGCAACAAATTGATTGCAGTGTAGAGGCGCTCGACAAGCACCAAGCTCGACGTCCGATTGGTAATAGCGCATGCTAAACTTATTAGCCAAACGGAAAATGGTATTAGCAGACGTACTGCCGCCCGTCCTCCCGTGAAACTTCATTCGTATGACAGAGTTGACAGTGTCGGATGTAAGTGATTGTTGCAACCAATCAAAAGCTTAATTGGCGAGCTCAAAGAGACTGAATGAACTGTAAACTAGTTTTATTTAAAAAGACTAAAAGAGAAGTCATGCCAGGCCTGGTGACTAGTTTTAATTTGAAAGGATAACACTTGTCGACATCGAGTGAAAAGGCCGTCTCCAAAATGCTAAAACAATTTATCCAAGGTAATCCCAGAGTGTCAGATGATAATAAGACTGACATTTGGAGTGAGCCGGCGGCGGCGGTTAATACCGCTGCGGCAGTGGCGACCGATTGTGACATGAACTAAGCCCTGTTGCCACCAGTAAAACCCATCAGGTGCGAGCTGCCCAATCTAATATCGTCCAGGCCCCGAGCAGTCGCTCGCTTAATTCCATTTGTTTTATAAAAGGATTGTATTTGATTACACTGAATATTTTTATTTGTATTCAGATATAAAAACGGTACTGTTTACGCAGAAGACGTCTACGTTTCTGTGTGTAACTAGGTTTTTATTACAGAAAGACGCCGTCATTTTCCGAAGCCATTAGCTAAGAATACAAACTGTGCTATTCCATTAAAACTGCGCGATCCATATCCCCAACAGAACGAACGCAATTATTCGCATTCAGTCAACAAAGACATGGAAGAGCACAAAGAGACCATTTCATAAGTTAAAGCGTACTGACGATAGTTATCCGAGTCCAACTAGTGATGCAGTAAATCCTATGAGTACACTTCCCAACTATCCCTTCGTACGTCTTCGAAATCTAATCCCGTACCACTGGTTGCCAATCTCTTTGTAGAATGACGTCTAAATAAAAGTAATAAAAGCCATGTAACAAATTCAATATTTTAATGGAATAAAATAAAGTAAGTAAGTATGGGTAGAAAAAAGCATTTTTAGTAGATTTTAAAGCCCGATTACGAGTACTACAAAAAGCCACCTGTGCCCGAGAACACAAGAAAATAAGCTGCGGTAAATTTTACCTACAATATTGTAACAAAAATGTATTTAAATAATAATTGTTTTATACAAACGAATGTAACACGAGCCATTTTTTACACATTTAAACAAAAAAATATAATCGAATAAATTATTTTCTTATTTTAAAACTAACTACATAATAAATTGTAACCGCTTTCGAGTGTATAGTGAATATGAAACTCATAGTAGCGGCCATCGTAGATCTTGGCCACACAATTCCCTGTGAGGATTACGGCCGAGAGAGAAAAGTAAGACGATTAATCCCACAGGGTACTGGAAGGGAGAATTTATTATAAAACGGTTTCGTCCGAGGCTTTAAAATGCACCGGTGTATTCAGAATGTTATCGATGCGGTTGGCGCGGCAAGATATTTATGTTGTTTTCTCGTTTATTACGCTGTGGACTTTATTGAATTGAAATTGTTCAGTTTATTAGACACTGAGCGAAGTTATTTCGCGTAATTTGAATCGGTTCTTCTATACAATCAAGTTCGTGGTTTACATGTTTTCATTGTTTTAGAATATGCTAATATAATTTATGTTTTATGACTTTCTATACACTGTATAACGGTTAGTTGCGTCGCACTTGATAGAAAACTATATTATTCTATAAAAGTTATAAGAACAGAATTTAATACGAATATCAAATGCACTTAGAATACTTAATCTATACATATCGCAAATATTATTTCAAGTAAAATAAAATTATACGACATGTCAACGAATTATCGCTCATGAAACAAATTTTCAAGAATCGCGTGACGAAAAGAAGACCTATTTTTTTTTTTCGTAAAAGTTAAAGGTTAGAGTAGTCGATTGTTATGTTTCTTTACTGAATTTCACTATAAGGACAAGGAAAACTAAATGTCAACTGCTCACCTGCGTAAATGTCAGCTAATAAATCCTCTTAAGGCATTAAAATTGATGTCACGTAAATAAAAATAGACAATTAATGTAATATAAAAAATAATTACAAAGCTTAGACTTGAAAATCGGAACTGTATTTTAAGATAGGTTTTATGAATCGAAATTGCAATATCACGCATCACATTGTATGTATTCTCTTATTATCTACTATATGAACAATAAAATCGTTTTATATCAATTTAAATATAATCATTATAAAAATCCGGTAGGAATATTTAAAAAAAATAACGATCTCCACACTGATAGAGAACTGACGCGTTATATGTCGACAATACTTCACAAAAGTGTCCTTCTGTGAAGAACATTGGATGGCACTTTATTAATTTTGGCTGTCAGCTAGTGAGAATTCATATTTTCAATTTAAAACAGTCCATTAAAGTTTAAAATGATTGATCCGTAAAG
Source organism: Hypolimnas misippus (assembly GCA_037950945.1). Lineage (NCBI taxonomy): Eukaryota > Metazoa > Arthropoda > Insecta > Lepidoptera > Nymphalidae > Hypolimnas > Hypolimnas misippus. The sequence continues at coordinate 5,571,369 of JBBEEQ010000024.1, forward strand.
TCGAAATTTGATGCAGTTCGCAAAATGTTCCAGTCCGGCTTTTATCTGATAAGAGAATAGAGAAACATTCAATCCGAATTCATTTCGTGTAGCGTCGGCATTACATTCTAATTTAATTCTATATTTCAGTGTCAAATTAGTGACACTAAACCATAGGCATATCAGGCACACTGACATTTCTAAACACGAGGGGAACAAATAAATGGATCTGATATTTAGCAAACATTCAAGCGACCTTGGCTCTAATGTCGGGTAAGCAGAAGGGCTGTCACTCCTATTATATATTATCAAGCCATTGTGGATAAGGGATACGACGCTTCACAATCAGAGATTTGAGTAGAAAATTAATATGACAATTGATTAAATTTTAGTGACATTCTCTATTACTATTTGGGTAACAAATTGTTTTACTTGTTTCGGTTTACGACTATTGGGAACAACATATCAATTTCGTAGACCAATAAAAATGATTTTGCAAATTATAATTGATTAGTACGTATAAGAAAACAATGTTAAAAAACACCAAGTAACTTGGAAACTATCTAGACAACATTACAAAAGTTTTAGTCGAGGAATCTCACACAGGGTGAACGTTAGGAAGTGACGTCACGGCTGACGGTGTAAATAATTGCTCTGTCGAACACACCTGCCGGCGAAAGAAAATTAAGCGAAACGCAATTTGACTGAGTGATAAAGCACCGAGAGCGCTGGATCAGTTTAATGAGGAGTTACGAACGAAAAATTGCTTCTGATTAATTTATAATCTCATTTCCATTATTAGCGCCTGCCATTAATTGCCCAGTAATTATCTCTCTCATAATTTTCATAATACCTTAACGTTATATAAAACTTTTACAATATCGTAGACATTAATCACATGTACAGTATACGTTAAAATTGTTATGTACGAGTCTGAGTTTCGTATATATGTACGTATGATAGTGACATCACTATGACATTTAGTTGTGTGACACACGCTCAGCAGTGGACTTTATACGATTCTTGCATGCCAACTGCCCTTAAAACTACAATGCCTAGTCTAATCGAGAACTCGAGAGGTCGTAAAAGGGAGTCTTTTATCCATATTACTATCAGATTGATCTTTATTTTAGTCAAGTAGGTACGCTCCTAACAATTAGTAATAACATTTATGTTCGCAAACAATAAAAAAAACTTTCGTCACAAATATTGCGGCAGCTAAATTGCTAAGGTAACTACGCCGGCCCGGGTGTTTATTGACAAATTCATAAACATTGACTCTCGCATAAAATGGTGGCGCTTCGTGCTCCCAAACGTGAACGAGCAAACACGTTCCATATTTTCATGGGATTCAAATAAAAATAAAGTAGATAGCCGGGAGCGGTCTAATTTAATATGAAAGGTGGACATGTCGTCATACGGATGATGTACCTGTTTCCATTTTATTGCTTAGGCGGGTGACTGAATACAAAAATGTTACACGGGCGGGCGGCGTTTGTCAGCTGTTAAACAGTTTTGTTATTGCCGGACGAACATCGCTCCTCCTATTTGCATAATTGAACGGCCACTTGGAAGCACCACCATTGTTATACTCTGCCGTACCATTTGTCAGATTCGCCGTATCATTTATGCATGTAGCTCATAACGAGAGCCGCACCGTTTTTCTGGACTATTCATTATTTCGCCTTTTGTGTTTTCTGTTATCTACTGGCCACTAAGCCACGGAATAGATAATATAAAATGTGGAATACAAGAAAGTTGTTTTACAACTGCACATCATAAAACCGTGGAAGCAATAATCGAATAACTACGTCAAAATTTACTCAACGTAAATATTTAACAGAAACGAACTCGTAAGAAATGTTTTCTTTGATAGCTTCAATCTTGAAACATCAATAAATCTTTAAACCCGTGTCGTAACTGACGTCTATGTTGAAAAGTTTGTAATAGCGATCAAATGTTTTAATCGGCTTTGTTTGTAAAATAACTAGGTGAGTAGACGCGTGGTCCGATCAGATCAACGAACAATAAAAGAGCCATAAAGTCTTGTAGATGCAGTATACAAAAAGGCGTTATCTAGAGGCGTAAATGTTTAATGGCAAAAGCCACTTGGAGCGCTTGTGTACCTCGCGATCTGATTTTAAACTGATGACTTTAACAGTTACGGATATAGCTACTTGAGGTTGTGAACTACTGAGCACTTAAAAGAAACGCTATAAAGCATTCCGGAACAGGCAAATACAAATGTATGTTAAAAACCAATTGCCCATTAAAATGACTGAACTTTTTAATTTGTGTTCTTAATGTCTGAACTTTAACCTCACATGAGTAATGATCGTGATGCAGTAACGTTATTACGAGTAGTTTATTTTTATATTTATACATAAATGATAAAAAGTATAGTTTATTTAAGACTGCTCTTATTTATTTTGACTATACTATGTTTATTATTTCATATAATAATTACATTATTATTTTTAGTAGTATTAATAAGATAAATATTATTAGTATTGGTATGAAAAGTTGTGTTTAGAATAAAATTATCATACAGCAATAAGGGTAACAGTACATTATTCAAATACTGACTTATTTGTGGAATATATAGTTATATAGAGAAAAAAATACTACTTTTAGTAGATTGCTTAGTATATTAAACTAAGAAGTATTTTTTTTTTCATTCAATAAGGAAAAGTAATACGCAAAATAAGAAATGAAAGAAAAAGGTCGGTGTATGATGGTAAAATTTTATCTTTAATGTAGAAAGAACATAATGATTGTGTGTTGTTATGCATCAAAACATCTGTTTCTTATTTAAAACTCCGAACCTTTTTCCTGAATAGGATGTCTTTGTGTGAATTTTTTCATATTTTTCTTACTTAAAATGAAATTAATCGAGAGGCCTTTGCGGACATCAATACAACCCCAGGCCATTGTTAGGAATGATTACAATAATGTTTTTTAAGGCAAATGTTAATTTTTATTACAGAAACGCCCATTCAGTACGCACTTTGAAGTATTTGTTTTTACAGGGAAAAGTCTTTTACAACGCTATTAACACTTTATATATTTTTTTATTTTTTTTAACAGCGTCTATTCCATCGTTTAATAAAATCCTTGTATTTTTTCTTGTTGCTATAAATTCGGAAATCATAAAAGTGAAAGAACAACGTTCATCGGACGGAAGTCGATTTAGCAGTCATGTGTTCGCAAAGAAACGCAATTAAGGCGAATGTAGGAGTAGTTAATAGGCGCAAATAATAGAGTTGGTGATTGATCAGTAATAACTTAGTAGCAGTTGTAAGGTTCTGATTGACGGTTTTAATTTTCCTTTAGGCTTTGGTAGGGTTGAGACTAGGCGCCTGGCTCTGTCACTGGTAGACAGGAAATGGTCAGATCCTCGGGGCCTTCGTAACTCGAAATGTTCGGCGTTTAATTATGTTTATTCGTTCTACTGATATTGTTATCAATTTCTCTTTTGCTGTCTCGTAACAAAGTGGTATTATGATGTTTTTATTTTGTCATTAAATTTGGCTAAATAAAATGTTTCAATAACATAAGTAATTAATACAATTATGATCCAAATATAAGTATTCCCATGCACAATTGTATACAGCACGTTTAGTATAAAAATTAAAAATTTCAATTTTTTATTTTAGACATGTAAGCTAGCCGACCAGGCGACACAATACGAAATTCGTCGTAAAAATTCACGGAATATTTTTTATTTCATGTTTTCATCTACCAAAGGGTTTTTTACAAAACTAAATTTTTTTTGTAAAAAGTTTGTTTGTTATAACGATATGAACATCAATACTGTAGATTGTAATTTAACGTTAAAGAATGAATAATACAGTAGATTTGAGTGGCTGTTTTAGTTATTAGTCAGAGTAAATCAAAATCAAAATATTATATAAAATAATAAAAAGTGTACCGAGCGAGCTTGCAAAGCCGTTTGACGTGACATAGTGTCGTACATATGTTACCACTGTGAGCCGGTAATACAACTGTCAGAGAAACACCGCGGTAATGAAAACAAAAACGGTAAACGGTAAAATTAACGCCTCCACTCGTCACCAATATAACAATAACGTCCGGCCATGTCCCATAACGGGTTTAATTTACAAAACCATTATCATGAATGTATGACTATGTTCTCGTTCTACTGTCAATAAATCCACTTACCAGTAGCTTGCCAAGGCCTGTTTCGCACCCAGGGATAATTATTTGAAATGTTAATCACGTATGTAAATTTCGTCGGGACTAAACGATTGGCCACCTATCTCGAAAATTACTTTTGTGAAACATTCTTTAAGCGCCTGTTACACCCGTAACGACAGCTACGCTCCTTCAAAAGAGTTTTAGATTTTAAGCAGCTCCCTTTACAAACGAACTTAGTTATTAACTTGAATGTTTTAAAGACTATGTTTGATTGACGCTTAACGGGTGTTTTCGTCGTTATTCGTTTGATGCCAGTCAATTATAACCTTCTATTCGATTTGATGCCCGTTTGGTCCCTAGGGCTGTGCGCTGCTCGCTTTGGCCAGCAAAGTTTAAATTAATTCTCGATTGATACATCACATCTCGCCAATGCTGTGATTTTTAAATACCCTCAGGGCCTATTTCATAATGTTCTACGTCAAATATACTAATCAGAACTTTGTTGGAATTTGAAATAGGAAATGTATTCATGATTTGCAAATATTTCCTTTATAATTCATCGAATAATGTACGCGTTGATTAGTCGTTTATTTAGCCCCATTTATTTATTTTATATGATCTAACTAATTCAGCAACGTTTTATCTATATCGTGTATATTCTCATTTATATAAACAATACATAATTTGTTAAAGGTATTTGTTATTATATAAACGGAACGCATTTGCATATTATATTTGCATACAATTTAATTTTTTCCATAATTATTTTGGTTTATACACAGGACGTCCAATGTTTGATTAACTCAATTGAACCTCGAGTGAGTTATAAAATAAAGTTAAGCTTAATTGAGCGTTTCTCACTAAAGCTTTATTTCAGTGGAAAAATTCAGGTATATTAAAAGAGAGAGTTACATTTTTATCCTGAACCCTACACGCGACAGCGCCGCGGTAAAACTATGTGTTTTTTATGTAAATTTCATTTACCCCGTTGATATTCGCGAGCGACTGAGTAAATTCGCAGCGAATCGCGTGTGACATTTAATTGACAAGTGAGTAAAAAGTGTAAATGTAGCGATATTGACGCCAAAATACTTCAATACCCATGTTTTGATGTGGCGTTCATTGCAGCAATCATTTTGGGCATTACAAAATTAAATCGTAACACTTTTTCACTTAACGCTCTTTACCTATCAATCGCAGTAATGTGCTAAAATATTTAATTAAAATCGGTTTATGAAAATTCACTGTCGCATTTGGTAGATTAATATACTGCGGTCGACGGATCAATGTATTATGAGGTAAATAAAACTCAAATGGAATCATTAACTGGTCAGATTTTCAGTTTAAACTTTGCGTCGGACGAATTCTTATTGTACATTTATAAAGCGGCGGAGGTCATGATAATTACGAGTTCCGAGCGTGCTCATCCCATGCACCTGTTGCCTGCAATGACTTTAACTAAAATTTAGTACCATACGTGTTCTGGCCCGCCTTACGCGACACTTGTGTATAATTTTAGTCGGTTAACCAATATTACAGCGACACAAATTAAGTTAACGACTCTGTGACATGGTAATCTCTCTAAAGTATTTAAAACGTTTGCACCGTCGAAAATTATATCCAGAATAAGGTTTAGAATAATGAAGCAGTTTCAATTGATTGCCTTTTCAAAGTTATATATGGATGCTGATAAGCAATAATGTGCCAACCTACATTAATGCTATTTTACAATAATGCCATATATTTGAAAAAGTTATTATTAGATAAATATTTTTATGAAACCAATCTGCTTTAAGTTCATGATACATTTTATCAAAATAGAAAAGAAAAGGTTAATATACATATATGTACGTCTTTAAAAAAATTTATAGAAATAGGTTTGACATCTTTAGACGCCATTTTCTCAAAATGGAGTCCGTGTGGCTTGACATAGTATTGCTTCGGCGTCCATATATGAAATCGTTTTCAAAATAACAAAAGATATTGCCATCATTATATACGATTACTAGGGACTTGAATATACATATATCGACCGATATGATTAACTCGAAATAAATGATACGTGTTCTTCGCATTCGGCGTATACATATTGAAAAGCTTGTATCGCTTTGTTTGATTGTTAGCAAAGGATATTGATTTGAAATTGCTTTTGCCGTTTGAAGTATATATATAGTGTTTAAAAATGAAATATCTCGGATAAGTTAGACGGTCGGTACAAAGAAAGTTTTTAGTGAGATTCGAGTAACGTCGTAAATCCTTTAAAAGTTCGCCGTTCTGTTTCTAGTTTAATGTCAAGTAAGCGTAGATGGTTCTATATTACGTGGGGAACGAATTTGTCTCGAGACGAGGTGCATTGCGTTAACCCTGTTACACTTTACGGTGCTCCGCTTATGAAACGGCAGTGGCGGCGGAATAGTCGACAGTAAAACTTTCAGTGGATTGTTACATTGGAGCCAACTAAATAAAAGCTATAGGATTTCATCCGGGCGTTTTCATGTTGCCTTTATGTCGATTTTATGTTGCACGAGCAAAATACAGCTGTAATTTCCAATAGGGGAAAATGTATATTACGCCGAATCCTTAGAAGCTGACAATGCAGGGATTTCTTAAGAGAGCCTGGGGCTAGGTGAGGGTAGGCGCGAGACGAGTTTGTAACATAAAAATCCTGTTATCGCGACCGAGCTAGACAGATTACTTTCTTGTTAAGAGGATAAAAAACAAGAGTTCGTTTTCATTAAATAACTTTAAATGTACTTCTTATTTGATATTAAATAAATTCGCTTTATTTTTTTTCAAGCTTACAACGAGCGTATTATAATTTTACGGGTATTTTCCTAAATCTTGTTTGTTTTTATTTCAATACAGTTGAAGTCAAAAATGTCTATTCATATTCGAAAACAAAAAGAAATCGCGCAAAAAGTACTGTTATTGCGTGAAACAGCTCCTGTAATTATTTCGCTTAAAAGAATAACACTCCAGAGTCATTACAGAGCTGTCATAAAAAATACTGAAAAAGAAACTATTACTCGCAGTCGCGGTCCGAATTATACAAGCGAGCCACCGGTGCGCAGAACAATTCACTTTATATTCCAAATTGTGCAAAAGTAATCAGTCGATTTATTCCTCTCAGCTCTGGAATGATCTCTCGGTTGTGGCGGCAAACACGCAATTTGTCGTGAGCGTTAAATCGACCGCAAACAAAACGGGCAGCGGACTCACGCCACGCCATCATTCACCTGTGGTCGCCCATGGTAATGAGATGGACCTACTGTTCAACATATTAGACTGATTGCAATTGTACCGTAGGCACCGCACCGCCACCCGATTGAAGCGCCGTGTAACGTTGCAATGGAATGCCAATTTAAAAGGGGTTCGATTAATTCATAACCGCAATGACAGCGGTACCCGCATTAATGCGTGTTAAATAATTCGGCAAAGCAACATACAGTTGTAGGACAATTTAACCTATGTCCATTCTAAATTAAAAAGAAAAAAAAACAAATATGTTTGCGGATGAGTTAATTTTAAATGAGAGCGACTTTCGAATAAATATACAATTGATTATGCACATTACAATAGCAATAACAAGATAATTTGAATGCGTAATTGGTAATACGTACTTAATATTTACGCATATACATAATTTTATATATGTATGTAGGTATGTTATATGTATTTAACAGAAGCGCTCTTGGGTACTATTGCTTAGATGCGGTCAGCACAGTAATGAGATGGGCCTGTATTCACCTGCATTACATTGTCCAAACAACAAAGCAGAACATTTCTCGAGATGAACTACGCCCATAAAACAAAAAAATGTTAAATGAAATATGTTATACATCAAAAATTAATATAATTTGTATATGTAATAAAAAACTAGGTCGTGTTTGTATTTTTTTTTTTCGAAAAATTGATCATAGCATCAATATGCGAGTGGCATATTTGCAAAATATTTTTTTGTCTATGTATTACCAACTAGATGAGTTTTTTGAATTCATAACTGGGTCAACATATATTTACATATATGTTTTTCAATATTCAACCGTCGAACAAAGTCGCGTATACAATAGACTGCCTAAACTCTGCTAATGATAAAGACATATTTTGTCAATACATTCATCATACTTCTATATATATTTGTGTAAATGAAGAATAAAAATTTATACACTTACTAAAAGTAAATTATTGCTCATATCTCATTCACAACGTATGCAGTTATTTTTGTGTCAGCTCAAGAGATTGAATAAAGTGTACGTATTGTTCTCGTGGCTTGTGTATATTAATTTTGTTTGTATTGAAAAGAGGAAAATACCTAGGTTCATTTTATAAAGCCTACTCACTGTCGGTTACAGCTACCGCAATATCGGCGGGGTTCCGATACGATCTTATGCTTCTTTATTAATTATATTCAATTTTAATTGAAGGCTTTGCGTCTAGTTAAGGGTAGGCGATAATGTTTTATGTATTTTAAAGACAATTTATTAAAATGATATTATATTAGTTTCAGAAAAACCTATAAAGTAATCGAATAATATAATTGATTTTTATATAAAAGTTCGCGTGTTCATGTTCGTTGTTTTGAGTTTTTTAACGAAGTAGATGTAATTAAGTTTTCTAATTATTTGCATTTTTTCGTCATATGAAATATTAAAATATGTTAATAAAATTTGGTATTCAAGATATAATTTTAATTACAAGAAATATCCATTATAAATGTCTAATTACTTTGGTTTTATAAAGTTAAAATCACATTTTATCGTCTAAAAGAAAATGAAAATGTACATTTGGTTATTATTTATCTCTTAAGAATAAATTAAATCTGTCAAAAAGGTAAGCCTGGATAACATTACCGCTTTAAGTTCACACCAAAGTTTTGAGGTTATTCAAAGTTTCCAATAGATTATACGAAAATCCAATAAGGATGACAATATCCTTATCCCGTGTAACGACAATGCTTCTGACAGTAAATTATTGAAGCCATAAATAAAAGTAATTGTACCAAGTAGCCGGAGATTTTTCCATAATTTTATTATGAAAAAGTTAAGGGCATCGTTAGAAGTAGTATTCGAAATCGACGGACAACTTTAACGATAATCCACAGGGGAATGATTTTACAGGGTAAAGTTACCGCTGGAATGATTCTGCACAGGAATGACATAAAAGGATTTTCACGACGTTGAATTTATACTAAATTAACGGATAACGCTCTTAAGGCGCTAAGTTTTACCGAGAATAATTAACTTGGCCTTAGCAATTAAGATGGTTAATAAATGGGTGCGTAGTAAGATGCTTTGAGATAATAATGCTAGGAATACTTTAATATAAACCAAACAAGCGTGTAAGTTAATTCGCGGTGTTGCTTTTAATGGATTTAATGTTAAATTTTTAATTAAATAAGTAAATGCAATATTTACTTAAAGGTCCTCTAATAATATTAAACAACACATAAAACTTTTGTTTTTCTCAGTCTGTCACAAGTATGTTTTATTAAGGTATTATTTTGTGCAGATGATAGAAATTAAGTTTAATTGCAATATGCAGTTACTGAAATAATCCACAAGGTATATTTACTTTTCGATTTAAAGAGATTTTAGGGATTAACAGGATTTTAATGTAAATATAAATCTATTATTTAATATTTTAAGTTTATACTCGTATAAAACAATTATTGATACGAAAATTAGTTCAATTTTGTAATTTACCAGGGTTGGTTGATATAAGTATTTTAATAAACAGTTTAAAACAGTTATTTATGCTCAAAGAACCTATTTCTGTTTTGTCCTTTATAATTTCATAAAGTTTAGTTCTGTTTGTTTTTTTTTAATTGCAAGTTGATTGATGTAGCAAGTATATTTTTATAATTTACAATAAATTATTTCATTATGTCCAATTAACTACTTCATGTTTCAACTTATTAAACTATTAAGAGTATTATACAAATAGTGTATGCATGGTACTACATCTAATTAAAGTAACGAGTGTAGTTGAATTTAAATACACTTGGTAGTTAATTTTATATGACTTAGTCTTTTATAAGTTTTACGATCTATAACGCAACTTCCAAGGACTCTATTAGGACACAGTTGTAGTCTTTATTATTAAAATATGTAGGAATTATTTAAAAATTCTTACTTTTCGATAATGTGTTTTAGTGATTCAAAGTCAACAAATAAACTCTTTCAAAAACAAAGTACACTAGACATTTAGTTAGTTTGAATATAAAGCGGACACATTAAAATGTACAAAACATTCTTTTCATCGCAATATATTGCTTTTAAAGTGAAATTATTGTGAATCAACGAAGTTACTATCGGGTGCACGCCCGCACCATGTAAGTAATAACAATGAAAGAAGTCGTTAAACGGCACAAAGCTAACGCGAACCATTGCCTCCATAATTACAACACCATGGACTTATTTGTTGGGCGAGTGCTCCGTTTATTGTTCGGAAACCTGACAATGTAAAGGCTGCACTCAATATTCCCCGGTCTAAGAATGGATGACTTTTCAATTGTTGCCACTCTATTTACCGAGTAAGGAGGTCGTGAATGGATTTCCACTGTGTCATTTCCAGCCCTCACTATTTTTTTAACCATCCCCTTTTTCGTGGCTAAGTCCTAAAGGAAGTGATTTGATGAAATATACTTTTAATGTACATTGTGAAAGCGCTGGCTCCTTAATGCCTCATTGACGTTCAATTCGTGGTTCGATTTATTGCCATCCGTTCTTAAAGAGGCATTGTTGTGAGAGAATGGAGTTATTGAGGATATCAGATGATACTCGATGACATTCTGTTTGGTTACATCGCACAATTGTATAAGTTGTTCCAAGGACATCGAAGTATTACCTCTATAATTTTTGACGTTTTCTTTATACGCTTACTTTGATTATGTGCAAGCATGTTGAAAGTTATAGTAATGTAACTAACAGGAGATATTTCTCTAAAATCTCAAAATATCCTTTATATGTAATCAACGTTCGTTATAAATTGATATTGTTTATTTTTAGCTGTACTAGAATATCGATATAAATAACCTTATACCTACATACAATTTCGATATCCACATCATTCAAGATTCGAACATTCCACTATGTGCAAGGTTTACAAACCCGATACCGCGCACGAAGCCCAGAGGTAATACTCATATACAAGCGGACATTTTCGTAGTAGATAGTAAAGGAAAACAGAGACGTGTTAAAACGCTTTTCTGTATTTTCTATACCACTTCTCGCCACTGCCTCCGGGGACTCGAATCTCCTACTAACGTGTAAATAGACTTATTGCAAGAGTGAGATACGTCTGTTACTTTGCTATTCAAATCCTTTAATATTAATCGAGCTATATTTGTGTGTACGTTTTGGTATATGAGTGTATATTTTAGGGGTTTTAAAATGGTTTTGATGTATTGTTGGTTATAAATAGTTTTAAGAGTGTTTTGCGAAATATATATACTGCATTGTAATTATTACTTCCACAATATATACTAATATCATAGATGTGAATGTCATTCCGTCTTCTGTATGTCTGTCTGTCCGTCTGTTTGTTTATTGTGTTTATATTCAAACATCTAACTGAATTCTGATGAATTTTAGTATTAAGTTTTTAATGTTGGACCAAGCTATGTATTTAAGATTCTTTTTAACTCAAAGTTGAACATTTAATTTTTTAAATATTTTTACATGAAGAAATGCTTTAGTAAATTATTAAATAGCCCAATAGACATCTCTGAGGTATAAGCTCGTACACAAGGACAGCAAGTGATTCCAATTTATTTGCACTGACTTCAAAAATAGGAGGAGATTCCCAGTTCGTCAGTGACAATTTTTTATATACCTATATGCCCCGATTTCTGGGAAACTGCTTGATTCGGCTAACACTTCCGAATTGTCCTATAGAATTGTCACTAAAATCGGTTCAGTTGTTTAGTTTTAAAATCAAATAATACTATGTATGTATGTCTTGACGTCAGTTCTTGAAATAAAACCAAAGTCGGTAGAATTCCGAGCGTACCCTGGTCAACGAACTAGTAAATTTTATGAGATACGAAAACAATCGATGACCTTTTTGCATTTTATTAATTGAGTAGTCTTTTAATACGTGATGAGTTTCCAGTACGAAATTAACGAAAAACCCAGCATCGTGCCATTAATTTTAGCTTATCGTGTCCGTTAAAAATGACAACTTTAGTATCTCGACAAATTATTTCGAATATTCCGGCTATTATTAAAGTATTACGGTTTTTTATGATATTAACTTTTTATAAATTATACATATTAATAAATTCCTTTTAAGAATAATAAAAGTGGTAATTTTTTTACGATGCAATGAAAAGTTTATGATGCATTTTTTAATTTTAATATAATTTTATGTTGATGCGATGGAAGGACATCATATTAAAAATTGGAGATGTTAATAAATTGAACATTGTAACCATGTCCGGCCACAAAATGTTTTAAAATGATTAATGTGCATACTTTACTCGGAAAGTAATAGACGAATTTTAATCTAACTCGGGCTTGTGTAAGCGAATATTCTTGATTAATGTATAGGATTTTAATGCCGGGAAATAAACGGGTTTTGAAGAAAAACCGTCAACGAAATCCAAAAAGTATTAACGTGAAAATTACATTAAGAAATAAATAGCTTTAATTTACGAAATCATATATAAGTTTTACTAAACATAAAACTTTAATAAATGCAAAATAGTGATTTTTTAATTTTTTTTACTGAGTATAGCTTTGCTGTGCAATTGGAGAAAAAATAACAATTTCTATGTTGTATTATGTAGTAGGTATCAGAAAAGTACTGGTAATCGATAATTTAACAAGCTCGCTAATACATACGTGCCGTGAAATTTGAACGTCAGTTGTAATTTAATTTTTATGCAATAGCCCATTTATTCAGTTCGTCTTAAGTGTGTTTATTGATTTTTATCATAGAAAAATATCAAACATAGAATCTGTCTTATTTTGACATTGCAAAATGTTCAATAAATCTTACTGAGGTTTGAGGTGATAGATGAATCGAATATATGGTTTTTTCCATTATAGGGATGTTATGTTTTTGAAATTTTAAACAAAGTGAGGCAGAGAAACTTAAATAATTTTAAATATTATGCTGCGTTTGAGAGAGCAAATTTGTAGGAAAAGATTTTTGGCAAGAAAACTCACGGCTTTTGCATCACGATAACGCACTATCACGCAAGTCTATAATTGTAAACGAATTTCTGGCCAAAATGTTAACAAATTTTATCGAACAACCATTGTATTCCCCTGAAGTGGCTTCTTCCGACTTTTTTCTTTGACCTAAGCAAATTGCCACTTCAAGGTAGCGTTCAGTTGGTAGATAAAATTATTTATTAGATAAATTGTTGGTAGATAGAATTCGCGGAGAGTACTGAGGTAGATTCCAAAAAAAATACGTTAAAAAAGTTGTCATGATTGGATTATTTGTCGGCGTAAATGTGTTAATTCGGATGAGATGTACATTGAAGGCAAAACAATAAATTTGGATGTATATTACTTATTTTTTATTTTCTTGAAAAATTCCCGATACTTTCTTGATAGAATCTAAATTTATATATAACTCAAAGGTGACTGAAAACTGACTGACATAGTGATCTATCAACGTACAGCCCAAATCACTGAACGGATCGGGCTGAAATTTGGCATGCAGGTAAATTTTATGACGTAAGAAAGGATTTTGATTAGTTCTAGTCCCAAGGGGATAAAATAGGAGATGAAAGTTTATGTGAAACTCTGTCAATTTTAAACCGACTGGGCTGAGACTTTGCTTTCATAAAATTAGTATGAAGTAGGCATCAGAAATCGTCGACCAAGTCGCGAGCATCAGCTAGTGTATTATAAACTGTACATCAAATGTATGTAGTTTATTTTTCAGTTTTTATTTCCATTCAAAACAGCACTGATTACGATACAGTCCCGCGAGTTTTGGATTCTAGTTTATCTTATATGCATCACGCTATACGTTGTACGTTGTAAGTTGCAACCGCCACGTCCCCTGGGCGGCCCGTTTGAACGGAACTGGTTATCGTATCGATACAAACAACTTTGCTCTTAGTTCCGTTATAGTAGTGTAATCGTGGCATGTCATTGCCTGTGAATATTGTATTGAACGTTTTTGACTTCATATATTGTACTTTGTATATTCCGATATATATTTTTTTATAAATAAATACCCATCGATTTTAAGTTTTTTTTTTTTCCAAAATGTACAAAGTGTAAATTTACATTAAGTTTAGTCTATATTCTATAGACTATATATATAACTTTTATGTGATATCGATATATAGATACGACTTTAATTATAAAAAGTGAAGGGTAATAAATTAAAACAATTATAAGTTTAATGAAACTCCGACGTTACAGAAGTTAACGCAGCGCACTCAAACTTAATATTGTTATAAACTAAATTAATAGTAAGACGTAATATTAACAAGGGTTGGTTTCCCACAAGATGCATCTAAGCCGTACTCTCGACGCTCCCGAAGGAGACTGCCACGTGCTGCCACTTAGCACTCGGCGAACACATTTAGAATTTTATAAAATCCTAACAACAAAGCTTATTACAAAAGAATAAAGATCAAATTCCCCCGCTCCGAAAACGAGAGATAACATCGCTCGAGTCTCTCTGGAAGCTTTAGAGTATAAGAATTGCCTCGACATGTACAAAAATAGCGAATTGAAGTGTTCTGTAGATTGAATCGTATTTTAAAATTTTAGATTCGTACAGAAGTTTAAAATTGTTTTCTACGATATATAAAGTTTAATTGTAAATAAAATTATTATATTGTTTATCGTACAATACGCTGTTACCGAATTTTGGCGGAACAAAATGATAAAATGAATAAATTTTTCGAAAAGCGTATCTTTTATATATCCGATGTAAATAGTGAAGATATCGATAAATATTCATACAAAGATGAATGTATGTGTCGAATATTTTATGGGATCGGCGAAAACGATAGCTGTTCATGAATCACGCTATGGGCGTCTTTACACATCACGAAAACGAAATAAGATATGGATAATACTCTTATGCAACGAAAGTTTACAGGGCTGTAGGCACGCACGAGAAATACGTCCCAGTGTGCGTGACCACTGAAGGAAACGTAGATGAAATCCACCCCACCGAGATTGGTTCCGCCAGTTTTTTTCTTTAATATTTATGAACTGCGTCTCACGTGTCGTTTTACCTTTGTGTAATGGCATTCGCTTCAAGCCCCGTTAGCAGTTTTAGTGAAACCAACGGGAAAATTGAAGGAGAATGTTTTTTCTAATAGTTTTCGACGTTCTTGTCGACCCTTATTTCAGAGTGGAAAAGGTGGGTCAGGGAATAAAATTAATGATCGTAATCGAGGTATCGCTAAACAAAGCGGAAAGATTACATTTATTGTCAAGTTTATTTCAAATAAAAAAAAGCAACGTTCACGCCTTGTAAAAGAATTATTATAATAATAAACCACAGTGCGTTTACAGGTATTCAAAATTTTGACTGTAAAATAAATATTAAAAGCAAAACAATGGAAAACTTTGCAAGGGGACATCGTTAATTATTTTTTTCAACAGGGAAAGGTCGTAAATAAAAGTAAAGGGTGCTATTAAACGCATTATTCGCGCATATTTAATGTACTGGAAAGGCTAAAAGGTTTTTTATTTTTCAACAGCTTTATATAAAAATCGCCATTTAAGCCTCCATTCAATACAGCGTTTATAGGATAAGCATTATCTGATCAAAATTGCCCAATGAAAATATTAGACATTTTATCCAAAAAATAATTTTAATGTCAACCATATACGCAATAAACAATTTTTATTACCGTTTACTGTAATTGAAGTAGAGTTTTTTAATAAGTCAAGTGACTTAGGTATTATTGTGGAAGAGGTAGAACATTTCAATAGCATAATACAAATATTTCCGACGAGAGGGAAATACGAAGTAGCTAAATATAGTACAATAACATTCCGCGCCTACATGATTTGATTTTCGGAATTAATAATTCAAATGGGCAAAAGTCGTCTTGGGGTCACGGAGGCAGGGGCCGCGAAAAATAGATAATAAAATGTATTGAAATGGCTGCGGGCCGGCTTATCCGGTTGAGAGTCAATGAATATTTGATTTCAATTTTTTTTTCCCGACGTCGCCGTAAAGTATTCAAGCCATACCTAATTTGATTTTCGCCATTTCGGCCGTTCGCCGGGGCAGTTTGCATTCATATTCAGACAGAATATGCGTTTGGGTTGCTTCTAGCCCGACTCTGATACAAATAAACAGGGGATATTTTTACATTACTGGCAGGGATAACCCGACCCAACTGATTACGTTTTGGGGATAATAACCCAAACTGCTATCAGAGACGCTTTGGATTTTTTTATTAAACGATTGTGAAAATAATCTAATAGTAATATGTGAATGTTTTTCAAATATATATGTGCGAGACATACCAGACATGTTTCTCAGACACCTCTCTTAAAATCCTTTGCTATAATTAAATAATAAGAATAAGATGGTAATAATATGATGAGATGGTTTCAAATATAAAATATTCACTATTTCTTATTACACATATAATAAAATGGTTAAATCATATATAAACAATCCAAATAACACGCTACCGAAGGTAAAATTTATACACAACAAGCAACTAAAACGATATAACTCACAACGATAATAAGCAGATCCAAGATATCCGAAGAAAATATCATACGTTTCGATTAAAACAAGCAAAAGTTGCGAAAATAGTACGACAAGATATTTTATTTCTTTGTTTGTCTAATTACAAAGTGAGGGACCTCAAATATCATCCGAATGACACGCAAAGGGCGTGAAACCGAGGGTGGCAACAAGATGTTTCATCTCTTACCGAGATCATAACAATGTCGCTTTTGCCTTGTCTTATAATGAAATAGGATTCGTTTTTGCGAACTTGCATAAATGACAGCGCAACGATATCTCACTGAGCCTGAATATTTAGGTCAACCTGTTTTTGTGTAATGGGGATTACAAAAGTAAATTTAACATTATATTTGCTGTAACTGCTACAAGGGAACCTTCGTTGCCGACAAAAGATTGCCGCCCTTGATACGAATTCGTGGATTTTAATTAAAATCTTACGAGTTGTACGCATAATGAAAGCAACTGATTCTACAATATACAAGTCCCTGATTGTTGTGTTTACGCACAATTTGTTTGTTAATAGTTACGAAAATTTTGTTTAAATATTACGTAGAGATTCTTAATTTATTTTAAAAAAAATTCTTTCAATATAATCGTGAATGCTTTACATTTTATACGAATGTTTTCTCTAGGTCCGATATATTTTAATTTCCATGACAAAATCTGGAGATACGAAATTAAATCCAATTTTTTACGAATTTTTCTCTATCTTTCGCATTCAGTGCCGTAAGAAATCTTTGCAAAGAAACCATATATTTTATTCGGGCGTCGATTTGTTATTTATTAGTCGGGAATAGTCGTAACACGAGGGAGAGAATACAATATCGAAAACGGTGAACCTATTTAGTGACGACTCTGCCTACAAACTACATTTCGCTTCGCTACACTGGAGCTGTGCGCCCACCATTTTTGCTTGAACTTCGATATCTTTTATATTTCATTGGCAACTGTTGATAAAATGTATCATGGAAAAGGCTAGACGTGCCTTCATATAGTGGATAAGATTCATTGAGCGACGGCGCCTGTATTTATCCGTTGCTAGTTAACCAGCATCGTCTGTGGCACAGTCGACCAGTGAAATGGGGCGAATCGTGCACAAAATGATATTATTGTTTCCTCATGTGACATGTAAACATGGAGTTTTCCGTATTTATAAGGAAAATATAATAATGACGTTCCTGCATGCTTTTAAGTGAAATTCGAATGGCTTTTCAAACGTTTGTAATATATAATTATTTCTGTTGTATCTATTTTGTATTTGAACATATTGTAAAATTAGAGTCATCGCCTATTTACAATTCCTACTTTTAATATTTTTTTTTATATTACTAAGTAAATCAATTACCATAATTTCACTTACCTCTGTGCCTATTGGTTTGTTTGTCGAACATTAACATGGCATCCTCGATCTGTAACAAAAAAAAATAAAATAAAGCTTAAATCTTTAAAAAAGAACGCGAGGAAAAATAGCAAAAAACAAGGGCGTCGTGCGCGATTTGAGCCCCGCCCTAGCAATAAAACACTCCGGCGCTGTAATAACGAATAAGCACCGGTACAGAGTAAACCACACGCTGCAAATAAACTTTGATAAGCGGGGGCGAGCAGGTAATAACGTATTCATAGAGAAATAAATGGAAAGTCGGCGGTTAGGACACGAACAATACACGCGAGCAGAGATGCGCTGTCACCGCCTGGGCTCTCGAATGCCACAGCCAAATTCGGCTCATTGTTACCTTTTTAAATCTCCCTCTACGCTTACAAAACCGCGATACATTCTTTATTGTGCAAAATTGCGATCTAATATTCATACCGCTACGGTACGTCTGACAAATATACGAATACTAAGCCGCAATTATAAGGATCTAATCAATCTTTCAGTGATATGTGTCGCGATCGTACCCAGCGGATGTCCGAATGGTCTTCGGTCAAATTGTATGTTTGTAAAAACTGGGTAAGTTTAGTATGACAGTAGGGCTCGAGGGTTTTGTCTGGCGTCGGAGTCGCCAGCGTCGGTCGTTCCCCCGGGCGCCATTACGCAGGAGCCTCGGAACAACGCACTCCCGATGATCGATGTCGAATACCCGTAACAGGTGACCTTTTGCTGAATTATTCCTACCTGTAGAAACGTTTGTTTAGAGGTGATTTGTTTAACCGGGAATTGCGACGCTGACAACCTTTTTGTGGTGAATATAAAATTTGATAGTATATTGTTTGGGGATTAATCCGGTAGAAAGTTTTTAGTTCTACGTATCCAAAGAATTTAAAATGCAGTATCTGTGTATAATTCTATATCTTACGTATCACATACATATGTATTTTACATACATAATTGTATTCTTAAATTTTCTAATCTTTAATTAAATTGATGTTTTATTTCATAAAATATTTATATATATATTATATATGTTTATATTGACGAGAAAATAATTATTAATAACAGAGAAGTCATTTCGCTGAATAATCTTTGATAATATGAAAACAATTTGGTTGATTAAGCATAAAATTAATTTATTTAGATGTGGGTATTTCAATAACTTGTAGATTTCAGTTTGATAATCACTTTCTGAAATTATGACGACCGTTTCGAACGCCAATGATTAAGGTTAAGAGACTAATATTTTATGAATAGAGCAATTTCATTAAAAACAGAAGCATCTCTAAAATTGGTTACACTCTCCTTAATATTTATTTCTTCTTTGTTCTTTTGATAATAAAGATCTATAACACAAAAAGCGTTCATATACATTCGGCAATCGATTATTATTTATATAGATATATAAAAATAACAGTAAAACGTATGTTCAAGTACTAGATTACGTTACATCTTTGAAACTATAGTATTATAATATTTACTGAAAGCTTTTTTCTTCCACATTCTAAAACCTCTAAAGTCTATTGATTATTCTACATGAGCGACGTCTTAAAATACAGGACGCAGGAGACGCAACACACGCTACAGAAAAGTCACATACATAGAACGAATGAAATATTTTTGTTTGGTTATTACAGACATGGGTCTTGGCATTGACCGGCTGTAGTCCCTTGAGTGATGTTACAATACCGAACTTTGTACGGTGATCAATAGACTCCCGTGGGCGTCATTAGGTGCTTCTGGTTTTGATTCTGAGCTCTTTTATTTAGACGTATTGAAAGTATCGTGGAGTTATACTATATTTTTGTTATTTTAAGAGATTTTAGGATAGTTTTAAATTATTATAGAAAGTATATAAAATAAAATGTAAATCTGTAAGATTTAATGTAATGAAAATAATATAATTTATCGTTTCGCCGTAAATTTTATTTAAATTCTATTGTTTTTTTTCATAAATAAAAATATGAGCTAGTTATTTTTGTTGTGTCATTAAAAAATTTAAGCCATGATTACTAAAAAAGACCTCCATTCCTTGTATAATTTACTATATCGTTTAAATTTGTCAACCTATTTATAAAGTAACAGTTTCTTATTACATTTTTGGTCTAAATGTTAAAATTAATCAAAATTAAAGAGAAATACAACTTTGTAATTTCCTCATTTAAAATTATTTTAAAGGAAGGTCATGTTTATTATGTTAACACACGAACAACTTCGCGAGTTGTTATATTTTTACCAACGCGCATTATTTTTACTTCAACTTAAGTACTTTGCGAGTTTATATTTAATCTAAGCTTTTGTTTAGTGTCGCGTCTACATTTTGCTTGGTTTATAGCGAAGTTATGAACGCTGTATGTAAGTTAAAGTGGACCGCGGTTTATTATTTGTAGCGTCTGATGTCGGAGATGTAATATGACGTGGAGCGATGGTCCCTCAATGCCAGTGAAAAGCTAAGTTTGAAGCGACAGGAGTCACGTACCCTCAAGTGCTCCGTAACAAGTGGATCCCTAATACGAACATTTATGAACACGTCGCGGCTTGGCCAGTCTAATTCGCCTTTTAATATTCGGGCGTCCTCTCGTGGAATTCTCTAGAACTTTGCTAATTCCACTCTTGCTGAAATATTTTTCATAGCCGCCCGGATGAGTGAGCGAAATTGGAGACAATGTACGGTGTATACGCTCGGAATTTTTATGACTTAGCCCGGCCATCGCGGAATAAAACGAGTTTTACTTATTGTTTACAACATCATAATTTCTGTTGTCTTTTGTTTAAGTTGAATAAAATGTCGTACAGCTTTATAATGTATTTTTATATAATAAAAACTTGTAGTGGTTATATCATCATCATAATGTAGTAAGTTTTTAATAAAAACGTAATATAATTCACATGGGCTTTTCAAAGAGCGATATCAATGAACTCGCACTTGTAACAATTTCCTCTAATGTTTCTCATTCGTACTAAGCTGTGGCTCTATTATTAGGTATTTTATTTAAGGGGAGACACCCGCCGAGTCCCCAGAGATACCTGTCGCATTAATTTGCGACGTAGGCACGTTTAAGAGTGTCTCTAAACCTTAATTTTTTCTCCTTTGTCGCTTACGAGATTTACTACGCTCCTACAGTTATTAGACATTCTGATATTTTTGTTTTCAACCGTTTTTAAATTTTCCTTGTGTTTTATGGACGTTTTATAAAGTTCTTTTCTTTTTTGTTTCAACTTGAACGTCTTTATTCTCATTTGATTTAAGCGTGCCTAGTTCACTGTACAAAGTTTCACTTTAGTCACAAATCGAGTTTATCTTTAAGTTTTGCTTAAAAATACCGTTTTAAAAGAATAACTCTTAGATACTTATAAAACAGTATAATACGACGAATAACGTGCTAAATGAAACATTATTTATGAGCAATAATAAAATAACTTTGTATTTATAGTTAAAAAGGGCGATGGATATAAAAACAATAAACTCTGTCTACTGAAACGAAATCCTGAACTTACGGTATTACGAGGGCGCACACAACAATTGTTGAATTACGAGCATTACATTCGGCAGCGCGATTCATCAAAGCAGGCATGCGATATCGCTATTTGTGAACCTAGCATTTGTCAGAGCTAGTATCTGCACAATCACTACGTTTGTCGTATTGTTTGTTTGTGTGCACGTCTATACGAACGCGTATGGACACTGTGACACATTGGTTTGTAAACAGCCTGCCTATATTTGGGTATAACGTTGATACAGCGTGTCACCGCTCCCTGGAGCCTAATAAAACGTATTTAATGCATATCGGAATTAGGTCGACATCGATTCAATCTTATTAGGTTTTAGTCGCATTAACCTTTACGTTTATAACGTTGAGAATTGCTAATCCGATCCCTAAACGTATATTTTTGTTAGTGGTAGCTTTCATTAATTTTTTATACAAGGTGCTTAGTTGGCTACTTCGTTTGCATTTCGAGAAGTGAAACGTATTCTTAATACTGAGCTATAAACAAAAACTTTGCAAGATTTTATTAAAATCCATTCAGTGGTCCAATAAACATATTTACGAATTGTACTTATTTGGATGCTATATCTTTGATAATGTTTCTCACGATGAATCTTTTCAAAGAACATATTATTATGTATATACGGCTTTGTTGTAGTGTTGTATTATTACCAGATATAAATGAATAAATACAATACGAGAGATAATGGTTGCGAAACTTTGATACGTAGTTGGGAACAATGCATCAAATGATTACAATTACTCATCCTGCCAAATTAGAACTGTCAGTTGTTTCTAGAAATTCTCTAACAATGCGATTGTTTTCTCACTTTGGTCGCTTCTGCGGTTACTTTGGCAGTTCGGAAACAGTCCGTTCGTAATGGTCAGCTTTCGTCCGTCAAATACCAACAATTTCAGGAACAATGCGTCTGCGAGTTTAGCCGTCTTGAATATATTGATTTTGCCTTGTAAAAGTTACTTGTTATATAGAAGTTGGGTGAGTAGTCGTTTTAGTTTCAGTTATCTTATGTGTTTTGTTACGTGCCGATTGTGTTTCAATGAAAGGAGCGAGTTCGTAGCTACCTATAATGTTTGATGGCTGAATGAAGACTGTTTTTTTTTTCTTTGAGAAAATATTTCTGAATAGAGTTACTTAATAAAAGTTGTAGGATTAATATTTTAGTATTTTATGCAATAGATGATTTTGTTTTAATATACTTCTTTATCGATTATGAAATTAATTGTTAATATTTGAAGTCGTATTTATTATGAATTAAATTAAAGAGAATATTTACTTTTTATATTTGATGTACACATTATTTTTACCTTATTTCTGAAAGTAATGAAAATATAAGTCTATATTAAGAATAATCTGATGATTATTATTCATATCTAGTAGGTTTAAAACTTTAAATATGCTATAGTTTCATTAAATAATGATACATATCATATTTGCTTACACTATTTTTGTTAAATAGAATTTAATTAAAATATGATCTTGAATATACATGTTCTATTGGCAGTATTTAGTTGCTAACTAATTCTAAGTAATCCATGAAGGGGTCTTGCAAAAACTTCCTTGGAGTGTTTCAGTCTCAGTCATGTTTGTCAGAATGAATTTTAAGCTCTTTGACATAGGTATACGAAAACGGACGGGGGATAGTTCTTGCGAACCCGCAACGATAAACCTTTAGAAAAGCGGTTCACAAATAGGTTTAGTGGTCGAGTTGGCAACTTTTTAATTGAATAACTTCGGATTTACGATACAAAAAATACTATTTTTTAATGTTTACACGCTGTTAAACTTCGAGGGAGTGTATTTATGGAAATTTAAAGTAACATTTTTATTATTATTTTTGTCTGGAGAACCGAGTCGCTCAAGTTTCTTCATTGTTTAAAATTCTGTTATTTTCATGTTATAGCGGCGGAATCAACAGGTTGCGTTACGCTATGCTAAGAGCTGAGCTAAGAAAATCCCGGTTTCCTGCTCGCTAAGACTCTAGACATCCGTGCAATATTTCGTTTATTTTTTTATATTGCGAAAATCGCGTGAGCATATTCGATTGTTTTAAGAAATAAATAAACAATCAGATGTATATAGATCGTTGGAAAGTTATCTCTAAAAAGTTATTTAGCCCTATGCCCTTTACGAAAATAATCAAATCCGCCGTAAACAAGAGGCCAACTTCCATTTGCGGGATACGCGTGGACACACAACATTATACACCCAAATTGAATTACGGTCTTACTTTCGGCAAGTCAGTTGAAAGTGGGAGAAAACTCAATAAAAACGAATCAGAATAAGTAGACTTCGGGAAATGCCATAAAGAAAAAGTTTTAATTTGTTTAAATATTTCCGCGGGAGGATGTTCCCAGTGGTTCCCAGAGTTCGTGCGGCATTAAGTCGCCCGTGGCGGCCTAATGGGACAAACCACCTGGTCTTAAAGACGACATAACAATTAACTCGAAGAAGAAAATATTAGTTGAGCTAATAGAACCACTCGGATACACTCCGCCCTCTGCCCTCAATAAATAACACCCCTTCCTGAGGATAGACTGTACAATTTTGTCGTATTTACGTAATGATTCTCCAAGGAGAGAACTCTCAGGAAAGGATAGCAGCATTTTATTCCTCTGTTTTTATAGGCGAATTGATTGGGAACCGGAATAATATCGGAATAGGATTACTTTTCTTTATAAGTTCGTGAGAAGCGTGAAGCAATCTTGCTAACTTATAAATATTATATACTAAAATATATTAATCCGGTACGGCAGTCAGACTTCTTCATAACTTCCTATAAAAAACTAATTGACAGCTATATATATTCTTATTTTATTAAACGACACTCAAAAGTGACTATAATCGTAAAAAAAATGTATTTCATAAATCATATTTAAACATTAACTTAAAGAAAAATAATTCCATTTAAGTATTCAATATAATATTGATATGAAATTTAAATAATCTTTTAAAAGTATAAAATGGGTACAAGCAAAAATATATTCAAAACATTCACGAATACGGTTCAAATCTTATCAGCGATTACGAATGTCTCGAACCGTGAAGGATCGATGAATAAAATATGAAAGAAGTTTAGGAAAAGCCGAAAACGTTTTACGTATTTGAATAATCACTTTAACAAACAAAACTCGGAATCCGCTTCATTACTTATTAACCTGTGCTTTAGTACGACACAAAGTGAAATCTTTAGGGAAGAAAATGATCTTCGTAGACTATAATAGATTTGGGATTTAATAATTAGATAAGAAAATACGTAAAATGTTATTTAAATTGTAACTTCTTTTATGCTAAGAGAGAAAGAGAGCGAGAGATTGGATAAGTTTTATTGAGAATGTTTTATAAGAAAGTAATGTACCTAATATAACATTAAAAAGTATATTCAGTTGTCAAAGCAGCGTTTAATTTGATGAGTTGCCGCCATCACGTGACCCGCATAAACTTATCACTGAAGTAAGCCCATCGCTTTTAATGATTAGGGCATTTTCAAACTTTACACCACTTAAAACTTGGGACCTGGCCTGAACTGTGGCCCGATGTTAATTACCAACTTTTTAAAAACTGCAATTCATAATAGACAGCGCGGGTGAAAGATGAATGATGTGTTGGGTTTTTCATTACACTTTTTCGCCAAAAGTTTCGTGGAAAATGGACGAACAAAAACAACTTGAATTTGACAGCTGGCTTGTATAAAACATGCAAAGGGGTTCGGCCTTCCATGGATATTGTATTCCTCTGTGCGGCATTGAAAGAGACGAATCATCTAGATTGCCTATTCATTTATTTATTTTACTCTCTTTTATTCTTATCTATTTAATTTTTGTTTTAATACGACATTTATTGAATTAAAATTACATAAAAGGACTGTATAAAATCTTTAAAACGACTTGTTTCATTCAATCTTCTCTCGTTGATATTTATTTAATATCCGCGACGTATTTGAAGTATTTAATTCTCCTAAGTTTAACTTTCATTATAAAAGATATCACGATATATCTAGTTAATAAAATGTTAACTTCCATACTTTATCAGAGTCGAGCAGCGATAGAGGAAACTCGACAGCTAAAACCTCTTTTCTTTTATCTTTAAACAATCACAAGATTGATGCGTGTTTTCAATACGATGAAACCCGGCATAGCCCGGTCATTAATAAAGCGAACGGAAATCGAATGTATAGTGAAATTCACTGCAATGGTAAATTGGCTCAGGTGCTAAACGTTCCGGCCAATATGTTTTGGTATTCGATATTGAGATAAATGAAATAGCCCGTAAAATACCTCGAACTGAGCTATTTTTTTCTATTAAACAGGGAAAGGAACTTATTAAGTTGAGATTTATAAAACAACTTTTACCCGTACTTCGAAAATATATAAAATATTTTTACGTATATTTATTAGATTTTGAAGTATTGAATTAATCTGGAACTACTCGATTAAATACTTTATAGGATATCCTTCCAGAATATTTACATATTTGTAAATTGTTTAACAGTTTTACTTTATTTTTTTTTTAATTATACTTTATCTTTAAAATATAGACAGGTACTAAACAAGTTTTTTTTTCATGAATAATCCGCATACGATTAACAAAACAGATGAAAGACTGAGGTTCTAGATGTCAATTCAATAACGCTCAAGGTTAAACAATCATACCAAGACTTTAACAAAAGACGTTTATAACAATGTTACAAGTTCAAACCACCCCTTTCATTGAAATTATTCAGTCATCATCTGATTTCGTGAATTATGCGACTGACGCGCTCCATCTTAGGCACTTATCATGAATAGAGTTGACATCCATTGTGATATTTTATTATGACTTTATGAAATGCAACGGGCCGCAAGATATTGTTAAATCCTTACAATAGAGAGTCTGCCTTCGTTGGGTCGAGAGCGGAAAACTTGAACAAGGTTCTCAGCTCCGAAAGTGACAAAGAATCTATACACATTATACATAATAAATTCATTTGTATTACTTTCCTTCGGAGTTATCCGAGGGATAAATAAACATCGCATGTGCCTAATACGATAACTAACTTGTTTTCATAACAGTTATACCCCGTCGTATATCATATAAACTTTGATAGGTATTTACTTCATAGCTTATATTATATAGCGAATGAAATAAATTGATATCTTCTGATATAGTTTCGTTATTGAATATCAAGTGAAATGAGAACTCGGCGCGTACCGGGTACTATACCGTATATTTATTATTTTGAAGAGGGCGGTGCATCTTGCGAGTGCGGTCGCCGGCGCGTGCCTGCATGCCGCCGTCGCTACTTCACTTCCAATCTGCATATAAATCGAGTATCCATAATGACGTCGCTATCGCAAGCATCCCGAAATTCGTTCAAAATCCGATAAGCCCTGCCGGTGAAAGCCCTAATCCAGAAGTTCGGATGACCCCGATAGTAGATAGACCTACCGTCTTCTATTATGTAAATTATCAGCCACATGAAAGTTTTCGACGGACACGGCGGCCACTAAGTTTGTGGGCAAAAGTTATGATATTGATCTACGTTATCTTTTGAAGGATCGCAGGTACTTAGCCACATAGAATATCTCTAGTTCGTTAAGTTTTGACGGGCTTCCGAATTATTCGCTTTGAGGATATTACATATAGTCCATTGTTGGGTTTATAAATACACCAGGTCATTAATGTAAAACTGAGGGTGGGAGTGGAAGGACCTCGCTAAAGTAGTTTACATACGCCTTTGGAAATTACAGGCGTGTATTAGTTACTGATACATATTTTTAAACATTAGGTACTCAAATTTTATATCGTTACAAACACTTTTTCAAGTATCTGGAGTTAAATACTGTACCCGTCCACATTTAGCGACACAGCGTTATTATCGAGTTTTGATAATTTTTTTAAAGAATTACTTATGCTTTAAGTATAAATTTGTAGCGTTTAGTATAAAAATATTTTTCCTTTAGTTGGCCATATATTTTTACTTCCTAGAAGTTGATCCTTAAAAGTACCATTTTTAGATGGTGCAATAATACTGAGTTTATTTGTTCAAAATTAGCGCTTTCGCTAACATATTTTTAAACGTATGATGCACTTTTAGTTTTGATCAAAATCGGCTCCGAAACTCGTTTAAGTATGTTTCCGAATTACATATAGTTTCAGATTTGACTAACCACGCCCAGTTAAAACATTCAGCCTGTACCTATATAGATTTTTACATGTTATAGGTATTTATTTACTCATTAAAGTCATATTTTCAGCAAATCACACATAATATTTTGTAGAATAAAAAGTCCCAGACGAATTGAGAATCTCATCATTTTTGGAAGTCTGTTAAAAATCATAGCATATGTAAAATGTATTGTTTTTTTCGTGGATAGTTTCAAATTCTTTATTATTCGCCTCATATTGTATTGAGTAACGTACAATATTTAGTTTATCAATATCAAAGTCATGAAACAAAGGAAAAAGTTTCACAAGTTTCGAAATAATTTCTCTATTGATAAGAATAAGATAGTATACGATAGCATCAAGTAGGTGGAGAGCAAGTTTCTCATCGACATTTTTCTATGGAAACTTTTTAAACGGTATGACGTTAAAGTATAAAACCTTTTAAGTGCTTATGCGATTGAAAGCACGTAACTAAAGGAATGTGAGATGTTGTTTCGAAGTAGGTATAATTTTAACTTTCCAAAGGAAAAATATTTCTTTACACATTTCCGGGGCCGTATAAATGAATAACGTAGTGTAAAAATATTTTGTTACACTTTATAAAACGATATATCAAGAATAATGAAGGTGAATATTTATTCAGAGCACTCGAACTGTAGGCGTGGTAACATAATATTGATAACACAATGCTTCCGACGGCGTGTGCTGGCGCTGCCTTCCAAAACTGCGTTATTTTCATAAGGCACGGGCCTTGCCCTGACCTAGTTCCTTTTAATCCATCGCTTACCTATAAGGTTTTATTGGCAATGGCCCATTACGACCTACATTATCAACATCATCATCCGATTTTACTATTTCCAGTCACGTAATCTCCAACGACGAATATAAACCATACACCCAGCATAGTTCCAGCTAAAATAAGGGACTCGATTCGATTTGTATGAACGGCGAAGTGAGATGGAAATGTATTTTCGTAAAACTTTTTCAATAATACTCGAGTCGTAAAATATCATGTCATTTTACATCACGAGCCTTTTTGGATTTTTTTTTCCGTTCTAACATAGCGATGGAATCAACTTCTAAGACAAATATGAATAGGAAAATGAATTATATGGAAAGCTCCTTCTGCGTGACGTGTGAGAGATTGCGTCGCTTCGCGTCGACCTCTGAATTTAACCAGTCGTTTGTGCGCCGCGCAAAACTTGCCTCGAGGTTACATTAAGCCGATTGCCGGCGTCAATCAAAACCCGCCTTTTTGCGCGATACCATAATATACGCACAAAACCAACCAGATATTTTAGCTAATGTTTTTATTGTGGGGATTTGTGTTCCGTAAACTGGTATTAACCGTATTTAAAATGAAATAGAATTTATATTTTCATAATTTTTGTAGATGTCTTTTTTTATCGCGTTATTCAAAAACCATAAATCGCTGGTCTCAAATAATTTATTTATCAGCATAATGCGCTGATAAAAATATTAGTTTCAAAAGTTTTATTACTTTTTCGTATATCTTAATGGACATATCCAAGTAATTCGAATGAGAAACATAACGTTTCTTTTATTCGAAGAATTCAACAATATCTATTCCATTCCCTTTGAACATTGGCAGTTAAGAAAGTTATTGCTTGTAATAACTAAGCATTAGGAGATTCATTAAATCCATTGAAGGAATTCTTAGCAGCTCCTCGATGTAACGAGACGAGACAGCCCATTTTCCGTCCGGCCTTGCCGACCTTCGGTCTATCGTGCAGGGTGCCTTTGCTGATAAATTAGAAGTCTTAAAACTGGTGGCAGGTGATTCGACACGAATTCCAAGCTCCTAGAATCCCCCTTACCTTACGAAAGTTTCAACAATTACTTCCATTTGCAATTTATGTCTTGGGTTACCGATAAAATGGAGCTCGCACAGGTGACTCCCCAATTTTTTATTATCCGTCCAACTTTTTTCTATTAGACCTTTTTTTGTATGTTAAATAGCATCGAGTAATAAAATTATTATGTATATGAATTATAAATCACGTTGATACAAATACATAAAACACGATTTAATTTTAATCTTCTTTGATTTCAAAAAGAAACATGCCTAATTTTATGAATAGTACAACGATTTTGCTATTAGATACATAAATAGTGCGTTAACTTATAAAGGCGATTCCTTTGTTTAAATTAAAATACCTATAATTTATTAATCATCAAAATACCTTTCTAAGCATTAATCAATTTAAAACCAAACCCTATATACGAGAAAATGTAATAAGCTGTAAATGAAAAACCAGGGAATATTTTTGAAAATTTTCTCACGGCATAGATGTATCTGTTTTTGAGTTATCGATTACCATCAATCATGAATTGAAGCAGCTTTGCATGCGATATGCGTGTGCACAGTGCAGCGGCTCTATAAACGGAATAGGTATATGAATGATCACCGTAGAATTTCCCATCAGCTTGTTAGTTTATGTGCATATTTACTACGGTGTGTGTCATCCTTGTTATGAAGAATTTTAAGGGAAAATATTAATTTCAAAAGTTTTGTTAGATACGAATTGTCGGTAGTGGGTAGTGATTGCGTAGTGGTAGTAATGTTTTATCTGCAACCCAAGACATAAATAATAAACAAACAATATTAAAATACATATTTTTAATATACAAAGTTAATATATAAAAGAATTATAAGCAAGAATAACACGAAGAAAATCGCCTACGAAACCAAATAAGCTGTCGATAGCTAAACAAGGTTTGTGAACAGTAATCCATTTATTGCGAATGAAATAAAGATGGCGAGATTGGCTCACAACGCACTTACACAAATTTCTTTCCCATGTCTTCGAGGATGAATAATAGATGGTCTGACCTAACGATACATGGAAGATCTACGTTTTAAGTTTAATCATTATGTTCTTTATCGCCGTTTTGCTTCGATCTGATGTTTATTTACGATACAAGTTATGTTTTTTTTTCTTCTTTTAATCACATTTACCATTTTTGTTTTACGTTCGGAATATTTCAATGATTATCAGTTGTTTTATTTTAACTAGCTGTGTCCCGTAATTTCACCCTATATAGTGTTTATCTTCCCTTCTTGAATCCGATAATGTTTAGTGAGCGGGAACTAACAGACAGACGGACAGAAATTGTGAAAAAAATTTAAAATCGTGTTTTTTTTGTAAGTATCATGTATACTTTTATATACATTTAGTTAAAAGCTGTTAATTTTAAATTACAAGCAGACACTTCAAATTTATTTACTTTTTTTAGATAATCGTCATTTTAAGTCCTAAGTAATGATATTATTATTTTATACAAAATATATTGACGTTTCGTTTAATGACTACTTGTATATAACTAAGAACAAGCATCTTTCTGTGTGTAGATATATGTATACATACAAACGCAAATTACTTACCGACAACCACCCGAATACTTATTTGATTTTTAATTTAATATTTATGAATATAAATTAAATAAGGGCTAATATTTCGTGGCAATAAATATATGCTTATAAAGGATTAGTAGATAATACACATAAATATTTTCTCATAATTTTGCTTCATTATATTGTTAGAGGAATTTTGTTTGAATTCAAACAATTTCAAGAACAATTAAGACTACTATAAATACGCTCGTTTAATTCTCCAAAAGTGCTATTACGAGTATTAAAAGTTAATTGTATATAATGTTGAATTTATAAAATAATTAAGCAATTAAAATATCTATCTATCTATCTAAAATATCCTTCTAGACAAATATACTATATTCTGATCGACCGTGTTTGTGATACAAAAATACCATTTAGTTGTAATAATTGCACGAATTATTGTAACATACGTAGGATTGAATTTCAGTTATAAAATATTTTCGGTGAAAAATATTAATTTAATACCTGCATAAATTGAATAATTTTTAGGAAATATTTAATGAAGATAAATAAATTGTAAACACCGTGATGAAATGTCGACAAAGTAACGAACAGTTTTTCATTTTTTTGTATTGATATTTCTGCTTAAAATATTATATTACCTTTTTGGAATCACGTAACATAAAATTTCGTAGCAATCACATTATTGAAAAACATCAGTCAATTTTTTAGATATCTGAATTCAATGGGAGCGTGTTTTCAACGGAAATTTCTCGTGATAGGTAAAAAGCGTCGATTTTGTTCAGTATACGATAAATAAAAACTGGGCCCACATTTCGTAGTGTTACTTTATAAGCAGAGCACATCGGGCCGAGCGCTGTTGCAAATGGCGCGAAACGACAATTTTAAAGCATAGCATTGAATATACGTATTATGTACCTAGCGTTTGCACGTACGCCGCGATTACTCGCCCGTTCGCTGAGAGCAAGTGTGCGCTGCTTTTAACGCATTACCATGAATAATATATACTCAAATTGAAATGTCGCTTTCGTGTCGCTCCATCTGCCTATCTGCGCTCTCCCGCCAACCTCTTTCTGTATTCTGCCGTTAGATCGCACCGCCAATGGGCTTTACCTTTTATCGAAAACGGCAACTTTTTTAGAAATCTTCATCGCACGTTCTAGGAAGAAAAATTCGAAATGGGTTTTTTTAAAGAACATTCCGATGGCAAAACAGGCAAGTAGCTAGTTTATTTCTTATCTTAAGATTATATATTTAATTATTAAAATACTTAAGCGAATTTCCAATGAAAACAAATATTTGTTTTCGACACTAAATTGGTAATTAAAACTATCTTCAAAAACAAAAACAACGATGTATTATATTATACTTACTAATGATTAAATTTCTTCCATTCTTAACAACTTTCCGAAATAAATACTGGTTAAATTAAAGCAGAGATAATTGTTACACGATCCAAAAGCGTAGTAACGATATAATTCAGAATATTACTTTCACCGAACGGACCTCCTTTATACCGCGAGCAAAACGGAAGAACCATAAATTGTAGCTTTAAATATTTAATTTATAAAGAAAACGGATTAGCGAGTAATTGTGAAGAAATTAATACGCACGGAATTCGAAGTTACGATTTAAATTTCACTAATGGAGTCCTTACTATGTTGTAAGTTATTTAGAAAGGTCTATAAATTGGGCATTAAATGTAATCACATGTTCATTACGCGAATTAAGGGAGATATCCTTACAAACTATTAAAAGGGACCTTACGACCCTAAGAACCGTAAAAGCGAGGGTCACCTACAGAAATCAAAGCCAGTCTTTATTTATGACCTGGACAGGGCTGTCCTATTCGGCCGAGATAAGTCCCCGTATTATACATACGTAACCTAGTTTATACTGTTAAGGCCACCTTGCTCCATCTTGGGTGAAGATAACATCTCCATTAGATGTAGAACTCATTCATCGTGTGTGCGTCAGCTGAAGGGCCAGCTCAGGGTCTACATAATTACATTTGTAAGGACACACACAAATATACTTACTACGATTTATTTTTATATACGAAATTTAACATTTATCTTTTAAACCTTTAAATAGTAACTGTTTTAGCACTGATTAATTATAATCCGTTTATGGCAATTGTCTTAGTAAAATGCGTTTTTAATGTAAAGAAATACAGTTTTAATTTAATATATTAAAATCAAACGTCGTAATAAGCAATAACTTGTTACATTTTAGATGAATGGTCATTTATCAAAAGCATCCCGGCATTATTTCGCTTCAGGGTTTCCTTTAGTTTCTGCTTATCTTGGCTCATAAGCCACGGCCTATCTGGCTAATCCATAAAGCACTACAAATAAGTTTGTTTAATACTCAGAAGTAGGAATTAGCGTTGAGTGTTGCGTTAGTGTGCGGGTCCGTCCGTAATCAGATTAATTAGATGATTTTGTGGTTGTTATTAAAAGTTGAGCCGGCTGAAGCGCAGCTCTGTTACCTCCGCCAAGATAGCGGGCTTATGCGCCGCGTACATACTGCTTAACGGATATTATACGTGTGCCGGGAATTCTCTTTAATGTTTTAGTATTTTCGACTGAGGTTGTGAACTCCGTGCCGTTTTGTTTGTGCGCTACAGTGGGCGGCTGGAATAATTCACTTAAGCTTTACTGGGAAAGATAATTAGGATTCTACGTCGGTTGATGCAAAATGAACGCGAAAAACAGGGTAGAAGATTTTTTGTGCTCATTCAGAAATTGAATTTTATATTTGTAGACGAAAGTTTTAACGAGATGAACACATATTTCCTTCTGCATTTAGACACAAATGAGAACGTCTATTTTATTTACGTAATTAGATAAATCTACGAATAAGTATCAGTATGAAACGTAAGAGCACTGTGGAATACTATGAATGTTCTATATTTTTGTGAGAATTTTAATAGTCAATGAATAAAAAATATTCTAAAGTTTATGTGGATTTAGTGAATTGTAATGCAACGTGTGACAATGTGGGCACAACAGGCAGTAGATAGGTAGGTCTCTTAGCAGCGGATCACGGCCCGCTGGGCATAGAACGCGCGACCGAACACGGCTCGTGTGCTGTCAATCATAAAACAAAAAATCGGTGAAA
This sequence comes from Hypolimnas misippus, assembly GCA_037950945.1. Taxonomy (NCBI): domain Eukaryota; kingdom Metazoa; phylum Arthropoda; class Insecta; order Lepidoptera; family Nymphalidae; genus Hypolimnas; species Hypolimnas misippus. The sequence goes on from JBBEEQ010000024.1 coordinate 5,605,730, forward strand.
TTCGAGTGGCTAACTCCCTGTTTAGCATTGGAATACCACTGAATGTGTGAACTTTAACAGTTATAAAGTTCGATTGATAAATACTCAATTCAGCTGAAAAATAAAACTATCGTATGTTGTGTTACATAAATCCGATATTATTCTCCTTTGAATCTCCCAGTAATGCTGCATGGCTCGAATTGAATAGCATTTCCAGTTTATTTTTTTCAAGTTCTCTCTTTAAAAGCCGGTCAGCGGCAGTCGCATGTGTGTTCCTGGCCTGGGGGCGATAATGTGCCGTGCACCGATTCGTCTAGTCCATTCTTTTGTTATTTCGTCTTTGTTCCCCGTGAAAGGTGGTATTGTTTTCTCGTTGGAATGGTTAGAGATTGCGCTAAGAGTCGAGATTAGTGACAACGTGATGTGCATGCGTAAACATTCGATTCCGATAACCGATTTAACTAGGGCGTGCTGTTTTAATTTAGTACTTAACGAAGTCTTTGGCCGAAATGAACGTCACTAAATGTAATATCAACATAAACGTTTAGCTGATTACGGACGGAGCTTGGTTATTCTGCCCAAATGTTCTAGCCTGTTGGACAAGGTATAAGCGTTTAGTTCAATGCACTACAATACGAAGTGCAGTAGGCAGTTCGTGCGAATTATGCAAGCCCTCAATTGGATTAGGCGTTCCCTTGCCAGCGTACATCTAATCGGTGCAGTCTGAGCGACGTGTTGCCTGCGCCACCGTGACATGTCTCATGATTTTTATTCATGCAACGAAAAAAGTATAGTTTTTAACATATTTTTTTGTTAATTTACATTGAGGAAGGTTTTATGTATGTTTGTATTTTTATCTTTTTTAAATACAAGAACAGGACCCATTAAATAGCCGTTTCGTTGAATTTATTGAATACGATACGGAGGCTGTTTAGAAATTTTAGCTTTGAGATTTCATTGCCCGTGAATATTTCGAAATTTAAAGTTAAACTCTGTCGATTCGCTAAAACCGGCAAATGCGAAGTGGTTGTAATGGTTTATTTAATTTAAGTACATCCATATGGCGTGCCATGCGGCGTTATCACCAACAAAACGGACAGGTCGTCCCCTTGAGAAGCCCAAAGGGTTTCGGTTTTGGTAGACACTCAATAATTAAAGTCGTTGAGATTCCAGGCGCATTGTTGCGGCACCACCTGTGACGGGAGGGACGCTTAACGGGAAACAATCACGTTAATGTTTATTATAATGTCCGATTTATCGGCAATTCTCATTTACGTTCCACGTTTCGAGTTAAACTCGCAGAGGCTTATTAGCGCGCACGCGCTGCGTAGCCGATTTTACTGCGTGGTTCGGCTTAACGGCCTGAAGCTTAATTAAAACTAAAACGACTCGACAAATATATTGATCAGTCTAATACCCGTTGTTATTTACGTTGATCAGGCTGTTTTCCCTAATGATTGCAAACGGAGGCGCAATTAAAAGAGAGGTCGGTTTGTTTAAATTCTTTGTACTTGTTATATTGTATGTATGCAGTTAGACGTCATAAAACTCATCACACTGTAGGTGTTAACAGGACGGAGAAGCCGCGCAAACGCAAGTCTTAACCGAGTTTAAAATATTAACTTTACATACATGATTTGTAATAAATTTTAATTATTTTTCTTATTTTATGCTATTTATTACACATTATTTAAAACAGTTTCGTTTAAATTATATTTATTGTATTTAAATGCATTGATCAAAAGTAATAATATTCAAAAACTAATAGTTACAAGGAAAATTAATACTACGAACGCTGCATATAATTTAAAAATTAAAAAATAGTGTTGAGTCAAAATGTGAAAATGAAGAGGCGGTATATGAGTGAAATTAATATGATCGAGAGCCGGAGATAATGGTACGAGCGCGTAAAACTCGCAATTATAGGACTTAATTATTATAGCGATATTTTCCCTTTAGTAATTGGTTTCGATTCAGGTTCGCGTAACTAATCTTGTAATATCGTATTGTTGTTATTGCTTGGAATGAAGTTGTGTAGTTTGGCCGAACTTTCTCATACTATTCCTGAAATGTTTGTTGTTATCGTGTTTATATGAATACAGATGTATACGATGAGCTAACGTGATATAGGATTATGAGTAGAATGTGTTTTGGTTGTTTGAAAATAATTATTTATTATATCATTGAATTTTTTTTCGATTTTGTTAGTGTAAGATTATATGTTTTGGTACTAAGGATTTTCTTTTTTTATGAAAAAATACTAACAAAAATTTTTAGCTAGCGAATGTTATCCGTGGTTTAAGAACCTAGCTGAGGCTAGTTTACGGTTACGCATAATTTTATCCTATCAGATAGTTTTATCCTATCCAAAGGTTCCGTCAAACTGTAATCATTCACACGTAAGCCTTCTCAGGAGTTGGTTCCCGAATTTATGTGCAAATACGCTTCGGGACTGCCCAATGTGCTAATGAAAGGCGATACATTATTCAAACTTTGAATTATACAGTGGCATGTAAATCGATATTCTCACCGCATAGCCGCAGCAGCCTGAACCATTCGAAGAATGAGCGGAATTGTAACTGAAGGGTCTAGAAATCACCGCAATTGTAATTAGAGGCCTACGGGCTATCGTCGTCGGCAGTTATGCAGAGATTCTGACGAATTTATTATATTCCTGTTATCGTTTAATCGTTTTGTTACCACCCACTGTTTGCTTATTACAAATTTTTTGCTCCGATGCTTTAGATTCTCTGACTTCCATTGCACATAGCTATCCATTCTAGAAAAATGGACACGAAAAATTATAATATCGTTAACAGTGTAAATATAATTTAGAAGAACGTTTTAAAGAACGCAATCTACTTTTAGCACTAGCATCCGGTATAACTGGAAATCGGACCAACAATATAGGGAAACATTTTATTGAGAATCGCAAAATGGAAAATCTCACTCGAATGACCATGTACAGGCGTTGATTAGTACGGTAGAAACAAAAACTATTCCCGAACCGGGCGCAATAAACGAAGTGGAAAAAGTCGATATGGGAGGATCTGATTGTAGAACGTAAGCGGCAATCGCAGATATGCGTTTTACACTGAATGCGCATTTTTAAATGATTACTGTCCCCTCGGCTCCTGGGGCGCAGATGCGTCCCTCGCCCGTCGCGTACAGACTACGAAACTAAAAATTCCCTTCTAATTCAAAGCAAAATCTAGCGAATATTGTGTAAAGCTTTTATTGGTCATTTTAAAAGCCTAACTGTGATAATAGTGAATATTTTTTTTTATATTTACTGCTTTATGTGACTCAACGCGTAAACAATGTTTTATAGAAACAATGCTATTTTTCATGACAGATGAAAATATTTTTCTCTTGCATGTTCCGCTTTGTGTGTACGTTGCGTCATAACCATTGATTGCTTCTGCACAATCGGACCACATGCACGCACTGGCCTCTCCACAAAGGACGGTGGAATCAATTAGATAAAAGAAATACGACGTAGAAGATTTTCATCATCCCGCTGTGAGCTTTGACCGGTAATGCCTCATAACGTGTTCATATCGTGATCTGTTCCACATTATACTACATTCTATTTTTGTTTACGTTGCTAAAGAAGATACTTTAAATATTATATATGTTATATTCGAAAATAACACAGATAACTTATTATCAAAATAATGCAACTTCAAAATAACTTATCCTTTTTCGAATAATATTTTACTAGTAAAAGATTGCTTTTTATATTAAAAAAAAAAACAGAATATTCATAGCTCCGCGCCCAATTAGTTTAAAAAAAATTAACCACAAAAGTTAAATCTCCGCTTTATATCCTTTGCATTCATCCGTTGCCAATGCATAAAAATATAGCCTGAAAAATTTATTATTTCTACCAATCTCCGGACGATGGTGATATTTAAAAATAAAAGGTATGTACCTAGCAACACAAACATAAACGTATCAAATAACTGAATAAAATGAAAAAAAAAATATCCGTTGCGAAAACGAATTCATTCGTCGGATATGTAAAATGTTAAAATATTCATCTACCCGCAGCTCCGTACACCGGAATTCATGGGCGAATATAGAGCACACAAAACTGCCGCTACAGCAAACCTCACCGCATCAAAACAACAACTGGCACATTTAATTAAAATAAATAAAAGGAATCATATTGTGCGAGTGGCGTCACTCGACCCACTCGCCTTTGCGTGCACTGACAAAATTTCGACAAGCGTATCGATGTAACTATCGCCCCAATGTTTGCAATGAATTTAGCGGAATGGACTCGGTCTACTCATCAAATTTAACTGCCAAATTACCTAATGTTGCATCAATACATATTTTATGCCAAAGTATAGTAATGTAGGCAAATAACGCAAACTTGAACTGCAATGGCTATAAATATCTACCGAAGCATGTCGAATATGAGAAAGATGCAACACTCTAAAATGGCATATCTATTCCAAACGGAAGCTAAAATAGTATCGAGTTACAAATCGTACAGAAAATCTAGACGTTCGTTGGCCGAGCTCCAATCGAGAAGTGATCATATCTGTCAATATTCTTTGAGCACACGATGCGTAAAACCCCTTGAGCAACGCGGAAACAAAGAGGAAATATAATTTTTATTAAAAATCCCTGACGAATATTTTAAGTTAACTTTCTAACCACTTTTAATCTAATTATGACAATTCACTGAGTTACCACTTTGCCGCGCCGCTAGCAATTTCTTTTAATATCTTGAAATTTTGCGGACGCCTAAACCAACTTTTTAATTAAAGATAATCAGAGTGAAACGTCAGCAGTAACCCGGTGTCACGGAGCGAAATGCTAACAATATAATTCTGATGCGACCCTCGTTGACGTGCTATCAACGGAAACATGGTTTATTGGTAATTATGGCAAGTGGTAAAACTTAACTTTGTGGCGCGATTCGCACGAGGAAGTGCGCAATTTTAGAGTTTGTAGCCGTAAAATGGTTTCTAGTTTAAAACACAAGGTGTACTTCTGGTGAACATAGTTAGTTGATTGCACTCGTTACAATTTTGCGGTATGAGTACCGGGCACGTATAAGGACTTTATACATGTATGAATTCCGCCATTGCACTCGTAATTCAATTGAAAATCTCATATAATATCTGATGAATTATTTCAACTTTATTATTTTGTAAGGATACATAACCTATTTTAATAGAATGGGTTTACTTTAATCCTCATTAGTTGTACCTATACTATATAATTCTGATAATAATGCTGACAGGCATTATTTATGACGAACAATGATTTTTTCAAGTAAATTATGGTTACCAATATCTCATGTCGATTTTACGAGTATTATACGCGGACGTCAAAACAATTTATAGGTACGGTTGCTCATAAATTAGGAACTCGACAACTCGCATGTTTTGGTACACTCAATGCAACGTTTCCTTATATTTACAATGCTGTCGAGTTGTCAAGTAGTACAGTAGCATTTACATACAATTTCATATTCATATCAGAATTAGGTAGCGGTTCGAGGTGACTTCCGTTATGCTGATATGAAACTATATTATTAAACTGATTCTCATTAGACGATCTTAATAATTTAACCTTCTTAGACTACAAGGTCTGATTTTTTCGACATGGCCGAAACCCGCATGCATAATGAATATTATTTAGGTATTTTGTAGCCAACTACATACTTTTCAAGTTCTGTAGTCATGAAAATTATACGTATAATATCGATGTCGCTTCACAATATAAGTGTTGAAAAACATACTTTAATTAGAACTTATATACTCAGTATTCAAGATATCAACATATGTTAAGGAAAATATCCTAATAAAATATTCTACCTATTAAAAAAATATTAACGAAATTTTACAGGCAGTTTTCAACTGAATTTTGTGTTTTAATATAGAGTTAGGAATGCATAAAAGGGACAACTGTGAATCATTTGTGGAGCCCTTTTTTGATAAACGAATTTAAAAATTAAAATATATTAAAAAATATATTCATATTTCAAGAAACACGAATTTAAAAGGAACAAATCGTATTCGTATTCGTATCATATATCAAACTTTCATGATTGTAATATTTTTCCATTATTGGTAAAGTATTCATATAAATAATAATTTGAATTTTCATCTTTAGAAGTATTTGTGTAAATAGAGGCTTGTATAAAATTTACCTCTAACTAAGAAGTCCAAAGATATGATATAAATACTTTTTTAATCCCGACCAAAAAATCTACTTCCAATTTAAAACTCATTAAAACGGAATGTAATTTCAATACTTCTGTGTACTAATAATTGATTTTATGGTTTCTATGAAATCGCTTACACCAATACAAACTTTAAAACACTGTTATCGTAACAAAGGATTTAAATTGAAAGGTAAACAAGCCGCTTGGAATAAAAGAACCGCCTCAATTGCTTTATTTAGCGCTATTGCAAGTTACGATAACTCGTGTATTGCTGATGCGAAAAAGACAAACGAAGGATTAAGCAGTGCAAGTTATATTGAATAAAAACTTTCCTCTTGCATACTAATGCTAAAATTTGTATTCGACTGAGTTTGCTTGACTTTTCATTAAGTTTCTCGTTTCGTCGGGCGGGAGATGGAAATCATAGTAATCATTAAGTCTGATTAAGCACCTCGCAAATCGCACTTGTAATATCTTCTTTGTTCAATCTCGCCGAGAATTACTTCGGATTTATTTAGTGGAATGTAATTTAATCTTTAATATAAATTTTTCAAGCGTCATTTCGGACTTAAAATGAAATTTACAGTTACTAGTTTCTTGAGTAATAAACAGGTTGTAACTTTAGAAAGCGGTGACTTAAAAATTTTCATCTAAAGCAAAATGTTACGTATTCAGCGTTGAGCTAAAATAAACTGTCTTCACAAAAGTTGATGTGACAGTAAGCTAGCTACCAATAGGAAGCGACGAGTCCATAGAAAAATTGCACTCTAAGTAGGAAGAGACGAAGAGACAGAGTGTGCATTAGGCGAATTAAAAACTCTTTTCGCGCAGCTCTTCATTTGTTTCTCAATTCAAAGCTAACGTTAGCGTGATACTAGGAGCGGATAATGGCAAAAGAGTTGAAATCAAATGTCTAAACAGGCCATCAAAGGGCGTGAAATGAGCACGTTCAAAGTAAAACGCATTCGAATGGCCAACAAACGGGCGGCTATGGGCAGGTAATCGCGACGACCGGTGCAGAAATAAGTTTTAATATGATGGGCATTGCACAGCGGACGGGCTGAATAGATGTTTCGAATACTGTCTATTTGAGTTGCAAACTGGTATCATAAAATATTTATAAAAGCTTTTAAATATATTATATGAATGTAAACCTCGGGAAGTCGCTTTCAAATTGGAATTACGACAATAACATTAATTTCGGTCTAAACTATTTTGTTAGTAATAAAATATTTAGTTGTAAAACCGCAACGGGCGCGCGATCCGTGCCTTTCAAAGCTAAAACTGACCATATGCTTCAAGTTAGAAAACCTTCGACAAGAATTACTAAGGTTTAACGTAATAAATTTTGTTTTAGCTCACAACTATGCGGTCAGATTTTCGGGACTCGCGGCCTTTGTTTCGTCGATGGCTACTTTATTCCATGTAATCCATTAAGACACATAACGAATCGTCGGAAGAGAGAGATTTCATTGACAGCCTCTTAACTGCGCTCTCTGCGGCGAAGATTTGTAATGTGTAAAGGGGTTCTCCCTTCCGAAGGACAGTTCGGGTCGGGATGCGGTTTTCTAAAGGGCTATTTGTTATGATTTCAAACAAGGCCCTGTCAGATAAAATGGCTTTGTGCCTTATTTTATGTACACGATATTTTTGGAATAAAAGTCAAAACATATTCATGTTAGAGGCTCCGTGGCGGTATTGAAAACCCCAAAATCCGTTTGTGTTGCAAGAATGTTATTTATTTCAATATATCATTGTTATCCCTATTTATCGCACAACAAAAACATTCAAATAGTAATTTAAGGTGTTCTCGAAATTGGTTTTCATGGTTTATAAAGTAAATAAAATTTTATAAAAATAATAGCTACTATTAAAATCATAATATTAAAATATGTGTTAAATCAACGAATCTACTAGTAGAACGAAAAATCGGTAAAGAAATTCAATCATGACTCTTTTAAATTAATTGAGTACAAATATTATTGCAGTAAAAAATAGAAAAATAAATGCTATAAGTGTACTTTTTCTGTTTTTATAAAGTGTAATACGAGCAGTATCTATATCAGTTAGTTGCCCAACTTTTCAACTACACGTTGTGGGGCGGTGTTTTTCTGAAAGTCACTAATTGAATATAAACTTATTCCGAAGTATATAGTATTAATACATCATAATTAACTTCATTTCTGTTAACTTTAAGAAAATGTGAAGTTCGACTATCGTCGTTTACACCAAAAAGGGGATATTTTATTACTTATATACCTGCTCGTATTTAAATTAAACAAAAAACAATGATTGCTCTAATTGAGTGTTAATATTTTTATCACCAGGTTAAATAAATAAATGATAGATAAAGTATACTTAAGTGTATGTTTGTGTATTATTCACGTCAAATGCTTTAGACAAATCACGCAGTACGTGTACAATATGTGTTGCATTTTTTGATTAAAGCCAAATATATTTAATAAAAGACTATGACATTCATTTTTTGGATATCTAACAATAAAAAACTAGCACAGTATGTATATAGTTCAGATTTCGGCACCCCTTAAAACAACTGACTCGTTGTACCATCAAAAGTCGATTTAAGGGAAGCACTGTTCTTCATAAGAAAACTATTTCAGACTACGCAACGTTCTCTCGCCTTAGCAATAAATTACTCCCTGAGATCGCTTACAATTGCTTTATGTTTTTCTCGTAAGGAAAAAGAAAGTAATAACTTCCCGACCAATTACAACACTCTAGTTACATTAATCCAACGAACCCCATTTTTACCAAAAGAAAAGTTTTCAAAACAAGTTACCCTCGAGAAGGAACCTGGAAACGCATAAATATCAATGTTGCGAAGGGCTCGTCTCGGAATACGCAAACTGTCATGCTTTTAATGGTTTGTAATACCGAGATTCGAATGTATTCTTTCAAAAAGTATAACTACTTTTCGATACGTCTCATTAATAACTGAATTGTAATGTATTAAAGATATGAACGTAAATAGTTGGCACCGTGTGTAATGCTTTATTACGCCGATTTCTGTGAGTGTGAAATACGCCTTCTATCTATCGATCTAGATATCTTTACCGTTAACAATATCTTTACTAAGAAAAATAAAAAACATTTTAAAAGAAAACTTAACGGTATAAACATTTAAATTGTATTTTGATTGTAGGTGCCTATTAAATTACGCTATCATTAAAGCTTGATAAAATACGAATATCATGCTGCCATTGTTTGAATAACTTCGCATTAAAAAATGACGATTCATTTAGCAGTAACCATTATGAAATCGTTAAAATTTTTCCCTCGTGTATGGTTAAACATGATTATATAATTAATGTTTATTCGCACGCACACAAAATCCGCTAAATGAAGCCTACACTTTGATATGATAATAAATTAAATAAACGTCATAAATACCGCGCCAAAATTAAATTAACGGATTATTTGCGTACGCAAATGTAAAGTAAGTGATTAAGCGTTTCCAACACGTGTTCGCTCCCAAAAGACTAATACGTTATGTAGCATAATTACTTTAGACAAAGCGGTGCGCCGGTTTAGGGAAGATGAAGAAGAATCGCAGGTGTAAATGGCCGTCTATTGCGCCTTCCATCACCGGCCGATGGAGCTAAGTGCGAAAATCACACATGGGGCTTACAAAATTAGGTCTGTTTTAGCAAATGCTATATTTAAAGTTCCGGACGATTACCGCGTAGCGTTTGTGGTATAACTATGTCCCAGACACGAAACATTTAGAGCCAATTCCCAACTGGCTTGTTGTATGAACAATTAAGTATACCGACTTAACCCGCACGGGAAGAAACATAATGAATGTTTAGTGTTGGTAAATGCTTTGTATAATTTATGCATCGTTACTGCATCCACGCCCAATGTTTACAAACGTTTTACGGATGCGCTCACTTGTTGAGTAACGATTCATCAGTCCTATTCTTAAAGAAGCAGACGTTAATCATTTTAATTTTCTTCTCTCCCATACGCTAACAATTTATTCGAAAAGACATCCTCACCCAACCGCAACCATTACTTATAGTCCAAAGAAGGCTTTAGTAACTTACCTGGAATGATAAATAAAACGTATAAAGAACATGCTCTATCGGGTGTAACAATATATTTTCTAAGTCTGAACAAAGCCCGTTCGCCGTAATGAGCGTTGCGTGCGCCGCGTCAAACATGTAAGCAAACAATTTTGGCACGCCTGAGTAAATACGACTGCGAAATATTCGCCCGGGCGCCTTTAGTGCGGTATGTACACTTGGATGTAACTTGAATTCGCTGAGTATCATCTTTTCAACAAAGCTTTTGTTGATAATGAAATACAAATAGTATCCTTCAGTCAACTACGGTGCAGCGGGTTTTGTAAGGAAAATCCGCGAGTATTTACATAGGAAAGTCAAGAAAGCTCAAGGGGTTGCAGAGAAAAATAAGTGTTATTTCTATATATCCTGTAAGATAGATACTATATTTTGCTAACATCAAAGTAACTACCTAAAATGAGCATAAATTTGGGACAGAGAATAAATTAATTTAAATTAACTAAGAGAAAAGGGTCTAAGAAATTACTAGGCTGTATGGTCGGAACCGCGGGTTTCTATTTTAATAGTATCATGACAAAGGTGAATACAATGGGTATTGTTATTGTTGAATAAATTCTATACGTATATAAATAATTATAATTTTATTTAAATTATCTGAGTAATTCGTAACACTTAAGTCAAAGATGATTTCAAATTTTGAATATATGCATATATATATATATTTGTAAGAAATAAAAACGTACGCATTATTATTACAAAGCTTAATAAGAGCTGATAACCAAATTACCATAAAAAAGTGGATCATAAAGATGTTCATGAAATCAAGAACCAAAAAACTAAATCAGAATATCCGTGTCAAATATTCGACTTTTGATCTTACGTTTTCCTTATTTTTCCTCTTCATAATGTAGTTTGTCAAACGTATTACGGAAACAGAACAAACATCACTTATAACGAGGCGAAATTTACAAATCTGCAAGTTGGAAAGCATAAACAGAAACAGTCGTGGAACTCGCTGCATTAAGCAACAATACGTAGAATGCAGGGTTGCGCATATATTAGCGTCTTGTCCTTTGGCGAGATATCTAGGAAGTTTGCCGTGGCCCACTACGATTTACATGGCTTCCGAAATAGTGAGGCTCGCCAAACCGTGGCAGCAAGTTAAGACGGCAAACGTTACTTACTTTTGCACGAATAGTTTTGCATGGCAATGTGTAAAATATTCACATTATTGTCCATCGCCGTCGAGTCGTTCTAAATCATTGGAATTTACGTTCTTGTACCGCGAACAATAGAGATTATTAATTTGAGAATATTATTTCATGATAATATTCTAAATCGTTGCATGATATCTTTGATACATAAATCGTAAGACATTTTTTTGATAAAAATAAACGTGTATTAGATTTTTAAAATGTGATAACGTATTTATCATTTATTTATACGACATTGTAAGAAAGTGCGTGTTTAGTTTTTATCAAACAAGCAATAATTTGTACATCTTTAAATTTTTTTTTGTGAAGTAAAATTTTGAAATTTTGTGAAACAAAATAACATTTACGTAAATATGTTAAAAAAGGGAAATGAAATCGTGTTAACACAGGGAGAGGTTAAAAGGCTATTCTCATTACCCTAACGGGGCCAAAGCACTATCTAATCACAGCTCAGTTGCCAAATTACACGATTTGCTTTTAAATGTGGCTTACTTTAATCTCACACGATGTACGAGAATAATCTGGTCACTTAAGGAAATAGTTGGTATATTAGTCGTATATCTCAATACTTTTTAACAATGTTCTGTATAATTAACAAAAAATATTCGATAGTAAACAGAACAAGAATCTCGGAATAAAGCTTTGAAACATGTTATCTTTTATTTGAGCTGAAGAGGAATAGCCTTTGTAGTTAGAGGAAATAATTCCTAAGATAAGCCTACAGAGTCTCGAGAAATACGTACGCGCAAATGTAAGGGTTGCAGCCATCGGCAGGATACGTTTATCGTTCGTCGTAAACCTGTAGGATAAGTCGCGTTACATGAGCTTGGAACGAGTTAGGGTATAAAACGAACAGTAAGGAGAATCATAGTTTAAACTATGCAGTATTTCAATAAGTCCTTCTGCTATTTGTTTTCATAAAGATTTTGCTATATTTAGAATTATGCATATTATATAAATATTTTTATGAATTCTAAGAGATTTGTAAAGATCGTTATTGAGTTAACATTTTTATACATTCAATTTTCACCTCGAAAAATAAAACGTCACAAATATGTAAAAACTTTTACCGTATTCGGTCAGTTGAGACTCGTTACTTTTGACCTATGAGAGATCAACATAACTTATCATTTGACCTTCAATAAATTAATCCAAAACGTCGTCCAAACATTCTGACCGGTCAATAATTCAAGACCTTCTTGTCCTTTTACATTATAGGGTTTTATACAACTGTAATTTATTCCGTACAGCGCTAAATTAAATATAAAACATCGTCGTGGCGTATCAGTGTTAGTGACTAAGATAAATGAAGCCATTAGTAACGCGAGCTGTACTTTTTTCGGTTCATCCGGCGGCGTCAACGGGCCCGGGGGTTGTGGCGAGCTGAGTTTGTGGACAATTTCATTAGAAAACGTTATATGTAAGTGTGTCGGCTGACGGGGTGAGGGTGAGAGGCGAGGGGCGAGGGGCAGCTATGGGGCAGAATTACAAGCGGCGCGATAAATTTCGTCGCCTCGCGACATTAGGCTCGCGGCGAAATAGGGGCGCTAGACGCAGTGCCGATGGAAAATGTGTTTATCCTTACGCGAAATTAAAACAAGGAGTGTCCGTGGCATACCATGAAATACATTAGAAGGGCGAGGATAACATTTGAATGTCGTCAGTCGCGTTTGTCCTACACAGGTGTGCTTTGTATTATGTGTAAAATAGTAGGAAGTATATTTTTATTTAACGTTATAAATTTACTATGATGTACTTGTTAATGTTACTGTAATATTTTTACGAAAAACTTTAAATATTTATATTAAAAAGATATAATTATGGGATCGCATCCTAACAAAAGTACTAGGTGCCAATTGGATGTTTATTTAATTAAAATAGTCACAAAAAGTTAAAAGTTATGGTAAAGAGTATGATATTTATAAAAAATCGATAAATCGATATTTAAATTAAATGTCTTAAAGTCAACGCATAATACAGCATTGTACACAATAATTTGAAGATTTAGGTTTTTCGAGAAGGTGTTAATGAACTTTGAACTTCGCGTTGGAAGGAACCATGTTTACTTTTGGTCTTATCTCGAGTAAAATTCATTTTTGTAATAAAATAACCAACCTAAAAAGCTAAAAGGCCTCTCCTTTCTGGCCTTATGGAACTGGAAGGTAAAATTTGCTTATTTTGCGGTGAGAGGTAAAATGGCCTCTCATTTTTTGCCACTCACCGCACCCTACCCAGAGACGGCGACAGTTTAACTGTAGAGGTGTTGACATCTATTATAATTTATATAAGTATAATTATATACGAAATTCGCCTTTAATTCGCGATTTATTTATAAAACAAATTCGTTTTTCCGATTTTGAAATGTGTACCTCAATTTATCTTACATTCTAGCGACGTTTTATTGTTAATTCACGTGAAGTGTATTTTATTACGGCTTAATAAATGGCAGGCAGGGAGAATTAGGTAACTGATTTATATTGTTTTCTCCTAACGCATAACGAAGATATACGTCGTATCAACAGCTGCCTGAGATTTACTTATCGTCTTTGTAAACACGATGGCATTAAGCGACGAAATACTATTTTTGCATCGCTTTTTTCTTGGTATTCTTAAATACGCCATCTTGGGATCGTACCTCTTAAAGAAAATGTGTAAAGAATTACACATTTCTTAAACCAAAGCAAAGTGAAAATTCTTTTTTAATGTTATACTTTTACTTTATGTGTGCGTTTAAGAGTGAAATAATGACAAAAGAAATGAGAAAACAAAGAGTTGATTGTTTACAATTTTTTTCTGTTTTAGTTACTCGGTATTAATTTGAAATATAAAATAAGAATAGGGAATATTATATTTTACAGATTTATTTTTCTCAAAACTGACATTGAAATACGATTTAATGGTTATTCTTATAAAAGTTTAAATAACAAACGGATTGACAGTTTACGGATATAAAATTCTGTTTTCTATTCTTGTAAAACTAGTATCATATAACTCATTAAAATAAACACACGTCATCGAAAATTTATGTAAAATTTGACAATACGTAGAGAGACGTCGGTATAATAATAATTACTACCGAATGTTATATAATGTCTCGACGTACATAGCTTATTACAAGGGCGAATCGTTTTGCAAGATCGTCTGAGGAAACGTCTTAAAACTGGAAGTAAATAAACATTAAACACGACCACTTGCGAGTGTTTTCATTAAGAGCATTGCATGTTTGTACCGACAGCGATTACTCCGGGGGAAAAAACTAATTATGGTTGACAGAGGGCGAGAGTAAAACGCAGAGTCTGTCTGGCGAGTATTTAGAGATTTGAGCAATTAACATTGCGACGTCATATTAAGTCTCTCATTGAAAGCATCTATTACGACGAGACGGTGTCGTCTTCGTTCTTCCAGCTCATGAGCCTCGATTATGGAAAAAAAATCCTAGAATGATATATTTGTATAGCAACTCAAACGTTTTGCGTTTTAATGTTTTTATTTACTAATGTTTTACTTTTATAAAATCGTATTACAATTATTTGACGTTTGTTAATATTTTCATCTAATTTTGTATTATCGAGGATTCTATTTCTATATTTATATATCTTTAACAAAATGATATAATAACAGGTGAGATTCTCTTGAAAAAATAATTAAATATTGCGTTCATTCATATATAGAGCATTAAGATAGACTGTGGAAGATTGGTTAAGTTTGAATCGAGAACAGTAATGTCACATATAATGAATATAGTAAATGTAATATAATAATTTTACGACAAGACTTCTCTAAGAAGCTTAGGTATTAATATAATCATAACATTAGCCCGAAATCCATCTTAAACCTGCATATTAACTAACTTCAGTCAAAACACCTATCTGTTACACGTTTCTAGTTAGAAGTTATCGAAAAAATAATGAAATATATTTGCATGTAAGAGGTAAATTAAAAAATGAAGAGAAAGTCATCAATGAAAACATAACGTCGCACACAAAGTTAGGTTCTGTACAAGTCACGAGGTGTTTTTACGTTTTTCCCGACTTCAGCCTTTATAGTCAAACGCTAAAAGGTTATTATCGGATGTATATAAGCCTTCTGACTGTTGTATTCCACTTTGTTACTCTGCTTTTATTAGAGCGCCTTTGACAGCTTCGGTGTCGTAGTTTTATGACAACACGGGCCGAGTCGTTAAGTATAATCAATTTTTTTTACGTCTATTAAATAATTCGCAATGCTCTTGTAAAATTAAAATTTGTTAAATGTAATTGCTACAATCATCCGTAATTCCACTGTCGAGAGTTTAACAGCAAAGATTAATTTAATTCAATTATAAATTTGCATTTACACTGGAAATTTTTGCATGAACGTAATAATTTCACTAAAAATTATGTGTCGGGGAATGTCGCTTCGAGTCTATAAATTAGAGGACTTAAAATTTACCAAGTACTTCGGCGGTAAGTAAATAGCCCGTTTTTTTAACTATATCAAGTTGTTATTTTATATAATATGACAATAAAAAGGTCATTATTTTTTAATTAAGACTACATTAATAATCGGAGTTATTTAAAAACCCATCATTATTTAATAATATAAATATATAATTTATCTGTAAATAACAGGCGTAAAAGTACCCAAACAAACAAATAAATATTAATAATGGGGTTCTCTTAGCATCCGTATTTCTTTGAAACAAATCCTCAAATATAATATGATAGCGACTAACTTTGAACTCTCTAATTTTGTTATACAGATGTGACCTTTATCATTCTTTGAAATGGAACGATATTGTTTTATCGAGCGTAGACTAGGGTTGTGCGAAATTAAACTATGCGCTTATAGACATAAAGTTCATTATTTCCTTGAATTTATTAAAATCTGTCTTGATTTTCCATTTTATTCTTCTTTATTCAATTTTGATTTCGTCACGTACGTTACATCTGTATGTAACCACCATGGCAAATTAAATGGAGTTACATGAAATTTTTCAAGTAGATCTCTTACTTATTATTTTTGTACGATTTATAGGATAGTCGTAAAAGCGAGGATTTTCTTTATAATATTAATTCGGTTTTTTGCCGAAATGTATAAGCCTACAATTTAAATAATATACATATGTAGATACATACATAAATAAAAAAAGACATTCTAAAGCTCGTTCTTACGTAAAGTCAACAAACGCTGGCGATAAAAATGAAAAAAAAATTTTTTTCAAAATAATTTAAGTCTGAAAATTAGCCTATTATAATAAATCAAAAGAAGTATTTTATTATTAATTTTTACTTAAAAAGTTTTAAATCAATTTATTTTTTAAGAACAATTCTCATTATTGAATTTCCAAAAAAAAAGGCGAAATTAAAAACACCCTATTCAATTTCATTACCTCGGATCACTGTAAACCATGTTTTATTACAGAAACCCTGATGAAAGTAGACCTTTTATTGATTTTAAAGAAGAAATTTAAAAGCATTTAAAGCCCTTAAGCACATAAAAAACTTTAATGTTCGGCAGTTATTTGACAATATATATAAAAGCTTAGAAAACGTGTATCGTAAAAAAAAACGTATTTAAATTAAACGAAATTATCTGTGTGTGTTTAAATTCATTTCGTGCTTTGAAGGGAAACATCGTGAGGAAATTTGCATGTGTCCAGACACATTCTGTGACATGTAGGTGTGTCTGTTTAATTTAATTGTATTATACTCTTTATTATATATTACAAACGATATAAATGTATTACTTTTTAGATAATAACTTAAGAAGTGCTATTTTAAACACGTTAGCCGAAGCTATATAAAGATAGAAAGTCAATAGACAATTTATGTCGGTGTAAAAAAAACCACATACATATATACAAAAAGTCAATGAAATATATAAATTATTATTAAATATATATACACATTTAATATACAAACATACATATATAAATAGCTTATTATTTTAATGTTTCCTTAGTGGGCAAAAGCCCAGTAATGGGCTATTAAAAACTTTATGTTTCTACTGTTTGGAGGATTTTGAAGGCTTTTTTTATATAAAGACCTATAGTAAAATCAGTCAGAAATATCATACTTTAAACAATTTATAATCTCTCAAACTGTGATTTTCCACCCCAGTTTCATGTAAATGTGTCACAATAAGTTCTTTGCATAAAATAATTTACCTGAATGTATAATTAATACCGTACAATTTAGGTAAATATACAAACAGCATTTGTAAATTAATTTAAATATCCATATTTAACATATTTTAATTTTCATATATTTTATAACATTTAAAAGCTGAAGTGTATGCTTGTTTGACCGCGGTAATCTCCGAAATTAGAACTCCATTTTGAAAAATATTTCTATTGATAAAAATTATTATCATATCTAAATATTAAATACTAGTTGTTCTTTGCGGTTTCACTCGCTTTTATAACTACTGCTTCGCTACTATGAGTCGTAGCGTAATAATAATAATTTCTCAATAAATAAACTATCTAACATAAAAATATTTTTTCAATTTGAACAAGTAGATCCTAAAGTTAGCGCGTTCAAACAAACTCTTCAGCTTAATATTATTAGTATAGATATAATTTACATTTAAAACGTATCCGGGATCTATTTTTATAGCAATACTGATAATTTAAGCCGTATAAAGTCGAAATAAGAATTTAATAAACATTCAAATTAAACGATTCTTCTGATTCATCTTACTTTACAGTTTTAAGTAAATAAAATAAACATAAAAGAATTCGGATATCCTATCTGTTGTCAATATTAATAGTTTCTGTCAAAAATGATATGCTCGTTAAGTGAGTTAGTCAAACGGTGAGCATAAATAACTACGGCTATTTATCTTAAATCAAAATAGTTCTAATGTATAAAGAAAATATAATTTAAGCGCAAAGAATATATTCAAAAAAATGTTTATTTGATTTGATTAATTGCATGGCTTTATAGATTTGAAATTAATTGGAGGTCCTCTAAAATAATGAATGATAAGTTTTAAGGAAATAACCAACATTTAGTTTTGATACACTTAATTTGACATTAGCATTTATTCAAAATTATATAATACATTTCAATATCTACCCGCTGATTGATTTTAATATTATTTTTCTTTGAAAGTTATTTGTTACATAATCATCCATTTCTGACCAAACAATAAATACCCAAAAACTTAAAATATAAACCACACCGGCCACGTCAAACATTAACATATATGGTTATTATAAACACGCCAATCAGTCCAAACAAAATACGAACACCATCTATTATTAATAGAATATATACATCATTCGACAAAACCAGTAAAAAGCTAAAAAATATGACTATCGTTACAAATCCCCAGGTACACAAAAATGTAATAAAAAATGCAAACGATTGAAATTGGATTCGAAAACCTATTACTACTTTTTAACACTTGTATGAATACGAGTGCACCTCCTATTCCGTACATTTCGTTATATTAAAATCCCTACAATATTCCGTATTCAATCTGCTATATACGTTACTTGATGTTACAGAATATAGGGTTCGGATGATATAAAACACATGTTGCGCACAGTATGAGATCCAGCATCCAATAATTCAAAAATGAGCTCAGCTTCTGCTTGATGGGATAGTTTATTGAGCTTATTTATCGGTATTTTTTGATTTACGTTCTTTTGTTTTATAACGATTTTCGGTAATGCGAGCATGATGTATCAGTTTTTAATATAACGGTGCAATCGTAACGAGTAATATGAGTATTATTAATACCTCTCTTAATACACCGCGAGTTTAAATTGTTCAGGTACATTCTGACTTTCGATATTGTTGGACTTTCATAAAATATAACACTATTACAGCTCGTATTTGAGTTTTAAAAGCGTAATAAAATTACTATTAACGTTGCGTTATACAATTTTTATCTGAAAATGATTGCGGATTTTAAATATTCGCTGTCCTATCGCTTAATAATATCCACTTTTATTGGCTCGTGATAACCTATTTTATTTGAAAATGTGCTATTATTATGTACAAAATACTGCACGATTTGCTTTAATAGATTAGCCGATTCCCAATTGAGGGTAATGTGTATCGTGAACATAAAAGCGCTTAAAAGAAAAATAATGTGTCGAAAGAGAAAATGTAATGCGCGTTATCTAAATATATGAACAGAAATCCTTCTAGAACGGGATTTACTTTTAGTTAATAGGTAACCTCTGTTACAGACACGACACTTCCATTTGTACCCAAATTTACCCGGGTCCACCCGAACACCCAAATAATCCACTGAGGGCCATTCTACGTTCTCGTTTGTTGAAACGCCAAATCGCAGAACATTATTCTAATTTGCTTTCACGATAGCTTTCGAAGAAGCTATTTATTTGCGCCGTAAGCCGAATCCGCGGCCCGACTTGGGGCTACGCAGCTTAAATTATGGATCGAGTTGTATCTCAAATAATATTTCCGCCGTCCCACATTTAGCTTCGAATAAATTTTTAACATAGCCCCATTTAATGAAAATGTAACGAAATTTTTATCAGCGTTTAACTTTTTATTACTTTAAGGTGGAATAAAATTGAATTCCTTTTTTCAGTCACATCGTTAAGAAGAATAAATTCCTTTTGATTTATATCAATGCGTTTCAGTGTTTACGTAATATGAGGAATTGCCGTGAAACGAAAGAATAATATTTTTGATATAAAAACACGTGCCCGATACTAATAAAGTTGGGCAGTATCGAAAAGGTATTTTGTATGAATGGTTTTTCAGGGAGCCCAGAGAAAAAGGGACATAAAACGAAAAGAAACAAAAGTGGAAATATGGCCAAGTCATATTTTATTTACTGCATACAATCGAACCTTTATCACAGTTTGTATCGAGTTAGTGTGTGCCGTTTAGAGTGCGGTCGATTTGGCCTCAGTTTGTTTTCTGTGTTTACGCTAACAGCTATAGAAAATATTTTATTGAAGTACGTAGAAAGCGAAACATAAAAGAATGTTCGTTTATGAATTACGTAGCAAAAATATTATTTATATTTCTATTATAAAGAAATTCGAATAAAATATGAAGTCAAAAATTCAATTTATATACTTCAGGAAAGATATAAAATGGCAATAATGTTAAAGTGATGCTTAAATTGCATTTCAAATTACGTTGAACGTAGCGAGGAAATACAGCATTGCGTACAGCTCGGACCAAGTCGAAGCTCTCTATCGATAAGTCTCAATAATTGGTTTCTAAGAAAAGAATTTTTTGCGAAGCAACGTTCGACAATTTAGTCAGCTCGGTATGATCGTGCTTCATCATCGTTTTTTCGCCAAATATCAGCCTTTACCCGCCACGCTACGGAATTCTTATTACTCACCCACTTTGGATACATTTTGTTTATATTGTAGTGAACTTCCCTCAAAAGGAACTTTAATTCTCTTCGCCACTCTAAATAGCGGAAATCGAGCTGCTTTATTACTTCGAGCGCGCTTTCTTTTGTTTTCTTTTGCGGTATAAAACAGCACGTTACGACATTTTGTCGTGAAAAAGATTGCGGTTGACTCTTTAAAACGATGAAATTCTATATGGTGCATGCAATAAAGAGTGCTATGCTGATCAGTTATATATATAAAATATCCATTGGATGTACGCTCATTTTGTTCAGAACACTTTTTATAAATAGGTCATTTTGAATTTTGCTATATAATGAATCAATTTAATTCGGGGTAATTAATGATAATTGATAATATTAATTAAGTACAAGTTTTAATGATCGTTAAAATTGTTTTAAGAGTTAAGTTACTCATGAGAAACAAAGGCATCTTTTGAAATCCCAAACGTAACTAATGAATACCACATAGGTTATATTTTACCTTAAGTTAAAATTTTAAATCCATCTTTATTACAGCTCCCTATCGATACAAAAGCTTAACATGGAAGGCGATATAGCCGCGATGCGATACGCGGGCTCACCGGTTCCCTGTGTGAAAAATACCTTTTTATCTTGGGAATTCGTACGGAGATGTCGAACTCTTATATTTATAAGGAGGTACAGGGTATAAAGAAACCGAATGGAAAAAAGTGTAGTCTCGGTAGCACCGGCTGTAGATCTTACTGATTGTGAGATACGTCGTGCCGCACCTTGAATTATTTGACAGTTTGAATTGTCACCAGCGCTTGTGTTTGTTGTTATTTTTCCTACAAAACCCCAAGGAACGATGCGTGGGTAATAAAATTAAGTAGAAAATAGTATTGATCTACCAAATTTTCAAACGAATATTCCTGTAATACAGTTTAAGTTGAATTAGTCTAAATATACTTTCATAAATACAAAAACGACGCATGATAAATGCCAAGTATTGGACGTGCATTCCTTTTAAATTGTTTTTGTCTTCGGGAAACGTCAGCGTCTCGTTTAATCAAGGTGGCCGCTTGCCCGAACACCTAATTATGTTTACTGTGTCCTTTCTCATCCCCTTTTCCCTTTTCTTCATTCTCCTACAGCGCAGATTCATTTTGAACTCGCAATAAACTTAAAGAATCTGTAAATCTTTTCCGTGCGTTTTACTGTTAGAATTTTATTTATAATGAAAAAGGAAAAATTCTTTCATGGTCACATGTTTTTGTAAAATTTATTAAGTAAAAGAAAACATTCGAAAAGTTTCATGAGACAGTTATCAAAATTATATTTACTTTTACGTAGAATATTAATGCACAATCATAACAAATAAAATGTAAATTTTAGTTTTCGTTTCATATACGGTGAGCTTAATCTTTATGAGGTAAAGTTGTCCTCATAGGGCCCACGCACGATCCATTAATTACAACCACAGTGCCGTATGAGACGTCAACTTTAACCCCTTTCTACCCTCTCTCCCCTGCTACCTTCCTTCCATCAATATCCGAACACTGACCTTTTAGAAATATTTTTTCTCAAAACAGTGACAGAGTAAGTGAATTAGCATAAATAATTGTCATTTAAAATTAGAACAAAAAATCCTCCCCAAAATATCTTAAATTCACCACGACGCAATCAAAATTTTGGAATATTTTAACAAACCGATCCACATGCAAAATCGTGTTCTTAAATAGGGAAAGTTAACGCAGAAATAAGTTGTGCTAGGGAATAGGGTGATTTAAATATTTTAATTAACGCTAGAGAGAAAGAAGTGACGGAAAATAATTAGGTCTAAGAACAGCTTCGAAGGTTATAAGTTGATTCATAGTAGGTATTCACACATGCGTGAAACGAGCCCCTTTCGATTCTCAAGAAGCTTTGAATAAGACGACCGGAGTTCTGTTGTGAGCTGATTCAAATGCCTTCGTTGATTTTCTCATTTCAAAGCCAATCCCCTCGTAAAATTGTTATATGAAGATAACGTAACGCTGTAAATACTCTTGAGTCAAGGTAATATACATGAAAAATATTAATGTGTAAACCAAATCAATTTCTAAAGATTGAAAATGAAATATAAAATCTACAAAATCTGAACACTTGTAGACCGGTAGGTATAATATAATTTTATATAGTTTCTTGATCATTGATCTTATATTACATTTGTTTTTCTTTATTTATATTACGTACAACATTTAAATCAACTTCAAAAAAGTTCAAGGAAGTTCTCAATTCTTAGTGTGTGTGTTTTCATTATTTCAATAATAAACTTATTAACCTTTAAAAAAAAAACTTTGTTTATTTTAATGAATGTACTTACAGATTGTTCCTATAAGCATTTCATTAAAATCAGTTCCGTAGTTTGGTTTCAAATTTGATTTGGTTTCCACGTAAACCAAATTACGGTTTTACTTTTGAAGACGGTATTTTTTAAGTTTCATTGCTCGTACTGCTACTTCAATAGATCAAGTACAATTTGTTGCTGCTTTTAAATGATCGGCTTATATTGTCTCATCGATTCCATTGTAATAAGATTAACTACTTGGAGCGAATACGTGTTTATAGAATATCAATTGACTTTGTTTTTATTGGAATGTCTCTCGGAGAAAATAATATACGAAATGTAGCTTTATTTTTAGTAAAAATACAAGTTGTGTACGTAGACACTCTTAATAATTCAATCATTTAAACGAATGAATTGTTTAACGTCAAATTTTTATACTTTTATCACATATAATAATATAAACTAAGAGTACTTCATTAACACATAGATATCTGTGTTTTTTTTTGCATATTTTATTGTATTGACAAAATAAGGTAGTAAAAAAATATATTCGATGTTCATTTATTTTTGTCAACAAGTCGAGATAATCTTGTTATGCGCTTGTCATTATGCTTCAATTCATCGTAATAAATAATCGAGATAACGATAATAAAGCCCGTGCAATTCGTTTATTGAATGTAATATAGTTTATTTTTCTTATTCACATGGATGACACGACGAGTCGTAGCCTCAAGGATCGACAATTACGAGTATGGTACTAGGCGGCTAATACAAATCGCTCGCCCCGGGGTACGTTTATCCGAAGCACCCCGCATTATCCAGGAAACTATTACATTATTGCTTCAACAGTTTTTATTTTATTTCGAAGATAAGACTTTGAAGAGGACGCAATAAGACGCAAATTCATTTAAATGCATGCTCAGGTCTCCTTGTATTAATAATATTATTATCGTCAATTAAAAAAACTCAATGAAAGATATATTTAAAAAAAAAAGTTTTTAATACATTCGTTTTTCTATAATTTTTTTTCTACATTGAAGAAAAATTATTTCCTTACAAGTGTGTACTTCATAAAAAGTTGTTTCTTTAAATAAAACATAAAGAAGTTTTTACAAATGAAATGGAAAAAGCTGTGCTTCTTGAGTAGTACTTATGTGGCCCTGTAAAACGCTTCGAGAGCGTAATTAGTTCGCCATTAGCTTAATATATTGGCACTCTAGTGCCGCTCGTACCATTCAAGAGCAAACAAAAAATGTAACTCTTAATTCAGAAAATACGAGTTGTAATTTTATTATAAGCTCGATATTAGAGTTTCGAATGTTGAAAGCGCATTTAACTCGAACGTTTATTTGAGATTGCTATTAGCCAACGAAGAACGTGATCAAATTACGATTTCCGAGATTTAAGGAAATATACTTACCGAAAATTGCTATTATTGCCGAAGCGTTTTTATTAATATTAATTGAGAAAATTTGGAGCAAAACATTTATTAAAACATTCTTGCTATGTTTTTCAAGTAACGAATGATGTATGTACATTTTACTTTATGTAAATTTCAGAATAATGTGTTAACAGTCGGCGTGGTCGAAAATAGACGGCGTACTCGAAAACGTACAACGAAATGCACCAAAAATTACGAACCGCAGTCGAATGGCGGCCAGCGCTTTAGGAACCTTCGATCAGTCGTCAGCGCATAACCAAATTAGAGCAATTTAAGTCAGGAAATTGGAAACGCTATCGGGAGTCCGTTGCGCCGTGCAACGGGAACGGTTTCGCTGGCATTTCAGACATCCACCGTTTCGGCAGCGCTGGTTAATGTCGGAACAATGCACGAATCTGGACAGACAGATCCGAGCGGCTCCGAAGATAAACGACAATCGTGGGTCGTTGTAACAACTGATTGATATACGGCCTCCGATGATACCGTATCTATAGTGTAGTTAAGCCAAATTCCGGACCCGCTTCAGTTACAGTTCGAGTGCCGCTGACAGTAAGCGATGTTTAGTTACTGATGCAAGCGCTTAAGAGTCGTTTTGCTATCGCTAGCGAATTGTTTGATGGACATTAATGGCGCGTCGTATCAGTTGGCTGTTTACTGGGAAATCATAGTCAAGGGAAGACTTTAGAGGTGATGTGAAATTAAAATATCGCAGCGGAGATAGAAATAATGAGAATATTTGTGTTTGAAGATATGTTTGATTGAATTCATTATACTTATATATATATTATTTATGTAAGTTTTGAAGAATCATGAATAATTTCAATCTTCTTTATATGAAATTTTATATACTTTTAAATATATGTTTATAAAGTCTAACAATCAAATGAACATTTATAGAAAAACATCAATAATTATCTATGAAAACTATGTACATTTAATTTAAGACTATTTCCAAAGCGCTACCCAGTCAAATACAATATTCAATGGCGTAGCACTTGCAGCCCCATTTACTAGTATATGTCGATACCCGATTCAAAGTTGAGAGCAAACACTAAGATAATAACAAGTAATCGTGCAAGTTTTACCTGAAGGCAGCACACGTCTTGCGTACTAGTTATCGGCGGATCGGCGGAACTGAAAACGGTCAGAGTTTGGGCTCGCTCGACGGCTAAAACAATAGCGAATCAAGCATGCAACGGAACTTTTCCAAAGACACCCACTTGTGCGTGTGGCGCTTAGCGAACGCTCGCTCACTAACTTTATATTGGTTGGAAAACTTTATCGTTACCCGCGACCATTGATTCACGAATATCAGGCATCGTATTCTAAGAAGGCGTGTACTTAAAAGTTTTACACGGTTTAGAAACTCTTAAGCGTTTTACGATTTAAATATATATGTATATTACAAAGAAAAATGCGTTATCGTAAAAAAGTGACAAATAAAACAGTGGCGAATAAAGTGATTAATATGTCTTTTTTCCGTTTCTAAATGTAGAAATGATGTTTGCGACGGGAGATATTTCTTACACTTAAAATTTTCAGTAATTTTTTTATACATAAAATTCTCTGGTAACTTTAAATATACGACCGTTTTAGCGAGTCAAGATAGACGGATAAAGCCGGCATACATTTTCATGAGAGAACAGAAAAAAATAAAAATTCAGCGATTTGTGGCGACATTGAGGGCCAACTGTATATTCTGACGGCGGGGACGAATCTTACTCGAACGAATCTCGCAATAGAAAGGTCATAAACGGTAGCAGTAAATGTTTAAAATGACACTTTCTCTCTACGCGTTTGAATGAATTTTAGAAAACAACAACTCTCTAATCGGTGTAGGCTTTCGAGATTACACCGGTCGTTCGGCTAATTAATTTTTAAGTCAGCATCTCGATGCGGCACTCGACATTCGACTTTCAAGTGAATTTTACGATTAACATATTGTTATTTTGTAAAACATCATTATTTACGCAGCATTTGAACCTTTTTTTCTACCATATTTTGTAATAGATATGTTAAATGTTGAATTTATAATGATTTTATTAAATTACCGCTCGGCAATATGATTATGGATTAATCTTTTGTTAAACATAGAGGATGATAATTAGAATAATACATTAATAAATGTCATAACTAATAAACTTCACGTAAAATAATTGTACCTTGTATTTGTTCTCAGAAATATTTTATTTCAACTTTGCCAAAGCGGACTTAAGTATACAAAATATGTGATCTCGTTAAATTATTAGCTGTACGTTACGTTGTACAAGCACTTCAGAGTTCGCAAATAGAACGAATTCAATGGCAGAATGCTTAGGGATGCCTCACGTATAGATTTATTCATGCGACAGGGACCGTTGTGTCGTGACGAACAAAATTTGCGCCAACCGTTCGGGCTATAAATCCGGCGTTTCCTAAATCCTTGAAAGGGCACTGTTGAGCAGCTTTCATCAGAAAATTCTCCATTATCTGAAGGAAATCGTTACCGGGGTTCAACCTCGCCCACCCTTCGGCCCCGACCCGACGGGCTTTCATTTACGACGGCGTTGCGTGCACGCGTCCCCGCGGCCTTTGCTTCAGGTGGGCGTAGTCATTGTGTTCAGTATTTAAGTGGCTCATTTGATATTCCGAGACAGTTTGCATTCGGAAAGCTCGCACGTAGGGAGAGCCAGGATGGTATCGAGACATCGAAGTCACGCACACATCGCTATCGGTACCGGCTTGCGTACCTTTACAGCAGTCACAATAGCCGAGCATGAATGTGAACGCACGTGACGCGCCGGCTTCGGATATACGATCAGGAGCCGTGTACGATATCGCGGCTCCCACGCACACGGGCGTATCGCGGATTGCTCCGAGTTTGCGCAATGTTTATCCACAAATACACTAATGAAGGTAGTACCTACAAAAGCGACTAGATTGTTAATTAAACTTGCTCAAAATGTGACACCCTTACGAAATGATGTCGACTCGAGAGCACAGTGCACGGCTTGAATGTTATTGAATTAATTTGTACTCAGAATTCTCGGTGTACGCTCTAAGTAGATTCAATAATGGCCTTCATTTATTTATCTTAGTTGGGAATACACTTTAGGCTTTTATGTGATACTACGCGTTTTGATTACCCTATCAACTATAGAATTTCGATATCTAATACAAATGAAGTTTATAATAATAGCTCGGTTCGATAGCTTTTAATACAATGCATGCGATTTTGATTTTAATAATTGATTACTGTATCTATCTATGACTTTATAAGATAAATATAAAATAAATTATGTTACTTTTAACATTCAGAATATACTATTTGATATAAAATTAGTCGCGTTTACACAACGTAACATAGACACAAAAAGTAATTCAAAAGACTCCATCATTAGGCCGCCGACCAAAAGGAATAACCATTCCCTTAATCATTATTCTTAAAGACTCTTCATTAAATTCCTTTTATCTCTCCCGGGATATTTCCTCCGCTCGGCATCAATCACATTCACTCCGAAAAACTCGTTGGCTTTATTCTAAACTCTCATAATAGGTAATGAAGGTTTTGATCGTCGCGGGCGGCTGGCTTGGGCCGATTACTTTGAGAGCTGGCACAATGACTGCCGCCTGTAGCCAATGGTGAATTCCGAAAAGTTCCTTAGTCAGAATCCATGCTAGATACGGGGCTAATTACGGCAAAAGTTTTATAGATAGACACCTGTTCTGAGTCGCGGATGCCAGACAAAGACTCGAGTTATCGCAGGCTTACAGACGTGGCTGTTCTATTAGAGGAATTGATACTTTAAAGCATCTAAATAAGGATCTTATTTGCCTGCCCCTCTCAAAGAATTCGACGGTAGATTGGCACTAACACGATTCTTATTCAATGTCGATCGATGTAGAAATAATAAAGAAAATGTATCCTTATAACTTCGGATCTTTAAATGTAATTACTAAAATTACTAAAGAGATTTGTCTGTATTTTTCTAAGATCTGCGCGAACATGAAGCATAAGTTAAACTTTTCGCGTGAATTAAAGACAATCAAAATAGAGACAATGTAAAAACGATTGAAATATATTAAGTATGCCTGACTCACTATTAATTTGAAAAATATAATTGAAAGAATAAATTAGAAAACCATTCCTCCACCTGTTAAGCGCCTTGAGAGTATTGACAACACATATTGTACAAAAAATCTTAAATACTTGGCTTTAAATAAAATGTATTGATTGAAAATCAATTAGCGTAATTATTTAAAGTGTTTTATTCAAATGTGAAATAAAAAAACAATTGAATTCCTAAAAAAATTGTGAACAAAAATATTTCGTTTACAACTTATATAAGGGGTCAAAATGTTAAAAAAAACTTACCGGTCCAAACTGTTCGAAGTAATTCTTTACATCTTCCAGCGTTGTGGGTGCTGATAGACCTCCAACGAAGATTTTCTTTGTTCTGGTCACCATCTGAAAGAGTACACCAAATTTAGAAAATATGATTTATGCACTACTAATATCTATGGCGAGGATTACATTTGGATGCTGATAAGCAATAATGTGTCAACCCACAAAAAGTCAAATTCAGAGATATTGATGTATTCTGATACGACATCGCCTATTTAACGTTATTCAAAAAAAATTAAGATATAAACTAAATAAGTACGGAAAAAAGTTTCACAATAATTTGTTTCAAATTTCAAGCGTGTTCCATATTTTGCAATTCATATAATAATCTCAAATATTTGAAACACTTTTTATTAGATAATATATTAAATATATCAATAAGCTTTTAATTAATTACACCTTTTATCAAAAAATAAAAGAAAAGGTAAATATGTATTGCTTCAAACATATTTATTAAGAAAAGGTTTGACATCTTTAGATGCCATTTTCTCAAAATGAAGTCCGTGTGGCTTGACACAGTATTGCATATCAGCGTCCATTTATAAGTTTTGCTCTCAGACTTTCATAAAGCTTTACATAAGTTATTTCTCATTGCTTACACCTGAAAGAATTTACTATCAGTACCTAATGTCTGATATTCACAGTTTTCGTCGTATCTGTTAAAGAGTTATTTTATATCGCTATCGAGAGTAAAACTGAAAATGTAAATCTCGCCTAATAAAAAAAAAATCATTATTTGTAGATAGGCAAACCGAATCTCCTAGACATATCGATATCATCCGTTTAGTTTTATCGTAAATCAGCCCATGATTTGTATTAATGTCTCCTAGCATTGGTATGAATCAGTATAATCAGTATAGTTTTGCTTACAGATTTTCATAAAATTGACACAAACTGTTTATCATTGCTTTTACACCTGAAACAATTTACAGACAGTCACAATGTCAGTGCCTTATTTTTGACATTCACAAATTTCGTAAAGTTACCTAAGTAACAAAGATGTTTTATATCGATTATGAGAGTAAAACTTACACTTGTAATTCTCGCCTAAGGTACATAAAAATTTAAACTTTATGCGTTACAACGCCTAAATCTAAAGACATAGGTAGTCAATTAACATTAAAAACCCGTTTATTAATTCGCCTTCATATAAGTTGAATAAAAAATATAGTAAAAAAATGTTCAGTAAAAACAATCATCAGAATTATTTTAAACTAGCTTTTGCTCGTAGCTACGCTCGCGTTAATTGAGATTTTGTTATGTCGGACGACCGTCTTTTATTTTGCCGTCTGGCTTATGGGACATGCGCGCCACCTACTGAAAGTTAATTCTGCTATGTTAATCGAATTACCTTCTCGAAAGTGTAGTTATTAAGTTAAAAAGTTCAATCGAATGAATCGTAAGGCAGCGAATAAGGCGCGAAAAAACGTCAAATTTTATATATTAGATACATACAATAGAAGTATTTAAAGTAAACTCAAATGAACGAAAATATTCAAAAAACCGAAAATATTCGAATCTGATGATATTTTTGTCAATATTTGACTGAAAATAAAATAAGTAATGTAGGTACCGATATTGTTTGCTGTATTTAAAATAAATCCTTTAAAAAGTTAAGTATTTTTGACTTTATTTGGTTTTATTATAATTTGTAATTAAACGGATATTGGTACGTGGTTTTACGATTAATAAGGAGAGATATTTATTGCAGCAAATAAAATGTTTGATAAAATAATATGAATACCGTCGATATTCAATTCCCTTATAAGTGTTACCGAACGTTCATTAAAATCATTTTATATATTTCTTTTTATGAATGTTTTATGTTTATATAATAATAATTGCAACAAAGTAATAATTAAACAATACAACAACAATGACCGTGAAGTTGCTTTTCTGCAGTCTGATTACAATGTAATACTATATTAAGTAAATAATTGGAATGGAATGTTTTCTTTTGTTCATAATTAAATGTTAATAATTTAAAATTGTTAAGGATAACTATGTTAGTAGAATATACATTATATGTATGTAAATAATAAATTAATAAAGAATTTTATTCATCTATAGACTACTATCAGCAATTTAATGGCATGTGCTCGAGAATTTTTTACAAAGATATGTTGAATAAATTTATATTTGATTGATTTTTATTGTTGTCTGAAATTTAGATACTCGTAGAGTTACCTCAATAGTGGTTATATAAATGTATTTCGAAAAATTAAAATGTATAAATAAATCTCGATAATCGACGCTGAACATTACTAATATATATTAATATGAGAAAATCGTATAGTAATAAAGTCTAGAATTTGTCGATAATTAAGCATTTCGCAAGTTATCAAATTAGGCTCCAATTAATCTCATGAACGTCAAACAGTCATAAATAAAACGATACAATTATTAATTATTTTCTAACCACGAATTTCCTTGGGATAAATATTACTTAATGACTTTATTGTATAAAATGAAGGGGCCATAATTAGCTATCTGAAATCTATTGATATAAACAGCGGGCCGTCAGAATTACGAAATAAAAGAATTTCCGTTATGCGATTTAGCCTTATTCGATCCGTGTACGGAAAGTGATGATATCAAACGAAACCTCATTCAATGAAACATACGTAGTAACGTGATGTGGTGAGCAAGTAGATTTTACTGTCGATATATTTAGTCGAAAATAATATCTATGTATTCGTAATACGGTCTGAAGTCGCAAGATAATATTAATATGTGTGTTTTCCGCTGAACGTGTCCAAGTGGCAGATCTTTCCCCACAAGCACGCCTTTTCCCTGCAAATCTTGAGAGCGACAACATCCCCCGACCTCCCCCAGTCACGTTGGCTCTCCATGTCAAGGTGTTTTCCGTTCGTTTAATTATTCGCTATGCATATATGTATTAACAAGTTTATTTAATACCACTTTGTGACTAATCGATTAGTTTCCAGTCTGCTATTATAAATTGGTTTATAGCATTTAGTAACAACACGCATGTATATATCTCGATCGTAATTTAATAAGTAAATGTGTTTCACTAAACAAATAACACACAATTAATATTATTCAAGTTCTTTTCAATGAAAATACTTTACTAAATTCCATTACTAAGATCAAACCGAGATGCCGATATTCAGGGAATAAAACAGTAAATAAAAACTGAATAAGAGGCATTCATTAATTGGATTGTAAAGGGTGGCCTCCTGGGAGCGAGTGTCAGGTTTGCCGTTGGCCACGTCAGCCGAAACTGTTGGCAATTACCTTAAATGTGGACAACGCAGTTCACTCCATGGGGAAAATTATTATTCGCCGCATATCCAATTTTTGCTTCGCTCTAAATTGGAATCGGCTACTTGATTGCCTAGATTCATTACCGCGGCGGGACTCCGGGTAATCGCTTTAGACGTTTCTATTGGAAGTAATTCCATTGGAATATTTTATATAGAAAATATATAGGAATAAAAATAAGAAATATATATCGGTTACTGTACAGATATTTTAAAATTCGATTTGTTCACGATGTTTATGAATATTGACTATATAGATAAATATTTAATTAAGTAGATTATCTGTGAATTATATAAATTAAAAATTCAGACAGCAGAAACAGTATGATACAATATATACGAACGTGTCGCGAAAAACAGTGTGACTGGTGCTCGAATAAACGACATTACCTCCCCCTCGTTAAATGGACTCGGCTACTCGTAGTCATTTTGTTGTAAAAAATACAACAATTTAATTTAGTCTAACTTGACCACGGGTAACTGCAAACACCGAACGGCCGCAGCGATGAAAAGCTACACACATCAATTACGGTATACAGCGGCCGCCTGTCCCTTTGCTAGCGTACAGGCGCGCAAGTTACACTAACTCAATTCATAACATGCCACTGACAGTGCACAGCTGAAATTTTTATACTCTAACCCATATGCTATGTACAAATTTTTATTTAGAACAACAGAACACATCAATGTAATCTACATGTGCAGGTTTTCGATTAAAAAAATTGCTAAAGTGTTGTACACTTTTTCGTTACGATATAGAAGTATGGAAAAGTGAAAGGATTTATTGAATGATCGAAAAAGAATGACATAAAAATTAAGTATTGCTCTAACATAATTTGACTTGCTATCAGTGTATATTTTAGTAGTTCATGTAAAATTTAAGATTATTTAAATTGGTATGTTTTTATGATAAGGTCGCGCGAAAACAAAAAGGTTTTATTTATATACATATGTAGATTATGGCAAATCACAATCATTTTAGTTTGATCCTCAAAAGTAATTTGACATTTATTTTTCCCTACATTGTTTTCTTTTAATCCTGAAAATATTCTTATAAATTTATTATTC
The DNA here is from genome assembly GCA_037950945.1 of Hypolimnas misippus. NCBI lineage: Eukaryota > Metazoa > Arthropoda > Insecta > Lepidoptera > Nymphalidae > Hypolimnas > Hypolimnas misippus. The sequence goes on from JBBEEQ010000024.1 coordinate 5,638,959, forward strand.
TGTAATTCTAATATAATTTTATAATATCGTATCGCTTATAAATGTTTACATTGCACAAGAGTACTATTAGCAAGTTCACGACGCCAACGGAACTTATCTCCAGTGATAGTTTAAGATATTCAAATTTATCTTATTGCTCTCGACGTAACACAAATACATCTCGGTTCGCTCACGCGCAGTGAGCATTTCGCATAGATAGGAGGATGATCCCGTCTTTTCGTGTCGTACACCTTATCTACTTCACAGCTCATTAGGTCTCGCACGCCGTCTGCCAACGGATCTATGCCATTTGTAACAATACAGCAACCGCACAGATGGTGATTCTGAGGCTTAGGTTGCCAGTCTCGTTAGTTCAGCCGGAGAGTCGGGACGCGACGTAAAATAAGTACCTACTCGGCTGCGGTGCTCAACATCAGACAGCAAGCGACGCAAGACAGTAACCGCGTACGTTCTAAATGGCAGACATTAACGGAACGTTATTGCTTCTCCGCTTCAGCAACACTTGCACAGTATTAATCTGTCTCGTTCTGATGCTCGACGTCTGTCGTGTCGTAGACTAGATAATTCAGAGAACATCTAAACTTGGCTACGTTGGGCATTGTTATTTAAGTTGGGTGAATTTAAAATACATAATTAAATCTATCATTTAATCATCTAATAAATAACATACTTCAGTTATATCGGCCACGTATGCAATAATAGGGCTTATACCGAAAGCTTAACTTCAAGTTATTAACTTTTTTTTCAAATAAACTCGATTTAAATAAAATATAATAACAATTGAATAAAGAAAATAGAAATTCATTCGCGTTATTCTGTTTTCATTTAATATCCAATAAAGCAAGCACAAATAAGTAAATACGAAAGAAAAAACGAATGCATGTAAATGAACAAACTTCTCAGTAATACTACGTGAGTTGAATAAACAACAGCTGATCGATGTTTTGATAAGGGTGTACAAAATTTTAAAGTAATTCGTACTGTAATAGAAATGGACAAATTATGTACGTAGTGCATAGAATTTCAATTATTTTGCAACGCTTTAGTGGTTAGGTATAATATTTTTTTCTGCATTTGGATTTATGCGAACATGTTATCCGATCGTGATTTATTTATATTCATGTAAAGTTGAAATATTTGTCAATTGACAGATGTAAAAATGGAAAGACAAGGGCTCACATATGTCGGAGAGTAATTTATTTTAGCGAGAGAAAAAACGCCCAGATGCATACCAAGCCGTACTACTTCAGAAATGCTACGAGCGCTCACGAAACAATAGGCGCATTTAGCCACCTAAAAAGAGAAATAGCTTGGCGCACTTGTCATCGAAAGCCATTCGAAACACATCGGAGTGACTCCATATACACAAGGGTTGCATTCATATAGAATGGTAGGTATACTACTTATTTCTTTTATGCAACCGCGCCTAGCGAGTGGATGAAAGCGAGACGCTACGATGCCTTGTCGCGTTCCCCCTTCTTGCCAAATGTAAAAAACTATACTTGTACGAAGCTAGCGCCATTGTCGAGATTGACTACGACGTCTTTGTCTTAAAATATGGTGAGATGTTGAAATTTTCTTACATCAAGTGAAAAAAGATACAACGGAAAAATAAAATACAAAAGAAAAGTATGTTTCGAAACTTTTTTCCCTGATAAAACTCTCAGAAAGTTATCATTATATTTCGGTGGTTGTTAGGACTTATCTCATATTTCATGTAAAGGTCAGATGTTTTCTACTTTTCTACACATAATCAAATAAAACTTGATTTTATGTTTCGACTCAAATTATAAGCCGAGGGGAGGGTGAAATAAAAAGTGAATAATGAATGCGGAGGCCGAATCCGGGACCGCGAGACCGTAGCAATTATTTTGTTTCGAGTACCATCAACATGGTTCGTTCTTTCAAATTTTCATACATTAAGCAAATGTCGAGAATGCGTAATTAGGGCCAAAATGTTGTAAGCCGTCACAAGGTTGCTAAGAGCATTCATTTGTACTTTAAGGGTCTGGACAATCGGATACGTTTTAAGCGACCTCCGTCTTGAACAATATAAAACGATTTTTCAGTAGGTCGATATACAAACGAAATTAAGAACAAAAAACGTATTTCAGAAATAGCTTTGAATTCTTTTATGCGCATTAAACTTCATAAGTTTTCCTATTAAAGTAGATCGGCGAAATATCCACGGTGAGTGTTTCATAAAAATTATTACAAACATATTCCTATGTAAGTGCAATATTTACCAAAAGATAAAATAAAAGGACGAAAAATAAATACGGAAAAAAATTAATGATAAATCTACCCATGAAATATGCAGAATTCATAAATGATTGTCGCCTGACTGAGCTCTACATTCAATATAATCATATTTTCACGAATCCCTACTGAAAACCAATGACGTCTTTACAAAGAAAGACAATGTAAAATGAATCATCCTACATCTAACCAACAGTGATATTTCGTATGACACTTGTAGCGTGGGCTGAGCATTTTCGTCTCCGCATCGGTCGATAGTGTTGACGAACAAAATAAGCTCCCCTTCGGGTGGGAGTGTGGTGTCAAGAGGCTATAGGATTAAACTTAAACTGGGTTTGCCCGCAGTTTAATTATACAAAAGGTATGTACTCGCGCACCACTTGCGAAAATGTGCTGTTTCTCTAACACATAAGTTAGAAATTAGTTAATTATATCCTTTACAGAACTGTATGGTAAATAGAATTTCAAATTAGACATGTAGAAAGTGACACCGGGCGATGATAATACGAACGTGTTTAATTATTAACGCTCGAGAAAAACGTACTTAAGCTGGGTACTTAGAAAATAGCCCGAAGGATTATAACAGAATCATGTGATGTTTTTTTGAGTTCCCTTCAAGTTGCGAGGGCGATGGCGCATTGCAGAATTAAACTTTTCACAATATAATTACTTATACGTTAATACCGCGTATGTGTGCGTTACTCGTGTTATTAAACTAGTTTGTACTCGCCAGAAACGTAGTAAATTGTGCGTTCCATGAAAAAGTTTTGCACTTTTATAGCAAGGGAAGACTGGAGTCAATAAATTTTAAGCGTTCTTGTACAGCGAGCTTGCTGAATGAAATAGAACGTTATATTTCAAGATTACCGGATCGTAATCTCCTTTGAAATTTAATAATGGGGATCATATGAAAGGATTTTTTTTTAATTTTTCTTCTTATTTTATTTTTGTAATATTGCATCATGAGTATTAAAAATAATATTCAAATTATTAATTTTCTTTAGAATTAACAATAATAATAACCCATTTTGAAAAGAAATTTAAAAATATTTATTTTAAAAACAAATTTCTTACTATAACCCACTTTAATTGCAGAATAAACTTATTACTCCTCAAATACTTTTAAATATATTTTTAAACTATTGAACTATGGAAGCAAAAGCGAGGAAATTAATTTCTGGACTTTATAGTTCCATTTCCGAGAAAAAAGCATCTTAAAGAAAATATATTCGCGGCACTAATTGCTTGGCCTATAAGTCGGTTACGTGATTCAATACACTGTCGGACGATTGAATGTATGATCTAGAGCACTTCGACCCTTCTTGTCTGATGACAGACCCTCCCTCACCCCTTCGTTATGCGTTTGACGCATGATTTATTTTTTATGCTGTCGCGTTCTATAAATCGAAAAATAAACTGTAGAGATCGGTAGTGAAATGTTAAAAAATATGACAGCCTAATAATTAATTCTTTTCGACAAATTTTGTATTGAGTTTGTTTTTTATTTAAATTTATTTTATATTGTCTCTAAGGTGAGAATTACATTTATAAGGTTAGTCTTGTAAATTATATCAAACAACTCTGGAACCCAGTAACAGATACGTCGTAAGTGGTGAGGGTCAAAAATAGGGCAACGACAGTAAATTAATTCCACTTGTAGCCCAAAGACAACCAACTAATGTAAATATTTAGTCTGAGAGCAAAAATTATGAGTGTAATTCTCCCCTTAAACTTTTAAATACAAAAGTGTTAATTAATTATTGGTTTGTTTATTATTGGTCCTGCCGTTATGGATCGTGTGTGTTCAAAATTCGTATTGAGTTCTAATCGCTAAAAGTTAGAAGTGTATATAAGAAAACGATAATTTTGCACGATATTATGAAATAAATTTATAAAGAAATACTCGTAAACAATAATAGAAATCAAACGTTAAAGAAAATGATTTTGTAGATATGACAATCGTCTGTGGAGAATTTTTAATAAGATATCATTAGTGAGAACAAAATTAATTCTTGATAGTTGAACGTAATTTAAAATCTTATAAAAGAATAGTGGCAGACAGACACGAGTTTTATAAGTGGTGAGACGTAAAACTAGTTAAGCGGAGTACTTGAGACTGCGCATTGTCAACCATTAAACAATACACATGAAGCATCGTACTTCTAAATTGTTGGAGGGATATCATGAAAATTAGTTGTAGGGTTAACATAAAAATATAGTGCGCAAAACATGTCATATTATTTTTAACGGCTTAAACATTTCAACGCTAAAGTTCTTTTTTGTTAAAAATAATATATCACATCACAAAACCTGGCTGCGCTTGTTATGTAAAATCAAATAAATAGAAACGCTATAGCGGGTAGAAACTCGCATAATTTGATTTTAATATGAAGAGGAAATATTTTTGTTTTTGTATAAAAACACAATTTCATATTCACTAAATCTGCAGCTAGTGCCAAATTGAGGCTTAAGTCGGGTTGCAGTTAATTGTAATAACCTTCTGACGAGAGGAGGAGGTGGGGGTGGGAGGTGTTTGTGCGCAGGCGCATCGGGCCGGGCACTCGAGCACGCGCCGCTAGTCGAGCGCTCTCCACCGGCCACTCGGCGCCCGCCGCGTCGAATTGAAAAGATACCTACGCCGACACCGTACTGAATATTCGCTCACGTATCAAAACCGTAAAATGCAAATCTATGCAGTGCGGCCGTCTAGTGCTTAGCGAAGCCGCGCACCGCGTTTCCTCAAATGCAATCTGACTCGAATTATCATATACAAGTACTTAGTGAAGCTGCCGGCGTTGTTAAATAAAATACCCACTCGCATCAGTATTAAAAATTATAATAAAGGAATTATTTAATCAGAGATTTTGATTTAGAGATCAGCGAGAGGTATTGTTGTGGTTAATCTTATTTTATCCTCTAGGGGTTACAATTTAATTTAAAAGCCCTTTTTCTATCCGATCCGGTGCGAGGTGGTAAAAGAATCGTTTAATAATAATATTTTACATAATATCATTTGCTATGTCAAAAAATTAAACACAGATATAGAACATACTTATATCCAGAACTAAAATAAAACTAAAACGTATAGCCGTAACCGTGAAATAACATAAAATTTCGTTTCGGTCCGTGTATTTCGTTCATCTCTAATTTGGCAAATGTATACAATCAAATTACAACGTCCATCTAGTCGGGCTAATAGTATCTCGGACACGTTAATAGAAAACACAAACGAATGTGAATGATATAGACGCGGGTCACAGGACGACGCGCGACGCCCGCTCTGTATAAATACCATTCCAACAAACTTGCGCGTGTACACAGTGCGCTCCAATTTATAATGCGGACAAGCAACACTGAAATGGATTTACAGCTGCAAAACTGCTTGTCTTTGATGAGGGTCTATTTTGAGATGCGGGCCGAGCGCACCGAAACATTCCAATATTCGAACCAATATATTATTATTACGTACGAATCCGAATCGATTCCGTGTTATAAAATTTATTACGCACTCGTCTCCTCGACGTTTCTTATTTGTAAACAGGCGCTTGAGCAACTTCTATCGGAGCCCTCGATAATGTTTGATGTCTCGTTAAAAATAAAATCGCTCGTAAATTGACACGAATAAATCCGTAACTCGACTAATTTGACGAGAGACATGTTGGGGGCCAGTCTAGAAATAATTTTCTGACGTCCGATACGGTAGAAAATTATGATTAAAATTTTAATGAGATTAAGAAGGAATGAAACGAGCGCGCCGGGTTAAAAGGCGTCAGGAGTTGATTAGTTTTTTTCTAAGAATATTGTTTTATAATTTTCTTTCACGATAACGACATTCTAGTGTTGTTCCGGATATGTTCTAAGTACTCGCAGGGTCGACTAGTTCCAAAAAGCTTCGGCGTTTATTCAACACAGCATTAAGCCTAAAAGCCGTCAGACTAATGTTTTGGTTCGTACGGTTTGTCGCAGATTAAGGTGGCATGTTTAAGTTTCGTGTAATCCGCTGTAAGCAAAGTGAAGTCCGCAGTGTCTTTTAGGCACGACTACTCAGTATGCAAGCCTTTTCCTGCATATCCGTCGTACGCGACCACGAAAGGGGTTCCGTTCACAAAATGTCCTATGTTTATGTTCAGTTCTTTTAAAATTCCTAGTCGCAGTTGACTTTTCGTGCGAACAGTAGCTTGAGGGCTCATAAATATTACTATACTTCGAAATGTTCGAGATAAGAAACAAAATATCAACGATACTTCGCTGAACGTCGTCACTGATAAAATGAGGACTTCACAAGTATTACATAATATTTTATACTCTAATATAATTTATAATTTGAAATTGATTGTATTTTAATAGCTAAAAGCAATCTATTAGCATTCATAGTGTAGTAGTGGCTTAATAATTCGAGATATTCCGAGTAATCTCCATTTTAAGAACGGGCGTATCCTCGAGCCTAGGATTACGGAACTTGCGTGACACTAATTAAGTCGGAATTAGGGACAAGCCTGTATCAAGAACCGCGCCGGGAGTTATAAATGAATGGGTATTACGCATTATTATCAAAATAGATTATACAAAAATAGGTACTTATTTATTTTCGATCGGCTGTTTTGTTTTTTATCAAATTAGTTATATCTGATTCTGTTGTGAACGTGATTCTGTTACCTTTTTATGTATTTTAACCCTTTGAAGGACCTATTTGCAACAAAATACAATAGTAATACGATCTGTTTCACTTGTATCCTTAGATGTCGCAAATTTGGCAGCGGAACAAATTTTTGCTCACAGCTAACTAACGTGATTTTCTGCTCTCACTATTTCAAGTTATACTCAAATCGTTTGTTTATTGCTTTTAACATTTATGTGACGGTCGCGTGTTATAATGAAATCTTAATAAATACATCCGTCTTGTCATATTTAACGTTCTCGTTATTTCAGTGTTGATATAAATAATTACTTTGTATTAATATTTTATGATGAATTTCTAACTTGAAAGACCTACTCATTTATTAAATAATGTACCGTCAATTTGGAGCGCCTAATTACTTACGCTGAATATGTTGTCAATATGATATTTCTATAATCCCTTTCGAGGAGCGTAAGTCTAACACAAATCCTACTTAGAAGGGAACTTTCACTAAAGTAGACACTCGCTTTTGATGGCTGCCACATTGAAGAGCCGAGAGAAGTTTATTCAAACTTTTCTACTTATTAACTTGCCTATTAACGGTTTTCTTACGGTAGCGTTGACAAGCATTAAAATATACCGAGTTGGTGAAGAAAATTAAAGAAAAAGCGTGGTAAATCTTTGGTGGATCGGATCGGTTGAGCGTGGTATAGGTCGGCCTATCCGATGTAAGCTGTTCACCTAATCCCGGGGCTTCGTTGCCGTCGGTTAGGCCCACTACGTAAATTTGTGTAATTTCGAATCTAGGCCAAGTGCCAAGGGATCTGCTTCGCGGCAATAGTGATTGATATGACGCTATAACGAACCTCGCCCCGCTTCCCCGGCCCTGTCACTCGCCCGGACTGCTCAATGCATTTGTAATAACCTCCACCGCGTCTATAGATATTATAAAGTTATATACTATAGAAATGTATCCCCTATTTTGGCATTAATAAATTTTACTTGTAAAATAAAATAGCTTAATGATTTTAGGATAACAAATAATAAAATCAATATTAAACGTTAGATATAAACAATTTAAATTGAGTGAGAGATAAAATCTAATTTTTAACTTTGCTCTAAAATTTTACTCTACGCTTTTTTTACTATGAAATTTAGACTAATTTGTGAAACAACGAACGCTCGAATCTTCGTTGGTCGTGGACTGTGAGAAACTGAATTTCAAATAGCTATGTAAAATTCTGTGGTCGCTTTCTGTGCTCGTTCTGCAATTTATGCCATTAGTGCAGCCTTTTCGCACATTGATATATCTTTTATAATGAAATTATAATATTTTATTCGAGTTTGTATTATATAACTACATAATGATAAATCCACATGCACAGGAACACAAAATATCTCGAATATAAAAGTTATAATACGTACGAATACGAAAAAGCGCATTCGGTTCCTAAATGGAGTCTATTATTAATTCGTAGCACAGATGTAATCCGAAAATCTGGTAAAAGATAAAATAGCAAAATAAACGTACACGGGAACGATAGCAGCAAAGCCTCCGTCAGTTTTGTAAATTACAATAAACTGTGGAGGAGTTCGTGGGCAGAATTCGTGATGCCTCTTCATACCGCGACAATAGGCTTAGGCCGGCCGCCCGGTATTGCAGATGTGAGCACCCATTAAGAGTAACGTCTCAGTGATATAGCTGAATTTGCACGTATATAGCCAATTTATCCTAAGGTGTACTATTTAGTTTATAATGGATATCAAATTAAGAAAATATTTAATTACATTAACATTATTTAGCATTAATGAAAATTGCTAGGGTATAAAGTATACGGCAAAACTATTAACTAAAAATTATTAATATTTAGATGAAATACTTCCTTCAATTGATAAAATACAAGTTGATTTAGTAACTACTTTTTAAATTGTATATTTTTATGCTTATTCTTATCCATCAAATAGTTATTTATATGAGACAGTAAAATTGCTTTTATAACAATGATATGTATCATGATAAAACACAAAAGGATCGTCCCCGATTACCGCGGAATAGATCGGGCCACGATATCGAACAGGACGACCTTATTATTTGAAAGGTCCCATGATCTAAATTCGAACGTCACGCAACTGTCTTGGCTTACACTCGTCAAAATAAAAACTACATTATATGATATTCTATTATCCACGATCGACCCCAGTACCGAACACGAAAATAAATAAAGCTACCCGATACGATGTCTCCTGACAAGCGCTGAAGGATTAGTTTTTATCACGCACAAATTTCCCCTAAAACCTTTGAATATGGTACGCCCGTTGCGTTTACAGACTAACGGAGACATGTACAGAGTTCGAAGAAAATCAAAACTATCTCTTGATCGTGAGAGCGTGTAAGATCAACGAAATAAGGTATCCTATTTACAGACTGTGAAATTCTATTTGCTTAAAGGTCGAATGGAGGCAATATCGTGGACGTCGCGACGCTGCGGGCGGGAGATGCAATAAGCGGTGCGGCCAGCGAAGCCGTCGCCAATTTAAAGAAAGCCCACTGAACCGAAAGACAAGCGCATTGGCGGCTCACGACCGCACCCGCACCCGTCTCTCTAAGGCTCTCATATAATTTTCAATCCAGCGAGCTTTAAAATCGATTGCTCTTTGTAAGTGTAAAACAAAACAAGGGTCTACCGTCTAACGTGCAGCGTTAATTTAACGATATTATAAGACAATTTTCATTAAATGGATCAAAATTATTCACTTATAAACGTCGGTGTGTGTGAAAATTGCGTGCTATTTCTACTAAGTGTTTATTGTGTAATTAACGCTGAAGCGTTTAAATGCTAATATTACACATTTTACAGCGAGTGATTGTTACGAAGTAATTTATATTCATATTTATCTTATAAGAACATATATTTAATTTAAACTTTAATACAATTGTTGAAATTTACAATGTTATAATCCAAGTTAAATTGGTTGAATCCGCAATATTTACAATAGGATGGGACAAGGTATGGCAATTACAATTGTGCGTATAATGTTTTCATACAAAGCCCCCAAAGTTGTATGAGTAAATGTGTAATGTATAGACTTATCTGTCTCCTTAATACCTGTTTAATGAAAGGGTTGATCGTAAATCTACACGTTTAAACTTCATACAGCGTCCTATTCGGCTTCTCTCCCGCCAACGGTTCGTAATTAATGTGCTACGATCATAGAGAAAGTTTACAACTGTATTGAAACTACATAAGTATGAAAGTTTGCTCTGAGGTGAGAGTGCTCGAGTTCAACTCTAATACGAGTTAAAATATGTTAATACGATTAATTATATGTGATCAAGGAAATATTCGAATAGTGTGGTCGAGCGCCGAGCGAAGTTTTAATATGGCTACATTTTACCTTCAAATAACTTTGAATACTTAATCTACGCTCTTAAACTTGATTTATTACACTGGCCGCATAATCTTTTAATATTGGAATTTTAATATATCTGAAGATAAACTGTTATTACTCTATTATCGGAAATGTAAATTTATTGTAAAGATGTTTTCATGATAACAGTTAGTTGAATAGTCAATGTCAAAATAATTGTTATTTTTATTAAAGGATGATTGTTATTGTTTGTTGCTTTCATAGAATTATTATATTATCTGTCTGACCATGTACATATCATATAAAATGACTAGACTAAGTAGCTCTAAAAATAGTAAGTAATATTCTTTAAATTACTCTTAAAATCAGATTTAATCTATATTTTGGCATGATTTTGGAAAATAATTTAATCTTTCATGGAAATTTTAGAGTAATTACCGACTAATTTTTGTTTTTCTAATGTTTGGATCTGTAAGAAATAAATTGTATTTCAATTTATCCGTTTTTATTAATTTAATGCATACTTTGTTCTATATACGCATGTCTTTATGTCCTTACAACATTTACATTCAAATCAATTTGAAATAGATTGCTCTATTTCATAAAACAATAGACTGTTTTTTAAACACAAACACCAGTTTATTCCCACGAGTACGTTTTATTGACGTAAAGAACAATTGTTTAATGTGATTGACGAGTAAATGAATTTATTTTAATATTTTAGGTTAAAACCTAATCTTTAAAACAAACAATGAATCAAATTACAATTCATTTTTCATGTTTTTATCTCTGACTAGTCAATTTAGGTGACCCAGCTTAAAAAAATATTTTTTTCGAATATAAAATCAATCATGTTAGATTGTCTGAACGATAAGTTCAAACAAGTTGGCTTTTAGGTTTGGTGTCTGATATAATAATAGTAGTTGAAGTACCTAACTCTGTAACTAAAAAATGAGAGAAAAAAAAACATAGTTGATATCACAAACTCTACGAGGAGAATGTATCGGATAATACTACATAGTAATCACTGAATAAGTAAAGAGAGCCGCAACCCTTCGCTCTCTACGGAATTAGTGGCCGCTGTAATAATAAGCTTCTAAACAAACTACGAGTAATTAGAACAAGAACAACTATTACTCCGTCAAACAACTTAAGGCGATGGCGGTCTTGTTTTATATTCAATTATACAGAGCGGTCAATTAGACAGCAAATACCACGAGTGAGCCCAGTTCAAACGATCCGTTTAGTTAAAACGCCATAATTAACTTATCTTTAACGTCATATTAATTTATCATTCTATTGTCGACGAGGTAGCTTTGAATGTAAATGTTATTTTGTTTACTAAGTGTTGCACTCACTGAAGAGTAAAATCATATATACGTCTTAAATTGATTTATTTATTGTAATTTTTATGCATATTGGTTATGTGCACAATAGTCGCGTTAGCTGGATACGCAATATTTTAACAATTATATATTATTTAATGACTTAGTAAATCTTAAAAATTGATGTCGTTGTAGACAAGAATGACGTAGCTTGCTTCGAAGTTGGCTATGCGACTGTCTGTATAATATATGATAGTCCCCATTACTTTTTTTTAATAATATGAGTTTAAACTATTTCTTTATTCAATAAAATAGATTATTTAACAGATGAGTTACTTCCTATGTCTGTATGTCTGTACATTTTAAGCACATAAAGCTATTGTGTAAAAATCTCATAGCTTCATTTTTATAATCAATCGTCAATTTTATTTTTAAAAACATTACTCAAAGACTGCTAAGAGTTCGTAAAATGATCTTTAAATATCTATCTACATGCATATATATTCAATAGAGTGTCTATCGATAAATTTAAATGACTACTTTATCAAATATTAGTAACTAGTGAAAAAATAGTATAGATAACTCTATACTATTTTTTCAGTATCAGTAATTAATACGAGTAAAGCATTAAAACAATTAAATTCTAATAAAGAGTATTCATAAAATAAAATAAAAATAAGTCCACTTATGATCGGCAACCTAACAGTCGGCCGCAACCACGTAGCATACTTGAGGTAGGACCTACTTGACAATTGATCCGTACGAGGACATACGAAAACAGTATCCGACAGGGTTACACATCTCTACTATGCAAAACTGTGAGATTATTAGTTTAATCGCACAAATTTTACTAAATATAAATACTTAGTAAGTTAAAAAAAAAACATTAATTGGTAAATCATATTACATTTTAAAATATTATTTTAAAAATACAATAGCGTGAAATAAATATATATTTTCTGACAGGATGTTAAACGAAACTGTAACTTGTTGTATTTATTCAATTAATTTTAAAACTTTAAGTTCGTCGGCGAGAAACAACATTACAAACTAGTTTTAGCTTTACATAAAAAAATATGAATCAGCGATCGAAAGGGCTTGAAAAAGCATATTTGAATAAAGCATATATTGAAATTGATTTTGGATTTAAAGTAATTTCGAGAGATGCTTTATTGATTTTTTTTTTGCATTACATAACTGGAGTGTTGAAATAGCTTAAAATATCATGATCCATAGCGCAGAGCAGTAACAAAAACAGGTGGGCACGCGGGGAAAACCGAGAAGATCATATTGTTTGCCTCTATTTACTTTTCTTCTTTCGATCAGAGCGTTTCTCGTTTTAATATTCTAGTATCCCAGAAAAAGTTTACACGTAGTTTAAATTAAAATTATATTTGATAAATATTTTAAATTAAAATAAATAAATGTATAAAATAACATAAATATTTAGCTAAACAATCTCTTCGCCTATACTTAGCAACGTGTACTGCATATGTCTGTTGTCTGTGTGTCGCAATCCTACTGCACACGTTACAAATTTTTTTTCTGTTCTAATAATTACTTCTTCCCGCCCTGGCTTCTCAAGGGCGTACTAATTAAAGACTCACTTTTTCTACACGAAGATTTTTTAAAGCAAAATTTTCACTTGCCTATTTAAATTTTTCTTCTTCAGCTTAAATGTTACGAGATATTTAATCTATAGAAAATTCAATTGCTAAATGTGTACACGTATCATTTAAAAACGTTGCTGCACCTATTTGATTAATGATGTTTTGATCGTGTTTGTATTTGTTGGGACAAGGAGTGCTATGACATTTTGAGAGTTGTTTTTTTTCGTTTTAGTACAAAACTCCGAAATAAACTGTCAAAACGTATCGCGTTATGATAGCGCTAATTTGCTTGTTTGTGTGTATGAAACATTTTTTTTAAATCATACGGAAAAGTAACAACTATGGTTTGAAGTAATCCCCATATAAAAAATGAGAACATTTTAATTAGTACACCTATGCGAAGTCAGGGTGGGCAGCTAGTCTATAGAAATAAAAATCAATGTTTGTAGGTTTTCTCTATGCGTTCCCAAACCATTAATCGGACTGTAATAAAACTTTGGTAGATTCTGAAGACGCTCACGAGGGTTCCTGGCCAAAAAATCTTTGTATATAATACAGTAACATTGCAACGATTGCCCGGTAAAACTAGTGACTTATAATTCCACATTAAATTATGTCAAATATGATTTATAATCAATTGTTTTGAAATAAATGACTATTCTATCAACATTTAGTCAAAATAAACGGCCAAATTCCCAAGTGTAAGACGTTTTTTACGTTTTGTGACCAAGAATGTAAATATTTGAATTCGGTCACTTAATTATTGTTTAATATTGAGCTTGCGATATTATGAGTCAACTATGATTATAATATAACCACAACGACTTACAAAAAAATCGAAAAACAAGTAATTAATTGAAAAAATCAAACAAACATAAACTGATAAACACATTACCCTCTTTCAAAATCATAAATGAACATATAATTTACCAAAATACATCAAAATCCACTAAAATAGAACTAAGAAATGGTTAATTATTGTTCCATAAGTAAATATTTTTATCGTGACTTTACGCTCGGTTACTTTAAGTAGATTAAATCTATAATGAAACAATTTTAGTACCGCAAACCTACGTTTTATGAGAATACGAATGAATTATACTGTAAAGCTCTTTAACATTAGTTGTTGTTATGAATTTAGTTGTTTTATTAGATTAAATACAGATTCCGATTTCGACGCGTTGTTGTTTTTATTATTTTATTTAGATAAGAAAGTTTTTCACGAATGACCATGCATAATATACCTACATATAATAATGTATACTAGTATTTGAGAATATTTGAATCGTAATTATTTATATGTAAATAAATAGTTATTGTTAAAATGATTAATTTCGTTATTATATTTTTTGAATATACAAACGCCCGGCCGTACTATATAAAAATAAATATTGTATTCAAAAAGTGAGTTTTTGTGGAAAAACCGTACACTGTGATCAACAAGTCTCAAAGATATCGCACCAAGTTATTTAGCAGTTATTTTCGTACAAAATAAATATTAAATGACCGCAAAAATAATGTTTTATGTAATTAGCGTGGCCACGGAATCCAGGTAGGCTTAGCGTGGCCGAATTAATGTTGTGCTCGTATTTACATGGCAAGCAATGCATCATTAAATTTTTATTTCGATGTTGAATAGCAGATTAGTATTACGAAACGCTACGTTTTATATTTTCTAATGGATATATTGTTGTATAATAAACATTTTAAAAGAAAATGATGTGATCCATTACGCCCAGGAGGCCAATTGTAGCTATCACAAATTGTCACACATTTCTGCCATTTCAGTGTCTGTCATAATATTTTATATTTCGACAGTAATATTGTTCGACAATTAGCCAGCAGATCGATATAGAAATAGTAACAGAAACAAAGGCAAGTTTGCTATACGCAACGGAAGAAAGGGACACAACATGATCTATCACGTTCCATCACAACTGCGTGTTAGATTTAAGTTTCATCTATCATCATTGTCGCCACTCGATCATTAGTGATGTTTGTTTCTTACTCAGACAGAAACATCGTATTGCTGTTAGGCTTCACTGAACTTTCGCCAGGTATAACCAGCTACTAGCTACGGTCGACGGTCGGTCAAATACATTCCTTATTTACAGCGCTGTACGATCTATGATTGATTGTAAGTTCTTGAAAGTAATAAATATATGATTTACGGAATTACTGCAAATGGATTTAATATATATATATCTAATATTGGTCATGTTTGTTGTACTTAATTATATTGGAAAATTATGAAATGTTAAAAATATGCTTTTTAATAGTAAAGTAAGTAAACTGATTAAATTATAAAATTAAGATCAATTCCATTGTATCACTGTTATTTCGATAAGTTATTCTTCTATTTTGGTATGAAACATTATTGTAATGATTTTTATGCAAAATCACATCAAATGTTGTTATCATTTTATATTTTATATTAAAAAAAAACGTTTTTGATAATTTTACATTTTTCTTATACTACTTTTTTGTGTGATATTTATATAAAATATCTTTAATTCATAGATAAAGAGCATTAAATGATTTTGAAGTTAGAAATTTGAATCGGTGTATCAAATAATTTAATTTATATGTATGATCAATAAACTAAGCGTAAAAAAAGAAGGCATATCAATAAATTGTCAACAAGGCCTTCGCAAGGATAGAATATACAGTTTTACTATCTAATTTAAAAATATTTGCCTGATTTCCTCTTGAGTACGAGTAGGTACACAAAATGTTATTGTTTTATGAACAATAAAAGAATTTGGTAAGAGATTCGAGTATTTTGAATTCGTATAAAACTTTAAAACTTTATACTGCTTTTCCGTAAGTTATTGTTCTTTGAGAGAGCACTATTTCAAAATGTTTGAGGTTTTGTTATGTTGTTTGCAAAGAGAATGTTATTACAATTGATATAAATAGGGTTATTGTTTAAGTAAAATAACGTTATAAATTTTTAATAATGACTAGAGATATACGAAACAATTTTAACGATCTCGGTGTAATTTTCCGATATTGAAAAACCTTTTGTCGATATCGACGCGCGTGTAAATCAAACTAAAATTCAATTGAGCTCACATTCACGTTTTCCACTTGAGGTTTATTCACGCCTTTTAATATAAAACGTTTCAAACAATGTTATCCATAAAATCCTATGTTTTCTGACACAATAGGGCTCGTGGATAATTCACAATAAATCTGATTGACTTTTTACGAGAAGTCACGCAAAACAAATATTAAAAGCTATAAACATGGATTAGGTACATTTATGGCTTATGGCTTTTTACAGTTACGTTTAAATATATTAAAATGGAATTTAATTTTTATATGTATGCATTATGGTGAAAAAAATTATATATTTTTTTTATGGTACGGTTGAATTGAACACTCAACTTAATGAGGTTTTATAAAGAGACGTTTTGCTTAAATGCTAAAATTTCCTATACTAAATAATTATTAAAATTTTCATCTTTCTATACTGACTCGATATACTTTTAGATGAGAATATATTGCATAGTATTTTCCGGAACGTCGTTCAAACTTATTTTCTATAGAATAACTACGTCCATTATGATGAAATACATCAGAAATGGATTGTGCATGTATTAATATTAATCGAACGCTTGTGCGATAAATCAAGAATAACACTTGGCTAAAAATATTTTCGTAACAGAAATTTCTTGGCGCGTATTTAAGTAATGCGGTTAGTATCACCAGACCGGCTGCATGAGCGTGAAAGAAACAAATGCACCAGCTACAGGTGTTATTATTAATTAATTTCTATAACAAAGCGATTTTTTTTTATATAGGACACTACAACTACGTAGTTTATTGTATTAAAATACTTCAATATTATTTCATATATTCGTATTCAATTTATAATTTTGAGTATTTTTTAGCAAATATATTGATATAGCATTTATTTTTCGTATTGTAATCGGTATAAAAGTACATACCTGTTTCATAAGAAAACTTATAAAAACACATGCGTAATTATTTCTATAATTTTACATGTGCTACAATATTATCAAATTATAGAAATTGTTTTCACTGAAATTATTTTTCTATCGATAAAAATTGAACAGAATTTTTCACGCTCACACTGACGGAAACGTGTCAATTACTGCTGTTCCCCTCTAAATTTATTTTTCCATAAAACAGTCTACCGACGTGTTTAAGAAAAATATAGGTAAACTTGAACTATTCACAGTTAATATCACCGTTACATGCAATCCTACAATTTCATTTCTAGCTATTAGTGTAGCAACTCTTATCTTATCGAAATTTTCGTACATTAATACAAAACATTACGGCTGTACTTCGCCGAATTGATCCGATCGAAGAAAAGTAAACGGAGAATTTCGCACTGAAATCTTTTGCACGGTCAGGTCGATTAATCTGTTTGTTGTTTTTATCGAGGGTCGAAAGCGGCGAACGGAGAGCGACACGACGGCGCCGCGCGGCCGACGGCGGCCACTCGTGGCCCCGCGAAGTGCATCCGAGGCGCGCACTCCACTCGACAAACTTTACGCTCCCGAAATAAACTTTTCGCAACGCGCGCTATCGATCACGATAAAGAAGCAGATCACAAACGCGAAGACGCTCTGGCTTACTAACCCTGAGCGGTGTGCGGGTCGGGTCCGGCTCGGAGATCGGCTGCGGGAGCACTCGCGCGGTTGCGATCGGGAGCACTGACTTGAGCACTTTGGACATGTAAAGTCGGAGCGGACACGTGATGAGAGCGCGCGGCGCGGCCGGCGTCGGCGCGAGAGGAGCGGCGCGGCCGAGTGAGCGCGAGCGGAGAGTCCCCACGCGCCCCACGCGCCCCACGCGCCAGCCAGCGCGCGCACGGCCCGCCCCGCATCGACCGCCACCCCCACCCCACCGCTACGCCACCGCCCCCCCGGCCCAGCGCCGCGACGCCCGACTGTTTTTCTCTCGGCACCGACCGGGGGACGCACCTGATTTTTTCCGTGATATTTTTTCCTCCCTCTCCTCGCGACGCGATCCGTTCGCTTTCATTACGGTTTCGAGTTTGATTTATCACCGCGGCGGCTCTGAAATATTCTTGGGATGGAACCGGCTGTCGAACTCTTACCTCCAATTAGCATTGATTTATCGAAATTATAGACCAGATAATGACAAAACTATAATCTCAAAATAGTCGAATAAAAAATATTTTTCAAGTTTATAATTTTTCGCTTTAAATAATAAATGGTCATAGCTTGCAAAAAGCAAAGTTTTAAGAAGTTTTTCGTCGATAAATAACAACTTGATGGTAATGGAAATTTAATATTAAATTTATATAAAGTATTATGTTTCACATTGAATTTATGCGTCTTTATTTCAATGCAACTTTTCAGTGAATACCTTATTTCAATTTAGCAATGTTTACATTCTCAGAAAAATAAACGAACATGATGAATAAAATAACAAAATTTTCTTTCCATATAAACTACTCAAGGTAAAAATTCATGTGTCGAATCGGTCATTTTATTCACGTAACGAACAGCATACGTTAGGCGTAGCACCTGCCTACGGCGTAGCTCGGTGCCTTCGCTGCATATCGGGCTGGCGTGTCCGCTGATTGGTATGCGCCGGCCACTCGGCCGCTTGCATCTCCTCAACAACTAACATATTTGGCCGCGATTCAATTTTAATGTTTTCATATTTGTGTCATAACTTTCGGTAAAGAGGAAAACAAAAAGTGGCTCGACGGGAGCAAGAAGTTATTTGTAAACGTTGACGTCTCGGTATTTTCATGCAAAGTATGAGGCACCCTTGTTCCATTTTGAAATTGTTTTGGTGGTATGCGGTTTCGTTTTAGTTTCGCGAAGAGCTATGTTGTCGAGATTGTGTTGTGAGTAGCTATTGCATATGTTGCAATAAAAGTTTTAAGACAGTGACGAATGCAATATGGACTTGGCATAAAACTGTAAAACTTTAATAGTTTCTTAATATTTCATGCTCCCTTACTTTATTATATTTTAGATGACAAGTATTTATTGTGTTTACACAAATGTCTTGTAGGATTTATGTTAAATAAACATCTAATTGTTGAATACAACGGCCTTTGATTTAAATCGACATTAACCTTACAATGAGCAGAACATATTAAATACGAAAAACATTTCTTTAAATTAACGGCAATAAAAATGTAAGGATAATAAAATCTAGATTTTGTGTAAAAAATTGCCTATAAGTCCTCGTACGCCGACAGACTGAGATTTCAGTTCGAGCTATCTTTGCGAGGTCGTTAAATTCTAAGCGAGACAAGTGACACTAAATAGAAAACTCAGTTACAGAGAAAATCGTCTACCTGCAGTTTTTCTTTATTTTTTTTTTACTGTAATAAAACCTGTAAGCGTTTCCTTCATCACTGATATTGACAATATTTCAATGTATCTGAAATAGTGATTACTTACAAATGAAATATTCCATACGAAGATAAAAGATTTGATAAATAACTTAAAAAATAATAAAAATTAATAAAATGATAAAAAATATTACACTTTCTTATTTAACAGAACAATACATATGTATTTTAATTATATATATTACTTATTTTCATTAAAATTTTATTTTTAGCTTGTATCAATTAAATTCGATATATTGTCATCACCTATCATATACATCGATGTTTAAATGGTTCTGTACAATGTTATAGTAAAATCAAAAGTATTTTTAATTAATTTGGAATCATGTACCTGTTGAAAAACAGTTATACTTGCGTTACATATCATTATGAAACAAAAATAATCTTATTAAACATATAAATACGGCTATTAGTAAAAAAAATCTATAAAACTGCCCTAACCTTATCCAGGTCCTCCAGGGAGGCATTAAAATAAGTGCAAGTGGTGTCCAGTCGGCGAACTAGTAAATAAAGAAATAATAATAACGCTTTTATTTGACAGCGAGTGCTATAGTGGCAGTAACATACGTTGATGGCTCCAGCGTAATGTCAAAGCAAACGTCAAAGTCGTAACTTGGCGGCGTTCATTAAAAAAGCCCACAAAACGGTTTGTACAACATGCTTCCCGACAGCGGAGCGGTAGAAATTAAAAATAATCACCGGTACGCGGCACGAAAGCAGAGATATGAAAAATAAGGGTTAGCTGAGACGTGAGACAAAGCGATCCCAATGAATCCTTTCGGAATTTAACTTGTTTATGTATAGAATATAAATAAATTAGTTTAATTTAAGTTTAATTACGTATTGTTTTTATTGTATTTTAATTTAGATAAATATTTTTACCTTTGGATGTTAATGTTGTCATACGATTAAGACAACGAAATTTACATTCTTATGAAATATATAATGTTTAGACATCTTTATATACCTGTTTTTTTCTAAAGCAATCTACGAATATCTTTTGATGCTTTGATTGTTGATGAACATATTTATAGCAAAAAAAAAACATTATTAAAACATGTTTTAAAGACACTTTTGTATGTAACATCACAAATCTCCCTTGCCAGCTTTACATGAGGTATATATATCCACTTTCTGGCTCCGAATGTGGATTCTACGGAGAGCCGATAAGGCATATTGTCTTAAGATTGTATTGAATGATGTGTGTGCTTCCTCTAAAGGCGCATCTACCTGCGACCGGGTCAGAATATACGGGTCTGGGATTACGTAGGGCTGGAATCTTACGTGATAGTACTAGATGGTTGAAACGCCTTTTGTTTGTATAGCAGCCATGATTAATTATGCGCTGCGTGTAGTGACAACGACGATATTCCGACAAGAATATCAGAACTCGTCATTTTCAGACACCGTGAATAAAAATCTATAAAGTATGTTTTGACTGTGAAAAAGGTTATTATAATATACGTCTATAACGTATTAAAATTGTAACATGACTATATGCTTTAGGTATAAAGTGATTATTTAACGAGTACTATTTCCTTTTTTTTCTACATTTGTCGGAAGAAATTTTGACACATGTACATCTGTAACCCGAAGTGGAGCAGTTTTGAGGATTAAACTCTTAAACCTTTTGCTTAATAGGACAGGCCTTTTCCTAGCAGTGGAACATTTACAGGTTCTTACATTACTTTACAATTTTTTTTTTGATACTATTATGTGATTTGATGCTATAAAATTTATCTATATATTATAATTTCTTATTTGAAATCGATAAAGGAATTAATGAGCTATTTGTACGTTTTAAATAATTCTATGAAAATCCATTTAAATTGTAACATTTAACAGTTTCAAGCTGTCTACTGTACGGTTGTTCCGACTCGTTAAGGACGCAAGCGGTCGCATAGCAATTCCTAATCGAATCACAATCCACTGACGTAACGACAGGCTTTGGCTGGCAACCCTTAGGGACAATGCATCGTGCTGTCCTTTGGTCTATCTTTGAGATATTCTACTCCGATAGTTCGTATCAGTGTTGAAACTAGATTTAAAAGATAAAGTTTTTTTTTCCATTGGTGATTGGAATTTTTAATAACGTATATAGACTTTGTGTTTTGGTTCTGAAAACTTAGTTGTTAATATAAAATATTAAGGCAAAATGATTACATACATTTATATAGCACAATTTAACATTATATTTAAAAATATTATTTAGTAGCGTTAATAATTAACTATCATTTTTAATAAGTTTTTGTAATATAATATAAAATAAGTTTGAAAGGTCAAATTTTGTTAGATATTGTTTCAAAATGTCATAGTTCGTAACGCCCAATATGTACGAGTATATATGGATGCTGATAAGAAATAATGTGTCAACCCACAAACGTCCAATTTGAAGATATAGATGTATTTTAATAATACTACATATATTTAACATTATTCAAAAAAAAATTGAAGTTATTTAAAAACATTTGAATAAGTACGAAAAAAAGTTCCTTAATTTAATGTTTCGAACATTAAAGTGCGGTTTATAATTTACATTAAAAATAATCTCATGTATTAAAAAATCTTATTATTAGATAAAACGTTTTGTAATACCAATCTGCTTTTTAATCATTATATCTTTGACCAAACAGAAAACAAAAGGTACTATAACGTAGGAAAATATATATATATGAAAAAAAATCCTAAACGGCCTGAGTTGAAAAAGTACATTTTCTTTTTAATTTAATTTTCTGTATAGAAATTTTATTGATTTATCAAAAAGAGTTTATGTATTGTACTGGATGTTCAAACTTAATTTGTTACATTTTTTAGCTATATTTAGATATTATTAAAAACAAAACATCTACATAAATTTAAATTACTTAAGACAACAGTAAACACCGATTGCCAAATGGATCAAGAAAGACTAAGTAAATGTTGAAAGTCGATTAAAACATATTTCCGCGAATCGCTAATCTGAATAACTTTGAAGCCTAAATAATGCAAGTAATTAAGCGAGGCTCTAACTTAAATCGGCGTGATTAGAGGACGATCGGCGAACCCGATAGTGAGGAACAGATAAAACTCTCATCAAATACAATCAGCGGTCGCCTGGACAGGGCTTAACCTAGGCCTCGCCATTTCCTCCGGGCAAATTTCATTACCACTTGCTCCTACTATAATCCCCTGGACCAGTGCCTTAATCTACCCACTCTTGG
This sequence comes from Hypolimnas misippus, assembly GCA_037950945.1. NCBI lineage: Eukaryota > Metazoa > Arthropoda > Insecta > Lepidoptera > Nymphalidae > Hypolimnas > Hypolimnas misippus. The sequence continues at coordinate 5,661,713 of JBBEEQ010000024.1, forward strand.
CCTGATTCCTCTCAAAAGAGCCACTTGCTACATTTTTACGTATAATCCATTTTTAATTGCCCTCCGACATTATGAAAATTTCAAGCGAAATTAATTACAAAAACAAGTTTTGAAACCGCAATGACAACTGATTTTATCGTCTCAATATTTATTTGAGAACGGTTTAAGATGAGTTTCGGGCGAGTTCGTCTGTTTATGGTAAGCAATGTTTTATATTTATTGCCTTAGAAAATGTTTTTCTTTAGGTTATAGAACACTTATCTCAGCGCGTACTTCCAAAGTCTATTTTTTATACGGCGATCATAAAATACGTTTTATTCTAAGTATCTAAATCCAGGGCTCATCTGCTGCTTTTATTTTAATAAAAACAAAATATATATATATATATATATATATATATATATAAATTTAATTTATTTTACATCGTTGGCTTTTAATTGCAACTGATCTGATTTATATTAATGTACAATTTTCATCATGTAATAGCTAGATAATTTCAATAGGCTATTTAATTTTTTTTTGTATTAAATGCGTATCAATTACATATTAATGTAACCGAATATTAAATTTATGGCATACAAATGCCATAAATTTAATAATGCAAATGCATTATATTGCATATTGTATATGCGGATACACAAAACTTTGTATATTAAGTTTATAGATTGCATTATATTGCATATTGTATATGCGGATACACAAAACTTTGTATATTAAGTTTATAGATCTCAAAAAGTTTATTATTTCAAAATCACTTAATAAAAATGTGATTAAGAATGAACTCCCAACTTATCTTAATTTTTATTTAAAATTGAAAATATTTTAAATGAATTATCAAATTAAATGATGTAATAATTTATATATTATGTGTAGCTCGCGAGAAAATGCGTTGGGTTCGGCGCAACCCAAAGGAGGGTCATGTGTTTGACATATATGTATGTGTATATATGTTCTTATGTCCGTTCGTAACTAATCAACAGCTTAACTGCTTTTGATAAATGTTACATCATTAGATTAATTTTGTTGGCGCAAGTGAAATTGGATATATAAAATTCTTAAAAAAATTAAATTGCGGAATTTATGAACTTAAACGTGCGGGTTGAAAAAAAAATTAAAACCATTTCACACTAAATATTTTTAAATTTTGGTAATATAAAATTAATTCAGTAGTCCTCGCGTGTTATAGGAATACGTAGTTTAACTCAGTAGTACGATAGCACCATAATCAAGTTGAGAGCGTTAAAAGTTGTTTGTTCAACACGTTTTTGTTTCACGAAAAAATCAACCGATTTTTGTTGCCCAATTGTACAAAATATATTAAATTGCTCTAACAATTTGATAGCATAAATGGAAAAACAAATAACTTTTCTGAAAGCTCTTAGCGTTATGGATCGCCAGTTCATTGCGAACCGGTCGTCAGTTCAGTATTGACTGAAATAAAAGACCTATCGAAAAAACAAAATCCAGGTGTAAAATACTGCGAAATCGCAGAATCTATAACACGTAAACGAACGTATAGGGTTAGACAAAAACGATGAACGTTCGAATCGAAGTACAAAATTCCATTTGGACCCGTCTAGAGGAAATGAAGCAATTAATTCGGCAGATGGCGCTGCCGTGCGAGTATTAATCATCAACTAATCGTCACTGCAGTCTTCGATTAATCCGGCCTCGATTCACACCGGTGACGGCGCACGTCGATGTCGTATGAAACTATATTATTTTTTACCTTTGATAGAATTTTTATAATGGGCTGGATAGCACACAATAAAATTATAATTTAAATTTAAACAGTTAAAGACAGTTATATTGTCAAATAGGTTAACTTTTGAAAAAATAATGTATTTACGAAAATAATGTCTTCATGTAAATTTTGTTAGCGGAAAATAAAGAGGTTCGAAAAAATAATTTAATTAGTATACTCAACGTCCATATTAAATTGATAGTATCTATAATTTCGTTTTAATAAGGAAATTAAAAATAATAGTGTAATTGTTTATAGACACAATCAGTGTGTAATGTAATATTGTATTAAAACGTGTTATAATAGTTACTTTGCCCTTGTTCGTCAGTTGACTCGATTTACTGAATAAACATAACATTATTTGTAAAGAACAAACAGACAATGGGAGTACATGGACAGGGAAGAAATTTCAGGGCTTAAGAACGAGTTAAACTCCTTTGAAAGGCTCCAAACTTTTCACAAAAGAGGGCCCCCATGATTTGTGAATGCGTGTAATTTTTCAGACGTCATATTTTTTTGTAACGGCTCCTCCGATCCGCCAAATAAACTTCGCTATTGTATCGGCGCGACTTTTTGGCGTGTTTTACCTTTTTCTTATTTCTCGGTTAAAGGAAGTTTGATAGTGTTTGACAGAATAGCAGAGCTGACTTTTGATTTTCTTTATGGACTTTAGTTTACTTTGGCAATTTTCGAAGTTAATATAACTGAAATAAATGTACGTTATATTAAAATAGATGCTTTATTCTCTTGATGGTATCCATCAAACTGTTGAAAAGAACTTTACTTCTGCCATATTTATGTTAAAGGTTTTCAATCTAATTTTATATTAAGCTACTTTTAATATAATATAATTGTATACCAAAAAAAAAAAAATTTAAATCAAGATTTCTTTTAGGTAATCTCGAAAAATACTAGTTCACTTGAATGAATATTGATGTTAATATAAACGTTTAAGATAATTTTCTATTATTATTATAGTAAAATATTAAAATAATTATTTTAATTTCTGAGCTTCTCAAATTATCTTTTGCTTTTTTTTTCTACAAATAAGTAAAAATAGAATCCATATCACGATAATGATTGATGCAATGCATTTCACTATCGCAGCGAAGCTCAGAAGCAATATAACTACGAATATTTATAACTTCGGCCGCTATATTTTTCTAATTATGTACTATGTTGTATTTGCATCTTATCGGCTTAGTCTAAGGTCCTTACCCACCGGCACCAATACTTCCAACCGTGATTGACAGCGATTGCAAAACAAAAATTAACTTAAAAGCCCTCTACTAAGAAAGATGACATTTTAAACTTCTTTGTATGCCTTTCAAAGAATGGAATATTACCAGGTAAAAGTTATTCTTAGGCATTAAACGTTCGTGATTTTTTTTTTGAGATATTATAATTGTTATCCATCAATTGCACAGAATTATTGCATCTTATTAATGATGTATGTATAATATTTAATATAAAAATTTTTAGCTAATTCGATATTAACGACAATATTGCGATTAAAACTCTTAACACGCCTTGCTTTCATTTTGTTATTATTTAAATATTAATTTAGTTATTTCTCTTGTACATTAATCGATGTTAAGCTTTATTGATGACTGGATGAGTAAAATACCAATTTTCCATCTTTGAAGCCACTCTGCTGAAACTGTCCTGAGTAGAGTTTGCGCCACTTTAATCCCAGCAATCCCCGTAGATTGTATTAAACAAAGGGGAATTAAGTAGCAGACAGCACAGCGAACCGAGCCGTGACCAACTCGAGTAACACTTTGTTCCACCTCGTACAGAACGCGCTTGTGCCACGTGTGATTTATTTTTAGTGGTGTAATAAGAAATATGGCCGTCTAAGAAATCTCTCGCTTAAAATTTTGGCTGTTCGTTCCCCGGCTAAGTTTATGAAAATTAAAATTAAAACGTATCTATAAACGTGACGAACGCTCGCGTTAAATAATAATTATGGAACGTTTTCCGTTAAAATTTTATTCAATACAAATCGGTTTACACTATGTGCGAGATACAAAACAAACTGATTAGGTAAATCAACACTACAGGCGTTTTCGATTACGATTTCAACCGAAACGGCAGCTGCTTAATTAACATAATCCGGTTTGGAAATAAGCAAAGTTAATTTTGTATAAACTTTAAACATTCCGTTTTAAAATTCAGACAGTTCAGCAGTCGCGGACGCAGGCCGATCATTTCGAATTCACTCGGTCATTTTTCAAAAACCGATTTCGCTTCCAACTACATTCATTTACACTTAATAATTGTGTTCGGTCGCGGCTGCTGACTCATTATCATATAAATGAGAGAGAAAAAGCAACGGTCGCCCATTAATCAAGAGAATGGAGCAACAACATTGGCTAATACACTTATCAAGTTTAATTCAATAATCTGACGGCGCTCGCGCCGGACCTGCCGGACTTTCGTGATGTGAAAAATAACTGGGAATGGAACGCACGACCTCACACACTAATCCCAATTAATTGCAGCGCACCTACTACTTGAAAGTTACGAGCTTACTTTTAGTATGTTTTATTTTTTATACAACCTACTCGTATTTCCAGCAAAACGCAATGAAATTACTACTCTGTATGTTTCAAAAATAACGTACGAAATGTATGATTATGTTATACGTGAAGATATTTTATATAAATTGGATGTCTGATAACGAATGTTTTATTTTTTATATTTTTTGTTATAATAACTAAGAACTGCGAAGTAGTTGCACGAATACGGATTCAATGCTATTTACTTTTATTAAATAAATCATAAGTGAACAAGACATTGTCACAGTTTGTGACACGAATTGGCGTGAAAAGTTATTTTGTTGTTTAAAGTAACAGTTTTTATTTTGTTAAACTATTCTTATACGGAAATAAATAAGAAACTAAACGAGCAACTCTTGTATACATGTATATGAGTATATAGACATAATTATATATTTGAAACTCGGAAACGGCTCCAACCATTTTCATAAAATTTAGTATGCAGAGGGTTTCGGGACCGATAAATCGATCTAGCTAGATTTCATTTTTAGTAAAACGTCGTTTTATCCGCGTAAAAAAAAATCGAGCACAGCTCTGTCATCCAGGTATATAAAAAAATGAATCAACTTAAAAACCCGTTCTTACTATATACTTTTATCATCAATTTTATTTCTGTAGCTGCAGTAGAATTAATTTTAGAGCTATAATTTGTTTACCTAACGCCTTAACTGAAATATCTAGATAATAAATGCGCTAACAAAAACTATGCTAAATTATGCAAGCGCATAAATAAAGATGTGACTACGGCGTAGCGATGTAGCATCTAGCGTAGCTCTACGAAGGTACATCCGTAGCGTCAGTTGTTGTACCTTGTACTATAATTCGGTGCTTCTAAACTCTTTAAAACTATTATCATAATTTCTACGTTCACATTTTGTCATGGCGGGACTCGCTTGTTATGTATTTCGTTCAAAGGCACTTAATGCTATACGATAAAACAAATAATAAATTGAAACAGAGAATTTTATAACATAAAGAATTCAACTATAATTGACAAGTTTTTGTTATGACATATTCTATTAAAATTTATTGTTCTCGGTTATTAATTAAATATTGGAATTACACGTAATTTTAACAACCTCAATTTAATTAAAAGTGCGTATAATCAGTTTCACTAATTAATATTTCATTTATCTGTGAAATTAGGTTCAGCGTTATAATATCAAAATCAAGTTCGTTCTAATTTCGAAAGCGGCGAACGTTAAGGTTTCGCGATCCAATTTCATGCCTTCGTGAACCCATGCACCAATGGTCTACCCACCAGAGAAATTTCACTAATACAAAGTTATGATTAATTGAGGCAATAATATGAAGACTATGCTACGTTGTACCTTGAAATCTTGTGAGACAAAGACTGACGCTGAACTTAGACGACGCACTTATTCATTAGAAAGTTTAACTAATATATGGTTAGATTTTGGCAATATTGGCTATACAGTTCTAGCAATATATAATGTAAGTTAACTTCAGTTTAGGCAAGGTTCATACACTATGTATAGTTCAATAAAATCATTGTATTTGTACATAAGTTTATAGAATAAACAATAAATTTTAATACTATAATGGAAAATGCAAATATCAGTCAGCCTATAAATACATATTTTTTTTAGATATGAAACTCGAATCTCAAATAATAAAGTTGTTAAAAACGTTAGATGTCTTTCTATAAATAAATTATTAGTAATTACCTACAATTTTTCAAGTCGTATACAAAAAAATGATACCAATATATATATACATAGCAAAATAGTCATCATTTTTGGTTTTCAAAAGAGAAATTATACTTTTACGAAAATAATTTCACTGTCCTGATCTATTTTAAAAGTTTGAGGGTAAATATTTTATTGCAACCCCCTGCCACTTCACCTCATTAAATAACTCGTTAACAAGAAATCTAAATGGGCGGTATCCCCAGCTATGACAAAAGTGTTTTACCTACATTTCAAATTTATTTTCGCTTTTAACCGCTATAAATTTTACCCTGGCCTTTGCATTATTTAGACCTTTATAAAATATAATAGCAAAGGGTCACAGTTGTAGTAATAATATATGCGTTACTCCTTCACAAACAAGTATAATATTTTAGTATATGACGAGTTCGACATTCGTAAGCATTATTATCCGAATTCGACTAGTGATTAAAACTATGTAGCTGTAATTAAACTCGTGGTATTAAATGATATTTGAATAAAATTTACACGTAGTAGTTCTGTGGACTTTAGTGAAATAAATGTTGAGTTAGATATAACTAAATATCTAACATATTTTGTGAATGTTACGTACGCATCGCAGGTCATAAATATTTGACGCTGTGGAAGGGTTTCGACAGCGTAAAATAGACAAAAATTAAGGCAATTTATGAACGACGCGGCTTTTTATTTTTGATCGTGTTACGAGTTACGTAATCGTTCTATAAAAATGTTTTGTAAATAAATGTGCGAATTATATATATGTATATAATTTTAATAAAGTGCTCTACACGTGTAGTACTAGAAAAATATTTATTTTACGACGTCACAACAACTTTATAATTAAAGCCTCGATTTCATTACTTAGCGCTGCAGCCACGTGTTGCTCGAGCAGACGCGAAGCTTCATAAAAGTCTGAGTGTAGATTTTTTCTCGAAACAATGCCTACACACGGCTCTCCCGAGAGCTGGATATTCCTTACAACAGTTCTGACTTTCATAGCGAAGACAAAGGGACTTCCTACGTCCCAACAAAAACTCATCCACGCTAGATGATATGTCTATGGCGAGAAATTGCAAAAAAAGTATCTTATACGTACGTAGATAGGAATGCGTCGAATTTAAAACGGGGCATTTTTTCCTCCTTCGTGAAGAAAACTGTAGCGGATGCGAGAGAATAGACAAAAGGAGGGACTCTCAGTACGTTGTTAGATATCTGGCGAGAGTAAAAGCGAATGTAGATGAGCCTTCCCACCCCTGCTTAACTACTCGTACTAACAAAAGTCCTTATATAAATCTTGTCCCGGCGAGAACTCGGGCGGCGCCGCTCACCTCTTGAGGTACGCACTCCCTGCGTCGAGGAATTCGACACAACAAATTACACTTACCCAAAGCAGCGACAAAAGCAATCTTTCATATTTTTAATATAACTAATGGAAAAAATAATATGAAAATTTAATTATTCTTCAATATCATAGTTACAACTTCGGTTACTACCGAAAGTATTAGTATAATTTATTTGATTTTCTTGTTAAACATGTGAAAAAAAATATATAATTTATAATATGATGAAAATTTTTGTTATATTATAATCATAATCGATCGACGATTGAATTTTTTTAATTATTATTTTGCATTTTAGTGAGTACCTTTATAGAAAAATGAAAAGTCAACTTTCAAATCGCAAAAACACAGTCTAGTTTACACAGTAAATTTGCAGTGTAACTTTTATGAAGGTAAACTGCTTTTTACTTATCCTTCTTCATTTAATTAGCGATTTTCTACGATGTCTGCGGCAGTAACTCCGCAAGGATTAATTCAATAAAGTTTCATTCTAGCGCTCTATATGTAATACACTAAGAACACTTAAAAATGAATTTATATATAATTTTAATTTAGAAATAAGGATTATATTGATTGTATTTTATAATTTTCTAGAATTTTGGTATGTGTTTATTATTTATTCGACATTCTTGCTTTACACTTACGATGAAACACGTTATTCATCAACTGCACCTGGAATAGCCATTTGAAAAAATGCGTTTTTGTCGTAAAGAATAAATGGACGCTGAAAAGCAATATTGCGTCAAGCCACATAGACTTCATTTTAAAACAATGGCGTCTAAAGATGTCAAATATATTCTTAATGCATTTGTTCGAAGAGGTCTATCCATCTTTTGATTTCTATTTTTATAAAAAGTATAATGAATTAAAAGCAGATTGGTATATTTTTTTATCTAATCATAACGTTTTCAAATATATCAGATTTTTGCTAAATACGGAACACACTTCAATATTCGTACTTGTTTAGTTGTTATTTCCGTACTTGTTTAGTTTATATGACAACATTTTTTTGAATAATTAATAATACGTGCCGCATTATAAAAATACATCAATACCTCATAATTTCCAGCGTCCATGTAACTCTACAAAAAGCGCATTTGATGGCAAAGGTGTAACAGAAGTCTTTTGTCTTACTTCATTTGTTAAATCAGGTGTTTGGAAGCTTTAAAAGAAAATAAAATAAATTTGATATAATATTAAAGACATGTAGAAATGTTACCGTTTTTATTTTAAATAACATATCATCTATGAATTATGAGAATTTAACTCGACGCTGACGTCACTCATGTGTCAAATCATTTGATACTTCATTTATTAGCGCCAGAATAGTTTAAAGTTACATTCGTATTAATCTATAGGTATATAAAGATCCATGTCTCTATGTAACTAAATTTTTTCTTTAATATAAAAATAAATGTATTTATTTATTTATTTTTCTTTAACAATAAAACTAAACTTCTAAGATTATTATTATTATTTTCATTGTTACAACGCAGTAACATTAAATTATTTATTTACACTCTGCCTTGAAGTAAATTTATTTTCAAAAATGACAGCGTTGATTAGCTGAGTAAGAGACTCCGGAGATTGTGCCTTCCATTTCAGAGTTGTGCATCAAATTATTCTACAAGTTTATGTCTACTAAACGTTTTCAATGAAAATGAGACTATAAAGTTTCCGGGCGACGCAGAATGATTCTATTACGAATATGAAATGTTATTACCTCGGACGGATTATAAGCAGGAGCAGGTTCTCACAAATGAAATTGCTTCCCTCCTTTGGAATCCATTTTAAGGATGAATGATATAATTCTTACGAATAAAGACTTTGTCAAGCGGGGGATGCGTTTATTAGAATGAAAGCGCCGTTTTATAACAAAGAACTTATCTGACTTCAGATCGGTAAAATCTATCATAAAAACGCTTAGTGTAATTTAAATATATTCGAGAAATTTACGTAGAGATAAAATATTTTCCACATCGTTTGAATACAGTGGAAAGAATTCAAGATTTTTCGTATTCAACACATTTTGACGGAACGGGTAAGTCAGCAAAATTTGTTAATAGAAAGAGCGCTCGGCAAGCACGGCGAAGGTATTTGGTTAAACAAAGTTCTATTTACATAATGTAATTGTAATGAGAATCTAACCGCCATAATATGTGGCGCCTAAATATTTAAATTTCAACGTGCAGCATTTAAGTGAGATTGTACTTTAATTATGAATGAAATGGAAATGTTAGGTATTCTTGATTAAAATGAAAACGGATTAGTCGAAATTATAAAATTAGCTTTATCATTTTTGTAATATTACATAAAAAAAGATTATTTTTAATATAAGTTTTTAAATACTTGTTCTTCGTGACTCCTATCAGTGACATCTTTAGTGACTTACCTGAAACAATAAAAAAATCGTATATAGATACAAGACTTAAGAAAAGGGAACCAACAGTAAAAGCAAAATATATAATCTATTTTATTTTTGAATTTTAAGCCTTCTTTTTTTAGGAAGCCAACTAAAAATATGAAATAGCAACTAATTATATACCGTTTTAAAATTATATAAACATAAAGAAAAAATAAATATCTTATTAATATTTAATAATGTATAGATCATTATGACCTAATTGTATTTGGATACATTTTTGATACGATATTTCGGGTAATAAAGGTTAAATTCGGCTAACACGGCTTGTTACGTATCAAGACGCTAGTCTAAACAATTGTACACTTCGCTCAATATACGAGTGCGCCCTTAAGGCCAGTGCAGCGGCCCGGAAGGACCCGTAGAACGACCCACGACTGTTTCTGACAAGCTAGAGAACTAATCGTAACTAATACGAATTAGTTTGCATCTCTTTGTTAAATGTTACTCCCTGTCAGAATTGTATTTGCAGGGATTAGTTTAATTGAGCGTTTCATTTTTTTTTAATTCATTTAAAATCTTTAGTATTAAATAATTCGTAATTAATTGATCACCTGGTATAGTTATAGAATATATATTTATATTAAAGTTAATAAGTTAATCATGGTTGACTGATCATAGATTAAACCACTGAATGGATTCGGTTAAAATTTATTAGATATATAGTTATTATAGTGTACAGAGTTCTTCTAACTACGCTAATAATGGATTTTTGAAAATGTAATCTCTAAGAGAGTGTAACGGGGTTCAAAAATTTAAATCAAATTTTAAGCGAGCGAAGCTGCATGCAACAGCTACGGAAATGATTATGAAAGTGTAAATAAATATATTACGAGGACGAGCCAATTTGACAACACAAATTCTAAAATATTTAGTCAGAAATCGGTGTATATTTACGTACGTGTATAAGGCAGTAAGTTTACGTCACATTTCTATTTCATTTTTTTTTAGTTCAGTATTTTTATTTGTACCCTATCTATATTATCGATTATAATGAAAATTCTTTCTAAAACTATTAAAGTTAATTCTTTCAAATCTTTATCATTTGAAAGGATCAAATTTTCTTGTCGCCCATGGTTCCAGTAGCCACAATATAATTCTTGACAAATTAGATTTTTGCTAGGTATCGCTGGCTTAGACGAAATTACAGCTGACTTTGACTCGAGTGCAGGCTTTTAAACGTGAATTAGAGGCCGCGTCGCTCAAGCGTTAATGGCGTATTATGACGGAGTGGGTGTCGCTACTAAAAATCATGGTAGCCATTTTAAGCTTCCAAACGAGGCGAAATTTTTTGAACACATACAATTGAGACGGAAAAATTAAAAGCCACTTAAACATGCAATGTTATTTACCGTTGCGAAAACGTATGTATCTTCAGTTAATGATGCCCAGTTTCACCTAAATATTTAATATGTTTGGGCCATTCGCTTTGAAGGTTGCTGAGCAAATAAGCCTTTTTAATTTTTCACATAATAGCATACCAACGTTCATGTCATGGTTGCGGGTCCAGGCGGTAGCGAAATAATCGGGTACCGCCCGCCATCTGCCGGAAGTTTTACAATGTTTATGAGCTCCATAGGGAAGCGTACACAAATTCCAACCATTGAATGTAAACGCAATCGTCAGACAGTAATAACCTAGTTAATCGTTATAAATATATTTTTGATGTAAAAATTTTACCACAAAAGTTTATATAGTCTTAAAACTTCTACGAAATGAATAGAAGAAATAAAATATTCCCACAGTCTTTATATCAAAGGATACGTTAAAAATGTATGTTTAGAATTTCGTACACAAGCACTCTTAATGCAATAGTTTCTTCACTTAGTATTTCACTACGTGAAAAGACGAAACAAAATTATTTCAAATTCAGCATTAATCCCCGAATTCCGAAAGCAACGTTTCCATACCTCACAGGATTTCCAAAAGAAAGCTGCTTGGAAAAAGTTTCATCTGAACTCTTCGTGTAATCTTACTTATAAAAATAAACTTTTGCATTAACTGATTTTGAATCAGGGGCGTAAAAGTTCGGAAGGTAGGCTAACCCATGCCGTTCGAGTCTCCTTCGCAAAAGTTACAGAGTCAATCAGGCAGAAAATAGAAACAAATAAATATACACTTTGGTAGTTTTGACTTGATAAGCGTAAGTAGACTCAGGGGCTAGAATTTATGGAAGAGTTCGGCAGATAATGTAGAAGTTGTCAGATAAGAGAGGCTTTACTGGGCTTCGCGCTCTGCAACGAATATAAGCGAGCTTATATGAGTGTTACACTTTAATGTTATCATAACTTCCATACACATGTGACGGTTTGTATTATTTTGGATTTTGTTTCATTTTATTACAACAAGAGGAAAATTCGTAAACGTACGCGTTTCAAAGAGAATTGTAACAATTGTTTCAGCTATCTATGTCCTTATATAAAGCTGAAAGATTGTATTATTTGATTGGAAAAAAATCTACTTGTAACTTAGTAATTTAAAAATGCTTATAATTAAGCTAAAAAGATCTAACTACGACCTAAGAGAGGCAAAGTAGTAACAATCAATGTTCACTTATCTGACAATTAAGTTGAGTGAAATTGCGCCTCGCTTTTAGTATACAAATATAACATCACTAAATGTATTCAACTTCTTAATAGGTTATTTTATATTTTATAGTAAACGCGTAAAGCTTTAAAACACAAATTCATATGGATAAAAATAAATAAATGATTTTATATTGCTAAAAGTATACGTTACATTTACTGTTTTAATATAATATAAATAATAATTTTACTTCTCTAGAAACTTAACAATTTATCTCTTTTCACGTAAAAGAATAACAAAATATTTGAAATAACAAAGCATAAAGGTGATTTGTTACTATTTATTTTTAATATAATCTCTGAGTAATTATATTTTTTATTGTTTCAATTATTATCCTCTTAGTAGCAAGCGCTGTTTTCGATTACACTCGCTATCAATTTCGATTATCTCAGGCGCTGTTGGCGTCACTTTATCGCTTTTAAAAGTATATTTTCTTAACAATAATTTATATTAAGAAATGTATTTTTGCTTGAAAGTTATCGTGGAAAGGAATAAAAAGTAAATTTATGTTTTATTAAGACGTAAATGTGTGAACGAACAATGTAAAAAATGTAAAAACGTGTCACGAAAGAGATAACAAGTCAATCAATGTTTGTGATCAATTTTAAAACCAGAATATAACACGATTCCCTCAGGGAGTACTTTAGTTACACGCAAAGAGGCTTGATCTTCAAATTTTTTTACTCCCTTTTTGGATACAGCGATTGAGACTATACGTGTCGTACTTCTGCTGGGCTGAGTGTAATTAAGGTGCAAAGATATCCGAAGTCTGCCGACTAGGGGAGCTTGGAGAGCCCTTCAGTGGTCGGCTATATACTCAAAACCGATGAGTGTTGCGTAGGCGCTATTATTCCCCTGTTTTTTTGCGATCAAAGATTCAGAAAAATATTAATTGGGTTACATTTTTTTTACATTTGAATAGTACTGAATTTTATTTTATTTGTAGGTTACGCTTATTAATATAAAAAAAAGGAATAAAAATATTTGATCCCTTAAATTTTATTTATAATTTTATTATACATTTTTCCTTAACTGTTATAATATAATTATATAACAATATACATATTTAAATGGTAATATTTTACGTATTCGTTCATCCAATTTCAAGATGTTATGAAAAATAACGAAGAAAATCATATTATGATACTTAAACTTCTATTCGACATCACATTAATTTCTCGGGAGACATCTCGCAAACTAAGCATGCATCTGCCCAGCAGTCGCATGTTTATCGAGAAATTGCCTAATCTCGAAGAGCTACAAAACAAAACCACATTGGAAATGTTGAACTAAAGTATTTCTTCTCTCTAAGGATACTAGTGGTGGAACCCTTGTCTGCGCTAACCGATCACACCCTTAAGGCTCCCCGAATTACTGTCCGGACTGATTACCGCCTTCGTCCTTCCCCCCTTCCTCGACCACCTCCGCCCGTATACGTCGGTCGCCCCGAGCCCTGCGTCAACTATTATTATTTGTGTTTCCTACTTATAATTTGTGAGCTAGAAAAGTTCGACAAACACCAACAATTTTATTAAATGTAAGAAAACTTCCACCCAACTTTCGTGTTGCGCTCTGGGATCATTCATTAATGCGATTGGATTTACTCGATCCAAAACTTGATTAAATCAGACATCTTTGATTGCCCGTATAATATTGTTAGATTAATTCGCGGCCAACAACCTAAAAGCTTTTTCGATTTCTGAATAATAAATTTCATTTGAATAACTTGTAAAAAAATCGTTTAAATTGCCGCTGAGTTTAATAAGTAATAAATATTTATGCACGTGTGTATGTGCGTTTATCGGTGAAAATAAATTTCAATTTATGGCAACTGCGGCTCGTTTTCATTAGAGCAGAAGATGGCTACCAACACATTTTATCAGAGAACCATAACAAACCTTTCTTTATTAAACGTTATCTTTATGACTTTTAATGGCACGCAAAATGTACGACTCGTAATGCTTTTGCGTGCGCAGTTTTTCTTCAAATTGTTAAAAACGTTTGTTCATTGATGCGTGCCAAATATGTCCCTCAACGACGGAACGTGTACATATCGAGATGTGCTTTATATATTCTCCTTAACACGTTTGGTGCTAAAATGTTTCGTCTTAAAAGAATAAATAATGGCGTGTACAAAATATTGTCGACGTGCAGGGGAACGTCATCATTAAAATTCGCTCAACTTTAATTTGACGTATACAACAAATGAACGAATAAATTGTAAAATTTTCGTTTAAAAATATAATAATTGCTTCATTTAACAGGATGTCATGTGGTCTCAATAAATTACTGTCAATTCAAGAATATAAAATTGTACACCACAGCAATATATCACGATTGTCATTAATACCGCTCCCACATAATTATCCAGTGTTCGAATTAAACTCACGTTAAAGTTATTATGGAAGCACCTATCTTCCGTTGTATAACTATCATGGTCGTTATCGTATAAGTACAGTCGGCCTCAGTTCGGTATACATATTTGTTGCAATTCAAACTTTATGCTGGATGCAGTAAGGATCGCGAGTGTGTAGGCGTGTGGCCGCGTGTACTTACATCGTGCTGCCTTTACTGTTTTCAAGTTGACAGTATTTACTACTGCTTCGAAAATATTTTTAATGTATAAAAATATATTTTGTTTTAAAAAAAAAAAATGTCGTAGTTCAACTTTTTGAGATAGATTAAGGATTCTTTCTCAAATATACGGTTTAGACATGCGTATTTTACAAGAAAACATTTCATTGATTTGTTCATCACTTGTTTCTCTTTTTCAATACTGTGTCAAGCCACACGGACTTCATTTAGAAAAATGGCATCTAAAGATATCAAACCTACTCTTTACCCATTTATTTTAAACGTATGAACTTCTCTTTTATATTTCGATAAAAGGTATAATTAATTAAAAGGAGATTGATATACTCGTATATTACCTAATAAACTTTTTCAAATAGTTAAGATTATTGTATAAATTGCAAAATATGGAACGCAATTGGATATCGAAACAAATAGTTAAAAAACTTTTTTCCGTACTTATTTAGTTTATATGACTGCAATTTTTTTTGAATAATGTTAAATAGGTGATGCAGTATAAAAATACATCATTGTCTCCGAATTTGACTTTTTGTGGTTTGACACACTATTGCTTATGAGCATCCATATATTTATCAAAAGCATACAATATAGTTCGTCATATATAAGAAATAATTATAATTTTTATATTTTACTACAATTTAATTTAATTTCAAACCAGCTATCACGATGAAACTTATTCGGCCCAACATGACACTTGTGTGCGTAACGTCTCATTTACATGTGATGACAGCGAGATCACGTCATTAATCTTTTCATTATTTTTTTTTATTTAATTAAACCTGCCAGTAACAACTTATTTTAAAAATAAAAAAATTTGAGTTTGAAATGACTTAATGGATTTGAGTAAAATCCCGAATCATACTAATATTATAAATGTGAATACTATCACATATTGTCTGCCTATTTAGTTTATCTTTTCTCACCTCTAAAAGAATTGTAATGAATTTCGCTATACATATAGATTGGATTAGGAAAGGACGTAAGCTTCTTTTAGTCAAAAAAAAAGATTGTCAAGACCAATTTTTTCCTAAAAAATACGCTAATCAAAATAAAAAGCTATGAAGTTACGGATATTAAGAAGTAGTTTATATTTTGTATTAAAATATAGACTACTTACATCTTTCAGAGCACAGCTAGTTCAATAAATATTATTTGCGGTATTTTTCAATGACTTTTTAAGTAAAAAGTAGCTAGCAAACGAGCAGGTGGAACACCTATTTTTAAGAAATCACCGCTGCCCATGAACATACGTAGCTCCAGAGTTTAAAAGGAATAAAGGGCATAAGAAACATGGAAAGGGATGGGGGAGGGGTTAGGTTTAGGCTTTAAAGAGGGGTTATTCTTTAAGTGTGTGGTACATCCCCGGTGAAGCCAACAAGTATACAAGTAGTGGTCAGAAGATTTCACATAGGCTCTACCATAGTTTAAAATTTTATTAACTTGATATGTGCAACTCAATTATATTATATAACTATAGCTTATGGATTTTGGTTCCAAGAATGCCGACCACTTTGAACGACGTTGCCTAGCAATTGGCTAGTGACTGAGTATGACAAACGACAATATCTTTGTGCCAACTAGTCAATTTGCAAGCTTGTTAAAGTTGGAAATGGGTTCAAATTTTTTACGTAAAATACTAATACGGTAACACATCTATAGTTATAAAACATCATTGCTATAATTTGTCTACTGTCTAGTAACTCTACAGCCCATTGTGAGCCTTGACCTGGTCGAGTATATTCTGCTAACCATTTCTATCTGAGGCTGATGTTCTCCAGTAGTATTAATGCCAATGATTTTTGCATCTCTACTCATGGCATCCATCCAGTCACGGTTCCTTCGGTCATCCATGGTTTCCTCTGCCTTCTTGCTCGGTGAGCATCACCTCTTTAAGAATCTCGAATCTTACGTGCCCTGAACATATCCCGCCAAACGTAATATAACGGTTTAATAATAGCAGGATATAAAAAATCACTTTTTAATAGAAAAAGAACGAGTTGAATGTAAACGGGTCTTAGAAGATGTTGGGCGGAGCACGTCGGACGCATTGGAAGATGGATAGCGGGAGTAATCAGTTAATGCATTATGCGGTTAACCTGCAAACCGGACGGAAACTGTGTGTGCATAAATATTGATACAAATTAAATTGCGACGCCTTGCGGTTACGTGGAAATTACAAATAATAATAATATATCATTAATACGTCCGTAATTGCTCACTTTTTAAATGATTGATTAAATTCATAACGTAAATTAATAATTTTATGTGTACAGAAGTATATTTACGTGCTGAAATTTATCTAGAAATTTCAATAAATACACTCGATTCCAGTTAATGTTGTAACGAATGAATTATGATTTTTAAATTATATTTTATAGTACCATAATTTACTTAAAGATTATTATTTAAACAAAGTTGTGCCCTTTAATAAGAATCTAACCATTTACGTACCTTTACTTTACATATGTAATATTTCATAAATCAAAGAGAAATTCTACTATGCTTATACTTTATTAGTTCTAGTACTTTCCTATGTATTGTCTATATCATTATAATGGTCTTTTAAGGTTTTGGTAGTGTCTTACAGCTAAATGTGATTAGCTGTATTATAAAACATTTTTTATTATCATTCGGGACATCTGATGTTAAGTGATCACCGCTGCCCATGGACATTTGTAGCACCACGGGGCAACACCAACAGCGGAGCTACAAATTCGTTGCCAGTTTGATACGAAATGAGATGTTAGGCTTCTGGTTTTCTAACTCACCTTGCAAAACTCAGCTATATTAACTATTTACACTAATCTTTTGTTAGGGTGAGGTACTGCCCTGGTCGAATCTGAATTTTAACAGATTTAGTACAAGGATTTTACCATGAAATAATCAGATATAAACTTAGATTATCTATTAATATACATTTAATAATGACAATTAAAGAGACCTGTTTTACTGCTATCAAATAAATAAAATTCTATTGTCATTTATATAATCTTGTATCTCATCAGATAATTATACGTATAAATATACAAAATTCAAACGTAAATAAATCTCATAACTCAAAGTATATTTCTGTTAAAACCATTGAGGATAACACAGACACGCCACGAACAACGCATCGCGACCCGGAGTAACAAAAGTAAGGTGAACATTTAAAAGATAGATGGTCCATTCGGATAATTCCGTTATCAGCAGGGAGGGCGCCCCGCTCGTATACTTATTCGGCCGTTTCCTACGACGTTAAGTCCTTATAAAGGTAACTGTTTTACTGAAAAACTCCTATTTTCGTGACAAAACGCCCTCTTAGCCGCCCGAGTGAAAATTTTAGAGGATTTACTCTTTATTCAGTTTAGTCTTTGCGAATGTAATAAAAACTTAGCATTGAATTATTAATTTGGCTTAGTAGAATAGTGCCGCATCGTCGAAAAAATATAATAAACGTAATTCTTTACAGAAATAATAAGATAACTATGTAACATACGAGTATCTTACAAATTCTTTTCACCGATTTTTATAAAAGAAAGAGAAAATATAAAAGGTTATAGAAGTGGTCATGATATTATGTACTTCTGACGTGGAAAATAAACTAGGCTAAAGAGACAAGATAATACAAGAATTACTTTTCTATACTTTTGCTTTATTGGCTACAGTTCACGATTGGTTCAGCAGTTTTTAGTTGCCCTTAATCATATAGATATGAATCCGATTGTTGACTTAGAAAACAATGCGAATGAATTTAATTCACAATAAATAACTCATTTTAATCTATAAGATGTTTTATTGTTGATCAGAAAAAAATGTTGTTTTCTATTCTTTTTATATATTTGGGCAGTAAAAATAAAATAAAATGTCGCTTGTTTTCTGCTCAGTCAATCGGTATTTCTTTTCTATAATAATGTCACAAGGAGGTATTTGTTTGTATGTATAAGTCGGTTGTTGAGGGTAATTACTGAAACTACTGATCCCATTTGAAAAAATATCTTTTTGTTAAATAGCCCGTTTATTGACGAAGGTTTATAGGCTACATTGCATCACGCTACGCAACATTCACAGTAATAAACTCACACTAACTAAGCAGTAACCATAAACGCGAGTGAAATCGCATAGGGTAGCTAGTTACTCTATATGTTTGGCTTATTATTATCATACGAAATTAATTGTAGGGAAAACATTTACTTGTCATTTGTATTATTTGCTTGTGATTTATAAAATATAAAATGTTTCTACAAATGTATGGTTTGAAATACTGAATAAACACGAAGAGATTATCAATGCGTGTTACACATTTTAATCATCGTAAAACTTATGGCACGATTTATTGCTGCCACTCCCTATGATGCTACTAAATCATAAAAACCACTAAATATCTGCTATACAGAAAAATCAATACCCGATACTGTCAGTGTTAATACAAGATATTTGTAAAATCCTCATTAATATTATGAATGTTATGTAACTCAGTCTGTGTGTCTATTTGGTACGTTTTCATGCCTAACTGATTTTGATGAGTTTCGGTGTAGAGATAAAAAGGACCCTGGAGTTCTTAGATAGAAGCCGCATTTTGTCACGAAATTAAAAAGCCAAAGGGGTGAAATAGGGAATGATAGTTTTTACTCAGACTAAGTCGCAGGAACCAACTATATAGTCAATGTATACATCGAATTGTACTTTTTTTTGTTAAATACCAAAAGTTTTACTATAAGCGAAAATAATTGACAGTCAAACTTAAAATAATTAATATCCATCGGTAATATTTAAATAAATCAAATAATACGTAAGAAACTATATTTATATTTAATACAAATATAGCGTTATTTTATTTCATCGTGTGAACGTTGATATTTATTTAAATGAATTACGTGCATCTGAAAATGTCACATTTATAATCTACAATGAATTGCCCTGTCAGTTCAATTTTGTCATTCACTCCACCATGAAAATTTAAATTTGATGAACAGATGCCAGTGTACTTAACTCGAATTAAAATTATTACTATAACATTGTGTGAAGATTTTTTAGATTTAATAGAATAAGATTTTATATAATATAAAATATTTATCACATTAATTATATCGATTAACTTTTTATTGGATTCACCTGTATCTTTTTGTAATCTATAACGAAATCTTTAAACATAATTCTTACCTACTTCAAAACGTCGAATTTAATTGAAACTACACGCTTATCAAGTACTAATGGAAAGGAAAGAAAGTATTATAGTAAAGATAATACAATAATATTCGAAAGTTCCTACATTCTGAATTATCGTAATAATATTGTACGTAGTATATCAGATCAGATTAAAGGATAAGTAAGCTTATATTATTTTTAAATTCCGCCAATTATTACAAGCCAATAAAAATGTTAACTATTAAAAGTTTTAATAAAAATATAAAAGTCTAAGGTAGTTGACTTTTATGTACATATCTTAAGAACTTTACTCAAAATGGCCCTTTTAAATAACTTGTTTCCTTTCGACGTTCTAAAATATGTGTTGTTGAATTTATTGCTACACGAGCGTCGAGTTCGCGACTTCTTTGCTATGGACATCGGATATGTGGTGTATATGTTACTAGCTTTCTTCCTCCGCGGCTTCACTTACGTGGTATATAAATAAAAAGTAGTATTTTATTATTGTAACTCAAAAAATCAAAATCAAAATATTTTTATTCAAAATAGGAATTTACATTCTCTTTTTGAACGTCAAGAAAATGAATCTATCACGGTTTCGGAAAAGTATAACCTCAGGCCTGAGAAGAAACCGCGAAAGAAACTCAGCGGGACTTTTTTTTTTGTTAGTTTTTTTTTTAACAACGTCAAGATTGGTTACAGTATGTAAAATATATTGAGACAGCCTGGAAGCGATCGCATTATTCCCAAGGTGTGTCATCATCTATGAAATCTTTAATGTAACCTCTAACACACAAACGTTTCTTTACAATTTTTTTGAACTTTGCTATAGAAGCATTTTGAACGTTTTCTGGGATCCTGTTGTAAAATCGTATACATCTCCCAACAAAAGAATTACTTACTCGACGTAGTCGAGTGGCAGGCACAATGAGTTTATGCTTGTTCCTCGTATTGATATGATGGATATCACATTTTTTTTTAAATGAGTGAATGTTTCTATGTAGTAGTTTCCGAGTAACTAGATGAACCTTGCGGTTTCAAGTTAATGATTCGCTCATATGAGCCGTAGCCTGATGTAATACCTATAGCCCTTCTCAATAAATAAACTATCTAATACAAAAATATTTTATCGATGTGAATCAGTAGTTCCTGATTAGTGCGTTCAAACAAACAAACAAACTCTTCAGCTTTATAATATTAGTATATACATGTATAAACCGTACTGTAAAGTTTTATTCAAATCCGTTTAATAGTTTTTACGTGAACGAGGAACAATCATTCCTCTATCTATCCGTCCGACCTCACAAATTTTAGCATTTTTAAAAAAATAAAATTAAATAGTAACAGTTATGTTCTAACGATGCCTCGTGGTTTTTCTTGATTCAATTTTACACGCACCGGAGCAGTAATGATTATCGTTACTGCTGTACTGTAGTCGTAGCTTGATTGATAGGATCAATTGGATCCTATCAATCAATATTTATAAACGCACTACCTAAAGAAAACATTATTCAAACAGCGCGATAGTGTTTGAGTTGGTTCATCAAACTAACTTTGAACTAGCTAAATTAGTATAGAGTAAAAATAAATAGAAGTAGATATTAACACAACCTGCAAGTTTTCTAAACTACAGTGATACTTTTGCCAGTTAAGATATTTCTAACGTATATTATAGTACGTGCGTAGAGAATTTTCTAGGATCGCTTTTTATTTTTTAATTGCAAGTCTCCTTTGCACGTTGAGTTATTGACATTTCAATATTAAGCTTTTTATTTTCACTATAATATAAAACAACTGTGTAGCTTAAACCATTATTTTGTATTCGAAATGGGTCCGAGTAAAATTAATATTAACATTTTTAAAAGCTTAATAAAAATGTCTTTACTGTTTGTTCAGGCATTATAAAGTAGGTTTTGAAGAAACGGATTCCGTGAGCCGTTAAATAAGACTTAGCAAGTAAAGCTGACTTGCGCGCATGTGTGCACGTCCCACGCGTCACGTCACGTTATGTTGCTTACGAAAATAAATTAAGGACAAATGAAATTGCTCAAATACCGTAAGAGCATAACGTTCTTTTTTTCAATTTACATATTTAAATTCGATTTTTTTTACAAAAGTATGAATATTTGTTTGATTTTTGAGCTAAAGCAGAACAGTAACAATAATAAATGCGGTTTGTTGTCCGATATAAATTATTTAATGTATATAAATTAATGTATGTTTGTTTGTTCGTATCTTATGCGGTCATTTTGTTTATCCGATAGCTATTAAACTTTGTCAATTTATTGTTTGCTCCTGTTACAAGATTATAGGTATATAAGTAACTTCCAATTCCATACCTGAATACGAGTGAAGTTGTAAGCAAAAGCTAGCGTATAATGAAATCGTTCGAAAGAGGTGTATAAAGTCAGTAAACGTAAATATGAAGTTGGTAGCTGTTATGACGTACTGAAAGCAATATAAAATCATAGCATATGTACGATAGGGCAAGGTGAAGTCTCTCCTTGAGTGGCTAGTTACAATGACGAGGCAGATAAAGTGGGTCGATAACGTGAAATAGCAACGTGAAAACGTGGCGAGAAAATAGCATTATTAACCTCCCGGGCATAATACGCGCGCCAGTGCGCCAGATATGGTAATGATTATGTAAATCTCCTCCTCACAGGTACATCTTGGGAACGTTATATACTTATTAAAACCAAGATTGCCAGACCGAAGGGATTGTACGATGGAAAAACTTCGCCCGAACATTTGAACTTCCACTCGAGTGTTTATCGCCTTTAAATTTTTACGACGTTAGTAATTCGAAATCTCAGGTTTCCTGAAATCGGACCATCGACATCGCAGTCATACTAGGCGACTCTCTTTTCAATTTTCTTAGTTTCTTCGCTCGAAGCAAGGAAGTATTGTATGGCTAGATTCTTATCTCTCAAAAGCTATTTAGCTAAATGGAATTTACAGAGCCCGCACTGCAGTTCGACGAAGTACATTGTAATATTTAAAATCCGGGAAATTTGAGTCTTAGTCGTCCGTTGTATTTATTCAGTCATTCCTAAGGTTCTCTTCTTAAGTTTCATTTCATTACTCGACTAATATTTCCGAAAAGGATAATTCATAATTTTGAAGAATGATATTTACTAGAGTTTAAGTACACTAAAGTATGATTTTTTTAGTAAACTGTCTTGGATATTCAATAAACAATGACAAACAATTATACGAAGCGGCGTTGAAAATGTTAAACTCGAATTACCTAATTGAGCCCCGTTAATCAAGAGAAGGAAGTTTTCACAAGTGCTTAAATTATTTGCCTCAAACATAAAACATTGAAATTCAAAGCGTTTCTCAAATATTTCCGCCGACGCAGACGTCAGACTCAATACAAAGTGAATTAAACGAATAGAAAATATTGAAAACGAGCTGAGAACATCAAAAATACTGACCTCGGGTCTCGTTAATGAACTTAATGAGTGAAGAAACTGGAAGTTGTATAGCGAAAGAAACTTCACGAAAGCATCCAGCGAGTTTCAATTCCAGAATGCTGTTACAACGTCGTGGCAACATTCGAACAACTTCCCGGGAACAAAATGAATGCATCATAAAATAAATACGTCTTAATATCTTATTCATGAACTTAAGTGTTTTGTATTTTAACAGATAAAAACTTTGGTAACAATAATAAAGATGTTTTATGTTCTGTAAACAATCATCGGTTTTAGGGATGAATTCGTAAACATGCCTGAGGCATTTTGTAATAAAACTTAATTCCGAAAGTTTTATATAAAGTTTATTGATAAGTAATACAATACGAAAAAGGTCATATTGAAACAAGATACTTTTCCTGATCAACACTAAAGAACCTAATGTATTTCATAATCTATATGTATGGAACTCGATGTGTGTGTACGTGTAGATACCATGTAAAAGTCCAAAACGGCGGCAGCGATTTTGGCGAAGTTTTTAGAATTTTAATGATATCTTCAGAATAATCTAGCGAGTGATATTGGGAAATATGGTAGAAATTGAATCAAAAGAATTTTATAAGATTTTCACAAGAGTGGGTTGCTAGTCTATACTAATATCATATAGAGTAAAATTTGTTTGTAAGTTTGTGTACTTCTTACTTTGTAAGTTTGTACGTAGGGAGAAATCTCTGAAACTATTGATTCGATTAAAAAAAAATTTGCTTTGGATAGCCTGTTTGTCAAAAAAAGTTATAGACTATATTAAATCTCGCTGCGATTTATACTAACGAAGCAATAACCATAATTGCAAGTGAAATCGCGATTAACAGCTAGTAATATATACAGAGGTAAGCTTAGCTTTAGCATGCTAACTCCAGCTCGTCTCTAATAAACATTGAATTGATTTTGGTATAGATGTATTTTATCTAAAATACATCTAAAGCAAAATCAATTCAATATTAATAATACACTCAGATAACTTGTAATAATGCTGGATAGCTCAGAAGTTCTCAGAGAAGTGAACCAATGCAATGACAAAAAGCCACGTTTTACGACCAAAGGCAAAACTATCTTATTTTGCTTGCCCATAATATTTACCTTTGATTTAGCTTTCATGTTTGCATAAAATAACATTTCGTGCTCTCACGCCAGCCTTAAGATTGGCTCACTATTTTACAGTGGACCAAACTTCAGTAACATTTTCTTTGAAACTATTTTACGTCGTTTTAAACTTTTATAAGATAACTTTAAGTGGAATGGATATTTTTAAAATTATTAATGGAGCAATTACGTATTTGAAGGTTTTATTGAAAAAAAGATCTTGTGACTTTTTAGCGTCTACTTTGATGGTATTGTATGCTACTTTTTTTTACAAATTCAAATTCAAATTCAAAATATACTTTATTCAAATAGGCTATTTACAGCACTTTTGAATCGTCAAGTTACAGGTCCATTGGTTATAGATTTTTTTAAGCTACCACCGGTTCGGAATGTAGTCTCTACCGAGCAGAACCGGCAAGAAACTCGATAGGTACTCTTTTAAAAATCATTCATACATTATGTATTTTTATAACATTTTTTTTGAAAACCTGTAAGAACATCAAAGCACATTAGATCCACGCCTCTTTGTCGTCAAAATGTTCTTGTATGGTATATTATGCTTTATTTATTAAGATACATGAATAAATATATATTGAAACTCAAAGAAGGCATCAAACTATATATCAGTCAAGATTTTATACTTAATCTATGAACATTTCAAGCTTCATATAATTATTATTACTAGTTGTCGTCTACCGGTCGAAATTCGACCGTAGTTCATTAAATATTCAACCGATTTTAGGATTGACCACAGATAATTAATCTATTCTTAACATGACCACAGATTTTAACAATAAACAAAAAAGTATATATACGGACGTGTGTGTTAAATACATGGTAGTGTGTGTATGTTTTTATCGATTTAATGTATTTTTATGCATAATAAAAATATATTAGCATTCTACACTCATTTTCTATATAAACAATAAGTGTGCAAAATTTGATACTCCTCCGTCCACGCAATTTTCGTTAAAAGGAGTAAAAACTTTTTGCTTCACGTATTAATACATAGATTTTTAATCTAGACAAATAAGATTTAAAAAACAAATACTTATAGTAGTTTAATTCAAATTATTTGTGATAAAAGTTTATTTATTCATATAGTTTTTTTTTTTTCAGTCTACGACATCCGTCCGTGCGACTTTCAAGTGTATAGTTTATACCAAATAAATCAATTTAGATCGTACGTTTGATATGTAATTATGACAAAATCTCCATACAATGAAAACAGGAAGAAATAATAAAAAAATGACATTTAACGTAATAAAAGAATTGAAGAATAATTCCAACAAAAAGCAAGTCTCCAAAACTTACGTCAGACACTCAGTAAAATGAAATACGTAGCCGGCACCGGCCTTCGGCAAATGGTTTAATATCGAAATGTGATCACTTAGCGCAATCTCCTACAAAAGAAAAAAATAACAGAAAAAGCCCCAAATGTATTTAGCTTTTACTAGAGATCGAAATATGTATGTTTCAATCTCTATGCAGTTTATGAAAAAAAAAAAATGGTTGATTTCATAACATATTCGAAATTTAAAAGCTCTATTTTATGTGCAAATGTCAAAAATATAAAAAATACGTACACAGCTTTTGTTTATTGATTTCAAGCGTTTTTTTATAACTTTTTTTCTTTTAGAAATATAGTTATATCAACATATGTATATGCATTTGAAAAATGAACGAATACCACACATTTTCTTATTAATGTGATCCTCTGTCGTAGGAACATAAACATAATTAAAACTTAATTTTTCAATGACTACACTTATATTTATAACTAGTTGCCCTTCGCAGTTTCACTCGTATTTATGTTTTCTGCTTTGCTCCTATGTGTCCTAGCGTGATGTTATATAATCTTTAACCTTTTTCAAGAAACGGGCTATCCAATGTATCAAGAATTGTTCAAATCGGATCAGTGGTTACATACATTGAGGTAATCTAGAAGATTATCTTCTAAATGCAAACTCAAAAACAATAATAATAATTTATACTCTGTGGCGAAGCCTATTTGACTACAGCTTGTATACGGACTGACTGGGCTTGACCAGGGCTTTACTACACTTTTTTTAGAAGATCGGAGTGAGTGAGTTTTTTTAGAAGTAGTTTCGTATTATGAATAAGGCCTCTCCCTTTACATCCCTTACTTCCTATTCCCCATTCAATCCTCATTCCTTTTTAAGTTGGCAATGCATTTGGAGGCAAATATCCGTGGGAGCCGATAATTACTATACATTAGGCAACTTACTCGTTTATCAGGTATTTTTGTAAGAAAATATATGTATATACATTTTTTGTCGTAAATCTACAGTATGTAGATTTTCATACATTGATATAAACAAAAATTTATGTGTACACAAAAGAATGAAAGCGTTCTCATACTCAGTAATATTTAAATAAAGCTACTAAAGATATGAATTATACTTATCCGGAGTTCTATTAAACACAAAGAACCAACTCGCAAATGCGAATGGCAAAATACTTTAAACTGTTTGTCATTGTCGCTGCGACATATTTTTAAAAATATTTTTGTCAATTGTTGGAATATATCCAACACATACCTTTTTTGTTGTTTATCATCCAGCATAGGTCACTGTCAAAAGAATTGCACATATCGTAACATCAAAACCGAGCAGCAAATAAAAGCCCGTAGGTATTTGAAATGCGGTTTATAATCGATTTTATCTCTTATATTTTATAATTAAAAATGCACAACTGCGAAGCGTCTATTGAATTCTTCATCGCCGTTAAAGCGCCCAAGAGGAAAATATTTACGCTTTTTCGAAATGCAGAAATCAAGTAACAAGGAATCGGTTTTAGCGAGTAGCAGCGTCAGAGACCGAACTGTTGAATAAAACGGGAGCATTGCACAGTAATAATGGTTACCTTACTGAAGTATGAGTAGAAAAATTTGAGTGCCTACGCTACATCGCCGGCGAATAAGTTGGCGAAGATGCTGAGTAATTTGTTGGCTCTTTTTAATATTTCCGAGTCACCCTCGGTGATTTTATTTTAAATTAGGTAGTACGTGAATGCAATTTTTGCGATACCGTTTCGTATTTGTAAAAATAAGCTATGCGTCTCTCAGAATGCAACGATAAAAAATGGCATCAAGTAAGTTAATTTTTTGTACGAAATTAATTATGAATAAATCAAATGCAGGCTTTTGTATTACAATAAAATTTACATAAGTAACATATCAATGTTTTGAAAAGCTTCAAATATACAGATTAAAATGTGAATAAAACGATTATATGATTAAATGGTTTTTAATGTGTAAAGGATAAATGTTTCTATTCAATGAAGGTTTCATCGCATCTGTAATTGACGACACGACATTTTCTAGTTTTATTTATAATTATTGATAAAAAAAATTAAAAAATAATATTTCTCCGAGTTGTAAAAAAAAAAAAAAATTTAACACTAACAATTTTACTTTACAATTTTACTGATGAGTTGGTATTAATTAAAGTATAAAATCAACCACATTGTTTTGTTTATGTTAATGGAAGCAATCGACAATAATATATTTTTCTCGACTATCTATTTCTAGTAGACGTTAGAGCAGTCCCTGAACTAATAATGATCTGGTCCCGAGTGCCATCTGTCTGCCCATCTAGATTGGTTCAATAAAACCATCACTTCTGATACAATTAATGTACTGTCTATGTATGTCTTTTATTATACACACTTTTATTATTATGATTCGATACAATGTATTTAACAAATCTTGTTGATTTGATAGGTTTTCTTAACAAAACAAACGGTTTTTATATTTTTTTTTTTTTACCTTTCGGCAATGATTTTATAACTATAGATTATGTCACGTTGATATTATTTAACGTTAAAAGTACCAATTACCAACTTCGTCAATTCATTTGTTGGCTTAAAGATACTATCGCCTAATACACTCAGTCGCTACCCGGTTGCTAGGCAACGTCGTCCAGAGTTCTATTCTTGGTACCTGAATCAAGAAGTTTGTATCATATCTACATTTCTATAATATCATTGCCTACTTATGTTTATTCTACATAATTTTTATAGGTATATATAATAAATACGCTTAGACGTAAACATAACAAAAACATCGTAAAGTGTTTCTAGGTACGTTATATTCAAAAACGGTTTTTGTAAATTTTATTCATGGCAGCTTTTCACCACGCAGAATTTTTAGAATTTCTCTTCTATGTCTTTTTCTTTTCCGCATCGGAAAATCAGGTCGGCGGCCATACTTAATGCTAGCGTAGACTTATTCCTTGAAAAATTTTTCTTAAATATCGTAAATTCACTATTTAAATTAAGTTATAATTAAGTTCTTCAAAATCGGATTGGTAGAGGTAGTGGAAATGTTCTTAGGCTATTCGTAGTTTAATTCAATAGTTGGAAATTGGGTTTTGCAACTTGTTGGATGCATTGGTAATATATACATATTTTTTTAAATTACAATTTTGCCACATTTCGAAAGAAGTCAATTTTTAATAAAAAATATATTATTTAGTTTTTGTTATTAAAATATTTGTATTGTTACTTATATCTCCTTTTTCAATATTTACTTTTTAATAATCTGTAGAAATATGGAATTGCGTATATTTTACCATTATGATTCAGTGTGGTAGTGATTTATAATATAAAATTGAAATTAAAAAACCGGACATTCTTTTCATTGAGACCTTTTCAAGGACTACAAAAGAGCTAACAAGCTTCAAACGTCTAAACAGATCTGTATAAATTTTCAAAAACAATCCTGATTACATCAACTGTCTAATAAAAAATCCGCATCACATTCGGTCTATTCGTTAGCAAGCTACGATGCCACAGACAGACACACAGATATACATGTCAAATTTATA
This sequence comes from Hypolimnas misippus, assembly GCA_037950945.1. Lineage (NCBI taxonomy): Eukaryota > Metazoa > Arthropoda > Insecta > Lepidoptera > Nymphalidae > Hypolimnas > Hypolimnas misippus. The sequence goes on from JBBEEQ010000024.1 coordinate 5,691,188, forward strand.
ACATCAGTATCTTATCGTACAAAGATACTATTATATAGAACATGAAATATATTGAAGAAAATTTCGGGTCCGCAGATGGAATACTACAAATAACTGTTAACCGAATAGGTTAATCTCAATACGTTAATATAGTTTTTATCCCCACTCGGCTCAGCGCAGAGAAGGTAATATCCTTATTTATTTCCGTTGGGTGTTCGCCCGCTAATTGCGACTCGCTACCCAGTGATTTTCCACGATCCCGCTTCTTATTGTAATTACTCGCGATATTTATGCGCAGTTTTCAGTATTAATAGGTCCCGCCTTGGAAACTTTTGTTGTCCTCTTCCCTATAATAGTACAACATAAATTATACCTCTTCATTTAAATGTCGCCGCTAAATATGCATTATTTAAAGCACCGCCACTTATTCACACAGCAAATTATGATCATAATAAATTGTCGGATTCAGTAAACACATAGTCATCACCAAATGAAAATAACGGTTTAGAGTAAACACCAAATGTTTCATTATTCAGACCTCATCTTGTTTGATATGCATTTAATATACTCTTTAAATTCATTTTGAGGGAATTTAATCCACAATCAGCAGCATCAAATGCGGGGAGGGATTCGCTATAATGGCGACTACAGAAATGCAAATAGAACTGATTGGCTCTCTACGTCCTCGTTGCTGCACTTACCTGTCTTACTCTGTATATTTTACCTACGCTTGCACGTTCGACGCTGATTTAAAGGATTCAATAAAGTAAATCCGTTAACACTAAACGTATTTATTGTTAGAGTCAACATAAAATCAGTTTGTCGAAATCTCGTACATTACAAACGGAATTTATTAGCAATTGCCTACCCGAAAACGTTTCTCGGGTCTTACAAGCGAGCCTGCACGTTACTATTTCATGTTGTTGCGATTCATTTCACTGTGAACCGTAAGTGCGTATAGTGCGGCCCGGCCGTAATTTGGTCCCGGCATACTTCTATTTACGAATTGCAAACACGTGCTCATACATAGGTCGGGAGGCGTACCGCTGTGCGCCCTTCGCTACATCGACAGTATTCAAATTCTATCCAACTACCGGGGTTAAGCCCCCGTTGTGAATAGATAAGATTAATGGTGGTAGGATCGTCCATCAGATAATTCATACGATCGCCGTTCACTTCTATCGATCAATATTCGCACCTTAACATTCATAAAATGGGCCGATGGTGTGGCTGGTTTGTGGTCGCGTCCAAGAACAAACTTCCAAGGTGATTCCATACTCATTTCGAATATTGGCACGAAAATACCTGCAGTCATTTTAGACGTCATTTCTAGCTCGGTAAATAGGGGAGTGATTAGTCTTCCGTCGGCCTAACTTTCGCGTGCATCAATAATTGAAGTAGCGTGTATCATAGCGAGGATGTTTGCGAAGTGTATATCTATATACTTCGCTGAGTGTAAACGTGTACTGAATATGAGAGACATATCAAATCGTCTGTAAACTCTCAAGACCTCCTAACAACGTACAATAGAATTTTATAGAAGGAAAAAGACACCATCTACGGCGCAATGTTCTATTGAACACGTTGTTAACAACTTTTTATTGAATATATTGATTATAATTTCAACGCTTTTACATAAAAATAATATTACCGAATATTATTTTCACTGCAGCAGCAATGTCCAATTGGTTGACTAATAAGCATTTTAATATGTGGTTGGTATTACATGTGATATTTAAAGTGCAAATTAGAATCTGCATTAATAGATGGAAAACTGATTTTACATTATACTCGAATATTCAGTGACATGTTCAATATCAATATTAACTATTGCAGTTTCGCTAATGTTATTAATTTTACTGACAGATGCCTTTATGGTGTCTATTAATATTGTAAAAACGAACTGAAATATATATTTTTATTACATTTTCAAATAAAATACGAATGTTACAACGATGAACTTTAAATTCATTTAAACAAGAAATTAGACTTTTCGTTCGTAAAATTACCAAATCGATTTGTACGAATACAAAAAAGTTATTCGAGTAATGAACTAACGATAATAACAGACCACGGCAATAAACAGCCACGTAATGGTTTTTTAATCGTAACTTTTAAATTCTAGCTCATTAAATAAAAACCAGCAGGAATTTAATTGATGCAGCTACATCATTCAATTGTTAACCCTTTAACGTCGTTTATGCAAAATTATTGCTTATTCGCCTCATTCATAAAATAAGCTTTAAAATAAATGGCGTCAAAAGGGGTACGAAGAGGTTTGTTGAACAGGTGTATTCTCGGTATCGCAAAATCTTATTTAATTGAATGATAACAGCCGCAAGTCACTACTCTGTTTATGTAAATTTCAATTCAGTTATTAAACCTTCCTCAGACGATTAGGCACAACTCTAGTTGGCTTCGTTCGTATCGTAGTTTCATTTATATTGTCATAAGTTTAAGTGAATAATATTATTCGTGCAATATATTCTACTAAAATTAGAACATTTATTGAATATATCATACCTGTTTTAATATTACACTTGTATTTTTATAATTGCGTTATAATTTTTTTTTTCTTTACAAATCTTATCTATTAAAGATGATAAATAGGATTTGAATTTGAGAAAACTCCTCTGAGTTTTCGTTACGTTGTTTACAATAAAGAATACATTACAAAATTATTCAAATCATAAGTGTTTCGGGACAAAGTCTAGCACACTCATACCAGAAAAACATTAAAAAACAACGTGGCAAGTTAATGTTTTTTTGTAGAAAAGGACAGGAACTCTATTACTACCAGTTAACTTTTTTACCACTGCTCATCGTTTTAAATCCTAAAATAGTTTTCGAAATTCAAAACAATCGTTTCGCTCTCAAAAAAAGAATATTTTTTTTATTATTAAAGTCTTATCTCTAATGTTTTTGAAATAGACGGTTAATGCAAGATTTTCTTTACAATTTCGGAAATTTTAATCAAACGTGCGTTGAAACGACCGATGCTAAATTTGCATTAAATCCATTTATAGCGATTATAGATTCGGAATAGTTCGATGCACAACCATATTCCGTTGGCAGTATCGCAACGCACAATACATGTCGATTCGGATTACGCTATCGGCCCGCGTCGTACGTAAGTGGCTACGTAGCCTCAAATAGGCACTTACCGACACCGCAATGAGATGCCTCACAGCTTCCTTAGCTCGATCGTGCTCACAGATTGTGCTATCACCGTCGATATGACGCGCTTTTACGCCATAATTGAATTATTACTCACTCTCGGTGAAGGTAATCGTGACAATATTTATGACAGCGTAAAATTTTGATGACGTTGATGTTTGAAAATCACTTAAGGAACACGAGCGTACCACATCGCAGGATAAAATTAGCGATCATCGACACCTTTTACGGGCTGTCAACGTGACGTCTTTCGTGTCCCATAACAATGAATTCCGTGCACATTGTAGTGAAGTAATTTTCACTCAATCCTTCTCCTAAACGAGTACAAACTTACGCAGCACACGTTCTCTCGTATCAATAGTATAACAAATAGGCTGATATTTCGTCAGAAATAACCCGAATCAAGTTTCAGTGCAAAGGCTTTTGTGTATGGCAGGTGAAAAAGTGAGAGGCTTGATTTATTCGTATACTGGCGCCGCCTATCGTCGGATGATTGAACGGAGAACGTGTTTATACATCGACCAAACCGTGAAATATGACAACTGAAATACGGTCCCGAGTTTCTCTATTTTTAATAGTTGCCTCGCTACAGGCGGCGATCTTATAAGATGCGGGACCCGCCTTGACTTGCGTTTTAATATTAGAAATATCGAGTCGGTACGAATACAAAAATTTGATTTATGTCAGTATTGCTCGTTGTATTGTTTCCTATGTTTTCTGCTAGGTTATTCTGTTTCTATCAAATGCCTTTTGTTGCGTTGTGCGCGTATACTGTAGCATGTTATAAAATATAAAATGTGATAAATAATTCCGTCTCTTTGACAGATTTTATTAAGATTCAGAGCAAAACTCTCAAAGCAATTTGATATATGCACGTGTCTTCCATTAACTTATACGCATAGTCGCAAATGTAAACAGAGAATAACTTGTCTAAATCCAGACACAAACAGAGAGCAGGAAAATGTACCACAACAAAGTCAAACATCATAAATTATATGAATCATCAACCCAGTAAACTTCAATCCGAATCCCGCGAACTTGGCCTACGACGTTTCACGCGTGTGCAAGTAATAGGTACTTGCTATAATATGTGTGGCTGAGTGTCGACAGTCGATATTGACTTTGATAAACGATCTCGTCAGTGTCGCCCTACAAGGAGCTACGTCACTTACTTTGGTGCATTGCGGTTATATCTTACCAACCCTACCCTTGTTTACACTATTCGCGTAGTTTTTATGACTACTAACGCGATATTACGTCTTACAAGAGCACTTATGGTAGTTCTTTATTTGTTTGATACAGTTTATTGCACATAAGTGGAGTATTGTTCACTAAGTTTCCATTCGAGGACGTATATGACATCGTCGAATTTTTCTCAGTGCTATCTTGAGAAATGTCCGATCTTTTCTTTGTTCATTTGTAGAGGTGTCCTACCATTACTCATAATAATGTTGCTCCGCCTCTTAGTTTTAGTATCGAGGAAATATCGTACACTTATGTGCAATTTCTAACTGAGACCGATAACGTTATACGATACATGATAATTAAGTGTTTTGTTAAAATGCAAAGCGAAAACTAATCAAATTTTTTAAAGAGACGCCAGATATATATTAAAATGAATAAATAATATTTGCCTAATATCAGTTACAATATCGTGTCAAATTCTATGCTGTCGTTGCTTTAAACGGGGGTATTTCACGTAGATACATCTTCAAGCCGTATAATCCTAATAATCTGTTTAAACATGAGACCGATCGCATTGAGGAGGCCTTTGTTCTGTATCGATAACGGTGATGTCCGACAGATGCTTTCCGGCCACTGCTGATAGCATTTGCATAATTCTGAAACCATTTCGATATACCTCGTCATCATCAGCAACATGATCTCGTTACGGCAATGAATATCATCAATAACATTATCTAAGCGTATAGCTTCTACGATTACATTGTAAAGATAAAGGGACTTACATAAAATCATACTAACAACTATTTTCAGCTTACTGAAATTAAGGTAAAATAATCTATATCTATATCTATACTAATATTATAAAGAGAAAAGATTTGTTTGTTTGTAATGAATAGGCTCCGAAACTATTGGGCCGATTTCAAAAATTCTTTCACCTTTGGAAAGCTACATTATCCCCGAGTAACATGTAACCCAATCGTCACTGGGGTACGGGAGGAGTCAATGTAATGTATGTAATAAAATAAATTGCCGTGAGTACATTAATAAAAACTATGAAAAAAAAATCATTTAAAAAAAATTCAAACTTCCTTTATAATTTTACTTTTTTTTTTGAAACCCGACGCAAAAAAGAAGGATGTATGTTTGTGTGCGTGCGTACGTGCATGCGTGCGTGCGTGCGTGCGTACCTGCGTGTGTGTGTATGTATGTACCCGTGCGAAGCCGGGGCGGGGCGAAGCTAGTATTTTATAAAGAGAATAAATAAATAGACATGACAGAAATTCGACACAAAGATTTAGACATTTTTTTGCGCTAAATTACAAAACAAATGAACTTAATTGAGAAATTCACAATATAAAATTGACACAATTACAGTTCATACAATATGTAATTATTTTACCTCTAATTTATTACGCGTTATGTTTTCTATTAAATATTATTATTGATCAAAATGCAATGACTATCGATTAATTATTTCAAATTTGCGTTCACAATACTTCATTCAAGAAAGAAAAAAGCGCAAATCCATTTTTTTTTTGTTTATCTATGCATTGTCCAAGTTTTGTAAAAATTTAAAAATTCGATCTCCACTTCCAAAAATCAACACCAATAAAGTCGCAGAAACATTTTGTTATAAACACACAATGACAAATAGACAAAAAAAATGTATTTATTTTTAATTTTATTAAATAAACATGAACGTTTAGTATCACTTTGACGCTGCTCACTAATGTTTATTTAATGCAAATAAATATAGTCAACGTGATCTATTTTATTTTCAACCGACTTCAAAGAGAAGGAAGTTCTCAATTTGTAGCGTATTTTTTAAAATGTTTGTTACGTCAGAACTCCGTAATTTCGTAACCGATTTAGAAAATCCTTTTTTTTATTGAATAGTGTGATGATACTTTAAGGGCAGGTACTTTTAAATTGATTCCGTAGATTTTTTATCAAAACTGAACCCGTTGTTTGATTTTTAATTCGAAATAAGTGGAAATACTATGTCATACAAGTAAGCGAAATGTAATATTTTGCTTTTGAAGTTGATTTTTTTAAAATGTTAATTATTAACACACAGGCCTTGTCAATTGGAGAAAAATATTGTCTATAGTCTATTGTTTTACTTGTCTTATTTAGCAGACAAATGTGGCGTAGTTCTAACAACGTATAAGAGTTAGAAATGAGAAATTATCAGTCGAATGATTAAAGCTGAATTACTTTTATTTACTATAAAGATTATAATGAAAATTGATTTTTGAAAATTCGTTATTTTCGATCCAGATATTGTTACCAAATTACACAAGTAAAGAAAAATAGACTATATAATTACATAAACCTCTAAAATTTACATGACCATAGAAGTTTTACAAAATAATCAGTAACTAATTGGAATGGTATACGTCGCAGAGTCTTAGCTGTAGTCCACTGGTTTTCCAATCGAATCAACCGAGGCAAAACACTCTCGTAGAAAATTGGCGTAAAGGAGTTAGAACATGTGCGTTTCGTGAGTGAGTTCGAGAGAGCTGGAAACCTACCGCCTCTCTCAAATCCTTTCCCTTATACCTTTTCCATATATCTATTAATAGGTTTTAAGCACACAACACAATTGTGACTATCTTTGGTGATACGAATATTAATAGGCAGCGGTGAACATTGTAGCAAAAAAGTGTAAAACACTTTACATCAGGTGCACAGCCTGCTTGGTTGCACCACATTTAAACGACTTCGAAAAAGGAAGAGGCTCTATGAATTTTTTATGTTTGCTCATCGATTTCTCTGCCGATTGTGGTTTTTTTTAATCAAAATTCTAAGTTTTTCTAATTGTCATTAGGTCAGGATCTGAATATGGGATCCTGAGAAAATCGGAGAAACTTTTCAAATATTATAGGCATACCTATACCAATTTAGATTTTTGATTGTAGTAGATTTGGCAAATATCACGTAAAACGTTTTACTTGCTCACAGATTTCAAATTCAACGACTTCAAAACACAGTAGAAAATATTTACTTCATAGTATAAATATTTTTTCATTAAATATTAGACACTAATTGCCTCTCGCGGTTTCGCTCGCGTTAATAGTTTTTGCTTCGCTCCTGTCAATCATAACATGATGTAATATAGCCTGCAAAAAGCATAAAGGTTTTTTTTTTTAAGTTTTAATATTTGTAATAATAATAATAATAACGCATCACACTCAACGGCCCCCATTAAGATCTCATGACCTTGTGTCGGGGGTCTGGAAACACTTACAACACTAACACAAACACCCAGACCACGACAAACATCTGTATGGCCAATACACACGTTTGCCGTGAGCGGGGATCGAACCCGCGACCGTTAGCGCTTTAGTCAGTTGCAGTGACCATTGCGCCATATTTATTCAGATTGCGACTTATTTATTTATATTTACATTTTATTTGCGTGTTGATACAAAAATATACCTTCGTGTTTTTAGTTTTATAGCGTGTCAATTTATAAACATGATAAAATGTGTTTCAAAATAAATACTCGCACTTTACATAGACGCTGATAAGTAATAATGAGACAAGCCACACGGATTTTATTTTGAGAAAATGGCGTTTTAATGTCAAACCTATTCTTAACAAAGTAGTTTGAAGACGTATAAATCCATCTTTACTTTTCTATTTTAATAAAATGTAATTAATTAAAAACAGATTGGTCTTACGAAAAGTTATATCAAATATTTTTTTTTTGTACATGAGATTATTTTATATAGTAAAATATGGCACCCGCTTCAATTTTCGAAATATTTTTAATAATGTTAAATACATAATGCACTATCAGAATACATCAATATATCCGAATTCGACTTTTTTTGGGTTGACACATTATTGCTTATCAGCATAAAACGTAATTTACGGTAAAACAAAAAATGAAATTTTTAGGACCTCAATATGTAACGCAGTTTATTTCAGCGGCTATAATAAAAATAACTCAATTAAAGTTAAGTACATGCAAAAATTTTGATCATTATCCTGAGCATATTTATAAGAACTTATACAGTTACCTCAAACGTGTAAAAGTGAACTAAAAGAACGAAATACTTGCAAGCAAAGTCAAGGATAAAAGCTAGAACCACATAATTATATTTACTTTCCAGACATTCAGTTAATTTAAAAAATATTCCTCTAAAGGTTATTGCGAAATGTAAGTTTGCAACATAATCAGTAACCGGAGTAGCAAGCGTTGAATTGAACTCTCGACGTTATTACTTAGAAATAAGCATAAGTATTTGCATAATATTGAAACGTCAGCGATACCGATCCTCGGGGCTCATTAACGTAATTGATCGGCTTTCCGCTAGACCAGAATCAATCGCACGTCCCACCATTGATTTGCATTAATTACCACACCGAATGTCACATATCGACAGTGTTCTCATAAAGCAAATCATTATTTTGATGGACTCGTCGTTTGATTATGAACGTATTGTATATGTATTAAATCTGAAAGCTTTTAGTCAAGCAAACTATTTGTGAAAGCCAAATAACACGCGTATTATTGTACGAAATATTCACGATTATATTTTTTAATAAGTTCACGTGTCAGTTATTAGAAATTTGAATATTAAAACTAATTCATTGTATAGTATCGTTTTGTAATATAAATGAGAAAATCGAAAAATAAATTATTAATGTCACAAAAATTGTATATCGCTGTGGGCGGATAAAAGCGCTGCTCGCTAATTTCTACGGCTTTATTTTTCTATCAAAATCTCTGTTCGAATTGAATTGAAACAAAAATCGTTATCGAAGTGCTTGCCAACAAGATAATACGAATTCTATCTCATACGCCGCACAATATAAAACCCGCTAACGTAAATGTAGCTTCAAAAAGCGAAGACTAGCAATCTAGCGGGGAATAATTTTTCCGTGTGATTGCGATGCGATGTTTTGGCGCATCGTTCGACAAATAGCCCCCGTCGCAGTCCGCAGGGCGGTCTGCTGACGTTACAATTTTTGCCGCTCAACGAAGCACCGGTATCTAGAAAAAATGTCGAGATTGGCGAACAGGACTGCGGAACCTTGGGGTGTCGGCCGCCGATTCGCCGCGTTGCAACGTGCAGATTGTACTGTCTGTTTCGTTTGCCTCTTAGCATCTTATTTCCGCACAGAAAATTTGTTTAGACACCAAATTCTCTTTTGCAAATTGTTTCAAATATTACACCTATTTGCTTCACTTAAAATAGTTTCACTTACACACGGTAAAATGGTTTTCGGCGCTGAAATGAAACTATCGGTCCGGTCGTATTAAAAATATGGTGCAATAATAAACCCATTGAAAGTTAGCGTAAGTAGTTAGTAGTTAAATAAGTCATTTTCATTCTTGGAAACGTTCCCTAACTTAATAAACGACAAGAGTAGGAAGCTTTACGTGAAAGTTGAGAGCGTATGCTATCTCATGCAAATTACGCCAGATTTATCATAAGACGTCTCCGTAATTGCGACGTGAGGAGATATGGCGGGAGCTTAAAGCCACTCTGCAGAAAAAAGGTAATTAAAGGGATAAACTGGAGCGGTTAGGTCGGGCGTCACGGGTGCGATATCACGAGAGGGAAGAGCGAGGAGTGGAGACGCGGCCTTGTCGCGTGCTGCGTGCGTGCTGCGTCGCCTCGAGACCCGCGCGACACGTAAAGGGCGTGGAGCAATATCATAGAGTACATACTAGAGACGGAGCAAGAACATCCGCCACCGACTCTATTGCACTTGAAGCTTACAAAGCTAAAAGCAATACAGTTATTTGATTTAAGTCGGGTGTGTACCACCGCCTTCCGTTGGATTGTGTTTGTGCCCGTTTGCAAGATTTCAAACTTGTATATTTAAAGCAAAGTTAACCTCTCGTTTTCGATATTTGATTTAAGAAATTAGTATGACTTTTTTAAGAGATAAAATAATCTAGGTACACATAAACATACATAATGTGTTTAGTTTAAGGTACATATTATAAAAAAATACGAATTACGATATTTTTAATTAAACAGACCATAACGTCGGAGTGGGTTACAATTTTAATTATCATTTCGTTCATAATTTGTACAGAAAATTAGTAAATTTTTGCTTAAGTTATATTTACTTTAAATTTACCATTACCTAGTTTACTTTTTTTACATAATCTTAACTGTATATTTATTTTACTGTTGTGTAATATATAAAGTGTTAAAATTGCCAAAATATTTTCATTCGAGCCTTCCACTTAAAACTCACTACCTCGCTACACTTGTATTGCGGTAACTTTGAATAGTTTTATTGATAAAAATATAACTTTATGATTTGAAATATATCATAAAACTAAAACTTTCTTAAAACTGTTAAGAATATTAAATTAAATCCAGCACACAACGCCAGAACAACTTTATATACACAATCGGCCCCTTGCCAAATCTTAAAGTCTTTAACTAAATTGTGTTAAAGAAATGAAACAAAAACGCACGGACTTCCCGCCTTGCATTTTTATAAATTTATAAAGCAAACAATTTTTTATTAAGAAATTTTCCTTAATACGAAATTCCCCTTCTGTTTTATAGATATAAATGGATCCTAAGTATTTTTATAATACGTATTTTGTAAATTATTTTATAAATAGACATGACAATTTTTGTATAGACTTTCTATTTACTTGTATTTTTTTATTAATTTAATTATACACTTGAATTTATCTAATAAACGTGAAAGATACAATAAATCGATATTGTCTATTCGATTATCATAAAATAATTGTAGTGAATGTTGTGTTGTAATTATATTTTCAGTATAAATTCCCGTCAATAAGACTGTCGTGCAACTCGTCTTGATGAGAAAGTAACTTGTACGACGACCCATCATACGATGACACCCCATTAACCCACGGTCTAGTCGCTGACTTACTCGGCTAAAATGTTTTGACGGTTATTACAACGTTTAAGTATATACAACACGAGTTACGAACAAAGATTACTTTCAACCGTTTATTTGAAATGTTATTATGTCAGAGTGAAACCATACTCATCTAAGTGATAAGACAAAATAATAATTTTAAATTGAAACATATTTTTACGTAAAACTTTTTTACGTGCGCGTTAAATATATTGACTAAGAAATCTGTTACATGTCATAATCACTTTATAGTCTTTTGTGTGTATTTATGTCAAATATTTTAGTGTGATAGATCAATGTGTGTCATACATTTATATTGGAGAAAATCTAAAATTTTACTAGATCTAAGAGGAAGGTTTCTTTTCGCGTTTTAACCACGTCACCGTGTGCCAATTTTAGCATTAATAAAATGACAAAACGTGACCCAGCCTGTACCATCATCCATCACGACTACGTCAAGTGTTTGTCCGAACGATTAAAAAAACTGTACCAAACTGATGCGGCTCCACGGATAGGGTATTTCGGGAGCGGTAAATGTTCTAGGAGAGGGTGAGATTAAATATTAAATTCGTCCGGAATTTCGACCTGGATAAGCGTGGGTCCGCGTCCTATACCCGCTTCAAACTCGTGCCCACATCCGGACTGTAAACAAATATATGTAATTTTTATTACGGCTATAATTACCCGCGCTTGATTGCGGACAGCCATGTTGGAATATTTTCGTGTTTATACATTAAAATTTTTACTTTGAAAAATGTCACTGAATAAATTACTAGGCCTTTTGAATAACGTTCAAACAAAAATCGCGTATTACTTTTTTTTTAAATAAACTCATATTTTTAAATAATTTCGTGTGCAAAAATAAAATTGAAAAAAAAGGATGACGATAGGGTATAAATAATGCGAAAATGACAGTCCGTACTGTTCTATGAAAGAACAACTTTAACTGATTTATTGCCGTAGTAAGGTGTAATATTTCATCAACGGAATAAAGAGGTAGCTTTACTAAAATTTGAAATAAATAGTTTGTCATAGGGTTACTCAAAACCAGCACAAATAACACAAACAAGATACGGCAAAGTTACTTGAAGGCACGTCGTGTGCGAAAGCGATAACGCTCTAATGATTGATATACTCATACGTCTCTGTTCAAACTAATGACAGGGCGAGGGTGTTGACTTTCAAGTTATTAATTAATATTGCTATTATTTTAGCAAATTATACATTCTATGTCACATGTGGTTGAGCGGACACGATGATACGACAGCATCAATGTACGTGATTGCGAATACTTTGTACGAAACGAAATAGAAGAATTAATGATATATTGTATTTATTCAAAGAGTTTTTTTTCCTTACAATGTAAAATGACAAGGTTTAAAAAAGATGGCAAGGTTTAAAAAATACTTAATAACTTTTTGAATAGAGAGAGTTGCTGCCTAGGATAGTAGTTAATTCGCATAGCCATGGTTTGTTAGAGGTATCTAAATCAATCATAAATTAAATGACTACAACTCGTATATGGCCTGACTCAACCGGAGTAGTGCACTTTACCTTCATAGAAGACCAGCGTGAAGTAGCTACTATAGTTCATTTGATATAAGCCAGAAACCTAATCCCTCCCTTTGTTTTTTTCCTGACTTTCAGAACATTTTTTATAACATTTTGAAATCGGTGCCATGTAAAACATTTGAAGTCAACAAAAGTAAAATCTTTTAAGTGCTATTTACTAGCACCGAAGAGTTCGAAGTCAGTTTATATTTTTTTATTTTTGTTTTACACTTTTAGGTTTCGTATATAGCAAGAGACAGATTGTGTTTTACCTAAATTACAATAGCCTAACGTCAACTGCTTATCACAATCAACATAATATTGTTTTTCCATCGGCCAAGGCTATTAACTAGTGAGGAGTTCTTCTAGGATTTCACCATCAGCTCCACTTTACCATATGCTTTGTGACGAGCAAAATTGTTTATCAATTGTAGTAATCGAATTGCAACCCGTGTAATACTTGTTATTGAGTAGTTCCGGTGCCCATCTGTGGTCTTCATCATCAGTTCCACTTCACCAAATGTGACTCCCCGAGAGTAAATATAAGAGTTACTATCAAAAACACCAAAATCGGTATAGACATTTTTAATCACATATTTTTCGAAATAAAATTGCCATAGGGTAAATTTATTTCAGACAGAATGAAAATCAATAGGAAACTAACAATAAAAGAAAGGTTTTAACTATGTAACGGAGCGGAAATACTTGATCTGACTGTCAATGCAATGCAAGTGTACGCCAGGGAATAATATCTGTGTAGCGCCGCGATTGCATTCCGTTTTAATTTCTTTTGAACAAGAGAACTATGGAATATCGAGTTAGAACAATAGTAGTAAATGTTTCTAAGTTAATTTCAAATATACATAGAATATGTATAACTATTTAGAAGATCCTTTAATAATAAATAATCGATTAAATATAATAAGCCATATATTATATCATATATTGAAAAGCTTGTCATAATCTTCGATTATGCTATTGTTAAAAAGTTATAAGATGAGAAAAGAAGTAAGAAGGAAAATAAATGTAACGCAATGAATATGTTGCCAACCATCAATTTTACCAACCATAACCGAAAGCTAGATTAATTCGTGGAATAAAGGGCATGTCCTCAAATTCTGCTTAATATTTAATATATTTTAGGTCTCGTACCTGTCACTCTCAAACGGTAAGTGATGTAGAGACTACAGAGATAGCACATTAGCTGAAAACTGAATAACATTAAGTACTATATTGTAGCTATAACAGCCTGTGATTTCCCACTGCTGGACATAAGTTTTTTCTTATACTAAGAAGAAAGTTAGAAGCTAAATCCGCTACGCTGCTCCAAAGCAGATCGTCGGATATATGTGTCAGAATTTCCCCCGACGTATTCAGGTTTCTTCACAATATTTTCTTTCAACACCGAGGACGATGGACATTTAAATTTAATGTTAAAACTTGAAAAATCAGGTACCAGCCGAGTAAAATTCCTTGATCATCGGTAAAGTACGTCGTGTTATAACTACTGGATTATCCGTGCTCTTGAGTTTGATAATTTCGTTATAATTAAGAGCTACCGACACCGAAGTCGTCAAGAATGTCAGGTGATTTCAACCAACTGTAGACGACGTGCCATTTTAAGAACATAAAAAAATGCGTCTTATAAAAAAATATTGGCTAGATTATTGGCAACAGGAGATATTGAAATAAAACTATTTTAAACGGATTTAAATCGCGTATATTAACTATTTTTATCATCCCGACGTTTTGAGCACTTTACAGCGTTTGTGGTCACGTCAAGTCTACCCGTTTTATTTCAATGAGTAGTCATCGCGAAAATCTAAATAGCAGGAGATATGTTTCTAGACGGACAAAGAACCAACCAAGTCGTCGTAGTTTTATATTAAAGAATTTTTGTCATCAATTGATAACGTTCTGCCCTAACTTTGAAATAACATTAATTTATTAAAATAGTTCAATGTGTATAAAACCTTATGACGTTGAAATTATTAAAGTAATTGTTGACAAGAAGTATGTTGGAATTCATAAAATATAAGAGAGAAAGCACAAGTTATGAGGAGGTCCCAACATGATTAAATGCAATTTCTTTACAAAGTATGCTCCCCGTTGTACTCGTATGTGGAACTTTTCCTTTCAAGACCGTTTTCTAAAACTCAAGCGATGTTCGAGCGCTTCTGGAAGTAATATAAAGTAAGCATATGTTTTGTTAATCCTTAAACAATTTGAACGCGAAGAAAAACTATTTAAAAATCTTCGATTGTTATCTATTAATATGCTAAAATTTTACTTGTATTGTTTTCATACGTAACGTATTTATTGGTAATATTCTCTTATAAGAATAACACGTAAAGCTGAAACTTACAATTATGATAGATTTATTATTAAACATTGCGTTCTGAAAAATTTTCGTTAAGGAAAAAAAAAATTGACGGGTTGGTGGTTGTAAAACAATCAAGAAACGTTTATTATTGCGTGGATTGTAACGATGTTTATCATAACACAAATGAAAAGAAATAATTCCATGAGTTCCATATTTCAATATGACATCAAAACGGAAAAAATCATTCCATTCAGCAACTACTAAAACTAAACTTAGACCATAAAGGAACAAGATAATTAAAGACTAACATATTATATACCTAATTATAATAGAAGTTTTCAATAATTCATACACTCTACTTTCAATAAAAGTAAATTACAAAGTAAAGCGCTTTATTATTTTCTACGATATCCGATATAAAATCAAAGTTTGCATGTATTGGACACAGCTGCGCGCGCCGTGCACATTTTTCCCGACTTGACTACTCGACTAGTGTGCCATCGGAGTGGGAAATCACCTAAAATGCTGCTTTATAATGAAGGTAACTTCGGAGAATGATGAAACAGATGTAGCGAGTGACTTATGGGCGGGACGAAGCTCATAACTAGCGTCCAGCGGCGCATAAGTCCCGCGACCGCAGAGTGAAGCTGCAGCCGCCGCTCGCATTATTCACGGCTATGTTATATGTCGTATTTTACCTTTAATTAACGACGTACCATTGGACTTAGATGAAGCGCCATTTTAGCGCTCTATAAGTTTTAATAGATTTTTGTTGGACGTCTTACTTCAGACGCACCTGCTTCGATTGTCTTTTTTATTAATATTGTGTCATTTATATTTTAAATAACCCTTTAACGGAACTCTTAAATAATTATAAATGTGACCTTTAACGTTTGCCTAGGTTACCAAATAATATTATATTTCGGTACCGAACATAATAACAACAGGCGTGTTAAAAGTTATAAAAACTACAATAAAAATCCAACGAGTGCGATTTCGTGTAACCAGACATCCAAATCACCTATTCCGCGAGGCGCTACCCTATAAAAAGCCTACAATTTCATTAAATCCACCCTAAATAGTTACAAAGAACTTTGTTATTTGGCTGTCAGTCAGCCTTTAAAACCCGACAACAAAGTTAAAACGAAGTAATTAAAAAAGAAAACACAAAATACTTACAAAGTCGGAAGCCGGGCTCTCTTCACTTAAATTACTTGCGATTACACCGACAAAACGTTTAATGAAACACGTTAAATCGCGCCAAGTGGGCCCGCCGCGGCCCGCCACGCCACGCTACCCGCTCACCGCCTTACTTCCAAACTACGATTTCTGCGGTAGCTGCTAGTTTTTACTCAAATATCTTACCCGTAAGGAGAGTTGGAACTACTTCAGCAAAGTCCATTAAGGAATATAAACTCACGCTATGGTGATTACAAATGCTACCGATTTTCGGCGACCGTTTCGGGGTCGATTAGAGCTTTTTAATTGAAACCTCCTCGGATAAACTTTGAACGGACATCATTTTTAAATTAAGCGACCCTTTGACTACTTTACGCGTTGTCGTTATATGATTACGTTGAATTATTTGCTTTGAAAATTCTTGTAAGATACGTAGAAGCCAGAACATTTTAATAGTGTTATTAACTCACTCACTATTATTAAACGTTTTCAATTAAGTATACAAGTTCGAATTAATCCCATTAGTATCTGTTTTGAAGCTTTCATAATAAAACAACAAAACATCAATAGCACGAGTCTTTCCATGTCGTGTTTAAGTAGATATTGAATTTTGTATTAACTTTGATTCATTTTATTTATAGGAACGGACATCGAGTTCTCTATAGACAGATCGATCAAGAAGGCCAAGCTCTATCAAACTATAATATTACCGGTCGAGACTGTAAAGGGTATAAATTGGACACGCGATATAAGGAGTGGATATACTCGTATTTTATTCAAATATAATTTTATATATATGTATATTTAAGTATTTATTTTTCGATCTCTGAGATGATTTGTGTCTATAAAAGGTGTTCTATTGAGCTAACTGAATTCAACGAAAAATTATTTTAATACAATGATAATAATTATTTTAATTGTATGAAATTGAAAATGAAAATGTCGAGCATACGAGTCAGCAATCGTTTCAAATAAATATGTAAGCGAAGGAAACGCTGACGTCTGCGTTCCGCCGCGTCGGTGCGGAAACCGCGTCAATTAACTTGGCCGAGATGACATATTAGTCTTTGTTCCCGGTTCACTCCTCCCTCCATCTATAACTACCTATAAATTTACAAGGTATTACCTTTATAAGAATAAATCTCTATAAATAAAAACGATATTTCAAGCGACTCACAGCGAATGCTACGCCAAAACTATTCCAAATTTATGTTGCGTAACAGCACAGAGTAATTGATTCGAATATATTTCCTAACGATGAAGCGGAATTTCTGTTAAAAAAAAATTCAATATCACGTAAAGTTCTCCACCAGATGTCGGACAATTAAATTCCCCGAATCGATCCTAAATTAAATAGATCCACGGCGAAAATAAAAAGTTTAGTGACTGTCAATGTCAAACAAAGAAGATGAAAAAAGTTTTTTCTCTCAATTCCATTTTCTTTCACAATTCCTCTTTCACAGTCTCTAAAAGTTTTCAAAATAAGAGGTTTTCGCGAGAGTCTCAATTATCGATAAAGACGATATTAAAAATTCGTTTGTTTTGTTCTTAGCTTGCGCCTGGAGAGCGGTGTCCCCTTTTTTCTATTGTTTGCGTAAGAAGGGAACCAGAAGCGGCGGCAAACGATAATCAGAAATTTGAATTTCGGCCCGCAAGTACTGACGGAATCATTCGATTTTGCGCATCGTTTATCATAGCGTATAATTAGGCAAGAAAAAGTTATCTTTCCCATTCCTAAGAATTCTGTTTACTTCATTCAACTGTCCGTGCAACTTGAAACAAACTTTGCATTTATTTCTCTATCGTAATTTAACTTCTGCAAAAGGTGTCTTGTCCGAGTGTCTTCAGACGGCAGCCGGAGTCTGTGTAGCATTTTACAATCGATAGCCACTTCGTTATCATCGTAGAATCTATAGAACGTCTGAATTTACATAGATAGTTGCCGTTTGGTAATACTATGATAAAGGAACATGCTCTAAATTTATTCGTGAGCATTATAGTGTACCTAACATGTATGAGGCAGTGCTCCCTTAATGTATTCATGTAATTCGCATAGCCGGCATCCCCTTTGACCGGCCACGCAACACCGCATGGCTTGCTCGGATAGAGTAATATAACGTCATGTTTTAAAACCATCCATCACGTTTAATGTCCATATAAAAGAAGTTACTAGCGTGCCGTCTCTTTCCACCGTTTTATAGATTTATAACATTTCGAGTAATACTAATTAAGCAATTTCGTCCGTATTACCTCTTTTGCTTTAATTTAATTGCCTCATGTTAATAGTACGCGCTCATAAATACCAACCGCACACAATGTTATACACACAACGAAACGTATCTTTTTTCTTTTAAACAAAATTCGCAAACATTGCCCATAATGTACTCAAATTTGTTATCAATTGGCTGCACTCAATGCCCGAAATACAAAAGAGGAATATTCTAACCATACTAGTTCGAATAAAAGCCCAAGTACCGCTACTTCAATGTAAAAAACTAGCCGTGCTAGCGAGGCGCGTCTGAAACCGATTTACATTAAATGCGGTTGGCTCTTCTAGTGATACCTCACATTTGCTTAAATCTACAAAGCCAGATTATGCTATCTCAAAACTGACCGGGTTTTCATCTAGCTTGGAAAATCGAAATGATAATGCTCTTTAAGTTTTTGCAAATAAACAATCACATTTTACGTATAGTGGTAACTTAAATAACTTAAGTAATAAAGGACTTATAAGTGAAATGACAGTTTATAAACTATCATTTCACTTATAAGTGGAAAAAAAAACAGGATGTCCCGACCCCACATAGATTAAAAAGAGGGCAGACAGGTAATGATTCCATAAATAGTGCTATATATCATCAGCGACGTTAAAGCACGTAAGTGCGTAAGTCAAAATTAGCAACTTCAAAGGAGAGCGAAAAAACTGCAAAATTGTTTCATAAACACTATTGTTAATCAATAATATATCAAATGGTATATTTTTACTTCGTATACTTAAAGTTAGCATTATTGATTTATAATGCTGCTCATTTAAAGGTGCTAATTTTGACTTACGTACTGTTAGAAGTTCAGTGACGATATTTTTATTAAATTCTGTTCATAGTGTCCTACATATGGTTACCAGGTAAAACTCGTACTTAAAAGTATGCGGGATATTTCATAACCGAAGATTTTAATGACATTAAATACATAAATAGGCAACGAAGGTTTCTGTCAATATGCTGGCTGGCGGGTTTGTTACATGTCCCCTGTTAAATAAAGTCATTATTTAAAGCATTTAGCCAGTCTATTTACATCCGCATCCATATGGACTAGCTATAACTTGTGCGCATGTAGCGACCTCCGGATACGATAGAATAATATAGTCAGGATACTGTTGATGACTATTGTGGTGCTACTGTGCCTCGACTGTGTTCAAAAAAAAAAAACTCGTTGATAATGGTGTTAAATACACAACAAAATCGATACTATTCTAAGTGTGTTCGCAGATAGATAGAAGAGTTCAATAATGTATCATTATATAGAACTCCATGAATTCATCGTAAATTTAATAAATCATAATATGATTTAAGTACTAACACTAGCTTTTAAAATTATGTGTATTGAGATTACATTTACTTGGCTTTAAATTAATGTTTTTATTATTACTATTTGTGAAACTGTCAAATTGAGATTTTTCTTGTTAAAATTGTATGCATTCGTGAAACAATTCAATATTCATTGTATATGTAATATTCCCCCGACGCGCGAAACCTAATATTGATTATTATGACGTAGGAAATTCGTCAAAACTTGATTGTCTGCAGCGGAAATTGTGCACTCCGTCGAGGAAACGTACGAATTTCGATTTTAATATGTTTTCAATGTGCAAGAATAAAATAGTTTGTAATCTGTACGAGAAATCAGTTCACATAAGAAAACGGCACTGTGTATGAACTATTCTGTAAAAATACACAATGTTTTTATTCAATATTGAATGTGTAGTCAAAATCTCTGTACCCAAAACGGATGGACGGAAGTTCTGAAATAAATAAAATATGGTGTAGTGGCTGACAGGTTTAAATGACATTCGAAAAGTAAAATTCGATTCTTTTTTTAAGTTACTAGTCTACTAGTTAGTGACACATAATACATTTCGAGTCGTTCAGAAACCGATGGATATTTTACATGTTGAAGTTTTTATTATGGACAGTTGCTAAGATAAATTTTCAATTCTATCATAATTTTTTGCTATATCTTTACATTTCAGTTTTGATCAGCGTGTTTGGAATTTATTTAATTAAAAGTTTACATTGTCAAATAATGATAATAATAAATTCAAATCTTATTTAGTTTTAAACCCGAGCCAGTCATTCGCGGATTATTTTCTTAATTTATTTTTGTCTATGGCATACATTTCGTCTTACATTTTATATATCTATCCGTATTCTGACTTTAAGATTTAAGATAGTTTTACAGGTAAGAAGCCGTCACTATCGGGCAAAGCGTAAAATATTCCACTAAAACTTTAAAACACTACTGAAAGTAGTTGATTTAAATTCACAGTACCGTAATACAAGTTATAAAATATAAGATTTGAATTTTATTAAATAAATAGAAAATTTGAAGCTTTAATCCCGTAGTCGAGAAGCCGTGCGTTTATATCAAACTTTGTCTCTATTTCTACTTTCATACATTTATTTTATTCGTTCAAGAACTGTCCGGCTTTCTATAAACTTTAAAATACTACTTCCTTGGAAAAAGAGTCTTGGAATCCGTTTCTAAACTTGTTATACTTCAACGTTTTTTTTTTTCTTCTAATTGCGATTGCATGTTCATTTTAAACAAACTTAATTTAATAGCCTTTATGCTATCTATTTTTCATTTCAGTAAAAACAATAATGTAATTAAGAAGCACGTTAAATTGTAAAATAAACTACGGTTTAACATAAAAACGTACAAAACATTCTAACTTAAATAACAAAGAAATAGTTTCGTGTTATCTGTTTTATTATTTGATTGTGATAGTTATAAATGATGGGGAACAGAGTATAAAATGTACAACTGTACTAATATTCAAATTGTACTAGAACGCAGTGTATATTGAAATAAAATACGCCAACATTACTATTTGAGATTTAATATAAAGAGATGGAAACGCAAATGGACTGAATATGTAGTAACGCGATTCAATCAGAGCGCTATAGAGTACGGACGGTCTCAAGATCACAGCCTGCATACTAAATTATTAGCCCTTAGTTATTTATGCATCATGAGCCAACATCTTAATAGCGAGCGAGAGTTATGTCCAGCCTAAAATAATATTTTGTGTAAGTGTTTGAAAATAAACAAGCGGCGTCCGACCACGATGTTTTACAATCACAATATGTAGTAAGTTCACCGTAGTGGGGTGCCCTTGCGGCGATTTAATGTTTGAATGGTCTCAATAAAGCAAGGTTTAATTTTCAATTTATGTTTGGCCGCAATCTGAAGGATTGTTATCAAAGGCTTACCTTTGGATGTGCTCTTCTGGGAAAGGCCACTTTGGGGTCAATCTGGAAAACAAAATGTATCGTTAGGAATTTAATATTAAAAACGCTTAAATCATTACGAAGATCAAACGCTGGTTACCTAAAGCTTTTTATTAGTTTAAATTGAAAATAAGTTCAAAAAGTCGTATATATTATATAAATAATTTTAATAGAACGAAATACATTCATGATTCTTACAAATACTAATTTAGTAGTAGTAGTAGAGTACTAAATTTTCCAACTCTACTTTGATTAACCGTTGCAAAGTTCAAATTATTCAATTAAATATGAAAATTCGAGTTGTCAATATTACATCCATAGCAATAAATTAATAAATCCGATTTTAATACACAAAATGCAATGAGCAATAATACGAATTATATAATTTAATTGATTCGAACAGTCGACACATTGTATTGATATTTTTTTAATTAGCAATTTTTATATTACCAATAATCATGAGATATTTGCGAGGAAAAAAAGATATTTGTGAAATTTTATTATACATTTATTTGTAACAAGTTTACGAGCGTTATATCAAAAAGGCGTTTCAAGTAAGAAATAAGCTATGAAAATAAACCAACCACGTCAACAGCACTAAGGAGCTGGCTAGTTAATTTTAACTTAATGACTCGAGCACGAAAAAAATCACTCAGGCGTTTCCGCCCCCAACTAATCATGGCCGCACGTCCGGGCGGGAAGAGCGCGCGATAAATTCGCATCGCCCGTGCGGCTGCACTGTCCATTCCTAAAATCCCGCCAGCAAAAAAGCATCGGACTGAAAATCCTCCACCGTGGTCCTGTCACTCGATTTCTCCTCTCGTCTTTTTCATGTAACCGAGCGCCACTATTTCATACGTGGCACTGTTTAAGCCCTCAGATTTTCTCCGGCAACGAGCGGTCGCTTTGGTCTTTTTTCTCGTATCTCGACGCGCCGCTGACCGTTATAAACGCAAAATATAAACCCAAAGAAGCTACCTTTGACATTTTTAGAGGTAAAACGTTTCATTTCCATTCGTACTAGCTGTTTTGCTGACCAGTTTCTAAACTTTTTTTTTTGTTGGCAGTGTTAATATGCGATTAAAACGTATTGTTTGGCTTAAACTACACGATTACTTCAATTTGCTAGCTATCATACTAATGAATACTTAGAACAAAAGTTTCTTCCTATAATAGTAGTTTTTTTTAAGTTTTATATAGCATATATTTTTAAATTCCATTTTTTTTCTTACAGACAAAAGTAAAAATATTACCTTAATAAAAATATAGTATGAAAATCCAAAAATCTAAAACACGGGTTGGTAAAAAGACCAGGTTTTGGATATAAAAAAAATATTTTAATAATACTGCTTACAAAAGAGTGTAAAACCTTTGCTCAGCGCAGTAGAAAGACACATACTTAATGATGAGTAAGTTCAGATTCAACAAAGACCGACGAAAGAATAATTCTGACTACGTGCTCGAAGGTATTATGAAATATTAGTGGAAGTACATCCATCTTCCGGCGTCTGAATAGTTTCGGTTCACGACAAACGAATAGTAACGAGATTGTTGTCTAACAAGTTTTCCAAAACACTTAATCGCATTCGGAATGGATGCAAGAGGCGTAGGCATCCACGTCTGCGTAATTACGATCCAAGCGTGAGAGAATAATTTAAAAGATTTTGCCCAAGAGGATTGCATTATTACAATATCAGAGAAACGGCTTTACAGCGTCATTCATACATTCTTAATTATTTAATTATCTTTTGAGTGCGCTACGGAATAACGCAGCTGCAGAAAATCCGGTATAATTTGATTAAATTGGATTTTCACCCAGGAGAATATTCATTTTTATAACGATATTGTAATTAGGCATGAAGGAGGATAACGAACGCTTCTGTACTCGGGTCCGACGAAATAATTTTTTTATGCTCCTTACAGTGGAGTAAAACCGTTGGTAACCTTTTAAGCGTCTCACGCAAGCAATTTTGTTAACGTTATAAAATGACCACGAAAGTATACAGAGCAAGCAGAAAAATCATAAAACCCCAGATGGTGGCGCTAAAGCGATTAAGCGGGTCGATGATAAATTTTAACGAGTTATTTTAATGGAAGCGATCGCAGTCAGTGGCTAGCCGGCAGCCTGTGTCGATAGAAAAATAAAACGAACCACCGAAAGACTGCTCCGTTCGTGATTTCAGGCATTTTTATTTTAAGATACTTTGAGAAGTTGAAGATAACGATTTTTACATTAAACAACTTAAACGGTTTGTAGAAAAAAAAGGTTCTTTTTAGTTAATTGTTATTGCCAAAAGTATACCCTTTCGAATACAAAAATAATTTTCAGAATCATTCAAGAAATGCCAGGATTCTGAGGTAACAAACTTGGTTAAAAAAAAACATATACTACGATTTGATAACCTCCTTCTTTTTAAAGTCGGTTAAAAATATATTAGGATTAAAAGCAGTGTAATGTAATAAGGAAGTTTTATAAAATTTCGTCTACCAATGTAAGTCATTCGTGTCACATATTAACTCCCAAGAGGTAAAAAAGGAGTAAAGCTGTGAGGAGTTCATTGACATTTTTTTGTCGTAAAAATGTTTCGTATTTTCATTCATGTAACATAAAAACGGTCAAAAACCACAGCCACGCAAAATTGACAGCGAAACATCGATATCATATGAATGTGACATTTTGATATGGGACCATTTGCGTGATTACAATCGACGCAGTGGCGCACCCTCCTTAGTCGACCTCCCCCTTCCTACAACTTCCCTTGCGATAAAGATTGACATCGTCGCTTTTAAGTTTCAAATTATCCTAAGTCGAATTTTGGACAATAATGAAAAACGTACCTTAACTCCTGCGCATTACAAACTAGTTTCCCGAAAAACCCCATAAATTTTAGCGTGTCATCGCAAGAAAAGATTGCAGGAGAAAGCACATTAGTGGGATATCACTGTTGGTTGAAAAAGAGCATGTCGGTTTATGTACTCGTGCGATGGCTTCGACGTAAAGTCGATTACGTTAAATTTTATATTGAGCAAACAGTCTAATACCGATGTCTTCTATAGTTTCATGCATCGCTCAAGGTATTGTTAGGGTAATAATGTTTGTTCCTTGCAGTATTTTAAGGGCAACTACATAAAACCTAAACCATTTTACGTTATAGTCATGTCATAGTATGTTATTCATAATTTGGTAGTATAATATATTGTAGCGCATTATAATATATTATGGTTTAGTTTGATTGAATCGTTTAAATAATTATGTGACAGTTTCTATATTATGTTTTAACAAATGAATTGAAAGAATATGATTTTATAGAGTCCTAACATTAATCAATTAAAAGAAGTATTATACTAAGCGGAGATAGTGGCGGTCACCGGTTCGAGATATGTGCGATAATGCCCATTGTAACAGCGAGTAGGATTACTATCTGAGCCCCGGTGTCGATTCAGTTGCACCTAAGCATTTGAACACGGCACAAATGGATTCAATGATCTTGTAGATACCGTGTATGGACGCCACTTGATCCCAGTATGCTCTATATAGCTGGGATTCTCAATAGAGTAACCGATAACAGTGTCTAAAGTGTCCGATCGAATAAATTCTTATTTCAAACGTATATAATTTACAGTATCTAGAATTCATACTAAAATTTTTCAAATGCTTAGGGACCTTCAAGGCAATTATGCATACGCTATCGTTATCGCAATGAGGATACATTTTTAAAATATATCGTAGCTGTAATAACCGTCGTTATTATAAATGCAAACGCAATCGTTTTAATAACAAATCAATGTGAATTAGTTTCCGTTTCGTTCATGCAGTTCAATCAGCTTACGTATTGTTAAAATCCCGATAATTAACAAACGCTGATGCGACGAGACAAGGACAAGAAAGTTTAATGACATGCACTTACTACGGGCTGTAACTGAATTTATTTACGTGCAGACGACACCTAAGTGTCGGGCCGCGTTAAGTGGGTACCGCATCATTTGCTGTTCAGTCAGCGACGCGGTCTCTAACTCTCCTAATTGGAACGAATTTGGCTGCAGGTGCACGGTGCAATACTTGAGTTGGCTCAAGATTAGGAGCGAGCTATTGCAAGTATATTTGGGCCGTTTCGACTGAAATATTTGATGTGCAACGCGCGACTTGCGGCTCCGCTCGACTCGTTTCGCTCCCGCCGTCATCCACGTGCGCGCTCACACTAACTAGAATTAAATTAAGAACAATATTTACCCTCCGCGGCTGTGATATATGATATTGCACAGTTAAGCCAGAGTTAATGTTTAGTGACGACTTATATATCCACATTCTTAGAATAAGCTGGTAGATGTTTAACGTTAGCTAAGCTTTAATTTAAACGCTCTTTAAAAAGCAATTATACTTCAAGTGTAACTCGAGAGGAAACTGTCAAACGGTGACAAAAAATAATACTAGAGAATACACTTCTTTTAATTGCTACAGCTTTTTGACATTCAATAAAGAAATATGCAAACAAACTGCGACACGATCGGAAAACACTTGACACAGATTGTTTATAAAGTAGGGTTTGCTTTTACGCCCGCGGAGACATGCCATAATGAAACCTCGCTGGGGAGGCTCGACAAACGTCATTACTGGGGCACGCATAAATATGCAAGGCAGGTAACGCACATTTTCATGCGACGTCGCAAGAATTTTATCGTTCGTTTAATTCTGTGTGAAAAAATGGGATTCTTGTCGGTGTAATGCGGGACAGACGATCGCGTGGGAACCGACAAACTGCCCGGTCGAGGCCTACCTCTCACCTAAGTGCAGCCGAAAGATGTTTCCTTCACTTTGTAAGATATTACTTTCCCCTTAATTGTATTGCCGAAGGTCCAAATGATGGGATGAAAACGTAATCCGAAAACATAATACAAACTATATATTTTTTTGTTTTTTTTTTTCCATTAATATTTTATTTTGTATATTAGTTTATGAAAATATGAACATTAAATGTAATGTACTTATAATTTAAAGCTTGACCTCGTTCAGAAAAGCGGTATAGAATTTACTGGATAAATCAAGTTTCAAAGTTAAATATAGTGATTCTGATTGCACAAACTCTGGTGGCACATTGTGGCTAGCAGTCTCATGAGACGATTGTTACGTACTATTTGTTTTCTATCGCCTGGGTATTAGACTATAACGTTTACGGTATAAAAATACTGAAATCTTTTACGAATAAAATTAAATATACCAGCTTGTATGTCATATATATCCTCAGAAAATAATAATACAATTTTGTCAATATTAAAAAATTACGAAATAATCACCTGGGTTATTACGGTGAGGTACCGCTTGGATACATTTTGAAAGTTGATACGTTTCATTTGAATAGATAATCTACAATTGAATATTTAAAAACCCGGAAAATCTATTCATTGAGACCATTTCGACGAGCCCCAACACGATATTTCTGCTGTAAGTTGGGAAGGAGTTGTGGATCCTACTGTTTCCGGATGATGCTGCAGCATCAGGTCAAGGTTACGTTACTGTGTTATTTTAGCATAGTAAATTTGATTAGACCAGTATAAGCTGGTCAGATCGTTTCAACAACCATAAACAGCTGATAATATTTAAAACCTTGGAACGTCTCATCAGATCTTCATAAATTATAGCTGAGAACTATTCTACTAACTACTTTGGCAAACAAAAAAAAGAAATCGTATTAAAATCGGTTCATTAGTTAGGGAACTACGATGCTTCAGATACATAGATAAAAAGACATACACGCATTAAACTTATAACACTCATCTTCTTATAACATCAGACAGACAAACACGTTGGCGCAGTGGTCACTGCAATTTATTATAGCGCTAATGGTCGCGGGTTCGATCCCCGCACACGCCAAAAATCTGTATTGGCCATACGGACGTTTGTCATAGTCTGGGTCACAAGATTTTAAGGGGAACCGTTGAGTGTGATGCGCTTATGTATTTATTTATCATTTCAGCGAATTGTTAAAAACAATAGACTGGATAAATCTTATTGAAAGTTAAGGTTAACTGATGATAGTGACAGCGCAAAATCTGGAAGCAGGAGTGGCACGTTATGGCCAGCGGTCTCATGAGACGAAGATTATGCACTGTTAGCCCTCCGCCGTCCGAGCGTTTGGCTAAAACGTTCGTAATACGAAATCACTTAAACTCTGGATGAGACTTCTATGGCGAAAGATAAAGTATTTTTTTTTTAGTTTTTTAATGTGTTTTTTTTTATTATAAAGTAAAATTAAGAAATAGGAATGTTTGAAATGAAAACTAATTGAATAAGATTATGATGTAACAATGAACTTTACATGAATACAATTAAGATATCATTTTTAACACCGGACCCAAAAAGGTAAGCGTTATAAGGTTGACGTTTGTATATGTGTATCTGTATTTCCGTATGTCTGCTGTGACACTGTGTCTCCCTGATGAGTGGATCAATTTTGATGCCTTTTTTTATTGTTTCAAAACTGATGTAATCTGGACGGATCTTATTTATAATTTTTGAAGATATGTGCAGACGTTTCAAGGTATTCAGCTTTTTTTAGTTCTGACTCATATCTACTGGTTTTACTTAGTGGAAATTTACTTTATTGTAAATGATATCAAACGGCATACTTAACCTTGACCAGATGCTGCAGAATTTGTAATCAGCTGGATACATAACTCCTCACCAACTTACAACAGGAGCATCATGCTTGTTGAAATAGTCTCGATGAGTAGATTGTAAGGTTTTTTTTTCATTATAGCTATGAGATATATTGTGCGATTATAAGATATATAGATATATTTTATAAAGATTATAAAATACTTTGTGCTATTAGCATGCAAGTTTAAATAAAAAAGTAAAACTTGTTTTATTAATAATCGTAATAAAGATTAATAAAGTGGTATACTTCATTTGAATTATATCTTATTTAGTCTGCAACATCTAGTTGCTACAAAACGCTCGGATCTAAGGTTCCATTCAGACTGCAATAACATAAGCATACGAGATAATTAAGACCCATAAACCTCTTAAAACTACGAGATAGATATAAGCTATTTTGCGCATTATAATACACTTTAGATATACTATGCTAGCAAAGTTTTTGTTTTACAATAATTATTTTTGTATCTAATTTTAATATAATATATATTTACACTTCAAATAATAAGCAGAAAATTACATAGAAGATATATTAACTGAAGAAAAAATGTAGTGCACAAGTATAAGGAAAACTTCTTTGCTCAATAAATCGAAAGTGAACAATTTCAAGTAAAAAAATTCTAATATATGACTATATACATTAGCGGCATATATTAATTTTTATGATTTTCTATTTTTACATATCGCACGCTTTGTATTAAAGCGACCGAATTCAAAAGTCGTGTGAAACGAGTTACTCAAGTTTGTAATGAAAATTTAGTTTAGTTTCTTATAATTCTGTGGTTCATAATATTTAATATAAAAAATAAATAACAACGTAATCAAAATTTTCCAAAGAAGTCCCAAGTATTAAACGTTTTTTACTTTGTTTATGAAGTTAAATTTTTGATTTGGTCACTTTGATACTAAGCGTGCGATAACAATCAAAATAAATAACTCGAAAACTTCATCCAAATTTAAATCAACTTTATATATCCATGCATTTAAAACGTTGTGAATAAATACAATAATTTGAATAGCGGTATATCATGCAAGACTTCCGTCATCAGTTCCTTACACGAAATATTTAGTGCGGCAACATTTGCATAAACCAACAAATCGACGAATTCTAACCACACATGCATTTTGGCATTTTCGCAAAAATATTTTTGGTCTACGTAATACGTACAATAAAATAACAGTATGAATAGAATGAAATAAATGTATGTAAAAATTAATCAATTTATTATGATGACATTATGATAAAAAATACGACGACATTAAACTGCAATATTTTTTTTAAACTTAGCTTTGAAAAATTACTTTTCGAATATCATATCCAGCAAATTTTCGTGATCCATGTTGAGAAGTACGGTCAGACATCCGGCGCAGATATTTGCAGTCAAAACAGACTTAGGGCGCTTCGTGCACTCTGCGCATGTCACTCCGTTTCTGTATTATTTATTAACTCCAACGAGCTTCCGATGCTACTTTATTCCATTGTGCAACTGTATCCACGCCGGTTTCTGATGTCCGAGCTCGGGAAGTTCGCTCCGAACTGACACGACTGCGGGAAACTTTTCGTGCATAGAATGAATACGTCCGTCAACCAAACGTAAACATTGAGGGGAAATATTTAATACTTTCTCAATTAAAAAAAAAAGATTACCAATACCTCATTGATTATTTCTAGATCTCTATAACGCTATTGAAATATAATTTCCAAAAATATTAAAATTTTAAGCTAAAACATTGAAATAAATGCACTTCATATTAGATATAAAAGAGCACCCACACACGAAATTTGTCTAGGTTTGCGAACTCGGCGATGTTATTGGGAGACTCCTTGGTAGTAAAGGACTCTATATTAAGCATTCCTGTCCCCCAATCTCTTCAGGTGGGCGCGGGACATACGCTCAACTTCAACTTATTATTTTGGGGCCGTATGCAAAGCGTTTGTTTTTCTTCTGCGTCTTCTAATATACATATATTTCATTCTTTTATTAAATTTCTTACAAGATTCTGTTGCTTTTATACGTTAAATATTTTCTAAATATGTAAATTTTCCAGTTTTTAAGTATTGCTCAGATTTATATTTATAGCTCAATATAACTTAAACATCGAGTTATCTTAGTGTTCAAAAAGAACTCATTTTAAACTCCGCTTTGAATCGTCCATCATTAATGAACTCGTTATAACGTTAATTGTTGCCACAATCGGCCGAGGCGTGGCATTAAAACGACATTAAAACTGTATGTATACCATTTAAAGATTCCCATTTCGCGGTAGTCGCGTGCGGCCGATTTACGAAAGCTACTGGCCCCGTGCCCGTTAAAGCAGATTACGCCCGAAAAAAAAAATCAACAACTCTTGGCGTTATGAGTTAATTTTGGAAGAATAACGCGGGCGTCGGTTAGTGTTTCCCTTTATTTGGTGTTCCGGCCGCTCGGTTTGTTTAAACGGGTAATCCAGAGCAAAAACACGTCGAGTCTACATTATGTAGTGGTACCACAAATGTGTGTTGTTTGCTATGTTATACCGGGACGTAATTGTCGGACGATAAAAATCACTTAGTGTTTTCGTAATAACCTCTACACTTAACCACTAACTATGGCATGTAACTTAGTAAACATCAGATTAGACGCGAGCCACTGATGGTAATGTGAGTCGTAGCATGCAAACAATGTTTATTTGGCAACTTTAACTCCAACTGTAGAAAATTTTCTTTCCTTTGCGACTTCAAAAAAGATTCCTTGAAAGGATACGAAGATCTTTATGTGCTTTATTTAAAATTACAAGTAAGTAACCGAAATGAAATACATTCAATCATACTGTTTATTTAAAAGAATCATCTGAAGTGATTATTGATTATTGTATCAAATATGACCTAGAAGACCTAGTATAGAACACGTGATCTTAACTAAAGTTTAGGGGATCAAATCTAGACTAGACCTTCTAGTTTTTAAGTGCTTAGTTTGTGTTTGCAATTCATATAGTGCTCTGCGGTAAGAGAGAACAACGTGAGAAAACTTGGATGTTTCGCAAGAAATTCTAAGACATGTGTATCCTCCAACTTACGCTGGGGTAACGTGGAAGATTACTTGATTTTGTGTCAGAAATGAAGATCTTTTCTCAGAATTACAACAATTTCTCATTCTTACTTCCACAAAATCAAGAAAAAACATTACCTAAATCATTTACCAAGTTTCTTACCTTTGATATAAGAGTCTTAATTTTAACCGTAAACAGTCAATAATTTCCAGGTAAGCAAGTAAGGCATCGATAAGCGAAAAAAATTAAGGCATCTGCGTAGCGACCGCGGCTGGTCTCAGACGTGTTTACAAGTTATGCAATAATTCAAATAGCGTACTACAGCAAATTTATGCAGCTGCACGGTAACATACTTCAATGGCTGCATTGAAAAGCATTTTATTTTCATGGGCGGCGGCGACTACTACCTACCTAGCTCATATTTTCGAATTCAGCCAGAGAACGCGAAACGTGTTAGGTTGCAATATGAATTTATGATCATGGCAAATTAAATGCGTTAAAGTCGAACGTGATTCGGCGAAATACGCATCGGAATTTAATTAAGCGCTTTTTACACTTGACTGCCCAATGCGGGTTTCGCCGCGTGGCTGAGTACTTACGATGTACAGTCGCTGTCGCTTTTTTTAATCACACACGTACGTGTAAATATTTAATTTTCATAAGCATTGGACTGTCGGAATTTTTATATTTTTTTAAGGCAAATAACAAGTCGTTTTTCTATTTATTGATAATTATTTATTACTTTTTCAAGATTTACAGATTAAATATACACTTTATGTCTGAAATAAAGCGTTAAAAATTTAAACGTTAATTTATAAAATATTCTATCTAAATGTTTTTAAGTAAATAAAAAGTGTTAAAAATTGAGTGTTTGCGTTACTAGATAAAGGATTTTTAAATAATCCTTAAAACGTATTAAATAATTTTTATTTAAACGAAACGGCAATTTATTCTGCCGCGTATAAAACTAAATAAATAAAATATCCACATAAAACAGCAAAGGGTTCAACGAAAAACACATTTTAATGAAAAAAATTAAATCTTGTTTTTATAAAAGAATACGATTCATTTCAGTAACTTTTATGTTGTCTCGTTAGGTCTTAGCAGATGAAATTTAAGAGTCATCTCGGAGTGGCTGCTTCACAAAAGAGAGCCACGAAGACCTATGAAGAGCGGGCAAAAGGGATTTTTAATTGGCCTCAAAATAATAGTCCATACAACTAACGAATGGTAATCTTTTTCCACGACGCTATTTGTTGCTGACTTATTAAATGCTGAGTTTTCTTTTCTTAAGTTAAATCGTTCTCATAATTAGCTTTTGCAAATATAACTTTTACCACATTAATGAACCGTAGGGTTGCAATGCGCCATATATTACGACATGTCGACATTCATAATTAATATATTCAATATAATGTTTTAATTGTTAGTTGTTATCATAATTATTTCTACAACTTCATTAGTTCGGTCTCCACTGCATGTTATTTAATAGATTTATGGCTATATCATTAGTGAGAAGCAAATATGATATTATTTAGGGCGTTCTAGTTAATATTTACAGCGTGAAATTAATTTCGATATTATTTAAAAGGAGTTTTTTAATATTTATTACTAATTGTAGT
This sequence comes from Hypolimnas misippus, assembly GCA_037950945.1. Lineage (NCBI taxonomy): Eukaryota > Metazoa > Arthropoda > Insecta > Lepidoptera > Nymphalidae > Hypolimnas > Hypolimnas misippus. Next base: position 5,724,272 of record JBBEEQ010000024.1, read on the forward strand.
GATTTTTAGGAGAAAATTATATTTGTAAGTTTTACTTTCGTAACTAAAATAAAACAACCCTATAACCTAGTTATATTAGTTTCGAAAGCTGTCAATTTCAAAAACAAGGCACTGACAATAAATAAAAACAACTTATGTTAATATTAATGAAAGTCTGAGAGCATAAGCTGTAAGTGTAATTGTCGCCTTTAAATAATGAATTTTTAGTAGCTATGAGGTAAAACAATAATGAATTGATAAATATTACTGCCAACATTCATACCAAAGTGCAATTATTTTCCTATTTAAATCTGAAAATCAATGTAAGATTACACCTATTTTAAAACGAGAAAAAGTTTAATTTATTACAGACAAACCCTTTAAAAAATAAATGTAAATTATAAACAATAAAAAAAAATTCACGCGTAAATCGAATATTTATGATCAAAAAATTTTAAATTAATTACACGTTCATTATTTATATCACATACATCTGAATCTCGCAACAGCCGGACCGTAAAGTATAAAGTACATCACATTTTTAAACAGTGCCAATATGAAACCACGTAAAATATCGAAAGTTTCCAGCGTAAAGGAAAATTTTAATTTTTCGCAAAATTCCGTCGCTACATATTTTAAAAGTCGACATGATTTATTAATGTCGGATCGTAAATGCCATTTAACCGAGATGGGAGGTATTTGTGTCACATTCAGGATACGTCAATGCTCTTTTATCGTCCTATCTAATATCTATTACATTATTGCTCTAGGATATAAAGATAACGACGGTCTTTTGACGGAAATGATCATATCACAGATTTTATAATATTATTCTTTTCTATTTATGTTTCGATTTTTTTTTATCTGACAATGGTAGATGAATTTAACTTATTTATTTATTATAATTTTATCTGTGTTGGATAGACTGTTTATCGAGGAAAGATGTTATAGATATAGAATCAACGCAATCGAAGAACCGTAGCTGTAAGCGTCCATTAATATGGTAAGTGAAGAAAATGACAGTGAAATAGGGAGCTACGTCAAGATATACAAGTATTATATAATATTCAAATAACATTTATTTAACTAATTCTAACGTTGAAACTAAAAACTTTGATAAATCCTCAATCCTAGGCGAGACTTACAATTATATGTTTTACTCTCGTAATTTACTCACTCACTCACTTGGTAACATTTACCTAAGTAACCTTACGAAAGCTGGTCAAAGATGAAGGCAGTAAATTATTTTAGGAATAAAACAATGACAAACAACTTAACAAAATCCGTATCAAAGTCCGAGAGCAAAACTTATACAGGTAATCGTCGCCCCAGAATAGGTAAATTATAATTCATGATATCTCAGTTCCATTGTTTTCAAATATTCTATTACAAAACGTTAATTACTATTTTGTTATGTTACTAAACTTAAACCTCAAAAAGTATTATAACTTATTTATTGGCAAATATTAACTTGTAATTTTTAAAGAGTATATATGGACGCTGATATGCAATTCTATGTCAAGCCACACGGACTTCATTTTGAGAAAATGGCGTCTAAAGATGTCAAACCTTATTCTTAACAAATATGTTTGAAGAAGTATATATTCACCTTTTCTTTTATTTTTTGATAAAAGGTATAATTAATTAAAGCAGATTGATATATTTCATTGAATATCTAATAAGAAGTTTTTCAAATATTTGAGATTACTGTATAAATTGCAAAATATGAAACGCACTTGAAATTCAAAACAATTAATTAGAAAAAAAATTCCGTACTTATTTAGTTTATATGACTTCAATTTTTTTTAATAATATTAATAGGTGATGCAGTATCAAAATACATCAATATCTCAAAATTTGACTTTTTGTGGGTTGACACATTATTGCTTATTAGCATCCATTATTATATACTTATATATAAGTTTAAGATATTCTTTCGTTTCAACCCACTTAAAAAGGAGGAGGTTCGCAATGCATGTTTTTTTATGTTTATTTTCTCAAAGCTTCGTCATTCCTTAACCGATTTTGAAAATTCTTTTTTATATTCGAGGGGGTATACTTTCAGTTTAATTCTATAAAATTTTAATCAATATCAGTTCAATAGTTTGTTTCAAAATTACTTAAATTTCTTTTAAAGTTTACCTTTTTTGGGTCTTGTTCAAATGTTTAAATTATCTTCTCTATAGAATATATTAAAAAAAAAAAAAAAAAAAAAACAAAAATTTACGAAATTAAATATAAAATTTAAGCAATTGAAGAAAATTTTAATCGCAAACTGACATATCCGAACGCATTCATTCGTTAATTTGAGTAAATCAAACTTTCTTATGCGATAACTTAGGTGTATTCGCTTGAAGCGATTTCTAGTCGATGTGTGCTCAACAAAGTTAATAGAAGCACCGAAGTTTAAAAATTTCTTAATAAAATATAGAAGAGTTTACTCATATTTAAAGATTGAATTGAAAGGTGAATTATCCCAAGAGAGAAAAATTATTTGTCTGAATACAAAGTTAATTTTATTGCATTTGTTTTTATGGAGCAAGTTTCTTCTTATTAACTTTATTACTTTTATTAATAAGTAAAATATCGTCGCAAACGGATGCTCTTCTGATATTCACCGAGAAATGCGACTACATTCTAAGAGCATTATCCAAATCTCCAGAACAAAAAAAAAATACAATTAAAAAATTTATGGAAAAATATTAAAACTCGGGTACATACATGTAAGCTAAGAGACTGATTTTTATAAGGTATATTAAATGAATTTATTAACTAACCTAAAATAAAGAAAAAGTTCCTTTTAATTCTGTTTATTCGTTATTTTCTTCTTTTTCTTTGAATATTATTTTCAAAAGCATGGAAAACATGTAAAAATAATAAAATAAATAAGTAAGCATTAAATTAGTAAGCAAAATGGAAATAAAAAATTTTCAAGAAAGATTTTACTGCTTAGTTTTTTTTTTAAATTAACAACCTAAAATGAAAACAATAAACTTGGAATAAATTACATAAAAGTTTTTATGACACTTTTGTTTTTTTTTTAACTTATAACAATTTTACTTACTATTGCTGGTTCACTACAATAAATTGTTGGGCTATAGATCAAATTTGATTCCCGCTCCTGAGAAGTATTTTAACTATGTCATGGACAGACATGGAACGTCATGGTATATTCAGTAAAGTATATTTAGTAAAGTACTCTTTTATTATAGTCGATTCCGCCAAAAAAGGTGCACAGCTGAAATCACGTCAAAATTGTAGTAACGATAAATAGATGCTGATAAGCAATACTGTGTCAACCCACAAAAAGTCAAATTCGGAGATATTGATGTATTTTGATAGTGTGTCACCTATTTAACAATATTAAATATAATTTTAAGTTATATAAACCGTAGAAGTACGGAAAAAGTTACTTAATTTAATGCCTCAAATTTCAAGTGCGTTCCATATTTTGCTATTTATACAATAATCTCAAATATATGAAAAACTTATTATTAGATAACACATTAAGTATATCAATCTGCTTTTATTTCATTACACCTTTTATCAAAGTAGAAAAGAAAAGGATATATACGTCTTAAAACAAATTGATTAAGAATAGGTTTGACATCTTTAGACGCCATTTTCTCAAAATAAAGTTCGTGCGTCTTGACACAGTATTGCATATCAGCGTTCAAATATGTACGTAAAACGCTAAATATTTGCAAATTATAATTTTTAATACTAAGCTACAAAGAATACATTTGTGTCTGTCTGTGACATCGTAGCTCCGTAATGAATGGACCAATTATGAAGCAGTTTTTTTATGTCATCGTAATGGATCTTAGATGTAATTTATGAAGATCTTTTCAGGCATTTAAAGGTTATCAATTCTTTTATAGTTCTTACAAACTTCTACTGGAATTATTGACTTGAAAATTTCTATACTGTGAATGATATCAAAATAACATACTTGAGTAGCTATGGCCTGATGGTGTAGCGCCATCGGAATCATCTGGATACGCAATTCCTTACAAACTTACAACAGAAGTATCATAATGAGCATTGTTGAAGTTGTCTCAATAAGAAGATTTTTGGAGTCGTTTTTAATTTTCAATTTTGTTATTTCTTTATACAACGAAAATTTATTTATAACTAATGATGCAAGCAACAGGGTCTGAATAACTGACCGACTGATTGACTGAATACGTAAAGCTCAAATCGCCGAAAAAATTGGGTTAAAGTTTAGCATACCATAGTTTCCGTTAAAATTAACCCCTAAAGGAGTGAAACGGGGGTTCATAGATTGCACGGAAAAAACAATTTTTTGCGAGCGAAGTCGCGTCCAAAATCTTTTAGTAACATAATTGCGTCTTCTGCCAACTAATTTGTTTTTAATTATTTAAACAACAATGAATATAAATACTATCGCTATTGCCAGCGTTCGTTTTATGTAAATTGAGAAAATGCTCTTCTCGCTCGATTTGCGAGGCTTCAGCTAATCTTCCACCAGTCGACTACAATTTAATCAAAGTAAACAACGACAGCGCTGTAATTTGTCTAGATTATTTCGTGGCGAGCTATAGAAATCGACTTTTTTCTCCATCTGTAAGAGGAATACGACGAGAGCTCGTAATGTGTCTCGAATCCCGAGATAAAGATGATTATTATCTACATAAATGACTACACATTGGATGAATAAGAGTCTGCCTCCTATTTTTGCTGCAGAATTGGACGAACTATTCGGCTTATCGAAATAATAGTTTCGTCCGATAATAAAATACTCGCAACAGTTGACCTATTCGTCGGTTAACGTAATACATTTGAAACTAAGATAAATGTACAAACGATAAAATAATAACGCTTTTGCCGTTGAAATAAATTGTCCTAAAAGGTTATTCTTGTTCAATTAATCAACTGCGTGTGTAATACAAACGTTACATAAATAATAATCATTCTATTGTACTATAGTCAAATTGTAAGAAAAAAATTATATGAAGTACATTTTAATTTGTTTAATTGCAAAATAAAATGCAATATAAAATAAAGTAAAAAAGAATCACGTTAAGAAAAACGTAAGGCAATCGTGATTTAACGGTTTATGATGGCTGCAGAGGCCATTTGCCCGAGGACATAGAATTTATGTCATTCTGAATGTGACAATAAACTCTCAAGAAATCAGAACTTATTCCCTGCAGTCATAACGCTTTGAAAATCAAGACATGTCTTTGAGATGTTTAATTTTATATGACTACTATATACTCACATAGTATATACGCAGCTTATACAATTCTTGAGCTATGTTATTACATAATCCATAAGCATGTAGTACATACTCATGGATATATGTATGTATGTATTTTATTATTAAGTTATTTCTTATTTATGAAATTATATACTAAAATTATGTATACACGTACTTTGATAACACACATGTACACACATAAAGACAAAAATTGCATGATTTTAATAAAACATAATATGTAAACTTTGTAGCAAACTTAGCATAGATATTTGATGCGTTTTTATAACAATGTAATAAGATTTCTACTGAAAATTTTACCTTAATATCAAATATATCTATGTAATATTATCTTAAAACTTATTTTAACTTAGCAAAAGATTTTGTGTTAAGCGAAACAAGATATGAAAAGTTCTTACCTTTTTACCATCTAATTCGTGTGTTGCTTGCGCTAAAACTTTGTCTACGCTAGCGGGGTCGCCGAATGTGATAAACCCAAAGCCCCTGGAACAAGAAGAATTTTCAATTTCAAGTTATAGAATTACATACATTTTATAAAATAAACTTTATACGCTAAGCCTCCACAACAAAGAGACAAAATTAAAAATGCCTTTCTCACTCATACATTTGATTTATAAAATCGAATCTACATAGATTTTAAGAGTACCTTCGAATTGTCCAAACGAGTTTTTTTTAATAAAAAGATTCGGAATGCAGATTCTACCGATAAGAAACCTAGGCAATACTCTCATTAGAGTTTTATACATAAGAGTGCCAAAAGAAACCTATTATATACCCAGCCTCCGTCGTCCGTTCGTTCATCCGTACGTCGGTTTACCTATCAGTGGACATTATTTAATGAAACGTAATAAATGGACAGTTGAAACTTTCATAGAATACCTAAAATATATGAATATTTATATATCACAACATTAAATGTTTTAAAAACAAACAACGAAAACCGACTCATATTGGGCACAGCGCGTTACAGGAAAAATAAATATTGATAAATATTATTTTTCTATTTTCTTTAAAGGCTTGTTCGTTCGTTTTTGTTAATCATTAATAAATATATTATCTTTGGTAAGAACATAGAGTCCGTCTAGACATCTAAAAAAAAATATTTTTGGCTCGTCATATGCATGCTTTGTACAATATCATAATTATAAATATTTAGATTACTCTGTTTTAGAAATACTAATATAATGTAATTTCATTTCCAGTGAGTTTGTTTTTAACTGAGGTATATGATGTTTATAGAATTACTCAATAAAATATATAACTATTGTAAGTAAGTATTATTATTTCTCCCCAAAAGAAGCGCTATTAAAGATGTATCTACACATTACTCAAATTATGTTCATATTTCATTTTGTATTTTATAATTTTATTATCAAATTTCCTGTTTATTTTTTTTTTTTTTTGTTGTAATTATAAATGTTTTATCTTATAATTATATAAGCGTTGTTTCTTGTTTAAGTGGTAATTCGCATTAAAGGTTTTATTCAAAGATAAAACCAGGCAAGTGTACAAGATAACAAAGAAAATCCTTCGATATCGGACACATTGATTGTCTCTGGCCTCCATATAAAAGATCGCACTTTAGATTTTCATTTAAGCGAATATAATACAGGTTAATTTAGCTAACATTGTCTTAATTCATAGGTTATACAAATATTTATTAGCTTATTAACCTGTTAATTTATTTTGGCTTTAAGATTAAACTTAACTTATATTTAAATATTATTACTATACATATACATATAATAAGAAATAATATATTTCTTAATGATTTTAAAAGAGTTATTAATATTCTCGGAGTTCATAAAACGACAGCAATATACAAAATGCTCATCCTTTCCCAAGAGATTTTTTTCGATATGAAAGACGTGGAAGTTCTTTATAGGCTTAAAAAATGAAAACTGGCGTCAAAGTAAAACTTTAAACAAGTAAATTGAATAATAACAGCGATTTTCAGTAAGTCGACGTCGGCCACGAGCGCTCGCGCGATAAATAATAAAAAGCCTTCTCCACTTTAGGACTTGCAAAAATCACAATTTATAGAGCATTTTAATTTCACTTAGCCGATCCATATTTTACATGTGGCGGCGCGCCCGACCGGGCTCCGGACTCGAATTAATACTAAATTGAAATTGTAAAAATGGAAATACAATTTTCTCGTTGTACCCTACCCCCGCTACCGCGCCGTAAGTGCCGTGCCGACGATACTGCCAGAAATGTGTTATAATAACACCATCTTCCATTATAAATTTAATACGAGATGAAATAAAAATGAATTTCGTAATAGGATTATTGGTGTAGCTTATTACGGTTTTTTTATTATCTAATCGTTTTTAAAATAAAGAACATTACACAATTTTGTTTTATAACGTTATTATAAACACAACATCGTTCACAATTATTCATATATAAAATGTAAACGAAGCTTGAAAAATAAATAAAAAATCTATTTTCCTAAGCGTATTAAATCTACTCGAGTCTTTATAAGATTCATGGCTTAATACACCCTCATACTCGTAGACGAGAACGTACTATAGTAAGGGCGCTCGTATATGGAAATTGAAAATAACGAGGACCTCCGTTCACACATCGAGCTGACTGTGTATAACACGACCACTAATAATCGACCCACCGCATCCTCTTGCTAACCCCTATTTCTTCCAATCTTTCGCCGATACAAGAAACGTGGCAGGTCTCTTCAACTTGGTAGCACTACACTACGGTGGAGTTGAGAGGCCTTTTGCCGAATGGAGTTACGTCCTACTTATCTTTAAGGAGACGATGCCTTATTTTCTTCCTGCAAGAAACAACTAAGTTTTCTAACAAAACACGGAAAATGGCTTGTAAATGTGGAATTTATTTGACCAGAGAAGATATGTTACTTTTGAAAAAAAGAAATGTTTGCTTTTGATGAGAATTAAAGACAACACAAAGCAAATCCTATTTATGTTTTGAGATGTAATTTTTCACATTTTAAAGCTTGACTTTAAATATATTGAAACGTTTAAGTGTTCTTGGGGCATGTCCTAATTGGTAAAAAATTTATTCAAACTGCAGTTCACGTTGGTGATCTAAAAATGCGGACATTATGCCTACCTCTTGGCTCTATACCAGCAAATTTCATGTGTTAAAATTTGTACGTGGAAGTATTCCGCTTACAACGGCTACTTTATATAGAGTTGAATAACTTGACGTAATTTTGTTTCGAAAGTTCAAGAGTTGTATAACTGAGAAGAGCACAGGATGATTTCTTTTCTGCAACGACAAATTTGAACTCATTGCGATTTTGGACGATACGAGTACGTACTTTATTCTATCACATAATCATATTCGAAATGGACGGACTATCAAAATAGATGTCATAAAATGTTTCGCAGTTTTTCCATTAATATTCTTTTAATTCGACAAACCTTTGATCAAGGACATCTTCCTAGCATTGTCTTCCGGGTATTGGTATATCTAATCTAGAATAATAAACAGACAGAGAGCGATTGCCATCTGAGCGCCGCAACTTGTGAGTGCAAGCCAGTAACCATTTAGACTAGAATAATTTCCCTACAAAGAGTAACGATCACGTGTTTGTGATAACGACCGGGACCAACAGTTTCATATACTCTCCAAGGCACGGTGAGGAAACCTACAAAGACAAACACGCAGAGCTAAATAAAACAAATATATATATCTGTCCCGAGCGGAGACTGAACCCGTAACCGTCCGCATTAGGGGTACACTCATCACCACTACACCGCTTTGGTGTGCCGCTGATATTGAATATAAAATGACTAGATGAACCGCGAATAACTCGCGTCGTTAGTAATTAGTTATGCAATAAATTTAAGTGTAGTTTTTTTTTTTGAAAATATTAACTTTGAGATATTAACGTATGAAGGGGAATATTTCATAGCAGTTTATAGACATCTTTGAGAAAAAAATATATAGAATATTATATTACTGTGAGGAATAGTCTTTAAACAAACCATTTAGCTGTCGATCCAATATTGAAATGTGTACACTTTACTACTGTTGCATTAATTGCAGGCGATTTGGTAGCGTCGGCTGAGGAGTTCCGTTCTCCAGCTCAAATTGATTCTATCGGATATTGACGTAATATTTGTAAAACTGAAGGTATACAAACAATAATATAAAATTTTTGTTGATTTCTATTTTGCGTAGATATAAAAAAAATTCGCCGTGAAACAACAAACCATTTTAGAACCGGCTTTTTTATAAAGTTATAGCTATACTTACTTAAAATTAAAAAATTATTCTATAAATATTTTTCTATGTTATAGAAATAAGCATTTTTTTCAGCTTATATATTATGCAGATAATCTATTATGTAAAATATTCGTATATATATTTAACTCAATTTAAGTTTTCAAAAATCCTGTTTTATTTTAATATTAAGTACTCCAGCAAAATAAATAATAACCATGGTTACTTACCATTTCTGTCATATAGGTATTGACTAGTTTACTTAACAAGACATTTAAAAAAAAAAGATAGATTAGAAAAAACTATACAACAATATTTTTTATCTTTTTTATTTTATAAAAATATTATCTTAAAAGTCTTTAACTAGTATTGACTAGTACTTAATGATAATGTTATATTGTTAGATATTTCCAATTACGACAAAGTAATCCAGAAGCACTGCGTGTTTAATTACGGAAGGCATTTGTTTGTTATGCCAACACCACAATGCTTTAATTGCCTATAAGGGTTATCGATAATCCGACTCGAACTATTGGAATCATCCTGATAATCCACAGGGCTATTCTGTTTGGACAAAACTCGAAGAAAATAAATATAGGACGGGGTTGAGATACCCTAAACCGCAACGTCAGGAACAAATAGCGGTAACTCCCGTATTCATGGCTCATGGCTGCAGCCTCGGGTGGGAACCGATAGCAATTACTGGCGGAATTAATATCACGCCCCAAATGTTGCTCGCACATTTATACGTATCGAGTGCAATATTGTCTCCTTTATTAGTTGCCGAGACAAATGCTGCCGCTGTCGTAATTCTACCCTCATTTCGGTCTTCGATTGCCATCTTTCTTATTTAATCTTGATGACGATAATTAATATTTCTTATGACCATGGTACAGCTTGATGGATAACATCTTTTTTTTTACTTTTATTTTTTGTTTTCATATTGGTTTGTCTAAAACTTCTTGTCTTAAGACTTTTTATTTAATTTTCGTCTGTTCTTTATGTGATAGTTGTGCCCCGCGGTTACGCCCGCACGATTATAAGTAGCTTATGAGTAATATGTATATCTACATAGCTATGTAGATATTCTGAATTTCAGTTCAAGCCGTTACAGAGAAAAGAAAACATACACACTCTCTACGGAATTATAACATCAGTTTGAATATTATTACAGATTTCTTATGAATACAACTTGAAATATTGGTACATTTCTATTTTGCAAAATGAAAATGAATAGTGAACATTATTATATTTATTTTTAGTTGGATCCTGGATGAGAATAAGAAATTTTTCTATTTTCAAACTCCTTAGAAAAATATTATGCTTCAAAATGACGCATCACAAAAGTAGCGCACTCTAAGAGAGCTCTTCTTTTACTTAGACTACCTATTAAAAGTGAATATTCCTTTCACGGTTGCTTTTCGCAATAAAATTATAAAAATAAATCTTTCTGAGATAATTTATTGCAGTTACAACATTGTTTCAGTAAATATCTCAATCGTCAGAAATAACAACTCAACAGATCATGATGTATTGTAAAAACAGAATTATAATATTTCATCGCTGTAACACGATAACTTAATACATAATTCACAACGAAATTAAGTAATCCTATAATTAATCTAAATGGACCGTACAGCTGAATGGTTCAAAACAATCAGCCCTGCCGCAAAATACGCGCATTAAATGAAGTGAATGGCCGCCTCCGGGGATCCCTGATAAATTAAATTGATTAGAATCCCGTTCGATGCTGGCCGTCGATGTAGCTTCGCGTAAAAATAAAGCCAAGTGAAAAATAACGCGTCTAGCTGATCACGATTCCTGTAACCATTTTCAAACACAATTTCTCTTATTTCGTCGCTATTATAATTCTATTATAGAATATTTTTTCAATTATTATGTTTGACAATTAAAATGCAGTTGCTAAAGTTTTTTTTACGACGATTGGATAGTTTAGCGTAGGTGATATGATAACGCCCTTCCGTTATAAACCCCTGGCGCACAAGTAAGAAACTACTGCCAAAACTGCTACATAAAGCAGCGATTCAGTGTCTCCGTTAGGTAAGCCTTAAACACCGATTAAAATTTAAGCCCGAATTTAGACGGCCTAATCTCATCGCTGCTCTGCCTCACTGCATTTTGTGACCTGACATAAACAAAAGACAATAGCCTAGTGTAATAGGGTACAATGAGGGACGTTATCGGTCACCGTTCAAGAAGTTATTATAGGAAAATAAACATGAAGAATGTTTTTGATACATATTTTTACTGAGAAAATAATAAAGTGGTTTTGTAGCGCGAATGTGCCTTTACATCGATGCGGTAGGAATTAATTAAAAAGTAAAATGATACCGGAGGGCTAATTGTGTAAATCTAACAATCGCTATCAAAATTCTGGCAATTGATTTCTGATTTTTTATAATTAAATGCCGTCTTTAACTATCAAAATGTTGCATGTTTTGATAGCGACAATTAAACCTCGAAATTTTATTGTGCAAAGCTGTCGCCTCACGTATTAACAAAAGAAAGTAGGTACAAAATATTGTGCCTATAGAAATCGGATAGCAACAGAATAATAAAACAATCGCAATTCAATGCGAGGTAAACCATGAGGCTCATCCAGTATTTTATAAGTCAAATACATATATAATTCAAGACAAAAAAAAAAGTAATTTAAACTGGTATCAATAATATCAAAAACACATCTTTTGATAACAATGACGAAATCTCATTAAAAACACCTGTTAACAATTCTATCATAATGCTTAAGAAATTGTATGAAGACATAACACACAGCACATAGAAATGATAGGCCTAAAGATATATAACCAAAATGTAGTATGAGAAACGGAGATTCGACTGTAGTTGCATGTTGCGACAGGCTTATCGGCTCCAGCACACACCATGTTTGTTTATTACCAACCCACTATCCAAGTATAGGAACGCAAGTTGTGTCTGTATTAGATGGAAGTTGGGCAACTTCTCAGCACAGATAATTTAATGGAAATGTCATGCGAAAATCATTGTCGTCATACGATTATACTAACTGGCATTGCAAAATGGTAAGAGAATAATGATGATTCATCATTTTAAGAACAGAACGTTTTCAATTAATATTTTTGCTTTTATTATTAAAATATAGTTTAATGGACATTTTTAAAATTAATTCTGTGTATTTCTGGCAAAAAGAGTGTTTGAAATTGTTGATTCGTTAACAATTTTTATAGTATAGTTATTTCTATTGTGTTCGCTGTTCCGAGGACTGCACAGTATGAGCAATGACGTCACGCTTCCTCCGACTTCCCTGTCACATGCGCTTCATATCGTCGGATATGATAACGTAATATACAATTAACTTCGGAGCTAATTACGCATATATTCACATTTGTTAGTGTAACAAGCTCAATAATTCATCGTATATTATTTGTTTACCGTCTGCATCGGGAATTGTTTACCAAATGAGTACAAGGATACCGCGATAGAGGCCAATGTGTATTTAGTTAATAATTACATAGTCCATGTCGATATTCCATATTATTGATTATCATATATGATAATTGTTTGTTTATCAAAATTCGCTTTTCAGGCGATTCAATATTATTAATAACTTATGACATCTTATTTTCCTTTTAATGTACCTTTCTGTTATATTTTTTCTGTCCATCGCTGTTTAAGTTAATTCTTTGCTTCTGAAGATCTTAATGTTACGTTTTATAACACCTATATCTTTCTCAAAACTGCTTATCAAATTAAAAAAAAATCATGTCAAGCTTCTTGAGATAAGCGTATTAAAACGAACAAATTCTACATCTTCATACTATAGCTTACTGAACACGATAAAATAGAAATAACAACTACCAAATTTATTCGTATTATTTCTTTACCACATAATTTATTAAATACCTAAGAATTTTAGACTCAACATAATTCATATAAAATTAATCTTCTCTTAACGTCTTATTACAAATATGTATTAAGGATTTAAACATTATTTAGAACATCGCGGGCATAATTAAATACTTCTTACAAATTCCTTATAATATAATACTAATACGTTTTACTTGTTTTGTTATTGATCTTCGAAATATCAAAGGTCAATCCAAAGAAAAGATTGAATTAAATTCATGGTCAAGGTGAATTTTTGGCTGAAAGCCAAAATCGCATACTTGGTAATAAATAGGCCAAACGTAATAAGAAGATTTGTCTTTAAGACCTCAAAAGTAAGTATTTTATCTTGTCTCTTACCGTTCATGTCGTTTTACGGACTGTTACACGTAATATATTTATTCCTTCGAATAATCCTGTTTTCTAGAATAATATACTTTTATTTAATAACTATCTTTTCTCTACACACACTCGTTACAGATTGGTTTTTCTTATGAATGGTAAAATAACCAGGTCACCTGGTGTTCAGCGATCACCGCTGCCCATAAACATTTCTAACAGCAGGGATGCTTACCCTGATATGCTTTGAGAGTGTGGTACTGCCCCAGTCGAGTGCTACCACAATATATTTTTCAAAGCATTGGAACTTTGTGTTTCCTTGTTTGTGATCCTTATCATCGTACCGAAATAAAAATATTAGTTTTAAGTGTAATCATTACATTTATATTTATTACAATAGTATGAATAGATAGAAGAAGCATGAAATGCTGACATACTGACATTATTAAATCGAGTTTATTGTAAAACTATAATGAACATTAGTATTCAATGCATTTAGAATTTATTACAATATCTATGTAATTACTTGCATCTAACTAATTGGAAATATTAATATATGTAAATAAACGACAGTGGACACGTATTATTGATGTTAAATACATTCATAGAAACAAGCTATTCGAATATCAAAGCTTTTCATTTGATTTTCAGTTACATTAACTAATAATACCGAATCAATAGCGATGAATAAAAAATAGAGTAAATGCTAAACTATATTTTTATCGCATAATTTATGATCTAAAGCAAAGTGATCAATTCAAAATGAAAAAAAAAAAAATTAAAAAGTTTCATAAAGCTCAGCTATAAAAAGTAATTTTGACACATTGAAATAAAACAAAGAAAATGTTTAAGAATAGCGAAGGTGATTTGACCGCATAAATTCCTTACCATTAATTTTCTCACGAATGCTAAAAACGTTAAATATGATTGATAATAAGATTTTTTCCTCGCTAGAACCTCATCGCTATCTCTGAATAATAGGGCAAAATATAAATTAGTTTCATAAATATCTGTCCGTCTAATTGTACCATTATTCTCTGTTTGCTTTTACCTATTTAGCTTATTGCTATCACAGACAGTTTGTTATCAGTAACTCCATTATAATTGAACCGCAAAACAAATACTCTCACGTGAACGGCAAATGTTATTAATTGAAATATCCTCGCTGCATTACCTATTCAATATTTATGTAACTCTACGTAATTATTTCGTGACGCCCGACTCATGACAAACAATTTTCCAAATGTGCTATTCGAATTTGAATGTGTTACAAATTATTGTCATCTATTCGCTAGTGCATTGTTAATTTTTGTTTTGAATACAAACGAAATCGCGTTTTCGCTATAACAATTGCTGGTCATTTGTTATAATAGATCGTTAATAATAAATTATAAATAAACAATGCAGTGTTTTGTATTTCATTAATGTTAGTTCATGCATTAGGTTAATAAATTGTCATTTGCGTTATGGATTGTCGAAGTATGAAACTGTATATCATAATCATTTATTAATAAACTATGATCATATACATATGTATGAACTTATTTACTTCAAACTAAAACTTTAAACTCGTAATAGAATAACGCATAAGTACTTAAATAATAAATAATAATAAAAATAATAAACGCATCACACTCAACGGCCCCATTAAGGTCTTGTGACCTTGTGCCCCGGCACCCCCGGGTCCGAAAACATACACAACACCAACACAAACACCCAGACCACGACAAACATCCGTATGGCCAATACAGACATTTGCCGTGAGCAGGGATGGAACCCGCGACCGTTAGCGCTACAGTCAGTTGCAGTGACGTGTCTGACGTTGGCGCAGACACGTCACTGCAACTATGATGAACTAAAATATGTACCTACTTGTATCACGAAGTGGAAAAGAAATAAAAATCAATAAGTAAGTAAGAAATAGACAATTTAAAAGGCGATCCATCCGAAATATGTGTTAACACACACTAATGTGTGTCAACGCCAACGTCTACTAGATTGATAATTGTTCTGAAGTCGACAATACCGCTACTAACTCTGTAGTACGAGTATGTTAGTAGCACTAAATTGGCAATATATATTATATTCCAATCTAGTTGGTAAATAACTATTTTGAACGTCTTATGGTCACTAAAATTTGATAATCCTCACTACATTGGTTGGTTATATTTGTATTTAGGAAGAGTCTAGCTATATACCTATCATCGACTACAGCTCGTATACAGGTTGGTTCCACCAGGGCCTTACACAAAAACAGCGTATCAAATCGAAAAAAAAAATATTTCATACGGTGAATGAGAGAGACGGAAGCCTCATACCGTCTTCATTCCTTTCGTTACTTCCAATTCCCCTTCATCCCCTTTTAAGCTGGAAACGCAATTGAGGCTCCTCTGGCACTGCAAATGTCATGGACATTGGCGGCGTTTACTAAACATACGATGACTCGCCTACTCATTTTGCCCGCTACTTAATATTAAAAAAAATAATCTTGATGCATAGGAACTAAAGGCGACTGTAGGTTGCTTATTACCTATTTATAAACCTTAATTACTAGCGACTGTGATTACGAAAACAACTTAACAAAACTAAAAAAAAAAAATATTAGTATTTTTTAAAAATAGTAACACTAGTTGTTTACGTAAGCAATATCTGAAACGCATTCTATCTAAACCGGTGATATTTCAGCAACTACATAAAGTCGTCCATTAAGATTGTGCATTTGCTCTAAATGTGAGAACCTCGACATAAAGATAACGCAAGGACAATAAGTTTTGTTCTATTATATATCGTTTGTGTTATTTTTCTCTTCTTTATAAATATTATTGCACCAGAATTAGTAGAAATAAAAACTATTTTGAAGTAAATTTCATTAAAATCAAAACAGAAATAAAGGTAAAATATACATACTGTAAAAGTTTTTGATTGTATGTATGTTATATTTTCACGATGCTACGACGATACGACTAAAATTCAGATGGAGATAGCTTATATACCGGATTAACACAGATCTTTTATTCCGCTGATAAATTCGTAGGGCACAGGTAGTTATAAATATATAATCGCTCTCAGATATCCGTCATTCGCTTGATTCAACACGAAAACAATGATATTTCGCGAATTTAAAATGTGAATCGTGTATTTTTCACAACGAGCTGATTAATCTCATAAATAAAAAAGGTTGATTCATTACATAATCTCGTAGTTGTGTAATGTAATTAATTTGTGGTCGGTAACTGAAAGCTCTTCCGTAGTAGATTAATGGTTTGTGTATTGCAAACGCATGCCGTACTCAATTGGAGTATTTAATTTAATCACCAGCTTTGCTCGCGGCTTTGTCTAAATTATATAATATGTTTAATTATTTCACCTGTTGTCTAATTCGTTACATACTAATATTGTTGAAAATGAACTTTCAAACACAAATGAACTGATACTGCACTAAAATCCGCGGCATTGTTTACCTTCAAATGTATCCCTAGCTTAGATCTTGTTGCGTCGTGTGTTTGAAATTAGATTTAAGGCCTATATAAATATTATATATTATATCTATTTATACATATAAAATGAAGAGCATTGCACACTGCGAGAAATATACTCTTAATTTATGTTAAACTATTGTCAAATTGACATCATCAAGTAGTTCATTTGTTCTTAGCCCCTTTTTTTACTATCAACTTGAAAATATAAAGAATTTCCTCGCAGCTTTCCCCGCTTATATTATTGAATTTGATAGTGGCAATTGAGAAAACTTATAAAATACTACGTTTTGTGTTTTAAATACAAACATTTTTACTCCTTTTCACCTTTTTGGGGTGAAATATTACAAATTCCTTTCTAAGTAGACGCTTACAGCCAAAAACGAACCTACAGCCCAATTTTTATGTTTGTAGTTCTCTGCGGTGATGAATCTGTCAGTCAGTCAGTCAGGTCAAGTAATTATATATGTATAGACACATCGCTTTGCATATTAACTTCAAAATAAATTGGAACTATTTTCTTCATTCACTTTGCGAGTAATATGTAATATCAAAATAAATGTATTCGCTTATCAAAAAAGTACAAATGCGTAACGTCGGAAATACATTCAAATTTTTCTTGACGCAGATGTTATTAACGATAGCGTAATGAGTCAAACGTTGGACTTCTTATTCAAATATCGCTACCGTTAAATACAAGTTTGCGTGGAATTAAGAAATATAATAAAGGGGTAATTTAATTATAGAATTAACATTGCTTTGATTAGATAAGTCGAATGTGGGCAACAAATTGTAACAATGTTGTTTAACAAAATATTAAGGGGTGTTTTTAAAGAAATATTCTTTCAGAGGGTTGACTAATGATGTTTTTTTTCTTACAAAACAAAATTTGACCCATTAATATTATCTTTATGAACATATCATTTTTCATAATTGGTTCACAGTAAATATATTAATTTAATCATTATTATTAATTAATTATTACAATGTTATTAAAAAAATGTATAGTCAAACAACAATGACTATGGAAATTAATCGATTTTTTTTTGTATTCGTGTAAATAATATCCAGTTCACTAAGCACTTTAAGTAAATTAAGCGTTATGCATTAAGCTTTTAGGTCGAGTAAATTAAATTAATTCAATTCGATTGCTAAGTAAATTAACTTACAGGTGTTAAGCGTAAAAGTGTAGTAAAATATATAAAATTTTTATAAATCTTCTATCAATAGAATAATAAATTAACAAAGCTGATATATTTTTTTAAATTGCTTTATGAAATACCCAATTGTAAGGTAAAACCTCTCGAAATCGGCTATTCAAAATAGTAAAATGTATCTAATTATATTCAAGACAAGTTCTCGCTTAAAACAATAAAATACATACACGTACATATTTAATAATGTTCAAATTAATAGAGGGCGTTATTTCCGCCTGGCACACTTTATACAATCTAAATCGTAACCTGCTTGAAACAGGAAGTGCTGTTCGCCAACACTATTCCATTTAGCTAAAATACATTAGGCAATAGTCAGCCATTAGGTTGTTATTATTTGACCAACCGAAGGTGGCGTGCGCGATAGCAGTTTCGCCCTAACGAAATTTACACTAGCAGATAGGTGCTGCTAGACTGTCTAATATTAAAACGTCTGCAGCTTTTGTGTAGGCGAATAACAGCTAACTAGATCCATTTATGCCGTGAACCTCAATGGTGGCGAAGATAAAAGTTTATGAGTTATACATAAAACGATTCTCAAATCATATTTATGGTTTGTCGGAACATCTGCAATGGCTAGTTCGCGAGGAAATTGAAACCGTCGAGTGCATAACGCTTTCACGAACAATTTAAGTTTGTATTGTGCTCAGGATGCCGCGAACGATGTGCTTTTTGCAATGGTCAGCAGATCCGACCAAGTTTATTGTTGTGTGTTTGTGCGCTGCCCTTTCAACGTCTTTTGTGAGTTCGAAACAATTATATATAAACTTTGAAATCTGGAGCTGCTTAATGTATAATTAGTTCCTCTAAGATTATCGAACTTATAAATATTTTGTTACTTTTAATATAATATAAGAACACAATTAGCTGACTTATCATTCGATAATATCAAAACATTATTATCTGATAAGATAATTCTTTTGTACCTATTACTTAAAATTATCATTTTTTATAAATCAATTTTTATCATATTTGTAAAAAAAAAATAAAAACTATAAATTGGTAGTCAATAATTCAGTTCTAATTAACGTACGTTAGTACATACTTTATTCTCAGAGGAATAGACGACAAGCGACGAGTTATCTTTCTAACAGCTTGGCAAAATCAGCAGAACTTGAAAGTAATTTAATTTGCACCCAAGCTAAAATAAGGCGTCAGCGGTAAGGGAGCGCAGAATAATAACATGGGTGGACGCGTTCAATGAACGCTTCAGAGTAGTGCAGCAGTAAAGCCTAAGCATAACTTTGATATATGCTACACCTAACAAAAATTAATTACATATTTATTCCCTTCCTTATTTACTTATGTAATTTTAAATAGCACGGACTTGTGTTTATTCGAGCATCAGCTCCATGTATAGGAGAACCTCAATAAGAATTTCAATTAAGCCAAGACATTGTGTGCAGACAAATAAATGATTTTCACGACAAATACTACACCTTGTCAAGGAGTCCACTTAATTAAACTAAGCGTAGCAAGCTAAACAAGCGCAGAGTTTTCGGAACAATCACGATCATAATAATATTAACTGTGAAGTGCCATCTCTAGAAATGAGACGCTCCTTTAATTTTCTCGAAATCGGCAACCTCTAACTCTGTTTAATTCGACAAGAGAGGCTAGCAATCAAAAGAACTAACTGCGTCTCCAGCGAGGCATTTCCATACGCGAGGGGCTCTGGAAACGACGCGGTATTAGTTCTCAACTGATTACATTCCTCGCCTTCGTTACGAAGGACCCGAAGTAACAACGAATAAACTTCATTACGAGTTAAGCATGGGAAATTATATGATGGAATTATCTTCGGATGGCATCGCGAGCAGTTATGGCCTCGGTCTGTAGGAATTCGCTTTCTCAAACAATAACGTGGCATAAACCTGAGCATGTTTGTAGTTATTTAAAATCAAATGCAAGCAATTTTAAATAAGATAGTTGAAACTTAAACTATTGTTTTAACAGTAAGTTAGTGTGATCTTTTTTACAATAAAATGATTTTTTTTCTATATAACATCATGAATGTTTCATCATATATTTGTTTAATTAACTAATTTAGTTGTAAATATATTCAAATTTGTTTTCAATTAATAAAAAGTACATTTATCTAGTGTTTAAATAACAAACTAAAAATAGCATTACGAACTAAAATAATTTAGTGAAATCTGTCCGATTAATAAAACATCAATAGTGTACGTTCAAATTGCAAATAATATATGTATGTATATATCTACAAACAAGTTTATGGCAACACATCTAAACAAATATGAAAAGGGTACATTTTGCGTCAGTTAAAAAAGGTTCAATGAAAAATTGAAGACTGAAAGAAATCTTTACACCTGTAAAGGCAGCTTCTACATACCGAGCAAAGGATTTGGGCGCACGGACTGGAAGCGGCCCCGCGAGGAAAGTAAATAGTGGCCCGTGAAAAGGCCTCGCCAGAGAGATCTAAATCACTCTTTGTCTCGTGTTAAACGCATCCTTTTGAGAGATTTTCTATCTTTCACAAGTTTCAAACTAGGATTGTATTGGATGTCTAAATTGAAGACTGCAGCATTCTGCAAACAATGGCTTTTGAAATTGTTATTACAGATTTTACTGTTTCCGAGTATTCGCTCTATCCATTTCGAGATTACTTTAATTATAAGACAATATCATCCTCATCCCCCCGTTGTTTGGTATTAAAATAATCTCATATAGAATGTTCCATAAACAATAACTAAGTTTTAGTTTGGATTACGCGTGCGAACGCTATTTGTCGGCGGAGAGGTGTCGTATTTGCGACAAAATAAGTTTTAATTAATGGATTGGTATTAAGAGACGTGAGTACTGCGTAGAGATTCGAATGTTGTTTTGGTAATACGTCACGGGATTAGATAAATGAGTAAATATAGAAAATTAATTTATATCTCTATATAATTTATCACGTCTCCCCGAACAAATATTGTACTACTTACCTTATGAAAATAAGTCGTAACGGTTGAATCGTTCGACTTTATTGGTTTATGGGAAATGTAAGGGAAAATTAATGAAGAAATCAGAAATCAGTATCAACGACCGGTTTACGAAGCACAAGAAAAACAATATAGCGACATAACTAATAACAGGAAGTCACCTCGTTACTCACGAGTGAATGGTACGTCGACAATCTCGCGCGCCCTCCACTTCTCGACTTAATGAATGAGAATAATTTTGCCAAAATACTTCGGAGAGACGGGACACACGCCCCGGGAATTTTTCAATTTGCAACTGACATAATGTAATAAGAGTTACACCGAGGATGCCGGCGCTGCGTAATTAATAACCTGTGAAATATTACCTGTTACAATGAATTTAGAAGATAAAAGTTGAGTGATAAATTTAAATAACAAGGCGCGAGTATATTCCGGCGTCCCCGAATACTTGGGAATAGTTGGCGGGGTGATAAGTAGATATGTCAGGTCCGGACGCTTTACGGGAATCACAAGTTTGTTCGTATCTAATGAACGCGTGAACGCGGAATAACTTTGAGAAAGCTTGAATAATGTATGCCGTAACGAGATGTTTTTCTTGAACGAATCTCATTAACCCACTTTCTGATTATGTGAATGTAAACTTTGAGAAGTTCTTATTCTGCGAAGGGAATCTTTTGTGCGTTCCTAACCTTCAATTAATTTAAGTGCAACTAGCTTTTTTCTACAAATTCCGACTTAAAGCAAATTTAATTAACAAAATTAAAAAAAAAAAAGAAAAAAGCGATGTTCTATACAATTAAATCCACATATTTAGAATAAAGATAAAATATAATAGAAAAAGAAAACCTTTTCGTATATCCTACGATCCCCACATCGTTTTTATTAGAAATATATTTATATAATTCAATAATTTATGTTATAACGTAAAATTTGAAGATAGTGTTTAAACACTAAACTATAGTTCCATTCAGAATTAAATCTGGGCTATACAGACGACTGGCTAAAATCGAAAATCCTTTATTGCAACCATAAAATAAACCGATATTATCTCAAGCGGCCAACTGGGCCATAAAAGGAATCCTTCTATTTTAATGGCTTCCTGCAATATGCAACTATGTCTTATTTGACTAGATTCCATAATTTATCAAAAATGGAACTTATGTTACTTATTTTTATTAGTTTGGTAGTATTGTCATATTATTTTGATTTATTTTAAAAATATATTTTAAGACCAATTCTCAGGTATTGCTTTAGAAAGAGTGCAACGTTTTTCACCTTATCGTCGTCGTGATTGTGATTTTGAACAAATAATTAATTAAAATAATTATAATTGTATCAAATAGTTGTTGATAATCTACATTAAAGTATTTGCTAAAAAAAATGACAATTTGTTATTTACAATTTATTTATCATAAATTATATGGCCACAGAATTAGAACCGATATAGCATTTTAAATATTCACATATAATCCTTCGCCCCGCGTTGTTTAATCGGCGCGTTAAATTCGAGAAAAGTCGAGAACATATCAAATATTAACAGAGCACGAGCGTTGTTTCGGAAAATTGGATAATATCGCGCTATTGCATCAAATCTAAGCACACTCGCTTCGAGATAGAAATTAACCTACCGAAAAACGATTCGGCTTCTAATTCGTTTTCTATAGAAAATCGAGCAACCTAAAATCGTTTCTTTTTTCTCGGATCCCCCTCGAATCATCATTAATCAAGTGGAACTGAAGTTTCACGCTACCTCCCGAATCTAATTTCACAAACAAAGAAAGCGAAAACCTGTCTACCTTTATCAATCAAAACTGTTTCAAAATTCTATTCCGTTAGTTCTCACTGCGGAGGCGCGCAGCGGAGACAATTGGAAAAATGTATCACGAATAAAAAGTCGTATCGGAACGTAATATCGAGAGGACGTTCCAAATATTCTTGTCAAGTGAAAATAAAGGGTCGAACAATACTGTGACAGGCTGTGAGTGGACAGTGGTCATCTGAAGCGGGCGCAAGTTCGAATAAATAAACTTCGAACAAATAACGGTATCGACTTCACGTGCGCCGACTGTCACTGAAAGGAGTTGCTGTTTGACATATTCTACGAATTTCACATTATTAATTTTGGAAACATTTCGTTGTATATGTTATAAATATTTACTACATATTTTTAGAATAGGCTTACCAAGAATAAAAGAACTATTGCAATTATTAATATACAAATCGAAAACAAATTTTATTTAAATTTATTTATAATGCGCTAAATAGTATATACAGTTTCTCTACAGATGAATATATCGTTTAAAACAATAAATTGTTTGTTCAATGATTTTGTTTTATTACATTATTACTTTTTTATTATATTTGTATTCGTCAGTCGTGGAAAATAAATTAGAGTGGACGTTTACGAGTCAGTAAGATTATTCTATTATACATTACCTAAATATTATATTAGACTGCTGATGTAACAAATCCTTCTTTGTGTTAACATAATTTATTCGTCGTACTTTAATCTACTTTTATAATATTAATGTTTTACAGAAAAACATTTTTAGATTAACCTCAAGATGGAAATAATTTCGAATTAAGAATACTTATTTCTAAATATTCAATGTTTTATATTTAGGTTTTCTTCAATCAGAAAATATTTTCTTATTTCGATATGTTAAAAGAATTATATCTGAATAACTTCCTGTTTGAAATTCAATTAATTACAATAAATAAGCTTTTATCGGCAGATTTCATACAATTTTTTCAGTGTAAATATTATAATATATGTGTTTATGAGATGTACCTCATATACATCTAATACAGTCTTCCATCGAATTAACTCTTTCACACAGAGTCGAAGCAAAAACGTTTCTACAAATTCAAAGGCGACCACCGCTCGCATCCCGGTCCCATTCCATCACATTTGACTAGGTAAACATTCCGACCCCACTATCTACCATTGACTTAAATTCATTGACTTCCCGTACTGAGAAAAAAGCAATTTCATCTCTCCCTTCACTGGTTGGCATATTAAGGAAGCAATATTATGCAGATTGAATAGTGACTAGGTATTAGTAGGTAGCTTTAGATTTTTTTTTTTAAATCGAACGAATTGTTTTTCGGTAACGCAAATTTAAATTGAACAGATTTGAACAATTTATTTTCCTTCAATTTAATACTAGCGTACTTTTAGACTATATTTCTAAATTTAAATAGTTTTTATATTTACTTTATACGTACATGTGTGAAATAGATTTTATTTATTTTTATATATTTTTAATAGATTTTATTGATCAAACATTCTACTCATAACATCTCTAAGGTTTATATTAGTTCCAAAACGATTAAAAATGTAACATAAATCTTTGCAACCGATACTTATTAATTTGTCGATGTTATAGACATTCGAAAAGAAAAACAACAAAACATTAACCTTTAAATAAATATTTTATTGACATTTTACATCACAAGTTTAAAGGTATTTTCAAATGTTCAACTATTTTTTCTACAACTTGGTATTAAAAATCTGCGCACATAAAATAAATAACTCATATTAATATATTTATATTAATATGATTTTTATGAGCATTTCTCATTATGTAAGTCGTAGTCTGCGTTTCGTTTTTACATAAAATTTACCTTTCGAAACTGGGTAGGTAAAAAATTCTGCACAGCATGATACACTACAAATGTTAAGGAAGCAATATTATGCAAATCCGAGCGTGGCTGCCGCAAATATAAAAAGCTCTCGTTCGGTTCACACTTTGCATCTCAAGGCATGCATCTGACTGATACCGAGATGCCCCCAGAGAAAAAATGAAAAGGCTATTTGTAATTCTATGCCATTTAGTAATACCTGCGTGAGCCTCGTCTACACGTACAGGCTTTCACATTTTTCCACGATGCTGAAAAATGTTATCGCTTTTGCTGATTACCATTTTTATTCTACGGTTTTACTTTACTAAATTTTTGAATACATTATATCATAAATATTCATCGCTGGCTCAACAAACATTTACATTACGTATACTGAATTAAGAATGTAGTTGAAAATAGTACAAGAATATTTTATAGTAATGAGTCAGCGAAAATTTCAATGGATAAATTTCGTGAAGAAATAGGAGGAAAATTCATAGGAAATCCGAGCATGGGATGTTGACTTGATAGCTATAGCCGATGTTGGTCGTCAACGTCGCTTTGTCTTATACCAGCGCTAGCAAACCGAACCAGAGTATTTGCATAACAATAGGCCGAATTTCATTTATACCTACCATATACGGGGGCGTTCGTATAGTCTGAGCGTAGTAGCTGGTTCATAAATTAAAATGGATGCTTAACTCGCTGGATTTCCGTAATTCAGAAACACATGAACGAAACTTCATTAAAATTAAATTTTCTAATATTTCTATGAAGGTTTGATCGCACAATAGGTTTTGCAATCAAATATCATTTATCACGTAGCTGAATTAACTTTCTTTTCATTATTATATTAAGTTTAGTCTAAAATGGATCTTTTGAATATCAAGTTCTATCGACGTGTTATTTTGTCGGGACAAAATATTTTTCTTAATCCTACATCAAAATATATATTTGACACATTATTTAAATAAATATGTAAAAAAATATATTCATTAAAATATTACAGTTTAATAAAGTATTATTACGTAATTATTAACGGTGCGAAGTATTCGCACAGGTCACCTAGTTAAAAGTTATATTGCATTAGACATTTTTACTTAAACATGCATGTGATACTTTTATCACTTTTATAAAAAAAATGGCTCTGAAAATCGTGAAAGATCTTGCCTCTTTCACGTCTTCTATATTCGACATTCTTCATGCAAGCTTGCCGCGGGATAAGCACTCTTGACGCTGAAGTCGCTAGCCACTCGACCTATCTGATCTTCGAAAACAAGTATCCTGCTATAACCATTTAAGTTTCATTTGTATTTTAATATTTAATATACATGAAAATTTTGTAATGTTAAATATAGTCAATTTTAAATTTGTCAATTAAAGTAATTCGAGTTTTGCAAATTGTAATTAGCTGCTAAATTATATTTTGTAATGCTAATATTATTTCTTTGTAAACATTTTAATTGTATTTATAGTTGTTCGATTTTAATGATATTTGTTAAATACGATATATAAACAAATATAATACTAATAACTTCATTATTTACAAATTCAAAAAGAATATAGTAAAAATCAAAAAATATTGACTTGCAAAAATCGCATTGAACATTTCACTTCGATAACAAGTATCGAAATCATGGTGTTATCCTGCAATACACTTCCCCTCAAAGTAGATGAAGCTACTCACATAACGACCCTATTGTCGGTTGGAGATGTTATCTCCGAACCGATTCGAGCTGCGTTACTGACAGTAATTGATTAAATGTCTGCATTAACCATGATCCTGAACTATATCGCTATCTCGTGCCTTAACGAAGCATCAGTGATTTAAATGTATTAAATTACTATATTTCGTTGTACAGTTTAAACTTTTCCGATTTATATCATTCATATTTGAAGTAACGGATCTAATTGGGATAGATGAGATGTTGGTGTCCGTTTTATAATTGCCTGCTGTCGTGGTCACGAGCTGACCATGACGGTTGTAATTATGTCGAAACGTTCATTATTTAAAAGTAAAAAAGATTGTAGATAAAAAAAAAATTTAAACAACATACAAAGTGACATAAAAATAAGGTTTTTTTAAATATTATATTTATATCATGAAGTAAGAAATTAATAGAATGATTATTTTTTACACATTGAATTAATTATTAAATATTCTAAAATATGTATTAAATTAGTAAACTGAAAGAAAATTTTAATTTACATTGTATTTCAAATCGAATTTTAACAATTATTTAACACGTTTTTAACAATTATAAAACGCAAATTGTTCATGTACCTATAATATAGATATCGTTAATAATATTAATTTAAGTTATAGCAAAATGTTTTAATAAATGTGAGCCACACTTAAATATAAAAGTTAAATTGAATTTTTTTATAAAACAACGAATAAAACACGGCCACAAAAATGAATTCTGACTATGAGTAACATTTTCTCCGAGATACCGTAATCTGCTAGACCAGGAAATCTTCAGCCTCCACTCCTCCACTCCTTCCTTAATTAGCGGAATATTTTCAAAGAAAAAGAAGCAACAGGAAGCTATGGAAAGAATGATAAAAGGAAGGCTTGCGACCGTTAGTACTGCGTAATAAGTTCACATTATCTATGAAAAGAAGCCGTCCGTCCATTTGAAAGATTAACTCTGATTATAAGATGATTGATCCTTGCTTAATCATGCAATGGCTATCTCTATTATATATTGCTTTTGATAAGGTTTTATTTCATTTGAAGAATTGTATGAAAAAGATTTTTCTTTTTATAATTGGAAAAAAAAAACGTAAAGTAACATTTTTGTTGGATAAAAAAGTTGAACAGTATTCAAGACAGAATTGATTTGAATGCGGTGTTATTAAGGGATTTTGGTAGAATGCTAATTTAGTTATGGCACTTACACAGACGCTTATATGATTTCGTACAAAGTTTTTATTTACTATCTAAACAAATATAATAAAGAGAGAGAATGAATTTTTTAACGTGCGAAGTAAACTCCGGAACTACTGAACCTATTTTAAAAATTATGATACCATTTGAAAATGTAGCTTTTAACCATCTATAATAATGTACCTTACATTATTCTAGACGGTCAAAAACTACATTTTATGTATGTGTGTGTTATATTGTGTGTCTGTGTGTGTATTAATTTAACACATTTTTTGTGTATTAAAGTGGTTTGCCTTAGGAAAAAGTTGATTGGAAATATACATTGTAGTCACATAATACGTACATATACGACACTCAAGAACAGCAAAGTTCTCAACTTTTAGAAAATTAATTCGACTTTGATATTATTTTAAATGATATTAATGTATACATTGTGTACTATGTACACAAAAAACACGAGCATTTACTTGATTTGCGACTAAAGTGCCTTGCTTTGGCATTTAAGTCAACCGTAAAGGCATCGAGTAAATTGTAGGTCAGAAGGGACAGATAAAGAGAAGTCTCCTCAGCTATTTCTTGAAGGTTATTCTGTCGAATATTGACTAGAAACAAGAAACGAGATTATTTTAATTTAAATGGAATGTTTCGAAATTTTCTTCCAGGATTTGTTTTTATGCCATTATGTTAATCCAGATTCTAATACTCAATCTTTTTGAAACTTATCGACTTTTAAAATACAATTATAAGGAATTGTCTGTTTACTTAAAGCGTTTGTAAATCGAATGTTTATTGTTTTATATATCATTGTTGTTTCAGTGTCGGTTAATACGATTTAAAATTCCTAAGATAAATGTGATTCAGAGAAAGTCATACTGTTCTGAAAGCTAGAAATGTGTATGAGTGATGATGCTGATTGTCATTGAATATTTATTATTGATTGATTCTAAAAAGTGGAGGGTTCTCTATATTTTTTTTAATCAGTCCCAATTAAAGTCGTTTATTATAATAAAATAGGTTATTAAAATAATGTAATTTTTAAATAAATATAACAGTTTGATCCATAATCCTGTTTATGATATATAAATATATTTAATTTATGACATATATTCAGTGTCATGTCATTCGAATGATAAAACAACAAATACAGTAAAACTTTATAAGGGAATTGTTATTTATATCTTAATTATTATTATTAATTATTGTACTACTATATGGTGCATTGTATATTTTAGTATATTCCAGAATGAAAGAGAGTCACAAAAGATAATTATAACATCTAAACCTCTATCACGCTTTCTGTAAAAGGTTTAGTGTAATGTGTTTCGTGTAACATTGTTAAATAACATTGTAACATGTAACGCGAATAAACATTCACACAAATAATACATGTTAAATTATCTTGTTTTAAAACATGTTTTCTTACATAGTCTGAACGCATCATAAAGCTGCTCGGTGAACTAGCGAATCCCTCGCTTTAACTAGTATATAAGGAACTTGGCTTTGTTCGTTAAAGTCATTTCACTATAGTTAAACTAAATTGTTGAAATCAAGTGATCCTATTGGTAAGGCAGACAACCGTAGCTAAGGAAGGCAGCCTATTTCTGGCGAAAAGGAAAACCTTTTTTAAAAAATGCGTTGGTTGTGATTGATATTTGATAATTTTCTGATAAAACAGATGATTCAGTACTTATATATTGTACGTATGTTCTATTTATATTTCTATATTTTCAACCGACTTTAAAAAGATAAGGTTTTCAATGCGTAGTGTTTTCTTTTAATCTCTTACCTCAAAATTTATCGGATCGCTTCCGTAGAAATTTAATCAAATTCGATTCAGTAAAAGTCAAAGTAAAGAAAAATCTTCTGGTATGACTATGTCGTTCACGTACTAAAATTACGTTTTTTTTTTAAGTCGGTTGTTTTTTTTTAATGAAGTTTTAATAAATTATTTATGTCAAAAAACCTTAATTGTGTGAAGCCATAACGGTTCGTGTAATTATATCTGTATAAATAGTAAATGTTTCACATTAAATTTATAGATCCTTTTATATAACCTTTACGTGGGTAATTAAACATATTAAATTGTAACAAATTTTCAAGTTACGCATTCATTTTAATTATGTTTTACGTTTAAATTAACTCCGTAGTGTAGTTATTTAAAAATTAAAATGGTTTAAACTGATTCAGTGTTTTAATTAAAATGACGTGAAATCAATAAAATACGGCGACAATTTATGATTAACTGACTTCAAAAAACTAGATTCACATTTATAAATATAAAAACTAGTTTTTGCTCGTAACTTCGACCTCGTTAATGTAGACTTTGTTGTATAGGACGACTGGACGCCACCTATTGAAAATTAGTTGTACTATGCGTTTAATCTTCTCGCAAATGCAAACAATAAATTGACAACATTTTATCACAATCGGCAACGCGTACGAACAAACCAAACAACCTAAACACATAGTTTTTTAATTGAAAAAAATAATATAACCTTAAAACCGTAATATACTCTTAATCGGTTGCGATTCATAAATTAGTATTAAACAGTACACATTTCAAGACCAACATTTTGATTAAAGTTCGTCACGTTTTAATGTAAAAAGCAATTTTCCTAACCTTTGATATGTAAAAAGAATGCTTTCTTACGTCGTTACCTTTTATTGTGCTTAGCCATCAAAGCTTTTCATAATTATAATATCCCTGTGATTTTTTGGACTTACGGTATTGAGTTACTATAAATATGATTGATATTAAAAGAACAAACAAGACCTATTTGGAGTTAATAATTCATGCGCACAAAACATATAACATTTCAAAAAGGTCAATGATTATATCGTATTATGTGCAAGCTTAATATGTGAATATCAAAGTATCCTTATATTAATACGTGAATTAAAAACATTGTACCTATTTTTATGAAAATTGTGCGGACGGAATAGTTTGAAATTTTACACACTGATAGTTTCTATAGAGAAGGAGAGAGAAATGAAAAATCAAAAATCAACTGTCACTTTGAAGGTTTTGTGTTCGTGATTGGTTTAAAATGACGCTAGTAACCCATCAAGGTAATAGATTAGCGTGGTATGGGCATGTTATGAAGAGGTATGAATGCCACGTGACAAGAAGATTGTTAGATATGACTGTGGAGGGTTATATTACTCGAGGTAGACCGAAGAAAAGATGGATAGATTGCGTAAAAGGTGACATGAGTAAGAATGGAGTGAGTGTTGAGATGACGGCTGATAGGAAGGAATGAAAGAGAAAAACATGTTGTGCCGACTCCACATAAAGTAGCTTCAGGCAAGAAGAAGAGAAGTTTGTTTTTCATAATTACCCTGCTGGTTTCTCACATTTTTAGTAATGATCTTTCAAATTTAATAAGTAAACTTAACAAAAACCGTTACATTAATTAATACTTCAAAATTGATTATTATTTTTAACTTAGTCGAAATAAAACACATTTTTTCCCACTGATTATTCGTAAGATAAATAATAAAAAAATATGATATTGTTTTCCATTTTATAACTCCCGAACAAAAAGAGGAGATTTATGATATTGACAGGTGTGTTTGTGTGTATGAGTTTGTATTATTGTAGTTCTTAAACGAATGAACCGATTTTAATTCGGTTTTTTTTTTAAAGCCAATATAATCAAAATAGTTCTTTGCTATTATGAAGATTTATTCAGACGTTTGAAGAAGCTTCTTTCTAGTTTTTGAAGGCATCCTTGCAACTTCTACTGATATAATGGAATTGAAATTTATTTTATTACGAATGATATTAAAATAACATAGTTCTCTAATCTTGACCTGATGCTACAGTATCATTTGGAATCAGCTGGATACATAACTCCTTACCAACTTACAGTTGAAGTATCGTGTCGGGGCTTGTTGAAATTATCTCAATGAATATATTGTCAGGATTATTTTTTAATTCTCAATGTTATATTTTAGTTACACGCAATTTAACAAGTAACAAAGTTATTCATAAATATATTTTAAAAACATAATGACATTGCTTGTTTATCGATAGACATTTAAGTAGCTAATACAAGAGGTCACCAGGAAAAGTTCGATGCTGAAATTTTAAATTAGCCCATAAATCTGGTGCAATTGAAGGATCGCGATCCGCGACAAAGACATCAGAACTTCATCCTCAAAATGAGTATCGGAAATTTACATCAGCTCGTAATACCGAACCGGCTGAGCCTTTATTGTAAACGCCGTAATTTGAATTTCGTCTTTGATATTCAAATGAACCTCTACTTGAGACACTGCCTTAGTTATTTGAGTTTTTGTAAAGCAATCAAGTTTGTTTATAGGAGGCCGTGTAATTGTAAATCTCGATCTGTGGTTTTAATTAATGCATAAAATCACTTTGGTCCCGCTGAACGAAAGACCCCTAGAGTAAATGAAAGAATAATTAGTTACCTTTATTTAAGCACGAAATTGTAAAATCTTTTTTCATTTAATTAGAAAATACTGTTTCCAATGACTTTTTTTTAATAAAATAAACTCGGTCAAGTGTAACTTTTACTGTGACGAAATAAGTGTTTTGTACTAAAATTTTTCTATTAAAATATAATTTCAATATAATTAAATTTTAATGTTGAACCTGACGTCTGTTTCAGTATAACTATAAAAAAGTAAAAAGTCGCAGCCTGTAAATTTTCTGGAAAGGCCTCCTATCCTATTAAGAAAAATGTTTAGAGCTTAAGCTACCACATTGCTCTACTGCGGTTTAGCGGATATGCATGTGTCAGAATTTCTCCTAGCACATTCAGGTTTCCTCGCGATATTTTCATCCTCCACAGCCGAGCTCGAGGTGAATATATACACAAATTTGGCACTTGAAAACTCAGCTGTACTAACCGGTTTTAACCAGCGATCATCGGATGAGATAGACGTGATTATAATTATATCGAATTCAAATGAATCTTAAGTAAAACGTTGGTGATAAAATCGAAATACGAATCACTGAATTTCATGCTTTATATTCTTTAACTATCCAAATTTCCATGTAAGTTAGCGTGCGTGTCGTAAACGATGCTTCCGTGTCGAAACTTTTCAGTCGGTCTGAGATATAATCGATATCGGAACGGAATTGACAAGTCACGAATTTGACTGCAACATGAATACACCCTACTCGCTGACGTATAATCACCCCTTGTTTGCTTACGATACTTTTTTATTACTTCGCAATATAAATATCAACTACATATTCAAAATATTTTAGAACATCACAATAAATTCTTTATTTTGTTCATTTTATTATATAATAATAAATATAATACATTCAAATGTTTCATTTTATTTCTATATTTCTTTGCTTTATGCCTCAGCGAGTATAGACTCGTAGACACAAACAATACTAGTATTTTCATTAAATTAGAATTTTTTTCTCCTTTTAGTTTCCTTAGTCTTTAATTTATTGTAATCATGACCGTTAAAATTTTGCAAACATTCGTCAAAAATTTTAATTATCTCATTAAACAAAGGCCATTAATTCCGATGAAAAACTATAAATATTCGAAACAGCTCACTATAAATAAGGTTTTAAATTTTAAAACGCCGTGGCAGTAATTACTAGCGAAGTGAAAATATTGCAAGCTCGACAACGTGTCGACAAGGCGTCGCGTTAGCGCGTTGGCGTGCATTCTTTCCCTGCGTTCATTACCATAACAAGTAGTTTCGTTAATCAAATGTACGAAATTAATAGCGCAGTTTAGACTCGACGTTCCGCCCGGCAATCACACGGCCATTACAAATTGCCAGCAATTACCGCGACACCACCCTCCCTCGTTCATGACGGAATTTTTTTCATACACGGTAATGGTAAATATTGCATAATAGTTCGCGTATGACGCTCCGTAAATGTAAATTAAGTTTAATTTTTATTTCATTTTAATATCGAAAAAGCCCATTTAAGTACATTTTAGATTTGAAATTTAAATACAAATTATTGACTAAGAATCTACAACAGAACGTTAAGATGACCAAAATCAGAGCGAATTCAAATCATCTCTGTCATAATTTTAAAATCGTTATTCAATAAATCTTCCCAACATGAAATTATTTTGTATAACGTGTCACAGTGAAATTTATTGAAAAAAGAACTTTATATTTTATTTACTTTCACGTTAAAATTATTGTCTTCCTCTGTCTTACGGAATGCAACACAAAGTTATTTTGCATGTGTATATGGATAGATATTTATTTGACTGACAAAGACGAACAAAGCTCACGATTCTTCATTCTTTGAATGATCTTATCGCGATTTCCCGAATGTTTTACCCTTTTTGATCTAAATTCTTTATATCGCCGTTGGCTTTTGTTCCAGCATATAAAAATTCTTTTGTAAAATTTCCCGTAGTAAAAAATACTTGCACTGAAGTACAAATATTGAAGTTTTGTCGATCACATACGATAAACAAGCTAGAAAACGGGAATCCATTTCATGTACATCAATTATACGCTACTCGCAAATAAACAAGATGCAGAATTCTAAAAATATTTCATAACTTTATTTAAACAAAAACATTTAACCATTTTTATTATATATTCGCGTAACAGAGCGCAAAGTACCTTAAAATCTTCACTCGAAAGCGATGATTATTTATTTAAAATCATAAAACTCTCCGCTTCGAAGTTTCTGCACTTTACTGATTTTTGATCTGCATCTTGCAAAATAATGTTGCCAGAAACTGAAATGAAGTGCAGATTTTAAAATGAGGATTGCGGACTTGCAATGTATCTTTATTAAAACGATACCGCGATCATTTTAACAATTCTCTAGAAATATAAATTAAGCAAGTTAAAGATTCAGCGTACCAAACAATGACGCAGTCTTATTCAATTATCACAAAAATTATACATTACATAAATTATTCATTTATTATATTATATTTGTAACGGCGATATAATTATAGAATATAAAAAAGTTTATTGATATTGAATAAATTACGGTATACTTTCAAAATTAAATATACATTTTTTCCGTTTGAAACTTTTTCGTATAAAATTAAATTATCGCGTTATTAGCAATTCGGTTAAAGTGTCAAGAAGGTAATTTTAATTAAACTTTCTTGAATCGTTATCAGATAACATTATTCATTAATTTTTAATGGTCTTCAGTCGATGTCTGATAATAACAGAGTTCCCAAAGTAAGGAAATGACGTTAAATTTATCTCGTAGCCCTCGAAATTACTTTGTAGTTACTTAGCGGAGATATGGAAATTGCACAGGTTTACAACTTCGGTGAAATACTTCTTTTTTCGGAATTGAAACATTATTGGCACTCAAGAAGTTTGTTTGGATTTCTATGAAAATTCAAACAAAGTTATCAAATTATTTTGCTATTGTTTCCCATGAGTGTCTTTATTACGAGTCAACCCTTGTGGTTGATGGAATAGAAACACATAATCACTCCATACGATATGATGAGAACATATTAAGGAATTTGCATGTATTTGTATTTCTGTCTTCTGAAACCCTGTGCATGCCTGTAGGCACAATCAAGAGTACTCTATGTATATTAGACCACCTAAATCATGAACCCATACGTTATATAATTCACAAATGTTTCGAGATCCATCACTATCAAAAGAAATAGAAGCCATTTTGAATAACCATTTCCTTCCGTTAGTCCTTTCGTATTTTTATATCAGTCAGCTATTTTGATGCGTAGGTACGTAGTGTAGGTTATAAAGTTTTTCATTAATAGAAGATTATTGGGGACTGAGAAATAACTCCCCTTCGAAGTATTTATTGACGTGAGACGACCGACTATAACCCAAAAGGAGCATAACGCATTCAAATATCAACGAAATTTATCAACCTTCGAGCGCTGGGTCCAATACGTTTGCGTCATTTATGGTATATTACAGACGGAGACTCGTCAGCTCTTCGCCGGAAAAGTCAATTTGACGCAGATTACGGAGCGACTGAACGAAATCTTACTAAAATACGAATATTTTCAGACAACTCGTAGATATGAACAAAATATGTAATTTCGGTTCAAGTTTTGACTCCCAAACTTATTTTAGCTCGTTATATTCACGCATACAAGGAAGAATGTAATCACGTACATGCGTTTTATATGTACTAACTTATGTGTGCGTAAATCAATGTATGTTTTTTTTTTATTTTATTTCCGTTTTGTAATTATTTGAAACTATTGACGCTTTTTCTTAAAACATGGTATATGGAAATACAGGTTTTGACTTATCCGCTATCTCTTAAGAACCCTTTTCACTTTAAGATCAAAGTGTTCTTTCTATACGTTGACCCAAAATATAGTTATCACTATACCGAATTTCATTAACATCCACCCACTGATGCGTTAATAGATGGACACATAGCAAAAAACAGTTAATTACGAGTCGAACTCGCACATAAAAGGTTCCGTACCATTGTACAAGGTATAACTCTGTGTTCTTTTTGAATAATTACATAAATAACTCTACCTATTACGGTAACAATATAAATAACCATTATGTGCGAGTACGGTTCGCACTTGGCCAGTTTTTATTAGTTTTTCTTATAGCAGCAATAAAAATACACATTCTGTGAAATTTTCAACTCTCTACCTATTACGGTTCACAAAAGAGATGCCATAACAATATATAATAAATATCTCTCGTATGCGAATACAACTCACACTTAACTGATTTTTACTATTCCTTGCTCTAGCAGCAATAGAACTACAACAAATAGAAAACAAAAGACACAGCTTAGTGACAGACGGACAGACGGCCAGACGGACAGCGGAGTCTTAGGGATAGTGTCCTGTTGGCACCCTTTTGGTACAGAACTCTAATAAAAGGCAAATTATCACCCTTAGTCTTATAAATAAACCTTTAAATTATTACGCATACTATATAATTTATAAAACACGTTACCGAATTCATAAAATATTTTGTGATATAATAATTAAACGCGAGAATTTTATAAATATTTTAATTTAAGATTAATCCAATAAAATGTGAAAATATTGTCAATAAGACTGCTAAAGTAGATCGTATTTATTCTGTAATGGCGCTTTCATGAATAACGCCGTCCGAGCCTTTCATGTTCACATCAAAATCTATATTATTATGGATAAGTGCTTCTCTATAAAAGATTCATATGAAGCTTTTGATAATATATAGAAATAAATTTTAAAGTAAAAATTTTATTTATAATATGCATGAAATTGAAAATTATGGGGGATGAAAATATAAATATCATGGATCATATTTATACAAATTGATTACATGTAATTATTCTATTAAATAGGTAAATATTAAACCAATATTTGGAATTAAATTACTTAAGGTATTTAAATAATAGTAAATGTAATATTATTGCAGAACCTGAAATAAATGAAACGCCCACAGACGGAACCTAAGAAAATAAAGATCTTAAGCCCGTTCTGTTCGTGTAGTCCTAGGCAGTCGACTGAACTAAAAGGCCTATAATATATAAAGTGATATAAAGTGTGTCTAAGCGTCCACTGAGTGGGTAGTGTAACTCCATGGGCGCGTTTCGCGACGATGTTCTATTACAAAAGGGAATTGGATCTTGATTCATTGGTTCGGAAAATCGGCAGCGTACCTTGATAATTTCATTTCTGTACAATTTGACCGCGTCCGTGGTCAGACGATTCTTGGGGGCCTCCGCGGACCGAACACAATACGAAGTCTCCCCTACGGATCTCACACACAATACTAAGCTTTTATTGCCTCCTTTTACAATCTCCCATTACCTCCGAGGCTTCGGCGCTACTGGGAATCAGATTCGTTACAGTTTTTTATTCCTTCCCTTTGAACGATTTCTATGTCACTCGAGTGACGGTAGTAACAAATGGTATTTTATTTCGCGATAAGAAATTAGATCCCGTTTTACTGAACGAACGTAGTGTACCTCGGATGGTTTAAGTTTTGTCCTGAAATCTAAAAGCGTGCATTGTGTAGAGCAATAACAGCTAGTGGGGGAGCAGTTGCATCAAAAATATCGTAATAGAGGCTACCTTTATCGCTGGGCTGCGCTTGGACGACTCAGTCCAGCTTTTACACAGATTGTATCGGAGCAAATACGACGGTGCAATACTGTAAATACACTTCCTAGCGAAACAAATTGAAAAATTTGTAAAATTCATGAATATGAATAAATATTCCGTTGCCGTGAATGGGACATCAATTATGCAAAATGTACTCGTATTGCATTGATCGGTGCTGCGGCGCGGCGTGGTGCGGGTTCGATCCTCGCTACGCATACAATCGATATCGCCGTTTCCATCTATGATGTATCTGTCATCTGACTATATATCAATATTGACAATCTATTAAATGTTTCACGCTGTCACGGAATAAATGCACTAGCTGAACGTACAGCCACGTTTTAATATTTAATTTATATTTAAAAGTGGCGATGATAAATTTATTAAAACTGATCGAGCTCGTTCCATGCCATGTAAGAACAAATATCATCTATAATATAATTAACTATGAATATAATAATCAACTTGAAATATTTTTTTTAATATAATATTTAATACTTTATCGCTCACCACTTATGTAAGAAAAAAGTATCCTTTAAACTAATGCTATTAACCATTTCGTTCAACAACCTTTGTTTTAAAAGGATTGTATTTAGATGAAATAAAGACTATTTATTAGTCAGACTTGTATTTCTAATTTATAGCCCAGTTTTAATAATGACCATTAAGTCGTAGGTATCTATTCGAAAATGTTCACAAATAGTTTTTTCGTTTAACTTGTGAGAAGTTCGCAACAAAAATAGCGTTGGCGGCATTTCCAATAGCCCGCTAAACTCCTGACGTAACACCGAACGTTGTCAACTCGAAATTACAGGGCACAGGAATCGTGTTCGTACTTAGACCCGCACCTTCCATTCAAAGCTTTGTGAGTCTGCGGGCTGTTTTTCAGCTTAACTTGCACTCTTTGTTCGTGCGATAGGCGAATAGGATAAAAACGAACAATCGTATGCGCTCGATCCAGCCACACGGTATTTGCGGTTTTCGGCGTTTATATATACATCTACGTAACGCGATGTATGCAACGTATGCGTGACCAAAACTTTTACGAAAATGTATTTTTTTTAATATAGGGAACCTTGTGATTGAAATAGAATTACTCGGTATTTAAACGGATCTTTTTATTTACATAGAATCGTTCCAAACAAATATATTTCTGTTACAATGCTTGCATTTTATTCTTAATATTATCTGATCATCAAAATTCTAATTTAGAATTGACGTTAACTGTGGAATAATTATCGACGTCATAGTTATATAAATAAAATACATACTGAAATCTTAACATAAAGTACTTTAAAACACAATTCTTACTTATTTTATATATGCAAAAGTAACTCTATCAGTATGTTACGCTTTTACGCCTAAACAACTGAGCCGATTTAAGTGAAATTTGCTATAGATGTAATCCTGAGCCGGAAGAAGGACATGGCTACTTTTTAATGCGAAAAAATGGCTATTACGGGTTGAAATAGGAATAAAATAATATTAATAATTAACAGGAGTAAATAATCCTGCGCAAACAAAGTCGCAGACACTATCTTTTATTATAATAAACACCATCTGGAACTGTGAGGTTTCACGTTTCTCTAAAACTTTCATACTATTGACGTGTACATATTTTTTTATTAAAACCAAGCGTATAAATGGCTAGCTAACAAACGTTTAAAATAATTTACGCTAAAGGGTTGCTGCATTTACATAAATATTAGGTAGCGATAGTATAAAACATAAACATTACACGCGATAAGGTTAATTTATGAAAATTTCATGTAGGTATTTGTATTTCATAATTTAAAAATGAAAATACTGTTATTACGGTTAAGAGTTCACGTCCACGGCGTCGCGGGCCGCATTTCCACGCGGCGTTCAAACTATTTACATATTTTGTAAAAATATTGCAGCTCACGAATTTAGCACATTTTCATATTTAACCGACAATTGCATTATAACTTTTAAAATTATTTATTGATATGTATAACAGCGATTTTCAAATATGTCCTATTACAGCACTAAGAGTGTAAAAATAATTAAAAAAAACTTCCATTATTTCTTTTGTTTTAAATGACGATTAATAAACATAATTATCATTTATTTAAACAATAAACTTATTTAAAAAATTATTAAAGTCGTGGAACTCTAATTTAATAAAAATAAACACAATTCCAAATATACAGATATGTACGTACAGAAAAAGTAATTTTAAATAAAAGTTTCATTTTACAGTACAGAGGAATTTGAGAGCTAATTTTGTTGACGGACGTTAAGCTAATACTTTTATCTAGCAGACCTCATTTCGTCTCTAAAATTTTAATTTCCCTAAAGCTTAGTACGAATTAAAGTAATGAGGCGCGATATAATTTTATAGTCCGCAAAAAGTGTAATTAGTAATGAGAAGATTTGACACAGAATTACTTGAATATTCACAGGGCATTAAAAGCAATTCTACAATTACCAACAAAGATTTATCCAAGGGCTTTGTGCTGTATTCTCCCATTTTCCAGAGAACAACTCTATCCCGGCACGTTCCGTCAATAATTTTCTTTGAACATCTACAGATCTCGCCGAGAACAAATCGAGGTGCAGTAAACATCGAATAAAGCGGCTCGTCTATATAATATCATTTCTAGCTCGAGTTTTTGTTTTTCCATCGAGTCCCGTTCTACAAGTGGGCAATAATTGAAAACGAAACTCTTTTGCGCAAAGGCGAGATCGCGAGACACAAAATAAAGGCGGTCCAAATAGATTGAACGTATAAAATTTTCAGTTGAAATTCGCACGAAGCGCCGCCGCGGGTGGTGCTCTGCTGGTGCTATCTTTTTACTTTGTAACCTTACTTTTTATTCCATTAGCGCGCGTGTGAGGCCCCTCTAGCCAAATATCGTGGAATAATAAAAGCTGCTTAGTAATGATAATACGGAACGCAGCTCACGCCACACTAGCCTAACTGAATTAAACTTGTGCACCATGAATTTCGTGTTTATGCTTATTGCCGCAGCAAATTAGTTTGTTTTCAAACTAACGTATACTTTTCATTGAAATCATGTTAACCGCAGCGCTATATACTTTCTCTGTTAATGGGATTATAAATGCAAAGTTAGTTTTGAACGCTGTTAAGATGAATGCAAGTGCATCGTCGGGGAGAACTTTTACAATAGCCGGCTGGTGTAAAAACTTGGTCACATTTTAAGTCTGCGAAAATCCAGGAACGTTTCAAATTGTGATCCTCTTTGGAGCTTCCTCTTTACTTTATATGCGCAATGTACAACGCTATTGCTCTAACACAAAACTTTTTATTTTCGTTTATACCAAGTCAATCGTCCGCGAACATTTTTCAGGCAAACTTTAACAGTGGAGGCAATCGCTCCTGAAATTCGAAAATGAAATCGTTCTGAGCGTCGCCAAGATTTATCGATGGATGTTTGAATTTACTTTCAAACTTTCAGGGCATAAAACTTATGACACGTAATCGTATATTCTACTCGAGAATTTTTTCAACAGTGGCAGCAATTTTCGGAAATTTATCATTTCTCTTATTGGATTTTTCAAACCATCCGCCTATTTTGAATTTACTTACTCAGAGTATACTTCTAAACTACTATAGTTCTAGTGACTAAAGATGTAATTTAATTACTTATTTTGAATTATTATTTCTTTCTTTTTTAACTATGTCATTGAATTCTTATAATAATCTCTAATATATAAATAAACAATCCCGGTCAATATTTGTTAGTAAAGCTTTTAAAAGCTGAATGGTGAATTTATCACATTTGCCGAATATAATGAAAGCCGGAAGCCTGTTTTGTTTCAGTGTTACTGATAGGGCGATACGCGTATCGCGGCGGCAAGGTGAGCACGTACCTGCGCGGTGACAGCGAGTGATATATTTACGGCAATCTACCGCCCGCAGTTTTAAGAAATATCCCAACTTTTTCCAAACCTTTGCGATAGCAACTGTTGTTTTTTTTTTTCTATTTTCCTTTGGTTCTTTGTTGTCAAATCGCGTGGTTCGAACTGAATTTTCCTTGTACTACAGTTTATTTACGCATTTATCGATCTTATAATATTGATTTGAAATTTAATGAATAAAATATGTTTTAATATTTTCTTTTAAATTGCGTTGATCGCTTCATACAAAAACGATAAACTAATTTCAATTGAGTGAGACACGTCATCGTAGCAGTGTATTTACACATTTATCGATATTTTCATATTGATTCGAAATTTTATGAATAAAAAATGCTTTAATATTTTCTTTTAAATTGCGTTGATCGCTTCATACAAAAACGATAAACAAATTTCAATTGAGTGAGACACGTCATCGTAGGGCATATTCAAGGGATGCGCCTTGAAATTTCCAATAAAAATCTGAAAACCAGTTTGTATTGAGTCGATATTTCATTTCATCTCATTCACACCGCGTCTAGACTTCGAATAGTGGGATTGCTTATATACACTCCAATACATAATACATGAGTTGGAAATATAAGTCCGGGCTTTCATTTTGTGCGAGCCACTAGTGAAATTAACAAGTTTTTATTGGCATTTCTCCAATACACTAAGATTGTTAAAATAAAAAGGTGATTGTATAAATACGGCTAAATCAAACGTTATCTATAGAATTCGAACGAGTTACGTAATGCTGAAGTTAAAATATATAGAAATGTAATCATAAGTGCATTCGAATTCTTCGTCACGTGCGGGTAATAGATATTGTCCCCTTGGTCTTTTAATCAAATGGCTTCGCTACATATTGTTACGAAAATCAGTGACAAGTAGGAGCCGAATGGCGCGTTTTGACGCTAGAATCAATCAGGCACTGATGTGTAATGGTGCCTATTTGTCCGCGTCCAGAATTGCAGCGGTAATCCTTGGCA
Organism: Hypolimnas misippus; assembly: GCA_037950945.1. Taxonomy (NCBI): domain Eukaryota; kingdom Metazoa; phylum Arthropoda; class Insecta; order Lepidoptera; family Nymphalidae; genus Hypolimnas; species Hypolimnas misippus. The sequence goes on from JBBEEQ010000024.1 coordinate 5,766,998, forward strand.
AGCCGCGAACGGCATGTCCGTATAAAATAATCCCTGATCGAGGGCCTCTTGCATGCACGCACACGACTGTCGCATATACTCTTGAACTCTTGGTACCAATTAGTTTATTGATTTTCATTATATTTCATCACATTACAAGAAAACATGATAATTAAGTTTTAATGATTTTCTATGTGTTATTATTACGTATTAAGGAATAAGTAGTTTTCATCAAATACATTTTGCAATTTGTATGCTTTATGAAAGGAAAAAAATGTCATAATATAATATAGTAAATCATTCTAAAAGCTTGAAGCGGGACTCTGTAGAGGTAATATTACAAAATTCGTGGTATACTTACAGTCCACTTACACTAAATTCGGTGGTAAATTCAACCAAATAGGCAATAAGACTAGCGGGCTGCAACGCACAGTACGGTCTTGTTGCGCCGAACCAATCTGCAGCGCAATGCCACTGTAAAGCTGCGTGCACATTTGCACTTAGACTAATTGAAATGTTACAGAAAATATCAAAATGTATCTACACTATTTTTTGACTGATAATTTTAATAAATCCCTTACCTTCTTAATATGTAAATGATACTACTTTGGACTTATTTTTTTTTAATTTTCTTTGAGTTGACAATTTTTTGATTATCTTTAATGAAAACTCAAATCTTTATTAAGTATTCGACTTTAAGGGTTAGGAAAACAGGATTGAATTTTGTTATTACTATATCTGTGTTTGCCTATGTTCCACTCCACTTGACAAATAATTTTAAGAATCCTGCATTTTGTTTAAAAAAATGAAATATGAGATATTTTTTCGCTTCTACGCATGTAGAAGTGAAATCTACTAACAACAAAGCCGTCATAAATGAAGATTTTTTCCTCCGACTTTTTTTAGGTGTAGAGATTACGATCCAATTTTTTTTTTTATTAAAAGAAAAGGAGACCTTTGTGTAACAGTTGAATATTAGCTGACATAATTTTTAATGCACTTGGAAACGTAGATGCGAATCATTAAAGCATTAAGTTGCCTATTTGTGACATTTAGACTCTAATTTTCAACCAAATACGCACTAATGTTAGCGAATAGCAACACGCTGTACAGGAGCGGTCTTGTTATACGATTTCAATCTGCAGTGAAATGTCGCTATAAAGCTACATACACACGGCCTGTTTAATTATTTTAAAATATTTATCATCGAAATTTTTTGCGCAGTTTTAACGTTCAAATTTAAATAAATTATACATAGGTACTACAGCTATCATAATTGCATTATTTTATATGTTTAATCCGATTTACAACAAAAAAAAAATGATATTCAAATAATCCTCCAAAATAATCGTAATACAAGCAAATTTATGTTATTAAGGCTTAGAACAAAATTGGAAATAAAATAAACGAGAAATGATTCTGAAATCACATAAATCAAAGTTACACCAAATATATAAAACATTATTTATTACATACATTATATTCTTTATTTAGTGTGTAGCGAGTGCATATATATTGTATTCAAATTATATCTAAGATATTTAAATAAAGAAACTGACTTTAAAAGCGAAATAATGAATTTATAAGTAAAAAAAGAATTTTCCAAATTTGGATGGAGTGTGAAGTAACAAACATTTACTAATTGAGAACCACCTCCTGTTTTAAGTCGGTAGAACAAGTTCTTCAGTGGTACATAATATATTGTAATTATTCGAAAAACGCGCGGCGGTTTTTTAAGTTTTTATATCTTAATATTAAGCCTAATTAACATAATATGAAACATAAAAATGATTAACCACTTTAAAGGACAGCATAATATTTTAACATCTAAGTGGATTTAATAACCAAAATTACATGAATTGGCTAATTATTCGTTAAAGCGTTATGAATATCGGCAGACGATTTAGGCTCATAGAATCAAGAGTCAATTCAATCAAATAGACAAAGTAGTGGACTGCAACGCACGGTACACGGGCGGCCTTGTTAGGCTAAGGCAATCTGCGGCACAACGTCCAAATAAAGATGCATTCACATCAATAGGCACATTAACTCTAATATTAATAGTAGTTATGATTAAATTTCAAAAATTAAGAATTTAAAACCATACATATGTTTTATGTTAGTGGTGAGAACTATATAATGAAATTATTTCTGAATATCTACATCTTTTATCATAATAATTTTCATACAAGTATATTTTATTAATTTACTTATGTAATATCTATACACAACATATAAGACTATGATCGTCTCTTTTTTGAGTATCACACAAAGCTACTAAATAGATTTTAAGGAAAATTTTTGTATTTAAAATAATAAATATGCATTATACATAACAGGTCGTATATCCGGAAATATAGCAATAAAACCAAACATATCAAAACCGAAGAGCGAAGACACGGACAGATGTTAGTTTATTTTAAAATATTTTTAACCGACTTCAAACAAGAAGGGATCCGATTCATAGTGTATGATTTTTTTAATATTTGTTACCTAAGAATTCCATGACTATTTAACCGATTTTATTTTTTATTTGAAAAACTTTTAATATGGTCTCTCAACATCGTTATCGAAACCAGTTCTATAGCTTGGTTTAAAATAAATATTACTGGAATTGCTTTTCAATTCGGTTTATTTAACTCAGATCTTTAAAAATATATATTTAAAAATATTAACATGTTCTGAAATTAAAATAAATGTTAACAAAAAATATACATTTTTTGACATTTTGTTCATAGTAGACGCGGCTTTACCGAGCAGAGCGCAGTGACGCACCAGGAACAGTATTGTTAGCTCGCCCGCCCTGATCGCTCCAACAACTTTAGCACTCATGAAGATTGCTCTCCCATCGTCTGAATGTAACTCGATCTCTCAATGTATACCAAATATTGAAATATAATTGAGATGTTTCAATTCAGGGTTCGCTGTAAAATTGTGAATTTTATACAGAATCTTGAAATTACATCACATATCACATATAGCATAAGTTATTTAAATTATGAGAATATTTTAAGTTAAAATAATTATTAATAGAAAAATTAAATTTTTTATAGATAACCGATCGATAAAACACATAGATCTCAATAGAAGGTTTAGGCACTTTAGTCCGAAGTCTTTTTTAGTAACTGTTTATTTCTCATCACTCACTACTGCTACCATTATTTATTTTTCATATCGTGTTCAAGAGTTAAGGAGAACATCAAAATACGGATATAACTAAATAAACTTTAGGGAATTCATCGGTTGATCCGTTATGAGGAGCCGTGGATTCGGTCTAAGTCTCTTTACAACAGCCATATGCGCATTGATTGTTACTTTTGATAAAATAATCACAATTTAATTGCTTGTTGTTTAGATACTCAGTTAATTTAATTTACATTTTTAACCCCCGACTAAAAAGGGGTTTTATAAATTTGACGTATGTATCTTTAGGGACAAATGTCTGTGGCATCGGGGAGGGATCTATCCCTAAAGTATAAACCAATTGTAATGCATTATTTTTATTGAAAAGCTTATGTTGATCAAGATGGTTCTTAGCTATAATTTGTAAAGATTTATTTAGGCGTTTGAAGGTCATTTCTAGTTAAGGGATCTGAGAAAATACCACTGGTCTAATCGACTCGATATTTACTAAACCAAAAAAAACATAGAGTTTTAGTAGAAGCGTAACCTTGACCTAATGCTAGAGTATAATTTGCAAGCAATACACAAATCCTGCGGCAGGCTTATAGTAGAAGAATCATTTAGAAGCTAATTGAAATTATAGTAGAGTTCGAGTCGAGGTTTTTTTTTTTAAATTTAATTTTGTAATTAAACTTTGACTTTTGCCTTTCTCCATTTTAATTAAACATACAAAGTCAGTTTAACCTATATAAATGAAGCTTAACTTACATGAGCACAGTTTCTATTTAAAACTATTTGATAATTAAATACGTGGGATGTATTTATGATATTCAAAAATATATAATATTAAAGTAACATGTTTGGTTCCCTTGCGTATGCAAAGAGCTTATTATGATATATACAGGTTTTCCCGAAAGGTTAAAGTTTAGGTCATAACTTTTAAATTTAGAATGTCATATTCTGAAAATAATCACTTAAACTTATAAGGATAAGATCTTTATAATCTCGATTTTTTTAAGTAACGATTCTGCTACCTGTTGTACTTTCCTGTGAAACTTACTAAAAATCTAAATAAAATTTCGACTTTCTCACCAAAAGATTTCAAAACGTGTGTACATTCTGTGAATTAATAGAAATATGTTCTTTTTTTCAGTAATGCTATGTAACATTTAAAAAAAAAATTAGAAGCTAAATTAAATCCTAACTTTTGGGACTGGTTGCAGAATATGTGTAGTATATTATATTCAATGTAAATCGTCAATTACAATGATAATCACAAAAACTTGATAAATTCAGACGATTTTTCAAGACGTGTAAGATTTGAAGTCATACATTAATGAAATTAAACAGGATGTTCCGAAAGAAAACGATTAACTTGAAAAGGGTTACAACTGTATATTTGTATAGAGTATTCATATTTGGTCAAATGACAAAAAATCGTTTTAGTAAAATGTCTATTGGTTTCGGAGTAAGGCGCCATTTTGAGAAAATTGTGTAAATTCAATCTTAAATGATCTTTTCACCCGATACCTATATAATATACAAGGAGAACCTCAGGGGTAAAAACTGTTTTACAGTTCCCAAATCCAAAGTAAAAAGCTCCTTTCTTGAGAAGCACCGCAGACTACAGCCTTGCTTTGCAGGAGTCATGCCAAGCATTCTGTAATCCACGCAAACGAAGTCGCGGGCACAGATAGTTGTATATTAAAACTGTAACTCTTCGATGCTTGTACGTGCATCATGCAAAAATTACTACACAAAATTAGAAGCGGTTTTTACAGGTATGTTGTAACAAATCTAACTTAAAATCTGGTGCTTATTTTATCTCGACACCCCGCCTAGTAGAGCTATTTATACCTACATACAGAATTAAACTTCGACGAATCACAGGAATTGTTATATAAAAGCTAGTTTTGAATATTTATATTTAGTATTCACCAATCGTGATGCAATTTTAAGTTTTTCAACAGGCATAAACTTTTAATTTTTGTGGAGCAATTTCTTTTGGAATATTTTTTAAGATTTTTAAGTAAATTTCACAGTATTTTCTTTCTTATTTCAACTTTTTATGAAATAGACATTTCACCGACGGGAGAAAGGACTATTTCCACGAGCACTCAGTCTCGTACACCATATTGCACATTTCCCATAAACCATTTTACATCCTTCAGCTATATTTCAACCTCATGCAGTGAACATATGCGTGAAAAAATATCCAAATGCCTCGGAGTGCTGTTTGAAATGAATTAAAGAAACCTGAAATTCTTTTAAAATCTGATATCATTTACCTAGCATTCCGGGTTATACCAGGATCTGATTTTTACACGGAACGATTGCTATTTGACCTTCGCAGCCCCTGAGAATAATCTATTCTAGTCTAATTGGTAACAATTTAGGTGATTGTGATAACAACTGGTACCGACAGCTTTCCGTGTTCTCTGAGGCGTGGTAGGGAGACCCACAAGAATAAACACCCAAATCTAGGAAAAAATATTTGGATGCTGATAAGCAATAAGTGCCACCCCACAAAAAGCCGAATTCAGAGACCTTGATATATTCTGATAATACGTCACGTATTGAACATGATTTAATAAAATTTAAAGTCATCTAAACAAAATAAGAACGGAAAAAAGTATGATTAAATGTATCGAATCTTGAAGCGGGTTCCATATTTTATAATATAGAATATTTGGAAAACGTATTAATTCGATAAAACTTTTCACTATACCAATAAGCTATTAATTCATTATATCTTTTGTCCAAATATGAAGACAAAAATGGATGTATACTTCTTCAAACAAATTTATTAAAAAAAGGTTGACATATTTAGACGCCATTTTGTCAAAATGAAGACTATGTGGCTTGACACAGTAATGCTTATCAACGTCTATTTATACATACACAAATATCTTCCCCGAGCGGGGATTGAGCCTGCAACCGTCGGCATTAAAATTACATTCACTACCACTACACCAGAGCGTTTGTTTTTACATTTGATGTTTGGTTGCAATACAATTTTCGTTGCTAAGCTGGGTATTATTCTGAATAACACTATCTTAACTGCTCCGAGGCACGTCAAAGTTTAATATGAGTTTAAAAGGATGTATTTAAGGTCGTACGTAACGCGATACGACACGTAGCGATGCGGCCTACCGTCATATCATAATAACGTGGATAGCTTTATACGATGGCCGATTAATGAAGCCGGCGTACTCCCCAGTACGTTGCCGTAATAGTTTTACGACTCACCCCCTTCCCCACGGCCCGACTCGACTACTTGATTATGCATCGCACACTTCCGACCGATTATCGAACTAGTAATGAACGCTACCGCATACAAAATTTAGCAACTTTTTAGAGTACTCCGATTTCACTAATTTTTATCCTAAAAGTTTTAAGCGCTTATCTTCCGTAATAGCATAACATTCATGGCGTATTTAAACTACTTTATTCGGAATCCAATCGTGTTCATGCAAAAATTTCGATTCTTGCATTAAAATTGCCTTTGATTAAGATAGTTAAGAAATCGATTTAAATACTAATGGTTACTCTGAACGACACGGGCTTGAATTCTTAATTATTGTTTATATATTTTTCTTTTCTTTAATTTCAATAATCCTTACTTAATATTATAAATTCGAAAATAACTATCGGTCCGCCTGACTGCCTGTTATGTTTAACGCCTTATATGTACACCAAAATTCATTAAAATTTGGTATAACCAAATTTTAATGAATTTTGGTGTACATATAGTTTCATACTTGTAGATGGACGTAGGCTACTTTTTATGCAAAGTCACAGATGCATGCTAATTACGTATATTTCTTAAAAAATAAACATAATATTAGTAAAATAAAAACTAAAGTCCGAATTTATTATCTTATGACACAGACGATACTCCCCGACGACCTTTCATCTACATAACACATTTGGAAACGACATCGTTATCTGCTTTGTACATTTTTTCACGAGTTACTTTGAAAGAATTTATTAGGCATTTCGATGGCACGGCCATCCGATTAGACTAGCAATATAACCGTGCAATCAATCAGAATAATGCGCAGTAAGGCTTGGCAAATGTATTAATTTAGTCTGCAAGCGATATTCAAATTATTCGAGATTACGAATGCGTAATTAATATAATTTTAAGATTCACATTGATAAAAAAATACGTTTCAGCAAATAAACGTGTATATGAGCGATTTCATTCGATTATAGATCGCGAAGAATTCGAAACATATTTTTCGAATACAAATTCAACTATTGGACTCGTTGAATAGCGATTCGTGCTCTTGAGCATGAATTAAGTACTTTCGCCGGTCTCGCATCTGTTAAGATATAACGTCGCGAGTAGGCAACGTCTGCGGGCTGCGGGGGACGCCGGCAATCCCTCTCATTTAACACCACTCCGCTCCTCTGTAGGTGTTTGCCGAAGCGATTCCAACGGAGATCTTCCTTTTATGGTGCTACTTATACTCTCATAGTGATTCGCGTTTTTATTTCGGACGGCTCATGTAATGGGGCGTACATTTTTCATGCTACGCGAAAGCGGACCCAGTAATCTTTGCATTTATACGGTGATCCTTTATTGATTTTAGATTTTTAGTGGAAAGCGAAACGAATGAAACTGGCGTGAATGGAGACGCGCTCTCTGTAAGCCGGTGTAAGCCTCGACGATGATATAAACTTCCATTCAGCCGGGCACATATCAGAAACCCTAAAGTTACACACATTTCTATGAAGTGAACTTGTTCTGTAATTTGTTAATGTACATATGTAAATTATGTGTTGAAAACTTAAATAAGACATTAAGTGAATTAGAAAAAATATTACAACCTATAAATCATATCATCCGCTCGACCCTCTTACAGGAAACGGGCGTCTTAAGTTTTAAAACTTGGCCCATAAAATTATGATAAAGGGTTTTGTTTTTAGGAGTAAAATAATTTACCCGAAGTCACGTTTAAACACTTAACGCCTATGAAATCACGAATAATACTGTTTTGAAGAAAATTGAATCGAGAAAATGATGTTATAACGCGAAATGCTCAAATTAATTAAGAAAGTAATTTCAGTAAGCAATCAAAACGAAACTAATTTGTCTTGTTTTCGGCTATGTATAAATTCATCATTTATAACGATACACCCGAATTTAACACGCTTTTCTTGCAGAAACCCTCGTTTCCTTTAAGCCAAAAAGAAAAGAAACAAAAGAATGGGGACCTACCATTAAAATAAATAAAAGGAAATAAAGAACCGACCGCAAATTATTTCACTTACCTACTTCTTTTTATAAAAATGCGAACGACGCATTAAATTTTGGGGAGAAAGGAAACTCCCTTGTAAGCAATATCGAGCAGGCAAATTTTTCAGATATTGCCTTCAGGTAGCGCACATTTATTATGTACCCGAATATATTACTCTTGATTCATTGACTTTGGATATTGATTTACTTTGCTTGCATAAGCTGTAGTTGGTACAGTCCACGGGAACTAACGGCCTTTGACTTGAAGAATTAGGGGTAAAGTTCGTGCGTGCGGACACTTCCAGTGCAGAACTTCTCTAACTAGCGACACCTTGCACATTTACGATTGTTACGGCGTAGTCTATAACGGATGCTGTTTCTCGTCTTTTGTTTTGTCTTCAAAATAGTACTTTAGCTGCAGTATTTTAGTTTGGAATAAAATAAAATAAATATCTAACGAAAATTGAAAGTTAATATCAATTGATTGATACGACAATAAATTACATGCAAAAATTATGTAACAATTACTTCGTCTGTTATTTCCTTATTTTCATATTACTATTCTGATATGAAAATGTATTTAAAAAATTACAATATGATACAAATTCTAACAAGTATAGTTATTTCCAAGTCCTACATAACAAATACAATATAGGCTGTTACTTAATATCGTTGTTTACGACGGTAACTTCAAACTGTTATCACTTTCAGGACACCAGCGGTACATCTCGGCCTTTGCCGATGTCCACTTGATTTACGGTTACGATAAGGTGTCGACCTAAAAAGTTTCTTACAATCCCGAGACGCGGGACATTGTCTTGGAAGATTTAAAACCGAAAAACAACACAAAATATTATCTTTCCTTTTTTCGTTTCCACAAAATATCTCACGGTCTACCGATTCTTCGTTATCAGTTGGGTTCGGCACGTGAGTTATGTTACGTACGCGGAATTTATATCTAATTCTATTGTTTGTAGTCTATTTAAATGTAAATTATTGATAGAATATTATTTAAAGAAGTTATAATTGAATTAATTCAAGCTAATTATGATCGTAGAAGCAACGTTTATTTGCGCAAGCGCAAGCCGAAATCTTTCCCAAGTTTCCTGCACAATATCAACCTTATAACTAACTTGAACTGAAAACTGTTCTCGTCATAATTTAATTTAACTTGGACCAAATCAGACAATAGCTTCGAGTGAGCTAAGCCATTTAATTAACAGAGCGTTAACAGCAAACTGATACCCGATATACCAATAAGCATAAACAAAAGACGTTTATGTTACATTTGGCTGAGAGGCAAAGCACGTAATAGGTGGCAGGCTGCATTAAGATTCTCAGCTGAGCCGCTCCAATATCGGTGCTAGGGATATTATTTCAGGGTGGAGGGACGCGGGTAATATTGAGTTGTGAAACCGACGATTTACCTAAGAAGAGACGCTGTTAACAGAGCAACTTTACCTCGACACTTTGACAACTTATTTCTTGTCTCGACTTGCTAAGCCACTCCGTTTGTTTATACAGCGGTTTGATTGCTGTTAACAACGATAGAGATTGTTATTAAAATTTGAAATCGATAACGGATTTCTAAATAGAGTTTAGCATAATATCCGAATGTATTTACAACGCAGAATCTTACGTAACAGTAAACTATGCATTATACGTACGTCGATCAATCACAGGAGAATCTCGACGGTGCGGTACGAAGTATCCAAGCGATTCCCAAAGCTACACAGATATTAAAGGAATTTAGTTTAGCAACCTGTAAAGTTGATACCGAAATCTCCTCTCATTCAACTCGTCCAAATGCTTAATTCAGTTGGAATAATTCCCAGTTCTATTGTTAAGTTACTAAATTTGAAGTCCGACATTTAACTGCTTACAATTCAAAGGTAACCGCAAATTTCGAAACGAGTATGCTTGTATAGAATGAAACTTATTTGCAAACCGATAACTTTTGATCCGAACTGGCCAGTTCACGCCAGCGTAGGTTGAGCAACCACGCTAACAAACTATGTATAAAGGCATTCCTTTTTAGATTCTGTTATAAAACATCCCATATTGGATAGGGATCATTGTTGGTTCAAAACTTTTGTTCAAACAACGCAATATATCCTTAAACCCTTTGGAACGAAAATTCTAAAACAAACTGATGCAATTTAAAAATATTTTTTGCTATCTTTTTTTATTTTTCTGAATAACAATTATCGCTGAATACTTTAAAATAAATTGTAGTATTACTTTGGTTGTTACGTCTAACTAAAACAATTTACGAATCGATGTCGATAAATATTAGATAAGTACGTTTTAAGTCCCGACCCACTAAGGGGGGTGTTATAAGTTTGACGGGTATATTCATCAAAATTAGTTCAGCAGTTTAAGCGTGAAGTGGTATCACACAAACAGACAGTCAAACCAAGTTACTTTTCTATATAAAATATTAGTACGGATTGTGATAACCCTATAACAACCTATATAATTTTCAGTCTAAGCTTTCATTTTACACTTACACGAAAAGAAAATTTAAATATTTTCCTTAAAATAAGTATGATAAATTGCCAGAATGACGTACCTCGACCGTCTCGTTGTGGGATCTTTCATAACCATAACCTCTGTGATTTCACCGAATTTGTTAAAGTAGTCTCGAAGGCTTTCTGCAACAATAGAAAATAAAGTGTTATTATAATTACATTAAGTAATTTTATAATGTTTTCGGTCCACTTATTGTGTTTTGCATCAGTAATTTAATTATATTTTACGTGGAAAGCGATTTCAAAGAAACCCAATTTAAGTGACAGCGCTGATGGCAGTATAAGTAGATTCACATTACAACATTAAATATTATTAGGTTAACATTTAAAACAATACACACTTAGGAAATTTTTTTATCACTTGAAATTCCTTATAGTAGCATTTTGAGCTAATTTATTGGACTGTTAAATAAAAAACCATTTTTTTATTAAAGAAAATAATTTTATTATACTCATATTTGACATATTTTACAAACTAGACTTATCACGTTGTTTTCTTTTAATCTGTATAATAATTACAACGCCATAAAATAATACTTACTAACACATTATTTACAAGAAATGTATTTAAAAATGAATCACATACACATACAACATGACCGATTAATACATAATGAGTTCATATAACGAACTCTTTCGATCAAACCATATATATATACCTATATAAAAATCAATGTTTGTTTGCTTGGTTTATACCTTATGCGCTACCATACATTCATTCAAATGCAGTAAAATTATTTGTCAACTTATTTTTAGCAATTTTAAGAATGTTATAAACAATACAATTAACTTACATTAATTAGTTTTAGGTGGTCATCCGGCACAAAATCCGACATAAAACGAGTGACGCCACAAGCCGAAGCTAGTACATAATATAATGTTTTTGTATTTACATTGGCTTGTTAAAACGTCTCGAATATCTGCCTCAAACACATGCAAGAAACATCCAAGTTGGGATTTGTGGTCGTCGTATTACTCACTAATGGATAGGGTGGGTACGCTCCCTTTAAAATGAATATGCTGATTTCCCACGTTCGTGTTTTTAGGCTTATTTTACATAATTTCCGGTCAGTAACTGATTCATTATTTTGATTAAATATGTCATTGACAAAGCAATAAATAAAAACAAGTTTCTGATAATTTTAAATGAAATATGAAATTTCAATATTGTTAATTAAAATGTGTCTGAAATTAAATTCAGTTAAATGAGAAATTTGAGTCTCAATTCTGTACCATTTCCTTCGTTTTATAGTAATCAAAGCATTTATTAGAATAAGAGATTTATATTTTAATGATTTCGCATTCAATTGGTATTGTTAAAAAAAATTGAAAAAGAATTCTACATTCGTGTGCTGTAATCTAGTCATTAGCATATAGGAGAGAGACGTGTTTAGTAATCAGACAATCATTATAAATAGCACAGGTGATATTTTACAATATATTGAGTTCATCTCCACTCTATAAGGGTTTCCGATTAATACTAATTAAGAACAAACAGGCCAATCACAAGAGGCTTATTGTGGGATACATTCCAATTTAAACTCGCCTTCAATTTGAAAGTGCGGCGCTTCTAAAACCAAATGTTGGGCTCTGCTTTTAAAGTCGATTTTCGACTTGTTTCGTAGTGAACTTTTCTAATCTGACCAGACTCCGGCTTCAGTACCGCACTTCGGAACAGTAATGAAAAGTAACGATTGCATGTCCACTTCGCCATTAATCAGCTCCGTCGTGTATGAAGAAACCGGATACTTTTCCGGTTTAGTTTTCCTTTTAAATGGTTTATGTTTCAGATGGACCATCTTCTTATTGTTAATTATAATTATAATTGTAAATTTAAATAAAAACTTTTCATACCGTCATCAATTCCACTTAAATGAATAATATAGTGAAATGCAAATAAATACAAGGTCTAATTTATAATGATAAATATAGCCTATATGTTATTTTGATACATAAACTATATTTCTGTAAATTTTCATCACAGTCTGTTCAGTAGTTTATGCACGAAAGAGTAACAAACAACTATACATCCATACAAGCTTTCTCGTTTATAATATTAGGAAGGATTAGTCTATAAATGTACTTCACTAAATTATTCAGTTCGAGGCTAAAACTAATAACAACAAAAAGAATAAATTAACGCAACCCACTATCGAATTTGTCTGTTATACATCGGATTACGCCTACAAAGCAATACTGTGAAGGACAGTGCGGGTGTATTCGGCACAGTTGTTCAACCACCATAAAATTAGCATTTGGCTAGCGAGTAGCGTTTTCATCCGAATACAAGTAGACACCTGAATTATTCGGACGTTATCCTCAAGAACCAGATTTACTATTTCGCCGATGAAAGATACTAAAAAGAAACTTGTGATAATTCCATTCAATAGCTATACTTTTTAAACTATTTTGTGTCTTTGTTAAATTATTGTATACTAGCAGTTTCTCGCGGCTTCGCCTGCGTTAAGTTTTAAAAATGTAATTAGTTATATCTAATCAAAAGACTGAAAATGAATAAAAGCTTCTACTATCATTTTTATACAAGCTTTCACCCCTCACAGACATTTTCGTATTTAAAAATGTTCAAAATCTCACTTTAAATTACAAGAAATAGCGTTATCGACAACTTATAGTATAATATAAAATATTAATCAATTAAATTAAGCAACTGTTGTTCTTGATACCATCAAACTAATCCAAATAAGTTATACACGGTATTCTATGCATCTTGACATAATAAATTATTTAATCTCATCGGTAAATTATTAAGAACAAAAGAATTGAATATGACTAACAATGTTAGATTTGAGTAGCTATATATCATTTAAAAATTTGCTACACAAAATATAATTTTAACGAGAGCAACAATCAATATAATTAATTATATTAATCTTTTCGTAATGGCATTTAAAAGCAATAATTGTTACTCGATGTCATAGTAAAACAATGTATTTTTTACTCTGTGATTACAGTGGTAATGAGCATGACTTTTTGTCACATAAACTTTCCCGGAAATCGGATTAAATCAACGGTTTAAATATCCTGTAAAAATATACGTATTTGATTACGTATTTCAGTTGCAATTGGTCCAGGAAAAACGGCAAGTTTCAATTTAATGGTGGGTGAGCATGACAAATGCTGCCTCGCTCTTCTCCGTTCGATATTAACTTATTACATGGTTAATACATGAGCGCGATTACACGTGTGTGCCGTTATGTAATGGAAACCACCTATTGGGGACAATTATACAAAAAAAATGGAGTTACGTTGGTCGGTACACCTGCAACACATGGATGCGACATTTGTCAACAAAAGTCGATCTGAGCAAACCAAAAGGCCAGTGGAACGCTAAAAGTCCCATGCTGAAAAAATTGGATTACATACATTGTACAAAATTTTCTTAAAATATTCGTCATAGTCATACAAATAGGTGTCATGGTGACAATTTTGTACTAATTTATATGAAGTTTGCTACATTAACATAAATATCCCAAAGAGGAATTAAAAAGAAGATTTTTTTTTTTTGTTTTCAAATAATCAGAATGGTAATCAATTGATTTACAAGTCCTAGCATTAATATATCCCTTTTTTTCGTTACCTTGTAATAATATGAAAATTTCCTTTAAGTATAGGTACTTTATTCGTCGACAAAACATAAATTTTAATTACAATAATTTTAGAAACTATAGTATTAAATATTGGTCCTATAATATGTCTACAATTTTATAAATTTTACAAGCTAATGTTTGGTAAATTCATAAAATACAATGTTGTAAAATTATATTTCGTAATCGTAATAAAACATTAAATTTGAAAATAATATTGCCTTGTCTACGTTATGAAAAAAATATTATTCTCCGCTATGCGAATTACTTATTGATTGAGTTAGTTAAATAATAGCTGGTAATTAATGAGTAAAATACTTTATTAATTTATCACAATGTATGTAGGCGACATGGGCAAGAGTTGTCCTCGTAATGGCCGGTGTCCACGCGTCCTTAGGACCAGAGCCGGGCTGTTTGACGTCATGAGCACGCGTCCTCTCTCATTGGCTGTATGGAGATCACGCCACATTGAAGTCGTATTATTGGAAGACGACGGCGGTGACGTGATCTCATATTCGCGTAGACAATTATTAACAGTTACAAATTGCTCAATCTAGATGCAAAATAACTAAGTAGTTCAAAGGTAGCAAAATTTCCTGCATTTATACTACCGCCTTTCAAATCTTTTGAATCAATTACGAAACTGTCTGGAGCGTAAAATACTTCATTAATATTTTTGGCACGTCTTCTAAGTTAAGTATTAATAAGACGTATTAAATAAAAGCCGGATTTAGATAAGTAGAATGAAAGTTATTGTTAAAAAGTTAATTTGAATAAAATATTGTCAAATATTCATTCTCGTCCTTTCAGTAATTGTTCATCGAAGAATAATTACGGAAATTCTGAAACAACTTGGACTTCAAATGCTCCCTAATTGGCAGTTTTAATCTACTAACTTTTGTGCGGAATTCAGCAAAAGTAGGCACCAACTTGTCGTGGTTGGTGGTAAAACGAATCAAAACCGTCTAACTGAGAATTTATAAATGTATTTCAGCAAATTATGAGGATCGGAACAGTTATTTTAATTAAATCGTATTTCGAAACGGCATTGTGCGATAATTATGTAAACAAGCGTCATTTTGTTTTTCTTTTGAGATCGAGGTGGGGGAATCGTTCGACCGAATAACCCGTTCTTCGCCTTATCATTTTTTGTATTACTAAAGATTCAATATGTTTATTTCCGAGTTATTGTATAAGAACACTTTTAGAATATTAAAATTAAGTTTATTTTTTAGAAATTTAGTCTCATAGGCATTATCTTCCACTCCACATCTTCAACGTAAAAGGAGCAAACTCAATTTTGATGTATTCCGCCGCGAGCTAGTCACCAGTCAGTTTAAAATTTTGAAACAATAGATTTTATACATTGTACCTACACAGGCCAGATGAATGGAACCTTTTGCTACGACAGTTGCTTAACCACCATAAAATTGGAAACTAGCCCGCTGAACCCGTTCGGAATAACGTTCGGCATCATAAAAAAAAAACAATTGATATAACCAAATAATTCCCGAAACATTGGTAAATTAAAAAGTTATTCAATTCAACATAGGTTACTAGGAAATTCTAATATACATGAATAGATAGTAGTTTTTTTACTTCAAATTTTTATATATATTATTATATATTTCTTGAAGATTGAAATAAAAACATTTACTATTTTATTGTATAGTCAAGAAAATTGTATAGTGTAAACAATATTCCAAAGGATGTGTTAGTGTAGTCAACTCGCTTGGGAACACGCGACGTACTCGCAGTTTATGCCTTTTCATTATAGAAGTAAGTTATGCGACACAATATTGTGTAGTCATGAAATTTTCGGGATTACTTCAAAACTCCGACTCTCGCGTCAATGCCATCCCTCCATCAATATCGCAGTAGTAATGAAGCAATCAATCTGCATGTAAACGAAATTCCGCATCGCATATTTTATCTTTAACAATCCTTTCCTAACCGAACCAATTAGCGAAAAACCTTTCGCAATATAGTCCAATGTTATAAATTTGGCACTTAGCCTGACGCAAATTTTCACTGCTGTCAGCAAATAAATGTGCTCCATGAAAAAAAAAATAGTTACGTCGGCTGCACTAAATTGTCACAAAATAAAATTTTTCATTTAGGCACCAATATCTGCGGACACCGCTGCCTTCAAAAGAAGTCTCATCCTATTTCGTTTGACTTGATTTTATGTAATAGTTTTAAGATCTAATATTGTTATAGAATATTTTTAAAACCATCCATAGTATAAAATATATGTAATCATTTTATCATTGAAGTTAATATCGATAAAATTCAATAGATTTTTAATATCTATCTATTTATTTTAGTGATAATATTTTGTTTTGATAAAACCTTAACTCTTTATAGATTTAATCATTTTTATAACTACTATAGTAGATTTTCATTCTTTAACATAATTAAGTATTCATGTCTATATCACGCTAAATCCTCTATAAGTTACATAGAAGAAATCAATTAACTCTTTATTAATCAAGCGATTGAAAATGTGCATAGAAAAGCAGTCAACCGAAAATAAAAGGAGACAAAAGGATATATACTGACTTAATGATACTTTTAACGTTTATACACTACTTTAAAATTGTGTCCTGCGTATAAAATCGGGCCATTAAATGTGTATTGTGGTTGGCGAGGCGCCAAACACGTACAGGCGCACGTCCGAATCTGCGAATCTCTCTCGCTCTACGCTCATTTTGGATGATTTCGACGTATCAACACTGAATAATCGCTGTCTAAACACGGATATAGTGCCGGAGCACATATATACCAGAATGTTACATCAAATCCGGTTAAATGTACTTGAGAATTGAAATTCGAATTTTGTTGTCCACCCTCCCGTATAGACTGTATACAAAAATGAAACTTAAATAACAAAAATCTCGCTTTGAACCAATTGTTCTCGGTATTCTGTTATAAGTATCTACAAGTACCCAAAAATATAATGAATCTACGAGATCAAAAGTAAAAACAGATTCTTTTCAAAAGCTGTTCTTTTCTTAAAAGAAACACTTCAAATAAAACAGAAAGCACTGAAATTTGCTCTCGACGAACGCAATAGCTGGAAACAGGCCACACATCAAAGTGATTGCAAAAAGCATGGCGGAGAGGAAACATTGTAAAAATCACGACAACGTGTGAAGTGTCATCCGCCCGTCTCAGTCGAGTGGCGATCGCTTGTTTTTCCCACTTTTGATAGGCGCGAAGCGAAGTCTCGAGTGTCCTCGCCTCTGATTTCAGCCCCGCGGGCCCACACCCGCCTGTTTTTTATGAGGTCAAGAGAGCCTCCACAAAAAACACGTACCACGATAAATTACGCACTGACACATTCAGATTCGCCCATAATGTACACGATCATAATATATTGTTTTTTAAACCGTCAGTATTTTCGTTTGGGAACGCGTTTTGAAATTGCCGTAATTACTTTATACCATCCTATTTATGTATTGTTATACAAATCCGATAACCAGATAGATATAGTATATACTACGCTAGCACAATACCAAATTGCTGGTAGAAGTTCCACCCGTCTTGTATTACAGGTGGCGTAGCAAGAAATTGACATGCCAAACTTTACAAATATATTCCTGGCCACAGAAGATGATGGGTAATTTATTCTCAATAACTATCAAAGCACTGCAGATGTCGTACAGTTTCAATTTAAGGGCACACAGCGCCGGAAGTTCTATCCGAGATGAACTTTGGGGAACTTTGTTCCTCCTGACATTGTCAACTAATCTTCTAACCGCCAGCGACGAGCATGTGTACGGTCGACGACACAGACTCCTATATATTACTGGTAATATTATATACAAGTGACGTCTTCACTTGTTAGTAAGATTGTCTACGAAATCTAATAATTTTCACAGATTTAACCACTATCTGTCAACGCGCGGTACAACAAACGTCAAAACAATTGTTTATTGTATTTACAATTTAAACAAACTTCGTACACATATAAAGGTTGTGTCTGTAACCACAAGAGAATTAATTTAGGAATATTTAGTTTACGGAAAACGATTGCGTTGTTACAATCCTGTTATGAAATGTTACGTTTCATATTGTCGTTTTAATGAGGTTCATATTTTATTATGCTTTTTATTAACAACGATAATAATTGTTCACGTAAATAAATTAATTTAAACTAATTGTATATATAGATTATATATTAAATTAAATTGTAATCGGATTAACATATTTAATGAAAATTATATATAATTAATTCAAATTTAATGCTTTTGTGTGTCTCTTAATCATTTACTAACGTTATAGTATGACTTTGGTTTTGTTATAAAGATTTTTATATAATATTATATACTACACTGGAATATAAGTAGGAGATTAGTTATATCCCAGCGCAGTTAACACACATTAAGCAATATTTTCATTATTGACATTAAAACTTTTAATTATTATATAAAATAATATACTAAGGCAAAATAAACTTATCTTTTTTAATTAAGAAACCATAAAACATAGATAATTGCTATCGCAGACTTTTTTGTTGGACTTTCTAGAGACCTATTATTTATTAATTACTCCTTAAAAGTTTTGGCGTGGGAACATTTTTTTTTCGCTATAAATCGCTACGAATGTACTCGAAAGGGAATTTTATTTTAAATAACGTTAATACGATAAATTAAATTAAATTTATATTACACTATCTATGGCAAGCTGACAAGTTTAAACTATTACATGTAAATGTTCTATTTCAATAAAATTCAATACATTTTTGTTTAAATACCTAAAACATAACTTACCAGAACTTTGCTCTCTACATTCAACATAATTTAAATCGGAAATATATGCACAATTACAACATAATTATACCAATAATTACATACATAATACGCATACATATTAATAACGTAATTTTATAGCATTTATGCTAATGGCAACTCTGTCCATATCATTTAACTTGACGTTTGCGATGATTAAGGAGATTGTTGCATGGGATAATATATTATCAGGTAATACGGAGTAATTGTCTTGATCTCTGTCAACAACCGTCGCTGTCGCACGTGAGATATGGGCTGGCAAGCGATACATTGCTAATTTTGCAGCATCCATTCATTTAGACATCTCGGAGCTGAATGAGACCAGACAACATCGGTAGGAAGTAGGAGCCACGGCACGCAGCATAAATTATGCTATAAATTGCATTTGAAAATAGAATGGCAATTAACCGCGAATATAAATTACGCCAACCATTATCTGTTGCTGTTTATCCTGCCGAATTTTAAATGCTACGACAGATCAAAGCAACGAAAGTCAAATGAGTTTCATTGTTTGTAATGCAAAATAATTATTTTGAACAGCCGCGAGTTTAACTTGTTGCTTTACTTAGAACTGTCTTTTAATATTTCGTTCAACTCTCAGTCTCGGAATATTAATAAGTTGTGTGAGATTTCAATTTACTTGATTACTTTTTGGCGTCCAGACTTATTATTTTTGTTTTTGATGGGAAGATCATAATTTTTTATAGTATACTTTGTGCCAAAAGCCCTATAATATATTATTAAACAATAGGAAGTATTCTCATTTTTGTGTCAAAAATTTAAGAACACCTTAGAAATTTCAAGCCTTTCAAAGCTGAAATATTTTGTGATTATTATAAATTACTTTTTAATCATATTATAATATTTATTACGTTTCTTTGATATATTCCAATTTTTATAGTTCATTTGCAAGTAAGTATCAGTAATACAGTTTTAAACCGATATTAGAATTAAATATTAAAAATATAAACATATAAAAATTATAACAACATTATTCAGCAATATTATTCGAAAATATACCTCGCGTATGTATTTTTATAATAAAAAGTAACACTTTATTTCGCAATCCTAAAATCCTTTATATCCCTAATAAATATACAATCAAATGTATTACAGTAAAAATGAATATAAATCGTTGCTCGTCGCTAAAATAAAAATCACATAAATCCGACGAATGATATTCGACTGTGTATAGGCTGTTGATATTAAGCCTACCATGGTTGGAATTTTAAGGTGTTTAAAGATTCATAAACATAAGCTTTTCACCTCACTTTCAGTCGTAAAGTTGAGTGTAATGTACCTGAATATCATATTACGTGCGTATTATATTGTAACTTGAAGTGTTAGTCTGTCTTTCTCCACCTGGTGACATGAATAAACTGTTGATGCGGTCTATATTATTAACTTCAAGTTGTTTATACGATGCCTGGGGTGAAGTTATGTTGACGGGTTTGTTCGCTTGGAGTTGGGATGTTGTTTATGTAATTATATAGATATGGATATCAGCTGTGATGGAAGGTTTTACAAGAAGTTTATGGTGCGATTATTTTAAAGTATACATGATGCATTGCGTACACGAAATATACAAGTTTATTGACCAACTTACATTACGTGAACATTAAAACGTGATAAGATATTTATGTATATGAAATCATTATTAAGCGATGTCTATCATTTGTTTTGATTCTTTGTCAATCCCGTTGGTTAGTTTTAGTTAGTAAATACATTTAAGCAGTAATGTTGTAAGGGATTTTTAATAAAAAATTGAATCGACAATTCTAAGGTGTTTTTTATTTATCTTGCATTGCTTATTCTCTTTTATTGAATGTATATATGACATTCTTTTTCTTTTATGACAACACTCTTATTTAACGAAATTTCAATACAAATTTATTCTTACTTTTAAAATCGAGGAACTCGATAAACTGCAACGATTCTTTCATTAAAGGTTATTTCCGAAGCAAGTGAATCGAACGCAGCACCAACAGTCGGAATATCTGTTTATCACAGTTCTAGAGTCAACTAGTCTGAAGTCACTTTAATTCGTCGAACGCGACGCCAGCTGGGATTACTTGAGGCTGTCTCGGATGAGACCACCGGATCTCTGATCGGGCGTTAGTTTGCTTTAGGAGAAAGCAAATAACATTGGACGTACATTGAATACCGATTCAAACGTACTTTTTATATTTCTATTTTATTACTTGCATTGTAATTAAATAAAACTTAACACATTTACTTAACTTGTTCAACTTTGAAGCAAAAAATACGTTTTCCTTATAAGTAATAGAACAAAAGTAACGGCAGTTAACGCTACACAGATAATTTTAAGACTACATATGAAGAAAAAACATTAAAATATTTATATGAGATTACTTCAAAATTAAAATAAGACCCTGACTCTTCATTTTTCAGCTCTTTCAAAATAAATCATCGGAGGTTAAAATAGAAATTGTGATATAATAAAAATATTCAATTCAATTCTTTGGTTAATGGCTTCTATGTGCCAATTAGAAAAATAAAAATATTACAAAACAAAACAACCATAATTTATATATTCATAAGCAATTATTTATATAATTAAAACGTTGTACGTCTCGTTACGACCTGCGGCTTACCAAATACACGCTCATGTCAAAAACAATTAATTACCAGAATGTTTTCAAAACGCCGAGTCGTTGCAAGCATGTCTTATAGATTTAATAGACATCGCTGAGGAAGACAGAGTTTCTTGTGAACTCCAGTCAGAGTTTAGATAAGTTTCTGTGCATGCCCTTCACTTAAATTGAAATGGATACCGAAATACCGTCAATGGCTTTGTTATTAACTGTTGAATAAAGCTATTGTGTTACATTACTAAACAGCGCTCGCGACTTCGTAGTTCATAACATATAATTTGATTTCATAATCAAATATATTTGCGATAGTCTAAACTAAAAATGTGGCTCGTTGAAAATTGTCGCTATAAAAACATGCGATATTTTACCATTTTGAGTCATTTTTTGAAACAAAACGTCCTTCAGTTCCTTAGTTTTAAGGTTACTGTAAGATACACGATCAACTTTAAATTCCATTAGATATAAAACTGAAACTCATAAACAATAGAAGTAGCTTACTGATTTAATTTTATTATCCTTACATGTAAACAAACAATTCTTCTATGTAAATAATGTTTCATTATGCGCAACAAAAATTTCAAGACAACATACATCAATCTACAGGGGTGAAACACGTGGATCTTAATCGAAGGTCGCGGGGTCAAATCCAGGTAAACCCCAGAGAGCTTTTCATGCACTAGAGTTGTGTTTATTCAGCTCATGCTCGACAGCAAAACATTGTGAAAAAATGTACATTTGAAAGTTATTCAGAAACATGTATATATTTACATGATTTACATTGTACAAGATTCCTTTTTATTTGACTTTGTCCAGCTGCGGGAAATTTTATGGAATAATTATTATATACACAGTCACATATAGGTTCACATAATATATACCTGTCCTGAATGTTCACAAGATATTATTCACTATCGGCAATTTCTGGCATTTTTTTTACAGATATTAAATATCATACGTACAAATATATTATAAAACTTTATCCTCCATAAAAATAACAAAATATGATTTATATTATTTATTATTTTGAAACAAAATGCACCTTAAAATACATTTATGTATATTGTTCCTGATATTAAGACTATTATTATAATTAACTTTTCGTATTCTGGGACATATTGTAATATATATTTCGTTTTTAGTAGAACTAACGTTAAATGAAACTCGTTAGTCTTATGTTTAATATTAAACACACATATGTGTAATAAAATAATTAAATAAAGTTTTATTTCAACAATTATAGGAGCTGAGTGTTTTGCTTTGCATAATTACGATACAATAGATTTATATTAACAAGAGTATGCTGAGAGTACATTATTAGGTACAGAATGTTCCCATATGTTAAAGTTTCCGACTCCTACTCTATAGGGATGCCTTCGCCGATAATGTCGTCAATAAATTGGCAGTAGAACTTCCAATGTACCCAATCTAAACTCTGGTAAGTTATAACGCATACGTAACACGAGTGCAAACTCGATTTTTTTCCTGTTTTCCATAATCGTGTATATAAAGTGATTTTTTTATTCGGATAGTTAAAAATGCATGTTTTAATAAATAAAAGTCTTGTGTAAAAGTTTAAAATATACATATGATTAAAAGAAGTTACATTATTACGATATTAACTTTTTCTATGGATATAGACTTTTTAAACGTTTAATTAATAATTACACAGACTAATACATATGTATATATTGACATTAAAACTTGAGTGATGGACACCTAGGGTATTCACACCGCAGTAAATTTTATAATACAATAAATATATAATTATTCAGACAAGTGGTCGCCTGGCGGTCTAAATTTGACCTTAGTTCATTAAATTTTCAACCGATTTCAAGATTGACCACAGATAATCTATTCACAATTTAACTACGGACTTTAACAATAAATAAAAGAGTGTATTTTCGTGTGTGTGTCAAATGCATGGTAGGTTGTGTAATGATCTTTTATTGACATTAGCATTCCTCTCTCCTTTTCAAATTTCATACTTTCCCGTCCACGTAATTGTCGTAAAAAGAGGTACAATGTTTTTGCTTCAAGTAATTTAGATAGGGAGATATACTATTTTTAGAAATAAAAAATGCTTTTGACATAATTTGTATCTCTTATAACATCCCCTGCAAACCTTCACAGAAATATTTAATGTGACTTTGTTATATTTTTATTATACGTATCATATTTTATAAAGACGTTTTTCTTTCAACCAAATAACGAGTCATGTTTTAATACTTGAAGAATATGTTAATACAAGCAGAAAATAAAATAGCGAGAGCCGCATGTGCAAATTTTCTATTGTTAACCTGACAAGCGTTCCACGTCAGGCGGTGGAGGTTGGTTTAAGAAAACTGAATTTTGTATAATGAAAGTAAGATTAACAAATAGCTCGGTTACTCTTTCTCTGCGTACTAAGATATGGTCTGCTGTCACGCGATACCGCCCTCTCGAGAAAAAATATATTTATACAGTAAATTAACGTATAACAAGGCAGTATATTACTTGATGTAATAACATTAATTTTATTTTTAATTATTGCTTACTAAATACTTTTACACTCGTTAACGCCGTTATCGCTAAGTTTCATAGTGCAAAAAATTTACGACCATTACATTATCGGTTTAGTTTTATAATAACAAAATGTTTTACAACTTCTTTAAGTACAATTAAAATGTTATCCGAGGCAAACTTAAAGTTAAGACTATGTATTAACATAAGAATTCTCAAAATATATATGTTAATATTACTGTTGTACGAAAATTTAGTGATTAAAGCAAAGATTAATGAGAGTCTATTAATGACTCGGACATAAACTATTTCGTTTTGGTTGTAAAACTGAAAACAATATTTAAATTTATTAAATTAATTAAAAGTAAATTTATTTCATTAAAAAAACTTCTATGATATTCTCTTATGGAAAATTCTATAAAAGTAAAACGAATTTCGTTCCGTATTACAACAATGTTACGTGATAATATTTTACGAAATCAAATATTTAACAAGTCCTTTATGGCGACGTAAAGCAATCTTGTCCAGCGAGCTTTGAATGTAGAGAAATATAATTTCGATCGGACGGCAATCAGGGTCCGTTGAAGACGGCGCGTGAGGGGACTTTCTAAAATATTAAATGTACTCGCGAACGCTACGAGGCCCCTGTATTACACATAAATAAATTTAAACGAATATCTATATTTTATTTGTCAAAAAAAAAAAAACACCAAAAAAGATATGCCCGCTTACAAAATACTATGAATTTTTCATTTAGTAGAGGAAGCGTTTTTCTGTTCAAAATAGGTTTATAAAATGCTATTAATAATTTCCAGCGTAATTGAAAAACATAACAAAAGAATAAAATCCCTTTAAATCCTAACTTGTGTAGCGTTTACATAATAATTTAATATGTCCTCGCACAAATACTCCAACACGATCTCATTGTTACTGCTTACTTTCTGTAGAGCCCATCTTATTTTTTCAAGAAAGTCCTCCATTATTCAGGGTCAGGCTTCCAGGTCCTTCAGCGTGTATTAATATTCACAAGATCCTTAAAGTTCATCAACCTCAGCTTGTAAGACTGAATATACAATTTACACGGTGGAAGTGTATTATAATCTAGTAAAATATGCACATATCATCGTTTTTTGTCCCCTTCTTGTGCTGAGATTTTAAAAATGAAGTAAAATTATTTAAAATTAACTTAACTAATAATTTGTCTTTATAAGTTGATACAGTTGCTAAATTAAACTAATTTTACTCTAAATATCATATGGGGTTCTATCTACAATTGCTCTTGACAATTTTTTAAAATAAAATTTCGGAGATGGTTCAAAGTTCATCAGATTACCTAGTTATTATATATAAAACTAATTTCTATGCAATAAACTCAATAATGACTCGACAAATATCAATCGATTCTTTTTTTTTCGTTGCCTTAATAAAATTATTTACGAAAAGAAAATTTTGAAAATCTCAAAAGAACAATCGGATTATCAAAAATATTGAAATTAGTAAATCTACATGAAACGAAGATACCAGGTCATAGTTAATAATGATTAGCAAGTAACACATGACACGAGCAAGGACCTTAACATCTTAACAAACACAAACATTAGTTCAATTATCTATATTTACAATTATGTAAATGTTTGTTTGTATCTTACGCCTAAGCTAAACACAAATGAACTGATTTTGATGGAACTTCATCTAATATAGTATACAATGTAACTTTATACCAATATGAAAAAGTTAAAATTTGTCAAATTAGTTTAACGCAAATAACAATTATTTAGCAATATAATTCTTTTAACCCCCAACCCCAAACCTCGGGGGTTTCTTAACATTTCGAATTTCATCTTGTTTATAAAAATATGCATTGTGTTGTTGAATTATATTTTATCATAAAAAGGAAAAGTTTATATCATTACTAATTAGAATTAATTGTCCAAAAATACATAAACCCATCGTTCCCTTCATTAGAAAAAATGAATTTAACGTTGTTTCTTTGAATATTTTATTTGCACCATTCAAAATACATATAACACTTAAGAATGTTTTGCACTTCTCATCTTTCTATTCTTCAATTTGTAATCATAAATAGATGTTAAATAATTGTGACAATCCTTACTGCAACTTTACTTAATTAGAAACTTATATATATATATAATACACCATATACATACATTTTTTTTTTCAGAATATTCACTCCAAATTACAGCTTAAAAAAGTCATCAATTTCTGAAACAGGGGGCTCCTTATGATGAACTATCTTTAACTAAATGTGCCACATTTTGACAGTTAAAGGAAAATCAGAAATCAACTGTTAAGCGAGAAATACACTAATGAATTTTGCTCTCAGACCTTTATAAAGATTTACATAAATTGCATGTTATTGCTTTAGACCTAAAACAAATGTTTAATGTCAGTACCTTTATTTTTGACAGCCACAGCTTTCGTAAGGTTATCTTAGTAACTGTTATCAGGTTACAGAGTTGTTTTATGACAATTACAAGATTGAAACTTATAAACGTACTTCTTGCCTTAGAATGTAGCATTTTGTGTTGATCAAGGCAAGGGCGTGTGCTTCTGAGATTATTTTTGATGCACACAAATAGTTGTTGTTTTTCTCCATAAATAAAATACCAAGTCTAACTATTATTAATCACTTCTTCAAAGTCAAGGGCCATTATAAATGTTATGCGAAGGTAAGAAAAACAAACTCGCTTTTATGTTTTATTTCATATTAATAGAACAAACATTTGTTTTTTATTTATCATATTCTAAAAGAAATTTATCTTGAAAACTTGTATTGATAATCGAAAATATAAGATATACAAGCCTTTTAACGAAGCTTAATATCATTTAGTCGTAAGACTGTATACATTTAATTGCTTATCAATAAAATGTTATAAATGGATGCTGATAAGCAATAATGTGTTAACCCAAAAAAGTCAAATTAGGAGATATTGATGTATTTCGATACTGCGTCATCTGTTTAACACGACAAAAAAAATCAAGTCATATAAACTAAATAAGTACGGAAAAAAGCTTCTTAATTTAATGTTTTGAACTTCAAGTGCATTTCATATTATGCAATTTATACAATAATCTTAGATATTTGAACAACTTCATATTAGATAAAACATTAAATATACCAATCTGCTTTTAATTCATTATACTTTTTATTAAAATAGAAAAGAAAAGATGGATTTATACTTCTTCAAACAAATTAATTAAGAATAGGTTTGACATCTTTAGACGCCATTTTCTCAAAATGGAGTCCGTGTGGCTTGACACAGCATTGCTTATCAGCGTCCAAATGTACCATTTTTTTATAATCAGCTTCTGCACGCGTCTTCGGTCGTGTTGATTTATTAGAATTTTTGGATCGGATGACCGTCTAAAATTGAATCTAGTATGACATACGCGCCACCTTCTGGAACTTAACTGTACTATGACTATACCCTCTGTACAAGTGCAAAAATAAAGTTGACTAAGTTTTATCGTATATGGCAAACAAACATTAACCTTTAGTAATCAGTAAACAAGACATATTAAAACAAATAAACTGACTTAAAAAGCACATTTCATTGACTGTTAGTTTGCATTGATGTCATACTGATTCGAGATATTTTGATTTAAAAACTAAATTATATTGGATCAATCCGAAAGTATATAATTTCGAATAAAAGTTTTTCAAAATCCCTTAACGAATGATGAGATTCTGAGGTAAAAGAATATTCCAAAACATATGCTACAAATTGCGAGCCTCCTCCTTTTTAAAAGTCAGCTAATAAAATGTTTCACTATTATTACCTAAAGCTGATTTTATACAATAATATACTATTAGTAATAACTATGCTAAACGTTGTACTATTCATATTATAACTATTTACTATTTAATTCATCAAGGTTAAAATTAATAAATATACCATTAAATAAATTATATTGTTATGTACATTATAAGTTATTGTTAAACTTTATACGAATATACTGAACAGTGTTTTTAAATATATTTACATAAGATAGTAGAGTATACAATTATTAATATAGATTTAAAAAAAAAGGTAGCACTCTTAATACCAAATCTTGATGTAATTGATTGCGTGATCATATTACCTGCAACAATAAATAAAATACTTGTTAATTATACGTTAATTATTAAAAAATATTAGCATTTTATCGGAAATTAAAATATTTAAACATAGTTTAGTATTTCTAAATGTAGTCAATTATTTTATTTCATCAATACAGATAAACTGTACATTTATATACTAAGATGTTAAACGAATTAGAATGTTTAAAATATATAAAACTGAGGATCGAAGTACCAAAAATGAATAATTATTGAAATCTGCGCTGATGGGAAAAAAAATTTTTTTTTGGTACTTATATTTCTGATCGTAATAGATCATTTACAACTGTATCGCATAACGAAAGCCTAGGATTAAATTACCTCGTAAAATGTGTACCGAACGAATGTTTTATTTTGTGAAAAAAAGTCCCCGCTCAGGCTATTAAAATAAACATCAAATTGACAGACAAAATAATCTCTATATTTTCAACTAAAACGTTTGTACATATGTCCAAACAAAAACATCACACACATACATGCATTCAGTAAAATATAAATTTAAAAAACCAACTATCTATTTATTGAGATTTTAACGAGCTTTAACAGGTCAAGGTCATGCAACCATGATATTATAATATCGAATCAATAAGATAAGTACAAGTCGCTGACGTCCTTTCAACAGCTAAAAGAAATCTTCATTAATTATAATATAACTCTTCTTCCCTCTTATCAAAACAGACAGAGACATAAAAGCACATGTATACAGATAGACACGTCAAACTTATAATAAAAAAGAGAGTTTCTTTTTGGCTTCGCGGTTTAAAATTATAACTTGCAAATGTTTAGCATTAGTTATTTTCGACTAGACCATACGTGAACTTTACTTAATTTTTTTTTGTTAATTTGTGCAAGAAAATCATGCTATGACCCTATTAAACAAAAAATATCTCATTCTAATTCTACTCTTATTTGAAAATCTTCTGATGACTTTTACTAAAATTCGGCACTATGTTAACTTACATTCCGAATATACGTATGAATAGAATACTTTTCCTAGTTAATTAAATGGTTTGTAGGAGATAGTCAAAAATTCCATAGAGTTTTTGTCTAAAGTACACAAAAAAGAAAGAAACGCTGGTCGTCCAAAATTAATTCGTTTGTTATTTTCGCTTCTTTTAAACATAATTTATTCAAGCTTTGGTTTGAAAATCGTTACCAGAATTCTCTTCATTTAAAGTTGTAGAATTTTTAAAGTTAATTAAAATGTGATCGTAAAAAATATACAAAAAAATTCTAAAGTTAAATTTTCGCTGTATAAAATTTTATCCAGTTCAACTACTGCATTCTAATGAAAAATCTTAGCGACTGAGGTGTATCATCGAAGCGGTGAAATAGATCACTCCCTGTAGGGAAACGTCAATCAGACCCTGATTTATAGAGGGTACATGGACGGTGTTGGCGTCGGCGTCGGCGTCTACTAAACTGTCCCGTTTTGCTCGTATTGCAGTGCGCGAGCCACCGGCAAACAAGTCACTCACCTGCCGTCTCTCCCTCATCGAAAATGCGGACCCTAGTAAATGCCTTTATAAACGAATCCATTTTAAATTCTGAATAGTACCGAAAACACCGACGGAACTTCCAGACATGACATGCGTGTTAACGAAATGTTGGCGCTTGGTCAATTTCAACGGAAATTTTACAGAGTTTACGTTGAATTTCGTAACAAATTAAATCGTACCTACCCTAATGGATCCGTTGGACAAAGTTCGACGCTTTTAAGTCGAAACGTTTCTAGTTTTCTTTTAATTAGAGAAATTCGAAAATACATAAAACAAAAATCCCTAACAAGGAAAATTGTTAATTTGCAAGGGGTCTTTTATGCAAACTTTCAACGCAAACTTGACCTAAGAATTCAATCAGGACTCGGTTGGCAATAATTGCACGATCCGGCAGCGCACTATTGCAAAACTTTACATCCCGTTGTTGGCGTTCTATTGAAAACATCTTAACGCTATTCGTACTTCTACACGGTGGGTAATAAATTGTTTCACAAAATTATTACCAGACGAACTCCTCAACGTATAAACTTATTTAATCTGCAAATGCAAAACGTTTTCGAATTATGACTTCCGTTACTTTTGGGGTAGAATGTGTTTTTAAAGCGATTCCACGTCACGGCGGCTGAAATATCTTTTAGAGGGACATAATAGTGCCAAGCGCGCTTAAATCAAATTAATACGGGAACAATCTTTTGCATTAACGCAGAGAAAATATCCGAATATAATTGAAACGTTTTAGGGGCATTGAAGAAGTTTTTAGTTCAATTTAACGGCAATCAGGACGGCCGTTGAAGACGGGGCGTGAGGCGAATACCTAAAATATTAAACGTGCCGGTATGACGGGATGCGGTGGGACAGTGAGCCACTAATTTGATATTTGCGTTATACATCAAAACGGATCATGTTTTTGTAATTTACCACCTCTGATATTTATTCGTAACAAGTATTCTGTGAAAATCAAAGTAATGTTAAATTATTCATCTTTGAATATTTCTCTTGTTCATATTATATTTAAATTTTCTTATTTATTGTGTCACACACATTTACGTGATTAGAAAATGAATACAGTTAAAAGAAGTGTATACAGCATAATACTTCCAATATAAAAATCAGGTAGGTACATTACCTTTGATTCTATATTAATATAATTGTGGCGGAATTTTGTATGTGAAAAGTAAAATCCGGAGCCATTGTACATTATTCTATATGGATTAAGGTTATATTTTATGTATATATGCGTGTTATTTTTTAAACAAGATCCACAATAACCCGAGTAAAAGCTATTATTGCATAAAACTAAATTGAAAATAACTAAATTATGTACATATGTACATACATGAGAAGTAGTCGTTTTGCTAAAAACATAACTATGAAATAGATAAACATGATTCATTTTGCTAGTACATCGCATTGTATTACTTCATCCATGAGCAGTGTAAACTAACAGAGCTTGTATTTTTGACGTTATCACCATTATTATTTGCAGTGAATTTTTTTTTGTGTATTCCAATCAAACAATTGTGTTTACGCCGCGTTGTTTGGTCACAGTGAAGGGACATCATCAATATGTGAAAATCTCATTGGACGAGCTTTAACATTGGGAACCGTGAAACATTTATGATACGAACACAACCAGCAGAAACCAAACAATTTCACGAATGAACGTGCCCTAGCATACAATAACGTTGATTTTTAAGGTCATACTCGTAATAATTGCTCTGTAGAAGCGATGGCGCTCAATATTTTCAATAGTTTCAAATTGATTTCTTCTGTTACATTATTTTTTATTTACAACCTTTTTTCTACCTTCGATCATTTGGATACTGATAAGCAATAATGTATCAACCCACAAAAAGTCAAATTCAGAGATATTGATGTATTTTGATAATGCGTCACCTTTTTAACATTATGAAATATAATTTCAACTAAATAAGTACGGAAAAAGTTCCTTAATTTAATGTCTCGTATTTCAAGTGCGTTCCATATTTTGCACAAATAATATTTGCGTATAAAGTATAAAATAATCTCAAATATTAAAAAAAACTTATTATTAGATAACACATGAAATATAACAATCTGCTTTTCATTAATTATAACTTTTATAAAAATAGAAAATAAAAGATTGATATATTCGTTCTTAATTAAGAAAATGTTTGACATCTTTAAACGCCATTTTCTCAAAATGAAGTCTGTGTAGCTTGACACAGTATTGCTTGTCAGCGTCCATATATTTTCGAATAACAGAAATAGAATCAATAAGCAAATTTTTAAGGTAATACGAAATATTGCATGAACTCGTTCAAACAAAGTGAAAAACCCTTTTCACTAAAGGGTTTTGTTTGGAAATTTTCTCTAAAAACAAAATAGCTAAGTCATTTACATTTTAGTAGTACTTTTTAACCCACACACGTGCAAAGATTTCTGCCAACCTGTTTGCTTGAGCTTATATAAAATGGATTCAACTAAAATTCGCTTATTCTGAATGATTTGCTTTTATTCCTGGAAAATGAAACATACTACTATTTTAAAAGCATTTTAAAGATATTTAAATACTAGCTCTAATAGTAGATTTGTCAATATTTTTTTTATACGGGACTACCGCCTAAAAGTTAATTTCTATCTGACTTCAAATAAGAAAGAGACGCTCAATTAGTCGGGGACTTGGTCTTGGACTCATAGAAGGTTCAATCAAAATCAATTTAGTAATTTGGTTTTAAAGTCAAAATAACTGGAATGTATTATCATACGTATTTAAACCTCTTCAGAAGAAGGTGACTCCTCTTTTTTAATTTTTTTTTATCCCTCAGAAATGTACTTTATTCTGGATAAAATGTACTTCATAACCGTTTTTTATCCCTAAAACATGTATACAAAATTTCATAATGAGCTGTTGGCTTAGTATCTAATTGAGGTATTATAACGTAACATACAAAAAAGTAATTTATAATAGGAATCGCAATCGACAAATTATAAAAGCCACTTTCAAATTTATGACTCTATCCCACAAAATTAAATTCAACTCCGATCGTTACAAAATAATCTGTATCGTTAAAAATAACTGGTCAAGTGCGAGTAGGACTCGCGCACCGAGGGTTCCGTACAAACTTATAGAAATCTATATAAGACTAACCCATCTACGCCATTTGTGGTCTTCATCATCAGTTCCAACATAAGTTACTATCAAAAATACCTAAATCGGTATACGCTTGCCCATAATATTTGAGGAGTTCCCTCAATTTCTCCAGGATCCCATCATCTGATCCTGACCTGAAGACAATGGGACCACCTTGGAAGTATACCTTTTCAAACAAAAAAAAAAATTTGAAAATCGGTACCCAAATGGCGGCGTAATCGGCGAACAAACATAAAAAAATTAAATACAAGGTCGAATTGAAAACACTCCTTTTTAGAAGTCGCTTAAATATAATCAAATATTATGTAAATATGGATCACGTCCCAAAAACTATTTTGAAACTACTTAGGAGCACTGTAATTTAAAACACGATCATGGATGCAATTCATCGAAACACAAAATTTTATTTTAAGTACTAATACAGCTTATACTTTCAAAAAAAAAAGTTATAGCGCGATTCAGGATACACCTAGCGCCATCTCTTGACAACTTCAATGAACAAACTTGTTGACTTTGACATTAACAACATAATTATATTATATTTTATTCTCGTTTTATTTTTATTTTATTCTACTACACTCCACTACACCTGCACTACGTTCGTAAAATATTTAGATTTACATTATCAATCAAAATATCGAAATATATATTAGTGTTGCCAAGACGAAAATAATTAGTCCTTAATTCGAACAAAACTAATTGTTTATTTATAAATAACTAATTATATTACTACTAACCAGAAGACTTATATGTATAGATAAATAAGTAAATTAAATAACTCGATCTGTTTGAATTTAATTTTAAAATTTTCGTACTAAGTCAATACGAGTACTTAAATCAAATCGTGTGAAGCTCTTATATTGAATGTTAATTACGTAACGACGTTATAAATCGACGATAAAACTTTTAAATGAAAAGTTTATTTTATAATTTTTAGCGCGTTTAAATAATAATTAAAATAAAAATTTTTATTAATCGAGCAGAATTATATAACAGTTAATGTCATAATGTTGTAATAGATGGCATTAGCTGTACGCTGCATCGCGCTATCATTTTGTTAGCTGCGATATATAGATTGCATTGCGTTGTTAATAAAGGTTTGCTGCTTTTTAATGTTTTCGTATTGATACAAATTTCTTCTCAGTGTTTGTAAAATTGTTTTTTTGACCATGGTCAACTTCTATGTTAATTTGTTACAAGTACATATAATTTTAATTCTAAGATTAATATATTTTCCGCTTGATCAATTTACAACTTGATACATTTACGCGTTCCTGAGAAAAAGGTTGAAAGACAGACGTACAGACTGACAAACACACGAACAGAAATTTACAGTTTTCGGATTTTTTCCTTTATGTATACTAAAGGACCTTGCTCCTGGCCAAATTTCATAATGCTTGGTCAATGGGAAGTACCCTATAGGTTTTGATTCCCTTGCGAAAACGTTAAAAACGCTATCATACTTAAAATATGTGATATAAATGACCATATCTTTTGATTGCGTTAACTTAGAAGTTTGATTTTTCCACAGCTCTTAGTAATTACAACTCTGAGTACTTGACGTTGATAAAAATTTGTTACCTTCACGCGTTTCTGAGAAAAAGGTTGAAAGACAAATTTACAAACAGACAAACATACATACAAAAATTTACAGTTTTCAGATTTTTTCCTTTATTTGTACCATAAGATCTTACTTCTTGCCAAATTTCATCGTGCTAGGTCAATGGGAAGTACCCTATAGGTTTTGATTCCCTTGCGAAAACGCTAAAATGGTCAAAATATACGACATATTTTCCATTATCTTTTGATTGCGTTGACTTAGAGCTTTAATATTTTCACGGCCGCATGTCATCGTAGACTTGAGTATATGATATTAATTTCAACATGATACGTCCATTCATTTCTGAGAAAAAAGGGTTGACATCCCGACAGACAGACAGACAGACAGACAGACAGACAGACAGACAGACAGACAGACAGACAGACAGACAGACAGACAGACAGACAGACGGACAACAAAGTGATCCTATAAGGGTTCCGTTTTTCCTTTTAAGGTACGGAACCCTAAAAAACGACATTTTAATTTCTCTGGCTATTAAAATGCTACACGAAAAATTATATAAGAATGCACGAACTTAATTAGCACGATAACGCTATAGTAAGCTGCCTCGTGACAATGTAAGGGAATATTCTCATGTAATACCATTCTTATATTTATTTCACAGCGAGGAGACGGTATAATACCGGTCACGGTCGGCTTCCGATGGCCCAAAATCGATGAACTATAAATTCATTGTCTAAGTTTGCACAGACAGTGCTCTCTGGACTCAGAAGATTAATTTTCTTAGTTCAGATTGTTTCGTGACCCATTGTGCAAGTGATAATTGGATTTTCTCGACTATCGATGATTTAGGTGCTTAAGCTTAACTTTTAAGTAAAATTTATGAGAAGTAAATTCTTCCATTTATTATCATTTAATAACTCCACGTACCATTACAAAAACCAATTATTTCGTTTATTCGTTTATCGATAAAAAACCTACAATTTCTTTCTTTTATGTGCCATACAACAATGATCCAATAAATTTGATACAAATTTTATATTTTAACGATACAGAACCCTACAAATTTACTTCATGTTTGATAGGAGCAGTTACAATCTTCCGGGTCAGGTGGATAGTAACAGCAATAAAAGACTTGTTTTATGGATGTCCTCGTGAAACCGAACATAACCCAATGTCTCGTGATTTTCCGGCGATATATTATTTACTGAAAAGTGAAATGAAAGAAAAGTGAACTTGAGAATGATATAGGTAGATCTAACCTAAAATGTATCCAATACGGACAAACGCATTATTTTTAACTTACTTATTAACTTAAGTACTGAAGTATCTATTTACAGTGTTTACAATATTCATGTCGTGTAGTAAGAGAAGATTTTGAGATAAACAACGCAAATATTTTGTGCAGTATATATCAGCCGAACTACGACAGAACAGCGTGGTAGATGACAATATATTCGTAAGAGTAATTATTTTGTAGACAAATTTTACCGACTGCAAATAGAATTGTTGGTGTACCTATAATAGTTATTCATGCATTAAATAATTATGCATTTAATGCAAAAACGATCGCAGTAATCGCGGGTCGTTTGCTATTAGTAATTAAAGAGTTACATTGTTTATCTTCTCAGATATACCTGTATATAATCCTGATATATTATATACTAAAGACTTTCTTGAAAATGTATAGACAAAATTGCTAACATACAAACGTGCATACATTCACACTATTTTCTTATATTGTATAATTGATTTGAAACACATAAATAAATATTTGTAAACCCAAGAATTTACATAAAAAAAACCCTCAGTCAGGCGATTGAGTTTTTTAGCCAAACCAAAAGGTGACCAAATAAATTTCATCATCTACCTAGCATTTTTCCCGGTTATACCAGGGTCTGCTTTCTATTCTAGTCCAGATATTGACGAGTTACTGATTTTTACACAGAGCGACTGCCATCTGACCTCCGCAACTCCTGAGGGCAAGCCAGTAACCATTTAGACTAGAATAATTTTCCTACTCCAAGTAACGATCATTATCGGGTGATTGTGATAACAATCGGGACCGACAAGCTTTACGTGCTCTCCGAGGCACGATGAGGAGACCTACAAGGACAAACACCCAGACCTAGGAACAAATATTTATACAACTCTAAATATCTGCCCCGAGCGGGGATCGAACCCGCAACCGTCGGCGTTAGAGGCACATTCAGCACCACTACACCAGAGCGGTGACCATAAATTTTATATAAAAATTATATATTATGTAAAGTAATTATTTAATATACGCATTAAACAAGTTTCTACACAGCAATACTTACTTAATTTACATACATGCAACTACGACGTTGAGACTTCACGAAGTTAAATTACAATCCTGACACGACGTATTCTACCAGTCACATTGACACGGTCTTACTACAATTACTAGTACACCCATCGACTTCCCGCAAACCTCAGAACTTTTAAATAAATAAGAGAACTGGTATTGATCTTTTCTAATTGTGTTAGAGCGAGTGTCGACCGACGGCCCCCTCATTAAATATTACTTAAAAGCGGCCGTAAGTAACTTGTTTGTAAGAATAGACGTCTTTTATTGGTTCCGTCGCTTCTCACTCACCAGTAAATCAATGATTATGCACTCAATGTGTTAAAGAACTTATACTTATTTTACGTATATCGAAGCAAATTTTTTGTACATGAATTACCGTTTTGGTAATAAATTAGACATTTTATTTTGAGTGATTTTTTTTATTGCTGGTTAAATAATCACCGCCGGTCATCGTTCTTTCCGACATTTGTAACACTCATCACATAGGAATCACATATGTATTGCCAACTTAAAAAAATGAGGGATTTAATGTACAGGCGTAAGGAAAGGAATGAGAAAGGGGGTTAGGCTTCTGACTCTCTCACTCACCCGACAAAACGTCACTAGTCTACAGCTCGACTTTAACTTAGTAATACCTAGTTTTAAATACGCATTATAAATTGTAAAAAATATTTAAGCTATAATCTATATTTCATTTACTTGTCTTACTTAGCAGAGAAATAAAGCCTATTTCTTGCCACACATAAGAGTTAGATAAGAAATTATCTTTAATTTTTTAACTTAATTAATTTAATTCTCTAAAGAAGAGCTCTCTAAAAATGAAAAAGGAATTTGCAGGCTTAATTATCAGGAGCAAAATCGATTAATAAACCAAAAACGAAAACAATATTTGAAAATGTTGTCTAAATATCTTATAGGCTATATCTCTATATACACATCACGAGAAAACAGCTGAATTTTAATGTTACTGGCGTAGTGAGAGCTTATACCCTGGGTCAATATATAGGTACTTTATCCCAGAAAATGAAAGTGATCCCATGGGATAGTCAAACAACTGTATCTCCATAACCAATATTCACGCAAAGAAATCGCGGGCACAACGTACGGTATACATAAAAATTTAATATATTATTAGCTGACTTGAAAATGAAGGAGGTTCTTTTTAAGACTGTATTTTAAGTGAATTTCGATTGATATATTTGCAAATTATTCATCGATTTAATTTATTCGTTTTAATTTAAGAAACCGTTGGCGGTAGTTGTAAATAATATTTTCTAAAACCTCAAATAGACAAATGTCACCTTAGTCTACCCGTGACCACGAACGCTGCAAAGTGCTCAAAACGTCGGCATGATAAAAATAATTAATATACGAGATTTAAATCCTTTTAAAATAGTTTTATTCGTTTTTGTTTTAAACATTATTTTTAAAAATCTTTAGTCAATGGATGGATATCTTCAAGCCTTAAAATAGGCGAAAATAAATCTTGCTATTATTTCTGTCGTAATAAAAAATACAAACATCGCTATCAAAACATGCCATTTTATGACATTTAAAGAGGTTGTTTTAGTACAAATATCAAAAATCAACTGTCAGTATGTAGCATTTTGTAATAGTGATCGTTTAATGTAATTACCCTGCAGGACAATAAAAGAGTTTGATTATACCCAGTCAAAGCATTACTAAATTTAACCCACAAACAAGTAAACGCAAATGGAAATTAATCATACACATATCATACACACACATAGATGTCCGAAAACGCATTTATCACCTAATAATGTTACGTTTGTAGTCATGCAATATATCCGTCAGTAATCGCTTAGACACACACAATTATCGCGTTACGTAAAATGTCAGGCTGTTGATTAGACAAAATTCACGTACATCAGTTAACTGAATATGTTAGCGAAGCCGGACATATTAACGGGGAACCGCTAAGGGGCTGATAATACAAGGTAACTGTTAATATACTCGCAATAATTTGCAGATAGGAAATATTAACGCGTTCGTACTATATCTTTACCCGACAGCGCGAAAGAGTGTAATGTGCTTATGTATATGTTTGTGGGTTGTGTGGTATATGTATGTGGGTATCTTTGTGGCAGTATTTATATAAATTTGTACATTTTTATAAATGTCACGTCGTTTGATTTGTCGTAACAGCGTGAACGTCATAAAAATTTGGAAGAATCAAAATGGCCGATTTTGGACGCCATAATGTAAAAAAGAAAAAGATGAAAATCGAAGAACTATGTCGAGTTGGGTATCGTTAAATAGGTATTTAGAAATATTTTAAGGTTTATCTTATAGTTTTACAAAAATAATAACCGTCTAAAATCTATTAAGATTTAAAGTTAGTAACGGTTCTCGCTTTAAGGTTTTTCGACAGAAATGAAATTGATACAGTACTACTCATGTAGTCCACATATGGTCTTGTCACGCAATCGGGTTCTTGATTTTTAAATTAATTATTTTTTATGTTTTGCTAGTTGATTCCCGCGACTTGATATGTGTAAAATAATTTTTTACATTTATTTAAATGATTGTATTTTATGTAGTATTTTCACGACAAAAAATGGCCTCTGAGATTATCGGTTTAACTATGAAATGGTAATAAAACAGGCTGACACCCCAACAGACAAAATTACGCATCGAAAATCGAAGACGCATTTTAATATTATGTTTTTGTTTATTTTGTGTTTACCTGAAAGAAGTGGTTGTAAATAACAGTTGAGTTCGTATTCCCCACGCTTTGAAAGGCAAAGTTTTCAGAGGGAACAAGTTTTTGATTTATTTAAAAAAATGTAACGAAATAAAATTAAACACACACACAAAAAAAACATTTATAAATAAAGTAAGACTACACTACATACATATAGTTTACCCTTATTTACTTGTAAACGTAAATTTGCCTCATTTAAAATAATTTACGTGAGTCACTATTTTTTTTATAAAAATCTAAAGTGACTTTTATATTTAAAACCATGGAGCCGACAGGAGCGTGTTTATAGTTTATTAAAAACTAAAATTTCACGGCGAAAAATCACGGCACCCATTAAATTACAAAAGGCTGTCTCTTTAAACAATACAGTGAAAATAAAATAATTTATACAGGAAAGCTTAACTTCAAAAGAGTCTTTCACTCAAAAATAAAGCGTGTTGTAGTACCTAAACAAGGTGGAACATT
This sequence comes from Hypolimnas misippus, assembly GCA_037950945.1. Lineage (NCBI taxonomy): Eukaryota > Metazoa > Arthropoda > Insecta > Lepidoptera > Nymphalidae > Hypolimnas > Hypolimnas misippus. The sequence goes on from JBBEEQ010000024.1 coordinate 5,807,223, forward strand.
GTTTTGCATAACAAAGAGAAAAAAAAACACCTAAAGGAAAACATAAAGCCACACTTTATTCTCAGAATACTTATTCAAATGAGGCTGTCCCTTCTAAGTTTGTTTTCAATCAAAAACTCGCACAGCTTTGTGCCGCTAAACTTTATAAATGAGACGATTATCCGCAACGCGGTTTGTTCGCGATAACGTGTCCGCGGTCCCGGCGAATGCAGACCTACGCCTCCGGAGCCACAGCCCAGCAAAAATATACCTCAAACATTAAGCCTTAATGGCTTAAAAACAGAAAACTTCTACCACAAATTCTAAAGATAAGTTAGAAATACCTAATTTTATAATTATTAATAAAATTAACAAATCCAAAAAAACAACATTAATGAAGCATTTTTTTTAATACTTATTTATTAATGCATTTTCGATACAGTTATATTCTAGATAATTATCCAACAACTTATAACCAAAATATTAACAGCAATAACGTAATTACGCAACACTTTTATATCCATTTACATGGGTATAACAAATATAGCAGCGAATACTCGTGCCACTTTCAAAGTCCTCCTCTCTGAGGCTCGCGCGGTCTGCGCCGTCCTGATAACCGCCGGTCACCTGCGCTGCATGAATTGCACCGCTTTTTAACTCTCATCCCCTCACACTGCTAACTTCATCCGGGTAAAGCGCTCGCACTTTATTTATGACTCCAAACTTGACAACAACGCGGACAGCTCTGTAAAGTTTGCCCGCGGAAAAAGAAAATTTAATAACGCGTACTATGAATGACTAAGCTTGCAATTTATTATAACATTTTATTAAAAATAGCAGTGTAAGTTATAAGTTAAATGCATAGAATGATATACTATCTTCTTTACTAAACGGGTTCTGGATATCTTAGTTTTCTGTTAAATAAATGTATTTGATATTTATTAAAAATTGGTAATAGCCTAAACAAAAAAAATCTGAAACTAAAACTTTAGTAAAAAAATCTTAAGTAAACCATAGATAATAGCGCCATCTTTAAATAAATCATTAACACTAGAAAGACTGAAACTCAGTATATACCATACTCAGTATATTTCCCAAAAAGCCGTAATAATGACTACTTTAGGCGATATAGGTATAATATATACAATTATACATATATACCAGAAATAAAGGAGGAGAACGTAACTAAAATTATCAATAAACGTATTTATATGTCGCAGAAAAGTCACAAAATTCTAAGAAATTGTTTTTCTAATTGAAATTAAAAGCAGTCAAAATTACTTCCTTAGGCAATCTAGTAATATAAAGAATTTTTCATAAAGAATTATACCTAAATGTTTGTTAGATATATGTATACAGCAGTAAATACGCTAAAATAAAACTTGAAATATTACTTAAGAATGCTGTTAATATAACTCGAAAACAATTCACAAAATGAAATGTGTATATACTCGTGTAGATAATAACAGAAACCTGAAAAGAGTACAATACTACGAACATAGCGAGTCTAGGAATAGTACATCAAGATTAGCTCGAGGCTGCAGTCTGATTACTCCGCCACGTAAAGAGAGCTCGCAGCCTCCTCCGATTCTAAGAAGAACATTTTGTAAATCCTATTTTAAAGAGACTAACTTCTTCGTCCAACCTCATAAATCCGACGACTTCAATTACATGCAAATAAGCTTTCGCCGCGGATAAATAAGAAGGGACTAATAAGCTTTTCATTTAAACACTACGAGCAGATATAAAATTCCGCACGCAATATTTCGCTCGGACGTTGTTTTTCTCCATTAAACATAAAACCAGTGTCGTTAGTGCGGCTGCGGCAAAGAAGTTGTAACGAGGTGAAGGCGCATTTGTTCCATCTCCAGTATTATAATATTATGTTGTGCCCTCGACGCTTACCCACTCGCAGCTTCTACAACTTTCTTTACAATTCTCTCAAAGGAGTTCTCCGTTCAATTAAATTATTTCAATTGGATTGCATAGTTTTTTTCCCTCGTTGAATCCGTTCAAAAAAATCTCGCAAAATATCGAGTTAGTAACGAATAAAAATAAATGGACTAAAAGTGGCCAATCGCCTGTTCAAAATGAATTGCAAACAATATTACATTTTGGAAACAATCTACGTTAAACCAAAAGGGAATGATGTGGCAGCTCTTTATATTGCAATTTTTGTATCCAAACAAAACGAATTTGCCGCGCAATCAAAGCGGGAATCCGATTGATGACATGGCGGAATAATTGTTTCGTGAAATTGAAAATATCACGGCTTGTGTCTGCGTAACTCCTTACAAAAACAGTACGCGGGGCGCGTGTATTTATAAATAATTAAGTGATCTCTCAATACTATTTTATTTTTCCTGTATACCTCCTGATGTTTGTATAATAAATATTATATTGGTTTTCAACAATAAAGACACTAAAGATTTACAATAATCTGAAATTGGCATAAAAATATTTCAGGTTATAGAATCGCACTAGATACATTTTTATTCATAAAATGTATATTACTCTTATCTTAATATTGCTAATGTAAAAAACGACTTGCTAAAAGAATATCTGAAAAAGATTTTAGTAAGCTATGTCGAAAAGCGAAAATACACCGAGAAACTTGTTTGTTTTTTTGTTTAAATAGAGGTGAAATATTTTTTCTATTACTCAAACGACTCCTGGAATCCACCACATCTGTGACGTGTGCTATAAAACTTTACCAATAAGCTATATTTCACAGTCAACTTCAATCTCAAATACCAATATATTATGAAGCGATTTCCTACATAAGTATAAGTTAAAGAATTGGAGGAAACTTATCGGAGTAGCTTCTCGCATATTCATTCTTTCGGACGCGAAGCCTAAGGTTTAGTCGTAGGGTTGTCCCCGAATAAATAGTCGAAACTAAATTAAACATTTACAACTATCCCATAAGTTTACTAAGGCCACCCAGACCAACTCTGCCAAAGGATAGATTTATGTTATTAATCTATACATTACTTTTTTAAATTAAGTATCTATAATCAAATTTTAATCACCCTTTTATAACACAAAATTATAATCGATACTGTAAAACATATATAACAATAAAATAGACTTTATTGATACATATTTTTTCACATGAAATTAATTTCAATAATTTATACATAAAATGTTTGATGTCCCTATTTGGTTGAAATCTACGATTTCTCCTTGCAAAGCTTTAATGTATCGTATTTCCCACGAAAGAGCTTAGATCGGCAAATTTTTATTCGACTACCTTGACAAAATACCTTACATGTTAACATATTATTATACTACTAGCTGTGCCCCACAGTTTCAACCGCATTAACTTGAAGATTATTTTTATATAATGCTTGCCTTCGCTACTTAAATCTGATATTGTTTACTGTTTCATTGGTTTAAATTTTGTTTTCGTGAAACACTTCGTTTTATTTATAAATAGATACAAATTTAATTTCTAACAAAAAAATGTTTAAGTTATTCCTTATAACATTAGCTATCTGTGAGTAAAAGTTCCGTAAAAATCAGTCCACCCGTTTCAGAGATTAGTCGGAACAAATAGACAAACAGACAGATAGAAAAACAAACAGACAGTCCGACAAAAAATTTGAATATTGTGCTTTTGATGTAAGTACCATATATACCTTAAAATGTATTTAGTTAAAAGCTTTTAATTTAAAATTGCAAACAGATACTTCAAAATTATTTATTTGTATAGATTGACGCTTTCAAGATAGGTTCTTGAATACCTATTATATAAATTTAATGTCACAATTTGAAAATTTTAAAATCATATACATATTTTTACGCGAATCTTAAAAAAAAATATTTTGTCTTTTACCTTTCTCTGTTCTTTACAATATTTGCAAAATTAATGGTTTAATTTTTCATAAAATTTAATACCTTATATTGACAACCTAATAATCACATTTAAAGATCTTCATATATACATATAAAAACTATTTTCATTTTATAACAGAATTTACTGAGCGTCATATTTCTTGCGCACTTTATAAATAGTGTCCTTTCAGAAAAACTGTTGTATTATATCTTTTAGATACAATATATCTAAAGAGACCTTTCATTTAGCGACAACCCTGTGATAAATGGTAACATTTTGCAAGATGTTTGTGCGTCCCAACTATATATGTAGACAAAAACTTAGTTCTTCACAAAAAGCACTTTATGAAAGAAAATCCGGTGGATCTTTTTGTCGCAAGTTGAATATCTATACGATAACATCCTTTGTTCACGTCAAAAATAAAAGACATGTTTTTAGGGTGTTACTTTTAAAATGAAAGCGTATTAAAGCTGGATTCAATTAATATTCATCGTCATAAGTTCTGGGAGCGTATTTGTCATGCGGTTGTCTCATTTCTCGTGTATGTGCTGTCACGAGCTCGGCTCACCTCAGAACTAAGGATCGCTCACACTGGAAAGCAACTCCTAGTTTTCACACCACTTGTCTGAGTTGGTGTGTTATTTGAAAATTTAAACTTACATTTCATATATTACACGTGTATGTTTTGTTTTAGTTCGTACGTTGAAATAGTTTTATATTGTTCACGTATCGTACGAAAACATGTAGGGATGCTACTTAACCATTTTTTTTTTACTTTAGAACAGAAAACGTATTTCAAGTATATTTTTAACTAATAATACTTTATTTAAATAGAACATAACATTTGAATTCCGAATGAAATTCAAGATATTACATTATATTGTTAATACAAATCTATTAATTTAATTATATGTGATCTACAATTATAATAAATATTAATATTCAACAGATATGAATCTGATGCGTTAATAAAAAGCGTAGTGCTTATAATCTGACCATTTAGCTGCTTAACCAACTCATCGATACGAATTCATAATGAAATTTTGAATTTGAATATCGTGCAACAAAATTCACTGACAGAATTATGTCTATTACAGGACCGATTGTACTGAACTACAATACCAATAATTGAATAATAAAATCCGGTATGCAATAAGTGCCCATCTAACTTTCACTAATGCACGCGCTGGGAATAATATCCAATGTGCGCCCAGCATAGGACTATCAAAACTGGCATTTATATGCATAAAGTTCGTTTATATGAAAATTCAGCGATAAAATAACACTGATTTTACCATGAGCCTCATATCAATACGTAAATTGATAAAACATTTCCAATCCTCTGGCTTTCCACTTTAATTCTTTTTAGTTATTTTTATATTAGAATTGTTTATTTAATATTGTGTACACCCTGAAATACTTTCAAGAGCTGAGGAACGAAATCTCTGTCTATTAAAAGTAAGATATAAGCAATCATTTTTGTTACGAGTAATAACCATCTGAAACGTTTATTAAGTTCTTTTCGAATTATAAATATATAATTTCTCCTTTCACGTTTAAATGAATTGTAACAACTAGTTTTACCATCGTAAAAAAACAAAAATTTTAAACACAGTTGCGAACGGCAACTTCAAAATCCCCTAAGATCTAAGTTTAAATTTCGCCAGCCGCACATACACTACTCTCAAAATAAAGCTAAGTCTCGCATTTACACAATAAAATTGTAACTTTGACGTCTCACGCCTTTCTCTACCAAGCCCAGGCGACTTGAGTGCAGTATTACAATAATGAAACGTACATTTCACTCCGAAGCAGACGAGGCGATGCTACTAAATACATACAACGTTCCCGCTCTTTCTTGACACTTTAGCTCGCCGGACAAGTTTACATCAGGAAAATATGTAAATGGTATTATTATTTTACTACAAAAGAATTTAAAATACAAACTGTTGACTCACTTTTAAAACTTTAAAGCCCTGTCATGACTTCTCATTAAATTAAATTGTTTATTTTCTGCATTGTTTGCAAGCTGAAATTTCACTATTATTTAATTTAAAAATTTAATAAATTTATTTCATAGTTGATCTTTTTTTATTTTGTAAAATTTCATCATTATATAAAGCTTTCAAAATCCAGATATCATTTTTTTTCAACTACCTCAAAGGTATTTTAGGCTATGAAACTAAAATGGTTTCCGTCATATCCACAACGTCATCATCAGTTAAGTGTATGACGGACAGGATAATCTACAAGGAAATCGAGTTTCCCGGTAATCGAGCGACGACATGGCCACCTATTGTCTAACTCTACGATACCAGTGATATTTTGCCCAATCCCAAGTAGAAAATGATATAGCCCCCTAACTGCAAAGCGATGTAGCAATACATCGACAGTACGCTTGTCAGTCACGTTGAGTGATCCGTTTTTTATTTTCTGTTTTGTATTCATTGTATCGAAGCATTTTTAAAAGAGAAATTTAAATTAAAACATAAACGTAAATTTTCAAACAATAAAAAACTATGTTATACAATACTTTATTAACTTAATATAAATATATAAAAACAACAATGTTTCTTTTTGTAACGTATTCATATATACTCATTTCGAATATAAGTATCAATATATAACCGCACAACATTCTAACAAAAAAAAAATCAAATATCGAATAAAACATCAAACATTTGACGTGAAATCACAGCTCCTACTTACGTAAACAGTTGATTATCTCATTCTGAAATTCGTAATCGACTTTAGATCGAGATTGCGTGGTATATAAGCTCGCGCGGACGAGCAGCATCGTCAATAATTCATGCGGCAGGCACGTCGTGGCCGCCAGCCGTTCCTAATTGATTCCTGATGCGGCCCGTGAGCTGATCGCATCACTGCCTCCTTGTACTGCCCTCCTAGTATCCATTCGCTTCATTACGTACTTACAGTACCGCGTGCGTTAAAGAAAAATTAGAATACTATCGAATTATGATCCAATAAAACGTACCAAACAAGATTACACTTTATCAGTTACCCATCTCGCTTCGTAATAATGTGTATAATTTAATCCATCCGCTATAGAATTTTTTGTTATGTAGGCGTTTGTAAAGGCTAGTACACACATGTTGTAGGCTGAAATAGGATTAAATGTTACTCGTTGTGATTGATTAATGAATGAAGATGAGATATTATACGAGCAAGTAATTCAGAATCGTTTAATTATATATGTTATACAAGTTCATATAGATTATGATAAAGTAACGTAACAACTTGAGCGGACTTAAACTTCGTTAACGTAGATTCCTTTTACTTAATTATGTAATATAATGCATATAGCATTCTCGACTTTGTGTATAAAAGAAATGAATATAATTTATTTTTATCTTCAGATAACTTTAAATGTATCTTCAGAAAATTTTCAATAGTAAAGCTATTCGATAACAGAACGAAATATCTTAAACTAACCTTCGATAAAGATATTTATAGTGAAATAAAATGTTTCGAATGCTTAAAATTTGAACGCAAATTTGCCTCTTACGCGACCTAATAGACTTGGCAACATTCTTTATTTACTTTACACACACACACACATTTAGCTTTAAACATGCTTGAAATTATTATTCAATATCGTATTCAAATATTCAATCAAAGCAGCTAATAAAATCACATTATTTACCTGAAGATAACGTAACAGATAATGATACTGAATTTAAGTTACATTATTAGAGAACGCTTCACAAGTATAACTAGGTAAAGTGAAAACTTATACCTGACATCGCAGCGAAGTCGCCGCGCCGTCGTAGTCTCTATGAGTGACATTAATGAGATGTGCGGGTAAATTGTTTATGCATCGCTTGCATACATATTTACCTGGGAGCATAACAGATCATTATTTTTATTATAACGTACGATGCTAAGTAAAAATGATACCATCGAGCGCTTTGTAAATAGCTGCTATCAGTTGAGCGAGACACTAATTACCCGTTAAAGGGTGAAAGGTCGCTGTGTACATATTTATTTAATTAACTTTATTGTGGTTTCTCTTAAATAGGGAGTATAATGTATGATAAACTTGATAAATTAAGTTGTAAAGAAAATAATTTTGGGACGATTGTAATTTATTTTATCCGTTATGTGGAGATCGGAGTCAATAATATTATTGTTAAGTTATTTCTTATAATGTCTATTAATTTTCTATGTGTACATGTAGTTTCATAACGATGTTTTCCTTCACCGCCGTGCACGAGATGAATTTAAATATAAATTTAACACTGAAAAACTCAGCGGTACTAAATGGGGTTTGAAACCGTGAGCATCAGTTGAGATCGATGTGCTCTAACCATTAGACCACCTCTATTTATTTAATTTGTTCTATATAAAAACAAAATTTTTATTATTGTTATAAATTTTTTTTTCATTCGAGGTTTTATACATTTACATTTAATAAATATGACTTCATATATTTCTGTCCATGTTTTAATTTAGTTAACATAATTCGATCACATTTTACAAAATGTTTCACATAATATTACGCTAGATAAATTTAGCCAATAGGTTTGATTTACACTCGATTCATACAATTAGTTGAAATAATTTTGGAATAGTATTCATCAATCACAGTGCTTATAAATTCTCAATCAATTACCGTTAATAGTTACGGGGTTCATTATTGAAACGATATTATAATAAATTAATAATTACGCCTGTCGCCGTTAAAGATACATTAAAAAAAATCTAAAATTTTAAATACATTTCAATATACTTGTAATTACTGATATTTTTATTATAAGAGTAATAAGTATTCATGTGTTTATGTGTTATATATCATTATATCTATGTATTTTTATTTCATTTGCACACCCCGCACTCAATACTCTGTTGCATGTAAGAGATTTCTTATAGCAAATACCGTCTTTGCAAGCTCTCTGTCTACAGATATATATTTTCTTTTGTTTTTTATATTTATCATTTGCATGCAATAAAGTTTAAATAAATACATAAATACTTAACATATAATTATTATGCGACCTTCATATCCCTTGAAGAACGGATCGCTCGTAACACATGAGGTTATATTATATTTTTACCTAAGGTTAACGATTAGTGTTAGTGATAATAACTGTGTTTATTTAACGAGCTGTGCGACACGTCGTAGTTAACTTACTTCAGATGTCGTACCAAAAATAAAGTCACGGATGGTTCTTTACATTATTACAGATTATAAATTACGCATAAATATTTATAAAAGTAAATATGACAAGATATAGAAAATTTTCTGTAATTTACACTTATGTATAAAATATACTTATGTATATGTGTATATATTTTTTTTAATCTTACCTTTATATGATAGACTTGTTAAGTTATATAAATATGTGATTATTGTTGATTTAAAAATGTATATTAATGATTTGATGTATGAAAAGATTATCTTTTTATTATATTAAAATAAAAAGTTACACGAAAATACTTCTATTAAAAAAATAGATACTTCAGCAATACAACAAAAATAATTGAGTCATATATTCAGCTATAAAACAGACATAAAATCGTATGAAGAATAAAACATGGGAAACTTTTGACTTTCATAAAAAAATCTGCATGGAATCCGCGCTAAATCTATTTGTTTCATCGTGCCACTGGTTCATGAAATTGAATTCAAAACTGCGTTTTGTAGCCGTCTGAAACCTGTTCCACGTTGCGTAATCTTTGAACGGATCCTTTTCACTTGTTGCGTAATTTATATCACATTTAGTGTTCGCAACATGTGTATGAAAGTTCTTACCGGGTTCGAGCACATGTCAGCCTCAGTAATAACGGCATGTTCCTTCGACACCTCAGAAACTACGCTTAATAATTATATCCCTAAATAACTACACTCCGTTGCGTCGGTAGCGTTTTAGTTATGGAGTAATTTTCAAGTGAAACAATGTAGTACTTGAAAATATTAATCGTACCTATTCATGAGGGTTTTTTATATTGTTATTTGAGTGCAATTTAAAAAATACAAAAATTTTGAGTACCCGAAACTTCAGTTAAAAAATGGATATAAATAACTCATTGTAGATCATTACGTTATACTTGTAACGGGAAATCATGGTATTATGAAGTAATTATCGGAACATGAAAATTTTAAAACAATGCGTCATCGTATTCCTCGAGAACATTGTATAACAATATATTTCGGAATGCATGACAACTCAAGCGCTCTCACTGCCGAGGAACGAGCAAACTGATTGGCAATACGACTGTCCAACAATACAATTTAAAATGTCTACGGCCTTTATTTATCAATGTTCGCGATATAAAAGTCGTGATCTTGTACGTCGCACACAATAAATGCCCGTCGCAAAATCCAGTTACGTAGCGAGCCTCGACAATTGATAGAGAAACTGTGTGCAACGATGAAATTTAAAAAGTCATTTATTTCGAAATGCTTTTTCTCGGGTCGCCCGCGGCAGAGCGATATCAATTTTATTTTCTGTCGTGGCTTCCTGGGTACGCGGTCGGGACATTCGCTTGTTGTAAATATCCTATATACGTCGGAATGGATTAGCTGCGAATGATGAAGAAATTTTAAATCATGTTGCATACCTACATCCCAATACCTAAAAATAATTACAAACAAATACGGGAGTTGCTATATTATTAAAAATTATAGTCTAGAAATCACTTTTATATATACATATAACTTATTAAAATTAATGTTTTGAATAATATGATAATAATAATAAAAAAAAGTGAAAATGTCTTCATTTTTTCATATTTCCACGATCTCTCATAATAAACACTAAAAGCAAGTGTTCAAACGTCATAGCTTTTAGTGCTTCATGGGTAAGGTTATTTTTTTTTTTATTTCAATCCATTTTCCTTGTTGTCCAAGATCACCGGACGTCCGTCGCCGTTGCGCGGTCAATGCAATTAAGCTTTGATCACCTAACGACACATTTTCTAGACGTTTGCCGTCAACGAGAATTACGCCTTGGAATATTATAAAAATATAATAAACCTTACTACAAGATGCCTTACTCACAACTTTGTTAAAGAAAAACTAAGAAAAATCGATTTCAAAAACAAAATTCGCAATTTCATTTAATTAAGGACATACTTATTGTAGTTATTAAGATTGAAAAAGCAAAATACTGTACCAATTTTGATAATAATTGAAATCCAACTGAAAGTATATATAACCTTTCACATACAAAATATTATTCAAAATCGTTTAAGTATTGACGGAGTTTTGAGATAAGAAACGTTAAAAAAACACTACGAATTAAGAACCTCCTCCGTTTTTGTTAAACGCTATATTAATAAAACGCTATATTTATAAAATGTATAAACGCTTTAAAGTTGTGCTTAAATACATTATTTATTAAGGATTTTATTTCGTTATTATTTTTCTGTCAAAGCAAATCTCCACATAGTATCAAATAAAAATTCAAAACTGACACAACAAACGAATTACGTCACTTCGCACGTGCGGATATTCGTGCAAATCTTGTACACACTGAGCGACTCGAGAGGATACAAACAAATGTTCGTCCACGACACTGTTTTGATATTTATGATGGGTAAGCGATACCGATGTGTAATATCATAAAAAGTTTTACATTCCAAGGTAACGATACGATCGCAACGACCCCACGATATTTTCAAGTTACAATATGATACGGATATCATTGTAAGAGATATTTTTATACTTATAAGTTAAATTTTGTTTTTGTCATGTTCTGACCCCTTATATTGAAAGAAAAAACGGTAATTTCCTTAATTATTGTTAATTTATGGGCATTAAAATTACCTTAGTCATTTTGTCTCAATGTTGTAATTATAATTTACCTGAGTCTTCTATTTTTAACCGACTCAAGAAAGGAGGTTCTTAATTCGTAATGTATATTTTATTTCTTTTAATTTTCTTGTATGTAACCTCAGAACCTATGTTGTATACTAAACGAATCTAATCTATGCTAATATTATAAAGAAATATTTTTGTAGATTTGTATGTAGGAGTAATCTCTGAGAGTACTGATCCGATTAGAAAATTTAATTTTCCGTTGAATAGCCCGTTTATTGAGGAAGGTTCTAGGCTATATTACATCACGCTACATTCATAGGAGCGAAGCAGTAACCATTAGTTATATATATTTAATATAAGCTGCCCCTTCGCGGTTCAACAAACTGATTGTTATATAAGAAAAAGAAATTGCGTATTGCACATTCGAAGTCTGTTCCTTTTTTTAAGTCTTAGTCAATCAATAATAATAAATTATATCGAATTATTTGCGAAGAGTTTCGACGAACATCTTGAGGAACTCTCGCTGAGCTGATGGATCAAGGGTAGGATACAAAACAGTGTTGCTTGAGACGGTACGCATAGTGAGAAAGTTCCTCAGCCTGGAGCCCTAGCTGCTGGACACTTGAGGTTTACGATAAGTAAAAAGAATAAATAAATGAAAGTTATATAGGAGTGCTTTTAGTGTGTACATTCAGATTACGGATCAAGGAGGCACAAGGTTAACTTGTTTACATCTCTTCGATCTCATATTTTATTCCTGAATTTTAAAATATGGAAATTGACAGTTGTCAATCATCGAATGTTTTCAAACATTTGCGTCAATGGTTTTTATTAAGTAAAATAATTCAATATTAGATCTACACTACTCTCTATACACTAAATAATATAAAATATTTATTTGTACGAGGTTTTTTTATAGGATAGGGAGCAAACGAGCTGACAGATCGGATGAAAAGTGAATACTGCCGCCCATAGACATTAGCAGCACCAGAGGAGCTACGAAATGCGTTGCCGGCCTTTTAAAGTTAAGGCCATTTAGGTACAAATTGAATTGCATGATTTATTAATACATTTATATATACTTTTATGTACCGATGAAATAATAATAGATTGTTATAAGTGTTGTTGTGTAGTTGAATATTTATGTTTTCTGTGATTTTGGCAATAGTGACGTTTTTTCCTCGTTTTCATTTTCAAGTATGTGTATACAGACACAAGATGAATTATTTTCACAAATTAAGTGGTCCACCGGTGGCAAATTCATAAACCGGTGAGATAATTTATTTGATATTAAAACTTACAAAATTTACTTTATAAAATTACGGTATATAAGGACGAATTTGATAAAAAAAATTCCTTGTTCCTAAAGTAAATGTCCAAAATAATGAAGCGTAAACCCTAAAAAAATAATAGATTTATTTTTTGTAAGCTTTAAAATATTCATTTATTGATTTGTATTAAGTATCTTTAATTAATACGTGAAGCAAAAAAGGAACTCTTTGCCTTTCTTTTTAAGAATATGGCACGCACGAGAAAGTGTGAAATTAGATATATTTAAAGTCTATATGGAGAAGAAGTGCAGAAAGCTAAAAACTATATAACATTAAATATATAACTATATAACTATCCTTTGCTCGCTGCTTTGCTCGCGTTCAAATAGATTTTGTTTAAAAATAAAACGCATAAAATATAGCCTATGACAATCTAGAATAATACGTTTTTCAAATGGTACCATAATTTTGAAATAGGTTTTAATAGTTCCGGAGTTTACTTATATATAAATTTTGCTTTGTCTTTATAGTGTTAGTATACATATTCTATTGGTATAAATATGTGTTACAAATAAATAGGCTCATAAACGTTTAAAATTAAAAATATAATATGTGATAAATAAATATAATATGTAATCATAAGTGGAAATTATCAATATTTTTCTAAAAGCGCCTCTCAACTGTGAATAACCTATCCTCTTTAAATAATTAAAATTGTTCAAATATTAACAAAGCTTAAAGTTAAAGTGGTCATTTGATTACGAAACCCACACTTACTCGGAAACCTCTGTAGGATTTCAATAAATCTCGATATAGTGAAAGTATATTTCCCGCAATACTTATTACGAGAAATTAAAATCCTTTCAGAGCAAAATTAAAAAGAACCGTATTTTCGTAAAATATTTTAATGTGAAGTGATTATATTACTGTGCATTAAAGCCTTATTTACTTTTGAATTTATTTCGTGTGTCTTTTATTAAAGTAATATAAGAACAAGCATGTGTATGTGTTTCTTTTTTCCATCACGATTTATTAAAGCCTTAACAAATTTAAATGTTAGTGGTATTGCTAGAATCTTCCTAAATTTATAAAACTTGTATGATACATGTCAAGGGTATCGTAATAAATCAACTAGGATCCATTATAGTGTCTGTTTATCCGCGGGTTATCTCAAAAATCATTATTACAAGAAAGCTGTAGATATTTTCGCATGAATTAACAATGTAATTCACATCAACAAAGTAAAAAAATTCTTTACATATAATTAATTTTTATGACACTTTCCCTACACGTGAAGTTGGAACAGAACCCAAAAAATTATGCGTGACCCGACACGCATAACCGGTTTTGTCCTAATTAAAATTGACTTATAATTTTTTTACAGTTACTTCAAATTCTTTGAAATTTTTTTTATTATTTTCATATCTATATATCTTACATATTAAATATATCAATATTAACTACGTTAGTACCTATATAAACAAATAACTACCCTGTAGTGGACAGGGTATAAGGTGATTCAGTAATAAACATGCATCCCAACACTTAAACTTTGTTTATAATAGAAGTTGGATAATTGAATTAGGCGGACAGATGGTTTAAAGTTGTAGTAATATTTAATAATATTGAAATAAACCTTTTGACGTGTAAATTTAAAAGTGACGCTTCATTCGTGTGTTGTTTAACAATTTTTTATTCAGTCTAGTTAACTAGTTTAGGAATATTTTATGATATTTGTTTATGTCAGAAAAGTAAATTCAAGCTTTAGTTTATATTTTGACTTTTTTTATTTGTTACTAACACTGTACAAAAAATAGTAGAGACCCATATTTGTGTAAAGCCTGTTGATAGAGTTTTCTTATCAAAATATCGATTAATGTTCGATTCGATTCAACAAATTAAAACTACAAATTTGAACACTTAAAAAATTATTAATTGTTCAATTGGCATTATATTCTATGCTTTGAATAATAAATAACATAAATATAAGATATAATATATCAGTTCAACTATTCAAACGTTCCTAGAAACGCTACCACCCTAAGCACTCCATTCGTGTAGAAATGAAAACACTTTATCAAAAAAAAAAAAACTTAAAAAAAAAAGATAAAAATTTTACTACGAAACTCGAGCCGTCTCCAAGTACCCACTCCCCTCAAGGAAAAACTGAGGAAAAGCTAAAACACAAAAATAAAAACCTTAACAAAATGACTTTGTAATCCTATCAAACACTTTATATTTTCCTCTTTATAAATTAAGTTATATAATGATTTCTGAATCAAATAAATTAAAAGATTACGTCTTCTCTTTATACTAAGAAAATATTTTTGCACTCGTTCGGGACCGTCGCCTCGTTCGCCGAGATATCCTTATCCCGACGGCATAATATTCGAGAAACAATTTCTTTCGAGGCTCGCTTAAACAAAAAATAATTTATATCGCACTTAAAATAACAATCACTAAAGACGAGCCACGAGGTTTGCGGTCTATGACATATTACCGAAAATTTGCGTAATGCTAACACCGTTCGAGCCCGGAGCGCTTTTTGCGAGATATGAAAAGTAAAACGTTTATAATACGGGCGAGAATGAAGTATGGGTGGTGGAGTTAGAAAGAGAAAAGATAAGAAAATAATGCGCCCCCATATATCATTACAATCGCCAGAATTCGCAAGTCGGCCGGGCTGGCCACCGACCCTCTTTAGACGCACGAGAATTCTGCAAACATTTAACTGTACCGGGATCATTTACACCGTATTAGTATAATATAGATACTTACATTTTCATCTCTGTTAATTCAATGTATATTGATACTGTGACAAGAATCGAATATAGCTAACAGGTTAATAAAAGAAAAATAGGATGCGTACATTTAAACGATTAATAAACAAAGATACCAGTGAAATTAATTTAAACTTTTATGATAACATAATTTGTGTGACAAATAAAGATTAAGATAAGTCATGTATCTTTATTGTATTAATTAAAAAATAAAAACAATTTCGTTAAAGGTCTAACTTTATAATCTTTTAATTATTTATTTTCTTACAAAACGATAAAACTCGTAAAACCCTAATAGAGTGTCCGTAAATGAAAAAAATGTCATCCAGGTGCGTAATAAAAGTTTTTTAAGCGTTTTATAATTTATTGCTTACTCTGCGAAAGGTGAAATATTGCTTTGTAAGGGAAAGCGAACTAATAACATTGAATGAGGCACACTCACCCACTACACTTTTAGGCAAAAACTCACTCTTTCAGAAATTTGGCATATTATGCTAAAACATAATAGCTATGTTTCGTACGGTGATTGAAAGAGCCCAAAACCTTACCCCCCATTCCTTTCCTTACTTCCTATTCGCTTCTATCGCTTATTTTTAATCTAGCAACGTATTCTTGGCTTCTCTGATATTACAAATGTCCAGCTGTGATCACCTGTGTCTCGCCTATTCATTTCCCAGTTATTTTCACTAAAAAAATATAAATAATTTGCCTAACATTATTCAATTACTAAAAATTTATTTGATAGGCATACCTCTCCACTACCTTATAATGATGACAAGATATATCCATTACGGCAAAAGTAATCCTATTGAGTAGAATATCGACGAGTATACCGACAGTAAAACTGTAATGTAAATACGATATTTAAACGTAAATAAGATTTCAATTAAAAGGATTATAATGGAAAAATATAATATGAAATATTGTCTGTAAATGTCTTCATCGCGCAGGAACCACTGCATAAATTTTAATAAAATTCAGTGATGATACTTTATATCTGGATTTAACACATAGAGTGATATTTATCTCGAGAATGTAAGGGTTCCCGAAGGATAGTCGAAAATGTTATCTTCGTAACCAAAATTTACGCGTCTAAAATCATAGTCATAATCTTGTCTTTATTAAGTTTGGACGAGAATGATTGAGTTTACGTAAAGCTTGGTCAAACATTTGTCACTGAAGTCGTAATTTCAATGTTGTTTACTCTAAAAGTCTGCTGTAAATGTTCATAATACCCATGTGGGTAATAAATGTATATTAAGTAATTTTAGACCATTCTTCATGCTAATTATATATTTTTTATAATCAATGAAAATCTCTATCACTCCTTTATACGTGGTATTTATTAGTGCTTTCGTTATCTCTCGCTTTAAATTAATTTTCTTTTAAGTAGGTTACCTCAGAGGTGTGTGAAAATATTTGAAATATCGAACACATGATTGACGCTAAATTTAACCTACCCACACTGTAGGCTAAATAAATATCTCAAATAGATATATTTGCGTTCGTTATCTACCTAAAATTTATGGTTTATTGTATTGTAGATATAAATAGATTTTTCTAGAATGTCAATGAATAAGTAGTATTTAGATCACGTTTACTATATTAACAATAATTTATATTTATTATTCTCCACATTCATTGTTTTAATGAACAGAATATTCTACAAATTCTAAAAACTTAAATTTTTATAATTATTATACTCTAGATTTTCCGCACCGTTAGAACGAACACATATATTATTCGGAAATACTCTATCATGTTAACGTTCAAAGCGGCAAATCAGCTGTAAGATTTATTACACTTTAAAATAATACTAAGTCAACTGGAGTCCAACTGGACGTCAGAAACTAGTGGGTTAATGAGTTCCCAGATGCTTGAGCCATTTCATTTGCTTACACATTCGGCAAACTAGACAAATTATTGCGAAGTGCGCCGAACATTCTTGGGATTAGTTAGCTCGGTCACTGCGGACATCAGTCTTTCAAATATTGGCTCAAGAAATTCACGTTCGAATACATAATTTTGAATTGTTAAATTAAAAAATCTTATTCGGTTAGTACTGACATCTTTCAGACCCTTTTCTGGAGAGGATCCCTTAATATAATTATACTGTCTTCACTCGGTTGGTTTTGACGACATGCTCGTTATTTGTTTTGCGAAAAAAATTATTCAATAAAGTGAAGTAAAAAAATATATAAAGGCAGAGGGACGAGTTTTTTTTATGTTCGTGTAATGACTTTTAATAAGGTGTGGTTTAAAAGGAAATAAACTCATGTCATTTCATCGGATGATAATTTTAAAATGTTTGCGTATTCGAATTATGTTATAATAAAAAAAATTGAAAATTTAACAAATTTCAACGAGTCTTAAGAAAATTTTTCTGCTATAAGTTAGTTAGAAAATATGTATCCTGCTGATTCAGGTCAAGGTTATGAAGTTATGTTGTTTTTACATCATTCATAGTATAGTAAATTTCGAGTCAATTAGACCCGTAGAAGTAGCTCAAGTCCTTTCAACGACTAGAAAAGGGCTAATAACGTTCAAACTTCTGAACAGGTCTTTATAAATTATAGCTAAAAACCATCTCGATTACATCAGCTATCAAAAAAAACTGGACCGAAATTGGTTCATTCGTTAAGTAGCCACGATGCCACAGATATATACACATCAAACACCCCTCTTTTTTGGTCAGGCATTAAAAAGTGAAGCATGGTTGCTTTTAAAATCCAGTAAAAAATGTACTCTTATATTATAGATAACAAAAATTTGATTGTAAATAAGTTTGTAAACTATTGATCCGATTTGTTTTTTTTTTTACCCTGGTTTTCTCACATTGCGGAAGGTTATAAACTATAAGTATTACATCACGCTATGAATCACAGGAAGCTGGCAGATAGTATTTAAATAAACGCATTGACAACCGTATTTATTCACTGAATAGATACTTATTTTTGAATGAAACTCCGTAACTGAATTCAATATTTCTTTGTCTCAATCCATGATGGCTTCCGTGTAAACTATAATTAACTACAGATAGAAGATCGGTCTGTTATAGTTGGTGTAAAATTAATGTGCGACAATAACGATCGTGCCATAAATTAGACCAAAGCTGAGCTGTTAGTCAATCACTCTTATTGTTAAATATAGTTTAGTCGAATATAAATAACACGCCAATGTTAACGGTTGTTTTGACTTTTCTAATAATTCATTTAGTTATTACTAATGATGATTATATTTATTATTTTCTAATAAAACTCATTCCCGAAAATATATCTTACTATTTTGCAAAAGACTTAACAAAATTAATATTAAATAAAAAAATTTAATTCAGAATCGAAAGACACTTTATTCGAATTGGATTTTTAAAGTACTTTCGAAACGAACTAAAAAAAGACATAAATCAGTCATGACCTGTTATAAATTTATTCTTCATAACTTATAACATTGATTAATAATAAAAATTGAAAAATTCATAACGCTTTTAAGTTAATAATAATTGCAGAATGACTAAGGTAAATAATAACCGGCCAATATATGCATGAAGAGACCACTTAATAAAATTACATGAGCGAATGACAGCGCGATATCGTAATGGCCATAGATAAATAACGGAATTTACAAAATGATTGATAGTTTCGATACAAAATAGGGCGGTTATAAAATGGAGGCGCGGTTGCTATCGATAAATACTAGGCGTTTATTACTATTGAATTCTGTGTATTCAGTTATGCAATGATATTTTTAAAGCTATAGATATGTTAGCTTCATACAATTTGATGTTGAAATTCTGTATCCATTTTTTTTTTCATTTTACTTGTTGGCTTAAAGATAATCTCGCCTGTCATTAGTTTGTGCCCAAAGTAGGGGACATTTTGGGTACAAATATCTATGAATTTTAAAAAAATACTTATAGTTATAAAATAAACGTAGTTAACAAATCAAATGTGAAAAATTTTGTTAGTTTACTTCTTCACTCTATAGCACGTTAACGGCTTTGAGAAATAATCTCATATCATGTAGGCACTAATACAGGCTATTTTAATATCATAAATGTTACCACGTAACACATTTAATAATTCAATTTAAGTTTTGATTATCAATATTTATTTTTCTACTTAGTATTCTGGGAATATTTGAAGTATTTCAATTTAAATTGATTGAATATAATACTCACTACCATACTGGGGATATTTCAACGAGTTTCTATTATGTAAAATTAATTGAACTAAAAGTTTGTCATCAATCTGTAGCGACTAAACCAATAACCGACCCTTTGATATAATCTCAAATAAAAAAAATAAAGCAGATCAGCCACACAATGTTCGCACTTCTAGATGTAAATCTAACAAGAAATTTACATTATGGACAATCGAAAATTTGATTCAAATATCATACGTTTTTGAACGCAGTGCGACGCGCGTCGTGAGACTCCCATCCATTGCGGTCAATTTGGCGTAATGTAATCAATTGCCGAACCAATAAAATAAATCAGACGGGACAGTTTTAATTGATACCGTTCAGTATTAACTGCGAACACCCGAGCGCACTTGCTAGCTTCAAAGAAATTACTTCGACAACCAGTTGCTCTGCAGACGCTCTTGCGATATACAAACGCCAGATCAATACACTACTTGCCACGAAACCCAATAAAATGAACATCGAAATATTTGTATTATCCTTTAAAGTTTTAGTTGTCATTGGAAAGCAAGTATAAATTAAAGTAACTAGCTGATATATTTTTGAACTCGACTTGCCTCGCGGTTTGACCCGGGTCAAATTTCAATACTTGTCGAATAGCTCGACGTTTATAGTTAATAATTGTTCCTACTTAGTGTTACTGTTATGTTTTATATTTTAATTACCTTCCGCAATAAACAGGCTGTATAAAATATGAATATTTATTTTAAAATTATATTTTTTTTTATATCAGAATTGTTAGTCCCAAAATTAACGCATATTGATTTTATATATTATGTATAGTATAGTACATTTAATACTATATTGCTTCTACTGGTAATTATAGAAAAAAAAATTCTAACATATGCTACGCAATAAATATCATTTTGACATTAATCTTTATGCCCACTCATTCCGTTTGAAATAATGACATTTTTTCTAAACGGTCGCAAAATATGTATATAAATTATCTGCTCAAAAAACGAGGTTCAAAATAGGAGAGGTATTATTTTTACAAATCGCTCCCGAAACGTGTCAGAAATGTATCACATCGCTTTTCACGGTGAAATACCGACTAACTACGGATCGGAATATATTTTAGCGTTTAAATCCATTCGATATATCAATATTCAAATAAAATATTCGTCTCAAATGTGAAAAGCTGTCATAGCCGACCAACAATAATGTTAAGTGGTCCGGTCCGAAATCAGCTTTTAACCGAGCTTTACTGAATTGATAAAACACACCAGTCCATATATGTGTATCTCTGAATGTAAGATGTAATCTCTGAATGTAAAATTTTAAAGTTTTATCGTATCGAATATTGATTTATATTTTACTGTTTTCAATTTATTAAAAGACTTACTTTGTAATCACTTAGTTTCAAGGACTGTACAAAATAAATTTATTTATATACATTTATATGTTATTCCTATTTCTGAATAGAAATACAGATAAGCGAAACAAAAGGATATCATCACACATAAACGAATCAACATATACCTACTAACAGTAGCTAAAACAGCAATTCACATTAACTCTATTGTTTGTAAAATTATATTGTATATCAGCGCATCGGATAGCCAAACAGTTAATTAAGCGAAACTAGCTTTAATCAAATCGGTCACAAATTACACAGGCGGCAAACAATCAGGAACAATAAAATAGACTAGCCTTTGAGTCCAGGAATGATTGAACGGGGCGTTTCGATACCGTTTGTTTATTTACATATCGACTCAATTAACGAATACGCTGAGCTCATTATCCATTCAAATCGCAATCGTGGCATTCCCACGTTAGCCGATTTTCCGCGAAAACTCAATGAAAACTTCATAACAGTGTTGACTTTACGCTCGGAAACGTATCGCGTAATGGCCTTTGTCGTGTACAAAAAGCGACTGATCCGGCCCAGATCCGCTTTGTATACCCCGTTTGCTTTAGTCAGTTGACAACATAATTATCGAGTACTGTGCAGCGAAATGGGCCGGTCATTCCACGTTAGACATAGGAGCCGCATCGTAAATGTAAAAGAACATAGCCGGCTTCCTTTAAACCAATCAAAATTGTCGGTTGTTGTTTTTGTCATACCTTCACTTTGCTGTATATACTTTTTTTTTTCAAAGAGAACCGGAAGCATAACCCCTTCTCCCTCCCGTTCCATTACTTCTTATTCCCCTGTATCCCTTATTCCATTTTAAGCTGGCAACGTAATTGTGGCTCCTCTGCTGCTGTAAGTGTTTATGGACCGCATGCAACCTAAAATGAGGTCATCTGCCTGCTCGTTTGTTCTCTCTCTTCATAAAAAAGTATACACTTTGACAATGACATAATGACACGATTACTATATACTATTTTATATGCTGCTTAGGAAACTAAGTGTTTTCAAGCTATACCTAAGTAGGTAACATATATTTAGGTTTTTATAAATATAGATAATGAATATTTATACTTCAATACCTTAAGCTCTATATTGTAATGTTAACTTTAATAGTTTAATAAATAACATTGTTATTACGATTTATTTGTCCGGACATTATATTATTTTTATTTTTCCGTAATTAATTAAAACAATATTTTAGTTAAACGTTATAGGTACTTTCGAATTAATCTCATGATATTTTTTTTTCAAATTATTAAAATCTTAATACCTACAATTAAATGAATATATAATAAAATTAAAACATATCATATTAAACTGAAATACTTAACATTAGTTACGACGAAGATACACATTTAAGGAAAAATGTTCATGACATAAAAACTCATCAACGTATATCATAAACGGTTACATTTTTCATTCTCGTAATGCTGCCGTAATGAATGCACCGCAAGCCGCTGCAACTGAACCAAGTAGATTCAACTACAAATACTAGATGGCGCTGCACCGAAAGTTTACACAGCGATAGAATATTCTCGCAGCTACTTTACTAATAGATGTCGCTATTGAAAACTCTTTTTAGATTTATTCGAAATTTAAACGAATTTTCTTTTTTCTTAGAACAGGAATGACCAGCACTTTTGTGCTTTAATTTCATAAATAATTTATTTTATTTAGATGACAAAGTACGGAAGGTTTTTTTAAAAAGGTATTTGCTGATTAATAAAAATATTTTATTAAAGAATAAGTAATTATAATACATTATATTTAATTTGTTTTTCTTTCATTTAAATTACACTTTTAAATTGTAACATAGATTAAGTATTTTAACGGCAAAAATGCAATATAAATTTTTAAATGATATTACGAATTGACAAATAGCAAAAGGATTTTACCTAAATTACGGTGTGCCGTGAGGATATATTTTTTAATATAACATGATTACAATGAAAACTAAAGTTAATTATAAAATGTAATTCAATACTAATAATATAAGAACAGTAACAAATAATAACACAATATACACACGTTTTACGTAAACATGTGTCCTACACGTGAAGCATTAGTGGCTACAAATACAAAAAGGACGTGTAAAAAATATTTAACGATTCATCTTTCACCGGCTGGCCCCGTTCATCTCTCGTTAGAACCCTGTCAATCATCACTTCTTCGGTTAAACTTAGACCAAAAACATAATGAAGTAAATTAGAGATGATGTGAACACGTGGACAACCGTGAAGACAAATTTTGAAATATTCATTTACAATATACACTAAATCTATGAATTATATTGGGTATAATTTATATAAATTATTAATTATTACATTTTACTTTAAACCAAATTCGTATTTGTGAAATATCACAATTAACAATCCACATATGTAGGTAATGATCTAAAAATTCAATTTTTTTTTTTCGCTTTTATCTATAAGTGATTGAAAATATTTTAATCGACTTCAACTTTCAGTAAAGAGTATCTGAGTGACTTACAAACACCAAAGCGATTCCAATGAATATGTATTGCTGTATTATATACATTTGTTATACACATTATACATATCTGTAAGCCTTATCGTCTAGTGTATGCAAGATGCAACATTTTGGTAAAGGATACATTGAAAAATTAACTTACTAGGAAATACAATTAACTATAAATGAGGGTCCCTCTTCTTACCGTAAACATAAATTATAAATTTATCATTCATAAATTAATCTGGACGATGTGTGAATTTTTAGAAAGAGTTATAAGACAAGAAAATAATATAATATTATAATTTATTACACAAATATATTCCTTTAATATTTGTGAACTTTTAAATTTAATGTTGACAAATGAAGTACCGACGTTATATTTTTAAAAAATATCCCAGTTAACGTAGCTATGAAGTTGATGATGCAAAACATCTTAAAAGCGAGCTCTGTAAAAATAGTCAAAGTTTTATGAGTATTTGACATAATTTTCTCTTGACAGTTCTTGGTTTTTCAATATCCATGATTAAAATGAAAGCTGTCAAGTTTGATTTAGTGGAAACTGCAAATAGGTAATGACAATATTTTTTTTATTTAAACACGGTAAATGTGTTCTATACTAGATCCGCCCGCGGCTACGTCCGCGTGTAATGTTGAAAAAAGTAGCCTATGTGTTATCGTGATAAATAAAGTATATGATTTTAAAGTTTCATCAAAATCTATTCAGTTTTGTATAAAAAAACATCCAATCACCCTGACAAACTTACACACATATAGTAGTAATATAATCAGAAATGTAACATTTAATTATTCCATAAATATTTATAAAAAAGTAAAACTATCTTTACGTCTGATAAGAACTAACTCACTTATCGTCTGCAAACCAAAATAAGAAATACTGTTCTTATTATTATTACCAATACTTTTGTGACGTTGCAAACCAACGTCACAAAAGTATTAAAGTCGTTTTAAGTCATAAATCAGATTTTTATATCATACGATATTTTAAAAATATATTTATAAAAAATTGGTTTTTTTTTTTACATAAAAAAGAGTTAAGATTTAAATTTCTTAAACACATTTCAAGAAGCATTTGTTTCCGACAACGCACGTGACTCAAGGAATGACTGCTTTAAAAATTTATGTAATGTTTTATTCCATTAGCAGCGTTGCATTTTTTAATTTTTCATATTGAAGTTATAACTCTCCATGAAGATAAAATATGGACTTAGCGTTATTTTCTTGCAGACAAAATTATTATTTCAATCAAACTAAAATATATCTCCGAAACGACAGAGATTTATACCGTTTTATTAAAAACTCTGTTAATGTATAGAATCTAAAAATAAAATCTATAAAACACTTACCGTTCCCACCCACAGCTAAGACCGTCGATTGTCAACAAAGTTTCTGTCGCGATTCTCTCTAATCTTAATTGAAAATTCAATCATTTATTCATCTGATCAAAGTAGTTAAGGTCCCTAATGGTTAGCGTGCCTTTTTACCTTATTTTTACTTCGTATTAAAATGGCTCTCTAATTTTCTCTATTACGGAACGAAAGTTATCGGTGCAAAGTGCCTTAAGGGATTTTTATTCTTCAATTCCTTGTTATCGCTTAAGAAACCAATTGACGTCTAACTTGAATAAAACTACTGAGGTTGTTAACATCGAAGTTTTAATCAAATGGTTTTATAATGCTTTACCCAAATGCTTAATTATACTATCTACGAATATTTCCCGTGATAGCTTAAGTTTATTAAACTGATTAATTATCTAATCATTATCTGTGAAATTCTATTCAAAAATATAGCAATTAAGAAAAATCGTCTCTAATATTTGTATTAAAAATAAAACTAAAATAATGTAACAAAAATGAGTTCCATTAACATGTTAATAATACAGAGTCCATAAGAAAAGTTGTCGTTTGTACATTTCCCTGCATCAAAAGATCCAGCTATCCGCATTTATTTTATTCATCCGTCAAAACAATACAACGGCTTGCGATGTTAATATAATAAAATAGCATTACTGTTTGTCTCAATATTTATCCAACCTCGGAATAGAATAAGCAGACATCCAAGCAGAAACCCCTCCTACGGGAATAGAAGGTAAAAGAAAAAAATGCATTTATACCAGCGTTATTGAGTTTCCAATAACGAGTGATAATGAAGCGGCTTGGCAATATTGTGGAGACCAGGGTTCATCTGATATTCATAGCGTTATGAGTATTTCTTGAGGCTTTAGCTCCACGTGTTTCAAATAAAAATTATTTACCGATTGCTTTATCGAAACAACCGGGGAAAGTGATCGCTACGAACTATATGATGATGATTAAATATTTATGTGCATATCACGTGCACTATTATGGGTGAGGAAAAATATTTTTATATCATTTTCCTTTACTACCAGTACGCACTAAACTAATATGTGTAGTTAAATAAAAATTACGACTAAATTAATTTGATAATATCCCATTTGTCCGCGATTCTATACAGTTTGAGTGTATTTTTAGAAAACACAAAAAAATAATGGATAGATAATGGAAAAACAAAAGTTCGTAAGCTAATCTAAAACAAAACAACGAAAATACGAGTGCACGAAAAAGCGAGTGCTTTGCCTAAACCGTGTATTCTAGTCCAAGGACCCTATTTGCGGTGGACGGACGAACATGAGATCGATCGACCGAATCGGTCACTGGCCACCGATAAAGCAACGTCACTTGCCTACGCCATCTAACCGAACGAATAAAAAGACCTATCGACCTAAATCTATTGTTTGTAGTGAAAAAGTTAAGTCAGCTTGTTATTGTTTCAACGTGAAAGGGAGCTTAAGAACGATGGTTTCGTCGTAACACGATGTTTCAACTGTGTATTTCTTCTTTAAATTTAGTAAAAACTCGTAAGCGATATTGTTTTGACATCTGAATTGATTGTTTGTGTATACGAAGATATATGCTGACAAGCAATAATGTGTCAACCAGAAAATGACAAATTTTGAGATATTGATGTATTCTGATAATGCGTTACGTTTTTATTAAAAAAAATCTGGTCTTCTAAACTAAATAAATATTTTATTTTAATTTTTCGAATATTGAAGTGTGTCCCATATTTTGTTATGTACAATATTTGAAAAACTTATTATTATATAATATTTTTTATCATACAAATCTACTTTTAATTAATAAAACCTTTTATTAAAATAAAAATAAAAAAACAGGTGGATTTATACTACTTCAAACAAATTTATTAAGAATAGGTTTGACATCTTTAGACGCCATTTTCTCAAAATGAAGTCCGTGTGGCTTGCATAAATAAAGAATAGAATTACTTATCAGCGTCCATATGTATGTATACTAATTTGGAAATCTGAAGTGTTTATTTGAAATTCTACTGATTTAAAAAATATTATTCTGTTAGATGGCCGTTTGTCCATATTTATTTATACGTAAGTAACTCTGTCTGACTATTTTTTATATAGTCATTTCCGACAGTTGAACCAATTTGGATTAATTTTGATAAACAAATAGATTGAACCTTAGAGAAGGACATACTTTATGTCGTGAATATAATACCAGAAGGGGATGAAATGATGAATGAAAGTTTTTACGCAGAGTAAGTTGTGGTGATCATCTCGTTGTTTATAAACTTCTTGGTTGTAGGCTATATTACGTCGTAACTCTATGAGCCAATGGGTATCAACATAAACGTCACGTCACATGTACGGTCTGTAAAACATGCAATACGACAAGCTTAACCAAAATTATTACATATAATTTATGTCTTTAATATACACGATTTTTAATTTTGTAGACAAAGTATGTATTTCAAAATACTTCATTCAACATTTACTGAATGAATCTACAATAATTACAACAGAACATCGTATATATTTTCTCAAATTCTCAAATGTGGAACAATAAGTGCTATCGCGGTTTTCAAGCGAGGCTAAGAGCTCAAACTTTGTGAGAATTTATTTCATTCTTATGGTACTATTATGCCGTTCTCAGCTACACAACATAAATAATAATGCGGACCGTTATAGGGTCATTACAGTCGGAGCGGGCAGAGTGACGTTACAAGCCCCTCCTACCTCTCACGTACTGTGTACACTACAGTCTGAGTTATACGATGAATTAGTCTTTCGTGATCTAATTTTATATCAGTTGTAAAATCGCGAACGAACATTGTAGGAATTCTGTTATTGAGGTATCTTTCGACCAACTTCAAAAAGGAGGAAACTTTCAATTCGCAATAGGTGTTTTTTTTTTCAATAATTGTTACCTCAGAATCCCGTGATATATGAAAAGATATACATACTAACAGATTACCCCCATAGAATTTTTATGAAAATCGGTTTAGTAGTTTGATTTTTACATCAAAATAATTGAAAAAAATATGTCATCCAAGTAAACGGAATTGCATATTTCTCTCTTGAAGTCAGTTTATTTTGTTACTTTTACTTTTTTTTAAATTTTATTGGAATATTTGCCTTTTGAGAGTGTATCATATACATATGGTCATCATTACTAATAAATAATGAAATAAATAAATAGTGTGGTCCCAAAAGAATTTAAAAAAAAACATTTATAATTGCTATTTCAAAATCTTTTTTCCAATTATAAACGTAATTAATACGATTTCAATTAACGTCACGTTCAGTGAAATAGGAGTTCATTAAACTATAGAAAACTTTCACCTTACGTAATTTATATTAATAAATATAATTGACTTTGATTGTTGGTTTAACGAGACTCTTACTTAAGAAGCACTTAAAGTTACCGGTAATTTACAAGCCCCTAGATATTTAGAGACTATTTTTAACACACTCAAAAGTCTTACAATATGTATGTACTCATAAGTCACCATAAAATTATAAATATCGTTGTATATAATCTTTTTCGCGAGATTTTAAACTGAATAAATGTGAAACGTAAGATGCTGCTTATAATTTAACGCATTTTTTCAACTTGAATAGATTATAATTTATTGAAGTTTTTTTTTGATAAGGTTAAGTTTTTTTTTATTATTATAACCCTTTTTTTTTTTTTTTTTTTTTTTTTTTTTTCCCTGGGGAATGCATTTACGCATCCCGCCTGAGGGAAAATCAGGCGGGTATGTGGGACTCCTGGTGCCTAGTGCACCAGCCTACCCACTAAACCCCAGGGCACTCCGCGTCGTCGTTATGGAAGGGGACTGGGAATCCGGCGCAGCCTTTACGTCCAGTCCCCGTCCGACGATGGCCCGCCTTTACAGCGGGGCCCCGCACGCCCCCCCCCCAACAGTGGAGGGGCCCGGGAATGGCTGAGTGAGGGCCATTCCCGCCCGACGGTGTGGCGAATAGTGTGTGCTATTCGCCACCGGGTGGAGGTCGGCGGTCGTTCCGCCTTCGCCACCGTCTCCTGCGGAGCGATGCAGCGAGAGGGTCGCCCTCCCGCGCTCGCTCCGCAGCCTCCTTCTGCGACATCACGTCCTCGCAGAAGGAGGCAACCGCGGCCCAGGCCTCCTCGCTGCCCAGCATGGACGCGACCACGCTGGGGAGCGAGAGGTCCCGGCCGATCACCGCGGTGAGTCTGCGGCGCTGCTCCGACCACGACGCGCACAACTCGAGAGTGTGCTGCGCCGTGTCTTCTGCAGCGCCGCAGTGGTGGCAGGACGGGGCTTCCTCTCTCCCGATCCGGTGCAGGTACGATCCGAAGCATCCGTGCCCGGATAGTACCTGCACCAGACGGAAAGAGAGGAAGCCGTGGGACCGCTCGAGCCAGTCCCGGAGCACTGGCCCGAGCGCGTCCAACGTCCTACGGCCGAACGTGGCGGTGGCGAGCTCCGCCGTCCAATGCTGGACGACGGCAGCCCTCGCCTCACGCCGGACCGCCTCCCTCCGTTCCGCCGCAGGGTGCTCCCCGAGCGCCCTGCGGTCCGCCGACCACGCGTACACCTTGGCCAGCACCCACGCCTCGAGCTCCCAAGGCGGGGTGCCCGCCAAGGCGCACGCCGCCGCGAAGCCCACCGAGCGGTAGGCTCTCGCGGCCCGCTGCGCGATGGCCCTCTGGGGCCTCCGAATGGCGGTGGCGTTCTCCCTTCTGCTTAGGGAGTCCGCCCAGATCGGGGCCCCGTAGAGGGCCATGCTCCGCAAGATGCCGGCGTACAGGAGCCGGCATCTCGCCCTGGGTCCTCCCAGATTTGGGAGGAGCCACGAGAGGGCGCCCGCGGTCTTCAGCAGGCGCGTCGACAGCCAGTCGAAGTGCTGGCTGAAGCGCCACCTGCTGTCGACTATTAGGCCCAGATACTTCATCTGGGCCTTCACCGCGACCTTGACGCCCTCCACGTGGATGTGGGCGTCAGGGGGGGCGCGCTGCCGAGGCCCGTGGAAGAACACGGCCTCGGTCTTATGCAGCGCCACCTTGAGGCCCAGGCGGCGGATCCTCCCCGCCACGAGGGATCCGCCCGCCGAGGCGAGCATCGCCGCTTCCGCGAAGTTCCTCCCCCGGGCTGTGAGGAGGGTGTCATCCGCATAGCAGATGACACTCGTCCCCCGGAGGAGGGACCCGCGGAGGAGCCAGTCGAATCCGACGTTCCACAAGAGTGGCCCGAGGACTGACCCCTGTGGAACGCCGGACTCCGCCCTGTAGCGCCGCACCGCGCCCGTCCTGTCTACCAGGAGGACCCCGCGGTCCTCCAGGTAGCTCCCGAGGAGCCTCCGCAGGTATGGAGGCACACCGTGATACCGGAGTGCCTCCATAATGGTGGGGTGGGGGATGGAGTTGAAGGCGTTGGCTATGTCAAACGACACGGCCATCACTCCATCCCCCGCCTCCACGGCCTCTCGCACCTGGCCCTTGAGTCGGGCCAGTGCGTCCACTGTCGAACGCCCTTCCCGGAAGCCGAATTGGGCGTCCGACAGGTCCGGCCCCACCTCCCGCAGGAGGCTCCTCAGCCTGGCGGCGACTAACCCCTCGAACATCTTTCCGACCTCATCGAGCAGAACAATGGGTCGGTATGCCGAGGGGGAGTCCGCCGGGCGGCCGTCCTTCCTTATGAGGCACAGCCGCCCGTCCCGCCAGGGCTTCGGGAACCTGCCGGTCGCGAAACACGCGCCGAACAAGTCCCGAAGCCTGTCCTCCATGTGCCGGGCGGCGATTCCCAGCACCCGCGCTGGAACGCCGTCCGGCCCCGGAGCCGTCTTCTTGGCGTGGAGACGCAGAGTCACCACGCCAAGCTCCGCCGAGGTCACAGGAGGAGGGACCTCCTCCTCCTCCTCCTCGGGCGCCGCCTCCTGAGGAGGGCCCATCGCTGGCGGGGTGAAGTCGGTCCCCTCCGGAAACAGGGACCGGACCACCCCGTCCAGCAGGGCCGGCTCGAGGGTCTCCGACAGCGGGGGGCCAAAGGGGCGCAGCTTATCGCGCGCCGCCTTATATGGCCTCCCGAACGGGTCCCTGTCGAGACCCTCCAGCAGCTCGGCATTTGCCGAGTCCTTGGCGGCGCCTATCGCCGCCTTGAGGACCTCCTTGGCCTCTACGTATGAAGCGTAGAGGCCGTCCTCGAGGCCCGGGTCCCTCAAGCGGCGCCGACGGCTCCGGGTGTAGGCCCTCCTAGCCGCCACGCAGGCGGACCGAAGCCCCGCCAGCTCCTCCGACCACCAGAACACCGCCCGGTGGGGAGGCGGACGTCGGGACCGGGGCATGCTCGCGTTGCACACCCCGGTCAGCGACGCCCTGAGCTGGCCCGCAGCGGCGTCCACGTCCAGGACTTGGACAGGTGGCGAAAGCCAGTCCTGGAGGAACGCCGCCTCCTCGGCCGCCTGCCGGTCCAGGCGGGAGAGGGTCCACCGCGGGAAGGGGCTCCGGCGCGCAGGCGCCGTCCCCCGGGAGTTGCGGGCGGAGATGTCGAAACGCACGTACCTGTGGTCCGACAGCGTCTCGACCATCTCCACCCGCCAGTCCACAACGCGGGCGGCGAGCACGGGGGTGGCGAACGAAAGGTCCACCACCGATCCTCCCCGTTGCCGCACACACGTGTGAACTGTCCCTCTATTCAAGAGGGACACTCCGGACGACGCCGCCCACAATTCGACGGCCTGTCCCCGGGCGTTGCAGGTGGCAGCCGAGTTGCCCCAGGCCGTCGCCTTGGCGTTCAGGTCGCCTACGATGGCGACCTGTCGTGGTACCGCCCTCCCGCAAACTGCGGTGAGGACTTCGAGAAAATTCTCGAAGTCCGAAAGAGGGCGGTTTGGGGAGAAATATACCCCGACGAGGGCTATTTCTCCCCACGCGGCGGCCACGTATCCCGATCCCCTCTCTAAGAGCGAGAGGGAAGGGGAGTCCGCGGAAGACCGCGCCACGAGCGCCACCGTGCCGTCCCGATCGCCCAGCCATCGGCTGGGGACCGAGTACGGCTCAGCGACCACCGCCACGTCCACCAACCACTCTGCCATGGACTGCATCAGCAGGTCCTGGGCAGCTCGGCAGTGGTTGGTGTTCGCCTGGAGGATGCGATGTTGGATCCCGTCCATCATTCGGACATCGCACCCCCCTCGTCAGCAGCCGAAGGCCCCGCGGGCGGGGCGGCCGAAGCTGCAGGCCGGATCGGCGCCTGCGCTTTTCCCTTCTTTGGGGGAGGATTACAATTCCTCCCCTTCATGATGTGACCCGCGGGGCGGCCACTGGCGGCGCACACGGCGCAGTGCGGAGTGGCGGCCTTGCAGGAGGCGGACTTATGCCCCTCCTTGCCGCAGCGGTAGCATGTGTCCGACCGGTCCACTGGGGACGGACACATGGCTCGTGTGTGGCCGATGGCGAAGCACTTGTAGCAGCGCATAGGCTGCGCTGCCAGTGCCCGAACCGCACACGAGCTGAACCCGATGAGCAGCCGTCCTTTGGCCTGGACGGCTGCCGCTGCGGCGATTGGGCACTCCAGGCGGATAGTGCCCATGCCGCCACGGCCGGGCCTGATGTCCCGGCCTTTGATTGCCCCGACGTCGCAGCCTCCCGCAGCTGCGACCGCCGCCAGCACCTCCTCTTTGGTGACCGTATCATCAAGATCGGTCACTTCTAAGGAGGTGGTCCGCACCGGCCTCGCCACCTTCGCCGCGTCGGCGATGACCTCTTGCAGCTTTGCTGCGAAGAGGTCCGCGTTCGTGCCGCCCTGCGCCCCCGGGAACTCGAATACTCGAGCCCCGGTCTGGGTCTGGCGGCACGAGATCCTGCCGATGCCGAGCTTGGCAGGATCGGCGTTGGCGCGGGCCCGCTTCAAGACGGAGACGTACGTCTCCCCCCGTTCCGCGGCCTCCGCGGTGAGCGTCACCACGACGGCGGCGGTTTTGGGGGGGGACAGCGGCTTCTTGCCGGCAGGTGCCTTCCTGCCGGCTGAAGCGGTGGCAGCGGGTTTTGTCGCCGACTTCTTCCCTCTCCTCTTGCCCCTACTCTTACCGGCCGCCTGTGCGGTGGGAGGGGCGGGCTTCTTCGGCTTCTTCGCCTTCTTGGCCTTCCCGTTTTTGCCCACCTCCGTCCACGCCTGGTTGGACGGATCGGGCTGGGCGGGGGCTTCCTGAGCCCGGGGCTGGGACCCTGTAGGAGCGGGGTCCCTCTGAGCCCGGGGCTTTGACTTGGCCCGAGGCTCAGGCCGGGTCTGGTGCTGGGCCTGGGAGGGTGGCCCCGGCTTGGCCTGCCTCTTGTCGGCGTTGAGAGGCGGGCGGACGCGCTTCTCCGGCAAGAGGCGGTCCTCAATGCCGGCGAAGCAGGCCCTGATGAAGGCCCTCTCCTCCGCCACGACCTTGCGGATTACCTCCTCAAGGCTCGCGGGGGGTTGGGGGCCCTCGCGGGACTCGCCCGCGGGCTGCGGCGCCTGGGAAGGCGGGGCCGTGGCTTCAGCCAGCTTCTTGTGCAGCTGGCTGACTTCGGCTTGCAGGCGATCGACCTTCGCCTGCAGCTGGCGCGTCTCGTCCGTGGCCGTTCGCTGCAGCAGCTCCCGGATGATGCCGCGCAAGCTGGCGGCCCGGCACTTGAGGGACTTCTGAAAAGTCCCCTTCAAGTTGGAGGACTTTGAGGCGACCTCCAGGATCTCCGCCTCGTCCTCCTGCGCCATCCTCTCCAGCTCGGCGAGGGAGTGGTCCGCGTACAGCACGGCAGACGTGCCGTATCCGGACCTGGCCCGAGAAGCGGTCGCCTGCCTCTCCTTGGCCGCGACCTTCTCCTCGAGGTCCTTCGCGAGCTGCGCCTTCCTCGCCAGGTTTAATTGGCGCTTGGCGTCCGCGAGGCCGACGTCGTGCGCGCCAGCCGCCCTGGAGGTTGCCGAGGTCGAAGGCCTCCTCGTCCTCAGCTTTTTTCTAGGCTCCTTCGCCGTGGAGTCCGACGAGTCCTTGCGGAAGGAGCGTTTTTGGGCCTGACGGCCCGCCGCCTGCGCTGCGGATCCGTCATCCGAAAGGACAATGGACTCCATTTCGGAGTCGGCATCCGCGTCATTCGGCCCACAGTAGTGACTAGCCGTCGACTGTGGACGGCTGGTCTCCGACGCCGAGGCTGCCGCAGCATCCGCGTCCTTGTGGCCCTGAGAAGGGCCTTTGGGTTGGCCCTGAGAAGGGCCTTTGGGTTGGCCCTGAGAAGGGCCTTTGGGTTGGCCCTGAGAAGGGCCTTTGGGTTGGCCCTGAGAAGGGCCTTTGGGTTGGCCCTGAGAAGGGCCTTTGGGTTGGCCCTGAGAAGGGCCTTTGGGTTGGCCCTGAGAAGGGCCTTTTGGTAGGAAACGCCCGGAGGCGTCCCGCAAGGGTTTCGACATCGTCGAAAGAGGCGAGTTGCTACCCGCTCGACCTCAACCTGGGGACCAGGGAGAGAGCTGGGCAACACCAAGGATAGCACTTCCGCGAGATGTACTATCAGACAGCGCACTTTAGCCACCCGTCTCTGCCACTGCGTTACCGTGGACAGAGCGGGGCCCAGGGGACACGACGAGGACGTATGCACTGTGGGGGGTCCCCACATTATAACCCAACCTAACCTACCCAAGGTTAGGTTGGGTTAGGTTTTAAGTTAACACGGTATATTGTAAGCGGCATGGTACAATTCACGATTTGTCCATTAACAATCTCGCTAGGTAGATATGAAGTAATAGTGTTCAGAATTATACGGTAACATATACATATCAATCTTGAGACGTTCTCACGGAGACCAGTATCTACTCTTTGCGAGCGCCCATTGAAGCTAAGATGAAAGCAGGGTCATTACATGAGACAAAGAGGAAAAGCCGCTGAAACTGCGCATAAATCGTACCGTGCTGTTTACCCACGTCGAGGCTCGCTAGGACGTCAAAGAAAACGAAGCCTTGTTAACCGGGAGAAGGCCTGAAAGAAACTGTTTTCAATGTTCCGTACCAAAAATTCCCAAACCTATTGAAGAATTACTGTATGCGTCTGATCAATTTTTAAAAATGTTTTACCCTCTGGAAAAAGGTTACATACTAAAAGTATGTTACCGTATATTCTAGACGTAAATATTTCATTTTATATTAGACATACATAGTCAGAGAGTTATGATCTAATTTTGTTCGTATCAGATATATTTTACTTATAACCTTCACAAATATTAGAAATTCGTTTCCCGAACGTACTATACAAAATGGTTTTGATATCTATTATATAAAGTCGGATTTTATTTACTTTCGTTTAGAAATTGTCAGGGCATTTTAAACTATCTTATTTAGAAAGTACCTTATTTTCAGTTGTTTAGTTGTGCGTCACAATTGCACTCGCGTAAATTATCTGTATGTGCCAAAAAATGTAAGGTTGGTTGACTTTTATGATTACTGCTCCACATGGTTTGTGGCGTATAACGTGCATAGCTAGTAAGTACCTACGCCTTCATCCGCGGAAAATAATAATTCGAGAAATGATCAATCCAATATACATATATACTATCATCCACTTAACATCTCCTTCCGTTTTTGTTTGTATCTATCTAGTTATTTATTTATGAACAAAATTTATCGAAATTGATCCAGAGACTTAAGTATAAATAAATAACAAACAGACAAACAGTGTTATTTTACAATTATAATATTAGTGATTTTTTTAGTTTTAATTTCACCTGTTATAAGATTAATTACAATCGAAACCTCAATTAAATTGAAATCAATAGAATACCATAATACAAATTAAAACATGCACATAAAAAATCAGCTTTTATTCGAGCAAATATAAATATAACTACGAAGTAATCTATACTAATATTATAAAGCTGAAGAGTTTGTTTGTTTGTTCCTGAGATTATCGCGTTCAAATACGCGGAACTTAAGAACTACTAGTTCGAATGAAAAATTATTTTTGTATGAGATAGTTTATTTATTGAGAAAGGCTACAGGCTATATTACATCAAGGTACGACTTATAGGAGCGAAGCAGTAATCATAAACCCGAGTGAAACCGCAAGGAACAGCTAGTACATAGTAAATGCCATTTGTCTGTAGCTTGTGATACGAGACCTGCTAACAATTGAACAGAATGATAAATCAAGTAGACTAAGCCGGACTCACCCCACAACCGTATGTAAATAGCGACTTGTCTGCTTTTTCTTTGATCTAATTTAAGCACAGCCTTGTATTACATGTAATGTATTCTTTTTACCCAACTACATCAAAAGGTGGTCAAAAGTCGTTTGACGAATTTCAACATATTAAACGTCATTTAATACGTTAATTATTGAAGTTATATACAGGACAGTATTTCCTTAAGTAATGCAACTTCAATTCAACTGAAATCAATATAAAAAACTCATGAAAAGTCATCTTCGATTCAAGGAAACATAAATATATCTACGAAGTAATATATAGTAAATGCCATTTGTCTGTAGCA
This sequence comes from Hypolimnas misippus, assembly GCA_037950945.1. Lineage (NCBI taxonomy): Eukaryota > Metazoa > Arthropoda > Insecta > Lepidoptera > Nymphalidae > Hypolimnas > Hypolimnas misippus. Next base: position 5,843,734 of record JBBEEQ010000024.1, read on the forward strand.
GCTTGTGATACGAGACCTGCTAACAATTGAACAGAGTTGTAAATCAAGTAGACTAAGCCGGACTCACCCCACAACCGTATGTAAATAGCGTCTTGTCTGCTTATTCTTTGGTCTAAGTGAAGCACAGCCTCGTATTACATGTAATGTATTCTTTTTACACGACTACACCAGAAAGAGGGTTATGTTTGATAATGTAGTATGTATGTTCTTTGGCATGATCTACAGACTAAACCGGTTGACGGATTTCAAAATATGAAGTGTCATTTAATTCGTTGCAAATATTGAAGTTATATATACGACATTATTTCCTTAAGTAATGCACCTTCAATTAAATTGAAATAAATAAAAAATAACTCATAAAAATTCATCTTCGATTCAAGGAAACATAAATATATCTACGAAGTAATATATACTAAATGCCATTTGTCTGTAGCAGCTTGTGATACGAGACCTGCTAACAATTGAACAGAGCGGTAAATCAAGTAGACTAAGGCCGGACTCACCCCACAACCGTATGTAAATAGCGACTTGTCTGCTTATTCTTTGGTCTAAGTTAAGCGCAGCCTCGTATTACATGTAATGTATTCTTTTTAACCGACTACACCTAGAAGAGGGTTATATTTTTTAGTGTAGTATGTACATATGTATGTTTCCTTGGCTAAACTGTTTGACTGATTTCAACATATGAAGCGTCATTTAATTCGTCTTAATTATAGGAGTGATACAGAGTATATTATTTCTTGGAATTTTCATGGAAACGACAATTGAGTTGGAAATACCGATTTTCAATACCACTTATCGGATATCGAAACTTCTTTCACCAATGAAAAGTAATGAATTAGATGTATAATATTACAGTCGGGTTTTTTATTTTTTTATGTTACTGGACTTAACTAGAGAAAAAAAACTTTTAAATCAAAACAAAACTCGGTCGGTTTTCTAAATGCATTTTTAATTCTCCTTGTAATTGTACAAACCGTTAGTCTCTATGACTTCAAGTCGACTTTTGTATCTTTTGAACGGAATATATAAATGTAGAAAATTGTCTCCGGAATGGAAGCTCTTGTGAACTAAGTAATGATGCAACTGCGAAGTAAGATCAAAAAGATATTAAGATAAGGATGTTATTACGCGTGCAGCTATAAATATAAGAGTATCTAATAAAAGATTTTATATTAAAAGTTGTTTCATCATCGCGGAACACCTGTCCATGTGTAGCACTTCAAAATATCTTGTTTACTACATTCGAAAGTTATCGTATATATCTCGGAGCTCGCACACCGAGATTATATCTAATACTTAATTAATGTGACGTATGAAACAAGCCGCTGTACAGTTGGTTGGGCACACGCCAATTTGTTCTTTTTTGCTCCATATAAAACGTATTGTACTTATCGTCTATATACGAAGCGGACATTCTCGGGAATGAGACAATGAATACAACAGCCACGACCACAAATCAGTAACCGCTTTGTTCTTTCATTGGACTTGATGATCTTTAAATGTAATCGCTATAGATCTATAATCGGAAAAAACTTTAGATATGGCATGAAAAAATTATATACTATAGTGAATCCTTATTCACCTACCTTTACCGATACCTTTATCGAGATCCTTGAAAAATATTTCTTAATTTTATAATATAGGTATAATTATACTTAATTGGGTATGTACTTTACATTTTTTGGTTAACAAAAAATGAATAAAAAGAAAAAATATAAATGCAATAAATGTACACATACATGTGCATTGTACGTATATAAAGACATATATACACATATTAAAAGATTTGTATTATTTCGATACGTAATCAAATTAAAAACAACTCTGCGCACTGAAATTTTACTTCGCGCTTAATTGTACAAACAGTTTGCGCAGTTAAGCGCGTGCGTGTTAAACACTCTGCCATTAATTCAAAATACGGATTATGTATAACATGTATGAAATATCGCATTGCCAAAGATACAGGATGAACCGTTTTTGGTTTGCATAGTTGCCACTGCCATAATTGAAATAAAACATAATCAGTGTGCACAAAATTCGATATTTTTCCAGCATCTTTTTATATTAAAACTAGAAAGGTTAACTATCGTAATAATAAATCGCTACATTCTTATATGCATAGTTGCATTACTATTTTTACGCTAAAACGTTTCCTTTCATTCTCAAAATTTAGCATGTTTTGTTAGCGATACCTTATCATAATTAGGCCTGACCAAGCAAATAGTTGTTGCGCGTAGCCGCTACAATTTTAACATTAAGCAAACTTACATCCCATTTATTGTTCTTAAGTCTCAAAAACTGATCTATTTCAAGTAATATTTTACTGCCTTTGTTCGATACACTCGACACTATTTAAACTTATACCACTGACGCATCATAAGAAAAGATTTTACGCTTAATGTAAAATAGAGATGGAACTAATTGTGTAGGTTAAACCTTTTGTTTCAGCAGTCTATATGTAACTAGGGAAGTTGAACACGGTCATTACGTGTTTTGTTCTGGCTATTCGGGAATCGTTGTTTTGTTTCAGAATCGAATAGTTAGGGATATCACTGTGCAGCGGGATTTGCTTCTACTTTGTTAGGAGATGTTCGGATATTATCCTTACATCGTTGTTTAGTATTATTGAAATTTGCACACACAATGTGAAGTGTAGCTAATTTTCAGAAATTTCAATGAATAACACGTGTATCGCCTGAAGGTTATGGATTCGAATCTGGGCCAATAACTCTTTTTTTTTTGTTTCATAGTGGTCTGTGGTAGTAACTTATCGCTGGAAACTTGCATACATCGAATAAAACATGTATCCAACAGCAGTGTAATAATGTGATATAGTACATATAATTACGAAATTGTGATGACAAACCTCTTTAATTATTTTAAATGGTTATTTTATTTCTAAAATATAAATATTCTTAAATAAAATAAAAATGACCTCAATGAGCAATGAAACGTTTTTTTAAGTAAAATTGGCACCACCCTCGATTTACGATATTGCGTAAACATACTAAAAATTCAGCCAAATAAGGAACCTTGGAATTTGAGATTCTTGGAAGTATCTACCCTAAGCCCTTCGCCTATTCCTTTTCTTTATTCCTATTCCCATATTACTTTCAGCCTGAACATGATTTTTGTGGTTCCTCTGGTTCTTTAATTGATGATCACTTAATATCAGATGACTCACCTCTTAATTTTCTCGCTATTTTCAACCGACTTCTAAAAAAAGTGGAGGGCCTTAACCCATCTATCGTCAGTATGTTCACCGATTACTCAAAAAAAAATGATTTGGTTAATTCTTTGTTTTTTTGCAAGGGTATTGTTTCAGATTGTTAATATAGAATTTTCATCAAAATCGATTTAGCAGTTTGGTTTTAAAATCACAATAACTGAAATAACTATGTCATTCTATTTGTGAAATCGATTCCATTTTCTTTAGAAAGTCTTGTTATTTATAAAATAAATACAATATATCTCATTAAGGTATTAATATATGACATTCATGGTAAAGAATTACCTTTAAAAATGCAGCAATAAATAGAATGTATAGAAAATACCACAAATAACACTGAAGTCGGAAAATGTATACAATAGAAGTCTTCATATGGGGTCGCAAGCTGCTCGAATGCTGACTAAATCGACTCCACCTCGAAACTACTCACAATATACCGCAGGTTTATTAAAGGTTGTTTTCGTTACAAAAGGTTGACTTGGATTCGTGTAATATGCATGTCTTATTTCAGATTTTAAAAGTGAATGTTGTATTTTAATATAAACCATGTTTTTAAATGATTAATAAGTCCGTATATCAAGATGTTTATGTTTTTCGCTTTTATCCGCTGTTGTATTTGCATAGGTATTTGATAGTTTTATAAAATTAAGTGTAGGTATAAGATATAGATCTACAGTAAACAACTTTAATTATAGTATCGAAATTATTTTCTTTGAGTAAAGGAGTTTTTAGACCAGTCTACTATCCAGAGAATAGTCCCCTATAAGCAAACAAGCAAAGTTTCTTTCTTCATAAACACCAAATGTAAAAAATAAAAATAAAATATTTTTTTATTACTAATAATTAATTACCATTGATTTTTTTAAAAATAAATACAATAGAAATCTTTTTATTAAACTTTTTTTTGTTGACATTAGCTATTCTTATCTTCTAATAGGATATCTTCCTACGATTGCAACTCCACATTAGTTCATAAGAGTAATATTAATTAACGTTTACAGTCGTTATTTTTGTTAAGCTTCATGATTTAATGGTTATTGAAATTATAAGGACGATGAACGCTACATAAAAATTATTGATTTAACTTTCCGAAAAAATTATACAAACACAATATCTGACTGATATGATAAAATATTTTGTGCATTTCGTAATAAATGCAGCAATACATATTTTCAATTTATAATATATAGATTCAATTTTCAAATAAAATATTAATATATATTTTAGATTTGAAAAATTATTTTCATTTAACTTTTCGGCTCCATCATAATCAGGTAGGGAAAAAAGTTAATGCAATTAGGAACCAGCTCCCACTGCAGCAATTTTAATATGAAGATCGTTTTATATTAAAAGAAATTCAAGCCGTAGTTCGTAAGGCGTTTTAAAAGTTGTAAAAGAAGCCAGCCTTAGAACTCACAGCGGAAACTTGTACTATTCCGAGATGCAATAAATGGCGCGATCAAAACTACTCGGAAAAGTACAAATTTTTATCACTGTTCCATTGCGCAATCTCGAAATGTATGAAATATACAGCCGATGATTTGTTTATTACGTTCTTAGAATTTATTTTTAATTTTTAACTGTCGAAGATTTATTTTATACAACGTTTTATAGCTATGGCCTCGAGAATTTTCTAGAGAAAATTGGGCGTGGAGCAAGGACGTGTATGGATACTACTTTTTTCGTATGATTCGTATGCTGTTACATTAACGTATTAACGTATTATAAACGTATTATACGTAAGTGGAATATTATGAATCAAGCTAGTTTTTTGAGATTAGCGTATTAAAATATTCAATCAAACTTTTCTGCATTTCTCCTGAAGTTAATTACTCCTTCATTACATTATATCTATTAACATAAAATTATCTTCATCAGTTCCTTATGGTATACTAACTGGTGCTCCCGACTTTGGATTTCGCACGGATTCGTTTGGACAATAATGGCTTACACATAAAAGATAGATGTATGCTGTCACGACTTTTTTGTAGTAATATTTAAGATAAATATTTTCATTGGACATTACATAGGTGTAACTTTAACTGTTTTTGCAGCGCACCCCAGCGTAGCTCGCAGGTGGCATGATTTTTTCTTATTTATTTGACTCTTATCTTTATATTTTGTACAATTCACTAAGATTTATCAAAATCCTTTCTCAGTGGATGCCTACGTCATAGTAGCTTTATACATGCAAAGTCTCAGCCCGATCGGTTAAATTGACAAAGTTTCATTAAAAGTTTTATCCCCTATTTTATCCTCTTGGGGGTAGAATTAATCAATATCCTTTCTTAAAGGATGCCTACGTCAGAACATCTACATGCATGCCAAATTTCAGCCCGATCTGTCCAGTAGTTTGGGCTGTGCGTTGATAGATCACTATGTCAGCCAGTCACCTTTGAGCTATGTATATTTAGATTATTTTAATAAACGCAGATGGTCCAGTTGATATAGATGATCGCGACTTTAAACCAATTTAAGTGCCACGGCGATATCTAGAGAAACTTTAACGTATTATAAACGTAACGTATCTGTATCTGGCAATATGCAGTTAGGCAGAGTTTTGTTACATATACTTCACCTTAATATCGGAAGAAACTTTTTCTCACCTGTTGCATATTTACATAAAGGATGTAAATGTACATTTTTTAAGAATACAGATGATGTAATAAATTTCAACTAAGAACAACTAACAAAAATATATTTTTGTTGAGTATTACAAATCGTATACCTAAATCAAATAAATAAGAAATAAAATTTAATACGGTATTCATTTCAGATATTTAAAAACATGAAATGTTATAAAATAGTTTGAGTGCCGTTTAAAAATTTAAAATCTTATAGAGATACTTCGGGATGCAATAAATGGCGATCACTTGGACGAAAACTAGAAAACGAATTTTTATTACGATTCAATAAACCAGTTTATTTCTACTTTATGTATTGTCAACACACAATTTTTTAATATATATGTCTTATATTAAAAATGTAGGTAAATTGAAATATAGTTAGGCACTTCAAAGTACCTTGTAGGTATTTAAAAAGTAAATGAAATTGCTGACGAATAATCTAATTCAAAACAACATAAGTATGTAACAATATAAATATTTTTATCTTCCTAGTACCCGCAACTTCGCCTTTGTAGAAAAATTTTGAATAACTTACGTCCTCTTTCAAAATAGATACATGCCTATACCGAGAACCATCAAAATTAGTTCATATGAAACGTAACAAAGAAACAAACAGACAGACAGACAAAAAAAGTATCGTTTAACTTATTTTTTTAAATAAATAAATGCACATAAATAAACGCATCACACTCAACGGTCCCCATTAAGATCTTGTGACCTTGTGTCGGGGGTCCGGAAACACACACAACACTAACACAAACACCCAGACCACGCAAACATCCATATGCCCAATACAGATATTTGCCGTGGGCGGGGATCGAACCCGCGACCGTTACCGCTACAGTCACTTGCAGTGACCACTGCGTCAACGTGTCTGTCAGCTTATAATATTAGTATAAATGTATTCAATATTGATAATTTCAATCGATGCGCCGTAGTTAAAAGTGTAATTAATTGAAGCTAGCAGTAAAAAAAAGAAACTGTTGCTTCTCAGCGAACGTCTTCAATCACAGCTCTTATAGATTTAACTGCGAAGTAAGTCTGAAACGTTACTCTAAATTGATAGATGCTTTTTTTATATTTTTTTTTTCTTAACAAATTTACGTTAAACACTGAAGTGGCTCTCTATTCTTTAGTTAAAAAATACGGTAGCAGAATTACCTTAAATCAACATCCATCGGTGGCAAATGCCATTTTTTAGGTACTCATATCTATCCGTAAAAATCTGCTCCAATTTAAATGACTATTTACTCACAAATATAATTCAATAGCAAATTTGATTATTTAATTGAACTTAAATTAAATATATGACCAAAAAATATAATTATTGTGAATTTGAAAATTTAGAATGAATAGCTTAAAAAAAACTGAAGACATTTTTACTCCCAAAGCAAAACCTATTATAAATAGTTTTTCAATTGTTAAATAATCTAATATCTTAAAATGTGCAACGCAAATTGTTTCAACAGTCAAATTAATAGACACTAGTCATGTTTGATTTCATAGCCAGAGTATAACGACAGTTTTATTTGTATCAATTTCTTGCAAATCTCAACCGCTTCGTCTCGAAACGTTAGAGCGAACTAACAACCTTCCGGTTAATTAAAGTATGAAACGTCGTTGGATGAAAATTAAATAGGCTCAAACGAATTGCTTTTAAACAACGAGGGTTCAGATTCAAGCCGCTTTGTGCTAGTGGCGATACTTTGTAAGGTTTTGCTTTGGTCACTTTTATGTCGAAAATTGTTTTTGCTCTACGCGAAACGTTTTGGCGATCAGTTTCGCAGATTTCACGTTTTCCTGTGTAAATATTAGATTTTCGATAATTGACGTGATTTATGTAAGTTTTCGAAATTGTTTGATTTTATTTTATTTAAAAGTAGCAGTTCCTCGCGGCGTTGCCCGCGTGTACTTTAATACATCCTAGCACAACTATAAAGCATGATTTTTGAATACGGGGATACAGATATTTATTATACACCCTAAGGAATGTTAAGCTTTGTCCATACAAACTTCACCACCCCCTTGCAGTTCAATAGAGGATGATATTCGTGAGTTTTATTGTTGACATTTCATTACCATCATCTAAAGTATGTGTATTAAATTTTAAGTTAATATGACCACGCAATAAGATTTTCCATACAAATGTTTTTACCCCTTTTAACCCTCTTAGGGGTAGAAAATCGAAAAACCCTTAGTGGATGCTTACACCGTAAATGGCACCTACATCCAAAATTTCAAGTTTGTAACAACAGCGATTTAGGCTCTGAATTGATGAATCAGTCAGGACAAGAGATTTAATATGTATAGATAGATGTCTGCTTTTATATTGTTAAATAGTTGCAAATTAAAGATAATTTAGAGTCTATTTTTTTTACTTTTCATATTTAGCAGACAAAATGACGTACTAACCACACATAAGAGCTAGAGATGATAAATCATGAATCTAATGATTGAACTGATTCATTTTTAGTAATGAAAGATTATAATGAAAATTAATTATATATTTTAAACTTTCGCGATTTATACTATTCATATTTAATATAACGGGTCATGTCGCGATAACTAATGGAAGTAATACCTTTTTTAGAGTCAGCTCGTGACCGACGAATGCAACTTCGTCGAAACGTCGGGCAATAAAAAAGGTATTACTACCATTAGTTATTGCGATAAGACCCGTTATATTAAATATGAATGAAAATTAATGTTGGAAAATTTGTGATTTTTCTTACAGGTATTGTTACCAAATAGGACACGTAAAGAAAAATAGACTATAAATGTATATATTTTTATTTATTTAATTGTTCGAAACATCTTAGAGCTACATTATCTTTTTTTTATTGAAAATGTGATCGATTTCCAATCTCGTGCGATTTGTCTTCATTGAGTTTCGTTCTCCAGCTAGGCTGGTCTATCGATCTTAATCAAAATTATCTGTCACTTCTCTAAGTATAACGTATACTAAAGTGAAATATTATATTGTCACACAAAAAATATAATTCAGCCGAATTGATCCTCTTAATTTTTTTCTTGAAAACGGTTAAAAAACCAATTGAAACTTTACCATCTGGAATAATGTCTCTCTTACATAGTACTATAATTTTTCAAATAGGTTAGTCATTCTGAATTTTACCTCGCATATACTGAAGTCTCTTTATTATATCAGTATATAAACATATGAAATAAGTTCGTAAGTAATATAATTATAAAATTACTTCCAATATATATAAAACCCGGCAGTGAATATGTAATGCGCGCTATCGACATTGCCGATGCGCTGGCTCTTATTGGAGTTTGAAACAAAACGAGCGTGTCGCATGTAGGCGATGGCTCGTTGAAGCGAAATTATATACACTCAACAAATACAGCCGACTTCAGCGTCGCAGCGCCAATTCACCAAATGTTGTGCATTGCATGTACTCGATAAATTTTCGCGCGCGACTCTCTTGCCAATAGCAGGCAATAAATGTTTGGAATGAACTCTGATTTAAACAAATTCATATCGTTTTTTCATACGCATAAAATCGTCTATAATGTGGCTATTTTCAAATAATGTGATAGTCGTGTAAGATAAATACGAAGCAAAGTCAGAAATAAAACATCCTGTTCGCTTAAAAAACTTTTAAGAATATGAAACATTTTTTTTTTAATTTTAAATAGAAAATTCAGAATCACGAGCTGAATATTTCGCGACAATCTGTTGAGTGGTTCTCGAGATAAGACAAAGGAAAAACTCACAAAGACGCAAGTTGTAAGACCTACTTCCTATTTAGAAGGCACACTCGGTTTCACTAAATCTCTGATTTGTCTTATAAAGATTTTACATTTTTTTTTCTTGTGTTTAAAATAGATGAAATATTGTAGCTTATTCTGAAACGATGTAATGGCGATTGTAGTGCATGCTTTCTGTAACGATGCACCTGTTCTCTACTTATTTATAATCTGAAGTTTGACCCACATGACGTGCCTAAGCACGTTATATTAATATAATCATTATTTCGAGCCTGGATTACAAAGATGTGTATATCTATTTCTATATCTATTTTCAACGCAAATATCTTGCAAGAATCAAAATAACACTGCAACGGAATCGTAATTATTCTGTATCTTTAACGTAATGATTAATTGGTATTTTTTGTATATAACATAAAAATACACAGTAAATATTATTTTATTAAAAATAGTTGTAATGTATGTAGTTGTTACCTTCATTATTGTTAATCCGTACTAATATTAGAATTGCTAAACTAGCGATGTCCATCTATTACCTTCCCACGGTTAAACTTTTAAACCGATTATAAATAGTATGGTATCTTCATACTATTTATATCTTCATACAATTTGAAAATCGAATACCATAAAAAATCAACACCTAATGAACTCAAATACGAGTTCAAAGTTCGCTTTAAAGTTTACTGGATATACCTAAAAATGCTGACGATTTCGTAATATTGAAAATACATTCATTAATGATTTAAGAAAATATCATCTTTCGTCTCTTCAGAAATTTTATTATTTTTCTTCTTACTAAGAGTTTACACAAAATAAAATAAATCCGATCAATACGCCATGGTAGTGTAAACGCGGCCACATTTCAGAGAAGGCACGGAAATAATTAGTACGCTTTATCCAAGATCGCATTCAGTGGTATAATGAATGAAACGTCACCGCTGCGTCACCACGCAAAGAATAACGTGACCTTATGCTGTTGGTATTTTATTGACGATTTCATATTTAAATATCGAAAGACCATTCAAATATTTTGACTGAATATAACATTATTTATGTTTAAATAATTATTTGTTTTAACGTATGTAATTGTATAAAAAATATGAGCCGTGTAAAATATTGGTATTTTCGAGATTGTTTGAAATTAAGGTCTGATCTGATATAGGCGTAGCATAGCATTATGTATAAGAACCTTGCTAAGTAAATGAAAAAAAAGTTTTCAAATTGAACAGGTAATTGTTAAAATTGACGTGTTCAAACAAATACACTTTTCAACTTGTTACTTTTTGTATGAATCTTTAAGAATATTTAGTTACTATAAAATAACATCTTTTCTTACTTCGAATGGCGAGTACGTCTCAAGTTCATATTTTCACAGACAATAGATTTTTAAGACAAAAGACAATATACTGATAACTATCTAGAAGTCTCTCGGCAGCTCCCAGTTAAGTTGCAAGCAGAAACCGGTCAAGAGGGACACGGGAGTGTCTTTCCAATTATGAAAATAATAAAAGATCGCAAGAAGTACCATCTATGCCTTTATCTAGACCTAAGAAAAACGCCTCAGCTCGCCATTGTTTGTCTTATAACTTAGCATGTGTATCAATGAAAACGTATTTCACAGTACCAAACCGCACGTTATGTACGTAACGTATGTTAAACAATAATTAATAAACTTTCCAAATGGAAATCCATAAACCAAACAATTAATTGAGCAAAACGTAGAATCAAAAACACGATAAACGAATGCAAATACAGTTATATCTAACCGCCAGAGCCGAGTCTCTCCAAAGCAAAACAACTCGTCATAAATATTGCCAAACCGCAGCAGGATAGAATCGAATATGAGGGAGGAATGAAAAAAAATATTAAAATTTCGAATGGTCGCAATCCCGGCTATCGCTATCAAAGCACGTCCAATCAAAACGAGACGTGACAATGAATCAAAACCTTTTCGATTCTGTGAATAGCTCGCTAACTTATTGGCGGTTCTTTATTTGTTGATTGCTGTTTGACACCTCCGCGGGAGGGGATTCGGTTGGTATTTTTATTTAATTAACTTATACCGTCCGCCGCACGTTTGTGGGACGCGGGGGACGGGAGGCAAGGGTGTAATACAATGCTGACTAATTTACACGCAGTTTCACTCGCATTTCACTTTTAATTTTTTTTCCATGTGCGGCTTTGCCGTTTAGAACGATGTTTTTAATTTTGCGAAATTCATTTCATTAAAAATTTCTGTCGACTAACCGACTCGCTATCAAAAAACTCACTAAGTATCTTTAATTGAAAGTAACTGCAGCGAACATAAATACGGGCCAAGTAGAATTCGCTTTGCAGAGAGCTGCGCGGAAGATAAGACGATAATAATTCTTCGCGAAATGTCACGAAAGTTCATAACTGATAAAAGTTTTCGTCCCTTTCTTAAATTTTAATAGAGATTTAATTTTCGCGAATACCCTATCCTGGCCGATAACGGAGCTGATACAATTAAAAAACCTTTTTTGTATTTTGATTGGTTTTTCCCTTCTCATATTATACATATACAAGGAGTGCGGGGGTTTCTCTCACGTTAATTCGAGGAAAAATTATATTTGTATAATATTTACCTTCCCTACTTAAATTGGATCTTGTTCACTATTTTATTGGTTTTAATTTTGTTTTCGCGTAACGTAAGAAAAAGAATTTCTTTTTTATTTTTTAATTAAAATAAATTAACTATATGTGAGTAAAGTCCGGTCAAAAAACCTCTCCTGTCAACTTTATTCAGAACTCCAAACAGTATTTGCATATTTCAGTTTATTATTTCATTTTAGCAACGTGATGATGTAAAGGACGTCTAAGTGGCTACAAACCTTACTTTTTAATAATTGTTTTCGTAGAAAAATATAACTTGAAACAGAGCTGTTGAAATACGTAGAAATATGATCGCAGTAATCGCGCGTCACTGTTAATTTTTGATGAGTTCCCTTATTTATCTTCAAAGATATACCTCCAAATTAAGCGTTAAAATAGCGAAAACCCTATCTAAATTTAATCAACCCTTTTTGCGAAAATCGCGAAAAACAAACGTATATACATACATAAAATTGTAGATTCTAACCTACTTTTTTGAAGCCGGTCTACGAAGTAGCAACAGACCGCTACGATTATAATATTTTGAAAAACGGACTCTGAATGAAAATAATTGGCAACCCCTGGTATAAAGTATCAGATAATGGAAGATTCGCGAGGAAATCAATTATTTTCGACGTTATGTTTGAAGTAACAATATTTTTTTACATCATAGTAGCCCGCGTAAAGTTAACTCCTATTGACTTTACTACATAATATTTAAATAAAATCTCCAAATCATTTTTCGAGAAGAACTATCTATATAATTTACAAAAATACCGATAATTAATTATAACTAAAATTATATTTTAAGTGTTTAAGACATCATTACACTTTTACGCTTTTTTCAGTTTATTTTTTTAATAAATAACGGTGCAACGATAATAATTTCCTCAGCATTCAATTTTCATACCCAATTTCACTAGAATCAAATTAGCAATTGATTCGTTAAAACAAAATGAAAAAGTTTGATGTGGTAAACCTAGCCGTAGCTGACTCGTATCTGGGCTGTCTCGATCGGAGTACCTCACTCTCACAGAAGATCGGTGTGAAGTATCTGGTAGGTAGCTGCGTTTCGTGCCGGAAGATTAAACCCTTTCATTTTATACGTTCTAATTATTTTCATCCCTTATTCCTTTATAAGCTAGCAATTAATTTGTGGTTCTTCGTGTATTGCAATTGTCCATGCGCGGCAGTGATCACTTAACATCGGATGTACTTGCTCGTTTGCCAGTTAATTTTATTAAAAAAAAAAACACAGAAATTCAGAAATATATAGTTTGTCTTGCTTTGTCGGTATATTGTTATTGTGGGCAACGTACGAGTATCTTATCGAAATTGTTTAATTAAATATCTATAATCCTTTTATAGGCAGCCATATTTTTTTGTGTATTGTGTTATATGTCAAATAACCCAGCATAAAAGATATTATGCGCGCACCACGCAAGTTTGTAATTGAAAAAGTTGCCGTCGTTTTTAACGTAAAGCCTTTATTTGTTTTTCAATTTGTTTCACCGGTCTCGAGTGGTGTACATGTAATATCTAGGCTAAGTTTGTTTATTGAAAATTTAAAATTTTTCCTTGCACTCGCTCATCGTGCCTCTGTTATTACTGACTACTATAAATGTGTGTTTTTAATTTTTAATTAAATGCTTCGGTAAATGTATTTTTCATTTTAAGTTTTTAGTTTTTTTTTTCGAGCTTCACACTTGTATCCGAACATTAGTTAATAAATACTTCTAAAATATGTTTATTAACGTTAATATATTAATCGTTATTTTTGATAATTTTATATTTTATTTTCTATATTTTCGTCGATTTTCCTAACGGTGACAGCAATAGGCTGCTGTTGAAACCGTCGCGAGTTCAATATCCACACGTGATAAATATTTGCATAGGCCATGCACATGTTCACCGTGATCTTGTTGTTAACATTATATCTAAGGTGAGGATTACACTTGTAATTTTTGCTCACAAATATTTATAAGATTTACTTAAACCGTTTATAACTGCTTTTACACCTAATTTACTGTCAATAAACATATTTATTGACACCTCCAGCTTACGTAAGGTTAACCAAGTAATTATTATAAGGTTACAGAGTTTTCACAAGTAACTTACCATACGAGTGTTATTCTCACTTAATAATACTTTTACTTAATGGTCATATAAAGCGAGGATTACACTGATATGTTTTTTTAATGGTGAAGACATTACGTCAATGTAACCCATTCAGCCCTCGTTAAATTACAATGTTTAATATCAATTACGAGAGTGAACTTACAAGTGTAATTCTCACTTAATAATACTTTTACTTAATGGTCATATTAAGTGACAATTACACTGGTATGTATTTTTTTAATAGTGAAGACATTACATCAATGTCACCCATTCAGCCCTCGTTAAATTACAAGGCTAAAAAAATTATACACATATCATGGAAAAGCCGTTCAGTGTCAAATTAGGGCTCAAAGTGTCGTAACGTAGTGTAATACAATTTGTGATTGTTTATTGATAAGCACGTAATAAAAGACGCGTGTAATTACGACGTTAGTTTTTATTAGCGGAATGTGGTTAGGGCAATACCATGGCATTGATATAGTATGACCGTCCTTTACTTGGTTTCCGGACAGTCCTGGGGCGTTTTCTTGAGAATAATTTTGTAACTGTATGATAATTGCAATATGTGTTATTCATTTGTAGGTTTTATTCTCGTAAGTTTTATAAAGCAACTCTGTAACCTGATATGGTATACTATGTCATTATTTTTGTTAAAAAATAAGGCATTGACAGTAAATATATAAAGATTTTTTCATTAATTTATTGCCTTTGATGTACACTTAAAAGAATTTACTGTTAGCGCCTTTATTTTTGTCTGTGACAGCTTTCGTAAGGCTACCTAGATGGCTGTTGGCAGGTTACAGAATTGTCATATGTCAATTACGAGAGTAAAACTTATATAAGTATAAAGCAATGACAAACAGCTTATGTAAATCCTCATGAAAGTCTGAAAGCAAAATTTATACGTGTAATACTCGCCTTAGATGTTTGTAATGAATTAAGTTTTCACTGTAATTGTAATTTTTCATTTGTCCTTAAAATTAGTTATCGGATTTAGATATAATTTTAGTTTAAGTTTTTTCTTTGCATAGAATGAAATAAGGAGCATGTTTTAAGGTTTAACAAAATATACTTAAAATTCTCGTATTTGTCACTATAAAACATTCAACAATTATATTCGATTTCAGCAGACCGTGGCAACCCTACATTGACAATAAATGCCACGTGTGTAGGGAATGGGCTTACATGTGAAACAATAATGTATTTGAGTTGCCCTAATCGTGTGTAAATACGACGGGAACTCGAATGCCGCACGTCGTTAGTGCTTCAATAAGCTACATCCATAAATAGTTTGTTGACTCGATGGAAACATACATCATGGTCCCGGCCTACTGATCTATGCGAACTGACGAGAACTAATCGGCTTTACGAAACATCGATACTAACAACAGTTCATACGTATTACACCCGTAGCATATCTAATATCCTTTTCCTTCTCTTTACAGAGGACAATGTATAAATAACGTTGTCGAGATATTAAATTTACTAGTCACATGTTAAGATGGTTTGAAAATTCCTTTTTACTAACGACGGAACCCTTTGAGTTAAGTGCTGAAGCGCACCTGAATAAATCCATTTTCCTTCTTTAAAATTCAATTTTAGATAGCAGCCTGTAAATCGGGGCGTTATCGGGAATCGATATTCATAGATAGCGTATTCGTGTGCACTTGAAAGTAAAATAGCTGTGCAATCTTTCTAACTATCTCGCGTTGGGTATAAAGGTGGGAATCAGCAATCGGCGTCAGCAGAATCAGTAAAATGCATTGTCCGTCGGCCGAGCGGAACGAAGCGCGGCTGCGGCCATCCGCCGCGAAATGGCATTCGTTTTCGACCGAACTGCGTTGCCCGCCAAACTTAATTGCTCTATTGTTAATTACGTAACGTTTCAACGTTCACCGCATTTTGCATTGTGACTAATTCGCATGAGACCACTATTAATTATAAGTTTTAATATCGGCAGTTGCGGAGCAATTGCATTTGCAGCGGTCAAAGTCGGTCGCAATGCTTTGCGCTTTGTTAGCTCTATTTCAGAGAAATTAAACCTTTACATCTAACTTTCAGTGGCACAAAGAAGCGTTTAATTTTTGATTTGCAACGAAATCCTCTCTATAGTTTTTTAGAGAATTTTCGAGTAGCGCGATTTACGCGAAATATAATTTCAGTATTGTTACAAATTCTAAAATACAACACACTCATAAAACGTGTTTAATGTTCACCTAAAGTTCGTAAATATCCATGGGTTATCCCATAAACATATTTCTCTTATTCACGCATACCGTACCTGTTCTTCTCATTACAGCTCTATAACTCAAAGGTAAATAATGTCATGGACCATGTCGGAAGGTATTCGTCTCAGTCAGTCCTCGATTGAGAAATTACAAATGCAACGATTAGTTTAAAACGAAAGCGAGCCATCATTTATCTTGGCGCGACAATCCGATTGGTTACAGGCCGAGCTCAGCTGACTGCTGTAAGATTATTTATAACGAGGTAATTACGTATAGCATCCCGCAATAGAGCGCGCATCCTCGTCACGAGTGCGTCACGACCATACGTCAGGTTCATACGAATTTGAACGCTATAAACAATCGCGCTTCAAGACGTTTTCAGTTACGACTGTGACTGATATTGCTATCCATACTAATATTATAAATTCGAAAGAAATTCTTTAAGCCCGTATGTCGTTTGTTATGTTTTCACGCTTAAGCCGCTGAAATTTTTTTAATGAATTTTAATATAGAGAGATTATATACTTTCAATAAAATCAATTCAGCGGCAATCTGAAAGTATACCTCCTTTCAAACAAAAAAGCAATTTTTTAAATAAGTTTATAAAACATGTACAAATTGAGAACCTTGTTCTTTTTTTTAAATCGATTAAAAATAACTTTAATTTTATATATATTATTACGTTTATTAATATTTATGACCTTCTTAATAGTAGAGGAGGCCTTTGACCAGCAGTGGTATATTAATAGGCTGTTACTTTACTTTACTATATATATTATTTAACAAAAAACCCTACTATATATATAAGTAAGAACTTATATTATAAATGCGAAAGTAACTCTGTCTGTGTGTTACGCAATCACACCTAAACTACTGATCGGATTTAAATAAAATTTAGTACGGAAATATTCTGGAGCCTGGGAAAAGACATTACTTTTTAAAGCAACAAAAAGGCAGTAAGCGGTTGAAATAGGGTAAAATAATAATATGACGAAATCGAAGAAGAAGAATATATTCAATAGTTATTAAGATACGAATATATGATTACGTGTGTGTACCGTGAAACCACAAGCGCCATTTATATCAAATTATAAAGACCCGTATCTATCTGATTTCGTGTATCAAAAGAAATTTTCTTACATGTCACGAACAGGATAATAACGGAAATTTCATATCATCATACACGTCACAACAACTCATGTCAAGTAATAATCCCCAATAATAATATTAAGTACTTTAAAGAGAACAAATTATGAAGAATTTACTTTCGTTTCATTTTAATTATGTTATAATAGAGGATTTTGTTTTTGTGTACGACGATAAATAAATAATACTTTTATATTCATTAAAATTTTATTTATATACAAGCCGCCCCTCGAGGTTTTATTCACGCTTATGATTTTTCGCTCCTGTATCATTGCGTGATGTAATATAGCCTACAGGCTTCCTCAATAAATAGAATATCTAACACAAAAATAATTTTTCGATTCGAACCAGTAGTTCCTGAGATTAGTGCGTTTAAACAAACAAACTCTTCTGCTTTATATTAGTATAGATTTATTTTTTTTAATAAATAAGCCAAGTTACTCCTTATCAAATCAAAAACCGTCAAAATCGGTCCAGCCGCGTCAGAGATTAGACGGAACAAACAGACAGACAGCCGGATCGATAAAAATTTTTAATCTTGTGTGTTTGTGGTAAATACCGTATATATTTTCATATGCATTTAGCTAAAAACTGTAAATTTAAAATTACAAACAGACAATTCAACTTTATTTATTTGTATTTAATTAATTGTATTATTATATATAATAAAAACTTAGTCAATTTGTTTATATTTTTTAAGAAAATAAGCTAACTAACGCTAACTAACTTTAGAAAGACCATCTGATCACTTGACCTCTACAGAGGTCACCTGATGTTAAATGATGACCACCGGCCAAAGGCATTTGCAGCACTAGAGTGGCCAAAAAAAGGAATGGGAAAGAGATTGGACTTCCGTATCATAGTAAGAAATTCAGCCATATAAGGTAATTCACGCTAATTTTCAGTGAGAATGTAGTACTGCCCCTGTCGAGTCAGCCCATTTACGAGCTGACGTCATTCAAGTACAACTAGGATCTACTACAGTGTTTATTTCCATGTTATTATTTTATGTGTATCACGAAACATGACTGTGTTTTTTTAATTAACCTGTCCAATGTGCACGTTATTTTACTCTTAAAATAATTACTTATTTTAGAATACTTATTGTATTCGTTTTGATTTTTCATTGCATTGTTTATTAAATAAATAAAGTAATAATATTGTTGCATCACTTAACAAAATCAAATTAAAATTCTAAGTTAAAACTGTTGTAATTTTAATAAGTTTTTAAGGTAAATTCTCCTTCCTAATACGTTGCCCTGAAAATACGTTAGGTAATGAATTTTGCACGCTAATGAGGGTAACTCTATATTAAACATAAATTGAATTATGGTCATATATATGTTATAACCTCCACTGGCTCATGTTTCGCTCTAAATGTGAATATTGGTCAAACTCTAAAATATATTGCAACGATATTATATTTTAAATAATTAACCGACTCTCAACAAAACCGGTTCTTAATTTGTTGGGGATTTTATTCATGAATGTTCACCGATTACAAAAAAAAAGGTCCATAAATTATCATAAAAATCGGTCAGTAGTTTGTTTTTTTTTTAATTAAAGGAATGGAATAATTATATCATTCAACTAAACGAAATTACATATTTTAATTTTAAGTCAGTTTACCTTCTTTTTAAAGTCTTGTTATTTACGTCTACACTATCTACTCTAATATTATAACTAAGACAAGTTTTGTTTGTATCTTGACCGATTTTTAATATACTTTCACTAAAAGAAAACCTCACCATTCTAGAACTGACATGTTTTTATTTTTATTTTATGAGATATAGTTAATTATAACCCAATTTTCAAGCAGGTAGAGTCATAGGAAATAGTCTATTATTATTACTGATCACTAGCCTTTGCCTGTGGCTTTACTTGCTTGCTTGACTTTATTTATACAACTTTTAAACGGACGATTCATCCTATTAGGAGTTGAATCTAAAAGTCCATTCTTAGGGGTAATAATAATGTTTTTTATTATACAAATTAGCTGGCGATCGAGCACGCCTCTACCTGATGTTAAGTGATCACCGCAGCTTACGGATATTTGCAAACCAAAAAGAATTAAGGAATAAATTAGAACAGGAAACAAGGAAAGGAGAGGTATAGGCTTCCTTACTCACCGGTTCACTTACTCACCGAACGAAACACAGCTATATTAGGTACGTCACTTCGATCTTCAATGAGAGATAGGTCGAGTCAGTTCGAATACGAGCTGTAGTCAATGGGCTACAGTTAAGCTCTACCTCATTTCAACCCAATACGTTCAGTGATTTGTATTGTGTGTTAAAAAATCAATTACTCTTACAGTCACAGTTTCGATTTATTATTAGTATTAATAAAATTAAAAATTTAACTTTAAAAGGATTAATTTGCCCCCACTATGTGTAATATTATACAGTTTTAATGCCTACAACTTTCTATATCATTTGTCTGGCATCACTTTAATTGAGATAATCAAAACTTTTGTAGTTAAAGAAGTTAAGCTTATTGAATGTATAAATGATTTATTATTAGTAAAACTTAAATATAATTTTACGAAAATTTCACGTGATATTGAACGGTGACGTTGATTAGTATCATCTTAATAATATTTTGTAACATATTCCTAAAACAGAAAGTAATAAAAACACTAAAACGATTAAAAATGATTTATTATCAAACGCCACTCTAGTGTGTTACATGAAATGAAATTTACGACTACACTCCAGATAAAAACTTAAAATATCTATTTATAAAAAAGTATTTATCAAGTACAGGCACAAAAAACATCCATTAAAAATGTTGGAAGTTAAAGTTTTAATTTATAAAGTTCCCGGTTACAGCGGCTGTCCATTTTAAAGTGGGCTATTTTAAAAACTCCCAAATAGAATATTTAAAACATTTGCCGTTCATATATCAAATGTCTGTATTGTCGCAATGACTGTACCGAGGTTATATATTATTTTTATAAATTAAAATATTATTTTTATTTCAGACTTTTGTTACGAACTAGCTGTTCCTTGCGGTTTCACTCACGTTTATGGTTACTTCTTCGCTCATATGAGTCGCAACGTGATGTAATATAGCCTACCTCAATAAATAAACTATCTATCACAAAAGGAATTTTTCAATTCTAAGTACTAGTTCCTGAGATTAGCGCGTTCAAACAAACAAACAAACTCTTCAGCTTTATATTAGCATAGATTTATTTTTTTCCTCCTTATAAGTTAGCTAACTGTGTGTGAAAGTCCCGTCAAAATCGGTCCAGCCGCGTCAGAGATTAGCCGGAAGAAACATACAGACAGCCAAATCAATAAAAATTTTTAAAGTTGTGTGATTGTTGTAAATACCGTATATATTTTCACATGCATTTAGTTAAAAACTGTTAATTTAAAATAACAAAAGGACAATTCAATTTTATTTATAATATTATTACAGATATAATTAAAGAACTTTTAATATTTAACTGTCCTACAAAGCGAGTAAGACATCAAACTGTTGTCATTATAATTACACTCCATATTACTGTTCATTTATTTGATTGATGACTTTTATACTGTGTTTCTTTTGTCTTGCGTGTTTTTATTTCTGTTTTTTTATTTTCAAAAATATCGTCGATGAGTATACATTTCATAGAAACTACGGAATCAAATTTAATAAAAAACATGATGCTCCGAAATAATTACGGTTGTAGGATATTTTTTATATCCAAAAAAAGATGTACAAAAAAGTCTATAGCCTGTATCTAACTTGCGAGCAAACGAACTTTCTACCAAACAATGTTATCGATACTAGTCTTTTCTAGTCTATACTAATATTATAAGGAAGTAAAATTTGTTTGTAAGTTTGTGTGTTCCTAGGTTTGCAAATTTGTATGTATGGGATAATTGCGGAATTGATCTGAATTGAAAAAGTCTTCTTGCATTTTTGCATATTACATCACGCTACGATTCATAAGAGCGAAGTAGTAACCATCAACTCGAGTGAAACTGCGAGGGGCAGCTAGTCTATAATATGTAATATATTATAAAACAACAATAAAAGATGACCCAATCTTAGTATTATTTGATATTAAGGATCAAAATTTTATTCAAGTTCAAAAAGAAAAATAAAAAAATTCTTAACCTGAACGGCTGAAAATTAGTAGAAAGTTCGGGTATGTACATTAAATAAATTCATTAAAAAAGGGTGTTAACGATCAGAGAATAGTAATAAAACACAAAAAATTAGATTTTATATTTTTTGTCAGGCCGTATATATATGTATATAGTATGTGTGTATTTATATCTGTGTTAGCTAATCTCCAAAACTACGAAACCGATTTTATTGCGGTTTTGCAAATATCTAAAACTATCAAAGTATAAAGATAAAAAAAATCTAATTTAGCAAAAGCTATCGCCATTTAAATATAATTTAAAACGCCATTATGCAAAGCAATATATGACTTCCAGTGACATTGAAGTCAAGTCGTTTGCACCAGCTAGTCAAATATAGAAACGCACCATAGGTTAAATAAATAAAACGTCAGTAACGTCGACTCGAAGCGCTTCGGAAAATACAACCTCATGAAATAAATAACAGCCGCGCCCTTTGAACTATTACCAATATCTAGCAAGAAATTGGTATATCGTGTACGCAATAAATAATAAAGCCGCATCGATCTTACCAGCGCTTTGTAAATAAGTAACTACAAATGGTAGGTGCTACGGTTGTGGGGAATTAGATTCACTCGATATAACTAAATTGCTGAACCGTGTAACTGCCGTGTTTATTATATGGGTTGATTTCTAGAAACATATTACAGATGGTGATATTTCGCTCTGAGCAAACATTGACTACATGCTGCTCCGTAGTGGTTGTCGGCGTAATTATCTAAGTGCCGTTGTGTTCGCGTCGAGATATTCGTGATTATTACCTAATACCGACTGAGTTATTTGCGATTATGTTTATTAAAATTAGATTGATATTGACGGGTGTCGGTAATAATGATAATATCTTTGCTGAGTGTCGCTTAAAATATATCAAAAAGTCGTTTTAACGAAATCGTTTATTATATACAAATTCTATATCCAGTGGAATAGATGAGATAAATACAAATAAATGACGCAAATTTCTTTTTTATTGACTTGTTTTTATTTTAATCTAAAGTAAGTAAAGTCTTCCATTAAGAAGAATGTTTAGAGCTTAATCCACCACACAGCTCCACTGCGGGTTTGCGGGTATGAAAGTCATGATGTTTTTCTTCACCGCAAAGCATAAGATGAATTTAAACACAAATTTAGCACTTGAAAACTAAGTGGTGCTAGCCGGGTCTTGAACCCGTAATCACCGGTTGATATCGACGTGTTCTGACTACTAAGCCATCTCATATTACCTCGATGAATAATGTAAATGGGATGTTAAGCTAATATTTTACAATTATTTTATCAGCTGTTTCTAAGTCTTAAAGAAATAAATTAATATCAGTTAAAAGAGTCAAAACTTGACGACCCTACTAAAAATTTAATATTTAATTTTTTAGTAAGCATTTGTGAAAAACAAACACCAATTTTAATCACAATGGACACTAAAAAAGGGCTAAAACTAATCTTATATATCTCTATAGATATGAGTATAAAGTATCCACCCAAAGTAAATAGAAAAAGAAAATCACAAAGCAATAATAAATTAGATTAGTTACTACAAAATCAAAACTATTATTACCAATATTTAAATATAATATATAAATTCCCACTACATATTTATCATTATGCATTTTTAGTTTAGCTTCACTATTTAATACTTATTCTTTACTAAACTGTGCCTATTTACATATAAAATGATTGCGTCATTTAATAATAAACGCTCTATTATACACCAAACGAATTATAATCGAGGCGTCTGTCCAAACGCACGTGGCTCAAATAAAATACATTATATATTACTATATCAATGCAACCATGAAATGAGCGTGCCAATGACAAGCTATGTTTATTTCTAAAACTAAATACATATGTATCTAGCAACGAACGAATCTGAATTTGACAGTTTAATTAATTATCAGTTTATCTTTTACTTACTGTATTCGAAGTTCTAGATTTTTCTAGGATTTATTTTATTGTTTAAAACAGTATCTGTTGGCGCTATTGTTAAGTAACTTTTTAAATATAACTAACATTTTTATATTAATTAAACTTATAGTGTGTACACGTGCATATTCGTATGTTTATACTAAATGTTAATAAGATTCTAATTTAAAAAATCACGGGATTAAAATAATTACAAAAAATATCAATGCGAAATAGATAAATAGAATAGATTATAGAGTTATATTATTAAAAACAACATAATACAATCACGTAGTATATAATTTAAATCATATTATAACCTATTTAATAGACACATTTAAAAGCGAATAACATAAAACAACGGATGTACTAAATAAAACTAAAAATTCGATTCTAACTCCCGCTAGCTTATCAAGGAAAAATAATGTTTGTTCCCAACGAACGATGACAAAACATCGCTCCCTTTTACCTGACGATGCAATCTTAAGACTGCACCAAGTCTCCGATATTGCAAATACGTGCCCGAGATGCAAAACCACAGCAAAGGTAGATGTATGTCTCTTACGACATGCCATCATCATAAATAATGTACTAGGTCCCACCGCACCTGAATTATTCAACGTTGACGGCCACTTTATTAAATTTGTTGTTTTATGAAAATATCTAGCGTCTTTCACAATCTCACAAAGTCTCACAAATTAATAAAAGGCAATATTATCATAAGGGAATTGAAAAATCAAAATGTCCCGGCAATTTTCGAAGAGTGGCTTATCTTAGCTATATTTTAATATTTTTAACGCGGTAATTCGATTATTCTTTTAGAAAATTTTATTACAAATTTACAGTATTTAAAACGTAAACGTGTTATGATAAGTGTTTTTTTAATTCTTTAATACTATAAAATATATTTTATGAAATAGAATAAAAGTTTACAAATTTAAAATTCAAGAAAAAATTCTTGTTTGTTTATTTTAATTAAAATAAATTAAGTAGCTATATAACTAATGTCATTTGCATTTCCATTCATTTACCAAAAAATACTTTGATATTAATACTTTTCTAAGACAATTATTATTAAAATATTACATATAGTGCATATGTATAATACGTGTATAAGTATTAATAACAAACATTTATGGTTTATATATCGTTGTCTTAGATTTATTTTAACAAAAACTCTAACAATTCTAATCTAAAATTTCATACAGCTCGCTTCAATTTAAAGCATTAATCTTTAAAGAAAAAAATATGGAATTTCAACAGATGGTAGCTCCGACTCATTTCACGAACCTCGCCGTATCAAGTGAATAATGAAGGAAACGATGACTCGAGAGTAATTCTGCTATGGGATTGAAATAACTTTTGAATTTTGATACTACTTTAATGAATGCATCGCGAACTTCCTCGCTGACTTGAAATTTTCAATTTTCACGTAGCAATTACGATTGGGAACAACAACGCGGCTTATTTTGGGTGTGAAACAACAAATTAATTATAAATTTTCTTGTTTTAAAATTATGTTATTCTTTGTTACATGTCCATAACAAAGTTTTCATACAATGCATAATATCTATGACATGCACGGATTTAACTGACTTTGTATTCATTCGAGAATATGCATTATCTATGCTAATGTGTTTAACGTTCGCAGGCAATGAGGTAAAGTTATGAATTATAACGTACATCAACATATTTATGTTTGAAAACCCTTCAAAACTCAATTACTAAAGGAACGACTATCCATTTTTAAGATCACGACCTTTTGTTATCACCGTTTACACCCTCATCTTCTATTCCTCCAATATATAAAAATCAATATTTGTTGTTTCGTTTTTTATGCGTTGCCCTACCGTTCATCCAATAGTTATATAAATTTGTTATCTTGTTGTTTGCACTTTGGCGAAAGATTATAGTCATAATATAATTAACTTACAGTAGGTGGCGCGCGTGCCGTACTGGTAATATACACATTCTACATTCACAGAAGCAAAAGTACAAAAGCTTGTTATATAAAAAAAACATTACTTACAGAAAAGATAGTTTTAGATAGTTATACTGTATAGTAAGTAATAATAAATAGTAAGTAATATCATAAATTATTTATTTATTTTAATGCTCTATTATATAATACACATAATACAACAGTCAACCTTCGGATGCACAAGAAGGATTATATATATTAATTGTATGTATATATTCAAGTTTATTTTTACTAAAACATTAAGAAAAGAGAAAATGATAGAATATTCTAACATGAAACTGAAATAACTTCTGATGCCCCTTTAATGAATGCATCGCGAAGTTTTCCGCTGAATTACGATTTGCAATTTTCAGACGATATTTCATGTTTCAGTGAATTGAAAATTAAAATGATTACATATAACATAATTACTAAAGTTAATAAAAGATGAAATAATTTAGTAGACAAAATGTGTTTAAGGAAACATGCGTTTATTTATTAAATAAATGTCTAATATTGTAATGGTGTTTATAAAATTTATTATAATATGTTCAACCATATTGGGCATAATGCATGCATGCTTTGTTTTCGAAATTCATTTGTTTAAAAACAAAGAAGAGAAATTGCGCGACAATTTTGATTGTCATTTCAAGGAAAATGAAAATTATAGTAATGCACTTTACTATTAGTTATATGCAACAAAATAAATAATTAGTAATTTATTATAGTATTTTAATTATCAACTCCAAGTTAATATAATAATTACTAATATGCTACTGAAATATTTGAACCATTAATTCAAGTTGCGACAAATTTTAAGGTTTTGCTATTTACATTATCTATATTTAAACTTGTATTTACTTTTTTAACTGTGTTAGTGTAAAAAGTTTCCTATATGTTCTAATAATTTTATGAAGATATACCATATTAGTAATATGTGTAAATAATATATGCGACTATAAAAAACGAATGTTTGCAATTAGAGATTTTAAGCATTTTGAAATTAAATTTAAACAGCTGGCGTGAAAAAATTTTCATTACTTGTGGAACAGCGCCATCTATCCCGCAATCAGTGAAACTTGTTAATGAAACCTCAGAAGGCTCACATCGTTGATGCATTCTGTGTTGAAAATGTATTACATTTAAACCGAGTTAAAAACGAGACGTTATTTAAGTCGACTGTTGATTATATGTGTACTGCTTGGTGGGTGGCGGTATAAAACGAAGATTAGAAGAGAATTAGAGATTAATGCCGTCTATGAATACAGGAAATCAGATTTGCGTATTTTAAAGTAGTTTTTTTTTTTCTAAAGGTATGTTTGTTACATTATTCATCTTTGTGATGTTGACAAAATATTGTATATTCAATCTCTACTCCATATCAGTCAAGATAATATGTGAAAATAATAATGTAGTCGATGATGTTTTGACCTAGTTATATTTCATTATTTATGACTCTCTCTACGTCCTCTACTTATGTTTGTAGAATGTCCTAGAAAACATCTATACTTATATTACAAAGAGGTGAAATTTGTTTGTTAGTTTGTGTGTAGGAATAAACTACTGATTCGATCTGAGTTATTACGTGCATTGGATAGCCCATTTAGTAAGAAGGGTTATAGGCTATATTACATAACGCAACGACTCATAGGCCCGAAGCAGTAACCTTTAACGCGAGGGCGATTTCATAATTTGAATATTTACTAATAATTAAAAACTAGTTGCCCGCTCCGGCTTCGCACGGTTGTAATTAAGACTTACTGACTTTTATACGGAGGTTTTTCACTTGGACTTTACTATTTCGTACGATTTTTCAAACATTTTCTTTCTAACAAACCTTGCTCTGACAATAACGAACACAAAAAAGTTACGTGCTGCCGTTCAGAAATGATGCACTTGCATACATTCCGCGATTGATTTTTATTTATGTAAATAACTAGCTATGGTCCTAGTTTCATCCGCCTTAATTTAAGGAAAAAATATATTTATATAATGTCTATCTTCCCTACTTGAAACGGATATTGTTTACTATTTCATTGATATTTCGATTTCGCATAAACATTTATTAATAAAAATAAATATTTTTTTTAAATAAAAGTAGCTCAAATTACTCCTTATAACATTAACTATCTGTGAGTGAAATTCCTGTCAAAATTGGTCCACGCTTTTCAAAGATTAGCAGAAAGAAACAGACAGACACAAAAAGACAAATTTTTAAAAATTTGTTTTTAATGAAAGTACAGATAAAAGCTGTTAATTTGACATTACAAACACACACCTAAATGTTATTTATTTTTATAGATAAAATATACTCATTGAAAACAAAAATTGATTTAAATTAATAATTTAATTACTAGTATAAATTCGTTATTATTCCTTTTTCTTAACCTTAATAGTTTGTCGAAATACTATAACTTTTTTATTTAAATAAAAAAAAAATATAGCTAAATTCAAAGTGCGTAAGAAACGCTTAACTACCTAAAAAAAAAAAATATTTTATTCAAATAAATATCCAGAGTATAATAATATGTCAAAAAATTAAAAACAAAAGATCTTCAATTCAATTATGAATGGCGCTAAGTAAAAATAATCACCAATTTATCATTTGAAATTGTAATACAGTAGCTACAGATGTATAAATAGAATTGAACTGACATCTTATCGCTAGTAATCTTGTAACCTTAAAATAAAACAAAATATATAAATTGCTACATTGTGCCTTTCCGTTATCTGCTAAAAGTCTTAAAGTCGATAAATTTTAACATAGTGCGTTATCGCGATGAGTGATTACCGCCGTCAAATGTTTTTAACACTGATTTTGATAACGCTACCATATTTTACAAGCCGCCGCGAACATTGGGTGTAAATCAAATCTGAACTACTAAATACAGCGTGATGGAATTAATAGACAAGAAAATATTACAACGTGATTGCGCTATTGTTTTCTGTTTTTGTATAAACCTAAAATGTGTCAGATTTTTTATTTTTAAAACAGTTTTTATAGGTGTAAGCTAATCTGAAACGTAATACATTATTTAGCAATAATAGTTTATTTTTTTTACATTAACTATATTCAGTTGCAGAAGGTATACTAATATTATTTGAATAAAATTATGAATAGTTCTTAAAAATTAATTTTGTACGTTCTTTGCCTCCAAAATCTACGGTAAATCCTTCGTCGTCGATACATTTTTGTGCTATTACTTAGTTTTCTCCGAGCCTATGTTACTTGAGATAAAAAAAAAAAGTATTTTAAATGTAGGTAACGTGTTTTTGTATATCTGTACGTCCGTTTGTGACAAGTGGCTCTTAATCGTATTCAACAATCTGAAATATTCTTAGCAATGATTCGAGAAAACCCGTCAACCGCTTGGAAATAATCTCCTCTTTCTTATTTCGAGGTATTTTTAATTCGAATTATTTAAATTCTGAATTTTTGTTCACTTGTCTTATTTTACTCTTAGAGTTTGTTAGATTATTAGAACACCTCTTTCAGGTTTAACGGTTTGGTTAGGTTAACATATTGAAACATAAATTCCATAGAAGCTTGTTTATCAAAAGTATCATAACCTGGACAACGCCTATTAACAGCTTTATTAAATACTACAAAACAATCATTTAAAGATATTATTTTCTTTTTATAGCTATTATCAACCGACTTAAAAAGGAGAAGGTTCTCAATTCGTTGTGTATGTTTTTGTAACTAATAACTCCGTAATTTCGTTAACGATTTTAAAAATTATTTTTTCATTTCAAATTATGCAGTTCCACAGGATTTTTATTAAAGTCGGTTCAACGGTTTGGTTTAAAAATAGAAATAACTGCCATAAGTCCACGTAAGGGAAATGAAGTATTTTGCTAGTTAGATGCTATTTTATGAACATATTTTTTATTATTAAAAAAAATAGCACAAGAAAAATTCATTTTAATAACACGATGGCCACATATCTAACATACAATAATATTTACGCATAGATTTCTTTAATTAAACAACTATGAATTAAAAATTAAAAGGTAGGTATTGAGACGCGAATCTATAAAAACAATGTACCATAACAGTGAAATTAAGACACAACAAGGAGTTGAAAGTATAAATATATTCTCCCAAATTACATAATGGGATCTGTAATTAAAATCGTTGCTATTACTCAGTACTGACTAATTACGTCACAACTCGCCTTGTGGTACTCGTATAAATTAGTTATGCAACCTAGAGCATAAATACTCCCGACCCTGTTGTGATAGATTATGATTTAAAGTCATATTTAAAAAGGTTGATTCATACGAGTTGGTTTTTGTTTAATAAATACACGTGTTGAGCGAGTTATAACATTAAATTAAGGTATATTTAAAGGAGTATTATTTTCGGATTTAAGCGATGGAATTTTTAATGAGTATCGAAGGTTTCGTTTTTTAATATTAATAACATTTATTAGTTTTATTAAACTTAAGGCGCTTGACAAAGAATGAACTGTTAAAACAAACGTACGTATGAACGTTTTCTCTTAAATTTACATATAGAAATCTTATGTTTCTAAAAAATAAGAATTGCTAGGCTCGATAAAAAATTGGAAACAAATGGCTGATTTGCTAGATTCTTTCATCAAAATTTTCGTATAATGCTAAAACATTCGTAAGAAAGCTCATCACAAATTAATGCACATGTTTACCAACACTAATATAAAATAAAATTTATAGCTCATATATTTCTAGAAATAACGAAATAGTTCGCAAGATATGTATGAAACTAAAAGAAAAATAAACACCCTTTTAAAAACTAAAAACAATACATCGAGGCCAATTTGTTTGTTTCCCACAAATAGCTAAGTACGTAGAGTCTAAAAATAAAGTAGTGAAAGGAAACAAGAAGATTCGAAGTGAGCAAATGAGGCAGGGAGCGTGGCAAAGCCAATGCTCTGTGTAAGTGCCTGTCAAAGATTTTTTAAGTGTCTTCGAACAGTGAATAGCTGCACGGCTGCCACTTGCACACGAAGCAGTTCTCATACTGAAGTGTAAGGATTTTTTACCCCTTTTGTCATGCGGTTCGAACCTAAAACTTGCCCTGAGAGCATGCATAGTTGCAAAATGGAATAATGCTTGTCCTGTTTCATCATTTATGTATACGGCTAATAAAACTAGAAGAGGTTCGCGTCTGAACTTGAATTTTATTGAAAATATTCCTATATATCTATC
The DNA here is from genome assembly GCA_037950945.1 of Hypolimnas misippus. NCBI lineage: Eukaryota > Metazoa > Arthropoda > Insecta > Lepidoptera > Nymphalidae > Hypolimnas > Hypolimnas misippus. Next base: position 5,874,618 of record JBBEEQ010000024.1, read on the forward strand.
TGTGCAAACATCACGCTTATAAAACTGGATGGATTTTAATAAAACTCGGAATAGTGATAGCTTATGCGCTAGGTCAACATATGTATTACTTTTTATCCCGGGAAATGAAAAGGTTCGCGGGGGATTGCCAAAAACTGTATTTTCATATCCAAAGTCGGTGCTAATAAAATTGCCACTATAGGAAACTGGAATTATTAAAAAATACGTATCTTCAAAGCTTTTCATTTTACTAAATAATAAAAAATTTTCATAAATCGATAGTGACCGACATTATTCTTCGTAAATATTTTTATCTTGTCACTATCTTAAAAGAAAATGTTTTAATACTTAATCAATTTTGAGACTATATTAAACTAATTATAACTAAAAATGAACTTAACATTTTCAAGCGATTTCTTCTTAATAATTTTACAATATATGAACGTTAATATATAATCGTAACAAATACCATGCGAAATAAGCGTAAAACTAAAACATTAAGTATAAATAAAGACGTTTCTTAGTAAATCGAAGGAGTTGTAAAACTGGGTCGGGTCGAGTGCTACAATCCCTAGCGAAGCACTCCTTGTCACTCTAAGCTTCCGATCGTGCACTTCTTGACATCGCTGTACGATGGATATCGCGTGTAAAAAGTATATTGACTGAAACAATTTATTCTGTGACATGTCATGACATTACCCTGCTAATGTTAGTTTATTTGAATTTTAGTATCGTCATAATTGGGCGCTGATTAGCAATACTGTGTCAAGCCACACGGACTTGATTTTGAGAAAATGGCATCTAAAGATGTCAAACCTATTCTTAATAATTATGTTTGAAGAATAATATATCCAACTTTACTATTCTTTTTTTTAATAAAAAGTATAATGGATTAAAAGCAGATTGATATATTTAATATATTATCTAATAAAAAGTTCTTCAAATATTTGAGATTATTGTATACATAGTAAAATAAGGAACGAACATCAAATTCGAAACAATTAATTAGCAAACATTTTTCCGTACTTATTTGGTTTATATGGCTTGATTTTTTTTAATACTGTTAAACAGATAATACAGTATCAAAAACATCAATATCTCCGAATTCTACTTATTGTTGATTGACACATTATTGCTTATCAGCATCCAATTATAAGCGTAATTGTCTAAAACACACATACACATCGATACACACGCACATCATGTAATTTTTAATATAATTTCTATAATCCATATTCTATATTTTATATACTATATAATAAAAGTGTAACTAATCGTTTTTTTTCGCGCATCACGCAAAAATTACTGCACGAAATTGAATGCGATTTTCAGAGTTCTATTGGTACTGGTCTATTTAAAATATGTTGCCTGTTTATACATACAGAGTTTTAAGTAGACAAAATTGAGAGCACGAAGTAGTCTAATACATAAAATTAATATTTATTTGCATGTTCGTTCGTATTCTATGCGCTGCCACACCGTTTATCTGATTGCCATAAAACTCTGTCAGTTTATTGTTTAAGCTTCCGGGTATAGGCACAGTAAGTACATGTAACTTAGTGGTGCGCGTGTCGCTACATTTATGTTGCCGTAATTATTGTCTATATAAAAATCAAATCAAAACTGATTGGCTGACTGACATATTCAATGACTGATCGATCAACGCAGAGCTGAAACCGCTGATTAAGTAACCGCTAGAAACATGAAATTTTACACAAATTTTCCTTAAATGTCGTAAGAGTGCACTAAGAAAGGATTTTTGACAATACATCCCCCAAGGGTTAAAAAGAGGGTTGTAAGTTTGTTAGGTTTGTTTTTTCCTAAGACAACGCGGACAAACAGAAACATACTCTACGTAAGTAAACCGCACGGGCTTTGCTCGGGTTACAAGTAGATTTACAACCGCTAATCACCCTTTTAGGTATAAAATTATGAAAAAACTCTTATGTACATATTCATTTATTTGTAACGAATAGTAGATACATTAAATTTGTTGTTTCTAATTTTAAAAAACGACGGACTTTCATGCAACCGTTAATTCCTTATTTTACCCCCTTAAAACTGAGATAAGAGCGGGTTAGGGTCTGCATTTATGAATCAGTCAGTCAGGACAAGAAGTTATATTTTCATAGATTAACTTTGCAAAAATATACGTCGGTTTGTAAGTGCGTGTGTTTGTTACTTCGTTACGCTATGACCGTTCGAAGGATTAATTGAATTCAGAATTAAATAGCCTTAACATAATTATGCCACTTTTCAACCCGGGTAACTCACAATACTCGGATGCAATTTGTTTACGAATTTGTCTAACGTTATGTAGCTACTAAAAATAATAAAAAAAGAAGTACTAATCTAATAAATTTCTTTCCTGTTCATATGAGACTCTATATAATAAATAAAAGAACTTAGCTTGACAAGCTACCGCGATTCTCGTATCACAGTTTTAATTGAAATGCTCCACCAAAACAGCTTGATCGATTTTGATGAAATTTTATATGCACATTTAATAGGTCTGTAAATCGATCGTAAACTATTTTTATAGCCCTTAGTGATAAGGGCGGCCCACTCCATAATATGTCAAAACAACATTAGCCGGGTCAGCTAGTATACATATATAATTATTGTTAATTGGATAGATTTACATGTGACTTGGAAAATTGCCAAGCAACGAGTTGTTGATGGCAAGAGAGAGAACATGACGATGGCCTATGAATCTTATAGATTATTATTTACTTCTGGACTTTTTAAAATATATATTTACACTAGCTATCCCTTATGGTTTGACTCGCGTTTATGATTACTTCGCTCTTAGAGTCATAGCGTGATGTAATATAGCCTATAGCCCTCCTCAATTAAAAAACATTCTAACAAAAAAAAAACCAATTCGAACCAGTAGTTCCTGAGATTGGCGCGTTCAAACAAACAAACTCTTCAGCTTTATAATATTAATTATAAAGTTTCACTAATTTATAAATAACACTACTACCTATATAATCCTACATATAAATTCTACAAAACTCAATACAAGCCAGTCATTCTAGTCAATCGATGCAGCGCAGAACACGGTTAACGTATTACGGTGTAGGTAGGAACTAAAACTATTCATAAATCTGCAAAGCATATCCTAGCTTCAATACACCAATCTCGGATGGCAATTAAGACTAGCAGTTCGTACAGGCTGAAACGAATGGAACTCTTCAATCAACGAATCAATCTACAATCGCGAATGGCCGCCACTTGGCAGCGACAGCTCAACAAATTTATTGCTCCGACGATAGTTTTCAAATTTTGATGCCTGTTGATCACTGGATGGGAAATATTTTTATTATTTATGTCATATTTTGTTCGTAACTGCTGTTTTAAATTTGTTGAATATAACTGACTTTTTTTTCTTTTTTTTTTTAGTTTCAGAATTTTCGATTAGCGATTTGTCGAAATGTATTAAATTCTGATTAGCAATCATTATACCAATACTGACGATGATGACGCAAAATACATTATCAGAAATGATAAATTATACAACTACAGTGACGCAAAATTTTAATGGATATCAGATAAAACAAATCTTAATCATCAATAGATAACTAATCACAAAGTATCAACTAAATTCTAATTCTAACCAACTCAACATCTAATACGAAAGTCAAACACTAACAAATATGCCCCATATCTACTACAAGTTCTAAGAATCTACATAATAACTTTACAATAACAAAGTTTGATTAATGCGAATAACTTTAGTGACGTTATAATTACAGAGTTGCAAGATACAGCCTTTGTAAAACTACACTTCTATTAAACATAAAACTTATGTTAAAACGATGTTGAAGCTCACATCGTTTCCAACTCATTATGAGTTTTGCTTGCACTTAAACCAGGGTAAGGTGTAGCGTGATTAAGTTGAACAGACGTTGGCTCGACTGCCAAAACCACTTCAGACAATGTCGAGTGCACGTTGTATTAGAGTTCGGCAATAGTCATTTAAAAGCCAGTATGCGTACTTGCTTTGTGGTCTCAAATAGTTTTAACGGCTAAGCAATTTTCATTTATTGAAGAAATTTACGACTAAGTTTTGGTTAGATTAAAATCTGTTTGTAGTTTTATAAATGTAATAGGGAAAAGGTTTATACAAAAATAATTATACATATTATGAGTTTTTATTTTATCATCAAATAAACTGACTGAATTATAAAGTATTTGAATAGGATAAAACATACAATCTTTTTTAACATTTTTTTTAAGAATTATAAAAAATACTAATGATATTCTAATATAATTGAAACAGGATTTTGTTTGATTGCGTATATTAAATCCATCGGTATAAAAAGCTAATAAATACTATACAAATTATTTAAACATTTATAATCTCTAAAACATTTTACATCTATCACTATAATTACTCGGCTAGTCGTTTTGTAACCAAATTCTATTTTCAATTTAAATCCCTATGCGGAAACAGAAATAAATTCGCCAAATAAAGCATTAGATGTATCAGATGTCACGCGATGGCGAAAAGCGGCCAACAAATCTCAAGGAACCGCTTGTCTCCGTATCTTTCGGCGATTTACCTGAAAATAAAAAACAATTGCGTTAATTTACGGCGCTGGACATTTGCCAAACATTTCAACCAGCCGTCTAAGTTGGTCTAGTCGCAAAATGAATGAAACGAGTCGACGTTTTAAGCCGTATTCCTGATCGGTTATCAGATGAAGCTTAGGTGCGAATAGACAATATAAAACTCATTTATAAACTGTCATCGTGACGGCAGAGGCGTGCCAAGGCGTTTTCCAATAGGCTCATTTATCAAACGCCCCGACGTAATGAGACGCATCTTAACCATTCCCCATACACCCGAAATACTTCGAATTCATTATCATTATTTTAGACCGCATAATTTCTTTTGAACGAGCGAAAATAAATGTGACACAAAAAATTCATTATCTGACTAATGAAAACAAAACGGCTCGGAAAGATTTTTTGTTTTGTCTTTCCAATGTATATCTTCATATTTATTTATTAGCCAATTAAATTATTGAGATTATAAATTTGTAGAATTCTTTAAAATTGTACACATTTTTCTATTCATTTTATTGTAACATTAGGTTGTAATAGTGCTATATTTTATCGGCTAATTCATTTAACTGTGTTTATCGAGGTCATTTTAACGAGGAGTTGAACCACTAACATCTGTTATGAAAACATTGAGCGCAACAAGGCACAAAGCTTTTACTACCATTTCAGCAAAACCGTGTACACGACAATGACATTTCCTGGCACACAATAAAGTGCATTTTAGTTAAAAACATCAGAAATTTTCCGAAGTTAAGAAGCGGTCGGTCGAGCTTAGAAGATTGTTATTACTGGGACAGACACGTAAATACCGTGTAAGATAAATTGATGTTTACGTTTCAAATTTACAACAATGCTTTATAATAACCGTTGAAAGTACGAGCACTTAATACGTAGCACGAGCGAGTTAATTTAAAAATAAAGTCAGTACTGATCAGTTTTAGACATTGGAATATAACGGGAATTAGAATCAGTCACATGACGATTGCGTCCGCCAACTAGGCTATCGTCCGCTGACGCATTAGACGAGAAAAACAAATTTAAATAAACCATAACAATATACCATTAGTTCGAATTTCAAAAAGATTTTATACATCTAAAACATCTGTAGCTATTATTATTTCCAATGAAACTACACTTAAATATTCCCTGCTCCTACTCATTATATTTGATGATGTATGTTGAATTCCGAATACGAAAATTTAACCACAATAAAAAAAAGCCATATTTAATGTGAAATAGTCTTTAAGGTGAATAGCGGGACATTTGACTGTAATGCCAGGGCTACAGCAAATAGAAATATTACAGGCATGATAAGGATTTGGTCACGAGGACAGTGACGCGTTCGCGGGCGCGGCCAATGCGTGACTGTGACGTACATTGACGAACGTGTGATGACGGACGGAACAACCGTTTTATCTCATAAATCACTAAAGATTTCGCCACTCGTCGTGTAAATAACGTGATTGAACTGCTTGATCATGCTTGGTTTATATTTATCACTGTGTTCGGATTTTTGATGTCTTTAAGGACATGATTCTATGGTACTTGATAAATGTTTATAATAAGTATGATATTTGCTTGAATTTTGCGATTACTACACATTGAAAATTGACAGACACGTTGGCGCAGTGGTCACTGCAACTGACTCAAGCGCTAACGGTCGCGGGTTCGATCCCCGCTCACGGCAGACGTCTGTATTAGCCATATGGATGTTTGTCGTGATCTGGGTGTTTGTGTTAGTGTTTTGAGTGTTCCCGGACCCCCGACACAAGGTCACGCGATCTTAATAAGGGCCGTTGAGTGTGATGCGTTTATTTATATTTATTTTATTTATCGAAAATCTATTTTTAATGAATTTAATCCACATAGATAAACAAATTCTAGCCGTTCAAATGTATATTAATATACTATATGCTATATATAAATGATGTATTTTTTGTCTACAAGAAATGTATAAAAATTAGACCGACCTATAAAAAGAAAAATAATATATATTTTCCCGGAATTTTTTACAGAAGTGAAAACAAAAAAATGTATGCCAGACAACTACAAATAAAGATTACTACACACAACGTTGTTATTTTAATTATAATACTGCATTAATTCAAAATATTTTTAACTCGAGCTGAATTCAATTAACGGAAATCTTTCATCATGTTTCCGAGTTCGAAACGAATTATATTTGATTGTCACGTGTCAGCGTGACATCCGCGGCAACGAGTAAATAAACAAAATGAAATGATTTCAGATTAATTTACTTATTACGTCTAATTTGAGGCGAGAATTACATTTGTAAGTTTTACTATCAAAGACGATATAAAACAACTCTGTAACCTAGTAACAGATACGTCGTAAATAGTTACGAAAGCTGTGAATGTCAAAATTAAGTCACTGGCAGTAAATTTTTTCAAATGTAAAGTAATGAGAAATAATGTAAAACTTAAAACTTAGTAGTGTAAATCTCGCCTAAGAATTAAATCTAAGAATCCATATCATGAATATGAGTTTGTTTATGACAAGCTAATCTCTGTCTGATTTGTAATTTTTAGAGTTCCGAAGGGTCCTAATGAGACCCTCTTACTGAGACTAAGCTTCCCCTATTCATCCGTCCATCCGTGTATCTGTCATTTCATGAACCATTATAAATAGAGAGATGGTCACAGAGTGTGTATTTCTAATACTGCTAAACAAAAAATAATAAAAACTGGTCAAGTGCGAGTCCGAATTCACGTCGAAAATGTCATAGAAAATTAAAAAAAAATGAAAATCGAACTATATCAAGTGAGATATCTTTGAATAGGTATTTAAAAATCATTTTTAGGTTTCTCGTATAGTTTTTCAATCGGAATTACCGTTTAAGATCTAGAACGATTTAAAGTTCGTTAATAACGATTCTCACTTATAGGCTCTTAGACGAACTGATATTGATATGATACTTCTGACTGCAGATGGTCCTTTTACGCAGTCTTTCTAGTTTAAATTAATTATTTGTTGTTACTAGTATTTAAAAACTACAAAATGTTACATCTTGTACGATGATACGAAACCTTTTACGCGCGAACCCAACCCGTACTCGGCTGGTTTTTCTTTTTTTTGTATTTGGTAGCCGGTTGGGGATCAAACAAAAAAGAATTAATCAAATGGGTCAAGCTGTCTTCGATTAATCGCATAAAATATAGTAAGAAAAATGAAAGTCAAGATGAACTGAAAACCTCTTCCTTTCTTTAAATAGTTTAATAGATACAAAATTATAGTTATCATTCTACACATAACAAATGATGCTAATTTAATATATATAATGAAATGTCTTCTTTTTATACGTCGTATTGCTATTATAAATGCGAAAATTTGTGAGGCTGTATGGATGTAAATCTTTTACTCATTGTTGTTGTATAACTACTTTGCCGATTTGATGAAACTTCACAGTAATATAGCTAATACATCAAAATAACACAATTTATAAAGATAATGAGAAAATTATCAAAAATATAACGATAAGTCATGTCATTCAGAGAAATCATGCTTATTCACAGGCAAAGTCGCGTGTGTGTTCTAAAGATGAATATTTATTTCGAGTTCTCATTTATCAAAAGGGCATACGAAGCCACTACAATTATCTTTGTGAAGGCAACAAAAAGAGATTGGGATTTAATCCTATCAGAACATAATACCTCCTAAACCCCCAACAAAGCATGTCATATCTCTGAAAATACGCGATATTGTATGAGGTATTACGAATTGATATATTCAACAATTTACACTTTTGTTTATAATACTTATCTATTATGTTTTCACGTGAATTTTATTGTGATATTTTTTGCATGAAATGTTTTCTTATTATTGTTTCCTTTTAGTAATTTACGGATATATGGTTGCAAATAAAATACAAATATACGTATGTCTAAATTCGTAATAACATTTAATTATAAAAAGTTGCCCAAAATTGGAAGTGTATTTTAAAGACAAGTATATTTTAAAGATAAGATGTACACATGCACGATTAAATCAATAGATTTGATGCATAATATTTGTCATAATTAAAATTCTTACAATTTGAGAAGACATTGTCTATAGAAATTAAAATTATTTTATTTAATGTATATAATCATGCATATTTTTATAGTTTTATTTATGGATAAATAAAATAAGGTGATAGAAATATTTTTCAAAATATACTACGAAAACCTTCTCAATTTTAATCGTGGATAAATTCGACAAGATACACCATTGGTAATGAACGTCGAATCAAAAATAAAATATTAAGGATTTCCATCACACATTATGTGAATGAACTTTTTTTATATCAATGCGTTACGTCTACGTTACTTCTAGAAATTAAGAGTCGCCATTAATTTTTATATAAATATAACAATTTTATGGGCCAATTTCTAAAGAAATAAACTTATTGGCCGACTAAAAGTATACCGGACACAATGTAAATTTTATAGTCGATAATTAAACAAAATTTAAATTTGTAGTAATATTGCAACAAAGAGGCCTGTTAGCGAGATTTACTGCTGTTTTAATGACCGCTTTTAACTTTGATGGTGGTTTGTTCCGATATTTAACTCGTATGAAAAAAGCTCTAGAACTTGTTCCTTAAGGCTCCTAAGAATTGAAAATGATAGATCTTCTCTTCGTAATGAAACATTATATATACAATAAACTAACAGGTTTTTATTATAATTAAATTTCATAGAAAATTGAACATTTTAATTCATTTGAAGCAAATTTTTCGAATTAATATTCGTCGATAGCATTTAAGTTCATTGAAATTATAATTATAAATGTAAATCTTAATAAATAAATGTACTTTTTTTAATTAAATCAATTTCGTTTAATAATTTAATGAGTTTTACTTATTTTTTGATGACAATAGTGTAGGTAATTTTTCGGTATGTGTGATTAAACGATAAATTAAGATTTTTTTCATACTTTGTAGTCTTTATTTTTGTCTACATAGTTTAAAATGTTCAGCTCGATCTGTATAATATTTTAAGAGTACATCTATTGAAGATGCCAATAAGTTTTAACATGATATAAGAAAAGGAATAAGTCATTACATTTTTTTTAAGAAAGGTCTAATTATTTTGTCAATCCAATCCAATAAAGTACTTACTCTACAGTGACTAAGAAACCAAAAATTTCCACGAAATCTTAAGTTCACCGATAAGACTTTTTTCTTCGAAGTATATAATGGTCTTTGTTAAGGACAAACAAATTCACTTAAATACTAAAAATGTAAAAAGAAACCGTTTATCGTAAAAAATAAAACACTTAATACTTAAGGGCTATTTTTTTAAGAAGTGCATTCGAATTTTTGTGTTATATCATAAATACTTGACGCGTTAGGACTAATGTGTTTTTACTGTATTGTCATAGTCGTATTAAAAATAGCACCGTGTATTCATTTTTGAATTTTGCATGAAATGAGTTCATATATTCGTAGTCAGCTCGTTTATTGCAGTTCTTTAGAAATGTAATGCCAGTTTATTGCATAGGTAAATGTTCATTACGGTTTATCCTTACATTGCTCAGTGTTGGGCTGAATCTGTACTCTCTGCTCTTTGCTCTTTAATCAGGAGCAGTTTTTATTACGAGCAGGAGGCTCGTTATGATAAACTATCGCTATCAATAGATGCCACATTTAGACATTTAAAAGTAACGTTTTAGTACAGAATTCAGAAATCAACTTTCAGAGTGCTATATTTCGTTATAGCGATAATTATATGTAATTGTCCTGTAAATCATTATATTATTTTGAATCGCAAAGTCTAGAAATATTGGATTGTTATAATAACGTTTTGTAATAAAGAAAAGTATTGGACACGAAAATTTGTCCTATAAACTGTTTTGCCTCGATTATTTCAAGTAAATTATGCGGGGGTATTAAAACTAGTTGCCTAATTTAGATCTAAGCGAAGTTAGGATCTGTAGTGTCCGACCCGCCATCATTAACGGAAAGGTTAAGTCTCTTAATTAATGCGGGAACGACAGAGCGTCAGCCTCGGTGGATTAAGCCTGTATACAGGTCCTATAAAATACTGGATTTATTTTGTAGACTAATGTCAACGATAAATCTATCACTCATTGCTCGGAAGCTGCACTGTAACAGACGTCTATTTAAGTAATTAAATAAAATACCGGTCGTCGAACAATTTCAGCACATTTTTTACCTTGTTCGAATAAAATTAATGCACTATTTTAAAGTTTTTGAAAATAAAAGTATAGATTTTGCTAATAAGCAGATATTTAAATTTTCATAAAAGCAAAATATTGAACATTAATATTTGCATTGATAATACGCGTTTTACTGAAAAAGAGCTGAGCTTTTGAAAATGATGCAACCATTTCATAACAAAGATTGCCGGTCAGCTGGAATTTTGCATTTCAAAGTTTGTACAAGAGTGAAAAAGCCGTGTAAATTTTTTATCTAGATTTAAAAAATTCTATACGAATACGCTCGAAGGATAAGCCATAAAGTTCGTAGAGTCCGCGGGAAAAATTCACGAAACTACAGTGGAGCGAAATTCATAACGCGCTTAGCAGTTTGGTTCACCTGTCTCGTTAAACTTCGGAATTTTTAAATTAAATTCTGAATACCGCCGAGTCAACAAAGTTGCGAATTCTTAAAATTCGTTATCGTAATTAATCTTTCGTTTTAATAAATACACAAAGGCGAACAAAGAAAGTGGAGTGGGCTTATACCTTATAAATGGTAGGATGACGTTAAATCTTGTAATTAATGCAGGTGCGCGATGCCGCTGAGGCGAGGACCGTCAGCAATTATCGGATACTCACTTTCTATTACACGTTACAGGGATATTATTTTATTATAAATCTACTAAAAGCCCTCAAACATTTTTCTAATGAAAGGAAGATCTTGAAGAATTTAATTATGAAGCTCTCGAGTAAATGAACTGGTTGGAAAATGGAATTTAAGAAACAGCACGTGGAACGTTTCTTTTAATTTGACGAAGAATTCGAAATTATACGAATATTTTTATTTCATCGATATCTATACTTAATCATAATATATCAGTTACTAGTCAAAAACGATGTTGTGCTCGTTTTATTTTCTTGTATTTAAATACTATGTAGTAACAATGTCCGTTTATAAAAAGAGAACAAATATCTTTTCACGCCGCACTTGTTTCAAAAAAATTAAAGTCTATGAGGAAATGAAGATGAATGGAATTCCAACTGTACAGTTATTTGATTAATGTGCGTTCATTCGTTGATTAAGTTATTTTTATTATCTTTAATACTTAACACGTCTCTGCATTCTCATCAATTAACATTTTTATTTTAAAATACAATGTTACTTTTATTATTGTTTTCATTGTATTTTTTTTACGAAATACGATCAAAGAATGTAATAAATAAGTAAAATTGAAATGACATATTTATAAGCATTTATAAAAAAAAATCGGTTGTATTCAATGAAAGTGACTTTCGCTAAATTAAATACCAAAATAACCATTTCGTTTCTTTCTAAATGTATCATTTATGTAAGAACAGTGCCCGGGTCATAAGTTTCCGGCATTTGAAACGTATAAAATGACAATTGTCGTCACTGTAAGCAGCTTTTACGTCGGTCCGCGACCAACGTCAGTGTGGTAGGACACCAAACGCACTTCTGGAGTACGTTATTGATTTTCACCGCCCGGTAGGCGGAGTCAAATTTGTGCGAAAGGGATCACACGATTGCCTCCTCATTAAAACAGAAGAGAAGCCTCAATTTCTCTCTGTACCTATTCTAATTAAGGACGTACCCATTAACCGACTATTTAAAATAGGTAAGAGCCTCTGTAAAAAATTCGCAAAAGAATATTATTATCGACGTCAAAGACGCGACATTCTTAATTTAAGATTATTCTTACATTAACTTATCGTCATCAATAATTTATAATTTATACATTCACCCGAACCTACTTCATTTATTCCCTAAGATTATTTTATATTAGAAAACATAAAAAAAAAAACTGCATTTTAATTGTTTATCGGGACTAAAGCAACAAGTAGGTACAAAGGCGTCTATTAATTTTAATGGGATTAAAGCTTAGCGCACGTAAACAATTACGTAAACTTTAATAACAAAGTTCGCATTGAAAGTTTTCAATAGCGCAACTAAGTTTCCTATTTCTTGCAATTACAAAAAACAATGCTTTTTGTTCAGGAAACAAGAAACTTAACCCCTCACAAGTTAAACTGCACTATCAAAATAACACAGGTATTTAATTAAAATTAAATACAGCCTTTGAATAAGCGAATAAAAATAAATTACTTAAGCAATAACATTTTATACGTATAAATGCGTTAAGTTCATACTTTTGAGGTTAAAAATCTGTACTCAATTCAAACTTTGACAACCTGGTCAATTGTCTTATTGACTCAAAGATACTGGTTACTAGGCAGTAGTCCAAAATGGATGATATTCTGGGTGCCGAAATCTATGAATAATAAAAATAAATAATAAAAAAATAATCTCGTTGTATTCAGGTAATAAATTAATTTATGTCTTAATAATTTACACTTACTATTTATTCAATATGTACGTTTGTTACTTGTTCGTATCGTAACGATTTCCTAGATTGATATGCGGAATAGAAGTTATCTTTTTCCTTGATTAATCTACGGATTTTTTCGAGTAACATAAAAGATGCTGTTAGTCGATAATATATATTTAAATAAGCACGACAAAAGATATAAAAATAATAATCGAATACCTAAATTACAGTTCAGAATATATTTGTTTAAGTATTATTTTTCTAGTTTTCCTCATGATAACTTTAATAAATCTGCGGTGTCACGGTTTGTAAATATGGTATGATATAAATCCGAAGATTACCCACGCTTCAATGACCCTCACATTCGCGCTGATAATTTTTTTTTTTCTGATAACTTATAAAGTTAGTGAAATTATTGAGAAATATTCACAGTATTATTTTGGGTCCTCTTTAGATAGAAATAAATAACTATAAACTCATATTTCCAAAACATAATTAAAGATGAAACCCAGCCCCATTACTATGTCAAATATAATGATTTCGTAACAGTGACGTCAAAAATTGATTTTTAATAAACACCACTTGGCACATATTTAATTTATATATTTATATTAAAAATATGATGTAGGTATAACTAAAAAATCATTATTTCTTAAAAATAAATAATTTTAAATCTACAAATATCTACAAACTTTATTTCGGAATAAGAACAATGTTTCAATTTTATACTTACAAAAATATTTGAAATATAAAATACTTTAGCATTTTTACTATATGAGACTTTCAGAAAGTAAATCCTTAAACGATTGAGCCGTCATAAGCATGTGTTTTAAAATTCTTACAAAAAAGTAGGGGAAACGTCCTGGTGACATTTCCCGATTGAGTTCAAAGGGTCAGGGCTGGCAGACGTAATCGGGACGATCGTGTCCCGAATGACAATACTCCGGGCTAGAATCCGGTGACGGATTTGCATAATAGAATGTAATGTACCTTATGAACAGACCAACAATCTAAACATTTTGCATAATAAATAACTTTCCTTCTGCTTTTAATAAAATTACGTTTTCCGTATAATTATATGTTTTTGTCAAAATATAGGTCGCACAAAATTGTACCAGTGAGCTGAATTTTAAGTTTAAGAACGTGCAGGAATAAAAACGACATTACTTGTAAATTATCAATCATACATCAAATGAAAATCACGAATCAATCTATGCTAATAATATAAATCATAAAGGTTTATTTATTTGTATGTCCTAAACTTAGAAACTACTGGTCTCACTTGAAAAAAAAATGCCAGTTTATACGCCATGCTATTGCCATTTATCGAAAAAAGATATTAAATAAGAAGATTATAACATATTGATTAAAATTACGAAACACATGTTGCTACACGATACTTCGTCTGGATTTCTCATTTATAATAATAATAAGGACTTTTTATAAAGGAACCGTCTTCAATAGCAAAAAATTAGAACACTTGGACGACACTTATATGAGTTTTTTCGATTTTAAAACCAAATTAATGAACTTATTTCCATAAAATTTCTATGTGACCAATATGGTATCATATTCTTCCAAACAAAAACAAAATTTTCAAATTACGTTAAGAAATGACGGAGTTATAAGGTAACACATCGTTTGAAAATAGTATATTTTTTTTTTTAATAATAATAAGCTGTAGATGCAACGTAGTTTACATTAATGTTAAATATAATAAAAATATGCATAATTTTCTATCAATTATTTTTATTGTATACTATTTTACAAATATGTTAAATATAAAAATTACTATAATATGAGCGCTGTTTTCAAAAACATATGGCCGCATTCTTATAAAAAATTAAATGAAACTCTAATGTTTATTACGCATACAATGAATTAAATTTAAAAAATGATATTACAGGATTGCACCAACTTTGTCTTTGAATATATTTATAACAATGAAACCCAGACCTTTCATTATTTTCCAAGTTTCAATCTACGGTTTGTTATAAAAATAATACAACATTTATTCCAAGTTGCGAAACAATCGCGTCTAATTTAAGAGTAAAATCTCAGTTAAAATTCGATTTAAGTTACTCCGCAACGAGGGCGATTCGTTAAAGATTTCCAAACTCTCACAATTTTCAATTCGGCTTCGCTCGAACAATAACGATTTTAACGCGTGAAAAGCTGCCTATGAAAAAAAATTAAAAAAAAACGGTCAGCACAATCACGGCTCTCAAGAGCAGAAACATAAATGAAGTCATTAATTATCCGCGAGCCCATTTTTTTCCTCTCTTTCGATGCCCACTTGGCAGGGTTTATATATTTATTCGTTAATTAATACTGCTAAAATATATAATCTCAAAAGCTCCAGAAGTAAAAATAAGAAGCATTATAAGAATTAGTTCTGCCCTGTTACAAGTAGTGTTATCACGTTTCTATGTAACTATTTATCAAGAAAGAGTATGTAAACTTTTATTCATTACTTTTTACTACCAAAATGAAAACCACTAACACTACTAACTACTATATAATACACCGATATAATAAAGAGACAGAGAATTTTGTATGTATGAAGTAAACTCCGGTATATTATTCTAGATGGTCATAGGCTGTAGACATTTTATCTATATTTGGGTAATGTTTTAAAACAAAATCTACATTCACTCGAGTTAAACCGTGAAAAAGAGCTAGTAGATATAGATATAATAAAAAGTTGTCCTCTAACTTTTATTTAAAATATTTTATTTAGATTTGTATTCGAATTTCGTAAAATCGTTTTAAAATAAATAAAGCACTTTTAACAACTTGTATGTCTTCAAACCATCATTAATACCATCAAATCGGGTAATTCGGTCGGTTACTTTAAAAAAAAAGACTCATTAGGGTCAGAAATCAATTGATGAATTTATCAATGGATATGTACGTAGCTTCTACATATCATTATAAAAATGTCATCGTCTAACAGGATCAAGTCAAATATTCAAAGTCCATCACTGAATGATCAAAGTTCTAAGCCTTTTTTTGTTGTACATATATCACTGTGCTAAGTATTACAATAAGATTTACAAAGTCAGAAGTGGCTTATTTTGTGTATTGTAGATACACCAAAGGGTTTATCTGATTGTGCTTACAAAACATATTGTATTGACTATTCATGTTTTAAATTTACACTAAGAAAAATAAATATACCATCTTATCATTCTGTGATATACTGAAGCTAAATGTATGTATGTTCTTATCTATGATAAAAATTGATATATTTTAGTTCATCTCTATAGTCTACAGTTTTGAACAAAACTACATGAAATGAGTAAATTTAGATTCACACACACACACACACATATCAATACCCATAGCAACATTTTAATTCGGAATAGTTAAAATTTAGTTACATCCGTTTGTATCTCATAATTCTGATTAAATTTTTGTTTAAATTTTTATTTTCTTAATTCTACTGTTAATAACAACTTAATAACTTGTTTCTAGTTAACCGCCCCACTTCGTACAGTTTGAATTGCGCTTCGCAAACTCCTTTCGGGATTGGTTACGAACAACGTAATTATTTTCAAGTATGTAGATCTTATATTTCCGGAGAATTCATAACAAGTGAGTACTCATCCACACACACACCCTCACAGTTAAGTCAAAATCTTGATATATTAGTTTATCTTAACCCGCACAAAGTACGTGTAAAATTATTGTAAATGAATTCGTTTCGTAGATTGCATGATTGGACTGTACCGTGTGTGCGGACACATAATAACCCGAATTTTTATTAAAGTTATCCTTAATAACTTGAGTATTAATAGTAACACAAAAAATTAAGAATCTCGAGGGGGTTTAATTATGTAAAACTATCGCTATCATAGCAGGCGACTTTATGACAATTTAGTACAAAAATCAGATATCGACTATAAGAATGTAGCATTTTTTTTTAAACAGCAAAAAAATATTAACAATAAATCCTCAGTTATGTCAAATTGTTTAATAAATCTGATGGCAATTTTATCCTAATTTTTGTTTCATAAATTTTACTCCTATAGCATTCTTGTTGTCTTTTACCGTAACTTTTTTGATAACATCGTGATATCTATAACATATATATTATCTTTAGCTATACATACATATATTGAACTGTAACAAAACTATGAAAAACAATTGTTATATAATATTAGCTATTTGAAAGAAATATCCACAAATTAAATAGTTATTTGTTTCACAAAAACACAAAATATTTTAATTCCACATAACAAAATAAACGCAAATGTGAATATGGTAAATACATTTAAGTATACGAAATAATATATAAAAAAATTAAACTTATCTCATTATATATATTTCCTAGTGTTTAACAATATGTTCACTCTTTTAAAGATCCATTTCAATTAACTTAACAATATTTAAAAAAAAATTATAACGAAATGCAATAAACGAATTATAAAGAAAAAAAAAACCAACAAGTAAAACGTTGTCCATAAAATATTCTAAGCTTAACATTTTTCAACAAAGTAAAAGAAAACCCTACTTTAGCCGAGTATCATTTAATTAAATTCTTGAAACACGATTAGTCGAGATTTTTCACGAGAGTTGAAAGGGTCGTACGTCACCTAGTGAGGCAAATAACTGGAAGGATTGACGGCTTGGCCGGCGCATTGTTTAGCACAACAATGGTCGACCTCTGCGGAGTCATTAACCTGCCGTGTCGCTACAATCTTCGCCCATTTCAATATGCAACCGCTTATGCAAACGATGAAATATCTTGTCTTAGGTAACATTTCAATTTAGAACAATTTCTTTTGTTATAACTAAAACGTAATGATAATTATCTTATTATATAATATAATTTATACTAAGCTTAATGAATTTTGTAATGTTATATTTAACAAAAAATGCGTAAATAAAATAATTGCAGATCGTGATGTTAAGAATGATTTACAGTATTTTAATATTTTATGTTTTGAATTCAGTTTTCGTTTAAAACACTTGAGGCGTTGCTGTCTTAATTTTTATTTTATTTTTTTTTTATTTCTATTTTTTATTTTGATTCTATGTCTTGGAAGAAATTCACAGTGAAGCGGCGTGATAGATTAAGCTCCTTACTTTCTTCTTAATAGGAATGGAAGCCTTTACCCAGGTGTGACATGGTCGATTTACCATCTAAGGTTAGGTGATGAGAAAACAATTGCTCTATGCAAAATCGATAATACATTAATTCTGTACAAAGAATAAGTAGACATCAGGTTAATTACGTCAAACTACAGCTATCATAAAATTCATTATGACAGTCGATTTCTAATTTTGTATTAAAAAGCCACCGTTTACTGTAACAATGTGGCATATTTTGATCATGATCTTTTTTATAGTTTCATAGTTTATCCCGTAATAAACAAATGTACAAATTTATCCTCCATATAAATATTAGCGTGTTTTGAAATAAAACTTCAAAAGAATTTTATTAGACCTTTTCGATTTCAGAACGCGCCGCTAGTATTTAATATCTTTATATACTCTAGAATAGTGTTCGTCCTTGAGTAGAGCAAGGCGCATTTTTATTATTAAATATTATCGAACATATGTCGTCGTTTAAACGTCCCCTGTATGTCGAGAAAGTATTGGATTTAATATATTTCATCAAAAAGGAATTAAACCAATCTCATTCAGTATATTGAAGTTTATATTTTGAAATTAAAAAAAAAATTAAATTCCTATTTATTTTTTGAGTCTAAAAATAATACGAAATGTCCGGCTGCCTACAGACGTTGCTTTGTGAAGATAAATAGTGTCAGGCTTAAAGAAGTATTTATTTGCGGGAAGTTAAAATATTGACACCGGCCATAATACGAATAACAAATATGTGATCGAATGACGAGTTAATAAGAACTTTAGTATATTTTTCCACCAACCAATTTTTCCATTCTAATATTATAGATGCCAAAGTAACGCTGTTGGTTTGCTTGTTAATTTTATCGTCTAAACCGTTGCAACAATTTTAATAAATTTTGGTATAGATTATTGGACCTTGGAAAAGAACATAGGCTACGTGAAATAAGTAATACAGCTTTTTACGTGGACGAAGTCGACGACAACAACTTTTAAATAATGAAAGACCTCTTTTTGTTTAGTTGTAGTAAAGTAAAGTAAGTAACAATAACATAAAACTAGTTTTTAAACACTAAGAAACTGAATCGAACTAAAATTAATAGAGAGGGTTTCAGAAACACGTTTAGTTCTGAAACGCGGGGGGCAACACGTGATCACACGAAACGTGAAACTTGTCAAGCGATACAATCGCACACTTCATCAGTTGTCAATAATATTTATATATAAACTATATATTTTATATATAAAAATATATATATATATATATATATATATATATATATATATATATATATATATATATATATATATATATATATATATATATATATATATATATATACATACATACTTTGACAGCTTTGACTTTTTTAAAGCTTACTTAGCAACCAGGTAACAACTGAGTTGGTATAGGTATGTTCATATGTTCTTTATAAACTCCAAAACAATCTTTAAATTCGTCTAGCGCATCATGTGAAGTTTGGCAGCGATTGAATCGACATTTTTTTTGCTTGATGGCAAAGGGTTGTCGCTAGTAGCTAAATAAATTAACTTAGAGGCACCGACGTATCTTATCATAGGCTAGAACGCCTTTAAATTAAACTACGAAGTTAATCAAAACTCTTAATCCTTCACCCGGTTGAAATGGTTAAAATGATCACACAGTTGTACGTACATAAAGTGATATGGGAGTGATAAGTGGGTCCTAATCCCTATGATCGATCGATCCGCACGCGAGACGGTCAACTATGAGATCCGAGTTTATCCATCTTCGTTATCTTGAATGTAATGAAATCTGCAATCATCTTATTTTTAAAAGTAATTTAATTTTAGATCGAAGTTTAATATGAAATGTTACTAAATGTCAATTAAATAAAGTAATGGCAATAGAAATCTGATTAATACTAACTAATTAATTTTCGTGACATTGTCTGCATAGAATGATGTGTATGTTAATACGTGAAACAAAAACTTTGTAAAACTTTTTACAAAAATCGCGCAAACGGAGGAATCTGAAATGTCGTACACTTCTAGATTATTTATATTTAATATAACGGGTCTTATCGCGATAACTAATCATAATACCTTTATATTGCCCGACGTTTCGACGAATCGGTCGGTGTCTAGTAAGACATTCGAAGTCAGCGCCAAGTAGTTTTACTTTTAACTGTCATTCACTGGCACCGACTTGAAAATGTTGTAGAAAATATTTATTTTTTCCCTTTTAGTTCATTTTTTTTTTGTAAAATCTTTTTATTTGGCACAATATAATAAGATTGAGTGATTTACCTAAGTTACAATAGCAAAATGCCAACTGCTTATCACTATCTACAAAATATTGGTGTTCCTAATGCAGGGCTGTTATTTATTGAGGAGATCTCCTGGTGTTGCAACATCAGCTCTACTTTACCATATACATTGTGACAAATGTAAATTTTTTAGCAATCATATTGAAGTAATCGAATCGCAAGCCGTAGAATACTTGCTATTGAGTAGTTTCGGTGGCCATCTGTGGTCTTTATCATCAGTTTAATTTTACCAAATGTTTTTTTTCCGAGAGCAAATGCACGAGTTACTATAAAAAATACCTAAATCAGTGTATAATATTTGAAGAGTTTCCTTGATTTCTGCAGGATCCCATCATCGGATCCCGACCTGATGACAATGAGACCACTTGGAATATACCAAAAAAAATGAAAATCGGTCCACAATCGGCGGAGTAATCGGTAAACATACATAAAAAAGTCCCCGACGAATTGAGAACCTCCTCCTTTTTTGGAAGTCGGTTAATAAGATAAAAAGTAATCGTGGTTGTCTGAGATAGCTATCTTCAAACTTCAATCAAATTCTACGAGCCGTTATTTCTGGAAGGCTTAAGTTTGTAAGAGTGTTTGTAACACACTTGTGTTTTAAAGTTATATTGATTTGATTTTTGCTTCGAGAAATTGAATTGTTCTATAATATGTAAAATATTAAAAGGATAATCAAATAATTATATATCATATCCCATATTAAAAAAAATATAAAAGTTCCGCTTTTTAATTCAAAAACTACTCATATTTAATATAACGGGTCTTATCGCTATAGCTAATGTAGTACAAAGTTGCAATCGTCGTGGTCATGAGCTGACTCTTCTTCGTCAACTTCGGCCAGTTCGTCGAAACTTCGGGCAATAAAAAGGTATTACTACCATTTGTTATACTAAATATAAATAGAATAAATCGCGAAAGTTTAAAATTTATAAAAAACTATTGACAAATAAAAATTATTCCTGTAATTGAATATTTTTTTAAATATATATTCATTAAGAACGTTTTTTAAACAGACATGAAGTTCTTATTTATGTACAAGGATTTACATGAAAGCCTTTGTTTTAATGTTAATACAAACATCGCAATCGCGAGCAAAAAATAAACTAAATCGAAGAGCTGACGCAAGCAACGGTTTATAGTTTTCATTGTACCCAATAAAAGACCTTTTCCTTGCAATGTAATATTTTCTAGGTCTTTCTCTCTTTCTAGGCGCTCTTATTAAAATAGTATACGCGCTCGATATTGATTTTAGAAATATGTGTATTATCATTTCAACCAAACTAAAGGAAAAGTATAATTTTACGACTCTTGGAAACACGCAAAGAATCTTATATTGTCGTAAACTTTCAACGCACCAAGATGATTACTTTGGTATAGTTTGTTTATATTTTATTTTTATATTCAATATAACACATATATTTGTAATTTATAAACAAGAAAAGGATTTCTTATGTGAACTTCTAACGACAGTGTCAATGGCTACTAGTAACCCAGTAAATAAGCGATATAACTATAATATACTAAAGATACGAGTATCGTAGAAAATGTTTATAGATAAATAAAATAATTCTACATGGACGAATATAAATACAAGTCATTAATTTAAAAGTGTTCAAAAGCTAAACCAAATAAAATTAACTATAAAAATTCGTTATATAATTTAGATATGTAATTGATTCTGTTTAATCATTGCAAGAAACAAATAGTCTGCGATCTTTAACTTTTCCGTTAAATAAATATTTCGCCATTTTAATTTTAAACATACAAAAAACAAAACTTATCTGAAACATCCGTTTCCTGGTTGATAGACTCTGACAGACACGTTACAAAAATAAATTTTCGCTCCAATTTCTATTTTGACGGGGTATTGTTAGTTTTAATCTATTTTAATTTAAAACTTAACATTTAAGGGTATATTTTATTTTACACAATTATCTAGAATTATTTTCATTTTATAAGTGTTAAGAACGAATATAATAACTTGTACGTATCAAAGAATTTTATAAATTACGACGTGATTAGATATACGAGATAAAATATACATTTTTATTTACAAAATTTTTATAGAAATTTTGATGACGCGATTCTACTTAGACAAATTAAACAAATTAATAGTGAGATACTTTATAGAAAATTCACAAGACATAAATAAAAGTAGGTACCTGAATAACCTTCTTAAAACGACGTTTTTCTAAAAATCGTTGGACCCGTTTCCTAGATTCAGATTATAAATTATATACTAATAACACGTATTATGTTTAATATTATGTTACTTGTATTAAAACGAATCTAACTACACCTGGTACGTAAAATCCACCAAACTGCATATACTACAAAGCATACCAAAGAAAAATATATACGAAGGTTAACTCTAGAAACAGCGCCATTACATTTATGAATATTATTCGTTATGATTTCTAGTCACGTGTCTAACACGTAAAGTTTTCCCAATAGCGCCCAGTACAGTCAATTACATACCAAAACTTCATTAAAGCGATTACTTGAGTGTTAATAATTTAGGACAAATAATTTCACCATCACAACATGGCTAGGTACAATAAAATATTATTATCCCAGCGAATTTACAAAGTCATCCAACTAAATACAATGTGCTTGCTCAACTGAACTTTTTAAACAAATAGTAATAATTCGGTCAAAACTACGCAGACCGTATTATGAAAATGCAGCAACATTAACGGCATTATTGTTAAATCAAAAAGGTTTCTGTATTACCAGCAATCAAAATGCTTTTACATATGAAACCAATGATATTTTATTACTAAATATATGTTACGTTCATACTATTTGACGTTAACTCTGTACTGATTTTCAACTTTCACAAACTCGTCAATTGACTTGTTGCCCAAAAGATATTCTCGCTTGTCATACTTAATCGCTAACTGGTTGCTAGGCAATAATCAAAGTGATCGGAATTTTTTGGTGCTAAAAACCATGAACTTATAACATCTAAATATATATTTCATATTTAATATAACGGGTCACGACGACCACGACGGATGCAACTTCGACGAAACGTCTTACAATAAAAAGATTTTACTACCATTAGTTATCGTGATAAGACCCTTTATATTAAATGTGAATATTATAAATCATAAAATTTAAAAACGTCTATGTATTGTATAGATATACGTGAGCCAAAAACTTGTTACCTCCTTTTACAATTCAATTCAATTCTTTGGTTAATGGCTTTTAGTTGTGCCAATTAGACACATGTTTCCTTTTACAAAAATTGTCCAGAAGGAAGAGTATGAAATTTTACCCACCCACCCACTTTATATTTATAGAAAAGGAATGCAGAAAGCTAATGTTTTTTTCATTTATAAATGAACAATACATTATATCAATAAAAAAATATCACATACACACACACTACCATGTACTTGGTACTCACACGCATATATACTCTGTTTATTGTTAAAGTCTGTGGTCAAATTGAAAATAGATTATCTGTGGTCAATCTTAAAATCGGTTGAAAATTTACTGAACTACGGTCGAATTCCGACCGCCAGGCGAGCACTAGTATCTATACCTATATAGTATCATTGTTGTTAAATCAATTTGTTTTCAGTACTACCACCAATCAAAATACTTTTACATGTGAAACTATTTCAATTAACTCGTCAGTCATAAAGTTGTTTAGCTTCTAAAACAAATGTTTTCTCGCTCCGAATTGCTAAGAACGTACTAAGAAAACACAGGAACACGACATACAATAACATAATAAAGAGATCAGTATCACGTGACGGACGAACCGACACGGATGTCGTGACACGTCACATCTGTAGCTATCTCGGCACATTAAGCCACGTATACCACTAAACTAAAACTAAAGTACCCACACATCATCTTCAATATTGTCTTCATTTAGATACCAAATTGTGAAAAATTATTACTTTTAAGTCATCAAATTCAAATCGAGACTACGACATCTGAACTTTCGAGTGCTTGTATTTTAATTCACATCATTCTCGGCGTTATAGGAAAATAACTAAAATAATTTCATGATGAAATTGTAACACACGTGTATCCATTGAAGCTGTGTGATGGATCAACCTTATTTCCTTCTCCATAATGAGAGTCCTTTCTTGCTCAGCAATGAAACAATTGTAACTCTAATGCTTACTTTTAAGATAAAACTTTACTCGCTTCGAATAGTTGTGAGTGTTAAAATGCAGCTTAACATGAATGCGGCTACCCAACAACATTCAGCGACACAATGAAGAGATCGGTGTCACGTGACCGGGCGACCGGCGCCGGAAGCCGTCACGTGGCCCGCCACATCCGACGTTATGCCAATACACCGAATTAAATGCCAAGTATTGAACTATTTTCACTGAAGTTTGGTCATTGCGCTGCGATTTTAATTAAACTCATTAGTGAGCGCTGCACACGACGTCGCAGATCGCAACAGTATGCTTAACAAAATATTATTTACATTAATAAATAAGGTTGTAATAATATATTTACGATTTTAATATAACTGGATTCGTTAGTTCATAATTAATTTTATTTATATGTACCCTATTTAAATTTACCGTCCGAATCACGGCTTTAAAAAGAAAAATTATGCAATTGGTCTATCAAAAGCCTTACCCAAAATTCAAATTGCGATTTCTTGAAATACCGCCGGCTTGTTGCCTCATAATAAAATCCTTTGATGGGTAAAAGTCAAATTATTCAAATTTCCTCCACAGATTGCTGACACCGATACCAAGAGAGAGAGTTCAAAGGCCAAGAAAATAAGGATTTATTAAGATTGAAGATTATTTATTTCAATATCTTGTCCTATTATCTCGCGACAATATCATTCTTGAATAAATCGCATG
This sequence comes from Hypolimnas misippus, assembly GCA_037950945.1. Classification (NCBI taxonomy): domain Eukaryota; kingdom Metazoa; phylum Arthropoda; class Insecta; order Lepidoptera; family Nymphalidae; genus Hypolimnas; species Hypolimnas misippus. The sequence goes on from JBBEEQ010000024.1 coordinate 5,899,929, forward strand.
CTGAATAAGACATCGCAGAATGTCTCCTTCAGTAAAGTATCCAGCAGTTATTTTTTTGTTAAGTCTGAAATGAAATAGTAGAAATAGTGCCTGTTCGACGTAGAAACGATATCGATAATCCACTTATTCGATACAATGTCTTTTACGCTCCTTTAAGTACGCTATTATTTTTTTCGAATTAAAAGAGACGATATTTATTTCAACGTCGTCGAAAATATTATACCAGAATTACATTACTTCATACTGAAAATACGTTTTCATTTGTATAAACCGGTTTCCCGAGAGACGGAACGACTCCGCTTAGAGGTTTTCATTTTATAATTACTTCGTCACATCAAATGTTGATATATGAAAATCGTATAATCTAAACAATTTAAAATGCCTAACAAAGGATACCATTTAAGAAAAGGATCTGAATAAGGTCACTCATTACGGGCACAATACGTCACGCGGGTGTATTGCTTGCTGCGTTGCGTCATACCAATGCACTGTGAAGGCACTACAGTAAGGCACTTGTCGCACATAAATGCGATAATTCTCATATTTAATCCCGATTACAATCACGCTACTGTTGTAGTGCTTGTGTTATTAAATCAGATCTGAATTCATAGCAGTAATATTATTTACTGCAAACGTTTGTTACGCGTAATATATATTTACTGTTTACAGTCTATAACACAAATCCTTATTAATATTATAAATGCGAAATTAACTCTGTCTGTGTGTTACGTAATCATGCCTAAACTACTGAACTGATCTTAATTGAATGTTTTACAGAGAGAGTCTGAGAAAGGATAGAGGCTACTTTTTAATGCGAAAAAGGGATGTAAGGGGTTCAAATACGGGATGAAAGTTTGTATGAATATTACGGTAGAAGCTTGAAACTTATTTTTTTGGCTTTTGAATGGATATAAATAAATACGACATTCAAAATTTATAAACATTTTACCCTAAATAGGGACAATATCAATACATCATTTACCAAACTTCACACAGGGGAAGCCGCGAGCAAATGCTAGTGTCTTATATATGACTTAAAATGTAGTTAAAAAAGAGTCACATCCAAAATCGTGACCGAAACGCATAAAAAATATGATTTATGTTTTTTTTTTCTAAGTCAATTTTAAATCCACATAAATGATAATGATTAATAATCGTGTCTGTGCAAAAAGACATACCTACTGGTTTAATAATACTCATAAGACATAGTAAAGCCCTCTAATAGAACACCTGCCTTATTGGCGAGGAACGATATTGGGTGTAGTTATATGATGTCGAGTACTAGCTTTACTCCAGGACTTGGCACCTATGTGCCAGGACTTGGCATTCACGTCGATACATATACCAAGCCGAACCACCTACAATTTACTGGATTGTCATGATTTAATATAACATATATCTATCGTATTTGTTGCCAGGATGCTTGATTGTACAGAAGCCAAATGCTCAATATTATAATTAGATCACACGATTCATCAATGCATTTTTAGCCACGCCAAATTCATCCTGTGCTGCTCTGATACTATTTTAGTTACAAAATTTATAACCCCCACCAAATGATTTGCATTTAAACATTATTATTTATCTATGTAATATATAGATATTACACGTAAATTAGTATATTATTAGTAGCTCTGTAAACTGTGAAGAACTACTTATCAAACTACTATAAAAATATTTTTCATATCCTAATGTTAATTAAATCCAAGTCAAATAAAACAATCAAATCAAAAAACATAATACATTTTCTTTTATATTGTGAAAATCGATCATCGATTCAAAAAAAAAAAATACATAAAATAAATTAAATTAAGTGAATAGAAATATTTACAAAACATTGTTATTTTTTACAAAACAGTTATAATTCTCTAAATAGAATGCAATTACCGGCGCCATCTAGTTGTTACAAGGGAAATTAGTAACATAAAAGTCCGTGAATATTTAAACAGTAAATTACTAGCTATTACGAGGTAAATGCCGATCAACGTCTAAATATATCACAAGTGATATTTATTTCTCTAACTTTTAATAAACGAGGTATGAGTTACTGCATTATTTACTCAATCAACTAGAGTCTATACTAATATTGTGTATTTACCCCACATTTTCACGTACGATGTTTTCACAACTTTAATTCTAATTCGATTTTTATTATATTTAGTGGGTATTTCCTGTAATATAATCCGACATTCGGGGTTCTGAATGACAAAAATCGTAACGAGGTAAAACGTGCGACTTTATAACACAATAACGAAGTCAAATCGACATTCTCTACGTTTTTCAGTTTAATTTGACTCAATTTAAGTCTTTGCCCTCGTTCACATAGGATTCACTGCCAGGAGGATTATTATGATAAGTTACTGATATCGCTCTGCAATACATTTTCACAGATGATTTGTTTGTTTTAGTACAAAATTTAGAAATCAACTGTCAAAATGTATCGCAGTGTGATAGAGATAGCGAACGCATAATTACCCTGATGGTCAGTCTTAATAACAACTTTCATCATCGCCGAATCGCACTAGTTGACGTTTTTTTAGATGTAGAAAAATATCAAATCGAGTCTTTAGATTTAGCCAGCTAGATCCGTACGTACCATAATATAGAGACACTTGATCAAACGATGTTTATGGATAAAGATATTTCTGTCATAAAATTAACTCCTTTAAAAGTAAAACTTTTAACCTGTTTTTAAAAAAAAAAAATATTTCACTTATAGTACTTTTATGGGTACTATTTTGGTCAGAAATAAAATCGACAGATGTTTCTTACAAGTAATAATTAATTAATGAAGGAACGTGTCCTGTGAGTTCAGTTTAATTCAACTATAGAACATAGCGAGACTTATATGGGTAGGAAACTACAACAGGAAGTAAGAAGGGCGTGGGAATGCATGATCATTATGCACGCAACAATATTGGCGGATGGTATAAAAAGAGCACAACGCTTGTTGCTATAGGAAACACTTAGGATGTTCACACGTTAACTTGCTTAATACTTTTTATTAAACTTTATTAACCTTTTGATATAAGTTTAACCATATTTTTAATTTTTATTGTCACATCTTTACTAAGCTTTTTGTTTAAAATAAAATTAAACAGAGTTCACGATATTATTAAAAATATAAACAATAACATAAAATTTCAAATTTGACAAAAATCAAGAGATTAAATTATTATTATTTGCCTTTTACATCGTATTTTATAAACTCTACACAGAACCACAACTCAAAGTCAAAACTTATTTTTAATTCTATATGATAAGCATACGGTTTCAAAGAAAACTAAATACGACATCTTTCGAGATGAAAGAACCCAAGACGGGTTCTTTCATTGAAATTCAATAATCCGTAACTATAATTTATTTATGAAACATCCGAAACCTAAATTTGTGTAGTATGCGGTATCTTTGTTTATTTTAATATATCTTAATATACACGCGAGATAGGACGGTCTTGTTTACCAGATTTAATACTTAAATAAGATATACCGATGTCGGGAAAGTTTGCGTTTGAATATCCTTATAAAAAAGGGAACCGTCTTCAAAAACAAAATACGCTATTTCCTTTACTCGAATGACATACTAATTCTAGTTATTTTTATTTAAAGCGATTTTTGTGAAAATTCTATAGGATCAATCTGAATGTATATCATTTGAATTAAAACATGAAAATTTATAAAATAAGTTAAGAAATGACAAAGTTAAAAGCGAATGAGTATTAAAAAAACATACCCTACGAATTGAGAACCGACTTCTTATTTCATGTCGGTTGAAAATGACTAAATCTGTATTAAGCTTTGTTTGTAAAGCATAAAAAAACTCGGATATGCTTCTTAACTTTTGTATAAGGGAGTCTAAAATAACAATAGGGCAAAGTGATTGTCGTTTTCTTTTTTTTAACCTGTGCAGTCTTTTGCAAGTAACAGATATATGTACATACTTTACAATGTGTCCATTACATGCAGGTCTCCTCAAGAAATGTTTCTTCATCGTCGTTGATGAACTGTGACCTTTAATTAAGGTCTACATAAAATATGTCCTAGACCGTCTCATTCCAACTCAAATTCAAAAGAACTATTTCAAAATTATTTGTTAAAGTAATATACACAGTACCTTTAAACAAAGCGTATAAAATTAATATAAAATACAATTCACAGGAAGACAAAACTACAATTAAACAGCAAACAAAACCGTTCCAAGTCTCTGTAATCAAGAACTAAGGCGACAACTTATTTAATTTACATAAACAATTTAGCGCGAGGAATTTTATCATAGTAATTATTATAGAAAACTTTGAAATACCTGTTCAAATGTACAAAAAATTAATTAATACGAAGTCCTTGACAGTCCCTCAGTATTTAAACTTGGCACCTTATCACCATTACTTGTAAAGTTGTAAACTCCAAATTTAATTAAATTATGCAGTACCAAGATTTATGTTAAAATAGTTTATGGACAATAATTCTTTACCCTTTGACACGATCAGAATCTATTTTCCTTCGGAATATACAAGATAAGATTTTCTTTATTTGTTTTAACACATTAAATTTAGAAACTATCAATCCGATTTGAATTTTTTTAACGCAATAATCCTGATTATATGATATCCCGAACACTCACTCTCTCATTAGCATATCCCAACTGTAAAAACACAACGAACATATTTGTAGATTTCTGGTTATTTTCATATATAATTCGTTTTTATACATATAATTCTTTTAAAATAAAGCATTTTCGAAACGAATGTATCATTTATGTTAACCCTATGTTATTATTAATTTCTACACGTAATTGTTTTACGTCTTGAACGTTATAACATGAAGTTATAGCTCCCTCAATTACTGCGACACTACCCGAGATATTCGTAAGGGTTTCAGTAGGTGTCGTAGGTGTATTGATTACACCGAGACGGTTAACGTTAGTTAAACGTCCCTTCAAGGTATGTACCTACCTGCAAGCAATTTAAGATGAAAATATCATTTAAAATGCGAATGTCTAAATATTACGTAGTCTATGTCAACCGTCAATACTACTAATATTTTAAATGCTAAAGTGATTCTGTCTGTGTGTTACGCAATCACGCGTAAACTACTGTCACGATTTAAATAAATTTTGGTTCAGAGATAGTTTACAGACTGAGAAAGCGCATTGGCTACTTTATAATAATCCCAAAAAAATGTCACGGTCTCTGTGAGAATACGATGTAAACAGGTGCGCGCTATTATCGAATTCCACGCGGACGAAGTCGCGGGCGGAATGCTACTAAAATTTTGTAATTTGATAATTTTATATTTTTAATAGACTTCACAACAACACAAAGGACACGCAAAAATTAAAAATGTGATTTTGATGTAAATATTGTATGTATATACAATATGAAAGTTCATATGCATTTAGTTTAAAAAAAATGTTGTTTTGTTGATCTATTATAAATTATTTACATTTGGCTCGAAACAGAAGACTAAAAAATTCTTCAAAAAATCTACTATCTAAGGCTAAAAGTTTTATTGCTTAACATGTAATAGATAAACATTTATGAGAAATATAATAAAAAGAATTCACACTATCATAACATTATTAACATTAACATTAGATTTCACCGAAAGAAATGCTCCTTAACCTTGTTTAAGTTTAAAGATCCACCTTTGAAATTTAAAATCTTATTTTTGATATGATTTACTGGTTATTTAATCCTTTAGCGGAGGCTGCACTTACTGCTGGATTGTGGAACTGTGGTTGAATTAGTCGCCTCTAGAAGTCGTTTAATAGGCACGGCAGTTGCAAAGAAAACGCGCTTTTAAATTAATGGGCATGCAGAATCGAGACAGCCCGGCTTAATGGCTGGTGTACACTTAAATCCAACGCCCGCTTTCTGGACGAATTAAAGAGACATAATTTGTATGGTAATTATGCTCGGGAGACAATTAACTAAAAGCATAGACGATACAATGTTTGTTAGTGACGAAAAAGTTAATAAAGTTACCGAATGTATACGACAATGTTGGGGAGTTTTTTTGTTAGTGATATTTCGGTAAGTCTAGACTAAGTATACCTCCATAATACTTTAGAATACAACTTGTGTCACTGTCATTTTTATACAACCGTTCGCAAATGTACAGTATCAAAAACCGGTATATTATATCAGAAGTACAATTATCTTTAATGGAGAGCCTCTCGTCTGCTACAAGATACGGCTTGTCGGAGACGTGACAACAGACCCGAGAAGAGGGGTTTCCTCTTAGGGAGGGAGGACCTTTTGAATTATAGCCATGGTCTGCCCCCAGCACTTATCTCTGCATAATGACACTGAAGATCGGGTTACATGATCCAGTTATTACGTAGGAAATTAGAACTGTATCCAACTGAGAGTAATTAGTATCGCGCATACATTTCATGTGTTATTTTACGACTTAATCGCCCTCTAATGGATGTTAAGAATTAAGTGTAACGGCGCTATCCTAATATACTAATGAACTACAATTCGGAAATAGACGTAAAAGAAAACCAAAGCGTAATAAAACGTGACCGGAATAATTGGATCCTAATTGAGTTACAGAGATAAAGTGAAGCTTTGCCAAAAATTGCTTTTTAATGTAAAGGTCATAACCTGCAGAGAGTTTGCGATTAACCCAACAACGTTGAACTAATAGCTCTAATAGGATGCTGCATGAAGTAAGCAGGAGGGAGAGCGGAATCAATTTAAGTGACGGAAATTGCTTCATTTAACGTTACTGGTGACAAAACAGATCTACGCATATATGCCTATTTCCTGCGTTTCCGTTTTGTTATAATTAACACAGACAAAAAATTTACCTAATTAGAAAATGAAACTGAATTTCTTCTATACGTACTGTATTAAATTTTGGTCAACATATAAGGTATTCAAAATATGAATACTATGTAATTTTTTAAATAAAATAAAATATGTAATATGTTAAATAAAGTATTATTTAAAAAAGGTTTTATTTTAAATCACAGATAATTTCATACCCCAATAGTAGGCGACATTTTATTTGTTTGAATAACGTCAGTCGACTTAGCCGACTGCATTTCTCAGTCGGAACGCGTCAATACTCGCGTGTCAGGAAGAAAAATATGACTCGTCGGTTTATTAAGTGACACAATGACAGCTAAACGAATGTTATCTTTAGATCTATTGCTGGATATAACGAAATGTTTATTTTTTATTTCATATTAAAACAATATCGATCTTTAAAGTTTTTGTACCGAGTTTTGGAATACAAGAACTATGTAAAAATTATAAGCCCGCGTAAGAGTATTACCTAATCTTATTCATATCATAATTTAATAAAACGGTAAAACTTAAACAAACGACAAATTTAATACAACAAAAATGACTGTTTGTAAAAAGTAAAAGTAATAAATACTATGTAACTATATCACAGTTTTAGTCTGTACCAAAAAATTCTGAGGTCTATATGACTAACAGCGTTTTTGAGGGTTATTTTGCATCTATTAAAGTAACAGCTTACTTACTGCACGATGAAAGACTGCTTTTTTGATGAAAGGATATTTACCTTTCAACGCAGTATACTCTATAGTCGGTTGAATGTAACGTAATTCAAATTTACCATCACTTGAGACGTTTCAGATATATTTCACTTTTTATTTTCGTGTACAGACATAGACATTAGACAAAGTTAAAAGCATGTGCAACGTATATAGCGAATTCACCGTCCATTTAAAACTTTTAGAAACAAAAACAATAATACTATGTTGATATATTAATATTATAACTATAACGAATGTTATAAATCTTAACAAAATAAGAAACACACAGCAGGCGCGTTAAATTTATTATCTTACAACTGAAGTAAAATTTAAACTTTAAAACATATATAATTATAAACAGTTTTATTGCCTCACAACTTACAAAAAAAAGAAACAGGAAATGAAAGTCTGTCTCAACGTTCAAAACAAACAAATATATGAAAGCGAATATAAATAAAAGGATTTACAAAAACACATGTAACAAAGGAGTCGATTTCATATAGCCGAAACGCTAGCCGAATAAACAGCACTGATTTTCAGTTGAACTCTTCGCTATAAATTAAAAAGTAAAATTAAAAATTTAGCCGCCATATATCATTGTAACCACAATGCATCATGACTGGTACGTAATTTATTTCTATTTTACAATTTCCAACAATTTACCAACGATGTTCACTGAACACGACAATACAGATAATATTAATCTTTAAGGTTTATGTTGTAAAGTTTAAAATGCGTTTATATATTTCTAACAAAGGTGACCGGATCTCTAAGTCTTGGTTCACGCATTCTAGTTTTTTGACTTCAGTGCTTCTGAGCAAGAATAAAACAATTTAGATTTTCACGTGAACTACTATATATTATTACGAATAAATATATTATATATATTGTAAATTTCTTTACGCTCTACAAATTTAAACAAGCTTTAGTATCGATTCAATCTCATACAAAGCTTTGAATACATACAGCTATTTTCAATTTATTATAACATCTATACTAATATTATAAAGCTGACGAGTTTGTTTGTTTGAACGCGCTTATCTCAGGAACTGAGATAGTAGATTTACATTTTACCGGCTGTCCCTTGCGGTTTCATTCGCGTTTATGGTTACTGCTTCACTCGTATGAGTCATATAATGTCACCTATAACCATCCACAATAAATAAACTATCTAACACAAAAATATTTATTAATTCGAACTAATAGTTTCTGAGATTAGCGCGGTCAAACGAACAAACTCTTCAGTTTTATAATATTAGCATAGGTTTTAAAATATTTTGTATAACTCAAAATACAAATATTCATTCAATATTTTGCTACTCTAATCACGAATGTATATAAATTAAAGCAATTATTTTGAAACTGTAGAATATACTGACTGCGTCCTTTAATGCCAAGCCAACTCGAAAATTTGATATATACATATGTATATATTCAGTGGGAATAATTATTTACCATTTGATTCAGCACTTCATAACTGGATTCTGATAACTAATAATGTGTCAACCCTCAAAAAGTCAATTTCTGAGATATTGATGTATTTTGATACTGCATCACATATTTAACATTATTATAAAAATTGAAGTCATATAAACTAAAAAAGTACGGAAAAAAGTTTCTTAATTTAATGTTTCGAATTTCAAGTGAGTTCCATATTTTGCAATTTATACAATAATCTCAAATATTTAAAAACACTTCTCATAAGATAATATATTAAATATATCAGTCTGATTTGAATTTATTATACCTCTTATCAAAAAATAAAAGAAAAGATATATACTGCTTCATACATATTTGTTAAGAATATCTTTAGACACCATTTTCTCAAAATGAAGTCCGTGTAGCTTGACACAGTATTCCACGAAGAAAACGTAATATTCTAAGATTTAATAATCATATTGTACTCAACCCTTTTTTTGTAAAAATGTTGCTAATAAAAAACTTCAAATAATTTTTTTAAGCGATCACAGGTTGTTCTAGATGATTTCAAAAATAGATACAAATAAATATATTACAAAGTAAAATAACAATATCGCTTTTTGCTACATATTAAGATCTCAGTATTAAATTTAGTTGACAGATTCTCTACATTGTTGTAGTCTTTTTGTTATCGTAATTGAAGTGATACTTACAACAAAGGCATTCATATCAAAGTCGGATATTACGAATAATATGATCACAAATGGACAGACAAACAGACATTGCGCCTAAGTCTTTCTTTATCAAATTAAATCTGTCTACGCGATTGCCAAGTTAGCTACAATTGAAAACCACTAGATTATATAACAGTTTTGATTGAAGCGACCGTAAAGAAACTTTTAATTTATATAATAGAGAAAAAACGTCACAAAATGGACTTACAGTGCAGAAATCGACTTAATTCATCTACAGATATTTTTTTGTTAATTAACTATTTTTATTAAGAGATGTAACATTTACGTTTCTAAAATCTATTGAAATGTAAGATGCTTAAAAAATATAATGATATCCAAAATTAGACCTAATATTAATGCATTAACGCATATAAAGTTCAAAAACACACTACTACCACAATTACAAGCGAATGCAATTTGAAATAGGCCTTAAGTTTTTGAGAGGTGAACACGGAATCGATGTAAAATGTTAAATATGATCTTATTTAACTAACAATCTAGTAGTATGTTTTAAAACTTCGCTTTTTATAATATTCATATTTAAATTGACGGGTCTCGCCGTGATGCAGTGAGTTCGTGACCGCGACAAATGCAACTCTATCGAAAAGTTAGGCAAAAATAAATAATACAACAATATCTTATCGAACGGAGTAATATATGAACAACAATCTTGTAATTCCTAGAATCTTACTGTCATACTACAAAAGACGCATTAAAACCATGTTGAACACGTGTCTAGCTAAACAGTGCTTAAGATTTAAACCTTGCTTAAAATATTATCTAAATTGCTTAACAGCGAATAAACTCATAAAAAACTTATTGATAAAATGTTATACGTTACATTTGACAGCAAAAATAGGTTTTAAACATCTATTAAACTCACTTAAACGTATATTAATCTATGTCTAAAGCATGTTTAACTCAAAACTGTCTTAGACGCGCGTTTAACGTCTGTTTAAATCTTTTGTAGTAAGGCAGTTAATCTTTAAATAAAGAACGTTACTAACCATAGCAAGAATAATAATAACTAATAATAATTATATTAATATTATATTATTTGCATACCTATATTTACTACGGCTTTTTTTTATTTTACTTCTAAATACTATTATTACAATAAAGTAAAATTTGTTAATAACTTTATATGTAGCGGCTAATCTCTTAAACTATTGATCCGATTTGAAAAAATCTTTTTGCGATGGGTGACCCATTTATTTAGGAAAGTTATAGGCTATATTATATCACGCTAAAAGTCATAGAAGCGAAGCAACAACCATAAAGGCTAGCGACAGCTAGTATTTAATACAAAATAATTTTAAACTAGTAATAATACTAAAATAGTCTGCTGGCGTTAGATTTTTTTTTCTTAAATTAGGTACTAGAATGTATGAGATAGTTTTATTTTTTTTTTGCCTTCTCGTATAGATTACTCGAAACATTTTACTTTCGAGCGTTCTTTATTTCTTTCCTGGCCATAGTTTTTATTTCCTGAAACAAATGAGCTCTGTCCCATTTCATAGCTTGTTAGATACGCATTGTACTTTTCGTTAAAATGTTCGTATTTTTTTCAATTTCCATCTGTACAACCGAAATGTACATATTATGCTTCTATAGAGAAGCAATCCCTAAATCACGCTTCCATTTTTTGTATTTTGAATGTTTGATATAAACAAATCCGTTATTTTTGAATATTCATATAAAAATTTAACCAACAATACCGTTTTTACCTTTTATTAAAAATAAACATTAAATAAAACTATGCTGTAATAATTTTCAATATTATTTATTTTTCAAAAATTATCTATTGAAAAGAAAAAAATCTCGTTTCCTTACTTAAAAACTTGATTCAGTTTTACTTAAAAGTACATTAAATTCTACATTTTTTGAAACGATACTTTTGAAATAAGAAAAAAATGCACATCCTGTTTCATCATCATCGTTAATATAAAATTTAATATTACACGGTGATTACCGAAAATAACAATAGCCTCGTCGTTAGGGCTGTAGCCTCAATCTCATTGCCAACACATGAAAGTTTTAATCAGCACTTAGCGGCACCCTGCTGAGCGCACGCACGGAAAAATTTGTCGACGCGGGACGCTATTCTCAAACCACTAGACAAGATAACGGAAAAAGATATTCGCTGTATATGTGATACCTCGTAACTAACAATTTTGGTAAAAAATAAATTTATATACTTTTATATAAAAATATTTCTTACAATGTTAAGTCTAAATTATTTAAAAATGTAAACATATTTATAACAGTTAGCTTTTAAAGAAGTTTTTTTGTCTCTCCTGTAAAGTTTGGTAGTTTGCATGTACGAGCTATCATATTTAAACCGACGGTATGTTACGCTTCTTCATACTAGGTCTTCGATTAAAAGATTTCATTTATAACACGATTATTTTATTAATTTTACATATTAAATCGAAACCAATAATTGTACGTTAATATATACGTATACTAATATACAATTTACAATTAATACACACATTTAAAATGTTTATTAAAACAGGCTAATCTTAGTAACTACTTGATTTATTTTTCATTAGATAGTGGTTTATTAAGAAAAATATTATAGGCCATAAAACATCACGTTACGATTTAAAGGAGCGAAACAGTACCATATACATCAAACAGTAAGTTTGGGCTCACAATTAAATATTATTTATAATATCCAAACGAAAAGAGATAAAAAGCATAATAAAGTCATTGCTTTACTATGGCAATAAAAATAATTATAAACAATCACTTTCTATATTTCTTATAAACATATGCGACAATCTTGCGATCGGTTCGAAAATACACCCCCAAACTGACAATACGTGCCGCCAATTGGCAAGCGAGACGCCTGCGCCGGCCAAACTGTATCAGCCCGCCTCAATGAGTCCAATTAACTTCATTCATATGTGCCTCCCTAAGAATTCATACCAGCCCTATTTCATCGCACGTTTAAAATAACGTTAACGGTGCCATGATATAATATAAGAAGACCTATGACATTTAATTGTCATTCGTTATGCGGTCAGTAATTATAGTCAACGATATGACTATTTTATTATATACAGCAATAATATTTAATAACGATAGATAAATTACGTTAATATTATTTGACGTTAATAATAATCACTGCCCATTTCCAACTTAGACAAGCTTAGTTAACTTGTTAGATTCAAACAGTACCTGGTTGCTAGGCAACGTCATCCAAGGTTATGGGCTTTTTGTGAGTTTTAAATTTATTATATACATAACTATATTTATATAATATCATTAACAGACAGTAATCAATTATTACATATACGTACATATATTAAGGTGTAGGTATATAACCCGAAGGACATTACTGATACACCAACATTACTGTTAATATTGTACCTTTCTGACTTGCTGTTAGTATAACGCGTATGCGAAGATTTTAAGAAAACTCGATATTAATATCTTGTATCCTGATCATACATCGAATAGTTTATATCAAGGAAATTCTAAAAGTCTCTGTAAGCAGTATTGAGCGCAGCAAATATAAATAAACGTAATAATTTTGCGTCCTGTTTAATACATTATAGAGAATTAAATTACGCTCACAAGCTATTTCTGATATGCGGGATTTAATTCGTAAATAGTATAGCATCGAAAATTATTCAAATGTCGCATCAAGTCCTGACAACTCCATTAGCGATGAGCGCTGAATGCATTTCGATTAATAATCGCATGCGCCAGTGAATGTCTACTGATAATAAACAATTATTATTTGTTACATTCAACGATCTCTTTAAATGGTGTATCGATATCATCGAGAATTAGTACCGCTCATTCTTTTCGTCATTTTATAACATTAGATATATATCCACTGAATTAAATTTTTTTACAAGTAATTAATTGAAAAAAACAAAAACCCGACCTCGTAAAAAGGTCAAAGAGAATCGTTACCGTTACTAACCATTTTTCAATCAGAATTACGCTAAACGGTAATTCTGATTGAAAAATGATGTTAGAAACCTAAAAAAGATTTTTAAATATCGTTGTCTTAGATTTCCGTGATTATTATTCATTGAAATAAAACTATTTTAAACGGATTTAAATCGCGTATATTAATTATTTTTATCATCCCGACGTTTCGAGCACTTTGCAGCGTTCGTGGTCACGGGTAGACTTTTAAATACCTATTCAACGATTCCCCAATTGATATATATAGTTCGACGATTTTTTTTTTTATTTTTTACTTTATAGCATCCTAATTCGGCCATTTTAATTTTTTTTTTATGCTTTCTATGATAGTTACGCCATTAGGATGAATCAAGCGACGTGTTTATCAAAATCGGCCTACGCGTTTGGTCTTAATAGTGCCACAAAAGTACAAATCCTCATACATACACAGATAAACACAATAATCTCCCTTACATTGCGCAGTCGGGTAAAAATTAACATCACAAGCGAACGTTGAAAATTTTAAACAACCCTCTACAATCCATTCGTTGAAACTATTTTAACGAGCCAAAATACGATGCTTCTGCTCTAAGTTACTGAGGAAATATATATCCTGTTGATTCCAGATGATGATGCAGCATCAGGTCAAGGTCACACCACTATATCATTTTAATATCATTGAAGTTACAGTAGTCCATTCGTTAGGGAGCTACGGTGCCACATACATACATACAGATACACGCGTCACCCATATAACACCTCTCTTCTTGGATCGTATATTAAAAATAACTTACAAATAATAGAGTACTATTAAAATCATTTGTCAAAGGCTTAAAAATAAAAATAAAATAAAAAAACATAAAAGCACATCTCCAAATAGTTTTCGACAGTTACAGCACGAAATAAAAAAAAAACAAAAAAGTTCACACTACGTCCGAGCAGTTAGGAGGAAATTCAGGAAATTCACGTACAAAATAAGGCGGGCAGTGTAATACTTACACGTCCTCAAGACCGTAAAAGGCCCGTTTACATTTTTCACCGTGCTAATTTTATTTGACTCACCCTGAATATATTATACCCTATTATAACGCGGCCCCTCCACGAGCGTTTAAAGCTAACAATGAGATTTTTTTCCTGTTTAAATCGTTAATATTAAATGGTTAAAATGTAAAAAATTTGATATCACGCCATTTTACTCCTAATTAGAACCGCTTTTGTTTCGTATTTAAAATTCCAGCTCAATTAATAGTTATTTGTCGTTTCTTTGCCGTTTTGTTATTGTTAAATGAAATTACAAAGTGTATCAAAATCATAACATTTTGCGATTAGACTAGACAGGATATATAAATTTTGATGAATATCATACGTTTAATTTTATTCTCGTTTAAGGCATTTTAGTGAAACTAGTTCCTCAAGACTTAACTTCATAATGCCTTAGTAACTTACGTTTCTTCCTCATTTAGATCGTGCGGAATCGAATCAAAGAACTTCTTGCAATTTATTGCATAATTCTACCTGAAACAAGAAGAAAATGTATTAGTGCAAAGCTCAAACGACAATTTGGAAACCAAATACGGAACACACTTTTTTTGAATGTCCATAAACATAAACATAAACGCATCAAACTCAACGGCCCACATTAGGGCCTTATAGTCGTGTGTCGGGGGTCCGGAAACACACACAACACAAGCCACCTAGAACACAACAAACATCTATATGGCCAATACAGATTTTTGTAGTGAGCGGGGATCGAACCCGCGACTGTTAGCGCTTCAGTCGGTTGTAGTAATCTCTGCGCCAACGTGTCTGACCATAAACGAATTTTAATCCCTTTAAAATACTTAACTTTAATAAAATTATTTAAGTATTAATTAACAATTAATTAAATATGTTACATAAACCTAAAAGAATATTTTGGTAATTTACTTTAATAATTAAGTAAATAATTACATATTACCATAAGCGATAGCATATCGAAAAAAAAAATTAAATAGCATAAAAAAATTATAATAATCATGCTTGGAGGTAAACATAATCTTAAAAAGTCAAAACAATACTCGGAAATCGATAAAACGAAATTCAAATAAATCAATCAGTTACGGATTTAAACTCATCCGTAGCAATAAACAAGAAACTACGACATCTCAGTTCAAAAAAATCGACAATATTTCACGAGATTCGAAGTATTGAACGTAAAGCCAGTGAGGACCCGTAAACAGAAAGGGCATTAATTACTCGGCATTTAATCAACTGACGCTATGACATTATGACTCGGACAGAAAAAGCCAGTTGAATTTCCGAAGCATTCGCCCGAAACAATCCAATAATAGCACGTTTCGATCGTTCCAAGTTTAACCGACCCGGATACGGAGTTACCTGCCGCCAGTACTGCAACTTTAATGGACCCATCGTGTCATTTGTTTTTAAATATAAACCTTCCACTTTTGACCTACTCGCCGTGACAGTTCCCGAATAAGCCGTTAGGTTAGTCGTATTTTAGGCATCAGTTAGTCGAATACATTAATCCTTTATAGAACGAATTTGGAACACAATATGCACTCGCTAAAAGGGTTTTATTTCAGGCGACGTTTCTGTCTAACATTAAACTCACCGAAGGCATAATAACACAAATTGACGATACCTTTGTGATTTGGGAGAGGTTTATTTTTGATTGTCGATAGTATTTATGCAATTCGACATTTCTATATAGTATGCGACGAAGTGCATCGAATCTGTCTGTCTGTAACGAGAATGTATTAATCCAAAGCGCAAACTGCCGGTAGAGTTCAAAATGGTTGCCAGGCATTATGTTGGTAATACCTGTCGCATATCTAACTTCCGTTCCAAAGCTACCACACAATGGGCTCTAAATAACATTCTGGCACTGCGAAATTCACTGAATGCCATAGTGGACGATTGAAATCGTGAAACAGCAAGACGCCCTAAAACTACAGAATAGAGGAAGTTAGAAGTTTGCATAATAAATTTCCGCGTCGAAGCACGCTTCCAATGAAATGTGACTAATTTAATAGAAGCTATTTTCAGCACAGCCGCGACCAAACAATGTCTACCGCTATAGAGTCACATATAATTAGGTATATTCAACTTCAACATATTCTTGCACTAGTGGCGGCTCTCGTGGCGTTTGAGTGCGTACGACAGTAGGCTTAACTTGATACTTGGTTTAATTTGATATTGCAGCAGCAAGCCGAATGCCACATAACGCAAGAAGCAGAGAGCGTGCAGAGTGGATGGTGCAACGATAGCCGGCTCAAACGCGGCATAGAGAGCGCGGGCTTAGGCACTATCGCCGAGTGCAGACGGCTTCACATTCACTATTCAAGTTTTTAAATGAGCCCTGCTTTTCTGGAAGAATTGGTCTCACATTGTTTCATTTATGAGCGTTTTGCTTGATTTGGAACAACTACTATTAATAATTTCATGGTAGAAGTTTTTCATAAAAGATTTTTACAATAACTATTTAATAATTTAAACTTTTAATCTAAAAAATTTAATAAACAAAGCATATTTTTTTTCTGTACAAGATTTTATAAATAAAATAATATAATACTATAATAACATGTTATTTATGTGTTTAAAATTATTTTCCTTTGTTTTTAAATAAATCATCTATCTATAAATATTAAAGAAATTTTTGACGAATTTTCTTCGTAGAATCTACTTTTCAGTCTGGTGATAATAATAATAATTTCATTTCAGATCATGGAAATACATTTATATTTAAATACAGATCCATAGCTTTTTTATTTTGGTTAATATATTCCCTGATCAATAAAAATAAGTGCTTAGTTTCTAATAAAAGTTCAAATTTCTAGCAATTCTATCACATTTAGTAGCAGTTTATATTCTCTCTCTCTCTAGCTATATATTCCACATGGTGGTGGGGTCAGCTAGTAGCAGTTTATATTACGAAAAGATAAAAAAAATATTTATTTGTACAAATATTTTTTATGAATAACATAAAGGTTTAATATAATTTGCAGCGCATAATATTTATCACGAGTAAACAGAAAAGCCGGCTGTAACCTGTTAAATAAATATCCCGTTTTTACAAGTTTTATCTTAAATAATCGCTAGCGCACCTTCGCATATAATAACTGTAGTTTTTATGTCTTTAACATAAACACTATTTTGCAGTTAACATAAGATAATAAACACATATTTTATAGGATGCCATGGCATTAATATAAATGAAGCGATTTCTATTTTAAGCACTTTTAAACTTTTTCTATTACTAAGATAATTTCTTGTCCCGAAGTTTTAATATCTCGGTTATATATATTTCATATTAATATTGTTAACATTTTAAAAACACTGTATAATAACTATACACCATTTTATCCTAGGCAATAAGATAAGTTCGAAAATGCTTTTATAAATAGTAGTTTAAAAACTCTTTTGTATCATAATTTTGCAATCTATAAATTCAATATATGTACTCGTACAAATAATATATAGTCGTATAATGGCGCGTTAAGATTAATTAACGTGTCATAAGACTTTAACTACACAACATGACTGCTTTGTTTAAAATTATTTGATAAAATAGGATGTAATTAAAAAAAAAAGCATCACGCACACGATAGATATGTTATAGGATCATAGACTTTGGCACCCAGACTGCCAATCACTATAGGCGACGTTGCCTGACAACTAGCTACCGGCAGACCGATACCGAGAGAGTATCTTTAAACCAAGAACAAACTTGACAAAACTGGAAATTGATTCAGATTTTGAACGTCAATTAGTATGAAAGTAACATATGTACTAAAGTATTATTAACACACTATGAAATATATTAAATAACTTTGTAATTTTGACACATAGCCTATACGGCGTACGCACCATAAGAAAACAATATTATGATTCTATTATAACTTGTAAATTGCATAAACCAAACTTTTTAACATAAAAATAATTTATTCTTTAAATTATAAACGCTATGCATACTCAAAATATTTTTAGAATGTCTAGTTGATTCCTAAATAACTTCAGCTCTCTAGATTTGAACTCGTGACTCCCGCTAATGGTTCCGTATGTCATAGTAACTGACAGGACTCGAAATAGGTACTTTTGAATTTCTTTTGTATATTCGTTCACGAGATTATTTTTAAATTCATATGACGTTGAATATTACATGTGTGTTAGAAACTATGTCTGATATGAAACAAATATTATAAATACATGCTAAATTTTGTCTGTTTGCGATTACGTGGGTATTAGAGGTTAAATCGTCAGTCCGTCCGATTTCATATTGCAAATAAAATTTTATATAAGAGTTTTAAAAAGCTCTTTGATGTAATAAGTCTATATTTTTAACCGGCTTAAAAAAATAGGTGGTTCTCAATGTATATGTTTAATGCTTGTTACCTCTAACTCTGTAATTTCTTACTCAATTTTCAAATCAAATTTCAGGTGGGTGTTTCATTTGTTCCTATTCCTTTTCTGAGCTGGGAAGCCATTTGTGGCTTTTCTGATTCAGCAAATGTCCATGGGCATTTACAGCCGTGCTCCACCTGCTCGTTTGCCATCTTTTTTTATTTTAAAAAAATATATTAAAAGAAATTCAAAGAAAATAATCTATAATAGTTTACATACATTTTTTCTTGTCATAATTTATTAAGAGTGATTTTTTTATCTGTAATTTAAACCGCGAAGAAGTATTATGAACTTTACATTAATATTAACAAAACTAAAATAGCTTTTATTGAGGTATTAAGTGTAATCCGTATCGTTTTTGTAATAAAAGTCATCACTAAAATAAACTTTGAATTTGGAGCGTTGGATTACACAAATTGCAATTGCAATTGCACATTTTATTTAACACGAGTTCCTACCCGTGACTGTGTAGCGGGAATTAATTTTATTTTAAGCTACGTTGTTTGAATTTACTTAAGGTAAATGTTTGAACATTATTAGGTCTTAAGTTTTATAATCATAACTTTATTTTACCCTATTAAAAACCGTATATACATATGTATATCCCCACATTGAACTTTAATGAAATGAAATTGAAAATCATGTTTGACATGTTAACTAAAATGTATCATTCAAATAAAATATACATATATTATACTTTCGTATATTATTATTAATATGAATAGATGTCATAGCTACCGTTCGCCGAAAATTCAAGACTATAACAAAGCTATTAATTTTATGTCGAACTTTAAACTATTAACATTTTAATCCACCATCCAATGAGGTCATGTTTACTTTACACGGAGTAATCGAAACAAAACAGTTAATTTAACTTAACAGTTAACCATTGACTATATTATAGTTTTAAAAGCACATTCCTGAAATAGCGGAAAGATTTAATGTAAAATTCTGTTACCTCGTAAGGAATGTTCCATTACACTACACGCTACCGTGCATTTTTTGTATCTAAAGTTTAAGATTATTGCTCTTTTCTTTACTGACCGTACGTTTTAATAACATCAACATCAGAAGTATGAGAAACTTCATATTATTCTGTGACTTAGGTCGTGTTCAAT
Source organism: Hypolimnas misippus (assembly GCA_037950945.1). Classification (NCBI taxonomy): domain Eukaryota; kingdom Metazoa; phylum Arthropoda; class Insecta; order Lepidoptera; family Nymphalidae; genus Hypolimnas; species Hypolimnas misippus. The sequence goes on from JBBEEQ010000024.1 coordinate 5,920,039, forward strand.
ATTTTATCGTGACTAGCCGCGGGAGAGTAGAATTAAAACTTCAAAAAAAAATATACCAACTTCGAAAACGAAACAAGTAAACTAGAAAGCGAAAAAATAATAAATATTTTCAATTTTACAATTTGAAGTCGGTGCCAGTACACGTAAATAGTTTTACTCGGCGCCGACTTCAAATGTTTTACTTAGCACGGACATCACAATTTTGTGGAAAATATGTGTTTAGTTTTGAAGTTGGTTTATTTATTTTTTTGAACTTTTAATTTGTTTTTGGATTTATTAAAAACTCATCGTATAAGGTTTTACAGTTAACTCATGCGAAGTCAGAATGGATAACTACTATTGTGTATTCATCACGTTGCAATCAAATCATTTACACTTAACATATTTAATTATATATTCAAATTGTTTTATAATTTGATAAATAATTATTCGCAAAAATGATCAATGAATATTAATGACTATTTGATTGTAAAATTATAACAGATAATTACAGTAGGTACACAAATACAAAAATTATGCACAAACGTGTTTATTTATCCAACCAAAATCATATTTAAATATTTGCCTGGCATAATGTATAATGAAATATGATATTAAAATGACAAGTATACCATAACGAGTCCATTAAAGTCTCATTTAATTTACCAGAAATAGTGAAAAGATTAAGAATATAATTGTTTCATTATCTACGTAAATACAACAATAGGTATTCACTTACCAGTACAGCCGGAGCCCACTACCCTATTTTCTACTATAATATCTGTCAGACTGACTACCGGACAATACACAGCTCCTTTCTATTCAATACTCGAGCTAGCTTCACGGATATTTTAAAGAAAATGTAAGATTATTTTCTCCTGAGGCTCTTCACTTAAACTATCTTAGAAACAAACTTTGCATAATTTTCTCAGCGAGCCTAAGACTCAAAATGAGGAGAAAAATATACAACACTTGTATCTCAACGCGGGCATCTCATTTAAAACACGGTGGCTTACGTTTTAAAAGACGATGTTTGTATAAACATCGTATGGTATGTTTACAAAACGTCTCTGGCCGCCATCAAATATGAAACAACATAATAACGGGCGTGTGTAGCGATTCTTGGATAAAGAGCGGTAAAAATCTATACATGATAATAAAACCGTAAAATTTCCGTGACCACATTATATAAATGTTACTCATAAACAATGGTGGAAGTTTATATAATATGTAAATCATTTTTTACTAATCTTTGTAAATATTATATAAATATTTTTTTCTTTTATTTAAAATACATAAATACGTTCATTTTTCATAATGATAGTAACGAAAGTATTTTTAATGTTAACAATAGCGGGTATGATTCGTACTCGAAGTTTTTTTTAGAATTTTTATATATATTTGTTTCTAGACCTCTGTGTTCCTGTGGGTTTTCTGATCGTGATCGTCAAATTACCTGTAGATCATGATTGTTTTGAGTAACATCAGATATGATCATCAATTTTGGTAGTGAAATTATCCTAGTCTAAATGCTCCCAGGCTTGCTGTGTCAGGGTTGTGGAGGATGGATGACAATCGTTCTATACATAAATCAATAGTCTGCTGAGTGCAGACTAAAAAATAAGCAGACTCTTGGAAAAACCAGCTAAATGCTTGGGAAAGAAGGATTTATAGATATTTATAAATATCTAACTTTTCACTTGAAACCATTTAAGTGTTTAAACATGATTACAAACATAACCCTCTGCGCATTATATTAGTAGATTAGCATTAAGTAAGGATTGGATTAAATGATTGATTGTCAATTTAATCAGTATTTTCTATATACTTTCAATATCGTACAAACAAAAAAGCATATGAAAACTATCAAACCAATTGTATTCAACTCGTTGTTTATACGATAACATATTTATATTATTTTACATAAGTGAGTCCATAGCAAAGGAGTTGAAGATTTGATGTATATTTTCGCCTCGTTATTATGTTGCAGCCACTCATCTTGTTCCAAATGAAACATCTGTTGCTCTATGAAAATGTACGGACACAAAGAATTATTGAAGTTTGTGAATTTAAAAAAAAACGACACATTTGTTTATAAGGATTTACGTGAAGGAAACACTTTATATCCCTTTTTACAAAAATCGCGCTGACGGAGATGGATGAAATTTCGCATACTTGTAGTTTATATATTTTATTATGCATAAAAATATATTAAATTAATAAAAAAATCATTACACACACTACCATGTATTTGACACACACAAGCATATACTCTTTTGTTTATGTTAAATATTATAATTTTAAGTATTTTAATATGGCCACTGAGCGAACATTACTATCAATGAATATGCGTACAAGTATTATAATGAATGATGAAATAAAGATAATACATTTGAGTTTGAAGAAAAATAGACAAAGAAATGTATGTAGAAGCATTACTTTAGTTAAGATTAGATACGACATCTAAGCACGGGAGTCTGGGATCTCACATCGCTCAGATAACTCGGTAGCTGCCTGTTAACTTGTCATTTATCACCTCATTACCATATTCAGTGCCTAAGTGCTAAGCGAATAGACGATAGAGCATCGCTTTTAAACTCAAATTTACCTCCAGTTTACTGTGGAATACTTATACTCGCTAATGTACTGTTATTCTTAACCGACTTCAAACAAGGAAGGAGGTTTTCTGTTTGTAACGACTTTTATGTATGTTATGGTTTAATTATTTTTTTTGTGTTTAAAAGGGTATATTTTCTAATTGGTCCCAAAGAATTAACATTGAAATCGATAATTTAGTACTTTGTTTTTAAAAAATAAAATAACTAGAATTAGAAGTCAATGAAATTACGTAATTTACTTTGATTCGGATCCTTTTTTAAATTGACAGATAAGCTGTTCTATTAAATAAATCTCAAGTTTTTAAAATATAACGCTAAAAATAATTTAATACCAAAAATTCTTTATTAAAAATATATATAATGCAATTTGTTCAATTCATCGAACGGACATCACGATTTTAAAATTAAATAATTTTACGACTATTTATCATTTTAAAATAACCGTCAAATCAAAATAAAAATAAAAATATCCCTAATACGACGTAAAATAACTTGTTACCAGAGAGGGATTACGTTATCACTACAACTACAAAACAAACTAGATAAGGAGTCGCTACGATTTACGCATGTGTAAGTTATCTCATTGTATAATAGGCTTGGTGGCGTTCTTGTGTGCCGAGCTACGAAATACGCTAAAGAGGTCAACGTTCCTTGATGATAATACAGGCGGGTACATTTCTATGACGTTGATCGATTGTTTAGAAGACCTTAGCTTATGCAAACATCTCGGTGGAGCTGGAGTCAGAAAATCTGTGGAAAAGCGATTTACTCGTGTGTCAGTGTAAGACGGATTGGAACGATAGACTAACGCTGTATTCCAATCATCTATTACATTAAAGGTGAACGATATTTCAATTTTCTTATTCAAAACGACAAAAGAGAATCGATTCGTTGAAGGCTTGCTTTGCGCAAGGCTTCGTTCGCGTTCAATTTAATTTTTGTTTTAAATAACACGCATATATACGTAAAATATAGTCTGTGACAATTCAATTAATAAACGTTTCAAATGGTACCAAAAGTTTTCAAATAGATTTAGTGGTTCCCGAGTTTACTTCACACATATAAAACTGGCTTTCTCTTTATTATGTTAGGATAGATATAGAATGTGATTTTGTTTATATGCAAAGTTATTTCGCGTTTGAGATACAGTTAAATGCATTTGCATATTGCAACATCGTACCATAAAATAATCGTTCGCAGCTCGCACATCATAACGATAAACCTTAAACTCAATAATAAAATCGATTTGCCCGCAAGATAGAGTTCTGGGACGACCGCAAGACATCGATGTGAGCGTGGGAATATGATAAACAACGATTAAAAAGCCTTGTCGTACGTTTTATTGCTGGGTTGTCAACTTGTAACGATTTATTAGCTAATTCGAAAGCCATCTTTTAGGACAACAATGTATTTCTGTATTACATTTTCGATCGTAAAGCATAATGGTTAATGCTATCGGTAAATTGCTATTTTTTATGTGTAAAACTCGTATGGATCTTTTGAAAAATATTGTTATTAATGACCTGAATGTCTTTTAATATATACTTTTTTTAATATTTAAAGTAGATTTTTGTTTTTTGTTTTATATTGTTTTGAATAAAGTCATTAAATAAATATATACAAATTACTTATCTATTTGAATAGTTACGAAATTTAAAACCTACTTAATATTAAAAATATAGTTGTCTTTGAAATAAAACTATTTTAAACGGATTTAAGCCGCGTATATTAATTATTTTTATCATCCCGACGTTTCGAGCACTCTGCAGCGTTCGTGGTCACGGGTAGACTAAGGTGACATTTGTCTTTTTGAGGTTTTAGAAAATATAATTACAACTACCGCCAACTTAATAATAAGGGAATAGTTTTATTTCAATGAATAATAATCGCGAAAATCTAAGACAACGATATATAGTTGTCTTATTTTTTTTTTTCATTTTCTAAATTTGAAGGACATAATTATCATACTGTAAATTATGTTTTCGTTGCATAAATTTAATACGTACAAGTATATTTGTCTAATGAATTTAGATACTAATGAAACTGTTCTCCGAAAACAGTAATGAGAAATACGTACTCAGAATACATGCGGGTGACATATTTACTTAGCTAATTGTCACAAATTATTAATCGACAACATTGTAATCATAATAAGTTAGTATGAGGGCGGTCGCATTACGTACATTAGTTTTATGGCTGGATTTATAACAGTATATATTGACACAAATAAAACAACGTTTTAACATGAAAAACAACAAAATATTTCGTACTCGGATTTTTGTTTCGAAATAGTTTGCAATAAAGGAAATTAGTAGATATATATTTCGTATCAAATTGAATGAAAATTGAAATACACCGTGTTTATACAATGCCTGCTTGCTGAAAATTCATTAGTGTCATCACTTCACAACGATAATAATAGTTCAAAATGGAACTGTTTGAAGAAAATGATGGTACGACACGGTATAAAAAAAGCGGCATGCTTTTTTGTGCCGTATTGCTCGACTTGGCGGGACACTGCCGTGCCTCCAAATTAATTATCAGTATAAAAAATTGTTGGAATTATTTTTAATTTTTTTAGAATTCCGTATCCGTAGTGTGCTAATGGGACCCTATTACTAAGCTTCCGTTGTGCGTCTGTCTGTTAGCGGGCTATATCTTATTAAGTATAAGACTAAAAAAATTACCAAAGTGTGTATTTCAAATGCCGCTAAAAAAATAAAAGATTTTTTGTTAGTACGGAATCCTTCGTCTGTGAATTTGACTCGCTCTTAACCGGTTTAATTTGAAGCTGATTAATATCTTCCCACTGTGTTTAGAATTTATCTATTAATAAGGAAGACAGTGGTAAGGAGAAGATGGCCCAGTAAATACTTTTCTCACAATAATAACTTTTTTAGACTTAATGCCGCTTATCCACGACATTTTTTTTTTGCTGTAGACATCGAGAAGAATTCAAAACAAAAGCAATTATAAAACTCTAAGATGCAATGCAATGCAAGAGGCCTGGTGTAGACCCGTGATCGTCGGTTAAGATCTATATACCAATAATGTACATATTATACAGGTGACTCATCAAAATAGCGAGAATTTAACACTATGGCAGCAGAAAAAACTCTTGAAAAGAACCATGTCATTTTAAAATTAAAAAAAAAACTGCATTAAAATATTTGCAGAAAATCTCTCAACGCCTAGGGAGTCGAACGAGTAATTCCTCTAAATCTAATAGTTTCCGATTTCTCCCTATACACCCATCTTGATGAATCATCTTGTATATCCTTTAAGCTATCACGAAATTAAGTTTACTTTCAACTAAATGTAGATATGGCGGGAAATTGTATTTGTATAATGCACGTAATACAAATACTCTACTAAAACAGAGATCTCGTCCAAAATGTTTTATTTAAACTTGAACGAAACTAGAGCTTATCGCAAGTTAAATATGAACTCAATTCTCATACTATACAAGTTTGTATAGAAACTTTTTGAAAAAAAAACTAACCGACTTCGACAACGAAACCAGTAAACTAAAAAATAAATATTTTCTACCACATTTTGAAGTCTGTACCCTTTTTACCAAAAATAAATTTTGGAAATCGGTCCACAAACGGCGGAAAACCGGTGAAAAAACATAAAAAAAAATACATACAGCCGAACGTAGAACCTCCGCCTTTTTCGAAGTCGGTTAAAAATCTAACTTACATTTCTGCAAATATAAAAGTATTAATTCCCGTACGAACAAGAGAAAAAATTTCAATCGCATTCGTCGTACAAACATGGATTTTGAATTGAAATTGTGTAAATAAAAAACTGATAAATCAGATTTTGTTAGCAGCGTAAACATTAAAGAACCACGGTAACATGGCATTCCATACAAACACATTGTTTTGTCGGGATTGTCTATTTGAAACCGAAATAACGAGCCAGCGTCCTGAACAAACACACAAAATACATAAGCATTACAGTTATTATCTCGGCTGGGAATGGAACCTAATCCCCTGGTAAGATCTACTCAAACTGTTCTAATTGTTTTGTGTTTTCACAGAAAAACCGCGGTGCGATTACACCGAAACACTCAATTAGTACTTCACGTACATTTTAATATTTAATGCTTGTTATTATTTAATCGTACTTAGTTTTTATTTTACAAAGTGCCATCATATGAGTAACCTGTTTTCATTGACATTCTTTCTATATTTATTTTCATTAGACTTCGAAAAAAGTAGCTTCTATATTTGACTCGTATGTACGTACATACGTAATAATACAAACATACCTACATAGGTACGTTTATATGCATGTATATATCGCACGCTTAGTGTGAAAGTGATCGAATTCAAATTTTTTGTGAAACGAGTTAGCTAAATTAGTAATTAAAATTTAGTTTCATATAATTCTGTGGCTCATGACTGAAAAAAATTAAAAATATTCTATCAACTTTTTGTGATATGAAGTTTTAATAAATGGCCGAAACCCCAAGTATCAAACGTTTTTTTGCAATTTTGCTTAAAAAGTTGATTTATGAATTCGTTCACTTTAATAATAAGCATATGTAGGTACGTTTGTGTGTTCGCGATTTTCTCAAACCTACTGATCAAATTTGGGTGAGATTTTTTAAATGCATACTTTTAAGGAAGGTTTTAATTTATAATATGTTAGAATCTGATGAATATTTACCATTTATAGATACAACGACAGATCTGTTTGAAGTTGGTTATATTTTTCTACAAAAATAATTATCAACTATAATTTTGGTTTTTACTTTTTTATTTATTACTATCTCTTTATTGTAGCTTTGTCCATGTGTTTATCATTAACAGAATTATAACTTTGTAAGCAAATAACATAAACATAAAATAACATAACGTACAAAAATTTTCGATTGAAAAAAAACATAAGTTTCCTCAATTTAATGCATATTTTTAACACAGTTTTATTAACGTGAACTGTTTGTACGAGAGTATTTTAACTTCAGTATTCATATACTTCTAGGCTTCCTTAATATTTGGTATGTAGAAAAAATCACTAAGCCAAAAAAAAATGACTTAAAAAGGACTAAAAACACTCTTCAACTAGCAAAAAAAAACTACTTTAAAATGTTCCAATTATTATTTATCATATTGAAACATATTTTTTCATCACGCACTACGTTTTTTTATACCGATAAAGAACGCAAAATAAATAGAAAAATAAGAGTCCGTTAATGTCTCACTCCTGGACCTACTCTTCTGTTAACGAGCAGGATTATGTATTTAATACCGCTTTACAGCAGTTAAGCGAATAAACATGTCTCATGATTTCTTCCGACATAGGCAGGTTTGCTCACGATGTTCACATCGTTGAGCAGGGAATTCATTGTAAATACAAAACACTTGATGAAATCAGAAAATAGGGTCTGAACTCTCAATACACACTTAAGGTTCACGTGATTACTAAGCAACCTCGGTTTTATTAAAATTTATCTTTTATATAATAAAAAAACCGGGCAGGCAACAGGGTGACCTGTGCTTTTTTATATACACGAAACGTAATTATTATTTATTTAGCGAATGTTTCATTACAAATAAAACTGTTATATTAGTGGATTTTGATAAGAATATGTCGATTGGTAAGAATTTTTTGAAATCGGTTGAAAACGCATAAAGAGGACATTAAAAAGGAAAGTCAGCTAGTTTGGATTATTCTTTGCTTAGTTTGCCAAGTATGCCAAAATGCTAGAGACCAATTTGCACTTATCCGTCAGGTTTTTTACAAGAAGACTTATGCCTATATATTTATTATACATATTAGAAAGAAAATCATGAACAATACTTGCATGTCTTATATTCACTAAACAGCTAAAACGTGACAGAACGTTTAACGCCTTTAACTTTTGCTAGTTGACTCGAATGTTTAATATTTGTAAAAAAGATAATGAGGGTTCTGTAGAATTTACTTTTGTACGCCGACGATATTTGCTTTGTTGGTCACAGATTCGAACGGTTGACGCTAGAGTCGTGCCTCTCTAATCACCGAGAATCTAACATCTGATACTTTGGAGAACTTGTGAAGCAGAAGCGAAATACTAACGGAAACAAATGAACTGTTGCTTACTGAAGGATATCTAGAGCCGTTGATCGCAAACGATTGCCACTCTTAGGAGGAAATAATAAAGCTGCATTTGCTGCAAAAAAACTCAGGCAAGCAAACAGGTCCGGTCGATTTCAACGGTCTACATTGCATTCTATTGCAGCCACAACGAGGCGGTCGCCGACATTTGACACGTTCTCGCTGACAGTAATATGTGTGTAAATCGAACGGAATAATATAACGAGTAAACAACATATTCCTAATGACACACTGAGTTACTCGCGTCTTGTGCGTCTTGAAGCATTAAACACTTTCACAAATCATTGAATCCATTCGAATTTCTATTCGCTTCGTTTATTAATTACACGGGTGAGTTGTCCCCGCTCCGCCCCGCCTGCACCCCCTCGCAGTCCTCTGACAGTAACTTGCTTATCGTGCGACAGCGGAAACTAGATCCCTGCGCCGATCGGAAAATATTCTCCGAATTTCCTTCAAAACAAAACTTAATTTAAAATGACAGACATTGTATAATGCCTATTCTACGAGGTTTACAAGATTTGAAAAGTTCCATCAATACTAAATTCGACTTGAATTTTTTTTCTTAGTTTCCAAATAAAGCTAAAACGACATTTCAATCAATGTTCTTATTATATCGAGAATTAGTTTAAAATAACTTCAATGCACTTATCAAGATAAAATTATCTGAGTGCAATCAAACTACTCGTACAATACTGCATGAAAACATTTATATCAATATAAAAAGTATCATCATACAAGAAACGTTACACCGTTGTTTAAACTGATTTCAGTAACTCTATAGAACATCGATTTAGTTGTCACAGGTACAACAATTGAATGTGCGATAGCGCGGGTCGGTGCGAGGTGCGAGCAGGGTTGAACGCGCCCGCAGGGTGTCAAAACTAGGGAGGTTCTCAGCCACCGGAGATTGCGTCCCAGCCTCCTGCGCAAGCCGCCTAACTCAATAACCTGCGTGAAAATATCAAATAAAACTTGCTCCTGGCAACACTTTTAAATAAACACGCGAATAAACGTCACTGGAGTTAAATATATTTTTTTATTTAAAAATGTTTTAGTGTAAATACCACAATATTCTCGGCTCGCCGAAATTATTTCGACTAAAACAACTCAGTTCCTGTTATAAAACTTCATTAACTCATGTGACCGAACATCTTTTGAGTGTCGTGTTCCAAAGAATAGAAAATAGTAGTGAGCTCGTCGTTTCGCACTCCTTTTTCTCGATGGCGAGATGTCAAAAACGAGCATGCATGAAGCTGAACATCAATCAGTGTAGGATGTTTTTATTTTAGGCCGATGCCGACGACAAATGCGGGGTTTCGTTGGGTTCCCTAGTTGAATGTCTCGAACCGAATGGCCGAAATTTATATTAATTACAATATGTGAGTAGTATGTCATTTGTCAAGAGCAAATTATCTTAAGTTCAGTACTAGAAAAAAACTTATTTTAATTTTTTTTAGTATTTAATATTAAATATACGGAATCATCTACTATGTGTTGTATTTGTAAGATATTTTAAAAGCAACTGTTGCGTGGGTAACCTAGTACGGACATTACCTAGTAACCTTGTGCCTAAAACGTCATTTACTCATAATAATTTAAAAGTTGAAGGGCCTTTACTTTATTGTATAAAATGTACTTCTAAATTTTACCCTCGTAACTGATATAAAACAACTCTATAATTTGGAAACAGTTACCTCGATAAATTGACGTTAACAGTTAACATCACTAACGGTAAATTCTTCACAATTTATGTAAATATTATGAAAGTCTGCGAGCAAAACTTAAAAGTGTAATTCTCGCCTTCGTCATATTGGGGCTTAAAATCGTTAACTATGTTAATGCTCTGAGTAAATTAAAATTATTTCGTTTAAACGAAAGCTTCGTCTAATAGTATAATCGCTTTTCACTTGTACTTCACACTTCATCGAGGAAGCAATGGCAGACCTAAGCAGAGCTAAATGTCACTGCAAAACAAACGTTAGATTATCGTCCATCATTGCTGCTAGAAATGTTATGATATATAGTCCATAAAAACTAATTTACGCGCTCTCTATTCCTAACCTTTTACATCCTGTTAACAAATCCTTAGACAAGCCATTAATCATTCGCCTCTGTAAGATACTTAAATAATGAAATAAAAGTTTATTGAAATAGCGACGTCAGCATATTTTAAATTAAAAAAATCATTGTTTTAAAATCTTATATTCTTAAGAATATAATAATTTGTTATTTCGAATTATTGTTCAATCTATATTGAATTTTTCAAAATATAAAATTAAGAGTAAAATGGAATCGTCTCTCTTCTAATATATAAATCATTATTAAGTACAATAAGTATACTGGGTACGTTTTAGAAATAAGTAAGTCGATTTACTGTTGCCAACTGATACTCTCCCACTCATCATATTTGTATTTATATGATATAAACCAACAATCTTTGTGCTTTGTCTGACGATAAAGTTCATTATTATTACTATCCTTTCTACAAGGATGGCAAACAATATCTTCTAAGGCCTGGCACTGTTCCAAAATTTGATTTTAATGACGGCTTATGCTCGCATATGTCAGCTTATACCGTATCTTTTCTTTGCATTATTTCTATTGAATAGCTCTTATAGAGGACTATACAGCAAAAAAACACGGTAACTGCCAATTAACGTTCTGTTTTTTATATTCTTTAGGTGATTTAGATGCACATAGATGTAATAAATATAGTTAATTTTGACAATGATATATTTATACTCGTACAATAGAGCAATGTTATCCAGTGGCTATAGAAATATTTTAACGAAAATTTACATATACAATTAGTTTAAATAATAAAACGTATAAAAAGTGAAATTAATAACTATCATAATATAATCTTTACATAAAATTTTATTTAAAAATGAAATATATGTTATTACAGATACTAATTTCATAGACATTTTTCTTAACATTATTTGTGTCTTTTTTCCTGTTGCAAATCATATAACACCAAATTAATTTTAACAAAACTAAGCTAGGTGATATTTTATATGCCGAAAAGACGTAAAAAGGTAAAGGTACTGAAACCCTTTAGAGGCTTGTCAAAAATCACATAAATTGTTAACGATCAGACGCAGTTATCGAGCACCATAGTTGAGTTCCATTAAAAAACATGTTTAACAAGGATTTTTCATATTTAACAAAGGTTTTTTCATATATTGTTGAATTTAAATTATCACAAGCCTTTGTGTAACTTGCTATATATGTTTGTTCGTGTCAAATCAACTAGTACGCTTTTCCTACGGAGTTTAAATTTTACATGTTAGTTTTATTCCACAAGGGACAGTTAGTGTCATATAAAATTGTATAATGTAACATAATAGCTAGTTTGATTTACGTCAAAGGTTTTTTCTTGTTTATAGAGCATTTAAATTAAAGCTTGTTATTAAAAATGATTTTTACAATTAATTTATTTTTATCCGTAGCACAATAAAAGTCCTGACAATATTTTCGATATTTAATACATCCAATAACCTAAGTGCCGTTAGTCACGAGGCGAACGCAGACGCGAAAGAAAAGTACCCACAGTATCGAGTCACAAAAGAATTTGTAGACGACGTCGGAATGTCAAGATATTATTTCGAGTTCATGAAAAATTGGTTTGTCTTTATTTTTGAATAAGCTGTAAATATCCTGACCTATAACTCAACGAGCTCAAATCGCCGGCAGAATATTTATAAATACGGTAGCGAACTCCGTAATGCGGCTCGACAGACAGTTGCTAAATTTCAATGTGCTCTACTTCGAATTCCTTGCTTCTGTTTCTAGCGTGACAGAGAATAAACTTGACGGTTCCTCTTTGGGACAAGTCTGCGAGATTAAAGCCCGCTATTCACGAATAGATTCTTCGATTTAATGTAAGACTTTAAACGTGTAGATTTTATAATACTTTGTCAATTTATAAAACAATGTGCGTCAATTTTATCAAATCAGCTAGATATGTTGGTTGACTCGTATCTGTAATCCTCACTTGATACAATAATTATACTTTTATTGATTAACACATTTTGATGTAATCGGATTATACTAATACATTTTACATTTAGTGAAAATTATTCTACAATTTAATGTCACGAAATTCCTTAAATGGTCCTCGGTTTTTGACTAACCTAAAAGCATACCTACTCGTTGTTTATGTGTAAGTTTTATTACATTATACTTTCACTAATATATTTAATCACATAAATAATGCAATTTCAATCTAAATTTTATTACTACTTTAGAAAAGTTCAAATGTATCCATACAACGCACGTGCTAAGAATACATTATCATAACGTTCAAACTTACAAAACTGAAAGAAGCATTGTAAAATGGCTAGAGAGCGCGAACTCACGTCGTATTTATTCTTAGAGCTTCGGAAATATCCTAAATCAGACGTACATTGTAGACCATATTACTCTGAGCACTTCCATTTGTGCCCGCTATGGACTCCTCAGCCAAATTTTTAACTTATACCCATATGAAGTGAAGACAGTTTATGATCTCATATCCTATTTTCTGAAAACGCCTTTGCGAATCCATATTGCCATCCATTTGGCTGCAAGAGTTGCTTCCGGATTATTCGAAACGTGATGACTCACGACCGACGATTACAGAATTGTAGGAACGTGAATAAAAATACTTTATAAGTTAGGACCGTTTATAGAATCGAACGGTTTCAATAGTCGATTCGAACTATCCAATCCGATAGTCGTATGTAAAATGGAACGTCTGTTTCCAGAATAGAATGGCTTCAAAGTTTATTCTCGAGAACGACAATAGAAACGTGGTTGTGACGACTTGAAATAATTTGCACTGAATTTTCTATTATAAGATTTTAAATAATAAATTTCCATCGATTGCAATGGACTCGTAAAATGAGGGATCAAATTTAAAAACTGACTCGAGTCCCCGTAAACATCTTAGGGACGGCAATAAAGGCGGAAAAAATATTTATAGCTAGTAATATGTTCGAGAGGGCATGTTCGCGAACGTAATTGCGTTTCTAAGCGTTGTGACATCGTTTCGCGTCTTTATAGGGCAATTACTGCCGTTATCTGGCATTGATATTGCATCTTATGTATTCATACTCCCTACATTTGAACAACACATGCCAGCTGCACTGACCCCCGTATCCATTTCTTTCTTAGACTTTTCGCCTGTTATGAGTCTTATTAACATAAGACAACTATAACATCTTGGCAAAGAAAGACTTTAAAAGGATCGCAAAGTAAGCACATTCTACTCCGTTCGATAGTTTGAGAATTTCAATGTGAATGGATATTTGGATTGGCCTTTTATTAAACTGATATATGCGTATAAAAATTTGGATTAGTTTAGAAAATAATTTTTAAAATTAATGAACGGCATTAGATAATATAAAATATTTTCCCCTGACTCAAAAACGCAAAAAAAAAAAATTTAAAAAGTTTTAATAGTTTAGGCGGATGATGCAAAACGTCATTGAAATTATTTTGACTGTAAATTGTTTAATTTTTATTAAGAGATAAATATTTTAAACAATTTTATTGACTGAACTAAAATTATTTATTTACTCCTAAAATCTTTGATAAAAAGAAATAATTATCTTATTTCAACGTCAAAATCACGAAATTTCGAAAATTATTTTTAACTATAATTATTCATTATAAAAAAAAGATTCAGTTCAATCATTCCAACGATAATTTCTCATATCTAAATGTCATATGTGGTTAGAATTACGTATTTGTCTACTAAATAAGACAAGTGAAGAAAAATTTATTATATAAAACTAGTGGTCGCCCAGTGGTCGAAATTCGACCATAACTATAAGTATAAAATTTAAATTATAAGTTTGAACACAAAAAAGAGTATACATGTGTGTGTGTGTGTGTGTGTCAAATGCATGGTAGTGTTTGTAATGTTTTTTTTTTTATTTGGTTTAATGTATTTTTAAAATAAAACTATTTTATAATAATTATTTTTATCATCCCGACGTTTCGAGCACTTTACAGCGTTCGTGGTCAAGGGTAGACTAATATACGCGATTTAAATCCGTTTAAAATAGTTTTATTTCAATGAGTAATAATCCCGAAAATCTAAGACAACGTAATGTATTTTTATTCCTCTCTCCTCTATAAAAACAATAAGTGTGCGAAATTATATATATAAAAATATACTCCGTCCGTCTGCGCAATTTTCGTTTTAAAGGTGTACAAACTATTTGCTTCACGTATTAATATATGGATGCTGATAAGCAATAATGTGTCAACCCACAAAAAGTCAAATTCGGAGATATTGATATATTTTGATACAGCATCACCTATTTAATATTATTAAAAAGAATTTCAAATCATCTTAACTATATAAGTAAGGAAAAAAGTTTCTTAATTTAATGTATCGAATTTCAAGTGCGTTCAATATTTTGCTAATTATACAATAATCTCAAATATTTGAAAACTTATTATTATACAACACATTTAATATATAAGTCTGCTTTTAATCCATTATACCTTATATCAAAATAAAAAAAAATATGTATATATACGTCTTCAAACAAATTTATTAAGAATAGGTTTGACAACTTTAGACGCCATTTTCTCAAAATGTCCGTGTGGATTGACACAGTATTGCTTATCAGCGTCCATATAGATTTATAAGTACCGACGACACACCAGTGCAGACGCGATATGATAAGCTAAGAAAAATATCTTCAAATCTTATTATCTAAAGCTGTATCTATTGACAGATTATAAAATTTTAATTTTATTATGCCTAAGCCGTAACAATATCTTTATTCTCATTATCTACATTAAATCTGAGGTATCTAACTGTAAAGAAATTTTTAAGTTGATAACGAAATTTTTATCGCCACTACATCCTGATTTTTTACCCACAGATTTCGTGAAGTTGAGTCAACAGATTCTTATCTACCACTCAAACATTATCAAAAAGACGATGAACTATGTCGCCGTCTTGACGCCAGATATATTTAGTCTTTTTCACTGGGTGTGTTGTAATTGTTGTGAAATACAAATAATGGTGATCAGATTTTCGCACTACACGTAATTCGTTATCTAAACATATAAAATACATATCTAAGTTTCAATTTAAGTATCGTTATACAAATCTTTTAATATATATAGGTATATATTTAAAAATTTTATTCAGAATAGTTTTTATGTATATCTTATTATAATTAGTAAAGTTTTTATATTTATATATTTATAGCGAAAACACCGCCTATTTGTACATTAAATGTTTAGTGTTAAGTTCTACTTGTAAAATTTGTTGATAATGGTGTACAATAAAGTATATTCTTTCTCTCGCTCTCTCTCTCTCTCTCTCTCAATCTCACTCTCACTCTCTCTATTTTATTTTTATTGATGTGTCAAATATATTTGTTACAAATTATAAACTAATACAAACATTCAACGGCTATAATTGAATAACTAATATATGTTATTAAGAACCCTGATTAGATATTTATGTATAAATATCAATAAAAGTTACAGTTTTAATTTAAATGTGTTTCTTGTGAGGCTTGTTAAACTATTAACAGAAATTGTAAGTTGAAATTAGAATATATTGAACTATATTTCAGGCACCCATAATTGCGTAGTTGTTCAGCGAGCTCCGTCACTTTCAGTTACATCTTGAATCGAGATAACGAAGACGAATTGATATTAAGTATGACGCATAACAAATTATGCTCCGCCTAGAGTTTAGTGCGCAAACAATCGTCAAGGCAAACATTAAATACCGCTAAAACTATTTTTTTTGTCAACAATCTTTATATTATATATACATATTATGTACATAAGTCTGACAGTTTTTTTTTTTTGTTTCATTGGACATACTAATTTCATGAATTACCTTTCTGATTTGCTAAAATTATTTATTTTGTATTACATTAGTTGCGTTTATCGAGAAACGCCAAAGGCTATATAACATAGCGCTATAAATAAATTCTACCTATGATTTTTTTACACACATCTAATATCTATAATTTTGAAGAGTTTGTTTATATTATTTGCCATACTAATTTTAAAAACTGTTTTTTAATATGTATTAATTTTACATAAGATTAATTTACTTTATTGATGAACGAAAAATACTATAAAACATGGTGCTCTTAGGAAATTTAACCTATGAATTTTTATAATTTACTTATGTACAAGTGTACCGTAAAAACTATTATATCTACAAATCAATAAACACCTAACAATTAAATTTGTAAAATAATATTATTTATTTCGGTGTAAACATTTGTGAACCAATTCACAGCGGTGTTTTAGTTTACACGACGATGACAGAGCGAATTAAAATAGATATAAATTGTACATTTATAAAATAAATACTTTAATTAATTATTTTGAGTATAAATTGAAAATTAAAATAATGTCTATGCCCTTTATAGCGTATAGGCTTTTATTGTGAAAAAGTAGCACAAATTATGTAATAGGAAAAGTCATAACGAAATACAATCCTTTTTTAAAATGGTACTGATGGTATTATTAAAATACGTTTTTCATTATTGTATTTCTATTGTATTTTACGAAACGGACTAAAAATATACTTTCATACCGATCCCTACAAATGGGGAATAATATTTGAAAATTCTTGTAAAAAATATATTAAAATGAAAAAGACTGTCGTCTGTCTGCGCTGGCCTCTAAATAACGTCTACAATATGCAAGCTAAGTGTAGCTATCCGGTCGCGGAAGTGAATGTTGACACTTTAATTCAGTTGTCACCAGTTTTCGACAGTTACTGGACATAAGTGAGCCGGTGTAGACCAAGTTTTACCAAAAACTTCAGGCCAATTACCTTAATTGGATGTATGTATTAAATTAGTCACTATAATTACGTCACGATTTTACTAAACGACTTTGTTCCTGTAAAAATAGTGAAGATTTTAACTACAAACATTTTTTTTTGTTTAATAATTATAGATTAAAATTAAACAATTAAAAAAATACAATTTTTTAAATCAAATGTGAATTTTCTGCAAAATATTTTATTTTTAATTCGTAAATTATATGAAATAAGTTTACTTGTACCGTAATACAACCTTCTTACTTTCTATTACAAAACGTTATATTAAAATTTTCTTCCGTTTTTTTTACTATTAAAAAAAATCACATAGACAGTTGAAGCTACCGAAACGCTGATTGTATAGAAACTCAAATTCAATTGGCGCAACAGTATAAGATGTGATTACTTCACGAACTCAATCACTGCAACTTCAAATCCTTCCTTGACTCGGATTTACAGTTTAGAAATAACATTTCTTAACAGTGTTTTTATTTACAGCACTCTTGCTATTAACTCTGATAGGAATCTTAATTTAAAAACTTTGAGCTTTGCCCTAGTTTTTTTGTATAAAAGAGTTTGGAATATAATTAAATAATTACTTTATTAATCTGCTGCAGTAATACGCTATAAATTAATAGTCAATTTCGCGTTATCAACAAATATGAATATTTATGTTTTTGACAACATATTTTTTTAATTATAAAGAATATGATTTTCTGAGATTTTTTCTAACGTGATAAACTAATACTAGGTGACATGTACGAATTTAAAATGGTTATTATTTTATTAAAATTTATAACAATATTCACTACATTTTTGTCGATATTTAAAAACAAAAGGAAAGTGTAAAATTCCGCGTTTAAATTATTTCAAGTCCTATCGTCCACCCCTCCGATGTCTGTCGCAGAAGTTTACAATATCGATTTCTAATCCCCTAATCTATACCCTCGCAATTTTCATTTCAATGGTGTCTCCTTCAAAGTTATATCATTTCGAAATACATACAGAAGGAAATCTACTAATATATCTAATCTAAATATATAAAGGACGATTATATATGGTTCGATTTTGAAAAACACACTTTAATTAAAATAACTGTCGGTACATATAATTGAAGTATTAAACGTCATTTACGTTTAAATTTAGAATTATTAAAAAATACTTAATTCTTGTTTTAAGCCGATTTGTTTTTTTTTTTTATTATGCAATATCCCTAAATTATATTTATTAAAACAAATATAATAAATGAAAGTGGTAATAAATAAAATGATTCAAGATAATTTTAAAAATATTTGACGACAATTTATATAATGACATAATTCTTTAAAAAGCTGGACATATCATTGAATCTTTTGTTAAGATAATTTATCAATGACGTCTGATGTTCCACTTGTGCTAAATCAACTTTCAGCATCTTCATTAAAAATAGTATATTCCTATGCCAGTGAAATTACGATAACTTGATAACGCTTTAAAAAGGCATATAAATTGTATAAAAATGTCGGAGATTCGGGAGGTCAGGGAGTGACAACATTTAGTCACGTAATCGGATTACACGCGGACCGAGAACTCTCTCTACATTTGGACGTGGCTTGTTTTTTCTTTTAACCAGCTTAAGCAAAAGTCAATTTTAATTTAATTTAAAAGAATATACCTTTTAAACCTCATCTAAAAAGTATTTTACATTTTGCTTCTTAAATTACGAGCTTATTAAACGGTTAATTTGGATGCTGATAAGCAATAATGTGTCAATCACAAAAAGTCAAATTTGGAGATATTGATGTATTTTGATACTGCGTCACCTATTTAATATTATTAAATCAAATTTCAAGTCATCTAAACAAAATAAGTACAGAAAAAAGTTTCTTAATTCAATGTTTCGAATTTCATGTGCGTGCCATATTTTGCAATATATAAAATATTCTCAAATATTTAAAGAACTTGTTATTAAAAAACTTATTAAATATATCAATCTGCTTTTAATTCGTTATACCTTTTATCAAAATAGAAAAGAAAAGATTGATATATACGTCTTCAAACAAATTTATTAAGAATAGGTTCGACATTTTTAGACGCCATTTTCTCAAAATGAAGTCCGTGTGGCTTGACAGAGTATTGCTTATCAGCATCCAAATTAACCGTTTTAGAATGTGAATTAGCTATGGTGTTAATTATATTTATACGAACATTTCTTCTATAGACAACATACCTAATTAAGAACAACCTGACAACTGGAAATGATATTTTTATCGTGTCGTTACCCTTCGAGTTATTACTTCAGAGTGCTATGTACTCTTAGATAATCGTATTGACAGATCGATTTTTCTTTTTATATTTTTAGAGTATTTCTAACATTTTCACGAGACAATTTTTACAATAACTATTTAAGCACGTCACACAAACATGAATTAACTATAAAGAATATTAGTATAAATTTTTTACCAAGACTTTTTATATAACACTGTTATTTTATCCCACTAAACTATACCATGCTTAATACCCACATTATTATGAAAAATGATTTTATATAAATTCGTAAAGCCATAATAAGTAGCGAACTTCTAGTTTAATTCAAATAAAAATTTTATCTTACATGACAAGTATACTTTGTCTGTGTACGTCACATAAACCTCAAAGTAATTTAGAAAAAGACGATCGAGACCATAACGATCTTAATAAAAATCAAAATACTCCGTCAATTTAATACATCTATATCAAATCAATATTTTAATCTACTTATCGCAATGTCCAAGTATCAAAACAAGAATATATCCTAATGTTTTGTAAATCCTCCCAGTCAACTTTGTAGAGAGTTATAACAGGGTAACATATACTGAACAAACTGGAGGGTGGTTGTCGGCGAGACTGGCCGCGGGTGCGCGTAGCATTTTGTTACACGTAATCGGATTACACCGAGTGTCGTCTGCCGGCGTATGCGCCTTGTACGACGTCCGCATATAAATACATTTCAGTTGGATTTACTTACTACTGTTTATAACTGTGTAAAAATACGACGTTCGGACTTTTACGGAATCTATTCCAAACGATTCTTCGTTTATTCGAACGAATCTGTCGAAAGGATTGTGCGTATGACGGTTCATACGAGAAATACACTCACGTATAAGGAGATTAGATAGAAAATTAGATCGTACTCACTCAAATATAGATGTTACCATATGCATAAAGAAAGAGGGACGAAGGAAAACGATGGGCCTAAATTCGCAGACTTCCATTACACGGATCAGTTGCCTTGCGCTCAGGTTCACTGGCTTAAACCCTTCCTGGATCTTCTAAGATTACATCGATGGCTTCCTTCGAATTTCGCCAAAGTTTTCGCTTTAACAAAAATTCGATCAATTATCCCATTTACACTTACATCATATATTTTATTACAATATAAAGATAATAACAAAATTGTCATAAAAAGTAAAAAAATATATATATTAAAAAGGTGCAATAAAATTTAAAATGTTACAAAAAGGTGAACTAATTAAACTATGATATTAGAAGAAACTAATCGTGCTCTTATCATAATCATGCATAGCGTGACATCGACCGTTAGACGCTCAACTAACTATTAAGCACGGCTAGGTCTCAAGCGGCTACTCTACGTGTGAAATATGCTTCCGGTGGTTCCCGGGAAAGATCTATTTATGCGTGATGTTCCGCACTGGTATGTTCGTGTCAAGAGCTGTGTTACAGGGCACGGGCGGTACAATCGACAAAATATTTCTCTCCGGAATCACGTCGGGCAGACTGTGTAAAAATGGAGTGCCTCACTTACCAAACTTCGGAGGATGGCAACTAAGGTGCTCCACCACAATTACCGCTTGCGTAACCCTGGGAAAAATATTTTTCCGTGAATCTAACGTGTAAGTTATTCTTATTACAGTGATTGATCTTATAATATAGGTCATGGTACGTCAACAATTACTCCGTGAAACACTTGCGTACGGTGTACCTTACAACTAACATGCTTCATTTCGCTAGAAATAGTGAAGAATGGGAGTTGTATCCGTTTCAAGGGTTTTACTATAAGTGGATTTTAATACAGTTTAGTGTCTCTTTACTCAAAAGGAAAACTGCACTGGTATAATCTACATCAATGTAAAAATTCAAAATAAACATTCTAAATACCGCTAGTCGGTGCTTACTAGAAAATAAATTCTATGACTCTAATACAAAATATTGTTATATCTAGTTATGAATACATATTCTAACACACATCTTGTTACCAGACAATGTTATATTTAATAAAACAATAAATTAATTTAAGAGACATGTGAGGAAAATAAGGAATACTCGATTACTCTACTAAATACGAAAAAGTGAGTTCTTATGTATGTTTGTTATTACCATTATTAAAATCTAAAGGAGTATGCTATACTGTTCACCTGGAAAAAATTTAGGCACATTATTATTCATTTTAATTATATTTAGCATTCATTAAACATTTTAGAACACATTCATACGAAATACATACGTTAATTTAGGATTCATTATATGAATAGGCATGTTAAATTTGACGTTACATTTTAATTCGCATTTCCTTTTATTAGACTATTCACAGAAAAAATAAACATAATTCAAAACACATAACGAGAACTTTATCGCATCATGAAACAGATACCTATTTTAACGAAACAAACTAGAATAAAATGTTTATGTTCCTGTGACATAGAGACCGACATAAGTATGCATAAATTCAAGAATTCAAGTGTAATAAAACGATATTCCCTCTTATTAATGTTAGACTACTTTAAATTATATTTCTAAGATATTAAATATCCAAAATAAATAAATTAAGTTTTTTTTTAATGTTTCATAATTCAATAATTGTATATCATAACGAGGCAATAGAATTTCATTCAATATTATAGTTAAAATATTCACATAACACGAAAATATAATAACGCAAGGCTGAACCATAAACGTTGTTTTTTATTATAAACAAAACGGCTATAAAATTAAGAACGCGAATTTACGGAGCTATTTCGTTAAACAACTTCAGGTATTTTAGGACTAGTTAATTGAAAATTTCGTAATTTAATTAGGCGATTAACATTATCAGATGCCGCAGTATTTGTTATCTTTCGCAATCAGACAAATTAATTACTACGCAATGCAGAAGATAACGCGTTCTTGACTCGCGTAACAATGTCTGACGCGCGCAGTTTGTTTGGTTTGGATACAGCATAAGAGCACATATCAATTGAATATTGACAGTGCGTTTATATTATATTCAATACATACCTCAGTGCTAGACAAAATGAGTAAGTACTTTACTAATTGATATCGACGACTTGGTAGTATCGTTTTAATTATAATTGATTTCCTTTATAAAAAGTCACAAGTCGATTCTAATAATTTAGAGCGTAGTGCTTATATAATTTAATTTACATCAAAATCGTGTTCACTCGGATAAAGCCGCTGATAAAAACTAGTCACGTAAGTAGCAAAAAGCACATTATGAAGCAAACAAGCGAACATTGTGGAGTAACGCGCGGGTGCGGTGTCCGGCGTTGGAGGCCGCACATTGAGTAGGCAATTGAGATAATGGTCACAAATGCAGATGATTACTGACCCATTCATCGAAAAGTAACTGCTAGTTCGCGATTTATATAGTTACGCTAAATATGCCAAATGTGCATTTATATTAAATTACTGTGACGCTAAACATTCGCCCGTATGTTTACCTGCACAGTAACATATTACTCGGTTATAGTTTCGGTACCATACGATTTTATTAGTAATAAGAAACAGAAATGGGTTATTGTAGAAATGTACAATTTACAATATAATTTACGGTTATGTATTTTACGATTCATTCGTTGATATACATACGTGGAACGATGCACTTAAATAATGTGACAATCATAAACGATTTTCTACAATAAAATTTAACTCGTAAAAATTTAATAGTTTTTTCATTTGTTTTGCGATTATTTTGAATTCGTGTTTTTATTGTGAACTTTATTGTCTTTTATCAAAATTGTATGTACAATTTCCCCTAATTTAATGTACCATTCGTAATCGGACAAATAAATAAAAAATTATTGTGGCTACAGTACCTATACCAGTATCTTTTTAACTATAGTATGATTATAATTATATTAACCTAAAAATAATCTTATTTTGGAATTATCCTAAACATGTTAAGATGCTCTCTTGCCTTTAGCGTAAAGCATCTACATTGTTTCAATTGTATGTATATTGTTATATGATAGAATGTCAAACAACAACAAAATTTAATGTCAATTTCTTCTTCAATAATTTACTAGGTAGTTTTGTCAAGTAATGGTCTGGCTTATAATATAACATATAATGCATTAAAATTCAATGTAGCATTTAGCCGCATAGGCTGATTTACTCGCTAACTTTCATCGTTACAGAGATTTACGGTGTCGCACAAACATCTATTTTTGAAATGGTTCGACTCTCTTCACGCTTTAAATATAGAATCACAATATGACGAATATTGTTTAAGCTTTTAGTCGCCTTGAAATATCGTCCCAGCTTCAGTGAAACAGTTATTTATTTCATCAAGACATTAATTACTATCAAACACCATTGGAAATAGTTATAGCTTTAATATATTAAGTTGATAAAATTTGTAGAAGACGAGTTGTTCATTAAATCTTCAAAGGATTAAGTGTGGCATCTAATGTTCGTCGATACCGCCTTGATCTACCTAGAAACGGCGGTAAATTCTCTTTATTAATTAAATTAACCTCAAATTTGTCCGAATATCACCGTCATATATTATAGGGACATTTTTATTGTAACAACGTTCAGTATTAAAGTACAAACGCTAAATTAAAAAGATAAATAACATACATTGTGTTAAACATATGTCTTCTTCAAATTACTAAGTATACAAACATAAAGAAATAATAAAACTTTCTATTGCGTTCTCATCTTTAAGTGTTAATTAAAGAAATCGTAGGATAGACAATTTTAATTTCTATATTAAATAATTAAAATTAAACAGCAATAAGTAAATATATTTGAGATTTATAAAAATATAATAAGATGAAAAAATATTTTTCGCATTTCCGCAAGTATTATTCACATAAATGCTCTAAGGAAAAACAAACTTACTTGAAAAATAGGTCAAAGCGCTCGTAGGTAACTACATAGCTTACAAAATTGCTTGTATTATTATAGTAAATTTTGTATGAGATGGTCTCAAGCACACCATTATACCGGTACGCGCCTTTTTCTACTTAATTTTATTGAGAACCATTTTATAAAAGTTTAAACGTTCATTCAGAAGGGTTCCTAACCGTTTTCGTGAACCGTCCGTCAGAAATTTGTTTAGAAACACGCATTCGCCATTTAATTTCCTTTTCACTCTATAATCTTTTCACCTAATTAATAAAATTGCAATAATAAATATTTTGTAAATTAGAAAAGTCCAAGGATTTTTATTGCTTAATTTGAAATAATAATCTTATCATTTTTCCTCAGTCTTTGCCGTTTATTTAGAGTTACTGAATCGGGTTTTAATCCTGAAGGTCAGTCGTTTAAATTCAGTAATCCGATTAGAAGACTACGCAGCAAAACCGAAAGTATATTTAGCTAGTAATATTAAGCCAAAATTTCTATTGAAATGAGAGTCATAAATATTACGGTTTTTATTACTTCCTTCACCCCAATTTCGTACCAGACATGTAAATTGTTCATGAATTATTCCAATCTATCTAAGGTATAATACTGATTCATATAGTAAAATGTGCCCAACAAAATAGATAGAATCATTAAGACTCAAGTAAATCCTTACAATTGTCTAGTATTGGCACGAAATGATATGTAAAAATGTCAACACAAAGTGAATGGACTCAACTTTTTTGTTTATTTCTGCATACGTCCGCATGCATGTGCCAACAAAGCGAGGATCAGAATACCTTAATAACAACAAAGCGATATAGGACATTATTATTTTAAAATATTTCACAGATCAGAGATGGAATAGATGTAACAAAATGACTGATAATTTTATTCATTAAGTTGTTATGATCTAGCATTGAATGATGATAAGTACAGATAAAATGACAAAGTTCAATGGCGTGACTAGTAACCATGTCGATGTGAGCGAGTATCAGAATATAAGTGGATTAGTGCATCGGGCTATCATAGGCCAGCGGTGCAGTGCGTGCGCGCAGCGCAAAGGTCGTCTTTGCAATCGACTTGACTACTCTCATCTAGCTGTCATTCACTTGCGACGGAAATAGTTGATGCCCACCGACTAATGCATAGCAGATCTTAAATTAAAATAGCGTACCGCATCGAAATCCAGCAAAACATAATGCTGAATGTCACACTCACGCGAAATTCCGTCCGTTCGGTCCCGTGAGATACTATTTTGATTTCTGTCTAGTACATTTGATGAACCTACGCAAGTAATTTATTAAGAAGACTCTCTAACTTTAGTACGAATTCCCAACGACTACTAATGAATGTTATAGTACGACAGTTAATTGGCAACAAATGTTTTATGTGCGCGTTGAACGTATGTACGATAGCGTGAAACGATCAATCTAGGTGTCGTGAATTATCATAAGCATTTATTTTTGTAATGTATTTTTTTTCATAATGAATTTAATGGCAGACCGTGCTGGTGAAACAAATGCAAAATTTTAGTTTAACTCATCAACACCAAGTAATCACAAAATGGATCGATTGAAAATCATGGATGAAGCTGTGATTTATTGGAACTATCTTTCATAAAACACGCTATGGTCACTTGTCAATTAGCGTGTACTTAATCATTTAAGCTGCAAAAAGCATTCGCTAATAGTTTTACGATGTTAATTTATGTCAGGCACGGATTCAGTAAACGTGTTTATTCCACTTCGTTCATAATGCTATCGTAGCGGTAAGACACGTGTTTTGGCATTATTCCAAGTACTTTCTCTTAAATCAGAGCTCTCTTAATAAAACTGCACACCTCTTTTCAGAGAATTTCTATAAGGCACATAAATAGCAAAGAGATTCTGTCTTAGTGGTAAAGCAATTACTTCTTAAATATATAAAATTACTAGTTCACTTTATGTCATTTCTTAGGAAGAGTTTTATTTTTTTTTATTTACAGACTTTGATGCTTTGAATCTAATATACGACATTTGTAAAGATTCTACGGCTTAATACAAATCCAAAGAAATCCGTAAAAAAATATAAACGCAAGCTGAAATAAAACATTAATATTTATATACGAAATGCAAGGTAATAATTAAATAAATGATTAACAAATAAAAATTTCGATACATTTTTTTTATTAAAGTACTATAACGAAGTTATTTTTTCATAACTAACTCCGTCTATTTTACGCAAGATAACGTAAGGATTCTAATTAATCACGCATATACATAGAATCTTAAGGTTTAAATGTTAAAGATTTTGGTAAATAAAAAACAAATGAACCGCAATACTTTTTTAAACAGCCATATAAAAAAAGTTGAGTTAGTAACTGCTGTAGTTAGTGCCGAGAGTAACGTTTAAAATAAAGTCAACTGTACGGAACAACGATAAATCTAGTTCGTTTATTTCTTGTATTTTGCCATTAGCAAGAAGTGAACCTAATAGGAGAGACGTTATTAGTGATGTATGTGGCATGGAATCCTCAGTGATCCAACGTATTTATTGACTATTGACAGACGTAGCATCGTTACCGTTTAATTTTACGTCAGCAATGCGACATATATTTCCCTATAAGTATGTTGATGATTATTATTTCCATAGATTAATAAAAATTATTTCAATTAAAAATCAAGTCTCCGAAAACTAAAAGATTATAATGGAAATGATTGAAAAGGATTCCGTTATAATAAAAATGTAATATTAGTTCTGAAACATTTTTATTAAGTAATTTTTTTTATAATTCTTGAACATTACAGTGACAACTTCAAATTTACTATAACCAATGATATTACCTCACCATAGATATGTTACCCACAATGCTGGCCACTTTTGACCACGTTGCCTAGCAACCAGCTAGCAACTGAGAATGACGGGCGAGGCTATCTTTGGGCCAAAAGTCAATTGACAAGTTTTTCAAAGTTTGAAATTGGGACAGATTTTTAACGTCAAATAGTATAAACGTAATATGTATAGTTATACAATATCATTGACTTTAAGTATAATTGACTAAAATTAAAAAATTTTAAATACCCCTCCTAAATTTATACATTGAGACCATTTCAACGAGCACCAACACGATACTTTTGCTGGTGATGAGTTTTGCATCCTACTGATCCTGGCTGCAGCATCAGACCAAGAATTCCATAATTTTACATAGTTCTGTTGCATGCATAGGTATTTAAAATTTTAGAACACACATATGTTTGGAAGTAAATCAAATACTCATTGTACATTTAAGATACCTATCGCAAATAAGAAGGTAGCCCATGATCTTTAAATGACTTGATCGATTTGGTGAAACATATCTAAGAATCATCGCAAGAAAACCCTATTTCAAGTAAAATAAAATGCATCCAAATCGTTTCGTTAAGAAGAAGAATTTCAAAAACAAAACTAACACTATTAGACCTTTTCATAATGATAAAGTCAAAAACAAAAAAATATATAGTTCAAATGTAATTCGGTCAAATTAAATAATTACCAATTCTATCGCTATCGCTATTAGGTGCGACAGCCACCCGATACGATTTTCACGCTCCGCTGATACTCGTCGTTAGTAATTTAACTAAATAACTTTAAACGCACGTGTTCCGTAATTCGTGCTACTGTATATTAGAAGTTTTCAAGCATAACTCGATAAATCCTTCAACAGTTACAATTGGCAAGGATTAACGCCGTTGCGTTAATGCATATTGTGATGCATACTCCGTTGAAACAAGCGAAGGCCAAAATAATAAATGGTTAACATAATACGGGCCGTCACAACTATATTTACATGTGAATAAAACGAATTGCAACAATAAATGTAAACAGAGCTACTTTAATGTCGCTTTGTTTTACTCGAGACATTGAAATTGATTAATTATTTAAATGATATATTATGCACATTTTTTTTTCGTTTTTCATCTCAATAATATCACCGCATACTGTTTTATAGATTTTTTTTTCTATAAAAAAATAGCTGGCAACAGGAAAAATTCTTTAATATGCATGATAATATTAAAAAAAAAACTTATTAAAGTTCTAGAAAATACACTTTCATCAACTCCGTGTCTTGTTGGCTCGAACTCTACAATTTGACTTTTGAGATAATTTGTAATATATTAAAAAACTACCAAACCATACATAGATTTACTTAAGAAGAGTATTTCATGTACAAATCTGTTTGTGACTTCAAACCTATTATTTTTTTTGTTGATGCCATTCTTGCGTGTATACTTCTGTTTCCATGATATAGATCCATCTACTTTTTCGCCATCAGATTTGGTCTCCAGTAAACACCTAGGCATTCTAGTCATATCATTCACTTGATAGACAGACATCCAAACAGTTTGGACCGAACCCTTTAGGCTTAATGAAACATTCTTTAAATAGTAAAAGTTTTCTTAAGTTCATCATCATTTTTTCCACGAATCCGTTTACATTTTTATATCACCATACTATCAAGCGTAACGTTTTCCAACATGCATTTATAATAGTAAATTTCGATTTATAATACAGACAATTTTATATTATTTGAAAGAATTTTAAAGTAGAAACTTTGTACCAAATCAAAATATATGTATATATATCGTCATTATTCATTTGTATACCACGAACTTTTGTGTATTGTTATCCATTACTAAGGTGACTCTGACGAAGGATTTGTGTCAAATAATACCCTGTGGTTTCTAATGCTGATCTTTTGACGCCTTCTAATATTTAGTTTTAACCATAAGCATGAGTGTAAGGTTACGCCAAAATACAATTAACATGAACGTCGTAATGTTAATTGCTTAGCCGTATATAGGTATATTTCTTTTTCATACTCCACTGGGAATGGTGAATAATATTTCATATTATTGGGCCATCGGATCTTGGCCACAATGAACTTCATGCAAGTGATTGCGCAATAGCGTTTTTAGGAATCAAATAGAGATGTGCCTAACATAAACACAAACAATGGTCGATTATTGTAATCGATTATTAATTTTCTTATAAAATTCATTTAATAAAATAAATATTCATTAATAATAGAAAATAATAATTATCTTTTTTTTTAATTATGTTACACATACATTATGGTAATCAATTACCAATTTTTTACTTTCAGCGTGTTTTATCGTTTAAACAATTTAATGTAATCCATTACATACACAGTAACATACACAGTAAGTAATATTAATATATTAAATTACAATTTAAGCAAACTAATTCAAGTTTTTTAATTATTAATTAAAATACATAATTTTATATAAAAGAAGAAATAATTATTATAAAGAAATAATTATTATAAAATAATATACTTACTTGTTTTTATTCATTTATTAAAAAAATATTAATTTTATTTCCTCTAATAAAATCATGTCAGAATTTGCTGTTCCTCTTAATAATAATAAACACAATTATGTTATTCTTTTAATAATTAATGTTTAAATTTGTATTCTATTTTAATTGGTATGTGTAGTTATTAAATAAACCTCTCACATAAAAATTAATAAAATAATATTTTTTGGTTCGAATAATAAATAATTGATTGAACAAAACAAAATCGATTTATTGAATAGTAACATAGCGTTGCCCATCTCTAGGCGTATACATGCGCGAAAATTCGGAGAGCCTATGTTCAGAGTAGCCTTCACTCGGCGGCCGTATAATACATCAAACATTACGAGTACACTTTCTGCAAACTTTTAGTAAACGTACACCCATGCCACAAAACTTAAAATTTGTTGTTTATGTTTAGGAGATGATTTAGGTACAGAACCCTTAAAGGATCACTTTGTTGTCCGTCTGTCTGTCTGTCTGTCTGTCTGTCTCTCTGTCACACACTCTACTGTGGCCTCTTCATACCAATATCATCCATATTTTATTCAATTTCAATTTATTCGTACTTCTTTGTATCTTCTCTTTCCCGATTAGCGAAATAATCTGCGCTCATATAGCGCGACTAAAAGCCAAAAACAAAAATTGAATTGAATTTATTTGAAGTACGTGCTGTCTGAAATTTCGGTCACCATTCTAAATTTATAGAGGTCCGTTTTAACTCGAACAACACTCTAAGACGACTTTAGTTTCATCTCTATCAGACGAGATTCAATAGAATATTGAACTAAACTAAGATGTGATAAATTTTAGTGCCCATTGTCATATTCAAGTTGGTGAAAAGAATGGGTGATTGCATTATTCTAGAAAATATTTTCAACTATCCAATGATATTATATAACTAATATATGTATGTTATAAGCTTATTTATTATATTCTTAGTTTGTCATAGTTGGAAGTGGATACGGATTTTAACGTTAAATAATAGAATGTAACATATTTATTAAATTTCATTGCAACTATCCAAAGATTGGTATTTTTTAATTTATACACTCTATGATAAATTTGGTTTAGCAGATATTTAGAACGGTTATAGTTCGGTAGTTGTAAGGCTATAATAAATATATTATTATTACAGTGACTAAGCTAAGTTAAAAACCTTGCTTCGCTGTTATTGTATATTGAGGGTACCATAAGTACTAACATTTATTCCTCATGATCTACTCTACATATTTCGCAAACAAAAGGTAACAAAATAAGACTTTTTTGTAACTAAAGATATGATTCTCGAATCGTTTAAAGTTGTTCTGTAAATCTTTGAATACAATTATTTTAATTTTAACGTTGATTCATTGTTCCATGCAACAAATTTCTTTAACTCGTATATTTTCAGATTTTCTCCCCATTGCCTCATCGGTGTGAATCATTCTGATACTAGAATGTAGTATGGGTTTAACATGAAAATAATATGAAAACGGAAATGCATCTTGCGATGCGTAATGCCGTCTACACACACGTACGAGGCACATAGTACGTAACATCACAACAGAGGATACTCGTAAAAACGAGTTACAGCATTGCCGAGATAATTACTTTCGCCTGCATCGAATTCAATAAAGCTTTAATTAATATTGCGCGACACATCAACGACCTGATGATTATTGCGATTATCAAATAAAACTCAGATCTCATAAAATAAAATGTATATTCATATTACCCTTTTAAAAAAGATTACAGTTTTAATTATTGAAATTGACGCCATCGCTGTAACAATATACGATACATTTCGTTCGGCTTATACCATTAAAGAAGAAAATAATTTTTATTGAATTGAAATAAAGAAATTTTAATTCAAAATTTTAATAGTATAGGAATAATTCTCTCGATATAAAATATTACATTAAAAAACTACCTCGTAGTTATTAACTGCATTACGCATTATAAGTTTTATTCACTCTTTGGATATCATATAAAAGTTAGAAACATAATAAATGAAACGAATATATCGCATCGATATCTTTGAATATAAATCACAAACAACAAGATATCAGTTAGCCTGATTCAGAATCAAGGTCGGAAACTTAAGAAACGACGGCGATTCATAAATAAAATAGAGACGTCCAGATGTGTTAACAAAAATATTTTCTCGAGATAAAGAAAATATTATATTTTAAAATAAAAATAAAATATATATGTAGAATTATACAGAAAGAAGTCACGTTATTGCGAGTACGAGGTTTTATAATAACATAGAAAACAAACATTTCTATTGATAGAGTGACTAGAGACGTCTCATAATCTACATCTTTATCCCGAATAGTTCCGCACCATTCCAGCGGTTAAAAAGCCAATAAAACCGTGCTTTGCATTCTTTATCTATGAACTACGGCTATACAGTGAATCGTTTATATTTCAGTCAAAATAGTTTTTATCGCTGAATATATCTCGAGTCTTTTCAGCCAGCTACACTCATGTAAATATTTACAGAGTCAATCATTACAAATTGTATTCCGACGCAAACGTATGACTTAAGTAGTCCTATTATGACGTATGAACAGAATTAGTTGTTTCAAAAATAGAAACATAACGTTTTGATTTAGAATTATTCTAACAATTACTCAATTTGTTATACGTTGATAATACAATTAATAAAATAAATCAATCACTTCGGTAACGAACTGTTGTTTTATCAATATTGAAATAGAATGATGTATAGATATGACAGTATGTAAAGTAACAAACTGAATGTGTGGTCGACAGAATTCGTCCCGAAAACACAGTAGCGTCAAACCAAATAGATTGATACGCATATAAATCATGATAATAAATTACGTGTGTATTGTAGTTTGATATCTATATGAGGAGAGTCTACTAATACATACTAATGTAAGTGTGTAGGTACGTATGCCGTTTTCCGTATTCGTGCGTGTAGACCCCTCGTATAGGGCTAAGCTGATCAGCCAATTTACTCACATGAGAATTTTTCCAGATGACATGGGTGTTTAAGTAAGATATATATGTCGTCTTCATTTTATTCAAGGTAAATAAAATTGATTTCAAAGACTTCTTTAAAACTTTTTAATATTATTTTTATTTCATAGATCTTTAAGGTTTATTCCTAAAATGTTTGTGATGTATATATTGTATTTTGTTGATTATTTAAATTTTCAAACAATCTTACAATAAAAATGGTATAAAAAATTAAAACAAATAGTAAAGTTACATTATGGACTAATCGCATTATAAAGTTACCTATACAAAAAATAAAGTTTTTATTTTAATCTATGTGATAAATTGATTAACAAAATAATGTTAAATTAAGATAGATGTAAAAGTGGTAATCTCATGAATCACTACACGCAAATCATTTAAAGATGAGTAGAAATAGAATTATAATGAACGCGAAAATTATTCTCAGTACATTATTGTAATAAGAAAAAACATTAATCAACGACAATTACTGAAAATAATAAAACTGTTAGAAAAAAAAAACTGAGTTTTAGGGAGTTGACAGCATTTCTGTAATTTCAAATTTTCTTCATAAACCCAGTGAAGTTTCTATTACTTAAGAACAAACGTTACGACGTGACTAAAAACTAAAAAATAGTCTCAGCTTTTAGTCCTCGCTTCACGCCGCCGTCAATTAGCATGTCGTTTGAAGATGCGCTGCTCTCTTTCATCGGGATTCAGAAATGGAACAAGAGATAAACCGTTGGATTCTGAAGTATTCTCTACGTTTCGCGTTTTAAAGTTGAGTATTAGTGACGGCGGGTATGATATGTGACATTTCACGGATGCGGCAGTGGATCGGTAACGTGAAGTCGTGTGCGCGACATATGAGTAATGACAACAACGCAGTGGCGTGTGTCGTCTGAACCGAACGATCACAGATGTGCGTCTGGGTGTATATATTGGATGTTATGTAAGCCTGGAGAAATGAGAAATTAGAGAAATAATTTGTTGCGACGTGTTATGACATTCTATGGACGGTGAAGTTGCTTTATTTACGTTTGTTAAGCTATAAATGTTGGGAAACTCTGTAAGTTAATGTTCAAATCTTTCGTCGTTATTTTTGATTATTAATTTTGTTGGATGTGATCAGTTACAATTCAATTTTCTTAGTATATATTTCTAAAAAAATAATTTAAAGCAATATAAAATCTTCGAATTGAACACCGTTTCGTGGAAACCTATTAAAAAACTATATACGAAAAATGAGTCGTTAAACATATTGTACAAAACTTCTCATTCGGATGTTCTCTATTCTTTATGTTCGAATAATGCCTTCACTTCAAGAAATAACAAGGTACAATCCAATACTAAAATAAATATATAAACTAAAATATGTGGATATGGTTTTATATAATCCGAAAAAAAAATCATAAAAAAGAAAGTATTTTATAGAATAATTAAAAATACACATACCATTTTTGTGATATTAAAATATTTTGTATAGTTAACATATGTACCTCAATAACATAGATATATTAATTATATTTAGTATTCACCCCAAGAAGTACTTGCCGCATTTTATATTATTACAATATTTACACTGATATCGACTATCGAACGATAAATTATCGATATGAAATAAAAGAGAAAATTAAACAAGCAACAAGTAACTTCCATAGAGACGTGCGCAAGAGTTGGTGATACCCACCATCAAAGTCACGGACGCAGCTATAGCTTTCCATAGAGGGGTCTGTTCAAGGGAAGGGTCCGAAGAGGGGAGGGGCGTTGTAAGCACAGTATAGTTACACAATCTCAGTTATTTAAAAATTATATAAACCATTCGTTTAATGTACTAAGTGTAAATAAATCTTATATTAAGTCGGGGTCCGCAAAACCTTCCCCCCCACCCCTTATAAGTATTTGTTCAAGAAAAGTTACTCCAATAATTACATACTATATATTATTCACCGTAGGAGCAGATACATAAAATTACTGTAGCAAACGGGTATTTAATTTACAAGCAAGATAAATAATGAACTCTAGAATGATTGTGACTCTATTTCACCGTCTAAAGCGATACGGTCTACAAGTCAGCGAAATATGTTGTTGTTTGTACGTAATTATACTTTACAATTGTCGTGACTATGTTGATTGAAAATCATGAAAACTAAACTGCTTGTTCTAGACTATATAGGTGTGCCTCGCGGTTTTGCTCGCGTCCATTTTTTTTTCTTGCAGATTTAGTTGATGTTATAGTTAAGTACTCATTGACTCCGATAAGTCACGGGTTGCTTAGGCTAATTAGTGGCCCTTATAGATTTTGACATGCTCTTTCACATTAAAACTATGAATTTTGCGAAAATATGCTTTAGTTTTCATTAATTATAGGAAACCTTCTCTAGTTACATTTATTACATAACTATTATTATCGAAAAAAGAGTAGGACAGATGATAATATGAAAAAACTAATTTTGGCCGCCATTTTTCCAATATGGCGACACGTCCGGAAAAGATACCAAGTAGAAATTCGGAAAGAGCATATCAAAATCTATATGATCACCAAATTTTTATACTCCTAAAAGATATTCCAGGTGATCTACAAATACAAAATGACTGTACTACCAGTAGTTCCTGAAGTTCGTGCGCGTGCGCTCAGACGAACAAAATCTCCATGTTTAAAAGATAAACAAAACAATGATCATTAAACGGAGGTGACATCAAAGTTAGCTTGTCGATGACGCCATTACACCTTGGAAATGAAATAACGACAAACGGTTCCTTCTGAAAGGCGCTCATTGCATTATTCAACGTATGGCAAGTCTTTGGATTAATAAAAGGCGATACCAGAAGTACATCCCATGTAATCGGTAATGGCGAAGTTTTAAGTCTAAAAGGTATATGCTTAGATGTATTCATAAATATTCAATAATGAAATCGAATATTATTAAATTTAACTCTATCATGCAATACCTTTTGTATGTAGCAAATTGAATTATTTCTCTTTAATAATCGTATTAAATTGCCAATCACCATTTTATATGTTGGTTTTTTATTTGACTGAAAAAATATTTATTACTACTCTGTAAATTTTATATAGCAATATATTACTAACTTATTTTATAATTTTGTAATTATAATAAATTAATTCTTTTCCTTCTATTGAGTTATGCTAAAGTTTTCTAAAACATATATTTTTATTGAATTTTTATTATATATAACAATAACGATAACAAGTTATATATTGACGATGTATATAGAAATCTGAAATTGTCTGTTTGTTAGAGGTTGACAAAAAACTTTTCGGACCAAATTTGATAAAATTGATATCCACGTTTTGTATCTCACTACGATAACGGAAACCGAAGATACAATAATAATATTTACAAGTATAATATCAAAAAATAAATTGAAATAACGAGGATGATTCCGCGCATTAGCTAGAAGATATAATAAGTGAACTAGATAATAAAGGAAAAACTAAGATTCCTGTTAACACAGTTCAAAACGATTGAATCTGCCAAGGCTCATAATCTAGTCAAAAGAATTTGTGTAACAATACAGTTGAGTAAGTCGTCGGTAGATGCAATGCGCGCGTCGCGCAAACGCGATCCGCAAACAATCGGCGTGGTAATAACCGTAACGAGTTCAGCGTCGATCCCGTTCTCATCTGTATTGTGTCGAGTCCAGCCGACCACGCAACGACCTAAAGCTGCCTCAGTTTACAAACAACTCTCAAAGAAAATTCGTTTTCCATTGCTACCTTTCTAGCTTTTACAGCTACCTCTGGCTATCGAACCATGACGGTTACGCTTTAAACCATATTTCTAATCACTATTCCTTTGAACCGTGTGAATCATTTTGAATATTAGTTTTCTTTTTTCAAAACATAACTTACGTATCTACGTATCGTATATTAAATATATATATATGTCCATTATACATATATATATTTAAACAAATAAATTAAAATAAAATTCAGGTAAAATCTTAGGGTGATTTTTATAAACGCTGTCGTTACGCAGATGCGTTACTTAAATAGGCGGTTAATATAATGATATAGCGCTTGGACGAAGGACTCCTGTTAAACTCGCTCAACGGTATGCATTGTACTGTGTTTATTTCTGTTAAAGTCGGCAGTGTAAATCTTTGAGTCGGCGTGTCAATGATATGTCAGACGCGCGAAGTGAGCCAGATAATGAAACTCAACCTTTTGTCTACGAACTACCTTGGTGTGAAGCGGCTTATGCTCGCAACACTAAAATAATGAGTTTCTCCTTTACAAACAAAGTTAGAAACTAACCTTGTCCTATTTTGTAGAAAACCATTTTAGATAACAAAACGGTAGTTATTAAAATATAAATATGACTCAGGTTGCTTCAAAACTGCCGTGTAACGACGTTGAGAAACCGATCCACAAAAAATGTATTTAAAATTATTTTCTCTACAGTTAAAATGTCGTTAGTGATCTTGTCGACAGATTACGAAATGATAAGACTTTCCATCTATTATTTTGTTTGTTTTGACGAAATTATTGCAATTACCTTTTGCAATAGATGATGCAACAAGCCATATTTATTAAAAAAACGATAAAAATAAAAATAATATAAGAATTGAATTCAATTTATCGATAAAATACTCAAATACTGCGAAACTCATACTTATGGACATTGTAATAATAAGTTACAAGGTGTAATATATTACACCTGTCAACTATATCAATATTGTGATTGAATTTAATATTAGAAATATAAAATCGACTCGAATTTTGACGAACGAAATTTACGCATGAGATTAAGTTAAGACGGCTAACATTCAACTCTTATCTTACGATAACCAGGTGTCGTGATATTAATTTTAAAAATTATCTTATCTGTGAGACTCAACCAGTACAAACATCTTGAACCAACAAACAGCGTCAGGAAGAACAAACTTACGTAAAACAAACGAATGAATTATCTGAAGGCGCATTAGTTCGAATTTTTAAGGCAGGTCGTTCGAAGTACTTAAACGTTCTCTTTTTTATTTCCCCCAAAGCATCTAGTGTCTCTCCTCAAACAGCATTTGGCATCTAGCCATAAGTCGAATGCTGTAAAAAAACGTCTTAATAAAAGTAAGCAAAAAAACTTTTAGGAATTATTTTCAGGTCATAGAAAGTAAAAGTTTCGAATCCACGACTGTACTTTCGAAATCAATGATAAACAATGGGAAAACATTGTTTTCGATATTTACGGCTGATTCTGTTCTGGCAAATAGAACCTAATAATATTGAACTAATTTCGAATAATCATAGATAAATCGCTCTAGATATTTCCAAAGAAGAACAAAGTTGGCATAGATATAGGGATCAAAGTGCAGCGTGGGCGAACGACCCAATACCACAAGCGGCACATCACTTGCGCACGCGCACCGGACCTTTTACAATTAGCATTCGCGCTATTAATTTAAACAATTAAATAAAAGTCGTTCACTTACTGTTGAAAATGAATAACAGGAAAAAATAAAAAAGTAAAAAAAATGTTGTTTTAATTTTAATGTACGGCGCGACGTAAATCAGAAAATCATCAAGAAAATATTATTGTGTAAAAAATTAATGCCAAATAAAATAATATGTTTAAGGATTGGAATAAAACAATTTTCTATTTTTTAATGTATTTAGAAATAACAGTCTTTTTTTCATTTACAAGTAATTTCTTAGTGCCAATTGTTAATATAATACAAAATTTAGTGTAAAGGGCCGGTGCCGAGCTCTACGTAATACGTATACATTAGTATGTACTTAAAATTGAGGTTATGTTGTGATAACTGTTTAGGATAAAAGCCGGCTAACGAATCTTAACTCAATTTGATACCAAAAGTTTGTTACAATAAGAACGAATCTCGCTTAAACGTGAAACAAGTCAAAGCAACCATGGAAGCTGCGCGCGCAACCGGCATGGCCGCCACCGCACACCTGACTGCCAATACACCTTGACATCTTAACTGAATTACTGCATCTATCTATATTAACATGTTCCCAGCGCCTTAATCACCTTCAGCAGACATCTCAAGTCAAAACAGTCACGTGCACAACATGCCTTCCGCCGATAACGAAACAACACGCAACACAACAAATCAGCTGATTACCAAACTTTCGCCGATGTTTATACTTCGAACGTGAAATTCATCACTGAAATCGACTCGCGTTTCCCGTAAAGTTTGTTACTATCGAGTCTATGATCTCCCGTAATCTAACTAGACGATCGGACATCACTGTCGAGTGCATCGGATGCACTTCCGTCGCGGCGCGCACAGGGCACGGCCGGCGTTCGACTTGCGTACCTGGACTAGTCTGCCAGCTGAGACCTCCGACGAACATCTTCCTGCAATATAAATATGAAGATTAGATCCCGAAAGCGGAGCGAACCTTCACCGGCAACCACGTGAGGACACACGTACCCCGGGTCGTTGGGCACCTCGGCGGGGCTGTGGGCCACATCCTGATTCTGGGTTTCCATGGATTCGAACGCCGGCGGCGTGGGGCGGGCCGGCGGACGCACTACGACTACGAGCGAGCGACGGCGCGGCGGGGACGGCTCCCGGAGTCGCTCGGTTGCACTACCGACTACCGGCACGAGACTGCCGCGCCGCGGCGCACCCCTCCACGCAGCGGCCGCCGCCGCCCGCCGCCCCGCCGCTCCCGCGCCGCCGCCGCATCGATTCATTCACTTCGTACACAATTATTCATACGGGCTGCACGATGGACGCGAGCGCGCTCGTCACCACCACGTGAGCGCGCGACACGTGCTCGCGCCCCCCGCCGCGACCGCCGCTGCGCGCCAGCACGCGGCGCCGAGCGGCCGCCTCCGCGAGCACGCCCACCGCGCACCCACTACCGACAAGCCACCCCCACGCTGCCGGGCGAACTTCGAAACTTTGCCGTCTATAAATTAATATTGATAAACAACTAAAATAAACTTTTAAACAATTACAATTTCTGCGATGCATTGCACTACAGGAACCGAAAATGATGTTTAATTTTAAGGAAACTGCATAACATGTTGATTTATAACTATAAGGTTTCCATTGCGTCAGCCAAAACGACGCAAAACAACTCGACGACACAATGATATGAAATAGAGTAGCGCGAAAATCCATTTCACTACGCGCTACAAAACGCTACGTGGTGAACGGTAGTCACGACTACGCACACAGCCTAGTCGAAAAATACAATGTAGATTTTGTAGATCGCAGCAGAGTGTTTAAATCAAATCATACAAAACAATTACAAACACACATTTTATTACTTGTTATACAAGCTCACATTTAGATAAAACATTTGGCAGTACTCAATATACAGTCAACAATAGTGATCATTTACTATTTGATAATTTAATATGTTTACATAGATTGGCATTATAATATACATATCTTACGTTCTATTGTTGGAATAAAATATAATGTACATAAATTATTTAAAATAATTATTAGTCTATCTATACAAATAAATAAAATTAAAGTGTCTGTGTAGTAAATGCATATGAAACTATACTTACATGAAATACAATTTTAAGTTATTCTATCTGTCTGTTTATTCCGGTTAATCTGAAACTGCTGGACCGATTTTGATGAGACTTTCATTCAGAGATACCTAGTGCTATAAGCAGTAACTTAGGCTACTTTTATTTTTAATGAGTAATGAGTAAATAAAGTAAAAGAAAGTTTAATTGATAAATAAAAAATATGCGACAACAAAATTGAAGCCAATGAAATATTGAACAATATCTGATTCAAGCAGGAAAGGTA
Source organism: Hypolimnas misippus (assembly GCA_037950945.1). Taxonomy (NCBI): domain Eukaryota; kingdom Metazoa; phylum Arthropoda; class Insecta; order Lepidoptera; family Nymphalidae; genus Hypolimnas; species Hypolimnas misippus. The sequence goes on from JBBEEQ010000024.1 coordinate 5,960,725, forward strand.
AACATTACAAAAATACAATTTTTCCTCAAATTAACGCGAGTGACACCGCGGCGCACAGCTAGTGGAAATAAAGTGAGACCATATTAAAAAATACATTCGGATGTGTCAGTAGGAAGAAATCTGAAATTATGAGAGCTAGAAAAGTTATCTGAAAGCAACCATGAGGCCGATTATAAAGTTAAGAAAAACTGCATTCAAAGATTTCAAACGTTAAATTTCAATATTTACTTTAACCATTTTACTTCAATAATTTCAGTCATTACTTTCAAATTTAGATTTCTACTAATTTAGATTTCTAATTTCAGATTTCTACCTACAGACCCACCCAAATGAATCAACCTGTATATCAAGTTTTTTTTTAATAAATATGTAATCCTAATTTCAATAATAGTTTAATGATTATTTAAACTCCGGCAATTAAATTACACACACAGCCTGAGACGGATTTCCTTTTGATAGATTCTATCATAGGACTGTGCCTATTACCAACAACATATTTACCAACCGATACAGCCGCATTTTAACCAAAAGTGGTGCACTCGAATGAAATAAATAATTCGAATAATATATTAAGAAAAATGTTAAAAATAAGGTCTGCTTTTACGAAAAATTTTTCTTCTTAATACTTGTAATAATAAAACTAAATTTTATTAAGGCAAAAACAGTATATTTCATTCTGTACTATTATTACCTACTCATTAAGACCTATCAACGAACCCCAACACGATACTTTTGCTGTAACTTGGTGAGGAGTTGTCTACCTGGTTCTAGACGATGCAGCATCAGGTCAAGGTTACGCAACTACGTTATTTTGATATCATTTACGGTATAGTAAATTTCAAGTCTATTAGACCAGTACAAGCTGAACAGATCCTTTCAACAACTAGAAAAGAGCAACGAGAATAATTTTGATTTCAACAGCTGTATTCAAATAAAAAAAAACCGCATCAAATTAGGTCTATTTATATAGAGAGCTATAATATTATTAAGCTTTTAAATTTTAATTTTATTTTTTAATATTAGAAAGCTATATACACAGATCAAACTTATAACAACCCTCCTTTGAAGTCGGGGGTTAAAATAGGTAGGATGGTCCTGCCTTCATGAGATATTAATATTTTTGGTTTAATTGACAACAAATACACTATAATCTATGTAAATAAAAAAATAAGTATCTGTTTGAAATTTTAAATCAACAGCTTTTAACTAAATGTATATAAAAGTATATACAGTAATTGCATCAAAAACACATTTTTTTTTATTTTCGCCTGTCTATATGGCTGTGTTTGTTCCGGTTAATCTCTAAGACGGCTGCACCAGTTTTGATGCGATTTTCACTCACAAATGGCTAATGTTATAAGGAGTAACTTGTGCTACTTTTACTTTAATTTTTTTTATTTATTTTAATTAATGAATAATAATGAGAGTTATAAAATAAAATTAAAAGTAATGAAATATTGAACAATATCCGACTCAAATAGGGAAAGTAAACATTATATAATGATTTTATTCCTAAAATTAAAGCGGTTGAAACCGGGGCGCAAATAAATGTAGTAGCTAGTAAATAAATGTAATTGCTTTTCACACACATTTTTAGCCAGATTCCGTAGCCGAACGGGTGCTAACAGAATTCTATTACTAAGCCTCTATCGATCGGTCCATCCGTCTGTCTATCTGTCTGTCAGCAGGCTGTATGTCATGAATTATAAAAGATAGAATTGTAATTTTCACAGCGTGTAATTCTAGTGCCACTCAAACAAGAGATAATAAAAATCATTCAAGTGTGAGTCGGTCTTTAAAAAGTTGTTTAAATTGTCACGGCACCTCTATTGTTTCGTTTACGAAAGTAATTAAACAAAACATGGACAATGATAAGCAATACTGTGTCAAGCCACACGGACTTCATTTTGTGAAAATGGCGTCTAAATACGTCAAACCTATTTTTATTCAATTCGTTTGAAGAATTGTATATCCATCTTTTCTTTTCTAAAAAAAAGGTATAATGAAATAAGAGTACATTAATAATAAGCATAATAAAAAGTTTTATCTAATAATAAATTCTTCGAATATATAAGATTATTATTTATTGTAAAATATGGAATCCACTTTAATATTTGAAACATTATATATGCGTACATATTTAGTTTAGATAAATTTAAATTTTTTTGTATATTGTTAAGTATGTGACGCTTTATACGACGCGGAATACATTAATATCTTTTGAATTTGACTTTTTGTGGGTTGACACATTATTGCTTATCAACGTCCATATATTTTGCAAGTTGGTACGAAAACTTTCGTATGCGATTGAATTAATTTATAAGGAAGCGGCGTAAAACTGGCCTAGTAGAATCGACATAGCCTCATGGTCACACGACGATGACCTCAAACTTTCTCGCCAGTGGAAAATATGGCCTTAAAAACTTAAAAACCAAGCGGCCTAAACGAGAAAAAAATATAAATAATAAAAAACATGAAAAAAATCATGCAAAAACTAGAAATAGAAAAATGATGTCAGGTTTTGGACTCCCGTCTTTTGAGACCTTAACATAGTTCTAAGTACATGTTAACTTAAGAATCGTACATTGTACATGTATGCCGTTTTATAATAAACATTGTAAAAAATTAAACAAAAGGTATGGGCAATTTTGAGCCCATGGGTGTAATATTATTGATAAAAAATAATAATATATACAATCACGAAAAAATATTTTTCAAAGGAAATATCCATTTCGATCAGGCATTAACCTATATTGAATAGTCTCAGAGTAACTTCTGTATAAACTTAATATTACATAATTATTTTATTTGACTACATAGCTTAAAAACGATTAGGTCTAATAAATTTTATATTTAATAATAATAACTAGTTGTGGCGGTTAAACGATAACGTCTATAATTGTACATCAAAAGAAAAGCAATTTGATTAACAATAAACTCGAGATTTCTTTTTGTTGAGACGTTTACTAATTGTTTGAATTATTATTATTTGTAAATAAAATGGAGTAATCAATAATTTTTAATACATATATCGCAAGGAAGAAACTAACAAAATTGTCACACCAACTTATTTCACATCGTAACGTATCGATCGACACGACACATTTCGATTGAACCCAACGGAAGAGCAATAACTTGGGATTAAGTAATCAAACACCTACATATAACGTCGTATATATGTCTTATTTGAACGTGGGAGTTTTAAATTTTCAAGCTACAATATTTCAAGTATTCTGAAATGTTATTCTCGTGAAGTTTCATGTAGATAAATTACAATCACAAATTTAAATTTTTATCCGACATCAAAAAATATATTCTATATATATGTATATATAAACAAATTATGCAAGTCGATTTTGTTTATATAAACGTAGGTAGCTACGGCTGTATATACGTTAATTTGATTTACGCAAAACATTATAATCTAAACACATTGCACTTCGAGCTCTATCATCTTTATCTCTCAAAGGTACATAATATAATAACAAAACTGTATCGGGGTCGAGTCGGACGTTAAATGTAACGATTAATCACGAACAATATTAATATAGATAGACACAAGATAGAATTTGTGATGACTATGACTAAAAAAAAATAGAAAAACCGATTTCAAAAGCAAAATACGCAATTTCGTTTGTTTGGTTAACATATTTTTACCAGTAATTTAATCTTTAAAACCTTTGATAAAAAATCTATAGGAATAAAACTATTTTAAACGGATTTAAATCGCGTATATTAACTGCTCTACCCGTCAGGTACGGTACGTCTACGGGTCTATCCGTGACCACGAACGCTGCAAAGTGCTCGAAACGTCAGGATGATAAAAATAAGTAATATACGCGATTTAAATCCGTTTAAAATAGTTTTATTTCAATGAATAATAATCGCGAAAATCTAAGACAACGATAAATCTATAGAATCAATCTGAAAGGATACTCTTTCGAATTATACTTTTTATCGATTAAGAAATGACGGAGTGCTGAGGTAAAAATAAAATATACCCTACGAATTGCACACCTCCTCCTTTTTCGAAATCAGTTGAAAATAATATTTGTCCGTTAACTACAAACTAAATTTCGCTCGCGGCTATAAATAATAAGTATAATGTATAATAAAAAAAAAACTATAATGTACCTTTTAAATGGTACCACAGAGTTTAAAATAGTTCCTGAGTTTACTTCACACAAACTTCGCTCTCTTATTATATCAGAATATATGTATGTAGATATTGGTACTAACTGATGATTACAATAAAGATATACTAGGAAACACGATATGACTTAGTAGATAAAAAACGTAGCTCTTAACCAATGCGTGTCACTTCAAATCCAGGTACATTTAGGTTTTAGAGTATTTCGTGTTGAAAAGTCCAGTACTTAGAAAATGTCGTTAGAAATTAACATCTGCTCCAAAGAAAGTCTTATACATTTAGTTGCAATCTGCAATACAATCGCTTGACGAATTTCTTTGTATTCTTCTGCTAAAAAAGGGGCTTTTGCCCAGCAGTGGGATTCACATTTATATTACTTTATAATCTAAACGAATAGAGTCTTAATACGTTAATTATAATTTTTTAAGATTAAACAGACTATTTCGTAAAGTCGTATGTCAATTTTCACTAATTAACTAATTACTGCAATCGTGTTCTTTAATAAAAAATGACAATTATATATTAAGTTCTTTATTGTACACTAAACGCAGAAAAAATATGCGATAACAGATTTTTTGTGTTCATTTAAAAATGCAACACTAATTTCGATAAAATTTTGTGGAATTTTTATAATTCAACTGAGACCGATTAGAGAGATGAGACATAAATACACTACACCGCCATGAGCATTCCTCTGTGATATAAAAGTTCAGGTTCGAAAATTATGTAACTGAATGAGGAGAATTGAGCATTACAATGCGCAACCTGAAATGATACATTTTGAAACAACTATGATACAATGTGCAATACCAATACTCATCAACCAGTGACCACTTCGTTTGTCATTGTAAAAACAACGGATTCAATTGCAAACATAAAATCGAATTTTGATTGTTAACATTACAAACGAATGCTGTTCTATCAGCATTGTAACGTAATGCTCGAAATCGAAACGGAGATCGTTACGTTACATTGTTATATACCCAGCGGTTGAACGCATTAAATTGAACCAATTTTTTACATTTTATTTTACTCTTTTTTATGCTTAGCACTTTTCTGAGACACAATTTATCAATTCATGATAAAAATGAATATTTCCTGTTCTTATAAAATCCACTTAAAAGTTCAAAGAACCTCAAACAAGTAGAATATAAGAATGATATTGAAATGGCGTGTATGAAAATCGGCTATCTCACATGCAATTCTGTCTATATCTCAAACTATTAATAGAGTTATTCATCGGTATTAAACGTGTTGAATTTGTGTTTCGATTGAGAATTTAACTGCACAGGTAAAATGTACTCTCAATTCTAAAATATCGGAATCTAGTATTTGTAAATAAACGGGGCTTTGGTTTAAACAGAATATTTGATTTAGCTATATTGAATGTACGCCATTTATTTTCTTTTAACTTTATGAGAAAAATATAATGAAGATATAATTAATCTCTGCGCAGCTTGCAGATACTTTCTATTTGTTATTAATGATTAATTAATATGACCTTAAATTGGGAACAGGAACATTCAATTTAACCTATATTTATTCTATTCTCAATGCAATTTGAATATTAAAAATAGCTTAAATTTTGTTAAATAACAAATGTAGTTTTACTCTATTTACTAATCCTATTAATGGACCAGGACTACTCAAACTTATAACTTCACGTCCACTTTACCACCTTTAATTTGTTAGGTACCAGCAATAGCTAATAATTTGAGGAATTAGTCGAAAAAAATTAGAAACATTCATCATTCGCTACAAAAAAGCGCACGTATGTCTATGTCAAGCCACACGGACTCCATTTTATAAAATGGCGTCTTAACATGTAAAACCTATTCTTAATACATTTGTTTTAAGACGTATATGGACGCTGTTTCGTAATTAATTATTTTAGATGACTGGATTTTTTTTAATAATGTTAAATACATGACATATTATCAGAATATACCAATATCTCCAAATTCTTTTTGTGGGTTGACACAACATTGCTTATCAACCTGGTTCGTAAACCGCACTTTGAATAGCCCTAATATAGACAATATTCCTTTTATTTTTAATAAGTATTCATAAATTGATTCTGTTATCAAAACATAAGTTAATTATATAAAGTATTCTTGAGGAAAAGTCGATTATTATATCACTAGATGACTCGAGAACGTATTTTATGTATATACTAGACCTTTAAGTAGGTATCTAGGTAATAAATCTATTTTCCTAAGTAATTTACTACAATGATAAATGTATTTAACGAATCTATACTTAATTGATTTATAACGAAGTGGAAAATAAATTAATTGTGAGATATTTAAATGAAAATATCCTACCTTTAATAACATATATAGTATATATATATATAAACAGGACATCTGGGGAAGTGACGTCCGAAGTTATTTATACATGTCACATCACCGCCATGAATGATCAGTGACTTTTAGTAGTTTAGTAGATACTGAAATAGTTTACCACGAGATATCGAAATTTTATCTTCCTGCGTCACTTATCCAGACACCCTGTATATCGATTTTTCGTTTTTGCGATATTTCAATTCAATTCAAGTACTTTTTCATTTATTATACTAATGACAACATTGAAATCGATATACTATATTATAGGACTATTCTATAATAGAAAGATTTACTAATGAGAAACGTTTTAAGATTTGATATCTTATAATTTATTACACAGCCACAATATTTAAAACGACTTAAACCTAAATAATAAATAGAAATTATAAATGAGAGAAAAATGCTAACTATAACATTAATGACAAAATACAAAGATTTAAAAAAATATAAACTATAATCATAATTGATGACGCAAAAATGATTTACCCCGTAATTCGTACATTTTTGCTTTTTTAGTGCATGAAAATTGATAGTAAAGATTAACATTATTCACGTTGACAATTAAAAAAAATAACTTCAACCATATTCTAAAATGAAGTAAATTAACGAAATCAACAAAATATTTAAAATATTTTTTTTTTATTATCTCTTGTAGCACTAAGGAAAACCTCGTAGGATCTAAACATTATCTGCCTTACTACAAAAGATTTAAACAGACGTTAAACGCGTGTTTAAAAAAATCCGTACAACAAATCCGCGTCTAAGCACAATTTGAGTTAATCATGCTTTAGATATAGATTAACATACGTTTAAGTGAGTTTAATAGATGTCTAAAACCTATTTCAACTGTCAAATGTAACGTATAATATTTTATCAATAAGTTTTTTTATGAGTTTATTCGCTGTTAAGCAATTTAGATAATATTTTAAGCAATGTTTAATTTTTAAACACTATTTAGCTAGACACGCGTTCAACATGGTTTTAATGCGTCTTTTGTAGTATGACAGTATATGTTTTTATTACCTGTTTCCGCATTTCGTGACACGATTTCGTAATTCATAATTTTTTAATCAATATTTTACATGTTTATATTAAAATTTAATTTAATTATATTAACAATTTAATTTATAAATTAACATAGAGTTTTGTTTGTTAATGTCGAAGTGAATATTTTTTCCTTCATTCAAGTAGATTACGCATTGAGAACAGGGTTCTTTCACCTAACTATGATTGATTGGTTACTTTCATGGAATGTACAAAGACAACTATGTATTTATATCCAATGTGGAAAGTGCAAAATTGGATGTAACAAAATTATAAACAGAATACAGCAAATGATAACTCTTTAACATACTTAAATCGAAATATATTTATGTTTTAATGTTAATAAAATATTATTGATTAATACCTTGCATTTTCTACTATGTTTTAAAGGAAAATAGTACGATATTTTATGGAGTATTTTTGATGATGACTGTACTGTACACTTGGACGGATAAAACATGATTAACAAATAAATGCAATATGGAATGTATACCTGTAAAAAACCGCTCAAGTATTAATTAAAATAAGAATTGATTTTATTTTTATGTTTCGGTACATTATTTTTTTTTTTACAAATTAATAAAAAACGTTATAACAATATGTATTTCATTTTGCGGAGTAAATCACCATTACGCTTATAATTCACATTTATAGTTTAAACCTTAAACTGAATAATAATTATAAAAAAAAAAAGAAAAAAACATAAAATTAAACAAATAGACATCAAATTATATAAAACGAAATACTGGACATAATATTCCAAATAAATAGAAAGAAAAAACAATAATACTGACAGTCACAGAAATACTGTTGAGAAATTAGTCTAAGATTCACAACCACATTTAAACAATAAAATTAAAGTTCTATAAAACATTTTTACTATGACGACAAAATGATAGCGACTTAAGGGAAATCGGCATTACAATTTTTTTTTTTTTAATATGCAGAAGATATAAGCAATCTAGTGTAGATGGCACAACATACAACTACATGGAATAAGAGTCATATTTAATTGGTAAAAATTTCAACAAATTTGTGCCGCAATTTATAATAAAACTTATAATCTATAAAATTAATTCGTCAGGAACTTTTTAAATTCACGTTCTCCAAATTATTTGATGACTGCTTGACCGATTTGATCATTTCGTCTTTTTTCAAATTTAAATATCAACCCATTGTTAAAATAACTTGATGGGTTTTGACAAATGCACACGTTTACATATGAAAGAACGTAATGATTACTACGATTTATAAGCCGTCTTGATGTCACGATTGTCGTATAGTAAAAACGTATGAAAATACACAAAGCAGTTATAACACGACATCAATCTTGGAACAGCCAAGCCACACGAAAAACATTTAAACCTAACACGGTAATACATTTTAAAGCTAAGCTAAATTTTGTATGACATACATTCAATTTCACAGATAATTTTTAAAACATTTAATAAATTAAAAGCCAATTGCCAAAAATTTAAAACTAATTAAAAAGCAAAATTGCACGGAAAGCTGCTGAAGCAGTTATATCACAAATAAATAGATATGCAGTCTTATCGTTTCGGAAATTAAAGCATACAAATTAATATTGCCACAAACAAGCATACAAGCGTCCTAATATTAAAGCAACACATAAAAATAATTGTCAAAGTCGTAGGAATCATTTAACATTTTCTTTTGATCAATTAAACAGTAAAAACCTTAAATATGTTTACGAAACATTCATTCTGTTCGAAAAAGATTCATTTTTTAAATCCTTAATAATTTTACATCATAGAGCAAGATTCCTTACAGCGTAAAAATAAATGCATGTTTTAATAGAAAATTAAAAATGTTTCCAAAAATAGAGCTATAAAATATATTCGTAAAATAAAGCGATATCATAAAACAGCCTTTGGAATATTTTAATACTGAATTGCGCGAAATATAATTAAAAACAAGCCAATAATTGCTATCACGATTCTTGCATATACTTAAAATATTACTTCTCCGTTAGAAACATTTAGTTTTCACAACCTTTACCACATACGCTATAGAATACATTAAAATTTAATTTCATTATTTACTCTATTAAAATTTTTGATTAATATTTTTTAAGATTTTCTATATAATAACATTTATTAAACGAATTAATGCAAATGCATCTGAAGTATTATAGTGAAAATCACAATGAATTTTTTCTTAACAATGTTAATAATGCTATTTTCCGTGTGAGATTAATCTATTTAAGAAGGTTTTCGAGATATTAACAAACATAAAAATAAAGTCAAAAAAAAAATTAAATTTAGTTGTTGTATTAACTTTTCTTATGTTTATAGATTTTTCAATTATGAAAAATATTGTCTAATGAAATACTGTTCAGTAGTACATATCATATTTTGGCATATAAATATGACACAGTGGCATAGAAAATGCTTTAATCTAATAGCTATTTCATCGTGGCAAAATTTATGAAAAACCTTAAAATGTTTGTCTGCATGGGTTATTTTTAAATTAAAAATAATTGATAAAATAAATATTAACTTATATAGTTCAGATGCTTTGTCCGACTATAATATACCTTATATATTAATAATATATTTATTACATATATATCATATAATAAACAGATGAAACCTACCAGAAAACATGTATATCAATACAGATAATATATATATACTTTGGCACAACATCGACACTACTAACTAATCATCAGGTAACTTAGGAGGTAGATAAAATTACTCATATGAGATTTTTATCACAAACTCGAATCTCTTAAGATCGTTAACATATAACATGCAAAATAATTTAAAAAAAAACGTTCCATGTATTAAATACGGTGCAACAGTATGTTATAACACAAACATCGAGATCAATGCTCTAATTATTAAAACGTAAACAGGAATGTGTAATTAATTGTTTTTACCCGACTGCCTAATGGGGGTTTTGTGTTTCGAGCATATCGCCGAGGATACTGCATAATCGCCTATTTAGCGTTTTTATAAAATTTCTAAATTTAAACCAAATATAAGATTACATTATTGATAAAAAAGGTCTTATAGGCATTTACCATTACGCTGTGTATTGTATTTGTAGTGTCACCGACGATGTGTCACAATTTATTTATGCTTATTAATTTTACAAATACCGATTATATAATTTTTAACTAGCCTGTATTTTATCAATAACATTATTTTACATTTGATTCAAAAATAGGCCTTATTGCAATAGCTAGTTACGCGGTTTTGCACTGTCCCCGATGATATATATGTCTAATTTTAAGACACATTGTCTTCCCAAACCGTTTGAAAGATTTCAACACATAAGGTGTCGTTGAATTCATTTCATTTGTGGAAGTGAAATAGCGCTCTTTTACTACATTATTTTTCGGAAGTTTCTTACGTCATTTTCGTCACAATTGCATTGTGACGAAAATGACGTAAGAAACAGCAATCTCCAATACTATTTTCAAACCTTCTTTCAACAGTGGAAACTTATGACCGTGAATATTTCTCAACTGCCCGAAAAGTATGATCGAGAAATAGGTGTATTTTATTTGTAACACTTATTTTAGACAGTCGGGTTATTAATTTAAAAAATATAACTTAAGTCTTGTTACCTTTAACATTCTCTGCGTTAGAAGCCAGTAAAGCAGAGAGAGTGGCGTGAGTCGCGCTCAAATTACCAGAAGTTGGTATTCCAATATTCGATCCGCTTAAGTTAGAGTTCATCAAAGACGGAATTCCCCCACTTGTCCCCGAACTAACTATGGTAACATTTGGTGGTGGGGTTACACCATTAGCGAAGCCAGTTGAAAGGACCTTTTGTGTATTGTGCATCATAAAGGACTTCGAGGCAGCTGCGCTACCGAGAGTCAAAACTTTTTTCAACATAACAGACGAGTTACAAGCGTTATCTATCATATCTTTTGTTGTGGAAATGCTATCAAAGTCCGATGTGGCTGTAACAACTGTGCTTTTTGGAGCTGTGTGTGAAGGTCTTACTGTGGTCACGTTGAAGGATACTCCCGGTGAAACCGAGCCCATGTTGCGATTTATGATGTTCTTCGACATGATAGCGTTGTGCAGAATATTTCCGGTGGGGAAAGATTTAGATGAGACATTCACGTATTGAGGTGTCCCTATAATTGTTGCGTTTGATGTTCGAGTTCCGAATCCGATGATTGTGCTACCCGTTCCTTGAGACATAACTGTGCTGATTGTACCAGATTTTGCGTTGATTGGTATTCTGTAACAAGGTATCAAATATGTTACGTAAACGTATAATCAAAGAACAATAATATCTCAAACAATCTAAAACAAAAGTGTTGCTACTTGTGAGGAAAAAATTACCCCAAATATTGTAACATATTTTACAATATGTAGTTAAAACGATGATAGAGACAGGTAAAGGGAAAACAATAGTGATTGGATTTTATTGTTATTATTATAAATAAATTATTTATTATAAATAAAATATATTTAAAAGTAAGTGATAAATAGATCAAAATAAAACAAATTATAATTGTTATTTTTTTAAATACTAAGTATCATGCAATAAGTCTGTATGCAGATGAGCGGAAAGGAACCTTTTAGGTTACAATATTCCTCATTAAGAATATCCATAACGAAAATCTCAAAAACGAAAAACATATTTTGGACCTATGGAATACAATCTTGTGGAACTAAATGTAATTCCAATATTAATAAGTAATAGTAATAGTATAGTTCAAAGAACCCACTATACTACCACTATACTCTAAAACAGATCAGTAACACACCCTGGTTTATCAGAGGTCACTTAACTCAGAGGTTCATAATTACCTAAGCATGACAACAGTAAACTAGGAAATTAAAGCTTATACAAAGAAACACAAAACTCGACTATTAAAATATCCTAACTTTTCCTGTTTACATAACAATTTCCGAGATTTATATTACATCTTCATAATCCGAGATCTTGATCTCGGAGTTGACTAAGATACCACTAGGCTCTATCTCAGTAAATTCTGAGCATTCATCATACTAATTACAGCTTGTATACAGACTGGCTCAACCACCGCAGTATCTCACTTTCACAGAAGATTTTTTTTTATATAAAAAGGGGGGCAAACGAGAAAATATCGCCCATGGACATCTGCAACACCAGGGACGTTGCGGATGTGTTGCCGGCCTTTGACGAAAAGGCCTATACACTCGACGCTTGAATTTTTTTTTAATTTGATTTGATTTTGATTGATTGGTAAGAAGTAGCTAATATAACTGTTTCTTATAGTTAGTGAAAGAACTGAAAGCCTAACCCCCACCCACATTCTCTCCTTTCGTCCTATTCCCTTTCATCCCTCAATTTTCATAAAAAAAATTTCGTAACAGATATTCCTTTTTATTATTAAATAAAGTTATTTATTATTCCGTTCATAATAATGCTAATTTTCTTGGTTGAACGATTAAAACTATTGCGAATTCTTGTGAACACCTAGTATTGATATCAAAAGCCATATTTGTGTGTGTAGAATGAGCGTCAATATGCATAGAAAATGAAATTTCTTAAAGCCTTCGAATTTGATTTGAGTCACTTATTCTATTTGTTATAGTAACATTATGTCATACAAATTAAAAAAATTCAAAATATGTTGTATTTTGTTTAGTATGCAGAATAAAGATACTCACCCACGAATCATATGTGAATTGGATCCTGGAATGCTTTGTATAGTCACAGTCGCTTGTGGAAGATGGTGGATGGTTCTTGGACCACTTGGTTGTACACCAGTACTGGTGTAATAGTGCACAGTACTGCCAGTAATACGAGGAGGGGCTATATGGGCTACTGGCACACTGTGTATCATTCCACTGGTTGTTGATGCTACTGTTATACATTTTGTGTTTTGACTGCCTGAAAACTGAAATATAATTTTTGTTTATTTATAATGATTTCATTAAAAAGGATTAATGCAACAATCACAAAAATATCATTAAATCATTAGTAAGACAAACTCTAGTTTGTCTCGTCAAATTGTTCATAAACATCTAAAACAATCTAAGACTGGAGGAGTAATATGAAGTCCTAATAATACAATGGTAGAACTGCCACTGAATACCCTACTCTACACGCAAATTGACTACAAAACTATACTTTAAAACTAATCTCTGAATTACCCACATTAATTTACATAAATAATGATATAGATTTCACAAAAATAAAAAACTATTTTTTTTATTACTTTGGGTACTTACATTATGTGTATTGAGAGTAGATCCCAAGTCAAATTCATCGCCAACTAATGTAATGGTATCAGGATTAGCCCCGGTCAATTTTTCTATAGTTTTTCTTGCATCTGCATCGCTTTCAATGTTACCCAAATTTCGGCTCAAGAATTCTATATCAGCTTCTAGAAGGCCATCAACTAAATGGCTTTGTTCGTCATCAGCTTGCTTGCAAAGATCGAAAGCATCATCATTTTCCAACTTAATATCTTCAACCTTAATAGCATCAACATTAATATCATCGATGTTCTCAACCTTAATACCATTTGCCTCTAAATCTTCAACTTTTATCCCATCCACTTTCATTTCATCCAAATCCTCCATTTTTATAGAATCTACTTTAATATCATCAATATCTTCAACTTTAATATCAGCAAAGTCTTCTTTCATCATTGGCACCTCTGCAAATGCTCTAGAATTATCAGTGTTTGTCATGTACTGACTTGCGTTAAAATTAGCAGAGTCGAAATCATCATGGACTTCTAATTTGATGTCATCTATTTTGAACTTCTCTTCATGACTGACGCTTGTGGATGGTTGAGGACTATCTGCATTGAGATCACCACTAAGTGACCTTCTCAATACATAAGCTTTTATTTTCCGTAACATAAATGGTGGTACTTTAAATCCTGTTAATTCACCTAGCAGTGGTAATGAACTATGTTTGTAAGCATCGCTGGTAGCAAGTTCTTCAATGTCTTCTAACACCTAAAATTTCAATAATACTTTAAAACCATCTCTAAAATTATACAAAGATCAAAGATGTCAATTTTTATTGTGTAAATTCTTCAGAGAATATTTATTAATATTTTATACTGGTTAAATATAAAGTTATAATGAATATTCTTACCATTATATACGTTTTACCTCCTACAGCATTTACCAAATTGTGATTAGCTATCCACTCTTTATCTGCACTATCAGCTGGATATCTTAGTAATCCTGCATGCCTTGTATATAAGCGACCTCGTGAGTTGCCGAGTCCCAGTACCTGCAAAAAAAATTACTCAATTACTCATTCTCTTTCAACTCATGATGGATCTTTCCTACAAAACTCTTAATGTATGAAAATATAAAAAAAATTAAAAAGTTTTTTACTAAAAATAAATTAATACAACACCATAAATATGCAAAAAATTTATTTTAGAACTAAAACTTTTACAACAAATTAAATAAAATTTCATATCATAAAGTATATGTAAGTTATATTCAGCAATAAATTAATTATGTTATTATTACTTTATGCGCATGAGATCCCATTATGAACAATGTATCTTGTGTAAGCCTTGCTGGGTTCCATTTCTCCGGGTCCCGAATAGCTGGTGAGGGCAGTGGTGATGATGAACCCTCAGTGGACTCCTCTTGTTTAATTTTCTTTGCTCTTATGAAATCTATATCAATGTCGGTGTCCTTCCTCTTATTTTGTACTGAATTCTGGAACTGTTAATATTTGTATATTATTATTTGTGTTATAATATAAATTTTTATCAAAACAAACAATTTAAAAGTGTTAATAAACTTAATTAAACGAACAAAGACTTTCTGAAAATTTTACAAAAAGTTTAAAAGCATTTTTAGTTTGAATATATTAATTATGAACATTACCATAAAGGAATTCGATAATTTTAATATATAAGAATTATTTATTTTCATTTTTTATAAAACATATTATCGCTTACTGCTTGTTTTGTTAGTTTATTATCTCCATTATTATCATCACTTGTTTCGTAACCTGGCTGCGTTGTGCGAGATGGTGTTGAGTATAACAATCTGGTTGCATCCAACATAGCTCGGCAAACTGCTCGCACCTACCACCAGAGACAAATTAAGTTATCAAACAGAAATCAGATAATTATCAGAAAGAAAGAAAGAAAGAAAAATCATTTAATTAACAGAATAAATAGAAAAGTAATCCTGCACAAACGGAATGCCACTTAGCTTATATTGAGGCATACTAAGATCTGCGCTAATACTAGTTTTCAGTAATTATAATAAAACCAAAAATACAAAAATAATAACTAAAAACTAACACAGACAATTTTCTTTTAAAATAAAACAGATAATAAATTAAATTAAAATAATAGTTACTTAGAACTAATATTAATAATTTTAAAATATTAATGTTTAAATAACTTTTCTTCTTAAAAATCTATGAGTTAATTATAATATTATTAAAAACTATACATACTTGATCTTCGCTAACAGACTCATCTCCTAAGTTCAATCGAATGTTGTTTACAGCAGGAACAAAGAATTTCTGGAAAAAGATACATTAATATGTATTCAATCAGTAAAAAAACCAGTTGAAATTACGAAATAATAGGAAACTCATATCTTCATATTTAAAAATAATGAACACCTAATTTTATAAAAATACACTTCTGTAAGGAATTTCCCTTAAGAGGAATTTCTGTGAGAAATTAAAATTTATTGTTATGTAAATTCTAAACTGTGATGTTAGAGTGTAGTAACATAAGATTGAAATTTGATTCTTAAACTATTATTAAACTTCAATCTTAAGAGAGTGTTTTTAATAAATTCAACCTACTTAAAAAAGGAGATTCTCAAATTGTAGCATTTTTTTTAGTTTATTTCCTTATAACTCTATCATCTCTTAATGGATTTTGATAATGTTTTTTTTTTTATGGTTCCATTGAAACTACACTGAAATCTTTTGAGTAATTTTCTTTAAAAATCTAAATAAATGGTACAAGTGTAAACATAATTGTATATTTGGCTTTCAAAGTCAATTTTGTTTTAGTTATATTATAATTATGTATTGTATTCTTCTATACTGGCTTATTTTTTTTTTACTATATGTTCAGTATATAATGTGAATAACATACTTCCAAATACTTTTTTATGACTTGATCAATTTCCCGGGTCACTGCAGATTGTATGGTTTGTCTCAACATATCTAATGATTTATTAGCACTGGCGCGAAATTCCGCAATTGGCCTTGAGTGTGGCTGCACTGGACCTGGCAAGCTGAACCTCCGATGCATCGCTGCCAGAGTGCTTATAGCGATTTGGCGAGTAATGGGCTGCTTCTAAAACACATAAATAAAATCAATGACAACTATTACATACAACGAAATAGGTATATTTTAAACAGCTTTAACATACCGCCTGCATATTTGCTGATGTATTTGTTCGAATATTAATTATTTTAGCTGGCACTTGAAAATTCCATGTACTACTTGCAGTATTATCTATAACTGCTATGTTTTTGTTGGCCTCTATATTGCTGATACTTTTCTGAATAACCATTTCGATTATAAATCTAACAATATTTATCCATATACTTCACATACTATCGGTATTGCACAAAAATTGTACCAAATCTCATTTAAATTTCAAAGTAGCTTCAATTCTAGCTTCATTGACTGTTCTGTGTCTGTAATGTCAACCTCAAGTCAATCAATTTTTTGATTCTGTTTACGCAAGATGAAATACTACTTGTAGTTATAAAAAAATAATTATGCATACAATTAAAAGTGCATAAAAAATAAGTTGTAGCAATCATCACCGTGTCACATATTTAATTAAAAAAAATCACGTTATTTTGTATATCGCACAAAAATAAGTTTATTGACGCGAATTATTAGCATATGGACGCGCCATACACGACATTTTCTCTTAGCAAATCTCATAACAAAATGATCTAACACGTTTCTAAAAACTACTCAGGAATCGATTTCAAAAATATCGAAATCGTTTTCATTGCGTACGGAGCAACGTAAAAATGCCAATCTCAAAGAGCATATAATCACAACGTTCGCCAACCTAGTTAGCCATTGCAAGAAGATGTCAAACACATCTAATCTTCAAAAAGAGAAAATTACTAAGCATACCTATACAAGTAGGCCCTGAGTTCTATCCATATTTATAAAAAAAGTTTGGGTCCTAAAATATAATCGAAATTATCGACATATTTTAGGAAAAAAATCATGTCGTCTTTATGAATAATCATCCCGACAAATTTATATTCAATTAGTGTGTCTATACTAATGAGTAGGGCCGGATTTACTCTAAGCGCCACCCTGGGGCAAGTAAAAAGTCCCTTTAACTGAATAATTATCTATATAAATATTGTAGTCGAAAAAGCTTTCTTAAAAAATAAAGAAATAGTTTAGTAGAGTATAATACATTTTAATTAAAAATCTTTGAAAAAGTCTCTTACACCCCAAATTATGCCGCCCTGGTCATTGGCCCCTAGTGCCTCTATAACAAATTCAGATAACGACTTCTTTGACCTATTAGTGTGCATATTATTTACTAGTGTTGATGTTTACTTTTTGTTACGTGCGTAATAATAAAAAATTATTTTGAGTATGTGTGTAGTAATATTAATATCGAGATTACCTCTCCCCCGTCAAATTGTTTGAAATATTTGTTCGTAGAATTACCTTTAGAATGGAAATTAAATAGTATCAAAGGCATTAAATTGCAAGAAGGAAACAATTTTCTAAGGATTTTATTGAAAAACTAATGTTAAGACACCAAAAGGGTTAATTTTTCAGAAGAACCATTATTATGAGTAAAAACTAAGTTCAAATCTAGTCTACATAATTTACCAAATACAATAAAATAAGTATGTCAAAATTTGTTTGCTATTTCAAATTTCATTTTCTATTAAATATGCCCTACTGTATTTCACAAATGTATATAAGAGTGTATTCAAGTTGTATAAGTTAGTTTTGGGCTTAATAAAAAATTGTATCGAGGTATCCCACCTTCCTCAATAAACGGGCTGTCCAACACAAAAAAAAATATTTATGTAAGGATGTTAAGCGATGGTAGGTAGTTGAAACCTTATATATTAAATAAATATATAGTATGAATATGTAACTGCTTATTATAACTTTAATTAGCATACATTTAGTATATTTCGGTCAAATCACAAAATCCGTTTAAAGTGTTATACAAAGAAAAGAAGAAGTGTAATATTAGTACAGTCATATGGAGCTAAAACTAGTTGCGATTTTTGTAAAATAAATAGTTTTAGCGTACAAGAACCGCCAAGTTGCAAAAAGCACGCATTTTAAAAGGAATAACTACTTTTGACATTACTAAGAGATAGAGTAAGTGGCGCGTTTTTTATCATGGTATCATTTATAAAATAGTTTGAAAAAAAGAATATCACTTAATGTATAAAATGACCAATTTCCAAAATTACCGGATAGCTTTTCAGATAAAATTACCACATACCTGCACTAAATGTAATCTATTTCTAGTATTGCGCAAGAAATTGCACACCACTAGTCCCTGGTCTGGTCGAACTATATTAGTTATTTTTTACACCGCTAATTACGTTATTAAATTTTAACAATTTTGCCTATCAGTATCCAATCTGCCAGTTAATTTTTAGTAAATATTTTTGCAAAAAGTGCAAAGTGCAAGATTAAAAAAGGGTATCGTAGGTTTTTGTCTTAAATTAAATTTACAAATGTTCTAAAAAGTTTGCCCAAACTTTGTTCAGTATACTACATTCTGTGATTATTTTATAATTAAAGGTATTAGCTATTATATAAAAAAAATATAACACATAATATGTTAAAAAACAAGGGATTAAGAGAGGCACGTTTAAATTTGATTTCAGCGTTTTATTTTTGCAAAATAAAGACAAGCCCCAACGGATAAATAAATAAATGTTTAATATATTTAAATTATACAAAAATTACCTTAAATAATAAAATATTTAATATATTTTACATTATAATTCCATCATCCGGTATTCCAGTGTTCGTTGTTGACAGAAAGCAACCTAAAAATAGACCAAAATAGCAAATAGTAACTAGCAACTGGCAAGAGTGACAAGTCAAATCCAAAACTACAAAGTAGGTACTAAGTAGAAATTGACACGTCTCAGCCGTAAAAGTATTGCAGCTTTCTCCTTTTGGTAATTTTTGATTTAAAAACTGATTATTATTATTCTGTGTATATAATACTTTATTATAAATTAGGTTTAAGAGTGTTGCGTTGTTAGATAGTGTTTCGGAATAAAACTAGGATTTACATTTTCATTTAGTTTGTAATGCAATCATAATTATATTTATTTTACATATCAAATTCAACATTTTTACAGTAATTGTTATTACAACATTAGTGAAGTTATTGATTTTATTTGACAACCTAGTCGATTCCTAATTTATTCATTGCAATCAATCTTTTAACAAGCTTTGTTCATTTGTCGAACTCGTACCGGCCGCCAGTGTATCAAAGGCCGTCGTTTTGCTACGACGTTTTATTACTTTATTTTTATTAAGTAGTTATATTACATACACTAATTCAATTCAATTCATTGCTTAAGATACAGTTACCGGTAAGTGATATATTGAAATGTCAAGATTTTTTTTATTTGTATCTTCAATTAACGACTTATAGTAACATATGAACTTTGTACCAGGGAAACCAGTTTTCAAGGTAGATTTGTTTATCAGTCAATAAGTAAAAACTACAAAAAAGTTTTTGTAAATTTGATATATCAAGATTATCATTAAAATATACATAATAACTGCAAAACCATTTTGTACAATACATTTTCTACATAATATTTTTTTAAGTTTAATAAATAGATAATTTTATTATAAAAAGTAATAATAGTATGAATCATAACGATGTATTTCTAATATATTTGAAATTACATTACTTAACTTACTTATTTTAAATAAGCTTTATAATATATGTTAAGAAATAGAAAGTACTTGAAAAGTTGAGTTGAATGTTTGATACACAGTATAGCATTATTAGAAAGTGTTCTTTTGTTTTCTTGTATAACTGTTATATCACACTTGTTTATTTATAAAACTCACACCTATATTATACCTACATTATTGAAAAAAATGCATTTTTTAAATGTGTAAACATATAAATAGACTATAAACATATGTGTAGACCATATGATTTGTAAAATTTTGTGGTATCCACTTTGGAAAAACCTACTGTAATAAAAAAAATGATTAATTGTTCATGAATATTAATTTAAAAAGTTATGACCTAACTATATTACATAAACTTTATAGAGAGTAGAAAAGGCAAAATAAAACTACTGATATTTTTTAAAAAAATCTTAATTTTGTTTATATGATAAGATAACAAAAAATAAGTTTAAATAACTATGATTTTTCAGTGTTATATTAAAAGTTACAATTATAGTAAAAGTAACAACGATGGTCATACAGTTACATCTTGTAAATAACATGTAACTAATGTAACAGCAACTTAAAACTGTTTTTGGTTAACAACAATTTATTATCTTTGTAGTATATTGTTTCAGTTAAATTTAGTCATATTGAGGAATGCATATGTTAATTTATTGTATGCAATACATCTTTTATAATCAATTTCCTTAATGATCTTTCTGTAGTAATAGACAATTTAAAAGCAAAATAAAATGCATTTTTTTTATTGTTTTGTGATAATGAAAGCAAATGTTATTCTTAACACAATCTGTTGTAGATTATTTATTTAGATGTTAATAACCAAGCTGTATTTATAAAAATTGATAAGAATTAATAAATATTTTTAATTTATAAATAAGTAGGTAAAGATGTTTCTTATTAACTAATTTTGTGTGATTGAATACAGATGGAACATTTTTATTAGAATTCCTAAAGAGTCGTTGCAGACTTTATTTTTGAACATTCACCAATTACTTGAAAACGGTTGATTAATGTGGTGCATTGGTTTTTGTTTTTTTTTTTTAAATATCCTATAGAATTTTTATCTAAATTGGTTCAGTACTTTAGTTTTGATATCAAAATAATTGTATATATATAAGATACTTATCGTATTGAAGTAAATGAAATAACATATTTTGTTTTTTAAATTGATTTCCAGTTTGTAAGATATTAATAGTAACATTCTTTAAATGTTAACTTTACTGTTACTTTTTTTAAATTTAATTTTAAATTAAGTAATTATGTAAGCAAAGAATTAATTACACATTCAATTCAAATTTACTTTGTGGAATTGTTAATTAGACTCCGTTGGAATAATGTTTTAAAATATTAAACTAAATTAATTAATGTGTATTAGAATTCATTAAAAGTCAGGGATGACAAAGGTTATTTATATAATTTAACCTTATTTACTTCACTAAATATTAACTTATATCTTAGTAAATGCTCAAAATACATTTTGTTATGGTTATGAATGTAATTTATACAGATAGCAGGTTCAACGTTATTGACAACAAATAATGTCATGAAAGTAGATAGTACATTAGTTACTAAAGAAAAAAAACTAAAACATTTGAAATTATATCCAATATTATACAATTAAATATTAAATCATATTTTTGTTAAACCATTGCTTTACATATTACTGTACAAATACACTGTACAAAGTATAAATATTTCGTGTAATCATTAACAGGACATTCAATCTTCATATGGTTCTAAAATTTATTTATATATCTTAAGTTTCTTTATATTGAAATTCAATAGATGTTAACATAAAATCTTTTTTTTTTACAGTATTAATCATGTCGAAAATAAAGGCTGGACCCGTTGTTGATATTCTCGGTGATGAAATGACCCGTATTATTTGGGATCTGATCAAGGATAAATTGATTTTACCATTTTTGGATATTGAATTACACACATACGACTTAGGGATGGAATACCGTGACAAAACTGATGATCAGGTCACAATCGATTGTGCTAATGCCATTAAAAAGTATAATGTTGGTATTAAATGCGCCACTATCACACCTGATGAGAAAAGAGTAGAAGAATTCAACTTGAAAAAGATGTGGAAGAGTCCCAATGGTACAATTCGTAATATTCTTGGAGGAACTGTTTTTAGAGAGGCTATCATTTGTAAAAATATTCCTCGTCTAGTTACCGGCTGGGAAAAGCCTATTATAATCGGACGTCATGCACATGCCGATCAATATAAAGCTACTGATTTTGTAGTTCCTGGAGAAGGCAAACTTGAACTTGTGTTCACTCCACCATCTGGTGAACCAATAAAGCATGTTGTAAATGAATATAAAGGTCCCGGTGTCGCTCTTGGTATGTTTAACACAGACGCGTCCATTATAGACTTCGCTCATTCTTCTTTCAAATATGCATTGGACAGGAAATATCCTCTCTATTTGAGTACAAAGAACACAATTCTCAAAAAATATGACGGCCGTTTCAAGGATATTTTCCAAGAAATTTACGAAAAGGATTACAAGTCTCAATTTGAAGCTGCGGGTATTTGGTATGAACATCGTTTAATCGACGATATGGTTGCCTATGCTATGAAGTCTGAAGGTGGCTTTGTATGGGCTTGCAAGAATTACGATGGTGATGTTCAATCTGACTCAGTAGCTCAGGGCTACGGCTCATTGGGTCTTATGACCTCAGTTTTGATTTGTCCCGATGGCAAAACAGTAGAGGCCGAAGCAGCTCACGGAACTGTAACGAGACACTTCCGCTTCTACCAACAAGGAAAAGAAACTTCCACAAACCCAATTGCTTCTATTTTTGCATGGACCAGAGGGCTATTGCACCGTGCTAAGTTAGATAATAACTCTGAACTCCAAAAGTTTGCTGAAACTCTTGAAAGTGTTTGTATTAACACTATTGAATCAGGAGTGATGACTAAAGATCTTGCTATATGCATCAAGGGTATGAACAACGTAAAGAGGTCTGATTATTATGAAACATTTGAGTTCATGGATAAGCTGGCTGAAAATTTACGTTTTAGTTTGGGAAAATGACTATCTTCAGTAAAAAAAACAAGTAATTTGTAAAGTTTTACAAATTTTTAAATATGTATAATAATATAATTACTATTTATGGGATTAAGGATATATTACCGCATTTCCTTTACATTTTCTTGTAATAAATTATATAATGTCAACCAATACTTCTTTTATTCTACCCGCTGCTTTTTCCGCGGAGGTTAAGTTCAGTATTTAACTATTCTTACAATATTTTTAAAAAGCAATTTCAATGAATTTCAATGTTGGGGGGTTTTCGTTAATTTGATACGAGTGCTTACTATAAATGCCGATGACACGACCTCCATATTATTTCTTTTTGGAAAAATTGTTGAGTAAAAAATTGTAGTAGTTGAATCGAGGTATACACACATATGTATACACATAAAAATTTAAACAGATAACAAAGCAAGAGAAGCAGATAACAAAACAAGATAGTGATGAAATTTATCTAATTGATAAGAGTGTATTTAAAAACGATCATATATAATATTTTGTATATGCCTATTATATTATTTTATTAAGAAATGCAAAATATATTTTTATAAGAAATACAGTAGAAACCAAAAACAGATACGTTTGTACAATGTTCAAAAGAGGTTCTAATCGTTTTTAAGAATCGCACTGACAGACGAATTTCGGTAGATTTAATTTACTTTGAGACCATTTGTCTAAGAATGTAATAAATTTATGTGGAATAAAACAGAATATAAAATGCTATTTGATTATATAATTATCTAAATCTCAATTTATGAGCATGCGGAAAATCGCTTTCAAAACATTTAGCACGCACTTATATTTAATAATTAAAAATAATTTTATTTTAATGACATTGTTATTCGAATATCGTTTTGTATTTGTTAAGATTTAATGACAATCACTACTATTGTTTTATAATTAAATTTTAATCTTAATTATTTATAGACATAATTATTTGTAATGTTTTTAATGCAATATTATTGTTTAGATATATTAAAGAACATCGTCATTCAGCGTCATTCAATTTACAGAGGTAGATGGTGCTAGTATCAGATCGCCAAAGCGGTCAAATGTATAATCAAAGATTATGTTTGACTTTGCAGGGCTCGTACACTAAAACTATTAAGATACCAATTTTTCCAATATATATGGCGCGATCAGCAAAGATACACGTGAACTTTAATATTAGCTGGCAAGATATTGCTGTAAAAATATCTAAGGGGAAGGCAGCGACTTCCCTATCACCCAATTAACTCCCAAGTTGTACATAAATATGATACTTTTTTATCACGTTTTTCAAAATAAATAAGATTCCACTTGTTGCTAGCTTGTCTTACCCCTAGAGTATTTTTGTATGTCCGGAGCGGAGAGGGAGAGCAGCTTGCCTGCCATTCGTAGAGACTGCTCATCACGCAGCGCCAGAGATGTTCCAGGAGATTCGTCGTTAAAAAATAGGCCTTTATGTTGTATTTTGTAATTATATTGCTATTTACTGCCAACAAATACTAAAGCACACCCAAGATACGAATTGGCAAAGTAAAGATTTTCAATTTTTAAATCACCCAGCAAGCTTTCGAGGTAAAACTTTCAAATAACTAATTATACTATTAAGGTATATTATAAAATCAGGAATATGGGTACAAAGAGAATACAGATAAATTAAATAAAAAGATATATAAAAAAAAATAACTAGCTAAATTACGTTGGAAATGTATGTTACGAGGAGATATTATAATGCGAAATAATTACTGTACAAGAATAATTTCCTCTTACCAGTTTCTACTTCTTTTAAAGGTAATAGGTATAACTTGATTCACGTATGTTCTATAATCATTAATATATTTGCGCTCAATCGGCGTAAGGTTTATGGGCTGTCAAGTGACTCTATAGTCTGTGACATTCGTGCTATTGTGACTATTGGGATCCGATTCCCAGCCCTCTCCCTGTTACGCGACTCCGATGAGCGCACACAATAAACAACAGTTCCTGAAAATCATCGTATGTTTACCAACAACAATGCAATGTAATTGTATTGGTCTGAAATATGCGCAGAACACAACATTTGGCAGGAGGACAACAAGAAATGTCGTTTTGACATTTCTTTAATTTGAATTCTTGAATACTTCATATATAATTATGAGTATAAATGTCAAATCAATGTGTTTAAATCATTAATTATTTTTTTAATAGTTTTTTTACAAATCATATCGCATATGTTTCTGAAATGGTTGAAAACATTAAAACTGAACCTGTGTAATTGTTTGAACATTCGTGATATGCCTATCGGGGAGTGTTTATTTACCAAATGAAAATAAATAGATAGTAAATATCTTATGACGGCTGAGAATATGCAATAAGTTTTAAACAATATCATATACATTTACTGTCATACTACAAAAGACGCATTTAAACCTTGTTGAACACGTGTCTAGCTAAACAGTGTTTAAGATTTAAACATTGCTTAAAATATTATCTAAATTGCTTAACAGCGAATAAACTCATTAAAAAACTTATTGATAAAATGTTATACGTTAAATTTGAAAGCAAAAATAGGTTTTACACATCTATTAAACTCACTCAATATATCCTGTTTTACAAGTTAATCCATCGAACCGTTTGCCTGATTAAAGTAATCAAATTTAAAAAAATATTTATTTTAATAAGGTACAGAATAGTCGTTACTATATTCTGAAATGAGTTTTTAGAAAAATTTACAAAATTCTGAGGTCGAAATCTCCTGGCTAATTCAACAACTCCATTAAAAATTATTAGATTTTTTGGCGGTCATCAGAGCCGGTTAACGTGGTTAATCCGCCGCTGCGATGTAGTGGTATTGAATGTACCTTTTTTTTGTTTATGTAATGGAAAATCTTCGTGAAGATACCCGATTCCTGAGAGGGGAGATCGGGTTATGTGGAGATTTGTCCCTATTAAAACCCCTACAGTGGCCTTCCTCATCACGGAAATGGAGAGGCCTTAGGATCACTTGCACATGCGCCTCCCGTGCGACGCCCCGCTTGTGGCTAGCGGAGTTCGTATCAGGAGGACAAAGTGTGCCTTCATGAGACTCCCGTACACACCCCTCGCTGGTGCATACGGCAGTTCGAGGTCATCCCCGCTGCCGTCCTCCTCAGGGCCGTATGAAAACGGATGCGTGGGACCCTCATCTCACGCACCCATGGCCTGAGGGCGTGTCCTATTTATTCTGCCCCGGGCGCTGGTGAGTGGTGAGGACGACGCCTTTGGCATCCTCGTCGGCCGGGATCGGCCCTCTCCCGGGCCCGGTCTTTCAGAAGAAGACTGCAGACTCCCACGCCGATTCGCTGCGGAGCATAACCGACACGACCGCTCGAAGTGAGAGATCTTGATCGATATACTGGACCAAGACCTGCCTCTGGACAGTCCACACGGGACATGGCTCCAGCATGAGCAGGGCAGTGTCTTGGTCCGCCCCGCAATGGTGACAAATTTCCGTCGACTTGCGTTCGATCCTACACAGGTATTCTCCAAAGGAGCCGTGACCGGTAAGTACCCGCGTAAGTCGGAAAGTGACTCGTCGCTTCCTCTTCATCCATTGAATGTAGCTATAACGCCCACGGTTACTAGTTTCCTCGAAGTAGATATTTGTATAAATATTTGTTCCAAGGTCGGTGTTCTTGTGGGTCTCCCTACTATCGTTATCACAGTCACCTGATAATGATCATTCCACTTGTTAGAGAGATTATTCTAGTCTAAACGGTTAATTACTGCCTTGTCTTGAGGAGTTGCCGAGGTCTGAGGTCAGATGGCAATCGCTCTATGTAAGAACCGGTAACCTGTGAATGTCTGGACTCTAACAATAAACCCGCTTAACCGGGAGAAATGCTAAGTAGATGATCAATGGAAATTAATGTAGTGTGTCTTGTACGATGGTGCCGAATTCGTATGTGAGTTCGACTAGAATCTCCCCTAATTTATTTAAGTTTGCAAGATTGATGGGGTAAGGATTATATCAATACAGATAACCGAACGGTCCTAGAGTTAAAAAAGTAAAGTAATATTCATATAAAATTTTTTGTATAAATTGATGATGGGAAAATATTTGTCCCTATCGCAATTTTTGTGGCAGGAAAACCAATTAACTGTCGGTAGCATATTAAAAACATGACCGCAATACTTTTGATTTCATACATAGATAAAAAGTATGTATCTATATAAAATTGAAAATATGGACATTTTAATCAAATACTGCTACTTCGTCATTACTTTTAAAATACTTACTTTTTGTGTTACTAAGAACTTGATTATAATTAACAAATAAAAACATACAATAAATAATGAATCTATCACCTAAGTTGACTCAGCATTAAAGCAGAGAGTTAAAAATAATATAATATTTACATTTTATCTAATTGATAAAATTTAAACGATACCATTACTCTGCAAAATTAGGAAATTGGCTTTTTAAATAAACTGCGATGACATTCTTCGTAATCATAATCCTGCAACGTAATGCTTACAAGTTATCATGGATTTTATGGCAAGATCACATTTGCGCATTACTCACGAGCACGAACAGTGCAGGCTACACGCCTCAAATAACTTTGGCCGTATCAGGTGTCATAGGCACCATTGGGGTTGCCAGTACATTGGTCGCTGACCCTGAATGAAGTTAGACTTCCGGTAGTATTTTCGACTTATGTCGATAACTACCTAGGCTGTTATTCACTACTAGTCATGTTTGTAGCAGAACCATAAGCCGTAACCCCTCCAGCACCTAGATCTTTTTACTAAGGTTGTTTTCTAAATTGCTCCGGAGTACAGACTCTGTTTTACTCATATAGCAGACTACGGAGTTACTGCCCGCTATATTTGCTAGAGTACACCATGACCGACGTTTGTACATCGCATACTTGCGATGTTTGCATAGAATAACACGACTCCGCTAGGGCTCTGGCGGCCGCTAGGCCGCAACTATGCAGCCAATTCTACCAGTTATACTGACAAGTCCAAAAACAAAAAAAAATACAAACAGACTTTCAATTAAATTAAGAAAAAAGCGAGATTTTTGCATGAACCTTATTTTTGTGGTTTTAAACAAAATCCAAAATCAAAGGAAACAAGCCATATTTTGCTATTTAGGGTTAACTCAAAAATTCAACTTTCCCCTTACTTTTATAAAATTTATAAACCAATTTTACATTTGCCACTTAATAAGTTTAAAACCTATATAAAAAATCCTTAATAGATAAAGCGTATTATACTATACCAGATTATTTGAACGATAAAGAGGCGTGGATCTAATGTGCGTTGAGTTTCTTACAGGATTTCAAAACAAATTGTAATAAAAAACCATAATCTATGAATGATTTTTAAAAGAGTACCTATCGAGTTTCTTGCCGGTTCTTCTCGGTAGAGACTACATTTCGAACCGGTGGTAGCTTAAAAAAATCTATAACCAATGAACCTGTAAATTAACGATTCGAAAGTGCTGTAAAAAGCCTATTTGCTACCAGAGGGCTGCTACATCGCGCTAAGTTAGATAATAACTCCGCGCTCCAACGATTTGCTGAAACTCTGAAACATGTTTGTATTTCCACAATTGAATCAGGAATTATGACTAAAGATCTTGCAATCTGCATCAAAGGTATGAACAATATAAAGAGGTCCGATTATGATGAGACATTCGAATTTATAGATAAGCTGGCTGAAAATTTAAGAAAAAGTTTGTAAAAATCTATACTAATAATAAAATTCTAGCGGGTCGCTGTCTGTACATGGAAGATATATGAAAAAAAATCTTACTGGGGGGCCTTTACCAACGCAATAGAACCCAAAACAAAGATTTTTAGAATTCTTATCTGTTTGTCTGTTTGTCTGTTTGTCTGTTTGTCTGTTTGTCTGTTTATCTGTGCGTTTGTGCACGCTAATCTCAGAAACGGCTTATCCGATTTAGATGCGGTTTTCACTAATATATTGAGGTAAGCTTCACTTAATATTTAGGGTTTGTTTCATGTCAATCGGTTCATAAATAAAAAAGTTATGTCAATTTAAGGGTTCATGTCGAACATTATTTTGTACTTTTCACTAAATGCATGAAAGTATATACAGTACTTATATCAAAAAATACATTTTTAAATTTTTGTCTGTCAGTCTGTCTGTCTATCTGTTTGTTCCGACTAATCTTTAAAACGGCTAAACCAATTTTGATGGTACTTTTACTTGCAGTTAGCAAATGTTATAAGGAGTGACTTAGGCTGACTTCTATTTTAGATATTTTTAATCGATACGTACAAAAAAATCTAAAGGATCGCCGTCTGCACATGACAGATATATAAAAAAAATATATATTATTGGGGGTCTTTACCTACGCAATAGAACCCAAAACAATAATTTGTTAGATATTTGTCTGTTTATCTGTGAGTTTGTGTCCGTTAATCTCAAAAACGGCTTCCGATTTAGATGTGGTTTTCATTAATATATTGCAGTAAGCTTCCCTTAACATTTAGTGATTGTTTCATTTCAATCGGTTCATAAATAAAAAAGTTATGTTAATTTAAGAGTTCACATCGAACATTATTTTGAATTTTTCACTAAATGCATGAAAGTATATACAGTACTTACATCAAAAAATCCAATTTTTTAATTTTTTGTTTGTCAGTCTGTTTCCTACAACTAATCTCTGAAACAGCTGAATCAAATTTGATGGGACTTTCATTTGCAGTAAGGGGATGTCCATTAATCACGTGAGGCCCAGAGGAGAGAGAGGGGATGGAAGAAAAAAAATTACGAAATATCACAAAGTCTAAAAAGTTCTTAAAAACATTACTTGATTAATGAACAGACCCTATACCTAGCTAATATTATAAGGATGAACTTAGGCTACTTTTATCAAAAAAATATATTTATTTTAATGAATAAGTAAAAAAGAGATAATTCTCTTATTATTTTGTTATTGCGTAATCTCGATAACAAAATATTGTAGAACCCAATAAAATAGTGAACAATTTCTGATTTAAAAAGAGAAGGTTATGCATATAAATATAATTGATGTGTCCGTTTGTAATTTTAAATAAATGCGTATGAAAGTATACACGGTACTGACAACAAAATTAATAACTTTAAAATTTTTGTCCGTCTATCTGTCACTCAGTTTGTTACGGCTAATATCTAAAACAGCTGGACCTATTTTGACGAAACTTTCAAACAGAAAGCTAATGTAATAAGGAACAAAATTGAAACCAATGAAATAGTGAACAACATCTAATTCAAATAGGGAAGATATATGTACATATGTTATATAAATATAATAATTTAGAAAATAATATATTTACTGGGTAATTTTTTTACTGGATATGATAGATCAAATCCGAAACTATAAGCAATAGCGAAAAATAATTAAAGGAGTAACAGAGCCGATTTCAATAAAAACTAAAACTATATAATTAGTTTTTTTTTTAAATAAGTTCTCCTAGCCAGAAACGAACACATTGATTTTGGAAATAAATAACATTCTGTATTATTGCGCCACCTGATACTGTCACATATTATAAGAATCAACTTCAGAGAGGTATTAGTATATAGTTAACAACAACTGCAACAAAAAGAAAGGGCTAATTTTTTACAAAATTCTCTCAAATTCATACATTAATTAAATCTTTTGTAATTCTTCAAAAAAACGATCATACCTAAAAGTGAAATTTAAAATTATAACGGGATGTTGTAACGCTAATAGCGGGTGAGTACAATAGCCGAGTCCAGTGAAATGTAGATTTTCAATAAATTGATTCATCTTTTTAGGAATTATCTAAACCTTCTTAGGTAACGGAGTAGGTGACAGAGACCAAAACAAACGTCACATTCTATCAACTTTGTTTAGCTCACATAGAAAAAATAGACAAACATAAAAGAAGTTACTGTGAGTTATTCATTTTATATATTTTTGATTGTATTCTTTACACTCTTCCTTACTTTAGTAGGTGACTAGCATTTTGATGCAAATAAACAAATCGTTCGAAGTAATGCAGACTTTTTTCTAAACTTACCGGGACCCATGATTTAACCCACATATTTGATTATGTATATTTGATATATATAGAATCGATTACTTAACTTCTAATTCATGTATAGATTTAATGTTATTTTGTTAAAAAATAAATCTTTTCCTTTAATTTGTCTCTTACTATTACTTTCCAAAAGTTGATTCTTACAAGTGACACTATTAGGTAGATAATACAGAATGTATTTTTTTAATAAGTGGGTTCAATTCCTGGTCAGGAGGTCACCCATGTTTTGACGTTTTTAGAATTAAATGGCAAGTCTGAGTTTATTTTAATTTGTTCGCGTCAAAGTTTTAGAAAAGGATCCCGAGGGTTCCATTGTTTAAAATCGCTAACATAGATAATTCAGCCCTGACGATCGCTATGATATAGTAGTACTGAATATACCTATTACGGCCATGGTTGGCTATTTGTATAAATATTTGTTCCAATTTCTCGGTGTTTGTCGTTGTGGGTCTCCCCACTGGGCCTCTCTAACGATTAGTGAAAATTTGTGTAGTGTCTTGTACGATGGTGCCGAACCACTAATATGCGAGTTAGACTAGCACTGCATCCATTTTACTTAAGATTGTAAAAATTTCGTCCAAGTGACTTTTTTGGGGTCAGCTCGGATCATATCGGATTACGGAAAGATCTTAAATTTATAAGAGTAAAGTAATATTTATAGAAAGGATTTTTTAATTGTTGAAGGAAATATATTCGTCACTATCGCAAATTTCGTGGCCGGAGAACCAATCAACAGTTGGTAGCATATTACACAATTTATACAGGTGACTGCAAAATTTTCAATTGCCACTTTGCCATTACTTTTAAAATAAATTTTGATTATAATTGTCAAATTAAAACATAAATAATGAGTCAATCGGTCACCATTAGTTGACTCAACATTAAAACAGAAAGTTAAAAATAAAATAATATTTACATTTTATCTAATTGATAAAATTTAAACTCTTAACCATTACTCTGCAATATTCGGAAATTAGCTTTTTAAATACATTGCAATGATAATACTCGTAATATTATGCAACTTAATGCTTATAATTTATTATAGATTTTATGACTAGTCCGCACTGTAGCTCTACTCACGCGCACGAACCGTGCAGGCTACACCCCTCAAATAACTTTGGCCATATCACGTGTCATAGGCACCGTGGGATTGGCAGGACATTGCTCTCTGACCTTGACAGGAGCTAGATTTCGGGTAGGATTCCCGACTAATGTCGGTAGTGAATATCGAAATTACCTAGGGTAGTATTTGAGAATATTCATTACTTGTCATGTCTGTAGCAGATACTCAAGCCGGATCCGCTCCGGCCCGTACCTCTTTTTACTAAGCTTGATTCCCACCCTACTCCAGAGTTCAGACTCTGTTTATACTCTTATTGGAGCCACTCACTCAAATCACAACTCCTCATCCCTTATAGATTGTTAGTCATTACCGGTAGCAGCTCTATAGCAGACTACAGAGTTACTGCTTGCTATGTTTTCTAGAGTACACCACGACCTACACATAACCCCTTCATGAGATGTATGCATAGGACAACATGACTAATGTAGTCGTCGTACGACTCCCGCAGCGGCAAGAAGAAGAAATAAAAAAGGAAATAAAACAGACTTCGATAAAAATAACAGAAAAGCTAGATTTTTGTATAAACTGTTATTTATTATCTTATTATATTATATTAGTATTGTCTATAAAAGAATATGTTCTTGCTGGATTGGCTAGATAGCCAAATTTAGATAAATTTGACACTTTTAAGTAACGACAACTTTATCCTATCATAAAGAGAAAAAAACTTATATTTGATATACAACCAATGTGAATATTTTATGTTATATCTTTAACAGTTAACCTACAAACGCTTAGCACGTGTTGACGACCATTTCGATTTATTTATGCAAATGTTTTGAAAAATTAATGGCGAAACAAATTACATATTGAATTATTTGTGAGGATCTTAATAGCTAGTAATTATATATATTATAACTAGTAATGGTTATTTAACTATAAATCTTAATTAAAACTAGAATTTCTGTAAGACATAAAAAGTTTCTTAAATTTTCCGCCCAAAAATATCCAAAAAATATCTATATTATATTCCTAAGATTCACGTGGACCACACTGTTCGTGCAAATATACAAGTGTAAACCAGTCTTTATATAATCAAAAAAAGATAACTTTATCCGATTAGACGATAAATATTGTCTCCAGTAGACTATCGTCGCCAGTGCTCCTAGCAAAGTCATATCGACACATCGTCTTATTACAATTTTTTTTATTTAACTTTTACTGTACAAATATATTTGATACATAAGATACAGTTCCTTGGTAAGTAAATAAGTAATTTTATTTGCAGTTTCAATTCATTTATACTATACACTTCTAGTCAACAATTTGAATCAATGAAAGTATTTAAAATTTGCTTGGTGTCAGTAAAATTATTTAAAAAAATCGAAAAAGTATTTTATAGCTAGTTTTTATATATCTGAACTAAAGTGTTTTACATTAGAACAACAAAATTCGAGTATCACCCTTCTTTTGTAAAGTAATTCAACCGTTGCTAAAATGTTTTCATTTTTTTTCTACAGTAAACGATCATGACAAAAATAAAGGCCGGACCTGTTGTTGACATTCTCGGCGATGAAATGACCCGCATTATTTGGGATCTGATCAAGGATAAATTAATCTTACCATTTTTGGACATTGAATTACACACTTACGACTTAGGCATGGAATACCGTGACAAAACTGATGATCAAGTGACGATCGATTGCGCTAATGCCATTAAAAAATATAATGTTGGTATTAAATGCGCTACTATTACACCCGATGAGGCAAGAGTAGAAGAATTTAAACTAAAAAAGATGTGGAAGAGTCCAAATGGTACAATTCGTAATATTCTCGGAGGAACTGTTTTTAGAGAGCCTATCATTTGTAAAAATATTCCTCGTCTAGTTAATGGTTGGGAAAAACCTATTATAATCGGACGTCATGCTCATGCCGACCAATATAAAGGTACTGATTTTGTAGTTCCTGGAGAAGGCAAACTTGAACTTGTGTTCACTCCACCATCTGGGGAACCAATAAAGCATGTTGTAAATGAATATAAAGGCCCCGGTGTCGCTCTTGGTATGTTCAATACAGACGCGTCTATTATAGACTTTGCTCATTCTTCATTCAAATATGCATTGGAAAGGAAATATCCTCTTTACTTGAGCACTAAAAATACCATTCTCAAAAAATATGACGGTCGTTTCAAGGACATTTTCCAAGAAATTTATGAAAAGGATTACAAGGCTCAGTTCGACGCTGCGGGTATTTGGTATGAACATCGTTTAATCGACGATATGGTTGCCTATGCTATGAAGTCTGAGGGTGGCTTCGTATGGGCTTGTAAGAATTACGACGGTGATGTTCAGTCTGACTCGGTGGCTCAGGGGTACGGGTCGCTGGGTCTTATGACCTCAGTTTTAGTTTGTCCCGATGGCAAAACTGTAGAGGCCGAAGCAGCTCATGGAACTGTCACCAGACACTTCCGCTTCTACCAACAAGGAAAAGAGACCTCTACAAATCCCATTGCCTCAATATTTGCATGGACCAGAGGACTCCTCCATCGCGCTAAGTTAGATAATAACTCCGCGCTCCAACGATTTGCTGAAACTCTGGAACATGTTTGTATTTCCACAATTGAATCAGGCATTATGACTAAAGATCTTGCAATCTGCATCAAAGGTATGAACAATATACAGAGGTCCGATTATTATGAGACATTCGAATTTATAGATAAGCTGGCTGAAAATTTAAGAAAAAGTTTGTAAAAATAACTACTCATATAATATCTATAGTTAGACGTAGGTATAAGCAAATTATTGGATGTTTATCAATTTGTATTTCATATATACAATAGTATTATAATAATCGTTATTATTATATTACAATTATTTGCTTAATAAATCAATTAATATTAAAAAAATGTTTGCCTTATTTATAAAAATATTATTTTATCATTTGAAACAATCAAAATATAACTGACAAGATAGATGTGTACAAATTTTGAAAATAATTTTTTTTAGCTAGATTTAGATTTTTACGATGCTTGCTTTGTAATGTTTATTTATAGGCAGGGAAAAATAGTTATTAGCAAACGTCTTATTCGACTAAGTCCATCACGAACATTGTAGAACGTGCAATTATCTTCATTTGTCACCTTTTTTTAAATTTCTGTTTCGTCTATTTAATGAGACTGATAATATTAGTGAGAGTGTTGGAAGAGGGTTAGCCTCTTCCTTATTCCTTTCTTTACTTCCTATTCAATTTCCTCCTTTATTTCTTTTTAAATTAGCAATGCATTTGTTGCTTCTCTGGTGCTGCATATGTCCATGGTCGGCGGTGATCACTTAACATTAGGTGCCCCGTCTACTCGTCTATCAGATATTTTTATATTAAAAAAAAAAAAAAAAACAAAAAGCTAAAGTTTTGAGCAAGATTTTTTAGATCTGCGATTGAATTTTGTCACTCATACGAATTATTTAGGCGCACTATGCTTGTACAAAGTGTTGTTGGAAGACATTCAAAGATGGCACCGCTTGTCGCACCCTTAAACGTATGAAAAATATATGGAATGTTGATTATCGTTTGTTTTTCATATTTAATATAACGGGTCTTATCGCGATAACTAATGGTAGTAATACCTTTTTATTGCCCGACGTTTCGACGAAGTTACATTCGCCGTGGTCACGAGCTGACTGGTGTACCGCGCGCCCTCCGGCGACGAGTGCGCGAGTTTTCTTCGCCTACCCTCACAATATTAATATTGTCTTTACCGTTATTATAATGCTGGGAGCACACCACACTAACACAATCGGTTCGCGCGAACATTGTTCGAGGTACTTCACTTTTGTTAAATTTATTTATCACCGGGTTCCAAGCGGCCGACAATTTAAATCCGTCATCGCGATTGAAGGTTTTATGTTTTTTAATTTCAATTGCTTCCCGTACTAAGCGGCAATAATAATTTTTGTCCGTCGAGAGAACCTTTGGGTCATGAAGCTCAATCCAATGGTTTGTTCCCGAGTTTAACAGATGGTCAGCCACTGCGGATTTTTCTGTCTGTCTGTTTTTCACCGCCGCTATGTGTTCTTTGACCCTATCCGCTATGGTACGTTTAGTTTGGCCAATATAAGAAGTGCCACAGCTACAATTTATCTTGTATACACCCGGCGTTTGAA
Organism: Hypolimnas misippus; assembly: GCA_037950945.1. Lineage (NCBI taxonomy): Eukaryota > Metazoa > Arthropoda > Insecta > Lepidoptera > Nymphalidae > Hypolimnas > Hypolimnas misippus. The sequence goes on from JBBEEQ010000024.1 coordinate 5,997,468, forward strand.
AAGGGATGACATCCTTCGGCGTGCGTAAGCATTTACAGACTTTTGTCAAAGGGGTAAATACGGTCTTGATGGAGTAACTCTTCAATATCGTTCCAACTTTGTCCGTTATTCCCTTGACGTATGGCAGAAATGCTGGTTGACGGCTAACCTCCGGTTGTTTTTCCTTCCTACCTCGTGGTTTAATACTATCACTTACCCGATATCCATTGCGTTTTAGTACCTCCTGAATATGTGTCAGCTCGTGATCGAGATGATCAGGGTCGCATAGATCTAAAGCCCGATTTGTAAGTGAATTTGTTACCGAATTAAGATGGCGCGGGTGGTGATGTGAGGTGGCGTGAAGATACCTATCCGTGTGTGTCGATTTTCGGTGTACTTTATATCCAACAGAACCATCAGGCCTAACTAGGATCTTGGTATCAAGAAATGCTAACGATCTTTCCGACTCTAATTCGTATGTGAATTTTATTTTGGGGTGTATAGAATTAAGATGACCCAAATATTGTTCTACGTCGTGTTTGTTTCCCCTTATAATGCAAAAAATGTCGTCAACATACCTCTTCCACAATTTAATTATTGGCGGTCCAGAAGACAAAGCTTTTTCTTCAAAATATTCCATCCAAATGTTGGCCAATACAGGTGCTATAGGACTACCCATAGCCACTCCATCAATTTGAATGTAATACTCACCACCGTACAAGAAGTAGTTTCCGTTCAGACAATTTTCAAGTAGAACAATGATAGTGTCGGAGAGACCGTGTAATACCAATTTATCTTTAACAACATCTAAACAATCTTTTTTAGGAACGCTGGTAAATAAAGATTCTACATCAAAACTTACCATTATGTCACCGGGTTCCAGTCTGAGATTTCTTACGATGTCAATAAAATGCCTGGAGTCTTTCACGAAGGACGAAGTCCCACCTATTAAAACCTTCAGTACCGAACAAAGATGTTTAGCCAAATTGTAAGTTGGTGCATTAATTTGACTTACTATTGGTCGCAGTGGCACAAGAGGTTTGTGTACTTTTGGCAGACCATATAGTTTCGGTGGTTGAACAACTGTCGGTTTATATAAATACCTGTACTCCTCCTCCGTGAAGTGATTCTGATGGTCCCTAATTAGTGTCCGTACGCGACGAGTTTCTCTTGCTGTTGGGTCATATTTCACTAATTTGTACGTGTCTGTATCCGCGAGCATGTTCCGTATCTTTTTATCATAGTCATCGGTATCAAGTATGACCGTAGCATTACCTTTGTCCGCTTTTAACACTAATATGTTTTTATTTTTCCTAAGGTTAATAAGTGCTAAGCGTTCTTCATTACTAACATTGCTTTTTGGTAGCCGTGACTTGCGTAAAACAACAGCGATATCTTGTCTAATAGTTTCGGCGTCTTTAGCGGGTATATTGTTCTTTACTATTGTTTCCTCGATGTTACTTATTATATTCTCATACGGAACACGTTTAGGTGTTAAAGCGAAATTCATCCCTTTAGCTAAAATAGATCTTGTTGGTTCGTCAATAGTGACACTTGAAAGATTAACAATGGCCTCCGTCGATTTCAAATTTCCGTTATTTTTCAACGGTTCTCTCGACTGGCTACCTCCTGACATATTAGATCGCGCGAGTAATTTTTCAAACTTACGTTCGTGGCTATTTAAACACTGTTCATAAGTTCGAACCGCTTGTTGGTAAGTCACTCGATCACAAAGGTTAAAGTCACTAATCGACAACCCGCTACTACACTCATTGTGCACTTCGTACAGTTCACTTTCCACAGCATTTAATTTTTGTCTGGTATTGCGAATCAACTGTCTCAATAGCCGGAGGCTAGCTTCCCGTAGAATTCCTTCCGAACGCGCAATATCTACCCGTGGTTTTATACGCACACAAGTAGGTATGATGTTACACTCGCGACATTTAACTAAAAATGACAACGATAATTCAAGACGCACTCGTTTTTTACGGAGAAATTCTAGATGTTTTATTTTATAAACAAAATCCGGCCCGTATCGGTTTGTAATTATATATTTTAAACTTTCGCGATTTATATTATTCATATTTAATATAACGGGTCTTATCGCGATAACTAATGGTAGTAATACCTTTTTATTGCCCGACGTTTCGACGAAGTTACATTCGCCGTGGTCACGAGCTGACTGGTGTACCGCGCGCCCTCCGGCGACGAGTGCGCGAGTTTTCTTCGCCTACCCTCACAATATTAATATTGTCTTTACCGTTATTATAATGCTGGGAGCACACCACACTAACACAATCGGTTCGCGCGAACATTGTTCGAGGTACTTCACTTTTGTTAAATTTATTTATCACCGGGTTCCAAGCGGCCGACAATTTAAATCCGTCATCGCGATTGAAGGTTTTATGTTTTTTAATTTCAATTGCTTCCCGTACTAAGCGGCAATAATAATTTTTGTCCGTCGAGAGAACCTTTGGGTCATGAAGCTCAATCCAATGGTTTGTTCCCGAGTTTAACAGATGGTCAGCCACTGCGGATTTTTCTGTCTGTCTGTTTTTCACCGCCGCTATGTGTTCTTTGACCCTATCCGCTATGGTACGTTTAGTTTGGCCAATATAAGAAGTGCCACAGCTACAATTTATCTTGTATACACCCGGCGTTTGAAAAGGGATGACATCCTTCGGCGTGCGTAAGCATTTACAGACTTTTGTCAGAGGGGTAAATACGGTCTTGATGGAGTAACTCTTCAATATCGTTCCAACTTTGTCCGTTATTCCCTTGACGTATGGCAGAAATGCTGGTTGACGGCTAACCTCCGGTTGTTTTTCCTTCCTACCTCGTGGTTTAATACTATCACTTACCCGATATCCATTGCGTTTTAGTACCTCCTGAATATGTGTCAGCTCGTGATCGAGATGATCAGGGTCGCATAGATCTAAAGCCCGATTTGTAAGTGAATTTGTTACCGAATTAAGATGGCGCGGGTGGTGATGTGAGGTGGCGTGAATCATCTTAATTCTATACACCCCAAAATAAAATTCACATACGAATTAGAGTCGGAAAGATCGTTAGCATTTCTTGATACCAAGATCCTAGTTAGGCCTGATGGTTCTGTTGGATATAAAGTACACCGAAAATCGACACACACGGATAGGTATCTTCACGCCACCTCACATCACCACCCGCGCCATCTTAATTCGGTAACAAATTCACTTACAAATCGGGCTTTAGATCTATGCGACCCTGATCATCTCGATCACGAGCTGACACATATTCAGGAGGTACTAAAACGCAATGGATATCGGGTAAGTGATAGTATTAAACCACGAGGTAGGAAGGAAAAACAACCGGAGGTTAGCCGTCAACCAGCATTTCTGCCATACGTCAAGGGAATAACGGACAAAGTTGGAACGATATTGAAGAGTTACTCCATCAAGACCGTATTTACCCCTTTGACAAAAGTCTGTAAATGCTTACGCACGCCGAAGGATGTCATCCCTTTTCAAACGCCGGGTGTATACAAGATAAATTGTAGCTGTGGCACTTCTTATATTGGCCAAACTAAACGTACCATAGCGGATAGGGTCAAAGAACACATAGCGGCGGTGAAAAACAGACAGACAGAAAAATCCGCAGTGGCTGACCATCTGTTAAACTCGGGAACAAACCATTGGATTGAGCTTCATGACCCAAAGGTTCTCTCGACGGACAAAAATTATTATTGCCGCTTAGTACGGGAAGCAATTGAAATTAAAAAACATAAAACCTTCAATCGCGATGACGGATTTAAATTGTCGGCCGCTTGGAACCCGGTGATAAATAAATTTAACAAAAGTGAAGTACCTCGAACAATGTTCGCGCGAACCGATTGTGTTAGTGTGGTGTGCTCCCAGCATTATAATAACGGTAAAGACAATATTAATATTGTGAGGGTAGGCGAAGAAAACTCGCGCACTCGTCGCCGGAGGGCGCGCGGTACACCAGTCAGCTCGTGACCACGGCGAATGTAACTTCGTCGAAACGTCGGGCAATAAAAAGGTATTACTACCATTAGTTATCGCGATAAGACCCGTTATATTAAATATGAATAATATAAATCGCGAAAGTTTAAAATATATATATCGTTTGTTTATTTGAAAGAAAAATTATGAGATATTGAAACAATAATGTTTTTATTGTGAAATTTACACTTTAATTCAAAATAACTATACTTGCTAAATTTATTAACTCTAACTTTGCTTTTAGTTCTAAATCTGTAGTAAATTCTTTTATTTAAATAACAAATAATAGGAAACTGAAAATAAAAAAAAACCCGACACTGAATTCATTGAGACCATTTCAACGAGTTCTAACACGATCTTCTGCTGTAAGTTGTTGAGGACTTGTGTGTCTTGTTGATTCCAGATTATATTGCAGCATCAAATAAAACAACTATGTGATTTTAATATCTTATAATATAATAATATAGTAAATTAATATAATATTATTATTATTATATATATTATATATATTTATATAATAGTAAATTACGGCCAGTAGAAGTTGTTCAGATCCTTTCAACAACTGGAAAAGAGCTGATAAACATTAAACGTTTGAACGGATCTTCATAAATGATAGATGAAAACTATTTTGGATTCCATCTTGGATTGAAAGCTTTCAAAAAAAATCACATCAAAATTAGTCAACACGTTCAGAAGCTACAATGCCACAAATAGACACAGATTCAAAGATAGACAAGTACATACTTCAATATTATAACAGCCATCTTTTTACGTGTAGAAAAAAAGCCCCTGGATTAAAATAAAATATTCTTAAAACTTTGCAAAGTAGAGAGTATCTGACTCTAAATAAAAGCTTAAAAAGCTTTCATTTTATAATTGTGTTAGTTACAAAGTTAGAATAATTCCCAACACAATTCCAATATGAGCGTTTGTTTTGAAAAAAAGTAGTGATTGGTAAGAAGGATTATATATTCGTTGCAACAATTAATTTAATACGATTAAAATTAAATTGCAAACATATTCATAAAAATTATAATTTTATTCCTACTCTCCACTTACGGCCTTACTATAGTAATCAAAATATTCGAATGCTTAATACTACTCAAGTATTTTATATCAAACTAAGATGTAGTGAGTAAAACGCGACAAAAATCGTTTTCGCTTTCTATAGGTACCAGGAGACCCTTTGAGGCAATCAAAAAATAACTTTTCTTAGTGAATTACCGGAGGCGGTTGACGCGGTTTCCCCTACAAGAACGTCCCTCCCGCCATTTCTCCCTCCGTAGAGTGGGCCATTCAGAGACGGTTCGCGAAGCTCTCACGGTGCTTACTCCTTCAGTTTAGCGGGCAAGCCGACACAATACACTTGTGTACACCCGGCGCATAGCTATTTGGCGGGAACGAAGATCGCGCGATTCGTAAACCAAAACATAAAAGAACCACTCATTTCAGCGTTAGTGTTTCCCGTGGACCATGCATAAAAAATCTAGATTACACATGCTTTTGAAATGGCTCATCGTAGTGAACATTTTGGTAAGTTATCGAGAAATGCTTCTAGAGTCCCTTACTAAAAACAAAAAACTACTATTGATTTTAATAATAAGAAAAATGTTTTACTTTAAATAGACAGAAAAACAAATAGCTGTAACGATTACAAATTTGTTATGATAGATTTACTGCACCATTTATGATAATTGTATTATATCTTTCTTTGCGTGCATTTTTTATAAATGCCAATAAAATTTTCATCCGAATTATTTTTTTTAAATAAATAAAAATATTAAGAAAAAGTGTTGAAATGCATTCACTATAGTAGTATATACATCAGTTATTTACTAAAACAATCCGTAATTTGAAGCATTATTTTGAAAACATAAGACAATCATTTACTTTTTTATCTATAAACGCATCAAGTGGAAACCGCTGCGCTGGTCAAACTTTGAAGAAAATAATGAGGAAAGCTCCGATTGAAAAAAAAATTGAAGGTTCTGGAGAGATACTTGAACCATTCTATCCACATATCCAAACTCCGCGTATAGTCGAGGGTACTTACTGCACGCATAAAAAATAAATAAACCAAACTAATCTAACAAAAAAGATACTCTATACTATACTACAATACATATTTTATGTATATACATTTACTATATTTTAAACTAAGAAAACGCTCGGATTACAAGTTCATTACCATAACTAATAGGTGACCGACTACTGACTGTAGGTATCTATTGCAACATTTCGAAATATTTTAATAGTCTCCGCCCAGAAGCATCGAAAGTCGATTGACGTAATAATACGCTTAAACTTCGAATCGCTATATATCTATATCGAAGGGCGTAGATAAATGCATACAACGCTGAAGAACCGCTAGACTGCCATATCAATTACTAGCGCCGCTCGGGTGCACCCAATTACTAGCTCTGCTTCACATGATTCCTATTCATAACCGTAAGATTACTGGAAGAATCCTCGAGCACGCGAGCTCGCTCAAGGAGTTACTTCAAACTTACATTTAGTGCCCTCTCGTAACCTGAGTTTTACTCGGCGTTTGTTTGTAGCGTTTGTTCTTTTTACAAACGAAACTTTTTGTAGCACCTATTGAGTCTTTGTTGGACGTTTCACAAAAAAATGTGAAACGAAAACTCTTTATTCGATGTTTGTCGCTCAATTGCGTAAATTGGATGGTTTATGATAATGGCCATTAAAAAAAACCATAACATTTTATACAATGAAAATCAGAATCTTTATAAACACTATTCTATAAAGAGATCTTTTTTTGTACACAACCAATTGCTTGATAAAGAAAAGTCGGTTGCAGATAGGTGGATCTTAAAATGATTCCAATGAATGATTTACGCATGGAAAGACTTGTCTGTATATTTATTTCAAATTTATGTTTATGAATATAAAGTTACCTTACAAAATTATATTCGAAACTGCTACTTCTTAAAGCGCTTTATTATTGAACATAATAGTTAGTTAATATGCGTACACAATAAATAAAACAATTCTAAATCTTTATCCATCGTATAAGTCGACAGATAAAAAATGACAACACAACGAAGCATAGAAATTCCGTAAAATTTCACATTATACCGACACAAAAGGCGACTTCAAGTCGAATCGATATAGTAATTATATTATCTTCTATGTCATTATCGATGGTATAATAGCCCACCTAGTTTACAGAATTTTGATTAAAGTTACATAAGAAGCGCTAGGAGGACGAAGCAAAGGCGTGGGAATTGCCGAGCGTGCAATCAGGGAATGTCGGGAGGGTGCTCAATTACCTACGCGATCTGTTTTTATTGCGATACTCTTTGATGCTGTGAAACCATCTCCATTAGATCAGCTTTAGATGCTTCGCAATGTTTTTCTTGATTTTATTGATTTATTTTGAGCATTCGAATTGATATGGAACATTTCTATCGATAAATTTTCAATTCTTTGGTTAATGGCTTTTAGTTGTGCCAATTAAACACATGTTATTTCGCCGCAAATTTAGGTTTTAATATATTGTTGTCAATTCTAGATTACCTGGATAAAAGGAAGAAAATAAATTGCGATATAATTTTAAAAATATTATTTTTTTTTTATTTTAATTTTAGGCACCTTGCCTCACTGTGACATCGATAGTTACTTAAGTTTAATATAGTTATTTTTAGTATTAAAATAGGTTTCGAAAATTTTGTCAAATTAGTAATTAGTTAAATAATCTATTTAACACTAACAGAATTTAATATTGTTAGATTAGTTTTATACAGACAGTACCTGTTGAGACTATACTATAAACGTAGTATATTTGTATATATATTTATACCTTAGTAGGTACTCAGCAAACATTATTGTGGTTAACACCGCGCGGTATTATTTTCGCCATTGATGCTTGTGATTGTCTTACACGTAATGTTTGTTTACTGAATGCATCTTTGCCGAGAAAGGGCCATTACTAAAGCTAATAGACTTTACTCGAAAAGTTGTTTTATTTTCAAACTACTCTTAAACATTAAACCAATGTTCACTTTAAATCTATTTTCTTGCACTAAAATCCTACACCCGAGCTAATTTACTTTGCATAACTGGTACACGGCGGAAGACGGTTTTTTTCTCACTTTGGATGAAATTATCCAATGGGTGTTTTTCTTTTTTTAACCAATTACGATTCAGATCGCTAGCGACAGTCTCTGTTACATTGTTTGTGAACGTTTACACTCACATAATTATTAGCGTACTTACAATTTGAATATAGAGCGATTTTAATAAGGATCAATTAGTTTAAATCAATTTACGGCTTGCATCACATTTTCTACCTCTTAATTTTCAATGGAATTTCAAACACAATAAATAATGAAGTCGTTGAAAGGAAATAGAATTTTGAATGAAATAATTATGTTCACTACATATTTTTTACTACTATGAAATTAAAACATCAATAATGTTAAGGTTTTCTTTGTAATTTTTATATTACAACTTGGCTTTTATTTTTTATTTGTTAAATTCAATAATAATTTTTGTATAGAAAACTAAATAATAAGTTTCGAAAATAAATTTCAGGTTAGTAAAACGAAATATTATACCATTGTAATAAGACTTATTGATATCATGTTTTTCGGGTCGGTTTTCTGTTTGAAAAGATTAAATGTTCTTTATTGACATTATCAGAACTGCTGCGAAATATTCTCTGTGAAAGTCAAGATTATATGGCGAGGATCGTGACTTGCTGTCGATATTCATCTCAAAACAATTTTTTGCATTAACCTTTCAATGGTTTTAAATAGCTGCGAATTGTTAATCACACGTTTGCATGACTTTTCCTTTTTCAAACTTGCAACCTGAAAATTATAGAAATGACCTATATGAAAGGTTCTATAGAATAATTATATACATATTTTAATATAGTCATTTGATTACAATATATTGTAAAACAAGGAAACAACGCATACAGCTTTAAAAAAATTAAGAGAAAACTACGGAAAATACTTGTTATTTTTTATCTGTTTTTAAAGAATATAAGCTAACATCATGTGGGCGAAGCCGTAAACAAACACTTATATTAAACATCTCGATGCGTCCATCCCATAGATAAATATGTACGGTATACAATTTAGATTAACAAGGTAAATCTTTTTTTTTTTTTTAATTTTTGTTTCATCAACAAACAGAAAACTTTATTTCTTATTTATATTACCATATATAGTTACAGTTTAAGGCCTTTGTTTATTATTTTATCAGTTACTTCCCTTTATTGCTTTTCATAAATTACAATCAACATGTTATTCGCCATGAATTTAAATAACTTGATCTATTAGGCATATTACAGATTAATCTATATCGTGATATCACATCTAAAAATACTGCATTCCGAATAACGATTAATTTTCTTTTTTCTTGTCATGACTATACTAAATTTTTACGCACAGAATCAAATTCAGAAACACATTATAACGGCGCTAAAGTTTTATGTATTCATCTCCGTATAAGTTAATTGTGTAAGTCGAACATCGCCCATACCCGATACGCTACACAATGATCTTATAATTGTTGATCTAATTCCATTTTATTCGAATAAAGAATTCAACAAATTGAATTTTATCACAACACAATGGCTCGTGTTATCATCACGCATTTCGTTCAAATAATCTTAAATGTTATCTTTTTGAGCTACCCGAAACTAGGCATATAGTTACCGTTAAATACCTTTTTAAATTTGACATCATATTAGTAACTTAATACGCTTGCGTAGGCGCAATTAATATTAATTAGATGAATTCCTACACAACTACAGGTACCGCGAAAGAAAACATACCGTGTAATATGAATATGTGTTTAAATATATTAATATTTAATTTTTTATTTGATGCATGTAGATATTATATATTTTAACATACAAGTATAAAATATATTATCTCTAAGAAATTCTTCAATGTACCTGCATCATCACAATTTATCGCTTAAATACCTAAGCGCAATATGTTATACGATTCAGTAAACCCAGGCCTTTATGGCGAGTTGACCTAAGGTCTAGAAGCATTAAATCAAGTCTTGGTATGCTGGTGAATCGGCTGGTCATAGCAGTACCGTTGCGTGGTCAAGTAGGTGTGCCTGCGACCCTGTTTGCCCTATCGATCCATATATGAACCGCCTAGTGCCTGGAACTTCCAATATCGATTTGTTAACTTTTAACTTATACATATATATATAGATATTAAATATAACATAGTAAGTATATGATTTTCATTATCTGTTTAATTACTTTTTAATAATAAGATCTAAAATAACATTTTGTAACGTTGAACATTTTTGTTGCATTTAAACTTCATTTTAAAAGTTAGAAATATTTAAAAAAAAAAACAACTATCTGCGACGTATGTACCTTAGAGTCGATTGATACTCATTGCTATATGATATTCGACGTATGAAAATATGTTAATTTTCTGTTAACATCATTATTGATTCTATAACGGTTTGTCCCGAAAATACGTTCTCAATTAATTTAATTCAGTCGCTTCGTGTGTCGTTCCACTTGTACCTGTCACGAATATAATCCATTATGAAGATGTTCAAATTAAAATAATAGGCGAATGTTTGCAAATGTTAATTGGTACATCTCTTTTGCCATATCAGCGTTTAATTCAATTAAAAAAATGACAGGCGATGTCAGCATGTCGTAGAAATAAGACAGCTCACAAAAAAATCGTTACGGTCAATCTGCGCTAGAGCCTTATCCGCTTCAACATCTGACCAACACACGACCCACTTGTTGCGGACAAGAGAAAAACTAATCAGGATAGCCGACATTAATTAACACAGTTAGTTCCCACACAAAAGAAGATGTAAGCACGAATAAAAGCATAACGGAAACTTATGTTGTGTTGTTGCACAATTCCGTTAACAATGACAGACAAGAAAATTACTTAGACAAGAAATAGTTATTATTATATTTAGAATTTTTGACATGTGTAAAGGAAATATAGATATATTTATAAAATTAAAGGAGAATTATACTAAGCTTTCTTCTTTGAAAGCTTAACATCATGAAATATTTGCTTCATATTTTGAGCGAAAACTAATACATCTTTTGAAATTCTATCTTAATTAGACATACAATTTTCGGATAAAATTTTCTCTCGATTTCAGAAATCAATGTTTGTGATATTGTGGTGGCCAGTGCGTGCCCCTTGCGAGGGTGGCAGACCCCCTTTATAAATCACTGTCCGAAATACGCTCAGAATTTCTATAACTTAGCAAATAATCCCGATGGTCGAACACGCGTTAGTTCATGGGGACAATTGTTACTCTCGACATTGACATCGCAAATTAATTATTTCTACAAATTGATCGCATCGTTTCGTTTTTGAAAATAAGCATTTGCAGTAAATAATTCATTTAAGCGCGTAAGTATTAAATTTGTTTAAGTATATTTTGTGCTTATGAACAGTAATGTACTCCAGTATTTACATGCATGTTTCTTTTTCATATTCTATATTAGGTTTCCGTCGTCTTTTTCCTATTTAAGCCCGGCTTTGAGCCTTACAATGTAACTACACAACACACGTATTTTTTTCAATTTAACATCGTGTATATATAAGCATTACTGGTACCCTTACAACGTTTATTGAAACAGATTAGAAGAAAACCGTAATAAAAAGGTATTAACAGTAATACCCAATTATAGAATCCACACTAAATCGTCACTCGGATCGAGAAGAAGATTAGTTTTCCAACAGTGGGGAGACGAACCCCAGTGACATGTTTTCATAACATTGGCCGGACAGAATCTTTAAAAATTGAATAAAATGCTCGTATCTATAATATATAAAGTACGGCCAACACACGTCTCTTTAGATTGCGATGATTATGATTCAATTTCTTTATTTCTTTAAAATGATTTGACTTTTTTTAAGGTAAGGTAAACATCAATATGATTAAAGATACGAACATTAGATGCAGTAGATTTCTTAAATACTGTTTATTATATTTATTTATCTCTAATAGTACATAAAAAATCTAATTTGTCTATTCGTTTAAGCATCACGAATAAATCAGCTGTTCTATGAAAATCGTTCTACTAGTTTATAAAATTTACAATATAAACAAATACATCATGATAATGTAACATCAACAATAATGATTTACACAAACTTTTGTCGCCATAATAACAGTTGTCATTTCTCATATTTCGAACAATAATAAATTTTTAGGGTGAAAGTTTAAAATTTTTCTCATAAACGTTTTCGTAAAAAATATGCATGTGAAATAGGCAGTGAAAGCTGACAATTTAAAATGTCCTTTGAAAAAACGTTTGCTAACGACGGTTACCTCGTTTGCGAGCGTTTAAAATTAAATAAGTTGATACGGGTTGTCTAGACGGGGTAGTCGCGGGCGGGTCTCCTGGGACACAGTGATATTGATACGATATTAACTTGACATTTAATACTCCTTTCAAGATTGAGATTAGGATTCTCTATAAACCACAAATTTTAATACTTTTGAAATTATTATGTTTTTTTTTTTAATCATATGTTCGTGATTTTTTTCATATATATTTTCGTCGTAAAATAGTAACAGATTTTAAAAAGTTTCATTGAGTAATAGGACAATTTTATATATGTATATATATATATATATATATATATATATATATATAGTTTTTGGGCTACTTTTCAGATTTGTATTTTTATGTTTGGTCCGTATTTAGGTTTAACTAACATAAAAAATAAAAATAACCAAAGCCATAAATAAAATTAACAAACCATAAGAAACACAAATTACGTTGTCACTAATACGAATATACAATTATTATTATCAATATATAAACTATTTAATTATATAATTATATAATCTATTCAATTAAAGTTATGAACGTCAGTAGCAACTAATAAACGGACCGTCTTCTCGTATTCAATATAATTTCACAACCTATTATGTTGTTATCACAGAACGAGAAAGTTGCTGTAATTTTCGCAGCACGAGCCAATCAGTTGTGTCGAGACGAACCTAATAATATAAAGAAAAAGTAAATCACCGCAAATAATGGAAAAGCAATCGCCGTCTAATGAGGCTCGAAAGGAAATTTTATAACATAATAGTAATTTGTTTTTCAAATAATATTTTTTTATAAGAAAAGCGATTTTCTAAAGGACGGCAATGTCATGATGGTATCGGTACAATAACAAAGTCAATGTTAGATGCGAAGTTTTATCTACCGTTTTACTGTCGCCGTTTATATCTAGCGACGTCAAGTTTTTAGCGTTTAGTGGAGAGTGGAAGACACAGCAAAATTTTGCTGACCCTCAGATATGTTACTTCAAGATAAATGTAAATTTTTTTTAACATCACGTATATGATAAATGGAATTGCTTTTTGTGACAGAATAAAAAATATGAATATTTTAAATGAGAAAACTGCGCACGTAACGGGACAAATTATATTCATTGTAAAGAGTTTAGTTTTTGTTATGCTTTAGTCATTGACACCCACCATCAATATGTATTCAAATATGGTTTCCGATATGTTTTGATAATAAGAACGACGTCTTAGATTTCCTCTTCTGGGAACTCGACTGCACACCTAACGGTCAAGCTGAACTTTGACACACTAAACGCAAAAGTTCGCACCTTTCCTAACAATACTAAGTGCTGTGTCAGAGCACGAACTACATTGTTATGAATTTACGATGAAAAAAAATGTGTTTAATTGAACTTAGATTTCCTTTTCTATTCAATTGCGGCCTATTATGAATTTTTTAGAAGGCTGAAGTTTAGAAAAAAAATTCTGGAAACTAACGGATTGTGTCAATTGTCCAAATGAAACTACGACTACTATAGTGTAAACATTTATTTGAAGATTTTCTATTTACACTTTTTATCTTGTAACAGTGATTTGATTAAGATTTTTTTTATAAATCGTTGTTGCTATTCATATTTCTAACTTCTATGCTTAATGAGGGTGATTAAAAATTCAGGATACTTTATAAATATGTTTGAATTTCATCTTCAAATTTCAAAAACAATCAAAAAAATTATCTCCTGAATGGCTACACAAAAAATCTGCAGCGGAAGGACATATAGGGTTTATTTTAAGACTTACAAATTTGTTATCAGCATTAGATGATAAAGTTAGGTGCCCAGTATAAATTCGTGGTGATGTTAGCACAGGGCGCGTGTGCGGTCAACGACCATGTATTGCAAGCGGGAAGTCGCACGGACGCACGCGCATCGTGAGTAACGCAACTTTTCTCTATGCGTAGCTTAATCTCAGTGTCACCGACACCTTTATGCATAATCAAGGTCAAGGTACAGTCTTAATAGCTCTTTACAATCTAAATAATATATAAATAGGTATAAAAAATTATAACGATTAAAATGTTGTCGCCAGTGTGTCGGTGATGTACACAGATAATTTATTTTTTACTACTAATGATTGCATTTAGAAATGGAAGCTTAAGTATAGTTTTAAACTATGGCTAATGTAATACATATTAAATTCAATTTAAATGATTCTAATTTAAATTTGAATAGTAAGTTTTCATACACTAGCATACTTGTTAGCAGTTAAATACTTAATTTTTGCACAAATTTTACACATATCTAAGTTAACTAAATTCGCATCTGAATAAGTAGTCATTTCGTAAACAGTCTAGATACTCGTAGATCTAGGCTTAAATTATGGTTAACGTAGGGCGCGTGCGCGGTCAACGACCATTCATCGCAAGCTCATAAAAGTCGCACGAGCCATGAGCAACGCAGCACTTTACAATCTAATCTTAAGTTTTACTGACAGCAATAAACGAAATGGACCACAGAAGCCGCGCATTTCGTATATTCAAATTTAAAAGCAAATCTCATTAATGTGTTAATAGGCAATTCGGATTTCCGTGAATTACTTAAAATTCCGAATAGGTGTCTACTGTCTTGTAGCTACGAGTTGTCTTTGTGGCGTATTTATTGCCTTATGCAATAGACGGCTCGAACCCTCGGGCGTTATGTTAATGACATTCCGACAACGCTACGTCTACCACAACATCCACGCACTGTTCTATCCGTTTTGATGGGAAAATATTTCAACTATATGTATACTACACAAATGGATATTAAAACTTTATGAAGCATTGCAAATGATTTAGTAGCGCCTTAATTAAGTTTATCTGATTTAAGAATCAAAGAAGCGCCTTTGTCACTTACTACGTATTTGTTCTGTGATACTAAAATTTTAAACATTTTAAACGAATTTATTCGATTCTCTCGTGATGTGAATTTAGTTGTTCATCTTCTTTGTTTGTTGCCTTCTATCTTTAAAACTCAAGAAATATCCAGTAGTTAAAGTATTTCATTAATTGTTTTCAAAAACAATTTTCGTTTCGTAACTAACCAATATACTGTATTTTTACCAACTATAAATAAACGAGGTATGTGGTTATTTATCTCTTTGTTTTATTTTTATAAACTTATCATTTGATCATTAATTGACATCGCCAATTACTACAAATTGACGTTCAACACTAAACTGCATTGTTGAAAGTCACAGGCGCCAACGAGTGAGACAATATTGCTTGATTCATTATTAAAGCCCAGAGCGTTCGCACGCACGTTGGTTTCCGGTCACACTGCAACAGGTTTATTGAATCAAAGTAAAATATACCTTATCGTTTGTACGTAAAATACAGTTTCAATCACATGTATATCGTTACTTACATTATGCGCGTTGTACAATATTTGAACATACTTATCTAGAATGGCTTTTAAATTTTAATTGGTCAGCACTTCACATGAGCAGAATTTATACTACGAAAACCTACTAAATATTTAACAAACGCTGTATTTAATTAAAATGGTAATTATGAATTGACACATCTATGATGCGTTTAATTTTTTTTTTATTATCATACATTAAATATTATGCGCTTATCTTTAATACAACTTTTTTATGCCATAAGAGAATAATTGCTGATATTATAATTATAATTGCAGGCAGTTATTTGATATACATTATTATTAAGGTAGAGGTTGTATTTCGTAAATTTCAATATAAAAACTGCATAATTATAAACACACGAAAAATGTTTCCAAGGTCGTAAAAGCCGGTGATGTCGCATTGTATATAATTTTCAGTAACTGTCAGTGCCGAGTTCATAATTTACGCCACAGGTTTATTTATTACATCATTTTACTGTTCTCTTGTCATGTGTGAATAGACGCCGCACCGTAGACTTTCTCAAGGCTCATAAAGATACAGTTAAGTTTTTGTCGAGTTCAATATCGTATATGGTATTTTGAACATTTAATAAACTGCATGATTAATGATCTAAGATTTTATAGAAATACTTTAATGACATTAGCAACATAATTAGACGAGTAATCATTTTTTTTCTCGAATAATCATGTAACCATTTAACACTTATTAATTGTTATATACGTGTAACGTAAACTTAGATAACATCGGACACGCAAACACGAGTATTTACACGCATTTCAATAGATTTTTTTATTTAATTGTAAACCTGAGACCACATTTGCAGGAACATAGTACATAAAGATAAGTGGTTTAATTATTAGTTGCCAAATATTAAAAAATCTAGCAAAAGCAAACAGACAGAAAGGTTGATAAATATTTTTAAAAAAATATATTATTTTTGTTATCTCTATTAATTATGACATACCTCGAGTAAGTTTTCCAACAAATATGTCATGTTCATAGACGACTCCATTCGTTTGATTATATGTAGAGAGCAACATTAGGTTTTTTATTTAGCTCATGTTAAGGAAGGAAAAGAGAAAATCTACAAAGATTTACTCGTCTCAACCTAATGATAGTGTTCAGGATATTGCTTAGAAATGTTACGTCGTATATAAGCAATAAACTTTTTGTTATGAATGAAAGTCTACCCTGATACTTGATACTTACGACATCCTTTTCCTGGTCCTAGTCATGGGAGATGCTCGACAGATTCATAATACCCGGTTACGCTCTCATGGGTTCATTAATAGGAAAATTCTTATTTAATTTTTTTATCTCTAGATATCATCTCACTGTTGGACTAATTACGTACAATATAATCATACATTGTGCTTTGTGAAATTGTTCAATATACGTCGCACTTTGAGCACACAATGTAAGATTAATAATCGACATGTTACACACTAAATGTATATATAGAATTTCATCGATATATTTTTATCGATAAGCA
The DNA here is from genome assembly GCA_037950945.1 of Hypolimnas misippus. Taxonomy (NCBI): domain Eukaryota; kingdom Metazoa; phylum Arthropoda; class Insecta; order Lepidoptera; family Nymphalidae; genus Hypolimnas; species Hypolimnas misippus. The sequence continues at coordinate 6,014,634 of JBBEEQ010000024.1, forward strand.
ATGATATTTTACATTTATAGATATATATTACGTTAATACTATTTTACGTTATACATCTGTATCCATTACTAACTTTGGCAAGCTCGTCAATTGACTTAATTGTCTAAAAATACTCTCGCTGGTCATACTCAGTCGCTACCTGGTTGCTAGGTAACCTCGTCCAATGTGGTCCACATTCTGGATGCCAAATCCATAACCTTATAAAATGTTTATAGTTATTTTGCACGATAATTTTAGTATTGTGTTATATGAGTGATAAATACTATAAATTTATTATTTCTATTCTGTGTGTAGTGTATAAAATGCACATTTATTGGGCATATTAAGAACAACCAGGAACTACTATAGTTAATAGTAGTTTCTGATTGTTTAAAGTTTAATTACATTATTAATATTTAGTCTTCATTTCTAACCTATAACAAGTTTTCATTTTCAGAAAAAAATGTTTAAGCATACTTACAAACAAATAACTATTTTATTTTTATTAAATAACTCTTTGCATAAAAATTATTGATTACTAGCATGTACTTCTATAAAATAAACTTTAAAATAAGACAAACTACAACATTATTTGAAAATTATATATAAATAAACAAAACACCTTTAATAAAAATCAAATTAATGGAGTACTTTAAAGTACTTTATCCATTTGGCTGTGTAGAGTTTATTAATATAATTTTCGTTAGTGCAAAATAAATACCAAAATTAAAAAAAAAATCACACAAAGGTATCTAAATAATAGACAAATAGAAAATAAAGAAATAGTACTCTAAGCATTCCTTTTGTCATACTTTAAGTGTACCCTCTTATTTATTCAAAGTGTAACAAATTCTTATATCAAAGACATCATGCCTTACAAAAGCAACTAACTCGTAAATTATGAAACAGCGTAACATGTCGACCCTTCTTCCTTTCTGAATAATTTCATGTTTCCGGAGCCTGAATAACTTATAGATACGTTTCTGAACCGTTTCTCTTTAAATTTAATTTTTGTCGTAAGGGAAAGTTCGTGCGTATTATTTATGTATAGGTGCCCTATTTTGTCATTATTTATTTTTTATCAGGTTAGTGGAGTAAGGTTTAAAATAATTATAGGTAACTTTGTAAAACGAGCTGTTGCTCGCGGCGGCGCTTGCATTTAATGTAAGTATATAATAATACTTACATATATTTAATGCAAGCCGGGTGACCGTCTAAAACTTATTATTCTGTCTGATCAATGCGACACGCGCGCCACGTAGTGGACGTTTTACTAGTACGTTTTAAACCTTTGGGCAAATCAAAATAACAAAATCGATAGTTATATTGCAATCGGATGAACAATATGGCAGCATATATATAACATAAGGACAAAAAATAATAATATTGATTTTTAAGATTAGATTTTATATTTTTTACTAAAACATAAACTCATAATATCATTTATAAATCAAATATCTATATATATCCTAGAACCACAGTGAAATTGTTTGTTCTTACTGCTTTTTAGGGTTCCGTAGTACAAAACGGAACCCTTATAGTTTCGCCATGTCCGTCTGTCTGTCTGTCTGTCCGCGGCTTTGCTCCGAAACCCTTAATACCAGAAAGCTGTAATTCGGTATGAGTATACATATGAATTACGCCGAGAAAGTCGTACAATAAAATCTTAAAAAAATTTTTTTTTTCAGGGTGTCTTCTCTATGTGTTAAGAGAGACCAAAAATGTTTTTTCTCATTTATCCCATGTTGTGGGGTATCGTTAGATAGGTCTTTTAAAAATGTTATAGGTGTGGGAAAACCATCTTTCCGAACGACGAACTGTTTCCGAAATATTAAGCTTTGAAGTGTCAATTTTTCTTAGAGTCAAGTGTCCCCCCCTCTACCCACTAAACTGCTGCGTCTAAAAATATGAAAAAATTCACGATAGCGATACATATAATGAATTTAAAAGGAAAATTATCACGGCTATGTTGGTTCTTATGGTTATCGAGTTATAGATGATCTAAGTAAAAATAAATATTTCACTTTTTAAAGCATCACATTATGTAAATATTAATAATTTTAAATTAATATATGAATTTAAATGAATAAATAAATAAGTATTTGATAAGTTTAAATTAAAATAAGGTATAAAACAATGTCTCAATAAAACATGTCGCGAGTGATTCTGAATCGCGCTTATGAAGTTTTCAACCAAATCTCCATAGATTTCATAGGCGCTAATCAGGAAGGAAAATTATCGGCGCTAAGTATATTTTACAAGTGTTAGAATAATAAATGATCGACGAACATTTAATGTTCAAAATCGTTAGTATAATTCACATTCAAACATTTTTACGAAAATAGGTACTCGAAGATTGCTTGACCGATCTTGACAATTCTGACAACTACGGAACCCTACATTGTGCGTGGCCCGACACGCACTTGGCTGATTTATTCTGTAACTGTCAACAATTCTCGAGCCGTGTTCAGTTTTTGTGTAAATTTTTGCCGTTGCCGTTTTACTTAAATCAAAATCGGAGATATAGTTCCTCTAATATATATTATAGTTTCAGATTTCTTCCTGCTGACCCCTCAGAATTAATCACTGTACCTATAAAGATACTTATAGTAGTTTGCATGACGCGACGTCGTAACGTGGTTATCTATGACCCTAAGTAATTAGTATTGAATTGTATCAGTACTTTATATTTCTGCAACATTTTTTTATTACCTTCAACAAATTTATCGCTATGAGATAATTATTCGTACACTGGATACATGACAAGCGTAGGCACGAAGGATATCCTTATATACGCGAAGACACGTTAACTAAGATTGTCACAGCAATTTAGAACTATGATGTAATATGCAAAACAGACTGACAATACAGTTTACCTGTAATATAGGTGATATATAATATAAAGCGATTATGGGCCGTGATTGTAGATAAAACTTTAATTGAAAAGATTTATCGTGGCGGAAGCTACAACATTCTATTCGATACCGGCTTCTGTCCATACAAGGGGAAAGCTACGGATGAATTTGAATGAAGCGGCATTTTAACAGCTTATATACTATAATTAGAAAAACCTAAGCTTAGTATAGTTTGTCAAAAATTGTACCTCGTCTATAGTTCACGGAATCTTCTAAATGAGAACTGCTGTTTAGAGAACGGACGACAATTACCTGCCTGGATATAATGTTAAAAGTACTGGGTATTGGTTACACATACATATTATGTAGTTTAACAAACTTGTCCGCTTTTTTAATTTAAATTAATAATAGTAAAAAATTATGGTATTAAAACAAGTTTGAAACATTATTTATAAGTTTAATTATCACTTATCCGTTTATTTTAACGTATAAAAAATAAATTTAATATTGAGATGTTCTTAGGCACCAAAAGTTGTTTGTATAATTTTTACATAAATCTTTAGTTCCTAACCACGTCATATAGAGCACAGAGCGCTAATAAGGGGAGGACAACCGCATATTTTATACATTATTTAATTGTTGTAAAGTACATCGTTTCTGCATCTTTTGTCAAGAATTTGCAAAATTCTTACAACATATGAAGTTGGACCTATTCTTAGCCGCGTGCGTTCAACTGGCGAGATTAATGCGGCTTCATTATTCGCCATTCGCAGGATAGAGGGAGCCTCATCCCTCTCTTTATTTTGACGTAGTTTTACGATTCCCTATAAACGTATAGGGAATGTATATCGATAAAACTTACTACAAATTTTACGACATTTTTGCGATTGACGCTTTTTGCTATACGCTATAGCCCAATCATAATAAGAAGTGATTTTGTGAGTTCCGAATTTTGTTATTCCAAGAATTAGATAAAGGAAATAAAAGAAGAGTAGGTATATTCATTTTGTACTAAACTTTTATCATTTTGTTCACGTTGAATATAATTTTTTGACAGTAAAGTATGGAAGCAGAAATTTTTCTTATAATTTTAATCGACATATATAATTTTTCTTTTATTTAAATTCTAATTAGATAAAGAGTATGTTCGGAAATACAGACTAGTATCCAGCATCCTGTACGCTATAGCGTCCAGTAATAAATACAGCTCGACAAAGTAAAGACATGCCGAATTATATTTCGGAACACAACCGAATTTTATTTTTTGTTATTATTTACTAACGACTATTATTTGTTTATTTTAATAAACGAATAATAATACTAATAATACTATTTTTTACAATATCCAGGTACTACAAACCGAGGGATCATCTTTAGGATCAAGTTGCCGCTCGAACATTGAGTGTAGTGTTACGAACGCGCATTGCATCCGAGGCGTGTGCTCATGCCAGCCGTACTATGCACAGGTTGACGACTCTACATGCCTTGAATGTAAGTAACTTAACACCTTTTAATTAGTCTACTTCTCCATATACCTTATAACAATATTAAATTGCACATATACCTTATAACATGATAAAATCAAAAATGACGAAGGGAAAAGAAAGACCCGAAGTAATATGTAAATATCGCGCCGCAAAAAAAATAAATTGCGGTAAATAAACAAGAAAAGAAAGACTACAAAAACATATCTAAATTCTTGCCACGCAAGAAAGAAATGACAAAAAAAAAAACATTACAACTTCGCATAATTATATCTTCTTTTAGTAATAATAGATACTTATAATAAGACAGTTCAAGGTAGTTCAATTATTTTAAATATGAATTAAAAAATATATATATCATATATTTGTCGGTCATTTATATCATTCGATTTCCGTGTTATCTGTTACATAATACATTTAATACTATTTAAAATAATACGCCATTTATAATTTTTAGATAATATCTCATAAACCTTGATAAAATTATCGTTTATCTACCTATTAAGTTTTTATCTGTAATACGGTAAATCTCTAAGGCTATCATCATATTTAAACTGCAAATATTTTATGTGATTAGTTTTAGGATTCATAAAAAGCCGGTAAAATTGTTTAAGTCTGATTATTTATTTTTTACATGCTCGCAGTTAAGGCCACGGCTACACGTACTTATTTTCATTTGCGTTTTTTTTGTTTGAAAAAAAAAACAATTATTATTGCAATGTAAAAATTCGTATCGTACTTTTCTCGAATGAGGTTATTTAATAGCTAAATCTATTTGCCAAGATGTATTTGCTAATAATGCAGTATTTTATAGCCACTATAAATGCCATAATAAAACCAATATATCTTGTTTAAATGAACTATATAAGTAAATAGATTACGCAGGCAAATACACTAAAAAGTGTAACCTAAACTTAACATATACAAAATTTAATTTTGACCAACTGCGTTTTGGATAGATAAGTAATAAAATAATAAATTCCGTAATAGATTATATATTACTAAATGTGATTGCGGTGAGATGATCGAATTGATACCATTGATACGTGAAATGACCAATAAACTTCGGCTCTTTACAAGATTCCGGAAATGAACTTGGAGGATGATCGTTATAGCAATTTATGTTTAATAAAATTATCTACATTTTGTCAAGTTTTATAGAACTTCATAAGACGTAATAAAACCAAACTAATTAGGCAAAAAATCTAAGTGTACCTTACATAATTAAGACTTTCTTAACAAAAAAAAAGCAAACGGTTTCAAAAGCTATCCCAGTTATTTTGATATAATAAACTAATTTTGATAAAAATAAATGGGACTAATCTGACAGAATGACCTTTTAAATAACAATTTTAATATGGATTAAGAAATACCGGAGTTCTGACAAGAAATTAAATAATACGTTACGAATAGAAAACTTCCTCCTTTGTTGAATTCGGTTGAAAATATACGTTTATTTATAATATGACAATAACTATAAAGCTTAAAAAAATGGTAATTGTTTTTATTAAAAGTTAATTTATGTAACGGTGTTTGTTAAATATTACAAGATTTTAATTAAATACGACAAACAATTAAAGCAAAGATAACAAAACAACTTCTCAACCAGCGCACTTTATTAAGCCATAAACGATACTCCGTCTTTTATTCATTATCCCACGCTTGTTTTAATTTAATCTATGATCATATTCTTTTAATTTCATTTAAACATTTTAAATGCATAGCGAATAATAAGATTTTACTAGACAACTTTTATATTCAAGAAATATTTTTCTGTAAACTATCACTAAAAGAACAATTTACATTTTTTTTAACTACTAAAAAAAATAATAAGTTATTTTGATTCCCTGTTCTCGTTTACGTTCCATTGTCTTATTTGGACTTACTGGTTATCTATTTTTAGCTTAACAACTAAGTGTTTGTAAAGTCTAAAGTAAGATTTTCTCTAGTTTAACGACTTATTTATTTTTATTTATGCGCCAGATAAAGTACTCTTCATTTCTCAATCTAATTTCATGTACCTTTATCTTCTATGAGAAATAGATAATTCTTTAAAGCCGGATTGTTTTTTTTAACGAAATCTATGAGGTTATAACATATCCACAGTTATATTAAATATCATTAGTGTAATTCACGACTTTCCCTTTTGCATTGCATGCAAAATACCTTCCAAATATTAACAAATTGGTGTATATTAATTTAACTGCCGCTCTTTAATTATATCTTTAACATTTAACTTGTCAAGCCTTCGCGTGAAAGAGTTATTTTCCAGCAAACCGTTGAAATTTTAATTGTAATAATTACTTTGAAAGTGTAAGTGACGTTAAGTAGATGTTGTCATTTTCTAAATCTACGTACCTTATAAAATATACCCTCTGCTGTATTCAACACAGTAAAGTTAATAAGTAACACAATTTATCGTATACTACTGATAATTTTAACTCTAAACTTTTTACTTCCTTTTTTAAATTAATAAGTAACAAATAATCATATATGCAACAAAATTAATTATGATACTAAAAATAATCCATGAAATTGGCCAAGGCCTCTCGTGATCTACGTCATAAATGTGATTAATATGCTGATTTAACTTATGTTTATTTATACTTATCTAATTGATTGATTTATATAATTAATTATAATTGAATATATAATTGTAAATGAAATATTTAGGTTTATGGACGAAACGGTACAGCAGCGGAGCGAGAGCTAAGTTTAATTAAGTTAGACGTATTACGTAAAAAAGTTAGTTAATCTAGATCTTTGATTTAAATCCATAAAATGTTATAAAATTAGCTTGCTATAATATAATTGTTTTGCAGCAAAATTGATAAGAATCATGTATATCATATTATACGTATCAATGTGTTTTACACTGATTGATGCGATACCACTTAAATAGTATATTATTTATTCACTATTTGATAAGCATAAAAAGTTGACAGAATGACAGGTGGTTTATTTGATCTTGTACTAGAATATGAATAAAATGGTATTTTGTTAATGACCTGCTTTTTAATCCTGATAAATTTATTGTAAAACGATCATTAAAATTATTTAAAATAACCATAAATTACAGTAATTGGAAAATACAGTGATTTGAATTTAATAAATATCTACATATATATCTAATTTATTTTAATCGTTTTAATAAGATTTACCATAAATTAAAAAATTACTTTCTAAAAAGGATTACCGAAATTTCCTATTAATTTGATACGTTGTAATAGCGCAAAAAAAGCATAACGATTATACTTAATACGCACTTTTTTAAGGTAATCACTAATTATATTTAATGCTACTAAAAAAAAATCCGATTTTTATAAGAACGTAGACAATATTTTTATATAACTGGACAAACGTTACATTGTATCACTACTTCTATTACCAAAATATGGTGCGTCCAGATTATAGAACAAAACAAAATTATTCAACATTGTTTTTACTAACGTACTAACACACGTTTGTAAAAAAGATACATTCTTGTTATATGTTATAATTTTATTAAACAATGTAAAAAAGTGGACGTGTTATATAGCTAAAGTTTTATAACATCTTACTTAATCGATATAGACGAAGCATAATATTGTCATAGTTATTATTCTGGCTCTAAATTATCTCGCGCTCACACCCTACTAGTATTGTTATTTCGTAAAAATATTAAATTATTACAATTACATATACTATACATACATACCATATACTATATATAAATATACATTTTTGAATTGTAACAAGATAAATGGATCAATATTTGAAACATTTCATTAATAAATTAATGTAGTAAATAATTAGTATTACGTAACTAAAACGTTAAGGTAAAGAAAACATAATTTACATTTATAATACACGGTCTGTTTTTTTAATTATCATAGAAACTAAAATTTCTAGTAAACGTTCATGAATATCCTGTAATCTGTCATAAAAACATTAATTAATATAAACCATCTGTCTGTCATCTTCGTTTAGTTACACGAAAAGTAATTTCAATTTGCAGTCAAACAGTTATTCCCCGACGCAAGCGTATTCAGCTTGTCACTAATAAATCTATATTAAAAGTCGAGGTCTTAATATCAGTTACGATTCAGTCACTTTACACATTTATTATTGACCTTTATTATACACTTCGAAGACACAAATCGTAAAAAAACTACTTTATGATTGAAAGAAAAATAATTGTAGATATTTACTACACAATTATTTTTTCAAAATAGTGTTAAATGTTATCTTATCCCAACATTTTTCTTACTAGATATTTTTATAAAGAATTTTAATATTGTAATTATCAAATAGTATTGCATAAGAAATGCACAAATAATAAAAATACACTACAAATACGATATTCATGTTTATAAATTTACTTCTGACTTTAGTAAAAATTAGTCAAAACAATAAATAAAACAACTGTAAAACTTAGTAAACAAAAATATTATTATAACTTTTCGTTTATAATCTATAAATAGCAATTAAAAATATTTATAAACAAAAAAAAAAATGTACTACCACATCGCTATAATGATATAAGGAATTAGCTAAAAACCTTTTAAAATTTATGGCATCATATTTTAATATCCATAAGAATGTTTAAGTAATTAACAAACGATAAATCTAAGCTATCTTGTTATATGCTTATATTTAACTAGTATATAATAGAGACAAATAACTGTAGTGTACATAATGCGACTTTTTATTACGACATTTTATTGATTCACTAGCAAACACACTACATGCGTACAACAATTGTATCAGCAGTCACTCTCCTAAACGGTAAAACTATTGGATAGAGTAGGTGGAATTGTTAACTCGGCTTACATTTTTGCAAATTATAAACTGGTTTATTTAAAGTTAAAATGAAGTGTGTTCCAGTTTTATGAGCGCGATAAAATTTAAAATCAATAATATTATAGTTGTTTTATGGATGTTATACACAATACGATATTTAAGGGTCTCAATAAATAGTTTTTATGAGTACATTTACAACATGATCCACAAGCATAATTGGGTTTTTGTAATGTAAATTCTTAGTAAAATAATAATTGCAGATATGTTTAAAATTATTTTTTTTAAGTGTCATGATAACAACTTGCACTATTTGTACATCTTAAAAACTATGTAGGAATATAATAGCGAGATATAAAAAACAACATTAAATATATCACTATTTTGCACAAAAGCGTAGAAAAGTGTTTTATGTTTACATTTTATGACTCTACCTTTAAGAAAACTAGTGATAAAAATAAAAGACAAGTTCTGATATTAAAAACTCAATTTTTGCGGAATTCAGTTAATACCTATCAATATTTTTATTTTAAAGTTTATAAAACATGTTCTTTTTCTTTTTTCATGATTCCCTATTTCATAAAATTATATCCAATAAATCATAATAAAGTATTTACAATCGATTTTAAAATAAGCGCTTAAAAATAATAGTAAGTACTTATTATATAGTATTTTTGCATAAAATCTATGCACACAATTAAAAAGTATAGAAAAATTATCTTTCAAAGCTAGGTGTGATGACTTAACACAATAAGACAATTTAATTTTACTGTATGATACTCTACTAACCCACATGTTCTCACCCAAATTCGAGGCAGTTATGGTTATAGTATCCAAAGAAAATATTTATAGATTTTTTCTAATTATCTAGTCTTTTTGACGTTATACAACCATAATAAGAATTTGTTCGCGTTATATTAAAAGGGACTTTTTGCCAACGATATTGTTTCTGATGGGTGGATATCGTTTAGATAGCCTTTTATTTTCCAGCTTTTCTAGCATTATAAGTCATTTTTTTACCTGTATATATGTGATATTTACCGTTTAAAGTTTTGTAAAAATATTTTTTATTTAGACAGCTCTGGAATATTAATTAATAAAAAATTAAATAAAACCGAAAAACTTATAAAAGAAGACAGTTATTAAACTCAAAATCACGTTCGTTACTACATTTTGATATTTCGTTTAAGTCATCCATTTTGATATATAAAACGTAACAATATCGTATCTACTTAATTACTTGATGTCGTTTACAATTTACGATACATTTATCACGCAAAAATAAAAATACGTTTAAAATAAACGTTTTAAGAGTGGTCGATTAAACGCGGTCACTCAGGCGCTTTAACAAATTGGAGCAGAGTTTAAATGTTATGATTGGAAATTGTAAAGCCACGCAAATTAAATTTTCACGGCTATCTATCTATGACCGATCCAGTAAATGCAATTCATCTTTGTGGGCCTCGTTTTGTAAATTTGTGTCAAACAAAAATTTCGTCTTGTAGATCTAAGATGTAACAATACTGAAAATTAATATTTATATTTATATAAACGATTGGATGCAGAAAAATATAAAAATGGACTGTATTTATGGTTATAAATTATAATCTCTACAAAACGACGTTCATAAACTAACATTAATTATTATTTTCAATTTTAATGTATATATTTTTTATTTACAAAATAAAGTATAATTATGTACCTATATCCTGCTAAACGTAACTAAAAAAAAAAAAGAAAATAATATAAAGTCTCACTTAATTACTCGTGGTTTGTCAAGTGGCCAAGCGTAGGTTGGTAGTATCAATATTTATTGCATTACTTTGTCAAACAAGGAACGTTCGTCCATCTCGTTACTAGGAGTGTTTAATGATTATAATTACTACTAGCTGTGCCCGCGACTTCGTTCGCGTGGATTACAGAATGCTTGGCATGTCTCCTGCAAAGCAAGGTTATAAGAGTCTGCGGTGCTGCTTAAGAAAGGAGCTTTTTTACTTTGGATTTGGGAACTTCCTGGTTGTATTTATAAACAGACACTAACTCAGATACGGTATTCCTCCACGGTTTTCACAATAAATGTTGAAGAAAAGTGTTTTGTGCTAGTCTTTAAAATTTCGACTGTAAAACAGTATGTTCCCGCCGAGTTTCTCCTTATATTATATATCGGGTGACTTTTTTAACTGAGGTTGATAAGACAAATCCGGAACTATAAGGAGTCGCGAAAAATACTTAATAGAGTCTCGTGTCCGATTTTGAGAAATCTAAACTTCATCATAAGTTGTTTTTGATTTCATGATTCATGATGATGAGTTTTGTGATTGTTTTCTTCCATTCCCACTCCCTTCTCTGGGCCTCACGTGATTAATGGACATCCTCTAACTGCGAGTGAAAGTCCCATCAAATTTGATTCAGCTGTTTCAGAGATTAGTCGTAAAACTCAAACTCAAAATGTACTTTATTCAAATGGGCTTTAACAGCACTTTCGAATCGTCAAGTTACATGTCATATTTTAATTTTTAATTTTTATAAAGCTACCACCGGTTCGGAATGTAGTCTCTACCGAGAAGAACCGGCAAGAAACTCGATAGTAACTCTTTTAAAATCATTTATACATAATGTATTTTTATTACATTTTAATTATGTTATCCGGATAGAAAATCAACGCTTATCAAATCCACGCCTCTTTGTCGTCAAAATATTCTTGTATGGTATAATATGCTTTATTTATTAAAGATTTTTTAACGTAGGCTTTAAACTTCTTAAGTGGCAAATGTAAAACTGTTTGCGGGATTTTATTATAGATGCGAATACCAAACCCCAGAAACGATGAACTGACTTTATGAAGACGAAAGTTTGGTATGAAAAGTTTATTTTTTCTTCTAGTGTTTACACAATGCCTGTCACTGTTCTTAGGAAAACCATCACTATTTTGAAAGATATATAAAATATTAACGTAAATGTATTGTGACGCAACCGTGAGAATATCTATCTTCTTAAATACATCCCTAAGGGAGTCTCGAGCTCCGAGACTATATATTGCTCGAATAGCTCTTTTTTGTAAGACAAATACAGTCTCAATGTCTGTGGCATTACCCCAAAGTAATATACCATAAGACATAACACTGTGAAAGTAACTAAAGTATACTAGACGAGCAGTATCAATATCAGTTAAATTTTTAATTTTTCTAACAGCATAAGCTGCGGAGCTGAGTCTTCCTGCAAGGGATGACAAATGGGGCTTCCACTGAAGTTTTGAATCTAAAGTAATGCCCAAGAATACTGTACTATCAATTACATTAAGATTAAAATTTTGTTTATTAACGTTAGGTAGTGCAAATTCGACACATTTCGTCTTTTTGGCATTTAAAACTAAATTGTTTAGAGTAAACCATTTCTGTACATGCGATAGTGCATTGTTTACGTCGTCATACTTATCTTTCTTTCTGTCGACTGTAATAAACAGACTGACAGTATTTGATGTAAAATGTACTTTCATGCATTTAGTGAAAATCACAAAATAATGTTCGACGTGACCCCATCAGTTGACATATCTTTAGCGGGCACAAACACACAGATAAACAGACAAACAGACAAAAATTCTATTGGGTTCTATTGGGTAGGTAAAGGCCTCCAATATTTTTTTTCAAATATCTTACATGTACAGACAGCGACCCGTTAGAATTTTTTTCATATATATAGATTTAAAAATATCTAAAATAGAAGTAACCCCAAGTCACTCCTTATAACATTTGCTAACTGCAAAAAGTACCATCAGAACCGGTTAAGTCGTTTCAGAGATTAGTCGGAACAAACAGATAGACAGACAGACTGAAAGACAAAATATTTAAAAGTGTATTTTTTGATGTAATTACTGTATATACTTTCATGCATTTAGTGATAAGCACAAAAAAATGTTCAACGTGATTCCTTAAATTGACATAACTTTTTTATTTATGGACCGATTGACATGAAACAAAGCCTAAATGTTAAGTGAAGCTTACTACGATATATTAGTGAAAGCCGCATCTAAATCGGATAAGCCGTTTCTGAGATTAGCGTGCACAAACGCACAGATAAACAGACAAACAGACAAACAGACAAACAGACATACAGATAAGAATTCTAAAAATCATTGTTTTAGGTTCTATTGCGTAGGTAAAGGCCTCCAATATTTTTTTTTCATATATCTTCCATGTACAGACAGCGACCCGCTAGAATTTTATTATTAGTATAGATATAGATAGAATTAAATAAATTGTTCAAACATGTAAATAGCTTTATTGACACATTATTGATTCAAAAACACCGCTGGCATTTAAAATGATTTATATAACAGTGGCATTAGCTGATAATCGTTCGAAAGTGTCAGCTATGTCTACACAAGCGGAAAGTCATACCAACACTATTATTAAATCGAATCAACGTTATTAGAAAATGCTTTCCGAATACTATAAATTACACTGTGTTGACACATGCAAACATTATTGATAAATGATGTTTAGCTTCCTTAAAATAACTGTTCGTTAATTTTTTCAATAATCACTCGACCATATATTGAGAAATTACACAAAGGAATGCGATATTTATTTTTATATAAAAATAATAACACCTAATTAAGTTTTCAACGTTAGATATTGTTTTTTTTTTTTTTTTAATTTACTTATCATTTCACTATTACGTTTGGTTAAAATAAAAAAAAAATGTCATTATTTCTAACAGGATCGTATCGAATACGAAACGTGCACGCAATCATCAATTTATTACACACATTGCATACAAAATGAACAAATATAAAACTGAACTTGAATCATCAAATAAGGTCGCGTATACGTAGTGTCATGACCTCGTCACTCAATTTTACAGTCCACTTTCATACATACGCTTTGTATAATCTTACAATACTCTTAAGTCCGGCCACATATTGTAAGCTGTTACAAAAACTCTTACTTAGGCTAGTCTCCTATCCAGAAGCGGATGACTTTAAGTTTGCATGATATAGTACAAATTATATGAGAAGAATGTCTTCCGATGATGTATTATATATAGTAAAACGAACTTCTGATAATGTTTGGCTTCTGCTGCTGAAGACTTTTTTGCTGTTAAAATGAGAAAAAAAAATATTTTTCTATCTCACTGGCCGCAAACATTTTCTCGTAATTGTGATGTACAATAATACATACTTACATTCTAAATGCATATAGACGCTACGGTAAACATTTCTCATGTTTAATCTTGTCAGTTTCTTTTTAATTTATTTTATTTAATTAAATAATTGTACCGATATTAAATGAAATTTATACTAAAAGTAGTAAATTTGTATTTTTTGTAATTGTATAATTATACTTTAATAAAACTTTATTGCTACGTTCCTATAAACCGTAACATGATGTTTTATAGTCTATAACTAGCCTCAATAAACGTCAATGCGAGGACGGGTAGTTTCTGAGATTAACGCCTTTATACAAACACTCTATGTACTTGTTCCGGTTTATATTTATAAATTAATTTTAATATATTCGAAAATATATATATTTTTTAAATAAAACTATAATATTGTATAAAAACGAAATACTTAAATAATAAATACTATAGACTAATTAAGTCTATTCTCTACATATTTTTTATCATATTCTATTACACACCATATAAAATGTTAAATTAATTGAAATGATATTACGCATTAATTAGAAATAAAAAGAAATTGTAAAATAAAATAACAAGCAAAGCTGGTCATATCGCTCCTATATATTAATAATGTCTAAAACTATAAAGTTTAATCAAACTGATAAATTTTGAAAACATTTTGTTACAGCAACGCTTTTAGGCTCCGAGTGCATGGTGTCGGAACAATGCACCCTAAAAGTTGCCTACAGCGCCTGTTTAGATGGAGTTTGCCGATGCTCAGATGGTCATTTGCAGTTTAGGAAGCATACCTGCCTTTCTCGTAAGTATTTTTTATTTTAATACCTACACATACTACTATAATGAGTTATTATAATTTCAAATTAATAGTTTTTAACTAAACGCTTAAAAAAGTATACGGAACATACATCAAAAAACAATTTTTTAAATTTTTGTCTGACTGTCTGTCTGTTTGTTCCGGCGAATCTCTTAAACGGTTGAACCGATTTTGACGGGATTTTCATACAACAGATAGCTACTGTTATAAGGATAACTTAGGCTACTTTTTTGTAGACATTTTATTTATTTTGATTTTTCGCAGACGAACTCAACTAGTATCATATAATATACTCACGTAAATTGACTTCGCAAGTATTTATATAGAATAACTTCGTTAAGTTCGTTCGTTTCGTTAAGGTACCTAATCTGAGACTATTGATGCGTCAATAGTAAATAATCACTGATTTACCCGGTTGTCAATATATATTTCTCACAAAAAAAATTCATAAATTTTCCTTCAAACACTATAAGTAAGTCAATAGTTACTTGCTTACTGGTACTTTCGATTTCGTTACCGCTATTCGATTGTAAACTTGCGCCAAATCGGTCACGTCACGGGCAATATAACTTGTCGCCTCGGACGCAGATAAGCCACCATGTAATTCTATAACTCGGACAGATGAAAGTCGAGATATAAATATCGATATCTATTCGATCAATCGATTTGACTATAACCGGTCGCTACAATTGATGATTGAGTTTTCGTAAACCACATATTTCGCACAAACCAATTTCGATAACTAGCTATTTGCTGTGCTTAGTGGGTAATCACTTCCGTGTCTACTGTTCTGTGAGAAATTGACGCGATTGTTCTATCAAACTGATGGCTATAATAACATTCTTTCATTATTTATTACTCATAACGCTCGCATGGTGTGAGAATTATTTCATGCCTAAAGTAGAACTCGAACATCGATTAACGTAGGCATCAGTGATGATATTAACAATAAAACGTTTTTTTTTCTTCATCAAAAACATCAATAACTAATAGTGTTTTTAACAGTCTTCAAAAAAGGAGAAGGTTCTTAATTCGACGGTTTTTATATCTCGGTATGTTATTATTATTTAAATTATGTAATGTTCATACTATTTGACGTTAAGAACCTGTGCTAATATCTATATTTAATAATTGAACTTTTAAATGCCCAGGTAGGTACTGGTTTTAAATGGGTATTTACTCCTAGCCCGGTCTTTCGAAAGTAGAAGGAATTTTGAGTACCACACGAATAACGAACGAACCGAGAACATATTTATAAAATATCAGTGATCTGTAGCTATATCATTAGTTTATTCTATTAATATACACTTTACCACTGTAACATTAATCTATGCAATTTGCACGCATTATTCGGAAAGCTGAAATTGTTTGATAACAACTTTAATGTAAATTATGAGTCAGGTATATATTAATGGATGCAGTTATTAGAGCATATAGTGAGAAGTCGTTTATTCACTACCAAGTAAATTGCTATCTACGGATCATAATACACAACCACCACTAATGATTTTCATGGCTGACAAGTTCACTACGGTTTATCAACTAACACCCCTTATTAGCTGCTATTAAAACAGAAATTTATTTTCTATAGCCGCACCACCAGGCCACGTGTGTTACAGTAACGAACACTGCCGTCTGTGGGATAAAGAAAGTCACTGCGAATTCGTCATACCAAATCTTTTTGGAAGATGTTCTTGTAACGCCTTCTTCAAGCAAACTGGAGATAAATGTGTCGCTCAAAAACAAACTTCTTACGCAACAGAAGCAGTAATACTCGAACAAGATATCGTAACTGACTCAATTAAAGGAACTCCTTCTACTCAACAATTATACGATAAAATTTCGAAGGTCCAAAAAATTCCCAAGCCAGTTGATGCATTAGACAAACTTAAAATAACAGCAATTAAAGATGACATTAAACCAAGTAATTTGCCTATGTTTACCAGCAAAAACGATGTATTAAGTACGCAAGAAGATAGTCCTCTCATGCAAACTGCCTTAAAATTACCTACTATTGAACCTAGCAAGCTGCCTGTTTCGAATAGAAAAGATGGTGATCCTAATGAATTAATTAGAGTGGATGAAATGACAGCTAATTTACATGCGAACGATCAGCCGATTTATAGAGTCGTTACACAGCCATCAGTTGAAAAGAAATCTAACAAGAAAGGAACTTCAAAAGATCAGAATAATAACAAATCTAATAAAATTGGTCATCAGAAAAAATCGTCTTTAAAAGGTTAGTTGTGACTGTTAATACAATAATTATAAAACTCAAGTTCGTTAATTTTTTCTACTTCCTCTAATTATTATAAGATAATCTAAAATATTAATGTTCATTTACCAAGGTAGATGTTAAAAAAGTGTTTAAATATAGTGTTTGTAAGAAAAAAAAAAAAACAAATAAAGATTTTAATTTTATTTCTAGATAAAAATCGTATTCGCACCGATACAGTTTCCTTTGAAGTTGGACCGGCGTCTCTAGGGATGCCCTGTTTCACGGACAATCAGTGTCACATGGTGGATCCAAACACGCGATGTGTCAATAAGCGATGCGACTGCGCATACCGTACGAATTCTACCTCCGCTTGCTCTGCTCGCAACAGAGGATGTTTACCGGGAACGTTCCAAGTGAGTGAGTTTATTAGTATCGGCTATTTAAAGAACCTACATTTAAAAAATACGTAGTACGTTACGTAAATAATATGTTATACGTTAAAATATCTATTTAGATACTTGAGTGCAAAGAAAATACGAATTTGAATTCTGGTCAACAACATTCAGCTTTTAAGTCCTTTAGTTCTGAACTCGCGTAGTAAAGGAAAGCATCGCGAGAAAAACCTAAGAATTCGGTAATGGTCCACAGCCTGGTCCTTAACATAAGAAAGATCTTTTCCTAGTACTTTTAAGAATAAAAATGAGAATGAATTTTGACTTAAATAGACAGAAGTTCTGAATTTGTTGAGGACTCTTTTATGGTTTCCTATTACTGTAAAACTGCTAGACCGATTTGGTTAATTCTTCCTTTGTTTGAATGGTTATACTTTCCAACTAGTCTCATAGACTTTTATCAAAATCAGTTCAGTAGTTTAATTCTAAAATCAGAATAACTAGAATAATGTCATAAATAAACGATTTTACGTATTTTGCTTTTGAAGTCCGTTACTTGTTTTGTATAAACAATATTTTTTTCTTAATATATTTCAGTGTCGATCCACCGGCACTTGCATAAGCTGGTACTTTGTATGTGATGGTCGAAAGGACTGTCCAGATGGATCCGACGAAAAATGTCAAGGTACTGGTAGAGGTAAATATCTATGCACGGGTGTCTTTCCTTGCACCACTTTATCTTATCTTTTAATTAATGAACCTAGATAATTTCATTTTATCGCTCAATCCTTGTCGACCCTAATTACAATTATAAGGTGACGGTTAATAACAGCAATTTTTAATTCAACGTTGTTGCTGACAAATAAGATGAGGCGTTAAATTTATAAATATTTAAATTGATATATGCGTAATTGTTGTTCCTTATAGACTCCTTGCTAGCTGGTTCGATTTTGATTAAATTTTAAGTAATTTTCAGAGTGATCTGAAATATGCATATTGACAAGGGCATGTATAGCTCTACAGTAGTAAAAAAAATAATACATCCTTAGGAGGTTTTGGTGGTTTTAGATACATAGGCAGAAGTGACATAACAACTTGAACTCGTGTATCCTTTAATTTTAATATTTATTACCAAAAGTAACAAAACACCAGATGCATAACTAGATGTTACAAGAATTGTTACTACACGTAGTTTGTCAGATTGGTTTGACATTTATGTCTACTCTTTCGGAACCTAGCATTTTTATTGCCTATAACTTTATTTAATAAAGGCATACAAACGAGGATATAAAGAAAGGAATAGATGTTTTAATTTATGTTATGTTCCAATCTTTTTCCACTTCGATCTATCCTCCTCTAAAATATCGTGTCTATGTCGTTTGTGACAACATTCAGTCATCGCAGTATCGGTCTTCCCCTACACTATTTATGTTGTGGTCCAATATATAGAGCATCCGACTTTTAATTAAAGTCCTTCAAATTTAATACAATAAGTCTAATACATCACATTCCGCATAAAAAAATCACATTTTTTTTACTTATAAAATAGTGTAACATTTAAGCACCACTGCTCTCGCACCTAAGCACTAAAAACAAATAATTTCTAGTAAATATAATTGGACGCGAAATATAACTAATTAAGAACGAACATAATAAAAAAAATGTTTTTTTATGGAATGTGCTGGGTTATAGAACTCCTCATTTGAAGAACCCTAAATGAACGACCTATATATTCCAATCATTTTCAGATGGAACTGGTGAACGTTGTCCAATGCACGCTTTTCGCTGCGGAGGGCCGGGTTCGCCATGCGTGTCACGCGCATCGAGGTGCGATGGAACTATCCAATGCCCAGGCGGAGAAGACGAGAGGAACTGCAGAGCTACTAGGCGAAGAGGGTGAGCATTAAAAGCAGTCTAAGTTCTTGATTTAGGTACTACCAATGACCAGCTGATATATGACGATGACGATTTAAAAGTTCCGTTACAATAGCCTTCATCAAAAATGATCTCTTCGCAATAAATAATAATAATATATATATATATAACTATAATAAGAATAGAAAAAGGAATCAGGAAATAAAATAAAAACGCATATTTGATCATCGTTCGATTATTTATTACGTATCAACTTATAACAAATTGTTTGTAATTTCTGAGTCCATTTTTTTCTTGGCAAACCAGAAAAATGTAATAGATATCAAGAATGTACGCAGCAGGTTGATGTTGTGGCTAGTTTTATAAGTTGTATAACAGTACGATCGTGTTTTTCCAGTTGTCCGCGACACACATTCCGCTGCGGGTCGGGCGAGTGCTTACCGGAATACGAGTTCTGCAATGCCATAATCTCCTGCAAGGACGCCTCGGACGAACCCCCGCATCTGTGCAATGAACAATCACGGTAAATATATAATACTGCATACATTAGAAATAGAGAGCTTTGTGCATTTTAGGTGAAGGTCGTTTAGCGTAGTGACAGTAGAGCTTGTCTATAATGTCCAAGTGCGATTTCTGTATTAAAACTAATATGGTAGATTATATTAAGTATTAAAACAACAAAAAGGCTTCAGACCATATGGTTCTACAAACAAGATAGAGATAATGCTATGCTCTATGGACTATGGTAAGCATAAATTGACGAATGAGCCGACGCTAGGACTGACAAGGACAAGGAACAATAGAAGTAATAATACGAACAGAAGATGTTATAAAATCTGAACACTGCTGCGTGATATTTCTGAAATTGTGTAAAAATGAAAGGAAACTAATTTACAAATGTATAACATAATTATTATATGAGGTAAAGCTTAGCTAAAGGCTTTCGACTACAACCTGTATACTATCGTATACAGGCCAGTACCCCACTCTCAAAGAAGATCGGCATGAAATGGCTAATATACTCGTAGCTATGTTTCGTTGGTTGAGGGGGAGTTTTGGAAACCTATACCCCTCCTTCAGTCCTTTCCTTACTTACCATTCCCTTTTATCCCTTATTTCTTTTTAAACTACTAACGCATTTGTGGCTCCTCTGCTGCTGCTAATGTCCATGTGCGAGTGATCACATTGCCACATGTTACGGAAGCGTTTGCACATAAGCATTGGCCTTACGCATATTTGTCGAGGTCAGGGTGTTTGTATTTGCATGAGATCTCATTAGAGACTGTTGAATGTGATGCGTTTATTTAAAGAAAAAAACACAAAATGTACTTTGTATCCTCAGTTGGCGTGCAGCTGACTTCTGTCCTCTGCGGTGCGGTAACGGTCGCTGCAGGAGCACGGCGGTCGCGTGCTCTGGACGAGACGGCTGCGGAGACAACAGTGACGAGATCGCCTGCGCCGTCTGCAGTAAGTGATCTTCGTAGATTATTATACTATTTTTTTCGCTTTTTAATCATATGACTCACCTCCATTGGTCAAAGTGGTGAAGAGATCATTGTTATAGATAATTCCATCCTTGTGTTTCTTCATATTATTAATCTCTGTTTATTATTTAGTGCAATAAAGAATTGTTGGGTGATCACTGGGGTTCTAGTCTCTAGTTTACTTGTAATTATGAATATTTTTGGATGTTAATAAGCAATTATGTATCAACCTACAAATTGTGAAATACTAATGTATACTCATAATGCATTACGTATTTAACATATTTAGAAGATTTTAAAGTCATCTAAAATAAATAAGTACGGAAAAAAGTTTCTTAATTGTAATGTTAGGAATTGAAAATAGAAAAGAAAAGATGGATATACACTTATTCAAACAAATTGACTTTTTCAAAACGACGTCAACACACACGTGACATTATTTTGATTATAAGTATGATATTGAAGACGAGCGATGTATCCTAGTGAGAGGGAGGGTGTTTACTGCCTATATAAAATAGTAACTAATTAACAAGGTACCATAGACAAAATACAGTATTGTTAACTTTTATGCTATATTCATTTATCATAATAAAGCAACAGCACCTGAGGCACTACAAGCAAGTTAAAATCAGCAGGGTAATTGCGTTAACTGATCGCTATCACCAAATTCTACATTCTGACGGCTGATTTCTGATTTTTTAACCCCTGACCCAAGAAGAGAGGTGTTATAAGTATTTGCATGTGTATCCGTCTGTGACATCGTATCTTTCTAACGTATGTACAAAAATTTCAATGATGATGATCCTATTGTTTAAAAAGTGATGTAATTTAAATAGAACTAAGCTATATTTATAAAGATCCTTTCAGACGTTTCAAGGTTTTCAGTTCTAGTTTGCAATATGTCCATAAAATTGGACCTATCCATAAAATACATTGTGGAAAATTTTGTCTCTATGGTTAACCTACCTTTCTCCTCTTCACGAAATACCACTTCCCATCCCTCTACTTGTTTAATACTTTACTTTATAATTACCACCTACTATATTTATTTAATGAAAAATATATAGCGCGAATATATATATGTAGATTGATCCGATCAGTTACAATACATATAATTATTTAATACAGTTATATGATCGCTTGCTTAATCTTTTTTAAATTAATTATTAAATACCACAATCACGTAAACAGATAACTATTACAAACATACATAAAATATCCTTGTTACCCAAACGGAAATAGACATGACAATGATAATAGCAACAAAGAGGCCGCTATTATCTATATTCACTAGGACGTTGTTTTTAGAAAAATAACATCGATTCGCAATATACACTATATTGCGAATCGATGTTATTTTTTTAAGTACTAGAAAAATATTAACTAATCTTTTTTACCAGGAGATCATTAATTCAAGCAGCTATGAAATGAGCGTCGGATATAATTTTTCTTTTTTTTTTATAATTATGAAAAGGCAAAAAGGAATAAGTTCTAAAAATCCCTTCGATTTATCAAAACAAAAATCTTATTAAATGTTAAGTAAATTTTCATAGTGAATATTGTAATATAATTTGAAAAATAAAAAAATATAATTGGCATTATTGATTGATATTAAAATTGAATATGTATAACTACATGTTACAATAATTCTATATATAAAACACGATGTCAACAATCTATGACATAATTTTGGAGTTATGTAAGGACACACGTAGAAATGTTACCGTGAAGATGGTATTTCCTCTGAAAACGAATTTCCAACACTGTTACAGTTATTTTACTTCATATAGCGAAATAGGAAAATAAAAAGTAGTGTCTAGTATATCACATATATATAAATCAAAATTTGCAGCTAAGAAAACGATTTCATAAAATAAAATGAATATAGTTTTATTAGAATCAAATCTTTGTGAAACATAAATTGTACCATATCAATATAAACCAGGACGATGGTATCTTTTATATGCACTAAATGCACAAATCTATAAAATAACAATTTATATTTATAGGTTCCTTACTTCGAAATACGATTACTTTAGTTATGGTCACGAAAAAACTCTTAAAATTTCGACTCAAATACGTTAGTTACAAAATATAAAATATAATATCAAAATGACTTAAAAGTTTGCATTAACGAACTAAATCGTCAGATTTCTATTTTTCAACCGTAAATTAAAAAAAATAACAACTTTTAATATCAATATCATGGTACTTTTGTTAGCTAAAGCTTCTTATGACTCAATGTAGCTTATTTGAACTTAAAAATAGATATAATTATTTGCACAAAAAAATCATAAATTATATTATACGAAAGTAAAATTGTTCAGTTTACGTAATAAATAAATTGTCAACTATTAAAATTACAAAGGAATCCACAATTTTTATAATCGGAACATTAAAAATATTATGAATCAACAATCAACAAAAAATTGTCATTATTGGAATTTTTAAAAGCTTATTATTGACGAATCAATAAAAATGTACATGATTTGAATAAAGAAAGCATTGAATACGGCTGTAGACGGAAGGCAATACGCATTTAGAGAGCACCTGTCCAAATATGTCCTAAATAACATAGCGCACCTAAATACCTTCATTGTCACAATCTTTGACCGTTACTTAAATATATTGTATTGTATTTACTTCAAGATATATTTTGAATTGGTAATCATACTCTACACAAAATGTATAACTACTCATACTCTAAACAGAAAAAAGTACAATTGAGCTTGTCAAGAATATTATTTATTATTGAGATTTAAGAGAATTATGTTATCTGAGATTAGTTTGATATGCGTTGATTTTCTATCCAGATAACATAATTAAAATGTAATAAAAATACATTATATATAAATGATTTTAAAAGAGTTACTATCGAGTTTCTCCCGGTTCTTCTCGGTAGTGACTACATTTCGAACTGGTGGTAGCTTTATAAAAATCTAAAATGAAAATATGACATGTAACCTGACGATTCGAAAGTGCTTTAAAAGCCCATTTGAATAAAGTATATTTTGAGTTTGACTTATGGCCTAGTGACAGTTCGTATATGGGCTTGCTCGATTGAGATGGTACTACGCTGTTTTTTTATCACTTATAAAAATAGTACTTTAAAAAAAATATTGGAAAGAAAAAGGCATGGGCATCTACGAGTCCATGGATGTCGTTATTGGAATAAAGAAATTAACCACGCTGCCATAGCGATAACAGCATAAAGTAGTTAGCGTTAGCGCGAGTGGGTGAACCATATGCCTACACAATCCCATTCATTACTGCCAAGTATTTAAAAGGAATTCATCAATTTTATTAATATATGTAACTCTTTTTCCAGAATGTGCAGCTCCACCGCAACTACCGTGAAGACTCGAAGACAACGACAAGGACTAAATATAACGCGCACAGATCTCAGCTGTTAAATTATTATCTACAAAATACAGACGAACGAGCGCATTAGAAGATATTAAATTAAAGTGCACTAACAATTGAGATTAAACAATATCGTGTTTATATAAACACGATATTTTTGTAAAGGTTTTAACATTTCTTAGAACAGTAATGATGTAAGTTTTTGCTCAATATGATAATAGCCTAATTTTATTCATATTTTTTAAAATACTTTTGTCTCATTTACGCTTGATGTTGATATTACAAGAAGAAACAATATTTTTTTGACATAGTATTTATATATCTATTCTAATCTGGGCATAAAATTTCACAAATCATTTAGTATATTCTTCTATTAATGTAACGGATTCGAATGTAATCCACTTCGAAAATTATTCGTTTAAAAGTAACAAAAAAATTTTGTACACGTAGTTCTATTTTGAAAATTTTTTTTTTCACAATCGCGCACGAGACGAATTATAAACACAGAATTAGCACAATATATTCAATGGTGTTCTTTCTGTATTTAAAAGAGCTTCGATTAAAACTAACGTTCTTTACTATAAACATCCTATACGTAAGCACTTTACACATATTAACGAAATAGGATACGTGTTCAATACATGTTACTTAATTGCGTTTTATTTCTAAAATATAAGCCACAAGACTGAAAAATGGTTATAGTCTTTTCCATTTGCATTGAACTATACGTAACACTTTTGACTTTGCCATGGTCAAGTGAATTATTATAAGGTACGTACGAATGAACACAGAACAATCTTCATTAGATAAAATATATAAATAAAGATAGCAAATACTCCAATTGTAATAAAATTGTAACATCACGTTAAAACCAGCGTGCTAGGGCTATTCCAAATTAGACATTTGATGTAGAACTATGGTCGCGTCGAAGTGTCGTAATGCCCTGGGCGGTTATTATTTAACGAACTTAATAAAAGACATTCTGCATTAGACCCATATGTATGTACGCTTTATAGGTGTGTACGTAAGTTTGTATGGCTGTAATTTTGCTATTTAATTGTATATTTTTCAGGAAGATTTTAATATATATGTTATCTATTATGATCCTACGAAAATCTTCGAAGATAAACAAAGGAACCATTCAATAAATAACCACAACCTGCAATGTCTGTGATCCTGTGTCTTTGTAAAAAATAACAGTTCTGTTTAAAGTCGGTTTCATTTTTCTACGAAAACAATTATCCATACAATTTACGCGTTCAAAGAGCGGTCGTATCCCACACGCACGGCTGCAGTACCACTGCGGGCTATTCTAATAGTAAATTATCCTAATAGTCTACAATCTTAAGTTTAAATTGGCCCTGATTGTGTGATACTAATCACAATCACAACACTGTTAATTTTTACTATAGAAATTAATAATCGGCTAATATTCGTATGTTACATTTTTGGTTTTCTAGCAAGTACCGGTTTAGTGAAAAAGATTGTGATTTTAATTTTTTTTTCATTCGTTATAATGTATTACAATTGGAATTTATTTATGAAAATAAAAATAATGTTGTTTACGACATAATTTAGTTTAGTCATTTTTGTTACTATTTATATTTAATATCTAAACGACTTCAAAGTATTGCAGTCAGAATTGTAAAGTCAGAAAAGTATTCCCGCCTTCTTTCTCACTTTTATACTTTATACAACTACGTACGATTAGATAATAAGTTTCTTAGAATAACATAATTCTGTACATATAATGTCTAAGTATATTTTTACAAACTAATACACCTTCAAATTAATTATTTTATGAAGTAGTAATGCACTTACAAACGAAATTAGTTTTTAATGTAAAATCTACCACTAAATTCTATATTCTGAAACCTACTTCGGTATAAAATATTCAGTAAATTGTAAAAAAAATATATATACAAATTGTACACACACTTTTTTAAAAACTAGAATTTATTGCGTATAAAAACATGATTACAAATACTTAGCTTATTGTTTTAATAGATTGTGTTAAAAACGTTATCAAAGCATTTGAAAAATTATCTTGTACTGATCGTTCCGATCGACTCTCATTAGTCGCCCGTTGACTTTTTACATATTATATTATATAGATAAATAAAATATCAATAAACTGTACATCAGTTCTACTGGATAAAAAAAAATTGTACTGATATACATACTCTCAAAAATATTTTTATTTCTGAAAACTTTATAGTAATTCTATTACAATGAACTATTAGTAGAGCTTAGTACTTTGTGAAAATGAGGGTAACTTGTTGTATTATAGTGTGTTGATGTGTGTGAATGTGGAACAATTATATTTATAATAAAGAAAAAATTTAAATCTGTCTTTTATTTATATCAGCTTGTATCCGCATTGCCTACGTTGATTAAGAAATACTCCAAAAATTTACTTATTAGTGAAAATAAATTCAATATTATAACCGATTTCAGAAGCAGATGATGTAGGAAAAGTAAACTTTCGATCGCGCTATTAAAACGGCGCGACAGGGTGCTCCCGGTTAGTAATGTGTTTTTTTTTTATTAATCTCAATCGTAAATGAGATTTTTTATACAAAAAAAAAAATTAAAGTGACCAAATCAATCTGAATTCCCCGAAAAAGACCCTAATTTTTGCTGAAGCCGCAACTGCCTTTATATATTCATGTCCTCAAACATCATTGTTTATTTACAATAAACATAACTTTACACTGGAAAATTAAATAGAATATGATGTAAAGATTTTGAGAAGATATGAAGTATTCAAATGCAGAACTTTCTGAATGTCATCCTATTGTTTAGGGTACATCATAAACTATGGCGCGTAGCTTACTGGGTTGTCAATACAAGTTCTGTGGGCATGCGCAGTAGCCTCCTCAAGACAATTAAGTCGACAAAAACTCAACTGATTCGTACATCTCCAGCTCAAAATAGAATGTAAAAATCACTACATGTATTTTAAGACTAAGCGAAATTGCCTTTCATGCATTAACTTGAAATATCTATAGGCAAGTTACTGAAATTGTGTGAAAATGGGTAAGTACGTAGTTTTTTAATATATAATGTTTAAGTTCAAGTAAATATAGTACAATTTCTGCACTAATAAGTAGATACTATTAAAATGTTATGTTTCTTATATAATATTTATTACATATTTAAGTAGAATTATTATTTATATTATTAATTTTGCATAGCGTACCTATTTAGTTTTAGTGAAAATGTAGATAAAATATTCACTTAGAATGTGTTCGTACCATTAATTACCGTATTAATAAAAACATTTACAATAGAGCGAGGAAAAGTAGTATATGCACAATTTTCTTTAAATTAACGTTATTTATCAGTGATCATGGGAAAGTGGGGTGATTATGTACACTGTAATTAGGGAAACCCACGCATTTTGTCTCTGACATCTTCGTTACTTTTAATTTAAGTACCACATTAATTGCCATGGAGTAAACAGTGTACCACATGTAAACAACGTCAATTTAAATGCATTGCCCGTAGTGAATTTTTTAAGTACTAACAGATATTTTGTTTTTCTTTTTTTTTTTCTTTAATTTAAAATCTTAAATTGGAAAATATCTTACCTAGACATTTTTTTTTTGTAAATGATAGGTACAAATTGCACGATAAGTAACTGTACATTTAAGTAAAACTTTCACATCGATAAATATGATTATTTTGATAATTATACTTTAAATTATTTGTTATTATTTTTTAACATTTTATATGGAAAAATGTATTTAAATTATCTATAACAGATAAATAGACAGATGAACGCCAAGGTTATTAATTCCATAAGTACAAAATATTTTTGTATTCAACTATAAAATTAAAAGCGAATTCATAGAAACCAAAGTCTCTCCATCGTATAGGCACTCAAAGTTCGTGACTATCGAGGATTTGTTTGATAGACGTGGGATATTAAAAAACCATATTTCTCACGCATTTCATACACATCAAGTATGAGCAATTTTATCTTATTTATTCGATTTACCTTGACAGCATCTCTATTAATTTTTGATTCAATCAATTCTTATTTACAACAATATAAATTATAATTTACATATTCTTCATATTTTTTTAACAAAAACAATTATGTCGTTATTTAAATTATCGAATTAAGCGACTTAATTTTCATTTGCTACATCAACAAAAACAATTTGCTTTAATAAATATTAACAATTATGATATTGTTTACAAAACATATTCCGATCATTTCAACATAATATACGCCATATGCCGATGCACAGAATACCGCGTTACTGAAATCATCGCGTCACGAACATAACTCTATGGAAAGATTGAAATTAAAGTTATCTGCTTGTGTTAAAATTTTGAAATGTTACCTTACTCCCGGACCAAGGTTAGTGACTTAAAGTCTAACCATAGTTTTTATTGTGGCGACCTTCGTTTATTCGTGATTTCATCTAATAGTTTAAGCAACGCGTGTTAATGTTTAATAAAAGGACGTCTGTAAGCCACAAGTGAGGTGATCTTCGCGGATGTTAATATAGAAGCTTCGTTTTTGTATAACATATTTCCACGCTCTCCGTCCTTTAGACATTATTGTTTTTGTTAGATTCGCTTTGGACCAAATCGTAATTTATTTATTTATTTAATGATAAGGAAAATATTAATAGTAACACAGTTTGAATGAAGTTATAGAGACAATTTTTTGGTTGCAAACATAAGAGAAATAAACTGTATTTAAATCTAATACTTCATAAAATATTAGTATTATCTACATAAATGCCTACAGTGGTTAAGTATATGGAATCGGTCCCAAAGCCTTATAATGTAGGTAAAGTAAATGATCCTGATATAAACAGTTACTTTAAAACTCAAAACAAACAATAAAACGACATAGAATTATTATATTAGAGATTGAGAGATTAGTTTTCATTTTAACCCCGACTCAATTAATTTTGACACCCGCTTTATTTATTTCACTGCTACTGTAATATTTTATTACTGACCAAGTATCATTTTATTACTGCTAAATGATTTAGGTACACACTGCCCTTAAAATAATTACACTACTGCCGGTTTATATTTTGAATTGAATATATAAATAATATATTTTCAATAGTAACCGCGCAAATATTAATTAACATCCTTAAAAAAATATTCCCTTAAAAATATCTACTTAATTTTTTCGGAGTTTATGCCGAACCCTGGATGATACACGATGATGATGGTATCATCCAGGGTTCGGTATAAAAGGTAACGTAAATATCTTTATATAGTAAATAATTTCATAAAAAAAAATACATAATATGAAGCAGAAGCTATATTTTATCAACATTTTCTAAAAATTTGATAACTACTCTTTGATAAAAAAAATGGTTACCTCATGCTCTTTATTTATACTTACTTTACAGGTTAAAAAAGCTAAAGAGAAAACTGAATATGAGATCAGTAAAAATAACATTACGGACGGTATCAACCAGTTTGTGTATCCTCATACTAGTAGCATACCATGTATACCATTATTCATTTCACAAACCAAATGATTATGCAATTGTTCAACTATCATCGAGTACAAAACGGATTATCGACACACCCATGAGGCACATACCATTAAATGTGATTTACAAAGACATTTCAAACCACGACCAGGATATTTCCATTGAATTAGAAGAAACTAAACAAGGTGCTTATTGTATAAGTATTCTTCACAAACATTAAATTATATGCTTATGTGAACTGATTTATTACACTTTGTTGTAAATAAAATGATATATACATACATATGTACCCTATCGGTACCTAGTATCTTACATCATAATTCTTGAATATATTTTGTTTACTTATAGTAACAATTGTTCATAAGTATTCAATCGACTGCAACAGTTCCTTAATTTCGAATTTTTAAAGATTCTTTTTCACTATTATATATCTATAAAATGTATATTAATTATTATTATATGACCTGATAAATTATACATGTCTTTCTGCTAGTGATGCGTATCAAAGTGCGGCAATGCATTCACCCTATTTCTGTCTAGATTATTACGAACAATACCAATAGTTTAAAATTCATCAATTTTGCCATAACAAGTCATTGTTAGACTAACAACAGAATCCGACCGAGTATTCTAGACTATTCGAAGTCATTAGATGTCTTGAAAGGTGGACAATCTTCGCAACGATGAAATTATGCAGGCGTTTGTATTTATGTGAACATGTCGTTCAGTTAACTGATAATGTTAGCTTTTTTTGCACACAGTGCATAAATAAAGACAGTCGATCTCAAATATTTTGTTATGATGGAAGTTTTTTTTATATCTTTTTATCATTATTAACAACGTTTTTCAGTTTACATGATAGACACACCAGGCTGTCGTATTCCCGTTGCTATGGTTAATTTTTCGTCTATAAAACCAAGAAAAAGAGGATCGTGTGGGAATCGTGCTGTTTATTTGAAAAGATTTCAAGGAAATAAAATAAGAGCATTAATTAAGGAAAAATCTATTAAAAGATATTTAAAAAGAACAGCTAAATACAAATGTTGCTATAGATACTTTGAAAGATCGACGAGGCCGGGCTTTGAGCATAAAAAACTACGGTGAGTTAGATTTGCAATTTTGTAAATAAACAAATTACGCTGAATCTCTTAGGTGCAAGAGCGGATTCAGCTTCGCAGCCAGGGGGGTCACCTAGTTGTGGTCAAGTCACAAAGAGTAATAATTTAAACTTTGGCAATTTTTACTATTTACGCGATTAAATATGAATAATAATTTAAGTTTGATAATAATCGATACAAGTAAAAAGCTATCACTTCTTCTATTTCGATAGGTACGTTTTTATGAACGTGGAAAAGTGCCAGTCCGGTTAAACGTTCTTCAAACATACAAATTATATTAAATTAATTAAATATTATAGCTACTCACATAAAATCTATATTGTGACATAAAAAATATAAAAATCATGTTAATCATCATCATGTTTAACAATTATAATTAGTGCTCTACCTAGGTTTTGGACCCAGCCCAGGGGAGGGGGGTCATGACCCCATGAATGAGCCCCCCCCCCTGGATTCGCCCTTGCTTAGGTGTCTATTTATTGAGTGATATACAAAATGGTGATAGCAGTTTATCAATTATTTTGCAATGATAAATAGTTTATTAGAATTTCTGTTATCTATACTAATTTTATGAATATGTAAGATTTCATTATGTTCGATTGCATTGAATAGGTTCCAAAAGTACTAGAACTATTTAAAAAAAACTTTTTGTTTTGGTTAGCCCGTTTATTAAGGAATGTTATAGGATTAAAACAAGTTACGACTCATAAGTGCGAAGCAGTGACTATTAATGCGAGCGAAACATGATAGTACATTATAAACTTATTCACGATGAGTTAAAACCTCGAATCATTAAAGTATTTTGCGTTAGTATAGCCAAGGATCTTTTTTCTATTTACATTTTATTGCCCGAACCAAGAAAATCACGTAAAGACGTAAAAGCAATTCTTCGACCTCAGGAATTTTTAGTTTTGAGGAACTTTTACTAACGAAACAATTTGCAAACTAAAACCCTCACTGACTGGGTAAAATAAAATGGAATGAAGAGAGTATTTAATATTGCATTATTTTAACATAACATTGAAAACCAAATCATTCAATTATTTAATTTAAATAATTATTTGTACCTTATGCCTAACTAATTCCTTTCAGATACACAGAATGTAAAGATCTAAAAAACGGGGAACTATTTACACTAGAGCGTGATTTTATTAATGTGCAGTGCTTCGAAATTAACGCCTATAATAAATCGCATCTTATTTATCAAGACATGTATGCGTTCTGCAAGAAAATAAATACAACAAACACAATCAATACGACGAAACGTGAAGAAAAATATAACGTGCTCATGCTAGGAATGGATTCAATGTCTCTGTCTCGATTTGTTCAAACGATGACTAGAACTGTTACGTTTTTAAAAAACAATTTCTGGCCCGGCTTCAGAGGATACCACAAGGTAGATAGAGCTCTAGGATGCTAAAACACCATTTTATCATTTGGAAAACCTTGCTTTATTGTGTCGAGTTCGTAGAAGTAATAGTTTGGCACACAAGAAAACGAAAAGTTGAGGGTGGCATATTTCCACTCTTTAATTTTTTATATTTTTAAATTTTCCTTATTTATTTGAAGAATTGTTTTATTTATTTTACTTACAACATCAATAAGCCTATAGAAAATACATATGAAGTGACACAAAAAAAATAATAACTTTACCGCATTAATTACTATGTTTTAATATTGGAATTTTAGGTGGGTGATAACACGTTACCCAACTTGATGGCGGCATTGACAGGTAAAAATATATCGAATATAGTTAAAAAATGTTCAAAAAGGATGGACCAGTGTAATGATCTACTTATTTGGAATATTTTCAAGAAATCTGGCTATGTGACAGCTTACGGCGAAGATTATTTGCAACTGCCTGATATGTTTAGTAAGAATTATTCATTTCGTGGGTCGCCCACTGACCACTATATGAGACCATTTTTTATCAAGGGAGAACACGAGAAAAACAATCATTCTTTATTGTGCGCTGGAAAAGTACCATCCGGTCAGCAGCTACTAGATTACGCATATGACTTCGTTCTGACTTACAGGGACGATCCCTTCTTTGGATTTTTTTGGATGAACTCATTTAGCCATAACATAAACAACCGTCCACAGGAAATCGACAAAGTATTCGAAGATTTCTTAAGTCGTCTTGTTTATACTGGGGCTTTAGACAATACATTTATAGTATTTTTAAGTGATCACGGCATTCGATTTGGTGGACATCGACTCAGTGTTGAATCGTATTATGATGATCGTTTGCCTTTCCTATTCTTATGGATACCGCATTTGTTTAAGTATAAGTATCCTGCAAAAGTTAAGTCTGTTTTAATTAACCAATTTCGATTGGTAACGCCCTATGATTTATTTGATACTTTATATGAAATCAAAGAATTATCTGATACTAAATTAGATAAAAACGAGTCTTCTTCTAGACACCAAAGTATATTCAGTGTTATAAGTGCAAATCGCACTTGCCAGGACGTTAGCATTCATGATAAGTGGTGTAGTTGCCACAAATTGTATCCCCTTGACATCGAAGACACGGAAGGAATTAAGAGCGTGCACTTTGTAGCAGAGAGTATAAAAACTAAAATGAAAAATGTGAAAACCAAACGATGTTGGAGTTGTATGAATCTAGCGTTAAGAAATATTAGCAGAATACATTTTTACTATGATAATGAAAAAGTAAATCTATTTTATGTCGTGGCTTTTTCTATGTCACCGAAAAATGTTTTCTATGAAGCTACAGTGTTACGGCAAGATGCGAATATGAGTATCATTGGATCTGTAAGCATTATATCTCCTTATAAAGGTTTCGGAGATTGCACAATTAATCACGAAGATAGAATCTTCTGTGTATGCCAAAAAATAACCGACTGTCAAACGGAATTAATGCTATAATATTTTCTTATATGAACTTTTATTTCAGGTCGTATTTTGTAAATTAGAAACAACTTTTTATATCAAACTGTGATAACATTAGATTTGTCTTTCTAAAATTTTTTGAATACAATGACTGAGTTATTTTTCTTAATAATAAATTATTTTTACAACTTTCCGTGATCGTTTTTATTTCTAATTCTTAAGAATACGCATTACCTGAAAATTATCGTTTTGTTTACATTAACATTAATATATTACCACTATCTATCTTGATGAAAAAATAACCAGCATTTTCGTAAATTAATTCACAGCATCATATCTGCCTCATATGATCTTCACAGTCCACTGTGATGAATCAGTACTGACGGACGTTTTATTTTTACATAGTTGATAATATGCTATGCAATATTTGTATACAGAAGGTCGATAATTATGTTTACTAAAATGGTGTTTAAAAAGACAGTGAAGCTTTTAAAAGAAATGTGTTAAGACTTTTTTTTCAATTATAACAATGTGGACATAACAAAGTGACCTAATTTTCACTGAAATCATAATTCCTAAATTTTTAAAGGTAAGAATAATTTCAATTGTAAGTGGATTTTTGCTAAACTAACACTAATATATAAGAACCGACCGACATCCTATGATACATTTAATTCGCCTGATTCTATTTATTGATTTTGAAAAACATAAAACATTATTAATTTATTATTATTGATTAAAAATCAGTGGAAAAGTATTTACAAGTTTTTCCTATCTTTGGTTGTACATCCTGTACAAATATATTGTGATATTTAACTCGCTTCATTAGTACAATTAATTTCAATGCTAATGAAGTACAATACAATATGATAAAAACACATCTGTATCATGCAGCAATGTTCATTTTTAAGTAATTCACGTAAAGACTATTTTTGCAAAACTATTCTAACAATTTTTTTTTTCTCAAAATAGTTCAAAAACCTTGTAAACTACAACATCTGCTTCTTTGCCAAATTATTGTTGACAAGAAAGAATTGCTAGTTGCATTACATTAAATTTCCGTAGTTTACATATTATTAAATTCGACGTTTTTCATTTACTATTATTTAACTAATGATAATTCTTTTATTTATTTATTTATAATCAGGCAAATACGGCACATATAAATATAATTAAATTATAATCTTATAATAAACGAATACTTTTTTACATGTTTGTATAATCCAATACATTAGTCTTGAATGCTTTAGCTTCATCTTTTGATATATTAGCTACCTTTTTGAACAAATGTATTTTTATTAAACAATTATTTTCAAAATATATTATTCTATCAATGCGTCGAGATGCGTGTAAAAAAATACTATTACGACTCTATCAAAATAAAAACGCATTACTTGCATATCTAGTACATTCAATGTATTTCAGTTTATGAGCAAAGTAAACAGACATAGAACTCACGGTTGGTAGCACATTACCAGTGCAAGGTTCTTATATCACCGAGATGTCAATATTAACATTATCGTTAAATTGTTCATATAGTTCTTTATTTTACAAACTATACTTTGAATATAGTAACGTGGGTTGTTCTTCGTGGTTGTCATTTGACAAAGACCAATCTAAAGCAAATATATTTTTTAAATCAGATTATCGTTTACGAGATGAACGAAATCAAACATACTTTTGATCTTTACTATATTACTATGGATGAAATAAAGATTACTGTTTTTTTATGACGTGAAAGTTTTGGCTCGAACATGTACACTAACTGTCTATTAA
This sequence comes from Hypolimnas misippus, assembly GCA_037950945.1. Classification (NCBI taxonomy): domain Eukaryota; kingdom Metazoa; phylum Arthropoda; class Insecta; order Lepidoptera; family Nymphalidae; genus Hypolimnas; species Hypolimnas misippus. Next base: position 6,050,249 of record JBBEEQ010000024.1, read on the forward strand.
TAAAAATCGATTGTAATTGATAAATAACAATACAGATGGCCTTCTGGGTACAATGGTTTTAAAATATATTTATTACAGTCATAACACCTTGCGAATGATGAGCGAAAGCGAGTCATCATCGTAACATCGTTATCTTTAAATTTTATTCGTTCTAACACCATTATTTATTGAACCAATAATAGTAAAAAAAAACGAGCAAGTGTGAGTCGAGCTCGCAGGCAAGAGATGTTGGACGAAATCCTTTGTTTTATGTGGACTTATTAATCGACTTTCAATAAAGGAGGAGGTTCTCAATTCGTCAGGAAGTTTATGTATGTTTACCGCTATGTACATTGTATAAGAAAACGACTAAACCGAGTTAATTAATTCTATTTTTGTTAAAAATTTAATAAATTAAAATAAATAGAATATGTATGTCATTCGTTATGTGTCTAAGTCGTTTTAAAAAAACCATACGAGCAAAAAAACTCTGGTGTTTTAATACTAGTAGCCATCATCAGATTAACTCGATGAAACAAAATTATTTTATTTTCATCGATATTATGTTCATTTACAGTTTCGATTGATACGATAATCATATGTTATTGGACTTCATGTGTTATTATATAATTACAGGTAAAGTTATCAAATGCGTGTTTTTTTTTCTATTTAGCAATTATTATATATTATACTTATATTGAAAAAATCATGAATTCTTATATACTACTTTATTTTACTGTAGTTTTCTTTAACGAGCACTTTTATCAGCTATGCATCATATTGTTATAAAACTAGTTTTAATTTAGAGGATATGTATGCATGCCCGGGCATGCTTACACTTCGGATTGTCTGTTTTTCTTTGAGGCATTTTTAAGGCTTATATTAATTAAATCTTCTCTTATGCATGCATGCTGTGACATACAGCGTTATCATTAGAATAGTACATGCATTTATCGTAGTTTATCACGTCCGGCCTTAATAGAAGCATTACAATATAAAATTTAAAAAACCACATAGATATGTAATTGCTACACAACAGGCCAGGGCCGGCAAATGATGTGGCTTGGCCATTTCGTTACATTCATATAGGCGAAAAAAATCTATACATATAAAATTACTTGTCCTGACTGATTCATCAACGCAGAGCCTATACCGCTGGGGTTACAAACTTAAAATTTTGGCTGTAAGTATTGTACTTTTAGGGTGTAAGCATCCACTAAGAAAGAGTTTTCGATTTTCCACCGCCAAAGGGAAAATCTTATTCAGTGGTCATATTAACTTAAAATACACATACTTCTGGATGATAGTAACGAACTTTGAACCATAAAACGCACGAATATCATTCCCTATTGAACTGCAAGAAAGTAGTGAAATTTGTATGAACAAAATTTATTTTTTTGGCCAATTACTTAGCATAAATATTCCTTAGGGCGAATAAATTATTATCTATTATATATTATTATTACATCTCCGAATTCAAAAATTATTCTTTATCGTTGTGCTAGGGGGTATTAAAGTATACGCGGGCAACGCCGCGAAAAACTGCTAGTTTGATAAATTTCTGTTCATTATTTTTGCGGTATACAATAGTTCTTGTAATAACGAAACGGAAATTAGCCATGTCATTAGTAAAATGCCACCGTACCAGCGAAAAACGTTCAATGTGTTTATTCATTGTTAACATTAATTTGAAAGCTACGTAGAGGTAGTATTGAGCAACACATTTTTCTTCGAGCTCTGCAGAAAAAATTTACGTTTTACGGACACTCATATTTTATGTACCGTATGTCATATTTTATGTAGTAAGAGTAAATGTAAAAAAATTAAAACCCTAAACCTTATATTTAGCGAGATATACCAACCCCTAACGTTATATATTTTTTTCTCTAAAACTATCTAATTATACATCGTCTAGTGCATAAAAAATACTGAAATTTTTAGGGTTCCGTTTTAATACCGAATTAGGAGTTACAGCTACTCCAAAAATATATTTTATTAGACTCTTATAGAACTGTTACGCGTAAAAAAATTAAATCCTACTAATAGTATTAGTAGAATAGTATCAATTGCTGTTAAAAAGAAATGTTCATAATAATTTTGTATTATTCATATTAGAATTTTCCTATAACTATCCATTACGATTTTAAAATAAGTATGATTATAATATATAAGTATTCTGAATTATTTTAATAGTAAGTATTAGTTATTTGTCTTTACGCAATCACGATAAACATTATAGGAAGTGAAGTAATCATTAAGAAGTAATTTGTTAAATTATTATAACTATTGACTAATGACTACTTTTTTATTATAACCTAGAATATGAAATCACTATTATTCAAAAAAATTAAATGTTAATTTGTGTCTTTCTCTTAGTTGTATGAGCTTCTTATTGTTAGTATTTTGTTTATATGTTATGACAATCACCGATAGGAAAACAGACAGAACATGCCTGTTATGCGTACCTACGTGGCGTTTTCGTAAATTTTGTACACCATGCTACGACCCACTATTCCATAATAATGTGTCTCTAACCATATAAAAAGCATGAAGTCTATATACTTCTGACGCGTCTGATACTGTTAGTATGTTTCTACCATTATACAATACCTGACTCAACGTATAATGCCTTTTGGGATTATTTATTGGACTCAGAACAATTTTAAAATTAAATAATATATACGTTCATAATTAACTTTTTAATTAAGGAGATTAATTTCTTTTCTGTCATATTTCAGCGCTGTTCGGATAACAACATGTATAGTATTAAATTCATTAAAATTTTACTGATGGCTGCTTTATTGGTCTTATCTGTAGTATACAATATGTATCCCAAAATATATATAGACGTTAATGAGCCTACCAAAAACTATACACGAGAAAGTTATGTACAGTTTTACAATGGTAAGTAATTCCTTCACTTTAATTAAATTAAAGAATATTATACGGTCTATTCAAAAAGAGAAATTCAGATAATGTATATAAAATTTAGAGTCGAAATAGCCCAGTAAAACACACGTCGATCACAACCGATGTTCGTGGGTTAAATTTTGAACTACATCTGAGTTTTTAAAAAGTTTTTAAATCGTTATATAGTTTAAATTTATCTCGTACTCGGTGGTAAAGCTCTTAAAAAATCCTGATCTGAGGAAATCTGCATGTGTCGGATGAAATTCTGATTACTAGATGTCTTTCCGATTTATAATATACAAATATGTGTGTTACATGTAACGTAACTCTCTACAAAATTATCTTTAAGTATTCTGATAACACGATAATAACTTCACCCCTTCCTCTCTTTAAAGATAGAAATACTTGGTATATTATATGGAAAATTTAAAATATTTTTATATTATCAATATTATTATATATCCCTGAACAAAGACATTTCAAAGTCAAAACAAGAAGTTTTATCAAAATAAATAACTTTTAGACTATAATTAAATATATAACTGTAACTCAATTTCTACATAAGACGTAAGTACATTTCTCAATTATACTTTTATTACAGGAACCGAAGATTTTCTAATCAACACACCTGGATGTTACATTCCTAATTATTCCAAAACAATGAAATTCAAGGAAGTGAAGAATGCCAAAAAATCATGTGGCGAACGAGCAGTATTCATTAAGAAAATATCCAACAATACAATAATGTTTACTATAGACGTATTCAAAATGAAACATTATACTAGAAAAAAATATTTGTGTTGCTATCAATTTGCAAGTCCGTCTATTATTTTAGGAAAGAAAGATTATACTTCATTAAGGTAACATGCTAAGCTTTCCAGCCTCAAAGAAAAAATTTGGTGTTAAACCATGATTAGTAAAATACTGTGAAGAGAATCTTAATCTAATCTTAAAAGAATAAAAATCAAATCCTGCTGTTTCCAAATTCTCAAGTTTCATATCTCGACCAATTTAGCCGTGTGCTTTTCGCACTGGAAAAAATTCGCGATAGTAGTACGTTCTCTTGTTACCAAAGCGAGAAGCACACGGACAACCTTCATATTATATGTATAACTAGATGAAACGGACATCCAACAAAGCTAAATAGGCGCTGTAAGTAAAGTAGTAGCGTAAATGGACGCTGATAAGCAATACTGTGTCAAGCCACACGAACTTCATTTTGAGAAAATGGCGTTTAAAGATGTCAAATCTATTCTTAATCAATTTTTTTTTAGTAAGTATTTGTCTATATTTTCTTTCCTTTTTTGATAAAAATTAAAATGAATTAAACGCAGGTTAATATATTTAATATTTTATATAATAAAAAGTCTAAAATGAAATTATTGTATAAATTAAAAAATAAGGAATGATCTTGAAATTCGAAACAATTAATTAAGAAACATTTTTCCTACTTATTTATTTTATATGACTTTATTTTTTATTGAATAAATAGGTGATGTAGTATCTAAATATATCAATATCTCCGAATTTCACTTTTTGTGGATTGACACATTATTGCTTATCAGCATCGAAATAGTAAGTAAAGCGCTATGAAATGAAATGTACTTGCACTGCAATTTATGTGCAGAGGGTGATCATTTACCATTAGGAGAACGCCCTGCTCCTTTACCCACTATTTTCACAAAAAATCAATAAATAAGTAGTTAAGTATAGGAGTCTCAACCGTCAGTTTTTATAATAGGAAGACTCTATCCAGGATTTATTTAGCTATATTTTTAGAGATGTTTAAAATTGTTGCACTACTTGTTATTATTACGTTTTAATAAGTGATTATATTTTAGCTATTCAAGTTGTGAACATTTTAAAAACGGCACGGAAACGCTATTGAAAGAAGAAGTCATAACAGTAACTTGCAATCTTAATTCCGCTAAAAAAACAGTGATCTACAAAGACGCGTATGCGATACTAAAAAAAATTGAACGCACTCGCTCTAAGAGAAGTGATGAAAAATCTTGGAACGTTTTAATATTAGGAATGGACACCATGTCAAGAGCTCGCGCTTTCAATAGCATGCCTAAAACAACAGAATATATGTTAAGACAGGGCTGGTTAGACTATAGAGGATATCAAAAGGTAAGGTAAAGTACGTATAGTAATTTTATACTCTGCTGTATTAGGCATAATTCTAGAACAATCTGCGTAAACATCAAATACATTACAATTCAAATTCTGAAAGTTGAACCCGATCGACAACTTGAAGAGATAACTAATTGTCGATTTCAAAATATAAAGTTGACAATTGTTAAGACATTAATGTAACCTTATTTTTTATTAACTATTACTTATAATTAGGTATACATATATGTGTAATTTACTTGCAGGTAGGATATAACACATTCCCGAATGTCATGCCTTTATTGACTGGAAAGAACATGTCAACAATATACAAAGCTTGCTCGAGGGGCATGGATGATTGTAACCAAATGATAATATGGTCGGACTTTAATAAGGCTGGTTACGTAACCGCTACTGGTGAAGACTACTTAAGGCTACCAGACACTTTCAGTAAATACGGATATAAATTATCTCCTACTGATCATTATCTCCGACCACTCTTCCTAACAGGAGAAAATATGCAGGGAAATCTTATATGTACGAAAAAAGTCCCATCAGCGAAGCATATCTTCGATTACGCAACTATGTTTACGGAAACTTATGCCAATGACAAATTCTTTGGGATGTTCTGGTTTAACTCATATAGCCATAATTTGGAAAATAAACCTCAACTTATTGACGATGGAATTGTTAATTTCTTCAAAAATATGCATGAATCTGGCGTAATGAATAAAACTTTTATATTCTTCTTAAGCGATCATGGAATACGATATGGCGAAATGAGAAAATCTTACGAGTCATATTATGAAGAACGTCTACCAATGCTCTTTCTATGGATACCTTATGACTTTCGGAAAATATATGCAAATGAATATAAAAATATGAAAATCAATCAAAATCGATTAGTAACGCCATATGATTTACGTTTAACATTTGGGGACATCCTGATTAAGTCTAAAATATTAATTGACGAAATTAATTTAGAAGCCTGTCCAAATTGTGTTAGCATTTTTAAGGAAATTAGTCCGTACAGAAATTGCGCAGACGCCAGTGTTGACGAAAAATGGTGTACATGTCACAGAATGACCAATCTTGAACCAAATGACATCGACGCACATCAGAGTATAAAATTAGTTGTAAGCCACTTGCAAAATAGAATGAAAAACATAAAAACAACTCCATGTATGAAATGTATTGTGTTAAGTCTAAAAACAATTTTACGAATCCACACGTACCGTGACAAATCTCTTAACAGTACCTACTATATCATAGCATTCGTAATGACTCCAGGAGACGTCGGTTACGAGGCTACAATTGTTAAACGTAATGGGGAGTTGACTATCATGGGGCCAACATATACAATATCACCTTATAACGTCAGAGGCAGTTGTGTCATTGAACCAAATACTCGTTCGGATTGTGTTTGCAAAAGAATAGAAAAATGTAAAGAAATTAAACACTGAAAAATGATTTAATCGTTATTATTTTTCAAAAATATTTACTTTAGTTAAAACTATAATTTTTCTAATATATCAAATATATTACATTTATTAATTAAAAAAAAACACAACACAACCTTAATTAGACACGAAATATGATGTAATGAGATATAATTACTTTAGTGAAAATGACTAAGCACCATAATTGTCTGTTATCTATAAATTTAAATAAAATTTACTAAAATTCTTTCTTAACAACTAATGGCAAATGAGCTTTTATTAGTACTTCTAATTATAGAAGATGCTGATTACAGGATATTTTGAAAACAACTAAAAAAAATAATAATTTGTTTGTAATCATAAAATATTTCATTATCATTACATTACATGTAATATAAGCCTTTGGAAGTTAAAATATAGTAAAATTCTTTAAGTAGAACCTTGATAGATCGAAAACCTCTCAAACTCGAATAAATGTTGTATACCCTTACAAAACCTCTGTTGCTCGAAATTTGAATCCACTATAAATAAATTTAGGACTTATATTCCCTCTATAACTCAAAAAAATAAAATGGACCTCTGCAGAAATGTTTGATTTTACAACATTTACAACCCTATTATTTTGAAACGGACTAAGAATGTACCGATAATGTTAAGTATCCTCTAACTTGCAAGTAATTTCTCTCAAGCTCAAAATTAATTGGAGAATATATCTTAATCTCTACAAGTCGAATGTTTCCTTACAAAGTTCGCTCAAGTCGAAATTTTCTTCGGAAATTCTATAACTCAAGTTTTTCGACGTCTCCCTTCATGTTAAACTTACAGAGGTTCTAATATAATTTTGAAACACATTGACTGTGGGAAATTAAATTAAAGCAAAAATTTTACCACACTAAACATTTTGAATATATTTACAGTTGTTCAAATATTTGCATGGCCATAACTGAAATCATTTTAGGAACAAATATTATATACATTATAATAAAATTTTTTATTATGATTTCACCATCTTCAGCAAATAGCAACTGAAAATAACATAACTTGTTATTACTTATATTTAAATTAAATAATATAAAATACTTTTAAAATACTAAAGGTACACATTTTATAATATATTAACTAAAGCATAATAAATACTTTGAACTTTTAATTTTTGTACACTAAATTCACACCATAATGTATATACATTATAAACATATATATGTTTTGACAGTCTAGGTCGATTTTCTAGACGACTAGAAAAATAATATTGATAAAAATAAGATCAGTAGCTTGTTAGCCACTTGTAAATGCAAAATCATAACAACTGTAACATTTTTTGACTATTATTATACAATACATATTATTAATCTAAAATGAGACCTATAAATACTGATTTGAATATTTAAGCTTTTAAAGTTTCTTTTGAAATAAAAGTTTAAAAAAGGATGGTTGTAGATATTGCTAATACAAAAGCATAGCTCAATATATAGAATTAAAATTACTAAATATACTTTTTACGGAAAACTATTTTGGATTATTACATTTAAACTATAATTTTTTGTACATTACACAGCTGTCTCTTATTATTAACGAAAAAAAAAATGAAAGAATTTTATCACTTTCATATTAACTTCTTTACATATCGTGGTTCTTATAACTAATTTCAACCTTTCAGGCTTCTAATACTATAAAAATAATTCGATATCAAAGAGTTAATGAAAATAATTATTTACCTTTTACTCTTCTTTTATTTAATTACGCTAATGTTGTCTTAGATATAAGTGGCGATTGTGGAACACTAGGATATATAACAAACAAAGAAAGTTGTGCGACAGCCAATGCTCCACCAATAAAATTTGGAACCTAAAAGGAAATAAAGAATACATGACATATGCATTATAGTAACAGTATTTAAATAGTCTTACACTACTAGACAAATGACCTTTCTCTTATAAAGAAAAAATGTTTTAATAAATCAATTAAACTCACTGATAAATATATATCTTCTTCTATTATGCCATAGAGAAACCAAAGGCTCGATACTATTAATGACATAAATATCATTGGAAATGGAAGACAGTCCGTACATTTCGTTTTAATAATGTAAAGGAGTTTGCTCATTGGTGCTGCAATTGTTACTAGAGTTAGGGAACACGCTGAAAAACCTGCAGAAGATTTAAAGGACACTTTTAAATTATTATTATCGAAATTTATTGATTTTATATATGAGTTTTTTTATATTTTTAATGAAATGAAGATGAGATGATTTTACGTCTAATTTATCTTATTTTTTTAATCATAATATAAGGTATATATTACTATCTGAGTATTTTCTTCATGATTTTTTCAAGATACTAGAAGATAGTGGTATACTGTGAGAACAGGTGCAATGACAGTAAGTGTTAATAAATATATTAAAATCTTTTGTAAATTTATTGTAACTAAAACATGTGATAACATACAAACCTAGTCTACCAAGAAGTACCTCATTGTCTTCTTCCACAGACATATACCCAATTGTGAAAACATATAATGTGACAGCACATAAAAATTGTCTTAAAACTGACGATTTCTTGAAAGTGTAATTGTAAAATACTATAACATACGATAACATTAACACTATACCAACTGCATTAACTAAAATTATTTTATTGTCCTGTTTTGTTAATCCATACAAAAGCCAGAGGCCTGATCTGAAAGAAATATATGCGCTGTTATACAATATTTACACATTATCTCTTTCATTAATATTCAAATTTAACATAATTTACATAACTTACGATATAAAGCCGCAAATAAATGGAAGTGGGGACGATTCTGACGTTGTCCCATTAATCACATATTGTCTGCAAACAAGACTAAAGGAGAAATTTTATGAAGTAAATAAAAATTATTAATAAGTATTATAATAATATAAATCGTAATGATCTCCAATTTTAAGGAAACACTTACATTCCGGATAAAAATTGTATAATTGTAGTTATAACTGCTAAACTCGCCACGAGCTCTTTTAAGTCTGATAGGTACATTTTATACTCATAAATTATAACTTATGGTTATAACAATTGCTGACTTTTCAAATAAAACAAAACATTGCAACGAACATTGCATGTAAACAATTTAACGTTGACTGCGTTGACGATTTGACGTATAAAGTAATCTGACAAGAAACGTTCTTACTCTTTGCGCTCTGCCACAGTGAGTTTATAGAATACATAATGTAAATTATTATTTTTTTTAATATGTAATTTTTTATAAATATAATGCTTGATTTGTGAACAATATTAATTATTTTGTCTTGATTTATCCCTATATTTGAATTTTATCATTCATACAGAAGTAACGAAATTTGAGAGTATGCAACTTAGCTACTATCAAATTTTGAAAGCAGTATCGACAATATAATTAAAATGTGTATAATTAAAACGTGTATATTGGTTATTTATTTATAAAACTTTTCATAAAATCACATTTCAATTATCACTCATCTCATGTTCTGAAACCGTACATGTAAATGCAAAATCCTTGGCAATTGTCATTGTCATTTATACTTTTTTTAATATTTGACACTACAAAATGTAACAATTTAACTCAATATTCAATAATAATCGTAAAATACACAATTTATTGTAATAATAATTTAGTAATTTTAATGTTTAATCATGTATCATTTATTAACTTAAACATAACAGAAGTTGTGATTTATAAAAGTATATAAAATTGAAGCTAATTTTATATTCGTAATTTTCGACAGAATAATAATGTTTATCTTTCAATAACAAACAACAAAAGATGAAGTCCTTTAAGTTAATCGTTCATCAATATAGTTTTAGCTGTAAGTATAATTTAGTTATATTTAACGAAAATATATTTAGATATTAATGTTCAAACAATTTTTAGCCGAAGATCTTATAATCAATCTCAAAGATTATCCTGGATTGAAAGAGAAAGATATAATTGAAATATATCACCCGGAAAATGATTATCCGCGGTTGCTTTTACAAGTTACTAAAGTTGATGCTCCAGGTCGAGGGAGAGGTAAAATATTTATATAACATATCAAATCTCGTTTTTATTATATGTAAAGCATGATAGAAACTTTAGTAATGGTGGAAAAGTGTTATAGATATTTATAAATATTACACTTCACTTACTAAATAGTTATCTTATTGTAATTATTATTAATTGTCTTGTGGGAGGGATTTTCAATTTACACATTTCAGCCAATATAATTGCAATTATGCTATTGTCTATATTAATAACCAGAAATAAAGGGTCCCCTGGCCATCAGCTTATCATTACTAATCACAGACATATTACACACCTTTATCACAATTATTAAAAAATCAAATGTAATATTCATATGACATATAAAATTAAATTTGGTTCTGTTTTACAGTAAAAATGAGAAAAAAAAAGTTTTTATTTCCATTAAACTATAAACTTGATTTTTATCACTTAATCAGCTCCTCTTTTTAATTTTATGTATTATTGAAAATAATTTGGAAAAATATAATTTTAATTTACAATAATTGCAGATACCATCAGCGTGGAACAAAGCATCGCTACAACATTTCAATTGAGAACCTTTGCAGATGTTTATGTGAATATCGTAAATGTGGCAGATGTGGCTCTTGATTCTGTGGAACTGACATTTAAAGATCAGTACTTGGGAAGATCTGAAATGTGGAGACTGAAGAATCACTTAGTATGATTTTTTTGTAACTCTGTTATTTATTTATACATTAATTAATTGTTGGAAATTAATATGAATTATAATTAATTTTTTAGTACACCATAGCTTTAAATGTATCTAAAGAATTAATTTTTTATAGTAATTTAAAAAAAAAATCTAAATATTCATTATGTATATGACAAATAAAAATGTGATTATATTCTGCAAATATTACTATTTCTAGGTGAGCACTTGTGTCTATCTGAATAAAAAGATTGAATATTGCGGTGGTGCTGTTAGATGTCAAGTATATGAAATGTGGTCACAAGGCGACAGGGTTGCTTGTGGTGTTATAACAGAAGACACAAAGATTGTATTCAGATCTTCAACATCCATGGTTTATCTATTCATCCAAATGTCATCAGAAATGTGGGACTTTGATATACATGGAGACCTATACTTTGAAAAAGCTGTTAATGGATTTCTTGCAGATCTTTTTACTAAATGGAAGGTATAGTATATTTTGTTTAGTATATCATAATACAACTACGGTGAATAATACACTTAGGTAAATTTAGAGATATGCAATATTTTAATCTACAAGACTTTCTAAAAAAAGGGAACCAAATAAGGAATAAGAAATTTTGCATACTTCAATGATATATGTACTTATTCCAGATATTTTGATTTTAAAACCAAACTGCTGAATTGATTTTAATAAAAATTATAGGGAACCAATAGGAGAGTATTCCTTTTTACAAAAAAAAAATAATTTAAAAAATCGTCCCCCCACCCATTGAGAACCTCCTCCTTTTTTGGAAGTGGGTTAAAAATAAACATTTCCTTCAATTTATAATAATAGATCTTAATATAATTTATGTATGTATTTATTAATATACATAGCTATACACTATCTTTCTTAACAGTTCATTTATTGGATCAGTTATATTCTACAGTAATTAAAGAGTGTTAATCTTTTTTTAAGAAAAATGGCAGTAACCATGAAGTAACAATTGTATTATTTTCGAGAACATTTTATAAAGCTAAAACTTTAGAAGAGTTCCCACAACATATGAAGGAATGCTTACAGAAGGACTACAGGGGAAGATTTTATGAAGACTTTTATAGGTAATTTTGAATTATAATGATGAAAAAAAAAGAAAATACTTTTTTACAATATATTCTGATTATGTTATAAAATTTAAATCTTTATCTTAACATTTCAGGGTTGCAGTACAAAATGAGAGATATGAAGACTGGTCCAATGTATTACTCCAACTAAGAAGACTATTCACTGATTATCAAAAGATCGTATTGCAGTATCATGAAAGGCCTAATATGGAAATACCAACCGCTATAAATTCAACGGCAGCTCAAGGAAACTTTCTCGAAGTTCTTAATATGAGCTTAAATGGTACATTACTTTGAAATTATTAAATTAATATCTACTATCTTATATGTATAAAAACTCCATATCACAATCATATTTGTCAGAGTTAAACTTCAAGACTACTCAACCGATGTTAATGAAATTTTACTGTATTTATGATTTGGTCCAATTTAAGGGATCTCGATTGATTCTCAATATTTTTCTATTGTAAATTAAATATCCTTAGGACAAAGAGTTGTAATCAGTGGCATATTTACCAGCAGGCTGAGTACAGATGTAATTAATGTATGAATTTAATTGATTTTTTTTAAATATATTCTTTAGTTTACCGCATATTATTACTTCCCAGGAGTTAATTGTTATAAGTAACACTATCAGACGGTGGAATAATATGGGTAAATTTTTCAAAATCTGTGGGTTCAACTCCTGGTTAGGAAAATTAATGTTAAAAAAATTAATGACACAGTTTTAGTTTTCATAAAAACCGACCCCGAGGGCCTTTTTAAGTATTTTTCGCTATTCCTTATAGTTTCCGATTTGGCCTACCACGCCCTGGTAAAAATTGATATTCATAAAATTTATGTAGTCGCATTTGGTTATGATGCGGGAGCGAGTTATGTATTATCGGATAAAAATTGTGAACAAGAGTACCGAATTTTAAGGATTGGTAACGACAGCAGAATTTAAAAAGTGTAAATCCGCCACTGGTTGTAATTACTTATAAGTTCCATGTCCAGTGTGCAAGAAATGGTGGTGTCAGTTAGTCTATAGAGTTAACATTTCAACATCTTTTGTTAACTCGATTGGTTCACCATCTAATAGATAGCGCCATTTATATTATTAGTTCCACATACTATAACTGAGCCACAGAGCATGACCGAGTCTTGGCAGATTAAATTTAAGACTATCTAATTTTTTTAAGGAAAATAGTTTAATTGTTTATGTTTTCAGTGTTTGAAAAACATTACTTAGACAGATGTTTCGATCGTACCGGCCAACTCAGTGTAGTAATAACACCAGGCGTTGGCGTGTTCGAAGTGGACAGAGAACTGACTAATGTTACAAAGCAGAGAATCATAGACAATGGAGTCGGTAGTGATCTTGTGTGTGTCGGAGAACAACCCTTGCATGCAGTGCCATTACTAAAGTTCCACAATAAAGACAGCAATCTCAATTCCATTGACGATTATTCCATGCCACATTGGATAAACTTATCATTCTATTCGACGAATAAAAAAGTTGCATATTCGAATTTCATTCCACGAATTAAACTACCGCCGCGTAAAAGTCAAGAACCTTTGAAAAAGATGTATGAAGATGAATGTAAAGGGAAATTGATAAAAGAAGATGATTACATGCATAATTCGATATTTGATTATGATGCGTATGACGCTCAAGTGTTCCAGTTACCACCGGCGCATAGTACTTGGTTAGTATTTTTTTTTTAACTTAAGTAGCTGGTATAGAACACTAATATAGGCAATTTAATGAATACTTTCTTAAATTTTATATTTTTGTGGTTTTCTATACTGTTATTAACCCTTAAACGCGTGATTTATTTTTCGTTTGAAAAATTTCATTATATTATTTGTCTAGAAAAAAAAGTTAATCGGTATTGTCAATTAATTTATTTGGATTATTATTAATTTTACAACTATAGTATGATAACGTAATTTAAAAACCAAAAGTAATAAATACTATATTTCATACTTTATAAATAACTTATTACGTTGTTTAAAAACCGCAGTGCGCATTTAAGGGTTAAATGAATGCTGATAAGCCATATTTTGTTAAGTTAGATAGATTTCAATTTGAGTAAATGGTCAAGATGTCAAACATACTCTTTAATAAATTTGTTTGAATTTGATTTTGATTAAAGATATTACGAAATAAAGCCGATTGGTATAATAAATTTTTTTATCTAATAACAAGTTTTTCAAATATATGAGATTATTGAATATTGCAAAATATGGAAAAGACTTCGATATAAATAATAAATTAAGAAACTTTTTTTCCGTACTTATTTAGTTTAGATGACTCGAACAATTTTTGAAAAATATTAAATACGTGTCACATCAGAATGCATCAATATGCCCGAATTTGACTTTTTGTTGGTTAACACATTATTGCTTATCAGTATCCATATATAACGTAGTGTATACTTAAATGTTACATTTTTTTCAGTATTTTTATTTACATGTAATTTGAATATAAGGTAGGGTTTGAAAATAATTTTTCATGTTCCTTTATGCATTTTTTTATTCTTTATAAACCCTCTTATCAATTTAGTGTGCAAAGAGTGACTCGTACAAAAAAGACATCAGTTGCCGGCTTAGAAGGTATTAGCAGGCGAAGTCCACCAGCCTCCACAATTCACCATAGAAAAATGTCAGATCCTGATATCCATCACAGTCTTGGATCAGATATTTTAACAAGCAGTAAGTTTTAAAAGAAATATTTCTTGTAAGTTCTTTATTTATTTAAATATAACCGGATATTGTAAAAAATATATATCGCAGCTTCCTTTGCTGCAACTTCAGGGAGACAAAGTTACAATATTTGACATATATTAATGGTACATTACTTTAAAATTATTATGACGATGTTGGTCAGAGATAAACTCAGAGACTTCTTAACTGATATTAATGAAATTTTCCACAGTATATATGATTGCTGCTCGATTAATTCTCAATATATATCTATTGTAAAATAAATATCCTTAAGACAAAGGGTTGTAATCAGTGGCGCGATTACCAGCAGGCTGAGTACTGAAAGTGTAATTAGTGTATGCATTTAATGGAAATTCTTAAAAAATATGCCTATTCCTTTAGTTTACCGTATATTATTACTTCCTAGAAGTTAATCGTTATAAGTAACACTATCAGGTGGTGGCATAATATAAAATTTGTTTTTTTTTTCAAAATCAGTGGGTTCGACTTCTGGCTAGGAAAATTAATTTTTCGAAAAACTAATGATACAGTTTTAGTTCTCAAAAAAAATCGACCCTTAGGCCCCTTTAAGTATTTTTCGCTATTTCTTATACTTTCCGATTTGGCCTACCACAACCAGGTAAAAATGCATATTCATATAAATTATGTAGTCGCATTTGGTTACGATGCGGGAGCGAGATATGTATTATCGGAAAGAGATTGTGAACTAGAGTACTGAATGGCGGTGTCAGTTAGTCTGTAGAGTTAACATTTCATCGCAGCTTCCTTTGCTGCAACTTCAGGGAGACAAAGTTACAATATTTGACATATATTTTTAAAATTATGTTTTTTTTTTATATTTTACATATACATGTATGTATATAATAATAATAATAATAAAAATGTTCTATTTATTCATTCATTCTACCTTTTAACTTAATAACAGATTAATATTTCAGATAAACATGGTGTCAATGAAGCTGGCAGTGACGCAACGGATTCGCCCATTTCAATCAACAGACTTTCCCCCCGTAGCTCTGTATCTAACAAACCTGTCATAAGAACTGGAAGGGCACTCATTAATCCCTTCGATCCTTCCCATGTCACTGTCAAGCTAACAAGCAATCGACGACGTTGGACTCATATATTCCCTAAAGGTACTAAATAGTTTTAAACATTTTACAGTTCACACAAAAGAAACAGGCGCTCTAACAATTTGGTATACGTTGAATAATTGAAATACATACTGAAAATATAAAATCTTTGCCTATTTTAGTTCATGATATACAGACCGCTGACAGATGGACAAACAGCGGAGTTGGATTAATAGGGTCTCATTGGCACTTTTCGACTACGGAACCCTTAAAAGTTCTTTTAATTACAGGCCCAACTGGAGTATTAATTCAGCAGCATCACTATCAAGCGAGACCAGCGGGCGAGCCAGCTTCACGGTCAGACGAACATCGTGAGAACAATATGAATAAGGAAAACGGCTCCATTATCAACAACAATAACCATTCTGTATACCAAGTCGATGGTGAGTCCAAATGTTTTCTTTTAAAAACTATACTTTGATAACATATTTATTTGATAAAAGTGTTTGCAAAAAATTGCTCGCGTTAATGGTTACTGCTTCACTCCTATAAGTAGTAACGTGATGTAATATAGCCTAAAACCTATCGACAGGCTATCAAATGGAAATAGAATTTTTAAAACTGGATCAGTACTTTCATATAGGTAATATCTCACATACAAACCTACAAACAATTAACATTAGTGTGAAATAATTTATAAAAAAATATTTAGAATTAATGTAATATGCCTTTTAAATTAAATCTGAATTTTAATATAAATACAATGAATAAATATGGAAAATTTTATATTATAGATAAAACTAATTGTAAATATTTAAAAAAAAATGTTTTTTTTTTTTTTTTACAGGTAACGTTATAGGTCGTAAACGTATGATAAGTACTTCCGGAGCTTTGAGTATTATAGGAAGCGCTTTAAGCACGCCCTCCACCACAAATAACGCATCGCTCGCGCTTTTATGGGGAGCCACAGGAGAACAGGAGTGGACACCGGCCTTAACTACCGGTGATTATTATTAAATTATAATTCAACAATTTTATGTGGAAAAGTTATTTTTTCTTGAAATTCTAATCAGACTATACTTTGTCAATAAATCTGTATATTGTCAATGATAATCTAATACCGCGTTACTAGTTTTCGCTACAAGGTCAAATTAGAAAGATATGCTAAAACATTTAAATCAAGGTTGGATCTTATAGCAAAAGGTAGTTGGACTGTCATTGATAAAATGTGAAACTCAATAGATTTTTCCTCGACATATTCCATATCGTCGGGGATACTGCAAAACCACGTATCTAAGATTTCCTATGAAGATTAAATTTGAATCGAATATTAAATTACATTATTGATAAGGCCTTATGGGCATTTACCATCACGCGGTATATTGTATTTGTAGTGGCACCGATGATGTGTTAAAATTTATTTATGTTAAGTATTAATTTTACAAGTATCGACTATATAATTTTTAGTTATTTTTTTTTATATTAATAATGAAGTGTAACCTTTGATTCAAAGATTATGTCAAAAGTTAGTTACGCGGTTTTGCAGTATCCTCGACGGTATTTTTCCTTTTTACCACATAATGATGATATAACGCCTCATCGTTCATAACTTATACTAAATGTTCATCTCATTTTTGATGTTTCATGATATCGTCGCATTGAAATCTTCAAATTCGGATCGAATGCGGCCCAAAGCGAATCGAGCTATAGGTTTGATATCCCATTCATTGGATTTGCATCAAGTAGTTGCCGCAAACCTGATTAAAAGAATTTAATTTATTTACGTTTTGGGGGCATTTTTCACTACATGTAATCTGCTTTTTAGATTTTCAGTAGCAAATTCAATATGCTGTTCGTATGGAACGAACTAGCCTGGGTGTTATTAGAAAGCAATTGAGCTAGTTTGTTCGTAATGGATCACAAGTTTTATAATTCAAAACACGAAATTCTTGCGTTTGAATTTTTGTTTATCTTACACATTTAAAAATCTCAGTTTTTTGACAATAGTTTTTCCGAGTATAGTCCACGCGCGAGTTTCGTATAATTTTTAGGAATTAGTCGAGTTTACGATACTGTTATAAAATGGATCATTTATAAAATATTTGACACGAATCTAATTAACAGATATTTTATAAAAAAAAAAAAAAAAAACAGGAGAAAGGCGAGAATTAAACTTATAAATTTTGCTCTTTATACTTTTAAGTTATTCTACAATTATAGTTAAGTTGTTTGTCATTGCCTCACACCTAAAAAAGTTTACTGTCAGTATCTTAGTTTTACCTAGGTAAGTTTTACCAAGTTACAAAGTCGTGTAACTCTCGCCCTAGGTAAAATTTTAACTTATACATTTTCCTTTCAGACCACCAAAAAGATTTACGTAAGCTATTTGTCATTGCTTTACACTTGAAAGAATTTACTGTCAGTGTCTTATTTTAAAAAGCTTTCGTAACTTCTTACCCATCAGTGGCTAGGTTAGAATTGTTTTATATCAATTACGAGAATTAATTCTCGCCTTCGTTACAAAAAAAACTACAGTAACGTCATACCACATGTGTATTCTTTTATAGTTTAGTGCACCCAATTTCACGAGACCTTAGAGCTTGCGCGCGGACTACCAATTATTCATCAAAATTTGCAACATAGTTTTAACACATTGGAAATATTAATTATTTCAATAAACTTGTGATCGCTCGCAACATTATTAAGTGAATATGTGCTTAAACTCACGTGCCAAGTTAAATAACATTAATTGCCTAATAAGCAATCATTTATATATTAATTGATTAAACCAATGCATGTCACATTGTTTAAATATTGACACTCTTCATAAAAGTTTATTATATGTTACAACTAAAATATTATTTGTCTCTTTCTTTCGATTTAAAAATTTCTTTGGAACGAATAAGACAAAACATATTTATGTTGAGTTTTTAGAGGTTTATAAATCTGGCCGTAACACTTCATAATAAACGCTTTGGGCCTTATTTCGGCAGTATTTGAATATATTTGTTCAATAACTGTGTTTATTCAATCATCTTTATACTAAATAACCATTAAGATTAGAAAAAACTTTTATATAAGCTCTTATATTTACTGCTTAGCTTTTCAATTTATAGTATTTTTTATTATTGCTTTTCATACTAACTTTGCTTTAATATCCAGTCACAATTTTATCTCAGCACAATTTAAACAAATATATAGAACATGTTGACTTGTACACAATTCTTAATAAACATTTTTCTCCTCAGGCGTGGACTGGAAATCTCTGACTATCCCGGCCTGTCTCCCGATTACTACTGACTATTTTCCGGACAAAAGATCACTCCAAAACGATTATCTAGTTTCGGACTATAATCTGCTGCCCGACGATGTGAATGCAGATTTCGCTAAGAACAGAGCCATCTATAAAGAGCCGCTTACAACAATGGAAGTTTTCAAAGAGTTGGTGTCACAACGATTAGCGCAGGTAGTTTTTTGAATTTGTATCTGATCTTTGTATAGAGGCATTTACATGACATAACCTTGACGTAACAGTATTTTCTGTCTTGGTAGAAAGTAAATTGTATAGTATATATATATATATGTGAAAATCGACGTAAGTATGTATGTTACGGGAACGATTTTTTTACGCTCGGTCGTAAAACTATAATATTTTCCTTCGTTATAGTTTCGTTTCTCAACACACAATGCCCTTCTTTTTGTTTTCATTCTTGTTAATTGTTCCAATTTCAAATATACGTTCGCCGTCATTTTTTAAGTCACCTGCCACCGCTACCATATAAAATAATTGGATAATAATAAGCAATAATGTGTGAACCCACAATAAGTTAAATTCGGAGAAATTGATATATTCTGATCATGCGTCACGTATTTAACATTATTTAAAAAAAAATCAGGTTATCCAAAAAATTAAAGTATGGAAAAAAGTGTTCTAATTTTATGTTTCGAATATTGAAGTATGTTACATATTTTGTAAAATGGAAAAATGTCATATATTTGAATAACTTTTATTTTAATATAACAATATGCTTTTAATATATTATACTTTTATGAGAATTGAAAAGAAAAGATGGATATATAAAAAAAATATTAAGCAAGGTTTGCCATCTTTAGATGCCATTTTCTTAAAATGAAGTTTGTGTGGCTTGACATAGTATTGCTTATCAGCGTCCAAATGTCAATTACATATATTATTGTTTATTAACGTTCAATTATAATAAGTGTAAAATTATCGTTGCTATCAGGGTTTCCAGCTGATCGTGGGCGTGAACGACAGCGAGGTGATAGAGTCGCACTGCCCGTCTGCGCACGCGCCGCCGCCGTCTAAAGTGGCGCCACAGAGCAGTAAACCAGCGGCCATCGCCAAGCGCTACCTGCTGTCCATTGGACGGATCTTCCACAAGCTCACTCTGCTGGGCTCCACTATCACCGTCACTAGATACAGGCCGAGGTGAGTGTATTCAAAAAAATTGATTTTTTTCATATACATTAAACCATATATTTTCTAATATAAAAAAAAAACTTTTTTTAAATAAACTTTTGGGTTTTGTGGGCTTATACGGAATATATATTATTTATGAAAAATAATTTTATAAATTTAATTTAGTTTTTTACGTTCAAATATCGATTCTGGTAACGCTGATAAAATGTGAGCAGATAGCAGGTGGGTCACGTGATGTTAAATGGACACCGCCCATAGACATTTGCAGCACTACTAAATTATATTGAAAATATGTAAAAAGTTTAAACTACTCACATACACACATAGAGAGAGAAGGAGAGGGACGGATGCATACATGATATATAAAAAAGCATGCGGTTTGTGTTTATGTAGAACAAAAAATACTATGTCACAACTCACAAACTGATTTGCAATGACTTCGTGTATTATTGAAACAGTAGTTAAATAATAAACGTCACTTATATAATATTTTCTCATTTTTCAGACATCCATATCCCCCCTTTAACATCCACTACAGATATCGTTTCCATGCTCCCAATCACGACACCTACGAAGTGTCGTGGGTATCCTTCACTACGGAGAAGCTTGAAAACTATAACTGGAACTACATGGATCATTACATTTGTACTAGAGGCGATACTGACTTTGCTCTCGTTGAGGTTTGTTTGCGATATGGACGTATATAGGGTGTTCTACTTTTAATTAAGGTTCTTCAAATGGGCGGTTCTATAAGTTTAACGCATCACATTCCGCATTAAAAAAAATATTTTTTTAAAAATATTTTTATAAAATACTTAAATATTTGAGCAGCTGCTCCTCGTACTATTTACAGCGTATGATGCACAAGTTGAGTTTACTCTTACCTCGAAATATATTAGAAAAAAACATACTCTTTCTAGTGAACACACAACCACTAAGTTCGCGAAAAATAAAATAAAAAGGGCTTTTTTTATCCAGAATGTGATATCGTCATTCTATATGTGATACCTCGTAACTAATAATTTCGATAAAAAAAGATTTTTTCAGTGAAAACGGTATTCAAATAATTTACTCTTATAATATTACTATTTCTTACAATATCTTAGGTCTACATTTAAAAATATAAACATATTCATTACAGTTAACTTAAAAAAAAGTATTTTGTCTCTTCTGCAAAGTTCGAAAATTTGAGTTTAAATTTATAGAATTCCCACTTGAAGGACTTTAATTAATAGTCGGACGTCCTGTACAAAACAAAAATATAACAGGGATAGTACATCAGGGAATTTTATTTTACAGGGAGTATGGTATATGATATGGTAACTAATACTTTTAAAGATGTTAATTTATTTGAAAAGCAAGTTACAGCTTTTCCATTTTTAATGAACCAACCCATTATTCTTATACGCAACATTAAAAAAAAAATCATAAAAAGACCTTTATACGGTAATCAACTATCAAATACGTTCTTAAAATGGGAGTCCAATAAGTGTAATACATTATATTTTACATAAAAAATAGATAAATAGTCAAAAAGGAGCTATCATGAAATCATAAGTAATTAAGTGACAGTATAACCCAGCTTAATTAACATTTTACGAAATTTTAGCCTCTTAAATACTGGCGGTTCCGTACTCTTCTCTTGCCGTTGATCAACCCGGCCACTAAGACGATACTAGAAGACGAATCAACCCACTGCGATATCTATCCGACACCCACTAGACAAGACTTGGACCATCTCACTGAAGGGTTCCTGAAAATGACGGAATCCTATTTTAATAAAGTCAAAAGACCGAACAAGCAGAGGGTAAGTATTAATACGAGGTATTTAACTGTCCTAAAAGACATGAGATAAAGATTTAGTTATTTTAAAAAGTTATTATGATGATGTAAATATTTCTGAGTCTTATTGTACTTAATTTACCATCTAACAGTATTATGGGCATGAAAATTGAAATGCACTTGTATGTACACGTAGTCAATATAGCACTGCATGCATTTTTAGTTAATAAAAGCACTCTCTTTGCCGAATTAATATATTTTATAATTACACATACATTAATATATTCAAAGATATTCTATTTTGACTGAATAATAAACTCAAACACGAAATTTTTATTCGATAACAGTACACAATATTTTTTGAATGGCATGTCACATTTTAAAAATTTATATTTATAATTTTTGGCTCGAAAATTTATTTCCAAATTTTTAGTTCAATATTCACTATGCCACAATATACATATGTATGAAACTTTGTCTGCATGTCTGTTATGTATACATAACTTTTTTTTTATTTGCTATCCCTGTGATCTATTTCCTGTTTGAGTATAATTGCATGACTAAATAATTAAAATTCTCTAATACATACTGTGCTATAAAAGTCTGTATTTAAAGTAGTATTTATTTAAATTTATCAACCGCATCGATTTCTATCCACATTTTTCTGACACTATTACGCCTCAGAAGCCCGGGCCATCAAATGATTTGTTGAGTGTCCGATCTAAAGGAGGCGACAATGACCAACGCCGGCCCTACAAATTATTAAAAAAGATGATAATTTATAAATAAGAAATATTCACTAATAGATTTTACAGCGAAATTGTATTTCCGTATGAAATTTAAAAAAAAAAAAATCACTAGCGAAAAAAAAAATACTTTTCTACTATAAAAAATTTAAACATACGTCAGACGCGAGTTTATAGAATACCTTAATACAGTTCCGCGTCTAAAGACAAAAAGACAGAGTTAAACATGCTCTAAAAATCAAACATTGCATTTGAGAGCTGAAATAGGTTTAAGACATCTATTAAACTCACTTAAGCGTATGCTTATACATAATTAAACTACGTCTAAGGCGAGAACTCTTAAGTTTTGCTCTCAAACTTTTATAAAGATTTACGTTGTTTGTCATTACTTTATACTTAAAATAATTTATTGTCGGTGCCTTATTTTTGACAGGTTCAAATTCACCTAAGGTCACCTAAATATATTCATAAGGTTACCTAAATATATGTTATCAGGTTATCAAGTTGTTTTATATCACTTACGAAAGTAAAACTTACAAATGTAATCTCTTGTGCAACTTAAAACTGTCCTTAGACGTAGAATTGTAGTACGGAATTTTATATATACAGGCTGTGAAATAGGCACGTGTTGGACATTTTACCATTTATAGCAGAATTAAAAACAGATATTTAAAAGTAAAAACTGATTTTTTTATTAAACAAAAAAATATTGAATCGTTGGATTTTGTAGGGTCGTACGGCATCATTTATGAAAAAAAATAATTCAGTTTATTTACTTTTAAATATCGATTCTGGTAACGCTGGTAAATTGTCAAGTACATGCCCAGTTGACACTCTGTATATGCCTTTAAAATTTTTGTAGCAAAATTGTGCTGAAAATAGTTTGAGGCAGATAAAATTTATGACAATGTCTAGAATATAGAGGAGAGTAGGGCCGGTGTTTATAAGGGGATAGGACACAAGGATAGGAATGCTCGGCTGCCGCAGGTGGCGACGGCTTGCGGTTCTTCGGAGGCGGCGCTCACGAGGCGGCGCCACTCCACCTCCAACCTCACGCGGACCGCGCAGGTACACGGACTCTTGCCAGGGACGAATCCGGGAAATATTTAAATTCACCCTCTGAATTAAAAAAAAATAATTTTGTAAGATTTTTTTTTTGCTCAGTAATGGGAGAGGTGAATTTTTAAAAGAAAAATCGGTTTAAAAAAATCAGAGGAGTTATGGTACCACCGGTAGGAATGAAGTTCCTTTCGCTTTATTGAAAGGAGTTAATTTATAAACAAGCTACAAAATATAAATCTAGTGGTGCGGTTTCTACTCGGCGTCACGTATTATTTATTATCTTTCTCTTGCGTATCTTTGTCTTTTACTAACAAAAGTGTCGGTCGGACACTTTTTTCCATGTATCTCTCATCCATCAAACACGCGATAAGGAACTTCGTTTCTAAAAGGAAAAAAATGATAATTCACGAAAAAAAATGTTTAATATATATTTTTTTATATGAGGTGATAATAGAATAACCATAATTGCCCTTGGTTCCGCGCTTGACTCTAGCGGTATCGCCACCGTAACTAGCTCTGAATCGCTCGCATCTCTGGTTAAAAACAAACTTGTATAGCGCACAATCACCAATTAATAATATTTTGAGCGCCATGTACGTATCTGTTGTTCACTTTGTCACATTTGCTTATATAAGAAAATGTGTTCACCCAAAAATGTACCTTGTTTGATCGCGTATGCTTGACGTTTTTTTTTGTCTCAAACTAGAGAGCTTAAAACAGCGACTAGGCAACTTCTTCTTTTGGAAAACGATTAAATATTTTTTTATATATATAAATAAAAAAACAAGCAATAAAAAATATAAGCCAACTCAAATAAATGGACGAATTTATTTCAATAAAAATATAAATAACGAATATTATTCCTACTAGAGAGATACATAAAATCACTATGGCGCTCAATGTAGTAATGAATTTATCTTTAACTACTTATAATATTAACTAAGGTAAAAACATTATAAATAGATATTTTAGACCAGAGATGCTAGAGTTTGGTTATTGGTCGTGATTGAGATATAAATAGCGTTTTAAAAAAGCGACACTTAAATTGCTCGCTTTGATTAGAAAATCACATGTTACGTAGTTAGTAAGACGCCTACGAAGCTCCAGCCTCGTTATACATAAAAAAATAGGAGATCTATTTATTTTGCGTATTAAGCCTGTTTTATTATTTTTTGTTTTTCCTTTTCCACCTTCACAATCATTTTCGTTTTCTTGTGACCCAACAGTGTGCTTTACCTCCCGAATGTATCTCACTTTATCGACCATTATTTTTATATGAGAATGGAGATTAAAAAACACACCTTTTAAAAAAATAATATGAATTTCGTTTAGATTTTTGCGATAGGTTTCAAGATTTAAAAGTTAGGGTTTTAAAAATATATAACAATCTGGTTTGGAAGTTTTTATTTATATAGCTTCAACATTAAGACTAATAATAACAATTTATACGCATTTTTATGTAATAATATACAGTAGATAAAATAATAGTGCATTCCGAGGTTACACCCCAAATCCTCATAAGTAAAAGTAGCAAGCACATTGAGTTGACACCACATTCATAGTAACCGATGGCTTTTCATACCATAATTTGAAAGTAATTCGACTGAATGTTATATGCGTACATATAGCACTGCTTACCATGTAAAGCGATGCACGGATTGCTCAATAAACTGTATTTACGTTGGCTGGCTTCTTTTGTTTATTTAATGATTGAGTTCTCTTAGATCAGTATAGAAAACATCTGTTCTTCAGACGCTAAATTAGTTTTTTATGTGCAATTAAATTTATATTTGTTGAAAGTTTATACACTGTAATTCTTTTCGTCCGAAAAACAGTTGTATTTAGTACAAGTTTGACTAGTATGTTATAGTGTCTAGTATGTATGTAAAATATTCATACAAATAACACAATTTTTGTGTGACATATTTTAATATTGTTTTTGTGTAAATCAAAATAGAATTTTTATCTGGAAAAAAGTTAGTATTTTTTAATTATTTAAAATCTGAATTCTTACCATATAAATAAGCTTAGTATTAAAGTGACCGAATTCAAAAAATATCATTTTCTGAGAATGCGCAAAAATATTTTGCCTTGGTGGGTACTACGGTACTCGGCCGTTTATTTATAGAGATGTACATATATAGTACATTAATTTCTTTTTTAAAAATAGATCCTGAATTATGTGAAACTATATATAGGATAACAGTTTACTCCAATTGTATTACAGATATTTTTAATTCAGTCACTTTAATACTAAGTGCGATATGAATCTATCTCCTCGGATAAAAATTCTCTTTGATTGTATTTAGTATTGTAACGTTAAAGTACGTGTGGTGTAGCAGGGCGGGGTGTCCAGCTCTCCGTTCAGAGAGCGCGTCGGCAGCACTCGGCTACCCGACCGTCCACGGCTTCGGATCGAAGCTATGTCAGTATCTTGTATGAAATGCTATGTGATTCTAAACCCATTAGCACTTTGAGCGCCATGGATCGGTGGGCATTTTCAGTTCATTTAGATCAAGAACGACCCACTAATAGTTACGTTTTAAGCCCCCGACCAAAAGAGGAGTGTTATAAGTCTGAGGTGTCTATCTGTGGCATCGTAGCTTACTCACGAATATCCCAATTTTGAAACATTTTTAATGTTCTCTGTTGTTATATGTTCAAATCTGTCATAATTTATTAGATTCGTAGTTTACTAAATTATTTCATATTAAAATGACGTAGTTGCTTGATCTGATGCTGCAATATAATCTGGAATCAGTAGGATACACAACTCCTCAGCAACTTACAGCAGAAGTATCGTGTTTGGGCTTTTTTTTAAGTTCAATTTTATCTTATCGTATTTGCCTTCTTACTACCGTGTACTCGCTTATGGAAACATTTTATGATTTTTTTTCGTTCTATCCAGACCATTGTTCCGTCTCAAACTACATCAAAGCTTCATATGAAGCAGTGAGCTAATTGAATGTTAACTTTATTACTTAAAGAAGGCTAAAATAAAAATAAAATTAATTTCATTATTAACTAATGAAAAAGGAATAGTTGGTCCCATACTGTGGCGCTCAAAGTGTTAATTAACATTATCTTGAAATCTTCTATATATATTCGAGCACATAGTTCACACTTTGATACCCAAATACTAATTAACTCTTTAAAAAAAAATCCAATGTTGTATTGTGTGTTTTATATTATGTTAATATGTAAAATATTTTTACTTGTCTGGTAAATAGTAAGGATAATGTTTTATGAGTTTGTGGTTGGTTTGCTTTTGGGCATGGCAGAGCGCACTTTAGTTTTTATAGAACACTTCTTACATTGTCATTCCATTAACATCATCGCAGCATTATTTTTCTTTTTATTTCTTCATGTTTTGTGGCCTCTTTTTAAGTACCTTCATAATTTGCACCTTTATTTTTAAATGAAAAAGGTTTTATTATCAATTTTAAAAATGCTTCCTAATAATTAATTTCTTTTACAGTTTCCTATCTTTTTTAACGCTTTCTTAAATGCTTGTTATTCTTATCCTCGTTGACTGTTTCATTGCAGCAAGTATCACCCACTAAGTCACTAAATTCTAGTCAAGGGATCAAGTAAGTAAGCTCAAGGCTTTCATCATTCATCTAAAGATGGGGGTAACTGAAGTATGTTTGATATTGTACATATCAATTATTCATATATTTTCAGCTGTAAATTATTTTTGTTTAATTTCTTTTAAAGATAACTTCAGTTACTCCAGAATACCGTAATAATTTTTTTAGTAATCTAGTGTTTTTCTTTCTTCATAATCTTCCTAATTTCTTTGCTTGAGTGCTTTAGCAAATGGCAATTTATTTAAACGCTCTTCCATCAACATAGTTTCCTGATAACAAGATTTAACACTAAAATTTGAAAAAAATATTTCAGAGCCGCAGCAAAAACTGTTTTAGAAAGGTCGCAATCACAATCAGGTGAATGCGATGATACTTACGACGATGGGTTAGTTTATTAAAGACTATTTACATATGTACATAATGTTTTACTTTACTATGACCAAAAATTAAATTCATTTTTCTGTTTCAGAGTGATTGAACCAAAGTTAAAAGCAAATGCAACACTATTAGAGATCATTGATCGAATGCGTCATCCAAGTTTAGGAGTAGGATTTCTGCAACAGACCGTCAGTTTGCCTTCACATACTTTTGTCTCAATTTATGCTATTCACTGGCTTCAGGCCAATATGGAAAACATGACTTATGAAAAGGCTACGAGCGTTATGGAGGTATTAAATTATGTACAAAATTGTGTATTTTATTATTTTATGTTATGAAGCCCAAACATGCTAAGGTTCGCATGATCATTATCATAGAAGCCTAATCGACATATATGGTTGAGAGAATCGGGGCTCAGAGTTCACATTCTAGGATTTGTTGATTAAGGCTTGTAAGGTCCTCTTCATCCACGGTAAAAGAATATTTAATGCGTTTTATGTCTAATTACTCATCTGTATGTTTGAAATACTTTGTCAAGAAAACTAATTAAAGAGTATTTTCAGAGACTCTTACGAGAAAAAATGATATGTCATGCGTCCGGTGACACATTGAAACGTTATATCGTCGGTTATTACATGTACCACATACTACCACAGAAGAAAGATAAGGGTGAGTGAAATCAATATGATACCATTAAGTGTATGTTACACTATCATTCTAACATCAGTTTAGTTCGATGGATAGATTGAAAAAGAATTTATAATAATATAATAAGTGTGAAATTAACTTTTATCTGTCTGTTGGTCTATTTATTTGTTACGTTTTCACCCCTAAACCGCTAAAGCCAGTTCAATGAATTTTGGTATAAATATCGATTTAACATTAAAAATGAAACTTAAACAGGGGATGAAACCTGAAATTTGAGACATATGGAAAACTCATCGTTTCTTAAACAAATAGGATTTTTTAAATAAGGCTGAACGCAAGAACCAACTAGTATTAAAAAATTATCAGTCCAAAACGCTATCCGCACTGCCAATATTCAGACATTAATTATTGGCTAAGCTGACGCCAATACCACCACCACCCGTAAATGTACGCCGTAAATTTCTTCAATAAAATGTTAATTTCATTTCAGAATTAACGGACTATGTCAAACCTCTGGGGGATTTGCAAAGCTTTGAAAATGAATGGATGGAAGTGGAAGTTTTAGGGCCGAGATCACCTTTACTGACATCTGAAATGGGAGCTATAGATATTTCTGGAAATTCAGCGACAGATGATTCTGGAATGCCAGCGTTTCTCAGCGATAATATTGATCCTAATTATATGCATATGGAGAACGATGATTGTAAGTCTTGATATTTAAATAATTAATATCATGTTGATGATAATGATGAAGGTAGTCCAAACAATAATAGCAATTCGAAAGGTACTGATTGAGTTTTAACTAATTTTGATTTTGAAGCCTTATTGTGAATATTGTTGACATTTTATTAAGAAGTCTAGAATATTTCGATTTCTTATAGCAATATCAGTATGTAATGTACTCAATATGTATTCGATTATTTTTAATTCAATTCAATTTAATTCTTTGGTTAATGGCTTTTAGTTGTGCCAATTAGACACATGTTATTTCGCCATGATTATTTTTATTAAAGCATTTGAAATTGTTACATTAAAATTTTACTGCGTTACTTCAAAACAACACGAAATGCCTATTAATTATAATTTCTTTTTTTTTCGGTTCTCATTATATTTTAGTGATAAGAGATAAACGTAATGGCACATAATAAACATAAATCTATTGTTATCACATCATTTGACTTTTACGTTTGACCTATTGATGTTCTAGTGATTATAAAGGTCGAAAAGGTTTACAGGGTCAGACGAATTACAAAGCAAAATCTATTTTTAATATAATCAATATAACCGAAACACGTTTGCATACCGATAGTTTTGATACATTGTTAAATTTTACAGACGGTTACAGAAACTAAATACTATGTATTAAAAAGTTAGTATGAAATCACCAATAATAACTTCTTTCAAACTTATAAATAACACGAAAGTTTAAATTTCATTTATCTATAAAATTACTTATCCTGACTGACTCCTCAACGCAGAGCCTAAACCGCTGGGGTTACAAACTTGAAATTTTGGCTGTAGGTGCTTTTAGGGTGTAAGCATCCACTAAGGGTTTTTCGATTTTCCACCCTTAAGAGGGCTAAAAGAGGTAAAAACATTTGTATGGAAAATCTTATTCCGTGGTAATATTCATTTAAAATTTTATACACGTACTTCTGAATGATAGTAATCAAATGTGAACCATAAAACGGACGAATATCATCCCCTATTGAACTGCAAGGGGGTGGTGAAGTTTTTATGGACAATTTTGTTTTTTTGCCGATTATCCTAAAACTTTGCATAAATATTGCTTAATAAGAATAAATAAATATATATCCTCGAATTCAAAAAAACATCCCTTATATTTGTGCTAGGGTGTACTAAAGTATACGCGGGCAACGCCGCGAGAAACTGCTAGTTTATTATATAGACCGTGTTACTAAAGGTAATGTAAGAGTTCTAGCGATACATAATATCTTAATCGGTGTTAATTACGGTGCAAAATCTCAAATACAAAATATATTTTATATGTACAAGGTATCCACTTAATTATTTTTTTTAAATGTCGCTTCTGCTAACACCTGATAAAATGACCAACTCATACCAAATTGATACCTATATAAGCTCTTTTGAATACAAGTTTGTCATACAATTATAGATGCTCGTCTTTTGGGTATAAAGTCAAGAAATATTTTTATTATGATATATTAAATTGGTATATAAATTTTCAGTACCGTTATATAAAAACACTCATCTGGACATAGATGTGAACAATAAGAGTGATCGCATAGAATGGGGACATGCGCGCTATCAAGCGACATTTAGACCGGATCAAGCCTTCGAAATGTGCATCCAATGGGCCATTGCGAGCGGAAATATCGTTGCCGAATTGGTATATTTTCAGATAATCTATAAAAAGTGATACAAAGAACTATACAGGACATTAAAATTTTAATTAAGGTTCCTTAAAGGTGGTAGATATTTTTTTTTATTATTTTCATCAAAACATATTTAAGTAAAGTAACAGACAAGCAGGGTGAATTAAAAGATTTTGTAACGTAAACTGTAATACAAAACATGCTGTTAAAAACCCAGAACAATGAGAGGAAAAATGTTTGATTTGTAATTCATTAGCTAATTATTTTTCTCGACAAATTATATTATAACGTTGTTCCACCGCACCTTAAAACAAACGACGAAAACTATGTTTCTCGAATTTAAAAAAAAAACTATTATATTTTTAAAGAACTATTATGAACATTTGTAATTGTCCCAAAGAATATAATTGTATAACATTAATTGTCACTGCGACTCTGTGTAAAAAGATTCACATTATTTCACCCCTTCTCGTTTTCTATCGCGCACGAAACACTTTATGACCTTATTCAAGATCTACCTCTATAACAACATTCATCCAAATATAAATAAAATCCACGGTTTAGGCGTGAAATCATAACAAACAAACAGACACACAAACAGGGTTACTTTTGCATTTATAAAATTAATACGGATGTTTTCTCTAGATAATTGGTTGGGCTCGTAAAGCTCCAAGTTGTCGCCTGCAAATGGTGCCAATACCGGCTGATCCTCTAGCATTGCCCTTCACTGAGAAGTCAGATCCTTTGAGAGGCCCTATATATGTGCCTTTGAATGAAGAACCATTGTTAAGAGGCAAAACGGCGTTGTTTGAAGGTAAAAATAGAAACATAATTAAATACATATAGTATGGTATAGTATAGAAGTAATTCTAATGACTAATCTAGGTAAGCACGAATAGTGAATTAGTCATGTAATCACGCAAGGGTAACGTTTTTTTCGTAACGTAGGTCAAGAAAAAAGTAATCGATATTATTACTTTTATTATGGTCCTTAATATTAATAATTTTTCAAGTAATAGTTATAGACGATTATTTTTAAAGCTTGATTCTTCATTCCTCAGTTTTCCACGTCTAAAGGTGGAATATATATATACATATTTTATTTTAATTTAACCGTCTTTTAATAAAAACAATTCTGTAATGTTTATTCGAATTAGCAACCTCAAGCGTTTTAAATAACTAATAACAAAAAACATTCTAATATTTTTTTCAAAAAACCATTCTTCAACAAAACTATTAATTCTAACAGGTTTCCCAGAAGACACCTGGCTTGAGAGATTATTCCTATTCCAAGAAGCGATAGTCGGTCGTTTCGGGTTCATCAAATGCACGGTAGAGAGTACCTCTCACGCGGTGGGAGTTGGAGATCATCTCTACGTCCACGTGACGGGGAACATGTTCATACTCATCCCGACCACGGTGAAGTCCGAACAGAAGGGTCTCAAGGCGAAACCGGTCAACAAACCGCTTAATTCCAGCAGGTAAGGTGTAAATAATGGTAGGTATAAATTTTTTCCAGTAGATACGTGGCTTAAAAGATTATTCCTATTCCAACAAACGATAGTCGATGAATTTGGGTTTATAAGGTGTTCTATAGAGAACACCTCATAAGCGATAGGAATTTTCGATCGCTACTTTATAACATCCCAAACACGGTCAAGTCTAAACAGTCTCAAAGTGAAGCCTGTTAACAAACCCCTTAATTCCAGAAGTTAAGATATAAAAAAAATGTATATATTTCTTGCTGAAAAAGTAGACAAATAGATAAAGTGAAAATCGAAAAAGTACGTAAATAGGTAGGTATTTCACTGAAAATTTAAGCGTAATATGAGTATTTATATAAAATATTTTTAAGTATAAAAAATCGAGAACGAGTAACCTTAGTTATACAATTAATTAAGAAAAAACCAGAAAAACCTATTGAAATTTCTTCTGTATATATCTATTAAACGCAACGTCATTCTGTCTACAGACACTTATGTCTATAAATACTGAATGACGTTATAACTTTAAGGACTGTCTATCGAGAATTACACTTATACGTTTTGCATTCAGACTTTAATATATATTTAAAGTTGTTTGTCATTGTTTTATATGTGAAAGAATTTACTGTGAGTGCTTCCATTTTTAACAGCCTTAACTTACATAATACCTAAGTAATTATTAAGCAGGTTACAGACTTGTTTTATGTCAATTATAAGTGTTTAATTTACAAACGTAATTCTCGCCTTAGAAAGAAGGACGCTGTTATCATAAGTTATAAGATAAGCTACGCACTTCAATTCAGTTGATCGATTTTAATGATGGAAATTGAGGGTACCTTTTAGTTCCTATTTATGAAAGTTTTAAAATACGAATCGTACCAAAAGCAGGAAAAATAATCTTGTGATTCATTTTATTGACCCGTTTTTTTTTTAATAAGAAATAATTAATTTTTGTGTCGCGTTCTAATTAGCACGATTATATGCACTACTGACTGAGAATAACCGTACCGTTTACGTTGAAAACATGACGCAATGCAGTAAATTAGGTTCAGTGATCTCTGTATACGAAAACGATCGAGCGATGACCGTCGCCATCGTTCATTGACCTTGAAGGACTAATCTACCCTTGTTACTTTTCAATAACAGACTAGATTCATCAATCAATATTTATGGAGAATAATATGTACGTATGTACGTGTATATACTTTATGAAGTAGTGTAAGTGTTTAGGTACCCTTGCGGCTATACTGAACTCGGTCGGTATCACAAGGCTAGAGTTTGAAAAAGTATTTTTATCGTCATCTACTAATATTATATAAAGGTTAATTTTTTTTGTAGGGATTTTCTCTAAGTCCTGATCCGATTTGAAAAATTCGTTGGAAAGCCTATTTTTTTAGGACGGTTATAGGCTATATAAAATCACGCTACGACTTGTAGGAGCGAAGCGGTAACCTTAAACGGGAATGAAACTGCGTGGGGCAGCTTGTAATGTATATAATCCGTTATTGGGGTAGATTATAGTCTTATAGGCCAAATAACATCAAGCAAAAGCCCGTAAAAGAGAAACTAACCATTAACATCAACCAATCTAATATAAATTAAACGCGCGAAGCACAATTTTAATAGACGACACGGTTGTGCAATTAAATTAACGCTGGTAAACCGCAGGAAACCGTGGCAGTAGCACAATAAAAACCAAATCAAGAATGGGATAATTGTGAATTATTTACTATTTTTTCGATGCCATAAGTAATGCGTACGTAAATGATGACACGGCTGTTTATGTGGTCAAGTTTAATAAATCATACTTCGTAGAATATGCCTACTTTTGTTGTATTTTATTTTACAGCCCACTCTATTATTCAGCACAGGCGTCCTGATGGTATCGAAAAAAGAATGCCATTCGAGACAATTGAATACAAAATTATTTACAATTCCTTGTCTAGTCTAGGTCTAGTTCTTCTCGGAAAAACAATATTATTAATATTAGAATATAGACAATAAGATAACATTTAATACCGTCTGTGTGTATATTTTTTCATTACAGGTATCCTGTACATGAAGCTGCTCCCAGTCCGCACGAGGGTTACATAACGCGACATGTCAGTGGGAAAAATAAAGACGATTATGATAACAGTCGCCGGGTATGACGTTATTATATATATTATTCTCATAAAACAATGATAATTACTATAAGTTTTACTTTGTTACTATATTATCGCTGTGAGTTACTTGCTACTACAATTACCTACTTGTACATGTGCATTTATTGTTCGAGTTTTGACCTATTTCATTTTTCACGGTAGAGTTGTGGTTTATGTGGTTACATTGCAAATAATAACTATTAAAATTATAATAAAAAAAATATTATAATCAAATCAAACCTTGCAACTATTTTTAGTACCTAGTGTAAACCTTTTTTATTTCAAATTAAAGTTCAATTAAGTTTCAAGTTATTTATTCATTTTCAGATGGGATTTTTATGGTCATGGAATCATATGATATCTAAGAAATGGAAATGGTCTCAAACTCCGGCGACTGGAGATGAAAGCTTCCAGATGCGGATGTTGCGCGATTTTAAGCACTTTTGTGCAAATCACGAACAAAGATTGAGTCAATTTTGGGATCAGTGCTGGGAAATTCGAGAGAAAGCAAAGGGAATTAAATGTTTTTAAATAATAGATGTCTAATAAATATTTATAAAAAAGACATTTGTTTTTCTTTTTACCTAATAACAAAAAAATTGCATAGGCATTTACTAAGACCAAATATGATTTTATTTTATGGATATGATAGTTCTTTAAAACCACATTTCTTAATTTTCATTAAATATAAAATTCGTAAATTTGAATCATGAGATTCTAGGATTTAAAATTCTTTCACTTGCTAATATTACATAACTATTTTTTTTTGTTGTAGTCAAAAACCTGTTTTAATAATTAGCACATTGTTAGTTACATTGTAAGCCAACCTTGACATTTAAAGCAAGATTTAGAAAAGTATAGATGAAAGAAATCAAGGTGAAGTTTGTGAAATAAAAATATTGTTAACTTGAAGAATTTATTGCTTACACAAAATATAAAAATAATGTTTAACAAAATACGTCATTTTGTTCCATTTCACATCTATGAAGAGATTCATTCCGTTTATATTTTCAATACTTTCTGTAATAATAATTTATACTATAAAATTTCAGTGTCTTTCCAAGGCACAATTTTGAAGGGACAAATACTATAAATGATCTCCTCACAGACAGTTCACTTAATCTTACCATACCCTAACATCAGTCAGAACACTTTTATCACATCAATCCAATTTCATTGAGGTAAAGTGATTTTACTAAAATTATTCAATATATTCTGTAATGGAAATGTATTAAATTTATCTCATACATCCTACTATTCTAGCTTAATTTATTAATTAAAAGGAATTAATTGCAAAACGTAACAAATGACAATTGATGAAAAAAATATGTATAAAAGGAAACATTAGTCTCATCATATATTAGTTAATCAATTTAAAAAATCAACTCAATATTTTGTTCAAATTTAACAAATATTAAACAAAAAACACACATTCGACGCTCTATATTTGCATAATAGAGGTGAGCTATACAAAAAATATTGAAGGAGAAAAATATTCTACTATTATGTGATATCAAAACTCATTATTAGAGCCCGATAGTGATATGTACTAAACATACTATATACTTAATTAGAAAAACTTTTATTGCTGTATTTTTATATGTATATGTATAATAAAACGAATAATTTTAATTGGCATTTAAATTCGAAAGTGATTTTTTAAATATTTAAATCTTATTGTTATTAAAATGGCAGCATTTTTAAGTACTTACTTATAGTAGAAATTTGTTAGAAACTATTTAATAAAGAATTTGTGCATGCATTAACCACTACATACATAATATTTGAGCACATATATGTATTAAACCTTAACTGCTTATTATACTTTTTATAAATTGCAATTTTTATTTATTTAAAAAAGATTACTGTTTTTATATTTTTGGGTACTCTAAAAATAATTTATGAATACTTATCAGTAAAAATGTAAATCAATCACTTTAAAGCTTAAGAAGATCATATTAAAAAAGCGGTTGCAACTCATAACACCGAAATGAAAATACATTTATAGATAAATGCCATAAAAATTGAATCTATTAAGTTAAAAGAGTATTAAAAAGACTCCTAAAATCACACTAATACTGGTACTATGCAGATACAATAGTGTTATTATTTTTGGTAATTTATTGTTTCTTGCCAAACACAAGTAGTCTCGTTAGCATGCTGGTAATACAAGGCACTTGTTTTTGCTGATGCATTGTTAACATATCTGGTGTGTTTGATTCAAAATCAAGTGCTACCTTTTGTGCTACAAATGTTAACAATGTTAGAATATCCCGTTCAGTACCTGAGTAACGGAGTTCCTCACAAAGGGCTTGCATGAACCAAGATCCACGGGTAGTGTTCCTCCAGGAGAAATAACCTGGGACTGTAGAAAATACAATCAAAAAGTCAGCATGAATTGGGATTCTGTATGTTGCACTAGAGGAGCCATCTGTTTCAGTCCTGTTGGAAAGTGTTATTCCACCATCTAGTTTATCACCCTGGCAAGCTTGAATAAAGAAAATTTTAGGTTTTCCTGCCAATGTTGGACATTTGTCGGCAGTAAAATAGTACCATAGATTGTCTGCCTTATAGTGGGTATCTTTTGCGTACAACATACCCATTTCCCCGTGAGTCAGCACCGTGATAAGTAGGCAGTCATTGTCAGTGTGATCCATTTCAGCTGTCTGTTGTAAATATTTGTTTACATCAGCGGATTTCAGATTGTGCAGTATGGTTACACGGAATCCTAAGCTTTTCAGTACTTTCGATAAATTATCGCTATCAACATTTGTTCCTGTACGCGATTTTAAGCTGTGTATATCGAAATGCTCGTGATTAAATATAATAGCCATTCCGCGATACTTGTGGTTCATATTATAAAATGGTGCATTCCTATCTACAGGCATCCTGGCGTAGCGACGAACTGATGAAGAATCGTGACTTCCCCATGCGTCGCCTTCATCTCCATCACCGTTTGGTCTTTGTTCTGTTTCATTTTCAGCACTGCCATTATCTTGAGCGTTTAAATCAGACATTTTCAGTCTTTCAGAAAATTACAATTTATTTAAGGATATCAGAAAGCCGATATCTTTAGAACCGTTACTATTTCAAGAGAACTCTCTTCTTTATTTGAAAGAAAAAAACACGCATTACATCAGACAACGGAATGATTTTAAGTTGATTGTACTCTGTGGAACAGAACAGACTACTAAAAAGCCAGAAAATGTTTACTATGGTAATGACATTCAACTACATTAAGCCATAGTAAAAAGTTGCCATATGATATATTCCAATTTCCATGCACAATCCGGTTAACTGATTATTTTTTAACAAAAAGTTAAAAATTGCAGTTAAAATAAAAAAAAGACTTAATTTATCTTTTCTATTTAGTGAATATCAATAAAACTTGAGCATTACCATTTCAGTAACACATGAAATTATTGTAAATAATAAAAAAAGTTCTTAAATTATAAAACAAACATTTTTTTTTAGTTTTTAAATGTAATACATATTAATGATCAATTAATTTTTAACTTTGACAAACTCGTTAAATACCTTATTGATCCAAAGATACACTCGCCTGTTATAGGTATTCGCTAGGTAGTTGCTTGGCAACGTCATCCAAAATCAAAACTCATGGCGCCAAAACCCTTGATATAATTACATATCACATGTAAATACCGGAAGGATTGCACATTGTAATTTACATTTTTATTGTTGTAATTTTACATGTTATTTTATGTTATCTTAACGAACGAAAATCGAACTATTTATTTTTACTTATTGTTTTACTTTTAAAATTAAATTACCTCTCTACTTTGTTTGGGGTAACAATTTTAGTGCAAGAGAAGTGAAAGAAAAAGTGCACAAAATTTCGTTATCTTACTTTTATCAACACAACTCTTGACGTAGATTGAAAGAGAAAAAGAGATATCTAAAACTGAATATAGTCAGGGGGCCTAATTTTATCTATTGGGTTAAACCGTTTACTCGCAATTACGGGCACATAGTTACAGCGTTAATATTCGTATAATATCACAGCTATAACTGTATATACTGTAGTAAAATTAAATGCGAATTGACAGTTTAAACCGACAAACGGAATTAGGCCCCTGACTAAATAAAAGATTTTTTTTATTTTTTTTCGCCACATTTATTTGTTTCAACACGGGTTATAGCAGTTGTAAAAAATAAATAATATTCAACATAGGTACTTAATTGTTTAGTTTTAAAGATCATTCCAAACACCACTACCACCATGGCACTATCGCTAGGGTTATAGCATTACCTCCACGACGATTTCATGATTTATTTTTGAAGAGTTCATACGACGATCTCCCAGTTAGATCATCATAACATAAATTTTTTTTTTTATTAATTGACAAATCTATCTAGGTTGATCTTAATAAACTTTGGTAGTAAAATATGTATTACCCAAACCTGTTGATAAAATATTTATGAATATTAATAAAGTAACAAGATTAGAACTTACTTAGTCCAAATCGATAACCTTATAGATTCGTTGCCATGGTACGTGAGAAGCAACAACAAAAAATGCGTATAAGTTTTTCTAAACAAATAGATTTAAATTAATATTTTTAACGAAATGTCAATTTTTAAAGTTAAGCAATGGTGGTCTAATGAAAAATCCCTAAGCGAGGATTGTGATGAGGGTACTCAAAATGGCAAGTGTATCAAAATAGACAGATTCAATTCCCATAGTGATAGCGACTGCATTATTGTTGGTCAAGGTTCATTAATGAAAATATATAAACCAAATTTAGAAAATGATACTTCACATTTTATCTTAGAATCACAATTAAATGATGTTATACTACATATAGAAACAGGAAAATTTTTAGCGTAAGTTTATATTTTAATCAATACTAAAAGTTCTACTGTGCCAAAATTCTTAAGAATCTCTTTTACAGAGATTGTGCTGACCGTCAAATATTAATATTGCACCCGACAAGCTACACTGTTTATTTGTTAGAAAGGACAGGGGGTCAAATTCATATTGGTATGTAAAAATAGTTTGTCATTAATTTTTAACTTGTCATTACATAGACATTAAATCATGCATCATTTTAGGCGAACAAAACTCAATTTGTCCAGTAATAAGGCATTCGTTTACAAGGCGGGCTTTTAGCACGACCTGTGGTCCTTTCGGAAATTCAAAAAGAGATCTTATATGCATTCAGGCCATAGACGGCACATTAAGTTTCTTCGACCAAGACACGTTTTTATTTATGTGTGTATTTAACGACATTATAATACCAGGACCAGTGCATTTTATACCTAATAGTGATCAATTTATAATTTGCAAGTCCACATGGATCATGGAGATATTCAGGTAAATTATAAAAATTACAGAATAAATTATTTGCTAATATTATATTTAATGTGTAGGTATGTAAATGTAACACTGTTTATACATGTTTTAGCTACCAACAATTGGTCGAGTTAAGTGAATTAACCGTACGAGCAA
Source organism: Hypolimnas misippus (assembly GCA_037950945.1). NCBI lineage: Eukaryota > Metazoa > Arthropoda > Insecta > Lepidoptera > Nymphalidae > Hypolimnas > Hypolimnas misippus. The sequence goes on from JBBEEQ010000024.1 coordinate 6,090,364, forward strand.
ATAAAAAGAACATTCCGCAATGGATATATAACGCAGGGGAAGAAATTTTGTCCATTCAAATAATACAAGTCAGTATTATAATCTATTATTTTATAACTACTGAGGTAATTGTGATACACAAACAGACCGAAACTCAGGCCAATGTCCTTTTATAAATTGGAAACCCAAAATTGGACTTTTAAAAATCACTCTAATACAATAATTTAAATTCAAATTTATTGAGTAGTATACTGATGATATTGAGTAGTATATATTGTTTTCGTTTCAGACAAGTAGCAGTTTTTCTAGTATTATAGCGGTGGGTGAGAGGCACCTCTACTGCTTTCAGGATAATGGATTAATGAAATTCATGATTAGGTTTGATTATATGCCGATTTGTTTTCACGCTTATTTAATCGGATGGTACTATGGTATGTTTAATATAACTAACACTTTGAAATAGATCAACTATTTAAAATTATCACTGAATGAGATAATACAGTCTATTCGATACTTATCCACCAGTAAAAAGGATTTTACAATTTACAGAACCTAATTCTCGACTACTGATAATGGTAGCCTCAGAAGATTTAAAATTAAATATTTACGAAGGAACGTCACTTTTGTGGTCATGCGATTTGATGCATAGGCCAATATCAATCGCTCGATGCTACTTGAATTCCCTACCAGGTGGTATTGTAACGCTCTCGACTAACGGCATAGTAAATGTCAGTTATTTAGGCACCGAACCAGATTTAAATGCTAATGGAAAGCCAATGAATGATATAGTTGACCCTGATCAAGTTCAAGAAGAATTGGTCGTCGTTGAAAATTCATTGCAGAAAATAATGGACGCACGAAAAACTGGTAAGATTATAAAATATTATATAAATATAGTTGAAGTTTGAGCGCCTATTTAAGTATATTTTCTTTTTATTTTATAGAATTTGATGCGAGTGATCCTGCAATCGACCAAATAGTCAATATCAAAGTCAATGTTGGCAAACCTAACGATGATCCTATTTCGAACTATCCAACAAATAATATGGAAGCTTTACAAACGTGTTCTATGGTGCTTATTTTAAGTTGCGATAATCCTCAGTCCATTCAAAGTATACAAATAACTTATGATTGTACACCTCCTATCACTTGTTCGGATTCGACATTATGTTTGGACAATATAAACGGTACTGAAATTATAGAAACACAAATTTTTCTTTCGGGAGATATGGATATATCAGATAGCGGTATAAATATTTTAATAACTGTTGTCGATATTAACGGAAAAATAAAATTATTGTCAAAGAGAATATTGCTGCCTCTTGATCTGTATTGCGTACCAGTTGACACCGTTTTGGAAAATAATTTTAAATTAGATATAAAAACAAATCAGCCGTGTTTAGATTTTGCTCAAATATTTTCTGGTAAGTACTAGAAAATTTGGTTAAAACTGTCGTTTTTTATAAATGAAATAAATTAACTTTTTTTGTCTTACGAACAATTATTCAATTGTAGATTTTACAATCGAAGATTTAGAAAAATATGTCACATCTAAAAATATATTGTCCTTCGAGTACCGAACTTCAAATAAAACCGTTACTTTCAAAACAGATGATGTGTACACAATAGAAGCGAATGAGTTTTCTGTTATGTCGCCAATATTAGAATATTTTATATTCAATTTAAAGAAATATTATACTGAGATTGGTATAACAGATTTTAAAATGGATTTTGTTTTAAATGGAGAATCGATTAAGGTTATTATGCACACGTTTTTCAAAAGCATTGAAAATCACGCTAAAGAAAGAATCAAAATGAAGAGTTTGGAGGTAATCTTTTGTTATATGTTGTCTCTAGTATACCTAGTTGAAGTATATCATATTAAAAAAAAAATTAGAATCATCAAAGTTAATACTAGCTAGATACTTAGTATTTCGTTGAAATAAATAGGATTTTTTATACTACAATTATTAGATTCTAGCTTATAATTACTATTTATTTTAGGAAAATCTCAATGTTCTTCAGAGACAATTTACGGTGATCCAAAAACGACTTTTGGTCCAATATGGATCTTTACCTCCGGGCAACTGCGATGCATTAGAATTCCTAATGAATGATACACATGAACGAATAAAGACAGTCGCATATGGAATAATGCAAAGTAAGCGATACGTATTTAGGTGCGTAAAATTTTACTGTTAAAATAAGTAATCGCTGAAAAAAGATTAGGCGCATGTTAAAAAATATTTATTTTTTAGAGCTGGAAATATTTTGAGAAAGATTGGCAACATTATTGTTCATATACTCAGAGAAAAAGTAAATAACGAATTCAAAATGAAACTAGTTGAAGAAATGTTGTCTTTGAATACTCTAAATGATCAATTTCAAGTAAGTTACTTTAAAATATTAACTTTATATTTGTTATCAATCCTTTATATAAATAATTTATTTTCACCAGGAATGGGAAGAGAACGTTGCACAAGGGTTATCGTACATACTTAATAAATTATTTAAAAAATCTGAAAAAGACAAAGAAAAACTCGCACCGGTCACTGATCAAGACATACTGTCCCAAACGAACTTAAAAAAACTTTTAAAGCAATTACGTATAATATTCGAAAAACTACTAACCGACAGTCAAGACACCGTTGAGGTCAAGGGTAACATAACACGAACAGAGGAATTTGTTGAAGTTATATAATAATCATTTATTACAAGGCAGTAGTCATTTACAAAAGCTCACAATAAACTTAGTCATACAAACGAGAACAAGCTTTATTTTATTAGTAATAATATGGTATATAATAATTTATTACGGTGTAAAATTGTCTGTGATTCAAGCAACGTGTAATAATGTGTATAACGCGAGATTTAGGTACAACATATGTACTAAGAGTAGAAGAACCTTGTCGCGTCATTTCTTCTTAGCGTCCTTGAGTCCAGCACCAGCATTGAATTTAAAGAAAATTATATCACCATCCTCTACTACATAATTACGACCTGAAAATCAGTAAATTTATTGATTAAGTTGTTTTAATTAAAAAAAGGATATAAAGAAATGAATATTTAAATTTATTTATTTTTACCACAAAACTCTTTCTCTTGCTAAATTGTACGGTTTTTGGATAAGATTTTCAAAAATATATATTTTATAAAACCATCAACACCACTAATTTGGGATTACCATTATAGTACAATACAGAATCCATGCTAATATCATACCTTGTTGTCTATATTTCCCGGCTGACTTGCAAGCAGCTTCTGAACCTTCTTCTTTGAAGTCCTTATAGTGCATAACCTCAGCCATTATGAAACCTTTCTCAAAATCAGTATGAATCCTTCCAGCAGCTTGAGGCGCTTTAGTACCTTTCTGTTAAAAAAAAATAGACACATATGTTTCATTATTTATTATTTATAAAATCTGAAGAATGGTTTGACGAAATTGAATGGTTTTATAGTATAGAAAAAACAAAGGAAGAGAATCCTAAATTTTTTTATTATAATTGCTACTTCAGATTATTTTTCGATAAATGGTGTTTTCAATAGTTGGTATAAAGTTCAACGCGTCCTATAAATTCAACACAATAGTGTAATTATCGTAATCATTTACCTGAATTGTCCAGGCTTTGACTTCATCTGCACCAGCGGTAAAGAAGTATTCCAATTGAAGCGCTTTGTAACCCTGGACGATTATTTTATCTAAAGCGCTAAAAATAAATTGGAAAGGAAAAAATAAAAAAATATTGTTAAAAATTGTCGATTGAAAATATTTACTTCACATATCAATTAAATTTATCTTACATAACGAAACGAAATTACAAAAATATCAATTTATTTTATCGTATATATTTAATTATCACTTTTAGTACCTTGTAATGTTATTTTCTTTAAGAAACTTTTCCTTTTCGTCGGGTTCCATTTCTAGTAACTTGCTCTCCAACACACCAGAAAATGGAATAAGAGGCGCACCAGGATCATTTTTATCGATCCATTCCTTAAGTTTTGGCAACCTATATTAAATTAAAACACCATTAGCTCAAATTAATATATAAACATACATATTATATTACAATTCCTCACGATGTTTTCCTTCACCGCAGAGTTCGAGATGATCACAAGTTTAGCACTTGGAAACTCAGCGGTACTTGCCGGGGTTTGAACCCGCGATAATCGGTTGAGATAGACATGTTCTAACCATCTTGTTGCAAAACAGACTTACCATTTATTCTTTTTTCTAATATAATCCTTTTCCGACAAGTTTACAAGATATAGCGCGGGTTTTGATGTTAAAAACAGGTATCTGTTCAAAACCTCTATCTGAAATATTGGCAAGTATTTATAAGAATCAATTTATGAATTTTCATATAGGAGTACTAAGAACCGTAACACTTACGTCGGCAGCGCTCCAATCGCCAAATCGAATATGCTTCTTTTCATCAACTAAAACTGTTTTTATTTTCGCCAACGTTTCCTGAAAGTTGATAATTTCCTCTGTTTAATAATCTTTAAGATATTACATATTTTTGTTACAGTTTAAATTCAAATAAAAGAAAATTTAAATTACATATTCTGGTTTCAGTTTTTTATCACCGCCACGATTGACAACCCTATCTAATTTTTCGATGTTTTGAATAAGTTGCTCTTCATCTTTAAGCCGTAACTCTTCTCCGATAGTCTCCAAGTCTCGGATAGGATTGACATCACCGTCTACGTGAATTACATCTTCGTCATCAAACGCTCCTAAAATATAAAAAATATTTTTATTAACATTGTAATATTAAAATAGCGTTTTGAACAAAAGCTTTTTGCTTACTCACTGCAGAGATTGAAAATTGCATCGCATGCTTTTATATGCGACAAAAAGGCGTTTCCAAGACCTTGTCCTTCAGCGGCACCTCGGACGAGACCCGCAATATCCACTACATTTAGAAAAGCAGGCACTTTGCTAAAATCATAATGATCTTTATGAATATCCATTACGACATCATATTATTTTGGAACGATGGCCGCAACATTCTCCACGTCCAAAAGTAATTGGGCACTCCTAAAGTCTATGTGAAAAAAATCAGTGCTTAAACCGATTAATAAGAATAAAAGATTAGAAGTTGCACAAATTTGGACCGTAGATCTATGGTAAACGTTCTTTGAAGGGATAAATTAATATTTAAAGATTTTGAGATGAACATTTCCTGGCGAACGTTGTTGTTAAAACTAAGAATTAATAAAACAACCACTAAGTTTTGAGAACTTTTAACACGTAGATAGATCAAAAATGGTCTAAGATTGTTTTGACATGATCAAAATCGATGATATTAAAGAAAGAAGGTTGTAGAAAAAATACGAGAAAATATTTTACCACGTGGAACAATTCTACGCCGTAGTATTTTTTTTTAACAGGACAATGATCCAAAACAAGAGTTTAAACTCTGCCAAACTACCAAGTGTAGTTAGGACTAGAAATAAAATTTAAAATCATGGTTTGGAATCCAAATCAGCAGATTTCAACCCCGTTGAGTTTTTTATAGAATCAACTGGATCGCCAAGTGTGAAATAACAATCTTACATTCACAAGTCATTGGCGGGCACTACTTCAAGCCAATGGGCGAAAATAATATAAGAAACTTAAGAAAAACCTTTTAAAAAGAATGCGGAAATAATGTATCGCAGTAGTAAAAAGTAGAAGTAGTTTATATTGATAGGCTGCGATCTGAAAATAGTTAGTTGATATTTTATACTTTAATATTGTGCACTTTGTAGTGTAATGTGTTAACCAGTTTATGTATGCATGTGAATTTGTACCAATGTGGGTAGATTTTGATAAATGAGACGTAGATTGATTCGTCAAAATAGCGCGAATAATAATAACGATTTAAAATTGGTAACGAACGATTCTCTATAGTCTCGTAACGCAGTCGGGATTTTAATATTTTCAATTAATTACTTGTTTAAATTATAAGATACAATTTTTTTTTTTTTTGTAAAAATATAACCGCCCAAATACTTTTGGACGGTAGTGTATATCGTTTTATATTTAATTATTAACATATTACCTGGCAGGTTTGTGGTAAGTACAGAGATAGTCGAATCTCTCATCCGGGACTGGTACCCTACTTGCTGAAAAAAAGGCACTATTAACTTTGTTGTTATATTAAAAAAATAACCGATTAAAAATCAATAACATTTACCGGTTTTAATTAATTTTCCATTAAAATAATACAATTATGTATACCAAATAATTATTTATTGAAAGGACATAGATCATAAGTTATAAAACATCTAATTAAGATAAATTAATTGAACACTAAATTAAATTCAGATTCTAAACGAAGACTTGTATCTGTAGTAACATTTGTCGAAGATTTTCTCACAGTTTCGGAATCGGTTAATTTTGCGACACTTAATTTTCGACAACAATTTGGATACTTTGCAAAAGGATTGTCTATTGATCGCAATCTTAGGCCTATATGTTTAACTAATTTACATTTGTCTTTAAACGTTTTAAAAATGTGTGCATATTTGGACGATACTGCTTTATCCAGTAGATTATTATGTGTTTTTAAATATAATGCTATGTACAAAACTGCTGATAAACGTGCATCTAGACCTGGGTATTTCGGTCTATTTACATTAACTGCACAGCATGCTTCCGTTATGATATTGCCAACACTTTGTTCCAGGAAACCCAAATGAGGTAAAGTTTCCAATTTCAATTCAGGCAAAATATCGGTTTCTTTAAAAATCCTAATATTATAGTATAAATGAGGTTTGGCCAAAAATTTTTTGAAACACTCGAGACTACAAAATAAATAAATTTTTTTCCTGTAAATAGCGGCATATTCATTAATTCCTTTTATTATTCGTTGACCAGGTAGGTTTTCTGCATAAGTTACTATACACGTACCATTTTCGTAAACAAGAGAAACGTTTACAGTTTTTATAGGAGCTGGAATTTCTGGTATAGTTATTTTTTTTGTAGATAAAAAAAGGTTTGGAGATTGTAGTACAATACTTAAATGTTCCGAACAAATCCAATAAAATAATTCCTTATATTGAATAATGCCGTTTTTATCAGCAGGATAGCCACTGTGACGTAAAATATTCTTATTAAAGCAAACAGGGCATAGATTTTTAAAACAAGACATTCTTTGCTGAAATACTTCGTTAGATATACACATTACATTTGCGCGTACCACTTCTGATTTTGCATGTGTTAAATAGTTATGTATTTCTCGTGTTATCTTTTCTATTTTCATATTTGCATCAATGTAACACTGCCATTGTGAATTATTTCCATTAATTACATATAGATTCTGTGTGTCTTGATTAATCCAATCTCTAACTTTAAAACATTTTCCATACCAATTATCATACTTGTACTCTACAAAAGGAAAAGAATAAGTCGGTTGTCTTTTGAGTATGTCATAGTGAATTTCATTCTGTGAATTTTTCAAAACAATTTCTTTATCGGTGTTGAGATCAAATATTATGATAGGAAACAGACCGACTTTCGACAGTTCGCAAACGTCATATGGCGATTCCGGAAAACCATCTAACACGAAACCATTAGTCATTACTCGATTATCAATCGTAACCGTTATAATAGATTTTAAAATTAATTCGTTATCGATGCAATTTCCTTCACGTAATTGTGATAACATTTTTAATCCCAACGTGGTCCAATCCATACTTTCTAAAACGTGTCGAATTGCCATTCCTTTTGAGATACACCTTAGTCCATACTGTTTTGCAAGTTTAGTCGCTAATTTGCTTTTTCCTGATTTTGGAGGTCCAATAACACCAATTGTTAAGGGATATTCTTGAAATAATTTAATCGAATCGCATTGGATATATTTTAAAGGATTCGTTCTAAATTTTTCTACATTTTTTTCAGATGATATAAAGTATATAAAAGACCGGTGAATAACAGGGAAAATTTTATTTTTCGATCGATGTAAAACATACGAATTGCAAAGAGTATAAGGATTTTCAAAAATAAACACTGGACACATTCTGTTGAATTTGCTTAATAAAAGGAATCCTTCTAGCAAAAGCATTTCGGCTATATCACAATTTATTATAAAGGTTTGCTCTAAAAAAGATTCATTTCTAGTTCTTAAATTTGATAATTTAGTCAAAGCATTTCGTACAACTTTACTTAAAGATTTTTTGCCATCCAAAGATATGATTTTAATTTTTTGATCATCTAAAACATCTCTTAATGATTGAATATTCTCATCGTCTATATCAAAAATACTTTCCAATCTATTATTTATTTTTTCAAGAACATCATCAGCATTCTCCCATTCGTTTTGGTCTGTGGGTTCAGGATATTCTTGAATAAGTTCATTATAGATATTAAATAACTTAACATCTACATTTGATGAGCCTGACGGATCAGCATCCATTATTGTGCTCTGAATCGATGAATTTTTTAAAGGTATTTCAGAATCAAAAAAAATATTATCTAAAATTTCATCAATTATAAGTTTAATCACAACTGTTTTTGTTATAAAGTTTTTCCAATCTTTTCGTTCCACTTCTAATTTTCGAAAAGCCTTTGCCTTGGCTTCGGCAAGTTGTATCTTCCATTTATTTAACATATTTGATGATAATCTTTCTAAAGTTATCTCGGAGCTGCATTCTAGGTTTATTACTAAATCAGGAATACAGAAACATACAGACATATCTTCAATATCACTAGGCATTTTGGGCAAACCATCAATCACAATTCCAGTATTAACAAAGGGACTTTCGAACCAAAGTTTTTTAAGTATTGGTCGAATTAAAGCTGAAGGCAAAGGTGAGCCACGTTCCAAATAGTTATAAATTACACGCCGTAATTCTTTTTCGTTATAGACAATATCCAGCTGTGTATTTAAATTTTCTTCATCCATTTGAAAATCCATAACATCTTCCTCATTCATATTGGTATCGGTAAAACTATTTTCAAATTTCCATCCACATTTTTTATAATGTTTTGGAATTAAAAATTCATTTATGAAATTTGAAAAATCAATATATAACAAGCCAAGTTCTTTTGCTATGACTTTTGATATAGTGGATTTACCACTTCCAATGCTTCCTATTACACATATTCGTAAAGGAGGGATATTTTTAAATGGTTTACTGTATGACTGATATTTTGTTATATCGTTTTGCAGTTTATTATTGCTATCTTCATTAGAGGTGTAATAAATCTTATTATCATATTTAGTAGAAAATTCTGATTTTCCTTTCCATAGAACACTGTGATCATAAAAAGCAACAGGACAGTAAACATTTGTTTCTCCTAAGTAACACAAGTCATTGTAAGTAAAGTCATCTTTTATCGATTCATTTTCATCCTCTCGGTTTTCTGAACTGTCGTCTACAGTAAAAGGAGGTTTAACATAACTTTTACGTAATTTTAAGAAAACTTCATCTATAATTTCAATATCGCTTTTATTTTCAAGTTCTATTTCAATAAATACTTTAAAATTTTCTTCTATATTTACTTTTAAAATGTCCCAATCTTCACGAAACTTATCTATGCTTTCTGCAAAAGATGCTAGTAAGTTGTTTTGGTTTTGTATTTCAGCATTATTATCTGTTTCTTTACTACATAAAAAATCAAATAAATCACATAACAGTTGCTCAACTATAATTTTTATATCTAATTCCAATGTATCAGTGGGTTTCTGTAGTCGTTGTTTTATTTTTATCAAAATGTCATTAGACAATAGATATCTTTCTTGATAATTCTTAGTGCATTTTTCTATTTTAACGTAACGTTGAATCAGATCCAAATCAACTTCCCTGTTTTCTATTAATGTTATCGTGTAATCAGGTAATAAGTTACTTTGAGTGAGATATTTCCAATATTCGGGGGTAGTAGGAAATCCATCAATTATAAACTTTCCGTAAATCTGATCAGAGAAATCACTGTCTAAAGACTCTGAATCTAGGTTTTTTAAGACTTTAATCATTTCTGTCATTATTTCTTCAGGTGTGGGTTCAATTTCGTTTTCTAGTTCATTAGATTTTATATAAGCTGATATTTCATCAACAACATCTTGATCACCTAAATTAGGTATAGCAGGTTTGTTTAATTCTATAGTTAAATCATTAGGAGCAAACATCAGTAAATTATTGTTTTTTAATAAATATTCACATTGTTCCAAATCATCTACAGGCAAAAATGAAAGTTGTTTTCTAAGATTGTGAAACTTGTTAAAAAAACTTAATTGTTCTTCAATATGTTCTTCAGAATGTCTCTGTTGTTTTCTTAATAAGGGTATGTATGCGTTCAAAATACTAGACTTGGTATTAAACCATGTATTTAATTTAGATATTCGATCTAGCTCCAAACTTTGCCACTTAGTAAAACGTGCATCTTCAATTGTTGATATAATTTCAGAAAAAATAGTTTTAGCGTAAGTGTCGTACTTCTTCTGCTTTTCTTTTTCTAAAAAGGTAGAAAAACATATGATAGAAGTGTTAAATATCCAAGACAAGGATTTGGCAATCATAGTTTTCCCGGAGGACTTAGTACCCGCAATTATAATACGACAAATTGGTTCTAAATATTCTAGTTTAAGGAAAGGACGAGGATTTCTACAAAATTTCACCATTGCATCCAATGAAGATAATAAGTATACATATTTAAAAAATGTGACAGCAAATTTTGGTTTTCCTTGTACAGATTTTCGTTTTTTAAGTTCAACTGGACATCTATTATACCAAAATGAGGCATATCTATTAAATTTCACAGCTCCACTTCTGATAACGTTTAATTCTTCAACTAAATTCCAAAACTCCTCTACATCATCTGGAGGTTCGTCCAGATATAATGGTTCTGGAATAATTACTGGTTTAATTGGCATGAGGAGTATTTTCTCCATAGTAATATGTATCATTTGATGGGTAGAGGTTCGACCATCTAGTCTTATAATATTCCTTGGATTAAAATCATTTAATTTTTGATCAATAAATGGACTAATGATACTTTTATAGTTGCAAAGTTGTTCTGTTATATTAAATATAAAATTGACGGGTTGTTTGCAGTTGTATTTAGGGTTAAAAATATGGCTGTCATATGGTCTTTTAAAATCAGTTAGGCAATAATTTGCAGGCCATCTTTCTTCATGCTCTATATTAGTTGGAAATGAAAAAAAAGTGCTGGAGTTATTACGATAATTTAAAAATTTACGACCTCTTTTTGTTACAATGTCTGTATTAGGGCATGTAATATAAATTATAATACCAGGATTGAAATCAAATATTTCCCTCATTTGTTTTAAAAGCGATGTTCTTGTTGTGCTGTAATTTGGATTTCTATGAAACACAAGATTGTAACAAGGTTCCAACAAAAATTTCGGTAACTCTACTATTTGGTCACCTTCTTCTAAATCTATTTCTTGGCCTTCATTTTCTTCATTTTCCTCCTCTTCAACACTCAATTCAATTTCAATACTTAAAGAAGATTGAGATGCCGACTTAATCATTTTAGATTTTTTCTTCTTAAAATTGCATATTAAGTCAAACAATATGTTCTCAATTATTAAAATTGACTCTTCAGTGTACAAAGAACTAAAAAAGTAGAGATCATTTTTATTAGATGTTACTAGTGGTATGCCTGATAATATATATCCTCTATGTAATATAGCAGGTGATTTTAATTTTTCTTTGATAATAGATAAAATCACATCAAACTTGCATACTTTATTATGCCTCATGTTAAAATCTAAGCATTTACCACATGAACTTTTTTGTTCAATTTCATCTATTATAACAGTTTTTGGACAAAGATGGATACAATTAAGTTTTTTAGACAAAGCTTCTCCTAAGTTATAGCTTCCTGTTCCCTGCTTTCCTATTATATAATATGTATTTGGCTTTTGTTTTAAGTAAGCTTCTTGTGCGTCCATATCAGTCCAAATATTATGAAAGTCCAAATCATCAGGCAAAGGAATATCAGTATTGTTTACACCCAAAACAGCAGCTGCTAAAGGTATTTGATATTGTTCCTCAATGTTATTGTCAGTTTTATTAAATATTTTACCATCATATATAACATTTCGATTAACATTTACATCTTTTAAACTGAAATAATCTTTCCATTCAATATTTTTATATTTGTTTTCAAAATGCATCATTATTGAAAAAAAAATCGAAAATGATTTTTCAAAAAGTTTGACACAGTCATAATGTTTTTAAAGTCTAACAGCGACAGCTGATTTTGTATTGACAAAAAAGTCTCAATATAACCACAAAAAAATTACATTAATAGCCAGACATTTCAACATAATATGAGATTGTTAAAGAGGCTAAAAAGTAAAATAATTTAGGAGATTGCTGCTTTATTACAAATTTTTTCTAGTCAATTATTCTTAAATAGTTTTTACTAAGCTCATGATCAATTGCAATCACAAAGAAAGCTTTTGTAGGGTAATCTCCTTATTTGTAACATTTAACTATAATTAAGATTCATATATACCTGAATACTTTGATCCATTTTTATAATTTTTTTTTTTTTTTCTATAAAGTAGCTTATCTCCTTTTTTAAGTCTCTTAATGTTCCTTCTTTATAACAAAATAAATCCACTATTTTGGGTGGGAAAACATAACAAACAGACAAACAGAATTATTCTTGTTGATACAATATTAGTGTGGATTATCATGGTTTTATTGCCAATTAATACCTGTATTATTTTAATGATATAAATATAAAATAATATAATTTGATACTTATTTTCATTGGGATCGATGGTACAAAATGGGAAATTTTCTGCAGCTGCTTGACTTTTAGTGAGGACATTGAAAAATGTAGATTTCCCAACATTCGGAACACCAACTATACCCACTTTCAAATTTGTACCCACTCTACCAATAAGTGGTTTCTTTTCAGGTTCTTCCACTTTTTTAGGTGGCATTCTGAAAAGAGAAGGCAGTCGTGTTCGGTATAAGTGGATATAAAGCAATGTGTATAATTAATAATTTGAATAAACAAAAAAGTATTAGTAGTATTAATCAATTTTGTATTTATTATTGTACTTAATTTACAAAAAGTAAATAAAGATTTTAGCAGAAACAATATTTACATAAAAGGTTTTTAATTAAATGGTTAGAAATATTTCATAACACATCACAACAATATTGGTTAATATTTTAAAATTAAGTAGATGAACCAAGTATTAAGTTCTTGTATTCATTTTATATAAATTAAGCCGCAAATACTTAAATACTGTATAATTTATTCTAACAATTTTATCATTAATATTATGACTTTTCAAGGGCATACACGTGGAATAGTATTTAAATCAAATATATTAAAAAGGTACTTTTATATATAACCTCTATTACCATACCTGATATAATAATTATAATATTAAGTTATTGCAAGTTAAGAAACTATTAAATATAAAAGATTCTCACTTTTCACTGTTTACAATACTAGCAATAATTTAATAAACTATGATAAAATAAGACATATGAATCCACGATGCGGTACTCGTATACCGTATCTACAGATTAAATTAACAGACGTCACTATGTGTCAACTGTCAGATAGTTTCATCTGAAATTTAATGAAACCTTGAAAAATATCGTAAATTGGAACGGAAAGAAGTTAAAACTTTTTGGATTTAATGTTGTAATAATTAATAAAAAATTTCTTCCTTTTCTTACGTTTAAGTGTAAATTAATTTAAGTGTAAAAAGTGTAATCAAAGAGTTATATACACAAAAACACATTAAAATTGAGTAGATACCTAACAGTTTATCAATCATCGTGCAATTATAAATACCTGTAATACCTATTAACTAAAATATTTAACAATAATAAGAACAACCAGTGAAAAGATCTATTTCATTTTTATATTGTTCTATTGATCATATTATGTTAACAGTGAGCCACCTTTTTCATATAATTCTCTAATTTATATAGTATTTTGTTATCACTGGGATTCTAGTCTCTTGTTTAACTTATAATTATTAATATACTTATAAGAGGGAGGACAAGTAATCTATCCTAGAGGGAGGTTTTGTACTGGTTATATATATTAGTATACTATACTAGCTAGCTACAAAGTTGTTTTTAATTTTCTGCACAATTAAACCAAATATAAATAAAAAAATTCTTAAAATAAAACAACATACGCTAATATAACACATAAAATATATTATTTTATTTATTTAAAGTATAATTAATTTATAGCTATGATGTTAGGGATGCCCAAGGTGGAGACATAGGTGCAGGGTTTTGCAGATAAGACATAACAACAGCAGATATTGAAAGCATGAAGGAGCTGACAATCTGAAACAAAAACAGTAATGGTATTATTATAATAATTAACAGTCAATTTAGATTAGAGGTCATTAAATGGCAGATCTCAGTCTGGATAAATGGTCCATTTTCGTTCGGACCAATGGTTACTATTTTTTAGGAATCTAATCTAAGCAGTTTAACATCTAAAAGAACCTTATCTTCTTAGACTTAGTTTCTATTAAAAATTATTTGTGATATTTGAGTTGGTAAACATCTCTCAAATTTCATGACAATAGCCTGCATTAGCTTCATTTTGAACCTCAGACAGTATTTACATAATTAAGTTTATTATTTAAGCGTAATTAATATATGTGATAATGTATATAATAAGGCTTTGGAGTTGGGAAGGTTTATCTGCAGTAAAAATAAAGCAATGGACCACAACATCTATAATATTTAAATTCATTATCATCCTGTATTAGATCAAAACGATTATGACTTATGTTTGTTCTATTAAAATACACATTATATACCTAATTAAAATCTACAAATGTCATACAATATATTTGGTAAATAAGAACTAAGACTTTCATAAAAAATTAAATAACTACAAAAGCTAAATATACATTTTTTTTGCCTGGATGACTTAGTTATTTTGATTTTAAAACCAAACTTAAATACAATAAACAAAGTTAATGTTTCCTTATAACATTGAATAAAGTTACCTAATATAGCTTATATATACTTGCGCAATATAATTTTAATTATCTATTATAAGTAACATAATAATAATTATATTATACCTGCTTTGTGTCATCTGATACTCTCGAATTGGCAAAACTAATACTGGAGCAGAACACAGCAGTCCATGCACACCATTTTAATCGCATCATGAGACCACACATTGAAAATACCATACCTGAAAAAGAATTTGTTGTAATTATATCCCTTGCTTTTTCATAAACAAGGGATAGTCCCCTGCATACTTTTTTAAACCCCACAATAAAATAGCTAATAACTGCATTACTGCAGACTCAGTCCTTCATAAATGCTATGCTGTTACCAGTAATCATAAAAAATACTTGACACAACTAAAAAATACACTAGGGTGTCCCTCGTCAAGTCTAAATAATTTCTAATTTTCTTGTTTAGAAATAACAAAAACCTATCTTAATAATACACTTAGGTATAGATTAGGTATTTTTATCTTTCTTTAAGTAGTTACTTTTTTTTGTAGTGGTTTCAGGTGAATGTGTAACCAAGATAATACTCAAGCTCTGTAAAATAGGTCAAGGAAGTAAAAGGTTTTATTATACCACTTAAGTTTTACCAAGAATGTTCATGTAGTCTGTTGTAAGATCCTCAGCTGGGGCTGACGATGCTGGAGGAGGTTTATAACGACGTTCACGGTCGGCGCGTCTTGGATCCACCGTCAGTTGCATCTGAAATGGGGTTCAATTTTATATAAAAACCGACTTGTTTGTTTAATTGGTTATAATAAAACCATTGCTAACACGATCTTAATAATAGAAACCATAAAAAGAAAATTAAGATATAATTCGTTTAAGTGTATAAAACAGAACAAACTAGTGCATTACCTTTGTAGGTTTTAACACCGGCCCGCAAATAATTGAAACTTTATATTATGGTATTAATATAAAACGGAGAGCCTGAATACTTTTAAGATTCCGATATTTTTATGTTTATTTAATTATGTATAATTATTTTTCCAATGATAATGACACCTCCAAATCGACTTTTTAGTGATCAATTGCTGATGTTGGTACAAAATTTGTCAAATGACAGTATGACAGTGACATGATCAGTAGCGCCAACTACTAAACTTTTTTTTCGCTTTTTTCTTTTCTGAGAGTGAAAAGGCAAAGGTATTATACCAACTATTAAAATAATTTTAAGTGATGTGATTCCATGTGGAATATTCTTAGACCAGTTTGGTATTGGGAAGCACCTTACACGACATTTCCCCTTAGTACATATTATGATGAAATTATCTAATGCGTTTATAAAAACTACTCATGAATCGATTTTCAACAATATCAAAAGCGTTTTCATTGTGTAAAAAATGTCAATCTATGCAGTTAACCATTTCAAAAAGAGATCAAACATATTTTATTTTCAAAATTTCAAACGTAATTATATTTGACGCAATTATTTCACTGTTTCCATTAAAATTATCATTAAATATTATCATAAAGAATGTTCGCGATCATGACCAATGGATAAGTCGAGTATAAGACAATAAAGTCGGTGCTGTGACATTCTGAAACAATTTTATTCCTTATGTTGTTATAAAAAGTTTAAAAATACTAATCAATATCAAAAAAAAGATATAATCTAATATATAAATGGCATTTGTAAATATTAATTAATAACATTGAAACTTACTGCTTATTGCTTATTTTATTTATTTTGTACAATTTATGAATTTAGTTTATATCGTACTTTTTTCAATTATCCATATGTGTTCAAGGGCGGATCCACCGTTGTGGGCACAATGGGTATGCTCCCAACCTTAAAAGATTTGTGACGTCACACACATACCTTACTAAAATAAATTTTAAAAAATAACCGTGCGTTAGTTGTTCATAATTTCAGGCCTTTTCCCTCTAAGGAAAGAAAAAAGCGAAAAAAAAATCATAATTACAGACCCATTTTTTATTTTTGGCAATAATTTAAAATATTTTCAATCCTGAATACATATTGTAATATACAGGTTTAATAGATATACATAGATACATTGTGGCTGTGCCCACAATCTTTTTTAAGGGCTCGTTTAGCCCCTGTGTATTATGCAATGTTCTTTCGGTGTTATGAATATACGACTTTTTTGTGATCTTATTAAATCGATTTGGAATCTATTCAAAGCCTCATGTATCAAAACACAAACGGCCTAAGAAACTATATGTGTCTTGATACATGACGCTTTTTGATGTATGCGTTATAAAATAAAATCAAAATTATCGATAAAACATAGGAAAAAAAGTGATGTCGTCCCTATGAAAAAAGCCCGTCAAATTTATGTACTGAGTGTATCTATATTAATGACCATTGTATGTTGACCTATTAGTGTGCATATTATTTACTAGTATTGATGTTTTCTTTTGGTGCGCTTTCGTAATGATGTAAAACTATTTTTAGTATGTGTGCAGTTATATCAATGTAGTAACCGCCTCGCTCCTCTTCAAACTGTCTAAAAATTTTCATAGTTAAAATATTAATTAACAAAAATTTCGTACGTTCGCATCCAATTGCATTATGGTCTAAGAGAATATGAAAAATAAAAAAAAAGTATTTTTTTCTTTAACCAACAATGATGATTTATGGTGAGAATTACACTTATAAGTTTTGTCCTTAGATTTTCATAAATATTTACAAAAGATTTTCATCCTTGCTTTACACCTTCGCCTAAGGATTAGCAAAAATATTTAAAGGGGTCCCAATTATGATGAAAGTTAAATCTGCATCGTTAGTATTTTGAAAAAATAGTAGAAATATTATCGCCAGGAATCGAATTTACTGATTAAAAAAATTAAACTATATTAATTACACCACTAGGCCAGACTATCTTAAGAAGTCAATTCTTCATAGATACAAAACTCAAAAGAGAAAATTTGATATTAGAACATGATGTTGCAGCGCTCATTACATAATCATGTAGGTATTTGGATTTTGAATGAGGAAACAACATTAAAAATAAAACAAAAAAATAACCCTTAACATCAGGTGTCCCGCCTGCTCATTTGCTATCTAATTTCTATATAAAAAATAAACTATCAGCACAATTATAGGTAAGTATATGGATATTTATTTATTTATTTACATTTATAAAATTTTGAATTTGAATAAATAAAGTGCTATTTAGACCTCAACACAAAACATTAAAAAGCATTAAAGTCTATTGGAACATGTGTTTTTTTTTTCAAAATATACATTATAAATATGTAAAATTAATACATATGTTCTTCAATAATTCCACATAGAGTCCATAATCTTCAGTATTCATACATTTTTTTTTCTTTAAATGAAATTTATATGATTTATATGATGATTTTTTTCACGAAATTATGTAATAAAAAAGTAAATGTCATAATCATCTATTTGTCTCTCAGAGAACATCAGCAGGCTAATTACGGTGAGCTATCGCAATGCCATACATTTTGACATTTGGTTTCTGAATTTTCAATTCAATTCAATTCTTTGGTTTATGGCTTTTAGTTGTGCCAAATAGACTTTCAGAATTTTGTACTGAAACGAAACAAGTCAGCTGTCAAAATGCGATTAATTTTACAATAGCGATAGCTCTGATTAACAACTTTCCAGTTTCGTCTTTTTAACGATCCTTCACATATTTTAAAATTATTTATTTATACCTAAATACACCAAATAAAAAGAATCTTTTTTAACTTAATATAAAATACTTATGTACCTATATAGATTTTGTCTTTTTCTTTGCTTTTCCATCAACTTGTGGGTAAACTAAAACAATTCTTTTATACGAAATAACTGGTCAAGTGCGAGTAGGACTCGCGCACCGAGGGTTCCGTACAAACTTATAGAAATCTATATAAGACTAACCCATCTACGCCATTTGTGGTCTTCATCATCAGTTCCGACATAAGTTACTATCAAAAATACCTAAATCGGTATACGCTTGCCTATAATATTTGAGGAGTTCCCTCAATTTCTCCACGATCCCATCATCTGATCCTGACCTGAAGACAATGGGACCACCTTGGAAGTATACCTTTTCAAACAAAAAAAAAAATTGAAAATCGGTACCCAAATGGCGGCGTAATCGGCGAACAAACATAAAAAAAAAAATTAAATACAAGGTCGAATTGAAAACACTCCTTTTTAGAAGTCGCTTAAATATAATCAAATATTATGTAAATATGGATCACGTCCCAAAAACTATTTTGAAACTACTTAGGAGCACTTTAATTTAAAACACGATCATGGATGCAATCCATGGAAACACAAAATTTTATTTTAAGTACTAATACATCTTATACTTTCAAAAAAAAAGTTATAGCGCGATTCAGGATACACCTAGCGCCATCTCTTGACAATTTCAATGAACTAACTTGACTTTGACATTAACAACATAATTATATTATATTTTATTCTCGTTTTATTTTTATTTATATTCTACTACACTCCACTACCCCTGCACTACGTTTGTAAAATATTTAGATTTACATTATCAATCAAAATATCGAAATATATATTAGTGTTGCCAAGACGAAAATAATTAGTCCTTAATTCGAACAAAACTAATTGTTTATTTATAAATAACTAATTATATTACTAATAACCAGAAGACTAATATGTGTAGATAAAAAAGTAAATTAAATAACTCGATCTGTTTGAATTTAATTTTAAAATTTTCGTACTAAGTCAATACGAATACTGAAATCAAATCGCGTGAAACTCTTATATTGAATGTTAATTACGTAATGACGTTATAAATCGACGATAAAACTTTTAAATGAAAAGTTTATTTTATAATTTTTAGCGCGTTTAAATACTAATTAAATTAAATTTTTTTATTAATCGAGCAGAATTATATAACAGTTAATGTCATAATGTTGTAATAGATGGCATTAGCTGTACGCTGCATCGCGCTATCATTTTGTTAGCTGCGATATATAGATTGCATTGCGTTGTTTATAAAGGTTTGCTGCTTTTTAATGTTTTCGTATTGATACAAATTTCTTCTCAGTGTTTGTAAAATTGTTTTTTTGACCATGGTCAACTTCTATGTTAATTTGTTACAAGTACATATAATTTTAATTCTAAGATTAATATATTTTCCGCTTGATCAATTTACAACTTGATACATTTACGCGTTCCTGCGAAAAAGGTTGAAAGACAGGCGTAGAGACTGACAGACACACGAACAGAAATTTACAGTTTTCGGATTTTTTCCTTTATGTATACTAAAGGACCTTGCTCCTGGCCAAATTTCATAATGCTTGGTCAATGGGAAGTACCCTATAGGTTTCGATTCCCTTGCGAAAACGTTAAAAACGCTATCATACTTAAAATATGTGATATAAATGACCGTATCTTTTGATTGCGTTAACTTAGAAGTTTGATTTTTTCACAGCTCTTAGTAATTACAACTCTGAGTACTTGACATTGATAAAAATTTGTTACCTTCACGCGTTTCTGAGAAAAAGGTTGAAAGACAAACTTACAAACAGACAAACATACATACAAAAATTTACAGTTTTCAGATTTTTTCCTTTATTTGTACCATAAGATCTTACTTCTTGCCAAATTTCATCGTGCTAGGTCAATGGGAAGTACCCTATAGGTTTTGATTCCCTTGCGAAAACGCTAAAATGGTCAAAATATACGACATATTTTCCATTATCTTTTGATTGCGTTGACTTAGAACTTTAATATTTTCACGGCCGCATGTCATCGTAGACTTGAGTATATGATATTAATTTCAACATGATACGTCTATGCATTTCTGAGAAAAAAGGGTTGACATCCCGACAGACAGACAGACAGACAGACAGACAGACAGACAGACAGACAGACAGACAGACAGACAGACAGACAGACGGACAACAAAGTGATCCTATAAGGGTTCCGTTTTTCCTTTTAAGGTACGGAACCCTAAAAATATCTAAGCTATTTCATGTTTGTTGTTGAAATTATGCAAAATAACTCAATTAATATAAGTGGCGTAAAAAGAAAAACATAGGGTTCGGGGAGGCTTTTGCGAAGGACGCAGTCGCTTACCATTGGCCGGCCGGCGCACGCCCATCGCCCGCGGCTCTCACGCAACGCCTTGCGGCATTTATTATTTTATATCCGAAATAATGTAACAATTACTGCAAACCTCCTAAAGTGTATAGGTAAATAGCTATCAAACTTATGACTAATATTGGTCTAAAAGGAATGATGAAATCATAATTAACTATCTAACTATTCAGTACGAATACATATTTTATTGGTTGTGTTAAAATGTTATCGTCCATTATTTTCACGAATATAATAAACGGGAAAATAAAACTATCTGTATGTTTGTTACATTTTCGTACATTTGTTACCAAACCGATCTTGATTAAGTTTGGAATAGTTAAACTTTGTAGTTGGTATTTTTTTTTACTTCAATAATACTACTTAATGAGTACGTAACAAAGGAAGAACGTTTCTTTAGATTGAATTTTAATTTTCAAAGAATAAGATATCCTGATTTTTTTTACGCAGATGAAGTTGCGGGTACCAAGTAGTGTGTAAAATTTTGACAATATTATAAAACTTTTAAATATTTGTAAAACAATGACTGTTTGTTCATTATTTTAAAATAGAGACAGTAAATAAAATTAATGATAAACACCGCCTTTGAACATATGCAGCATTACGAGAGCCAAAAATGCATTGCCGGGTTAAAAAGAAATAAGCGATATAAAGGAAAAGGAAGAAATGACGAGGATAAGCTTGTCTGGTGCAGACTTCCGGTTCTCTTACTTTCCATAAGAAAGTCAGCTACTAATAACTACTTTACGCCGATATGAGAACCTGGTACTTTTTGGTTGAGCCAGCCCCAGTACGAGCTGTAAAAAATTAAAAGCTTATTGTGGTAGAGTCTTTACTAAATGATTATCATAAATATTAACAATTTACAATTATACGTAGACAATTGTATCTCGATAAATAATACATACCTACTACATAATAGGTACGTAAACACTACGTGAAAGCACTTATAATAAATAATTTATATGAAGCAATCATAATTATTTTTATTGGGTTTATAAGAAAGCTTTAAATATCATTAAAATAATACGAATACCAGACGTCGATCATAATGATGGCTGAAAAAACAGAGTAGCGGAAAGAACGAGTACAATTATCCAGTGTATTGCGGGGGCAGAGGAAGGCATAATCAACTAATATGGCGGATTAATTATTAGTTTAACCACGCTTGCTTTGCGCACGGCCAGCGATGCAATTACAAATGACTATGTTTTATAACTGAAGTTAAAGAAATACATGACTTAGCATTTTATAACCTTGTTATTAAAAAACTAATCATTCTTATATAATTTGTAAGTAACTTAGGAGCATTAATTAATTTTACGATTATGATAATATCAATTTCAATGGCATGTCAATCGTACTAATAATAACTCTATCATTTATCCTTTATTGCGAATTTATAGACTGCTCAAACGAAATGTTAATATAAAACAACTGAAAAGTCAACAAAAGAAACCCTAGGAATGATAGGTAAATAAAATAAATACCTCATTGCGTGAGTGAAGTGCGATAAGTGCGAAAGTCAAAATTAGCAAATTTAAAAAAGAATAAAAACTGCATAATTTTTCATATATATATTATAGATTCATAATGTTGGTGAAAGCTTTTTCGCTCTTCTTTAAAATTATTTATATTATTCACTGACGATAGGGCTGTGAAAACTTAAAGATAAATTGAAAATAATAGCTAGTTTATTAAACAGCATTAATTTTACTTATTTTTTTAAAAATTTAAAAATTAATTGCATTTAAAAAGTTATTTTTTTAGTTACCTATTTTTACTTCAATTCGCTGCTCAACTTCTGGTTTGCCATATTCATATTCTCCATTTTGGTATTTCCAAAAAAGTAATTTAGCTAAAATTTGTATTTATACTATAGGAATTTGACTCAAGCATGATTATTGTAAAATTAAGTCGAATTATGTGGCGAACCTAATTTTATTAGCGATTCGAGTTAATGTAGGTCATTACCATCGAGTTCGTAGGGGATAAAACAATGCTTGGGTGTTATTTAGATAAGATATTTATTATTTAAATCGCGGTGTGAGCGAAATTAAGTATAGACGAGGATTTAGTAATTCGGTAATCAATGGTTGCAAGCTTTGGGGCCGAACAAGGTCACTTGTGGGATTACAACGAGATAATTTCGCTAATGTGACGATAGTTTTTTTGGATATTTTGTTAGGCTCTTGCAAAATATATTTAGTTTTAAATACCAACCGGCTTTTGTATTAACTGAAAGTAATCTGATGGTAAAGTATCTAAATAGAAAAAAAAAGAAAACGTGAAAATAAGGAAAGTTAAGAATTAGCCTAACATAGTGAATGATTATAAATTATAGAGCTTTAACCTTAAAAATAAGGTTTTTTTGGTATGCTCAGTTAGCTGTCTCGTGGATTGTCAACCCAATTGAATTTTTTGGATCTCATATTTTCAAAGTTCTCATTTAATTTATTTAAAAGTAAAAATATGTACCTACTTATACCTGACTAACATATCGCAGTAACGGTTAATAGGTACATTAAATAAAATTTATTTACATATATTAAACGAACAATTACAAAAATTCTAGCCAACCGTTTTGTAACACGAATCTTTAGAAATGTGTCACGCGCTGACTTGACGCGTTAAAATCTTGCGGGGCGGAGTTCTTACTCGCACAATGAGATCCTGGAGTGGCTAAGGATTCCTAATTCCAGGGTGAGGGCTCGACTTCCGTCACCCGCTGGTCCTCAAATTGCTGAAGAAAGGGTACCCTCGCGCCGCCTTTGTCAACCGATTCCAACGAATAAAACATAGTTAACAATGTGTAGCCGATCGGCTCTTTGTCCCGTTGCGCACTCCTTAATTATGTGGAACAGTGAAAGGGTCATATTTTTTATTAAATTTGTACAATAAATATACATGGTGCTTCATGTCATTAAAAATTCCGAACATAGCTTTTATTCTTGTGTATTTATTTATCTTTTCAGTTAAAATGACTTTACTTAAGTTTTAGGTAATATCCGTGACGGATTTACCAGAATGTTTTCAAGCTTGAACTAATTTAAGGAGAAGCACAAAGCAATGCCGAAATTGCGTGGGGCTGATAGCAAAAACGAATTAATGAGATTATGAAATACATTTTGATACTCTAGCTGTGAAGACATCGCAAAGTTATTGTTATACAAATTAAACTTTAAGGGACTATATATTGCAAATTAATTTTAAAGTTAATAAACACTTTTTTTATTTAAAATTATTATTCTACGCAGACAAAACCACAGGAAGCAACTAGTTGTTAAGGAAGTTGTTGAAATTTCAAGCACCCTGTAGTCACATACATGGTGGCAGTGCGAGTACAGCGCTATTGTTCCCTCATGAGCAGATTACTATAATCATTGTACACGTAATGCGGTAAATGATAAGTTGTGCTCTAGCGTTCAAAACATATGCTTTTGTAACTCATTCGTTCCAGTAGGTCACCCTTGTACGGGACCAGCCTCGTTTGTTTAGCGGCACTTAAATTGAGACTCTCCTCGGCTATTTTTAAGTTCATCTGATTTACTTTATTTCAAAATTAATGTGAAAGGAGTTTTTATTTCATATTTTCTTTTTTTTTTTAACATGAATAAGTATGTGTTTTCGCTATCCTGCAGGGATTACAAATAATTATTACACGTACATAAATGTTACCTACAGGGTATCCGTATTAAATAAAAGTAAGTCTGTACATATCCCACTGCTGGGCAAAGGCCTCCTCTCCTATTAAGGAAAGGTTAAGAGCTTAATCCACCACGTTGCTTTACTGCGGGTTGACGGATATACATGTGGTAGAATTTACCCCTGCACATGCAGGTTTCCTCACGATGTTTTCCTTCACCGCCGAGCTCGAGATGAATTTAGACACAAATTTAGCATTTGAAAAATCAGCGGTGCTAGCCAGGGCTTGAACCCGCAATCATTTTTTGTGATCGACGTGTTCTATTGACTAGCCCATCTCGGCTCGGTATTAAATAGCTTTAAATTTATTTTGGTGGAAAGTCTGTTAGATTGTCGTAGTAAGTCAGTTAGATATGAGATTAGTAGGATGTTAAAATTTTAACTTTTGGTTATTATTATTTATTAAACAGATACTTATTATTTACGAAGACATAATGAATAACATACATATGTAGAGTTATTGTAGAGAGTATTCGTAAAGTAATTTAATTTATTTGTAAATAATTGTTCGGTTAAAATGTATGTGTCGGTTACATTTAAAACGATTTTACAGTTTAGAACTGCCGTTAAACATTAACTGTCATATTACAAAAGACGCATTAAAACCATGTTGAACACATATCTAGCTAAACAGTGTTTAAAAATTAAACATTGCTTAAAATATTATCTAAATTGCTTAACACCGAATAAACTCATAAAAAACTTATTGATAAAATGTTATACGTTACATTTGACAGCTGAAATAGGTTTTAGACGTCTATTAAACTCACTTACACGTATGTTAATCTATATCTAAAGCATGTTTAACTCAAAACTGTGCTTAGACGCGGATTTATAGTAGGTACGGATTTTTATAAACACGCGTTTAACGTCTGTTTAAATCTTTTGTAGTAAGGCAGTAAGTTTTCTGGTACTAAACTCAAAACTTCATAGATATCATGACACATGATATTTTTCCAAGAATTTAAGAAAATATATTACTACGCTACAGGTAGGTTATATAGGGTAGGAGGTGGCTTCTCTGATACTAAAAACGTCTATAGGCGGCGGTTATCACTTAACATCAAGTGTCTTGCTCGCTCATTTGCTAGCTAGTTCCTGTATCCAACTACCAATATTATAAAATTAACCAAAATTATAATTGAATAATGGTTTATTTTAATTTTCATAAATTAAATAAGTGTAAAATATTGGGTTTTACTATGTGCACGAAAACACATTTGCAATGGCTTCGAAATAAAAAAGATCCTTAAACACACAAATAAAGTGCATTGCGTACCTCGAATATCCAAGCATCAAAGTTTACATAATCTGACATTTAATACACACAGACGATTTAACTTCAACGTACTTAGTTACATAGTACGCATGTAGATTCGTAGGTATATGTATTAGATCAATCGGTGAGGTTCGGCTCATTATGCAGCATCCATGAAGAGAGACCGCGGCCTGTCATTATGGCAAATGGAGGCAAATTGCGCACATCTAACGCACTGCCGATAATGCCAACTGCCGGTAAAAGCATGACTCGAATCGCTTCAGCATTAGCGTGTATGCTAATCAGGATTCAGGAACCGAGTGAGGTTATGTAGATATTTTGCTATGTAACATATTCATGCATGCACTAAACTAATATGTTTTCAAGTGTAGTTTTGAACATTAAAATATTTTATCAATGCTTTTTTATTCGCAATTTATTTACAAAGCGACTAATATAAAAGTATTAAATATTTATAATAATTACAAATTGAGCAATAAACTAAAGTCAATTAATACAAAAATCAAATATATAAAAATGGATAATTTATTACAAAAGAAAGTAGACCTCAACCAAGCCACTGCATCCAAGTAAAGTTCCCAAAATACTGGCAGCTTTACCCCGTTGAGTGGCTATTATATATATAATACTAATGATATTTTATAACTATAATTATTTCTAATTCATATTATTTTATGTTAGCAATCTGCACCTCTCTTCCAATGACACTCTCGTCTGTCATACTCAGTTACCAGTTGGTTGCTAGGTAACGTCGTCTAGTGGTCGGTATTCTGGGTGCCAAAATCAGTTTTTATTCATAACATATCCAAAGTTGGACGTTAATACTGTGTCAAGTCCACAGAATTAATTTTGAGAAATTGGCGTTTAAACATTTGCTAGAATGTTAGAACAACTTAACAAATTTGTTTGTATACATATATGCATATTCTCTTTTCTGTTTTGTTAAAATGTATAATGAATTAAAAGCAGATTGTTATAAAAAAGTTTTATTCATCGATGTTTGTCAAATACATACCTATATTAGATTATTTGCATATTTCAAAATGTTGAGAACACTTCTATATTCGACGTATTAAATTATTAAACTTTTTTCCGTACTTATTAAGTTAATTAATAAGTACGGAATTGAATAAATTTAAATCTAACTCGAAATTTTGGCAATAGGTGGCTTTTAGGTTGTAGGCATCCACTAGGCAAGAAAGGGTTTTTTGATTATTCACCCCTAAGAGGGTGAAAAGGGGTAAAAATGTTTGTACGCAAAATCTTATTCCGTGGTCGTATTAACTTAAAACTTAATACACATACTTCTGGATGATAGTAATTTTTTTTTTTTTTTTTTTTATTTTATTTACCAAAGAAGAAAAATAATAACTTACATATTTGATACAATCAGTGCAACAAAAATCACAGTCGGTTTTACTGTGCACTGAGGATTCTTAAACAGTAGCTAACAAAATGTGGGTATATTGATTTTTTTTTTTTATACAAATACAAGTAGTGTGATACAATAATAATTGTTTCCTATACAGGTTGATCTAAAAAATAATTTTTAAGTATGGTTTTGTAATTATTTTGTTTGATTTTTTCTTTAACATTTCCAGGAATATTGTTTATTAATGAAGGAACAATGAATTCCAGAACTCGTTTGCCGTAAAAATTTGAATATTTAGGGGTCTCTAATGTTTGATTTGAAGCGTTTCTTATTAATTTATAATAACTTTTTTTTATTTGTATTTTTGAATTAAAATATTGTTCTGATAATAATATATATTTAATTTTAATAGATATGGGCATTATTTTGCAGTATTTAAATAGCCGGCTAGGCTCGTCTCGAAATTGGTTTTTAATTTTTTTAGGTACAATAGTTTTTAATAATCTTAGTTGAAGGTTGTAAATTCGATCGAGGTTTGTTTTAAACGTGAGGCCATAACTACTCAGTCCATATGATATTATTGATTCCCCTAGAGATTTGTATAGCATTAATAAAATTGAGAAAGGAATTTTTGTTTTAACTATTGTTAATTTAGCTAATAGGGCTCGTAACTTGTCGCATACACTATTGATATGATCCTTCCAGTTCAGATTACTATCAATGATTAATCCAAGGTAGCGCTGACTCTTAACTATGTCTATGCAAAAACAGTTGCAAACAATAACGTAGGATTTGTGTAAACAACGATGACTATGTGCAATGATTTTTATATTCCCAGTGTATCTATTGTGACTTGAACTTATGTACATTGCTTTTGTTTTTTCTTGATTGATTACAAGACCAACGTCATGAGACCATTTGGCCAATTGATTAAAATCGTGTTGTATTTGTTTCATTGCTTCTTTTATATCGCGATGAGCTGACAAGAGACAGGTATCGTCGGCGAATTGGTACGTTTCGCATGTCCTGATAGCATTTCCAAGGTCGTTTGCATATGTAATATAATGAAGGGGTCCTAATACTGAGCCCTGCGCTGTTCCTTCTGTCACTTGTATCTCGTCACTCATAGTGTCAGCAATTTTAACACGGTACGTTCTATCAGTTAGATAGTTACGGCACCAGTTTAAAAGTGGACCTCTAATACCATTGTCATCTAACTTTTCAAGTAGTGTATTATGTCGCAGTGTGTCAAAGGCTTTGGTATAATCAACAAAGACAATCAAAATGTGTTTTTTATCATTTAAATGTTTATTTACTGAATTTGTGAACATTGATAGCAGTTGTGTAGTACTTTTCTTAGGTTGAAAGCCGAATTGATTATTATATAAAATATTATTTTCTTTATAAAATGTATGTATTTGTTGGCTGATAAACTTTTCCATAATTTTATCAATTGTAGGAAGAATAGTTATGGGTCTATAATTTTCAAAACTATTACCATCTCCTCGTTTTAAAATAGGTCTTACAATGCCCGATTTTAGGTCTTTGGGATATAATCCTGATACGATACTATTGTTAATAAACTTTACAAGAGTAGAGGTTACTTTATCGGATAGTTTTTTGATATCGACTGCTCTGATACTATCTATGCCTGCAGATTTTTTGCTGTTAAGGGATTTTATAATATTTGTAACATTAGTTTCGTTAGCTTTCACAAATCTACACGTAACGTTAGCAGAGTTTTTATAACTATTCTTGTTTAGTAGTGGTATATTGCATGAAGGTACAATATTTTTTACACTGTTATTAAAAGATTTTGCGAATTTATTAGTTATATCCTGAACAGAGTCTGATTTTTTATCAAAAGATTCTAATATTATTCTATCTAAACTTCTTTTTATCTTACCTGTAAGTGAATTTAATAGCTGCCATAATTGTCTATAATCTTTATTGTATTTAAATATTTGATTTTTATAGTATTTATTTTTAAAGTAATTAATTTTTTTATTTGCAAAATTTCTTGCCTTTTTATATTCAAGTTTTAGTATCATATTGTTAACATCTTTTTTCCATTTTCTGAACAAGTTATCCCTGAGTTTACATGCCTTGATTATAATTTCATTTATCCAATTATTATTAAAACGTTTTGAATTGGTTTTGATTTTAGTTTTAAATTTCGATTCATCGTAGCATTTATTTATTTTATTTTTAATGAATGTATATATTTCTAAAGGACATTTCATAGTTTCCACAGGTGTCCAGTCAATATTGCTAAAGAGATTTTTTAGATGGTTATTATTAATTGATGTTTTATATTTTATTCGATCATCCTGTATAGGCGTCGAGCCAACGCAAGCGACTACGATCATGCGATGGTCCGCTAGTACAGTGTCGAGCGCCGCGGTGTATAGATCTGGTGAACGGGATTTAACAAATATGTGGTCGATACATGATTTACAAATATTGTTATTACATCTTTCAATTCTTGTGTAATCTGAGATCCCGCACACTAGACCTAAATTAGACATCATATTGATATATTTATGTTTTACAGGATTGTCTGATTTTAAATCGATATTTATATCACCTATTAGGAGCAAGTCATTTTTACAGTGTAAGCATTTCACAAGTCGTTCAAGTTCACTAATAAATAAGTGTTTGCTGTAGTTAGGTGGACGGTAGATTGCACACAGTGTTGTATTATAATTGTTAGATGTTTTAATTTTAACTAGAATACATTCAAAATTATTCGTTTGTGATTTCATAATAGATGACTTAAGTTTTTTATTTATATAAATTATAATTCCACCGCCTTTTCGTGCTTTACGCAACGCTGTGTGCATTTCATACCCGTCCAAGTTATACATCTTACTTATTGAATCAGTAATGTTAGCTTCAGTTATAACAATGATGTCCAGAGCTTTGTCACACATATATATGCTTTGTTCTAGGACTGAAAAGTTTTTAATCATAGACCTTATATTGACATGAACACAAGATAAGTTTATATTATTATTATTAGGTATGTTCCTTATAAAATTATGCAAGTTTGAACAATTATAGATTTCAATTACCTCCTCGTTGATGACATCCATTTAGGCACAATTTAATAAATTCAAACAATGAAACGTTAAAAAAAAAGAAAAAGAATAAAAAAAAAGAGAAGAAAAATGCTTTAACTGATTATATAAGCTTATTGATATCTTCTAGCGATCTCAGTATGATTTGTTCGGTGTCACTGTTTTTTCGTACACGAATTAGTCCTCTTTTGCACCATATGAACTTGTAAACGTCTTTTAACTTCTGTTTTGCATTCCATAATAATTGTTTATTATAGGGTGTGAGAGATTCTTTTAAGAATATTGAATATTATATAATGACATGTTAAATAAAAAACAGGGTACTATTATTCCACACTGGGGTGCAAGGGGGTTGTAAAGTTTGTATGGAGAAAATTTATTTTTTTGGCCGATTATCCTTAAATTCAGCATAAACATTACTTAGGGAGAATAACTAAATACATGTATCCCAGAATTTCAAAATCATCCCTTATAGTGACGCTAGGGGGTATTAAATCCTGGAACGGTAATAATTTCGCCGGTGGATTTATTTAGCTGAAACTTTTACAGCGTATTTCTATCAAGACAAAGGGATGTATTAAAAAAGAGCTTTTCGATATTTCACCCCAAAACGGGTGCAATGGGGTAAAAACGTTTGCATGCAAAATGTTATCCTGTGGTCATATTTACTTAAAACTGAATACTCATTCTTCTTTATGCTAATAATGAAATATAAAACACAAAATCATCGTATCAATATCAACCCCAACCCACAGAGGTGCAATGGGGTAGTTTAGTTTACATATTTAAAAACAAAATTCTTTAAATTAAATATTTATTATATATACGCGTTTAGTAATTAAATCCCTTCAAGTATGGTGTTTTACCCGTTTTTTTTAATTGCTTCTATCAAATTCCAAAATTTACGCGGGCGCAGCCGCGAGGAAATGCTAGTATAATATAAAATACATAAATATCTCTGAATTTGACTTTTTGTGGGTTGACGCATTATTGCTTATCAGCATCCAGTTGTCATTGTATTTTAAGCTTGAAAAAATTATGTTTTCATGAGATCGAGATAATAAACATAATATATTGAAATAGTAGGTACTAGATATTTAATAGTCTAAATGTGATCAAATGTACCCAAAACCTTTCCAACTTCTAAATTAGTATATTTCTTAATTTCATCAACGAACATCTGCAAATCTTAGGCAATTAACACAATTAAATATTGCAGTAAAGAAAAAACTACTACCTATACACATTTCAACAGGGACCGACGATTTAACAGTGTTATTAAAATTTATTGTATATTAGTTGTGCCCGTGACTTCGTTCGAGTAGGCTACAGGATGCTTGGCATGTCACATGCAATGAAAGGCTCTAGCTACGGTGTCTCTAAAGAAAGGAGCTTTTTACTATGGGTTTGAAAACTTTCTGGTTACAACCAGAAGACACTAATTCAGGTAGGGACTTCCACCGCGGTTTTTACAATAAATGTTGAAAAAAAGTGCTTCGTGTCTTTCCAATCAAGTGTTAATACTTCTCAGATGTTGATCCTTATACGTGACACTATTAGATGGTGCATAATACAGAATGTGTTATTTCTTTCATAATCAGTGGGTCCCGAGACTCCTTTAAGTATTTTTCTTCTTTTATATTTGACTCCTTAAGGAATACCTTGTAATTTCAAATTTGGCCTACCACGCCCAGTTAAAAAATTCATGTATATCCTGTATAGCCGGAACAAACAGACGCTTCAATTTTATTTATTTTTATATACGTACTATATTTTTACAGAAAATTATATATATTTCGATAACTTAAAAATGAATTCAAAAATAAATATAGTCTGTACCTATAATGTGTAACTTTAGTCAGATTTAAAGGATTTAGAATTATTAGGCTTCCTCATTTACTTCCCTCATTCGAGCTTATTATTTAGGAAAAGCGAAAACTTTATAAATCTGCTTTTTTTATGTATACATTTTTTAAAATTTTTATTTATAAATTGGAGGATATTTATTTTATTTATTGATAGATATTTTGGAATACATCGGTACATATAGCTAAATTATAAAAACCAACTTAATTATTATTACTAAGGGGGTAGTTAAGACTTTTAATCATTACTAAATTACTATTTAAAGATGTAATATTAGGTATAGGTATATACCTATATATACATACAACATTAATAAAAGTATGTACCTACCTAATTTTATAATTTAGATTTCAAAATATGAGAATAGGAGTTGTGATTCAACTTTTAAATTTTTACTTTCTTCGAAGTTACTTTAATGTTTTTGGAAGAAAATGTTAGCAACTTTTACTATATATGTACGTAACTATTACATCATCTAAATATGATCACATTATTAGCGTTGTAGAGAAATTACTCGCATCATGTACCATGCTAATAGCAACGGGAATGACATCAGAAATGAAAATTATTTTTAATCACGACCAATTTGCGTGCTGCGTGACGGGGGTAACCACTAGCTAACCACTGTTGCAAAGGAAGCCGACCGTGACATTAATTAAACGCTTCGCGGCCATATTTGTAACTGATCAAGAACCTATACATGATTTATTTATAACCAGAGTTTCAAATATCAACACCATCATGACCTATTGCTTTTAGATTACTAAACTTAATACAACACGAAGTAATTGTTTTTTTTTAACTCATTAACTAATTTAAAGCTAGTTAATTTTGGCTTACCTTCTGGGATATTTTTTAAAGAACTGATAAAATAAATACATATATATCGTCTTTAAAAAGAAACTATTTAAGATTTATTACACGTCATATCGTAATTTTAAATAAGGTTATTATTTTCTTACATTTTAAATAAACATACATCCAATTTTTGTTTCTTTTTTAATTGTTATAATATTCATTGTGTTTTTTATTTATTTATTGAATGAACAATTTACCCTGTTTAGAGAGTATATTATGTGGCTTTAAATATATGTCCCTTTTTTATTAAATAAAATAAAACATGAATAGTAGGTATGTTTGTTCATTAGGACATTTGGAAAGATTTCCGGGAGTTTGGAAAATTGATAATTTTGTAAATTTTGATGTTGATTTGATTCGATTATGATGTTTGTAACTAATTGTTAGTTAATTAATGTAAGTTAATTAAGAAAAATTTTAATGTCAAAAAACTGTTTTCAAGAGTCATTTATCGGCAAACATGGAAAAGGACGAGGCGTAAAAGTAGAAATTAGTGCACGTAGAAATCTATGTAATCACCAACTTTTTGCTCCCGGAAAACTTTCCACGTAACCGTTACCTATTGTTTGAGTATATAATGATTGTACTAAAACTATAAATTCAAAGCTAATCAATAACATTATAATTATTAATTTATTTAATATTTTAATTTAGTCCAGGCGATTTAAACATGCGCTTTAGAAATTTTTCCGAAAAGTTAGATTTTGATGATAATTGTGTAGTAACTGTACCTAAATACCAAAAACCGTCGGTTCATGTTCGTCAACTTTCTATAAATTATTTCGAGAACTGTCTTCTTCAGGAATTGACCTAACCAAATGTAATTCCCTTGGAATATTAACGAAGTCAAATAGAATATAAACACGATTTTTAGGTAGCTGGAATTCCTACCTAAAAATTATGTTTAATATTCTCAATGTATATTATACCTATGCGCATGATAATCTGGTATATCGTATCTATTATGGTTCAATTACTAAAGTCTTTATTTTGCTATAAATTAACATACACAAGTAGTATCGCGTGCTGAATTGCCTACGTCTTAGAAACTTGAAATACTTTTTTCCTATTTGCATTTCCGTTGGTATCGGTAAACCTTTTCGTATACACTGTGCCTTTTTAATACAGTAGACAGAATGAGACAGAAACATCAACGATCGTCAAACTTTTGTTCGTTTCAAACTGAATGATTATTTTGATTACATTTAATTTGCATATGGGCGGCGGAGTCTTCGCCGCGGGCAAGCGCCGCCCGGCGTCGTTACGACCCCTGTACTTTTCTATAATGTTTTCGCCATTTTCAACAAAATTCCGCACAAATCATATAATCTCTGACATTATCATCGTTATTTCGAAGAGAACCTGCAGTCCTCGTATTATCATAATAGGTCGGTCGATGCTCAAATTCTTGATAACTACGAGTAATCAACATAGAATCTGCCCCGGCAGGTTTAATGGCTCGATCTCTTCAATTATTGGTAATACCAGGTCTTTAAACGTTTTGAGGAAGCTGACTGGCGGGTTCGTCGAGTTGATGAGCCGCTTACGTGTTCTAAGGTCACAGTCTTTACGAACAATTGATCATAATTTTATATGTTTCTTTAAGTAAGAATGATGTTGGTGTTATTAATGTTAAAATATGCGAAGATTGTGTTCAAAGTGTGATAACCGACGCATGGAGACTACTGTGCGGCGTACGCGCATTGGCGCCATGTGCTCCAATCGGCGGCCGCCGTCACGCCCACATCTCTATAAAGTTTATGCGTGCTTGGATCGTTCATCCAATTTACCCCTTTTTACTATTAATACAACTGTATACTTTGTATTTTAATGTTAGATAAGTTAGATTTAACATTAAATTTTTAGAAGTTCTCTTCATTCATTTCTTAATTTGCTCGCGGTGCTCTACCGTCATCTATTTGTCTATAAGACCTTTAAAATAATGGGTAGGTATACCTATTAGTAATGATAGATTATTAATCAAAGCTATTAGCCGTACCTCCCCAAAACAAAAGCATTGCGGACATCGAAGACAATTGGGACGTCGCTGTCGGCTATGGCCCGACTGATATTTTCAACCGTTTCGATATGCGAGATTGTCCATCTAATGACATAATCGGGGCCCGCGGCGTGACGGTCCATGCTCTGATAACTGTGATCGGGGCTGGCGGAGAGCAGGGACCAGCTAGTGTTGCAAATCAATTCGATCCTCCGGGCACCGTCTAAGCGCACCTGACTATTTTGAATACCGTTCGATATCGATTTTGTTTTGATGCCAATAACACGCCAATTACGAATTCCTATTTAAGTACCTACTTAAGTATGATTTGAGAGAAAGAACCGGTAACTAGTTTCAGATTATGTTTTGTGATCTACTTTTGCTTTTCTCTTTCCAGCGGCTCGTTTAGAAACGGCTTTCCCTAATATACCTAAACGTAGATAAATATATTAATTCCTAGAATGTCAGTAGTGTATTATTCTAATTTAAGATTAAATTATTGTGATTCCAATATAATTCCCTTTATTCTTATATTCTTTCCGATATTCTTCATTGTGTAAGTGAAGGCATCAAAGATGCCATGATTGACTATCTATTTATAATACTAATTTCGTTAGCTGTACACTTACCTATCTATTTTTTTTTAAGAATGAAAAGGAGTAGGAAGTGAATGAAGTAATTGCGAATGGGTTTAGGCTTTCGGTTCTCTCATTCAACATATGAAACAAAGCTATAATAGCTACTTCATGCCGATCTTCTGAAGAGTGAGGTACTGCCCCGATTGAACTAGCCAGGAGATTACAATTAGGTTCTACCAGAATGCATACTTATTTATGTACATATATAGTTGAACGCCGATAAGCAATAATGTGTCAAGCCACACGGACTTCATTTTGAGAAAATGGCGTCTAAAGATGTCAAACCATTTCTTAACAAATATGTTTGAAGAAGTATATATCCATATTTTCATTTCTATTTCGATAAAACGTATAATGAATTAAAAGCAGATTGATATATTTAATATATTATCAAATAAAAAGTTTTTCAATCATTTCAGATTATTGTATAAATTGCAAAATATGGAACGCACTTGAAATTCGAAACAATTATTTTAAGTCACTTTTTTCTGTACTTATTTAGTTTATATGACTTGAAAATTTTCAATAATGTTAAAAAGGTGATGCTACTGCATCACACATCAAAATTCATCAATATCTCTGAATATGACTTTTTGTGGGTTGACACACTATTGCATATCACCATCCAGTTATACTTTTTCTTCATGAATTAGTGTGTGTCAGGTACTTTTTGCTTAGTCACCGACTTTAGTCGATTGAATTTTATCTATCATTATGTTTTCTAATGTAAGCTAAGAATACGCTTATACTCTATAATAAATATATAGCTACTATATCAAATCCAAACAAATGTTCTCAACCCCATTTGCTATTTTATTTGAAAATAATTATGTAATTTTAATTGAAGTTATGCAAAAAAAAGGATGTTTAATTCGGATCAAGACTTAATATCTAATAATTAACTATTCTTTTGATGCATTATTAACCTCAACCCTATAACGATATCCTACAAATTTGCATACTAGGTACCAGCGTGGTTATTAAAAAAAAATTTTAAATAGTACCTACATGTGCAAACACAAAACGAATAATACCAGACTACGGTTACCGTAAAAATATGTCTGTTGTGAGAATTATCCCTAATTGCCGTTTCAAATTATACACTGGACAAATGTCACACTGTGTTGTGACATTTGTCCAGTGTATGTCCTTTGTTTATGAAAAATGCAATTTTTTCATCCATATGCATCCAACAATACCTAGCGGTGACTGCATAGGAGTTACCTTCGTGTAATAGGTTGTAATAGCGTTTGATTTTCCACGTACCAATGGCGGGAGTTTTTATTGTCCTAACTAGTGTTTTCTATGCATAATAGACTCGTCCGAGATTACAGAGCCCGCAGTGATAGCTGTATTTCCGTGGGACTTGTAACGGGAGTGCATTAACAAAAGACGCGATTAAATTGCCGTGTTCGTTGAAATGCAATTTTCTTGATAGAAAAATAATTAAACTTATATTACAAGGCACAAAAATATTTCTTATATTACAAGGAGTAAAATGCATTTCAGTTTACGAGATTTCTAAGTATTCAATTATGTCCATTTACGATTGAAATAGAAAAATCAAAGCTGATTTTCTAATAGAATATGATATAGGTATTATTTTAGTATTATAAGGCAAGGCGATCTTATTCCGGTTTTATAACTGACAGTATGTATTCGTAGTTAATTTTATTCCATAATTATTATCGGTAATAAGAGCTGATAGTAGAGGTGAGTTTAGGGATATAAAGCATAAAGCCTTATACTCAAGCTAATTTTAAGATGTACTGATGTGGTTTTGGTATCTAAATATCTACTTATATATAAGTGGCTATCACAAAACA
This sequence comes from Hypolimnas misippus, assembly GCA_037950945.1. Taxonomy (NCBI): domain Eukaryota; kingdom Metazoa; phylum Arthropoda; class Insecta; order Lepidoptera; family Nymphalidae; genus Hypolimnas; species Hypolimnas misippus. The sequence goes on from JBBEEQ010000024.1 coordinate 6,128,008, forward strand.
TAGCGAAATACAAATATGTGATATGTCTTGTAAGTAAAATATAAATAAAATATATTTAAACATCAATTGAAATTAATAGAAAGTTTTGAAACGCATTTTATATCTCGTTAAAAATATTTCTAACAAAATACGCAATATTAATTACAAGACAAACTAAATATAATATATAAATTTTTAAGTAAATATCACATACATTTATTTTACAAACGCTATCAATGGAAACGTTATATCAAATAAAAAACATATTCTTCTCGACCTTATTATTTCTAAAAATACATTAATGAATATGATAGGATCGTAATAGATAGTGGGTAGGATAATAGGCCTAATGTCCTTATGAAACGAGTCCTTATGTTGATAATTACACGTTATGGAGACCGCATCACTGTAAATGCGACATTAAACTCTATTTTATTACTCTAAATTGACACAAATTTGTCAAAAAGAGCATCATTATCGACGTAGATTCGAAATGAAATAGCCGTTTATATTGCGGTTTACAATGATATAATAAGGACACCATTCAGGACGCAGCCGTCAACTAATATTAAACATTTCGACGTCTACAATAATAATATCTTCTATTCATTTCCTGTGTATGCATACCAAACCAATATTGGAACTGAATAATTTTATAAGAGAATACATTTGTTAGTAATCACGTTATAACGGTTCATCGGAAGTGATATTCAGAAAGAAAACAGCTAACAACTTAGATAAACACATAAACTATATATACATTAACCGGAACGAAAATCACAAAGTTTCGAATATTATTTTTCCTTATAATTTTTTAATATAAAAAATGATTTAGATTAATTATTTGATCTATAATTTCTCACAATTATGTGTGGTTAGAAAATACGCCATATTTATCTGTTAAATAGTACAAGTAAAGTCAAAAATTAGTTTATACTTTTATTTCACATGTAAAACTGCGAGGCAGAATCAAAATTTTATATTTTATATCTAGGTTTATTAGTAGTTGTGCAAGAACGCGAAATTAGAATTAAACATTGAAAGCATTTTCAATTTAAAAACAGGTAAAATTTGAATGGTTGCTAGTTTTTTAAAAAATGTAAACATCTATTGTTTTTACAATATGAAAAAATAAATAAAAATATACAATTTAGTAATTAGTACAGTCATTGAACATGTATTTTAGTTCATCTAAAAGCTGTATGATCAATAACTCAATAACAATCTAGAGTAAACTTTATAACTAGTTAAGTGAACATTAGTATTTAAATATATTTGTTTATAGAAAAATCAGCCAAGTGCGTGTCGGGCCACGCACAATGTAGGGTTCCGTAGTTGTCAGAATTGTCAAGATCGGTCAAGCAATCTTCGAGTATCTATTTCGTAAAAAGTTTACGACGAACTGGGAATTTCCTTTTTTAAGTCAGTTTATAGAATATACGTACTTACAATTTTAAACCTTTTATTATTATAAAATTATTTTTAATTTCTCTTTATATTTCGAGACTAAATTATTTTTAATGTAAAATGAATGTTTGAATGTGAATTATACTAACGATTTTGAACTTTATATGTTCGTCGATTATTTATTATTCTAACACTTGTAAAATATACTTAGCGCCGATAATTTTCCTTCCTGATTAGCGCCTATGAAATCTATGGAGATTTGGTTGAAAACTTCATAAGCGCGATTCAGAATCACTCGCGACATGTTTTATTGAGACATTGTTTTATACCTTATTTTATATTTTATTTTAATTTAAACTTATTAAATATTTATTTATTCATTTAAATTCATATATTAATTTAAAATTATTAATATTTACATAATGTGATGCTTTAAAAGGTGAAATATTTATTTTTACTTAGATCATCTATAACTCGATAACCATAAGAACCCACATAGCCTTGATAATTTTCCTTTTAAATTCATTATATGTACCGCTATCGTGAATTTTTTCATATTTTTAGACGCAGCAGTTTAGTGGGTAGAGGGGGGGGGACACTTGACTCTAAGAAAAATTGACACTTCAAAGCTTAATATTTCGGAAACAGTTCGTCGTTCGGAAAAATGGTTTTCCCACACCTATAACATTTTTAAAAGACCTATCTAACGATACCCCACAACATGGGATAAATGAGAAAAAAAAATTTTTGTCTCTCTTAACACATAGGGAAGACACCCTGAAAAAAAAATATTTTTAAGATTTTATTGTACGACTTTCTCGGCGTAATTCATATGTATACTCATACCGAATTGCAGCTTTCTGGTATTAAGGGTTTCGGAGCAAAGCCGCGGACAGACAGACAGACAGACAGACAGACGGACATGGCGAAACTATAAGGGTTCCGTTTTTTACTACGGAACCCTAAAAACGAAGTTACCGGATGTTCTCGACTCTTAGTGCACGTTTCTTATAAACGTTTATTACCTCAAAAGTCATTCATTTCTTAACTGATTTTGAGATTGGTGCCATAGAATTTTTATCAAAATCAGTTCAGTTTATCTTTTAAAAGTTTTTATTATTTTAAATCTACGTATGTGCAAAATAAAATTAATAGATACATTTTTCCTCATCTACTACATATAAAACTCAAAAAAAGTATGTTACCGTAAAATACAATAATAAAAATGATTTGATTGATGATAAATGTATATATTCTCTACGTAATTTATACCTATTGATTAAATAGAATAGGTACCTACATTATGGCTTTTTTGGAGGATCTACTAATATTACAAAGAGGAAGTTCGCCAGTTTGGATATATAGATCCTAATTAAATAACTTCTTCAAATCGAATCATCTATTCTTGCGATAGACAACCAAGGCGGTATATCTATAGGCTATATTAAATCATGCTACGATCTATATGAGCAAAGCAGTAACCATAAGTGTTGACGGAATAAGTTGTAGGTATTTTACAATAAAATGAATAAGTATTATTAATTTTATTTACACAACAACCAGTGTTTTGTGAAAGAGATTAGAAACTTCAACTATCAAATATAAAGTTTTATTTTGTTTAATTGTTATGTTATCTTAAATACTACATGTGTAACTTTGTATAAATAGCAAAAGGTTATTCACGATTGATTAAAATAGTCAAAATAATTTCGAAACGAGTTTTTTCCGTAAATGAAACTATTCCTTCTTAATTATATGAACACGATTGAATAAATTAATCATTTTCTATATCATACTAAATAAAATACGTTCTACAATTTTTTGATACACAAAATTTAATATTGTTCCGTGTGCTATACCTTTCATGGGATGGAGTTGCTAGTTACTAATTAAACACAAAACCCAGTATATATATATATATACATAGTTCAGTCAGCTCTTGAACACGACGACTGCAACTTCGTCGAAGTGTCGGTCAATAAAAAGGTATTACTACAATTAGTTACCGCAATAAGACCCGTTATAAAAAATATGAATGGTATAAATCGCGACAGTTTAAATATAAATTTAAAAACATTGCTTTAAATAGCGTCAGCTTGTTATAGAGTTAATGATGTACAGCTGGGTGGTGTCTTCTTCTCCTGTTGAGAAAGACAGAAGTTTTATTCACCACGCTGCACTATTAGGGCTTTGCAAATGTATTTACATGTTTCAGAATTTTGACGACAAAGAGGCGTGGATCTAATGTGTTTTGATGTTCTTACAGGATTTCAAAATAATGTTATAAAAATCCATAATGTATAAATGATTTTTAAAAGAGTACCTATCGAGTTTCTTGCCGGTTCTTCTCGGTAGAGACTACATTCCGAACCGGTGGTAGCTTAAAAAAAATCTATAACCAATGGACCTGTAACTTGACGATTCAAAAGTGCTGTAAATAGCCTATTTGAATAAAGTATATTTTGAATTTGAATTTGAATTTCACTACCGAGCACGTTCTTTAAAAACATCAGTTATCGATGGGTTCTAGACACTGATGCATTTCGACTTCTTTTTTTATTAAAAAAGTAATAACTTCTATATAACAATGCCTTATGTATTAACATTTTTATTGAGACATTTTTGCGGCTTAAATCTTATTATAAACGAAAAAAGGTTTATTTAAAATTACTAGTGAAGGTTTAACAATTCTAACAACATATACTCCTACTTTACTTTTCTTGAGCAATCTATATAAACAAAAATCAATGTTTGTATTGAAATTCGACAACATATACATATACTCCTACTTTACTTTTCTTGAGCAATCTATATAAACAAAAATCAATGTTTGTATTGTTTGTATTGATTGGATTGTGATGAAGGGTATTCTGGGAACGCTCACGATGGTTAATGGTTCAAAGAATCTATAAACTTTACCTGTAAAATATATATGTAATTTTATACCATTAACGTGTTTTGTTTGTTTGTTTGAACGCTCTAGTCTCAAGCACAAGACTGATTTGAAAAAATAAAAATTTATATTTAAAAATACTTTTTAATATTTTGTTTTGCTACTCGTCGGTAGATGGCGTATATGGCATAAATGTAATGTTAAATTTGCAATTATATTAAACAATATTACACATAAAATTTGATCACAGTATTATAATTTATAAGATAAAAGCAAACTTACTGTTTTAAATTTATAAATGTAAAAATTATATATTATATTAATATTACAATATATCCTAGTTTTATGAACCACGATGAATAAGTTGGAGAACAAGAAATATTTTTTATCCTGACCCATTAAATACGTTAGACATCTAAGTGTAAAGCTTAATTGAACAACATACCATAAAATTGATATAAATACACCCTTATAATTAAACTGCAAATCATACAATAACGATGCTCTAGGTATTAACATTGGCGATTAATAAAGTTCTCGTTACGCTTATAAATGCATTTTTATTTATTACTAATGCCATTGTTCCCTATTTCATTTTCTCCAATCGTTTTTATCGTAGTTTTTGCCATTATCTGCGATACATTTGTAAATTAATCTTTTTATGACATGCAATGTTGGTTGGTAAAAGTAAATAGTGAAGCTTACCTTTATTATGAAGGGTACTAAGTAATATCAATAACTAGTCCGTGTCTACACGGCGATATATAACATTGTAAGGGAACATACGTGTAGGTATATTGATGGTGTATTCATACATTACTTACATTGATTTGTAAAATATCAATATATTATTAAGTGTTGAATGAAAAATATTTTACATTTTTATACAAAAAGAATTGCTGCTGGCTAGCTTACTATTTTTTTTTTATTTGTCAGACACTTTTTTACTTATATATCGTTATGGAGAAGATAGCATAATGGTAGAACGAGTCGTAGCTGGAAATGTTGCAATATTTGATTTAAACGGCATTCCATTATATTCACTAAACATAATGAAAATTCGTTTATCAAATAATATTAAATATTAAGTGGATTATAATATTAATTAGCCCAGATTGCCTAATTTTACGCTGAGATGGCCTAGGAGTTAGAACTCCCCAATCTCAATCGATGATCGCGGGTTCAAATCCCGGATAGCACAGCTATGTTAACAAGTCCTAAAATTGTGTTCAAATTCATCTCGAGCTCGGCGATGAAGGAAAACATCGTGAGGAAATCTGCATGTACCCGGAGAAATTCTGACACAGTGCTCGAGTAAGCTCTAAATCTTCTTCTTACTAGAAGAGGAGGTATTTCCCCAGCTGTGGGACATTTACAGGTTGTTACTTTACTTTTGTACTCTATATTAATTATGGAACATATAAAAACAAATCAAAGAAATAAGTACCTACAATTCAATATTTACGGAGATGTAACAAGTCTGCGTGGCGTGGCGTCAAAAATGCGAGCACCATTTCGCTGTTTTATTTAAATTCTTAAAAGATAATCAAATATTATTTTTATTGTAATCGACATCTACAATATAATACTATCTATGTGTAAGTTTGTGAGTAAAGTATATACTTATATAAGTGAGTGTGTGTTTGTTACTTCTTCACGCTATAACAGAATTAAATCAAAATCTTAACAGATTTGAATAGGCTTCGGAAATGCGGGATGTACCTAGTTTATAAACTATATTGCTAGGGCAACATTGCTATTTTTTATACTTTTATTATATTGTATAGATTCTTCAGCTTGTAGTACAAATGCGGTAACAGTTTTTGTACTGGCACACGTGCTGCGCGGCAGCTGAGGGGGCGGTCAGGGCGGCACCGACCCGCCTCGCAGATCGCGCGGGCACAACGATGGTAAACCCCTTAAGTATTAATTTTGTTACGCTTTTTATATGTAGTAGTACGATTATTGTGTAATTCATAACGGATAGTGTTTATGCAAAATATTTTCTTTTTTATTTACAGACACACCTCAAATTATTGTCATTTTTGTCTATGTATGTTTGAAATTTCATTTTGGTGTTAGACAAAATTATCGATACTTTCTGCGTTCTACATTACAAATTACAATATATGAGTACTTTTAAAGATTTCAGAGGAGTGAATTATAATTAATAATAATAAGAAGTAGAAAGATATGAGATGCATAGTCTTTATTTTCCAACTTTTATAGTAATATTCCCATGTATCGTTGTCTTAGATTTTCGCGATTATTATTCATTGAAATAAAACTATTTTAAACGGATTTAAATCGCGTATAATTATTTTTATCATCCCGACGTTTCGAGCACTTTGCAGCGTTCGTGGTCACGGGTAGACTAAGGTGACATTTGTCTATTTGAGATTTTAGAAAATATTATTTACAACTACCGCCAACGGTTCCTTAAATGATATCTTGAATAACGTTCCGGTTGCACGCATATTATTATGAAACGTCGGGATAATAAAATTAATTATACGCGATTTAAATCCGTCTAAAATAGTTTTATTTCAATATTCCCATGTCCCGACATCAACAGCCCACTTCTAGGAGTTTCTCTTATACTATACGCGTGTACTTCAGTCCCATTAATAGCGGGTTCAATATACGAAGTAAGGAATGTACTTAGCTTAAAAAGAAAATTATATATAAGTAAATAAACATGTGTTATACTAGTGTTCATGCAAAATATTTTCTTTTTTATTTACAGACGCACCTCAAATTATTGTCATTTTTGTCTATGTATGTTTAAATGTTGTATATTAGTTCATAAAATTTGTAAATTTTCGTAGTTTTGAAGCATTATATTTGTGAGACTTCTTCTTTATATAAACATTAACTTGGCTACTCTTTGTGTGCGTGCGTGACCATGTTTCTCACTTAAAACCCCGTACAAAATAAAATTATTTTATTCCTTATAGCTAAAGTGATAAAAACAATTATGAATAACCTATTTAAACTCATAAAATATTTCGACTTTAAAAATAATATACAGACAGTGTTAAGAAGATGTATCGAAATAACAAACAATCGGTCGTAAGATATCCGCAACAAAGTATACGCAACGTCATCGTGTAATACACGATGCTCAATCGTTCCCGCAATAAAACCGACGAATTTTACAACTCCATAAATAATGGTCAATATGTCGAGCAGTATTGTCGATTCTGACAAATTGCCCCTCTCGCTTGCCGCCGTATTGTCGCCTACCACCGCGAGAACCTTTTGTCATCGCCGGGCACAAAGCCGCGACATTACCGAGTAACTATTGTTTGTATCATTTTCACCTCCAGTCAGGAATATTGCGAATCTCTTTTTATTGTCCCTCGCGGGTCAGAGACAGTTTCTTCGATTTGATAAATGGACTCTGTTTGACTTACAATATGAAGGCAAGTATAATGTGGATTCTGATTTATTAAACTCCGCTTTGAATATGTTATGTTCAGTTCAAACAGAACTGAAGATAAAAGTAAATAAAAGGAGGTATAAATATTAAAAATACGTGTTTATTTGAGTATGTGGTTTTTATATTTTTAATAAAGTGAGTAAGTAACAGCCTGTATAAGGCCTCCTCTACTATTAACTGCTGCTGCATTGTGGGGTGGCGGCGGTTTAGATTCGTATAAATATGTTAGGTACTCGGAAAGTTTATTTTCAACTTAGTAATTATCGCTAGTTGTTGATTAAATTAGATAAATAAGGAGATTACGTTTATATATTCCTGTCTGCTCTATTAGCTAAAATAATAAATAATCAAGTCTTTCATATGTATGAAACACAATTTTCTATTCATTTTTTTTTCAATTTTCTATTTCTCCATGTTTTGAACTTGTCGGCCAGTTTTTAACAACACAATCTAAATTAAAATAACTGAAGACTATTTATTTTACGTTGATTTGATTGTAAGAATTAAAGAGGGTGTGAACCGTATCCCCGGCACTCCCTCAAAACTCGCGTATATTTGCTTTAAAATCGAACTGCACAATAACATTATTGTGCCTATACAAAAATAAATTACTGTGAAAATGAAATAAAAACTACGTCCCCTACTATTAAGTGATGATGTAGCGATACACTGCGCGGACGCAAGCGCGGAACTCCGACCTTACTTGCACTCGTAAAAATATTTGGCAAATAAATTGAAACTTTACACGGGGCAGTTAGGGTTTTAATTTTATTGCGAGTTGCCGTTGTATCGTTCCGATGGAATACAATATCAGTAGTAAGCGTGACGGGTGAATGGAGCATAAAAAAAACATAAATCAAAGTCAAAAAGGCATAGAGAATGGGCAGAGCGGCCGCGAATATTTGTCACCAGCTGTTTGCAGTAGATGCCGATGACTGACAAAGCCTTCTCGATCTCGTATTCCCATCAATAATGAGGGTAATTTTGTCGCATTAGACGATTCGGCTATTGTTATTTGTAGAAATCATATTTTTGAAGGCAAAATTGATTGTATTGTAGCTCTTTTATGTGCTTGAACCCTTATAAATTTGATACATTGATTTTATATTTTCAGTTTTGCACATTTTTCTTATTTTTAAAAGCAATTATTATCTCACAAGTTTTAGTTATTAAGGTGATTTTGAATTTGAATAATTAGGACTATCGTTTGCTCGTGTTGATATCTATTTTATTTTAAAATAATACCTTCACATTCAAATGGTACCATAATCTTTAAAATGGGTTCAATGGTCCCGGATTTATTTTGCACATATATAATTTACTCTCTTTTCATTATTATTAGTATATAAATACTATTATTTGAGCAATTCCTACTATTTATTATACCTATTTTAAGAACTGGTAACTTTTTTTGGTGAGAATTACATAGATAAGTTTTGTTCTAAGACTTTCATAAAAATTTACATAATTGTTTGTCGTTGCTTTACAAGTGAAAGAACTTCACTGTTAGCGCCTTATTATTGACACTCACAACTTGTTAAGGTGTCTGTTACTGTCAAAGCTTAGAAAATATTTTCAGAAGGCAAAGAAAACTACTAGAAAGTTTGCAAACATTATACAAGATTCTTTTTAATAACTGGAACCTTATTTTGCCGAAACAAACATGTAAACTTGCGTATTTCTATAATAAATCTAAATTTTTTTTATCACTAGAAGCAGTCGAATATTTCTGGCTAAAAACCTTTTTAGAGGAACCACTTTAAGTTAAATGCAGCTAAATTTTACTAAATATACAAAATGTTTACGATTGTGGTATAAAATATATTTTATACAGCATATGTGAATACAACATTGGTCACCGGGGACTTGCGGTTGCGTTCAGCGCCATCTGCCGCCTTAATTACTTCCTACGCTTTCAAAACGATCGTACCTCAACTACTGCCTTTTGTTAGTACACAGTTTAATATTTTAAAAGCCAATTACGTAATAAAGAAATAAGAAAGTACACAACACAAAGACAGAACGAGTAGAAAGTTAGTCGTTTTAGTTTCTGTCAAAATCAAACTGCCGTAAAATTGATAGTTTGCTGCAAACCGCAACACAATTTGACATAAAATAATTATATATTAAACTTTTAACTTAAAGAAACTCACTAATGTAACTGCATTTGAAATATTTGATATTTGGAAATTGTGTAATAAATTTATTCTTTAAAAGCCAGTTTTTTACCTACAATTAAATTCGTATTTATGCATAAAACAAATAATAAATATAATAACAAATTATTGATTTAACATTCTCATTACACATTTATAACAATTAATTAAGAGAGATTAGTTAATGCTATTCGCCGCTAGATGTCATTAGAAGTCAAACGCATTCTAAAATTGATGTCGGCACTGGCTTGAATAAAACCGCTTTATACGCCGCTATATACATTAAAATACGTCGGATAATAAGAAAAAGTAATTTTACATAAAGTTGTTTGTTGTTGCATTTATTTAAAGTTTATTATTTTTTTAATAACGAATAAATCACAATATAATGAAACGTAGTAGATATAAGTTTTATAGATAAAATGTAAAGATACTTAGATAAATTCGTTCCTAAATAAATGAATAATTAAAGATAAAAGCGCACATAGTTTTGTTTCAGCGTTAGAAATATAGATAGAGACATAAAAAACCTTAACAGTAACAATGTATTTTATAACAGTAGAGTAAAGAAAGTTAAAATACTTCAATCACTAATTAATATAAGTACATATTATTTAGCGTGAGAACAAATACTTCATTGGATTCCATTACCCGTGACTAATTATTTCAACGTCGTACTAATTAAATCACACTTCGCAAGAGCGAATAAAAAATATTTCATAAGAAAAAACAATCGTTCTAATTAAATCTGAACAAACGAGTTCACCTGAAAACGGACTCAATATTTGTGTCCAAACATTTACGCAACCGACGTGTTGGTCTCAGCTCAAGCGATCTAATTCAATTAATTTATTTCATCCACCAATTAATGGAACAACGGCGAAGCGACCGAGCGCAGAAATCGTAAACAAAATACGACTATTTATTAATTTCGCTTTGTGCGCCGGCTGTGGAGTAAGCCTGGGCGGCGCCGGGACACAATAGACGGGGACCTCTATTATATCGATAAAACAATAAGGGCTTTATTAAAAAGACATTCAATAAATTATTTTATTCATATTTTATTCGCACCAAACGGACTGGTTCGGCTAAACAAAAGTGTTCAATACAGCATTGGTAGATAAATTAGATTCCTAACCGATTGTAAAAATATGGCTTCTTTTTTTACATATATTTGCTAAAACTTTTATACATTATTTTTTAAAAAATGTTAATAAAATAAACCGATAAGTTTATTTCAAATTCACTGAATGCGCATGTACTGTACATTGCGAATAACATTTTTTTTTTAATTTATTTGTTTCTACATTTCAATTTTGTTTTTCATTTAATTAATAAATTCGTCGCATCTTGTAATGTTAATATATGAGCAAGCTGTATTCTTCTGTAATTGAAGGAGCAGATATATTGTGTTAAGTATCATTGTTTTTTTTTATTCTTATACGAATTGTGTGTATATTTTGTTGGAGATCTTTAAATAAAATAAAAATTCTTAAATAAAATGTTTATCGTGGATCGTTACCCGAATCAATTAAGGTTACTAAAAAACTCCTGATCAAATTGATTAAAATATACATATGTATGTGTATTTTATTTCAATCGTAGATAGTGAATAATAATATTTAAAGAAACTACGTCCGGGTACTATACAGAAAAGACCACAATAAACTATTAAAGGGCGTGATCGAAATTCAAACTAACTATTTAAAGAATTTGCTAACAATTCACGTCGCGCGCCATCTGTCTGGGGAGTATTGAGACATTTTTGCGAAATACGGCCATAATTACATATTTCCGTATCCGGAAACGCGTGCGCAGACGTCGCCATCACGCCCATCGTGTTTAGGACATATGAAATCCGACACTTTTTTCATCAATACGTCAAATGACCTCAGATGTAAAAGACAAAAAAATTATACATTATATCCAGAATTAATTGCAAGTAGTTAACACCTACAGCAATAAATTACATTAATTAATTGCACGTTATCTTTAGTTTTCACTTATCTTTAACAACAAACCTTTTTACCGTTTGGAAGATACGTCCATGATAAACGACGTTGAATTAATTGTAAATGTCAGTAATAAAAAAAACATTATAGGTACAATCGTTACAGCATTATCGTTTTAATCAACTTTATTAGTTCTAGATGTAATTAATCAAAACAAATGTTTACTGAGTAAATAGAATGTAAATTGACTTAATTTTTAACATTTATTTAATTTATTATATTTCCTGCGTACATTCTTATGTTGTTGCTACATATGTATATCTAAAAAGCTGTTTTTGTGTAGGTTTCGGTTTGTCTAAAATGAAAGTGTATAAATACTATAGATACACAGAAGTTATAAATAAAATATAGATAGGTGAGTAAAAAATAATGTTATAAAAACTTAAACTAAAAGGCAAAAATAAAATTTACTATTTTCTTAAAAAACTGTCGCTTCATTAATAGCGGAATGATGCCTCAACCTTTAAGGAACCACATGCTTTAAGAAAAATATATTTATCTTGTAAAAATATATTTATAATATAAATGGTATTTTTCGTTCTAAGTAAGAAATTATAATTTATTTTCCAGTACAACTCACAAAACATCTTTCGATGATATGTTGAGACATAAAGGAAGAGAGAACATATACCTTATTATACACCTAGGATACTTATAATAACACTAGCTGTCCCTTGTGGTTTGACTCGCCTTTATGGTTACTACTTCGCTCCTATGAGTCCTAGCCTATATAGCCTTCCTCAGTAAATGAACTGTCTTACACAAAAAAAATTTTTCGAACTAGTAGTTCCTGAGATTAGCGCGTTCAAACAACAAATTCTTTAGCTTTATAATATTAGTATTAGTTAGTATATTATTATAATATTAGTATTAGTTAGTATATTATTATAATATTAGTATTACTTAGTAATATTAGAAAATATAAATAACACTATTACCAGTTACAAATTACCGGTACAATTTTCTGCCTTATCGCTGAACATGATGTCGTTATGATGTTGTCGTATCGCCATGTCCGGCAACCATGCTACGGAGGATACATGACTAGAGATACAGGGGTTTTGGGTGTACGAAATAAGAAGAACGAGAAGAATAACTGTGAAGGTACCCAAAAGTATAGCCGGCATAAATTCATTTATGCTATCTATACAAATAAATAAAATTGCAGTGCCTGTTTGTGATATCAAATTAACCGCTTTTAACTAAAACCATATGAATGTATACACGGTATTTTCATCAAAAACTCATTTTTTTATTTTTGTCGGTCTGTCTGTCTGTTTGTTCCGTCTAATCTCTAAAACAGGTGGACTGATTCTGACGGGATATTCACTCATAGATAGTTAATGTTGCAAGGAATAACTTAGGTTACTTTTATTTAAATTATTTTTATTAATAAATAAAGAAATACATGGAATATTAAACAATATCGAATTCAAGCAGGGAAGGTAAACATTGTATAAATAGAATTTTTCCTCAAATGCAGGTGAAACAGCGCACACACAACACAGCTCATCACAGTCAATCAATCAGCAAGTCAAAAGTATATAAATATCAATTCTTTCATACAATGGACCATACTGAAGGAAAACCGGATAACAACTATTCTTCATAATAAAATTGTGGAATGCAGGGTTCAGTGAAAAGAATTCACATGACAATTTAAAGGTCTCGCGCAGCCACCGCGTTGCATAACCGAAGAGATTTATTATAACCACGAGGAATGCTGGTTTTTGCTCTGACACACGACAACCATTAACAGTTTGACACTATGAAGAAGTATTACAAGTCTGCATCGCAGCTATTTCAGTCGTAATAATAATAAAATGGAATAGATTTTTTTTAGCATTTAAATATTGCGTATTTCTAATAAGAGTTAGATAAGAAATTATAATTTTATTATTGAATGATTGATCTGAATCATTTTCTATAATGATAAAGAATAATGATAAAAAAATAGTTTGAAAATTCGTGATTATCGTTCGGGATATTGTTACGAAATGAAGACAAGTAAAGATGAATACACTATAGATAGATATCTCGAACTTAGATTAAAACAAATGATACAACAAAATGAATTAATACATACATAAATTCGCGGTTGTTAAAGATATAATAAATATATCTTACAAGCTTACAAGCACAGTTACAAGCGCAGTTCATTTTCAGTTTGTTTTATAATATTTTAAACGCCAAGAAAAAACATAATTAAGTAAGTACATGTATTGTGCACAAAAAATATGTATTTAATTGCTGACTCTCATCGATTCACCGAATACATTTATTTTGTGTTGTTAAAAACAAATAAAAGTCAAAATGTTACGTTGATGAAAGCACTTAAAAATGACTTAAATTGTATATTTACAGTTTGATTTCAGCGTATTAAAATATTGTGATAACACCCACATGTTCTGAAAAAACTCATAAATAAACATATATTTGAATACATATCTATCAAATAAGAACAGGATATCGTGTCTGACTAATCTTTCATATCCATTTCATTTTTTATTATTGCCTTGACATTGGCTCATTTTATTGGGATGGTATCTATTGTAATACTTACCTTTTACATTTTAAGTTCTTTTGTAAATTTTAAGTATTTTTTTCTCCGGAACATTTTGCGTTTTATTTTTATATGAATACGAGATGGCCTAGTAGTTAGATAACGTCGATCTCAATCAATGATCGCGGATTGAAACCCTAGCACGACTGAGTTTTCACGTGCTAAATTTGTATTTAAATTCATTTCGTTTCGAAATCATCGTGAGGAAACCTGCATGTGCCGGGAGAAATCCTGACACACGTGTATCAGCTAATTCACAGTGGAGCACCATCGCGGTTTAAGCTGTAACCTTAAAGAGAGGAGGCCTTTGCCTAGTAGTGGGACATCTACAGGCTATTACTTTACTTAACTTTAAAATAAAGAATAAATATTTTATATGTAGACTCAGCACCTAACTACTATTTGTGTCTCATTATATGTATTAAGCTTAAAACTATCAATACATTTAAATTTATTTAGGTCATTGTGAGTGGTGTTTCAGCAAATAGCAAGGAAAATCGTAGCAAGTATTCAGTACATCCGTCAGTTACCTTTGATTGGCGACAGTTGCCGACAAAGCGAGATTTGCATTCACTTTGTCATTCACGTCGTACGCCAGCCTCATTCCTATTCCGCGCCCAATGTTGCTATGCTAATGAGTTCGTTCGTTTACCAATTTCTTTTATCATGTCACATGAAGACTTTCTATTATGTTGCTATATTAAAATGTATTTACAGTATTACATCTGTTACATATGTAATGAACAGCTGTTAATATGGTTCACTCGCTCAATAAAAATTAGAATATGAATTTATTTTATGTAATACGTAAGTATTATTAGACTAAAATTCAAGTAGTTATTAAGACATAGATAGTCACTTAACTGTATGTAGCTGTTAAGTTGTAAAGTATTAAATCTCTAAATTGACTTAAAAGCGGTTGGATTTATAATAGTTTGCTAAGTTTTTAATAATCGCTTCATTTCGTTCTTCTGAAATAATGATTCACAGATATACATAAACACAATTCCCTAAATATTGGATTATTAAGTTAAATAGTTATTAATATTAAATAAAAAATAAATTAAAGGTATTTCATAATAAATTCATTTCATCCATTTCTTATTAAAGGCAGATAATTTTTAACCTATCAGAATTTATAATCTATTCAAAAATATGAATTACGTAGCGAGCAAAATATAGGTACATTATACTTTTACTGAGTACCGAATAAAGAAAGCAAAAGGACATCAACAAACGTATTTATACAAAGCGGCGCGATTGCTTTCAAACATCAAAAAGAGCAAAATGAAGCAGAAACTAATAAAGTGACGCAATAGGAGATTGCTTTAATGTTTAAACCCCAAACGAGGGCTGATTGAAACGCTCCCCCAGCCGGCAAATGAGCTTGGTCTACATTTTAGTCAATAGATGCGCTAATTTGCATCGTCCTTTGACAAAATTACGGTTTAGAATTTGCTTATTTATTATAAAGCTATTTAGTATAACATCAGATATTAAGAAGGATATTCTTAAAGAAACGTGAAATAAAATTTGCTTTTGTAATGGTATTAAAAAATCAAACATGTACAATATATAATTAAAAAATACGTAGTATAATTGGTACATTTTATATTATTTTTCATTTTATAATATATAAGAACGAAAAATAATTTCATAAAGATATCATGTACTTGTAATTGAATATTAAAAACAGGTGTACAAAATCCAAAAATGTGTTTACATCAAAAATTCTTTAGATAATTTGGCAGTCTTCGAGCTCGAGTAAAGCATTCGCGAAGGGGGACGCGCCGGCCCCAGGGCAATTTGCTGTCATTATTTTATCACGTCACAAAAAGACGAGTGGGATTTGCGTCGGCGTATTTACAAATTTTAAATTCGGCAGACAGTGTGTGTGAAAACATGACGCCCCACGCTTTTATTGGAGTCGGCTCGAATTTATTAGCTAGTATTTGTTTTCGACTGGCGCGGGATATAGATAAATTGTTTGTTTTCCCGCTGACGGCTCGTCGCTGTGTAATCATTCATACTTCGTTTGAACACACAGAGCATAAAATTTTCGACTACGTTTTGTTATTGTTTTATATAACATTAAAAATAGGTTTTGGTAATTCTAAATCTAGAATAATATTACTAATTGACTTTACAGATGTTGTCTTGCTCAATAACAACTCCCTCTACAGTGATTTGTATGTGATTCTATTAGTGAAAATAAATCATCTAGGAACCCACTCAAGAACACGCAAAAATCTTTATCAAAAGATAAAATCGAAAATTAAAAAATTCTGATAATCTAGTCATTGAGATTATTTCAACGAGCCCCCATTACTGCAACTTTTGCTGCAAGTTGGTGAGGAGTTTGTGTGTCCTGCTGATGACAGATGATGGTGCAACATCAGCTTAAAGTTACACAGATATACAGATACACAAATAAAACTTATAACACTATTCTTTTTGGGTTGGTGGTTAAAAATCAGTCCAATTGCTTAGCAGGACATTAGTGTCAAACTACTTAAAATACAATATAAAGTCGATAGGTAAATAACGAAATATAACAAAAAAAAAGCTTTTATCTCTCAACGAATCTTTGATC
The DNA here is from genome assembly GCA_037950945.1 of Hypolimnas misippus. Taxonomy (NCBI): domain Eukaryota; kingdom Metazoa; phylum Arthropoda; class Insecta; order Lepidoptera; family Nymphalidae; genus Hypolimnas; species Hypolimnas misippus. The sequence goes on from JBBEEQ010000024.1 coordinate 6,145,053, forward strand.
TGATATAATCTATATATACATACACGGGTAGACAAATGTCACCTTAGTCTACCCGTGACCACGAACGCTGCAAAGTGCTCGAAACGTCGGGATGATAAAAAAATTTAATATACGCGATTTAAATCCGTTTAGAATAGTTTTATTTCAATATAGATTCGGAAGTCAACAATGCGTAGCAAGAATGGATAAAGGGTTGTTTTCATTTCCGTGATTAGTGCCGCCAAGCAGATTTATCACCTCTCAGAAAACGAGTGTCAAGTAGCGGTGGCGGATATGCCTTATGACGGAGCGCGCCACTAAATTATAACATTTTAACTTGACAGCCCGTGTCACGCTTATATAGAACGAGTTTTAACGGGGATTTGCGTTTCGAGAATACTGCAATCCATGGATGCTGTGTTTTATTTAAATTATTGACAATATAGCTCGAAGGTCGAAATTTAATATTTGAATTAGCTATATGAATAACACTCGATAAACATAAATTTGCATCGTGATGTATTGGATTAACGTTTAAAACTTGTTTTAATTTCAATAGTAATTTTTATCCTAGAGATATAGGTACTCTAGGATAAATAAATCAGCCAAGTGCATGTCGGGCCACGCACAATGTAGGGTTCCGTAGTTGTCAGAATTGTCAAGATCGGTCAAGCAATCTTCGAGTACCTATTTTCGTAAAAATGTTTGAATGTGAATTATACTAACGATTTTGAACATTAAATGTTCGTCGATTATTTATTATTCTAACACTTGTAAAATATATTTAGCGCCGATAAATTTCCTTCCTGATTAGCGCCTATGAAATCTATGGAGATTTGGTTGAAAACTTCATAAGCGCGATTCAGAATCACTCGCGACATGTTTTATTAAGACATTGTTTTATACCTTATTTTATATTTTATTTTAATTTAAACTTATTAAATATTTATTTATTTATTCATTTAAATTCATATATTAATTTAAAATTATTAATATTTACATAATGTGATGCTTTAAAAAGTGAAATATTTATTTTTACTTAGATCATCTATAACTCGATAACCATAAGAACCAACATAGCCGTGATAATTTTCCTTTTAAATTCATTATATGTACCGCTATCGTGAATTTTTTCATATTTTTAGACGCAGCAGTTTAGTGGGTAGAGGGGGGGGGGACACTTGACTCTAAGAAAAATTGACACTTCAAAGCTTAATATTTCGGAAACAGTTCGTCGTTCGGAAAAATGGTTTTCCCACACCTATAACATTTTTAAAAGACCTATCTAACTATACCATACAACATGGGATAAATGAGAAAAAAAATTTTTGGTCTCTCTTAACACATAGGGAAGACACCCTGAAAAAAAAATATTTTTAAGATTTTATTATACGACTTTCTCGGCGTAATTCATATGTATACTCATACCGAATTACAGCTTTCTGGTATTAAGGGTTTCGGAGCAAAGCCGCGGACAGACAGACAGACAGACAGACGAACAGACAGACAGACAGACGGACATGGCGAAACTATAAGGGTTCCGTTTTTTACTACGGAACCCTAAAAATAGGATACAAAAAAATATTACATCTTCAAAGTGCATGTCATAACAGTGATGATGACCCAAAGATTGAATTAAATATATATTTTGATCTAAACTTAATATCACAGCCTAGCTGTAGCCCACTGACTTCTGCTTGTATGCGGGCTGGCTCGACCGGGGCAGTACCCCACTCTCACAGAAGGTCGGCGTGAAGTAGCTAATATATCGTTCGGTGAGTGAGAGAGCCGGAAGCTCTTATTCTTTTCCTTAGTACCGATGCTCTTTCTAAGAAAAGGTCTATAGGCGACGTTCATTACTTAACATTCCAACCCACAAACTCCTTAATAGGCGAGAATGTCTACGCCCAGCAGTGGGATATTTCCAGGCTGTTACTTCACTTTACTTAAGGTTTTTTCCAGATATTTATAAATTAAAAAATAAATAAAAAACTTTTGTATGAGAATAATTTTATATTAAAAGAAAAAATATTCGTGACCACTCAACAGCTTCTTTGTCCCGCCAATAGCAATATGTCACTGTAGTTGGGATGTTTGTAACGAGAGCTACTGTTTTATGAAGCATGCTGACAGTTGCAATGGATGTCTACCAGAAAAAAAAACAAAAACAAAAACAAGCCGTGTTTTATTTTACAAATTAAATTAATGAATTCAAAGTTTCCAACTCATCCTCAAATTGTTGCAAATTTGCAGTTTAAAAGATTATTTTCGTAACAAAACGAGTTCTTAAAAATTCTGCATATTGTAGCTTCCCTTTGAATATTGAGGAATGGCATATTAATGTTTGTTCGAAGAAGTCGATATTACTTCTGAAGGGGGGTCTAAAACTTGTGATTTACTGCGACCGGGCCGTTGTTAAAAAGTTGTAAACTGCCTGTGTTTCCGTCGTTCTCTGCAACAATGTTTTACCGTTTATTTCGCTATCTCCTCACCATCCTAATTTTGTCTTAAGCCAGTTTCTAATTTGTAATTATGTGTTTTTATTAAGTTAAAATTCGATAATTATAAACGGATGTCTACCAAAAAAAATTTTAACGTAGTACGAAAGGACAACGGAAAACTATTATGCTTTCTTTTATCATCATGCTTTATACATTACATAGTTAGTTACAGTAATATATTGAGAATTATTTATCAATATATTGCTGTCAAGAACTATTTTACATTGCCTTATCGCTTACTATTGTAGACAAAAAAAATCAAGCAAGTAAATCTCTTTAAAAATTGCAACGGATGTTTTATTTGTATATTAAATGTAAATATCGTGAGCTTATAAATACCAGTTACATTTATATGTAGGCATAGGTACACACGAAAATAAACATTTTTAATGTAAAAAAGATAAATTTGGGAATACATGTATGTAACTAACTACGTTCATACTTTACAGGAAATAATTGTCTTTATTTTTTAACATGTCATTTATCTTGTAGCTATTTCGGTAAAGATTTTTATACTTCTCATAATTGTAACAAAAATACATAGAAGAGAATTTCTTTATGGTATTTTTAATTAGCATCATTCAGACTGCGAATTCGGTCAAAACTTTGAAAGTTCTAAGAATAATATACACACATGTTCGGCGGCGTCTCTTTGGATCTCTGAGGCGCCAAAATTTACGATCCCTTATTAATCATGCGCCTAAATTTGTGTAATATGACACTTCTTGCTATATTTTAAAAACTAATATCTTAGTACGAAATGAACGCATTGTGTTACGCCGCTTGTATCGAAAAGATGACAAATATAATTTAAGATTACCCTTAGCCCGCGGTTTTTCCTGCGTGAATTTCAGGTTATCCACACCTACGCTTATCACATGCTTATACATGTTCAATATTCACTTAATTGATTAAGCAAATAACGTGAGTTTTAAGGTCATTTATACATATATATATATATATATATATATATATATATATATATATACGATTCTGTTGTATATATTTTAGTTTTAGAATTGAAAATACATTGCTGACGAAGTAATGGCGAATATTATATAAATAATATATATATATATTAAATCGATTTGTCCGCAGTTTAATAATTTTGATCACTTTCACTCGCGTTTATGGTTATTGCTTTATTCTTTTAATTCCTACCGTGATATAATGTAGCTTATAACCTTCTTCAATAAACGGGCTCTTCAATGCAAAAAAAAATACAAAATAATATCAGTAGTTTCAGAGATCACCTCTAACAAACGTTCAAACAGATTTTACCTCTTTATAATATTATTATAGATAGGTTTTAAAGTAAGACATTTCTATAACGTCTATAAATATTCGTAAATAAACCCACCTGTCACTGAATTCTTCTTTGGTGTTCGTTCCTTTGATGTTCTGTTCCATTGCGTTAAAATGCATGAGCAATAACACGTGAAATATTGACTTCCAAGCCGCGTGTAACGCGAACCTCAAAGGCTGACGGATGAGTGTTTAAGGTAAATACTTGAAACATTACAGCGCTTACCAATTGCGTTTACTGAACACCCGTTGAAGGGAACATGAAATTGCGTTGCTTTAACTTAATACATTGTTTCTCCTGTAGATGCGCGAGATGTTTGTGTTATAACAATGTGATTATTTTATTGCTTGTTTTGTTTGATTATTGGTTATTATCATTTTTAACAGACATTGAATAAGGAAATTATGTATTTGACCAGTATGGATTCGTAACTTTACATATCCGCGATTTTCTTTTAAGCTACTTATTTGATTTGAAGGGTATTGACGTCATTTACGTGTATTGTTTTTAGGGAAAGTCTTAGTATATAACATACCAAGATCTGATAAAATTCTTCGGAGATAAACAACGTAGCCTTTCAATAGGTAATAAACAGAAAATGGCTAATTGCTGCGATCATATGTCTATGGGTAACGACACAAGTTCTGTCTTTAATCGGTTGTATTTATATTTTTATTGATATTCTATGAAATCAATTATTCAAATATGCAGTCTATTTGAATTTATTGATATAGTATGCTGTGTTTAGATCAGTATAAGGAGTCTTATTATTATGAATAAAAATAATTAATATTGACCACTTACATATCTCTGAGCCGAGATGGTCTAGTGGTTCGAACACGTCGATCTCAACCGATGATCGCGGGTTAAAACTCCGGCTAGCACCGCTGTGTTTTTAAGTCCATAATTGGACGCCGATATGCAATAATGTGTCAAGCCACACGGGCTTCATTTTGAGAAAATGGCGTCTAAAGATGTCAAACCATTTCTTAAAAAATTTGTTTGAAGCAGTATATATCCATATTTTCATTTCTATTTCGATAAAACGTATAATGAATTAAAAGCAGATTGATATATTTAATATATTATCAAATAAAAAGTTTTTCAATCATTTCAGATTATTGTATAAATTGCAAAATATGGAACGCACTTGAAATTCGAAACAATTATTTTAAGTCACTTTTTTCTGTACTTATTTAGTTTATATGACTTGAAATTTTTCAATAATGTTAAAAAGGTGATGCAGTATCAAAATTCATCAATATCTCTGAATATGACTTTTTGTGGGTTGACACACTATTGCATATCACCATCCAATTAGTGTTTAAATTCAACTCGTGCTTGGCGGTGAAGGAAAAAATCGTGAGGAAACCTGCATGTGCCGGGCGAAATTCTGACACATGTATATCTGCCAACCCGTAGCAGAGCAGCGTGGTGGATTAAACTTTTCCTTAATAGGAGAGAAGGGCGTTGCCCAGCAGTGGGACATTTACAGGCTGTTACTTTACTTTTGCTTTTACTTTTTTTTTCATTTATTTATAAAACAAGCCATACAATAGGATATTGACAGAGTAGAGTGCCACAAAAACCTCTAAGGGGTTTATCTGGGCAAGTTGCCGTTCGTAGTTTTACAGCGTATTCGTGTAGAAATTAAAGAACATGAAAGTGAAAAGTATTTCACTTTCATTTACATTTTTTCATTCACTTACATATCTAATTTATTTTACAACACTTTACTTGGTAGTTTTCATTTCATTAGGACTGTTGCAACCCAGATTGTCTCTTACGGATTGCTTCTCTTTTATTTATATTGTGCCTATTGATGAAACATTGTCGTAATAGCCGAAATACACAGACAGTCAGGAAAGTAAATTTGGTCATCTTTCCTACATATTTCCTTTTATAAAGAACACTACAAGAAGAGAGTTATAATCAAAGTGAAGAAAAACATTAAATTAAGAGTTTAGCTTGTTATAATCTACTTCATTTTAAACCTATTTCAGAATTGAAATACGTTATTATCCTAAGTTTCGACTTATCTACATTCTATGTGTTCACTTGCCAAATATGGGAGGGATGTCATGCCTGGAATACGAAAGAGCGGATGGGAAGCTAAAGACACCCTCATGCTCAATCAGTTTACGAGTAATTCAGTTAGGGGTGATAAATCTGTGTTTAGTCGTGGGGAATGGGGTTTAATTTATAACGAAACGACGTAATACCGTCCTATTTCATTTGATTACAAAGGTCAGTAAATTAATTATCCTCTTGATTCCCTTCGATGTGTTTGTAATTTTCATCATTGCGGATCATAATTAAATATATATTTAATTATATTGTTTTATTAAGTATATCCATTATTACAGTGGGAATATGATTGTTTTGAATGTTGATCAATTTCTTTCTTTAAATAAAACATTATAATGAGCATATTTATTAAACGGTTAGTTACAATGTCTTTGTATTGGAAATATTTTGTATGTTTTTTTTTTTTTATATAAAAAGAGGGCAAACGAGCAAATAGTACCACCCGATGAAAAGTGGTTACCATCCCCCATGGACATCTGCAACACCTGGGACGTTGCGGGTGCGTTGCTGGCCTTTGATGGAAAGGTGTCTATACATTCAACGCTTGAAAACCAAATTATAGCGCTCTGGGAAAACCTCAGGAGGTAGATCGTTCCACAACCTGCACGTAGCCGGGAAAAATGATGCCCACACATTGGATACCGACCATGGATTCAAGTGGTGTGGATAATATCGATTTCTGAGGCAAAGAGTGCGATGGTAAAACCGAGACGATGGCACCAGTTCAAGTATGTATCATACAGTAGCTAAAAATTGCTATCTTTCTGAGATAAAATAACAATCGTTGAAATCGAATTAGAACCAAATTCGTGAAGAGCCGTCGTTCATATAAAGCGTTCCTTTGTAATGATGAAGCACCGTCGACAACATTCAATTTAGATTTAAACTAAACAAACACTAGATTAAGCACCGGGCAAAAACTCACCATTCAAGCGAATAGAGATATCAATGGCGGTCGCCGTCAGACCACCGTCGCGCGCGTCATTAATAAAGAAAGATTAAGCTAGGCCGCGACACGAGCGCCGTAATGGAGTCTGCGGCTTGCAGATGAGTTCGGTTTTACTCAGTTTTTCAAGCACGAGGTGATGCCCACCCGCGGAGGCGACACTTCCCCTCTCCTCATTATTTGTGGTTTCAATTCGCTTTTTACGTCGAACGTCGCCCTCTTTGCGGCGTTCGATAAATTAAATATAAACGACGTAATCACATCGTGGTGTGAAATGGAAAGCGACATTTTTTTAAAGTCGTAAGGCTCAATTTTAAATGAACTCTTAAGAGACATGATACGTTCTCCCTTTGATGCGTGTGTACCGAATTTTTTGATTAAAACTGTAAGCATCAGAAGCGTTATTGTGTTTAAAGTTGTTATAGGTACTTGATTGTCAAGTAAATAATAAATTGAGATCAATTTTTAATTTTGCTTGGGATAATAAATAAAAACGTATGCCATAACTAACATATTTTTATTATAATTTTTATCACAGTTCCTCATAGCCTAGTCAATAGATTTCTCATTATATAAAATAGTGAAAAAAATGTTTTTTTTTTTTTGGTTACAAATGGTTTTTTGTTTAATTTGATTAAATTTTTGAAATTAAAGGACTTCGCTTTTTAGTCTCATATCTCATATCAGGATTTTTTGGTCCTTTAATTTTTGCTACTAATTTACATTATCTAATTCCTTATATTTTCAACTATATTATATTTTATTCTAGTTTATATTTGTAATTTCTACGTAAATATAACACACAGATTGTTTCTGCGACCTTGTTCTTATTTCACAGGATTGTTAATAATCATATGAATTTATAATTTGGATAAAAAATCGTATTAAAAATATTTACAAAAGGAAAGAATATTTAGATAATATGTAAAATCACACATACATTATTAAAATAGATCAATATTTCTGAATTTGACTTTTTGTGGGTTGAAAGATTTTTGCCATACCTACATTACGATCATACAATTTGACCTTACCCATTTCTTGTTTTGAAAATCTCGATCGCTCGCCAAAGACTCTTGCCGGTCATACCCAGTCTGTTGCTTGGCATCGTCGTCCAAAGTGATCGATATTCTGGGTGCCATATATAATTGGTTATTTGTAAGTCAATCACATTTTAATAGCTATACGGGATTATATAAAATTTGTTGATGCAATTTTTTTTAAAGATAATCATAAGTAACTAAATAGATATCAAATATTAATCTATAAAAATCCGCACTAATGCCATAACATTCTGATGCATATCAAGTAGATAAATTAGCCATATTTTCATAATACGCATCTGATAAATAAGATTCTAAATGTTTTCCCATTGTATAATTTGAAAAATACTGAGGGTATGTTTTAAAGTACGATACTATACCTATTAGAATTGCCTTCTTCGGGAAATTTAGCATAAAAACCCGTTAAAAAGAGAGAGATAATATAATAAAAAATAGGTTATTTCATTTCAAGTCTTATTCACTAGTAACTGGCTTATTTAGCCGTTCGTTTAACAGTCTAGCTTCTTTACTATACGGCGCCATTACACAAGCGCCCTAATTGATATTCATCCATTTAAGTAAACAGCTAGGCAAATGACTTGAATTGATAACTTTAAACTACTTGTCTAGCCAATACATTGATTAACTCCTTGCCTAACCTACAGTCTTCATATATAATAATAAATGTTATTTTATTTTATAAATTATTTTTAATTTATTTAAAATTTTAAATTACTGCAAAATGCTACTACATATTTGACATAATTGAAATAAAAATTATGACTCGTTTTTGTTATTTTCTTTTATTTTAAAAATAACCTGAAATTAATGCTATGTTACTATTAGCTTCTTTATTAGGCAGACATCGATTCAATGGTCTCATACCTTCATAGTCAAATCATGTTTTTAAGTAACTGTTTTGTAGTGGTAATCAAAAGCTACTCTTTTACTTATTCTTCGTCTAACTACCTATGTCATTTATTTTACTTCATGTAAAAATCATCTTTATAGTTAAGGTAATTAAAGAAGAATTATAATTAATTAATCAAAGAACTGTAAAAAACTAACGTTAATAAGTATTTCATTTATAGGATTACCTACTAATAGATTGAACTTTAAATGAGCATTAATCAATAAAATTCTATTCTTCTTAATTTATAAGTTTTCCCTTTCTCAATTCAAATAATATTAAAGGTAATCTTCAAGTCAAGTTCAAGATTTCAATCACTGTCTCTTTACTTTATGTAATAGGGTTGATTCAAAAAATAAAAATACAAATATCCACTCGGAAAATATATTCAATTTTTATAAAATCATATCAGGCATTATTCGCACAATTTTGTACATATTATAACAAATATTAATTTACACATACAACTATCAAGCTATTAAAATAGCACTTTTTATTACAGACCGAAGTTTTATACGAGTTCTACATTCACAAACCAGATTCATCGTTACAAGTCGTTGGACGTTGATTCGAAATATTTTACTGAATGAAAATAATGTAGTATAGAAATAAGTACACATTGCTCGATACATTTCCTGTTTTATTTATCGTGTAGAGAAACTTATTCAACATTTAAAAATTTTCTACTATTAGATATACAATTATAGACAAATACGGACTAATATTATTTTAGTTTGTATACTTTTATGCATTCCTTTTCTCATTCACAATCATCCTATTGACATATTGAAATTACATATAAATAAAAGAAACTTCTACGGCATTTAAAACAAAGAATATAATATAAATACTTGTATTTTTTCTAATGTGATTTGTTGAGGTAATTATTATAGATATATCTTTACAATAAAAACAATTAATGAAATAAATTACAACTGCGATTTTGGACTAAGAGTGCGATTCTACTTACTCTATTTTACTATATAATAATATTTAGTTATTATGAATAGATAATATTTAATAATATCTATACTGTACACTTTCGAGTCTCACCACAAATACATACACATCGTCGAGGCAGCGACACACTGCGAGTCTTTTATATTTATTACAAATTCACTTTAATATACAGTGCTTGATATGTGCTATGTACAGACGAGAGCGGCGGCAGCGGTATCACAGGAGCGTTGAGGCGTGGTGCGGCACTGCGAGCGCCGCGCTCCCCCGTCACACCAGCGCGCCTGGCTTCACGTCCAGCGGGTGCTCCGGGGACCGGCCCCCACCGCCGGTCTCGCCTTGACTGTTCTCTTCGGAATCCGAACAAGATTCTGAGCTACCCTTTTTGCCACCGTTGTGCGTCTTCACGTGCTTCGCGAGGTGGTCCGAACGCATGAAACGTTTGTTGCACACCGGACATGCAAACCTCTTTTCACCCGTGTGCGTTCTTAGGTGTCGTTGCAATTCGTCGGAGCGTGTAAACCTTTTACCGCAGAATAGCCAGTTGCAAACGAACGGTCTCTCGCCGGTGTGCCAGCGTAAATGAGCTTTCAAGTGGGACGTTTTACCGTATACTTTGCCACATCCTGGTATGTGACAACTGTGTATATTTTTCTTGCGGAGATGTGCTCCTGCGGGTCCGAGGCGTTCGGCTTCCTGACAGTTGGGGCAGTCACAAGTCGCTCGACCGGCGTACCGCCTTTGTGATCGGGGTGAAGGTGCCTGTGCTGGTGGGGCGGGTGATCCGGGAGCGTGAAGCCCGAATGATCCTTGTGTAGGCAGCACGGATTTATAAGCGTCTTGCAAGAGGTGAGGTGCCGGGGGTAGCAAGTGTGCTCCACCGGATAGCGAATGTGTAAGTTGGGAATAATCTTGACCAGCATAATTTGCCATCTGTCCCCCGACATCTAGCCATCCACTATGTACGTCCCACCATGTGCTGCCGACGGCACTGACGCCTCCCATCTCCGCTGCTTTTAGCGCGCCAGTGCTGCCACCGCTTCCGACGTTAAACGGCCACGATTCATATGGATGTCTCGAATACATAGAGCCTAGACTTGCACTGGATTCACTTTTTCCAAGTAACTGATCACCCGACGATGGAAAGTAGAGTTCATTGCCATACGATGGTGCTGCAGCGCAGGACGTGGGTGCTCGTGCGTACGGTGCACACGCCTGGGCCTGGGAGCGGGGCACGACTCCGGCGCCAGGCGGCGAGTGCGTGCCGGGACTCTTCTTCCACGGGTGAAAACCTTTGCCGACAGCTGCATCGGCCAAAGGCGGCGGCGATTTACTCGATAGCTTGTTACACTGAGCTGCGAGCATCGCCAGAGGCGTGCCGCGTAGACTCGGGTGTTCCTGCAAAGATAGACAATGAATAATTAATATCTTCGAATGAAAACTTTATCGAGGTTTAATTAACGTACGACTTTGGGACCGTGAGAATCGTCCGGGTCTGATTTATAGTCTAATATATATGGGAACTAATGCATTGGTGTTCAGAATCGAGCCCGAGGCGTTCAAAAACAATATAAATAAATTGTAAGGAGTTTATAGGTAGCGTATTTACAATAAGGCGGAGCGGTGACAGCTCCTGGCCGCTACCGCTGGACGCCGCGGGACGTCGTAATTAATAAACGCTGTCTGCTGCGGCCGATGTTACTTCGGTGCCGAGGTTAACATAAATATTATAATACACCGGATTTATTTAGATTTTTATTATATGCAAAGGCGATAATATAAAGAGATAGAAATATATGCGTAAATCACGAACAATCCTTTCGTCGGTATTCATTTCGCGTACAATAAAACGAACGGTGAAGAAACATCCGACCGGATATTTCACCCTAATATGAGACAAAGGTTCGATAAAAAAGCTTCATTGTACGCAATAATATAATCCGGGGATCACGAGTCGCCGGGACGGGCGCGTCGCCACGCCCATTACATTGTGATTGGCGCAGCTGTCGCCGCAACGTGCGCGCGGACTTACAACTGCTGGATTCGATCGAATCCTAGAACACACTTAGAATTCAAGAGCACTACTTCGTGGATTTGAAATACCTATATATCGGAAATACCTAAGTGAGCTACAAATCCAAACAAGAGGTTATGTTTTTTTATTGCTTTACTTAAATTTTCGGTAACTTTAAATTAAGTAACTTATAAAATATATAGAATTTATTACATATAATTGTTAATAATCGAGGAGTTATTTAAAATCCGTTAGAAATTTGTATCTACATAATTGACGAAAAGACAAACAAGGGACCGAGAAGGCACCTATGGGGCACGTATACATAGAAAAATGAAAATTCAGATTACGACAAATTCACCCTTTACTTATAGGTACAAATATTTGTCATAAACGGGCATCGAACCCGTTATCGTAGTAGCCATTTATAGTGGCCACCGAGAATCGTTAATATTAATTTCAACATAGAAATACTTGGAAACATAACGTAAAACAAATAAAAATAAAAGTGGCCGCGTTTTTTAATTATCTTCGCGACAATTATGATTACCATAAAAAAATAATAAAATACAATCAAATAGCCGATATGAATTTACCGCGCTGCTTGTGTGGGTGTACATATGTGAGCTTTTTGTTTAATGACCGTATAAAATTTTAATTATTTTGATGTGTATAAACAACCTACTATTCTAAATTGGTCTACAGAACGTAGAAAATTTATTTTTGTGTTTTTTTTTTTTGGAAGCACTAGGTAGGTAAGTAGTAAGCACACAAGCTCCACAAAAATAAATATTGCAAAATTGTACTTATGAACTTAAAATAATAAACTTAAATAATAAAATTATTATTTATCAATGTTTACTTTTCATTAGTAATGTGCCGGATATCCGTATCCGTGTCCGTATCTGCGGAAGGAGAAGAAAGATCCGTATTCGTATCCGTAACTTTTGGGCGGATTTTTTACGTTAATAATTTTCAATAAATAGAAGTTATATATGTCATTGTCATACTAAATTATTGACAAAACGAAAGAAAGACCAACGCAATATGTTTTGCTATTACACAAAGTATCAAGTATCGTTTCAAATAATAAGGTTAAGTTAGTAGTAAGTTTTAATGAATTAAGTAAGAAAATTAAGATCCGTATCCGCAGAACTTTACGCCAAATATCCATATTCGGATCCGTATCCGAGGATATATAATATGTTTAACGATCCGGCACATTACGACTACTTTTATTAAGATTTTATTTGTAATGAAGTGTAATGTTACGAACGACTTCACGTTAAGCCACGATGATTTTAGGGTTCCGTAGTTCACACGTCTTATAATATTTATAATCATATTTCAACTATAATTTAACTTTAAATTTTAAGTAATACCCAAATGTGGTTGTTACCTTTTTTGTATAATAAAATAAGTACGACAAATCACACGAAATTTAGAAACTTTATATTTGTTTAAGTACTATAGATACCTATTCAAAATGAAAAATAATAAAACACTTAAGCTGTTTACAAAGGACCTTTACAACAATATCCATATTTAACAACAAAATCTCAGAGTGCAAATTACAAAGTTATCAAACTGGTTTTGTTTATATACATTATACATATGACATTTCTGAAATATTATATCAGTTAACAGTTTAAATACTATTTCTAAACACATCACCTATTCCAGACGACGCGCGTATGTAGAATCGATGCGAGGAGAGAGATGGCTGGAGTCATAATTACCCTAGACATTATGCCCCATTTGGGCGCGGGTCGAATGATATAGGTAATTGCTCGTCAACTGACTCAACTAACCACAGATTGGATCAAAGCGTAGATGAGACCGAGCCGACGCTCCGGCGCCATCCGTCGCATTACAAACTTGATGGCCTTTTCCTTGTCAAAAATGACGAAGATCATTGTCATAAAAAATATGAGCCGGAATAAAACGAAATCACCTTACGTGAGCACGAAATTGTAGTATCGGAACAGGTAAGGCGGTCAAGAATAATGCGCTCCTCGGTCGACGATATGTGGCCGAGTTAAGTGTGTTTTTTTACAGACTTTATGAATGTTCCAGATTCTAAAGTTTAATTATTACGTAAACTTCATATGGAAACGATTTAAAGACCTGTAGAAATACAAAATGAGTTGTGAAGTTGTGATATTGGAAGAGCCGTAATGTATAGCGAATTATTTTAATGGGTTTGTAACTATTAGCTTGTGTCAGCGGCTTTGACCGCGTCGCTTTTTATTATCTACTAGCGGCTCCTCGCGGTTTTACTCGCACTTAACATAGGACTTTCATACAAACTTCGAATCCCCGTTTGCAACCCTATAGGGATCGAATTTTATAAAATCCCGTCTTATTGAGCATCTACGTTCTAAAAAGTCCATGTAAAATTTGAAACTCTTGAAAGTGTAGAATACCAAATCTATTTATGAAAAAAAAATTAGGATCGTGCCATTATTGTGAATTAAGGCAATTTTCGTTCACCTATGTAGTCAGGTATTGATATTATTTTTCTTTAAGGATAGATAATGATCACACCTCAAACTTATTTTCTTACAAAGTTTCATTCAAACCGGTTCTGTTGCTTATTTAAAAAAATACAACAGACAGACAGCGTTTCGCATTCATAATATAAGGTAATATGAATGGTGTCAATAGCTATACATACATCAATACACCAATCGAATGTGTCATTGACTTTCATAATTATAAAATATAATTCGCAGTTGTTTAATAAGAAACATAATAAAGCAAATTATGTGGTTTGAAAGGTAGCCGGATGTTTTAAACAGGCCAATAAATCGAATTACTAAATTGCGGGCAGGCTTCGCTATTAACTAGAAACGGGAGTTATTAAGTTAATCAATGCGCACTTAATACATCCTATATCGTATTTGTATACTTCTATAACTACATAATAACAGTGGACGACTGAAGACATTTGTTTTTTTTTTTATAATATTCTTTAAGATGATCGAAATAATTATTGTTTTCATTGTAATTACGTGTACAAGTATGTAGACCAATGATTTTCAATTTTGTGGGACGCGACTTACGTCCATGATTCAACCGTAACTTAATTGTATTGTAATCTAAATTAACTTAAAAAATATATACATTATAATTTTTATTAGCGAAACTATTAAGTATTTATTGGGCGCGGTGAATTACACGATTTGTAGTGATCAAGACAAAATGAACCCAAAATTTATTTTTACATACTCCAGCAAGATGATATTATTTTCATTTTATAGATACTGGAATACTAAGAAATTGATGAAATTGAAAAGTTTTAGGTAAAATTACACATCTAAAGCACTCATTAACATTAACAGGTATATGTATATTTTTGAATTATAAACAAATCGTTCACTTTTTTACATTTTATCTTACAGAAGTTTGTGATTTTCAAATTAAGAAGAAAAAAACTACTGTTTATTTACAACAACATACTTACATATATAAAACAGCTTAACGCAATAAATAACATGAAAAATAAAAAAAAACATCCGAGCACATACGACGCTGGCTCGCTTCAGATTGGATAATTTTAAATTATCTACCAAAATTATGATGAACCGAAATGAATATTCAAGCGAAACGCTTAGCCCTCGACGTGTTATTAAGATGATCGTGAAGTCGTTACAGAGGAAATTGTATTTCATAAAATTCATAACTATACTTATGACCTAATATTTTTTCGACAACACGCCGTTGAATATAATGATACTAGTAATCGTTCACAGAGACCTTGTAATGGTTATTTATTTATTACGCGAGATATTATTAAAAATATTTATTATAGAACACGTATAAAAATCGATGAACTTAAAAATAATCTCTGTATTAATAATAATCTATGTATGCATCATGTTTTGTAGACTTTACAAAAAAAAGAAAAAAAAACAATTATAATATTATTCTACGTGTTATAGTATGTTAGCGCAGTGGTCACTGCAACTGACTCAAGCGCTAACGGTCGCAGTTTCGATCCCCGCTCACGGCAAATGTCTGTTGGCCATACGGATGTTTGATGTATTATTTTTATACTAAGGCGATTTACCTTATACGAATAAACGTCATACAGTACAATGTATCAGTTCATTTTCAATTCGAAATAATTAACTATGACTCCTGTACGTTAAACATCGAGAACAAAATAAGTCGAGTGGTATAATTCAATGACGATAATCCGAGAGCAAATTGCCAATGGCTAATTGCACTATTATAGTATTATCCAGTTAATTCCGGGCGAAACCGTACGCTCTACGCTTCGGAGGCATCGCGACGCTTTCCCCATCACTGTGTCTATATTATAAAACTAGCTACGCCTCGTGGTTTCACACGCGTTTATGCTTTAGCTTTGCTCCTTTGAGTTGAAGCGTGATGTAATTCGGCATATAAACTTCCTCGATAAACGGAATATTTAACGCGAAAAAAAAATTTTCAAATCGAATTAGTATTATCAAAGATTAACCCCAACATAAAAACTTCTAAACAAATTTTAAGTATTTATTTTTTAATATTATTATATAGATAAATGTAATATGCAGTAAAGATTTTAATCAGTTTTATTTTTGTTAAATAGTCCAAATATGGTGCAATTGTTTATTAAAGTCCATGGCATAAATATGAGTTTAACAATATTTGTTTTTTAACTTTACATTTTTAATTAATCGATTTAATTTACCTTAAAAATCTGTCTGTTGTATCTGTTTTTGTTTGTTCTTGATTAATTTAAACAGAAGAATTTTTGTACGTTTATACGAAAGCATTGCTATAAGTACTAAGGACATTGACATAAATATACGACGAATTCCCGTAAAATCGGTATATGCACCCCTTGACAATTGATATGCAAACTAAGAATGCATTAACTTATTACATGGTTGTTGTTTTGACATAATTAATTCTAATTCTATAGTGTATTTTAATGTGATACCTACATTAAAGTCTCGATAAAAGATAAAAAAGTTACTAAGAAAAATGTATAAGAACATAATACAATTTTACACGGTATCAACTAGTTGGTACTCGCGGCTTCGTCTGCATAGAATAGTTATTTTGTATATAATCTTTAAGTTTTATTTTCGCCACAAAATATGTCCGCGTATGTCTTTCTCCAACGTTCAATCTATATAACATCAAAGTTCATAAAAATTGGTTCAGCATAAAAACGTAACATACAGACAGAGCTACATTCATACTGGTAATATTAGTATGAATTGTATGTACCCTTACCGTGTTTTGACGTTAAAAACGTTTATAAAAAGATGAAAATCTTACCAATTACATAATTATGTTATTTAAGAAACGGAGCGGTTATTAGGATGTTAGTTCCCAATTAGAGCATGACATCAAATTACAGAATAATTCGAAGCTATTCTATAATAAACTGCCTAATTACGAGTAAGGATAGGGCAAGGGGTTCAGTTCTGTCGCCAGTAATTCGACACATGAGGGGATGTATCGATTATACCATCCAAAATATCGTGACGTAGGCATTGTGTTTGTATTTGGTGATGAATCATACTTTCAGGAAATTCTTACACTTATAAGAAATACTTCTCGCGTGGCGTGGTTTGCGGAAAGCGATATGTCGAATAAGAATGAAGATTCTGGTAATGTACCAAACTGCTGACTTATAGAAACACATGGGAACCGACTTTAAAAGCAAAATACGAAATATATTGTTTGAAATAAATAGATATTTAACTAAATCGATACAGCCGTTTTCGAGTAATCGGTAAATTTACATTACAACCACAACCTTTTTAGAAGTCGGTTAAAAGAGATGACGTCATAATGAGTTTGAATAGCGTCATATCAAGAGCGTTGTCACGGAGTGGACATGGTTTAATCATGAGGGGATTAGTCATTTGTTACGTGTTTGATTCCATAATCAAAAATGTGTATAATAATTTCTAGTTAATATATCCCTAACAGTAAGTCTATCGGCGCATTCTAATCCGTCGAATTCTTACCCAAAGACGTGATCATATTATTATGAAAATATCAAAAAAAAACAAAGTAAAATGAATATCTATATTATAAAACATTAAAAATAATCTCTTAAATTACGCATGTAACTCCATGACTCAATGTAATCATCAGAAAATAAAATAAAAAATCATAAATAAACAAAAGATTTTTTTTTAGTTTATACAGCAAGGTTTTATTGTAAAACTCCTCGTAGTTGAGGATTAAGTAAAAGATAATGATGGAAAGACATTATTTCCACATTAGCCGACATCACACGCGAGTGACCGACTGTAGACGGGCCATTCACGTTACGACAGTCGCACGATCGTCGGGTGTGAATGCTTTAGGCGCAAAACGAACAATACGTTCAAGGTCACGCATATGTTGACAACTAGTTGGCCCAGTTCTTAACTGTCTGCTGTGGTAACGGTAACAGCTATATACAATTTTCGCATACGAACACAGTTTATAAAAATCATCAGTGCGATGATCTTAGCGTGAATGGCCCTTTTAAAATGCCGTTGTATGCCTTTCGTTACGACTGTACTTGTATTTGCTTAACTTAGGTTTTTAATGACCGCATGTACGTAAACCTATATTTAAATTATTCAATTTAATTTTAATCATTATCATCAACACAATTTAATCTCACTGTCGCGCAAGAAAATGTTAGTTCTTTATTTTAAAAAATGCGAGAACTTGGAATTTTTGATAACTACATAAATAAAGTGGTTAATTACTTTTTCTGAGAGTAAACTTTTGCATTTTATACTTTTTGTATAGAATAAAAAAGTAATTATTTATATAGTGCACAAAATAAAAAAAAACATATTTTTGGAATTACACGTATAGGTAATAGATAAACTTCAACACAAAAACATAAAGTATAAATGGATGCTGATAAGCAATAACGTGTCAACCCACGACAAGTCGAATTCGGAGATATTAATGTATTCTGATAATGAGTCATGTCTTTCACATTATTCGAAAAAATTTCAAGTCATATAATAAGTACCTAAAAAGTTCTATAATTTAATGTTTCGAATATTGAAGTGTGATCCATATTTTCAAATATATAATAATATTAGAAAAACTTATTATTATATAAAACTTTTAGCTTTTAATTCATTTTACACCTTATTTTATATCTTATATAAATAGACAAGACAATATGGATATATAATATGTCTTCAAAAAAATTGTTTAGACTAAGTTTGACATTTTTAGACGCCTATTTCTCAAAATGAAGCCGTGTGGCTTGACACAGTATTGCTTATTAGCGTCCAATTACGCCATTATTTCCGATCAAGTTTTAATTGCACAATGTAGTGAAGAAACATAGACATTATAGACCATCTTGAAAATAAAAGTACGTTAGATAGTACAAAACATAAAGACAACTCTTATTTTATTATTTCCTCAACAGAAATATGAATTTCAAAATTAAAAAAATTCAAGCAAAATACGGACAAAGTTGAATATGTCAATAAACCGTGACGATTCCAATCCAGTCACAAAAACTAGACCCTCTAACACATATGTCGGTTGAATTAAACACACATGCGCGTGAAAAGCGGACGTCACAAGTCGATAATTTCCATTTAAATAAATAATTTGCCGGCACAATTCGAGACCGCCATGTGGGCGCGTGAAGCGGTCTAATGACCATTATAACTAGCGCGGTTTCACGCCTTCACTCACCAGGGCCATTTTAACTGACGTTAAAGATGATACTTTTCACAAAAACTATTTGTTCTAGCTTATAAAATAGTCACAGCTAATACGCACTTTATCGTTCATACGTCTATGACCTATAATAATTTTCTGTTTTAAAAAAATATAGTTTTTTTTTTTATTTTAATATCGAAAGTGAATTCCTATGAAAATTATTATAATTTTAAAATTCTATCAGCTATAAAAATGTTTAGTAATATTTTGCGTGACGGAATCTGCTCCAAAATTTTGAAGTGTCGGTCGACCTTCACCGACGGAGTACAGATAATAGGAGCACCAATTTGATAAACCAGTTTTGAGACTCAGTAAAAAACGAGCGACGAAATGGAAACAAGGGATCCCCTTCCAAAGCTCTTTGTTCTGTAACATCATATCACTGCTCGATATTCTTGAGATGAGACTTAGATGTAGTCGCAAAAGAATTGTATCTTAAAATTGACTCTTAAAAGTGAAAGGACATCTGTATTGACAAGGTCTCTATACAAATATCTGTAATAGTGAATTAGTGTTGTAAAACTATCTAAACAAAGAATGCTAAAGTTGTAGCAGCAATTATTTTTTCTGTAATTTTTTAGCATAATTATTTGATGTGACAGTAAAATTATATATAAACATTTTTATTAAAAATGTATTTATTGGTCTCATATTCAAAAGTGAAGATAAGTTCAAGGTTATTGCAAAATAATTCTTACAACATTGCGTGCGGTTCGACATCGCCTTCGGCCACGTCTCTGCAGTTCCGAGAAAACATCGTTAAACTCCATTTAAATTCACGTATTTTTTGGTAGCAAGATAATTCCAATAATTTTCACTGAAATTATAATAATTAGCTCCATTTATGATAGTAACAAACAAATAAAATGTTTCGAACACGCTGCCGGAGGCTTTCGCAGTCACTATTGTAAGCGCTGACTTTTTATGCGGTTAAAGCCTCATACATTACATATGCCGTTTAATTTCTGAACCGATAAAACTTTGTCATTTGTCTATGTTAAAATGTAAAGAACCGCAATGACATACGTCAAATTAAAACGACAATTAGAGAAGCAATTAAAGTGACATTTCATGCGATGCAATGAAAATATAGGCATCTACTCCTCTGTACTCGTCTGTGTATTAATTGATGTTTCAGTGTATTTTTTTCATTTCTGAGTAAAGAAGCTTGTTTGTGAGAAATTATTGTTACAAAGGCAATGGTCAATAAAATATATACTTATTTTATTATAAACGAACAAAAAGCATCCATCTAATAATAGGTAGGTAAGTTAGAGTTAGACAGGTTCTAATTTTGAAAAAAATATTTTTACTTAATATTTTTATATATATTTTTTTAATACTTATTTAGGTTATTTTATTTAAAAGATAACGTAGTTCTCTCGTAAATGATACTTAAAAAATACATAAAAAACAATGTAAGTAATAAAATCGGTTAAAGAAGAACACAGTTCTTTGTAACAATAGCAATAATTAGGCAAGTAATAAAATAAAACACTATAATTTGCCGTCACGAACAGAGTGCAACAGAACAATTGCGGCGCGCGGGTTTAGAGAAGATAGCGAGCGATTACAAGGCGCTGAGTGTTCGATCGTCACGTACTTACGGAGCGGCGCAAGAACAAAGCGGTGATATTAAACAATGAAAGGCCACAAAAAGTCCCATAATTCAATTTGCATCCCGCTAGATGAATGTAATCGTCGACAAGAACTGTGAGTATCGGAGCACTACCCGCGGGCGACGCTCCATGAGAACCGCTTTCGCCACTTTTCACACTTCTGCGAATCGATTAGATGCCTTTCCGTGACTCAACACGATCGCTCTAAAATATATTCTCTGGCGACTTGAACGACGCCGTAACAAGGCTTACACGCTGTAGTGCATATTTTATTTCTGTAGTCATGTATCGTTTGTGGATCGGATATCGAGCATGTCGACACCGTCAGGGCGCGTCTGCGAGGTGACTCGCGCATTATTATGATAATGCGGGCGGAGTCGATGGTATCGCTCGCCGCTATCCGCTCTCATAACACAATTGAATTAGCATAGCGCAGTGTCGGCCGCAGCGGGCGGTCTCAGCCACGCGACCACCTAAGTACATTACATTCGTTTCCATTTTGAAATTCTTATCGAGACTATTTTCGATTCATTATTCCCAATACACGTACTTTATTAAGTTATTAATGTTGAATTTGACGCATTTAACGCTTAAATGGTCTTAAATTACAACCGCAATTGGTTCTAAACTGTATGCAAAATGATTCTACAGCGAGTGGCAAGTTGCGGCTTGGATCGGTTATGAATGAGTAACATCGGACGTGCTGAATGAAGTGACCGCAGCGACCACAACGCTCTAGCGATGGGTTCATCATACCTAACATAACAGATAATTGTGCATGAGTGCATAAGACGTAATTATTTAGAGACACGTAACTTAAAACTCGTATACTTTTAAAGATTAACAATTAAGTGAGGACCCTTCCAGAGATCAACAATGTGAACATTGTGACCATTAATGGCAGGCGCGATTCGAAGCCCTCGAGTGAAGTGCGGAGTATTCATGGCGGTTTGTCTGCGTCGTGGAGGACATAAAATATCTGCGGAGGGAGCTAATGGTACCATTACGACCCTCTAATATTAACTATCTGGGATTTTGGGCGGTTTCGTTTTAAATGTCAATTTGTTAATTTTACGCAATAGTGTTTGTTTTTGTTGTTTGTTGTGCGGCGGATTTATTTCTTGGTCCAATAGATTAGTCGTTGTTGACAATGATTCCACGATTAGGCAAGAGTTTCACTAGTAAACTTTGCTCTCGCATTTTCGTAAAGATTTACATAAGTTTTTTATCATTACACCTGAGGGTTTATACTGTCCGTGCATTACATTTTCAAACTCACAACTTTCGTAAGGTAACTTAGGTAACGAGTTGGTTTATATCAATTACAAGAATAAAACTAGCGAACGTAATTATCTCCTTATGTTTTAACCGTATTTCAATTATATTACAAAATATTTATGTCTCAGTTAATTTATTGAAGGTATTTAACAAAAAAATCGCAGCAAAATTAATGAATGGGTGAAGACATTTTTATATCAAAATGACAAAGTACAATTAACTTTTTCACTAAACTTTACTTATTTCAAACATAAGTAGTTACCTCACTTTTAAAACGAGCGAAAATTTCTATCGCCCAAGCAGGAGCAAGTAGGTATATTTAACAGTCACTTGGACGAGGAAACACTATTTGTTTAAATCCGTCAGTCTTACACAATAACAAATTGCCAACGGAAAATTTACAGTTAAAAGCCGGATGCTACAGTTGATAGTTGCAATTTCCGATAGTACTTATAACGGACATAATGGGACATGTGCATGGTTACAGTTCGGTGTTGTTGCGGATTTATGGGATCCTTTCAATTGTTATTACTTTTCCTTTTATAAAAAAAAAAAATTAAAAACCCGACTGCGTAACCGGAATACAATCAGCAGTTCTGTAAAAGCCTGTAGTGAAAATCGTTACTATACAACTTTGAATCGTAACAGATTCGAAACGGTAATTCTGATTGAAAAATGATATAAGGAACCTAAAAGTAATTTTTAAATACCTATTCAACGATATAGATATAGTTGATATAGTTCGTCGAATTCATTTTTTTATTTTCCACATTATGGCGTCCAAATTCGGCCATTTTGATTTTTTCAAATCTTCATAATTTCTATGACATTTGAGTCGTTATGACGAGTCAAACGACATGTCATTTATTAAAATCGGCCCACGCGATCTGTCTAAATAGTGCCACATATGTACAAACCCACATACATTCATATTTACATACATACATAGACTGATAAACACATTACCCTCCCTTGCATCAAGCAGTCGGGTAAAAACTAACTGCCACTCACAATTTTACTCGCGTTTATGTTTATTATATTAAAAAATATGTTTTTGCCTTGCATGCTTACTCAATATCTTTCTCGATTGTAAATCAGTTTTTATGATTAATGCATAACTTGTACAAGCAATACAACCGAATTGATAATCACGATGAAAGCTCGTTATTAAAAACTTGTTATAATTCGACGAATTTAAGCATAAAATATGGAAATTTAAAAAGATTTTCCGCATATTTTCATAATATCTATGCTCAACGATCAAATATATTTAAAAGCTCTCAAAACATCATAAAAGTTATAACTAGACAGTGATAAGCAATACTGTATCAAGCTACACGGACATTATTTTGATAAGCCGTTAACCAAAGAATTGAATTGAATTAATTTTATAAAATGCCGTCTGAAGATTTCAAACCTATTTTCTTTATACGTTTGTTCGAAGAAGTTCCATCAATCCATCTTTTCCTTTTTATTTTGATAAAAGGTATAATTAATTAAAAGCAGATTGTTAAAATTAAAAGTTTTATGTAAGAATATATATTTCTAAGATATTATTTTATTGTATAAATAAAAATATGGAATTCACTTCAATATTCGAAACATTAAATTAAGGAACTTATTTCCGTATTTATTAAGTTTATATTATTAAGTTTTTGAATAATGCTAATCACATGACGCTTTATATATGGATTACAATATTGCTATCAGCGTCCAAATATGAAAATAGGTATATGAATTATTTAACTTCATTTCACAAAACAATTTAAAAAATTGGTCATTATCTAGATAAGCGAGTCACTTGTGGTTTATATCGGATTTGTTCCGGATGTTCGATGAGGCAGATCAGTTCGAGAGAAGCGACGGGCGGCGCCTCCGGGGGGCCTCCGCCTTTCTCTGTGAGCAACGTGCTAAATTAATTGTTGTCTTAACGCTCTTAGTGACACTTGGAAGAGGTATGTAAAAAATGTGTTTTTATACTTTTCGAAAAGGGAGTGTTTTGTTTTAGGGTAACTACATTTGTGGATGAGGGTGTATAAATTCTAGACGGTTTAGTCAAGTTTTGACTTATTTTCTGGTGATATAAAATATTTACAAAAATGGGTTGGATATAGCTTCTAATCTACGATATTAAATTGTTCATTATCGTTTTATTTTTCCAATATGTTTTTAAATACGCTTGCTTTAATACCTACATTATATATAACTGATAGTAGATTATTCTGGGGTCAATCGTAATCATACTGTTTCCTCGTGTTGTTAGTGCGATTGAGTAATCATTTTTCTAATTAAAATCAATAAAATAATTATTAATTGGAATTTATTTTTACTTTTCCTCGTATGCTCGTAATAAATATTCAATTTGCGCTTACGTTTTCCTTCAACAAGAAAAAACATGAGCCACTGATGAAATATCCTCGTCCGAACGTCATCACCACAAATAGGCAGCCGTGTTGGTAGATCGCGTCGACAGTAGAACAAAGGAAGCACCGCTCCTTCACTTCTTATCGACTAGTGGGTATTAATTAGTGGTGCGTCTTTGAAAATAACCTTCTCCGCTGTCGGGGCATCAAGTATTGACAGGGCGCGATGACGGCGCGGCGCCTGTACCCTCGTGACTTGCATCTTGCCTTCATTACCGCTACCCGCGCCACTAACAAGCCCGGCTAATGCAATGAGTTGCAAATATATCACAGGTGCTGTCACACGATTATCACCCCTTGTCCTTGAACTGAAGACCTACTTTGCCGTAACAGCTAAATGTTACCTTCAAACACAGAAGCCGACCTCAGCCCATTCTGATGACATTAATGACGTCCGAATCCGAATGGTACTTTACGGATCTATGGATATATTGGACTTTTTGAAACTGAAGATCATTTGAGTAATCTATATTCAAAAAACGGGGTAAATGTAAATTTCTGCGTTATTTATCAGGGTGAAGGTACTTATATAATTATATCCTAATCCTATCAAATATTATAAATGCAAATGTTAGTTCGTATGTTTATTGAGTTTGGTATCTTAAATATTCAACCGATCATGATGAAATTTTGTGAACACGTTATTTGGTGTACAGAAGAAGATGTGGGGTAACTTTTATCCGGAAATAGTAATGTTACTGAGGGATAGAATAATAAATTCTAGACGATCGTCAGGCATAACGACATTTACATTATTAGAAGACGCGGACTAAAACAAGTTTTTTTTTTTAGAGAATAGGATTAGAAAAGCAAAAACAGTTATCTATTTACAATTATGATATGTTGCATATTTCATGACAAGAAATAATAAAAAGTTAAATAAACCTTGACGGGATCGACATACGCAATGTATTAATGTTTATTCGCAGACTTATAATGATTGACTGCAGTTTGTACCCAGTGAATCATATCACAGTGTGAAATTGACCGGCGCGGTACCACCTTGCCCTTTCCTTGTGTGTTATTATGTTACTTCGTTCGCACATACATTTACTAAAGAGATGGCATATGAAAAAATCTTAATACAACAATTCTTAGCTCAATATTAAAACAATTATATTTTTTTGCGAGATCATTTTTGCTGCGCTTTTATGGGACTTGAAAATCGAATGTTCGAAGAGTTTTTAGATTTTGTCTTATTTATGTTTGATATATATATTTTTTTGTTATAACATTTTTTTTATGTTTGGAAAATGAATGTAAGTTGTAAAACCAACAAGTTTGTAATGGCATATTCAAGTCTTTTAACGATTTCTCACTTCAAGTTCTAAGTTACCACATCTTTTTGTCATTTGTTTAATTGTCATTTCTTGTATTCGAGACATTTATTACAGTGCGAAAGCCAGTTTTCACACAACAATTACTTGTGATAACTGTTCGAGAACGTGTAATATATATTTAGTTTTTACCTTAAATTGTCTTTAGTTTAGTAGCATTAATATATGTGTAGGCAGTATTTGAAAGTCTTAAAGCCCTGGGATTATAAAGAAGTACAGCCTGTACTTTGACCAACCTTATTTTGGACCTTGACCATGTCTTATTTAACAATTAAAAAAATCTTATTATTGCGAAACAAAATAATTTCCACAAACATTTATTATAAAGATAAATAAAGACAAGTTTTTGATTTCATTATAATCGCTTAATCCGGCCCTGTGCGTAAGTACAGAAACGGTAGCATAAATTCATCAATATGAAGATGTTTCTGGAACATAAAAGTATACTTTATTATCTACTTACGTTAAATTTCATGTCATTTTCTTGACGTGAGTAACAATCGTTATTTAGTATGCTAATACTGATATTATATCCAGCACCTTTCTCCGTTAAAGCAATCAGCTGTTTCCAATCTTGATAATTATATGACATAATTCGCCATCAATATCATCGATTCATGACAGCCATTAATATGTATAGTCGAGTATATTAAAAGGTCATTTGTGGGGAAGGCAGGAAACCGTAGCGTCCCTGCGGTCAAGCCGTTTGAGCTGTTTTTACGCGTCGAGTTTAAAAACAGCAATAGACATGTCCTGAATAAATTACTCTATGTCCATTCTATAGCCAATACAATTACTGATACAATTTCCTACGTTCTCGCGATTTTAGCTCTTATAGCAAGCACCGTATAGGTTTCTTTGGCATCTGCTCTTGCGTTTTAATCTATGCTACACATTATACCAAAGTGGTATGCAGCATTTTAACTGCCTTTTATATACATTTTCTTTGTTGGTTTTTTGTTACCGATAGTTAAGTAAATTAAACATGGCAAATTGTGAAGGATGCTTGTTTAAAATAAATAATTTTAAATTAAAAATTGTTTTTTTTTAATACAATTTGTGATGCACTAATAAGGCATTAATGTAAAGTTCACGTGCGATGGACATACCAAATGTCAATTCTATAAATGGATATGAAATTATGAAGGTGCGTAAAAACCTATTTATTTTAAGAACTAAACAACGTAAGTTATAATATTTATTAAGCGTAACTTAACTATGCGTTGTCTCTTTCTTTCTTGCAAGATGTGTATTTAGACTAACAAAGACAACACATTTTTGTAATAGGGATGTACGGATGTTCTATAAATTAGATAATTGTGCATGTTAGTACGTATTTTATAAAAAAATAATATTTTGGATTATTTCCTGGTAGTGCAAATTAAACAATGCAAAGATATTTGTGCGGTATCAATTAATAGATATGAATATTTTTTGTATGAGACCAACTGTATGATAACAAGAAACATGATATTTAGACTAATGCAACTCATTCTGCACTTTTCATTGGCTTGATTATGAAATACTTTTTAAATGATATTACTTCATGATATTCTTACTTAAATAGCAAAAATCATCTTCACCCATAAATTTAAATGATATTTTCTATTCGCCTACGAAACCCTGAAAAGATAACTAAATGACAATATTCTCCGTGCACAATGTGGGAATTAAGTAAGTAAATCTCTGTTGAAATTGGGTGTAAAATTATTTCCACCAGAGAATTGCTCGAGTCACTCAATAAATTTCTTAAAACACTTAACTTGACAGATTCGCACGTCATTACCCGATGTTTTTTCTACGTATTGTGTCGTACTCGCATTGTTAAATTTGTCGCGCGGCAGACGTTTCGTTGACGGATGCTAGCATAAATAACTCTGTGGAGATTTAACGAACGCTTAATTTATTCTTACTGGTTTGTACGACGTTTAATGAACGTCAACTCAATTTGTTTTGCTCTTATGTTCTTAAAATTTAGACTCCAATTTTATTCATTTTGAGGATTTTTTTATGTATTACGGTATATTTCATATAAGTGTGTAAATCTAATTACACGTAAAATAATCATTTATACTCAGGAAACTTAATGTGTCTTGCGTTTTCGTGTTAAAATTCATCATTGCCAGATTGATTGACAGGTATGGTTACTGCTATATCCAAATGAATTATAACGTCATATTTTATAATTTATATCTACCTAGGTTTAGCACTTACCAAACAAAAGGATTTTTCAAATGGGTTTGTAATCCGTCAAACAAACATTTCAATTTCATATAGGTATTACTTAAAAATAACCAAAATTTGCTTTGAGCCTAATTACAACCAATAACTCTAAAAACGAAGTCAGGCGTTATAAAATTGTTTTAAAAAAGTTCTAGCACGTCAGGTTTTAGAGTGAGTTTGCGAACTGTATATTGTAGGGACTGTTTGCGCTTTTAGATTTAATATAGACAAAATATAGACTCAAACGTTTGATAATAGATGGCGCTGTATTTAGTCCATAGCAAACGGAGCAGTATATTGTTTACGAACTCACACTAGGGTCTAGTTCGAAGAAAACCAACAAATCTAAAACGGTAACAGAAATCACGTGAGGATTTAACGGTCGGCCGGTATGTCGTCGAGCAGTAAATATAATTTCCTCGACAGCTTCATTTAAATACCTTTTGTCAATGAACGGGTTAAACACGTCGTTGCGACGATAAAAAAGATATATGGCGGGGTGCCGTCGCTACCGTCGTTGGTGAGGATTTATTATTTTCATAATTGCTTCATGAGACAAATATTTTAATTAGATAAGTTTTAATGAAGTGCTGACGGCTGGCGTTCAATTTTTCTATTATTTGTTTGGGTTAAAATATTAATTGTTTTTATTCTTTTGTAAAAACTTTCTTAGTTTTTATGCACATCATATTAATTTAAGAAACCTAATTATATAAAAAAAGAAAACATCTTTAAGTAGTTTTCATTTTATAAAAACTTTAAAAACCATTCTCAAAAAGCACATCCAATACAAACACTCCAAATAACCATAATCTCTATTTAAAGTGTTTAATCTCACCAACAAAAGGATTCCTACTATCAAAAGTGACAGATCTCGCGAAACCTTTATACCGTTAAGCTAATAAAGGTAACTTCAGAACGGATTTGTCGATTTCTAGCACTCGGGAATGACAAAGCATGAAGCACCTTAATCCCGACAACAGCCATTTAAGGGCATTACAAATAAAAGTTTGCCGGTTCGGCTCAATGCCACAATGGCCATTGACGGGACACCACGCTGCGAGCGTTGAATGGGCCAGCGCCAAAAAAATCTATTAGACACGCATAATGGATTTGATGTATCGATGTGTCCTCATCGATTTACGAATGTTATTCTTAACTGTATATTGATTTTATTAGATCTTTTGTTACGTTGGCGGCGGTTCTGTGACATTTTTTTTTTAGTCTATGGCCTTAATGATCTTATGTTGTATGTCGTTATTGTTCTAATGTTATTATTGTTTATTTATAATACAATTTTATAAGACTATTTATTTATCATAGAATCCTACTAGGTAATGGAAAATAATTTTACTGAAGCGGATAGCTCCATTTGATGCACGTTATCTTCATTTCACGAAAAATATGTATCTATTTATGGGATTAAACAAAACAATGTTTAAAAAGTTTTTCAAAACATGTGTTTTTTCTTGGAAAATTTCAAAAATAAATAATAATTATTGGTTCAAATAAAGAAGACAATTAGGAAGCCATGGCAAGTAATAGTTTTGCAAAAACTATACGTCTTTAAGGAATAGGAGAAATATCTTCTTATACATAAAAATTGTAACAGTACGTTTTAAATTAAATTAAGTAGATATATTGAACAAATAAACTCATATTAACCGATAAATTGATATACATATCAATATCGATCACGATAATAAGCTAACAGAGTATCGACCATTGTTCGTGAAATTATCAAATAAATTTGTATCGGTGGAATAGAAAGATTACTTTCAATTGTAAATCATTAGAACAATACCTCATTGTTCTTCGTTTCAGCGCTTCATAAATCTAATAACCGCGTACCGGCTTTCAAATAGAAATTGATATCCGATTGATACAGTCGCCAACAAATAACTTATGGCCTGCATTGAAGAAAAAAATGACATTTATGTTTTGTCAATAATTTGTGAGGTTTATTAAAAGTGCGTGTCTTATGAAATTTTTAAATGATAAAATAGAAAAAAATATTGATGATTTCATTGCCAATTATTGAGATGATATACATAGATCCAACTTTTTTAGGTAGTTAAGTAAATAGTCTATAGGTATAGATTCGGTATGATAAAATAGAAAAAAATACTGGTGATTTCATTGCCAATTAGGTAGTTAAGTAAACAGTCTTCAGATACATAGGTATAGATTCGGTATTGAAAACAGAACAATAGCTATAATATAAACGTATTTATACTATTAATTGGTTACAATTTGACTGCTTCCGTACGGATTGTTAAAGTCATTATAACTAAAATAAATAGATATATATAATGTGTCAACCCACAAACAGACAAATTCGGAGATATTAATGTATTTTAATAATGCATCACCTATTTAAAATTATTAAAAAAAAATTCAAGTCATATAAACTAAATAAGTATGTAAAAAAATTCTCGATTAATTGTTTCGAATTTCAAGTTCGTTCCGTATATTGCAATTTATATAATAATCTATATATATATAAATATTTGAAATATATTTATTATATTAATATATTAAATACATCATTCTGCTTTTATTTCATTATACCTTTTATCGAAATAGAAAATAAGAGATGGATATATACTTCTTCAAACAAATTTATTAAGAATAGCTTTGACATCTTAAGAGGCCATTTTCTCAAAATGAAGTCTGTGTGGCTTGAAACAGTATTACTTATCAGCATCCATATATCCTATTTAGGTAGTTACATCTGGATCTACATCTGAATTCCGAAGTCCATACCAACCAAACTATCGTTACATTTATTATTAAAATATAATCATATATAAATTTCTTTACAACTGTACTTTGCAATATTCCGATACCGGGGACAAATATTTTGGCGAGGGAAGAAGCTAGGGCGGGGACAATCGCTAATACGCTAGAAGAGTGACGTGCTTGATTGAGTGTGCTATTGCTTTCGAAAATTCTTTTTTCAAATTTGACATTTGGTGATGTGTCACATTAGCCAGTATTATTTGTTGATTTTGACAGAATGACACTTTTGTTGCAAAGATTTGAACTATGAAAGCGAGAAGCTCTTAACTGAATTTACACATTATCGTAAATTGTTTATTTAGGTTTAATAAAAAAAATATTCGCTGTTAAAATAGAACAGTATTTTACGTGAAGGCACTTATGTCTTATTTGGTTCTATTAAAATCAAAAGCTACAAGTAAATAAATGTATTGCATAGGTACCTACAGAGGTTTTTTTGGATGGATGTCTAATTGAAAATATAGTAATATATATTTACTGTACTTTAATAAATATACTGTTATCTTACTAGAAATACTTATAATAATACTACATGACTCTCTCTCATGTCTCTACGTCGTTACAAAATAATAATCATGACTAGTGGGCTGGTGGCAACTGTTTACCGACGGAATAAATCTATGCTGTATATTTATATATTTCATGTATTTATTATTATTCGTTATGTGACTTATCGTAGATAATAAAAACTAAGTATTTACACTATTAAGTATAATATAAAACTAAATTAATCTCTATTTAAGTACCAAGAGTTTTTTTTTAATACTATGTAACTAAAAAGTATTTTTATTACAATTACTTTAAGATTGTTCTTCCTGCAATGATAAAAGTTAAATAGGTATAGGTACTGTGGTTAAGAGCAGCGATTTACAAATTTTAATAATGATTTTTTTTTATTTTAATATTAATTAGTATTAAGAGAAAAACAGGAAATTAATACAAACGCAATAAATACCAAAATACCCTACCTAATATAAAAATGCTTCTTTGTAATTTTTTATGATTTCCCTGAACAATAACAATGATCATATGTTCCAATAAGAATTTCATTGTATTTAATAAAAATGAAATCATACTTTTTGGATTCGTCGTTCGTATTATATAAGATTTAAAACTCTTTTTTTGATATATACAAATACCTCTGGTTGGATAAAATTATATTCTAAAAAGTAAATATAAGGCATACCACCTCACTTACAATAGTTGTAACTTGTAAGAAATAAGAATCATATTTAATTAATACGAGAAACACGGTAAAAACATTTGAAAAAAGGACTCTACATTGTGATAACAGAAACATTAGAACTATATTTATATAGATAAAAAATAGTCAAACTTACAATAGACTTATTCGGCGGCGCCGGCAGCGGCGCGTACATGTCGGTAATCATTGTCCACTAAACGCACATTTCAATACAACCAAACAATAAGCCGCGTCTACACGATACGCGGCGTCACTCGGAGACGCGTTCGCATGACGTCTCGTGTCGCGGCGCGCGAGCATACGTTTACGAGTGCGGGCGAGTGCGCGACGAGGGGGGGCGGGGGTGGGCGGCGCGACCAATCCCAGCCTCTTATCCAACCCCGCCCACGCTACGCCCCGCCCACAAGGTCGCCACGTATATCGATCGCACGCGCGACTCCATTTTATTTCGGCTCCCTCGATTTGCATAAACTTTTTTGTTTCAAATCGTCGATAAGACCTCGATTATTGCCTACTTTGTTCTAAGTATATGTCTGATACTTTGTAAACTTGTGTATTTGTACATGATTATTTTTATTTCGTGATTTAAAAACATTTTAAATTAATTTTGTTACAACATTGAACATTACAACTAATAATATTTAATTTACGGTATAAAAGGAATATATGTAGGTATATATTGGGTAAAAATCGATCAAACTCTACCTTAAGGACGATAGGGTGACCAAGAGGCATGACTCTAACTGACTATTTGCCACCTTGATTCTGCCATAACCAGTAGGTATGAAGGCATCAAAATTTCGGGCTCTATGGGAACTTACATTGATAACATTACATTGATATTTAATCAATAAAATCTTGTAGGTATTCAATTGATAAATATTTAACACGTAGGTTTTATTTAGAAAATAAAGTAAAGGTTACCTACTAATAGGTACCATAGTAAAAGAGAAAAAAGAAATAATATAGATCATTAATTACTTTTTACACTTATATCTTCTTAAGTATGTAGTATCACGTCAATACTATCGTTAAGTAACTTATATCATATACAGTTTCCTACACCTCTTAGTACCTATGTAGATAGATAATCTAATTTACTCGCGAACAAGGTGCTAAAGATAATAAAATGAAAGACTCGCCACAAAAAAGCTTATAAACACAACCAAATAATTCATAATGGAACAAAAACACTAAAGGTAAAACCTCCACCTGACATAAAAAAAATAGGATAGCGCCCTTCCGCACCCCAAAAAATACATCGAACCGCTAAATGTATCCGAGAGAAATGTCGTCGCTTTAAGAATAGCTTAAGCGGCTAATAGTTTTATGACACGCATAACACGGAGATTCACATCAAAAATTAAATCATAACCATCTTTATTCCCTTAACATAGGGTCCAATATCCTTTCAATATTCAAACGGAAATAACAGTCGCAGGGCATTAAAGCGACATTAGACAGGGGAGCCATCCAGTTTATAAGGTAGTAAAACTCTAGGTGTCCGGGGCGAGGGGGGATTAAAAATGGGCGTGTCCGGGATAACGAAATAAAACGCCCGGGGCTCGACCGTGCGAACTCCGCTTAACGCAATAAACATTTTAATTTGAACACGAAATTCACGCTGAGATGTAAAATTACAGCTCGAGTGGGCGGCGAGGCAAAGGAAATCGAGTTATGAGGATATTTCATATGCAATGCCCTTATGAAGATAAATATGCTTTTTTTCGGAATGAGAATTACGGTTTGATCTGAATTGTCTTGCATATGCTTAAGGTACTTAGTATTGGGGTAGGCAAGAAGGTGCAGTGATCTGTGTCATTGGAGGTAGGTAAGATCGCAAAAAGATTTACAGGCTAAGTTATAGGTAGGTACTCACATTGGTAATATTTCCGAATTCATTTCGGTTCGAAAATTTATTTTAGTGTAAACTCTTTAAAAACTTTTGAAATGTTATATGGAGCAAACACAAACGAATTAATAAAAATAGATCTAGAATAATACGAATACTACGTTGTGTAGTAGATCTTTGCTATGTGTAATCTACCGAATATAATTCGTTTACGGGCTAGCTCGACCGGGGCAGTAATACATTCTCACAGAATATTACTTCGAAGTAGCTAAAATAACTGCGTTTCGTAGTGAGTGAGAGAGTCAAAAGCCTGCACCCACGCTTAAATTCTTTCCTTACTTCCTATTCCCCTTAAGCTGACAATGGATTCCTGGCTCCTTTGGTGTTGCCACTGTATATGTATATAAACAGCGACGATCACTTAACATTAGATGACCTGCCTGCTCGTTTGCCCGCTTCTGTGATTAAAAAATAATTCATGGGTCAAGGAGAGAGGAATATGTATTTAGTTTAGAATGATTAAAAGATTAATAATGAATAACACGCAAACTGTAAAGTATTATAATATGTAGTTTTAAACACTCCAGAAGTGAATAATGAAAAGACTTTAGATTAATAATACTTTTACTTTCCAACTTTTATATTCATTACATCGCCATGTTGACCTCTTCCCTAGTAATGAGTTGTTGATATCAACAACTCATTACTAGGGAGCTCTCTAAGTTACATATGGACGCTGATAAGCAATACTATGTCAAGCCACACGGACTTCTTTTTGAGAAAATAACGCGCGCCGAAATATGTCAAACCCATTAATGATAAATTTGCTTGAAGAAGTTTATATCGATCTTTTTTGTTTTATTTTGATAAGAGGTATACTGAATTGTAAGCCGGTTGGTATACTAAAAAGTTTTAATTAATAATAAGTTTTTCAAATATATTACATTGCATATCGCCTATGCACCGAACACATTTTGATGACTAAAAATTTTTCGATTAAGGTTAAATATGTGAGGGATTATTACACACCAAAATCTCTGAATTTGAATATTTGTGGGTAGTTGATATTGTTCCTAATCAGCATCCATATGTAGTAGTTCGTTGAGGGCAGAGTACAGGCAGATAGATATAATCAAGAGCAATGTATCAGTAAACAGTGTCCAGATTCAGCGATACAGACGGATCGGACTGGGCGGCGACCAGCGACACAAATGACCGGCGGAAGCAGCGGAAGTGAACGACGCCGGAGCGTATCATCGGCTAACACGTATCATACGTTTGTGATACACATGCGGATACATCACACGTTCAATAACAAAGAAATAATGAGCAATAGTACAAGCTTTTGCTGGAACCTCGCGGCTTCGCTCGTACCAAGCTAGATTTTTCATGCCCTTAAGGAGTAAATATTATAAAATCCTTTCTTTTTAATAATATGGTAGTATTACTTATATTAGTAGTATTATTATAGAATATGGTAGTATTACAATGATCTTAATTAAACAGTTAGTTACAAGACATATCCAACCGATTTATCGGTGTGCAAATATTATAGTCACATGCAATATAATTTATACAATCGAATTATTAAAGTTGACATCCAATATTCCATTTATTTTACATTTATGTGTGAAATTTAACTATAAGAGATTCTTAGTGCCTATGTCATAATCTGCGTGTCAAATTTCAGCGCAATCCGTTCAGTTGTTTAATGTTGTTGGATGCTGATAGATCAGTAGAACTGTTCCCTTTTATATATTATATCTAAGATCAAAATAAAGACAGAGGTAGAGCTTTGCTGTAGCTCTATGAATACAGCTCATGCACGGGTTGGTTCGACAGGGATAACTTTCTTTCAAAAAAGATCACAGCGAAATAGCTTATATAATATAATAGGTTCGTTTCATACGATTAATGAGAGAGCTAGAATTCCTCCTCCACAATTCCTTTACCAACTTTCTTGTTCCATTTATTCCTTTTTTTTTTTAAGTTATTATCTGACGATACATGATCATGAAAAAAAACTAATATATGACTGTCTACAAACACAAACGGATTTAAATGAAACCTAAAGAGAAAACTTATAAAACTCCTAATGGAATGAAATAAGATTTATAAACTTTATCGAATATAATATTTCAGTATTCATTACTTACAAATATATACACTTAAAAAAAGGAGGATGTTCTCAAATCGAAGTGTATGTTTTTTTAACGTTTATTATCTCACGTCTCCGTCATTTATGAACCAATTTAACTTTTTTTTATTTGAAACGGTGTATCTCAGTTTCGCCCAATAGAAGTTATATCAAAATCGACTTAGTAGGTAGGTCTTTATATGGAAATAACTGCAATGAACATTAAAATAAAAAAAATTGCGTATTTTGTTTATTTTTTAAGCCTTAGTTCTAATCGTCATTCTTGACACTTAAGCGGATAAAATTCAAACAATTTGCAAGTAATAAATGTTTCAATATCTCATAAACTATATCTTTAAAAACAAACGTTTGGTATTAATAAACAGAATAATGATAATCGTATATAATAAAAAATTAAAATCTTACTTTTAGTAAACGAATGTTGTGTGAAAAACTACTAACAACTAATAATCGTGTTGGTCGTGTGTCTGACACTCGTTACAAATTGTATCTATTTTAATGACAAAGATAAGTTTGTTTTAACAACTACAACTGTTATATGTAGTTAACTAATGTACGTAGAACATATAATTTCAATAAAGTTAAAGGTGCTACTGAATATGCATTAGTGTTTTATTTGTTTCTAACTTATTAGTTTTTGCCCGCGGCTTTGTTGGTTGTTTTTTTTTAATTCTCCTCTATTCGAGATAGGCAAGGGCTTATGACCATACAGCCTTGTCATTATTTTTTTAATAATCTCAGCTTTGCTCGTTAATATATGTATGTAACGAGATTTGTTTAGCCAGACGACTGTGCAAAAGTTATTTCTATATCCCATGGGAATATATCCTTTTTTAGCTGAAAATCTATTTCAAAATATATGGCTTAATCCAAAAAAAAGATAAAGTACCATAATAGTAGGTGTGATATGTATCTTTATTGGACCCCTAACAATGCAAAATTTCACAATAATCCGTTGAAGTTTGAAGGGTAACAAATAAACTATCATTAGGATTTATAATATTACTTAAGATTGATATTGATGTGGTATATAATTTGAGCATAATTACAGGCATCATGGACATTTATAAAAAGAGCTCTTAATTTTTATGTAAACTCGTACTAACCTTGTAAAACCGTGTAATGCTAGATAGGACGCTAAGTACAGAACTGCGGTCTGGCAATCAAAAGCTGAGCACATTTTTGACAATTCTGCTATAAATGTGTAAATAGAACACACAATTATTTATGCAACTATAACGTTGTAAATTAATTTGACGTACTAAGACAATTTATAGTAGAGTTTCAGTTACCTAAATATCAAATAATGTAGATGTCTAAAACGTTGCGTAATAAATCGCGTTTAATAAATTTTACTTTGTTGTTTGAAGTACTTCATATAATATTATATCAATCAATCAAAAAATACTTTATTCAAGTAAGCTCTTTCTTACGAACACTTTTGAATCGTCATACATGAAAATAACAAAAAAATATATATATTTAGATTATCATTATATTATACTGAAATTTACTTAATAACAACTACTCACCACTAAAAAGTTAATAATCCTTTTTTAGTTTTTAAGGTTTGATGAAAATAAATACGCACGTACTAATAAAAAAATTATGAATCAAATATTGACATTTACAATTTTCCCCAAAAGTATATCTATCATGGTAACATTTACAGTACGCTGTTTTCGACTTATTGCGTAATACATAATATATAGCGAGAAAACAGTATACGTTTTGCTCTTTTATAAGGATTTATGTAAGTTGTATGTCATTGGTTTACATCTGAAAGAATTTACCTGTGAAGTGTTTACCTTATAAAAATAAGACTCACAGCTTACGTAAGACTACTTAGATAACTGATGCCAGATTACAGAGTTGTTTTATATCACAACAATAATAAGACTTACTATATTCTAGTGTATTCTAGTCTAATATTTACTTACTTTGTCTTTACTGACGAATATACATTTGTAACTATTTTCCTTCTCAATATAACGTAACATAAAGTGCCATAAGAAGGTGACTTTAACCTCCCACATCTCCCCTTTCGTCTTAAACCTTATATACAAAAAATAAAACTAGTCTTTATGTCTTTAAGAATACGGTTTGTATTCCGATGATATCGTGAATATATTTTGGTTGGAATATATACCGTAATTTCAGGGTTTCTTATGTCAATTGTCATAAAGGCGATAATAGAACGGAAAATACATATACCTATTTATCTAATATGAAGTCGACAAGCGCTCTTGAGTAACTCAAGGTACCCATGAATTTTCTCAGCGTTTTGTATGTGTCATGGATAGCCACTTGAACCAATCTTCGCTTAAGGAAATGTTGAATGAATGAAGTTTTAGTATCTAAGTTTAGTGAGCTTTTTTATTTGGACTTTTTAATGTACGTTACAAAACCTGATTAAATTAGACAAATTTTATATTAATTATAGCAATAGTGTAAAAAAAACTTCCTTGTATAATATGGCCTCTGGTACGCATTACTATGTCAACCCACGCGGATTTTATTGTGACAAAATGGCGTCTAAAGATGTCAATCCTATTTTTAAAATTTGTTTTTTTGTGTAGCTGGATTTCATACAGGATGTTTAATATACATACTTTTAATTCATATTTGTATGTATTAATAAAAAAATTTAAAACAGTACCTATCGAGTTTCTTGCCGGTTCTTCTCGGTAGAATCTATATTCCGAACCGGTGGTAGCTTTTCATTATAGTTAGGTAGGTTAGGTTAGGTAGTTTAAGTTTTATTTTTTATTTGTTTTGACGTTTCAAAAGTGCTTGTAAAAGGCTACTTGAATAAAGTATATTTTGATTTAGTTTCAAGTATTATTCATCTGTTCTTCCTTTTTGATAAAAGATAAAACTAAAAGATATAATAAAAAGTTGTACCTAATATATAATAAACAATAAGTTTTTCAAAAATATGAGTTTCTTAAATGTTGCAAGATATGGAACACATTTTAATATTCTAATTTTATTTTTAGTCGATAACAGAACATAGCCTTGGCACGTTCGCGCTAAGGCATGCAATAAGTAGGTAAAATCCGTTTATCTATTGCTTCTATAAAACCTAACCTACGTATAGGTTTATGCGAAGCTACCAATACATTCTATTTAATATTTTACAAACAATAATAATTTGTAAATAAATTGTAATCGCATAGTAATACATTGTAAGAAGCAATAGATTTACGTTGAAGCTCACAATTCGGCCACACGCGATCTGTGCGAGCCCGCAGCGCATGCGCAATAGTATGGACATTGTTCCTCTACGTTCACTGTTATTGGTTATGGCCCTTTGAATTGAATATCTTCACCACGTTTGAATAACTTAAAATATCTTTTACCATAGATAATACTTTCAATATAGTGAATTTATTTAGAAGAAATTATATCTATATTATATAATATAAATTGTATTTAATGAAATAAAGTAATATGTTCGTGTTGGACTTTACATAAAAATGTATGTTACGAAAATAATAAGTCTATTTGTTTAATGGTTTTTTATAAAAAGTTCGTATTTTTATTGTGTTGGAATAAATTTTACACGTATGTATCTGATTCACTTAGGTACCCTTGTAATAAATACAAAATGATAATAGTTATAAATTCATTTAGAATTTTAACTATTTAGCGCCGTCGTACTCGTTTGGGTACATTTCGTTTTTGTAAATTAACTTTTACATACGGACGATTCAATAAGTTTGTGATCGCTGTACTCGTGCGAGTACACTCTTTAGAAACTATCCAGAATAGGAAAACATTTCTTTTTCCTTTTGTATTTAAATATCTCACTAATAATTTAAAAAATAAATGATTTGGGTTTAAAATGCTGCTAGTGTCATATTGGCGCTTAATAACTTGAATTTATACAAAGCTTTTTTCTCATGTTTACCAAACTAATAGCACTTTTTTGAGTGACATATTTTTATAATAAAAATTTTATATTACACAAGCCGCTAGGACCAATAATATAAATTATGTATTAAATATCAAAAAATAAATTAATATTAAATTACACTTTATTAAGCACGTGAATTTCGCATCGCATAACCATAATAGATTAATTTCTTGGTTAATCAAGCATCTAAAGTACTACATATTTAAATAAAACAAATGAAAGGAGTCAGCCTCATCTACACTTAAGGTGAGCATTTGCAATTTGCTTAATGATGATGCAGGGAAACATTTGCCTTGGGGTGAATGTTTTTTTACCTAAATATCAAGTGGTCGAGTAAAAATAATTGAATTATTTAAATATGGAACGACTAAATGAGATAATCAATCACGAGTGAACGTGAAAAATTATGTTTTCAGAAAAAAAAAACATTGTCGTTATAAAAATACAGGTTTTAATAAAACCGTTTTTGTGTTCTTGCGTATGTGGCGTAAATGGTTTAGCGGTAGTTTTTTTAAGTTTATGTATAAACGTGAAATGTATAAATTGATTTTCTGTAGAAATGACCATAACTATTTATAAGTACAATATTAATCGTAGCAATAGTTTTTTGAAAAAGTAAAACTTTTTAATCTTAAAGTAAATATCAGTTTTAATTGAGTTAATTGACAGCAAAAAAAATATTGTTATTATTTGAAAATGTCGTAATTCTATTGTTTAAATAATGTTAGCCTTATAATTTGGCTCTATACCTGTTATGTATTATTTTTACTTATTTTGTACATTTTTAAATATATTTACAAAAAATATGTAAAAATATATAAAATAGATGTATCTACTGGTCGCGTAGATGACCTCACGCGTCCAGCAGTTAAGGCTCCACGCTGAGGAACCTCCTCACTATGCGTGCCTTCTCAAGAAACACTGCGTTTTGTATCCTACCCTTGATCCAGCTCAGCGAGAGTTTCTTAAGATGTTGATATCATATATATCATTAGATAACGAAATATACAGTAGATACATATATATCAAATACAGATAAAAGTTCAAAAGCATTCCAGACGTTATACAAATGAATACATCAATCACTTGTGTGTAATTATTATACACATGGAGCAAATATAGACATTTCTCATAATACTCGACATAAAATCAAACTAAATTGTCTTTTAAGACTCTTTATTTATAAGGGTTAAGCATAGTGTATGAAACAATCTTTATGAATTACGTATATACATATAAGAATATATTATACATACCAAACCTTACTACCATACAAATATTATAAACG
Organism: Hypolimnas misippus; assembly: GCA_037950945.1. Classification (NCBI taxonomy): domain Eukaryota; kingdom Metazoa; phylum Arthropoda; class Insecta; order Lepidoptera; family Nymphalidae; genus Hypolimnas; species Hypolimnas misippus. Next base: position 6,186,619 of record JBBEEQ010000024.1, read on the forward strand.
CGATAGTAACACTGGCTGTATGTCTGCTTTCCTGTATGCTTATTAAGTTTTTACGACAAAATCGAATTAAAAAAAGTTTGTATAGAGATAGACTACAATTTAGAGAAGAACATGACCAATTCTTTGGCGCGAAAACAAAAGTCAAATGGGTAAAAAAGTAAATGAAATTTTCTACACAAAGTCACGTGGACTAGTTACTAATAACAATATTATGAATCACAGAATCAATAACGTGAATGATGCATTTGAATGAGACATACTTAAGTAAATGATTTAAATTATAATTATTGTCTTAGCATGTACGTACCTAATGTTTAAATACCATATTAAATCATGATTGACGATATTAAAGTTAAATGGTTATATGTATTTCATTTCTTAAGAATTTTGCTTTGAAATCTTACATTAGAATATTATTAACGAAATTGCAAAAAAAAAAATATTTTTGTATTTCTTCAAAACCAATTTATCGACCCTTGAAAACTTTTAAAATATCACGTAGAGCAAAAATTATTACACACGAATTATAAAAATTTTTATATCAAGAAGAAAACCATCATCCAACTATGCTATTTTCTATTACGCAATAGAATTATAAAATGTTAAATTATCTACTTTGAATGTTGCAAAAAAAAAAATTAAATATCAAAGAACGCGATCTAATCAATATATAATAACAATTTCAAAAACGAATCACCATTCAGATAGTTCAGAATAATCGTTATTTCGTCGAAGTCCTTCATTGTGTGTCACGTGGTAATGCGGCCCGTGACGAATGAATTACTTGCACCTCAGTACAATAGCCATTTCACAGTATCGACGTCCAATCAAAACAAATTACCGATTTCGTCATTCGATATTCGTTCCGATATAATTTCCTCGGTTCGTGCTCGAAAATCGCGATAGATTGTTGGACATATTTTATAACGGTGGGAAGAAGACAATGGCTGCTTTGATAACGTCAATATAGTGCAATAACCTGATTTTATGTAATGGATGGTCTGTTAATAAAACCCGAATTCTTTATTCATAGATATGTGTGTTTTTATCAACTATAACATGAAAAAGTTTTTTTTTAAGCAATGAAGAGACGAAATCTTAAAATTAAAAAAGAAAGTTATGCGATATAACTTTGTTCTTTGTTAGAAAAATAGGTCTTTATACCGAAAACGATTGAATATAAATTCGTGTGGATTGTTTATGTTTTACGAAAATAAACCTACGATAAGTGAGGTGAATGTGCTAAAAACTTTTACGAAATGCATTAACCTTTGAATAACTTTAACTTGACTGCATTTAACTTTTCATAGGAGTACTTTAAACCTTAAAGATTAGTTAGCAGGTACTAAAATTAATGTTACAATAGTAAATTGTAATAAGTTTAGTACTTACTAAGATCTTCATGTCCTTGGGATCCGCGGACACGGGGTCGATACTAACCTGAAATCAAAACAATAACGGTTAGCTACAATATAAATAAAATATTATTTTATCAAGCCTGTACTAGCTAATTGTTATATAATTATATAAATTTAACAATAATAATGACTATCGTTATCAAAACATGTCACGTGTTCACAGTTTTTGTACAAAAATCAGCAATTAACAGTTAGAATGTTACCTGCTCTACTCTGATCAGATTTTTGACAGTTAAAGGAGACCTTTTCATACAAAAGTCCAACATCAATTACCAAAATATAGCACGAATTGATAGCGATAGTTTTACATAATTAGCTCTCTACTTTAGCTATAGGTACGCTTTGCTGTATCTACATAAATATTCTTTAAGTAAAACTAAAAACGAAAGAAGTTTTTTACGAAAAATCAATAAGTAAAACATTAAATTAACATTCAAAACCGTATAACGAACATCAAAAGATATATCAATGAATTTAAAATTACACCACATGCAAAGGTTACCCGACTCTATTTCAAACGTAGCACAAAAACAGAAACTAATTAGAAAGTCCCTAAAAAGTTATCATAAGTCCGTGGGTACACGAGCGAATTTAATTTAGAAGGTTTTTAATTATGGCAGCGGAGTCGGCCAGTTTCGGCGCCGAGCGGCACAGCCCTGTAATTATGGCCAGTAATTGCGAGGCCATGGCCGAGGCGAGACTGAGTCCCTACGCCGGCCGTCTAGCTTTGTATTATGCCACTGAAATTAGGATGCACCCTTTTTAAAGCTCCGCTCTACTTATCTTTGGGTTTTTGATTAAAGTCGTGTTGTAATATAGTTGTATAAGTATTAAATTATATTCAGCTAAAAGTATCACAACAAATTGTAATTCATTCGTGTTTGTAAACGATGAAATTAGCCATTTTTATTTTAAATATGTAAGTAGTTGGCCTTTGCGACTGCGTCTACGTGAAAACTTGCATCGCATATGTTACCTTCTTACGTTATCTTTAACCCCTTACCCAAAACAAATCGTCTTATAAGTTTGACGTTTGTATCTGTGTCTCTTTGTGGCATCATACCTCCCTAACGAATTGATCAGTATTGATGAGGTTTTTTTGTTTGAAAGCTGATGTAAAACAAATCAGCCTCTGTCCTTCTCTAAAGTGCAGTTTCTCTATATGACAAAATCATCAAAATTCTTTCGGCGATATAGTCTTGAAAAATACACACATAAATAGATATATGCATATACTATAAACAAACAAACATAAAGACAGACAAAGGACATACTTCCACATTTATAACATTAGTATTATTTTAGACTTTTAGAAGTATTTTAAAGCTATTAAAAACTAGATATATTCTGGCCCGCGCCAAGCCTAATGGGCGCCGTCGTGCAACTGTCTTATGTGCGCCTTTTTTGTAGTGGCGATATTAGAAAAAAATAGTTTAGTCCAATCAACAAGTCTTTTTCCGCAAGTTTTTAATACGAAATCCAATGTAAATATTAAAAATTTGAAATTTTTAAGTATAGGCTCGGCGTCTTTTTGATTCGGCGCAGTCGTGCGCCGCACGACTTCGCACGTATGGACGGCGCGGGCCTGGATATATATTAGGTAAATAATAAACTATTTTATGTGTCATAATCTCGTATATTTATATAATCTATATTGAACGTAAAAAAATAATTGGTCGATATTTGAAGTGATAATGTATAACACATTAAATTAAAATAGCCTGGGCGAGTAATTTCTTATGGGGAATAGAAAAATGTAATTACAGCACGGTCTACGTAATGCATTCGTCCGGCCATCTTTCTGTATTACGAGTGCATAATAATAACAGTAATAACATAGTGACAGATGTTTGTCTGTACGTTTTAAAGTGTTTGAGTGATTCTGAATTATATACGAGTATGAATGCAATGTTTTTTTTTAATTCTGTTCATTATGCAAAATTTATTAAGAAAAAGTAATATATTTTTGTCCTATTTCATTTTCAGTGTAATATAAAAATAATAATTTTACCTTATTAAGTCAAGTCGTTTAAATCTATCTATATAAGTACCTATTGAAGACAAGAAGAAGATGAAACGTCGCGTTTCGGACTTTTTGCTGTTCTATGCATATATATAAAGCGTTATGTTATCATAAGTAAACAAACAATTTTAAACCTTAAAGACATTATCAGACATTTTCACTTTCATCTATTCATGTCTTTTATTGTAAATGGTCTTATGTACACGTCAATACGAGGGTTACCTAGCAACAGGCTGTTGATGACAAGAAAGAGAACATGGCCATATTACTGCGAGAGTTGGAAAATATTAATTTGGATTATAAATCCGATGTCTTATTATTTCTGTACTCATTATAAAAAATCGATGTGTGTACGTATGTTAATTAGAGACTTCAAAACAGCAAAAGCGAGTGATCCTGTGAAGTTTAGCGATTGGAATCCTTTTTTTTTTTTGCTTTTTGGCAAGCGCTTATTAATCATAAAAAATAACTATTTATATTCTGTCGTGTACAGAAAGCAACAAATATATACACTAGAGATTAATCCACCACGCTGATTTAAGCAAAATACTATTGAAATAGGAACACAAATTAGGCATTTCAAGCAATTAAGCGTGTTAGTTGAAACCCACGTGATATTAACATTCTGTTCGTCATTTACTCGAAAACGGCTTAATCGATTCGGTTTATTCTTTTTTTTAATGAAAAGTATAGTCTCACATTAGTCGTATAGAATTTCAGTTTAATAGTTTGGTTTAAAATTAAAATAACTGGAACAAGTGTGTCATCCATTCTCTTTTTTTAAAAGTCTTGTATTTACAGAACTCCATTAATCTTCTGAAATTACCTTTTAAATAAATCAATTAAAATCTAAATGTACACTAAAATAAACCATCTATGTAAGTGTTATATATGTATTGTTTTATTATATTCATATTGAAATATGTTTCACAAGTATTAATACTGATTGAGCTAAATTAACGAGAAGATACTTGAAAAAGAAGATCAGTAACTTTGATCCGATTACTAAATTTTTTACATTCCGACTGTCAAATTGCAATTATTCATTTTCCAATTTTTCTGTGTAATATTAAATTGAGCCTGTATTGTATACATATTCTAGAAACATTATTATTTCGACGGATGTTCATAGCATCAGTTTTAAACACAATCTCTTATTTGCATTAAAAAATAATTATATACATACATAATAAGTTATAATGGCACTGGCGACATGTTATAAAATATTTTTCGTCCATAATCTTTTTTAATGAGGCAAAGGTGATAATTTTTGAGTCATTTGTAAGTCTACGGTAATTAATATACCAACGTGATTATTGTTAATTCATTTTTAGATTACGCTAAATGGTATATTTTATATTGTATTTTAAAATCACTGTATGTATATTATAGTAAGTAAATAAGTCACAAAAAACAACAGCAGATGGCGTCACAAACGGTTACTAGTGAAAGATAGTTTAAAAGGATTGCATTTAATTATGATGACTGGCTTATCGTGCACCGAAAAAGTGTTTTAACTCTACATTATAATAATTATACTCTCAGATGGTTACCACGCGAGAAAAAACCAGCCTACTGTTTATGATCTATGCTTTTTGTTAATGCTTACAATTATTTCTGATGTTACTTGTGTAATATTAGATATACGACTAATACGTATGTAATAGAGAGATGTGATTTTTATTTGTTTGTTTACACTTTACATTAAATCTGTTATTGCTTTAAGAAAAAAACTCTGATTTTATTGTTATTTTTTCTTCAGAATTCAAATAAGAATTACGTAGATATACACTTTTAATTTTTCTTTACTTATATGCCAAAAAAAATCTCCCTTACAATGTTTTCTTTTGCTTTTAGATTTATTAAATCAAAACGAGCTCTACATTTATAATTCCATTTCGATTAGCTAAAAGTACAGTAAAAAACAATAACCTTAACTTACCTAATTATGTAATTTTTCTAACGTTGCGTATTCACAAAAGTGCACCCAAAAATGTACAAATGATTTACTAACGAAACTTTTACACACTAATCGAAATCATCGAACAAAACAATATCCATTCCGTACACAATAGCGTGTAAAGGAACTCGAAGCTCTTTTCGTCTAGTGTGACGAGTCGGCGGGAGGTGTTTGTGCCGTAATCACTCATAATCATACCAATTAAATATTTTTATTCCCATTCGCCCCTTTGTTAACTTCGCTTTGTTGACTCGCTCTTGTGAACGTCTTTTGTTCGTATTTCGTTTCGCGTGAACTACCTAATTTACTTTTCATACGATATTTTGTTAAGATATCGTAAATTAATATTATATTATCGCATATTACATTGTTATTCTTGGTGAGCGTATTCATTTAATAGATTCTGAATGAACCGCAGATTTTGCAAAAAAAAAGTTAAATTGTTGCGAACATAAATATTTACAATGCTATTATGTATTATTAATACATATATCAATGTAAAGTTTGTGATATTTTATGGTTTACTAGTTCCTATACCTGATTAACCCATTTTTCATAAATAATTCACAGATTACAGTCATTAGTCAATGTAGATTGCCTTTATCGATAAAACTCGAATCGATATGTCAAGTTGACAAGAATACATTATTGGCAGGACCTAACCTTAGCGTATTGAAGCTTACTTCGATAAAAATTACAGTAATTAGAGAAACCATCATTAATCAAGTTACTGTAACGTTGTTGCTATTTCGAATTCTTTGTTGAAACATACTAATTTTATTTAAAGTCTACAAATAATTATATTTTCTTGAATTCTAAACAATTTCTTAAAAACTACTCAATTATATTTTTGGAATAAAGTGTAAGAATTGAACTTTAAAATAAAATATAAGTGTCGAAAGAGAAGTCTTCTAACTATTCAAAATCACATCAATCTTTATCTTAGATAACATTTTAAATTTAATTAAGTTAACACTCGGAATAATGATAAGTTTTCAATTAAATAAGTTATTTTCACAATAAACGTAATTTCCTTACAAATACTTAAACCCACAAAATAATTAACTGTTTAAATTAAGTATCAACTCGTTAATAACAAAATTTACCTCGTTGAAGTAATTATTGTTGACATTATGAGTTGCGGGGTGCGGGCCCCCGTGTTGCTGGTAGTACGCACAATTCATATCAGCCCATCCGATTCCTCGCTACAAATAGCCACGTCAACACACGCGACTTTAGAATTTTTATTAAGAAATATCCACGGATTATCTCGTAACGAATCGATGCCGCGGCCGAATCTCGCCTACTAATTGTAGGTTTCGGTGGTCGACTGAACGCGGCCGCGCTCTCTCTCGTACATCGTTCGTTTCGCTCGCGCGCTGCGCTGGCCGCGTGTTTGCTTACGCGCGGGGCGGGTCGCGCAGGGCGGCCTGTTAGGGCGGGCTCACGCAAAACTAATACAAACCGATAAAGCGCTTATTACTTATTGTCGATCTAATCGAAGCTTTCCGAACTAAAGATACATTGCTGTTACTTATACGTATGATATTGTAATACGTTAATCGTAATACTTTTTATAATTAATTTGATATTGTTAATTTATCGGTATATTGTATTGGAAGTGTTTATTATTTAAATTTTATGGTATTTTCATAAGGATAAAGAGGTACCTAAAACAAGCATTACTACGTTTACTCTTGAACTGTTTAGGAATATTTGAACTACGTTTAATTCCGTTATGTATCTATGTATAGGTAAATATAAAAACGCAATGTTTTTTTACAATATCAAAATTAATACCCGTCAAATATTTGATTAAGCCTATAAACAAGAAATACGTGTCAGCTGCTACCATTCTAATCTAAGCCGAGGGTTAAAATATAAAGTTTCATGAAAATCGTTTTTTTTTTCCTTACAAAAGTAATAAATGTTTCCGGTTTGTAATAAAGTACATTTGGATCGTTACCCCAGCGCTATTATAAAAATTGGTCCATTTTTTACTTCCCCAATCTGTGCGGGGGCGGATACGCCTCGTATGACAGGATGCACTTTCCTGATATCATGCGAAATCTAGTCACGTGATACGGTAACAGATGTTGTGTCCTTTTGTAAATATTACATATTCATAGATTGTCAGTGATTTAAAAAGTGTTCAAAGTAAACGATCTATATTCACGACATCGCTATATCGAAGCAGAATAATACCTTGAATAATTCAAAAGAGTAGATATATCTACACAATATTTATAGAGATAACTTCACATTTAAAATATAAATTATATAGTTTTTTCGCTCTCTTTTAAAATTACTTATTTTGATTTACGCGGTGTTAAAACTTAACTGACGATAAGCGCTTTATACATAAGATAGATACTGTGACAAAGAAATTAATTACAATTTTTACTTATATATGTTTACGTTTAATATAAATAAGATAAAAGTCCAATATTTAAACTCCATAACGATAATATTTTACACCATGAGAAATATTTCATGTAGGTATCTAAAAAACAGCTATTTAAACAGTGGTATTATTTACTTGCATTAAAAAGTTTACTATTTCTTTAAATTAAAATAATTTTATAAAATTTCCGTTATGGCAGTGTCAAAAAATTATATCTTGTACTTTTATGTTTAATTCATGAAAATGTGTTTATTATTAATTTTCTACGAACATTAACCACGCTCCGTTATTCAATCATTTCAACAACAAAGCTTAGATGTCGTCGCGATAGTGCATTTTGTGTAGAATATAGAATGTGTAACATGTGCAAATGATAGTGATTAGAGCGCGCTGGGCGCGGCGCGTGTGCGTAATTATTATAATCTGCGCCCGCGCAGGCGTCGCTCCCGCGCTCCTTGCTGTGCTGTTTCTATTATTGTGACTATTTCTAGAGTTCAAACTAGTTCAAGTTCCGGGTTATAACTGTTCATGTTACTTTTAAACGTTTAAATTATTATTACTAACTGTAGGTGCCTATGTACATTTTACTTACCTACGTGTTTTAATCGTAAGAGTAGATATAGTAGAATTTATGTAATTTTGTAGGTATTTTCTTGACAAATTTATTTAGATAAATCACTTTTTCAAACTCTATATATAATACCTACATTTTTACTAATATGATATTCATTGATATCATAACTTAATTGAATACCCTCATATAAAACATAAATAAGTCCTTAATCTTTCTTTAAAAAATATAATGGACCTTTTCGCAAATAATATTAAAAGCTTTTTCTTGCTTCTGTTTCCTTAATAATTATAATAATTTCGACGCAGTGTATGGAGCACGCGCTGCGCGCACGCATCTGGTGTCGCCGCCCTCGACCCGCCCAGAACCATGAGAACTGTAGGTTTCAAATAACCGTCACAAAGAGCTAGGCACATTGCCATTGTAGCCTATTGTGCAAACGTGTTATTACATTTTAAACAATTCAATTCTCTGTAATTATATATAACATTTTTAGTATAAAAATTTAATTTTTCAAACTTTTGAAGAATATAATAGGACTTAATAATTTCGCAAAATTATTTTTATACTACATTTAGCGCAATAAATCTTCTATCGCTTTTTTATTTAGTTATTGATATGATATCTTGTACCAGTACCAGTAGATATATATTGTTCTTTCTGTCTACCGCCAGTAATTTTAATATTTCAATTCATATAAAAACAAAAATCATAAAATCGCCAAAAATATATAAAGTTTGTAAATTACGAAGGTGCGATGTAATTACGTGTATTTATATTCCTTTCAATACATAATTATAATTTTTATATAATTAAATCCAACGTTTTACCTTCTTCTTAATAGGAGAGGAGGCCTTTGTCCTGCTGTGGGATATTTACAGGCTGTTACTTTACTTTACTTTAAATCCAACATTATATCACACGTTATCTATACGTCCCTGTTACAATGTTAAAGGGACAAACGCATACATGCAAGAAAGGATACTCCTCTTTCAATACCATTGTACTAGACGACTCACCTATCAATGCAAGAGGGGCGACAGATCCTGTTGCAATCTTACACTCACTTCCGACACCTATCCTATAATATAATATTCCCATTGAGTATTGTGTTAAAATTTTAAATAGTGTAATTATATGTAAGTATTTTTATATTTAAGACTAAAATAACCCTTACAACTCTCGTTACTGTCATAAAATTACTCTAAACTGGTTACCATTCCCTAGGTAATACATATGCTGTGAGTACTAATGTATAAGTCACTGGCTGTGAATTCATTCAGTAAACCCATGATAAATAACATATGTAAATCTTAAGAAAACCTGTGAGTAAAACTTACTGTAATGTAATTCTCGCATTACACATCGCTAGTAGTAGGTATCTTCTAAAATGATACATTTTTGGATACAACTGAACAAAATTATTAAAATTGATTTTTATCAACCATGTTACAAAAACTTTGAAAAAGAAAGAAAAATGAAATGAAATAAGAACATTAATGTACCTAATATCAAAATAAGAAGTATAAGTAGAAGACGATTCAATTATTTTGATGACGGAAAGATGTCATCATTTGGATGACATTATAAAAAAGATGCACGAATTTCCAGATTCAATATTTGATTTCGAATCTAGGATAATCCCTTGTTACATACCCAAAATATTGTCCAAATTTCATTCACAACACGTGTGATTTCTCCTTTTTGATACGCTCATTGTTATCGTAGTCCGCTTAGTGCTATTCATTGGGTCTTTCAATACCATCAATGGGGACTTTGACGACCGTTTCCTATGCAAAATTCCGTTTAATCCCGGAATAAAGGTGCGCATTTGAATGTTTCCGCTGAGCGACCTGAACTAAATGTAAGAGTCGACACAATGTGCTCGCGATATAGATGTTCACTTGACGAAGACATTGAGACGTCAGTACTTGACAATGTTTGTGGACATAATAGGATTAGTAAAGACGAAATTGTGTTTTGAAATATTAAATACCTTTTGGGATTATCCTATATTTTATGACGTGAGAATTTTTAATGTACGCATATTGCAGTGTCGTTTTGGATATCAATTTGATTGAAAATTATTAACAAAAATCCAAACACCTTACCTCTAATAATAAACTGATAGGTATCAACGATCAATTTAATATATAATAAATATTAGGAATTAATTTCTCTATATTAAACTAGTAGAACTTGAATTGTTGATTCTATTTTTTATCACTTTGCCTACTTTTTAACCTAGACAACCATCATAAAAAATATCATCAATGAGTAAAATTAAGGAAAATTATTTAAATGTTTGTAATATCCTCACAAAACAACACCTATCAAATTATCATTTTTAGCCGCAGCATTATAATTTAATCCACGATTTATCATATCAAAATATACGTCTTATCAACGATTCTGTTAGTTGTACTTTGCTTATAGATATGTGAAAATAAATTGGATATATTTAAAGTAACAGAAAACAAATGAAGTAATAATAAATCCGCCAGTAAGCTCGCAATGAACGTAGGTGTAGGAGACGCGCTCGCAACCCGAGTAGACCGGCACGACAGCCAGCGCCGAGCCGACGCGATGCGTACAAAATAAACCAGCGAACCAGTGTAATAATGGTGTTTCCACCCTGTAATAATAACTACATAATAGTCGAGAGCTTTTACGAGCTTTTGTGAGCTTGTCGAAGCTTCTACTTGCCGTTTTTTGTGATAAATGCCGCTCGTTGCGCCGTTCGCCGTTTTACGATTCGAAATATTTTATTGAATACTTACTCCGAGTTTGAAGATTCTTTCAATGAGTTGAATGAGGATCTTAAATCCCTTTACCGTTTGCGCCTTCATCGTATTGTTGGCCTCGTGAAATACTTTCTCTCGTTGATGTTGAATTGTGTGAAATAAAATATTGCAAAATATTATTTCATTTTATTAATTTGATTTAGTTTTTTATTTATGTCAATTTTGTGAGAATACTATAAATTAATTCTAATAATATCTCGACTAAGAAGTTAGGATAAGCAATTTTCTTCTCGCTAGCATTGACAATACCAACCAATGACGCTCTAAAATCTTTAACTAAAACTAAAAACTAACACACGTGAAGATTTTAAGCTAACTAGACTAGTAGTTTTGCGAAACTATAAAAGTACAAACATATAAAACTTTTTTATGTTACATAAATATGTGACAAGAACTTTTGCTTTTTTGGAATTTTTAAAAATTATAATAAGATTATGTAAATTTGAAATTACTTATTAAATTCATATTTAATGTAACGGGTTGAGTCAACTCGTGACCACGACGAATGCAACTTCGTCGAAACGTCGGGCAATAAAAAGGTATTACTACCATTAGTTATCGCGATAAGACCCCGTTATATTAAATATGAATAGTATAAATCGCGGAAGTTTAAAATATATAATTATTTATTAAATGTAAAAATAAAGTTCACGTTTGCGCTATTAAGTATCAAATTTTAATTAATATCTTTAGTATCATTAATTAGGTAATAATATACCTTTCCAATTTTTTCAGTAATATTATTGTTTACCATATTAATCATATTACCCTCAATTTAATATTTTAATATGAAACAGATCTTACTTTTACAAAGTAAAACATGAATACCTGATATCTTATGGGCTACATCGACTGCATTCGTTATGGGTGTTCGATACAAGATAAATTACAACCATATACAGCGGAACACGACGTCCGACCACATGACATATTCATAAAGAAATTCATTAAACTTATTGAATATTTTCACGATTAAATTAATATCATCAACCGGCTTTAAAATAAAATGAGGTTTTCAATTCGTAGGGTGTTTTTAAAGCTTGTTACCTCAGAACTTCGTAAGTTTTAATCGATTTTGAAAATTATTTAATTTGAAACGGTATTCCTTCAGATTGTTCCCGTAGAATTTTTATCAAGATCTTAGTTTTAGTAGTTTCGTTTTTAAATCAATATAAATAAATTAGTATGTTAAATAAACGAAATTCCTTATTTGTGTTTGTAGCTGGCCGTTTATTTAAGTCATATTTATTTGAATTATAAATTCCAAATTGAAATAAATTATACAAATGCATAAAAAGTAGCTGTACAGGGACTGTAGTTATATGAAATATTCGTTAACAGATCTTTTGATTTACCGAAAAAGTATTTTAACAAATTGTTCGCTGTTTTTTTTTATTTACGCGCCAAATGCGACTTTATCGGATAATGAAAAAAAAATTAAAATCAAAGTGTGTCTCCGTACGTAAACACACATATGAATAAAGTGGCGAACAACTTACTAATTATATGCTTGTGTGACAAAAATAAACGATTTATAGAAGTAGATATAAGTGTCTCAATAATCAACTTTCCAATATATTAATTACGCTTTCACAATTATTAACAATATAAATAATAATTCGACCAATAGACTTAATAATAATCAGATAAACATAATTTTCAACGTTTATTTCGACTAGAGATTAGACGATACCGCAACGTCGCTCGCTGCGAACAGTCCGTCGTCGAGATAAAATTAATAGCCGCTATTAAGCCGCGAACTCTGCGGAAGACTTCATTAATTTTCCGCAACGACTACGCCTCAAAATACTCGAGATGACCGATAGATTTATTATTAATTAATCACATTAACAATTCCGTTGCAAAGTTAAAATATATAATTGCGACGTACGCAATTAATCTAGAACATTCAGATTTTGTCTAAGTAACTGTCTCTTTGCTTGTTTGCTTAATGCGTTTGTAAGCCTTAGTTTCTAAAACAATTTTAGGTATAGATTAGTCCTCAGAGAATGTCAGTCGCGAAAATAAAACGCCAAAGGGATGAAATAGGAATAATAACTTACACACAGACGAAATCGCGAACCAACTAGTAAAGAATAGCATACCCGAGAGAACCTTTATATAGGTATAAACATAATATAATTACCTCCATAGTTACTTTGTCAAACAACCTTAACCAAGAACGAAAAATCACGTAATCTTAAACCATGATTCAGACATATTTTAATTGGGAAGTTTTTTTTATAAGAAAAGAGAACGGCTGAATAAAGTAAAGGGGTAGAGGGGTGGTTGATAGCAGTTATAAATCAAGATGTTATCTGCGTGGGCATTGCCTCGCCGATACCAAAGGGTAAGTCGCCGCTCTTTATCGGATTCGTACGAAACTTATTATGCATCAACGAAATTACACAATTAAGCCTATACACAGGCAAGACGGCTTTTACCCGATTCATAAATCGTAATGCCGTACATGAACAGCTCGTAACGTATTAGCAACTTTACTCTCTCGTATTTCAATCTCCGACATGTATAAATTCGAAATATGCCATTGTAAAAGCAATAATCAAACGCTACAAGCCATAATTATAGACTGCGATGTATAATTTTGAAGCTATTCATTAAAATTCAACTAAAGATGAAAACAACGGAGATCTGGGAGAATCACAAATCAAACGAAACTCGGCGATGGCCGGAGGCGCCATAAATCAGAGGCGCGCTTAGGCCTCTTAGCTTTTCTAGATAGAGATTTATCCCGTAATAACATGTTGCTTTTCACTAAATCAACTGCCGAATTATCCGGTAGAAACAATGATTAATCGCATAGCTGCCGGAGTAATGACGGGACGATGGCGAGCTGCACGCCATACTATTGTTCATAGCGCGGCTCGCTGATCGATCTACTTAGTAGATCTCTTGATAAGCTCCCGTAACAAGTCTTGACAAATCGTAAATCGAACTACATTCTGTTCAGAGACAATACAATTTTACCACAGATAACTTATGTATTTTATTTTATCCCCCAATTTTAATACTAGTTATATTAAAAAAGGTATTTCTTTGACCATTAATTATATGAAAGTAAGAAAATTATTTACTTTAATGTGTTATAATTGTCACTAAATATAACATATGTATGCTAGTTTTAGTTAAAATATTTACCTATATCGTTTAACTTGTGAGTGAAGGCTACCTTGGGCCGAGCGCGTACAATCAAAATGTAATTATGATTAGCCCATGCGCCGTCCTCGCATCTCATCTGGCTATTTAACTGACCTACGATTCACTTTAATTAAACGCTAACTTTAATTAAAGCACAGACGATAATTCATAAAAATAAAATACGTTTGTAGTGCACCTAGGAAGTCTTTATTAAGATTGCGACTGCAAAGAGGCGGAGCCATTCACTTGTTCGAAGAATTTGAATAATCGCATTACAACTAAACATTACTGAACAACAAAATGGTTTCGACATCTAATTATAGCTGACTGAAATCAGGATACGCAGAAAATCACATTTATTCACTTATACCTAGTTTAACAGATTCTCTAGAGTGATACAGTACTCTTTAATTACTATTGAAACTCATAATAAATTAATATGTCATGCTATCTTAGAGATTAATACTAATAACATAAAACTCAGCAACAACTCTAACAGTGGTGGAACTAAACAAAGATGGCAGCATAAGTCGCAAGCGTTTAAGAGATGAAGTGTAAGAATTCTGCGAATACCTCAGTTTGCATACATCTCGCGGCTCATCGGCCATATTTCAACAATAATGATAGCGGACGAGCGTGATAATAATTGTTATTACTATGATCCACATCTGCTATTATTTTATAATTGAGGGCTTTTGGGTGAAACCCTGCAATTATAAGAAGAGCCTCGAGGCACAACAAGCAACATGCAACGAACGCGTTTTTGCCCCGTTCATCGGCATCGGTTTCCTAAATTAGGCTCCATACGTATAATATCAATATATATTTAACCTCGAGAATCAAATCTCAATTCAATGGTTAAATAGTTATAAACAGACAGATTATGTATAAACATGCGTTATTTATTCTAAATATATATATAATATTGAGCTATAATTGTTCGATCCTCTGTGTCACCGTATTTATTTCAAAAACAATTTTATCAACTCACGAATCTTGGACCTGCGTTATTTATTATCTGCGAAGCGAATTCACAATACCGATCATTTGATTAGCACAAAAATTAATCGAGTAAAAATCTATACGTCGTAATCTTACGGATCGAAAGGAGAGTTCATTATTTATTATGAATATTAGTCAATTTTTATTTAGTCAAAAAAGTGGGGAGCGGCGGCGGATCGAGCTGCAATTAACTGAGGCAACCCTGTAATTATGGTCAGTAAATTTCTGGACGCGTCCTGATCGGGGCCCGCATTGTTCTATCTGATACTGTATGGATTAGCTTACTGCTCTTCATCTTAAGACTTATTGATTACTGCGAATATATTATACTTTGTGATTTGTCATCATTTTAATGTCCATAACAAGTAAAAAAGCAACATACATACACGAGGAACAAGCGTATGTGTACGAATTAATACAAATGATTCTGAAAATTGTATTTATGTATTACTCTTTTAGAAATTACTAAGAATAAGAAATATAGTTTAATTCAATTATCTTTTTCTTTTGGACTATTATAAAATTTAATGAGTGAAATAAAATTTAAATAACTTTTTTTTGTTATGTTGAAACGTTTCAGCTGGAATAGAAACGTGTCGATAAAAAGAGAATTTAATTATATATCTGTTATCTTCACATACATCTTGATATATTTGGTTTTTATAACGATTATCCTCATTTTGATTCTTATTGCTTAAAAAATAATGTTCAAAATTGTAAAGAGAAATTGTAAAGTTGATTTTTCGACTTGGCTTGAAATCAGGTTGATTATTAAAACTTAAAATTCTTTTTAAAATTCAAAACTTAAAAGATTCTTGTTTTTATTTTGCATTTCCTAAATGATTGTTAAGGTTTTGTTTATGTTTAAAATAAAGAATAATTATTATAACAATTACTAAAACTAACTTTTTAACCATAACTAATTTTTTCTATATCCCAACCTATCCTACTTAAAAAAAAGAATATATTGGTGCTAAAATTCTAACACGGAAAACCTAACGTATTATCAAAACCACTTCGTCAGTTCCTTGTGAACAATATAGTTTCTATGGAGCTTCAGTGTAAAATAAAAGAATTCTTCATACGAGTTTCGTCGTAATTTCAAAATTCGTACGTCACATTTGCATAACATTACACGATATCCATAACAAGGTAAATATTATAAGAGTTGAAACGTGTCGATCTCTGACCCCCATTCATTCACAATCAGAGTGATGTCGTGACACGGAACGCTTGTCGTTGCTCCGTGATTTCGAGACACAATGGAATTCCCGCCATGAGTCGGCAGAATGCTGGCCATTCATACGCTATGCACCACATACGAGTGCCGTTTCACAGCCAGTGCGATAGGCTCACTTTAGTTTGAAGTGAAATATTTGCCACAAGGTACTCGATTTTATGCGATTGTAACTAAAAATAGGTAGAGCTTCAAAAATACGCGCTTATTGACGTATATATACACATTTAATTTTCGACTTCTTTTTTAAGTTTCATCGAAATATGTTAGAAGACATTTTTTTAATAAATGAAAAATTATTGTATCTATTTAGGTATTTGATTATTTAACGCCAACAATAAATATATTTCAAAAGTAAAAGAAATCATTCGAAAAGGTTATTGTTAGTCTATAAACAAATGTAATTAACAATTTCATAAACGGTCGTCGAATAAAAAAAAATAAGAATGTTACGTCCCATTCAAAAAATGTTAGTTAATTGGACAATACCAATGTGACTAAATTGGTATTAAGAGGTAAAGTTTGTTTGTTCGTTTTAGAAGTTTGTATGTAGGGGTTAATCTCTGAAACTCCTAATCCGATTTGACAAAATCTTTTTGTGTTAGATATTCTGTTTATTTATGAAGGTTATAAGCAATGCTACATCACGATACTACATAAAGCATATATGGATGCTGATAAGCAATAATGTGTCAACCCACAAAAAGTCAAATTCGTAGATATTGATGTATTTTGATACTGCATCAACTATTTAACATTATAAAAAAAATTCAAGTCATATAAACTAAATAAGAACGGAAAAAAGTTTCTTAATCAATTGTTTCGAATTTCGAGTGCGTTCCGTATTTTGCAATTTATACAATAATTTCAAATATTTGAAAATTTTTTTATTAGATAAAATATTCAATATATTGATCTCCTTTTTAACCTTTTATCAATATAGAAAAGAGAAGATAGATATATATGTCTTCAAACTAAATTATTAAGAATTGTTTTGACATCTTTAGACGCCATTTTCTCAAAATGAATTCTGTGTGGCTTGACATAGTATTGCTTATAAGCGTCCATGTACACAATGGCAACGCTACATAACTGATAACCATAAACGCGAGTGAAACCACAAGGAGGTAAGTTTCTTATCTATGTACAGTTATATATATTCGATGAAAACTGGTAAAAAAAGTCTTGTTTTCGAAATCCCATTTTCAATACATCAAGGGGACAAGAAAAGACTATTAACAGCTGAGCTCTTAATATTGTTATTTACATTTCTATTTTTTATAAGATGATCTGGTAAACATCGTGTCATCTAAAAAAAAAAATTTCAATTTTTAGATTAGCCTATATTCTAGTGGGTTTTTCCTTTTTTTCGAATATACATTTAAATATATCAATTACGATATAAACTAATATACAAAAACCGTCATACAAAAAAAGAGAAGGACAATCAGGGACGCGAATAGCGACCTGCGACCCACAATTTGCATACAATGAACATGCGTGGGCGCATTCCCGAGAGCCCGGAGCTTGCTCTCAAACATCCTCTTTCATAATGCATCCTGTACACTCTTTTGACGTATGTACCTATATACTAAAGACACAAAATATGTAGGTATTTAGTAAAATTAGAGGTAACTTTCGTATTTTTGAGTCCTACTCAAGCTTCTAACATTTGATCTTGAATTAAAAAAGAGGTAATCGAATATCTATTTATACTTTACATTTATATGTGTAAAATTCCCGAAGATAACGTCTAACAATGTACAAAATATATTATATTTTATTGTTAGTAAATATTCGACGATTTGATGATGATTAGATAATTATAGTTAACTAATGCTGCCAACCGTACCGAATCCAACTTTACGTTGCTTGTCGGAAGTCATTTGACTTAAACTAACAACCAACAAAGAAAAAAAACCCTTAAAATATAGATCTAAATCTATACATATGTAATTATTTTTCCTGACTGACTGACTTATTCATCAACGCAGGGCCTAAACCGCTAAGGTTATTTTGGCAGTTGATACCTTTTATGTTGTAAGCATCCATTAAAAAAGCATTTTTAGTAATATCAACCCCCAAAGAAGTACAATATGGAATATTTGTTTGAAAGTCAGTCATTTTATAAGTAAGAAACACGAAATGTAGTATACTTTTTTAAAGTTACTTCTGGTTCTTTAATTTCACCCTAAGCGGGTGAATTAGGAGTAGTAAATCTATATGGAACCTGGGTAAAGCCGCAGCGGGCCGTTAGTTAAAGATAATCTAATTAAGAATTTAAAGGTATTCTTATACATGTGAAAATTAACTATTTTTAAAAGCATGGACAATATCAGCAACCAAAAATATCAGTAGGCGTGATCGGTGTGGCATGTTTATTTCAATCGGTAATTTTTCAGCGCGTATGTACCGCAATGCAGTCGCCGGGAGATTTATCGCATCAGTTCACCCTCGTACAGTCGACTCGAGTCGAATCAAGCTGTGATTAATGGACTGATCTATTTGCTGCTCCATCTATTGTTGAAATTGTAGCTACTGTCTTTTGAAACCAATCATTTTAATCACGACGTAACAAGACCGAAATAATACAAACATATTTTATAAAAATCGATAATATTTTATTATAATTTTTCTTATAGTTATCTATCTCGAAGTAGAGTATTCTTTATTATTTACTGTTTATCCCTGCTACATAACACTATTTCTGACTGCTGTGAGTTGGCTGGAAGAAGTTTCTTATAGAAATAAGCCTTTGTAAACAAATGTATGTAAAAATTACTTATAATTCTTACTGTGCAATAAAGATATATATATGTTATTATGTATAAGTTATGGTTCATACTGTGTGACGTTATAACTCTTTATCCACCTCCAACTTTGATAAGCTTGTCAATTGACTTGTTGATTTAAATAAACTCTAGGCGTACCATACTCATTAGTTAGTTGGTTGCTAGACAACTTCGTCCAAAGTGGTCAGGTCATGCAAGAATTCATAAGCCTATAACAATAACAATAGTTATGTAATGCATTGTACCAACATAAAAATGTTTGTAATGTACTATTAACAGTGTACAATTTCAATATATAAATTTAAGTAATTATCTTTGCCATTGACTTTAAATCTCTTCTAGATTTCAACAAACATATTCTCAGAAAGTTCGACAATTGGACGCTGATATGCAATACTGTGCCAAGCCACACGGACTTGATTTTGAGAAAATAGCGTCTAAAGATGTCGAACCTTTTCTTAACACATCTGTTTGAAGAAGCATATATCCATCTTTTCTTTTCTATTTTAATAAAAAGTATAATTAAATAATAGCAGATAAGCTAGTAAAGAGTTTTATCTAATACTATTTTTTCAAATATATGAAATTATTGCATAATCCGAAATATGAATATATATTTTATTAAGAAACTTTTTTCCGTATTTATTTAGTTCAGATGATTTTAATTTTTTTTTTGTATAATGTTAAATACGAAATGCATTATCAGGATACATCAATATTTCTAAATTTGACTTTTTGTGGGTAAACACATTATTGCTTATCAGCATCATATTATTCATTATTGATATGTCTTACGTAGCGTATATAACATATTATTTAGGTAAATGCTTTATGTGTTTTGATTTGTGTAGCCCAAAAAATCAAAATGTACGAAAAAAATTACAAAATCAGTTTCGAAAAAAGTCATATACATGTGTATATGATATACAAAAAGTATTCAATTTTACGTGTAGGTATATGACTTTCACTTAAGAGTATTTAACACTAAGTATCCTGCAATTATTATTAAAATACGTTACACAAATTTAAAAAATACTGAACTAGTTTAAGACAAACAAAACGCGTTGTTGCCACATATTATGCCAGAAGTACTTAGCTAAAGCGTATCAATGGGGAGGCTATAATTTCCCATAGCGCACTCGAGTTCCCATCACATAGGGTACGGCTACGGGGAGCGTTCTGACCGCATTACGAGCGCGACAAAGCGGGGTGAAGCCCTAGGGACCATTTATCAAATGATCATTTGATTTTCTTGTGTTTGATCACTGAGCACATTAGAATTTGCAACAGCAACGAGTGGAAATAGAGATGGGAACAGCTTTTTATTTTATTTTTGCGATATACTATAAATAAAATAGTTACTCGGTATTTAAATTGTATAGACTTTATGGTCAGACTCTAGTCGTAAATAATTGTAATTAAGAATTATCAAGACGTTGTTTAATTGGTTAATTAGTACATACGTAATGGTTGAATTAGTAGGTAACGGATTGTTCGAATAAATATTCAAAAATTATAGTCATTGAGATAATTTGGACGTAAACACCTACAGAAAAAATATTGCTTACACATCAAACAAACATAATTTTAATATTAATTTTAATTTCCAAAAAGTTACACACTAAGCTTAATTTTAAATCGCATCGATCAAAGATCAACATATCAGCCAGCTAAACGCATCGAGGCTCTCAACCCTCGCCCTCTATCGAGGATACGTCTTATAAAATACGATCTGTTTT
This sequence comes from Hypolimnas misippus, assembly GCA_037950945.1. Lineage (NCBI taxonomy): Eukaryota > Metazoa > Arthropoda > Insecta > Lepidoptera > Nymphalidae > Hypolimnas > Hypolimnas misippus. Next base: position 6,207,728 of record JBBEEQ010000024.1, read on the forward strand.
GATTGTGGCCTGGGGCACAAATCAATTAGGTCCCCCAAGGCCTCCCGCGGCGAAGCGCCCGCGACATCTGAACCAGTGGCTCATTTTATGACACGTTGCTCAACGGCTCGCCTGATTAACATTCACAAACTTTATTAGGACCAATTCACGCAGACCCTTTATAACGTAATCGCGGTATTGATTAGTTATTTTATTATGCTGATCAGCCGGAAAGTCAATTAAGTAATGTAGTCTGACCACCAAGATACGCGAGTTTTATTAGTGTATCTAGTTTAGTGGATTTTATTGATAACCATGTATTATTTGTCTATGGTAGTTTTTTTGTACAATATCAATATTAACTTCGGAAATAAAATAAAATAAAAATCTATATATATTGGTTTGGCCATAAGAATTTCCTACTCCCAATAGTAAAAGAATTCTTATCATCTCAAGAAGAAATTTGAAATAGTTTGCTACATAATATTATTATTATTAAAACTTTTTGATGAATAAAAATTTAATTAGTATAGTAATTTAACCTAAATACAATATTTAATAATATCTCAACAAAATATCTACTCTTTACAATATTTAGTATAAATAACTAAAAGATTTTAATTCTGAGACTACTTATTATGTATATTATCTTAATTTTTATTGTGTTAAGAAAATACGTCGTCTTAAGAAAATACCATTTAATTTACCTACAAACGCTGTCGCTAATGATATTGTTTGAACAGATTAAAGATCACGAATCCTTTCAATCAATATGTTAATTAAATTATACTCCACACATAATCTAATAGCTTATAAATTTAAATATGCATTGGATGAAAAAAATATAAAGAAAAACATATTAAAGAAATTGTAAATCACATCGAGATCCAGACTTCATAAAATTGAAAGATATCTATCTCGCGTAGTCTTGTCCGAGCGCTCAATAAAATGTAAAATATAGCCGCGTAGCCGTATCGATTTACAATTAATCTACGTTTTAATATAAAATCTAATAGAAAATAATGACGTAATAAAGGCCGCCGGCGACAGGGTCGTTTCCCACGCCGCTACGGACGATTTTAAATCTTTTTTTACTTCAAAATAAATTAAGTTTCGGTAATCAGGCGCCGCCCGATGCCTGACCCGCTTCTTCGCAATATTTCTAAAATGCTATTACAAATACATTTATATTACCACCACAAAAAATCTCTCAAGCAATTTTCGCCACATAATGAGGCCATTACGGGGAATTTTGTTTTACCAACATAATAACACCGCCTTTTATTCGGGCGATCCTGTCCGCAAGGACTCGGTTTAAAGGGACAATATTATTCCAGAGTTGATGAGATTTTCGTGCTAAAATTTTAAAAGTAAATTGCCGTCATTATGTATTTAACGTCTTGGATTAAAACTGAAAGGTTGAATAAGTCGATGACCCGACCGAAGCTTAACAGAAATTTCATTTTGGCCTCATATTTTTAAATTACCTTTAATTATTTTAGGTTGGAATCATCAGACGATATATGATATAAGCTAACTTCATTTTGTTAATACAAGACAACTAATAAAATTATAATAAAATTATAATAAAAAAAATGTAATTTTAATATCTGTTTGGATTCTTAAACATTTTCATATATTACTAAGCCTACCTACCTACGTACTACCCAACTAACCCACAAAAAATTTTTTCATCAATAAATATAATAAAAGTAATTAGGGTGGAAGCTACAAGCTTGGTAGTTCGCAGTGTGGTTCACGCACAGCATGCGCCGGCGCAGCAGACAGCTGTAATGAGGCTCGTGAAGCAGCCATTACGCCGTCACCGAGCGCACCCGAGAGCTCCCGACTATCCTAGATCACGATCTAATGCCATTCATCATTTGAAAATATTGAGAAAACTTTCAATGAAATGCAGGAGGTACACAGAAATAAAGTAACAAAGTTACCTACAAACTTATTACCTTCTTCACTTGTAATTTAATATGTGATTACGCGTAACTGTTCAATTAATATAACAAAATGATAATATAATGTAAACTATAAAAAATATCTTATATATAGGAATTAAGTTTTTACGTGACGTGAAATAGTACTAAATAAATATACTCTCAAATTTTCATATTATTAGTTGGACTAAAGACATTAGAAAGTTTCTGAGTGACAGCACATACAGTCATAAATATACGTAAAGTGCCGATTAGGCATTGCACGTGGCAAGCCAACCAATCCAGCAATAGCTGACATTTACAAAATTTATTCATAAGCGATTTGCAAAAACACCATAGGACGTTCACCTACATTCTCAAAATATACATTTCGTTTAGCACCAGCGCCGTTGCCATCCGTAACTCTAATAAAGTTATCAATATTTGATATTATAGCAATTAAGCCATCGATACACTTAGTACGATCGCTAAAAATAATTAAATAATATCCGTTGGAACGAATAATCCGTGTACCCTAGTGCCGGATTTGATGATATAACATTAAAGTAAGTTTATTATATATTTTCGCAGTTTGTAAGCGCTGCGTCTCGTGCGATGTGCGCTCCCGACATCATCTTTGTAATTGGTGATTTTACGCAATTTATGGCGATTCGCTCAATTTACGAGCAGCGGACAAGTGGGCGACGCTCTGTACTCGGCCTGTAGCGAAATTGAGTCAGGGTTTCAATTAAAATTTTATGTTTCGCAAATTACCTACCAATTATATCCTATTAAAAACACGAACGATCTACTCTACGACTTTTTTATTGCGTATTTATTCTTTACAATTTCAGATCGTATTTGAATATTTTTAAAATAAATAATTATAAAAATATTTTATTAGCAATGAACATTTTTACTATTGTTTGATTATAATTATAACTCTAGATTATTGAAAACAGGATAGCAAATAAAGAATTAAATTTCAGGTGAGGATAAGTAAACACCTATGATTACGGTGATTGGAATTATAGAGGTAGGAGAAATGGGAAAGGTAAGTAACGTGCAATTCATATAAATACACTTACCTACTGAGGCATCCTATTATCCATTTTTATCAAAATCGGTTAAGTAGTTTGGTTTTATAATCAAAATAACAGACATAAATATGTCTTTCAACTAAACGAATTTACAGATATCACTATTGAAGTCGGATACTTTTTTAAAAGTCTTAAATATTTACGACGCACTTTACCGAGTTTCCCGACGAATGGTAACATTTTACACAGTCGTAACGTACTACGACGCGACGCATCGCATCGAATGCTGGCCGTGACTATCGGCCTGATTCTTCCTCTTTTATTTGTGTTTTTCAAGTCCATTGACGTGAGATATAAACACAAGCATATTACAAATGATCCTTATTAAAGAATTTATAAAATAATTGTTTTCATATTATTTTATGTTAATTTAATGTGACCCTTAAGCAATAAATTGCACTTAATATAAATGGAGAGAGGTGAGTGATCTTTATGTCCGTAACTGCGCTCGCGTCCAAGATAAATATTGCATGTATAATGTAACCACGATGACCAGGTTTTGTACGTGTAATATCAGGTACCTGAGATAAATGACATAATAATACACATTACAAGCTAAACTACTTATTATTGCTAAATATGAATTCTTTCATTTTGTACTAAATGAAGTTTAGTCCAAGAAGACAACCTTTTTTACCAATTTACATTTCGCAAAATAATAACGTTTTAAATTACAATTTTACGCGTGAACAAAGACGTATCTATATTTATTAATTAAATAATGTCTTGTTGCGAATAGATTTCTTAATTAAAAGTTTTTTTTCTTCAATAAATCTTCCAGAAGACGAGTACTCGAGTGAAGACAATCACGGCCTCTGGTATCCCATAAACTGGCTGATTCTGTAGTCGCAAGTCGCGGCCGAAATAGCCCGGCAGATATCCGTTCCTATGACGCGACCGATATTTATGTCGCGCGGCCCCGCCCACCGCCGCGGCTCCATTCAGCCTGTTTGTATTTATTTCGTGACTATTTATTTGTATTTGCTTTCGCCTTTGAATAATGCATGAGTGGTACGTTTCCGTCGCGCGTAGGCAGCGTGACGCCGAAACCCTCGCTTCTTAAAGATTTTTACCAATTCTAGACGATAACTTATAATAAATAAGTATAATTATTTTAATAATATATTATTTCATTTTCCACAAAATAGTTTTGTGTAACATATATTACATAAGGAAAACAGATGTTATGCTTTATCGACGATTTAAAAAGTATGATGTGAAAATTTTCATTTCAATTTTATAATTTCGTCGAAGGTAATCAATAGCGGTATATTATAGTATTAATTATATTTATAACGGCATTCGTTCGTGTGGTATTTGGTTGGTAAATCACCGGTATCGGGCGTATTGGACCCGCCCCGGCACCGCGGGTTGCGTCAACCAGCCCGCGGTGATGTCACGTTGTCTCTACACCGCACGGGACAATGAATGTTTTGTATGTACTTATATTAATAATTTATATTAAAATCTCATGAAAAAGACAAACAATTTCAAAGTATTTATTTTTGGTAGCTTTCAATATTATTGAATGTTTAAACCACTGATAGGTATTCCGAAATGAGTTATATGTCTTAGGTGTTCATATTACACGGGCTTTTGCCCGCCACTCACGCCAAATTTGAATTTATATAATAAATTTTGAAGTATGTTTTTTTCAGATTAAAAAAATAGTTTTTAACGGATGCCTGCGTTATAATAACTACTTATCTCTGTTCAGCAGTTTAAATTGTACGTTGATAGATCTTTATCTAAGGATTTTAATGTATAAGTAAGAAGTAAAAAGAAATTTGGTAAATACGAATAAGTCTAGCTTATGGTAATGCTGACAGACTTTAATTTAATAATAAATAATAAACGCATCACACTCTACGGCCCCCAGTAAGATCTCATGACCTTGTGTCGGGGGTCCGGAAACACTCACAACACTAACACAAACACCCAGACCACGACAAACATCCGTATGGCCAATACACACGTTTGCCGTGAGCGGGGATCGAACCCGCGACCGTTAGCGCTTTAGTCAGTTGCAGTGACCACTGCGCCAACGTGTCTGTCATTTATGTGTTATATAATTATTAAACGCCAAAGTTTATTCTTATACGTTCAGTAATAAATTTTATTAGACAGAATACCTTTTTAAAAGACAGAGTAAGACAGAAATACGTTCAATACATTAAAACTAGTCGATATATACATTTTGAAACGATCATTGAAAAACGTATTAAAAAAATGCCTTAAAATTAACCGGTTCGTTAGGAGGTATGCCATAGCTATCTATATATGGGCGCAAACACACACGTCAAATTTATAACAATGATAGTCTCAGTACTATACCCTGCACTGAAATAAAAAGAATATTTTATAAAGTCAAATCTTAGCATTCAAATCGGTCACGTGTGTATATAAGATACACAACATACATCTAAACGTTAACTAAAATTATATATATTATTTATACAATAAGTAGGCGCACATAAACTCCCCAGTTACCAAAAGGTTGTTACCAAAGCGGGTTGTAGGATAAACAAGTGTCGAAATTTCTCGCTACACATGCATATTTTCTCACAAAATTTTCATGCAACGAAGAATATATAGTTTAATTTATCAATTTAATCTACAACGTTTTGGTAGAATCACCATATGTGTTAGATTTCTTGCCGATACTTGTAAGTTTCCGAACGATATTTTCCTTAAGCGCCGAACGTAAGAAGAATATAGAAAACAAAAATACCTGGAAAGTCAGTGTTGCTAAACAAGTATATTATATCGCCATCATCGGTTAAGACGCACTTAATCTATTCACTGTATCATATTAATTTTTTTTCGATTTCATATCCCAAGGATACCAACGAGACCCTATTACTAAAAGCCTCTGCTGTCTGTCTAGCGTAATAGGTGAAATTATTAGATAATCTGTAAATGTCCTACTGTTGAAAAAAGACGTCGTCTCCTATTAAGAAAAATCCTAGAGCTTAATCCATCATACTGCTCCACTGCGGCACACGCAGGTTTCCTCACAATTTTTTCATTCATCGCAGAGAGCGAGAAGATTTAAACATAAATTTAGCACTTAAAATTTCTGCGGTACTAGCTGGGGTTTGCGCGATCATCGGTTGAGATCGACTTGTTCTAACGAGTTGGCATATAAAAATATATAAATAATTGATATCGTGTTAAGCATTTGTTAAGTGTCAACCTAATTTGGAGATAATTTGTTATCGCGAACCGCTGCGATATAACATAAATCACGCCTTGCGTGAATTAAACGTCCATTTCATACGCTATTACCACTGATAACTCGACACTGCTCTGAAGCCTCTGATACCTTCAATTACGTATTGACAACGTGCAATTGTTCACTTATAATTGTGGCGTAAACAAGAAAAACTATTCACGAAATCATCTATCAACGCTACGGCCTGCAATTTTTTATTAAAAATGTTTGCTTTTTATAGGTGTTTTTATGAGATATAAAATTTATATAATAAACATTAGATATTCAATTAAAGTTGTTTCATTGGTATAAAGTTTATAACTTGGAGTAATAGCGGCGATATTATTGTGTGGTTTTATATAAGAATGGCGTTAACATTTTATTACGTGCAGTAATAAGTTTATAGTTTCTTTGAACATTGAAAATGGTTTTTTTTTTTATTTTAGTGTATGCTCAATAGTAGGTGTTAATAAATAATTATATTAATAAAACGTGCTGATGTAAATAAAAAGTTTTATTTAAAGTGAGAATTACACAATTCTAAGTTGTATTCTCGTAATTGATAAAAAAACAACTTTATAACCTTTAAACAGTTACCTCGTGTAAGGAGGCGCGTAAACCAGTACTGGCTGTAATATAAACGCGCGAGCTGGCTGATGACACTTTTGAAATAGATGACAATTCGTGGAACGGGCATTCATTATTATAAGAAAGCATTGAGAATATGATATACTACTACAATATTGTTACTTCCAGTAAATAATTAAATATTAAGATTGTTTGAATAGTATTTTTCAGCCATCCTTTCACTAGGTACTTACGAAAGCTGTGAGAGACAATAATTAGATACGGTAAAGTATCTAAAGTAAATTATTTCAGATATAAATCAATGACAAACAACTTATTTAAATCTATTTGAAAGTCTGAAAACAAAACTCATAAATGAACGCTGATATGCAATACTGTGTCAAGCCACACTGACTTAATTTTGTCAAAGCTATTCTTAACACATCTGTTTGAAGAAGCATATATCCATCTTTTCTTTTCTATATATTAAAAGTATAATTAAATAATAGCATATAGGCTAGTAACAAGTTTTATCTAATAATAAGTTTTACAAATATATGAAATTATTGCATAATCCAAAATATGGAACTCACTTCAATATTCTAAACATTTGATTAAGAAACTTTTTTGCGTATTTATTAAGTTTAGATTACCTGATTTTTTTAATATAGTTAAATAATAAGTTATAGTTATGACGCATTATCAAAATACATCAATATCTCCGAATTCGCTTTTTTGTGGGTTGACACATTATTGCTTATCAGCATCCAAATATAATTCTCTTTCATAATTAACGATTTTTTACTAATTTCTATTGATATTATGTTATTTAGCCATCATACGAATTCCATTTTCGAATATATATGTATGTTACAAAATCAAATAATTGTATAATTGCAATTGACCGTAGTAAATTAAACATTTTACCTATCGAAAATATTTTATTTATAGCCGTAAGCAGCATTCACATGGCAATGAATGGCCTATTACCGCCAATATAGCAGACGAGACAATGAACTTTTGAGATCATCTGACAGCATAATAACCGCAACAAAAAGCAACACGTGCTCGCATGATCCCGCTCATCAACGGTCTCTCGGCCTGATTTCGACGCCATTGGTTGTTCTCAGCTAATATAGAAACTCCACCGTGACTTCTTAAAGCCACTTCGTACCAATATCACTTTTATATCATTAGGTTAAATTATAAGCGATTTAAAACGTATTAAAATTAATTACTAAAAAAAATATAATAACAGCATGTAAATGTCCCACTGCTGGGCAAAGGCCTCCTCTCCTATTAAGGAGAAGGTTTAGAGCTTAATCCACCACGTTGCTCCACTGTGGGTTGGCGGATATACACAATCCCCGGCACATGCAGGTTTCTCCACGATGTTTTCTTTCACAGCCGAGCTCGAGATTAATTTAAATACTAATTTAGCACTTGAAAACTCGGCGGTGCTAGCAGGGATTTAAACACGCGATTCTTGATTGAGATCGACATGTTCTAACTACTAGACCATCACGGCTTATACATTCTCGGCTCTTTATTAAAGTTAATATGATAATAATAGAGCTATTATTAAAAGAAAAAAAGAATTAAAAAAAAATAATATACGCTATTGGCCCTGTAACAATGGAACAAGAACCTTTAGTACGAATAAATTTAGATTGCTTAATATTACACTCTATTTTAAGGATGCTACGTTAACAATAGTGTGCTTACCTATATATTACTGTTTTTGAGACGTTGCCATGGAAACACGGTATCCACCGGTTCCGTACCTACGAAGTTTATACGTTCATTAAGTGCCCCAAGCTTATTTATTCCCCAACGGTCTATTGTTCGCTGTAGGGGAGATTAGGTAGCACTTTGTCTTTAGCTGAATTTGCACTTTTGCCGAGAACTAGTCGGAGCTCCTTCTTATTAAGGCAGAAATTTGCACATCTAACATAAACGATATTTTTGAAACGTGTTTTACGTACTGGCACCGAACTTTACACACATTTATTATGCAGTGACAAGATATCATATTTCCAAGAAATGCACATTAAAAGACGGTTAAATATAATCATCATCCAGGACAGGACAAAGAAAACAACCAAATGGCCAATTTTTACGCCTCATCCGACGACATCTCGGAGTGTATCTGTCACAAATATATGATTAACGCTTTATGCCGCTCACATTCCTCGTCGGCTGCCGCCCGTTACAAGTTCATCCCATTTAAATTTAGCGCGGCGCGTGCCGTACGCGGGCACTGCGGGGGCGCGGGGCGCGGGGAGCGGCTCTATGGGCGGCACCGGCTACCATCACTCAAGTGACGAAAATTGACGGAAAATGGGCGGACACCGCTTGCCCGCGACGTCATCAATTACCGCGTCCCGACGGTCACCGTGCGCTCTCGGCACTGGAGACGCATACCTAATATCCTTTCCGAAGTCATTATTAGTACGACACATTTAGTCCTTCTCGTCTTCGTACGAAATGTTTCTATAAATAGACGTAACAAAATGCGTACCTAGACAAAGCATCATAATGAGCAAATAGTAGCTAGGCGCACGCTCGCTAGCAATCTTGCACGATAGCTCGAACGAGCATTATTGAGATGCAATCTAGAAGCTATCGATCGCCCCATAATTCGCTCTACTGCATTTGTGATGGCGCAACTACTCATCATATCAAACCAATGAGTTTGGTTCGAAGATACCTTATTAAATGGAAGCCGAGGCAAATCCTTTTTATCGTCATATTAAATGTCATGTACCTACAATTGCACAGACACTTGTAAAAATACTGCGTACGTTATAATAATAATACACAAAAAAATCTTAAACGTATGTGTAATCTAGGAACACCGGCTACCATTTCGCTTGAGAACGACAAAACGCAGGAAGCTACAAGCATTGCAAAAGCTCGACGATCGATTTTGAAAATTACCCATAATTAGCATGTATCTCACTCGTCCGGACTGTGCGTTTTAAACTGGGAACTCAACCACAGGCTACATGATATTCCAGTAGCGTTTACCGAGTAACGGCAGGCGAAGGCGACGGACACAAATTGCCAGAGGAGCTGCCAGTTGCCACTACGCAAATTGTAGTGCGTCGGCCCATCGATTGTTCGAGCATCTCAGAGAGCTCTCCAAATGCCACGACTTAGATGCGCATTTCCAGGCTGATTGCACTTTCTTTTGTTACTAGATTTTGTTTTCTAAATAAATTGTTACGAGCTACTTGGCTTGGTAAATAAAGTTAACTCGTTTTATGTGGAAATTGATCGCCTATAAATTCGTTTAGCTATTCGTAGAGTAGAGAACCTCGTTGAAAAATGTTACTATATAAAAATATTACGTAAATGTGTTACAAAAAAAATAAAAGAGCGTATAAAATATACGGTTTTTATTTGCTGTAATCTCTTTCAAATCAAGTAATTAAATAAAAAATTAAAGTTATATCGTAATAAATATTCAATAAGACCGTTACTATCGTCCTTGGTGCAGGCGCCTAGCGGTCGCCCGTGGATAATTTGCATTGTAAGATAATGCATTTATATTGACTGCATTGGCAGTCACGTCTGAGACATTTGATCGTATAACAAGAGTGTATTTGAGGAGTGGGCCGGTAATACGACGTAATTGCGCAGGCATTATCGGGTGACCCCATATTTGCGGTCGAACGGTGCTAGTAGCCTGCGGCAAACCCAGCGGATCACTAAGTTAGATAAGGCTTTTGCTTGTATTTATCACGATAAATTTCATTTGTGAAATTTAAACACAACAACAAGTTAAACGAAATCAATTAAAAAGAGTCATTTGAAATGTTTTAATAAAAAAGCCTAGTAATCTTTAAGATGGTCCTTTAAAATAACAAGGTAGAGAGTTATTTTACTATTAATTGGATTAATAAATTGCATTTCAAAAGGATATAAAACGATGTCGTGAGGAGAAGCCAACGCAGTACGGAGCGAAGTCTTTGATGTCTCAATTAGTAACACGAGCGGGTAATTGTAGTGAAAATTAATTCGCGCTCAGTTCGACGAGGGAATGTGTGACGTCAACAAATAAATAGGTCGGGAGCCAGGCAAAATGAATATATTCGCAGTGTTTAAATCGGACTTCTTGATAAAATAATATAAAACATTTGTATGAACTTGAGTCAATTTTGATTTTAATTCGATTTAATCTAATCTAACACGGTAATCACCCTCACTAGGAGCTCGAGTACTGAATAAAGATACATCTGTGATAAGAGGCTCAACTTTATTTAATCTCAACACAATACATACATTCCTAAATATATTATTCCAAAAGCATTAAATAAATATAAATCGTCATTGAGCACTACCGAAGCGCATGACTACATTAAGACTAAATTACTTTACATTAGCATTCGAAACTAAAATATATTTTATTGCAGAATTTGTAGCAGGAAGTGACTCGGCATTAGGGCGTGTAATATATTTCACACTTAGAGAAGAACCTCGATAAAGTAATTCGGTTCATTACCTAATGCAGACCGGAAAGGGAATATTACTCGCTCATCATTACGACCGCAAGCTCCCCATTTTAAATTATATTTTACGTGTTAAAAAAAAAGAATGCAGTTGAGACCGGCAATGCAGAAGTCACCTTAATCACACTTTTAAAAGAAATAATTTACCACACATAATAAAGTTGAAGCAGTCGCGTAAAATAATGTAAACAAGACTAAAAAAAAATAATGGATTTCAAAAGCAAAGTGCGTAATTTCGTTTTTTGTATGATTTTCAAACATATTCCAGTTATTTTACTGAACTTATTTTTGATAAAAGATCTATGAGACCAATTCAGAAGTACACCCTTTCAACCAAAAAAGAATTACCCAAATCGGTAAAACCGTGTTCGAGTAATCATACATAAAAAATGTCACCGACGAATTGAGAACGTCATCTATTTTGGAGTACCAAGGTATAAAAAATGACGTATTTTTTTAATGAAATCTCTTAAAGTGAGGCTAAAATGCTGAATATGTTTGAGAAAAATTACAACAATAAATTTTAATTTAGTCTATACCTAATTAGGCTACTCGTACTTACATGCTTAGTTTCCACTTTTATTCTATAGATATTTCCACAGGATCTACAGGATAATTTAGTTTTTAAAATAAAGAAACTAAGTTGCTTGCGGTGATGAAATGATGAATGGAATAGGTCATTTGCAACAGCAATGGAGCTGTCGTACAGCATATGGCTGATTCACCTCCATATGACTGAGGGCCCCATCAGTGTAAGTATTGTTTGCATTTGCCACTGTATTTTTAGGGGCTTATATTTATTTTTAATGAGATACGGCTAACACAGTTGCAGAAAGAGTAATTTTACTTACTACTCAAATTTATTAGCTTTCATTGCCGCCACAATTATTAAAAAGTTATGCGAGTAGGTGTATATATAAATAACAGTAATTATCTCTCGTACTTTGTAGTCTCGTCTTGTAAAAGTAGTTTAGTAATAATAACAAACCAATTAATTTTCTAACATGTCCCCGCGAAGCTTATTTGAGGCGCTATTTGATTAGAAATTTTAAACTCCCTATTAATTAAAATATCCACTTTTCCAAATGATCGAACTTCGACAATTTATTATTTACCACGAACTGAATTTTAAATATGAAACGGTCTATAATCAAAAACGATAATGCCGTGGAATAAATGGGGCAAAGGACATAATGACGCTAGAGGTTTTAATTACGAGCACTTACGAAGGAAAAGGTGTTCGTTTTCACGCGTAGCGCGCGGTAGCTTTGAAAATCTTACAAGTTTAATTGCAATTCGGTTTAATTAATAGCCACACTACGTAAATAGTTCGAAGGGAAACTGCTATAGTTAGAGAATTCAAAACGATCCATGTATCGACAATACTAATGGATGATAATAGAAGCCGTCTCGACCGTTTCGAGATCCGTAAAACTTTATTAATCAACGGCATAGATAAGTGTTCGATAAATCATAAAATGCAGGTTATAATTAAAATCACGAAGCAGTAAGATTTGGGAAGCTAGTCTGTAATTAATTTCTCTGTTTCGTTAGATGAATCGCCGATGATTAGATGAGAGAGGAAGGATGCCGTGACCGCGTGGACGCAGATGTTTAACTTATAATTACCCATTCTCAAAATTAATGATCTTTTCACGACTCGAAAGAATTAAAATAATTACATTAAATTATGATTACTAAAATGTTTTAAGTGCGGCACATGCTCAAAGCGTAACGCTATTTGAATGCAAAATGATTTAACGGCTAAAGCAATATTTTTAGCTATCTCGAATCATTCCCACAAATAAATCACAATAATAAAATCTAGTTATTTATTTATATTCCAAAATTTAATTAAGCAACCGATTATGTGACTAAAATAGGCTATGGCTGATTAAAAATGTTAAACATAAAACAAGATTGAAACATGCACAATAACTAAATCTTTCGATAATTTCGACATTAATCTTAAACAACGTCCATAAATCATGTGAATATGCTATAAAATTGTTTTTTCGCGCGTCCTTATGAAAGCGATTATACGAAAATTATAATAATTGTGCGCGGCATAATTACGTGATGTTATGTAAGGCCATCGATATATAGCGGTCAGTTTGAATTTATGTAAAATATCGCAATAAATTTACATTTTATAAAACGTGGTCAGGACCGGCGATATCTCTGTTTAGAATCAAGGTCCTATCTGGTCGTTTACTTTGAAAAAATCTGGAACTGGTCAGGTCACAGAATCCAAGCTCTTACTCTTCAAATTAATAGACTAAAAATTTAATTTCAATCGCTTTAATTTTAATTTAAAATTACTGTGTTATTTAAATAAATCAAAATAAATTGGTCTATTATCAATTAAAAGATTTGTCGTCATACAAAGGTAGGTAAAAAGTAATCAAATATCAATTTTTTTTAATCTAAAAATTAAAACATCTCTGTAAAGATATTTAATTACTCGCATATTTTATGATATAGTTATTAATATAAAATATTTGCTTAAAAATCTATTGTTATATATAGTGCGCTTGTTCATATATTATGTATGTAATTTAAGAGATAAAAAATAAAAAAATAGACGCACATACACACTGCCTAATAGTCGCTTATTATAGGTACATCTTTAAATGACCTATACGTTATGGTTATAAGGCGTCATCACAGTTTAAGCAATCGATAATAATGATACAATTATCTATAAGAAAATGAATACCAAAACCACGATCCGGCAGATTATTTAACATAACCGGTGTGTTATTAGACAATTACAACAAGCATTATATACCGATCGAATGGTTTTTTCAACGTTATTTTTCTGACATATTCTTATCATTAACCATGAAGTCAGTCACGTTTATTCAAATATCATGCAATCTTGGCACAGATCCCTGGATAGCGAAGTAAAATATTCCTAGTATGATAATGGTTAATTCTTGACATATTTTATATAATGCGGGCCCGAGGCGAGTCAGCCGACACTATGTCTAATAAATTTATGGGCCTTCATTTTAATGTTGATCGGCGCTCGAAATTATAATCGTCGCGCTCGGGGCGCGGCGCGTGAGCAGACATCCCCGACACTAGGCTTGCCATTGAAACGAATATTGTGAAAATATACATACACTAAATAAACTTTCCATTTATGACCGATTTGTCTATTTTATTTCAGTTTTAATCTGAATAATATTTAATCTAAAAAATAACCATACGTATCATAAAACCAATTTAATAATTTCGTCACAAGTTTTCATTCTCTGTTTTAATCCTGGATAGTTTTTTAGTAACAAATACTTATATAAAGCCTGTTCAGCTTTGAAGCCATAAAATTGACTAACCACGGTGAAATTAATGAACTAGTAATGCACATTTAAAACTTTATTTAAAGATAGTATAGAGTAAGTAAAAAGTATTAATAAATATCGAACAACTTATAAAATCTGCATTACGGAAACGACAACGTGGTCAATGGTGTAGAAACATTCGGGGCGACAAGATTCATGTTGTGACACGCGTCCTATTGGGAGATCAAGAAAAAAAAATCCTAAATGTGTAATGTCTGATCAGAAATAACCGAAATGCTGTATAATTTGTCTCTTTGTAAAATTTTATACAAAATTGATTTTTGATTATAAATATTTCATAATTTTACTGAGCCAATGTTTAAAAGTAATGTAAGGAACATTAATACTTAAAAATTACTGTGTAAAAATACCTCAAGTAAAGATCCCTGAGACGATAAATTATGATTTTCAATATTTACATATAAACGACAATGTTGCTGCAAAAATAATCGTATACTTTGGCAATTTGAGCTGTTTTTAATTTAGGCTTATTTATTTTTAATTTAAGCTAGCTACATTGATATATGGACGCTGATAAGCAATACTGTGTCAAGCCACACGAACTTTATTTTAAGTAAATGTCGTTTAAACAAGTTAAACCTATTCTTAATAAATTTGTTTTAAGCATTATATGTCTATCTTTACTTTTCTATTTTGATAAAAGCTATAAAAGCTATAATTAATCAAAAGCAGAGATATAATTAAAAGTTTTATCTAATAATAAGTTTTACAGATACATGAAGTTAAATATAAATGGCTTAATATGGAACGCACTTGAAATTCGAATCATTAGATTTAGAAACATTTTTCCCTCAATATATAGTTCTAATGACTTGAATCATTTTTTTAATAATGTTAGATATGTATGTGATGAATTATCAGAATACATTAATTCATCCGTATCCATATGTATTTTAAATTTAAATTTTGACAGCTTATAAGTGTTGCGTATTTGAAACAATGTAAGTTCGGATACATTAAGCAAGGCAGCGGGTCGCAAAGGTGTCGGAAGCACGAGATCGGACTGATAAGATGTTATCAGCGACGTCAACGAATGTTACAGTTGTCGAATACCACCCAAGCTGAGCTGCTTTTCATTATATTATACTGATTTATCGCAAGCTTAAACTTGTATAATGTCCTTTCTTTTTCTATGTGCTATGTTTTATATTTTCATATTATTATTGCATGAAAGAAAAGTGGTTTAGATGATAGCTAACGCGAAATTTTTTATTTACTGCATTTACTAATAATAATTTATATACCATATCAAAAGTAATGAATGTACCTACACTCGAAATATATACAAAAAATCTATATTTTATTTGATCAATTTTCTTATTTTCTTCTATAATAAATTGATTACCGAAGGATAATATAAAATTTGCTATAAACTATAATTTCTTCTTTGCTATAAATTATAATTGAATAACTTTAAATTATTGAATATATACTTTTACCTGTTTTTAAAATATAATTTTCATAATAAAAACTAACCAAAAATATTTCTTAGATTCAGGGAAAGATTTTATTATTAAAATATCATATAATGAAGCTCACAACAGCAGTATCCACAGTGATGACTAAATAAAAGTAAATATTTGCAAAAAAATGTTTAAGGAATAACTAAACCCATAAGTCAAAGTCTGCGTGGTGAGTCAAAACTTTCCATTAACTTTGCGAATGCCACGTGCGCTGACGCGATGACATCCACAATAAGCAAACTGCTTTTTTATGGAAATCCCTCCATTTACCCGGGAAAATAAAATATGCCCGACGACAAAGCGACTTGTCCCGGAAACGAAACACTCCAAAGGGTAGGGAACATCTTTTTTTATTCACTGTAACATTTTTTTTTTCTGACGACACTATCTACCCTAAAAGTTTTTTCCACTATTTTTTATTAATGTTTTTCGCGAGTAACAGTTTTATGAGAAAATTGTCGTCCCGTGACATAAGCCCAATTTTAAAATTGAACATTAAAATGAACAACACGTGTAAATAGTCGAACTAGTCTATGAATATATTAGTCTAAATATATATAAATATGTATATTAGTCTGGACCAAAGATGAACGTAACGTAACTTAAAGGATTATTATGTAGAGCTATCGCTATCGCCACGTTATATATTTCAACAGTTGATTTCTTTCGTTTTTAGTACAAAAATCAGAAATCAATTGTCAAAATTATCGCTTTGTGATAACAAAAGTATTTGTGTGACTAGAAATATTAACCCATCCGTTAGGCTATTTTGTGACTCAGCTACTATATGCACATAAAAAAAGGAAAAAAATAAATAAAAAAAGTCCTATACAAAATATTACATTGTAAATAAAACAATATTAAAATCCAATGAAATACAAGAAATTGAAAAAAATATTGGACAAAAGTACTTTTGTCAACACTAAGTAATTAATATCTCTTGGGTAATAATATTAAGTGTTTGATTATAAATTTCTTGGCTAATAAGTAGGTAATAAAATAAAAAAAATAATACTTCTTATTAAAACGTAGTTTGAATCGCAACACTACAATGGAAAACATCATTGATTATGAAAAAAAAAATTACCTTAATTTATTACATATAAAAATAATTTTGAAAAAATTGCAATTATCAAAATAAAACATAACGCAAAACGAAAAGAAGAAAAAAGTCAGTAAAATTAAATACTAAATAAAAAAAATATGTTCATTCGCTCAATACTATATTCATATAGTGATATCCATTAACAATAATGGTTGCCAGAACCAATAATCCAAACCTCCAGTTCAAATGAAAGGCAACATCATCAGCGAATTTAAATGTACAACATAAAATAAATCCTGCATTCATTTAGACACATACATCTGTTCCGGTCACGTTGAACCTGTTGGACAGGTCGCGTCAGGCCGACTGTCCAGGAGACATGCAGCACTCGACTTGCGAGGCTTTTTATGAAGTCAGTAGTTGAATTATTGCTTTATCTAATAATATTTACAGAATAAATAGCTAATTTATTGTCCAACGCTATTAATACAGTACTAGACATTTACGAGTACATACATAGATCCATATGATGATTTAAAAAAAAACAACAGGCTGAGGATCGAGAGCTGTAGTGCACTTTGGGAGAGGCCTATGTCCAGCAGCGGACTATGAAAGGCTGATAGATTGATAGATATCCATAGTCCCTAGTATAGTATTACAGTATAAAACAAATTGAAATACTTCTTAGCGATAAAAATAACCAAAAATAATTAAATGTATGAATTTCCAAACTATTAGCCACTCCCAATACAATCAAATATTGTAGAGCAGAGATGTTACGATTACGTTTTAACTATCAATACAAAACTGCAGCAATGCAAGCGATACGCAAGATTACCGTCCACTGGAAGGTGAACCTATTTAATCGTTTCGCGTGTGACGTCAGGACCTGTTTCGAGTTGACATCACCAATGACTGCCCGCTCCTCCACCATTGGTCAGGACCCAAGATACTATCTCCTTTGAACCGGCTTTACCTTTTTATTTTGTTAGATGTTCACCATGCTTAATATTCTGGACACATTCAGACACAAAAAATCGCTTCTATATCTATTAAATATATTTTTGTTTAACTTTTATATAAATTGATATATCTAATTTTATCTAATACATAATAATGTTGAAAAAAGGTTCTAAAATTATACCTTTTTGTATTGTAAACAAACGCACGCACTAGTCTATGAAGATATTAGTCTGGATTAAAAATGAACGTAACGTAATCTAAACGAGGATTATTATGCGGAGCTATGGCTATCGTCATACATTTCGATGCTTGATTTCTTTCGTTTCTAGTAAAAAAAATCAGAAATCAATTGTCAAAATTATCGCGTTTTGATAATAGAAGCTCACCGTAATAAGCCTGTTGATCGGTATAGATCTATACATTATCGCGTTATGACTTAGGCAACATCCAGAGTTACACTTTTAAGATGTTTCCAGGGTTTCATTTCTGTATACCTGAAAAAATTAACTGCTAGGGGATTATTTTTGACACTCACAAATTTCGTAAGGTTAAGTCATCGTTTTATATCAATAACGTGAGTAAAACTTACAAAATAATGTATACGTCACCTTGTAGGAACGAAACTTAAGTGGGTGTGTTCAAAAACAATTTAGCATACTGACCAGAGCTAATGTTATATTGAACTGGCATTCTTCCACGTCTAACGAGACGTCAACTAGTGCGATTCGGCGTCTATGCAAGGTCTCTTTACGACTGACCACCACGCTAGATTATATTTCGGTATATGATAACTATAGACATCAATCAATCTGGCAAATATAAAACGTAACGCGTCTGTAACCGCAAACCATAATTTAATCTATATATATCTATACTAATATAATAAACTAACTTGTATGTGTGAAGTTAACTGCGGAACCACTAAATGTAGTTTAAAAATTATGATACCATTTGAAAGATACATTATTCTTGATGGTCATAGACAAAATTTTATGTATTTATGCTTATTATTTAAAAACAAAATATACATGAATAATAAAATATCTCTGACTTTTCTCGATAAAAAACTTATGATTTCTGTCGATGTGTTTTTACCACACACGTAAAAAACTGAGAAAATAAAATTGAAACGTTTTATAAGAATATATGTTAAAACAAAATAATATATGTCCTATATGATAATCTACAGATTTAAGAAACAACCTAAAGTTAAAATACATTAGTCAATTTCCCTATCTGCATAACAATCTCAGATTAATAAGTAAATTAATTGCCCCGCTGGTGGCTATTGGAGGTATAATTGCTACAACTGGTTCTGTGCCCACTTGAATATTTCAAGTCGAAATCCTCGTCTGCGATCTGTGAATTCAATGATGTAAAACAAAGCGTAGGAATTAATTCTGAAAATAATAATTCTTAAGAATGACTCACACTTGCATGCATTGTAGATTTTTTGTTTAAAAAAGTTTTATTTTAACGCTAAACTATGGTAGTCGTTAGATTAATTTCCAAAATATGCTACGGGAATTATCATCGATTATCATACTGTCGCCCTGAGACTATAAAATATTTTTACATTTAAAGGGGTTATTTTTAGTACAAAGACAGAAATGTGACAATTTGTATAACAACAGCAGGGCAATACGGCTAGCACAATCACACTGAACCGAGATAGCTTAGTGGTTAGAACACGATCTTAATCGACGATCACAGGTTTAAGCCTTTTTGAGTTTTCAAGTGCTAATTTTGTGCTAAAATTCATATCATGCTCAGCGGTGAAGGAAACCATCGTGAGGAAATCTGTAGGTATGCGCCGGAAGAAATTCTGAGAAATGTATATTCATCGATCCACAGTGGAGCAGCGTGCATTAAGATCCTAAACCTTCTCCTAAATCGGAAAGGAGGCTTCACCTATACTTTATTTTTTTTGTCGCAATCACATCGCGATACATTTTGACAATTCATTTCCTTTTTTATGTAGAATCGAATGAACTCTCAAAATGTATCGCGTTACATAAGCGATAGCTTCACGTTATAATAATCCTTTTACACGATTAGTCTGTATGTTCAATACCTAATACCATGTAAAAAAAATTAAATCAACTCTCTATCAATTCGTTTACTTTGACTGAGAAATATATATTGAACGTAACTTGAAAATTGCTTAAGTACCAGTAGCACTAATATCTTACACAATCTTTTTGTAAAAATATAAAAACATTATATTACAATAAATTCGCTCACATTAATCTTAGTGTTTCAACTTCATTATTTTAACCAACAATACCATTTTATTTCCTTAAACGTTATTCTTTACTCCACATTTTAAAACAGATTTTCTGTTCGAATTACCTACCAGTTTATAGTAACGGTACATTTTGTTCCACTTGCAAGCAATGAGTAAAATTTCAAGTAAATATTTTGTATCGAGTAATTTGTAAAGATTCAGTCGAGTAGTCTACTGTTACTGAGAAAGAATTTTCTATTTATTAATCACAAACATTTACACTAGATTCATATTATAATCTATCTATATTAATATGTATATATCTTTATTAAAAATGATTTAATATCATTTGTAAATAATATAAAGTGTTCTTTACGGTAGCGAATTTATTGGCGTCAGTTTCGATCACTCGAATACCTACTAGATCTTGAACCAAAACGCTTAAGATATAAAGCCGCATGCGCACGCACTCACCGTTTACGCTATTAATGCAAAATAACAGCAATTTAGGCGACGCAGACGTTTGGCGTGTTCAGCGTTCAACCGCCGGCCTCTGGAAATGCGACGGAAGCCTGTCACAGGCGCAATTACAGTACCGAGAATCGGCATTAGTTCGAGCTGAACTATTTATGTAAAATAAGAGCAACCTCACGTACGGGGAAACGGCGATTGCACGCATCGCTCATTAAGCACTTTAGAGCAATTTGTGGAGAAAAAGTCGGACGAGACGAGGCACAACATCGCGTGGTCAATTAAAATGTAGCCGCGCGACTGCCGGCAAGTGGCCAGCTCAACGGTATTCCGTACGTGGCAAGTGGCAACCGGCCTTGCTTCAATTGCTCGTATCCTGCTATCTAAATAATTGTAGAAGGATATCGATCCATCGCCGCTGTCAATAACTACCATGTCGTTCCTGCAACTAACGTCTTATTAGCGAACGACATATTCAACTTTTCTAGAATTAAAAGAAACTTTCAAACCACTGCGCTGCATTTACTTCACGAGTAATCGACCATATTTATATTTTCACACTAACTACAGCTTAAATGACATAGCATTTTATATCCATTTATGCAAATATCATTTAAATAATTACCTTCCTTAAGCTTATTAAAGCGATTTTTTATTCAAAAATTAAAATTGATATACTTACTAGTCAATAAATAGTCAATATGCAACTTCATTTTATTTAAATTAGAACACTCAACGAATAAGCTATATCCGTCCGATCCATTGTTTAAAAGCCAGTCATTCTGGTAGCCGCCATTACTAAACAAATATTCTTCTATTCCATTACACCTGAAGCACGGAGAGCATCGTGACTTGTAAAATGCAAGCGAGACCTGCGCCTACGCATCTCGTGGTCACCGAT
The DNA here is from genome assembly GCA_037950945.1 of Hypolimnas misippus. NCBI lineage: Eukaryota > Metazoa > Arthropoda > Insecta > Lepidoptera > Nymphalidae > Hypolimnas > Hypolimnas misippus. The sequence continues at coordinate 6,229,468 of JBBEEQ010000024.1, forward strand.
CGGTTCCGGAGAAACGTGTTTTGAACTTTGAAAACAGTAAAGTGGTAAAACGGCGTTAAACATAACAACAATATATATTATTTGCGAGGTTGAGGTAATTTACTGTGTTGTTATAAAATAATAAAGAACATACTAACATTCTTCATGATATAACTAAATATTTAATAATATAATAAAATGTTTTTTGACGCTGGTAAAAAGATGTGAGCTGTATAATTGATATAACAAATATACCTATTATAATCATTGTAATCATTGTAATCAATAATATTTATTAAATATGAACATCGTATAAAAAGGTCTCAGGAACTAAATAAACTATTGTTTAACGAAGTCCATGTACAATAATATATTTTTTTAGTTAATGGTCAGCGTACATTAGTCTGTTTCAACATGATCTAATTGTGCCGTCCGACACACATCAATCACTTACGACGTAACAACGAAAACACTGTTAGTTTTGCCGCCGAATTATTAATTACATTCACACAAAAAACTCACACACGATGCCGAAACGCATAAATTTCTTCCTTTTTCACCGCACAAAGGAGCCGAGCGCTCTACAATACAACACTAAACAGATTAGCCGCGCCCGACACGGCCGTCGCCGCATAATTTTTGGCGCCAGTAGTCCTGCCTCTAGATTAAACTAATATGAAAAGGAAATTGAGTAGAAAATGGATGAAGGTTCTATGTGTCATTAAGGATTGGTTACGGACCTCGAACGCCGATCCGACCTTTATTTATTTGACTACGCTTAATTGAATTAGCATTTCGGTAGTTTTTACGAGCTGCTAGTAATGTTCGGAACAAACTTTTATAGGCAATTTTTAGTTAATAACAATAACATATATGTCACAATTATAAGTTTAAGTGTTAATAACTGTCCGTTCCAAGTGGCTCCTTAATCTACCTGATTTCACGAGAAATATTGAAGTGGTCATAAAATAAATTTCTTTTTTAAATGGGTTATAACATATATTTTCAACAATTTTAATTGATTTCCAGGTATTATAAATGATGGATTCTGCTTATATTTTATAAAATAATTTATAGTCATATATAATATAAATTATTAAATGCTTAAAAGATTATGTAGAAACAAAATTACTATTTAAAAGGACAGGACCATACAAATAGTTCTGATAAAATGTTTCAGCACGATGACTCCGCCGGGGCCACTCGACCCGGGAGGGCCTATGAATAGTAATAGAGGTTAGGGCTCGAGGGACCGGCCTGCGCCGCTTATGGAGCGTGCTAAATCGACAATGCCCCAAAGCCCGCTGCGACTAATAAACCGTTTTATGAACTCACCTATTTTAACCGAGATTTGATCTCAATATTAAAGCCTATAAACCGTGAAATCACGGCGGTGTTTATTAAAATGGCATTAATTATTAATTTATTGCGTCCACTCTAATCATTTGGCAAAGGTCACAGGTTTGATATTTAAGATAGAGACTGAGATAAACATACTGTCTTAATTAACGATAATTATTATTGCGTATAATAATTCTTATAAAGTCACCTACAAAATATTGGAACTACACGTTTATGACAGATAAGCTGTCAGATTTGAGTGCGTGGTTGTGGTGTTAGTGTGAATCGTTGTAGACTTAGGTGTGTGAGGGGCGTTTGAGAGCGCGCTGAACTCACATTCATGAGCAGGTCCGGAGAGGAAGAGCCCTTGCCGCTCATGGCGCTGGAGCTGGCGCATGTCACTCACTCACAGCACTCGCGAGGCGCGGCGCAGGCGGCGCGGGCGGTCTGCGTGCGCCGAGCGACCGCGACTGCCGCACTCCGGCCCCCACCGCACCACGAGCCCCCACCGCTACCGGCTGCCTCATTTCTCACTATAATTTGCGTGCTGCTCGTTTTTTACCATCATTACTCCCTCGTTTTGTTTTACGTATTATCGAGTGCATCCCGCTCGCACCGGCCGCCATGCGCGCCGAGCGCCGCCCAGATAATAGCCGCGTGCAATTACGCTGTGGCCGCGCGCTGCCGTCGCGAACCCGCTCCATCCTAGCGACCAAGATACCTAGCGACATCTCGTGACGAGAAGCCATAACGAATAACTAGGGAGCAACAAGAAGTACTTTACAGAATAATTGAACATTAACAATGTTGTTATACATTATAAAAAAATATTACGTGATTAATATTATGTATATTATTTGGCAATGTTAAAAATATCTCTTGTTTTTAAAATAAATACAACATGGAAATTATATCTATCTACCATTATAAAATTTCTTCATAAAAATCAGTTGTCAATACTTGACTTCATCTATATAGTATAACTGAATAAACAATTGGTGGGTTGTCCAATAATAACTTCAAACAGTCTACGGCATACCGTAGCATTGCGTAGCCTATTCGTAGAGCAACAAGAATATCCTCAATACTTTGTAATACTTAAATTTGCCGATAATTAAATCGAAACATCGATCTAAAAACATTTTAGTGGGTCATAACATTTTTATTTCCTTTAACAAATATTATCTTTACAGAGCGAATAACAGACTAAGTTGAAGAATATTTTCTAATTCGTACTTCTACATGGAGACAAATGGACACAATCTATTTCTGAAAGGTTCTAATTAGACCTATACTAGTTTATTTATATACCCAATCTTACAATCTATTCATATAAAAAATCAATTAAATTTAAAAAAAAATCATTCAACGACAATCAAATCAATGCTACATACAAATAAATAGTAGAATTTTAAATCCTGAAAAACTGCTACATGATTAATTAAGTATAACTGAATTATAACCCGTTTAATAATAGGGAAAACCTTCGAAATCTACTACTTAACAAATTGTTTTTGCGTCCAATTGTTTTAAAACGATCGAAGAATGCAAAAGGCACAAGTTATACACTCGTAGGCCTTCATTACTAATATAATAAAACAAGAGTTAACTATTTAATTATTAGTTTAGCACTTAATATATTTAAATGTATGTATGTATCTGTATGCGTTCATTTATTATTTTATAGCCTCTAGAAACAAAAGCTCAACGATATTAAAGTTTGTATGAGATGTGACATTTTAAATTTTAATGTAAATTATGTTTAAACCAGTCTATTATGGTAAGAATATATCGCGTAAATATAAAAGTTGTTTGGGAAGTATAACTTGTTTCAAAGATTATATTAATAAAGTAGTAAAGTAAAGTAAATATTCCACTGCTTGAAAAAGCCTCCTCTCCTATTAAGGAGAAGGTTTAGGGCTTAATGCACCGCTCCTCCAATGCGATTTGGCGGATATACATGTGTCAGAATTTATCCTGGCACATGTAAGTTTCCTCACAATATTTTCCTTCACCGCTGAGCCTGAGATAAATTTAAACACAAAAGTTAGCACTTGTAAATTAAACGGTTGCCAGGATATAAACCCACGATCGTCGGTGGAAATCGACATGTTCAAACCACTAGATCATCTCAGCTCCATTTCCATTGATCATTTTCCATTGTTTTAATAGTTAAATTTCTTATAATAGGTAAAATGACGACAAATGAGAATTTGATGGACAACGGACGTGATAGCATTATTCTAAATAGAGATTCAAAGGAAAAGGTGATATAAAATAACAAAATTAAAAGTGTTTAATAATGATAAAATATAATTATAAATAAATTATAAGCTCATGGATTTTGGCACCTAAATATGTCGGCCACTTTAGTGACGACGTTGCTTAGCTATCATCTAGCGATTAACAAGCCAGAATTACTTTGGGTCCACAAGACAAATCGTCAATCGTTTATTTCGAAAAGGGTACAGATTTTTAAGGTCGGATAATATCATTTAACATATCTTTACTTATAGCATATCATTACTGTTTAAGCTCAAATTGAAAAAAAATATTTTTTGACTGTGCTGACTATTATTTTTCATGATTGTAATATTATTTTTAGCCCGTAGTTCTTACAAAATATAATCATATGAGTTACCTCATATATGTATATTATCCTCATTATATTTAAACAAAATGGAACTCTACATCCTAAAAAAATTGCAATTTGAATGTAAGTAGAGATAACATAAATTGCATTTAGTTCATTAATTATAGTTATAAAGACTTATATATACAGAACTTTGTATGTTATATAAAGACGTATAATTAATAAAGACTTTCTTGATTAAAAATTTCATTATTCATTTGTAAATTTGAAATTTTATGAAGTAATCGAATAATAATAACAAAACGAATAACTTTAAAGTAACACTGAAACTAATATTTTAAGTTTATATTTACAAGAAATATCAGTAAGGTAAAAAAACGTCAAATGTAAGTAAAAATATTTTATTTAAAATGTAAAAAAATATACATAAACCTATCAAGGCACATCACATTCCAATTTATCTGGTAACTTAAACAAGGCTTATAAATTATCACTTATCCATGTAAACTTATTCAATATTGTAAATTACTGAAATAACATTAATTTACTAAGTTCATTCACTTCCATGCAAAATTTAAGACACACAAACGGTTGAAAAAGTTTTACTGTCCAATGGCTACGGGGGGTTGTAAATTATAATGTCCTTGAAAAACTGCATAGTTATCCTTCGAAGCACACTGATAAGCCGTAAGAGGCGTCGTATACTGTTGATAGAACCGTGGATCTCTCGCTGGCGGTCGGGCATAGAGAGCATCTTGACGTACTTCCGGACACCACCCACTGCCATACATAACACTACCACTTCCGAATACAGCACTGCCATTGTAACTGCTTGGAGCATTGTGCATTACGTGAGGAGCCACTGTTGCGTAGTTAAGCATTTGCTTAGGTGGTGCATTGGTAACTGGAACTGTTCCGTAATGAGAACTTCCAATTGACATGGGAGGTGCAGGCGGCATTGCGATCTCATTCGACGGCTGTGGTTGCTCGCTCTTATCTTCACTTGGTTTAGGAGTTTCGACTTTATCTTCTTCTTTCGTTTTCTTAGATTTTCTTGACACATTTGCATGAGTTTTTACATGTTTCGCTAGGTGATCGGAACGCATGAAACGTTTCGTACATAATTGACATGCGAATCGCTTTTCGCCAGTATGAGTGCGTAGATGTCGCTGTAATTCATCGGAGCGGGTGAAACGCTTACCGCAGAAGAGCCAATTGCATACGAAGGGGCGTTCTCCTGTATGCCAGCGAAGGTGAGCTTTTAGATGAGATGTCTTTCCGTAAACTTTTCCACAGCCAGGAACGTGGCAAACGTGTTCCCTCTTCGCGCCATCTTTTCCGTAGTTAGGGCCAAAACCAGCTGCTTCTGTTAAACAGTTAGGGCACCGACATTTCGCACATCTACGCTGAAGTTCTCGTGCGTCTTCCGTAGTAGAAGTACTTGGAGGCCAATACGCAGGGTATTGCGGGTAAGGTGGAAACTCTCGCCACGTATTCCCACACCAAGTACCCGATGAGGCACTACTGCAGGACGACAAGTCCGACGCTGGTGACAGCGCGTCACTTCGCCCATAGCCGCACCCGTAACTACTCATTACGTTCATCATCTGTAACAAGTAAATAAATTATGAATCACTTTTATTTAATTTACACTTCAGTTATTTTTTAAAAATGACTTTACTTTATTTTGCTCTTTCAAGAAATTTATATTCACAGTCAAAAATAAAATTATATGTTCCGTTTCAATTAGAGTTATTCGTTATAGCGTCAAATAATAGCAGAGGGCGTAGGCGGGCGGACGGACCTGTTGTGCGGGCGGATCCACGTATTGCATTTCCGGCGACGGTGGTGACAACGTAGCGCAAAGAACCTTCAACTGGATAATTACAGGGCGGCACACCGCTCGCGCCGAGACGTTTTTAATAACTGGCTTGGGATAAACGTAACGAGCGGTTGTCACCTCGCCCCGCGCCCCCCGCCCCGCCGGCACCGGCGCACGCGCACCCCGACCCCAGCCTCCGCGTCCCCGGCGCAGCCTCTGCCACACCCCACCCCGCCCGTGAGTTATGAGTTTATAAGATTTCATAGCGTCTTGTAATAGGAAAAACTAATAAGCATTACCTTTATGTGGGACGGCCCGCCCCGTATTAACGTAATGCCAATAATATGTTGTCTTGCCTCATTTCGAAGGCAATTTAGAGACAAAATATTAATACAATAACAATGAAAATTGTGTACTAGGTCTCGCGACCTAATTAACTCTAATTGCTCTTTGGTTTATTATTCGCATTTATCTTTTTAATAAACTAGAGAATAATGATATAAATAATCTAAGACTTCACTAGATAGTGGAAGAATTTGTAATTACATAAATTCAACTATCTCTTAGTTAACGCCTTCTTTCATTTTTAGATAAAATTAAAGAAACATTTCCCACGCTTGGTTAAACAGATCTCGAACCAATACCCACACAACCAGCTCCATGGACTGAATAGTTATTATTTTTCGGTTTGTATCTCAGACGCTTAATGTTTTTAATTTTTTCTCTATTTCGGTCGGCAGTTCGCGGCAGACGCATGATTTATGCATATTCGAGCGAAGCCAAACCTTTAATTACACGTTGTTAAAATATAGCAGTTTGTTAAATCGTTCGCTTTGCTTTTGTTTTTAAGATCACCGCTCTCTTATAGATCTAAATTTTCTTTTCTTCGAGCGACCCCAGCGTACTTTTTATTTCGTATCCGTAATGATATAAACTTTTTTATATAAAGACGGTCAACTATTTTCACTACTTTTAAAACTCTTAATTTTTTTACACTAAAAACTTTTCTTTAAATAAAAATATTTGAATAAAGGTTTTTCATATTTTTAAAGGAGATACTTAATTTAATTATAAATATTTATAAGAATAAGTTTATTTACGATATTTTTTAATTATTAAATTTAGAAAATACTATAAATAACTTTGTAAAGGAACATCCAGATTAGTTAAAATTGGACTTAAAAATATGCTATTTTTAACCTGTTAAGTACACTTGTTAACCATTCTTTTTAGACAGTTAATAACGATCCATTACGTTTTCCCAGAAGCAAGTAGCTACTGTTAGCTTGAAAGTTCAAAACTTTACACCCTATGGTTACAATTACAAATGCAATAACCTGTCGACATGTTTACGACTGTGTAGAACAAAAGCTATACAAGTTACACCGTATAACCGCTTCAGCAACGCTAAAGCCATAACGTCTATTCAACCGATACTTTAAAGCGCTTTATGTGTATTTTTTTATGAAGTATGACAAAACGTCTGGCAGGCTACTGTCCTGCTCCGCGGCAGTTCGTCAAACACAAAAGACCCTTGCAGTGGACAATAGTAACTACTAATGCGCGATGATCGTTCTCCTCACGCCATAAATCTTGACGGCTACTGTGTTTTTGTTATCGAGCAAGGGTCTCAAAAGATGCGAATGCTTTAAAAGACAAGACGGCAATGATCAGCTAATTTCAATGGATGCATAGAATGAAATATATCTACAGTAAAACTAGATGTAGTAGTAGATTTGAACTAAAATACTACCAATTTTTGTCCCAGGTGGGTGCCTAAAACCTCGTATTTAGTCATTTCAATGAAATAGGTACTTATTTAATTTTTGCTAATATATAAATTATTATTTTATTTGATTTGTGTTAAAATATACGTAAACAACAATTTTTTAAATATAATAATTTATAAAAAGTAAACTAACGTTAAGCAGAAAAGTTTATTTGGTCGTTGTTTGCACCAATCTCCAGAACTACCACTGAAAAAATCGTGTAGAATTCGAAATTATGTAGAAAAAATGTGTAGAATTTTGCGTTAGCCCGTTTATTGAAAACAGTTTTAGTGCTATAAAACATCACGCTACGACTCATCGGAGTGAAGCAATAAATATAAACTCTAAGCATTCTCACATGTACCAAAACTTAACGTAGAGTAAACTGCAAAGCTTAGCTAATCTAAACTCTACTTATAGGTAAAACAAGGGTAACTAGCCGATGTTTCTTCGTAAATTACGCTAAAGTTAAATTCGGTAATCGCAGTTTTATTGTTGCACGTCTAACATAAAATCTGGCACCTATTTCATCTTTATACGCCACGTATATGCCATTTTTTTAAAATACAGAGTTTAATGTAAACGAAGTCGCGAGCAAAACTAGTTAATAAAATCACACGAATATTTGACGTTATGAAAGAATCGCGGAGGGCAGTTAGCTTCCGTTCGTATCTCGGATATTTTACACTAATTACGAGTTTCATATATCGGGGGCGGGTAATTGGTTCTATCGTGCGTTGTCCTTCACTTCCTGTCTTTTGGCGGATCTTGAATACAGCTTTGTGGCAACTTGCACAAAGTACCGACGATGTAATGGTGTCAAGTTGCACCCATTGTGGCGGCGCACCCACGCTACGTAGCGATGCTTTCTTAATAACGGACGAAGACGAATGCCCTGGTTATACAGCTTAATAAATTATTGTAACCACGTATATCTTAACGTATATAGATAAAGTAAAACCAAACGTTATAAATTAAAATAAATAAATATAATACATGAACAACCTACTTAAACTAAACCCTTAAAGTACTGCTAAAATAACCATAAAAAATGATGGCGTTAAATAAAATATAAAATAAAATATCGTAATTTAACGTTTCTTTCGTAAGAATATGAAAAATGATACGTGGTTATTCTAGTTGCAAATAAAAACTTGACGTTTTAAAAAATCTCATGCAACAATTGTATGAAGTATGAATTTTTGTGTAACCATTCAATCGAGCGGACGCTCCTGTTATCTGATCGGAACTTCGCTAGGCTTCACTAATCTCTAAAGGAGTGAAGATCGCTTCATCGCTATTGTCATCATGTAACAAGATCACTCGAAGTACCTGTTGCTCGACAATGCACAGGTTCGCACCAAATGTTGCTCCCTTTTCAGCAAATGACGTTTCTATTGTAAAAAAGTTGAAAAAAACTAAAATTTGAAGTAAAAAATATTAAAACATCAAATCGCGTTACGCGATACTTCCAGCTGTCTGATTTCACACGTTTTACATTTAATTATTGCTATTAAATATGCATTTTCAAATATAAGTATATTGTTTTGCTGCTATGTTATATTATTTTAATTTATGTTGGCATTAATGACTATAATTTTATAAGATGTGTTGTAAAATAGTCAGATAGAAAATTATTAATATAATAAATATTAAAGTTTACGAATTATTACGCAAAAAATAAAATGTAGGTAAAGAAATTCTGCGGACTGAAGACACCCTGCGGTGTGGCGGCGGACTCTAAAAGGCGCTCTTTCTACAGAGTGACAGCCGAAACAGCCCTACACCAGAAAAAAATCTGTCCCGAACAGTTTGTTTTACACAACATGAAAGATAATAGATAAGCAGTTAACAACACATTTGACATCGTTACTAACGATAATCTCTACTCCTGCCATTGCAATACCTTGTCTTCCCATATAGTTTTTTTGGTTAATTTACTAAACGTAACCTTTTTTGATATTTTTTAAAGTTTTCCAAAAAGTTAAAATAATATATCGAAAATTAGGCAGTACGAAGTTCTTTACCTAATGGATTATTTTAACCAAACTCATGTCAAAAACTTTATGTGCTTAGATGTGACACTTTCATTTTCAATTCAAATTCAATTTTTAACTATCGTTCTATTTCAAGATATTAACAATATTAAAAGGTTGACGAATGACAAGGATTGGCGTTTGACGTACTATCCAACGAAATTTGGTTGTTATTTACCTAAAGCATAAGGCTTACTAATATATATGCATTGTTTTGTTGTGGTAGGTGGCAATAGACCAAGGCTACTAGGTAGGGAAGTGGTAATTTCAGAACATCTTGTTTTACATCTTTTATTCGGCTTGCAAAAAAGGAGGAGGATCTCAGTTCGTCGGACACTTTTTTTATTTTTATTTACTGGTTACTACGACAGGACGACTGCCCCATTTCAATACGTAGTAAGTGTGTTTGACAGAATTTTACAGGAGAGCAAAAAACATGTTCCGTGGTAGCCCTCATGAACTTTCCTGTATCTGTTGATAAGTTGATGTTTATTAAATAGACTACTTTGAAATCAATTATTTGATATGTATATTTTATATTTTGATCAAGTCTTAAAGGACATGTTTTATAAGCCTTACGAAATTTGATAAAATACATCTAATTAATATTAAAGCCTTTGTACCGTTTTATAACCTAGTAAGAGTTCGCAGTATCTTTTGATCTGAATAAACTGATGAACATTGTGTAAATTATATAGACCTAAACCAAGCAAAAGCTCTTTTTATTTCATGAATCGGTTCCTCAGTTACCATAAACTTATAACTTGTCTAGATCAAACACAGCATCTATCCGGTTTATATGTTCTCAACTTGTAGCGAATATTTTTTTTAATGTTGGTTACCTCAGAACTCTGTCACTTAATAACCAATTTAGAAAAATCTTTTTATTTAAAATTATAGGCTATGAATATAGAATTATAATCGAAATATATGTAAGTATAGAATTATAATCAAAATCGGTTCAGTAGTATGGTATTTAAATCAAAATAACGACATAATATAAAGGAAACAATAATGTAATCAAAACTATTATTACAATAGGTCACAAAATGCTGTTTAAAAGTAAGTTTTTAAAATAGGCAAGAAATTCAATGGCCAAATTTATTAATTTTGCTTTAATTAGCCTAAAAATGACAAGTCAATAGATTTATTATTTGTTGGAAAATTATGCCAAAAGCCTTAATCTTCCAGTAATAATATTTTTTCTTAATCTAAATACACAGTCATTTAAATTGAAACAATGTTCGCGCGAACCCATAGTGTTAGTGTAGTGTGCTCCCAGCATTATAATAACGGTAAAGACAATATTAATATTGTGAGGGTAGTCGAAGAAAACTCGCGCACTCGCCGCAGGAGGGCGCGTGGTACACCAGTCAGCTCGTGACTACGACGAATGTAACTTCGTCGAAACGTCGGACAATAAAAAGGTATTACTACCATTAGTTATCGCGATAAAACCCCTTATATTAAATATGAAAAGTATAAATCGCATAAGTTTAAAATGTATAAGACATACTAGGTTTTTGAGATGGTTTTGTGATTTACTAGGTTTTGTAGTGATTATATCTATGTTTTGTGCATCTTAAAACATTTAAAACAAATAAATAATAATACAAATAAAGTAATAATACAAAACAAAGTAATAATAACACAAAAACAAATAAAGTAACAGCGGTATAACTATTTTTGAATATCGTAGGAACTTTCTAGAAAATATGATTTGTCCAAAAAACGTCAATTCTCATTTTTGGAGATATACTAGGTTTTGAAATGGGGCAGCCGAGGACTGATTTGGTTAATTCTAAATGGTTGATTATGGTATGCTTTCCGATTGGTCACATAGATTTGGTTAATTCTAAATGGTTGATTATGGTATGCTTTCCGATTGGTCACATAGAATTTTCAACAAAATCGGTTTAATAGTTTGGTTCTAAAATCAAAGTATTTGGAATAAGTTTGTCATTCAAGTAAACAAAATTACGAATTTTTGTTTTTACAGTCAGTTCACCTTTTTTTTAAAAAAAAAATTGTTGTTGGATCTTCAGTAGCCGAGTTTTAGTTTATGAATTCATTTTTTAAATTAATTTGGGGTTATTATTTCAAGATAAAATATTGATAGAGTGGCTTTACATTTTTTGTTTAATTTGTATATCGTTTTACATGTATGTAAGTACTTATCTATTAAAGAAAATTTTGCGAGTAGCAGCTCATAATACCTACTAATATATATTATTGAAATTTTCTAATTAAGCCATTTAATACTCGATATGGCATCGTTACAGATTTTTTAGTTTCTTACTTTATGTACTCTAGAGCGCGTCATATTTAATTTAATATGACATCACATAGCCCACCACCAGCGGACAATCAAGACGCTTCCAATGACACCTCAGTTGTCTAATTATGATAAGTAGTTTAGAAATTATGAGGGAACACCTGAACATACATGGGTACATACCGGTCAAAATCATAACCTCTTTTCCTTCGCCGCAGTCGGGTAAAAATTAATATTTCACAAGTAACATAATGTTCTTCGAAAGTGGTCAAACTTCATCACTAAATAAAAGTTATTGTTCTGTTATTTATTTTGTATGTATATGTAGAAGAGTGTGTATATTCTCTAACATGTAACGAAAATACAATTCTAAATTTTAATATTTTTGTATATATTTCAAAGAACGCAAAAAGAAGACAAAGTTACCAGGCTTGACAAAAGTTTTTCGTTTAGATTTATAACATGTGTTATAGTTAAGGCTTTTATACCTTAGTCTTTTACGTATCTTATAATAGACTCTTGTTTCAAAGACAAATAAACACAATACTAACAAACAGGCCCGCGACGTCCATACGTGCAAAGTCGTGCGACGCACGACGGCGCCGAGTCAATAAGGCGCCGGGCCTATACTTAAAATTTTCAATTTTTTATTATTTACATTGGCTTTCGTATCAAGAACTTAGCGGAAAAGACTTGTTGATTGGACTAAACCATTTTCTACTTATATCGCCATACAAAAAAGGCGCATATAAGACAGTTGCATGACGGCGCCGATTGGGCTTGGCGCGGGCCTGCTAACAAATTTTATCGAAAATTTCCGTTTTCATATTTGTATATGATATAGTATGATTAGTCTCCTAAATTTCTAATGGTCCTAAAATTTCATTTTTTTATGTTTATGTTTAGTAAAATATTCGGCTTATTTTCTTACTGTGGTAAATACGCTATCTTAAAAAGAAGAAAGCGCTAAGAACAGACGCGTTGGCGCAATGGTCACTGCAACTGACTAAAGCGCTAACGGTCGCGGGTTCGATCCCCGCTCACGGCAAACGTGTATATTGGCCATACAGATGTTTGTCGTGGTCTGGATGTTTGTGTTAGTGTTGTGAGTGTTTCCGGACACCCGACACAAGGTCATGAGATCTTAATTTTCTTTGAGATTGATTGATTTATTAGTAAATTAACGTTAACCTGCAATTTTTCACTCACTAACTAAATTTATTTTACACCAAAACAAGATATAAGAATAACGAAAAAGGAATCGATGTAGTTGAAACCGAAACTATGGTTTTGGTTTCAACAACATCGATTAACCATTTTTTTATGTTAACCATTTTTTTATGAATAGCGATTAAAGACGCAGGCGGCATCTAATCTAAAGTAATCATCGCCCGCCCATTCATATTTGCAGCATTAAAGGAGCTAAAAGTGCGTTGCTAACTTTAAAATAAATACAGGATAAAGAGGAAAAGCAAATACTAAGACAATGAATGCGAGTTAAGACTTCCAGCTCACTCACCGCTCGAAACGGCTATGTTAGCTACGTTACGTTGATTTTCTGTGTTATACTCCCCTGGTCGAGCAAACCAATGTACGAGCTAACAGACGAGTGACGAAGTTTGAATTCAGCTGGAAAAAGTTACAGACATATCGATACCTCCCACGTAAGTTGTTGTAACCCCAAAATTACAATTTTACAGTAGAGCACTTTTACTCCGTTTTAGTTTGAAAGTTACAACAAAATACGCCTTTGTTTCAGGCGTATTTTGTTGTAACTTTCCTTGAAAAAAAAAAAGATTTTTTGTATTTTTTCACTTTGAATGCATTAAGCAATGCAAATTCGTGTAGTATTCAGTAAAAACGCTAACGGCAATTTTGTGGCTTACAATAACTTACGTGGGAGGTATCGATATGTATACAAATAAAACAAACTTTTACCGAGGATCAAAAAATTTTATTACATTACCACACGTCACGAAACATACTTTTGTACAATGTATCATACACAGGTAAACGTAAGTAAACACTATCTAAATTGTTTTCTGATCGAGGAATGTTCCTGCGGGAAACAGAATTGCATATCATTCACAATTTACATATCAAACTGAACAAGGAAGATAAGAATAGCATAATTTATAGGTATTTAATGCGCTGGGTAGAATGTTAGCTATTAGAATACCCTAGGCTGGTTAGGTTAGGTACATTTAACCTAACTTTCCACATAATATCGAAACATAGATTATAAACAAAGCATTTCAGCACTTAGCAAAGTCATAACAGTAAACTAGGCGCGCATCGAATTAAGAATATACTATCAAAGACTACAAACAAAAAAATATTAAATTTTTTATACTAATATTAGGTACTTAAAATAATTAAAATTTAAAATATATATATTAATAAACCTACTAAGAAGATAGACAAAATCTTACAAAAAAATTTCATAAGTTATTTCAAACAGGGAGATTATCAAAGAGGCAAAATGCTTACTATATTTAGGTTAAATACCTCTCATTTTTTCTCCTAAGCGAATCGATAATGCACAGCTAATGTAAAAAAAAATGTTAATACCTATAATTTTGAGCTACGCTACACAGAAAATGCCTTTATTAATTAAATATAAATACGTTTCAATAACAAAAAAAATATATATTGTATTATATGTATACAAAAAAAATCATAAGATTAATTTAAGTAATTGAAAAAAAGCATAATTACAAGACTTTAGCTATTACGAAATTATTGAACGTATTATTAAGAGCCTTGACTACGTTTTAATTAGTATTTCATATTTTGAAGTTTATTTGCTTTGCTTAATAAAAGCGATAAAAAATTTTATACATTAAGATATTATTTATTTGTTATTAATTAATTGATGCTAGTTTGCTATGTTTAAACGACTAAGGAGAAACTTTATAAATCAACTACATATACAACATACAAGTGTATAAACTAATAATAGTAATAATGAAAACTATTTAATATTACATCAAATATATCGACCATATTTATGCATAATCCCAAAAGTATAAACTAAAGATATTATTTTGCGCAAATAAGTTTATATTTGTATTGTCTTCATTATCATATAGAAGTAGATATTTCGACTCTAACGCGAGAATTACATTTGAAAGTTTCAGTATCGTAATTGACACGAAACAACTCTGCAACCCGGAAACAGTTACTTAACCTCGCAAAAGCCGTTGCTGCCAAAAAAAGCAAGTCTTTCAGTTATAAAGTAAAGACCAACAACTTATGTAAATCTTTATGAAAGTCTGAAAGCAAAACTTATATTTTTTTATATTTTTATCTACAATTAAACCGATAATTATCTCTTCTCTGCTCTGAAAAGTTTACGCATATGACACTATACACAGTTATGATCGATTTTTAGTACCATAATCCAAAGCTAGTCTATTAGATTAAATGCCACCTACTTATTATACTTCCGAGAATTGTATAGCTATTCTATAAGAGTAATTCAAAACTCGACGTTGTTTAATGAATTAATATTAAAACAATTCGAAAAAAGTTAATATTCTATTATTTGACACGACAGTAGCGTGTTCTAGTGGGATATTGACGATTAAATTAATTTTGCAATATTTGACTTAACTTTTATGTATTTTATCAGTGTCGTGATTATACATAATTCAGGATAACCCCATCACTTCGCACATAGTCAATACCGCGTTGATATATCGTCTGACTGCACTATTGACAACAGAAAGTCTATAAATTGAATTAAATAAACACTTAACGTTTTTTTCTTTAGTTTCTATATTTATTTTTCTTGTTACATCGCCATTAAATGCACCTTAAAGTTATCACTGGTCTCCTAGAAAGAAATTAACAAGCTGTATCTTTAGCTTTTTCGAAATACACAGAGATACGTAAGATTTATATTAGATATGATTTATATAGAAAGTTATAATAAAGTTAACACCTAGTTTATAAAATAAAGGGCCATTGATAACTAATATTTTTACATTTGACTTGATTGAAATAATACATCGATTTAGATTTTTCTTATAGAATAGATCAAAAGGAGTAATTATAAATTATATATCAATAGATCGTAGTCCTTTGTTTAACATTCTTGTATATTGACTCATTCGTATCAGTCAAGCGTGAATAATAATGTCGACGACACACAAGATAAGTTGAAATTGTTATAATGTTACGTTATTTTTTTATGTTATATAAAAATACTTGTTGAAATTCTATAATATTTTCGTTTACAGTCTAATAATATTGTGTTTATTGCATCTAATAATACATCAATATCTTATGTAAATAAACCGTACATTGAGGAAATGATAATTGTACAAAATTTTTTGTTGTCTTATTTTATTATATTAAAAAAAACTATAGAAATATTAGGATAATATTAAACATACATTATAAAATTGTAATAAGGTACATAAGAATTTACCTTGAAATTTATCTGCAATTAACATAAATGAATATAAAATTGAATATTAAGTATCTTGAAACAGTTCATTACGTCATTACGAGTACATAAAATTATCACCAAAAAAAGATAATGCAAAAAATTCATAAACAAGTCTACTATTTTTATTTTAAATTGAGACCTTATTATATTGAATATACATTTTCACTTTAAATTAATGACACTAATTAAGTTGATTATAAAATTTATCTACACCTGTAATTTTTAATAATTATTCATGATATATTTACACATTTGCGATATAATACAATATGTTAAAAGAAATAATTTCGATTAGAACCCGACCATAGATTAAAAAGTGAGAATAAATATTAAAAGTGAAAAAATTTAGTATAATAAAATGAGATACTAATGTTTTAGTGGCAAACTGATCTAGCAAAAGTAATATTTTTATAACTCGTCCCTAAGAAGTGTGTATCGGTTTTTAGATGGCAACAGTTTCTTGAAAGTAGATTCTGGAGGAGTTGTCACTTTAATTTCATTTGTAACAACTTGTGGCGTCTCAGGTCCATAGTGGAATTCCCTGTAAATTGAAATATGCATAAAATTAATAACATACATTTTTAAAAGCAAAAGTAACTATGTCTCTAAGTCTGCTTGTTTGCCATTGTTTCACACGTAAAACGTTGAAACAATTTTGATGAAAAATATTGGACCTTGGAGAAAGACATAGGCTACTTTTAGTCACAAAATAACGCGTCAAGAAAATAAAATATGGTGTATATTTTTTATATTAATATGTAATCATTTTAATGTTCTTAATATAAAACAACATTGTCAAAAATCCAAGTTGTTCTAACTATTTATTTGTTTGTTACACTTTCACTTCTCAATTACTTAACTGATCATCACAATATATTGCACACACATTGTCAGGGGTACAGAAAAGGACATAGGATAACTTTGATCCACAACAATAGACTGCTTCCAAGTGATAAAAAATAACTTTTATACGATTATCCAGCACTTTTTGTAAAAGTACCTTAACATAAGCAGAGCCACGGGCATAGGCTAGTAAATAGTAATATTCTTTCAATAAAAGTTAACGAAAATTTGTTTCAATTAATTAAAATTTTAGTATATACTATATAAAGAAGAATATATACTTCTTTTTAATTGGAAAAAAAATGGACAAACACAATTAGGTATTCTAATGGAAGGTCCGTTCTCACCATTACTATTATTTCTCACGACATTGCGTTTTAAAGTTTGAAACCACTATCAATGGCATTCTGTTCGTTAAGCATTTATTTCTACTATCACTATACATTGACCTAAAATAACTACCTCATTAACAAAAGAAAAAAATGTTATTGTATTTATAACAATATTTATCTTTATACAAACTGTTGTATGCTGTCTCTACTAAAACTAATAAAGGATTTTGAAAAATATGTTTGTTAAAACAAACTAACTCTGGAAGCTATGGAATCTTTTTTAAAAAAATATTTTGTATTAGATAATTCTTTTTTTTAGCAAGTACAGTTTAAAACACAAGTAAATATGTAAGATAGTTTATATCTGAATGTACTTCTTACTCATGTATGTACATTAGAGTTAATGCCCTTCTAATTAATGTTCTTAGTAATTTAATGTCTATCATTAGGTAAGTGTTGATCATAACTTTGGAGTTTTACATCTTTTTCCCCAATGGAAACAGGTTTTTGACTGAAGTGAGGAATAGTTTAATATTTAGTCGAAATATTAGTTTTGAAGAATGTTTTAAGGAAATATCACTTTGATAAATTACATTTCAAAGGTTAAATATAATTTAAATTATAAATTATTCATACTGATACAAAGTGAATTTAAATAACTAAAAATGATATTATTGGTGTATGATAAACAGACATAGCTCAAAATTAAAACAGTTTTCTTTCATACTATATTTATAATATAATTTATTATTCAATATGCACCAATATATTTATATATATTTTCAAAATTATATGATAAGAATGCTTTTATCATAATCTTTAATATCAAATACTAATCTTTAATATTTTGTTAATTTAATGATAATGATAAATGGATACTGATAAGCAATAATGTCTCAACCCACAAAAAGAAGAATTCAGATATATTGAGATATTCTGATAATGCATGTATATAACATTATTCAAAAAATTCTCAAATCATCTTAACTAAAAAGAAAATTAAAATGTGCTCAATATTTTGCAATATGCAATAATGTAATATATATATTTGAAAAAGTAATAATTAAATAAAACTTTTTATTATACCAATATTTTAATTCATTATATTTTTTATTAAAATATAAATAAGAAAATGGATAATTACATCTTTAAACAAATTTGATAAGAATAGGTTTGTCATCTTTAGATGCCATTTTCTATATCTCTTATCAGCATCCAATTAAATAAATATTTTATGTCAGAATAGGTACAAAAAAAATTATCATTAATTTCCTTGCCATTAATCTCACTACTAAAACTAGCTCTATATTAATAAATACTATTAGATGATTGGTCGAAAACAACATTTCTTATAACTATGTAAATGAAATAATTCAAATGTTGTCACTTATAAACAATGATTCTTACTTTAATAAAGCAATGTTTATTATTTATTCATAATTATTAAGAATAAAATCTTGAAATTATAATTTATTGTGATATTCACTCATTTGGACTTGACTTTGCGAGCTAAGGTGTCATATGGTATATTATATATTATAAAGTTTATTTACCTGTGTAATTTGCCTGAGTATAGGTCATTTAAGAATTGTTTTAATTTCCCAGGTATTTCCATATCACTGTAGCTGGGGAAGAGGTACATGTGTCTGAAGGAATCTATGGCGATCAGAGGTAAATCTGATACTGACTTTCCGAGATGGTGTAATGGATGCTCGAAACGTAAACCATCGGCAGTTAGGAAGTTTATTTTATCTGTAAAACATTAATATATAATTAGTAATCATACTAATATTATAAATATTATGGTAACTGTTTGCTTTTAGCATTTTGAAACCTAAATTACAAAACAAATTATAATTAATTTTGGTACAAAGATGGATTTGAACTTGGAGAGAAACATAGGTTATTTTTGTTGCAAGAACAATATGTGAAGATATAATATTAGATGAAAGTTTGTATTTTTGAGATGTAATTAGACAATGTTTTGGATATAAAAACATAAATTAAAAATTTTGAGATAATATTTAGATAATACACAATTATACTTTTTTTTTGGTTATCTTTTTAGAAAAGTGACTTTAAATTGTATGTGATTTACATTTTCTTTTATTTTGTATACTTTAAAATTAGATTAAGAACATGTGTTACTCAAATCAAAATATTATGAAAAGAACATTACCTTTTTCATCTTGCAACTCACGACTAATAATATCTTTATACTTTTTCACACTCTCTGTGTCAGTTGGATGATGGAACAAGATAAGGAATGGCAATCCTTCTTCTGTGAGTTCCTCTGCATTTTCAAACGTTATCTCTCTGACGAGAGGGATACATTTCTGTTGAACCCAATGGTATAATTGGTCAAAGTTAAGTAAACTGCCTAGGAATGTCTCGTCAGGTTCCGTTGATGTCTTTGTATCAGCTCTGAACACAACCACAGGTTGACCTGGAATTAAAAAACTCTAATTGTACACCTAATGTATCTCTTACATGGATTTGCCTGCACCAAGTTTGATTTTTTCTTACTAGCTTTAAATCACCATTACACACATCTAGTACTTTTTTTTAAATTAATGTTTACAACATATTAACTATCCGAGTACAATTCCACCTCATCCATTCAGTGGTGGAAGCAATCTGTCATGATTTCCTTCTATATACATACATAGATTATATTAAATTAAGTTACAGTATAAAGTTAGTTCCTGTAATCTTTTTTTATAGTGTGTCATATCTAAATCTGATACTATAGGGAATACCAAAAAAGTACTCAAAGATATCACTAAGCAAATTTTAACAAAAAACTAAAACTACATCAAAAGTTTATTGAAAGATTAACTTTTCTAGATTTAAAAACGTCCATTGTGAGCATTACATCATTTACTCTAACTTACACTCGTCACTAATAAGGAACAATTTCTGGGAAATGACATATGGCAAAATAAAGGAAATTTTGATTTTCAGTAACTGACTCATATTAAAGAATTGAATAAAGTCTATTATGTGTGTCAAAATATTAGTCACCTCAGTAGGTGACTAATATTTTGACACAAATAACACAGGAGAAATGAGAAAATAACAAATTCTATCAGTTTTGTTCACTTTGTAAAAAAATGAAATATATTCAAAAATAAACAACCCATGTTAAGTTTAAATATTGATCTCCTTTTTTACTTCAATATTATAAAAATTTATGTTAATACAAAAACCATGTAAATGTGGAGTTTTGTATTTTGTTTAAAGGAAACAATTTTTTTATGTTTTTATGAATACTTAAAATTTTTTACAATACCTGGAGGATGCATTTGCTGAGATGCATCTCCAAAGCCAGCGTGGAATATACATTCGTCTTTAAGGCTGGCGGCAACTTTTCTGAGCATCTCATATTCAGGCTGGTCTCGTCTGTCCATGTATCCAATAATGTGTCTTTTATCTTCACTTAGTTCCTGTAGCTCTTTCAGAGACGAAAACGTAATGACAGGATCAGTTAACTGTTTTTTGATAAATTCTGCAAAGGCTTCTACAGACCGTTGACCTGAAAATTACATTTCCATATTGGTAGATGTGCGCGGTGGTTAGTTTAACTGACTGAAATACTAATTGCCGTGGGTTTAATCTCTGCTAGCACTTCTGTATTGGCTGTACTGTATGTACGCATATTTGTGCACGGTCTAGGTATTTGTCCTTGTATTGTGTGTTACCGGACCCCTGACAAGGGATCATGAGATCCTAATAGGGTCCGTTGAGTGTGATGTGTTTATTTATTATTTATTTATTTGTATTTTTAAATTATGTAAACTTGATTTGCCTACTTTCACCTGTGTTAAACCTCACAATCTATCCAAATGCTTGACATTTATATTTAATACTCCAATCTGTATATTAACTTCTTATTTCTTGTTTCATCTTTATTATTTTACACTTTACTCAATTCAAACATTCTATTTCACATTTGAAATTTGATCAGATTAGGGTGAAAACAAATAAATACACTTTTTGTGTACATTTGAGACATGTACATTATTATAATCATAAATATAAGAAACCAATAGTTTTGTGTATTATTACTATTATTTGTGCATATTTAAGATAAACATTTTTAAAATGAAGTAATAATTTTTTCTAAACTTTTGATCCTTAAATCTTTCCCGTGGCATTTATTGCAAAATTACTAGTTGATTGTATGCAGTATGTTGTATTTATTAAGAGAAATGTTGCTTTTTTGTTGTTATTTTATAAATATCATGTTTTTATATTTATACAATAATCAAAAAACAACATTCCAATTTTATTTTTAATAAAATTCAAACTTTAATTATTGAATAATACGCTAATATTGTTGATAGATTACAGTATTAGAGATTATTATAACCTTCTTTTTTCTATTTATTTTATTACCTTTGTTGAAATTAATGGAATAATTTAATGAATAACTTTGAATAATTAATAATACCACATATATTCTAACTCTCAACAACACATTGTTACAAATAAGTTAGTTCTATTGTGTATATTTTTTTTAGGAAAGTAATATGTAACAGGATGACAAAGTTTACCTCTATACTCCTTCTTAGCTGGTAAACCATTTCGAAACAGCTTTAGAGTGGGGTACTTTGAAATATGAAATCTTGTGGCGATAGCAGCTTCCTTATCACAGTCTACTTTACCCATCACAACTTTACCAGTGTCGTACCCGGCTTTAGTCACTTCGTCGGCGGCATCATCAAATATTGGCATCAGCATATTGCTGAATTTACACCATTCGGCGTAAAAATTTATAAATACAACTTCGTTTGAGGCTGTAGACAAAAATATATTTTGATGATTATATTCTTAGTTAACTATGTTACCCACCTTGTTTTAGTAAAAAACAACGAAAAAATCTTACCTAGTACCATATCTATATTACTTTGCGTTATTTGTACAGCACCACTATCGGTTGGATTGTAAAAACAATGGCATATCTAAAACATAACAATAGTAAATCAATTTCTACTTAATAATCCATAAAATTAACAAACAGTATGTACGTGTACCGAATGTTCCAAATATTACATTTTATTCTTACCAAAATAATTAAGGATGCTACTCTGTAATTAAACATTTTTACTAAAATTTTATATAGTTCTCATATAAAATCTTCTTTGTGATTACACTATAATGTTACGGTTAAGTTTATATAAATAAAATGCGGTTTTATTTCAAGCTGAATTGTCTAATTAGGCACCGCACTTCTGATCCGATTTGACGAAGTCAGGAATCAAGATTATATGGCAGCAACAAGGGTTGCCCAATACAAACATTTATAATGCATAAAAGCATGTAATACACATTCAGTTTTATATTGAAATTAGCTAACACCTCACCAAAATCTTTGTAAAAATCTTTTTTTTTTAAATACATCTTTTTATGAATAATTTTTTATTGAAATGAAAAAATCTGAAGGCTTGCCTATCTAAATTTTCCCGTAAGTTATTTGTTAAGCTTAGTAACTTTAATAAATATATAAATACTTGATCTATGTCTGGAGCAAGTATAAAATAGTGCGCAATGAAATTTAAGCTCACTCAAGGATTATTTTACAAAATTGAATAGTTTTATAATATATAGAAATGATAAGATTTTTTAATTGATATAATGGAAAGTTTAATAAATAACATAGATTATTTAACAAATATTCAAAGTTTGATACAAACATCATCATATAAACATCATCAATAAACATAAAATCATAACCTTCTTATAAATAACTGTTTAGTTATACGTAGTACTAAGAATTTGATAGTTCACTTCGTTGTTAAGGCAGTAGTAGAAACATAATTAGCATAAATTGAATATTAGCTGTAATGTAACTGTACCTAGCATGCGTTGCAATGTTATCTAAAGTAAATAGGTTTTAGGTGTCCCTAAAACCTCCTAACAAATTTTCATAACAATTCGAGCATTGGTTTCGAAATGCAAGAGGACAAATTTCTTATATAGATATTTTAGATTGATATTTATATTGATTATTATACAAAATTCCCCTATAATTTCACTTAAAATAAAATATATATATATTTTAATAATAATTTTTAATGTATTAATTGAAACTATTAGAAAATTCAATCAAACATCATTACGGAAATTAATAGCTTTTTTGTCAATTAATAATATAGGATGAATATTATCAGCATTATCAATCAGAGAAAATTTATAAATATTATTATATTATTTATTTTATTTTATGTTCATTATTTATTTCTATTGCATGTTTTGTATTTTATATTGCTAATATATTTTGTATTAATCAACTATTTATTTTTTATTGAAATTTTGTATTATTTTTTTAATTTTAAATGTTTTTATGCCTAGTAGGACTTCCTAATGTTTAGAATTTTTTGCTAAGTGAATGATTATTAATTATTTATTAAACAATAATTTATTTTTATTTTTACATTGAATTATGCTATTTATTTACACGTTAGAATGAACAAATAAAATGTTTATAGCGTAGTATTTTAACATTTTAGCATATAAACCCGATTACTAAGGAAGCGCTCATAGCTATGTGTATGTACTCTACATGGTCGAAGTCTTAAACTATTGGCGATAACGTTTTAATTTTTTTCTGTGATGAATTAATACATTTTAGGCTTTAATTCAAAATTAAGGTATTTAAAAAAAATATGTTGAAGTTACTCAAATATTGATTTGAAAATGTCACTTCCGGTTTACTGTAAGTAGAAAAATTCAAATTTAGAATTCGATAAAAAAATTAAAAACTTCAACTTTCTAACTATAAGAAACAATGCTTTTTAATTTATTTTACGAATTATTAAAAACAAATAATAAGGATCATGAAATAACCAACTTTATTCTTAGTCAATTTTTAAAAGCTCATAATTCAGCAATAAAGCATCACACGAAAAAAAATTGTATATACTCGTCCACATCTACTAGAAGTATAAGTGACCAGAATATAAACAAAATTCACGGACTCACTTTTTTTTGGTTGTCCGTTTTGCATTTCACTGCCCCATAAATATGTGCCATATAATTGTAGGTGTATGAGCCGCTCTATAAATGACGTTGACGTTTATTCGATTTAAAATTGAATGTTTGCCACACCCGTATTAGTTTAAGTTTTAGTACAAAATAAACCTTTTTTATTATTTATATTTCGTATTGTATTACAATAACTTAAAAGTAATCATAATGTTTATAAGATGTACATTAATTTTGTTATTCATGTTATATACTAATTTTATTGAAGGTAAATTTTGTTTTGTTTATAAAGTTTCATAGCACTTTGAAATTAAACGAGTTTTAAATAAAATATATTTTATTATCATTATTGTTTCCAGTGATGAGTCTTGAATGTTATGTGTGTGATTCACAAGAAGATAATTCAGAAAAATGCATTAAAACTATAAAAACTTGTGACTACAATCAAAATGTTTGTTTAACTGAAATAAAGTGGGGGACGGCTCCATATTGGTCACAGGGTGCAAAAAAACAATATTATATATCAAAGAGGTGTTCAAACAAGACTGAATGCATCACTACTAGGCAGCGTAACATGCCTCTGTGTACTCATATTTGGTATCAAGACTGGGTGTGCTCAGACTGCTGTCAGGGCGACAGATGTAACTATTACATTATTGTGAGTAAATTTTTGTAATAACAACAAAACAATAACATTTTTTTGCGCTAATACCACCACTTTTTAGATCATTTTAGTTTAAAGGATTTTAAATCTTTCTATTTCTTAATATAGCTCTCAATTTTAAATATACTTTTTTCACTCTAAAGATTAATTCTTTAATAATTTAATGTATTTATTATTAATTTATATTTATTATGAATATTTTTTCCAGAGTGGAATTGGAACTGTGAAACCTGTTTTTAGTATTTTATTAGGAGCCGCATCATTGGTTTTACTAAGAACGAAGTTAATATTTTGACCATATTAATGACTCATATAATTAAATCTGCATGCAACATAGATACATAAATATGGCTTAAAGAAAATAGCATGGTCTTTTAAAAAATATTTCTAGTTGACAATATGACATCCTTTAATCATATCAGGTATTATATTTATATTTTACTTTTAACTTCAAAAGTTGAGTCCCAGGTTAGTTTAAAAGTATGACATTATAATTTTTTTATATGTTAGTCTTAAATATTTACACTTGTATGATACAGTGTTGTGAAATCTATTTTAATTCTGGAAGTAATAATTGCTAATTATAAACATTTTTTATAGTAAATTGACATATTTTATAAGTATGTCAAAATAGTTACAGTGCATTAACTTTAAGAAGACAAAAGCTATATAAATTTTCTTTTATAAAGAAAATCAGAATGTTTCTCAAAATTAAAGATGGATAAATTGTTTGATGCTTATATTTAAAACTAATTATTTTTATTATTCTTGTAATATGTGTTGATATCTTACATCTTTGAAAATGAATCTCAATTTCTTTTGTAAAATTGTCTATTTAAAATATTATATTTCTCAACCTAATAAATTGAATGTTTATATTCTTATAATTGGTCAGTAAACTATAATCATTATTTATCATAAGCAATGATAAAAAAATTGTGTCATTTATGTAGCTTTTGTTCTTAAACATACTCGTAGTATGTTCTTGTTGTTGTTCTTGTGTTTCAGTAACATTAACCTCCTAAGACCCCTTGTACAAAATTTTGCACATAATAAAGTTTAGCTGTCAGACCCAGGTTAAAAAAAAAGGTCATAGTAATAAACCCCCCTGGTACAATTTTTTGTACATTTTATTCAAAGTTGCTGCATTTCTTTTTGACTTGTCGGGAGATTTTTGCAATGCAAAAATGTGTGCAATTTTTTGAAAAAAAGATACCGATGGCCGAACAAATCTATGTCATCATATCCTTTAGGTGTAGTCTGCACAAGAAAAAATAGTATTACTTATATAACTTTCCGAATTTTGAAGTTACAAGGTAAAATCCCTCTGGGCCTGACAGCAAATATTTATTATGTGCAAAAATTTGCACAACGGGTCTCAAGCTGTACAAGAATTTTAAAAAGCTGGACCTTAGGAGGATAAAATGTTGAAAAATGATTTATTATACATTATTGTTACGCTTTTACTGTTCTTTTTCTTTGAAATTTGGGAAGAAACTGACCATAAGCAAGGGGATTTCCATATTCTGCATAAGTCTGTTATTTTACAATTAGCTTTTATGACCACTCTTTTAACACTTTCAGTGCACATGTTTGTTGAAAAGAAGCATTTGTGAAATTGTTATGAATATTTTATGAATTTCATATATTAGCAGCAACTCTTAGATTTGTTTTTATGATATGACCAATATATATGTTTTTGATCTTTAATCAACTGCATCCATCTACTTTTAACACCCAATGTGTAAGTAATTTTTTTTATTATTATTATATTTTTTATTATTACGTATACAATGTAAAGATTATTCCAAACTATTAGCATGTTTATATTTTTTATCTGTTGTGCACACTATGTAATTATAATCTCAAAAGACTTAATCATTTAAAAAAAATAATATTACTGTTTAATTCCAGGATTAATAATGGATACACTTATAATTATTAATATATTTAATTATTTCAGATAATCTACAATGTAAAATAATTATTATTTGTTTCAATCAATGTTTATCAATGCTATTATTTTAATACTTTTGCCATATGGATGCTGATAAGCAATAATGTGTCAATGCACAAAAAGTCAAATTCGAAGATATTGATGTATTTTGAAACTGCATCACCTATTTAATATTATTTAAAAAAAATCCAGTCACAAAAATTAAATAAGTACAAAAAAACGTTTCTTAATTTAAAGTTCCATTAAAAATATATATTAGAGAACACATTAAATATATCAACTGCTTTTAATTCATTATGCCTTTTATCAAAATAGAAATTAAAGATGGATTTAAACAAATTTATTAAGAATAGGTTTGATATCTTTAGACTCCATTTTCTTAAAATGAAGTCCGTGGGTCTTAACACAGTATTGGTTATCAGCATCGATATAGCATTTGAACAAACTTTAATTTTTTTTTTTATAAGTATGAAGTATAACATATGAAAATGTTGTTTTCAGAACTGTTATTTTTTAATTATTTTAATTTAACTATACTTAAGATAAAACAATAAGTTAACACTAAGAATCTTACTTTTCCGTTCTGAAATTTTCATCTATTTTATACATTTTATTTACACACATTTATTAACATTTTTTTCTATCATTGTATCTCTCATATTGTATAAGTTGTAATGCATTTGTCATAGTATGTGTCTATACTATGTAGTGTATTTTAAGATAAGTAAAACTACGTAATGCATCATGAAAAGTGAATATATAATGATACTTGTAATAGTATATTATTAACAAGGGATGTTGACAATCATCCGAGTGGAGATGTCCTTTTTGGTTGTACATATTTTTACCACACCTGTTTCGAAAGTTTGCAAAATTACTGTTTTTTTAATGATGCACGTAAGTATGTACCCACTTATAACACTTCTTAAATCATGACATTACAAACGATTCTACTTATATGATTTAAATTGTATAAAAAATAGGTGTTTAATTACGATTTAGCATTAAAGATTAAAATTGTTTTTAACCAACTTCCAAAAAAGGGGGAGGTTCTAAATTCGTCGGGGACTTTTTTTACCGGTACTCCGCCGATTGTAGACCGATTTAGCTATTTTCCGACCGATTTATTTTATATAATGGCCACCTAAACAACTCCATAACAAGTATTTCACAGCTTGCGATTCGATTGCTTCGATATGATTGCTAAACAATATATGATCGTCATTTACACGAGAATTATTATTTATATATTTTAGTTATTATTCTCACTAATGCCACCTGACCGCATTCATTTATTACTGTCATAATTTTATTATTTTTTACATGATACAAAAATACATTTGCTGTTGGATTGTATTTTGATAAATAGCCTATGAAAATTTCACTACTCAATAATTTACCTAATTCGATTAATGTTTTACACATTGTTTTTCAATTCACTTGAATAATAATCACACAAATGACGCAAAATTCAAAATTAATTTTGAAATGTATGAAAAATAATGATACGTTTTCCTTCTGACTACTAATTTTTACTCGCTATATATCAATATATAAATATGCTGTTTTGCTTACGAAAAATAGGGCCCAAATCAAACTATCGACTGTGGTGTGGTAAAAAAAAAATTTTCCTTATTGTGACTTTTTGTCTTTAAATGTTATTAAGTAAGTATAAGTATAACTAATTAATTAATTTAATTAAAATAATTTAGTTCAGAATCTTGAATCCATCCAATTGGAATCCGTCCATGATAAGAGTTATGTACATTTTATAATATGTCTTAATTACATAGGTATTTCTCAAAATTTATTGTTTTTTTTTTCTAATAAAACCCCAAAAACTCTTTCGCTTTTAACATTATTTTTACCTGGCTACTGTGCACGTGTATAGGGGCTGGTTAGACTGAGCAGTACCTCACTCTAACAAAAGATCGGCATGAAATAGCTAACATAGCTGCCATTCGTACGGTGAGTGAGAGAACTGGTAGTCTAATCCCCTCCGTCATTCCTACCATTGCTTCCTAATTGGGGCATAGCAAGTAGTTGAATGGAAAAGGAGGTTTACTCCCAATACCCCAGTTCTATTAGCACTACCTACAACTCCACACATATGTTGCTTGTTTTTCGACGTGGACTACGTAAGATGCGTGCTGGGCATCTCATAGCGAGCAAGCAAGCTGTCAAAAAAAAAATTGGTCGAGAAACTCCGAAAGAGAATATATTTGATTACAACTAAAATCGAAGAATTGAATTGAATTGAATACATTTGGCGAAGGTTACGCACAGATCTACCTTTTCCAAATTTCGCGTGGTACTATTTTTAACTAAAGATTAAATCTATATTAATAATAAAATTCTAGCGGGTCGCTGTCTGTACATGGAAGATATATGAAAAAAAAATCTTATTGGGGGCCTTTACCAACGCAATAGAATCCAAAACAATGATTTTTAGAATACTTATCTTTTTGTCTGTTTATCTGTTTGTCTGTTTGACTGTTTGTCTGTTTATCTGTTTGTCTGTTTATCTGTTTGTCTGTTTGTCTGTTTATCTGTTTGTCTGTTTATCTGTTTGTCTGTTTATCTGTTTATCTGTTTGTCTGTTTATCTGTTTGTCTGTTTATCACTGCGTTTGAGCACGCTAATCTCAGAAACGTCTTATCCGATTTTGATGCGGTTTTCACTAATATATTGTAGTAAGCTTCACTTAACATTTAGTGTTTGTTTGATGTCAACCGGTTAATAAATAAAAAAGTTATGTCAATTTAAGGAATCACGTCGAACATTTTCTTGTGCTTTTCACTAAATGCATGAAAGTATATACAGTACTTAAGTATTAATAAATCAACAAATACATTTTTTAATTTTTGTCTGTCACTCTGTCTGTGTATCTGTTTGTTCCGACTAATCTCTGAAACGGCTGGACCGATTTTGACAAAACTTTCACTAGCAGAAAGCCAATGTAATAAGGAGTAACTTAGGCCATTTTCATTTTAGATTCTTTTTTTATTTATATACAAAAAAGCGTTACGCGAAAACAAAATTGAAACAAATGAAATAGGGAACAATATCTGATTCAATTTAAAAAATATATACATATATTTACTGGGTGATTTTTTTACTCGATATGATAGACCAAATCCGAAACTATAAGGAATAGCGACCATAAAGGTGTCTCAGAGCCGATTTTGATAAAAACTAAAACTGCATCATTAGTTTTTTGAAAAATAATTTTTCCTAGAATAGAATTAATTTCCTATTTGCCAGAAATGAACACGTTGATTTTGAAAAAAATAAACATTTTGTATTATTGCACCATCTGATACTGTCACATTTTTATTATAAGAATCAACTCCGGGGAAGTAATAGGATACAGTTAACTGCAACAAAAAGAAAAGGCTAATTTTTTACAAAATACTATCAAATTCATACATTAATTAAATCTTTACTAATTTTTCAAAAAAATGATCATAACTAAAACAAACGTCACATTTTTTTCAATTTTGCTTACACAGAAAAAATAGACAAACATGAATGTAGTTACTATAAGTTATTCATTTTATATATTTTCGATTGTATTGTTCAAACTCTTACTTACTTTACTAGCATTTTTTTTTATTAATGAATCGTTCGAAGAATTGCAGACTCTTTTCTAAACTTACCGGCACCCATGATTTAACCCATATATTTGATCATGTTTGTGTAGAATCTTTTACTAAACTTCTAATTTACGTATAAATTTAATGTTATTTTGTAAAAAAATAAACCTTTTCCTTTAATTTGTCGCTTACTATTACTTCCCAAAAGTTGATCCTTAAAAGTGACACTATTTTTTTTTTTTTTTTTTTCTTATAGTATGGCGTGCATCCGCGCTACTTATGCGCAAAATATTCTGCCAATGTCACGTATGTTGGAGAAGACACGAAGGAGTCCAAACAGTTATAAAAAATTTTGATAGTCCAAATGATGTGATGAGAAACTATGTAGATAAACTGCTACAAATCTACAACAATACAAAAATACAATGAAAACAAATGAATTAAATACAGCGTTTAACTCTACACACTGTTATATAAAATACATAAACTTATAATTTTATTTTATTGCGTATGATAAATTTAACTAAGTATTTAATGAAAGGAGAGAAAACCAATGTTAAAAGAAACTTCATGTTAACTGGGCGTTGAATATTGGGGGGAAGAACTTCATATAAAGAATATTGAAGATTAGGACAGGAAAAAAACATATGGTCCATTGAACCTTCATCCAAGCCGCACTCACACAAAGAACTATCTTTAACTTTAATTTTAGCTAGAAATACAGGAGTACATGCATGACCCAAACGTAGGCGACATATTGTGGAGGTGACTTTTCTATCCGCGCCACGAAACCGATTGAACCATGGAACAATTGGCACAACAGGCTGAATCGAACCATAATGTTTACCCTTAGCGGACATGGAGATATTCCATCTTTGATTCCATTCATTTCGTAAATATTTCTTTGCTAATGACATTAAATCATGAGAATAATTGAAAAAATGAGATAATGAGCCTAACTGAACGGCAGCTTTGGCACAATGATCAGCAAATTCATTACCAGGGATACCAGAGTGACTAGGAATCCATGCAATTGAAATGAGAAGACCTTTTTGATGGCAAGTGTACAGATATTCCCTAATTTGAAGAATAATTGGAAACCTTGAGACGCTACGAAACGGATTTTGAATTATAGCTTGTAGGCAACTCAAACAGTCGGAAAAAATAATGGTTTTTTTAATATTATGCGAATCAACGAATTTAATAGCTTCCAGTATGGCTACGGATTCCCCAGTAAAAACAGAGGATTCCGGTGGGCATTTAAAACTAAGAATTATTTTAAACTTAGGAATCCAGCAGGCAACACCAACGTTACTTTCATCAGAAAATTTAGAAGCATCCGTGAAGATGATAAGATAATCATGCCAATCTCTATTTATAATTTCCAAAAATTTTTTATCAATCCCTGAACTATTATTAATACCCAAAGAGGTAATAATATTGGGATTATAAATAAGGGAGTTATATGGTAAGGAATAAATAGGATTGATGGGAGAATTAAATAATGGAGCCGGTAATTGTGTCAATTTCAGAAAACTTTTTAAAATACATGGACTTTCCCTATTAGGAATGATGAAGTTAGAAAGTTGGTTGAGGCTAGATAAAAGAGGATGAGATGAAGATTGAAGTATTTTAGAAATATAACGATCAGATAAATATTGTCTGCGTAAATGAAGAGGAGGTTCTACACATTCCACTTGGAGAGCATTGGTGGGAGATGATTTCATCGCCCCTAATACAATACGAAGACTTTTAAACTGAATTTTATTAAGTTTCTCTAGGGCTGCCTTATTACATGGATCTAATAGGAAAGTTCCGTAATCAAAATGACTTCGGATAATTGCATTATATAAGATTTTTTGCGTAAAATGATGAGATCCCCACCAAACACCTGATAAAGCACGCAAAGCTTGAATATTAGACTCACACTTTTTAGAGACATACTCCATATGAATTACACCCGATAGTTTAGAATCTAAATAGACACCTAAAAATTTAGCAGAACCAGAAATAGGAATGGATTGCCCTTCAAAATGAATATCAAGGTGAGGAACATGTCTTTTACGAGTAAATACTACAACTTTACATTTTGGAACAGATAGAGACAAACCATGCATTGAAAGCCATTCTCCAAGGTATCTCAAGGCCATATTAATCCTATAAGATATATCCACTATGTCACTCGAACTATAATATAAGGCAATATCGTCAGCATATTGCAATATATTACAGAAACTATCAACTGATTTTTCAAGGTCATGAGTAAACAAACTATACAGTAAAGGACTTAAAACAGAACCTTGAGGAATGCCTTTCCAGATCACTCTAGGAGGGAGAATAGTACCTTGATGTTTTATTTTAATTGATCTACCTATGAAAAGATTGAAAATAAAGTGAACAATGCGAGGAGGAAGATTTAACTGTAACATTTTACTTTTAAGAAGGGACAGATTCACACTATCATAAGCTGAAGAGATATCTAAAAAAACACCAACAAGGAATTCTTTCCTAGCGAAAGCTAATCTAATTTCGGTTGTTAATATGCTGAGATTATCAATTGTACCACGGCCTTTACGAAAGCCAAATTGAGAATTAGCCAGAATACCTCTGCTCTCCAAAATCCACTCTAACCTGTTCTTAATGAGATGTTCCATAACTTTACTTAAAGTAGACGAAAGGGCAATGGGCCTATAAGATGTTGCAAATTTGGGATCCTTACCAGGTTTTAGAATAGGAATAATAATTTGGGATTTCCAAGAAGGAGGAACGATACCAGATACAAAAAAGGAATTAACTAAGTTGATAAAAATTTGTTGTGCTGAATTACTCATTTGATTTAAACACGAATATGGAATACCATCTTCACCAGGAGAAGTATCAGATAAACCATGAAGGGCACATTTTAGCTCAGAAAGAGTGAAATTGATGTCCATCACATCTAAAGAAAAAACAGGTGTGGCCAATGGCATACTGTCAAAATTTGGAACAAAAGCAGGAGCTAAATTATCAGCAAAATCAACCAACCACACTAATGTATTTGAAGAAATATTAGTGAAATTATTTAATGAAGATCTGAATTTTTTAATACTGAGCCATACAATTGAGACAGGCGAACGTGGATTTAAAGAGCAACAAAATCTCTTCCAGCCAAATTTTTTCTTCTTTTTAAGAAGTCTCTTTGTACTAGCAGCAACATTTTTATAATAAACAAAGTTTGCTTGGGACATACACGATCGATAAGTAGTCTCAGCAGTTTTGCGTTCTTTCACAGCAAGAGAGCAATCCTCATCCCACCAGGGAGGAGAATACCATTTGCTACTATTAAATTTTTTAATTGGAATATGAGAGTCAGCTGCGAAACGAATTATATTTACAAACTGATCATAAGAAGTAAGACTGTTCTCATGATTCAAAGTAGGAAAGTTGACAAAACTTGCATCCATTGAGAGTCTATAGTCTCCCCAATTGGCACTACGCAAAATATATTTTAACAAAGGTTCAGTCTTAGGGAATGGATTCACTTTTTTAATAAAAGATAAAATTATGGGGAAGTGATCACTTCCATATGAATTTTCAAGAATATTCCAAGATACTAAGGGCGCTAAACAAGGAGAGCAGAGAGATAAGTCTACAGCACTTTTGGGATTTTGATTATAATTAACACGTCTAGTTGGGGAACCATCATTAACAAAACATAAATTTGTCTCATCCAAAACATCTAATAATAATGAAGCAAACCGATCAGTGTAATGGCAGCCCCATGCAACGTGATGACAATTAAAATCACCCATCACAAGAACAGGCCCGACAAAACTGGAAAATAGTGATTTTAATTCTGAAATAAGAAAAAGATGAGGATGAGGAATATAAATGGAAACAATAGTCATATTAAAAAATTTTACAGCAACAATATTCATATGGGCGCTATGGGAGGTGAGAGGAATTTGAACAAATGGAAATGAACGATTAATAAAGATTGCACAACCAGCGTAGCCATCCTGTCTGTCATCTCTCAGACAAGAATACCCTGGGATGCGAAATCTAGATGTCGGTTTTAACCAAGTTTCCGATATTGCAACAATAACCGGTTCATACTTATTTATTAAATGAATAAGATCAAATTTTCGTTGAAAAAGACTTTTACAATTCCACTGTAGAATTTTGAAGCTGTCCATTATTAATATTATTATTAAGGAAAGAGGAGACCAAGGTGAGTTTTTGAGCAACGTTGGACGGTAAATTAGTATTAGAGTTAGAAAGAACAGAAAGTAAAGTTGACAATAGAGAATCTAAAATAGAGAGAATTTGAGGTTCCGAGGATGGACCAGAAAGGGCACAACCATTGCCCAGGGAAGATGGTACATTAGAAATTATAGCTTTATGAGCAGCTTTATCATAACCAACAGAATGTTGAGAATGAATTCGTGGGTTACGAATAACAGTTTTAGTATATGAAGTAGATGGAGATGAATTCTGAGAAACAGTATGTGAGTGTTGGGTTACGGGGGAAGAATTTTTAGAAAACATTGCCTTAGATACTTCAGCATAGGACTTTTGGGAAGTTGGGAATTGAGAAGATGCTTCTAAAAATGAAATATTTTCAATTGACATGAGAGATTTGATGGCTCTCTGCCTGGACTGCTCAGGGCAATCCTTATCCACCGCATAATGACTGCCTGAACAATACAAGCAGTTAGCTTCCTCTCTTTTGATGTTACAACTATCACTGGTATGAAATTGTGAACATTTATAGCACCTCATTTTTGATCGGCACTGTGCTTTAACATGCCCAAATCTGCAGCAGTTTAAACATTGGATCGTTGGTAAATTATAAGTTTCTACTGGTAGAGATGTATAAAATGAAAAAACTTTTGTTGGTAGAAATTGTCCCCTAAATGTAATGACAACAGACTGCGTTGGAATCCAAGATGGAATACCATCCACAATCTGCTTACGATTAAGCCTTCGTACTTTTAAAACAGTTCCACAACCAGGAGGTAAGACCAAAGAGTCTACAAATTCTTCCATGGTCCAATCGACCGGCACTCCTTTCACAAGTCCCATACGAGTTATGTTAAACGTGGGAATTTTGGCCTTGTATTTATATGCAGAAAGTAAAGTATTAGATGAAAAATTATTTGCAGCTGAAAAAGATGAAAATTCAATGCTGATCCTATTTCTACCAATATTTTTTACCCCATCACTAATAATAGAAGAGAACTTGTTTTTATGGAGAAATTGTCCAAATTTAATAGCACGAATAGTCGTGCCAGCTGATGGGTCAAGCTCTTCACGCGAAACGTGAATGATAAACGGACCCTTGTCTTCAGAGTCATAATTTTCAATCAACGAGTTAAAATCAGGGTTAATATAAATAGTTTGCGTTGATGGATTCGCGGAAGCAGGATCAATGATAGTTTTCTTAATAGAATTGTTATCTAAAGATGTATAAGGGAAATCACCGTGTCGCTTTCTTGACAATCCCTTAGGAGGATTGTCCACCGCAGAATTAGCTGGATAAAATAAATCACCAGGATCCGGAGGCTCCGGGTCTTTATCCATTTTTTATAAAACAAATGAAAATGAAAAACAAATGAGTAACTAAAATTACTTACCGAATAAAGAAACTTATTTACATCGAACTACTAATATTTACACTTATTTATAGTATTCTACATGAATCATATACAAGTTTTTACAATAATACAATAAATTAAACTTCCTCTAAGAATGAAACAACAATTAAAACACAAAATTTTTCTTAGACGTGTGTTAACCAAGCTAACGCATTTGACAGAATCACACTGACAATATTTGGTTAAGTCAAGTGACACTATTAGGTGGTGCAATAATACGGAATGTATTTTTTTTTAATTAGTGGCTGCTATTACTGGCTAGGAGAATCATTAAATCAAACAAATTTAGGATGCAGTTTTAAATTTATCAAAATCGTAC
The DNA here is from genome assembly GCA_037950945.1 of Hypolimnas misippus. Classification (NCBI taxonomy): domain Eukaryota; kingdom Metazoa; phylum Arthropoda; class Insecta; order Lepidoptera; family Nymphalidae; genus Hypolimnas; species Hypolimnas misippus. The sequence continues at coordinate 6,266,073 of JBBEEQ010000024.1, forward strand.
ACGAGACTCCTTTAAGTACTTTTCGCGAGTCCTTATGGTTCCGGCTATGGCCTATCAAGCCCAGTTAAAAAACGTCACCCGATATACATATATTACAAGGAGAACCTCAGCGAGAACATACTGTTTTACAGTCGAAATTTTAAAGACTAACTCAATACACTTTTCTTCAACTTTTGAAGTAAAACCGTGGAGGAATTCCGTATCCGAGTTAGTGCCTGCTTATAAATACCTACAACCAGAAAGTTCCTAAATCCAAAGTAAAAAGATCCTTTCCTGAGGCACCGCAGACTCCAGCCTAGCTTTGCAGGAGACATGCCGTAATTCACGCGAACGTAGTCGCGGGCACAGCTAGTAACTTTATACGATTTCTATGATTTTCTATTTTATATGTTGTTAATCGTAAGTTGTCAGTTGTCGCGAGGGGCAGATTGTTAATCAATAAAGTTTTAATTATATTAATTTGAGTAAAGGTCCCATTTTTACACCTGTGAGTTATGACGATGTAGTATTTGTTAAAAGGTTTTCTTATTTAAAACATTAGCCAGAGTTTTTTTTATTTATTTTGGGTCTTTCTTTTTCGATATAATAAACGTCAAACCCCCGATAATTAATACAATAATTATGATCAGAAAAGCGCAAGTGGATCTAGTGGATGTATAAACGTTTTATATCATTTAGTTTTCGGTAAGTAGACATTTAATGCACGCTATAGACATTTAATGCAAATTTGATTATTATTCAATTATGTTGTTTCTCATTAAATCGCATTGCATTTGAACAATTTGTACGTGTTTGAAGTTAATTATTTGTTAACTTAGGTCTGTTATATTATGCAAATTATATGCACGACAGTGCACAACTTTAAATTGCAGTAAGCAAACTAATATACTATGTTGAAAGAAAATGTTGTTGAATATGTTTATAGGTATTATATGGTATAAAAACATACATTTAAGCAGTTTCATGACGTAATTTGCACTGTTTGTAGTGTAAACCAATTAATTTATCGTTGAAGTTAACTAATTTCTTGTTTATCATAGATTTCATATTTTAGTCTATTTTGACTTTTTGTAATAAATCATTTTAATAATAACCATTTTTGGGATTTTATGGGATTTCGAACTTTTTTCTCATTTTAAAAGCCAGATTTCTATTTTATTTAAGGAACGGCCAATAAAAAAATAATTAATTTCTCCCATGGTAAACTAGCCAAAGTAATGGTTTTAATGTTACATTTCTTAGTCTGTTACAAGTTCACATCCGTTAGGATACGTTTTCAAACCTTGATCTGGAACTGATTTTTATTTTCTTGATTTTGATGTATGTCAACTGTCATATTATCAATAATGGGAAAATAGGACACTCGAGTTTACAAATTACAACAGGAATTCGCAAAATTCATTTAAGTATAAGTATCAAAACAACTTGAAAGTAAATTTCGAAGGCATTTTGCCGAACTTCCCATATGGAAGGTGTATTGTGGAAATGGACAAATTATTGGAATGGTAAATAATTTTTGAAAGTAATTTTATAATGTGTGAAAGCATAACACGTTCAATATTATGATGTAATTTGTTGTCCTAGGTTGGCAAACCAGATGGTTTGTTTTAGAGAATGGAATATTATCATATTATAAGTCACAGGAAGAAGTGAATCAAGGATGTAAAGGTTCAGTGAAGGTGTCTGTCTGTCAAATCAATGGTATTATCTTTGTTAATTTTATTTAAATTAATGTATGATTCCATTTATTTTTATTAATTTTATAAGGTATAATTTTATTTCTTTAAAACTCAGTAATAATTTATGGAGATTAATTATACTATAAATATGAAGTAAAAAGGTTTTTTTTTTGTTATAGTGAACAATATTGATAACACCCGGTTAGATTTAGTTATACCTGGTCAACAGCACATGTATTTGAGAGCACCCTCACCTCAAGATAGACAAAAGTGGCTTGTAGCATTAGGCAGTGCTAAAGCTTGTGTCGACTCAGTACTAGATCCTAAAGGTATTTTATATTACATATTTTTTTGTAGTAAAATTTTTAATGTAATAACACTTTATTATTATTTTTATAGGAGCTGGATATGAAGACTCTTTAACTCATAAGAAATCTGAATTACATTTATATTGTGATTTACTGATGCAACAAGTGCATGCAGTAAAAAGTGCAGCTACATCTGAAGGAGGACCAGAGATTCAGGTACAGAAAAGTATATTTAAATCAATGTAATTATACATTTTATAATTTTTAAAATAGACATTGTATAGTTTCTCTAATTTTTTTTATATGTTAACTAAAAAAACCATTACAATTAATTTTCTTTTTTTCTGTAATTCCAGAAAATTGAAGATGCATCTAGTCTACTTACTGCAACATGCGACACCTTTATAAGGACCCTTGAAGATATAATGAAACTCACTATTAATACTGGAGTAAATTCTGTGTATGAAATGCCAGTTCCTAACTTAGCAATGACTAAAAATAGTTTAAACAACAAGAAGCCTGTAAACAGGTCTTTATCACAAGACAATAGATGAGTGGCAATTGATTGTTAAAACTTATTATTATTATTTATAATATTGTACTTAAATTCGTTTTTCTTTTTGTAAAAAGCTGTAAATTTTTAAAACATGTAAATAGTGAAGTAATATATTATGATATTCAAAATTGATATGTTCTGTGCAATAATAATATGAATTTATCATTACAAAATGTTATTGTTTCAACAATTTTAATAGTACCAAATGTGAAGATATATGTATGAAAAGATTATAAGCAATTTATTTGCTTGATTTTGGTTTCTGTGATAGATTTCTGTTATATTTGCATTTGTGAATTAGTTGAAATTTTAAGAAAAAACTCTTAATGAGATATAAATGTATTTCTTATTAGATCTGCCCATTATTAAAAGTATTTAGGTCTGATAATATTATTTGTACTTAAATGTACATTAAAATATAGTTAAAAATTTATCAAGTACATTCCGATTTTATTCTCAAATATTTATTCCATTTACAGTATTTGTACTTTTGTGCAGAAAATAAATGTACTCTAATTTAAAATTGTTTTATTATTTATTTAAATTAAAGTGTAATAGAACAAGGAAAATATTGTAACAAATTATATCACCATATTGGCTCCCCAAACCGCAAAACTGTTTTTTCTTGGGAGTCCAATTCCATTCCCACTTTTTTTCTCATATAAAAAATTGTACAGTCTCTATTAGTGCATAATACTTCCTCATGCAGACTTCCTTGACATCTTTGACACTCTGTCCAGAGCCTTGAGAATTTTTCTTGAAGTTGTCTTACTTTAAATACTTCTGTTATATATAGTTGACCTTCTTTTTCTAAACAGTGATTACATAAAGCTTTTTTTGAGTTGTCAGGCATTACTGTTTTACATCCAATACATTTTTCTTTTTTCTTTGTAAAAGCAGCTAAAGCACCAACTTTGGATGTTACCATAGCTTTTGTCCTTGTATGTTCTCCTTTAAGCAGCAGAGATTCTGCTTTCTCACCAAGAATTGGCTCAAAAATTCTTAATAAAGGTTTTGACAATTGGTTTTCTAAATAATAATTGAAATCAATAGGCACACTGTTTTCTAACACATATATAGGATCCTCGGCTTTCATATAAGCGGGTGTATTTTTTGCTGCACAGCACAGTACATAAGGAACTCTATCACCTAGCTTTGGAGCTGTACCGGCATCGCGTTTTTTCATCTTATTAGCCAATTCAACATGAGCTTGCTTAGCAGCATAATCATTTTTTGTAAGTTCTTTAGTGATAACAAGTTGAGATATGTCAATTCGATTGCATAACAGGTCTGCTATTACTTGTTTGGCATAATTTACTGCACCATCTGGATCTCTATCTATTAAAAGTTTCTGTAAGCAAGTACTCATCATATTTGAAACCAAGGGACAATTATCTCGCCTTACAGTTTCAATACCTTTACAATCCATTTTATCATATTTATCTGGTCTTGTAAAATAGAGACCTGCATATCTCTTTTTGTTAATAAGTAAATAAGGATAATACACCTTTTCGAATTCCAGTTTGATTGGCTTAACAAATTTTGAAGTCACAAAATTAGCTGCTTCTTTCCCTAATTCCATACTTTCTTCCAGAGTTTTAACACCAAATTTTACCATAACAGAATCTGTATCACCATAAATAACAACGGCATCTTCTTTATAACCATTAGATTTTGTGTATTTTTTTTCAACTTCTGATTTTGTGAATTCTATCATAGTTCTCCCATAGGCAGTGACACTACCAGATATTTCTAGACATGGAAGTTTTCCTACTTGAGCTCCAGTGAATCCATATACTGAATTGGCACTTATCTTTAATGCTAATTGTCTACCATCAAGGACGGAGCGTTTTAATGGATCTTTTTCATCTTTTAGATCAGCCTTTGCTTTCTTTCTAGCTGTTAGTAAGGATTCTAAGATTTCTGGTAATAATCCTTTTCTAATACTTGTTTTCACAAAAGTATTATTAGAAGGTGTAACAGTAACATCATTAGGGTTTAAATTTAGTTCTTTTTGTAAGTTTGGTGGTACTAAAGTTGTATAGCATAAGTTATGGGCCATCATTATGCTCGGGTATAGTGAAGCAAAATCTAAAGTTGAAATAGGATCTGCATAATATCCCTTTCTTGGTTCAATAACTGTAGCTCCTTCAAATTGATCATCTGAACCTTGACCATGATAGACTGGCATTAAATAGCCTGCATCTTTCGCTTTTCGCAGTAGTTGACTTACTACTTTAATCTGTTGACCTCTTGTTAATAAGCATGATAATGGTACACCTGTGACTCTAGCCATCTCCATATAATTTATAATGCACATTAACTTATTTAAAAGCTTTAGAGGCAAATAAGCATCTTTTAGACAATACATGGCTAATCTTCTTCTTGTTTGTTCATTTTCATTTTGTAAATCAGTAATTATACTGTGATGAACATCTTCTTTTTGCTCTTGAAGAAAATGGTAACTCACAGCATTTAATGTATATGACCTTAATTTATAATCTCGAACTAATACAAGTAATAAATCAAAAGGAACTCTACCTTCAAAATTAATACTTTTATTCTCTCTTCTACCCATTTGTTTTGATTGTAAAACTGAGTCTTTGATAATGGACCTAATATTTCTGATTCGCCCCAAAAAGTCAAAGTTGTCTACTTTTAAATGTTTTGCACGGTTAATGAGGTAAGGCCAGTCAAAGTTATTTATGTTATAACCTGTTATAATATCGGGATCTAATTCACGGAAAAAGTCTGACCACTTGCTTAACATATCTGACTCAGATTGAAAACTGAATACTTGTGAACCTACTATGGGAGCACATGTGTTTAATGTAAAAACATTTCTCAAGTAAGGCTCAGTTTCACCTTGCCTAATAACCATTGAGGCAATTTGAATAACTGGATCTTTGTCTGGTTCTGGGAAAACCCCTTTTCTTCCAGCACACTCAATATCAAAACTTAATATTCTAAAAGGTGCAACTTTCAGCCACTCTCCTTCAGGTTGATGAGCAATAAAAACATTCCAAGCGATATCTACTTCAATTTGACACCTTGTTTCTGGTTTAGCAGCATTATGTTTTGATCTCATTGACCACTTTCCAACAGGAAGTTCAATCCAACTGCAGCCAACAACAGAGGTATCAACCATAAAGCGAATGTCAAAATCAATATTGGTCTCATAAAATGATGGATCCATTAATCCAAAAGCTGTTGGTTGTCTCTCAATAAGTCGCTTTGCAGCTGCTATTAATTTAGGTAAGGCAACTGATACTCGAGCAAAAGTTATTTCATTATCCCCTTTGTAGTACATAATGGACTTTGCTTTTACTAACTTCACTTCTAAAACTGTTTCTCGTATATTATCCTTATTTGAGCGGAGATCTTCAAGGATAGCTTTATTTAAATTGGTTTTTAGTTCATGACATGAAGACTGATTAAAATTCACTGGTACAGTGACATAAAAATAAGGAGTAAAACCGTGTACATGACAGCAAACTGAATTTCCATCCATAGTAACTCCATACATTCTCATAATGGGCACAGGACCTAACTGAGATCCTGGCATACCTTGTAATGGTTGTCCATTATAATGATCAATATCTATTTGTTGAAAGATTAATGCATGTTCATTAGGTTTTAAAACAGGTGGATTTGGCCGTGACCATTTAGTATCCGTTGTTTGATTTTCCGGGCCTTCACCAAAAATCTGAGTAGTTTCAAATTCACATTCCATTCCTGCTAGTTGCTCCTCGAAACTACTCGGGACCTCGTTTTCATCGTCATCATCGTTTGATTTAAATCTTTTTGGTGGTGGACCTTTATATTGATTTTTCTTTTCCATTTTTAAAACAATAAATAGCAAAAATATATACAAAATTACTTGACAAGTCACTATATTTTCGCGCCAATTATCAGTAAGTCACTTGTTCATGCGAACACACTGTTGCAAACTATCAATTTTGGTTTTTAGTAGACATAATACAAATATCAAAATTACCAATATACAGTATTTCAATTATTCATTATTATTACTATAAAAATAATCGAAAAATGTTTTTCAGATCGCTTATTTAGTATGTTGATAACGTTGAATTTTGAAATAAATTAGACATTGACATAACCTTGTTTCTAAATTAGTGATGTTTCGAGTAATTATTGAATCGAATAAATTTATCCCTCTACTCTAATATAAAGAAGTTTCATCCGTTTTCAATTTTGCTTTTATAATATTTTTTGTTTTAAAAATTTTAAAACAAAAAATATTATAAATGCAAATGCCGTGTAAACTTGATAAGTATTACGTTTTATTAGTAGTTGGTAGTTTTAATATGTTTAAAAATAAAATAAAAATAAATGTAAAAATTTTATTATTTTGATATATAATGTACTTTAAAAGTCTAACTTGATTGTTGACTTAGATCAATAAGCATTGGGACGCGTTTTATTTGTGCATTTAACAATTGTAATAAGAGTTCAAACACATGTAATATTTTAAGAGAGGAAATTATATTTCATATGTAATTATTTTTGACATAATGCTATGAAATATTATCATAAGTAATGGTCGCGATTATAAACAATGGATTAGTCGAGTACGAGATAAATCGAATCAGTGCTATGATATTAAACATTTGGACTTGGACCATTAAGCATTAAGACGCGCCTTACACGACATTTCCCCTCAGCAAATCTTATAATGAAATGATCTAACGGGTTTATAAATACTAGTCAGGAATCGATATTCAATAATATCAAATCGTTTTCATTGTGAACGGAACTCCGTAAAAAATTCCAACCTCTGCAATTAACCATTGAATTTGAAATGTAATTATTTTTGAGATAATTAATTCATTATTTTTATAAAATCACCCTATAATATTATCATAAATAACTTTCTCGAACATGAAAAATAGATGGATTGAGTACAAAATAATCGGATCGTTGCTGTGATATTTACATGCATTTTTTGTATCATTTTTAACCAACAAAGTAAAAACATATTTAAACGAGTAGGACTCGCGCACCGAGGGTTCCGTACAAACGTATAGAAATCTATATAAGACTAACCCATCTACGCCATTTGTGGTCTTCATCATCAGTTCCAAAATAAGTTACTATCAAAAATACCTAAATCGTGTGCCTATAATATTTGAGGAGTTCGCTCAATTTCTCCAGGATTCCATCATCTGATCCTGACCTGAAGACAATGGGACCACCTTGGAAGTATACCTTTTCAAACAAAAAAAAATTTTTGAAAATCGGTACACAAATGGCGGCGTAATCGGCGAACAAACATTAAAAAAAATAATTAAATACAAGGTCGAATTGAAAACACTCCTTTTCTAGAAGTCGCTCAAATATAATCAAATATTATGTACATAAACGTCCCAAAAACTATTTTGAAACTACTTAGGAGCACTTTAATTTAAATCACAATCACGGATGCAATCCATGGAAACACAAAATTTCATTTTAAGTACTAATACATCTTATACTTTCAAAAAAGCAAAGTTATAGCGCGATTCAGGATACACCCAGCGCCATCTCTTGACAATTTCAATGAACTAACTTGTTGACTTTGACATTAACAACATAATTATATTATACTTTATTCTCGTTTTATTTTTATTTATATTCTACTACACTCCACTACCCTTGCACTACATTCGTAAAATATTTAGATTTACATTATCAATCAAAATATCATGTTTATTTATAAATAACTAATTATATTACTAATAACCAGAAGACTTATATGTGTAGATAAAGAAGTAAATTAAATAACTCGATCTATTTGAATTTAATTTTAAAATTTTCGTACTAAGTCAATACGAGTACTTAAATCAAATCGCGTGAAGCTCTTATATTGAATGTTAATTACATAATGACGTTATAAATCGACGATAAAACTTTTAAATGAAACTTTTAGCGCGTTTAAATAATAATTAAAATAAAAAATTTTATTAATCGAGCAGAATTATATCACAGTTAATGTCATAATGTTGTAATAGATGGCATTAGCTGTACGCTACATCGCGCTATCATTTTGTTAGCTGCGATAAATAGATTGCATTGCGTTGTTAATAAAGGTTTGCTGCTTTTTAATGTTTTCGTATTGATACAAATTTCTTCTCAGTGTTTGTAAAATTCTTTTTTTGACCATGGTCAACTTCTATGTTAATTACAAGTACAATAATTTTAATTCTAAGATTAATATATTTTCCGCTTGATCAATTTACAACTTGATGCATTTACGCGTTTTTGAGAAAAAAGTTGAAAGACAGACGTACAGACTAACAGACACACGAACAGAAATTTACAGTTTTCGGATTTTTTCCTTTATGTATACTAAAGGACCTCGCTCCTGGCCAAATTTCATAATGCTAGGTCAATGGGAAGTACCCTATAGGCTTTGATTCCCTTGCAAAAACGTTAAAAACGCTAAAATACTTAAAATATGTGATATAAATGACCGTATCTCTTGATTGCGTTAACTTAGAAGTTTGATTATTTCACAGCTCTTAGTAATTACAACTCTGAGTACTTGACATTGATTAAAATTTGTTACCTTCACGCGTGTCTGAGAAAAAGGTTGAAAGACAAACTTACAAACAGACAAACATACATACAAAAATTTACAGTTTTCAGATTGTTTCCTTTATTTGTACCATAAGATCCTACTTCTTGCCAAATTTCATCGTGCTAGGTCAATGGGAAGTACCCTATAGGTTTTGATTCCCTTGCGAAAACGCTAAAATGGTCATATATACGACATATTTTCCATTATCTTTTGATTGCGTTGACTTAGAACTTTAATTTTTTCACGGCCGCATGTCATCGTAGACTTGAGTATATGATATTAATTTCAACATGATACGTCCATGCATTTCTGAGAAAAAGGGTTGACAGCCCGACAGACAGACAGACAAACAGACGGACAACAAAGTGATCTTATAAGGGTTCTGTTTTTCCTTTTTAGGTACGGAACCCTAAAATTGATTTTCCACAAATGTATCGAGATTCTTTTTTTTAGATAGTGCTATCATAATGTTGAATGCAAATAGGTATCGATGAAAATATAGTTTATAATCTATGATAAAAAAATGAATCGCTGACTGTTGAAAATGAGCTGAAGGAGCTGAACCGATTTCACTAATTCTTTCTTCATAATATTCCTTAAAGTTCAATGTGGTTTCAATGTGGTCAAATTTAAAACCAACACTATTTTATATTTCCATACAGAAGATGAATAATTAATACCATTGTTTATGGTAAAATGGTATATATATTTTTTCTCAAATTAACGCGGGTGAAGCTGCAGGGCAGTGTTAGTTTTTTTTTTTATAAAAGTAAAAATAAGTTTTTAAAAAACAATATTTTAATTTTAATTTATTAGTAAAATAATTTCGGTTCTTGTAATTGATGTAATATTAAGATCCATACTATTTTAGTTTCTAAATCGCTTGTAAAAGAACCATAGCCTTTGAATTCGTTAATTAGCCTTTGGTTCATTCTTTTAGATCCTTGGCACGTTTTCTATTTTGAAGTCAGGACCAAAAGTAACGTGAAAATGGAGTTTAAATTATAGGAATCCATGCAACAGCTTAATTCCTCGACCATAGCGATTTTGGTCACATTATGTCGGGTTTTATTGAAATTCCGGCGCACGTACTGCAGCTCAGGGTACCGGTAGCATGATTATCAGTGATTATGTCAAAATAACAACATCATTATTTGAGGTCATGACTAGTACAGTTTTTTTTAATTTTTGTCATGTGAAATAGTAATAAAAATTATTTAAAAATACGTTTCTCTATTTAGTACTTTTTAATATAATAATTTATACATATATAGTTATCCTTGGACACTCTTAGATACTCTTTAATAAACGTAGGTTACGAAACAAAATTATAATTTTTTTATATAAAAAGATTCCCAACAAAACCCAAAAATATCGATATATTCTTGTATAAAATTATCTAATGTAATATCGATATCGGCAATATATTTTGAGAAATAAAAATAGTCTCATTCCTATTAAACAAAAGCTGTCGTTTTTATGTTCGTAGTCCCGAATGATCGGGAAATTTTCGAAATTGTGTTGTGTTGGTAAAAGAAAATAAGATTCTAGCTCTAACAATATCACTTAGGTGCTATAAATAATGAATAAGAAGTGAGGTAAAGGAGTCTTCAGAGCCGTGAAAAATAGACGTCCGGCTGTCTCACTCACTATAAGAAACGCAGCTAAATAAGTTACTCTACGTCTATTTTCTATGAGAGTATGGTATGCCCACGGATCTCGCGGTCAAGCCAGCTCGTATACGAGCCATAGTCGGTGGGCTACAGCTAGGCTCTACCTGTGAAAATCCCTGCAACTTATGCTTAAATATACATACAACCGTAAATAAAAAAAACTATTTTTAGTAATAAGTATTTAACAATAAAACTCTTGTTTTTTTTTTGTTTTATGGTTAGTAGATGACAAATTCTTAGCTACGATTTGTGGTTAATGTTTGTGTCTCAGAAAAGATATGAAGGCGCCAGTCGGGCTAAACACATGTTACTTGCGCACACTAACATACTGTATTCGATATTTTGCTCACGAGTTTTGCATTAGGCGTTTTTTAGGCAAAGTGTGCGAAACATCTAAATAATGAAAATAATAACACATGTATCCACGTGGTCCAATAACATTTATTATAAGCAGCGAGCGAAATTCTCAGCAAACACATTGATGAAAAACTTAATTGTTCCAAACAGGAAAAGTACTTTTCTACGAAGAGCTTATAAATCTAACAATGACTATATATTTTTTTATTTAACTGTAATTATTCTAGAGTGTATTAGTCCCGACACATAGATTAGTATTTTTAGTTCATAGAAAACCATACTAATTATTCTAAATGTAAAATTAACGTTGTTTGTTTGCACGCTTAAACCTTTGATCAACCTTTGATACTTTTTGTAAATATACTTACAGTCGCAAAAATAAAACTTGAAACAAGTTAAATAGGATATGAAAAAATGAAAAAAAAAAAATACACAGAAATACTTAGGTTATTCAAAATAATTTTCTACGCAGACAAAGTTGCAAGTAGTAGCTAGCGAAAATAAAAATGATAAGAAGCCGTCGATGAGCCAGCTAGTTCGATAGGTTTTCAGAAACTCTTTTATCTGCAAATGACTTTGCAGTTTGCGGTGGGTACTAGTCATTTTGCTTACGCAGTTTATGGACATAGATTGTAAGTACTCCTACATCTAATGTCTATGTTTTTAAATCCAATTAATATCTTATCTGTTTCTTCATACGTATCCCGTATGAGTATTTACTTTTGTCGCAACGTTTCAGGGAGGTTGGTGGTTGGTGGTTGGTGGACATGTAATTTTGAAAGAATATCTGGCCAAGTGTGTATCAGGCCACGTTGAATAGGGACTTCCATAAAATATGCTTCATATGGTCATATGCTTATCTGAGATCTGTAGATGAATCGGAGTAACCGAGATAGCACAATGCATGGAGAAGTGGAAGTGGAATGGGTGGGGTACATTATACATATAAAGGTCGGTAAACCGACGATCGACGACGATTGGAGATCCAAGGCGAACTTGCACCGGAATGCGCTGCGTGGGCCAGGTTGGCCAAAAACATCAAAAGAATAGGGTTGGTTTCAGGTGATGAAGGATCGCGACCGTTGGAATTCCATGCAGGAGGCCTATATCTAGCAGTGGATGAATCTAAATCTAGTGTCTAAGGCGGGTATGTGGGACTCCCGGACTCAGACGTTGAATCGGACTACCCGCTAAAAACCAACATCCCTATCACGGCGCTTTTGGAGCGTCACGGGATCGCTGTTATGCATTCGACCGTGTCGCTCCGGCGCATTCCATCACTTAATTCGTCCTTAAAGTTTTACAACAGGGGAAGAAGATGCACATATCATCTTCTTCTTCTTCCCGGCTGGGCGCTCCTGGGGGAATCAGGAGAAGCGCTTGCCTCACGGACCCTCTCTGCGACCTCCTTCCGTGCGATTACATCTTCGTCAAAGGAGGTAACAGCCGACCATCCTCGCTTGTTTTTGAGCATAGCAGCAACCAAGCCTGATAATGAGATATTCCCTCCGACTATTTCTACCAGAGCGCGGCGCTGTGGCTCCCACGCGGCGCACTCCATTGTTGTGTGTCGCAATCGTTGGATATTTACAATAACATAAAAATTTATTTATTTACTCGCTGTGCCCGTGACTTCGGAATGCTTGGCATGTCTCCTGCAAAGCAAGGTATAATTGTCTGCGGTGCTGCTCAATAAAGGAGATTTTTACTTTGGATTTGGGAACTTTCTGGTTGTATTTATAAGCAGACACTAACTCAGATACGGTATTCCTCCACGGTTTTCACCATAAATGTTGAAGAAAAGTATTTTGTTCCAGTCTTTAAAATTTCGACTGTAAAACAGTGTGTTCCCGCCGAGGTTCTCCTTGTATTATATATCGTGTGACTTTTTTAACTGGGCTTGATAGGCCCAATCCGGAACGATAAGGAATCGGGAAAAATACTTAAAGGAGCCTCGTGTCCGATTCTGAGCCAGGAATAGAACCCACTAATTTTGAAAAAAAAAATACATTCTTTATTATTGGACCACCTAATAGTGTCACTTGTAAGGATGAATTTTTTGGGAAGTAATAGTAAGCGACAAATAAAGAAAACGATTTATTTTTTTACAAAACAACATTAAATCTATACATTAATTAGAAGTTAAGTAATCGGTTCTAAACAGACATAATCAACTATGTGGGTTAAATCATGGGTCCCGGAAAATTTAGAAAAAAAGTCGCCATTACTTCGAACGATTTGTTTATAGTTTTCATCAAAATGCTAGTCACCTAATAAAGTAAGTGAGTAGGAAGAGTGTGAACAATACAATCGAAAATATATAAAATGAAGAACTAACAGGATCTTCTTTTATGTTTGTCTATTTTTTCTATGTGAGCTATACAAAGTTGTTAGAATGTGACGTTTGTTTTGGTCCCCGTCACCTACTTTGTTACTTAGGTAGGTTTAGATAATTCTTAAAAAGATGAATCAATTTATTGAAAATCTACATTTTACTGGACTTGGCTATTGTACTCACCTGCTGTATACTATTACCTCCCTGAAGTTGATCTTTATTATGTGACAGCATCAGATAGCGGAATAATACAGAATGTTATTATATTTTTTTACAAAATCAACGTGTTCGTTTCTGGCTAGGAAAAATTATTTTTCAAAAAACTAATGATACAGTTTTATTTTTTATCAAAATCGGCTCTGTGACTCCTTTATTTATTTTTCGCTACTGCTTATAGTTTCGGATTTGGTCTATCATATCCAGTAAAAAAATTACCCAATAAATATTTTTTTAAATTATTATATTTATATAATATATATCTTCCCTATTTGAATCAGATATTGTTCACTATTTCATTGGTTTCTACAATATGTTGTTATCGCGTAATTATCGTTTTTACTTATTCATTAAAATAAATATGTTTTAAATAAAAGTACCCTAAGTTTATCCTTATAATATTAGCTATAGGGGCTGTCCATTAATCACGTAATATTTTTAAGAACTTTTTCGACTTGGTGATATTTCTCCTCTGGGCCTCACATTATCAATGGACATCCCCTAACTGCGAGTGAAAGTCCCATCAAATTTAATTCAGCTGTTTAAGACAAAAGTCTGTCTGTCTGTTTCTTACGACTCTAATGGATTAACAAAATTAAGAAATTGTTTTTTTTTTATGCAAATACTGTTCTTTCATGCATTTAGTGAAAAGCACAAAATAATGTTCGACGTGAACCCTTAAATTGACATAACTTTTTTATTTATGAACCGATTGAAATGAAATAAACACTAAATGTTAAGTGAAGTTTATTGCGATATATTAATGAAAACCACATCTAAATCTGATAAGCCGTTTCTGAGATGCAGCAGGCACAAACGCACAGATAAACAGACAAAAAATCTAACAATTATTGTTTTGGGTTCTATTGCGTAGGTAAAGGCCCCCAATATTTTTTTTTCATTTATTTTCCATGTATAGACAGCGACCCGTTAGAATCTTTTTTTATAAGTATAGATTAAAAAATATCTAAAATAGAAGTAAGCGTAAGTCACTCCTTCTAACATTTGCTAACTGCAAGTAGAAGTACCATAAAAATCGGTTCAGCCGTTTCAAAGATTAGTCGGAACAAACAGATAGACAGAAAGACTAAGAGACAAAAAATTAAAAAATGTATTTCTTGATGTAAGTACTGTATATTATATGTACTTTCATGCATTTAGTGATAAGCACAAAAAGTGTTCAACGTGATTCCTTAAATTGACATAACTTTTTTATTTATGGACCGAATGACATAAAACAAACCCTAAATGTTAAGTGAAGCTTACTAGAATATATTAGTGAAAACCGCATCTAAATCGGATAAGCCGTTTTTGAGATTAGCGTGCACAAACGCTCAGGTAAACAGACAAACAGACAAACGGACAAACAGATAAGAATTCTAAAAATCGTTGTTTTGGGCTCTATTGCGCTGGTAAAGGCCCCCGATAATATTTTTTTCATATGTCTTCCATGTACAGACATCGACCCGTTAGAATTTTATTATTAGTATAAATTTTTTTAATATTGAAATATAGCTCCTGTTATTGTAAGAATTGATACGCGCTAATGTTATTTGTTATTATTTGTGTAGTAAATTTGAATGCCAAGATTGCTGCAGTACTTACACGAAACTGATATAAATCGGTCATAAGTGTCCTCGCATAAAATACAATTTTACGACAAACAATAAAACTGTTGTTCGGTAAAAAATATTGCATTTTGCGACTGCTGCTTGAGAACAGATTGTAATAAATTATGTTCTTAAGTAACGATTTCTATTTTAAGGATTAACATTTATTGTTATAATGTGTTTTATTAGATTGTTGTATCAATTTGTGTTAATGTTATGAACTTCTATTGATAATCGTACAATAATGATGAAATTATCGTAATAAAATATTATTGAGCTATTTAAAATAATAATTAGAATTATATTTTATAAAAAAAACATCTCCGGTAAGTCGCAATATATGATTTGATGTTTAAAGTTTAATATTATTTTCCCTCGTGTGGATTTACACGCAATAATAAAGAACCATCAGAGTAGGTAATTATTGTGTGGGATTATTTGGGTAGTACTGCATTTGAAAAAAAAGTTACAAATATCTAGTAGTAGTCTTCCGGTATAAAAAATAGATGAGTTGTTTATAATTTACAATGAAACTTAATAAAAAATATGAGCCTTCTAAGGTTAATTTGACATAACAGAACTATGGACAGAGATTAGGTTTAGTACTGCGTTTTAGGCCCGAATTCGAATTAGAGATTTAGGGGGCCCATTAGCTGACGTTTGCAGATACTTCTCCGTTTTTATTAATTATTATTAAAGTTTTTTTTTCTTTGTATATAAATGAAATTGAAAGATAATTTGCTCACTGACTAAACACTTATTCTCGAAAACTATTTGATTTCTAATGAAAAAATTAGCATATTTGTAGTTTATAAATAGAAGATGGCAGCTAAGAATGAATTGGGAAATCGACCAAATGAGGTGAAACGGTAGTTAAAAGTGTGTATGGAGAAATTAATCTTGCACGAGAGTCGCGTGGAAGAACTAGTAGCTTATAAGTTTCCTCAATGAACAGGCTATATAACAACAAGAAAAACTTCATAAGTTGCCTTCAAACATGCAAACATATTTTTAAATTTTATTTTTTATTATAGGTATTATCTGCTTAAGAAATGGTCAGTAAAATAATCACGTACAAAAATATTTGAACAAATACTTTTTAGAAGTTTTTTTCTCGTTTAGTAAAATAAATTAGATATAAGTATGAGTGAGCTCAAAAAAATCAATAAAAGTTTTAAGATATGTCGGTAATTTACCGGGCGTTACGGTGAAAAATTATTAAGTTTTATAGGGTAAATTATTGGCTGAATTTCAATACCATTTCATTTTTAATTTATTTAACATGTCTTTGTTCACAGTTGTATGTTTTACATTATATTGCGACTATATGGGGTAATACAGTGGGCATTGTGATCGTCAGTAGATAGAAATTTAAATTATTGCAGTCAGAGTTTGTTAAATGGAGCGATTTCGCTGATTTCAAAGTTGAGAAAGAGCTGCGTTTATTGATTTTTAGACAAATTCATCCTGTTAAGAATTGTTTCTTAATTATTTTCGATTTAGAAAATTACGAAATTTGTGTAATAAATAAATGTAATGGCTGAAGTTATAATTAAATAAATGACTAAAATAAAAAAGACCATCCGAGATGATTTCTCCTGCACTAATAAGGCGTATCTGTAAGTCTCTCGTAATAAATAAGAATAAGCTAGACAGGGTCAATTGATTGGCGACGAAAACTCCTCAATTAGATGATTCGCTTTGAACCACTTTAGAATTAGTAGGTACTAGTGACTCGACCTTATATGAGTATATTATGACGATATATAAATATACCATTCACTTCGTTTCAATTGCTTAAATTCGCTTTTTACCCGACATCCCAAAAAGGAGGAGGTTCCCAATTCGTCGGGGTCTTTACAAGTCTTTGCCTACTTAATTATGAATATTAGGTTTGTCTTAGGAAACTAACTATTAATAATAAAATTAATTTATTCTAAATACCATTTGTGTGGAGTTTTGGAATATAAAGTAAAATACAAAAACAATTTGTTCAATTATTATGCAATCATCTACATATAAAACCAGTCAATAGTACAAAATAATAATTTTCAGATATTTGATTTGCAAAAGCAATTGGTAATTCAAGATTTAATATTCACACTTTATCAATATATTGTTTAATTGTAAGATGAAATGCGCGATTTGTAGTAACTAATCTAATGTTTATCTTTGCACGTATAACTAACTACGTAAATCATTCATCTCTGCGACATTGGTTCTCGGTATCGATAATTGAATAAAGTCATTCATTATTATAGAGTATATAATAAAACCGGCCGCACAAGCGATTCGATTGTGTCGTTTTACGAGTTCGACCAGCTGCATTACAGCTATCTTTATTAGTTGCAATGACCACAGATGTAAGATAAAAGTATCCATTGACCCGGGACTCGGTAAAGTCATCGGGGAGAAATGTCCGGGTGAAATATGTCACACGACGAACTATCTAAGGTATTTTTAAAACAATAAGATTTATATTTGGTGCCGAGTACTCAAAGAGTGCCTAAGAGAATCTATTACTTAATATGTTTTCATTTTCTTCATTTGTCCGTCTGTAATTACAGGTGGCATTTTTTCATGGAATATGTATTATTAAAGCTGATATCTTTTTTTTTGTTCACGTCCGTCCTCCTCGGGGAAAGCAGATACCCTACCAAATAAAATGATAAAAAAATTAATTAAGAGTCCCTTTCACAGAAACGTCTTTTTTGAAGATTTTAACTGTATAGTGCAAATATATCAAACTTGAATTTCATTTAATAACACCGATGTTATTATAGTCTAAAATCAAATTAATGTATCATAACAAATTGTAAATTAAATTAATTTAACTTTAATGTAATTAATCACACATTAATTTAATGTAAAATAAAAATCGGGCAAGCGTAAGTCAAATTTGTGTATTAAGAAAGCCTCCGTGCCCGAGTATGAATCGAATTTCGCCTGTTTTTTGTATATGTATATGTAGTATCTATGTTAAAGTCAAAAGTTCAAGTGTCCCTGGGAAGTCTGATAAAGAGAAAATGAAATAATAATGTATTCATTTCATGACAGGATGTTAGAGGTAAACAGCGCTTTGACGTAGGTGAGTGATTGGATTGCAATGCGGCTATCTTATCTGGGGAATGTGCCATCCCTCGTAGAACTCTGTGGGTTGCCACTTAGCGCGACACTACAAAGGGAAGTAAAAGAAACTTTTGTAACTTAAAATCAATATAACTTATCTTACTCGTTTTGTGTGTTTAACGGTCGTGGCTCTGTCAAAAGATGTTTCTGAGTCATTAATCGTGTTATTTAAAAATATCACATATTATTTGCAAACTGTTAAATTTTTTAAATAAACATACATCGTTTCATGTTATTTAAGTTGAACATTTCAAAGGAAAGCTTTCGTTTATTTGATCATTTAACATTTAGCTATTGAGTAATTTGTATAACGTCGTATAAATTACAAAATGACTAAAAAGTATAAATATGTGTGCTATTGGCTTATTGCATGCGATTTGAATGGGACAAATCTATAAGTGTCTAGCAAAGATTGCGTCAACTGGCGCCACTCGCAGATGAGTTCTAACAGCCTCATTGGCAATATACGTTCTGTGAAACTAAAGATCAGAGGTCGATAAATAAAGGGAATCCTACGTTATCCTTGATACTAGAAAATTATTTTGCGCTTAACTGGAGTTATGAAATATGTTTATTATGGAAATAATGTTCACTAAAGGCTCTTTTTACATAAGCTGTACTTAGACTTATTATATTTATGTTATGCTTACTGTAACTTTTTGTGTACATAAAAAGCATTAAATTCCTTCATTATTCTTTTGCATAATTAAGATTGTATAGTAAATTATTTCACATGTAAAAGTAATAATAGACAATTTACGCGAATTTTATGAATGTCTGTTAGCAAAATTTACAAGTGTAATTCTCGCTTAACGCTTAGGGTAGCAGTTTGTCGCCTAGGTTTTTAGACCTGGAAATAATTTGAATAAATTTCTTCATTTGTAATAGAACAGAAAAACCCGAGAACAAGGACTTGTTGAGACGTTTTATAACAATTATAAATTATTTTATTACAATAACAGCAATATAATCGATTTATAGAGAAGTAGATATTTATGATGCATATTTAGTTGTAAAAATGCTGTTTCTATTATCAAGTAAACCTCACTGAAATAAGTATACACGATTGCAAAAAAAAAATGTTTTTTGACATATACAATATAAAAAATAAAAATGTGTGTATATATGTAGGCATATTCCCTACGGCGTGTAACGGCTTGAGCGATTTTGTTGAAATTTTAAGGCAATATTTATATTAGTGCTGTAAAGTTTTATAGCGATCTGATCAACTGATGTTTTTTGTCAATACAGCCTGTATTTATAATATTTAACAACTCGCTATCTATATAAATTAAAATCAACGTTTGTAATCTATATATTCCGAAATCATTCGATTGTGATTCAACTATGGTAAGGTGTTCTGGGGATACACAGAATGGTTCCTGGCTCAAGAAATGTATATAATTTAGGTTGCAACATTTGCAACACATGCCGGGTGCAGCTATGTATATTATAAATTATAAATTTAAACGTAGTATGTTTCAATTTGTGTAATTATCGCGAGTGTTAACACAACATAATTGTAATTTATGGTAATTTTAATATCAAATGAGTTATATTTCTTCAGTTATTAAAATAATGCGTTTTATTACAACAAATCCGATCGAATGATTGTTATGCAATGATAGCTTCGTTTATAAAATAAAAGATTATAAATGAATAGGTAATATAAACAGAAGGTTATAGAATTCTACTTTCTTCTTTGCTGAAAACTCACCAAAGCATGTATAAATAACGAAACTTTTTAGACATTATCTGCCATACTACAAAAGACGCAATAAAACCATGTTTAACACGCGTCTAGCTAAACATTGTTTAAAAATTAAACATTGATTTAAATATTATCTAAATTGTTTAACAGCGAGTAATATCATAACGAAACTTATTTATAATATATAACGCGTCACTTTTAACAGTTAAAATAGGTTTTAGACACCTATTGAACTCATTTATCGTATGTTCATTTATATCTTAAGCATGTTTAACTCAAAACTGTCCTTAGACGCGGATATGTAAAATGGATTTTTTTAAACACGCCTTTAACGTATGGTTATATCTTTTGTAATAAAGCAGAGCATATTTAAAAATATGTTTAACACATATAATGATCGACGATATTGTTAAGCTATCGTTATTTAATTTTGGTATCCATAATTTTTATTTAAATATTTTTTCACAATTTTGTAAAATAAACTCATACATAGTAGTATGATTACCAGTATTATTACTAGTTATTATAAATAATGTTAGCCCTACTTTCATTCAGTGTTTTGAAGTAAAGATCGTAACGGTGGCAAAGGTTCCGATAAGCCACAGTATCTGCTGATAGCTTTTGTAATTTGCCGGATGTTTCAAGATAATATATGTATACTAATTTGCTAAATATCGTAAGAACTAGTTCATTGTAACGCTCTGACTGTTCCAATTAATGTAATAGTCATTCATAAAAAGACGTCACACATTCCTAAATAATATATCACACTATTAAAACATAAATGATATTACGACTTGAAACGACTAAGGTCATGTTTTTAATATGTATGTATTTATCTTTTGTATATATGAGTATAAAATCCAACCGTTACTAACTGACTGATCTATCAACACAATGCTCAAACCTCTGAACGAATTGCGTTAAAAGGTACGCAGATTATTATCATGAGTTATAACGTAGTCATACGCTAAGAAAGGATTTTCCAATATTCACGCCGTAAGAGAGTTAAACTGGAGTTCAAAGTTGGTATGTTGAAATCAAACTTGGCGTTTGCGAAGTCACGAACAAAAGCTAGTTATATAATAATTTACTTCATCACGTTTAATAGCAGAATATTATGTTATAATATTAAATTACTTAATAGAACATAATAATAGAGTAGGTGTAAGATCATCTACGCGCAAATCTAAACAGTTTACAGCTTAAGTGTTAGGCTAGAATTACACTTTTAAGTTTTGCTTTTAAACTTTTATAAAGATTTACATAAATTGTTTATCATCGCTTTACACCTGAAGGAATTCACTATCCAGGTGTTATTTTTGGCTTCCATAGATTTCTTAAGGTTATCCAAGTAATTTTATCGGATTATAACATTGTTTTATATCAATTACGAGAGTAATTTATAAATGTAATTCTCGCCTAAGACAAAATAAAAGCTACAACATTAGCGAATAAAGAAGTATTGGTTAGCAGTCATTTCGTTAGTTTATATTCCAACAGTAGTGCTTGGATATGGAGTAAGATTTTATGAAAATAGCGGACAAATGAGTAGGCGGGTCATAATGGAAAATGATTACTACCGTCTACGAATATATGCAGCATCAGTGGAGCCAAAAACACGTTGCCGGCTTAAAAAGGAATAAGGGAGGAAGGAATAGGATGATTGGGATTAGAGAAGGAAAGATTGGGAATACAGCTTCCGACTCTCTTACTCACTGTATAGTGTACATTGCTATACTAGTTACTTTACGCCAATTTTCTGTGAAAGTGAGGTATTCCAGACTAGCCAGCTCGTGTGCTGTGCTGAGTAAGATACAGCTAGGCCACAAATAAAAATTACCTAAAAATCAAATGCGAAATTAAATATCAAAAATACATAATTACGAATAACAAGTTCGATGGCCTTTATACCACGAAACGGATCTAAAGGAAGTAAACGATACTTAACTGACTTCTTATCGAGTCACCGAGCGGTGACAGAAAAGTCAACGCGATATATCTACTACCATTTGGCCTCTGTATCTTTATTTGTTCATTCAAATATTAATTAAACAATAAAATGACCTGTTAAATGATCATATTGTATGTTATTTACATTTTTTTAATAACTTTATTTTCTAAGCGACTGAAAATATAAAAGAAATTATACAAGTGTAATGATTTTTTAATTGCATGTTAATGATATTTCATGTATAGTTTAATTTAGATTAATAAGAAAACCCTTTATCAGTAAACTATTCCTAAAATTTAAGGCGGGTAGTTTAATTTCAACAAGTGCGTACTTTATTTATTTGAACGTTTGTCAAATCGCTAATATACAACTGGAAAATATAATAATAAACATAATTAATAATGACACCTAAAATTGTAGTAGATACGAGTTTATCTTCATGATTATGAAAATTAATAATGCTTAAACTGTCGACAAAATATTATTAAATGATGTCTAAAAATGGGTTATGTGTATTACAGATAGGGATAATGTTTCTGAAGTGTGTAATAAAAGTGCGTGGGCTTGATCGTGCGTCAATTTGCTTTGCAAACATTCGTCATTGCCCTCAACCGTAATAAGGACTTTTACAGCGATTAGACATAGGATAAGATTTTCTTTAAAAAGTAATGACATAATTAAGAATTAGTAAATTTTAATTTGGTTTGATGATTGTAATTGTCTTGAGCGTGAACTGAACTTCGATGTTATAAAAGTTACACGACCTACTTTGTTTAGGGTTCCGTAGTTAATTGTAGTTTTTACAAGTATCTCTATGTGTCTGTAGTTTAGCTCAGTGGTTCTTAGTACTTTAAAGCTGAACTTTGGCATGGCATTTTAATTTTACCGACAAAGCGATAAAATAAAGTCTTAAAAATATTCTTTTAGAGTCCTTTAGGGCTAAAAAGGGAGGTATCGTTAGATAGGTCATTTAAAAATATTGTAGGCGTGGGAGAACTATTTTTGACTTAAGGATTCGTTAGCGAAATTTTTATTAAGGTCAATGTTCTTACGTTATTACCCTATACCAGCTAAACCGTACATATAAATAATTTAAAAGGGAACCTATCACAGCTAAGTAGGCTTCACAAGGTAACAAATAATAATAATCGGTTAACTCAAAAAGTGTACTTGGTAAAGTAACAAGCAAAATTTTGTATAAATATAATTGAAAATTACTAAAAATATATAGGTAAAGTAGTTAGTTGCGTGAAAGGTACAAGATATAAGTTTATGAACCATATAAAATTAATATTACCTACGGGACAACGGGCACCTACGGAATTCTAGATTGCACATAGCCCGACATTAACTTTACGGGTTATTTTATAAAAAATCCTTTTTATATAAAACATTTAATGTGAACGCCATATGATATACTAAGCCTATTAAAGAGGATATGCGAACTAAATTTTGCTTAAAGCAGTCTTAAAATAAAAAAATACAAAATATGAATAAATTTATAATTATATACAATTGTACATATATGAACACATTAGCGCCGCTTTAAATAGAAATGAATAGTACTTGACTATTCATTTCGATCATATCAAATCAAGATTAATCAAATATATCTGTCGCAGGTAAATAGCTTAATAAGCCGTTCAATTAACAGCCTAGCCTTAACTAGCGGCCTGAACAATATGCAGCCAAATACAGTTTTTAACAAACTGGCTGGTTGATGCGAACGATGAATACGGTAGGCAAGTAGGCAAGTACGATCCAAGTAATTTGCCTAGCGTAGTAATTAAATGGATGAATATTATTCAGGCCACTAGTTGATCGGTACCGTCAAGTAGCAAGGCTAGGCTGTTAATTGAACGGCTTATTAAGCTAGTTTCCAGTGAAATATCCATTGTCAACATATGTTAACCAAAATATTTTACAATTACAATCATTGTTTTTCTTCGTTGTTTTTAATAATAAATAGAAAATTCTTTACTCTCAGATTTTAAGTCTTGTGTATGTAAAAATCCTTATTTACTTTTATGTGATATAAGTTATTTCTATTAAACTTGTTATTTAGTATGTAGGCTTAGAATAAAGTCCATGTAATTTTGATTAGTGCGCGATCTAGTAAAATCGTTCACTGAAATATTATATTTTATACATTTAATGTTTTCCAAGTTACTATAAATATTCATTAAACTTTACTTTTAGCGAGTGGCGACAGCTTGATTACTTTTAATGTCGCTGAGGTGTCGGTCTAAATGTTTTTAAAATTAATAAAATAGCAAGTTCACCTTGAAAAGTAAATAAAGATCAAATATCGAGTAAAATTATGTATATAATTATTTTGCATGGTTTAGAACAGAATTCTATAAAGCTACCCAGTAGGTACTTACTATTCAAAGCTATACGAAATATTTCTTTGTAAAAATCGAATGCGATGAAATACTTTCTTTATTTAATCTATCGTGCCTGCGACATGTTATGACTGCTGCATTATGAAGCGACGTAAAGTGGTGCCAGACAATTGAAACGTATCAAGGCTTCTCCTCAATTATTATAGGCAGACTGACAAGATCAAGGGGTTAATAAGACCAATCAGCCCTTCAGTTTGGTGCGTTGATTACTAATAAGAAATAGTCTTAGTTCTCAATACGTATATCAAGCGATAAACGAAATATGGTTTGCAGCGTGATCGTTATTTAATCCATTAACGAACATTTTTTAAACAGTTGTATTCCATACTTGACGTGCTTCGTTGTTTAATCCAAGTTTTTGGTACGTTTTAGATTGCTTAGGCATTTGGAAAGAATTTTCTTTATCGGTCGGTTTTTGAGATTACGCACTTCAAGTAGATAAACGAAATGTTCAGTATATAATTATGACACATATTTGCAACAATTATAGATTTTGCTAACGAAATATATATATATAATATTATGATTATAACCCGTTCCTCTATTATGTTTTTCTATTGAAGAGTAAATGAATTCCTGTTACTTTCCGTTAACTGTAGAAGTACGAGTACATTTATAAGACACGAAGGCAACTGCGACATTTTTCTCGATTCACTAAGCATAAAAACTTTGATATAGTGGCGTACTTGCCGATGTGTGACGACACGTACCTATCTGCCGAGTTATTGGGCTGGTTATTCCATTTCCCCTTGTTTGAAAATCAGTATTATTTTTATGGATAAAAATGTATTGCTTTTTTAATTATTGGTTATTCCTACAGCATATTCATATAGTCCGAATTTTACCGCATTCAATAGCCATCTGTAATTTATAAATAATTATGTATAGAAGTTGCCTAATATCATGTGCCGTAGGTTTTTTTAATTGGGTAATTTGACACTTTTAGTTAAGCAACCCCATTCCATCTTGTAGAGAAATCCAGCTTTAACTTGCTTTACCAATTATGTGATCGCACCATTCTTTTAGCGGTTTTTTTATATTTTTTAACTGATAATAAAATTAACGCAAAAATTAAGTTGTTACTTATTGTTGACCATGACCATTAAGAGAGCTATTATCTAATACCCTACACGATTTATAACATTTTAATATAAGTTTTCATTTCACCCAAAATAACTACATACGTTTTCATTTCCTAAACTATGTGAAAAGGGAATGAATTGGAAGAGTAATAATTCACAGCATATAATCTAGAACGGAGGATGAGATTTAGAAATGCAATATGGATAAAGTCGTGGGTGACAGCAAGGCGAATTTATTCAGGGATTAATCTCCCTATTGCTGACGCCGCTCTGTCGCGAAGCCTCCGTCATTATAGAAGACACATCAAACAAATGAATAAAACAGAGGGACGCCCACGCTCGTCGCACACAATGAAACAAAAGCTCTTAAAACTGTGGTACATACTTCAGATCCATTATGGTATTGTCACTATAAAGAGGTACGTCAGTTCAAAAGATAATAAATTGCACATTTATTTCCGGAAATTAAGTAAACACATAATAAAATACGACTGTTTATGGACAAAGAGATAATGAATCTTGTAAGTGATTTACTGCAAATTTGATATATTGTTCAATTTAATTATAGATATTTATTTAACATTTCATTTACTTTTCAAGCCTACCACTTTGAGATGTGCCTATATCGTTTTATTATTATTTGTCACTAACATTATGACATATACTGTATCATATAAAATTTAAAGTGAAATAACACGTTTATTAAGTCTTACAGTCAATTAGAACACTTTTCAGGGATCATTGTCATAGGTCGAAATTGAAATGTTCAAAACGTCGGAATGTGAAAGCAATTATTGTACCGCTAAAATCTAGAATGTATTAATTGTCCCTTATTAAAAATGAAGAAAAAAAAAACAGTTATTTATTGCTTTACCCTTGTTTTATTACTGTTATGTAGACACCATTTATTCTGACACCCGTGACCCGTTACATTGCCTTATACGAAGTCTCAGTATTTAGTTTACGCTATGTTGTAGTTAATTAGTGTACTTATTGAATTGTTTCTTTGGTCGAGCGAGTGTCGCGAACTCACACGTCCGCACTATCAGCGGTGCGCGAGTTCGTCTCTCTTGAATGTGACATGAATATTTCACAGAAAAAAATGTATACTTATTTTAAGTACTTTGGCTTCATGACAGCAATAAGAATCTATTGCAATTCTTTAGCGTTTCCAGCAAGTTAAGTACTGTATATAATTGAACATGAGTGTACCTTGAATATACTTTTTTTATTCACAAATAAAACGTTAGTAAGTATTATATCTGTGGTATATACTTTTGGTCAAGAGTGATATTTAACGTGAACTTGTTTATGCTAATTACTTGTAATTAAGGTCCTATAAAAAGGCATCAAACGGAGCAGTAACAATCTTAGTCATACTGCCCATATAAGCAATCAGCAGCATGCTTTTATATTGAAAAATATTTTGAATGGCTTCACTTCTTAATATAGGTGGATGATTTGTTTTTTTACACAGTTTTTAATAATCAGTGAAAGATAAGTTTACTTGTATATAGAATACACATACTTAGGGTAAGTTTCAAAAATGAGATACAGACGTGTTGGTCACTCCAGTCGTAAGAGTCAAATACACTTGTGAGATTTACACATGTCATTGCTATATACCTGAAAGAATTTAGTGTCACTGCCTTTATTTTTGACAGAAACAGTTTTCGTAAAGTTACCTATGTAACTGTTACCAGGGTAGAGTTGGTTTATATCAATTACGAGTGTAAAACTTACAAGTGTAATTATCGCCTTAATGACATCTAGTATCGACGCCGAATCACACGAGTTGACACCTCGTTAGACGTAAAAGATGCAAATTCGAGTTGTAATTAGCTTCAGCCAGTATGTTGGATTGTATTTAGGAATACAGTAAATGAAAAGTTACTAATCAATGATATGATATAAATGTAGATATGTTATATGCTCGTGAATTATGGCACCCAAAATGCTGACCACTTTGGACGATGTTACCGAGTAACTGAGTATGATAGGCGAAAGTATCTTTGGACCAACAAGTTGATTGACGAGCTCATCAAGGTTAAAAATGGGTACAGATTTTTAACGTCACATTAATTCTAAAGAAAATATATAAATAAATATCCTAGAGAAAATAAGATTCTAAATGAGAATCGAAAACCTGGATTTTCATCTATACTAATATTATAAAGCTGAAGAGTTTGTTTTTGACTCATAGGAGAAAAGCATAACCATAAAAGCGAGTGAAACTGCGAGGGGCAAATGCTTATACAAAAAATTGTATATTCATTTTTATACCAAATATTCGTAGTTCTCAGTAATCATACTGTTTATTAGCAATTATTAGAGACATAGAGTCGTTAAAAGAAATAGGATCAATTGACGAAAGTTGTGGCAATGTTATAATGTGATCGCGGTTTATTTCGGCCCGCAATTTATTATTTGGGTCATGTCTGCAGACAGAATACTTACCATTATATATATTACAGTGCGTTATGATGATAACCTCAATGTTTAGTTACTTAATCTGCGTGGAATTTTCCATTTTACATTTAATATTAGGAATAATTACCAGCGTTCATTAATACTTGGGCTAATGAGTCAGTGAGATCCTAATTGCCTGTGAAGAATCCTTGACATCGTATGCTAAGTGTCTATACAAGAAATTACTGACTTTTTAACAATTACATTTTAATATTCTAAGAGGTAATATTTCTTTTTAAAAATAATAATAAATTATATAATAAATTAGCTGACTTTTTTTTTCATAGTAACATAAGTCAAACTTGTATGCAGTCATTTTATTTTATAATACTAATGAAGGTGCTATTTTATAAAGTCATATATGTATATTTTACACGTGTTTCATAACAAAGTTTCAAGCAGATCGTGTACATATTAGGGCATTATCTAATTATTAGCCTTGCTCTCACGGAAATTTGTGCGTTTGCGTAATAGCAACTTAAATACTTGAGGATTTGCGTTACAGAGATGAATACGTATGTACCTAAAGATATCTGGGCTCTGTTTATTCTAACTCCTGTCATCGCGCCTGTAAGTCTCTGGCTAATATACCATCGGCGGCTCACGCTTACTCACCATTATTAGGCATTTTGTATGTGAGACACACGCTAAATTGCTACACCCACAATAACGAAGCCGGGTATGAATGCTGTATCGTGACCAGACGATCTGTTAGTCATTTGCCTACATAAACGGTTTGTCTTTTTAAATTTGCGAAAGTTCAGATGCTCTTATCATGTATGTACATACAACGTAAGAATAGTAATTGCCCGTTAAAATAATATTGTACAAGTTGTATTCGTATGAACTTTTATTCTCAGTGAACATTTTTGTAGGATTTAGTTCTACAAAATACGAAATAAAGACACACAAAATTGTGTATATAAATAAATTAGACTAGGGGTTACGAAGTATAAGAAGTTGGTATATGTAGTTATTGTATTTATACAGTTACAGACAGTGCACAATAAAATAAACTACGAATAATTGTCTCTACGAATTGTGGAAATGCAATTTAATACTTTAGGTTGTGATACAGATAACATAATATACATATTTGTTAATATATTCGTATAAAAGCCAAGCGTACCAAGTCACATGCCTAATCTAATTTAATAAAAAGTATTCCTACTTTGAAAGTTAATTACTACTGTAAAATAAAAATAATATTAGGCGGACGTTTGTCGGCGGCCTATAATTATGTAGTATTTTTCATAGTAGATTAATTTTATTGCTTAAGTATCGATATCAGTAATTACAGCATATTCAATAATTTATAAAGTTGTCGCGCGATCGAGAAATGTCTTGTTCTGTGATCGGTAGTTGGTGATGTATTAGCATAAACGGCCTTTATGCGATGCCGACGGACCTGGCGCCGTGTCGCGCCGGTCACATTAGATTGAACACGGGAAATTACATACCTTGTCTAGATACTTGCGAATAAATAAGTATTTGCCACATAATTGTACTATGGTTGCGTCGAAACGCTAGTCACCTCCTGTGGCAACGTATCGGGGTTAAAGGGATGTAAAACAAAAGTAATTAAGTTTAAAGTTATATTCTTCCTATGCATCTATTTTATTAAATATGCTGTATAAGTTTGGTAGAAGATGACGTTTGATTTGCCTCGCGTCACCTCAATCTTTTATCTCAGGAGGTGACTAGCATTTTGAAACAGATTATTGTTTACCTATAATAAAACGTAAACATAAGTTTTTTAGTGTCACCTAAGTCGATTGATTGAGAATGACAATGCATTATTTATTGAAGATAATGGTGCAATTGTGAGGGAAAAATGAATTGATAAAAAAATCTTAACACGAGTAAAATCTAGGTTATTTGATTACACCCTACTAGTTATAGGACAATTATTGTTTGTTAATGTACCTGTATACATGTTATATTAAATAATTAAATTTGATATATAATATTTCATGCTTATTATAATATAACATCTATTTTAAAATTCGAGTTTGATTCTTGAAAATATTAAAATCTAATTATCACATTAATCCTAATTATATTGACATCAATATGTTACAAATAGATATGTATTAAAAATATGATCTTAAAATTGGTCCATTTATCTAGTGATATGGGAGTTGTATAGTTTAATCAATGAACATATTTTTACTTATGCGAAGTAAGTAAACGAAACTTAATAAAAATTAAAATATAATAAGCATACATCATAGAATTGGCAAAGAATAGCGATAAATCGTGTAACTGATATAGCTTCGGAAATGTTGGCTTCGTTATTCTATTACAGCAATGCATTATGATTACCTCATTCTCCACTTAGCCTCATAGAAATGGTTCTCAAGTTATAATAAATCGTCACAAAAACGAGTAGGCTAAGTATCTTGCCAAACGACTATGTCCTATTTGGCGAATGCTCAATATAAAATACAAAACAATAATGTTTACATCAATTACAAAACGCCTAAACAGGATTTAACCTATTTGAACTTTATGTTAAAATATTTTTGTACAATCGACTGTAAGAGAAGGCAAGAGCAATATTTATTTTTAGTGGTATTGAAATAAATACATGTATTTACTTACTTATAAGAGTATTATAAAATGACTTCATATCGCTGTAATAATGGTTATGCAAATTAAACTGAAACATCATTATATTTAGGCCAATAAATTGTCCTATAGGCATATCGGTCAAATATATTTGCGAAAATTGCAAAAAGTGACCGCACGTGCACATAATAAATATATTCACGTGCGTTTAATGTCTAGACTTAAAAGGTAGCAATGATAAAATTGTTTTTATCAAAATTATCTTTTACTAAAGATTTAAAATTATCAGATATTTCACGAAAAAAAACAATATTTAGTGATCGTACGCTTTACGTCTTTTGGTGATTATAATAAACTGAAGCTGTAATGTCTGTTGTTTCTATCTTATTACTTAAAACTATCGAAGTACATGATACATTGCATGTATTTATTGATAGCGATATAATCTAATCGGTTATGTTTAGCGTGTAGTATCATCTCAAAGGAAAAAAAGGGTCTATTATAAGATTACTTCAGTCTCCGTCTGTCTGTGTCCCTCAAGATCGTGTCCTCAAGAATGCGTGAAGGTATAAAGCTAATATTAAACTTAACTAATAAATATCAAACTTTTAATATATATAACTTTAATATTGTATATTTTAGCACACGCATAGAAATAAAAATCATTAAGATATTCCGTTAACCTTAGGAGCAAAATTAGAAAACCTTTTAAAATTTTTTATGTAAAAAAAAAAATAAAATAGCTGGCAAACAAGCAGTCGGAACACCTGATGTTAAGTGATCACCGCTGCTCATGGATATTTGATGCATCGGAGGAGCTACAAATGCTTTGCTAGCTTAAAAAGTGATAAAGGATGAAAGGGAATAAGAAGTGAGGTGACGAATGGGTTAGGCTTCCAGATTTCTCACTCACCGTACGAAACGCAGTTATATTAGCTTTACGTCGATCTTTTATGAGAGTGCGTTGCCTGCTTAAAAAGAAATAGGAGATGAAAGGGAATAGGAAGTAAAGAAAGGAATAGGTTAGACTTTCTCGTTCACCGACCGAAATAATACATAGCTACTTCACGACGATTTTTTGTGAGAGTGAAGTACTGCCTGGTTGAACCAACCCATATAAAAGCTGGAGTCAGTGAGCTACAGCCAGGACCTACCTTAGTTGAATACCTACAAGTTTGCAAACTACGTACGCGAGTAGGATTCGCAATTGACCGTTGTTTTGTAAACCAAGAAGGTCTCTTAATTCAGTTTATATGCAAATCAAGTTATTATTGAAACTTTTTGTTGCTATTTTATTTCTTTACTCCAAGGTTTTTTTTCATATTTCAAAAAAGAAACTTTTTGAATTAGGTTGAAAAAAATTAAGGAAGTCTATTAAAATGTCTGTTTCCTCAGAACTGCTTCATTTATTAACTGATTAAAAAATTTTTTTTTTTTTTCGAAATACTCGCAGACTGGTCCTCTATGTAAAAAATCGGCTCAGTACTTTGGTTAAAAGCCAAATCCAAATAGCTGAATTTATTGATGCCATACAGCCATCAAACGAAATTACCTACGTATTTTACTTTTGAAGTCGGTTTATTTTTTTCAAGTCTTCGTTATCTATGAAAACAGTAAGTTATTGTCTCCAAAGGTTTATGTTTTAAAAGCTTAAATTAACCAGTAAACTTAAAATGTATTTTAATTTACTTTAAATATTTTTGGTAAAGAACCGCGGATCCTCAATTGAGGGATAAGAAAGGAGGGTAAATTTGTAAAGTTTTAATTATGAGACAGAGTTCGTGTGATTTTAAGCGGGGTGAGAAAGGATTTTCTTGTGATTGATTGATGTGATATTTTAAGGTTACAAAAAGGTAAGTTTTTATAAAATTGACGAATTTTGCAAATATTTTTAGTTCTTAGAATTTATTTTAATTTTAAATAAATATAAGCATAACTTATTCCTGGATCTGCGTTTCATAATGTAACACTTAAAATATTCCTAAACTCAATCTTCACCAAAATAATATTGTCTACACAAATATAACCTAAGTATCAGCGTTTGGTCTCTGTAAGTTACGTTGGCTTTTACAACATAATTCCAGACCTATTACGCGTATTATTGTGTTGTGTCCTACATCCTTACAAGTCTACGAGGCAAGTAAAGCATATAAAGCAATATTTCATAGTATTTTTTACAAACGTCACAGAAACAAGATGTTTGTTATTCTAGTTGATTAATGGTCTGCGTCATTACTCATAGCGTTACAAAGTTTCTGCGTTTTCGTTATTTAGTATAGTATTATAAGTTATTTTTATCTTTATACAGACGTAGATACTGCATGGTTCCGTATCTTTATATAAATACTATTATGTAATTAAGGCTTTTAAATTAATAAAGCGACTTTAAAAGCACAGTGCAAAAATTTGTTTACTTGGAAGAAATACTCATTTTAGTTATTTAGATTTGAAAATTAACTATGGAATTGATTTCGAAATTTGTATGAAAAAAATCTTTTAAAATAAAAAAAAACTGAAGCGGTTAATTAACAACGGAGTTATGGGGTAATAAATAAAAAAAAAACGTCAATACAGAATCTCCGCTTTTTTTTACGTCTGTCGAAAATTCCAATTATTGATTGTTTTTGAATTGACAGTTTTAATGAATTTTTGTTTTTTTTTTTAAATTACAATTTGGCTTCCTTATCTCTAGCTATCTTGAGGTGGAGATACGACAATAAATACATTATAAAATATCCAAAGTTGTTCTGTTAAAATACTTCAATCTTGCAGTCATTAAGGCACTTGATTAATATATATTTTTTTTATTAGGCTGTTCTAAGCTTATTTAGCGGATACGATTCAACTATAATAGGAAAGTTAGGGTGGTCAATATGTATTTCATCTTGATTATACTTATTGCTTTATCTATTTTGATAAAATGTAAAAGCACATATAAAGTTTGTAAGATATTTAGGATATCCGAAAGTAAATGACTAACTGAAAGAGGGTCTACACCATAGCTAGCCAAATAACTGAAGAAAAAATGTTTTAGTAAAAGTGCCTTGGTTAGTAAAATATATGAAAGTCACTAATTAATAAATTTTCTGAATGCTACTTATTTTACTACTTGTGGCTTCAAATTTTACACATCCTTTAAAAAACACGTGTATTTGTATTAAAAAAATCTCCGTGATTTTTGTACACAAACGAAACAAATCGATTGTCAAAATCTCCAGTACGCTGGATTGCATTTCAGAACATAACCATGTATTGTCTATATGAAGAGTTGTTTTTAGAATCGCAAAAAATTGCAATAACGACACATAGACACTATCAATGGATTAAAAAACTAGTAATTAAAAATTACAATATGAATGATTTATTTAGGTGCGAAATAAGAAAAATAAATATTTTTATAAATATTTATAATATATGTTTAAATATATTTTTAAATTAATAAATATTTATATCTTATATTATCTTATCACCGACCCCCAGACCGTCCAAATGCCCCCATACGCTTATGAAAACACTATTGCCTCCCTAGGAGGCACCGTGGTCTACTCGGAGGCGGTAACGCCCACTTGGAACCTATGATTCAGACGTTCGGTAGATGAATAATAGAATGAGAACAAATAAACAAGGGAACAGATTGCCAACTGTGGTAAAAGTTGGAAGACTATATCACTATGTCTTATAAAATAACAGTCTTAAACATAATACTATATACTACTGGCACGTGAACTTAATAATCTACATATTATTTTGTTTTATAGTAAGAGCTGGTAAATGAGTTGGCAGGACACCGAATGTTAAGTGAGCATCGCCGGCCAAGGACATTTTTAGTAGCAGATGTACCACTCATACGTTGTCAGCTTAAAAGACATAAGATACGAAAGAGAATAGGAAATAAGGAAAGGAATGTTTGAGGAACTTAGGCTTCCTGCTCTCTCTCACTCACCGTAGGAAATGCAATTATATTAGCACCTCGATCTTCTCTTCTGTAAGAGTGAGGTACTACCCCAGTCGAGCCTTCTCGTACTGTATGGGCTACAGTTTACCACACACCACCACAGTGAGAAATGTCTTACTATTTTCTAAAAATTTTCGCCATTACTACACATTAAAGTAAAACTAGTTTAAACGGTTACGGTAATGGAGAGAGCCGGGTGGAGTCAAGTGTACCGATAGGCTAGACTCAATCACGATCGCTGCAAAATGTTCGAAATGTCGGCATTATATAGATAACTAATATACTTGATTTAAATCTGTTTAAAGTACTTTGTTTCATCATATCGGACAGTGTTCTAACGAGATGATTTCAAAACGGCCAAACTCTCGGAAGTCTTTCAATAAGTTGCGAGTGACGATAGTTTGCATATGACTAGATAATGTTATTAACCAAATAAGGCAAAAGTTGGGTCCATAGTCGCGTCTGTGAGTCACGTTCGATAATATATTTCAGGCTTTAGGGAGTCATCTGGTTTTTCATTGCGTTCAGATATATATATATGTTTCTTATTAAAATGACGAATTATTTGGTGTTTAAACTTTGTTTCGTGGTGGGAGGTTAAATGATCGAAATTTTAGATTTTTTTTTACAAAAATAGTGAGAAAAAAAACAGGCCGGTCATCTGATATTAAGTAACAAAGAAACCACAAATACGTTATTAGTTAAAAAGGAATGAAGGAGGCTTCCGAATAACACTCACTAATTCACTATCCAAAACCTAGTTAATTAGCCCCTTCACACAGAATTTCTGAATGAATGTGGTAATACCAATTCGAACTGTATAACCTAGCGGAATCTCACTAACTACAGTTTAATGTATATGAATACTATTGCTTTAATTATTATCTATTAAACACTAATGCAAATTTGTGTTTAAAATTATTGTTTTCTTTAGTATGTGATTCTGCTTATGATATAATTTTTATGATTTTTTTTAAAGAAATTGTACCCCGACGAATGCGACGTACGCAGTTAGTACTCGCTATCTTTATCACTATAGTAGGTAGGTAGTAGGTACTATAGTGTATAGAATTCGTAGTTATTTTATTAATTCTACTTTTTTCATAGATTTAGTGGATAAATGCCACTTATCTAAATATATTTTTTCTATATTCAGCAAATTCTAAAATTGAAATTTATAAATACATTTGTTTTGCGTATTTTATTTTAATCTGCCTTTCAGTGTGTATTTGTTCAATCTAATTTGCAGACAAGTATTTTCAGATACAAACGATTAATTATTCCTTCATGTGAGTTATTTTTATATTTAAAACTGTCTCATTTTTTACTTTAAGATCAATTATCCTCATACGAACACAAAAACTCGCTTTCGAGCTTAATAAATTTGCTTAAAATAAATAAAAGAAAACGTTTTATATCAGCAAATGCTATGCGAAGGTTCGGTTTCTTATTTTTGCTAGTCTGCTCTTACACTTATCAGTCCACGACCTCCACAATGCACATTCTCGCCAGCGATCCTAATAAAGTAGTCTAACATTATCTCGAATGCATATATTTATGAGTGTCAAAAGTGTAGTCGATAGTGGGACCTAAAAGATATTGAATCGGTGTGTGGTCCGTGCGATACTCGGTGCAAGGAAGGCGAGTGGCGAGTGACGGTGTCGGTGTGCAGTGCATGCTGGTTTGAGAATTGAGATAGTGGTGCTCGGAACA
This sequence comes from Hypolimnas misippus, assembly GCA_037950945.1. Lineage (NCBI taxonomy): Eukaryota > Metazoa > Arthropoda > Insecta > Lepidoptera > Nymphalidae > Hypolimnas > Hypolimnas misippus. The sequence goes on from JBBEEQ010000024.1 coordinate 6,302,376, forward strand.
GGTCCGGCGCACGCGCGGGGCAGAGTCGCGCGGCGGCCGGCAGCGGAGACCCACCGGCCACGGCTCACCACTCAGTGCACGCGCTGCCTCGCCGCCGCCAGCCTGCGTGGCTCTCGTTACCACGCACTCTCGTACGCCGCTGATCCCTGTCATACACGTCCGATACTCGATCGAAATCTAACTTCTTTTGACTTAAAAATATTTTTTTATTACCGAAAACACTTATACTTGCGTGTGTAATCGTCGTCTCGGCCTTTGTTTACATTTGCATATGTGCCATTTTTCGCTCATCTTAACGGGCTTTTCCTAGTGTACTGAAAGTGAAGTGTATATTTGAACAGCATAACTGAAGGAAAATTGCGAACTGATAAATAAGGTAATGTTTTGTTTATTGTATACAAGTAGTTTGTAATTTATGTTATGTATTTATTTATTAATTTTTTATATGGATGCTTGCTTGTAATTTTATATTAGAAAGTTGCATATGAGCAACCGACAAGTTGACTTCTCGTACACGTCGGTATTTATGAGTATGTAAGTACCTACTTATTTAAGTTGATGTTACTTCATAGCAATAGTGTAAGAAAATAACTCCGGATTCTACAAACTTGAAACGAAAAACCGATGAGGTAAAAATCGATCGTTTATATATAAACTATTAAACATATACATAAAATTCGAGGAAGTCTTGCTCGAATATTTGCTAATTGATTTTGCATATTTTATCTTAATGTGCGTAAATAGTGTGTATTTTATTCATAACCACGCTATCTCGGCACGTAGTGCCAGTATCACTTCTGCGTTAATACTAATAAACCTGTCAAAGATTAAGTAATTTTTATATGATTTTAATAAATCTTGTTTTAACATATTCAGATAAAAAGAACTAGTAGGCATATATATGTCTTCCGTATATTGACTCATTCCGCATTGATTACTCGTAAATCTAAAATTAAATACCTAAGTCGTACTTTGAGTTTAAATTCGATTTCGATGTTACGATAGTTTTTTAAATCATATTAAAAGGACATAAACATGCATTGACAATATCAGAGGAAATGTATAATTAAACTTAATGCATCAAAATGACAATAATTTCAATGGCGCGGCATAAAATATAATTAAAGAAGCAGTCGTTATAATAATGTTATTACAAAACAATTTATTTATTTATGGAACCAGAGAGAAACTTTTTAAGCGTAAAAAGCTATAACTGAAATAAAATACTGATTTTGTTTGGCAATCATTTCTGTAACAATAATAATAATGACGTAAAATAACTAAATGAAATAAAATATGTATTCACTGTATTCACTGTTTTAAAGTTAAGTAAGTACAAAAAGCAAAATAACTAAAATGACTAATAACAAAAAAATATATTATGCATAATTATTATAAATATATAAGATGTTAAACATACACAAAAAACCCTAAGAATATAAGCGTGCTTACATACAGCTTACATACAGTTTGAGTACAAAGCGATAAGTGACAAAAAAGCGATAAAAACTGACCAGATTTCGCTGGCTTCATTTAAACAAAGAACAGCGGAATCTCGTATTGTAGAAATACTTGAATCAACCAGGCATTCGTAGAGTGTCAATGAACATTAACAATTGATATATATAGGTAAGTAAATTACTAGTCGTGATTCATCACCTGATCCTCGTAAACACTCGTAGCAAATACGGTCTTTATCAATCATTAACCGAAGTCTTGGCTTATGAGACAAAACTACGAGTAATACTGAAAATAAAATCATTGTTACCATTGCATCATAATTACATAATATAATCTATACTTGCTTACATTTACTGAAATAAAGAAGTTCTGGTTCTGTGGTAGTGAATGTTCCTTTAACACCAATATCTGCTATTCAGTCCTCGTCAAGGCGGATATTTGAACGCTGATAAGCAATACTGTGTCAAGCCACGAGGACTCCATTTTGAGAAAATGGCGTCTAAACATGTTAAATCTATTCTTAATAAATTAGTTTAAAGAATTATATATCCATCTTCTCTTTTCAGTGTTAAATAGGTGATGCATCATCAGTATACATCAATATCTAAGAAATTGACTTTTTGTGGGTTGCTTATCAGCATCCATTTGTACTATTCGTATTAATATTTATTCCTGACTGTGGGTCCTTGTTGGTTTTCCTACCGTGCTTCAGAGATCCCGGTTGTTATCACAATCGTCGATAATGATCGTAACTCATACTACGAAATTTATTCTAGTCTAAATAATATAATATATTTGAAAAACTTATTATTAAACGAAATTTTTTATTATACAAATCTGCTTTTGATTAATTATACCTTTTATCAAGATAAAAAATAGGGAATTGATATAATACGACTTCAAACAAATTTTTAAGGAATAGGTTTGACATCCTTGGACGCCATTTTCTCAAAATGAACTCCGTGTGGCTTGACATAGTATCGCTTATCAGCGTCCAATTGTTTCTTACTTTTTATCTTTTATTAATAGGGCAATGAACAAAAAATAATGCAACGACTTCGGTAAAGTAATTCCACAAAATATTAAAGTAAAACAAAATATATATCTATTTAAGTCGCTATTTTAGTTGTTAAAAGTTTGATATAGTAATTTGATATAGTATAGTAGTATGAAAAATGATTCAATAATTATCTTAAAGATGCAACAAACGGTTTAAAGCTTAAAACATTAAACTGTTAATATATTTCACAAATATTTCAAAAATATGTAGGTAACCGCCCTACCGATAATTTATATGATACAATGAACCGATTAATGAATCATTCAATAATATAAAATTATGGAGAACATTATTTGACTCTTCAATAAAATGATAGCTTAAGTAACGAATGATTCACAAACATATCTTTTATATTACCAAGAAAAGAATCTTGAAATAATTTCTGATTCATAACGTAACTCTATTTAAGGACAAGGTATAAAAAAACTGAAATGGAAAGAAGAAAGAACAAAAATTCAGTGCGACTTACCGATAGGTTTCGGTCACATCTTTATCTGCATGATTCACAGATATGTAAATTATCATTGTAGAATACGTAATCTTTATTGCTGATTCATTATGTTTCTTTCAAATTAAAGGTAAAGATAAATTAAAAACCTAATTTCATTAGCCCTCGAACCGAAAAGGTGTGTGTTGTAAGTTTGACATGTATGTCTGTAGCAGTTTAAGTAACTAAGGAATGGACCAATTTTCATGTGGTTTTGTTTTGTTTGAATGTTAATGTAATCTAGATGATTCTTACTTCTTAGTTATAATTGATGGAGATTTATTCAGTGGTTTAAAGGTTATGAGGTCTTCTCTAGTTATTAAAATTTTTAATTAAGCTATTTTTACTAGTCTAATTGATTCGAAATTTAAAAAAACTGAAAAAGGAATCATCAGGATACATAACTCCTCATGAATATACAGCAGAAATATCGTGTTCAGGTTCTGGGATCGTTGAAATAGTCTCAATGTAGAGTGGTATATCGGAGGTGGTATGTTTTTGAAAAAAAAAAACAATGTTCTCTGGTATCTAATAATCATTTTACTAACTGATACAATGAAAGCGAATGTAAGTTTCTTTGTTTATTATGATTTAATCTCTAAACTGCCATACCAATTTTGAAAGGTTTTAGTGTATTATTCGACGTGTATTTTTTTTTTAAGTAGATTGGGTTTGAGTATTTAATACCGGTGACAAAGTTGAATCAATAAAATAGTATGTAGTCGTGATTGTTATTTGCTTTTAGATTTTTTTTAATATATATTTTAAGCTAATCGTTAATATATTATTTCTACTGAACTATTCCTTAAATTAATTTGACCTAATATCTTCAACATTAAATTTAATGAATTTATATTTAACGAACTGTGACATGCGGCTTTGCTTCAATTCATGTAGATTTTGGCAATTAACTTAAATTTTCAAGTCATAATATTATATCGGACGACACTGTAACTTTTTATTCCTCGGGAAAAGTATATTTAATCTGGATTAATAGTACTTTATTTCCTTTTCTGTATCTCTGACAACATTTATGCAAAATTTCATGATGATCGGTTATTTAAATACTTAATTAAGGCGACGCAAAACCTACAAGACATTAAAAAACCGACTTCATAAGCAATATACGTAATTTAACGTGACAAACTTATTTCAGTTATTTTGATTTTAAAAACAAACGACTGAACCGATTTTGATGAAAATTCTTTGGACCCAATCAGAAAGTATATCCAATCAAACAAAAAAAAAAACTAAATCTGTCCAGCCGTTTTCGAGTAATCAGTGAACATACACAAAAAATGTCACCGAACGAATTGAGAATCTCTTTCCGGGAGTCGTTTAAAAGCGCAACAAATAAACTCACATTAGTATAATTACTTATGATGACAGAATAAAATCCGGATGTTGCTTCCAATGGTATTATGAATAACAAGATTTATAAATAGTGACAAAATTTCAATTTATTCATAGGCCCAATATCTATATCGTGCTGAATATTCATCGTTTTCAGCGAAAAATGATGACTCATAGCAGTTGTTCGGACAGACGCACCCTTACTCACATGAAATATTAGTAATACACCTATCCTATCTCGAACTCCTTCCGGAATTCTTATTAGAGCTATTTCAGGATTTTAATAGTTGTAACATATGTTGTTAGTTACTCTTTTGATTAGTTTGTCTAAGATCTTTTAAACTACGCAACGGATTCGAATGTGATTTTCATTAATAAACCAAGTGATTCAAGAGGAAGGTTTATATGGATAATACATGTATACTATGTTAAAGAATGGCCGAGAATTTCAAAGATTTGTAATGTGATGTCGTAAAAACTACATTGTACCATTTCAAAAGCTCGGGCGGGTCCCTAGTATATGTACATATTACATATGCCTATGCCTTTAACAATCTATAATAATATACCTTTTAAACAATACCATAGTTTTATAAATAGTTACTATTTATGTTTATATATAGTGTCTTCGAACATATAAAATTCGCTCTCCCTTTGTTAGTATAGATCAGATCTTCTTAAACATTTGGTTCCACGCAGGCCTATTAAAGTTTCTATGTGACAGAGAAACCCTTCACTAACTATTTAATTTCCAAAGAAAATAATAAAATAGTGACTGTTAAATAAATAGGATTTTTAGTTCAATAAAATGTAGCTAATACAGTGCCAAAAGAAATATATTTTTAATATTAATGAGATAGGTCGGTTAATTCTTGTAGCAAATTGAATCAATTTTAGTTGTAATTTTGGACAATTTTAACCTTAATTCTAGCTGGATATGAAATTGATTTCTGTATTTTGTTTTTAACACGTGCACACGAACATCATGAAGTTATCATAACGTTAATCTTTTTTTTCGTACCGGGATACGGTTAAATTAAAATAAGGCGATACAATTATTGATAGAAAAATAAGCTATATATATGTATATATATATATATATATATATATATATATATATATATAAAATGTATATATATATATATATATATATATATATATATATATATATATATATATATATATATATATATATATATATATATATATATATATATATATATATATATATATATATATATATATATATATATATATATATATATATATATATATATATATATATATATATATAGCTTATTTTATTTATTACTTTAATTTATAGTTAACAAGATAGTTCCTGAAACTTTGTTTGCATAGAAAAATTCAGCTCCTATTTTACCTTCTTCAAGTTTTATTTTCGCTACCAAAACTAGCTTAGTCTTTCTCCAATATCCAATCAATATCTATAGAAAATACATCAAATCAAATTGATTTAGGCGTGAATATGTAACAAACAAACAGACTAATAGAGAGAGAGCTACTTTCACATTATAATAATAAAAATGATTAGTGCAAATAACATGGGCTAAGCGCCCCACATACTGTGACTTAATTAGCGGTTTTTCCAAGGAACACAATTAAAAGTACTGAAAAACCAATCGTAAACGTTACGAAATATTGAGTTTTCATGATTATTTTTATGCATATTTCATATCTTTAGGGCTGATTTTTTTAAGATTACAAAGTCGTTTTGTTGAAAATACTTATTCCTAAGATTTAATCTAAGTTAGATTATGAATGATATTATTAAATATGATTAAAATTAGTGGTTTATACTTTTGCAATTTTTGTGTTAGTACCTATAGTATAGAGACATTATCCAAAGGCAAATAATAATCGAATGTCGAATATGGTAACTTCATTATTGATGCAATTTTTTTATGTATTAATGACCAAAAACTGCTCGTGACAGCCTACTTGAATAAAGTATATTTTGATTATGAGTTTTGAAAATGGACTTTGGTTTTACATTTTAGTTTGAACATTCGAGCATCGTTTCTAATTACCGCCTTGTATTAAACTCTAGCGCTGTCAAAGCTCGCCATGAATATGTATTTATTTATGGACCAGTTGGGTAAATGTCTTTAGAGGTATGTTTACGTTAAAATCGTGGTAACGATCACTATGAATTTTAAATGCCCAATACGTAGGCAAATATTTCTATATTTGCAGGTACAGTGCATGTATTGTATCGATTTCGTTCAAGCTTTTTTTGTTAATGAATAGGTATAGTGGGCAAAAAAGAAGGCAGGTCATCTGTTGTTAAGTGATCACCGCCGTTCATGAACATTTACAGCACCGGAAGGGCTACAAATGCGTCGACAGCATAAAAAAGGAATACGAGAGAATGGGCGTAGAAAGAAGGTAGGTAAGGGAAGGAATGGAGAAGAGATTTAGGCTTCAGGCTCCCTTGTTCAGCGATTTTGTATGAAAATGCAAATTTTCCCCTTCATTAAACGTTTTGAGGTTATATTAATCGTAATTAACGTTTTTTTGTTGTAAATTAATATTTAGGCCTTAACAAAGTCACGTTAAGAGAGCTTAAATGATATTTCTATAATATTTTAACGTTAATGAAAGTAACATTTTAAACTAATTACATCATTATGTTTGAACCGGATGCTTTTGTTTTGGAATATAAATACATTAGTGGTATTTTAAAGTCAACAAGAACGTCATAATAATGTTTAAATCTTATAAAATCTTTAATCACTTATAAGCTCTTAGAAACACGAATTAATTATATTTAAATAATAAAAAGAACGATGTGATTAAAAATATATGTTTTCATTTATCTAAGAACCTTGATGTCATTATAAATTGATAAGATTGGTTTTTAGAAGAAATTGAATTTTTTTGCGAAATAAGTTTATAGCATAAAAACAACAAAAACTAAACCTAATGTTTTAAGTGTTTAAAATTTCTTTTTAATACACAAAATTATTCTTAGTCTACATTGAGCAGGTAAACTCCCACAACCGATAATGTCTCTGTTATTGCGAAAATGTAAATTAGCAACAATCAAATACCGCTTATCGGGTAGCGTCATCAATATGCATGACGTACACATGATTACCGCCTTATCTATATAGGTAATAATTTAAAGAATTTGGATTTTATCGGATCCTCCTTTGAGGAAATGATTGTTTTCTATTCGTTTTTATCTCGATTGCTGCTGTTATCGCAACATTCCAATAATATTACTCAATAATGTGAAATGTCTTATTTTCACTTAATTATTACGTAACTTAATAAAGTGTTATATAGGGTATGTAGTTATTAAGTAATTAAGGTTTAAGTAAATGTGACAATCGTCAGAAACGTTTGAAATGTTAAAAAAAAGATACTTGAAGATATACCGTGTGGATGCCAATGAGTATTCTGACCTACTTATTAGTTACTCGTACTATAACGATGACGTCACCTGATATTACTGATCAAAATCATAATGCTACTCTCTTAACTGTTCAAGAAGCTACCGCAGAAATATTCTCGTATGCGTGTTAATAACTATAACTTATTCGTAAAACAATGTTTAATGGTTGACTTTTTAAATTTGAATTCCAATTTCGAACGTGAAAAATAAATGTTCGAAAACTTTCGATGTGTAACTTTCAAAGCAGTATGGTATTTTCAATTAATAAATAATTATTATTTGACTAATTTAGACAAATCTAATTAGCACATATTCTAATTAGTGTAGTCTTATCTGAGTTATATACGAGTATTTATCGCTTTCTGTCCGTCAGAGCGGAATATTTACACGACGTTATAACTACTATTATTATATTAAACTTGGTTCAATATCATTGTATTGTTATTATCCAGTTGTTATTACATTCTACTCTACAGTCAATAAATATTTTACTTTATTGTTCATTTTGTATTATTTATTAAAAACTACTTTTACGTTTTGTTTTTTTTTTATCTTGATTTAATTTAATTTGTATGTGTTGTTGATTATACCGTTTATAATTTATTTTAATAATATTATATAAGTTATTATTATTATAATATTTTATTTAACTATACCAGGAAGTTTAATTAATTTGTTAATATTTAAAAAATAAACTAATTAACTAATCTGTAGGAAAATGAATTTCCGCCATAATTAGCGCCTAGGAAAATACGAACTATTAATTTATATATTAATTAAAACTAAACAGCTAGTCCATATACAAGTAACTGTACTAATTACGTTTAATTAAGACTAAACACAAACAAGAACAACAAAATAATAACATGCAAATAGGTAAAGTATTTTGATGCAACGTTTCCTTAAAAGCATGTGAAGTTTAGAGTGACCGCAGAAACTATTCATAGTCGCATCAAGACTTCCGAGAATAATGATTCAAGTATTGTGAATTGCCGAGACGTAAATCCATTCATTTTATTTTATTTAATGAATATGAATACCCTCCGACCCTGTTATCAATGCGCGCTCTCAAGTCTTACGGAGTTTTGCAATATCATAATGCAAAGTCTAGTCTTTACCAATGATATACGAAGACAATATTTAGTTTTGCCCAAACGAGTGTAGTAATTTAATTTACTTGAAAAAGCTTTAACAATAATAACGATGAATTTATAAAAATAAATAAATAATTTTTATAAATTCATCGACTAAGTCGCGAACAATATCTTCGCATATATACATCAAGTTTATTATTTTTAAATTGCTTAGGAATGTCATTAAGATTGCACTTGCAATTCGATTTAATGTAATGTTTACAACAGATACAGACGTTTTCACATAACTATGTAAGAAATAACAATACTCGAAACTTATATTGGTAATATAACACATAGACATCATATTTAACAGATAGCGACATAAACACAACCACCCGTAATATAGCTTATAGAGAAATTTCATATGCGGGAATAGAATCTGCGCCCGCTCGGGCAACATCCAGTTGCAATAGGCATTACGATGCTTATATTTTATGATAATTTAAAGTTTCATTTGATAATTTTAATTAATAAAAAGTAGAACATGTAATTTTTAGCGAAATTAAGGACTCTTACTGTATGAGGTTAAGTTCTACTTCTTTATTTACATGTTACGCGAATTTTAATGAAATACACTATAGTGTGGAAAGAGGTTTTAACTTGACTTACTTTAAGCATCGACCTGAGACGGTCTTGAAGTTTAGTGAAGCGAATTATATTTGTCACGTAAATGCGTTAAAATCGTGTCACTGCTTCTATGCTATTTACATTTTGTAGATTCTTAAATATACTAGGCATACTTAAAGGCTCGCAGTTCTGCTTTTAAAATAAATTCTAACGTTATGTCCTTATATGGATTGAAACATCACAAAAAAATAAAGAAATTAAACGCCCTAATTGAGTTCCGGAATTTCATTTATTAAGGATTTACAGAAGACCTTCAATTTACCGGTTTTCTGTTAAAGAAAAATCAGTCTTAACCCCCGGTGTTTAATGCTAGTGTTCATCACGGGTGAATGTAAAAAAGTGTTGGTTTCGACTTGTTGGCGACAATCTGGCTGCGTGGGCCTATCGGTTGCGGCGAGGTCGCGCCGCTCACCCCGCTATCGCGGCCACGCTTCGTGCGCCTCATTAGATCTATTAATAATTCATCTCGTATCTAAAAAGTGCTAAATTTATTTAAAGACAATAAACACCTATACCATTTTGACCTATTTTCTCGGTAACTTCTATTGCGTATGGCCCATCTATAAAGTTCTCGTTAACATCCACGCAGACATGATTAGTACATTTATTTTCAAAGTTGATAAGGGTATAAATAGGTTAATAATAATTAGATTAAGCCAGTGTTATATTGTGTTATGTAATTGTGCGCTTCCTGCAAGTAGATGATTGCGTTGTCCCTGAAACAAATCGTTTGTTTTTCACTGAGCTGGAGTATTTTATCGGACTGCTTTATATTATCGTTATTTGCTAATATTTCCAAATATTATATCGCTAAATAATGTTTTACGTCAATTACTCATAAATATACATGCATATATCAACAACAGACATTCGCAGATACAAAGAATTGATAATAATCTCTATTATTTATATGTAATACCCATATGCATGGTTGCAACCACATGTTGGGAATTAACGCGCTTGCGGCGTGCATTTTTTCTTTTTATAGTTTTAATCAAGACATATTGTGTTTCATATATGCTATTAATAAGCGATTGGATTGAAACAATAAAATCATCTGCACAATATATTGGATTAGTATAAACTTGATTCTTCTTTTAAGCAAATGTTTTCAAATTAATCGCACGTTTAACCGGTTAATGTAAAATTAAAAAGTTAAACGTGATTCTGTACTACTGACTCTTGTCAGAACTATTTTTAAGTATATCCGTCAATAGCACTTATTATGTTAAAATTTTAAACAGACACCTATTACAGTAAAAAAATACAGCACTTTAAATTTCGGAAAGACGGACGGCAAAACAATTAGGCTGTGGTGACGACCTCCACCAGCACATCGCAACGTGTCGTTTTAATATCGTTACAATAGAATAATATCCACGACACGACAATTTAATTTTAACGTACTGTAGCGTCACTCAATGGATCGCTGTGTAACGACTCGTCGTGGTTGCTGCGTGTCCGCAACAAATGATGGCGTTTCGTGGCGGTTCGCGGCGGGTATGTCTAGGGGGGCAAGATCGTCTATAATAAACATCGACGTTTATAAAAGATACATCGATGTTTTTTTAGACTACCTGCCACTGTTTGAAACACGGTAAAAACGCCTCTCAATGTATCCATATTTATACATCGATATAATATGAACATTAACTGATATAAATTATATTTTAGCTATGAATTAAGTAGTAGTACAACACAATACATATAAAATTAATCATACCGTAAAATGGTCCTACTTTGCTCCAATATTTGCTCCAAATGTAGGTTATTATGAATATTTTACAAACTATCACTTATTAATTATATTTAGATGTATTAATAGAAAGAAGGCCATCTGATCTAATCTATCTTTATGAGTAAATCAACATTATACAAAATCTTATATATATATAAACCAATGAATAAGAAGCAAAGTTACCCATTGACATGGGTTTCTTTGCTCCTTGATCAAGTTAAAAACGATATCAATTGTAAAAGCTAATGAAGCAAGCTTATGCTTTGTTTAATCGCACTATGCTTCAGTATATATATGTTTTTCTCTGTTGGATCATATAAATTGACGAAAAATGGGTTAAAAACAATACTTTTTAAAGAAATAATATTGTACTCATATATTTTGCAACAAAATCACTTTATTCTATTGGTTGTTTATATTCTTAAGTGATAATACTATTAAATTAAACAAAAGTTGTGTTTAATTTACTAACAATCTTTACACATTCTAAAAAATACTTATTTTATCAAATTAACAAGACTTTACTTTAAGAAGGATTACTAGTAGATAAATGTGACTGTGTTGGGTTCTCTTTGGATGAAAATCAGTCGTTATTTATTATATACATCTCTATAGAAATCTAACCATTTCTTAAATTCTATACATTTATAAACACCAAAATTGGTCTAGTCCATGAACGGAATATATATCACGGTGGCTACTAACTTTTTAAGGGGATCAATGCATCCCATATATCCCGCCAGTATATATAGTGGTATAAATTCACCCACGGCGTTACCACAAAACATGATAGACGTAGAACTTTTAGAAGAATTACTTTGCTCCACGCGCAAAGTTACCTCATCGTGAATAAAATAATAGGACCACGCCAAAAAACAGAGTATAGGTAATTACAAACGTTGCAATTCAATAAAATATTTACATTTCTGTTTACCTGATTATATACATAAAAACATAAGAATATAACTACTCTAACGCGCTGTGCTATTTTTGAGATGGAAGTGGCTTTTTCAAATCCAAAAGAAAAGGTGTTTTTACTCCTTGTACAAAAATGCGCCTTATCGTTAGAAAGAAATGGCGTATAAAAAAAAATTACAATTTACTGTGGCCACCTAAAGTGTTATTTTACGGGTACATTCACAATAAAATGAAATTTTGCTAAAATTTTAAGATATTAAGCAATAAAACATAAAACTGAATAGGAGCACAATTACCCATAGGGGAGCAAAGTAGGACCATTTTACGGTATTATATTTTATTAGTTACCGGTTACCCACCCCAGCTACGCATATGTGCAGGTAGCTTTTTTCCACATCACATTACAAATCTTTAAAATTTTCCGCTTTTCTTTTGAATAATATACATACGAGCTACGTTAATATACAATACATACGTCGATGGCGTTGAAAAAACATCGTGCTTGTAGAACGTTGTATCATCGTAGTCGACGGTTTCAACGTCGATGTTAAAACGTCGATATTTGTGAACGATCATCTTTTTAAATATCGATGTATTGTTTCGATCCCCGGTTACGTTAATCGCGTGGCGAATAGTTGGCGTTTTGTTCGTCAAAGAGGCATTTGCATCACCGCGTTAGTATCATTGCGTGGAGACAAATTCTTTGTTTTAATATTAATATTGCACGACGATAATAGCGTTGTGATATAATTGCACGTGGGGATGACACCATAATGAAAAGTTTCTGTAAGCACCGTCTTGGGTACAAAATCTTAAAAATAAATTATCATTGAAAAAAAGAGTAATGTTAAGGACTAATAATGAAATTCACACTATTTTAGGGTGTTTTCAAAATTTAGTTAAGGTTGGATTCTTGACCCCACCGATCAATCTCCATCGTGTCTTCTCCATCCCACGTGACATTGGCGAAATAACATGTGTCTAATTGGCACAACTAGAAGCCATTAACCAAAGAATAGAAAAAAGAGTACAAAAAAATAATAATGTTAGGTAAATTGTCAACAGACACTGACAGACGCAGTGTTAATTCATTGAATTGCCAAATATACGCCATTTCCTTAAATGATTTAGTGGTTTTAAATAAAAAACCGACAAAAAAGAAGTTGTATGCCGGTATTTTATGTAGGTACATTATAATATATCATATCTCGATTTCGTTTGAATACAACAGTATCTTGCAAGCTTCAAGTAAGGAATTCATTAAGTGGTCCGTGTTAGAGTTATTGAATACATTCATAACTACTTAAGATTATATATATATTATTTAATTTAAATACAATGTGTGCCATTTATGTATCTATATACTTCTTTGAAAATATACAGATATATATATTTAGGACTTGTTAATGAAATAATTTATTAAATGGATTAATTTAGAATTGTTTTAAAGCATTCATAAACTATTGACAACAAAATGTTAGTACTGTTTCTATAGTAATAGATACAAGAGGTGTTATGGGATAGCCGGTAGGAATGAAGTTCCGTTCGCTATATATTAAAACGAACAAATTGACAAATAAGCTAAAATATAATGCAGGATCTAGAAGAGCCATTTTTCCTCGGTACATGTTCACTCCCGCTCCGTCTTTTGTCTTCCTGTCTCTTTTTAATAGCAGAAATGTCTTTCGGACTTCCCCGTGTAGCTAATTTATGTTAAACTCAAGCTAAGGTACATTGTTTTATGTCTTTTTTATTTTGTGTCAATCCACACGTAGAAGAATAGTATTAAACTTTAAATAAAAAATGCGGCACAACGGGATCTGAAGCCGCACCTTTCTGAAAACTCTTCATTTATCAGGAAGATGCGGGTCTAAAAAATACTTTGTTTTAAATTAAGAATAAGTATAGAGCTTAAAGGAAAAACGGTATTCTAGAGCCACGCCTTATTTAAAACATCCTGTGCCACGCCTAATTTACACAGTTACTTGTGTCCAGCTCATGCTTAGCCATTCAATTAATAATGTCACTATGCTAATGTTGTTACTGCTACAACAGGTGAATTCGTATATTGCAAGCGATTTATTGTTAGATATAAACATATATTTTAATAGTTATGATAAACCTAATCAGTAACGTAGTCAATATCTCGACTAGAATAATGAGCAAATCCTGGTATAAATGAAAAAAATGCTAGGTCGACAATGAGTTCTAACAAACCTAATTTCATATTTTTCTATATTTTTTACTTCCCATACATGTTGTGAATTTTACATTATGATTTTTTTAGACGTTGCGTTATTTTATGATGTTGTTTCGTAGCATGTAAAAATTATAGAACTTTAAGTGGATTTACGTAAGACTAAATATCAACATGGCGAATCCGAACTTGCGCATGGTACAGTCGAGTAAAAACCTAAAATATTTAAAGTACATATGTCATACCTGTCTTTGATGATTTATATTAGAAATTCTAATTTTAAAAAATCGTCGTGGCGATGCAATGCAAATAAAAAAAATTACATACTCTTTTTATGAAAATAGCGGCAAAAACGAGTAGGAAGGTCACCTGAATTAAGTAATTTCTTTCGTCCATGGACACACGCAGCATCAGAAAGCCATAAATACGTTGCCGGACGTAAACTGTAGGCAGTGGGCTACAGCTTGGCTGTGCTACAATAAAATATTTTTGCATTTATTTGACTTCAAGAATAAAATAAATATGTTATCATTCTTTAGTTAAATCGTTCATATCAACGATGTATAATATATATTTAATAATAAAACTAGAATAAATAACATATTAATATTAGTAATTCATATTAATTACTACATTTTTATTATTGATTGTAAATAGAAAATGACAATATTTTTTACAATATTTGAAGACAAATTGTACAAACTTGACTAAACGACGGGTGTATTCGGACAATTCTCAACACAAGACAGCCTTTGAAAATAAAGACATTAACTACAGCAATTACAAAGAATCATCTAACAGTTAGCAAGTGCAGCGTTACTAACATTTTTTCTTTTCACAAAATATCATCTGTATATACTTGTAGCTATGTCGTAATAGTGTAGTTTATCACTTTTCTATTTCATTATATTTTACTTACTCCGCTGACTCTGCGACCAAAAGCATGTCTTGGCTTCCGAAACTGATTAAAAAGTTGGCCAATTTGTTTTAAAGTTGAAATATTCGCTTAACAAGTATGATTCAGTTAAAAGCTAAGATTTTGTAGCATATGAATGTCAAGTTGATGATTGTCATTTAGTACTGAAAATTTTCAGAGCCTTTGTTGCTTAATTAATGTTCATTAGGGTTATTGATCATAAAAGCTTATTATTAAGCGGCTGAATTACAGCGCCAGAATCTTTATTACTATCCTGTCTATTGTATCAATGTGTAAATTCCCCATTCTCGAGCAGGAAAACTTCTCTAAGTAAAAAGGCAAAACAAGAAATTAATTTTTTTGAATATAATTTGAACGCATCATAATAATTTAATTCATAGTGCAGTGACACCAAAGTCAATAATCTTCCTCGTGTTTGAAGAGGTTTAATGGATATGCTGTGTTCGAGCCTGTTAATTTAATTAGCAGGTACTAGTCGACTTTAATCAACGGTACTCATTGTTTCATGCGTGAAATTTTTAATGTTTTCATTTATGTTTAAAGGTATCAATGTTAATTATATCTAAATTACTTATTTCTCAAATTATTAAAATAGCTTTAACTTTATAGCGGGTCGAATAAATAAATTGAAGCCATCGTTTTATTAATTTACGATAAATCACCATTTAAATATTACAAACTATAATTGTTTTAACTTGGATAAATTTAACATAAAAATGTTAAAAATTTTAAATCAAAACAATTATGTTGCTTAGCAAAAAGCTCCGTAAGAATTATAAATGCTCACGCGTAAAAAATATTAATACAATTTATGTTCGGTAGGAATTACCAGTCGCACTTTAGATTACATAGTTCCAAATATATCTCAGCCAACAAAAGGTAATTACGGGTTTTCCTTCAATATTTGCACAAGATAATTCGTTGCACGGTAGCGTAGGATAATCGCTATGTTAATGAGGCTGTGATATCTTAGATTTATTTAACTACAGTAAGACTAAATTTAGCGATAAAATACTAAAGAATTTATGCTGCAAAAGTGACTCACAATATTATAATATTATAAGAAGCAAAATGGTTTCTCGGTGTTTCAATTATCAATTTATTAGCCTCGCTATAAACCATAATTGCATACTCCATAGCATACATTTAAGTTATCAAAAACAAGGAAACAGCCCGCAACACGGAACTACACCCCGAGGTGATCTCGCCCTTGCGGATCGTCGAACTTGCCGAGAAAAAACCCGATCTTGTTTCGCCGCTCGTGTACAGTTAGGTGGAGCATTAAGTAATCGGACCCGAGAGCATCGAGATAATGTTGCGCACGCGTGAAATATATACGAGAGTTTTTATTGCGACTGCGTTCCGTTCTGGGACTGGTATGCGCGTGTCACTACGAAGATTCTGACGGCGAGTGGTTTGCCTTACGGCGACCTTGCGCTGCCTGCGCTCCTCCCGACCTCCGGTGCTTCTGTGAAAGTAGGTGACGATTGACGCTGTGCCGCCGTCGTGACGACGTCTTCTCATCCGAGCCCTATCGAAAAAGCGACTTTCTAAATCTCGTAATCTTCGATCCGGGATGCATATGGAGATGACGGGTAATAAAATTATTAACAGTTATCTCACGCTAGCTCAGCAGGTTTACTTGAATAATTTGTTTACATTTATTAATCTAATAAATGCCGCGAGCCACCTGCAATTGCTTAAGGTTCTCACAGTTAATATTTACTTTCCAGGCAGGTTTATTGATCAAACAACTAACAACTAACAACGTGAATCTTATTCATAACGCCTTGTTATAATTAATTAAACGTACTTTAACATTCCTCGACATTATCGTGTAATTTAAAAGGCTGTAATAATTGTCATTTAAAATGATGTGTCCATAAAATTTTATGTAAGTAAGCCCGGCCATATTTTTAATATTACGTTATAATTAATAACGATATTATTACGACCATTAATATCAACTTTCATATTGAAATTTATGGATGCCATACAATAAAATTTATAAACAAATAATCAAGTTTTAATTTAAGATCGAGGTCAAGTACCACAAACAGTAAAGCATACTGAATAGTTGTCGTAAAAAAGTTATAAAAAACAAATTAAGAAAAATAACTTAAACTGTATCGTAAAATGCTGTTACCACGATCGCTTGCTGCAGACAGCAACTTGGTTTCTAACCCTAGGTTCATGATAAAATATGTGGATATGATAAAACTGTAAGCCTAAAAAGAAAGGGGTGCTTACTTTTTTTCCAACATTTTTACCAGCGCGTTTTGATCAGAGTCTGCTTGGATAATAACCAGATTTACATATTCCAAGGTACTATAAAGGATTATCCATAAGGAGTAACACTGCCACCTAGTACTTTCAAATAAAAAACGACTAAATTTTGTAGAAAATTTAAAAATTTATTTTTGCTTTTTAGTTTACTTATACCTATTAAATTCGTTTCAGAAGACAGTTAATTATTGTTTAAATGAAATTATTTCACACTTTTAAGTAACGAGCATAGTAAGTACTACATACAGCACAGCGATTTGTCAACTATCACCATTAATAAAATATTGCTTTTTACGGTGCAGAGCATTTGGAGCCACTTTTGACGCCCTCATAAATCAAAAACTATTTCACATAATTGTATCAAATTTTATATTGCTCATATATTGAGACTGGCGAGATATTGAGACTGGAGAGATACATATGTGTTCTAAATTTCATAAGCTTATCTCAATCGGTTATTTAGATATTAATCTCCAAAAACCTCATTTTTATCATTGACTGACTGACTGACCTATAGACTAAAACTCTAACCAACTTCCAGATGACCCAGGGAGTTAAAATTTGGTAAGCATCTGCTTATCTAGGTAATTATATGAATACAAAGAAAAAATAACAAACTGGCAATTTTTTATTAATTAGATTCTATTATGAACGCTTATTATAAATACCTAATTAGTACCTGTACCTAACTACTACAGATGTAAGAATCAGTAAGTAATCAAAACTCATGACAGCCGGTCTTTATGTGGCAGGTATGTGGATTAACTTGTCATATAACATAGCATATGGATGCTGATAAGCAATAATGTGTCAACCCACAAAAAGTCAAATTTACATCACCTATTTAACATTATTTAAAAAAATTAAAGTCATATAAGCTAAATAAAGACGGAAAGTTTTTATATATGAATTATAGCCTACACAAGTTCTAAACTTACAAGTATTTGTCGGTTCTTATTTTATAATTCCGAAAATTTGGATTGTAGGTAGAAACTAGCGATCGAACATAATAATTCTTGGTAGGTTTATAAAAACTAGTCAAGACAGACCTTAGGGTACAATACATTATCTTATGTTATAAGAAGATATGATATGTTATACTGTTACTTATAAATAAATTTCAGGACTGACCATTGAACTTGGCATCCATTTAGATCTCACTTTTTTTGTAGTTGAAGTCAACAACCAAGGCATTTATCATAATATTGAACTTGGCTCTCATTTCACATTGACGTTTAATTTACGTTTTTAAATGGATTAATTCACTACACAAAATTTTACTTACTTACTTTTTGAGAGCAAATGCATTAGTTATAAAAATACTAAAATCGGTATAGGTGAGTCTATAATACTTGAAGAGTTTTCTCCATTTCTCCCAGCATAAGATCTTGACCTAATGGGACAAAAATCGAAGTATATTTTTTCAAACAAAAAAAGTTAATATCGGTCCACAATCGGTGGAGTAATCGCAGCGGTAAACATCCATAAAAAGTCCCCAATTAATTGAGAACATCCTCTTTTTTTGGAGGTGGGTTAATATAATAGCTGTGTACCTTATATTTCCAACTCAAATGTTGAAAATGATTCGATAATACTAAGTTAATTTAAATTATAAGGTAACTGGTTTATGCCCGCAGCTTCGCTCACGTTAATGAAGATTTAAAATAATATGCATTTTTGTTTCAAACTATAACCTACGACCATATAGAATAGAGTACAGAATAGGACCAAAGTTTCCGGAGTTTACTTTCCAATCACACATACAAAATTCACTATCTCTTTGTTATATATATTAATATACAGTTGAAAACAATCGTTATAATGAATTGATTAAGCTGTGCGTATTTTCCCGTATAAACAATGATGGAACATTATTTTAAATTCTTACTCAGAACTCAACATATTATGCATGTAGATATTTTTTCGTGGCAGTTATAAAATCTATTATTTTCTTGTTGCTATATCAATGCAAATTGGTAGTGCAAAATTCGTTGGTAGTAATTTTATTTCGCTTTGTGCCTTTGTTATTTTTTTTCCTTAATAAAATTATACAGTTTATTAAAGCATGACATAGTACTTATTGGATTGTGAATAAAGGCTAAATTGGTTCAAATGTCCGTCTAATTATATAGCCCCAGATACTTCATTAGTATATATTTGATTTTGCTTGTTAATGTAGCCGTCTCAAGCTTTTTAGGGTTCCTTACTCAAATGGTGCTAACCCACATCCATTTGACCCTGTGTTCAATCTTTGGAGGATATATAATTTGGCCAAGTAATCGTTTGGAATTTTCCCTTTATATATTTTATGTATGACCTTACAAATCATAAAAAAATCTCTCTATTTCAAATATATTAATACCTATTATAAGCGTCGAACTTAGCGTGAAATCTTCGGTTCGCGAGACCAAGACGTGAGTCTTGCTGGTTTTTATTTATTCTATTGTTAAGAACACGCGAGGAAACTTACCTTTATCAGTTATTATCTGTCTAAATGTACCTTTGGTATCCTGTTATCTAAAGAGTCTGTCCACTTGCTTTGAATTTATCACTGAAATTATTTTCAGTCTGCGTTTTATTTTTTCATGTGATTAGATAGAATAAAATAATTATAATGGATATTTTTAAGGTAAATTTTGGATACATGATTTAAGATGACATAATTGGTAGAACATGTTGATCCCATTTGATAATAGCGGGTTCAAATCCGGGCTAGCAATTCTTAGTTTTTAGTGTTTAAATTCATCTTGTATTCAGTAGTGAAGAAAAAACACCGCGACGAAAACTGTATCTATACACGGTCAACCCTCAGTGGAACAGTGTAGTAAATTAAGCTCTTTAATCTTTTTTCTAATAGGAGAGGAGGCTTTAGCCCTTAGTGGAACATTTACAGGTTGTTACTAAAACATAATTTCTTTAGAATGAGATGAGGATCGAGTTTATGTAGGGTGTACTTCTATTTTACATTAATATTTATTATATTTAAATAAAAAAATATATATTTATTATATCGCTTTACAGGAAGATTAAGTTTATAATTCCTATTTTACTGCAATTCCCAACAATTTCAAGATAGATATTCATAGAAACTAGTGGTCGTCAAGTATTCGATTTCAACTTAAAAGCGAACTGTTTTTGTACATTACGAGTATATAGTCATACAATCACAACAGTGGCTGGTTATTTGCTGTTAGTTATTGAAGAATAGCCTTGTCTATCTCCGAAGATGGTGGTCAGATCTTAATATATTATATACTAAAACCTTATCCAAATCAAATTCGTTTTGCTAAAAACGCGATCATAATCTTACATTCATTAATATATACGTATATAGTAACATACATAGTTTATTTATTTTGAAGTTGGTTAAAATAATGTGTCTGATATTATCATTATAAATATATCATATTTGACATTGGCAATATTATCGTAAACTAATAATTATATAACAATAGTCTACAGACATGTTAAAAGTTCATGGAGTTTGGTACCCAAAATGGCAGCCACTATTGATGATGTTGTTTATCAATCCCTTAGCAATAGTATCTTTGGGCCCGCAAGACAATTGACGACCTTTTCAAAATGGAAAATTAGATGGAAAACAGATTTTAAATGTCGAATAGCATGTTATAATTATAGAATAACATTGACGTAAACGTTGAGTGTTAAATTTTGTTTAATTTGATGTTTTGTAACACACGTTTTACATGTATAAATAGCTTACTGTTCTTGTTCCTGTGATAACTTTGACCATGTGGAGCTTACACTCTTGCGTTCGTACAATATGCTTATGAAAGGATACAAAGCTCTTCCTTCGCTTATTAGTAAGTTACACTTTACAGATAGATAATGTGACATTGAATAATGTATAATGTTCACTATTAAACTTAAAAAATACATGAAAAACATGAAAAAAAAACATTTTATTCGTCTTTGCAATTAAGTGAAGTCGAAAAATTTTCCTTTAAAAATTAATCTAATAAAAAATTTGTGCGTTGAACTTGAGTACTTTATAAGGTTATTTTTTTAACTTTCGCTTTAACCTAAAGTAAAGATTATTTCGCATTTGAATTGTGATAATAACGAATACTATAATTATTTTATTAAGCCGGACGAATGTCTAAAACTCATTTTTCTCTTTGGTCATGTGCATCACGAACTAAAAGTATGTACTATGCCTATAACCTTTTTGCAAGTAAAAAATAAGTTGAAGAGTATGATCGCAATCGTAGAAACTGAATAACAGCGCATAAAATACGAGCAAACACACATTGATTTTTATATATTAGATTTAAGCATTTGTGATGCACTTTGAACTAATTACATGTATTTATTATGTGCAAATAATAATAGCCATTACACATGACCCAATTATCTATGGCGTTTGGTTATCAACTGACCTTTGTGATTATAATTAACTAATTAATTAGTACTAATTTCTGTTAATATAACATAAGTAGTAATAGTTATTGTATTATTTAATAATTTAGTTGCTTTCGTTAGGTATTAATAAATATTTTTGTCCTACATCACGGGCGTAACTATAGCATTTATATAGGATGGGTCGATCCAAGGAAAGGGTCCGAAGGGGATACTTGTGGAAGTCCAAAATATACAAAGGTTAACTAGTTTTTATTCGGGCATAATGCAGAAAATGGTATGATTCTGAATGCAATATCATATTTAGAAGTTATTTATACCATTGTCATTATCATTCGTTTAATGCACTAAATATAAGCAAGCGGTTTACTAAGGGGAGGGTGTTCGGACGTTGTCGGGTTAAAAAGAATAAGGGAACGAGGGGAAGTAATGCAAAATATAGGCGTGGAGAGTTTGGTTCGCACAATACAAACTCTAAATAAAAATAAAAAGAAATATAAAGTTAGATAATCGCAAGTTGCAGGAATTAGTTATTTAACACTATCTCGATATATTTTACCTCTAAATGATAACGTTTTACAGAAATTATTTAGCACCTACCTGTACGTATAGATAAGCTTAAACTACGATTAACTGCACAATTAACGTCCTAGCATTGACCGCTCGCAATAGTTCACGTGTGGCTCATTTGAAACGGATTATGTTTTATTCAATAGCCAGTAATTTGTCGTGTAGTTAATTTTATCAATGGCTTGCTAAATGCGTTCGCGGAAGTTACGCCGTGGGCGCTAAAATGTTCCCATGTGGAAACAAAGCACATTCTTTTGAATGCTTAGCGCTGCTTTCCAGGAGACCAGCACGGTGGTCTTTAGACTTCGTTTAATCTGACGACTTTTTAGTGTTTCGTTTTGTTTTGAGTGAGGCTGTTTTGTGTATATTGAGTGTACATGGCGGTAAATGTTAGTATGGCTCTTACTCATATTATTTCTGCTACTAAGGTTATGCGTTTGAGATTTATCTAACAATTAAAAGCCTTTAACTAAAGAATTTTATTTCATATTTTTAAGATAAAAGGTGGACTTTATTAAAAACGTTAATAATAAAATTTGTATTCTTTTAACTTAAAATGTATGTTAGAAAAGTAAACTTTACTGAATTGTTAAAATGTTATTATTATTTTGTTAATTTATAACTGATTTTCTTGTGTTTTAAAAGAGATAGATCGACATATTACTTAAATAATTATTGTATTAAAAACTTTATTGTATATGGTAGTTTTTGCAATGTAATAATAATATTTTAATGGCGATAATTTGTTGCAATAAAGATTTAAACTGATATGTATATAAAATGCAACTTATATTATTTAGACCTTGATTTTGATTTCCTACTTGCTTATAAATACTACCTTTGTATTTAAATGTTAGAATTAAATCATGAAATTCTAAGACAATCTTATTTATTTTAATAATTATTAACATATAAATATTTTAATTATTATTTTAATAATTATTTAATTATATATACTTTGCTATAATATGACAAAAATCTATATAAATATCAAATATCAAATCTATATAATAATATCACAAATCAAAAGAAGTATTATATATTTAATATATAATACTTCTTGTTTTAACTGTATATTTTTTATCAATTAAATTTCTAAGCAAATAAATGTAAATATATACAAATATATCAACCATATACAGAAATTTACTGTCATACTACAAAAGACGCATTAAAACCATGTTGAACACGTGCCTAGCTAAACAGTGTTTAAAAATTAAACATTGCTTAAAATATTATCTAAATTGCTTAACAGCGAATAAACTTATAAAAAAAACTTATTGATAAAATGTAATACGTTACATTTGACTGCTGAAATAGGTTTTAGACATCTATTAAACTCACTTACACGTATGTAAATTTTTATCTAAAGCATGTATAATTCAAAACTGTGCCTAGACGCGGATTTGTAGTACGGATTTTTATAAACACGCGTTTAACGTCTGTTTAAATCTTTTGTAGTAAGGCAGTTAAAGTTTAAGTCTTAAGTTAAGAACTTCAGATGAAGCATGTTTTGGCAAAGTAAATTCATTTGTTCCCAGTCATAACAGAAAACTTATCAATCAGGGTTGTCAAACGTTTCGTTAATTAGTAGTAAAAATAGTAATTAATAATATAACTTAGTTCTTAATACGTTTTAAATATTGACAATAAATGTGTTGAAAAGTGAAAATAGCTGTGGTAGTATTATACCATAACTTTCAAATTAAGCGAAACGTTTGAACGTTTATTTTTTAACAATAGAAAAAAAAGTTAATATACTAAATAATAATTTAATATATTTTTTTAATTTTGACAACCCTTGGTTATGTCATATGAACAATAACCACAGTAATAATTTATTTTTTATTTTTATATAAGTACAGGTTTTTATGAAACGTATTGTGTGCGTGGCATTTTTAATAACAATTAACTGATTGACATGTGGAGCAAAAAAAGTAACAATACTTGTTACCGGATGTGGCTACCGTCTTTAATTTAAGAGGCATCTTGTATCGTATCGTGTAATAAAAAGCAATTATTAAACGCTGTACGTTTATGAGCGTCAACAATTTATCATAAAAAAACGAGAAATATAAACGATCTTTAATAACATTTTTTAGGAGAAATTACTACAACAATCGCTTATATATCAAAGCTAAAATATTAATATTATTATTTAATAATAATATTAATTGAAACTCTATTTAATATTTAGAAAAATTAAAAATGTATTGCAATATAATGGTTAAACTACCTGTGCTAATAAGTAATCTACGTGTTAATCCAGGATCTTACTTGCGAATTTTACTCAAATAAGTTCTACCGTTACACCCTGAAGAAGTAACATTCATCTAGTCTTACGCATTTGTAATAATCCTTAATGAAGTAAATATAACGTTCATGATATCGCAAAAGAAATAAAAATCGACTGTCGGTTTTCATATCCTGGGTATTGCGTTTGATTTATTTGATGTTTATTTGCGTTCTTTAATGAACTCGGGCCACGCAAATACTAATAATATAAATAGCAGTGCTCTACTCGTGTTTCGCAAAAAGACTAAGCTGAGCGAATTCATAACGAGTTTTTTGCGGCATCTAAAAACGCATTACAGAGGAGGATCTGAAACCGGAACTAACGTAATTGACAATGTCTCAGAGATTCTGGCGCCCAATCTATGACTCTATTATAGAACAGCTTTTGTATTATTCAAATTTAATTGCATTATGTTCTATTAAGTAAATTTATATATGATGTCATATTAGGAACATTCGCATTTCGAAGTCTAATTAATTTTGTCTTAGTTTTATGATTTACGGATCGAGACATGTGGTAAATATGAAAGTACTTAGATTTTGAGGTAAGCACTGCGATGACGTCGTAGAATGTTGCTTTTCTCGAGTAAACGCACTTAATATGAGCCACTTTTTGCTATAGTCTGTTATTAATAAATAAATTCTATATGTCGGAGTACTTGAGGTCAATGTTCGTGTGGAATGTTGTAAAAAATGGTAAGGACGTTGGTTCGGTATGTATCTACGTACCTACGAGAATTCTATGTATGATGCAATATTAGATGTTAAGAGCCACTTTTGTTTTGCTCCGATAATATATTTCATGAGTTATGAATAAATAGCTAAGTGATATTCGTAACTTTTTCTGCGGTTTTTACTTTAATGTCGATTAATTGTGTGTTCTGGTTTCATGGCCAGTATATCATTTAATGTAGTAAAAAAAAATAACTGAACACTTACAAGGAAAAAAAAAAAGCTGCATTTTGATAAGTTTTGTAGTATTTGCAAGATGATGATGATTAAATAATGCAGTGATAATCCGATTAAATTGGACACTCTGCCTAAATTATTAAAAATTTATATTACCATACACAACATAAATACTACAGTATCTCACAGTGATATATCATTACATCCCTTTATCATTGTATTTAAGAGATTAGCCAATTTAACTATACTTTCGAATATCTGAAGTGACGAATTTCTTACTTATATACTTTTTATATTTAAAAGACTATAATGCGCCTATTACTTCACCAGTAGTCTACTACTATCGATGCTAATGTAGAAAGCTTAGTTAAGCTAAAATTTTTGTTGGACGTTCTAATCACAGGATTTACTAGTCGGATAGGAAAAATATTTACCCAGTACAAAGTCACCCATATCATAATCATAAACACTTTTACTTATTAATATCAGTACACTTCCTTCCTGCTTTTTCTCAAGGCTCTCAATTCGTAGCTTATTCATTTATTTTTTATTTGATGCCTTAAAACTTAGCCATTTATTAACATATTTTGAAAATCATTTTTTTTAAGAATACGCATTTAGATTTATTTCATAAAACTTCATCGAATTTGGTTTAGCAATTTGGTTTCAAAATTGAAATAACTGGTCCTTTGGAGTGATGCCTTTGAAGTAGGTTTCTTTTGTTTTTAAGTCTTGCTCAATTTCATATTATGTATCCAATGGTTGCCTGCAATAGTGATCGATAACATTAGTATATTTATAGCAATTATTTTATGGGCAAAGAAAAATATATACGCACAGTGTAAATAATTTTTATTGAATTGGATTTAAATTTGTTCTGTAAACTTTGTATCTTTATTACAATTCATTATGTCATAAAAGCCACAATGCGTGTAAATGGCTCTGACGTCAAAAAAGTAAATAACCATTCGGTTACTAGTCAATAAACACACTAGACTTTTAGTGTATTTGATATATCATTTATAATTATATGATCTAATATTTACAACCAACATAATCTTTTTTACATTATGTAACGTAGATTATGCATACGCATTTTATTCACAAGTAGATATAGTTTCAGTCTACTCCAGAAAAAAGATGTTTTTGAATGCTGTATATATTTTCTTTGTACTATATTTAACCTATACGGTTTCATGGTGTGAGATCATTAGATGCTTGTTAATTATATTAGACATGGAATATAAAATTTGTAATATTTTTTATACTTTACAAAATCTAATTTAAACGAAGTAACTGACGAAACAGGTAGTTTAATCGTAAAAGGTAACTAGCACTAAAGGTAACTCGCAGTTATTTCATAATTATGTAAATTCTAAATCGTATTCTAATTTCCAACAAAGGTTCAGACGTCAGTGGTTCTCTGTATACCGTAACACCGTAATGCATACAGATATTTGCGTCATCGGTGAACGTTGTTCAAACTGTTAAGATTATAATTTACATTGTTAATCTTGATTTTATATTTATTATTTACAAAAATAATTACCTATATAATCGAATTCAGTGCACATTATTCATTTATTATTAGGTACTTCTAACGAATATATTTTTCGGATATACTATTTACTGTATTTCAAGCAACTTTTAATCTCGTTCTGTGACTATAATAAGGAATACAATAAACAAAATAATTAATAAGAGAAATCGAATGCAAAATTCAAGCATTTCAAATTTGGCTATAAAACTAGCAAGTAACTAGAAAAGTTTAAGTTAATTTTAACAATTTAATTTTTTGAACATTTTTTTTAAATGAATCGAAAGATTAGATGTAGTTAAGCTTCTCAGTAGAATTTTTATTTCGCATCCTGTTCGATCAATCATTGTTCTGTATCGACTGTATCTAGGGCGGCTTTAAAATTCGTGCCAAATAAAATACTTATCACTTGATAATTCAGAGTCCATTGACTCGTCGCCGTTTTCGTCACATTAAATTCTGATGTTTTATGATTAAGCGAAATATTTTCGTTATTAGATAATTTTGATTAGAATCTAAGCACCACAGACATGTTAGTATTTATGAAGGTACATACGACTATATTCTAAATGTTACCTTTTCATGTCTGAGCTTGGTAAGTTCTGGCTTAGTACAAAAATATTGTATATATTGGTCCAATTGTTAATGACATCATCTATTACCACTTGGAATTTGATTATCATCATTAGTAAGCAATTACTAAATACGAATTTTTGAATGTTGGACAATGTAAAAATATCAAAACAATATGACACTCTTTTGCGAGCACGTTATTGTTGCAGTACAGATTACAATAATTATTTAGTGGATTTTAGAATTAAATACTATATGTAGGTATAATTTTTTTCTGATATATTTTTGCAAAAATAATCCTATGACTATTAATAGAAATATTTATTTTTTAAACTAGAAATTAAAAAAAATGTAGATATTTAATTTATGAACTCGTTTCATAAAATACTGCCGCTTACTACTGCTCGTATGTTACAATATAAATAAACAGATTAAGAATAATGTAAGCCGGTGTTCTGTTTCGATATACAGGGGTAATTTGGCATTCCGAGAGCATGCACGCCGTCGTGAGTGTGGTCATGAGCTAATTATACGTAGGAGGTGATTCGAGGAGTTACGTGTGTATGACGTTGCAGGTGTTGCGCACGAGTCGCGTGGCGCGAGGGTGTGATGCGAGGGGCGCGCAGCGGCGTGCGCCGGCGCCGCGAGTAGCCGCGACCATGCCCGGCCCGCGAACCACGCATGCCGTCGCCTGTCTTCTGCTGCTTGCGATGTTCTCCGACTACATCGTCGCCGATGGCTCCATCCACGGCGTTATCAGTTAGTAATATACAATCTTTCTTAAATAATAATCATCTATATAATAGCAGTTCATAATTCAATTTAATATTACTTTAAAGGCCAATACGATTGAAATGAAAAAAACATCAGCTTAACAGCTGGATAATGAACACTAGGACTAACTAGTGGGCACGTGTATTGCATCCATTATTTATAACTGCGTCGACGTTTAATTGAAACAACTCCAGTGGCAATGTAAATCTAACTGCAACTTGTAGTGATAATTGTACAGATATCGGACTGATATCGTTTTGTAAGAAACACCAAGTTGCTATTTCGATTCCAACACGGGCAGCTGTTAATGCAATAGCTAGAGAGAGATTATTTGATTTCAGTGATTCGTGAATGCGATATGCGACACGCAGTATTGAGAAAGAGCCCTATATTAGATTACATACAAATGACCCTTTCAAAAAGTTGCTACATACTGTCTTATATTGTTCTAATTTGCACATATATATTATAAGTCTTATACAAACTACTTACGAATAATGATATTGTAAAAAGAATAAGCTGTTTGTATACGTCATTAATATATTCTTTAGATATAATCAATACGGGTAATCGGAGATTTGTTTCGAAGTATTTATTAATTGGGCACTTTTATTTCGTAATCACAGATAAAATTAATAATAAAAAATTAAAACATTTAAAATTACCTTTTCGAATTTTCTTATTATATTGTATAATGAACAGGAAAGTTAAGTGAATAGATAGTAAAACAATATAAACGTAATCAAAAGTACGTCAGAACTTTTAATTAAGTTTCAAACAAAACTTAATTGAATGCTTTAAATTAAAATCAGAGCCTGTGCTTAAATTGATTTACTTTCTATTTACTTAAATTATAATTGTTGTTATATATTTTAATCGTTCCGTTGAAGATGTTTGATACATTTATAAAAATATCAAACATCTTGCAACACAATAAACTTTAATTAATTCACGAATTGATCTTACCCAAACATAGTCAATATAGCATTGAACTTTTATGTCCTATAATATTACTAGGACCCGGAATACTAACAAACATTACTTGTAGTTCATCCCGGCTTCGCCTCAGTATTTTTTTTAATTTGATAGAAGCGATTCTAAAATTTGCTATAATACTACGTTTTGTGTTATATATTTTAGTATTACGATAAAAAAAAGTATAAGTATATTAAGTTTTAAGTGAATATGACGACGGAATAAGATTTTAAGTACAGTACAAAAAAATGGTCAAAATGTGCTTCAGAATGTGTATTATTAAGAGTATTAAAACAATAAAAATAAATAATAATTTTTTAATTATTACATGAAGGTAACACCAGATTTGGATTCGAGATCTTGAAATGAATAACTTTAACGATCTAGTTAGCGAGAATATAATTAGTTGTTTATAAATATTAAAAAAAAAAGTTTAATTAAGGGAAGAATTGCTTTCGTCATGGTAGCAATAATATTTTTATCTATATTCTATTGATTGTAACTTGATATCTAAATCATGTCGTGTTTGTGATGTGCGTTTTTTCGACATTTCGTAATTAGATTTTTTTATAACGTGCCTCGCGTATAAAAATTAAAAAACTAATATCGTTAAAATAGACCGAGTTTTATTGCAATTATAGAACATATCATGGAGCATATAATTTAATTTTTCTCTTAAATTTTAGGTTTAATAAACCAATAAATATCACAAATCGTTTTTTTTATATAAAAAAATTGGTTTAAAATTATTTTAAATATGAAAAGAAAGAGATTAAATATGTAAATTTACACTTGCATTGGCTACATGAAAGGACGCCGTTTACATAATTGTAAATTCTGTCCATAACTGGCTTGGTCTACTTATACGGAACATTCGGCGTGCAAGTCTTACTCGTGCGATTGTTTTTAGAATAGGATTATTGTATGCTACCCCAAATAAGACGATGTAGTTAGGATTAAAAATAAAATATTAAACTTGCCAAAACTGGTGTCAGTACATTTATTATAACTACTGATCGCCTAGCGGTAAGAATTCCACCATAGTTCATTAAATTTTCCACCGATATCAAGATTGACCATAGGTAATCTATTCTTAATTTGAACACATACTACACACACACACTCACAAACATTAGCATTTCTTCTCTCTTTCTCTATATAAACTATAAGTGTGCGAAATTTTATACTCCTCCGACAGCGCCATTTTCATAAAAAAATTATGCTTCACGTACTTACTTATATATAGATAACATCATAGGTTTACGCTAGTAATTAAATTATTAAAGAGCACTCATAGGATGAAATTAAGTAATCTGTATTGATTTTTTTTTAATATTATTTGTTTTGCTCGCGGTTTTGCTTACGTTAATGTATATTTTGTTTTTAGCTAATATAGTTATTTACATAAAATATAGTCTACGACCTTTATTTATAATAATGTATTTTTTAAATACAGAATTCGTTCTTTTTATTATTTTAGTATAAATAATAAATTACTACATATTTTCCGCGACTGCGATGTGTCTACATGGAATAATTATTTTAAATTGCTTATTTCTCCTATAAAGAGCCGAGATGGCCTAGTAGTTAAAACACGTCGAGTTTTTAAGTGATACTATTGTGTTTAAATTCATCTCGTGCCTTGCGCTGAAGGAAAACGTCGTGGGAAACTTGCATCTGCCGAAAGAAATTCTGACACATGTAACATATGGATGCTGATAAGCAATAATGTGTCAACCCATAAAAAGTCAAAATCTGAGATATTGATGTATTTTGATACTGCATCACCTATTTAACATCATTAAAAAAATATAGTCATATAAACTAAATAAGTACGGAAAAAAGTTTCTTAATTAATTGTTTCGAAATTCCAGGTCGTTCCTTATTTTGTAATTTATACAATAATCTTCTATTTTTTAGAACTTTTTATTAGATAATATATTAAATATACAATCGACCTGCTTTGACTTCATTACAGCTTTAATCAAAAAAGAAAAACAAATATGGATAAATACTTATTCAAACAAACTTATTAAGAATAGGTTTGACATCTTTAGACGCCATTTTCTCAAAAAGAAGTTCGTTTGGCTTGACACAGTATTGCATATCAGCGTCCATATATCCGCCAACCCGCAGCGGAGCAGCGTGGCGATTAAGCTCCTAAACATTCCACTTAATAGGAGAGGTAAACTTTGTCTAGCAGTAGGATATTTATAGGCTATACATAATATACGTATGTACATTGACTTTACTTTTATGACTTTATCTATCGAAATTATGGGTCATAATGCAATTTTTCACCTTCTATTTTACCTCTGTGTATATCTATATCAAAATATATTCGTAGGTTTAGCGTTTTGAGTGCAATAACAAATAGACACACAGACGGATAGATAGAGTTACTGTCAAAAGAATATTTCGATAGACATGTATAATAAGTCTTATGAAACTTAAAGCAATTTAATTTCGATTATTATTAGCAAGCCACGTCTTATCTAACATATCTGATTACCTTATCACCATATTTGAGATTAGACTCTAGAAGTAATACATAAGAAAAGGCTTTTAATTAAACCGATCCATTACATATATATATGTATATATATATAGACTGGTATATATTTATATATCACATACTGCTTGATAAACACTAAATAGTTAAAATTAGGATTATAAAATGTATTTTAAGCAGCTTGAAGGATCATTTGAAATTTGATTGATTTACAACTAGTCGAGAAAGGCCTTCTTTGCCTAAAGATGGCTACCGAACACCGAGAGCACTCTCCCGCTCTGGTCGTTTATGGGAGACCTATTATCTCACTTATGAGGGAGGAAGAAGGTGCACAAAACGCCTTCCTCTTGCTTGTTTCCCGAGTGGAAAGAAATCCTGCTGTGATACTTTTATTAGAAATGTGCAAGTAATTCTGTCTACTGTTTGGTTTGCTGTCTGTTTTAGACGTTTTCGAAATAAGGTACTTTATGTCGCAAAAATAACATTTTAAAGGGGTTGATATAGAGGAATCAAGTATCTAGATAAATGAAGGGCTTATTTATTAAAAATAATTAAACACGTGTTCTACATAATAGTTAAATTCTAATCTTTTTAACCGACTTCAAAAAGGGATATTCTATATTCAACCCGTAAGTATATTTGTATGGCCGCGATTTCCTAAAAATTACTGATCTGATTAAATGGAGCTATTTAAATGTATATTTTTCAAGAAAAGTTTTAATATATAAACTTCCAAAAATGGGTTACGAAAACTATTATTGATGAAACTAGAATATATGAACCTCGCGTTATGAAGTCGCGGATAACAGTTAGTCATAATGTAGTAGAGTCTAGGCCTTAAAGCGATCATTCAGATAGTGCAATGACTCGCGAATGACTTAATGGTTAGGTCACGAACTCACAGTCGAGAATACTTGTTCAACTTTTCATTGAACCATGATGAAAACTTTAGACAGTCGTGTTTCCTAACGCGGATATACGGTAAAATTGCTGTTTAATTCAATATATTTTTAAATCTTATTAAATACTTTAAAACAAAATATTGTACTGTCTTTGTGTGTGATAATGATGCATTAGCGGGACCTGTGATATTAGTGACAGTTAAATTAGATGTGTTTGAGTTAGATTGTCATTTATGTCACAGCCTGCGTTGCGGTTGGTTGTCGTTTGACAGTTTCTATCACTTACTTCTTACATAACCGACGCAAGGGATTTCATTCTTAGAGAAGAATTACACTTATAAGTTTTGACTTCACTTTCATTAAGACTTAAACAAATTATTTCTCATTGCTTTAAACACCTGAAAAAATGTACTTAATATATAGTTTTCGTAACTACTTATGACCTATTTGTTACTATATGTACTTATTGTCTCATAATAAGTACATCTAATCTCGTGAATTGGAATATTTTAAGTTTATCTTCTATACTAGTATGTGAACCTAAAAAAAAGTTTATATGATATCTTTTAGAACGCTAAATATTATATATTAACTTATGTATTAAAGAAGGTTATCTATACTAATCCGCATTAACGATTCTTATTAAGACGTTAAACATGGAAGTAACTTAAGCTGTCTAAATAATCTTAAAAAAAATATCACAAAACTACATTAATATAATCCGCGAAACAATACACAGTTGTCTGGTATCATGCAGCATGAGCAACACCAGCCCTACCATATACATACACACATATGCAGCACAAGCAGGCAAGGACCACCCGCCCTCCCATATATGCAAACGCACAAGCAGGCAAGCATCGACAACACAAGACATCACACAGACACTCTACACACGTTTTAGTCGGACACCGGAGTAGCCTCAGACAAACACGAAGGGGTGCAATAATCTACGTCGATTAAATTGCGGAGGCCTCGTAGGACACCTCGTAGGCTTTAAAACATAACGTTAATAGAGTTCTAATACCGCATAAGTCAAAGAAGCTTTAAAGAAAGCGAAAAGACTGAAAATTTTTATAGAAACAATTTTAAATCGATTATAATGCATCATAAAAAATGAAATACTTTTAATTTCGAGTAATTAAAATTGGATTTATTATTAATTCTGTGTACAAGTATTTAGTTTTTTCGTTCCCTTTTAAAGCTGCTTATTTTGACTTACGAGCTGTTAGAACTTTAGTAACGACAACGTTAATTACCGGAAGCAGTGCAGTGATCATAAAAGTCAATTGGTATAATTGGACAAATAATGAAATTCAACACGAGCAAAACCGTGAAGTGCGTCTAGTCGATAAATTTATATGATAGAAACGTGTCGTGGCTCAGGCGTGCGGTGTAATACTCATATACCGGTTGAGCGCAAGGTGGATTCTGTGACAATCCTAGCGTTGCGCAACGTGTAATTTATAGCACAACGAAACACGAATATATAAAGAAATATTTGACTACATTTAATATTCTTTATCATTATTAACAAATAACTAGACATCACCAGGACTAGGGTGTCATTTTATTATTTCGTATCATTGATATTTACTTATTTTATAATCAATTTTGACAAATTTGATAATATATCATGAAAAAAAAACTTTTCTTGCCTGTCTGAATAGACTTTGTTATTTTAAATGTCTGTGTAGCATTAAAGTAGGTTAAACCCTTTTCTATGCCTTAAAAGTGTAGTGTATTCTTATTTATAAGTACTTCATACTTTTGTTGTTGTAATAGTGTCATTAGGCTTTAATGGTATAGCTGTAAAACGACATTCGTGTGTAATTATAATAGTGGTGTAGTAAATCATGTAAGGAGGTCAAAATTGATTGAATTTTGACAGCAAGCTCAGTACTTGCTTAGTTTGTAATGTATTTGTTAAATATATAAAGAAATTTAAGAATAATTAATTTTAAGTTATAAAATAAAACAAGTCTCAAGTAATATTAATATAATGACTTGAGGTAAATCTAACGATAACACATACATTAAACTTAAACAATCGTTTAAAAAAAATCGGCTTAAAATAAATCACAGTATTGCATGGACTCAAAAAGGACTTAAAAACTTCGGAGGCAGTAGGTAAAAATATGTTTAAGGGCCAAAATACGCACACAAACACATGACGCGACAACGTGTGAAAATCTACGAGGGGCATCGTAAAAAATCACGACGCAATGACCTGTGTTTCATGACGTCGTAAGTCGCGACGTCGTATCGTATTATGTATTATGATAAGAAGATGATGATGATAATAAGAAGATTTTTATTGTTTTTTAAGAACTTTTCTATTAATTTCGATTTTTTAGTCTCTACAAAAATAAGCGCTGACTAGTTTCTTTGTTGTTATAGGCTATATGACATCACGATACGATCTTAGGAGGGAAGCAGTAATCATGAATGCAAGTGAAATCGCACGGGAGACTAGTACCTAAATAATGTGATTTACATCATCGTGTACGTACTTGTAGCTTAAACACCTACGCATATAATTCAAAATGTTTCGTTAAAAGTCGTAAAAAGCTAAACGTCGCGTTGCGTCGCTTTAATAATAAAATTAATTTGAGTAGTTTGGAATTCCAGGAAGTATTTTTATACTTTTAGAAATAACGTGTTCACTAATTTATTAAAAAAGAACATTTTTCTGCCAGAACGTATGTAAGAATATTAAGTGCAGAAATAATTAAAAAGAAATAAGCTAGAGCTCTATAATATAAATCATCTTATTTTCATTTTGATATAAACATTCTTAAAGGATTTCCGCTTTTAGATTCTTTATTTCATTTGTGATGTTTAAGAATAGACGAGCTCCTATTTCCTTGATTTACTAAATTTTAGCGATTTCATTTAAATATTCGTTAACCTTGACAACCGCCTGTTGCTATGAGGTACGGCTCTTATGAAATGTAAATAAAACTTGATCACAAAACGAAAATATTTTAAAGAAATAAAAATCTTACTTATGATGAATGAAGTAGATCGGACAATTAATAATTTATATTCATTTTAATCACTAATGTCGTTGCATAATGAGTAGATATCCGCTTAAAATCCACATACAGATTTTGCATCAGAAGCGACACCATTAATAATACTCGGCAAATATTTCGCATATTTATCGTCTGCGGAATAATTTCGTAGTGTTTGAGTCGAGCACACATTAATTACCAAAATATTTACGCAGATCTTAGTAACCGGTGGCGCCGAATGTTCGGTACGTATTAAGAATGCGGATCCGTGGCTTTAATCAAGGTAAATCAACCGCCTGCGACAGCAACCATCATGTCGGTATCATCTCCGCGATACGTTGCCCGAAATATATTGCAAGTAATCACTTTGTAGTCTATTTAACGTTAAATAATTTTATGTTTATACGTTAAACGCATATTAATCCGTTATCAGGTATATATTTAACTTTAAAATAGAATTTTTAAAGTATTAAGTACACCTCGTTTATAAATATCATAAATTATATTTAACAGAAGACACGAATATTTAGTAAAATATTAATATTATTTACACCAAACTTTTTAAGTTGGCTATCTTCCCGTTGTCCAAACTTATTCAATTTAAACTTTGTAAATGGATTCATAAGTTTTAATTAATAAGTTGTATCAATAGATACTATGGAAACTTTTGATCTCAAAAGCTCAAGATTAATTATACTGAATCCTCGTGATTTTATGTTATGTTGTCACTAAAAGTAAGTTACTTTTTATTTTTAAGTTGCTATCACATCGTAATTGTTCATTCTTCCAGAAGGCCAAAGAGCTCCGTGTTCGAACGAAGGCGAGACCGTTCGTCTCCAAGACGCGAGGCTCGAGCAGGACTGGAGCAGCTGCTTCCGTTGTATATGCAAGGTAAGTTACGTTACTCGTATATGAGATAGTATTAACCTAATTATATATGACATTGGTCATCGATAATCATAACATTTGGCAATAAATGTTAGCGCATGTAGTTAAATTGAAAATTTCTTTAGAATTTACTTTAATATTTGAGAAATTTAGCAAAATTATCGTTATTTTTGTTTATGAGTAGTTTAAACTAAAAAAAAGTAAAGTAAAAGCCTGTAAATATCCCACAGCTGGGCAAAGACCTCCTCTCTTATTAAGGAGAAGGTTTAGAGCTTGATTCACCACTCTGCTCTACTGCGGGTTGGAGGATATACATGTGTCAGAATTTCTCCCGACACATGTAGGTTTTCTCGCGATACTTGAAAACTCAGTGGTGCTAGCCGGGGTTTGAACCCGGATGAGATCGACGTGTTCTAACCACTAGGCCATCTCGGCTCGGATTAGTTTAAGTTCGATACTAATTGCTTAGACTATGCATTTTGAATAGTCTCTGTCTTTTAGGAGTGATAGGTTCTTTAAACAAAATTTCATCCCTTATTTCAAGTTTTATTGACAAAAAGAACAAACGCGACAAAAAGAAGTCTATGTGCTTATGTCTTTCTCTGAGATCCAATCAACACTGCTATATTCAGTATATACCAAATTTGTCAAAATTGATTGATTGGTTTAAGTGTGAAAAACTGATAAAAAAATTAAGATTTTAAATAAATTCCAACGTGTGTTATTAACTCTCCTATGGAAACCTATTTAATTCTTACAACGATAGGAAATCTACATTATATCGATCTGAAGTATAAGTAATCTATATACATAAAATCCTTTGTCCTGAATAATTGACTGACTTATCATCGCACAGCCTAAACCGCTGATCGTTGATACTTGAAATTTAGAGGACGTATTCCTTATATGATGTAGGCATCCGATAAGAAGGGATTTTTGAAAATTCACCCTCTAAAGGGGTGAAAAGGTGCAAAAAGTTTGTATTTAAAATCTCATTCCGTGGTCATATTTATTTAAAACTTAGAACAAATATTAATAGATGCTAATTATGAATTGTAAAATACAGAATTTTCCAATATCATCCAGTATTGAGGTACAATTGGGTGGTAAAGCTTGTTAATTGTTACTGTTCTGTTATATGTATGTTTTTCTATGTTATTTAATAAAATAGTAGGTGCTCATGCTAAGCCGTTGGCAATTCAAAGCACACTCCTCAAGTCCCTGACATTGTCAATGCTTAGCCTATGGTTATGTTGTACAATGATTCATTTATCGTTCACACAAAACATTAAACTGTAGTATAAATTAAATTGAATGTCAAACACAAGGTGAGCCTAGTGTTTGTCATAAATATGCAATAATCAATACAATCTGTTTCAAATATAATAATTCGATACCTAACAATTATGTTATGAATATTTTAAAAAACATTTATAAAAAGTATTTTTAGCTTAACACTTGATATGTCGTTGCTTATGCTGTTCGAGCAGCGTTTAAAAAGTGCTATTGTGAATACTATTCGCTCATAATTGTCTTTCAAGTTTTGCTTAAGGACCGTTTGTATGCCTACACAACGTCAGCTGTCACTAAATAAATTTATTACACTCCTAGTATAGAATAATAATTTTAACTCACACGTGCTACATGCTAACGCTTAGACAATAAGTAGTAATTTGATTAGTGACCTTCTAAGATAAGTACTTTAAACGTCATTCGCGCAGACGCGTAAATTTTTCTTTCTTCATTAAAGAAAATCAGGTAAAAAGAAAAAAAAAACCGATTTGTAGCGATTAAATTATTGATAACCCTAGTTGCAAAACAGAAGAAACTCATTTTTTCTATCTATTTGATGGGAACGAATACTGATGTACATAAGTTGTGCATTTGCTTGTTAAGTGCACATTATTTTTAAATATATAAATGCAGATCAATCCAAAAATTAGTGATGCTCTAAAGGTAGCTCTTATTGCGCCAACTCAAAATTATTCTCCGTTTTACTAGGAAAACAAAAATCAAGATGGATATTGTTTTAAAATAAGTAGTAAATAATTTATAGTAACATTAACTTATTTCGGTTTAATGGAAACAATGTAAGTATATATGCAAAGTGCCTGATATCACAATTACATAATTGCATTAAGATTAAAATAAATCCTGCGGACAGCAATAACGGCACCTGAGTGCGGATGTGAAAGTATGGCCCGCAAGACATAAACATGACGAAATGATAGCTATAGCAGTGATAGTGATTGTTTAGTTATGAGCGATTATGAACAGCATTATAAGCAGGTGCAGGTGTCGAGGTGGTGTACTTAAGTCTATAGTAAATGATAAAGTGTGCTAGGCACGTGCGGGACGCTCGGGTCTCCAGATGATGGTAGCAGCGACGCCTGTTTTGCGCAAAAACTTTCAACGCGGAACCACTTGGGCATTATCTTAAGCACCAGAATCCGTAACGTCTGTTTCTAACAGACTATCCATTAATATTTATCTTCTACCCATTATAAGTAACGAGTCCTTATCGCAGAGACATAGATCGTTAATATTAAAATGATTATTGTATGGTATCTCTTCTCACATTCAGTTTCGTCGATATTCGATTGATATACAAAATATTACTCGTAAAAACATAATGAATACGTTATCTTTGCATAGTTGGCACAGACACGACATCAGTATGTATGTAAGTAAGGTTGTACACCTTGGTACGCATATGTGTGTGGTATTTCCCAGCCGATCTCACCTCGTCGGATGACTTGCGCGGAATTCGAAAGCCCATCGCGAGATTTATCGCTTATTCTGTATTAAAATATACATTTGCTTACCTAATGGGCTTTTTTGTCGCGTGCCACATAACGTCGATGGGATGCTATCCCGTTGATGGAATTTTTATGATTTATCCATCTCGTGTTTCGATAGAAAACATACGGGCAATAACAAAGTGAGATCGAGTGTCTCAATGATCGTTTTATTTGCGAGTTTAATTTATTGAGACTGTCATTAGACATCACGAGCTCGCTGCAGAGATTGGTGGCGTCGCTTTGACCCGGGGGTACCATTAGCCTTTTTATTCAGCCCAGTAGCTGCTGATAGCATCTCGCGGCTACCGCGCACCGCTTACTTTAATGAGTCATGTCAATTATTATCGAGCGCGGATTAAACTTTCTGTACGAAGTTGTTAACATTAAAGTTTGATCTGTTACACTTTGGTTTTCTGAAATCTTATATTTATAAAGTATTAATAAAATAATAAAATTTTAACAAAATTTAAGTTTTTCCACAACTCACCTTGCTTTATTTCTCATATTTTTTAAACACTTTTTACAATATGTAGCTGTATAATAGTTCAACAGCCTAATTCAAGTTGATACTTGAATTAGGCTGTTGAACTATTTTTACATTAGGTATAAAATGACATACAAAGTAAAATTACTTAATGCAAGTAATTAAAAATTATAAGCGGGATTCTATTTTTATCATCAACGTTTGGTCTATTAATATCCCATAAATTGCATTTTATAGTTACAAGAAAATTGCTTGGTCAGGTACCTGTAATGGTCGTACTCCGTCTGACTAGCAACTGAGGAATCTAAGACTACTTAACATACCGTACTAAATAAAGATATTTTAAGAAGATGTTTGCGATCTTTGAGTTATTTATAATTCTATAATATACCGAAATAAAATACCATATTATGGCAGCTAATCTAACTTTAGGCGGCATTTTCTTCTCTTAGTATATCTTTTAAGTAAAGACATTCTTATCACAGCTAGGGGATGTCACCAAGCACGATAACAGTGAGTGTGGTGTCGATGTGCGATGTCGGTGTCAGTCGAAACGTGAAAGTGGGTGAGTGGAGAGCGCGCGAGCGGCGCGGGCGCAGGTGCCGGCAAGGCCTTGCCGCGAGCGCGCGCGCGGTATGCGGTCGCACCGGTTCTTCTAGCAACGTGTATTTTTTACACACCACACATCAAAGATATTGTTGTTATGTTTTGCTATGATGCAAAAAATTTAGTTTCCGATACAAATAATTTAAAGGGATTCTGAACTTACGTTTGAATTAGGTCCAAGGGGTACATTTACCAAAAGCGCATGCGTTTTCGAAACCAAGGCGACGAATATGTATGAAATCTCATTTTTATATCCGCATAGCAACAAGTAATCTCAAGGCGGATGTGCTCTTGACATTGTTTTACTCTTTTTTTTGTAGACTGACAGTTCGTTCTGATTGCGAATCTTCAAAGAAAAAGACCTTAGGATCAGATTTCAGTATACAGAGCTTATTTCTCTATTTATTCCTTCACTTTTTATTGTCACTACAACTTATTAAGTTAGAGATTTTAAATTTAGCATAGTGGTTTTCGTTTCTATTTGATTTGAAAACAAAAAGATTCAAAGAATATAAGAAAATCATAAATGTTGTAGTAAAAACCATTTAAAAACTTTTCGTTTTAAGCTCAATTGATTTCTAAAATTTATTAAACACAAGTCCTAGATAATAGACACTAAAAAATAATAAAATGAAATTTCATAGTCATTTTATGAGAAAAATAAATATATTCATATAATAATAATAATATCCCCAATTTATATATCTCAGACACTTTTTGTGCATTTGAATTCTGGCATATTTGTAAAACTTGTTCTCCTGTATCTATTTTAGATCCAAACCTGGTATAGATCAGAATTAAGAGTTTTGCATTAACACTCGTGATCAAATTTAAAAAATTTTTTGAAAATAACGTATCAGGATTTTAATTTTAGAGTATAACAGTTAATATAAGAAGCTATAAGATTGTATCTCATATTTCAACTGTCCTTTTAATTTTTGTTTTATTTTTTTTTTTGTTTCTTCATTTCTATTTTGGTCTCCTGTCACTAAAGGAGCAAACATATTGTATTAAGTACCTAACATTGTTTTTTTTTTTAATTTACAAATTTTGTGTATTTTTTGTTGGAGATCCTTAAATAAAATAAAAATAACTATTTTATATACATAGCTTTCCTTACTCATTTTAAACTTAGGTATTTGTAATTGTTAAGATTGTGTTTTTGTGGTTAATTTTCAGCTAACCAGAATAAAGCAGTTAAAAATGGC
The DNA here is from genome assembly GCA_037950945.1 of Hypolimnas misippus. Lineage (NCBI taxonomy): Eukaryota > Metazoa > Arthropoda > Insecta > Lepidoptera > Nymphalidae > Hypolimnas > Hypolimnas misippus. The sequence goes on from JBBEEQ010000024.1 coordinate 6,344,425, forward strand.
GATAAAATATATGTATTTATGTACCTACTCATATTCCTGTTCCCTTGGTAGATGATTCAATTTGCGTTTTAAAGTCGGACTTGACTGCTTTTTACTTTTAAAACGATTCAATCAATTGCTCAGTATTTTCTATAATTTGTCCTCTTCCTTTAACGTTTCCAACGCTGTAAAAACTTTGATGTTCGGCAAAAAAATGTTTTTATGACTTCCATGTAGCAACAGTTCATCCTAACGATAAATTCCTGTTGCTAATTACATCGTTCAGTAAATGAAGCGGATTACATAGAATGTAGCGCGTGTCCCGCGCAAAAAATAGTCAGCTTAAAGGCGCCATGCCGATCGGCAGCGTTGCGGTGCGGCAGCCTAGACGCGGCCCACACTCGGCCTTGCGCTGTCGCCACTTCGGGATCATTTACTCGACTAGATACAATTACTAGTACATACTTCTGTTTAATCGTATATAATTAGCAAAGCGTTTTCATTTTAAACTCGATAGATTTACTCTAAAATTATACCTTTAGTCACCTACGACGTTAATAGAATCGCAGTTAAATAAATTTCTAGACCTTACATGATCGTTTATCTATAAAATTACTTGTAGCTGTGCAACGTTACCGGCAGGTCAAAGGTGAATAACGACTACATTTAGTTTAATTATAGCTATTGAATCTGGGTTGACGACTGCAAATAAATTTTACATTCCGTACGTAAAAACTTAATATATTGGAAGCAAGTTAGTTAATTTTTAGGATAACCATTCAATATAGCTTGACAGCTATATTAAATCGATATCCTAAAAAGGCTTAGGCGGTAGGTGTATGGAATCATAATCATAAAAATTGTACTAATTGTAGAGACACAAAAAAAGGCGGAAAAGAAATCTGCCAGTAGGTACATATAGTATCTAAACGTTATTTAGATCTACACAAAATATGGATGCTGATAAGCAGTAATGTGTCAACCTACACCAAGTCGAATTCAGGGATGTTTTGTGATAATGCGTCATGTATTTAACATTATTCAAAAAAAAAAATTCAAGTCATCTAAGCTAAATACGTAGGAAAAAAAGTTTCTTAATTTAATGTTTTGCATATTGAAATGCGTCCTATATTTTGCATTTTGCAGTTATTAGATAAAACTTTTTAATATACCAATGTGTTTTTAATTCATTATACCTTTTATCAAAATAGAAAAGAGAAGATGTATATATACATCTTCAAACAAATTTATTAAGAATAGGTTAGAGATGCTTAAAGAAGATGTTTCTCAAAATGAAGTCTGTGTTGCTTGACATAGTATTGCTTATCAGCGTCCATAAATAGACATTTGCAGTTGACATTCTTACTAAACGTGATTGACTAAATTAATATTAATTCATTTTCAATAATTTAAGAAACATTTAAAGACAAATGAGCTAAAAACCATTCCTCGTCACATGGATAATAAAATTATATGATAGTATATAAAATTTTATTGTGAGAAAAAAAATGGAAAATAAAAAGTATCGACGTGATAACGGCAGAGTGGTATGCGTTAGTATAATTTAAGTGGTGTCCTCGTGTGGCTCGTCCCCCAGCAGTCTGTGCCTCGCACGAATCTATTATGTAAATTGGGAGATAAAGTAAGTTTTAAAACGAATATTATGTTAACGTTCACAATTTATACGGCGCATTGGAGATTTTTCGCAGGTGACGCGTAAATAACGATAATTATAATGCTGTTTAAAATATTTAAGGTTCGATAGAATTTTTTTTATTACCTTTCATATTCATAAGATGAATTTATGGTTTAGTTATAAAAAATAAAAGTTTGAGAAAATTCAAAGTTAAATAAGCAAAATTGATAACTAAATGATTATTTATTTTATGTATGATTTTTTAAAAAACCGACTTCAAAAGCAATATACGTAATTACGTTAACGATATACTTATACAAGTTCTTTCGATTTTAAGACTAAATTACTAAACCGATTTTGATAAAAAGTATGAGATTATAAGACCAATGTAAAAGTGTACCTTTTAAAAAAGAATTATATATTTAAAACTTTCGCGATTTATATTATTCATATTTAATATTACGGGTCCTATCGCGATAACTAATGGTAGTCATACCTTTTTATAGCCCGACGTTTCAAAGAAGTTACTTTCGTCGTGGAGCTGACTAAGAACTGACAAAAATGTTCAAAATCTCTTCAGAAATGACGGAGTTTTGAAGTAACAAATATAGAAAAGCACCGTTTTCGTTTTCTTTTTGAAGTCTGTTGAAAATACACGCGGAAAAGATGTAATTGTTTTGGTAGGTATACCAAAACAATATAGGATTTTTTTGTACGTTGATAACAAAATTAAAATTGCGTTACTATATTAATTTGGTTATTATTTTAATGAATTGCTCAATGAAACGATAGAAGTGCGCAATGAAGGTGGAATAATATGGCAGATTGCGCAAAGCCAGGAAGTGAGGAATTTCGGTTTCACTATCAGCACTACGGGATGTGGAGTGACGGTCATGAAATCAATTGAATGATATAACATTTTTATATTATATATTAACATCATTGTAGTTATTTTGAAAAGCTATGCGAAATTGCTTTATAACAAAAATAAAACACAGTTTTAAAGTTTTCAAGATATGTCTACATTTTCATGTTTTTGAATCGTGTGCTTTTACATATCGTCGCTCTACATCTCGTAACCAACAATATCGGTAAAATTGGATTTTCTCAGTGAAAACTGTATTCCAATAATTAACTTTTATAATAAATTTTAAAGCTAACTGTAGTAAACATATTTATTTCAGTTAGCTTTAAAAGAAGTTTTGTCTCTCCTGTAAAGTACGGCGCTTTGCATTTACGAGCTATCACATCTAAATCGACGATATACCAATATATTAAAAGAGAGAGAGAGAGAGAGATAGTACATTAATTTATATGCGAAGTAAAATCAGGAACATTCAACCTTTTTTAAAAATTATGATATTATTTTAAAGTTACATTATTCTAGCTGGTCATAGGCTATTTATGTGTATATGAGTATTATTTTAAATCAAAACCTTCAGTAACGAGTGAAGTCACGATACCAGATATTAAGTAGTCAACCATAAATAATACAAACATCAGAGAGGTCACAACTGCGTTGGTTATAAAGGAATATAGAGGTCTAGAAGTAAGGGAAGGACAGAGGTTGAGCTTCTGGCTATCTTACTTTCTGTACGAAGTATACATATGTAAGATAGCCAAGTACAACTATAACATACGTCGGCTCCTTGTAGGTTTGTGTAACTATTGTGTTTCTTGCCGGTTCTTCTCAGTAGAATCTACATTCCGAACCGGTGGTAGCTTCATTATTGATGAATTTCTTTATGTATTGACGATTCAAAAGTGCTCGCGAGAGCCTACTTGAATAAAGTATATTTTGATTTTGATTTTATGATATTTTTAAGCTCTACAACAAAATAATGTCGCTTTGGTTGCAGTTATTTTAACTTTATATTAGGTATAATAAATAAATAAACGCTGCACGCTCAACGAACCCCATTAGAATCTTATGACTATACAACACCAATAGCCATACTATGACAAACATCCGTATGGCCAATACAGACGTTTGCTGTCAATGGGGATCGACCCCGCGACCGTTAGCGCTTCTGTCACTTGCAGTGACCACTACGCCAACCTGTCGTCAATAATGTAGATTTTTTTAGGTTTCAATTACAAAATTTAACCACAAAATAATAAAAAATTAAACACTAGAAGTAAATAATTACTTCTAATATTAGTACTTATTATTTAGTCATATTGATATTATTACCGTTGTCCTTATTCGGTATGATACATTATATATGACTGAACATTACACTAATTATTTTCAAGCAATCTTTTAGCGTTTATAAATTGATAGATAAGTCTAAATCCATAAAGCTCACTAATATATAGAAATGTAGAAAAATAAGACAGCCTTTTTTAGAAGTATTTAGAAATGTTAATTAACATATGAAGTATTATATTGAAACGAACTTCCACTGCAGTGAAAAAAATTCGAATGATTTTCAAAATTTTTAATAATTAAAAAAATCATAAAATATATACATACATTTTTAATATATGAACATAATTTACCAATATGCGCACAGATGTTAAATTAAATAGGTCATAATGATTTAAATTAATAATATTGTTTTGTCTTTATAATGACAGTACGTAATTAATTTCGATTGGCTTCAATCACCTTTTGCGCCTAGTTGAAGTTATCAAGTGACATTCATATGACAAATCAATATGACGTTCACTGCTTCGTAACGCAGTGTGTTGATAACTAAAATTCCGTAGACAGTGAGACAAGCTGATAACATTTAAAATGAATTTGTTTTCAATATTACAGCTGTTCTTTGTCAGATAACAGACGAAGCACAAAAGAAATCTTCATTTTAAGTGTTCAGCTTTTACTCGTTAATGTAGTTTTTGTTACACTGAATGACCGTTTAAAATTATCTGTATATCTGGTAAGTTAATTGTAATAGCTTATAACCACAATGAGTCGAATAAGTTTTATCAAACGGCATGGCAGACATATGAATAAAATACAAATAAACTCATAAACTTCAATTTTTATAACATTAACAAAGATACATATTGTATGGTATATATTCGTATTAATACTAATAAGTAAATACAATTGAGTAGCATATTATTTGTCGCACTCATTTTAAGAACTGCCTCTCTGATACGAAAATTGTTTTTGCGTTCTAGATCTTGTTGACAAAAAAGGTATATACATACATATAAAACATTGTATTACGGCTCAAAGAAATAGAGCAATAATTATAAATATCAAACAATCTGGCAAATATTAAGATTAAATGCGGCTGAAAATACAAGGCATATCAAGCTTATTATAAATCAATATTAATAAGCTACATAAGGACGTTATCTCATTCGCTTGTAATGTTCCTAACAGTTCAGATCCGAGAATTATACCAGTGGATGACGAGAAAACTGAGCATCACAATGCGCAACCTGTAACGTTAAAATTTGTAACACGAGTCATATTATGTGTAATTTAAACGTTCACCAAATGGCGAATGTTCAAAATCGAATTTGAATTGGTACAATACAGTCGAATGCTCGTCAGTCAGTGAGGCAGTATTGTAACGTAACGCTCAAGGTCGAATTTCATGTTACTACATTCCCAGTATTAATTTCCATTTAATTTTCATTAAATCTGACGGGAAATTTGTCATTAATAAATTATATGAATAATATAAATTGAATGAATTGTATTACCCACAAAACCACATCGCGGTTTGCTTATTACAGGCATAATATATTTGATGATTTGACATTACCGGAGATATTTTCTGAATTAAAATAATAATTGCTAATACGAGACTGGTTTAACAAATTAAACTCCAAATTTTATTATATTCCAGCTGTATATAATAAAGTTTGGGAGTTAAATTGATTCGCATTTTCATGAAACTTCCTTAGGCCGTAACATGCCATTATATAATCAATATTTTTTTTTCGATAAATGACCTGTTACGAGCGTAAATATTATTTTGACTGCGACTAGTAGATGTTGAGATTTTCTAGGGACAAATTCTATCTCGATACAACGTCTTCCTGAAATCGCAGGCAACACGTTTTAAAGTAAAAAATATCTTAGTGAAACCTATTTAAAACTAACAATAATAATGACTTTTCATTCCGTTTGAACTTTCGGTTTTCATCCTGAAACATATATTTGTCTACACATTACCTACACGAGGTCACTTACTACACTTTTATGTTTATTGTTTTTCAGTGCTTTAACCGAATTTCTGAAGCGGCTCTTTGAAGTGAGCCTCTAATAGAGGAATATTTACGTTGGTTAAAAATAAATGTACTTAAATCTGTCGACTGGTCATTATTTATTATAATGTACCGCACATAAAACAGAGCAGATAACCCGCACTCATTTATTAAAATAGAAACAGAGGTGTGTCTACGAGAGCTTAATAAACACACGATACACATTAGCCTACAGTGTATTGATTTTAACAAAATGAATATAATTAATATATTATAGATTTGCACATTCATCAAGAGAGCTAACAAATGATCTTTTAGTGATACCGAACATTAAATGAATATTATTCTCTCAATAATGTAATGGGTTTCATTAACGATCGCGACTAATGTCGATTCTCATTTAAAGCGGATTTCGTATTTATTTATTCGACTGTAGAATATAAAGGGTAGCATTAATTTTGAACTACATTCTTTAAAAATAATAAAGTAGGTATATGCATTACCATAACATTAATTTTTACGATTAAAAGTTAAAATAATATTTAATTATGTTTAGCATATTTAGTTTTTGTAATACCGAAAAATACATAAAAGATTAAAGTAATTACATCGTCTACAAAGTTAAATACTTAAAAAAACAAATATGTTAAACTTAGTTATGAATAATTTGCGTATTATACTGTAAATAATCACCTTATTCTACTTATCAGTTATATCTTTAGTTGAAGACAAAAAAGCGTCTAATTTTAATAGCAACTATATACGTATATCTACGTATATGTGCGAAGTCTGTCTAGCTAATAAAATTATTTAACCCCGGTGCTAGTCGCTCTCGTTTGCAAAGGCCAGACGCACGAACTTATAGAGGTCAGACAAAACTATCCGTTTATGGTACGTTTTAGGAAGACAGTCATATAGTCACGTACATACCTCGTTACTAACCACCGTCGAGGCTCCGTCGACGAGGGGCCACGGACACATACAAATTAGGACACAATGTTTGGTGTTAAAACGTTTGATAGTGTACAGATTTGTGTAAATATTGGCCGTTAATATTGATCATGTCTGACAAACAACATGTTAATAACTAAATTCCGTCGTCGCACAAATGTTATTCAATAATCGTTTCCGTGAGAATAATGTAATCTCTTCAACGGAATATTATTCAATTTTATTGTGAATTCTTATACTTTGCATTATATAATCAAAGTATTTCTGAAATCTTAGTTATGAATCTTAATATATATTTTCATAAAATCAGTTTTATAGCATAGAACACTTTGAATTCAGTTATATTATAATAATTGTTATTTTTCTACTACGTAATAGTGTTAAAATTGTTATGGCAATCGTAAAATTTTGTGTCTTATATTATGCATAGATTGTGTAATTTTAAGTATAAGTTAATTCATTGACTTTTATAAAACATAAAAATATTACATTATTGTATGGTTTTCCTTCGGTAAACCTCATTAAAATCTAAGTGATACTTAAAGCAGCAAACTTAACATAAAGAACAAAGTACTTTAGATATCGTACATAAAACTTGGTTGAATTATTTCTTTAATCACTACGTATAACGGGCGGTCCATAATTGGAAAATTGAATGGCTGTCTCTCATTATTTCTTTATAGTAATGTTATAAACATTGGAGCCATTTGAAAATAAACCTTGTTTCTAACAGTTGTTTAGACTGGAAATATGTAAATGACGTCACACGTTCACAGATCGGTCGTTCATTTTGTAGAGCACGTGGAGGTATACCTTTGAGCTCGTACATTTTTAGGCGTGTATGTAGTTATTGCTCTTTTTTAACCCCCGACCAAAGATAAGGGGTGCTATAAGCTTGTATCTGTCTGTAGCATTGTAGCTCTCTAACGAATGAATAACTTTTTATGCAGTTTTTTTTTGGTTTGAAAGCGAGGTTCTTAGGTGCTTATGAAGGTCTGTTCAGCTGTTTGATGTCTGTTATTTTCTAGTTGTTGAAATTTTCTGAGCAACTACTACTGATCTAATTTTTCAAAATGTAGTATAGTATGTATTATAATTAAATATAGTTGTGTAACTGTGACTTGTTTTCTTTATGTTATGTGTCTTTAACAATGCCATAATTTGAGTACTAATAATTAGGTGGCTAAGTAATTATTTTGAGATGGAATACGTATAACCTTTCTCGGCTGAGGAGTATCAATTAAATTTTCCGTCACGACTCTTCTAAAAGAACCACCGCAAGTGCTTATACCTCTATCAACGTTTCTCGCTTTGATAGAACATTGTGAAATTAATCTTTACGATATCAAGAAGCCCTTATCGAGAATTACATTTGTAAGTTTGACTCTAGAGACCGAGAACATTTCTGTACCAAGTAACAGATACGAGGTAAGTAGTTATGAAAGCTGTAAATGTTAAAAATAAGGCATTGACATTAAATTGTTTTAGGCGTTGAGCAATGATACTTTTAAATATAATTCTCGCTTTAAAGATTGACTCTAGTGAAATCAGAAATCAAGAAAGCAGTGCTGATTTTGATTTTTTTTATTACCAGTAAAAAAAACAAAAATAAATCTAAAATGAATGTCACGACTTTTCCCAAAGGAGCTATTTCATCTTGCTGTTGATATAATGAAGTAAAATACATTTATATTTAATAAAATCATTATACTATTTTAATAAAAAGTACTTAGAGGAAAATATAACATTTTATCATAAATGTTGTTTGTTGGCGATATATTTATCGTAAATAAATATAATCTCTTATTATTAGTATATAAAGTAAACAAGGAAAAAATGGACATCATTATATTATTTCCGCAACGCATGTATATTAAATCGACGTTTAATTGTTAAATCTATTAAAATAGTGTAAAATATTGTAAAACAGAAATGTTATTTAAATACAATAACGACGCATTATGTAAAATTAGTACTTATTGTAAAAAATACATAAAAATAAAGATTTTTTTATTTCTCCTTCTTTATTTCTATTGCTATCAAGAGGTATCACGCTTTTATAAAAAAAAGTAAAACGTAAAAGTAGTAAAAGACATAATCATTCAAGTAACAAGTAATTAAAGTTTGTATTTAAAATATTTTTCCGTTGTTTTTTTTTACTTTTTATTAAAATATAACTTTGTTATTTTTCCAAACCTGATGAGGTTGTATATATACATAATCTAAGACCAAATGTCTCGTCAAGACAAATCATAAGAGTCCAAATTCGATGGGATTATGTCGTTTTATAGCCAAGTTCCTATGACCTACACATACATGCAAAATTTCAGTTCAATCGGAAACTGAATCAGTCAAATTTAACTTACACAACTTCATTACACCGGTATAGGTAACTTAAATAAAAGCTTGCAATAAACAATTGCTAGGAAAAGAATATATAAAGAAGCTTGCGATATCAATGTTTTTTCATAAAAGAATACGCGGAAATTATGCATTATAAACATAATTTGCTATTATAACAAAACAGTAATTCTTATAAAATTCAATGTTTTTATTATAGGTATTAAAATGCAAAAAGAAGGATTGGTACGTTTATTACTGTTATCAGAAAAACGAGTACACAATATTGAGATTAATTTCATACAAGTACATACATATTGCAGTATTCTTTTTAAATTTCATACATATACTTATTTCCTCTGTTCATGTTAGTGTTACAGAACTCTTACTTGAGTGAGCTGTTTGAGTAATTTTGATTATATTTTTGTGTGTTTGAGTGGATTTCTAAATGGTATAGATTCACATTTGGACCCGTTAAGTCTGTCGGGTCCGCTAGTATTACAAATTTGTTTATAAAATGATTATATAAATATAATACACATAATTTAGATTAAAATATTAACAACAAACAACCTTTCACAAGGTAGCGATCCTTTTAAAGTTCATTCAATAAATCAGATTAGTGTTGTTTGCAAAGGTACTGTATTTCATGTTTAAATCATGAGTCACTAAGCTTTCTTTGTCACAATGTTGTTAAATGGTTTAGAATCTCTATATAGAATTAAAAAGTTACAACTTTAAGAATATTTATTTTAATAATTAAACTCGCAATAATACATTCCATATTATATTATAAAATATTTATCTTAATTAATCTTCTAAATAGAGTGATTAACTTTATCATGTTTTCATAAAAGTTATAAAAATATATTTGTACTATTTTAAAATATTACGAATATTTTTATTTTCTTTAGTTTCTTATTTTTAACTTCTTCTGCATCTTCATTCAAGTGCTCTAAATAAGGAATACAAAACCTAATTTTTCAACTCTTTCATCATAATGCTCTAATTTTTAGGAATATTTCTTTTAGTTTATAATTTTATATTGTTTTTGAAAAATGCAATGAAATATTTTTTCTAACTATACGTTTAACGCAATGAAAGCGCGGTGTTATATCATACATACAAGTAACTTAAGAAATTGCTTTTTAGTTTTTATTTGTTTTGTTATAGAACGGCTTTGTGGAGTGTCGGAAAGGTGCAGAAGAGTGTGGGCTGATGGAAGACTGCGCGGTCGTGATGCCACGCGAGGGCTGCTGCGCGCGGTGTAAGGGGTGCTGGTACAATGGCACGGAACATGCCTCCCACACGGAGTGGAATGAAGATGGACGGTTGCTTCGCTGCGAAGCGGGCGTAGTCACTATATCGCGACCCGAGTGCTACGCCCCGTGTGACAGTCCAAAGCATCAGAGGCATACCCATTATAATTGCCCTGTTTGTGAAGGTGAATTACTTAAAACATTAAACCGTTTTTTTTTTCTTTCTTTATATGACAAAAGCTCCTATGTGTAGGCAACTCTAGGTATAGAAAAAATGTGAATGGGATTAATATTGCAGAATGTTATTGTCAACAACTACATTTTTATTGGAATGTAGAAGGGTAAAAACAACTCTTTTTGCCATAGAAAACGCATGTACACAGTTATAGTTACAATCTGCAATAACTTAACTACTGTAATTTTTATACACGATAGAATCTTAATTACTCTTCCACATAGAAATTACTTTATGAAGCGTTTCACGGCAACCAATAACATTCCTCATGAATAAGAAATAAACAAACATAATGACTTAAAAGAATGCACTCCCTATTTCACGCTGCGTTTTCCCACCGCGAGTACGGAGCTGCGTTATGTTCAACGAATATAATTGCCGAGCGACGCTGGCGCAGTCTTGTCTCGGAGTGCGCCCACCCAGACGCGCGCGCGGCAAAAAAACCCTATAATCCCATTGAAAAACAAACACAAGCCGGCATGCGAACTTAATAAAACCAAAAAGTCAGGCAATTTACGTCCCTTCCCAAACTTTAACAAGTTTATTAATTCAAAATCAAATAATAGTAATTTTCGAGATGACGGCACAGAATCGCTTTTGAAAATGGCCGACACATTCCGACCTATCGTTTTATTGCCTGTATATTTTATTCATTACTCGCTGGCTGGTCAAGAATAACGAAGGATTCTCGGACCTTAGCTCTCTTGAATTATTAAATTATTTTGCGTCTTTTTTTCTTCTAAATAAAACATGATCAATCGGTCGATATTCTCGAAATACATTTTTAAAGACCTCTCGCTGTAATTAAAATACAATATTCGATGGATGCTAATTGCGAGTTGATTTACGATCATGTTTTGTCTTGTGTCTACGTCCGCCCTAAGACCTTTGTTCGGAGGTGGCCGCGATTCGCCCACACGCCGAGGTTGACAATGGCATAACACACAAGATGTTGCGCAGTAGCTCAGAGTATCTTCAGACAATGGACTACTCAGCCATAATAACTCGTCCCTCTCAGCTCCATACACAACGCTTCGATGACTATTATCGGACAACAAAGTGACTTATTGATCTGTCCATTATCAATAAAAAGTCAAGAGCATTCGTTCCCATTATGTTCACCTTGTTTTATTGTTAACTAACTTGTTATTATTTATGTTTAAATAAACGGATGTTTTTAAATTGATTTCATAGTAATCTACTTTTTAATCGTTTTCTGCATTTACGTGTCAAGGGTTTTGACCATTTCCTTTAATTATTTATATATGAGCAATAGTATTTGAACTTAACCACAAAACGGACCACCCAAAAATACTTAGTCCTTTGCCAGGGAAACGCCTAATACATAAGACAAAGGGAAGGATTTCTACCTATGTCTTAACAAAATGAGATCTTATTATGTTCACGGGGGTTCGTTAAAATTACATATATTTGTAATGGTCGGGAAGTCTCCCACGGCGTTTGCGTCTCTATTATTGACCATAAATCAAAAAGTTAACAACCTACTTAAAAGGTAGAGGCGGGTGGGTTTTTGTCTGTTGCTCAAAGCGGCCGACGTCTGCGTGGCTGCGGGAACGCCGAGGTGTGCCCTGTGTTTGTTTGTTTTACGATCCCAACGGTGCATTAGGCTTTTTGCTTCTTTTACGTCTTATTCCTTCACGATTACGAACTTATCAGACTTAAAGTGTTCTTTTTTTTTGTTTAGGGACAGAGCGAAATCTCGAGATGACCATAAATGGATTGTGTGTTTGGGCAAAGAATACTGAGTAAAGCACATATGGCATCATCGTTTTTACTTTTATAAATGTATACAGTACCTATACATTTTCAATATATTCCTATGAACCAAAAGCCTATTTTTACCGCTTATGCGATTTAATAATAAAATTATACCTAAAAAGAGATAATGCATGTATTCTTTTCTGAATATGTTAATGCTAATTAACATACAAATAAATCATAGCATCACTATTATTATAGAGATATTCATTATTTATGTTTCTAATTGGTATTTAAAATGCGAGTTAATATTTGGGCATTAATACTATATCTTAGGCCATTTCTAATTCAATCACTGTTCTATGTATTTTATTTTTAATCGTTTTATACAAAATTTTATTACATATTTTATTTATCTTACAGTTTATTTTTACTTTTCCACTAATTGCAGTTTCAAACATTAAATAATATTACAATTAATGCTGAAGGAATACTTTGTAATTACTTAGTATGAAATGAGACTAAAACTTTGTATTTGGTACTTATATCTTATTGAATATGCATTTATAAAATTTTATAAATGTATCTCTATCTATATCTTGACTGCGTTAATTTTTAAAATACCAAAAAGTTTAGTCATCAATACACATAAAAATTCCGAGCAGAATTGTATGTATTCTATGTCATTTTTGGAAATTCTTAAGCTCCACAAACCTTTTTAAACATAAACAAAAGCTTACTCATCTAAATTCTTTTAACGTTTCGAGTGCTATCGTTATTATTGGCCATGTCTGCGACGGCTCGAGAAATTAAAATAATTAGCTTGTGATATACGCATTCTGCGTGTAATGAATATTTTATAGATCTTATATAAGTATACTAAAAACGACGCTATATGGTCGGACGTCGTAATTTTTATCGTCGACATTTTTCCATTACACTGCGTTATATAACCAACCAATTGTCATTTCATTTATGGTTGCACATTGAGTCCAATTAACTACTGCGCCTTTTAAATTGCAGTCGCGTACGATGTCAGACAAAAAATATTGAGTTTTCGCTCCATTCATGATTTCAGTTTCTCCATTAACAAGCAATATGTACGTGAGATAAATAATTCTCGTTTTTACATTAAGTGTTGAATGCTCAAACACTGAGCTGGTTAAACGATGTGTATTGAATTGTATGTCTACAAAAGGACGATGTGTTATTCGTTTTATTGGTTTTATTTTACTTAGGAGTCTTGAGTGCCTTTATTGTGACAATTACATTATGCATCGAGGCAGCTTGTGAACAGCGCACATATAAAACGTATGACTATTCATTTTAAGCACACATATAGAGGGTAACGACCACGGTATTCCATTATATTCAAAAGCTCTTCTCGGTACTCCAAAACAACCTACCATAAAAGCGTTTTGATTGAGATTCGAGTATATTAATAATACTTATCTTTGTGTGTATTGTGTACGGAATGAAGAACATTTATAATTTGTCCACGAACATTTATAAATTGAATCTAATACGCAAAAAGTATTTATAGTCATTGTTGAGATACGACGCGTGATCAGAGAGTCGTGTTCTGAGGATGGGTACTTCGTGTGCGGCTAGTTTTCTCATTCATTAAATCCTGATTGATTCATCGCCCGATTGTATTAATTTATGGAGCGTGCCCTTTGTCGCAGTCTTTGTGGTTCTCGAAGACAATGGCGAAAATATTTTACACTTCTATTTTAAACCAATTAAAAGTTTTTCGAAAAGAAATAAATTCTTACTTTCATTCCACCTAAGATCTAAGATAATCGTTCTTAGCCCTTATTATAAAATTAATTGCCTCCTAGGTATACGATATGTTTTTACGTTTAATAAAGGTATATTATTTAATTCTTTCAGAATGTGTTGTAAATGGACAGCGCGTTCGCGAAGGCCGGGATGTTCGTATACCAGAAGAGCCCTGTCTGTCGTGCCGCTGTATGCGGGGCACATTGTCGTGCACTAAACGCGCCTGTCCTGTCCTGCCTTGTGTCAGTTCGCAGCAGTACACGCCACCTGGGGAATGCTGTCCCAGATGCACTCATCCCACTGCGGATAAAATTCTACCAAGTATGTTAATTTAGTTCATGTTTAGATCAAGCTGCTTTTTCTTGTAGAATTTCTATTTTCTTTTAAGATAGTACTCGTAATTTCCCTTTTTTTAAACGACCATAATTTTTGTTTTGTAAAAATTTATTTTCAAGGATCATATATTAAGACATTAGACAGTATAATAATTAGATTTTAATATATTCAATTACTAAAATAAATAATTTTATGATTTATATAAATAAACATATCCTTTTTTTAGTTTCAGGATTTTCGCTACCGAAACCATGTATAATTGGGAAGGAATATCACGCTCATTCAGTTCCATTCCGAGTGGACCCGTGTACAGATTGCATGTGTATGAACGGAACAGCAGTGTGTACACGACACACGTGCCCGGTGCTGACGTGCGGAGCCCGCGCCCTGCCTCCTCCCCCTGGTAAATGCTGCCCTGAGTGCCCAGAAATAGAGGAAGCGAAGACGGCTTGTGTTATCGCAGGCAAAACTTATCAGGTAGGTTAAATTGATTAATTAAAAAAAAAATTAAATCATCATTAAATTCTAGGAGATATTATATTATTATATATAATAATATTAATTTATTTTCATACTATTTTGTTTTAGTATATAAGGTATAGAAGCTGGCAAACCAGTAAGCAGGTTACCTGATATTAAGTGATCACCGCTGTCCGCGGACATTTGCAGCATCAGAGAATCTACAAATGCGTGGCCAGATTAAAAAGGAATAAAGAATGAATGCGAATAGGAAGTGATGAAATGTGATGGGGAACGAGTTAGACTTCCAGCTCACACTCGTAGAACGAAACGCAGCGATTTTAGATATGAGAGTAAGTTACTGCCCCAGTTGAAGCAGCCCATATACGAACGGTAATCAGTGGGTTCTGCCTCAATAAAATATATTGCACACGACTAATGAAAAAGTACCAGAGAATATACAAAGATTTTATTACTATAAGCCATCGCCTACAGATAACCTTAAGTGAGTGAAATTATTTTATTAATAATTTATTTATAATTTCAGGACGGAGAGATATGGCAGTTAGACGCGTGCAAGTCTTGTGAGTGTCATGGAGGAGAACCACGGTGCGCCATGGAAAGATGCCCCACTCTCAGCTGCCCGCCTGACCAGACATTACGTCAATTACCTGGACAATGTTGTCCGAAATGCGTAGATATAGACGGAATCTGCACTGTCTTTGGTGATCCTCATTATAAGACATTTGACGGAAAGTTCTACAGCTTTCAAGGTTCTTGCAAATATCAGTTAGTTTCGGACTGTAAAAACCACACTTTCTCTATAAGAATATCGAATGATGCTAGAAATACGTCACATTCGTCTTGGACGCGGACTGCAACGCTTCGGATTGGAGCTACTAAAATAAACATGGGAAAAAGAATGCGGATAAAAGTAAATGGACAAAGAATTAGCCTTCCTTACAAAATTAAAGGAGTGGCTGAAATAAATCGAAGCAATGGATCTGTTTTATTGAAGTCTGAAATAGGGGTACAGATGTTATGGGATGGTGATGGATTTTTAGAAGTGACAGTATCGAGTTCGTATAAAGGAAAGCTATGTGGTCTGTGTGGAAACTTTAATTCCGTCGCAAGAGATGATATGAGGACGCGTGATGGAAGGCTTTTAAATGATACGTGGAGATTTGGAACTTCATGGCGCGTGGGAGGGCATCGCGCTTGTACTCGACGCCAGGAACGACCGAGTGGAATTTCACGATGTCGACAGTCGAAGTTAACAAAAGTACGACGATTGTGTCGCGCATTTGAACGCCACGAGGCATTTTCAGAATGTGGGGCTAAAGTTAATCCTCATAATTATAAGGAAGCATGTCTCCTGGATGCATGTAGCTGTTCGGGTTATCGATGTCATTGTGCGGCATACAGAGCTTATGCGAGAGAATGTACTCGTGTTGGTGCAGAGCCTAAAGATTGGCTGCACGCTGCGTGGTGCGAGGGTCCGCCGCCACCATGGCTAAGTCGTCGTCATAATGGTTTCGGCCGCTCTGCCAAACCGAAGAAAACCGATTTATTAACACTAGCACCGTTACCTAAGCGAAACAACAGTCGGTCTCGACCACCCCCTCCAATTTTGCAATAATTTACTAACATCGGCAATACAATTACTAGTCAAACCTGCCAGTGTGGCAATGTGAGGTAATGTCTTTCTTGATCAAGTAAAATATGAATATAAATAACTATGGATATGTTATGATCATACTGAATCTGTGCCAATTTTCAACTTTGACAAGTACGTTAATTGATTTGTTGGTCTAAAGTACTCTCACCTGTCATACTCAGTCGCTAACTGGTTGCTGGCAACGTTGTCTAAAGTAGTCGGCATTCTGAGTGCCAAAACCCATGAGTTTATAACATATCTATAGTTATATCATATAATTGTATCATATATTAAGAAAGATTGACTAATTAAACTTAGTAAGAATAATTTTTCTTTCATACGATTAAACCATAGTCAAAACTTAAACTTAAAAAAAAATTGTTAAAAAATATTTTTATTGAAAGTATTTATTTAGTTACAACGACTTTGGTTATAATTTTATTTTTCTTTTTTTTCAGTATGTAAACGGAATGTGTCGAGATGAATTGAACGTGAGTTGTGCCTGTAAGGTGCGGAAGTTTTCGGAACGAAGATCTATTTACATAAACAGTATTCATAAATCTACTTATAGTTAAGTGAAAAAGCTCTGTTATTATATTATACGATATGTAGACCACCTGTAGCTTACTAGTACCTCGCCAAATCGACCAGCATCTACATAGTTATTTAAATGTGTAATCATTCCTGTATAAAGATAAATGAATTTCATGGTTGAACTCGCTAGCTGCTCTTTTATTTGTTCAAAGAGCTATATAATTGAATTTTTTACACTAGTAATAAATTGTGTTGATGGAAAAACATTGTACATGACAGAATGCTGGTTTAATGTTTCGGTGGACGCCTGGATCCTTATTCCGCTAAAAGTGGTAAATGTTTTATAATTTATTACATTATAATTCTAAACTTTTCAACAAAATGTGATAATTAGCTTTGAATATGACTTCAGACAGGAGACGTTTGGTTAACATAGTTCAAAATGAGATCTCATCTGTAGTTAGTTTACGAAATCTTAGATCTAGCCGAAGCCAAGAAGCTAACGAGATCGTATGGGTCTCGTGTATATACTTCGAATGAAGTCTAATTCGATGTTGTCTCATGTGAAGGAGCTCGCTCAATTTATTATCGAAATGTATACGCTAAGACGAGCGGGTCAGTTATCCTTATGTTAACGAACAAATAATTTATAAAAGTTTTAATTGTACATATTTTGATCTATTCCACTAAACATAATATGTAACTATTATTACATAGTTAGTTATAATATTTTAAAGTAAGACTATTAAAAAACTTAGTTGTTAAATGCGTTACCAATGAATTTTATTATTGACATTGACTTTTAACGTTAAATTTAACGTGATATATTGATCTTCACGTTGTATGTTTATCGCATTTGTATGTCATTATGTGTTACTTCACAGAAGTGAATGTACTAAGTGCCATTGGATATTCAATAGAATATAAGGTAAGTAGTTTCGGTTGGCACCGTCGGCCTGGGAAATAAGTAAAGAATGATTAAACAGCTTAATTTAAATTATAAATTAACGGAACTGTTATCTTTCTATTTATTGTCAGTAAAGTTAGGCAAAAGTAAATGAGTATTAAACAGTCTTTCTTATAATTATAAGACCGATGCTTCGCTGTGAGTCCGATAGGAGCGCTCAGGCCGCCACAATTGTGATACGAGTAAACTTGTAGGTATTACTTGACAACAACACATATGTACATATGTATTTATATACTTATACATTTGAATATTCTAATATCTACTATCACTTTTTATCGTATTTATTTTAATTATAAATCAACTTTTATAACGTTATCGATAATTATCGACTGTCCAAATACGAACTGAACAATACTACAATAGAATAAACGAAATTTTTTTTGTCAGCATAAAAATAGGATAAATATTTGGATTATATTTTTATGTTGTAACTTTTAATGGGGCTATGGAATTAAAAAAATTCGGCTTAGTATTTCCATTTAAGTCAATGATAAGACTTTCTAATGCTTTTTAGATATACAAACATAATTTCATTTTACTAAATTCCTATTCGATTAACTTACCATTTTTTTTTGCATTCCCACTATCTTAATTTCTTATCATTATTTAATAAGAGTCTACGTTTTATGTAGGCTTCTAAGTAAGTTATTTGAGATTGAATATTGTCTTATTACTTGATGATGTTAATGTCGCCATATTAATTATATGATTTGTACTATTTTGTATCGGTATCATTATTTTAATTTCCACACAAACCTAATATTTTTATCAAGATTCCAATATATCAGTTGCTCTCTGAGATTTTTTGTAAAACTGGAAATGTATTAAGAAATTTAATGGAATAATAATACTATCTAATAATAAATCAATATGCAAAGACTCTATAAAACCAGAAAATAATAACTATAAATTGGCCTTGAATGTTAATCGACATGCTTAATAAAATAAAGTGGACATTATGATTATTTTATTTCAATATGTAATATTTGTTTTATTAAATTACCTCTTAATAGCACATTCTGATATAATATATTATTATTATAATTTATATTTCACTTTAATATGACTATCTGTATTTTTGGATATCGCCAGTTGTAAAATAATTTTTATATAATGTAATTTAGCACATTTAATATGTCAACATGGAAATGATTCAACTATCAA
The DNA here is from genome assembly GCA_037950945.1 of Hypolimnas misippus. NCBI lineage: Eukaryota > Metazoa > Arthropoda > Insecta > Lepidoptera > Nymphalidae > Hypolimnas > Hypolimnas misippus. The sequence goes on from JBBEEQ010000024.1 coordinate 6,363,619, forward strand.
ATAATTATATAATAATAAATAAGTAATATTCATAGGTGTTTTCATTTAATATCAAATGATATCGGAATAGAAATATTCTCCAGTTTATTATCAGCGGAATAGCATTTTAAATAGACCCATTACTTGCGACTGGCGCCGCGCCAAACTTCTGTATTTTATGCCATCAAAATTATCTAGGACAATTTGGCGTCCGGTTTAAAAACAGTGACTTTATTATTTTTATCCCGCGACATCTCTACAATAATATTCCTGGACGATCACTTTATTTTGAGGTTCTCCCATTTCTTCCGTTTCTCGTGCCAAAAACTTTCGTATTCAACAATCAAAGATAAGCATAGTGTTGTAAAAGATTTATTAATAAAGTAGATATAATCATTTCTCAGCCACACGCATCAATTGAACGAGAAGATGGATTATTTTGTACAATACATACATAATACTTTAGTTTATTCAACGACTGTGTATGTTGTGTAAGTTCAATAATTCCAAGACTCGAAAGGTTGTAGTACCAAAATGTATGAAATATATTTAACTTAAAACTTATTACATATTAAAGTATAAAAGCATCGAAATATAGTTTATTCCCCAGTCATCATCTCCATGAACTCTGAAACAATTAAAAATAGTACATGAGTAATTTGCTTGAAAACTTATAAAAACGATTATATCATTTATAAAATCAATGTTTCTATGTAGATTGCAAGTCGAGAATTACAAAAAGATTTGCATAAGTTGTTTTAAGTTGCTTTACATCTGAAAGAATTTACTAACACTGCCTTTATTTTTGACAACCACAGCTTTCATAAGGATACCTAGGTAATTGTTACCAAGCTATATAGTCAACTATCATCAACGAGAGTAGAACTTACAAATGTATTTCTTGCAAGGCGATTATAGACAAATAGACAGGTAGGTACGTGTAGAGATATATTTCTGGTCATACCATCGAAGTCCACAGTGCCGCTGCCGTCCGTGTCGATTTCTTGGATGAGGCCGTCGAGTTCGTCGTCCGTCAGCTGCTCGTCCAACTCACGGAGGATTTCACGCAAGCTCGACGTGGGAATGTAACCATTGCCTGAAATTTTAGTAATTTGCTTAACTTTTCTTACTACATTGAACAGCTAATTTAAATTTGAATTAACGAAAAATTTTAACATTCTAACTGTTTGGACAAATGGTCTTCTGAAAGCATTCCAAAATATCTAAATATTGAATCAAATATAACTGTCATAAATTTAATAAACTATAAATGGTGTCAAAAAGATAAATTTCTTCGACTTCCATTTTTTAACAATAGAAAACTCTATAACCATTAAAAAAATTACTAAAGGATATCAATTTTTGCATTATCGTTTTACTGAATTAAGTTTTTGAAAACTGCGTCTCTCCTGAAATAATTAACTCAGTGTAGAAAAATGGAAACAAGAGTTCGAAACGTTTATTGCTATTTCAGTTGAGACGGACCTTTGCAATCACACGCAGGTAATGTATTTATAGCCGGCTTACCTTCCTTGTCATATAATCTGAAAGCTTCCCTGAGCTCTTTCTGCATAGCTTCAGCGTCTTCTTCAACGATGAACTTGGCAGCGAGTGTTACGAATTCAGGGAATTCCAGACGTCCAGACTCTGAAATAATGCATTTGTATGTAATTTTTCTATGCAGAGGGCTGTGGGTACAAAAACATTTTAATACTTATGCTGGAGATGGAATTATGAATTTAAAAATTTTGGGAACATTAACACTAAATTATAATTTGTTTTAGCATTTTGACAAAAAAATATAAGTGCTTAAAAGGAGATCGGCTAAGGTGTTAATAGAAATTTTGCTCAGCTCCCCCTTGTAGCTACTACTAAAATATAAAAATAGATCACTCACTGTCAGCATCGACTTCCTCGATGAGTTCTTCAAGGATCTTCTTGTTGAAGGGCTGTCCCATCATCCGAAGGATGTCAGCTACGAAGTCACATGGAATACTGCCCGAGCGGTTGTGGTCGAAGCCATCGAACGCTTTGCGAAGGACTGGAACAAACCACGACAGGTTAATAAACTCCGACTACTCATTATATAATCGAGATATCTCCGAATCTTATGACTATAACACGACATACCCTCAACGTTTAGTGCACTCATGTCACAATTACGGGCAATACGGAATAAATGCTTGATTATTGAAAATGCTTAGTTGAAAGTTACTGTTCCGGTGTTTCGCCGGTAATTAAAACAGTCACACTGAACGTTAGACCGGCTGTGGTAAGATTAGGACGGCAGTTCAATGCTCTTAGATGTAGTGCGAATAAGTTGTGCAATACGGTTATTTTGGTGCAGCAGCGTGGTGCATCGTCGATGCGCGGTGCGTGGAGAGCCACGCATATTTAGGCCAGATAGTAATTTTAAAGATAAACATAATACGTTGAGATTAAAGTTATTTCATTCACTCATATCATCGATAAATGTATTTGCTACTAAATAAGATTTCACCTAAACAAAATTAAACTAAAAAATACGGTAAACGTGCGTTTAACTTTTAAGTTTATTATTTTTATAAATATCTAATTAGAAAAACTTTAATTAAAATATTTTTGTTCTTAATAGTATTTCAAATTAATATACAAAAAAAGTTGTATAAATCATAAAAGTTTTTGAAGTAGTACAAAGGCAGAACATTTTTTAAACTTATTGCATTTTGAATAACTTATTTTTCAGATATCATCAAAAATCGTTTATCTTTTGTTTAAATTCACGACTACCCGTACGTGTCATAATAATTTATGCAGATATGTGTGAAAGATATCTGCAGATGTTTAGTTATATTTTTATTTTAAAACCGGCCAGCTGGCTGAATAAATTATATAAAAAGATCTAACAGACTCCAGTCCCGTTTAAAATATGAAGGGAATATAAACTGAATATGAAACATGAGTTATCGTATAACTCACGAAGGTTACATGACAATTTTTATACGCTAGCGACCGACGGCGGTAATAAAATTTCATAATAATTTGCTTGACTGTGGTGAATTTCGGAACGTGCGTCATTATTTAACGTATACATAGAATAATCTCAAAATGATCTTTTCCTCAGAAATAAACTGTTTCGAATTTATAACGACAGAAATGAGAGATAAATCGATGAATTAATTTTTCAATTCTTAAACTGAATGTTTCACTCGTTAGAACCTTGATGTAAAATTACAGTAAATAAATGTTTATACTATATATATTAACTGAAAATTTATTATAATTTTTTAACGCGTAAATGTACTTTATTTTGAAGTTTTATATGAAACTATAAACATTGCAGAAATCTATGCACAAAACTACATAATATCTTACTGTATGTTATTATGAAAGTTTAAAAAACTACCGCCATTTAATTGCAGTTGTTTTCAAAGTTTAGTATGGTTTACACACTTAATTATAATTCACAAATCACTGTTAAATAAATAGACAAATTTAATCCGTTTTATTTCAATCTATTGTACCTAATAGCGAAAATCTAAGCAAATGCGGTTTGATTTTATTAAGATGGTACCTAAATGATGAAACGAATATGCACATTTCATATTTCATTCAACATTTGACATTGATAAATTTAATCATAAGTAATTAAGAAGTTAATTAATTACTTACGCAATAACGTATAGATGCAATAAAATGTAAAAAATGCTGTAATTTGAAATTTTCACATGAATTATTCTCAAAGGTCCAGAACGTGCTACAGATCCGCAGCTGTTCTACGATATTTTGATATTTTGGCAACTATATAGTTTTAAAAACATATTTTTATTTTTGCTACGAGTTGTTAATTTTGATCACCAAGATATCTTGGCAGTTGTCTCAAAGCCCCATGCGCTTTATTGCTTTTTTTCTAGGTTTAAGCTATTTATTAATTATTCTCTGCCCACTGCCACTCCATGTCTTTCGAAATGAGGACAGAGTTCTTTAGTTATATTTCTAAAAATTATCAAGTATGATATCTTACTTTGGCTACTTTTAAAAGCAACGCTGAACGCGTTCATAAATAAATAATCATTGAATAAGTTATTACTAGGCGAGAATTACATTTCTAAAATATACTCTCGAGAGCAACTTTGTAACCTAGTAACAGTTATGTCGTAAGTAGTTATGATAGCCGTGAACGTCAAAAATATAGCACTTATAATAAATTCTTTCAGGTGTAAGGCAATAAGTAATCACTTATGTAAATCTTTATGAAAGTATGATAGCCAAATTGTAATTCTCGCTAGCGGTACATTTTTAACGATTAATCAATAAATATGTACTGTATTTATTTATATAGGTTTTGAGCTTATTTACAACTATTTTATGTTTTATATTTTGAGATAGTTTCGATTTCAATCAACCTTGTAAATTAATCGGTCATTTAATTTTAACAAAACTATCTTAACAAAAATACATTCAAGATTTTGCATACTTTGAAATGTAATGTATGAATATCTATATTAATACAAGACCACAGAGCAAATCCCTTTGAAAATAAGCTAAAAAGAAATGTTTTAATTTGCTGTGTACAGTCATATTGACTGGTGCCTGATTTGCTAATTTCTCTGTCTATTAGAGAAAATGTATCTTATAAAGTTATAACTTTTACGACTCCCAATGGATAGTTAGTGATCTACTATGAAAAAAATCTGATTTGATCATATTTAAGCTACTCTGCCCGGAATTGGTTTTAGGATCAGGGGCGATCACTCAAGGCGGATGCTACGAAATCAGCATAAAATTAAGGTTGACATAAAAGGCGGCTTGAACGTCATTCACAGTTCACGACTAAGAAATAACTTCCTTTTATTTATATATATGGAATAGTTGGAACCGCTACAAACTTTACGTCCTTAATATTGTGTAATATGGTGGACGCATATTCTTAATATTTTAGAATATGTTTAGACTGTATGGATTGGATATGAGGATTCGGAATACTAGTAATAAGGTGTTTTGCAATAGGATTACAGCAAAAAATTCAAAGTAATGTTCGAAACATTGAGTATAGAGCATTTTATCTAATATCCACGCTCAATTGGCGTCGTTCCAAGCGTGTTACCACGCTACGGTTGCCGCCCGCCCGAACTTGCCCCTTTTATAATAACAAACATTAGCTAATGCGGGAGCCTATTAATGTAAATTAATGTTTTAAAACATTTTCTTAGTAGCTGTTTATTTAAACAAAATAGTTGTGTGTTTACGCGGAATAACTGATAATATTTATCGTCTCAAAAGTGAACCATTTGGAATGGAATGTCAGAATATAAGTTTTAAGGTAATAATTTATAGTGTTTTCTTTGTTTTAACGTCTATTTTAAAAGCCTCGTATATTAATTCTCAAATGACAATAAATTTTTACTTAAGTCGATCGCAGTAACAAAGACTGAAAATTTAAAAGTATTCAAAACACCGTTGTAAAACTGTCGTCGGCATGTTTTGTTGAAAAATATCTTTATCCGCTGTATACATACACGCATATCGCGTGTTTAGTTTAAATAGAGAAAAAATATATGTAGATGCCTATTACTTATACGAAACAGTAAAACTTAAATATACCTATAATTAAAAAAAAACAAGTCTCAATTTCTAATTTCCCCTTTCATTAACAAAGCATATATTTTATTTTTTCTACGAGATACTTCTCGTAACCGTCACTCGACAGAATGACAGCTGTACGTATTGCCGTTTCAACGTTCAGTCAGATTTTCAACGAAGGAATTAAGTTTCAGTGTTTCTTTACATATCACGCTGACAAGACGTAAACGACGATCAGATTTTTGTGATCGTGTTACTGCTTTTTTTTCATAAATTTAAAACTAGCTCTAAATTGTGTTTCATATTCTTTTCATTTCAGCAAAAGTCTTAATGAAAAATGGCTGCTGAAGTAAATATGAGATAGAAGATTAGATGTATTATTTATGCCCTTAATAAATACTAAACTTGTATACTAATTAACGTGGTTATTTAAAATGAAATGAAATATTGTCTTGTCGGCGAGATTTTAGATATTACAGCACTCTATAATGAAAGGATAAATATTTATCAACAAGTTGTTTGGTAGGTAATTTATGACATATATAATTATGAGTATATAAGGCACGTATCCGTCTCATTTGTATTTGGTATATTTTTCATTAAATAATTTAATGTATAAAATCTAAAGGATCACCTCTTTTTTTTTCTAAATTTGTTACACAATTTCAAATTACATATTTTAAAACAAGCAAATGACTGAATTTCATAGATCGTCATTAGCGTCTTGTCAGCGTAAAAATGCAAGTGAAAATTAAAGTCTCGAGTCACAAATGACCCGTAATATTAATACGTCATATTTTATCTTTATAATAATATTAAACATATTATCAAGAGCAAATAATAACAATACAATATGTAAAGGAAAAAATAATTTAAGGTAAAAATATTTGTATTCTGTTATCTATAAAACTTGAGGCGAACTTACAGGCCCCTGTGCTTTCGTTTAAACCGTTTATTTGTTGGTTCATTCAAAGTTAGAAAACTCTATCTATTGTATCTCAAAAAAAATATATTAAGATTTAATTTTACTTTTTTCGTGTTATTCGATATAATTTATTATCATTATATATCATATATAGTATTATCTTGGATACTTCCAATTTAAGTGAATTCTATATCCTCCCAATTTAGTGAATAATATAATATCAGTGAATACTATAATCTCGACATTCGCGGCCTTTTAAACATTAGCGTTGCGATGACGCGGACTTCAAAGATTTTCCCTTACCAGCAATCGTTCAACACGCCTAAAGAAGTTATCACTTAAATTCATTGATCAACCTAAATGGTAACTAATATATAAACCCATGTTCATAAATCGATAGTAATTAATTTAAAATGCATCGTGTATTGTAACTGTACGTAGTGCATCAATGTGTAAGGACACGCGAGCCAAGTGAATATTTCAATACAACAACATTCAAGCCGGTCATAATTTAACTTTTTTCGAGTCACGCCCCATTGTAGTTGTTTCGAATGTTATTTCTGTAACATTAATTAAAACCCACACATAATTTTTAAAGAATAAATATATAACATAGAACCCGTGTCCGTTAAATTTATGAAGTCAGGCCTCTATTGTGTTTCTGGCTCGATGCCAATATAGAGTTTGCGATTTTTTTATTCTTCAAAGTAAACATTATGATATGTAATATTTTTATACTATCTTTTTTATTATGATGATTTAGTTTTATTATTATTAGTCAATAACTTACCAGCGATTTGTTCCGGTGGGAGCTCATCAGCCTGAAACAAATGAAAATTGACGTAAAGTCGGCGGTCGTTTATTTTCGTTAATGTTACTTTGTACCTATTCAACGAACAAGAATCTAAATTAATTAAGATAATCTTTGTACATTTTGTAATAGATGGGAATTGAAAGTGTCAGCTGCGATAAATCTGTCCGCTAATTATTTAAATTTTCCTTGAAATAAGTTTCTAGATTTTGCTCGTTGTTCGTGCTTATACACACGTACACGAACAATTTATTAAGAAATAGATACAATTATTTTATATTAGATTATCATCATCTAAGTTAGTATAGGTCCTTGGCCTGGTTGAGAAAATTTCTCTAGACGAATTTGTAATCTGGTATAGTCTTTCCAGCTTCCTTCTCTTTATAATAATACTCATGCAAAATATATGCGTATGCTATATTATTGAATTCCTATATTTTGAAATTTAATTGAAGCTAACAATGAGTATAAAGTAAGCAATAGCTAAATATACCAGTTTTTTGTTATTTAACATGAAGTATCAAATAAATTTTTATAGAGCTTTCATTATTTTTATAGACAACTAATTTTACAAAATTTAGTTAATTATTATACTATATAAAATTAAAAACATTTTATAAAGTTAGTGGAATATAAAATCAATATTTCACCATAAAAAGAACAATATTAAAATTATTTTCTCTAGTATAAATGATGAAATACGAATTAAATTGGAAAAATAATTTCCATGTAATAATTAGGTACAACAAAAATATTTCTCTTACACTTTTTAAAATTTTGAGTATTAAGAATGTAGGTCATAAAGGCAAGTTTTCGTGGACGCAAACGTTAGTGGGGCGTAATAAATTTATTTTACGTGCAATTGAAACTAAAATAGAATCATTGGTCTTGCGTCGGCCACTTCTATAAGCATATTCACATGTTTTAGATAAGATATAAGGTTACTAATATTATTTGATCTACGTTATTCGAATTACAAACAAGAGTATCGAATTATACGAATAAATATCTTCAATTTTTTTTATATACTATATGAATAGAATTATGCACTGTGCGACTGTTTTGGGGTAATATTTTTTTGGTGTTTTTTAATATATTTTATTTTTTTAATATTACATATTATGCTGGTCCTGGTGTAAAACTTTTGTTAAGTTGTAAGTCAAACTTGCCTACGTTATTAATGATGATGTTCATGTGACTATTAAAAAATGAATAAGGAAGTCAGGGGCATAGCAGCTACATGGATAACATATTAAAATTACAAAAAATAAGTATTATATTATTTAAAATTTGAGTTTTTAGACAAGATTTGTTCTTGTTACATTTTCGACTTATTCTTTTATACTTACTTTATCCTGACAATTTCAAGCACTAAAAATTAGATTTAGATTAAAGTGGCAACATATTTTTATTTATATAGATATAAGCAATAAATTATTTGATTTGTCCTTGCCTTGGCCTATTATCGTTCGTATGCGTCTCAAACATACAAATAAATATTACACGAGCTACATTGTCAGAAGTCATGTTTTGTCTAATGCCGTCAGCTTCAAACAAAACTAAGAAACAAATGTTGTATCTAATGAATATTTCTTTTAATTTAAAATTAGTTTTAAATAACAACATTTAATTATTTGTGCTATTAATTAAAATAAATATTGAGAAATATAGATAGTATAGATGTTTTGCTTGTGACGATAAAGAAAACTTAATTCTAAAAAGTGTAATTAATATACCTCATTGACGTTGATTTAATTGTTATACTGTTATATTATTTTTATTTTCAAGGATTAAAATAAAGTGGGTGATGCTTAACTTAACGTATAAACTTAAAATTTGTATGTTATAAAAAAATAACGGAGGCTGGACTGTAATGAAGATGTTCAACGTTTACATAAATTATTCCCAAATATTTCTTTCCTATTTGTTGCAGATAACATTTAGTAACTTATGAGAAAGTTTCATGAATATGGGGCAGATATTTAATTGACCTCCAAAAACAAATTACAATTTTGTCAAAAATGTCAATTATTTAATTTGTAGAACTACAGTAAAATTAAAAATGTTTGTGATATTTTTTTTTAATTCCAAATTTTTTTTTTTTGAAAATCCTAAATTTCACCTACCCAGTCTTCTGTGTCCAGAACCATGTTTGATGTCACTAGTTAGCACTGTGAGACGCACAACACGACTGACCGCGAGTTTGCTGATTCCAGCGTCCAGGGTTATTTCTGCTGCTTTACGAGTTTGGCCTTTCGTATACTTTCACATAAAATAAGCGGAGGTGCGGGGGTGAAGGGGAGACGGCGGTCGTTTCGGCAAGTCTTCCCTGGTTTCCTGCGTTTGCGCCGACCAATAGCGCGAGCCTCAAACGGCAGGATGCTATCGTATTTTTAGTCAGAAACGTGGTCAGGAAAAACGTAAACAAGCGGAGCGGCGTGTAAGCAAAACGAGCCGCCCGCCTCGCCCTCGCCTCGGTACAAGCATTTGCTGTATCATTAAACGTGATTACTGTAGGTTTTCGAGCCGTTTGCCGTGTAGCCGTTTATTATTTACACAATGTTGCTTGAAGTTTCTTTTTATATGAAACTATATATACAGGATGAGTTTTTTAACTGGGCGTGCTAGGCCAAATACAAGAGTCTCATACTTTTCAAATAGGGAAAAATACCCTGAGGGCCGGATAATGATGAAAACTAAAACTGCATAATTCGTTTTTCAAAAATTTCATTTTGCTTGTCAGGAATCGAACCTGCTGATTTTGAAAAAAAAAACACGACCTATATTATTGCACCATCTGATAATGTTACTTATATACATCAACTTCTGGGAAGTCACAGTATACAGGAAACAAAATTAAATGGCTTATTTTTTTACAAAATTCTATTAATCTCATACATTATAAGCCTTAAATAAACCTTAAGTAATCAATTCTTTAAGAAAGGAAAAACACATTCTGTATAACATATTTTTGAACACTATCAAAATCTTAATTTTGGACGTATTTCTGAGTTATCTTTTTTTTAATAACAAAAGTATTAAATCTATTATTTCTGTGTAATGAGTTTGTCGATAGCAATATTTTATTTCTTACTTCACATTACAATTTATTATATTAAAATTATAATATTTATCCAGGTATACGATATAATAATTTAATTTAAACCATATAATAAAAATGCTTAAATTACAAAAGCTATCAAAATATTTGATAAATGTTACCAATTTTTTTTTCGCAATTTTTTTTTTTTTAAATTTTAATTCGTAATTGGTCATACTCGTTTGAATTATATCGTAATTACGAGGTTACATTGACATTTAAACATGAAAGCAATCATTTCATTGTTTTAAAGGAAAGGGCTGAGAAACTGGCATATTGTCAAGTAGTAGCTGTGTGTAAACAATACTGAGAAAACAAAAGGTAAGCCATTCAGTTGTAGATAGTCATGTACAATAGGCGCTGCCAACAGCAGATACAAAAGCTATAGACATAGATGTCAGCATTAATATGTATTTATCTGATACATTTTAACTTACTTATTTTTGTCAGTAGTAGAATATATCTTAGATCTTCTATATGTGTACTATTTATTATGGTTTAGCTCATGTCATGTATGCGATAAAAGTTACATAAAATATATATTATTTAACGTTAATTTTATTGTATTTTAACCTCAAATCAAAAAAAGAAGAAAAAATCTGTATATATGTGCCTATCTGTGACATCATTAGCATCCTAGTTCTTTAACGAAGGGACCAATTTTGATGTGATTTTCTTGTTTGAAAGCCGATGTAATTAAAATGGTTCTTTACCTAATTTATGAATATCTGTTTAGACGTTTCAAGATTATCAGCTCTTTTCAAATTTTTCAGAATTTCACTCTATACATGGACATTGCGATGTTTCCTTTCACCACCGAGCACGATATGAATTTTAGCCCAAGTATTTAAAATTCACTGTAATAATTAAGCTTAGCTTTGAAGCTAGAATTTCAGCCCTTGATTAAGATCAACGAGTTCTATCCATCTCGACTCGTTTTGAGCTATTTCGGCTAGCGATCCTTAAGTTACCACAATAAAAATGTTTCTACAATCTAAACTATGGCTTGTATATTATATAAATCATGATATTTTATAATTATAGAAATGTTACGTTCACGCTATTTGACGTTAAAAATTGTGTTAACTGTGCCAATTATATATTACCAATGATTACAAGTTGGTAATTTGACTCGTTGGCATCAAAGACTACTGTCTGTCATAGTCTGGCACTAGCTGGTTGCTAGGTAACGTCATCCAAAGTGGCCGAAATTCTCGGTGGCAAATCCATATAGATATATATATATATATATATATATATATATATATATATATATATATATATATATATATATATATCATTATAACATATCTACAGTTATAGGGTTATAGGGAAATGTAGAGTCATTGCCTCATTAAGTTGAAAACCCGCCCTTGAAGAAGGTGTGATAAAACTGTATGTAGTGAAGATCTTCTATAAAATCGCTATGAGATATTTTTATTTAAATAAAAACAGCTTTGAGAATCTCTGCTTTCAATTATTTTGAGGATATGGTGCATCCTACGTATTTTTGTGCCAAATTTGTCGTAATGAAACTGCATATATCTTTTGTCTCATACTTAAATCAGGGCCAACGTTTGTAGTTGGCGAAAAATTAATGATTATTTATACAAATAACTCTTTTAACTTTTTGTCAGAAGTTTATTGACCCGAGAACTACTTTTAGATGCAACATCATATTTATAAATAATAATTGCTATGTAACATTAGATAAATTGTTTTCACTATCCCGATAATTCAATTAAAAACTATACTAACCCTCAAAATAAATGATTATTTAAATGCAGGTATACAAAAATGAGTAAGAGCCAATACAAATGGTAGAATCGTAAATCAATCTCATTTTTATGAACTCTAGCAAGAAAGACAGGTTATTTTCAGCTTCAGTTATGTCCAGTACGTAAAACGGTTTCGCTTTGGTAACTCCGTAAATAATGAATGGTTACTGATCTTATCTTTTGATTCTGAAGGTTCACATAAATATTGATTCAATTTTTAGAAGTAGTAAATAATGCCGACCGTAAAGTCCGATTTGTTAAAAATGTTTATATTTGTATTTTATATATAAAAAATTTAATTGAAATTTGGTACGAACTACAATATTAGTTTTGACTTTATGTTTTTACGAAATTAAATTTTTAAAGTCCTACTCTTATTGGTTACAGATCATATTTTAAGTTAATAAAGGGTATAAACTGAGAAATTTAGAAGACTCATATTGGATAATAATTATCTCGTACAACCCAATCTTAATTTATGTAAAAAAAAACGTAATAATATTTTATTACCATTCGCAATTCTTTAAGAATATTTATAAATATAAAGTAAAGCAAAAATTCAGTAAGACTCGAAAAAAGCACAAACAGTCGAGTTTATATTTCCTTTCAACGTTTTTATTTTAATTAAATGCTTTTAATTTTAAGTAGCATTCGGTCGTTGAAAGCTTATCAGCTGTGAAAATCTTAGGGATCATAAGATTTTAGACTGGACAATTATAATAAGTTTATATTCTGTCATGAAAATATTATAATCGACTACATTAAGCATACGAATGTAATTAGCGTAAAATGTGTTACCGATATTCTAATCCACGTATATCGCCCACGCTCTGTCTCGTTTGTTTACAAAACTGTGCACGGCTTGGAAATAATATGTTTAAACGTGAAATAAATGCTTTCATCCAATGGTATAGCCCAGTTGGCGTTTTATTGTGTATGCGATTCGAAGCTTTATCTCGTACAGCTGGTTGCCGGATTATACGATATAAATAGATTATAGACAACAAAGCATTAACAAATCCCGCTCGGTAGCCGCTCAACATTTTTGTATGTCGATACTGCGGCTCGGTGGGCTGCTTTACGAGCATTTTAAGGATGACTCAATAGAGTTATTTTATATGTAGTATCAGTATCGTGTGTAATTTATTTAGTGTTCGTTTTATACATAAAATATATATCAAAAAGAGCTTGTAAATTAATACTTCAATTAAATGACAAAAAATATTATGGCGTTTCTGTGTTAAAATTAAATTTAGAATTTTAAAATTCTTAGACTAAATTTATTCCGGTATTAAACATTATTTGAGGATACATGCGACATTTTCTAATAAATTATACACCAATAAGGTGTCAATATATTTAGAATGTATATTATTATAATTATTTTAGGATGTGTATTGGTCATAAGCTTTAATTGTACGCACACCACTATTTATGAGTTGATGAGTAAGCGATTATTGGTAGTCGTATATAATTTGTTTGTATATAGGTATGTTTTATATAGCTATAAATAAAATATAAACAAACGAGCTAAAAATAATGACATTAAAGTAATTACGTATACTGTTACTTCCACGATGTATGCCTACTAACCAATTATGTGCAATGTATGGAGATCGCGGTATATAAATAACTCACAACATCACTGATATCTGATTGATTTTTATGATGCTTATGAAGAATGTTATATAAGCTACATTTCCAAACAGTATAGCCAGTTAAGTGTATGGAATCGGGCCCAGAGCCCTTATAAACCAATATCTTTCCTTAATGTTGGTCATGATTTGTAGCTATAGATTTTAACGGAGATACAAGAGTTCCCTTAACTTTATTTTTTTTTCTCTAAGGAAATCCGACCCTTATCATTATATACCATGAATACCCATACCATAAATATTATATTTTTTATAGGTATTTATTGTTTTCACCCACTTTTTATTAATCCTAAAAAAATCCGTGTTATGAAATAAAATTATGTTGAATATTATAATCGAATTATTTAACGTAATTATACAGAAAGTTTCTATTTTATTAAATTCTTGTTATTTTATATATGTATAAAATACCAAAAAGATAAAAAAATATTGCAGCCGTTTAATAAATATTTATGTGACTAATTTAGTTAGTTGAAAAATTAAATTAGCTATACTTAAATTTATTACGAGTATGTAAATCAATCAGACAGTAAAACAATAGTCTAAAATTGAAAATTAATAAAAATCACCTTCAATCTATTCATTGAGATCATTTTAATAAGTCCCAACTCGATACTTCGGCTATAACTTGGTGAGGAGTTGTGTATACTGCTGATACCAGATGATGCTGCAGCTTCAGGCCAAGATTACGTCACTATCATATTTTAGTATAATTGAAGTCTTCTTCTTAGTATGGCTCTAGAGATTGACCGTCAGGTCTGCGAATCTGATCCTATCTTGAGCCAAACGGCAGAGTTTCACTGTACTTTTAACATCGGTCTACTCTCGAAATTTGCATAGCCATGATTACTTACGTTGTTTAACGTGTTTTTTGTCTTCAATTTTGTCGGTCATTATTAATTGAAGCAGTTGATATCTTAATGCCGGAATAAGTGTCTGAGTTAGTCAGCATTTCGCTTTTTGGGGATGCATTTGGAGAAGCATGAGTAAAAATATATAGTAAATTTCTTATATAATAAAATTAGTTAGTTATTACTAGGCTACAAACAGATACATTTGTAAGTTTTGGATAAAGGTAATAAATTGTTAATTAATGCTTTTCCATCCTAAAGAAAAAAAGAATTGGCTGACAATATATAATTTTTGACACTTACAGCTTTCGTAATGTTATCTAATTGTTACCAGGTTACAGAGTTGTTTTTTATCAGTAAGCGAAAACTCATTTATACGTTTTGCTCTAAGACTTTCATAAAGATTTAGATAATTTCCTTATTTTTG
This sequence comes from Hypolimnas misippus, assembly GCA_037950945.1. Taxonomy (NCBI): domain Eukaryota; kingdom Metazoa; phylum Arthropoda; class Insecta; order Lepidoptera; family Nymphalidae; genus Hypolimnas; species Hypolimnas misippus. The sequence continues at coordinate 6,378,707 of JBBEEQ010000024.1, forward strand.
ACATTCACAGCTTTCATAATTACTTACGACGTAGATTTCTTTTACTAGGTTACATAGTAGTTTTATATCGTTCATGAGAGTAAAACTTACGAATGTAATTTTAGCCGCAATGAGAATAAAACATACAAGTTTCATTTCTGCCACTAAAGTTGATATTTCGTGCCGCCTAATTCATATTTGATAATTGACCATGTGTTTTCACTCATTTAGTAAATATTCGTGCTCGATATTTTTTCTTACCTCCGAACAGTGACCAAATTTTCAAAAAGTTAGTTAATATACATTTTAAAAATTAGTCAATACAATATATTGCTTGTAGGTTTCTTCAATTTTAATAGTTGGCGCATCATTTGAGTGCTCCGACTTCGAAAAAGGAGGAGGTTCTATATTCGGCTCTATGTTTTTTTTTTACAATGACTGTTGTTTTGGATATTTAACGTAAAAAATTATTAATTATTTAAAAATTTCTTTTACCCATTTAACAGGATTTTTGTTTATTTTTTAGATCATAAAATTAATCGTTTCTTATCACACACTATTGTGGGTAGTACTATAGAATAATTTAATCATATTAGCAGGCAAGAACTTAGAAATATTTATAAGAACGACAATTCTTCTGATCTTTTCAATACTAAGTAAACAAAGTTTCCAAAATAACACTAGTAAGACGCTTCATAAAAAAAAACTTCTAAAAGTGTACTTAACAAAAAGAGTCATACTTTTAAGGTCTAATACTCAAAATATTATAAAAAAGAAATAAAAAATAATAGATATACAGAAGTTAACATTCAAAAAGTATAATAAAATTTAATATACAAAACTTCACACATACAAAATAAGTAATAACTACATATTAAGTATTGTTATTTTCAAATATGCTACTAAATAATAGCTTTCAACAAATTTTTTTTCTATAAATTTTGCCACTGTGCGTGTTTAATTACTCATTTGAATATTACTTACTTCTGATTATTTTTTTAACTGCCTATTTGCATTAATAACTGCTTAATTTGTTAATAAATTACTATTTTCTATTTTTGTAATGGTCGAAGGTACAATATATAACATGCGTGTTAAACCTAAGACTTATAAAATAATAATAATGTGTTTCAAAAAATCTTAACTTACTTTTTTAATCTTACAAAATAAAAGGTGGAAGCGGGGCAGCTATCTTAATCTTGATAGTGTATAACTGCTATAAATGTACGTGTATGTGCTTCATTTCAATCAGATGTCAGTGTCAACATTTAGTTTTTGACAAGTTTTTTTTTCTTTAATCTGTGAATCTGTTTTATTTTTGTTTATTTTGATTAATAATGAAAATTTTCACTTATAAAATAATTAAATACCATTTAACTATTACATTGTTGTAAATTTAATTTGATAGAATGGAAAGTTATATTGTTATTTCATTTGTCGGCGAGGGATCATTTGGTCGTGTATTCAAAGCTAAAGATAAAGACACTGATGCTATAGTGGCTTTAAAAGTTATACGAAAGGTTTGCTTACAATAATGTTTAATGAATATTACGACGCATATAATTTTTTAAACAACAGTACATGAAATTATTTTCAGAAAGGTAGATCATCAAAAGACTTGAAGAACTTGAGGCAAGAATGTGACATACAGAGACAATTAAATCACCCAAATATAATTCGTATGATTGATAGTTTCGACACAGAATCTGAGTTAGTTGTTGTGACAGAATATGCTGAGAAGGAATTGCATAGCATACTTGCTAAAGAGGGTTGCTTGAATGAGGAGCTGGTGAAAAAAATAACCTGGGATTTGGTATCCGCATTATATTATCTTCACTCTCACAGGGTCCTACATAGGTATCATAGAAATGATTGATCTTTTAGTTATATTAATACGTTGACTTTTTTTTAAATTGCTATTTATGTGGTACTAGTGACCCACCCATGCCAAGGTTAAAGAAAAAACCTGTTAATCTGTTTGCTACAAAATTCACAAACTAACTTAATCAGCTAATATGAAGATTGCCTATAAATTTCATCAAAATCATTCTAGCCTTTAGAATACATAGGGTCATAAATAGATTTTTATATAAATAGATTAGTTTATTCCAATAACTAACTGTTAAGTTCAAATATATTAAAATATATTTTCCTTGCAAAAGTATATTAAAAGTAATAAGTTATGTTTCAGGGATTTGAAGCCACAAAATGTATTGTTGGATAACACAGGCCGAGCTAAACTTTGTGATTTTGGACTTGCTCGCATTATGACTAATGCTACCCATATCCTCACTTCAATTAAAGGTACACCATTATATATGGCTCCTGAATTGATTGATGAGAAACCTTATGACCATCAGGTACAAGAAAACTGTGTATTTATTTAACAAAAGTATATTAAGTATTTGAATTAAAATGTTTTTCGTTTTTTATGTTTCTACTCTCAACCAAATATAATTACATTTTTAACTTTAGTATGTAAAGTTAGTAATCGCTTAGTGGTATCATAAAGGAAATAACAATCAATCTATTCTAATATGAGTATTTTTTCTGGATTCCAACAATAAATATATATCTTTTACCTTTGACATGAATTATTGCATATCACTGTTTTACAAATCGATACCTCCCACGTAAGTTATTGTAAGCCACAAAATTGCCGTTAGCGTTTTTACTGAATACTACATGAATTTGCATTGCTTAATGCATTCAAAGTGAAAAAATACCAAAAATCTTTTTTTTTTTTCAAGGAAAGTTAGTAGTTCAAACTAAAACGGATTAAAAGTGCTCTACTGTAAAATTGTTATTTTGGGGTTACGACAACTTACGTGGGAGGTATCGAAATGTTTCATTACATATTTGTTGGTTATTTATTTTGTTAAAATGATTTTTTAATAATATATTTGTTTTATATTTCAGGCCGATTTATGGTCGCTAGGCTGTATAGTATATGAGTTGATGGCAGGTCAACCCCCATTCTGCACTATGTCTATCTGGCAACTTGTTCGAATGATCAGACACAAACCAGTGCAATGGCCTAGTTTTATTAGTCCTGAAGCTAGATCATTTTTGCAGGTAAGGTTGTTTAACTATAACATACATGGTCGCTGATAAGCAATACTATGTCAAGCCACATTGACTTGTTGTTTAAAGAAATATATATCCATTGTTCTTTTGATATAATAATACTCTTTTAATTTTAATAAAAGGTGTAATGTATTAAAATCAGATTAATATATTAAAAGTTTTATCTAATAATAAGCTTTTCAAATATATTAAATTATTCCATATTGCAAAATATTGAGCATAATTTAATAAGAAACTTTTTCTGAACTTATTTAGTTTAGGTGACTTAAAAATTTGTTGAAAACATCAATATCTGCGATTTTGAGTTTTTGTGGGATAAAACATTATGGCTATATATATATATATATATATATATATATATATATATATATATATATATATATATATATATTATTGCTATAAACATCCATATGTTATTTAGTATAATAGAAAGTTATGTATGAAAGCTAGCATTATAAATTTCTTTATATATAAGTTCAAAAACTTCAATATATGTAGATATGTAATTTAAAGTGGTGATTCAAATGTTGTAATTATTCTATAATATAATGTAACACCATTTTTTTTTAACGTAACACTAACACTATACTCAACATTTTAGTATGTTTCATTAAAAAATCATAAATAAATTTGATTAATAAGACAAATTCTTTTAAGTAAAAATTTGGAAGAATTTTTCAGAAAAATGTTAAATACTCTAAAACTACTTAATTTTAATATGACTTTGCAATGTATTTTTAAGGGGTTGCTACACAAAGACCCAGTAAAAAGGATGAGTTGGCCAGAAATATTAGAGCATCCATTCATAGCGGGACATGTATTGATATTACCAGAGGACAAGCAGAGTGACTCACCTTTCACTAAACCATTATCATGCAGCCAACAGGAAGCTAAATTCCTACAGACGGAGAAAATGAGTAAAAACTCGAAGCTAGCTAACAAGTATGTTAAATAGTTCGTTTTTAAGAAACAAACATATATTTTATTATTAAGCGTTTAATTAAAACTTTTTATAGTTAAACTAATGAATAAAGTTTAATTGTTAAATTAAATCAACACTGTGATTTATCTCAAATTATTGTTAAAAATTTTTGTTTATTTTAAATTGCACACTCTATTTATTTACTGCAAGCACTATAGCATAGCATACTATAGCATTTATTTTTTTTATGAAGAATTTTTTTAAATTATTATGTATGTTGACAGAAACATGAAAACAGAAAATGAAATAAAAGCCGAAACTAGGGAACATGATTTGAGAAATGTTCGTGGCGTCATGCAAGCAATGGAGTTTGTTCCAATGTCTGATGATGATAGTGTAAGAGCAACAAGTGCATTTAGTGTAAGAGACAGTTTAAAAACGGATGACGAAGACCAATCACAACCAATAACAGCAGCCAATGCTAAGTTATTAAGACACGAATTTAATGTTATGAATAATTCAAATCTAGTTGTGTGTAATCTGGAAAAAAATTTAGCTCAATTAATGGCTCATCCAAAAAATGACTTTAACAGAATGCATAAAATAGATGAAGAAAAACAGGATATTCAAAAAGACACTACAAAGGAAGTAGAAGTTGACACAGAAAGTGAGAAGCCAGAAGCCATGGATATAAAACAAAAGTCTAAAGCATCAGACACTGCATCTCAAAGTTTGGAAAATCCAAAAAGTTCAACGAAATGCAGTAGCGAAGTTAGTTCTGGATTGAGTAAAAGTGTCCCACCATCTTACAAGCAAAAGCTATTGCAGTTCTCGAGAGATAAATTAAGGTTTGGCAGCGGTGGTAATAGATTAACGAGAAGTATTAAAAGATCATTCCATTTTAGTAGAAGTTTAGACAAAAATAAGGAAAGTCAAAGGCGAACCAGTGAACCCACAATAGAAATTCTCAGTATTGTTGAGAAGAAAACTGACACAGACAAGATTAGATATTCTAAGGAAGATAAGGATGAAGATATTGAAAAGTGTGAAGTAATTGATGAAACCCCAGATGACAAAGAGATTGCGAATAATGATTGTATTGTTAAAAAAGAAGAAAAACATGAAGGTAATTATATGTTGTATTTAAATTATACTATATAAACATAATACGTAGTATTTAAATTTTGTAGATACACAGTTGATATTTTCTACCAAGTCTGTTAATGAACATATAAAAATCAAATATCAAATTTGTGTAATAAAAATAATATATATCAAAATATTCTCATGAAGGCTATCCTTTTTTAAAAACAAACATCCAAAAGTATGATGGTCAGCAGACAATTGTAAAATTTTCTTTTATTTTTATAGAAAAAGAACCATCAACTATAGAACTAGAAGAGTGGGAAGCATTTCTGAACTCGAATATTGCTGAAGTAATGGAAGGCGACGTGGAGTCACTAACACAACTGAATATGGTATTTACTGTTTATTTTTTTATATTTCATACTAGCTGCTTCCACGGGTCGTTTGCATTTATGGTTACTGTTACGCCTCTAGGAGTCGCAGCATAATGTAATATAGCCAATATTCTCCCTTAAACTTACCAACATATTTTAACTCTTCAGCTTTATAATATTAGCATAGATTAAATTATAGATCATAAAATAATATACCTATTAAAAATATATAATTTTGCGATAAATAGAATACATTAAAAATATTTTCCATCATAATTTTCAATATTATCATTGGTCAATTAACCATTCATTGATAAATATGGAGATAACTCGCTCTTATACATTCATTTATTATAGATAGGTTTAAAAATTATACTATTATACTAAATTATACTATTCTACAAAGACGTGCTTGTGGTCTCTATGACAACAATAATATTAACGCTTATTTATTTTTTTTGAAATTAAATATTTCATTCTCTCTCATTTCACAATGCATTCTCATTTCACGATTTATATAGATGATATGAAAATCTTGTTTGTTTTTTTCTTATTATTCACTAAATGCCAGAACTGCAAAAATATCTGATTCTTTGCTTTTTTTCAATTTCAATATTTGTTCAAGAGATAATGTTAGTGCAGCAAATACAAAATTTTCTAAATATTACGTAAGTCTTATAAAAACATTTGACGTCTATTTTTTTCAAATATTGTCGATTTTCTTATAAAATCGATAATTGCATAAAAAAATAAGTAGCACTTACGAAAGCAAATTGCTTGAGCAGGCTTTACTGTTATGAAATCGATCTTGAAAATAGTGACGGCTTTTAAAAATAACAATGCATTTGTGGTCTAAGTTAGCTTTGAGTATTCGTGCGTTAAACGCTAAGTGTACGAAAAATGTTCTTGACACACATTACTATTTTGTATTCTATGTCGTTTTGTAATAACGTTGGGGATATTCGTTGGATTATAGTTTTAAATAAATTGTTCTCACGATACAGAGACGTTATCATGTTCTTTTTGTTTACATTATTTTTTTATAATAATCTAGCTTTTGCTCGCGAATTCGCACGCGATAATATATATTTTGTTTTAAAGTAATACGCGTATACAAGATTCATTCGGATGGGTCAGTATGAAGAAATCAGAACCTATAAGAACTACAATACTAAATACAATGTTATTGATTTAGAAGTTAATGATTTGCATTCAAAGATTCGCAGACAAATTCAACACGGTTCGGAAATTAAAAAAAAACTAAATATGAATGGCAATCTTAGTGTTTAATAATAAGAAAGTGTTTCATTTTAATATTTTTTTTATAGGCAATGTTTGAAATCCAGTTTTTTAAATTTCAAAATCGGTGACATGGTTCTATCCCTGAACATAGATTTCTCCATACTCCTTATGTATTCCATGTAGCTTATGACCATTTAGAATAGTGTACCTTTTAAACGATACTATATTTTTTTAAATAGATTCAGTAGTTCCGGAGTTTATTTCGCAGATATACAATTCGCTCTATATTTATTATATAAGTATAAACTCTAAACAATGTTACTCATAATCATAAATAAAAAATTATAAACGACGATTCTAAAAATGATAAAAATGGCCAAATTAAATTTAATCAGGAGTCTTAACTTCTGCTCATACCTTTCTTCACTTCATCTTTTATTCCTCTCTAATCTGGGATCGTATTTGTGGTACCTCTGTGCGTGACCAAGGGCGGTGGTGATCACTTGAAATCAGATGTCAAGCCTGCTCGTTTGCTAGCTATTTTTATATATGAGAAAAGACAGAGTTTCGGCTAATAATATTAGTTGGACGCTGATAAGCAATACTATGTTACTCCACGCAAACTTCATTTTGGGAAAATGGCATTTAATAATGTCAAAAAGATTCGTAATCAAGTTTAAAGAAGTGTGGTTGTACCATCTTTTCTTTTCTATTCTGATAAAAGGTAGAGTGAATTAAAAGGAGATTGATATTAGTTTATAAAATAAATAAGATTATTGCATATTGCAAAATATGGTATATACGTCAGTATTCTAAATATTAAATCAAGAATTTTTTTCCGTACTTATTTAGTTTCGAAAACAAAAAAAATTGAGTAATGATAAATACTTGACGCATTATCAGAATATATTAATATCGCCGAATTGGACTTTTTGTGGCTTGACACATTATTGCTTATCAACGTCCAGTTATGATTAGGGTATAAGTGGTACAGTGACGATGGTGTCAGGTGAGCATGGTGGTGGGCGTGGTGGGCGTAGCGGCGCGCGGCGCAGGCGGTGCGCGCGTGTGTGGCGCCGTGGCCGCGCTGCTGGCGCTGCCCGCGCTCTCACACGCGTTGCCGCGGCACACGCTGCTCAACATGCAGGACGTGAGCACTTTGCACATACACTACGTATATCAGACTCTGCGTATCTCGTACGCTACATACTTCAGACACTACATAGTACTTACGCTGCATACTTTATCCTTTACATACTCTGTACGGAAGAGCCGAGATGGCCTAGTGGTTAGAACATGTCGAACACAACTGATGATTGCGGGTTCGGCGGTGAAGAAAAACATTGGGACTGAAAAACATCAAACATACATGTGACGGAAGAAATTCTGACACATGTATAACTGCCAACCCGCAGTGGAGCAGCGTGGTGGATTAAGCTCTAAAGCCTACTCCTTGAGAAGGCCCATCAGCAATGGTACATTTACAGGCTGTTTCATTTCTTTACTACTTTATACTACACTACACACTTTATACACTACCAAGGGTTTATTTATAAGCATATTCGTATGCTGGGGTGCAGCACAACATAGTTCAGAATTGGTGAGCCGCGCCTGACATGTATATAGTTTGTGTGTGTGCGTGTGTTCTTACTGTGGTCACAAGTGTGCTTCGCACGTGCCTGCTTTACAGCAAGTTTTCTCTGCTCTGCACTGCAGAGAACTGTGTCGACTGCGTTTCAGCATACGCTTAAGTCGATATAAGTATGTACGGTCATAATCAAGACAAAGTCTGTTGTGACAATTCATTCAATTATTAATAATAGCTCCTGGTTGTAGCCAACTTTCATTTCACTGACACAATCAGAAAAGTTCTACACTCTCACTATCATAGCATTTTGCAACACTAAGTGAGTAAACCAAAAGCCCAAAAAAAATTTAAAGAAATAACTATAGGTTTTAGGAATGTTTCTGTGTCCATTATAACTTATGACTATAAGGACTACTTGAAATACACATATCAGTTAAAAATTAAGCAATATCGTTTTAAACAGCGAGATTTATGGAAACATCAAAATGCAATGTATCAATTTTTGTGTCTACCTCGCTAAATAATCATAGTTTTGTCTATAAACAAATAATACGCGTTGATTATTTTATGCATTTACTTGCTTAAGAAAGTAAATTTACCAAATTCATCTTTCTGCCACATGAAATTGGAAAAAGTTACAAATTAATATATCAATACGCATATATATTAAGTTATAGGCATTAAATTTATATGGACTGGTTCTCCATCAATTAATGTATCGATAATATTTAGTAAATTGATAAATTCGTTCAATTATGTAACCAGGTTTACCTCGAAGCGAAAGTTGTTTACAACTTTGTGGCCGCAATAAACACGCTAATGAAAGACAGCAAAGATACTGACGAAGGGGCCGAAGAAAGGTAATTAAATTTTTGTACACTTAATTTCTTTTCGTTAAAAGATTTCTTAAATTGTATATACTGTTTTGATTTTAAAAGAGTAATCATTGAGTTTCTTGACGGTTTTTCTCGGTAGGAACTATATTCCGAATTTGTGGTGGTTATGTTTAAAAGATTGATTTGTATATTCGACGATTCAAAAGTTCTTTAAAGTATACTTTGAATACGAATAATATGATACTAAAGAATATAGTACATTTTGAATTTAAAAGACATATTTCTCCTTCTATTTAAGGTGTTATTTTGACCGTAAGTATGACCAACTATCAACGATTTCTGTATACTCAATGTAACATTGTAAATTGTTAGAATTTAATATGATTATGATTTGATTTTAAATAGCCATTTCGTTGAATTTCCAGGTGTTAGTTTTAATAAATAGATAAATTTAAATAAACCTTAGACAATATAATCCTATACTTCATTTGAGATATCTTATAATGTATTTTGCAGGTGATGATTTGAACCTGTTTCCATTGTCGAACCACATTTAAAAAAATGTACTTGAATTGTAATTTTGTGGTTTTTATTAAACAGCCGATAAATCCGCCAGCTGCGTAGTTGCTTCGTAAATCATTAATAACTAAATACATTATTTTATTGATTCATTAATTGGCTCATACTATGTTGCACGAAGGTTGGCTAATGACTTGAATTAACCTTTTACTGGTAAATAATCTTATGACAATAAAATAATATAAAGCGCTAATTTACCTCTATTGTAAGCTATGAGAATACATAACGATTATTACTACCGACCAAAAATGTTGTACCGTGTAGTGTCATGGTTCGTACAAAGTGTTACGCACTAATGTTATTGATTTGAAGATGAGTAAAAAATACAATGAATTTGGGTTCATCCGTTGCGAGTCAATTCGCAAGTTCTTGAGATGCGTCGTGCGAGCTTGTTGATTTATGCGATGCGACATCGTATCGCAGTTTTGTGTTTGAGCCCTAATGCTTTAGTTTCCCAGGAGTACAGCCCCGTATTATTAAGTTCGTTTACGTTGCACTACCCATCTGAAATTTGAATTTTTGATGTATCATCCTGTTGTAAATTAAGAGGTCGTCATATTTTCAATTGTGATATTAAAACATTTAATAAAAAAAGTATATATAAAAGAAGTCGTTTTTTATAGATGGAAACCATGTATATTATAATAAATGTCATTGAAGTTAAGATAGCTATTTAAAACAAGTTACAAGGATAAGGGGACTAAATAATCCTAAAATGTTTTCTTTTCTCATTATGCGAGCAAATGAATATTTCTATTGAAGCGAATAAACGTAAACGGGAATGACTATACGGGGCGGGTATCCTAGGAAACCAAATCTTTATACAGGACAACGTCTGTCGGGTTAACTAGTCGTTGATAATTCTCAGAGTGCAAGGCGTGAGTCGTATGGTGGAAGTGTGTTCGTGGCTGTGCGTGCGCTCGTGCCGCGCCGTGCGTCAGTTCGCAACTGCAGTGGCGACGTACAATGCGCACCCTGTATTCACGAATTTGCTCGCTTTGTGTAAGTTGATTTTACGTATCGTTTATCTTTTATTATTTTTTTTATATAAAAATAACTATCAAGGCGCAGGCGGGGCAGTTTTTTATGACATCGGCACCCATGGTCATTTACAGCGGCAGCGGAGCCACAAATGGCACGAGTGGCAGCTTAAGAAGGAATAAGGGATGTCAGAGAAAAGGAATCGGAGGTTAAATTTTTGGACTCTCGCACTTATCGTACGAAATAGCTATATTAGCTACTTCACGCTGATTTTCTCCGAGAGTAAGGTACTGGCCTAGTCGTACCAGATCGTAAACGAACTGTAGCCAGATTAAGAAGTAAATATTTATACAAATATAAATGTACCGCGATCAAGAATCGAACCCAAAAGTAAAGGCGCCAATCTTAATATAGAATTGACACTCAGTTATAATAAAAAATAATTTGTTTAGCTCTTTTTATGAACTGTTTAACGTAGTTTAATTCGGCTTACGTTCTAATTAAAAGGAATATGTTTAATCCTCGCTTACGTTTACAATTAAATCATTCGATCGATTAACATGAGTTGCTAATCCTGACTCTAATTACTTCTTATTGCCTTACTGACTTTGATTTGTTTATTGTGGTTTGATAATGTCAGCAAGGGATTAATTAATAGAATACATTGTTCTAATCATAGATTTTATACATTCATAAAACTATTATTTTATCAACAATTTTCATTACTCCCATAGAAAGCATATTCTATCTTTATCGTATTTTTGGGGTTTTTAGAAGATAATATCACATTTACCAGTAACAAACCCATCGACCGATAACCGAAAGCCTATAATTTTCGTTCGCAGATGCCAAAGCGCCGCGAATAGGATTGAATATCGTTGGTATCCTAATAACAGTTTTGCAAGATCTGCCAGAACACGCCGATGTGGTTGAGAAGATATTATTCGAAGACAACAATTTCAACTTCATGAGACTTCTAGAACAAACTAGCGACGCTCTGAGAATGAGAGTCTGTATTCTAATAAGCTTGCTTTGCACATTCTCCTGCACTGCGTTTTCAGCTGCTATGGAATCGAAGTGGACTAAAAAGGAAACGGAAAATCTTGAATCGTTACAGACTCATTGTAATGTAACCCTGAATAGGGCAGCTAGGTTGGCAACTAAGGAACTCAGCAATATGCCTTTTTATTTGAGCTGATCAATGAATTATGAACTGGAGAAATTTTGGTCTTTTCGAATAAAGTGATGGATAATTAAAAGAAATAACAGTGATCAAATGGTGTCAACTGGGCGTGCGTTGGTCATAAATGGTAACCGTAACGCATATCCATACGAGCCTATAACAACCAATATTGCTTTAGAAACACCTTAATATTATAAAATTATGTAATAGTAAAAATTGGTATCCCGTTAATATATAAAATTCTCTATCATCTGTAAATACCACAAAATCTTAAATAGAAGCTTTTTCTATTAATATTTTACGAAACTTCCTATGCTACTCTTTTACAATTATAAGTAGTAAATTTGAGTTTTACACTAGCTGCGTCCTCTGGTTTTCCCTTACAGGATAAAAAACGTTAATCCCGAACTTAAGCTATTTTTTTTTCTGTATATCATTAAAATTAAGCTGTAACAGCTTGAATAAAAATACCCCTTACATTCGATTTTTACCATCAAAATTGTAATAGAAAAGTATTACTACTATTAAAAAAATATTTTTTAGTAGTTAAGTATTACAATAGAACAAATTTAATTATTGGAATACTGTGTGAGATAATAATGGGCATTATTTTTTATATTCCATAATTTTTTTTTTACAATAAGTAATATCGAAAGTGAAGATAAATACTTAAAGCCAATGCAGCAAGCTATATAGCAAATACACTCGGCCTCTCAATAGTATCGAAAAAACAAAAGCTGTCGGTAGGAACGCTGGTTCTTTCGCTTAACATTTAAACAAACAAAATAATAAACAAGCTATAACATAGTAAACGAATTTAAAGAATTCTCTCTTCAGCGCCAAGTATACGTTTACTTCACTCTCTCACTTTTTCGTCCCTCTGCCTCTTTCTAATTGTGTCGGTCGGACACTTTCCCGTGTAGCTTCTGTCCGCCAACATCCTATATAAGGAATTTTGTTTCAAAAATTCAGCTAAAGCTAATGTAATGTAATCGTTGCCTAAAGATAAAAAGTCGTACTATCATAATAGTTGTACTACTCTAGCAAAGAATATTGCTTATAGATAATAGATAGATAGAAAATAGATTTGCTTTTGTCAATTATCCTCCTATTATCAGAGTGAAGACATTTTTAAAGCATAAAATTGTTACATGTTTATTCTAATGTTAGTCAAGTTTTGTTGCGATCACGATGAAAATAATGTCCGATTGATAGATTGAGCATTGAAATAATAAATGTATTTAAAGTTTGGCACATTGAAATAAAATTATATCCATGACTACGATCACTGTGAATTAAAAATAATTGAAGTGTGTGATTTAAATCCGTTTAAATAGTTTTATTTCAGTATTGAAATATTTTTAAAATCCATTAGTCCAGAACGTTATATACCTACAATAAATTTGACGTCATTCTGACATCAATCTTTGCCTAAACTAGTTGGAATAAACATGTAAATGAACTGTTAAGGCTTGCGCAGACGAGGGAAATTCTTTAGATAACATTTTTTTGTGTCGAAATAGATTGTTGAAACTGATTAATAACGCATAAGGAACCAAAAAGTATCTCGTAATAGTCTCCGATTAAAGGTTTTATTTTGTGACGCTTCCGGGATATAAGTCATCGGCGGACAAAAGTCCCTCGCCTTCGCAGGCCATTATAAAATGTATTTTATAATATTAGTAATTTCAAAAACCGTCTTCAAAAGCAAAATATGCAATTTCCGTTACTTGGATGACATAATAATTCCAATTATTTTAATAAAAATATAGGACAAAATAATTTTTAAAGTGGGTTAAGTAATGACGGAGTTCTGAGGTAACAATCATTAACAAAAATACACTAAGAATTGAGGACGTCCTCCTTTTTTGAAGTCGGTTGAAAACTAAAACTTTTACAAGCAGAGCTACAAAGTTTTGAAACAAAAATACTACACTATAGATCGTAAACTTTCTGATTTAGTGGTCATTGCACCCGGTCAGTCGCGACGGGGTTTAGTTTAGGGTGAAAGGGATAAAGTGTAGAAGTTCTACAAACTAAACCGCCTGTTTCGCTAACGTATGTAGTGTTTAGAATTTTGAATAAGACAAAACGCAAAACAAATGTGATTGTAATGATAAATTATATAAGGTGGCGCAAAAGTAACGTCTTAGAATGAATTGGCTGCAATTTTGTTATAACAGTAAAAATAACTGGTCAAGTGCGAGTAGGACTCGCGCACCGAGGGTTCCGTACAAACTTATAGAAATCTATATAAGACTAACCCATATACGCCATTTGTGGTCTTCATCATCAGTTCCAACATAAGTTACTATCAAAAATACCTAAATCGGTATACGCTTGCCTATAATATTTGAGGAGTTCCCTCAATTTCTCCAGGATCCCATCATCTGATCCTGACCTGAAGACAATGAGACCACCTTGGAAGTATACCTTTTCAAACAAAAAAAAAATTTGAAAATCGGTACCCAAATGGCGGCGTAATCGGCGAACAAACATAAAAAAAAATTAAATACAAGGTCGAATTGAAAACACTCCTTTTTAGAAGTCGCTTAAATATAATCAAATATTATGTAAATATGGATCACTTGCCAAAAACTATTTTGGAACTACTTAGGAGCACTTTAATTTAAAACACGATCATGGATGCAATCCATGGAAACACAAAACTTTATTTTAAGTACTAATACACCTTATACTTACCAAAAAGCAAAGTTATAGCGCGATTCAGGATACACCTAGCGCCATCTCTTGACAATTTCAATGAACTAACTTGTTGACTTTGACATTAACAACATAATTATATTATATTTTATTCTCGTTTTATTTTTATTTATATTATACTACACTCCACTACCCTTGCACTACGTTCGTAAAATATTTAGATTTACATTATGAATCAAAATATCGATATATATATTAGTGTTGCCAAGACGAAAATAATTAGTCCTTAATTCGAACAAAACTAATTGTTTATTTATAAATAACTAATTATATTACTAATAACCAGAAGACTTATATGTGTAGATAAATAAGTAAATTAAATAACTCGATCTGTTTGAATTTAATTTTAAAATTTTCGTACTAAGTCAATACGAGTACTTAAATCAAATTGCGTGAAGCTCTTATATTGAATGTTAATTACGTAATGACGTTATAAATCGACGATAAAACTTTTAAATGAAAAGTTTATTTTATAATTTTTAGCGCGTTTAAATAATAATTAAAATAAAAATTTTTATTAATCGAGCAGAATTATATCACAGTTAATGTCATAATGTTGTAATAGATGGCATTACCTGTACGCTGCATCGCGCTATCATTTTGTTAGCTGCGATATATAGATTGCATTGCGTTGTTTATAAAGGTTTGCTGCTTTTTAATGTTTTCGTATTGATTCAAATTTCTTCTCAGTGTTTGTAAAATTGTTTTTTTGACCATGGTCAACTTCTATGTTAATTTGTTACAAGTACATATAATTTTAATTCTAAGATTAATATATTTTCCGCTTGATCAATTTACAACTTGATACATTTACGCGTTCCTGAGAAAAAGGTTGAAAGACAGACGTACAGACTGACAGACACACGAACAGAAATTTACAGTTTTCGGATTTTTTCCTTTATGTATACTAAAGGACCTTGCTCCTGGCCAAATTTCATAATGCTTGGTCAATGGGAAGTACCCTATAGGTTTTGATTCCCTTGCGAAAACGTTAAAAACGCTATCATACTTAAAATATGTGATATAAATGACCGTATCTTTTGATTGCGTTAACTTAGAAGTTTGATTTTTTCACAGCTCTTAGTAATTACAACTCTGAGTACTTGGCGTTGATAAAAATTTGTTACCTTCACGCGTTTCTGAGAAAAAGGTTGAAAGACAAACTTACAAACAGACAAACATACATACAAAAATTTACAGTTTTCAGATTTTTTCCTTTATTTGTACCATAAGATCTTACTTTTTGCCAAATTTCATTGTGCTAGGTCAATGGGAAGTACCCTGTAGGTTTTGATTCCCTTGCGAAAACGCTAAAATTGTCAAAATATACGACATATTTTCCATTATCTTTTGATTGCGTTGACTTAGAACTTTAATATTTTCACGGCCGCATGTCATCGTAGACTTGAGTATATGATATTAATTTCAACATGATACGTCTATGCATTTCTGAGAAAAAAGGGTTGACATCCCGACAGACAGACAGACAGACAGACAGACAGACAGACAGACAGACAGACAGACAGACAGACGGACAACAAAGTGATCCTATAAGGGTTCCGTTTTTCCTTTTAAGGTACGGAACCCTAAAAAGCTCTGTTTTCATCAAAAATTTTATTTGTAAGTGCATTATTGGTTACATTACTTGGAGAAAATTGTATCGCTCAAATGGTCATCTCCCGAATTGATGTATAATTGCCCTCGTTTTACGGCATTTTTAATTGTTGCTCGCAAAACATCTCCCTCCAAATTGGCGATTTCTTCAATTTAGTTTTCTTGAGAAGTCCATTGCTTATTGACAATTTATTTACTACTAGCGGCCCCTCACGGTTTCACTCGCGCTTAACGTAGCACTTTCAACTTAAAACCCCCGTTTTTATTGTTACGCCTTAAAAGAATCATCATGCAAAATTTGAAACTCCTAGCACTTGTAGCTTTTGAGATTTTGTGATGAGTGACCCTCCGCTTGTTTCGCTTTTCACAATAAAAGGTAAAGTAAAAGCCTATGTCCTTTCTCAGGGTCTAAAGATCGTCTGTGCCAAATTTCATCAAAATTGAGAGGTTTAAGCGGGAAAGCGTGACAGACAGCGTTACTTTCGCATTTATAATATTAGTAGGGATATATCCACATCACAAAAGTCAAAGCACACTAACATTTGGCGCCATCTGCCAAAATTGCGTCCAATTCAAACTATGACATTACTTTTGCGCCATTCTGTATAATTGACACACTTATTACAATATTATGAATTGTTAATAAAATGAATCGACATTGAAAATTAATGTTTATACTATATATTTTTTTGTATATAATTAGTACGGATGATGAATCTCATTCATGTTGTATTTTAAGAATTGATAACGTGCCATAATTACTTAAATAAACACGTATGGACAATAAAATGTTTTTTCTTAATTCCTCCTAATGATACGATGATAAATGACTAAAATATATCTGTGTAAGAATTATGAAATACTTCGTAAAGGCAGCGAAATGGTTCGAAATGAAATCACAAACATTTCAAAATCGATGGGATCAATGAACGCTAAATTGTTTTAAACGATTACAGAAATTTGATAACGTAATTTCGGGTTGAACCGCATTTAGTGCGATAATTCGTGTAATGCATCTTTCGCAATCGTTTGGACCTTATTTATTGGCCATTGCCGGCAGTGTATTCACATCAAGATCAAAAACCTACGATATATACAGGTTTTGCCCATTCGTTGTTTGTTTTAAATGTGGGCGTTGCACTTTATGGTAGTTAGTAGTTACATAAGGGAGGTGATCGGCCGGCCTCGCGCCGGTCGCTGCGTGCATTCACCGCCTATAATATAATATGCATATTCAAATTTTCTAATGTGCATATAATATATTACCACCACGCCCTAACTAAATACTCACAATGTAGGTAAACGGCAAAATCCGCATACTGACAGATTTGTACGGAATTTACGACCATGGAATTTAAATGGACATTTTGTTAGTTCACGTAAAGTTCGTTGTGTAGTTGGTACTTTTGTTTTGATGTGATATTATTTATGAGTCGTTTTCCATTACTTTTTGTGCCTCGAATTTATTTAAACGACTAAACTTATTTATACTAATAAAATATTACTCGGTTTTAGTCGAGATATTACGAATCAATCAAATATCGAAGGTTACATAACACGTATCTACATACTTACTAATGTACTAGTAGTATAGAGGCCAACGTTCATATATTTTTAATACATCTTTAGCACAATATCTTTTGTCTATGATAAAACTTTTATACTAAGATTTTTGGATTACTTTTATCTCTTATTGTCTATGACACAGACATGGATATATCAAGTAACCGAAATTAATATCGATTATTATAAGTTTGACACATAAATTTAAAACTTATCTGTTTCTATTTGAGTCACCTCATGAAATAAAAAAAATACATTTCTATGTAAGATTACGAGATAAATTGAGATTACGAGCTAATACGTATGCATTAATATTAAACTCAAACTCAAACTCAAAATATACTTTATTCAAATAGGCCTTTGCAAGCTCTTTCGAATCGTCAATTTACAAATTTGTGATGTCAGTTCTACGTGAAGCTACCACCGGCTCGGAGTGTGGACTCTACTGAGAAGAGCCGGCGAGAAACTCAGTAGTTACTCTTTTAAAAATATTTTTGTACAATACTGTTTGATACAATTAGCTACAGTTATCCTGCGAGAATATCAACGCCCTATTATTCCACGCGGTTTTATCATTAATGTAGTCATATACTGAATAGTATGCTTTTTCTATTAATGATTTTTTTATGTAAACTTTAAATTTAAGAAGTGGCAAATTTAATATTGTTTCCGGGATTTTATTATAGAAGCGTATACTTTGTCCCATAAAAGACATATTAACTTTGCGCAGTCTGAAAGTAGGAGTTCTTAGCTTATCTTTACTTCGTGTGTGTATGCAATGTTTGTCACTGTTCCTTTCAAAAGTATTAATATTTTGGTGGATGTACAAAATATTGCTGTAAATATATTGAGATGGAACTGTAAGTATGCCTATCTTTTTAAAAACATTTCTAAGGGACTCCCTAGCTCCGAGATTATAAATAGCTCGAACGGCTCTTTTTTGAATAATAAAGATGTTTTCAATGTCAGCGGCGTTACCCCAAAGTAAAATACCGTAAGACATGATGCTATGAAAATAGCTAAAATATACTAGTCGAGCCGTATCAATGTCAGTTAATTGTCTAACTTTTCTGACCGCGTATACTGCGGAGCTAAGTCTTCCCGCAAGGGATGCCAAATGAGTTTTCCACTGAAGCCCAGAATCCAATGCTATTCCCAGGAATACGGTGTTGTCAATAATTTTAATAGTTTCATTATTTAATAGAAGATTAAAATTTTGTTTATTTACATTCGGCAACGAAAATTCTATGCACTTGGTTTTTTTGGCATTTAATGCTAAGTTATTGGTAGTAAACCAATTTTGAACAAGGAATAATGCATTGTTTACATCGTCATAATTATCCTTCTTCCTGTCAACTTTAAAAATTAATGAAGTATCATCAGCAAACAATACAATATCACAAATGCCATTCACGTAAAAAGGAAGGTCATTAATGTATATTAAGAATAGAAAAGGACCCAAGATTGACCCCTGTGGAACACCCATCTGTAATGTAGATCCCGAGGATCCTTTACCGTTAACAATCACCTGTTGAACTCTTCCACTCAGGTATGAAGCAATTAATTTCAAAGCCTCATCTTTCACACCATAATGATTAAGCTTTCTTAAAAGCGTTTCATGTATAACACAATCAAATGCTTTAGATAAGTCACAAAAAACGCCAATAGCATTTTGTGACTTTTCCCAAGCACTATAAATATGCTTGAGTAGAGCGATCCCCGCATCTGTTGTGGAACGACCTTTGGTAAAACCATATTGTTCACTGTGGAAAATATGGTTTGCGTTAAAATACGCGAGAAGTTGATTTAAAACTATTTTTTCAAAAATTTTGCTTAAGGACGGTAAAATAGAAATTGGACGGTAATTGCTCGGATCGCTCTTACTTCCAGTTTTAAAAAGGGGCAACACTTTACTGTGCTTCATTAGGTCTGGGAACGAACCTACGTCTATACATTTATTAAAGATAAAAGCTAAATAAGGGGCAATATTGTATATTATGCTGTTAATTAATTTCACCGAGATGCCCCACAGATCGTTTGTTCTCTTTATTTTGAGTGATTTAAATGTTTTGATAATATCTGTAGAAGTAACGCGTTCAAATGAAAATTGCATACTACATTTATTAACATTATGTTCTAATAACTTAACTGCAGCAAGAGGGGATGATTTCAAAGTTGATGTTATTTTACTAGGTATTTTTGCAAAATAGTCCTCAAAAATATTTGCCACTTCTATATCCGAATTAATGCGCTTGTTATCAATTTCTAACTCTAGTTGTGTGCTTTGGAATTTTGGTTTCCCAGTCACACTATTTATAACATCCCATGTTGCCCGTATTTTATCATCCGAATTTAAGATTTTATCTTTAATATATGACGACTTTGCACATGAACACACTGCTTTAAATATTTTTGAATATTTTTTTACATATTCTGTGAAGTTAAAGCTATGATTAAACCGCTTCATACCGTATAATTCATACAATTTATTTCTACTTTTATATATGCCTGTGGTAGCCCAATCACTAAACTTTAGTTTGCCGCTTCTATTGAGCGTTCTGGTTTTGAAAATATTATTAAATTCCCTTAAAAGTAATTCAAAAAATGATTTGTAAAGAGAATCCGGATCTTGTAAGGTCATATTTAAATTCAATAGTTTATGAGCCACCATTTCTTTAAAACAAATTACTTTTTTCAATGTAAATGGTCTACATACTGTTTTTTGTGTAGTTTTAATTATATTATCTACCAATGTAAACATTTGACCACAGTGGTCAGAACTTAATTTATTGATAATATGTTTTTCATTTACTTCACAGTGACAAAATACATTGTCTATACACGTGGCAGACTGGTTTGTAATTCGAGTTGGTTCAGAGAATAAATGTACTAAATTAAAAGCTTTAAATAAATTAATTAATCTCACACAGGACGTTGTTTCTTGTAATATGTCCACATTAAAGTCACCACACACAATAACAGTTTTAGTTTTGCAAATTTTTTTTAATATGTCTTCCATAGTGAATTCGAATAAATCAAATTCTCCTAACGGTGGACGGTATACGCAAACTATAATGTATCGTTGGAATTCAACGCAGGACACTTCAATAGTACGTTCGATAGAGAGAGACATAACATCTTCACGCGGTTTACAAACAATGTCATTACGTACTAATATCAATGAGCCTCCCCGGATAGCGTTCACTCTGACGAACGAACTTGACAAAGTATAGTTTTCAATATTTAACAACTCATACATTTTTAGCCAATGTTCTGTAACACAAAATACATGTACATTAAAACGTGTAAGAAAAAGTTCGATTTCATTTTCTTTGCCACCTAAACCTTGTATGTTCTGATGTACAATATTAATATTAAACGGCTTAGGTTTTGTCTTACTACCTAGTTTAAATTAGATTTTAAAATGTCAATATTATTATTATTATTATAACAAAAGTTATAATTTGTAAAAGGGGAATTGTATATATTATATGCTACTAAAGTAGCAATCTGTCTTCTGTACCTTAGTGGCAGATACATAGTATCCTTAGTCAACTTAAAACTAGATATAAATTTATTAATGTCAAAAAGTATAAAAGCGTCGCTATGACGATAAGTCAAGTTATATATACAAAGATTTAAGTTATATATGTGTTTATTCTCTGCATCTGATAAACTACAGGAATATGGAAATGCAACTACAGGAATATGGAAATGCAAAAATTATTAAAATCTAACTTAAAATACGTGTTTCATGTCTGAATATTATACGCAAATCGGTATGTACCGCAATTAATTACTTTAATGTAAAATAATAACATAATGGCTTCTTTTTAATTCATATCTATTTCACATAAAGTTTTCCCTAATAGTGTTTACCATAATATTGTTTTGTATTTAAAGCTCTACAACCTTTTTAATAAACAGTGATTAATTAATTGACTTAAAAAAGATGAGCTTGGTTTGTTAAAAACTATTATTTAACTAGAAAATTTTTGGAAAGTATTTATAATAAATACTTTCTTAAATTTTCGCGATATCGCAAATATCATCTTTACAGCGATCGTGATCACAGCGATCGTCTTCAAAACGTCGGGACGATAAAAATATTGAATATATGTGATTTAAATCTGTTCAAAATTGTTTTAATGGTGTAAATAATGTTTTTGTACTATGATGACCCGTGTCTGATAAGTAATTTAAACGGTGGTCCCGTTTAAATTACACAAAATAATAAGATTATTAAAATCGGTTCACAGTGAGCGAAGATATAGCATAATTTATTAAAATAGCCGAATTGAGAACCTCCTTTTTGTCAAAGTCGGTTAGAAAATTAATTGATCGTAAATTAACCAAAGTAAATATTTTTATATTATTGTAATCGCTATCATAACAATATTACTAATTAAGATTTCATGGTATGATGTTATCTATCTCTTATCATTTATATAGCCGTGTGCTTAATATAAATTAATTAAGATAGCGTCGGAAAATTTACTATGTAATGACGCAGAGGAAATCTACGACATTATTAAATTATTAGGTCTTAGAATATTCATACGATTTCGATAAAACAACATAATAACGATTATAGCTATTTCACTATTTATTTCCTTCGCGGTTTTGATTACAAATAAAACCTATCGGTTGATATGGAGTTTCGTTTCTGTTTTATTGTTTCGTTTCATTGCACCTTGTTAGAGTTCGATGGTATATCACCTTTATTCTTTTATTATAAAAAAAAAATGATACGTATATGATTTAGGAAAACAATTTTACTGTTAAAATTTGTCTTCAAGTTTCTTACCTTTTAAAACAATAGTAGATAGTTTGTATTTTGTTTTAAACTAAGGATTTAGCGAAATATGATTGTAAAAAAATACACATGTGGCGCTATTTACATGCAGGTGAAAATTACGATAATCGAAATAAACGAAAATGTCCTTGCAAAAATATTTTATCTTTAGATTCCGTATCAATAATATCGCGATTACGGTATTTTCGTACGATAACGAATTTCGTATTGAAATTTTAGCGTGCAGGCTGATCACGTAGTTATTTGCGCGATCGCTGTGAGTTCATTGACCCATCGTATTCACTGTACCATTGGGTCACGAGTATTTTGACAACGCAGCGCGGAAATTATCTAATCGGCACGCGGCCGCGAGGACGTGGGGCCAACGACTTGGGGACCGTTTGCAGCGGCTCTTGGAGCGACTCAACGAAAGTGAAATGTGAAATGAGTACGGGGCGCTACCGATGTCGACCATGCGAATAAAACTTCGTTAGTCAGTAGCCGTGGTTGCTAAGCGGTACTACGCCAGCTGTTCCCCTGATTTATACGAATACATTATTGCTCTGTAATAAATCAAGCTTCTATTAAGCAAAATATTCTATAATAATTAGGTTTCAAATCATACATTTTAAGTCACCCGATAATTGTGTGATACGTAATTGATTCTAATTATTATCGATAAATAAATTACGGTAAATTTTATCAACAGAATAAATGCATGTTATTTTATAATCGAGTACTACGGTATTATGTTTTTGCTTTTCTTAACAAGCTTTTTATATTTATTGAAATAAAAAATTGTATTTAATATTTTCTATAAATACAATAAAATACGGAAGCGAAATAGTTCCCAAGATAATAATATTTACTTGGCTGTCCTACCGCAATGTTTTAATTTGTAATTTTTTTTTTATCTGAGGCGAACAAAGAACGGGCAGTGGCATTCTCTGATTTGTAAGCAGGTCGTTGACCGCTCAATATTCAACCAAGAGATTGCATATCATATTGGAATCATATACTTCGTAACCTACATTTCGATGTAGGCGTGATAGATTAAATTTGGAGACAAATGTTGCAATAACCGCTTAATTTAAGTTGAAAACGTTCCTATTGATTGGAATCAATGTACGCTCCTACATATTACGCAATCGAGATGAATTAAATACGTATTAATTATATAAATAAGAATCCACGAAGTAGTACTACTTACTTTTATTTATGTATTTCAAAGTATTTAGCCATAAAATATATTTATAATTTTATAAATATTTCAATTGCAAAATATGTTGACGGAGATTCCTATATTGCGTAATTCTAGGTTCTTATTTATCGTAACATTGTAATTGGATAGACTTGAAGTAATATGTATGTGTATTATGTTCAATATTAAATAAAGGGTATGTTTTTTATGTCTTTATATAATGCCTATCAATACTATCGAAACAGTTCTTGCCTTTACTCGAAAATTACGGATACTTAACGTGACGATCGTTTTTGTATTTTTTTCTTATACAACGGTGACAGAGAGTGTAGAAAATAAAATTGGGTATAGTACTAATAAAAATTGATGTTTATAATATATATATTCAAAGTATAGAGACTATAGTAAAACTTTCTTTTTAATAAAAAAAAAGGCAAACGAGCTGATATTTCCTGCTGGTGTTCAGTGATTATTCGGCAATACCTTTGGACATCTGCAACATTAGGGATGTTGCGGGCGCGTTGCTAGTTTATTTAAGCTTACGCAAATATTTATATCTACCTATTAGTAACGAATAAAATAAACGTCAAAAGGTAAAGAAAAATATAAAACAAATATTCTATATAGTCAGGGGGCCTAATTTCAGTATCTTAAGTTTTTAATATTTACTAAAAGAATTGGTTCATTATAAATCTATATAATTCATGGTACACAAATAAAAACTTATTACATTTTTCATTATAGTTATAATATTTAATTTAGCTCTCTTCAGTATTAAGATAAATAATACATTTTAAAAACCCTGTCGCTAGATGGATTTGTCAACCAAAAAGGAGTAAACCCGTCTTACGTAAAGATTTAATAGGAAATTTTTCGATTTTTCAAAAATACTCATAATGTTAAGCGAATTTTAGTCTCGAGAGCGATATAAAACTTTGGAACCTAATAACACATCGTAAACATAACATCGTAACAGACACATCGTAAGTAGATACGAAAGCTGTAAAAGTAAAAATAAGGCTATTACTGAGAGTAAATTTTTTCAGGTATAAAGCAATGAGAAATAACTTATGTAAATATTTATGAAAGTCTAAGAGCAAAACTGACAGTGAGTAAGGGTTATTCTAGCCTTATACTAAAAAGAGCTAAATTAATAAAAGTTTAATAAACTCTTCTTCTTGTAAATCTATTAAATTTATAATAAACAAATTAATTTATTAAATATGAACAATTAAAAGTAAAAAAACTAAGTCTATATTCGGTTCCCTGACTATATTTAATTTTTGAGATTTAGTATGTGAACAGTATCATTTACAATTGCAAGACCAAATCGTTTTTGGAAATTCGATATGGTAATTTTATATTAAAAGTTATTGTATTTCGATATTTATCAAAGACGTAGGGTCGATGACCCACAATGCAATTACTAAGTAGTAATTAAACTATATGTGTTTGTATAAGTGTGTGTGTAGCGTAGTAAAACTGCTGCTGTATCAAACATTACCTCGAGTGTCGTAGCTGTATTAAATTCATAGAAACATGGGCAATGGGATATTGTTATTAAGCTGATATTACTTTGAATACGTTTAAAAACAAGAAACACGTGGTTTAAATGCTGAGCAAAACATATTAGTCAACCAGTAGTTAACGAACGTCCTTGCTAGATCAATGAACCCGGAACACTTGTGCTGTCAATGCGATAATACTAGACATTATCCGACTCTTATGTAAGTCCTTGATTCTTGATAATGTGACCTTCGCGGTCAATGCCCTATTGAAATGAAGTTAATGGCATATATCTAGTTTATTTTACGCCTCTATGTGCGTTCAAGAGCAATGCACTGTTACGTAAAATAAACATTCAAGTGCATTCACTTCATTTCTTCCTTTCTAAGTTTCAATATATCTTAAGCTATTGTTTTGTAATGTTTATTTTTATTCAATCGTCTTATTAAATCAAATATCAAATACCTATGAAAAAGAAGTCATTTTAAAATCGTAATCTAATAAATTTATAGTATCTAATAGCATACACGCTACTTGAAAAAAAAAGATTTTTGTTAGTCTATCTAGAGGTTCATTTTAGCTTATCCTGCTACTGAAAACAGACAGAAACAGATTCATGCATATGTTTAAGATTAATCGATTGAGTTTTCCACTAATAGTAAGACTAACGTGAAATGATTTTACATTAAAAAGATGTTAATATTTTAAGCGTAAAATTACTTTGATAAAATAACTAATTACTCACGCATATACTAAATAATAAACCATCAATATAGATAATAATTTAACTAAAAATACAAACAAAATATCCACGACATTATTCATTTCCGAAAGGTATTTTTTGCAAATTAATGTAAAATAAATATTTATTAATTGTGAACAACGGCCCTTTATTTTAAGCCCTACAATGCAATCTAACTAAAATTTATTATCCTTAATGTATTTCCCCGTGGGTTATATTAACTTTTAACCCGAGATTGCAATAACTATTTGCTAATGAAACTTATTTCCACTACACTTTTAAACAAAGACTTAAGTACTGACTAAAATAATACTACTAACTCAAGAAACTACAGACGAAAAAAAACTATTTTATATTCGACGGTGGAGTTTATGAAATCATAATTAAATACATGTTTTTCAATAAACATAAACAATAAATTACTGTAACATGAGAAATATTGTAAATGTACGTGTAAGTTAAGGACTTGGTTCATATCGATTTAATTTATTTACACGTCTATGAAGATAACAAAATAAATATGTCAATGAATGATACGTATATTACTTTAAAAAAATTTGGTTTCTATTGTTAAAACAGCTACGAAGTTTATATTTAGAATAAATAATTTATTTTTTATAAACCAAACCGGAAATATTCACTTAAATATTAAATACAAAATATTAAATTTCTAGTTTACACCAACGTGTATGTAAATAGTGTAATATGAATGTACATTTCTACATTTAATACGCGATTCATATATATCATATTTTCGCTTTTGCGTAATGTAGAGGCGCTTTGTGTTAATTTATTAAATTGCGATATATTTTATTACGATATTATTTTTTTATATAAAAAAATATTACATTTTTTTAAATAAAATGAATATGTTACTAGATTGTATTTTGTTCTGAGGTGCGAGATTCAGTTTACGCCAAAGTAGTAGTAACAGATATTGAAATATTAATATTGAATGTATTTTATCAGTCAATTCGTTTATACGAATATATATAAAGCTGACGAGTTTGTTCGTTCAATTGTTCAAACTCCCTAATTTTGTTAATGGTAACTACTTTTTTTTTATTAGAAAAACTTCTTTACGCAGTAAATGACCTGGGTGTTGAGAAATGTTATAGGTTATAAAATCCACTCCTTCCAATGGGTGCGAAGCAGTAGCCACAAATTATTAATGTCAAGCAGTTGAACAAGTATCAAAATTTAACATGAATCTCTAGAATCCACGAGGCACGACCACTGGGAAATTTACAATACATATCGTAATGTCTTTATTTTCCACTAGGAACACTGTACGGAGCGCTTTGTAAATAAAGGAGAAGAAATGATATATGTATGTATATATACATATTTAAGGTTTTCGTTTTAATCGTTTATAAAGAAACTTGCCTACAGGTCCGCTCCATAAACCCACTTAGCTTCTCGATCAGCTATCGTTAGTACTTTTAGAGTATTTAGCGTCAATTATATTGTTAGTGCAAATATCTGTGTTCGAATTGAAGCCACGTACACAGCGATATCGCTACGCGTTTTTTTTAATTTTATAAATAGATTCTTATTTCTTTTGACAAAACTTAAGAAATACAAAAAAATGTATATGCCGTGGTAACTTCAATAATTAAAACGACTCTCATGAAAACTCGTAAAGCTATCGAGCCATTTAGCCTCAATAAGTAAGTCTTACATCCATACATACGAGATCAGTAGGTAAAACTTATATTGCGATCGGTTTTATACCATAACAACTATAATATAAGTAGATATATATTTTTATTAGAAAGACACATTTGTCACTACAAAAAAACAAGCATAAAATAAAAATAACAAGTTTACAAATACGCAAAAAAATGACGCACAAATTATTTTGAACACTATTTTTGTTACCCGCAATAATGGTTTTCAGTAGCAATTGATACAGTTCTGAATAAACTCGACAGCCGACTTCCATTTCGTTACATTAAGTTTCTGTTGAAACGTACCTTTGTATTATAACTGTATATATTATGTACGTATTGCAAAAATATGTACATAATTTCAGTTGTTTACATTTACGAAACATTTTTTTAATGTAATGCAAATAACCAAATGTAATGAAGAAATAAATGTACGTATTTAATAAAAAAAATATTTATTCGTTAGTTATTCAATTGCTCGTAAAATAGAATTGTTTTTATATTGGTAACGTTACTCAATTCGCAACCCACCTTGACATTCTGTAATAAATTTTAGTCTTAACCTAAGTTATATAATTACAGTTTGTAGAATATTCGGTCAATATAATTTTACACTAATTAAGTCCTTTAACCTATTTTAGGTATTTAGGAATATGATTATCTTTATTTATAGGTTTACCAATTAAAAAAAATATTTTATGAGACACTCAAATATTTGAAGGGGTTGGCAAGAAAGATTTTATGAAATTAATGTCTTGGAAAGAGAACAGTAGCTTGAAAAGTTTGGGAAACTATGTAATAGAGAAATATTAGCAATTTATTTTTCAAGTTGGTAATAGTCGTAAACAAGAATTATTACTTTGTTCCAAGAATGCCAAAGAAAATCGTATCTCAGGCAAAACGGTATAGTTTATTATTATCTTTAAGTTACTACTTTGCATTACCAATTATATACAACGAAAGAAAAGGGATCAAAAGATTTTGCTAAAAAGTCAGCTGCTAAGCAAAAATTTTTTTATCATTGTATCATGCTTTTTTATTTTACGTTTTAAATGGGAGTGAGTATAGCATTCAAGGACCCAGTATTTATTGTACCTCTTATATAATACCCATGAATGAATAAAATCCTCGATTATTTTATGGCATCGACCTTGTAATTTGTAAGAATTCAAAGGGCAGAAGGGAGGCATTCAATGTTATTTAATCAACTTGACCCTAAGCGGCAAGTTCAAGGTTTTAAGTAGCAGTTTCGTTAAAGGAATAGAGTTAATTAAATCACGTATAAAATTACATTATAATATTACAATGTTAAATGGCTATCTTATCGTATTGTCGTTGATTTGTTTGTGTATTATGAAACAAATGGGCATGATTATCTCAGTTTAACCACGTGCCATAACATGTGAGAATGAAAATGCATAGCACGTTCATCTAGCAATTAGAATTCTTCGAGTAGACTCTTAAGATAAACAAGATTTAATTTACTATAATAATTAGCATACGAAGCGAAAACAAACTGTACAATACGTTCGTTTGTCTAATGGAACATAATTACGGAAGTAAACTCAAAGTTCCTTCAAAATAAATTATGAATAACTGAGACCGCACCTTAAGCTGCCACGTGTAAGCCGGCATCCGAACCAGAACGCCAAGGTCGAAAGGGATGTATAGACTATGCTCTGCTCCCTGCGCTCGCGCATGATTGACGTCAATTCACTTCGACCTCGAAATTCCGTTAACACAAAACTTAAGTAATTTTTACCCGCCTATTTCAATTTTACGCCTCACTGCACTTCATTATATTTTGTGTTTGCCTCTGACTGTGGTCACATGATTAGGTATTATATTTAATTTGAACAATATACGTGGTCGTTTATTAGAATAGTATAGGATTGTAAATGGGCCATGGGGTTTTCAGTAGTCAATAAAATTTGTTACGGTGTATTTACGTTAAAGACATGATATATTTTTTTTATTAATTAAATCATAATTACTTTAAAAATACACTCGTGGTTTAATAGTTAATGTCAACGTGGAAAATAAGACTGTTCATCCTTAACACAGTTTATTTTAATAATCTAACTAGGATGTTCAGTTGATCCAAAAGTTTTTTACTATATTATATAATTAGCACTAAGAAATGTAATATTTAATGGATCATCCATATTATGTCATGTTTTATTATGTAATAATAAAGCAATAAATAAATAAAAATAAAATATTATCCGTAAAATAAATATTTTTTCAGAATCCCTTAAATTTCATATTAGCTGTTGAACAAGACAAAGAACATTATTATATCGTTTCCTGTAATATGTAACTATATAATGAAATAAAAAATAAAACTTTTGGATTCCATTATCACTTTACAGCCAGACGAGTCCGGGTCTCCCGACCGATATTAAAAATAGATAACCAGCAAGCAGTCTAGACTGCATAAAATACAAAACCATATATTTATAAAAGCGCAGATGTTATCTGCTTTTTATATTGTTTTCATGCCTTGGAAAAGAAACTAAATACTGTACATAATTTATATCTCCGTATTTTATTTCATTTGTATTATTATTTTATTTACTAATATAATGGTAATCATCGGAAGTTTGACGATTTTGTTTGTAAATGTAACTGTAATGGCTTGTTACTTACTGATGAGAAAGACCACTCCTCTTATTAAGTAAAAGGACAACATCACGCTACTCAACTGTGGATTAGGATTCCATGTTTTCCTTCGCCGCCCAGGACACAATTAATTTTAATTCAAATATAGCAGTTGAACCAAGAGGCACCAGCCCGGGTTCTGACCAGTGAGTATTAATTAAGATCTATGTTTAAGATTTTATAAATAAAGTAATTTTGGATTTAATAAAATACGATACAGTAGACTCTGACGCAATATTACGTAGTTTATAAATTACAGAAACAGATATACAGATGTTAGTAAACGTATTCTATTATTCTGTTAATTAATTATTTAATATCCGGCTAACCATTTTAATTAAAACATTTTTAATTATGAAAAATTCTGAGTAATAAAAACCATTATATTTTATTGAAATTAATTTTACATTTTAGTAAATTTATGTAAAATTACTAGCAATCCAGTTTTTTAATCGGTGCGGAATGCATTTACGCTTCCCGCCCGAAGTAAATTTGGACGGATATGTTCCCACATACCGTTACGCTAGAATACGCCAGACTACTCACTAAAACCCAGCGGTGCCCTCACCGTCTTAATAGGCGCTACGGATCGCATACGCATGACACCTCGATGGTTGACCCGCCTATGCAGGCCTGATTCACCTAGAGAGTGCACCCAGGCACCGGCAGTACTCTCCCGCCCTAATGTTATGTGGAAGATATGTTGTCTCCCACACAAATTCCCTTGGTCCCTAAGGTGCATAATGCCGCCTTTTCCCTCCCGGTCGTTTTCTGCGGATTGGATCTGCGCGAGCGTTCGCTTCTCGTTGTCTCTCCGCAGTCTCTTTCAGCAACATAACGGACTCGTTGAAGGAGACCGACCAGGATGGCTTAAATCACGCTCCGCAGCGAGAGATCTCCGCTTACTAACGCTACCAGTGTATAGTGCTGGGGTCCCCATGGAGCATACTCTGTCAATAATGTCTATTTGATGCAGGTTTAACTTTACCACAACAATACCCATAATAAATAACACTAGGTAGCCATACTTGCTTCACACGACTACTTATTACGAAAATTTGACAAATTTTTTCTAATACAGGACGATAATGTATTTTTTAACACGAATTTCTCAGTTCTCTGTACAATTTTAAAACCATTTTTTATTCACGTCTTGTTTTGAAGATGCGACGAAGTAATTAAAACTCATTTGAGGTTCTTTTAGTACGTAAGCCAAAATTAGCAGCTTAAGGAAGTGCGGAAAAAACTGCATAATTTTACACAAACACTATTATGAATCAATAATAAATTTAATGTTAACTATAAGTAGTAAAAAATTAAACACCTAAAATAATATGCTATTGATAAAAATGGTGTCTTTGAAAAATTATGCAGTTTTTTCGCTCTCATTTAAAGCTGCTTATTTCCACTTACGCACAGTTTAAATTTTACTGACGTATTTTTTTTTTGACGTTTTTTATAAATAAATACTCGTGTATATTGTTTGATAAAAGGATGAGATAAAAATAACTTAACCGAAAATAGTCATATAAATGATATTAGAATTAATAAAAAATATTTTTCCTATTTAAAATATTTAATTGTAAAATATATTTTTTAACAATTTTCTGTAAATGTTGATTTATAGTCATAAAACGTCATCACATAAATTATTTTCAACTAAGATACTTGAAAAGTTGGAGGTCATTTACACCAAATGAGTATTATGAAAGCGTGCAAAATTAAATGACGATAGTGACCTTACGCACAGGCGGTTTCGCAAGGACCAGACTCCATTACACAACTTATCAATGTTCTTATTCTTCATTGTAATTGGGCAGAGTAACTCGAACATCTCTATTCGCTGTACGTTTAACGTTACTAGTTATGATTATTTAATTATTTATCGAATGTACAAAATATTCATGATAATCGAGAATTAGGCAAGAATTACACTTCTAAATTATGCTCTCAGAATTTCATAAAGATTTGAATAAGTTATTGCACCTGAAGGTATTTTGTGTCAGTGCCTTATTTTTGACAATTTCGCAGCTTTCGTAAGGCCGCCTAGATAGCTGTTAACAGGTAACAGGGTTGTTTTATATTACTTACGAGTCTAAAACTTATAAATGTAATACTCACTTTACACTTAAAAGATTTTCTCTCAGACTTTCATAAAGATTTGAATAAGGCTTTGCTATACACCTGAGAGTATTTACTGTCAGTGCCTTATTTTCGACAGACTCGCAGCTTTCGTAAGGCCGCCTAGATAGTTGTTACCAGGTAACAGAGTTGTTTTGTATCACTGACGAGTGTAAAACTTATTTGGTTTGCTCTCTGACTTTAATAAAGATTTACATAAGTCATTGCCTTACACCTGAAAGAATTTACTGTCAGTGCCTTATTTTTGACACGCTCAACTCTCGTTAGATAACCTATGTAAAAGAGTAAAACTTACAAATGTAATTCTGGCTTAAGAAATGTCCCTTCGTAATTTTTTTTTCATTGTCAAATTTGGGAACTGATGTTACAAGTCCTCGTGTTGCGCACTAAATTTAGCCAGTGATGAAATTATTTATATTATGTATTTTAGTTACCACATGTACTATCCTCTCGAATATTAAATTCAGGGCCGTTTTAGTAAATTTTTTTTCGTTTTGCAAATTTTCGTTTGGACTCTTAATTTTAATGACTACATAAATATAATGTGAGACTTGTGTTAATTTCAATTACGCTTGAATATCTTGAGTATCTTGCTGACATAGCAATAGTACGTACAATATCGTAGTTTATAAATTGCAATATGCGTGCAAGGCGACCCCGGCATTGAGATGTTGATAAGGAAAACAGAATAATAATTGAAATAAATCACTGTAAGAACATTAGTAGAATTGCATATCTGGCGCCTTGGATAATAATAGCTCTACGAGTATGATCCGTTGTATATGTATATCTTAGCGTGAGAATGTAATAATGCCATGTTTAAAGGTAATGTTTTTATACATTTTATATATGTCACTATGCTTAGCTTATAAAAAATAAAAGAACTGTTTCTATACTAGAGTTAGAAAGAGTGTAGCTAGAGCCAACTGATTACAGGTCGTAATAGCCAACTGGTACAAGTTGGCTCGACCGGGGCAGGAGCTCACTCTCACAGAATATCAGCGTGAAGTACCTATTATAGCTGCGTTTTGTACGGTGAGTGAGAGAGCCGAAAGCCTAACCCCTTTCATCCATTCTCTTCCTTACGCCCAATTTCCTTTCATTCCCCGTTCCTTCTTAAGCTGGCAACGCATTTGTGACTTTGGCAGTACCAGTACCAATACCATATGTTCACGAGCGGCGGTGATTATGACTTAAACTCAGGGTACTGCCTGGTCGTTTGCCAGAAAGTTTTTAGAAATCCATATAAATAAAGATACCTTTTTATAATATTAAGTTTTGTCTTAGTCTATCTTTCCGTGTGTTTCTTTGAGATGATATAAAACTAAAAAAACTG
This sequence comes from Hypolimnas misippus, assembly GCA_037950945.1. Lineage (NCBI taxonomy): Eukaryota > Metazoa > Arthropoda > Insecta > Lepidoptera > Nymphalidae > Hypolimnas > Hypolimnas misippus. Next base: position 6,412,518 of record JBBEEQ010000024.1, read on the forward strand.
TGTCTCTATGTCAGAATCGCGGTATTATAAAAATAAACATATAGTATGATAGGCATAATTTGTTAGGTCCACAAGTTTTCTATTTAAGTAAACTATGAAATCAGTCATAAATTTATAACCACTCGTATTATTTATTCACTATTATTTTTCATTGTATTCTTCCTTAATTTTATATATATTACGCATCGCTTTACTAAAATTTCTGTACCCTTACATAAAAAATTTGAACTTTTGTTTTCAAAATACTCTGCTAACAACACCTCATAATCAGTTTTAATTGTGTTCTTAACATCTATTTAATTTTGAGACTAAATATAGTCAAAGAGCCCAAGTCAGGACTATACGATGGATGTTTACGTGCAGTAACATCACATTAATTATTGGCAGCCTTGGAAAAATACGATTACACATATATGCTATACACAATGCCAGCATTGTCAGAAGCAACAACATTTCTCGCGATAGTTTTTCTATAATAGCATCTTGCATTTGATGCAGCAAGGAAGCATAGAAATCGCCCGTTGCTATTACATTGCGTTCTTTAAAATCCTACATAATTATATTTTTCGGGAAAAAAATCTGCGGAATTCCAAAAGATGCAGTAGCCATAATCGACATCGATCTTGATGTCTAACATCAATTCTTGTCTTATTTCTTTAAATATAGGGCTTTGACGTCACAATCAAATAATATACGTAATAATTGATTTTCCGTAAATAGAAATTTGCTTATTATTAATTGAAGTAAAAATCAACTTTTAAATGGCGTCAAATTTATCACAGCGATGAAAACATATTTTTTTTCATATTGCGTCGCGATCGTTGAAAACATCTTTTATATTTATAAGCTGAATAATATTCGCTTATATTTCATTGAATAGTATCTAAACGAATTACTATTTAACCGACTTTCAAAAAAAGGAAGAAATTTTTTATGTACGTTTCCCGATTACTCGCTATTTTTCTAATTTTATGTTTGAAAGGGTACCCTTCTATTGGTTTTATAGAATTTTTATCATAATCGGTTCAGTAGTTTAGTTTTCAAATTCAAATTACTTGAAAGAGTGTATATTCAAATAAACAATATTACATATTTTTCTATTGAAGTGAGTTCCCATTTTTATAACAAAGTATTTAATTATATGACATTAAACTGATATACCTTTATATATGTTTGAGGTATTATAAAAATAATATTTAAAAAAATATATATTCTAGGCTTCTATTAAAATATCAAGTAAATTACTATTTCCAGTGAAAAGAGGTCCCTTGAGATGTGCATGTGAGATCATTTCCTAAGCGTCGTTGCAAAGTAATTAAAAAATCTTTTAAAAAAATTGCATTAAGCTTGACACATTCTCATTAAAAACTGCACGGGAATAAGGTCAGCCCTTTCGTTGAATAATATTATCGCACTCAAAAACTTCAGTTTAATTAAAAGTTGAAACGAGAGCGTCTTCAAAGAATCGAGAGAGGTACGATGAATATGTATAAATTGATATACAAATAAATTTAATTGCATTGAAAATACGTTTAGTAAAAAAATTGTTATTTTGTCTTTACTAATGGACATTCCATTTGAAAAGACAAAATAAGTTTTTTACTAAACGTATTTTCAATGCACACAGCCTCGCCTGCAAAATGTTCGGTTAGGCACTAATCAGCTGTATCTCACAATATGTGCAACATATCAACATATTATATAGCCTTTGCTCTCCGCCAGTAGTAATCCTTTCTAATATTAAAATCGATATAAGCAACTATAATTATAACTATAACATAATTATTTTTCTTATATTTAAACCATACCTGTATCAAATATAATTTTTAAGAATTGAGTCGTTTAGACATTGTGGTGGTATAAAAAACCCATATGCCATACTCTCAAAACGTGACAATTTTTTTGTGAAAAAGTAATTAACAATACATACAGTTATTCAATGTAAAGAGTTATAATTCTTATTAATACATAATAAGTATGTCATATATATTTTCTACATATAACGCTCTGACAGAGTCGCATTATCTTGTATTACATAATATACATAAAATAGGTCACCTACATATACAAGGTTTTGATATCACATAACATAATGTAACCGCGAAGTAATATAACTTTTCTTACTTTTATATATGTAATTACTTGGATCAATCAATTAATTATGACAGAACATAATAAGAGATAATACGTTTTTTTTAAACTAATTAAAATATAACCATTTTTAAGCGATTTACTCAAAAGTTTTTTGTATAATTTCCAAAATTTCCAAACGAAAATAAGCTTATAAGCTTATTCAATAAAAAAAATCACTTAAATATCAATTCATATATCTATTACAAATAAAGTAATAAAAAATATATTTTAAATTTACATATTTCTTGTAAAATCATAAAAACATATCAGCATTATGATTTTCATACTGATAGAATGATTCGGAGAACGTACTATTTTTGTAATCTTGATTACTCATTTCTATCAATAGACCTCTGCTAGTAATATAAACAGTAACGTCCTTTCGGATGTCAACATTTGAGATGATGCACTTAGGATAGAAATGACTGTAGGCAGATATTTTGTTTACGTATCCAGCTCACAATGAGGTCAATGGCGCATGTTTGTCATTACTGAGGTTCCATTGTCGCTCTCATTCAGGGTTTCTATTTGTTATAGGTTTATTATGTATAGTTTTCGACGTATGTTTTGCGACTTTATAGATATTGAAATCACCGGTCGTATTTCAAAATCTCCATTGCATTTCAATTAAACAAAATTGGCTTATTATCATGAATATTGTATTCTTCTGGTTTTAAGGGTTTCGACAAGACTGAAAGAGGTTAAACAAAAATGCTTAAACCGAACTTCATACAAGCAATAAGCTATGTAATGCTACTTCATAGAAGCGCATGTAAATTATAACGCACGTGCTTGAACACGTGATTTTTAACACATAAGTATGTTGCACACAGCGACCTGACCATGCTGTAAGCATAGGAACATGAGGTGGTAAAAATATCACGTACTCGCGACTAGTGACGCTTGCTTTCTCGTCAGTTATTTCTGTCTATGTTGCTTAATCAGTGAATTAGAAAAAACAGTCATTAATTTTATTAACTATGATACCACCAGTAGGTGTTGATTTTAAAATCGAAAGCTTACAAAATAAACGACGTAATAAATTAAAAATAAAAAACTTTTCTCAATTAAAAATATTCCCTGTAATTCAAACTTCTTTTTTGTTAATTTAAATTACCTATCTACCAGTCAGATTTTATTATTATGATATGAAATACATTCTTATTTATCTTTGACTGGTTTTTAAGATTCAATCTAGTTTATAAGCTTGAGCTCATGATTTATACAAATATGTATAATAATATATGTATGATAATATGTATAATAATACACTATGTAATTAATAGCATATATAGCAAATAAATTTTTTGTTGTCGATAATTCTTTCACTGAAACCAATAGTGAAATTGCATTTGACGTTTACTTATTAAAGTATTGACGAATGTTTTTAATAGCAAGCAATCGTTTAAAAATTTTAGTTGCAACTATTTATTGGCACGATAGGAATAAATGCACTAAGTTGCGCAATCGCATGACGTCAGAAGGATAATAGTGTCGCCTTGACCTTAGGCTAATGTCAGCTTGGCGCCGGCCGGCGTCTGCGCGCGCCTGCGTTATGCAATACATTCGCTAATGACACTCTCACAGGAAATGTAATGTGCAACACACATAATAACATTATCTCGTGTTAGCAAGGACATTTTTAATTAGAACGAACATTTTATCATAAACACGCGCATTTTACTGACCGACGGACGGGCGTGAATAAAACGACAATCGATATCGGTGTATGTAATTGAAACATATATATTATATTACAATAAATGCTAAATTTAATTCAATACTGCAAAACGTAATCGAAATTAAAATAAAAAACTATTAAAATTTTTGAAACTGAGAAATTAATCAGAATTAAGAAAATGCAATTGTGTGAACGCCTACTTCTTAACTTAATACTATGACATGTACCTCATAACAAACAAATTCAATTTAAAAAGGATTTTGAACCTTGTCAGAAATTATTTTAGTTAATAAAATACTTTCACCGCTAAAGGAAAATATTCAATAGCAAAGAACCGGCAAAAAAATTAATCAATAATAATATTTTAAGAGGTAATATGTGTTTCTACGCTTGTATGTAGGGGCAATCTGAAACTACTGATCTGATTAAAAAATGTGTTAGATGGATAGATAGGTACTGATGAAGATTATAGGCTACATTATATCACGCTACAGCTCTAAGGGACGAAACAGTAACCACAAATGCGCGTAAAACCGCGAAGTGCAACTAGTCGTTAACATTTTAAGACATTTTACTTAAGATAGTAGCCTGCCAACGTTACTTTCATTTATTAAACATTCATATTATGAAGTTATGAACTATTTTGTTGTAAGTACAAATTGTTGAAATGCAAGGCGCGAAGATCTATCGAAGAAAAATAAATTATGTATAGTTTTAGTTCAAGAAATCTTAACAAATATATAAGTTAGTAAAATGAATTAACTCTAAATTAATTTTACGATAATTTGATAGGTGTATAATTCTTGGAACACAAAATGTAAAATGCTGAATGAACTATGGTAAGAGAACACGGAATTCCAATTTACGTTTTTAATTCTATATCTTATAAATAGATGTATTTCACGTCTCTAAACTAATTATATTCAAATGAACATAATATTCAGTCATTATTTGTGAAATTTCATTATTATGGAAGACAATTTTATTATTATTATGGTAAGAGGGAACTGAACTGTTAATTTATATACATAAATACATATATTTTACACTCAGACTTCACTAACCAAGTTTAATGTAAAAATCTTTCGAGCTACTTTATTAATTAAAAACAAGAAAAACGATTTTTTTTAGATTTTTAAAATGATCCCTTCTAACTCTCTCTTGTCATAATTCGTTAGTTTTCAGAACTCTCTCCCTCGCCCATAGCCACCCACGGTAATGAAAGATCTCATACTACAATCGACACAAAAGGACACATTTTAATGACATATTACTGCAACACAATTAGTGTAACTCACACATCGACATAGTATTATTATAAAGATGTCAAGGTGACCTTGCATCTCGACGAGGAAGCCTAGCCCGATTCGCATATCATCTTTCATTTATGTTGACAAGTTGAAATTACATAAATCATAGTTAGTTGCTGTTTAGTTGTATCATGCCAACATGTGTTCAATGAACGATGATGCACTGAGCATTTGTTAAAAGAACATTGAAAAAAACCAACGCATAACTCTAAAGTTACGTAACTATAAAATTCTTAATTATTGTTTACGATAATGTTATAAAGAGAAAAAAACGTTTGTATCTTTGTGGGTGTAATCTCTGTAAATAGTAGCGTAATTAAATAATAATATAGCGATAAACATAGACTAAAAGAAATGTTTATGTGTTGTATATTTTACGAGATATAACAAATTACCAAATCGATAGCTAAGCGGGCAAAACTACGATTAACATAAAATCAAAAATTTGAACAAGGCTTATTAGTGTTTGGCAAAGAAATCATTTTGTATGTTGACTTATTTATTTTTCTACCAACTTCGCAAATTTTCAAGGATCTGAGACGAATAAATTTATTACTTCATAAAAAAGTGATTTTATTGTTAGGTCTTAGTTATGCCTCAGTGAAATGTCACACTTTATGATACACAAAAATCTCAAATGATCAGGTTTACAATTGAATTTGGTAACATGTAATGCGATGTAGATACGTCTTTCAAGGCCGAATAACAAAAAATCGAATAAAATAAACAGCATTAATTTTCAGAGGTTCGTTTCAAAATCCAATAAGTCTATATTACTTATACCAAGTCTACGCCATCAGTGTGTCGGTCCGTCTATTCTATCATTAAATGAAATCGAATTTAATCTAAGATAAGAAGGACGGATCAATTGGATTCTATATATTATAGTAAATATGATAACAAATAATACAAACTACAAAAAAATGAGGTGATCCCCATGTTAACAATATTTTTTGTTTTCGATATATCTCACAACAGAAATGCATAGAAATGTCTAACTTGGTGTGAATATAGTGCAACTCTAAAGTAAAACAAAAAATAATGAAAAGTAACTAAATGTAGTCATCGTAGCCGACGCTACACGCCGCACTGTGGGAAAGAAATTGTCGCTATAGGAAATAGAATTTTGATTTTTCTTCTTGTTTTTGATGAAATCATTATTTCTTTTTTGATAAATAATCATAAACAGTTACGTACTTCAATTTCGAACGATATTGTGGTAAAAAGGTAAAAATCTTTATTCAAAATAATTCATGGTAAGTAAATAAAGTCACACAGATGGACACAACAAACTTATATTTATTATTGTATATATTTCCGACATAATTAAAGACGAATAGTGACGTTACCGTCTCGTTATGAAGCGGTAAAGTCGCGTTTGCGTAGTGGTAAGCAAACGTTATCGCCCAGTGGACGGAGCTGCATTTGTTTATACGCAAGCTACAAGCATGCGCACAACAAATGATATATGACTAAAGCGCGCCAATTAAATGAAGTTACGTGAATTATTAATTAATTCTGGCAGTTGACAATGAAATTAATGTGATTGAACAATTCTGGCAAGTCTTCCACGCTCAATCTGTTATCGAACTGACTAATCGGACGCGAGAATGATCATGTAACATAATTTTAAGCTAACTCTTTGTTCATATATTTTCATTTATATTAAAAATATATTTTTTAATAAGTAATATAGATAAATCATATAAATAAATTAGTGTATCTCCACTATATTGGCCTTCAAATCCAGACGCAACTTTATTTTCGATGACATCACTTGACTGCATCGACAACATTCCAAAAGTCTGAAATGGAGATTAAAATGATAACGTGTTTATTTAAATTAAGTGACACTAGCGCTACAATTTGCGCATGTGACTTATCCCTTTTGATTTTATTTTCATGTGTATAATTATATAGCCGAAAGGTATGCTATACATATTACATCACGCTACGACTCATAGGAGAGAAACTGTAACCATAAACGCGAGTGAAATCGAAGGGACGTAAAGGTTTTATTTAATGTAACTCTAAATTAACCTTACTTGAGATACATTATAAGTTGTAATCGTCATATACTACCTACTATTACTAAAACCTACGATACTATATGAAGATGCTCAAACTTGTAATTATATTTCATAACTAGCTGTGCCCGCGACTTCGTTCGCGTGGATAACAGAATGCTTGGCATGTCTCCTGCAAAGCAAAGTTATAATAGTCTGCGGTCAAGAAAAGAGCCTTTTACTTCGGATTTGGGAACTTTCTGGTTGTATTTATAAGCAGACACTAACTCAGATACGGTATTCCTCCACGGTTTTTACAATAAATGTTGAAGAAAAGTGTTTTGTGCTAATCTTTAAAATTTCAACTTTAAAACAGTATGTTCCCGCCAAAGTTCTTCTTATAAATATAGAATATATATTCTCCTTATATATCGGGTGACTTTTTTAACTGAGCTTTATAGGCCAAATCCAGAACTATAAGGAATCGCGAAAAATACGTAAAGGAGTCTCGTGTCCGATTTTGAGAAATCTAAAACTGCATTATAAGTTTTTTTTGATTTCATGATTCTCTTGCTCAGGAATAGAACCCACTAATTTTGAAAAAAAAAACATTATTACCACCTTTTTTTTTTGTTTACGCAGGGGAAATCTTCGCAAAGATACCCGATTCCTGGGGGGGGAGGTTATGTGGAGATTTATACCCACTAAAACCCCTGCGATGGTCTTTCTCAGCACGGAAATGGAGAGGCCTCGGGATCGCTTGCGCATGCGCATCCGCTGCCCCTCCCGTGCGACGCTCCGCTCGTGGCAGGCGGAGCTCGTCTCAGGAGGGCAAAGTCTAATATTGCCCTCCCCGCACCCCTCGCTGGTGCGTACGGCAGTTCGAGGCCATCCCGACTGCCGTCCTCCTCGTGGCCGTATGAAAACGGATGCGTGGGACCCCCATCTCACGCACCCACGGCCCGAGGGCGCGCCGTATTTATTCTGCCCCGGGCACTGGGGCTAGGAGGCCGGAAGGACGACGCCTCGGTCGTCCTCGTCGGGCGGGATCGACCCTCTCCCGGGCCCGCCCTGCTATCTCTTTCTGGACCATGACGGTCTCACAGAAGAAGACTACGGCCTCCCACGCCGATTTCCTGCGGAACATCGCCGACACGACTGCTCGCAGGGAGAGATCTCGCCCGATCTCCTGGACCAAGACCTGCCTTTCGGCGGCCCACGCGGGACACGCCGCCAGCGTATGCTGGGCAGTGTCTCGGTCCGCACCGATTATTACCACCTAATAGTGTGATAGAATGTGCCATTTGTTTTGATCCTCGTCACCTACTCCGTTACCTAGGTAGGTTTAGATAGTTCTTAATAAGATGAATCAATTTATTGAAAATCTACATTTCACTGGACTCGGCTATTGTACTCGCTATTAGCGTTACAACATCCCGTTATGATTTTAAAATTTTACTTTTAGGTATGATCGTTTTTTTGATGAGCTACTAAAGATTTAATTAATGCATGAATTTGATAGAATTTTGTAAAAAATTAGCCTTTTCTTTTTTTGGAGGTTAACTTTATACCATTACCTCCCCAAAGTTGATCCTTCAAATATGTCACTGTATTAGATAATGCAATAATACAGAATGCTAATTTTTGCAAAATCACCGTGTTCGTTTCTGGCTAGGAAAACTTATTTTTCAAAAAACTAATGATATAGTTTTAGTTTTTATCTAAATCGGCTCTGTGACTCCTTTAATTATTATTTTTCGCTATTGCTTATATAGTTTCGGATTTGATGTATCATATCCAGTACAAAAAATAACCAGTAAATATATTATTTTTTTTAATTATTATATTTATATAATATATATTTTCCCTATTTGAATCAGATGTTGTTCACTATTTCATTGGTTTCAATTTTGGTCCTTATTACATTGGCTTTCTGCTAGTGAAAGTTTCGTCAAAATCGGTCCAGCAGTTTCAGATATTAGCCGAAACAAACTGAGTGACAAATAGACAAAAATTTTAAAATTGGTAATTTTGTTATCAGTACCGCGTATACTTTCATATGCATTTATTAAAAAATTCAAACAGACACATCAATTTTATTCATTTGTATAGATGTATAAGGACATCTATACAAATCCTTCTTAAATCGGAAATTGTTCACTATTTTATTGGTTTCTACAATATTTTGTTATCGCGTAATTCTCTGTTTTACTTATTCATTAAAATAAATACATATTTTTCAATAAAAGTAGCCCAAGTTAATACTCATAATATTAGCTGTCCATTATTCACGTAACGTTTTAAAGAACTTTTTAGACTTTGTGACATTTCGTAATTTTTTTCTTCCATCCCCTCTTCCTCCTCTGGGCCTCATTAATATAGGTTTAAAATATGGGATTAATAGACATTCCCTAACTGCGAGTGAAAGTCCCATCAAATTTGATTCAGCTGTTTCAGAGATTAGTCGTAAGAAACAGACTGATAGACAAAAATTTTAAAAATTATTTTTTTATTATGTAAATAGTGTATATACTTTCATGCATTTCGTGAAAAGTCCAAAATAATGTTCGACGTAATTTATTTATGAACCGATTGAAATGAAACAAACACAAAATGTTAACTGAAGCTTACTTCAATATATTAATGACCATACATTAAATCGGATAAGCCGTTTCTGAGATAACGCACAGATAAACAAACTGACAAAAATTGTAACAATTATTGTTTTGGGTTCTATTGCGTAGGTAAAGGCTCCCAATAATATATTTTTTTCCATATATCTTTCATGTACAGACAGCGACCCGTTAGAATTTTTTTATATTTATAGATTAAAAAATATCTAAAATAGAAGTAAGCCTAAGTCACTCCTTATAATATTTGCTAACTGCAAGTAAAAGTACCATCAAAATCGGTTCAGCCGTTTCAGAGATTACTCGGAACAAACAGATAGACAGACAGACTGACAGACAAAAAATTAAAAAAAATGTATTTTTTGATGTAAGTACTGTATATACTTTCATGCATTTAGTGAAAAGCACAAAATAATGTTCGACGTGAACCCTTCAATTGACATAACTTTTTTATTTATGAACCGATTGACATGAAACAAACCCTAAATGTTAAGTGAAGCTTACTACAATATATTAGTGAAAACCGCATCTAAATCGGATAAGCCGTTTCTGAGATTAGCGTGCACAAACGCACAGATAAACAGACAAACAGACAAACAGACAAACAGACAAACAGACAAACAGATAAGAATTCTAAAAATCTTTGTTTTGGGTTCTATTGCGTTGGTAAAGGCCCCCAGTAAGATTTTTTTTCATATATCTTCCATGTACAGACACCGACCCGCTAGAATTTTATTATTAGTATAGATAATATATCAATTTCTAGTTGCAAATCGCAAAGCCCATTCTATAATGAATCGCAAGTGTGGTACAATGCCCCCAAAGTTCAGCGTAAACAAAATTTTTTCAAAGTATGAACAAGTAAAAAGTGACGAAAGTTACAAATAACATAGGCGATGTGTGACGGATATTGTGTTCTTACATATGGTACAAATCTGTGCTGTATCTTAACATAAGGCTGAGTTTCCACAAGATATATGCGATGAAGATAGGCGATACGACATTGCGTAGAGAAACTGCAAAACGGGGTGATTTTTTCTACCAGAGATGTGCGAGGATGCTGTAGTTTGGCTTTAGTTCGCTTGCTCGCTCGCTTCACTTGCACTCATCCTAGTTGTTTATATGGAAAAATACCTAGATCCTGTTTCGTCACAGCTGTGCTAAACGAGACTAGCAAAGTAAAGAGATCGTATTAGTGGATTTTTGCCTCGCACACCGCCTAGCATATCTGGTGGATGGATACACAGCATAAATCTTCTATCGATCCAATATACGATAGAGTTTATCACTTACAATTCATGTTCCTATTATCGTTTTGTTTTCCTACTCTGAATAACAAAAACAAGCCGAAGTCGCTTTATTGGATGAAGCTCGGTAAACATTTATATCTTTGTAGATTTGTTACACAAAACTAATCATTTTTTATTAATTAATTAACAAACAATAATAAAAAAATAAATAAAACCTATTTCTATTGTTTTTTTTCCAATAACAAGAAGCTGTAAGATATTATATAAATTTATGTAAATTGTTGCAATAAAAAACATGCTAACCAAGTGTACCTAAAGAATAACTATTGCGTTAGAAATTTAATAAAATTCACTTGGTAATTAATAAATCTCCGATTCCAGAAATAAAATTAGTTTATTTCATTTGATGCTTTAATTAATACAAAACAAAAGCGAAAAAAAAATGATCTATTACAAAATATGCTTGTAGTGTTTTTAATGTTAATCATAAGAATAATCATTAAAATTCATAACATATATTATAAAATACAACCTTGAGAAAATACTATTGAGTGTGTAAATTATTATTTGTATTTCTTTAAGACTTTGCTCTTTTGGTGCTTGATACGAAAGGATCTCATCGCCTATATTAATAAATAATTTTTGAATGTTGTGACAAGAGTTTTGTATGATTGGTTCACTTGAATGGCGAAAGCTTTTACTTTTAGTGCTGTAGCAAGTTTGGCAGTGATCAGGCGGGTCAAGGTCGCCCCGCGTGAGTCCCACAAAAAGTGGTTTGGCGCCCCGAGCACATTCTCACCATCCGGCGACATTAATAATTTGTCTGCATCAATAATGTCACGACGTAAATTAATTGTATAATTATGTCTAATATCTGAATTGTTCTAGAACAAAACTAATTTATAATACTGTATCGTTTAATTCAAGTTTTAAATATACTTTATATCAAATTGCGTTTTTAAGCATTACTAAACCGTCACTTCACAAATCTGTCAATTTTATTTAAACTGGCGCTGGTCCGAAATATTAAGTCCATTTAAATCAATTAGTAAAAATCTCAGTATGTAATGTATTTTATGAATTTTAATCATTCAGTATTCTTCTAATTTTAAGAACATTTTAGTAGATACATGTGCAAATCCCTCCTTTCCTCATGGTTCCACGATCGATGGGTACCTCAAATTCCTGGAAATTATGAAGACTAATGATTTTGCCACTGTTAAAATTAGAAGAATTAGGAATCAATACAGAATTATAACTTTACCCCGTTGTCTAACCCACCTTCATGGTTATTACTCTACTTCTATGGGTATCTTTTATATAGCTAAATCTTCTCTGCATCAAATAGTTTTTAATCAGATTACTAGATCTTGACATTAACTGAAGATTTATTCGTTTGAATGCAAGCAAAAAACTTCATATTTATACTAATTTTAGTATGGAGTATACTAGAGATTAGGGTTTAGTTGAATAATTTGAATTTCTATCAGAACACGATGCCTTAATTACACATTTTTATTGCAAAAAAATTACTGGTATAAGTATAATAATATAATTTCTTACTTGTTTATTTAAAATGTAACTTTACATATAACAAAATAGGTATATAAAATCGTTTATTTGTTAGAGACCCATACATAATGGTAAACAACGCACAGGTGTAGATGTTTACGAATATTATGTGTGGACTTTCTGCGAATCGTTCAGTTCCGAGAGGCGATCGGCATTACGTCGCGGTTCATGTGTTAGATTCGCTCATACTGTCAATAGAGGTGTTATTTCTAGGCTACACTCGAATACATCACGTAAACTATTATTTTTAATTTTTTATTTGTGTGAATTTGAATCACGGCGAGGATAATTTACATTGTATATGTGTAGGAAAATTTTTATCGCCAAAAATTGAGGGCGGCGCCTTCCCACCCTTGACCTGACGTTGCGCAATTTCCCGACAACTGCGACTGCGAAGTGCGAACTACCAAGGTTGGAGTGGCCATCTTTATCCTTACCAAAACAATTCAAATAATACATCGCTCGATTTGTGTAAGGTCAACGCTTGTATTTTTCTCGATAGTTAGGTTTTTATAAAATAGTTTACTAAAAGTAAATTTTATTATATGAAATAATTAGTCAACCTATATAAAGTAAAATTCGGAGATATTGAAGTATTCGAATATGCGTCTAGTATTTAACAATATTCAAAAACAATTGAAGTCATCTAAACGAAATACGAAGAAATACAAAAAGTTATTTAATTTAATATTTCGAATATTAAAATTTGATTCATATTTTACAATATGACATAATCTAAGTATTAGAAAAACCTATTATTGGATAAAACTTTTCTTTATAGCAATCTGCTTTTAATTCGTTATACCGTTTATCAAAATAGAAAAAAAATATGGATCTATATTTCTTAAAAATAAATTCATTAAAAATAGGTTTGATAACTTTAAACGCCATTTTCTCCGAATGAATTCGTCCGTGTTGGCTTGACACAATATTGCTTAACAGCGACCATCTATAATTTCTATAATTATTTAAATAAAATCGATCCTATCAAGATATTATATTTCCTTAAATACGACTACCTACTACGGGTGAAAAATATTTGATGATTTAAAATCAATCAATTTATTTTTATTTACATTTATACTTAGTAAACTGTGAACCGACATTTATTTATTTAAGTATTTTTATGGATATTAATGGATTCTACTTTTGTGTGCTCACATTTGTACTTGACCGCTTTTTTAATATTCGCCAGTCATGTTATTATAATTTAAACATAAATTAAATTGAGTGTTTTGACTAGATTTGAACTTAATAAATATATAATAAATGCATGTAAACTATCATACCTAAATATATACAGATAAATAAAATTTAAGTGTCTGTTTGTTATTAAAAAAAACTATACACTAATACATGATACTTACATCAAAAACACCATTTTAAATATTTTTCTCTGGCTAATTTCTGAAAAGACTGGAACGACGTTAATGGAACTTTCACTCACACATATAGAGTTTAATATAAAAATATATTTATTTTAATTAAAAAATTCAATCTAATGGAATAGTGAACAATATCCGATTCAAGTTGGGAAATATATCTTTTAAGCATTTATGGGTCATCCTTTTCACGAGAATCTGAGGATCAATATTATATTAAAATAATAAAAATAATTTATGAAACATCACATTCAATTGAGTTTATAACATACAAGTTATGGCACAAATAAATATTTCTTGTAAATAGCGTGACTACCGAACCTTACCTTAAAAGGAATACTGGAATAATATATTACATACCACATATCAGACACGTAGCAGATTCGTCAATACAATTTTAAATGACTTTTAAATGACCCGTGTGAATTATTTGGACTATCAGTAATTACTTTATAATAATTTTCTATACTGTAGTAAGTATGAAAACAAGTAACAGCCTGTATATGTCCCACCGCTGGGCAAAGACTTCCTCCTCCTATTAAGAAGGTTAAGAGCTTAATCCACCAGGCTGCTCCAGTGCGGGTTGGCGTATATATAGGTGTCAGATGTCTTCTATTTACTACGCCATCTCGGTTCTATATTAAGACATAATTATTTTAATATTTGTTCATTTATATCTATATAGCGAAAATAATCTTGAAAATGGCGTAATTTACATTGATTTTGGTGCAGCTTTAGGGGGATGTTTCATACCCACAAAGAAACACATTTGAAAAACAATACGTAGGTAATATGCATAGACGTATTCTTTCAAAGATATTTAATAAAAAAACTAAACTTATAAATCGTAGAGAAACTTATAACTTTATTCCAAAACGAACTAGTATATGTATCCGTTATAATAAAATATTCAAACATAAAATAGGTATAACATTTAATAACGCATTTGTATTGACCTATGTATATTTGTTCCGGCTGATGTTTGAGATCGAATATTACTATTCATAAAACACTTCGAGGTCGACAATTTACCAGATTTACGTAAGATGATATTTGTTCCGCGTTACCGTACTTGTGGACGATACCGGGTTCAAACGCCGACCGTGAATAGTTAAAATATATACGTGTGATTAAACTCACGCCCTTGTGTATCGTATAATGTTGATTGTACATTGCCGATGGTTACATAACATCGTGATAGTTACGCTGTCCGCTTCAGCGTTGAGCCCCGGCCAAGGATAACTGTTAAAAGGAAATATGGATCGACTGTAGTAGCGCACAGATACATCGACTTTATCAATGATATCTAAGCTTTAGTTTCACGCTGGCCATGAATGTTATAATAGATTATTTCGATTTAAAACCAATCATTTATGAACTTTGTTAAAGATTTTATAAAGTACTAGTGGCCTCTTACGGTTTCACTTGCGTTTAACATAGGACTTTTGTACAAACTTACAACCCCTGTTTTACAACCTCAGGAGTCGATTTTTGCAAAATCCCGTCTTAGTAATCATCTACGTCGTAAAAAAACCCCATGCAATATTTTAAAAAGTCCTAGCACTTGTTGTTTCTCAGATTTCGTGATAAATGAGTGAGTAACCTTTCGCTTTTATAGATTCAAAAACAACAACAATTTTTTTTGTTTATATTTCCACTGCCTTTTTACTTGATTCCGACATTAGCTATGAACCACTACAGACAAAATATTCCGTCTATCATCTATTTATGGCGGTGTATTTATTTTGTATATAAATGTTTATTTTATCATTTAGGATCCGTATTCAAACAATACGGACTTTTCTTGGCGATTACTCACAATGTTAAAAATGCCAATGTTGTTATTTTAGTTCTACGAATATGTTATCTTAAATAACTTCTCAGGCTTCAGGGTTACTGACGTGTAAATGAAAGAGATCGTGAGAAAAAAAATCAGACTAACACTTTAATTGAAAGTCCTTGTTAATTAAAATTGAAAACATGACAATTAGTTGCTTGCTTAACTTAATGTAGATGTAGTATTGATAACTCTTCGTATACTTACGAGTTATACCTGCATTACGATATCTAAAATACAGCAACAATACGGCAGTTGCCATTTTCTACAGTCGCAGCACGTATTTAATAAACTACCCTGTCTGGCCGAATGCCTAACACATCTTCCAGGGGAGTTTTGCTTCGTTATATTTTTTAGAAAAAGAATTTATGAAAAGTTAAAACGAAAAATTTGTCAACCTTTTTATTAACCGACTTCATTATTATACCTACTCTAGTAATAGAGTAAATAAGCAATAGAGCAATCTAAAATTATAGTATATAAATCTAATAGTCCAATAGTCATCAAAATGGGTTCAGCACTTTGATTTTAAAATTAAAGTAACTGAAATAATTACCTATCATTGAAATAAACGTATTTTTATTTAGTCCGTTCTCCTGTTTTTAAAAAGCCTATGCAGAGATTGTTAAAATAACGCAAAAGAAAGACAATTATTTTTTAAACAGGTAAAAAAATATTTTTAATCGGAATCGAGAATTCATTTAGGTCAAGGAATTAAAAATACATAACTGATTCATTAATTTTGAATAATTTATTTTCATCACGGTTTTGGAACAAATCTCGTGACCTGTACGCGAGTACTTTAAAATAATTTAATTCAACAAACAACATATAATATTAACATATTATCACGTCATCTGATTCTAAAGCATTTTAATGATACACTTGCTCGCGACTTCACCCCCGTGAAGTTTGAATTCGATAGACGCAATTTAGAAAACCGATAAATTCACTTTAAACGAGTAACCTAAGAAATTTTCTTTTTTAGTTCTCCAAGTACCTTTTATTTCTTATTATATTACCCGTCTTGGAACTTGGAAAGCCTACTTAGCTTGAATAGTTTCCCTTTTAACTTCGTTATGCGTAACACTACCATGACTTTCGCAAATGGATCTCAAATTAAAAAATGATCGACGACCCAACCTCTTAACACTATGCCATATCATCTATTATTAAATGAAAAAAAAATAGGTGCCTTAGAATTTTTTTATCAAAGATTTTGTCGATTTGATTTATGATAAATAATATAATATAATATTATTTATCTGTATATTTACCCATGCTAAATTACAGCTTTCAAGCACTAAGAAATTCTGAGCAAGCACAGAGGGCTATTTTGACTAACAAAGTATTATTTCTTAACCAATTACATTTATACAGCATGATGTATGATTAAATATTTCCTTTGCATATCATTTATCTACTTAGCAGCTTACTACAGTTTCACCACCCCATTACACTCCAACAGAGAACGTTAGCGATAATTTTTGTATTTTATAATACATTTCAACATTAGTATTAAGAAGTATATGTACTAAGTTTTAAGTAAATATGTCCACGAAATAAGATTATGTCTACAAGCTTTTTAACTCTTTGAAGGCCTACATAATATAAGTCTTCTAAATTTCAAGTCTACGATCTGCAGTTTAGACTGAACGTTGATCCGTCAATCACCCAGGACAAAGTATGTTATATATAGAGATTAATATTAATAAAATAAATAAACGCATCACACTAAACGGCCCTCATTAAGTTAGCCCTCATTATTAAGGGTCCGGACACACACAACACTAACACAAACACCCAGACCACGACAAACATCCGTACGGCCAATAGAGACGTTTGCCGCGAGCGGGGATCGAACCCGCGACTGTTAGCGCTTCAGTCAGTTGCGGTGATCACTGCGCCAACGTGTCTGTCAAAATATTATATACTTAAGGAATATATTACATATTATACTGTAGATACTAATTATTTTTTAAAACCACGCATTCTGGCTATGTCGTTTTAATCAAATTCTTTAATCGAGTCGGTGTAAACAAGCTGATGATGTTGACCGTGAACTCAGTGACCTCTCTACTACCGTTCATTATAATAAATTGCGACTACAGATGTTTGTTCCTAGAATTAGTGTTTGAATTCACAATGCACTTCCTAGTAACAATACTGCGCAGTGTCACTTGATTACAACAATGTTGCGCTATCGATCGAAGAAACACAAGTACTCATATAAGATGATGGCAAGCAGGAGACTTTGAAATTGAAATAATTACGCGATTTTAAGTTTAACTACCAACACAAAATATACATACAAATTAAGTTTGTGAGGAATATTGAAACAACGAAAAGCCAATATATATAAAAATCTCGTTGCTTTGACAGTTTTGATTCATTTTTTTTATAATAATAACTTCTAAACGAGCAATTGGGACACCTGATATTAAGTGATCCCCGTCACTCTTGGACCAGGAGCCACCAATGCGGTGCCATTCTTAAAAGAATAAGGTATAAAGAACTAAGGAATGGAGGACCCACCTGGCTCCCTGATATCTCACTAACCGTAGGAATCAACTGTCAATCTTCTGCGAGAGCGAGGTACTACCCTGATCAAGTACGAAGTAACGGCTAACAAAAGAAGCATTATGAGAACTATTTTAATAAATATATTCTTATGTATAATGCAAAAGATTAAATTACTATGTAAATAAATTACGCGAATACTATTTCATTGAATAAAGACGGTAATCAGCTTATAAATTAGAGGTTGCTGAACTTTCATTCATTCTAACAAACTAGGAAAAAACATCCGTTTTGCGGTAATGTTACGTAACAATTTTTAATCGTTGATTGTATGTCAATAAACTTAGCTTGTATTTCAAGTTGAATCATAAACGCCGTGTACTATGGTTATAAATGATTCATGTTTGAGCATTGCGTAAAACCCATCGCTTGCGAAAAATGAGACGAATTTGAATCACATCCTGTGGAAACAAAAAAACTTTAATCGATAATTTTGTGTGAAATATTTTAATTATTAATATATTAAAACTTTAAAGGCCATTAAATATCAACGACAGAGATCGTGTTTTTTATTAAATTTGTGCCAAAAATAACACTTTTATTATTAGTACAGTCACTGGGTGCACAAACAGTAGGGGAATCGACTCTGCAGCACTCAGACACTTAATTATACAAAAACGGTGTTTACATAAATAACAACAAAAAAAAATTCTATTTCATATATTACATAACTATTTTCATCGAAAATTGCGTAAGAAAGGCGATGTTTTCATAAACTGTTTGGGCGCCATTTTTTCAATATGGCGACGCTATCGAAAAAGATACTAGGTGGCAATGTAGAAATTAGAAAAAGCATGTCAAAATCAAAAGATCACCAATTTTCAAAACTCCTTAAAAACTTTCCAAGTAAAACTAACAAATGACTATTATATTATACTAACACTAATCAGTGTTGGTAATGTAGATTAAAATTTTAAGAGTTGTAACGATTTTGATAAAACACATTAATTAATAGAAATAATAGGGTATAAACCATGAAAATTACTTTTTCTGACTAATGTAAAAATTAATATTATGAAAATACGAATTGAACGTATTAAATATATTGTCCAATATGTACCAATAGGATTATTGAAGAATTTATTATCTACGATTAAATATTTTCATAATAATTGTCGCATCTCCTTAGTTATCACAATATAATATGATTGTTGTAATTATTTTTATCAGATATTACAATATAAATAAAGTTCTTGCAATTTAATTACCTACCAATTATAAAACCTACTATTATTATGTAACAATAAGAATAACCTACTTATAAAATCAGTTGATATTTTTTACCTAATTTCGTGTTTAATGTATGTAGTTCGTCCAATATGATACTGAAATTAAAATTCTAATATTGCACACCCGCTTAAAATTTCGTTACTTGCCATATTCTTTGACGTATATGGTTTTTGCTCAGATTCTATGAGTGAAGTTAAGAAAAAACTTTGTATTCTTTTTAAGCCTTTTGCGCCCAAAGAGGAGTGCGAGTGTTATATAGAGAAGAAGTACAGAAAGCTAATTTATAAATTATATGTGTTATAATTAGAGATTGCAGTTCGATGTCCTTTTTCAATTCGGTCCGATTTCTAACGATTCGTCCGTGATGTGGTCAGGGTAATTTTTCCAGGGTAAGTTAGTATAGTTATATTGTCAGTTTTGTATACGTATATAATTATGTACAGAATATTGGCATTGGCGTCTAAAGCTAAAATTTAGATACGTCAAGGGACATCCTAATCATCCCATGTTTGTTCAGTGACTTTTAGTGGTTTAGTAGTATTATGTATATGTAGTTCATAAATACATAATTAAATTCCACCTGTCACTAGTCTTAATCATTTATTTTTGTACTTTCTCTTGAATGTTGTTTAATTTTTGCCCAGGTATACTATATTAACCGAATATGTACTGCTATATTTAATAAGTAAAGTCTGCAAATGTACCATATGTAAAATGTAATGTATGTATATTTGAGCAGAGGCTTACCTTACTCCTATTAAGAAGGTTAAAATCTTAATCCACCACTCTGTTTCACTGCAGGGTGGCACATTATCATTACAGATACATACGTCAGAATTGATCCTGATACATGCTGGATGAGCATGAGATAAATTTAAACACAAATTTCGCATTTTTCTTGAAAACTCATCGGTGCGTGATACGCCACTTAAAAAACCATTTTTCGCTCTAATTACGAAAATTAAGTAAATATCTCAAAATTTATGTTTTCTTAAAGAAATACAGTTTTAAATTATTACGCAACTAATAAATTATTAACTGTGCGATGTTTTGGCACGGGTCATCTAGTATTATTTATTAATAAATTGAAACACGCCGAAAAATCGAATGCAGTTTTCAAGCACTATATCTATGTTTTACTAGCAGTTGCTCGCGGCTCCGCCCGCGTAAAGTTTAGAATTTGACAGATGCGATTAAGAAAATTGGATAATCACAAAATTAGCTTCACGCTTCTAGCTTTAACGTTTAAACTCTTTTTAGACAGCTATTTTTTCTCATTAAAAGTAGCCTGTGTCCTCTATCAAGCTTTAGACTATATCTGAACCAAATTTCATTAAAATCTGTTTAGTTACTTAATCGTGATTACGCAACACAGACAGAATTACTTTCGCATTTATAATATTAGTAAAGATTATAAAGTCTAAAGTTACACACACAAAGCTATGTAAACATGTATATTTTTATATGTTGTATAAAAACGAGCGAATACAATAGTAGTACGATTGGTATGAATCAAATTATCGACTTTATCAGCAAGGTGACCCGGCTTAAATGTCATACAAATTATCTATAAGGTGCCCCCAGTTCTTTTAATGACCGATTTGTATCGTGTCTAATCCTTTCATTGGTCGGAACGCACTTTTCGCAGCATTGTTTTAATTATTTAGTCGTCCGAAAATATATTGGAATTAGACATGATTAATGAATATTATCTAACGCGATATCTTTTGTGTTTCTACTTTGAAACATTTTTGCATTTTTACGATCATCAAATCCATAGAAGTATTTATAAAACTCTATTATTATTCTCGTGTATGTTACTTATGTAATTTATTTAATATGAGTTTTAATTTCTTTTTTTTGTAATAATAGTTAAAACTAAATGATAATATGAGATTGTTATATTTTGTTCTTTATATAATTGAACTTTGATAATGTTAAGATTTTATTACATTTTTAGAACGTCATAAGTATAGAAAATTGGGTTATCGCTACGACGGCGAATTGCGTCGGTAGTTAGATTTGAGATGACGTCACAGGTCATTAGAATCTGTGAAACTGTTGCAAAGTTAAATTTGCACACGATAGATAAGTTTGATTTGATATGTTGGTTCGCATGCTACGTAGTAAAATGCATAAGAATGTACTGTCTATATATTATAAGGAAAATTCTGCATGAAATCAATAATACGATTTATATAATTATATTATATTCAAAACCTCGTCTTGCTATCCCAATCAATCTCCACTAACTAATTTTATATGGTTACATAAAGCCCTCTACTAGGACAACCGCTCTGGTGAAGTGATACTGAATGTACCTTTAACGCCATGACGGTTGTGGTTTCGAACCGCGCTGGGAGCAGATATTTATATTTTTATAAATATTTGCTTCTAGGTCTGGGTGTTTCCCCTTGTGGTTTTCCCTAGCGTGTCTCGGAGAGCACGTAAAGCTGTCGGTCCCGGTTGTTATCACAATTACCTGATAATGATCGTTAGTCTTAGTAGGGAGATTATTCTAGTCTACATGGTTACTGGCTTGCCC
Organism: Hypolimnas misippus; assembly: GCA_037950945.1. NCBI lineage: Eukaryota > Metazoa > Arthropoda > Insecta > Lepidoptera > Nymphalidae > Hypolimnas > Hypolimnas misippus. The sequence continues at coordinate 6,434,674 of JBBEEQ010000024.1, forward strand.
TCAGGGGTTGTGGGTGCCAAATGCCAATCGCTTTGTGTAAAAATCAGTAACTTGCCAATAAATGGATTAGAGTAAATTAGCAGACCCTGGTATAACCGGGAAAACGCAAGGTGGATAATAAACATAGCCCTCTACACTGTCCCTCTACAAGTCTTTTACTATCAGCAATCGAAAACATATCAGTTATAACCCATCAAATACAAATAAAATAATGTGGTATTGAAAATAAAACAAAAAAATATTATGACCCATCAACAACGGTAACTAATCTTGTGTACATAGTCTAATGTTTATATATTAAAAACATAACGTAACTTTCCTATAAATTATTTATTTATTAAAATACTATTTTATCCTTTACATTTCTATCGCTACATATACTCGTCAACACTCGTCAATCAATTACACGGATACGTAAATTAACAAATGTTATATAATAATAATGTTCATAGAAAAAAAGTTTTTCTATAGGCAAATTAAAAAATAAATCGGTCAATTTATTATGGAGCTTTGATGCCACACATAGACAGACACGCAGATACAATACACAGGTCAAAGTTATAATACCTCTTGTTAGTCGGGAGTTAAAAATTACCTTAAGTGTAAACTTTTTGGTCCGGAGAATCAAAACAAATGCTAAGCATTGCTTCCATTTTCTAAAGTTGAAATATATATACACTCTATCGGTAGGTACATACATCTATTTCGTTAGACAGTCTTAAAATTCTTTTCTTACCCCCTTGTTGCTATCTATTCAATAGATGCATCCGGAATTCTTTTTTCTTTCGACATACCTTGCAATTTAAATGGCCAGACGTTTCGTTTTTCTAAAACAGAATAACATTTAGAATATTCCGTCACAATAGGTCGTAAATTTTGTTTTCGAATTCGTAGAGGAGACGATTATTTTGGCAAAAAGTCCCATGCTTCCAAGGTTCCAAGGCAACATAGGAGTCCGGTCAATAAACCTGCACACGAATTTTTTTGCTCCCTGCATCAGGACGTTAAATCAAAATAACATGGTCTGTTACATATTATTTTAATCGGTATTAAATTTAATTTTTGTACTGAAGTTTTTAATTGACTTCCAAAAAAGGACGATCACAATTCGTTGGGGACTTTTCACTGATTACTTGAAAACAGATAGATCAATTTGGATTATTCTTTTTTTGTTATATTCATTTATTTAGTTTTCATATTTTTTCATCTGTCTATCTGAAAGGCTGGTCATCACAAGCTCAAATTTTATACAGTTTTTCATTTCAACATTTCCACAATTTGGGCGCATTTAAATAATCTTATTTTTTATTATTAAATATATTAAGGTAGAATAACAAAAACAAAAATAGTATTAAACGTCAAATATATATATTAATATCGCACTCAACGGTTTCCTACGATGTGCTCTTAAAGACACACGTACATACATATACAGCCACTTATTTTTCTATTCACTGGTAAAAATATATATTTTTGATATTCTAACATTTCATACATTGTTTATATAAAATAAGGATTAAATACGATTGCACAAGAAGTAATTTTGATTGGCTATGCCTGCCTGCGTAATACTATTTCGCACTGCACAGTTCAACAACCCCTTGCTATATCACATAACTGCTTAGATTCCAAAACCATTATCGTGTTTGCAGCTGCATCTTAATTTAATTATATAACTTACTAGTGCGTGTTAGAAATTTAAATGCCTTCGCAAGCATATGAGGACGTCGGCCTCTGAACTTTTAAATCTATATGGTCACATGAACTGCAACGTAATTACGTTAAACTGTCGTTACCAAAAATTGCTACATTTTGACGGTTGATTTTTTATTTTTGTACTAAAACGCCATTTTAACTTCCAAAATGTGCATGTTTTGATAGCTATGACTTGTTATAATTAGCCCCTTATTCTTGCTAACAATTGACTCATTTTACATAAGTAATTTTAAAGATTTTAAAAAGATTAGCAAAAATTACATGTATTGTCAAAATTTCATTAAATGTATGTAGTCAACAAACAAGCAAGTCCATAGTATTACTTCGTTGTTATTGTTTGGGAAGTCAGTTCGAAGAATTTCAAGTTTCATAGTCCATAGATCGTTTTTTTTATAAGGAACGTTTTCTTTCCTTTGTTGAACCTTCTAACATGTAACTTGATATTTTGGCTTATATAATCTTTTATGTGCATTTATTTCATTTCGAATAACTAAAGACATTTTTTTAGTAAAAATAAAGTGTCAACTTTATCATTTATGTCTAAAAGATTACTTAGTATTATTATGGGTTTCCATTTCCATTCCGCAACTAAAGAGTGCCAAATAAACATTTAGTAAACTTATGTTGTCCGCCTGTCCGTCATTAAGATACTGTCTTTTGAATCTTAATAGATCTTTGGCTGAAATTTTCACAGAATAATATGTACCTACGATCGGACTTTTGGTTAATACATAATAAATCTTGCCAAGTGTGAGTAGGTTGTCGGTGGTACAGAACTCTCGATGCGCGTTTGTTTATGGTTCCTTATATAACAAGTGTATGTATAACAGTTCGCTACGTAACGTGAGTAACGTTTCGGGTTACGTTATAATCCCGGGAAGACATTACAGTTTCGACACGCCTCTGATCGGACGAATACTCGATTCCTTGTAACGAAATTCGAAACCTATAAACGAGCAGTTGCATCGAAGCACTTATTCCTCTTCATATCTATAAATTATGTACATGATCATGTTACGTGAGATAATAGGATCTTAAAATCACGTACTTTGATTAATTATCATTAAACGCAGAAGGTAGCTTCTGTCCATCAGGTTATATCATAGAGTAACTGTACAAGGCTTGAAGGGTAATCACAATTGGCCAGCCGATAAATATTGTGGTAGAACCTCACTGTATCCTACTGACTACGGCCTGACTCTTTCCTTGCTTCCTATTCCCTATTTTTCTTTCATTCACCTCATATTTGTGGATCCTCTAGTACTGTTAATGTAGCCTAATCAGTGCTGGTCACTTAATATCACCTGGTAAACTAGATCAATGAATAGACCTCTGCTCGTTTGTCAGATATGTTCATAAAAAATATAGACGACGAATTTAGCCAATAGAGTATGTATTATTGACGCATCTTGTAATATACTCGTACATAATTCTAATATAAGGCATTTGTTTCTCGTTTAAAAATAAATATATATATAACTTTATCTGAATACGTGTTACTTATTTGTGTAGTAAGATATAAAGATTCGTCATTAAAATAAATTGCATGAAACGTGGTATTGTTTACTACTTATATCTAAATACAAGTGATAAGATATTATTAAAAACTACAAACAAATGTTATCTGTTCAAGCATACATCATTGCATGCATGTTTAAAAATATTGATAAATGGTCATAATACGCACCTATTACGTTAGTATTCGAAGTAAACTTCGTTGAAAAAATAAACTTTTTTTTAGGAATTTACAAAAGATTAAAAAATTATCTATAAGTATGTTTTAAGTAAACAGTAAACGGATTGAAAGTTGTTTGTGTAAAATAAATCTTATTTTAAACGTCATTTTCTTTTAGGTATCTATAGTTTCTATGAAAAATACAAAAACAACACTAGCATCAAAGTAAATCCATTGTTTGCCCCATCACATCGTTCTAGTACCTTAGGAAGTTATAGCATTGTGTCGCGGACTAGCTTTGTTCACGATGAAATACGTAATTTCTGTTCATATTATTTTGCCAAGTCATTAATAAAGATAATAAAGGTATGAAAATATGTACACAGGGCGTGCACTCATTGATTGTAGGGCCTGGGTTATCTTAATGTTATCGTCCCACGCACGTTGAGGTAAAGCATAAATGTGTCACCTACTTTTTGCATATTGAAGGTCACTGATAGCCATTTTTTCAGATTTTATACCGATCGAATTCATATTATTAATAATGTATGATAGGGCACATGTCACGGACAGAGAGATAAATTTTGTCCGCGACATAATTTATAAAATAAAACAAAATGCCTGATCGTAAAAATCTAATAACGTCGAACGTTTTTATCTAAGACACATAAATCTTTGTTAACGAAAATAAAATTAGAATTTTTGTTTGAATGAACGTATGTGTTATGTTTTATAGTAAAAAAATGATAAAACTATTGTAATTAATAACGTATTGTTTTCATTAAAAAAACCTACATATATGTATGTATGTATATAAAAAAAAATGATTAAATAGAAAAGAAAGATAGAGTTTTGATATTAGAATCGACTTTTTTTCGTAAAGTTAAGATTAAGTTAATTTAAGGCACCTTTTTTCTGTTGAATTAAAAAAAAACATGTTTTCGTCTCATTTTTAAAAGTGAAAATTGAATTTTTCAATGGCCTAACTGTTAAACATAGCTATGATATAAAAACATACAGATGGAGATAATAAAAGCGTGTAATGTTACCCGATTGGCTAACTTCACGTAGAGGGTAAGAGACGGCATCCCTTGTGGCTTGGAGGCTGGGTAGGCATCGATGGCGTGAGTAGCGGCAGCATGTGGCGAAGATTCCAAGTCGTGTGAGCCTTAATGAGGTTTTTATATCTGCTCCGTTTGGAGTGGAAACACTTGGTCCATGAGGTCCAAAAACTTGCTATCTTTTTAAGACCCCTCAGAAATATTTTGGAAATCATTTGGAGACCCAAGAGCTGGCAGCTGGGACAAAGGTTCAGTTTGGCCGAGGAAACTTTACCTAGATGCAGTGGCTTTGATGAGGCATACAATTTGTTGTAACAAGTTATCATTTTTTTTATGGTTTTATTGTATTTAATATTACATAGAATAAAGTAATTGAAAAAAAGGCGTGTTAAAATATAATTACTCTTTGTGGTAATGTTATAATCGGTTAAACTGTGTGTGAATATTCAATATTTGAACTCAATATTAAAATTATGTCAATTTGCTGACTACAAATTATTATAATAATTATGACTCACGACAATTTTGAATCTCTTTGTATTCTTGCGAATAGCGAATTAAAATGCGTATATTGTTTGCTGCGTAAACTATATATAATCTTGAGTCAGTATATCAGTTGTAGACAAACGGCTTATGCTACAACTTTTAGAGCTGCTAGCACAGCTAATCGATGACTGTATCATTCGCCTGTGTAATAGAGGAATCTGGGGCTAGTTGATACAAGAAAAAAGTTTTTGTAAAATATCCTTTATAATTTTTATTTAAATAAAACGCAAAATTAATTATCAATCAATGCACCGCGCAATCCGTTACGTTTTAGAGTTCTTTAACAAAAGGAGTTGACACCCTTTGGGTACAGATCCTTAAAATTGCATAGGGCACTTTATTATTAAACCTACGTCGGCGTCTCGTCGCCTTAGCTTTCTACCATTAATGATTTCTATTTCTTAAACGCAATAAGTAGCAGTTTCAAAGAACATCTTTGTATGTTGGATATGAGAAACCATATAAAAAACTATGTTTTTTTTTACCGTTCTTTTTTTTGCTATTCGGGAAAATGGTAAAACACACGAGAATCGAATAAAATATGATTATGGTATTAACAAAATAACTAGCGAACAAATAAATAAATAGTAAAATTGGCCAATCGCGAACTGGATATGATACAGAAACCACGGTGCGTCAGTCCAATCACATTTTACCGGTTTATGAAACAATACATTGATCCAATGATTTTTATTATTAATTATTAATCCGACCTATAAGAGGAGGAGAGAGGACATAGATACATATATTATGTATCTATCTGTGGCATCGTAACAGCCTACCGAACGGAATTTTGGTGATCCTTTTTTTGTTTGATATTTGATGTATTTTGGATGAATCTTAGCAATTTATACAATTTATTAAGATCTGCTCAGCCGTCTAAAGATTATCAACTCTTTTCTAGTTGTTGAAACGATTTGACCAATTGTTACTAGTCTAATCGCCTTCAATTTTACTATGTTGTAAATAATATAAAAATAACACAGTTGCATATCCTTGATGCTGCAGCAACACCTGTAATCAGCAGGATATACAATTCTCCATAAGCTTAAAGCGCGAATATTATAATAATAATAACAGTATCGCGATAGAGTTTGTTCAAATGGTCTCAATGGTGTCGGAGCTTTTTTAAAAGTTTCAATTTTATCAGTTACCTACCTGTCACTGTAACTGTACCTGTCACTGCTGCTGTAATAATAAAAAAAAATAAAACTTTATTAATAGTAAATTTTAAGTATGTGCAAAAAATTATCAATTTGTTATAATGAGAATTGATACTATGATAGTAATAAATTTACTTATTTTTCGTTAATTCTTTCTTAATCTGTTTATTAATTTTTAGTACATATTCTTTTTTATTTTAAGTTTTTGTTTTATTTTAGTTTTAATTTACTAGAACAAAATTGATCTGGCAAAAAACGGTTACGGATTGACAACGATATTATATATATAGATATGTTAAGTTCCTACTACTCGACGGGTACAGATTTTTATCTTTATTCTAAATTCTCACTTTGAATAGCTCGTCAAATGACGTGTTTGCCCAAAGCTACTCTCACTTCTCATACACAGTCGCTAGCTAGTTGCTAAGCAACGCCGTCCAAGTGGCCGGTGCTCTAATCCGCGGTAATCCATGATATGATGATGATAACATGATAACATATCTATAATTATATAATATCATTGCAGAATGCAAATATTTGACAATCTTTATGTACTCAAAATGATTTAAATGAGTCAGGGAACATAGGTTTCAGTAAACACAAAAATCTTCGTAAGTCATAATCGCATTTATGGTAAATAATACGACTTGAGATATAGTAAATAAATATACTACAATCCTGTCATGGTTTCATGTAACCATGGTACAAAATTTTGAAATGAAACCTTTTTAAGGAAACCTCAATTTTTACCCTAATTGTTTTAGAATAGTTATATACATCGTAATCTTTATTAGATATATTGCTAAAAAGAGAGAAATTCATTAGAACCATAGATAAGAATTTACATAAAAACCACAATATGATGCTATTTTTATGTACACGTGCATCAAAACCCTTTATATCTCTGCAATATGTTTGTTTTATTTTAACTTTACGCGCTCGCCGCTTCGGCGCCGCTCACAAGTGATGATCAATTGCTTTTCGCAATCGAGATCACGTACGAACGTAGGTGTTCTGCTGTAACTAAGTGGGACACTCACGCGTTTTGACTAATTTCACTTTTTATTGTAAGCAACGCACTATTTAATGTGACGACGGATCACAACGATCGATCTTTATTACTTACATCGACATAATGTTATAAGGGCTGATTACAAACCGGGCGTACCACTCGCACTGCATACACGCTTCATCATAAGATAACTAGCATCGACGAGATGCAGTTTCATCAATGACGTGGTTAACCACAACGAGGTTAAGAGAGAGAGAAAACACTACGATTTTTAAACCTCGTTTATTTTTACAATATATATATATAAGCGTCGGCAAACCACGTTTTTAATAAGAGCATATAAAAGTGATCTTAAACGCGCCGATAATAAGCCTAGCTTGTAAACGCCCTAAGCGTCTCTTTTTTAAATTGCGTAAAATATGACGATTTGAAATACGTAACGAATTTTCGCTATGTCGCATTGTTTATTGTTCAGAAATGATATAATAGAAGCACATCTGTAAACTGAATATTAAAACAAAATTGTATTTTTCACGATAATAAAATTTAAATTAAATTCGTTTACTGTATTATTACTTTGCCCCTCTTCGCTGCAGACTCTGGATCTTAGTCTTAAAGCGACAGACGCCCGACAGTCGGTAAGACCATATGTTCCCGCCATAGGGCCATCGATCGCTCGACAACGGCATAGAGGCATCAAACCTTCTCCCTTGGTCCCTCGAAATTAGGTAGCAGTTGGTGCATAAAGTGCAGGCAAGTCCACTTCAAAACTCAAGCGATCGTCCATGATGTGGCCCAGGTATTTCTTGTACCTGAGTGCCTGGACGATTCAGTTACCACCACGTATGATCTGCGAACTGGGCGATTCCCCGCCCCGTATTTCATACAGCGCAGAGCCAACCTACGTTATTTAAGGACTCTTACCTTATTTAAATAAGCTAAAAAAATGTTACAGTATTATTATTTAGGAAATATTATATTTTTCGACAATAAGACGAGTATTAGTACAATAGGCGCAAATGAGCAAATTAACGTTACTATGTACATATGTACGTACATGTGTTTGAAGATACCAAATTTTAAACGAAAATGATGTTACAAACGACTTACACAATCACACAATCTAATGAGGTATCGGGGATTTTTCCTAAAACATTATACGTATTCTAAATTGCTTATGCACTTTATCTGCTTTAAAAATACATTAATTATTTATGTCAAGGTGTATTTAAACGAGGATAAACGAAGAATACCCTTGCACATGTCTTGACGTCCGCAGAATACAATGATACGGAGTCAAAAATTACGAGACCAATGACCTAAAGAGATTTTTTTTAGGCTAAAATATATAAAAAAAACAATTTGTTGTTATCTTAAGTTTTATTTATTTAATTAAATAAATGCCTTAAATTGAAATACAGAATCATTTACTTAAAACACACTCATGTGTATAGATGTACTTGTAAGCTTAAATATATGTAATTTTTATGTCTCCTTTGAAGCTAAATTAAATCACATGTAACTGTGTAATTTATCATAACATATAAAAAGGTCTTGTCATTAATGTTATATTAAAAATGCGAAAGTTTGCGACTGAGTGTAGCTTTGTATATTTATATACTTCTATAAGATGTAACGGATAATGGATTTGAATGAAATCAAAATGAATATATAAATGCAAACATACAAAAGTCTAGATTTTTTAAGCGTTTATTTATATATTCCTTTTCGGGCTTCCCTTTTATCCCGCTGGGCGCAGATAGTCATGAAGACTAGAGATCCAAGAGTTTTGTAAAAGCATATCTTATCGTTATAGTTAAATATCGGGAAAATTCTTGGAAGACGAACAAGAAGCCGTTGAGATAAGTTACCAAGTGGGCCCTGGAGTCACGCGACTGTCATCGTAATTGACAGCATACGATAACATTGACCAGCTGCGTACGCCAAAAGTAAGGTTGCTATCATATTGGTAAGCTAAGGGCAAGTATAGAAAGTACTTTATATTCGCAGGTATAACGTCCAGTTTATTTATTTATTTTCAACTTAGCTTATAATGTACTTGTGTACACATAAAATATGTTTGTGTTTTTGACTCATAATGATTAAAATTTTTTGTGCTTAACACAAACTTAATAGATGACTGTTCAAGTACTAAAAATTAAAAATATTTTTATTTTAGAACAACAAGATGATTGGTGCATCTTTGTTCTTTTATAGTGTTAAATCACGAAATATATAAAATATACAAACCGTTAAATATAAAAAATTGAATACGCAAATTAACATTTTAATCATAACAATCTAAAAAAACTTTATTTTAATAATTTCTCTAAATTGTATTATTAAAGTATGTATATCAGCATTGTATAACTTCTAAAGGCTTTCTAGGCCACAGAGGTGAAAGCAGGAAAATTGCGACTTGTTCATACTAGACCCTTAATGTAACATGATATTTTCGTTACATTACAATTTCGAATTTTTCTTTTATCAAAGTTAACATAAAATACTATAATATATCAATACGGACGACAAAAATTATTATTGAATTTTAACTTATACTATGTATTCAAATGTTTTTCTTTCGTGAATTCTCATTACAGTATATTCATTATGATGTTGTTTTTTGTAAATATCGACTATATATACTGGTACTTTCGTACTCGTATTATAAAACCATATAGTTACCAAAATAATTTGTTTAAACTAAGTTTGCTCGTATTAAGTTCATAATAATATTGCATTTTACTGGCAACACAACATCAAGCAAGTCTTGCCGAAGTCAATTTCATAAAGTCATATTATAAATCAACTTATAGCCACTCTATAGATTATAACTCTTATTCCGAAGTGGAATTATGCGTTTTAAATAGGTAGTCATTTAACATATTTTCAAATACTTAATTTATCTCTCAGATCAATACCTCTTTACACCCCTAAAATTCCAATAAATAAATAATTTTAGCACTGCGAAATAGAAACACAATTTTTATTTTCTTAAGACTAATCTGTCGCAAGACCTCTGTGAATAGAATATGCGCACGCCCTAATTGATAGTGTACCTACGACGGAGTACAATGATAGATCGAAAGGGACGGTCGTTGCTCTTTTGGCCGAGTACTCGCCCGCTACGTGATCAGTGAACTTAATCTAGTTATATCGAAAATTATAATATAATATGTCTTATAACAACTAATTTATCACACTACTGCGTTTATTAAATTGACGTTTAAACAATTTTATTTATTTATCGCAAAATATACAAGTAATTATATTATTTTAGCAAACATTGATATGATATAATAAAGGTCTAAAATGAGGTGTTTATAGTATCACTGTGCCTCGCGGTTTTAGCTGCGTCAAAAATCTGAATTTAGTGGATTGGTCGATGTTTATGTTTCATGTTCTACTTCTATTGCGGCCTATGCAGATAAGATACTTTGTAAGCGAAGTACTTAAATCCCCGAAACTTTAAAAATATTCTTGTTCTCAGTTGTTCGGGAGGCTTGAGAACTTTAGAACCTCGTGAAGGTTATGCAGTTCATTTCTAAACGATATATTCTGACGGACAAATAAGTATCCCGATGCATCTCAGATCTTTAACCGTAGGGTGACATTATTAACTCACGATTACTTGTCAAATATATTCAACCTTATAACATTTAGTATTATGTTTGAATTTTTCTAAACAGTATTAAAAACTGAGTTTATTTTATGGTGTATACGGATAGTTTTACATTTATAATGATTAGATCTTCAATCAAATTTGTATGTACTGGTTTATCCAGTTCGATGATTTACAATAATGAAACATCGCAGCGAGTTAGAACATTTGAATTAAGAAAAAAACTCCTTCCTCCTAAAGAAAAAAACCTTCGGCATTTTAACAGTTATTGTGTTTATGTATATCTCGTGTTTTAAGATAAAGAAAACCACTGTAAAAAACCCCTGCCATTTTACTGTGCAACAGCAGGGTGGATTAAACAGGGTTTTTTTTTCTCTATTTCAAAATACATAATATCATATAAACGTATCATTAGTGAAGTTCAACAAAGCGTAAGTTAAAACTCGCAGCTTTATGATAGAACGAGAAAAAACGGCATTTTTTACACAGACACCAAATTGAATTAATAATAAATAAAATTTGAAAAATACAAAACAAAAAATATATATCATTTAAAATTATATATTTATTCTTACTTCAAAACCTTAAAAGTTATTTTGATTTACACAGTGTTAGAACTTCACTGACAGCATAATGTAATACAGCACACGTTAATAAAAAAAATAATTAATAAAGAAAATAAACGTTTTTTTTTTAAATAAATAAATATACTAACAAGAAAATAAAATACAAATTAAAATGTAAATAGTCTAACCAAGTCATTATAAACGTAGTCTTCGTTTCTAAATGTCAAATGGAAAAGATCAAAATACCCATAAAAAATGATTGATTTATATTTTCTTAAAATTAAGGTATAAGATTAAAACAAATGTCTAATATAAGGTGTTTTTAAAACAAAACTTTTGCTTGAGCTCTTATAAATACTTGACGGCGAATGTTATTTTTTTTTTTCTTTTTAATCTAGAAATCTTTGCATATCTTTCAAAGGTTAATCTAATTTTTTTGTTTTATTAATTCTATATATTGAGCCGTAAAACCTGTTTTATACTGTAGTTGTACACCTGTACGTACATTTTATTATTTTATACGATTCGACATTCTTTGATTCGTCTGTATTTTTTTAAATATATTAAACTATATGGAGCAATATGTACATATATACATATTAATCACGAGTTTAGTAATACATTTTAGATTAATAATATTATGGCAATTATTTTTATGATTATATTTATGTTATGTATGTATTTAATATGACAAATAAAAAATATTTCTACTTATCAATATAAAATTTTTAACTTGTAGGAAGACTCACAATCTCACGCAGTTAAATATTTTCCTGCTTTCTGAAAAAAAGACTGCATGTATGTGCTTGCGAACTCCTTTAATATTAAACCGCTAAATGATTTCAATCACGACAAAAAATACAGCTCTATAAATTATATGATTACCTTGAAGCCGTAAAATGTACCTTAATTTAATTAAAACTTGTTTGCATCTTTTATTTTTTTTTTCATTCATGTTGTTATTGTTTTAACTCTTAAAGTAAGTAAGTAAGTAGTAAATATCATATGAAAAATTTATATATACCTATATAAGTATATAAAACTTCAATACATATACGATAAAATGATCAAATTAAAGACAAATATAGATTTTGAACGCGATATTTTTGTCGCTTAGAGGTCGAATCGCGTAGAACTTCACCCAAGGCTTTCTGGTGTGAGTCGTCGACCCGCCGTCACCTTGCTTACGCAATTCGTTAATCTTATCATCTGCATGCATACCCGCGCGACCTCGATGTTTCCCCTCACCCTTCGCCAAATTTTACGTCTGCTTATGTATTTACTTTGATTACATTGATTGTGTCTTGCGTATTGACATCGTTATAACACGCTGAATTTTAATTTTTCAAAATAATACAATAAAAAAAAAATCTTGATGTATGTTGAAACATTAAAATAAATGACAAGAAAAAAGCATTTTATCGATGTCTGAAACCAAAAGTACGTCTACGGCGTAAGTGCTACGCGTTTCGTAGCAAACCGACCATCGGAAAAGCCGCGGAGAGAGGAGTGCCGGTGGGACGAACCTGCGCGCGCGCCACCCGCGCGTATTTATTCGCAAGGCCACGCCAGCGCCGCGCCAGTGCGCAGACAACAGTCGCACGCGGTATACGATTAAAGTGTTCAGAAGACCGCACCGTCGCGATTGATACTCCGCGCACTAATGTTATGTTTAGTTGACTATAAATAAAATATCGTTACGAATATACAAAAAAAAAGTTTCAAAATGATAACAATGCTATCAAACTCTAAATTGTTGTGGGGTCTGTGGCAAGTGGTGAGCTACTGTTCTTCGCGTACAACTCTGCCGCTATTGCTGACCGTTGGCGCAACGTTTTTGGCAATGCGGCTAATAAATTTAGTGCGTGAAATTCGTAAACTGCCGCCTGGGCCGTGGAGTCCACCCGTCGTCGGTTACCTGCCGTTCCTCGGAGTTCGTCATAAAACGTTTCTGGAGCTTGCAAGAAATTATGGTGCATTGTTCTCCGCCCGTCTCGGAAACCAGCTAACGGTTGTGTTGAGTGACTACAAGTTAATTAGAGAAGCGTTCCGCCGGGAGGAGTTCACGGGCAGGCCCAGCACACCATTGATGCATATCTTGGATGGACTAGGTAAATAACAATAATATTTTGTTTCAATAAAAATAACGTGTAACGTGGCTTATTTGATAAAAAAAAATTATTAACGTTATAAAATACATAGGAAACCATTTGAATATTAAATACATTTATTTGCATTCTGTATACTCTTTAACTACTACTATTTTCAAGTGGCTTATAAGCACATGCGCATGGGACGTCCTGTTAGCCCGCCCGTAGCCGTAAGGCACCGCCCACATACATATGTAGTCCTCACTTCCTTCCTATGTGCAGGTATCATCAATAGCGAGGGCCGTCTCTGGAAAAGCCAACGTCGATTCTTGCACGAAAAACTACGTGAGTTTGGAATGACGTACATGGGCAATGGCAAGAAAATTATGGAAGCCCGTATTAAGGTAGTAATCGTATTTATTTACAAAAATAAAAACTGATTTTCATATGAATGATGCATTTTACTCACATAATATTTTTTTATCATTAGAACGAAGTTCATGAGCTGATTTTGAACCTGCAACGCACAGAAGGCGAGTCGATAGATGTAAACCCGCTACTAGCTCTGGGCGTATCAAATGTGATCTGCGGCATCACTATGTCGGTTCGCTTTAGCCACGGCGATGCACGATTTGCAAGACTTAATCATTTAATTGAAGAAGGCATGAGACTTTTTGGACAAATTCACTATGGAGAATATATTCCACTGTATAATGTAAGAAATCTGATTTTTCCACAATTATTATAAAATATGGCTTTACTTAAAAAATTTCTTTACTTTAAACGAAATCAAAAACTAAATTTCTCAAATACTTACAGTATCTTCCTGGCAAAGCATTGGTTCAAGAAAAGGTAGCTAAAAATCGTGAAGAAATGTTTGCTTTTTATCAAACTTTGATTGATGAACATCGTGAAACACTCAATATCAACAATGCAAGAGATCTAATCGATGTTTATTTAATTGAAATAGAAAAAGCTAAACTTGAGGGAAAAGAAGGAGAACTATTCGAAGGAAGAGATCATGGTAGGTATAATTTCATTTTGTTTGTCTCTTCATCAGTAACGATAAATATCGAACTTGTATTAAAATAAATATATAACATAACCTTCTTTTACATTAAGCATTATATTTTTTCCAGAATTACAACTGAAACAAATCCTTGGAGATCTGTTTTCGGCAGGCATGGAAACGATTAAATCATCGTTGATGTGGATGATTGTTTTTATGCTTAGAAATCCAGATGTTAAGAGACGTGTTCAAGAAGAACTAGATTCGGTCGTCGGTCGCGAACGTCTCCCTACTATCGAGGATATGCCTAATCTTCCCTACACTGAAACTACGATACTTGAAACATTGCGCATGTCCAGCATCGTCCCTTTGGGTACAACACATTCTCCTACAAAGTAAGTAATTGAGTTTTATTTCCGGCTGATTGTAATTTTCTAAAGCAATTACTATATTAAAAATATTAAAAAAATAGCAAAGACTTTAAAAAATATTAAATCGATATAATATTTTTGAAATTAATCTGTAAGCATATCCTTTTAAACAAAAAATAAGTTTCAAGATAGGTTAATTAACGATGTGTCGTAAAAACATTAAAGAAACTTATTAGAAATTTCTACCTTTTTTGAAGGCGATTGATAACAAAACTAACGGCTTTTATTTGCTTACAGAGATGTACATCTTAATGGCTACAGAATTCCAGCGGGTTCCCAAGTTGTACCACTCATAAACTGTGTACACATGGACCCTAATTTATGGGTAGAACCAAGCAAATTTAACCCAAGCAGATTCATAGACGACAGTGGAAAGATTAAACGCCCTGAATTCTTCATGCCCTTTGGAGTCGGACGACGAATGTGTCTGGGTGACGTTTTAGCTCGCATGGAAATGTTTATGTTTTTCGCGAGTATGATGCATCAGTTCGACGTGCAATCAGAGGCCGGCGCCGGCCCGCCGTCACTCGAAGGCACCGTGGGTGCCACGATCGCACCGGAAAAGTTCCGCGTCAAATTCATTCCACGCGCGCCGCCCGCTCCGCCTGCAGTAGTCCTCCACGACCACCCGCACCTGCGCCACGTCGGCGCGCACTAAGCGCGTCGTTCACATTGCCACAACATACCCACCAGTATTCCATGATCACTCGTTTTAGAGCGCATCGATGACAAATTAATTTAGTTATTAGTAAGTCAACATCGCTACGGCGAATGTCGAGGCTGTGCATAAAGTGTTCAATAAAATAATAAACCGAACTTTACTTTAGGTCTACTGAAATTCCCATCGTTGAGATTGTAAATTGTTATCTTATAATTTCAGTATTATGTATAGATTATCGATCTATGAGATCGTTGTGAATCATATGCATCGAATGAAGCAGTTTCGTATTGAAATGTAGTTAGTTCACTGACATCTTAAGCTCTAGTTTCCTATACCAAAATAAATGTATAATTATTGTAAACGTTATTTATTCGTAGGTACCACTTGCGAGTGTTTTCTGTTGAGTGTGATCTCATGTGTGAGTTTAGAAGTATTTCTTTAAGGTTTGTACGTGTTCATTTTTATATTTCTAGTTAATAATGTACCTATCATGAGTAATATACTAAGTAACATTCCATGGTAGCGTAGAAACCAGCAACTAGTCTAAGAGCGGTAACGTTTGTCGCTATAAGTATATTCTTAAATTACATAACTTAATGACATTTGAAATAGTGTTTTTT
This sequence comes from Hypolimnas misippus, assembly GCA_037950945.1. NCBI lineage: Eukaryota > Metazoa > Arthropoda > Insecta > Lepidoptera > Nymphalidae > Hypolimnas > Hypolimnas misippus. The sequence continues at coordinate 6,450,846 of JBBEEQ010000024.1, forward strand.
ATATATTTCAAAATACATTGTTAGCAACCAAGTTGCCTTTAATAGAATAAAACGATGGATCGTACGTCGTTAACCCTCGCTTTGTAAATATTGCATTATTATTAACGGATTACAAACATGTATTTTAAAATAAATGATAATAATTTCTTTAAAATATTACTTTTATTTTATACACCATGCCACCTTAAGTATACAAGCTGATTTTTTTTGTCTGGGCGTATATAGCCAAATCCGAAAGTAGAAAAACTGAATCATTCGTTTTTTGAAAAAATATTTTTTTATTCAAATCGATCCCGCTGATTTTGACACATAAAAAGAAAACGCCTATATTTTTACATCCTCTGATAGTGTCATTTATAAAGATCAACTCCTGGGAAGTAATATATACAGCAAACCAAAGGAAAGACCATTTTTTTTACAAAAGTCTATTAAATTCATACATTAATTAAACCTTAACTAGTACATTTTTCAAAAAATGCATTAAAATAATTCTATTTTTTTAATAAAATATACAAATAAAGCAAGATTTTACAAGGATAATAAAATTAAAGAGTTTTTGAGATTGTGTTCAAAGCGGTTCACATATAAACAAAGTATTAGGAGCTGATAAAGTGACACCTACTTCTCCTTGCATCTGCTCATCCGTTGGAGGTTTAGAGGCTAGGCGTATACGGCACGAACGTAGCAGGCGGGCTATTAGTCCCACCGATATCATACGAGAAAGCTCGTCTCCAGGGCACATGCGTTTACCTAAAATATAAAATACTTTTAAAATATTTTTAAATCACATTTGTTTATATTTCTCATACATTACATGTTTTCAACGTAGATAAACTACACAACATACATTAAATAATAACAATTAATTTTCAAAAGTTATTTTGTGAACTTATAAATAAATAGTATAAAATAAAATTATATAGATTATATAAATCAAGTAATACTTGCACATAAAAGTTAGAAATTCAACATTGGAAACAAATAACCCTCTACGCAACAAAACGCAATGGATTTCATAGATATCAAAACAAACATTAAATATAATTTGTACCCGTTTGAAAAGGAATAAATTCAGGAGGTTTTAAAAGATTTCCTTCTTCGTCAATCCATCGGCTTGGCTTAAAATCATTAGGATTGTCCCAAATATTAGGATCCATGTGAATAGCCCACTGAAGTGGTACCACCATCGCACCCTTTGGAATTCGATAACTTCCTAAATAGGTATCCTGAAAACAATATTATTAGAAAAAATCGATTTTAATATAAGATAACAGAAAAATTAAAAAAAAAACTCCCGACAATCATTGGGACTCATTGAGACCATTTCAACGAACCCCAGTATGATACATCTGCCTCTGTAATTTGGTGAGCAGGTGTAAATCCAGCTGATTACAGATGATGCTGCAGCATCAGGTCAAGGTTACCCAACTAAGTTATTTTAATATCATTTACAGTACGATAAAATTGAAGTCGATTAGAGCAGTAAAAATGAAGTCAAATCGTTTCCAAAACTAGAAAAGTTGATAACTTTTAGACGTCTGATCAGATCTTCATAAATAATATATATAACTAAGACCCATCCCAATCACATCAAATATCGAACAAAAACAACAGCACCAAAATTCCATTCGTTATTGAGTTACGATGTCACACATCAAACTAGTAACACTCATGAGTTTTTTGGTTCGGGGGTTAAAGTAACCTGTGTGGTAACATACCTGCAAGCATCCATGGGGTATGCCCACGGGTACAATGGAACGTATGCGTTGGGTTTCACAAATTGTTGCCATAAGATACGGTAATTTGGAGTAATCCATTTCACATTCTTCTGGATAAACTGAGAGAATTTCTTTGCGGACTTTTTCCTAAAAAACAAAGTTGTTTACATTATTCATATTTCAGATAAGTAATTTACTTTAGAACTATCAATACGTACTTGCTCTTCTTGATACAGAGCCGAATATAATAAATACCACGAAAGGGTAGTTAATGTTGTATCAAGACCAGCTCCAAACATATCAGCTAATAGATACAGCATTTGTTCATCAGTCATAAAAATGGCACTCTCTTCGTTATTTTCATACCGCCTTTTTTGTTCCATCAAAAAATTATCTAAAATGCATTCATCTTCTGAAGCAGTGAGCACTTTCGGGTCAAAATAGTGAATCTCGGTACTAGGTGAATGTTTGCTATATTTTATGCACTTCATAAAACCCTCGGGGTGTTCGTTAAATAATTCAGCATGTTTTGAGTATTTGGCTCTGGTAGGTACTTCAAGCCCTAACATTTGTCGACGTCTGGATATTATACTAGCATAGAGTCTGTGCGTTTGATCTTGACCACAAACTAATAATTCGATAGTTTTTCGAATTGATGGATATAGTAGCCTGAAAATAATTTACATCCTTCTTATTTATATTTTCTTTCTATGCTTTCAAGAAAAAACTCAATCATCATTATAGTTAAAACTTGCACTTAAAATCTAAGATGTATCCTCTTTTTCATACCTTATCTATTTTTGGATCATGTTCTTTTTTCTGTGTAGTTTAATTTATGTTTATTATAACTTATTCGTCCCTAGTTTATTGTTGATGTAATTTTGATGAGGAAAAAACAATTTTTTGCTCTTCTACATAATATAACTTTACGAGGACGATTGTACTTATTGATTTTTTTTATATCGGTATAATGTAAACATATATTGTTAGTGTGCTTAAAAAAATAAATAAATTGAATTGAAACTAGGTGTGCGAGTATATACAAATATCTTGGAGTACTTACCGAACAAACGGCAAAAAATTTACTACACCGGCCACACCCATCTCGTGACAGCCTTCTTCTTGTATTTTTCTGAACCAATGCCACGTCTTATCTTCTGGTGGAAATTTAAATCCAAATATGATATCATTAATAACATTTCCAACTGAATGTGTGATCATGTCAGGTAGATCAACTGGCGATCCAGAAGTCTCTTTGATGTTCTAAAAAAAGATTTTTTTATTGATTTAATCGCCGAAACAAGTACATATTTTAACAAAAAATCTCAAATAAATTATTAATGGCGAGCGCTCCTCCGGAACGCTTTACAAATGAGACTTGTTTTTTTTTTGGTCGAATCTCAATAACATTTTTGTAAACTACAAAAACATAAATTTTAGGGGCCTGTTCTCGCAGGTAAAAAGATGAGACTACGATGTTTACCTGTCCCTCTTTTTGGATCGCGATTGATTAGCAAAGGCAAATATCAGTATCGATTTCAGATAATTATTGATATATCAGTGTTGCCTTATAAACATCCTTTAAAATTTTATTTTAATAATTCAACAACATTGATAATCCAGTACACAACTCTTCCGCGTTATTACCATCACATCAAATCAATATATTTTATTTAAGTATGCTTTCGCAAACACTTTTAAATCGTGAAAATAAAATATATATTTAAATGAACGAATCTACCACTAGTTCGGATTTACTTATTTTTCACAATTACATATGTATGGAACCCAATTCAACTAGGCGGATTCTTACTTTGCTGTTATTTTGTTTTGATATTATTTAGACCTTCGAAAGAAGTATTTGAACGAACAATGCACAGTTTATTTTGTACTAGTACCAACCGTGGTTTCACCTTCAAATACATACCTAATTAATAAACGTACTTTATAATTTTTTTTTTTTCGATAAAAAACTGCAAGTAACCATTGCAGAATTTTGGAACGTTGTTCATAATAAATAGATAAAATTTTAACATGAATATTTAAAAATATTTGTGGGACATGTAGAAGCTGTTATAATCAAACAATTATTACTTTTATGCAACAAGGTATTAATATTGATTATGATACCGAATACTGACTATGCAACTATACATATATAACTTTTTAAAATATAATTATATTAAAATCAGTACCTAAGTAGATTATCAATACTGATACAATAATGAGAAAGCGAACTTTGTAAGTGCGAAGTAAGCTTCGGAAACACTAAACCTACTTCAAAAATACTATACCATTTCAAATATATATCAATCTAGATAGACATAGGCTGTATCGTTTTAGTACTCGTATGTATGCATAATATTTTAAAACAAAATCGACGTTAACGCCAACGAAGCCGGGAGCAAAAAGCTAGTTACGTATTAAATCTTAATTACTTGTATTAGTTCGTGCACTCCAGAAGCGATGCGATTTTCCAATTTGTTACGAGCCAGGCTGTGTTTGCTCATTCCGAAGCTCTTAAGCCAAGATGTTATTAGTTTTCGTTGATCCTTCCACAGTGCTCCTTCAGCGCATATAATACCTGTGATATATATCATTAAATTATAATAATTACGCGAACTCTTATGCTCGAAATACATAGATATATAATCGTTTATCTGTACATACACGTAGCTTGCATACAATGTTGTCATCATAGCAAAGTTTCACGAGAATTGATTTCTGCATGCCACGTGTGGCAGTAGTGAGACAGCGATATGCCAAGCGACAGCTAATGGCATGCCTTTTACTGACTTGACTATTTGTATGCAAAGTACTTACCCACTTAATGCTATAGTTATATACTTCAGGCTTTAAAAAATATCCTTTATATTAATACGTCAAAGAAAAAATAATAATAAAAACAATTTTTTACCGTTTCCTTTCATAATTCCATGCGTCAAATATAGTGGTGCACGTCCAGAAAATACATCCTTCGCAAAAGCTTCTCTTATTAATTTATGGTCAGAAAGGATTACAGCGTATATACTTCCCATTCCTATTCCGTATATCGGACCATATTGTTGAGAGAGTTTTGTTAAAGTCAGGTGTGGTTGTTTTCGATCTAAGTAAGGCAGATATCCGACAATCGGAAGACCCCAGGGCCCAGGCGGTAGGCTTTTCCATTGATTTATCTTTTTAAATATCCAAAATCCCAATACGAATGTAGCAAGCCATAAGAAAATGAAATCCATCTATAATTAAAACGCCTAGTTATATTTTTATTGACATGTTATTTTGTATATGAAACATAAATAAATCAAAAAACATTTGTCCTAAAACAGAAATGAAAACAATTTTGTTTGGCTAGTTTATACTATTACTTGTATTTTTATGCAATTTCGTAAAACTATTAACGTAAAATGCGACGGACTCATACTACGCTATATTGTCTTTTTATGACATAAATATTTGGAAGAAAAAATTATCAAACAAAAAAATACTGTCACATTAATGTGTTTTCGGGATATTAGATTCAAAAATCGAATGCAAAGAAATGATTTGAAAAATATTTTCGTATCTTATCGTTATTAGGTATACAAAAATGTAAAAAATAACAGTTTACCATCTTGTATGCACGTGCATACTCGTTTTTTAACTTAAAAAACTATATTCAAAGATATTGCTTTATTTAAATATAATTATCCTAAAAATAAGCAAAATATCTGTCTATACCAAATAACAAAATATACTTATTATATAGACATATCGAATATATCTAACATACGAAACGTATTCAATTTTATCAACATTCATATCAACATTTCGATAACATATGATTTATGCAATCTTCAATGTCATTAAGCGTAACCTTTGAAATCTTGTTCACAATGAACAGTGCTGCCAACCTAAAGTTATGTGCCCGCACGTGAACGTGACGCATAGTTCGACATGCATTCTATAAATACACTATCGGCTTTATAAACATGGAATAAAGTTGTTCATTAAATACATAAATAGACTAACCTTATTTCTCGGCTATAGTAGGTGTTCTTGATGAGATGATGTCACAATATGGACAATAGCGAACTACTGATTAATCTATAAACTCTACTGGTTAAGTGGCCCGGCGATTGCCAACTGACAGTTTTGCTCCAGCGTAGACGGAAACAAAAAAATTTGGTATTCAATTGAATGATATCAGATTTTTAAATTTATGCAAAAATCTTTCCAGAAGATTCGATTTATTTTAGATTCTGTATCTGGATAAGTTCAGGTAAACGCAATTTGAATATTGTAATGTTGATAAGGACGAGCGGTTAAAAAGAGTCTATTGGGATATGAGTGTTATTATCACAGATCAAAACAAATAACTAAACTCGTTAGTAATTACTAAAACTGATAAAAAGTTATCAAAAATATTATCGTGAATTATTTATCTTATTTTTTAAACATAATAACGATCGTAACTATCAAAATGTTTCATAGTCTGACATCGAATGTGAAACTAATAGCCTGCAAAATTTCTTACTGTTTAAACGGTTGACTGATACAGGTACATCGGAAACTGAAAAATGGATATAATATATATACAAAACGTGAATTGTAAAGTACTGTAGAACAACGCAAATTACGTTTTAACTGTAACAGAAATACATGCATAGTAAATATATAAAAAAATCGTTGTTTGTATTAATAAATATCACATTACAACTATCACATAACAGCTCACGCTCACCTTATACCGGTACAGAACAATACTAATGATTGTTTTTAATTTAATATAAAGTAATATAATTTATATGTGTATTCAGCGGTTCCTATATTTAGTTTGGACGCAAGAAACGATTGTATAGCCGAAATAATTGCAAAATTCTACTCAATGTATAAAATATGACAATAAACATGACAATGACAATAATATATGTAATGGTAATTAAAATAAATCAGCCAAGTGCGTGTCGGGCCACGCACAATGTAGGGTTCCGTAGTTGTCAGAATTGTCAAGATTTGAATGTGAATTATGCTAACGATTTTGAACATTAAATGTTCGTCAATTATTTATTATTCTAACACTTGTAAAATATACTTAGCGCCGATAAATTTCCTTCCTGATTAGCGCCTATGAAATCTATGGAGATTTGGTTAAAAACTTCATAAGTGCCATTCAGAATCACTCGCGACATGTTTTATTAAGACATTGTTTTATACCTTATTTTATATTTTATTTTAATTTAAACTTATTAAATATTTATTTATTTATTCATTTAAATTCATATATTAATTTAAAATTATTAATATTTACATAATGTGATGCTTTAAAAAGTGAAATATTTATTTTTACTTAGATCATCTATAACTCGATAACCATAAGAACCCACATAGCTGTGATAATTTTCCTTTTAAATTCATTATATGTACCACTATCGTGAATTTTTTCATATTTTTAGACGCAGCAGTTTAGTGGGTAGAGGGGGGGGACACTTGACTCTAAGAAAAATTGACACTTCAAAGCTTAATATTTCGGAAACAGTTCGTCGTTCGGAGAAATGGTTTTTCCACACCTATAACATTTTTAAAAGACCTATCTAACGATACCCCACAACATGGGATAAATGAGAAAAAAAATTTTTGGTCTCTCTTAACACATAGATTTTATTGTACGACTTTCTCGGCGTAATTCATATGTATACTCATACCGAATTACAGCTTTCTGGTATTAAGGGTTTCGGAGCAAAGCCGCGGACAGACAGACAGACAGACAGACGGACAGACAGACAGACAGACAGACGGACAGACAGACAGACAGACAGACAGACGGACATGGCGAAACTATAAGGGTTCCGTTTTTTACTACGGAACCCTAAAAACATTATTTTCCTTAAATATCATAATAATTTATTTATTAAAATTCCGCATAGCTTGTGTACTAAAATATATACTAAAAAACATGCGCCATATTACTTGCTGACGTCATTTTCCGATCGCTTTGGTCAACGATATCGTTAACATAATCAAAAATAATAAATTGTTGATCACAGAGATTTATATACTTTAGATCACTTAATTACAATCGATTAATTATATAGGTCGTTTAAAATCCATTTATTAATATTATAGATTTTTTATTTAAACATTAATTAATAATAATAATTATACTTACTATTTTCTGCGGTTACTTTTCTACGGATTGCAGTACTGCAGTACACTTTAAAATTAACAAGAAAAACGATGGAATTTTATTAAAATGAATCCATCCATTCTTTTTTGTATATTACAAAAGCTATTATTATTTGGATGCTGATAAGCAATAATGTGTCAAACCATAAAAAGAATTCGGAGATATTAATGTATTCTGATATTGCGTCATGTATTTAATATTATTCATGTCATCTAGATTAAATAAGTACGAAAAAAAGTTTTTTTAATTTAATATTTTGAATATTGAAGTGTGCTAAATATTATACAATATGCAAAAATCTAATATATTTGAAAAACTTATTATTAGATAAAAGTTTTTATTTTACTAATCTGATTTTAATTCATTATAAATTTTATCAAAATAGAAAAGAGAAGATAGATTAATACGTCTTCAAACAAATTTATTAAGAATAGGTTTGATATCTTTAGACGCCTATATTTTCAAAACGAAGTCCGTTTGGTTTGACACAGTATTGCTTATCTGCGTCCATTTGTCCTATAAGCAACTTATACTTAATAATCGTGTTATTGTTCTGATCATGTATATTCTTAGGAAAATACATTAGTAATAAAGTTTACCGTATATGGAGTTAACGAACGACACGCAAAGGAAATACACTAAAACCGACTACTCACCGGGGAGACTATCGAGTTTCTTGCCGGTTTTTCTCGGTAGAATCTACGTTACGAACCGGTGGTAGCTTCATTATTGATGTATTTTTTTATGTATTGACGATTCAAAAGTGCTCGTGAGAGCCTACTTGAATAAAATATATTTTTATTTTGATTTTTGATTTTTAGACGCAAATGTAACTGTTACAATTACTATAACGAAATTTTGGCGTCTATTTTTATATCCTTTCTATTGTTCTATTGTTATATTATGTACGTACATTATGTGAAATTAACTGTTAAATAAAGATTTATTTTTTCCTAAAATTTTATTTAAATTGTCATTCTCATTTTGTCTGTCATTTTATCTTTAGAAACTTTTATCCCATATATTTCACTTCCTTTAAGTTTTATATTTCAGACTAAAAGTAAGCATCAACAAGTAGGTGTTCTTATCCAAGGTTTAATCTATCTTTAAACGAAAAAACTATTTGTTCGAACTTCGATCGCGTTAATTTAATTTCTCCATTTAAACTTTGGGTTCCCGTTTTATCCGTTTAGTCCCTAAGTTTTAGAACATCCTTAAAATCCTTTCTTTAAGGATGCCTACGTTAGAATATTTTAAGTGACGAAGAACTTAGCTGTAGCGTGCTTCAACTCGTATATGGGCTGACTCAACCGGGGCCGTACCTCACACTCACAGAAATCGGCGTGAATAGCTAACGCAGCTGCGTTTACGGTGAGTGAGGAACCGGAAGTCTAACCCCATTCCTTGCCTTATGTCTTATTCCCTTTCATTATGCATTCCTTTTTAAACTGGCAACGTGTTTGTGGCTCCTCTGTTGCTGCGAATGTCTATGGGCGGTGGTGATCATTAGGTGTCTCGCCTGCTTGCAACAAATTAAAAAAAGTTATGGGTCAGATGCGTTTTTTAGATAATTCATTTAATGGTTTGAGCTGTGTCTTGATAGATTAATCAGTAACAGTTGCCATATAATATATCGACTTATCAATATTGGTTCAGAGGAAGTATACAAATAGTCTGTGTTCCTTTATATAACATTTATAGTTTCAATATTTTTGTACATTTGTTTATTAGACAGCTCAGTGTCACCATTCAATGAGCTGCGGTTAAATCACGTATTCTAACCACAATTAAAACTTTTAGGATTCCTTTTGTTTATTTTAAAAATTAACCATTAGGTGCGCTGAAACATTGTAAATACGTCTGTTCGTGTTTGAAAGTTGATTAAATTTAAACTTTTGTTCTTAAAATATTTTTACCAATAATAATAATAACATTATATTAATTAAAAACGAATTCCATTTTTTTATTTAAAGTATTTGCTCAACTACAGTAGCCCTATTTCTTTTTCTTTAAATTGTCAGTGAGTATTGTACGGAACCTGAGCTCGCGTCTACCTTGTAAACATCGGTACTATTTTAATCACTGTAGTGAATAAATTACTTTTTATTTTCAAACACGAGTAAAGATATTTCTTATTGCATTGTAAAGCTTGCTCTACCTATAATAGTGTAACGGATAGGCGTTGCGTTACAAAATCGTGACGAATAAGTAGGCTTCATTAAATAAGCTAATTTGTATTATGATAATTTTAATAAATATCGCATTCGAAATCTAAAGTAGAATACAACAACAAATTATTTATTTATGGATCCCTTTCTTGTATTTATTTTTAGTTGGTTATTTCATTTTCATCACATAAGAGAATGTATTTTTTAATACTTTATTATAGTAATTAAGTTTCAACTAACAATAAGAATGATTTATTATAAGAATATCTAATACACTTTTGTAGCTAAGACGCATTCATGAATACAATTGTATACGAAAATAAATTAAGTTATAAGATGAAGGCGTACTGTAGCGGAAGGCTGTATGGCAATAAAAAGCTAGTTTATATTAATGTATAAGATAGGTTGAACAGCATGAGACGGATAGCGAGGTCGCAAGCGCAGGCTCAAGCGGCGAGAAGTGTGAAGGTCGGTCAGCGGCCGAGCTACTGTTATCGGACCAATCATAACGATCAACTTAGCTCTTGCACTACCGACTAATGCATACATGCCTGTCCACGTGCTACCTTCATCGATCATTACTAAAGAGGCTGTCTATAAATGACAAACGCATACTCGCATTTAAATTAAACTGGGCATACCTTCGCTGGTTATGTGCCAGTCGATATAAATTCAAGTATTAACCGGTCTGTAATGTAATGTGTTTATTTTATTGTTCAAACATTAAAATAAGTAAATAATTGTATTTTGTAAATAAAAAGACTTGCTGTAATAAGGGGGAAGTCGTTTAAGTGTGGTGCACCAAAACCTAAAGAAAAGGAAGCGATCTGATGTTTTTATATTATCACGTAAAGAAGAAATAAACATTTTTTTAAATGGAGATATAAATTATCTATCCTGTATATCGTATATTAGTATAATTTGTTAATACATATTTTCTGAGGTATTTGTATGTACATTTTATATTTTTTACAAGGTGTATAATATCTTTACTAACTTGGCAAGGGATATCAAGATCTGAAAATTGTCAATTGTAAGTAATATTCCATCCAGTCATACTGCTTCAATGTGCAGATAGTGATAAATTATACTAAGTATATTAAAAGAGTATTAAGCAATTTAAATGTTATTACTCCAACGGCTGACGATACGTCTCGAAAGCGCTCAGCGCAGGCGGTCCAGAAGGAACGAGGCCCTACTTCTTGCTATTTCCATTCAACCACCGTACAGTTATCCAGGCAGCAGTGTTACTGACACAATGCAAGGTTAACTTGAGGTAGACGCCCGCACAGCTCGCCTCCGAACACTTAAAAGGACATTTACGCATTATCGACACGAACGAATCAAACAGGACAAGCCACGAACAAAATTCGTTTCCAAGTTATTATGATGGAAAAATGAGTTTTTTCAACTTTTAACTATTTCCTAGTTGCGGTTAAAGAATACCTACATTCACCGTTTATCCTCGTGTTCATACATTTAATCTTTTCCCTCGGCCACGCAAGGAATGTGACAGGCGAGTTGTGATCCTTGAAAGTTCTCATTTATTTAGAATATTTTATTTGTTTGCATTCATAAAACTTTATGTAAATCTGTCTCCTGTTTTATATCTATCATCAATATTCAAATAAAATAACCAAAATAATTTTTAAAAGACTGCATCTCGTTTAACTGTCAAATATGAAAATTATGCAATTCATTTCTTTATTTATTTCTGCCAAAGGCTTGTCTCAATAAAAGCTCAGCCTGATTAAAGCGCGCGGCGCAGTCGCAACTCTGTATCAATAGGATCTAATGAGCTCTCTTGTCAATGGGCGCAACGAAGCGATCACAATCGAAGCTAGTCTCTGTCCTCTTTTACTTTCGACCGCACGTCAACTTGGACTAAGTCGGTGGCCGTCGAGTTCGGTCGTCTACTTCACCTGGGGCCACTGAACGGACTAGATCCTTTTATTCCTTTTTATCCTCTCCAGTCTAGAATGTTCGCATCCCGTGCATGCATCTTTCCTCTTTTAGTTTTTGTTTCATTGAAAAAGATAGCCGTAGAGATGAGGGCAATGTATTCTAGGCTTTTACCCTTACGTCGGGGCAGGTGTTGCACAATATTCGCGAAGATTCCTAGAATACCTAACGCGCGCGTGGATCTCTATACTATTTATAGAAACCGATACAATATGGTCTGTTTACCGCTGCTTATTATGTTTCTTAACGAAGTATAATAAGTTAATAAAACCAACGACTTTTTCCTCTTAGCAACAGCCATTCTATAATTACAAAAAGCAACAAGAACTAAAATAGTTCGTATTATCATACTATAAAACCTAAAAACGTATTAAGACACATTTTAGCAAACTATTAGTTTGGCATAAACGCATAAATAAATTCTAAAAGGTTATATCGCAATGTTTGTTTTGGGAGGCAAATATCACGCAACATATATTTGCAAGCGGCGTGTCGGCATGACAATTATATTGACTAGTCAAGAACCTTAGCCTAGGATACAGCAAACTTCACAAAAGGCATATTTTTAATTAATTAGCTTTAAAAGTAAAAAATAACAACACTTGCACCAGACATCTCTCTGATGGCCGATTTTAATATTATCAAGTAGGTCAAGTTTTAACATAAACTCCACATTACATACACCATCCATATACATTAGACATTACGTACTTAAGTAAAATACTACAAAGGAATATGGCTCTACATACAATTAGACATATATAAAGCCGACGGAAAAGTTATCCTATCTGACCATTAGTGTGTAGTATGAATAAATCGATATAACAAAAGAATAGAACCGTTTATAACGAAATAGTGCATTATTTACCTGTGAGTGTTCATTGAATATCTAACAAGTTATATCAGCGTCGTCGTGAGCATAAATAGTCAAGTATTGAGGTCATATCTCGTGGACGACTTATATACGCACGAAGTGTTATGTAGTTAAAACAATGTAACTGAGTATTTAGCCAGTGAAACCTCATATGCTTACCCCAGTCGAGAAGCTTAAATTTAAATTAAATTATATAGATAGCATAATTTGTCGAATTCTTCATTTTTTTTTTATTTATATTTAGTTAAATTTAGTTTAAGTTTTAAATAAAAAGAATAGTCGGCAGAATGTTATAACTTTGCGAAGTCTGAGACGGATATTGTTCGCTGTGTCAGTCCTGACATTTCGAAGTGGTCTATAAAACTAAACTAACTGTGGTCTGAACACTGACAAGCCTCGTCACATATCAAGGTTAACGGTATACTTTGTTTTATTTTATTTAGCAAATAACAAGAATATCGACGACGAGTATTATTCCATTTAAACATTCAAGTATTTTATTAATTCCCTCTAAGCCCGTAGATTCAGCGATAAGAAACCATTAATAAGATATTTAAGTGTAAACACTGTAATTTAAAGCCATTCATTTATTTTGAATTATTTATATTTAGTCACTTTAAATACAACTCGTTTACTCAAATTACAGCCTTTTACTCGTAGTTTTCGCGCTGTGTTACTTAAACATGGAATATTTTTAGTATAGACTAACCGTACATTGTTTCTTTTAATAAATTATCAGCCAACAAAGAAATACCTTGACGGAACATTTAAACCCAGAAGTTCCTTATAATTATTGGAAATTATTTTTTTTTAATTTTAAACATAATATATAGTTATTAAATTACACAGATTTAAATGATTTTTATTAGATCGCAATATCTTCACGCTATATGAATATAAGTGATTAAAATGGAAATTCGGTGTGGTTAAAGTTGTAGAGGACGGCGGCAGCGACGGCGACGCCATGTTTACAAACAAAGAGATCAACGCACGCCAAGTAGGTTACAGCAGCGCCCGCGTGCGCCCGCACCTCGCCGGGCGTATTGCGCGGGTCGTGGTTCGACCACCGAAACTCAACGGCATACAACCAGTTGGTCATCCACATATTGCTTCAACCTAACTACATAAAACATAAAGCGATTATATTTTGCAATTGGACCGGTTTTCACGTGATAAGAGTCGGTTATTTCGATCGAAGCTGTCACTTAAAAGCTTTTAAGCGATATCAAAATTGATTTCCTTATATTACTCGGTCAGTTGCTAAGGAATAAATACGGTAAATTGCTGCTGCTGTTTCTATTTTGTATAAATATAATACATATTTTAAAATTAATGACGAAATAATTAATAATTTTCAAAGTTCAATGTACAATGAGAATAAATTTATTTATATGTAAGTTTCGGGTTGACGATTATGATCTCTTGCGCCGGTGAAATCGATACAACGACCGCGTGGCAGTCACCGCGGCGGAAGAAAGTTCCTACCGATTTGCATATTGCTCAGCTAACGATCAGCGAACGACTATCCCGCGCCCGCGACTCTCGGCGATGACCTACATAGACATGTTTTATAGTTTATTGTCGCGAACCCATTTCCGTGGGTGCACGACCACGAATCGCCGGGTCCGCGGCCCGACACACTTAACTCGAACCGAAAGTTTCTCCGATAGAGAAACTTACAATATCTAATAGCCCCGACATCCGTCTATGCAGATTTCCAGAGCGAGCCTTCATATAGATTGCGACCTAAATACGAAGGTTACGAAGCGAAATAATAGATAGAGAGAGGCGGTCCGTTTTGCATGTCGGCAATATCATACATCTCCCTTAACCGTGTCGAGTTCGAATTAACCATTATGCTCGTTTTATTGTTAGTTTCCATAGAATAAGTCCGTCGAATATGAAATCTAATCGACACAGTCATGGATTAATAATCATCTCGTTTTCATTGCAAATGGCAGAAAGAAAAACTTGCACTAATGCTACGTTAGAAAGCGTAGACATTTCACAATAAAGCCTAGAAAGTATACATAGGAAGAAAGTGAAGAAGTAGGGAAAAAATGTGATACAAGTGCATCAAGTCGCGAGAACGCAAAGGCGGCATGGGAGACAATACTCGCTCCAAAACCGAAGTTTCCAGTCGGATACCAATCACTTTTTCTCCCTAGAAAAGGTGAATCGCAGCGTTCGCTTGCACAGGTTTCTCGATGCACCACATGTTATCTTACTACTTATTTATATCATTGTGCTCATTTTTACTTTCTTTTCCGTTCGCTCTTGTTCATTATCATAACATATATCATTTTTTTCTGCCTTAGAAACTTCAGAGTCGAATGTAGTGTTTATTTATTTTTTTAATGTTAATAAACCGAGTGAACTAAAAATAAGATGCTTATTTACGTATTAAACAATTTCTATTTTAGACTAATAAATTTGACGTTTAATTGTTAAATAAAAACAATTTCATTTTTTTTTTAATAGTATATATGGAAAAAATTAATTATGTTAGTTATCTATTCGAAGATCAAAAAAGGAAGGAAAGAAACTTAATCAAAGCTAAGTTAAAATATTCTTAGGCGATGAAAGACTTCTAAAATTAGTTAGTGGCTAACAATAAGATTCAAATAAAAATGAGTAAGCAGTTTTGATTTGCTATAATATGTTAATTAAGTTTACGGTGTCCAACGATTTTACAGAGTTTTTGTTATTCTCTAACTAATTTCGGGAAATGTAGAAAAAACTTCTTGTACTCGCGAAATTAGTTTTTCGAAGTACAATAAAAATATTTTTGAAATTTTGTTTATGTGTGTGTGTGTGTGTTCCGATATATAAATTGCCTCTTTTTTACGAGTGATATCTAGAATGTAACAAAGGAAAATAAATGTCTTATTGTCTATTGGAACACGAATTTCACGCGTACTTTCAGAGTAGAGCAAGTTATAATATGATTAACTCCAGATGAAGCCAATTGCCCAATTGAGAACAACAAGTGCAGCTATTAGAAAACATTTTTTTTCTTTATTGTACCGATTCAAATGACACCAGAGGCACAAATATTAATTATATAACCCATTAGATTTTATAGCAATTTAAAACATTAAAATTATTATACTAATTACAAAATAACCAATAAGACTTGTATTACATTTATGCTTAATTAAGAGATTATAAAACTGCAAATAAATTTATTTTATATAGGTACCTATTTAAGGAGGCACTCTAACATATCATGTCAAATTACATTCATTTGCAGGCAGAGATATTTACTTTTTTAGTGCTGCGATGGATATCTCTACTGATTTTTATCTTTAATAACTTAAATGTCGCTGATGTTCATGTTTTTATAAGGATTCGATGTAAAACTGTATCTATATTTATTTTAAAATATAAATCTGATATCTGATGACATAATTGTTATATATTTCGAAGCAGAAATTTTGAACGTCATGAAGGTTCTTTTAAAAATAGTTTTTCATAGTCCATTTACCTGAAAGTGAAAAGGAAACAATATTCATGTTCGCCGTTCTTACGTGCATCACGCATAACTCACTGTTCACGAGCCATAGCGCACACACGAACATTCGTTTGAGATAATTTATCTCCTCCAGTCGCTTCTGTCTCCTCGCATTAAATACCAATAAGTACCTAGTGCAAAAAACTTGCCTCGTATTATTTGATATTTTAATGACAGTTTCATATGTGTCATTTCCGTTAAATAGTTCGGATGGCAACATGCAATCTGTATACCCGAGAGAAATTATAAACATTGACGATCTAGCACGACATCTGTACACGTCCGTTTAAGGTATTCAAACAAAAAATATTATTCTATTATTATACATATGTAGTATATACGCGAGTAAACTGCTTATTTCGAAAGTTTTTGTTCCTCTGTAAGTACTCTACAGTGTTTGTTTATTTTTGTCGTATATTATCGTCTAAATAAAAGAAAAGTAGAATTACAACAATGTTACCTATGACATAAATATTTTAAACGACTTTCCTACGGTTAAAACGAGCAAAGCGCTGGAGAGTCGGCAAGGCGATGGGAAAGCCGCCGCTAAGTGGCGACGTTGAGAGAAAGAGTGTAAAGGAGAAAGATGGGCATTTCACCGCGCGGGGTCAACGCGCTCGCTGTACTGTCGCTGATTGTGCCCCAATTGCAGTATGTGGGTCTAGGCCGGCGTTCGTCGACCTGCGTGACATACTTAGCGACGCCTGCACACGATCGCAGTGCTTTCACGCCCCACGCCGGGGGTGGGGAGCACGCTATGCTCGCAGAAAGCTAAGAAACTATACACAACGCATGGGCGGGCTCACGTTTCATAAACAAATACATTTCTTCGAGTACTGAATGCATCGTTAGCGTCACTTTCGACATTTGTAACGAGTTTGTATGATTAAAGGTATACATTTCGTAACCGGATAAGTATTTTTTTTAAACAAAATCAACATTTTATATTATCCTTGAAAAATTACATGAGCATTTTTTATAATCTTAGCATACCCTCATTAATAAAGTCTTTTCATGTGTATTCTAACAAGAATTAACTTTTTATAGACCCAATTAGATACCTCGATTCAGAATGAATGATGTTTTCCGTACCTTTTATAGTATTATGCCATAATTTAGAACTCTTCAGAATGTTGCAGTTAATGTTGATAAATCGCGTACGTAAGGTTTTAGGCATTTTTCTTTTTATTGAATACTTAATATAAGTAAAAAAGACCAAAAAAATATATAGGACTTTTAAAGATTTAAAGAGTTTTAGTCTCTAACTCATTTAATAACTAATTCACGTTATACCTATATTATAACAAGCGTTAATTGTTTCTAATTTTTGTAGATTAAAAATTTACTGACCAACATTCTCAGTAACTTAATTTTAAATAAGACATTTTATTCAGTGGTGAAAGTCAGTGATTATTTATTTTTTTCGTAATGTCCAATAGTAATAAAAATATTATTAATAAAATATCAATTCAACTTTACAGCTTGCCAGTACAAAGCGACCTTGAGTAAGTTATTCCACATGCGATGTTTTTTTTTTGTTTTATAAAATGCAATGTAATAAATATCTGAACCTTTTTAATGACGTTAGCGAAATATTAATGTCCGTTCAAATTGAGGTTTCCCTGCATGATTTCGAACTTCGAAGGCAGGGTGACTTTTGCGATTTATATAATGCGTTATTATAACCGGTAAATTCTATTACATAAACAATTTCTACTAAATATTTAATGTTACCCATTACTAACTCAAACAAATCATCAAATATAACTTGTTTAGATATCTGTATACAAATACTTATCATTAGAATCAAATAATGAAACAATGAACCTTGAACGAATGTACGTAATTAAAAATATGTATTAAAAATAATCAGAACTATCAACATCTAGTCTAATAGACAAAACTAAGGAGTATGTTTGACTGTAACATACAGAAATAAGTTTGAAAATTTATTTTGATTAAATAAATATTGTGAGTTATATAGTAGATTGATTTTAGAACAATCTGAGTAATGTGTCAACCCACAAAAAATCAAATTCGGAGATATTGATGTATTTTGATACTGCATTATCGATTTAACAGTACTCAAAAAAAATCAAGTCATATAAACTAAACAAGTACGGAAAAGAGTTTCTTTATTAATTGTTTCGAATTTCAAGTGCGTTCCATATTTGCCATTCCATATTTACACAATAATCTCAAATATTTGAAGAACTTTGTATTAGATAATATATTAAATATATCAATCTACTTTTAATTCATTACACCTTTTATCAAAAAAGAAAAGTAAAGATCGATATATGTATACTTCCTTAAACGTATTTAGTAAGAATAGCTTTGACATGTTTAGACGCCGTATTCTCAAAATTAAGTCCGTGTGGCTTGACACAGTATTGCTTATCAGCGTCCAAATAGTCTATGTAAACAATAAGACTTAACTTTTAACCTTACTTATTATATCGTAATTGTTTAATCTTAATTAAATTAAAATATGTATCAATCAATACTTTAATAATAGATTGGTTATATCTTCATAATTGTAGCTATAGAGCGAAAAAAAACACATTTTAATAAATATTGCCAATTTTAAATCTGTCATAGTCGACGTAGTCAACTTATGGACACTGATCAACATAATATAGTAAACATTTTACTGCAAAATAAAGGGGATTCTATGCGATGAAAAAACTGTGTCTTCATATCTAATGGCCGAGCAAACGAACTCGTGAACACATTAAGTAACAAACTAATCTCCGATATGTCTATCAAGACTTATTTTTAATGTTGCTCGTTACTTGTCTAATTGTTTTGTGTGTCCGAAAGCATTTTCGGTATCGGCGGTAACGAGAGGGAATGCCGCCTAATTAAGCACAGTGGGCCAACCATTGAAACTAATGCATAGCTACACTAGATAAGCGGTGCTCGTTAGCTTGGGGAGAACAAGGTCAAGTGATCTGGAGCAAGGTCAGAGCGGGCACTCTTCGAGTGATAGCACGACCTTTGAATTCATTATCGGCGATCACAAACTGCTGCACACTTGTACGCTTATATTGACAATAGCGCTTGCGCTTGTGTGCGCACCTACGCAATTTAATTAATGGGCGTGTACTTGGATAAAGAATAAAAACGAATCGCTTTACTAATGGTAATGACAGTTGACTGTTTCGTATTCAAAGATACAAATTAATTACAAACTGATTTGTTATGGTATTTTCTAACAATTACTATTTTATTATATAGAAGAATTGTCCTTGAGCTTTTCGTGCATTCCATTTTAAAAATAAAATTCATTTTCAAAGTATAAGAATTATCGTACTGAATTGTTAACGCACGATAGAAAAATAGATTTAAATTTGTAAAATTATTTATACAGTTTAAAAAATATAATTAAAAAATATAATTTTTAAATTCGCTTTTTTACCCAACAGGGGTGTTCATCTTCCCAGAAAAAAAGCGTATTAAAAATGATTTTGCAACGCAGACGAAGTTGCGGGGACTAGCTATTATAATAATGGTCTTAGGAAAACAATGTAGAGAAGTTCGAAAAAGGATTTACATATCCTTCACGTCACAGTCTGAACGTAACATGCAAAAGTCAGATAACAGCCAGCCAGCTTATACAACTTTTTTCAACTTTACATTATAAACCTGATAGTATATTAACTTTAAGCTTGTAAAAAACAACTTAACTAAGCGTTTCTCCTAAACACATACGTAGATATATAGATCTCTTTTTTAAGCCTTTAAGTAGAGTGTATGTACATAATTTCTGTAGTGCAACTTCTATTATTTAGATGCATAAATACATATGACAATTTATTAATAAGAACATATTGACTAAAAATAAAACAAAACCGTAAATGACTGACTGATCTATACGCATAGTTCAAACCACTGAACTGATTAGGCTTTATGGCACATATATAATTAATATGACGGAGACATTCACTATGAATGGATTTTTTAATTCGACTCCTACATTAGTGTAAAACTGAAAAGGTATGAAAAAAGGGAGATTCATTTTATTTTTGAAGAAAAAAAAATTCATCATAGCCACAGTTAAAAACTAGCAAAGTATCACATAAAAATAATTAAAGACTACAGTTCTTAAATATATCAATTACACAGGATCCGAATGTTATTTTAAGTAAAACTTGTTTGTGATTTTAAAAAAATGACACTCATTTTGTAAATAACATTCGCTATTAAACTTCAGACGACGAAGTTATTTTAATGCGAAACAATTACCGGGACGAATTCATTTATTAACAATTACAGCTTGAGCCTATTTCGTACATGAAAAAAAAACGTTAATAATTTGTTTCTTCACGAATTTCTCAAGAAATATTTAACTCTAACAGTTATTTTGTTTTAAAAATATAAAAACATTTACAACATTAAACACGACGAGGCTTAGCCGGTGCGCCTTGCAAGTCATTACTCACATACGAGTCGAGTGAAGACAAAAATAAACTGTCATGATAATTGATAGCTGCACTCGCAACACGATCACAATTAAATGGGGAGGACCGAATGAGAGCAGGTGCTTAACAGATATATTTCATGGAAACGTGAGAGCGTCCTGAGAACCAGTTGTACTGCATCCTTAGACAGCGAAGTGAATCTGCTGGCTGACGTCATGCAGGATGCTAAAAAGAACGGGCGATTTATCCGGGACCTCAACGCGGTAAGTATTTAATTTAATTTTTCCCTTTGTCTTATATATTAATTTTATATTGTAATATTTTATTTGTCTTAGGCGTGAATTACACATATAAGTTTTGCTCTCAGACTTTCATAAAGATTTACATAAGTTATTTCCCATTGCTGTAAACGTAAAAAAATTTACTGTCAGCACCTTATTTTAATATTCACTGCTTTCGTAACAATTTACGACGCATCTGTTATAAGTTGATATAGTTGTTTTAGATATATCGCTCTAGAGAATAAAACTTACAAACTCGCCTAATACATAACCTGTAAGTTTTTTATATATTTTATTTTGCGAATTTGCGAAATGTTTAAATAGATATTCTGCTATTCGGCGCAGGGACAAATCCAAAATATCAATGATTATAAAAATCGCTTCAGCCATTCTTAGTTTATAAGTGTTTTGACCAATCCGAGATTATTTTATATAATATATATTTTTATTATAGATAACACCTATAATAAAAGATAAACATAATAACTGCATCTTAAAGTTTCGCATGATATTGACTTAGCGTTATTAACTTAACAAACTCCATTGTTTGCGGCAAACAAAGGTTTTGTAGAGTTTACAAGTATAACTAAACCAAGTTTCTATCGGACGTGTTTCATCACTGGGTCTTTTAACTCGTTGTGTTTTATGAAATATTTGCCTATGGGGTAAAAAAAAACTTTCGGCTTCTTTAACACTTTTGAATGACAGTGTTGAAGAAAAAATTTAAGTCTAGTTTCACTTTTTTTAATAAATAAATTTAAAAAATTCGACTACAGGTATTTATTAAAAACGATTACTGACTTTTTACTTGCTTGGTTGTGACTAAGCTTAAAATAAATGGTAAGGAAAATTTCCTGTATCGCAGCGGAGACTTTTGCGTCATTCTACAGAAACAATTATACGAATGGCGCCACTTATCCATTCAACCCTTGCGTTGCTCCGTCATCGGCTTTACTCTTGTGAATCACTTTTTATTTTAACATATACTCATTGAACAACCGCATAGCAACAATTTTTTCTGGACCCAGACATTATTAGCTATCATAAAGAATTTAATATATTTGTCTACAAAGAAAAAAACTTATTCATAATATAAAACGTTTTTTTAATGTATATAAACATAATTATGGATTTTAACTTTTTTAAGCATGAGAGCATGAATTCGACTTCTGTCTCAAAAAAATTCTAGATCCACTGCCGAGGCCCGAAAGTACGATGACCTTCGGACGAAACCTATTACCATATAATACAACTTTAAGAAATTCAGCCAGAAACACAATTTTGTAGAATGAAAAATTATCAAAGTGCAATAAATATTGATTTTAAAAACAATTATTTCAAGTTAAAAAAAGAAAGTAAAAAATCTTTGAAATCTTGATTTTGGGAAAGTATACGTACGTTTGTATCAGGTCCAGATTAGGTAGATTTTTTAAGATCTCCGCACTATAAACAGATAAGGTCGTAGATAATCTTGTTTAAAATAAAGTTTTAAAACGTTATTAACATAACCTTGTACTTCTGCCAATTGGACTCCGATAACTGAAGTAATGAAAACTGAAGTTGAAAATCATAAATCGATGTTTTTAATAAAGCTTATCGGTTTATTAAATATATATATAATTATTATAAATAACAAAATGATCTGATATAAAAATTAATGTTTGCCTGTTTGTTTGTTCGTATCATTTTTTAGGATCTCATAATACTGACAACCACCCAGACCAAAACCAACCTCCCTACCGCCAATACAAATGTTTGCCATAAGCTGAGATCGAACCCGCGATTCTTAGCTTATCTATGCGCTGACATGCCGTTCATCCGGTTGCAATAAAACATTGTTAACTTATTGTTTGAAGAACTAAGTGAAGAACAGTCGTGAGAAGGTTATAGGATAGTACAATTAACTTCTAGTAGGTGGCGCGCGTATCGTACAGGCAAGACACAAAAATAGTTATAGACGGTTATCCGACACAACAAATTTTACATTAATGCAAGCGAAACCTCGAAGAAAAACAAGTTAAACATAAGCAGCTACCTGAAATCTTGAATCTAAATTAGAAATCTAAGATAAAACCAAAGAATGTTTTTAAATTAATATATCAATAGGTAATGATGTTTAAATATGAAATGTTTTCCTGCTCCGATTAACTTCTAGATAATTGCCATTTTTAGGGCGAGAAATTATAAGTTTTACTCAAAGATTTCCATCTAGCATACAAACACATAATTTTTTATCTCTATTTTACACTTATTAATGTACTTTCAGTGCCTAATTTTTGACACTTATATCTATCAAAAGGTTACCCACGAGTACCTAGGCAACTATTACTTAGGTAGAGAACTATTTTATATCAATTACGAGGATAAAACTAACAAGTGTAATTCCCTCCAACAAATCAACCGGAAAAGTTAAGCTTGAAATCAATAAATACTTCGATACAAATTCACCGATTACACTAATCCCGTATATTGCCTGATCGATACGAGTTCGTTAAATTTATAAAGCAGTTGGAAAGCCAGAATTAAAACGCCGGTGGACGATACAAGGTAACACTCGTGGAAACTGTGCCGCGCTGCACGTCTCCGAGTAAAAGTAATTTCTTCTAGCCGCTTTCGGAAAGTAGTCTAGAACTAATTTCCTCGCTATAGTAACCTTGTGCGGCGTGACATAAGGTGTTTGCTTCGGTACGCACTATGATTAGAGCTCTCTGTCGTTTTATAGCCGTTCTTGGAAATGGCAATCAATATAGCCGCGCCTTTACTCACCGTGAGAAATACAGTCGACGCTAGGACCATCATGCGGAGGTAACAATGGAACTTTATTATACTATTTAAGGTTCTTGAAATTTTCCTTATACTAAAGTTCGTGATAAAACCCGGAATACGGATGCGCAGGAAAACGTCAGAGAGTTATCAGATGTTAGTATTAACTATTATGGATATAAAATATTATGAACAGTATAACTATGTATAAATTTTCCCATTTTGGCAATGTATTTATATACATATTATAGTTTAAATGATTACCATGTACAAAATAATATTTATTATTGAGAAAAGTTTAAGCGATAGACGAATCTAAAGTCGATATTTCGACATAATAGCAAATGACTTACGAGGCAAGCAGTTACGAGTTCTCTCCCGGCGTATCGGGCGGAAATCACGGAATGTGTCACGACCGGGGTCATTACTGATCCACGTTCTGTTAGAGTTGTATGTTAATACTGTAAGCAGGCCAACTGGGCACGCTTGTCAAACCTTCCAACTAAGCTTTATTCGATAGATCCCTTATTCTTGTAATGTAATTCATATAACTGCCTCCAAATTTCTCACTGCTGGGTAAAGGCTCTCCTATTAAGTAGAGGGTTAAAGGCTTAATTTATCACTCTGCTCCATAGTGGATTAGCGATTTACATGTGTCAGAATTTCTCCCGATACATGCGGGTTTCCTCACGATATTTTATTTGGCCGCCGAGCATGAGATGAATTTAAACACAAATTTAGCACTTGAAAAATTCAGTTGTTCATACTTAACATAGACATCACAACAGTAATTAGAAAAAAAATGTAATAGCTGACTGAAAGGTCAAATACCGTCAAATATATCTTTAAATTATATCAAATCTTTTAGATTTGTTTTTTTTTTATTATAGTAACATTTACAATAAATATAAATTAATATTTTGCAGATTAGTAGTAAATGTGTAACAGTAAAAAAAAAACGTATTTTATGGAGAACTTGAATTTGATTCAGTACAAATATGTATTACTTGGACCGTACTTTCCTTGGTATTTCTTTTAAGCGACGATTTCTAAAAATTAAACCCAGCTAGATTGATTTATCGTCCCCGAAACCCCCTACATACAAAATTTCTTAAAAATCACCGCAGCCGTTTCCGAGATTCAATATGTATAAATTTACTAATCGTTCCCCGCGCGTGACATTTCGATACTTGTTTAAAATTATTTTATTATATTTATTTTTACTGGTAGATCCGCCGTTATTGGTAAATGCGTGATATTTTATAGCCTGTAACTTTCCTCAATAGACGGGATATCTAAGGGCCAATAGAAGAGCATATATGGGTCAATGTCCATTGGTCCGATGATATATGAAATTACATTCAAAATTAAACAAAAAAACACGATCGACTTCCACGACTCGGCGTCGCAACGTATGTATGCATTTTGGCCGTATGGCAACAAGATTTTTTCAAATCAGACTGATACGACCCAAGACTAACGCGTTTCAACAAACAAACTACAGCTTTATACAGGCTGATTCGTTGAGATTAACTAGTAGTTTTAGTATTCTTGTATTAAATTCATTGTTGAAGTCTGTTTAATTTGTCATTACATATTGAATAGTTGTTGCGATTTCTTCAGGATCCCAGAATCAAATCCTGACCTGATGACAATAGACCCAACTAGGAAGTATACCTTTTCAAACAAAAAAATTAAAATCGGTGGAGGAATCAGTAACCTAAAGTTTAAAAAAATGCAGTAGAACACAGTATTCTTCTTTAAAGTCGCAATTTTTTTTGTAGTAACAAATACTTCAATGAAAAGATTTTGAGTAATAAGTATGAAATATATAATATTTCAACATTATCTGGTTAGTTTGTAATATTGGATAATTTTATAATTAATTTCTTATAATTATGTATGTGTTTTTATTTCTATTAATTTCTACAATAACGAATACAACAGAAAACATAAGTACAACAAAACAAGAAAACATTTTCTTGTTAAGTACCAGGTTGGTTTATCGAGCCGAATCTTTGAATTAAGGATTATCTTAACCTTAAAATCGGTACGTAGATCGTTTGAAGAAATTCTTTAGCTCTTTTAGATTTCTCTCTACTAATACATTCATATGAATCATGCTGTATATTAGCATAGATAAAATTGTAGCTATATAGATGTAAAGGAATTTCTCATCTGGACTTTTGCGACTCCTGTTCCTGCAGACAACAAAGAAACCGTTAACCGTCTGCCATAAAACAGAGCCTTCGAAAATTTGGTGCCTTTTATGTCTGGAAATCAACAAAGAGTCTTTTAACTGTTATGTGAAATAAAATGGTTTTTCATTGTTTTCTACATAGCCTTTCCGCACACGTGTTCAATTAGGTTAAGCGTTTACTGTAAATAAAAAAGGAAAATGTTATTTAATTGGTCATTACGATCGTTTAACATTTTCCTAGAATTTATTTTTGTGATGTCACATTTGTGTTATACATCTATATCTATTGCAATAAATAAAACTGAAATGTCTGTTTGTAATTTCAATTAAATAGTTTAATTAAATGCATATACACGGTACTTTGATCAAAACACCAATTTTAAAATTGTAAATGTCAACCGTATTACCTATTAGCGAAATACAGGTAAAACTGCGGGACACAATAATACAGCTAGTTTTATTTCTTTAATTATGCCAGCTTTTATTTTTTTTTCAACAAAGTTAGTATAGTATTTGTACACTTGCTTTATTACTGTTGTATTACAATAACTATAATTATTGGTCCTTTTTTTCGGCAAACACACGGGAAGCTAATCTTACAGAACATAATAATTCTTTTCCTTAAAAGCACGATTTATTTTTCTTTCGAAAAATGTAAGTTATCAAAAAGTAATAAAAAATGACCCAGGATTGCCAACTGACTTATTCGGATTAATATTAGTTTTATAACAATAATGTCATAAAAAAAGGTTTTTGAAAATATAAAAGTGTTGCTTAATAATACCTATGTATGATTCTACTGCATATTGTAGATATAAATAACATTTTTTTATGATGCTAAAACATCGCAATGCGTAAGGTTAATTAACATTATTAGTACTTTACATTTCAATTAAGTAAGAATATGAATAATCACCTATTTATGTTCCTCAAAAGATTATAATCTGAGTAGTTTCTTTTAAGATGTTTTTTTTTATCATGTGTCGTCTAGCAGGAACAGTGGGTAGATAAATATTGAAGTTGATATAAATTGAAAGATTGCCGCGAGCCTCACTTGGCTTCATTTCACTGGTTAGTTCTACTTAGGTCAAGTGCGAGACTGACACTCATATGGACAATGTCAAAACTTTTTTAAATTTGTTAAAATAGTTCAAGTCGTAGTTATAAAACTGTTACAAACCTGTTGTTCTAATAAAGGAATTTTAAGTATAGCTGAGATTTAAAACTTATGTAAAAAATTATATAAACACGATGTATATTCAGTTAATTGAGCATGAAAAGGTCACACAAATAAGTCATTATTTAAATAATGACTTATTAATGAATGGAATTTAGGTAAAACTTACAAAGCCTAAAATAATTAGCTTATTTGATTTAAGTAATCAAATTTCTATAATAAGTTGACTTAAACCCATGGTATTTAAGAACATATAAATAATACAAGTATTTAGCTCGTCTTTCTTTAATAATATAAGGATCTTCTAATACTGCTAAATTTCGAATAAAAATATACCGTGATTCAGTTCATAAAAAAGGTGCATTAGTAATAGCGTAAAAAAACATCACTGTACGTTTACGTTGGGCCCGCGCTGCGCGGGCGCATACGTACGCGATGGCTGTTCCGTACGCAAACTCTCGACTCCGCGGCGAATTTCGCCGCTCTCGCCCACTGATCTACATTTCACCTCCAATATGGGTCAATAACTGCCCACGCTCAGCCCCTCCGAGCGCGGCCATTCACCTCGCCACTCCAAATCATTGTTCGCCAAATGTAAAGCGTAGCTCGAGGTCGATGACCTCTTCAATGGTACGTACTACAGCTGCTGTCAATGCGAGATTCTTCTTCGAATGACACTCGATACTATACTGCCGACAATATTTATACAAACATTATCTAGCATTTCATAAGTATATGCATGTAGCTCAGAATGTAGCACTTGCACAAATCGTAAACAATTAATGTCGTATCTAATTTCATACGTACAATAAATTCTTGTATGTTATTTTTAGTTTAATCGCCGAGTTATATTAGTTTGATATAATTGTTTTCTATTTTATTGTTTAAGAAATTTCTATCTAATTATAATTATCAAAAGGTAACCTCTATGTGGTACTTACAAGAAGTCTAAAATTAAAGTTCGTTTGCCAGTCGAGGTCAAAACTAGTTTAGGCACACTCATTAAATAATTGGAGAGACGTTAGTGGTTTGGTACAAAATTCGATGGTGACCTACCAAATTGACTCTTTCTATTGACTTCTGTTTAGTTTCATATTCCAATCGACTAGAATGCCTACATCTTATTTAAACCTCTAGACAAATTACATTGTTATTTTGTAGATTAGAATGTGTTAATTGATGCCATCCATATATGTGTCATCACGTAAAGCAGATGTTTATTTTGCTTATAGTCCTACATACTTTTTTCTGTATTTGTGGAAACTATAAGAAAGACGAAAAATGCACAACTTTCCCGTTTGATATTTGAAGCACTTGACTTAGCGAGCTATTCATAGTTTTAAGATACTTTAAGTTATGGTTAATAAATATATGTAATTCTCTTATTTTATATTACTCACATTTTGGTAAAGACTATGATAGATATTTGTTAGTATTTATTATTAAGGAGCTATTTAGTTAAACAAGAAAGTAAACCTATCATAATAGCAACATAATCGCGGCTTTATACCTCGCAACAATGTAACAATGATGGCCTACTATTTGAATACTTGTCCTGGAGATTTAACGTACATATATATTAATTTCAATCTATATTTATTGACGTTCCGTTTCAATACTCAAATACAGTTGACGCTAAACTATTTAGTTATTTAAGTGCTTTTACTACTCATAGCGGTGTTAGAAAGAAAACGGAATCCATAATAATAAACTCATTAATACCGCACGGTTTACCGAAAGGGTATGTCATAAAAAAAACATACAGAGTTAACTAAATATTTGGCTGAAGGAAAGTGGCGCGCTGAACGGGCGCACGACGCATCACGTGAAGTGTCACGTTGAACTCTTACATAAGGATCCGAGGGGCTTTCGAAAATATATTCTACTATTTTGACAATTTATGTATGGGCCTAGCTTTAATATGTAGCATAAAAATACATTATATGATTTAAACAATATTAAAATTGTATAGCGTCAATTTACAAGCTATAATCAATTTTAGTATTTTTGTATTCCAGCGTACACATTGTAGCAAGCTATCCAAGAACCAGCTTGCATTGGCCCGGGGCAGTCATAGCACTTGGCGGACAGGTAGTCCAAGGAGAAACACATCGCTTGCTCCACATTCAGTGTGTTGGGAGGCGATGACTCCTCGTGACCGTGTCCCCCTTAGCGAGTACTGCTTTATCTCGCCAAATTTCTCTCCTCTGTTCCGCATCATCACGAACAAAAAGTCGAGACCCGTTCGCTTGAACCGCGGCCTAGTTGTATCGATGAAGCCTACCGTAATTTCAAACATTAATCTTTCAACTATTTGTACAACAAACTATTTCTCAGATATAGGCATCAATCATCTACTACTCATGTCAAATAAGGTTTAGTCTAAAAATATGAATTAATTTACAGCGACAAAAAATAATAAACCTTTGGGACCCTATACTATTTTCATACATATTATATGTTATTTTTCGAGAACAAATGGTATATGAAAAATAGTGACTGTTATACTGAAGTATACTCACACTTTTCTCTTGGGAAATTCATATAAAATATGTGCGATGGGAATATATATGATTCGAATGAAAAAGATTCGATGAAAAAGATTGAATCTTTGCGCAAATGTGATGAGTGAATAAGCTCATTTCCCAATAGTATAAAATAAATAAACTTCTATTTTTACTAAAAACATTGAAAAAAAAGTGGTATTAAAATTACTTTAATGGTGAAGAACATTTAAAGTATCATAAAGTGATATTATATGACACTATATATGTTATAAGCTCTTGGATTTTGGCACCCAAAATGCAGACCACTTTGGTTTGGATTTTTGATTGCCTTCAAGAAATTATTTCAATTCCATTTCGTCATATACGTTTGTCATATTGTATACGGATTATGCGTTAGAGGTTGTAATGATAACGTCAACTACGATTAACCTTATATACATATTTAAATAATATGTATATGACCTTTATATGGTATTATTGTATATATAAAAGGTATTGTATAGATAAACGTCCGAAATCAAAGTCAACATAACAAAATAATATGAACATTTTTAAGATAAAAGATCCCACCCGATTATCTTATCTTTGTATTAACATAATTATTATCAAACTGACATTGTAATACTATTATCATTTTAATTAAACGATTAAAATTTTAGATGAGATACTATTAACGAGTGAAACCTCAATTCTTATGGTTCAATAAATCTTTTACAGAATTTATAATAATAAAACAAATTGTATTATTACTGTTATCGTAATGTTATCTGTATCAATTACTTTTAAAAAATAAAGCACTTTCCTCAGATATGCAATAAAGATAGAGCAATAACAGAAATATACAAACTAAGCTAAACAGTATTTGTAAACTTGTAGTCAGTCGAAGAAAGAGAGATATCTGTTGTATATACGAAGTGAATTCCGGAAACACAGAACGTATTTTTTTTAATTATGGTACTATTTTTCTGTTTGATTTTTTTTGTATACATATATGCGTACTATTTAAAAATATAAACATTTACGCTACTGAAGCAGCGAAAGCAGCTGATTAGAACTGTGATATCTACTTGCAGTTTGGTTATGTTAAGGCGTAAAAGTTTTAAACTTAACTTTTAAGATTAGTAATTAAAAAATATATTACAAAGGGCTCATTATTCTATCCCTATTTAACCATTCTGTCTACACAGTAGTATGAATATAGAAACAGTCTTGACAGCACATTTATATATCTTGTATAAATAAATCATATATCAGCTTACTTATGCACGGTTAAATATTCAAATAACATTCCCAAGAAAAATACTACGTTGACAGCTACTTTGCGCAATACACCGTACGAGTAAGTTTTCAATGTTATCAGATATCAGAAATAACTGATTAATATATACTCAAATCTATGCTTATGGAATAATCCTGCGAAGAACGTGAAATTATTAATAAAAAAAACAGTGAAAAGTAGTGGAGTAGTTAAATATTTTTGTTAGCCATTAACCGATGAATTGAATTGAATTGAACATTTTTGTTAAAAAAACCTGTCCCTTTTTTTGTCATATGTTTCCGTGATTAATAAAGTTTTAGTTTAATAACTGTTTTAAAAGGGTTTTACAGCACACGTAATAAGTACATATGTACTTATACCGAACGGATATACTGAACGGATTTTTGTAAAAGTTTTTTAAAGTCTTTTTAATACTAAATACTAAAATTTCTACCCAATTAGTTTTACTTATCTCAATTTTTTTTATTATTTAAATAAATAATTATTATTTTTGAGCAGTTTTTTTATGTAATTGGAAATTAACAGCTTTTTACTAAATTCATGTGAAAGTATATACGGTACTAACGAAAAAACTTTTGTCTGCCTGTCTATCTTTTTGTTCCGGCTTATCTCAGAAATGACTGGACCGATTTTGACGGGACTTTCATTCGCAGATAAATAATGTAATACCGAGTAGCTTAGACTACTTTTATTTGAGAAACTTTATTTATTTTTAGTAATAAAAAACTTATGCCACATTATAGAAAAGTCTGGCACAAAGCACCTTTCTTTAACATTTACCGTAAAAACCCGGCAAAACTCCCTATCTGAGATAGTTGGTTACAAATCCAAAGCAAAAAGCTATGAGAAATGACGAGCATCTTGTAGTCCACGCGAACGAAGTTGCGGTCGCAGCTACTTTAATATTATAATGACAGACACGTTGGCGCAGTGGTCACTGCAACTGACTCAAGCGCTAACGGTCGCGGGTTCGATCCCCGCTCATGGCAAACGTCTGTATTGGCCATACGGATGTCTGGGTGTTTGTGCTAGTGTTGTGAGTGTTTCCGGACAAAGACACAAAGTCACGCGATCTTAAAGGGGGCCGCTGAGTGTGATGCGTTTATTTATTATTATTATTATTATTATTATTATTATTATATAATATATCCCTAGTAATCCTTACTTCTTACTAATATTATAAACGCGAAATTTTTCACTCTTCCACGCAAGAACTACTAATCAGATTTTGATGAAATTTTACAGTAAAATAGGTTATACGTCTGTATAAAACAGGTCTTTTTTCATCAACATGCCACGCGGGCGAAGCCGAGAGTGGATCCTAATATTATACACGCGAAAGTTTGTGAGTATGTGTGGATGTATGGCTGTTTAGTACTCTTTAGGGTTCATCATGGGGACCGGGTTCTGAGGTTTTTACGTTTTTTTATCTTACGATACTCCACTAATGGGCGTACAAATGAGAGGTAAGTCTTTTTAAACATATCTATGACATTTAGTTGAAATCACAAAACGCGATCGAAGTTTTTTATGACTTATCAAAATTATTTTATTATAATATTAGCTACCTCACGCCGATTTCAAGTAAGAGTGTGGTACTGTCCCGATCAAGCCAGCTCGTATATCCTCATATATCCAACGTCAATGGTCTACAACTAGTCTCTATCACAACAAAACTACGACCATAATGTTAAAGCCACAGTCATACTATTAAGAGCTACTTAAGCAATTCATTATATCGAGTTCGAGACTCGCTTCGAGTTGTATTTAAAAAATAGGTATTCTCACGGTTAAATGTAAATTTTGCATTGTATTAGTTTTTGTCTTCTTAATCATAAGGGTCATAAAGTTTTTTTTTTATTCTAGGTATTTGTATAATTTTGTAATAAAATCCTGCGAACTGTTCTCGGTTTGCAATTATATTTTTAATAGAATCTATGTGTGTTTAAAATAGTTACCTAATAGATTAAGCACATTACAAAGATTTATACTGTGCAAAATTATTTGGATAAAAAAAAACCTTTGTTGCCTTTATATGCCTAGGTTTTTTAGTAAGATATCAAATGGAACTGTAATAAAAATACATTACATAATATTTGTTGTTAAGTCTAAACTCTGCTTATAAAATTGTAAGTAACCAACCAAACAATCAAAAATAAAAATGGTTGAGTTTTATTATTTTATTTAATAAATAATTTTAAAATTAAAGCCTGAAAAATATTATCGGATTTACCACTAACGATCAAAATACACACATCACGACATCGCGTCGTGCAGGGGGAGGTCACAGGTCACACCTCAAAATTAGCCACACAACGTTTAAAAATTTCCAAAAAATATATGTATATATAAAAAAAACCATATCTGATCCTATTGTAGTATTATTGCCTTTATCATAAAAACAATTTAGAGGACATCGGTTTGATAATTTAACGGACATAGGTAGAAACATCTTTTCTGTCCTCTATGTAAGAGCTAAATAAATAAATACATAATAGAGGCAACAAGATGTTTTGATCCCTCCCCTCCCCCCTGCCCCCTTAAAAAGAGTACTGGAGTAGAGTCTAACTGTAGCCCAACGACTACAGATCATATACGACGGTAACTCACTCTCACAGACGATAGGCATGAAGTAGTTAATACAGCTACGTTTTGTACGGTGAACGAGAGAGCCGGAAGCCAAACCCCCTTTCACATTCGTTTCCTTACTTCCTCTTCTCTTACATCCCTTACTTTTTTGAAGCTGGTAATTTGTGGGCTCCTGTGGTGGTGTGGTGGGCGCCGATTACCACTTAGCATTACACCTGTTTATTTCCAAGCTATTGCTAGAAAAAGAGTCCAATACATGAAAAAAGTATTAGAAATAGAATCGAAATATATTAAAATAACTATTAAGTTTAACAAATTCATGATTATAATTCAGGTTTAGTTGCCCAACGATTACTTAATCCCAATGTAGCCGGTCCGAATAATTTGATTTAAGCTTATTTATAAACCCAAAATATGCTCATTAACGAATATTTTTTACAGTGAAAATACTTAATAAGCTTTTTTTAAATAGAAGTTACAAATTAATGAAATGTTTAATGACGCTAGGTGTATTAAAATTTATATATTATGTGACAAGTATCAATTTTAATAGATCTAATAATAACATTAATTTTGAATAAATTAATTTGTTCCTAATTATACATTATTTATCGCGATTAAGAATAACAAAAACTAATATATTTATTTCTTTTTTTACCCCAAAAGTTACAACATTTCGTTAAGCATATTATTAACGAAAAATACATATAACACATTAAATGTCAAATGAGTTTCAACTAATGTTTGCATATACGACATTTTTCTATTATAATTTTGCTTCACAAGGTTTCACAACGGTAATCCGCCAAATCATTAAATCTGTGTGTTAATACGCAGTTCTGTCGAAGAAAGTTGTACACTTCCACGAGAAAGTATTATCATTTCTCCTTTCTCGTTAACCAATTTCTGTACTACAAAGTTACGAGCATATTGTTCAATAAATTGATCGTATATTTAAGAAACTTTTGCAGCTCAACCGAGTGTAATTAGCCTCTGGTTTTTGTCTAAGCAGCATTATCCCATTATTAAAATTATCATACATAGCATTAAAGGATCAATAAATATATGAAAGTCCAAATTGGCCCACTATTTTTTGAGCTATAAAATACAAGCAAGCAAAGCCTCACTACTTTTTTAAATTACTTTATAATGTAACAGTGATTTAAGAATTCAAATCCATACTAATGCATATTTTAAAGCAACAAATTCAAATTAAATTTAAATTAAAAAGATAAAGGAAGTCAATTACGACATTAAGTGACACCTGCGTGTGAAAGGAATTTTTTGTGTCGTCGTAATTTTGTCGATGTATTTCGATATTAGAATACTTCTATCGAAGGTCAATATAAAATTAGATTTTAATTATAAATTTTGATAAAAGAATTAGTTTATTGCATATCGTGTGCAATACCGGCGCGGGCGCAAACGCGGGCTGAATGGGCTAGGCGGGTGCGTCCAGCACGGAGCTAAATGTCGCGTACACGGCCTCCGCACTCACAAACGGCCTTTGCAGTTCAGCGCGGTCGATGACCCGCTCGGGGTCGATGACCAAACCCACATTTAGTTTTCACTTTCGTTCACTAAGGATAACTGTACCATACCTATACGTCACTCGCGTATGCATTCGCAATTCCGTCCGAGGCGGGGACCGATTTGCGATTCCGGCAGCTCGCTCAGGATATGCGATCACGATTTATAGCTTTAGACATTTTTTAACCGAAACGGTATACTCGTAATTTCATCCAAAATATCATTGTAATGTTGTCATATTAGTGTTGTCCTTTAAAAGAGGTTTCAGCAAATTAGCATATCGATATACAGTAAGTTACTTTACATACGAAATGTTGGTCGAGATGAATGCACGCTAAATGTTTAAACTATGTTTGTCCTTAGCGGAGGTTGTTGCTCTACAGATTGCCGGTTTCGTAACTTGAACGCTTAACTAGTGTCCTTTAGCTGCATTTTTGGTACAATTAGGTAATTTTCATCGGTGGTGGGGCAGGAGATGAGAAGGTGCGGTGCGTGGGGTTGCGGGTTTGACGATAGTTGCGCAAGAGCGGTCGTCGACTCGGTTATGTCAGCGCTTTACGTAAGCGTCACCTCGCAACGCTCTCGGGCAGGCGCCAATTGTAGCCCCGCCACTGTTTCGCACTTCTCGCGGACTATTTGCGGGCGCGGACCGACCGCCTTGTTAGCACCTCGACAATTCTTAACCTATTCGTTACATTATATTCGATATATTTCAGAATTCATATAAAACCAAAGTAGGCATAAAAACAACTGAAAAGCGTTACAAATTAAAATTTGGGCTAATCGATATCAATAGACAATACAGTAGGCACATTTAATTTTTATTTTAACACCATAAATCTTAATATTTCAAACGTACAAACGTTGTATATTGTGTAAACGTATCGTCTACTATTAATTTCAACCTTTCATGAATCGATTAGAGTTCGCATCAAAATCATTGTGGCCGTTTAAGAATAGATCTGCCCTAAAGGAGCAATTATATGATTGGTCGGAGAGGAGAAGGGGCTGAAGCGGTTGCGTCAGCACACGGAGAGCGGCCGGGCTCAACGCACAAGGTTGCAGAGGTTCAATGCTCTAGAAATACGACACTCGACCCCGAGCAACCGCGCGCCTGCGCCGCCGCGTGCCGGACCTGCGTACTACGCTCGCCGCACCCGCAAGCTCTTGCGCCCTACCCTCCAACTCCGATGCGTAGACGATGCGACTACGTCGCGTAGAACTTACTGATCGATCACTTTTCATATACCGTTAATGAAAACTTACATAAACTCAATTTGCCTTACTTTATTTAATATCAATCGAAACTAAAATAATAGTAATGATCTTATATCTAAAGTATTAAATAATTTCATCCGAAATGCACGGTCGAGTCCATTTCAAGTTTCGCACTAACAAACAAGTGGGACTGTAACTGATCAACTTCTAGATACAGTTACATAGTTTTAATAAACTAGGTCTTCCAAATTATGACAGTTTTATTTTAACGGTACATACACGCACAACTCTGCCGCATAACCTTCAAAAGAGAGAACGTAGTGCCGTAAGCACGTCCAATGTGCCAACTCTTTTTATGTAGACGTTTCGCAATTTTTTATAAATTATTTTGCCTTCGACCTTTGTAAGCCGCCCAATTCAGCCCGATTGGTATTCCCGTGGCGCCGGTGAGTGCTTTTCGTAACCCGTACTGCGGCGCAACGAGCGAATGTAACGTGAGACACATAAATCCAAGCGATCAAACCATACATAGAGTACAAATCGCTCTTAAGTCATTTTTAGTGATATTTATGTATGATGTAGGTCACGGTTTTGCTATCGTCGTGTCTTTCAATGCTTTTCTGCCCCGTAATATCGAATGGAAATAAAGATATCCTCGTATCGATGAGTGTGTTAACATAAAATCATTCTTTTTTTTAGTAACCGTTAAATTAATCTTTTGATAATAGTCAATAGAATTATAAAATAATTAAACTAATGTACTAAGAAATAACTTTCTAAATTTTGTTCAATGCATCTTTTTTATTTTTATTATTACTGTTACTGCTTTTATTGTTTGTAATATATAAAATAAACTTATTCAAAAAATTATCCCACATTAGATTAGCGGCAGGTAACGAAGAGTTTATCATTACATCACTCTTTCTGTAATTATTATTTGCACAAATTAAAGAGAAAAAGTAGGTAATTGTTATTTCACAGTATCTGTTCTTGTTTTATTGTTTCCTTTTTTAGTCCACTAAAAAAGGAAACAATAATTGTACCGTTATACGATGACAATTTCTCCGTTCACTTCTTTGCTTATTCTGATTATAAGTCGTAGAAAGCGTCAAAGTGCTTATACAACTCTTTAACAGCGCACGTGAGCGGCAGCCCCTGGGCTCGAGTTACCAAAAGTATATGTTTATTCGCGATTGCCATTACTCCGGTCCGAGTTCACCGACCCCGATGCTGACGAAGAAACCCTACTCCTGCGCCGGCGCCAAAGTTCCGCATAAATACTGTCAAATAGATTAAAACCTCAGATACTTACTGGAATGTTTTTTGTATTGCTAAGCACAACCTACAATGTAAAATCCGCATACATTTATTCGAAGTCGGCTTTACAATACGTACACGCCATTGTGTACGTCTCGTAGTACAACAGGGTCTGACAATAGCTACATGTCTACCTGACCAAAGGAACGACTACGCAGCCTTTCACGTACTTATTTTGGCAGGACCCCCTTCTCGTTCCACTTCCCGCGCTCCGCCTCGCCCCAACATCGAGAGAAAGTAGCTAGCCTACGCAATTCTAGGGTCAACGACCGAACTCGAAAATGCTTACTTCTGACAAAAAGTGACACATAAAACTGCGTGCATTTCATATTCAGTATGTGTGGTCAGTTTCTTGAACGGATGTTGAATGGGCGATGCGATTAGGTCAGGTAGAGAACAAGTAGCTATTGTTACTATGAACTGCTGCGAGCACACGCATAGAAATTTGTTGCACCTCTATCGCTGTCGCCAAGTACCTCTCTCTGCGGAACTGGAAATACGTAACCTCAACAGTTATATATATTTTTTAAAATAAAAAACATTTCCTTAGATTTAATTACATTAAAAATGAATTGTCGCGATCTCATATTGTTGACATATAACTTTTGGAGATATTTAAGAAAACGTTAACTATTTAACATTACCACATAATTACGCAATATATATAAACACATAAACCTAACTGTAAAAGTAAAAAACAATGTAACATTACACTTTTAATATAATAACATTAGAAAGTTTCAAACATAATTAAGAATGCTAAAAAGATTTCAACGTAACATTAAACAGCAAAGGGCTTGCAACTTGAAAACGGCATCAGCAAAAAATAAACCGTATTAAAAATCTAACAGAATAGCGTTCCACTGCTCCACAAAGAGCATAGCAACGGAACAGCCTCGAGGCTGTGTCGAATTATTATAAGTAGATTGGAATAGCGACTAGTCTTTCTTTTAGTCTCATAAAACACCAGATACGAATGACTTACAACCAACAGGAAAAGTTATAATTGACACTTTTAACTCTTATCATGAAGTATAACTTGAAAATGGTTAATTCATTTTATTTATGAACACTACCCCACTTTAAAGTATAAATACTCTCATACTTACTTTTACTACTTACTAGATTTTAACAGTTTTCTTTCCAATAAAAAATAAATCGTGATATTAAGTTATCTATTAAATATTAGGAGAGAAAATATTTATTTTACAAATCAACGCTATGTATCGATCATAGATGTTATATAGAAATAGCCTTGCCAATAAGAGCCGGTTATTGACATCATCGTAATTATACATTTGCGTCTAAACTGAGTGTTTAAAGTTAAAGAGCAAAAGGTCGCATTATCATGTGCATTCATAAGCTATCTTAGAAGATATTCGATGAATTAGCTATTATATTGGATAACCTAAGCATATAATTTGAATTATGGTTTTATTTAAAAAGTGTAATATTTATCATATTTAAAATGGAAGTGACAAACTGCAACCTTTATTGGTGTTGTGTGTTATTACTTAAATTATGGACGCCTTATTTTATTCCGGTCCCTGGTAAATATAAAAATTGTGTTAGTTTTTAAATAATGTATATATTTATATGCGCCTCTTTCATTGTTTTTACTACACGATAAAGTGATCACAACTTCAAAACTTTGATTTTTGAGTTGTAATAAAATTAATCACAATTAATATATGTATATAAATTAAAATATACTTAAAATAT
This sequence comes from Hypolimnas misippus, assembly GCA_037950945.1. Taxonomy (NCBI): domain Eukaryota; kingdom Metazoa; phylum Arthropoda; class Insecta; order Lepidoptera; family Nymphalidae; genus Hypolimnas; species Hypolimnas misippus. The sequence goes on from JBBEEQ010000024.1 coordinate 6,490,252, forward strand.
ATGGTGATCTATCATTTTCAATATCTATCATATGAACCCTTCAAACAAGACTAACACCCAGATTGGAGAAAATCTGATAATCCATGTCGTTATTTTGGGTAACTCTGACAAAAATGCTCTGCGAGCTGAACACCTAACGTGATTAATATTTTTCGAGTGTATATTTATCTATTGTCTTAGTAATCTCTAAATATAAATAGTTTTAATTAATTTCAATTCAAAAAGTGTCATTACAATTGTAATAAATATAGGAGTGAAATGATGTATATTTAACTAATGTGTCCTCAGCGATTGAAAAAAGGGACAGTGGGTACATAATATTGTGTTTTATTTAGTTAATTGTTTTTTATATGATATGAAACACTTCCCAGAGGATAGGCAAAAACTATATCTAAATATTATTATCAACGAATTGATTGTGTAACGATGTCAATAAAAAAATCAAAAACGTAGCATCGAACTCATTTCAAACGAGTTATACGATCATATTAGTATTACAGCAACGTCAACCGTCCTTAATCAATTAAGCCAATGATGTGATACGTGTAAATAATTAATTGAATCTTTTAATTCAATATTTCTTTGATTAAAAAAAAATAATTTCACGTTCCTTTTTTAAAATATCTTCTTTATAGCTTCGGTAAGCACTTCACCTATCTGAATTATTGGAAGTCATGATATGGACCTCCCGCGACATCGCACGTGCCGCGGCACCTCGCCATGGAAAATCACAGAAAACAAGGACACGATGCAATGGTTCATTCAACCGGACGTTATTATTCAACGAGCGCACTGTGATGAAACTACGCAGATCTTCATTATTATTAACAAAGCCCAGCGTTTCGAAATTGGATACGTAAGTACATATGCGAGCCCTAAGGCATAGCCAAAATGAAGCCCTACAATAGAAACGGAGTACATTAAATTTTATCGGTGTCCAGTTTAATAGATCTTCGTGATGATAACCTACTTGTGGAATAACGTGACCAAATAACTTAGATCCATCTGCGAGAGCATTGTCAAGCTTTTGTTTAAACTAATTTTACGATACCCGTGTACTTGCATTTATTTGTAAGCTTTTTGAACAATTTTCTAGTAAGCGAAGTACGATAGGCTACTAAATTATAAATGAATTGCGGGTATTTCCGTTCGCCTTTGGAATCGATTGCAAGGAGCGGTCGATGAAACGGAAAATGCAGCGTTAAAAGAAAAATTTTAAGTCGACTAATTTCACTACGTCTCCCCCATAACTTTTAGGTTACGTAATTGAATATATGCTTGTTATATAAAGTAAATAACGTTGCTCGTATACAGTAGGTACGTCTTAAGTTTTTTTGTGTGTTACATAAAATAAAAAAAAAGAAATATCTACTGTTATTATCATAGGACGTATTTATTAATTACCAAAAGAAGAAAAGACGAGTAATTGGAATCAGCTCAATATTTTTATTTAATAACAACGTACTTACCTTCATAATATGGTATATATATAATTTGCGTGACCACCTACATACATAAATATACAAACAAATTAAAAATGATTCAGAGGTGGTCCAAATGATGAGATATTTCTGTTAAAATCTTAAACATCAAACTGTTTGCTACCACCATCGTTTCTATACTTCGTAGAAGGAAATATGGCTTAATCTTAGTGTAGTGGTAAAACCCACAATTTCTTCTGAATATTTTTCATAATTTCTCAATTCCGATCGTAAATTAGAATCGGTTTCGAAATTTAAACAGCTCGTATTAAGAAATTTGGAATATTAAGAAAAAATGCGCGCAATTTTTTTGTTATGAAATATTATTGCCTATAGTTATCTTAATCCTTACGTAAAGACCGATCGTTTATTTAACGCTATCTGCGGCTATCATCTGTATTTAGAAAACAGAAGAAATATGGCATTACCAATAGTTTCTAGAGAATGAATCAATATTAATAAAAATAAAAAATGCCTCGCAGTTTTACCTGAGTTTTCCGAACAGTTTCTTCTCTGCTCCTATGATAAAGATTATAAAGTATTAACTTATTGCCTTCTTGTATGGGCTACCTCAAAATGATTTTTCAAATCGTTTTATATATAAAACGCTTAGTCTTAACTGACTGACGAATTAACGCACAGCCTATACCCCTAGATATAGGGACTTGAAATTCGGAGGAGGTATTGCCTATGTAGGCCTCCGATTAGAAGGGATTTTTTAATATTTTACCTCTAAAGGGGTAAAAGTGGTAAAATCTTTGTAAAATCTAATTACGTGATCATATTTACGTAAAACTTAGTAATATCTTAATAATAATGAAATGTTTCGATATCATCTCTCATTGTAGTGCAATTGGATGATGAAGTTCATATGGAGAAAAATTAGTTCTTTAATTGGTGGTGGATAAATGAATACCTGAATCCAAGAATTTCAAAATCATCTGTTTTTAAGGTGGTAGGGGATGTAAAATTCTAAAGGGAAATTCATCAGAATATTTATCTAGAAGTTTGTCATCGTATTTCTATAACAACTTAGGGATCAATTAAGAACAGGTTTTTCTTAATTTTATTATAATTATATTCTTATTATATATTCTATTATCGTTATTCTCGTTAGGGTACCCACACTGGGCCCCCTGTTTAGTGATGGAATTGTATTGTAATGTATTGTAAAGCGTTTAAATGCAAAATCTTTTTCCGTGGTCATATTTACTTAAAACTTATTATAAATATCTTTGGATGCTAATAATGAAATTTGAAACTTACCAATATCGTCGCCTATTGAAGTACAATGGTTGGTAAAGTTTGTGTGGGGAAAAAGTAATTTCTTTATGCGATTAACCTAACACTTACTATAGGTAACTAAATTCCTCTGAAATTTCACAGAATTTCAAAGTCATCCTTTATTGAGGCGCTAGAGAGTATTAAAATTTGAAAGGAACAAAATTTTGCTGATATATATTTTTATAATACAATAATTGTTGTGTTTTTTTATATGATCTAAATCAAATTATTACATGTTTATTTCACGTAATACAACTATCCAAAATTATATTAATTTTAAAAAAATTAATCGACTTACAAAAATATGTTAAAAGTTACAATAATTGGATTTGTTTTAAATATTACATTTACCATTTTATATATTATCGTACAAAACCGTTTTAAACGATCCCGAGAGGTTTACAATTTTACATATTAGGTTAGACTGCGTCAAATTATAAATTGCTAAGATGCTGTTATGATGTTAAGGTTTTACGACTAAAGATCGTCTATCCATCAGATTAGTCTTGAAAGGGTGGGAAAGGTGCGGGGGGATATAGTGAGATATCATATGTATTCACATTTTCAAAGGCGCGATTTCTAAAACATTTTTATCAAGGTGTTAAAAAATATATATATTTTCCACATTATATTATTATACTAGCTGACCCGGCAAACGTTGTTTTGCCATATAAATAATTTCCTAGTAAAAAATAAAAATAAAAATTTAGGGGTGGACTACCCCTAACATTTAGGGGGATGAAAAATAGATGTTGGCCGATTCTCATAGATACCGGATAAGCACAAAAAATTTCATCAAAATCGGTCAAGCCGTTTCGGAGGAGTATGGCAACGAAAACTGTGACACGAGAATTTTATATATTAGATATATAACTTTTATAAAACACAAACATAACCATCCAGATTGGATTAGTAGTTCTTGAGAAACTTCAAAAAATATTATAAAATATACGCTTTGAGCAAAATCTGCTATTTTTTTAAAGATGAATAGCTAAAAATAATTAAATGTAAAATGACTATGCTCCTTAAAAACGTTTACATCAAAAACAAAATACAGGGTGATTTTACCAGTTCTCTTGACCGCGTCTACGAAATTACAAACTTTCCGCGAATGAAACCGCAATCTACTGGTTGTAGAACAAACGAACCACCTTTACATACATATTAATATAGGTACATAACCTTCTGAAGTAAACAGGGTAGCCTGTTTACTTACCAAGTAAACATATTATGGTACACATATTTTTTCTTATTCTGTGTGTTCAAGCAAACAAACTCTTTAGCTTTATTCTGTGTATTATATAGATAACCTAATACATTTTATTTGTTTTAAAATCCTATACAAAAAAAAATAAATGAATTTTGATGCAAATTAACTGAGCAATAAATAAGTTTTCTATCGTTATATGTATGTCTAGTAACAAAGGTATTAACTACTAGCTAATTCAAGGCAGGCTTATAGAAAATAGCCTTGAGTGGCATATAGTCAATATAAAGTCACGGCCACTAGTACATGCATTTTCTCAGATAAAATCACTAGAAGAGTCTCGATTTTAGACTCTTCTAACGATATTCGATATAAAAAGAAAAAAACTGAAGTACTATAGTTGAATCTTAAGCGAAAATGAGAGAACCACTTTAAACGAATTAATTAATCTGATGAAAACTACGCGGTAAAATGAAATTGCGCATTGTTACAGTAGAAGTTTGATTCGTTATTTCCCTTGTGATCAATGTTTCATTTAATTGGCTCTGCAATACAACAAAAAGCCGAATGAAATTTTGAATTTAATTTTGCATGGCATAAAATTTTAACTAACTTTATATTCCCGATGGGCTGAAATGATTATGGAAATCATTTATTTTATCGTTTTGATTAAAAACTTAATTGATATAAATATTTGACAGTACAAACAAGAAGGTGTATCGATCCTTAATATTTTCAAAATTCAAATAAAAATTATATAGATACGTAATCCCAAAAAAATTAAAGAACAAGGTGATTTTGTAAACCCTCTTAAGAAAAAAGGAACTTAGATAAAAGGGTACTCAAAATTACTTCGATATTTAATTTTCTTAGGTATAGTGAAATTACCTCTTTAATCATGAGTTAAGTATGATATCAAAGAAACACAATTTTTTTTTTCAACCATGTCTGTACCCTTTCTGTAAATCCTTTGCTTAAAAAAAAGTTTTCGTAAATGATACCATTTTTAGCTAACCTCTAATATTCTTACATTTACGTTCATGTTGCAAAAATAAGATAAGTAGGCCATTTTCTCCACAGGTGGAGGATTTTTCAATCAAATTCAATCTGTTCATAATCTTAAAAAATAACTTGTGTGTTACAATTTATAGTCAATTAGTAATTTCATTGCGCAATTTATCTGTTACTACGTTAACTTCTGCGTTGTTTAAAATTTTTGAGTACATTGTAAAGTTTTACAATAAAACATTCACGACATTTATTTAACTATTTATTTACGTGCATCTGTCAAAAGCTTCAATCTTATCAACATTCTGAAAACAAAAGCTATTTATGCAATCTAAACTAAACAAGAAATAGAAATGCGTCACCACAGTATAGCTTAGAGAAATCTAAACACCACAGCCCTAAAAGAATGGAGATTAGTATGCATACCGAGGCGACAAACGCACCAAAACCGACCAGGTGCGTGATGGTGTAACCGCGTGAGCGCGGTAGTAATGGGCCGGGTTCGTTCGCCGATAAAAGCGAAAGTGCTGCGTTCACTGGGACAACGACCGGCTCCTGCGAACAGTCCTCCACTTCCTGCACCCGGCTCATCATCATACGTCATTCATACGCACGTAGATCGACTTTGCAGCTTTACACTTTCTAAATATATAAATAAACCATAAAAGCCTTTATTCAGCCGGCTGTTAAGTTACTAAGCAAGATAGAAGTTTTGTCTAAAATAATTTAATATTATTGCTAACCAATTTTTATTGTCCCTAAATAATTCAAAACACACTAGTAAGTATATAACTCAACTGGCAATAAATCGTAGTTTTATATCGTGTTTGGATTCTTTAATCCCTATATCGCCGTTTTACGACTCGACTGAACTGCTTTTGATCTTTAGGACGTTCATTCCCTTATATGCTCAATAGAAACATATTGCGTCTGTGCATCTTTTATTACACAAAAAATCATTAAACTTTCTTGTACTACACATGATTCAGTAAAAATTCGAATACGGTTTTCTAAAAAGCAGCAAATGATAAGTTATAAATAAAAGTGAATTATCATACTTATAAGCACAACATATCGCTAAATAAATCTAAATTACAGGATAGCGGAAAATAACATAACCTTACAAGAACACATTATTTATATACGTGTGCTTATGTTTCAATTTATTATTGCTTCATAATGGTATTCTTGTATGCAGTTTTTTTTCTTTCTGCTCTTCTAAAAATGTTTTCATTCTGACTTACGTGATGTTAGAACTTATACGACGATATACCTATGAGTTTAGAACACATACACAAGAAGTTCTTATACTGCAATACGAGAATTACAAGCTAAGCTTAATCCTTTAGCGTACAAAAACCTTGCTTTCATAGACATGTAAGTCTTCTTTACGAAATTAGAGAGTCTTAGATCAAATTGCCACGTCGTTTAAGTATGTATATATTTTAAGGTAAAATAGTCATTTGTTTATTAGGAAGGTTTCCGTAAATTCATTAAGCATTTGTTTTCTAATTTATTTTATTAACAAAATAAAGCAAAATAAATCTACTAATGTATTTAGTTTTCATCAGGCGCAGTAAGACAGTATGATTCTAAATGCTAATCTCAGGTCTTTAGAAATTATATAAACCATTGCCATTACCATTCGTTCAATGTACTAAGTATAAGCAAGTCGTATACTAAACGGGTGTCCGGACTCCTTAACACCCTCCCCCTTTTATATACGTCCAAAGGTAGTATTAAGGTTCTAATTTTAAAATTTTATTTTGCCGCCACGGACGTCCATCGTAATAAAATACATCAAGCATTTGTAATTTTAAGACCGCTGCTATGTGCTTTGAGTTTGTTATGTGCTCTTGTATCATTAACTATATTGTCATTCTTCATATTGAAATACAGCAAAACAATTGATATGAAAATGTCATCAGCGGACATACAATGCGCCCTTGCTTTCAATAGACGCGTATTCAAGCAACATAAGCCAAGAGGGTTATGTTTTTAGAACAACATTCTATAATTCGGCTTACGGTGTTTAGAAAACGTACTTTCAAAAAAAAGCGTTACATGACGTAATATTCGGTTTCATCCCGCATAGATCGGATGTTATCGTCAAGCGCTGAGCGGCATTTATAAAAAAAATGTAAGCTGATTAAAATTAACTTTACTATGATTTATAAAATCAATTGCTAAATTCTACGTTCACATATTTTTTTAATGGATCACAACTTGTCATAAGGTACCAAAAACTCATGTATGTGGAAAAATGAAATAATCGTAACCTTTACATTATCCTCGAAATATCGTGAGCAATAAATATTTATTATTTATTTTTAGTTATATTAAAAGTTCAGTAAATTAGACATTAATTTGATCAAACCGTCAAATTGGGAATTTATTTAAAAAAATAACTTTATTTTCGCAATCAACTTGTATTTTTGGCTCGTAATCTTTCTATAGCTAACATCTACAGGTATGAAATAAAAACATTAGAAAAATTTTGCCGCTCCAAAAATTTTAGTCCCTAAAATAGCGACAAATACGCCTCTGCTTCTCACCAAGCAAGAGATTATAGTTTTGAATACATGTGTAGGTGAGCGAGCCATGACGATAATTTAATAAGTAGATTTTACGTAACGTTTCAAGTCTTATATATTACTTTATATTGTTACAGTAGTCTTCATTTTTTTTTCTTCAGTTCTATTTCCACGTTCAAGATAGATTTTTCTACAAACTTAACAATTTATTTTAAAAGTAAAAAAATATGAGATGGACATGACAAAACTGACTTACAAGTCATTTGGATACATCAAAAATTAAGGTTTGCAATTCTAGTTAAACTAAAACTTTAAATATGAACTGCCTTACTACAAAAGACTAAAACACACGTTAAACGCGTATTTTTAAAAATTCTAGAGCTAAACATGGTTTTAGACATAGTTTATTTATGTATAAACCTACGCGTAGGTGTTTATGTTTATATTTTTAAGCATATATTAATATGCTTAAAAAATATTTTAGCTGTCAAATATAACGTGTGATATTTTATAAGTAAGTTTCTTTATAATTTTACACGCAGTAAATTGCAAAATTAGACAACATTTTAAACAATGTTTAATTTTTAAACACTTTTTAGATAGATACGTGTTGTATATTGTTTTATTTGATCTTTTGTAGTAAAGCAGAAAAATCTTAACGCACCAACAATGACTTTGAGATATTCAAGACACAGATTTAATACCGAAACTATTGAATTAAAAAAAAATTGTATTCACTACTAAAATCATTACTTCGTACAAGGAAATAAAATATATATACGAAAAAATGCATAACCATAGACAGTAAATGTATATAGGCTAAATACGTCACTAGAGAAAATTGACCTGACAATATTTGTGACAGAAGATAGATGTGCTCACAACATACATGTACTATAGAAAACTAAATTGCATCTACCACCTAATATGTAACTAACGATAACCTTAATGTATAATAAATTATTGTTGTTATTCGATTTTAGATAAAAAAAATGTATGTAAAAGACTCTTTCACCACAAAAATTTCATAAAGACTAATAAATCTAAAACGTAACAAGTTTCGCATCGTCGAAAACAACTTTTAACATCCATATTATGCTATCAGTACCTTAACCATAATAGAATACATATTATTTACATGTTCGTAAACATATTTTTATATCAATAACAATGCTCTTCTTCTGAATGTTATACTACTAAAATTCCAAAATAAGTTATCATGTATGGTGTGCCTGTATTATTTTTTTTACTATATCTAAGATCTAAAAATTCACAATCAAAAAAGTACTAGGCGCCTTTGAAAAAGTATTTCAATAAAGATGGCATAAACAAGCAAAAATAAATGAATATTATAAATAAATTTCATTACATACAAAAAATACAACATTTTAAACCATTTTTATATATTGATTCATACAAAAAAAAGACGGACTGACATGCAACACGTATAAATCAAATAAGTAATAGCATACTTTTGAACTTGGTTCATACGATTTTTTCATAGATGCAACTTTATTTTGAACTTTGGAATCTTCAAAAAAAGATGATTACATTATACTTTCATTTGTCTTGAAAATTATATATTACTAAATATGACTTTTCATGACAAATCCGTAGTAAAACGAGAATCATAGTGTAAGTAAATGCAAAACTAACAAAAGAAATATATTATTAACAGCGGTGACGCATTCCCGTTTATATTTGCTGCATCGCATCGTTTAAATTTCCCTCTTGGCGCCGGAGACAGCAAGTCTATACCTCCGGCGGGCGTCGCAATCGTTACAAAGCGCGTCGGTCTGCATCGTTGGGCATGCGCACTCTAACAAACCGTTCAATCGGCTCAGAAGGAAGTGAGGAGATTCGACGCTGCACACTGGCGAGTAGCTGCCGTTCCGCCGTCTCGCCGCACCGCCCGCACCCGCAGTCCTCCCGCCGCGCCGGTTCTGCGCGCTCCACGTTAACCGCATCATGGTGAGTCACTGCTCAGTGCGAAACTATTCATTTACGACGGCCTGTAGTGCAAAAAATAAATAGATATGACAGCTGAATTACATAGGCAAATAAACTTTATAAATGATAGTTTAATCACAGTATAATCAGAATAAAATCTCCATAACAGTCTTCTTCAAAGCCAAAAGATCATGATATTACATGTTTAACCTAATTATCTGATGAAAGATATATAATACTGAGAAGCCTGCACTAGCACGAAATAATAACAAGGTCAATCAACAAAGATCAACCTACACTGGTGATTTTAATGCGAAATATATGTATGAAAATTTCAGGTAATGGACAACCGAACAAATGAAGAAAATAAAAATGAACAAGACTCGGCTATATTTGTTACAAACTTTCAAAATGGAGAGACAATAAACTATTCTCTAGTTCTTATTAAGGGACTAATAACTAGTGGAGCTTGTAATAATAACGTAAAAATTAAATGTACTCTTACCAATAACGGAAATGAGAGCGAATCGCATTGGGAGGTTCACAATAGAGAATTTAAAATAGTAATTGAACTAAAACGAGGTGAAAATGTAGTTAATCTACAATATTTTGAACAAAAAAAGACATTTTTTTTAGCCTATGAACCCAGGAGGACAAATCTTAAAGTTACGCCTGTATATATAATTTGTCAAGGCCATGATGGATGTTTTCAAAGCCCTTCAGAAGTTGATAACTCTATTGAAAGCGCTTGCTCTCGTGTATCAATTGGAGCTAAATTAATCCAGTGTATTACAGCTGAGAAACTTTTTGAAAGTGGATATGGACGAAAAACATTTCAACTTGAATATGAAGTTAATCCAAGAAAACCAGAATGTATTGTATTTAAAAGTAATTTAAACGTAAACAAAGCAAGGAAAATGAGACAGGGTGAATTATGGTCACATTTTGGAAGAGAACTAATGCTTTCTGATTTAGGAAGTAATGATAGAAAGTTTCTTGGATTTATTTCGTGCACTAGATTTAAAGGTACAGATATTGATAAACAAATGACTCACGATGAAATAGTTTCTTTAACAGAAGCGTATGCAGCTCTAGGCGGAGGTGGCTTGGCATTGTTTGGCACCGCTTGTTTGTATACTTGGCCGACATGTGTAGAAGATATAGTGCCTCGACTTTTAGATGCTTCTCCTGTTAATAATCACCGTTTCATGGATGATAGTGGATACAGAGGTACGTTAGGTGGATGTTTTGCTACAACTTTAGGTTCTGTATTGCATGAACTGGGCCATACATTTGATCTTGGTCATACCAAAGATGGTATTATGGGACGTGGCTTTGATAATATCGATCGAGTATTTCTTGTTGGGGAAAGAAGATCAACTTTAGTAAAAGACAATATGAATAACTATAACGGTAAACCAGTGCAACATTCTACAGTTTCTCTTCAACGTAATATTAGTGTAACGATGAATGTAGCAGAACCATTACGAGTTTTGGGCCCACGAAGTAAAACCACATTGGGTAACTTTGCATCAATGTCGAAGTCTGATATTGTAAGACGAAGTCCAAACGTTACTCCTATTACAAGACCATCTAGTGTTTATTCCACTATTACAAATAGGCTTTCTGAGTCCAAAAGAAACCTCAGTCGAAGCAATGGAAATGATTCGACGTTTTGGACCAGAAATTGTGCCGTTCTTCTATCCTACCATCGTTGGTTTAATAATGAATATGGGAGAGAGAGACAAGCTATAACAAGATATTTAAAATTTGATAAAAACAAAATGATGATAATATCCACAGCTGGAATACGCATAGTCGAAGTAAGAGATGATTCTAATGGCATGGTCTTAGATTCGTATGAATTTACAAATCTATTGCCAGAAAAGCGATTTTTAGTACCGTTTACCTTTTCGCCAAAAACTAAAGTGTTAACCATAGTTGTCGAAGACGATTTGGGAAATGTACTAAAACAAACATTTTCCTATTGAAACTTTAAAGTGTGATAAACCAAGACATTAAATTATTGGAAGACATTTAGTGTCATCGTCGATTATAAAGTGTTATTTTTTCAAAACTTACTACTTTAAAACTTCTAATAACTTTTTAAATTAAATGTGCTAAAAAGTGATAGAAAATATAACTCAGTGTAAAAAATTTTGTAACAATATCTTTGTGGTAAATTAGCTAAAAGACTGATTCGACTACATGCCCAGTAGAAGTTTACTAACAATTCTATGTTACGACTACGAATGGACATTTCTACAAACATCATTTTAAAAAGGTACATGTAGATAAATAATGTTATAAAAATAATTTATATCTCCTTTTCTATTTTTTATATAACAATGATTATGAAATGAAACTTACATTGTTATTGTGAAGCATATGTATGAAAAATATTTAATTTTTTTATTAACATATATATCCTGCTACTACAATAACTATAGTACAAGTAAACGCCAATGTTTGTGATTGATGAATATTTTGTTACTGTTTAACATAAAAACTATTGAACAGATTCTGATAATTTTTTACAATATAGCTAGTGATCAGATTAACTAGTGATTACATTTAAACATTTAGAGATATTGAGCAAATTATAATTATAAGTTTCAAATAAGTTGTAAAAATACATATACGGTTTCTAAGCAGACGACGTTGCAAAAGAATACTATTCTTAATGACTATTCAATTACTATGATTATCACTTACGCATTCTTTTTATTTTTAATTTATTTATGGTATTTATTTATCTTGGAAGAAAGATAAATATTATTATAATTGTAATACTAAAGTGAATAATATATTATTGAAAAACTAAAAATAATAATAATAAAATAAAAAATGTTTTTTTTTTTATTTTTATAGTTATTCTAAATATTAATAAAAACGAAATGATATATTTTCTTGCTAGTATGAAATTTCCCTTTTAAAACTAAACCATAGACTACAAAGCATAGTGTTTTACAATTTCTCTATTAACTATTTGAATAGAATTTGTAAAAATAAACAGTAAAATGTCAATTTTTATCAGAAATAAAGTCCAAGATAATATTATTACTAAAAGCCACAAAACAAAGTAAAGAAAGAAGAAAAGAAGATAATATTATTATATGACCAAAGAAATGTACCTTATTTCCCTTTTACCAACAAACAAAAATCGTTTTAGAATGGCATGTATAGTTAAACTCAGTAGAGTTGCATAAAATAAAAAATCCTAATTTCAATAAACATGGTAATTACCTAATTGTTGTTTCTAAAAAGTAAGGAAAATATACAATTAAAACTATAATTTAATATGTGCAAATATTATTTATGGACGTTTTTGTAATTATAAATTGTCATAAGTCTTAATTAAGAGTTTATTTCCTTATGTATAAATTTTCCCGAATAACCTACAGTTATACATATTTTATTGCTAATATATTAGACCTTGCTTAAAAGTGGACCAGGAAAAATTGTATATTAGCGAAAAAATAACACAATTTTATAAATTTTCAGATTACTCCACGTTTTCTACATTGCCTATCGATTGATAAGAGTACACTTATGTCAGGTGATAAGAATCGATAATGTAGCTTAATATCTAACCCATAATTTTCATATATTTACTGCTTTTTGTAAGAAGTGCTTCCTAGTAGCACAAAAATGGAATCTACTTCTACAACTACCGAAAAACGTTTTAACATTCAAGACTTAAAACCATTTCCCTATGTAGATGGAAAAATTAATGTGAATGGATTCTTGGAAGCAGCCTCTAATTTAGTTATGGTAATTGGTATGTATATATTTCATTATTATGATAGAATAATTACAATAACTTAATATTTCTGAGGAATTTTTTTACTTATAGATCATCTTGGGAAAGTCTTTGCACCAGTAAAATATGATATGGATGGAAATATAGAGGTAAAATCAAGTAAATTTATATAATTAATAAAATATATTTTTTGAAATGATATAACCAAACATGGCGCTTGATAACAAAATTAATTCAAGGAAACTTATTGAAATTATTATTAAAATCAAAGTAATTTATTTGTATGTAGTTTATTTAATCTTAATAAATTCCACATATACAGAATTTGTAAATATTATATTATTATTATCATAATTGCATAGATTTTGTAAGAAATAAAAGTGTATCATAAAATTATGTCACTATATTGATTTTTTTATTTTTTGTAGAAAATCAAGAAGTATTATAAATATGATGAAGACTCTTGTTTACTAGAGTTGATGATTGAAGAACATTCAAAGGGGAAAATGGAAGCTGCTGAAGGTATTTTATGGCTGAACAGGTGAGATAATATTTTTTTTTACATACAAAATAGGTACCTACATGAACATGAACATTACCTACCATTTTTCTTATTTATAGAAACTCATCCTCTATTACACCACCTGTATGATTTATCTTCTTGACAAAAAGTAGCCGATGTCCCTTTTCAAGGTCCAGTGTATCTATAGCAAAATTCATTTAAATTTGGTTATGGGGTTAAGGTGTGAAAACATAAACAGAAATTTATAATACCTTCATAATTATAATATTAGTGTTGCTAGCATGGAACTCTACAAATATTTCTATAATAATATTAATATAATGTTATTGACATTTGTAAATTAATAAAAATAACAAAGGCTGTAATAAAACACCATTTTATTTATTGTAATTATTTAAGTTGAAATGGAGATGACTTTTTATTTGGTGTAGTAGATGAAATAAACAAAACATTTTTATTTATAATTTCAGAGCATTGTTGTTCTTCGAATTGATATTTCAAGAAATCATTGTCCGTCTACAAACAAAGAACTATGACCCGGATATGAAAAAGATATATATTTTAGCATATGAAGGTTCTGTGAAGAAGTACCATAATTGGGTTGCTCAACAACTTTTTGCGGTAAGTTGATTTTTAATAATGTTTTTGTTTGTAATTAACCCCACTTTTGCATTGCTTTTGTTGACATTTTGATTACAATTATTTAAAAAAAATCTAATTTGGCTTATATAGTGTTAACTGTTTTACTCTAAAACCCTTTGAATAGTTATTAAAGTTTACTGTTTTTTTTACACAAACATACATTTCAAAGGTTGGGTTTTTCTATTGAGGACATTTTTATAACAATTTGTAATTAATATTTAAGCAGCTATATTGTTATATTTAGAATTTGATATGAAATTTTGAAATTTCTAGCCATGAAATAAACATTACTAATTTTATTTTTATCTCTGAAAGACTTACTCGCTTTTCTTTGAAAATTGCACAGACTGCACAATCTAAATAATAGTGATCTATTTGCATTTGCAAATTGCTTCTAATTTTTTTTTTAATTTTTCTATGGAGTAGTCTTCATTTTGGTTCCTCGAAGAAATATTGGATAGATAGATAGATAGATAAAAAACTTTATTGCACACAATTATCTAGGATCACAACAATAGAAAGAAAAAAAAACTTATTTTAAGCAATGGACAATTGTAGGCAAGGCCGGTCTTATCACTAAAAGTGATCTCTGACAGAAATATTAATATATAATAATTTGCTATTGGTACAGGGACATTAAAAAATAAAAAAAAGGGCAAGACATTTAAGAAATAAAATTAATTCTTTATTACATGTTCCATCTGTTGTTGCAAAATTATTTTATTTTTTTTTATTTTTTTTCTTTTCTAATGAGACATAACTCAATCTTCTACATTGTTCTATTAAGTATGTACTTGTAAACTATTTAAGCTTATTATTTACATTATTATTTTTATATTACAGCTCATCTGCAAAATGTCACCAAATTTTCCTCAAATCTTAAAATCATTTGAAGTTGAAAATGATCTCGACGAATTTGAAACAAAACTTACAAATTTTAATACCACATTACACACAGTAAGATCAAAAATTGACGATTTCTTTAAGGAACGGAATTTGTTTGGAGAATCAAAGTGACTTTTCGTAAACAAAAATTAAAAGTACTTTTTATGGTTAATGTTTAAATAAGAAACAACATGTACAAAGAAAATAGTGAGGCTAAGAATTTTGAGTGAACTTCTTTTTTTTAAATTTATTTTACTGTAAAGGCTATGTCACCAAAGTATTAATTTTTTATACTTTATAGGTTTTTGTATTAAATAAAAATTCAATCAAAATATACAATAGACTATTTTTACAAAATTAATATTGTTTTGGTGTAGATGTTGAAATAATTAAGAATTAAATACGAGAACATGTAAAAAATATAAATGATAAGACTCATGGTAAAGTAGTATTAAAATTTAGTAACTGGAGTAGTGAGTATTTGAACTGGCAAATTTTTAGTAGACGAGAATTACACTTGTAAGTTTTAATCTCTCTTGTAATTATAGTTACTTACGTAACCTTACAAAAGCTGTGTCAATATAATTCACTGATATAAAATTCTTTCAGGTGTAAAAGCAATTATAAAAATTTATGTAAATCTTTATAGAAGTGAGTAAAACTAACAAGAGTAATGCTCGCTTTAGATATATATCTATTATTAAGTACAGATTAAAAAGCTAAAGTTTTAACTTTTTCAAAATGGGGACTAAATTAGAATAGTTTAAGCGAAAATATTTAATATAAACTTTATTTATGTTGACACATACAAAACTTTTACTGTCACAAAATAACAACTAGAGAATAAACTACAGAAGCAGTTAAATGTAACTGAAAGATGTTCTATGTTATGTTTTGATGGATTTGTATTAATTACCAAGTATTGTCCCTAAAAATTCTTTTAATGTTCCTAAATTTTTTTTTTTTATTTGTAGTTAATTATTAATTTTGTAGTAAATGAATGCGTGGTTTCTACAAGCAAAGAAAAAGACAATTAATGTAAGATGTACAACATCAATAAAATTGACAAAATGTGTAAAATGAAATGGAAAGTTATTCTTGTTAAGAGTACATAGTATTTTAATACTTCAAGTATTTAATTATTATTATTATTAAGTGAGAATTGGCAATAGATAACTTGGTGCTCTCAACATGATTTCTGTCGTGTCCTGAAAACCTGTCCTATGATAAATTATTATTTATAATGTTAGTAGTAAATCTAGAAACACTAAGTGCTTTTATTTCATTTAATAAATTCTATAATCAAATATTTTTGTATCATATAGAATGACCATATTTTTAAAGTAACAAAAAATCAATTAAAAATGAATGCATATTCGATTTACACAAACTCAAAAAATAATGTGTAGCCATATTTAAATGCATTATGTTAATTTTACCAATGTGAGAAAGCTTTAACATAAATAAAAATCTATAAAATAGTTTTATTGTTTTTATTTTACTGCCTGTAATAGATTTTCTATAATTTACTTTATACTAAGGTCTTTGGAATGAGATAAGTATATTGTTTTTGCAACAGAAGATGCTTGCTTTAAAGCCAAGAAACTATATACTGTCTCTATTATTATCGTTGCCCACAGTCCTGCATGAAGAATAAGTTCAATTGGAGTATTCTCTAAATAAGGATTAAATAAGAAAAAAGAAACCAGGGGCATTTGCATCAACACTGTCAACATCAAGAAACCACCTAGCTCTGGCACCTAAAAATAAAAATTTGGAATAATAATTTGTTCACACAATAATAATTACAATATTTTAAAAAGGAAAGAAAAACATACTCTGCAGGATAAATTCCCATAATGACCGAGATAAAGTCTTGTAATCTCTAATACAGTAAACAATACAAATACAGTAATTGATAAGTATTTTGAAAGATGCCCAAGTCTTTCAACCTGAAAAAAAATTATATTAGTTTATAATATAAAACACCTCCTAAAACAGCATCATAAAATTAATACAAAAATCGAATATTATTTAGTTAATTGCATGTCATTTTTTTGTACCTATACAATGTGTATTAATAAATATAAATAGTTAAATTCGGGTTATTAATGACTTATAGATTTTCTATTCAAGTTATTAAACAATTGGAGACATAAATCAATTGAATAAAATAACTATGTTATTTAAGTATATAGTTATATTTTATAATTGAAGTTGTTAAATTTATTATTAAATATTTATTACTATTAAAGCGCGCCGGAGGGCGCGCGGTACACCAGTCAGCTCGTGACCACAGCGAATGTAACTTCGTCGAAACGTCGGGCAATAAAAAGGTATTACTACTATTAGTTATCGCGATAAGACCCGTTATATTAAATATGAATTATAATACTTAAGTATTAACAGTCATTTGTATTACCCAAATAAAGTTAACAAACTTACCTTTGAATATAGAAAAAAACTATTTACAATAACCCAAGCAAAGTACAGATACAAATTAATAAACAAACATTTCTGTAAACGTAACATAATTGTGTATTCCATTATAATATTAAGGATAAGGCGACAGTTTAAATATTTTATCATTATTTCGTCTATAAGTTTCGTTGTCATAGCAATATGATGGATCAATATTTTATTATCACACCATTGCAGGCATTATTCTTTTAACAAATATAAATAAAGTAATTAAGTACTTTCGTGTTTATATCATTTTTATAGTGTTTGAAAATTCATTTTTGTATTCACAATAGGAAATAAAACCACATTATTTTATAAAGAAAAAAATTAAGCGTATCCACTTATTCGCTAAATTTAAACAAACAATATTTTCTAATTTTCCCGCTTAAACTCCAATTCATCCTGAGTTAGCTTCCATGTTCATTGCGACCAACTGTGAAAATATTTACCCCTAAAGTTTTGTGGAAAATCCCTAATATCACTACTTAGACCATTAAGCATTGGGACATACCTTACAAGGCATTTCCCCTCCAGCAAATCTTATAATGAAATGATCTAACGCGTTTATAAAAACTAGTCAGAAATCGATTTTCAACAATATTAAAATCGTTTTCATTGTGTATGGATCTCCGTAAAAAATCCAATCTGTGCGTTTAGCCATTGCAAAAAGAGATCAAAGACATCTGATCTTCAAAAAGAGGGAGTTAAATTTCATACGTAATAAGTTTTGACGTAATTAATTCACTATTTCTATGAAAATTACCATTCAATATTTTCATAAAGAATATTCGGAAACATGGTCAATCGATTAGTCGAGTACAAAACAATCGAATCGGTGCTATGCTATGCTATATATATAAGAAGATAAAAAACTAAAAAATGTATTTTTTTATGTAAGTACCGTATATACTTTCATGCATTTAGTGAAAAGCACAAAATAATGTTCGACGTGAACCCTTAAATTGACATATCTTTTTTTATTTATGAACCGTTTGAAATAAAATAAGCACTAAATGTTAAATAAAGCTTACTGCAATATATTACTTAAAAATCGCATCTAAATCCGATAAGTAGTTTCTGAGATTAGCGGGCACAAACGCACGGAAAAAAAGACAAATAGAAAAACATTCTAACGATTATTGTTTTGAGTTCTATTGCGTTGCTCAAGTTCCTCAATAATATTTTTTTTCATATATTTTCCATGTACAGACAGCGACCTGTTAGAATTTTATTATATGTATAGATTAAAAAATATCTAAAATAGAAGTAAGCCTAAGTCACTCTTTATAACATTTGCTAACTGCGAGTCAAAGTACCATCAAAATCAGTTCAGCCGTTTCAGAGGTTAGTCTGAACAAACAGAAAAAAAATTAAAAAATGTATAATAAAAATGTAAATGTAAGATAGACAGACAGACAAAAAATTAAAAAATGTATTTTTTGATGTAAGTACTGAATATACTTTCATACATTTAGTGATAAGCACAAAAAAATGTTCAACGTGAATCCTTAACGTGAATTCTACAAATCATTGTTTTGAGTTCTATTGCGTTGGTAAAGTCCCTCAATAATTTTTTTTTTTTCATATATCTTCCATGTACAGATAGCGAGCGACCCGTTAGAATTTTATTATTAGTATATAGAAGATCTATACCAACGTAGTCAATACATTACAATAAATTCCATATATGTGACAAAAAGAAAATAAAAAACTAAAAAATGGAGTGGTACCATTTCCTATTTGTATTAAACTAAAATATAATAAAATATAAAATATATTAACAAAATATAAAATAAAAATCATAGTAACTCCTATGAAGCTATTTATTCTTTACACAAAAAAATACTTACAGCCGAACATACAACGTTCTCCTTTTTCGAAGTTGGTTAAAAATAGTACCACGCAAAATTTGAAAAAGGTACATCTGACCATAGCCTCTATCAAGTCTTGGCTGTACAAGATCCGTGGCGTTTCCTTGTAAGGATTGAATAAAGCGGAAAAAAGTCAATCTGACATACAAATTGACATTTCACATAACCAACATTTTTTGTTAATTCAGATTAAATTGTTAAAATTAAGATATAATAAAAGTATTAATAATTGATTAGATTTTTACAATGTTAGCGAATACAACGAAATTGTTATTAGGTGTGTTATGAGTTAAAATGATATATCCTTAAAATTAGATTATTATACCTAATTATACTATATTCATTAATTTACTTCCAATTTTTATTTTCTAGGTATACTACGACCAGAGAAATTACAATTAACTTTAACTGCAGGCATAAAATACTTTCCACCACCAAAAAATTACGATGGTAATTAATATAGATTTTTGTAACATAAGTCATAAACAACCAAATATTGTTATTTTTCAAATGAATATGATTTAAATTATGAAGAATTGAGACATATAAATTTGTTTTGCCATCGCATTGGTTTCTATGTAACTAATATATTTTAGTTCAGTTTTAATATACATTATGCATTTATTTTATTTATAAAATGTGATATAAAAGTTGTAAAATTTATATAAACTTTAAACAGATATTGAATTACCCGAACGACAGAGGTTAAGAATATATGATAAAGTACCTCTTTATCCATCAAACTTGAAACCACCCAAAATGCAGAAACGGCTGCGATACATGAGAGGACCTGAAACCTTGCACAATAAATTGCAACTGAAGCAGTATGGTATTGTGGTAAGTCAGTCAGTCAGTCAGTCAGTAATAGTTGAAAAGACTCATCTAATCCTTCCTTACTTCCTTATTTTCAAAATATTAATTAAATAATTCACTTTGAAGAAATTAATTATCCTATGCTAAGTCTTTTATTTTAAGTTACTATTAATGTAAATGATTTGTTTTTGTTTCATTATTTTGTATTGTTTTTATTTATTACACTGCACGCACTGGCGGTACCCGACATGCATTGTAATGCCAGCTATGTACTTACCGACCGATCTAAGTCTCATCACAATTTGATTAATGGTTTTAAACCATATAGGGGATAGACATGAAAACATTGATTTTTATTTATATATATTTAAATTCCTACTTAAAAAAGATATTCATAAAGTATTAGATACATATGATAAAATTGAATATAATAACATACATAATTCTTATTGAGACTTACATGGACTATATATTTTGTTAGGCTACAGGTGGTGGTAGATTGCGCCATGAACACTTTGAAATGGTACGTCTACAAGTTGCGAGGAGGTTGGATATGAAGAGAATGTTTGCTATTTGGAGAGTGGACCCACCATGGCAGCCCATCACTAAAAAAGGTCAAGGACAAAGAATGGGCGGAGGAAAGGGTGCCATTGATCATTATGTTACACCTATAAAGTCTGGAAGAATTATCATTGAAGTCGGTGGTAAATGTGAATATGCTGAGGTAAAGACTTCCTAATAATTCAATTTTGTGAGACTGTAGAGAAAACACCACAAATATACAAACAAATTGTTGTATAAGTAACAATACAGTGGTTACTGCAACTGACTGAAGTGTAACAGTCTTAAATTAATCCCTGCTTACAGCAAACGCCTATATTGGCCATAAGGATATTTGTTTTTATCTGAGTGTTTGTGTCAAAACCCTGGACACAGGATCACAAGATTCTAATGGGGATTATTGAGTGATGCATTAGTTTATTTATTTTTTTATTAAAATGGAAACCAAACTCTTAAATGCTAATGTTAAAAGGACATTTGTTGTTACCACTACACTAGAATGGTAATCAAATAGTAAAACTTTGTTAATTTATTTAAAATAAAGTTTCAAATTTGTTCTTATTGTCTATTATATACTGATTTAGTCTAAAGTGTATACAATGGTCACAAATAAAATACATGCTAGCATTATTAAGTTATTAGCTTGATTTGTGTTCAAAAGAAAACAGTAGTTTGAAGAAATTAATCATAAATATTACCAGCACATGTTCGAAGAAATTATTCACAATTATAAAACACAGCTTGGTGGATTATAGTTAATAATTCGTATCAGAAAAGACTTTTTACTAGCAGTTACGTTAATTATATTAAAAATTTGTCTTTACTAGCAGTTATATTAAAAATGTGAAACTAACTTCCATTGGTTGTTTGTTACTTTACTTTTCATATTTGAACCACTGATTCAATTCCTGTATAAATAAAAACTGAACTTTAGAGAAGGAAATAAGAAATAATATTTATCAGAAAAATAAAACTTAAACGGTATGGATATAGGGGATGAAAAATTCTATGGAGAGGATATCATAATTGGACGCTGATAAGCAATACTGTGTCAAGCCACATGGACTTTGTTTTGAGAAAATGGCATCTAATGATGTCAAACCTATTCTTAATAAATTAGTTTGAAGATGTATATATTCATCTTTTCTTTTCTATTTTGATAAAATGTATATTTAATCAAAAGCAGATAGATAAATTTAGTATGGTAATTAATAATAGGTTTTTAAATATTTGAGATTTTTTTATAAATTGCAAAATATGGAACACAGCTGAAATTCGAAACATTGAGTTAAGAAACTTTTTGCCATACTTATTTAGTTTTGATGACTTGAATTTTTTTTTAATAATGTTAAATAGGTGACGTAGTATCAAAACACATAAATATCTCAAAATTTGACTTTTTGTAGGTTGCACATTATTGCTTCAATTAGCATCCAATTATGATTAATAATTGTTGTTAATGCAAACACATTAGCGGCAACCAACTGGTATAAAATAAAGTTTTAAAATTTTTTCCAGGTATATGATATGTTAAGGATTATATCAGAGAGGTTACCTTTTAAAGCTGTGCCAGTTTCTCAACAAATCATGGAAAAAATGGAGGCAGATGAGAAGTGGCAGGAGGAAAACAACCAAAACAAATATACCATGAAATACATCATACAGAATAACATGGGAGGATGTCATAGGTTTATTTCAAAGTATGATCATAAATGGTATGGTAAATATGTATAATTATAAATTTATATTTTATTTAAATTGAATAAATAAGTAGATGTTAAATTACGTTTTGTGTAATTATTTTACCTTTCATAAATACTACTAATGACCATTTTCTATTTGATTATTTTAATTTTGTTGTTTCATTCTAACTTTATATAAAGTAAAATTTACTACTAGATTTATTGTTTTAACTCTTCATAATGATAGAACAATTATATTACATAAATAGTAATGCCGCGCGGCTTCACCCGTGTTAATTTGAAGAAAAATTATATTTATCATTTTACCACAGACAATTTACATTTTACCATAGACAATTTGTTACTTAAGTAATGTTACAATAATATAAATATTGACATTAATATTTATACGACACAAGCGCCACTCAATTGTTTTCTTTCTCGGAACTCTTAAAATTACCATTAACACTTAAAATTTATGGTATGGTATTAAAGTTCAAATTGACTTTAATTATTATTAGAATCTTTTTTATCAGAATATAGAAAAAGTGTTGTTTTTAGATTTTTTCAGGCATTTTTTTAGTTTTTCTCGCCGTTAGAATCGTACTACAAGGAATATTACAAAAAAAAAAAAGAATTAAGCGAAATCGGTCATATTCAGCGATTCATTTTTATATTATAGATACAAAATATATTTACATCCTAATCTGATAATAAGAATCCAAAGTTGTGAAAGTATAGGATATAAATACCGCAGTTGGTTATAAATTAAAACATATAAAATTGAAATTGTTATTTCCATAATTTATATAACTTTTTGGATTGTAGCCATATCTTAAAGTTAGCTATTGAGGGGTAATGAATAGTAATGAAAGATCAAAATATTTAATAATGTTTTATTATATTTGACATCTTATGAAAGGATTTTCGTGACAAGCCTCAGTTTGCATACATGTATAAATTTTGTAGCAGTAATTAATTATCATAAACTCCTCTTTTATATAATACGGCAAAACTCAACAAAAACAAATGATACAATAACAAATACTACAGCAGTACATAGTTTCCTGTCTCGTCTACAACCTAACGACGAAAGCCAAATAACATCTTATTTGTAGTTTATGGAATATCAAGTTTACAATAGTTTGCTAGTTTAAGCCCAACAGTGAAGATTCGATATCCTGAAAACATATTTTATATAGCGACATTAAATTTTCCACTGCCAACTTACTCTAATAAATAATTACATTTGCCGATTAATCTATTCAATAATATTCAGGGTCACAATAATACAATTACAAGATGAAAACATTTACTATTCAGTGTACATTTGTAACAGACACGAAATATTTCGTTATAATTGAGTGCAACTACTCTTTTGATAGTATGTAAGCAACTCTACCACATTTATTAACTATACCCACCGTATCTCCACGAATAACTATAAATTATATAACGTCATAACAATATTTACAAAGCCTAAAAAACTAACTTACAAGTAAATGCAATGTACATTTTCAATAAATTAATAATAGTGTTTACATATAATATAATACAAGCGCTAGACTTCATATGATATGGCTTTTTTATATATAAAGATGACTGCATTAAATCAACCGTAGCAGTCGGATATCACATAATAAATTTTCATTGAATCTAAAACTTACTGATTACAAACATATTGATGGAATAAATTTAAGTGGATACTGAAATCAATTAAAGCCTTTGAAGCATTCTGTAGACTTGAAAGTACATAGTAAATTAGGCCGAGTAAGAACTAAATTTATTAACTAAAAACATTTAATATCAGTTTTAAATAACGGTGGTATGTTACAAGGAACGTAAAGAAATAATAAATATATTCACAATCATATAAAATTAAGCATAAACAGTATAATTTTTTGAGCAAACAATTAGCCCTCTGTTAAATTATTTGACTAGTTCTGCCTTATGCTATGTCATTACTAAACTACAATTATTTCTAAACACTGGCATTTTGTAGTCTTATGACCTATCGACCTTTATTTTTAAGAGGGGCTACAGGGAAAAAAGAAACATTTAAACTTGTTCACTGTATGGAGCTCATTGACAAGGTAATATTTTATAAGAATATTATAAAATAGGTACTAGCTCAAATTGTACATTTTGCTTGCGATACAGATATTGGCTAAGCTAAGACATATGTAAGTGAGGTAGCGTTTTTACTGTCTCTAGTGGAAAATATTTACAGATCTAGAACATAGCAAGGGTAATTAAGTTTTATTTGGAATAGTAATAATATATTGAAGATTAAATAATCTTATACTTAAGTATAGGTAGGTATAATATAGCTCTGTTAAATAGATTAGACCGTGAATAGAAGTAACTATATCAATTTACAGATAAAATCAACGCGCGTAATTTATTATCTACAATATAAGAATCATTGACATATGAGTATTAATTAACTACACGCACACGTTATTAGTGGTTATCTGAATGTGTGCAACTTTGTAGATGACTAGAGTAAATACGTTTAACGCTAAATAAGTATAAAAGTTACATCATCATCGTTTATACTTCGTTTTCGATCACTGCAAGGATCCACTTTTGGACACATATTGTATGGAGGATAATACGTTGACTTTATTCGTATGCTTCGCTCAAGTGCTCTAACAAGAATTTCAATTGTCTTTTCATGAAATTGTTTTTATGAGCAATCGAGTCGCAGAGCATTTTAGTCGGTGCGACATTGTTACCGTTATAAACGTTTTCGTAAACGTGCGCATCGTACTTGGCGTTCGATTCGCGGTGAGCGTCAACGGTACTATCCTCGCGCCCGGCCACCCCGGCGGAACCGGTGGGTGCATTGAATACGTCGATTGGAGGAGCTTTGGTGATATGCTGATATTTAAACGTAGACAATATCTGCCGGATCTTTGCAATGATCTGCTCTACTCAGGCGTTTGATTCCTGCGAAAGATTTCAAAATAGACATAAGTCAGATTTTAAACGTAATTTTTATTACGTTGTAAGTAGTATTAAAATGTGAAATTAATTCTATTCGATCTAAAAACTAGTGACAAAGAATTGGTTTGCTAGCTTTCTACTATATGAAAAATTATAAATGGTTCAATTGAAAACGCGAGTGAGTGGTGTCTTTAGGCATTGCATCTAATTAATCGATCTTTTTTCTAACTAAATCCGAGATACAATAGGATGTTGTATAGGTATACCTACCTATATGTCTATAATACTGCACGACTCCAAGTATATATTATATAATAATCGTATAAAACGTATTTATATAAAATACTATCCTAAATATCATATTAAATGCATCAAAATTCAGGCTCTATCATTCATAAGAGAGTACATCGAAACATCGAAATACGACAAAGGATATGATATAAGTTGCCGTGGCCGGTGCTCGAGCGGTTATCGATGCAAGCGACACAGCAAGGTCTACGCTAGAAGCATGGTGGGACGGTGTGGCGATTTATACCTTGAGGTTGTGGAAATAGTGCATGATCTGATCGTAGTCCATGTGCAGGTCGTCGAGACCGAGGGACTCCACGGGGGCGTCGGTGCGTAGATCGTCCTCTGCGCGCGAATACATGGGGTTCCCGACTATGGTGGCGCGCTTCACTTCTGGGGAACTGCCTCCTAGTTGTTGAAATGATATTGTAATTAGGATCATTTTTTAAGCTGCTTTATTTTTTCAAGGGGGAATTACATTTGTAAGTTTTACTCTCGTTAGGGATATAAATTAACTCTAACCCGGTAACAGCTATTTAGGCGACCTTACGAAAACTGTGAGTCTGTCAAAAATAAGTTACTGAAAGTAAAACATTTCAGGTGTATTTATGTATATTTTTATGTAGTCTGAGAGCAAAATTGATAAGTGTAATTATAGCCTTATGATAAAAATCACATCGGCAGGCTAATTACTTTGGGCTACTGCCATCATAACGCGATATATTTTGACAGTTGATTTGTATATAGTACTAAAATCAGAAATCAACTGTCAAAATGTATCGCATTGCGAAAGCAGTAGCTCATCGTAATAAGCCTGCAGACTATTGAAACAATTTCCAAGTCGAGTAAAATGAGCATATGATCTTTTGTACTTATACATAAGCATTTTACCTTTGGTTTGACTTGTAGGTTCCACGAAGTCGGACTTGGCGTTAGATTCCTTGTTCTTTGACTTGTGTCTCATTTGTACTTCTGGTAGGCCTGAAATAAAATCCGTTTTATTTGTCACACTGGATCAAAACTGATGTCTTTGTGGAATAAAATGGTTATATTTACCGATTCCAGAGTCATGCATATAATCAGGGCTTTCGGGCTTCACAAAAGTGCGTCGTGAATCGTCCGTTCCTCTGTTGAGTCCCACGATTTCTCTATAATCTTTATTTTCCATGATGAGTGGAGCGTCGTTATCAAATTCAAATAGTTTAGCGCAGTCGTCTTTGTTAGTAAGTTTTTCTACGGGATTATCATCAAATTCGTTTCGTAATTGCAGGGGGTAGGAGTCGCGTTTGTATTGATCCTTTATATCTCGGCTTGACATGTACGGAGCGTCCATTCTGTTTAAATCAATAATTCTGTAAAAATATAACATTATAATCACAAATGACATTAAAAGCCCTATATTGAGAACATGCTACTAATAAAGTAAGAATCATTACTTACCGGTCTGAGCGACGGCCATTTTCCGGAGAGCGTTTGGAATCGTGTTCGCGGTCGTGTTTTTTGTGGTGATTTCGGGAGTGGCTTCGTCGACTTGGTGGCATAACGGTCTCTGATAAAATCTGTAAAAAAAAAAACATGTTAATGGGCTTGTTTTCTTGTATCTTTATATAAAAAACTTCAAAAATATTTACTTTGGAATTTCGAGGTGGCACAGGGACTTGAGGTTGTGGCGTTGAAGAGTTTCTATGGGGAGGTACGGGTGGTCGGTAGTCATCTTCGTTGCTGGTATCCATCCTAAAATAAAACCGACATAAATAAGACTAGAATGTATTTTATAAGATCTTCAGTAATATTTCAATGTTCGTATGGCAGTTGTGAAAGATGCAACTAATGATGACAATGATAATCTTACTGCCAATGACCGTCTCCGGAGTTTTGACGATTGTGTCTTGCAGGCTTCTTGCAGTAGGTCGTGGAGTCGATAACTCGGTCGCGTTTCTCGTTTTGGGAAGGTAACTCGATCGAATTGGGGTTGTCGAAGCTAGTCACCATGACGTTTCCATTTTCGCGTATCGCGTCATCAGGGTCTACGTAGTTGTAGTTTAGCGGGTTGGCGGTGATTCTCATCTCTCGGTTGTTGTTGCCCTTGTCGATGAGATGAGTCGAATTTCGATCGACATTTGCGGGTTGGCGGTTGCCATTTCTTTCAATAGTCGCACGTCCTAAAATAAATTGTTTATTTATATTTTAATTTATTTATTATATATACAGAGTGATTCATTGAGATGGGTCTATCAGGTTCGATTCCAGTTCCGTGTTGAGGCTTTCTGCATATTTTTGAATACAATTTTTCTTAACTTATAAATCGGTGACATGGTTTTTTTTTCACCTTTTTTAGCAATAGATATCACCTGTATATGGATACTGCATTAAAGTCAAATATATATGGAAAGTCTACTGGATCATAACACCAGAACGTACCGAGCCAAACCCAATCATGCGCGTTGGTAGTAGAGTCCCTAGAAGGTTTATCTCGCGCGAGGCCAAGCGAGGTACCGACGAGGCCGGCGCCCGGTAGTCGCGGGCTGTCCGCCGCCGCGCATGCTCCGCCCTCCACTCCTACAGGCTTCAGCCGGTACGCGTACACCACGCACGACACTACGAACACCTGGGAAAAGACATTGATTTTTTAACCCGCAACCGAAAAAGATGGGTGTCATAAGTTTGACGTGTGTGTGTGTGTGTGTCTGTCTGTAGCATTGTAGCTCCTTAACGAATGGTTCATTACCGTCTCTCTTGTTGTCTTAAATCTCATTTATATAAGGTTTCAACAAAAATCTTATATAAATTAGATGGCTTTTAGCTATAATCTCCGAAGATCTGTCCAGCGGTTTGAAGGTTTTTACCTATTTTCTAGTCGTTTGAACTGAGTAACTTTAACTGGTCTGATCCATTCGAAATTTACCATACTGTGACTTCAATGATATTAAAATAACATAGTTGCAGTAACAAAGTCGATGCTGCAGCATTATCTGGAATCAGCAGATCACGGAGATGGTCTCGATGAATAAGTTTTCAGTGCATTTAAGCATTTTCAATTTTATATTATATTAAGAATATATTATAAAATAAAATACATATATTTATTGAAAGTAAAACTTCATTATTTTCCGTTAAATTATTAAAATAACACTTACCACGATTGCAAAGCAGAACGCTCCCAATAAAACGAACATGCCTGTAACAAAATTTTGTTACGTCAGTTTTAACATTACATAATTATAGCAGATTTTTTTGTTGCTTTAATTGTAAATCAATATTCATACGTAAAATCGACGTGTGCATGTATGCTTTCTATAGACTCCAAAATGGTTGGAGCGATTTTGATGAAAATTTTAGTTAGTCTTCAGATTAACGTAGGATAATTAAAAGGATCCTGTAAAGTTTAATAAATATTAGATATACAGATTTTTGTTTTGGGTTTTTGGCTAGCGAGGAGCTTATAAGTATATATAAATAAAACCAAAACTTACCGATTTCAACTTGCGTCATGTTTTGAGGCGGATGCCTTGGATGTATAGCGTTGTTGCTTCTAAAGATAGAACCGTATTGTTGCGCTTGTACGGTGGGCTCGTGATTGTTTTCGTCTTTGAATGGTGAGAATCCTGAAAACGATAAATAATTTAGAAGATGATTTCAACATATAGAATGATATTTTTGTAGGTACACGTCCCACACCAAAAAAACTTCAAATTTATTTATATAACTAATGATTAGATTGACCTTCATCCATTTAAAGTTTCAATAAAAATTAAGGCATTCAACTCAATCAATTATTTGTAGATATAATCAACATTGCTTGAATAT
The DNA here is from genome assembly GCA_037950945.1 of Hypolimnas misippus. Lineage (NCBI taxonomy): Eukaryota > Metazoa > Arthropoda > Insecta > Lepidoptera > Nymphalidae > Hypolimnas > Hypolimnas misippus. The sequence goes on from JBBEEQ010000024.1 coordinate 6,519,963, forward strand.
AATTCATAGGTATAATAATTATATAGAATGACGCTTAAAATGGGAATAATATTAATAAAACTAGAAAATGTATACAGCAGCTTTTGGTTACGTTGCTTGAAATAGTTCTTTCGTGCAGTAGGGATTCAGAGTATATTCTACTCCACCGAAAAAATGATTAACGACTGCTTTGATAATATCACTGCGGTCAATGGTCAATGGCAGGTATGTCACCGTAATAATTATTAACTATAATATTGTGTTTAAGACAAACAATTTTCATAAAAAAGTTTCCTTTGGTAATGATTCAACATATATTCATACAGTCTGATTACTGATGTGGAGGTTAACCTCTACAACTAACTGTACTACCTACAGCATATACAGGCTGGCACGACCGGAGTTGTACCTTACTTATAGAAGATCGGCGTGAAGTAGCTAACATAGCGGTGTTTCAGACAGGGAATGAGAGAGCAAAAGCCTAACCCCCTCCTTTCCTTATTTTCTATTCGCTATTATCCCTTATTCCCTTAATCAAGCTCGCAACCCATTTGTGGCTCCTCTTGTGCTACAATGTCAATTGGCTTCGGTAATTACTTACGCCAGGTTTTACGCATGTTCGTTTAATAGATATTTTAAATATAAAATAAAGAAATAGTCTGTACTATTACGAATACTGTGGCCGCGTGGTGGACAATAATCAATGTTAACCATGCAGCGCAAGCATTGTATTGCCAGTGTATATTAGTATAATTGTCATAAAAAATTTATATATTTTTTAAATTTTCAACCGACTTCAAAAAGGTGGTGGTTCTGAATTCGTAGTGAAAGTTTTTTTCATAAAACCTCAGAAACCCGTCATTTCTTAACTAATTAAAAAAAAATCGAAAGAGTACATTTTCGGATTGGTCCTATAGTATTTTTATCAAAATCGATTCAGTGGTTTGATTTTTAAAATCAAAATAACTGGTATCAGTGTATCGCCCACGCGTAGTTTGCTTTTGAAACGGTTGCTTATTTTTTTAAGTCTTAATTATTCTTAGCTTCTTCGGTGTAAAAAAATAATTAATTCATGTAAAAATTTGTAAATATATTTTGCGCGTTACTGAAAGCTCTTATCATCCACTATACAATTGATTCCACCAATACCTTTGAGAACATCGCTAAGGTCAGACATGCCGGTGCGGACGCCTCCCCGCGCCATGATATCGTCGTTCTGCGGCGTGTCTGGCCGCTGCGGAGCGTCGCCCCCGCTGAAGTCCACGTCGACCCCGGCCGCCGCGCTGGCGAGCGCGCCCGGTATGTTCTTTATGTTGGCGGGAGTCTTGGCGTCGCCTTTGCCCGGCAGGGCTACTCGGCGGAGCGGACCGGATCGACATTGTTCCGGAGTTAAAAGCGTGACTCTGAGGAGTTCGCCGCTGCCTGGAATTGTTTTTTTTTAACAAAAAATTAAGTTGAATAAGGTAGTCTTGGATTAGGGGTATGTTTTAAACGGACATAAAAAATTATAAATTCTTATTTTGTAGTTTATTTTTTTTTCGTTTATTATGCCATAACTCTGTCTTTTCTCAACTGATTTTAGAAATTCTTCAAACGTATTCTTAACTTACTTATATCCTATATTTTCAGATCGATTCCACTGATTTTTTACCGAAATCGGTTCAGTAGTTTAGTTTCTAAATCAAAACAACTGATATTAGTATTAGTAAGTGTATCCAAGTAAACGAAATTGCTTATTTTTGAATTCGGTTTCCTTTTTTTAGTCTGAGTTACTACGTGATAATAATTCTAATTTAGTTGTTTTAGGAATAAAATAAAATCTTACCTTCACCAACAGCAATAACACGAGGGTGCCGTGAAGCCAACATTGGCGCAAATGCCACAACTTCAGTGTCTAAACTTTCCACCAACAAGTAATAATCAGAAACCGCCACATCCCGCAGAGCTGTGTGACTGCCGTCGGAAAATTCAATATCTATATCCAACAAGCCTTCCTGAAATAGTAATTATTTTGCTTAACGACTAATTTCTCCAACCCAATCTCAAGGTTTTCATTTAACATTTACAACCTTAACGTTCGAACCTTCATTTCGAGGCCGACTAAAGTTCAGAGGTCACAATGGTTATTACTTGATTTACAAATGTTTGTTCAGGACAAATAAATTATAACTTCGGGCGTTAAGTAAATAAGTTACGTTTATTTTTAGACTGTTAGGTTTGATTTTATAATTTGGTTATATTTAAGATAAAAATACAAAAAAAGAAATTTACCCTCTCAATATTGTTTATAATTAATGTAACGTATGCATATATGTTGTTTTATACCTGATATTGTGCAGTCAAACGTCTGGTCACTGTAGTTTCAGAAACGTATCCATTTTCAATGGCCGTGTCCGGTGAAATATTTAATTGTAAGCCAGAGATTACGCGAACTAATAGGCGAGAGATCGACACTTTGTCATTAACAACACGTACTTCACGGAGACCAATGACCCGTCCTGTTATAAAAATTAATAAATTAATAAAGATTTCAAAAACTCCAATTCTAGCTACAATATGCTATACTAATGTGATAGAAGTACAATCTGAAACAATCTGAAAAAAGATCTGAATTTTTCCCATAAATTGGTTCATCATTCGCCTTCGCAAACCGGTGAATAGGCTAACAAAATGTCAGGTCGTAATATTTATTTTTAACTGATTTGTTTTTTTTGTATATTCTACGCAATGTCTCCGCTATTTGTAAAACGATTGTAATGATTCTTTTCTTTGTTAAGTTACCTAACCTTAAAGATAATACATAATAATTTTGATATGATTGAACTCGATCACAATTTTAAGTTAGATTACTTTAGCCATTAACCAGAGAATTGAATCGAAGTTTGATAGTTTATTGGGTGTTTTTCCGCAAAATGTAATTATATTTTCAACAAAAAAAGTGATTATTTAAGAACATACCAGTAATAGGTGAGAGGACTTGCACTTCCGTGCGGCCGGTGCTGCGGCCTTGCAGCACGCGATCTCGTAGGGATGCTATGCGCGGGTCAGATACGCGCATCAGTGAGAGCACTAGTTCCGTCACCTTAAGCCAGGTACGCCGCGACACGAAGTACGACACACGACCAGAATCGTGGTCTTTTGCCAGGAACCGTGCGTACACCTAATAACAATTATTTCGGTTTAATGATTTTAGGATTTTTTGTGGCGTTAACGGAAATGATCTTGCTTGTTTAGGATGGTAGTTTCGATAAGTTGGCTTGTGGCTGTAGTTGTGTTGTGCTAAATACATTGACTCGCACACACACTTCGTACTGAAATACCGACAATAATGACACTTTAAAAAGAGCCAAAAAGAACCACCAGTGGATAAAAAAAAAATTGTGAACAATGAGAACAAGTCAACTAAAATTCGCGGGTGCAAGAGGTGAGCGTCATTGAGTTTTTTAAATGTAGTGTTTAAAATCCTCATTTATAACATATTCGGCTATGAAAGAAAACAAGTATAAATAATCTGTATCTGACAATTTGCAGTGAAGTACATAAGGTCTTACGTCCTTCTCTTTAAAATTTGAGATTTACGCAGCAATGGGACATTTTTTGGGAACAGAATAGCTATTGAGTGCTATAACCTGTCCTAAAATTCTAAACTTTCAGTAAGAATTAGAACTGAAATTTTATTTTTAAAACGTAAAAAATGACCGAGGACTATATAAAATGTAAGAATATGTTTTCCATATATTTATAATTTAATAATGTTGCTACCTGTGTTACATTCGTAAACTATAATTATAGGTCTCGTGATTTGGCGTAACTCCAGGCATACTTCGGTAGCGTAGTTTATTAATTAATGGTTAACTTCCTTAACTAAGAGAACTGAAATGTTGGCAAATTATAGAGCAGGCAACATGTTTCTAATCAAGATCAATTAATGAACACATTATTAATTATTATTAGTATACGTATTATTAAAATAGATTTTTTTAAATAGTACATCTATAAAAAAAGCTTTTAAAAGCTTTAGCAGTCTAAGTTTTACGAGAGAAAATAACGAAAAAATGAAACGACATCTTTCTGTTACATCAATCATGTCACTAATTACGATTTCCATTCACCGCTTCAGAAGCTGTGTAAAGGTACATGTACATTTACATTTCTTACAAAGACCAAACTCTATACAAACCTCAACATTGCTTTGTTGGTATCTGAGTCTGCAAGAGCGCTGATCCGTTAGAGAGTTGGGGGCGTCGGGTCTCGAGCCGCCCCACCCTCGTGACGACAAAGACCGTCTTAATCTGTCTTTAGCATTCGCCTCGTCTGATACTTTCCAGCCTTTTAAAAGAACGTATATGGGTCAGAACAAAGAGTGAAGTCGATAAAATTGTACATTTAATGTTACATATTATGTTCTATACGTTATAGTCATTTAGTTTTTTGTCGACAACAGTAATTGAAGAAATATGTAAAAAATTGTAGAATTTTTCTAATTAAGTTACAAATTGCTGCCTCTTTATTAAACTAAATTCAGGAGATAATAATAAACAAAATATAAAAGGATCCTTTTTTCTACGGGCTGTTTAGTTATTTGATCCTTTAATTAAGAGGGTTAAATGTTTTCTAAGTAGTAAAGGTTTCCTGCTTAAAGCATTAGCGGGAATCAGATATATCGTATAACGTGTTTGAATTTACTAAAGTACTTGCCATTGTAAAGAATACGTTATTTACCTTTGATTTGTGATAGCCGATTGTCGTCAACATCAATTTCGAGGGGATACTCTGGCATCCATACTGTAAATCTCGCCAAGCCAGTGTAGGTGCCATATTTCACGATTACGGAGGCATTTGAGGAGCCTCGGATTTCCGATCCATCTACATAAACTGAACTGCACGATGATGATACCTGTACGTGTGATGTAAACAGAAGCGTGTTTATATTACGAATTAAAAAAATCGTTAAATTTTAAATCCAAATCTTAAGTTAATTAAGATTGTATTGCTCTCTTCTTTAATTTTTTTTTCAATACGGCTTAATAACGGTAACTATACTTCTGTTTATTTTTATTTTACCTTCAATAGTAATTATCATGGAAATTACAGTCATTTACCAAACAATACTCCTAAAAGGTTTTTAATTCCATGCAAAGTACCCTTAATTTGTAATAACGACCAAAGCATTCCCTATTTAAGGTTACCGTATCGTACCGAACAAATTCCCTGGGGTTACTTCCCGCTTTTTCTGAATAGTAATGGTTAACCTTTTTCCGGATTTAAGATACCACTTTTACTCGAAATGATACTTTAGGTAAATAATTTGAACGTAGCTACAATATTGGTAAATCCATGATCTTTTGTATTGTATCGGTCACATACAATTTAAGTGTATTCCTATATAACATTATTTTTAAAGTAATAATATAATATTACTTCTTTGCGTTATTCTATTTGAAAAAGAATCTTTATAAATTTACATGAATTATTTGTAAAACCTTGACTAACCTTAAGTACGCTCTCATCTTCCGAGTGACAAGAACTCTGCAAAGTTACGTCAGCCACCTGACCAGCCTGTGATACGATCAAAACCTTCATAGCCTGCGACACTTGTCTCCCAGTCAGCACAGCCGTGTTCAGCACTTCCCAATTCTAAACAAAAAAATATTTGGAGCTGTATTGGTATTGATATTACACAGTGTAAAGTTTACTCCAGAAGTTGTATTACTTCGCTTCTTGTTCGAGCTGATTTTATTTAGTCATAATATTTAACAATTGTATTTTTGTATAAGTATGGTATTTTTTTGTCTTGAGGTTAATTTCTGTCTATTAACAAATATTACTTAAATAATACCATATAAAGTTATAGAAAACGAGTTTTGTAAAATATTTCTTGCACTGCTCCGGTGTAAATTTATTATATAAGTTTTTTATAATTTAAAAAGTTTAAACCCACAATAGACCGCATGCAAATGTTAGCAAAACACTTCCAAAACAAAAAGAAATATAGATATTATATTATATTCACAAAAGTTTTTTGTAGTAAGTTAGAAAACCTTATTAAATTAATATTAATTAATCTAAGAAATAAAATCTTTATAGCTAAGATTACGCTAATTACACGTTTTCTTCTAAAATATGTAGTATAATATACAACAAAGAGACTGAAACAACTTACAAGACAATATTTAAAACATGACATCATTATATGAACAAGATATTACAAACAACTGACAATTGAACTAAATTACTAAGAAATTGTTCCCAATGAATAATTTGTCTGAATGAGAATTCCTGGCATCATAATAACGAAAGCACACAATTAATAACGGCAATATTAAAGACGTCTCATTGTGGACACGCAACGAAAACAGTTATTCCTATCTTAATCAATTGCTCAGAACCGAGCGTTCATCCATCAACGAAGTAATATGAAAATGCTGCTCGCTATCTAAGCTTAACGCTAACTCAAATGAAATAAAAACCTCCACTTCACGATTCCTTTATGAATAGGTAGATACTTAGAAAAATATATGAAAGGCCAGCAAAAGCATCTACTTCATGATCTTACTTTTTTTTGCTTTAAGAAAATCTTAAATACATTTTAAAACCGCTTAGAGATTTCCGTTTTATACAGACTATTAGACTTATAAACTTACAGTGATTCATATCAAAATAAGCAATAACGGTTTCCTTTCATTAGTAACTACTCGCATTTGAACTATTCTTAACGCGTGAATATCGGATCTGTAATGTTGTCTATGACCATCTGTTATTTATTCGTTACTGAGAACGAATTAGGAATATTTTGGGATCGGAGTAACCTAACGTCTCCCCGTGTTGACAGTTTCCTATGTCCTATTTTCGTATGTTGTTAACGATATTTTAACATCAAAAGTAGAGAATTAGCTTTCAATTCCTTAACATATGGGCGATGTCACTTTGCTTTTAACTAAGTGTTGTAACTTACTAAGATTTTAATCGAAAATATACTTAATACCTACACATTTTCTCATATCTTCGACAATTCAAGATTAGGTATATAGTTACATATTATGAATGTTCTATACAATTTTAAAAATTTCAAAGAACCAAAATTTCCTATGAAGAAAATAAATATTATAAATAACAAAAGATTTACAAACCTTTGAAATAGGGAGCACTGCTTGAATATCATCTTTTTCTATATCCAGTCGCGTATTAACTCTGTGTTCGTGGGGAGTTTCTTCAGTGGTAGATGTAGCACTCGGCGAGGAAGATACTTTCGCTGACCAAGTAATGCGAGCTGTCCCGCGACCTGATTCACCTTCGGAACCTTCTGCATCTCCTTCCCCTTCTGCTCCAACTTCGACCAACCAAGTAAGAATCTCTTCCCAGCCAGGTCCACCAGCCCCAGTGCTTTCTTCAACATCTCTGTAGGTTATAGTTTCAATATTACATTACGCAAAACATCATAACAACAACAGTGCATAAAAATATGTTACCGTTTGCAAAGTTATTGAAGCTTAGGAATTCAATTCTCAAATGGCAACAAATGAATTCGCTTCGTTAGCAATTTTTGATATCTAGCCAAGAACAACTTGACCGATGCTCACTTTAAAATTCAAAAGGTTCAACTACGTTTTAGTGCCACAGGCGTTTTGCCAATTCACAGCACTATAGGGGCAGCGCACAACGTGACTATACCAACAGAATTATGAATGTACAATATTGGTTATAATCACAGCTTTATCAAATAATTATGTAGGTATATTTCTAGTTCAAAAATATTTTTAATTATTCCCAACGAAATATTTCATTTATTTTTAGCCTACATAGTTAAATTTCTCATTTTGTTGAGACAGTCGACCCACTTTAAGAGCTGCATAACGCGAATAGCTCGAAGGCAAGCGTTGACAAAATTGAAATGGAATAGAATCCTATAAATCTGCACCGCAATCCCGACGATAGTGAGCACCTTGCGGATACGATAAAGATATAGGGGACGAAACCGAAATGCAGAGTTAAATTGCAAATCTAAACTACTTTTTATAAGAACTAAATTTAGTAATAATTTTGGAATACATGCATCTTACAGGTTCTATTTAGTAATAATAATATAGGTACATAAGTTTTTTTTTCGATCCATAACATATTATACAATGTCATTATTTTTATATTTTAATGTTGGTTAATAAGTTTTATATAAATTATACTTACGTTTCTAGGTTATCATCATCACGTAAGGGTTGTTCGAGGCGCGTTGCAGTAACGGTCGCAGCGCGTGGTTTAACTTCGGCAGTCACTGCCCAGTGAGAGTTCGCTGTTGTAACACTCACTAACCTCAGTCCCGACTTCACTTTCATTCTAAATGAGAAAAATTTGAATACTTCAGTTGTAATTTCAAAAGAAAATCTTTCAAATGATACTTTTATGTAAAACTAAAGTGGTTATAAATTTTCCTTTGAGCGCAGCGATATTCCCGAGCGACCCTACGCCTCATAACTCAAGAGGAACGGATATATTTGCAGAAGTTTCGAAGCAGGTGGTTTTACTTAAAATAAGAGGTTCTTCTGAATTGTTAAAATGCTATTCTAAGTATGTATTATTACGAATATTGATCATTACATCAATTAAGTAACAAAATATTTGTATATACTCGTACTATGTAAGATATGATTTTTTTTTAAAGTAATGTATATTTAAAAATAACTTTGCAATTTGCTTACATAATATTTATTTTATATTTTTCATCCACTTAATTAGTACGAGGTTTTCACAGTTGCACGCCATGGCTCGCAAAGCGCAATTTAATTTATGACTACGCTTGACGCATTTCATACACATGTTGCAAAATTGTGAATTCGTTATAACAAACTAGTGTCCTGACTTCGTAAGGAAAACGCCATTATTCCCAAGAATTTAATTTAATTAAACAATTTTTTTTTTATGGATACAATCAAAGTTACAAGCGAATTCAGCTTTTTTAAGAACAGTATTGCAAAATGATTTTAATCTAACATAACAATGTCTCACTGAGATTTCTCTGCACATTTTCGAACTCATGAACTATGTGAGGACATATGATACCACTCACATCATATACTTTTAGAACAGTACTTTTTATAAATACAAAAACTTTATTCGTGACAACGTAGTGTAAAGCAGAATTGTCCTCATTTTTAAACTGATGGCTTTTTTTTCATTTGAGAGTAACGCTTGTGAGAAATGTAGCGTATTTTTTATATTAGATTAAAATTTTATGCGCATGTTATATTATTTATATGGTAATCAACTTTTACGTAATAATTTAATAGACGTTTGCGCAATGTAAATATAGTATATGTTATTTTTTATTATTACTGACCTGATAACAACGTGTCCTATTGAATGGCTCGTATCACGTCGAATCACAAAAGGTAAATGTAGCCTAAAGTGAGGGTATAAAGGTGCTCTCGGTAACAACAGGGCCGTGTCCCCTGCCCGCGCTTCTCTATAACCAGCACGGGCTCCAGACAGAGTTACAGTGCCCAAAGGCCAAGCTGGTTGTACTGACACTTTGCCACACGCTCCTTCTCCGGTTTCACCACTACTAGCCTCCGCTGCGCTATACGCCAGCTTCATAGTTCTCGGTGGTCGCTTTCCTTTACCATCCGCTGGCCACCACGCAGCTGGGACTGTTAATTCTGCCAAACAAGCTCCCTCCTCGCCTTCAGGTCCGCAAGTGGCAGTCAGGGTTTTCGTGCCAAGGCTAGCATGTAAAGTTATGCATACACGACGAGGTCTCGCGGCTGCCCTTCGAGCTCCACCTTCTCCTCCCGTGTGGAATAAAACTCTTAGTACAGGTGCATCTTTTGGTAGCTCTCGGAACACAAGATGAGCTGACACGTCTAGCCTATGAGCTGTTGCATCTTGTAATTCAACTAATGTTGCATTTCTCCGGGGTGGTTCGAGAGGATCAGGTACAGCGTATCGAGCTGGAACTGTTTGTTTAGTAGAAAACGGTCCATATGTCGCTCGAACGGATGCCGGGGCCGAACCTTGTAAGACTGTAAATCGGTCAAGTGAAAGAAGGGCACCGGGAAGTGCTGTGCCCATGGGTTCTGGTGGAGGACCTGCGCCACTCCATCGCGCTGTGTGTTTTAGAAAAAACCCACTGTCTTTATTCTCAAAGTGAACTTCCACAGCGAAAACGACACCTGCAACCAAAAACATTGCGCTATAATAACATCGGAAAACGCTTCTAACATTAGACAGAATAATTTTGTACTGAGCCAGTACTAAAACAGATTTTCTTTAGTTTATAAAAAATAAAAGAACCTTCCACTATTGGCGTGGATCCAACAGTTCATATCCTAGTTCTCTTAAGTAAAATATTTTCATTATATAAAAAGGTATGTTTGGAAATATTCGAAAATTAAAAATTAATATTTCTATAAACAAGACAAACTGGCGAAAGCAATACGAACAAACTTAATTAAAATAGTGGTTGAATATTCTTTTTGACAAACGTACGGGAGGGCGTTAGACACGATCTCGTTATTCGTCTCGGTTATTGCGGGGATTCATGTTACATTCCGTCTGTATGAGTGTTAAGCCCTCTTCATGGAATTCATTACGTTGCTGTCACTGTAATCAGCGTTTACCTTTTCTAATATATATGTAAAATTATAACATATTATATTGCTTTTTTTTTCAATTAATAAAATTTTAATAAAAATAATTTTATATTATTTTTGTATAAATGTCAAATGTCAAAACTCTTAACTGATCGAAAGTTCTTTTAACTAAAAAGTTTCTCAAAAGTACTTTGGACTGCAAGTTTTGGACAAGTGACTTTAGTTTTGACTGAATTTCTAACTACATTTATTTACAGGTGTATTGTCTATCAATTACGTTATTTATATAAATAAAAATCACTAACCTAACATTTTATACAGGCAAAGGTTTCATACGTACCTGACAAATTCGTTATTTATGTTAAAACTAGTTTTCTTCAAAGCCTAAAAATACTTTTGAGAGTTTTGAATGTGACATATACATATATGTACTTGTTATTAACAAATTAATTAAGCCAAGTAATTTAATTATTAAATTTAATAAGAATGTAGTTAATATTGGATTTCCCGTACAGCAACGAGCTGCTTCATTTACAAGAAAACGACATTCCTGAGCACACGTCTCACGGAATAGAGCAGGATAATAAAAAGCTTCAGCACGTGACGCACTTAGAACAAAGAACACTTGCAAAGCTTTCAATCCCTCCGCGAGATATGATACCTTTATATGAGTACTGTTATGAAGAAAATCCTTCAAGAACACGTTTCATTTCACTTTTGCGCTACACATTTTTTCGTATTATTTGTGTATTCTATGTTTTGTATTCTCATACAATTTCAACAACCAATCATATTTTATTTCCGTAGTAGGTATATAAAGCGAAATATATGTAACAGAATTCTAAAAAAATAAGCATTGCAACTTAGTAGTTGACTACCAAACTTTTAGACTTTACTTACCAGCTCCTACGACTCATTATAGAAAATCTATTTTATTTTTTAGATGTACCCACAATTTAATCGTAGATTTGTTATTAAAAAAATATATATTTTTATATTAACTATATAGGTGTGTATGTGGTTTTCAAAAATCTAGTAATAGTTTTATCAAAATCGGCTCCCGAGACTTCTTTGAGCATTTTTTGCTATTTTTCAAAATTTGATAATTTAGGCATTCTATACGTATAACATTTGTATATTAAAAATGGTTTTATTATAGTCGACAATGACGAGAAAAAAAGCAATTAATTCTTTTTATAAATTTTTCAGGTTTTTTTTTATTATTTTAGATTAAAGTTAGAATCTCTGATCATAGCTTTTTATGTTATGAACGTGGGTGTAAGATTTACTGATTTTTTTTTGAATACCTACTTGTGTATTATTTTATTCACGTATGTCAAATAAGGACTGAATTAGAGTGAAAAAAATCTTGTACAATGTAACAATTCCTCTTTCTAATTATTTCCCCGAAAACTTCGCAGATAATTATTACTTAACAGGTATTTATGCATAATTAATTACGGTAATCTTGATAAAATAATCTATTTTATCGAATTAATGGCTTTTGCTGCACTTAATTAATGAATTTTTAAAATTGCAATACATTGCAAGTACTATAATTTTCAAATCACATAAAGCAGCAAAATTATTCAAATTGTCAAATCTGTTAGGTAAAATAATTAAAATGAATATGAATATAAAATAATATATTATATGCAAGTACAGACTGACGTCAAAGCATCGGCTCGATGGCAACCCACCGCGACAAATTAACAAATATTTACCCATTAATGGAGTCCATCAGAGTGTCGCATTCGTTTTGTTCCCCTATATTCAAACACTAGTAACAAACGCATAGACATACATACATATATCCATTACATTTTATCCGAAATTAAGCACACAAAAGCTTTTTACGAAATGAAATTCTTTAATGGAAAGTGACATAATTGGTCTGTAGTCTGTACCTACTACATTGGAATGAAAATCAAGTAATATATGAATTGAATGCGGGTTGAATATATTGATGCCCTCCAAAGGTCAGCAAGATAAAGTCAGGAGGTATCGAATTACGACCACGCCTGCCTATCTTGGATTAGTCGTGAGATAGTTATTAGAGGGACTTAGTTTCACCCTGTCGCCCCCTGTGTTTGCATTCTGTCGAGCAATCGATAAGAATGTAAAATACAATTTTATTCGCGACTTTTTCGTTTTTGCTTTCAACTGTAAATATCGAATATGTATCCGGTAGATTTTTTCCAGTAAATGAAAATGGGTTTCCGACTTTGCAGAGGGAACTGTTTTTAAATGATCGATGTCTATTCTCATATTCATAGACTGATGTTTTTAAATAGAGAATAATACCTAGGTTTTTTACAGTTTTTGAACGAATTTCGTTTCATAAATGAAAACAATATTTCAGGAGACTACATATTTTATTTTATTTACAACGTAACTAGTACTCGTTGTAATTATACATATTTACATATCGTTATTGGATTAAAGGAAATGTGAATATTAACGAGAACGTTAAATATAAGCAGACAGTCCATAATAAAATCGTTCGAAGCACCAATAAAACGAAATAATTTAGGTAAAAGAATGGAACATAAAAAATAATGGTTAACCACCGCGGATAGCAGGGGCGGGTTCCTAAATAAATTGTTTGCCTTTTTCAATTCCATAAAACGAAGCCATATTTCAAGATCAAATTTAAAACAATTTGACATTATTTAAAACGAATACAGCCAAAATATAGTACCCAAGTCTACTTTGCTATTTAAGGTACCGAATTATATTTTACTGTTATGCAAGAACTATACTTATAAGTTTCGATCTCAAATTTTCATAAAGATTTACATAAGTTGTTTATAATTTTTCTGACAGACACGTTGGCACAGTGGTCACTGGAACTGACTCAAGCGCTAACGGTCGCGGGTTCGATCCCCGCTCACGGCAAATGTCTGTATTGGCCATACGGATGTTTGTCGTGGTCTGGGTGTTTGTGTTAGTGTTGTGAGTGTTTTCGAACCCTCGATACAAGGTCCCGCGATCTTAATGGGGTCCGTTTAGTGTGATGCGTTTATTTATTATTAAATTTTTGCCTTACGGCCTGTAAATTTCTCACTGCTCGGCAAAGGTCTCTTCGCCTATTTAAGAAAAGGCTAGGAGTTTAACTTACCACGCACTTCGGTGTGGATAGGCTGGTAAAGATACGTCAGAATTTTTTTCACACTTTCGAGTCATACATGTTTCATCACAATGCTTTCTTTTATTGCCGAGCACAAATTGAATTGAAACAGAAAAGCACATGAAGACTCACCTGCGACTTATTGTACCTACTAGGCTATCTCGGCTTATTAAAGTTACATATAGATAGCTATAGTATCAACCATGACTCACACTTTATATACCATTATAATGGTGTCAACTTGACCTTTGTAAAAAAAATTTAGGCAATTTCTGTTTAGTTTTTGACATACTGATTTTATAGTTTTACTATAATACAATACAATAAGCATAAAGCTAGAACCTAGCTGTAGCCTACTGACTACAGTTCGTAAATGGACTGGCCCGTAATTCGTAATAGCCCGAAGATATTGTGGAAAGATCGTCCTGAAGTAGTCAATATAGCTTCGTGTCGTACGATGAATGAGCCGGAAGCCTTACCCCTTTCCCCGTTTATCCCTTATTCCTTTTTTGAGCTGGTAACGCGTTTGTGGCTCTTCTGGGCTGCAAATGTCAATAGGTGGCGGTGATCACTTACATCACGTGATGCGCCTGCACGTTTGTCGAGAGTCGCGTACCACTCATATACAAACTTGACATTTTTAAACGCTTTTGTTGTTACTATTTTACCGGTATTTTATTATAGCACCAAGTTTGATGATTGTGTATATTATCGTTTTTATGATAGAACGGAAACAAAAATCTGAACCCTAAATATCATAAAATGTAATAATTTCAAATGCTTAAAATATTTTCATAGCTTTAGATTATTTTAAAGAATCATAATTGTAAAGAAAATCTACACTAAGCTCTAAATTTTATGCTGCGAGTATTGGAGAAACAACTTCCTAAAAAAAATCGATATAGCACAAAACAGAGATACAATTGATGTATAAGAAAGTTTGCTGAGTGTAACCAGATTGCCATACTGGTTTGCGGTAAAAAGTCGAGATCAAAGCTTTGGACATCGTCACGAGTTAATTGATTGTAATCACCAAACGTCCCTTTCTTTTATATGGAGTGAAAACGGGACAGCTGCACATTCTTAAGTTAGGAAATTGAACCATGTGGTTATCGATACACAGAGCCGTTTCTTGGAACAATGCTCGAATGACTCATGACTCCAGACAGGAATGATAGTCATTTAGAGGAAAAAGAATATATTAAGATTTCAATAAAATTTCAATTCTTCCTAGTCCTATAAAATAAATATAAATATTTAATTTAATGAAACTCGTATAAAGAAATTGTGTAACTCTCTAAGATATTCTACTTAGCTATGACACCGCAAAGAAAAAGTTTCTAATTAACAACTTACGAAACATATGTAAAAATAAGTTTGTCCCTCAGATACCAGTAATTTTATATTTGTGGCATGTAGCCTACTGGTTACTGCATCAATAATAATTTACGATCAGATAATCTATAAGTTCATTGTCACTATAGTATTGTGATAAAGTTATTAACATGATGCTGATAAGCAATAATGTGTCAACCCACAAAAAGACGAATTCTGAGATATTGATGTATTCTGTTAATACGTCATGTAACATTATTCATATAACATTTAACATTATTCAAAAAAAACTCAAGTAATCCAATCTAAATAAGTAAGCACAAAAGTTTCTTGATTTAATGTAGCGAAGATTGGAGTGCGCTCGATATTTTACAATATGCAATAATCTTAATATATTTGAAAAACTTATTATTAGATAAAACTTTTTATTATACCAATCTGCTTTTAATTTATTATGCCTTTTATTAATGTATAAAAGAATGATGGATATATACGTCTTCAAACAAAACTGTTAAAAATGGATTTGACATCTTTAGACGCCATTTTCTCAAAATGAAGCTCGTGTGGCTACATTAGCACCTTGGAGTAATGGTCAAAAAAATATTTTAAAAGAGAAAAAAAAGTTTACAATTTTTCTCTTCGTCTTACCTCCCCTGGTGACAGAAGGACTGGCGAGTTTTTCATCCACAGAATTGCGATTTAAAGGAGAAATACTGTTCTTGTCACATTACACGCGGACATGATTTGTAAAGAAATTATTATGACTTGAAAGTAGGTATATAAGTTTTTTTTTAATATAAATATTATATTGTAATTTTGTTTGCAAAAAAAACATGCTTATCATTTCAAATTTCTTATTGTACTCATACATATGTACTTATAAAATAACACGCACACTTGTAAAATAGGGATGGGCTAAGTATAGTAATGTCGCCAGCGTGAGCTCTCGAATCTCACTTTAGACGTTAACCTCTCGTGCACTCAAGTTAAGAGCACTTCTATGAAGTTTCGTTACGCAATACATTTCTTGCAGTTGATTTATGTATTACAAGTCTTTTAGGTACTAAAGGAATTGAGAATTTATAAAAGAGTAACTATAGTTGCAAGTAATGTAACTTTTAACAATGTAATCTTTTATACTATAATGTTTTATTGTGGTATAGTTTTAATCCTCGACTATAGCTCGTATACGAGCAGACTTGACCGGGAAAATATCGCACTTTCTATCAGAAATTGGGCTTGAAGTAGCAGTGAAACTACTGTTTCGTACGATGAGTGAGCTGGAAGCCTACTCCCCTCCCCCATTCCTTTCCTCATCTCCCTACATCCCTCATTCCTTAAACTGTCAACGCATTTGTGACACCTCAATAGCTCGTTTAAAGGAACAAAATAGATCGGTATTAATTAAAATAATTAAGGATAGATTATCCTTGCTCTCGATATTGTATTATAATTACCATGTAATTAAACATCCGTTCCTGTTCATACGTCGCCCCCGCACATTCCTTTCTTAATCATTCATCTACAAATCCGTCTTAGAATTCCGTGAGACCATCCAGTGTTCGATGCATTCGCTTTCCTTTGCATTGTTAATACATGCGTAGGCCCTTGTCCAAGTTTATTCGCTGCCGGTACATAACGGTACGCCTTTATCTGGTGTGTGATGACAAAGATTTACTACTGTATACATAAACATATGTTTGTATATGACGTGCTACATCTATTCTGTTTGTTCATTTTTCGAGTGACGAGAAAGTTTACTGGTTATGTTAATCGTCATTTCATTTGGGTTAATATAAATTATGCAATAGAAGAAAATTATGTAAGCTCGAAGAGCTTTCATGAAGCAAGGACTTTTCATTGCGGCGAAAATTTCTGGCAGATTGTTAGTGTCCGTAATTAGTCGGGAAGGTGAAGGGTGATTGTGTGGCGACAAGAGCGCTTCCTCCCTGCGAATTGTCGTGCTCAACAATATCTTGTCTCGCTCATCTAAATGCAAATGGAGTAGAACGCCCCTTGATCTTTGTATTCGCACCCCTCATTTGTCTAGTTGTGGTGTAAGGATTTGCAAGATTTACTTACTTGATTCATAGCTATCCAGAAGTACATGGTTCAAATCAAATTTCATAAGTAAATATTCATTAATCGAGAATAAATGATGAATGTGAAATGTGAGAATGTTTTTTAAGTAGCGAAAATACTTAAATTAATTTTTTTTTTCAATAAACTCTTATTAGTTTTAGTTTTTATCAAATCACCCCCTAGGATCCTTTGAATATTTTTCTCTACACCTTTTACTATTGGATGTGGCCTACAACGCCCACTTAAAAAAACTCAACATTTATAAGTAAAACTCCCGCCATAAATATTATTAAATATGAATGATTATGACGCATAAACCTTAATTGCACTAGCATTATTAGATATAATAATTTTGACAGAGGCGCCTGGTGTAGGTTGCCAGTGCTCTTGTACTCACTTGGTATGGAAGAAAAGATTTTATTATTCCTTTAATTAAGAAATTTTAAAAAATATTGTACCATGAACTCTCTGGTATATATAGAGAAGACGAATGGGATGAACGCTGCACCCCGTCAAAACTGTCGGCACTCATGGTGGTTGGATAAGTGGTCTGAATAATTGATATTTACCACTATTAGTTTACTATAATATTAGTTTGCGGTTATTTGAATTAAGCAATGTTGTTAGAGTAAAAATTCCTCGGGGTGAAAAAATATCTCCCTACTCTGGGTCCAATTTTTTAAACAGGTATACCCATAGTGTCTAAAGCGTTTTTTCAACAACTTAATTACCCAAATCATTTTTTCCATTAAGCTATTATTAACTTAATAACTACAAAACGAACTTATGTTTATCAAAAACAATGTGTATAATATACACAAACATCTTTTTAATTTCGGAAGTTCATGATAATTTTTTTTTTTTTTTGTATTTATCTTAAACCATAAAAGATCTCAGTTTTCAGGTTAAGTTTGAATTTAAATGTCCACATTTTTCAAAGGACAGAAGAGCAATAAAATCGATTCACCATAACGGGGTTCTTTCGTAAGGGATGGAAATAAGATTAGGCAGGATATGGAGATATTGAAGTCGACCTCCGGACCTTTGTTGATATAAAATGCAAATGAAATTTGAGGTCCCGTAGTTTATTACGCCACAATGTTTAAAGAATAAAAGGAAGAGAGAGTACGTCGCAATAGGATTTGTAACTTCCAAATGCTCGTATTTACGAGGCAACAAAGTGAATCCTAATACGACAGGAGAAGCTATTTTGAACTTTGGATTTTATTGTAAATGTATAAATAATAATAAATGTACTTTAATCAAAAATGATCATCTGTTGGTTATAAGGTTTGAGTTATATATACATACGTACGACTTTATATATCAGATTAAAAGTGGAATTGAAAACGACAAACACACGGTCGACAGCATTAACAATAAATCAATATTCGTTCATCACGATGCACGTTTATTTAATTGAAATAGTATTTATCTTCAATAAATGTGCAGCGAACACGTAACCCGATAGTAAATACAGCCGATAGTCGGTAATTGTGAAAACAACGAATAACCTTTTGTTTTAATTCACTGCGGTGTGCGACGCTGCTAGGCAAGAACTGTTACCATTGTTATTTTATATTAAACATAATCCTACAATGTTGCATCGATGAAGTAAGATGCTTAATATCCGATGTTTAGTACTTTTTTAGACGAATATTTAATGTTTCTTATTTATCAACATGATTTTTAAGGTGATAGCAGCATGTCGTTAGTGTGTTAATGCTCAATAATGTGTATAATACATAAAGAGATAATTGTATACGTAACAACTTATGAGTTGTTAAATGGGCACAAAAATTTCAATGTGCATAAATTATTTTTTTTAATATAACTACGAGCCAGTATCATACCATACCATAACTACGAACCTTTGAAATATATATTTAAATGTCATAATTTAGAGATTTTTAAATCTTACTACCTATTCCTTGTCTTATAATTTCACTATGCCCGTCTATTTTATTTTCAGTCTCATAAATTTGTTACCAATAAATAAGACTTAAAAAAAGCAATTGACTTTAAAACCAAAATACGGAATAACATTTACGCAGACGACACATTATATCAATTATTTCGATTTTAAAACCAAGTTATTGAACTGATTTTGATTACAATTCTGTGAGACCTATTTGAAAATATCCCCTTTCAAAAAGATTTTTATAAGTCGATTAGGAGATGACAGAGTTATAAGGTAAAACACATAAAAAACACACACAACGAATAAAGAACCTCCTTTTTGAAATCGGTTTAAAACATATGTAGATGTCCACAATATTTTGTCAGAAATTCAGGAAAATAAGTTAATAAGTTGAAACACATTATCATGACATATAGAAAATAATAATTATAATTATTTGTTTAAAAAAACTGTAATCGTGACCAATTGCAGTAAGTAAAGTGGAACCCTGCCGCGCACGCGCCGTTCTCCCAGCAGGGAATCAAATCGAAAGTACAGACGGCAACGCGAACACCTTTGTAAGCAGTTCCTATAAACCCTACCATAAATATTGTTATCCCATAAAATATTAACACGTAACTACGGCTTACTGTACACGCAGAACGCAACAAAACAGGTTGATATAAATAAGAACATGATAATTCAAAAGCGTTTAAAGCGATAACATGCCGAAGTATAAAGGGGTACTAAATTATTCAAAAGAACACTCATTGTTTATGAAAAGCCGACGTAAGTATTATGAATGAAAAGTATTTCAAATAACACTTATGCAATTAAATTATTTTTATAGAACTAATAGGAATTTTAATTTAAACGAGGAAAAGTATTCATTTAAAAGTATGAAAATAAAAGGTCATAAAAATATCGTAATAAAGTTTGGTCAAACATTTTAGTAATACAAACCCGCCATATGTATGTTATATGTTCTTAAGGTACGAGTAAAATAACATTTATGAAAATAAATAACATGAAAAAGGCGTAGTGCATAAGGTAAGATGTATTAGCAATATTGATAGGTTGATATTGAGTACGTGCGGTGAGATCGAAAGACGAGATAACAATTATATGAAGGTTAGGTTAGGTTAGGTTAGATATATATAAATACGTGGAGCAAAATCTTTTTACCCCTTTACGAAAATTGCCTAAAGGAGAATGCAAATGCAGAATACAATGAATGTATTTTTTAAATTATGCATTAAGAGACAAAACAAACAAAATAATGAACTATCAGAAAAACATTATACATACTAGCATGAAAATTGAGAATAGATTATCTGTGATCAATCTTAACATCAGTTGAAAATTTAATGAAATACAGTCGAAATCCGAACACTAAGTGAAATTGTAGATCGTTATAATAAAAATAATATTGAGACAAATACTTTATTATAGCTACTTAGTTATAAAACAAACAGGATAAAAAACAGTCAACCACAAAAAATATAACCTTTATGTGACAACGTACTACAACTATTAAATTTATTGTAAAGTTTTAAAAAAATAAGCTCATATAAAAGTTTAATAAGCCTTTAACATAAACGGGCGCAATTTATTTAAATTCCTGAAATTAAACAGCATGGTAATAATCCTCGCCAGAGTGCCGTTTTTAACGTATTATAGTAGAGCAAATTTATCATTTGTTATTATATGAAAAGAGCAGGTAAAATTCTTCTCACCCGGGATTTCTCTTTCACTATGTTAAAATGTATTCGTCTCCTTTTTAATAAACCTTAACTGGTTTTGTTAGTAGAATTTTTAGAAGAAATTTACGTGAAGCGATATAAATAGCTGTGATTTTACTTTAATTTTAAAAGCTGATACGATATTAGTATTTTATCCAAATATCTTATTTTGAGAACCAGAAACCTAACCCCCTCTCCAATTTCTTTGCTAACTTCTTATTCCATTTCATTCTTCATTCATTTATTAGTTGGTAAAGCATTTTGACTCCAGTGGTGCTGCAAATCTCAAACCATGGGCAGCGATGATCACTTACCATTAGGTGACCAACTGTTTGTTTGCCGATATTTATGTAAAAAATGCCAATTTAAATCATAGTTCCACAATAACGGAAAAATTAGAATAAAAGAAAAACAGATAAATACTAACAAACAAATTCATAACAAAATTTCGGTGAGTGACATGACCTTGTTCAAGCTGTTTAGTATATTTCTCTTTCTTTTGTAAAAAAACCGTGGCTAAAGAAAAATAAGTTTCAACTCTACGGCTACGAAAAATATAGTACTAAAATTCACATTATCGTTTGTTTAGTAAAAATATTACTTAACATAGGAGCCACAGGTCAAAAAATACGGACATCCAATATCAGAAATGTCTAATATTTTAGAGATGTCACGGAGAGGTCGGAAATCAAAAGCGACAAAGATGCTGTGGGCTGGCTCCATCAGCAAGATTGCTGATACGCTCGTTACGTGGTTGCAACGCGGCGGATACAAAGCCTTTACAAATGCACGTGTTAGTCTCCCTTGCTTTCAGACTGAATGTGTAGAGGCCGCAAGGCAAGCTTTAAATGAAAATTGGGAAATTTTCCAATTTTTATTTTTTATTTATCGCGTTAAAAATTGTAGAAGAATGTTTTTTCAACAATGTTTATAAATTTTCTTAGCTGTTTACTTTTGAATTATTAGTATTATAAATGAATACTTGCGACATTCGTTCCCAGATCGATAAAATTATTTTATATTATTACATCATATACTAAAACCTACGATCAAAGTATAAGAAGATTTCTTTAATATTATTATGCAAGCTCGTCAAAAACAATATTTAACCATTCACCGATATATATAAAATCGTTTTGCTCGAAATATTTTTATACTATATACATTATGACATGTGTTATATCATGACACATTTCGTAAACATGATTAAAAATATTTTTTGTAGAAAAAAATATTTTAAATATTCGACTCGGGACCCAGCATGCACTTCTCGATTGCTCGTGCAGTAATTTAATTAAGCTGAGAGCGCATTAGAGATGCCGATGAGGTAAACGGGAACTTCGTTTCGCTATTCCGGACATCCTCTCGGGAATTTGCTTTTATTTGTTCAAAAGAATACTCCAGCCACTTCCTCTAGCTTTGAATGATGCACTAATAATGTTAAAGAATTCTCGGTATTCGTGAGAAACGCAAATTCTGTTACGTCTAAAAGAGTTTTGTATTTTAGAGAAATACTATAATATTTTAATATAAATAAATTTTGAAATTTTAAACTTCGCACGATACCATTTTAGTAATAATAACATAAAGTAACCTCTTATTTATTTAGAAAAAATGATCCTAGAATATTTATAAATATTTTTCATTAATTACATCATAGGTCATACAATGCTCAAAGGTTTCTATGGTATACACGTCCCTGATTGACAACCATACTTCTCATGCATATGCGTATATGAAATTAATACGATGGACGTATTATCTATATAGCCCATTTCCTTTGATAGGCAGGTATGATATAACGGCTATACGTCACATCCATTATCTACAGTTTCGTACTTCATTGGGTACGTTGAAAGCTGCCGCCGTCAGCATTAGACCAATTAACAACATTTACGGCTACAAAGTCATTATTTACTATGCGTACACTGTACATTGCAAGCATGAACACGTTATGTATAGCTTACTTATGTAAACAACGTCGTTCGTACAAATTGCGCATCCAATTTGGTGCAAATTGCTAGATGAGTTTGAAGCGACGAGTAAAATTCGCTGTACACTCGGCCGATTGTATTGAGACACACTAGCTCAGCTCTAACGACACATATGTGTATCGTAACATGAATAACATTTTGTTGAATAGGTAGAGTAACAATCTTTTTGCATTGAAATTGCGTAGGGTGTAAAAAGTGTGTGAACTTTTTGATAACGACTTAACTTTAAAATTAGCCATATGTTAAAATAACGCATATATCTTCATCTTTATACACTAAATATGATAATGACACTTTTATATGAAAATATTTTAGTTTATATCAGTTCTATGAAAATATTTCTTTGAAACAAATAGTCCTTTTCAATAACTTTTTTAACGGGGGGGGGGGGGGGCAATGTAATTATCAGCCTGTGTATGTATGTATATATGTATGGATGTATCATGCATATGTATGTGTATATATGTCGGTTAATACATTTGTGGCACTATTTAGACCAAACGCGTGAGCCGATTTTGATAAATGATATGTCATTTGATTCGTCATGAGAGCGTGAATATCGTAGAAAGCACAAAATTTTGACAAAATCGAAATGGCCGATTTTAAAAAGTATAATGTTAAAAATTAAAATCGACGAACTATGTCAAGTGTTTAGTTACAAGTTACTTGTGATGAAGTGCAATACCGTTCCCGTTATTTTTTTATTTATAAGTATATGCGGTCCATCAGTGTCAAGTTTGTTGATAAATCTAATTAACTGTTAGCTTGTCATATGATCATATGTTTAGTACTTTTTACAGCACCACGCTTTCTTATAACAGTGACTAACTAATCGTATCCTATCAGTAATCCTTCGAAGTCTATTACAGAAAGAAATACTGTAGGGAAATTATGCATGCGCTATCGCTTTCCAACGTGATACACTTTGAACTTGATTTCTGATTTTTATACAAAAACGAAACAAATCAACTGTCAAAATCTTTCACAGCGTGATAGCGGTAGCTCAACATAATAAGCCTCCAGTGTGTCATAAATATGTACCATAGATGTCTTAAAATTGCTAAAAATTATATAAACGCAATATATTATATGTAATAAAAAATTCAGA
Organism: Hypolimnas misippus; assembly: GCA_037950945.1. Taxonomy (NCBI): domain Eukaryota; kingdom Metazoa; phylum Arthropoda; class Insecta; order Lepidoptera; family Nymphalidae; genus Hypolimnas; species Hypolimnas misippus. Next base: position 6,543,816 of record JBBEEQ010000024.1, read on the forward strand.
TATAAGAAAACCAACGATTCAATCGTTCAATTGAGATTATATGGAACTTTTGAAAAATTTAATACACATAGCGATTTCGTTACAAAAACGTTCAAATAAAAATATAAAAAAATAAGTTCTTCGTTTAATTAAAAAAAAATTGATTGCATTAAAATTATTATCAGTATATTTCATGTCAAAGGTTATGTGGTTGTAATGATGGTAGTGATGTAGCGTGTGAACTCACAGGCGCCGACTAGGTATATACCTTATTTACATAACCGGACGTGTCACGAATAAAATGGAAATGACCCGACGCTTACTGAGGGTGGCACGGTACAGGCGCTAAACGCGATCCCGTCAATATTGGCTCGATTTACAGCCAGAATTCAATCTCGCACCGTTGATGCATACGCGCACATTGAAAACGAAGCTTATTAACGTTTGAGCAAATAATTTCATCGTGTCGCATATGGCGAACAGCAATCATACGCCAATGTACGCTAATGAATAAAACTAGATCATGTTTGACTGCAATAAACATTAATTAAGTTATAATTGCTAAATTTTTTAAATAATATGAAAAATGTAAAACTTAGCTCTCATAACCGTATATGTGTAGTTTAAGTGGCGGTGTAATTTTAATTAATTATTGTTATACTGATAAATGAGCCTCGAGGGCGCCGTCGCGGCTGAAAACTTAAAACTTGGCGACACATTCCACCCCCGTTTGAATTCCCAACTCTTGAATTATGTAACAGTATCCTTTTAACTTTTATTCAATTCGTAAAATGTTAAATGAACTCTGGATGTGTCAAAAAGCTTTTAGTTTTCGTAATTGTTTAGAAGAAAAACATTTATTGTTTGAAATTCATCACGAAGAGCATACGTAATGGAACAATGAAACAAAATTCAATTTTTAGCTTAAGTAGAAGTCGAGTGTCAGTGAGGTAGATTGTGATGTGATATGTAGGTTGGAATGACGTCTACTTCCCGAGGCGCACAATGACTCCAGCGACGGGTCGAACTCAATTTCACGCGTGATTTGTACACTTTTATTTCATTTCCCACGCGGAATGGGCGCACTGTCGGAAAAAGCTGAGACCTTACATAAGATTTTTCTCCGTTTTACACTTAAATGAAGTGGAAAACGGAGAAAATATTCTACTATTATTTGGTTTTCGCATATTTTTATCTTTTTATGATTTTGTCATGTTCAGCTGTCCATTTGTAACACCCACATACATCATACATGGTTGGTTCCAAGCTAGCCCAATTAATTATTACTTGTTAAGGTGAGAATTACACTTTAAATTCAATAACAATAAATGAATTTACATTAGTTATGAAAGAAGTACTGACAGTGCCTTATTTTTGACAACATACATTGAGTTCACTTATCACTATTAACTCAAAACACATAATATAAAATAATGTATCGAAAGTCGTGTTTTGTTTTGTTTTACAGCTCTTTCATTCTAATCTATTTCATTAATGTTTTTATAAAATACATTACGTTTTAATTCAATTGTCCTAATTGTATTAGTTCTATACGTGTTTGGATTTAACGCACGAATTTCATGCGAGCAGTGCCATAATAATGGCGTCGTGTTACGTGACAAACAACGTTTCGGGTAACATCTTGCGACTTAAGTAAAGTCGAGTCGACAACTTGATATATTGAGTTGCTTTGTTAAGACGAGCGGGAAAACAGGCCCAAGTACAGTGGTCCATAGGTAAGCCTTTTCTTGCTCTTGCATTTTGATCTCTATTCGCAGGGTATAACGGACTTAAGGTTTATGTTTATGAGATGGCCATTGTACCTAATAACATTCTTCAGCAGGACTAGTAAATTATTCTTATCTTCCTTCATAAGACTTGCGTTTTTATTCACGCTAGCCTCTCTTTCATGTTTAGTAGTTGTTTTCCTATTTCCTAATAACGTACAACATTTTAGGTGTAGGCAGTTTAATGAAATTCAAATTTTATTATTAAAATTAGATTTTTTATATATATGAAGTAATGCATAAAATGAACGAGAGAATAATGTAATTTATGTGATATTCATTTAGTTCAAGATATTCCACATAATTACAAAAATATAGCTAATATTGATTAGGTATGTATGTAATTTTTGCTTTCTATAAAAACAGTTTAATAAAAGAATTATTATCATACGATTGTTCGGATAAAACATAAAGATTTTTAATAAGGCTAGTCAGGTTTACAAGCTCATAAAAAGAAATAATAAAGGTTCCGTTTACACCTTTCTGTATGAAATAATAAAAATGCTATGGTTCGGCATCGGCTTTCGTTCGTTGAGATGTTATGACTCGCGAAACGATATCGTATGCGTGACAAAGGATGGATACCAAAAATGTTTCAATCTAACAAAACTTTTACTATGACAGGACATATTGTGGGACAACATGCATAGATGCATAAAAAGGCATCTCAATATTTGACATACCAAAAACGATATTGTTCGAATTGGAAAATATGACCTGCACTAGGAGGTAATACAATAGAACAGTAACCTATTTAGGAACTTAATAAAAAATATGTAAATCATTTAAAATAATTGTTTCAATGTTTCATGAATCTGCGAAAAGGGGCTAGTATATATATGTATAGGCTCTTCTTTATCAAATATAAATAATTATAAAATTTTGTTTTTGTTATTTTTACCATTTTGTTTCTTTGTTACATGAGTGTATATCGAAGAATATTCTTGAATACGCTGTACAAAAGATATTACCTGGAACAAGAGATTGAATTTGATTAATGATTATACATATTTCAAGAAAAGGACCAAAAAATTATATGATTAAATAAAATCCAATAAAGTTATTGTTGCAAAATTCGTTTCTCCGACAAATTCAATTTCAAAATCTTAAAAATAAACAAATTCTGTAACGTAACTCACGTGGTTATGATACTGTGAAATGATATGTTTATTTTACACACGTCAAAATAACAAACATGGAAGACTGCGGACGTCTTAAAACATTGCATCGTTTAAATAAACATAAACCACGCCTTTGCTTTGTGTTAACGGATATTCGAAAAGTAGGTTGGTTCCAAATCGGTCAATCAATTGCGTGACTCCATAAAGAGTGTGCTGTTGCTTTCGTGTTTTTGAGAACATTTTATCTGATGTCGAAAAGTTTCAGTTTAACCGAAATATTGTATTTGTAAATGTTAAATAACTTCGTAGGCTAATTTGTCGTCACATCGGCAACGGTTCGATCCATGAATTGTGTTGCAGCAGGTTTTGTAGGAAGATCGTTGTCTATATCCATTATGCAAATGGAAGGCTCCGACAGTGTACGCATTTAGCCGATCTATTCACAGAGCTTGTTCGAGAGGACGACAGAATTCTATTGCGATTTGCGAGTGTTTTCGACACTGCCTCGACAAGATAAATTAACAAAGATTTGTTTCCGTGTTAAGGATGCCGGAAACGGTATTTTGTAGACTATCTGATTACATAAATATAAAGGAATGGTTTCTGAATCTATTTAACGTATTGTTTGTTGTTTTTACTTTAATGAAGAGTTTGACTTCATATTTTTATATTTTAATATTTTCAATAAAGTTAAGTGGAGACGGTAAAAGGAATATTAAAGCAACATTTTCTCAATTCTTATTTTACTTCTAAATTTTATGAATTGAGATTATTATTAATATCTAAATGGAAGCTTAAATTTTTACTTGAGAGATAATATACGATTTTTTTTACGTATCATAAATGCAGAATACAACCGAACAAAACCTCTTACAAATTTATATATTTAAAAGGTCTGGTACATAATACTGCGTAATACTGTGTTCATATCTATGTTGATACCCAATTTTCGTGCAAGGACGTGACTAAATGTATTTTTAGGGTCCCACCGCGCTGTCCCCCTCATCCTAACATAGTCATAGCAATGGAGGCAACATTCTGAACAGTTTAGATGATATCGCGCTAACGTGTCTCGCCATAATCGATATCGTCGTAGAACTGGAATATTCCATCATTTTATTACTTTTTTCGAAAAGAATGCCTTTTAAGAGTATCGTTTTTTTTTTGTTACTGTTTATATGATTCATGATTTTTTTCAGATCTTTGCAAAAGTTGTTAGTTTTGTAAGTTGTTTTTTTTTTGTACTTTTACTGGCTAAGATTATGTCTTAAAATGACACTGACACTTAAGTGTAACAGTTGAAGGTGTTATTGTTTTCAAAATATAAAAGGAAGTGTTTCGTTTTAGTTCACAAATCGTTTTACTAAAATAATCAGTCTGCTGTCATTCCCAATGTCTTGAATTGAATTGAATTGAATTGAAAAATTGAATGAATTGAATCTATGAATTGTATTAGTTCTTTTCTACGAAGGATTATTGAAATTTATATAGCTTAATTAAATGTTTTCGATAATTTTTTAATCTAAAATATATGAAGATTTTACATATGACCAATAAAATAAATTATATGTGACAATTCCTAAATGAATAAAACTCCGGCTATTTATTGTCGAATATTATATTTCACAAACATCTCCAAGGAGCTTTAACAGATCTAATACAAAGTTTTAATGTATTTGTACCAATTTTACAAACGCACCAAATTGGCGACCAATTTTCTCCTAAAATAAGATGTCATATATTTTGGCACACAAAATGCCAGCCACTGGGGGCGAAGTTTCCTAGCAACCAGTTAACTACTAAGTATGACAGGCAAGAGTATCTTTGGACTAACAAGACAATTGACGAGCTTGTCAAAGTTAGAAATGAGTAGAGATTTTTAACAATAAATATGTATTATGAACATGAATTAAACTTAACTTCTTTATAGCATTAGTGCAGATAAAAGTGCAATCACTTTTCACACAAATCTTGAACGTGTAAAGTTAAACTCTAAATCAAATAAATTCTTCTCACAATTTAAACTACACGTAATAACATAACAGCAATATGATTTTATAATAATTGTATTATCCTAATACATATCGCAAATTATTTAAAAGACATTACAAGTTAAATTTTGTATTCATATTTATATTTCGAGATGAAACGAAATTGCGAATGCTATTATCTCGGGCTAATTTAAGGCTTTTAATATTCTGTCTAGGTGACTTTAATTTAATCATGTGAAATCAAGTCAATTTATAAAATTGCTTTCTGAATAAATATTGTGTGCTTTTATCGCTTACTCCATTTCGCAATGAATAAAGTTATTACAGTGAATTTTTCGATAAATTAAAAAAAAAACTCATTTAACTCAATCCAGATTTTAACTTATTTAATATTTATATCATATCAACTATATAAAATATTTGTTTGTGTAAAAAACATTTACGATAGAAAAATGCAAAAAAAAATGATATTCATATTTTGACATTTTTATTTTGAGCTAGTTGCAACACGAGGTTTTACTCGCGGCATAAAAGAAGCTTTTATTTTAATCTAGGCTATAAATTATCTGCATTCCCAATTTCTCTTAAATCCGTTCAGCTGTTGCAGCGTTCGAATATTTATAAACATGTATATGTGTCATAGGCAATATTAAATACGAATAATAACAAGTCAAATCAAGAAAAGTGATTATTGATATTAAAAACAGGATTATTTATCACTCTACGAACACTGCTTATACACTCACTCGTATTTATAACTTTAAAATTATTTAAACATTTCAATCCTTAAACACATTAATATTGTTAAATAAATCTTAAAGAGCATACAACATAAAGACGCTTAGCCAATTTCTTAGATCGTGATGCTCGTCGTCACGTTCCCACACCGAAAACTTCATGAGAAAACTTTAATTGGAAAATGTTCGTCGTACCTCGTCATACCTTTACTCTCGGAGTAATTACTGCTACATAGTTAAGGATTCAAGTTTGATTTCGCATTTTGAATCTAAAATTGCAGAAAATATATTCTTACATATTTTTCAAGTAGGTTCCTTAATTGAGATATAAAACGTAAATGGTACTGAGGTAAAAAAATCTCACTTTTAGATTTTTACTCGTATATATACTACCACATGGTAACATTATAAATATGAAAGTAATTTAGTCTGTCTACTTGTTTGTTTTTTACATTTTTATGCTTAAACTAATTTTATTGAAGGTTCTTGGAGTAGGACAGGAGCTACTTTAATGTATAAAATAGATTGAATACTTTTTGACATAAACATAAAATAAAACGGGATAAAGTAGGAAATATAAATAAGTATGAAAAGACCTAACTTCTCAAAGAAATGAGCTATTCAAAATAATTATTCTACGCTAACGAAGTCGCAGGTGATAAAAAAAAACGCAGTTTGTGAGAAATATCAAGCGTTCATATACTTGAATTTTTCCACAAAAAATCTAATTAAGCGATACAAACAATAAACATTACAACGGTGCTTGCATTCATACAAAACAATGTGTTCACATGATGTCTGCAGCTCGTTTAGAGAACACTTGAGTAATAATGGAAAACGTAAACAAGAAAAAATTAAGTGTCTCTCTGAAAAACACCCCTATATTCTTGTTGCTGTAATAAGAGCATTACGGTGACTAGTTTGGATATTAAATTAAAACTTAAAGTTTCATTTCAATAAAACGTTTTCGAAGTATAACAATACCTCGTTAAACGCCTGAAGATACACAAAAGTTGAATTTACTTTTACAAGTAACACCGAGGGAGCTGTTAAAGTGAATTAAATAAATTACTTTAATTTCCACATACGTGAGTTCAAAATTCGAAATTTCAACTTAAGTTTTGAAGCAATTCATTGGGAAATATGAATGAAGAGAGTGATCTTTGAAACGCCATTTTAAAAGTGTTAGATCGTTTTTTGTTTTAATTTATATACCTAATAATTTATTAGTGACTTGGCTCGCGTCTATGTATCTAGATTTTGTTTAAAACAATATTTATATATACATCGAAAATACAATTTAGAATAATGTACCTTTCAAATAGTACTATAAATATTAAAATAGTTTTAGTAGTACTACAATTTACTTTGCACATACATCATTCGCTCTGTCTTAATTAGGTATCTCAAATAAGTATATGTATTAATATTGTAAAGTGGTTAAATTTGTTTGTAAGGTTGTACGTCCCTACGTAATCTCTCAAACTATTGATCCGGTTTTTCAAATTACTTTTGCGTTGGATAGCTTACAGAGGACGGTTATAGGCTATATTACATCACGCTACGACTTAAAGTAGCAACTTTCAGGAGAAATATATTAAAATCTGGATACCTACTATATACTCAATTGTTATTTTCTAGAAAATACCGTAATTGAGAGAGAACAACAAAATATCTACAATATAAAAACCATATCCGCAAGCAGACGCTGTTATTAAAGCCGTAAGCCTACGAATATGAACATTCTTAAACAAAATAATGGTTATAGCTATAATCATTATGTTTTCAAGAAATTTGAAAACGATAACATAAATAAATAATATTTTAAAGATTTTTTTAAAACAATAATAATGTGTATGAAATAGTTACATAGAAATGTATCATTTACAAAATTATATATAACAGCTAGGCTTTATTACAATAAAATAATATATATTTCCGTATAGCTCAAAAATTCTATAAATGTTTTTTACAATTTTATAAGTATCTGTATAAAACTCTTTTAGATTTCAGATATGACAATGAACACACTATGCCAACTTTGGTCAGTCCGAATGAAGCGAAAATAATTTAAATAGCAAATTATTCTTGACAAAGTTACATTATGTCGGATTTTCCCGCTGCAGTTTCGGAATTAACGCGAAAATGAACCTTTTGCTTATTCAGATGTGAAATTTCTTGTGAAATTATTTTGGTATGGGATAATAAGGGTTTTTAAACCAAACAATTTACATTACTGTTAAGATGTATTTACTTTTAACTAAATAATATTTAAAATACTAATTACGTAAATTCGTCATTTCGCAACAATTCATTTTTTTTTTATGAAAATATATAATAAATTCGATAATCATTTTCGAGATACGTACACCTAATTAAAATTGTTAGTTCAGCTTATTTTACCGCCTTAAAACAGTAGCGTCCATGTTTAATCCATATTAAATTAGTTATTTATGAAGCATTTAGCCAAAATAGCTTTATAAAACTTTTAAGTAAATGTGAATTTCTCTTTTAGCACACAAAAGGTGAATTGAATTCAATAATTCATACCTAATATAAAGTGACAGTCGTATAATTTTCACATTTCTATTCAAGTCCCGTATTGTTTGAACTGGGAGAGCGGTACCACCTACATTCCTGAATCATATCTTGCCACCGCGCTAATTAACTCGACAATTTTCTCTTCAAGCAATTTTAGCATAAAATCCATTTCCTAGTGAAACACTCTTTTGTACGCTCTAGGTGTGGCACTTTTTTAGTTATTAAAGAGAAAATTGTAACGAAGAAGGAAATAAGTGTTGGAAATGAAATTTCAGTTTTCTTTATCATTTTGTGAAAATAATTAAAAATATACTTGTTTATAAAATGCGACACGATCACGCGAGAGTGCCTGAAATCAAAATCTATACATATATAATAAATTGTCCTGTCTGTCTAACTGACTGACTGATACATCAACCCACAGCCTAAGCCGCTGGCTACAATTGAAATATAGGCAGTAGGTACCTTTTAGGCTGTAATCATCTATTAAGAAAGGATTTTTTGTTATTTCACCCCTAAACGGGTGGGAAGGGGTAAAATATATTATAGAAACTGTTATTTCGTCGTCGTATAAACTTAAAACCACACACACACTACACATACTTTTCACGATAGTAATGAAATAAAAAACACAAAACGATTTTATCAGTTTTGTGAATTCCTTTTATCCAATTCTAAAATATACGCGGCTGAAGCCGCAAGGAAATGCTAGTAAATATACATAAACTGCTGATGTAACCAATGTTTTAATGTGACTAATTCTTGAAATTTAATTTACCTACTTTCGCCTTTGGTCGCTTTTAGCGATGCTTAGAAGAGCTAACTGTAGGTATTCAATAAACAGAGCAGCATGAATAAAGTAAACCGTCTACTGTTTCTGCCTTGTTTATAAATAGTTGAAAAATATACGCATACGTATGATTAAAAATATAAAAAAAATACACATAAAATAAAAAAAATAACAGTGTAAAGTTCGTAAGTTTCTCAGACAAAATAATGTTAAAATATAGAAAATTAAAATATTAGCCATATTATAAAACATATATTTTCAATAAAAAATCAGAGCCCATTTTCTTAACCATTCCTTTTTTCCTTCAATTTGCCAATATCTCCAACTGGTTTGAAAAATATTAATTTCAGACTTGAAAAGAAACAGCGGATTTTTTCCCAGAACACATTTTTAAAATAAAAGAGCCCGAAGAGAATGATTTATTTTCCAACCATATTTGTATTGTTTGTATAAATAAATTTGTTTAGGTATAGCAATTGTAGAGAAACCACTAATCCAAGCTGCGATAGGCCACGAGAGCTCGTGGTTGACAAGATTAAACTAGATAAAGTAAACTTTATACGGGCTATTAGATTAGATTATGTATATTATTAGCCGAGATGACCTAGTGGTTATAACACGATGATCTCAACCGATGATCACGGGTTCAAACTCCGACTAGCACCGCTTTTCAAGTTCTAAATTTGTGTTTAAATTCATATCGTGAATCATCTTCGACGGTGAAGGACAACATTGTGATGACACCCGCATGTGATGGGAAAAAATCCTGACACCTGTATGTCCACCAAGCCACTGTGGAGCAGCGTGGTGTATTAAGCTCTAAATCTTCTCTCCAAAACGAGAACTGGCTTTTGTCCAGCTTTGAGACATTTACAGGATGTTACTTTACTTTTATTTGTATAAAGATGTAATCCTACATAGAAAAATCTATAAAACATATTCATAGTTAAATTTATATTCTAAAATTTCACTTAATTGTTTGCTTAACTTGTTATTTAATAATATTAAGATTTTTTCCCTATTCTTATTACTCGCGAAAAACAATTATTTAACCTCAAAAAGATTTACCTAAGGGTCTCATAAGAAGACCCACGGCTTATCTCAAAGTTTAATTAGAAATGTCTAACAAAATTGATAGGTTGAATTTTCAAAGTTGAATTTACGAAAACCGTTCTCTTGGGGTATTTGAAAAAATGAAATATTGTTAAAGAAACCGTAGTACTGTTTTAAGCATTTTTTTTTCATTATTCTAGCCTATAAGATAAACTTAAACCAATTAGATGACCTCTTTATTTATTTCCTTAACTAATTGAAAAGGAGATATTAACATTTTTTGAAAGGGAACAATGTATAAGTGGTATAAAAAATCGGACGATTAATTAAAAACAACATACCAATTAATAAATAATATTACGATTATAAAATGAAAACTACCTTAACGGATAAAAATATTTAAAACCCGCTAGCTTAATGTGCTTTTCAAAGCTCTTTAATACAAACCAAAACGAAATAATGCAAAAATTGTCACAAGCGTAAATTTAATGCACAATTTCTCAACGTTAAAAGGCTGTCACAGATAACAATGACAGTTTCGCATAAATTGTATCGGTTAAACATTTTTAAAAAATCCTTAAAATTCATGTCGAGTTGGTTCCTTCTGTTACCAGTTAACAGGTAGGTACCTACCACGTAACCACTAATTCCTCCAGTACATAGTAATACAAAGCAAACAACATGCACCCAACAACAAATCCCTGGTGATTCGATAATGCACGCTTTATACATGCTTACAAATAGTAAAAATAGTTTCGTTCTTAACTGAATAAAATAGAATTAGAAATTATGTTCGTAATATTTATTTTAAAATATTATTTAGTTGTTCCTATATGCCTTACAAAAAATTTAATTTTGATATAGCTTATCTGTGGTCTACTGACGATAGCTCGTGTACTGGCTGGCTTGACTGGGGCCTCACTCTCACAGAAGATCGGCGTGCAGTAGCTATTATATCTACTGGGTTCTGCTGATCATTAACCATCAGGTGTTCAGCCTGCATGTTCGCTAGCTTTTATTTTTATATAAAAAAACACTAGAATATGTAATGTAAGAATGTATAAATCAGTGATAAAGTAAATCTGCTCATAAATAATTTTCATAAGCATATAACGATTAAGCATCACTGATTACTATAGTAAAAATAATTGGCAATGGAACCACAAACCGCTATGTGCAAAATTCACATCACAGTGTTCTGTTGATATTTATTTCAAAATTATTTCCTCGTGGTTATTGTGTATATAGGCGCAATTAGGGCTACAACCGCAGGCAGTAAATTTTAAACGTCTGTTGCATTACTATTTTTATATTAATAAACTAGGTCAAAGCACGGCTTCTATTGTTCATGTCGATAATACTGAAAGACAATATTTTGCTCACAAAGCAGTAAAAATTATACAATAAGCGTACGTGAGCGGTAATATTTAGCTTTCTAGCTATTTCCAATGACAATACTCTATTATAAGGACAATGCAGTTGAATCGAATTATGTCACAGTTGGGATCACCGAGCGAAGAGAATACGTTCAAAATCGTGTACCGAGATATTACATTCATTTAAGAAGTAATCCCCAATGCATTCTCATTGGAATGCATGTCCTTTTCTCTCATTTTATCATAATATCATTTGTATTCTCACAACGCAGTGTTTATCATCACATTATGCAAAATGCCTAGATTTTTTTTCATTCTTACACCTTGAGTCAGATATTCCTGGAACTAAATTGTTACGAATTACGATGGAGTATAGATAGTAACTTTTATATAAGAACGAGACGGATATATCTAATATAATTCAATATGAAACTTCGTTATATGCGTTTAGTCTCGAACAGATAAGGCATAATATAATATTATGAAAAAGCATTTTTAAATAAACAAATCTATATGTTTATTCTAATAAATTATAATTATTTATTTATTACTGTGGTGGCGTTGTGGATTTGTCATCATCCGTGAAGAAATCGAATTCTCCAGAAATCGTTTCTATTTGACCTTCATCTAATTATTATAGAGCAATGTAGGAAATAGGCATGACTTTTTCAGAATCAACAAGGATATATCTCAACATACACAAAAAAAGTCTAATTGAGGGCTTCCTCCGATTTCTAGATTAGTTAAACTTAGAAATTGACAAAGAAGTCAACTTCAATCATATTTAGAAGTAAATATTCTCAGTGGTGCTAATTGAGTATCTTTCAGAAACGTGAAGCACAACTATTGTTCGGGAAACAGTCAATTAATATTTATGTTTGGAAACTATTCATTAAATCGTCTTTGACCCGCCGCGACACTATCGATATACGAGTAGGTAGGTACCTAATTCAATATTCAAAGCCATGTTATCATCATGTACAATTCTTGAAATCTTTTTTTTATCATTAGATTAGGTTTCTTTATTATTATGTATATTCACCGAATAATCGAAAACGGTGTGGTCGATTTAGTTATTTCTTTATTGTTTTTTATTTGAGAGCCTCCTCCTTTGTTGAAAGTCGGTTAAAAACTGGAATAAGTATGACATTAGTTGAATTAAACAAAATTACTTTATTTACATTTCAGATCGGTTTCCACTTAAAAAAAAATCCTCATTTTTATTTTTTAAAACGAAATTAAGGATTCACGAATATATTAATGTTTATTTTTGCTATGAAATACACCCATTCGTTTATTTACTTGTTTGAAAGCACTAAAAACCACACATTGCTCGCTGGCTGTGACGTTTGTGTACACTAGAGATCGACCCAGAATCCTTACCATAAACATCTCAACGCGGATGCCAGAGTACTTCATAATCAATTTGCTAAGCATATACATGTATTAAGTGTTGAAATTCAAATATTTATCTTCAGTTCCCAGGCGCAAGCCCAACCGACCGTTGACCTGCGCCCGCGCTCATGGGTGAGAATGCGTCTGCTTTCTGTATACAGACGCGCGCAGACAACAATCAAGACAGGTTTTAGTTATTTGTGACTAATCGTTGACGAACTACAAATAAATTATTCTAAAATTTTTAATAAAAATATTTTTTATCTAATTCAAATAGGTTTTAAAATAAAAGTATTTTAAACTAAATTAAATCGCGTATGTTATTTTTATATATACACATATATTATACGTACACTCCTCAGCGATCGTAGATCGATATATTTTCATATAGTCCATTAGTATTATTTATTTTGTAAGCAATCTTTCGCTTCAAAAATTTATTGTTCAAGAAAAAAATTATTAAATAATATAAAAATTTTTATAGGTACACCTCAATTATTTAAAAGAATTATAAATCGTAATCATTGTTAGTTTAAGACATTTTTGTCTTATTTCTGCGGCTCGACGTACAATGCGCCCCGGCCTGACTGCGGGCTCGCTGACAACTACAAGTTCTACAATGTTATAATGCGTGTAAACCATCAGAATGAGGAAGTCATACATTTATTTAATGACTTCGTAAGTAATAGTTATCAATATCTATAATTAACTGTACCACTATCTCCCGCAAAGGAAATTAAGAGTTATGAGGATATTTTTGTTCCTTCTTTGTTATTTAAAATAAATGTTTGTATTAACATTTTAATCTTCTATTTTTGCATGTACTAATATTTATAAGTGAAGAGTTTTTTTATTGTATCTACTACATTTAATATATTCATCAAAAGAATTACCTATTTTAAAAATTCCTTATAATTAATTAAGATGGTCTATTAATTTCCCAATACTTTAAATTAAAACATTCCGCTAAATCTCATAGAAGACTTGTAATTAAAATTAAGCACATAAATAATATATTTAGATAACCGCTCAGTCATGTAATGTTACTCGCGTGGAAACATGGGGTACAACTAGTAATATATATACTGAATAAAGTAAACCAGTAAAAAGACTCGAAAATATAAGATAAACACGTTTTAATGGGGTCGAAAAAATATCATGTTCACGAGTATCTCATGATGAAATTTAGCCAACATAAATATTTGTTTGGCGAAAACGAAAGAGCAAGGGAATTTACGACTTTAACCATTTAACACAGTATGTATACGCTCGAGTACATATAAGTATTATGATATATGTTATAATATATGCACTCGAATTAACATGTTCAAATATCAACATTAAAAAAAAAGTTTTCCAATCTGTAGTGGGTGTTATTTTTAATTTGTTACCTGAGACGTTCGTCATTTACTGACCTATTTATATATAGTATATACTTTCTTGCTCATAGACTCTTTTAAATAGGTCCAGCAGCTTAGTTTTTAAATAAAAATAAATATAATGTAACAATGGAGAACTAAATTGAGTATTTTGCTTAAAAAGTCGTTTTTGTTTCAAAAATTCTTAGTTATAAAGAATAATAATAACACTATAGTTTACTAAGAATATTTTACCATGTCTTCTTCTACATTTTCCTGCTTTTTTTGCTAGGATCTACTTATTATTCTAGTGAGGATCAGACAGGTTACTGATTTTATATATAGCGATCGCAAACCATTCTGGCTAACTAGTAAACCTTTGGACTAGAATAATTTTCCTACCTTAAGTAACGATCATGATCAGGTATTTGTGATAGCAAATGTGATTCACAGCTAAACCCGTTCACAAAAAACAAACTTTTTACTCTATTTAAAATAAACATCTGCATTAAATGGGAATCGAACACGAAATAGTATGCTTAAATGGAACATTTGTTGCCACGTCTGAGCGGTCCTCATTTTCCAAAATGGCGTATTAACGTAGAATATATTGCTTAAGTAAAACGTATCAATAAACCGAATTTATGTGTTCATCTCAATTCCTTTTCCCACTTAACCTTTGCAGACGGAATAAATTATTATTTTGTTTTGTATTACGCCAACGTAATTATTGCCCTTTACTCGATGACAAAAGCTTTTATCTTTAAAAGTATAAGTGCTTTTAATTACCTATTAACAAAGTTACTTGATAATATGAGAATTTTATTATTTAAGCCTAATCTCTGTATTTTTTGGTTTGAAAATTTATATGAATTAAGCAAAATGATTTCCTTCTTATACTCATAAATGGATTTAATAAGAAATGTGCATTTTTATATCTATTTTTATCTTATTTTATATCATACTAGCTTCCGCCTGTGGCTTCGTCCGCGTATGCTACTTTACACACTTATGCTACTTTTTAACAACATACAGTTGACTTGAGGATGTTCAAGTAGCCCCACTTTACGTGTTTATTATTCAAATGTTAAAGCTATATTACCGAAAAGTTTAATCAAAATATGTTAAGTAGTTTTTGCGTAAGAGCAACAAACATCCTCGCAAACTTTCGCATTAATAATAGAAGTAAGGTAAGATACGTATATAGAAAACAAAATGAAAACTTAACACGTGAAGATCTAATCTACATCTCTTGCTTTAAACTACCCTCAAACAAGAACTTCAGCAAAACTCCGAGTACAGACAAAGAGATGTAGGCGCAGTATTTTAGAGAGCGGAAAGCACTTTCGCAGTGCCTCGAGGTACGTTTGTGAAAAATAACTCTAAACATGTACAACGAATATGTTTCAGACTGCATCCCAGCCAAAAACTGGAAGAAAACAATTGTTTTAATATTTAAACGCGAGTATTGTGAAAATATGTATATGTATTTTTATCTTACTTTTTGTTATTTCAATTAAACAGGAAAATTCTTATTATTATAGCTTTACTTGGCCGCGCTTTGTTGTGGTCTAATTTGTTATTCATAACAAATGCTCTTTCAAGTATATTTGCTAGTACGACGCGCGCGCCACCTACTGGAAATTAATTATGCTATGTCTATATTCTTGCTGAGAGTGTAAATAATAAGTTTTGTTGCAAACGATATAGCAGCTCATTAAATATGAACAAACAAGAAAACAGATATTAATTTAACAAGACTCTTCCTTACTAAAAACTCAAAATAAATTTGAGTTTTTAGTAAGGAAGAGTCCCACTTCCCTTAATTTGATAGAGCTGAAATTTCACGTACGTATGGAAATTGAGCGACAGTGCAATAGTGCACAAATTACCCGATCTCGCGATGTAGGCGGCTACGACGTCTCTGTGCATTTAATTACGGTACACATAACACAACACATATGTACGATGTGTATTTTTGACAAAATTAATTTACACAGAAAAATTCGTGACAAGGTTTTATGCCATAAAGAATGTATAATGCAAGTAACTTATGTTGAGTAAATTCAATGTTAAATTTCTACTTTTTTAAACATTTAAATAAAATATTTTTTATTAAAGTTACTATTAATTTATATATATATATATTAGATGAGTTGAATAGCATACCATATGTGATATGCTATTAGAATCGTCTCTCATTTAACACCTAGAATAGGTTACAAAATTGTACGAGCACAATATCATAAACCCCTTCGTCCCGACAGCGACACTGTTTCTGTTTACAACTAAGAACTTTAATGACGCTACAATTTACAATAATTTATTTAAACGACCGTTTTACAAGCTATTTATTTCGTGAAGCCGTATAAATGGCTCCACGACGTAATAGTAAAAACCGAATGGAATTGTATTCCATCAGGAGCTCGAGACGGGTCAGCGATTCGCGGGCGCGAGTCAATTTAATTAAATGTCAACGCGGCCAATGCACCTAAAGCGAATGCAACGAATTAATACCACTATTCATTCGGACATACGTCATACCTCCACTCTAGACTGTAAAAGTATTTCATGGTAATTAATTTAATTGTACGTTTCTGATACATATAGTATATAATGATTTGCTTGAAGTTAATGAAAACGAACCAAAAATAATCGGCTAGATAATTGGCTTCTGTTTTGTACGGTTTACATATTTAGAGATGCTAGAGCACATCAAATTTAAGTTTTAGAACTGTTGACATTTTATATATATATATATATATATATATATCTATACTAATAATAAAATTCTAGCGGGTCGCTGTCTGTACATGGAAGATATATGAAAAAAAATCTTACTGGGGGCCTTTACCAACGCAATAGAACCCAAAACAAACATTTTTAAAATTCTTATCTGTTTGTCTGTTTGTCTGTTTGTCTGTTTGTCTGTTTGTCTGTTTATCTGTGCGTTTGTGCACGCTAATCTCAGAAACGGCTTATTCGATTTAGATGCGGTTTTCACTATTATATTGTGGTAAGCTTCACTTAACATTTAGGGTTTGTTTCATGTCAATCGGTTCATAAATAAAAAAGTTATGTCAATTTAAGGGTTCACTTCGAACATTATTTTGTACTTTTCACTAAATGCATGAAAGTATATACAGTACTTATATCAAAAAATACATTTTAAATTTTTGTCTGTCTATCTGTTTGTTCCGACTAATCTTTAAAACGGCTGAACCAATTTTGATAGTACTTTTACTTGCAGTTAGCAAATGTTATAAGGAGTGACATCTATTTTAGATATTTTTAATCGATACGTACAAAAAAAATCTAACGGGTCGCTGTCTGTACATGACAGATATACAAAAAAAATATTATTGGAGGTCTTTATCTACGCAATAGAACCCAAAACAATAATTTGTTAGATATTTGTCTGTTTATCTGTGAGTTTATGTCCGCTAATCTCAGAAACAGCTTATCCGATTTAGATGTGGTTTTCATAAATATATTGCAGTAAGCTTCACTTAACATTTACTTAATGTTTCATTTCAATCGGTTCATAAATAAAAAAGTTATGTAAATTTAAGAGTTCACATCGAACATTATTTTGTAATTTTCACTAAATGCATAAGAGTATTTACAGTACTTACATCAAAAAATCCAATTTTTTAATTTTTTGTCTGTCAGTCTGTTTCCTACAACTATTCTCTGAAACAGCTGAATCAAATTTGATGGGACTTTTACTTGCAGTTAGGGGATGTCCATTAATCACGTAAGGCCCAGAGGAGGGAAAGGGGATGGAAAAAAAAATTACGAAATATCACAAAGTCTAAAATATTCTTAAAACATTACTTGATTAATGCTCAGCCCCTATACCTAGCTAAAATTATAAGGATTAACTTAGGCTACTTTTATTAAAAAAATATATTTATTTTAATGAATAAGTAAAAAAGAGATAATTCTCTTAATATTTTGTTATTGCGTAATCGCGATAACAAAATATTGTAGAACCCAATAAAATAATGAACAATTTCTGATTTAAAAAGGGAAGGTTATACATCTATACATATAAATGGATGCTGATAAGCAATAATGTGTCAACCCACAAAAAGTCAAATTTTAAGATATTGATGTATATTGATACTACGTCACCTATTTAACATTATCCAAACAAATTTCAAGTCATCTAAACTAAATAAGTATGGAAAAAGTTTCTTAACTCAATGTTTCGTATTTCAGGTGCGTTCCATATTTTGCAATTTATAAAATAATCTCAAATATTTAAAAACTTATTATTATATAACATATTAAATAAATCTTTTTGCTTTTGATTCAATGTACATTTTATCAAAATAGAAAAAAAAGATGAATATATAGGTGTTCAAACTAATTTATTAAGAATAGGTTTGACATCTTTAGACGCCATTTTCTCAAAACGAAGTCCGTGTGGCTTGACACAGTATTGCTTATCAGCGTCCAAATATAATTGATGTGTCCGTTTGTAATTTTAAATAAATGCATATGAAAGTATACGCGGTACTGACAACAAAATTAATAACTTTAAAATTTTTGTCCGTCTATCTGTCACTCAGTTTGTTACGGCTAATATCTAAAACAGCTGGACCGATTTTGACGAAACTTTCACTGAACAGAAAGCTAATGTAATAAGGGACAAAATTAAAACCAATGAAATAGTGAACAACATCTAATTCAAATAGGGAAGATATATGTAAGTATTATATAAATATGATAATTGGGAAAATAATATATTTACTGGGTAATTTCTTAACTGGATATGATAGACCGAATCCGAAACTATAAGCGAAAAATAATTAAAGGAGTAACAGAGACGATTTTAATAAAAACTAAAACTATATCATTAGTTTTTTGAAAAATAAGTTCTCCTAGCCAGAAACGAACACGTTGATTTTGGAAAAAATTAACATTCTGTATGATTGTATCATCTGATACTGTCACATATTATAAGAATCAACTTCAGAGAGGTATTAGTATATAGTTAACTGCAACAAAAAGAAAGGGCAAATTTTTTACAAAATACTATCAAATTCATACATTAACTAAATCTTTTATAATTCTTCAAAAAACGATCATACCTAAAAGTCAAATTTTAAAATTATAACGGGATATTGTAACGCTAATAGCGGGTGAGTACAATAGCCGAGTCCAGTGAAATGTAGATTTTCAATAAATTGATTCATCTTTTTAGGAATTATCTAAACCTACTTAGGTAACGGATTAGGTGACGGGTACCAAAACAAACGTCACATTCTATCAACTTTGTATAGCTCACGTAGAAAAAATAGACAAACATAAAAGAAGTTACTGTGAGTTATTCATTTTATATATTTTTGATTGTATTCTTTACACTCTTCCTTACTTTAGTAGGTGACTAGCATTTTGATGCTAATAAACAAATCGTTCGAAGTAATGCAGACTTTTTTTCTAAACTTACCGGGAGCCATGATTTAATTATGTATATTTGATATATATAGAATCGATTACTTCTAATTTATGTATAGATTTAATGTTATTTTGTTAAAAAATAAATCTTTTCCTTTAATTTGTCTCTTATATTACTTTCCAAAAGTTGATTCTTACAAGTGACACTATTAGGTAAATGGTGCAATAATACAGAATGTATTCTTTTTTTTTAACTAGTGGGTTCAATTCCTGGCCAGGAGAATCATGAAATCAAAAAAACTTATGATGCAGTTTTAGATTTCTCAAAATCGGACACGAGACTCCTTTAAGTATTTTTCGCGATTCCTTAAAGTTCCGGATATGGCCTATCAAGCCCAGTTAAAAAAGTCACCCGATATATAATACAAGGAGAACCTCGGCGGGAACATATTGTTATACAGTCGAAATTTTAAAGACTAGCACAAAACACTTTTCTTCAACATTTATAGTGAAAACCGTGGAGGAATACCGTATCTGAGTTAGAGTCTGCTTATAAATACAACCAGAAAGTTCCCAAATCTAAAATAAGAAGCTCCTTTCTTGAGCAGCACCGCAGACTATTTTAACCTTGCTTTGCAGGAGACATGCCAAGCAATCTATAATCCACGCGAACGAAGTCGCGGGCACAGCTAGTATATATATATATATATATATATATATATATATATATATATATATATATATATATTTATATATATATATAAGATGTTATTTTGGAGCAAAATACTAATTTTTTTTGTTTATTTATTTTATATATTTTAATTGTTAGCTTTTCGTGGGACAGGGATGACAATATCCGATTTGAAGCTAGCCAATACGTACGTATTAATTGTAGGTACTAGATATTTTTCACAGGTTCCTCCGTATTTAATTTTAATACTTGCCAGATTGTTAAACGTTCTTGGTCACTGCATCGATCCTATAAATCGTTACATAAAGTTTTATAGCCTACTAGCTTTTGCTCGGAGCTTAGTTCGCATTAGTAAAGATTTTGTTTAAAAATAATATGCCTTAGACCATCTGTGATAATTTACATTTTAAATGGTGCCATAATTTTTTAAAAAGGTTCACTGATTCCAGAGTTGACCTCATTGAATGTGTCAAAAAATTCTCTCTCTCTTAATTATATAATTGTAGATTACCTCCCTTAGTAAACGCCTAAACGGAATATTTAAGAGACTATTTACTTCATGAAATTAGCGCGTTTAAACAAATACTTCACATTTATGTATTTGATAGTAGTGTATGTATTTTTTATGCCCATTTGTGCTGGTATGTCACTGAATTACTAAACGATAATTACAAAAACTAACCAATGTTAATGATATTTTTGTTTATGTTTCCGTTGGTCCCTAAATAACTTCTATTCACAATTGGCCTTGGTAGGTAGCGTTCATATAACCAATATATAATATAAATAATATGCCAAATATATCCACGAGTTTTATATGTAATATATTAATATATCATTTAACAACAAGCGGACAATAACTTCTACAATATTTACCCTCACAATACTTAATTAGACATAGTCTCAATATTCTATGGCTAAATGAAACAAGATGACGGAGACAATACGAGATAAAAGAAAATTAATTGTCATTAGGCTTTATTACGGACAAATCTAATAATGCAGACTCTTTATAAACGACCCTACTCAAAATTATATCGATTACCTGACGAATTTAATAAAATTAATTTGACATTGATATTTTCAGAAAAATACTATAACAAATGTTGGATTATTTTAATTGTCTATACCTATATATATAAATATTTTTAACTGATTTTTTTGTTGGTATCTTAGAAACTATTAGCTCGAATCAATGTTTTTCTTTAGATAGCCAATATTTGTTACATATAGGCAATAAGTAATATTATCTATACTTATAATAAATCTGTAGAGAGGTCAATTCTGTACATGAAATATATTTTCAAAATAACTATCAGGGGGTGATTAGTGATCGATATTGATGCCAAAAATGCAATCAGTAAAATTTTTGTCTGTCTGTCTGTCTGTCTGTATGTATGTTCCTTATAGAAACAAAAACTACTCGACGGATTTTAACGAAACTTAAGACAATTATTCTTCTTACTCCTGAGCAGGTTATAGTATACTTTTCATCACGTTACAATCAATAGGAGCAGAGTAATAAAGGGCAAACGGGAGACGTTAATCCAATTTTTAAGCTTCCGTCGCGTATGCAGCCTTAATGGTTAAAGTTACATAGAAATCATGTATGACGGAAATAGTCTACATAAAATTTCCTAAAAAATATCCCGCAACAGCATATGTCTATCTTTTATGGTTGACTCAAAATAACACGTGTAACTCCTGATAGGTTAACAGTTCGGAGAATTCTGATTATATTTAAAAAAGTTGACATTATTACCTATTTAATAAAAAAAATCATAGAAATCAAGTATTGTGGAATGACATATTATATTTCCCTATTAAATTACGATAGTTAATCTGTCTGTCACATCAAAACCACTGAACCCTGACGAAGGACATACGCTACTTTTATTCGAAAAACGACGAAAACGCGGACAAAGTCGCAGGCAAAAGCTAGTTAGCTATAAAACACCACGCTACGATTCATAAGAATAAAGCAGTAACTGTAAACAGAACCAGTTTGGCCAAAATCAAAACACATAACCATGATGTGACGTC
Source organism: Hypolimnas misippus (assembly GCA_037950945.1). Classification (NCBI taxonomy): domain Eukaryota; kingdom Metazoa; phylum Arthropoda; class Insecta; order Lepidoptera; family Nymphalidae; genus Hypolimnas; species Hypolimnas misippus. The sequence goes on from JBBEEQ010000024.1 coordinate 6,566,084, forward strand.
GCTTTCTGGCACGTTACGACGTCGTCAACGTTATTGTGGATCTTCACGACGAAACGTCGTAATGTTTCACAACGTCGTCGTAGATTTTCACGAAGCGACGTCGTAACGAGATTTTTTAAATGTACGTTGACGATTTCCAGACACGACGTCGTGACGAGATTTTTAACGATGGACGTCGTAAATTTTTACGACAACGTCGTAATGTGCATGGGCATGACGCCACATCGTAACTATGTGTTTTGGCTTTAAGAAAAGGCTCGTATTTATTAGATAACAGTTATTATAATACAAATCGTTGAAAGATAATTCCGAACTGTTGTTTTGAACGAAAACGTCGTTCAGCGTAAATACAGTTATGGTAATGTCGATGAATTATGAATCAATAAAATACGAGTAAATGACGATTGCTTCCTTCGTGGAAAACCTTGTATTTGATTAGATAAATGAATGAAAATAAAATCTTGTATACAAAAAATGAGGCAAAATTTTACTTTAATAAGTAAAAATATATATGTGTATTATATTAAAATAAAATAGTTATATCAATAACTAACTTTTGCTCGCTGCTTTAAATGTTGAAATTCATATCACACATGTTTACCCACACACACACACACACACACACACACACACACACACACACACAAACGTTTTTGCCTAATTTTAAGCTTAACTATAATTTTTCTTTTCGTTTTATTATTTTTATATTTGTATGGAACATCGTATTGTATTGTTCCGCGGAGGGCCTAATAACTGCGACACAGTTTAATAACTAATGCAGTTATTATGGTCACATTTGTCCTACTATGTAATTTTTACTTGTTCCTAATAAAATATTTTTTATTTTATTTATTTTATAGCGTGCTCAACGGTGAAGGAAAACATCGTAAGGAAACCTGCATGTGCCGGGAGAGTTCTGGCACATGTACATACATCCGCCAACCCGCAGTGAAGCAGCGAGATGGATCTCGCGGCTCGCGTTAATATTTTTTAGATATTTTGAGATTGATTTTGTTTTAAAATAATACGCATATTTATACATAAAATATAGCCTATCTAGAATAATGTATTTTTCAAACGCAACCATAATTTTTAAAATACATTTAGTGGTACTAAAATTTACTTCGCAAATACAAAATTCAATTTCTTTTTATTATATTAGTATAAAATACTTCTTTTTTTTTTTTAATTTTCGTTTTTGATAACAAAAATAAATTGTAAAAGATAAATAAATAGGATAAAAATTATAAAAGTATAAAATTAAAGTTGATAGCAAAAACAATGTTCCAATAAAAAACGCAAATGCTAACACTCATATTATGAAAGAAAATAAAACAAAAGAAAAAATAAGATAATAATAGAAATATTAATTTATTTCAGTAGTATTAAAATCTCTACAATAACGAAGAACTACTTTAATAAATTATATCTCACTATTTATTATAATGCTATTTATACTTAAATAAATATAATCAAGTTCAAAAGCAAAATACGTAATTTATTTTTCATAACATGAACGACTTATTTATTCTAGTTATTTTGACTTCAAAACAAAAGAAGTGAACCAATTTTGATAAAAACTATCTTTCCAATATATTTGAAATCGGTCAAGAAATGACAAAAATTAAGAAAACATACGCTACTTAAATAATGATTTTCAACCGACTTCAATAATGATACCTCATTATTGAAGTCGGTTGAAAATCATTATTATTGCCGGTATTAATTTTAAAGGAGAGCTAGTTAGCTAGTGAAAAGTATACCTACACTTCCCTGAAACAATACACAGGCGCTTATACGATTAGGAACAATGTCTTTACAGATATACATTTAACATGCAACCATGCATGTGGTAATATTTAAATCTCATCGTATTAGTAGTATATATATCGTGATCGAAAATAAGCGGAATAAGTATATTATATACTTTGTAAAGGATTGTGTGTATATGTTTAATATTATTCTTAAAACTTACGAGTATATTACTTGTTCAACTGTCCATATATCATTCTAATAATTAATAAAGCAGTATCAATGAATTTGTAATCATTTAAAAATTTAATTCAAACGTTTTATCATTAAATTATTTTAGTATACTTCTAAATTAACTTTCTCTTTAATTATTCTAAATCTTAAAACGCAATGAAAGATTATTCTTAATCTTTGATTGAGATTTATATAACTTTTTTGAATTGAATCATTTTTACAAAATCTTCAATTATCCGCCCAGAAATCAACGAACGAATAAATGGCGAGGCGAGAACAAAAGTTCTATACTGAAACGCTTAAAATGGAATCGAGTTACGTAAGATAAATTGAATCTAGTCTAATAGGATTAACAAGGGTTTCCTTGTAAACCACTTGATTGAATTTACACACCACTGTCCCTCTCAAGATCGGGCTGTGATGATTATATGGTTAGTTCATATTCACTTTGTCTACTGTTGGACTAATTACGATGAGGATACTTTGTTTCTTAAGTAAATTTTCGTATAAAACTTGAAACAAAACTCATTTTCATTAAGACTTCTCAGTCTTTAAAAGTAATTACTTTTGTCATTAATGTCAAAGAATCTTTGTAATTTTATTATATTGAGACAGAATAAGAAATTGAATGAATATTGTTCCGTTCACAGTTACTTTTGTTCGTATTTTTATAAAAACTGCTTTTGTTTTTTTCTTCTAATTTCATATTTAATCGTAAATATAACCTATAATGGGCTATGGTAACAAAAATACAGTAGGCATCGAAAGAAAATTATATAAATGTTCTGTTTGCATTAATATTTTTTTTACGAGTTCATATACGTTTTTTGACATAGTCATTTCTTACAAGACTTTTAAAGGAGTTTTGTGAGTTTTTTCACTAATTTACTTTAATTGTTATTATATTTTGAATATATTCTAATCACAATAAAACGCAGATGTTTTCTTTTAATTTATTTCACTTTTTTAATTAAAATTAAGAACAAACAAGTAACAAACAACCAGCAAGGGCTATGAATTCTAATCACCAAAGAAAATTTGACGCGTGAAGCACGTCGTAAAAATTGTTACATTTTATGATCTACGTCGGACATTCCATTTTATTTATTTTTTTCCCCAAATAAAATGAAAATCATTTTTACTTTTCCGGCATAATAAATAATAAAAATTGTTGAAAAAGTTGTATTTTATCATACATTTTTTTCAATTTTAAAGTTAAGTACCGAAAATAATAGAAATATAAAATACCTATGTTAAGTTTTACGTCTAAATCGTTAAATCAATTTTAATTTAGTATCAAGATATTTAAACCAGGAGTAAAAATTTTCTTGTGGCGACGTTTAAAAAATACAATTACTAAAGAGATGAAATGAAACTCAAAAACTCAACACTTCATTATAATTTCATTTCATTTTGTGTTCTTTATTTTTCATATACTATATTTTTCATTACTTTTCGCTAAAAATGCAACCGCAAAATCGTTTAAAAATATTTCTATTACATATTTATAGGAGATCTCGTTTTATTTAATTTAATTCTTCATATAGTTTTATTTTATTATCTACGAACCTAAGTATATAGAAAATTAATATAATGTCTTAAACAAACCGCTACAACATCGCCCATCACATAATTATATTCAATGATAACAATCACGTTATGTAAACTAAATAGGATCTGTAATGAATTACATAGTTGTATTTCATTGAAACGAGCGATACGATGTGGCTTAAATCAACATTAGCGTTAATTAACATCTATTAGAGTCTGTATATCCTGAGACCGCGCTTTGCTGATATCAGTTCTGATTGCCGATAGCCGGAGGGAGAAACTTACTTAATCACCATTATATCTCATCTCATAATGATCCCGTAATATTTATTAGTAATAATTTTATTAGTCGTGATTAGACTCGTACTTTAAAATATCGATTATGTAAATCGCAATGGTTTATTTTTTTCTGTTTCATTATTTTATATTATATACATATTGTCATGTATTTGTTTGAATGTTAGACATGTGGTAACATCGCTTGAATCCATTTAATATCACTGGTGACATAAGCTATGTCAAACATTTTATAAGTATGGTTGAAAAAAAAATCATACATAATACAATCAATATAATAAATAAAGTCGGTTTCAGACGCTCGTGTTTTTTAATCTACAACTCTTATGTATATTTTTACAGTCGATAATAAAATTAAGTAATATACACGTAACACTTACACGTAATTTATTATCAAAGTTTCAAACCAGTATTAATGTTTATTACTCATCTTGACTAATATAGACTTTCATGTGAGACTTGGAAGTTTCCGACCTAATCAGATGCAAAGTTTTCTGAAAATACTGTCAAAACTTTAGCTGCAAGCGGCGACGCTGTGAAAATCTGCTCCCGAAGTGAAGCGCGAAACTTTGTAAAATAACTATGACGAAAAAGCTTAAATTTGTAAATGCAAATCATAAAAAATATACTCTTTGAAAAATAGAGGAATACATTTTCGTTCTTCGTTGTTTTGCTTTACGTTTGCTTTTTAAAATTTACCTACTAAGTTTATGTATTTTCTTATACTTATTGTTCTTTCGAGCACAATATTTTCGTATTTAAATATCAATTATGTAATATAATGATTTTAACATTATATTCCACATAAAAAAAACTAGAAATAATATGACATTTATAAGTTTATTTTCTGTACAATTTTAAGGTTCACAAATTGCATAAAAAATTTCAAACATCAATAAAATTCCTCTCTAATCTTTAGGAGTGAACTTTATAGTCGTTGCATATAAAATTACAAAACTGTTCATACAACTATGTATGTAAGAACGTTTAGTAAAGATGAAAATGTTGATTTTTATTTGTAGCTATAAAACTATGCCAATATATCCTTTACATCTACATAAAGGTATAAGTATAGTACAATTAACTTCCAATAAGTGGCGCGCATATCGTAACGGCCTGACAGAAAAATAATTTTAACGGCCGACGATCGTCCGGCTTGACAAAATCTACATTAATACGACCAAAGCCGCGAGCAAAAGCTTGTATTTTTTGAAATAGTGTTTCTAAGTAACACTGCAGCCGTCAATATGATACTTCAGTTGTACATGTTCACTTATACAATTTCGTAGCTCGTGTCTCGCCGGCGTCGGAAATGTGAATGGCTAGACGGCGCGGCACCATGTTTTACTGTACCGCTTCGTTACCCAAACGAAGTCCACGTCATTATTTAAGCTCTATGTCCTTTTGTTTAGAATTATTCCAACAATCCCCACAATTTAAAAAACTAAGACTTAAAAAAGCAATTGACTTCAAAAGCGAAATACGCAATTTCATTTACTTGGTCGACACACTTCGACCAGTTTTTTCGATTTCAACTATAACATTTCAATTAAAAAAAGAATTTTCAAAATCTGTTAAGAAATGACTAAGGTCTGAGGTAGCAAAAATTAAAAAAAAAAACGAATAGAGAACCCCCTTTAAAATTCATGCGGAAAACATGAAAAAGGAACATAAGCCATTGTATTTTCTAAAACAAAACTTGAACTGGTTGTAACAAGAAAAAGGTTATATATAGAACCCACAGGTTTTCGAAGAAACAAGCTATTTGGAATAATTCTTTTACGCAGACGAAGTCACTAAGACCAATTAGCCTATACATATACGAGTAGTTAAGTACGCACATCTTGTGCGCATTGCAAACATAATCTACATTGCAGCACCGCGGCCATAAACTTAAGCCCTGTAATGTCTTTAAGGGAAAGAAATAGGGGAGCGCCGCTTTTATCATTAGGGATACTTACCTAAACTTTCCATATTTACATAAGCCAGACACGAGTAACATTTAGTTCGCGAAGTTTCAAACTTGTACCAATTTACTTTGTATTGTAAATTATAAACGAAACGAGTTGTCGTATAAACTTCTACTCGCCGACAATCCTGTACCGAAGTTTCAAGTATTGGCCGCTGCAAATTACTCAATCCGTGTTTAAACACTTTAAGTGAAGTACCGAAAAGTTAAGCAGCGCAAAAACCTTTAGCGGTGCAAATCATTGAAATTCAAACTGAAATTTAAAAGAAGAACGTAATGAGTGAATATACTTCCTTTTTTTCTAGGTCGTTTACTGAGAATAAAGTGAGTGTCTTTAGAACGGTCGAGTCGCTATTAATCGCGCTCGGCTTTGCGGGAACAATCCTAGGTAGCGGTCACAATGGCTGCCATTTGAGTTAATCGCTGAACGTTTAACCGACAAAAGAAACTATTTAATTCTAAGGCACGCGTACTCACATTTACTTCTCATTGGAAACGTTTTATAGTGGTTTCGTGCAAGGGAACATTTGTATAGCTGGCTCTTTTAAAGAAATACCGTCCTTAAAGGAACGGTATTGATTTTTACATCACGAAGCACTTAAGTGATTTAGTTAAACTCAATTACAATTCGAGCATTCTTAGGCTATTAAAACTTTTCATTTAGACTGTCGGACTTGGGTAAATAACGAGAAAGTTTAAAAACCACCATTATCCAAAAATACAACTTTTCATTTAAAAACTTTTTGTCGCGATTTTAAAATTATTCTTTGCGTTTCTAATATTGAATTATTTCAATAAAAATGTATTATTTTTTCCCATTTTTATGACATAAACAAACAGTCAGATAGTCAACAAATAGACAGTCAATCAACAGACAGTCGAAATTGCTTGTGGAAATAATTACATATTTATGTATAATTGTCAGGTACTACCGCTAACAAAATATAAAACATTCTGTCACTTAAACGCTACTAAAATAACAGAGTAATAATTTGCGATAGTGACTTTGTCCGACAATTAACCCAGAGCTTATAATAAGCGCTGTTTTACTGTTATATTGTCTGTCGCACATTGTCTATCTGGCCATGCATTGTAAATACTGTTACAAAAATTATTTATAATTATTATTATTATGAGGGCCAAACGATCAACGGATTTTTTTACTCCGTATATACCGTAAATATAGCAGAACATATATAAGCAGAGTGAGAGAGTGCGTTTATTTTTTAAGTAACATGTATTTATTATTTATAATACGTGACGTGTTGTTAAAAAACATAAAAATATTGTAATGTGTAATCAGAATAAAGCTGTACGTGTATTATTCTAGAATATATTTAAGAAATATCCAAGCCAATTTTGTAAAAAAACTTCTTAGAAAATTAAAACTCAATTTTTCTCCCATAGCAGTAACTAACAGTGCGTATCCCAGATGGCCAGTCGTTAACTTCAGCGCGGGTATAAATCAAATGAATAGTCCACATTATCGGCTTTCGCCAGCCACCCGCTGAAACACTTCAAAGCGACTATAGAGGATTTTTTGATTGCTCTCACGACCAACGTTTACAAATTTTCAACTTTAATATTAACTTTTAGTGCGGTGATAATTATGTGCTGTAAAAGTTCATTTAATACTAGAATGTTAAGCAAATGTTATCTGCTATAAACATTTACGTCACTGGCGGGATTTCTAAAGATCCCTTTTGCTTTATTTAGCGAGCAGTCGTGTGCCGTAACTGCCAAGGGACCAAATCCCTTGACAGGCTTTAATAGCGAGGAAATAATAATGTTCTCTCTAAAATTGTACAAGTCTTTATATAACCAGCTCTGGCGTACAGCAAAAGAAATTTAAAACTGAAAATATAAGAATTTGATTTTCTGTTAAAAATACTACATAAAATTTCTTTTATGAATTGGTTATATGAATATGGTTCGCTGCCGGAAATCTATCGTAACATATGTGCTTGTGATTTTGATTCTTAATCTTGAAATTTACGATATTAATTTATTTGTATATATATATGGGTAGGTTTTAGAAAATTTACCAATTAAAATTTTTATAATGAAAATTGACGTCTTCAGATATACCAAAAAACTACATATTTTTACACAAACCAACATCTTTAAATAACGTAGTTATAAATTTTGTCTACTTTATGTTCGCCTTCAAAACCATTTTTCAACTTATGAAATGATAAATATAAAAAATGACAAATTATACATTATTTTTTCATTTTATTTAACTACAGGTGACCGAAGGGCTTCCTTGGCTAGCATCTTTGAAGGACCAGACTGATAGTCTGGTCCTTCAAAGATGATATCGATAGTCACTTAAGCCTAATATAGTTATTTAAAATTTTTCTTTCTTTTTTTATTTTTAATAGAATTATTTGTTTATATTCGAATGTGTTGATACAAACATTTAAGTAAATAATAAATTTTTCAAATATATTAGATTATTGCATATTGCAAAATATTGAGCATACTTCAAACATTCGAAACATTAAATAATAATAATAAACTATGTATTAATCCATTTATTATATTTTTATTTTAGTTAGCAACTGTGGACGTCCAATTGTAGAAATAATAGAAGATGTTTAAAGTCGAAGGTTAGAAACGAAATACCGAAACAGCGGAGAAGATTAATGGACTCAAAATTGCATCGCAGCTAAATGCAATAAACCCGGCAGGCATGGCGGCAAGCAGTGTTTTATTGCTTAGACATGTGACTGCGCCCTGTGACCCGATTTTATTCCGCAGGAATTAAATGCAACTGAATTTGCAACAGTGATAAAAGCTCCAGTTTCCTTGCGCCGTAAACACCGATGCGAAAATGATATCCGTTTTGTGTTTAGCATATTTGTAAGCGAGCAATATTATAAATGTTAAGGTTTGTGAATGTTTGCTATTTCCTTAATCTGTAATGGGCCAATGAAAATAGAAATTAGGAACGATGATAGCTTTTATTCTGGGTTTATACTACTATTTCACCAGAGATGTGCCAAGGTACAGTTTGTGTCAAACAAAACAATGGGATTATAAAATTTTAGTAGCTTAATTTAACTTTGATGAAACGGGGTGTAACGCGTTGAAAGCTATTTTTTTACATACTATTTGAAGCAATGCGCTTGCTACAAGCTTGGCTATATCATACATCTCTGGTGGAAAGGCAGCCATAATATGCTACTTGTTATAGCGCGGCTATAAACATAGAAAGCACTAAACGTTTAGGTAAGTTTTAAGTTATAACATGATTGAAATAACAATCAGTAATTATGACGTAATATGGCTTATTTTTGTTACTCTGTGCCTAATAATGTCATCGGAAATACTCACTCAGGCAAATATTTTTTTGTATGACAGATTAAAATATTTTTTTTCCATCGAATAAGTTCTTTCACAACATACTAATCGGGTGGAGCCGCGAATGAAAGCTAGTAGATTTTAAAGTACCTTTATACCAAAGTGTAGTCACATCAGCTTAAGCGATAACCATTGCCGCTATGGTTGCAAATTTTGGAAGCGCTCGACACACTAATCATGTGACACTGATGTTATCAGCTAAGCATTAATGGTTGCGGCGGGCTCTATATTGTGCCGCTTGCTGTGGATTATAAACTTGACTAGTTCACAAAGACTGATTACATATTCGTAAAATTCGGTATATAAAATAAAATATAATTAAAATTTGGAATATAAAAAAAAATGATACATAATACCAGGGATTCCAAAATATTAGTTATCCAAACTTCCCTCCTACACAACAAAATGACAACAATTTTTAAAGTTCTAATTATCTCGAATTAACAGATGTAATTATGATCGAAATTTCTATGCGTAGAACATTTTCTTATTTTAAAGCAAAATTTCTTTGAGACGGCATTTGTGACTCGGAAGGTTAATGTTTCATTTAGTTTCATTGAGTGCTGAGGAAAGGCTTTTTTTCTCGTTAAAAAGAAGGATATAGAGCGTAATCCATCAGGATTTTAAATGTCTCATCTTCCAACATGTGCATGCTTTCTCACGATGCTCTCATTCTACTTTTCAACAACATGAGAGATGTTTTCACGAGAAAATACTGGATATACTAAATGGTAAATATAGATTTGAACACCGTTATAAAACAAATTAAATAAATAGAAACCATTTCTTCTCGTCTTCTCATTAATTTAAGATTTAAGATGCTTGTTTTTTAATTCAACTATTATACGAACCCCATTAAGATCTCAAATACTTTGCAATAAAATTTTGCTGTAAAGAAATATATGTCTTAAATATATTTACAGATTTTAAACTATTATTTTTTGTATATTGTTGTGGTCTAAAGTAGTTTATTCTACACATCTATACTCTATTCTAATAATTATATGAAGCTTCTTTAAATGTAGTATACCGAAATGTTCACCACACATGTCAAAATAATATGGTAAGTGCCGAAAACGTAGATCAAACCACTAGGAATTGTTAGTCTCTTATATTAAAGCATATGAGATGGTTTCAAATATTTAAAAGGAAAAATATAAACAGATAGACGTATTTATTACTTTGGTTATTTTGGCATTTCATGAATCATTTTCGACGACTCTACAAAACAGAGTAGTACGAAATTAAACTATGGTTTAGTTTACCAGAAGCAAAGTCACAAAAAACAATAAATTTAATACTTATGTAATAATAGTAGTATATATGTAAATAAGTGAGTTTTCTTGCACCTTCTTATGCGTATTTACTCTTACTTGTTTATTGCAGCAAAGAAGAAAGAAAATATATAAAAACGCGAAAACCGAGAACCGACTTCAAACAAGTAGTCCACAAGAGAATTATATTTAATGTAAGAAAAACATGTCTGTAACCCAAAAAGAACAAGGGAACTTATTCAATTCAAGAAAGAGAAATAACAAACTGAATAAGACTGCTTGTAATGGAAAATTATTCGAAAGAGTTAATTCTTTCATATTTATTCCGAATTGCTGCCAGTCGTGTTACCTAACTTGTACAAAAAGGCCTTTGTATAGAGATGATTTTATTAGAATTACTGTAGCTGAAAGAAACTTTTAGTCACATCTCCTACTTAGTGTATAATATTACTTAATATGAGCTTCTGCCCACGACATCACCCACGTGATATCGATTGGTTTGCCTTTATTGTTATATCTTCAGCCATCGTCGTAACGTATTAGTTTTTAAGTAATATCACAGACTTTAAACCCTATATGTATTCATTAAAATTGAAATTATCAAATTGAAATAGTAGTTTATTTTGATTCTTGAACAAATAGACAATTAAAGTTTTATAATTCACATAAAAATAAACGCTTGAATGTTTTTGATTGATTTTGGAATTATTTAATTTTATCTTTACTAAATTGTGCAGGTATATTTCCTTTGTACGGAATCTCATTTATATTTAATTGTAATTGACGAAAATTTTGATTAATAAATCATAATAATAAAAGTCGGTCAAAGTGAGAATTACATTAATGCAGCATTCATTTATGAAATTAATTGCGTTCGTACATTATCTCAATACGCACAATAATATGTCATTCACGATCAAATATAAATGTGAACTCGATGACATCAATTACGTTTATAGCACTATCGGCGTTTTACTTTAAAATATATGTGCATAACGTATATAGTATATAATCTAGAGATAGTAAACAGTAATTTATAAAATAAATCTAATGAACTCCACAGCAAACTCATATCTTTTCTCTTTAAAATTATTTAGATTTTATCCATGACATTGTTTGAATTTTTTTTATCAGTTGTTGGTTTTTTACTGTCATGAAGTAATCTTTTGCAAAAGGAAAAAAACAAATTACACGAGTTCGTAATGACTTTGGGGAGTCGATAAGCTAATAAATAGTTAAGGGTGGATGGGTCGTCCCTTCTTCTCTATCTAAGGTCGCAGATGTCCATGTATGTGCGTCATTCGGATTGCTTTCGATATCTTCGCAATAAACGGAATATTTAATTTAAAGACTTTTTAAATTAGAAAACTATAAGATATAGTTTTCTAATCTAACAACGTAATTCGTATCATATATGCTGCCATATTGTTTGGCCTTCTACTTTTGAGAAGATTACAGGCATAGTACAATTAATTTACAATGGGTGGTGCTTGTGACGAAATGGCCAGATAGAAAAGTAAGTTTTAGACAGTCTTTCGCTATAACAAAATCTACATTAATATGAGCGAAACCGGGGGAATAAGCTAGTAACAAATAATTATTAGCTTGGTCAAAAATTGCGCTATTTGCAGCACATTTTTTATAATATATAATTCCAGTTTGTTAAGTATACTGTACACGTTCTAAATACATGTGTAATAAGCACTCGTATGTAATGCAACAAATATTTAAAACGAATTCATATATTTTCGTTTTGTTGGTACAGAATTCTTCGTATCAATTTATAGAGACTACGTGTCGTACAATCTATAAAAAATAAAACACAAAACCCAGTATATTTGTTATGTGGGGTGAAGTTGGGATAATCCCCCTGCAGCGTGGCGCCGGCCGGGGCGACAATGTGGACCAAATACCGACACTGCTGTCTCAGGCTCTTCGCACTACTGACTCCAGTTTTAAGTCTAAAAATCAATAAACGTTCGAGATTTGAATTCCTAATTTATGAGAAATTAATTAGAATTTTGATCATAAAGTAGGTCAAAGCGTAGTGTTGGAGTGAATTTGGGCTTCGTATTATTTTTCAATGAGATTATGAATAATAATTAGGTATCTATGGAGAAAGTAATATTTTTTAACCGAGTCTTATGTAATGTAAAATGTAATTAGAAATAGTAATATTTTAAAGGTATCGAAATAACTCTGAGGCGTATATTATTCCACATAATAATTTATTATATTGAAAATCTTACTTATTCTTTATATTGGTCATAAAATATCAATTACACTTATTACCTATAATTTATTTCATTTTACTAATAATCTTATTCTTTTTTTTTGTTTATACATATTTTGCATATAAAAGTATGTGTAGTTAAGATAGAAATATTTACAGATCTATATTATTATGCATAGATATCACTAATCCAAAATATACCGACCTTATATTTTTAGAAAGAATAAATAAAAAGAAAAGCAAATAAATGTTGAATATAAAAAGACCTAAATGTATCGATAAGCTATATAAAGGCTCTTAAACTATCCAACCCTAAATGAGCTTCGTGTTTCATTTGAGATTTGTATCAGGTTGCTACTGAGCTACCCACATTATGTGGCTTCGTGCGCTTCATAGGGTTATCGGACGTTTAATACTTTATTTAATTTAAGATAAGTCCCGTTTTTCATACAGTCACATTATAATGTATGTACCTCACATTATAGAAAATAGCAGTAATTTCAAAAAAATCTTATTTATATTTTAATAAAAAGTAAAATGTAGTAGTTTTGGGGTAACATAATAAATAAGTATATGCTTAAAAATAAATATTATAAACTTGTGAACGTCTGTATATAATAACATAACAAAATCGGAATTCCATCAAGCAACTCTACATTCATATAAATATTACATAACAACAATAACTGTAACACAACGTCATATTACTGTAAGCAACAGGACAATTATGCATGCGCTATCGATAATGCAACACGATTTCATTTTGAAAATAGGTTTCTGATTTTTTTACAAAAACGACACAAATCAACTGTCAAAATGTATTCGAAGTTATAACCTTCTAGTATGAAATAACTATTTAAGCGTAACTATCTTCATAAATTGTATTCAAAAATGAAATTAAATTCTGTTGTTTTAGAACAAAACCTAATTATTGTAGTTAAAGCAATATATACGATCAAATCAAATTTATTGAGTAAAATATGTATGTTCTAATGTAATATGTATATATGTTCTTGTAGTTAAGTCTTGAAATTACATGTATAATATAAAACTAATTTTATTTATTTATTTTTATTTTACATTTTATTATACGCCACTTATATACACAGTATCCTAAAAACCTTATTATATAAGTATGATTATAGTGTAATAGACATAGGATTTTTCACACAGTCAGGAACAAGTCAGGAACTAAAACGACCCGATATAAACGGCGCTTTGATATTGCGGAGGATCAATAGGTCGAGCTCAAAATAAATGGAACAATGGGCGAGACGGTATCAGTGCTTAAAATGCTTTCCATGTTCGGACGCGTCCGGTGACCGACGATCCGCCAGGAAGTAACACATGGATGTATAATCGTTTCATTTTATCTGGCTATGTTCAAATATTTTACTAGTATGAAAAATAAGGGTCATTTCGAAAATCATTAATTTCACTTAAGAACAGGATGTAAGCGTTTGACTTTAGATTGTATTTACGATAAGTCACATGATTTTGTTCTTAATATAAAATATTGTAGAAGGTATTTCGGTTGTACCTACATATTTTATTCACGAAAACGTTTTTTTTTTTTTATAATAAATTTTTCTTTTTTTATAATTAGTAAATTTTAGTTTATTTGTTAGACACAAAAAATAGATGCATTTAAAGAAAAGGAAAAAATAAACAAGTAATATAATAAATATTATAAGGGGTGTATCGTAATAAATTATATACGATAAAAAGTTATTAGATAAAAACGATAAATCTTTAGACTAACAAACACACTTACGATCCATACCATTTTAATGTAAGGGTGCCCCTAAAGTATCGTTACTCAGCAAATTGTAGCTCTAATGCATCTCTCCCCAAAAAATCTTAAGTCCCGGATGTAGCGATAGAATAAGGATTGATTTTAATAAAGTTTTCAAAAATATTTTAATTAAATCAACTTAATCATTATTTTATTAATTCATTAACACGCATAGATAAAAAAAATAACAAACTCTGAAGTATAATTACGCACACTTAAAACATAACAGGTTTTAGATATTGGCATATATTTAATCTAAAAGTTGTCCGATGGGTCATATGAACTTAGGATGTTACTCATCGACATGTAGTTAAAATTATTGCAAGTTAATAGGCAATAATTGTTCTGAATTACGGAACTCAATGAGTGTGGGACTGACCGTGCTAATTAACTATAGACATGGTTTATTAAGTAACGGTACCCTTCAGAGAGTTTGAACTTTATACTGTCGTTTTGAGTTGAAGCTTATTAGAAACTATAAAACTGGCACAAGTATTTTCACTATATATTTATTTGTAATGGTCTAAAACAACTGACAAGACTTTTAAAAAAGTGGAAAACGATTCTAAAAGTAAAATAAATAATTATGCATTTATTTTATTTTTAAACCAAAGTAGATACTGAGCGATTTTAATAAAAAAAAATTATGGGACCAATAGAAGATACTCTTTTAAGCAAAAAGGAATAAACTAAATCGCTCAAGGCGTTTTCGAGTAAATTTTTTGTAGGCCGGTTAGTGCTAGCAAAAGTAGACAGCAATACCAAATTTCTTATACACCAGCAATCAGCATCTTCACTGAACAAAAACGTAGTTATTAAAATAAAAAATATATAAATTAAAGAATTTTTTTTCCAAGTGTAGGCTGGTATATTACGATAGCAAATACAAAAATAGTAATATTAATGCAATATTAAAAAACCTGTTGCTAAATAAATAACACATGGATTTCCATTGCATAAAAGCAATCCAATCTCTTAAGCACATATGGTGACTTCATAAATCTCACGTCAGATCGGCAGACGGGCTGTGTCATAAATACGCTGGGTATGTATGTCAAAACATGGGGATTTAGGCGCTGTCTCCCGCGCCGGAGAGTGGGCCAGTGACGCCAAGTGAGATAATGAAAAAAAAGATTTATGACCAAATGTAATAAAATTTTATTACTGTCCATTCCACCCCTATTCCTATGTTACAATATTAGCCGCATACACATTTTATCGCTTATTATTTTTTTAGTTTATTGTGTCAACTATAAAAGAAATTAAATTGACCCGATACAACATTCCACGCCAAGCCAGGGCGGGATTCCATTTTGATCGATGCCACAAAAGTAGGTTCGTTTAAATATCTTATTATTAAAATGTACATCAGCGGATGAGAAAGCAAAATGTAGCCAAGTATCTTTTGCCAAAGGGGTCGTGATCGTAAGTCACATTTCCATAAAGTTTCCAGCACAAAATGTGGTGTTGTAATATCGTGGGCTTGAATACAACCAATTCTAACGCACCGTGGATGACACCCTCCCCATCCCACTGAGTATTCGTCCTTCGCCTCTTTGACCCAATTACACGCAACATATTACATTTTTAAGCTCTTGCATATATCTACTGTCACATTGAATAAAATATTTTGCAAGAAAAACTCACATTAGTCTGGATTCTCAGATAATAAGTCTCAGACCAATAATTTCAAGTATTGAGTTCAATGTCAGTGTCGGGTCCAATTAAAATGGCGCCACATCTCAACATAAAACCTATTATATAACTTTACAACCATGAAAACATTCAATTAAAATGAGTAATACTATTCAATAGCTTTCTTTTCAAAATATTTGATTAAAACAATCAAATATTGAAATTACCCCTCAGAGACGAAAATAGGGCTTAGGGTGCAGCAGAAAAGGGCTTCTGCGCGACTTAAAGTGCAATGGCTTGAATTAGTTATTCAGTTGATTATGAATCCCCTACAGCTACTCTATCATTATCGTTTTACTGAGCGCACGTGCCGGCTCTGCAAAGCAGCCCTCGGGCCGTCAAGGTCGATAATTATAATCTACGCAGTCTTTTGTCCTTTCTTTTCGACTTCTTTTGTTACATAAAAACAATGTTGCTTCTAACTTTTTGAACAATATGCCCCAGTTATTCAGTCATTTTTGTTATGGTTATTTTCGTATCGTAAGTTTTCATTGCGAAAGAATATTTTAAAGAACTAGAAGGTAATCCGAAATAATAAAAGTTGGTCACTACGATTTTGAAAGCTAATTAGCTTAAAAAACTCCTTAAAAACCTTATGGAATTAATTGTAAATTAAAACTTTTTCACATTTAAGAATCTCTTTGTACTTAATTGATAAAAGACTGGTGCTTTCAAGTTAAACTAGAGCGGAAAAAGCAATCTTACAACTCGAAACCAATTATAGATCCTCCTCGTACTTAGTTGTATAGTGTTTGAGATATATCTTCACAATTAAAATCCAATGTAAGTCAATGAACCAAATACGCCCATTGTCCAACAAAACTTTAATTACAAAATTTCTTCAGAAAAATAAAATAGATTCAGAAATTATAATAGTACAGAAATATCTATTTAACTGAAATTAAAGAGGTCATATCTTTTATTTCGCCACTGTTACTTGATAAAATCAGTTTTAAAAATTAACTCACAAATTCAATGAAAATCATAAATTGAAACTTACATGTCTCTTCTACATGACCAATAACAATTTAAAATGGAAAATACTATGAAGAAGTGTCAAAATTCAAACAAAATATTTATGAGAACACTATTAACAGTATATGTATATTAGATTAATTTATATTGCGTGTATTAAACTGTATTATATTACGAGTTAATATCAGTTGACAGGGTAAAATGCTAAAAAACCGCTTCTGCAAAATATGTAGAGTGCCTCCACTAGTGATACTACAAGAACCTCTTCAGTAAATTGAGCGTTTATATAACCGCTTTTATTCCCAGCAGTCAAAGTCAGATCTTTTTGTATTTAAATTTTATATGTTATTACTTTACTACCAAATATAAATAAAACAGAACATTCTGTACGCGTCAATAAATATATTCAGTTCCATTTCTAGAAACATTTTTTGACAATTTTTCAAGTAAATATCATCCACAATATATAGTTTTAATATTACTAACAGCATAATTACATCATAATAGTAATAGATCATGAAATAATGCCTACGTTATTTAAAAAAAATGTGACCATGGCTAGGCTAGTAGTGTGCAATATTAACTATAAGACCTTGTCAGAGCAATTATTTGGTTTGTGACAGTTATAGCCTTGATGCTGAAAACAAAAGAAATTGAGCAGATTTTTTCATTTAAGAAAAAAAAGTTTTTAGCATACTGCTACTGCATACTGCTAAAAACTTTATTTATTCAATTAACTGTTAGTTTGTTAAAAATGAACACATTTTCACTAAAAACAATAAGGAATTTTAAATACATAGGCTTTCTTCCTATGATAGAGAAAAAAAAGATGAAGAAATTCTTAAGATGCTTTCCACAGTATTATGTAATGTTTTATTTATTTATTTTTTATAGTACAATATAGGACCTCGCTTATTTAATCAGTGTAATGACCACTAATGCAATATATATCATATTTAGTACTGGATAAGTGATCGGAATGATTTCATTAAATATTTTAAAAAAATTGAATAGAAATAGTATTTGAATTAAATCCAATATTTACAAAACTACAAAGAGAGTCATGATAATGTTTCGTTACCAAATAAAATACTACATATTATAAAAATGTTACCGTTTTTATTTTTGCATTAATGAGGTTCCGTATAATGTAGGCAAGGAATGCGGGAACTTGTGTAATATGTAACACGATCCGGATTGTTTTAGGCTCCAGGGGAAAATTAAATAAGATTCATTTGCACCTGGGAAATCTCGTTTGCGTAGAATACTTTATAGTTTATTTAGCGATATTAAAGTATAATACAAGATGCTACGTAGTCTAAAAAAAAAAAAAAAAGCCGTGATCATTACAATAACGTAAAAATATCCTACAAGACTCTATCTATTCATAATTTCATGTTAAAAATGTATCGATGATATAATAATAATAATTATTATTGTTCGTTAAATGTTCAGTCAAAATCGTTCAATTTGGGTTACGTCAATAAATTATGCACATTTACCGATGTTCACAAGAAGGGCAATAAATAAATAGGTTATCTTTAAAGATAAAGGCATTCAGCCGTCACGTCACCCGTGAATGAAAGAGAGCAAGAATGAAGCAGTAAATGTCACTACCATTTGCGACCAAGACCCTTGATCTTTTCGGGTAAAGTAATGTACACATAAAAAAAATAAAAAAGGGAGGAAAACTAGTAGTCTAGAAAGACTGAACATAAAAATTCGGCTTTCAATATTACGACAGTAAAACCTTTTACTTTAATAATATTTCAAGATTTTGTGAAAACGTTTATCAATTTATACTTTATTTATATACGAATTATAGAATCAGATTATAGTTAATTATAGTTTCTCAAGTTTTAACTTTCAAGTTAATTGAAAGAAGAGGACAATAAAAAATAATACTTGTGTCGCCAATCTATACTCTGCTTAATATGCGTTGGCGCAATCCGAAGAGTGTAAACACACCACGGCACAGATGAAAGCTGGCGCCCCGCTACTTATCGGATCCCTGCAACCATTCGGTGTGCTTACTGTCAGCACCCCAAAATAGACTTTCTGACGAAAATAACGAAATTCCATGAATTCCAAGGTCGTAAATAATGATATGTAACATATTTTTCATGTATACAATGAAACGAATAACTTTTATGACAAGGATTTTTTAATGTTCTAACGTTCGACGAAGATTAGTAAAATAACGAAAACAAAATGATGTATTTATTAATAACAAAATAATAATTATTTCAAATTGCTTTCAGTCTGTTAACATGAACAGTTAGATCAACTGGTATTGGAAGATAAATTTAATAATATAACTGGGCAGCGCTTGGATTAAGTACCTACAACAAGTCGATGGGAATTTAATGAGCCTGGCTGTGGGATCGTTAGGATCTCTCGTTTTTATTAACCTTCTATCAATCTCGTTATATAAATGACTACGATATTTTACGCCTTATTCATACTATTTAAATAAAATACCAGTTTTAGTGAAAAGAAATCTATGCAAGAATTTTAAAAATAAAATCTGTGCTTAGATGTTGTTTGTAAAAAAAATCTTAGAGGCCAGGTGCGTTAAGCATCCGCCTTTTGAGTTGAAAAAAGTGGCAGTTGCAACGCGGGCTCTATATATCTCGTCTTAATACAGCGCCAGTTAAAAACGTTAAATATAAGTTGAAGGTAAAGAAAGTATGTGAGATATATATTTATGTACGTTTTGTAGGACATACACATTTCGCACATTTACTTGCTCTTACTAGCGTTTCAAGAATCTGCTAATAATTGGTATTCAGATGCGACAAATTTCTAGATTTTGTATAGAGATTTCCATGTGAATCCACGTTCCGCAAAATTTTTGAACGCTCTTCTTAATTAGTATAGGTTATAAAATATTTCGATTTTATGAGGAAATATAGTAACAGAATCTATTTAAGGAATACTTATATACATAAATTGTAATGATATGTTAAATTTAAATCAGTTGTAGTAATTTTGCGTTCATATCCATAACTTTCATATTAAATATTAATCTGACGCTTGTCGCAAACATTATTTATTTGTTCTCATCTCATCTCGTCTCATTTTCTCTATGTATTGGCTATAAAAACTAATAGTAGAAATTGCTCATTGTCGTTAAAGATTGCAGAGTTATATAATTGGACTCTGAGACGGATCGAAATACTCTATTTTATTACTTTTCTGTCTATAAGTATCAGTTTTATATAAAAATATTTGAACTTACAGTACATATATATCTACAAACCACCATATACATCGGTATTGCATACGCTTAAGTTTCGTCGTCGGCTCAAAGTAAAGTGATGTCAAAATATATAAATGATTGATGAGGACCCTAACCAAAAGAGAAAATTTTCTGTAACTTTTTCACGTAAAAAACTTCGTGACTTATCAAACTGTTCGAAACAGGGTTTTGTCAGATTACTGAGAGAGAAATAAGAAATGAAGTTTTATTGAATACTAGTATAAAGAAAGTAGAGTAAAAAAGTGTTTGAATATATTTCTTTTTGTACGTTATATTTCTTAAAATACTCTGGCAATTTTAATTTTTTATGTTTTAGGGTGTAATTTTTTTCTGTTGATGCAAGTGGTTAACGTAATGCCACGTCTAATCTCCATAAAATTTATATAATTGTGTAGAGCTTTTGAAACCAAAAATGCATTTAATCCACGTAGAGATGCATACATACATATATGTTGCTAAGATGTAGTCGGTTTTGTTCAACATATATCTTTTTTAAAAAAATTAGAAAAACTGGCTCACAACATTGAGCCATGTGGTCAATGTACTTTTTTTACTCTTGGCCAAACAATCCTCTGTAGTCTACCTGCATTCAACACCTGTCGCCGATTTGTAATGGTTTTTTATAGTTGGACCTTAAAATGTTGATTTGAAGTGGAGTCTCTGATAAAATTATACTAAATTTCCCATTAACCTTTACGTGTTACCTTGCTTTTATTAACGTTACATTATATTTATATTAGCGAAAAGTCTTATTTTTTTTACACAAACACTTATATTTTCATACTTTTATGCTATTTTTCTTATATATATTATTTAAACAATAAAAGTAAGTTATTTTGATCTTTTTTTTAATTATTACGTTTTATTATCTTTTAACGAAAAAGGGCGAAATTTAAATTAATTCTTAAACGAAATACTTTTATAAAAAAATCTTACAATTATAATTAATGGTAGGTACGTTACACAATCAATCATACAAAATAAGATAATAAATGCGAAAGTTCACGAGGGTGTATATTTATTACATCTTAACCACGTAATGGCTTTTATGATAATCGGAATGGATATACTAAGATCAAATATGGATATAGGTACATATCTGTCGTAAGTATATGTAAATGTTAATCTATATAGATGAAAACATATGCTACTTTTTATCCCGTGGGAGAAACCGGGGGCGTAGCTACTTATTTTATGTACACAAAAATATATTAATTTACTGTATTTCAACTAGCTTTATTAAGTATAAAGCCACCTAGTGTCAAGATTATTACTCGTAGATATTAATTTATAATTCTTATCGTTTTCAGACAGATTACGTTTTATTGTGAGCGTTTTAATTTTTCATTGGCGTCTTTCACTTTATTTCATATACTATTAACATGCAAATAACTCAACTAAATCAATCCTCTTCTATAAAGTACATATGTACAAAACTATTAGTTAAAGCTATGAGTTTTTTTTACGAATTTTTGTATAATTTCTTAGCATATTTGAGTAATTACCAAATCTACACATATCGAACAATAATTTTCATACACATTATAAACAACAAATTTATTAGAAAGTAATTATAACGATCCTTACCTGTCAATAACAGCAAAACTAGACGCCGCATTTTGGTATCCTTCTCGTTGATGAGCAAGTTTAAGATCGAAAAATTTACGAAGGAGGCATTGCCATCGTCTCGTCAGATAAACTCGGTCAGGCTAATGTTTACGCGACTCAGCTGACGTCCTCGTATTACGCTCGCTAATCAACCACACACTTGCACACTGCGGGACCCGTACGCTGCAGTGTCAACGGCCACAAGCTTACGAGAAAAACTAGTCACTTGGCGAAAGCTGTCCTCCCTGGGAACGAACGCGATGCGTGAGCACGTACCGATTTATCGAAATAATTTATTCATTCATGTTTCGAGATATCGAGTCCGAAAGCTAACTGACAGATCTCCTCTGTGATGAAAACATTACACATGGCTCGAGCGGCTACGAAAGCTTCGGTCGCGCGCGATCGCAGCGCACGGCGGCTGACTCGCTAGTTGCGTGAGTGGGCCGGCGGCGGGCAGGGGGCCGGGGGCCACGCCTGCGCACCTCGCCCGCACCGCGCCACCTACAGTATTGACCGACGACGCCTCCTTTCCACATCGAACATCCTTAACTAGGTACTAAGAATTCTCCTTTGAAGATTCTCTTAATTCCTTGCTCCGATCTAGATACGCCACGTGTAAATTTATGACGCGACTTGTTAAAATGAAGCACTTTTAAAAGCATAATTATTGGTTTTTATGTTGAAAATAATGTAAATTGGTAATTGATTAACCATTAATTTATCCAATAAAAATATAACTATAGGGCTCCATTTTATACTTAATAATTTATTTAACATTTCTTACACATTGCATTTTCCATATTACGAACCGTTACATTTAAATTGCCTGAAAAAAGCTCATCGACATATGAACGCTTGACTTACATAAGTATAGCACCATTAAGTAGTAACAATATTTGCTCGAGACTTGATCGGGCCTACTTGGACTAGTGCCTTTAGATGGAATGCGCATTTTATGACGTCATCCGATGCTCATTCCATGCCAGCTTGAAAAGCTAATAAATACAAAATACACTTCTTCCTCTTACATATGTATAGATACGACAGTAAAAGAATTTCATTTAAATACATAAAAGCTTCTTTTTTCAATTACATAAGTTGTAATTTTAATTCCAATTTCCATATTTTTATTAAATGTAGATAACATTAAATTATAATTGATGTTAAAATTTAAATCAAAACCAAAACGTAAACATTTAAGTTACGCATAAAATATTGAAGTAAAAAGTGCCAATAGCTCCATCTAGTCAAAATTTTACTTTTAAAGAACTTGTTTGGTCCAGAAATAAGAGACAAGATAGAGATTCGCAATCCACGTGTAAGGTACATTGTACATTGCCAATCAGAGTGTGCTGGAACTAATACAGATGGCGTAACTTTGGATTTATATTTCATTTTTCATATTTCGTTTTCGTCGGTTATTCTTATCCTTACTAATATTATAAACGCTAAAGTTTATATGTATGGATCTGTGAATGATTGTTACTCTTTCACGCAAAACTACTGAATAGATTTTTATGAGACTTTACAATAATATAGCTTATACATTATATTATGATAATAACACATAGGCTATATTTATAAAGATATTGTGTGAATTGTCCAAAATATAACGATAAGCGTCAAGTAAGTAGGAAAAATTCTGCCATCTGTGAGCTATTCTAGTGTGCACTGCAAAATAATGTAATGTAAACCTATGAATAATGTATATATAATGTAAATGTTTATCTTGATCGAGGATCTCTCAAAGTCGCTCTGTATATCTCTTACGCCCTCACGACTAAACCGCATAAACAATTTTGATGAATTTTAGTATAAAGATATATATAGGACCCTGTTTGCCATAAGTGTGGCGCGCCCATCGACACGGCACGTCACACCGTGGAAGAATGTGCCACCTAGAGATCCCAGCGCCAAGCCCTAGTGGCGATAGCAGGTGAAGATATCTCGCTGGTGATTCATGCTATGCTTAACATCGAGGTATGCTGGTTGGCCATGGTCTCCTATTGCGAGTCTGTTATATCGCTAAAGGACGCTGCACAAAGGGAACGAGAAGCGAACGTTAACCCGATCCGCAGAAGATGACTGGGAGGAAGATGAAGGCGTTATACATACGTACCTTCTGCGTCCTCCATAAGAGAGAATGCTCTCGGTGCCTGAGAGCACTCTCTTTACCTGGGATTAGGGACCTATCCTAGCGGACCAACCGTCGCGACTTCACGGTAGCATGCGCATGCGATCACGTGACGTCTAAGATGATGAGGGCACCGCTGGGATTTAATGGGTTGTCTTGTGCACTTGGTTCCAGGAGTCCCACATACCCGTCTGATCTCCCCCCGGCGGTATGTATAAATGTATTCCCCAGCGACAAAAAAAATAGGACACTATCTGGTTGACGTCCCGATCGAGATCAGTACTAAGATACTACTGTAATCAATAATTATACTAGTATAAAATTCACGACCGCTGCCGCACGCGCGTGTCGTAGTGGTAACGAACGTACCTACTTGTAAGCAGTAACACTGCTAGTAGAGGGTTCGATTAACGCTCAAGAAAAAATATTTGTTTCCATGAGTATATCCAATACATAATTCTCGAATAATCTAAGTGATTGTTCTCATGGGTTGAGAGAGGTAAAAAAAAGTTACTCTGTGAAAAATGACTGTCCCGCAGGATAAGTGTCTAGTTTGAGCTTTTCGTAAAATTTACTACCATTAACATTTCAACGTAACAAAATTGTAGCCCGCACTCATACAATATAGGAATCCAACCAATCTCTTACACTTTTGTTGCAATCCACCTATCACTTTATTCACAAATTTATACCTCTGTTAGACCTAGATGGCGCTAATTCAATCCCATATAAATATATATTTATTAACCGCAATAAAAAAAAGATGGATTAAATGATACGAAGGAGAAATATCACGAACTACATTATGCATAGGTAAATAAATATTACATTTTTACAAATAAAGTGTCAAAAACCTTATAAATCTCACTTGTGCCAATAATATTCAAGATCAAATTTAAATATTAGTTTTTAACCGACTTCGAAAAAGATGCCGGTCCTTTGTTCGGCTGTATGTATTTCTTTTATGTTTGTTCTCCGATTTGCCGATTATGGACCGATTTTAATTTTTTTTTGTTTGAAAAGGTATACATACTTCCAAGTTGGACCCCTTCTCATAAGGATCTGATTATGTGATCCTGGGGAAATTGAGGTAAGTCTTCAAATATTATAGACACTTATACCGGTTTCAGTATTTTTGATAATAACTCGTACATTTGGTCTCGGGTAGGCAAATTTAGTGAAATGGAATTGATGATGAAGATCACGGATGGACCCGAACTACTGAATAACATGTATTTCACGGGTTGCGATTTGATCCCTATAATATGACTGCTTTTATGACGATAGAAAATATGACTGAAGGAGCAGGAAAGCAGTAACCAAACCGCGAGGGACAGCTAGTTTAATAAAAAGTTTAATCAAATAATAAACGAAATATTTAAAGCTTTATCGGAAAACGAGTAAATTGGTGAAACTACCTAAATATAAATCCAGTATTCCTTTGAAGTTGTAGAGTAAACAGTAAAACAAAATGTATACTTGTATCATTTACTTATTTATCAACTTGAATACTACTAAAAATATAGTATAAACCTACAATGTACATACATAGTAATATTTAGTGAAAAACAGACAAATAAGTTTTATACAGATCAACTTTATGAGGCTCTATTAACTCGACAATGCACGGTAAATAAGCGGGATATAACGTTTGTGTTCTAGAATAACTAATAAATTCAAAGTATAAATAAAGCAGAATATATATCTTTACTTTATTTAATAAGAAATAATAGAAAATATTTTATTCCAATACATTTGCCTTTTACTGGTTCAAAATATTTTTATAAATGTTATATTATCCAATACCTATAAAATACAATTTCGTAATTTAAATATTTCTTCCACACCATTATTTATTGTGCAATGTATTTTTTTTTTTTATTATTATTTAACTTCACTTGTATGTTTTTTATTTTGAATATTTCACATGTAAATTGGAATATTTTCTTTTATAATACATTGATATTTAAATTTGTCAATTGAAATAATATCATATAAATACTTATGTATACACTTATGTATGTCTGTGTTTTTTATATGCAAACTTAGTATATTGATGGAGTACCATGTCCAGCATACAATTTATAATGTCGCTTTTCATATAATATATCTGTCTATTTTTCTTCTAATATAAATTTACATCTAAGATACACTATTCTTCGTATTTAACCTAAGTCTCGCCCAGGCTTGAACAAATTGCTTTTTAATTTCAAAGGCGATAACAGCTGCTGCCATTCCAGTATTTAGACTGTCAACTCCTTTCTGCAATGGTATATTTAACCGAAGACCATTTTTATTTGCCGCTAATCTGTAATATTTAATGATATTTTAGTACACATAATAAAAATATAGCCGATTTCTAGTTGTCTATAAATTATTATTAAATACGCATACAGATTCAAAGTTTAAATCTATCTTATAATGAACAAAGTAACAATAAGTATAACCACTTACAACAAATGAAATTAGGTATGTATTCTAAAATTTTTGTTGAAAATTGGTATACGTGTGATGTATAAAGATGTCTAGCAATTAGTTGATTATGTCAATATCTAAATTATTGCAAGATATATTTTTAATTATTATGAGAGATCTGTAATAGAGAGCAATGAACCTAGTTTTAATATTGTTGCATAAACACAACATATAAAAGTATAGAAAAAATATAGCACCTGTAACTATTTTCACTTATTCCTTCAGTTTCTCCCCCTATTATAAGTGTAACATGCTTCAAATTGGCAAAATCTACACTATAATATGGCACTACTGGTATACTATTATCTATTACATTCTCTGTTTCCTTATCATCTGATATGTTTGTGTTATTATCTGCGACAAATATTGATGTATTGGGTTCCAGTAGTTTAGGCAATTCCTCCCAATCAACAGAAGTATGTATTGGTTGTCTGAAATGAGCCCCTGATGCACTTCTTATTACTTTTGGATCCCAAAGATCAACGCAGCCTAGAACAGTAAATAATTAAATAAAATAAATAAGCAAATGCATCACGGCCCCCATTAAGATCACGTGACCTTGTGTCGGGGGTCCGGAAATACTTACAACACAAACACAAACACCCAGACCAAGACAAACATCCATATGGCCAATACAGACATTTACCGTGAGCGGGGATCGAACCCACGACTGTTGGCGCTTAAGTCATCTGCAGAGACCACTGCGCCAACGTGTCTATGAATAATTTATCAATGTATATAAAGTTCAGCAAAAAAAGGCAGCTTTTTCTTTAGCAAATTACAGAAATGAGATCTTATAATGTCATAATAACTGTTCTATAATAATCCTATCATTAACTTGCGTGTGGTTTTTGTGAAAATATAATTAATATATTATGTAACGTACATAACACAACATAATAAGTATGTACTGATCTAATTTTCTTATACTACTTCAATATAATTTTAACATTTGTATTTAATGAAGATATAATTAGAAAAAAGAATACCTTTTGTAAGTAATATCTTTTCACTACCAACTCCCACAGCGGCTCTCAGTATTGCACCTAAGTTGCCAGGTGTACGAATATTATCACAAATAAGCTGTAACGGTATGGGTTTTGAGAGTCTCTTGATGTTTTCAGCAGTAGGAATTTCAAATACACCTGAAACATGTTCGACCAAATGAATCTATAAGTGTGTCCACTAAACTTTTTATGCATAAATTGTGTATAAAATGACACAAGTTATATGACAGAATAAAAATATTTATTACTAATATCCTAATGGATTATATATGAAAGGTTTAAAATGTGATTACTTACGAAAATTATTTTCATTTCTGTGACAAAATATATGTATTTATATTCTAAATAACACCACATAATAATTTGAAATTACTAAAATAATGCTTGTGTGAGCTTTCAAAGTAAATTTTTATCAAATCTATTTCAATTAATTTAAGTAACTGACTAACCAAAAATTCCTGGTGATGTTTCCACATTTGACCATAAGTCTATTTCTTTATATGGAATTTTATAGAATTGAACTCCAGTTTTTGGTAGAAATGGTCTTAAATTATTTAAATCTTCCGTACGGCTAAATATTACATATTTCAAGTTACAATTTGCTTCCAAACCATCGACAATCAACCTCCAGCCCTCTACCAACATCTGTCCATTTCTTAATCTATCTTTTTTTGACTTCAATTTAACAAGAAGATTGCTAGAACAGATATTATTCAATTATCACATTAAGTAATATTAAAAAAAAATGATTCTTATTATATTAATCAGTTTTAAATTTACTATTTGTCACATCTTTACGTCACATGTACAGCCTATAGTACAAATATAATATAAATATTATATATAATTTAAATGTTACTGACAATAAAATTAATGTGTTTAATTCTTTGTAATTATTAAGTTACATTTTTTGTTAATTTTGTATTAATTTAAGTTGTTTTTTACTAGTTAGATAATAATATTCTTTTATAAATTGCTACTCTATTGCTTGTATCTTGCATGGCATGAGTTTATAATATCTGAACATGTTTATATTAAAATCTTAAGTAATAAAATAAACTCACCTAATTCTTCCATCATTTTCCTTTAATTTTTCGTAAATAACTTCACCTTGATCATCAAAAACTTTTTTTTGACTCAAATAAAATTTTTTCTTTTTTATTGCTATTTCTTTTTTTTCTTTAATCTCCTTAAATTTTTCTTGGTTAATTACCGGCGCTACTGTTTTTTCTTTTGTTTCGTTTTTTTCGTTATTGCATTTTTCAAAACCTTTAGCACCTATATCAATAACTTGTTCTTCTTTTAAACTCACATGAGAATCAGGTTCAAAAGGTAATATAACTTTAGCTGGTTTCCTATGCATCCATCTTCCATATAACCTAGCAGAATACCATTTTGGTATTTGTTGCAAAAAATACTGCGAGAAACAAGAGATATTCCTACTCATGATTATTATAGTTTCTTCTATTGTATGTATTAAATATTATCAAATATTCCAAAATAATATCTATAAAGATTAATATTTCAAATTCAATCAATTTAAAATGTCAAAACATAAAGAGTCATGTCAAATTTCAATTAAAGTCAAAGTCAAATGACAAATTGACACAATTTAGGCCTCCTACAGGCGTTACGAAAAATCGTTACGATTGGACGATATAGTTTAATCTGCAGTTTTCGTAGTGCCCTCACACGTTACTTAAAACTGTGCGATTATTCTTCCGTTGGCTTCGACTGATGACGCGTTAGCAGTTGTTGAAGTAGTATATATATTCGACAAAAATAGGAAAAGATAGAAAAGATCATTCGTAAAGTGTATAGCAGGCCATAGATTGAATATATAATTGTGTTTACGACTTTACGCTTGTGGGTTCAAGCTTTTTTAAGACTGAATCTTTCAGATTTTAGGGCACTATTTTCACTTGCAATTTAAATGTTTCATTTCAGTTTTATTCTCTAATGACGCGTATTATTTTAACATATTCTGATTGTGGATAGAATTGAGTTTTAAAACTATTATCACACTTAACATGTATTATTTAAATGTTATATTAATAAGTACTTATAATTTATATTTTAATTATTATTATAGTTGTCTAATTATTTTCAATTACCCATATATTTGGTTGTGGCAACGTAAACAAAGCCTTTTTTAATTTTTATTCTGTTTTTATAGTTGCTTTGACAACTGGAAAATAACCAACAATCGACCAATCAAATTTCGATACGAAGAATACTTTTGAACACTTTTGATCTGTGGTCGTCAGCTGAATATTATCGTGTTTATGCGTAGTAAATGTGTTTATTTTTATATCGCTAGAAACGGAAGACAAAATGGCAACAGGAGTAAAACCTCGTGATGAAGAATCCACCCTTACAAGATCCGATTTAGAGGCAATACAAGATGCAATGAAAAATAAGAAATTTCGAGATCTTCTAACCGAGTACTGTGATGAAGTACGTGACCCGGCGAATCAAGCCATCTATCAAAAAGAAATGACCCAACTAGAGAAGGAACGTGGTTACGACGTAACATTCATTAATCCAAAGGGTGGTTATGTCATTAAAACAAGTGTGGCTGGAGATAGAAAAGCTTTCATCAATATTTGCAGCAATGATAACGTGGACAAACCGTCGTGTAGTGTTCAAGAACTAAACGGACAGAAAGGTATGAACTGGCAACTTCCGTATACAATAATTCCACCACGAGAAGATTTTAATCATAAAAGAGAACGCTGCATTATTTATGATGTAGTTTTTCATCCCGATACATTGCGCATGGCTGAGGTTAACAAACGATTCCGTGAGTTAGTAAACAAAACTGCTTTTGATGGACTCCAGAAAACCTATGGAATTTATTTCGATAGTAATAACTGTCGTTTTCCGAAGTCATGTTACAAAGGTACGACTATACCGGCTGTTATTAGAAAAGAAGATCCCAACTTTAAACCTACAGATGATGATGAAAATCAAGATGTCTCACCTGAAATCCTAGACAAACTATACCCTCAACATATATACTCAGAAAATAAAGACCACTTACAAGAAAAAGTCACAAAAGAAGAACAACACAGAAAAAAAGCGAAAAACAGTAAAAAAGAATATACACATTCCTCTGATAAGGGTTACACAGCACCTAAATATGTAATAAAACAACAAAAAAATGTAGATTTTCAAGACTATACTTACCACAAAGACAGCAAGCAGTATTCTGCCATTCCATGCAATTTAACCATTGAAATTAATTTACCGCTTTTGTCATCAACCAAGGATTGTGTATTAGATGTTCGGGAAAGAAGTCTCACTCTGATCTCGGAAAAACCTGCAAAATATAAACTCAACCTTAACCTCCCTTATCCTGTTAACGATGAATATGGAAATGCAACCTTTGATAAAACGAAACATTTATTAATTGTAACATTACCAGTGGTTAGGAAGAATATGTCTATTAACAGAAGTTCTTCGCTTAAAGGAGACAGTGGTGTAGAAAGTGAAGAAAATTCAAACAGTGAGGAAGAAACTTGTCAAAAAGTCAATCTTGTAGAAGAAGTTACTTCAAGTAATGAAAAACAAAATCCACCTGTAGAAAATCCTGTCAGTAATGAAGAATTCTTACTTCCTAATGTTGGCTATACATTTCCTCCATATACCTACAATGCTCTAGATGATGTTATAGCATTCACTTTCCATGTTAAAAACACTGAAACAGATTCTGTTGAAGTTAAAAATGATGAAAACAAAGTATATATTAAGTTTTCTTCTATTGGATCAGGTTTTGTACCAATTCATTATGCAGCCCTCATTGTTTTTGATCACAATATTCATTTTGAAAATGCATCAGGAGAAGCCTGGGATAATAATGTTATTTTACAACTCGAAACGGCTGGAGACGTTCCGGAAAAATTCCATATAGGCTTAAAAGAAGATGATTTAAAAACTGAATATTTTGATGTGTCCAAACTTAAAAAATCATCAAAACCAGATGTTATAGAACATGTCCCGTCTTTCAAAGCTGATGCTACAAGTCCAGTTGTGGAAGTAACAAACTTTGGCAGTGAGACTAACATTGTTGTTTCTTCCACACCTCATATTGATGATACTGAAGACGAAAATGAAAAAGATATTGTCTGGATAGAAAGCAATACTTCAGAAGTAGGAGCCAAAAGTATTCTCCGAAAGCCTATTGCAATGATGAGAAGTTTTTCTGAATCAAGCGTAGGCGATGTTGCATCATCTATGGACTACATTAGCTCCGATTGTATTCCTGAGGAATCTAGTTTGAAAAAAACCGTTAGGTTTAGCGATGTTATTGCAAAACAATTTTACAGGTAAGATTATTTACATAATTAAATTATTACAATTATTTACACATATTAAATATCTATTACATATTTCTTTGCACATGACACTTAAGGGTTATTCTACTTTTTTCAGATACAATTCATCAATAGAAGGACAAAAAAGAAAGAATCAAAGAAAAAAGAGTAAAAAGCGTAATTTGGAAAGGCGTAAAAGTGAGAGTGAAGCTGAAGATGATGCTTCAAATTCAGTTCAGGTATGTTCACTTATTTATTATTTTTTAACTAACTATAGTTTTGTATGACCTATTGTACCTATATTCATATTATATACCTTAATTTTAATATTTTACAGGCATCTAAATCAAGGCTTAAGTCTGCTCTTAAACAGAGACATGACAGTGGAGTTGCGGACACGTCTGATGCAGAGGAGAGCAAATACAACATGTCCGATTCTGATCTACATTATGATAGCAATGCAGATGAAAATGCTAACAAAAATGAAGTTGATAACACAAACAAAGATGCGTCTCTTACAAATATAATTGATAGAAATGGTAACACTAAGGAGAACCAACAACCTATATGGAAATCTCTATCTAATCCACACAGTACAAATAAAACAAAAAACATAAAAGACACACCAATCACTTGTAACACAATAAAACATAATACAGATCTATATAATCCGGACAAATTAAATAAGGGAAAATATTTAGAGGTTAAATTTAAAAATGATCTTATATTTGATCTTGATATGTGAGATTCATCATTTTATTATTTTGTTTGAAAACTGCAGTTGGGTTTTTTAATAATTACCATAGTATTTAGATTTTTTAATGAGAGTATTCAGTGTTTTAGTTATTTTAAAAGGCATGAATTTTTCTTCTTAAAACTTTCCAGTTTAATTTATGTTCCTTTATCGTAGAAGTGATGTTTATTGATTAGATAAGTTTATGGCAATGGCCTATATTATTCTGCATGTTTGTCAATTATTTGAAAACAAATTTAAAAATGAATTTAATGATATATAAAATATTTTTTGTAAGTGAAGTCACTTTTTAAAGCCATAATTGTTTAAATCCAAATTTTGAAGAGTTCTTTTATATTGCTCATTTTAGACAATATAATTATAGAGTTGAATACATTGAATGGTACAAATTAGATATAATCACATACAAATTACAAAGTCTGACACAAATAATAGTAATTGATGGCGAAGAATGCACATTTTACACTAATAGATATAGAATACACTAATGAATAAAGTCTTTGTTATTTTTTAGTCCTTGGTGTTTGATGCAATGTGTATGTTCTAAAGGATTACACATATAATTCTTAACAGTTTTTCTCACTTAACCAAAACTGTTGGAATATTAAGTTTCTTATCTATAAAAAGTAAATCTACAGTTTTCTATTAATTTTTCTGTAATATTATGAAAATGTTACTCTCTATGTTCTATACTCGTCAGTGCCTTTGTACAATACTACAAAAAATAAAATCAAAACAGCAAAATAAATTAAGCTGTTGTCATGAACACCTTGCATTTACTTAGTTATGAAATGAGTGTTTAGATAATGACTGTAGTTGTTATATAAATCAAGTTTTAGGATAAAATATTGTGATGTTTCGAATATTAATTTAATAGAAGTTTGAAATTTATATTGTTTCTTTTAATCCTTCTATTCTTATACCCTTTAATTTTTTTTAAAGTCAAGTTAGTAGGTATATTAGTTACAAGATGAAATTTAAATAAAAAACACTGATAATCTGTTTATTGTCTATCCATGTCAACAAGCCCCAATACTTCCAGTGTAAGTTAAAGTAAAATACTGTTTTCTTTGTTTTTGACACGGAACCTTAAAAAGGAAGTGCACTACACAACTTGAAGTTGCAACCATAGGCAAGAATAGCATTTATAATTTTTACTTTCGTAATTGACACAAAAGAAATGTAACCTGGTAACAGTTCCCTAGGTCAACTTAAAAAGCAGTTGCTGTTTAAAAATACACAGAGACATTAAATTCTTTCAGGTGTAAAACAATGATAAACAACTTATGTAAAATTGTATGAAAGTAAAAAAAAGCTTACAAGTGTAATAAAGACTAAGACTCGGAAGATCTGGTCTCGACTTTTTAGTTTAAAAACTTAATAATAGGTACGCTTATATAAAAACTAAATTATTTTTAGCAATTGTAATATAGGGTGTACTAAGATATTATGAACATAACTCTATGTCCATAAAAAATCCAATTTCAGCTAGCAAAAACTGAACCAAATGTGATATTTTATTATCAACATTATTAATATGAAATACATTATGATAAAAAATTTACCATTTAACAAGTTCTGCACGGAATGAAACAAATGGTGTTCTGACGGCGCAAGATCATGGCAGTAAGGTGGATGTCACAACACATCCGAACTCATTCCCAATATTTTTTTGTGTGACTAAAGTCAGGATTTGCATTATCGTGCTGTAAAGCAACACCCTAACGATCTGCTAATTTTGGCCGCTTTTCTTGAACTGCAACGCTCGTTTGACAAGTTATTAAAAGTACACGTTAGAATGAATCGTTTGATTACTTGATAGAAGTTAAAAGTGCAGAATTTATTTACAATTTCACCAAGCTGACAGCATAATCATTTTGATATATCTCAGTTTTTGGGTTCGTATGGACCGGTTCTTATTGCATCACCCACGATTCTTTCAAGTAACATTATTATAAATTATACTTTTCGTCCCCGATAACATAATTAGCCGTTTCAATTTTTAGCGATTCTGAAACAAATAGCAGATGCATAAATCGAATCTCTTGGCACAGCCAAGTCTTTTTAATTATTTAAACTTCTCTAAAATATTAGGAGTTGTTCTATGGTGATCAAAATCGCTAATGACCTTGATATGGGCCTAATCAATTTAAATTGGATAGCTACATCTTTACGCATTTTAAAGTGCATAGTCAGTATAAAAAAAATTAGGAAACAAATTTTGACATTGCGCTTCTTTCAAGGCTTCATTCTCATGTAGGTAGGACACAAAACTTCTTGTTTGCTTGCGATTCACTCTTACCTTTTAGGAAATAATGCAATATATGTGTCTCTAATGATACAATTTTTTTACTAATTTAAGGTCAAGTTTCAACAACACGAAAAAATAGGTTAGTTTTTTTTAAGACAAACACATTTTAACAAAATCCACAATCACTTAGTTACCAATCCTATAATTAAAGTCATAGGTCCTTATATAAACAATACTTTAAATTATTCAAACACATAATAGTGGGTAAAAATTAAAAGATTCCGTTATCTTCTTACATATCACAATAGTACTTAATTACAGATCAAATAAAGCCCGCTAAGTAGGTATATTTTCTTTTCAGTTTAAATAAATAGGTACAAATTATTTCATTAAACCAACGTGTTATACTTATGTAATTCATTTCACATTGAATTGGTATATTGTATTTCTTCTCATACTGCTGGGATTTTTGTATCATTTATCAATTGTAAAGTGTCATCTAAAGGTCCTAATACAAAGCATGATAAATGGTTGTCAACACGAGGTGGGCACAAACAATAATTTTGAATTATTGCATGCTTTAGGTACTAAGAAAAATAAGAAAATAATAGCGATATAACAAAGCAGATATGATGATTGCAGAGATGCTATTATACGAGTAAGAAATTTATTATTAGAAGAACTATTGATCTGATAAGATGTGTGGCACCTATGCGAGTAAACTGTCCAAATGTCTATTCATTTCCAAGATTTTCTAGAACTAAGTAGCTGCAATTGCATTTGCTTTATCTTGTTTCAGTACAAATGTCGAGTCACAATATTATAAGTAACGTTTTCAAATGCAATATAATATACAATATAAATATTTTTTTGTATATAAAAAGGAGACGAAAAACATACAGTTTTAGATCAGAGTAAGTGACTACTGCCGTCCATGAACATCTGTAACGTTAGAGCAGTTGTGGGTGCCTATAGGAATAAATTGAAAGATAATTCCAAAAGGCGGGTTTGATCTATGTTCAACAATTACATAACTGTCATGGTTTTATCAGACCTCCCATTAAAGTACTTTACATTGCCTTACTGAATGTAAGAAACACGTCATTTTATTGTAAATATAATAAAGTTTATATAATTATTTTGGTATTTAGTTAAATAGGTAGGTACATATGTTTTATGTAAACTTTATATACAGGGAAAGCAAATGTGTTTCTAAATCGCTTTCAAATCGATATCAATAGTGAATAGTACCTAATTTGTAATTATTTATTAAATTAATCGGCTCGTACATATCCAAAGCTTTGAGACTTTAAAAGTAAAAAATTATATATTTTTAGCTCATTTGGTACTCTAAATATAATATTAATAAGCCCTTTAAAGTTTCCTTAATGAGATACTTCAAGTTCAAGCCACTCATACGCACAAATCAAACATTTTCTGTTGCTTACGAATTTATTTGTATTTGCCTTCTACTTAAACCTATAAAGAATATTTAATTTTTGCAAATGGTTTTATTTACTGGTTTAATTGTATTTATAAGTAGGTACGGAACAATAATTTGCCGGCTTGTAATCCATATAAAAATATGATAGGTATTATATAGAATTAATGGAAAATAATAAGTTTAGAAAATTAATTTGTAAAAGCACGTGAACCCTTATCAAAACTAACCTTTAATCATTTAACATTAATAAAAATTACCGTATAAAATTGTTGTACCTAATTTGGACCAGAACTTTAGGAGTTTTCAAAATATATTTGTTTTTTTAGTATATAAATAATAATAAGCACATGAAGAAGATTGCGTACGATAAGATATATTAGCCATGGGTGATAGATGACTGGCAGGCTAAGGGCGGAAAGATCGTTTAATGTTGTACTGATATATTGTTTTTTATTTCTCTCCGTTAATAACATATTTAAGATATCTCGTTACCGATATAAATTAATTTTATTTATTCACGTTTGGAATCGAGACGGATAATTGTAGTATCGTGGTCCAAATATAAAAGACTAAGGATAAAAAAAGTTGTAGAATTTTTTCTTACACTTTTGTCAGAAAACATCTCACTTTTGTGAGATGATGAAAACATCTCAAGAAAAACTTCTGCGTATTACGCCGTCAGAAATATAAAGGAATTTCAATTAAAACACTTTTCGATAATTTTTAACTTCTTTAAAAGCGACGCTTTGGACAAAGCTAACATGCGTTTACAAAGGTGCCTTCCTTGACGGTATACTACGAGCAGTGGCGTGCGATTCATAAACACAAAAAGACACTGCCTACCCCAAGTAACTCAAATAAATGTATATCGCATTATTTTATTTATTTAAATCATACACAACTGAAACAGCATTTTATTTTTATTTTTGATGTCTAATATTGTACTATGCGGTAATATTGTACTAGGTGGCGCTACCTATCAATTTACGGTGGTAGCAATGTAATATGTATTTCTTGCGCTGCACACTTGCGCTACTAGCGGTATAGACACAAACTAGTTATGTCTTATTGCGTGAATATTTGCATCACGACGGACCCGTAGTCATGCAATTATATTTATGTATGCGTTCTTATAAATATATGATACACAATGAACGATATATGAACGATAAAATTAAGCACACAAATAGAAAAAAAGGCACTGTTTTTTTACATTCCTGGACGATGAATTAGGAAAATTGCCGAAGAAGGTTACGCAACTATTTTAAAACGTTTTATATTTTATTTGATTACCGCGTAAGTAAACGACTATTAATTTTGGTCGCATTTTTTTTCTTATGACGCGAGTTCTAACAAGTCGCCACTATTACTGTTTGTATTCGTTTTGCGGTTTAAGGCATTTAACATTTTAACTTTGAAAATTGTGTGAATAATACAAATTGTGTTCTGTGAAAGTTTGCAGGTGTTGTTTATGTACAGAAAATAAAAAGTGTTGAGTTTTTAAAATTATATTTCAGTGATAATAAAAGTGATCGAGGCTAAGTGCTTGATTTGAAATTAATATAAACTAAAGGTAAACTCAATCGTAAATTTAATAAAAAAACATTATAATTCATATTATTCTTACTAAAATATAGACGTGTAGATTTAATTTACAAATAAAAATCAGCCAAGTGCGTGTCGGGCCACGCACAATTTAGGGTTCCGTTGTTGTCAGAATTGTCAAGATCGGTCAAGCAATCTTCGAGTACCTATTTTCGTAAAAAAGTTTACGACGAACTGGGAATTTCCTTTTTTAAGTCAGTTTATACAATATACGTACTTACAATTTTAAACCTTTTATTATTATAAAATTATTTTTAATTAAAATATTTTTAGTGTAAAATGAATGTTTGAATGTGAATTATACTAACGATTTTGAACATTATATGTTCGTCGATTATTTATTATTCTAACACTTGTAAAATATACTTAGCGCCGATAATTTTCCTTCCTGATTAGCGCCTATGAAATCTATAGAGATTTGGTTGAAAACTTCATAAGCGCGATTCAGAATCACTCGCGACATGTTTTATTGAGACATTGTTTTATACCTTATTTTATATTTTATTTTAATTTAAACTTATTAAATATTTATTTATTTATTCATTTAAATTCATATATTCATTTAAAATTATTAATATTTACATAATGTGATGCTTTAAAAAGTGAAATATTTATTTTTACTTAGATCATCTATAACTCGATAACCATAAGAACTCACATAGCCGTGATAATTTTCCTTTTAAATTCATTATGTGTACCACAATCGTGATTTTTTTCATATTTTTAGACGCAGCAGTTTAGTGGGTAGAGGGGAGGGACACTTGACTCTAAGAAAAATTGACACTTCAAAGCTTAATATTTCGGAAACAGTTTGTCGTTCGGAAAAATGGTTTTCCCACGCCTATAACATTTTTAATAGACCTATCTAACGATACCCCACAACATGGGATAAATGAGAAAAAAAATTTTTGGTCTTTCTTAACACATAGGGAAGACACCCTGAAAAAAAAATATTTTAAAGATTTTATTGTACGACTTTTCGGCGTAGTTCATATGTATACTCATACCGAATTATAGCTTTCTGGTATTAAGGGTTTCGGAGCAAAGCCGCGGACAGACAGACGGACATGGCGAAACTATAAGGGTTCCATTTTTTACTACGGAACCCTAATAAAAAAGTCTAAAAAATTTTGTATAGTTCCGTACACGCACAACTAAAGACCACTTTTCCTGTAAATATAATTCATTTTGCAATTACCTAAACAACATGTAGTGAATATTTTTTGTAAGTATGCTTTCAAAATATTCTGCCTACCTTGTCTAAAAACTACGAGTATATGTCAAAACATAATTGTACATACTAACGTATATAACGAAATATGAGTGTTAATTATGCGCAACGACTAACAACGAATGAAATTTTGATTAATATACAAATGTTTGTCATTCTCTCATTCCGGTCCATTACTGTGTTTTTCGAGTAAAAATCAATAGTCAATACTCTTTAATACAATATGGAGGTTTTATGGACATTTATATTGACGTAATTATATTGCACAAAACAGAACAAGCTGGCAGGTCCCTCTTTCCCGTTGGGCACTCTGGGCAATAGGTTGGGCATAGTTTCTGTCTGATAATGGAGAAGTGGTTAATAATTTTTTTAAAATTATATACCTCTTTCTTTTAAAGCTAGATTTTAGCCTTTTTGCTTTTTAAACCTATTTTAATAAAAAACGGCCTGTGTGAAAGGAGCCCATTATCGTTATGTGCCTAGGGCCTCCCGTAGGTTAAAGACGGCCCTGGATGTAGGTATACTATTACTCTATACACATTATATTAAAAAAAATAACTTTCCGAATGTATGTCCGCGCATCACTTCATTACACATTTTATAACACCACATAAAAAACGTTATAAAAATCGTACGGAAAAGTAAAAACTGCGTTTAAAAATCTCCTTATAAAAAGTGAGCCAGTCTGAATTAGTATACCCGGGCAATGCCGAGACAGCTACATATATTTATAGCGGTCGTGAGCGCTGTAGCGTGGGGGCAAAGAGAAGGGGGTGCAATTGCTAACCCCTGTGTATAAAATAAAAAGGCAAATAAAATTTAGGACATAAAATTTTAATTAATATTACGTCTAAAATAACAACCTATTAGTTGATAAAATAAATAATCATTCTCATATTAATATTGTTATATTCTAATAAAAAATATAATAAGGAAAAAATATAGACCCCTGACTCGAAATTAATACCGCCGCTTTGTAGCGTGGAATTCGTTTTGAATATATATAGATAGTCGCAGAAACAACCAGACCAATTTCAAAAATTCTTTTTTCGTAAGATGGCCCATTTATATGGTATATAAAACACGTTACGATCCATAGCAGCGGAGCAGTAACCATAAACGCCATAACACAGGTGCGCTCAGATTGAGCAGAGGTAAAACTGCGAGGCATGTTTAGTATGTTAAATTCTCTATATACAGAGTGATTCATTCAGATGGGTCGGTAGAGAAAATCTAAAACTATTAGAATTAGATACATTTTTTAATATAAGAAAATATATTATATCGAACCTGGTATTTAAAAAAAAGGATTTCTTGTTATTTTTTGTTAATTCTTGTTGCTCAAAATAATAGAGTAGGTTGAGAGGAATTAATGTTAGTATGGCACCATCTGTGTTTAATAAACACGAAGGTTTTTAGCCTTGCATTATCAGTTAATAACTAAGATTAAAAAAAAACCAACTTCAAAAGTAAAATACGCAATTTCGCTTACTTATATAACATATTAATTCCTATTTTGATTTAAAGACTAAACTATTCATCTGATTTTGATGAAATTATTTAAATAAAAAGATTCATTTTAGAATCCATATGGAACATACATAAACAGCATTTTTTTAAATAAATTTTGGCGTATAATAAGTTTTACTTCTTATATTAAAGTTATTTCCTATAAAATTTCATACAATCCAACGCCATACGTGATGATTTGTCCGCATTATTCAATACACTGCACGGATTGAAGAGATTAACTGATAATATGATACACTTTACATCAATCGGATTTCCAGTTTGTCCGCAACAAACATGAAGTCTATCGATTCAGTGCCGACTACAAATTGATTGCGAATGTTTCATTAAAATTCGCTTTAGGATAGGCTTATCTGATAGCTACACTACTTATCGGGATAAATTTTTAATGAATCGCTGCTTTTGTGAACTTTCATCATGACCTATCATCATACAATGAATTCTTAAAAGGCGTATTATAAATTATGGAAAGAGGAAAATATTTTTCCGCCTTTAATATAATTATAATCATTCCGTATATGTACATACTTACGTATGTATGTTTTATACCTACGCTAAAATGTAATTCAATAAAACTAAGACTTTAAAAAAATAAATCGACTCCAAAAGCAAAATACGCACTTTCACTCACTTAGATGATGATGTAGAAATAATTTTATTTACCATGTAAATATATGAACGTCTGTAGGTATTATAATGAAAGGCATCTACGGAACCCTACATTGCATGTTGCAAGACTCGTACTTGACCGGTTATTATGAGTTGTTTTCTATTTAAGTTTTTGTATTAGTGTAAAAAAATAAAAATAAAAGCAGAGATGAAATTTCAGACTTTAATTAAGAATAGTAGAAATACATTTCTATATATAAACTTACATATTTGTTATATAAAATTCAAATACCAATACCTATTAAAATGTTTTTTATGGCAATAGTTCAACAGATTTCTTGTGAAATACAAATTCCAATAATAACAAGTTTTCCTTGCCTGCTTAACCATAACCCTTAAGAATATACCTCCTACACTCCAGTCCTCTTCCTTCAATACAATTTAATATAAATTGCCGTCTTTTTACCTTACGTCCCAGCATATTGAAGACAATAATTATATACTTAAAAATTTAAAAGATATGTTTGAACATTTGCATTTTTGTACTATTATTTTGTATTTTTATTCTAATTAAATAAAAAGAAAAAAATATATAAATAACTCTTAAACAGTATTTAAGAAGGAAAAACATTTTCCGCCTCAAATTCTCTTGTTTTACGCTATTCAATTAAACGGTAAAAAAACTATATTGTTATATTGTTCATAATAACTTACATACAAAAATCTTTACACATTACATTTTTTAAATTTACTGCCAGCTCCCTGGCTAGAAGGATTGGACAATAGGTTTTAGGCGAATCACGTCTTCAGGGAATTATATTGCTTTCTTGAAAGCGGAATGCTGTTATTGCTGATTTTCATGGTCACCTAACAGCAATTTATTTTCTATTAAAAAAAATAACTGACTGTATTACTCTTATTCAAGAAAAAATGTTACAATATAGTACACAGCAATATATATATATATATATATATATATATATATATATATATATATATATATATATGTATCTTAAAATTAAAAGTAATCTGCTATAATACCCGCCGCCGTAATCTAAGACGTCCAATCCATCATAATCCTCTCTATCCTTCCATCACTTTCGCTTATCCCCTATTTTAGCAAAAAATCCATTCAATTAATATTAAAAAATTCAATTAATATTAAAAAAAAATTGCATTAATTAACAATTACTTTCGTCGTCAATATTGTAAAAGATTTTGTTTTCGAAAAACACTTTATCTTTTGTGTGCTATATGCTAATCTAAATCAGATACGTTATTTAAATATTCGAATAATAAAATAACAAGTAAGACCACGTTTAAAAATGATTTCTTCTTTAATCTAAATTCAAATTTGAAATTTTTAAACATGGATTAACTCGGAAAATTAATTAAAATGCAATGAAAAGTTTCGAAGGCGCTCGACGTGAGACGTCAATCGTTACCACGTTTAGATGCTGACTCTGCAGACGATAATGAGGATGTAAATTGGCGTATAGGGAGTAAAGGGACCGGGGGAGACGAGGTGGCCCGGGTAACCTGTGGCGTATCTGTTGCGCCCGCCCTCCCGGCCTGCCGCTCCCGGCCGCAGGCAGTCTGTCTCCCCGCGTCGGCAAGCAGCGCCGTTCGCAAAATAACGCGCGTACTTCCGTACAAAAGCACGTGTTTGTTTAAAAACCTTTGTGTTAAAAAAACGCACAATGTACACGAAAAGTTTATACGTGTTCAATAAATTGAGTTCGCTAGATCTGTAACTTTTTTCTCAAGATTTCGCGTTAAGGTAATTAACTGTGTTGTGATTTATTATATTCATTATACATCTTTATTTCGGTATTTTTGCAGTTCATAAAAAGTAATTTTTTTGTAAATAAGAAAATTTGTATTTAATAAATTCTTATGTTCTAAAATATGAAATTTACCTTATGTTCAGAATTATCTTATATTCTAATAAGAATTTATTTGGATCTAGTATCAAATAATAATTACTTAACATTAATAGCGAATAGGTATTTCATGAATGCGAATGGTTGTTTTAATTTAAGCACAGGCTACAAACTTATATTTTTAATGAGCCAGATGTTCTTTATTTTCTTACAAAATTAACATTCACTTAAATAAAAATTTTTGTACAAAACAATATTTGCAATAAGTATTAATATGTAAATATCTAATATATTAAAATATCTTATTATGTCTAATAGTCTTTCTAAATGTTGTAAATTATTTTTTC
Organism: Hypolimnas misippus; assembly: GCA_037950945.1. Taxonomy (NCBI): domain Eukaryota; kingdom Metazoa; phylum Arthropoda; class Insecta; order Lepidoptera; family Nymphalidae; genus Hypolimnas; species Hypolimnas misippus. Next base: position 6,609,684 of record JBBEEQ010000024.1, read on the forward strand.
TGTAGTTTCATCGCTTTTTATTTTATTAAAAATACTCCTAAGTTGGAATATTGAATATTTATTTTCAATCACTTCAGACAAAATTGTCCAGTACATTTAAATTTAGCCACGTGCTGTTAGACTGACGATCTTTGGAATTATAATCAAACGAAAAATATTTTCATTCGGTATCATAAAATTCAATACGAGCCGAGAGAAATTAAAGCTTCCAAGAGACTCTTAAATGGCGCGCAAATTATGATATTTTTATGATTCGAAAAAGTAGACATGATGTTTTTTTTCATCAATCATTTTGCGTGCTGCCATAGCAATACAGACGGCAATGTAGACATTTTCATGTGAAAATGCCGAGCTGAAATGCTAAGTGCTTCTTTTCACGCTAATACACAACAATTGCAACGAACTAACCACTCGGAACAAACCCCGGTCATTAGAGAGCTGAACTTATCGGATATATTCCGTCCATTATCTTTATCTGCTATCTGGGATCGATACAGATATATTAGTACCAGAACAGTCGGACATATCGCATAACCTTGGGGATTAACTTAATTGTTTTTTTTTTCACAAAGAATTACGATTGTGTAATTTAATTTAATGTTTCGTTGAAATATTAAATTTATATTTAATTAAATAAAAAACAATATAAATAAAGAACACGTCGAAAGTAATAAAAGTGGTATAAAATGATTGAACAGTTAAGTGAAGTGAAGTGATTTTGCGGTAGCTGTCGGCAGGGGTCCGATGGCCGACCGGGCCGCTAGATCGATCCTTCCCGCCACGCCGCGCACTCGTTGAGTGCATCCTACGTGTGCAGCCTCTGCTATGCCAGTTTTGATTTCCTACAGCGACAGAACAAGTAATCTCCTGGCGCCGCGCTGAATAAACGTTGCATGATTCTAGCGTGCTTATTTACGAGTACCTACGGATAACTAGGTCAGAAAATATGAGCAATATATGTATGAGAATTTATACTTATATATGGGAATTGTTTACTATTTATATTCGAAATGGTTAATAGTAATCTATATCTATACTAATATTATAAAGAGGAAAGATTTGTTTGTTTGTAATGAATAGGCTCCGAAACTATTGGACCGATTTCAAAAATTCTTTCATCTTTGTAAAGCTACATTATCCCCGAGTAACATAGGCTATATTATATTTAAAAAAAAATTAGTGATCCTTACTAAAACTCTAATAATATAACCCAATCGTCACTGGGGTACGGGAGGAGTCAATGTAATGTAATAATGTAATAAAATAAAGTGCCGCGAGTACATTAATAAAAACTATGAATAAAAAAAAATTAATTAAAAAAAATTCAAACTTCCTTTATAATTTTAATTTTTTTTTTGAAACCCGACGCAAAAAATAAGGATTTATGTGTGTGTGCGTGCGTGCGTGCGTGCGTGCGTGCGTGCCTGCGTGTGTGTGTATGGATGTACCCGTGCGAAGCCGGGGCGGGGCGCTAGTATGAAATATTTGCGTTCATCACTGAAATCGTTGATTTTCGAACGAAAGTTTTGTTCGTTTCCAAAAAGTTATAATTTATTTCGGAAATGTAGTTCTTGTTTACTTTTTTCTCTCTAAACGAGCATAATTAAAAAAAGCCATGTAAATCGTACTTTATTCATGCCACATTTATTGCATGAAATATTTGAATATTTAATGATGAACTCATAAGGCAGCTATTCTTAGTTAACGCATCGTAAATACTTTATCTTTGCGTCGACATTGTTATCTGACAATGCGCGACACTCAGTTAACAAAATTAAGACTATATAATAGTGATAATAAAAATTGTTAAGAACTACAAATATATAAAGAATGCGTTGACGTTAACTTATGAAACATATTTTAGTATTTCGCTTTGAATTTTACTTTGATAATAAGAATTTGGTAATGTAGAATTTAAAATATCATATATGTGTACCTACTAGAAATAAATGGAAATATACTTTTTGTGATTACCACAATTAATATTAAAATAAAAAATCGACAATAACACATAGTAATTCTTGTATATTATGTGCCTTTATTAACATTATAAATTTAATATATTTTCTTCAATTTTTTTATTAGTAAAGGATTAAAAAAGTTTTTGTCACCAAGAGACTAGTGTTCCCTAGACATAAAATCACTTACGACAGAGCAAAGTTGTTCTAGCGATCATTTATTACATTTCGAAAAATATAATTAGTAATAGATTACATGTCAAATACAACAACAACATCAAGAATGAATAAGTCAAAATAAGGTTATTTTGTTATGATGTTTGTTTGTTTGAACGCGTTAATCTCAGGAACTACTGGCTTGAATTAAAAAAATATTTTTGTGTTAGATAGTTTATTTATTACGGAAGGCTATAGGCTATATTACATCACGCTACGACTCATAGGAGCGAAGCAGTAACCATAAACGCGAGTGAATCCGCAAGGGACAGCTAATATCAAAAAAAAATCAAGCAACCGAAGTTCTTTCAGGCGGAGCTCGTCAGGTAAAAATTAGTGAATTATAAGCACTCCGTAATGAAACCTTAAATATCTGTTAAAATATTAAATTAGTCAAACAAATATCTATATTACGGTGCTTGAATACAAGCTGCCGCCGACACGAAAATACTTTCACCGAAATACCACAATCATAAACCAGCGTGGTAGACGGCATATATTTATTTACACTACACTACACGCTCTGAAAAAATATTTACGATAGGGATGGTAGGTGAAACGAGTAAATCATTCTTCTTACGAGTCTTTAGGACAGTGGAAACAATACGACACGGGGAATGATAAATTTTACGATAATTAAAAATCAGTAGCATACATCCCATATAGAAGGACATAGGCTTTTAATATTGTGTTCTGGCGTTGTCGGACATTATTTTTTTTACTGTATGAATTTATTTTTTTTAATTATTTTCAAGGGAATTGTCTTGTATTATATAGGCAAGTATTTTATGTAGTAGATATTTTAAAAAGAAATAAATAAAAACAATATAAAGAACAGTGACATTACGTGCCTAACAGAGCTTTATATAGATTCGATTTCTTCTTATATTTTATAATAATTATTTTTCAGGGTTTCAAATGTTTACTCTATATTCTATTGAAACAATAAAAACCTATATATACATACATTATAAAATAATGCAAGTATAAAATAAACGCTAATATTAATAACAACTTTTAGGTACATACTGTGCTAAAAATAAAGCTGAAGAGTTTGTTTGTTTGTTTATTTAAACGCGCTAATCCCAGGAACTACTGGTTTAAATTGAAAAAAAATATTTTTGTGTTAGGTAATTAATTTATTGAGGAAGGCTATAGGCTATATTACATCACGCTACGACTCATAAGAGAAAAGCAGTAAGCAGTCGCGTTAAGACTGAAACTGCGAGAGGCAGCTTGTTTCACATACAAAGCCTCAGTGGAGCCCTCATTTGTCATATTCAGGTAGTAGGCTTAGTCCTGTAGCGTATGGACATTGGACATACATATGTATGTATATTGTATACATAATAAAGCGAGAGACGAATGACTGATATTAAAATGGCCGTATATATTGCACATCGCTAGTCGGTTTCAACTGACATGTGTCAAGATCGTATTTTAAGATCGGCCGCATAGTATCATTTATTTTAATGTTAAACTAATATCATACGGCACCTTTTTCTGAAATGTAGCAGCTCATGAAGACTATTATTAAAAAATAAATATACTACATAGAATTTCAGAACTATAGAGACGCTAATAGATGTTTCAAAAGTTGTTATTGTAACAGTTCAATCGCATTACAGTCATTGGAATGTTCACATTTATAATAATATAAACAGTTAGGAAATAATTTAAAAAATTTTGACACATTGACAAATTTTTATTACAATTTCTTGTAAATATTGATTTTTACGGTTCTTCTTTGTAGAGCCATTCGATTGGTAAGGAGAGGGTACTAAAATGCTTGTACAAATTCAATTTAAAAGTAAAAAAATTCAAGTGGAAATAATAATTTGAATTAAAAAGGCCAAATGATTTTTTTTTTATGTATTCGGTTTTAATTGGAAATAAAACATATATCTGCAAGAATTTTTTTTTATTCGAAGAATTATTTATATATCCATTTATTTAAATATACATTAAATACGAAACGAATCAAACGATGAAATGAATGTACCGTCAACCTAATAGGCTTCGTAAATTAATGCTTAAAAATATGTCTTTAAGGATTTTTTTATTTAAAACACTATAGTTTGTTTAATACGTAGCGTCAGTTGTTATTGCATTGCACATAGTTCGTAACTGCAGGTGATGTAGACACGTGTAATGGACAAGATAATCTACCTTCATGTAAACAGAGAGCTAGTGCGCATCACAAAGGACAACGAGTTAATTAGGTCGTTTGGTAATGTCGGACGAGACTCCTGTCACATATCATACATTCAGCTTTCTACGCTATCCATCTCGTAGAGTGCACGTTGACTTCAGCCTACCATCCGTAGCTTAATTTTAGGTAATGGAAGGAAAAAAATTGCTGAATCAAAAAAAAATCAGATTAAAATAAACTACGATTAATTTAAAAATTGAGTAAGTCCTGTTAACTGGTTGCTTATAAATGCGCTTTTGAACAAAAATACTTTTATTAACATTTAAGTAACAGTCGGTATGTTATAGTTTAATAATTAAGTTTTTTTTTTTATTATTAAGAATGTCTTTTATAGACTATAATTCTTTTTTTTTCGACCTGATAAGGGCAACAATCGCGATACGTTCCAAAACGATATATTATATAATAAAAGTCTAGATCTACATTAAACTAGGTACCTACGAGGTCAAATATAATCTGAACGAAAAGTAGTCTTTGTAATATTAAATAAATATTTATTCATTATAAAGTAACTAAAATAAAAAAGAAAACAATTTTAATTAAGGAGCGTTAATTAAAAATTTCGACGTGATTTTCATTAAAATTTTGGAACTGAAGTTTATTATCTAAATGTTTCTCTCTAGAAATACCGAGCACCTCAATAAAGACAACAATGTTACGCAAATAAATGATTAAGTATGTGTTTCATTAAAACTCTAAAATAATATGTTTCATGAAATCTCATTTATATTATAATAGATTAGTCATATTGAAAAGATATTTTTGTTTGAAGTGGCAAGCTGATAACGTATATGAATACGTGATGTTATACAGCCACCGATAATATAGAAGACTTACAAATCAAATCTAATTGTTTCGGCCATAAAGCTAACATTTTTTTGTCAACGACTCCGTTTTTATATCTCCACAAACAATAAAGTAATGCTTCAACGTGTGTCTCAGTACATTAATACCACGCAAAAGCTTTTACCTGTAAAAATGGCTTTGTTTTTGCATTCATTTATGCTGCGGATAGTATGAAATCAATAGTTCTTTTTTTGTCCTCATCTCCACGTCATAAAACACATACACATATAGATGGGCTAAAATAAAAATTATGCAACGTAATATATTTTGATATTACGTATTATATTTAAAACAAAGAATATTGTTCCGTATTACTTAATGTGAAATACATATGTTAATCGCAAATAAAATAATATCAATTTAGAACTGTACTTAGATTAGTTAAATATTTTATTTAGATTAATTTAATAAAAAGCAACTAGAAAACAACCAAAAATAATATATAGGTAGACAAATAATATTCGTTTTATATACATAAATATATATTTAATATCAATCGAACTCAAAGCTTTCCTATTGGAATGCACCATACTCTTTTTTCTGATGTTTTTAGGGTTCCGTACCTTAACGGAACCCTTATAGGATCACTTTGTTGTCCGTCTGTCTGTCTGTCTGTCTGTCTGTCTGTCTGTCTGTCTGTCTGTCTGTCTGTCTGTCTGTCTGTCTGTCGGGATGTCAACCCTTTTTTCTCAGAAATGCATAGACGTATCATGTTGAAATTAATATCATATACTCAAGTCTACGATGACATGCGGCCGTGAAAATATTAAAGTTCTAAGTCAACGCAATCAAAAGATAATGGAAAATATGTCGTATATTTTGACCATTTTAGCGTTTTCGCAAGGGAATCAAAACCTATAGGGTACTTCCCATTGACCTAGCACGATGAAATTTGGCAAGAAGTAAGATCTTGTGGTACAAATAAAGGAAAAAATCTGAAAACTGTAAATTTTTGTATGTATGTTTGTCTGTTTGTAAGTTTGTCTTTCAACCTTTTTCTCAGAAACGCGTGAAGGTAACAAATTTTTATCAACGTCAAGTACTCAGAGTTGTAATTACTAAGAGCTGTGAAAAAATCAAACTTCTAAGTTAACGCAATCAAAAGATACGGTCATTTATATCACATATTTTAAGTATGATAGCGTTTTAAACGTTTTCGCAAGGGAATCAAAACCTATAGGGTACTTCCCATTGACCAAGCATTATGAAATTTGGCCAGGAGCAAGGTCCTTTAGTATACATAAAGGAAAAAATCCGAAAACTGTAAATTTCTGTTCGTGTGTCTGTCAGTCTGTACGTCTGTCTTTCAACCTTTTTCTCAGGAACGCGTAAATGTATCAAGTTGTAAATTGATCAAGCGGAAAATATATTAATCTTAGAATTAAAATTATATGTACTTGTAACAAATTAACATAGAAGTTGACCATGGTCAAAAAAACAATTTTACAAACACTGAGAAGAAATTTGTATCAATATGAAAACATTAAAAAGCAGCAAACCTTTATAAACAACGCAATGCAATCTATATATCGCAGCTAACAAAATGATAGCGCGATGCAGCGTACAGCTAATGCCATCTATTACAACATTATGACATTAACTGTGATATAATTCTGCTCGATTAATAAAAATTTTTATTTTAATTATTATTTAACCGCGCTAAAAATTATAAAATAAACTTTTCATTTAAAAGTTTTATCGTCGATTTATAACGTCATTACGTAATTAACAGTCAATATAAGAGCTTCACGCGATTTGATTTAAGTACTCGTATTGACTTAGTACGAAAATTTTAAAATTAAATTCAAACAGATCGAGTTATTTAATTTACTTATTTATCTACACATATAAGTCTTCTGGTTATTAGTAATATAATTAGTTATTTATAAATAAACAATTAGTTTTGTTCGAATTAAGGACTAATTATTTTCGTCTTGGCAACACTAATATATATTTCGATATTTTGATTGATAATGTAAATCTAAATATTTTACGAACGTAGTGCAGGGGTAGTGGAGTGTAGTAGAATATAAATAAAAATAAAACGAGAATAAAATATAATATAATTATGTTGTTAATGTCAACAAGTTAGTTCATTGAAATTGTCAAGAGATGGCGATGAGAAAGTATAAGGTGTATTAGTACTTAAAATAAAATTTTGTGTTTCCATGGATTGCATCCATGATCGTGTTTTAAATTAAAGTGCTCCTAAGTAGTTTCAAAATAGTTTTTGGGACGTGATCCATATTTACATAATATTTGATTATATTTAAGCGACTTCTAAAAAGGAATGTTTTCAATTCGACCTTGTATTTAATTTTTTTTTTATGTTTGTTCGCCGATTACGCCGCCATTTGGGTACCGATTTTCAAAATTTTTTTTGTTTGAAAAGGTATACTTCCAAGGTGGTCCCATTGTCTTCAGGTCAGGATCAGATGATGGGATCCTGGAGAAATTGAGGAAACTCCTCAAATATTATAGGCAAGCGTATACCGATTTCGGTATTTTTGATAGTAACTTATGTTGGAACTGATGATGAAGACCACAAATGCCGTAGATGGGTTAGTCTTATATAGATTTCTATAAGTTTGTACGGGACCCTCGGTGCGCGAGTCCTACTCGCACTTGACCAGTTATTTTAATAGCAATCTATTTATCGCCATCCGCTGAGGATTTCCGTTTTCCAGCTGGGCTGGATCCCATTGGATTTTATAAAATTTTAACGATGTCATATATAACTTTCAACTTATAACTTGATACTAAATTAATGATAAAAAATCTATTTACAATTGGCAAATAGATTGAGTAACGTGCACATAAAAACTAAACATTCAATTGCATCGAGGCTTCCAATACCATTTTTTCAAAAAAAAAAAAATATCAAGAATTTTTTTTCATTAAATTTTTTCGTGATTAAACTTGGTCAAATATATTTTACTGACATTTTAGTCGCGTGAACGTTTTTCACTACAATTGAGATAGACAGCGACAACAAAGGTTCCTGACTTTTAAATATTCATCAACGATCTTTTATATTTGACTCGCACCCATTTTAAACTGTCCTCGAAAAATCGTCACAAAAAATTCGCATCCAAATGAATTTCGAATATCAAACCACATTTAGTTGTAGCAAGCGTTTTAAATAAAATGTGTGTAATATTGTTATTCTCAATATCTTCAGTAGGCTTTTATTTTTATTAAAAGATCTCATCTTTTGAATCGTCTATCGCTATATTATAAACACGTGCTACGGAGACGGGTCGAGACGTACTCGTATGTAATTTAGCGACTTTTATCGACCAGGTATTTCGTAAATGTTATTAAAATAAAACTGTTAAAACGTGAACCAGACTTGCACACCGAGTAATCCATAGCGCAACCGACTTAAGCTTGTTCGATTTTTGTTATTTGTAGATTTAACATATTCACTATGGTCACTACAGTACAATGTAATTTCCCTTTCTATTCAAAAGCAAACGCTTTACATTTTGGAAAAATAACCTTTTATTTACATGAACCTTCTTATACGTATAAATTATTTATTTATTTTTATCGATTTTATTTTATGTTAAAAAGAAATATTTATGTTTATTGCAACATTCTTTTTATATAGAAAAAACATAATATGTATATAGATAGCCAAGTTTTCATACAAATGTGAACTATGAATCTTTTTAATAGTCGCTTGTACATGTAATTTTCTGTTCTGATGATAACTATAGCAGTTACAGCTTCGACCGCGTATACTTAGGAATTTGATACTTAACAAGCTTTCAACCCTCTTTTATTCCCTCAGGTTATGGGTTTTAAAAACCGTTCTTAGTGCACACTTACGATATTTACGGAATATTTGTGCAAAATTTCACATTCTTAGACAAAGCGGTTTCAGCTCTGCATAGATCGATCAGTCAGTGAATATGTCAGCCAGTCAGTTTTGATTTTCATATATGTATATAAAAGATGCTTGCTAACTACTCTATATATGAAAGAATATATACATTTATGTAATCTAAAAAAGGAAATTAAAAAAAAACACCGACAATCTAATCATTGAGATCATTTCTACGAGCACCAACTCGAAAATTCTGCTGTATTCTGTGTTGGTGAGGTGATGGTTACTCAGATATACACGTCAAACTTATAATAACCCTGTTTTTTGGTCTTGGAGTTAAAATTTCAATAATCATAATTGACTCATTGTGACGAAATCCCCGGAGTTTTAAAATAAACTAACTTAAAATTCAGTAAACAAGTTTTGCGAAAACCAGTTCTGAAAGAGATTTGTATTTCTGAAAGGTATTTGGGTATTTTTACGGGGCCACAAGTTCGTCCCACTGCTGAACAAAGACCTCTTTTCATTATTTTCTACCCCTCTTTATGGCAGACGAATTTCCTCCAGGCTGTTAAAAATTAAGTAAACAATAAGAAAATTTTCATAAAATTATATAAATAATATTTAATTAATGCTTATCCTGAGAATATTATACATTTATTTTTAATTGCAAAGTAGATAAGTACCGCTTTAATTTTATCTGAATGATGTGATCAATATCTATCTTTAATATATAAATAATTATTAAACACCAATCAAATTATCAAGTTACTTATTTTAAAATGTTGATAAAATCCCGTGGTATCTAGAGTAGGTATTACTCGTTAAATATTAGGTAATAAATATGTATGAACAGACATTTTATTGACAAAGTGTCACGTAATACATCATTAAACTTATAAGATAAATCAATCGATTGAAAACTCGACATTTTTGTTTCAAAACATAATATCTGAACTTGACGGCTCGCATTTAGTGTTACAATATTTTCTTAAAATACTTTTTGTTTAAAATTTGTCTTTTGATTATTTATGTAAATTGACTGATGAAGATTTAATTAATGTATGAATTTTAAAACATTCTGCAAAAAATAAACCTTTTCTTGTAAAAAATTGTCTTGCATTTTTATTTATCTAACTATAAATTTGAACATGCACGATAAAATGAGTATCTTTAACAGATATATAATGTTCAATCGAAAAAAATATTCGTCAACATTCTTATCAAGCAGAAATTATTATTAAATCTGCCATGATTAAACCTTGGATTTTTTAGACAGCTATTTACATTCATTCAGGCACGTGTGTACACAAGTGCTCATACTTCAGTAATAATCATTATACTGAATTTTTTAAGGTAGACCAAATCCGAAAGTATAAGGAACAGCAAAAAATACTCAAAAGAGTTTTGGGGTTGATTTTGATGAAAAACTTAATGATTAGTTTTATTGAAGAATTTCCTACTCAGGACCGAACCCGTTGACTTTGAAAACAACAACACCATATTATTGCATCATCAGATATTGTGACAAGGATGTAAAAGGATTCAATTCTATAAAATAATGGCATAGAGCAAGTTACATTTAATTTATTCATCAATAAATATTATTATATTTATTGATGAATTTTAATAAACGTAAGCTGTTTGTATTATTAAGTTTACCAATATCTCAGTTATAGTTCGCATTAAAACTCTGGTTACCTTTTTTCCCGTAAACTGCTCTGAGTTAACGGAAAGGAAAACTATTGAAATAAATTCGTAACGATATAATATAAAATAATCAAACATTGCAAATATATGTATGTATGTACATTTTATTCTATGTATATGAGATAAGTATACACTAGCCTTAACTTTGGCACTGTCGATTCATTCAAGTTTTTTTCAATCAACTTTGAAAAGAAAAAGTTCTCAATTCATAGTGTACATTTTTTAAAATGTTTGTTACCTCAGAACTCCAACATTTCTGAACCGATTTTGAAAAATGTTTTTTTGTTGTTTGAAAGAACATATTTTCAGACTGGACCCATAGAATTTTAAACAAAATCGGTTCCGTGGTTAGGTTTACCTAAACCTGGTATAAGTGGGTCGTCTACGTAAAAAAATTACCTATTTTGCTTTTGAAGTTGATCGCTATTTTTAAAGACTTAATTATGTCGGATTTTCAACCCTTTGCACAGCAGAAGGATTAAGTTAAGTCTTAAAATTTGATCACAGTCTCGGTAAATCTCAACTAGTCCTAGTTTCGAAGTTATTATTTTGTTGTTTAAGCGTTAAATCTATTAGCGCGCGAGGGTAAAATCCTATAACATTATAATCTTGCTACCGTATATTCAAATAAATGAGGCTATAAAATACCTCGTCGTAAAATAATATTATCTCGGCGAAGAGAAAGTACTTCATTCGTTTTTAATTGAATTTTATTTTAAACGATTTATATTAGGTATTTATTTATTTAGTGAGTTATTTATGATTTAAAAGTGTATAATAAAAAAGTACGCTTCAATTAATTTTATCTACATACAAACAAAAGTGTACATTTTAAATAAGTAGGTCTTTTTGGCGCTCATGTGCATTTTCGTGCCGTCGTAATCGTATGCTCATTTACCTTTTTTATATTACACTCTTTCGATATTGACGTCGAGAGATGGGAGTTGTACGCTTATATATAATTGTATAACGCGCGTATAACATACGCAATGTGTGTAACTGCTCTAAAATCTGTATCTTTGTATCTTGGAAGAAAGTTTTGTAAAGAAAAATTTCTATACTCATGCAGAATGTACCCACAGAGACTTAGTTAAGAAAACGCTGGCAAAACTATGACATGTATAGTACAACTTTATATGGGGGCGTTGTATCTCTAAGTTTAACGCAAAAGTCCGTGAAAGCGTAAATATAGTTATATTTTATGAGTGAGTTGCAGTAAGCCTTGCTTTAGTTTTGCACTTGCTTTAATTTTAGTGTGTATTATAACTCACTAAACTCAGAAAATGAATTTAATTATGCTAAAAACATATATTTAAAAAGTGTATGTACATTGAGTAATTATCATAATGGAAGAGGTTAAATTAGCCTATCCTATACGACATAATTCCTAGAAAGCTGGGACTAATTGAACTAAGGCATATCCTTATGTACGTATAGTTATTTTGATACAAGACACAGTACCGTATAAAAATGCATAGCATATCTTTAACAATTTTGTATAATGACGAGATTTATACTTATATCAAAGCTAAGTAACTGAAGATCCCAGAATTGCACTTATTATAAAATACACAAACCTAGTCATTTATACTTTGGTCTAGTTCAAAGGTAGTTATTGTTCTTGTTTCAACATTTTTATTGCTCCCGAGAAGTAAACCAATTAATGAAGAATGAGGCAAGGCAAGCGGCGGTATATTCCAGATTTTGGCTTAGTGCCAAACCACGTCGACCAGTAACTAATTGATAGAAATCGGTTAAAAATATTGGCTGTTTTGTCTTACAATCTGTGTCAAAATGTTGCTCAAGAAAGATTCATTGTAAAATTTTAAAACTAGCAGCGACTTGCGACATTGTCTGCGCGTGAAAGGTATTATCGTTATAATTTAACCAAATCCTAACCTATTGTTATGGCTACAGGTACTGTTTAATTAGAATCCCTTTTGTATTTTGTATGTGAAAGAGCAACATATATCCAGGGGCGAAGGAAATATACCAATACATCGCAAACATGTGTGTATGTAATATGATTTCTTGTATAAATTCTAAAATAAAACTTTATTAATCCACTTCGCTCTCATAGCAATATGTTGGTAGTACCGTTCTTTTATTTAACTTCAAATTCCGAATAACAACAAAGTAAGTTATCACAAAATAGCACAATGGAAATACCCCGAAAACGTGTATCTGAAATGTATTAACCTCTTCAAACACCAAACAGATTTTGGGGAATAAACATCCATTCCATCCGTCCTCAGAATACTTTCGCATTTACTATAGTAGGGTAGTAATATTGCCAAATTCGGTGTATTACTAACAATTACTTTTAAAACAAATGTGATATTTAATTTATTTCAGAGATTATCAGCCATTGGTATAAATTTGCACAAAACCGATTCGCATCTTTACTATACAATTGTGTGGTAATTAAAGTACACATTAACCTCGTGGCATCATTACCATTATAAGCATCACTCGTGATTTTCTCCATTATGTATAAAATTAATTGCGTAATATCCATCACGTAAATCCAATTATTTTGTGCCTTTATACCCTGTACTTTTTTGTTAAAATAAAAAAAAAACTTCGAATATCAGCGCAAAAATATAAAATCATTGAGGAATATAAGTAATTAGTGATAAAAAATATAAATTATTAATGAGATAACCGTAAGATATATCGTTTTAAAGATTGCTACGATGACAATTTTAGTAGTATTTTTTGTACATTTTCATTTCCATTTGGAAAATGGAATATTTCGATGCTGATAAGCAATAATGTCTCTTCTCATAATCACGTATTTTGTATTATCCAAAAAATTTCTTAAGTCATCTAAACTAAATAAGTACAAAAAAAGTTTCTTAATTTAATTTTTATATGCAATTCTATACTAATATTATAAAGCTGAAGAGTTTGTTCGTTTCAACGCGCTAGTCTCAGAAACTACTGGTTCGTATTAAAAATTATTTTTGTGTTTGATAGTTTATTTATTGAGGAAGGCTATAGGCTATGTTACAACACGGTACGACTCTTAGGAGCAAAGCAGTGACCATAAACGCAAGTGAAACCGCAAGGGACAGCTAGTCTCATATATTTGAAAAAATTTCTATAATATCACCTTGCTTTTAATTCGTTATATCCTTCACTAAAATTGAAAAGAAAGTATCGCTATTTCAAAAAATAACTGGTCAAGTGCGAGTAGGACTCGTGCGCCGAGGGTTCCGTACAAACTTATAGAAATCTATATAGACTAACCCACCTACGCCATTTGTGGTCTTCATCATCAGTTCTATTTCACCAAAAGTGATTTTCTGAAGGTAAATACATAAGTTACTATCAAAAATACCTAAATCGGTATAGGTGTGCCTATAATATTTGAGGAGTTCCCTCAATTTCTCCAAGATTCCATCATCAGATCCTGACCTGAAGACAATGGGACCACCTTGGAAGTATACCCTTTCAAACATAAAAAATAATTTGAAAATCGGTCCACAAATGGCAGCGTAATCGGCGAACAAACAAAATAAAAAAATAAATAAAAAAACCGGTCGAATTGAGAACACTCCTTTTTTTGAATAATAATCAATTATTATACACTTATGAACGCTGATAAACAATATTGTGTTAAGCCACACGAACGTCATTTTGAGAAAATGACGTCTAAAGATGACAAACCTATTCTTAACAAATATGTTTGAAGAAGTATATATCCATCTTTTCTTTTATTTTTTGATAAAAGGTATAATGAATAAAAATTAGATTGATATATTTAATATATTGTTTTCAATATATTGTTGTCAATTTTTTTTTTAATGTTTGAGATTATTTTATAAATTGCAAAATAAGGAATGCACTTGAAATTCGAACTAATTAATTAAGAAACTTTTTTCCGTATTTATTTAGTTTATGACTTCAATTTTTATTAATAATGTTAAATAGGTGATGCAGTATCAATATACATCAATATTTCCACATTATTACTTATCAGTATCCATATGAAAACGTCCCAAAAACTGTTTTACTACCACTTAGGAGCACTTTAATATTAAACAAGATCATGGGTGCAAATCATGGAAACATAATTATTCAATAAGTACTCAACACATTATACTTTCAAAAAAAAGTTATAGCGCGATTCGGGATACACCCAGCGCCATTTCTTGACAATTTTAATGAACTAACTTGTTGACTTTGACATTAACAACATAATTATATTATATTGTATTCTTGTTTTATTTTTATTTATGTTCTACTACACTCCACTTCCCCAGCAGTACGTTCGTAAAATATTTAGATTTACATTATCAATCAAAATATATATTAGTGTTGCCAAGACGAAAACAAGTAGTCCTTAATTCGAATAAAACTAATTGTTTATTTATAAATAACTAATTATATTACTAACAACCAGAAAACTTACATGTGTAGATGAAGAAGTAAATTAATTAACTCGATCTGATTGAATTTAATTTAAAACTTTTCGAACTAAGTTAATACGAGTACTTAAATCAAATCGAGTGAAGCTTTTGTATTTAATGTAAATTATGTAATGACGATAATTGATGATAAAACTTTTAAAGGAAAAGTTTATTTTATTATTTTTAGGGCATTTAAATAATATTTTTAATCTATTATATCTTTATTTTCATATTTAGAGTAATTTTAACTAACTTTTTTATAAAAACAATAAGATTAAATATTTATTTGTTGATAGACTGTTTGCTTATTGTCAAATTAATTGTTATTTGTACTTAAAATATTTGGAAAGTTTTAATTAAAACTATAAATTTTAAAATGATGTTACCTCTGGTAACATTATTTCAAAATTTTATCAATCGAGCAGAATTTTATCATAGGTAATAATATTGTCAAGAGATGGCGCTGGCTGTACCCTAAATCGCGCTATCGTTTTGTTAGCTGCGATATATAGATTGCATTGCGTTGTTAATAAAGGTTTGCTGCCCTCATGTTTACGTTTTGATACAAATTTCTCCTCAGTGTTTGTAAAATTGTTTTTTTGACCATGGTTGACTTCTATGTTAATTTGTTACACATAAAATTTTAATTCTAAGATTAATATATTTTCCGCTTGATCAATTTACAACTTGATCAGTTACGCGTTCCCGAGAAAAAGGTTGAAAGACAGGCGTACAGACTGACAGACACACGAACAGAAATGTACAGTTTTCGGATTTTTTCCTTTATGTATACTACAGGACCTTACACCTAGCCAAATTTCATAATGCTAGGACAATGGGAAGTACCCTATAGGTTTTGATTCCCTTGCGAAAACGCTAAAATGGTCAAAATATACGACATATTTTCCATTATCTTTTGATTGCGTTGACTTAGAACTTTATTTTTTTCACAGCCGCATGTCATCGTAGACTTGAGTATATGATATTAATTTCAACATGATACGTCAATGCATTTCTGAGCAAAAAGGGTTGACAGCCCGACAGACAGACAGACAGGTAGATAGACAGACAGACAGACAGACAGACAGACGGACGGACAACAAAGTGATCCTATAAGGGTTCCGTTTTTCCTTTTTAGGTACGGAACTCTAAAAATGATTAAGATCTGGTTGGACATGTTTAAACGCCATTTTCTCAAAATGAAGTCGGTGTGGGTTGACACAGCATTGCTTAACAGTGTCCATTTCTAGTTCTATGATAGATGTCAAACTTTTTCAAACCATTACCCGCTTCACAAGACATATGTATATACAATCTGTGTATTCTGTATAATTATGGATTTGCCCCCTAAAAGACGTCCAATAGGGGGCGACACCGCCTTCTTTTAGACAATTGTACACGCTGACAAAGCCGCGTACGCAGCTAACAAAACTACGAATATCATTTATAAATTACATTGTATTTTATCATTTCATAAAATAACTTTGGTTGCAATTATTACAAGTAATCTCAATTTATTTATCTAATCATGCGTTCTTGATTATTAATTATTTATTTGATATCATCTAGATTGGAACAAATTCAAAAGGAAACTTCATGTTAATTTATAAGCCGTCAAAAGGTTTTATCACTATTAGTCTATTCGATGTCTAAAAATAAATATATTCACGCCTATTTTAGTGGGTTGCAGAGCTGTTAGCAGCATGGGCTACTGTGTAATTTTAGTAGCAACGCAATAATTTCCGTTACCAATAAATTTTGTAGGAAGTAGGTAAACTAACTATTCGTTCGGCAAAACGCCTATAGAGTTGTTTCAGTGAGTACAGACAGATGCATAGTACGATATATTATCTTCTTTAAATTTTATTTTTAGGGTTCCGTACCTTAAAAGGAAAAACGGAACCCTTATAGGATCACTTTGTTGTCCGTCTGTCTGTCTGTCTGTCTGTCTGTCTGTCTGTCTGTCTGTCTGTCTGTCTGTCGGGATGTCAACCCTTTTTTCTCAGAAATGCATAGACGTATCATGTTGAAATTAATATCATATACTCAAGTCTATGATGACATGCGGCCGTGAAAATATTAAAGTTCTAAGTCAACGCAATCAAAAGATAATGGAAAATATGTCGTATATTTTGACCATTTTAGCGTTTTCGCAAGGGAATCAAAACCTATAGGGTACTTCCCATTGACCTAGCACGATGAAATTTGGCAAGAAGTAAGATCTTATGGTACAAATAAAGGAAAAAATCTGAAAACTGTAAATTTTTGTACGTATGTTTGTCTGTTTGTAAGTTTGTCTTTCAACCTTTTTCTCAGAAACGCGTGAAGGTAACAAATTTTTATTAACGTCAAGTACTCAGAGTTGTAATTACTAAGAGCTGTGAAAAAATCAAACTTCTAAGTTAACGCAATCAAAAGATACGGTCATTTATATCACATATTTTAAGTATGATAGCGTTTTTAACGTTTTCGCAAGGGAATCAAAACCTATCGGGTACTTCCCATTGACCAAGCATTATGAAATTTGGCCAGGAGCAAGGTCCTTTAGTATACATAAAGGAAAAAATCCGAAAACTGTAAATTTCTGTTCGTGTGTCTGTCAGTCTGTACGTCTGTCTTTCAACCTTTTTCTCAGGAACGCGTAAATGTATCAAGTTGTAAATTGATCAAGCGGAAAATATATTAATCTTAGAATTAAAATTATATGTACTTGTAACAAATTAACATAGAAGTTTACCATGGTCAAAAAAACAATTTTACAAACACTGAGAAGCAATTTGTATCAATACGAAAACATTAAAAAGCAGCAAACCTTTATAAACAACGCAATGCAATCTATATATCGCAGCTAACAAAATGATAGCGCGATGCAGCGTACAACTAATGCCATCTATTACAACATTATGACATTAACTGTGATATAATTCTGCTCGATTAATAAAAAATTTTATTTTAATTATTATTTAAACGCGCTAAAAATTATAAAATAAACTTTTCATTTAAAAGTTTTATCGTCGATTTATAACGTCATTACGTAATTAACATTCAATATAAGAGCTTCACGCGATTTGATTTAAGTACTCGTATTGACTTAGTACGAAACTTTTAAAATTAAATTCAAACAGATTGAGTTATTTAATTTACTTATTTATCTACACATATAAGTAATATAATTAGTTATTTATAAATAAACAATTAGTTTTGTTCGAATTAAGGACTAATTATTTTCGTCTTGGCAACACTAATATATATTTTGATATTTTGATTGATAATGTAAATCTAAATATTTTACGAACGTAGTGCAGGGGTAGTGGAGTGTAGTAGAATATAAATAAAAATAAAACGAGAATAAAATATAATATAATTATGTTGTTAATATCAAAGTCAACAAGTTAGTTCATTGAAATTGTCAAGAGATGGCGCTAGGTGTATCCTGAATCGCGCTATAACTATTTTTTTTTGAAAGTATAAGGTGTATTAGTACTTAAAATAAAATTTTGTGTTTCCATGGATTGCAACGATGATCGTGTTTTAAATTAAAGTGCTCCTAAGTAGTTTCAAAATAGTTTTTGGGACGTGATCCATATTTACATAATATTTGATTATATTTAAGCGACTTCTAAAAAGGAGTGTTTTCAATTCGACCTTGTATTTAATTTTTTTTTTATGTTTGGTCGCCGATTACGTTGTTTGATTATGTTGTTTGTTTGAAAAGGTATACTTCCAAGGTGGTCCCAATGCCTTCAGGTCAGGATCAGATGATGGGATCCTGGAGAAATTGAGGGAACTCCTCAAATATTATAGGCAAGCGTATATCGATTTAGGTATTTTTGATAGTAACTTATGTTGGAATTGATGATGAAGACCACAAATGGCGTAGATGGGTTAGTCTTATATAGATTTCTATAAGTTTGTACGGAACCCTCGGTGCGCGAGTCCTACTCGCACTTGACCAGTTATTTCTTATTACAAATAAATTAAAAAAAAACTATTAAGATAAAATTGATGTCTTACTATAATCTCTCAATTATTATGTTAGTTTAAATCGCAGTATTTAAGGAGTAGTGTATAAGTAGTAATAGTATAAGTAGTAGTATACAAATATGTATTACTATGACATTATATAACAAATATTATTGACTATAATTAAAACTTTAAGAAATAGTCCGACGTCAAAAATAAATATAATGCAAGTAAACTAAAAGCACAAATGTACAAGACGACATTATGTTTTGTTTACGTGGATGACTCTCCGGTTAATTTTTAACTGAACCGTTTTCTATGGGAGAATAAAAAAGGAGTTTTTAATTTGGTTATTATACGACGGAGTTCTGTAGGAACAGACATTAAACATTAGGTTAAGAAGTTAAAGAATTTTCAACTTCGGTTACGAAATGACGGAATTTTGAGGTTTCAAAAATAAAAACCTACCTACACTACGAACCCTCTTCCGCTTTTGTAATCGGCCTACAACAACTAGGTCTTTTTTGTATTTATATCTATTAAATTATTCATACAACATATACCTATAGTATTAAGCCTACGTAATATATCTAAAAGTAGGATCTCA
Source organism: Hypolimnas misippus (assembly GCA_037950945.1). Classification (NCBI taxonomy): domain Eukaryota; kingdom Metazoa; phylum Arthropoda; class Insecta; order Lepidoptera; family Nymphalidae; genus Hypolimnas; species Hypolimnas misippus. The sequence continues at coordinate 6,629,443 of JBBEEQ010000024.1, forward strand.
AGAAACTTTTTTGATAACGGGCTTCGTTACTGTAAGATTTTGTTTGACCTGTTTTCTCGAGTGAACTTGTCAAGTCAAAGTGAAAGCCGAAAGTAAAAGGACTCTCGTCGAAACACAAATAATGAATGACAATATCTTCGTTTTGTCTCGTTTAATTAATGCTAAGAAAGTTTGTATCAAAATGAACAAAATTTAGAACGCTTAGAAGTACCTTGGTGTAAAAACATTCCTTTTTTTTAAAAGATATGTCAATATGCGGTGTTCTCTCTCTTCTCGGATATTTTTCTTTAATATAATTGATTTGTGGAATTGTGGAAAAAAAAGCTTCGTAAGCATAAATTATGGAACCATTAATTAAGTTATTTTTATAGTAATTCAAAGCTTCGGGTGATCTCCGCCAATATTGAGGCAATCAAATCCGAGTTTGCGAATAAATTTTTTTTAATTTTAATGGCGATCAGCAGAATTATTAAAACTGAAATATAAAACTGGTACGTTCCTTTTTCTTTAAGACACGCTTAATAAGGGTATAAAGTAAGTATCTCAAAGAGGGTAAACAAACTTAGGATGGTCTCTTGAAGTCTTGTTCCAATTTCCTTCTAAAAAAATCAAGTAAATTTTCAATTATGTAAAAATCTATCTACATGAACACTCAATGACAACAATTCAACACGTACTATTTTAAATATACATAATTATATATTAGAATATACGTAGTTGCGTTTGATTGCGATGCGAAAACAAGTGAAATGTACTATTATCGGAATTTAATTGTTAACTAGAGTATCAAATTGTATGGATCGGTAATACCGCATCTGCTAACGGAGTTCCTTTTCTATTCTTTTATTTCTATTATTCAAATGCATCTTTGTTAGTCCACTTGTTCACTAGAATATCAAAAACGCTGATACGAGAGTATTTTTTGTATTATTGATTTTTGATTTGAAAGAATGGCCACTTAGAGTCTTGTTGCCCGCGTGCCCTGAACAAGAGAGTTATTACGGTAAGCAACCGTTAATTTGTTAATAAATAATAATGGTCAAAATATATCGCGATACTGATGGTTGTCCTGCAGTTGTTCAGAGTTGACAAAGAGAAAAGCAGCCCGTTAATAGTCAACAGAAAAAAATAATAAAAATCGTGATAATTTGATTTAAGGACGTATTAATCTTGATTAACCAACGTTCCCTTGAAATATGTTCTGAGCCTTATATAAATCGTTTAGGTTAATGAAAAAAATTAACCTGACGAATATCGTCAGGTTAATTTTTTCAAGTCAAGTCATATTGGGAGTATCGGAGTTACGAAATCGTTATTTTTCACGACTTCCATAATTGTGAGTGAATAATCTTAACAATACACAATACTTGAAATCACTTTTGGTCAAATGGACCAGCATTGGTTTGAACCGAAAAAGAGATACTGCGTAAAACTATTTTCTTCTACCAAAAAGTAATGGTTTTAATATTTAAATAAGGATTTTAACTTCAAGAAAGTCTTGAAAGGAACTTTTGGAAAGACTCCGTTTTACCGACCTCCTTATCTCTGGAATTCGTGGCAGTTAGACCAAAATAAACCCAGATGGTAGACGTACCTACATTGTACATAATAAAGTATATAGAAAATATACATACGTACAACCTTTAAAACTAAATTAAGATTTAATACTCCAACGCTCATGTAGTGATAGGCTAAGTAATTTAGTTTTAAATTATTAACTTTAGTTACATTGGAAAAGAAAAAGGATAAAAAGTAGATTTTACGTTGGAATTCATACCGAGTCTATGAATCCATATGAGTCATCATAAGAACCCAGCTATACATATTTGCAGTTCTAACAATATATTTGCGTTGACTATGTCACTCGGGATAATTTAAGGATTTTCAAGATACCATTTATAATATACATATATCTAAATCGGTAAGGTACTTAAGTTATTATGAAATATATAAATAGTGGTGCATGAATACATTATAACAATATAGCACGTTTTTTTTCAGTCAAACAAAAGGTTCACTAAAGATTTAATTTTTAATAAAAAATGATTTTAAGGTTACGTTGTTGAACGCATGATGAAACTATACTTGATATATAGTATTGCATATTTGTTATGGCCAGAATATCTGTACTTAATTTTTTTTCAATAATAATTCAAAAACAGTTATAATATTTGTAGTTTCTAACACTTGATGCAAAGTTTGATGTAAATTTAATCAATACAATATTTTTCCATTAGAAAAGTTTTATCTCTTGGCAACCCGAGGGAGGATTTTGGCCAATACTTAAACATGTCTCATATATATTCACGATACACCCATTTTAATGCTCTTATGGGTTGGATTTTTATCCTTTAAAGTTCTATAAACAGTTTGAGTGTGGGATAAGTTGTGCGTTGATACATAAGATGATTCACTTTAGTACTCAGTATATTGTTTGCATATAAAGTATTAAATTTTTCATTTGCCTAATCGTATTACAAAGTCAACAACCAAAACAATAATTATGTACTTACATCATAACCGATTGTCGTAGAATACGCTAGCACCGTTGAATTTTGAAGCGTTGAATTTTAGTTTAAAATCTATTTCGTGATCGACGAGACTGCAAAACATCGTGACAAATCCTGCATATGCTAACCAACATTCTAATACATACACATACTTTATGCATCAACCAATTCCCATTTCTGTAAAGACATATGTTCTTCCACTTAATGTAAGAAAACTTTTTTGCCCCACTATGGGATGTTTACTCACTGTTACTTTGATACATATATACCGATAAATTACATTAAGGCTACGATTTCATTATCGTTGATATCGATACTATTTATGTTCTTTCAATGTGTTGCCTCATTACGTTACCGATACGGTTAATTTTTTTTCTAGACAGCGATAAGATAAATTATCTACCGATAGTTTCACTATGGGTTTCCAACAAATAAGCTTGATTATATTATATATTTTATTCCTATTGAAGTTTTCGAGTTTTTGTTTTGTTCTACATAATGATTTTTACAATTCAAGTTGATGTAGATTTTGTTATGTCGAACGATCGTTTAAAACTTAATTTTATGTAAAGCCGGTACGACACGCATATCGTCTACAGCAAGTTAATTGTACCATGCCTATGTATACTCTTCTCACAAGTAACAACATCAATTTGAAAATGCTTTATCGTAATCAAATGACGTTTTATCGTATCGTATACAAACAGACAAACCTAAATTATTTTTATATAATATTAGATAATTATTCGAGACAGTGGAAAATAAGAGAAGGAAAAAAGTAGAACAATGGTTCCATGAAAAATCTGCACCGTCTTTTTCGCTGACTTAAAATTTACTTAAAATTTTAATGTAGGCAAATAACTTTAGGCGTTGAACAATATTTCAAGTTCGAAAAGTTGGTTAAATATTATGTTAAACGAGTTTGAATTAAATATTTTAAGAAAACAACAGGTTTTGTTTGTAACTTTTCGAAGATTATTTAGTCTAGTCTAGCTATTAAAACTACACCATCAATCAGAGTAATATGTACATATGTTCTTATAATGTAAATGTATGTTGTAATTATATAATTAAAGAATATAATATACAAGCTGCACAGCGCTATTTTCCACGCAAGATAATAATACATAATGACTATAAATTTCATTTTAATGCATTGAACAGTTGCAGTAAAGTAATAATCATAAACTTTTAGGTGAGAATTACCTACATTTTAAAGTTTTACTCTAATAATTGCTATAAAACAACTCTGTAACCTGGTATCAATTACCTAGGTAACTTTACGAAATCTGTGGCTTTCAAAAATAAAAGTATTGACAATTAATTCTTCAAGGTGTAAAACAATGACAAACAACTTATGTAAATGAGAGTCTGTGAGCAAAAATATAATTGTAGTTTTTGTCTATATCATTTTCTTAAAAATTGGTATACTAATAACAAAGTAGGAAAGTTAAAATATTCTACTTGACGTAATTATATACTGAAACCAAACTTATAAGTGTAAATCTCGCCTTTCTACAAAAACACACAGGAGACGACGTCGAGTCGTGCTCTGTTACGACACCTTTAAACGCTACGACATGTCCTGAAAGTTTACGATGCAAAAAATCATGATGTAATATCGCATCGTAATATGCACAGCACGATGTCGTGTTTTTAAAACATATGACGCAATACTATGCAGATTACGCATTTGAAGAGGGCCCAATGCTATGTTACAAAACATGTGACGACACGACGACACGACGTGTCGTCTCGTTGTCCTCATCTTCGTCGTCATATTTATATGATTTGCTCCTTATTCACAAAATTTCAAGTTTAAATATTAGGTAGTGTATGAATTTGGTTTACGATCTAAGCGATTTCTGTATACCTATTCAATGACAACTAAAACTTAACCAAATCCATACAAAGCACCAACATTTAAAAAATGTACATACATAAGTGTAATCGACTTAGAAATTGTGTAAATACTAAGTTATTTGAGCATGTTTTAAATGTAAATATATAGCTTTCATTTTGTATAATATAATCCATCTAAATGTATAATAGAGGTCAGCGTAATTACTGCATTCAATGTCAAGTACGGGCAAGAAAGGTTTCTTGGGAATAATGGCGAATATTCGTTACGTAAATACGTAATCGAACCTCCAGCTGTGGAAAGCAATCATACTGATTTTATTATAAAACGCTCTTTAATAAATGCATTTTTTTTTAATATTCTACCAGTACGTCATTTTCTCGACATTGGATTTAGTTTGTTTGAATATTGTAGAATCATAAAATATACCTAATCAATTTTGTTGACTGCAAGGTTTCTTTTAAGGGGCCAAATCCGATTTCAAAGATTATGTTACAATACTCTCACCCATTTTTAGTATTCACTTGTAGTTGAATCAAGAGACTTCTTTAAAACTATCGCTTTGAAAATATGCAACATTTTGACAGTTAAAAGAGTTAATTGTGGTATTAATTTAATTATTTTATTGGAAACAAACAGTTCGATTACATAAAAAATACAATACAAGAAATACTTAAACCTAGCTTAGGTTTCCTATGTTAAATGAGACCATAAATATTTACATTATCAGTATGGACGTGTGTAAAAAATTAGAACGTAATAAATATTTAATTTTTAACCCGTAATAAAATTAACCTAATTCAATTTAATAAATTTATTAAAATATTAATATTAACAAAGAATGCTAACACTAAAACCGTTTAAAAATTCAAAACAAAATTAAAGTTTCAAAACGTAAAAATATAAAACAGTAATAAATTTATCACTGCAACACACATCATTATAATACAATTAATTTTAAACAGCATCATCACATAATACATTGTTACTTTATTTACGTTGATCACAGTTCATATGATTTAAACCAATTTTCGTTCATTACTTCACTTGTTTTCATTCGGACGAGTTGATATATGTTAAAAAGACATTACGGTAACATAAGCCCACACTGATCAGATGATGGAAATTCGAAGTGACCATAGGTCTTGCTTAAGTATACAACATAAGACTGTGTATAACAAAGAGCTCGTTGAATCTTTCTGGACTAGGATAATGCTAGAAGTATTATCATTGGTACCTAAGGACCATTAAAAAAATAGAAGCTTGTTTTCAAACAGACAGTATAAAATGATTAAATAAAATATCTCGACCGTTTTTTTTTAAATAATATAATTAAGAAGACGGTATTTTTCAGTATAGATAGAACAACAAATAGTAGAAGAACCCTTGATGCCGACGAAAAGCTCTTGACCGGAATTCGGATTTTATCCCGTCTAGGCGAATTTACTTTAACATCGATGTAAATAGTAACAAATAGTCGTATCGTAGATCAACGTCAGAATAAATTAGGATTGAGGATGTACGCACAAACCTACTAGTTTACTACAAACGAAACCGTCTAGAGAGACGATTCAATACCGGACACTTTTATTTTACCTGTCACGTGATGCGCACCATTAATAACTATTCCAATTTTTTTAAACATATTTATCTGTATTATAGTAGTAGTAGGAGTAGTACTACTATATATGCAGTTCCCTATGTAAACATATGTCAATAGTACTGAATTACAAGATAGGATTGTTTCTCATCAGACGACATCTTGACGATCGAATGTATCGCAACGATATTATCGTCGTTCATTATTAAAATGAACGTGTTTCCACTCGGCTTTAGTACCCCAACGATGCGATGGCTCACATTGACGAACAAGACATCAACAACCGTCGAGCGATATCAGGCTAAAAATCGCGTCTTGTGGACACATAGCAATCTCAACCTGTGGTAACACGGTAACCTGGCAACCTGTAGTCGTAGCGGTCAGACAGAGTCGCAATGACCACGCAACGGATTACCTAGACACGTTGGCAATGTAATTGTCGTTTCGTGGAGTCTAACCTACGATATTAGGGCAGATTCATTACCATTCACTAGTTCATATAGCATCTCAGATAGACCTTTGTATTTTGTGTGTACATTAATAGTTTGGACTGATTTTTAAAGCGATTCCAACACATGCACTTGTACACACTGAATATATTTGTTCATAGTTTTAGTACACAATCTAAGTTTCTCATACATATAGTTATGTGGTTTGCATAAATGTGGACATTTAGAACTGAACTGTTACTGTTTATTCAGATTGCTATTTCAGTCAATTTCAAGGTTGAATTGCAATAATCGAGAAAATACATTGGCAAGTTTACAAAGAAAGAATATATACGTGTATACCGTTTCACATATTGATGTTTTTGAAATAGTTTTCTACGATCGATGTGACGAAGTTATTTTACGCTCTATGTCAAAGATACCATAACAAATAAATCAGCCAAGTGCGTGTCGGACCACGCACAATGTAGGGTTCCGTAGTTGTCAGAATTGTCAAGATCGGTCAAGCAATCTTCGAGTACCTATTTTCGTAAAAAAGTTTACGACGAACTGGGAATTTCCTTTTTTAAGTCAGTTTATACAATATACGTACTTACAATTTTAAACCTTTTATTATTATAAAATTATTTTTAATTTCTCTTTAAGAAGAGAATAAGAGATAGATACGTAATCCGTATCTTTTATATTATACCATAAATGCCAAAGTGAATTCGTTTGTTTGATTGTTAACTCGCTCTTTCGCTATAACGCCGTAGGTAAATACTGAGCTAATATTTTATTTTAATTTAAACTTATTAAATATTTATTTATTTATTCATTTAAATTCATATATTAATTGAAAATTATTAATATTTACATAATGTGATGCTTTAACAAGTGAAATATTTTTTTTTACTTAGATCATCTATAACTCGATAACCATCAGAACCCACATAGCCGTGATAATTTTCCTTTTAAATTCATTATATGTACCACTATCGTGAATTTTTTGATATTTTTAGACGCAGCAGTTTAGTGGGTAGAGGGGAGGGACACTTGACTCTAAGAAAAATTGACACTTCAAAGCTTAATATTTCGGAAACAGTTCGTCGTTCGGAAAAATGGTTTTCCCATACCTATAACATTTTTAAAAGACCTATCTAACGATACCCCACAACATGGGATAAATGAGAAAAAAAATTTTTGGTCTTTCTTAACACATAGGGAAGACACCCTGAAAAAAATATTTTTAAGATTTTATTGTACGACTTTTCGGCGTAATTCATATGTATACTCATACCGAATTACAGCTTTCTGGTATTAAGGGTTTCGGAGCAAAGCCGCGGACAGACAGACAGACACGGACATGGCGAAACTATAAGGGTTCCGTTTTTTACTACGGAACCCTAAAAGTGATATTTATAATAAAGTTTTTTTTTGATGTTTCAGAAAAGAAACTAATTTCCATTGTTCTGATTTTTCCGCTGTTGATGAGACTACTTTAATGTATACTTTAAGATACAATATGTTATTTTCAACTAAAATCAACAGACGAATAATAATTTATTACTTCGTTATCTAACCCGCATATACTCTTCAGATAGTTTCTTGAAAGAACAGAAAGAAGCATATGTCTACAAGGATAGTTTGGAGTTTCCAGTTATAATTTCCTTGTAATCTCTGGTTTTAACGAGATCCCTTGAATTCATTGCAGTTACTAAGTGAAATACGGACGACTGAAATTTCAGTCGGAGTTAACTAAAGTCAAAGGTTACGGTTAGAAGGGACAGACGTGTCAGTCAATGTTAAATGCCGGAGTTATGGTAGTCGTAATATCTACTAAGTTTTTAATTATGACCTAAATGTCTGTAACAGCTGTTACATTTGTGGTTCAATAGAGACATTATTAAATTACCTTTACCGTATTCAAATGTCAAAATGATTAACGCAGTTCATCACAATCAAAGCGATGGATATTAAATTAATAATTGGCTTAATTGCGATTACGTGTTTCAGTGTCTGCGTAACGAGTGAATTAATATAGTCGTAATAGCGAATAGATTTTTTTTAATTATAATACCTGAAATAACTTTAAAATATTTTAAATTCTTCTATATTAGAAGTAAGAAGCTATCTCAATATTTTTCTGTTTATTACCTTCTGTGTTTTAATTATAAAATTATTAAATATCAATATTCACAAAAAACAACAAAATGATGAATATAGTATATTTTATATTCTTTAAATCATACGTAAGTTTATTAATTATTGTAATAGCTCATTGTAATCAGGTATGTAAGTTATATGTTAAAAGATTTCAAGCTACACTTTAATCACAAACTTTACCTAAATATGTATATCATAACATAAGCTTTCCTGAAAGCTACTCTTTAATAATTACAGGTACGTAATAAAAATAGCTATGAAAAATAAATTTATAAACCCATATAGTTATTCAAAAGCTCTATATAAATATTTGTAATGATTTTCGTTAATTCCATGTAGTCACATTCTATATAAAACGATGAATTCGTCAGTAATAAAACGTATTGTTTAAAATTAGCATTTGTAAACAATCTTAACTAAACGTAATCCTTTATCGCACCTAGACGAGACGTTCTTAAGTAAATGGCCGCTGGAGATAGCAGACATCCACCTGCTCTCCAAACATTTCCCATTACCTTAAAATTTTCTTCGATGTACATGCAGAATGAAAACAGTATTCTTTTATATTAAACCATTCTAATTATATTAACTTCAGTAATATTTTTTACATATCTTTCTATTCTTTACTAATAATATTTTTTTAAAGAGCAGCTTAAAAAAGAACAAGGAATTAAAGGGAATAGAAAGCAAAGAAAGGAGTGGGAGAAGGGATTAGGCTTCCGGCTGTCTCACTCACCGTCTGAAATGCTTACTATATTAGCTACTTCACGACGATCTTTTGTGACGGTGAAGTACTGCCCCTTTCGAGCCAGACCGTATACAAGGTATAGCCAGTGGATTATAAGCTACGCTCTACCAAATAAGTTAAATAAAAATAATAAATAGTTAGTTACGCAAGCAAGACTTCATTACGTATTTATCGAAAACCTCACGCTAGGCACACCAGATAGTGGCGTGGCGTTTTGTTGAGGTCAAGATGAAGGACATAGTGATATATAAAAGAGTTACGCGCACAAATAATTTAATAGCTTATTGTATTCACTTCTAAACTCTTCAATACTATCTAAAACTTTATGAACTGCAGAGTTTGTTCTGATTAAACTAATATGTGACTAATATGAAAATAACGTGTCAATTTTTAAAGAATGATAAAACATTATAAAAATCCTGCCAGGACTAACAGGACAGTAGTAGCAAACAAACGTCAAAAATCTATTAATCTGGCAAGTGTTAAAATTCAAGGCGAATGAAATTGTAAAACATATTTGTACATAATATGTATTTAAAACAACCTGATCGTCCCGGCTTCACACAGGTGTACTAATTTATAAAATTAGACTTAATTTTTAAATTAAAATTCTGACAACTTTTTTCAGTCACACTCACTCATTTACTTTTTATATGAATATGTTTAAGATCATTTTTTCAATTTTTTTAACATTTTCTTTTATATAAACCTTGTCCTGATAATTAAAAACACAACGAAAACAGAATTTACTAAATGCGCTTAAATACATTCGGCAATCGATTTTTATTTATATAGATTCAAACTATATCAAAATAAATACATATCTTAGCATTCAACTCCTCTGATCACAATAAATGTAACTTAAATAAAGTTATTCAAGTAAAATAACATAGCTAATAGGTATCATTTTAATTACTAGGACTATTTTTATTAAGTAGAGGACACTTTTTAATACACTTAATCTTAATTTGCTGAAAAAATACTATAAGCCAGTTCATTTCCTCTTAAGCATTAAGTAGTCGCCTGGGAACTATTTTAACGAAGCTAAACGTTAAGTTGAATGCATTTACATTTTCTACTAGGTAAATAAATTTCATCGCTATTTTTATTCTTTATAACGGCCTAGTATCCAGGAATATTAGTAGATATACTATTATTTATGTATTTATAAACTAGCCTGCGTTGGATTCAGTTTGTAAAAAGAAAGTGAATAATATAGAGCCACCAAGTAGAGCGTTTTCTTTGAACTTCATTTACAAATATTCTTCCGATTAAAATGAATCAGACAAAGCCTGCTATTTGTTAATATAATCATCTCTGTAATGTTACAAGTAGTATGAATAACGTAAAATAAAATAAAAATCTGATTTATCTTATTTAATATAGATACTTAAATATGTATCATAAATGAGCGTCGAACTTGGCTTTTTTTACAAACCACATGTACTATATTATTATATTACTCTTCAATTTTTTATTCGTAGAGAATATTGTAGTGACATCTGCGCCACTCTTTCGCCACGTCAGCTTTTCTATTCTACGTATTTTATATAAATAGTGTAAGACACATTACATTTCGTTTAGAGTTGTTACAGTGTTTTTCTATGCTATGTTAAAATGTTATATTACGGAATATGTCACTATAATTTGACATGTTCATTATACACTATTTTTTCCGTTGAAAGTTTGCTTACAGATCCCTAAAAAGCTATTTTCTAATGTGAAAGTAAATAAAACGCTAGGTCGTTGTATGTTTTGTGAAATAATTTTAAACAAAGAAATCTCGGTTTTGTAGTGAATATAAAATCCAAAGTAAAGAACAAAATACAAGTTTTTTGCCAACTAAACCTTTATAGAATTTTTCGCTTTATTGCAATGCACGTGTGGATGCCATTCTTATTTTATCTTCGCATATTTATTCGTTGTTAATAAAAATTTAAACTGAATTTTAAAAAGACTGGGTACATTTGATATAAAAATATTTTAAATGTATTTCACCTGGGCATATTAATTATTTATTTTTTAAAAACCTGTTGCGCGTCGTTTCGAATAATTTATAGCGATCGTGGTCACGGGTAGTTTACCTGAACCTAACCATGTCTACAATGTGTAGTAATTGTGAAAATCTGAGAAAATACAAAAGGACCATTATTTGATGAAAATTTAGCAATAACTGTTTACATAAAGTTTTAACTAAATATATATTAATCTAAATTCTTACAAAAACAGAATTTCTATAATGCGCCAAAACAACAAATATTTCTCTGGTATCATGCAGCACAAGCACCTCTTGCCAAGTGAATCATATTGTCAAAAGTCAGCTAGTTTGACTTAACAAACGACTCTTGAAGAGAGTGCATCTTTCGAAGATGTCCCGTTGTCGGAGTGAAACGTGCATGGCCAGTCTATGTGGTATTTTATGGTTTCGATGCTTGTCTCCTTGTGTGTGTGTGCATATGTAAAGAAGAGGGCAATGCTTACTTGTAATACGTGTGGGTAATAATATGCGAAGAGACGGACGGTGCTCGTGCTGCATGGTACCAAACAAATGGAGATTGTTTTTAAGTATTGTAGCAAAATAATGTTAGCATCATTTATCATGGAATTTAAGGTCACGTAATGTAAGGTCTGATTCAATTAAATAGATATTAATCTACCTAAGTAGATTTAAATACTAAATGACGGCAAATTTCATTGAAGTTTTCTTGGTTTGCATGGTCGAGCAGACGTGATGGAATTTCGAAGGGTTCTTTGTCTTTGAAACTGTGTAATGCAATCAAAATATTAAACAAAGTTACAGTTTGATTAGATTAACAAAGAGCAAAACTTTTCAAGTTAGTATATATTTACATAATGGCTGTTTGACACTTTTTGTTAAAAAGTTTTTAAATTGTTTCTAATCTAAGTTAAGAATGAGATAATGTTGTATTTTTATTCCAAATCTAAACTAGTTTATTGGTTAAAATAAATAAAATAAACCTTTCATGAATAAGCATATTTCTTTGAAGTAATCACGTATAATAACTTAGATATAAGAATTAAATTTACATAATGTTTTGTTATTTAAATAATAGGGACTCTCTTATAATATCTAAAATTAATATCATTTGAATTTAAACTCTATAGAATTTTTTCAGTAAAGCCAAATTATGAAAATAGTAAAATTTAGTTCTTAATCCGAGCATAATGATCGAGTTACCAACTGAAGCGTGAAATTTTAATTTAGAGCTTAAAGTAGGTTTATTGCTTAATAATAGAGTTACATTTTTTAGAGTTCCTTGGTCAAAAGAAAAAGATTATAAATCTTTGAAGTGTCAACAGATAACAAAAAAATGTTAGGTTCAGTAATTAATGAGCCTACCTTTATATATATTATAAACAAACAAATGAATTGGTACCAACGTTGTATTTTTAATTAATCAATGTATCTAATATAGGAGAGATTAGATATAAGTATACAACATTGTACGTTATGTTGTAAAATTGGTGTAAACATACTAAAAATATTTTTGTAATTTCAACCATTCTTTACAAGCAACTTTGTAACTTTCGAACGTTTGAAAATAATCTATACTAATAATAAAATTCTAGCGGGTCGCTGTCTGTACATGGAAGATATATGAAAAAAAATCTTACTGGGGGCCTTTACCAGCGCAATAGAACCCAAAACAAAGATTTTTAGAATTCTTATCTGTTTGTCTGTTTGTCTGTTTATCTGTGCGTTTGTGCACGCTAATCTCAGAAACGGCTTATCCAATTTGGATGCGGTTTTCACTAATATACTGTGGTAAGCTTCACTTAACATTTAGGGTTTGTTTTATGTCAATCGGTTCATAAATAAAAAAGTTATGTCAATTTAAGGGTTCACGTCGAACATTATTTTATACTTTTCACTAAATGCATGAAAGTATATACAGTCCTTATATCAAAAAATACATTTTTAAATTTTTGTCTGTCAGTCTGTCTGTCTATCCGTTTGTTCCGACTAATCTTTAAAACGGCTGAAACAATTTTAATGGGACTTTTACTTGCAGTTAGCAAATGTTATAAGGAGTGACTTAGGCTGACTTCTATTTTAAATATTTTTAATCGAAACGTACAAAAAAACTCTAACGGATCGCTTTCTGCACATGACAGATATATAAAAAAATATATTATTGGGGGTCTTTAGCTACGCAATAGCACCCAAAACAATAATTTGTTAGATATTTGTCTGTTTATCTGTGAGTTTGTGTCCGCTAATCTCAGAAACGGCTTATCTATGGATTTAACTGGATATGATAGACCAAATCCGAAACTGAGAAAAATAATTAAAGGAGTCACAGAGCCGATTTTAATAAAAACTAAAACTATATCATTAGTTTTTTGAAAAATAAGTTCTCTTAGCCATAAACGAACACGTTGATTTTGGAAAAAATTAACATTCTGTATGATTGCATCATCTGATACTGTCACATATTATAAGAATCAACTTCAGAGAGGTATTAGTATATAACTAACTGCAACAAAAAGAAAGAGCAAATTTTTTACAAAATTCTATCAAATTCATACATTAATTAAATCTTTTGTAATTCTTCAAAAAAACGATCATACCTAAAAGTGAAATTTTAAAATTAAAACGGGATGTTGTAACGCTAATAGCGGGTGAGTACAATAGTCGAGTCCAGTGAAATGTAGATTTTCAATAAATTAATTCATCTTTTTAGGAATTATCTAAACCTACTTAGGTAACGGAGTAGGTGACGGGACCAACACGTCACATTCTATCAACTTTGTATAGCTTATATAGAAAAAATAGACAAACATAAAAGAAGTTACTGTGAGTTATTCATTTTATAAATTTTTGATTGTATTCTTTACACTCTTCCTTACTTTAGTAGGTGACTAGCATTTTGATGCAAAAAATAAATCGTTCGAAGTAATGCAGACTTTTTTTCTAAGCTTACCGGGAGCCATGATTTAACCCACATATTTAATTATGTATATTTGATATATATAGAATCGATTACTTAACTTCTAATTCATGTATAGATTTAATGTTATTTTGTTAAAAAATAAATGTATCTTTTCCTTTAATTTGCCTCTTACTATTACTTTCCAAAAGTTGATTCTTACAAGTGACACTATTAGGTAGGTGGTGCAATAATACAGAATGTATTCTTTTTTTTTTAATTAGTGGGTTCAATTCCTGGCCAGGAGAATCATGAAATCAAAAAAACTTATGATGCAGTTTTAGATTTCTCAAAATCGGACACGAGACTCCTTTAAGTATTTTTCGCGATTCCTTAAAGTTCCGGATATGGCCTATCAAGCCCAGTTAAAAAAGTCACCCGATATATACGTTATACAAGGAGAACCTCGGCGGGAACATACTGTTATACAGAAAATCGAAATTTTAAAGACTAGCACAAAACACTTTTCTTCAACATTTATAGTGAAAACCGTGGAGGAATACCGAATCTGAATTAGAGTCTGCTTATAAATACAACCAGAAAGTACCCAAATCTAAAGTAAGAAGCTCTTTTCTTGAGCAGCAGCGCAGACTATTATAACCTTGCTTTGCAGGAGACATGCCAAGCATTCTGTAATCCACGCGAACGAAGTCGCGGGCACAGCTAGTGTTAATATATTATAATGCAATATTTCCTTGTGTATATTAGTTACTCTTTACGTTATTTTTTAAATTTACACTTTATATATTGAATTAAAATATAGACTATAATACCCTTCATCCTGTAAGTGGGGATTGCAATTAGAATAAAAAAATTATATTACAGTACACCTATTTTGTCATTTCATTGAACTTTACTGCGTTTTATACACAAATCTTTTTTTTAAATATTTAAAAAACAGTACAATATATACACACAAGTGAATAAGTAGCTAATATTACTATTTAGTAACAGCCTATTGGCTCAATTTATTTAAGGTATATTAAAAATGTAGAAAACGAAACCATTCATAGTTTTACATTATCGTCATTTGTTTATGAAATAAATATTTCTCTCATATTTCCAAACATAAGATGTACTTTAAACTATTCTAAACACATATTTTAGGTATGATTTTCACTTGAATAAGTGCAGCGAATGAATTGAGTGGACGTAATTCAAAGGTTAATTTTATCATACGCTGCTTTCAGAATATTTCTGTTAATTTCTTGGGCATATAGAAAAATTGAGTTTTATGAATTTTCGTGAATAGTACAGCTGAATATTTTTTTTGGTTAGCTGGCCGTGCCGAACGTAAAATTTGTTGTGGTTCGTCAGAATGAATGAATATTATATTTCATATAAAATGAATTTCATTTTATATTCGACACGTATTCCAACATACGTGTTATGAGTACTTAACATTAACGTCGTGTGTATCATATTATTGTATATATATACATAATTTAAACAACAATTCAAATATTATGAGTTATAGATATTCTAAAAATATAGATATGAACAATGGCAGTTAAGTATGATTCATATTATATGTATTATATGGGATCTGGTATACCCTTATCAGAATGTAGGCCGCCTTAGTTTGACATGAAGACGTTTAATAAAACTGCTCAATATAACCCTGAACTCTAACTGTATACAAATTATTTTTAATCTTGCTTAAACCTTCTGATAATAAAATAAAATTAAAGTAATAACTTTTATACCTCATAATCCTAATTATTTCTGCAACAGTAGTACACAATAAGATTTTTTATTGAAATTTCTTTAGTCAACTTTTAACCCGTCGTTTTAATTTCAAAATGGTTAACATGATTCCTATCAACAAATTTCTCTAACTCTAATAGTTTTAGATTTCTCTCTACTGACCCATCTGAATAAATCAACCAGTTTAATTGTACAGTTTGATAACATATCCAATAGGTGGGGCTAATTATGTAATAGTGTAATCAAATTTTAGAAATATTATTAATTTATTTTATATGCAGTAAAACTGTATCAATGAGTTTTTTTTTATATTTAAATTTAATAACATATAATTTAGACAAGTGCATTTAACACAGTTGTTTCATGGCGTTCTCGTCATTGAATTTCTAAGCGTTACCTTGCCACCTAAAACGGATCCCAAAATCATTAGCGGAGTAAAGCAAAACTGTTGTGTAAAAGCTTTCAGTGTTCAACAGAGGAAAGCGAGAATGTAGCGAACCGAGCCCTACACTTGACTTTTATTACAGAGTATCCGCTGCCACATGAAATACTACACTTAAAATTTAGGCACCGTCACATATACTCTTAATCCATTCTTAAATCGTCGTTAGAACTTCCTTTGTTACTGAATCGCTATTTACGTAGGTTTAAACAAATATAATTTCTATTAATATAAAATTTCTAATAATCATTCAGTGCTCAGTGTTTTCTAAGGTTTAGTGTATCTGAATGAAAAATCATCAAAATTGGTTCAGAGATTTAGACGTAACGTTTATAATATTAGTATGGATGTACATCACTGGTTTAAAATCATTGTGACTGTAATTGGAAAATAACCGAAATGTCAATCAAAAATGTTACAATTGTATGCTACAGTTGTAGCAATAATGTATTAATTCACAAAATCTAATTCAGAGATATTAATGTATTTTGACAATACGTTATATATTTAACATTCTTCAAAAAATTTCAAGTCATCAAATAAGTATGGAAAAAAACATGAATTGAATATTGACATTGAAGTGTCCTCTGTATTTTTAAAATGAAGTCCGTGGAGCTTGACATAGTATTGATTGTCAGCGTTCAATTGCAGTACAGCTAGTTGGAAAGTTATCTGGGAGTTTTGAAAATCGGTGATCTCATAGATTTTGACGTGCTGCATATAAATTACTACTTTGCTACCTCGTGTCTTTTTAAACACGTCGCCATTTTACTAATTATAAACAGTAAAATTTCCTTTTCATTTGGTAAAAGTTATCTACTAAACTAAACCAGAGAAAATTTCCTGGAATTTATATGAAAACTATTTTTTGTAAAAGGAATCGTTGTAGCGTACGAGCGCCGCAAAGTCCACTCAACACGCGTTATAACTTTCCAGGATACAACTTTCAAATTACTGTACTATATTTAAAATAAAAAATCAAAATCAAAATATACTTGACAGACGCGTTGGCGCAGTGGTCATTGCAACTGACTGAAGCGCTTATAAGCGATTTCAATCCCCGCTCTCCGCAAACGTCTGTATTGGCCATACCTACGGATGTTTGTCTGAGTATTTGTGTTGTGTTGTGTGCGTTTCCGGACCCCCGACACAAGGCCATGAGATTTTAATGGAGGCTGATGAGTGTGATGCGTTTATTTATTTAATATGCGAATATTGGAAATTTATTACACATCATTGTTGACTTTAACGAAATGAACCCAGTGTAACCGCAGCTCAACCGACCCAACAAGAATTTAATCAAAATAGCTCGTCTATAAAATGCTATGGAAATTCAAAAGTATTCTAACATGTTAGACAACAAATTGTTATTGCATCAATTCAAGTTCATTTTTTAAATTTGAACATTCAAGTCACCACAATTTTAATTTCAACATTCAGTGAATTTACTTTATAGTGGAATATACTATTACGATATAAAAATCGGAGATGATTCACTCTACAATTATTATATTTTAACATAAGCTCTACTCATGAAACGGTATAATATAAAGCTAAATTCATTCAAATATTTCATGAAATCTTACTTTAAACTTGGATATTTCATACGCTAGGTACACACAAAATGAAATATTAAAGAACTAATAAATAACAAGATATTAAAATGCGTGGAAACGACGTCCAGAATCGAAGAAAATTGCATAATATATCAAGGAAAATATTTCTATTCGAAACTTGGTATTTTCTGCCAACGTTATTGATAGATTTATGCTCGCTTCAACCATCCTACGAGATCAACCAGATGAGAAGAATATGGCTAACAGAAGGGCGTACCTCAAAACCACATTAATTCATATTTATTACATGCGCATTTATGAAACATAAAAAAATTACGAGAAGGTAGAAAGGCTGCAAGCATATTCTTGCGCCTCGTTTATGGGTCACCTCAAATAGAGCTTTAATTACATAGGGAGATTTATAGAGACGGCTAATGAAAATGCGGATGCTGGGTACTAACCGCTGTTAATTATAACTTTATCACCATTTTCTGAAACAGGTAATATTATATATATATTTTAATTTACTGCTTATTTAAATGGGAAATATGTCTATTACTTTACATTGAACATTCAAAATGTCTAATTGATCGGACTTAGTATACTTTTATTTTATTGTTACCAATACAACCTTGGTGCAGTAGCTTCAGTGCAAGATTATTGAATTCAATACTCGTTTCAATTCAATATCTATCGGAAGATTGAAAATAACTGTAATATTTTTCTTAGTAAATGTTATCACTTCTTCTGTACTTTTTTATTTAAACAGACTTGTTTGTATGCTTGTTCACCAATTTCCCCGCAGATTATTTGACTTACTATATTGGTATCTTTAAAGTGTAAGTGTAAAAAAACTTAAGAAAAACATTAATCGATTTCGATCGATGTCAGTAAATAAATTTTACTTGGCACTGACTTCGAATATTTTACTCGGCACCGTTTTCAAATTTTTGTTGAAAATATTTATTTGCTGATTTTTAATATAGTTTAAAGTCGATTTCGAAGTTGGTCCATTTTTTTCCGTTCTTAAAATAATAACATGTCTTTTATAATATCTCTGTCTCAAGTGGAAATAAATCAGCTAAATCAGTCGGCCTATTCCCAAATGATGATTTTACATACATGCAGCATTTGTTGTTGAATTAGATTTGTCCCTAGTTTTCATTTCATTAAATATCTGATAACAATCCTATATTACACGTAGAAATAGGATAAGGTTTAGAAGTAATTTACCATATAAAATATACTAAGGTCAGATTCAAACTGTCTTTATTAAAATCCACTAGTGCTGTTGCCGACTATAAGATCCGTATTAAAGTGACAATAAGACCCTGGAAAATACCAGTTGTGTATGGCTCTATTTCATAGTTGAACGTGACCTTATACGCCATCTTAAAAAAGAAAACACCTGCGGCATTCGTATTGTAACACAGTACGTACAATGTTTTTCTTCCAAAACGTCAAAGTATCATTCACGACAAGGACGTAAAAATTATTTACAATTCCTATGTACATAATATAATATACACAACTCGTTCTTTTATTGATATATTTCGTACTTACTGTTTATAATATAAGCAATAAAATAAATATAGCTTTAAAATTTTAAATAAAATTCTCATTCTCATTTGCTATTTCAACATCTAATAAGCATATCAAACGGACGTAAAATAAACATTGACTAATACGAGTACATTACGGAAGCATAAACTCATTCAAAGTAAAAGCTTGTGAAGTCAAAGAGAAGTGAAACTAGGAACCTAACGTGTTTAGCGTACCTTTGGCTCTGGATAAGAGTCATGCGTTTCGGTTATTTGTTCAGGTTATGTTATGATTACAGGTGGAGGGCGGTAAGCGCACGGCGCGCGGCGCGGGGTGATGCCGGTGCGCAAGGGGCTGCTTGCGCCCCAGAACACATTCCTAGATACAATCGCAACACGCTTCGATGGCACACGTGAGTTGAACTATTAGCAATGATGATCACTTCCAAAAGCTATCCGATAAAGTTATCGATTGAGATATATTCAGGTACGGAGCGTTTTGTTGGTTTTCCTTTAGATTGGATTACTATTGGTAGGTAAAACTGTGATTTGCACCTAAACTGACTTATTTAATGGGGACTATCATCTAGTTGACTATTATATTAGACGTTCGACTATCAATTGCGGACTTTCAAATGATTGGATGGTTATAAACATCACATTTCGTATATGTTACACATCATATACCGCTTAAAAATGAAAAAAGAAGTTTTAATATAGAATGTTTATCTTCCCTTATGGTTTGTTTCATATGCTCTAAAACGTATAAATCATCTCCTGCTGATTTTAGCTTTATTTTATAATCAGACTATCTGATGCAAAAATAATTGTAACTAGGTCAGATTTTTTATTATAATATTTTGTTAAGAATATACAAATTATTAAGATTTTTCAATCCTTTTTTCACAATCTTGATAAATATTATCCAACCAACTCAATTTTAAATTCCGTTTTCAAACCTCTAAAGAATTACGCTAAATGTTTTAATTAAGTAAAATTAATTGCGGACTTAATATATTAGAAACTTTTACAGTTGCCTGCTCACAATTTAGAGAGCAACTGAAAATTTCCAGTAAAATTATGTAAGATGCCTGATGTGTTTATTACGATATTTTATAATAACGCAGAGTGCTACGCTCACGAAGTAAACACCTTTGTTAACTGACGCTGCATTTATGTATGTACTTTAAACGTTATGTACATGTATTGCGAGACCTTATAAATGAAGTGTTATATGTATTTTATACTGCATCATTATAACTACATATATGTGTTTTAATTTTAAAATAATCGTTATTAAACTCTGGAGTTTTTCTTAACGACATCATTATAAATTGAAGACATGAATGGATAAAGGTGTAAAGTTACAAAATTCTAATTTCGAGATAATATATAATAATATATAAATATAGTAGTAGTATAATATAAACGTATAATCTATTCATAGTATTTATCAAAGGTGTTTTCGTCGTATAAAATATTTCTCTTAATACTGCATCATAATTAATGTTTAATAAGCCACTTTGAAGATCATTTTTGGTTCTAATGACAAGTGAAAAAATACATTAACAATACGTAATTAACAATGCGCAAACTATTTATTGAGACCATTTTAACGGGCCCCAACACGATACTTCTGTAAGTTACTGAGAAGTTGTATACTACTGACTTGACCAGATTGAACAATTTGAGGTTCCGCAACTATGTCATTTTAATATCATTCATAGTATAGTAAATTTCAAGTCGATTAGATCAATAGAAGATGCTCACAATTTTTCAAGAACTAGAAAAGAGCTGTAAATCCTTAATCCTCTGAACAAACAAAAAAAAAACATCAAAATTGGTCCATTCATTACGGTATTACAATACCACAGACGGACACACAGACACATAAATACACATGTCAAACTTATAGCACCACTCTTCTTTAGTCGGAGATAAAAGGTTACATATAAATTGACAAAAATCATGATGCACGTATTTTATCCACGATATTAATAAAATATAGTTAGATACAACTACATTCAGACCAAGAAAATCACAACTAAGTACATATTAAAAAGTTGTGTAATTACTTAATACAACAACTAGAAATAGCTAGAAACCCCATTTATCATAACTCCAACATCTAAAGTCGCAACGATAAGCACTTTCAAGAAATAAATTAACGAAGTACTCTTAAGAAAATATCTACGTCGACTCGGAACCGAGGCTGTTTTATTTGAATTAAAAGAATCTGTAAAGAGAAGTTTTATAACAGATTAATTGGAGATACCCGATATTTAAAGACGCGATTGGACTCGAGTAATTTTTGTTATTAATTCAGAGTCTATCGCTCACCATCATAATTTATTGCTTTACTAAAAATCGTAAGCAAAAAATGAATATTCAATAACACTGTGTAATGAAGGTTTCGTGTTTGAATTTTCTGTTTTATCCTTTTTTTATCCGAATTTCGACAATCGTTTAAAATTTCAAGAAAACACTAATCAATGTTAGTCGCGGCTGGTAGTTCCGAGTATATCGTATATCAAATTTTTTTTCTGAATTTTTATTTTTTACTACTACTAGTATTTCTGTAAACGTTATTAATAATTGTATAAATATTTATTTCAAAAATAAATTTAATTCATAATTTACGGAAAAAAATATGGAACACTTTGCTAAGCCTCGTTTGCCTGTTTTGTAAAAATAGCAAATGAACAAAAAAAGGATAAATATATTATAATATTTCATTTTGTATATCAAAACTTAGTAACTTAAGTATTTAATTCTTTGTTTATTGATTCGAATGTGCTAACCTTAGTACCTCCAGTCCGATTTGAATAAATCTTTTTGTGTAAGAAAATCCTGTTTATTGAGGTCGTTTCTATGCTACGTAATATCTATAGGAACCGATTGTAACTATATACGCGGGTAAAGCCGAGAAGAAAAGGTAGTAACTTTTAATTGGTAGTCAGACGAAAAAATAACTTTAAATCCCGTATTAGATTTTTAAAATAACAGAATACGAAACCTAAAACTTCTACGTTCATTGTGTCTATCAACCTTTATAAAATATTAGACTTTTCCTCTCGAGCGCGGGCGAGGGTGCGGCTCTATTCATAAGAAATAATATTTTTTCTTAAGCTCAATCGCAAATCTGTTGAATAGAAAGATTGATACCACGGATTCATTTCGGGAGGATATAAACGAATTCAATAATGAAAAGGACGATGTGTATGAACACCTGTCCGCCATTTTGTGCTTAGTTATTTACCGATATTAAAAGCTATTATAGAACTATATTAATATTAAGTGGTAATCATCATTATAATTACATTGTAGTTATTCAAACAATAATATATAATTAATGTAGCCATAAATATTGATAATAAAAAAACTTTTATTTTTTCAACTCTTTGATTATTTTAATTATAAAAACTTCTTTCGATTTTGTGCCATTTCACGTATTTGTTTGTGTTAATTATCAAATTACAATAAGAAATCAGATATTAAATAAAATAGGATTTCAGTGATCGCCTTGCACAAATATACCAGATCATATACCAGACACTTCAAAAGCTTGGTATTAGCCTTATGTTCATGTATTGTACTATTGAGAGATATAACAATACTTCCTCTGTCGAAGACCAGAAAAGATCGGGGCGGCCGCGAGTTAGAACTACAAAGGCTGTTAAAGCCAGAATTCTTCAAAACCCCATTAGGAAGAAAAAAATCTTACCGCGAGAAATAAGGATTCCCGCTAGGACTCTGTCGCGTATTATAAAACAAGATGTGAAGCTCGATGCTTATCGTCGATATATGTACATGACATGCCCTAAATCAATCTTTACAATTAAAGAGAGTGGATCGATCAAAACGCCTTCTGTCGCAATACGCAGGTGAAAGACATAAATTTCCTCTTTATCAATGAGAAAAAATCACGATTGTTGAACACTACGATTAGAAAAATGATAAGTATACATTCACAGTTTTAAAGTACTTGTAATTATAATATATTTCTGAGAGTAAAGACGAGCAATCTATCCTAGAGAGAGGGAGGATGCGTACTGCTCATATATAATAATAACTAACTGATCAACGAGCTACCATAGACAAAATACAGTATTATTTACTTTTATAATATATATCTAACATAAAGAAGCTGCTCAAGTGGTCAGAAAGGTATAACGTGGTCATCATCCTTCGTCAATGATGATTTGGTGGGTTGTATCTTATCAAGGCGTCGCTAAACTACATTTTTGTGAAAAAGAAATGACAACTTCAGCTAAAGTGTATCAAGATACAGTCTTGGATCATATTGTTGTATGTGCAATACACTTTTTAAAAATATATAGTCCACGGGACTTTTCAGCAAGACTCTGCGCCTGGTCACGAGATATGAACTACCCGAGTCTGACTTGAAACCAACGTACCGATACGGCGACATTAAGTCTCTTAAAAATCTTTGGAGCAAGCAAAGGCGAAATTTCCCTTGGAGACAGTACGTAAATCCATAGACTCGTAGCCAAACAGATTAGAGGCCTGCATAAAAGCCGACGGTGGCAATTTCGAATAGAATATTTTTTTTTATATTTTGCTAAGACTTTAATAACTATACTGGTATACATTTTAATAATATAATATATAAAAAATTAAGCTAATTTTCTAAACAATTTTGTAAAACTTGGTTGCTCCAAATATTGCAAAGTATATGTATACTGATATTTTGATTAATTTAAAAATAGTTTTATTTCAATGTGTAAAAATATGTGAAACTAGTTGGTGCCCGCGACTTCGTCTGCTCAGGATTAGTACTTTGGGAACCTCCAAGGTCCTATCAATCTATATAGCATAAATTTATCAAATGTTCTGTGGTTTAGTCGTAAAAGCGTTTTGATATAAGGATCAATTTGTTACTACCAAATAAATGAAATAATGTATGGTTCACTATTTTGGTGATAATGGCTTTCATATTAAAGATAGATATATGCTGTCGCAGACTTTTTGCAGAGCTGTGGCAGATTTTTTTTCTACTTACTTGACATTTATCGTTATATTTCGGACAATTCACACAATATCTTTATAAATTATAGTCTATTTGTTATACTGATGTGTAAGGTATATTATTGTAAAATTTCATTAAAATCCAATCAGTTTTAGCGTTAAAGAATAACAAACATCCCTACATACAAACTTTCGGGTTTATAATATTAAGTAAGGATTATATTTTTATGCACATTAATTAATATTTTCCGTATACTTAAATAACAACATCACCAAAAACAATAATATATAAATTAATTATCGCACCGCACGATCCACTTGGCAACCTAATACATTATTAAAACAAAACACATTATGCCGTGACATGTATGTATACGTCACGAAAGCCCGAACGTAGACGAGCAGGAGACGCGGCGTAATAAAATAATGTTAAATACGTTAACCAAATTAAAGTGTAATGCATCATCTCAATGAAGTAGTTTGATTGCACATAATACGCTCTGCAATCGGCGCCAGTTTCAATTAACGGCCTGTTATTTCGATTCAGCCGGCGCATTGACCGTAGCATCTGTATTTAGCATTTAACAAACGTATACCAAACTGCAGTCATGACCGCTATAAAGTTGAGATATACTTGTATATCTAGTGGCTCGCGTTTACGCTTGCTTCATTCAATGATGATTAAAATTATTTTATCTTGTGGGCATTGGAGTAGTCTGATAGAGGGCAGACTTTTGCCCTTGGACTTGGTCCTTCCCAGTAAACTCAAAGCAAAAAGAAATATATTACATTTAAATAATTAATCGCAATACATAGAAACAAGAATAACGAGAAAAAGTTAAAAAGTAAATTTCATTTATTCGCTTTGTATTGTTTTTTTTTAATTTATCTATCTACTATTGCACGACAGTATAGCTTATTTGGACGCTTTAAAAAAATCAAAAGACCGGCTTTAAAATAAAAATCTCACTGTAAGATTTGTTTGAAGAAGATATGTTTAATAGAATTTTAATAGCCGTTTTTAACGCGCTTTTGTTTTAAATGTGCGAATAACCTACTCAACAAAGAGAAATAAAAACAGTACAATGCTATTTGTTATTTTCACTTTTACAGTTGCAATATGTCATTTAAATGAAATTTGATATTATATTTTTCTGGTTTTAACCTAAAGAATTGAATTCAATATTTATCTTGTTTGTAGTCAGAATTTTTATCATAATGGCTCGGTGCTTTCATCAGATTTTTAAACAATCTACATATATTTCAATGTAGTAGTGACAGCTTTGAAAAACAATCTTAATAACTAAGTGCAACGGTAATTTTGCGTTTCTAAATAATTCACATTCTGTAACAAAAATTATGCTTAAAAATAAAAAAGGAATGGAACAGTAGAATTAAATGAACTTACTAGTTACTAACTGAAAAATCGTCCAAAATCTATCTAAATCATTTTCTTTTGAGTTTAGTGTTACTTTGTAATGCTAATAAAATCTGGCAATCAGACTCTCGAATTATATCAATTTACATAATAGTATGAATACACCGACAATTGTCGAACAGATAAATAAGTGTTGTTAAAGAAACAATTGTACTAGAAATTGATATTCCGTAAGAATTAATTTTAGGTCAACATGAGGAAGGTGAAAATGATGTTTAAAATATTAGGCGCTTACTGAAGATGCTATACTTACTTTTAAAGTCATCAAAAAACTAATTACACCAACAATAGATAAATCTAAAACTGACCAGTGAAGGTATTAATTTAACTGCTGGTACTGTTATAATTATGGAACTGTTTTAATACATCTAACATTAGATTAAATAAGACTACATAAGATACATAAGACTTTTATTAGGAAGCGCATTATTCTCAGCTCCACAGTACACGAAGTCAAGAAAGTTAGACATCTGACGTTGATACTGATCGAAAATAGTTGTTCGAACTATTTATAAATTTACAGCAAGAAATCCTTTGGGATTTAAATAGATACAAGTAATACTCACGATCGCGTCACAATTGTTTCCTTTTACACTTTTGCTTAACTTTGACAAATTGTATTTTAAATAATGGTAAAATTCTAACTTATTTAAAATACATTATTTAAATAAAAATTAGCATATTAATAATCTCGGATAGAGTTCTACATGAATCGATTTCACATATTGTTATTTTTTTGAATCATTAACCACAATTCTTTATTATTTGAATTTTGTTCACACCGTAAGCCCCGATTGCTTTTATTATTAATGTGCAGCGATTTAAATGTGAATAAAAGTGAGTGCTGAATACGAATAAATGTGAAGTTTATATCGCTTGAAAACGACAGAGCCTGGTAAAGCTGTGTCGTTTGTGCTTCATGTCTCCGTCGCCTTTCAAATAAAAATTGAAAGCTTATTTATTCTGCTCAATTTAAAACGTGATATAAATTTACATACATTTATATTATCTGACTGTTTGGTTCTGTATTTATTATACGTATATATCTGCCCGATTCCTTAAAGGTGATCGCATTTTCTTCTTATATAAATATTTCAAATGTTCATTATTATTATATTATTACAATTGCGGTATTTCTATAATTCTAACGCTATGAGCTCCTCATATATCCAATGGAGGAAGCAACTATTAGGTATATAAATCAAATATACCTATGAAGATAAGTAATAATAAAACTTTCCTATGCAAACGAATATGATAATTTCGCTTTAATATTATGAACAATCATTGTACAAGTTAATTTGTTTGAGGCTTCGATGAGCTAATCAATACTTTAACATTTTCCAATTACGTCAAACGATTAAGTAAACATTATTGATGCATTTAAATCAATTACGTACAAAACTTGAAGCGTTTTGGATAGACTATAAACTTTCCATCAGTAAATGTGTATTTAATAACTGGAAGGATAATACTAAATATTGATGCATTAAATTATATTCATCAGTTTGGCTGTTTTACTTTTAAATAAAAATTAAAATCGTTTAAGCAAATAGATTACGTGTGTGAAAAAAAATATGTTTATTATATAATTCAATTTACTATTAAAATATTACTCAACTTTAAAGTAGAAACGTAACACTTATAAGATTTAATGATAGAGAACTGTAGCTGTAGCCAACTCTCATATAGACTAGCACGCCCTGCGCAGTACCTTACTGTTACAGATAAAGGGTTCATGGGCGGTGATGAACACTTATGTTAACATTAGGTGACTCTCCTGCCTGTTTGCCAGCTATTTCTATAAAAAAAAATGTACATGTATATAAGCTATGTTAGTTGCAAGCTTCAGTGGAATTCCCATTTGTTACCTTTCTGGTAGACTCAACTCCGCAACAATTACACGAATATCCAATATTGATATTGCTCGACTAGAATATATAGTTAGTTTTTTACATAGTGCATATAAACACTATAGAAGTGTTAAAGTAAGGTTACTTACGTACGTACTTTTGCATCGGTATTATCATATTTTTATATTACATACATACATACATAGAATTGTACATATTTCGATATACATGCATTTATCCTTCAAAAAAGCTGCTTGTGTTATTTATAATATCAAGGCTGAAGACTTCCTTCGAGATATTTTTAGCTTATATATAGTTACAGTAGCATCAAGACATATTTTTATTTTAACGATATTATACTAGTAGGAGGGGTTAAATCCTACGCACCCTGCGCCCAAAGGGAGCTGCGGGTTTATGTGTAAAAAAAGATTTTAAGTAAGATATACGTTCAAAATTAAAGCAATAAAAAAACTCAAAGATTTTAGTTTTAATAACATTTGTTAAAATGTGGGCTCTCTCTCATCGAAAAATGGACGTGCCGAGATTTTAAGTTAAAAAAATAATTTGGAAGCTCTATAGATCTAGTTTTAAGATTTGTCAGCAATCTATTTTACATATTAGAAAGTAAGAGACAGCAAACCTCAGTGGTCGAGCCCGATGGCTCTAACAACATTTTTTTTGTCTCCTAATATAGTTTAGGAGACAAAATATTATAAATAAGGATTCCATTAGTTAGTTTGTTAGCATTCGTTTTTACTGCACATCCCTAGCAGACTTAATTCAACTGTTCGACACTTCATATCATATACATAATAAGGACAAACCTCTGTGGTGTACATAATCCTACTATCTTTAGTACATGTATGTATATTCTGTGTATTCCATAAATAAATAAATATGCTATACACATATGTTTATTTCGGAATCCATATTCCAAACCGGTTATAACTTATAGTAAAACTAAAATAAACCTTGTTAAAACTTTTAAAAATAAAAGTTCTTGCACAAAATATCTCATTCGTTCTTATTCGCAAAACTTTCGAGTATGTCATAAACAGCAACTGTATCCGAAAAAGGAAACAAAGAATTAAGGAAATTGTAAGAACTCCCGTGATTTAAAAATAATATACGAGTAACATAATCTATAGCTATTTTTGGAATTTCGTGTTAAGATGTCGTGTGACGATCGCTAAAAGTCGACAGTAGAGACAGAAGCACTGTTAAGGCGTGTAGACACCTGACATTTTCAACGCGTATAACCATTTTCTTGCTCTCATTCTTATGCTAGTTCTTATTCTCGCTTAACAGTCGTATTAAAGAAAAAAAAAGTTCTTTATCTTGATATCAAATTATAGAAATCATGCGCTCG
This sequence comes from Hypolimnas misippus, assembly GCA_037950945.1. Classification (NCBI taxonomy): domain Eukaryota; kingdom Metazoa; phylum Arthropoda; class Insecta; order Lepidoptera; family Nymphalidae; genus Hypolimnas; species Hypolimnas misippus. Next base: position 6,658,603 of record JBBEEQ010000024.1, read on the forward strand.
TATACGCGCGTATAAATTAAATTTTAAAATATGAAGTTATACTCACCGAAAACAGACCCCGTGTGTAAGCACCTTGAAGCAAAGCACTTCAACAAAAACATATTTTAAAAAATAAAATAAAAGGTATATTTTATGAAAGACACGGTCTGGGGATCGACTAAAGCTAACACAAAAGGATAGGGTTTTTATTTCTTATTTCGCAGTTTTCTTTTCTTTTCTTTTCGATTTCTCTTTATAAGAAAGGTTTGTTTTCTTTACTGACATATTTTGCTTAAGTATAGCGTTGTAAATATGATGAAATAGTTATCTATACTAATTTTATAATATAAAAATGATATTCTAAATGCGAAATTAACTTTTTCTGTCTCTCTGTTTTTCTTACGTTTTCACACCTGAACCGCTCATTATTAGTGAAAGCCAATTTTTATTTTGTTTAAAGACAGCGGACCTTAGAGAATGAAATAAATTTCTTTACGTCCAAAAAATACAACAAAGTTTCGTTTACGAGAAATAGGGGTGAAATTTTTTGAACATAAACGGAATCGCGGGGGCTTACTAGTTTACTACAATAATTAAGTGGATATCTACAACGACTAACTTTTTATTATAATTTTTGTTTATTTAACACACTCAAATAACCTTGTCAAACAAATACCTAACGCTGAGAAACAGATATGATACAGTTATAATTTAATCTCGTCTTAAATCTGGGAGCAAACACAATTTATATACAAATTTATACAAATCTTATCTAAATTTAGCAAACTTGATTATATTTAAAGCGGCCCTTTGATAATATAATTTGCAGTCCGTGAACTGTCGTACAGATTTATGGAACAGATGTTCCCGAGAACATCAAAAACTTTGCCGGAACCGTAATATAAACACTGAAAAACAAAATACACATTATTTATGGTCAAACCAATAAAAAATACGCGGCATTAATAGTATTGTGAGTCGTATCTCACAAAGAGTGCATCAACAATTGTAAAAGCTTTTGCTTATGTTATTTTTTTTTAAGACAAAATTATTTTATCACCTAAACTAAAATCAAGTGCAATGATAGTATTATATCTCCATTTCATATGTATACCTACTAAGAAAATTCTGTTGTCTATATGTGCTGTTGTATACCAAGAACTCACAAAGATATGTGACTAAACTAAACTTTAATAGGTACCATATGAAACTATTAAATCGACTTTTTCAATTTTTCGATTTATTCTTTTGAGTTTTTCCTGTATTCCTAATTTTATTTTTTTTCCCAACTCATCTCGAAGAAACCAAAAAATAATTAAATCTGTCGATCTGTCGAATTTGTTTTTGAATTTTTATAAGTCTAACGCATCCAAGTATTCGGGCCGTGGGTGCGTGAGATAGGGGTCCCAAGGAGGACGGCAGCCGGGATGGCCTCGAACTATCGTACGTACCAGCGAGGGGTGCGGGGATGGCAAGACCACACTTTGCCCTCCTGCGATGAGCTCCGCCAGCCACGAGCGAAGCGTTGCACGGGAGGGGCAGCGTATGCGCATGCGCAATACCGAAGCCTCTTCATTTCCATGCTGAGGAAGGCCATTGCAGGGGTTTTTTGGGTACAAATCTCCACATAACCCCCCAGGAATCGGGTATCTTCTCGAAGATTTCCCGTGCGAAAATAAAATATGTACTCGTATGTACCTCGCGGTTTTAACAGCGCTAAGGTTTCTTGTGAGTAGTATCTTGATGTGTTTTATAATTTTTCTCAATAATAATCTAACATCAATCAATTTATAGATCAGATTCACTAAAATTCATTTAGTGTTATCGGATAACTACAACATTCAAATAATTTTCAATTATATTTAAAGGCTTTAATTATTAAATTATATTCCACCATTAATATTTACAAAAATGTTTTGTGTCTATAAAGACTCGTTACATTGTGTAAGCAAAATAAATAATTTAAGAATAATGTTTTCATCAAGTCGAAAGTTTGTATACTAAAAATATTAAATATTCATTTTTGTTCTCTCTTGTTTACTATCTGGTAAAGTTACTTTCGTGCTTTACATTAAAACTTTACCTGTTATCGCAGTTCTTTATAAATATTCCTAACAGTTACCATTATATAAAACGTACGCCATACATCTGCTGTCTTTAGAATGTTCCATTGTCGTCAGTTTTTTCATTCTTCTATTTCAAGTGAAAAGTCTATGTGGAGAGTGCTATATGTCATACCATTTCACAATGTGGAAAAACCTACTTTCTTACCTAACGTGCCATACATATTATGACACACGTATTACGAGCATCTTATGAGTTTTCTGTATCGCGCGAGTGTTTTAATGCAAATATTTGCTTTGTATTTTAATCAAATCCAGAGCGCTGTTGATTGACGGAGTTTCAAACAAATATTCGAGTATCTAGTTTTCGGTAGATCTATAAACAAGAACTATTATTTGGCATATTTGCTAATCGGTTCAACGATACTGAGTGTTGGGTAACTGCCTCATTGCGGTCGTCTCTACAATCCTCTCCCACTTACTATTCGTAGTTACCATACTATATTATATCGTATATTATCTCATTTTAATGTACTGCTATTTATCGCCGTTTCGCGTATATCGAGATTGAGGTCGAAGTGCTAAATTATCCTAATTTAACTTTGAATTTATAAACATGAATCTATTTATGTATTACGTACAATAAACATGCATCTATTTATAAATACATGTAAAGCATAATTTTGAAAAATATTAGTTCACACATATCTGCTGCTGGTACAAATGACGCCTATACTATGACGCAGTTTGAATGAAAAGAACACAATATATCATTTATAAACATGAAACCATTTAAATTACTCTACACTTTAATTGGTGGCAACATGGAAATATTTATTTTACTATATATTATTTTTAATCGAGTTCCAAAAAAGAAGAAGGTTTTCAATTTGTCGGGGACTTTTATGTATGTTCACCGATTATGATTTTAATTATTTTTTTGTTAAAAAGGGTCTCTCCCATCATTCTCATAGAATTTTTATAAAAGGTTTTAAAATTAAAATAAATGAGATACATATAATTATGTATATCTTTCCAATAAATGATAAATATTTCTTAAAACATTTTTAAGTCTTGCATAATCTATATCTATACTAATAATAAAATTCTAGCGGGTCGCTGACTGTACATGGAAGATATATGAAAAAAAAATATTATTGGGGGCCTTTACCAACGCAACAAAAGCCAAAACAATATTTTTTAGAATTCTTATCTGTTTGTCTGTTTATCTGTGCGTTTGTGCACGCTAATCTCAGAAACTGCTTAACCGATTTAGATGCGGTTTTCACTAATATATTTTAGTAAGCTTCACTTAACATTTAGTGTCAATCGGTTCATAAATAAAAAAGTTATGTCAATTTAAGGAATCACGTCGAACATTTTTTTGTGCTTTTCATTAAATGCATTAAAGTATATGTGGTACTTACATAAAAAATCCATTTTTAATTTTTTTTCTGTCAGTCTGTCTGTCTGTTTGTTCTAACAAACACAAAAGAAGTAACTTTAAGTTGTTCATTTTATAGACTTCCGATTGTATTGAACCACATCGCCCTGCTTCGTTACTTTAGGAGGTGACTAGCATTTTGATGCAGCCTATAAACGAATGGTTCGAATTAATGTAGATATTTGCTAGACATAACGGGACCCGATGATTGTACCCTAACCTCATCTACTTACATTTGGTGATAAGCAGTATTAAGTCAAGCCAGACCGACATTATTTTGAGAAAATGGCGTATAAAATTTTGAATACAAATAATTTAAAACAAAGTAACTTATAAACTTGCTTTTTACTAATATAAATTTATGATAATACACAAAAAAAAACAAATATTTCATTATATGAATATACATACATGCGACATCATTTTATTTATATATATTATAAATGTATACGTAGCCGTGACTAAAGTATTTTGTGATACGATTAAAATCTGCCTTTAATTTGCTAAAAGCATTGATTGCATTGATCGCAATCGCTGAGCTCGGTGTGAAGTATTTACAATCTACATTGACTCAACTCGATTAAAAACTGAAGTATCATAAAAGCATAATTACAATAAAAATAAGAAATATCGACACGTTTGTGTCTGTAACAATATACTTAAGCATTTAATTTAATTATGTTAGCAGTTTCCAGTATAATTAAAGTAACATGAAGTACAAAAAACTTTTCTTTGAAGATTTATAAATGAAATCGATATTTAATGATGTGCTCAAAACGGTTGACCTGAAAATGTGATTGAATATAGGCTCATGTTTCGATGAAAAGGCACGTAAAGGGAAGGACGGAACCGCCCGCGTTGGGACGTACCCGCTCTCATCAATTTTCCGTTTTTGCTAAAAGACCGAGTTCAGCGAGCGTCTGATTGATACCGTATATACTGTAGATATTCTTACATAGATTCTTTAAGAATAATTCAGTAAATTTTATCAAACTCAAACTCAAAATATACTTTATTCAAATGGGCTTTTAAAGCATTTTTCGAATTAAGTCAACTTACATGTCATTTTTTTTTTATTTTTATAAAACAACCGCCTGTTTGGATTGTAGTCTCTACCGAGAAGAACCGACAAAAAACTCAACTGTAAATCTTTCAAAATCATTTATACATAAAGTATTTTTATTACATTTTAATTTTGTTATCCTGATAGAAAATCGACGCGTATCAAATCCACGCCTCTTTGACGTCAAAATATTCTTGTATAGTATAATGTGGTTTATCTATTAAAGATTTTTTAATATAGGTTTTAAACTTATTAAGTGGCAAATGTGAAACTGTTTGCGAGGTTTTATTATAGATGTAAATACCAAACCCCAAAAACAATGAACTTTATGAAGACGAAATCTCTTTGTTAAAAGTTTTTTTTTTCTCTAGTGTTTACACAATGTCTGTCACTGTTGTTAGGAAAACTAAATCAAATTATTCATCTCTACGAATATAATTAAGATCTGAATCTAATTATCAGATTTGAAAAAAATATTTTTGCGTTAGATACCCCGTTTATTAAATGAGGCTACATTACTTCACACTACGAGTCAGAACCAAAACCGTAAACGCGGCTAGTATATCATATATTTAGTTAGTCTATTTGAGCGATAATATTGACACTACAATAATGTAATAAAATGGGATGTTTGGTTTGTTTGGGGTTCCAAGGAAATACAACTAACCGTTTGACAAAGAACATTCACAGCATGATAGCATATAGTTACCAGATTGCCTTTAGCTATGACTATATTTTATGAGTAATTAAATTAATACGCATTAAATTATGTTAACTTTATAGCGACAATTCTGGATCAGGCGTATCTTAGCTAAAACCAAATCTTTAGTTAGTAAACAATAAAAAAAAATACAGAACATTTGGACAATACACCATCTATCTACATATCTATATATAAAATCAATTGTTCTGACTGATTCATCAACGAAGAGCGTAATCCGCTGGGGCTACTAACTTGAAGTTTTGGCAGTATGTGGCTTTTAGGTTGCAGGTATCCACTAAGAAAGCGTTTTTCGATCTCCCACTCCTAAGAGGATAAAAAGGGGTAAAAACGTTTGTATGCAAAATTTTATTCCGTGGTCATATTAACTTAAAACTTAATACACATACTTCTGGGTGATAGTAATGAAATATAAAATAGAAAACAGGGTATTATTTTTCCACACTGGGGTGCAAGGGGGTAACAAAGTTTGTATGGAGAAAATATATTTTTTGACCGATTAAACTTAAATTTAGCACAAACATTGCATAGGGAGAATAATCAAATATGCGTATCCCAGAATTTCAAAATCGTCCCTTAAAATCACGCTAGGGGGTAATAAATCCTGGAAAGGTCACAATTTCGCTGGTAGATTTATTTAGCTGAAATTCCAAAATATACGCGGGCGTTGCCGCGAGCAACTACTAGTTATATATAAATATATTCTTATTATTTGGACAAAATACGCACATATATACATGTATATCTACATAAGTATTAACCATTAATACTTATTATAATATTTATAAAACAAAAAAATACTGCTTAAGTTCGATTTATTTGTAGGAAAGTATTCGTTCTGATTGAAATAAATAAATAAACCATTAATAATAATAAAGTTTTCCGTAAAATAAATTAATTAAAATAATAAATTCTAACTACATAATGGTAGCTTTAAAACTATGAAATGGCCGGGCGGTGCACTGTAACAACAATGGCTGGTATGAAATAATATACTGGCTGGTAGGAAATGCGTTAACGTACAGAAATAGGTATTATTATAGGCGTAGCGTAAACATATTATTAATATTTAATATAAGATTTCTGTATTTATTAAGAACATATTAAACTTACATGCGTTATACTTTATTAAAAATAAATAATCATTTAATAAATTGTTATGCATTTAATTTAATAATGAATACGTACTTAATACGTAATACATAGATATGTATTATACATTACATATAAAAAAATAATGTTAACATTTTACTTATGTTTAAATCATCTTCAATAATTTGTAAGATTTATATTTCTTTTATTGCAAATTCTCAATGCAAATAATATAATATGAATTTATACATACATATACATAGCTTTTTCAAACAAAAAGTCACATCCGATAAAAAATACTAACCTATATTTGTATACAGTTATTCAAGGTTTTAATAAAAAAATACCTGAGAATTTTCTACGTAATCCTATTCAAAGTAAACATTGATTCGAAAAATCTCTACAGGTTTAAGACCGAAGCTCGTAATCTTCCTTTGTCACAGGAATATCCCAGTCCTTGAATAAGTCTCTAAACTGCTGGACGAGTAGTTTCAGTACTTCGTTAAAACGAAATGCAGACAAAAGGAATTCTTTTCTATCTTCTGCGAATGTGTACAAAGCGCAATTTAATATAACTACGAATAGGAACGGTCGCACATGCATGGTGTACTCTTGCTTACAGAATGAAATTAAATAAATATATAGTCAAGGGACCTCATTCCGTCTGTCGGGTTAAACCGTCTACTCGCAATTACGCCCGCTACAGTATAGTTATTATACTAATATCAAAGTTATAACTTATATACTAATACCGTGTTGTTATATATGTAAACTAAAAATATGTATTATTCATTAATTAATCCTTCAACGTGGTTTTTTGCTTAATTCAAAATTCCGCCATGTTTAAAGCGCAATAATAAAAGCGAGCTTGTTACAGAAACATATACCTATGTAGTTATAATTTTAAAATGCTGCATGTTGCACAAAGTACTGTGAGGAAAGTTTGAAGAGGAACACATAGTACCTAGGTAGCGAGGGGAGGAGTAAAAGCAAAGGCAACGAAGAGTAATCAAAACTTAGCCTCCACCCTACTTCCTATCGCTTTTCTAATATTCACTAAGAGACTTTTAGTAACCAGCCTATTTAACACACAAAAATATATCAATTGGAATCCAAATTGATTACTTACTTAGTTCCCGATTGTATAACTTTTTGTACGTGTATTTTCTGATGTACGATTCAGTTGTTTCGAACAACTCGTCACGTTCCGTTCTCTAATTGGGTTTCACTTACTGCCTCTTAGTTTGACAGCAAAATCAAGCTCGAGTATATAAAAATAAATAAGTAAACATTTTTAATAATCTCGTTTCTTAAATATCTATAATACTTTTATTCAAAAGGATATTTAACGCGCACTTTTAACGCGATTTCGTACTTACCGGTTCTAAATGTCAATAGGTCTTTACGAAATAATTAGCAAAATGCGTGTCCTGCCACGCTCAGTGTAAAGTTTTGTAGTGACCGCGCCGTCTCAAATTACGGACTTCTATTCATTGACATGTCTTACAAACTAATTTTTACTACGTATCTTAAAAACTACTTTATGTAACTAATTTTGACTAACTGACTGACTGCGTAACAAGATCATCTACAGTCAGCAGTACTGCAGTATCAAATCTGTCTAAAAGCCTATACTTAAGGACTAACCAACTTTAAATCATTATTTTAATATTATATATACAACGGTAATTCTGATTGAGAAACTTAAAAATGATTTTTATACCTATTCAATAATACCTCACTGTTAAATCGGCCATGTTATTTTTCAAATATTTATGTTTTCTATGACATACGCACCATAATGACAAATCATACAAAATGTCATTTATTAAAATCAGCCCACGCATTTAGTCTTAATAGTACCACAAAAGTACCATACATACAAACCTACAGACGAACATAGTCTGATAAACACATTACCCATCTATGCGTCGCGCAGTCGGGTAAAAATAAAATAATAGTTTGGAGAAATTTAACATCATCTTACACCTCAAACAAATATGAAGGAATCTTAAACAAAAAACAATCCTTCATTCAAGTGAAGTCAAGGCGGCATCTATGTACATAAAGTACATCTCATAAAAGTTAGCATTTGATGTAATGATTATACTATTAAATTACATTATAACTTAAAAGATTTCATAGGGTAATATCTAATGCTACGACAAAAAAAATTTCATAATACAAATTAGTCGAGTTCTTCGAGTTTCACTTGTTTTTTCTGAATATTAAAAAAGTTTGATATTAATATAAGATAAACTTTTGTCTTTACGTATTTATTGTAGGTATATTTTTAGATATTGAACAATCTAATGTAGACTTATATTTATTCTTGTGTCTTAATTATACTATCAAATTACGCAGTGAAGTGAAATCCATAATATGCTCATTGCTAAGAAAAAGAATAAATCACTATACTTTAATTATTTGCCTATTTAGCCTATTATTAGACTGTTCAGTTAAAATTTTCACTATACAATCAATTTGAATGTCTGTCTAACTTAGTATAGATTTAGATATGCATTATTCAAACTGATAAAACTAACTTGCGATGGTTGGATGACCCTTTTAGTATTTCGAACTTAAAAGGCCTTTTGATAAGCGAAGGTGGCTCAACCGACCGAGATGAAAGTGCTGAGTGTTGAGTGATCACATAGTTTCAAACTTATACCGATGTTAGTGGCTTTTGTATTGTAATTTAAACACAGCGTATAGAAACAGATGTTGTTAAACTTCACTGTGGTAAAGACTAGCTACATCAACTACAGGACAATACCATGATATTACGGAAAATCGTGAAGTATATAGTGGTAAAGCTGCGTTCCATACGTTAGTGAGATAATCGGAAGCTTACAACCCATAAATTACTTCATATTCACCTTCACTCTCAATCTCTTTTAACCTAGCAATGCATCTGTGACTCTAGTGCTGCTAAATGTCTCTATCATTTGTTTTCATAGAAAATATTGTAGACTTGACTTTTAAGATTTTTATTAGCTTAAATTTTAGACATTTGATTTTTTGGGCGTTTTTCAAATCTTACAACATATTTCTCTATGAGATTAAAACTAATTCTTATGAAACTTTACACCAAAACTTAACCAACACAACGTTAAAGCTTTTTCGCTTTTCACATCCAAATGATTATTTTATTTTAAATTAAGCAAATACATTGTTCAAAAAGTTAAGGTGTCTTGAGTTATTTTAACAATAAAATTGTTGGAATTGTATGTAACGTATATATAAAAAATTGCTTTGTTATCACAGGCTGACCGCTAATCGTGGATACTAGAAATTTTGAGGACATATTCCTTAGATGTTGTATGCCTCCGATAAGAAGGGGTAAAAATGTTTGTATGTAAAATTTATTCCTTGGTCACGTACTATCTAAGAACGAAATGTAACATTAAAACGTACTAATATCATCATCTTATCATATCATTATCTTATCATTACCCATCGGGGTGCAATGATATGACAAAGTTCATGTGCAGAAAATGTGTTTCTATAATTCATTTTCTTTAAACTTCGCATAAATATTTCTTAGGATAAATAAATAAATATTTGTATAATAAAAATCAAAATCATACATTATTAAGGCGCTGGGGGACGTTAAAGTTTATAAAGGAAAATAACTGGTGTATATATTTAATTTTGATATTGTATTCTATAAGAACCTAGAGATTAATAAAGAATGTATTTTTTATACTTTACCCCTAAACGCGTGGTAAGGAGTAAAAACGTTTGCTACGCTTGTGGTTAAAGGATCTTCAGAATCCTTAATTTTCTAATCTACAAGTATATTTATGACGGCAATTAATATTATAAATGTTCGTGTTAACAACCGAGCTCGACAACTTAACGTGCTCTCCGAGGTTCATATTAAGGAGACTCAAGGCGCAGATACAAACAAAATAATAATAATATGTATGTAACGTGGTTAATAACTTATAATTAGCAATAACACTAACAACAATACCTAAGGATCAAATTCATGTGTCTAAAATAAGGAGGGAATAAGATTTAATTTTGCTACACAAAAGTAATATATGCATTATCTACGTCTCCAATGTTATACTTTAAGAAAAAGCTAACTTTTTTTAAAAGCTATAAATACTTTACAATCAAATAAATCTCTCAAACTGTTTTATGATACCTACTTATTTCAAAATTTTTAATTATCTTATTTATTCTTTTTACTTATTTTGTACATTTTTAAATATATTTACAAAAATATAAATATAAAAACATTTAAAAATATATAAAATAGATATATCTATTGAACGCGGAGATGACCTCAAGCGTCCAGTAGCTAGGACTCCAGGTTGAGGAACCTCCTCACTATGCGTGCCGTCTCAAGCAACACTGCCTTTTGTATCCTGCTCTTGACCCAGCAGCTCAGCGAGAGTTTCTTAAGATGCTGGTCGAAACTCTTCGCAAATAGGCCGTTTACCGAGACGACAATAGGAACAATTATTGCTGAGTCCACACTCCACATGGCAGCAATCTCGTGGGCAAGGTCTAAATATTTACTTGATTTTTCTTTTTCGGCCTTCACAAGATTGTCATCATGTGGAATAGTGACATCAACAATAATTGCTCGGCGCGCTGATCGGTCTACTATCACTATATCAGGTTTATTGGCTGGTATGTGCCTGTCAGTGATAATTGACCGATCCCAGTAGAGCAGAGCATTACCATTTTCGAGAACCGGTGTAGGGTTATATCTATAGTAAGGTACCTCGATATCCACAAGACCGTATCGAAGAGCAAGTTGTTGGTGGATTATCCTGGCTACTTGGTTATGTCTGTGCAAATACTCACCGTTAGCAAGATGACAACAACCGGAAATTACATGCCTGAGTGATTCTCCAGGTCGGTGACAAGCACGACATATATCTGGAGTTCCGTCTTTCATGATGTATTTCCGGTAGTTATTCGTCTTAATAACTTCGTCCATAATTGCACAGACAAAACCTTCAGTTTCTCCAAAAAGATCCCCGTATTGTAGCCAGGATACAGAACTGGCCTGGTCTATATTCGAACCCGTTAGGGCTTTGTAGAACCGTCCATATAGCTCCTTGCTCCTCCAAACAGCCACGCGATCAAGTGTGTTCAATACTATAGGCCTGCGCCAGTTCTCTTTGCCTAAGGACAGCGAAGTAAAACCTTTGTCAACTACTACAACATCCTTATGCATATCACTATTGACACCTAGGACATAATTCCTGAGATTATACACCTCACGATTGTGGAGATTGTTAGCATTTACAAAAAAACCACGACCACCACATTTTCGTGGGATGTATAATCTCATCACAGATGAGCGGGGATGATGCATTCGGTATGCTGTAAGCAGTTTACGTACTTGGCGGTCCAGGGAGTCCAGTTCAGTCTGGGTCCATCTTAAAATGCCGAAGGTGTAGACGAGTAAGGGCATAACCCAACTGTTGAAGGCACGCACCTTATTTCCGCCCGATAAAAAACTGTTGAGCACTTTTTTCAGCCGGCCAAAGAAACGTTCCTTCACTAGTTGTTTTATAGATCCGTCATCAATGCCTAGTGCCTCCGACATTCCAAGATATTTGTAGCTTTCGCCCACGTCGAGGGATCTGAGGAGAAATGTTTTTGTAAGTTGTATATGCTCAGATGATACAACTCTACCTCTTTCAACATGGATGACAGCGCATTTATCTAGGCCAAACTCCATTCCGATAGAACTGCTAAAGGTTTCTGTGAGTTTTAGGAGCTTGACTAAATCTGTTCGCTTCGATGCATAAAGTTTAAGGTCATCCATGTAGAGTAGGTGTGATATGATTGTGCTCCCTCCACGTAGGCGAAATCCTAACCCTGAATTCTCCAATAATGTACTTAGAGGATTGAGGGCCAGGCAAAACCACAAAGGGCTTAAACTGTCTCCCTGGAAAATACCCCGCTTAATCCTTATCAGCTCGGTCGATCCGAAAATATCAGTGCTACCTGGGTGACAAAGAAATGTGATCCACTGCCCCATACACATCTTAAGAAAGGAACATAGAGTTGCATCAATCTTATACAATTCCAGTATCCTCACAAGCCATGTATGTGGTACTGAATCATATGCCTTCTCGTAGTCTATCCAAGCAGTATCAAGATTTTTACGGTTTCGACGTACCTGTTGGCATATGGTCATGTTTACGAGGAGAAGTTCCTTTGTACCGCGACTACCGGGTCTACATCCGTTTTGAGCCGGAGCAAAGATGTTGTTAGCTGTAATATTTTGAGTTATTTTAGCAGCTAAAACGGACGTAAGGAGCTTATAGATGGTAGACAAGAGAGTTATCGGACGGTAGTTTTTTGGATCCGCGGTACATCCGGATTTGTATATCAGGAATGTAGCACCAGTTGTCATAAATGTTGGTAATGTGCCGGTATCGAGGGCATTTTGGAATTGCAATGCCAGAACGGGATGTGAAGCACGAAACCTCTTCAACCAAAAGTTATGCAAGCCGTCCGGGCCAGGACATTTCCAGTTAGACGTTGAATGGATTGCACAACTTATATCATCTGGGTTTATTGTGATAGGGCCCATTTGTGGAAGTGATTCACAGCTCCCCCTGACAATGTTCATCCAATCACCCTCAGTATGATCAACAGGAGCCGACCAGATATTACGCCAAAAATTAGTCATAACTTCTGGAGAAGACGGCACACCGTTGGTCGTACTATCATTACGCTGTTCCCAATTCCTGTATACTTTCCGTTGGTCACTTTGAAACATCCTATTTTGACGATATCGATCCACACGTTTTTTGTAGCGCCTAATGCGTTTCGCCCAAGCATATATTTTCTGTTTCAAAAAATCAATACGATCTGTAACCATATTCATATATTCATTAGAAATTATGTTAGTGCCTGCAAACGCTTGGTGTACAAATCGCATGACCCTTGGGCGATTATTACCCGCTCTGAAACTAATTAGCTTTCCAATTAGGGTTCTTGTAAAGGCAATACGTTTTTCAATCCTGGCCTGCCAAGTTGGGATAGTGTTTTGTGTTGAAACAATTTTGTGTATTGAAAATTTAATAGATGATGCATTACACACAGCAACAGCTCCACAGTACAGTATTGAGTAAGTGTCATAGAGATTTTGAGAGTCACCTAAATATTGTTGTAATATTTTATCCATAATACTCACAAACATTAAATTACGCTTTTGCATGGGCAAGCGAGGAATTCGTGGTCTTAAATTAAATGGCATGGATCGATATTTCAAAATAGCATCCTCCAAACATCTCCTCATATGCTCATTATCCTGGTCACTTACCGACAAATCAATACTGTTAGAAGGCCTTACGTTTAAAATGTGCTCGTTTGTCTCACTCTGTACATTTTGCCTATTTTGTGGCAGTTGAACACAATGAGAATTACTAACAGCATTCAATTGTTGCAAGTTTAAGCGCAGCTGCTCAAGTACCGACTCATCCAGTAGGTGACAACGTTGGATGGCGCGAACTTGATCTGATAGTCGTTGGGCAGTCACGGTAACTGTCGGTTCAAGTGCCCGAAACATAGACAACATTGTTGAACGATACGCAGTGAGGTTAATTCCCCCTCCTGTTGCCCCATAGTATGCTCGCATGACACTCTCATTCATTTTTTGGGTCCACTTCATGCGACGCACTGCACCACCGGCGGCGGGAGTTTTTGCGGGAGCACGTTGCTCCGGTAGCTCCAAGCCATCCTGTGGCAGGTGTAAGACTCGTCGGTGTTTCGGTCTTCTAACTGGCGGGTCGATCTCATGCTTCTCCGACTCCGTAGAAGATAGCGGAGTTCGATAATCATCGTCTGACAGGGACGATTGCGTATCGGAGTGGGACGAGTTCACCTTAGATGATGAGGGTGCGGGTCGTCCTCTGGCATTTTTCATTTTATTTATTGAGTATTTTTGTCATTTTCACGGTCTCTTGGTGAATATTTTTATGTAAAATATTTAACTTTAATATTAAATTATATGACAATAAGAAAAAACGTCATGTTGTTTGACGGCTGCCAGGTTTACTAATTATTATTATTTAATTATTATTATTGAATACTTATACATCGTGATGTATTTGCATACATTTTATGAATTATTTTTTAAAAAGCAAAAAGAAAAAGAAGGTACAAAAAATTCTACCCTAATTAAAGACGGCTTCACAAATGTAAGAAAAGATCTTTCTAAAACAAAAGCATAAAACAGTAAATGAAATGACAGAAACAAATTATACCAACTCTTTACAATTATTAAGAGTTAACCAAATTGTTCATTCCGCAGGCTCAGTGAATAAGTGGACGACAAGAAAAATTAACTGGGTAAAGAAAAAAATATGTATTTATAATAAATTTTAGTGCAATTCCTTGTAACTAAAAGGTCGATCGATACAATATAAATAATCGGTAAGCCACCACTATCGCACTGCGATACATTTTGATAGTTAATTTTAACGACGCAAGAGAGAGTAATGTGTTTATCAGTATGGGTATGAATGTATGTATGTATGAATGCATCTACAGTCTATTTTTTTTTCGGAGTCTAATCATGTCAACAAACACTTCCCGAAACAAAAATCACGGATTTTCGAACAACTACACATTTTGGTTCTATATTAATGCTTTCCAACTATTAAAGAAACGCAACCGATATAAATTACACTAAACACTGCTACTAATTAATGATTTAAACACATTATAATTATTGAGATAATAAACTAAACTGTTTGTAATGATAATAAAACATTCAACCAAACAATAATGTTCAACTTTTTAAAAGGTGTTAAATCTAAAATTATAGGCTTTTATTTAAAATTAAAATTAAAAGTTAATACTTGAAAACACTTTTAACAAGATAAATTTAAAACTTAAGACAATTCGCTAGCATGACTTTGCTGGAATTTTATTTTACTGGAAAGTTTTGAATGCATAGTACTAATAAATATACTTTATATAGTTATTGTGAAATTAACATATTTATAGTGTTTGCTAACATACTTTTGTTAGCACCATTTCTTTTATACTTAATATACTATTAGATGGATTGAAATAATTTTAGCGGGAAGGTAAAGTAGTAATTTTAACTTATTTAATAATAAGAAATTACAACTTTCTTAATTCTATTCAAATAAATAAAACTTGTCTGTTTGTAATTAAAATTAATAGTCTTAGGGTATAAAATTGGAGGAGACAGAAATCAAACATAGCTTTTATTGAAATTTAATAAGGAAAACTATGGAAAACGAGAAATAGACGAAATGGCACTCCGTAAAAATATATTTGTTATACGACTTCCGCCTTATCATTGTGAATGGAATCCTATTAAGTTAATATGGGCACAATTAAAATCATATCTTGGGAAAAATAACACAACTTATAAAATGAGTGAACTAAAACTATTAATTAAAGAAGGCTTTGTTTTACGTCTAAGAAAAATTGTATCGAAAATGATGCAGCTCGATGGTATATGAGATGCTGCTCCAGATGCACCGACCCCGCGTTTCATTATATCTCAGAAGAATCGAGCGAGGACTCAGTAACATCATCAGTCTGAATTAAAATTTAAAAATAGATTGTCTTGTTATTTTTTTTTATAATTTATTATAATATAATAACAATATTTTTCATAATATTTCATTATAAAATCATTCATTTTAATCATTTATTCAGTACTTTCACATCTCTATCTATTGTCTCTGGTTAGAAGGACGCCATATTTGTTTTGTTGGAAAAAAATAGACTATATGTATGTGGGTTTGTACTTATGTGGCTGATTTTAATAAATGATGCGTCGTTCAATTATTATTAAAGTATAAATAATCAAAATAGCCGATTTTGGAAGCCATAATGTGAAAAATTAAAATTAAAATCGAAGAACAATATCAAGTGGGGTGTCGTTGAATAGGTATTTAAAAATCAATTTAAGGTATTTAAAATAGGTATTTAAAAATAAAACTCATATGATTTTTCAATTAGAATCACCATTTATAATCTATAACGATTTAAAGTGGGTTAGTAACGAAACTCACCTATAGGCCTTTAGACAGAACTGCTGAGTGCAGATGGTCTGATTATATTTTTTTAGTACAGCTACTGATATCGCATCCGACTCACGCGCGTATCAAATCCAACTCGCACTTGACCAGTTTTTTTATCATATTTCTAACTAATCCATAATGAAATTCTGTCAATCAGATCACTACCAAACTTCACAGGAACACGTGTTTGACTAATCTTAAGTTTCATTTCATAACAATCGCTGCTGCCGCTCTGGAATCATATTCGTACTTACGCACATCGAATTTTTATACGATCACTAATTGGCTAACTAAGAAGCTAACCATAATTGCAGCAGCCATGTCATGACAGCACTTAAAATAGGTTATCATAATTTAATGAATGTGCGAAATTTCTTGTCTATGATGATTATAATTGAAAAGTTCTCAAGTGGCCTTTAAAAATGGGTACCATATTTTAGTGCGTATACAAAATTTCATGTCTATAATATTAAGCGTTAAGGTGTTCTTTCGTGTGGAACACTACCTGGATGTAGAATCAGGTCATGGTTACCATAAGATGCATTGTCATTGGAACTGAAACAACATGTAAACAACACCAAGTAAAAAGTGCTTCTAATTTAGCTTGTAAGATTTAACCCGAACAAATATATTGTGTCCATAACAAGTTGAATAAAAGCTTGTTTTTGTAAATTATTATTTACTATTAATTTTTTTAAACAACAGTTTGATTACTTTTTTGTTTTTTTTTTTATTATTTTACGCAATTGCTTTTTATATCTTCGGTGATTGAAAACCGATTTTAATGAACACTTCTTTTAGAACATCTGATTTTTTTTATTTGATTTAACAAAAATTTAATTTTAGCCGTTCGGACTAAAAAACGAAATTCCTCAACGGACGACAGCAAGTCACTTATAATTAATGCAATGTAAGTAAATGGTAACAAGATTATTAACTTGGATTAGGTATTTTATATATTACAATACTTTAAACAAGAAACGATAGTTGGAAATCTATGTTAGGGTAATTTACGTAAACTAACTCCAAGACCCTAATTGTAACTCAAACATTAAGATCTACACGAACAAAGATCTATTGAGTTATAAATCCAATTTGCTGGTAGTTTAACGTTACGTTCGCCTAAAGTAGTGCTAGATAACTTCACTGGAATCCTTTGTGTAATAACGAAATCGTTAAATTAATTCAATAGCAGCCAATCTGCTAACAACGTCTGTTTCGTGTATTATGTGGTTATCTGTTCATATTCTAATGATCATCTTTCTTAGTGTGCTTTTTTAATGTACTTATTCTTTATTAAGCAGTAGTCTTTTATCCAATAAGTAATTAATTATTATAAAAAGAACCCGACTGCGGAACTAAACCATCTGCAGTCAGCAGTTCTCTTAAAGCCTGTAAGTGAGAATGGTTACTAACTTTAAATCGTTATAGATTCTAAATGGTAATTCTGATGAAAAAAATTATATAAGTAACCCAAAAATGATTTTTAAATACCTATTCAATGATACCCCACTTGATATAGTTCGTCGACTTTCATTTTATTATTTTTCACATTATAGCGTCCTAAATCGGATGATTTGATTTTCTTTAAATTCTTATAGTTTTTCATATTTAATATGACGGGTCTTATCGCGACAACTAATGGTAGTAATACCTTTTTATTGCCCGACGTTTCGACGAAGTTGCATTCGTCGTGGTCACGAGCTGACTCAGCTCAGTGAGTGATCCCCTTTTTTTAAGCCTTGAAAAGAAGACTTGTACCCGCGACCATCGATTGCGTTCCACTTGTGTTATTCGTTGGGCCATATTGGGTAATAACATTTATTTAACTTCGATTAATCATTATTGTTATTGCAAAAGTTAAATATAGAAATTATGTAAATACAATTTTATGAACGTCGTTCCTAATGAAAAGAAAATTTCGTTGACTCAGTTAAATCAATAAAATTTTTAAGGTTACGCTAATAAACTCCTATAAAAAGACTTCGGCGTTTATATTTCGATTCGAATTGTTTGAGTTTTAACAATTATTGGTTAAATTAATATTACGTTACTAAAGAGGAGGGGGTTAGATTGTTTTGATTGATTAAAAAAGGTGGTTAGATTCTTACAGTATTGGTGTAATTTAACATAGTCTTGATATCGTCTCCTAAACTGAATTTTGTGTTTGTTTAGATAGCAACTTCGTGCTGGGCAACGCGCAAGTTCCAGCATACCCCATCGTGTACTGCTCTGATGGGTTTTGCGAGCTGACAGGCTGGGCGAGGGCACACATCATGCAGAAGGGCTGTGCCTGTAAATTTCTCCACGGGCCAGACACGCGAGAAGAACACCGCCATGAGATCGACACCGCTCTCGACTCGAAGCACGAACTTAAACTCGAACTCATATTTTATAAAAAGAACGGTAATTTTCTTATCATTAAAGATTCTTAAAGTTTATAATAATCTAAATCTACGCCGTATTATCAATAATGTATATGATAAACTAACAAACGTGCATACTCCATGTTGGTATTTTATGACGCATTAACGACAAAACGAATTTGAGTGATATTCGGAATAAATGTAGCAAATAAAAGCTTCACACATTATGTAAATTGTATGTGAAACTAAGAGGTGCAGCTAAATAATGTACTCATAAAACACACCTAATATTTATTGAAATTTAAACTTAATGACCACAAAATAATACTATTTAATAATGACTGTATTGAAAATTTTAAAATTTTAAATAATTTTATATAAATAATCATATCAATAATCAAAATCTATTGCTATTTTTAAAAATTCAGTAAAACAATTTTACCTTTAATCTGGAGACGACCTAAGCTAATCTTATTTTGCTAATTATACAATAATCTCAAATATTTGAAAACTTATTACTATACAACACATTAAATATATAAATATGCTTTTAATTCATTATACCTTTTATCAAAATAAAAAAGAAAAGATGTGTATATACGTCTTCAAACAAATTTATTAAGAATAGGTTTGACAACTTTAGACGCCATTTTCTCAAAATTAAGTCCGTGTGGGTTTACACAGTATTGCTTATCAGCGTCCATATATTGTATTTTATTTTATATATGTACGTATTATGTAAGTATCAGTTTGTAGGTATTTGTATGTAAGTCTATTTATAATTAAACTACTGCACCACCTATCCAGCTTCCATACTTTCTCTCTTTATTGGGTTGTCTGGAAGAAATGGCTAGTTAACCATAAGATTACCCGTTGTATTACACAATTCCATTAAATTTGTAAATATTGTCCTGTACTTTATTCTTGTGGTCTACAATAAAGTATATTTAAATATTAATAAATAATTGCCTTTACATTCAAACTAAAATATATATGTACTTATAAAAACAATTAAAAATATCGCAAATAATACATTTTTTAGTATATAACAAGCTAATAGGAGCAATTGGTTCTAAAATTTGCGGCAATTTGTTATGCAAAGAAGTATCTATTATTACCTAGAATGCGGTCTATGACAAAGTTGCTAAGAAATTTTATACAAATTCAACATTTTATTTTTCTTTATAGACTTGTTTATATTCGTCCTAATTATTAAAATATTATTACTTTCAGAGTAACAATGTATAAAAATGTATATATATAAAAATATATTATACTTATTAATTATCTAATGTAAAATTTAATAAGCGGGGACTTGATATTTAATAAAGCACTCACGAATCTTTCAAACCATTATCGTTTGAATCAACCAATAGACAGTTTACGATTCCATTAGGCAAAATTAAACGTTGCCAGGCCTACTTCTGGTTATTGTCACAGATTGTCTTTCATTTTACACTTTACATGATAAATTATTCGTATTACAAACAAAACAAAAGAAGAAAAATCTCGTGATAACAATTATTGAAAAGATTTAACAAAATAATTAGAAACCTGTTAATTGTTTTCAGAACATAGTTCTTGTATTTGAATAAAATAAAACATAATATTTACTACGACAAACGCTCATTACTGCGGACCGATATTTAAAATGTTTACACACAAGATGACTTTGTCGTTTGCAGGTACACCATTTTGGTGCTTGCTCGATATCGTTCCAATTAAAAATGAAAAACGAGAGGTCGTTTTATTCCTCGCCTCGTTCAAGAATATCACCAACACCAAGATGGCCGCCATGAACACTAATGAGGAGTTCGACAGCGGTAAGTACTCCGAAAAAGCGATACTGAATTTTTTTATAAGAAAAAAATGTAAATTACGTCAAATTAAGACCTTTTGTAGCCCTCTTTAGAGGCCCTTCGTTTATTAAGGTTCCTTCAAAATTTTATTATTGTAATAACGTGTACTGAGCTCGTTGCTCTAGTGCTATAGGTTTCATAAGATCCATTACGATAGCTCCAATAGATCCCAGCTCGTCGTAGCGAGTTACGCGCATCGTGGCACGGTAAAGTTTGTTTCAAGTGTTTATTAGACTGTCATTGTTTAATTTTATGTTATTAAAACGTTCCCCACGTTAAATTTTCGTAGAAGTAATAGTCTATTGTTGTATAGAAAAACTGTGATAGTATGTTTGTGTATTAGAAATTTCTATCTTCTCTAGATACCTATATGTACACTACATTTTTACCACTTTAGATCAAATAACAATGACATAAGAAGTTGCCTATAAGTCACGTAAACAACACAGATATTTCAAGGATTTATTATAAAATATTTTAATGTTTAAATAGTTTAAGATTTTTCAGTCATTAAAACCACCCTGTATTTAAATGATTAAAACTGTTTTACCAAACTGTACACAGAATATGTAGTAGGTACCGAATAATGTCATCACTTCAGTATTAGATAAGTTAATCATATCATTAATTTTGCTTTATTTTTCATTTTTTCTTGCATTGGCCATACTTTGTCAAATTTTCTATGTCCTTTAAATATGTTATTAGATTTTTAATATATATTTTATGTGTTTTTATCTACTTTACCCTAGAAAATCAAAACACTATTAATTTTATATTATCTAAGTATCTATATCTTTTATTTCAAATCGCATGATCATAGATATAAAATATTGGCAATACATTCTATTAAATCTACGCAATCATCACATCAATTAGACTAAATACACAATTTTAAGTAAACACCTTTTGATGCATGTGTTTTAGTCCTTTATTTTCCGTTGTCTTAATGATAATGTTATTCATTTAATTGTTTGTGATTTCAGCAAGCGTAAACTTTACATTTTAAGTTTCCTTTAATATTTTAAGTCTTCATAGATTAAACAAAGGTTATAATTTTACAAAAGTATACGTTATTCCAAAATTATTTTATAACATTTGCGCAAATTAAAGCATTCCGCTTTAATTAATTATATTATCGTTTCGCTTAGTATGCGCTTTAAAAACAACGTTATTAAAGTGACAACAAATAGCCTAAATCTGATTTCACCTTAATTTTATTAGGAACGTCAACTTGTGTGTGTTGTATTTGTTGTCCCTTCACCTAAATTCTATTTTCCGAGAAGGTACAAGCTTTTCTTCGAGCGATAAATAGATTATTTATTCCATTGAGCTTACTCATATACATTTCTTTTCATGAATATTAATGACGTACCTAAATCTCCTTCGTTACTAAATTATTTCTTTGAGACATCTTTTTATCTTCGTAATGAGAAGAAAATCTTGTACTGAACATTTGTATGTGTGGATTAGTTCGTAGAAGTTAAGACAACATGGGTGCTATCATACGATATGCTTTTTAAAATCGCCAATGCTGGTATTAATTGCAATGCTTTGTTGTGTTTTGTCCACATTCTAGCCTCTTTTCACTATTAGTCAATTTTTTTCGAAAACAAGTACCTACTACAAACTCCCGTTTTAAAGGAAATTACAAGCATCGCGTATGAAAGAGCCCACAGTAGGCGCCGCTTAGATAGTAACAGGGTGGTTTATGCATACAGGAGCCGCAGTGCAGCCTTCGGCTGGCGTCGTCACTCTAGCGTTATCCCCATTTGTACCCGCAGCGGCACTTTTGGGCGCCCGGTTCCGAGCTGAATCTAGTTGCCTACTTCCAGACCCGAATGGCAATCTTGACCCCGAAGCGCCCTCGCCCGCGAACATGGGCAGGCGGCGTTCCAGGGCGGTACTTTACCAACTTTCAGGACATTATAAACCAGATAAAATGAAGAGTAAACTTAAACTCAACAATGTTAGTAAGGTAATCCGATTGTTCATAAGGTAACTTGAATAAAACATTTTCATTGCCTACATTATTTTGTAGTGATGCATTGCGCTCTGGGTACAGTAACGTCCTATTTAGTTTAATTGTATATCTTGTAACGCCTCTGTCATTTTAGAACCTCCTACATTCATCCGACCCACCGCTGCCTGAATATAAAACTTCAGCCATAAAAAAATCAAGATTTATTATCTCACATTACGGTGTCTTTAAAACTTTCTGGGACTGGCTCATCCTCATAGCCACATTTTACGTTGCGGTTGTGGTACCTTATAACGCAAGTTTCGTTGATGAGGGCCATCCAAGAATTAGCGTGACGAGTGATGTTGTTGTTGAAGCGCTCTTTATTATAGGTATGTCATACATTTTATTTCTCTGCTACTACCAGCGCGTGAAACAGTTTGACGTATTTAGTACTTATTTTATTACTTACAGATATTGTCCTTAATTTCCGAACGACATTCGTAAGCAAAAAAGGAGAAGTGGTATCAGATTCAAAGGCAATAGCTCTGAATTACATCCGATCCTGGTTTGTCGTGGATCTCCTGGCCGCGCTTCCGTTTGACCTACTTTACGCTTCGGATGTATACAGCGGGGCTGTAAGTCGAGCTTATTCGCAACTAACTGCCGACTAATTAATTTAAACGCCTAGTTGTTTAAATTATAATTGCTTTAATTTGGAATTGTTAAAGTGCTTTCCATTAAACAAAAGTATTCTCGGTTTTATTTAAATAGTTGATATTTAGGTACTGTAATTTAAAATTTTATTAAGATTATATTTTATGAAAATACAATCTTTGTACAGGAATCAACACACGGAAATGTACATCTCGTCAAACTAACTCGATTGTTACGCCTTGCTCGGCTGCTTCAAAAGATGGACCGATATTCGCAATACTCCGCCCTTATTCTGACTCTCTCAATGTTATCTTTCACTTTAGTCGCACACTGGTTGGCTTGTATATGGTTCATTATAGCTGAAAAGGAAATGGAACATCATAAAAATGAAAGTTGGGATTTGGGTAAGCAGTTTAATATACAACCACTGAATATTAATCATCAATTTTTTTACTTTTTCGATGTTAGAATGTAACAAATAAATTGCTTTGCACAATCTTTCTGTCATTTATCAAGCCTCTTTGTTACTTTCATCTCTAACATTATTTATTTCACAAAGCGTACCGTGACGCGCAATGTTTTGGACATTTATTAAAAACAACATTTTTTTACTTTTTAAAGAAGAATTAACAGCGATTTCAGCATGAGAAAACAAACAAAAAATAAGTTATTTCATAATAAAAATCCAAGATTAAACAGAAGATACATGTGGGATAAAGGGCTCTGTATTATAACGACTTTAATGTATTGTTTGAAAAAATGTCAACTCGCTTTTGTTAGGGTTACGAGTAGTAAGAATTACATACTTTTCATTTCTACAGCTCTTTTACAAATTAAGACATGAAATGTTTGCAGCGTTAAGACTTCGTTAAGTTTCTTATTTTCTCACTAACAATTTTGAAAAAGAAATGGTGTCATAGAATTAAAATATTCTTTTGAAACCTACTACATATGAATAAAGAATATTTACTTTATTTTTACGATTGAAAATTATACTGTACCTAACTATTTATAGTGTCAAATAACTTTAGGGTGGATCAACAACCTGGCGGAGCGCCTAAAAGTGCCGATCGTGAATATTTCCCACAGCGAGAGCTACGTCACGGCGCTGTACTTTACCTGCTCCTCGCTCACAAGCGTGGGCTTTGGAAACGTATCTGCTAACACTTTGCCGGAGAAAATCTTTAGTATACTCACTATGCTGGTCGGAGGTTAGAAATTGAAATTACATTACATTACCCACAGTATTTGTGAGATTGAATTTTATTTTTTTTACATTTATCGTTAAAATGTACGTAACAGTTATTTTAGTAGATTTTTAAACTATGTTAATAAAATAAACAACTTTCAACAGTTTTACTTTCAGATTGAAAACTAAGTGAACATTTTTACAGCAACATTGTTATGTACTAGCTATACCCTACAGTTTCACTCACGTTTATGGTTATTGCTTCGCTCCTATGAGTCGTAGGGTGATGTAATATAGCCTATAGCCTTCTTCAATAAAAACTATCTAACACAAAAATAATTTTTCAATTCTATCTTTAAGAGATATTAATGTATTTGAAGTTTAAAGAAAATACAAAATCAAATATAGTGAATATTAATTATATTTCTCGTTATATATCGAAAAGATGCATAAATGCACATAGTTTTATCAATCAACGATGAAGTTATTAATAATCCAAGATATAAACTAATTTTCGTAAAAATAAGCGGCGCGGCCGTAGCTACTCCCATGAAACTGGGATTAGTGTTAAAATATCTTTAACTGACAACTTAAAATCTCTTATAATATTTCGATGTTTAATAATTACTGCTGATAAATTAAAAAATTAAAAAATATATATTTTAGATTATTTAAAAGAAACACGTAATATAATTAAATCTAAATACTCTACTTCTACTTATTAATCTTCAAACATACTACTATTTTGTTAAACTTTTATGTTTTTAAAAATTACTTTCATCAATCTCCGAATATATTTCAGCCCTAATGCACGCTGTGGTTTTCGGTAACGTGACGGCCATCATACAACGGATGTACTCGCGTCGATCGATGTATCAAAGCAAGTGGCGTGATCTTAAAGACTTCCTTACAATCACCCAAGTTCCGAAAGAACTCAAGCAGCGCATGCAGGATTACTTCCAGACAATGTGGTCGCTCAACCATGGCATCGATATACACGAGGTATGTACTCGTAATTGAGCTCCGGTGGAACATTTGAAACTGATCACTGAGCTTAAATCAAATTAGAGCACCGCCTTGTTCACAAATTACATTACTCAGAGTAATTGTAGCATGTTTTTACGATTCGTAGAGCATTAAATATACGTTTTTGAATACGTTTATATTACAGAGTTTATACTAATTTTAGCTGTTATTATATATTTAATACATATACACATCGGGATACAAGTAAATGAAGGTCTTCTTGATATTTAGCTAGTTTAGTAGCTTTGTATTTAAACGACTGATATATAAATTGACGGTTCTAAAATGTTTTAATAGCCTACTTGAATATAGAATATACATATACTTATATTTTGAATTAGAATATGATTTTATATATTATATTATATCTCCTCAATCAAAAAATAAATAAATGGAACATTTATCAGTTTGTAATTTTATAAGTAGGTAAAAGAACATTTATTATTTTTAATAAATTAATTTTTAACTTTGGACCTGTACCTAACAACGCCAATCAAATGCTCTATATTGTAAAAAAATAATAAGTGAAATTTCTAAAGTTACGACCCTCGAATTTTCATTTGGATATTAACAAAAGTGTAAAAACTATAAAGGACAAACTAAAATTATAAGGGTTTCATGTTTGACAACAGCAAAGTGGCAATCAGATTTACAGAAATTAAATTACCTGGAATAATACAGTCCATTTAATTTGCCTTGATAGTCTGAAATGTTAAACAAAATAAAATATTGTTCCACTTGAAATTATTGTGTCCGTAAATTCGCTTTGTAAACGACTCGGTTTTCTGAAAAAGAAAACATAGTTATTATATTTTAATTGGGTTCTTGATATTTATTGAAGTTTTTTTTTTACTTTGCAAGAATAACTTTGACGACACTATTATAATAATAGGCTATTGACCATAGAGAAGCTCCAATCTAGATAAACTTGTATCTGATTTTATCCGATATTACCAACAATTGGTGATTCACTCTATTGATAAAAGAGTATTTTATATAATTTCAGACTCTCAAAGAATTCCCGGAAGAGCTGAGAGGGGATGTTTCGTTACATTTACACCGGGAAATATTATCACTACCGATATTCGAGTCTGCATCGCAGGGTTGCCTCAAACTACTCTCGTTGCACATTCGTAACAATTTTTGCGCCCCTGGAGAGTATCTCGTCCACAAAGGAGATGCCCTCACTTATATTTATTATATTTGCAATGGCTCTATGGAAGTTATGCAGAATGATATGGTTGTTGCCATTCTAGGTAGGTGAATTTATTTATTTTTTTTAGAAAGATTGACCCCAAATTTTTTATATTTTTGACTTATTATAAACGATGATTTTAATAGGCAAAGGTGACTTAGTGGGATGTGACATGAACACCCACCTACAAGCGTACAATGGAACAGGCACCACACAACCCTCTAATCCCGACGTCGTAGTAAAATCGAGCAGTGACGTAAAGGTAGCACGAATATTGCATTAATACTAACCTCTCTGTAATACGTAGTATATTAAATGTAATTAATTTAAACGTGTATTGACGAGTAAATTACATTTTTATAGGCATTAACTTACTGTGATTTAAAATGCATAAATATGGGGGGACTGGCGGAAGTACTACGGCTTTATCCAGAATATCAGCAAGAGTTCATTCATGATATACAACACGATCTCACATATAATTTACGAGAAGGCTACGAAGCTGAACAGGAGTCTGATGGAAATGGACATCCTTCTTTGACATTACCATCTATATCTGAAGACGATGAAAACGCCGCTGAAGAACAAGCCCTGTCACCGAAAAAATCCATATCAACATCAAACAGCCCGCGTCACACCAAATTCAGGTAAAATGATATTTATAGCTTTCATTCTTCACTGTTTTGAACTCACATGAATGAAGATATTTGTAATTTTAGATCAGACGGACAGCAACGCCTCACGCACAGGGAATTACGAGAGAGGATTGAAAGACAGCGCTCTGTAGCAACGCCTAAGATTACACGCGCCGATTCTTTGGAAGGTTTAAATTTAGAACGGCACAACACGCGCTCGTCCGTTGATAGGCTCGACACGCAAGTATCCAGCTTGCATCACGACGTTGCTGCACTTAGTATTGAGGTGCGTTGTGTTTATTGCGCAATTATTAATTAAAATATTACGTCATGTCTAAACATAAACAAACTTTAAAGTTGTAGTTATTTTTTTTTTTTTTTCAGTATAGATGCAGCAGAATAAAACCTTTTTTATCCTTTATCCGATGTTTAGGTTAACCCATCAAAAACATAATTAAACAATTATTTGTTATGAATTTCCTTCTATCTTTTCTCTTTTCGAATAAAATCGTTAACGCTATTGTTTATAATCGTTGTTTATAATTAGACGCCTGTAAATAAACACACGGCTTAAAAACAATAAATCGATGTATCGTGTGCTGTTGTAAAAAAAGCTTAAGGTTTTAAATTACGAAACGATAAAATTTAACTATTTTAACTAGGACAAGATAGTTTGTTATAACAATTATGTTTACTTTATATGTAGGTTCGAAATGCAATTCAAGCTTTACAAGAAATGACGGGGCCAGTGTGGCATGCGGCTCACTCAAATCCAAACCTACAATGGAACGCTCCGCCGAACCAATTGGCACGCAGTTGTAGTCATCCTCCCGATGTCTTCTACTGGGATCAGGTATTTAAAAAAATTGTAACAATATAATTGAACTACTCTATAACGAAATATTTTTATCTAAATTTATACATAAATTAGTACAAGTTAAATTTAAACATTTTCCTTTCCTAATAGCAAGAGCGCCCGCTTAGTCCTGAGCGACTGAAAATAAATCGAAGCACGCAGACGGAACCGTTCTTGCATAGTGTAACTCAGTATATAATGGAACATCCAGCGACAGTGATGCTGCTTCTCGGTTTAGACCCGATGGCGAATCTGGCACCAGTCATACCACCGACGATAGAGTACTACGATCCGCGAAGCCGTCGACCCAGCGGCCTAGAACAGATAATGGAATCCGAAAACGGAAGTCAAACTCCGTCCAGTACGGGCAGTGAGAAAGCTGAATCAGTACGGAGTCCAAGTGGAAGTGTTAAAGAACTAGATTTGCAACCAGAAGTGAAAAGGTTGATAGATAAGGACAAATGTCCTAGTTTAAAGAGAAACAGATACTCTACAAGTGATCTTAGTGAAGTGACCGAACGATTGCTACCAGCGAAATCTTCGCATCCGAGCACGTACAGTCTTAAACATAATTTTACCAGTAAGTGATTTTAATTCCAATCTGCTCATTAGTCAATAGTCTCGAGTGGATTCTTCGTTTTAGTAAAGTTACGTTTAAACTCAGTATGGTACATGTTTATTGATTACAGTCTGGAAATAAAATGACCGTTGAAAAGCTAGCTACTCTATCAACGAAATAAAATTTAATTGTGCTAAAATTTCTCGTACTAATTCACAATTTGTACATATCAAAATACTTGTGTGTAATGAGTTTACCATTAGTTGGATATTAATTAGTAAGTTATTGTTTATCTAGTCACTGGAATAGAAAATAAGAAAAATCTAACAAAATTGCATATCTTCAAAAAACATCATATACACAGAGATCGCATATTTTTAAATTACCGTCAATAATAAAGCATTAATATACCACGACTATCTACGAAATGTAAGAACTATTTTTTAGATAACTTTTTTCAAACAAATTACATACATAATCTTTAATTTCTTATTAAACTTGAAATGAATGAAAATTAATGAAACTTGCATAATTTCCTAATAATAATTAATATGAAGTCTATGAATCAATCTAGTCAAAATTATTTTTAAGCATTTTATTTGATAACTAATGCTTTTTATAATTTTGTCAATACGTTTTAATTAATATCAATAGAAACTCTAAAGAAGTTTAACTTCCTACAAAATTATAAATTTAATGTGTAAAAGCTTAGCTTGTTTTAAATTCATCGATATATTGATTATTTGGAGCTACATTAGATAAGAAAGATATACATATATTTACTTAAGTAACATGTGCCAAAGCAATGTTTGTAATTCATAAACAAAAATATTCAATTGCGTAATAGTTGTTAATTAAATGTTATATTACATATTCGTTAGATTAATAATGATATGATCTCGACCTATTTGACTGTTACACTTCATTCTTGTTTTTATATAAAATACTCCTGTTAATTTCTTGATTCTTTACATTTTCTTTATAGCGAGTAGCAGTAGCATGATTAGCAATAGATATTTAAATATTTACCACTCTTGGATTTTGCAGCGAAATTTTAAGTAAACTTACTTTCTAAAATTTATTTATTTTTAAAATATTATATTATATAAGCAATATTAAGATACGTTTTATTGTAAATATAAAAAAAAAGTTCTATTTACTCCTTTCCAGAGTGATTTAATTTAAAATGCTTTATTTAAATAATTTTATGTGATTTGTTAATACATTTTTAAAACTTTATACTCTTATTTTTAGACGTGAATTAGAACAAGTAAGGGTATGGGAATATACGTCCATTTTTTTTTCGGCTTACCCTGCAGACCTAGAACCCAAAAAATATTGTTTAAATATATTGAAAGATTTCATAAGCAAAAAGAAAAAAATACAGATAAAAAACATTGACACCATTCGTCTCGGTGGTCGGGTATTGACGATGAAGGTGAATTTTATAATGAATTCAAATCGAGGACCATTAACTGGGAATCAAAACGGACGTATTTTTCTTAAAGTTGTGATGAAACGCGGCAAAGTCAATTCAAATTCAAATTTCTTTATTTGTGTCAATCCCTTTTAAAGAGCTGCTTATTAAAAAGATATACCTATTTCTGTAAAGTAAAAGTTATTGTAATATAACAGCAGTAAAACAAATATATATATGTAATGATATTTATGAAGGATTTAATAATAAATTTACCATTTATCCTAACAATGGTTTGACTGGATATCAATAAATTGCATGTGTTTTTCTTAAAAAAGAATGAGATGTTAAAGTCTATGATAATAATTCTTACAAGTACGGAGACGCTTACTAGAATAAATGAATTACTCTTAATAGAGCCCATGAATGTGATATGAGGAGATGTAACACGTGCAGTGCCTAAATTCTAATTTATTTATATAATTCTTGAGATTTTATTGTAATCGTAAAATCAATAGAGGCATGTTTTGTATGTGCACACTAAGAATATTTTTTGTACATAGACGTTGTAATTGATCTTTCTCTTGTAGTACAAAATTAATTATAATGTTAAATAAAGACAATTTGATGTTGCAAATAAAAAATCTTTGTTTTATAGACATTGTATCAGACCCATATCCCAACCCTTTCATAAAATTACTATCCATATGTAATACAATCATTATAAACATCCATTTTTAGCGTTTCCTATTTTATAATCATATTTTATTTTTGTATATGTAAATAAAAAGTTTTAACCATTTTGTACCCACAGACCGAAACGAATCGCATGTGACTCCCATATGGCGTTACAATGAAATTTCAGTAAACAAAAAAAATACAACAATATCATTTTTAATATTCAGGTTTACGGAAAAACATTAATTAATTTTGTAAAAAATAATTTTAATTCCACCACAATTGCTCCTAATTTTTTGGGTATTAATACAGATATGGAAAAATATATAATAAGAAACTGTAACAATAAAATCATATAGAATTAATAAAAAACGATAGAAAGTCCTTTGTTCCATTTTGTATTAAAATCTGTGTCGAATTGTCGATGCGTGACGTGACGTGTGTAAAAGAGAGGAAGTAAACTCGAGCCTTTAGATTTAGCCACACGCTAAACATATAGCTATGTATGTAAACAGTTATTTTTCATATATACGACGATAATAAAAAACATCCATAAATCGCAGAGCTCCTCCTCGTTCCCACCCTGGCAGTTATTTCTAAATTCACATACATACCCTCGCAAATGCAAAAAAATGAGTTTTTTCTTAGTAGGTCTTTCTAGTCGATGTTTTTAAACAATAAAAGTGGCGAATCGTTCTTACATTACTTAAATATTTTAAAGAATAGAGAATGGCTGGATCGATTTGGCTAATTTTGATCTTAAAATATTTGTGGAAATTAAAGGAAGGTGAGAGACATATGTAAATAATAAGTAATGGAAAATACTATAATTTTCCAACATAAACTCTTTCTAACTATGAAATATACGTCTTTTGTCAATTCAATTCTTAGGTTTTATATTGTCTCTTGTCTTTTTAAAAAATTAAAACAAAAACTGTCACTTGTTTATATAATATTTAAAGGTGCGTTAAGAAATTTGTCTGTTTCATAGCTGTGGTTTGAGTTCCGATCTCTTTGTTAGAATATAAAACAGATCTGTTACAGAAATAAAAACACGACGTGTTACATTTAATGTAGAAAAAAATTGCTTTAAGTTTTGACCACATTTTACACAAACATGTAGGTGATACGAAGTTCGTGTAATATAATAATAGCATTTTGTAACTTCCGTATATTTACGTACGTAATATTTTGCTTTTCATTCTACAACTAATAATGGCATAAAACAGCATTACAGTTGGTAATTTGTAGTGCACCTTTACCCAACAGACGCTTAACATATCTTCAAGTGATGAGTTGAAGTATGATTGTTAAATCATGCTCGCAGTGCATCTGCCACGCCCACATTGTTATTTCATCTGTTTTTATCCATTCCCTGCTCGACACCACACACGTGTAAATCTATTGTAGCATTTAGATGTAAGATTTAATAATGGAACTCACCCACATACAGACCTAACTTTTTTAGTCAGTCGCAAAAATCGAATAGAATCAGAGTAACGGTGTATCAGGTCGAATCGTTAGTATGATTTATTTGCAAATATCATAATAATTTACTTTTTAGAAAATTAATTAATAAATATTATTTTTTTTTTATTATCACAAAAATCTTGTATTACTATTATATTACAGTATATTCATTGGTTTTTTAAATTAAAAATGTGAAATTTGAATTAATGAACATTAGTTTTTAATATTATTCTAAACTTAAATAAAATTATAAACAAAATATAACACTTCAATATTAAGACAAAATATGTATAAAAAACTTACAAACATTATGTAGACTATTGTTAACAGATCTTAAACTTTTAATGAACATCAACGGAAACGCAAAGGGACCTACATAGCTATAGTGTACGTAACTACATTTACGCTAGTTTAGATCGAACAGTTTTAACGAGTGAGCTTGTTCGCTACACGCGGCACGGGTTTCACCAAGCGAGGCGTGAAATGCAATTTTCCTTGGATGCAACGACCGAGCATTCTCGCTAGGTCACTAAATTACGACGTCGATTTTAAATAATCTTTGTTTGCAAAGATTATGCTGATATTGATTATTTGTTTCAACGCTTATTTGCTTTCTGATCGAATTTAAAACATTAAGATCATGTTTACTTTTATTGATACATTTTTACGTTTTATTTCGTTGTGAACAAATTGATATAAAACCTTTATTGGAATCAAAGAAAAGGCTAGCGATGTACGAATGGTAAATAAAAATTACACGCGAAGTACAAACCTATGTATTTATTAAAAAAATATAATTCTAATTATAAAACAATAAATATCGGACTAGACGCTTAGAGATCTGGAGAGTTATTATGCAGAGCTATCTCTATCACAACCCAATATATTTTGACAGTTTTTTTGTTTCATTTTAGTACAAAAACCATATATCAACTGGCAAAATGTTTCACGTTGAGATAGCGATTACTCACCGTAATTAGCCTGCAGAATTCACGCTACGCATTTTCTCCATATCCATCTTTATGAAATTTTTAACGACTCTATTGCATTTATTATTCCTCGGACATATAGGAAAATATCAGTTAATGGAATACCTATAAGTATATGCATATGTAATAATTTGTATGTAGGTATGAGTTTTATACTTGGTTTTTAATTTACGTACAATATATGCGAGAATTATTTCTGGTAAGCATAATAGGAGTACGTATAATGCAGGTAAGTATTAACGCGAACTATAAAAGTAGTCAATATATTTAAGTAAATGAAGAGAAGTGTTTCTGCTTACTATATTCTATGTTAGATGGAATGTCGAATGATAGATAGCCGAATCGCATCACGTCCTCAATTGACGATAAACCTAACAAGCTACGCCTAGAATTCCCGTGCCTAAAATATTACATAACTTTTAATTCTGTATTTGTATTCCATTTGATCTTTAATAAATTATGTTTCTGATGGTAATTTTAATGTTATTTCATACTTATTATAATGTTAAAATTGCCCTTACATGAAAAATGTGATACCTTTTAACATTTGTAATGTTACGATCTATTTTATTGATAAATAAATAACTAATTTTGATTCGAAGAGGATGTAAGCAGAAATACGGACTGAAACTAGTACTGTGTATTGACTTCAATTCACATCTCGTATTTCCTATCTTCTTCTGTCGAAATGTACTCATATTTATACCTAAAAGTTCTCATTCCTCAAATTAAAATACCCGTTTTATGTACATACGTATGTTTATTTCTTATTATTATTTAAAAAGTAATTGTTGGCTCCCAATAAAGAAGCAGTAACAATGAATATAAAAAGGAAAAATCTGACCAAGTCAAGGGGACTGGGAAAATTACATTGCGCCATTAATCTTCGTAGTATAACCGCTACCCGGTCTGAAATATTATTAACACATGATCCATGTGGAACAAACTTTACCATTATTTCCTAATGTATCACTTCCATTATTTTACAGATGTTCCGTTTAAGGCTTCTTTTGTTTCATAGCCTTATTTATTTAAAATATATAGCATTAATTAACATCAATTAAATAAGCCAACTTGTGTTTTTCATTCAATGTTTAGGCGATTAAATCGGTCGAAAAAGCAAATATTAGATACTTTAGTCTACATCTCAATTAAATTCTACTATATCCTTATTATGAATGTCTAGGGTAACGGCACCTAATTACGAGTGGTTCCAATAATGGAAGTTCTTCCGATGTTTGCGAAGAACAGCTTATCGTATGAATTTATACGTTTAATTTATTAAAAAAAAGAAAAAGATATACCTCAGAAATAGGGACTTATGACTTTTTAAATATTTTAATTGATTTTTAATTTAAATTTAAATAAAATGACTTACATGCGAAGTATTTTCAAAAAATGTAAATCAAACTTTAGGAAAAAAAAACACTAGCTTTACAAAATAGCAGTGAATACTTTTTATTTCAAATTTATTTGAATTTTTGCAAACATACAACGGATTTGTTCCGCTTTCATTAACTACGAATATGCATAAAAATCAAAGGTTCAATGTATCAGAAATACCTAAGCGCATCATTTCAGAAAGGCTGCACCTGTTTGGCTATAATTCTTTTGTTATGTTTATTGTTATCAAAACAGGATATGTTCAAAAGAAAATGTCCGAAAAATCGTATGACAGAATGAAAAATTTGTATTATAAATTACATAATCGTACTGTGGAAAAGGAATATTTAGTCTCAATTCTTCCATTACTAGACACGAGCAAAGCTGCAGTGGCGATAATAAATACTACGTATAATATTACGTTTTCAAGTTAGAGCCTTGTGTTGCGTTTTCAATGGAAAAAAAGATGATAAGAAAAAATCTGTTTGCATCGGAAGAAATTCTAAAGAGATCTTATTCTTTACCTTCTACATAGAGGTGGAACATTAACGGGCTGTTTACCGTAATATAAAAACCGTATCTACAAATACTTTATAAATAATTAGATATTCCATAGAAGACATCCAATAAAATCTATAAAACATTAGTCATATACAGTGATGTTGTCGAGTAAATATTACTAATTTCACTAATTATAAACATTTTCTGAATCCAACAATAAAAGTTTTTTGAAACCACACCAGAAACCACTTGACCTCGATAATTGTACAAATTGTAAGTTACAAGTTTTTTAAAATACTCAGTCAATCGGCTTACCCTCCGCGCCTACACATCATATAATGTTCGCCTTTGGGTAACTTTTATCGTGTTTACAAGATTGCCCGAAGATTTTAGAGTGAGATAACATTGTTCATTTTTGGTTCGATATGTGAAGCTAATTGGCACAAATAATTTCACAAGACAATTTTTCATAGAACAAAAAATATGATTGTTACATTATAATTAATATAAATTACTATATAACATTTAGGTACTTGTGTAAATGTTAAACGAACATTTAGCCCAATTTTCCCTTACATGTTGAAACAAGTCGATGTGATAAAATATAAATAAAAAAGTCTTCACAAATAAATAAACTATCTTTAAAAGCTAAATTTGCAATTTCATTTGCAAAACCGATCCAAACTACGATTATTATAAAAAAAATATGGGACCAATCTGAAAGCATACGTTTTCATATAAATTTACTATAATATTTCAAAATCGGTTAGGAAATGATGGAGTTCTGAATAAAAATAAATAAAAAAAACATACACTACGAGTTGTGACCCTTCACCTTTTTTGAAGTCGGTTGAAAACAATAACTTTTCGAGTAGAATACAATACTTATAATATTACTCCATTTAAATCTCAGCACCCTTGTATCATATTTTTTAACGTAGCTTTATTAAAATGTGGTTTCCGGTCTTACCTAAACAATGCCTGCCTAGAATTACAAAATCTTTACTAATATTATAAAGCTGGAGGATTTGTTTGCTTGTTTGAATTTGCTAATCTCAGGAACTACTGGTTCGAATTTTTTTTTTTTTGAGTTAGATAGTTTATTTATTGAGGAAGGATATAGGCTAATATCACGCTACATACGAAGCAGTAACCATAAACGCGAGTGAAACCAAAGAGACAGCTAGTTATTAATAAAAAAATACTCAAGTATTAGCGTAAAAAAATGGACATTTCCCACCATACCAGTTACCTATTTGTTACTTGTTAGAATAGATGTATGTTTACTTTTAAAAATATTATCAGCAATGTGAAAAGGCAACAAAATACTGATTTGTTACGAGAATAATAATGTCTGTAGTGTACATTAATAATCAATTAATTTAAAAGCTCTACATACAAACAATGTAAGCTGCTTAATTCTCGTTTACCAGGCTTAAATTCTTTGTTGCTATACCAATGCAAGTAACAAATATGTATTATATGAATCATACATTAAAATTTAACATTTTTTATATATAATCTACAATCAATATTAACTATTTTAAAACTACAATTCGAATTTTAGTTAAGGTCGTGCGTTACAAAAAATATTCTATTCAATTTTTTACTATGCATATCACTAAATTATTTTCCACGAAAAACATTATATTGCATATCAATTAGAACTTGGTTAAAACTATATGAGACACGTCCACCGTGGAAAATCGTGTCACTCAAAATCATACACGCATAAATTTGTTTTTTTTTCATAAAAATTGCTACTATTTCCATTTTTCACGAAACATTGCTTTCAGTGGACTTTTGTTATTGTTAAATTCATTGATTGAAATTCAATTAAATTGGAAGATAGTTCAAATTAAACAATGATTTTTATAATAATAAAACTAGTGAATACTTACTAGTAGAGTTTAAACTTAAAACTACAAGTACACCATATATAGCTTATATATAGCGTTTTTTACAACAGACGATAAACTAAAAACATTTTTTTTAATGTTTGTCTTATGGAGCGGCCTCCTGTGAATTTTTAGATATTAATTGTTTTCAATATTTGAACTAAAATTTATGTAGGTATGATTTTGTATGTAAGGACTTATCTCTGAAACTACTAATCTGATTTGATTTTTTTTTTGCGTTGTATAGCCCGTCCATTGCGGAAGATTATATGCTATATTACATCACGCTACGACTCATAGGAGCAAAGCAGTAACCAAAATCGCAAGTGAAACCACGATAGCCAACTAGTTTCTTATACGTATTAAAACATATTCAGTTTAATTTAAAGCAGATACCTATTACTGTTAAAAAAGATAAAATAATTTTTAGGTAGACTTAGGAAAAATGAAGGACGCTTAGAACAATCTTAAGAACAATCTTAAGGTGACATTTTATCATTCAGTACGATGGTTAGGTTCGGAACCCTAAAATTTATCACCCAAATGCTCGCTCATAAAAAAGTACATCAACAAATATGGACCTGGAGTCCTTTACTGCCATACTTTCCTTATTTTATAAAAGTTTCTTAGCGCATACACCTAACATAGGTAGGAACGGTAGCCACCTATAAAGTTTGGATCAAAAGTTTGGTTGCTCTGACAGGGTATCTGTCGGAAGCTGCTACACAAATAAGTGTAGCAGTCTCCAACGAGAGTAGATTATTCCAAAGAAAGTATAATAAAATCACGGATTATAATTTGACAAAAGTAAACTTACCTGATATTTGCCAAATCTACCTCGATGCAAACTTTATAGTTGGCCATCGTCCCTATCTTTATTGGGAGTATACACTAAGAAACTTTTAGTTTTTTTTTTTTTTTTTTAATAAGAAAGGTTTGGTATTATCGGGATCTCTGGCTAATAAGAAACAACAACAATAAGAATCCTTAGTCATTTAATACTTTATACCCGAATGACAAATAAAATAACAAAACAAAACAATTTTCTATGAATTTTATTATTATGTAAATACCTACTTCAAAATTACATCTCGTTTCATATGTGTGGCTAAATAAATAGAAGGGAACTAAAATCGCTCGTGAATACATATTCTAATCGTGCGATTTCCGCAATCGCTAATAAAACGAGCACGAATTGAATATCGATCGTAGTGGAACAAAGGTTGCCGGACTGGAAGAATACTGCCATTAATGCGACTTTATTATAGGTCACAGGAGGCTCGGTTAAATCCTTAACTTCTCAACGATACATTAAGAACTAACCTACCACAATAATAATTTATGCTCTTATTTGATATATTTTTAACGGACTTCAAATTGGACGAGATTATCATTTCTAATGTTTATATTTTTTATGTATTTTCGGTCCATCCGCCCTATGTGTTTGGATTTGCACAATTCTTTTTTTGTCAAAAAGAGTATAATTTTCGATGGACCACCATATATTTTTTATCGAAATAGTAATAGGATTTCAAAATCAAAATAACTTGAATAAGCATGTCATCCAAGTAAACGAAGTCAGTATTTTTCTGTTGAAGTCGGTGGGTTTTATTCTTTTAAAACTTAATTATAATATGATGCTAAACACTGAACTCGTGAATTTGCGTGGACGGTATACAAATACCCGCTGCTAAAAATACCTCTTCTCTTTTCATGATTTAGAGATTAAAGTTGACAAAAAATATATAATAATATGAAGACTCTTATAATTATATTAATTAAATATTCAAGATCGTAAGAAATATTCTGTATTAACGATAATTAATTTTTAATACTCATTTTATTTAAGGACTTTTTTAACCATATTTAAGAATGGCAGTACCATTAAAAATATTTTATTACATATGTAAGTATATATTACGTTATTAAAGTTTAATATAGTATCAAAAATATTTTCTGTGTACACGTAATATTAAATTAACCCTTCTAATTAATAGATAAGTTACTATTCTGTACATGTGTTAAAAAGGCCGGGTAATAAACATAGTCATAAAGTGAAACTGCCTTTATTAAAGCCTAACAAAATAATACCCAAATATAAAGTAACTTCTTTCTTATTTCTTAATTCTTATTACAAATCAGATTCCAGAACACAGCGCGTGTTTTAATTAAAACGTTAATGTATAAAGGACAAAATGTCTTATTCAGATTGTTATTTTCCATTTACTAAAAGTTTATTCCATTTCCATAGTAAATTATAAGTATATTTTATATATTTGTTATTTTTTGTAAAAAATATTTAGAAGTTACGTATATAGTTGCACAAACAAAAATGCATATACTATGAACTAGCAGGATAAACGGGAATTCGTAAATAGAAAACTTAGAAAGTTTATAGCGATGAATTCCTAAAAGTTCCGACTGTAATTCGCATTTGATTTTCCTTTTGTTTATGTATTCTAATAAAATATATAGAGAGTGAATTTTATATCTGCGAAGTAAAGTCAAGAGCCTGAATGCTTTTAAAAAACTATGGTACCATTTGAAAGGTATATATTTCTATATGGTCAAAGGCTATATTTTAGGGCAATACGCGAACTATTTTGAAACAACTCAGTCTACATTAACTTGAGCGTAGCCGCATGCAAAAGCTTGTATGTAATTATTTTGTATGGGTTTATACCCATAAAGTGGATTTCCAGAATTTATACCAAATACTTTTTCTCAGTACGCCTTAAACTTAACCACTATACTAATTAGTAGTATAGTGATTAAGGCCTACTTCTGTGACAATGTGGTCGAAACCCATATACCTACGAGCTATAGTTAGGAGGCATATATAAGGTACAGTACATATTACTATTAATTTATTTTTTTGGATTTTAAACAAATAAAAAAAAATAGTGGCCTAAAATACAAGGAAACATTATTAAAATTAACATTGTTTTATACTTTTCGAAAAAAGAACACGAAACTAAAAATAAATACGAAAGAACTATTAAATTTTTACAAATACTAAATTGGTTGAAAAATGTGAGAAAAAAAAAACAAGCACACATGTGATTTCTGCTAAAAGCGATGGATTTACCGATCTGCTTGTGGCAGTCTAAATAAATAGACGTATTGTTTCAGGTAACTATTTACCTAATTGCTGTAAGACTATTTTTTTCCTATTGTAAAAACGTCATGTTGTAGCTGGCACTTTCGTATATGACTATTAAAATACAAATAAATCTTAATCCGATAAAAGCGCTTGACCCTCAAACAAAAAAAAATAATTAATGTTGGACTTAAAAAAAAAAAAACAAATCAATAACAAGAACATTTTTCTAAATCAAATATTGACATGATTTAAATTGTGGAATAATATTACTAAACTAAACTATACCCACGACTTCACAAGCATGGGATTCTGTTTTTAGAGTACTCCAACCTAATTAGAAACTAATTACTAAATACTTAATCTATTTAAAAAACAATGAGCGTTATGTAAAATGTTATGTTAAACTTTTATTTAGGGGGTTATTGCGAATAAATTGTGTTGTTAATTTACACTAGAAATAAGTCGTTTCTTTAAATATAAAAAGTCGTAGATATATATTTTTTTAAACCAATAATTAATATGAATTACCTACCAAAAACAGGAAAAAAATTATAGTTTATTGCTCAAAAATAATCTAAGATATTAAAACTACTGTAAAGGTTTACGCTTAACTTATAATTATATTACGGTAAAAACAAAAGAAGTCTTTTTAGAAGTCTATATAATTTTATTAGAAGTCTATTTAAAGTTGGACATATCAGTGAAAAATCATTGTGGCGTCAATTGTTGTTTTAAGCCTGTCAGAAGCCTACCCGACTCTAATCCCCTCCCTTACATCCTATGCCCCTTCATCTATTATTTCTTCTTAAGCCGGCTTCGCATATGTGGCCCAGCTGGTTCATGGATACAGGGCCGGATTTAGGGCAAGATATTCAGCTACCGCTCCGGTGCCATCTCAAGAGATGGGCTTCCCACAATAAACATTTTTAATGAAAAATATGTATTTGACTATCATCAATGTTTATTGTAATTATTTTATTTGTTTTTTAACTGTTAATTTTATTCAGAAAATAATTAGAAACATCCGTTCATTTGTTGCCCCAGAACCTCCACACTTCTAAATCCAGCTCTGCATGGATATAGGAGCTATGATCACTTTACGTCAGGTGAACTACCTGCCCGTTGGCCTGCTATTTTAGTAACTAGACTTATTTACTGTTTGTATAAGATTTTTTTGTTCATGGTGTACATAACGTATACGCCATAATTAAAAAAATAACGCATATAGGTAATTTAAATTTGCTTATCAGACAACACTAACACAAAAAATTTGTTAGATAAAATTGTCAATAGTTTCCCAGATAACTCAGAAAACATTGTCCACTATCATATTTCAAATTCTGAGATGAATGAAGTCGTAATTCATGGTGTCATATTAATAAGATAGTTAAAAATTTAATTACACACTGCAAGTGTAGGTAAGTTATACATACCTACATCATAAAGTTTTTTTTAATGATTTTGACCCGAACACGTCAACTTAGACCTGCCAGAAATATAAAGGATTAATATAAACAACTCTACATTCTTTAGTAGTTTTGTTTATAATTTGCTACTTAAAACCGTTTTCAAACATATAGATTGTATATATGTTCGTATTCGCAAGTTTAAAACCCTTTATTTTGATGCACCACTTGATACGAGGGCTTTAAAAATAAACACAAATATATAACGTAAGTATGTCACGTACGTACGAACGTATGTCATTGTACATTGAGGGGACATACAAACGTTTATTCCTTACAAATTATTAATTGTTGTAAATTGAGTTGTTCTACCAATATTTTAACACAGTTTTTCTTAACTTCAAAATCGGTGAAGAGGTTCCTTTCAACAAATTTCTCTAGCTCTCTTAGTTTAGATATTTATGGACCCACTGTACCAACTTCATGAATAATTCTGTATACTTATCAAAACTGATTGTGCGTAAAACGCTGTCTGTACGTTATCGGTTTCAGAACATTGCTTATGAAAAATATATGAGTCAAACACCCGGTTTTTTGTTAAACGACTACGGTACAACACATATCTTTATCATACTTTTAACCCCTTTATAAATTAAAATGCACGCTATTATTATTAACTAGCTGGTCTCAAAGGTCTTATGTATCTTTATATCAAAATTCATCAATATTAGTATTGCGGTTTAGCTGTAAAGGCGTAACAAACAAACTGTCACTTTGGCAGACCCTTGTTTTGTCATAAAGACCAATTTGGTACTACCAAATGTGTAATAGAAATAATTTTATTATTTTTTATTGTATTTGCCCTTCACTATTTTGGCGATAGTAGCTTACACATAAATGATACAAATATGCTGTCGCTGGCTTTTTTGTAAGACTATTTAAGATAAATATTTATATTATATACTATATATATATAAATGTAAAGGTTTTTTGCAGCACACGCTAGAGTAGCTCGCAAACTCTAGAATTTTTTATCACTTGTTTGACATTTATCATTATATTTTGGATAATTCACAAAATATATTTATAAATTATAGCCTATGTGTTATTCTGATGCATAGGCTACATTATTGTAAAGTTTTATAAAAAC
Organism: Hypolimnas misippus; assembly: GCA_037950945.1. Taxonomy (NCBI): domain Eukaryota; kingdom Metazoa; phylum Arthropoda; class Insecta; order Lepidoptera; family Nymphalidae; genus Hypolimnas; species Hypolimnas misippus. Next base: position 6,701,308 of record JBBEEQ010000024.1, read on the forward strand.
CCATTCAGTAGTTTTTGCGTGAAAGGGTAACAAACATACCTCATACATACTTACAAACTTACGCGAGTATATTGGTAAGAATTAAAATAACTACTTAAGACAAAAAGAAGCAACTTCAAAAGCAAAATACTCAGTTTCGTTTCCATCAACGACACACTTTTAAAAGTTATTTATTTTGAAACCAAATTACTAAACCGATTTCGATGAAACGATTCTATGAGACAAATCTGAAAGCATATCCTTAGAAACAAAAAAAATATTTTTAGAATCGGTTAATAAATTTTCTCTGGAGTAATGGTCACACTGTTTTATTAGTAGATATTACGGATTTTTTAATATTAGTTCATAATAATTTTGTTAAGGAAAATGTGTATAAAAATGAAATGTTTTTTATTTTATTAACCCATCTTACCAAAGTGTATTTTAAAATTAAAAAAAAAACGGAATAGCTACTACTCTGATTTATTACATTTGTACATGTTTCAAACAAAACGCCAAAACAGATCTAGTTTTAATACAAAAAAAAAACCATTTGTACAACATCATACATCTATCACTTAATAAGCTATTTACATAGAGCTTGTCTATGACATGCAGAATTTCAACAACATTGAATAACAATAATGTGTGTAGAGCCATTTTAACTATGTATATCTAATGTAATAATAGATAAACAGAGTAACATTATACTATTTAAATGTTTCAACATATACAGATATTGATAACAGTATTAAACCATTATCATGTAACATTGAAAACTGGTTATTTAGTCATTCATTATCCTTGTATTTTTTTATTAATTAGAAAAGAAATTTTAAATACAACAAATGTTACTTTAACTATATTATCAATGATTGTTACTTTAAATTAATATAATTTAGCTATGGTATTGCTGGTATTGTAATAGTGTAAGTAATGTTATTTGACTTTAATTGACCACATGGAAATTATCATTGAAGTATAGATACAATTTCTTTTAACTTTGAGCTTTACATCTAAGAATTATTAGGTTTGCATTGTGGTGATTATATTCTCTGCAATCAATTTGGAAAACAATAATTGTTTAAAGAAATTTCAGCAACAAATTAAAAAGGCATATGAATATTCAAATATGTTGGTAAGTATTATACAGTTTACGAATTATTTGTGTACCTTTATATAAATTGAGATATCGTTAACAATATTTTTATGAATATAATCAATATTCAACTACAAAACCTAACAGATCAGGAATGTCGTTAATAAGTACATGCTAATGTGAAAAAAATACAAATTTTTTAAGCTAATTTTTAGTAAAAATTATTGATTAAAATTGGGCTACTTTCTTAAATATCTCACACATATCTTCATCATTATTTTTATTCAAATAATAAATATAATAAGCTACTCCAAGAGGGCAAGTCATAACATTCAATCACAGTTGAAATATTTGTATGTAAAACAGATTGAATCCAATACAATGATCAACGATTGAATTAAATTCAAAATTAACATTTAACCATAATAAAACAATGTAGTAGGTAGTTTAGAGTTTCTTAATGTTCATTTAAATATTTTAGAACAATGTTTTACATAATACAAGCCTATATACTTAGAATATACTTTTGTTAACTTTTATTATAATTTATGTTTATGCTCTTCCATAATATTTATAAACTCATAAATAGTTAGAGAGGCATTTTATATTAATAATTATTAAAATAATCTAGCCAAGAAAAAATGTGATGGATATGTCATAAACCATTTAAGTAAATTTCATAAGTATTGTGCATTGCACTCGCTAATTATAGACATCAACTTCACATTTTTTTACATTTAAAACTGTACCCAATTCTGCTGATTTGCTGGAGTTGTAGGTTTGGGGGGCTGGCTAGGGGCACTGCAAAGAAACAATTTTATGAGTTACATTTTTTTAAATTTATAAGTTTAATCTTTATATGATGTTATATTTTTACTAGCTTTTGTCTACGATTTTATCAATAGTGTAGATTATGTTTTAATTTCTCCTTACAAATGTTTAATCTTATTTAATTTCTTAAGAGGTTGAATCTGTTCTAAGCTAACGTCTGCTACAATACACATAAACTATCTTCAAAATTTCAGCTTCAGGTGGCAAGTAGATTTCGAGATTTTGTGTTTATACAGTGAGGGAATTAATGTGTAATCTTTTATATAAGTAGATTCAGCACAAAAATAATTAAAATTTTTATTCAAATCTTTTTTAGTGTTAGGTCATAAACTCTACTTGAATTTTGAAAATGAAAATATCATTTATTTCGTTAAGAAAGAATTCAAGTAGAATTTTTTTATTTCTATTGAAAATGCCATTAATCAACTATTTTATTGTATAATCTTGGCACAATTTTTCCCAAAATTATAATTAAATTGTATGGCATAAGTAAAAATATTTGGCAGCTAAAATTTACGAGAAGCATAATTCAGTAAAAACTTATTATAACGAACCTCAATATAACAATTTCCTTAATTAAATAAATTTCAAAGTGACTAGAACTGCCTATATATATTTTAATACAAAATATACCTTTACATTACCAATGCTATTAGCCCAATAAATTTCATTTTATTAGTGGAATTTGTTTGCTAAGATACATTAACTATATCAGAGTAAGTAGAAGAGTTCTAATGTTGAGGTTTTTACCATATTAAAAGTGAGTAAAAAACCCTAATTTTTACAAATAACTTGGTGTATTGAATTTTTTTAAAACCCATTAGCTATGTTATATCGAGGTTTCTCTGTACATTAGTCTAACAGAAGTAAATTAATAAATCAAAAATATATATACCTAGCTGAATTGAAATCCCCCCATTCAGTATTGGGTACAGCAGGAGCTCCAATAGGAGTTGGCACATGTTGCGGTGAAGGTGGAGGCGGGAGCTTAGATCCTCCCGGAGGTGGAGGCAGAAGACCCCCGACATTTGATGCTCCTGCTCGACGTGGCCTGCTACCTTCACTACCATCTTTTTTCTGGTAAAAAAAATAATACTGTATTTTATGTGCGCCAAAATAAATAATAGATGAGGTAAATGCAACCTAAAAAAACAGTATAATGTAGTATACATATGAAAGTATATTGTTATGTATATAAACTGTCTTGGTATCCTACTTTTAAACCAGAGATAATTTTAGACTTAATATGACAGTATTTATACACTATTGCTTTTCTATTTTCAATTAAGTAAATAGTGAATGATGAATTTAGTACATTTTATTTATGCATAAAATCAATACAAATTGTATTAAAAGTGAATAGCTTACTAAGTTTCTTATTGTTTATTCTTTCATTTACACAGATATGAATATAAGTAGTAAGATAATAATTGTTCTATATTTGTTCTTACAGTTATCTTCATGTTTATTTTTATAGTTTCTCCTTCTTTGAAACTGAGGTCAAGTTGTTGTTGTTGTCCCTGTTCACCCTCTTGTTCCTTTCGCAGCCATTTAAAGTGATCTTGGAGAGCTACATTTAGATCAAATGAGTCTGACCGATCCCCAAAACCCAAGCCAATGTAAGCGCTCCTTCCTGTAACATACAAACATAATAATTAAAGAACAGGATACATAGATAAAATAATCCATACCAACAAAATCTTATCTTATTTGTATTATATGCATAGCATACATTTTTTTCATTAAAATACAACCTCTATAAAATAATCAATAAATAAAATTATAATTTTAAAATAATCAGACATTCGACATAATTAAATAGGATGCTGTCGTTTTGTACATACCATTATCATCTTGTATTCTAACAACGAAATAACGTGAACTATCAGTAACGGCTTCAAGTGCTACTCCTGGATACTTGTCGATGGGGCATTTCGCAAACAATTCACCACTAGTTTTGTCCTCCAACTTCATAATTAACTCATCGCCTTTAGCAACTAGACGCATACGCCCCGTCCATTGCGGCTCTTGAAGATTCCAATCAGCTGCCCTATAAACCTCTATTTCTTAATCATGTTCGCAACACAAATTTATATTTAATTAAACGCTTCTCTTACCGATATCCTCTGTTTGAGGTTTTTGGAGGTATTTTAAAAACGAACACTTCATTTTTAACAAGTAAAACGCTTTCGTACGCTTCCATGACTTAACAATACTTACAAAAAATATTCATACAATATCTTAATTAAAATCAATAAAGAACGTTTTAACTTAATAGATTTTTTGTATCAATTTATACTCAAATATTCCAAACTATAAATACAAAGACATGCAATCAATTGAATCAACACCTTGACTCGAGTCTTAGTTCTAGGCGATAGAAAACGATTGACAACATAAAAATGACATGACGTGTTGATGTGACGTGACGATTTATTTGTTGTTATCGTTATTACTTATTATAAATAGTTTCGATTATTATAATCAAACTATGATTTTTGTTTTTATTTTTTTACTATAAAATATTAATAAACCAAAGACAACAATTTCCTTTTAATCTGATTTCAAATTATAAAACATCGAATTATAAAAAAATCATTTCGTATTACTTCAATATTTTATATAACTGAAGTCACATAATTTCTATATAAGACAATAGCCAATTTGATTCGTATAGGATATTTTTTATATTATAGCGAACATAATTATTTGCACATTAAGAATGGATGTGATTGTAAAAGGATGTGAAGAATATTCTTATAAAAAATGTTAACAATCTTGATGACTTAATATTGAACCATTTTACTTTTTTTGAAGATGATACAATAGTAAATCAATCAAATTGTTCATATTATATGACTCGTGGCATAGTGAAATTGTTAAATTTTAAAACTAACCAATTCATCGAATCACGTATGTACTCGAAAATTATATTTGTTTCGCCATATAAATAGAGAGACGTAATGTATATGTAAATTTAATCAGGAAAGAATTATTAATATTGCTTGTATTGTATTACCAATAGATAAAGAGAAATATAACACCATTTACAAAAGAATTTAGCATCTACCTTCTTCTTAATGCATTATCTAGTATTAATGAACATTGTATTATTGATGTATTAATGATATCATTTTAATATCGATAAATAATTTGCCAAACACTGCCTACCTACCGCTGTCAAGTTGTCATAATGTCATTGGTGATTGGTGATCTGTGGTGATTGTCCTACTTAAACTAACTTCAAAACAAGAGTTTTACGAGTATGTTTTTTTTTAATTTTTAAGGACTTTTCACAATCAAGATATAAAAACAAAAAAATTTCATTTTTATAATAAATAAACATAATATTTGAAAACGCTACTAACATTAAAAATTACTCGGTAAGTTGATATTGCTACGATGGGTCAATTTTTGATTAAGAGTACTTGTTAATTAATCTTTTCTAATTTTCAGACCTCTTCATTGAAATAATGGCTTACAACGTAAGTAGACAAACTTTTCTCATGCTATAGCAGTGTTTATCTTGAACTGTGAGTGTAAATTTGCCCTCGTAAATTTTAGTAATGACTTATACAGATTTTTGATTATCTACTAAGAACTCATAATCTTCAACTAAAGCGTTATATATTATTCAATAAAATTAGAAGAATGATTATAATTTTGCTATATAAATATGATATAAACTTAATAATAAAAAAAAAAATTGCAATAAGTTATAATATTTTTTTATAACGTTAATAAAGTACTAGTAAATATTTGCTGGCACTTGCTACCTGACTCAAATTTGTATGTGTTAAAACATTCAATGCCTAAAACCTGGTTCAAGTTTATGCGCAATTAGGTAAAGTTACCACAATCTTAAATTTGGCAAATCATGAATGAACCAGACCAGAATAACCTCTCGTGGTTTACTCATGACTCTTTGGCATGAGTAGCTTATTACATGATCATCATACCATTGAACTCAAATATTAGGTTATTATGTTTGTCAAATATTATGTGGTCACAAAGAAAAAGAATCTTATTAAACCTTAATTGGATGCTGATAAGCAATACTATGTACTACAAGCCACACAGACTTCATTTTCAGAAAATAGTGACTAAAGATGTCAAACCTATTCATAATAAATTACTTTAAAGAAGTATATATCTATCTTTTCTATTTTGATAAAAGATAAAATGAATTAAAAGAAAGTTTGGTATAGTAAAAAGTACTATCTAATAATAAGGTTTTCAAATATATATGAGATTATTGTATTTTTACAATTTCCAATTCAACATTATTTAGGTTAGATGACTTAAAATTTTTTTGAATACTATTAAATATGTGATGCAATATCAATATCTTCAAATTTTAGTATTTGTGGGTTGACACATTGCTTAACAGTATCCAATTATACTTTAAAGTAATGTCTCTTAGTATTTTAAAATATTAGATATCATTAAAACTTTCAACTACTACTACTACTTCAAATGGCAATGTATAAATGCTAATTTTAATCTACAGAAACTAATAAAAAATATTTTTATATTAAGAGGGATTGATATAATAGTTATCAATTTTTATTTTAAGCCATGATCAAGGTAGTTTTAGATGAAAAATAAAGTTTTTTTTTTATAAAATGCAATAAAAACTGTAAGCTACAAGGTGAGATATAGTATGAAAATTTAAAAAAAAATGTAATAAAATCAGAAATGATCAATAAGCTTTTACTTAATGTTATTATTTTTTGTGATTACAGTAGGTCGCCAGTTGCAACAGCATATTCACTGTACTTACTTGGCTTCTTTTCTGTTTTTAAATGTAATATAATCATTAGTACAACAGTTAATTTATTATTTTTCGTTTATGCCATTTAAAATTCATTTCGCCATATATTTATTTCAAAATAAACTGATTAAATTCCTGGCGAGGAAATTTAGAACTTAAAAAAAACTCATGATGCACTTTTAGATTTTATTAAAATCTGCCGTGATACTCCTTTAGGTAAATTCACTAAAGATGAAAAATCTTTAGTACACACCGAATCCAAATACAATATAAATGTGCAAAAAGCTTTAAGACATTTAATTTATAAGATAATTGTATAAATATCTTCTTTAATAGGAGATTTGTTTTAGATTTGAATCCTAGCTTACCTATTGTTAATTATTTTATATTCTTTGAGAAAATTAACGGTATGTCTAAACAACCGTCCAAGCAAAGTGAAGATTGATATGTTTTAAAATAACAAACCTCAACTAAAACACAGACAATGGGCGACTAGAACGATATAGGGAAGCGGTTGTCAGGGACACATTGTCAAATTAAATTGAATAGCATAAAAAATCAATTAATAAATTTAAGTTTTTGAAATTCATATCTATGTACATATATTAAATTTATAATTGTAAATAAATAAAAATCTTTGATACATTTCGTTAATTCGTTAGCTAAATGAAGGCTATTCTTGTTTAGGTATCTTTCAATAAAAATACCTATACAAGAATAATAGAAAAGAAAAAGAAGTATAAAAAATAAAAGTATTTTATTAAAATATATATATATATTTTTAGAGTGTTTAAATAGTTCTCGATGCCGGCCTTTGCTTCCTCGTTCTAGGACCCCACGGTTTCAATAGCAAACGGTACATATACGAAACTCCTTTCCGTATTTGCACCACTGCACCTTTTCAGCATTGTTTGCCGATGTAAGGAAAGACATATATATATGATGCAGCCAATGTATCGACACAATTAGCATGCCATACAAGCGACGAACCTCAGCGGAAGAAGCGTCATTTCATCAGGTTCCTTGCCATCGCTATGTATAATTCCAGTTAGTTCTCTACTGATGGAATTTTAGCGGCGACATGAGACCGACATATGGCACTGTTCAAGGGAGCATGACGAGAGAAACGGCCAGCGCTTGTTACGCAAGATAAGCCATGGTGTCCTATTCGTCCAATACCTACTACAATGACATCGACATACATACATAGGTGGTAAATTCTGGCTCCTAGCCGAAGACCAACTGAAACAGGGTTAAGTGGTCAAGAAAGGTTCCAAAGTGAGGAGAAAGAGTATGAACAATAGTCAATAGTCAGAATATCTCGCAAATACAGCAAGAAGACGGACTTGATCTGTAGGGGAAGATTCAGCATCAATTTATGTTTTGAGTCAATCTGCACAAAGTAAGACATCCCACTATGTTTGAGAAGAAAATATTACCGGTTCTTCACTATAACAGAGTATTTAAATGCGTCTCTAGCTTTAGCAAAATACGACAAGTGACTGGAACCCGAAGAAGGGCTGATAATATCTATAATAATAGAAGAGCCCAAGAGGGGATTTGGGGATTTACTGAAACGCGGCAGATTAATATTACAGGGAATACTTTGCATCCAATTGAAAGTGTGAAAGATTCAAATATTCCTTGTCATAAAAAATACTATAATGATTGATGTTTTCGTGACAATTCTAGAAAAGAGAATATGAGGATTCATTTATATGATTTTCCGATTTAGTTTATATAAGCTACCTTATTTTATACGTTTTTCAATGTTTCGTTTTATTTTATTAATTATATATATAAGTTATACTTAGATATTTATTATATATATTGGCGACAAAAATTGTAAACCAAAAACTGTTTATTTTCATTCTTCTTTCTTCTAAAATTCTTGAGAAAAAAGTTTCCTTCTTAGTTTTATTATTTCAAAATGGTACTTGGTATGTTTTTTTTTAACAAGTACTTTTACGTCATAACTACATTGCCTCTGTCCGACAAAGAGTATAGAATAACTACATAGAATGTCCGCTGCTAAACTGGCACTGAAAAAAATCTTTCTACAACATAGGGATTATTTTCAATTATTTTATATAACCTTTTTCGGTACTTTCAATCAAAATTCAAGTTTTAAATCTCGGGCATATGCATAAAACAAAAAAAAATCGATTAATCGTCATGTCGTAATTAATTACTTTTAAATATATTAATTAATTTTTTAAAGTATATTATTTTTAATTATATTTTGTAAGTTAAAATTTCTTGTATTTTTTAAAAACATTTTTGTAAATATTGAAACATTCGAGCAAATTGACTGGTTTCCATGGCAGAAATGGTCTACCAATGAATTGTTCGCGATCAAACCAAAGATTGATTAAAGAAAATGGCGGCTGAGTCCGTATCAGTAAATAATAAGCAAAAATGTATTTATTATTACTGTTTTTCATGAATGACAAAATGTAGTGATTAGTACAAGTGAGTTTAAGTGAACCGCAAGAAATTTTGAACTTTCAATATGTGTGTTTTGCGACCAGAATTATGTAAGAATAAAGACGCAAATCGTTCACGTTAAACGATCAACGCATCTAAACAAATGAATAAAAATGGGAAACCTCTTGTTGTTCACGATTATAACAATCGTGTTTTTGATACGAATTTCGATGCAGAGTGAAAATAATGAATGTCCTCAAAAATGCGACTGTTTAGAACAATATGTGGATTGTTCACGAAAAAATTTGGTGTCAGTGCCAAGAATTCCGAAGTGGGTGGAACAATTAGACCTAAGTTACAATAAATTGAGTAAAGGTGTTACCGAAGGCTTCAAGGAATTATTATCGTTAAAAATATTAAAGTTAGACAAAAATATACTATCGCATATTCCTACTTTTCTTTATCCTAACCAAATACAAGATGTAAGTCTGAATAGAAATAGTATTAGTTCCATTGACACGGATCATTTTCCAATAAATAGTACAATTAAGACGTTAAGCTTGAACAGTAATCACATTAAATTGATTAAGGAAGGTGCTCTAAACAATTTGACAAATTTGATGACTTTAAAATTAAACAGAAATGAACTTATATCCTTACCTAACCATTTATTTATGCACCAGTCCAACTTGAAAGTATTAGAACTTAATCATAACAAACTGCATGTCATCAGTGGTCTGCTTTTCCAAGGATTATCAAGTTTAACTACTCTCAGGATAAAATACAATAATATTGAAAACATTTTGGATGGAGCATTTTTTGGATTTAAATCTGTTAGCCTGTTAGAGCTGGACCATAACAGAATCAAAAGTATCTCTAAGGGATGGATGTATGGTTTGGAATCATTGACAAAATTATCACTCTCCAATAATTTGATTTCTCAAATTGATTTTGGCAGCTGGGAGTTATGTACAAATTTGGAGACTTTAGACTTATCTCACAACTATTTAATGGAGGTGGAAGGGCGTACTTTCCAGCATTTAACCAATCTGCATACTCTTAACTTAAGTAATAATAATATATCTGCCATATCCCAAGAAGCTTTCAGTCACATGATTCAATTGCAAACATTGTTATTAAATAATAATAAAATATCTTGGACCGTTGAAGACATGTCTGGACCATTTTCAAAATTGCAGAACCTTATAATTTTTAATTTATCAGCGAATCACATAAAATCAATTAGTTCTCGAGCTTTTGAAGGTTTAACAAATGTTGTTGAATTGGATTTGAGATCAAATAACATTACTTCGATACAGCAACATGCTCTTGATTCACTGTCCAAAATAAGAAAATTATATTTAAACTCTACATCCTTATTGTGTGATTGTAACTTATTGTGGATGGTAAAATGGATAAGAGACAAAGTTGAACAAAAGTATGTTACAGCAACATGTGCTTATCCAGCTGAAGTGAGAGGAGTGACAATTGCAAGGCTTAAGGAGGATAATTGTGGAGACTCGCCAAAACCAAAAATTATTGAACACCCAAAATCTCACCTTGCTATAAAAAATAGATCAGCCAATTTAATCTGCTCTGCCACATCTAATCCCATTAGCAACATGACATTCTTGTGGAGAAAAAATAATGGCAATGTCAGCAATCCTGCAGTGTATGAAAATATTACTTTGGCTGAAGATGGTAAGCCTCATGCAACTTCTGTTTTAGTTATACCGGATGTATCACATTCTGATTCAGGAAAATATCAATGTGTCGTCAGTAACAAATTTGGCACTACATACTCATCTAAGGCTAAAGTAAACATTGTAACTTTTCCTCGTTTCATTAAAACACCAACCAATGTAACTGTCAAAACAGGTGAAACAGTTACCCTTAACTGCGCTGCAACCGGTGATCCCCCACCAGAGATTTCATGGAAAAAAGATGGTGGAAATGATTTTCCAGCAGCAAGAGAGCGACGTATGAATGTAATGCCAACTGATCACCTTTTCTTTATCGTCAATGCTAAAACTACAGATATGGGAATATATAGTTGTGCGGCTAAAAATCCAGCTGGGACTATTATAGCTAATGCAACTTTGACAGTGTTGCAGGAACCCTCTTTTATTAGAGTGATGGAGAATAAAGAAGTGATCACTGGTGAATCTGTTGTTTTACAATGTATGATAACAGGTTCACCAAAGCCAGTACTAAAATGGCTAAAGAATGGGACACCTATAGTTCCTACTGAACGTCATTACTTCACAGCTGATGATCAACTACTTGTTATTATTGGATCTGAAGCCAATGATGCTGGCCAATACGAATGTGAAATAACAAATGAACTAGGCACTAAGAAAGATATGATAGAGCTTAAAGTTCTACCTCCAGTAGCAATAATGGTTAAAGAAGAGGATATGACGGGAATAATAATAATAACTGTTGTGTGTTGTGCTGTAGGGACTTCTATTATATGGGTGGTGATAATTTATCACACGCGACGACGCATGGCAGGTGCAGTGCACACATATCCCTCGGAAAGTGTAAAAATGACACAGGTAGTTCACAGTGATAGTGATTCACCACACATGTTTCCGGACAATTTGTCAGAGCATTCTTCATGCAAAGACAGTGGAACAGGTGATTCCGCAAAGCAAACCAGCTTTGACGGTGTACCCTCGGATAGAAATGAGCAAGTACACTTTGAAACGGCAGTTTGTCAAAATTATTCTCCAGTGCCAGAAGCACATAAGCTTCTACCATCTTCTTTTAAACCCTCTATACAAGTTTGTGTAAATACATGTGTTACACCAGCTACCTATAGCTTCTCTAGTCACAGTGGTAATGTTTAAGTATATAAACTTTTACTTGTGTTAAGAATGAAATATTGTTATCACCTTGCATTTCACTAACTAGACAGTTACTTGCATAGATATACTAAATGTATACAGTTTTAATATCTAAGTTAGTGAAAGAGCATTGTTTTAGGCATTTTAATCTTAATGGCTTAGTACAAAATATAACAAACTTGCCAGTATTGGTTTGATGTAAAAGACTGAATGTCATTTATATGTATGAACATTGTTATTTTCTAATATAACTAGGCAATAATATAAAATAAAATAAAAAATACATACAAATAAATTACATACAAATATTCCTTAATTTATATTTAGTATACATTGTGATTTAATGAATAACTTTATATTAATTATTATGAGATTTCTGTATAGCCTTAAGAAGTCAGTTTCTTAAATCATCTCATTGAATGAAATGGGGTGACACTAGCTAATGGATATTTAAAAATTAACCTAGTATGGATTACTAGTAACAATGAAACAATAATTTATAGACTTCATATGTGGTAAGATATAATAGCTTCATATGTTTAGAATTTAGGTTTTAGCTGTTATGTGTTGCTTATGTAGAGTGAGATTAGAAGTAATGGGCACAAAGTTGATTCTGAGAAATTGATTTAAGGCTCTATCCTTTCAAACGAACTACATACACAACCTACTTAATGTATTTAAACAAAATATTTAATGTGGAAGGAAGTTGAATATAATAAACCATTTGAAAAAAAATCTCATAGATTATATTACATTTCTTATTATAATACATTTAATGAATATCTATTAAGAACATAACAATAGACAAATAAATACCTCTAATTATAGTGTTTCCCACCAACCTCAAGTTATAGAATGTAGTGATACATTATAAAAAACGATAGTTCCAACTAAATTGTAAGAATTTATTAATAAATACGTAAATATTTGTTTAAATAGCAATATCTTAATTAACATATAATAAATTATTATATAAACCGAAGAAAAGAATAACAAGATAAAATGATGGGATGGGAGTTAAAGTCATTTGATCCATTCAAAATAATGTTTCCTTCCAACTTAATTGAATTTTTTAAGTAGTGTATACCTATATTGTAAATTTATTTAAATTAATGTAAAGTTTCACTACAATATAATTATTATTTAATATTTAAATTTATTATAACATTTTCTTTTTTTTACCACTTAACTGCATGTAAATATAATTGTAAAATAATCACACTCTAATAAATCAAAAAATGTTTTTTTTTTCAAGAAGTAAAACAATATAGGTAACTAAAATGTATTAATATTCATCTTAAGGTCAGTCTCTCGATGATTGATGTTTACTTTGTTATGTAGTAAAGAGTTTTCTTGTGCGGTAGCTTATTATAAATATAAAAATGCTAAATTTAAGGTGTAACTGATGAAGTGCTTTATGAGCTAGATCCTTATAATATACAATAGTTTCCTACAATTCAATAACTTATATTAGATATGTATCAAATGTAAATACAGGAATCTTATAATCAGATAGACTGGATTGTGCCTGCCTAATTACAGCTTTCAGCAATTTATCATAACCAGTGGTAGCTTTCTGGATACCTATATTGGTATTTTTAGTAGAAATTAATTTATTACTAAATAAATAAGAATTACATATAAGACACGTTTATTTTACTTGTACTTTATATTTATATTGAAATTAATAAATAACTACCTAACACGTAACACGTTATCAGAAGTAGTTTATTATTTTATTTTATAGTATAGTAAAGCCTCGACCGTGTTGTGATGCTATTTGTAAAATGAAAAATTTATAAACATGTTAAATTTTTTTAATAAAACGCTAATATTCGATTAATAAAGATGCACTATAACTAAAATAATTCGAATAAACAAATTTCAAATCAAATCAAATTAAATGGAATGCGTACACTGCCGATGGCAGGGCAAGGTATTTTTTTTCTTATTTCGTTGTATACATATTCAAATGTTGAGAGAAGGGACTTTATTATACATGCCTTTAGATGTATTTGATCCGTTTTTCTGTGTGTATCTTTTAACTGTACCTGATCACCACTACGTTACGTATGAATTTATATTAGATAAAGAAAAAAATACTTTGCCGCGTCGTCCTGTCCGCGCGGACCATAAAAGGTTTAAGTTGATACATTGTGCTTCAATACTTATTTTGGCAATTTTTACAACTGTTCTATTGTTTTTATGCTACGATGTACATAAGGTAATCACTATTTATACTTTATAGAATAAAATCGTTTTAAAGAAATTATCTTTGTTTTAATGAGTTGGTATATTCAGTAGAGACATACCTACATTTTATTTTCGCAATGCCTAATATTAAATAATTCTTAAGCTATAGAAAAGCTGTTTGAATGTTTTAATATTTTATCCTCACACAACATTATTATTAGGAAATATTTTTACAAATATAATATTTTATAAAATAATCTGGACCGTCCTTTCTAGGCTTTTTTATGAACCAGGTATCATCCTTTTATACTTATTCTATTTTTGTGTGGCGGTTTTAAGTGCACTGTATATATTTTTTTCTTCGTTTTATTAACTACATCTATAACAAAAATGATAGTTATTGTCTGCGAAACATAAAAAAACGCAGTAAAATCGATCAGTAGATTAATATTTATTGAACATCGCACAAAAACTGTTAAATCTATTTTTATGTAGGCGATGTCGTGAGGAAAATTAAGTCCTACGGATGTCTCTAATCATAGTAACTCGTAGTCGACAGGTCAAATATACTTATGGTAGTTATCGGCATAGTAGGACACCTATGACCGATAAGAGGTAGGTATCAAAACACTGGATTGTTGCGGCATGAAACAAACAGATAGCAACTACTGGTTATAAATTGGATTACACCTAGTAAACATTTCACTATGTTTTCTTAAGTAATTTATCTAAAATTTTATTTATTTCAATAAGATGAACTGTTATATAAATATAAAACAAAAATGTCTTCGACTTCGACGTATCTATCTATGTACGAAAATAATGAAAATATGATGGTTATCGTGGTAAATCTATAAACAAATTATAGTAAGAAGTATATAGATTTGCTGGTTATGTATATATATATATATATATATATATAATACAGCACCGATAATGCATATAATACAATACAGCACAATAATTATGAAAAATACTTAAGTAATATAAAAAAAAATTTTGCAGGTTAGGCATAGAAATAATACTAAATACATAAATTATAGTATTAAAACAGGGATAAGAGTTTACTCCGCCGTGCTGCTCCACGGCAGATAGGTGGATATCCGTATTCTAGAATTTTCTCCCACATACAACTTTCTTCGTGATGTTTTTTAAATCATTAGATTTCAATATAATTTTACTGCATGAGAACTTAAGAGGTTCTAGCACAAATTTAGACCAGCGATAATACTTAAAACCGACATGTTTTATCTACTAGGCCATCTTAGCTCTACAATTTAAGTATTATTAACAGATATAAATCATATAAATATATCATTAAAAGGAAGAGGTTCCTAATTCGTCGGAATATTTTTATAAACTTCTGATATCATAATTTTATTTAGAAACAACTAGATTTTTAAAGCATAGCGAAAATATGTATGTTGTTTAAATTAAACACTTATTTTTTTGTATAAATGTTAATATTAAGTAAAATAAAATATTTGAAGTAATTAGGATTTAAAACTTTTTTTAGCCAGGTTATAATCAACCAGCATACGGCGGACAAGCTGGTCAACTGGAAATAGGTCATGGGCCATATCCATCTATAGGCGCGGGAGGGACAATATCACCCCAAGTTCAGCAATGGTTTAGTGCAGTCGACAAAGACCGATCCGGATTTATTACAGCAGGAGAGTTGAAATCTGCACTAGTTAATGCGCAAGGTCAAACTTTCTCGGAAACTGCGTGCAACTTAATGATTGGTAAGACGTTCATTAAAGTACTACGCATTAAATAAATTCAAAGTTTTTGTAATGTTGGTTGACAAATATAAATTAATTTATTGAGAATTTAAAAAGTAAAGTTTTAAAAACTATTATATGCTGTTTCAGGTATGTTTGATAAAGATCGTTCAGGTCATATCAATTTAGAAGAATTTGACAAATTATATACTTACATTAACCAATGGCTAGCGGTTTTTAAAACTTATGACAAGGATCAGTCTGGACACATTGATGAGCAAGAATTGTCTCAAGGTACCTGACACTTTATTATGAAGTATATTTGTATGGTAATAGTTCTGAATTTGTTTCATTGTTCAAGATTTGATTTCAGGGCAGATTTTAATGATTTTTTTGTTACCAAATAAAATAAAAAGCGATAATTTTTTTGTTTTGTAACTTTTTCAGCATTGTCGCAAATGGGATTCAGATTCACTCCAGAGTTTATCAACTTTTTAACCAAAAGATGTGATCCCAGAGAGGGTAAAATATCAGTGGACAATTTTATAGTATTGTGTGTACAAGTACAACGTTTTACAGAAGCATTTCGAGTTAGAGACACTCAGCAAAATGGAACAGTAACGATTGCATTCGAAGATTTTCTCAATATAGCTCTCAGCTGTTCTATATAATTAAAAAATAATCAAAATTAGCTTCTGTGCAATACTCTAATATCATGCTATGATTACCTGATTACAGTACTTGAGAATTTAATTAAGTTATATGAAAAATTTTTTTAATCACATAGAGCAAAGGCTTTACTGCATATTAAAGAAATCAATTTTAATAAATTTAATTTTCAAAGTGCACTCTGAAAACTATTATGAATTGAAAATGAGATATGTTCACAAAATATTTATTTTAATATAAAAATACTTTACAATATAGCTTGAGTTTGATTTATCACTTATTTTCATTGCTCAAAATTCCAGAGATGTGTCTGAAACAAAAACAAAAACTTTAACTGTAACTACTTAATTAAATAATGTATAATAACTACAATATTTTATATTATTGAGGAGCATTGCTATAGCCCGCTGGCTGCAGTTTGTATTGGTACTAGCTTGACTGGGATTGTTCTACACTCTTACAGAAAATCGGTATAAAATAGATAATATAATGGCAATCTGTTTGGTAGGTGAGAAAGCCAGAAGCCTAATACTACCCTTCTATTCACTCACTAATGTCTAATTCTCCATCATCAATTATACCTATAAATAGGCAATGCATTTGTATTTGTGGTGGCGTGCGGTATTTCTCTTTCTATCTTTATAAAAAAAATCTTATTGAAATGTTTTATCATCTCAAGAATAAAAAGTAAAAACTAACTTGCTTCCAGTTTTCTTCTCACTGCCTCTGACTTCTCTAGAGAGAAAACCATTTCTTGAAAGTTTTTAACAGCAGTTCTCATATTAGCTTGATGCTGTACATTATCAGAAGAACTATCATCGAGAAGAGTGTAAATTGTAGGAACTTCCTCCAATTTCATGTCTTTAGCATTATCTGGCTTGAATACTATAGATACTTTTCCTGTTTTTGGATGAATACTGAAGGGAGATTTCAATAAATGATTGAAACCTTTTGTGACATTCACATCCAGCCTCGGGTAACTATACTGTATTTTTATTTCTTCTACCAAATACTTCATTTTTCTCATAGCATGCACATTCTGTAAAAATAAATGCATACTAATATTATAAATGTACCTCTGTCTGATTGCTAAATTTTCACAGCTAAAAGAATGAACCAATTTTGATACATTTTGGTATCATTATGTGTAGACAGATTTGATGATGTGGACATGTAACATTTTGTAAAAAAATAAGCCTTTTCCTTTTATTTACCCTCTACTATTACTGCCCAGAAATAGATTTTTATTTTTTTTATTCCATTGATTGAAGGTGCAATAATATAGGTGTATTTTTCAGCTAGTTTGATTCCTGGTAAGGAAAATTATTTTCCCTATTCGTGGTATTTTCGAGTTTTCACAGTAATCATTCCAATTTTGTTGAAAAAAAAATTTAAAAAAAACCTAACTACAAGCTCCCGCAATTTCATCTCAGTATTGCAATGTAACTTAAGTAATTTAATTTGTATATCTTTAAGTATATATTTAAAACCCTTGTCTTTAAAAAAAAAAAATTCTTTTCTAGAAAGAAAAAACAAAAAGTACAAAGAAGTAAAAAGAAACTTAATTTGTTTTTAAAGAGTGTTTATCAAAAGGGTTAGTATTTATAAAATTTCATCTCATAACAAAACTATTTATGTTCAGATAGGTAGTATATTAATTAGCATGTTAAGATATTAAATAGTTATAAAACGACTAACTTCTTTGCAAAATTTATTGTAAATATTGACAAAAGATTCCCATCGCTCAATAGATGATTCTGGCAGTCTTTCTAAACTTTCTTGTACTTGTTTCCGTAATGTTTCATCAGGTATCATCCTTAAAAAACTTTTTAGCCTCTCTGATGTTGATAAAAATTGTTGATCTTCAATTATTGCTTCAAAGTATTTATCTATTATGGCTAAAGCTCTCCTGGAAGTCAATGTTAATAAAAATTTACATGAGAAAAAAATATTTTTTTTTGGAAATATAGTGTGTTCGACTTTCAATTAAGGTCCTTGATATAATCCATGGTGTGCCACACAAAATCTAGTTTTTTTATGCAGAATGTTGTGTTAGTCTAGCAGAACTTCATTTAATAAACTAATTAAAAGTCAAATGCCCCGTATATTTTATTATAAATCATTTTACTTGTTACTTTAGTTCAGATCACTATAACTTGTACAAAATAAATCCAAAAATGTAAAATAAATAATTAATACAAATAATATGTTCTCTACATATTCATACTTAAAGAACAAATTTTTGCAAAATAGATGAGTAGAAAACTGTTCATTTACTATTTAAATTTAAATTACATTTTCATAAAACTATTTATAAAGATATGTTGATATTATTAAATATTGTTACAAACCTGATACTGGAATGTAAGTTATCACTTCCTAAATGGACTTTTTTACTCTGATTTTCGCCGCCCATAATGAGACAGAGATAATCTGCTACTGCAGCTCTACCGGGACTATCCAATGTTCTCGCCTCATAGTCTGAAATCCAGCAATGTATACCACGTCTACCAGAAAACACCCATAAGATAGATTGAAAACCAAAATCATCTGAAAATTAATAATAATAATTAGTAAAAGCTGGATATGCATGTTCGCATTTAGTCCCTTTCCATCTGTTATTGCATCTTCTAATTTCTTAATTATAAATACCTTTCAATGCAGCATTGATGATTTCACAAGCTACTACCATGAATTTCCAACATTTATCACAAACTTTAGCTTCTTGGCAGCAAGTTCGAACTTCGTCGTAATCCGTAAGATCAATATCAAACACTAATTCCCTGGCTAAAACAACAGCATCATGACGACCAATTGAGGGTCTGTAAATTGTTTAAAAATGATCATGTTCTCAAATTCTGAGAATAATTATATAAATCACTGCCACCTTTGAATATTTGCACATTTCATACAAAATTGAAAAGAAAATTTTATAAGAATCCATATAATATCTATAATGATCTTTAATTGTAAACCTGTTTGGCTGATACTATCTGTTCCAAAATTTGTCTCTATACATAGTAGAATAGTTAAATACTCTTATAGGATGAGTTTTTTAAAAAGTAGTGGTTAAGTAAGAAATAGCATTAAAAATTAATGAGGAAATAGGACCACCCCCCCACTATGTTAATGCACCAGAAAATTTTCTACTTGTGAAAACTATTAACAATTCTAAGGCTTATATAGATGACATACTATAATTTAATTTGAGTGAGCTTTGGTTTACTTAACACGAAATTGGTGAAAAAATTTATGTGGGGGGAAGGAGGGGACCCCCTGAACACCCCAGTAAACTCTCAAGTTGCGGAAATGCAAAAATCTTTTTATCATATTTTTTAAACTAAGTAACTATTTTTTTACATAATTTAATATAAAAACATTTTTTTTATGATAAATATCCTAAAACGTCTTCGGCACTACGGGATGAGCAGCTGCTCATCCCGAAGTAGGTGCTTCGCCTTAGCGTAACAAAGTGCAGGCACTCATTCAGGTGCCTGCGCTTTGTTACAGCAGGCGGCAGCTGCTGCCCCTCCGTGCCTCTGGACCTATAAAAACACTCTAGGGGTAAGAAAGACTAGTACCAGGTGGAGTCGGGGTTAACTGATTTGGTTCTATTTCTATTCGGTCAGATTTTCAGATTTTGACATCAATTTACTCTAATTGAATATGAACACATATTATAATATGATAATATCACAAATGTTTGGACATTGTTTGCTTTTTATTGTGCTTCATTGAAATTACAAAATTATATTCAATTTCACTTTAATGTAATATTAAACTGAAATTTAAGAATTTAATGTTATTAATATATAGTTTGTCATTAAAACTAAGTTACTAGTGATTTAAAAACCAACTTAAACTATTATTTACATCATATTCCTCAAGTAGTCCTCCTGTATTACATATAATGAAAAATGTGATAAAAAAAATTTTTGCATTTCCTTAACTTGAGAATTTACTGGGGTGTTCACGGGGTCCCCCCCTTACCCACCCATTAATTTTTTTTTACCAATTTCGTGCTAATGAAAACTAAAGCTCACCCTTTAATTTCCTATTTTATAAAATAATCCTATTTTATAAACTTGTAAAGTAAACTTACTTAGTGTTATAAACGGCACCAATATCAAGTTTGTGAGGACATTTCTTTTGCAACAAAGTTTGAAATTCTTTTTGATTATTAATAGACAGATATCGTAAGTACACATCGTCAGCTAGAGTGAATGACAATTCTCTATTGGAAAGTGGCTGAGGACTGTTTCCACATGAAAGCCACCTACAAAATAAGTTTTGTGGAAAAAGTCTTGTGTAATAAACAGGCAACATGTCGGGTAAAACATTTTCATCGTACTGACCAACCTGTAACAAAAGCAAATAATAGGCTTAATACATTAAAAAATAAACTATCTCTTCTAAACGCAAAATGGCTAACCATTTTAATATTTTCACTGTATTGTTTTAGTTTAGGTTTGTTTCTTTCAATTTTTTGCCGCCTATTGGTAACAACAAATATAGACTATAAAAGCCATAGACAAGACAATAAATTCACAGATAAAAAGAAAATATCAATTGATAAAGTTATGTCTGCACTATCAAGAACGTTTTTGATTGAAAATGACGTTCAGAAACTATATTGTTAATAAATTATGATCCGCAATCCGCATCAATAATGTTCCCAAATTGTTCTTGAAATGATTTGTGGGGTATATATATATATTTTTGTACCTTATTTTATTTAATACTTTATTTCAATAGAAAAAGCTAACACGAATGGTTGTGTGAATTTAAAAAATGGAAATAACATTAAAAAATGCTTTTTATGTTACTATAAGAATTTCAATTAGTGAGTATTTTTATTCATAATTAGCACTTCACCACAGCTTTATCTACATATACTTGGAAATTCGATACCTAACAAACTTTTAACCCTCTTTTTAATCCCTTAGGGCATCCCCCGGTTTTCAGAAATCCTCTCTCAGTGCACATACGATTTGTATATATATATACACACACACATATATATATATATATATATATATATATATATATATATGTGTGTGTGTGTGTGTGTGTGTCTGTGTGTGTTGTTATTATTATATTCAAAACTTATATTCAAGATAACAAATGAACATCATCTAATTGTTTCAGAACCATGTCACACTGCGTACACGATTGTTACAGAAATATTTCAAGAAAAAATTTATAAAATAGCTTGTTATTTATTACAAAAACCAATTCTTACAGTTTTTATAGCTATAGCTGCTACAATTTTCTTAATGATCGCATTGACAGTCTCTTTTATTATTGTTGCAGGAATAACTTGCTTGGTAATTTTATTTACTTTAGTCGAAAGTACGTAAAAATATTTTTATAAACGATATGTTTTGATAATATTATTCATATTAAATTATCTTTAAAGTATCATTTCATTATATTAATATCTAACTTATCTGTATATAAGATTATAGCTTATTGACATTTTTGTTTCAGGTATTTTTCTATTAATATGTGTACTTATTTTAGCCAATATTACCACTATAATTATGTTAACGTTAATGATAACATATTTAATTAAAATTAAGTCCTTAAATTAATTATAACGTGTATTGGACGTATTACATGGACGCTCAGAAGAAGTCAAGCCATACGGACTTCATTTTGAGAAAATGGCGTCTAAACATGTCAAACATATTCTTAATCAATTTGTTTAAGGGCGTTTATATCCATATTTTCTTCTGTATTTGACAAAAAGTCTAATGAATTAAAAGCTGATTGGCTAGTAAAGAATTTTATCTAGTAATAAGTTTTCAAATATATGAGATGATTACATAATCCAAAATATGGGACACACTTCAATATTCTATTTATTACATTAAGAAACTTTTTTCCGTACAATTTTAGTTCAGATGACTTGAAACTTTTTTGAATAAAGTTTAACACGTAATGCATTATCAGAATGCATCAATATCTCTAAATTTGACTTTTTGTGGCTTGATACATTATTGCTTATCAGCATGCAAATATACATATAGCTAATTTATAATTTTGTTATATAAATAAAATTATTGTAATTAGTTATAAGTTATTGATTATAGTAAAATAATAAAATAGATGTTATTTAGTGTGTAGTAAAATATCAAGTGTTAAAGGTATATTTATAACAATTCTTTCGTGGAAAATAGATAAAATGTAAAAAAAAAACTTTCTGTTATTTATTATTACTTTGTTAAATTTATCTTACATACGAAAACCAATGATGTACAAATTTGGTAAAATAAAATAAAGTACTTAGGTAAAATGGTTCCACCTTCAAATTATTTGACGTTAAAATTCTGTACCCCTGTTCTTGTCTTATTAGCCCAGAAATTCTGTTAACTGTCAGACATCATACGTAATCACTAGCTAGTTGCTAGAAAAATTCGTCTAAAATGGAAGACACTATGAATACTAAAATCAATAAACTTATAAGTTATTACATATCTATTCGTTCATTTCGTTGATCTATTTCAAAGTTGGAAATTCTTTCCTTGATTAGTGCCTTTTAGTTGAACTTCACTATAATATAGCGACTGAGTAAAAGAGATATATGAGATTGTCTAAGTTGCAATGAAAATGTTTTACTACATTTTTGTTTTTCGTTTTGAAAACCCAAAAAATATATTACTTATTATTATTAATAAAAATGAAACACTAAATAAAAAGTAAAATAAAGTAAAGCAACAGCCTGTAAATATCCCATAGGTAGGCAAAGGCCTACGTAAAGGATTAAGTTTTAAACCTTTTCCTTAAGGAGGCCTTAAAAAGCAAAATGAGAGTAAAGTTGGATGCTGATAAGCAATAACGTGTCAACCCACAAAAAGTCAACTTTGAAGATATTCATGTATTTTGATACTACGACATCTATTTACCATTATTCAAAAAAAAATCAAGTCATCTAAACTGAATAAGTATGGAAAAAAGTTTTTTAACTCAATGTTTCGAATTTCAAGCGCGTTCCATATTTTACAATTTATAAAATAATCTTAAATATTTAAAAACTTATTATTAGATAACGTATTAAACAAATATATTTGCTTTTGATTCAATATATATTTTATCAAAATAGAAAAGATGAATATATACGTCTTCAAACAAATTTATTAAGAATAGCTTTCTTTCTTCAGACGCAATCTTCTCAAAATGAAGTCTGTGTGGGTTGACACAGTATTGCTTATCAACGTTCAATTATAATGTCTAAAATACAAAAAAAAAAAACCTTTGTGCCGTTTTAGTCATTAAGCTTGCAACATATTAAACCATAGACAAAGTATTTATATTTTTAAACTAATCTACAACAAGATAGAAAAATAATGATATAAAATACGAAAATAAAAATACCAATATATTAGTAGATTAATTATTGATTATGTATGAAAAAAAAATTTAGTTACGAGATAAAGTATTACGAGTTGATATTGTTACGGGATTCGAAGGATGAGATGACTGTTGCGAGACGAGTTCGGTCTATAAATTTTTGCTATCTATGGATATAAAAATTTAGGAACAGAACGACCTTATTGTAAAATTACGCTCGTAAAGTTAATTATTCTGAAAGACATGAGAGCTTGTTACCTTTAATACATTGTGTAATAAACAAAATAATATTTTATTGTGTTGTGATTGTGATACAATGGATTTTTTTAAACAAGGTCAGGGTTCCTAGCAGCAACGATGATGTAAAAATGAGTGTAAGTTCCCTGAAATAATTATTAAAATATAAACCGTGATTAATCTATATTTATCTTCAAAAGATTATGAAAAGTGATATTTTATTATCTTGTAGTTAAGCGATGTATGAAAAGTTATGTAAACATTTTAAAATAACAAGAGGGTTTTCATCCCATTCATTGTATTTAATTTATAAAATGAAACAAAATAATGAAAATCAAGGAAAAATATTAAATTATATTGTTGACAAAGACCTGTATATATTTTTTTGATTGTTTTTATAGAATTACTTACTTTTAAATACTAATATTTTTAATAATTGAAGATAATATGCTTGCTTATAATTTTTTTGTAATAATGGAAACAATTATTGTGATTGTTTGTATTTTACAGGATACAAATCTTCATTCCAGTCATCCAACATTCTCTAAATAAGATTGTAAGTCCAAAATATTCTGTTTCCTATTCAGTTATAACAAATTTCAGTTCATCTAAGTTCATAACTTAATCTTATTAGTATGTGTTATCTTAGCTTTGACTAAGTTCTTTTTAATCTTTTGATAAAAAAAAATAATGATCATATTTCATGTAAAAACAATTATTTTTTATCATATTGTCTGATTTATTCACAAAATCAATATCTGTATTCTATTTTTCATTTTGTATTGAATTATCTATTTTTAATCATTAAAACAATGATATATTATAACCATACACCAGTTATATTTATATGACTTGATGTTTCAAATCTGTACCGATTATCCTACATCGACAAGTTTGTCAATTGACTTCTTGGCCCAAAGATATTCTCGTCTATTATACTGATTTCCCAGCATGTTGCTAGGCAACGTCGTCCAGTGGTTGGCTTTCTGAGTGCAACAATCAATGAGCTTATAACACATTATATATATTTATATTTAATCATAAATCATTATAGAATTATATATTGTTCTAAACTATGTTTGCTTTCAAAATGCATCATTATAAACTTAAGAAATGTAAATAATATTGATAAAACAATTGCTACAACTAACACATTACTAATACATATCTCTAGTGGGGCAAATGGGGCCAAGCAATAATCTATGATACTTTATAGGGCAGTTCGGCAAGCTGGCGGCCCTCCAGGATGCGGCTCGCGCGCCCTCGCTAGCTCCGCGCACAACACGCCACGTTGCTACAATTACAGGTGAGTTATAAGGCATCAATCTTAGTAGTTATTCACATCTCTACTCTTAAAGCAATGTCAGCTACATAGGATGAGCCTAAAGATGAAAAAAGTTTTGCAGATTTTACTCTACAGCAATTAACAAATATTTAATCTGTTAAATAATTGATACTGTCTATGAAATTCAAAGTTTTAACATAATTTGTTTTTGTGATTTCTGGTATGTTATCCTAACATTCTATTTGAATCAAGTCAATTTGGTCAGAAGCCAGCTGTAGTATTGGAATGTATTGAATAGATTTGATTGATGTTAAATAATACATTCATCATTGCCTTACTCAAGCAGGATCCAATGATATATTAAAATTATAAATTTATTATGTGCATACTATTCTACATTAAAAATTTGTAGTTATTTCCTAATTTGACAAGCTTGTCAATTGACTTGTTGGTCCAAAGATACTATCGCTGGTCATTCTCAGTTGCTAGCTGGTGCCTTGGCAATGTCGTCCAAAATGGTTAGCATTCTGGAGATAGTTATATAATTGTATTTTATCAGGAAAAATGTAAATGTCACTGCTCAAAAACCAAATTTATACAAAAACCAAGAATGTGTAACATTTTTCTTTTGTAATTAAAGTTATACCAAATGAAAGAGCCCTCTAACTCTTACATATACTATAAATCAAAATCATCTTAAAAACAATATCAGTTGAGAATATTTTAATAAATAAAACTTATTATTGAACAAAAATTAATGTAAATATGTATGTAATATTTTCTCTAACAGTTGGCAACCCTGAATATTTGATTTCCTTCGGGATCAGTAGAATGCCACCTCATGGGAAAAACAGTAACCACAAGGGAATTTAAAACATAATTTACACAGGTTTCCTCATGTTTTACTTCATCCCCAGAGTAAATATTAGTACCTGCATATTATACTAGAGAAAAGTGTAGAATTTCAAAGATTTGTAATGTAATGTCATTGCACCCGTGCTAAGTCGGGGCGACTTACCTTTAGTGAAAAATATAAGTCTGCTTGGAATAGTTGGATCTTAAATAAAGGTCACAATTCAAAGGTCACGGATAAAGTAGGACAAGTACATGAGTTTTCCAAGTGTTAAACTTGGTTTTACATATTTCGATTACAAAACAAAATCTTAAGTCTGCATTATAATAATTTCGTTGGATTTCTGTAGTGGTGAAAGTCAACTCAGACCATACTGCACGTACCAGTCATCGCCTACATTATCACCTATGAATGTTTTAAATATTGTATCAAACAATTTGTCAATAGGTATCATTGTATTAAAAATTCTCAGTATCTAATCCAACTTTTTTGACCTTGAGTATTGTTTCAACATTGTACGTGTATATGTATAAAGGTATTTTCGATAAATATTCGAAACATCATATAGTTTTTCATAAGCCTAAATATTTTATCAAGCCTTACAGCGGCGACTGATGGACGTGACTTATTGTTTTTGTGATCGAATTAAACTTTTAATTATTTAAGAGGTACATCAACTTCACACATACTTATATAAGTGATAGTCATAGGACTGATATAAGTGACAATCATAGATATACACAGCATTTATAAAGAATCTTAATTCGGACGTGTTGCTTTCGGAGGAGCCAGATTCGTTATCGATCGACGTGCGTTACTCATTACTAAAACTTGACACATGTATGTTATATCATTAATTTTCCAAATAAGTGGCATTCATCTATGCTTGAGTCGGCCAATTTATAGGCATTAGGTTTGATAATAATAATTATGTTGCACGTCTAAATTATTGTCTCCATATGCATGAAATAACTTATATATTCAATATGATTGGGTTGTCGTCATACCATTAACTCTTGTTCGTATTTGCGTGCGTGAGTCACATATGACTAATTTGTAAAATTAAGCTCGACTCTCACACTTGCTCGGCTGTTTAAATAATTTCGTTGTCAGAGTTCTATTACACAACGAATGATTGTAATGGTTTAATATTAAAGTTAAAAAGGGACATAACAAATATAATTCATAAATACTAACGTATAAAGTTATTATAAATTACATAAAATCTATCAAAAACCTATGCCACACCCACACATTCATATAACTGTAGTAGTATGAGTACAAAATTAAAAAATCTGCGGCAAATAAGAAACACGCACGTACCCGACCAAGCCTCGCAAACACCCTAAAAGTTTCATACAGTGATTCACACCCACGGCAAAAATAATAATTGACCTAGATTTGCATAACAATTTTATATATGTATGTATAAGCGAAAATCTATACAAGCGAAATGAATAAAACTACACCAAAAATCAAACGTAAAACATTTCTTAAACAAACACATTGAACTCAATTAAAGCAATTATAGTGAAACGCGTAATTCATTTAGCATAAAACGAAAAATTAATATACTGATTAATATTGACCAAAAATATACAAGCACAAAATATGAAATTTCGAATTGAAGCGAATATTTTCAGCACAGATAACTCTGTAACTCTCGTTTACAAGATCATGTAAAATAGACTTGCAAATACAGAAACATATCATACGTATGTCCAATTTCGCCAGTGATTTATGTACACATCTGAGTCCGAGCAATTATTTTAAGTCAATCGTCCAAAGTAATTACAAAGATAGTTTATTAGACTTGACAAAATTGCAGCAATTGCAAACCAAAACTAGGGTCTTGGTATGCTAATATATTTTGCTTGTTCATGAATATACACAATAGTGAAACAGCATCTTTCTACTATAAAAGGTATTTCAACATCAACGCCATATGTTTAAAATGTCAAGATCACTAGTTGTTATGTATTTACAAAAAGCAGTTAATCTACATCTTTTCTGCCTTGTTTGTATATTCCTTACAGTATCAATTTTACAAAATTATAATTTTTAACATTTCATTCTCGATTCAAGATGATATTCGAAAAAACGATGACACTAATAATAACTCATACTCAGCTGATTACACAAGGATTGTCACATCTATAGTTCGGAATCATACATTACAACACGCTAGACTTTATAGGTTATTATTAACCACTTGTACGTAAATATACATATTTTACAAAGACTAACATCGACCTCGTTGAGACAGCAGCCATTTCGACTAATAAATAAAGAAACACCATTATACTTGTCACGGTTTTAATTGTAATAAATAAGGATCAATTCCCAAAGATTTCTAAAATTTTTATAGTGTACTAGCTGTGCCCGCGACTTCGTTCGCGTGGATTACAGAATGCTTGGCATGTCTCCTGCAAAGCAAGGTTATAATAGTCTGCGGTGCTGCTCAAGAAAGGAGCTTCTTACTTTGGATTTGGGAACTTTCTGGTTGTATTTATAAGCAGACTCTAATTCAGATATTCCTCCACGGTTTTCACTATAAATGTTAAAGAAAAGTGTTTTGTGCTAGTCTTTAAAATTTCAATTGTATAACAGTATATTCCCGCCGAGGTTCTCCTTGTATTATATATCGGGTGACTTTTTTAAGTGGGCTTCATAGGCCATATCAGGCAACTTTAAGGAATCGCGAAAAATACTTAAAGGAGTCTCGTGTCCGATTTTGAGAAATCTAAAACTGCATCATAAGTTTTTTTGATTTCATGATTCTCCTGACCAGGAATTGAACCCACTAATTAAAAAAAATACATTCTGTATTATTGCACCACCTACCTAATAGTGTCACTTGTAAGAATCAACTTTTGGAAAGTAATAGTAAGAGACAAATTAAAGGAAAAGATTTATTTTTTAACAAAATAACATTAAATCTATACACGAATTAGAAGTTAATTAATCGATTCTATATACAAATATACATAATCAAATATGTGGGTTAAATCATGGCTCCCGGTAAGCTTAGAAAAAAATTTTGCATTACTTCGAACGATTTGTTTATTTGCAACAAAATGCTAGTCACCTACTAAAGTAACGAAGAGTGTAAAGAATACAATAAAAAATATACATAATGAATAACTCACAGTAACTTCTTTTATGTTTGTCTATTTTTTCTATGTGAGCTATACAAAGTTGATAGAATGTGACGTTTGTTTTGGTCCCCGTCACCTACTCCGTTACCTAGGTAGATTTAGATAATTCCTTAAAAGATGAATCAATTTATTGAAAATCTACATTTCACTGGACTCGGCTATTGTACTCACCCGCTATTAGCGTTACAACATCCCGTTATAATTATAAAATTTCACTTTTAGGTATGATCGTTTTTTTGAGGAATTACAAAAGATTTAATTAATGTATGAATTTGATAGAATTTTGTAAAAAATTTGCCCTATCTTTTTGTTGCAGTTAACTATATACTAATACCTCTCTGAAGTAGATTCTTATAATATGTGACAGTATCAGATGATGCAATCATACAGAATGTTAATTTTTCTCAAAATCAACGTGTTCGTTTCTGGCTAGGAGAACTTATTTTTCAAAAAACTAATGATATAGTTTTAGTTTTTATTAAAATCGGCTCTGTTACTCCTTTAATTATTTTTCGCTATTGCTTATAGTTTCGGATTTGATCTATCATATCCAGTAAAAAAATTACCCAGTAAATATATTATTTTCCCAATTATTATATTTATATAATATAGATATATCTTCCCTATTTGAATTAGATGTTGTTCACTATTTCATTGGTTTCAATTTTGTTCCTTATTACATTAGCTTTCTGTTCAGTGAAAGTTTCGTCAAAATAGGTCCAGCTGTTTTAGATATTAGCCGTAACAAACTGAGTGACAGAGAGACGGACAAAAATTTTAAAGTTATTGATTTTGTTCTCAGTACCATGTATACTTTCGTATGCATTTATTTAAAATTACAAACGGACACATCAATTATATTTGGACGCTGATAAGCAATACTGTGTCAATCCACTCGGACTTCGTCTTGAGAAAATGGTGTCTAAAGATGTCAAACCTATCTATACTTATAATAAATCTATAGAGAGGTCAATTCTGTACATAAAATATATTTTCAAAATAACTATCAGGGGGTGATTAGTGATCGATACTGATGCCAAAAATGCAATCAGTAAAATTTTTGTCTGTCTGTCTGTCTGTATGTATGTTCCTTATAGAAACAAAAACTACTCGACGGATTTTAACGAAACTTAGTACAATTATTCTTCATACTCCTGGGCAGGTTATAGTATACTTTTCATCACGTTACAATCAATAGGAGCAGAGTAATAAAGGGAAAACGGGAGACGTTACTCCAATTTTTAAGCTTCCGTCGCGTATGCAGCCTTAATGGTTAAAGTTACATAGAAATCATGTATGACGGAAATATTTTACATAAAATTTCCTAAAAAATATCCCGCAACAGCATATGTCTATCTTTTATGGTTGACTCACAATAACACGTGTAACTCCTGATAACTCACTCATCCCTAATTTAAAAAAGTTAACCTTATTACATATTTAATAAAAAAAATCATAGAAATCAAGTATTGTTTATGACATATTATATTTCCCTATTAAATTACGATGGTTAATCTGTCTGTCACATCAAAACCACTGAACCCTGTCGAAAGACATACGCTACTTTTTTTCGAAAAACGACGAAAACGCGGACGAAGTCGCAGGCAAAAGCTAGTTCCTAATAAATTAGTTTGAAGACGTATATATTCATCTTTTTTTTCTATTTTGATAAAATATATATTGAATCAAAAGCAGATAGATTTATTTAATATGTTATCTATACTTATAATAAATCTGTAGAGAGGTCAATTCTGTACATGACATATATTTTCAAAATAACTATCAGGGGGTGATTAGTGATCGATACTGATGCCAAAAATGCAATCAGTAAAATTTTTGTCTGTCTGTCTGTATGTATGTTCCTTATAGAAACAAAAACTACTCGACGGATTTTAACGAAACTTAAGACAATTATTCTTCATACTCCTGAGCAGGTTATAGTATACTTTTCATCACGTTACAATCAATAGGAGCAGAGTAATAAAGGGAAAACGGGAGACGTTAATCCAATTTTTAAGCTTCCGTCGCGTATGCAGCCTTAATGGTTAAAGTTACATAGAAATCATGTATGACGGAAATAGTCTACATAAAATTTCCTAAAAAATATCCCGCAACAGCATATGTCTATCTCAACTTAAGGTTGACTCAAAATAACACGTGTAACTCCTGATAGGTTAGCAGTTCGGAGAATTCTGATTATATTTGTTTACTCTTACGTTTATAATTTAAAAAATTATATTATTATATTATTCATCCCTAATTTTGAAAAAGTTAACATTATTACCTATTTAATAAAAAAAATCATAGAAATCAAGTATTGTGGAATGACATATTATATTTCCCTATTAAATTACGATAGTTAATCTGTCTGTCACATCAAAACCACTGAACCCTGACAAAGGACATACGCTACTTTTTTTTCGAAAAACGACGAAAACGCGGACAAAATCGCAGGCAAAAGCTAGTATAATAATAAGTTTTTAAATATTTGAGATTATTTTATAAATTGCAAAATATAGAACGCACCTGAAATACGAAACATTGAGTTAAGAAACTTTTTTCCATACTGATTTAGTTTAGATGACTTGAAATTTGTTTGGATAATGTTAAATAGGTGACGTAGTATCAAAATACATCAATATCTTAAATTTGACTTTTTGTGGCTTGACACATTATTGCTTATTAACATCCATTTATATGTATAGATGTATAACCTTCCCTTTTTAAATCAGAAATTCACTATTTTATTGGGTTCTACAATATTTTGTTATCGCGATTACACAATAACAAAATATTAAGAGAATTATCTCTTTTTACTTTTTCATTGAAATAAATATATTTTTTTAATAAAAGTAGCCTAAGTTAATCCTTATAATATTAGCTAGGTATAGGGGCTGATCATTAATCAAGTAATGTTTTAATAACTTTTTAGACTTTGTGATATTTCGTAAATTTTTTTCTTCCATCCCCTCTCCCTCCTCTGGGCCTCACGTGATTAATGGCATTCCCTAACTGCAAGTGAAAGTCCCATCAAATTTGATTCAGCTGTTTCAGAGATTAGTTGTAGGAAATAGACTGACAGACAAAAAAATTAAAAAATTGGATTTTTTGATGAAAGTACTGAATATACTTTCATGCATTTAGTGAAAAATACAAATAAATGTTCGATGTGAACTCATAAATTTAGATAAATTTTTTATTTATGAACCGATTGAAATGAAACAATCACTAAATATTAAGTGAAGCTTACTGCAATATATTAATGAAAACCACATCTAAATCGGATAAGCCGTTTCTAGATTAGCGGACACAAACTCACAGATAAACAGACAAATATCTAAAAATTATTGTTTTGGGTTCTCTTTGGTTAGTTAAAGACCCCCAATAATATATATTTTTTTATATATCTGTCATCTGCAGACAGCGACCCGTTAGATTTTTTTTGTAAGTATCGATTAAAAATATCTAAAATAAAAGTTAGCCTAAGTCACTCCTTATAACATTTGCTAACTGCAAGTAAAAGTACCATCAAAATTGGTTCAGCCGTTTTAGAGATTAGTCGGAACAAACAGATAGACAGACAGACTGACAGACAAAAATTTAAAAATGTATTTTTTGATATAAGTACTGTATATACTTCCATGCATTTAGTGAAAAGTACAAAATAATGTTCGACGTGAACCCTTAAATTGACATAACTTTTTTATTTATGAACCGATTGACATGAAACAAACCCTAAATGTTAAGTGAAGCTTACCACAATATATTAGTGAAAACCGCATCTAAATTGGATAAGCCGTTTCTGAGATTAGCGTGCACAAACGCACAGATAAACAGACAAACAGACAAACAGACAAACAGACAAACAGACAAACAGATAAGAATTCTAAAAATCATAGTTTTGGGTTCTATTGCGTTGGTAAAGGCCCCCAGTAAGATTTTTTTTCATATATCTTCCATGTACAGACATCGACCCTCTAGAATTTTATTATTAGTATAGATTATTCTCTGAAAAGGATATGTAACAAGTTAGATTTCTTTAAAATTTCGTATAAAGAAGAGAAGATTGAATATTAAGGTCGTTTGTATATTTTCAGTAACTGTACGTGTTATCGCTTTGTGACATTTTTTTTCAGTAAATTTAGGAATTTATTCGTTCTTAAATTTTTAGTTGTAATGCATACTTTATTTCGAATATTCTTAGAAGCTGCGTATTAAAATAGTTTACAAAAAAAGGAAGGCACGCTTCCTGTCTCCTCACAGCTTGTTTTTGTGTTCGTTTTTAGATTATATATTAAACACAAGAAAAACTTAAGTTAAAAACTGAGTTTAAGGTCGCAAGAAATTATACTATGCTAATATTATCTAGAGGTAATATTTGTTTGTCAGTTCGTATGCAGGAGATAATATCTGAAACTACTGATCCGACTTGAAAACATATTTTTGCGTTCGATAGTCTGTTTATTGAGGAAGGCTATATTATATCACGCGACTCATATAAATACTACGACCACGAATTAACCATAGACGAAGTAATACCGCGATGATCAGCTAATAATAATAATACTCCAGAGGTATTGATAAGTGCAATCACCGATGTGATGTTACAATTTAAATAATAGAATTAGTGTCTATAGCTACTTACATTTTTGTTACCGAGAACTTTGAATACATGGAGGTAGAATTTTTTGATTCTCTGTTTGGAAGATATTTATAAAAGTATTCTTTTATAATGATTCGGGCTAGCTAAAGCTAACATTATAAACATTTTAAGTGTAATAATTTTTAACTATTGCGATTTTACTTAAAAAGAGACATTTTTTTGCTTTCATATCCATAACTTTTTCAATCTACCCTCCATTAAAAGCTTTCTTAATAGAAAAAAAGAACAAAACAAACAATATTTTTAAGAAACAACAAAAACAATAAGTTTTACAAAATCCATAACAACACACATAATGACTTTCATATAATCAATAGTTATTCATTGAAAATTTAGTTTTCCTTGTAACTTAGTATTTATTGAATATTGTTTATTGAAATTACGCGATATACTTAAAACTATATACATAATTTAAAAATACAATTATATGAATTTCAATAAATAGCTTTAGTTTAAAAAAGACAGTGACTTACGTTGATATTTACAAAATATTAAAAACTCGAAAAACTTACAAAGCCTTTTTACGGATGAAATATAGCGTGAATTATAAGTCGGTAATTATATCGACCAACGGATTAATATGTTTTTTATTAAAATGTTATGTACATTTATGGAAATCACCTAATTTATTCATTAAGTTATAAAAATTTTCAAAGCACGAAAATGATTGTGCTTTTTAGGGTAGAGTTTATGAATGGGGGAATAGCATAAAAGTTTTGCGATTGGCAACTTGCCAGCTGTTATTCCGGGCGGGCGGGCGCGCGCGCAGGCCCAGTCTCACGCCGCGATTCCGCCGACAACGAGCCTATCGTTCACGCCTCACGTCCGCGTTAACCTTATTATAAAACTGTCGGCTGAGGACTGACGTCTCTTTATGCACTTCATTTTAACATTTGTCTATACAATATGTACGACAGTTAAACAAATCGTTCAGAAGTATATCATCATAACATTATTCGTAACTAATTTTAGAAGACATGTAGTTCATGTATTTTTATAAAATATATGACTAATGAACTGCAGGTGTTTGTTACTTTCTAAATCATCAATGACAAAATTTTGAAAATAGAAAAAAAAATAATGGTACTAATTAAAGTTTTTGTATGGTTTACGCTTGATACACCGAACGAAATATAATAAATAAAAAACACATTTGTACTTAGTATACTTTAAACATCAAAAATTTTAACTTTAAATTCGTTGCAAGTTCTACGGAGTTATTGAGTTATTAATGTAACATTATATAAAAAAACCGGTGGTTGGCGCTGCCAGCCTGCGTAACCAAGGAAAAGTGCTATAAATTATAACAATGAACCATATAACGTATTTATCCAAACATGTACTTAAAAAACGAATGAAATTAGTTTTTGTAACTCTGACCGAGTTATGAGTAAAATACTAGTAAGGAAATAATCTTGTTATTGTCTCGGCGCAAGCGTAAGTACAACTAGCTTACATAACGGAACGACGACTCCGTGTAATTTGCAGGTGTATGTAATATGTATTCATACGATGAAAAATATTGAAATACGTAAAAATCACTTCCAGTTATATAATTTATAACATCATATTAAGCCTTGTATCTTCCATACACCTTCCGTTTGCGGACTATTTTTAATTACTAAATAGGGCGTTATAATAGGCCCTTGTTTGAATTTAGTTACAAGGTCGCTACACTAAATAATAGTTACGGGTACAACACAGAGAGGTGACCCGTCTATGGTATTGATGCCAGCATATTGACGACATCCTTATTTTTATTAGCGCTTTGACGAGTGCGTCGACCGTGCCGCCTCCACAGCCGACCTGTGCGTGTGGCCTCGGTATCATTTCTATTTCTATAGGTCTTTGGCAGTAAATGTGTTATTATTTATATGTGTTTCAATTGTAGTGCTTATTATAAATTCGTTTGATTATTTTGTCAATCATTGTTCTTAGTGCGTACTACAGCGGTCAATTTTGTAATGAAATATAATATCGACATTTATTTTACGTGTATAGTTATTTAAAATAAATTATAAAACTACTTTTATTCAAATCTTATTACTTATATCTTGGGGATAAACACAAAATAAAACAATATAATTGCTTTTTCAGCTGTTGCTATCGATAGCGTCGCTCACTGTTTATTATCAAGTTTTATGACGTTTTTCTCATTATCTAGTACCTAGATTATAACACGAATGATTATTAGGGAAACAGTTTGAAGTGCACGTACACAGACTCGGCGGTGGTTGTGAATTTGTTTATTTTTATGTGGCTGTTCAGCCCTCTTGATATTTCTGTTGACGGCGGTGGAAGGTTGTGTATGTGTTACTATGAGTGAGAGGCGATCTCGGCCGCGACCCCGCCGGCGCAACGATCTGCACGACAAGCAGCAGGATTTATTGTTTGCTTGGAGTGACGGTGAGTTAAATCAATGTCAAGGAAACTTTTCATGTCATTATCTGATAAATGATGGTACTTGTCCAATTTGAAGTAATGCAAAACCTGTTGTTGTTATCCGGACATTACATTTGTTGTTTTAAAGTTAATTTATTTAAATGCATGTCTCTTTAAATGCCATTTGAAAATGTTATACTACGTTTACGTATAAAAAGTATGGAAACATAAAATAACGTCTGCATCTAGCCTGTCATGTGATGTTCGATTATGACTTGACTGATAATGAATATTATAAACTAATTTGGAGTTTCGTGTGATCCGATGAGTGCTTTGATGTCTTTTAATTTTTTTTACCATATTCTGAATTAATACGACGACTTTATCATAACGTATGTGAATAATATGAGGTTGACCTAAATTTTTCAAAGAAGCCGTAATAGTTCAACGTAACAGGGCTTACCGGTTAATTTCTCGTAATCACAGTCATAACTCAGATTTCTTGATTGGGATTCAGTTAGACATAGCACTAATTTTTTTGTCTCTATGTGCAAGTTATACGACTATCATATGAAACTTCTCGTAGTTTATTTCAAACTCACTCGAATTTGATTTTTATTATGCTTTATATTTTTCTATTAAAATATATTATTTGTTAATAGAATTAGCGGAAGTTTTAATTAAAAAATAAAATTAAAATCGTGATCATCACAATCTAAGAAACCAAACATAACATTTCGAATTCTAATTCTAAACTTAGACTCTAACTTTCTTACTCATAATACCTACTCGGTTAATTGTACGATCACGAGCTCGTTTAGTTTCTGTTCATGTACTAAACATTACGTGGACGCTAATGACACAAAGCAGGCAGACTTAGAAATTGCACCTATCACTTATTTTAAAAATAAAACGTATAGAATTGCAATGCTAGCGACGATCCTGTACCCTATGACGTATGTATGTATTGATTCAAAGAACGCGAATGGAATACAAACGTTCATTTACCGTTCTGATTATTCGGTTATATTTTACGTACCTTATATGCTACCAATGTCCGACTTTAATTAGGGCTACTTTGGTTGATGAGTTACACAAACCTATTTGTCGTTTTTGAAACTATTTGCTTCAATCATTTTATTTTACAATTGGTATAATTGCAGTTAATTTTGAAGGAGACATTTGTGATGATATAAATAAATATAGGTGCTCTTATCATTCAGGTCAATTTGCATAGCTACTTAGTAAGTTGATTTTTAACGTCACTTGGATAATGAATACGTTAATGTGGTGAAAATAAATTATATATCTCAATGTCGCGTTAAATAGATGTGCATTTTAGTAGGAATAAATTAAATTAAGTTTAATCTTTATTAGAATATTCATTGTTAGTTTTATTCGCAATGTAAGCGTAGTTGGGGCGTGGGTTGTCGACGTCCCTGCAGATGGCGCGGTCAGTCGTTTGCAACGAGGGCTCACTATCGATTCTGTCTGCTCCGTACTGAGTGCAATCTGTAGACACCCGGTACATAGAGTCGGTACATACATGTACTTGTACATATCGCATTCCGTATAACGTCGATTTTCTAGTCACGACATCTCATTTAAGCTTTGCTTTCTCATTTGTTACTGTTTTTAGAAGAATTAAATAGTTTGAAGAAAATATGAGTTTATCTCGTGCAAGTACTTTTATAAAGATGATACATTGTTGTGGGATCAAACATAAATCGGTAATTGTGTCTATTAAATAAACTTAAAATGAATAATGTAGTGAATTTATATTAACAAATTGTGACGATTAATATTACGTAAATTTTGATAACGACCTTTTGGCAAATGCAAAGTGTTATCAAAAAATTTCTCTTTATTTAGAATGTATAAATCTATTTAAATTATATCTAAAGAAATTGCAAACCAGAAAATAAATGTTGATTTTTTGAATTAAAAAATATTACAAAAAAAAAACTATTTTAAAATAACAAAAAATTTAATTGATGTTAAAAGTGTTTATTCCTGTGGTACATTTTGTTAAATCCTTAAAATCTTTTTCAATGAATCCTTAAGCTCAAATAAAAGTAAAAAAGAAACCGACTTTAAAAGCACAATTTATGATTTCGATTATATGGTGATTATTTTTAATTTAAAAACCAAACTTATAATATTAACTACTAATATTGGTTTTGATAATTCAATAGGACCAATACTTTCAGTATCTCTTGCAAATAAAAAAAAAAGATTTTAATGAATTTAGTTCGCCTTTCGGAGTAGATTGAAAAAGAATTTAGTCAATTACTTTTATCTACAAGTTTGAATTAACGTTAATGTGATTTTGTTTTGTCTACAGAGCTGTGCAATAGCGAGGAGGTGCCCGAGGTAGAGATAGTCAGCCTTCTTCAAGAACATATTCCAAAATATCGCCTAAGAGCAGACAGTCTCACACAGTTTGGAGGTAATGGCATTATAATTATTAAGATATAACTGCAATTTTCGATTTAAATTCACAATCACAAGTTCAACATCCGTTAGGGAAAAATATTTATGGAACAAGCTGTACCGAAAAATCTAAAGGATAAGTATGTGCGATGGGAATTCTTATCTGTGATTTTTAAAGATCTACGTTTCCACGTTAAAAATAACGCTGTTTCTATGCACAATATTAAAATCAAACAAAAACGCTTATATATCTGGCATTTAATAAATAGAAGTGGTAAGGATCAATTTCTATTTCAAAAATGACATCCTATATTATAGTAACAGTAACTTTCAAGACTATTTTATCCACTATGAATGATTTTTTTTAAATTGTTACTTAAATGCTCATCTATATTAGATTTATATCCTGTTTAAAATTGTTTGCTTCTGTATCTACCTTTTTAAGCTATCCTTTGAGATGTTAATAAAATATAATTAGGAATTATTTATTGTAGAAGAAATAATTGTTATTGATAAAAGTAAAAAAACAGGTTAGGGTCCTGGTACATACATTAATTACATGACCTGTTTTTCTTTTAATTTGGATTCCCTCTTTCTTGATGATTTGATAGGATATACCCCGTCGCTCTTACGTGAGATTTATGCTCTAGTTGTTAATTGATTAAATTTATATTTATGAAGCAGAGAAATAATACAACGTTATTACAAATTTTATAATCAATTTGCGATATCCAGGGCGTAGAAAATATTCAATATAGTCTATAACATTTTTTATTTCTTTTAAAATTCTCTGAAGATGTTAGCCATGAGAATTTTTACCCTTCCAAAATGGAATACTGTAAGAAAAGTAAGAACTATTTTTTTAGTATACGTATAATCTTTTATGTTTTTCAAAGTCAGATTAGATTTTCAATTATGCTCCCTCCAGTTTAAATTAGAATTGATCAGATATTACTGGACCCTTCCCCTTACTTTGAGTTTACTTAATTATTGGGTGTCCCTTTATTACGTCCAGATCACGCAAAAATAAATTTATGGATTACTCTCCCATCAATAGTTGTATTCTGATAAATCTAAGTAGTCCTATATCATTACACAATTTTTTTTCATCCTAGGCAAATAAAATAAGTGTACAATTAAGTATCTTCACTTTCGAAATGCAGAGACGCTGTTACAATACATTTAATACAATAAGTTTTGTGGGAATTTTATTTTTGTAAACGGAATAGCGTTTAGTTTATTCTTGCACTCCGTATGTTCTACTGGTTAATCAACTTTTATTTCCATTATATAACACTATTTGCATTGCATCAAAGTAATCACAACCTAAGTGCCCATAGAAACGAATCGCGTTTAACCTAACAATAAGTCGAATCGATAGACTATTGCCATGATCCCTGTCTCCAAAATGTCAGAAAAGTCAATGCATTCATAGAGTGTTTAAGTGAAACAATCTCATGAAGTGTTTATATTAAACTGATCCTTAAATGTCATAGCTGGCGAGTGTAGTAAGTAAAAACAATTTATATATAGGTTTAAAAGATCCACATGTCGGTTGTTTGGTAGTCGCTAAATAAATTCTAGCACATGACATATTAATGTTACTATTCTTAGCTATTTTTGCACTAGGTCCTATATTTAAAATTGTGCACCTGCTCTACTTTAACCAATTAACGCACATCACACAATATAAACTAGAAGCATTTAGTGATGTTAATACATTTTTGAAGTTTTTGTTTTTTCTTTGGAATTTTTTTGCTCGGTTTGGGTATTGTAGATATTTTATCATTACTTTAATGCATATAACTTTAGCCAAAGAAAACTATACAAGCGCGTTAAATACGGAAAAGTGGGTGGTAATCACTACGTGTTTAGTATGGTGAAAGCGTGCGTTTTATAAAATCGTTAAGAAACAACTTAATCTCCGAAACATTTTTGTGATATCGTTTTATATAATTTGCATTAAAACGATCGAGTGCGAACAATAGCATATTTCCTCTAGACGCGTCATGTTCTTCGAATTAACATCAAACGTGCCATTTTTGTAAGAAAATGTAGTTCTGCAATTTAACATTTCAATTGACATGACCTTCAGCATGACGCTTGAGAAGTTTTTACACGAATTAATTAGATTCACAGCTCGAAGTATGAAATAATGTAATCGTAATAATAAAGAACAAATATAAGAATGTATAAAATCACCTAAAATCCAAAATTCTTGATAGGCCAAGATAATATACATCTATAAACAACTTGATATAGCCTTTTGAACAAAATCGGATCTTGGTGTACGTAACTAAAATTAACCGTGTCACTTCATTATGTATATTTACGAAGATAGTATTTTAATTTTGTACTAAGAGAAGCGCGCTTTCTCATGTTTTCACTTTGTGTTTCATTAAATTCATTAACTTCGAGCTAACTTTCATGTCTATTTAACGTTAAAAATAAAATTATCATAATGATTATTGACCTTATTTGTAATTTGGCACACGCCAAAAACTTAAGCAATAATCTTTATTAACTGTAGTTTATTTTCAGTGTAAGGAATTAAGACTCGTGAGAAAGTAAAAGTAATTAGTGATAACATCATCAGATCATAATAAGAGTATCTGTAAAATGAACTACTTTTTTGTCAATCTCCAAATAATAGTTTTACTAAAAGTAAAGATGATATAAATCAAAATCACAATGATTTATTTAATATAATCATTATTTTATGACTCGGTTGAACTCTTTAATGAAAAAATATGACGAATTATTCGAAGAGAACAATGCACCCATTTCATAATTATACAGAGATAAAGAAAACGTCTTAATTATATCTAATATAAAAGCTGAAGTGATCCGGAGTCTTACGTTGTTCCGTCCCAGTAAGTGTAAGGCGCGGTTTCCGGCGCCAGCGTCGCGTCGTCCGATTACGCTATAAATAATGGTGTCTCATCGTAAGAGTCATCGTCCGCTGACCAGCGCGCATTCCCGACCGGTCTCTTGCGTGCCATCTGTCAACTGGCTGCAACTTCTAGCATGCCATTAGCAGGCCTATGGAATCGTAGGAATCTCATAATGACTTCTCTATGCTCTCTGGTGCATAGTACACGTCGAATATTAAGTTTTACGTGTGATGTTCTTCGGTGCATAGATAATGGACCTAAAAACTCTATTTCATATACTTGAAGATTATAAAAAAAATATATTTAATATCATAATGATTTTCAAAGAGAACTTCAAGTGTACATTTCACTTGGTTTTTAAAATGAATTAAAGAAGCATGAAAACCAATGGGGTTTTGTAATAGATAGAGCTCTGTGGGAGTATACAAAATACAAATAGTTCGAAATGAACTCTAAAGGCCGGCCAGTTTACTATAACCGTAGAATGCCGTGGATTAAGTCACGTGATATCAAAACAGGAACAAACTGGATTGAAAGTGGACGGGGAATGTTGTAGGTGTGATTCAGCGCTCCTCTAACGTAGCCGCTTCCATATTTGTAATAGTTTGCTATAGAAGTGTTGCTAGTTGAGTTTTTAGGCAATTCTGTTATCAAATGAGCGAAGGGGTCGATCACTGTACTAATAGTTACGATCGTATATCACCTTCTAAGTTTATGTATTTTTTTCAGTATTAAACTGGATCTGCTAAATATATTATCAGAAATTTTTATATATATTTTTGTTAATATTCTTATAGGTGTATTGTAAATGGGTTACAATAAGATATTGTATTTATTTCCAGGGTACGAGAATCAAGATTGGTTCATACCATCGCCGGCGCTGCCAGTCAACGAGGCAGACCTTGAACTTACGCCTGACCAGATCAGGGAGACGCTCAATTATTTTCGTGAGTACTTATACTTTGTTATTATGATTAATACAATTTTCTCGATGAATGCGGTATATTTTATTGTAATTTATTACAATTATTATAATACGACTGCAGCAAAGTCGTGCGATCCTCGTGTGTTTTATAATTTATTTTATCTCGATTTTTACTCAAACAATTTTACGAATAAATAATAGTTAATTAGACAGATTAAAAAAACTATTGACTATTTTTAACCTACGACACAAAAAAGAGTAGAAGAGCAATATTTGTGATATTGTGTTGTTTGCTGATGATACTTCATTAATATTTAAAGTCGACAGAAAGAAAGATAAGTATGACGACGTAAACAATGCACTATCTCATGTACAGAAATGGTTTACTCTAAACAATTTAGTTTTAAATGCCAAAAAGACGAAATGTGTCGAATTTGCACTACCTA
This sequence comes from Hypolimnas misippus, assembly GCA_037950945.1. Taxonomy (NCBI): domain Eukaryota; kingdom Metazoa; phylum Arthropoda; class Insecta; order Lepidoptera; family Nymphalidae; genus Hypolimnas; species Hypolimnas misippus. The sequence goes on from JBBEEQ010000024.1 coordinate 6,744,482, forward strand.
ACGTTAATAAACAAAATTTTAATCTTGTTTTGAATAATGAAATACTTAATGTAATTGATAGTACAGTATTCTTGGGCATTACTTTAGATTCAAAACTTCAGTGGAAGCCCCATTTGTCATCCTTTGCAGGAAGACTCAGCTCCGCAGCTTATGCTGTTAGAAAAATTAAAAATTTAACTGATATTGATACTGCTCGTCTAGTATACTTTAGTTACTTTCACAGTGTTATGTCTTATGGTATATTACTTTGGGGTAATGCCACAGACATTGAGACTGTATTTGTCTTACAAAAAAGAGCTATTCGAGCAATATATAGTCTCGGAGCTCGAGACTCCCTTAGGGATGTATTTAAGAAGATAGAAGATTCTCACGGTTGCGTCACAACACATTTACGTTAATATTTTATATATCTTTCAAAATAGTGATAGTTTACCTAAGAACAGTGACAGGCATTGTGTAAACACTAGAAGAAAAAATAAACTTTTCATACCAAACTTTCATCTTTATAAAGTCAGTTCATCGTTTCTGGGGTTTGGTATTCGCATCTATAATAAAATCCCGCAAACAGTTTTACATTTGCCACTTAATAAGTTTAAAGCCTACGTTAAAAAATCTTTAATAAATAAAGCATATTATACCATACAAGAATATTTTGACGACAAAGAGGCGTGGATTTGATAAGCGTTGATTTTCTATCCGGATAACATAATTAAAATGTAATAAAAATACATTATGTATAAATGATTTTAAAAGAGTTACTATCGAGTTTCTTGCCGGTTCTTCTCGGTAGAGACTACATTCCGAACCGGTGGTAGCTTTATAAAAATTAAAAATGGAAATATGACATGTAACTTGACGATTCGAAAGTGCTGTTAAAGCCCATTTGAATAAAGTATATTTTGAGTTTGAGTTGGAGTTTGAGTGTCTAACGTGTATCTTTGGCATCGTAGTTCACGATTGAGTGGACTTTGATACAGTTTTTTTTCTATTTAAAAGTTCAATTAGTCGAGATGGTTCTTAGCTGTAATTGATGAAAATCTGTTCAGGTGTTTGAAGATTAACATATTTTTTTCTTGTTTTTGAATGGATATAAGCAACTAAATTGGTCAGACAGATTCCAAATTCACTATATTGTGACTTCAATCATATTAAAATTATACAATATATATAAAAATTATACAATTGCGTATCCTTGACACGATGCAGCAGCATCATCTGGAATTAACAGGATACCTAACTCCTTACGTACAGCTTAAGTTACAGCAAAAGTATCGTATTGGGGCTTATCTCTTGGTGGAATACTGGAGTGGACCATTTGTGTTTGGCCAAATTTTGATATGCAATCAATCCTGCAGAAACATGTCTGTCCTACTATACATAAAGATTCGTAAAAATGTATTTTGAATAAATAAAAGATGGTCACCGAATTTGCGATGAGATCTAAGTATGTTATAATAACTTAATACAATATTTTATTTTATATGACATATAAGAAATGAGAATGAGAAAATTTAACCGTTTTTATCGTAAAATAACACTTTCTTTGTTAAGATAAAAATAAATATTTGGCTTATTAATGTTAAATGAAGTTTGAATAACCTCTTTTCTGTTATCATTAGTTTGTTTGTAATTTAATTTTATTTTGTGATTTTGTTTGATGACATTACCACAATATAAAACATTTAGTAGATGGAGATTTTTTAATAATATTTCAGGATGAAACTACGTTAGATTTTCCCCGCTAAAACTTATAAAAATATTTATTGAGTGCAAAAATTAATTTAAAAAATAATACTACTTCTGAAAACTTTTTGTTTATTAAAGATTATTTTATGGTAATAACCCGAAGTACAAAGAAAAAGGGTAATGTTTTTTGTATACATGTATGTACGTTTATATATCCGTTCTGTTGTGCCCTCCTGTAGCCCAAATGATTAGACAAATTTTGAAGTGTGAGTTGTACTTAGTCTTCTTTTGCGGAAAAAATCAACATGGCGGACGAAAACTGTTTGTAAAACTAGCGAACCGTTGTGATCGTCTCTTTGTAGTTTGACCAATTTTTAAGTATAATGTGATTTTTTATGCAGTCGGGTTTTTTTAATTATTTCAAATTATTTATTTCTCCTCATTGTCTTATGATCGGTATTATATTTGTACTCACGTTAAAACCACTTTGTATTTTTCTGAATTAATTCAATTTAGTAATGAAATATTTTGTGAGTAAAAATAATTAAATTATACAGCATTCATATTAACAATAAGAATAAAGACAGATATGATTAAAAAAAAATGTGTTTCGGTTAGTAACCTCTTACTTTAATTTCATATATAAATCTGGCTTAAAAGTAAACAAATTAGTTATACCTACGGTAAATTTTACAGTTACAGTTTTTACTTTATAAATATAGGAGATATATGCTTACTTAGTAAAATACTATAAATCAATATATTTCGCTCACATAAAATAATTATTTTTAGAGTTTGTCTTAAAGTGTTAGTTTCTTTAGAGAATTATAAACCTATTTGTCTGAAGTCATAATCATTTAATATACCTACTATTCACCCTTTACACGTGGAATTATATCTCTACTCTCTCGTTAGATATTGATTTGGTTATTTTGCGGTGGCTATTTAAACCTTGACCTTACAGTAAAATAGTACTCGAGGATTGGTGCGTAATAATTTATATAAATGATAAATCGGTAAAAGCGTGAAGAAATCGTTTAATAGATAAGAACATTGTTCTGTGTAACGTAATGGACGTTGCGGCAAGCAACACGCCAGTCTCGGCAGCGCGGTCAGAGCGCATGCGCGACGCCTCCGCACGAGAACCAGTGCCGGTCGCGCCGGTAGCCACGCGACACGCGTGCTCACCCTTCCGGCGATCGATACTGCGGTCCGCGACACCCGCGGCGCGCCGCCGCGCCGCCTCCTTTTCTTGTGCATCGCTCCGAGCGGGCTGCGGCGAACATCTCTATGTTTAGCGCGGACAACGGTGCACCGTTGCATTGAATATTAACTGATTTACCGCAACCGTCCTTCTATCCTAGTTATCCGACGTTCCTGTACAGTTCCGTCGCGGTCGTGACCTCATTCTTTAAAAAAATATCGATTTGTGATAAAACATTTATACGCCTTACATAAGATTGTGATACATTATTTAAGAGCTCGTACGTCGTTTGCTGGAATATTCGTCGTATAAAATAGCGCTAGTTTGAAGGGCATACTGAAATATGGTACAAAATTAACTTCGGAGTTTGCGTGGTATCGATTAAGGCGTGTTCGGGATCGGGAGCGCGTCGGGACGTCGGTCGGCGCCCCGCACCGCGCAACAGCTGTGGGCCACCGCCAGACTATCGCTTATCTTGACCGTGAGAACATAATTATCATGTTCATTGTTATTTATTTATTTATTTAATATTTTATGCTGCTATTTGCTAGATACTTCAACTTAATCGTAAATCATAGGTCATGCCTATTGTTATCTATATATATAATTTTATATACTATAAAATATCTAAGTATATGTGTACCTAAATATAAAATTATAATGGTCTTGTAATAAAAACACAGTGACAGTTTCTGATTTCATAATAGTTTCTTGTTATATCTATATATAAAAACTCGCGAAAATTAATCAGAATCTTATGATAATTCATTAGTAATCGAAACAAAAAATTCTACCTCGAAAAGCGCAAAGACGGAAGAGAAGTGTTAATGCTTATTGATCCAACGCATCAGAAACTTTTTTGATGCAGTATTAATGAAGTCTGCGCGTATCGTACTCGCACAGATCATGAGTCATATCATTAGCATCATAATTTGAAAAGTTCAGTAAAGTGTTTTACCTACTTTACGCACTAGAGAAAGGAATGAAGTACCATTGTGTTAGGATAGAGATCACTTCATCTATAAACTTGTTTCTGTCTATGCCGGTACTTGTATAATGAGAAACTCGTATTGATTACAAGATCGCCTACATTCTCTTTGTGAGTATTAAAATCCCTAAGAATTGTATTGCAATTTTAATATAATGTTAACAAAAGTAATAAGAGAAAGCAGATCATGATAATAAAAAAAAACGATTATTTTTATTGCATCATTTCTTTTTTTTGTGATAAAACTTTCATTGACCTCAAGGGTGAGGATGATGTAGTTAATTAAATAATGTAGTTAAATAACAGTTTATTTTTTATATTTGTGAAATAAAAAATAAAAACTACTATAATAAGTTTTGCTCGAGGCTAACACTAGATAGATGAAATGTTTAAAATTCTTTTTTTTTGTTTATCATATTATTAAACTTCTGTATTGTTTTATCGAATCCAGACAAATGTACCTACAATAAAAATGACTAATAAATTATTCAAGATAAATGTAGGCGGTATGAATTAATCGAACTTAATCCGTTACAGGTATATTAGCAATAAGGTCCAATTTATTTACTTGACATATTAACGATTGTGAGGGAGCTAGTGACAATTAATTTCAGTATTAACTAGGGTTATAATACAATAACAAAAGTGTGAGACACTCTCAAATTTATTTATTTTTAATTATGCTTATAAGTTTACCCTTATCATATCGCGTTGAAATAAATCTTAAAAATCCATAAAGTAAACTATATTTGAAATCCTATAACTTTATTGTCTTTATAGATTACGTTTTAAGTAGTCGCTAATGTTATGAAAAAGGAGGCTTGCACTTGCCTAATTTTTTAGTGCATTCAAAATCACTATAATAATATTTTAAAACATAATTTTTAGACAAAATGTTTATCAAACATTTTGTATTTTCAAAATCCTGCAAAAATTAGTAAAGAATACGAAGTTTTATTATTTTATTAATTTAAATATTTACATAGGTAGGTTTTCATAATCTTACAAACAGCTCCCTAGCTATAAGTAACAGGAATGTGGAGCTGATGTTGATTTTTAACTACAATCCTATAGAATCGATTACGCATACGTTTTATGCAGCAAAGCGTGCGTGTCTTGCTTGCTTTATCGACGAGTACGTGCTGGAATAAATTGAATTGTTATTAGCATAAGACTGAAATTACTTTGCAGTGACGCAACATTTTATTTGCAAATGAACTACCAGTGAGCAGTGTATTGTAAATTTTTTAGTGATTGCTCGGTTGCGGACGGAAGTGGACGTCGTATGAGTCGTTCCGCGATAACCGCGTGTGTGTCTAAATCGCGTGTCTCCGCAAGTGCTTGCATTTGATCGTGAAAGTTTATTAACATTGGCCTCAAATGCTGAAACCGTTAGTAAAAGAAATCGTATTATTAAAAAAAATCTGTAAAAGTTCAATGGTGTTAATTCATTTAAAACGCATTATTCAAATCTTTCTCTATTAAAATCGATTTTATGTATTTTACGCTTAATTAGTGTTACAAGTGCCTTTAGATATTTGATATTTAGATTTAACGATTATAAATATTTTGCAGATTACTTTTACTATTTTATGATAAATATTGAATATATAAAAATGTTAAAAAATATTTTAAATTAAATAATAATATGACAAGGCCAAAGCAAGAGAAAATGACGTAGCAAGGGAACAATTAGCCATAAATTTATCGTTGTCACAAAAGAATAGAAATTAACGTCTTTTTATACGTAATGATAAAGGCATATAGCATAAATGATTCCAAAATATTCATTTAAACAATTTTTTGTTTCCTAAAAAAAGCAAATTATAAAATATGATAACTACCCATTATGCTAAATTAATACGTTGATTAGTAAAAATAATTTCGTAAAATTTATGATACAGGATCTTGATTATTTTTTGTGTACTTTATTCCATATTACGTCTAGTGTAATTATTTACATTCCAATTGACGTGTAAAAGTATTATGTAAACTTCGTGACTGAATGATTTTTCTTTTACACTACCCTCATAAAATTAATACATAAATTAGGTACAATGTTTCTTTATATTTGCCGTTATATAGAATAAGTTATTTGTGTCAAAACTTGCCATACACGACGGACACAAGGCTGTTTTACGTCATTGTTGAATCACGTGCAAAGCGACCTTTAAGCACTCCCTCATTCGCTCGATACTACTCGTGGCTAACAACTCGATTAAGTGTTCCGAAATTGCGAAAAATCTCTCAACGGAACTTTGTATAAAGTAATGTTATAAAAATATAAAGGTATTGTCATTTTAAATAATTCATGTGTCGTAAATATCATCGGAGTTAAATAAACTGTCTGAATACTTAAATTAAAATTATATGTGCGTACAACTATATTTATATTTTTGAGGTTTATTTTAAAGTTGTTTTTTGGAATGAGTAGTGTGTGAAAATATTTCTACACACTTAGGCCTTATAATGGATGTTATTATTTTAAATAGTTTACAATTTTCGTTGTGAAGAGTTAATGTTCGTCCACTTATTTACGGCGGCTTGTCGTAAAAACAAGTTTATTTATTAAATAAGACTGAGTACTAGTTTGTATAAATACGAACCATTAAACCAAAAATTATTAGGTGTTATCATAAAAGTAAAAACTTCTATAGTTAGTTATAATTATGTTAATGTAGGTCGTAATAAATTATTTGTTCGCGTTAACTGAACCAAGTTTTTGGTCGGATAATTCCATTATGTCTGGTAATATTTCAAATAATGATTAATATAAATATATTTATTACGTCATTTTTCTTTTTGTGACAATCTGTTTTTGCTATTCTTCAGTAACGATTTCAACACGATTTTCATATGTGTATATCATCAAAGTAAATAGTTGTTGTAGCGTTGTGTAACTATGATATCGCACATCAGTCAAAGAATATTATCGCATCGAACAGATTTAAAATAGGGTGTGTGAAATATAACAATTAAGTGATCAAGTTAAGTGTGTATAATAAGTGTGTGGGGCCGGAGAAGAATCGTCGCCGGCTTAAGGCGGGCGGAGCCGATGTTCGCGGCTCGGGCGCGTCACGGCGGAGGGCGGTGCGGGCTCGGGCGCGGGGTGCGCGGGGGGCTCGCGCGCCTCGCCGCCGCCCGGCTTCGATCGCGAGCTCTTCCAAGAGTTGAGCTTCCTACCAGACGCGGAACTCCGAGAGTGTCTCGGCGAATACCCCGACTTCCTGTACCATTTGGCGCGGGACAGGTTCGGACGACTCTACTTTCGCGTTATACGGACCTTGCTCCTTGATCGAGGTACGGTCATTATCCGCCGCCAAAACACTCCTTAGACACATCATCTCATCGCCTGCATCAGTTTCTACATGTCGTCTCTGTTTCTGCATCTTGCTTACTTTCGCTGTCAAGTCTTTTTGTTTTCTTTTTCAACTTTTTTGTTACTACAACTGTTGTCCTAATATACCACAAATAAAATTTTTAAATTAAATATTGTCAATCTTAATTTGCCCATATTTTATTTTCTTTCTCTTCTATCACTTTTTTCAATAGGTCTAAGTACAATTAACTAACTTATGTATAAAGTGTCTTGCTTGTACTAAATGAAGTTTAATATTAAACACATGCCTCCTCATAATTAAACCGTAGGTTTTTCTTTATGTTTAAAGCTCTATATGTATAATACATCAAAACTTGATCGAACCGTACACAGGGTCGTTTACTTTCACTAAATCACATTCAATGAATTACAACTGGTGTGCTGCGCTAACAGAGCTCCACTTGACTAAGTATTGATAATATTATGATCTGATAAAGAATACTAGCAGTGGGAGAACAATGAGATGTTATATGTGGAAATTGCTAGTTATTGTTATATAAATAAAAACAATTATTTAGCGATGGGAGAGACGTAACCCTATACACAATCGATATCCGTTGTATCCCAGCTCTGTGTTAGGTAAGACTGAGAAAAAATACATTCGCATCGAATGTAACTATCATAAATGACTTGTTCCCACTGATGACTTTTTGCTTTAATAGAAAGCGTCATTAGATGCAACAGACTTTAATTGATGTTTGCAACGTTAACAATTGAATCGTGTATACTTATTAAATATTACTAAACAATTGTCATGTTAAACTTCTAAATAATTAGTATAATAGTGTGAGTTTGAAGCTTTTTATGTGTGCAAGTCGCCATGTGTGTAATAAACGCGTTTTGATTATCGGAGGCATAACGTTGGAACGTAGTCAGTCTAACAAGATCAGTTTATGTAATATGACTTTATACTGGTTCGGGCAATTATAAGAATGCTTAACACACTTCAGTAATCACCCATTGTTTCAACTTTTCACTGTTACACTTTGCACTCTGATTTCCAAATATATAATTGTGGTGATGGTAATTGACTTTCGATCTATAGGAATTTTTATGTATGTGCGTCAACTGATGGATATCACACAGCAATTAGAGATTACAGCAAATTTTTTTAAGTGATATGCAATTCAATACAACGAACCGAGCGTTGTTGAGAAAAAAAAAATGTTTGTTGTGTCTCTACTCCAGTTTTCCCATGTTGCACAATAGAATACATAGTTTGTTTTGCCCTCCGAGCTCGGCGCTTGATGAATACGCAGTCACTAACTCGTGCGACCGGCACTCGGTTGACAGCAGCGTTGAAAGCACGCACTTTAGTTGATGCAGAACTGATCTGCATTGTTTAATTCCCGACGGCGGATTGTAACCGTCCGTATACTAGTTCGAAATTAATAAATACGGACGATTCCATGAACTCTAATACAGCGAACATTGATGATATTTTTGCGGGTCAGTATCAATTGATTCGCTGATTGGATTTGATTATTTAAATATGTGAAATGTACTTTACGATATCTTATCAAATGTTTGAATCGGTACTCATTCGAGTACAAATCGTCTCGACTTATTTTAGAGCTGTAGTTTGTGGACGGTTCTTGTGTATATTATGAATTCTCTTTAAAATGTCGTGTGCGGAATTGTTCCTTTGTGCTGTGAATACTTCGAATTTATGCGGTAATTGTAAAATATTTAAAGTGTTCTTAGTTAGAACGTGTCAATTTTTTTTGTTATTATTAAAATAATATTATCTAAATCTCAGCACGTGTTTTGTCAGTGGCGTGCATGCTACAAATAGCGAATACAAAAGTAAATAATAACCTATGTTAATTATTATGAGCTAACAGTTACCCGCGATTTCGTACGCGTGTAAAAAATGTTACCGACATAATTCACAGTTATCGTAATATTTCAGCCACATTATATAATAACTTTATAACTTCTAGGCTATGTGTTATTCTATTATTCCTAATAGTTATTTTTCTGCAAAGTTTCATTAAAATGTGTTAAGTAATTTTTGCGCGAAAGAGTTACAAACATTCAATCATCCTCACAGATTCCTGCGTTTAAAATTGTCTTATTTTTGAATTTGTATTTTAACTTAAGTTTAACTTAAGTTACTGATTTTTTAAAACTTTTTTTTTTTGCTAATAAATTTAATTATCATGATTGTATTAAAAAGAAACAATATTTTTGAAAATCAATAACAACATGTCTCATATCACTTCCTATTGGAAATATCTAAGTATAACTTAATAAACATAAGCCTGAAACACTTTTTGAACACATTAATAAGCCAAATAAAAACACATTTATATTAATTTAGTTTTACAAAAAGTGTTATTTTAAAACGTATTTATATTCTTTAATAACAATGTATGTTATCATTAGAAATGAAATTATTTATTTGTGTGTAAACGCTTAAGTGATTGATGCTATTAACAAGTGTTAATGTTTACCGTGGTATATCTTATCAGATAGTTTTGTTTTGTGTGTATTTCGATAAGAAATGCTCGAGTTGGTCATTATATAAGCGAGGACCTCTTTTTGCAGTTCTATGCAGCAACAGGGTGAGCCAAATGACAAAAACCTACAATGACATTGAAGCGGTAACACGGCTCTTAGAAGAAGTAAGTTTATTTTAATCTATACTAATATTATAAAGATGAAGAATTTGTTCATTTGAACGCGCTAATCTCAGGAACTACTGGCTCGAATTGAAAAATTATTTTATTAATATTAATTTAATAATTTTGTATTAGATAGTTTATTTATTGAGGAAGGTTATAGGCTATATTACATCACGCTACAACTCATAGGAGCGAAGCAGTAACCATAAAGGCGGGTGATATCGCAAGGGACGGCTAGTTTCGTATAAAGTTAGTTACGTGCTTTGTCATAGTTGCTAGTTGGTTTTCGACGATATCGGCCTAAGTCCTTAATTCTGCCAAACGGAACTAAGTCTGCCAAACGATCATAAATCTTTGATATTTTATCGTGAACCGTATTTATAAATTTTTCTATAATCAGTAAACTCAGTGAATCATTTACATTTTGCAGGTATGCACTTAAACATTTATATAGAAATTTAAAATCACCATTTTCTAAAAAGATCATTATAATTTTTTGATGTTTGATAAAGTGAAAGGCATCAAGGGATGACTGACGAAAAGAAAGATGCATTGCCACGCAAAAAAAATAATCTATAATAATTGTAAGGTATCTTTCAGTAAATTATGGACATAGTTGTAGTTCGTGCTTAGTCGTACAAATCATTTAATTCAATTGTATTATTACACATATACGACATGTATAAACGTAATCGTTTTAATAGTTCTATTATGGATTTACATCGAAATCTTTCAGTGTAATAGGCTTTTGTTTTTAGTTGCGCTGTGGGATATAATTGTAACATTGTTTTGTTCGTTTATTCGTGTTTTGTGTGTTTTAATAATTACATACTTGACGCTGGTATTCTGACTGTACACGAGTCGTTACGTGCAACTTCGTCAGTCTATATTTTGGCTATAAGTCAAAATACAATTTTTACTCCATATTAAACTTTCAGGGGAATCAAATTTTTTTGCGTTTAAGCGGTTACAGCTGAGTATTAAACGCGTCAATCAGTCATTCAATCTAAGTAAATTTCACCGGCCACTAACGTAGTGTTGCGTGGGGGATTAAGTTTCCTAAGTAGAAGATCACAAAAGAAATGTATTGTTAATAGAAAGAGAAAGATTTAGAGCTGACGGCGCGTATCGGCAAGGAGCTGTTAACGGCGAACGGCCGGCTCGAAGCTCGCGTGACCGCGCTCGAGGGCGAGCTGCGAGGCGCCCGCGACCACATCACTCAGCTGCGGCACGAGCTCACCGCCAAGAGTGATCTATTACAGGTAACATTCAACTTTGTAAAGACATTTTCTTTATTAAAATGATAGATAAACGAGCAGGCGATTCAATAAAGTGATTACCACGGCTTACGAACATTAAAAAAAAAATTCGATAAAGGAGACAAGAGTTCTCTTATATTACAGCTACAATAGCTATTCTGAATTTTTGTGAAAGTGGGGCCTTCGGTAGAGACTGTCCGTATACGAGCTGAATACTGATAACACTACTACACATTGGTTGTACAACTAGGCTAGGCTCTACCCCGATGAAATTTTTATTTGACGACTGAACTCTTCAATGTTTTATCAGTTCAAGGTTATAATTTTTAATCTGTTTCCTGCTGCTTTGAACAGACGTGGTGGATAGATATTTTTCTATGTTTTGATTTTTTTTTTATTGAATTAAATTTAGGATCGTTTGAAAATTTGACTGCGTGTTTTGGTAAAAAGGGCCTTTGTTACCAAAACACGCAGTCAAATTGTAGTGATTTTTCATTAACCGATATGTTATCTTAATCTGATCTGATCTGGTCTGAAGTTGTAAAAAATATATGAAATATGTTTTGTTTTTGTCTCTTACAATGTCCGATATATCGGTAAGTCATTATAACTCGCATCTTCTATACGATCATAATGATTAATATAAATTTATTGGTTTGGTTAATATTAGAGATTAAATTTTTACGTATCAATTATATGTAAAAATATAATTTAAATACGATTTAGTGCAAGTCAGGCAGTCTGTGAAGTATCGAGCTCAGGCATAATAATCATGATTGATAGATGATATAAATAAATTGTTTAGGCTAATTTGGATCAGGACAAGTGCCGTATCAAATTGGCTCTATCTAAGCACTATCTAACCTAGTTCCGCTTATGCTGATAATATTGTCCTTAATATTAGAAACATGCACCGATATCGATTTGAAAAATCTAAAAATGCTCTATTATGCATGCTTTGTTTATGTCTTTACAGCCTGGAGACAAGAGTTTATATATTTCACAAAAAGCTTATTTATTTTTAACAAAAGAGGTATTTGGTGCATCTTGGTATAAATTATAAGTCCTAAAATAAAAAAGGAAACCCGACGATCGACTTTATCTTGCATCAAAATTAGTGGCAAGGAAAATTAATAAAAAAACTAATAATGCAGTTTTTATTTTCATCAAAATTGGCTTCGAAGACTCAAATAAGTATTTTACGCTATTCCTGATAGGTTCTGATTTGGCCATCCATGCCGAGGTAAAATAATTAACCTCTATAATAATATATATGTTCACAAAAATTAATGCCAAATCACTTTTTAAAGCCAACATTTTATAGGTTAGCTGTAGATTATTTTAGTAATCTTAAAGGTCAATCGCGGAGACCTCTACACAGAAACAACTTTTCAAGATTATTACGTATTCTGAGGAAAAAGAGAAAAAAAAGGCTTTTCCTTATCTACATTTTTACAGTTCTTTTAGTTAATTATTATTTTGTTTTATTAACCAATTACAAAAAAGTAGGAGGTTCTCGATTCGATATGTTTTGATGATTACTCGCAAAGGGCTTGATGGATTTGGTTATTTTTTTTAGATTAAAACCTTTCTTATTGGCGCAATAGAATTTTTATTAAATTCAGTTTAGTAGTTTGTTTTTAAAATCAAAATAACTGGAATATGTATGTCATTCCATTAAATGAAATGACGTATTTTGCTCTGAATTCGGTTTCCCCTTTTTAAAGTCTTGTATTCGTGAAAAGAAAAACAGTTTAGAAAAACTTTTTCAGACAGTTTTGATGAGACAATAAAAAAATAAATAAAATTCGATTCTAATTAATTGCGAGTAAAATATATGTAACATGTTAACTTTTAATATATTTACATAAATTCATATTTGCAAAATATTTGACACAGTTATAATTATTAAGATAATATTACTTAATATCATTTTATTTATTACTCGGTATGTATATCGAAATAGCTTATCTACGTTTTAATAAATGTAACATTATTGGCCAATGCAATATCTATTCGATTAGTAATGTAAAATTGATAAAATACTTCTATCAAAAGAATGTAAAATTAATTCTATTTAATCATAATATTTTGGAAATTACGTTTCAGTTATGATAATTGAAGTCAAATCCTTCAAATCAATTTTATCTGTTGCGACTCCATAATTCCGGTACTTATTTAGATTATAGATTTCTTCCAATATTATCGTACGATAAATACTTAAAAATGTTAATGGTAATGTTAATAGAACAACTGTAAGAAAAATGGGGACGATAATGCTTACATTACATACTAGGGATATTAAAAAAAAAGTTACATGACATAAAAAATAAGAAAAATGAATATGAATCATTCCATGAAAGAATTTTCTCTTTTTGTTAACTTAATCAGTACATTCAATTTTAGGAATGATTGATTTGGGCAGCAAAAGTGTTGATCGGTCAGTATAAAATTAAAAAAAAAAACCATTTCATCGAGCTCCAACCTAGACTTTTGTTGAAAGTTAGTGAGGAGGCGTATTTTGCTGATTCCAGATGTTGCTGCATAATCGGGTCAAGGTGACGCATCTATGTTATTTTGAAAACATTTACAGTATAGTAAATTCAGAGTCATTTAGACTAGTATAAGTGGCTCGGATCTGTTTAACGACTAGAAAAGATTTGATAACCTTCAAACGTCTGAACGGATCTATAAATTGTAACATATCCATTTCAAATACATCAGTTTTCAAATAAAAACTACCCCATCAAAATTGGTCCATTAAATAGAAGTACGATGTCATATTTGGGTCGGGGGTTAAACATGCTTACATTTGGTTGTAGGTTTTAACAAATGACACAGAGGAAAGCTCACCTACAGAGGAACAAGAAGCGGCGACGGCGGCCCTATTAAAGCGTCGCACTGGCGCACTGGAGCGGGAGAACCGCTCGCTGAGAGAAGAGGCCGCGCGCCTCGCCGCCGGCGCCGACTCCGCCGAGCTGGCGGAGCGGCAGCTGCTGAGGGATATCGCCGCACAGCTCTGTGAGTGATTCTTAGTTTTATTACCTGACTGCGGCTAAGCCAAAGTAGGGTTGTGATTTTCATAGATTGTATATGTTCATGTGTTCCCTCATAGCTCCTAACCTACTTATCAAAACTGGACAAATGAGGTATCGTTAGAAGCGCCTTGACCGCCTGCTGGTTTTTTTAGCATCATCTAGCGAGTGTACAGCATTGTGTTTAAAAATGGGTGAAATGTATGTATATCATATTATTGGTAAGGAATTTACTTGTACATTTTTAAAATATATACATACATTCCCACCATTTGCTTGTGACTTTGTTCGTATTCTTTTTTATAATTGTTGTATTTTTATAGTTTTTGCTGTAGTTGGGTTTTAGTTTTCTAGTTTTTCTTGTTCTTTAACACGTTCAATACCACAGACACGAATTGAACGAAACAAAATAGTATTCAGTTTTTTTTTGTATTGCTTAACTTCAAATTCAAAATATACTTTCATCAAATAGGTTTCTAAAGTACTTACAAACCGATTGTTCTTCTAATACAATGTATCATCAACGAATGTACATGAATATAATTGCACGGTATCGTTTTTCTAATTAATATACAACATCTGGCGAGGAGAAATAGATTACAAAGTTTTTATAAATGTTGTTCATATTTATTTTGTAACTACAATTATCCTTGAAATATTCAATAAGTGACAAGGATTTGTAAATAAACAGTTATCTGTCCTGTGTCAACTTGACTTTGAGTTTTCGTTACTTAGTATTTTTATAATTGTTTAGACAAGAAAGAAACATAAATAATAGAGATATGAGCGAAATATATTTCAAATAGAGTTTTTAATTATTTTACATTTTAAATTCGCACTTATTTTTTGACCAACCTGCTTGTTTTTAATTAGAAGATGACATTTATGCAAGTCGAATATATAGAATTAAAGAAAATAGATATTTTTTGGTAATAATGGAAATGAAACGAGGTAAAATCGAGCCGCAGTATTCCTTTTAATAAAAATAATATTGAGTGAATTTACTCCATCGATCCGTAACCTAAAGTCAAAGGTCACGAATATCCCGAGGAAAGTGGACTATTCGATAAAAAGGTTATTATATAATTAAAGCTGAGCCAAGTCGCTATAAAAACCGGCTTCAAAGTACCTTTCTGTAAAAATGAGTCTTTTTAAGATACGTCATTCCAAAGCTTTTTCTTACTAACTAAAATCTACGTAGTATCTCGCAGACAGAATCTAATTATTTAAATACATTTGGTTATATTTGTCAGAAATATTAAATGTATAAATTGTATAAAAATATTTAACCTTATAAATATAATATTGTTGGCCATATGTTTAGTACTCGTCATATGCAAAAAGTATGCATTTTAATGTCATAATACAAATAATAAGAATTGTACTTCATTAATACGTATTATTTAAATTATAATACAGACTTTAAGAGGTCTCTATTGTATTTTGGAAAAACGAGTGAAGTAGCTGCTTCTGCTAATTAACGATGTTAATGAAAAAAAAATAATAATTAGAATGAACTTGACTCGCCCAAGTTCATTCTACGCGATTGTATTTGCTTTTTTTCTTATCTATAATAAGTATCGTATTCAAGTGATTGTCAAGAATTATTAAATAAATAAATTATATGTTTTTCATGTGTTCGGATTGATTATACGTAAAAAAATGTTATAGTTAATATACGTTTTGTATAATGTACGATTTTATCGAATTATCTGTCCGAGGCATTAGAAAAAAATATTTAAAGATTTATTTGATCTTAAATTTATTACTAGAATTTAAATTGTTTTGTACTAATTTTGTGAACGGAATTGAGTCGAGTTAACGTTTTTGAAGAAATGGACAAGAAATTATGAGAAGAAACCATGGGTATGGTGGAACAAGGTGGCCTAGCAGCGTGTTTTCTCTAAGGTTTGCACCCTGTCAGACCATACTTGTTCTAACGTATCTATTTTCATCAAAAGGAAGATGCAAAGAAGAATTAGAAGACCATCAATTTACTACAAGATGGGGTAAAACTACAATTTTACATATAAAGAATATAATTATACAAAGATAGACAGTTGTATTGGTTATGGTATTCAAACGATTTTGATATACAATTTCAAGATTTATATAAATATTTCACTACTGTATATAATTTTACACGATTCTAGAAGGGCTATTAAAATCCAAGTTATGTTTATTAGAATATACTAATAAGGATAGATCTTAATTGTATTGACTCATTTATAAGTATTTGAACGATAACTAATTATGACAGCCTTTTCAATGAGCTTTGTTCTCTATTGCTAAAAGAAAATAAAAATTATAGTAAAGAAAAATAATGTAAAATTAAAAGTAAAAGTCAATAGTACCTCGTTTTACTGGTTTTAAAATTTTCATACATATGCATTGCTAACTTCCGCCCGCGTCTAAAAATAGCCTATTTGCTACTCTCATATATAGACTATATTAATGTAAAGTTTCTTAAAAATCTTTGTAGTAGTTTGTAGGAAGAAATATCCATTCATCCATCCTCTCACACTTCTGTGTGTAATAATCACTATGATAATGATAATAATGATGATGATGATCGCAATATTTTTTACAGCGAGTGCTAATACGGAAGCAAGTGCATTGAGTTCGGAGTTAGCAGAGGAGCGACAGCGCTCAGCCGACCTTCAACAGCAGCTCGACAGCACCAACGCTAGACTAGCTGTCACTGAGAGAAATTTGCAACAGGTAAATTATACAGGCTGTATCGTAATGCAACGAGGATGTACATTTCCTTTCACTTTTAACAAAAATCAAAGTACTTTATTGCAAACCATTTATCCCATATTGTAATAGTATAGCGCCTTGTGTTCTGAACTAGTTATTCTTTTCGTTTTTGTATTAGATTTATAGAAAAGAAAGTATACTTTATTGAACACCAAGGATACAAACAATGTTAGATTATGAAACAAATAACGCGGTGGTTACAATTTCATTTTATGTCATCTAAATTAGTAGATCTCTTAAAGTCTTCTGGATCGCGGTTCGTTTTGGACGTGACATGAAAAAACAACATGGGAAGTAATTTTTTTAGTCGTAATTAAAATGGCTAACAATAGTCAATGATGATGTTTTTTCGTTGAATGCATCAATGCATTCGAATTAGTATAAACAAAATTACAGTTGTTTATTGTGTATAAAGACGCTTAATTATGTGCAGTGACTATATATTATAATGAGGTAATATTTGTTTGTAAGTTTATATATAGCGGGTAATCTCAGAAACTACTGACCCAATAAAAAAAATCTTTTGCTGTGCTGGATAGCCCGTTTATCGGGAAATGTTACAGGCTATATTACCTCACGCTGCGATTCAAAGAAGCGGGGTAGTAACCCCCAAACGCGAGTAAAACCGCGAAGGGCATCTAGTGTATTATATGTTATTTGTTTTCATGTAGATAAGCAACTTTCTTTTATGCCCTAGTCTCATTAAATGCGAAAGGTAAACGGTAGTTGAGAAGAGCCTTACGTAATGCGTATTCGTTACGAATAGCATTTACTTCAATATTTTCTATATAATATTTCTACTCAACATTAATATCGTAAATAGACACCGGATAAGCGATTCTGTGTGCCAACGGTCTAATGGCCTAAAAAAATACATTTACACATGTCAATTTAAAACGTTGACGGCACACTCGTCACCGTAATTTTTTAAAGTCTATTTTTGTTAGTCATGTGTTATATATATTATTGTTTTTTACAGTTAACCGCAGAACACGAACATTCGCTACGAATTTTAGAAATAACAAAAGACAATCAAAATGCTCTTGCTTCAGAATTGGCTGACGCTAAGGTATGTTTTTTATATGTGTTACATTATCTATGTAGGTTGTGATAATTATGTTTCAAAGTTATGCCTTATTATTTATGATGCTTGCATACAAATTCAAGGTTTCAGATATGACGGATACTTATTATTTACCTTTAAAATAGATTTTCCTTAAAGGAAATTTGTTGTAAGTGTTGTAATGTAACCTCGAAATGTTATTTTACCTGTAGTGGGGAAATTTGTCACATCAAAGTAACATGACTAGAGTTTAAAAAATTATAAGAGTGCAGGTGAGTTATTATGGTAAAATGGTATGGTAATAACACAGCTGTATACACTAAATAAGGAACATAAATAAAAGTATAGTGTATAAATGAAATAAAATGACTAAAAAAAATTCACAAGTTCGAGTTCCATTCCAAGCTAGGAAAGTCAAGGTCTTGTAAAACGTTTGTTGCGTTTGTTTGGCAAAATACTGATTTTTTTTTTAATTCTGTTACTTTAATACTAATGTTTTGGTGTCCTAGGATAACGTTTAATGCAATTCAGCCGTCGATTTATGTTTTAAGATGACATCACTCAAACTTTTACTATGTTAATAGTACACGGTCTTCTAAAAAACGTATTTTGACGCTGTGAAGCCAGAGTTGTCTACACGCACATAACATTGGGCCTACAATTTAACGGACCGTAATCTTAGGAAACCTAAGCATAAGCAACAATATGTCAAACCACAAAAAGTCAAATTTAGTGATATCGATGTAGTTTGATAATTCAGCATATATTTAACATTATTAAAAAATATTCAGATCATTTAAACTAAATAAGTACTGAAAAAGTTTCTTAATTTAATGTTTCGAATATTGAATCGTGCACAATATTTTGCAATTTGCAATAATGTAATAAAAAAATCAAAATTAAAATATACTTTATTGAAGTAGACTTTTTAAAGCACTTTTGAATCATCAAAACAAACAAAATTAAATTAATGAAAAGCTAACCCTGGCTCGGAATATATTTGAAAATCTTATCAATAGATAAAAGTTTTTATGATACCAATCTGCTTTTAATTTATTATACCTTTTATCAATATAGAAAAAAGTATATCAATATATACATCTTTAAACAAATGTGTTAAACATAAATAGTTTGACATCTTTAGACGCCATTTTCTCAAACTGAAGTCCGCGTGGTTTGACACAGTATTGCTCATCAGCGTGTAATTGTTGTATAGGAGCGGTACGCGGAGGTTTCTGCGCTGCTGGCGGAGGCGCAGGAGCAGCTGCGCGCGGCGAGGCGGCGCGGCGAGGCCACGCGCGGCCTCATGCCGTCCGTCGCGGCCGCCGCCGGCCTGCTGCCCGCCAGCCTGCACCGCGAGATGCACTCCTCCGTCTACTCCGAGCTCAGTCTCGACTCCGGCATCGGAGATCCTCTCGCGCAGTTAGTACTGTTTGTTTATATATATCGCGGTATAAGAACTAGGTGAACGAAGCTACAAAAAAAAATAATCGAAAATCGTTTTTTTTTTTTTATATAAAACTGTTTACAGTCGTCTATAAAACGCCAAAACAACGTAATGGTATATTCAATATTTCAGTAATTACAAAAAAAAAAAAACTAAATAGTATGAAAACCGTTTTCTATAGAAACAGAAAACATATTATTAGTACGGCTAGATTACAAAAAATAAAATTTAAAGAAAGTTGAAAGATACATTCATATAATTTTGTTACTTTTATTATTTAATGATAAATCATACATAGAAACGTTTTTTTGATTCGACTATATTCTTGACTTGAGACACAGTTAATTATTAGACAAATTTAATGTATTTGCGATTTTTAATGATATTTGTTAAATAAAATAAGCAACCAAGTGAATAAAAAAATTGAATATAATTTCTTACTTATTATTCACAGCTCAAGCATGCAGAAGGTGTTTGAAACCGTGCAGTGCGCCTCTCGTTGGTCGGGCGCATCATTGTCCGGGTCCGACGCGGACGCGCCGTCCGTCTACAAGCCCCCTCCCAAACCTACGTCTTCCGACTCATTCTTTGAAGATACATCCGATACAGAATCGGAAGATTTGTATCCGTAAGTTTCCGTTCTCTCTATGATATTGTCCTTTAAAAATATAATTTGATTAGAGGAATCGTTAGGTAGGTAGGCGTTGTTCTGACACAGACGTTAATTGTCGATTTTTATAATAGCGCCACCTACCGAGTCCAAGTATAGCTAAGAACCATCCAGGTGACAAGGCACCAGTTCGTAAAAAAATGTCAGAATCGTTCAAATTATTTTGGAATAGAATTTCAAAAACATGTACACGGTTTAATTGTTGAAAATACATATAAAAAACCCGGACGAATTGAGAACCTCCTGTTTTTCTTACAAGTCTGTTAAAAATATTTATTATATGTTTATATCACAGCGGCAACACGGCAGTCGGCGTACCCGGCGCTCCGGGCGCGGCGGAGCTAGCGGCGGCTCTGCGGCGCCTCACGCCACAGGAAATCAACTCGAGGCGCGCCTCGCTAGCGGCCTCGCACGTACTTAGGCAGAGGCGACGAAATGGTACGTTGTCTAAAATACTGATAATACTTACATATTATTCTCATTTATATAATAACCCACTAATAAGGCACATATTTTCTTAAATAGATGACTATTGATTTTATTATACATTTCAAAATAATTAATTCTAAAAGTGACAGAATAACATATAATTAAAATGAATTAAAATTTATTCTTATGATTGTATACTAAGTGTTCTGCGTTTGTCTGTTTATGGTTGTAATGGGCGTACCTCACTGCTACTTTACTGCATGGTTGTCTAATAGTCAGAATTTTTTCGAAACATGCTTATTATACTGTTTAAAGCATAAGATAAACCTGAATAAAACATAAGGAACTCATGGTGGTTAAAAAATTGTTAAAATTTGGCCCTTGGATCTGTATGTTAAAACTAAAAGTGAAACATACTGATGGTTATTTAAAATAGTATTCTAATAGATTAAAAAACATTTTTTTCATAATTCGGTAGTCAATTCTGTTGCTAAAATGATAATTTTATTTTCATTTTTATGGATATTGGAGATTTGAACTATAAGATACAATTTTGTGTGGCGATAATGCGTCGAAATCAGCAACTTCCTTTTTAGACGTTAGTAGAACAAACTATATAGATTGATAGATAATTTATTTAATTAACAGAAAGGGATGTAAGTGAAGAAAGTGCAGTATGGGGTGCGGGTGCTGCCGGCGGCTTAGCGCGATTTAGGACACCACACAAGCTCCAGATTGTCAAACCAATGGAGGGTTCTCTCACGCTACACACTTGGGCTCAGCTCGCTAAGCCAACAATGTCAGGTATATTACCGATTTTATCTGAAAGAAATATAGATTATATTATTATGTGAAATATATTTCTTATTTATTTATCGTGTTTGTTTCGTAGGCTTATTAGAAGAACAAGAAGGTGTTGGAGTGAGAGGGTCGAGATCAGCTCAAGCACTCGGTATGAGAATATACAGGCTGTCAGATGTGGAGGAGGACGATGATATGCCGAGACTACCGCATTCCAGCCATATATATACTTTCACTAACAGGTACCTATGCTAAACATACGCAAATTATTTTGTCATTATAGATTTCTACATTAATAAGGCTTTTGCTATGTATTTATAATAATTATATATGTTCTAAAAATATTGTAATCTCGCTTTATATTTATAAAAAAATGTATATTTTATTGTATTGTCATATATTTTATTATCTTATATAGGAGTTTTTTTAATTATGTGCATAGTAAAAATATCACATTTTATGTATTAAATCATTGCTTAAGCTTTCTTTTATTTTTCCTTCGCTACAGCACGGTCTTACATCCAAACGATGGCAGCCTCGTAGGTAGCAGCGTGAGCAGCGTTTGCAGCAGCGGCATGAGCAGCCTCTCCAGCAGCGTGCTCGGCAGCGCGTGGAGCTCGCGTCTCACATCGCGGCGCTCCTCGGCCGCGGTCTCGCCCGTGCTCTCTCGACGGGAATCCTTCTGCACGCCGCCTTCCCGTCCACATTTCACGCCCACGGCTACGCCCGCCAACAGCCCTCTCCTCGGATCGCCCGATTCCTCACCCCCTCCCACGCCTCGGCCAGGCGACGCCCCGCCCTCTCTCCACGCACTGATCGCGAGCGGCACTTCGATACTGCGGCGGCGCTATCTGACGTCGCCCGCTTCCGACGGTTCGCCGGCGCCGCTAGCGCTACAGACTCCTGGATCTCTATATACGGGACTAGTTCATCGCAGCCCGATGGAGCAGTTGACTTGTCTCAAGCGTACTCTTCGATCGCCGGCAGCGGCGCCGCCGGATCGATGTGACGCCGCAGACTCGCCGCTGGGCGTGCCGGCGCATCCAGGCGAAGGAGCGCTGGACGCGGCGACGTCAGTAGGGTGTGCGAACGGTGCGAGCGTGGTTGGCAGACGGGCGCGAGTGCGGGCGCCGCGACCTCGAACCGACCTAGGGACGGTAGGAGTGGGAGTGACGCCGCCTCCTTGCCCACCGACTCAGTCGACCCCGTTGGGCACACTCAGCACCTTTCTCTTCGGTCGGAAGGGTGGCTTGCTGTGAGAGTGCCAAGTCCACCCGGCCGGTAACAGAGGTGCGACGCGACGGTCGCTCAGACGCAGCTCGCTAAATCGACCCGCGAAAGGCGGATGGAGCCGCGTTACTCGAAGTGATTTCGTTTTCGGTGCGCAGTCTTATTTTATCGATTTTGGTACTTGTGATTTAGTTGTAGAGAAACGATTTTTTTTTAAGGTTACTGTGTGATGTACCTATCGTAGATTTAGTTGTAAGCGCCCAATTATCGTCGATGCGATTGATAACGTTTTATGTTTTGAAAGATTTATGTTTGTGAATCTGTGTTTTTAAATCGTTTTGACGTTGTTTGTTTCGTATTTTCTTTTTGTTTTTAGAAATTTGTTTTTGCATTTATACGTCTGACTTATTACGAATCTGATTGGATCTTTACTTAAAAAAAACTTATGCTCACTACAAAGGTGTGATCATCGTAGCACCTTCAATCTCTCTAAACACATTCCTTTTGAAGAAATTAGTATTAATTTTAATGCGGGGAGAGAAATATCGAGGACCAAGGTGCATCAGTCGCAATCCGTGACTAAATTATGGAAAGATGTTCGAGCAACAAATTCAATAGCCATATTTCATAACAATATATCACATTTAAGAGTATTAATTAATATAATTTTTTAAATTATTTTTAATTGTTGAGAGCAACCATAAATCGATGGCTGGATTGGTCCCGTGTTGTGTTTGTATCAATAAATAATATCGTAATTTCTATTTAAATCTCATTATTGACATTTTGATTATAATGTTATATTATCATTGTAATTTCTATAGAATGCGATTCATGTATTGTAAATAATTAAATTTCCATTAATTTAGAAGAGTACAAAATATTTATGTTTGTATAAAAAATAGTAATATTTTAACGTGTAATAGAAATATTTGCAAATTAGTATTTCACAATTAATAATATAATTATGTGAATAATTACATAACATCATCGAAATTTACAATTTTCTAAATTGATACACATGTATGCATTTTCTATTTAATTTTTTATTTAATTAACTCAGGGTCTAAATGATACGAGGTGCATGCCATAATTTAAGAGGTTATCAGTGGAATTTGATAAATAACTCATATAATATGAGAATGGTAATCATTAGGATGAAACTTTTGTTAACTCCTGATTTAATTTGTACTTTTGATAGCTTTATTATTTATTTATATCTTAATCTTTAAATAGAGTGGAGAAGTGATTTGTCTTTAGATCAGAGTGTTTTAATAAATACTTAAGTATTAATAAAAAGTGAAATTTTTTGATTCCTAGACATTCTAATTGATTTAGCCTTACTTAATTAACATCACACTAATTATTGTGGCGTAAACTTCTCCAACTCTCTCGGTGCTAGATAACAATGCCAGTGAGGTATCCTTTATTGAGCGATTTAATTTAATCGCACGGACTTAGTTTTAGTTAATTAATCTACAAAATCACTTAGGCATATAGGGTATTATTCAAATTTTGTTCTGTCTTAGTGCTCATTGTAGTAAATCAATTTAATGGTTACTGATGGGAGTAGTCAGCAAGGCTGTGAGGCGATACATATTGATTTCGATTGTGTTGTAAGATTCTGAGGTACTACTTAATTGAAAACAAGGGTTAGGCACAAACTGTACAGTATAGGAGTAAATTGTTGAGATTTGACGATAACAACACGATAGCTATGATTGTATTATAATAGAAATATAAATTATTCCAAGAGTTCCATGTTTTTTATTTCACCTCTACGATAAAAATTGATTACGCTTTTATATTTAAATCCACGGTATTTTTTTTATTTAAAAAAAAAAACTTGTTTATGATAATTTCTTGAGTAAAAGAAATTTATAATCCGTTTCTTTATTTTTTATATTAAAAATAAACTGCCTTACTACAAAAGATTTAAACAGATGTTAAACGCGTGCTTAAAAAAATCCATACACTGCTTTAGAGTTTAGATTAGATATTATAGATTAATATACGTTTAAATGAGTTTAATAGATATTTAAAACCTATTTTAGCTGTCAAATGTAACGTATAACTTTTTATCAATAAGTTTTTTTATTCGCTGTTAAGGAATTTAGATAATATTTTAAGCAGTGTTTAATTTTTTAACACTGTTTAGCTAGACAAGCGTTCAACATGGTTTTCATGCGTCTTTTGTAGTATGACAGAAAGTTTTGATTTGAAGATTTTGCAATAATGGGTTATCATCAAATGCCAATTTCAACGTTTTTTTTTTATTATTTAAGTACAAATATTGGTATAAAAATAAATGAGCTGTTACAAAAATAAATTGCCAGTGTCCAAATAAATAGACATTGGCAAGAGCTAGTTGAGAGCGGCCGAGGACCGTGCTCAGTGCCGTGGTATGGCACATGTACTTGAAAAGGCGTATGTCCAACTGATGACTAATTTAGGCTGATAATGAAATAAAATTATTTTAAACCTAGGTAGAGTCTACCCGTGACCGCTGTAATGTGCTCGAAACGTCGGGATGATAAAAATAGTTAATTTACGTGATTTAAATCCGTGTAGTTTTATTTCAATGAGCAATAATCGCGAAAATCTAATACAACGTTAGGCTGATATTTCGTCAAATTATCCTAAATTATATTGTAAATTTATTTTTATGCTATAAAATATAAAAGACTTCTTAATTTACACATCCTTAAAACAAAATAAAAAAATAAATTGTTTTATAATAATAATATAATTTTTCAAATAGGCGAGAATTACACTTATAAATATTACTCTCGTAAGTGATTAAAACATCTCTAACCTGGTAACAGTTACCTTGTAACTTTATAAGGGCTGTGAGTCAAAAATAAGGCGCACACAGTAAATTCTTTCAGATGTAAAGTAAACAACAAACAAGTTATGTAAATCTTTATGAAAGTCTGAGAGAAAAACGTATAATTCCCGGCGTAGTGTGTGGTACTGGCCGGATTGAGCCAGCCCATATTTGAATTGTAGTGGGCCACAGCTAAGCTCTATCACAACTCATTGGCTCTACTTACGAATATTTAAGTAATGTACACAAATAGGCTTCTCTAAAACGACGGCTCGCCTTACTGATCTACCACTGTTGTGCACAAAGCCAATTCATCTGCTAGTCTATTGAATACAGGTTGCTAAGGTAACGCAATTCACAACAACTGTAGTATGTCAAGTACACCGTAATACGTAATTAACTTACAAAAATTATAAAAAAACTGTTTTAAAATGACTGATCAGATGAAGTTTGTTGTGAAAGAATTGAATGCTACACTGAGCCGAAATTATGATCTGATAAAATTCGACGCTTTAGACGAAAAGCAATTACTACAGGTGCTCGTCGACTTGCTCGTGCATTTCAATGCTGGTGAAAAGGTATTCTATCTTTTTAAGTTTTTATATTAAGAAGCTATAAGAGTACTTAAATTTTTAATGAAATACCTAATTAAATTTTTAATAAGTATCTATAAAAAATTAATACGTTTTGCCACCATCGAGTAGTATTTATTAGTTGTTCTATATAACATAAAACTACCAAATAGAAACTATTTATCACAAATTGTTATTTTGCTTATTATGATTTGGAGTAAAATATTTCTAACGGTGGATCAGGCAGGAATTAGCAACGGTACTTAAGGGAATACTGTTGGGGGAGTTCAGGATAAATATATTATTATTTAACTTTGTAAAAAGCCCTCTCACATTCAATCTTTTCTTTTTTTACCATTTTCCAAAAAAGGAGAGGTTCTCAATTCGTAAGTGACATCGCCGATTACTCGATTAGTGCTTAACCGATTTAATGAAAAAAAAATCGTTTTAGTAGTTTGGTTTTCAAATTAATATAACATGAATAAGTATGTCATTTAAGTACACAAAATTACGTTTTAAGTTTTGTGTTAAAAAAAGCATTGTGTCTATATACGTGGAGTCGACTATTTTATTACAATAAATAATAAAAAAATAAATATTTTAGGCCGAAATATGTAATAAATTAAATCATTTTTCTTATAAATTTTATAGATTTTACGTAAGCAAAAATCAATTCTAAATTCGTATTCGTTATGAACAGCTAAACATTCGTGAAGAAGATCCAGAAACTGTAACAGTACGACTCCTGGAGATGTTGGGAAATGTCAAATATCGGCCACCGGCGGGTGTCGAACCTGCGCAGTTCAGGTCCCAATTACTAGCTGGGGATGCGCGAACTATTCATCATGTTTTGCACTGGCTCCTGTCTAATAAAGAACAAGTTAAAAATACTGCATATCTTGCTAAGTATGTTTAGTTATATAAGGAAATAGAAAATTATTATTGCTTAAAATAATCTTAGGTGTCTCTAGAGTCAGAATCCTTATTCTAATAACTAATAAATAGTTAAATATTCAATCTCATTAATTTATATAATTTAATCAAAATAAAATACATCAAATCTTGAGTAATTTAGTCAAGTTTTAAAAGCACTTTTGAAACGATAAAACAAAAATGTACCTAAGTAAGTATTTTATTAAATAAAAAGTAAGACCACTCTATTAGTCCGAAATATAGATTTTTCTAGTACAGAATTACTTACAAAAACCTTTTACAGAACTAAGTACCTGGATAAGTCTTAAATGAATCTGAATTGTTAAAGATTCATTTTCTCCCTTGTTAATTACAATTACAAACTTCTAATACATTACTTTTACGTGTCAAAAACTTTTGTGAAAGTTTTATCTACCTTAAGCTGTAGACTTAAAGGTGTACGACACGTAGATAATATAAATCAATGAAATCCGCCTTGAGAAATGTTCTGTGAAATGCTTGTAATTTTTGTCACACATACATAATTATGTAAGGATTTTTAAAGTTCTCGAAATGATACACTATTTTTTGTAAGATGATTTAAAATGTGAAAACTTTTTCCAAAAGCATCACTGCGAAAATTTTATAAAAAGTAGTAAATTATAATAGTTTAACTTATGGTATAAACTTTCATTGTCCGTCTTATTTAGCTATTTTTTTAAATAATTTCATAGATGATTAAATATATAAATTAGACATCATAAAACAAACTGCGCAGTAACTAGATTATTTTATTTTTATTTAACAGAACTGATGTTTTATTTTTTAAAGCTTCCTTAAAACCCTAATAACTATAAACTTTGAATGGAATATTTCTTTGTGCAAATTTTGTTTTTTTAACATCTTGAGAATCGACTGTACTATAACAATGCATTTTCTAAGCAGATACAGAGTGTTTTATTTTGAAATTTAGCCCAACTGTTGTTTAAAGTGTTCGTAGTTGGAGCAAATAAATGGTAATCATATACTTTTATTTACAGATATTTAAAGATCCCCGACATACCCGGTGACGTTGTTCGAAACAGTTCAGTACAAGATTTACTAGACTTATACCAGAACCTAATCGATGAATTTAAAGATGTTCACAAAAGAACTAGGATGCTGCAGAAAGAAAATGCGTCGGAAATAATAAACGACATAAAAGAAATGGCCGTTGAGAGGGACATTGGTATCGTTGTTGTTTTTTTAAGCTTAATTAAAACTGCTTTGTCTTAGTATTATGCTAATTAACGCTAGTAGAGTACACTGTATAATCAGTACCTACAAGGTTAAAGTACTCAAGCGTTATACTAGAGCACTGTATTATTCATACTCATTTTGGCTACTCTCTGTCAATTTGTGTTGGGAAAACTTAATTTGACTTACCTATCTCATTTTAACTGTTACTATAAATAAATATGAGATTAAATGTTAGCAGCTTAATATTTTAAACATATTCATTATTCGTATACTAGGTACTCCATCACACTCAATCTTCAAAATGAATGTAGTATAGGCTTAGTAAACTAAAAAAATTAAAAATCTAAAGAAGATGCATGAAACGTATTGTGCAATTCTGTATTTTATTAAATAAAGTAATAAAATATAAACAATTTCTATGTTTATTGAATAAATGATGTGTATTTCTATTACCTATTATAAATATTTTTAGTGATTAAGCGACTGGAAAACATTCAAGTACATTTGGTAGACGTAAGAGACAAGGAAGATTTATTGAATATGAGCAAACTTTTGCGAATACAACAAGAAAGGGCAAAAGAACTTGAAAACCAAGTACGTTGTAACATTTACATAGATATATAAAATTAATGAAAGTGATTATTATTTTATACGTCTATGTCGCAGTATGACATGCAGCAGTTGCAGCTGAAAACTGCTTCGGAGCAGTTAAAGCGTTATTTAAACGTCATTCATGGCCAGAGCGCTACTCCCAAGAGTGCGACAGACGTGATTAAACATTTGCAAGAGGAAATTCAGGTTTCGTTTCATTTTCTTGTTATGTTTAAACAAATTGTTTTGAGAAAGTATTTGTATAATAAACTTCTAAATTAGAAATTATAGACGAGCATTGGTGAATCTAGGATTTGGTTAAATACAGATCAAATCCGAAGATTAAAACCCCTAAAAAGCACATGAAATTATATTTTGCACTATATTATTTTGGATTATATTATCTCTTAGAAATATTAAACTTGTAAACATTATTACTCGTCTATAATATGTAACTTGATATTTCAGTTTAATTTTCTAAAAAATAATTGTAATGTCGTGCTTAACTCAAGATTATTCAGAGGTTAATTCAGATTTATTTGGGTGGGGCTCGATTCCCTTAACCTTGTAGGGTTTACTCTGTATACAAGCAATATACATATGTTTTTCACTGTTACTATTAGGAAAAATTTTAAAACTGGACATAAAATTATATTTCGTTTTTCAATCCGAGAGTGTCTTGTACAAGAAAGTTCGTAAAGTATTACCTTTAGTTTAGATGTTGACTTATATGTTTCTCGATTAGTATGTGATTCATTAAAATAATTTGCATAATTTTTGTTACTTTATTTTTATTTGAATACTACATTGGCACTTTTACTTGAATATACGAGTATATAAGGGTTTTAAATTTTCGATGATGATAAATCGATTTTTTTTTAGTTAAATAGCTATGTGATAAAAGAAAAATTGCCGCAAGAAAGTACCAATCTACAGAAAGAGCTGAATATTATGCAGGCAATCGCTTCAGAGCCGCACCCGACTAGGTCGGATTTAATAACCGTTCAAGATAAGGTATGAGGTTTAACTTTTATCTTAATTTTAATATTACGATTTCAGACAACGGAGTTAAATTTTGAAATCACCGATAGAGCAATAAAACTTTTTAATACTTTAAGTTTTTAAACTTCGTGCCGTGATAGCCGAAATT
This sequence comes from Hypolimnas misippus, assembly GCA_037950945.1. Classification (NCBI taxonomy): domain Eukaryota; kingdom Metazoa; phylum Arthropoda; class Insecta; order Lepidoptera; family Nymphalidae; genus Hypolimnas; species Hypolimnas misippus. The sequence continues at coordinate 6,774,351 of JBBEEQ010000024.1, forward strand.
TTCAAATACTTTTATGTTTCTACTTTACAGCTTTTAAATCGTGTTTGCTAATGAAATTTCTTGAATTTTTGTTAAGTAAATATATTTCTTTATTAAATATTTATAAACGTATTTTTATATTGAATTACTTGATGACAAGGTATATGCTGTAATGATGGTAGGACTTAGAGGTTGGTAGCACTCACTGTATATACTGTAAGTTTTATGACAATGAACTGAGAAGACCGTATATTTTTATTGCAATAAGTTAGAACCTTTATTTTGCCATAAAGACCTTATGGCGCAATATATTGTTCTAGTTTATTAATTTCAACTTTATCACTGTACTCATTACTGATATATGTAGGTCTTAACAAATAATTTTATAATGTCGTTATCTTTTCAATAAACTGAATTTTAACAACGAATAAACAGTATTAAAATGTAAATCGCGAAATATGTTACGAGTACAGATAGAGACTATAAACAGCGAGATAGAGGTGCAGATTGCAGAATTTGAATAATACTTGTACATATCTTATTTGACGTTAAAAATCTGTGCCCATTGTCAACTTTGCTTTAGATTTACATACGTTGTTCGTGCTTGTTAGTATTTTACTTGCTTTATACTTTTTGAAATATTTTGAAATAATTTACTGTCAGTGCCTTATTATTGACATCCACAGGTTTCATAAGGTTACAAAGGTAATAATTACCAGTCACCTTATGAAAGCTATGGCTGTTAAAAAAAAAGGTATTAAGAGTAAATTTCAGGTATAAAGTAATTATGTAGATCTCTAATGAATATCTGAGAGCAAAAGTTATATGTGTAATTCTTGGATAATAGATAGCGGGAGTAAACAGCGAGATAGAGCAGCTGGTTCAGCGCCGGCTGGCTGCGTCCGACCCTCAGGAGGACAAGCTCGCACCGTTCCGCCAACAGGCCGCGGTCATCAGGCGTAATAAGGAGATGAGTGCCGCGCGCGTGCACGAACTCGCCGCATCGCTGAAGGAACACGAAGCCACGCTGGCCGATCTGAGGTCGCAGGTTTGTATAGATGAGCTGACTACAGTTCGTATACGAACTGGATCGACCGGAGCAGGTACTTCCGAGCACAGAAGATCGGCGTGAAATATAACTATTTCTAGCTAGCAGGGTTCCGTACGGTGAGAGAGAAAGTCGAAAGCGTAATTCTCTTCCCCATTCCTTTCCTTACATCTTATTTCTTTTATCCTCATTTAATTTTAAGCTGGCAACGCATTTGTGTGTCTTTCCCATGGAAGGACCAACCTGTGAATTTCCCACGGTTGGGACAAGCTTCCTCTCCTATTAAGGAGAATGTTAAGGCATAATCTACCACGCTGTTCCACTGCGGTTTGACGGATATATAAGTTTCAGAGTTTCTCCTGGCACATGTAGGTTTTCTCAAGATGTTTTTCTTCTCCACTGAGCAAGAGATGAATTTAAACACAAATTGAGCACTTGAAAAATCAGCGGTACTAAACGAGGTTCGTTCCAGTGATCATAACTTCAGTTTAACGCATTCTAATCACTAGACCATCTCTGTCCATGCTTAATAAAAAAACAGAGCTCCGGATAAAAAGTAGATAGCAAATGTAAATGTTAACGATTTATATAAAATAAAATACATTGTCTAATTCAATTTTCTCAAAAAAAAAAATTGTTCCTAAAATACTCAAGCCGGTGTTTCTTGGGTTCGTTGAGCACCTCATATTGTCGAAGATTCAACGAAGTTTATTCAACAAAAGTCTGTACTTGTAGTTCGTTAGACAACCTTTCCAAAAGTTTCTGCGAAATGGCAGAGTGTTGTGCAATATGTTTTTAAATTATGATCTATTCTTATTCTATGATTCTCTATTCTACATAAATAATGATGTCAGTAATGATTTTTCCTTTATTAAATATTTCAGGATTAGATTTTACTTCGTTAGTTTACTTAGTTTTAATTACAGTTTGTTATTTATTTGTATAAATTATGTGGAAAAGAAGTCAATTTAATAAATAATAAATACCGATAAACAAAAAAAAAATATAATAAAGATTTTATATTGAAGTTTCGTAAACTATCGTTACGTATATCAAAAGATTATTAAAAGAAAAATTATCTGTACTGAAAATGTTTATTGAAATAGCAACTTATACGTCTTTGATCACGAAGTTCTCTTTTTAGAAATAATGTTTGTATAGTGATGTACAATTTATACACATGTTTGCATTTTAGACACGGCTTTGACTTTGAAACTTGACCCAGTTCTAGGCAAGTCAGTAGTGCCATTTATGTGGAATTGTTATTGTCCCATTGATAGGTGGCCTGGTGTGGATCAATAAACGAAGTCTGTGGCCATTTTTAAATATTCGGTCGAACATTGTTGTAATTTATTAGATTTATTGATTATGCTCACTAAATAAAAGCTTACCATCCTATTAATAATATTTAAAGATACATATTACATATATATTGAATTTGATCCTTTAAATGAACAAAAAATGAGCCTTTTCCTTTAATTTGCCCTCTACATTTATTTTGCATAATTTAATTCTTATTGTATTTCATCATCAGTTTAAATTTTCCTCAAAATGTGATTAACCAATTTTCGGTTTCTTTTTTTAAGTTTTTAAATACTTCGTAGAAAGCGCTTACGAAAAAAAAGAAAGTAATGCAGAAAATTAAAGACAAATTAACGATACTATAAACTTTTCTAATCTTTTTCTAAACTTAGCATGCTTGACAAAATAGTCATTCGTTTAACGGCTGCATAGTTAATTATTTTTGTATTTTTTTTTCAAATTATTGTTGAATATTAATACTTAAAACAGGAAAACTTCTGTCGGAATAACTAGTTCCTTACAGTTTCGGGCTTGGCTTACCACGCCCAGTTAAAAAATTCACTTTGCATAGTATAAATTATATACAGCAATATTCATGTATTAAATAATAAGGCATTCATTATATTAAAGTTGTAAATATATCCTGCTCTGTATTTACAATATTTTAATTAGTTGAACCTTTGTTTACCACGCATAAATATGGGAAATATTATTTACATTACACTCGATAATGTTAAATATATTAAAATAATATTTTATGTTCGTTTATTGAAGTTATTTTAGTAATAATAGAGTGTTCCTCGTCCATCAGATACCGGGATATTTTCCCATTTCAAGTAATCGGTCATTATGTCGAAATGTCGAAAGATTTGGCGCAGATAATTTCTGTGCAATTTCTTTTCCAAATGATGTTGGAAGCCTTTGATCGGGATTAAGCATCAAGATAACTCAGTATGAGTAATCCGTCTTTCTTGTATGTTTGTGTTTTTGTATTTCTCAAAAATAAATTTATATTCATATTTAATATAACGGGTTTTATCGCGATAACTAATAGTAGTAATCAGTGGCGTGCACAGAGTTTTTAGACAGGGTAGGCAGTATGAAAGCATACTTACCAAAACTGCATGTTGTTTAGGTAATTGCAAAATTAATAATATTTACAACAAAAATGGTCGTGAGTTATGCGTATACGGAACTATACAGAATTTTTTAGACTTTTTAATTATTTGTAAATTAAATCTACACGCCTATATTTAATAATATAGGCTATATTTCAGTAACAATAATATGAATCATAATGTTTTTTATTGACTGATATTTACGGTTGACTTTACCTTTAGTTCATTTTAATTGCAAATCAATTTCTTGGCTTCGATCACTTTTATCATCACTGAAAGATAGTTTTAAAAGCTCAACACTTTTTATTTTCTGTACACACACAACACCTGAAAAACTTTCACAGATCACAAATTCTATTTTTCACACTTTTTTCAAAGTTAAAATGTTAAATGCTTTAGACCGCAAAAGGAATACAAACAATAATAATGGCGACTTCTAAGAACTCGCGTCCAAAGAAAAAAAAATATGCGACCAAAATTAATAGTCCTTTACTTATGCAGTAACCAAATGAAATATAAAACTTTTCAAAATAGCTTCGGCAATTTTCCTAATTCATCGTCTAGTAACGAAAAAAAGACAGTGTCTTTTTTTTCTCTTTAGGTGCGTAATATTATCGTTGTGTGTCAAATATTTATAAGAACTCACACTCACATATTCGCATGACGACGAGTCCGTCATGCTGCAAACATTCACGCAATAAGCCATAATTAGTTTGTGCCTATACCGCTAGTTGCGCGACTGTGCAGCGAAAGAAATACGAACACAGGAATTATCGATGGTACATCATGGTACCACGGTAAATTGATAGATGGCGTTAGAGGTATAATAAAGTTCATGACCCAAAGGTTCTCTCGACGGACAAAAATTATTATTGCCGCTGAGTATGGGAAGCAATTGAAATTAAAAAACACAAAACCTTCAATCGCAATATCGGATTTAAATTGTCGGCAACTTGGAACCCGTTGATATATAAATTTAACAAAAGTGAAGTACGTCGAACAATGTTCGCGCGAACCGATTGTGTTAGTGTAGTGTGCTCCCAGCATAACGGTAAAGACAATATTAATATTGTAAGGGTAGGCGAAGAAAACTCGCGCACTCGCCGCCGGAGGGCGCGGGGTACACGAGTCAGCTCGTGACCACGACGAATGTAACTTCGTCGAAACGTCGGGCAATAAAATGGTAATGGTATTACTACCATTAGTTATCGCGATAAGACCCGTTATACTAAATATTAATAGTATAAATCGCGAAAGTTTAAAATATAAATTTAAATTTATAACGTTTTTTTATCATTTTTTTTAGCTAAGAATTTTTTACCACTTTCTAGGTCAAACAGCTTCTTGGGGATATGGTTCTTAGAGGCGAAGAATTGAAGAAATACGTTAATTCTTTGCGCACCAAGAGCAATCTCTACAAAAGACAGAGAACTAATCTTTCTACATTTAAGGTGCAGTTATTATTCAACATTTTTCATATTATATTTGAAATATAATACAGCAATTACTTTTACTTTAGGTGGAAGCAGGTATTCTTACAAGAACGTTATATATTTTAAGTACAAACGATCCTACAGTTGAAATGGCTCTCGTGAATCATAAGAAAATGAAAATTGATGATGATGATATTGTTGAGAAGGATCACGATAAATCAATGGATTTGACGAAGAAGTCATTGCACGACTTGTCTCAGGTATCTTTAAGAATTAAAGTGTTTGTCTTTCACATATTCATATTGATATTCTTTTTGAAAATCGATTTTTATTTAAATTTTAGATAGTGGCACAAACGGCTCAAAAACTATCACAAGTACGTCAAGAAATACAACCCTTGGGGCAAAAAGTAAAACCTATTAAACAGGAATTCCAAGAAATTCAACAGCAATATGAGCAGAAAAAACGAATTTACGAAGCCACATCCATTAATATATCTTCTCAAATGGATCCCTTAAAGAATCAAGTCAAAGAGTTGACCGACCAGCTGAATCGGAAGGAAGACGAATGGAAAAATTTAAGGCAGAAAATCACAAAGGCGGAGAGTTTGCAAGAAGTTGTTATGTTTGAAATGAAGAATTCAATGCAATCTCCAAGAAAACCCTCGCAAATGGAGGCTTTGAAAAAAAAAGTTGCTGACGTGGAGGAAACCGTCAAGAGTTTAGAAGAGGTATCTTGCATTTTATAAATATAATTATTTATTATTATTTATGCAAAATAGTGATATTATATTTCTTAAAAACGTATATCTTTACTCTATTTTTACGGTAATAAGATAGATTAACTTTATATAGGTTTATGAAGTTTATGTTCACGAAATTATAAGAAAGGTAAAATATTGTGCACTCGTATTGAATATATAAAACATAATTAGTTTCTCTTAACACAGAAGACAAAGTATTATTTATTTAGCGACGCTTATGTCATGTAAATTTCGCAATCGTCGGATGTAGTAACCACTTACATAATTCCCGAGGATGCTCCAGTTTCCAGCGACACGTGTGTTGAGTGCATAGTGAATGATCTGAATGGTGATGTGTAGAAGTGGGCATTGCTTTTTCTTACGACAGTTTATTGAGAAGTTTATTAGTAGGTTTATAAATGACTTTTTCAGAGGTTTATATATTTTTAAACGATTAAGAAAGTTTGACATATATATAAGAATATATACCTAAATTTTGCTTTTTAAATGTAATCTTGAAAACTTTTAAATCACTTTAAAAAACGTTAACCCAATAGCCAGGTATCGAAATTTAACACAGGCTGCGAAACCGCGAGGCTGGTCTTGTAAATTTTATATTATAATAAGGTTAAAATTTGTACAACTGTTTAGGAACAAAGAGCAATAAGTTCTCGTCAAGGAACCGTTCAAGAACAGACTCGGCTCTGGCAGAATACGTTGCAGCTGTTGCGCTGCAAGATGGCGGCGCGCAACGAGCCCGCCGCGCGCCAGGAGCGCATGCACATTACACAGCACTCGCAAATGTTGACTCTTACTTAAAATTTATATTATATAAATACAATATCGAAATTGGACTACTTGGTAAAAAGTTATGCTTGGTCATACATAAAAAATATATACGCTTCGACATGATCGTCCTCCGTTTTTTCGTCGGTTAAAAAAAGTGATTGTATTTATGATTTAGAATACAATAAAGTATTTTGGTATATAATTAAAATACTTATGTATTATAACTTTACCTATAGGCAGATAATATTTGTAAATATTATCTACCTATAGGTAAAAAAAAATTAATAAAATATGTCTGTTAATTTTTTTGTCTTTATGCTTAAGTTACTTTAATTTAATTTTAAACAGGTATTAACCAAATACTCTATATTTTTTAAAATCGCCTTGATTATCATTAACTTTTATTGCGCCTTAAATTGTTTTATGTATTTAAATGTATTTAATAAATTACAATTTAGTTTCTACTATGTATATTATGTACCTAACTAAAAAAGTAAGAAGCTGAAATCTTTGTTGGCATAAAGCATTCACCATATATTTCAAGGATATTGATAAAAATCTGCCAAAATGTGGGACAAGAAAATGGTTCTGTAATGTAATATTTCGAAGCGGGGGCATAAAATGAAAAATGTTCAAGGAAACTTTAACTTGAAGTTATAAGACCTTTTCAGCGGCACCCAACTCGATAAAGTGAGTGTAAATAAAATTTCACCCGCAACTTTATATGCAGAAAGGTTTTTTATTTTTTTCTTTTTTGGTTGAATATTTTAGATTCATGCAAATTGAAATTGTAATATCTATCATTTTATTATGATAAACGTTTCATATGACTAAAATTAGTTTTTTTTTTAGAAATTGTAAAAAACTGTAAATAATTTTTCAATCACCCAATTATGCAAAAAAACATAATAAATTTTTGTCAAATACGACCAAATGAATAAAATTAGTGATAACATCTGGTTGGTCGGATACTTGTGAATTTCTACATTGTTCATTTTATGTAAATGATTACATAAACCATTTCATATTTTATAAATAGATCTAGTGCGCCGTAGATAACGCAAGCAGTGTCGGTGACAAACTTACGTTAATTTGCAATGCAAATGGGTTCTCCCGGCGACGCGTGACTCACGTAGAACGTATCCAGACCACGCTCTATTTCGATCAGAATCAAATTGGATTTCTTCATTTTTACTGTTTTACTCGCAACAGAATCTGAAAAATGCATTTACGATTCATTGAAAATAAATATTATTACCGGAATGTATGTCCGCACATTTTCTTTCAAATAATGTACGTAGGTATTAACTAGTAAATTACGTAAGTATTTAAGGATTTTATTGTTTTAAAAGGGAATGAAAAAATATATAAAAGAAAATAAAATTCCGAATATTGTTATTTTATAAGGTTTCGTTGATATTGTGGCTCTTAAGGAGATTAAAGTCGACCGTGGTTGTTGCTTTATATTTGTTCAATATATATTACTTTTAGATTTAAAGGATTAGATTTTATGGTGTGCTTTAAGGTTGAATAAACATATAAATACTATTATGAACATTTTTATTTTATACTAGCCGTCCGCCCTGTCTTCGCACCTCAATTATAAAATTGACAATTAAGACTTACCTACTTACTTTTTATATGGAGATTTATTGCAAATTTCTCACTTCTTCGTACAATTTTTCAAATTTTTTTGCAAACCTTGGCGTAAAAATTATAAATACAACAAAAAAATTATAATATAGGCGCAGTCTTTTAAAAGTAAACGCTTTCGTATATTCGAAAATTGATTGTTATTTATATAGATAGATAAAAATTATGTACATTTTATACGTCTTATTAATAAGGAATTAAAATATAAAATTAGACAATTGGATTGTTTAGCCGTAGGTAGTATCCGGTTATGCAACATTTCAGATTATTTTTGGTAATTTTGTTTGCTTAAGGTCTTAAAATTAATACCACATAAGGCTGGCCGGCACCACTTGTACCCACTCACAATCTAACTACGATATTCAGATTCTTCGTATTTATTTAAGACTATAAGCTAGAAAACATATTTTATTTGTGTCAAAATGAGCCTTGATAGACCGTGGTAGAAACGGTGACAGCTCTTTGCGGATATACGAGGTAGAAGTAAGATCTGTACCCGTATCCGTTATTTTTTAGCGGATCTCTGATGTTGTTAATTTTTAACACATATATAAAATTTTGTATATATGCTCTGTATCACACTCAACTATAAACAAAACAAAAGAAAAGCCCGCGCAATGTAAGTCGAAATATGTCTTATCTGTCACGCAAATTGTTCAGTGGCGTTAACTATTGTTTCAAGGTCTCATGAACGAACACTGATTGTGTAAGTTTAAGATCCATAGCCGTATCCGCGGATTTTGACACGAAATATCCGTAATCGGATCCGTATCCGCGGATATCCATTTTAACAACCGGCACATCACTAACCGATCGATTGATGCATTCGTTCATTATTCATTTGTATAAGTGCATGAAATATTTAGCACTTATTTTCATACTTACAGGTTATATCTTGTCTACAAATTTTCATACTTACTCCTTTTGTCTTGTCTACAAAAGTCGAAAGCGTACAAAAGCCTAAATGTCAACTGTAGCTGAGACAGATTTTTTATTCAAAAAAGTTTTGTTCAATTTATTTATACCAAAAAATAACCCTTATCAAAACAGATGAAGAGCGATATAAAGCACCTTTTGCACGATTTTATTTTTAACATTATCAGTCCTGTGAAAAGAAATCGCTTGAGGATAAAATATTTGAAATATAGTTCCGGCGAGACTAGTAAATTAGGAATTTTTTCTTGTTTTTGTTTATTTATTTCCTTTTTCAGTTTTTGTCATATTATATAAGAAACTAAAAAAAAAATACAAATTTTAATCCCACATTTGTATCTAATTGTGTATTAGTGGGTATTATTGCGGATTTTAATAATTTCGTCGTGTAAAAACTTTTTATTAACAAATAGTTGATGGTGAGAAAAAATATTTTAATAGCCTATTTCTTTAAGTAGTTCAGTTTTTTCTTACTTTTAAATATTCTGCTAAAGCTGGTAAAATGTCCAACACATGCCCAGTTGATACTCTGGATATTTCTTCAAACAAAATTAATAATAGGGTTGACACCTTTAGGCGTCATTTAAAAAAAAAGTCTGTGTGGCTTGACACAGTAATGCTTATTATCAGAGTCCAAATATAAAATATGTACTAGATTGTTATACTTTTTACACCGAAGATAAAACGGCGAGGCACAGCTAAGAATACATACTTTTAAAAATTTACGAGTAGAACACCCGCCATGGGCACGTTGTTGGGTTAAAATGCTTAGAAATTAAATTCATATGAGTAGTACATCTATTTTTAATATTCCTTATACTATTTCGATATTGTTATGTCGACCTAAATTGTGAATAGATTTATAACAAACATTTCGATATAGTTTTAATGGATATAGGTATTAAGCAAGTTCACGTAAAGATTTATATGACGAACTTTTATCATATTTCAATATAACGACATTTTGGGGAATTATATTCCAGTATACCTACAACTTAATTGGTGTAGTTTTGGTGATCGTGTATTCAATGAGCACTAGCAGGTCTTTTCACATTCTGACAGTTGATTTCAGCAGAGTAATTACGTTAATTAATAACTTCATTAAACTATTGCTATAACAAAACTATATATTCTGACAGTCGATTTCAGCAGGGCATTACGTTAAACCATCGTTATCACAAACTGTTACACTCCGACAGTTGATATTTTGTACTAAAACGTTTTCTTTAAGGGCTCACACACACGAGCGGCACGTTACCAACAACAGAGGGTACTGTACGGCACGCGCCAGCTAAGAGTCGACCCTTTGATGGCAGGCGTCAGGCGATCGATGAATGCCGCCGAATTTCAGCGGCGAATACCATCTTTGGTTCTTTTTGTGTAGGAGCTTGTCGTTACGTGGTTTCCGAAAAAGAAACAGTGTATTGCTTTCCAATTTCTATTACATTGATGTTCACAGAAACAAAAAGAAGAACACATTAATAGAATTTAAGAAATATTAATAAATAAAAAACAGCATCTTTAAACAAAAAGTAGGGTTTCAATTTGTCTGTATATATTTTTGGTTGCTGTTTCGTTACTTGTAACTTTTAATTCTAAATACGAGGTAGAGCCTAGCTGTAGCCCACTAATCCCTCGTATTCGGCTCGACCCGGGCAGTCCCTCACTCTCACAAAACATCGCCGGGAATTAGCATATATAGCTGTTTTGTACGGTGATTGAGGGAGTCAGAAGCCTAAATCTCTCACCCATTACCGCTGCCAGCACGACGGCTGTCGTCGAGGGTTGGTGACGGCTATCGTTATTTGTGTCGTTGTGTTTCTCGTGTGTAGGAGCCCTAACTATCAGCGTGACATGCTTTGATAGCGATAGTTTATTATAATTAGTCCCTGATTTTTGTACTAAACATCTAATGTGACTTTCCCAATTATATTTTGATAGCGTTAGTTTTACATAATTACTACCCTCCTTTTTTCTACCGTGAGAGTTTTAGTTCCTGCGCCGCTTTGTAATACTTGTCGTAATATAATATTTTTTACCTGTAAACAGATTTAGATCAGCGTGTTTAAACAAGCTCTTCAATTTTATAATAATATTTTATAAGTATAAAATTTCTATACCTACTTTAAATTATCATATTAACCGAATAGTAGAAGTCATATTTCTTTTCGTGTTAATCTGCGGTCAACATTAAGTGCTATAAGCAGATATATTATGAGATAAATTAATTAGATAATTCGGGTCAAGTGTGCCCTTCAGCGAAAATAACTCATGATTCTTTTGCTTCGCGATGGTATTCTTTCCGTTTAAGTAGCCTAACTTAATATGTTATTATTGTCAATGACGTGGCCAGGCTCCTTGAATGATTATAATAACTTTTAAACAATATATAATAATGTACTGACCTTGAATTATAAAATATTTTCAAATGATAATAAAGTATTAGTAAACGAATAGTCTGTTTTAAAAAAAGTCCTGATTTATACGGATAATATTTTTTACCTTATAATATTATCATAGTCCCAAAAAAAGTTATAAAAACGAAACTCTTAGGCCCTTTGAGTGCAATTATTCTTTCAAAGTGCTGTATAAGTAGGGGTATTATCCTTTGCTATGATTAAGATTAAATATTACCATAAACCTTCATTCATGCGAAGCTTAAAAGGTATCGTATCTCGTGGCTAAAAGAGTCCTCCATTAACTATGGTCGACCTATTCTTTATACAACGACAACCCACGGTGTAAAATGTATACGGCTTTTTCCTTTGTTAATAATATTGTAGGCCAAGCATTATGTTTTTTTTTAATTATACATACATATATCGCCTAAAGGAAAAACCCAGCTAAAATCACATTACGATGTAAGGACATTACAGGAATGAGTTTTAACAATTTAGGTACGTGGGAAGTAAGATTTTTACGAATAATATTTTGAGTTTATTCTAAAATATAATTTTTGCCCGTGATCCCGTTGGGGTTAATATAGATATTACTATGCCAGACGACCAATAAAAAATAAAAATTAAATATTAATAATAAATTTAGAATTTGACAGTTCGAGTTGTAGGGTTCTTTAAGATTTGACATGCAGATATACTAACTGGTAAAGATTTTTCTATTCGTTATAAAAATAAATAAATTTATTAGAACAATGCCGAAACAAAAGATTTTGATGTTTGAAGCTTTACACAAGTAAATAGTGGATTTAAGCCAATTTTAAGGTCAACTAAGATTTCTTCTAAGAATCAGGGCTAGCAACAAAAATTCGACAAGCGCCTATCTGTACTAATTAATTTAAGACATAATGGCGGTTTCAGTTTGTGAACTCATTAATGAACTTTTAGTAGTTCAGAGTCGCAGTTCGAATTAGTTATAGCCAATGACTGACAGGCGGCGAAAGTTTCTGATTGTGTCGGTCGTTCACCACGGTGCAATATCGACTTGCGGTCAACCAATGAATGTCAAACCGCTCCTTCAATAAACCAGCTACAAATACATTAATAATTAGTATATTCGAAAATTATACGTTTACTTTCGTTCTGTTTCCCTTTGATCGTTTAATACACATGTATAGGTAATAATATATAATTTAGATCTATATATTTTGCGGTGAATATTTTCTTATTTTTTTTAATTCATTTTCTTTCGTGAGTTATCAGATAAGTAATGATAATCATTTTTTGAGGTAGAGCCTAGCTGTAGCCTAATGACTACGGCTCATAATGAGAAAGTCGGAAGCCTAGCTCCTACCCCTCATTCCTCCTTACTTCCTATTTTTCATTCGTTATTAATTTGTGACTATTCTATGTTATAAATGTCCATGGGCGGATGTAAATTCTTAACATCATGTGTCCCGCCTACTCGTTTACCAGATATTTTCTATAAAAAACAAAAAACATTAAGTATAGAAACTATGGGCTGTAAATAGCACATAGTTACAGTTTTGAAAAAAAAAACATCATAATTACAAACTACTTCGTTGTTTCATTCTTGTGCAAGGGGTTATTTAGAATACAATAGATTAAACTTCTCATCATCATCAAGTCAAAATCTATTCAATATCTTCATTAGCATTGTAATAGCCGTCGATAAAATTAGTCAGGACATCTGTCGGTTCTAATTGCTCCAGTTGTCAAGTAATATTACTAACCCGAGAAGCAACAGTTGGCGCTGATTGATCCACAACCGCTGTAAAAGATCATTAATCACGGCTTCGGACAACTGACGCCGTGAAAACCGTCACGTGACACTTCTAAGACTATTTTCATGATAAATGGAAATTTATGACACTTGACTTCACTTGACTCCTCCAGTGACACAGATGTATAGAATGGGCTGGGATCTATTGGGGGTGGTCGAGTCGAATGTCTTGATGTTATAATGGAAACCGGATATAACTTCAGATTCGAAGGAGCTTATAAAGCCTATTTATATAAACAATATTTTGAGTTTGAGTTTAAATCAAGAATGAAATCTAACCATATGTTTTCCAAATTAATTTATATTCCAATTCGTTTCACGCTTCGGAAAAGTGATAAAGTGTAATTGTCGAAATTTCCTCAATAATTAAAGTGGGAACTTTTTTAATCTGAAGTTCGATAATTTAAACATTCATTTTATTGATCGATATTGCATTTTATTCATTCTCGAGTATCTCGGAGTTCAGCAAGTTCAGAAAGTTTGTCAAGTAGTCTGTAAGAAAGATGCTCTGAGGTAGAAATCAAGGAACTACTTGTGAACAATCCCGAGCGTAATGAGTGAGAATACTCTAATTGTGATACAACTTGAAGTCCCTTTTCGAGTTTCGTTATTCACGTTGATGAATACTTTAATGACGGCTTAACAAATAAAACCATTTCTTTGTTCGTGTAGTATTTTCCTTTTTATTTTTGAAATGCTTATCGCCCATAAGATATTAATGAAAAAAATACTCTTATAATACAAGGTAAAAATCCTATACTATATGTTATATTATACATACATATATTGTCCGTTTATATATACAGCACATAAACAGGCGTTTTTTGTGAAGGACGTGTAAGATTTGGATCTGTTACGATTACTTACTTTGATTACTAAGCTATTCAGCTACAAGAAGCAGTAAAAAATAAAAAAAATGTAGCCATGACATTAAAAAAATTAACTTGAGTAGTAATTTTTTAATGAATTTCACAAAAGGTCTCGTATCTTCGAACCAAGGGTTTTATTTTTACTAAAAATATTTTTGTCATTTGGTCAGTTATAACGATAGACTATAGTACTCTACAACGTAATCGCTTACTTTCGGGACACCCTGTAAATAATTATTTTTTTTTATTTCTCATTTTTCGTTCAAGCTTTATGACAAAAATATAATAAAAGCGTTTCTCGTGAAAAATATAACTGGGAACTTTTAATAATGTTGAAAGTTACTTAATATCAAAGTTGGTACACTCACGTCTTTTTGCACAATATATAAGTGAAAATAAGAGGGCTAAATGCGCGTTAAGTTAAGCTGAGCTGGCAAGGCAGTGTTTGCATAGCGCTATTACGGTCACCCATTAGTTAATGGATACCTCGACGCGCTAATGGTGACAAAGGGTAGCACTTTATTCGAATACCTGACTTAGCATTGACCTATTCCTTAAGATTGTTCGCAACTTGACATACTAATTTCGCATTTTATCGATGTGTCTAACATATTTTTATGTTATACCATTTGAAGAGATGGCGTGTAGTTTCGGGCTGGATGATATTGTGTTAACATTTGGAATATCGAGAGATATTGCTTTTGCTTGCGGCTTCGCTCGGGTTGATGTCGATTTTATGTTTAAAATAACATAAAATATTATTAAAAATAATATACCTTTAAAATGGTACCACAACTTTTGCAATAGGCCTTTACCGGAGTTTACTTCGACCAACAGAATCCGCTTTTATATATACATAGGTTTGAAGTTAACCACTTCTGTACGTAAAAAAGTTCTATGTAGGATGATCTATTAAGAAAATAAGAAGGTCTAAATAAAGTTAATGATATCTATTGAAGAGACAAAACAAACAAGTAAAAATCTAGGTCAATAAGTTCCTTTCTTGTTATCACATAGGAGTCTGTCACAGATAACATCGGAGACAAGTCGCAATAACCACCTTCGTATTTCGTCCGCTAGCCTCGACTTCATGTTACAAAGGGCAATCATTCATTCTAGAACAAGGAATAAGTATTCTAATGAGGCTCGCAAAATAAACCCGCATACTGGCGCGGAATGCATAATAATATTACCGTTGTATTTTTACGTTAAATTCGGTCACATTGTAACAGTCTTTCAAAACTTTTCATATTTATTTTAATAAAATTTTACCTTTTTTGACCTTTTTAATTATAATATTTGAATAATATTTTTATTACGAATTTTCAGACTCTAAAGGTAGAATCTGAAAAATCGTAATAAAAATATTGTTTCTTTAATCATTGCCAATGCCAATAAACTTTTTGCCTACATTTTTAGAGCGCAGACAAGAGTGCTGATTAATTTTTTGTCGGGAATCGGAATTTCGATTCAAAGGGGACATGCCACTTGCATTCTTGTCGCCATTCCACGCGGACATGATTTGAACCGCAAGTATTTGTGAACTGTAAATATTTGAAACTGACTTGAAACTTACCTATATATTTTTTGCATCAACTTAAAATTATTTTTTTGAGCTTAATATTTCGTAGAGTCAAGAGAATTTTGTTGTATATGTTACAGGAGTTTCTGACATTTACGTTATAAAACTATACGGAGGGTTGCGGTCCTATATAAACTTCAAGAAGAAAGAAATAAGGTCGACAAATACAAAGACTAATAGCTTATGAACGTGATAAGTGAGTTAAGTTGTTTACCACCAATAACTCTGAACTTAGCTGTTAAAGTATGTGAAAGTAATAAGGAAACAGCCGTAAATTAGAAAAAGTCCCATTATTTTGTTCATAGAATGGATTCAATAAGTTTAATTATTTATCACATATCAATTAATATAATTTTCTGTTTCTTTGATTTTATTAAAATAAGTGAGAGTTTTTTTTTAGAAATATTTTTTTTGTATGTAATTTTTATCAAATGAGTTACAACATTGTTCCTGCAAACGACAGATGTGAATATTTTGACTATCTTGATAATATTAGGTTTTTTTTTTTATTTTTATCGTATAAAATATTTTATGTCAAGCTTATAAACATCTTGCCATTGACATTTTTTCATAAAATGTGTATGCTATAAAGTCCATTTATTTTTTGCAATCGTTATGAGTATGTAATGTCAAAGATTCGAAATACGTAAGAGAATTTAAATAACATTTAAAAAAATATTTATCTAAAAACCCGGCTCTGTATATGTCTGCGTGGTATAGTTTCATTATATACAAACGATCTACATCATACAGATAAACAAAAATCAATCAAAAGCAACGTAATGGAATAGCACATTTTTAGGTTAAATAAAATGATCTAGCAAATTGACGTACAGATGATTGATGAGCGGAGACTATTATGTCTATATTTATTTTTCGACAATACAATTTATTTAATAAAATTAAATTTTATGACACGTTTAAAAACCTCCTGAATAAACACGAATAGACTCAATTGCATGTGTGTAAACAATGAACTCGCGTGTGTTCGCTGTTCGCTAAGAATAGTCCTATTCTTACTGAAATAGAGCCTAGCTACAGCCCTTGGACAACACGTATACTGGCTGGCTCGACCGGGACAATACCTTATTAAATCTCACAGATGATCAAGGGCGGATCCAACTTCGCCGCCAGGGGAGGTCACCTAGTTGTGGTCAAGACACAAGAAGTAAGAATTTGAGTTTGATAATAATCGATACAGGTAAAAAGTTATCACTTCTAATACTTCGATGGGTACGTTTTTATGGATGTGGAGATCCGGTTAAACGTTCTTCAATCATACAAATTATATTAAATTCATTAAATATGAAAGGTATTTACATAAAATCTATATTGTGACAAAAAAGGGATCGTTTAAATTTTGCAGCTATGCACCAACATTAATAAAGATCATCAAATTTAGTTGCGTCGATATTCTTGAAAAGCAGCGATATATAGATAAACCTAACCTTCTTTCCACTTGCTTTCTTTACTTCCTGTAATCCCTTACTCCAATTAAAGCTAGTAACGCTTCTGTGACTCCTTTGTTACTGCAAATGTCCACGGATGGCAATGTCACTTAAAATCAGGTATCCCGCCTGCTCGTTTGCAAATTATTTTTATATATAATATATAAAAAAGATCATGTAGAAGTTCTAGACAGTGTCATTTTTATTCTGGGCGTATCTTTAATTATTATCAATATTAATTATTCGCTCGAACGTCTAAACGTGGCATTTAATAACTTTGGCTCGTAATATATTGTAGAGCATTACACAGAATATTGCTAGATAGTTCCAGCTGCGAGTTATAATGTAATATTCGCCTCGCAAATATGGAAGTTAAAAGCTAGTTTGTGTACTACATCAAACAGAAAGAGTGAGATAGATATATGTAATTTAATACAAATGTTTTCATGAATGTTGAAAAGGTTTTTCTATGACTACAGCTATCAGGCGGTGTGATACGCGCCCGCACTGCGAAAAAAAAATCGTGAAGAATTTATTTCGCGCTTAGTTTTTTTTTAATCGCCATACATCTTTACAACAATGATTTTATATGGTACAGATATACGTAGTTGATTTGTTGTAAGCCTTAGCCTAATAATGTCTCGCAATTTTTCAGATAACTTTATTATTTCTCTGCCATAAAAGATCTGAACTTAACCCTAAATAAATGGCCCTAGTAATTTTTATTTCTGTCCTTTTTTACGTTTTATTAATATGCAAGTATTTATTTTGAATGAAAACGGAATTTTCACAATAAAAAATTAAGATTTTTGTTGAAATAAATTACGGAGAGAAGATAAATAACGAGTTCTCTTCGAAGACAATATTTGTACAGTCCCTGCGAAGAAACCTTTAAAGAAATGACGCAATGAATGTTTAAATACAAAAGTGTCTATACAACCTGCCATAAAATAAACATTAAACACAATTAAACTTTAGAGTAAAGCAAACACAATTTTCAGTAACAACTTTAGTAAATACAACATGCCTATTGGATTTGTGCTCGACTGTGACGCCACCTAGCGTAATTTTAGTGTCATTTAAATATTATTGTTATGTTTCGTTGTTTATCAAAAAAAAATAATAATAACGTATTCGTATAAGTTACAGTAACTAATAAAAGTCGATATTTAGTGCTGTGAAATAATAAAGTTACCTGAAAAAATTGCGAGTGATTTAAAAAAATTATAATTCACTCGTATGTGGTATATATTTGCAGCACCAGGGAAGCCAAATGCTTTGCCAGTTTAAAAAAATGTAAGGGATGAAAGGGTGTAGGAAGTTAAGAAAGGAATGGTGGAGGGGTTCTTCTGTGAGAATAAGGTACTGTCCCGGTCGAGCCAGCCCGTATAACAGTTGTTGTCAGTGAGCTACATCTCTACCTCAGTAAAACATACAACAATCAAACCAACAACAAGAATTTTTCGTCCGTTAACTGTGAATATGAGTTCAATTCAATAATTATTTTGTGTGGCAACCGAATGTCAAAACAATATATTATTTTTGACGTTGGCTACACAAAATGTTTTATTCTCATTGACGAGAATTACACCTGTAAGTTATATTTTCGTAACTGATATAAAACATCTCTGTGACTCGTTAATAATTACCGAATTATAAGTGTCAATATTTAATTAATATTTCACTGAAAATAAATTATTTCAGGTATAAAATCAAGTTTAAAGATTTTTTTGAGCAAAGTTTACAAGTGTATTTCTTACTTTAGGTTACATAATTATGCTTGTGGCATTGGTTCTGTGTGGTTCTGTGTAAACAATTTGACTGAGTAGTATGTATAACGTTTTACCTATAGACTCCAAAACAGCTGGGGTAATATTGATGAAATTTATGTAATCTTTAGATAGCGGCTTAGCTTAGCGTGTACTCTTGTGAAGTTTTAGCGATCTAATCGAAAAGCGTTGTGTTTTTTTCACTCGGATACAAACAAAACTATTATGATTTTAAACTATTATTTGTCGATATAGATGTATTAGTATTAAAAAATTTCAACACTTGTAGATTAAACATAAACAACATTTATTCTTAATTCAACCTTCTCATTTCAAATATCATAATGTTTTGAAAAAAGCGGACTCCAGATAACACTAAATGGCGATCACTGGTATAGTCTGTAAGCTATCTGTAATATTTAAGAAAGTTTTCTAAAATGACTTTCATACTTTACAAAGCCTCGCTGTGAGTGCAACGTCTAAAAAATGTTAAAATTACTCTCAGCAATATAAGTACACAATGGGACGAGGGTGCGTAATTTTATTTTAAACGTCGTTTTTGTTCAAATTACAAAACCGCCCCGAGCTGTTCCACTAACAGGGTTCAATATGAAATGATAAGGGTAAGAAAATGTCAAACGTCTTATATTGATATAATACAAGAATGCCTTCGAAATGCGTGTCATGTCGCAAACCCTCGTTAACAGCGTGATGGATGGTGTACACGAGACGCACATCACTTGCTCTCTGTCACGCTCTCGAAATTGGCTAATACTCATTAGATACTTATTTTGTCTCTGCATCTTTAATAATGCTCGTTTTTAAACCTGAAGTTGGGTATCTTTTGTATACATCGCAAAAGGATCGAAGTAATCTTTTAACATGCTGTGAATGAGCTGCAACCGGCCAATATCCTCTTATACCATTACGGGGTACGACTAAAAGCTTAACGTTCGTATTGCACTGTTTCCGTGACACGTGCTTTAGAATTTCGCACGAGAAATATAGGCTTTTAACGAGGACTAGGTCTGGAATTAAATCTTTCATCTAAATTGAGTTTAAATTCAGTTATATTTCATGTCATTAAATTCATAACTCTTTAAACGTTGGATAAATTCATTACTGGTTAAATATAAATTTTTCGACACTTTTAAATTTTCGATTAAACTTAATCTTATTGTTTGGCTTAACTTTGCCTTTCTTTTGTTACCAAGTTTTTTTTCATCGTCAAAGTAAAATTTTATATAAAAACCTTATGCTTTGAATTTTAAAACGCTTTTTTGCTCACGAGTGGATTATTCTAGTGAATATCCAGCGACACAGGCGGAGTTACAATCGCATTACTTTATATCTAAATAGATTAGAGTCGCGCTGCTTCTCTTTTATCCTTATCTTTGTCTAATACGGGCTTAAGAAGTTGTATCGACTTTCTTTTGACCGGCCCTTGCGTTGCTCTATGTTTATTCTTCGGCCTTTATTCGGTTTGTAAATACGCTACAGTCATGGAAGTTCCATTATTCATAACATCCTATTTGATTCGGAAAATCGCTTTAAGAGATAACGAAATTTTATCCGGATCTGACGAAAAAGAATTGCCAGCCAATAACGCTGATTTCGCTTTGAAAAAACAATGTTACGATATCACAATATGAGGATTATTACCATATGAGAAATGATAACAAATGACAATCTTTAGGTCGATATAACACAAAACTAGTAGCAAAAACAAGTTATTCGTACGTATTATCCAAATGCAAGTCGTAGATAACGCCCGTCGTTAATTTTCCCCAAAACTGATAGGCCCGTTTTAATAAAATAAAGAGATTATCTTTGAATCTTAACATCTTATGAAGTCGAATAAACGACTTGAATAAATTACCTGAAATTTGTATTAAAGATTTTCTTATCAATGATTTACGATGCCATTATATCAAAACTTGAGATAAATGAGATTTATTTCGATCAAAATCTTAAGAATAGGTAAAAATGTTTGGTAACCTGATTCGATAACCGAATTAATAATCACCGTATTGTTGAAAATAATAAAAATCGAGGCATTTTTGCGTTTCTGTATTAAAAGAAAACAGGTATGGAAAACATTGTTTAAATAATGTAAGACTTAAGGAAAAGCAGTGTAAAGTCTATTCATTGTTTATTGTTCCTCATTTTGAAAGGCTTTCATCAGATTTCAATCAACCTTATATCTACATTTATTGGGAGCACGCAACGTATAGTTCATTGAAAAAAAACTAAATGAAAGAATTGAAAGAATTAAAGGATTAGAAATAATTTGAAAAAGTATCGACAATATATACACAAAAGTCATATATAAAAGTCTGCCTGTCTGTTAACGAGTAATACTATATAATACTATTGACCAACTAATAAAATGTAATTAGAGAAATAAAAAGGAAAAGTGAAGTAAATACATGTAAAGCAACAGCCCGCAAATGTCTCACTGCTTGACAGGGTTTAGGGACTTATCCAACTCGTTGTCCCACTGCAGGCTACATGTCTACATGTGTCAGGATTTCTCCCGAAACGTGTTATCACGTTGAAACCGAACTTCATTTCACCTTCACCGCCGAGCTCGAGATTTATTTAAACATTGAATTTTCGGCAGTGCTAGCCGGGGTTGAAACCCCTATCATTGGTTGAGATCGTCGAACTCTAACCACTAAGCTTTCTCGGATCTGTTGGTAAAAAATAAAATGTACAAATTTCTTTGTTTGGTTTTAGATAAAATTAAAAACAGTCAATGTAAACGATAAAATCGTTTTAAATTGATAAAAAAAGAATATTGATTTCCTAACTATTTTATCAGCTATACGTTTGTACTGATATGACATTAAACATTTAATATTATATAGGTATATAAACTTCTTACGTTTTAGTTTTATGTATACTTAATTTCCTTGATTGTGGACTGCTACAATTCGGAGGTTGTGATTGGACGTTTAAAAATGCTCTCTATATAAACCATATAATATATTAAATTTAATATTTTCGTAACAAAAAAGAACAAAGAATTTTATTCTGAATATTTAATAGAGAAATGTGAATATCCCGTCATGAACTTGACACTGAGTAATAAATAATGTGTAGTCGATAGTGAAAGCCAAGGCCAGCCTGAAATTTACTCATAATAAACTTTATCGGCCTTCCCGTATCACACAAGGTGAGGTCCATTGCGGAAATAATAGTCGCACACGCGAGCCTCGCATTAGCTTTATATAATCTTTTATCTAAAATATTTTACTCTTTATAGAATCTTTTACTCAATTAAACATACATTAGTATCTAAATATAAAATAAATATTAGATCGACGGCGCTCAAGTCTTTATTTTTGGTTTTATACGTCACGGCAGTTTTAGTTTCTGTAGTTGAATTGTTTTACTGCTACAACATTACAGGACAACGTTCTTAGATCAGTCTTAAATTTTGAAAATATTATGACCTGCTTTCACGAAAATCTGCGTAAAAAAAAGTGCAATGACAAGAAAATGTGCAATTTATACAAACATGTTTTATGCTGATAAACAAAAGTCCAGTCATACAAGGGGAGTTCACCTAGAAATAAGAGATAATAAATTATAAATTAAACTAAAACAGCTTGTATAAACCTATACCATTTTATGGCTAGTTGTCTCAGATGAACCATAAAATCTCGTATTCATGTCTAATATTCCAGGTCACAATAAATTGTATTTTTTGTAAATAATTCTTTTTGTATGGCATTTGCATTTATTATAAAAATTGTAGAGTATAAAATTCTCTACAACTTTTGTTTCAAATATTTTTTATATACTAAACTGTTGTGATAGAGGACAAAGAAGATTACACGCAGCATAATGTAAGGTCAACCGTAAGTCACTGTACATAATTTATTTATTTATTTATTTAGAAATATCAACAGAGGCAACAATAATAAATGCCGACAATGCATCTTATCTTAATAACATATCAAGAAAATTAATTGAACCTCTAATTATAGATATTTACAACATGACACAAAAAACAACAAAAGACAAAGTTTACATAATAACAAAAAATAATAATAATTAAAGTCATGAGAAGGAAATTAAAAATTAGTTAGTGTTGATATAGTGATGTTAACAAAAAAAAAAAAAAAAAAAACAACGATAGTTATTGAGAAATATATATTGAATAAAATTGATTTCTAATAAAAACCTTTCAGATATTTATTTATTTTAAAATTCAAACTAAAATGGCTTTCATGCAAGTTGTCTCAATCATTTATCCTAGATGACAGATCGTGATAAGTTCTGGCTAATTTATAATAAAACGTATAATCGCATATGGCATATAATTTCGGCATAGAAAACGATATAATAATAAGAATAACTTTATCTAATATTCCTATAATTAAATAATAAAAAGTTTTATGTTAAAGAAAAGATATAGGTGCGACTTTAATTATTTCATTGTAAATCACTTCTCTGTTGAAATTATTGATATTTTTTTTTTTGCTGTCTCCCAATCTGCAATCAGTATTTTACTTTAGCAGGTGTGTATTAAGATTAGCAGGTGTGTTTTAAGATTGAAATTATTGATAGTCAATATATTTTACGTGCGTAATTTTTTTTAATATTGATTAAAATCCTAGAGTGTTTACAACGATGTAAAAAGGTAAAATATTTGCAAAATATTGCAAAGTTTACTAACAATATTCAATCATATTACTGGTATTGTTATCAAAGAACACCGCGCGGGTTATTAATAATAACGAAAACTGATAAATACTTCATAAAAGCTTCATGTCCCAACTACCATATCTTTAATAGTTGGCAAACACGTAAGCGCGTCACGAGATGTTAAGTGATCGCGGCTCATGGACGCGTGCAGCAGCAGAGGAGGAGGACATAGAAGTCAGGAAAAAAATGCCGTATTCGCTTTACGAAATGCAGCTGTATTAGCTTCACGCCGATCTTGTCCTAAGTGTGATACTCTCGAGTCGAGCCACTCGCAGCCTCAGTTAGTGGTCTATAACTAGACTTTACCACAGTAAACATATATTAACTCCTAGTACGCTTCATGGGTCTTCGAAAATATTAGTCATTGTGTTTTGTAAATGACGAGACAGAACCGAAATATACGTACGTATAGAGATAAATATGTGCGTTATATACACTTATTTTATATTTTATATGTATAAAAATTAAAAAAATAATAAATCGAATTAAAAAAAAGAATTGAATACGGATTAACTGCAAAAAATCAAAAAAAAAACACATATTTTGTACAACATTTTGCAGTCGGTGACATGTAAAAAGTTTTAGATTTTACGTTAGATATTGACGCAATAGATGGAGGGAAGTATAAATAATTGTGAATAACGCACTCCATTTATTAGGTAATATAAAAATGCACGTTTTGATAAATTATGAAAGTATGTGATATTATTATTATATGAGGATTAGGGCTTATCGCATACAAATATGGACCAAGTTATTGAATTATAAAAACAAGTTAAGATAAAACTTCTAGTCCTATTTTGCGAATAGCTTTTGCAAACAAATCGGTTTTAAATGTTAACAATCTAACTTGTAAACGGCTCTGGGACTGCGAGATGAGCAGTCTTTCTGCCTTAGCGTAACAAAGCGCAGGCACTGTGTGAGTTGTAACAGTTGCCGCAAGCCGAAGGTGTGGAAGCGGGCACTTCACGCTTCCGGATTTACAAAAACACTCCAGGGGTAGAACAGACAAAATCAGGTTGAGTCAGTATTAAATAACTGGGGTCTAAACTACTTATGACTCTAATTTATTTTTATTTATCCTATTCAAGGTTGATACATTATTTTTTCAAACAAACAATAACTAACATAACTACGAAAATATATCAGATTGATCAACTATTAAGTAGCATTCTGTATTCATAATGCCCGGGCACTATGATAAATAATGCAGTTTGAATGATATTAACATATACACAAATAATAAGAAACAATATTATATATGGACGCTGATATGCAATACAGTGTCAAGCCACATGGACGTCATTTTGAGAAAATGGCGTCTAAAGATGTCAAACCTATTCTTAACACATATGTTTGAAGAATTATATTGGCATCTTTTCTATTATTTTTTGATAAATGAATTAAGGAATTAAAAGAAGATTGATATATTTAATATATTATCTAATAAAAAGTTTTTCAAATATTTGAGATTATTGTATAAATTGGAAAATAAGGAACGCACTCGATTTTCGAAACAATTAATTAGGAACTTTATTCCGTACTTTTTTTGTTTATATGACCTTAAATTTGTTTAAATAATGTTAAATAGGTGATGCAGTATCAAAATACATCAATATCTCAGAATTTGACTTTTTGTGGGTTGACACATTATTGCTTATCAGCATCCATATACTTATGTTTTATTTTAGAAAAGTATGACAACGTAACAATTACAAAGGTATTAAATACGATACTTCCCTCAAAAATGTGCCTACAAGTTATTTCAGAACTTTGATAAATATGTAGCGTTCTATCATATTACCTTATAGCGAAGTTGTGGAAACCGATTTATGTTATGTACTAATAAATAATTCGCCTTTCTTTGTATCGAGTCTATCGATCGCCATAATACTAGTCACGATCTTGAAGTATAAATGTCAATACAGCGATTTTCATAAACTAGTACAGTTATTTGATGCTCAAACAGTAGGGGTTAGCTGGAAAATATAGACTGCAGCGATCTGAAATTATTAATTTTATAAGGAGAAGGGAATAGGGACGGTAAATAATATTGTCAAAAAACTCTTTTTCGTCACCATTTCAAATAGTTTCGATAAGTAGGTAATGTCAAAAACTATAAAATCGTTAATTTTCCAGTTAAAACTATAAAATGACTTTAGTATAGCGGAGAAAGAGACGTTTTTTTTTATTTGCATGATGCCAATTAAATTATTTTTTTTTTTGCGTTTTTTAACACAAAAGAATATATTTATGAAAGAAATGTGAGTGATTTCAATCAATCATCATCTTTTTTTTAGAATAAGTATTCTTTACAGCCATTGCACTAATTACTAGCGATTGGCGTCGTCCGCTGAGGAGTCTCGTTAACAAGCTCAGGTCGTTCCAATCATTCTAAATTTAAATGGGTCTCATTTATCGAGGTAAAATCAATCCAATAAAAAAAGTATAAATCGAGAGGAGAGAAAGACATATAAGGAGGTAGAAATAGTCAGTCAAAACTGAGGAAACAATTTCAAATTTATATTAATTGTACTTGTTAAGTAAAATTTAATTATACTACAGCGAAAACCAGAAAACTATAGATCATGTTAACATTAGCATTAACGAGGACATTAACCAAAACGACCATACATCCTCCTACGTTTAAACACATGTACCTTGGTACAATTGTTCAGATAAGACATTCGTAGTCAAAGCTCCTTTTTGAGTCGGATTCTGTAGGTTTAACACATCACATCCCACATAAAAATGTTTTTATGGGTTACGTACGTGTGAGTGATCTTTATACAGTGATTCATTATTTAGCAAAATAGAAGTGAAATAACATCATTAAAACGTCCTTTTAAATCACAAACTCATGTCTGCTATATAAAAATCGATGGTCGTTTGTTTGATCATATTTTATGCGCTGTCATGCCGTTGATCCGATGGCGATAAAACTTTGTCAACTTATTGTTTGCACTTGCTCAAAGGTTCTAGGCATATTATAATTAACTTACAGTACGTGACGCGAGTTTCGTACCGGTAAACGAAAATGCATTCATTGGAGCGAAGCCGCGGAAAAAAATTGTATTAAATTCAACTAGAATTATTTCTCGATATACCCTTGTTATATTTCTGTGTACTCATGCCGTCACATTTATAGTTATTATTGCGTTTCTACGCGTTTAGATCCTATATACTTATTACTTAATAAACGCGTAATCTAAGACAAAAAAAAAATTAAATCGTACCGTTAGTCCGTTCTTTCTTAAGAATAATACGTTTAAACAAACTTTTTTAAATGACACATTAGTATACACAAATATAAATAGCAATAGTATTAGATTATACTCTTAACACTTTGGTTATTTAGGCAGAATATAATGACCTATTCAATATCAATAGTTTAGGATTTTAGGTTGAGCAAATCGAACGCCACACGAATTAATTGAATAAGTAATCCGCGCAGCACTACAAGAGCAATAACAAAATGTCTTACCAATTGCTTAATAAGTTTCAAAATTACGTAAATGTATCACAATTAGGTACAAAATTTTTCTTTTTACTTAATCAGTTACTGAATATTCACATTTTTGTGCGTTGAGACAATATTATCATCTTTACGTTTATGTTATGCAATATTTTTCATTTTACTGAAATATTAATAATTTAATGATTACAATATAGTACAAGTTTAACTAATATTATAATGTACAATTCTAGGTTGAAACATAGAATTAATTAACATCCAATCGAAACCAGCCGAGCTGGAGAATGGAATTCATCAACAGAACGGCTAATATCTTCTCAACTCAAAGTCTCATAACTAATGCAATGGTTGTTAAGAGTAGGTACATAAATAATATTTTGACAAACAAGAAGTCATGCGATGGTTTGATAATTTTCGGGGACATGTTAAATGAAAAAGACAATTTTAATTAATATTAATGTATATAGAAATCGATGTGTGTAGTGTATATTAGTCGTATATATATACATATATATGTGTGAGAGAGAGATTTTGATGAAATTTTTAGGCAATATCCAAATAAGCTCAGTGGGTGATCATTTGAAGTTTAGCAAAGGTAGCGATCGGATCCACGGTTTCTGTTTTGGCAAGCAAGTTGCTTGTTTCAAATAAATTATAAAGATAAGCAGAATAAGACGTCACCAAATGCAAATGAAACTAAACCTTTTGTTCCCTTTTTTATCTTTTCAATATTCATGAAAGTCAACGCCTGGCCTTTTGCTAAATTGAATATTGTAGTATTTAAATGGGATTTTCACGTTCATTTTTCATTCCCGTTGAAGGAATCCGATCTGATTTTACACTGATTGATGTGATTTACAGCTAAGATAAGAAATATAATTGTGATTTTGTAGTTTAATGAAGAATTTCTTTTAATTACAGTCAGAACCACATCGTTGCGCTTGCTGGTTGGGGCTGGATTATTTTTTGGAGTTAAAGAATACTATAGCTAGGTGTACTACTAGCTGGGAATAATCTATCCTTCTTTAGTATTTTTTTACGCGTGAAATAGACAAATGTTTTTAAATGCAATTGAAGATAAAAAACTAGCGTCGGTTAGGTTTTCAATTATTTTAGAAAAATGTTATTATAGTCAGGGGGCTTAATTCCATCCATGGGGTGAATCCGTCAATTCGTAATTACAGGCGCTACAGTATAGAGCTTTGATAGTTGTGTCAGTAAAAGGAAATAAGAGTCTAGCTCTAACTATATAAGCTAGGTGCAATAAATAAGTGTAGAAGTGGATTAAAACAGTATTTGAAGTCCAGTTGTGTTTAAAGCGAAACGTGAGTGATACGTGTTGTCGTTTCATTTAAGGTAAATGTAAAATTTTGAAGATTACATTGTTTTAAGACTAGTAAACAAGCAATTTATTGTCCGCTAAAACGGGTTTTGTATTATTTAGCGAGAATACGAAGTAAATATTAAAATTTTCGACATTATATATTTTATATATTTCAGATATTATAAACCGTTTTTGTAATTATTTCATTTTTATGTTTATTTATACAAGTATCTTTGACAGTTATGTAAACGATCGTTCTTACAGTTATGGTATAAGTAGGTGTTATGGACCTGTTGTTTTATTTTATTATTGTTTTTCAACCTGAATAACTGTTTAGAATTTATAACGATTTAAAATTGGTTAGTAACGATTCTTACTTATAAGCTTTTAAACAGAACTGATATTGATAAGCTACTGCTGATTGCGTATGGTCATGTTACGATGTCGGATTTGGATTTTTTAAATTAATTACTTGTTAAGATACGTAATTATATAATTAACGTTCTCATCCAACCCATCATTATGAGTATTTAAAAAAAATTAAAAGATATCTAATAAATCCTAACATAAGACGATTTTGCCCCTTTTTGAAGGATAGCTAAATTAACTGTTATAATTAACATTAAAATTTTAATAAATTTTTATTTGTGTAAAACCTTTACAATTTTCAAACTAATTATTTTATTAAATATGAACAATCAAATGTAAAAGAAAAAATATTGTATGCCGGAATGAGACCCTCTGATTATGTTCACAATTATTATAGGACGTGAAAGTGAGAAAGATATAAAAAAGATACTTATTTTCATAGATATATAATGTATAAGAGATTCGTGTTTTACAAAAATTTTAATTAAACATTCATATTGTTTTTGTCAATAAAAAAAAACGATCTTTTAAACAGAATAAAAATTATAAACTGTATAGTTTGTAGTAGATAGATAATATAATTATTACACTCACCAAAGCTTTTATAAAGGATACCTACCTCCCCTGGAACTTGTTCCGGCAACAGAAGATATCATCTTAATGGAATTTCGTTGTACAAGTTCGTAAACGGATCTCATGAAAGTGTTTTAAATGCGGTGACCAAAGTGCTGAAGGTATTTCTTTTTGCACTAAGTAGAAATATCACGACGTAGAAGCAAAAAAACCTCAAACCTAATAATAAAGATGTACATTCGTATAATAATGTAAAAATAACCAATTTCATGTTTAAACAATAACCTTTATTTTTTTATGTTCATCAGTGCTAATAAATTAGGTTAAAATTTTTAGAACTTAAATTAAAAAAATTGTGTTTTTAAAGTCGACGACACTGTTTATCCGTACTTATGTTATAAATGTACGACACTGTTTATCGGTACTAATATTATAAATCTGTAAAAAAAACACTGTCTGAATATCTCTTTGTTACTTTTTCTCTAATGAACCGCTAAACAAAACCAATATTTATGAATTTTGATACAGATATAAATTGAACTTTAACTTGAAGGGAAGGATGAAAGTTTGCGCAGAGTGTTCATCATTTTTGAGAAATATGCTATTTAAAATAATTATTATACGCAGACGAAGTCGCGGCGACATAATCACATGATATATTTTACGATAAATATATAAATCGTTGTGATGTAATAAAACTAAACGTCCCTAACGTTAATACATTCTTAACGGTCACACAAACAAAGGCAGGGCTTCGCAAATATTGACGAGCGCGGAAGAACTTGATTGTTTACCGTTCTTTCCTAATTTCATTCCACGAAAATCTTGGCCCACTTCTGGCAGTGTGTTATTAATTATGTTACTGACTGAAACCGTTATAATTTTGTTTTGCAATGATATTTATGTATGAGTTATAAAATATCGAAATTGCTTTAGTTTGAATGGCACAAGCAATGTTGTTTACGATTGTATTTGTTTTTATATAAATTATGTAAAAACATGGCATTTTCTTATTATTTAGAGTATGTTAAGAGTAAATATATTATTTACCTGGAAAATCAACTCAAAATTATTTATAAACAGTTAGTAAAGAAGAAATAATTATATATAAATTATTCATCATAAATCATTATATAAAGAGAAAAATACATATCTATTTTAATAAAAGTAGTAGCAACATATAACGATTATGATACATATCTATCGAAAAACAAATAACCATCTGCTTAAAACAAAGACTAAAATATAATTAAGTATTTATTTACGTATTTCCAATGGCAAAATAGTTCGTAATAGCAAAATAAATTATACAGTGTACTGAAATAATAACCTTTAAGGCTCGAATGAACTTTGTACGGGGAGGCTGATTAAATTGGCTGAGCGACAATATCCCGTAACATTATACCGGAGCATCGTATAAATAGCTTATTTATTTTATTACTTCACAATTTACGTTAAATGTGATCCCATTTTTATTTATTGTTTCATAGTTCTGTCGACCGAAGTCCAAAAAAGAGAATTCGGCTGAATGTTTTTTTTTCGCTTACATGATATATGGGATATAGGTTGTTTATGAACCGATTTTAATTGTTTTTCTCTAATATTATATCAGTAACTCCTCGGTGAATATCTTTAAAAAGTATACCCTTAAATATTTTAAACGACGCAACGTATTTTAATGCAGTTTTCATTAATAAACAGAGTGATTCGAGAGGGAAGTATTTATTGTAGTTGAGAAAAGCCGAGAATTTTAAAGATGTATAATGTGATGTAAGATACTACATTTCACTCCTGTAAAGCCGCAAGCAAAATTTAGTAAAATATATGTATAAATATAAAAGATCTAATAAAAATCAATTGAGCTGGAACTCGTCCACGGACGACAGTAAATAGCTTGTGATTATATCAATATTGTAAAGAGATTCTTGATAAAATTTGTACCTACATTTTAACAAGTACGAAGTATTCAAGTACGAAGTCGGTAAAATTTTTCAGTATAAGAAAGCTTAATTTATTTTAATTGTATTGTGTTAAACGTTACTATTGGAGTTTGAATATTTATTTAATGGTCTATAGAAAAAGGTACACACATTTCCATTTAAACCCCCACTCAAAAAGAGGGGCGTTATAAGTTTGACGTGTGTATTTGTGTTTGTGTCTACTTGTGAGTCTGTCTGTGGCATCATAGCTTCCTAGCGAATGGATCAATTAAGATGCTTTTTTGTTTGAGAGCTGATGTAGTTGAGATGGTTCTTAGCTATAATTTAAGAAGAACTTTCCAGACGTTGAGGTTCGTATTTGTTTTCTAATCGTTGAATGGAAATGGAATGGAATCAACTTTTACTGATCTGATCGATTCGAAATTTACTATATTGTGACTTCGATGTTAATATGGTATGATTATTTTTTATTTTAAAATAGATGTTTAATGATATTTTTTGGATATTTATTAAATTTTTGTCACAGAGTGAGAAGTGATCATCATAATGGCGTATCAAAAATTAATTTGCATGCATTATTAAGGGAGACATTTCGTATCAATAAAAACACCTTTTAGAAATAATGATGTGATGAAGCAATTTCATTATACATTTCCGCAAGGCAATAAGCATTCTTAAAGAGTAAAGCAGCAACTTCAAATCAAGTGTCGGAGAGCTACCCTTTGCTCGCAGCCCGCTGAGGCATACATTAACTAACGGCTGTGAAACCTATTTTATACCGCTTGAAAGCAATGAAACTACAAACAGCTCTACACTTAACTATAATCAATTCTTTAGTTTAAAGTATTAATTTGATTGAAATTTAGTAATATATAAACATTTTTAAATATAAAAGTAATATAGAAATTTAAAAAAAAAAACATATATAGGTAAGTAAAACGGAAAAAATAATTTAATGAAAAATAACTATTTATTACTATTATTGTTTTTTTTTTTGTATATATTTCGAGAGCGAATCTTTAAATTAAAAAAAATACTTTTCACTTTGGTCTTAATTTTTATTTTTATACACATTTTGAAGAGTTATTGCTTTTTATGTCAACAAACATCATATTTGATAATAGATTCAATTCTTGAAGTTGTTTTCCCGAGCCAATTTTAACGTCATGTCAGCTGTAGTAGTATAAGTGGGATTTAGAGTACGCAATTGGGCCACTTGAAAAATCTCTGTTACGGAGATAGTTTATACTATAAAAGTTGAAAAAAAAAACTTTTCTTTTTTATTTTATAGCTCAGAAAATAGTCAGTTGATAATTAACAATTTTAAATAAATTAAATAATCAAAAACACATTGTCTTGTTACGTAGTCGGGCTACGTAACAAGACAATGTGCCGTTAACGGTGTACCCTATCAATATCAGTTCTATCTAAATATATTAATGGCTTATTTTTGATAACCGTTACGAATCAACGTTAAATTTATATAGACGGTAATTCTTATTGAAAAACGATATGAAAAACCTAAAAATGAATTTTAAACACTTATTCAACGATACCCCATATCACATAGTTCGTTGGAATGGAATATATTGAGTTTTAATTTTTTTTCTCTTTATTACGTTTGCGCTGTCATGGCGAAACAAACAACGTATCATTAATCAAAATCTGCCGACGCGTTTTGTCTAAACAGTGCCACAAAGGTAAAATTTCACATACACACATAGGCTGATAAACACATTAGCCTCCTTTGCGTCGCGCAGTCGGGTGAAAAAGCTTTCGCATCCTTATGATTAACTAAATTAACTACACTAAGAATACTTATTAAAATTGCTTAGTAAGTGGAAAACATTGTGGGTTAATTCTGAAATAAGTATTTTTTTTAATATTTAAATAGGAATGCGATATTAAATATTTTTTAATACTATAAATTATCTCGTACTTGTCATTTGATCTGTCCGTATGTCCGTCTAACTATCTAGCCGTCTGTTCGTCTATCGGTCTGTTTGTACCTCTCAATCCGAAATAGGTA
This sequence comes from Hypolimnas misippus, assembly GCA_037950945.1. NCBI lineage: Eukaryota > Metazoa > Arthropoda > Insecta > Lepidoptera > Nymphalidae > Hypolimnas > Hypolimnas misippus. The sequence goes on from JBBEEQ010000024.1 coordinate 6,807,642, forward strand.
GTGCGTTAAAATACAATAAAATACACATAATATGTATTTTTGATGACGCTAATAACACATAATAAAAATAGTATGACCTAGTAATGTAAATATACATAGGCTATTTATTATTTATTGTTAAGAATAGTTCTTATGAACGGTAATGGGCAGATAATTGAAAATTTCACAGAATGTGTATTTCTCATGCCGCTATAACACGTAAAAATATAAAAAAGTATTATACAGATAATGGTTCAATGAAAACTGGAAGGAGTCAAAAATACCCAACAAAAGTATCCCTATTTAATTAATAAAATCAACCAACGGGTCTGAGCGTTATTCTAAAATGTTGACGTTCCTGAAAACCGTCCTGTTTCGTTTTCAGTTGGCCGCTCTGTATACTTCACAAAAAATGGATAATAAAGTGATTTAATTATTTCGTGCCCTTTATAGAATAATTATTTTAAAATCTTCTGAAATAAACTGTTCCTCTAATAGATGACAATTACTTGAAGACACGGAAATAGAAAACTTAGATTTGAGAGGGCACTTTGCATCGTGAAAAGCGTTTTTGTTAAGGTTTATTTGTGGTAAAAATATTTTATTCTGCATTTGTGGGCGATAGCCTTCATACGTATTTTTGATATTGCAAAGTACAAATTATATATATATTTTTTTCAATACATGAGTTCATTTTCTAATGACATTACTAATCTCGTATACATTAGCTGTCTCTTACGGTTTCACTCGCGTTTATAGGTACTACTTCGCTCCTATGAGTTGTAGCGTGATGTACCATAGCCTATAGCCCTCCACAATAAATAAACTATCTAACACAAAAATAATTTTTCAATTCGAACCAGTAATTTCTGAGATTAGCACGTTCAAACAAACAAACAAACAAATTCTTTAGCTTTATAATACTAGTATAGGTAGGTGTACTAGTATATGATTATATCGGGACGGGTACGCACCTAAAATAATCCCGAGCAAGCTTATATTTTGATGTAAATAATACACGTGCATACACACGATAGTTCGAGGGCATATTACCTATCAATCGACATCAAGATAGATTCATAAATATTTTCATTACTTTGATATTTTCTTTGATAGCAGTAATTAATAGTGAAATCGTTACTTCTGATGTCAGTATAATGATGATTAATGGCGTAGAACATAATGCGGAGCAAATATAGTAAACAATTATCTACTGTTTTACTTGTAAAATGTTTTGTGAATAATAGATACTTACAGACAATACTTGTCTGTTTAATAATATTTTTTTATTTACAGTTCAGCGTGATTACTTGTAATTAAACCGTACAAATCATGTCGGCGGGGAATGTTGACAAGAATGCTAGCAGCATTTTCCCTCCGAACGCAATTTCGATTATCTGTGTAAGTTACACTGGCTTTCCTGTCATCAGGAACAAAAGTGGAGGCAGAAAGACTCGTCTTTCTGCCTCCACTTTTGCTCATGTTTACTTTTTATGCACTATTATTTTAAGTAGCAACCTTTCGAGTGCAAAGGGGACAAATATATAAAAAAGTAGAAGCCCGTAATTTGCATTTTGATATGAGCTAATCAACAGAATCGTTTCGTCACCATTACAAAATATTTGCAGATATTTGGACGCTGATAAGCAATATTGTGTCAAGCTGCACTGACTTCATTTTAAGAAAATGGCGTATAAACATGTCAAACCTATTCTTAATAAACATGTTTGAATGCATATAAATCCATCTTTTTTTCTATTTTTTAATAAAAGGTATAATTAATTAAAAACGAATTGGTATAATAAAAAGATTTATCTAATGATACGATTTCAAATATACGACATATCAGTTTCTTAATAATGTTAAATACGAATACATCAATATCTCCGAAATTGACTTTTTGTAGGTTGACACATTATTGCTTATCAGTATCCATTTATGGTGCGAGTCAACGATTTACGTTAACTTTATCGTTGCCTAGATCGTCCGCCAATAATTTGATTAATGACTCTGAAGGGTGCGACCGATGTTTAACACGTCAACTTGTTGCTTTACTATTTAAATGTCGACGTTGAAAGTAATCGATTTCGCTAACCATAATAATTCATCGTTTATTTTATCTGTGATAGCCAACATATTATTTGGATGGAAAAAGAATATTAAAAAAATGTACTCGGCGAAAACTTGAAATCAATATTCCAACTAAATGGAGGAAAAAATTTTTTTTTGTATACATACGAGAACTTTATAAATATAATTAATAACCGGCTAAGTACGTCTTAGGCCTCCTGGCGGAGAGGGACGCGAGGGTCTACGACCAGACTAGCGCCCTCCGTCAAAGCGGCGGAAGTGCGTCCTACCCTGCCAGCGTCCTCGAAGCGCTCAGACGGCAGGAGCAGAGAAGGGCACACACGACATGGTGCGCTCGTCTCCGCGGAGACCGGTACGCGCACAAACGCGTCGTGAGTGCGATCCTGCCAGCCTTCGAGGCCTGGATGCGGCGAAAGCGACGAGTCACCTTCCGACTTACACAGGTACTGACCGGCCACGGTTGCTTTGGAGAGTACCTGTGTAGGATCGGACGCGAGGCGACGGCGGTTTGCCACCACTGCGGGGCGGACCAAGACGATGCCCAACACACGCTGGAGGCGTGTCCTGCGTGGACCGCGGAAAGGCAAGTCTTGGTCCAGCAAATTGGGCGAAATCTCTCCCTGCTAGCAGTCGTGTCGGCGATGCTACGCAGGGAATCGGCGTGGGAGGCCGTAGTCAACTTCTGTGAGACCGTCATGGTCCAGAAGGAGACTGCGGGGCGGGCTCGGGAGAGGGCCGATCCCACCCTGCGGGTCGCCTTCACGGCCTCCAAGCCCCAGTGCCCGGGGCGGAATAAGTAGGGCACTCCCTCCGGCCGTGGGTGCGTGAGATGGGGGTCTCACGCATCCGTTTTCATACGGCCGAGAGGAGGACCGCAGTCCGGTATGGCCCCGGACTGCCGGTGTACGCACCAGCGAGTGGTGCGGGGAGGGCGAGACCATCTTCGCCCTCCTGAGAAGGGCTCCGCAAGCCACGAGTGGAGCAACGCACGGGAGAGGCCGCGGACGTGCCTGCGAAAGCGATCCCGTAGTCTCTCCGTTTTCCGTGCTGTGGCGGCCATCGCAGGGGGTTTTAGTGAGTACAATCTCACATAACCCGGTCTCCCCCCCAGGAGTCGGGTATCTATGAAGATTTACCCTGCGTAAACAAAAAAAAAAAAAAAAAAGTACGTCTTAGGCCACGCCTAGTGCAGATTTTCGTAGGTACCCATTACAATATAGACTTCCAAATTTAAATTATCAACACAAGCTTATCGAAGTAATTTTCCATGGAATTAAAATTGAGTAAAAACTTGTCTTTGTCTTTTTTATTTTTTTTTTTGTTCATTTTTTAAATTGGTCCATTATTAGACATTAACTAGTAAAGTCTACTTCGCTCTGAGTTTTACTTTGAAACCATTATATTAAAATTGACTACCGTGACTTTTTTAACAACTACAGAAGCTACTGTTAAACTGGTAAAGAGAAGACAGATACTAACAAAAATTAGCGCTTTAGTTTAATATTTTGCAAAAGGATCCCTAAATTGGAATAATGGTTTTAACACGCCCATTATGTACCTCGTTTTCACTTAACGTTTAGAGGAGATTCTTAAATATGATTTTTTTTCCAAGATTTTTTAAAACTTTGTCGGTGTGATCAATATGTATTCATGTTAAATTACAGTATTTTCTTTTAATGATAATAAGCACTTCCGATCTGAGTCGAGAGAGAAAACTTTGAAGAGTTTTCTAGTTGAGTAGGAAACCCTAGAAACGGGTGTATACAAAAAAACGAACAAGTTTTCTGTTTTTTTTTTTTTTTTTTTTTTTTTTTTTTTTTTTTTTTTTTTTTTTTTTTTTTTTTTTTTTAAATGAAAACAGCAGGCGGCAAACAAGAATAATCATAAATCACAAAACCGTTGTCCTTCTCAAAAAGGAATTAAACAACAGGTACAGAATAGATTTCTAAAAATAGATTTTAATTATAAGGTATTTCAAAATTGTTGTTCGTTTGTCAGATATGTTCATATCTACTCGTATTCATCATACAACAACTATATGCATACTCATGCAACACAGAAAATATGTTTACTGATTGCTTCCTGATAGATAATACTGATTGTTTTAATGAAAATAGGGGTCGCACGAGCAGGCTGGTCACTTGGTACAGCGATTAACGCCTCCCTGAACAATTGCAACACCAGTGAAGCCACAACTGCGCTACCGGCATAAAAAGTAATAGAATAATAAATGAAGTGGGCGGGAATAGTAAGCAAGGGCTCTTCCCTTATAGGGATCGAGGCTTAGCCTTTCGGCTGACTATCTCATCATAGGAAACGTAGCTCACGTATATCAGCCATGTAACGACGATTTTCTGCGAGAGTGTCGTACTGCCCAGATAGAGTCTGGCCGGTTACGAATGGTAGTCAGTTAGCTAATGTTAGGCTCTACCACAGTAAAATTATGATGATTACAAACTAATGTAAGTTAAAATATTTTAACGAAATGATAGGTTAAACATTATCTTATACAGTACAAACATAATTACAGGCAACATGCGGAAACCACTAGATTTTAATGGACCCATTCCGGCTTTTAGCTCGGGCCAACGTATTAATATTAACTACCTATGTTTAATTCAATTCTAAGTATAGTTTTATGTAGAATTGGATAAAAGATATACAGGTATAATTATTATATACACATATATCTAATGACTACAGATAATGTAAAAATACAAATGTTTTTCAAAGTTAGAATAAAAATTTATATTTATTTAAACAGTCTTTAGTAAGCACCGAATTATCAAGGGTTAGTTCCAACAACTCGTCGACAATCGACATGAAAGTGTGGCATGTGTTTTATACTGTTACAGTTACAATTTTCTTGAATCTCGTGGAGGGTGAAATTCAATTTGCTGGACCTGTGATTTTTCTACGCAGCTTGTTAAGAACAAAGGATGGAAAAAAAATTACGGTTGTTCATTCCCTTAAAAATCAGCAAAATTCTACTACGTTTTTTAATTTATTAAATTTATTGTTGAATATAAAAAGAAAGTGAAATCGCTTTTTACTTTTTTAATTATCTAAATATTTTTCTTTTTACAGACGCGTGTCTAAATCATTCATAATTTTTTTATGTAACGTTGTACTTTTAAATGTAAGAATTTTCTTTCGAACGAATCATTATTTTTCATTCGTACTATTTCGGCTAATCGAAATTGTAATTAAAAGCATTCTTCATATAATTATACTCAATCATATAAATCTGTACAAAGTCTATAGAATTATTTCATACATTATATTAATTGTATTAAATTTTTTTAATTATATTAATTATTATAATTAAAGAAAAATCGGCTTCAATTTTCTTATTATTTCTATTCGTTTATTTTGTATTTTCATTTTGTAAATTTAAGAATTGCAAAAACTTTGAAATGTAAAATGTCAAAACGTCCCAAATTTTACCGTTTAAATATTTATAAAATCAGAAATCAATCGTAAGAAATTGGCATGTTTTGATAGCGATTGTTTTCACAATTACGATACACCTTCATTATTACACTTTCTTCAATCATTAAATAAAAAAAAACCGTCTAGTTAAATGAGATTATTATTAACTATTTATGTTATTTACATAATTAATATTATTTAATTATTGAGGTTGACATTAATTAGAACAATAACTGCGGTGTTATTTTGTAATAGGTACAGAATTCGTTGTAGAAAGCAACATTGATAATTATTATAAGAGTATGATTAAAATAATACTAATTATCAAAACGTTATGATGAAAAAATGACGAAGACAATGAAGAAATAGATATCAACTATCTATAGAGTTCGAAAGGTATCATAATAATTACATAGAAAGAGACTAACGATTGTTATTCATTACAAAAAGAATCAATAATATTAATTCAAAATAATAACTCGTAAGTTCAGATAAAAGATAGCTAAAACAGCTTATAAGGAAAACGTAGTAATTGAAGAAAAGAAATATAAGCTCGTTCCCTAGGTTGAAGGAGATAAAGTATAAACTATTAATCATGCGGAAAAGCGTCTGTGCATCTCTACGGAGATAGTACTTTGTATTTCTTAATTTAGGATTTTTAGTTGTAGGCTAAAAATTTTCATACGTAATAATACCTAATAAGAAGTACACGTATACGACATACTTAGACTATTGTCAAATAAAGTTTTATCGTTCAATTTTACATTTATTTTTACGTATAAAAAAGAAAGATGTGTAGCCATTATTAAATAAAGCATTAGTTTTTAGCAATACACTAGAATCTTTATAGATACAAAAAACATTTAAAATAAAATACCATTGCATATTAAATTTATAAATTATTAGACTGCTACAAATAATGCTAGCTACAACTTATATATTAAATTCTATCAAGCCTTTAAAATTAAACAGAAGATACATACATATTAAAATACATACTAAGGAGTGTACAGATATATATGTAGTGGTGGCGATGAAAGGATCTTTACCACAGATTGTGTTTGAAAAATAATAATTAATTACCATTGGACTGTATGAAATTTTTTTTGGGCGAATGAACGATAACTTTAAATATGGCCGACCCCTGCAATAACTTTAAAAGATTTGCCAGTTACGATGCGGGTTTAAAACAAACAGTAAGGATATGCGTAGCTGAGGAAATAACCACGTAGATACACATGTAAAAAAACTTGAAAAATTGTGAAAACTTGAGTCGTGTAACAGATAAACGTAGTTAATTTCAAGATTTTTTATTTTTCTTTAAAAATTTCCAGCCTTCAATCAACAATACAAAACTTTTTAAGTTAATATTTTTATAGGATTTGTTATATTCATTTAAAAAAGTCTGCTGGGAGAAGGTTTCCAAAGTTTAGTCGATTGAGGTAATGCTGATAGGACCCAAGGGACAGGATGGGACCTTTTCTTGAACTGTCGAAAGTTGATACGCTCGGTCGCTTCTGGGTCGAAACGCCTGAAAGCCTTCGAGTTTGAGAAAAATTGAACCGTCATTCAAAATATACTACACTTCTGAGTATATACTTATATTTTGCAGCATAAAGTTTCGTGTTTTTTCTTTTCTTCGTGGGTCTCTGACAACCGATCGATACCCGAAATTGGTTATTGTATCTCTTTGAATTTAGAAACAACACATTTTTTTAAATTATATTATCTTTTATTTTACATGTGTATACATATAAATTAAGAAGATTAAAATGTTTTATATAAGTATATTTTATATAGGTCGTAGAAGTTGAAGGCTAAATTGATAAGTTTAGAAAAGGACATCGAACATTTATTACATTGAATTTATTTTCTAATTACAATAATATTTAAATTAATATATTCTTCAAAACAAACTTCGGTTTATTTGTGTATTTGCAATGTATTTGAAGTTAATTACCGAAATTGTATTCAAAATGTTATAATTTTTGTATTTATAACCAACCGTTGCTGTAATCAACGTTAACTTTAAATAATAGTAGTATAAATTCTGGGTTATAAGCCACCTCAATATCAGGATTCTAGGACACATGCATATAAACACGCCTTAGTGTCTTCATTAATTCCTTGTAATGGAATAAGTTAATAGCTGAGGTAAGTAGAAGCTCGGCAGGGCAGTAAAAATAAAACTCAAAGATCCCCCCTTAACAAATGTAATTAAACTCTTCATATCTAAATAAATTTACATATTTTAGTGCGTTTCTGCTTTTTTTGCTCATATGTTCTATTATTCAGATGTACTATAACCGGTCGAATGCGTGTCAAGCTACGTGCAGTATAAGTATCACAATATGCGGATTTTTACTTTACATGGCTCATAAACTTAAATAAGGAGTTTTAAATAACTTACTAGCTATACACCGCGGCTTCACCCGAGTTCATTTGAGGAAAAATTATATTTATCATTTTAACACAGACAATTTGTTTTTGAGTAATGTTACAATACTATAAATATTGACATTAATATTTATGCGATACTAACATCACTCAATTGTTTTGTTTTCACGGAACATTTCTACAAAACTTTATAGTATTATATTAAAGTTTAAATTGACTTTTAATTATTATTATGAATCTTATGTATAGGAATATAGAAAAGAGTTGATTTTAGACTTTCTTAGGCAATTTTTAATATTTTCTCGCCGTACCACTCTCCTATTTCAAGGAATACTTTAAAAAAAGAATTAGTGCAATCGGTTCAGCTGCTCTCGAGGTTTGCTCTTAGCAACACATTCAGTAATTCATTTTTATTTTATAAATAACCTTATTTAAGGAGTTTTCAATCTCTTCGATATTTTTTTCACTTTACCAACTACATTTCATAAGATGCTCGACAATGAAATGGTTTAGGTGATGAGGAAGAAGAGATACTTGACTTGATATGACTTTAAAAAAGTTAGCTGTTTTAAACGTTATATTTCGCAAACGGATGTCTTAATCCGATACTCTTACTTATGATATACATATTTCAAACAACTCATCCAACTAAGAGATAGGCGAGAAAAAGAAATTCATTCTTACTTTACACATAGGAAAGGTATCCAAAAATGGTTTTTTCTCAAGATTGTAATTTGATATTGGGATTACATACAAGGTGTACTATATTTTTTGGTGTAAAATAAAGTATAAATAAAAAAAATATTTTTTATTGAAAAAATGATCGCATTGCATTGGAAAAAGAGGCTTGCTAGTGATGAAGATACAATGACATTGACACGTAGCCGAGCTGCTGTCGCGCCTGTTTTCTGTAAAGAGGGCGCATTCTGGTAACTGAATTAAGAACCTTAGGAGAATTTCAGGTACAGTTTAACATTATTCATAAAGACAGATTACAGGATCGCTTCTTCAACTTAATTGTATGTATTTTTGAAGACATATAATGTATCTAATTCAATATTGTTTGTATTTAATGCACTGCATTTATTTAATTCAATTTCTACACTTGTGCGCGATGTTATACGAATACAAATGTGCCTACAATCAACATACAGTAGGTGACGTGTGTGTCGTACCGGTAAATGTATTCTACATTAACAGTTACGAAGACGCGGTAAAAGTTTGTACTATATAATAAATTGTTATATAAATATATGGTAGATCTCGATAAATACACCTTATATATAATAATATCTGAAGTGAATTTTTAATATTTATTACGATTATCATGTTTATTTTTTAACTCATTGTAAAAAAAGATGTATTGTTACTGAGATACACTCAAAGGATACAGTGTTAATTATGATTACGCACCTAATTAAAGGCATATAGTTGTATAACAATAAAAACATATACAAAATTCCCATTTACTTTATAAAAATGCAGAGAAAAGTTTATTTACCTGCTGGTTAAGTTTTGACTCACCATATATGTATGTATCTCATATAAGAGTATACTAGCTGGGCTTTATAACTATGGTATATTGGTTAACGCTTATAATTAATATCCTTAGTCAATAGTGTAAATATATTTTTAGGGTTCTGTACTCAAAGGATGCCAACGGGACCTATTCCTAAGCCTTCTTTGTCCATTTGTCCTTCCGGCCGTCTGGTCATCTGTCCGGTCGTCTGACAGCAGGCTGTATCACATGAATGTAATAGGTAGAAAGTTCAAATTTTCACATAATGTGTATTTTTATTGCCGTTAGAATAATAAATAATAAAAATTGGTCAATTGTGAGTCGTATTCGCATACGAGGGTTATTTATTATTTATTTTTACAGCATATCCTTTGTTAACCGTAATAGGTAGAGAGTTGCAATTTTCACAGAATGTGTATTTCTTTTGCTGCTATAACTACAAATAATAAAAACCGATCAAGTACGAGTTGGACTCGTACGCAGAAGGTTATATATTGCATGTTGTTTGATTTGTTTCTGAGATTAATTCGTGCAAACAAACAAACTCTCTATCCTTATACATTAGTAATAGATGTTTCACTTACATTAAATTTTGGTACTTCCCCGATTGGCTGGCATGTACATACCTATGGTTATTGCTCCGATGCTGAACTAACTATCGAGTTTCTTGCCCCTCTTCTCGGTAGAATCTACATTTCGAACCAGTGGTAGCACCGGTACGAAATGTAGATTATTTCTTCATTATTGATGTATTTTTTTGTATTGACGATTTAAAACTGCTCATGAGAGCCTACTTTAATAAAGTATATTTTGATTTTGATTTTGCTGTTGGTTTTAGGGGAATGAATTATAGCCTACTGGTTAGTTTCGTTTCATAAAAACAATTTCATCACTTATTACACCATTTACTCCAAGGTCGAATTTATATTTATATCAATATTCATCCAAATTGATTTAACGGTTTGGGCGTAAACATATAACAAACAATGAGCAAGACAGACAGAGTTATTTACTTAACTGAATTTTTAATACATATGATTCTTAATACGTTTATCTTTTAATTATACGTAAAATATATGCATTAAGGCTAAAGAAAAGGATGCAGTGTTCATTTTAATTACGCACCTAATTAAAGAGCAAAAACATTATAAAAATGTAAACATATACGAAATCCTCTTTTGTCAACCGACTTCAAACATACATACATACAGTTATTTACGCATTTATAATATTAGTATGCAAGTATGAAGAACCTTTAAACATAACTGACAGACACGTGGGCGCAGTGGTCCCTGCAACTGACTTAAGCGCTAACGGTCGCGGGTTCGATCCCCGCTCACGGCAAATGTCTGTATTGGCCATACGGATGTTTGTCGTGATCTGGGCGTTTATGTGAGTGCTGTGAGTGTTTCCGGACCCCCGACACAAGGTTACGATCGTAATGGGGGCCATAGAGTGTGTTGCGTTTATATATTTATTTAAATAAACGTTCTACGTAACGTTTACGTTTTAATCTGAGAAGTAGTTTCTTAAATTGACATTCAAACAAACAAATTCTTCAGCCTTATATATTATATACAATAAAGGATAACGTTGTAAGAAGTATAATGTTCTTATATTAGAATTTAATAATATTTTTTACTGAATATATGTATGTATACATTTTTGTACTTTCCCGATTGGCTGACGTGATTGGCCTTACATAGCATTATTGTACTATAGTATAATAAATACCAACATTATTTAGTTGATGACTTGGTGTCACGTTTACAACGGAAATAGCAGAAAAAGTAATAAAGATATACCAACTAATTATGATGAGCGGTCATGTTCCTGTGCAGAATAAATAACAGCCCAACTTATCTTTTCGTGTAATAATAATAAACGAGATACTATCCAGGCGTATACAGGACAAGAAAATATAATGGCACATTAAAAATATGAAAGCTGGCAATGAATACTTTTATGGTTAACTAGCTTTTGCTCGCGACTTCTTTCACGTTGACGTAAATTTTGTTATGGCGGACATCAATCGCCGAAAAACTAATTTTATATTTTTTGAACGTCTGCTTCATTTGATTCGTTCTTTAAACAATGAAATCTGCAGCTTGTTACTACTAGTAACGTTTTGATAACTAATAATCTAGTTTTAAATGCTTAAAAAACAAAATGTGTGGTATTTACTTTACTTAACGTAAAACAATATAATTATAATCTAGTACTGAATAATGAGATCCTTGATCTAAGTGACACAACAATTTTACTGGGAATAACTTTGGATACGAAGCTTTAGTAGAATTCCCATTTGTCATCTCTTACGGGAAGACTCAGCTCCGCAGCATACGCGATTAGGAAAGTTCGTCAAGTAACCGACGTTAATACAGCTCGATTAGTATTTTTTTTATTTTCATAGTATCATGTCCTATGGTTTGATGCTATGAGGTAGCGCTTGGGATGTTAATACAGTTTTTATTTTACAAAAAAAGCTATTCGTAGTATTTATAATTTAGGAGCTCGGGAATCCCATTGGGATGTTTTTAGTAAAATACGTATACTAACGGTTTGGTCACAGTATATTTATAACAATATTATACATATTCATAATAATATTGATTTTATTTAGAGAAAAATAGTGACTCGCATTGTATTAACAAAAGAAGGAAGGATAAACTCACATGCTTTCGACTTCGCAGAGTAAAGTGTTTCCTTCCTTTTATAACAAAATACCACAGAATTATTTGCAGTTTTAAATGAATAAGTTTAAATTGTATATTAAAAAGTCTTTTATAGCTAAAGCATATTATTCTGTACAAGATTATTTTATAGATGATAATAATGAATGTATTTAGTATAGCTGGATTTCATACAGGATGTTTAATATGTACATTTGTAATTTTTAAATGTATATACTTAATAACATAATTTTAAAAGAATACCTATCGAGTTTCTTGCGGGTCCTTCTTTGTAGAATCTACATTCCGAACCGGTGGTAGCTTTTCCTTAATTTAAGTAACTTATATTTGTTTTGACGATTCAAAAGTGCTTTTAAAAGCCTACTTGAAGAAAGTATTTTTTTATTTTGATTTTGATAAAGAAAAATTCTCGTTATATCCCCAGTCTGTACAGGTCATTGATGGGGATTGATGAGGATTCATATGAGTGATCCGGAAGCCTAACCCGCTCTGCCGTCTCTTCCCCTACTTATTATTTCCCTTCGTCTTTTATTATTTTTAAGCTGCAATGTATTTATGACTTCTGTGGTTCAGGGAACGTTCATGGATATCGGTGATCACTTAATATAAGATGACCTCCTCGTTTGCTCGCTATTTTCATAAAAAAATATCGATTTTGTAATGGAGTAAATGTGATGATATAATACGGCCACCGAGTGACATCACTTTGAACATAGGCTCTCCGAATTTTTGCGCATGTATATGCCGAGAGAGATGCAACGCCACGTTGCTATTTAATAAATCGATGATTTTCTTTATTAAATCGATTATTTCTTATTTAGATATCCTCATAGTATTATTATCGTCGGTTATTCTTATAACAGTATTAGCGTGTTAATACTGTGAGGGCAGTTCTGAGAACTCTATAATTTCTTAACCGATTTTCAAAATTCTTTATTATTTGAAAGGGTATATTTTCAAATTGGTTTCATGGATTTTTTTATCAGCATCAGTTCAGTAGTTTTGTCATCGAAGCAAACGAAATTAATAAACTTAATTTGCTTTAAAGGTTAGTTTAATTATTTAGTTACTTAATTATATATCTATAGTTTATTTTTAGTTTTACTGAATCTTAACCATTTAATATTTTAAAATAAAAATACCAATATTTTTACTTTGATTAATTTAAAAATCTTTTTTCATATAATTTGATTGTCGTTAAAATTTCACTACAATTGTATTATATCTTTAAATTATTTATTAATTTAATCGAACCATAAATAATACACATATTTTTAATAATAATAGGTTTTATATTTCAAACAGAAGATTGAGATACCACAGGTACATAATTCAAAAGAAACACGTCCACCATCGTTCCTTAATGATATTATTTCATTCCTAAAAATATTTAGTACCTCTCTTATTTTCTACAATCATGGATCACAGTAAGTTCTATTGTATCTAGGTTCTGATCATAATTATTACAAGTAATACACACATATCACTAACTTATAAAAACTTAGATTTAGCATAATTATTATAAAAGATTATTTGGTTTATCAGCTATATAATTATTTATTTTCACATTCATCTCGTACAAAAAATAAAAGGGTGTAAATATATCTCTGAAAATGTAACAAGGTAACAAACACAATATGTATCGAGTTAGAATGTTAAGGTCAGTCGGGTTGGGGCAAAGGCTCATGAAACCGAAGAGCGAAGTTTTGCGAGGTGACTAGGGCGGAGCGCGACGACGACGCCCGCGGCGTCCACAGAGCAGTCGCTGAAACGCATGCCGAAATTCCGGACTGAATACAGTGTATATCACTGGATTTAGGGTTGAATTGAAGTAGCCTAGCCATAAGGATAGAGACGTCAGTACCGGACTAACCTCACAATTACACGTCGGTACTAAAATAGCTAATACGAAAAAAGGAAGCCAGCACGCCACGAACGCGCCGGTTATTATTGCTAATGTCTTCGCCGCTTTGCGTTCCCTTTTAGAATCGGCGGCCTCTTTGGGCTTGCGTCGAACTAGAGTCGGATAATAAGCCGCGGCGACAGCTCCATATCCCGTAGTCGGTGGGTCTGCTTCGAGACCGTTTGCGCATGATTGCTTTTCAGGACTAGTATTGTTCGAGGAAACATTCGTGATTCCCGTCGTAGTAGTCTCCGATATGGTCGGCAAGGGGCGACCGATAACTGCAACGACAGCGGCGGCTATACCACCACTGCCACCGGCGGCAACTAAAGCTCCACCCGCCGGAACGGGCGGTGGTCCCACTCCTCGTGTAGTTGTACCGTGTCGTCTTCTTATTCTCTTTCTAGCAGTTTGATATATCCGCCAATACAGTATTAGTATAACGAGCACTGGTACGTAGAACGAAGATGCAGTTGCAAATATCTGATAACCTACATCCTGGCTGACAACGCACCGTAAGTCTTCGGAAACGCGACGATTCCAGTCAGGATCCTTCCATCCTAACAGAGGGGCGATACATACGAAGAAACTCGCGATCCAGACGCACGCGATCATGTATCCGACCCGACGTGCGGTTCGCGCGTGGATGTAGTCTATGTTTGTTACGGCCCAATACCTTTAAACAAAAACCACCATGTAAACTTGAAAACATTTGAAAATTATATATAATTAGAATTATATTTACATAGCTTTTGATATATTGTTATTTCTTACTATAAAAAATATATAAATGAAATATGCAATAAATTTTAAATAATTACCTGTCAAGAGCGATGGCTACCAAATGTAATATAGATGCAGTGCAACAAAGCACGTCGCCCGAGGTCCACATGTCGCACAGCTCTGGACCCAAAGTCCATCGTTGAGCCACTTCATACACCGCACCCAGAGGCATAACTAGGCAAGCCACGAGCAGGTCTGCCACAGCCAATGATAAAATTAGCTGATTGGCGGCACTCCGCAAGTGTCTTTCAAGAAGTATCGCTGCTATCACAAATACATTACCTGCAACAAAACGTATCAGTATAGTATGATGATATCCTATATGTCCAATAATTTGTCATAACTCGATAAAGACCTCTTATTCTATTAAGAATAAGAATTGTGTCCAATAATTAAAAGTAATTTATTGATTAATTCATTCTATCTTTTAAAATCGATGTATCCACTACGCTATCTTGAAAAAACGTATATTACAATATTAATTATTTCAATTTATCAAATAATAATAAATAAAAATTGCATTTGTTTAATCTGTTTCTCTTTGATCTTCTATATTTATATCTACCTGAAGTCAACGTGTCGCAATATGCTAAAGCAGAAACATGTGTACCTAAATTCGTTGAAATACTAATGATTGTTTCTAATGGTTTCCTGTTTGTGTGTTACGAGAATTTGAATAATAAATGGAATATAAATATCTTACCAACTACAGTTGCCAAAATGAGTAAGCCTAGGATAACAGCTTTAGCTGCGGCACGCAAAAGAGCTGCAGGCGAGTCAAAGGGCGCGGACGCCTCCCACCATGTAGTGTTAGCTACTGTGGCATTCCATCCGCTGGGCACCCAATCTGTGGTATTATAGGAAATGTTATGCACCGGCAGCCGGTACAGCGTATCCCAATCCAACAGGTCATCGCTCCCGTCCGCGCCCTCCATGCTCTCTCACCGCGACACCTCGCCACCAACTGTTTGAAATTTAGTCAATTTAGTAAACAATTTTAATACGTTGTTGTTGTTTTAAATATATTGTAATATACTCGTACTTACTGCTCGCGTTGTATTTTCGGAAGATGAAAATTAAGGTAGCGTTTGTCATTTTGTACCAGAAGGTTTCAGCTTCGATGAGACACAAGACTTTCTTTATCTGAAATAGAAGAAAATCTATTAAACTTGATTAAACATACTCATTCGAATTGATCCCTTCGGAGATCTTTATTGAAAATATCTATGTCCAGCAGTGGACGTCCTAAGGCTGAAATGCTGATGATGAAATGCATTCATTGTAATATTTCTTTAATCTTGTTTATTTGTGAATATGTGTCTGTCTATGCAATAGTTACTTCCTAAAGAATAGACCAATTTTGATGTTGTTGTTGGATCTGGGCAAGTTATACTGGTCTAATCGACTCAAAATTTATTATACTGTAAATGATATCAAAAAATCATAGTTGAGAAACCTAATGCTGCAGCATCATCTGGAATCAGCAGATTGCATAACTCCTCACCAACCTAAGCAGAAGTTCCGTGTCTCGAAAAAGTCACAATGGTTTTTATGTAAGTAAATATCAAACAACCAAATTACCTGAAGATATATTGATTTTGCTTTAGAGGATACGATATAAAACGAGACTTGTTTCATAAAAGGCAGGAAAGGTATCAATGCGTCATTGTGAGATGATAATATTTTCTCAAATAATGCGATCAAAATCTCAATTTTTGTGTAAACCTTTCTCTTGGAATAAAGCTTAGTACGTGACAAGGGTACGTGAGGCGCCTTACCCCTTCAAAATACGAAATAAACCAAAATGCCTTTCGGTTATCTTATTTGCCCAGACAACAGTGTCAATAGAATCAACGCAGACGATGACTTTGGAGCAGGTAACGTGTAACGTTAATGAAGTAAATATTAGATTCAAAGTTTATATTGTTGGTAACTTTAATAGTTTCTTTTTTAAACCCCGACCCAAACAGAGTCGTTCGAATCGGGTCGATTAGACCAGTAAAAGTTTCTCAGATCGTTTCGACAACCATTAATAGCTCAAAACCTTCAAAAGTCTGATTAGATCTTTATAAATTCAATCTAAAACCTGTTTCGATTAACTCATTTTTTAAAACATAAAGACCCCGTCACAATTGATCCATTATTTAGTAAGCTGCGTTGCTATAGACAGACACAAAGAAACATAGACACAGATATACCATATCAAACTTATAACACAAAATTTCAATTGGTTACCTGTTATGGTTCAAAAGATACAGCCATTAAAAGGTAGGATGGACGGACGGACGGAAAGACCCTTTGGGAACGGAATTCTAAAAAAGGGTGCAAGATACGTATTATACTATTTTCGTATCATCAAAAAGTTCAAAGCTTTGTCTTCTATCTATAATAAGAATCGTATTTCAATTGAAGCCGTTTGATGTCTTCAATATTATTGAATCACATTGAATATTGATGAAAATAAATAAAAATTTATATAAATGCGTAGAATACTTTGGTTTATAATGATGTAACGAACATGTATATGAATAGCACGTACAATACGTACGTAAATTTATTCTTTATATTCAAATAACTGTGGATATGCTTCAAAGAACTGAGACCCTTAAAGAAAATCTAACAATGTTATAATTATTTACATTTAAAACATATTAACTTTTAAGTTTTAAAATCCATCTCCAAAATCTAAATTATAAATGTGAAAATACTACAGGTAATTTTATATTTCTGTTTGTTTATTAGCTTTTCACGCATAAACCGCTAAACCATTTTTCATGACATTTCGTATGGAGATGGATTGGATCTTGGAGAAGGACGTTGGTTACTATTTGTCACGAAAATAAATTGTAAAGGGGGTGAAATACCGCATAAAATCAACTGTGCAGACAAATTCGCGGGGTTCATCTAGGAACAATATTTCTTTGGAGACTATAAGACTATTGGTAATTATTATATTTTGGAAATAATTCAGTTTTTTGTATATATTTTTATCACTATTAGCTATTATGATGTAAGAGAAACAAAATATTTATATGTACAATACAGCTTCAGATTTATATTGTCGAATTACAGTAATTAAAAGACGCTCACGTGATATTTGATTCGAAAATCCCAATATGTTTATTGGGATTTTTCGAAAATGTTATAGATCAAATTCTAAAAATATGTTTTATGCACAAGAAACCGTCTCACCTTTTATTTAATATTCCAGTCAAGAAAACCAATATCGAGCTAATGCCAATTTATTTATATTGACTAGATATGTACCCAAGCGATACAAACCACGATTTGATTTTTTAATTCACGTCAAAAGTTCTATATTTTTATAAAGTTATACCTACATTAGGTATATATTATATATATAAATTGTATTTGTAA
This sequence comes from Hypolimnas misippus, assembly GCA_037950945.1. Taxonomy (NCBI): domain Eukaryota; kingdom Metazoa; phylum Arthropoda; class Insecta; order Lepidoptera; family Nymphalidae; genus Hypolimnas; species Hypolimnas misippus. Next base: position 6,825,817 of record JBBEEQ010000024.1, read on the forward strand.
ATACAATCGTAATCTGTTCGAGTAACAAGGTCAAATGCTGACATTAAGATCATGTTACCGATGTACGTAGAAACTTGTACATATGGATATCTGTCTATGTAGAATGAATTACATTATAACAATAGTTTGATTTTATACCGACGATGTACATCTAGATAAAGTATTGTACATATAGACAATGTGTAATATATGTATAAGTATTGTATATCGCGCATACGCGTTAGAGTTCGTGTCCGTGACATCGCAGATAAACTTTAAGAACACTGCTTACGATGGTACGGACATGTTTTGCGCAAATTGGCTAACTACGTCGGGAACAAATGTCTAACCATGGCTCCTCCGCCAAGTACACAAGGCATAAAGCTTAAAGAACTATAACTCCCTTGCAATCGATTTTGTCATATATTATATTGATAAAATTTTTAAAGCCTGTCTCACCCTATTAACACCTCATTCATTAAAATTGGTTCAGAAGTATAGGCGAAATCATTACCCTTCGTTTTAGCTTCGCCGTAGTCGGGTAAAAGGAGGCCAGCTCAAGAAGTGTTGGCTGGACGTCGTGAGGGTTAACATGAGCACAAATTATCTCATTAAAGAGGATGCCAAATAACGTGAAAAGGGAAGTAAAAGAAGTATGACACGGGAATACTCAAACCGGGATAACGCTATGTAGACGAGGATTGTACATCTAAGTAAAACTAAAATTGTCTTCGGAACATTAAATTTTGTATCATAATAGGACTGATGTACACGTGACTTTGAGAGATGCTTGGCAACGAGTTTTTGATATCAAGGGGCATGAGAAGAATGTGGCAATATAGTACTAAAAAAGTTCGAAAAAAAAGACAAAGAAATTATTATTCATTTCTGGATTCTTTTTATAAGAAATAGCTGGCAAACGGACAGCCGGGACACCTGATGTTAAATACCTAATCACCGTCGCCCATGGCCATTTACAGCACCTGATGAGCCACAAATGCATTACCAGCTTAACAAAGAACAAGGTATATAAGAAAATATAAGGACGGGAAAGGAACGAGGAAGGGAGTTGACATGTTAATTAATAAAGCCAAAATTCGCTTTGTCAGAAAAACTTTGTCAAAGAGTCTCCTGAAAAAAGTCTTGATTATACAGAATAATTCATTAGGTTATTTCAATATGAGAAAATGTAGAGTTATAAAAGCTAAAGAAAATATGTCACCGATGTTGAAGGGAAGAAGAACTGCATTAAAGATTCGCTGAAAGACTCTACACGGCTAGGGAATCGAACCTGTTAGATTTTCAAAATGTTTTGAAAATCTAACAGGTTCGATTCCCGATTTTTTACTTTTTTGTTACTTCTTATTCACTGAATCAATAGTGACGTTTGTGATGAATAATGGTATTATAGGATCTAGTATTATGATATCTTTAGTGTACAATAGGAAAGCAAGATTTTTATCTTACTTTGTCAGTTGGAAGGTACTTTTGTTTTAGCGTTCTACTTACAATATTAAAAAATAGAAGGTATAAAAAGAAGGTAAGCTCTTTAAGGTTTTGTATAATAAATCGTAAACAATTCTTTTCGAAATAATGTCGCGCCATATATCGAAATGTACCGAGAATGACGACTATTAATTTGTCGATTGTTGAGTGATTGAACTGTTAAATTGCAATACACATAGTGTCGTTAATAAAACAATTATAGAATTGAACGTCCATTCGAAATTGTTTCTACGAGTTGTCATAAATTATAAAGATATACTTTGTTACATAAATTATATTGGCTTTCGTTTTAATAATATGAAAACAATTTATATGAAAATATTTTATACAATTAATTGACTTTCAATGTAGACCAGTCAATTATAATATTTCAATGTTAATAAAAATTAAACGATTGAATTAATTAATACTACGTGAAACAAAAACTTTGTACCTTTTTACAAAAATTGCGCAGACGGAGAATTATGAAATTTCACACTCTTATAGTCAATAGACAAGGAGCTAGGAATGATATTGTTGACACACATGCACACACACGCACACACATACGCATATATACTCTTTTGTTTATTTTTAAAGTCGGTAATCAAATTGAGAATAGATTATCAATAGCCTACCTTAATAATGTTCAAACTTACATATAATTTAAATTAATTATGGTCGAATTTTGAGCAACGGGCAACCACTTGTTAAATTAATTAAGTCTTTATTTCATTAAGCCGAAATTATATTACGAAAATTCATTACACTAACAGTTTCACGAGTAAATATAAAGTTTTTCAATAAATGCATTAATGTTAAATTATTAAAATAATATATCGTCATGCGGAATATTTACATAATTCCGAATGCAACTGTATTCGGAATGCGTAGCAATGTCATCTAAATTATTTAGATTTTTTTGGTCAGAAAACCTCGTCCCCAGAATAACCTAACAAAATTTCTTCACAATCCGATCAATGGTTTCGGAACGCATACATCCCAAACATACAAATATTAATTTTTATTTATTATTAATAAATTTACATGCAATACATAATAAAAATGTAATCAGATTTTAATATTAACACGTCGCTATGAGATTAATTATCCTTAAAACCTTAAAAATGTATAATATTTGAACACTAGATTATTTTAATAAGCTGTAGCAAGCGCTTGGATGGACGTTCTCTGTTATGAATATCACATTTTGCGTATAATTTAAAACTATCTTAACTCACGGCTTCACGTTGATTTCAGTTCGTCAAAAATAATAAATATTTATTTCACCCCATTGGAATGGTATATATTTTAATAAGATATCTTTTATATTTTTAAATAAAAAGTAGCTTATGTTATTATTACACTGGAAAAAACACACATTCACATTTTTATTTTGTTTAGGCAAGCGCGTATAACCAAACTATATACTATAAAATAAAAGAACGCAAAAAATAGCGAATTCACTATGCCTACAATGTTCTTATAGAGCATACAATATGAGTTATTAAATGTACTTCACTGTAATAGAAAAAAAAACATAATAAATAGGTACTGTTTTTATCAGGTTGAAGTAACACCTATTTTTTTGTTTTAGATACAAATATTATAATAAAAATAATAATGGAATATTTTCATGTGTCAGCATTGTTTCTAATTGTTATACCCTTTAATATAATGGTTCTTTAGAATATCAAACAAAGGCTTTCACCAGATATTTATTACAAACTGGTTTCTGTTTTTCTCAAAGCCGCATTTGTGGCTTTGTTTAACTTTAAATTAGTAACTGAAGAAGTATTGTAAGCGGTTATTAGTTTAAACAGATTACATTTTATTCTAAGATAAAAAATAACTTTATCACGACTAAAAATAATTTGATTTATAGTTTTCATATCCATTCCAGCAATCTCCGCTTTTAGCATTTTAATCAACGTGTATATAAAACTTTCCTTATAGAAATTTTCATCACTATGTACCTAATATTTCAATTCAAATATACTTTATTCGAATTGGCTTTTACAAGCACTTTCGAACAGTGATTTCACAAATCAATCTTTTTAGTTTTATGTAAAGCTACCACCGGGTCGGAATGTAGTTTCATAAAAGCGTGAGGTATTTTCTTTTATTAAAAACTTGTTATTACTTTCCTAAGTTTTGAATTATATTGAATTAATAATATAAGATGTATTAAAGTTGATTATTATTTACCGACTACAACAACATTTTTATATTAAGCACTTATTTATCTAATATTGTTGACTTTTTAGGTTATCATTTTTCTTAAATAAAATCGTAAACACATTTTTTTAATATTCTCCTCGAACAAAAGATTTTATAGCTCATAAATAAATTCTAAGAAAATGCGCTTAGTTATTGTTCTTAATGTGATATAATAATTTATTTAATTATTTTGTATTGCCAAGAATTAATCTTATTCATTAATATTTAAATAATATGTTTTACAATTTTATAGTAACTCTCCTCCTAGACGGAAAAAAATTATATGGTTGACACACAACATTTTTTCTATCTTAATGTTATAAACAAGACCAAGAATTTGAATTTCAAATGTATAATGTATAGGATATATGTATGTATAATCGACTGTCATATATGTGTTATCGACTTTGGGACCAAATTTGAAGGAGTTATTCTAAATAAAAAAAATGAAGATGAAAGTTTTCAAAAGATTCATTTCAAACTTTGAAACAGTGTAAAATAATAAATATGAAAATCCTTAATCCTCTATGTTCGCAATCCCCAAAAATTTAGGTGCGCAGGTTTAGTCGCAGCGTACTTATAATAATACCAATACCAAAAATCGCTCAACGCGCCTAGAGAAGTTGTCATCTTTTTTGAAGTTGTTTGTTTGTCTTTGTTGAAGTGTTCATCAAAAATTACTTTATTTACCTATTCTTATTCTGAAATCTTGACTGATGAGCTGCCAATAATCATATTGGCATAATTCTTTAGTAAAGAATTTACTGACTTATGTTACTCCATAGTGAACTAACAAGAAAGAGTAGAAAATTAGAATCACCTAACTACGACAAAAACGACGCTGAAATGTGTAGAATTATCACAATTATGAAAAGAATATGGACAAAGTCTTAAGCAAAAAAAAAAGTACCATATCTATTTTTGAAATGTACAAGTAACGTCCTTTCCGATGATACCGTGTACCGTTTCCGTATACCCGCGAGTGGGCGCCACATTAGATTGTGTATGTATGACATAACCTATAACCAGCGACAATCAAGTCGCTTCTAACGATACCTTGTATATCTAAATAAATAATAAATAATAAACGCATCACACTCAACGGCCCCCATTAAGATCCTGTGACCTTGTGTCGGGGTCCCGGAAACATACACAACACTAACACAAACACCCAGACCACGACAAACATCCGTATGGCCAATACAGACATTTGCCGTGAGCGGGGATCGAACCCGCGACCGTTAGCGCTACAGTCAGTTGCAGTGACCACTGCGCCAACGTGTCTATCAAATGTGATATCTAGTTCTGATAAATTATTTAGGAGCTATGAGGGAACAGATGAACATACATAAATACATAGCCTGTCAAAATCAATCCGCGTTTGGCTTTGCAGTAGTTGGGTAAAAATATCCGATCATCCCGTGATCAATCTTAAACTACTTTTTAAATGCGAAAATTTAAAAGTAGGTATACCTATCTGTTAATTTTGACGGCATAATGGCTCAACAGATTTAAACTAAGAATTTTATTTCACAGGTGAATCCGCGGGGCGCGGTTACTAACACTAATTACACACACTAATTTAGTTATATTATTAAAAGAAGCTAAATGCTAAAAAATCCATTTACTTTAATTCCGAAAAAATTGATAATGTCCAGATGAAGAAGGGACTTCTAGTCGGAACATCGGGGTAATAAATACATATGTAGCATTTTATTTCGGAAACATCCCTAAACTAGGTATGCCATTGGTTAAAATAGTCGTTTCATTTTTTAAAACACCAATTAAAATAAAAAAAAGTTCCAATGTATTTGTTGCATCGAGTCACTTAATTGCTATCGACTACGCACGTTATTTATACTAACTGCCGAAAACATACACTGAAATTTCAGTTCGTTTGCAAATTTCTGAATGTGCATGTTTGATTTTCATTTCAGCTATTCCTTTATGTGAGCGATTCGTTATTTATAAGTAACCAAAATGAGTGTTTCGTGTATATTTTTGCGTGTTTAAAAATTCTACACAATAGCAATTAATATGTATTTTTTACGATTGCCCAAAAAAAAGGAATGTCATTTTTAGGGCACGTATTTTATATCGCTAGAATCATACGTGGTCCTGAGCAAAACAGGCTAGGTTAGAGTGGCCGTGTTTTTAATTATACTTTCATACTCATTACTTGTTGTTTCTTTGTATGTTTATGTTAAACTATTGTTTGTATTTTCACCATAACATATAATACGTACAATTATCATGGGATCATCTTTTTTCGTCTAAAAACAAACGAGTAAACGGCTGGTGAATGATCTTTCTCCTGAGGTTTTCTCTGAGCCCTATAATTTGGGATTTTCAAGGGTCGAGTGTACACATAGATACTATTTAACTAAAGGCCGGCAAGGCACCCATAACTGCGTTAATGTCGCAGTGTCCATGGGCGACAGTAATCACTTAAAATCAGGTGGAATTGTCTGCTCGTTTGCCCCCTTTGCCCTGTCATTTGCGTCTACAAATAAATATGGATTACGTCTTCTATAAATTATATCAATCAAAGATAATAAACATATAATAGAGTTTCAAGATTTACATATTCTTTCGACTCTCACAAGGTTTATAGTTTTTTTTCTATATGAAAATATACATTTATCAGTTTTATAAGGCTACTTTATGTCATTCACTCTTAGGCTTTCAACTCCACTTCATCGCTTTGAATATACCGAACAGATTTCAATAAAAGTCAACGCGTCGAAAACACTTTTGACAATGGTGAAATCAACATCGAAAGCCCTTCAATGAACATCAAGGGTAAGACGGATGAGTGACGTTACATTTCCAAATAGGCAATAGGAAAATTCCATTTTACTAGATACTTTGCGTTAGTATTTTCTTTTTTGAACTTCCTATAAGTTTTATCTTATACGCATCGTTCAAAAATATTTTTATTGAAAAACTTATCAGTCAATCAAGTGCCTTGATGTTTAGTTCCATAATATTGTACTCGTTTGCGTTTTATTTAAAAAAGAGTTCTATTATTTTTTATTCTCCTAGACAATTTGATTAATATATGAATTTTGTCTTTTAAATTTTTTTCTTTTTCATCTGGGTAAGACATTTCAGATTATATAAGCACCTTTCCTAGTCTACATTAAATAGGTACATGTAGCCAGCACCGGATTGGAAGGTCTGGGGGTCCTGGGGTAACAAAGGATTGGAGGTTCCGTCAGGTAATTAAGGACACCAAAACCTAATTGCTAGCGCGTTAATTTTTTTTCCTAAGATTACCTAATGTAGAAAGAGGGGCCTCACGTTGACGCTGAAGCTCCAGATGCCCTCCAATAAATCCGGCCCTGTAGTAGGTATATTAAGTAGTGCTCTGACTAAAAGCGTTGGTTTAATATTCATATATTCACATATTGCGTAACGGAGAGTGGAATACGATGTCGCTTCTGGATATCGTCACCAAGGTATCCGACATTGAAAATTGACTTTTAAAATAAAAAGGATCCTGATTACTTTTATATACTTCATAGAAACTTAGTCAAATATATAATGGTAACTTATATATTTTACCAATTTTCATTTGCCACTTAATAAGTTTAAAGTCTTTATTAATAAAACCATAATAGGTAAAGCATATTATACTATACCTATAGATTATTTAAGCGATAAAAAGGCGAGGATCTAATGTGCGTTGATTTTCTTAGAGGATTTAAAAAAAAATTATAATAATAATCAATAATGTATGAATGATTTTTAAAAAAAGTGTAGTACCTATCGAGTTTCTTGTCGGTTTTTCTCGGTAGAGACTGCATTCCGAACCGGTGGTAGCTTAAAAAATATCTAAAACCAATGGACCTGTAACTTGACGATTCCAAGTGCTGTAAAAAACCTATTTGAATAAAGTATATTTTGAATTTGAATTTAAACATATACCATGAATTACATTAACTAGTACCTGAATCTAAACTTACGTATGGTAAAAGTATAAGGTGGCGCAAAAGTAACATCATAGTTTGAATTGGTTGCTATTTTGTTATAAATGTAAAAAAGAGCTCTGTTTTTATCAAAAAAATATATTTGAAAGTACATTATTGGTTACACTAGTTGGAAGAAATTATATCGCTCAAATGGCCACCTCCCGAATGCATAATTGCATAATTGCGCTCGTTTTACGGTATTTTGAATTGTTGCTCGCAAAACATCTGCCTCCAAATTGGCGATTTCTTCTTCAATATTAGCTTTCAAGTCTTGCAAATGGCTTTTTGATCATTTATTTACTGTTTATCTACATCATAAATGTCAAAGCACACTGACATTTAGCGCCATCTGCCAAAATAACGTCTAAATCAAACTACGAAATTACTTTTGTGCCACCCTGTAAATAGATTTCAAACAGCTTTTGAATAAGGGATTGATATATTGATATTACGTTGTACTAAAACATCAAAAATTTAGAATCGTAGAAATTATAAAATATATCCGTGTTTAGTTTTATGTTCAAACGATGACTTTATTAAATAGGTATAAATAAATAGTATAATTTTGCTTTTTTACTAAAATTTTACGATAAAAGAAAACCATAAGTGAAAGCTAGAGTAATTGAAAAAAAATTAAAGTAAAAATTTTAAAAAACAAGCTTTTATAAACGCGCTAATAAGAACAAAATAAACTTTTCCTTTTAAAGTTTTACTATCAACTAATACCGTCATTATACAATTTACATGATATAAAAGCTTAGATCAAATATGTATAAATCAAACGTATGTACAAAATTTTAGCTCAATCGGTTACTTAATTTTCAAGCAATTATCTTCTTAACAAGATTTTATACCAACAAACATAAATACAATATTAAATAAAAGCTTTTAAAAAGGATTTCATCAAAAATTCATTATTCAATCTTTAAAACAAACAAATAACGAGAAATTTTAATGTTTTTCAAATAGTAATTGATAATAATTAATTTAAAATACGTTCTATCAATTATACAAATTCGTTTTCATAAAAATAAATTTTTGATTATAAAGATAACAGAGTATTGAAGTAAATACGCGATATGTTTGACGGTGAACTCAACCAAACTTATCTGACCCACTTCAAACTTCAACTCCGATCCGCGGCCAAATACAAACAGTTTAACAAAGCCAATTAGATTTGTTAATATCGAGGTTAAAGTTTTAATATATACTTGATAGCTCCACGCGGGCACTATTGAAAGTGAATTATAGGGCGGAGGGCGGGCGTTTCCGGTGTCGCGACGGTGAAGCGCGGAAACCTGTCGGTTTCCGTTAGCGACACCCGTTTCCCATTACACATAGAGATTCCGCGAAACTCTATACAGCGGGGATTCATAACACTCAGTTACACTGCGCTGCGATACCGGATTATGGGATACAGCGGCATTCGAAACGTAAATCCGTTTGCGTTAGTCGTAAGTTGAATATAGTTATAGTGAACATTATGTAACTGTTTTACTACTACTAAAATATATAAATACAAAAATAATTATAAATGTTAATTTATCACGAAATCATCATAATATTGTGTTTTGGAAGAATAGGACGCTGATAAGCAATAATGTGTCAACCACTGATATATTCTGATGAAAAATGTTTAAAGTCATATAAACTTAATACGTACAGAAAATAGTTTTTTAATTTAATGTTTTGATTATTGAAGTATGTATTATTAGATAAAACTTTTGATAGTAACCAATCTGCTTTTATTTAATTATACCTTTTATCAAAGTAGAAAATAAAAAATACATATACTTCAACGAACAGATTAATAAAGAATATGTTTGACATCTTTAGACGCCACTTCCTCAAAATGAAGTCCGTGTGACTTGACACAGTATTGCCTATCAGCATCCAATTTTAGTATACATATACATTGAATATAAAATTAAAAGGGTAGAGTAGGTATATCTTTAAACATATGTAGCAGCACTTCATTTGCCGCCAAATAAAACAACATATAGATGCCACATGCGTGACGTAATTATTTATTAACACAAATATGCGTTATGCAAGCGACGTCATTTGAAACATGATATGCATAACACAAGAGCAACGTCATCGTTCTTAGAAACAGGATTTGCATGCCGCAAGCGTGACGTCAGCATTTTGAAACATTGAAGTTCTGATAAGAACTATATAAGACGCGTTTTATGAAACAGAAGCAGCATGCAATATTGCCATCGCTCTGAAAAGTGCAACGACAAAGTAGTTCTGAAAAGAACTGTTTTGTTTTATAATCTTCAATCTTCAAATCTTCATCGGGTGACGTCACACACACAACACAACTGTATCACTATATATGGCGAGTCGACACGGCGGTAATGCAGACGTCTTCACTTCGCGCGGCGCTGGAACCAAATGGCCGGCGCGACGCGCGCGGGGCATCTTTATAGTTCAACGGCAGTAAACGATTTCGCGTAAACAAGATTTACGCGGCGAATTGTCTGCACCAATAAGAAGGCCCAGACTAAAAGTGGGACTTGCTATTGGAATCTGTTTTTACTATTTTTGTACATATTTTATTTGCTATTTTTTTATTGGTTGATTACTTTTACATTTTTTGTATATATACCAGAACATTTTTAATAAATTCATTCATTCCTTCGTCAACATCAAGAAGTCTTTTATTAAGCAGCCTCGACACGCTCGCCTCTAAAGTGGTGACCCCGAAGAAGAACATCCCGAAGAAGAACATCTGGAAGAAAGTAATACAGCAAGCAAGAAAAATCTCTGCCGACGAATCCCTGCTCGACGGATCCCTGCTCGACGCATCCCTGCTCGACGGATCCCTGCTCGACGCATCCCTGCTCGACGGATCCCTGCTCGACGAATCTCTGCCCGACGAACCCTTGCTCGACGAAGAAAAATGGAGGACCAGAGCCAAGCCCAGCCACAAGCCTTCGCAACCACACCAGAAGTAGCGAGCATTGCGCTGTCCATGCGCATCCCTACTTTCTGGCGCGAAAATCCACGGCTATGGTTTATAAGCTTCGAGGCCGCGACCGAAGAACTAAATAGGAGTCAAGTTCAACTCACGCAGATGGTACTGGTACAACTCGATAAACCGGATATCGAACAAATATCCGATATCCTGTTCAACGTACCGAAGGAACAACAGTACCAGGCTATCAAAGCACGACTCATATCCGTTTACGAGGAATCTGACAGTCGTCAGTTTCAAAAGCTTCTTGCTGAGATGGAGCTAGGCGATCAGAAGCCTACACAATTACTACGTCGCATGCGAAACCTCGCAAGAGACAAGGTTTCTGATACAACACTACGCATGATGTGGACTAAGCTACTACCAGCTCACGTTCGCTCAGTCCTAGCCGTCAGCGAAACCTTCAGCTCGAAGACCACACTCGAAGAACTGGCGCTGCTCGCTGACAAAATGCTTGAGCAAACCCAGGAGGTAGCAACCGTCTCAACGCAACCACCTACAGTACCACCAGCGACGACTACGAATCAATCCGACACACAATTCCTCATTAATGAAATAAGAAAATTATCACTAGAAATCGCCGAGTTAAAAGCAAGACCGCCAAAACCCTATCATCGTCAACGTTTCCGATCTCGAAGTCCATCTCAACACCGATCCCGCACACGCAGCGACAATTCATCGTCACCTTACTGCTACTACCACCGTCGATTCGGTAGTCAAGCGAGACGCTGTACTACACCCTGCAGCTACAAAAAAGAAACATCGGAAAACTAGACCGAACGTTGGCTGCGGCGGAATCCGGCGTTCCTCATACATCATACCGCCTATTTGTAACAGACAAGAAAACAAGATTATCTTTCTTAGTAGATACCGGTGCAAACATATCCGTCCTACCTAGAAAGCAAGGCAAGACAACAACGCCGCTACCATTCAAACTATATGCAGCGAACAATACTACTATATCAACATATGGCGAAAAGACATTAGAACTCGATCTTAACCTACGACGACCGTACAAATGGAAGTTCATCGTTGCCGACGTGTCAAAACCAATACTAGGCGCCGATTTTTTAAATCACCATCAACTCATCGTAGATATGAAAAATCGAAGATTAATTGATGCAGTAACAAATTTAAAAATCAACGCTCCAGTGACATCCACAACTACGCCTACAGTACGCAGTATAGACATAAACAACTCGTACCACGAAATTCTATCCGAATTCCCCGGTACTACGAGACTAACAGCGATGCAACTCGAAACAAAAATCAAGGTCGAACATTACATCGAAACACAAGGCCCGCCTATACATTGCCGTGCAAGACCTATACCACCACATCGATATGAAAAAGTCAAAAAAGAATTCGAAAACATGATACAGCAAGGACTATGTAGACCCAGTAAAAGTCCATGGTCATCGCCACTTCATATAGTACCGAAGAAAAACGGCGATATAAGAGTATGCGGCGATTATCGACGACTTAATTCAATAACAAAACCCGACCGCTACCCCGTCCCGCGCGTCAAGGACTTTACACACCACCTGAGCGGGAAAACAATTTTTTCTACGATCGACCTCAACCGAGCTTATCAACAACTAAGCGTACGAGACGAAGACATAGAAAAAACCGCAATCATTACACCTATGGGTTTATTCGAATTTCCCCGTATGTGTCCCGGTTTAAAAAACGCGGGACAAACATTTCAACGCTTTATACACGAAGTACTCCGAGGACTAGACTACGTGTTTCCGTTCATCGACGATGTTCTTATTGCCTCATCAAACGAGACCGAACATCGTGAACACCTGCGAACAGTTCTAAGACGACTTGAAGAAAATGGCATTACTATCAATCCCGCCAAATGCAACCTAGGCCAGTCACAAGTCAAATTCCTCGGATACATAGTTTCACAAGAAGGTATTAAACCGCCTGAAGAAAAAGTAAAGGCAATAATAGACTACGCAAAACCTAAAACCATTGAAGAATTACGAAGATTTCTCGGTATGTTAAACTTCTATCGCGATCACATACCGAACGCCGCAACAATACAAGCACCGTTAAATGCGTATTTACACAACGTAAAAAAGCGAGACAAAACATTAATTGAATGGAATGACGAAGCGACTCAAGCATTCGAAGCGTGTAAGAAAAGCATCACCGAAGCTACCTTACTCGCTCACCCATCACATCAAGCTACTCTCGCTATATTCTCTGACGCATCCGACAACTCAGCAGGAGCCGTACTACAACAATACATCAATAATCAATGGCAACCACTCGGCTACTTCTCGAAAAAATTCTCAGATGCACAAAAGAAATATTCAACATATGACCGTGAACTCCTAGCTATCTACATGGCCGTGAAACATTTCCGCAAGACATTTGAAGGACGCCAATTAATAATATTCACCGATCATAAACCGCTAACATTCGCTATGAATAAAACTCAAACATCGAGCGAAACGCCACGACGAACACGGCAGCTATTGTTTATAAGCGAATTTACTACCGACATACGTCACGTGAGTGGAAAAAACAACATCGTCGCCGACGCATTAAGCCGCATAGAAACAATAGCATGCCCGTCTACAATAAACTACAGCGAGATAGCTAACGCGCAAGAAAGAGACAGCGACATTCATCAATTACTACAACAAAATAACCTATCATTCAAGAAAGTCAATATACCGAATACCGATACAGAAATATACTGCGAAACATCTACATCTCATATACGACCTTATATACCCGAACAATATAGAAGAGAAGTCTACAACAGCGTACATAATATAAGTCATCCCGGAACACGAACAACGCGCAAACTACTCACAAAAAAATTCTTTTGGCCGTCAATGAACTCCGACATCGCTAAATGGACAAAAAGTTGTATTAACTGCCAGAAAAGCAAAATACAACGGCATACGTCAAGCGAACTACAGTCATTCCCGCCAACCGACCGCTTTCAACACATACATATAGATATAGTCGGACCGCTGCCTACTACCGCGCAAGGACATCGCTATCTACTTACAATGATAGATAGACATACTCGCTGGCCAGAGGCGATACCTATAGCCGACATATCAGCTGAGACAGTCGCACAAGTCATCTATAAACATTGGATAACACGATTCGGATGTCCCGCCACACTAACAAGCGATCAAGGCCGACAGTTTGAAAGCAGTCTATTCAATAATTTAATGAAAATATTGGGAATAAACAAAATCCGTACTACGCCATACCACCCGCAAAGCAACGGAATCGTTGAACGCTGGCATCGTTCATTGAAGACTGCACTGCGCGCGAAACTATCGAACACCTGTTCGTGGAGCAATGAACTCGCTACAGTATTATTAGGACTGAGAGCCGCACTACGCACCGACACCGGCGTAAGCGCAGCCGAATTAACCTACGGCTACAATCTACGACTGCCTGGCGATTTTTTTGACGCAAGCACATCCACGTCTACCATGGATTATACGTACGTCGAAAAACTACGCGCAAACATCGCAGAAAATAGACCTCAGCCCTATAATACCCATCGAAACAATAAACACATCTTCGTGCATCAAGACCTACGCACATGCAGCCACGTGTTTATTAGAATCGACGCAGTTAGAACGCCATTACAAACACCATATGAAGGTCCATATCGAGTTGTAAAACGAACAGACAAAGTTTTTACAATTCAATTACCCGAACGTCAAACAAACATATCTATAGACCGATTAAAACCTGCATATGTGTTACAAGAAATAGAAAACCATACTGAACCTGTTACCAACCTTACCGTACCTTACCTCAAGAAAACCGTTACCAATGAAGAAACCAAGTTACCTGAAACCACGAACAACTTGAAGTCACAGCCTGTTAACAACAAAACAACACGATTAGGCCGCAACATCAAGTTGCCGGTACGTTTCACTTGAGGGGGACTCCTGTAGCAGCACTTCATTTGCCGCCAAATAAAACAACATATAGATGCCACATGCGTGACGTAATTATTTATTAACACAAATATGCGTTATGCAAGCGACGTCATTTGAAACATGATATGCATAACACAAGAGCAACGTCATCGTTCTTAGAAACAGGATTTGCATGCCGCAAGCGTGACGTCAGCATTTTGAAACATTGAAGTTCTGATAAGAACTATATAAGACGCGTTTTATGAAACAGAAGCAGCATGCAATATTGCCATCGCTCTGAAAAGTGCAACGACAAAGTAGTTCTGAAAAGAACTGTTTTGTTTTATAATCTTCAATCTTCAAATCTTCATCGGGTGACGTCACACACACAACACAACTGTATCACTATATATGGCGAGTCGACACGGCGGTAATGCAGACGTCTTCACTTCGCGCGGCGCTGGAACCAAATGGCCGGCGCGACGCGCGCGGGGCATCTTTATAGTTCAACGGCAGTAAACGATTTCGCGTAAACAAGATTTACGCGGCGAATTGTCTGCACCAATAAGAAGGCCCAGACTAAAAGTGGGACTTGCTATTGGAATCTGTTTTTACTATTTTTGTACATATTTTATTTGCTATTTTTTTATTGGTTGATTACTTTTACATTTTTTGTATATATACCAGAACATTTTTAATAAATTCATTCATTCCTTCGTCAACATCAAGAAGTCTTTTATTAAGCAGCCTCGACACGCTCGCCTCTAAACATACATACAGCCTAACATAGGTCCTCCTCTTTTTGATGTTAGTTAAAAAAATAGGCTATTCAAAATAATTATCCTACGCAGACAAAGTGTCAACGACCAACCAGTATTACTAGAAGTCTCAAATTTTTCAACCAAATAAATAGAAAAGTTTCAAAATAATAATTACAGTACGAATCATAACCGCATGAAATGGTGGTTACAATGCTTATAGCATTGAAATGTATCTCCGATTAGTACTCTTGGTACCAGTGGAGGAAATGGCACGAATAATTATATCTATCTTTTTATTCGTAATTGTTTCAAGACTTCCAACTGCAAATATTTCAAATAGGTATATAATTTCAAGAGAGAACTTAAGGCGAGAATTACACTTGCAAGTTTTGCTTTCAGATGTTCGAAAAATTTACATAAGTTGTTTGTCATTGTTTTATACCTGAAAGAATTTACTGTCAGTGCCTTATTTTTGACATTCACAGCTTACTAAACGCTTACTACATTTCTATCAAACGTTAGTTTCCTGGTACGAGCCTTTCATATGCTTAAAAGAAGACTCCAACCACTTTTTATTTAAGTACAAATATTGTCAAAGAAAATAAAAAACTTTTATATATTTCCTTTTATCGGTAACTAAGTTACAGAGTTGGTTTATAGCAATTACGAGAGTACAACTTACAAGTATAATTGACGAATTTGGACGGTTATTCTTCTTTTAAATAACCTAAAAGTATCTTTGGCATTGCGCAAATGTAAACACTTTATTTTCAGTTACACAACTACGCCGAACACTTTTTAATCGACAATTCGTTTGTGTCAAGTCAAAGCAAGCAAGGAGTGCTTGATTTCAAATTGATTATATGAAAATAAAATATTGACTGGTGTATGACTGGCAACATGAATTACCTATTTGGCCAACGCCTTTTTTTGTTTTTGCAAGGGAAGTCTTCGAAAAGATACCATATTACTGGAGAGGAGATCGGGTTATGTGGAGATTTATAATACTGTAGGACATTTGTAGACTATTAAACCGTGCTTTAGTATATACTAGCTTCCGCCCGGGGCTCACCCCGCGTGCTATGTTGATAAAAAACAGTCATATGTTATTCTGATGTATAAACTATAAAGATTTATCAAAATCTGTTCAATTGTTTTTGCATGAAAGAACAGTAAACGTCCATACGTTCATCCAAACATTTATTCATACAGTCGTCCATACAAAAATGGATTCGTCCTTACAAATTATTAACAAAACGTAAGATAAACGTAAGCTACATAAATATGCAATACAAAAAAACACATCTATAACTTTTTGCAGCCAGTGTTTCTCAATATTACGTAAAAAGAAATGTTTGTTACTAAACGTCGCCCACGGCCTTGTCTTTAATGTTCTAGCAACCGGGATTTGTAGATATACCGAAGAAAGAAAAACTAAAATATTACAGAAAACTTAATTCTTTTTTTAAACTAGTCGGTTTCCACGACTTCATCTGCATAGAAACTTTAAGCCATTTCACTCCTTATTCCTTCTTCAAGGTCCAATTTTTACACCAAATTCATTAAAATTGATTTAGCGGTTTTGATATGAAAACATTATAAATATATAGATGTATATCCGCTCGGATATACTTTCGCATTTATAATCATCATCATCATCTACATAGCATTTTTCCGGTTATACCGGGGTCTGATTTGTATTCTAGCCTACTCGTAGATATTGACAAGTTACTTATTTTGGCCATCAGATTGCCATCTGACCTCCGCAAACTCTGAAGACAAGCCTGTAGCCACTTAGACTAGAATAATTTCGAACATGCAACCGTCGGTGTTAGAGGTAAATTCAGCACCACTACACCAGAGCAGTCGTCATACTTTCACATTTATAATATGAATAGTACGGAATTGTATAATATTCAATATTAATTATTAATATTCATTTAAAGTTCATTATGATGAGGAAATTAATTAATAACTTCTATTAATTATTTGAATGATTGCAAACGATTAATGAATAGCGTTGAGTTATTAATGAGATTCAATATAAGTTTTATGTAGAGATTTAAATGGATTTAATAAAAATAGATGACTAATATTTTTTTAATACATTTTGTATTAACGAATAATTATATTTTATATATGAGTTGCGATGGCCCAATGGCTACAACATCTCTATCTCAACCAATGATCAAGGCTTCAAATCTCGGCTAGCACCGCTGAGTTTTCAAGTGCTGAATTTGTGTTTAAATTCATCTCGTGCTCGGTGGTGAAGGAAAACATGATGAAGAATACATGTACAGGGAGAAATTCTGACACATGTATATCCGCCAACCCGCAGTGGAGCAGCGTGGTAGATTAAACTCACGTATCACAATAAAATTTACTGTTTTACAATCACGTAGATATGAGTAATGTAGTTTCAATTGATCTACTTTTATTTTTGCAGCGTACAATAACAAATACCTGAAGTGAAATTCCTATTACTCTTTCAATCAGAAGAATAAGTATCTCTTAGTGTTTAAATAACCTCATTTTGACATGTTTTAAAGAGCTAAACGTATTTGTCAATTTAATAGATAAAATATGTTACTCGTTTTTATCAATATCTGCAAAAAATACCTTCAATAAACAGCATGTCGCATATCAAAAGTCGAACGCATGAGTGAACGGGTAGAGCCGTGACAGATGAATTTTACTGGATTTGATCGAACAGAAAGCGTACCGAGACGCAGTTTTCTCTCGAACGAGTCTACCTAAAAGGAGTTGTGAAAATATTCTCATGTAGTATCCGAACGCACTGAAAGTTTAATGCACCGAAATATTTTGGGGTAAGAAATCTTTTCAAGTGACAAAATCAATTTAATATGACAATTTGATCTTTATAGATTTATTTAAATTTTTTTATT
Organism: Hypolimnas misippus; assembly: GCA_037950945.1. Lineage (NCBI taxonomy): Eukaryota > Metazoa > Arthropoda > Insecta > Lepidoptera > Nymphalidae > Hypolimnas > Hypolimnas misippus. Next base: position 6,844,036 of record JBBEEQ010000024.1, read on the forward strand.
ACACTATATACATTAAGCGCCGTTATTAATAGGGATTTTTTTCTTATCAAAATGGTTACCTGCCCGCTCTCAAGGGTTGAGATCAAATGCTCTGTGCTAAAATCAGTTACCTGTCAATATTTGAACTACTATAAAATAATTAGCAAATCCTTGTATAACCTGGTATAAGTATAAAACATCTATATACGTTAAAAAACTCTTAAATATTATCGTCACCAAAATATTGCTCGAAAATAATAATGATTTATCGTTCTAGAAACATTGGTAAGATTTATACCGAAGTATTAAATAAAGAGAATATCAATCTAGCACGAATTCTCATTAAAAGTTAAAAGTAAATTCAAAGTTTAACAGTAGATATATTCGCTCAGTTATCGTCTTTGCAATTAAATTTTAATCCATATATACTAAAAGTGAAAGACTGAAAGTGTTATAACTGAAAGATAATATTAAAAACTGTATTCTAAAAAAAAATATCAATTATGCTTACAATCTTATATTATATATTAAACAAATTAGAAAAGTGTTAATAAACAAATTAAAAGAACTTAAGAAATATATTTGACTAAAAATCATTGCAATACAAATATCTAATTTAAAACATTCACGTTTCAAAGTTATTAGTAAAGGCTCTCTTTTTGATATAATATGTCTTAATTCTGAAGTTTAATAATACGCTAATAGAATCTTCCAGTGACGTCATTTCATTTTTAGTGTCTTTGTCACAAAAGTAATGGATTAAACGTAACCGTTTCAACCAAATAAAACGCGAACAGGGTTTTTCTTTTATTAAAAGATATTAAAGGAAAGCATCGACAAATCTCTGTTCAAAAGCCTACGTCAGACCATTACATCTTCACGAACTTTAACAGTTCTAATCAAATATTTTCTTCTTTATCTATTCTATTAACAGCATTGTCTACTAAGTAAAAACTATATTTATGTATTTTTCAACGTTCTATTGGTACATAAATTAATCGTTGTTTCTACTTGAGCAGAAATAGAAGGAAGGAGGCGAAGACATGACTGTCTCCTGTCATCAGCGCAGCGCACATCACGAACACCCGATAGGATATTTTACAGAATGTTTTAATGAGGTGTATATCCTAAGCAATAAAATCCGACCAAGCGTGAGTAGAATGTCTGTGATATCGTGTTACGAAACTCTTATTTCGTGAGTTTGACTTTCTCGCTAACTAAGAGTTTAAAAAATGATTAAAAGTCAATTTTCAGTTTTCGCTTAGAGCAGACTAATTCAAAATATGTATGGGTAAGCTGTATGAAAGCGCCTACATAATTCTCTTAGCTGCCGGGCGTGCCTTGTGTCGTGACTTTGTAGGTTTATACGCATCGTTGCGCTGCCGCGCTCTACTAGAAGTCGAGTGATTGCGTACTACCGGCTTCGCTTCAACCGCAGTGAAACCCGAAACCACTGCCCTGTGTCTAGTTAATATTATATGTGATAAAATCAATCGTTACTATTTCTTTTCTAGCTGAATATTGAGAACCATTCTTCTAACGTACGGTCAAAAGCCAACTAAAATTCGGCATTCAGATAATGCAGAGTAATAAATTTTTTACACTTCATATATTACGAATTCATGAGTCTTGCAAAATCTAGATGGAACGATGAAGATATTTTGGTTCCAAATAAAAATTTAGTAGAAGAAATTGTGTAATATAAAATACGAGGAATATAAAACCCGAATAGCGGGAACATAAAATATATTAAGAAGTAGTAAATTAAAAGTCCAGAACCTATATTTCAAACGGTGATTTATGTAACGTATTTCATTGTTTTCTTCCTTCGAAGTTGATTTAACTGAAAAATGTTGCGAACGGCGTATTTAAGTTGAATACAAAGAACGACTTTGATTTCGAGTTTTCAATACAGGGTGATTGACAGGTTTAGCTTTAGGTGTAAATAGCATATTTAGTACAACTGTAAAAATTTGTCTATCCAAAAACAGGAAGATTTTTAAAAAAGAAGATTCTTAAAGCCGTTGTCATTTTTATCTATGCTATACAATATTCAATCGTGAACCGTCTTTAATGATTTTTTTTAATGCTCGAAGTCTCGCCCTATTTAAAATTGAATGGAAAAATTCACCACTAATTGAATTATCGGTTTTTATTTCAAACAGTTATCACATCATCAAATTACAAAGCCTGTTATCGATTCAATTAACAATCATTTTACATTTTATAAATAGTAAAATTAAGTTTGAGATAAAAATTAACATAATAAAAGGAATCTCGTTCAATATTTATAGTATATATAAGATAATATTTTATACTCTAAACATAACAAAATGGCGCTATTAAATAACCTGCAATTTTCATAGGTTTATCATACTAGTATTGGTTCTTACGACTACGTCTATGTAAAAAAAATATTTCTTTAAGAAATAATGTGTTTTCTTTCCGTAATTTTCTGCCCTATGTACTTAGAGTCACTATAAAGACGAATTTGTAAATTGAGAATTCAAAAGTGCTTTAATTTAATAGAGTATGTTTTAAATTTGAATTATACTTTGGAGAAGAACATTTTTTACACAACACAACTATTTTTTTACCGATAATAAATGAGTTTTCATATTGTCTCTAAGTACACTTATCTATATCTATACCACACAATCTATATCTACACCAAAATTCATTACAATTTATTAAGCACTTTAACTGTGTAACGTAACAGGCAAACATAGACAGACAGGATTATTTTTGACATTTATAATATTAATATAGATTGGACGTTTCTAAAAATGATTAATATAATTGGCACAACTAAAAGCCACGAAACAAAGAATCGAATTCAATCAAAATGATTGATTTAAACCCTATGCTGATACAAAGTGGTTTGCAAATGTAAAAATATAAAAATACAACCGTAAAATATCAAGCACCAAGAAGGTTATAAATTCGTACGCATTGAATATTTACTTGGGAGTCCCGTATATTTTACCTCCAGAAACAGTTTTTATTTATTTTAATTTTCATCCTACTGTACTGTCCCAAAAAGATCGTTATGTCTTTCAAATGTGTATATGTATGGACGTGTGTATATGTTTTTATTTTAAGAGACACTAAATGAAAGAAAAAGTTAAGTAACAGCCTGCAAATATCCCACTGCTGGACAAAGGCCTCTTCTCCTATTAAAGAGATGGTTTAAAGCTTAATCCACCATGCTGCTCCACTGTGGGTTGGCGGATATACATAGCTTAGATTTTATCCCGGCACATGCAGGTTTCCTCACGATGTTTACTTTCACCACCCAGCTTGAGATAAATTTAAACACTAATTTAGCACATGAAAAATCAGTGGGTTTAAATCTGCGATCATCGGTTGAGATCGACGTGTTCTTACCAATAGGCCATCTCGGCTCTCTTAGAGACACTATGTAGCCTTAGTGACTTGATGAATTTAAATATTATATGGAATAATATTCGTTTTTATATTATTATAGGAATGATTTGACAAACACGTTGGCTCAATGGTCACTGCAACTGACTAAAGCGCTAACGGTCGCGGGTTCGATCCCCGCTCGCGGCAAACGTCTGTATTGGCCATACAGATGTTTGTCGTGGTCTGGGTGTTTGTGTTAGTGTTGTGTGTGTTTCCGGACCCCCGACAAAAGGTCATAATATCTTAATGGGGGCCGTTGAGTGCGATGCGTTTATTTATTTATTTATTATTATTTATTAATGATATGGAGATTTTCATTGCAATATATTATAATAATTAATTATTTGCTTCATTGTACACTTAAAACCATCCCTAAGGTTTAAGACCACGTTTTGACAATAGCTAAGTGTATTTATTATTAAATAAAGCACTTAACAATCTATATTCTTCTCCAAGATGAAATTTATCTCTATACCAAAGTACATCACAATTGGTGCATGAAATCGTACCAAACGCATAGACGTAGATTTAGACAGTTACTTTCACATTTATAACCGTAGTATGTTACATTTTTAATATTTTTTAGTAAATATAATAAATATAAGTGCGTAATATATTTATAAAGATATTTTTAAGCAGTCACTCGACTTTTCATTAAAAAAATAAAGGTTTACGTATAATAAATATAATATTATTTGATGTCGAAGAGTATTTGTCATTTATAATCTATCTCCCCGGATTGCAGTCACATTGCGAGCGTTAAGCTTAAAAGCAATGCAGTAGATTCGAGGATTTTTTCATACTAACTGCAAAGCCTTTTAGCGTCAGTGCAAGTGAGTTTTAAGAATTATCGAAACGCATAGTTTGCGAAAAAATAGTTCCTTACTTGTTAAACAAAAATAATAAAAACTATACAATATTTTTGTAATTTCTTACAAAACAGGAAATTGGAAATTTTCTACAATTTTTACAATGTGTGGAATCGAAAAAATACCATTTTTAAATCAAAATCATAATCAAATAAATATAGTATTGAATATTTGTGAAGAGGCAGACATATAAATATAAGGAACAAAATTTAAAAAGTAATGACACCGTAAAAGATAAATTGTTTACTTTGCGGAATCGGAGCGGGATATTTAGACTAAGTAGTTGCAGAAAATTTTACTTAGAAAAGTAAATTTTTTATTTACTAATGCAACTATTTTATCATTATAAACTACTTTAAATGTTTAATATTTAATAATTTTAAATTTAAAAGAGTTAAGGTACTTAATAGATAAAATTCATATCTATTCAAAATATAGAAGCAAGAAAATATAAACTTTGTTATTCATAACGAATGTGAAACTTTGATTTAAATGCTTATGCACGTGTTTAAAACGTTTGACTTGGTTATAAAACACTTCGGAATTTTAGGTTCAAGTTTCATTTAAGCACCCTTTTCGTAGAAGCGTGCCGTACACTGCCGCTGGCGTATTTACTGAATGCATAAAAGTGATATCATAACGTTTTCAAAGCAGAAAACTTCAAGAGATATGCAAACGAATAAGTGAGTTGCCCAAAACAGTACGAGCAAAATAGTTTTCTAGTGAGAAGTTCGGTGTCTGTTTGTTCATTATATTACATACGTATGATTATATTACTTTTTTAAATAAAAGCTTTTATCGCCATAACTAATCGTAATAATACCTTTTTATTGCCCGACGCGACGTTTCGACGAGATCATCGTGGTCTCGAGCAGCTCGTGACGTGATTATGATTATATTAATTATATTGTGTACAACACTCAGACCTAATCTTTTATACGCGAACGAATAGTTTTTAAAATTTGTTTATAGACCAACTATACTTTTCAATTTTTAACCCACTTTAATGCAGTGGATTTTTTAAGTTCGACTCGATAATAACTCTTTTAAAATCATTTATACATAATGTATTTTTAAGTCTGTAGTAAACTGTATAGTCAGGTGTTTGCAATTAAAATTTTTCTATTTATCTAATGTATACAAATCTCTAAGAATGGAAAGCAGCTGTAGCAACTTGCACAATAAACGTTCGAATGAATGACATTTTATAAGGAGAGATCGATTTTATTCTTTTCTTAACATTCTAGAGCAAGAAAATCAACTCAGGCTTCACGCTTGCTTTGGAACTTTTCTATATTAAAACTTAATAATATATTTTGTTTTGAAACTTCAAACTCTTATATTTTCAGGCTTTAGTCATATATGCTTACAAGATTTATGAAATCTTTATAATTATTTTGTCTTTCACTTTACAAAGTTATAACGAAGGCGAAAATTGTTTGCTATAAGCCTTATTCTTTACATTAAAATTATAAAATACTATGTTTTTCTAAAAAAAGCATTATCTGTACACTTGCAGCATATTATCGAAATACTTTTAGCTCTAATAAATTATTATAAACCGATAATCTTTTCCACAATATTTTGTGCATTTCATTTTTGGAAAAACATAGTCGAATGATGCCATCGGTGCTCATGTTCTTATCTAAATAGTACAAAATCCAGTATTACTATAATAATTCTAATAATAGATAGTTTTAATAACGGACCTTTCTATAAGTAAATGTTAATTAGAAATTCCATCTCAAAATACTGGTAAAATCAATAACCGTTATACAAAATAAATTAGAAACTATAATAATAATAGCCATATTTAGAATTCCGAAAATCGCGAACGACAAACTCGCACGAATAATTAATTTTCCATTACGCCAGGCTTCTCTAATATGATTCCCCACAATTAGCGCCTATGTTATCAAGTTTTATAAATTAATTTTTAAATTAAAAAATAATTTTAAACAATACTCAATTATTAATCCAAAGTACTGAACTAAATTTAAATACAATTTGTTAGGGACCAATCTGAGAGTATACCATTGCAAATACAAATTGTAACGAGTATTAATAAAGTTTGAAAATATACTCATGTATTAATCTTTTTTCATCAAAACGAAGAAAACGATCATGAAATATTTATATAAATTTAAGATAAGAAAATGCTTGTTTATCTGTCTAATGGAGCTACAATCGGACACTACCTGTTCGATTAACTACGTTATTACGTTATTCGATTATTAGTAATTTGAATGAGAAAGGTAGACTCTAAAACATCACGCTACAAGTTTGAAGCAGTGACAGTAAGTCACCTAATCTATTAAATACCATAATATATCCTAACTAATATTATATGTAATCGCGCATGTAAGTTTTTTCATTTCAATTAATCAATTGATCAACATAAAATTTCGTATTCCGATTTTCAGAGGTATGGAAAAAAACATATCCTTTTATCCAGAAAAATGTTTCACAGATATGGAAAAATCTTTTAGACATTTGTCCAGCATAACAACTCAGCTAATTACAAACAAACATAAACGATGTAGCGAGTACAATTGGTAATTATATGTATATGTTGGAGGTCAAGGATATAATTAATCGAAACATCGTATGATCATCGGATTTCTGGACGGTAATTAGTTTCCTAGGAGCCAAAAACAATATTCAATATAAACAATCAAACATATTATTACTCCTAGCACAGAATATAATTTTAATGAAGGATAAATAATGTAATTTACTGTGACAAATAAGTTTCATTTGGTTGACCGGAAAGAAGAATCTTAATTGCTAGTAACTCAGAATTTAACATATTACATTACTAATATATTACGATTTAAAACGGTAACGTTGCCCAAAACTAAATGCTCTAACTAACACTGAGTTATAATGAATCTTCTATCGAAAAATAATTTAAATATTTAGTAAAGATCCTCAAACAATAAACTTTCTATTTATTTACTTTCGGGATCCCAGAGGAGCCGTTTTCAGGTGAAACACATGACCACGATAAACACTCGTGTTTATGTACATTAGGTCACAAACTTATTCTTAATGCGGGTAGTTGTAAAAGAATTGTTTTCTAAAAACATATATGTATGTATACGAATAAGTGAACACGGTGAGTTATAGTTTCATTATTTCCATTACAGTTCGATATTTTTTGAGTGATCACTTGGCTTTGATAAATACTTAAATCAATAAAAATATACCAAATTTTCCAAAAGAAATATGTAAGTTCACGCGTTTATTTTAAGAGTAGCGTGTGTTGCTAAACATCTAAGCATTTAAAAATAAATAATACGAGTAGCTTCAAGTGACCGCAACTGCCATTTCTCATCATCTGACACATTGAAGGAAATTTATAAATATCCATTTGAAGTGAACCGACCAACCGATGATTTCAATATCCAACAACAAACGCTTTCATTTGAAATACACATTACACAAGAGTAAATAAAAACCCGTCTAACAAATACATAACGAAAATCCGAACTGTAATATCTATTCGTAATCTTTTGATTCTCTCTGAATGATGTGAATGTGATTGAACTAAATGTGGAATTTTATATTATTATACCAAAATTTAGGCTTTTATAACTTAGACTTCAAAATTAAAAAACACTATTTCAAAATTATAAAACACTGTTGACAATATGGGCGCAGAGCTGAAGTAAAGACAAACATTGAGACACACGTCTCACATTCACATTCATCAGAAAAAAAAATGTTGTGTTTATTTATTTTAACAATTTTGCGAATATTTAAGAATTAAATAATTTTTAAAATGTCTATATTGAACCAGAAAGACTCTTGATATATAAGATATTATATATATGTTAATAAAATTACAGCATAGTATTTACAAAACAGAAAAACTTACTATTGACTGAGAAAGACTTGATTTATTTTAATCAAAGTAGAATAATACTATTTAAACTGGAAAATTTATAACCCACAACTTAATTTTCGAATCGAATAACACAAGTATTTTCATACGAATACCTCCTACCTATATTATACGTAAGTTATACAGACATAATTTAGGTACTTTTAATTTAAGCAAAAGATCTGTTGAGCTTATCAAATCTATGTGTATATTTGGTTTTAAGTATGAGAAACTAAGTTAAAACACTTCAATTAATCCTAATATTACAAATAAGTAGGTAAGATTTGTACGTTTGAAACGAATAAACTAAAAAAAAACCGCTTGAACGATTGCAATATAATTTTACAGCGATATAGTTTACATCTTTTGAAAGGTACTACAGGCTGTAAGCTACTTTTAATTCCGAAAAAATGCATAGTCCTTGCGGGCCTGCGCTGTTAACTGGTGCGGGATATAACCGCATACCACGAAGACAAATAGCGGGCGAAATGGTAGTCTTATAAAAATTCTAAAAAGATTTTTACTGAATTGTTTTGAAAATAATCTTTACATTTAAAGAGTCTCAAAAAATAGTATTGTTGTTAAATTGCAAAATAAAATTAATCGTAATATATATTGAAAATCTCGAAAATTATGAAAATATGAAATGTTATGCCAAATACACATAAACTTTTTGAACAATTTAGGTGGGAAAACATCATTACTCTTGGTGACAAATGCATTTAATTTAGACTTGCATTCGACCACAGACTAAAAACGATTTGAAATTGTTTAGCACTAAAAATAATAATAATATTCATAGGTACAAATATTTTGTTTGAAATGTAAAAGGGCTACTATTGACATGATTGCGAGGTCGCTTAACTAGGGGACTAGGGGTTGGGTTGGCATCAGCTGCGTGTCTTTGATATCAAGATGAGTCGAGATGAAAAAGGCGTCTGATTCCTAATTATACAAAAAGTTCGGAATAGGAGTGGCCTAAATTAAGATAATGGTAAAGAATAAATAAAATAAATACACAATACAAACAAAATAAACAACTAAATATTTTAATTAATTAAACGATAATATGTGATAAGTATTCATTTTAACCACACAAAAATCTGTAGAATAGTATTGTTTTTTTTTTTTCAAAATTTGTATTTTTATGTAAATAACTTTAACATTACTCGTATTGTTTACTCTTAAATTATGTATGTACCTTGTGCATATTAGTAGCTGTATAAGTACAAGTACAACTGACGTAAAGCAATGAAATCCTCGAGAGGCGAAATAAACGGGCAACTGCGATCATAAATCATGCTCCCCTCCGCAGCCAACGTTATTAGAATTGGTTTCCCGTTGGATTAATTAACATTGTTATGAGAAAGTAAAATAATACTAATATCATCATTTGAACCTAAAATTTAAAACCACAAATTGATGTTCAAAACAGACAGAATAATATGTTGAGTTCATTTCTGTAATCACCTTTTAGCGTGTAGTTTCGCGATACAAATCCCTTTTATGTTTTAAAAATATTTTCTTTTGTGTTATATGTTTCGACGATTCGTAAATGTTCGTAAAAGTAAAAACATTCTACTAGAATAAAAGTACATTTTGATTTTGATCAAAAATAGTAAGCTGTTTTAGACTTTAAGGAAACATTGATTAGATAAAGTGGATTGTGAAACAGCATGAAACTCCGTCATTAACTATCCAAAGGCTTTTGCTAGTTGGCTCGATCCTCCTCTAAAGACTTTAATCATCAATGTTCTAATTAAACTCTATTCTGTTAAACCTCAATCGGATTACGACAGCGAGGGTGATTTGATCATCTCAACGTACACTTACTGTATGTATACTTACTATGCTATGAATATATATTTTTGTTTAAATTAAGGCCTTAGTAATTATAAGCAATTTTATTACTTACTGTAAATGTGTTTCGATGTTACTATGAGAATAAAAGTTTGGCATTTTTTGGTCACCTGATTTTTGGAATTGTAATAATAAATTCGAATCGATATGGCATTATGATTTAAAAAATTGTGTAGCCATCTTTTAATATTAAAGTACAAGATAAAATTGAAAATTAAAAAAAAAAAAAAAACAAAAAATCAATCTATTCATTAAAACCATTTCAACGAGCCCCAAAACGATACTTCAGCTGCAAATTGGTGACTTGTATATCCTGATGATTCTAGATAACGTTGCGGCATCGGATCAAGGTTACTCAATTAAGTAATTGGATATCATTAATAGTATAGTAAATTTTAAATCGATTAGACCAGCGATATTAAGATGCTCAAATCTTTTGAACAACTAGAAAAGGGTTGAGATTCTTCAAACTTCTGAAAAAATCTTTGTAAATTATAGCTAAGAATCACATCGCTTACATCAGAAATTGTCCAATTCGTTAGGGAACTGCGATGACAGATACACAGAGATACAGATTCAAATGTCAAACGTATACCACTTCTCTTTTTTGGTCGGGTGTTTTGTTAAAAAATGTCCAATAAAAAATATATAAAATAAAAATTTATATTTAATGCCTATTTTAAATTAACATTTAAAATATTTAATTTTTCATATCTTAATACGCATTTTTTATGCTTTCCTAAAAAATTATCATTTAGGAATTAGCTGATTTTAAGTTATATATTCCTAATAGCTTCGTAATATATTCCAATATCTGATACATTTTCGATCTGAACACTGCATGAAAGTTATAATGTTAGATATATCATATTTGCATAATGTATTGAATTCACGGCCGAAAACCATTAAGCTTGATTGAAATGCATAATTATTCTTCTCGTTAATCAGTTCTATATCATGATTTTTAAAATATTAAATATAAATGTATATATATAGATAGTATATAGATACAGTATTTCTTTATAATCGAATAGTATTTGGATTACCGAGCTTTTTTTGGTATTTGTTTGTTTGGTAAATGCTATTTTTTTGGAATAATTTATATTTCCTAAAAATAAAACCTAGCTAGATCGATTTATTGCCCCCGAAATCCTTTGCATACTAAATTTCATAAAAACTGTGAAGCCTAGAGAAAGAAGTTCAATGGAAGGCTTAGATAAATTTTAATCAGCACTTATATTTTCGTAATAACAATTTTGTTGTACGATACAAAATATTTTCGTTCGTATCGTAATAAAACAATTTTACCTAAATAAAAGTATTCGTATTTCGAATGCTAATTACATATCGCGGTATAAAAATTAGATGAACGTGTCAATGTCTTCTATGTAATGGCAAAACAATATAATTTAACATTTCACTCATTCTAAAAATAAAGGTATACTTAGTATTAAAACCTCTATTCTATAGAACTATAAAACGTATTATGAGTACCGTTAAATTAGGAAAAAGTAACATTTTTTAAAACGTAGATACGTTCATCTGACTCTTATACCGCGATGTACATGCAATTGCCTGAAGGACATGTCAAATAGAAAAGTAATTAAAAAAGTTACAACGAGCTCAAATTTAAATATGTGAAATATTTGAATCCATGAAAATAAAAACAAATGTTAAAAAAGTGATTGCGTTTTTTTTAAATTCATCATTGCGGCTAAAGAAGTACGAGAGTTGGAGCTCTTTTAAGTGATACTCAGGAAACACTAATTGGGAGCCACTGACCTAAACGTTTTTTTAACATTTTAACACAAGCGAAAATAATGAAAAAATCTATATTGGTATCTTGTTATTTGGTATTATCTTATTATTTCATCAAATAATAAAATACTAATTTAAAAGTTAAGTGTTTATTCCACGATCGCTAGCGGAAAGTAAAGTACGAGTATATTCTCATCGAATTTCTTAAAGCGCGTCATGCTAAGTGATAGATCAACTGGAGTGTATTCCAAAAATATTTAAGACGAGTTATTTTTGGTATCAGAGACGATGAAGGGAAATCTATTTTAATTTAAACAAAATTGATGGATTGACTTATTCATATTGTTATATTTTATACATGATTTACGAATATTTGTAAAATGTAAAATGGACATTCGTTAATATTGATTGAATAAACAATAAACTATAATTTAGTCTATAAGATACCTAATTTTTAAAAATATACATTTAAAAAATAACAAGACCTGAGTAATTAATAAAATTAAATACCAACTGTCTAATAACAACTTCTACCATTTTAAATCAGTCAAACTATTTTGGCGGCAAGATGTCTATGTAAAGGACATGCTTAGTTACCTACGTACATACAAACATATATAGATAGGTACGCGCAAAAAATGTTACCCTCCTTCTGGGTCAGTCTGGTGAAAACAATATTTGCTCTTCGCTCAATCCATTAGTAGCTTCGATAACCTAAATTAAACTTTTTATAGAAAATTATGTTTTCATCAAAATCAAATGATATACCTATCCTTTTAATTTAATAAATTATAATATAATAACTGTGTAACTGTTTCAATTAGATTATTTTTAGATATTTAAAAATATATCGTCAACTTAGTCGTTCACGACAAATGATGTATATATGTAGTTATTCTTCTGCTTCCTTTCAATAAACTAACAAGTGAAAAGAGTTTAGTTTGTTTCATAAAAAAAGACAAAAGGACGAAAACAATAAGGTCAAGGTCACGTTATTACAATTCCTATCCTTACCCTAAATTCCTATCAACCACTGCTCTGTGCTTCTTAGTCGCTAAAATACTCGTACATTATTTAAATTGGAAAGTTATAGAAATAAATGTAACTTTTAACATTTTCAACCGACTTGAAATTGGAGGAGGTTTTCAGTTCGTAGCATATTTTTCTTTATGTCTGTTAACTCATAACTCCGTTATTTTTTCACCGATTTTTAATTATTTTTTTTTGTTTGAAAGGACATGCTTACAGATTGGCCCTAATCGGAATCGATTTAGTAATTTAGTATAAATATCGAAGTAACTGGTACGAATGTGTCGTCTAATTTAACGAAATTCCAAATTTTGCATATAAAATTGGTTTCTTTTATTAAATTCTGTGTTATATGCATACATGGATGCTGATAAGCAATAATATATTAACCCACAAAGAGTCGTATTAGGAGAAATTGATGTATTCTGATAATGTTATGTATTTAACATTATTAAAAAAAATAAAGTCATCTAAACTGATTGAGTATGAAAAAAGTTTCTAAATTTAATGCTTCGAATATTTAGGTGTGACCAATATTTTGCAATATGCAATAAAATTAAAAAATATATATATATACATATGTATATATTATTACATTTTTTTATTATACCAATCTGCTTTTAATATGTGATACCTTCTATCAAAATAGAAAAGAGAATATGGTTCTTCTTGGTCGAACCATCTATCCGAACCGGTAGTAGCTTTATACTAAAAAGACTCATTTGTAACTTGACGGTTCAAAAGCAATTTAAAAGCCTACTTGAATGAAGTGTATACAGATAAATATATAGATATATTTTTTTAAATAAATTATTAAGAATAAAATTTGACATCTTTAGACGCCATTTTTTCAAAACGAAGTCCGTGGGGCTTGACATAGTATTGCTTGTCAGCGTCCACATATTGTTGTTAATACTTTAAATCTTTCACTCGATAGCATTAAGAGTGTTACAGCAGATAAATCAGGATGGCTGCAATTACGATTGAACGCCATCGATTGCGTCGCTTCGATAGCTTTATTGGCAGGATTTGTATTGAGCGTATCGCTCGACTCACTGATGCGGCCTTCATTGTACGGACAATAAGTCATGTCACAGCATACCATAACGCCTGTTTATAACCATCAGTTTCCTTCATTTTTATTTTTCTATATTTTCAATATGTCATTCGACGTGAACGTTAGTTACGACAGACTAATTTAATTCGCTACTATATAATTAGTTAAAATTTTAATTTGGCGTCGAAACCATGGGTTCCTGGAGCGTGGAAGCAAAAATGTTTTATAAAGAACTGTCTTCTCGCTTCGTCGAAACTACAGGTGACCGAAGGGCTGGCGGCCTTAGCACCTTAGCCAGCATATCAGCTTGGCCATTTAAAAAGATAAAGCCGCGAGTGCTTTGCTTACCTCACTGTGACATCGATAGCTACTTAGACTTAATAAAGTTATTTTATAATTTTACCTCTTTTTTTAAATTACATGTAAGTGTAAAAATTTAAATGGAATAATAAATAAAATATCAGTTGCAAAATTTTTTAATATTCTTTTCCCTAAAGGTGCCAACTGGATGCGTCTCTTATTACTAAGCCTACAGTGCTCTTTTTTTTCAGTTTGTCCGTCTTTTCGACCGTATATGGCAGCGGATTGCCTCTCATGTTCTTTAATTACACTTGTAAGTTTTATTTTCGTAATTGATATAAAACATTTCTATAATCTGGTAAAGGGTAGCTAAATAGTTACGAAAGCTATTGCTGCTAAAAATCAAGGCACTGGCAGTAAATTATTTTAGGTCTAAAATAATGACAAAGTTATGTAAATCTTTATGAATGTTCAAGAGTGAGAAACTTATAAGTGTAATTCTCACGTAACAGAAAGAAAATTTAAATTATCACTAAATGTGGATTTTAATTGCCGTAAAAAAACCGATCAAGTGCGAGTCGGATTAAACACACATTTTACATATAATTATAGCGTTTCACTTTTTCGGTTTTTCGGCTTTTAAAAATTACATGGTTCTGTTCAAAAAATTTCTGTAACTCTCTTAAGTTTCCTTTTCCAGTCTGACCCATGGTCATTAATCAATCTGTATACAGGTGAAAATGTTCCTGTAAGGTAAAGTCCGCAAGTTTTTTTTAAATTAGTTTTTGTATCTTTGAAAATTGACATTAAAATGAGGAAAACAAAATGAGGGATTTTCGCCTGAAATATCATATCGTAGACCACCAAATAACACGTCTGGTTTCACTATTCTAACTCGATTTTCTCGGACGCGACATAATTATGTTACAAAATACACTAGTACGTTTATCCCAATTTATTGCGTTGTTGCAGGTGTCTCGCCGGTGTTTTAAAACGTTTTCGAGTTTTATTTAGAATATATTTATTCGAATTTTTAAAAAGAAAGAAACTTTTAATGGATATTTAAGTGTAATAACAAACATTAAAAAAAACAAGAACAGACTTCAAACGCAAAATAATTTCTTAATTTACATATTTTGATGAAAATTTTGGTAAACGAAATTACGTATTTTTTGGAGTCGGTTCCCCTATTTTTAAAAAGTCTTATATGACGTAATATAGATAATATTGTCTTATTTAATTAGCTGGCAATGACTATTTAATATAGAACACTAAGAAAGCATTACTTAATAAAGAAAGAAAAAAGTACAAATCTTATTCTTTATATGTTTAGATGCACTATATATTCTTACAAGATGGGCGACCTAAATGGCTTAAAATCTAGGCTATGCACTGAAAGTAAACATATTACGAGTATAACGATAATGGAGAATACAAATTAACGACGGTATGACATATCTGGAATGAACTAACTTATTATGTAATATTAATATTGAATATTGCTTTCGACCGAGCTCAAAAAAGGAGGAGGTTCTTAATTCCGAGTATGTTTTTAACCGACTCAAAACGAGGTTTGTTATATATGTTTAACATGTTTATATGTGTGTCCGTCTGTTGCATTAAGGTTCCTTAACGAATCAATCAATTTTGATGCGGTTTGTATCTTTGAAAGTTGATGTAACCTATGTGATTCTTAGCTATAATTTATGAAGAGTTTCAACGTTTGACGTTATCAGCTATTTTCTATTGTTCAAACGATTTAAGCAACTTCTATTGGTCTTATCTCGAAAGTGTTAAAGGTATCAAAAGCACATAGTTACGTTACCTCGAAGTGATGCTGCAGCATCATCTGGAATCAACAGGATACCTCTGACTTACAGTAGAGGTATCGTGTTGGGCCTCGTTGAAATAGTCTCAATGCACTTTTTCATCAACGAGTAAATTCATTAAAATAAAGATCATTTGTATGAGCAATAATCGACAGCATAAACAGAAATAGTTAAGTAAAATCGGAAATCTGTTTAAAAGGATTTTTACAAAATTTTAAGCAAAAAATCTTAATAGTATAAAAAATTTAAATTATACGAGAGTGTTGTTCAAATTATTGATTTTGATTTTTTTTTAAAACAAGAGAGTACTAACCAAATAATGATACCAAATTTTCACTTCACAATCCGACTATGTAACTTTTTTACTAAATATTTACACTTTTGTCTCATTTTCCAAACATTTTCTTTCGTACAAATCTTAACTTGAACACAACAAACACAATTAGAGAAGAATTGGCATATAGGTGCAGCCGTTCCGAAGTGATGCGCTTCCATACATTCGGCAATTCTTTTCTTTATATAGATGGAGCACAACAGAAGTATTTTGGTATTTGCCACATCACAACTTAAACTATAATTTTGAATTACTCCACATACATATATATTCTACTCGACGTGTATTATTATTTTTTAACGCGGTTTGTTTTTTTTTGCTTATAATCAAATGAAAATAAATTGGACATAATATTGTCTGTATTTTATGGGTAATCGATAACATTTTCGTTTTATAGTTCTTTTATTATAATAAAAAAAATATCAAAGAAGTTATTCGCGTACTTAAGAGCTTAATGTATGCTTATATCATCGTAGCTATATAATCTGGTATAACGATAATATTTTCGAAAAGTAAATATGTTAAATTAAGAAATTAAAACGAATAACACTATACAAAATTAAACAAAATGATTATAAATAATTGTATCTAATTAGCGTACCTATTAGGCGCCAATATCCGGTGCATCCCCTGATGGGCACGACTAGTGTTACGATCACTATGGTAGTTACTACAGTCTGTGGGCGGCCGACGGGCCGTTTACCCCGGTCGAGGTTGTTCTTACTACGACACAATTTTTATAGGCTTAGAACACATAAACTACAACAAGAACTTTTGTACGATGCACTGTGACCGTGTCCGACACGAGCGGTAGGGTCGCGTAGTTTTGTTTACGAGCGGTAAGGCGGGCGGCGTAGCGGCAGCGCGATCGCGAAGCGACCTTCGCGTTCGGCGCGCAACAGATCAACAGATAGGTACGCGGGTGCACGGCGGCCGGGGCGACCGGGGTACAGCCGTCGCCGGCGCGCGCCACTCTCGCGCCGCGCCCCTCACCTCCCCGTCTGACGTCACCGCTGGAAGCCTCCGAAATTTTCTCACGGGTGATCATTGTATCGTAAAAGCTACACTTTCTGATGCTACGAACGGAATCCAATAGTTTTCTCACTCAAACCTCTAGTGTAAGTACAATTCAATTTTGGGGTCTAAAGATAGATTTTGTAATAAATATATATGTTATTGTGCGTATTATAATATGTTTTCTGCTCAGGTAGGTACGTTATACTGAGTTGTATAATAAGTAATGTGTATTCTATGGATATAAAATATTTTAAAGATAATTTTCAAAATGGTCTCTTTATTTAATCAAATAAAAAAGCAGATTGTATAGCATATATTATTTTCTCTACTTATTACGAAAATAATTATATCTTTTATATATTAGTTTTTAAAAAAATAATTTTTAAATTAATTATGCAGTTATTAATATTAAAACACTTTTGACACGTAATAAAACCGCAAACAAAATATAAACAGTCATATTCTGTACAAAATTAACAGACATTAAATGCAAACCATAAAATAGTAATGGAATTATAAAGTAATAGCCTGTGTTAAACTGATTTTGTTTAATTTGACAAAATGTTATTCTTAACCCCCAACCCAAAAAAACGTTTGACTCGTGTACCTGTGTGTTTGTCTGTGGCATCATAGCTCCATAACGAAGGGACCAATTTTGATGATGTTCTTTTGTTTTAATATTGATATAAACGAGATATTTATTAACTATAATTCAGGAAGATCTGCTCATACGTTTCAAGGTTGTCACCTCTTTTCGAGTTGTTAAAGGAATCTGAGGAACTTCCATGGTCTAACCGACTCGAAATGTACTATACTGTGAATGATATAAAAAAAATAGTTGCGCAACCTTGACCTGATGCTTCATCATCTGGATAGCAGGATATACACCTCCTGACCAACTTACAATATAATTAATAAATAAATATCGCGTTGTGTTTATTGATATGCTCCCAATGAGTACATTGTCGGGGTTTTTTACAATTTACAATTATATCAATTTTAAAGGTAACAGATAATGAGATAGATAATTAAAGGTTAATTTTAAATTACTGAACGATATTTGCAAAGGCCATGACTCTCATTGCTTTGCAAATATCGTTCGTATCATTTTATTTCTGAGTTAAGTCCTAGAGTAGTAACGAATAATAGCTAGCAATATTTAACAAAAGAGATGTGGCTGGCGCGTCCCCGTAACAACAGCATGCTACTACGGCTATTGTCTACCATTTAAACCAATTAAGTCTTAACATTCGCATTCGAATATAAATCTGGGTTTTATTTTGCGATAAATCTATCCTAGTTTATATCTGGGTGTTTATTTTTGTAAGACTTGTTTGATTTTACACGTAAACATTTACAAATACCTACATAAATCTATATAAAAACGAAAGATCACTCGCTCAGTTTCAAATTTTGGGTGAAGGTTCTTTTTAGGACGTAGCTGCTCGCTAAGACGGATTTGCAAAATTCGACCCCTAAGGGAGTAAAACGGGGTTGGAATTTGGTATGGATGTCCTACGTTAAGCGCGAATGAAACCGCGAGGGGGCGCTAATATTTTAATTAATCAATATTCTATAGTAAAGGTCATCAAATGGCAGACTTAGTAAGCCAGACTGTCAAACAGTTAGACCTCAAGTAAGTAGGAACTTATAACAGAAACTTAATCTTCTAAAATTTTGTTTCTATTAAAAATTAACTTGCGTAACTTGAAACAGTAAACAACTATACCTTGCATCAACTTCACTCCAAAATTCAGACGGTGTTTACATATTTTAATTTCTTAGTTGATTTTAACAAAGTATGAGACGATGTAAAGGCGTGGGGGTGTAAGATTATAATATTTGATATAATAATATTTGAATAAACGGACTCCGAATGAAAGTAAGTGGCGGGTTCTGCTCTGATAGATAATTGTTCTTAAAATAAATACGTTTATCCCGATTATCCACTAATGATTTAAATATAAAAATAACTCTACGTGTATGTTCGCCACCTTTTCATGTCTAAATCTCTGAATCGATTTTTTTGAATTTGATATTAATATAGATTGGAACTCAGATAAGGACAGAGGTTACTTTTAGCCGCTAAAACAAAACTACGTAGTGAAATCAGGGATGAAAATTTGTATGGAGAGTCCATCATTTCTCAATGAAATAGGCTATTCAAAATAAATGGGTATTCTACGCAGATGAAGTATTTGATTTGATATGAAGACTTTCTGAATATACTAACGCATTAATTTTAGAAAAAAAAAACAGTTTGATTTTATTTATTTTTCGTGTTCGATAACGTTAATTAAGGATTCACAGGAGCGAAAATTATCATAAACGTTAACGTGCAAGTATCAAAATTATTGCAGATGAAAAATTTGTAAATTATAATATACGAATTACAAAACTTTTTAAAAGAAAATTCGATTTCAAAATTAAAATACAAAATTTCGCTAACTTGAATGACATACTTATTCCAGTTATTTTAATTTTAAAACCACCCTGCTGAACGGATTTTTATGAAATTTTACTTATTCGGTTAAGTCATTTATAAGTAATTGGCGAACATACAAAAAAGACCCCCGACAAATTGAGAACTTCCACCTTATTTTGGAAATCGATTAAAATTTAATGAAGTGCCCAATCACGGATATACATTGTATAAACAAAGGTTTTTAAAGTGATTTTATGTCTACATATTCATAACAATAATTGTATAGCAAGTAATAGATAATATTTTATTATTATTAAATAAATGATTACTGTTTGTGTGGTTTATATCTATGGTAACTATAACTTTCTCGTCGGTAATACATTACATAAAATTTTTGCTTCTTGTTGCAATATAAACCTTAACCTTTTAACAGCCCCTTTAAAAGTAATGAAATCCTTACATTACTTTTTTATTTAAAGTATTCGCTAAAAGGATCTACATTTTAATCTCGCCCTAAAACCGTGTGTTTCCAACGTTTTCAAGTGACATTAATATTTTAAAAGCAACGCGAGGACTAAAAATTTGGATACTCTCTAAAAGTATTTTAGAGACATACAAACCCACTCATGTTTGAATTATTATTTATAATTATTTTGTTGTTACTAAACAAAGATAACAGATTGTAATTAATACAATAATTCAAGATATTAACAATATAAAGGCCTACATATAAAATTACATCCAATATACATACATTAAACATGTTATTATTTTAATGCATTGGTATTACGTAAACGTTATAAGCTCATGCATTTTGATACCTTGAAAGTCAATCATTTTGGACAACGATGTTTAACAACCAGCTAGCGACTGAGTATAGACGAGTGTATACTTGAGTCCACAAGTCATTTGACGAGCTTGTCAAAATTGAAAATGTGTAGAGATGTTTAACGTCACATAATATTAACGTATATTACGTTTATATTATCTTTGTATAGTTCTAAAATATGTGTCCACCTACAAAAAGTCAAATTTGAAGATATTGATGTAAAGCCGTATTTACATCTACATATTTAACATCTTTGAAAAACTTTTAACGTCATATAAATTAAATAAGTACGGAAAAAAGTTTCTAATTTAATATTTCGAATATTGAAGGATGTTCATTATTTTTAACTATACAATAATCTGATATATTAGTAAACTTATTATTAGATAAAACTTTTTTTATACCGATCTGCTTTTAATTTATTATTCCTTTTATCAAAATAAAAAAGAAAATATTGATATAAACGTATTCAAACAAATTTATTTAGAATAGGTTTGACATGTTTAGACGCCATTTTCTCAAAATGAAGTCCATGTGGCTTGACATAGTATTGCTTATCAGCATCCAATTATGGAAAAAAAAACAAATTATTGCAAAATGTACATAAAACTAATATCATTAATAACATTATCAATGTGTTAGTAGTTTGTGTTGCTTGTCCTGCTCTCACACACGGATATAATTCGAAATACAAAAGCGGACAAGGCTCTGACTTCTCATCCTGACTTAACAAAATATACGTAGGTATTCTACGTAAGCGGTTGTACAATTTATTGAACAGGCGTTTATTATTATTTCACTATTTTCTGCTTGCAAAGTTACCCGCGAGTTTCACGTAGAAGAAGAATTACATACATGCAGACGTTGAAATTGTATATATAAAAATAAAATAAAAAAGTAAAGGAAGTAATTAGAGGTGCCGAATATAAAAACAACACAAAGTGACGATAAATTGTTAAAATCCTGTTAATATCGCAACGTATTTCACGCACTACACCGCCTATAAACTTGATTTACTCCGCATTGACGATGATAGATTTATAGCATATATTCATTTTTCTATATTACGAATATTTTTATTATGATGTTATTGTGATGAAATTTATATACGCAGCAATTTATTTATGTTTTGATCGATTTTTATCCTGTAATCAATTTTAGTTATTTATGTTCTTTAAGTTGTAATTATTATAGTGTGCGTCACTAATAAATTGTAAAGAAATGATACACCCTTACAGAAAGTCACATTATTCCACCAGGAATTGTATATACCACATAGTGTTTTATATTTTATGAGATTCATATTTAACCAAATTTTACACGGGCGAAGAATCGTAAAATCACGTTTAAAACTAAGGGAAAGTAACTTTATATTTAGAAATATAAATTGAGGGAGCGACGAAAAAATATTTATACTTAAAATTTATAAAATTGAGAGCGTAGGGACAAACGACCTTTGGCATTTACTGTTAGCTCCAAACAGAAACCCTCTAGAGCAAAGGTAGCTTCTCAATCCTCAGTCACCGCTCCTTTCTGAATAATTGAATATCCCCGTACTTTACGCGATTTTCGCTTATGTAACGATGATACTAAAGTTTTTGTTAAAGTTGGATTGTTATTTTCTTTTGCAACGTATTTTAAATATAAATCTTTAGGGAATACTTACGTATTTATATAGAATCTATATATTATTATTTCACGCGGGTTTGCCTTTAATACTGCATCAAAATTAATGTTAGATACGCCACTTTGAAGGTCATTTTTGGTTCTAATAACGAAAATTAACTATAGATAAAAATATAATATTTTTATTAAAATTTACAGTTTTAAAATTTTAAGTAAGTTTTCACTAATAGCTCGAAGTATTCGCATCGGTCACCAAGTATAATATTTGAAAGAATATATAAATATTCTTATATTCACGGAAACCCCTTTTCGATAAAATATTGTTGAAACAAATGTTTATTTAATGAAAAAGAAAAAAGCCTGACGTCGTAGTTAAAATATACCCCTGAGTATTGCGTTGTGTATTCTCCGCCGAAACCTTTGTTTGAATGTCAAAGGTTTACGTATACGTTAAGTTGAAAAATATGCAAAATTTGCCATATTATTTTGAAATGAACTTACAATTATACGTGTATGCATCGGACTGAGGCTTTGATGTATTATATACATCAATACCGTAATACAGAAATACGGTTTAGTCATAAATATAATACAATTAATTCTTCTCTCTCTTATTTCATTTAGAAGTCTTAAACTACTACAGTCTATTTTTTTTACTTGACTTTGGTAACAATACTCCGAACGAAAATCATGAATTTCAAACATATTTTTTTTTCATTATAATTTTTAATTATAAAAAAATGATTCAGTTCAATCTTTCAATCGATAAGTTTTTACCTAACCCTTTTGAGTGGCTAGAAATATATATCTCTGCTAAATAAGGCAAATAAAGAAAAGAAGACTATAAGTATGACGCTGCTGTCTCATAGCAGTTCTAATGTAGCGATCATAAAAACGTCGTTAGATATTAAAAACATGCCATATTATTTTCATACAGAAACTTTAAAGTGCCACTATTAGACGACCAAATATGAAGCGGGCGCCGAATGACGATTACCGCTATCTAATCAAATCCGAGCTTTAGACTCTCTGGCAAATAGTAATGAGATAACGTCGGCGAGGTGTCAATAATATCCGACAACCCTTAATTTTCATTGACTGAAATAACAGTATCATGCTATACTAGTACACCGATCAATCAACTAATTGTGACCAATGATATCTCGTTTTGTTCTCAATAGGAGGTCGAGATCAGATACTTCATTGTATGTTTAGACCTCTCAATATAATCTTGTAGCATGATCGGTATTGTATCACAGAGTAAGTGAACCCGCTGTAGAGAATTACAATAAAAAGAAAATCAAGGAGTTTTTTTTTCTTTACTTAAAGAGTTTTGTCACTAAAAAGAAACTATGTCACACTATACGTTCTCTAAAAGTAGATGAGATAGAGTATATCTATCTCATTCTCAAACCAAGCTTCACAAGCTTGTACAGCGCTCTGGCTCCATCCGATAAAGGATAAGCCAAGACACTGTTTACTCCACCGACTTATTTAATTATACTTATACTATTCAATTTTGACACATTCCTCACAAGGATTAATTTATTTTATACAGTACTATTAACCAAAAGAAACTATTTTATATAGAAAGATACTTGAAAGCGTGGAATTTTTAATTCTCAAATGTTATGTTAATGTTATGTTATAGGTTATCATGATGCGTTCAATTATTTTAGAAAGAAAAGAAAGAAAGAAAGAAAGTTTTTATTTCAAACAACAAAAACACTGGACAAACACTGCAGACATAAATATAGAAAGTAAATTTACTCACATAAAACAAATAAAATAATAAAAAAATGTATATAACAATTACACACTTATTATAGTTGAAATAAAAAAAAACTGCAAAATTTATAAAAAAAAGAAAAAAATATATTAAAAAAACTTTAATTACTTAAAAATTCTATTTATTCCTTGATTGAGGAATAACTATTTTTTTATTTACATAAGATAACCTTAAAAAATATATACAATAATATAGACAAAGATCTATCACATTGTGGTAGCGGTGGTATCCGGTGGTAGTGTAGTCATTATTGATGTAATTTTTTTTTGTTTTTTTCACGTATTGACGATTCAAAAGTGCTCGTGAGAGCCTACTTGAATAAAGTATTTTTTGATTTTGATTTTATCAGAAAACCGTTTTTTATTCTTCTGAATCCTAATTTTCAGAATGTTTTAATTCATCAAATATAATTTTCGACTCGTGAAAACACAAAATACTAGCGCTAAATTTCTGTAGTTTGCAGGTTTGAGCAGTACAGCTAACAATTTCAACGGTAACAGTACAACAGCACGAAACATTCATCTTATTTAAAACTACGCTCGTGTTGCGGTACGTTTAAACTTTTATAATATTTTATACGTTGCTCATATTTCATGACATTTCTATTTAAATTTTCCAGAAAATAACGAAACAAGAAACAGTCAGTCGAAGATAATGAAATTATATGCAGTCTTCTTTGTTTTCTCAGAAAATGACTTTGATAATTTGTTACTCGCAACTTATATTAAACGTTGAAACAAACAAACAAAAGTATCTTAATATTTACGCCCCATTTTCTCTGAAGCAATATCAGTATTGAGTGCAAACTACTATTATCTTATAACTAGCTGTCTCTAGCGGTTTCACTCGAGATTATGGTTACTGCTTCGCTTCTATGAGTAGCGTGATGAAAAATAGCCTATAGCCTTCGTCAATAAATAATATATCTAACAAAAAAGGATTTTTCAATTCGGACTTGTAGTTCCTGAGATCTGCGCTTTTAAACAAACAAACTCTTCAGCTTTATATTATTAGTGTAGATAATTTTCGGCTGTCGTGTCTTATCTATTAAAATACAATACATAAATAAAATACATTTATTAAAATACTAGCTATACCTCGCGGCTACAGCCGCATTAAATTGAGGAAAAAAATATATTTATATAATATGAGCCTTTTCTACTTGAATCGGATATTGTTGTCTATTTCATTGATTTCAATTTTGTTTTCGCGTAACTCTCTTTTTATTTATAATTTAAAATAAATAATTACATACTTTTAAATAAAATTAGCATAAGTTAATCCTTATAACATTAGCTATGTATGAGTGAAAGTCAAAATCGGTCCAGTTGTTCCAGAGATTAACCGAAATTAACAAACAGACTTAAATTATGTTTTTGATTTAAGTACCGTATATATTTTCATATGCATTTAGTTAAAAGCTGTTAATTTGAAATTACAAACAGGCACTTCAATTTTATTAATTTGTATAGAAAATAAGAAAAATAATATAACTTCCAACTAAGAATTTGATTTTAATTTATAATAGTCCATACGAATATTATAAATGTCAATATGTCTGTTAGTCGCTTTATGTTTATTTCGACGTGATATTTTCACGTTTAAACTGCTGCACAAATTTAAAATGAAATGTAATATATTAAATTTAAAAGGTAATTGGCCAAGTGTAAGATCGCATCTCGGAGATGGACTAAATTTATTACTCTCAATGTACTCAAAATAATTATTCCACGCACACGAAGTCGCGGGTACCAATTAGTTACTAATAATAAAGTAAATTGAGTTAACTTAAAAAATATTTTTGATCTTAAATTTACACTCGAGAAATGGTTTCAAGCTGAAAGGTTCTTAAGCCGGCAAAGTTTAGAAAACGAAATGAATCAGGAGGTTAGTTTCAGGGGTATAATGTTCATTTGTTACGTTATCGAATCTCACTCAGTTTAAGTGTTCTCTCGACCGAGTTCTCCACTTCGTCTCGTATAACATACAACTTGTAAAAAGAAACCTTCCATTTAGCAGCGGAAACGTTTCAAAGAAATATTACTTTGCTTCACATAACGTTCACGTCGAGGATATTTCTCACAGTGTGGCATACCGTGTTGTGAGACTAAGATAAGTTTTACAGTTTTATCATGAAGTTGAGTACAGCTCTAGGATTGTAATTGATGCACGAAGTACATATACTAATGTTGTTGGTTGATTTTAGGGTTACGTACGCAAAGGGAATCGAAGGGATCCTATTAGTAAACTTGTATTACTTCTACTATAAAGACATAATTAAATACCTACAGAACTTAAAATAGATATGCCGTTATTACAAACGACGCAATTTAAATTTTAGGATTCCGTACTTGAAGGGTGCCAATGGGATCCCATTATGCAGCTTCCGCTGTCCGTCCTTCTATCGATTCGTCCGTATGTATGTCTATCCGTCTGTCCGTCCATCCATCCTTCCCTCCATTCATCGATCCGTCATTCGTCCATAAGTCCATCCATCCATTCTTCCATCCGTCCATCGGTCGGTGGAGTTGAAATGTTTACTGAGTATATAAATATTGCCACAAATTTTTATGTATTTTGTATCTTCTACAAAAGTATCATTTGCGAGTCCGATTCAATTATTATTATTTTTTCTTTTTTAATTACTCTATTTACCAAACAAGAAATAGATAATAATTATTGCCAGAATTTAAATGTATTTATTTCAATTATTTTGTATCTTATGTATATGTTGTTTTTGTTTATGAAAACAGCAAACGCGGTTCATGTAATCTAAAACAAAATAAACAATTTCAGCACCAAAGCTGAGGCTTTCGGTCCTCATTCGCTATACGAAGCGCAGATATATCAACTACTTTACACTTATTTTCTGTGTGAGTGTGGTACGACCTCGGTCAAGCCTATAGTTACGAGCTCTACTCAGTGAGCGACAGCTAGACTCTATTACAACGGTATTGAAAATACATGTATAATTTATATACATAAAAGGGAAAGGTCACTCATTCATTACGAATTCTCAAAAACTACAAGTGCTAGGAGTTTTAAATTTTGCATGGGCGTTCTTTTTAGGAAATATTTTGCAATATTTGAGTCCTAAGGGGATATCGCTCTCCTGAGAAGGGCTCCGCAAGCCACGAGCGGAACAACGCACGAGAGAGGCCGCGGACGTGCCTGCGAAAGCGATCCCGTAGCCTCTCCGTTTTCCGTGCTGTGGCGGCCATCGCATCACATAACCCGGTCTCCCCCCCCAGGAGTCGGGTATCTATGAAGATTTACCCTGCGTCAACAAAAAAAATGGGGGTAAAAGGTAAATGTAAGTTTGTATGAAAGTCCTTTGTTAAGCGCGATTGAAACCGCGGGGGACGCTAGTATTTTAATAAGTGTAAATATAAATCTGTACGTATAAAGAAAGTTTTAAGTTGATAAAATCGTAAGAACTTAGTTAAATTCTACTAGGAGATGAGTTGAAGCTACTATTTCTTATCGTGTCACAAGTCGTGAAAGGGAAACGAACAGAGTTACATTTGCAATTGTTATTTCAGTGCCTATAGTTTGGGTTGACATACTTCTATATTTTTTATACATATTTATTTTCAGTTTTAGTACAATTTTTTATTTTTTTTTACTTATGTATAACAAATTGCTTTGATTTAAAAGATTTAATTTATAAAATTAATTTATTTCTATTTCTAGCGCGGCGTTGACTGACAACATCATAAGAAGCTAGGTAAATATTTCAGAATAAATTTTGTAATATTAAATATATTCGCAACTATTAATGGAGAAATGTGGTATCGGTATTTTCCACCCAGTCAATAAAAGCCTCTTACCCAACACTGAAAAATTAACAGACTGTTCCTACGTCTATTATAACGACATAATTAAATACATACATGATTAAAAATAGCGACTGCTTTGGTGTAGTGGTGCTGAATGTACCTCTGACACCGACGGTTTCGGGTTCGATCCCCGCTCGGGGCAGATATTTATATATGTATAAATATTTGTTTCGGTCTAGGTGTTTATTCTTGTGGGTCTCTCCACCGTACCTCAGAGAGCACGTAAAGCTGTTGGTCCCGGTTGTTATCATAATCACCTGATAATGATCGTTACTCTTAGTAGGGAAATAATATTCTATTCTAAATGGTTACTGGCTTGCCCTCAGGGTTTGCGGAGGTCAGATGGCAGTCGCTCTGTGTAAACATCAGTACCTGGACTTGTCAATATCTGGACTAGTATAGTAAACAGAACCTGGTATAGCCGGGAAAATGTTAGGTAGATGATAACATGATTTCAAAAAAATACGCCGTTATCATAACACAATATAATTTTCACGTTTCCGTACTCGAAGGGTGCCAATATCATCTTATTACCTAACCTCCGGTGTTCTTCTGATCGTCTGTCCGTCTGTTCGGCTGTCGTCTGTATATCATGAAACGTAATAGGTTAGTAGATTTAAACATTTCATATGAAAAAAATTGAAAATTTCATATATGTATTGCTATTGCGGCTAGAACAACAAATAATAAAATCAGGTTAAGGGTTGTAACAGTACACGTGCGTTATCTATAAATATAAAAGCGAAAGGTCACTCACTCACTCATCACGACATCTTAGAAACTACAAGTGCTAGGAGTTTCAAATTTTGAATAGGGGTTCTTTTTTGGAAGAAGGGATTTTGTAAAATTCGGGTCGAATGATCTTATCCAGAATCTTATGGGGTAAAACGGGGTTGGAATGTCCTACGTTAAGCGTAAATGAACCGCGGGGCGTTGCTAGTTTATTATATATTATTATAACATTCTCTATCTCTATTTATATAGGTAGAAAATTTTTAGAGAATGTTGAGTGTACATTAAGCAGCAGTGGAAGGCTTCCGCAGGTACCCCAATCCTCTTTCTCCGGTCTGAATCCACTTCGTATACCGTTATATTACATGTGATAATATATTTTGTCAGTATAATCCGATAAATCCCACCGGTTAATCCGTAACGAATCGATGTCGCATCAATGGCGCGCCTTCGAACGAATCAGTTTTCGAGTAATAATAACAAGTTGTACATTCAATTGGCAATAGTGAAAACCGACCATAGATAAAACCAAAGAGCCGGTATATAGCAAACAATAAAAACCGGTCAAGTGCGAGGTGCACGTGAAGGGTTATAATATATTGCATATTGTTATAGCGATTAACTTGTTACTTTTATAAAAGTATCTTAAAAGTACTTAGTTTGTAACTTCTACGAAATCATTTGCGAGTGAGTAAAACTCACACTTGACCTTTATTATATCGACAGCAAGTACCGGAAAATTTCCAACTAATTTTAAAACATAAAATGTCGGATTGAATATTATAGTATCCAAGTAATTTATTAAAAGATTCAAATTAAAAAGCTTTCCATTTATTCCCCGGATCTTCGTGAGCGACTCGATTCGTATTAAAATAAATGTAATGAAAGAATAGCCATTTATACTTTTGATACGAATGGAGTGTACTCTGAAATTAAAAGAGCCATTTGAACTGAACCCCAACTTCCTAGTTATTTCACAGCAGTATTATCGAGAGCCATTAATTAAACACTGTTTTCAAACAATGGTTTCGATCGTACCGGCCAGTAGAATAACAAATTCTATACATGAATAATTAATTGAAATACAAATCATATTACCCTTAAAATAGACCACCTTCCTGACTATTGAGCTGTGGTTACGAGAAATAGTGAGGCATCCCATGCTGACAATATGACGTATGTTTTTACGTAATAGTCAATGATATTATATAATTGTATAAATGTTATGAGCTCTTAGATTTTGGCACCCAAAAGGCCGACCACTTTTGTTGGCGTTGCTTAGCAACCAATTAGCGACTGAGTATGACAAGCGAGAGTACAAAGATACGCCAACAAGTCAATTGACGTACTTGTCAAAGTAGGAAATGGGTACAGATTTTTAACGTCAAATAGTATGAAAATAACATATTACATAGAAAAAATTAAAATCGTTATATATATTAATATTATAAAGCTGAAGAGTTTGTTTGTTAGTTTGAACGCAATAATCTTAGGAACTACTGGTTCGAATTGAAAAAATATTTTTGTGTTGGATAGTTTATTCATTGAAGAAAGCTATAGGCTATATTACATCACGATACAACTCATAAGAGCGAAGCCGTAAAGAATATTAGGTATATTTTAGGTCGTTTATCTCCAAAAATCTTAAGACAGCGTTGCGACGACGTCAGTAATCAGGAAACAAAGCGACTTAACCGCTCAAACAAATCACAATCTTTCGCCATTGTGCAGAGACTAAGCGCCTTTTATTGTAGATAAGGAAGCACGGCCGTTGTCATCTCAACCTTTTAAAAGAACAATTACCGTATCCGTAAATCCGTAGTCCATTTAAAGACAAATTTTTCTATAGAAAATATTTTGACAATTTTCTTTACTAAAAAGGCTTTGTTTTCTACCTTTTCTGATGTCTTTTTCAATTTGAATAAAATTTAATATAACATAATATATATAGACTTGCAAAAGCTTTTTTAACTGGAACATACGTAAATTCAACAAAACTTTTATTTAAAATGTTCATATAGAATAAGTAGCACTTTTGGGATTTGCTTCGGTGACATACTAGTTATGTTATTAACGAGTATACAATTAATTATTATTGAGTAATTATACTTCATTATTAAAACAATGATTAAAGACGAATTAAAAAACATGTAGATTATGTGTTCTATCTGGCCGAAAATTCGTGCATCACGCAAAAAGTACAGCATGAAAATTGGATGGGGTTTTTTGGTACTGGTCAAACTTAAAATCTCAAACCGAGATGGCCCAGTGGTTAGAACACATCGATCTCAACCGATTATCGCGGGTTCAAACCGCGGCTAGCCCTGTTGAATTTTCAAGTGCTAAAATTTGTATTTAAATTCATATCATGGTGGATTAAGCTCTAAACCTACTCCTTAATAGGAGAGGAGGCTTTTGCCCAGCACTGGGACTTTTACGGGCTGTTACTAACTTAAAATCTGGTGCCTGTTGTAGTTAGACACGTCGCGCTGTCTATAATTATCTATTTATACAAAGCTTTACATAGACGAGCAAATGCTAGTGATATATAGGTGAATTATTATATGGACGTGGTAGGCCAATTCCGAAACTACTTATAAGCAATAGCAAATAATAGATTAACGTGTAATTAATGTACGATAATTTAATTCCGAGAAGTTAATCCTTATAAGTAAAACTATCAGATGGTATAATAATACAGGAACTGTTTGTTTTCAAAATCGGCTGGTTCTTTTCCTGGCAAAACAATTTTCAAAAATCGGATGATGTAGTTTTAGTTTTCATCAAAATTGAACTGAATTCCTTTAAATATTTTCCGCTATTCCTTATAGTTTCGTATTTGACAGACTACGCCCAGAATTACATATATTTAGATTATAAAAATCCTACAAAACTACATCAGATCTATATCAATAGTTATGGTTTTTTTAAATACTTTCAATAATCATATATTGATATATAACGGGAATGAATAAGCACATTTGAATATTTCCCTATCCTTGATACATACCTACATATTCGTACATAAACATCTATCTTCCCAGAAACTCCCTTGGTTCACACCAAAAAACTGATGACGTCTTAAGAAACAACGATTATTCGTTGTAAGTTGCAAACATGAATAAGTTGTATATATGCCCTTAGTTAAGCTTATTCGTACGTATTCTAAGAGCTAAGATCACTTCAAATTACTATCATTATGAAGAACACTCAAGGACACCTGCTTCTAATTGTACCTGCTATTAATTTTACCGTTGTTATAAAGGACTTTAGTTAAATAGTCAAATTCTGTTTACTTTACTTCCTTGGAAAAAAAACTTTCTAATTATATTATTTAAAGTTAATGTCTTTAATTCACATTAATCTAAACCTTTTTTTATCTATCTTCTTCTATACTTATAAAAAATCTGTAGAGAGGTCAATTCTGTACATGAAATATATTTTCAAAATAACTATCAGGGGGTGATTAGTGATCGATACTGATGCCAAAAATGCAATCAGTAAAATTTTTGTCTGTCTGTCTGTCTGTCTGTCTGTCTGTATGTATGTTCCTTATAGAAACAAAAACTACTCGATGGATTTAAACGAAACTTAGTACAATTATTCTTCATACTCCTGGGTAGGTTATAGTATACTTTTTATGACGTTACAATCAATAGGAGCAGAGTAGTGAAGGGTAATTTTGGGAAAACGGGAGACGTTACTCCAATTTTTAAGCTTCCGTCACGTATGCAGCCTTAATGGTTAAAGTTACATTGAAATCATGTATGACAGAAATATTCTAGATAAAATTTTCTAAAAAATATCCCGCAACAGTATAAGTCTATCTTTTATAGTTGACTCACTGACAATAACACGTGTAATTCCGATAGCTTAGCATTCTGATTATATTTGTTTATTCTTACGATTATAATAATCTCAATCATCCCTAATTTAAAAAAAGTTAACATTATTACCTATTCAATAGTAAAAAATCATAGAAATCAAGTATTGTGGACTGACATATTATATTTCCCTACCAAAATACGATCTGTCTGTCACATCAAAACCACTGAACCCTACGCTACTTTTTTACGAAAACGCGGACGAAGTCGCAGGCAAAAGCTAGTTCTATGAATAAAATTGTGATACCAATGTGAAACAGCTTGTGTAAACGTGACCTGATGCTGATGATGATATCAGTTTCAATGATAAGATATCGGATATTTTTTTTAATTTTAATTTCATGTCTTTAAATAATAACAATCAATTAAACTCAAAATGTGGGTAAGAGGTTTATAATCCCGATTTTTTAAAGTAGTCATTCAGCTACCTGTTTTACGTTCCGTCGCAAGACAGTTGGATGCTGATAAGCATTTTAAAAAAAATATTAAGATCAAATATCAAACTAAATGTGTAGGGAAAAAAGTTAATTAATTTAATGTTTCGAGTTTCTAGCGCGTTCCATATTTTGCAATTTATACAATAATCTCAAATATTTGAAATTTTTTTATTAGTTAACAAATTAAATATATCAATCTGCTTTTAATTCATTATACCTTTTATCAAAATAGAAAATAAAAGACGGATATATACATATGTACGTATTCAAACAAATTTGTTAAGAATCGGTTAGACATGTTTAGACACCATTTTCTCAAAATGAAGTCCGTGTGGCTTGCACAGTATTGCTTATCAGCGTCCAGTTATAATAAGAAAAAAATTAAAAATCTGCATAAAGATTTGACCTAGTAACAATTCACCTTATATACTAGTATATTATTGTATGTGTATAATTAGTATGAAATAAGTACCTTGTGTGAATATATAGCAATATCTTTTTTTCAGCAATTCAATTTATTTTTTTAGAATTTTAGAATCTACATTCGTTTTTTATAGTGTGAGTCGTCGAAGCAAGTCGATGAAAACGACGAACACTTAAAATTAAATATATTTTAAGAACGTGGAATACTTAGGGTCTGATACCTTTATTTATTTGATTACTAAGCCACAAGAAGTAGTAACAATAATTAAGAAAAATCAAAATTTTTAGCCGTGGCATTAAAAAATTGACTTAAATAGTGATTTTTTATAATTTTTTCAAAATCTCTGAAACCAAGAACCTTTTGCTAAAATGATTTTTTGTTATTTAGTCAGTTATTATGTAGAATATAACCTTTTTTTAACGATAGCCGATTACAGTAGGCCATCGTATAGAGACGCCATTAGAGATATAATTTTAAATAACACCCAGTGTTGCTGTGGTTAAAATCAACAAAAACAATACGATCGAAGACGTTTATTTGTTTACACGCAGAATTATACATACATAAATCTTGTAATATAATTAATTTTACTTTCAACGCACACAAGTGGACGAAACAAACAACACATATGATTCGTTTTCTTATTAAATTGAACACAAGAAGAAAAATAAACATTCGACCGCTTATCATGGAAGAGATAATCCTCGCAATGGCATTATGGGGATATCTTCAATGTCAAGTTTGGATGGTCAACATAAATAGGTTTTATGATCCTTTGCTTATTATGTTTCTCTCATATACTTTAGCCTGAACTATGAGTATGATATCGTT
The DNA here is from genome assembly GCA_037950945.1 of Hypolimnas misippus. NCBI lineage: Eukaryota > Metazoa > Arthropoda > Insecta > Lepidoptera > Nymphalidae > Hypolimnas > Hypolimnas misippus. The sequence goes on from JBBEEQ010000024.1 coordinate 6,878,196, forward strand.
TGATATTATAAAATACTCTTATATGTAAAACGTATAATTATTTTACTGTGATATTATTTTGATCCATGTCTATGTCCACATGTTAATTTCGATATGCCTAGCTGTAGCACACTGACTAAAGCTTGACCGGGGCAGTACGTCACTCCCACGGACGATCGGCGTGAAGTAGATAATATTTCGTACGTTGAGTGAGAGAACCGGAAGCCCAACCCACCGGCTCTCCATTTTTTCCATTACTTTCTATTTCATTTTCATCCTTTTTCCTTTTTCAAGCTGTCAAAGCATTTGTGGCTTCTCTGGTAAGTGTCAAATAACTAAGTAATACTCAGTCGAAATCAATACAGCGGCAAAAGAAAACTTGAATTTCCTGATGACGATATCCTGAATGAGGTTAAAACAAGACAAAGGAAAAACTTGAAATACGCTATTGGATTACATTTACTAAACTAAGTAATAGAAACTATACCAAATTTCAAGCCTTAACGGCAAACCTAAATAGGTGCTTGCAATACTAACTAAAAACGTTAGAAAACTTTTAGATACTGAAAGTTTCCGAATCTCTCTAGGTCTCGATTGGAAAAATCATTATACTTCGAGCACAAATTCCGTATGGAAAGAAGGTGAATTCTTTTAGTTTACACGGTCTCTTTTGTCACAACAGTTCATATCTTATTACAAGGAAGGTTTTCCCGCCATGGGTTTCTTTAACGATACAATAAAAAAAACTTTGCAACAATGGATGGCTTTTTGAGCATTCCGGATCAATCTTAGCATCAAAACTTAAGCTAAAAAAACCATACGTTAACACACACTTTGCCTAATGTTAATGTCAAACTTATAGTCTAATATACAATAATGAACCTTGATGTTAATGACAAGAGTATTTTAGGAATAGCTTTAGATGTGATTTAGTGAAACTTTAGTGGAACTCCCATTTGTCAGTCAAGACACAGCTCCGGCGCATACGCATAGCATACGCGGCCAGGAAAGTTCGCCAACTAACCGATGCCAATATTGATACAGCTTGATTAGTGTATTTTGTTTATTTTCATAGTATCTTGTCGTACGAAATGATGCAATGGAGTAACGCTCCAGATATTAATATCGTATTTATGATGTAAAAAATGATATATTTATAAAAGAAGCTCGAGAATTTTTAACAAAGTAGTTTCAAGCAAAGTACATATATTTACTGTTGCGTCACTATAGATTTATAACAATATTGTGTATATTCATAATATTAACAGAAATTCTGAAGTAAAAAGAGAATCTAATGCTAAGCTTCGCAAACTAGCACTCAACTTAGGAAACGAAATTATTGTCGAATAATTAATTATAACGTCGATTTTCTGTGAGGGTGTACTTTCCCAGCGGATAGTCAGTTGCATAAAACTAGGTTTTGTAACGAAGAAGAAATGTATTGAATCTAGCATAGATTGACACTGCTATGACCAATAAAATTTGAACCACAGCTTTGTTGTCTTTGTTAAAGTATTTAATTTTACCGACTATCTCCTTTTTAACATTAATTTTCATCAAAATCGGTTTTAACTGACTTCGAAAAAGGAGAAAGTACTCATTTCATCGGGGACTTTTTATTTTTTTATGTATGTTCACGAATTGTAAACGGCTGGACCGATTCGATTAATTCTTTTTTTGTTTGAAAGGATATACTTCCAGATTCACGTATTATTTTTATAAAAATCGGTTTATCCGTTTGATTTTAGAATCAAAGTAACTGAAATAATGTATGAAGTCAAGTGTGAACACTTCCTCCTCTACCTACGAAATCGAAGCCGCTAGATCTGTGAGTAAAATTCCATAATATCTTTTAAATTGCAGAAACTAATATTGTTTTAATTCTATTTTAAATATAAATATTTTTCGTCTGTGTCTACACCCGGCGCGGCGTGAAACAATAAACATCCTGTTGATTTTAATTAACGTTGAATAGTAGGTATTCAATGAAGCCTCGTTGACTTAATTTATAACATTGGACCCGATCACTTTAATTCATAGAAAATCATTTATTCCCAGAGAAGACGTCTATTATTATTATTGTTTTATAAACATTAATATTACAATACTTAAAAAAAAGGCAACCGACTTCAAAAGGAAAGTAGGCAATTTATTTTACTTCGTATGAGATATTTATTCCAGTTATTTTAATTTAAAATCCAAAGTAAAGCAATTGTGATGAAAATTATATGAGACTAATCTGAAAAAGTACTCTTTTGAATAAAAAATATTAAAAATCGATTAATAACGGCGGAGTTCTGGGATTGTACATAAATTACGAATTTTCTATTGATTTCGATTGAAAATATGCAACGTATGTTATTATCACCGATATAATATTAAAAGACCATTTCTTACTAACAAAAGACGCATTACTAATAAATTATACCAAACTCCATTGATATGCGAATGATTTTATGATTTATTTATTTTCAACCGACTGCAAAAGGAGGTTCTAAATAAGTAATTTTCTTTATAATATTTGTAAGAACTTGCATCATTCTGATTCTATAAAATTCTTTTTTGTTTCGAAAGGGTATACATTCAGATTGGTTCTATTGAATTTTCCTAAAAATCGGTTCAGTATTTTGGTTTAAAAATCGAAATAACTGGTATAAGTCTATCTTCCAAGCAAAAAAATTGCGTATTATGTTTTGAAGTTGTTATTTTTTAATTCTTAGCGATATTTAATTGTGTGTTATGAAAGACCGAACCTTTTTATTATATCATATTAAATACCATTGTTTTTGATCAAAATACATTTCCGTTAATCGTAGTTTCGTATGTTTATATTGTTTTGTATATACGTTTGACCTATGTTAAAAAAATAAAATAGTATCTACAGTCTAAAACTTATCATGTCAAGAATATTTTCTAAGCCTTAAATTCTTGACACCTTATATATTTATTGATTAAAAAAAAAGCGTATATATTTATTTCTGGACTGTAAACATTACACGTATTCGGTCTACATATTTATGAAAAAAAATATTTAATAATAACCATATCCATTCATAATGAGATTAATTAGCTAATAGATCACATTTTCATCGATTTATGAATTAACTATTCGCATTAAAATATAATGTGTTGTAATGTTAATGACTTGCACAATAAACGAACTTCGAACTTCGAATTTCATTTAAAATTGCCAGTAAAATATTTAAAACAAAAATTAATTTGTTTATTTTGATCACTCTGTTATTTTATTACAATTAATACAAAGGCTGTCGGCAAATACAGACTTTGCGGCTATAATGCGAATTATATTATCGTTCAGTGAATAAATATGTATATTTGCATCAAGTGGACAATTTCGCGAGCAATTGAACCGCAATGGCCTATTTTATTTCACCTTGCTCATAATAGAAGTGTGGTTATTACAGAGGGCAAGCAAACATACCGTGGCTATTGCGTCCGATACACATGCGACTTTATTAATAATAAATAATTTATAAACAAAAAGTATTTATAAATAATAAATAATTTGAAATTAAGAAATATTTTAAATTACTCATTATTAAACGCCTTAAAATCAATATATTCTATTTTAAAGAATTGTGGTGGTAAGATGATAGCAAAGCGTATCAAATAGTAATAGTTTACATTACATAATTTTTAATTTATGGTTTGAAATAGATAAATAAAAATTTAATACCTCATCAAATGGCTATCCTTATCTTCTATATACTAATAATAAAATTCTAGAGAGTCGATGTCTGTACATGGAAGATATATGAAAAAAAAACTTACTGGGGGCCTTTACCAACGCAATAGAACCCAAAACAAAGATTTTTAGAATTCTTATCTGTTTGTCTGTTTGTCTGTTTGTCTGTTTGTCTGTTTGTCTGTTTATCTGTGCGTTTGTGCACGCTAATCTCAGAAACGGCTTATCCGATTTAGATGCGGTTTTCACTAATATATTGTGGTAAGCTTCACTTAACATTTAGGGTTTGTTTCATGTCAATCTGTTCATAAATAAAAAAGTTATGTCAATTTAAGGGTTCACGTCGAACATTATTTTGTACTTTTTACTAAATGCATGAAAGTACATACATATATACAGTACTTATATCAAAAATACATTTTTAAATTTTTGTCTGTCAGTCTGTCTGCCTATCTGTTTGTTCCGACTAATCTTTAAAACGGCTAAACCAATTTTGATGGTACTTTTACTTGCAGTTAGCAAATGTTATAAGAAGTGACTTAGGCTTACTTCTATTTTAGATATTTTTAATCTATACATATAAAAAAATTCTAACGGGTCGCTGTCTGTACATAGAAGATATATGAAAAAAACAGATTATTTGGGCCTTTACATACGCAATAGAACCCAAAACAATAATTGTTAGAATTTTTGTCTGTTTGTCTGTTTATCAGTGCGTTTGCGCCCGCTAATCTCAGAAATGGCTTATCCGATTAAGATGTGGTTTTCATGATTATATTAAGTAAGGTAAGGTTCACTTAACATTTGGTGTTTATTTAATTTCAATCGATTCATAAAAAAAGTTATGTCAATTTAAGGGTTCACGTCGAACAGTATTTTATGCTTTTTACTAAATGCATAAAAGTATATACATTACTTACATCAAAAAATCAATTTTTTAATTTTTTGTCTGTCAGTCTGTTTCTTACGACTAATCTCTGAAACAGCTGAATCAAATTTGATGGGATTTTCACAAGCAATTAGGGAATGTCCATTAACCACGTGAGGTCCAGAAAGAGAGAGGAGATGGAAGAAGAAATTCACGAAATATTACAAAGTCTAAAAAGTTCTTCAAAACATGACGTATTTAATGGCTAATATTATAAGGATTAACTTTAGCTACTTTTTTTAATATGTTTATTTTAATGAATAAGTAAAAAAGAGAATTACGCGATAACAAAATATTGTAGAAACCAATAAAATAGTGAACAATTTCCGATTTAAGAAGGGAAGGTATAAAAATAAATAAAATTGATGTCTGTTTGTAATTTTAAATAAATGCATATTAAAGTATACACGGTACTTACAACAAAATTACCAATCTTAAAATTTTTGTCTGTCTTTCTGTCACTCAATTTTTTTCGGCTAATATCTGAAACAGCTGGACCGATTTTGACGAAACTTTCACTGCTGAAAGCTAATGTAATAAGGAACAAAATTGAAACCAATGAAAAAGTGAACAACATCTAATTCAAATATGGAAGATATATGTATATTATATAAATATAATAATTTGGAAAATAATATACTTACTGGGTAATTTTTTTACTGGATATGATAGACCAAATCCGAAACTATAAACAATAGCGAAAAATAATTAAAGAAGTAACAGAGCCGATTTAAATAAAAACTAAAACTATTTCATTAGTTTTTTGAAAAATAAATTCTCCTAGCCAGAAACGAACACGTTGATTTTGAGAAAAATTAACATTCTGTATGATTGCATCATCTGATACTGTCACATATTATAAGAATCAACTTCAGAGAGGTATTATTATATAGTTATTAGTATCTACTTTGTATAGCTCACATAGAAAAAATAGACAAACATAAAAGAAGTTACTGTGAGTTATTCATTTTATATATTTTTGATATTCTTTACACTCTTCCTTACTTTAGTAGGTGACTAGCATTTTGATACAAATAAACGAATCGTTCGAAGTTATGCAGACTTTTTTTCTAAACTTACCGGGAGCCGTGATTTAACCCACATATTTGATATGTATATTTAATATATATAGAATCGATTACTTAACTTCTAATTTATGTATAGATTTAATGTTATTTTGTTAAAAAATAAATCTTTTCCTAAAACTTTCCAAAAGTTGATTCTTACAAGTGACACTATTAGGTAGGTGGTGCAATAATACAGAATGTATTTTTTTTTAATTAGTGGGTTCAATTCCAGGTCAGGAGAATCATGAAATTAAAAAAACTTATGATGCAGTTTTAGATTTCTTAAAATCGGACACGAGACTCCTTTAAGTATTTTTCGCGATTCCTTAAAGTTCCGGATATGGCCTATCAAGCCCAGTTAAAAAAGTCACCCGATATATAATACAAGGAAAACCTCGGCGAGAATATACTGGTATACAGTCGAAATTTTAAAGACTATCTGAATTAGAGTCTGCTTATAAATACAACCAGAAAGTTCCCAAATCCAAAGTAAGAAGCTCCTTTCTTGAGCAGCACCGCAAACTATTATAACCTTGCTTTGCAGGAGACATGCCAAGCATTCTGTAATCCACGCGAACGAAGTCGCGGGCACAGCTAGTCTATTTATATAATTAAACAAGGGCCCTCGAGTTAACAGATCATAAAATGTACAATTGGAACATATTGTATATTTATGCAGGTAACAAATCCGTAGAATATAATTAAACGCATCAAAACAGTAATTACATGAGACAATCGCATTCATGTACAGACTCTGAGCCAGAATGCGGAGGGTGTGGGTCGTGGAGATGTGGACGGCGAAGCGGTGACCAAGTGAGCACGAGCTGAACGCGTTAAGTCAACATTTGCTGAGATTACAGCTCTTAATTAATTGCACCCAGGCCGAGCGAATTCACTGCTATGTTTGCTAAAATTTTCAACGGTCAACGTATATGTTCCGAATTTAAGAATTTTGTAGTTACCTACGCGATATTTAGTTCATTTAAGTAATAAGTATTTTTTATCAAGAAGGACTAAGTATATTAGTAATTTCGAAATTGAAACGAAATTACAAAAAAAAAATCCATTTGTCCCGTTATGATTAAGACAGAAATAACAAGAAAAAAAATTAACAAGTAAACTAAAAATTAAAAACTGATGTTGTGAAAATATTTATTTTTTACTTTTTAGTTTACTTCATTCGTTTTAAAAGTCGGTTTATTTTTTTCTAAAAGTTTTTATTTTACATTTCTAAGTTACTACTAAAGTAACGAATGCCTTACTATATTGATTTGTTATATACCTAAGTTACGATAAGTTTAATGCCAACTGCTTATCACCATTTACAACCAAAATAGAAGTTTAAACAAAAAAATTTTAAATCGAATACTTTAGTCATTTAAATTTAAAACCAAACGACTAAACGGATTTTGATAAATAAATCTATAGGACCAATTATTTCAAAATCGTTAACAACCATTAAAAAATAAATTCGAACTAATCGGGAACCTCCTGTTCGAAGTCGGTTGAAGATGCAATTTTATTTGCAACAAACATGATGCAACTAAAGGTATAATACGACTAAACTTTAATTTTATTTAAAGTATACTTGAAAACCTGCCGAGAAAACTATTTAAAGAAAAGTCTGCGAAGCGCACGGAAACAGGGCTATTTATAATTCATTTCTTTACTGTCATGTTATGTATGTTTTTTTTTACAGTAATTACACTATCAAATGCATATTATCCCGCAAATAATTATTATACCACTGTCATTCTATTCACTTAAAGCGACAATTACATTTGTAAATTTTACCCTCTTCCAAAAAGGAGGAGTTCTAAATTCGTCAGGGACTTTTTTTACATTACCTATTGTTCTAATGTTAAAGTTAACATGTAAATTATATAATAAGCAAAACATATAATAAGGCATCTTATCTTTCTGCTACCACAAGTAAATATAATAGAGTTTCTCGTAGATTCAATTGTTGTTGATTTTATATATGATAACGAGAACATTCTAGTTTAATTCGATCATCATTAGCTTCAGTGCGCTTTTGAGTTTCTCATTATTATAATACCTAATTAAAAATTTTAGTAAGTCAAAATTCACATACCTACTAGCTTTACGCCAGCGACTTCGTCCGCGTGGAATTCGGTTATATCCTATATCCTTTAGCCGATGTCTTCTTATCAAACAAAAAACTATATACCTGGAAATTTTTATAACAATCGGTCCGGTAGTTTTCAGTTTATTCGTTACAAACATACAAAAATACAAACTTTTTCTCTTTATAATACTAGTATAAATAACTGAAAAACTGATTAATTATGAAATAAAGGTGTCCATCGAAACGACTGTATCTTAAAGATTTCAACAACTACGCCAACTGTTTTGTTAAGCTTTCGTCGCCGATAAAATCTGGAAATGAAGTATGAGATAAGGTCTTTGTTGTTAATCCGAGTTTGGAACGAAGAAAAATGTTAAAAGTATACGAACAAATCTTGCAATTGAAAGTGCATTTAGATGATTAAATATATTTTTAAAACGCTTGTTTTCATACAAAACTTTTATAAGCCGAATTCACGTAAATTACTACAATAAGCATGTATATATAACATACTTATTTAGTAATTTCTTGACACACGCCTACTTACACTGATGGTTATGCAGTTAACTTGAAATAACAAACGTTGATAACTCCATTATGTACTGCATATTTATGTAAAAAGAAATTTTTTATATAATATTTTCTCACTTAAAAAAAATCATTTTTCTTCAATGTGTGTCGCATGTCTTTTAGGTGCTGTACCTTTTTAAGTGGACATTATCAATTTTATCGACACACATATTTCATTAAGTTTTATTTACAGAGTCGTAGGCGTAGATGACGTAACATGATACGTCATAAGACGATACCATATTGGCACTCAGTTGAGGGTTCAGATAGAAATTTTATTATAAGGTACATAAAAATCCATTAAGGGTCTGGAGTTTCGTAAAAGCATCTGTCAAAGGTTACCTACATGAATCAGTACCATTAAGAAAATACTGAATAGACATAAATAATAAAATCAATACCTATGTATGTATATACAATGTAAATATTACCTGAATATATTTTAGGATACTTCTTAAATAAATAAATTTATTAAGAACAATTTAAATAATTGCTTACTATTTGCATAATGATGTTTGATACTTTGAATAAAGTAATTAATTGGTTTAGTTTTATCATCATCATATTATCAGTTTTGTTTTTATGTCGGCTTTTACTGTATATACTAGTATTTGCGACTTCGTCTTCGTGTATAGATAATTGTGCTTTTAGGTATCGTATCAAGATACAGTATTATTAAATTAAGTATCAAGTATACTGTACTATAAGACCTATAACAAATGCAACTGTGAAAACCGCATCTAATTTACTTAAGTAACTTTTCCATTATTATATCTAATAATATGCAATATCCAAAATGAAAAAAACTCGTAGAACATAAAAAATAAATGTGAGAAAGGTACAGTACTTTTTAACAATTGATTCTATATATTATTATATATGTATAACCATAGACATGTTATACGCTAATGGTACGCTCAGATTGTTACGACGACGTCAAAAACGACATTACTTAATTACCAGGTAAGGACTGAGTATAGCAGCCGAAAGTTTCTTTGCATCAACAACAACAATTGACGAGGTTGTGAAAGTTTGAAGTAGATACAGATTTTGAAAGTCAAAAATTATTAACGAAACATATCGTAATTATAAGATATCATTGAGTATATCATTTACAATAATGAAAAATAATAATATATATGATGTCAGTATAAAACTTTCTTCTAACGACATAAAAATATAATCATAAAAAAAGAAAGAACAAAATTCACACAGAAAATAATGAGAAAAGAAAAATAAATAAATAAAGAAGAATTAAAAACTACACAAATCATACAAATCCGTCGATGTCGAAACTATTTTTATACTTAAAGACGCTTTTATAATAAAACAAAAAGTTTTTAATTATCACAAATACGTAATTATAACTACTTTTAAAGAGTACCGAAAAAAAACTTTAGATTCGTATTCCTGGTATTTATTTTCCAACTGTATGCTGATAAGCAATAATGTATCAACCCACGAAAAGTCAAATTCGGAGATATTTATATCTTTTGGTAATTCGTTACCTTTTCAACATAGTTCACAAAGATTTCAAGTCATCTAAACTTAATAAGTATGGAAAAAAGTTTCTTCATTTAATGTTTTGATTTCAAGTGGGTTCCATATTTTGCAATTTAAACAATAATATCATATATTAGAAAAATTATTACTAGATAAAAGTTTTTAATGTACCAATAGGTTTGTTATTCTATCTTTCGATTATCAAAATAGAAAAGAAAAGATGGATATATACTTCGTCAAACAAATTTGTTAAGAATAGGTTTGATATCTTAGAAGTCCGTTTAGCTTGACATAGTATTGCTTATCAGCGTCCAATTATTGTAATAGTATAACTCTATATTCTCTCTCTTGACATCAACAATTGGCTAGGCAAAGCTCCAAGTCACGTGTACATCAGCCCTATTAACACTACGTATTGTGTATACACAATAAAAATAATTTGTCTTATTTATATATATACATTTTAACTCCTCACTTAAAAAACCTTAATTAAAAGTCTAACGCTCTATATAGTATTCTGACTTTATCTCATTATTACTATTTTAACTTCACCTTAATATAATCATAAAAACCCAAGTACCTACCCACTCGGTCTAAAGACTTAAAAAAAAGATTTAAATTATATTGTAGAACGCCGAAAATAGCATCTTATTAAGCTTAAAAGCAAAATACTCATGTTCCAAACTCATGGAAAATTGATAGGCCGCACGACGATGTCACCGCGCCGCGCTAATGAGCAAGCAGCGGGTTTGGATCAACTTTTCAAGCGTGAGCGTGTAAAACTTTATAATTCATTTCAAAACATTGTTTATTGTTACAGATTTTGATTTTAAAATTTAATTGCCTTTGTAATCTCGACCACACTGGTTAATTTCCTCTACATCTCGTTACCCTTTTTAAGAATATCATCTGCGTTAACTTGGCACTTTCGTAAGCCGACACACCTAATTAATTATTAAGATATATGCTACCTGAGATTATAAATATAGATTTTAAATGTTAAATATTCTTTGAATAAAAGAAATATGTTTAAACTTAAACTTGTCTAAAATGAGAAAATATCTATGTCTCACAATAACAATTAATTACTAACATTTTTTTTTATTTATAATTTTTAATGTCACCCAAATGTAGATTTTTTAAATACTATTAAAATCTTCGAACAAAAGCTATCACGGCTGATTCGTATTTAGCTCGGCAACTGATATCAAAAAACACTTTGACCTAACATACCGCACACTTTATATAATTCCTGTTTTAGTTGACAAAATATTTCAATTACATCAGCTTTCAAACAAAAAAAAACTGCATCAAACTTGGTCCATTCGTTAAGAAGCTACGATGCCACAAACAGACACACAGATACACGTTAAACTTATAACGCCCATCCTTTGCGTCGGGGGTTAAAAATATAGGCGGTATTATTTCTCCGAACTAATAATGTAGGAGTAAATAAGGCATTTCTGATAATTTTTCAAACGAATATATGTAAACAGTATCCGAACAAAATAGAAGTGACAAACAAACAGATAGCGTTAATTGCTGTTAGGAGAAATCCACATATACATTTTGCAAAGATTAATAATTTAATTATCATGCCGATTCTTCTAAGATATTTATCACTAATGATGAATTTTCAAGAAACAATAAATAATTAATATATAAATTCTTACTGAACTTTGACTTTGCATTACTAGGCCTTCCCCGATTTAGTATGAACATGATAAACACTCGTCAAGTACTCTAATAGCTGACGAGGGACTCCTGATCGGCGGGACTTTTCTCCAAAAACAAAACATCACTGTTTTTTGGGATTGACTGATTTTTTTCGGCATTTTTTCAATTCTACACGTTGCATTACAGCGAACAAAAATGTACCACGAAAATTGGTCTTGTCTCTGCAAACCTTACGTTTAACTTTAAATTAATGTTATAAACATTATCCATTTCGTCCCTACCCGACATTTTTATAGATGTTGAATAAACACTTTTCTCGTCATTTTATGAAAATAATAATGATTGAGTTTTAAAATTATATTTTACCAAAGTTGAAAAATCGAATAGGTTATTCATTTTTTACTGAGTAAAAATATTTTAGATTACAAAACAATAATTTTTTAATTAAAGATAAAATATTATATCAATTCTCTACGTACTCACACTACTAACATACTCCAAGGAGACCCTGTATCTTCATATGCTAAAAGTATAAGACTAATTTTGATAGGCAAAATTCAATTAATATAATAAAATATTTGTATAACCATAATTCATTTTGTGGTAGTCAATAGTATTATTGTAAATATTCGTTTAAGATTATTTTTATATCACAATAAATTATTGCATCTACGGGGTTAATTAATGCCACTCAATTAGCGCAAAAGTTTTCTTCATTTCTTAAAGTGCACAGATTTAAACAGTTAATCATAAAGGAAGTCGCCATTGATCTTTTGATCAGAAATTATTGAAGTTGCAATTGTAATAAGGCGCAATACCTAATATTCATCCATATTCATATTATAAATATTTGAAATTAGCTAATTTTATTTATATTCCTGTATGTCTGTTACGTTTTCACGCCTAAACCGCTGAACCTGAAGAAAATAAAATAAGGAAAAAAATAGGCTACATTTCGTCACATAAATAAAAATGGTGTGATTCAAGGTGAGTTTCAATGCAAACGAAGTCGGTTAGACAAGTTCAGTAATAAAATAATAAATAATAAAAATTAAAGGAGGTAAAAACAATTTGATTTCTAAAAACGAAGTCCACGAAATACCCGACCATGCCTCTACAATAAATAAACAAACGAACATAATCCAATACATATTGCATATATATAACGATAAACTACGCGAAGAAAATAACAAGCCGGGTGCAGCGATTTCTCAATAATTGTAAGACGGATATCTTTCAGATATAACGGGTTCGTGACATCAGGCTAACATAAACATTGATCGGGGTTATCTGTAGTTATTCATATAATTGCTTTACTGCGCTTTCCTCTCGCCATTTTATTTGGAAACCTCTTCACCGGTAACACGAAAAAAATATTTCTAAACCAAGTAAGTTATTAAAATAATAATAATTAATTGTTTTAGTCATTACAAACATTTTTTGTTTATTTCATTAAACTATATTATCATTATATGAATAATTCTTCCAAAATTTCAAAATATTTAAAGTAATGGTAAAAGACTTTTAATCAAACTAAATTAGTCTAATTAAAAGAAACACAGAAATAAAATAATATTTTATCTTAACCCTTTAATTTTTTTTTTCAAAATATTAACGATGAAATATGTATAGGTTGTTTCACGTATGTACCTAAGCTCAAATGTCTGAATACGAAGCAAGTCCGAATTAGCGCATGATTGCGTAAACAAAACTTAAAATATTTAGTGCAATTTTAAAAACAATTAAAAAAAAATCATAATGATCTTTTGTGTGTACGGTAGGTACATCTATAGCCGTTCCCAGTTTTATATTCCTAAAAATTCCTAAAAATTACAAATTACTTTTAAAAAATCTATTCTTTATTGTTACATTTTTTATTTGACTTAATTCTATAACTATTTAATAATTTTAATTATTAAAGAAATGTGTAAACGACTGTGCTGATAACGAATTTTCACTTAGTTTAATTGAGGTAATCGTGCAATTAAGCTTAATACCATATAATCTAGACACGCAGCAGCGTGTCAAGCCAAGTTCAAGAAACAAAACTGGCGAGCCGCACCGTGTGTAATATTAAACGAACCATTTTGGAGCTACTTTTGACCCCCTCATAAATCAAACTATTTCACATAAACGTATAAAACGTAAACGTATATAAACGTACAAATTTGGCTCATATATTGAGTCAAACGGTTATTTAGATATTAATGTCCAAAAATCCTCATTTTTATCATTGACTATCTGACTGACCTATAGACTAAAACTCTAACCCGGTTCCAGATGACCTAAAGAGTTAAATTTTTATATGCATATAGGTAATTAGATGAATACAAAGGAATAAATAAGAAACTGGCAATTATTAAATAATTAGATTCTATAATGAACGCTTAACATAAATACCTAATTAGTGCCCGTACCTAACTACTATAGATGTAAGAAGCAGGAAATAATTAAAACTCATGACAGCTTTATGTGGTAGGTGTGTGGATCTACTTAACATATAACATAACATATAATCACGCCTATATCGGGGTAGGCAGAGCACGAAGTGTTGAAGCACTTGATGCCACATTCGACAAGTACTGTAAGCAAGTTGGAACATGAGTTTAGCGGTGATAGGTTGGACGGAATGGACAATTCACTCAAATATTTCAAAAGTATAAGAAAATACGGAAAATAATACTGAGAAGAAAACTATATCCCGTAAACGTAGGAAAATTCAGTAACTCATTCAATTGTTTTTTATTTAAAAGTTTTAGTTTTAAATTTGTCTTTTTAAAAGGACCCACGGCGTTACGAGATTATGTACTTACGTACAAAAAGTAATTATCCAATCAAAATGTGAAATGAGAGCCAGAGAATCTTAGGCTACAATACATTATCTTATGTTATAAGAAGATATGATATGTTATACTGTTACTTATAAATAAATTTCAGGATTGACCATTAAACTTGGCTCTCATTTCACATTTATGATTTTGATTGGATTATACTATTTCTATAACCTTCGTAATTTTGACGCCTCAGCGTCAGCACTTAGCGATTGTTTTTTTATGATGTATTGTAGCGGCAAAATGCTTACGAAACAAATATCCTGCTATGATCCTTACACCAAAGTGAATCTTTTATTCAGAACACGACCGTAGGCTTTTTCTAACATATCTGTACGATATTACCGACGATTGGGGTTTTTTAATTCAGAGATTATTATTTCCTAAAAAATATTCAATTGTTATTTAATTAATTTCATTTCTTCATATTTTTCGAAATTGTACCTATTGTGTAGTAAGATTTATGTAAAACAAAAGAAAAAAATGTAAAATTTAATCAAAATTATTTAACATTAGGATATTGTTAAGTATCGAAATAAAAAACTCAAAATATTTTTTATTTAAAAGGGCTCTCCCAAGCTCTTTTGAATTGTCGAAACATAAAAATATTTAAATTAATATAAAAGTTACTATCGTCCCTAGTTTCCGAATAGATTAGAACTGTTTCATCTTAATACAATAAACTTTACAGACTTATTTTATGTTTTGCAGTATGAAAGCTGTATTAGTGTTAGCAGTTCTTGCCTGCGCCTTGGCACTGGCCTATGGTGACCTGGTCTGTGGCTCCAACTACTGTAAGCAGCACCCGTGCTCAGCCAAAGTTGCTTCGTCCAGCTGCCGTCCGCCATCCGTTTACCGCGCTAACCACGCCGGCAAGTGCGCCTGCTGCCCAGCTTGCGTTACTTTATTGTGTAAGTGCTTTTAAATTTTACTTGAGTTGTCATTTCATTTAATTAATAGTAATGAAAACAAAATATGTGCGATGTTTCACTTCACAAATGACTTCGTAGTTGCTTATTTAAGTGACATTTTCAACAGACTTCAAAAAGCAGGATGTTTTCAAATCGTAGTGGATTTTTTTAAAATAATTGTTTATTGGAATAAGTATACTTATTAGTTAATCCTATAAAATATTCACAAAAATCGGTTCAGTAATTTGGTTCATAAATCAAAATAACTGAAACGTAGTTCGTCGCCCAATTAAAAAAAAGGGTGTTTAAAAAAAGAAAAGTTATATATTGAACACCTTAAACGCGAAGCGAAGTGATTTTGCTCTATGATCTCTAAATCAAGACCATTTGATCCGGCTATAATAATTTATTTAAAATTTAACTTAATATTTATACTATATAAAAAATTTAAGTTCGTCAGTTTTTTTGTAAGATTAAACGAAATGTATTTTTTTGTTGTTTTACAGTTTCTTCGTATTTTATAAATCTAAATGAATAAATGGATTTCTTGGAAATTTATAATTATTACTTACTTTACAATTTAGTTTTCACGTATTATTTTATTTTATTCGACTACGTTTAAAAATAAAGTAAAATTATACTTTATATTTAACATATGTATATATGAGTGAATATGTTATGAAATTAGTTATCAGCTATTAAAGCAAAGCATGTATGTACAAAGCTTACATAATTTTAATGAATTACTCAATAATATACATAATAATTTGAATGTTTTTTTCAATAAAAGTATATATCTAAAGTTATATAAATTCAATGTTAATAATGTTAAAACTAGCAATATTCATTTAATTAGAATTTCTTTAAACCACATCAACTAAAAATATAAATAGTTGAAAATAAATATTTTGGTAAAGATAGTTATTTAAATTAATTTATTCATTAATACTATTGATACAAATAATTCTATTAAAAATAAAAAGAAAGAGAAATTAAAAATAACTATATTAAACCTAAGTAGCTATCGATGTCACAGTGAGGCAAGGTGCCCAAAACACTGGCAGCATTACCTCTTTGTATGGCCAGACTGATATGCTGGCCAAGGTAGCCGCCAGCCCTTCGGTCACCTGTAGTTTCGACGAGGCGGGAAGACAGCTCTTTGAAAAACTTTTTCGCTTCCTCGCCCCAGGACCCCATGGTTTCAACGTCAAACGGCACAAATATGAAACTCCTTTCAATGTTTTCGTATTTGCGCCGCTTGACATTTTCAGCATTGGATGCCGCTGCTCCCACCGTTAAGGAAGTCCCCCGTATATGAAAAGATTATATTGAAATATATTTGTTTTTTTTTTTACATTCTAGCTGAAGGGGCTGCTTGCAAGGTTTACAGCAAGGAATTGGGAGAAACTCCTTCAGCGGTCTGTAAGGAACCACTCAAGTGTCTCACAGGAGTCTGCACAAAAGTCGCCCCCAGAGGATAAACTGTATTTTTTAAGTAAAACGTTTTATACGGCCTGATGTACGTTACAGATAAAAAATAAAATTTGTTGAATAAAGATAATATAATGAGTTATTTATAAATTACGACTAAATTTATACAAAACACAAATTAATACACAGCCGCTGATCGTAGAGATCTGAAACTTGGAGGGCGTGCTCGTTGTGTCATTTATATGTTTGTTTGTACTTAATAAAAATAATTCTCACTAGTGAATAGTGAAATGTGAAATACAAAACTTAGCAATATCATCCCCGACTGAGGTGAAGTTTCTGTGGAAAAAATATTTCTTTATTATATATTCGATTGATAACTAAATACCTGTATCACAGAATAAAAAAAAAATCCTTATTGAGACAATAGAGAATATTAAAATACGGAAATAAAAAAATATTGCTGCTAAATGTTTCTAGAAATTTTGTTTTTATACTGTCAAAAGCAAATTAGACGTTTATTTCATGTATTACAAAAATCATCCCTTATCTACGTGTTCGGAGGCTTGGGTTACAGGAACTTTCGGTGGACGAGAGGCCTATATTCTATCCAACCACATTATATTAAATAAAAATCACAGAAAAAATTAATCGACTTCAAGAAATAATAATAAAAGCTCTTAAAAGTTACAATAATTGAATTTTATTTAAAAATATATAACACTTTATCGTTTAAATCCTGGAGGTTTATTATTTTACACATTAGGTCAAACTGCGTCAACTCATAAAATGTTGAGATGTTAAGATACAACTTGAAAGTCTTTACGAATTAAAAGTCGTCTATTAATTAGGTGAGGATTGAATGGGGAGAAAAGCGATTGGGAGATGTAGAGAGATATATTAAGCGTTCATTTTTTCGTTGAACTCGCGATTTCTACGGCATTTCTATCCCGGCGATTTAATTTTCCAGAATGAAATTAGATGATTACGAGGTCAAATTAGCTTAAGGAATTAAATAAAATATTATGTGAAAAGAAATATATCCTTTTGTTCAAAGAGCAATTACTATTTTTTTTTGGAAGTCGGATTATAGTTGAAAATAATAAAGAGTAAAGTGATTATGTTACTTTAAAAAGTTTACGTCAAGGTTAAATAGATGGTAGTTTTTACCAGTTTTCTAAATCGCGTCTATGATATTCCAAACTTTACCCGGGCGAAGTCGTGAGCAACTGCTAGTTTAGTATATAAAGGTAGAATATATAGAGTGTCCCGAAAGTAAACGATTTAATTGAAATAGGTTAAAGTCAGTAGGTAAAGTAATATGACAAATAAACATTTTGGTAAAAGTTTCTTGCTTTCGGCGATGATAGAGGCCTCTTGGTGAAAATTATGAAAATTCACTACTTTGGTTATTTTTTAATACCAGGGTTACATACAAATTTTGATCTTTTGTGGTTACTTTTACTGATTCTTGTAACTGAATCGTTTTGTAATCGAATAAATAAAGGCAAAGACTTCAAATCTTCAATGTTGTTAAAAAAAATCGCCTGAATTTTAATTTAAAAATAGTCTCTTTTTCATCACCTTACTTTGGCCAACAAATCATCTGTAAAAAAATGTACTACGAAATATCTGTAAGTAGTCTCAAAAATAGACACATCTCATGTAGATTCTAAAATGATAATTAAAATATTATATTGAATTACTGAATAAAAAGATATTTTTGTTAATATGAATAAAATTAATGGCTGATTTCCTTAGGTAAGAATTACGAAATTTTAAATTGATTTATTTAATTTTTGGTACGATAACTGTGTTTCTCTGGAGCAAAAGTAGCAGGTAAACTACTTGAAAACTGAGGATTATAATAGAAGACTAACTGTCTTCAGTTAGACTATTTTCATAGTAAAAAGAGTGGTCTCGTAATTTCCCTCTAAACTTCATAATTTTTAATTTACCAATATTTTTTATTGGTCTCACGGAAGTTTAATTTATAACCTGATAATACGTCTACGAAATACAACCATCACAAGAGAATGACGCGCGTGGTTTTTGTTCCTCGATTTCCAGTTATCTTCGTTGCGACTGGATTAAAGGCTAGACCTATAAAATCGCTTGAATTTTAATTAAAACTTTTTAATGAACTTAAAATTAAAATTATGATGATTTTTTTTTTAAGAATGGTAAAATTTTAAGTTTGATGATACCTTTATGTATTCGATTACTATGCTATTCAGCTATAAGAAGGAGTAAAAATAAACAGGAAAGATCAAATTTTGTAGCCATTTTAAAAATTGATTTCAGTAGTGATTTTTCTCAAAAAGGGCTCCTATCTTCAAAACCAAGGGTCTTTTACTAAAAAAAAATTTTATTACTTCGTAAACTTAGAAACTTAACAAGTGTAATTCTTGCCTATAATAAGTGGACACCATGTGTGTATGATGTGCTCTCAATCAATTATTATTTACAAGAACTCTTGGGTTAAAATGTTCATTTTCGCGCCACATTTTGTGATTTTTTTCGTAACCTGCGATATACTTTTAGCTTGACCTAAATTTAATTTAAATGAAAGCTGACAATTTAACCTTCTCAATGACACCAAAGTCACTTAATTTAGTTGATGAGGGGCTCGTGGAAATTTGATCGAAATCACTGTACTTAAAACGGACATTACTTTCCGTCCAACCTAATACAAAGGAAACGTCTTTTCATTTGTAGGTTATGATTATGTTTTGATGAAAAATTATTATCGACTTCAGTCAAACCTTTTAATTTTTCAGTCTCTGTTGAAGTATGTAGTCCTTACAACGATTGAATTACCGTCGCAAACGATTTGCTGACATCCATTAAGGAGTTTCATTCTCAAGTCGAATTATTTCTATGACATATTTACAAGACCATTATGAAGGTATAACTTTCAAATTCAAAATTAATCATGAAAATCGTTACAATATCGAACTTGTCGTGTAACATATAAATGTGAATGTAAATGTACATGTAATTGTAAACTAACTCCTTTTTAAAGTTGTCATTGTAGTTCATTAGCTTTGCCTCCGTTATTTTTTTAAATGAAAATAATTTATATAAAAAATGTTCTAATACATAATTTATAATACTACTACTACTTTGCCATCTCGTATAGTTTCCGAGCCTTCATATTTGAAAGTGACTATATATAAAATAAACAAATAATGGAATAAAAAGTTTCTCGAGTGATTTTGGAAACCTATCGTACAATAAATAAATACAAGTGAGACAAACTATTATTACAAATGATAAATAATTTCCACTACTCTTTTATATTTAAATATTCACACATTTGATACGTTTATACATTTATTTTTCTACTTCCACCGTTGTAACTGAAATTCTTAACGCTATAATTATGTTACATTTATGGGTGCCAACGCTGCTCTACCTTTGAATGCCAAAGGTCGCCTTTTTCATAAATGAACACGATTGCTTTGTGAATATTTTAGAAGCGAATACAAATGCTTTTATAACAATAATAATATAATTATATATCTAAAGCAAAGACCATGTAGTCATAAACCTTATGTAATTATAAAAATATATAAAACATCAATATACAATTTATTAAAAAGAATAATAGTAGTATTAAAATTGCATGCGATTAACACTTAACAAAACAAATGTTAACAATTTTATTAAAAGTTTTAGGACAATTGTATAAAATTATTTACATAATTTTGTCTAACTTCTACATAGAAAGGATCTCGGACTTTAACTCCTTTTCGGTGCAGATGCTCGTTAAGAAGTCGTTTCCGTTTAACAGACATGTCTTTATGAAAAAATTCCTCTCTTAGGAAAGAAGATTCCTTTTCCTATTCATTATATTGCAGATCTTTAACTTGGCTGAACGCTGTGGATTCTATAATCTATAATCATACTTTTTCATACAAAAACTTTATTTGTATTTAGATAAAGAAACATTTCTAATGATATTCCAAGAATTAAATGAAAATTTAACTACAACACAAAAATGTTACAATTATAACAATTTTTTTTTAAGTTAATGTTTCCTATCGAATCGAGAATCACGTTATTTTTAGGAGGAGTCCGAAGGCCGTAAAACATTGTTTTTGCAAAAATATTTCGTATTAAGCTATAGTTATATCAGTGCTTTACAAAAATATGTTAAAATATTTTTCTGTAAAAATGATTCATGGTGAGATGCTACGCTCAACGTCGCTAGTATTGCACAATTCATTGTATATATCTCCTCTTTTTTACATCACCTGAGAGGGTGAGTACTACTATGTTCAATTTGCGTTGTTTCAAAAGCAAGCTAGATTTTGTAGAATTCGAAATGTTTTCATACAAAATTCTAAAGATTTTTTATGAAAATCATTATATAGTTACAGGAATTCTGCTGCATTCGATCGCATTTTTGTTATTCAAAATCGTTGCCTAACCAAGTTTTGATCAGAATGGGCCGTTAAATGTATAAACAATGGTTTAAACAAAAAGTTTTTAGTATTATGCACTACTTTTATAAAAAATACAAGTGCCATACATAGGAAGCCACATATGTATATACAATAAGCATTTTTTACGAACTTTGAACCAAAGTTTTGAAGTATTAAATAAATTAACGAACATGAAATGTTACGAAATTTGATATAACTTAATAATAATAACAATAATAAATACGTTTAATCTTAGATTTATTGAATTTTATAGCCTAATTGATTATATTTTATTTGAATTATATGTTACCGTTAGTATAGTTATTGTTAAATTCTTTTTTAATTTTCAAGTAAATTTACGACATAGCTGGCGTTGAATTTACAATTTTCGATTTTCGCGATGAAATCCTCTATCATTTTCAACTATATGATCGTGTAATTGAAGAATTACCAAAAAAATATTAAGATTTCTAGCGTTACTTTTTTAAGATTAAATTATTGTCGTAATACCACTGAACCCAAAAACCCTATATTTAATAAGATATGTTCATTGTATTATAATATTAAAATTAATCATTATTGCCTTGAACCCTACATTACATATATTTAAAAAAGATATATATTAATTCTTATTCATAGATTCTTTTTATAGCATATAATGAAATGATAGACAATTATGTAGCTTTATTTATATTGTGATGATGTAAATTACTCTTGATTAAATGAGAACCCTTGGTCCCTTTGTATGTTAATAAGTTGACGATGTGAAACGTGCACCAAAATATTACAAAAAACATTGAATTATTATTTTCTCAATTGTAGTTTTTATTCTCATCTTATTTCTAAATCTTGTTCTTATGTCTATTATGTATATATGTAACTCGCACCTGTAATTGCCATATAAAATAAGCGTGGCTGTGTGGTGCAACATACAAGTTGAACCAGTCTTAATAGAAACAGTGCTTAATAATCGTCGTGGAGTTAACACTAGAATAAAAAGTGGTCTAAGATACTATTGTGGTCTACGTAACGTTAATTTAACTAGTGTGTCATTTAAAATTGGAAACGGTGAAAATTCATGTCGAATATTAAAAAGTACATTATTGTCTATGAAAATTTAATTTTGAAGTAGAATATAACATTTGCCACCTCCGTTTTTATTCGTAGATAAAAAATAAAACAGAATTAATAAAAGAAGCAAAGACCCAAAATCATATTTTAACAAGCCTGGGTGAGTGGTCGACAAAATTTCCTTTTTCACATCCGGACTACAGAGCTACAAGCGAACAATGTTGTAGTAAATCCAGTTTCTAAGTATAAATTGTATAACGTTTTATAATTGTGTAGAAACGGAAACGTTTTAACAGATGAATGCTCAGCGTATACTGCGACACAGTACTGGGTATATTGTTTAAAATTGAGAGGATTTTTTCTTAGAGCCGAGATGGCCTAGTGGTTAGAACACGTCGATTTCAACCGATGATCGCGGGTTCAAACCCCGGCTAGCACCACAGATTTTTCAAGTGCTAACTTTGTGTTTAAATTCATCTCGAGCTCGGCGGTGAAGGAAAATATTGTGAGGAAACCTGTATGTGTCGGGAGAAATTCTGACACATGTATATCCACCAACTCGCAGTGGAGCAGCGTGGTGGATTAAGCTCTAATTGGAGAGGAAGCCTTTGCTCCGCCGTGGGACATTAACAGGCTTATACTTTACTTTTTGAATTTTTCTTCAAAATTGCATTGTTAATTTCCCTCGTCCTTTTAATACCGTCAGCTGAAAGGAAAACCGAATACTAACACGTCACTATGAAAATAAGGGTTCATAAAGGACAAAGACTAGACATTCATCTTAATCTACATTTATTAATTTATCTCCTATGAGAATGCAGCTCAGCTAATAACGTCGAACGGAAAAATGATGATCAAATGAAGGCTTGAGCTTGAGGCATGTGCCGGCGACTGGAAACGCGGACCTCATATCTGCCAAGTGAGGCGGTGTGTGACATACATAGTGTTATCCATATAATACAGTGACATACATACATATAGTATTGTCCTACAATACTATCGTCATAGCGTCTTATCGCCGGAAGCAATCTCGGGCATTACTTTCTTAGCTGACGTATGGAGGTTAACATAATTATTGTGTCGCACATACTAGGAGTATGTTATATATGTTCGTTCACGTTCTGGTACTAATTTAGAATTGTTCTACGCTACGCTGCCAAATTAACTGTAGTACCTGCGTCTCATCCTACGCTTAGCCTAAATCTAGTACGTGTACGGAAAAGTTCTCGATCTAACACAGTAATGGTGTTCTAATTAACAAAAATTGATTTTTTCGTGCCTAAATGGGCGTATCATAATTTTGTATAACTTTTTCTCTCAAATACTTTTACACGGATTTCTGCAGTACGCATTTTACGTACTTTATATTAAAATGGATATACTGGACATAAATTCATTAAACAAATGTTGACAAAAGTATACGGGGCTCTGCTTCTTCCACGACAACAACATCTTCTTCCACGTCATAAAGAACATAGGTAAAGTACATGATATTGAAGATAGTCATATTTGTTAATGACCTAATAAGGTCTTTACGCGACGGCTCGGGCGCGCTTAGGCGCGTCGTGAGACCGTCACCCTCGTCATCTGCGCTCCGCACAGCGCCATCCTCCACTCCGACGACGTTCTAAGCCAAGGTGCGATCTCACTAGAAGACACCCTTAGACACGGACGTCCATTCTGAGCCCCAACGGGGGCTCCCAATTTCAAGGCCGAGTCTCAGTACTCAGCCCCCCCCCCCCCCCCGGTGACGCTGTCAAGACCAGTAGGGCCAACAGCAATACACATTTCAGAAAAAAAAAATAAGGTCTTTATTTTAAATGTTTTCTAATCATACCTTGTCGTTAACAAAGTAACGTAAGTGACATAGCTAATGCCATAGGAAATATCAGAACAAAGGGTGCAAAATATTTTACACAAAACATTTGGGATTAAGAAGCTTTGCGCAAGATAGGTGCCGCATTTGCTGAATGCCAATGAAAAGAAATTGCAACCATTGCTGTGATATAATTTGTATATTCAACATAATATTTGGACCGATCCATATGAATATGGAGTCGAACAATTTTGTGTAGCGACTTATCACCATCTACCTGACAGAAACAAAACAGCAATCCACGTAATGGGTACAAGCAGGTTTCTTATACTCAAAGAAAGCGAAGTCGATTACATGTTCGTGTTTGAGATGCGAAGAGAATCATGTAAATTGATTAGCTTAAAAAAGCAGAACAGCAGATTGAAGAACAAATCATCTTTTAACAGGATGTGGCACCTGCACATAAGGATGCATCAGGAAAATAGCGGGATTTTCAATACGATTTGATCAGTCGTCCACTCTACTCTTCTACCTATTCTTGGAGTACTCTTGGACTTCTGTTTCCAAACTTCAAGAATTTTAAATCGTAAATAATTCAATTGAATTAAATTTTCATGACTTTTAATCGTGTCATTTTTAACAGAACTTTAACTCGTATAATGAAAATTTATTTTGTTCAAAACAGGAAAAACCAGACCAGATCAGAATGAAAATGTCATAATCAGAAGTTCTGTGTCCATTAACAATCGTACTTCCATTTCAAATGAATAATTTACGCGACCCTTTTTCTTTTTTTCGTTATATAGCAATATTATTTTTAAACGCAATTCACTTGTATTTAAGAGTACTTTAAACAACAACAGTTGTGTAGTACATGGCGATTTTTATTTCGGATTATAATTACGTTGAATGTACTCGTACCTTATGTGACGATCATAATATTTGACGTGAATATCTGAACCCGTATCTAACATGGACAAGCTCATCGATTGGATTAGGTTGGCCCAAAGATCTTCTCGCCTGCCATACTGAATGCTTTGCTAGGATTATGGCCCCGTATTATTATGCCCGTTTAGGTTGCGCTACTTGTTAGTGACATAATTAATTCTTTATTTTAAATTATTCTTTTATAATACAATTTATAAGCGGCCAATACTAATATGTACTGACCTTTTTATGTTGTCATTAACACTGACATTTGAATTTTTGATGTGTCATCCCATTATTACCTAAGAGGTAAGCGGAATTGGCCAATGATTTTTAGGCATTGCCAGAATATAGCTTTAGCGCTAAATCAATAAAATATGAAAACTTAATACATACGCAAATTAACACTTATTAAAGTAAAATCCTTCATTGTTTGGAATAATTAGTAGAAATGTATATCAAATGGTAGATACCGTAGTGTTGCTATGTGGCGTCACCTATCTAGCCAGCCAACCGACAATCGGACGCTACCAACGATACGTTGGATTTATTTACAAATTATGGACAATTAGTCATAAATTATGAAGGAATAGATGACGTACATACCTACATATTTAAAATCGAAACCCCTTTTTTGATTCGTAATCGGGTAATGACAAAGTTTAATTTTTTTTATTCTCAATTCTGAAAACCGATTTCGTACAAATAAAATACATTCTCCTTTGTTACCCAAATATATTATAATATCTATTTAATTATAGATTTTTTTAATAATCTACTGATAACGAGTATCAAATGCAATCAAAGCATAGTTAATCTGAGGCAGTCGGCTGGACTGATTGTCGTTCACACGAGCTACGAACTCAGTGATTAAATGTATATCTTTATATATTTTTTTAATTCAATTCGCGAGTTAATTAAATCATTGCTGAATTAAATGCCCTTTGACAGTTGACAATCGTGCAACAACAAACAAGTTTTACTTGTTATATCTACCCGCAAATATATTAGGTCGACCAAAGTTTACGATAATTATTGTATAAATACTAGATACTAATCACAGCTTGCGCATCATATGTTTACGACCTACGAACAGTATATATTTTAAGTAAATTAAATTTAATGTGTATTAAACAATAAGTGCTTTGAAGGAGCAGTTTTGTATGACAAGTGAATTTTAACGAAAATTATATTAATAGTTTCTTTAAAATTTTATTGTATTTGACTTTTATTGTGACAATTATCTGGAGTGAAAGGTTAGTATGATAACATACAAAGTAATAAATGTTTATATAACAATAAATCAAATTTATGCAAATTATTTTTTCCAATACATGGTATAGTGCACCAGAGTAGAGAGTAGATATATTTAGCGAGGTACGTATCTTGTTCTGATTGCTTAATTAATAGTTACGACCTTTTCATTAAGGAATATAAATTTATGACCAGAAATTTAATCAAAAGATTAATATCACTTGATTAATCTTTGGAGCAGCTTTCTTTGGAAATAATAGAAATTGTTCCGCCTTTAATAATGAAGTATCTTATTTGAAAATAAATAATTTAAACATTAAATAGAATTTAAAACGTATTTTATAATTACACTGATAAATTAGATAAATAAGATAAACACTAAAAATGATCGTGAAAATAATATACATGTATAAAATATTTCGTTAAATTTTCATTTCCCTTGCAAAATTATAAAAATAAAGAAAACGCTTCAAATATTTTAATACTTATTTTTCGCAATTTTAGTGATTATTTTCCACAAATTGATATTTATTTATTTATATTAGGGAAACATACAGCATTTCATATATCACAGGAGGAAACAAATACAAAAAAAAATATATAAAATAAATTATACATTACATTATATTTCTAGCACAAACAATAAAATTGTT
Source organism: Hypolimnas misippus (assembly GCA_037950945.1). Lineage (NCBI taxonomy): Eukaryota > Metazoa > Arthropoda > Insecta > Lepidoptera > Nymphalidae > Hypolimnas > Hypolimnas misippus. The sequence continues at coordinate 6,905,039 of JBBEEQ010000024.1, forward strand.
TCTAAACTAATATAATTAACTTTTTTTTTTAGAAATAATGAGTTTGCGAAGAACACGAGAAAACACTGATTTACAAAATGGTGCAATCACACAAGCGGAAAAAACGAAGAGTCCCCAGTTCACCTATCGAGAATCACCTCTGACTGTTCTCATTGAACATTCCCTCCACATAAGAGCGATTTATCACATATTCGTTGTCATTCTACTGATACTGCTATGTGACACAGTGATATATGACCTTATCGAGCGTGGAAAGCAAGTAAAATTTTAATTTTAATTGTAAAACAAAATAAAAAATGCGATGTGATAGCAATTTAAGACCCACTTTGTTTTTGATCTGAATAATATTAATCCCTCTACAGGAGGAATAATATAATCTGATTCGATTAATTATGTATTTATTATTTGTTAGTTTAAAAAATAATTATATAATAATGATTATGTTAGATTATCGGTTAAATAAAATAATCATTCAGTCGTCGGGGGGGCTAATTATGATAAACCATCTATATCAAAACCAGCCACATTTTGACAGTTAAAGGTGACATTTAGTACAAAAATCTGAGATCAAGTGTCAGAATGTAGCATTTACTAATAGCGAAATTTTAAAGTAATTACCCTACTGGTCAATATTTTTCACGATTTAATTATTTTATTTTTCAGGGCGCTGTCTATCACGTCGCATTCAAATACAATACTAAAAAATCTACATACCTGTACTATAGTTTCAATCTTGTTTAAATTTTCAGACCTTTAAAATAATATTATATTTATTTGAAACTTACATAAATCTATCGCTGACCGTATCCATCTGTATGCAAATGAAAAGCTTACAGGATCAATAAAGGTCCCGTAAGCCTTGACCAGCAACAGATATTTTACTTCGTTTCACTAATTTATTAGTTCTATTCAAATATATAATCAGGAATAACTCTTTACTTTATGTGTTTTCAATTACCTATACACAGATTTTGAATTTTACATATCAATTAATTCAAGGTTGTTGGTAAAAAATTCTGATAGTATCAATCGTACTTGTAAAATAAGATGGTAATTTTAATTTACGTGCATATTTATTTTCTATTTATAAAAATCATAAAAGTTTCTGAAAGATCATACATTTCCTCGACTTTGTTTAAATGATGTGTTAAAATATACTTTTCAGGATAAACATCGGCGTGACGTCAGTGGTGTATGGGTTCGGTGACATCAGACGCGGCGCCAAACTATGGTTGTTCGAATTAACTGTCGCCCTTGCGTTTTATCCCGCCCTGAAGATATATGCCGGGATACGAAAGATTATCAGAGAATACCCAGGTATGAAAACCAAATAGAAAAAGATTATTTACAATAATTAATTTATAACGTAAACCGTGACTCTAAATATGTCTGTTTTACAAGTCAAAAACACTAGTAAGATTGATTTATAACCATATATTCGTTTATGTTGTCTGTCCGGCTTTGTATACATCTCGTATTTCGATATCAACAGTATAGACGGGCGATGTAAATGAAAATCGGTATGAGGTATGAGATAGTTTATGTTATTTATTTCAAAATACTTCTTAAATCCAAAAAATAAAAGAGCTATAAGGGGCAATGAAAAACCTTCATCACCAATATTCACGCTCATAGTATCAGGTTCTAGCCTTAACGGCCTAGTGGTTAGAACACGTCGGCGTCGATCTCAACCGATGATGGCGGGTTCGAACACCGACAGCACCGTTAAATCTGCAAGTATTTAAAATAATTCATGCTCGGTTGCAAATAGAAACGTTTCGAGGAAACTAGCCTGTGTCAGGAGAAATTCTGACACATATATATCAGCCAACCTACAGTCGAGCAACGTAGTGGATTAAGATCCTAACCTTTTGATTGATTGAAGAGGATGTCTTTGCCCAACAATAGAAAATTAAGGATTGTGTTCGATAGCTCATTAGAAATTAAGTATTTTTAATTAAACATTAAATATACAGAAAAATTTTATATTCATTTGACTGTAGCGCTAACGGTCGCGGGTTCGATCCCCGTTCACAGCAAATGTCTGTATGGGCCATACAGATGTTTGTCGTGGTCTGGGTGTTTGTGTTGGTGTTGCGTATATTTCCGGACCCCCGACACAAGGTCACAAGATCATAATGGGGGCCGTTGAGTATGATGCGTTTATTATTATTATTCATAACTCATTTTTACAACAATAAAAATATTACGCAACACAAAAATCAATACATTTTTTCACGTTCTAAATTTGAAAGGAGAAGAAAAAACAATTACGGCCAGTTATACAACGAAATAAATTACAGATTTCATAAATCCTATTTAAATACATAACTTTATAATAAATTTGAAATAATAATAAAAATATATAAATTGATCCTAACAGATTGATTTACTGAAAAATCGTTAATACATTATTAATTGTTGTACCGAATTACGGTTAAGGATTTGCATGAATATAGCAAGTTATTATTTTGAAAAACACAAAAACCCGTCTGCGTAAGTAGCAGTTCTGTTTAAAAGCCTATAAGTGAAAATCGTCTTTAAATTTTAAATCCTTATAGATTCGAAACGGTAGTTCTGATTGAAAAACGATATGAGAAACCTAACCATGATTTTTAAATAACTATTCACTTCATATAGTTGGTTGATTTTCATTTTTTTTTTCAAATTAACGCGTGCAAAAACGGCCATACTGATTTTTTTTACAATTTTATGCGCTCTATAACATTCGCGCCATTATAAAAAATCAATTGACGTGTCATTTATCAAAATCGGCTCACGCTTTTGGTATAAATAGTGCCACAAAGGTACAAACCCACATATATACATATGTATATACACACTTAGGCTGATAACCACATTACCCTCCACTACGTTTTTTATCCAACTGCGTAACGCAGCAGATATTTTAAAAATCAGATATAGTATAAAACATAAGTAAAGTAACAGCCAACAACCAAGTGTGCCACTGCTGGGCAAAGGCCTCCTCCCCTATTAGGGAGAAGGTTTAGAGCTTAATCCACCATGCTGCTCCACTGCAGGTTGGCGGATAAACATATGTCAGAATTTCTCCCGTCACATGCAGTTTTTCTCACGATGTTCTCCTTCACTGCCGAGCTCGAGATGAATTTAAACATAAATTTAGTACTTGAAAAATCAGCGGTGCTAGCTGGGTTAGAACCCGCGATCATCGGTAACGATCGGCGTGTTCTAACCACGAGGCCATCTCGGCTCAATAGAACATAATATTTATGCCTATATGACGGTAGAGACAGAAGATTTCAAAATATATAATAATAATATTATAAAATACATATTTACTAAAACGTGTGTAATATACACGATGCAAACAAAGTTTACTGCGGCCTCAAATATGAGGTACAAATTAAGTGTAGGCTGTAAGTAGCCTCCTAGCTGTCAAGAGGGCCTTTTGTTATAAGAGGCCACTGCGCTTTACGCCACTACCAATTAGTCACTTGGTTGGTCATATACATGCCAACGAACTACTAAGTTCACTTCACTTCACTGGAGTGCTTATGCAGTTGAAGTGGACGCAACCTTTAAAACTTTTAACATTTCTTTATATATTGACATTTAAGATATTGTAGAGCTCATGCTTCGGTTTTCTAGGATATCCTAGGATTAGGCCCTGTACTGTTATGCCCGTTTACGTTTCGCTACCCATCTGACATTTAAATTTTAGAACTCAAGAAATAGCATTGTATTTTGTTTATTCAAATCAATTGACTTCTTTCCAATAGAAACATCTATTTGTACGTATAATGAAAAAATATAACATTTAGTGATAATTTTGTCACTCCATTCTTGTAACGTTTACTTGTTAACACTCGACCAAAAAAGAGACGTAATATAAGTTTGACCTGTGCCTGTGTCCGTCTGGCATCGTAGTTTGCTAACGAATGGACCAATTTTGATGCGATGTTTTCACTTAAAACTGATGTAATCGATTTAGTTCTTAGCTATAGTTTATGAAGGTCTATTCATACGTTTCAAGGTTATCAGTACTTTTCCAGTTGTTAAAAAGATTTGAACTAGTATACTGGTCTAATCGATTCGTAATATCGATTTACTTATCAAACAGATTAATCAAACATTTTAAATTTGCAAGATCATAGATAGTTAAAAAATATGTTATATTAAATTTAACATAAATCTATTCAATTATTATAATTCAAATGTTATCATTACAATTATTGACTTATAAAATATGGCACAGTTAAGACTAAACATTAAAAGAAATTATTACATTAAATTACATTAATATTTTATTTATACTTAATGAATTACATATAAATTATTTTTACACTATATTATAAATTTCACTTAAAGTAGTTATTTATACTGTTAAAGTTATTCTCCAACAATTTTGTATATGGCTTAAATTTAAATACATTAAACGTTTTTATGCCCTGGCTGTCTGCGAAAAATTAAAATAAAAGTTACTTATAATAATATTAGCTATGTGCTAGTGAAAGTCCCGTCAAAATTGATCGAGCCGTTTCAAAGATAAGCTGGAACAAACAGACAGACACACGACAGGCAGATAGACAAAACGTTTTTAAATCGATATTATTTTTTGTAGTACCGTATATACTTTCATATGAATTTTTCATTTTTATTATTTTGTCTTGTTTTATGTTAGTTTTGTATAGGTACCTCAATGTAAAAAAAAAATTACTCGAAGATATATTGATTTTGTTCTAAATAATGTACGACATGAAAGCGAGACTTGTTTAAAAAGCAGAAAAGGTATCAATGCGTTACACTGATCAGATTATAACGCTACCTTTTAGAGCAGAGCTGTCCAAACAGATACGACGTCGGGCCCAGGAAAATTACTAAATAGATTGGATTTTAAATCTATACATATATAATAACTTGGCATGACTGGTTGACTGACTGACTGACTCAACGCAGAGTCCAAACAGCTGAGGCTACAAACTTGAAATTTTGGTAGTAACCTTTTATGTAGCAGGCATATACTAAGAAAGGATTTTTGGAAATTCAACCCCTTAGGGAGCAAAATTAAAAAACGGTAGTATGAAAGTCCGCCATTTTTTAAAATAAAAAAAACGTAATTTAATATGGCTATACCTGGTTACAAATAAATGTACATAAGCATTATATACAATCCGGGTGAAGGTAATGTGGGCTGCTAATATCTTATACCTATGTCTTTGCCCATTATTTATAAAATAATGGTATTTTTTCTTTTACGATATAGGATTATGCAGAGTCTGGTCCATAATAGGAGTGTTAAGCGTGATTGCACTGGAGTTGCTACTGGTGGCTGTGCCTACATATGACCTCGCGAAGAAGCATTTAGCATTAGGATCGTCAGCCATTGTCACCTGCGAAATGGTAAGATTTCAAAAATAAAAAAAAATATTACAAAAGCATTTATGAAATTACAAAAATCGATTAACGTTAATTATTAATTTGTAGATTAAATTAAAGAAACGACATAAATATATATAAATGTGTCGTACACTAAATTACTTACATATATCCACAAAATAAGTAAAATTGAATTGATCTACCAAGTCGATGTTTAGTTTCAGGTATGTTTTATTGAGAGTAATTGTCGGGTGTGAAAATATAAAATCGTTATTTATTACTTATGTATAAAAACTTTGTTCTTGATGTTGTGGTCGTACTAATAGTTTTTTTCATAATACTTGAAAGTAGTAAGTTATTTAAAGAATAATAATATAGATACTATGTTTTTAAATAAATATTTAAGTTAATATATAGTATAAAACTAATAAGATTTACTTATTTTGCAAATTGAATGTCCTTTGAGCTCTTCACCGCGCACTCTCAATTTTAAGTCGATCAATAAAATCGAGACGAAATCAACCGGTGTCACAAAGAATGTGTACATTAACAATGTATTGTATTTATTACGACCGCAACTTGAGCCGCTCGGGTTGTTTTTATTTTTAAATATTTTTAAGGTTTTATATGAAAACAATTAATACCATTTTAGACTGTACTTACATATATCTAATTTATACTAATTAATAATGACCGAAACTTCATACATTTGAATTTAAAAACACATGTATGACAAGTAATAAAACAGAAAACGCAAGAAAAATTAAGACTTTGAAATTTAACTTGAAACATAGTTTTCGTTAGGTGCTAAAGTTAATTAGATCACAACATGTATTTCGGTGTAGCAAAGTTCCTGTAGCTATTAGTTATGTGTCGTGGCGCCGCATCGAGTAATTTACAACAATAGTTTTAGCTGGATAAGAACTTAAATCACAGGAGAGGAACTTTGTAACACAAAACTATTTTCAAACAAAAATAATCTAAATCTAATAAGTGTATAGTATTTGAAATAGTCGGTAAAAGTTCTATATCGTAGTTTTTAATACAATTTAAAATTCTTTATTAAAAAAACACGTCGGTAAAGGTAAAAAACGCATAAAGCTATTAAGCGACAAAACAGTGTCGAAAGTGAAATGTAACATAAATCAGCTGAGACCCCTGTCAGGGCCGTGGCTGGGGCCAGTAAATAACGGCATCGCACCGGCTGGGGCTGACGAAACCCATTACCTACTACCAGCACGCCACCTGCCAACCACCCTCACACCCTTTTAACTCCACGTCATTTATTTCATTAGAATATCACCCTAATGAACATCGCAATTGCGAATCACGTTTATGTTAGAAGCAGTGATTACATCTCGACTGTAATTTCGTGACAAAATTAAAAGTCATACCGATGCTAAGATGTAATAATGTTAATAATTATTAATATGTTCTTTCAAAAGGAAGTTGTAATCTGATCTAATTATTCGTATTAAAAAAATCCGTAAAGGCTACGCTGGTATATGCGTATTTTACTTTGATATTGATAATAATGTCGAAAGCCTTGGATATCGTGGAATTTAAAGGGAAAAACATTTTCCACGTTATCGATATTATATTTTAGTACGCCACGCAGACGAAATGTAGTGTGAAGTATTTTGTATTGGTGTCGCCCATAAGTATAATATTGAGTTGTCTGATTTTGGAGTGAATATATCGATGTAATATAGTATAAAATTGTACTTGTTGATTACAACTGATTCATATTTTTTAATTATAATTCAGTTCATTCATAAATTTTGGATGATTGTAGATAATTATATATTACAAATGTTTTTTGTGCTCTCATTCACACGTTCAACGTCTGTACATAATAGTGTGTATGACCCTGTATTTATTTTCTGGGGAAACAATGAAATCTTCAATGTAAATACATAAGTTAACAAGACTAATTATTTCCTAAACTGATATGCGAAACTTCATATTACAATAATACCAAGTTATATCTAATTGGAACAAGGAAATATTTTACCATTAGAACGAGGAATCTCTCAAACGGTGAATTGTGAATTACGCTCAGAATGATTTAGCACCCTTTAGGAACCCCATGGTCACCTAACGAGTAAAAGACAAATATATGTATACATACCACCTTTGTCGATACCATCGATTTACCGGCACGTTACTCCTGAAAATCTATAAAGGCTGAGCTGATAAGCATTTGAAAACTTGTATGAGTAAAACTAGAATGCCGTATAGCTGTTTGACGTGAATCAATAAAAAAAAAACAAATAATACTTTCGTGTATACATATGATGTGTACAAAAATCGCACTTGACTTTTCATAACATTCGTAATAATATTCAAATTTCTAAATACTTTGTGAGTGACAACAAACTTAAAACTTAAAATCTGATGAATCAATCATTACTTATCGCTTCGTATAATCCAAAAATAATAAAACTAGTACTTAAAAATGTAATAAAAATGAAACTAATAAACAATTTTTAATTCTGTAAATTACTAGTAATTTATCAATAGACACGTCTATGAAATGTTTTGCGAAAATTAATCCTACATTATTTTATTTTTCAGTTTCGTTTCGTCATGAAAATCTGCTCGGTTGCTGTTGCTTGTGCAAAACGCTGTCAAGACGGAACCACGAGTATACCATCTTTTTCACATTACGTGTACTTCCTCTTCGCTCCTACACTCATCTACAGAGATGAGTATCCCAGGTAAATATTATATCATATCGCTACATTTTTAACACCCGACCTAAATAAAAAGAGGGAAATTATATGTTTGACGTATTATCAAATTTTGAACGTGAAATTTAGTATACTATGAATGATATCAAAATAACATACTTGAGTTACTTCAACCTGATGCTACAGCGTCATCTAGAATCAGCAGGATGCATAACCTCCTCACCAATTTACAGCAGAAGGGTATTTTCGTTTGGTATAAACGTAATCATGCTACGAAAAGTCATATGTCAAAACTTTTGTAGGTACCTAATTATTAATTCCGTTCTATATTTTTTTTATTTTATACCCTTTTTTTTGCCGTTTCCATAAATATCATTAGTTTATGGATTCTATGTACCTATTAATTTTTTTAATCCACAAGTTTTGCATATTAGGTATACTTTAACGTAAAATAGATTAGCCGATAAAGTCCGATTTTTGGAGTAGTAGCAGATTGAAAATAGAACAAATAAAATATAACGACAAAAAATGAATGTATTTACGACCTCCTGGCCTTCTAGCAACGTTATGCATAGGTACAAAGTTGCTATACATAGTAATTTAGAGAAGTAATATTGCTTTGACAAAGAATAACAAAGAAAAAGGCGACGCCGACGCCTTTATTATAAAGCCCCTCCATTGAAATGATATATAAATCATATAGTCGTAATAATAAGCTATTTTTAAAATAACAATAAAAACCTGTGTCCTCATTTGAGTCTATATTAATTATATCCACTTGTTTTAAATGAATTGTAACTTTTTAACTAAATATTACAAGAAACTTAACCAGTTTCTCTGTTACGAAAATATAGTATTGTAATTCTAATTTTTAATTGCGATAATAACATCGGACTTAAAAAAAAGATTATGAACTTTAATTAAAAAAAAATTAAATTAACGATTAAAAGTAGCCTATCTCCTTTCATAGCATGCAAACTACATACCTGAAAATTTTTATTATAATCGACCAGTATTTTTTTAATTTATTCGTTAAAACATACGAAAATACAAATCAAATATTCCCTTTTTAGTATTATTACCTATAAATGTATACCCTTATCAAGTTACTATTAAATTCTATGTTCCATTAGAATACAGTGAATGGTATTAGGTACGTAGGTAAATTCGCGGAAAGGACCCGATCGGCCCGGATTAGATATAATGCTCTGAAGCCCTTTACTCCTCTGCCGACACAAATACAACCAACGCTTAGCAAGTTGTAAATATAATTGAATCCACAAACAAACATCTTAAATTTGCTTATATAACTATGTTTGAATATTAAAAAAAAAGAAATCAATTAGATTAATTAATAAAAATAAGTACTTTAATAAAAGCTTTTAGCTAAATTTAAAATGATAATCATTGAACTCGAGATGAGAAATCGTTAATATTTTTGTTGTTTTTAAAACTAATGTGCTTAATATATTAATAGTTTAGGATTAGAGCATGAGGAACAGACATTTGTATCTAATAGATTGTTATAACAACTAGAAACAAGGTAAATTAATTAAAAAAAATAACTCGACTGCGTTACAAGATCTTCTGCACTCAGCAGTACCGAAACATTATCAGCTATGTAAGTTGCGAATCGTTACTAACCAAATTTAAGTTGTCAAAGATCCTAAATGGTAATTCTGATTAAAAACTATATGAGAAACCTAGAAACTATTTTTAAATACCTATTCAACGATAACCCACTTGGCACTGTTCGTCTTTTCTATTTTTTTTCTTTATCATATAATGGCTTCCAAAATCAGCCATTTGGATTTTCCAAATTTTATATTTTCTATGACATTCGCGCCGTCATAACGTATCAAATGACATGTAATTTATCAAAATTGGGTAAAGCAAACTCACATACATAAATATATATGTATGTGTGTTTGTACCTTTGTGGCACTATTTACATACATACATGCATACATGGCTGATAAACGCATTACCCTCATTTGCTTCGCGCAATCAGGTATAAAGTTAATCGTAGCAAATATTTCGGCTAAATACGAGTACGTGAAAACAACTGACATTTTACAAAAAAGAAGAGTTATATTGCAAGAGCAGTGCTCTACATTTTTTATTACGCGAAGTAATGAAAATATTTTTCTTATATCGGTTTGTTTGAATTTCGTAAAGCAAGCGATTACGTTTAATTCTGTTTGAATATTATATTTTTACAGAACAAAGACAATAAGGTGGAGCGTTGTATTATTTCACCTTATGGAAGTTACCGCTATAATATTTTACAACAGTTTCCTATGGGAACGTTTCATTTTGCCCTATTGGTCGGATTATGGAAAAGAAGCTAAGGTAAACATTACTAGACATTTATTATCAATGTATTCAGACATTTGAATCTAACCAGAACTCAGATATTAGGGTTAGGAGCACTTTATAAGTTTTTCATTTGTCTTTTGATATCGACATTTATACTCTTTGAGGAAGAACATATGTCCCTGCTTTTCAAGAATATCGATGCAACTAAAAATGTTGAATTTTAGGGAATGGGGTTTTTAAGTTTCTTTATTAATGTGTTGGTGCATAGCTGTGAAATTCACGCGATCCCTTGATGTTATAACTTTATTGATTTAAAGAAAATTCATCATTGCAACTCTTTTCATGAGAAAACTTCAAAGATTTATGGTCTTTTGACATACTTAATTCTATTTGTTAGAATTTTGAATTACTACGATATTCTTGCAAACCAGCGATGTATAAATAGGTATCAATAGATTAAGTCAAAAAAGATAATTAAAAGTAAGTTTTTATCCATTAGTAACATGTCGATATGTTGTTAATTATTTTACTAGTAAGTTTCTTGGTTTAGCGTTAGAAAGTATTGTTTTTTCAGACTTCTAAATCTGTGTATTCCTGTAGTGTTTTCAATGTTGTAGGTGGAGGCCGGAACTGTTGTGCGCGGAATGTTTGCGTGTGTGCTACCCGGTGTCATATCTTTCCTCTGTGGGTTTTATTGCGTTCTGCACGCGTGGCACAATGCCTTCGCGGAAATACTTAAGTTTGGAGACCGACTGTTTTATGAAGTAAGAACGTTTTGGTTATTGTAATCTGCAATATAATAATATCATAATAGCATAATTAGATAGTTGTATAGAAATGGAAAAGGCGAAATTAAATATGCGTTCTGTTTAGAAATAAATGTAAATGTAGGTCATAATAACAATAACATAATTTTCAATTATGCATTTTATAACATACATCTGTAGATACAAATTCATAAAAAGCGATTTTTTTCACAACTAATAATTTGTTTTAAGAAATAGACAGGAATTGTAAACAAAAAATTGTAAATACCATGGACAGGTGGGCGCAATGGTTACTGCGACTGGTTAGTCGTAAAGGTTGTACTTAAGCCTTGTGTTTTCGATCCCCTCTTATAACAAATATTAGTATAGGCAATACAAAGATATAAAACTACACCTAAGTAAATCAGGTCAACCTAATGTTTATCACGATCTTGAGTGTTAGTGTAATGTTTTTTTTCAGCATTGGTGGACCACTTCCCGCTTCTCTCGTTACTACCGAGCCTGGAATCTCATTGTACATTCTTGGTTGCGCGATCACATCCACCACCCGTTAGCCCCGTATACAGGTCGCGCAGTGTCTACTTTAATGGTGTTCATAGTAAGAAGATATTATTCCATATTAAAAAAAGGTTGTCCCGAAAGTAAACGACTAACTTGAAAAGGGATCATACTCTAGGTTATAACTAGACATATTACAAAAAATCGTTTTAGTAAAAGTCCCTTGCCCTACAAATTTTGAGCACTTTAACTTAACTTTCTATTATGCAAAAGTCAAAAGACCACAATGTGCCTACTTGTACGCCTATGCTCATTTTTATATGAAATTGTTAATCATATCATCTAAGTACATACTCGCAGTAGTTTCGTCTTTAAATTTTATAAATTCTACTAAAATAAATTTACATTTTTAGGTATCGGCTGCAGCACATGAAATTATATTGGCGCTTTCATTCGGATTCTTTTACCCAGTACTGATGATAGAGTTCGGAGTATTCGGTCTTTTGATGTTGCCTTTAACAGCGTCTAGTGGGGTTCGGTTTCCAAGCGCGTCGAACCTTCTCATGTGGTTATCATTTTTTATTGGAAACGGTAAGGCGAAAATATATAAGGCCATTTAATAATTGCTAAACATAACAGCCAACAGAATTTATGACTAAACAAATTGTCTTATCAAATAAACGAAATTTAAAGTAGTACATCTGCTAAATACCTTTCAAATCAGAAAGAAGCAACTTTTATAAAATGCATACAAGAATAATAAGACATATATTATCATAACACTGATCATTGTTTACAAAGTATCGCGCGTCTGTTTGTAAACCACAAAAGTATATTTTGATACGACTATAAACAAAATGGATATAAAATATACTAATATAACTCTAGTTAGAAAATCTGGTTGCTTTATCGTAAAAATTTAGTACCTATTTCACTTATAGATGAAACTATTTTTTCTATACTTTTTGACATCATTTATTAATAACAATTGAATTTCTTACAGGACTCTTGTGGAGCTTATACTCCATGGAATACTTCGCCAGAAAAAACTGCCCTACATTAGAATCTGACAGTTTCTTCATACCAAAATCGTGGTCTTGTCCAGAAATCGTTTTAAAGCCAAATTGGACATTTCAAAACCCACTTAACATAATTTATTAAATTAAATTAAAAATTGATTTTCATTTCAAGTATAAATAATAATAGAAAATATTAAATAGACTTGTGACAGTTGTGACTGCAATAATATTGGATCTAAGTTGATAGATAATATTATTTTTAAGGTGATTTTTTTATAGTTTATTTCGTTTAAATAAACATTTTGTTACATTATTTTATTGTTTTAATTATGTAAAGAAGAAAACAAAACATGAGTTGTAATATAGATTTAATCTCCTGTAATAAAAAATCCTATCATTAATTATTCTACGAAAGATGCAATACAAACAAAATACTAATAACATTTTCGATCTTATCTATTAATTACTCGTGTAAGATATATGATATAAGGACAAATATATTTATTTATTTAAAATTAACATATATATGTATCTTAGTTGATATTTCAGTCAGTATGTAAACAAATTTTATACCTGTCATGAAAATAAAAAGCAAAATTGGCACAAACAATCTCTTTCACAAACTGAAAGTAATCATTTTGCAGTTTGCATATATTTCTGTTTCAGTATTAATGTATATGACGGATGGCTATATATTAACATAAATGAAAATTATTTACTATGAACATATTTTAGCTTTATAAAAATTATCTTATCAAAAACGTGTCAATAATCTATGCTTATCAATACATATTACTTATAAACAAATTGTTTGTGTCCGTTATTTTATTTTTATGCATTTATTGGTTTTTGAAGCAATATCTTAAATAGGTGTAAAGGTTTTAAAAGTTACTGAAATATAATAACAGACTTTTAAATTGTAGTTTTTTACTTTAGTTTTTTTTTAAGGTTTTAATATTTAGGTTTAAGGTTTTATTTATTTCACAAAATTTTGCAAAAAGCTCTTTCAAAATTGAGTATTCTTTAATACATTCAGTAATCATTAATTCCAATACTAATTTAATGTTCTACTCCTCTTTTTATATATGTTGATTGATTTTTTTATATTTTTCAAATGTGTGGAATTAACTTACAATAAAAGATATACTAACATTGTACATAATTAATAATATTTAATATCAGGATCATACAGACTTCTTTTCAATATAGATTTTAAACATGAAGCAAATAGTAAAAATAAGAGTAATTTTAACCAATTTTTGAACAAACAAATAACCAAGTCATTATGATCACAGCCCTTACTGACTATAATATTCTATTAAAAATTTTATAAACTAAAATTACAAATGACACTTTTATAAATCACTTAAACAGAGCCATATATGAAGCACCATAGATAAGGCAAAATATGACTTGCTATTGTAAAATATGTCAAACAGCATCTATAGTATTATTGCCTGATATTGGTCCATGGCACCTTACAATTTCTATGTCATTCAAAGTATTGTTTTCCTAACCATGAAACTTTATGTTGCTTCTTCTAAAAAAAAACGACAAATTTAATAAATAATACTAAATATCAGATTAGTAATGCCTAAAATTATGACTTAAAGAAATTTATAGTATGCAAAACTTGTGAAATATAAAAATCGATTAAATTTTCGTGCTTTTTAAATATTTGATAACAATTTTCGTTTTATACATTATGTGTTATACTGCAGGTGTACGATCTTGTTCCTTGAACAGTGAACTTGACATTCTGGAATAAAAAAAACTGTTTAATAAAAATGTTTCACATATACAAAAAAAGGCAAATAAAAAATTAAAATGTTAATTTTTACATATAGATGCTGAGATTGCATATCATTCAGGTCACTATTAATTAAAAGGCTAATTAAGATTGTTGGCTATGACTGTGAAATTAAGGCACTTTTTGTTATCCTTTAAAAGTTTAGAAGTGGACATAGTGCCTATATCACTATTGTATAAATTATGCAAATACACTAATATAAAAACAGTTTAAAAACCAACTTTTCCTACTATTACAAAACATGATTTTTTTGTTGAGTAACTTGTTATACATAATGAATGGTGAGTCACTGAAAAAATCCCACAGATAAGTAGGTATATAGATAATATGAATATGAAAGTATTTTTTATGTTTTCATAAATTAATCTGATTAGATTCACATTTATATACTTAAAAATATAACTTCACAAATATTATACTTTAGATTATAAATGTATGTACATATGTATGTTTGTGTTAGTGCATAATGTCACCGTACTGCAAAATACTTACTTGCTTATCATGTGCTTATAGATGTAATGCGGAATAATGGTCACATTCACAACTGATGGACTAGCTTCAATGACCTTTGATATCTCCTTATCTTTCATGCCTACTACATTAATGGTGTTTATTTCAAGTAATTGGTGGTCAGTCAACAGGCCATTACGAGCAGCCGAGGAATCTTTAACAAGTCCAACTATTTTTCCATCCTTAAATTGGAAGCCAATATGACCAATAGAATCCTTGTGTAAAGTGACTGTCCTCTCAAAAGGCCTGAAAAGAAATTAAATTAGATTTTTTTAATTGCTATTTTTCTCTTTATTAAAAGTTATAAATTATAAATCATAGAAAATTTTGTTATAGTTTAACTTCTCAAGTATTATGACATTATTATTTACAATGAAATTTAATAACTATTATTAATATAACAGTTTGCAAGGATGGACATATGTTCTTTTCTTTGACACAAAAACCACTGAAGAGATAATGAAATATTATGGTGACATAGCATATTGTCAGTCTAGATGTGATAGCTTGTTTACACAAACTGCCGAACCCTATAGAAGACACAAACTTCTTTTAAAGCTAACTGTAAAAAATATGTTTACATTTTTAAGATATGTAGACTTAAGATATTGTAAGAAATATTATTTTTATAACAATAAATTATTTGAATACCATTTTTGCTGAGAAAATGAATTTTTACCAAAATTGATAGTTACAAGGTTATACATATAGAATGACAACACACATCTAAATAATATGCAGGGTGCTTTTTATTACTTTACTATATAGGCAAAGCCATAAACGGAAGTTTGTTTTTCATATGTATTAATTACCTGTCACGAACAGCCATTCTAATCCCATTGATTGGGGCTTTCTTTAAGAGAGCGTGACTTTGGTCCATAGTCATTCCAGCCAGGGCCACATCATTGATTTCCAATATCTGGTCACCAAATCTCAGTCCAGCTAGAGCAGCAGGGCTACCAGCAGCAACATAGCACACAAAAATGCCATTATTGACTGAATGCAATCTCAATCCACATTTACCATCTCTGTCTTTACAGAGAATTATTTGTCTTATTCCTTGAGTTACTGTTGCTTTCAGTAAACTAGGCGACTGAAGTGACAAAGGCGCCACAATATTGCTCACTGCTCCAGTAGGATAAACCTACACAAAAAAAAATTATTTAACCATTTTCATTCTGATTCAAAAATCAAAAATGATATACCAAAATCAAAGTTTCAGATACTTACCGTTTGTATCTGGTACTCAGGCATGTTAAGTGCAATAACATCGGATGAGAGTTCCAACCCCATATATTCACCTAACGCAGGATAAACATGTCTTGGCGCAGTAGGAACTGCAGGAGCTGCAGGGTTTGCAGGACCCGCGGGAGCTCCTGGCGACGGATATGACGATTGGTAGGAAGGTGGCGGCTGGTGTTGAGCCATCTGAGCTCTCACCATATTGTCTACTTTCATATCTTCTAACGATGGATATAAAGACATCTTTACTACGTTTCAATATTGCACAAGGTTTAATATTAAATTACCTACACGCCCTATGTTTAATTAAGAACGTATTTTCTAGCGAGGACCACTTAAATTTGTATTGAACCACTGCTTCAATGTTAATGTAAACAAAATCGCCCTTGTTCAAGACTTCAATCACAAACTAACAAGTTGAAAATTTTCACAATAAAACCAAAAAACAGTCAACAAACAAGTAAGCTATCAGTTATTATAGCCAATTGAAATTGAATGGGAATTGAATAAGTGAATGCTGAATGTTGATTTGATGAATCAGAATTCAGAACTTCAGAACGAATATTGTAGTCTTTGGTGTTACCAAAGAGTATATAATCACTACGGTGTTACCATTTCACAAACTTAATTTTATATTTTGTTATAAATGCGAAATTCACAAGCTCACGAAAAGCGTACTATTAAAGAATGTGAACTTATAACAGGATAATTGAGGATTCTAATGGAGCACAAATTTTTAAACTCAAATAATTTGAACGTAACATATTACATATAATTATAAAATATAAAAATTATAAGAAACACATAAAGCTATTTATTTTTTATATAGAAATAATACCACGCAAAAATATAAAATTAAAACACTTACTCTATCAATCATTTCATTTGAGCTAAATAGACTTTAACCCAGAGCCGGTAAAAAAGTCATTTGATTGTCATATGTCATTATGTGATACAGGCCGCACAGAGATGTACCGTTTTCAAATTTTGCGTTTACTATATTTAACTAAAGATTAAACCTTTGTGGTAGTCTTGGGCCTAACCGGTCACCACAGAGAGCGCTCAATTTAGTTCATAATCCAAGGATGAACTAGTTCGCTCTATTAGTTCATTAGTTCTTTTTTTGAAATAATTTAATAAGAACAATAAATAAAGAAAAAAATATAGTTATGATTATTGCAAGTTTTTTTTTATTTTTAAGTAAAAAATACAAAGTATTACATGAAAATTTTAGGCGCGTACAAAAAAGTAAATAACTCGGTTGGTCACATAGCGCCACTATCTAGTAAAGTGGACGCTAAAAGAAATATAAAAAGAACTAAGAGCGGGATTTTCAATGAACTAGTTCGCATAGTTCACCTAAAGGAGCGCTCTTCCCACCTAGGTCGTTCGCGAACTACCCAAGCCTACTTTGTGGTAGTTACTGTGATTTTTTATATCATATTTTGTTAATGATGAATATTATTTTTTATACAATGACATCACAGAAGTATTTCATATTACACTAAAACTAACAAATAGGTTTTAAACTTTACCGATATTTTAGTTTCATACAAAATGAACACAAAACAATTTAGTACAACGTTATTTTTTTGCCATATACATATTTATTGTAACGTATTGACTACTTTAGTATAGATATGTATGTACATAAACTAGTTTTTTAAACTAAAAAATCATCAAATTTTAAATAATAATGGTTTCAACAAATGGTCCCATTTAATGTTACGTCTGTGATGGTTTTGTTTTTATAATAGTTTTCTTATTTGAAGGAAATGCAATCGGTGACATATTTTTTAATAGTAAAACTTTTAATGTCTAAATAATAAACATTATAAATCTGACAGTTAGCATAGTTTTGTTGGAAAAAGCGCAACATCGTGATCATACCGTTTCATCATTTAGTTTTCTGCAAATTCCGAAGATAAGATTTTGCAAGCATTGCATTTCCAATGCAAATTAAGTAATAAAATAAGTGTTTTTAAGGTGTAGCTATTTAATTAGATATAAATTTGTCTAGATAATATATATATATATATATATATATATATATATATATATATATATATATATATAATATTCTAAAAAACAAACCTTTTCCTTTAGTTTGCCTTATACTATTACTTCCCAAAAGTTGATCTTTATAAGTAACATTATCAGATGACGCAATAACATAGGGGTTCGCTTCGTGGCCAAGAAAATATAAAAAAACTAATTGTGTAGTTTTAGTTGTCATCAAAATCGAGCCGATATTTGTATTTTTCGTTATTCCTTATACTTTTGGGCTTGGCCTACCACGTTCCGTTATAAAATTCGCTCTGTTTATAATATGGGAGAAAATATTGTGGTTTTAGTTTTTACTAATTGTATTATAAATAAATTAAATCATTGAACAGTATTACATTCTAATTAATCGTAGATTTCAAATTTTAATTAATTTTAACCTCTTCTAATAAAGAGGTTAATCGATAAGCACTTTATGTGAGATTTCGAAGTTTTTTCTTAATTAGAGACTTAAATTTTTACTCTTCTTTAGAATGGCTACTAAAACATAAAACAACAATATTTTCTCTAATGGTAAAGTAACTATTATAGTGCTTCCAATCTGTTACATTTTTTAGTATGTTCGTGTCCGTTAGGGTGCAATATACGGCGGCCTGTATCATGTCTATGTCAATTGCTTCAGTGTTTCATTTCGAGAAAGAAATATAAAAATATATATTTTTGTAAATAAAAGTTAGATACGTTTCAAATCCAATTATCTCATACTTATTAAATGAAGTTATAAATATAATAAAATGGATCCGCCCTCTACCAACAAACAACGTACACCGAGGTGATGAGAAAAATTATCATAACATTAAACTAAAGAATGATATTTGTTATTATATTAGACATTTTATAATGTTTAAAAAACTGCTACTATATTTATGTTTTAATGCCATTAAATGAAAAAACACAAGAATCATTAAATTCGACTTTCCTATGATTTTTATAAAGTAATTGCTATAACTTTCTATACGTCATTATATCATTTTTCAGTCGATGCCGAGAATGGGAACGTCAAAGACGTTTAAAATTCAATGATGCCATATCAAAACTAGGAGAAATTGTTAAATCTATCAATAAAGCTAATAGTGTTATTGGAGATGAAGCTGACAATGTACAATATCCTAAAATTGAAATTGTCCAAAAAGCTATTATTTGCTTAACAAATTGTGTACAAGAAAAGACACAACTAAGTATGTATTTAAAATTATCTAATGCCATCTTATTTATGTTTTATACTAGCTGTAATCTGCATTGCAATGCCACCTAAAGTTTTGACATTTTTTGGACAAAGAACCCCCATGTGCATTTTCAAAATACTTTACCAATGTAACATCACAATCTAATCAATTGTACAGAATGCATAGAGAACAAACATACAAAGATTGATTTTTATTTATGTAGATATTTTATATAATTTTAATCAGTCAGTTAGTCCATTACCATGCAGAAGCTCTTGGGTAAAGAGAATGATGACCTTCCAGAAAACTAAAAAAAAATCTGAATGATAACATTGAAAATTATTTTTTTTATGATTTTATTAATTATTAGTTACTTTCATTGGCTATATACAAATTATTGGTAATGTATTTTGTCACTTTAACATACTCCAATAGACGAAAACCTTCCCTTTATTTATATCCAATAATTTAAGTTTGAATATTTCTATTGCAGAAGCAGAAATATTGGCATTAGAAATTAAACTAGAAGCCATAGAAAAGAAGAAATGTGACAAAAAAGATGTTTCATTACAAGTCACATTTGGTACAAATAAGAAAAGTCAGAGTAAGTATATAATTTTTTTTTATACATAATTGGCTCTAAAAAGTTAATAAAACTAATAAATAATATTAGACATAGTAAGCTTTGCCAGTTTTTGCATTCTTATTTTGAAGTGTATGAAAATTGTAAATTAGAAATTTATTTTAAATTTTCTGGTACCAATTTGTTTCTAACATTCTGTATAATTATATTTCACGAATGGGTCTCCATCATATTAAAAATAACGATAGGAGCTTAATCTATCATGATCCTTTACTATGAATTGACAGATATACATATATGTTTCAAAATTTCACCCACCCAGAGGTTGTGTTGCAATTTTTGTAGACTAACTTTATGGTTCGTACACATACAAAATTTACTTTATCTTTATTATTTTTGTATAGATCACAAGATATATTCCGCTAGTGTAGATTTAAACTAACTAATAATTTTCTATTTTCATGCTTAAACACTGAGCGGTTATTTTTTTCAGATAGTAAATATGTTAAATTAGTTATGCTAAATAAATCAAAACAAAAAAAATCAAAAGAAAAAGAAAAATCTGTATCTACAAAATCAAGCAATTGTATCAAGAAAGAAACCATTTTAAATAAAACGCCACCAAAGCTGCCCAAATTACTACCATTAACTAATGTTAAAAAAGGTTTGGGTTTTACTTTTTATAAATGAAATTCAAGTTTAATTTGTATAGAAATATAAATACTTATAATTCATAGAGTATATTTCTAAATGTATAATAATTTTCATGTTTATATTTATAGTTAATAGGGGTTATCACATTTTGTTGCAAAATAAAATATAATCAAATGAAAATTATGATAATACCTTTTGACTATACTAATATTGTTATATTATTATGCAGCCATTTTTAATAATTTCCTTTTTTATTTTCAGAAAATACCATAGTGATGCTACCAGCCACACCATACATTTTCCCACAAAGACCTGTATTGTTTCCTCAGCCACCAACTATTGTCTTAGTCGATACGAATTTACAACCAATTAACAAATCAGCAACTATTCCTATACTTAGTAGAAATACTAATGATATAACAAAAACAACAATGGTTAATGTATTGCCAATATCTGCATATTCACATGCTTTATCAGCTAAAGCAAAGAAAAATAATGTTAAATCTCGCAACAGTATCCCAAAGAAGGTGTCTAAAAAAATTAAATCTGTGGATAAAAAGGATGAAGTATCAGATAATAACTTAGAGTCAGTTACTGAAACGGAGAGTAAAGTTGAAGTTAAGAGTACTAATGATAAAAGTGAACCAATTGTAAATGAAAGTAATGATCAAATTAAAGATTCTTCAAGTGATAAGAAAATACCAGAAGTAGATGATGCAAATAAGTCAAATTCAGAAAGTGCAGATAATATAGTAGATAATAGTGCAGTAATTAGTAGTACAGACATAGTTAAAGATGCTTCTAAAGAAACTTGTGATAATCAGATAAAAGATCCACCTAAGTGTTTAGAAGAACCAAAGGTGACGCCAAATATAGAAAAATCAATACCACTACCAAACCAAGCAGTTTCTGTTGAGAAATCTGCGATTATTAGTAATACAAGCACTGTTGTTGTAGAAAAAGGAAATAAAATAACTGCTCCTGATAAAATAGTTGAAGGTGAATTTAAAAACAAAGAAAATAAAATATCTGCTATTTTAGATACTACTATTTGTGAAAATGTAGTAGATGTTGGAAATGCTCGGTTAGAGTTAGCAGAAGAATTTTTAGCTGCTTCTCCAACAGCAGCTTTTTTGATGTCCTTTCCATTAGTTAGTGGTAATAGAGCAGATAGTCCGGCTGAGGAATCTCAAAATATTAATGCAAAAGAATCCAATTTGCGAAACGAAACACCACCTCAACAAGTATCTTATTTTGAAAAACCTAATATATCTGGCAATAAAACCAAGACACCCAGTAAACAACAAACTACACCAGTTACTAATATCGAAAAATCCATTGAACACCATAAATATGATAATAATAACAAATCAACAGATATAAAAACAACCTCATCTGCACCTAATGTGGCTACCAATGAAAATCCTTTTTTGAGTTTACCATTGCCGTCAGTAATACCATCAAGTTGCGCTCTAACAGATTCTACATTTGGCATAGATTTTGATATATCTGTTAACAAAACTGTAACAACTCAATCAACGACATTTAACAGCACTACTAACAATATCTTTTACAAAGGTGACCCATTTAACACAGTGAAAAGCACTATTTATAGTACAAGCAGTATTTCATCAAGTCATGAATTTAACGGTTTGGGTTTGTATCCATGTGCTATGGAGAACTATACGAACAAAAATAAATCTGATTATACTAATGTAGACGATAATCTTATGAAAAGATTAACATACGACATTGACTTAGGTTGGTCTCACAAAGGTTTCGATTTTGTTAATTGTACAACTAATTCTAACACTTTCCATAAAGATAACATATTAACTAATACCACGACGCCATTTTCATCAGCTTATAATCCATTTAATCCAGATTTTCATGTACCATTAGTTCCAAATTCTGCTAAAAAGAATTCAACAAGTAAGACTGGCGCTTTCCCAGAACAAATTACCAGTTTTTACAATCAAGGTGCTAATTTGTGGTCAGATGATGTTTCGTCTATTTATACAAACAGTAATGTATCAAAAAATTTTATTTCAAAACAACAGAATTATTTTCCTACGGACAATTTACACACCAATATGAATGCAAAATTAAGTAGTGCCTCAAAACAATTTTATGCAAAGCATATGACAGAAAGTACAACTGAAGGCATTTTAAAATCATCACCTATTGTCCAACAACACATTACTGAAAAATATACTAAAAAGTCTCCCAATAAAATGCACATTAATTGGATGACATCTGAAATAAGGCCCGTACAAAATAACTGTAACCAAACCCAGTCTGAACTAAAGGAAGCAAATAAAGCCCCATACTCTCATACTGATCTAGTGCCTAAAAAACATCAAACTTCTCAGAGTGAAACTAATTATTTCCCTATTAATATGCATCATTTTCCATCGCAATCTAATCAGGAAGAACATAATGCTTGGCCAACCACAAGACCTGCGGGTACTACAGAAATAAGTATGGAACCACCTCCTATCAACCTTCCAACATTAGTTGGAGATTTGGCTTTAGGTCCGCATGACAAAAAAAAAGTTGACAATATGAACAGAATATTGCCACACACAGAGTTGCAAAATTGTAGTAATTTTCTCTCAGTAACTCAATTGATGAATCGGTCATCAGAAAATATGTCTTTACGGCCGAATGGTCTAATATCAGATACACAGAAATCTATTTCCACGAAACAAAATATACCTCATAACAATGAAGCCAGTAGAAAAACGCGATTAGAAAACCATCCCCAAATTTGCTACGGTTTTAATGATTCAAAAGCGAGTCATACTTATGACGCCATCAATTCTTTTTCTCAAACAAAAACCAAATCTAGTAAGTCTGACAAAACATCTAAAACACAGAAAAATAGCTATTCTGCCGAAGCCTTGATAAGAGGTGGTACAAATTATACTCAAAAAGTTCAAGACAATAGTGGGGCCAAATTTATGGTACCGCAAAAATATAACGATTTTAATATATCTCAAGATACTGGAGTCGCTCAAGTTTCGCATTTTCCACCTATAATAGATTATTCTGATAACACCTATGCTGGACAACAATTTTCAGGAACTACTTTATACAACTCGACTACAAACACTATATCAAATTCTTTTTATTCTAATTTCATGCCTGGAAGCGGTAATCTTATGACAAGCAACTACACAAGCGGTGCATTTCCAAGCGATTTTGTGGATTATAACCAAAGCACAGATTGTAATAGCTATTCTAATCACAAGTATAGTGAATTTAAAATGAGAAACAACATATCTACGTTTCCACAAGAAAAAGATCCACCAAATTACAAAAGTACAAGAAGAGAATCTGCAGCAAAACACAAATTGGAATGTTCTAAAAAAGAATCGAACAAAAAATACCAAAGTAAGAGACCTAAATTAGGTAATAATGAAGTTGAAGAATGGAATGATTCATCTCATCTACTCTGGCAAAACAAAGTCCAAACTAAAAGACATCAGAATATCGTACCAGAGGAGATAACATTTCCGAATTACGTGGGAAATCAGATGCCTTCGCAATATCAACCAGATATCTTCAATACCCACATTATGCAATCAAATATGCAAAATATGGGAACGAATGCGGATCGATCATTATCTGGCTTTCCAGTAGCTTCTCGCGCTAACTTTAGTCTTAGCGCATTATTTCCCGAAATAACTATGGTCAGTATCTGACAAGAATAAAACATGTTTGAAAATATTTAAATTAATTAATAAACGTAATTTTTTAATTTTGTTTCAGAAGGTGCAATGACATTAAATGGATTTTTTTTTGTTTTTAATGAAGTATACGCAATTTGCATTTGTTATCATAAAAATTATGTTGTTGATAATAATAATAATAATAGTTTATTGTTAAATATTTACAAAGTGATTTGACTCTTACTGGATTTTGAGACTAATATTAAAATGTTAAAAAAAAATGTTTTATTTGAAAATCATTGTACAGTAATTACTCAATGAATATACGTATTCTTAAATTTATATTACTAAAGAGTAATAAACATGATAGATCAAATATTACTGTAGTTTTTCTTTTCATTTTAGTTTTTTAATTGATTGAGTGAAATATTTACTACGAATGTATAAAATCTTAATACTATGATAAATGCGAATGTTTGTAAGGATGGATGGATATTCAGATGTATACTTTTTATTAATTTTACAACAGATTTTAATTAATGTTTACAATAATATGCTATATTACTCTACCACACTACCACTGTTTCACGAAAAAACCACGGAAAATATGTAATGTAATTTTACTTATAAACATACGATTTTGTGTTTAATTTTCGGTCATCATATCGAAAGACAATAAAAAATATTTTAATTCAAAATAGGAATTTACATTCTTTTTTTGAACGTCAAGAAAATGAATCTACTTCGGTTTCGAAAAAGTATCACCCGAAAAGAAAAATCAAAATCAAAATATTTTTATTCAAAATAGGAATTTACATTCTCTTTTTGAACGTCAAGAAAATGAATCTACCACGGTTTCGGAAAAGTATAACCTCAGGCCTGAGAAGAAACCGCGAAAGAAACTCAGCGGGACTTTTTTTTTGTTAGTTTTTTTTTTTTAACAACGTCAAGATTGGTTACAATACGTTAAATATTTTGAGAGAGCCTGGAAGCGATCGCATTATTCCCAAGGTGTGTCATCATCTATGAAATCTTTAATATTATAGTAACCTCTAACACACAAACGTTTCTTTACAATTTTTTTGAACTTAGCTATAGAAGCATTTTGAACGTTTTCTGGGATCCTGTTGTAAAATCGTATACATCTCCCAACAAAAGAATTACTTACTCGACGTAGTCGAGTAGCAGGTACAATGAGTTTGTCCTTGTTCCTCGTATTGATATGATGGATATCACAATTTTTTTTAAATGTGTTAATGTTTCTATGTACATACATTACATTTTCAAGAATGAATTGAGAAGTAACAGTCAATATGTTAATTTCTTTAAATTTTTCTCTTAAAGATTCTTTATGGCCAAGGTTATAAATTGCGCGAACAGCTCTTTTCTGCAGAACAGATATTGTACTAATATCGGCATCATGTCCCCATAGTAGTATGCCATACGACATTATACTATGGAAATAGCTGAAATAAACTAAGCGTGCCGTTTCAACATCTGTTAATTTTCTAATCTTTTTAATAGCAAAAACTGCAGAGCTAAGTCTATTCGCTAACCTTTCAATATGGGGGCCCTATTGTAGTTTGGAATCTACAGTGATACCAAGAAATACTGTAGTTTCCACCGGTTCCAACGTTTCTCCATTTATAAATACGGAGGCTTGTACATTTTTAACATTGGGCGTTGTAAATTTTATACATTTAGTTTTATTACAATTTAATATTAAATTATTAATACTAAACCAATGTACAACATCAGAGAGAGCATTGTTTACTTCGTCATATGTGGATGAGTTACGTCTCACTTTAAATAACAGTGAAGTGTCATCAGCAAACAATACAATCTTATGTTTCTTTTCTATTAGATAGGGCAGATCATTTATGTAGATGAGGAAAAGAAATGGCCCAAGAATAGAACCTTGAGGGACTCCCATATTTAGTATAGCCCCAGGAGATCTCTTGCCATTGACGTCGACCTTCTGAATTCTTTCACTTAAATACGACATTAGAAGGTCGAGTGCAGTTCCTCTGATACCATAATGGCGTAGTTTGCTGACCAGTGTTGAGTGTTGAACACAATCGAAGGCCTTAGATAAGTCACAAAAAATACCAAGAGCATTATGTGACTCCTCCCAGGCCTCAAATATTTTCTTAATTAGTTCAACAAAACAACCTTACCTTCTTAATTAGTTCAACGAAAAACCGCGAAATAAACTCAGCGGGACATTTTTTGCCCTTTTTTTAACAATCCCAATGTATTAATAAGACGGATATCACAATGTTTGTCATCATAATTTCCTAATTATAAGATAAACCAAACCGTACCAGTTTTTCAACATGTATAAAAGCTTCTGGTAAAAGTTAAAATAATCATATTCGAGTTCTGGTAGAGACATGGGTTAATTTAAACTACCTTTAGTGAGTATAGTTTTCGCCGGATATATTTATTTTAGTCATTCATGAATTAATTGTAACTAGTTTCGTCGTGCCGGGTGTACGTATAAAGTTATGGAGAAACATTTTATTGGGCTTCAGGGCAAAATGAGCAACCTGTTAGTATACCTCGATTCAACTTTGTTTGATGTCAGAACGTAAAATTATGTATCGGATATATACAAAAAGACACGTTTATTTAATTTAAATTATTAAATAGTTATATAATTATGTTGAATTAAAATGTAACATTAAATAACTGGTCAAGTGCGAGTAGGACTCGCGCACCGAGGGTTCCGTACAGAGGGTTCTTACTTAGACCTACAGTGCACATTTGCGATAAAAATTAGTCATCAAAGGATCCACCAACGGACGCGACGTGTCAGGCCTCCAATTACGAAAATTAAATCTTGAAGATTTTCCCGCTTTTTAATTACGTCGTGTACCTTATCGTTGTCTTAGATTTTCGGGATTATTATTCATTCAAATGTTAAACGGATTTAAATCGCGTATATTAATTATTTTTATCATCCCGACATTTCGAGCACTTTGCAGCGTTCGTGGTCACGAGTAGACTAATATCATGTTTTTCAATAGCAGTTCTCCTGGTATCGCATCATCAGCTCCACTTCACTATATACATTGTGCCGAGAATAAATATATTTTGATTGATAATGTTAATCTAAATATTTTACGAACGTCGTGCTGGGGAAGTGGAGTGTAGTAGAATATAAATAAAAATAAAACGAGAATACAATATTCAATTCAATTCTTTGGTTTATGGCTTTTAAGTGTGCCAATTAGACACTTAGATGTTATTTCGCCAATGTCACGTGGAATGGAGAAAACACGATGGAGATTGATCGGAA
This sequence comes from Hypolimnas misippus, assembly GCA_037950945.1. Taxonomy (NCBI): domain Eukaryota; kingdom Metazoa; phylum Arthropoda; class Insecta; order Lepidoptera; family Nymphalidae; genus Hypolimnas; species Hypolimnas misippus. Next base: position 6,932,697 of record JBBEEQ010000024.1, read on the forward strand.
GAATACAATATAATATAATTGTTGTTAATGTCAAAGTCAACAAGTTAATTCATTGAAATTGTCAAGAGATGGCGCTGGGTATATCCTGAATCGCACTATAAGTTTGCTTTTTTTTCAAGTATAAGGTGTTTGGCACTTATTGAATAATTATGTTTCCATGATTAGCATCTATTATTTTGTTTTATATTAATGTGCTCCTAAATGGTTGTAAAACAATTTTTGGGTCGTTTTCATATGTATATAGTAATTGATTATTATTAAGCGTCTTCAAAAAAGGAGTGTTCTCAATTCGACCGCTTTTTTTTTAATTTTTTTTAAATTTGTTTGTTTGCCGATTACGCTGCCATTTGTGGACCGATTTTCAATTTTTTTTTATATTTGAAAGGGTATACTTCCAAGGTGCTTCCATTGTCTTCAGGTCAGGATCTGATGATGGAATCTTGGAGAAATTGAGGGAACTCCTCAAATATTATAGAGCACACCCATACCGATTTAGGTATTTTTGATGGTAACTTTGAAGGAATAGATGATGAAAACCACAAATGGCGTAGGTGGGTCAGTCTTATATAGATTTATATAAGTTTGTACGGAACCCTCGGTGCGCGAGTGCTACTCGTACTTGACCAGTTTTTTTCCTTTTAAGATACGAAACCCTAAAAAACGGACACGAGACTTCTTGAAGTATTTTCGCGATTCCTTATAGTTCCCGATTTAGCCCATCAAGCCCAATTAAAAAAAGTCACCCGATATATATCTATTACAAGGAGAACCTCAGTGAGAACATACTGTTTTACAGTCGAAATTTAAAAAAATAACTCCATGCCATATCTTAGTTAGTGTCTGCTTATAAATACAACCAGAAAGGTTCCAAATCCAAAGTAAAAAGCTTTCCTGAGAGACACCGCAGACTACAGCCTTGCTTTGCAGGAGACATGCCAAGCATTCTGTAATCCTCGCGAACGAAGTCGCGGGCACAGCTAGTTATAAATATATGTATATAAACTTTTTATATGTATAAAGCTCTTGAAAATAAAACATTTATCAGATCTTTAACTAAAATGCACACAATATTATTATTTTAGTTTTGGGTAACTACTTAAGTGGTAAAAATCTTGGCATTATCTTTGACCGCTATCTTTCATGGGCACCTCAGCTAAGCGAACTCAGCAAGAAGCTGTTTGCAGCCATCGGATCGCTCCGCCGGCTTCAGTATTTTCACAGCACAAACCCTCCTATTACCAATTCTTGACTATGCTGACAGTTGCTATCTTGATCTCAAAGAGGAGCAACTTAATAAACTTGAGCGCCTTCAGAATCTTTGTATACGGTTTATATTTGGTCTACGCTAATTTGACCATGTCTCCGATTTTCGCAATAAACTCAAGTGGCTCCCAATTCGCTTTCGCAGGAATACTCACATTCTTTCATTACTTCACTGTGTACTTTTTAATCCTGACACACCTCTATATCTTAAAGAGCGCTTTGAGTTTCTTTGTGACACACATGAACGCTCTCTTCGATCTAATCTTAACTTAACTTTAAAAACTCCTTCTCACTCGTCTTCCTTCTATTCTAATTCATTTACAGTTAAGGCCGTTCGGTTATGGAATTCTCTCCCCCTTTCTATACGAAAAGCTCAGTCTCACGCTTGTTTTAAAAAATATCTTAAAACACATTACTTGTCGCTAAACACGTCATAGTATATAGCTTTATTAATACATAAATACACGTACTATTATCCTATTAACTTACTTGTATGTTTATGTACTTTTATGGATGTTTATGTCGTATATATTTATTTATTTATACATATTGCTATGTATTATATATAAAATACGTAGCAATATGTATAAATAACAAGACCGCCTTTGTAAATCTTTCTTTATTTTTTTTTCTCCATGTACTTTGCAAATTGACTGGTGTGCAATAAAGAGTATTTGTATTTGTGTTTCATTAAAATTAAGTTATAACGTGCCGTTTTTTACTGGGAGGCCCCATCCAAAGAATTTGCTACGGGCCTCAGATGGTATAGTTATGTCTCTGGTCGACAGCCAATCTTTTGAAAAAATAAATGCAATTTAAAAACTAAGAGCAATGACTCAAAGTTTTTCACAGTTTTCATTAAAAGAGGACAATTATACTAGTAATAATTGATAACGATTCGTTCGATTTCGTAATATAAAAGTATGGAAATAAGTTACATTAGTTAATGACGCAGGTCACGTGTGGGGATACAAATTCGCAGTGTATATGTTACATTATGCTTGTTTACCTTGACCATTCGCTGCTTACCTATGTGGTTCATTCATACTGACGTTCTGATAATAAAAATGTTTATAATGACTAAAAGGCATTTACATAATGACCGACATATTCGGTACAAGCTCTTAGATAAATATTTAGTCTAAAGTCTTCTTCTATAGAAATAGTATAAAAAAAAACATAAGAAGTATCTAATAATGATAACGTATTTTATAGTCATGAATATAAATAATTTTTCAAAGTATCAAATCGAAAAATTTGATTATTTGTCGAAACGTATCTACAGGGCATAATACAATTGTACAAATATTTGTTTTTTTTTTCTATGTATCTGTCCGATTGAATTTTATACGGTGCCTCGCAATGTACGAAAACTGTCGCCGGTACTATTACAGTTACTTAATAATCTTTTTAAAATTAAAATGAACTGACTTCAAAAACGAAAGTAAACTAAAAGGCAAAAAATAATATTTTCTACAACATTTTGAAGTCGTTGCCAAAATCTTTTACAGTACTTGTTATTCACTGGCACCGGCTTCAATTTTTTGAGTGTCGGTGTAAGAGGAAGTTATTTTATTTAAAGGCCTATTTTGACCGCAAGTATTTTTCATGTTAGATGACAATTTTTGATGACAATGACATAAAAAAAGAAGTTGATAAATACTAAAAAGAAATTATATGTACAGTCGTTGGTATTTAATTTATTAGATTTTTTACATCGTATTTTAATTAATTCAGATGCTTATTTTTTTACATGTTTGTATTCAGACATCATTCTAACTAACTATTCCACAAACTTGCATTGGGTTACAGTCACGCGTAACCGTTAAAACAGTCTGCCGTATATGTATTCACAACTCAGCCGCACTCATAGTCAGTCTTGACGCGCCACCGGTTCGTTAACGTTGTGCACAAATAAACGTGTCGAAAGCGCGGCAAACTTTGCAACATGGCGCGAAAATAAAATTTAAAGTTATTTAGAATCTAAAATAAATATTGTGAATAAATTGTGCTTGCTAAGAATGAAAAAGAGTTATTTAAAGTGAGTGAAAATAGCAAATTATTATCGACATAAAATGACGAGAAAATTAACGTGGGTAAGGAAAATATTTTAATTTCTATCATCGTATTTCTTAGTTGTAAGAAAAAACATACAATAATGTTCTTTGTAAAATTTCGTTAAATGTATATCATATTTTATATTAGATAACATAATTTATTCTTAATAAAACTGTCTGTTATACTTGAAAATTTATCGGAAAATCATTTTTGTATCTCTCCTTATTTTAAAATTTGAATTTTTTGAAAGTCGCTTAAAAAATTTTAAGTTTCTCAAATTACTAAAAATCCTTTAAAGTCTGGCCTCGTTTTTATCGTTTTTATTTAATTTTAATAAATAGTAAATTTTTATAAAATATTTCATTCAAAAATGTTCCCACATCACTTTAAATAATTTTTCTTTTGCCAGTTACTAAAGTCATACTCTTTCTTATTTAATTCTTTGAGAAATTTGTGTTGCTACAAAAATTATAATAACACCAATAACTTAAAGTGTAGTCACGCTTGTACATAAAATGATTCAAAATCACTTTTTAATGAGTCTCAGAACAATCCAAGCAGACAAAACCGCGAAAAGTAATAAATACAAATACATTCTCCATTGCATATAATAAAACATCATTTTTATTATCTGTGTATTGTGTATTTACAATTTTTTAATTAAAATATACGTGACAGGTCACAAAATGCAAATTTTAAACATGATTAAAAAAATCTATGTAAGTTGGGAGATAATAACAACAATTCATAATTAATTCTCATTTAAGTTCTTTCTCACATTCTCACACTTAATAATATTAAGTGTTCGTTTGATCTGCAATTCTACTTATCTTCAAATATAATAAATTATGTATTTTATAGAGAGCAAAACTTTCCTCTAAACTTAAATGTTGTTAATACAATTTAACTTGAAATGAAAAAAAAAACAAATAATAAAATTTTACACGAGATAAACGTTTAATTTATATCGTTAATATTAAAATGCTCATGCCTTTAGAGATTAAGTACTCCAAAACTAATAATGTACAATATTTATTTTATCTATATAAAGCTAATTAAGCATTTATTAAATAAATTGTATTTATATGTTAAGGTCATTATTATTACCTTACAATTTGCATAATCATTTCGATATTACACAGTCGAATATTTTTTTGTATCTGTGTTTCATAATATATATTTTATGTTTAATTCAGGGCAATAAAAACATCTGTAGAAGACATACATTCACCGAAGTGATTCCATGTTATAAATGGCAGAAATAAATTTAAAAGACGTAAATGCTGATGTATATATATATGTATTATTTATTACCTACTAATTATTAGGATTCCGTTTTTCCTTTTAAGGTACGGAACCCTAAAAATTATCAATATTTTACATTTTAAACTATTATTAGAGTCTATTAAATGTCATTCAAACAAATAAGAAGATTTCGGCGTTCAATCGGTTGTACTTCTGTGTCTTTATAATCATAGCGACTACCTGTACAGAAGTTAGTTAACAATGAAAATGAAAAATGAATCTATTTTAATTTTATAATTCTACGGTTGAACTATTTCCTTATCCTAGAGCCAATGTTTTATAAAATATTGTTATATTTTATATCTGTTTTATCAAAACCGACAAATAACTAGGCGTATCACAAATGTCGGAACTTATATGACATTAATATGTATCGGGTGCGACTGCATGGCGTAAAGGTTGCGCGGGCGCCTGGATCAACACTGTTTTATAGATGCGGGTTCAAACCTTCCACATCGTGCGGGCAAACCCATCGTGAATACAAATGTCCTTAAGTGAAATGATTTTGCACATGAAATTTGTACGTTAGTGAGTAGAAATTTAAATAGTCTTTTCAAAACTGCACGAATACAGACTTAAGAACTAAGTATATTTAAAAATGTCCTATTCGTTTTTATTTTAATACTATCTAATAGGATCCTTATAGTAAAATATTCTGATCATACTTTTCAACGAAAAGTATTTTTTCAAAACAAACTTCAAAATAAGACCGCGTCGCAGATGTTACAGTTCAGTTACTTATTAAATAGTTTGTTCGGACACAGCTAAAAACTCACACATTACTTGATATACCATATTCTGTTTGTACAAGTTCGAAAAATAAAATGTTAACTAGGAGACGTATTTTTTTTTAGTACCTTATTTTTATAAAGTGAGTAGTAGTTGGTTAGGTTACTTTACCTACCTGAGGTCCATTATGGTATACCATATATGTTATAACATACGCCAATATCGCTAACATTTATATATATATATATATATATATATATATATAAAACAAAGTCGGTCTAGTTACACCATTTATATCTCAAGATGCTGGACCGATTTTTATGATCATTGATTTGTTCGATTTGTTTTCGCCCAGAATAGCAACGTAACAAATAAAATATCGTAAAAATCCATGAAAACTAAATTTGAATCAAATACATTGTATCATATGTAATTTTAAAACTTTTGAAACAGTACTCGAGAATTTTAAAAGTACCTTATTTCTTTGAGCTTGCTTAGCTGGACCATCTCCGTATAAATTTTCTATTCTATCCTTAAATATATTCTAATGTTTTAATATAACCCAAACGAGAAGTCAAGCACTTACTCTCTACCTAATACAAACAAAAAGATATCAATACTTTTTGGTCTGAAAATTTAAATAAAATTAGTTTCGACGTAGAATTCTTATCGTATGATTTAATAATATATACCTTTATTATTTTATTGTATTCATTAGATTTTATATATCTATCCGATAGAGTGACGACATAAAATTGTTTTAGAATTATACAGTAGCTCTTCAAAAAGTACCAGTATCTACCAACCAGTTTTCTTTTCAAATAAATAAAGGACTTAAAATTTAATTAAGTATTGAAATTTTCTCGCAGAACAATGATAAAAAGAGAAAACCATGTCATAATTTTCCTCTTTTACAATGTTAATTCGAAGGACTAAGTCTTGCTGTCGTTTTCCAATAATCGAAGAGGTCGATAAGAGTTAAAGTAATAGATAGTGTAGCAGTATGACTACGGCATTGACATAGTTGCCGGCTTACGACGTCAACGGTCGCACGAAAAGCGCCGCGTGCTAGGAAAACAAGCTGTTTTTACTATGAGGATTATTTGTTTATTATAAGGCTATCTTATTCATACTTACATATTTAATAAAAAATACAATATTCAGAGGCTCTTTGTCCTCGTTGTATGATATACAATTATACATATATACATTTAAAATACTCCGTAATATTTTTGTTATCTATCCAATTGTCTAACACGTCTTTAAAATATTTAAAACAAACTGCATGAAATTTTTGTAAAAGTTGCCAAGTAGAAGTGTTGAAAGTTGTTAACTTTAAGATCCTTTTCACCATTTTAGATTTTGGAGGTTGAATATTCAAAAATCTGTTCTTAACGAGTGTTTACATCATCATAATCTTTTCAGCGATTTGAGTTGTTGATAGATCAATCATTCAGTTCATTTTCCTATGATATACATATATATAATACATATCCTTCCATTTAATCAAAATATATATTAAAGCCAGAACTAGTTTTATTAAAACCCAATTTTCGCTCAATAGTGCAGTCATAAATAGAGATAAGGCTGACGTATTAATATCAATGTCCGCGACTATTAATCTTTAGACAATATTTTGTACACAAGCTCTACCTTTGTATTTTATTTATATTCATATATTGCCAAAAGGCTTGTTCATTTTAGCGTTCATTTCAGTAACTATTAGTTTAGTTTAAAAATATTTGTACGCTAAACAGCACATAAGTTATGGGCATAAAATATTTACATACAACTCATAAAGGCGAAGCAGTAAACATAAAAGTACAATCTGGGAAACACCGAAAGCGGGTAAAATCGCACCACATTTCTAGTTTTATATAAAGCTAAGCTTTCGCTTGGTAAATAATAGACATTGTCATCAAGGATGAGAAATCACTTGTCCCTGATTTCTGGGTAAATTTCAATTACGTTTCGCAAACACTCCGATAAAATTGATAGAATAAGTTTGCTTACGTCTTAGTAAGTCGATTTGGTATGGGGTTCCATAATGTTTTATTGTTTATGTGGTTACATAGGCAGATATTGTTATGTTTGTATTCCTACTAATATATATGCGAACGTATAAAGACGAAATACATAAAAAGCATTTTTCTACACTAATACTGTTTTTCCGTGTGTGTGTGTTATATGTGGCAGAGAATTGAGCGTAAGCAACATAATTACTGTCCATAATTCATTAAAATTCGGACAATATTAACATTTTAAACCATTGGTAAAAGGAATCCAGGTTTGATATTAAATATTAATTATGTATCTATTTAATATTTAGTAATAACTTTCAATATTTTTAACCATTAAATTGTAATTTTAATTATACCATATTAGTATTTGCTTTAAAACAGCTGTCTAAGTTGATATTATTTTAATGTTCCATAATAGCCCAAAATTGAGATATTTATCCTAGGGAGAGTGAGGGCGCGTACTGGCAATATATACTAACTCATTGATCAAAGACTCTCATACACAAAATATATACATACATATACATATTTACTTTTATAATATATTTTTAACATTACCTACTAATAGTAAGTACGGAGATGCCAATCTGTATTATACGAAATATATAATGTTTATGTTCCAAAAAATTGGTAATTACACATTCGATTAACATGACTTACTTTAAATAATATATTGTGAATTGGTAATTATCTTTTAATTACCCAAAACGAGTGCAGTAATGCAAACACAAAACCCTATTAATGAAACACGTTGACTTAACCCGGTCATAGTTATATAAATACCTCCCAGTGATGTTATTTTTAACAATATACTACACAAAATGTCCTCCGTCTAGTGCGGACTGACAGTGTCCTAAATGTTGCATTTTAATGTATCTAGTAACTTTAACACGGCAACATGTAATAAATTAACAGCGAACATATGATACAAATTGTATTTATTTTGTTATTTTCTTTTAATGCTATTAATTCATTAATTCTTTACAAACAAAGTGATAACAGATCTAAACCACATTGTCTTTCAAATACTTAAAAAAAATAATCAAACATGTGTAACGCGTCATTTTTTAAATTAAAGCGATAAATGGAAAAAATGTGTAAAGTGTCTCAGTTCAAACAATGTAAAACACTTGGTTTGTCATGTTTGTTGTAACATACTGGCTGCCAAGAGATAAATCGAATGAGAAGGATGACTATAATTACACATACGCGAGATGTCTACTTTCACAATACTATCCGAACCGAATGTACGGTTTTTACAAACTTGAACCTGTCACAAGAAAACAAGTTTCTCTGCTCGCCTTAAAACTCATTGCGCAAATACCTATATCAAAATAATTAATAGCGCATGTAGTGTGACGTGTTTAAAGTTAATTTGGAGAAAAAAATTAACATATTGGCGGACATCAAATCACATAATAGAGAAATTTCCACACTACAAGTACATTCCATTTCTTTATTTAAAAAAATAGTTTACGTTAAAAAAAGGTATACTTTTATTTATATCTAATTATTTTAAAATCTTTGACATTTTCCATTATTAAATAAATTACTACTTACTTCAATTATGTAACTATATTAATAAAGAAAAGTATAAACGTTCATTACTGTAAAAACAGACTAAACTTATATGTATTTATTTATTAGTATAATTAGACGTCTATATTACAAAATCTGATAGGATAAGATAGGTTTTCAGAAAATTACGGACATACTTAAACGCGTGTATTAAAACGTAATATATGTATTTCGTTTACTATTTAATCTTGCTACGCAAACCATTCACTCTCGTGCATTATTCTACGGAATTCTCTAAAAATGCACTATTCAGCAAATCGCTTTATCCAAGCACTGTTTTATCAGTTCAAGAGCGTGCGTTTTAAAGCCGTAGCTATCTGTACTTCAAAGCGCTTTACGACCAGGCAATATTGGAAAAATGTTGGTCGCACGTGTGTCGGAACAATTGGCGACGAGGACCATTTTAAATTGGAACTTTACGATTATATATCCGACTCATTATGTATCCTTTGCTGCTTTTAATCGCTTTCTTTTATTTTTATGACTGTGGTACAAATAAAAAACAACCACTATCGACTTTGGTATTTTGACGCTGATACACTTAAAAATTCACTTGCTATTAGTCAACAAAATAGTATGTTTTTAGTTTTCATTAAACTGAACAACGAACACGATCAAATATGAACCGAACTTTTTGCATTCATTTTAGCGAATTGAACTTAAAAAAAAGTAATTAAACTTTCTGTGCAATAAGATTCTTCTAGATTTAGCAAAAAGTTTTTGTTGATTTTGTAGAATGCTTATTAAAATTTTCTTGTTCGAGTAAATGCTAATAACGTGTAAGCATTTACTAAATTTTGAACAAAAATAAGTGCTTAAATTTATGTCAAAAAGTATTGGTAATATATATATGTATGATGATATGGTACCTACCTACAAGTAAAGTTTGAAGTTAATGAAAAAATTAAAACGCTTTTAAAATACATCTACGATGAATAAAAAGTCTGTAAGTACTATATTAAATAGTTTTTCCTTGTTCACAGTGGCACTGGTGCTGGTGTATAATAATAGCTGCCCTGAATACTTCCCATGGAGAGAAATTCATGCTTGGGTACTTAACGGGGTCTCAACGGCGGCCTGGTGACGTAAATTATCAAAAACCTGGAAAAATGATATCTGGTAAAACTTATTTATAGTTTTAATTTTTTATATTTTATACTAGCTTCCTCCCGCGGCTTCGTCCGCGTGGAATAGTTACTTTGGGCATTATTTTAGAACAAATTTGTTAAGCATAAAAAAGGTTATAGTGAGCTAACCTTAAAAGATAGACATATGCTGTCGCGGACTTTTTTTTAGAACTTTTAAAGGGGAACAATTCATATGCATCTACATGATTTTTGCGAAACTTTAACCGTTTACGCAGCGCACGCAGCGTAAGCTCTCTCAATAGGAAAATATTCCCCGAATTTGAAACATTCTTCATTCTTGGTGCTCTGCTCCTTTTAGTCTTAGCGTGATAATATATAGCCTATAGCCTTCCTCGATAAATGGGCTATCTAACACTGAAAGATTTTTTTAAATCGGACTAGTAGTTCCTGAGATTAGCGCGTTTAAGCAAACAATGAAACAGACAAACAATCAAACTCTTTAGCTTTATAATATTAGCATAGATTTACTTTATTATATAATTCTATATGATTACTTATTTATTTGTTTTAAATACTATAAATATACAACTTAATAAGCATACTTAAAATTTGGAAATAATATAAAAATTTCATGTTGTCATTTCAATATTTTTATCTAGTCTATTTTTTTATATGTATATTTAATGTTTGATTCTTTAATTGTATTCAATACCATACCTAAACGTAATCGAATATGGAAAGAACTTTATGCTTGTCTATTTGTTTAGGTAAGCAGGCTTCTCAAATATTTTCCCGTCAAGCAACGATGTTTGTTATTGTTTCCCATTATAAAGGATGAGTGAGCTTGTTATATTAGCTAAGGACATGTGGACAAAATATATGCCAGTCTTAGTTTTGTGTTGACGGACCGCTATACTGTTAGGAAACAAAAGTATTTACCTACGATCACGTTAATTTTTCTAATATTGCAATCGACAGAACGGGGATAACCGCTTTTATTACATACATACTATTAATATAACTGATATACATGTAGAAGTGTTGCCTAGCAACGGATTGTCGATGATAAAAAAAAACATAGGGAAAACCAAGTATCAAAAATTAAGTACATTCCGTTGATTGCTTCAACTCATCTGCATTCCACTATTTATTAAAAAAAAAAAAGAAATGAGTAACACTAATTTGATTATAAAAATTTCAATCTTGACTTCCGACATACGCAATTTTAAAGTGTTACATTTATTCGTGGGAATATAAATTGGTTTGGACACGTATTAAACTGTTATACTTGTTTAAAGTGCTTGTCAATCAAACGTCACATAATATACACAAAAGTATTAAAAAAGCTTTTCATATAAGTTTAACGCATACTCTACGTTTTTCTTCACAATAACTATACGTTTCTATTTCCTTTGTTTTAAAGAGTTGTATATATAGTTGCAGTAGGCCTTTACATCCTAGAAGTTGTTTCTTTTTAGTGACCTTATGAGATATATATATATATATATAGACATATAGTTGCAATAACACAGGCTGTATTTTTCTTTAAAAGAAAAAATATTTTTTAAAAACATAATGACGTACTTTCTACTTTTATTGATTTGGATCCTCAACCCCTTAGGTATTTTTCCCTAATATCCTTAAAGCTTCAGATTTGGTATTCCACGTTCTTAAAAGATTCCTATATATGTAGTTATATAATATACAGGCTGTCCATAACTTGAAGAACTAGCAAAATGACAAAAAAAAAATTATTTAAAAGTCCTTTGGCTTTAGAGATAGGGTTCTTTTGTGTAAATAATGTAAACTATGGATAAAGATATATGGTAAAAGAGTATGTATAAAGATATAAGAAGATATAAGCACATATGGACGCTGATAAGCAATAATGTGTCAACCCACAAAAAATCGAATTCGGAGATATTGATGTATTCTAATAGTACATCACTGATTAAAAATTACTCAAAAAATTTTCAAAGTAAATAAATAGGAAAAGTTCTTTCATTATTTGTTTCGAATATTGAAGAGTGTTTTATATTTTGCAATGTAAAATAATCTCATCTATTAATAAAACTATAATTTGATAAAAAATTTAATTAGACCTATCTGTTTTTAATTCCCTATACATTTCATCGAAATAGAAAAGAAAAGATGGATATATAAGTCTTCAATTAGTTCGACATCCATAGACGCCATTTTCTCAAAATGATACATTATTGCTTATCAGCGTCCTTATATTATCCACTTTGTTTTCTATGAATGTTTTTATCAAGTAATATTCTTTCACAGGAGCAATCTCAATGGCAGTAGATGAAGTTAATGAAAAGCTCCTTGGACCTATGGGGCATTCGTTAGACTTCGTAGTTGCTGAGACCTATGGTCAAGAAGAAGTCTCTATACGACAGGTAACTTTTATGATGATCATATTAAGCATTCCACTTTGGAAAAAAAATCCGAAATCTTGATTTTGATTTATACACTCCTTTTTATTCTGAAATGATTTTAATTATAAAAAAAGTCAACATACCCTTTTATACAATATTTATTTCCTACAAATAACTAAGGTTTTATTTGTAAAAGCGGCCGTTAAAGAGACAGCCACGAAAACTATTTTTCGCAACCTTTGTCCTTGCGTAAAAATTTAAGCGGCACTGGGATCCATGGGGAATTTCAGTTTCATTAAAATACCAAAAACTACCTTGCTATACCAAAATCCAGCACTGGGAATTTTTACGATGTTTGGACTTTTATATCTATGGAAAAACTAGCATATAAATAAATCACACAAAATTAATTACATAGTGCATATTGTATGTGTTATATATTTCACGTATAGCCAACATTTCCTGGTTTTTAAGGACTCTATACAAACTTAAAACCATTATAATTTTGTCCTTTGTCCCTTTGTTGTCAACTTTTTTTTTCAAAAATTTATTCATATTCCGAACTAAGATATCAATACTCATAGCCAACGAAGCAAAACAAGAGTATTATCTATAATCTAAGTGTAGTTTTGTTTCGTATAGAAACGTGACTCTACCCGTAATCAGTTTAAATGTAGCCATGAACTCGGCAAAATTATTTATCATTTAATTTTTAGTACACTGATATATAAAAATTTAACTTGTCCAGTGTTTTATTGTAGCCTTTATATAAATAACCTAACTATTCGGTATTCACAAGATTGATTTACGTTTATTTGTGGCTAAGGATTCCCTCTCGTTAGTCGTAACGTGATGTTTTATAGCCTAAAGTAACCTGTTATAACCTTTCTCAACAAACATGCAATCTAACCCAGAAGTATTTTTTTTAATATCACTGGTAGTTCACGATTTTAAGGAAACAAATAAACATACTCTTTAGTTTTGCATATTAGAAATATCATTAATATTTCATTACAATATATAACGATATTTCCTTAAAAAAAAAACACAAAATTAACACCAATTATTTTTCACTCGTTCTAGGATAGTTTTACTGTGTGGTAAACGAGAGTTTTATTGCTAGTGGAGAAAGTTTACGATAGTCATGACTGGCTAAAACCATTTGGTTACTTTGTGATAATGTCAGCAGATGGCATAAAATGGTTTATATGTTTATAAGAAATATTTATTGTCATATATTTTATTCGAAATGATATTTGCTATAGTAAGTAGCTGGGGCTATTGGTGAATAAATACGATATTAGTTACGAGTTTGATTCGCGTACTAATTGTACTGCTGTTGAGTCCAGTTGTAGCCTACAGCTCGCATACAGGCTAGCTCGACCGGAACAGCGTGAAATGTAAGCTGCCTTAAATAAAGATAAAAGATGTCGAGATGACCTAGTGGTATAGTCATAGAATACGTCGATCTCAACCGATGAATGCGGGAGTTTTCAAATACTAAATTTGTGTTTAATTTCATCTCGTACTCGGCTGTGAAGAAAATCTTTGTGAGGATCTGCATGTGTCCGGAGAAATGGATTAGGCTCTAAACCTTCTGCTCAATAGGAGAGGATGCCTTTGTCCAATAGTAGGACATTTACAGGCAGTGACTTTACTTTTTTTATATAAAAAAATAATAAGTTTACATTTATGTACACGTTTCATATATAATATAAAGGAGCAAAATAAAATTAGATAAACGTAGAGGACGTTGAATCTTTTCCATAATTTTTGCTTCAAGTTGTGAAAAGAAAATATGTGATAATTATTACAATGTTATATGTAAAGAACATCCTTTTACGTTTAACACAATGTAAAAGCTTTTGTCGTATAAAACAGGCATAGACTTTTTATATCCAACTAGCTTTTGTTTGCAACTTATTTTATAGTATTTTCTAGTATTAATAGACTAGGTGCGCTTTGCTGTTTCAAAAGCATAAAATTTCAGTATAGTACGCCGCAAAAAATATTAAACATCAACTTTTAAGGATAACCGGCGAACATATAAATATGTGTGACATTTTGACACTGAAGTTTCAGTTGCACAAGAATCGATATTATATGGAGATAATCGAACACCCATAACGACTCACAAAACTACACTATGGCATCTAATTTAAATCGAAAGAAGCCTTGACATCAATAGTAATCAAGCGAAATTATTTACAGTGTTTATAAATACATATTTTGTAAATATCTAAACTCATCTTGTAAATTTACATTACATTTACAAGATGAGTTTAGATGTTTGTAATAATTTTTTTTCCGTCAAGTAATACATTAGTTAACAAAATCGGTACATTAAAAAATAATAGATGAAAATAATAAACCGTTTTGATAATTAGATGTGAAGTTAAATAAATCATTCGAATATTTAATTAATTAATTAAATTGAAATAAAAAAAGCCTCGACTATCTATTCATTAAAACCATTACAAGGAGTCCCAACACAATACCTCTGCTGTAACTTTGTATTTTGCTGATAATGGTTCATTATGAGGTCAACTATGTTATTTTAACATAATTTTCAGTATAGTAAATTTCGGGTTAAGTAGACCAGTAGAAGTGACTCATATCTTTTAACGACTATAAAATAGCTGATAACCTTCAAATCTTTGATACCTACAGATCCAAATTAGAATAGATCCAGATGCTCATAAATTATATGTAAGAACCATCTTAATTACATCAGCTTAAAAAATAATAAAACCAGACCAAAGTCGGTCCACACGTTAGAATGCTATGACGCCACAGACAAACACGCAGATACACACGTCAAGTTCCTGCAGTCCAAAGCCCATAAGTGAGAATCGTTTCTAACCAACTTTAAATCAAAAACGATGTGAGGAACTAAATTTTAGATACCTATTCAACGATATAATTTGTTTATTGTTATTTTTTCTTTATCACGTTATGGCGTCCAAAACTTTGATTTTTCCAATATTTATGCTTTTTATGACATTCGTGTCGTCATCACAAATTAAACGACATGCAATTTATCAAAATCGGCTCTATCGTTTTATTTAACTAATGGCACAAAGGTACTAACTCATAAAACAGACATTATTACATACATAACATACACAGGCTGATAAACACATTACCCTCCTTTGTCTTACATACTTGGATAATAAAATGGGGAACGGAGATACGCGAAAAAATATAATAGCACGCTCTATATAGGGAACAGTTTCATGGATTTAAGTAGATATATAAAATTTTTAGCTTTTTATTGTAAGAGATTACAATGTACTATAATACCTTTACCTAGTTGACTGACATTTACGTTTCCTTCTTCGCTAATATCCTATAAAATCCTAGGGTATATTTATTGCTTAAAATCTTTAACTACAAATGGGCTAAAATATATATTTAATAGAATTTAATAATCTGACTGATGATTCCTGAGTTTAGCCCTTCTGCAAATAAATAAACAAACTATTACTTTATGAGTATAAATCAAAATCAAATTTTTTATCAAATTTATTCAAGAAGGCTTTTACAAGCACTTTTTTATCTTCAATACAGAAACAAAAAAATTAAATTGATAAATTTACCACATATAAGATTTAGCTGGCAGATTCGCACGCCTTAATGTAGATTTTGTCTTAAAATAATTCTTATATTACAACAAAGACTATGTGGCATAATATACTTCTTAATTGAAGCCATATCTATCAAAATAAAATTCAGTAGTTACGGAGTTATTATATTATATTATAGATATAGAAAAAAAAAAGGAAATCATATTGAAAATTATCATTAAAATGTAATTGCTTTTAAAATTGAACGACATAATTTCTTTCTACAATGTTCTTTTAATACAACATTTAATCAATATTTTAAGAGTTAATATGAGCATATTATTTTTATATATAATATTGGGATATAAAATTTAACATTTCATTTTTCTGACGAAGTTTGAAAAATTAAAAATAATTATTCAAATTTCGTTTACGTTTTTACGGAACAACCCTGCAAAGGTTTATTAAGATATATACGGTAATTTGAAAGATTAACGCTTACAAAACAAATACCTACATTACGAGTGTAATTAATACAAAGTAATAGATTTAGAAAGGGTTTAGACTGTTACGATATTATTTAAAAGGTTTAATAAATTATCATGATTCTAAATTCAAGATACTTACAGAAAAACAATATTAATTTGATATAATTATAATATCATGCAAAATAGACGATTCGAATATGTTAAAAAACTGGGCTGAAGATGTATTAATCGATACAAAGATCACATGTAACATTACTCTTTATAAATATATCTTGTACTAAATGTCAATGAACTCTTGATATGCGATTTCTAATCTATGTATTACCCAAGTATGTACTATATACTACTTATATGGATTAATATCAATTGGACGCTGATTAGCAATACTATGTCAAGCCACACGGACTTCATTTTGAAAAAATGACGTCTAAAGTTGACAAGTTCTTAATAAATCGGTTTAAGAGGTATGAATATATCCATCTTTTATTTTGCTTTTTGATAAAAGGTATAATGAATTAAAATCAGACTAATACATTTAATTTATCATGTAACAAAAAGTTATTTAAATATTTGATATTATTGTATAAATCGCAAAAAATGGAACTCACTTGAAATTCGAACCAAGTAATTAAGAAACTTTTTTTCCTTACTTATTTAATTCATATGAGTACATTTTCTTTTAATACTGTTATATAGATGATGCAGTATCAAAATTCATCAATATCTCCGAATTTGACTTTTGTGGGTTAACACATTATTGCTTATCAGGATCCAGATGTCAAGCGTATTCTTCATTAATTTGTTTGAAAAAGTATACACCCATCTTTTATTTTCTATTTTGGTATATGGTATAATGAATTAAAAACAGATTTGTATCCTAAAAAGTTTTACCTAGTAAAATTTATTCGAATATATATGCCATATATTAAGAAACTTTTTGGTACTTATTTTGTTTAGATGACAAGTTTTTTTTAATAATGATAATCATAATGACGCACTTTCAGAATACATCAATATCTCCGAATTAAACTGTGTGGGTTGACGCATTATTGCTCATCAGCTAAGCACCTAGCTGTCTTTATTCACGTTGAGGATTACGACTACGCGTCTATGGATCGTAACTTTATGTTATTTGGCCTATAATTCTTCCTAATTACCAGCCTATTTGAAGCAAATCGGACCGAAGAACTTTTCAACTCGGATTAATAAACCAAATCAGATCAAAATATGCTTTATTCAGGGCTTTTACAAGCACTTTTGAATCATCAATACAGAAATAAAAAGAAAACAAAAAAACTAATTCATTAATTAATTTACCGCCAGTTCGGAATGTAGATTCTACCGAGAAGAACTGGTAAGAAACTCGATAGTTAATCTTTTAAAAACTTTTACGATGGGTACGTACATTTGTGAGTTACAAATATTTTAAGGATACCCTGTGTAAATCCAGCTTATACTAAATCCAAGCATCTTTTTCATCTACATATGTATATAATTTTGAACAGAGTAATAAGCTTTAGCTACTAAGGATTTTTTAATATGTATATATTTACAATTAGCACCAACAAACAAACAAAGTTTTCAGATTTATATATGTATGTATTAGTAAAGTTAAAGTATGTATCATTTATATGGCGCGTCATGACAATGACACGCAAGGCCAGCACTTGAAAGTTGCTATCTCGATGAATCACAGAGGTTATGAATTCTCTGGATACGAAAGCAGTTCGTAATTATTATCAAATCAACACCAGAGGCGCGTTTAAGTTCTCCCTAATATTTTTATAACAACATTAAATTAATCAACCTATCCATTCATCATGTGAGATATCATATATATTCCCCGCTCGTGTTCACTTTGAATTAACTTTGAACTGAAGTGTTTATTTGTTTAAACACACTACTTTGTCAACTACCAAACGTATTTTCATATTAAGATCTTCTTCTATTATATAGCCTTTTTATTGAGGAAGGTTATAGGCTATAAAACATCGCACTATGACAAACGAGAGCAAAACAGTAACCGTAAATATATACAGATCTGGCAAGTATCAAAATATACCGAGGTCACAACCGCAAAACATGTATAGTATGTATATAATTACAATTTAGTAATAAAGATTAGTTACAAAACGTTTCATATCCAGTGTCAACCACTTATAAATTGCTACTACTGTAATTACTACCTTTGAATATTTATAGGCCTATTGTAATGATGACCCTTTATTTAAAACAAAAAAATTATTAACGTTTCATTATTTGAAAAGAATTGTCTCTCCAATAAAATTACTGGACACTTTAATTTTTGTATTCTATTACCTATATTTTATTCTATTTATGTGATTCGTAAATAAACATAATATCATAACATAAATATTTTTGACAATTGGTGAAAGATAATTTAAAAAACATTAACAGAATTCTTAAAAATTAAAATATTAGTGTGCTCTTATCAAATAATATAGCTACCTAATATATTGTAAACTTATAATAACGAAAATAAAAAATTGTAAATTAAAGATATATATACATATTTTAAATTGGCATATTTTCTAGATTTAATAAAATAACATTGAAGAATACACTATACACTCAACGGTTTACTCCAGAAATAATTCATCTGCGTTATTCTTGAGTAACGCAATGACCTAGTAATGATGGGTATCAAAAGGCAAAAGTACGTACAGAAGTCATCGGAAAGTCTTATTAGTTTCATTGATTTCGCATACTTGATAACTTCGTCAGACAATAACACGCAATATTATCATACAATACACCGATAAAGTACGAGTACATTTTACATAACTTGTTTTTAAAAGAAACCTGTTATATCTTATTACTAAATTTTTCCAACACAAGGACAAGTGAATTTTTGATACAGAGAAATAAGAAAATAAATTAGGGTCTCCCACAGAGCGCAACACAGCGTATCTTTCACTTAATGGGGCAATGTAAATTGCAGGCTTTTTCGAAGAAACAGCTTGCAATTAAGAATCTTAAAAGTTCCTTCTGTTTTGTAAAATAGACTAATGGCATACCTACTTTTAACATTAAAGTAGTTTCAAATTGATAAATCACTGACGAGATTAATGACAAGACAAGTGTGATTTTAAAAACTATTTGTAGATACTAATTAAAAACCGATAGTTTCTACAATTCTCAAATAAAAAACAAGTTCTCAACGAATTGAGGACCTCCTCCTTTTTGATAGTCAGTTAAAAAAGAAGTAACATACTTAAGTTATAGATAAAGGTGTAAATAATAAGTATGAAATTGGTTTTGGTTTTTAATTGTTAAAATATATTAAAATTAAGTTGACTGATGAATAATATTAATAAGTAATTATCAAGAAAGCTTTAACTAATCAAAAACTTAGTCTATTTTAATTTTATTTCATTAAACAATTATACAGAGGCGTGCATCATTTAAGTATAATGACCGAGAGATGCCTGTCACGAAGGGCGCATAAAAAGTAAGCGCATCACTCTCTGTCGACGTCAGCCCGAGTTTATCTTATCTAAACTGTTTCATACAGGAATCTTCGAAATTTATTTCTCAAAATGTCGGTATCAACGAAAAATTTCCTCCATTTTAATATATCAATGTCAGATTTTTTTCTGTTTTGTAATTAAAATAATAAACGCATCAGTGTCCGCAACACATGCAAAAAAAACAGTCAAATGTGAGCTTGACTATTTTTTTATGTGTACATTTTTATATGTGCTACATAAAGGATTCCATACAATCGTACAAGGTATTACAACTTGTTTTTAAGATAAAAGAAACAATTTAGGCGCTATTGTTTTAACGCCTATGTTATATGCAATATATTATTATAACACTTCGTGTGCGAGTCGCACGTGACCGGTTTTCGTTATTTTTTCTGTAGCGGCAGTAGAATGAAAGATTATATGAAAATTTCACTCTCTACCTTCTATATAACAGATATGCTATAACAATATAGCCCTCGTGTCAAACTCTATATTTTGAGCGAGTCGTACTCGCACTTGGCCAATTTTTATTATTTGTTGTTAGCCACGATAGAAATGTACATTGTGTGATAATTTATGCTTTCTCCCTACGGTTCATGAGATTCTGCCCGCTGACAGATGGGCAGCGAAGGCTTGGTAATAGAGTCCCATTGCCATGCCCCATATTTGTATAGAGCCTCACCACTACCAGTGATGAGTAATATTTTATAAAGGTCTTTTTTTATTTAATCGATGAATGAGCAGACATATTGATTTAAAAAAAATATTTTTTGCTAGTTCTTTCTATTATATTCATATTTTCTTTTGCAAAAAAGTATATCTATATTTAAAATAAATTTTTAAAATATTGTCATTACAAATGTAGAGTTATTTTTCTACAATAAACAAGCTGCACTGACGCTAATGGCAATACATTACATTGGCAGAGGATAACTGACGGATATAATTTATAGCTCTATTTAATGGCTGAATTGAGAGAGATTGCGAAAAGCGCGCTTATTTACGAAATATATTTTACAACAACAGAATGTCACTATATTATGCCCTCTTACAGGGAATTTCAAAGATGTATGAGCTTTCTTTTATACTTTGCCAAGTATTTAATCTTTGTAGAGAAAACCGTAAATAAGCGGTTAAGGGATTGTTTTAAATCTTTATTTTTAGTTAATTATAATGTCACTTTGGTAATAAATTTACCCACAAACAAAAAATAAATGTACAAAAAATGATTATATAAAAGTTTACGACTTATATAGAATAGAACATCAAAGTTACTTTTAGTTGTGAAATGTTTAATATTTAAAGAGACTATTATCTAATCATATAACCCGACCAATATATTTTATAACTACATATACATATGTTACGTTCATACTATTTGACGTTAAAAATCATTACCAATTTCGGCAAGCTCGTCAATTGTCTTATTGGCCCGAAGAAATTGTCAGTCGTTAATTGGTGGTATTTTCAACGGTAATTGGGAAACTCTGGTCTTTAATAATTCTTATCCGATTTCAAATCCTTTTTCACTAAAGGAAACTTAAAAACTTAAGTTATTTAAAATGGTTAAAAAAAGTACAATCAAGCTATTTAATCCTTAAAACAACCGTATTAGAAACTATTTAAGAAATAAGTAGTTGATGAAGATGTTATGTGGTTTATCTTTAAATATTTACGCAAAGTTATGATCTCAATTTTCTCGAAATTAGAATTTTACGACACATCACCTTCATCGATACATACATATGTATGTAATTGTTACGCTAATAAAAAAGCAATTGATATGATCACATTTAAATTTTAAAAGAAATTTGAAAATTATTCGACTTAATAATTTTAATGAAATCATTAATATTTTGAAATCAGGTTGCGGCTTTATGGGCAGCGAATGTGTCAGCGTTTATTGGTCCGCAAGAGACGTGCGTGCATGAGGGGCGCATGGCCGCTGCCTTCAACTTGCCCATGGTCAGCTATGTATGTAAATCATGTATTATTGTTATTTAAGTATGTCGCCATATTTGGTCTTGTATGTAAACGTAATAAATATTGCATTTTTCGTTCCACTGACGCATGAAATTTCCTTTATTTCATATAGGAGCCATATGGGTCCCTCTATCTGTATTGACTGGCTGTCTCTAACTGAATTTCTATTTAAGTTATCAT
This sequence comes from Hypolimnas misippus, assembly GCA_037950945.1. Taxonomy (NCBI): domain Eukaryota; kingdom Metazoa; phylum Arthropoda; class Insecta; order Lepidoptera; family Nymphalidae; genus Hypolimnas; species Hypolimnas misippus. Next base: position 6,954,831 of record JBBEEQ010000024.1, read on the forward strand.
CATACATTTTCTTTTGTAAAATATATTATTTTGCGATATTTATTTAAGTTTAAAAGTAGAGCAAATATTATTTATCGACCTAATTTTACAAAGTCTCTTCACTTAATGACTGTCACTTTTGATAATAAAAGAAAAGAAAATTAAGTAGCGTCAACAAAATTTAATCTTAATTTTATTCAAATTGAATGCCTTCGAAGGAATACAATCTGATTGTAACTTTTCAATTTCTTAAATCTTTGTAGAAAATTTAGTGCCATTGCCTCTACAATTATATTGACGGCTTTGATCATATCGCTTAAGAAATATGGTATATTCGAAAAAAAAAAAATACATTTCGCTTTTAAACAGAAAATGCTTGAAGTAAGTTAAAAATCTCTGATTTTTATTTTTGTGTAGCGTTTTCATTTGCTCATTCTGCCCTTTGTTTGTTCAATGTGTTGTCAAAAATAATTATATTCCAATTATTTAGCTTTTATGGTGTTAGTTAACATTTTAATAAAGGAAGTTTTAGTTAATTATGCATATTATTGTAAGCAAGCTTCCTCTCTCTTTTTATCTTTAGGATGTATTAAATAAGAACAATCTGATAAAACTATTAAAAATTATTGTGAATTATGTAATTAGACTAGCAACCTATCTGATAAATACATCGGAAAATAAAAACATCAAGGTTCTCAAATTGAAAAACGACAAACCTATAAATAAACTTTCAATCCTTGTTAAACCACCTTAAAATATAAATTTGCAGATGTCCTATTTTAATGCACGTTTATGCTATAATATAAGTTACTTCTGTGCAAAATCTCATGCTTTTTCATGCAGAGTTAACGCGTTGTGTGAGCCGTTACTAGAGTTTTATTTAGAATAATGAACATTCAAGCCTAAAAAAAAACATTACAGTTTTTTCGTGTCGATAAAATAGCAAAGTAAACAACAACGAAATTGTTTCAGTTCTGCAGAGACGTAGCGAGTTCCAACAAGCGCGTGTACGCAACATTCGCCCGCACCCGGCCCTCCGACATCGACATATCGCGCTCTGTCGTCGCCGTGCTCACGCATTTTAATTTCATGCATGTAAACAAATCATATGCTCACCCCAGATGTTACTCGTAATGTCATGGAATTTAAATTTCATAAATATCTTTATACAACAAAAAATATTCAGTTATATTTTCCAGTCGAGTCATTTCAGTTAGTGAAAGATGTTTACGTGATAATAATCTCGATTGAGGATAGTCTCGTCTTTACAGATAGCTGTCGTCTATCTCAAAGCACCGAACCATGACTTCTCCCGATTGGCGTCCGCGATTATGTCAGCTGCTAACGAGAAGAAAATATCAATTCGCACTAAGCAAGTGTACCGCCAACCTTATTACTACAGTGACATACCTGAAAATGTTACCAAAAATCCATTCCTCGAAATTGTTAGAGAAACTTACAAAGATACTAGAAGTAAGTAAACTATTATTTAAAATATAATAGCTACGAACGTAGCGTTATGAAAATAATTAATTCTTCTTTCAGTTTATGTATCAGTTGGCTACTACCATGACCATATCGGACTCATGCAGGCTATGGATGCAATGAAGCTATTAGATACAGGTAAGACCAATATTTACAATTCAAATATTACCTAAGTGTATTTTCAGATGTAAAATAAATCCCGCATTTAAGGATAAAACCTCTACTGTCTACTTGTTATCCAAGATACAAGCATCAGATCCTGACCTGATGACAATAGGGCCAAATTGAAAGTATACTTATTATAACAAAAGCCTTTTTTGAGCAATCGGTGAATGTACATAAAATAATTGAGAGCCCGACCCTCCCGCCAACGAATTGAGAACTCCCTCCTTTTTGGAAATCTGTTAAAGAAGAGGAATATAATCAACAAAGTGAAAACCATAACGGTGAAATATGACAATATACGTGGCTCTATCAATTTCTCGGTCGAAAAGTATGAGAGAATAAATTCGATGAGCTGAGACTAATATATGTGTCTAGAATATTTCTATTGTTGTCTCAGCAATAATGTCCTATTATTTCGAAAGACAAAGTTTTGTTAACACCATAAAATTTGCAAAAGAATTGAATCAGCTATAGCTTATTTTACGGTTATTTTAATATAATTAGGTGTGTGTTATTCAAGTAGCTTAAAATAAAACGATTTTTATATTTGTAACGATTCTTCTATGCAAAATGAATGCAATTTAAAACTAAATAACTACTAAAAAAGCATATTTACTTACTCTCTACTAACATTGTAAAATTAATTATTAACTTTTTGATGTGTGGCTACAATATTCGAAATAAATTGATAAAATCAGATGAGACCAAATTTTCAAACCAAATAATATGGCAAAATATATTAAATTAAATCGTCATTCATTAAAGCACATGTTTTATAAAAAGAAAAATGGCCTTAGCTGGACTCATTCTTTGTTAATATTTAAGACCATTTATCTTTTAGGTGAATACGCAGCAATTGGGGTTGATGTCGAGAAATATGACCCGGAAGAAGCAATTACGTACCTCACGGGTCCCTTACGCAAAGAGCCAGGCCCCAGGATTCCAAAGGCTTTCCGGTCGTACCTCGCAGTGGCCCCTTCGCCCGCCCCCTCTTATCCTGCCTTTGCCAGGGAAGTGAACCGACACCTACAGATGCCGCCTTTTAACTACACTAATCCCTTGCTCGCTTTAGGCGGTGAAAAAGTAGTAAGTAATTTTTTTTTAACAATCATCAATATATTTATTATGTTTTTAATCTAGGAAGCTGTATTGACTTTATAAATATATTTTAACACACTTAATGTCATAGGGTGATAGTGAATAGCGTTTTATTGTATTCTGTAACAAGAAGTAGCAGAATAAGAATTTTTCTTTACACGTACATAGAGTTTTTATGCAAATCTTTCAATGCTTAAGCAATTCTTAACTTAAAAATCGGTGACATGACTCCTTTCAATAAATTTCTCTAGCTCTTATAGTTTTATATTTTCATTAATTTGTCTACTGCCCCATCTGAATGAATAGAATATGTATAATATTTAAATTATTGCTAGAAATATTCATTTTATTCTTTCCGTGTTACTATATGCTTACTATGAACGCTAAAACTATTGATTTAGGTACTCATCAACATTTATTTATAAATATAAAATGTATAAAAAATATCAATCACTGATATTTGAAGTTAATGCCACTCGTTGTTTTGCTTAAAGACAAGGAAGTCGAAATATAACGAAATATACAAAAGTAAAAGATAAATATACCGTAATTGGTGTTAAATATTGGAATTTACCGTTATATTTACCGCGGTTGTAATTTAGAGGCCATTTTTATTACCGATTCTCAATTCAACCTCCGTTTATATCATAAAGACAAGGAACTCCCTCCCACATCAACGAACAAAGAACTAAATTCATATTTCTTGTACGTATTACTGAATCGTAACAACCGAAAAAGTCCGAATTAATAAAGCAATGTTATAGGAGAAAGTTTGTTATTAGTGTTGTCTGACTTAATTAATTAACTAGTTTTACGTTCAAATAGTACCAATAAGGACGCTAAAAACATATACACAAATAAAAAGTATGTAAGATTACTAAAAACATTTAATCGACTAAAATTATAAAAAAAAAAAAACAGTTTTTTATTAGAAAAGTGTGACCGTACTAATACGATAAAATTCACAAATAATTTTAGGACACTTTATCTACAATATTCAATCTAGGTATCGTGTTTATCATTTTCGAAATAAAAAACAATACATATTGTGTTTCATTTTGGGGCACAATATTAAGTATTGATAAAATTTCCCATGATCAGTTTTCGCACTTATTTAGCATTTTGTTATCAGCTCTTTAACCGGATAACAGATAGCATTGCTGTTGCCCCGAATACCTAAATGGTTATTGGGGTAATTTGCAAATTCCTTCAAGAACTAGGTTTACAGTCAAGTATGTAGGTACTGACAAGTAAACTTTATATACACTAAAAACCATAAACGTTTATCGTTTAAAATAATTTTAGGGCGAATAGAATTGCTACCGCTAACCAATCGAAAATTGTAATAATCCTTCTTTGGAGTACTTTAAACAGGTATATGTGCAGCCTCATAATTATTGAGAAGAATGATTAGAAATTTATAGGTATTGAAATGTGAATTGGCTTATTTATGTCATTGAATTTGGGAATGATAAACGAATGGTGGAACTATTCTTCAAATAACTTTACTACTTACGAGGTTACGGATGAGTAAAAAAACAATTAATAATTTTTAAAACTCAAAAACTCGAGACTATCTTATATTTTAACCTATTTAACATCTAGGTGTAATTACTAGTCCATCTTGCTTTATTACATTAATTATTTATGAATTATAACTAACAAACTTTTTAACAATGGAAATCTGAAAATATCGCATTTATCGAAAAATGTTATTTATTACGCGTGTCCTTTATATCTTGGCTTTTTATCACCACGATCATTAAATCCATTTACAGGTTATTATTTATTCTGCTTTAAGCTAAAATAAATTTACGGTTTTTGTAATAATTTCCATACGAAACGCGTGATCACTGTGACAGTTTTACAAAACAATTTTCGGTTGTTTATTGCAAGCCACAAAAGTCAAATAAACAGCTATAAAACAATTCACAGTTGTCGCAGTGTTCAGACCGTACTTCTAAATATATCAATACGTGTGTTAGGCAGATCATGTCGTTTTAAACGTTCCAGAAGTGCAAACAAGATAACGATAAGTACAAAATCAAGATTATAAATATAATCTCACTCAGAAACAAAAATCAAATAGTATTAAAATAAACCAGCCAAGTTCTTTTTTTAACTATTAATGAATACGTAAAGCGTAGATTTTAAATTATTCATTTTAAATAAATTGTATTACATACTCATTATGATAATCTTAAAACAAATATATTTAAGTGCTCTTTCATTTAAAAACTACTGAACAGATTGTGATTAAGCTTCCGAGTAATACAGCTTAATAATACATCAGAATATAATAGCTACAATTTACAAACATTTTGTGTGACGGCCAAACTTAACCATAAATGTCAATTAAAGTGGAAAAAATCCTGTTCACACGCAGGCGAAGTTGGGGTGGTTGATAGTTAAATAATAAAAAGTAAGGATATTTATGTCCAGATCCCAGTAGAAGCGGCGTGGCTCCACGACGCAGTGTGGGTGTACGCGCGAGCGCTGGCCGACGCTCTGCGCACAGGAGAAGCACCGCGAGACGGCCGAGCGATCGCCATCCGAATGAGAAACACTACATATCGCAGCGTCATGGGGTATGACTTATTAAGATTTTACAATCGTTAGTCCATCATTATGACTTCAAAACGTGACAGGGCTCTTTTAATTTTTTGGTCTTTTTAATATATTTTGCAATTATAGAATTAATGAAATCAAAAATAAACAACAGATAATTTAAAATTTTAATATCAAAAAAGTTATTGCAATGTCAACATTTTAACGATACCGCACATGTAAACTGGTTGAAACATTTAGAACAGCTTAGGTACTTTTTAACCGACTTCCAAAAAAGGAGGAGGTTCTAAATGGGGACTTTTTATGGAGGTTCACCGATTACTCCGCCGTTTGTGGACCTATTTTGATTTTTTTTGTTTGAAAGGGTATACTTCCAAGATGGTCCCATTTTCATCAGGTCAGGATCTGACAATAGGATCATCAGATCCTATCATATCAAGGAAACTTCTCAATATTATCGACCGTTTTCGATATTTTTGATAATTACTCATGCATTTGCTCTTGAAAAGTCACATTTGGTGAAGTGGAACTGATGATGAAGACCACATGGGACCACCGGAACTACTCAATAACAAGTGTTTCTCGGGTCACGAATCGATTAATCGAATTTGATTGCTAAGCAGTTTATGCACGTCACTATGCATATAGTATAGTAGAGCTGATGGTGCAACACAAGGAGAACTCCTCAATAATTAACAGCCCTGTTTTTGGAAAAGTTAACGGCGATAATCAGTTGACGTAAGGCTATTGTAACTTAGATAATTAGGTACTGCTTTACTAGGTTCGTAACTTAAAAGTGTAAAATATTTTTTTTTAAATAAAAATTAACCGACTTAAAAAATAACACGCACAAAAGGTTAAACTTGGCGCCGACTTCGAATATTTTACTTGGCACCGACTTCAAAATGTTGTAGAAAATATTTATTTTTTTGCTCTTTAGTTTATGTGTACCTATTACATTCGTTTTAGAAGTCGGTTCCTTTTTAATTAAAAAAAAACATTAAGTATCTAGAAGTTAATAACAATACATTAAATTCATTATCCACGCCTTTATTTTCCAACTCGTGTAATAATATATCGCCATGCTCTCACACGTTGCTAGGAAACATCCCATTAACATAATATATAAATTATGGGGAATAACGAACCTCACACTCATCCACATTATTCTAAAAACACATCAGTCACTCTTTAAACCAGACGTATTAAAAGGTTAAAAAGAGTGTAATAACATATGTCAGTAACAGTATTCATAAGCTTTCTGGAGCTATCTTAACACCTCAAGATCAAAATCTGATGACAAGGGTAGACATGGGTCCATTTCGATAAGACAGTCATATTAAGGAAAAGGTATCGCGGAGATAATGAACAGTTTCAGAGCCAATGTTTTTCCTGCTGACCTTAATAATTTACGTAATCTCTTACTAATAACTCGTAATAATTTCTCGTTTTTTACTAAAATCACATAATATATTGGGCAACAATTTTACAGATTGGTATTAATCATGAATTTAACGTGAATATTTCTGGTGTCCTTTAAGTACCTAAACACCATATTTCATTGCTAAAGTAATGGCCAAAATTGATACAACAAATAACATAGCTACAATGTCATCGTTGATGTTCTCAATAAACCTCACGTGTGCCTTCGTTACGTAACATGTACATTAATATGCTTAGAGCGTACTTGACCGAGCTGCTAAAGCTAAACAATTTCCTACCAGATTAGTATATCATCAATTTTGGCGCAATTCCAACTCCAAGTGGCATTATTGACAATTACCACACTACACCACATGCGGGGTATATACATATACAGTTGTGGCATGCAGCACAGCAGTTTAAAAAGATTTTTATGCTGTAAACGTTAAGATAATTTGATGGATACGGCCCAATGTATAGAAAACGTGAAATTGATTGATGAAACGAGTCTTTATGTGATTAATATAGAATATATATTGTATCTTCCTATTATTTTTAAATACATAAATAATACTTATATCCATCTTCCTAGGTAATGTTACTGCTATTTGTAAGCCTAAAACTCACAAAAACAAAAAAAGTTTATATTTTGTACCATTTAAGAATAGAACCTCACTATAACACCGTACCATGTTTACTACATCAAATCTAACTTAGTTCACGATTCAGTCTTGAATTGTGAATAATCAAAGTCAGATATATTTTGCTTATAAATAATTAACAATATTATAAAATGATTCTAATATTTGTGGTAAAAAAATGTTATTTAACTTTTCGTTTGAAGAAGAGAAGATAGTATTATGAAGACAAGAAAACAAAATACCAATTAGAAGAATTTAATAAATGATGAAGAAAGATTCATAGTTAAAAGAAGTAAAAGCTCTAAATTTCGAGAGGCAATTTGTCCATACACACTGGAATTCCAACTATTTTTCTGTTATGGATTGTATGAATGTACACAAACATTTCTTTTTTCGATAATATTTGACGCGACCGAGATTGAACCGAAAAAGTACTATGAACGGCACTATTGTAAGGATGGGCCCTTATTTTGCGGTTACCTCTTGTCTGTTTTCTATTATTTTGAATACAATAACGACACTCTGTTCATTTTAATTTCGCCTTCGATATTACTATCAATTTAAATGGGTAATATTTTTTAAAATTTACACAAAGCAATTATTACAAACATTGCTTTTAATAGAACAAGACTCGTCAAGTTGTAAAGAGAGCAATTAACATTATATTCTTATATAACCTCAACTTCATTCTCATAACATTTTACTACCAATATTAATAAGAATTCCAACATCCTTCGGTTACTATCTTTGAATTATTCACATTCAGAGTTAATGAATAATAAATATGAAAGTTGTTTCATTATTAATACGAGTATCATCTTATTCTACAAAGTATGCTAAAAATAGAATTTAATCTTTACACAGACTACATGTAATTGAAATTATATCGTATTTACATAATATAATCATAAATTGCATAACTAATTCCTCTCAGTTCTAACCGCAAAAAACAATTACCTATTTTAAAAAGATGTTTCTTGTCTAAAGGTTTTTTGATTATGAATATTAAAAAAAAATCTTGTACTTGTCTTGAAAAGAAAATTACCTAAAAATATAGAAAGTGAAGTGTATTTAGTTATAAAATCAGATGTGTATACATATTACAACTCCTATAAGTCACGACTTGTTCTAAATTTCTAAACCGCTGTGTAAACTCTTTTACGAACGTATATCTTGTAAGGAATGCGAAAAAAAACATCTCTGATATTAATCCGAAACATATTTTCATTCATTCATTCACAAAGGATAAAAAATATTTCATCCACATTACTCCATGATATACGAAGAGATATGTTGGTTAAAATGAGACACACCGTTATGTTTCGCGCACAAAATAATAATTAAAAAAAATATCCCTTAAAAAAAATCAAAAACAATAATGCAGTTTTAGTTTTACGTTTACAATGTGTTTCACTATTCCTTATAGTTTCGGATTTAGCCATCAACGCCCAGTTAAAAAATTCACCTCTGTATATAAACAGAAACCGTGATTGATTGACTGATCTATAAACATACATCTTAAACCTCTGAACGGATTGGATTGAACCCTTAACTTGATTGAATTGAAACCGCGGACAGAAGATAGAACAAATATAAAACTGAATCACAATTATGTTTGATGGTTTCCCAGCATCGTTATCGTAATAATTTTTAACACTTCACTTCTTTTATAAAGCGACAATAATGAAAATTAAAAACTCGAATAGGACACCTATATAGGAGTATAATATTGTAAACTTTTACTGGAAGTCAAGATGAGATAGATCTCGCGGATATGAATCCGAAATTATCGAAACAAAAATAAATTATTTTCAAGATTTATTAACAACTTGATGTACCAGGCATGTATTACAATCATTAGTAGGTATATAGATTTTTAGACCAGGAACTTTCGTGGGCGTCCCCAGAACACTCTGGGAAAGCTTTATGCTATAAATGGTTTCAGAACGCCTAGAGGGCAAACATACAAACAATATTTTATATTTATTTAGATTATGGTTTCAATTCTAATTGTATAAACTGTTGCTCAAACAAAATCGCCTGAATTTTTGTTTTAGTTGATGTAGACAGTTGGCTCTCTCTTTGCGCTTCGTGGGTAAACAAATAAAGTCTATATAAGTCCAAGAATATCTTTAATGATTTCCGATTATCTATAATTGTAATAATTGAATCCCTGTATTTACCCGTAGCGTAGCTACAATCCTCGCCAACCTTTGCTTACCAAATAGTTGCCGACCACTAATAGAAACCATAGATAAATAATTAATCATAATTTAATAAGTGTAACAGTGCGCGATTTATTATACGAATAACGACATCATTTTTATTCAATGTGTACAAGACCTTATACTTTACTTTTTACATTTTAACAGGTATTGGATTCATATGGACGATAATGGCGATGCCGAAGGGAATTACACATTATTATCCATCGATCCAGCGCGCTCTCCGGGTCTCTACCCCCTCGCAGTTTTACACAAAACCGCTCCGGTAACGTAATTTACTTTTTTCTAACTATTTCTCCGAATGAAATATCCTGGAACGATCTTCTCTCTGGAATAAAAAGCTAAATCACTTCAAAAGAGGCCATCGGGTGAATGGCTCACGTTCCATTGTGAAAACGGAAATAACGTCAGATCTTTAGGATCTCTAAAGATGTCACGTCTGTCCAATATAATATTACATTATATACAATAAAACTGATTTCATTTGGGAAAACATAATAATACTTTACATACTTTTGGGTGTGATCGAGATATTTTTTCGGCATAATGGTTTGTGCATTTACAAACGAAATTGTAATTTCTTCATTATTTTTTTTTTACTTTATCTTTTTTGATATATTTATAATTTGATTTACATTTTTGTAATGTTCATACATACTTTTTTATAAAAAAGTTAAAAATAAATGTAAATTATTTTCACAAAATAACAGTATTTATTTTGTCGTATTCGCCAAATCAGAGCCGGATTATAGAACTGTGGTCCGAGAAATTTTTTCACAGCGGACGCTCGGAATAGACATTCTTCTGCACAATAAAAGTAGAATGGAATTCCAAATAAAGCTCACGCTTTAATAAAACTCACAGCGATACAAAAATATTTAGTTACTCTTAGGGTCATTACACACTCAGTCCATTTACTTTTTACGTCATCCAGGAATTACGGCTCCTTCGAGAGATCAAATGGCCCGGCGGTCGGGTGCCACTCTCGGAGCCGCCTTGCGGATTTCGTGGGGAAAAATGTGTCAGTGAGTAAATTATTACCTAAGTTCATATCGATATACAAGTATTTAACCAGTAGCGAGATTCATTACACCTACGCAACATTTCATCGGGCACCGTAAAATGCCCTAAAGGGTAACGTATGTAAGTAGCTAATAGAATAAGCAATGGTCGATTCCATTAGCTGGGCACATTTTGTTAGATGTAAAAAACTTATAGTCGGCTGGAGGCCGGGTGGCATTAAGTACAAGGTTCGTAAGCGAGATCGAGTGGGGTGGCTCGTAAAGGCCTCGTAACGGGTAACGAGTGTGAGTGACAAGCGATGCGGAGCAGCGAGCCATCGGCCGCACGCGACTCCCGCTGCGACCCGCGCCCGCGCCCCGCCGCGCGCCCCGCGACCTAACACGACTTCTACTTTAGCTTTTTAGAGAAGCTGTGGAACATTACTCGTAAACGACTGTTCGCAGTTGTTCCGACGGGCTTGAAACTAAAGTTCACTTTTTATACTTCTATACAAACATAGGTAAACATACAACGTCACTAGTACCGAAAAGTTACGCTAAAGTCTTTTAAGAGTGAAACGCATAAAATAATAATAATATAATAATTTAGGCAACTATAACTGAGAACCAATGAATCACGAATCTGCAATGATAGTTATTATTTATAGATAAGACTAGATAATAAATACTTAGCTCATAATCGTGTTATAGTACAAGTTGTTGTTGTATAAAGACCCCACATCCCGATTATGAATTGCAGAGACGTTAAGCGTCTGTAAGATATTGGCGTCTCAAGTCAAATCTCTACAATCACGTTCAACGGGTAGATATTACGAGTAGGTACAAAGTTCAGGCGTCAAGCTTGATCCTCGTATTTACCCGCTCTAAGCTGCATTGCTTGCGACAGACTCTCATGACATTAAGCTTTTGATCGTATTATTTAGAAAATGTAACTTTGTTTTTTTTAGCTTTACTTTATAACTATTAAAATAATACTTTAGGTGAATAATGAATGAGTTTAATTTAGAGCGCCTGTGGAATTGTAGTTATACAAAATATATTTTAAACACAACGATCCCGATACGATTACCGAAACTTTAAAGACCAGATTCTGTTTTATTTCCAGCTCTCCATTTTATATTTATCATTTTAACGCCTTTGAATCCACTTTTTATTTTTTATGTAGAATGTCCCATCTAAATCTCCTCTCTCCTTATAAATTCAATTGAAATGCTATTACTCGTACACTTCACAGACACATGAAAACATCGTGTAATAAGGATTTCTTTGTCAGCTATATTTATTCTTCCATTTTAATAATAAATTTAAGCACTGTTATTCCTATCAAAACAGTGCATCAGAGAAAGGATCCCAAAAAAACCGTCGCGAATATAATGGGGAGTATCGCAGCAGTTTGTTTAGGCAACGTGCACAGCATAATAAATAAGCTCGACAGTTAATTAAAAATTGACTAATGATATATACAGTTATATTTATTTATACAGCAGCTTGACTTTAACTTTTAATTTATCTTTTGAACTCTCGTTAAACTATGTCGAGAAATAAATTGCAAAGCTCCTTTGTGATAGGAAATAAAGTTACAAAATCATAAACGAGTTAACAACAAACTCCCGACTAGTTCCCAAGTTAAATATAAAACAATGGACAAGCTGTCGTGAGTTGCGCTAGACAAGTTGGCAAGTACCTACTTAAAGTCTGCACTAATGCACTCGCTTTTAGTTTAACATATTCAGCACAAATATTACCAACAATAATGCGTAGCGTGGTGTGCAAATAGATAATGTAGAATCTAAATCTTTTATAAGAATTAATTAATATTTTGTTAGAATTGTATAATTTATTATTACACTATTTGAATTTAGAACTTTTAACGTACTGAGTTCAGAATTTTTTGTAATTACATTTTTTTTTAATTTTATTAAAATGAATTATTATCATTTGATCGTTTAAGATTCAGTGTGAGATATGATTGTATTTTGTAATTATAATATTACTAATATTGTTGGTAAGGATTAGTTAGGATTACCACCCACTATCCTATTCTGCTGTCTGGCGTTAAGGTCTTGCTTTGTGTTGAATGTATTTTAAGGATGATTAAATCAACTAGCTTATGGGGCTAATACGTATTTCACTTAAGTATTTATATATAATTGTAAATTGTGTAACATTACCAGAAAAAGTGTTCATTCATAGTATAAGTCTTACGATCGTTTTAATAATATTATATTTTTCTTAAACGTACTTCATTGTCAGCATCTATAAGCAACGATGCTCATTTAACATTGTTTACGTAAAGAATACTCAGACCAGGTATGACATTACAGACACAGTGGGCGCTTGGGCTCTCGGAGCCTCGGGCGGTACGCTTGCCCTTTTAGCACTCGCTGCACTCGCGCTATACCGCGGCTGGCGCTACGAGCAGGAGTTGGACTCACTGCTGTGGAAGATCGACTTCAGAGACCTGCACCTGCCCGATGAGGACCAGCGAACCAACAAACTGAGTAGGTAAACGGAACTTCTGTATGTTGTACGCATGAGCTGCTTATTATTGCATGTTTTTACTTTTAACCAATTGCTATTGAGAGCATGCATCAAGGCTTCGTGGTATCTATACTAATATTATAAGGAGATACAATTTGTTTGTAAGTTTAATCTCTGAAACTACTGATAGATTTAAAAAAATCTTTTTGCGTTGCATAACCTGTTTATTGATGAAGGTCATAGGCTATATTACAGCACGCTACGACTCACAGAAGCATAGCAGTATCCATAAACACAGCTAGTAATTAATAAACTCGTAAATGGCGTAGTAATTCCTTCAAATAAGTAATTTACACAAATTCCGCTTAAATTTACGGATTATTGTTGGGCAAGCTGGAAAGTTAAAATCACAAATTATTCTCCCACCAAACAAGTTTGGTATCGATGAAGTAAGAACTGAGACAGAATAATTAAAATCACAAGGACTGACAATCGGTGCAGTGGATGGTGTGAATTGCCAATAACGACAATCTGAAAGTATATAATAAAATTTTCAAAATCGATTAAAAATAACGGAATTCGTAATTTATTTACAAACATTTTAAAAACTACAAATTGACAACCATTCCCTATTAGAAATCGGTGAAAAAAGAAAAACAAAAAGAAATCACCAAAAATGAAACTATTTTAAACGGATTTAAATCGCGTAGACAGTAATCGTCAGACAGTCAACCCGTGGCCACGAACACTGTAAAGTGCTCGAAACGTCGGGAATAAATCCGTTTAAAATAGTTTTATTTCAATGAGTAATAATCGCGAAAATTTAGACAACGTCAAATCACCAAAAGTAACCAGCAAGTTGGTCAGAGCTAATTTTTTTCAGCAAGATAGCAGCGCAGGTGTAAACGGGAACTCTAACAACGCTATCGGCAACGAGAAGGGCAGCACGGGCGGCGCGCGCTCCAGCCAGGTGTCGCTCAGCTCCAACCCCGACCTGGATTTCCGCTACTCCGCCATCTTCACCGAAGTCGCCTTCTACCGCGGGCGGCTGCTGGCGGTGAAGCGCGTGAGGCGGCACCACATCGACATCAACCGGGAGATCAAGAAGGAACTTAAAATCGTAAGTACTTTAAAGTTTAAAGTTGACGACATTATTGTTGTGTTATCACTGGGGTTCTGGTCTCTATGAATATAAATATATTCATAACTAGCTGTGCCCGCGACTTCGTTCGCGTGGATTACAGAATGCTTGGCGTGTCTCCTGCAAAGCAAGGTTATAATAGTCTGCGGTGCTGCTCAAGAAAGCAGCTTTTTACTTTGAATCTGGGAACTTTCTGGTTGTATTTATAAGCAGACACTAACTCAGATATGGTATTCCTCCACGGTCTTCACTATAAATGTTGAAGAAAAGTTGTTTTGTGGTAGTCTTTAAAATATCGACTGCAAAACAGTAAGTTCGCGCCTAGGTTCTCCTTGTATTATATATCGGGTGACTTTTTCTACTGGGCTTAATAGGCCAAATCCGGAACTATAAGGAATCGCGAAAGATACTTAATGGAGTCTCGTGTCCGATTTAGAAAAATCTAAAACTGCATCTAAATTTTTTTTTTATTTCATGATTTTCCTGGCCAGAAATAGAACCCACTAATTAAAAAAAAAAATACATTCTGTATTATTGCACCACCTAATAGTGTCACTTGTAAAGATCAACTTTTGGAAAGTAATAGTAAGCGGCAAATTAAAGGAAAAGGTTTTTTTTACAAAATAACATTAAATCTATACATTAATTAAGTTAAGTATTCGATTCTACACAGACATAATCAAATATATGGGTTAAATAATGGGTTCCGGTAAGTTTAGAAAAAAATGTGCGTTACTTCGAACGATTTCTTTATAAATTGCATCAAAATGCTAGTCACCTACTAAAGTGCGGAAGAGTGTGAACAATATAATCGAAAATATAAAAAATGAATTACACACAGTAACTTCTTTTATATTTATCTTTTTTTTTCTATGTGAGTTATACAAAGTTGATAGAATGTCACGTTTGTTTTGGTCCCCGTCATCTCCTCAGTTACCTAGGTAGGTTTAGATAATTCTTAAAAAGATGAATCAATTTGTTGAAAATCTACATTTCACTGGACTCGGCTATTGTACTCACCCGCTATTAGCGTTACAACATCCCGTTGCTAAAGATTTAATTAATGTAAGAATTTGATAGAATTTTGTAAAAAAAATAGCCTTTTCTTTTTGTTGCAGTTTACTGTATAGTATTACCTCACTAAAGTTGATCTTTATAATGTGCGAAGGTATCAGATAGTGCAATACTACAGAATGGTTTTTTTTTTGCAAAATCAGCGTGCTCGTTTCTGGCTAGGAAAACTTATTTTTCAAAAAACTAATGATGCGGTTTTAGTTTTAATCAAAATCGGCTCTGTGACTTAAATTATTTTTCGCTTTTGCTTATAGTTTTGGTTTTGTTCTATCATATCCAGTAAAAAAATTACCCAGTAAATATATTATTTTTTAAAAAGATTATATTAATATAATATATATCTTTCTATCTATATTTGAATCAGATATTATTCACTATTTCATTGGTTTCATTTTTGTTCCTTATAAAATTGGCTTTCTGCTAGTGAAAGTTTCATCAAAATCGGTCCAGCTGTTTCAGATATTAGCCGAAACAAACCGAGTGACAGATAGACAGACAAAAATTTTAAAATTGGTAATTTTGTTGTAAGTACCGTGTATACTTTCATATGCATTTATTTAAAATTACAAACAGACACATCAATTTTATTTATTTGTATAGATGAGTTTCTCCAATATTTTGTTATCGTGTATGTCATCTTTTTTACTTATTAATTAAAATAAATATATTTTTTTAATACAAGTAGCCTAATTTAATCCTTATAATATTAGCTATAGGGGCTGCTGTAATGTTTTTAAGAACTTTTTAGACTTTGTGATATTTTGTGATTGTTTTCTTCCATTCCCACTCCCTTCTCTGGGCCTTACGTGATTAATGATTTTTTTGATTCAGGTGTTTCAGAGATTAGTCGTAAGAAACAGACTAACAGTACTTGATGTAATTACTTTCATGCATTTAGTGAAAATCACAAAATAATGTTCGACGTGACCCCATAAGTTGACATATCTTTTTTAGCGAGTACAAACGCACAGATAAACAGAAAACAGACAAAAATTCTAACAAATTTTGTTTTGGGTTCTATTGCGTAGGTAAAGGCCTCCAATATTTTTTTTTCATATATCTTACATGTACAGACAGCGACCCGTTAGATTTTTTTTTCATACATATAGATTTAAAAATATCTAAAATAGAAGTAACCCCAAGTCGCTCCTTATGACATTTGCTAACTGCAAAAAGTACCATCAGAACCGGTTAAGTCGTTTCAGAGATTAGTCGGAACAAACAGATAGACTGACAGACTGACACAAAATTTTTAAAAATGTATTTTTTTATGTAAGTACTGTATATACTTTCATGTATTTAGTTATTAACACAAAAAAAAATGTTCAATGTGAGTCCTTAAATTGACATAACTTTTTTATTTATGGACCGATTGACATGAAACAAACCCTAAATGTTTAGTGAAGCTTACTACAATATATTAGTGAAAACCGCATCTAAATCGGATAAGCCGTTTCTGAGATTAGCGTGCACAAACGCACAGATAAACAGACAAACAGACAAACAGATAAGAATTCTAAAAATCATTGTTTTGGGTTCTATTGCGTTGGTATAGGCCCCCTATAATATTTTTTTTCATATATCTTCCATGTACAGACAGCGCCCCGTTAGAATTTTATTATTAGTATAGATTACAAGTAAACACGTGATTATTAATATATTTATGAGAGCCAGGGTGAGTTATCTATCCTGGAAAGAAGGAAGTGCGTACTAGCGATATATATATAAGTAACTAACTAATCATTGAGGTACCATAGATAAAAAGGATATATGTTTAATTTTAAGATATATCAATACTTAATATCAGAGACTACTGGTTCGAATTGGAAAATAATTTTTGTGTTAGATAGTTTATTTTTTGAGCAAAGCTGTAGGCTATATTACATCACGCTACGACTCTTAGGAGAAAAATAGTAACCATTAAGTCAGTAGTTTATAATAATTGCTATTATTACATTATTACTTAGTAGATTTTGTTCGCGATTTCGTCTACTTAAAACTCTGTACATATAGGTATGTATGTATAGAAAACTTGGCTTCTAGGCGGCGTATCGAGATAAAACAGGTCCAGATTTTAAGTCAAACCATTACTTATACATTTTATGCAGTTGTTTTTGCATAATACACGAACAAATTTATTTATTTATTATTTTAAGTAGTTTATGACGCAGAAGTAAATTGAAATTCTTGTCATGTTATAAAAACACATGAGAATTTATTAAATCACGTTGATAAGCTCTTCCTATTCGTCTTTACTTCCAATAAAAAAGACTATAAAAGGCATTTTCCCCGCATTACTCCTAAGCCTCCCAGCCCTAAATCCCTTGTAAACGATCTAAGAGAAACGATACGTATTAAAGCTCAGACGCTCGCTAACATGAAATTTCCTCCACAATAGAATAGAAAGATCTATAACACTTATTTATAAAGCCTTCACTAACGCCTCAGGTAATAAATACAACAAACAATTTACTAAAGATAAAGGCGTGTGTATGAAATATGAATGTATTAACCCGACGAAGCTGATGAAATCGCCCGGATTGCTTGACGGGAAGTAATGTTCACTCATTAATCCTTTGCGATGTTTTTCATAACAATAGTCACAAAAATTAGGGTTCGTTGCGGAACGAATTAAATAATAAATGTACAATAGATTTATGACTTTATATATAAAAAAAAATCAGAAAATGCGTTGACAATATATGTGTATAAAACAACGTAGTTTGTGAAATTTTGGTCAAACAGCTAAAACTATTTATTAAACTTATGGCGTTTGTCATGTTTATACAACAAAACTTACAAGATTTATTTTTTAAACTTGAACTAAGGTTAAACTAAACTGAAAAAGTATCTCAGAACATGTAAGAAGTCACGAAAAATAAACTACAACATATTTTAGTGGCGTAGGAATTGTTCGGGATGGCTGTCGGCGTGATTTATCATATCCTTTATGTGAAAACTTTAATATTACATCACCACGATCTTATGTGATGATAAAACCCACATGCTTAGAAATATTTTTATCCCTTACATAAATGTTATATAATATAATTATTGTTATGAAAAAAGGATTTTTCAAAACATATCAGTAGTTTCTGAGATTAGTTTATTCAAACAAACACGCCCTTTGCTTTGTATATTCATTTTAACAAAGGAATAATAAAGAACCATATTTATAGCAACTTTAAAATCAACCTAACAAGGCTCTTTCATAGACATAATCTTTAAGATAGAACTTCCAAGGTTTTTTCTACTATCTCATAACAGATATGATGTCATTTTTCCGTCAAGCTCGAATATTTTATATTTAAAATTGTTTACTAATAAATAATTCAAGAACATTACAACTTTTTTAAATCGTTATTATTCAAGAACTGGAACAAAAATTATAATAACTATTTTAATGACCTCTTAACAACAGCGAAACTTGTAATTTGGACTCATCCAGGGTTATAGTTGACTTGAAATAGTTACATAAATTAATAATTTTACAACAGTATCTAATGATGTTTATACACGTCGTGACGTAATACAAATTTATAAAGAAGTAATTTTAGATATGTTATTAGTCTTTCTAACCTTCAAAGAGTTTTTTCAGAACTAATAACACTTCTAAATAATTACTCCAAACTATAACACTAATCCCACATACGCATTTAGACCACATTTAACAAAATGAATATGTTGACCTAACAAATACAAGGTTTTACCAATGATTAGACCCTCCCTGTGTAAGTACTCGCCACTCATCAGATGATTATATTGCTCAGCGACAAAAGTTTAATGTTGGGTCTCTATTTAAAGAATATAATTCTATTGTTAGAATAGGCTAGATAGTCGTAACAGATATAAAATACACAACTAAAATCTCATATTTAGTACCCAATTAGTAATGAAAAGAGCGTTTAATATTTCTTACATCGATAATGTTAATAGGGAATCGCCTACCAGTTTTATAGCTTTTAACAAATTAATTTTTCAATAAATTACTGTATATCTTTGTTATATATCTAGTTTAAACATAATAAATAAAGAACATACGCTAAAATGCACGGTTATTATTAAAAGTTTTTGTTCCACGTTCTTCGTAATATGCAATAATAAGAACGACGAAAATCTTAATGGAAATCAACATCGACGGTATACAATCAAGGCCCGAAACACGTTCGTTCTGAGAACTCTTGCACGTGTCCCCGTCGACTCCCGCCTTCAGAACAATAAAACAATAGCTTTGAATGAATGCTAGTACAAGTGTTGGTGTTAGAAACTACTCGAGCATTGACAAATATAATAATTTAATACCTCCCACTGTTCTGATCTATTTATATATATTTATTATCACGAACAGTAAAATTAAAAATTCATATTGATATTATAAAATTATTATTATTTTCACGGTATATACGTAAATATACAAATAATTTAATTATGTCGTAAAGTTGTTAGTTATTTTAAAGAGGTCACATATAAGTTTATGAACCATGTATTTATGGAAGTCTGTATAACGTAATGCGTACCTACGAAAATCTACTCAGTGTTGACGAATAGTACCTTTTTATCTTATGTGGATCTAAAACAGAACACAATTATACAAAAAAAAATTATATGTTAATTTTTAAATATTGGAGATTGTATCTAATCAAATATTTTCATAAATCAAATATTTATACTCTATAAACCATATCTATAACGAGAACTACCTACGCAAACGTGATTGATCAATTTCACTCGACGTGATGTGGAAGCTTACAGCTTTGTTATAAAAACCAGCCACACGAATATAATTCCCACGAAGAATACACTTTTATACTCGTATTCGATCATAATTTCGATATAGATCATAATAATCGTCTCTACGTTATAATTTTACTCTATCATGATTTAACTATTAAACTCCTTTGGGTAAAATTGGGTTATTACATACGTTTCCTATGGAATTATAGCATAACTTTTATAAAGTGTAATAATGTTTGTTAGATAAAGTTATTAATACATGACAAAATATTCAAACAGCGTCTAAATAAAAACTATTGAATTGTGGAAATGTTTACTGTATAGAAATCTTAAACAATTGGAATCTTTATTATTCTCAACCAATTCCTATTACACGTAGTAAAATGTATTTGGGTATTTATATAAAAGAGGAATTTCATAGGCTTATCCTTGTCGCAGATGCGGGACTTACAACACGACAACGTAAATGGATTCGTGGGGGCATGTATCGAGCCCCCTAATGTGTGCGCTCTCTCCGAATACTGTACTAGAGGTAGTCTTAAGGTAAATTATTTTAAATGCTTAACTATTTACGCAATATAATTTAAGACATGAGGGAACCGAAATGGCCTCGTTTTTTTTTATTATAATAAAGGGGGCAAACGAGCAAATAGTACCTGATGTTAAGTGGTCACTATCGCCCGGACATCTGCAACGTTGCGGGTGCGTTGCCGACCTTACTTTAGTGGTTAGAATAAGTCTATCTCAACCGACAATCGCGGGTTCAAACCCCGGCTAGCACTGCTGAATTTTCAAGTGCTAAATTTGTATTTAAATTCATGTCGAGCTCGGCGGTGAAGGAAATCGTGAGGAAACCTGCATGTACAGGAAGAAATTCTGACACATGAATTTTCGCCAACCCGCAGTAAAGAAGCGTAGTGGTTAAACTCTAAACCTTCTCCTTAATAGGAGAAGAGACCTTTGCCCAGCGGTGGGACTTTTTACAAGCTGTTACCCTACTTTACATGAATGGAAGTATGATAAGTCGCATTTCGGATTTTTAGCTGATCTATGCATGGATCAAAGTGTTACGTGTATACAAATAATTTTGTACCTTAAAACAACCGCATTTGAGGCTATTTAACTAGTATTTTTGAATAAACTTGGATTAAGTAAAACTTTGATCCCAATTTTCTCGAATTTAGAATATTGCGACTTATCGTTATCCATTCATACTTTCAATTTTAATTATTAACATTTCACGACGATTTACAAAACATCTGTTACTTAGAATAATGTAATATATATATGTACATATATATAACTTACACATCTTTGTAAAATACGTAAATAATAAAACTTATTTTCAGGATATTTTAGAAAACGAAGACATCAAGTTAGATAATATGTTCATCGCGTCTCTCGTAGGTGATATCATAAGGGTAAGTTTGAATACATAAAACACTACATGAATTTTTTAATTGGCCTCGTTTTATTGTTAAACTGGATAAACCAAAGCTAATAAACGAATTTATGTAATTCTCATGGTTACATCTTGATAATTGATAGCTTAATATGTACATAGAAAACGAAGCCAATTGGAATGTTTTTAACATAAATTAAGATATTTATTACAATGACTTGACTAACTGATCCCTACATAGATTAGAAGACGGTGGATAGGTAAACATTCTTAGCGCGTTAATACAATACATTCTCAATACCTGTATGCACATAAAATATTTACATTGAAAATCACTTAAGCGCATAGTGCTTTGCAAGATCCCTACTTGCACTTTGCGTAGTCACCATGTTATTCGAGAAACACTGCTTTGTATTATGTGATTCGTTAAATTATCATTCTTTATATACATTTGCCGAATTTGACATAAAAAAACAGGAGGTTCTTGAATGGTGGTGAATTTTTAAAAAATATTTCTTACTTCGAAACTCCGCTATTTCGTAATTGATTTTCATTGAATTGAGTCTCTTTTGAAGAGAACTTTTAGGAGCTTTCAGATAAGTCCTATTGAATAATAATTCTATTTCCATCAAAATCAGTTAACTAGTTTACTTTTTAAATGTAAAAAAACTTTCCAATTAAAAGTATTCATTATTATCGACTTCGCAAAGTATTTTTTTCTTTTCTGGGGCAAGGTGACTGTTTTTATAACAAAGTACCACAGAAATTTTTGCAGTATTCGATGAATAAGTTTAAATTGTATATTAAAAACTCTTTAATAGCTAAAGCATATTATTCTGTACAAGATTATATAGATGATAATAATGCATGGATTTAGTATAGCTGGATTTCATACAGGATGTTTAATATACACATTTGTAATTTTTAAACTTAATAACACAATTTTAAAAGAGTGCCTTATATATAATCCTAAATAAAGTGTAGTTCCAAGAATAAGAACATTTAAATATTGTGATAGCTATCTTATATAAAACCACGTCCATTAGCAATGTTAATTACGTAGTTAAATCGTAATTAATTGATAAATAAACATATATTTAAATTCCTAAACACATGTCAAAATAAGAGTTTTCCCACATTTCTCTATAATCATGAAATAAGATCTTTATGACAATTATAACTAAGACTTTAAAAAAGTATCCGACTTCAAAAGAAAAGTACACTATTTCGTGTAATAAATTACATAATCAAAATCAAAACATAACTTTATTCAAGTAGGTTTTAAAAGCACTTTTGAATCGTCAAAACAAACAAAAAGTACTTCAATTAAGGAAAAGCTACTACCGGTTCGGAATGTAGATTCTACCGAAAAGAACCGGCAAGAAACTCGATATTTTTTTTTCGTAAAGGGAATGATCTTCCTCCACGAGTCGCCGCTGCAGTACCACGGCGCGCTGCGGCCGTCCAACTGCCTGGTGGACGCGCGCTGGGTGGTGAAGCTCGCGGACTTCGGGCTGCGGGAGTTCCGGCGCGGCGAGCTGCCGCCCTCCGACCCCACCGCGCTGCGGTCGCACATCGACAGTAATTATGACATTTATTACTTACTACAATTCGCGGTATAACAACCAGGTGAACGTATCTACAAAATATCGAAAATCTTTTTTTTAACTAAAACCGTTGAAAATGTTTTCTATGAAATGGCAAAACAACGTAATTTAAGATTTCACTAATTCCAAAAAATTCACTAATTCCAAAAACCACTTTTCTATAGAACCAAAATAAAAGTATATTATGAGTAATGCTAAATTAGGAAAAAGTAAAACTTTTAAAACTTAGATACGTTCATCTGACTCTTATACCGCGAATTTGCTCCCGACTTTGCTCGTGTTAATGTACATCTCGTGTAAAATTAAAACACATATCTACATAAGAGATATAATTTGGTTTAAATTATTAATTTGTTCAAATAACTGTCTATAAAGACATGTTTTGAAATTACATTTATAATATGAAATAAAAAGTGGTTATCTCATAATAACAGTAATATAAGGTTGAGTAGTCATGTAATAAACGTTTAGAAATTATTTTGAACTTCCGTAATTTCACCAGCTATTATCGTTGTCAGTAACTACTATATCTATGGCCATCTAATATTTTAAACTAGTAGATAAATAAATAGGTCGTTTAAAAATGAAACTGGTTATAAAATATATTCTGAAAAAGTTTTGAGCAATAAAAAATATTCGATGATATATATATTGCGAAGGCCGAAACCTGAAGCACTTAATATTTTATCAAATATTTATAGAATAAAAAATGCTTTATAAATGTTTAGGCTTTTTGTTTTATCGGTAGTTTTAAACTGAATCCGTCTATAAAATAAATATAAACACATTCGGGCATCGCGATCACGCAATGCGCTCTACATTTCATAAGAACAACTTAAGACAGTGCTAAATATACATTGACCAGCACACATATCAGTCGATATATTTTTGTGACTCAATACATAAGAACGATATTAACTATAAAAAACTATTTGGTACTTCATTTTACCCAATTACGATTGTACGTGCCTTACTGTTTTACTGGCATTAAATTTCGTTGCTAATTGCTAGAGCAATCGACGTTAATGGACATTGTTCCGCTCTTATACGCTGTAGCCCGAAATTTTCTCTATGAAAAGGTTGTCTATCTGAAATATAAAAAGATATTTTTCTAATGAAACTAGAAATATAGCGGGATAAACTTATTAACCTGCAAATCATATCGTGCATTCCCGCAATATGATAACGATTTTGATGCGTTTTAGTTATATCATTTAATACTATTACCGTGTATGGTAACCACGTTCCGACGTAACGCCGCGCCGTGCAAAACTTACGGCGTAGCGTCGTTAAACTACAAAATAAATCATAAAAAATCACGACGCGATTCGAATTATAACAAAAGTCACAATACCACGGAGTCAATTTTCACGATTGACGTCGTAGATTTGCACGACACGATGCCGTAATTTTACAATAATTTTAAATAAATTTCACGGCATCGCGTGTTTAGGCTGTATGTCCGTGCCCAGTTTGACCGTATCGCGGCGCAGGTCTCGCGTACCTGTCGCCGGAGCTGCTGCGCGCGGCGGGCTGGGGCAAGGACAACTTCCCCACGTCGTTGGAGGCGCGCAGCGGCTCGGCGGCGGCGGACGTGTACGCGTTCGCGCTGCTGCTGTACGAGCTGCACACGCGCCGCGGGCCCTTCGGCCCCGACGCGCCCCCGCCGCCCGCGCTGCTGCGCCGCCTCGCGCACCCGCTGCCCGCGCCCTACAGGTAGGTGCGTGTCTCCACTACCCGCACCCGCCGCCCTCCTGTGCTACCGCCTCGTGCTCTCTAAATACAATACTGCCATATCGTGGAAGTATATATATTTATGTGATTTAAATTGTTATTTAAATGGTGTAGACTTGTTGATAAAGTAATATGTGCATCAGAAATATTAATTTATTTCACTATGTTAAGTATTATATAATAGAATAAAGAACCAGTAATTCGTTTAAATTAGAATATAAGTACTTGTCTTGAAATTAATAAAATATTTTTGTCTGTACCTCTTTAATTGAAACCAAAAAATGTTTCATCTATGTTCTCACTCCAATGTCTTTCAGAGACTTAAAAAGTCCGAACAACCAGAAAACCAATACTGTATCCGTAAATGTTGATTTTAAACGGCTATTGATGTTACGTCTGTTGTAGTCATTATCGGTAGTCGTTGATTAAATGTTACGTTCCTCCGATGCGCGAACACACCAAATTAGTTCCGGCAAATCGTCGTCTGTTTACCGACATCAAAGCAACGACGGCCTTTGAAAGCTACAGTATAGCTAAGTATTAGTAATGTGCTGGATATCCATATCCGTATTTTGTATGTATCACGGATATTCGAGGAAGAATAAAGATCCATATCCGTTACTTTTAGGCGGATCTTTTATCTTATTAATTTCCAATAAATAGATGAAATTTTTTATATATCTATGCCCAGTGTCATACTAAAATATCAAAAAAATAAAATAAAAGAAAGACCCACACAGTATTAGTAGTCAGTATTTTAATAAGAAAGTGAAAATCCATATCCGTATCCGCGGATATACATATTCAACGATCCAGCACACCGCTAAGTATTAGTGCACCCGGCAGGCCGCCGCTGGAGGCGCTGGCGGGCCGCTTCGACTGCGTGCGCGAGTGCTGCGCCGAGTGCTGGGCGGAGGACGCGGCCGCGCGCCCCGACTTCAAGGCCGTGCGCGCGCGCCTGCGCCCGCTGCGGAAGGGCATGTATGCGCTACACATATTGATACCACTTCACAGTACTCACAAATATTCATTACAAATAAATATACTCTTTGCCCCAAATCCAAAAAGAGGACTATTATAAGGTTGACATTTATACATATATTGTATATCTGTGTATTTGTGTGTGTTTGTTTCATCGTTGCCAATTGATTTTTTGTTCATTGGCCCGGTTTTTATTTTGTTTGAAAGCTAATGTAATCGATATGGTTCTTAGCTATAATTTATGAAGCAGATCTTCAAACGTTTGACCTTCATCGGCTCTTTTCTATTGTATGAAGGGTGTGAGCAACTTTTACTAGTCTAGGCGATTCGAAATTTATTATATTTATACTGTGACTTCGATGATATTAAAATAACTGTTATCTGACAGTGACCTAATCTGTACCTGTAAACTTGTCTTGATGGTGCGGAATCCTCTAGAATCAGCAGAATACACAGTTCCGCGACGACTCAAAGCAGAAGTATCTTGTTGGGGCTCGTTGTAATGGTCTCAATGAATAGATAGACGATTTTTTGTCTCATTTAAATTGGTTATTGATTATTACATAAAATTTTACAATCAAATATCGCTGTAATCGCTGCAGCTTTCTGTGGACGCTTACATAATTAGGAACAAAATATAGGCTAATTAATTGTCAGGTGTGGTTGCACTCGCATTTACTAAAGTCCTTTATTTGCATGTAATTAAAATTATACATATTTTTCAGGAAACCAAATATATTTGATAACATGATAGCCATGATGGAAAAATACGCAAACAATTTAGAAGCATTAGTCGACGAGCGAACTGATCAGTTGCAGGAGGAAAAGAAGAAAACTGGTGAGAGAAGCCATAATTAAAGTTCCAATGCGAAAGTGCATTGAAAGAAATGGAAGCCCAACGTATTCCCCCATTCCTTTTATTACTTTCTATTCCCCTTTACGCCTCGTCCTTTTTTAATCCGGAAACGCATATGTGGCTCCTTTGGTGTTGCAAATGGGCATAAAAATACATAGATAAAACACTATTATCTAGATTACATATAAATCCCCGGGAAAATGTTAGGATTCCAGCGATATCATCTGTTAAAATCAGTGAAAGCATTTAATATTAAATTGAAGAAAATGCTCAATTACGCAAATAAGTATATAACATAACGCATATTTTAACTTTTCGAGATTTACCTATTTAAATAAAAGTATGAATCTTTAAAAATATTTGTGTGAATCGAATGTTAGTGTAGTGTGCTCCCAGCATTATAATAACTATGGAGTGTAATATTAATATTGTGAGGGTAGGCGCGCAAAATTCGTTATTCGTCGCCAGTACTACAGTCAACTCGTGACCACGACGGATGTACGTCAAAACGTCGGGCAAAATTAAAAGATACACCAATATCTTATCCATCGCAATTGCTAAAGATAATGTTAGTCAATTAGCCCTCTGTTTCTTAATGTTATAAGCCTCAATTTTCTTGATTCATTTTTACAAATTAAATTTACTATAATAAGATTTTTTTGTCTCACAATAATAGCATATCCTAAAAATATTTTGATCAAAAATTATAAGTTTAGACGCAATCCGATCAAAACATTTACATGTAAAATTATTCAAATCGAAAGCCATCAATCGCTTCCTCGTCCGTTTGGGACTGGAGATGCCCAACTTAAACTTTCGGTCACGATCAGGCCACAAGATTTGAATATTTGTCTGGTCCACTAACCGACTGTGAATAACGATTAGTTTTACTCGATATTATATGTCACGATCGACGCGATCAGTTATGTCAACAATAGGTATTCTACATTTATTTAGACTCATTGATTTTCAACTTTATTATTATTGAATGTAACTAAGCATACATTATACCATAAAAGGCTTACATGGGTCGCATTTTCATGCCAATGTTTTTTCTTTACTAGTTGGTCTCTGCGACTATTTCACCTCCTTTAGATATTATTTTCGCGAAATAATGTAGCCTATGTTATTCGTAAGTTCCAATCTATCGCTATTTATTTTTATTCAAAATTTATCACAATTGATTTACCGATTAGATTAGATATAAAAACTTAACAAATAGACGGATAGACAGACACACAAGAGTTAACTAACTAATTTTGATAAAAATTCTATTTTATAAGACCAATCTGAAACTATACTATTACAAATATAAAATAATTTTCAAAATGATGAAGTTCTGAGGTAAGTAACAATATTTGAGGTTTTAAAAAATGTTTAGTATGTAGGTACACTTCGTATTGAGAACCTCATATTTGAAGTTGATTGAAAAGAAGATATTAAACACGGATTCGTATTCCGTACACAGAAGCGTTGCTAGAGGAAATGCTGCCGGCGCCGGTGGCGGAGCAGCTGAAGCGCGGCCGGCGCGTCATGCCCGAGAGCTACGACTCCGTCACGATATACTTCAGCGACATCGTCGGCTTCACCGCCATGTCCGCGGAGAGCACGCCGCTGCAGGTGACTTGACTCGATACGATTTGTACACAATGTGATACCATTTTAACCGTCTTTAAAAGGTACATTCTGTATTTAACATGTATGTATGTATGTATGTTTATATGTTCACGATTTTCTCAAATACTACTGATCCAATTTTTTTATTTTTATTGTCGGTTTGTTTGCTATTTAAATGCATATTATTCATGGTATGTTTTAGAATATAATTTGTTAGGATCTAATGAATATCTTCGAAAAAACAAACAAAGGATTTTTTCCTGTTTGTAGTGAGTTATATTTTTCTACAAAAACAATTATTATGCCCGTATATGGAGAACATACGGCTATGCACATGAATAAACTTACCATCTTTCCTGCTATTGAATTATTATTTATATAGGTAACATATTAATTGGAAAATGTAAAAATTGTTCCAGTAGGATTTTACATTATAAGTACATAATTTATTAAACTTTCGTAACTAAAACTTGTAGCATTAAAAAATTAAAAGCATTAAAGGTTCGCCTTTTTAAAAATTACAGGTGGTTGATTTCCTAAACGATCTCTACACATGCTTCGATTCAATTTTAGAAAATTTTGATGTATACAAAGTTGAAACGATTGGTGACGCTTATATGGTGGTGAGTATAGATCACGTTATTATACTGGTCAAATGGTACGTTATTATACTGGTATTTGATAAATACTAATAAAATTTTATTCTATAGAAGTTTTATTATTTAATAAAATAAAAACAACCTAATAAACACTTTTTTGCGCAAGACTATTTACGTCACAATATATTATTCACATTTTTTATTTGAATTTTGTTGCATTTTTACCCGACAACGGTGAAGTCAAAAAGAAGGGTAATGATTATGGCTATCTATGTATGTATGTGCCACTGTAGCGCCTAAACTACTGAACCGATTTTAATAAACAAGGTGTCAAGAGACCGGCAAGTCCATTACATTGGACACAAACTACAACTTTTTGACTCTGGACACAAACATATACTCAATGTTTGTGTTGATGTATATCAAAACATACTATTTATTAACACATGCCATCGCTATTTTTCTAATGTTTATAGAAAAGCTGTCATACACAAAGCCGCGAACAAGCCAAACGTATTATCGTCATTAAATATATCTCGATTTCATAAATAAAAAAAATTGTTAAGTGTAGCCTATTGAAACATAGGCTACTTCAAAATTCTTTAGTTTAGGTATAACTTGAAGATTGTAGATGGGTCGTGTAAATGGATAATTTTACCTAGTTTTTGACATATTTCTGAAATTCTCAAAACAAATCTAGCGTGTTTACGGCGCAGCGATAGAAACTCGCATGAACACACGATGTATCGGTGGCAATGAATATGTTAAGAAACTTTTTTTCCGTTTTTATTTAGTTTTGTAGATTCGAAATTTTGAAATGATTTTAAAAATTTCGAATATACATGACGGATTCAGAAGACATCAATATCTCCAAATTTGAGTTTTGTGGACCCATGATTGCTTATCAGCACCCGTATTGTGGTGGCAGGTGTCGGGGCTGCCCATCCGCAACGGCATCCAGCACGCGGGCGAGGTGGCGTCCATGGCGCTGGCGCTGCTCGCCGCCACGCGCGCCTTCCGCGTGCGGCACCGCCCCGACCACCGCCTGCTGCTGCGCGTCGGCATACACTCCGGTACTACTGCACTCAGCCGAGACACGCGTATTTTTAATTTTTGAATATTTTAAATTGCCGCGCTTTATCTATTTTATTCATATTTTAAATAATGGGTTTTTAAATAAAAGTATAAAACTTTGAATAATATTTGCACGAATCGATTGTGTTAGTGTAGTGTATTCCCACCTTTATAATAACTATGGAGATAATATCAACATTTTGAGGGTAGGAACAGAAAGTTCGTTTCGTTCTGTCGTCCTTCGAGACGGCCTTGTGGTTAGAACACGGCGATTTCAACCGATGATCGCGATTTCAAAACCTCCCTAAATTTTCAAGAAGTAAATTCGTGTTTAAATTCTATCGTGAGGAAATCTGCATGTGCCGGGAGAAATTTCGACACATATATTTCCACCAACCAGTAGAGCAGTGTGGTGGATTATACTCTTACCTTACCTTCTCCTTAATAGGAGAGGAGGCCTTTGTCCAGCAGTGTTACTTTATTTTTACTACACCACTATACAAATACACCAGATAATCTCATCGTATTTTAAATTATTCCTAATTTGTGATTTTTTTTGTTTCCACAGGACCAGTATGTGCTGGGGTCGTGGGACTTAAAATGCCTAGATACTGTTTGTTTGGCGATACTGTTAACACTGCTAGTCGATTCGAATCAACGGGTGTTCGTAAGTGTTCGTCTGTCTGACTTCTAATTTTACTAATGTCGTCTATTCTAATTTGACTGAAATCTATAATAAGTTATTAATCAGTTAGTGCCTGTCATTTCGTCTGCATGAAAATTTCATCCCATATTTCACTGCCTTAACGTTATATATATTTTCGCCCATGCTTATCTTTAAGATCTAATTCATCTCTACATATTATCAAATTATTTAAAATAAAACGTCTATTAAAGTATAAAAATATAACAAACAGACAGACATAGGCACATCGCCTACAATATTAGTATGGAAATCAATCAAAAGCTGTGTATTAATCATTAAAATGAAAATGACCATTCGCTTTCAGCGCTCAAAATCCACTGCAGCGGCGCGTGCAAGGCGCTGCTCGACCAGCTGGGCGGGTACGTGTTGGAGGAGCGCGGCGTGGTGTCGATGAAGGGCAAGCGCGACCAGGTGACGTGGTGGCTGCGCGGCGAGCAGGCGGGCGCGGCGGCGGCGCGCGCGCGGCGCCGCGCGCACGCGCACGAGCTTCCCGAGCGCGCGCAGCGCAGCTCGCTCAAGACGCGCAGTTGGAAGAACCAAGTCGGCAGCTTGCACAGGTTCATATATCTTACTAGCTGTGACCCGCGGTTCCACCCGCGTTCATTTGAGGAAAAAATATATTTATATATTCCTTACTTTATTCGGATAATGCTCACTATTTCATTGGTTTCAACTTATTTTTCGCATAACCCTATTTTTCTTTATGAATTAAAATTTATTTTTTTAAAATAAAAGCCATCTTAAGTTACTCGTAACATTAGCAACCTGTGAGTGAAAGTCCCATCAAAATCGGTCCAGCCTTTTCAGAGTTTAGCTGGAATAAACAGTCAGACAAAAAAAATTTAAATTGTGTTTTTAATATACTTTCATATACATTTAGTTAAAAGCAGTTAAATTAAAATTACAAACAGACACTTCAATTTTATTTATTTGTATACATTGAATTTAACTTCGTCTGTATAATAAATACGATATCTCATAAAATATATATAATAAATTTAAACATATCACATAGCCTTCCCGTCTGGGATAGTTTAGCTTTTTATGGTAATTAAAATATAATAATTAGTTTTAATAGATATTTTTTATCTTAAGTCCGTATTTTTCCATATATCTGTTATTCTCACAAGTTCAAGGAAAATAAACTGATATTTACAATTCAAAGTAGCTGGAGGACGCATTATTTTTGGACCTATAATGCATCTATATCTATATCAATCTCTTTGGCAGGTGTTGCAGTTTAGAATCTCCAAAGAAACTTCGCTTTGCTTCTGGAAACCATTTAGAATCGTATACGGATAGCGTTTTACATCATCGAAGTGATGAATATTTAATGGAAGTAAGTTAATTAGATGTTATTTTATTCAAATTTTAATAGTTGTATACAATAAATATTATGCATATTTTTTAAAATTATTTAATAATAATAATTATCTGCGTATGCGATACTCGAAAATAACCGAACGAATTTAGATGAATCTGAATTGTGAAAATTTACAATCTTTGGTACAAATCATTGCAAACACAAGTTGCATTAAACACTACCGGATCTTCCCAATGTTGATAACGTGAGTGAGCTAGTGTTGTGCGCAGGCGACGGGCGAGGCGCGAGAGGCGCGGCCGGCGCTGCTGGCGGCGCCCAGCCTGCGCGAGCACACCAGCGTGTCGTGCCCCATCATCGAGCAGGCCGAGACGCGCTGCGACGTGCGGCTCGTCGTCAACGGCCGCGACCCCGCCGGCGTGCCGCTGCTGGCCGACGCGTAGCCTCTAGTCATGCCGCCCGGACCGCGAGCTGCACGCGGGCACGAGCTGGCGTAGCCGACTCGGCCGAGTCCGGGCGACTCCTACCGATGGAGAACGCGTTCTCTGCGCGCTCTCTGCGCGCTCGTGCGACGTCGTCGTATATCCGTTCGGTAGCATTAATGTGATCTATGTCAGTATTATTAAGAGACCTTGTTCGATAGAAATTATTTAATAACATTAAACTCTTATTTCACAATTGACGGTAACATCGTTTTACTTACACGTATTATTTACAACAGCATTTCATATACATATAGCGCAATATACACGTAGACGGCTCAGACGGCGGACTCGCGGTCGAGCAGGTGCGGCGCGCGGCGCAGCGACGAGGACGTGCTGCGCGCGCCGCCGCCGAAGATGCCGAGCAGCCACGAGCGGATCGCGAAGCGCGGCATCTTGGCGCCGCTCTTCGCGTCCGCCACGTTCTCGAGCGAGCGCCACTTCTTGTAGAACTCGATGTAGTCCGAGTCGGGCACCTTGCGCTTCGGCCGGTCGAGCTTGTTGCAGAGGCTCGCCTTGCGCAGCAGCGGGCTGTCCTCGTCCACGCGCGGCGGCTCGTCGGGCGGCCCGAAGGCGGTGCCGTTGAACAGCGCCGAGGACACGGTGGCGATGGCGACGTCCACGTCCAGCGAGCGCGTGGTGTGGTGGCGGCGCAGGCGCCCGCGCACCGAAAGCACGTCCAGCGAGCGCGCCGGCCGCAGCGCCGCGCCCTCCGCCTCGCCCGCGCCCGAGCACGCCGTGGACGACGCGATGGAGCTCAGCGCGCGTCTGCGGCGGAGCACACGTTCAGTCGGCCGTCGTTAAATTGAAATATTTAAAATAATAAAAACCTCCAACCATTTACATAAGATAAAAAAGAGGATATCGAGATGCAAAAAAATAAAACAAAAGATATCCGTCACAAAAACGATACTCACGCCACACGAATTCGACAAAATATCGGTCAACATGCTTACAAAACGGCACAGAATATAAAAGCAAAGATAGCATTGCGAGTGAGGCGGACCTGGAGTGCGGCGCGCGGCGCGCGGGCGGCGAGGCGGGCGGCGGCAGCGACGCGCCGCTGTGCAGGCGCTGGCGCACGCGGCCCTCGCCGCGCAGCTCTGCGGAGCAACACACGTATACACACACCTCCCGGCTAGCCGCCGCTGAGCCGCGCGATCTCTCGCTCCGATCGCTCGCTTCGGTTACGAGCTGTACGTGTTCGTTTATAAAATCGAGAGCATCGTTGCGATCGAAGCGTGTCGTTATATCGTTGCGTTTATTAAACGAAACTCGAATACCTATGCATCAAATGCAAAATGCTCTCAAAAATGCCATAAAAAAAAAACTATTTTAAAATATTATCAATCAATAAGTGACTTCGAAAAGTGTTACCCGAAATGGAGGGATGTCTGGAATCCGTCAAACGTGGACTTCGCCTGGGTCGACAGAACAGAGGGCGCTCCTCGCCTTCCACCGGCCTCTTCTGTATCGCTTTTTCCGTCGCACCGACTAACCAATACGTTTGAAGCTGAAAATACAAATTATAATAATTACATATAACTTAGACGCAAGTTGACGTCAACGAGCAAGATATGACATCCTCGAGCTTCGAGTCCTACAAAAGAAAAAAATAAATTAACAGCCTGTACATGCCACAGTTGGGCAAAGGCAGGAGGCCTTTGAAGAAGAAGTTTTAAAGCCTAATACAGCATGCTGCTCTACTGCAGGTTTGCGAATGTGTCTGATGTAATGTGATGCTTTCTTTCACCACAGAGTTCGAGATGAATTTGAATACAAATTTAGCACTTAAAAACTCAGTGGGGGTTTGAACCCGCGAAAATCGGTTGAAATCGATGTGTTTGAAACCACTAGGCCATCTCGAGTCCTATAGTAAAGTCAATCACCTGTCCCTTCCCCTTGATGGGAATGGTCCCGCGCGGCTCGACGATGTACCCGCCCAGCTTGTCGAGCGCCTGCTTGCAGCTGGGCGAGATGTGTATGCGCAGCGGCTCGCCGTTGGACTCCATGCGCGACGCCGTGTTGACGGTGTCGCCGAACAGGCAGTAGCGCGGCATCGTCAGCCCCACCACGCCCGCCACCACCGCGCCTGCGAACACGGGGGCTTGTCAATGGCCCTTCGAATAATATAATAGACAATAACTATGACTTAACTAAATAAATAATATACCGATTTTCCGCAATATTGCATATATTACGTTTGCTTGGGTGAAACACTCCGGTTATTTTGATATAAAAAAAGAATTCTTAAAATTTGGTTATGAAATGACAAAGATTTAAGGTAACAACCATTTTCTAAAAATTTGCTATGAATTGAGAACCTCTCTTACTTTTTGAAGTTTGAAGTTGGTTGGTTCTCAAATATGTATCATCATGTATGTACTAGCTAAGATTTTACTAACTTCAGCTATAAACGAGCAACTAGTTTACTAGGTAATAATTGTTTTATTTTTATTGTTTAATACAAATATTCCGAGCCGTGATGGCCTAGTTATTGGTCCACGTCGGTCGCAACTCGCAACCTTTGATAGCGGGTAACAGCTCAATGCTTATATTTTTTGTTTATGTTAACCTACATGTATCGCGAGATATTCTGACACCAGAATTCGCATTGAAGCAACGTGACTGATTAAGCTTCTATTCTTTTCCCTATTATAAGATACAATTCAGAACAGTATAATTGTTCCAAACATTAACGACCTAAAATAGAAAGACAGTTTATATATGTAAATTTACCTGTGTGTATACCTATCCTTAATTTTAGAATTTCGTTTGGTCTGTGGGATATTTTGTGACTCTTGACGGCGTTCAACAGCTCCAGCGCCATCGATGCGATTTCTCCCACGTGTCTGTCGTTATTTCTTATCGGTAGACCAGATACCTGATAATATTATCATAACTTTATGTTATTATTCAGAAACGTCAATTATATTATCACATTATTAATGAATAAAATCAACGAATATATCACAAAAGAACAGAGAAAGCATTGACAGTTAACATATAATATACATTACACAAAAATTATAGTATATAAATATTTATATGATACCTTAACATTGTGGTTGAAATGGATTTTAGGTTAACAACTTTTTGGTAAGAATTAGTAAAAACATAATTTGACATAGTCTGTTACAGTTAAGTGTAAAATTATATACTAGTTTACTAGCCTTTTAACTGCTTTATAGCGGGTTTATGGTAATCTGTCATTTTCAAAGTATGAAATATGTAAATTTGATCCATATACATAACCCGAACGAAGCCGGAGTCATAAACTAAAGCTGATAATATAAAGTAAAATCATAAAACATACCACCATATAAGCATCGCCGATAGTTTCGACCTTGTAAACATCGTAGCCTCGTATGATCCTGTCGAACACAGTGTACAGGTCGTTGAGGAAGTTGACCACCTGCAGCGGCGTGCTCTCCGCGGACATGGCGGTGAAGCCGACGATGTCGCTGAAGTATATCGTGACGGAGTCGAACGACTCCGGCTCCACGCCCTCGCCCGTCGTGAGGCGACGAGCGACTGACCTGAAACAATGTCATGATTATTGCTATTGGCCCAAATTTACTTTTTTTTTAATTTAGCTTGATGTATAAAGGAAAAAATGTCAAAATTATTTCACGACTACTTATTATTTCGTCACTTTCAACCAGTAAAATTATTTATTTTAGCGGAAATATTTTCGAAATTTATTGAATATTTCCTTACATTCAAAATATAAATTATCGATACCACATGTAAAACAATATGAAAATTTACACAATTTTTATTACATGTTCAATTATTGAATATGCATTTGTAACTTATATTAATAATCAATATATAGTTTATTGTTATACAAAACTAATAGTGATGTCACTTACTAATTTTGTAGACACAATTGATAAACTAAAAAAATTAAATCCTAAAAGTCATGCCAAATTGTGCACTACAAAAACATATTTTCTACATAACTACACTATGAACATAGGTCAAAACTTATTAAACATATCAAATATTGATTAAAACAATATACCTGCTCTAGTGAAAATATTATTTAGCAATTATTAATAAATAATATAAATAAAACTCACAACCACACAACTTTAATTAAAAAAAATTAACACTTGTTATCATTTTAATTATATATAATTGCAAACTGTACTTACATAAATAGTAAATTAAACCATGCTATAAAGAGTTAAACAGTACCAAAGAATATTGATAGATCTACATATTATAAGTATAAACGAATATAAGCCACAATATTGGTAACACCTGCCAAGATGCAAAGTTAAACCACAACCCAAGCAAGCTCTAAAAGGTCCATCTAACTGAAAACCTAATTACAATCATCACTAATGAAAAGCGATGTTCCGGCACCTACAGCATGAGACCAACTGAATTAACTACAATCACCAGTAGAGAGTTAATTACCTCAAGACATTTTCACGACATTTCTATAATGGATTCAACCCCCACATCTGGAAAAGAACACAAGTACAACAAAGTGAATACAAATACATTTTTTTTCCTTTCGTTACGAGAGCATGTACTACTGTTTTACATCAAGTCCATGTCGATGGAACTATTGATTTTTCGAAACCCGAAATTGACATACACGATTAATTTGTAACGTGAAAATAATATCAACACGATAAATATATAAAAAAAATCCTTTCGTAATAATAAATCGTACCGATACTGACGAAGCACAGATTTAATCGATAGTATCCTTAAGTACTCAAAAATTAAATCATATCAAATTCTTACACTTATGTATTAAACAATTCGTACGGATCATTAGGTAATCTAAAACGGTAATTAAAATGACGGAATTTCAAAAATGGTAATGTAATGAGAAAGACTTGACTGGACTGAATGTAAACCAGTACGCACACCGCTGCGGCCGGCCAGAAGCGCGAAGCCTCTTGTTGTATTTGCGTCTTCCTCGTCTGTGCTTACGTTAATATTAGTCACAACATTACGTACCTTCATTAGTAACGATAACATCACCTCGCTTAATACTAAGTCCAAATCTAACATGCACATTTCCTTAACTTATAATTAATTGTGATTTGTAAAGATAATATTATACCGACTTTATTTACAAAGTGACACAATATCAAGAAAATTTATTTGAAATTTTAATTACAACTTTGCAATATGAAAAAATATTTTATATTACGCAACTCATATGAAAGATAACAGCTTATAAATATATACTTGCTTTTTATGAACGGAAAATGAATTTGAAGTAATTGACTGTGACAAACAATGTTCATTCGATATCCATATCATATTAATAAATCATATTATTAACGAGGTTTGCACATACGATTGGGAAGGGCTAGTTCTATCGATTACACATTAATTCATACACAACAATTAATGAAGCCACATTGAAAGTTAAATCAGGTGACATTGAAACATTGATGCCAGGGCATTCAGACAGCAGACAGAGGCCACTTACTTTGGTAGCATTCTATGCAGCAAATCTTCCGTCTTCTGCTTCTCTTCTATCAGTAACCTCGTTCTCTCATTGACTAGTTCTTCTAAATTATTAGCGTATTTCTCCATCATATCCATCATTTGGTCCATAATATTTCTAGATCTACGAAGCAAAAGTAACGATTTAGAATTTCTTATATAAGTGGAAATTATGTCATGATTCATACTTATATATAAAGTAGATATTATTAATTTATTTAGTTAAATTAAAAAGCGTATCGTTGAGTTGAAAGGATTAGGTCTATGAAACTTCATACATCGACCTAACTAGTAACATGTGGTAAAGCCTAGCTGTAATGTAATGTCATTAAACAAAGTCAGCGTTACGTAACTAAAATAGCCGTGTTTCATTTCCAACACAACAGAAAACAAAAAATGTATCATGTTGGCTTTTGCTGAAATGATCTCAATTTTATATTGTTTAGATACTGTATCGCCCTACAATGGTTGTCATTTTTATATAAAATATTTTCTTCAATATGTTATTGCACAAGATGCCATTTAAAATTATTTTGGCGGGAGCAAAAACTCGCCTTTACTTGTCTGCGCGCTAAATATATGGCGGAATAGGAATCTAGACGATATATATTTTTTTAATTATCAATAGAATATTATTATTTGGAGTTGCAGTGTACGCACTTGCCGGACTTGAGCTTCTTGAGGCGCGTGCGCAGCGCGGGGAAGTCGGGGCGCGCGGCGGGGTCGTCGGCCCAGCAGTCGCGCATGCAGGCCAGCACGTAGTCGTCGGCGCCCTCCAGCGCGCGCGTGTCCGGCCGGAACGGCTCCTCGCCCTCGCGCCGCGGCCGCTTCACGCGCTCCACGATGTCTGCGGGCAAGCTCAGTGCGTGAACTGACTGCTCGTACGTCGACTTTTCGGGTCGACTTCCCTCACGTGGTTATAAAAAGGAGCTTTTATTTATATTACTACAGTTTTATCAAAATCTGTGCATTAGTTTTTGCGTAAAAGAAGCAACAACTATCCTTCCATCCTCCCAGACTTTAATAATTTATAATACAAAAAAAAAATTAGTAAAACAGTCCCTACATGTGTTTCATAGTGACGGTCAGAAGCCAGACTACAATTTGACGGTTGACTGAACTCGAGGGATGAATTCGTCGGTAAGAAACAAATGCATGTCTGGTTACGACATTATACGAGCAACGATTACCATAAATTGGTTTTGATCACATTATTTATAAACAGTTTGAAGACAATTCGAAAAACATAAACAACAAAATACTTCGTTATAGATAACCTTACCTTTAGGCTCCAAAGAAGTCGTGCCGAAAGGTCCTCGTCTGGCGATAATTTCATAAAGAATTATGCCGAATGCGTAGACGTCGCCTTTCTGCGTCCCCCCAACTGTTCCGTTCGGATCGTCCAATTGTCTCAGTAATTCTGGTGATTTCCACAACAAACCTGAAATTATAGAAAATGTTTTTTTGTAAAAAAAAAATGTATATTAGATTATAAAAAAAAGCGTCTCACGAATACCTTACCTCTGTAATATTGATGCTCCCCGATGAAATCATTTTCAGCACTATATCTTAATTCATGTAGTCCAAAGTCAGTTACCTAAAATAGAAACAAATTTTATTTACATCAATTTTTAGTTTATTACATTTAACGATTGAGAGTATTATATTGAGATTATTATATTTAATGCAAAAAATATTTAGAATTACCTGAAGCATCCACCTCGAAGTAACGACGCAATTCGAAGATTTGAGATTTCCGTGAAAGATTAATGGCGATGAATGTATAAAAATCATACCCTGAAATCAAATCAAATATAATAAAATCGTTATCGAACGTCAGCAAAAAAGCACAATCAAAGTATGACTGAAGTAATGCGACGCATCTTGATGCAATCTGACAAGAGATTACCAATACCGCTTTGAGTATAATGTGATTGTTTAGCGAGACATATATTGCTTAAGTTGAGTTAAGAAATTAAAAGATAAATTTAAAAGGAGAACATATTATGTAGGACATGTTGATATTAGTCAGTTACATTGACGCATCCCTAAGACAATGTTTTTGGTGTGTTCAAACAAACAAAGGAATACCAGTATTTTGAAATATTTCATGTGACCCTTCATTATAGAAATTACAATATTTGAAATTATAAAAAAACTCTTGATTATTTTCAGTTTTCAAAACATAATAAATTCACTTCTTGTTTTGTGTTAAAAACTATGTAAATTGTATTGATTTATAACAACTTCCTCACCTTAATGAGATCATGCACCAACGAAGATATAAACATTTTATCCAGTTTAATATCTTCATTTTCAATTATATCCTGAAAAAAAAATCATTACTTTTACAAACAAAACTCAAAACAATAGAAATTATTAAATACAGATTCTATGGAGTGGTCCATGATTAAATATGTCATTTTATCGTAGTACAACCTAGGCGTAGCCCTATAGCTACAGCTTATATTCGGGTTTGGTTCAACCAAAGACCACAATCTTACAGAAAATCGACGGAAAATAGCTAGTGGGAGAAAAAGCCGAAAACCTACATCTCTCTCCCAATCCCTTTCATTTCCTCCTATTTTCTTTCATGCCTTAATCTTTTTTAATCCGGAAATAAATGTTCTATCGATCCTTTGGCGCTACAAATGTGCATGGACTTCTGTCGCCTATTATTATAACAAAAAAATAATTTCCAGGTGAAATAAAGAGTATTTAAAAAAAATTATAACATGACAAATAAGAAGCTGAAATATGAATCTATGACAATGAATTTGAATATAAAAATCTTATTAGCATAAAGAAGAAATTTTTATGTCGGTAACTTGCAATCGCTACAAAAGGAAGACGTCAGCAATTCGAGTGTCACTTTTGCTGTTGAATTGAGTCAGACTGCGCGGAAGCTCTGCTGGCTATCATTTTGCCAACTACATTATTTTTGTTATTAAAAATAGTCGATAACGTATTTTAATTGTAAATTCATTAAGTTAAGTTATGTTACGTTAAATGATCGCTGCCAGCCATGGACACTTGCAACTTTAAAAGAATAAAGGATGAAAAAGACTACAAAAATAAGGAAAGGAACACGGGTTAGGCTTCCGGCTCTCTCACTGTACGAAACCCAGCTATATTATATATATACATATACCCAGCTCGTGAGAAACCCAGATCGAGCCAGCTCTTTACGAGCTGTAGTCAGTAGAGCACAGCGGGGCCAGTTAAACGAACTAGTCGGGTAGTCCACTCACATACAAGCTCCCCTTGGCGCAGTAGTCGGTGATGAGCAGCACGCGCAGCGGCTCCACCACGGCGCCGATGAACGAGTTGAGGTTGTCGTGGCGCAGCTCGCGCAGCACCCGCATCTCCTTCATCACGTCGCGCGGGATGTCCTGTCGCAGCAGGGACTCGTTAGGCTGGCTTCACGCGATAATTAACCTTCATAATCTTATTTAGACGACAAACAATAGTGTCAAGCCACGGACTTTATTTAAAAAAAACGCGTCTAAAGATGACAAACCTATTCGTATTATATTTGTTTGAAGAAGCATATCAATCAATCATTTATAATCTATTTTGAAAAGCATCTAATAATAGGTAACATAATTATGAGCTTATTGTATATTTCAATTAAGCAACTTTTTTCTGTCTTTATTTAGTTTATATG
The DNA here is from genome assembly GCA_037950945.1 of Hypolimnas misippus. Lineage (NCBI taxonomy): Eukaryota > Metazoa > Arthropoda > Insecta > Lepidoptera > Nymphalidae > Hypolimnas > Hypolimnas misippus. Next base: position 6,996,393 of record JBBEEQ010000024.1, read on the forward strand.
ACTTTTAAAAGTTTTTGAATAATGTTAAATACATGACACATTATCATAATACATCAATATCACCAAATTTGAGTATTTGTAGGTTGAGACATTATTTGTTTATCAGCATCCATTTATACTATTATGATAAAAAGTAAATAATACTACTTACTTTCTTCTTAGAGAACTTCAACTCTTTTATTCTTACTACATTGCCTTTGTACTGCGCAGTTGTAGTAAATATCTGCGTACAACATTTACTCTCGCACGATATGCCACTGGCTAAACTTAACTGAAAATACAACAAAACGTAAATATAATACACTTGAAAATAAATTAAAAACTTAACATTAATGTATAATTGTTACCTTACTAGGCGACCAGACAAGCCCGCTACTCAAGTAGCCGGCTATTTCCTGCGGGTCTATCTTCCATAACAACCCTTCTATCTCCTGCTCTATTTTCCACTTTCTATAAATGCTTATAGTAACTACGAGTGCACAGAATAAGGTTACGGCTAACGTCCCGGCGACTACCAACGATGTGATCTGCGAGTCGTCCTTAGGACATTTCTCGTTGAGGAAACCGCATGACGGCTCGTCTTCAGGTTTAACGCTATCGGGCCAGTCGATTGGTAGCCGCGGGTTTAACTTATACTCCTGCATAACAAATTAAAAATTATATTATATCATACATTACAATTTCAAAAAATTTTAGCATTTTATCCATGCTTTATAATTATGTTTTTTTTTTAACACATGACATTGGGACAGTAAATTATAATATGTTGGATTTCTAACAACAACTATTTCAAAAAATTCTTATTGTTATATAGTAAGTAGTAATCCTGAATAGACCATCTAATTGTAACTTATTATAAATATTAGCCACATAAACAATGCCTCTGCCATGCCTGTAAACTTGGTGCGTCTGTAATATTCACAATTATATATAAAAATCCTGTGATACAAGGTTTGTTGCCAATAAACACAATGGATGTTAATAAAGACTTGGTACACTGTGTGATTTGACCCAAAATTAAATATGGTTTAAGATCGATTAACAGGCTATATATCGCGCAAACGATAGCTAGTGTTATAAAACACATAAACAATATAGTTCTGTACAGTATTAGAAATACACTTACAGGATATTCTCGACCACTCTGTTGAAAGTGGCCGACAGGAATCATGCTTTGCGTGCAATTGATGCCCACATCAGAGAAATTGGCTGACTTGAAGGCGAGCACAGAGAAATTACCCTCGGAGTCCGCTCTTTCGTCCAAACGAATCGACATACCAGATACACCTGTGAAAAATTATGATACAATTTTAAACTTTAAGCATAAAAATTGTAACACAGCAGGGACAAAACCTGCATCTTACTGCATACCGTACTCTGCCAGTTGAGCTATTGGTCGCAAATTTGCAATGTTGGGTTACTAACCATAGTGTTGTTCACAGTGAAATATTTCCTTACTATTCGAAAATTCATGTTTCAATTAATTATTAGATACAACATTGCTTTTTACAAATAAACGATATGAAACCATTGTAAGAAAATAATACAAAATTCATATAGCTAAACCTAAGCAACTATAGTAAAGCTTTCAATGTTAATAAACATATGTTTTATTTAGTATGTTGCTCAGTACTTCTTTTAACTCAACTAATAATAAGTTAATAATAGCATGGGACTCGAATGACGTCTATATTATAATGTCAAGATACTTTTCAAACAATTGACTCAATTTTAAATTTCTTTATACGTAAACATGAAGCGATTTTCCTTTAAATTGTATTTATATACTCAGCAAGTGTTTTTGTTGAGGATATATTATATTTTTGTTAGGAAATAAATGCCAACAATGTTGACAAACATCGAAAAAACGTGAAGAACTACCGCACCGTTAATCTGTGGAAGTCTTAAATTTGCACTTTCAAATAATAAATATCAATATATAAAATGCAGAACAAATGCACGCTTAAATATTTTAAAAGAACCGAAAGCCTGACATAGTGATAATAGCTACCTTTTGTACAACTAGTGAGCGAGCCAGAGCAAACCACTTTCCTCATTCCTTTTCTTACATCTTATTGCCCTTCAACGCTTATTTCTTTTTAAGCTGGTAACGTATTTGTGGATCTTCTGGTGATGCAATATATATGTGGGACGATGTTCACTTAATATCAGGCGACCCTCTTGCTATTTTTATATAATTTATTTAAGAAAAAAACAAATTCAATTACTTACTTCTAAAAGGAGTTATGCGGATCATTTTTGAAACAATGAGGGATCCGTTGGTGGCGATAGTCATTAGCTTTTGGTAAGTAAGGGTTTCGTTCTTATATGTGGTTTCCTCTTCAATGAGCTTATGCAGGGCCGTCGCGTAAAGTTGCACAGAGTCATACAAATATGCGGCGTAGATGGAAACGAACTGAAATGACATACATTAATTTAAATACCGAATTTATTTCTCAACGATTTGAATAAAATATGGACTTTATAGCAAAAGCTAGTTGCATAACTGCTGGTTTTGCACTATCCCCAATGATATATGAATATTGATAAGCAATAATGGGTCAACCCAGAAAAAGTAAAATTCAGAGATATTACGTATTCTAATAATGCGTCACCTATTTAGCATATTCAAAATAGGAAAGAAACGATGGACATATACATTTTTAAACAAATGGAATAGGTTTGTCATCTATAGACGCCATTTCCTCAAAATGCAGTCCGCGTAGCTTGACATAGTATTGCTTATCGGCGTCGAGATAATCACCTTGTTGAACTTGTTCTCGAAGACGGCGGGCAGCGGGAACTCGAAGGGGCGCTTGCTGTTGTAGTCGCGCACGAGGCTGGTGAAGTACTCGTAGCTGCCCTCCGGCTCCGACGACACCACGACCAGCAGCGACTGCGCGCGCCGCCGGTACTCCGTCGTGTTGGGGCACACCAGCTTCGACGCGCGGTCCTCCGTCTCTGCGGGCCAAACGCGCGTTATACCTCGTTTTACTTAAGTGCGTTGGTCTCTAAACCACTTTTTGTATTTATTATAATGATTTTTATGTATACCCATAAATCGTTTTATTTATATAGTAATCAATAAAATTGTGTGTGAACACACTAATCTCAGGAATTACCAGCCCTATTTTATATTTTTTTACTTTGTATTGTGTTTAGATACGATGTTAATTGGGAAATATTATATATTACGTCAAGACCCATAGGATCCGAGCAGTAACCAATGCGCACAAATTTAACAACAGTGCACAAAATCAGTCTTGACCTTTCACGACAAATTTAATTCCTGCTGTCATACTCAATCTTTATTAAATAAAAATTTTACTCACTTATTAAATATTTTAAAGAATCCTTGGGCGAGTAGGTCATCATATCGACAAATATGACCATGTACTCTCCCTTCACGAACAATTGCAACGATTCCATTGCTGTCATCATATCAATTAGGCCAGTGGTTGAACCTAAGAAGACATAAACTGAAAGAAAAAAACTTAAATTATATTCATAAACCGATACTAATAGTATAAAAACGAAAGTAACAGTCCCTTTTTCTCTCTCTCTCTCTATGTGTCCATCCAATTGTTATCTGTTATCTTATCACATATAAACTGCTAAAAATATTTTTAAATGTTGGTAGAAATAAAAACGTAATAAGATAAAACAAGGAAAAAAAATATCTGCAAAAGAAGTGGTGGGAATCAACTCATTAGCTATTAAACGTGATTCACAGGACAAAAAAAATAGTAATGAACATATAGAAAGTTTACTGAGCTCATTGGGAAAGGTATGAAACAAATAACACTTACTTCGAGTCTTGTTCTTGGTGTCCTGTATGAACTGGTACCAGAAGCCGGGCGCGCAGCAGGACATCTTCTCTTCGCAACACTTGAAGCTGTCGATGACAGGCCGCTGGTGGTTCACGGTCATGTTGAAGGACTTCGCGTGGTTCTCTAATGTCAGCGCCACCGTCACCCATGACTCCTCGTAGAGTATTGAAAACTTATTCCATCTATAGTAACGAAGGAGTGATATGACTGATTTCGTCGCCTGAAATTGTACAAAGGTGAAATTGTTTTCATTTCACAATTAAATTTGTTGCAATTTTATTTATTTTTTTCATTTTGTATACCTGTGTATCAGGCGGTTCCAGTCTCGCAAAGGTTGACAATGTTGAAGTTTGATAGTCCGAACATTTCTAGAACAAAAATCAAGGTTAATAAGTTTTTAATAAGTACTTCCTAATCATTTCATGGATCAAATTAAAGTGTGGTATAGTTCTATTCAAATAAGTGTAATGGACTGAACTATGTGCATTACGCTGCGCAAAACACAAAATTAGGTATCAGAATGACGTAGAAAAACGAGTGGGCGGCGCAAACCCACCCTCCGTGTCTCCCGGCAAACACTGGCCAATAGCGCGCCAGTCCCGCGCTATCTCTCTGTGAATTGACGTTTGTGTATAAAACAAGCAAGCTTTGCTTAGCCTGAACAAACGTTTAGTCATTTCTTTTATTTAAATTATTAAATGATTCTTATATTTATTTAATATAAAACAATCGGTTTATTTGACACGCAATTTTATAACAATGTATACATAGTATTGTGTTAATTTAAAAAAAGGTAAAAATTATGTTATCTTTAATATTAATTTTTTTTATAAAAAAAATCTAATATATGTTAACGATAGGTGTTACAATCTAGTCTTGATTAAAAAATTTCGGGGATTTTTATTATTTCAAAATATTTTGGTATTAAAATTATAAATTATCAAAGATAAATATCATACGCGATTTCGCCTCGTATTCAGACTTACGTGAATCGAGCGCACCTTGCTATTTAATAAAATTCATTATCTATAACAACATCAATAACTCACGTAAGATATCATAGGTAGATTCCTAGCCTGAGCTATGATGGCCTCTGTTTGGCAGCGACCCTCGGGCCCGAAGAAGGCGACGACGCCCGAGCAGGTCATGTCGGTGATCAGGCGCGTGGCCGTCACCGTGTCGCATTTGGTGTCGTTCCATTCCAGCAGCAGGTTGACATCGGGCAACAGATCTGTGCCATTGTTGATCTGAAAATAGAGGGGGCGTTTTGTATTTCGAAACTAACACTGTTAGGCGAAAATTACACTTATAAGATTTGCTCTACGACTTTCATAAACTTATACATAAGTCTATCATTGTTAGATCTAAAAGAATTTACTATATCAGTGCCAATATTTTTGACGACAACGGCTTTCGTTAGGCTGCCTAAGTAACTATTACTAGATGTCAGAGCTGTTTTATATCAACGAAAGTAAGACTCACAAATGTTATTCTCGCCTTCGGCGAAGGTTGACTCGCGAGAGCGATTTAAACAACTTTGTAACCTAGTAATTGTATACATCGTAAGTTAGTTACGAAAGCTATGAATCAAAAGTTAGGTAATGACAGTAAATTCTTACAGGTTTATAAAAGTCTGTGAGCAAAACAAATAAGTGTAATTCTCATCTTTGAGTAGATAGCAGAAGTGTGTTCTGTACAATTTGGTAGGAAAATAAAATATATTTTTAAAAACTATAAAAAGATATTAATTATTAAAAGATACTGAATAAATCAACGGATGGACGGTCAGGCAGACACTAAATTCTCTCTACAGGTATACCCGAAGAAAAAAAAGAGGTCTGAAGTTAAATTGTCTTTACAAAACATACAAGTTAGTAACCAAACAAGTCAACAATGAACATGTTATATGAAGAACTCCTCTGCTGATTTCGGTATATGACAAAGAGTAAATATTTGAAGGCCGAAATTGGGTTGTCAATATTTGAAACGTCGGTTTACATTCGAGAGTATATTACCTTTAGTAGGTAAGAGAAAGCTCGTGTTGGCGATTTTTACTCGAAAAAAAAGTTTTATCTTTTATACATCTCGATATTACCTACTTTATATTCAAACTCTTTCGACTTTCATACTTTAACTTTAACCACCTAAACAGCCACAACAAGTTTTTCATGTTTGATTATGAATCCCAGAAATACTTTATATACAATCACGTGGCTATCGTGTATATCAATATCAAAATTGAAACAAACCTTCTCAAGGGCCATAGACAGGGCCCCGGAGATGGCGAGACCCTGTCTGTCTCTGTGCTCGCCTTTAATGGAGGGTAGATATCCGATAGTAATGTTGTACTTCTTAGCGGGTGCTGCGACCGAAGGCCCGGCCAGTAGCCCCAGCGCCGCGAGTACGAGCACTCGCGCGCCGTGCCACATGCCGTCGCCTTCACCGCGGTACTAGCACCTACAACAAAACGTCATCGTAAGATCTTGCTCTCATGTCCCTGCTTTGATAGAAACATTATACAATACTTTAAAAAAAATGGGAAACCGACTTCAAAAGCAATCAAATGCGTAATTTCATTTACTTCAAGTACAAACAATTCTTAATGCAGTACATTGATTTCAAAACCCAAATACTAAACCGATTTTGATAAAAATTCTTGAGAGTAGATATATCCTTTTAAACAAAAAAGAATTACAAACCTCCTTTTTTGTAAGTCGATTACAAAATATCAAAACTAAATATCTTGGTTTTAGTGTAGAAATTCTTTCATGAATCAACAATGCCATATAACATATATTTTATGCATACTTAAAACATGTTTATTTTTATTAACATGCTTATTTTACCTTACGTAGTAGAACAATGCAACAAGTATCTGAATTTGTTTAATCTAAACACATGTAATTTTAGTTATTTTCACTCAATTAATTAATCAATTAAAATGGGTCACCTTCAACATAACAGCTAAAAATGATCTTTCATGATAAATCTCACTCGAACAAAAAATAAAAATAAAATCAAATCACATCTTCTTTACAAAATCAAAAGACAAATCTTCTTTATGTTTTTTGGTTTCATACGGAAACGTTAATTTTGTTATCAAAATGTAAATATTGTAACTAACGACACAAGACGATATAATTAGTATCCACGATAATGATAGCCAATGACTAAAAATAGATTAATAAAAACAAAGGATCATTACGACTTTTGTGTTTATTATAACAATTGTTGTTGCATTGTATTACAATCTCATGCATTTAAAAATGCAACGAAAGCAAGTGCGACACGAATAAAAATATGCCTTGAACTTGTATTTTTAATATGTCGTACATATTTTACATTTAATTTCTTCTCTTTTCATATATACACAGCAAAAAGGTGAGAATAATTGAGAATTTCTATTTCTGTAACTTAATAAAAGGAACACTTCCTGTGGCGCGTTTTCCGCCCTCAAATGTAGGAATTACTTCCCTGCTGTCAACTAAGTAATTGGCTCGCAGCCGGCGACCGATTAAACCAATTGACATGACGTTATTTTGACAAAGTGACTCCGGAGAATACGGTTTCATGAAAATGAGCGGCCATAACCGCGGCCACAACTTGCTGACCAAAGATCATTGCAATTAGTCATTAACAAACAAATTAGTAAGGTAGGTAGTATTCATTATACAACTAATTCAATTAAATCATTGAATCACATGACTTTAGAAATATCTTTATTTGTTTATCACGGAAAATATAATATTGAAATTTTAAATAGAAATCGCTTAAAAATTATAATACACTGAAAGCGAGTTAAGAATACGACGAAGGAAAAAAATATTGTAAATATGATATTTAATTATTAGGAAGCCATATATCATATTAGTTACATTTTTCGATAAATGGATGAGTTTAATATTTCAAGCTAATTATAAGCTAAGTGATACCTATTGCATTTAATATTTAACAATACACATTGCTATACCATTGTAAATATTATTCACTCAATGCAGTTAAAATTAAATTCTGCTACCATTATTCCAATATTTTGAAAACAACAAAATCGAGTTATTTCACTTGCTAATACCTAGACGTCGACACTTTAAAAAATATATATATTAGCCGAAAAAATTGTATGTTTAGTATAGTTTAAATAAAATTATGTATGTCTTATATACCTGTAGATGTTCTTTTTATTCTCTTTAACTCCTAAACACTTCAACCTCTTTAGATATGTTAGGTACGTTAACCACAAACATACAGAAACCATACCTACTATTTTATATCATTTTAGCAGGCCGTCGTATCATTTTATATTTTCTTGAAAACTAATTCAATTACGTTTACGTCAAGATAAGTCTCCAGCAACATTAAGAGTATCTTTCAAGTGGTTAACCTTACCTGGCAATCGTAAAAATGTGTATAGAATAATCATACTAATATAATAAACAGTTAAGGCTTGTATTTTTATTCGTTCGTCCCGATTTACAAGAAAAATAACATTATTGTGACTGTTGCGCGATACTTTATGACCTTTGTGCGTTATGCGATACAGTAATAGACTAAAAAGTACCCTGAAATTATTCGTCTGCGCAGGCCTTAAATTTAGAATTTTACATACTTATATAGTAGTTTTGTGAATTTTATAATGTATAGTTTTAGTATTCTGGTGAATTTTATATAAATCACATTAAATTTGAATATATTGAAAAAGTAATTTTTGAAATAGGCGTAAGTATTCCTTTAAATAATTAAAACAAATTCTAACTTAACATGATCTGTACCTATACATAAATTCATAATATTGGTAGATAATGTCTGATCTAGATTGACCTAAGTTAAATATAAAAAAAAATAGATTCGATTACCGGCAAAATACACCATCGATAATTAAGATAATAGGATGAACGAAAGACATATTGCATGCGACTGGTTTACAGTAACGGTAATTATGGTCAGATCAAGGTATGGCCTATGTATTCTATATAGGTAGTCTTCCATAGACTAACACCAGAATATAGCATCGTGGTGCTACAGAAGCGCGGGCGTCGGACGGATACGACACAGGCCAGCAGCGACACCGATCTCGCCTTGAGATAACGTCAGCGATAACGTTCTCGAGCTATTTTTAGACATTAATAAAAAGGTAATGTGGCTGAATTAACATTTTACAAAATCGACAATATTCGCACAAACCCACGTTTATAAAATTACGAATATCTAATAATAACGATAGTGGCTGGGAAGGTGGTGGCAGAGATATTTAATCCATCTACTTGTGTGGCAGACGTTGAAAATAGTATTGTTTTGGTCATAACATTCATTTATATCAAGTTATTTTAGACCATCATCTTTGTGTTTTTAAATTGTGAAATTTTAAACATTTTTGCGAATATCTTGTTCATACGTACAGATTTCACATAATTAAAAAAATAAATCGAACAATAATTCAAAAGGCTATTTTGCTATTTTTAAAATGTTCTACTTAATCTTCTTCTTAGATTTATTAAAGATTGTCATGGTACGATAGTTATAAAGATACTATGCAGAAAATAAAAAATGCGAGATATGAAGCTTGCTCCGTTACAAAAACGTGTCGGACAATTTTTTTCTTAATATTTAAATAACCATTTTAACCCTAATAAGTAAGTGCCAGATGCAAGCAAATAATTTAGTTAAGATAGGGTTTCGCTATTAAAAAATATATTTATTCAAAAAGATAATAATATATTAAGATCTGATCTTCGAAAATAGATAATAAAACTCCTCAATAACCAATAGCAAATCACCATATGTCTATGTTACACTCACAAAGTGTTAACTTTTAATGGTGTATCAAAAATAAAACGCTTATTTCAAAGCCGTTTTTTTATGAATTTAAAAAATCATGCATTTAGGGTTAATATACAATTATAGAGTTTAACACTCATGTCTAGTTGCTCATATATTTCAATTTTAAAGTTTGGTGAATGGTGGCGAATTTCTGATGTATGTACAGCTGAGTAGACCTGTTTGTCCCTGTTCAAATATTTTCCTTGCAAGATTTGGATCTTTGAAATGATCGCAAGTGACATGATGTCGTTTATTATAGTTTTTCAGTGAGGACGGATTTAAAGAAAATATACAGAAATATTTTTATAAATTATTATAATCGGTTTAAAATCGACGAAGATAATATAATATAAATAATACATTAAATAGAATCAAAAATTCATATCGTAAGTCGATAAAAGAAAACAATTTAAAAATTTAAAAGACCAGTCTAGTCGTTGTTTATATAAGATGCTACAAATACGTTTAAGAATGAATGAATATAAATGTACATAATAAAATGGAAATGGTAATAACAGTATTGTTAAAAGTATAAATTAAAATAATTAAAGTATGGTTAAGTGTATAAATTGTATAAAATAAATTAAAATAATCGTTTTGAAATGTCACATTATTAAATCCATAGATTTATTGTATTTTGATTGTTTTTGTATTAAAGCAAAAACAAATTGTCAAATGGTGATTTCACAGAAGTAACTCTTTTAAATATTTATCAATTTTATCTTAAGCAACTTTTTATTGCTTGCATTGCATCCTAATGCAAAATTGGTACAATCTATAGTGAAACATACATCAAAATATTATAGAAAGTTTTTTATTTTTTGTTTTTTAGTACATGTATTAAACTCATTTTTCATTAATCCTTTTTCTAAGATTTCTTTTACTATAAATACGACACTATGTCAATTCTTTTTATTTTACAACTATATTATATGTCAATATCCATTATTATACTAATAATATAACAAACGTAACTAGAATTTTATCCTCGGAAGAATAAGACTCAGATTAATATACGAATATTTTAAATCACAAGTCGTTATCGATAACAATTAAAAATACATGAATCAATGAAGGTGACATGTGACAAAATTCTATTTTTCAGAACATAGAGTTCAAAGTTTTGTTAAAACATTCAAAACGTGTTCAATCCAAAACTAGTATATTACTTTAATTGCCTCCATGTGCTTGTTTTAGGGGATTCAAATTGTTTGTATACGCATTAACCTTTAACGAAATATCCGAAATACGACATATCTTCTTCCACTCTTCACTCTTGAATTATAGTGATAACTTGTTACCTATGTATACATACCTATGTATGTTAACTATGTATATATAAGTGATTTTAAAGTGTCAAAATTTTCACTCTGCGACTTATGTTATTCTTTTGTTTTTATGGCTATACCAATGTTTGCGCCTCATTAGATTTTTTATATTTGCACTAATGTAAACTTCTCTTATACTTATACTTTAGTGTGGTGTATACCTTTTTTATTGCAAATACATAACATTTGTGTAAAACGACATAAAAAAATATGTGTGTATGTATGTACCTATGTTCACTAAAAATAGTAAATTTTCAAACAAATTTTTAGCAGAACATGCAGAAAGGTTAGGGGTTATGTAATCATGTAAATTGTACACAGCAGGTATTTGAAGAAAAATACGAAAATAACACACAACACAACTACATCAAAAATTTTTATCGTGAAGTAAAATTAACTTATTTTATACGTGTTTTTATTTACATTTAAGGAGTAAAGTGATAAGTAAATAGTGTAAGATGAACAGATACTCATAGAACATATATATTAAATGTTTTAAATTTTGTTTACCCGACTTATAATGTGCGAGTTCGGACTCGCCTTAGAATTAGACATTTAGACTTACGTTAATCAAACTATCCCTAAATCCCATACCAAAAGTACTCTTTTAAAAGACAATTTTAATAATACTCCCATCACACATATAAATAAAATTATTAAAGTTATTCGAAACATAAAGATCTTACAATTTTCCTCAATATTATCTACGCTGAATACTGAATATCAAGAAAATGTCAGCTGGGTATGACGAATTCATAATTCCTTGCGTTACAACTTAATCATAACAAGCTACCCAACAAAATTATATTTACTAATTTTAAATAGAAATCAATAAATAGTAATATTTTATTTATATTACCTACAAGGCAGAAATACACCTACTTGAGTCGTGAGCTTAAGGTATTTAAATTGGAGAGATTGATCCTTTTATCATCGTCAAAAAGATCCCTTATCTTATTATCATAAAAATTGAAAATATTTTTGTAACAGGTTGATATGTCAAGGAATAACTCGGATAGAGGACAAAATATTTGTAATTTTCAACCGATTAAAAAAAAAGTGGTTTTTGTTTTTTTTACGTTTATTTTCTCATAACTCCGTTATTTTTTAACAGATTATAAAAATTAAGTTTTTAATTTAAAGAACAGACTTTCAGATTGATCCTATTAGATTCTTATTAGTTTTATAAAATTGTCATTAACATCTGTTCGGTAGTATAACTAATATTATAAAGCTGAAGAGTTTATTTGTTTGTTTGTTGGTTGGAACGCGCTAATCTTAAGAACTACTGGTTCGAATTGAAAAATTATTTTTGTGTTAGATAGTTTTTATTGAAGAAGGCTATTTGCTACATTACATCACGCTACGACTCATAGGAGCAGTGACCATAAACGCGAGTGAAACCGCAAGGGACAGCTAGTTTTAAAATAAAAAAAACTTTAAGTGTGTCATCTAAGTAAATAAAATAACGTATTTTGTAATTACTTGTAAGATCATCACTTAAGAACGGATCGACCGATTTGATTGTTTATTTTTTGTATTAGTAATAAACTGTCAGGACAAAGTTTATATGAAGATAATGTTTTGCTAAATTTCTGCAAAACCTCAGAAGTTTAGATAGTATTTCTTTATGAAAATTGCACCCGTGCGTGCAGGGCAGGTCACGCAATTAAAAAAAAATTCAGACTTGCCAATGTATACACGATAATATTATACTTCTCACAATAGGTTATCCATTACAATTTTTTTAATGTTTAGCGTAACGACATTATACGTGCTTTATTCATGTTGAATATTTGTAACCTCGACTTTGGTTACATATTTACTAAGATATAAATAGCACAATGAATATATAAAGCAGGAAACTGAATCAGCGTGTTGCTTAGAGTTTTATGCATGAGTATTTAAAACATTTAAACATTCATGTAAATACGAGTATTGGGCATAGAAATCACTGTAATATAAGTATTATGTCTAGTATAGTTTACCGAATTTTTGGGTGAAATTAAATATAATTATATTCTGTGCTAAATGACAGACACGTTTACGCAGTGGTCACTGAAACTGGCTGAAGCGGTAACGGGTTCAATCCCTACTCACTGCAAACCTCTGTATGGCCATACGAATGTTTGTGTTTTTGTGTGTTTCTGGACCCCCGACACAGGGTCATGAGATCCTAATGGGAGTCGTTCAAAGTTTTAATGTTCACCGCAAAATATTAACGATTTATAATTTTTAACTTAATGAAATATGACATATTATCTATAAGAAAAATAATATCATTAGTAAAAATTTTGTCATTGGTATTTTATACACGTTTGTACATATTTTTTAAATTCATTTTTTAAATAAAATTAATATCTCTAATCGTAATATCAGAATAACAGCTTTTTAACAAATGAAAACAAATATTTACAATGTACGATACTAATAAAAAAAATTTAATTTTTGTCCTTTTGTTCCGGTTAATCTCCGAAATCACTGAATTGATTTTTTCAAAATTATGACTGGCATAAAAGGTTCATGTTGCTTTTGTTTAAAAAAATATAATTTCGACGCATAAAAAAAATTGTCAGTTGCGAATCTTCATTCGCATGATGGGATGCAGCTAGTATAATAAATAAACAATACTCCTTGTAAACTATCTTGCATTTTACACTTTTCTTGAGTAGTGAGTTAACAAATAAAAAACAGCTGTTTTCTGTGATCGTGGCTTAAAATAACTAAGACTTACAACAAGTAAGAAAAAAAAAATCGATTTCAAATACAAAATACGCAATTTCGTATGCTTGGATGACCTATTTATACGAGGTATTTTGAGTTAAAAACCAAACTACTAAACCAATTTCGATAAAAGTTTTATGGGAGCAATCTGATAGAATATATAAGAATAAATAATATGTGAATATAAGAATAGATGAATATGAATTGAGAACCTCCTCCTTTTTTAAAACCGGTTAAAAAAAGCATTTTGTAGTTTGAAGATTCTAGTTTTCAGATCTTTTGATGTAAAATTTACCAGATGCTTTTTCTAAGCAATCAGACAGCAATTTGTTTTTCAATCCACGGCCATGGTAAACATTTTTCGAGCTAAGCCAATGCATGAATAACGTGAACATGCGTTTGTGATTCAGCTTTATTCCTTTTTTTTTAATTCGCTCCTACTTTTGTTCCCGTAATATCGAATTTTAAATTAAAAAGAATCCTTTTGTGTTAAATCACCATGACAAATGACTTAATATATAAAGGTTGATTTGACTTTTTTTAATTACGTCGCGAAAGTGTAATTTATTTAATTAATATTGTCTGTGATTTGTTTTGACATAAATTTGTTTACGAAGACAAGCAACTAATTATTTAACTGAATTTTCCTTGGATGAGCCTGGTTTACCACCGCACAATTTACAACTGAAGCTTGGTAGTCATCATGCTTCGAAATCAGAACCAACCAAAACTATGCAATGGAACGCGCTTGGTGATAAAAAAAAACTACGTAGTAATGTGATCCAAGCGGCGATACTCAAAATTTATTTTATAATTTTTCATTTTGAAAAATTTTTATATAAGTTAGTTCTCCTTCGGAGGAGTCCAATGATCCCAATGGATATGCCCTATAAGTTTAAACCAATTCAGCTTCCGATTCGCCTTGCTATCGCCATGACGATTAACAAATCACAAGACCAATTTTTGACTGTTTTTGGTTTCTATATAAAAAAAAAAATATTTTTCTTATGGTCGTGTACGTGGCAAGTTCACGTGTCGGCAAATCTGCTTTACTTATTCTTACGTTTGATAAAAAAAGTCGTACATCACGAGATCCTATCAATACTCTTCGAATACACTGATTACATCCCATGCTGCACAACATGCACAAAGTTAATTCAATCATGTCTTGCTGACACACGATTAGTATATTTAATTTTTGTATTTTTTTATATTTAAAAGTTATTTTGTATTAATTATATGACTTTCATAAAATCGTAAATTAAATTCAGCTAATCTGTCACACGACATTCATTGACTGTTAGGCGGTACGAAGTTCGCCGGGTCAGCGAGTAATATATAAAATAACAAGCTTATACATCAGAATAACGCATAGGCTAAGTGTCAAGTAACTAGGCAAAATAGATGGCAGAAGCCATCTGCGACCTATTCTGGCGTGCGCTGCAAAAACTGTTTCAGTTACACATATGTTATTTATAATGGAAATGTTTGGCTTGATCAAGGAACTCTCAAAGTAACTTCGTCTGTCTGTTAAGTCTTCACTCACCTCTGTACCGATATTGACGCATTTTAATTTAAAATAAATAAGACCTTAAAGAAGAGAATAAGCTACTCGAAGTACTAATTATGCGCAGTCGTGGGCACCAGCTAGTCTGGAATAAAGATTCTGTCATAATTTTTTTACACTAGACGTGTACTCCTAATAATCCTGTAAATTTTCGAATCCATTAGACCGTTTTTCCGCACCGATTATATTGAATAAAAAAATTCTAGTAAAAAATTCAAAAGAGAAATTTATTACGACCGTTTCTAAGAACACTACAACTCGTCGAAAATTTTTGATTTTTTTTTTAATTTTTGCGAAAAGTGTATGCTCTTATGTATTACTTATGTATGAATATATTAATGTATAAATTTACTGAATATGGCGATACTCAAAAATATAGATGTATTGACCTGTATACATGTATGTTCGTTCCTATGTCCACTTATAACAACTCAATAGCTGCACCAATTTGATACGTCATTATATTTGTCCTGATGGCGCGAGAGTCCTTGGCTTCTCAAAATTCTTTAAAAATGAAAATGGCGGATTTTATGCGCTTTAATATTTGCAGTCGATTTTGCGTTAAAAACAGCCTTTTTATTTTAAAACTAGTCTGATTGCTATAGTTATTGAGCTAATAGTAAAAAAAAAGAGTTCGGTAGATTTAATGCCATCAGCATTTTTTCTAGTTGGTGTAGGAATCTTACACTACGTGTATTTACCACCGATTATACTAGCGTGGCGTAAATGGTAGAACGGCCGCCTCGTATTACCTTTTAACCGGCTTCGTGCCACGTGATCTAGTCATACTCAGAATGCCACCGGAGCCCTATTACTAAACCCAGACCATTTGTTCTATTTTTAAAAGATCTATTTCGTTTTTGATAATAGGTGTTTTTATTTTTTAGAAACCAGTTTTTGCTCGCATCTTCGCAAGCGTTAATTTTGGTTTTATTGTAAAATAATACGCATAAATGTAGTCTATGACTATCTAGAATAATGTACCTTTTATATGATACCATACCAACAAACCAAATTCAGAGCAAATTTACTCTTTACTATATTAGTATAGGTAGTTTCGTTTTCAACGTTAAGATAAAATCACTTTCCCTAAGGCCGTTATCCCCATTGTTAATCTCACAATAGATATTTGGATTAGTGAATAAAGGGTTTCGTCCCAAAAGGGTGTCAATTACCAAGCCTACGTCGGCGTCATCGTCATCAGTACACACGCCAATCCTACCTTAATATAACACTTTCAATGAGATTTAGAATCATATTAAAAATTGTCTTAAGTATAACTGAAACGATTTTAAGTTCCAACTGTATTTTACGTCTCAATTTTCCGTATATATAAATGATTTACAAAATAAATTATTATTAATAATTTCGTTATCTTTTATTGGTAACATAATGGTTTTACTTTAAATAATGATCGTACTTTCCATTTGCAATATTAGCAAAAATGGACGACGGCGGAAACTTGTCATTAATGAGTAATGACTGGGATTTCTATGTCGGAAATGTATTTAGATAAAAAAAAATATATATATTAAATATTTTTTCATATTCGTGTGATTTAATGGAGTTTAACTATTCAATTATAATTAATTTAAAATTGAGTATTAATTAAATTTTGCAATTGATTTTTTTCTTAACTTCGTAGAAGTTGATCCGATATGATACTATTAAATGGCGTAATAATAGAGATTGTTTTTTTCTTCAATATCAACCGAGTTTGCAGTTTAGTTTTGCAGTTTTAGTTTTTATCAAAATCGGCCAGAGGTTTTTTTGCTGATCCAGTTTCAGATTAAGTCCTCCATGCTTAATTAAAAAATTCACCCTGAATATATTTATTATTTTTCACGCTAAATAAAACAAAGTCGCGAGCAATAGCTAGTTTTTTCTTAAAAATTTTATTTTCTATATCTTTTTGTTAAAAGTATCGGATAACTCAAGTTGACTGCAAAAGATTCGAAAAGGGTACTGTGTTAATTCGACATTTAAAACGTTTGATAAGCGGAATAGTTCGCGATGTATCGATCTCGAAGTTGGTGTTTGGTGTGCCACTCCCAACCACACCCTCTACACAAGATAATAAAAATCGACCACTCTAGTCGCCCGCCGGCATACTAACATTATAACATTACAACGCTTATAATACTCAGATAAGTGATCCTTTATTAACAGAATGCCTAACAGATATAATTGTCGAATATTTAAGTGACAAAAAATCTATTTGTAAGAAAAGCTTAAATTCAATATAAATTTTTTGAAAGTAAAGTTGTATAGCCCGTATAGTTAAGTAGGTTATAGACTATATTAAATTTCACTACGATTCATAGGAGCGAAGTAGTAATCAAAAATGCGAGTGTAACCGCCAGTATATGTATAGTTAAATCTGAATCTCGGAAACGGCTCCAACGATTTTCATGAAATATAGTATGCAGGGCGTTTTGGGGGCGATAAATCGGTCTAGCTAGGTAACATTTTTAGAAAACATTGCTTTAAAAAACTATTTGTTAAAAAAAATCCGAGCAAAGCTCTTTCATCTATATTGTATTAATGATAACAATAAAATAAACAAACTAAACAATATTTGTACAAAAAAAAGTTATGACCTTCACGGTTCCTCTAAGTAGGACACTTTTATCTTGGTAATTTTTAAAATACTAGGTCAAAGGGAAGTACCTATTACAGTTTTGATGAGTAATAATTAAATAAAACACTTGAGTTTCTTTAAGTCTCACTACGTTATTCTATCACAGGACAACAAAATTACTTCACAAATGTTATAATTTTTTATTAAGTAATTATTTAATACTCTACATTATCAATAGGCTTTTTAAAGGACTTTGGAATTATTTAGTTAATGTTTTAGATTTTTAAAACCCACCAAAAGTTAATAAAGGCATTACAAACCTTATTTCATACTATACAGCTCCTGCCTACTTCTTTAATGCCTTTTGTTTTTATATCCAACCTAAATTTTTATATTGCTTTGCTATGCTCATGAAAAATGGTACTTAAGGGGAAAAACACATTTTTATTGGGTACTTTTATTACATTACTTTTTATAGCAAAGACAATTTAACAATTTTTCAGGATAATGCAATGCCCATTGACTCTAGATTTTAACTAAATGAAAGTAAATAAATCCGATCTCTTTAAAACAAAAATAAAAATACAGGAAGAGCAGGTATTAACTAGAATATATATAGCTATTCTTAAGTATTTTATTATTTAGCTTCTTGAATATAATAATGATAAATAGTTGTTTATGCAACAATTACATAATACTTAGAAATTGATATCCATCTATATAAATAATTTTATGTCTTTTTTATAAAAATGTAAAATAATAAAAATACTTCAGGATATCATTGATTTTATACTTATTGTTTACTTCTATCCAAAAGAATAAGTTAAAAAAAAAATTACATAAACCTGTATAGAGTTTGTGCATGTCAATAGTTATAAGTTAAGCAATAATTTTTCATTGTCACAACCAAATTTCTATTCAGCGTTATATATGACCTATTTTTTCTTTAATACTTATTACAATTAATATTATTATAAAATTGACAAATTTTTAACATTATTATTACCTAAATCGGTAAATAATAAATCTAGTAAAAAATAGTTTATTTGACTATGTTTCTATTGTTTGTGAATCTTACTTTGTTTATTTATATGATTAAACAGAATTGTGTACCCTGTAACTTTTTTGAAGTTAGGTAAAAAATTTCAACTATGAAAATTACAAAATTATGACTAGAGAGGATGGATCTTTCTAGTAATTATTTTGCATCTTAATGAAGATAAATATCATCTAAGTTTACAATGGTAAACTTAAATAATATTTAAATTCTTAATACATAATAAATGTTAAGAATTGAGAATTAATAGAGTAACTAAGACAAATATTATCAACATTAGCATTAACAGATGTGCTATTTTATATTATATAATATGTCATGTATAAATATGGATATATAGTTATTAAGTAGTTAGTAAGTAGTAGTAGTCATTATATATATATGAAACCAATTTTTAAAAATATATTTTAAACAAATCATTAAGAGACACAAAAAATAAAAAATTTTATAACATTGTATAGGAAAAATATTTTTTTAGTCTGTGGTCAATTTATTACTTTGGAATGTAATAATTTTTAAGGATAAGAAAATATTAGTATGTTATGAGATTATATAGCAATCTTAATATTAAAATGACCAAATTAAAAAATTAAATTTTTTATCACAAAATGTAATAAACGTTTTATATTTGAAGTTTATTTAGTCTTCAATATCACTAAATGTTTACAGAATCGTTATATATATTTTTTTACAAATTTATACATTTTGTACCACAGAACTTGGCTTGTAACTAACTAGTTTCACAGATATTAATTAAATTTAGTCACTTTTATACTACTCATGCAATGTGTTCATGGGGCATTGTATGTATTACCTGAACGCAAACACATTATGAACAAAATGAATAAAAAAGATGTTTTGATTACATTTTTTAAAATATAGTTTATAATTCATTTATAAGATTTAAGAAAAGTTACAATCATAAGTTTGAGAATAGTATCTATAAATTAAAATGCAGCAGTGTAGACCTTGTATTGAAAAATTTAACGTTTATTATTACGTTACTGGCAACAGAATTAATACTAAAAAGAAAGTTCTTAAATCTATAAGCAGGTACACAGTATGTTTCTATTGAATAGAACAATACTATCAAGTCACATTTTATTATTGAAATTAATTTTATCAAAGTTTAAAACATATTTTAAATTATTAACTTATTAATATTTTTATAATAGAAAATAAGAATATGACATATTTTTAGAAATCATCAGTAACAAGCCACTAATTAGCTATGTATATTTAAATTGTTTTACTTACCATAAATATGTTATTATTTCGCTTGAAAATTTTCCACTTCATAAGCAAAGTTACTTTCATCACATTCAGGTGAAATTGTTCATCCAAATAATAATTCACTTAAACAATTCATTTACTCATAATAAAAACAGCGCAAGTATTTACAATCATATAATGTTTACAGAGACATCAGACTCAATACCACAGTCGAGTTCTAAAAATACTTCAACACGATAAAACAGTATGAATGTGTTAAAACATAAAGCAACACAACGATGACAATGAGCAAATGTGGATCGCGAATCCGGATTAACCACTACGGTTCTACTGAACTAGGCATCGATGTGTGAGATGTTCTCGACTACTACAACTACCTAATGCTTAAATGATAAAATGCAAACACCAAACATATCTAAAATTACATCTCAAATGTACATTGATTTGAAATTGCTTTACACTCAATCTTTAGTTTAGTTAGCAAATAACAAGTGCCTGACACGGGATGTTAAAGTAGGTGTTAGATACGGAAATTAGTTTATTAAACACTAGAAAGTTGAAAGTAAAATCTTAAAACTGTAGAATTACATATCCAAGTAGACCACTACAAACAAAAGGACAAACTGCACAGAGAAGTACTCGCAATAATTTCAACGTGAGCAACGCAAAAATGTACTGTTGCCAATACAGAATACACCACAGATTGCTGATTTATCATGCAAGTATCGAGAAATATTGCAACAAAGATATCGCTCTCTCCTTCTTTTGAAGATACGAACCAATGAAATATTTGTACCATCGCAAGCTGCGAAATTTGAAAACATAAAGAAAAATATGTCATATAATTAAATTTTAACTAAGAAATATGATTTCTAAGAATTTGTAACAATGTAAAACACAAAAGTTTTAGCTCTAAATTACATAATGTAATACTTTTAAATTATATATTGATAGTGTATATTTTCCTAGTCTGACTTTAATCATAAACAATAGAAAAATTTACCGTAACGTCCCTAATAGATGTTAACTTATAACAGACTAAAAAAATGTAACAGATAGGAAGCACGATAATGGCTAGTTTACCACGAGAGAAAATATTTTTGTTTTATTTTATTATTAGCCGTGCCTTAGAAAAGTATAAATAAAGGTTTTCAAATAAGAGAAAGCTAGGAAATCGTCTATAAAAGTTTTCATTTTATTGTAATAACAACGGGTCAAAATTGATAAAATTTGAAATCTATAATTAACAATAAAGTCATTCAGTTCCATGATTTAGTTGGTTTATACTGCAATTCGTGTAAATCATCTCATAAAACTCTTTAAAGTAATTTTTTGTGGTAAAAAATATTTTCTTATAACGTATAATTATGAGTTTACATACCGAATATGTGATTTTCTTTGTTTTTTTATGAACATGGCGTCAGCCAGAAAAATTCATTACAAACATAACAGACGTGAATAATCACAATTCAAAAATGTAACTTCAAATACGTATAAATTGTTTTATGAAATTTGATTTATTTAACATAGAGTACAGTGCTCACTACTGTTTTAAGAGAAATTTTTAAACATTTATGTGTTATAAATAGGATTTTTTAAAAGAGAAAGGTGAAAAAAATTGTATGAATTGAACATTTAATTTATATGTTTACTAATTAAAAAATTATCATTTACCTCTTTTATACAAATTTTTTTATATAAAAATTTGAAATATATACGAGCGAAGCCGCAAGAAACTGCTAGTTAAAAATATAATACAATAAACAACATATTAAATTAGGAATTTAATTATATCCAATAAAGCTATTGAACACTAATTCTGTAGTTAAAAAATAATATCACGCAAAGTGGTACACCTATTGGTAGCCTTTACCATGTTTTGTTTGCAATTTTTTTACCTATTTTAGGTTTGCTATCAGGAGGTCGACACTTCTCACAAGAGCCTCGAAAATAGTGCGATTTAACATAATTACACCTTTTTTACTTATGTGTTAAAGTTCAAATTCCATTAAAGAGTAAAATCAGCCACGGGGTGTAGATCATTGCCAACATTCCTTTATAAATATTTTATTCTAGATGTTGGTAGTTACAGCCCCGAATCATCCAATGGCGTTAAAAAACGCCGCCATTTTTGTTTGTTTTGTTTTCGACTTATCGAATTTAACAAGCGCGCTTGTAAATTTGGTATTTTTCGAAGTTTTAATTGCAAAAAAGTGTGTTAAATTATTGTTACGGAGAATAGATGACATTACAATTGCAAGAATCGTGCTATTTGTGGTGTACGACAGTTACGCAAGTCTAAAACTTTCTTAACACGTTTTCCTCTAAACAATGATTGGTAAGTCAAAAAACAAAATTATTCACTTATGAATCATCATTCTTATTTTTAAATTCATCATAATATCTAGCGTGACCCTTACACAAGTTCACAATGCGAAAACTTAAGTACTTGGTCTACATCAGAAATCAAGATAACCTGTAAAGTGATTAATTAAAAGTACCTAACACCTAATTATCTTTTGGAAATTAACGTTTAAGTGCTATTTTCAGATGCCGATTATGGGTAAAAACAGCCGGTGATGAAGATCTAATTCATTTGCCAAGTTATTATGTGGCTCTCATTTTGGGCCTCTATGTATTAAAGCAAACAGGAATCGTTTGCTTATAACTGCAATATCAACTGAGAGGCTTACCACACCACTTTAGTCTGATGACTGTTTGACTGACTTTCCATTACAGGTTAAGTCTTTTCTTTATATTCTTTATACATGTTAAGGAAAATAAGAGGCCAAGTATGTACATTACAGTTCAAACTATCCATTAGTTTTTTTGTTTATTTTCATTGCACCAATAATTAAACCAAAATAATAATAATAGAAAAAAAAAGTTAAGTATGTACATGCATTAATTTAAATTATAGCAAACAAAGCTTTTTCTGTCTCTGTTGACTTTATTAATCAAATTAGAAAGGAGTTAATAAAAATATTAATAATAAATATTAAATTAATTACTGGAAAGTTCTCTTTTTTTAAAGTTTGATTTAAAAATTATCACCTGTAAACATAGCAGTGTTGTTTGGCGACAGAAATAATTATGGTGGTATGGTACCTCCCCATACTAGTGTGATGAGGTTAAAAATTTAAAGATTTTCTAACAAACAAAGTCGAGAGCATCTACTAGTATACAATATGAAGGTATCAATTAGACAACAGTTATTCTTTGTTTACAGTTGTACTTTAACATGTGTGTTAAATTTGCAGCTCGAGCACTAAGCAACAGGATGGCTATGGTTTCGAAGATGATGGTGTGGCAGAACTCCAATGCAGAAGAAAATAACATTATTGCATTTGTTATTGAAGAAATGGACAAACTTTTTGACTGCAATGGACCACCATTGCTAGATAAATGATAATGATACTAATATTTGTTACTCTGTTCTGACCTTGCATGAAGAATTCAGAAATTGAATAATTTAAAGTTCGCTAAGTAGTTTTGAAGAACAACCAGTTACGCATGTTAATGGTACTTAGCTGTAAAAGTCTTAACTAAATATAATTGTGAATGTTGCAGTTTCTATTTGAAAGAAGTAAATTCAGATTTAACCAATCTTCTTTATAATTATATCTCATTGAGGAATTGGTGGCCAGGTAAAATACCACTTACCTATCCAAAAAAAGAATTGTGTAATGTAATAAATGAACTATGATTACAACTAAGAACACTCTGCAATATGACATGGTTTATATGTGAAGCTCATAATAAATATTTAATAGAATAATTATTAATTCCAATTTTGTTTTATCTGAATATAATGAGTAGGTAAATAAAGATATTTAAATTTTCAAAATCTCATTTTATTTCTATAAATCTAATATATATAATATAAAAAAATTAAAAAGCAGGGGCTATTTCATCGATAATAAAATTACATCACTAATGCATCGATATCGATATTTTTTAGTAGACACTGCACCTCCCTAAAGTTGTCAAAAAGTCGTTAGGTTGGCAGTACTTCGCTAATTCTAGAGGTTGGTAATGATTTCCATACTAAATATTCTATGTGTGCGTGAGCTCGAGCTAATGTACTGGATTGCCACCTCTTAAAACGTAGTGATTATATACTCTTTGTTTGCTATGACAATTTGACATTTGTTAATATCTCATCGCCCAAAGAGAATACAATAACTTCATCGCCAATGCCCAAATTGTTTAAAAACTATCATTTTGTATTCGATATTTGGATTTTCATTGTTGCAATATTGATATTTCTTGCTTCATATTGTGTACATCGTTTATCAAGAGTATATAGTCGAATATAGTAGTCATAAAAGAACAACCAAAATGGGGAAGGGATTTAATAACTATATGTGTAAAAAGTTCTTTCATCCAGCTTCGAGAGACAATTTGAAACGGGTACGACAATGTATAATATTATGTATAATATAGCTTACTCAATCCATGTATTACTTATTCCAAGGAAGTTATGACAATAAAATGTTGTCATAATGTTCTACTACTATGCAGTTGATAGTATTTGTATATAATGTAGTTAGGAATTATAATTTATATGCTTAGTAACTAACTTATATCAAAATATTTACGATTACTGTGCGATTGTTTTAATAAAACAAATTGAAAGCCTTATTTTCAACTAAAACTTTGTATGTGTAGATGACTCTGCTTCTAGGTGGCTAATCAAGATAAAACAGGCACCAATTCTAAATTAGACCAGTAGCAATAAAACAGAATCTAAATTCAAAATCTTGCAGTAGTTTTTGCATAATGTACAAATAAAGTTCTGAATGGTAGTGATATTTTTATTATATAGTTAGATTTATAGGCAACTTCAATTTGAATTTTATTGAATTGCAATTCAAAGAGGAAATGCTGCTATTATCCTTGCCACCATTCTGCACTGACATGATTCATATAAAAAGTATTATGATTTGTTAATATTTAAGTTTGTCTTTTTTTGTAATTTTAAATTAAAAATATAGGACACATATTATTTATCTTACAGGTATGGATGGCAGAACAGAAAACTGAAGCTTATAAGAAAAAACAAGAAGAGTTAAGGGTTCAATATGAAAAAGAGCAAGAACTACATGAAAATAAGTAAATATTGACCAAAGTTGTTATTGTTTAAAAAAAAATTAATTTATTATGATGTACATTAATAATTATATTCCTTTATTTTTAGAGCATTGCTAAGTAAGGATAGTAAAGACAAACTAAGTTTAAATTTTATGTATGAGCCACCACCGGGTGTTAAAAAGGAGCGAGAACGTGAAGACAATGAACCAGAATACAAATTTGAATGGCAACGCAAATATAATGCACCTAGAGAAAGCTATTGTAAGGGTGACAATGAAATCAGGGATCAACCATTTGGAATCTTGGTTAGGAATGTGCGATGCATTAAATGTCATAAATGGGGTCATATTAACACAGGTAAATATTCTTATTTTTGTAGATACATATAGACTTACAAATATGGAAAGGAAATAATATTTTAACATAAAAGTCTATAACATAGAAATTATTGCTTTTGTAACAATAATATATTAAATTTCTTAAATATTTTAGATAAAGAGTGTTCAATGTATTCTCTGTCAATGAGTGAGGCAAGAGCTCTGCAAGCTTCCTCATCTGCACCTGAGGAGGAAGAGGAAAAACCAGATGTTCCAACACTGATGCAACAAATGAGAGATACAGGTCTTGTAATGAAGGCTGGAGCTATGCCCCTTGCAGCAAATAGAGTTCTTGACAGTGACTCGTCACTTACTGAAACAGACCTTATAAGCCAGCTGACAAAGAAACAAAAGAAGAAGTTATTAAAGTAAGTAAAAAGTATAGGTAGTTTCATGTGTGTCCGTCTGTATTTATCATTTGTATTTCTCAAATAGTTAATAATATTTATACTGAATGAGTAATTATTCGAAAATTCGTGATTTTCATTCCGGGATGTTTATTTACTAAAAAAGACAAGTAAAGGTATAATATATTATAAATGTCTTCTAACGGCTCAGAATATTCACAAAGTTTATAACAATGTCATATACATTCAATGTTTTAATTCTTGTTCACTTGGCTGTACTATGTGCGAGTTCAGACTTACCTCATATTCAGACCAACACACTTACATGATAGAAGATACAAAGATTGAACTGTAAATTTTTATTATATTTTTACAAATAATTAATGAAGATTATTTTACTTAATTTACAGGAAATTAGAGAAATTGGAAAAGAAGAAAGAGAAAAAGCATAAACATAAATCAAAACATTAAAGCCACATGGAAGATAAAAAACGACAAAGATATTGGATTTATCATTCTTTACTGTTTAAAGTAACCTACAGATCTTGTACAGTTTCTTTTTTAATTTAACTCTAGCTAACCTGGCGCACTTTGTACCACCTCAGAACTAATAAATTTTGTCTTGTTCTGGTAATTTATTATTTATTTAGCATTGGAGATCAGACTTGTACCACCTTAAGACTCAATAAATCTATTGTTAACTTATTAGTCATATCTGCGATAAAGTGAATTTTCTGTATATATATATTTTTTTTAATTTTATTGTAATAATTATGCTCCTATTCCAGACAGACAAATACAACAAATGAATGATCATAAAAATCAGTCCAAGCTGTTCTTAACTTATAAATGGTGTAACTAATCTAACTATAGTTTTATAGATGAAAACTAAAAATAATTATATTTTCCTTATTTAAGTTAGTTTAAGATAGTGAGTGGTATGCTGTGTTTTTAAATTGTATTACAGAATACATTCAGACATCAGATTGTAACAAATATTTCAATTGATTAACCATAATAAACTTTTATTTTCTAAATGTGTAAAACTAGAAAATCAATTTTTTTTCTTGAATATCAGGTTATCCATCCATATTGTAATCTCCACTGCGCATTGTGATTGTGTCCAAGTAAACTTCATCTCTTGGCGGCACAAATCTCCACAAGGATCTCCTCCAGTTTTAATACCACAATCACTTGGGTCTTCCTTCTGTGAAGTTGGCGAAATAATCTGTGCTTATAATTTATTATTGCACCACTGAGTCTTTAAAGCCAAATTTTTTTAATTAATAGTTTTGCAATCCAATTAAATTAAAACTTTTTATGATCTAACATAATAAAATTTATATTATAACTTAGAAATTAGGATATCTTTTAACAATTAACATTTTTACTCGCATATCGCTGGCTTGCCAGAATGTCGTAGTAATTCAAAATTCTAACAAATAGAACTAACTATGTAAAAAGACCATAAATCTTTGATGTTTTATCATGAATAGAGTTGCAATGATGAATTTTCTTTAAATCAATAAACTTATAACATCAAGGGATTGTTTAAATTTTGCAGCTATGCACCAACACATTAATAAAGAAGTTTAAAAACCCCATTCCTTAAAATTCATCATTTTTAGTTGCATCTCTATTCTTGAAAGGCAGAGATATTGTTAACAATTTGTAAGATATTAAGTGGTAACATAGGTTTTTTTTTACTCATTATCTAATTATATGATTGACATAATATTTACTTTTTATATAATCTCTTAATTTTAGGAAATACATTGTCAAACAAATAAAAACCATTCTTAAATATTAGTAATCTAAATATTATATTCTATTCATAAAATAAAAATCACAGATTTTCTTTATTAAAACACTAACAATATGTCTAAATTTTTACATATGTCTTTTCATCAATTTCTATAATATCTTGCCTGTCATTTCTTTCTTTCCAGTGAAGATACAGTACACATCCTGTAATAATTACTATTATAGCAGTTAATACAAACACACTCTTGAGGATAACCTTACTCGGAGTTACAAATAATTGTGCTCTCCACTGAGAAGGATCATTTGGTGGTGCAGGAATTAATACAATTTGAGAATTTGGAATTATCTGAGTCCAGCTTTTAGAGTACCCTGACAAGCCCACAGTTAATGTATCAACAAAATTCGGGGTTCGGTCAAGACCAAATATTGAATAAGGAAGTTGTAAGGCAAAATAAGCTGACTGTGGTAGTTGAGCGCATACTCCTGTTCTATAAGTGCCTTCTTGTGACCAAGTGTTGTAGCCGATTTTAGGTCCTGGTAAATTTGTTCCTGAAATTAAACATATTTTATTGTTATATCAGATTACGTAGCAATCTACCTTTCTTGATTGAAATTGTTTATCACTTACCAAAATTTACTTTTCGAGTGTACAAGGTACCATTAATGGTAGGTATTTTCTTATTACTCAAACCAGTAACAACAATTACTTTAATAAAATTTGTATCATATTCTAATTCATTTCTAAAAGCTTTCATCATATATTTTTGTGTTGAATTTGTTATATTCTTCTGTATGTAAATAACATCTAGAACACCGTCCATATAGAAATCATAAAATGTAGCCATAACAACATTATGACCAAATGAACTGAATTTTTCCCACTGAACTTCAAAAGTCCTTTGAAATTTGCATCCAGATAGGACACAAGGCACATTGTGAAGTAGAAAGATTCTTGTATCCTTGTCATTAACAGGACTAAGGGTCATAAGAATATCAGGATATCCATCCATATTGTAATCTCCACTGCGCATTGTGATTGTGTCCAAGTAAACTTCATCTCTTGGCGGCACAAATCTCCACAAGGATCCTTTGCCATCGTTAAAATCAATTTGCAAATCATGCCATTGTTCATTGTCATATATCAATATTGTACTGTTTATACATTCCAAATCATAGCAAACAGGTATCACTAAAAAGAATTCTCCAGAAAGTGCCACATCAATAAACAATGCCTGTCCATAAATAGTTGGATGACCAACCAGTAACTCAATACTGTAGTTGTATCTAAAACCATTAGATTCCTCATTTAGCCATATTTCAACATCTAATGCAGTGGTCACTAAAAGATCAGCAGCATTATCATCATTAACATCTAAAAAGGAATGAGAGTGCGGCAGTTTTATCTTCTTTGGTGTTCCCTCATCCATTAATATTTCTAATGGAGTAGATCTTGTATTATCAAACACCCAAAATACTCTTTGATTTTGTACATTAATACCAAAAAGATCTAAAATCATATCTCTATTATAATCTAATACTAATGGCTGGCCAATAGTTATTGCTTTAATTAGAAGTGCATCTGAACAATTTAGGTTGGGCATTCCACCCCATAATATTCTTACTTCATGGGTGTTGGAACTCATGTTTTGAATTTGAGTCGTTATAAGTATATCCATATAGGCATCTCCATCATAGTCACCTGGTACAATACTGGTAATATTTAGATTGCTAAAGCTGCAAGTATAAACTGAAGGTCGTAGAAACGGTTCTTTGTCGTGAGCTAAAAACACTTCTATGCTAGAACCATTAATGATAAAGGCATCAGTTAATTCGTCCGAATTAAAATCTCCAAATGCAGCGATGAGTCCTTCATTCTTATTCCCAAAAGAACTTTCTGTCATATCACTTGTAATTAAGCAGTGAACGAACACCACATTTGATAAGAACAAACAAATGTAGATAAGCATATTGGATATAAAACATAGGGATTATGTTTATTTGGCTATTTATCATCAACTAATCATAACTTTGTAATTAGCGAAATCCTAGAATAAAAATCACTTCCAGAAACAAGGCCTATCAGCCATATATTAAGGAGCCTTTAACTTGTAAAATATAAATACAAAATCACTACGTTTTTTGCTAATTAATTTATTTATATTACCTTTTAATTAACTTAAATACTGCATAGACTAAAAAATTACTTTTATTTCAATTGTTTGTAAGTTTGTGATAATTACGATCATTTAAGCAACGAAACGTTACAAATATTTCTTTGAATCTTGACCACAAATAACAATTACCAATTTCTTTTATCATTAAAAATAACAAATTTAAAAAAATTAAAATTCCCTAGTTTTCATTTAGTTTACCAATTTTTTATCTATAGTCCGAATACTTTATGACTTATTTAATATTTATTTATTAACTTTTGTAATGTTGGTGTTTCATCGAGACCAGCATAAAGTATACCCTAACGGATGAGAATGTTACAGTGTAACAGATTAAAGAATGTAACAGAGTTGTATTACTGTTTTATTTTTTTATTAGTCGTCCTTAGAAAAGTAGAAATTAAGGTCTTAAAATAAAAAAGAACTTCGAAATCCCATATAAAAATGACTATGATTTATTTAATTTATTCGAGCTCAAAATTGATTACATCTTGACATAATATATAATTAACGAAAAAGTAACTCAGTTAAATGATTTTGTTGGTTTATACTACAAATAGT
Source organism: Hypolimnas misippus (assembly GCA_037950945.1). Taxonomy (NCBI): domain Eukaryota; kingdom Metazoa; phylum Arthropoda; class Insecta; order Lepidoptera; family Nymphalidae; genus Hypolimnas; species Hypolimnas misippus. Next base: position 7,026,844 of record JBBEEQ010000024.1, read on the forward strand.
ATACCTCGATTGACATAACGTCCCTTAGCTTACAACACCGCTTAAGTCATTATTACCAACTTTACAGGAGACAAAAAAAACTGTCTATTTTAAAATATCTGTGGTTTTGTTCTATTGCTACTTAATACATATTCTAGTTGGCGGTTAAGAAATAATTATTTATACTTATTTCGTCGATTTTTTTTATTTTAACTTTTATTTTATGACTTGAGCGGTGTTGACTGATATTTTATTAGATTTAGGCGGTGTTGTTTGTGGAAATGTTAGGGATTATGGTATTAAAAATTATTTGCAAATAAAAGCATTTATTGAGAAATATTTTAAGAAAATTAACGTTCTTTATAACACAGGTATCTAAAACTTAAATCTTAAGAATCACATTGTTGAGATCAATTGCTTGAAGTTATTTGGTAACACACACCTCTAGTTAGAACGTAAATAAAATATTTTTTTTTTTTTACGTAAATATTTTAAATGTTAATCCAAAAGAAATAAGATATAATAGTATTAATAAAATAATATAATATAAATACTCGATATCTCTAGTCTTTAGTTTAGTTGCAGTCTTTAGTGATTGCTGTCAAAATCAAAAAATACTTTATTCAAGTAGGCTCTCACGAGCACTTCTGAGCCGTTAATACACGAAAAAATAAAAAAAATTACATCAATAATGAAGCTACCACAGGTTCGGAACGTAGATTCTACCGAAAAGAACCGGCAAGAAACTCGATAGTTACTCTTTTAAAATATTGTCAATACAACACAGTTTATGATTACAAATTGATTATTTATCCTGTACGAAATTCAGCATATACTAAGCCCACGCATCTTTATCGTCAACGTAATCTTGTATAGAGTAATATGCTTTAGCTATTAGTGACTTTTTAACATATGATTTAAATCTATTCATCGAAAACTGCAAACATTTCTGTGGTATTTTATTATAAAAACGAATACCTTGCCCCAGAAAGGAAACATTTACTTTGTGAAGTCGAAAACAAGGTGTTATAAGTTTATCTTTCTTTCTCGTGTTAATATTATGTTTATCTCTATTTATTTCAAAAGAATGAATATTTTTGTGAATGTAAACTATATTGTTATAAATGTACTGTGACGCAACAGTAAGTATACCTACTTTACTAAAAATATCCCGAAGGGAGTCTCGAGCTCCTAGATTATAAATACCACGAACAGCTCTTTTTTGTAAGATAAACACAGTATTAATATCTGTAGCACTACCCCATAGCATCAATCCATAAGACATGATACTATGAAAATAACCAAAATATACTAATCGAGCTGTATCAACATCGTTTAGTTGACGAACTTTTCTAACCGCGTAGGATGCGAAGCTAAGTCTTCCCGTAAGAGATAACAAATGGGAGTTCCACTGAAGTTTCATATCCAAACGTTGTACGGAAGGTTATCATAAAAAGAATGGCAATTAATGTTATATGTTATATAATACCATTCGGGTGGTATAATATAACATATTATATTGCAAAACAAAGAAGTCGTTACCAACTTTTTCTACAACTTGTAAATTGTGAATGTTAATATTTTCAATATTATCCAAGTCTATGTTCTGGTCGAATATTGTGTTCACATTATCCTGGCTACTTATAATACTTTTTATGAACTCCCCGAAGTTTTGATCATTTATTGGTGTTGCAATAGTTTCATATTTAGTAGGAAAACTGCATGCTTTGGTGTCAGAAGAACTAGTGTTATCTTTTTGATTCAAATCTAAAACAAATAGTAGGAATTATTGCATTTAAAACATAAATATCAAAAAATAAATAAATGCGGACCTCAAAACAAACCCATACTACTAACCTAGTTTAATTCTTTTTTTATCTTCTTTGCGACTTTGTTTACGCCGTTTATGTTTTGACATCAGTCCTTAACACCGCCTAAGTAAGTGAAGATATTCTTGTATCATTTATTTCTAAATTAATACGTATGAATCAATGAACATTACTTTATTCTATAGCTTACATATTAATCTTCTATTAAAACTTCTTGCATAGACCTTTCAGCGATAAAATTCACATAAAAATTGAATAATCACGGAGCGCGAAGTATTTTTGCGCGAAAAGTATGACAAACTAACGACTTGTGCGGTGTTGCGACGCCAACCGACTTGAGCGCTTTTACTGTTTTTTGAATTACAGCTTCTGATTTATTGAAATCTATTTCATGAGACCAATGGTTCGACGCGCAATACGCAGCTTTATCCAATGGCATTCAAATGTAAAAACAGCCAATTTTCGACTTGAGCGGTGTTGTTAGCTAAGGGACGATAAGTATGTCGGTCTGAACTATGCCCAATAATTTTTGAGAAGTCATATCTGGACAGGCATAAGCAAACGGGAATCTTGACTATTCATCTATAATTGAAAGTATATACTTATTATTAGTTGATGAAGGTAGAGGGCCTTTAAAAATCTAAGGCTAATCTTTCAAACGAACTCGTTTCTTTGATAACAGTACCAGTGTATCTCGGAAATCTTGGTTTTATTTCTGCACAAATTGGACATGACATGGTCATCTTCTTAATCTCCTCTACGGAGTATGGTAGATTTTTACATGTAACCCAATGAGTAAGACGGGTAATTACTGGATGGCAGAGAGATTGGTGAAGAGTAGCTAAATTATTGATAGATGCAATAAATTATCTTTGCCTTGTCGATATTTGATGACAAAACTGTAATTTAACAGAAAAATTTGGTATCCATTTTGCGTAATGGGAAAATAAACCAATAGTCGTTCGAAGTGAAGCAGAATTTACAGGAATCGGCATATCAAAGAGTGCTCGTAAACGGCCAGACCGTTTAACTGTTCCATTAGAAATATTATAACCTAGTATATTAATTTCTTTAAGAGAAAACTCACTTTTATCTTTATTAATAGTTAAATTATTATTTTCCGTAATTTTCATAAATTTATTTAACTTATAGTCATGATCATTTTGATCTGATCCGTCATATAGTAATGTCGTCTAAATAAGTATATACCTTCTAGATTTGATTGTCGAATGATAGAGTCACTTGTTCTTTGAAAACAAGCAACGCCATTTGTAACGCCAAATGTTATCAGACGAAATTGGTATAAATTACCACATGCCTCAAAGGCTGTCAATGGTTTGTTTGTTTCTTTTATAGGTATCTGATGGTATGCAGATTTAAGGTCTATCTTAGAAAACACTTTATAACGTAACACATTTGCTACAATTACTTCTACATTAGGCAAAGGATATGCATCAAATAGAGTAAATTTATTAATTGTTTAAGAGTAGTCTATGCATAGTCGCTTTTTATGATGTGTCCCTGATGTAACGAGTACTTGATCTCTCCATGGATAGGTACTTTCTTCAATGATTCCATCATTTAAAAGTTTCTTTATTTCTGATTTTATAAAGACTAGATCGTCTGGTGCATATTTTCGTGATTTAATAGCTATAGATCTGCATTCAGGAGAAAGAGAAAATAAATCAACCGGTTCAATAAGTACTTCATTTAAAACACATAACCTTAGAGGAGGGTTAGGTGAATCAAATTTAATTTCTAGAGTTGTATTTTTTTAATACGTCATGACCTAAAATAACATCAGTACATAATATTTCATAACATGGAGAGGTACTTTTGGAAATGTTTGATTACATATATTATGTAAGGTTGCGTAAATATTTGTTAATAGAAGATGTAATTTTATGTTAAAAATTATTTGATATATAGATTTCTAAAAACAATACTGGCACTTTAGTTACCAACTCGAAAAGAAAAAAAGTGAAAATTTAGATGGACATGACGGATGGATGAAAAAGGACGGTTTCGGGAAAAAAATAAGATAATTAAAGTGTGAGTATATGAAGATTCAAGCGAAAATTGTAAAAGAAACGGTCATAATCGATGTAAAAGATGTTAATGGAAAATATACTGTTGTATTGAAAGAATCTGACTATTTATTTATTCCCCGATGTTGATGTCGATTTTACTAATACATATTTCGATAGTTGGAAAACAAATTGAGCTTATTTCCGATTTAAATGACGTTGTCGCCATTGCTACATTTTGATGCCATGGTAGAACGGGAATACTATTCTGTTGGATTACTTATTCATCTATAAAGCTGGCAGTACTTCTAGTATCAACAAGACCCATGAGTGACAAACCATCGACACGAACGTGTACACAACATTTTGGTATATTGGTAGAGGCTAGTAAAATACTAGAAGACATTTCTTTGACAGCTTTTTCAAACTTTTACAAACCTTATTCAATTTTTTTTTAACTTTTACAACCCTTACCGAAAAGTCCACGCTTTCCGCATTTGAGACAAGTAGCATTAGATGCAGGACATAATCTATGTAGATGTCTGGCGTCTCCACAAAAATAGCAGTTCTCTTGCTGACTTTGTTTTGAATCAAATTTATTAGCAGTTCGATTTCGCGTTACAGCAGCAAATTGAGGTGATGAATAATTTTCTGCTTGAACCTGAGCAGACTCAAGTGCACGAGCTTTACTAATGGCCTTATCTTATCTAAGCTAAGAGTTATATTTTCTAGCAGCCTTTGACGTATAACAGGTGGGTTCAAGCTTGTAATAAATTATCAAAAGATTTTTTTCCAATGTAACCATTGCGAAGCAACATTCGGTCCCGAAGATGGATCCGCTTCAAATCTATTGGCTTGAGATATCGATACATATTTTTTAACAAGAATATTGCATTTGAGTCGAATAAATTGTAGGGAAAAGAAACGAGAGCCCGAAATCATAGACTTTATTCGAGTATAAAAAGATACATATCATAATATGACATGACAACTTTACATATCACAAATATATAAAGGTTTTATATACTACACATAGTTTAATAATATTTATACCTACTTCAAATGCCTATAGCTTATAAATACTAATTTTAATACTTCGATTGCAAAATCGCCGTTGGAATACACAAAAATAGAATGGACACAAAAAAAGTTGGGCTATCGCAATTAAACTACATTAACTATTGATATATTAACGTTTGTTATGGAATGCTGCTACTACAGGAAAAAGCAAGTTAGGTATGGCTACTGTTCTAAATAAGATATCTATTCAAACTGACACTTATCATCACAGGGGTGAAAAAGAATGGGACCATTAATTAAAATCGCTATAATTTTCAATTTTATTGATTGTTAAGTGCTATTTTGGTTAAAATAATAAGTTTAAACTACCAAAATGATAAATAACAGCCAAAACGTTACAAATAAATACCTTCTATGCGACAACACAAAAAACAAACAGGTCCAAAACTAGGGTGGTACCATTTCTATTTTGTATAAAACTTAAATGTCAATAAAGTTTAAAACCTATTATATTCACTTCGAATAATACTAAACAATTTAGTGGCATATTTTTTAATACTACAATACTTACGATTAAAAACATAAAAAATTCATAGGAATCTCACAAATTTATTTAATCTTCATATTAAAAAGTACATTTATTCGCGGCCTCACTTATTTATAAAATCTGACGTTGACATAATTTTCGAACTTCTTAAGTGAACTGTCAAATTGTGATCAATAATATTGAACAAAAATGGCTGATGGAATGTTAAAACTTAGGCGTAATCGCCCCGGTTCCAAAGCAAAGGTAAGTAATTTAGATATATTATTTATGTGTCAATAATATAGCAATATTTTTAGAAGTTGTAATTTTATTAGGATTTTTGCCGATGGCCTGATGAGCCCTTTGAAGAAATGGACAGCACTCTCGCTGTTCAACAGTTTATACAACAAACTATCAGACGCGATCCTGCCAATTTGGAAGCAATACTTAAAATGCCAGAAGCGCAGGATGAAGGAGTGTGGAAATACGAACATTTAAGGTTTCAAAGTTGCATTAAATTATAAACGAATACGTTTTATTTAATCAATGTATATTGTATGTGCTTTACATACTTTATTTACTTACAGACAATTTTGCATGGAATTAAATGGGTTAGCTGTTAGATTACAAAGCGAGTGTAAACCAGAAACATGCACCCAAATGACTGCAACAGAGCAATGGATTTTTCTATGTGCTGCACACAAGACTCCTAAAGAATGCCCAGCAATAGATTACACGCGACATACTCTTGATGGAGCTGCTTGTTTGTTAAATAGCAATAAATACTTTCCAAGCAGGTAAAGATATTTATTTTGTTAGTATAAAAATCTTTAATTTGTAATCTTTATGAAATTAGTTGTAATAATTTAAAAAGATAATATTAAACTTATATAGTTAGTAATATTCTTATGAATAAATACATTAGTATAAACGGCTTTCTTATTTCAGAGTTAGTATAAAAGAATCTTCAGTGGCAAAATTGGGATCAGTGTGTAGAAGAGTCTACAGAATATTTTCTCATGCATATTTTCATCATCGTGCAATATTTGACGCTTTTGAAAAAGAAACACACTTGTGTAAAAGATTTACAGATTTTGTTACAAAATACTCAATAATTTCGAAGGAAATTCTTATTCTGCCAAAATTGGATGATGAAACACCTATTGCTCAACCAGTAGGAGAATCGGAAGCCTGAGACGATGTTAAAAAACGATCAAAGTGTTGTCAAAACATGTTTACAATAGGTACATATTATATGAAGTGAAACTTTAAAAGTATCAACTAAATAATTCCTTAGTTGTGACAATTTTGTGAATAATAATGTGTACGCCTGTCTAACGTGTTTAGATATAATGACTTTTTTTATTGAAAATATACCTACTTTATAATAATATAATATAAAATAATAAAACACGAAATTGTTTTTGTGTTACAAAATATCATGTAAGTTTATTCTCGATTAACAATGTAACCTTATTCATCTTTAAAATTAAACCTCTTACAAATAGAGTTATTTTTGTTATTAAAATATATAATATTTCCCTTCTCTGAACCAATTCATAACAACAGATATATCATAAACAGCAGCAAAATCATGCAAGACTCAAAATAAGAAAGTAGCAGTAAAATGGCCAATCACTGTTGGCAGTCAAGCCATCAAAATTTCAAGTTGAGAATAATAAGTACTGTTAGTGCAATTTGTATAATAATAATGTATATTAAGAATAATGATTTTATATAACAATAGATATTCAATAAACTCATGGATTTTGGCACCCAGAATGCTAACTTTAGGCGACAATGTAGCCTAACATTCAGTGACCTATGAGTATGAGAGATGAGATTATAATAGAGCTAACAAATAAATTGATGAGTGAATTTGGAAATAGGTTTTGATTTTTAAGGTCAATTAGTATAATGTAAATTTGATTTTTTTTAATACATCTCAGAACATCAAAGTTGTATGTTCTTTTTCATAAATAGGGTTTGATAGAGTAAGTATATATGGATACTGATAAGCAATAATGTGTCAACCCACAAAAAGTTGAATTGGGAGATATTGATCTATATTGATACTGCATCACCTATTTAACATTATTAATAAAAATTGAAGTCATATAAACTAAATAAATACGGGAAAAGGTTTCTTTATTAATTGGTTTGAATATCAAGTGCATTCCATATTTTGCAATTTATACAATAATCTTAAACATTTAAAAAACTTTTTATTAGATAATATATTAAATATATCAATCTTAATTTTTATTCATTATACCCTTTATCAAAAAATAAAAGAAAAGATGGATATATACTTCTTCAAACATATTTGTTAAGAATAGGTTTGTCATTTTTAGACGTCATTTTCTCAAAATGACGTTCGTGTGGCTTAACACAGTATTGCTTATCAGCGTCCATATAATGCTATAATTTTTGAAATCAGGGCAGGGTCTGATGATGAGATCCTGGGAAATTTGATGGAACTCTCAAATATTATAGGCACACTTATACCAATTGAGATATTTTTTATAGTAATTCATAGTGAATACAGTTAGTAAAAATTAAAAGGTTATTTGACACAGTAAAAAAAAGATATAAGTAGTTTAGATAGTCTTTATTTAGATGTTCTTAATATATAACAGGGATATTAATTATTTATAGTTTCAACTTTTTTTTTGTTTAAATGTTTTTTTTACTTTGTGTGATTGTTGCTGCTTAGAATTATTGCTAGGAACTTGTTCCCAAAACTTTTTACTTAGAGGACTTTGGTACCTGAAAAAAACATTAATAGTATAAATTTAAATAGATACTCATTAAAAAAGTTGGTTATGGAAATGTTTTATTCTTTACTCTAGACAATAAACAAAAATTATACATAGTTATTTATGTAGAGATATTTTTATATTAAAACAAACATAAAAGCTTCTATTGGCATTCATAAATTTCAACATACCCAAGTTGATTTATATCTGATATTTCTTGAAGTGATAACAATATGTGTATAAGAGGTATCTGACGTTTAACAATAATAGTTTCAAGCCCATCTAGTTTTGGTTCCCAGTACTCTTCAACACTGAAAAGTATTATAAAGTTTGAAAAATTAGCATTCATTAAGTTTTGTCAGTATTTTTTTTAATGTTAAAATTTATAGAACCTTTTATATGTTAGTTTTGTCACTTGGTGTTGAATCGAAAATTGTCGTTTTAAGATTTCTGCACATGAAATGGCCTTAGCAATAGCTACACCAGCTCCGGTCCATATGACAGCAGTTGTTGCTTTATCTTCTAGAATTCCAGTTGCATGAGATATCAAATTAGTCATTTTACTACCACCTTTAACCTATGTAATAAAGAGTAATAATGTTTCTATACATAATCAAGAATAGTAAACAACAAATAAAAATCAAAACAGCTGTAACCTCCCAAAATCTTTCAAACCTGCATCCAAAGGAAGTTTTCAGGGATATCCTTAAAAGGTAATTTATTTCGCTCCATTTCTTCTTCAACATTTTTACCTTTAAAGTAATTTTCCATTGAACTTGTAATTATTTTTTAACTTAATTCAGAGTTATGCCTATAACAACAGAATGTAATAATTACATTTTTTGACATTTGACAATTTTATTTATTTTTTATTAACATGCTTTACGGCTCTGGGTTCACGTTTTTTTGAGCCTCGACAAAACGAAACTCCGAAGGCAAAGTTGCTATGGGGACTGCAAACAGCATTTACAATATTTCATAAGTATATAGGGTGAGTAGAGGGAAGAAGGGAGATTTATTGAAGAGATAGATAATGTTGAGTTTGAAACCTTGTAAAACAAATTGTTCGTACAAAAAAAATATGATTAAAGAACAAAGAGTATATTTTTCTACAACGTTGATAATATCCTTATTTAAATGTGTTCTAAAGTAGAATAAAAACTAAGTAAAATCTTTCAGATTAGTCGTAGAAGTTGTTCGAGGTCACTAAGTTACAATTTATAGTATTCGTATATTTTAGTCACGACTTTAGTGTCTAAATACCTTTAGGAAACGAAGATATTACAAACTATTTATTTTTAGTATTTCTATCTTACCCCATCGGGGGAAGGAGAAAGGAGAGCTTCTCAAACTTTCCAACAGAAAATAAAATTGAATTTAAAATTCTTTAAGCAAAAATAAACATTATAATCAATTTATCAGTCGGGTTTAAGCATCTATTCGCAATCTATAGCTACAGCTTTGATTTTGTACAAATGTCAAAAGGTCTTTCAAAGCAGTATCGTTACAACAGCATGCATAATTGCGACAGACGAAATTAGTCCCTCCCTTACAATAATTAACAAAATTTTCTTCATATTAATTACTCACTCAAATAATTCGGCAATGTTAAGCCGCGCTAAATTATCATTTCTTTCATTGTACTCTTTCTATGGTTTTGATAACATCAACTTAAGTGTAGGACGTTACACGAGTAGATTTTTGGACGTTAATTAGTTACATGGCATAATAACTCTGAATTGATAAAATGTAATAATTGAAGAAACATTTATGTATCTACAAATGAATTACAATAAATGATAACATCTGGGGCTATCTTTAACTATATTAGTTCTAGCTAAGAAATAATCAACAAATAAATAAATATCAACGAATAAACAACAAAAGGGTCAAAGGGTTTTAAAGGTTTGAGATGTTCCAGATTTTCTCAAACCTTTAAAACTCTTAAAGGATTAATTTATTAATAAATTATTAATAATAGATTAATTTTAGTAGGAATTTTGAAAACGGGTTAATATCGAAACTTTTATATGTTTATCTGACCCCCACCAAACTGGATTTGGGCGAAGATGGAAGGTTCTAATAAATCTTTGAAAACGAAAAATATATTTCATATTTTGATGTATTCACACAGTTAAAAGAAATGATAAGACATTGCAATAAAATAATTATACCTATGGTAGGTAGAGGCGTAATTATACCATCTGGGGCCCGTGGCAAATTCTTTAGGGCCTCCAAGTAAAAATCGACACGTTCTAACTTAATTTTTATGAACCATTTAAGTAGTTACCCAAAACTAATATTGTGTGCATTTTTGTTATATATCTTATAAGTTTTATTTTAATAGGTATTTATTGGCATAGCATAGGTAATTTATTAGCATAGGTTTATACATATTTAAAATGATATAGCAATTTATTTTTAATGACATTTTTATAATTTTTTTTTTAGGGCGGGGCCCTCTCTGGTCCGGGGCCCGTGGCTTTTTGCCAGCCCTGCCACCCTATAGTTACGCCCCTACCTAACATTAAATCAAACATATAGAATACGGTGTAAGATGACAGGACTTGTGTAAGTTGCGAAAAAGTCACACCGGCAAACATTTGCATTGCAAACAACCACACACTCGCAGCGGCTAATGGTGGGTGAGGTATTGGACATAAGAAAATGGCGGTCATAACACTACAGCCAAAGCTGGAAATAATAGTCTAAATCAGGCTTTTTACCTAATTTTTTGTCTTACCCCGTTTTTCATCTTCCCTCCACTCACCATTCATAATAATGTATGTATTATATGGTATAATTTAATTGTATATGAGTCGTGCTTAAAAAATTGAAGTTAGTATATTGTGAATACGGATACCTATTCATCAGTTCACACAGTAAGCAGAAATTAAGCTAAAATCGTCTTAAATATTTAGGTAGTGTGTTTCTTATTAGTTTCCGTGTATAGACTATTTCAAATGGGAGACACAAATAAACCCGCTTGCGTAATTAGGTAGATACATAGAATCACGCAAAGGTTATCTATTGCGATATATATAAGCATAATTTAAGTCATGGTTAGGCAGTTATCGAAAAATCTTATTAAGCGTGGCACAAAATAATCATTTTCGGGTGATTACGAAAATGAAAAACGTTAATGTGAAAGTCACATTTCTTTGTTTGTGTCTCTTCTTTAAAACAATTACAGCAAGCCGTTTGAATATTATTAATGTGGACGAACGAGCAATATGTAAAATTAAAATGTCATGCTTAGATTGCCTGCGATTAAGCCATTGTTCCTGGTGCCCAACGGAAAATAAATGTTTCTCAGAACAATTGCCCCAATTTAAAAATTATTGCGAAATAGAAAAAATTCGTCATCCAAACTATGAAAGTGCGTTTCGATTTGAATTTTTTTAAGTATATGAATATTAATATTTTTTGACTTTGTACATTAATATTATTATTCTTCATAGTGAGCTTAGAAGATAATGCAATATGCGCGTGCGCTGGCGGTAAATTAGAAAAGAATTGCAATCCACCAGGTGTAACAGCGCCGGAATGTTCAGGTCGTGGATCTTGTATATGCGGGCGATGTTTTTGTAATGGAAATCCTGATTCCATACATCCGAGCAAAGTAAGTTAAAGTGTTAAAATATGTTTATTTAAATATTTTTTGTTCAAAACATTGAATAATGTCTTAATATCCTGTAATAATCCAAATAAGTGCGGTATTACGAATCAAACAAGTGAAGTTAATGTTGTTGTTGTTGATATTTTTAATTTTTGAAAACTTTCCTTTGTCCTTTACGTTTCCTGGTTTTGCCCATAAAGGTAATCCTGGCTATTTACATGTGCAATACAGTCTCATTCACTCTATATATTATATCAATTGTGCCCCCCTGCCGCACTCCTAAAAATTTAGGCTGTGACCGATCCTGGTTTGTCAACGCTAAAATCATTCATTCACAAACCGACTTGAAAAACGAAACCAGTAAACTAAAAAGCAAAAAATAATTATTTTCTATAAATTTTGAAGTCGGTGCCAAGGAAAACAATTGAAGTCGGCGTAGGTAAAATCTTTTACGTGCTATTTACTGGCATGGACTTCTTACTTCTTTACTTGTTTCGTTTTCGAATGCATGCTACTTTTCCTCTACGTATATAGTAAGGCAGCAAGGGACAGTTTGTGATTTACCTAAGTTGCAATAATTTAATGCCAAATGCTTATCGCTATTTAGCAAATGCTGCTTTTCTCGATGCAAGGGTGTTAAATATTGAGGAGTTTTTCTGGTGTTGCACCTTCAGCTCCACTTTAACACTGTGACGAACATAAATTGCTTAGCAATCATATTAATGTAATCGAATCGTAGCCCGTGAAATACTTGTTATTAAGCAGTTCCACTTCAACCACATGCCTTTATCAGTTCCACTTCAACAAATGTGATTTTTCGACAGCAAATGCGATGATATACATACAGCATTAAGAAGTTCTCTCGATTTCTGTAGGATCCCATCATCCGATCCTGACTTGATAACAATAGGACTAATTAAGAAATAGGGTATACTTCTATAACTATGTATGTATATGATTCAAACAAAAAAAATTAAAATCGGTCACAATTGGCGGAGAATTGGTGGACAAACATAAAAAAAAATTAAAACATCCGAACATAAAACCTTCTCCGTTTTTGAAATCGGTTAAAAATTGGTTGCCACCGGAAATCGAACTTGTGATCGTAAAAGCCGGTATCAGCGTTCACGATCATCGCAAATAAGAGCCACGGGTATTTTTTTACTATAGGTATTTTTGTTAAGTTGACATTAAACCAAATTTTTCACGATTTTTCAGGCCATTATGGGAGAATTCTGTGAATATGACAATTTCTCATGTGACGACCCCAAATGCAACGAAGGTCCCTATTCAATCTACGAGATGCTGGCAAACGAGCAAAATAAAAACGCTGAAGTTGAGAAGCAGGAATGAAGATTTTAAAAGTATTGTTTTATGTAGCCGTTTTATATTTAACTAGCTGTCCCTTGTGGTTTCACTCGCGTTAATCGTTAATGCTTTGCTTCTATGAGTAGCCTTTCTCAATAAATAAACTATCTAACACAAAAATAATTTTTCAATTCGAACCAGTATTTCCTAAGATTAGCGCGTTCAAACAAACTCTTCAGTTTTATAATAGTATAGATGTGTCCTAGAATAAAACATTCGGCGTAATATTTGTTGAAAGACGATCTAGCTTGTAGAAAATTCGACATTTTATTGATGATAAATTATTTTATCTAATTAATTCACCAATGGCCAGATTAAACCGTTGTTCCTAAAAATTTAAAATTTTGACAATCTATTTCTTTTCTGACTTTCATTTCTAAATAGATTTCTGGATCTAAAAGTTTTTTTTTTAAATTGAGTCCCAAAAGCGCTCGTGCACAGGAGAATATGAGATCCTGTAAAAAAGTTCATATAGTGAAAAATTGACAAAATAAAACATAATAAATTTGAACTTGTAGTTATGCCGATTTATAAAAAGCCTACCAAAATTGTAAAGAAATGTAAAACTTTAACTGGCAATTAGTATAATCGCTCAATATTGTAAAAGTCGAAAAAATCTCTACTGCATTTGAAAACGCACATATCGTACTATTTCTTAATTTTCAAAATAATATATTTTACAAAAAATATATTTAATATTAAATTGCATTTGAAAATTATCGAAAAATAAATAGTATTGGCGTGGGAAGCCAGTTATAACGCTATGATAAGATGAACTCGTGCTTCAATTAAGAAATTGATATGAGGCGGGCGTCTGTCGTCGATAGCTCATTGGGTTCAAGTGATGCCTGTTATGGTTACGAGAAATTAGATTTCAACGAGTCTCTTTTCTTTCCTATGACTTTTCCGTGCCTTTATTTCCGCAAAAACTTGAACGGTTTTTAGCAAAATGTTGATCCACTATTTATCACCCGCTTTTAGTTAATTTAAATCACAAAAATATGATTTTTAAAAGTTTGGAAATATATTTAAACATTCTATATATCCCACTAAATAACTTCCATCAATCTACTATATTCCGTATTTTATAATGTAACTTTTATTTTATATTTTCTAATAGAGACAACTAGATTTCGCGTTCAATAATTGTGTCGGAATGTAGTCATGGAGAAGCGTAGCGAGCAATTTGATTAAGGAGGAGCGCCTAAATTGTTTTAGAGTTGATCAGCATCATGCACAGGACTGGTAAACGTCAAGACGTCTATACCACGCGTGTGACATGACCGGAATAAATTTTTCGTACTTACACATATGTATCTTATATATAAGTGCTCAATATTTTTACTCCAAGTTCGATATTGATTTTTTAGGGTTCCGTACCTTAAAAGGAAAAACGGAACCCTTATAGGATCACTTTGTTGTCCGTCTGTCTGTCTGTCTGTCTGTCTGTCTGTCTGTCTGTCTGTCTGTCTGTCTGTCTGTCTGTCTGTCTGTCGGGATGTCAACCCTTTTTTCTCAGAAATGCATAGACGTATCGTGTTGAAATTAATATCATATACTCAAGTCTACGATGACATGCGGCCGTGAAAATATTAAAGTTGTAAGTCAACGCAATCAAAAGATAATGGAAAATATGTCGTATATTTTGACCATTTTAGCGTTTTCGCAAGGGAATCAAAACCTATAGGGTACTTCCCATTGACCTAGCACGATGAATTTTGGTAAGAAGTAAGATCTTATGGTACAAATAAAGGAAAAAATCTGAAAACTGTAAATTTTTGTATGTATGTTTGTCTGTTTGTAAGTTTGTCTTTCAACCTTTTTCTCAGAAACGCGTGAAGGTAACAAATTTTTATCAACGTCAAGTACTCAGAGTTGTAATTACTAAGAGCTGCAAAAAAATCAAACTTCTAAGTTAACGCAATCAAAAGATACGGTCATTTATATCACATATTTTAAGTATGATAGCGTTTTTAACGTTTTCGCAAGGGAATCAAAACCTATAGGGTACTTCCCATTGACCAAGCATTATGAAATTTGGCCAGGAGCAAGGTCCTTTAGTATACATAAAGGAAAAAATCCGAAAACTGTAAATTTCTGTTCGTGTGTCTGTCAGTCTGTACGTCTGTCTTTCAACCTTTTTCTCAGGAACGCGTAAATGTATCAAGTTGTAAATTGATCAAGCGGAAAATATATTAATCTTAGAATTAAAATTATATGTACTTGTAACAAATTAACATAGAAGTTGACCATGGTCAAAAAAACAATTTTACAAACACTGAGAAGAATTTTGTATCAATACGAAAACATTAAAAAGCAGCAAACCTTTATAAACAACCCAATGCAATCTATATATCGCAGCTAACAAAATGATAGCGCGATGCAGCGTACAGCTAATGCCATCTATTACAACATTATGACATTAACTGTGATATAATTCTGCTCGATTAATAATTTTTTTTTATTTTAATTATTATTTAAACGCGCTAAAAATTATAAAATAAACTTATCATTTAAAAGTTTTATCGTCGATTTATAACGTCATTACGTAATTAACATTCAATATAAGAGCTTCACGCGATTTGATTTAAGTACTCGTATTGACTTAGTACGAAAATTTTAAAATTAAATTCAAACAGATCGAGTTATTTAATTTACTTATTTATCTACACATATAAGTCTTCTGGTTATTAGTAATATAATTAGTTATTTATAAATAAACAATTAGTTTTGTTCGAATTAAGGACTAATTATTTTCGTCTTGGCAACACTAATATATATTTCGATATTTTAGGCTCAAAAGGGCTTGAACCCAGGGCCGTAAAACAAGTTAAATAAAAAAAAAATTGATATTTTGATTGATAATGTAAATCTAAATATTTTACGAACGTAGTGCAGGGGTAGTGGAGTGTACTAGAATATAAATAAAAATAAAACGAGAATAAAATATAATATAATTATGTTGTTAATGTCAAAGTCAACAAGTTAGTTCATTGAAATTGTCAAGAGATGGCGCTAGGTGTATCCTGAATCGCGCTATAACTTTTTTTTTGAAAGTATAAGGTGTATTAGTACTTAAAATAAAATTTTGTGTTTCCATGGATTGCATCCATGATCGTGTTTTAAATTAAAGTGCTCCTAAGTAGTTTCAAAATAGTTTTTGGGACGTGATCCATATTTACATAATATTTGATTATATTTATGCGGCTTTTAAAAAGGAGTGTTTTCAATTCGACCTTGTATTTAATTTTTTTTTATGTTTGTTCGCCGATTACGCCGCCATTTGGGTACCGATTTTCAATTTTTTTTTTGTTTGAAAAGGTATACTTCCAAGGTGGTCCCATTGTCTTCAGGTCAGAATCAGATGATGGGATCCTGGAGAAATTGAGGGAACTCCTCAAATATTATAGGCAAGCCTATACCGATTTAGGTATTTTTGATAGTAACTTATGTTGGAACTGATGATGAAGACCACAAATGACGTAGATGGGTTAGTCTTATATAGATTTCTATAAGTTTGTACGGAACCCTCGGTGCGCGAGTCCTACTCGCACTTGACCAGTTATTTATTATTCTTTGCCGTATGTTCCATTGGTGATTATTCGTGAAAGATCTTATATGTGTATATAATATATAAATATTAATTGAAAATTAGTCGCAATCATAATTATTTTAAAAGCTAAACAAAAAAGCTTAAGATTTTTTAAAAAATTAAAATAAAAAATTATTGCCCATAGGTGCATAGAAAAAACAATGGATTTACATGTATTTTTCAGTATCATAAGAGATAAGTTTTTTTTTAATATTGTGGGCCCTTATATATATATATCTTTTACTTTTAATAACGTATATTGTTAAAAGTAAAAGATATAAAAAAAACCTAGAAACTATGTATTTAAGGATTTGAAATGTATTCATTCGATATTCGAGTGCGAACGTGATCGGACAATTAAGTGCCTACACAAGAATAAGACGTCAATGGTCTGTTCTATAGATAGATGTAGGGCACAATAGGAGGATCACACATAATAATATGCCATCGGTATTCTGGAGCGGGGAAGAATGCGCGTTCCAGCGAGGCGACTTCCCGGCGTGCCTTCGACAGCACCCACCACCCCCCGTCGGAGATAATTTTTATCACGATTTAATTTTATTTATAATATATAACTGTTTTACAGGGTTTTAAGACTTAATCTATTTTTAGTACATAAGTGAAAGTAACAATTATTTATTATTGACAAAAAATTGTTTTATTTATTCGTTGTGACGTACGTGGTGTGCGGTGCTCATGGGCGCCACATGCAGCGTTCATGTTAAAACAATCCATGTTTTACTTTTTACATTTTTTCTAAATTTTTTTAAAGGTTTAATGAATCTCACCTCACTCAGGGTCACTAGTCCGTGAAAACTTGTAACTGTAATTTTAAATATTTAGTTATAATCTCATTCTTTTTGTTGGCTAGATTAGAAGTTGAATGATTAATTTGTCTGGACTCACAGTGTTAAAATGACGGCTTATTTAGTTTTGCACACGGATGCAGAAATGGCTGGCAGCGAGCCTGCAACTAACGTTTTATTTCGTGGGTTGATAGTTAAAAAAAAACTCTACGGAGACCTGATATATGCTTAAAATAAAATAGTTTGCCTTATTATTTTTTGTTCTTCTCGCTTATTAATAATGAAAATACTAATGTCATCCCCATTATGGTACAATGGCGTGTTGAAGTTTGTATTGAGAAAAAATATTTCTTATACTAATTAACTTCAAAATTAACATAATTATTTCTTAGGATGGATAACAAAATAACTTCAATCACACAATTCCGATATCACCCCATATTGAGGGACTAAGGATCATTAAAGTTAGGAACAGAAAAAATGTTGGTAATTATATCTATTTAAAATAAACTTGATAACCGGTAATCTTGCTTAAAGATTTATAACATTTTATTATTATTTTTAAGCTCAATTGGTAGAATACGTTGATCTCAACCGGTTGGGATTGTCGCGAGCACATCAGTTGATCAGTATGCTTGGACCTAACTATATCACGCGTTATCGTAGTCCACTAACGCGCAAGTACCATCTCATAAAAATTAAACTTGATATTTCAGTTTAATTTGCTATGACATTATGATGATATTAATAAAATTACAAAGGTGAACGGAGATGCATGTTGAAAGGCACTCGAGTATCTTAGCTTCATAAATCTGCTACTATTGCTATCCTTCTTTTAAACGAGTCTACTGTTAATTTTTGAAGTGAATATTTTAAATAAAATCAAAATATATAAATATAGACCCGTAGTAGACAGGTAGAGTCTACCCGTAACCACAAACGCTGTAAAGTGCTCGAAACGTCGGAATAATAAAAATAGTTAATATATAAATATATTTTTTTCAATGTTATTAATAAGAAAAGAAAAGACATATACAATTTTGCTGACGCGATGGCTGCACTCAGTGAAGACGGTGGCTTCGGAAACATGCCTTCTATGACTTTAGAAGTATACAAGTACATCACTGATATGGCATGGTGGTTTGCACGTGCCATACTACTTTTAAGTGGAGTATTGTACTCACGAATTGGTTTTCTGATTTCAACAAAGGATTTGTGACGTCTGTGTGTGTGTTGTGTGGAACTATTTATTCAGTGACGGTCTTACGTATTTGCTGTCTGTAGTTCTATTTGCTACCAATAGCGTTTTTAAACTTTGCCGCCGCTACCAACCCCTGTAACTCGACTTAGTCTTTAATCATACTACGCAAACTGTAAGAAAATATATATAAGGGTGAAACACATTACACGTGAATTGTTTATGTGGATCTAAGAACATTTAATTATATAAATATTTTTGGAGTGAGAATTTTTGTAAGACATAAGAAGAGCCCAAAGCAGCTTCAAAAATCAGCCGAACTAAGTGCAAGCCTGCTGGTAAATCCGCCACTGTGTCTGTACCTTGCACAACTCAAAAATAAGCAGTTGTATCATAGACCGTTAATGTTCTTATGTGTTTTAATAGATGTATTAAGAATTCATAAAAGAAGTCCACGATTTAACCCAAGATCAGAAAATATAAGCTTAAAGTAAAAAGTAATATAACTGCCTGTAAAATATCCCACTGCTGGCCAAAGGCCTTCTTTCCTAATAAAGAGAAGGTATAGAGCTTAATCCACCACGCTGCTCCACAGCGGGTTGGCAGATATATGTACATGTGCCAGAATTTCTCCCGGTAAATGAAGGTTTCCTCACGATGTTTTCCTTCACCGCCGAGCTTGAGATGAATTAAAATACAAATTTAATTTTGGGAAAAATCTTTTGAGAGTCGAGATGTAGAGATCATAATAAAATTATCGGTATTGTTTTTTATGTACCTTTATAAATTAATTTCGATTATTATTATTATATGACAAAATGCAATAAAGGCATAAAAGCTAGTTTATGATAGGTATTTCAAAGTTATTTTGAAACATTTTTTTCAATACAATAATATTACGTACTTAAGTACATAATAAAATTATATCATATATTTTATATATAATTTTACTATACTAAAACAAAAAAAACTTTTAGAAACACCTTTCTGTTATGGGACTCACACACCTATTCAGTTTAGATACAAAAGATACAGAGCATTATATGTCAGCTAGATGGAGGGTCCCGTTGGTAGGCTTTAAATGCGTTAAAAAAAATAAAAACAGTAAGAAAAGTCCCAGGTTTTGCAATAAAGTAATAAGGCAACCAAAAAAATAACACCATAGAGGTGTCTGGAATCGGTAATATGAGATATTAGCTAATTCAACGCGAGCCAAGCCGTTATCGATAACTAGTACACCTATTAATAAGTCCTTTGTCACCTTTTTCTTTGAAATTCCTCATTAACTTTTTAGTTGAAGTAGATACTTATAAACGACAGTCTTCATTGTAGAGTCAAAAAGGAAAGGATTGAATATTCATTTGCCACTATTGGGAGTTCAACACATGGAACGGTAATATTAAACTATACTGTCACAGATACGAACAATATCTACAAAATCTTGGAAAAATTGTCATTATTTCTTTTGTCCATTTAAAAAATGCAAAAAAAGTATTGAAATCTCAAAAGAGTTCGTTATAAATGAACAATATAAAATAATAAAAGTAATAAATATGAAATATCATTTTTGAAGCTTAAGATGATTGCAAAAATGCATACGTATTATAAGCACGATGAGCTTTCAGCTGACTCAATGAAGTGGCGTTGAGGGCGGACCGCCGTAGGGCGCGCTACAGGCGAAGGCGGGCGGACAACGACATTCAATTTTCACAAATAGTTTCTTTGATGAACTATATTAACAAGAAATTTCCTTCGAAAATTGCTACATTTTTGTCCATAAAAAAATTATTTAAAAATAGCAAAATGAATTCGTTAAACATTATTATTTATACCTTACGTCTTCACTTTTCCTAAATAAATGAGTTTTGCAAATTTTGATTATGATTGTTTTTGAAATATAAACTATATTTTAATTAAACATGTTTGCTTTTAAATTTAATTATGGAAATCGTATTAATTTCAGCTAATTGCAATTGAGATAGAGAAAAATATTAGCTCAGTGTGTCCACACCCTGCGGAGAGTCGTGGCGCTTAACATACGCGTCCGCACCCCGCGCGCCGCCCGCCTCTCAACCAAAGAAGTGCTGCCGCTTGATGGTCGAGTCAGCTAGAGGACGCCGCGCCGTTGACACCACATCCTGGACTTTTAAGCTCAAACTTATATTAACTAAAAATAACTTTTTTTTATTCAACAAAGACAAGTATAAAGCTTTTACAATGGATGTAGACGAGTTTCGCGTACGGGGTAAAGAAATGGTTGATTATATTTGTACGTATATGAATACGTTGCGAAAGAGGCGCGTGACTCCGTCTGTGGAACCGGGCTACCTTCGCACTGCGATTCCATCGGAGGCCCCCATGCACCCCGAGTCATGGGACGATGTCATGAGCGACATAGAAAGTAAGATTATGCCAGGCGTCACTCATTGGCAGCATCCACATTTCCACGCCTATTTCCCGGCGGGTAATGCATACCCTTCTATTCTTGGTGACATGTTATCGGCGGGTATTGGCTGTATCGGATTCTCGTGGGTAATTATACCATTTTAAATTTTCTTAATTAAAAAAAGGCAAACAAAACAATTTCGATGGATATAATGTTTTCTCATTATATTTTCAAACATACTAATTACTTAATAGTTAATGTCAAAATGTACCTAAATATTGCAATCTATAATCTTAAGATATTACGTGTGTTTAAAACTTTAAACACGAAAAAATTTAAGTAGCACATGATTTACTTCAAGAGTTACTTATCTTATTATTTTGATAATGTAACGATATGATATTAACTAAAAATTAGAAAACAAAAATTACCAAAACTGGTTTAACTGTCATATTAAATGTAAATAAATTATTTAATTCTCGATTTTACATTTGGGCTCGATATACTCATATTTGTTTAACAAGTAGAGTAGTTTAAGGCCCAGGTATAAAACATATTTTAAAATGTTTTCATTTAAATCTCATTTATACAAAAAAATGTACAAATGTACACGTAAAATAATTAATATTATGTGTAATTAGCCTCTTTTTCATTTAATTTACTATAAAAACGTTTAGCAACGGTAACTTGTTGTGCGCGCGACTTCGTACGCATAAAATTTATTTTTTAATTATAAAGCACAATTATATGATAGAAGGCAAGGTGTGCTAAGAATGTATTATTTAACTTAACAATTGTTAGTGACATGTACCTCCAAAAGTTTGTAGTCTGCAGGCTAATCACGGTGAGCTACCGCTATGGCGATGCGATACCTTTTGATAGTTGATTTCTGATATTTGTAAAGTAAAATAACAGCCTGTTAATGTCCCACTGCTGGGCAAAGGCCTCCTTTTCTGTTAAGAAGAAGGCTTAGATATTTGTACTAGAACTAAACAAATAACCGTCTAGGTTCATCATCAAAAAGTTCAAATTTAAGAAGTTCTAAGTATGATTCAAATTGGAGGTATATAGTTTTTCCCTAATAATTTAAAAACTAGAGTAGAATCTTTTTAAGTCGAACCTTGATAAGTCGAAAACCTCTTAACTCGAAAAAATGTCTTGTTCCCTTCCCTTCAAGCCCTAGCAAAGAAGGTGTTGCTCGAAATCTGAACTTTCTATAGAGAGGACGAAATAATTATTGGGTGCCTAAAATAAATACTTACTTTCTTTAAATAACTCGAAAAATTAAATTGGACCTCTGTATCTCAAACATAGCAATGTTTGATTTTACAACCTTAACAACTTGAATATTTAAAAACTCTTAAGAATATTCCGATAATGTTAATTATCCTCCAAATCTCTATATTAACTCGAATTTTTGGCGTCTCCCGGAACGACTTACAGAAATTTTACTGTATTAATAATGAAGAAAATTAAAGAATATCTTCCCTATTTTTAATAAAACAAGTGCCAGCGTCCGAGACTCTATTTACATTATTTATAATTTATAAAAATTTTAATATATCTCCATGCGACAGCCTCGATGGGCGCACCGCTAGCTGGCACCATTTAATAATATACACCACATAAAATAAAAAAAAATATAGTATTTAATAACAATATTGAAATTTGAAATAATAATCTGAACTCCTGAAACAATAAAAACCCGTTGGGTCTTCCCAATTTTAATGTTAAATTAAAAAAAAAAACTTATAAAATTGTTAAGATATTAAACAAACTTAACAATTTTTTTTGGTCACTATTTCACTAGTTAACTTATTTTTTTTTGCTCCTTGAAGCGCTTAAAATTATGTGGGTTACAGGCGACATGACGACCCCCCTACAAATTGTCTACGTTAAGTAGAAAAATCTTTTTTAAGTTGTGTAAAAATTTGTTTGAGAGCAAACAATATAGTCTAATTCACTCGTAAAGAATTGTTTTTTTGTTAGTTGACGATTTAGCCACACCTGGATGGAAGTTCAATTAGTTTTTTTTTACTTTAAAAAAAAGAAATACCTCATGACACCAACAGGGCACCAGGAAAACAAATTCTACTTTCACATTATAATAAACAAAAAATCAGCCAAGTGCGTGTCGGGCCACGCACAATGTAGGGTTCCGTAGTTGTCAGAATTGTCAAGATCGGTCAAGCAATCTTCGAGTACCCATTTTCGTAAAAAAGTTTACGGCGAACTGGGAATTTCCTTTTTTAAGTCAGTTTATACAATATACGTACTTACAATTTTAAACCTTTTATTATTATAAAATTATTTTTAATTTCTCTTTATCTTTCGAGACTAAAATATTTTTAATGTAAAATGAATGTTTGAATGTGAATTACACTAACGATTTTGAACATTATATGTTCGTCGATTATTTATTATTCTAACACTTGTAAAATATACTTAGCGCCGATAATTTTCCTTCCTGATTAGCGCCTATGAAATCTATGGAGATTTGGTTGAAAACTTCATAAGCGCGATTCAGAATGACTCGCGACATGTTTTATTGAGACATTGTTTTATACCTTATTTTATATTTTATTTTAATTGAAACTTATTAAATATTTATTTATTTATTCATTTAAATTCATATATTAATTTAAAATTATTATTATTTACATAATGTGATGCTTTAAAAAGTGAAATATTTATTTTTACTTAGATCATCTATAACTCGATAACCATAAGAACCCACATAGCCGTGATAATTTTCCTTTTAAATTCATTATATTATATGTACCACTATCATGATTTTTTTCATATTTTTAGACGCAGCAGTTTAGTGGGTAGAGGGGGGGGGGGACACTTGACTCTAAGAAAAATTGACACTTCAAAGCTTAATATTTCGGAAACAGTTCGTCGTTCGGGAAAATGAAAATTTCCCACACCTATAACATTTTTAAAAGACCTATCTAACGATACCCCACAACATGGGATAAATGAGAAAAAAATTTTTGGTCTCTCTTAACACATAGGGACGACACCCCGAAAAAAAAATATTTTTAAGATTTTATTATACGACTTTCTGGGCGTAATTCATATGTATACTCATACCGAATTACAGCTTTCTGGTATTAAGGGTTTTGGAGCAAAGCCGCGGACAGTCAGACAGACAGACAGACGGACATGGCGAAACTATAAGGGTTCCGTTTTTTACTACGGAACCCTAAAAATTAAACTAAGCTATTAATTCTTTCAAATCTAGTTTGAATATAAAATATATATAAATATATAATATAATATTTAAGTAAAGTTAGTACCTTACATTTTTTTCTAATTTTAATTATAAATATGTCACGGTACACGCTAACGAATCATTGTTTTCTTGAAATCAAAACTAATATTGGCTTTTGTGTTTCTAATCTCATCTCAAACAATAGTCGTAACTACAAAATAATAATCGAATCGCATGACGTATCGTCAATCGCGTTAAAATGATTTTTGATCAGTTTTGCTTTTCACATATTTTTAATGTGCATATACAATATCAGCCTGACAATACAAATTATTGTACTATTATAGTATTGCTTTTTACATATTATTAAATAGTGAATATTTGATTTTATTTTGGTATCAATTGTCTATTAAAATGATAAAATATTAATTCCTAAATAATTATTAGATGAAATTCTGCTCTAACTCAGAAATGGTCATAGTTCAGGTCGTTATGTGTAAAAATCAGAGGTACAAAACTAGAAGTCAGCAGTAATATGTTAACAAAATTACAATATTCTGCATGTAATGTAGAATATGATAATATTTTGATATGATGATAATATTTTTCAGTAAAATAATATATATCTATAGATAGCTTTTTTTATTGATAAATCCATTTATGCGTCTTCGAAGGGGTTCTCGGGTTGTGGGACTCACAGACTACCCCCTAAAAACCGACATCCCTGCCATGCCGTTTTTGGAGCATTACGGGATCGCTGAAATGCATTATTCATGAAAATGACATATCTAGTATATTTGTGCTTTTACTTTAGTCTTGTACTAGTCCTTATTTAAAATTAATATAATTTATTATATAAAGTACGAGCGCAGCAGTAATTGGAGTAATCTATGCTAGAAAGAGGGTATACACTCTACACAAATTATATTTCGCACAGACTTGAGTGTAGCCAAGTAGCTCATCAGGTTCCATCTGGACGCCGGACGAAGTACCCAAATTTTGAATATCAATCAAATTGTCTTACTTGATTAAAAATTCTCAGACATTGACATAACGATATTTAATCATTGAAGTTACAAATATTTAAAAAATAATGACCAATAGTCTAAAACCATCGTTGCATTATTGCCTTTTTGATAAAATCAGCTTGAAGTTTGGTGGTGGTTTTAAAGTCTATAACAGACATAAGTAGAAAAAAATTATTTATTTTGATTATATTTATTATTTCTTAGAATAAGTATATGAAAAAACTGACGTCTTTTATTAAAGAGCTTATTAGGTTTAATTTTTATAAATTTATTTAAAAAATTAAAAAACCGACTACGGGTCATACTTGCTATTTCAAATTATCTTCACACATATATTTTTAAATATACATTTTCATATTCTGATACACCGCTTGAGGGTCTCAAAAATATTTTTTAACCAGCACTCAAAAACGCACAAACAAAGAATATATACATATACAGGTCAAACACATAACCCTCCATTTGGACTTATTTCTTTAAATTATGTTAAAAATCATTATTTTTAATATAATTGGAAGCAAAGGTTATTTTATTTTACCAATAATTATAATTTTTTATCAAAAAAAAATGTCGCGTTGCTTCGTGAATGATTATAAATGAATGACTTTAGTACATAAATAAACTAACAGCAAGGTGAAAGCGAAAAAAAAAACAATAATATAAGAAGCATATTTGAATCGTTTTACAAAAATACTAAGAAGTAATTAGTCTAACTACTAAATAATAATTATTTAAATTTATTTTAAGATAATAAATACGAAAAGAACATAAAAATATTTCAGTATTTCAAAAGCCAAAGTGCATCATGACATGCAACAGTATTGATCCTGCAATTGTAGTTCTAAATAAATAATGATGTCTTGTAAGTCGTATATAGCTGAAGTAGCCCACGCCGGGCCGCGAAAATGAGCTATTAGTACGAAAGGCAAATGTTTGCTACTTATCATAATTTATAACTAAGTGGTTTCCGCAACTTTGTCTGCGTAGAATAATGAAATTGTTTTATATAGCCTATTTCCTTCGTTGTCTTTTTTCATCTATCTCTATACTATATGATTTTTTCTAAAAATCTGTTAATTATGAATTATCTTTAACTAAAGAAATGACGAATTCTCCATACAAACTATCGTTCTCTATTTCGTCTTCTTTATATATGTACATATTTTGCGATACATATACCCTTCCTTTCTTTCTTTGTCTTTCGCCAAGGTATCTCTGTACCAAAATTCATTTAAATTAATACAGCGGCCTAGGCGTGGAAACATAACAAATAAACTGACAGTAAAATAGATACAGTAATACCCCGACTTACGCTACCTCGACTTACGCGAATTCGGGGTTACGCGATTTAATTTTCTCGTCTATTCGTTTTTGTTTGAATGCCGTAGTTTGTATATATTCTCATATTATTTAGAATAAGATACTAATTATTTCCTAAATTATTGTTTTATTTAGTCTCAAGTCCCAATCAAACATACTTTATATGTCTTTATATGCAAAATTGTACCCCGCACTTACGCGAAGTCGACTTAGCGTTCATACACACCTATCGCGTAAGTATTACTATAGTTACCGGGGTATTACTATAGTTACTTTTAAATCGAGACTAATATTATAAGGAGTAACTACAGTTATACCCCGGGTATTACTAAGGTTACTTTTAAATCGAGACTAATATTATAAGGAGGTAAAATGTCTTTGTAAGTTCGTTTGTTTCTAAGTTTGTCTGTAGGGGTAATATTTGAAACTAGTGATCGGATTAGAAAAAATATTTTTTGGTTATAGGTTATATAAGATGCTTTGACTCATAGGAGTGAGGCAGTAAGCATAAACGCGATTAAAAAAAAAAATTTAATTTTATGACTTCATTTTGTCTCAAGAGTTACACCGCGTGCCACTAAGTGATATGATAGTCACAGGTTCGATTCCTTTTTGTTGCTATTTGATACTTAATGTTACATCAGCAGTCGTAGTAATTGTGAATTCGAAATAATGAATTAATACTTTCGCTTGAAAAACTATGATTTTGTTTTTTTTTCAAATTTTTAGTAATTTCGATACGCAATAAAAATAACATATTTATATTCCAGGCTGCCAGCCCCGCTTGTACAGAATTGGAAATAATAATGTTAGATTGGTTGGGTAAGTAGCGCTTACAATATAAGTGTAGGTGTATTACGCGTGTGTGTGAACATACTCGTAATACACCTATGTTATGTATACGTTAACTGTCATATTTTTTGAAAACCCAAGCAAAAATATCACATTTTATTTTTGAGATATGAATTGATTTTTTACTTATGAAATTTCTATGTTGTATTAGGCGTGAATTATACTTATATGTTTTGGTCTCAGACTTTCATAAAGATTTACATAAGTTGTTTGTTATTGCTTTAAACCTAAAAGAATTTACTGTCATTTTCTTTTTGACAGATTTACAGCGTTTGTAGAGTTACCTGTTACCAGGTTATATAGTTCTTTTATATTACTTACGAGAATAAAACTTACAAATGTTAATCTCGCCTTACGGTAGGTATATGACTCGTTTGATTTATCATAAACCCCTGATAGCGTAAAAAGTACGGTAGGTAAGTAATGAAAATAAGCCAACAAAAAGTGTTTTATATAGATAGGTATTCGTTTTCAGGTAAAGCTATTGGATTGCCTCCAGCTTTTCTGCCTTTTGAAGAAGGCAGTAAGGGTGGCGGTGTCATTGAGGTATGTATTAGTATTATAATTTGTCAAGTCAGGCGAAGTGAAATTTACTGTGAAATATCTTCTCACAAGCCATTTTTTTAATGTAACCTCCTGGTTGCAAAATACATTTTTTTTGGACTTGAATGAAATATTTATACCAGTTATTTTTATTTTAAAACCAAACTACTGAACCGATTTTAATGAAAATTTTATGGAACCAATCGGAATATACCATTCTACGTAAAAAAAAGAATTTTCAAAAGCGGTCGTTTTTTGAATAATCGGAACAGATATAAAAAAGTCCCCGATGAAGTAAAAATTATCTTCTCCATTTTTAAAGAGTCGTTTAAAAATCATAAATCGTAATATAAAGCAATGTTTTATTCCCTCAGTATTTCATCAATTATTTCACTAATTTTGACGCAAATTAGGCCAAAATATTTTTTTTCTTTATCATCATACCTTTATCATAGGGGTCAGCTAGCGAGTGCGTCCTTGTGTCGATGCTCGCTGCGAGGGCGGCCGGTATAAAACGGTTGAAGCATCAATTTCCCACCGTCGATGAGGGTCTCTTGCTGTCCAAGTTAATCGCATATTGTTCCAAAGAGGCTCACTCTTGCGTCGAAAAGGCTGCTATGATTAGCTTTGTTAAACTACGCATCTTGCAACCCGATGAGCATGGATGTTTAAGAGGCGAAACTTTAAAGGAAGTAAGTAATGTTTTATCTAAATTTTATAACCAGTGCCATTAAATATCCCTATGTCGACATTATAGTTCATTTTCAATATTTTACTTATAAATATCATGATATTTGGCAACTTTACCAAATACTTTCCCAACAGTTAGCACAATACTTTTTAAATTTATATAAAACACCTCGTTTTTATTAATGTTGGTAAGATAAGGTTAAATTCAAACTCAAAATATACTGTATTCAAATAGGTTTCATAAGCTCTTTCGAATCGTCGTTTTAAAAATTTGTCATGTCACTTCCACGTGAAGCTACCATCGGTGCGAAATGTGGGCTCTATTGAGAAGAGCCGGCGAGAAAATACCTTTGAACATTATTGTTAGATACAACTAGCTACAGTTATTCTGTGAAAATGTCACATTATTATTTCATGTTGCTTTATCATTAATTTAATCATGTACTGAATAATATGCTTTTTCTATTAATTAATTTTTAAAGTAAACTTTAAATTTATGATGTGGCAAAGTTAATCGTTCTTATCGGTATTTTCTTGTTATAGTTCTAGTATCGTTGTTTTCGGTATTTTCTTACAGTAGCGTATAATTTGTCCCATAAAAGACATATTATTGTTGCGCAGTCTGAAACTAGGCGTTATTAGCTTATGTTTACTTCTGATGTTTATGAAATGTTTTACGTTGTTCTTTTCGAAAGTATTAATGTCTTGGTAGATGTACAAAATATTGTTATTAATATATTGAAGTGGAACTGTAAGTATACCTATTTGTTTATATTTATATATGTATATATATTATATATTCCTGATTCCGAGATTATAAATATCTTAATCGGCTCTTTTTTTTTTAATAATAGAGATGGTTTCAATGTTAGTGGCGTTTCCCCAAAGTAAAATGCCGTATGACATGAGGCTATGAAAATAACAAAAGTATACTAGTCTAGCTGCATCAATATCGCTTAAATGTCTAACTTTTATAACAGTGTATACTGCCGCGCTAAGTCTCAACGCAAGAGATGCCAAATGAGTTTTCCAATGAAGCTCAGAATCCAATGCTATTCCCAAGAAATGTGTGAATTATTCCAATTTGGTTTCATTACTTAATATTATATCAAAACTTTGTTTTTTACATTTGGCAACGAAAATTCTATGCACTATGTTTTTTTGGTTCGAATGTCGAACACGGAATAACATTGTCCGTATTTTATTATCGGAATTTAAGATTTTGTAAGTGTAGTGTATATACACTACACTACTTTAAATATTTTTGAGTACTTTTTACGTATTCTGTAAAATTAATGCTATAATTAAACTGCTTTATGCCATATAATTCATAAAATTTGTTGTTTCTTGCATATCTTGTATGTCCACATTAAAATCACCACACATAGTAACAGTTTTAGTTTTACAAATGTTTTTTAAGATGTCTTTCATGATAAATTCGAATATATTAAATTCTCCTAGCGGTGAACGGTATAGGCAAATTATAATGTATCGTTGGAATACTATGCAGGGTACTTTAATAGTAGGTTCGATAGAGAGACATAATATCTCCACGCGGTTTACAAACAATGCCATTACGTACTAAGAGGTCTCTCCGGATACGGTCCACTCTTAGGAACGAACTTGACAAAGTATAGTTTTCAATATAATAAAAAGTTCGAGTTCATTTTCTTTGCTACCTAAACCTTGTATGTTTTAATTTACAATATTTATATTAAACGGCTTAGGTTTTGTCTTACTACCTAGTTTAAATTATATTGTATAATAATATTATTATTATTATACAAATTTTATCATTTGTAAACGGGAAATTGTATATATTATTGTTAGGAATATTTCGTAAAAGTTAATAATACTGTATTTTGTCTATAGTAGCTCGTTGATTAATTAGTTATTATTATATATTGTCAGTACGCACACTCCCTCTTTAAAGGATGGAACGCTCGTCTTCACTCTCACAAATATATTTATAATTTTTCAAATTACAAGTAAACTAGTGACTAGAACCCCAGAGATCACATAACAATTATATTCTACTAAAGTATCAATGTCTTCTATACCTCAGTGGCAGATACATAGTATCCTTAATATAATAACTTCAACTAAACGTCAACTTACGACTAGAAATAAATTTATTAATGTCAAAAACACAAAAGCGTCTTTATGACGATAAGTCAGTTTATAAGGTTTAGGTTCTATACATGACTTTACGTTTATAAAGTACAGGTAACCTACAGGTAAAAATAAATATTTAACAGCTAGTCCACTAATGTAATAACGAGCTCAGCGTTTGTTTTTAATTAAAGTATATATCGATTTATGAAAATCTAATTATCAGATATAAATTACTAAAAAAATGTTATTATTATTTTCTGAAATAGCGCGCTCAAGAATAAATATTATAGCGCAAATCTTTATTAAGTGATGGAATAACGAAGTAGGTAGGCCGTGGTAAGGTTCGGATAATCGAGCGGTAATTGAAGAACCGAACATCGTCATATCTAAACTCCGCCGACGTCGCTCTTCTCGGCATTGGTCGTTTAATGAATCGCCCGTGGATGCCGGAAATACGTGGCGAGCCGAGAGGCAATATGCCGCATTTCGCGCCATTTTCTATGCCTCGAATACTGAAAATTCATCATTCAACCCTCTTATGAAAGAGCGATTTAAATAAAACCCGTTTAGAATCAAAATTGACTTTTGTCTAACAATGGTGATAGGATCTTTTATGTATTATTCCTTTAAATTAAATTTTGTAATTAATCGGCTTTGAGATTTTATTGTATAATTACATATAATAAAGTAACTTTTAATCATCTAGGACTAAAATGTTTGTCTTTAGATTCTCTGTCTAAAGGAGATCCATCGGGATCATATTATTAGGTCTTTCATCGTCTTCCTTTTTGATCAACTAAGGTAGTCGATACAAATAAGGATCTTTGTTCCAATAAGATCTAGGGTTGTCAATGGTAATGTATAAAGGTGCAGAACTGTCGGTACGTGACACATGAGTCTTACCTGCTAATTGCAATTTATGGGTTTATTTATCTCATAAGTTATTACATCCATACAACTATAGTAAATGCCAATGAAAAAATGTCTTCATTTACTTTGTTTATTCAAAGGCTATGGAAGAAGATGAAGAAGCTGGGTTAGTGCCATTCTTCGTATCAACTACATTAGGCACAACATCTAGCTGCTCCTTTGACAACTTACTCGAAATAGGACCCGTGGTTCGAAAATTTCCTTCCGTGTGGCTGCACATTGATGCTGCGTACGCAGGCAGTGCATTTCTGTGCCCTGAACATAAGTACCATCTAGCGGGAGTCGAATACGCAGACTCATTCAACACGAACCCAAATAAGCTCATGCTTACAGCATTTGACTGTTCTTTGCTGTGGGTGACTAATAGATACCTTCTAACATCTGCGCTCGTTGTGGATCCACTGTATCTGCAGCACTGCTACGATCACACTGCTATTGATTACCGCCACTGGGGTATACCACTGAGCCGCCGCTTTCGATCTCTCAAGTTATGGTTCATGTTAAGGAGTTACGGTATTAGCGGCTTGCAAAAATACGTGCGACGACACTGCGAACTTGCTAAGTATTTCGAGCAACTAGTGAAGAAGGATTCGAGATTCGAAGTAGTTAATCAAGTAAAGGTTTGTATGTGTATGAAAGATTTAAGTAACTATATCTTAGTAAAAATAAAATGTTACAAAAAATGAGTTTATTCTGGATTTTTAGCTTGGCTTAGTTTGTTTCCGACTGATTGGAAGTCCTGACGAAAATCATCAAGAGGTTGACGAATTGAATAAGAAACTACTTACTAACATCAATGCTTCTGGGAAACTTCACATGGTCCCAGCTTCGTTCCGCGATCAATATGTTATTCGTTTTTGCGTCGTTTATCAACACGCCACGCGTGAAGATATTGGTAAATACACTAATTTTTTATTTTAATTATGTAAATTAATTTATCATGTTCATCTCTTATAATTATTAAATACTATTTTAGAATATGCATGGGATACTATTACTGACTTCGCTACGGAATTGTTAGAAGGACCTGACAAAGAACGGGTAAGAATTTGGTCACGATCACAAATGAAGTCTAAGCAGTTTTTTAAATTTATAACACGTATTTAATGGTAATGTAAACTCTTATCTAGGACTTGAACGAAGAGCGGGCTCGTCGTAACCGCGCCGCCCTAGCCCACAAGCGCTCGTTCTTCGTCCGCATGGTGAGCGACCCGAAGATCTACAACCCAGCCATCAACAAGACCCCGCCACCCATCCCCACCAGCCCCGACACTCCACCGACCGTTACGCCCGCCACGCCTGACACTCCTTCCGATGCTGGCTCTATTCAACTCGTACCATCTACACCGTAAGTTGTTTTATAATCTTTATATATAAGTATACAACAAAGTCGGGTTTATTATCACCACCACCACTTTTAACTCAAGAACGGCTGGAGCGATTTTAATGATCGTAGATTTATCTCTATCTCGAATAGCAGAATAACTATTGAAACATCGGCAAAGTTTATGACAAAAAAAAAATGTGAAGAAAATACATTTTCTCATACATTTTGGATTAAATAAGTTACACACTTTTTTTATGCTAAGGCGGTGCGTAGTTCGTCGGGACAGCTAGTAACATTTTTGTTATTTTGGTTACCTCCATTCAACTTGTTATCCTATTAAATTTATGAAAAATCAACTTCTTGTTTTTTAAATTACACACTTATTGATGAATACAGACTTAACACTTCTCTTATGATTTATTATTTACTTAATTAATTTTAATACATACATGAGGAACATAGAGTAAGGATCAGCTCCGTGGTCGGGCAGCTATATACTTGTAGATAAGTTATATCGCACGCTTAATATTAAAGGGAAATTAAAAATGTCTTTGAAACGATATACTTACATCGTCTAGTTTTACATAATTCTGTGGTTCATAGAGTATGATTTTGAAAAAATATATAACTGTTCTATCAACATCCGAAGTCCCAAGTGCAAAAAGTTTTTGCGATTTTCCAAAAATAGCTTCACTATTGAATTCGTTCACTTTAATATTATACGTACGGTATGTACTTCTGAAGTAGTTTCGAAATTACCGCCGTTGGCAACATCTTTACTTAATGAAAACAGATAAATATGTCTTAAGATAAAAGTTCTCTTCGCTAGCGGCTTGCATTTTAAAACCTAGGAGAAAGTTCGGTTTTTTATTTTACTTTAAAAACCACTTTAAGTTAACAGAACTCACTCACGTTATAATATATATATATATATATATATATTTTTTTTTTTTTTTTTCTTGTAAACATATTACATAAACATATATTTGCTAATCTATTTCGTTCACAGGAAACAGTCATCTTGGATAAGCTGGCCACTTGCTTTCTTCTTTCAAAGCGTTGATCATGATGCTAATGATTTGCCACTGAGGTAATTTTTAAATGTAAATAAAAATATACGTTTGTAAATTATTTAACTTTAGAGATCTACGCTCCGGACGTTGCATAACTATTTATATATGTTTTGTGGAAAAATTAATAAAATGAAGTAAAAATATTAATTCTCTCTATTAGTATACAACTTAAATTTAAAATATTTTATTCGCGACTTGTTTCAATTTATAAATCGTGACCGCTCCAATTAAATCGAACAGTTGAAACGACAACATAAACGTCATATAAAAATTAGAAATTCTTATTATTTAAAAAACAATTGTATTTTATGTTCGCGTGTGTCTGTTTATCTAATCTATGTGAGTGGGTATATCTGGTTGAATCCAGATATACCTATTAAATCTAACGGTTTGAACTATGCGCTGCGTAGACCACTAAATATTATTATAAACATAATATAGGTAATTATTGAAGACATAATTATGTCAAATTAAAAATACTAACGTTCACCCAGTGCTCGATATTCGACTATAATTAATTTAAAACTATTCTCAATTTGACCCCAGACTTTAACAATAAACGAAAGAGTATGTTACCAGTAGGTATATGCGTGTGTATATCAAATACACGATAGTGTGTGTAATAGTTTCTTTATTGATTTAATGTATTTTTAAAGCATAATTAAATATATATATTCTTAAAGAGGGGTGTAATTAAAATGTTTTTAAATGTTATCAATAATATATAGATAACATTTGAAAACAGTTTATTTTTGATATAAAATTTGAAATTATAATTTTAAAAAATTATTACATATTTTAGGAATTTTAGGAATCAAGTGCTGGGGACGCCTAGTGACGTCCGTACCGAAAACATAAGAAATATTTATAAATTTAAGCATATTTATTTTTCAATACATTTTAAGTATACAATACTTTTTTAAGATAGGCATATACAATAATTGTTTTAAGTTTTGTTTACTCGACTGTACCATACTCGAATTCGGACTGGACTTGTATTCAAACATTTAGACTTACGTGAATCAAGCTATACTTCAACTACTATGTGCCTATGCTCATTCGTGTTTCGTAATATTCCAGGTTCCGTCACCTCGATACAATGGTGCGTCTGAAGAGCCCAAACTTAAGCCGCCGCGGTTCGTCGCCGGGCGCCTCTCCAGAACGCCGCGCCCCTTCGCCTTCCGCAAATTGATCGCGCTTACATTATCGACATTAAACATCTATATTATATTACATTATCAATAAATAACTGTCTCAGCATTTATATATTTTTGTCATTTAATAAACCTAAATTATTAATTACTCATTTATATACTATGATATATAACTAGGATTTGGTCGCGGCATCACCCGTGTTAATTTAGTTTTAAAATAATACGCATATGTACATAAATTACACCCTATGACTATCTAGAATAATGTGCCTTCCAAATGGATACCATAATTTTTTAAATAGCGTCGGTGGTTAGAGAATTTACTTCGCACATCCAAAATTGTCTCTCTATAATAATTTTCCTTTGTGATAATATTATAATAAAAGTACTGTATCCACCTGAAAATAATTGCAGTATTGTTCAAGCAATTACTTTCCGATATGATATTGCAAAATTACTAAATCAACCATAATAATGGAATGAAAACAGTTTTCAGCGCTGGGTTTCGCTATAGGTGCACTAGGGGTCATTGGCCAGGCTGGCAAAATTTGAAATATAATTTTTTTTTAAAGATTTTCAATTAAAAATGATTATATTCTACTAAACTTTTTTCTTTTTATTAACTGTGTCCCAGGGTGACACTTAGGGTGAATCCAGCCCTGTCTGTTCTCCACCTCAGATAGATCTGATTTAATTTATATGAGACCACTCAAATGGCATAGAAAGCTACAATTATTAAAATCCGTGTTCAGTTAATAAAAATATTGACTGTGAAACCTTTTTTTTTTAAGTTGGCTATATAGAATTTACATGTTTCAATCACACACACAAGTGTTGACCCAATTATTCAATTGTTGATTTATACTAAGTATCATATGTAGATAATAAAAAAAAAGTATTTGTATAGCAATATTTATTTCTACCAATTTTTAATCACACGGCAATCTATGGGTTTTCAAATCACCATCCCAGCCTACAGTATGCAAAACATTTCTCTCGTCAATATCCCACACCATTCCTCTTACAAAATTATTATGTAGATTTCTGTTTTCATAAATTAAACTCAATTTCAAATCGTCACTAATCCCGAATACAGACACAATTCTATTGTCACAGCACACTGAAAGTCTGTTGCATCTGAAAATTGGATTTCGTTTTAGAATTGTTTTTAATAATAATACTCTATATAATAATTTCTTCATTGATACTTATTTTTCAAAAAATACTTAAGGATTAAAAGGTAGATCGCGAAAAAAATATCTAAAATGTAACAAAATGAAGTTCAACAGCTACTTACTCAGGCTGAATGACAATTTTATGAACAGCAGCAGGAAATTCAATAAGTTTTGTCGCTTTCTCTGGATTTCTTATATCTATTAAACTTATAAATCCAGCTTCGTCTCCAAAAATCAAATTGTATTCATCAAACCATTGCAAACAACGAACACCACAATCATTTTTAAACAAATCTAAAAGAAAAAGATTTATGTAATATTATAAAATTATATTTTAAAAAATAAGTAAAAATTATATTATTTACCTAAAGCTGGTACATCAATATTGTCATCCCAAAGAGATACAAAGTAATCTAAAGATCCAGTTGCAAAGCTAGATAGGGATAATGGCCTAACAGAAACACCATAAATTGATTTACTATGAGCTGCAAAATAGTTTTTTATACAAATCAAATCTATGGTATCCCACACCTGAAACCAAATTAAATATAAATTGATTATAAATATTTTATATTAAAAAAAGTCATGATTTTTTTAGTTTTTTTTTTTTTATATAGGCTGACAAATGAGCAAGCAAGTTCTGATATAACCAAATCATTGCCATCTATGAATTTTTGACATACTAAAGGAAAAGCAAATGCATTGCTGGGGAATGGGAAGTAATAGAAGGGATTGGGTAAGAATGGGTGTCAGCTTCCGGGTTTCTCATTGTACAAGCTCAGCTATACTAGCTATTTTATGTCAATTACACATGAGGGTGTAGTACTTCCCCCAACAAGGCAATCCATACACAAGCTATAGTAAATAGACCTTAGTTAGAATAATAACGAACGAATTACGATTAGCTAGTTTGCTTTTATTTTTACCTTTATGTTTCCATCAGCACCAGCTGTCACATACTCCTTGTTGGGATCGAGGCAGTCTACGCTCAGTACAGCTCCATCGTGCTCAGCCACCGACAGATCCTCATTCCATTGATTCCATGCATCATCTTCTTTACTTGACCATATACTAACAGCCCCACTGTCTTCACACAGAAAAATCTGCAATTTGTCAGCTGTTAGGTAAATTATTAACTTTCATTATCATATTCGTTTTCGTTATATTTCATATCTGTTAAATAAAAAAACGAAAACAATTATATAAATTTTAAACAATAAATATTTTTTTACTTTATTAGAATTTTCAATAAAGCAGCCATCTGCAGTTCCACTGGTTAAATATATATCTTTTTTTGTTGTTTGACGTATTTTATTATCTTCAGATCTCTTTTGAAATATACTAGCACCACCGTTCCAATACCGCCCAGTTAACTCTGAACATCCCACCAGTACGGCTCCATCTAAAATTATAAGTTATAAGAGTAAATCTTAACCTCCCTATTCATTATTTATCGTCGTTTACAGGACAGAGGGCTTGAATAATATTTACCAGTATGCAAACGAATGTAGTCAAGATAAGACTGTGTGCTTGTTCCAGTTGTATCTGTTCTATAAACTTCAGCGTTTAAATGTGGCGGTATGATTTTGTTGCTGTTATCCATGGTTTAACACGTGAAAAACTTTTGATAATAATAAAATAATGAAATATCTTTTCAATGTTTACAAATTTTTACTCCAAATTATACAACCTATTTTAAAAACAGAAATCGAATAAATTTAGAGTTTTTTTAATATTGTTTAAAAGAATCAAATAATTTCAATTTTATGAAAATGCTTTATTGACATAACTGTCAACTGATTCCACAAAGTGACATAACAAATTTTTGTTTGCAAGATTATGCGTAAAGAATATATGACCATAGAGTAAATGGCTGTAACCTTAGACACAAATTTTAATTAAAATCACCATAATATATTATCAAAAATAATGTTCTTGAATAAAATAAATAGATTGGTTGACTACAAACTTAGACCATAAAGTATTTCGACGCGTAATGTACACAATTCTACGAACAAAAATTTCAGCCAATTTGACGGGGGGCGAGGGAGTCAATACATTGCTTAGACCATTAAACATTTGGTCTAAGATACATTTATATGATTTTGAGTATGTGTGGAGTACCACACATCACTCAAAATCATTTTACATCATCACAAACTCAAGAAAAAAGAAAACATTAACACTAGTAAATAAAATGCACACTAATATGTCAAATGCGTTATATATACAAGTATTGTATACTTAAAATATAAAAACGGCAGCTTTTGTTTAATAGGGATGAAACTATTTCTATTTTTCAAAACACGTTACCGATATTACATTATAGAATTGTAAATACAGGAATTTATTGATATTTTTATCAACTCAAGAACCGGTATTATTTTCTTTACTAATAAATTAAAATTAAACTATTGTTCATTAAAAACTCATTTTTACTTTTCTAAAAAAATACAATTTATATTTTCGTTGATACCTATTTGTATTTAGTATTATGACAGCACTATTCAAAACAAAAGAATAGTCTCCATAAAGGGTATAGCCGGGTTTTGCCTGAACGATTTTTATTTAGCATTCAAACAATCCCCATGTCCCAGAAAAAAAGCCGCGGGGACAGATTTCCCATATAAACCCGGCTATATCCGTTGTGAAAAATCAATTTTTAAATAGTTTCATACCTTGATGATAAAATAATATAGTCTAAATATAAATTGGGAAAAACGTCAATATCACGGCCATGGCATCGATCTGATTATCTTGTACACAACCAAACTATTTGTCATGTTTGAGAACTGTATTTATGATAATATTTTATGATGATTTTATTAGAAATGGTTAATTAATTACGTCACAAATAATTACATATAAAATGTAACTTCTTCTTTTTGAAGATTAGCCATGTTTGACCTCTTCTTGCAAAGGCTAACTGCACTGGTTGGATACTGATTTTTACGGATACACAATTAAAAAGATTTTGATATTGTTGAAATTCCTGATTAGTTTTTATAAACGTGTTAGTCATTTTATCACAAGATTTGCTTAGGGGAAATGTCGGGTAAAGTGCTTCCCAATGCTTAATGATCTAAGTCAAAATTTCATAAACTACGTCAACAGATCCATTATAACGTCGTCATTTTAATTTGGAGTCTAAGTAATAAGCAGTAATGATGTCAATATTATAAACTAATATTATAGAAGTTTTTTATAAACGTGCTAGATCATTTTATTATAAGATTTGCTGAAGCGTCGTAGTGTAGGTAAGGCGCGTCCCGATGCTTAACGGTCGAAGACTATAAAATAACACTAACAAGTTACACAATTTCGTCACAGACTTAAAGCTCTTATGAAATCTTTAAGTGCAAAACGATTTATTAAAATAATATTGTAAAAAACACTAATTTCATTACTTACTTTGCACAATCGCTTTTGGAATATGCAGAAAACTAAATGACGAAACTGTTTAGTCAAAGAGTTACGCTTTTCCAACAAAACTATAAATTTAGAATGTTTCCATAGTAGAAAAAGTAAGTTTCTTAATAAGTCAGGTATTGATAATCCTTTAAATAAGAAACCTGCTATAAAAACAAAACATCGTTACAAATGTGAAATTTAATGGGACTATTTGTTCAAATTATTATAATTTAAAATTTAATGATTATTATTGAATGCTGTTTTAGTTGGAATAACTAGTTTATTTACAATAAATACCATGTATTTGGCATAAAACATATACAAGCGCTCAAGAATGGAGTGTTACCATTTCTCTTTTGTATGAAACTAAAATATCAGGTGGGGTATCGTTGAATAGATATTTAAAAATGATTTTAGACAGAACTATTATTAATACGATACCGCTGACTTTAAATTAGTTACTTGTTTTGGAGCGTGTTATATTATTGCTGTTGTTCTTATTTGCCTTCACAGCTTGAGCAGATGAAATGCCGAGTGCTGGGGCTTACAAAAAAAGGAGAAGTCTTCCTAGCTCACCCTTGTTATATAAGGAACTCCTGCGCTAATTTCATACCTCTGGCGGTGATAAGGGATGGTCAAAATCTTTGTATTTCA
The DNA here is from genome assembly GCA_037950945.1 of Hypolimnas misippus. Lineage (NCBI taxonomy): Eukaryota > Metazoa > Arthropoda > Insecta > Lepidoptera > Nymphalidae > Hypolimnas > Hypolimnas misippus. The sequence continues at coordinate 7,067,442 of JBBEEQ010000024.1, forward strand.
GGATCGTCAGCATTTTGATTACATTTTTGAAATGTAAGAAAATGAAAAACTTTATGAAATGTATTTTTATGTTAAATATAACTCAAACATACTGTTATTAAAACTTAACACCTTTTAACCTTTTTTAAAATTAATTCTGAATCTGCTGTGTGACTATGCTCCACACTATGCCGAACATTTCCATTCAAAACTTGAAAACTAAAATTATTATTATCTTCAATTTCAGACGATTCTTTCTCTAATTTCTTAACAGGCATTGTTTGTTCTGGTTTCTTGATATATGTCATTATGTAAAAGTGCACGAAGAGTATAAGTAGGAACAAATTATTTGGAAGAAATACGGCTGCTATCCATCTGGGATAGGCACACTTTGGTATAAATACTAAAGAGCCCATGTGGGTCACAGTCAAGAAAAATTGTACCTGAAACATAAAAACAACCAATAAATAATGAATTATTCTAAAATTTCCAATCTAAAGATTCATTTTGATTGCCTTAAGTTTAAAATGAAACCTTTAGATTGAAAATGTTAGAATTATAATACCTAATTCTTACTAAAGTACCCAATATAAGATCTGGCTTTAGATCTAGTTAGACTTATTTCTTCTGGTACTATTACCGTAGCCGGCTCAAGGGTAGGGCAACTATGGCTGTGGCCCAGGGCGCCGAGGCGCCACACGGGTCAACTTAACTTCACTACTTTATTTTGTTTTAATAACTATCTGTTTCAATATAATAAATAAAAATCATATATTCAAAAATAATAATATTACAACTTATAATAATAAATAATGAGTTAGTTTTCGAGTGAACATACATAAGAAAGTACCCAACGAATTAAGAACTCCTCCTTCGTCGAAGTCGGTTAAAAGGGCGCTGAAGGAATCACTTGCCTAGGGAGCTGAGATAGTTAGTTAGGGCTAGCCCTGACTGATTACCTATACTTAAGCCCTAAAATAATATTTTAATATATGCTACCACAGTTGGCCATAGAGATTAAAAGGAGAAAAAGGAAAAAGTGATGAATTATATCATGTATTAAAATCTATATAAATTAAAATCATTGATTGTATGTTTGTCATCTATGCGTTCAGTAACTAATGATCGGATTCTGATGAGATTTTTGTAGAGTAATCTTGGGACGCTCACGAGGGTTCCTGCTCCAAAAAAATCTACGTACTTTAGGTGGCATTGCAACGCGTACCGGGTACAGCTAGTTTATTATAAATCACTCGTAGCAGTTTTATAATTTAAATAAACATAAAAGTTGACAATACTCCATATTAAGAGTTTAAAATCTTGATGAAAAGTCATTACCCAAAGAATTGAATTGAATCGCTATGAGAATAATGCCATAAACTTAAGATAAGACTGATTTTCAGTACTCTTATAATTAGTCTCTTGAATCTATCCTTAAAATGCGTTCACCTTAAGATCACTCACGTAGGACGCCTGGTTTATTGAATTAGAATATAAAGTATTTCCTAAAGACTGTTTATATGCTTTAATATATTTTTAAATTCAACTTACGATTTGAATCTGTGTGACAAGTTTTTTAAGTCTTATGGATTCCTTCATCTTAGGTACAGCAACAGACAACAGATAGTATGAATACATCACGACGTGCACAAAAGAATTGATCACTGCTATAAATACCCCATGTCCACCTGAAATAAATTATATTCATAAGGTATCTGTATAAAATACAAAAAAAAATAAATTGTTTATTTATTCAAAACTAATGATAATTTTAATTTTCATAAAAATCATCTCCAAAACCACATTTGATTATTTTTGCTTTCGCGGATCGGATTTGGCCATTCTCGTATACCTCAAAAATTAATTGTTACATTCAATTAATTCATTATTCGTAAATTTTTAAGCGAAGTAACTATAAGTACTCAAACCTCGCGTCAAGCTTTTATATCATACAAATTGTGTAATGACGTTATAGGTTGATAGTAAAATTTTGAAAGGAATAATTTATTTTATAATTTTTAGCGCGTTTAAATTAGAGCTTATTGTTATTTTTTTACATTTATTTTATTGCTACTATTAAATCAAACTGCAATCATAAGATAAAAAAAATTAATATACAACACCTAACTAATGTGTTTATTTTCTTTAAATAGTTTATTTTTATAAATTTGTTGTGTTGTTGTTTGTGTAAAAACAGGATATTTACGTTTTGAATATAAAGTTTTTTTTTTACAAGTATTCTGAAAAATACCAAATAGGATTCGGTTTACTCATTTAGAGAGATTATTAGATAAAGGTCAATTGCATATAATAGCACCTTTTTGTGTCAGGAGTTAGAAATGTCTTGATCCATTATAATATTTTTACCTGGTACATATGTGGTAGCGCCCCAAGTAAGTATTACCATTCCAGAATGGTGATAAACATGTAGGAACGATACTTGGTTAAACTTCTTGCGTAAAATGAAGAATATCTACAACATAATAAAACATCAAGTTTTTTTTTTTAATAAAAATAAACAAACAAGCAGACGGGACACCAGTTAAATGATCACCCCCATTGACATTTGCAGCGCGAATGGAGCCACAAATACATTACCAGCTTTAAAAGGAATAAGGGGTGAAAAGGAGTAGACAATAAGGAATGGAGGAGGGGATAAGCTTTTTGGCTCTCTCATTCACCATAAGAAACACAACTATATTGACTACTTCACGCCGATATTTTATAAAAGTGAGGTACTGCCACAGTTGAGGTAGCCCATATACGTGCCCATATATTGCAGGAGAAATCTTTGAAAGATACTCGATTCCGTAAATAATACCAAATGTATTATTTCTTGTTTTGTTGAGGAAAGCTGCAAGCAATTTAATTTCATGAAGAAATCATGAATATATGCAGAAATACAAATAATAATATTGTTTTTAAAGTAAAAATATATCACATACAAAAAAAATCAATTATTAAATACATAATTATATTATATTTTATTCTTGTTTTATTTTGATTTATATTCTACTACACTCAACTTCCACTACACTACGTTAGTAAAATATTTAGATTTACATTATTAATAAAAATATCTATTAGTGATGCCAAGACGAAAATAAGTAGTCCTTAATTCGAACAAAACTAAAAGTTTATTTATAAATAACAAATTATATTACTAATAACCAGAAGACTTATATGTGTAGATAAAGAAGTAAAATAATGTCGAGTAAATTAAATCGATCTGTTTGAATTTAATTTTAAAATTTTCGAACTAAGTTAATACGAGTATTTAACCCTTTACCGCATCGTGGTTCATATATGAACCAAACCGTACTATCGTAAATATTTTAAAATTTTAAACAAATTTATCTATTTTATGCATACTGTATCAAATTCGTCCCGTATGAGTTTTATTTTATGCATACTACTGCCATCTATGATTAAGTTCAACAAACTAAATCGTTCCTCAAAGTCAACGGACAGGTACCGACAGGCGCGGAGTGTATTGGTGAAATTTAAAATTCTATAAAAAATATAAAACTGAGTGTTATCGCGTGCAAATAAATACTACAGCAAAGAAAGTATTCTAAATATTATTACTAAGGTAAGTTTTTATTATTTTTTCAAATACTTATTACTAAAAAGTAGTTGTAATTGAATGGAACAAATTTGGTACAACATGCAGAAATATTCTTACCTCGTATGTACCTTATTTGATGCAATAAATGTGCTAGTTTTTTTAACTATTTATCTTGCTTACTTACTTGTTGCGTTTCTTGTAGACATTCGAAAAATTTATTACAGGTACCTTAGTAACATGGATCCAAGTCGATTTTTTGGACGTATACAAACCATTATACAACATTTTCCTGAAGGTAGCAGCGATGAAGATTTGTCTGATGAGGAAAATGTTGTAAGGAGAGCTCAAAATTTACCTCCTCTATATATTGCTGAAACTGACGAATCCGACTCGGAAACAGACGATAGCACTCCCTTGTCCGAATTGGCATCTTCATCAAGCAGAAGCGCTAGAGCTGAAAAGCCTCGATGGAGAGACGGGTTTTTAGAAAAAAATGAGGCTGAAATAGCATTTCATGGTGATATAAATTTGCCTATTGAAATTATGAATTTAGAAACTCCGATTCAATTTTTTTAAATATTTATTCACGGACCAAATGTTTAAGTATATAGAAGAAGAAACCATAAGATATTCTTTTGAAATACGTCCCGAAAAGATTTTGCATACTACAGCCAAAGAAATCGAACAATTTGTAGGCATGTGTCTTTACATGTCAGTTGTGCAATTACCGTCAACAAGGCAAGTACTATTCCTGAAGGATTAAATTATAAGCTTTTTTTTGACAACTGGTACACTTCTCTGCCCCTACTGATTTACCTATCTAAAAAAGCAATTTTACCCTTAGGTACAATAAGGTCCAACCGTATACCAGGTTACAAAGTTCCTGCAGAAAAAGATTTAAAGAAAAATGGAAGAGGTACAAGTGTTGAGAAAATGACAACTGTAGAAAATGTAGATATTTCTATAATAACGTGGTATGATAAGAAAGTCGTGACCTTGGCTTCGACATATGTCGGGAGCAAACCGTGTTCTGAAGTTCGACGTTATAACAAAAAAGAAAAGTCTTACCAAATTATACCATGTCCAAATGCAGTGATGACATATCATAGGCATATGGGAGAAGTGGATTTGTTAGAAGCTCTTCTAAGACTTTACAGAATCCAAATAAGATCCAAAAAATTTTACCACCGCATATTTTTTCACATGGTCGACATGGTGACAGTGAACGCATGGTTATTGTATAGGCGAAAATTTGACCACGCTGAGTCGTGGCTGCCTTTAGCAGATTTTAAGTGTGCGGTAGCTGATGCTTTGTGTTATGCTAATAAGCCAATCACTACTAGTAAACGTGGGCGACCATCTACTAGTGTGATGGAAAATAATATTTAACAGAAAAAATTGAGAGGATCTATTGCTATTATGCCATCCCGGGACATCAGACTCGATCAGCTAGATCACTTGCCTGTCTGGTCTTCTAGGCAGCGTTGTAAGGTACCAGAATGCACCGGAAGATCACACGTGGAGTGCCAAAAATGTAAAGTAAATCTGTGTCTTAATGACAAAAGAAATTGTTTCTTATTATTTCATACTACATAACATTATTATCTTCGTTTTTTTCTTTTAATTTCTGCATAATGTACCAAATTTGAACCAAAGAGGAAAACCTACATTTTTCAAATGATAACCATTAAAAATAAAATTCCTTAAACATGTGTCGTTTTATTTCATATTTCCTATCATATATATATTTTTTGAAAATAAATAAAAAATCATGCGTAAAGTAAAGGGTTAAATCAAATCGTGTGAAGTTTTTATAATAAGTCTAAATTATGTAATAACGTTATAAATTGATGACAAAATTTTTAAAGGAAAAGTTTATTTTATTATTTTTGCACGTTTGAATTATATTTTAAATTTATTATTTCCTTATTTTCATATTTAGAATAATTTTAAAGTAACTTTTTCGTGGAAACAATAAAATTAACTATTTATTTGTTATTAGGCTATTTCCTTATTGCCAAATTAATTGTTATATGTACTTAAAATATTTGGACAGTTTTAATTAAAATTTGAAAATAATGTTACCTCTGGTAACATTATTTCAAAATTTTATTAATCGAGCAGAATTTTTATCACAGCCGCAATTCATTGTAGACTTGAGTATATGATATTAATTTCAACACGATGCGTCCATGCATTTCTAAGAAAAAAGTCTTGATAGCCAGACAGACAGACAGACGGACAACAAAGTGATCCTATAAGGGTTCCCTTTTTCCTTTTAAGGTACGGAACCCTAAAAATGATACTATTATATAACAAAATATAAAAAAAGCCTTACTGTATCAGCGAGATCTGCAATTTTTGATAAATAATAGTAGTAAGCAACCGCCGCTGCACCCAAAGCATCTTCAGACTCTGAGTAGTCTACCGGTTCACAAAGGAACTTATACCTCGTAAATACTTTTAACGCCTGAAATAGTCTAAAAGTTTAACTGCTAGTAGTAATGAGAGAAATTCCGAGACAACGAGAAATTTAATTCAAAAGACAAAAATTTTCGGGCTTTTATCATTAAAATTGCCATGCTAAAATTCAATAAACCAATGACAATTTCCAAAATTTTAGTATTAGAATAACCTAGTAAATTTCTTTAAGTCAATTAAAGTTGATGTGACAATACTTACACGAATAAAAATATATCCACAGCCAAAAATTTGTATCGCATTATAAATAATCATTATTCTATCTAAATTATAAGGTTGTCGATTCTTCATGAATTTTGGACCCCATTTAAAGACAAATAGCAAATAAACTGCTAAAATTGAAAGGCCTTCATATGGCCTAGCAACTAGAAACCATCCCTTCGTATTTGGAACTAAATGAAATAATAATAAATAATTAGAACATAAATTTGTTATTTTTACCCAACTATAGGTAAGTAAAAAGGAGGGTTATAATTTTGACCGGTATGTATCTTCTAATGTAGTTTATAATATAGTTTTCACTTTGCCCGATTTAACTGAGCATTATTCATGATGCCATTTCATATAGCCCAGATTAATCACTTTGCTTATAACAGATACACCTGAATATTGGAAATAATTTCAAAAATGATGTCTCAGATGCAAACCTAACATATTTTCTTTTTGTGTATGTGAAGCCTAAAAAACTATATTAAATGAACTCGTCCGTCGTTTCAATTTCAAATAAAAAATATCTTACTTTTTAAAGCGTGATTTTTCAGTAGATGGATTTTAGTTTTTAGCTTATTTTATTACTATAACACTTACTTATGTTAATGTATGTTAATGGAATTTTGGTGGTATGGACAATAATTATAATGTAAAATATTTTAACTCATTTAACACATTGTATGCATATTACATACATATAGTTTATTTTTATAAATGCTTGCCACGAAGCAGTTATGAAAACAATTACTTCTTCAAGTATCTATATTTTATAAATTAGTCGTGTTTATTTTACCAGTTTGTCGGCATTACTGATTTGTATACCCATGCCAAATTACAGCTTTCTAATACTAAGAATCTCGGAGCTGAACTGCGAACAGACAGACATATAAATCATATACGCTCCACGCTTTTTGAATAAGTCATTTAAATAGATATCATTAAAACTAATTGTTTTAATGATAAATTAGCCCACTCGAAGGGTTTACTGGAAGCCATTGAAAAGTTCCTCTATCGGAACATATTGATTTTATCATCAGATCAAATTGGCGATATCAAAACAATCATTGATAAATAGATAGATATAACCTTTATTTAGATTCACACCAAATCAGTAGGTATAATACACAAGCAAAGCAAATTTCAAATCGACTACTCGATCGATCGAAATGATTAAAATCGACTTTCAAGATTTGTTTACTTACTACTGACAAAGTAGTATTTTAGGTACTTACAGACGAAACTCATAAAAATGTGTTTTATTTTATTACAAAATAGGTAACTCACCTGCTAGTTCATCGAATACAAAATTGTATCCCATTATAGCTTTCTTAATAATTGCTGCCATTTTTATTTAACAGCTGAAATATACACTTCTATGTACACTTGGGTTTTGTTTTCTTCTATAATTAGTGTAAATAAATTAATATTGTGTCTAATTATAATCGGACAGGTAAAACTAACTTGCTTTGTTAATCGACTGCGCGATTTTAGCGACTGCCCTTTTTATATTATTTGTTTCTATTCATTAGAATATAAAGAATTTTAGGGTCACGAGCGCCGACATTGGAAGGCCTGAATCAGAGGCTCTCAAACTTTTTTCTCGTAGACCACTTTTAAAATTTTACTTAATTCATCGGGGGCTTTTTATGTATGTTCCTCGATTACTGGTTTGGTTATTTTGTTTGTATAAAACGATTATTATTTTTATATTTTACACTCTTAATTTACGAATATAGTAAGTTAGTAAGGGACAGTTTATGATTTACTTAAATAACAATAGCCCAATGTCAACTGCTTCTCACCATTTACAAAATACTGGAGTTCTCCTTGTGTTTACTATCAGCTCCAATTTACCATATGCATTGTGGCGAGTAAAGTGTGTTATTGAGTAGTTGCCTACATCGATAGGTAAATTTTCGCGTTCCTGCATTTTTTTCACGCCAACGTGGCCCCCCGTTGAGTCTCCCGTGAATCACTGGGGGTCTACCTGGACCACTTTGGGAATCACCGCTCTAATTGTTTATACATCGTGGCGCGTTCTTTCGTAAAAATATTTTTTGACATTTTATGACAGTATCGAACAAACGAAAATATGCAAAATAATTCTTTAGGGGCTAGAGCGCAAGGGACAGGCATAAAATAAATATTTTTAGTATAAGTACCTACTTGTTTGTATTTATTTGGAAACTAGCTGCTCCTCGCAGTTTCACTCGCGTTACTGCTTCTCTCCTATGAGTTGTAACGTGATGTAAACTTCGTCAATAAACGGGATAATCAATGTAAAAATATTTTTCAAATTGACCAAGTAGCTTCATAGTCTATTCAATGCAAACAAACGAACAATAAAATCTTTCCCTTCATAATAGTAGTGTAGATTATGCTAATTTATCATAGTGCCCTGAGCTGACGCTTGAGAAACTTAACAAATTATTTTATCAGCTCGATTCGCATTTTCTGTGTACCTCGTTTCACGTACGTATGTTGGTTTGAACACGAGGCGAGTCCGAACTCGCGCATGATGCGGTTGAGTAAACAAGACTTAAAATATCGAATGTAAATGATATGAATGTATATTGTTATAATCTTATTGTATGGTTTAAAGTATTAACCGTTATTTATTTGTTTATAATCTATTTGTCTTTATTTGACTTATTTGAATAACAAACACATCCCGAAAGAAAATTACGACTCTTCGAACAATTACACTGGTTCAGTATACATATTTTCAACTATATCAAATATACACATTCGGTGTGAATTAAATTAAACAAAAAAATATATATAAGACCAACCCACCTATGCTTCGAAAATATAACTATGTAAATAGTGTTTTTACTTATAGCCAAAGTGCACATTTGCGAAAAAAAATAGTCATCAAAGGGCACACCAAACGATGCGACGTCTCAGCCCTCCATAAACTCAAACAAGTAAACTAAAAAGTAAAAAATAAATATTTTCTACCAATGTGGTGAAGTCGGTGCCAGGTAAAGAAACATTCCAAGTCGGCGCCATGTAAAACCTCTTAAGTGTTATTTACTGGCACCGATTTCAAAATGTTGTAGTAAACATTTATTTTATGCCTTTTATGATTCTACAACCTGAATCACACATTCAAACCCTTATTAAGTATTTAAGAATGTAGTTAAAGACCGGTAATTTTTATATTCTACGTATCTAAAATTTTTATTTAAAATATATTTGTATCCTGTTCTTAATTTTAAATGATTATAATAATCTTTATTAACGAATTATCGTAACATTACTACAAAAAATATATCGAAACGAACTTAGAAACAGGGCTAAATTTTATCACGAAACAGCGTTCAAACAAGAGATTCGCAAAAAAATATTATTAAAATAAAATCTCACTAAAAGTAAATAATTCATGCATTAAATTACTGACGAAATACCAGTATTCATCTTACAAAAGTTTCAGAATGATAACATGTTTAGTTATGTATTTAAAACATCTTGAAGTCAAGAAAGCCTTAAGATGCCGAAATATGGTACATTTACCTTAACAAATGATAAAAATGTTAAAATGTATGTATATTCAGAATTAAATATCTTGTTGCTAAGTTATCTCTGGGGTTCTAGTCACTAGTTTACTTGTAATTATGAATATATTTGTGAGGTAAAGAAGAGCGATCTATCCTAGAGAGAGGGAGGGTGCGTACTGCCGATATATAATAAGAACTGATCAACGAACTACCATAAACAAAATACAGAATTATTTAATTTTATGATATATTTTCAAACACTTGTAAACTTATTTAGTTACATTATATCGTCGTAGTCTATTAATTAAAAAAAAAATAAGTTTCATATCAAAACTTACACCAAATAAAACAGTAATGTCTTAATGGTAAAAATATAGTAAATAACATAATTTTCTGATTCAGAAACATGTTTATTACAGTTTTCTGTATTATATTGATTACATATTATTTAAAATTAATTACAAAAAAATGTTTCAGAAATTATTTCTAACTGTGCCACAATTTTCATTTATCATTAGAACTTTGAAAATATGTCTTTCCTGTGTGGCTCTTTTCAGGAAAGTTTCATTACATTTACGACTGTAAATATTTATATAAAATTTTTCCAGAATAAAACCTTTATTTTTCAGATAGTTGAAAAAGGTAAAATAGTCACCTCTCTAATTTTGACCCGTATAGAGAACATTATAAAAAGCAAAAAAAAAACATTTTTTCTTTCTTAAAATTGCCATTTATTCACTGGTTAACATACATCTCTATACACTTATAATTTTATAAATACCTACTGATTAAATAATAATTTTTAGCATAGTCAACAAAAAATAAATATTAAAACTAGTTATAGTTAGCTGCCTAATTCCGTCCACAGGGTGAACCCGTCTTCTCGCAATCACAGGCGATACAGTATAGTTAAAAATTTGATAGTGGTGACGGTAAAGGAAAATAAGGCTCTTACAATATCACACAGGTGCCATAAATCAATATACAAATGAGGTAAATAATGGTTAAAATCCCGTTGTGTTTTAAAAGCAAAATGTGAGTTATAAGATTTATTTAAATTAAATGTAAAATTTTGTTACTTACAATGTTTTAAGACTAGTAAATATGTAATTTAATTACCGCGTAAACGATTTCTGTAATATGTAGTAAAAATTTTTTTGATCTTATAAGTTAATTACATGAAAATTGTTAAATGCAAAATTCCGTCTATTCTTTGTGGGGCTAAATCGTCGTATAACGTATTTGACCTATTTCAAATGTTACAATCCTTTTTGGTATTTTTATCATTTCGTTAACATTCACAAAGTATAAACTATTGTTCTCACAATTCTACGATAAGAATGATTAGCCTGTTAATTAATTTTTATTAGATATTTTTTTTAACTTTTACATTATTACATAAAAAAAAAGGATCTTATAAAAATAAATATTTACCACCGAATTAAAACGTGTCGAAATACCCCATTTATACAACTTTTACTAATAAAACGCGATTAAGACATTATTTTTTATTTTTAAATGTATAGGCATATATAATTAAAGAGAGTTTTTTACTCATCCATCTTTAAATCATGAGTGTTTTGTAAATCTGAAGATTTCTATTGAATCTTCACGTAAGACCGTTTTGCTCATTTTTGAAGGACAAATCCCTCTGGTGACAGAGTCTTTAAAAAATACTGATAAAAATAAAGTATTATAACTGAAATTAAAAGTTGAATAAATTCTTTTTTTGTGTAAAACTATTACATTTATGATAAACCAATTAAGTTTAATCCAGCCAAGTTTAAACGAAAAAGTATGCCGGAATTAGGCCACCTGAGTAATATATGTTTGTACTTCTATACTACTCTACTAATACATATATCTGTACGATTATTATATAATTCTATTAATGTTTGGAAATAACTATTATATTTTATTTATAGGATATAACTAGTTCACATCAATAAACTTTGTGAAGCAAAATTATGAAAATAGTTGTAATATAAATTATATTATACTGCATGGAAAACGTCACGTAGATTTAAGTAATTAGGGATAACTAACCTATTACTTAATTGAAGTGAATAGATAATTTGATCAATAACGAACGGATTTTATTTACAACTAAGGGGTTATAAACCTTAAGTAAATATATAATTATGCTTAAGGTATAGCAACCTTGATGAAACGTTTTCTAAATAATTCAGTAATTGGTTGTTCGTTGGGGTATTCAATAAGCTTTTCTTTATTGGGAATGTAAGAAAATCCATCAAAGTGAGTGAATTCTTTGGCGATATGATCCTCAAGTCGGTGTATGCGGAAAGGTGTTGTAACTGCCATGAGGTTTTCTAAAAAAATATATATACAATTTTTTATTACACCTTATTGGTAAATGTAGTAAGATATAAATAAATAAATAAATAAAATGGTAACATTGAATTAAAATATTTACGGCACAATTGCATATCAAAAGTATTATATACTATACATGAAAAAGGACAAACTTCCTACCATCCCACCTCAAAAACTCCCGTATTTATAATAGAAGTACCATTCAAATCATTTTTAACACTTAAACATATTTTTAATCATTCATATTTTTTACAATTGAATCAATCTTAGACCCGACAGCATGTCTAGTCTTCTGTGACATATATAATTTTGTTATTCAATATTACGTATCATATTTAAAGCAAAATTTCATTTTAAAACTGAACATTGATTATCCGTTGATTATCTGTCCACGGCGATAAGCAATACTGTGTCAAGCTATATGGACATCATTTTAAGAAAATGGCGTCTAAACATGTTAAATCTATTTGTATTAATTTTTTTTCAAGAAGTATATATCTATCTTTTCTATATGTTTTGATAAAATGTATAATAAATTGAAAGAAGATTGATATATTTAATGTTTATCTCACAAAGAGTTATTCAAATATTTGAGATAATTGTATACATTGCAAAATATGAAACACACTTGAAATTGGAAACATTAAATTAACAAACTTTTTTCCATATTTATTTAGTTTAAAGACTTTTTATGGTTTGACACATTATTGCTTATCAGCATCCAAATATTACTAACACAATCGGTTCGCGCGAACATCGTTCAAGGCACTTCACTTTTGTTAAATTTATATATCACCGGGTTCCATGCGATTAAATTGTCGGCCGATTGTGTTAGTGTATGCTCCCAGCATTATAATAAAGAAATATATTATTTACCTTGAGCGACATATCTCTCTGACTGATCACCAGCAATGACGCGATAGAAGGGTTGATCCCGGCCAAAATACAGATTTTCATCTATGGGTATACGCAAGTGCTTCCCGTCAGGTTCCCAGCCGCGGATGATGCACATGTAGTTGTATACTTTATGGTAACATATCATGCCCACGGCGTATGTCACCGAACTACGGTGTTTCTTGACTGACACCTACATTTTTAACCATAATTATTTTCATAATAAAAACTTTTGTCATCTAACATATTTTTTATAATTTCATGACAGACGCGTTGGCGCAATGGTCACTGCAACTGACTAAAGCGCTAACGGTCGCGGGTTCGATCCCCGCTCACGGCAAACGTGTGTATTGGCCATACAGATGTTTGTCGTGGTCTGGCTGTTTGTGTTAGTGTTGTGAGTGTTTCCGGACCCCCGACACAAGGTCATGAGATCTTAATGGGGGCCGTTGAGTGTGATGCGTTATTATTATGCGTTATTATAAAAGCAGTTAATAATTAATTAACAATTATGTAACTTGATTGTAAAATCGTTAATGATTTTTCATATCATTTTATCAAACTATAGTTTATCATTTTAACATTTTAAATTTTTTGTTTAAATCTCATATTGGCAAATATAGTGTCAAAATGGATTAAATCAATCAAAATTATGAAAACTAAAATTGAGTAACTATTATGTTAATTTAACTTTACAATAATTATATTTTCATTTATATATGATATAATATATTTATAGTTGAGAGATTAATACATTCATCAATATAAAAATATTGTCGGAGACTGGTGCTTAGGCGACATTATTAGCTAGACCTGCATTTCTGAGCACCAGTTCTCCACCATATTATATACAATTTATTACATATAAATAAAATAAAATCAATGTTATTTGTTTGTCTTCAATGCAGTCGGAAACCATTGATCGGATTCTGATGAAACTTTGTTGGGTGTTCTGGCACAAAAATCGATATACTTTAAGTGAGATTAAATACATTTCACAACTTACTTTGTGATAAGAAATTTTCGGGGCGTCATTTAAATTTGCTAACGCCTCGATTAACTGAAGATGTAACTCACAAATCTGCAAGAATAAAAAAGCAACATTACATACATAGCATTTTTCTTACAATTATTGAAATATAATATATTTATATATATTTACATATTTCATATCTAATGTCGTCTTCAAAACAGGATCTGCGTGCTCTACCAAATATGGCAAGAAATTTTGGTATGGATTGTGAGTTATTTGCCTCCTCTCTAGGAAATCCAAAATATGAATGGCATTTTGAGTTTTACTGTAAATGAAATTATTAAATGTCAATACATTTTCCAGTTTTAAGTTAACTAACAGTAATCAGATATTTATTTACCAATCTCTAATAGCGCCTTTCGATTTCATATATGATGAGTAAACATATTGTAATAGTGAATCAGGGAAATACTCATATTGACTGTTAACACTTTGAGAAAATGGGCACCGCCTTTTAGGTTTTAAGTCTCCAGTGATGAGATCGACGGTATATAAAGGTGCATTCGGTTCGTCATTATTCTGCCATTCCAAGAACAAATGATTCGGAAATGCAATAAGCTCGCATTTCACGCCGAGCCTTTTTGCAATAGCTTGGTAAATAACTGCATATGTAATAATGTTGCCGTTACTTTCATCAATCACCTGTAACATTTAACAACATATTTTTAATATTATAACTAAATTATATCTTCGTTCTTATTATTACAAGTAACATTTTCTATCAGAATTTTATATGTGTAAGTAAATAAATAAACATTTCACAATCAACAACCCCCATTAAGATCACGTGTGTTGAGGGGAAAAGATATTGAAAGCCAATATAAATAGTAATCAACTGTGTGGTAGGTTTGCTACTTTAATCTCAGATGATCAATAATTACAAAAAAAATTAAATTACTAAGGTTCTGTTCCACTGATAAAGTCCCTGATAGCTTAATAGTAATGTTAGCATGTAAACTGCTATGTAAAATTAAAATATCAGATGGATAAAGTTGCTGGTACCTTATCAGTCCATTTAAGTTGCAGTTAAGGTTTTGTCTAGATGTTAAAAATCCTTGTAAACTATACTATTCATAAAATGAACCAATGACAAACCTGTGTGGTCTTAGGTCTTAGGTTTTACCTTGTATAATTGAGTAGTAAGTAAAATATTTCATATGTGCCTACAAATAAAAAGATATCATGTATAAATTGACAGACACGTTGGCGCAGTGGTCACTGCAACTAACTCAAGCGCTAACGGTCGCGGGTTCGATCCCCGCTCATGGCAAACGTCTGTATTGGCCATACGGATGTTTGTCGTGGTCTAGGTGTTTGTGTTGTGAATGTTTCCGGACCCCCGACACAAGGTCACGCGAACTTAATGGGGGCCGTTGAATGTGATGCGTTTATTTATTTATTTATTTATTATAAATCAGTTTAAAACCTTAGTTGCCATTCTGTCAAATTATAAGTTGTGGATAAATTTATGTGACATGTATATAAATTTATCCACCACTTATAATTTATCAGGGATTTTGATAGTGAAATGGAAAACATATTAGCAACCTTTATTCATTGCCTAACATGTCAGATAACTATCTGGACCTTTATCAACACCAGTGAAATAGGCCCTTCATGTAGACAGTTAAGAGACAACCATTAAAAGTATGCCTAACATTTCTTATTTTTAGCATTAATAAACTTACTTTTGATATGTTTAAAGTGTTCACTTTTGTGCTTGGTGAAATAAAAAAGTTTTCTGACTTGTAAATTACTTGACTTATTGCAAGTAATATTTGCTTTTCGGAGCACTTTGCATTATCTTTTTGTCCGCTTTTCTTGGAATGTATCTCTTTTAGAACATTTTTAACTTTCGTTACTAAACCCTGGATCTAAAAAAGAATAATAAAATTTTATATCTTAACTATAATTGTAAGAGCAAATATGAATTATTCTGTAGTATTGGTCTGTTACACTTTCATGCCTCAAATACTCAACATAAAATCAGTAATGAAATTGATCTTCATGAAATTTTGCACACCAATTATCAGAGGTATAAAAAAGGACACAAAATACTTTACATCCAGAAGAAAAAAGTATTATTCCCAAAAAATAAAAAAGTAAGTTTAAGATGCTCATCTGACATAACAATATCTACATTAATGGGAGCAAAGCTGTGGCAAGTACTAAAATTTATTATAATTCATGTTCTTTCTAAGAATTAATAATAAAATAAATGTATTACATTTATTATTATGTGGTAATGATGCCATTCAGAGGAAACAGTTATAACATTGCATATTTAATAAGTATTTTTATTATGCGTTAATTGTAATAGTACTAATAGATTTATTATATAATTAAATTATTTATATGCAGTCTTCCAATATATATTGTGATAAAAATATATTTCATAAATATTGAAAAAGTATATAGATTTATTATATACATTTCGAAATTAATAATAAAATATAAAAAAAAATATTTTTTTTACATAATTATAAAAGACAATTTACCTTAAATTCAACTTCTTCATCATTGTATAAAATAGTGGGATCTACCCACTGCACGAAAAACGTAATAACAACTTCAGGGGTCAACAATTGCCTCATGTTCAATTGTACCCATTTAATAGCAAGATATGTTTGAATCAAGTGACGTAGAACGATTTTTGTGTAATATATAGTAGTTAATGTATACAATGGTCTGAAAAATATTTTAATTTTAATTTTTATCTATCAATAACCAATAATACTATTTTATAACGATTATATTGTTTTATGTAAAAAATAAATAATAATTATCACATTATGTGGTAATCACAGTAAAAATTTACAGATACTACAATATTAGACATAATGTTAATTTTAAAACACTTACTTTACAATTGTCAAGTCATCTAAACATGCATTTCCTTTTTTGACAATATTTTGTAAAATATTAATTGTATAATAAAAGCTTAAACTTGTCTCAGTTGCAAATGAAAAGAAGCATCGTATATCTTCAAGTGACATTTCATTAACACACCTAAAATGTTACATATAAAATTTGTATTACAATTTGGTCACCACAAGAAATTTTCTAATTGTGTATATTTAAGGAAAGTTCACAATGATTTATGCTTTGCATTTTATTTTCTAAATAAAAAACACTGTCAAAAAATCAACAACACAACAACTGAAGCACATTAGATAAATGTACAAAAGCGACACCATTTTCAGATTAAAAATTAAATATCTATTTTATTTTTATTAAGAGGTTTAGGATACAATATATAAAAATGAAAAATCATATTATTAAAAATAAAGGACTGTTTGTCTGATTTCTGTGTAGTTATGATTAATTGTATTAAAACTCACCAAAAAAATTTTGGAGACAGAGAAACAAGTTCAATGTATATTTTTCGTTTTAGTTTATAGTATTGAATTACTTCTTTCAACCAGTTACAGTCAGTTTGTTCTTCAACAACTCTGACAACATCTTTTGGCACTCTGCATCATACAATAAAATTATATTCGATATAATAACAAATTATAATTCATAATCAAACGAATGAGAAAAATCTTACATTTCAGAATATTTAATTTTCCAAAGATAATCATTATTGATTACAGTTTCATGAAATTGTTTACATGTAATGGAAAATCTGATAATCTCTCGTGGGTCATTCTTTGCCAATATTAATAATATTATTTCATCGGGTAAGCATGTAATTTTTGTAGTAGAAGGAATATTCATGTTATTGCCTTCCATTTGTCCTGAGCTTATTTTTAAAATACGTACTGCAAATTTAAGTACACTAATACTTGTTTTTCATCATTTAAACACTCATGAATCACAAAGAACCGACTTCTAAACACTTTTATAAGAGCACAAATGTATTAACAATTATAAATATTTACGAATTCGGCTCAACACCCGAAAATTCTAAATGGAGAAGATAAAATATATTACGATACAGATTAAACATCAGAAAATGTTAAAAGTTAAGTCACAGAGGCTCGAGTAAAGTGTACTACAAACAGATGTGAACTTGAAATTGACAAAAAAATTAACAGATTGGAACTTAGATAATTAAATAATAGTCTGTACAATTAAAAAATGGACTAGTAACGGCCACCACAACTCGCATGGGACCAGTGCTTCGTTACAGCAGGCGGAGGCTGCTCTCACTCCACATTTCCAGAATTACCAAAACACTCCAGAGATAGAATAGACAAGTACCAGAAAAAGTTGGGGTTAGCCGATTCGGACTTAATTTTTAAATAAGAATATATTATATTTTAAAATAAATAAATAAACAATTTTCTTTTTATAACATGGTCACCCTATGATATGAATAGCCTAAGCAAAAACAAGCCAATTTATCAAATACTGTAATGGCGGTATGACAACATATTGTTCAGGCCGCTAGTTGAGGCTAGACTGTTCATTAATGGCCTATTAAGCTTGTTGAGTGCGACCTTCGACCAATAAGTAATTGGACGCGTAACATACACAATTCTACGACTGAAATTTTTAGCCATTTTGACGGGCGGCGAGGAAATCTATACGTTAAAATTATTGCACACATACTCAAAATTATTTTACATAATTACAAACTCATATAAAAATAAAAAATCAACTCTAGTAATTACTAAATGACATATAATATAGAAAAATAAATTAATGTCATTTCATGTATGTCTAATTTTTATTTGTAATAAAACCATAATTCAATGGTGTCTCTTATTTATCTATATCACTAAATAATATACGTACTAACATGTTAAATACGTACGAACAGTTACTAGTGTAGGTCTTACACTATTAAGTATTTAAGGTGATTTTTCATACAAACGAAACCACTTTTATCCTAAAATATGCTTTATCGATATATATATTTATATAGATTCCAAATCGATTTCATAATTGCATAAAAAACTCATATATTTATTACACCGAAAGAACATTAAACATTACGTATGAATAACTGAATAAAGTACGACATATATTTACTTCTTTTTACATACTATAGACAGGGTTCCGGGAATATAATTTCGTTTATTTTCTTTTTTACTTTTTATATAAAAATATAAAATATATTTTATCGATAGCGATAAAAACAATTAAAAATTGGTCAATAGTCGCGGTACACTTTAGAGAAATTTTGAACCTTATTCTTTAATACGCAAGATAAAAATTTTGTTTTCTTTTAATTCTTTACTTCACTTTACCTTTACTTCTAGGTGATAAAAATATTTTAACCTACCAAACGCTTTCTAACTTAATTGATATTTTTTTGTTACATATTTCTAAACTACTATCCACTGCCAATTACGAAAGTAATACTTTACGCCAACTTTATCGTTGACGTTGCAATGAAAACATTATATTGCGTTATGGAAAATAATATCATACCCTCTCTGTCCAAAAAGACACTAATTGCTTTGTATTTTTTCGAGTCCACTCAAAAAAAATCTTAATTTTTTTCTTATAATTAAGAGAGTACTTTACTGCAATGTTGTATTAAGTTATTATATGTTTAAATTCCTAATTTATGAATATGAAACCCAGTTTTGAAATAGTCTCGAAAGTCTCGTTTAGCCAGGAATTTTGAGACCAGATCAAGTCTTGATATTTTTTCCGAGACTCGTAAATGTAACGATACTGAAAGCATTAATGTTGACGAATTTGACCAATTTGTGTGCATATTGTTTACAAGTGTTGATGTTTTCTTTTTGTTTTCGTTCGAATTGATGTAAAATAATTTTAAGTATGTGTGCAGTAAGAGCGGAGATGGCCTAGTGGTTAGAACACATCGATATCAACCGATGATTGCAAGTTCAAACTCCGGCTAACACCGCTGATTTTTCAAGTGCTAAATTTGTGTTTAAATTCATCTCGAGCTCGGCAGTGAAGAAAAACATCCTGAGGAAAACTGCATGCGCTGGGAGAAATGCTAACACATGTATAACCAACCCGCAGTGGAGCAGTGTTGTAGATTAAGCTCCAAAACCTTTTCCTTAATAGGAGAGGAGGATTTTGCTCAGCGGTGGGATATTTACAGGCTGTTAATTTACTCTACTTTTATGTGTGCAGTAATATCAATCTATATAATAATAGACTACCTCGCCCCCGTCAATTAGCTGAAAATTTTGATCATAGAATTGAATACGTTCTTAGACCATTAAGCATTGGTTAATGGTCTATACGTTACACGTCCAATTGTTTAATGGTCTAAGTCCGTACGCAACGAAAACGATTTTGATATTGTTGAAAATCGAATCCTGAGTAATATAAATGCATGAGATTATTTGATTATAAGATTTGCTAAGGAAAACGGTCGTATAAGATGTGACCATTTGCTTTATGGTTTAAATTATACTGTTTCCACTCTGTTACATTTCTTAGCTTGTTATGAGTTCACAACCATTGAGGTACAATTTATGGCGGCCTCGAAGAGCCATCGCTATATACGAAATTGACATTTGACATAGATAATTTACATTACATTAATACATTGTCGAGTTTTGAATAGTTTACACTTCATCTATTTTCCATTTTTTTATTGAGGTTATATTGAAAAGCAGCTTAATTGACTTTTCTCCAAAAAAGCTACAGTAACTTTTAGTTATTGTAAATAATAATATCAAGAATCAAGACTATTAAATAAGGTTACATCTTCACATAACTATCTTGATAAAATTAAGTAAGGTAAGTCTTTATACGTTTTCCAAATTACACTGTATTTTTCTTTCATAATATAGGGAAAATAGCTAAAAGTAGTTATTTAGTATTCAGTAATTCATTACATGGTTATTTATATGAACTAAGTCATCAGTTAAATATAACTTGCAATTATAATTTATTTTTTATGCGTTTAATTGTAGAGTTAAATTAGAATTTTAGTGAACATAGATAATTTACACGAAAGAGATGGCAAAATTAGAATTACTTCAAACTTTAACTGGGCACAAAGGTATTGTTTGGAATGCTTCATGGCACCCTCTTGGAAAAATGTTTGCATCTTGTGGAGAAGATAAAATAATAAAATTATGGAACAAAGAAAGCGAACACTGGGTTATGAAAACTGTTCTAGTTGATGGGCATCAGCGCACAATAAGAGAAGTTGCATGGTCTCCTTGTGGTAATTTCTTAGCTTCTGCCAGTTTTGATGGAACTACAGCAATATGGGACAAAAAAAGTGGTGTGTATCAAACAGTAGTGGTATCTATGTACCTCAACACAAACCAGTAAATATGATTTTAATATTTCACTAGGTCAGTTTGAATGCAATGCTACTCTTGAAGGACATGAAAATGAAGTTAAGAGTGTAGCATGGTCTCCATCTGGTCAACTTTTAGCAACTTGTGGTCGTGATAAATCAGTATGGGTATGGGAAGTCGCCGGAGATGATGAATATGTGTGTGAAGCTGTTCTTAATGCCCACAACCAAGATGTCAAGAAAGTTTGTAAAATGATAAAAAAATATATATACAAATGTTGTTTCTCCATATATAAGATAATTGTTAGAAATTTTTGTTTGTAGGTAGCTTGGCATCCATCTTCAGATGTTTTGGCCTCTGCCTCATATGATAACACCATTAAAATGTATAAGGAAGATCAACTGGACAGTGACTGGACCTGTATAGCCACATTACACTCACACGAGTCTACCGTTTGGGGCTTGGCATTTGATAAGACTGGTAAAAGACTAGCTACTTGTAGTGACGACAAGACTTTAAAAATTTGGCAAGAATACAGTCCTGATAATCAAGAGGGTGTCATTGTATCAGATAGGGATTCAATATGGAAATGTGTTTGCACACTCTCTGGTTACCATACAAGATGCATTTATGATATAACTTGGTGCCATACAACGGGCCTCATTGCCACTGCTTGTGGTGATGATATTATAAGAGTATTCAAGGAAGCTGATAACTCGGATCCTAATGCACCATCTTTTGACTTAATATGTACTAAACTTAATGCCCACTCCCAAGATGTCAATTGTGTTCAGTGGAACCCCTCTGGAAACCAGGAATTAATTTCTTGCAGTGATGATGGTGAAATAAAAATATGGAAATTTACTGAAGATTAAGAAAACAATGTTTTGAAAAAATGCAGAATAGTATTTTTAACATATAATTTTTTTTGTTCCTTTTATGTGTTGTACAGATATACAATAGATTTTGTTAATATATGTATAGATTGGAATATTAAAGGGTTAAAGTAAAACTTTTTGGTTTATTTTGTCCTTTAAGATAAGTGAAGTAAAAATTGTATAAAATAAAGTAACATTTATGATACATATATTATTAACCAGCAGGATGATTATGTGGAGTTATTGCTATCACATCTATTGTTTGTAAGTTGAATTTTTTTATTTTAGTATGAAAATCAGAAATCAATTGTCAAAATGTACTGCATTGTGGTAACAATAGATCATCGTAATTATCCTACAGGTGTAATTGTAAATTCATTGTGTTCTTGTTGCCTTATTTATTCTAATACTTTTTTTTCTTCCTATGTATGATCAAACAATAGGAAAACATATAATTTAGATTTCCAAAAAAACTTCTTATTTCAGTTTATCAATCTGATGCTTATAAAACTTGTAAGGCACCAGTTTGGGAAAAGCATTTATTTACGAAAATATTGCGCGACGCTCTCCAAGATGTCGAATGAAGAAAATTGCGGTGTCAAGCTGAATGACGTAATATCTACATTGGAAAAATTTGCTCCTAAACAACTTTCTGAAAGCTGGGATAATACAGGATTGTTGGTTGAACCATATACACCAAGGTATATTTGGTCTGTCAATGATAAATAAATTAATATATATGCGACATCCATCGTCTTGTGTCGAGAATTACAATTCACACGTTTCGTTTCGTTATTTAAAAACTTTATACGTATGATATTCGTTACTTGAAAATGCTTCAACAGATTTATTCAATTTTTTTAATGCCTGACAAAAAAAGGGTCTTATAAGTTTGACGAGTGTATCTATGCATCACGTATGAGTGTGTGTGTCTGACTGTGACAAGTTTTTAAAGGGTCTGAGCAACTTCTAGTGGTTTAATCAATTCTGTGATAGATAATTAAATAACTTAGTTGGATAACATTGACCTGATGCTGCAGCATCATCTGAAATCAGTAGGATAAATACTTCCTCACCAACTTACAGCAGAAGTATTTAGTATTTACAGTTTATATAATATTTACAGCAGAAGTAATTACGGCTCGTTGAAATGATCTCAATATATAGAATAGGGTTTTTTATTTGCAATTTTACATTATTATTTCAAAAGCTGTACTCCCCCATTAGTTCCATATAATTTTCATCAAAATCGGTTCAATAGTTTTGTTTTTAAATCAAATAAACTAGAATGTTATGGTGTCGATACACCTTTTTAAAAAAAGTTTTGTATATTTTTCGGGTACAGTACTCATTTCTTTAAACGAAAAACAAACTCATAACATTAGTAAGGAATCGGCTACAGTCATTATTATCAACTTTTCTTACAGGAATATAAATAAAATTTTGTTAACCAACGATTTGACTGAGGATGTAGCTTTAGAGGCTAAACAAAATGGATGTGAAATGGTTATATCCTACCATCCTCCAATATTCGCGCCTCTGAAGGCTGTCGTTCAAAGGTACAATTGTTTTGTATAAAATAAATTAAGAATTTATCGTTATTGTTTGTCAAAAATAGTTTTGAAATATTTGGTTTCTAATTTTAGTTCGTGGAAGGAACGAATCGTGTCCTTGTTACTGGAACACCGTATTTCGTTATATTCGCCTCATACTAGCTGGGACTCGGTCAAAGGCGGTGTTAATGATTGGCTGGCCTCTGCTTTTCCTTTTATAGATTCAGTTCCCATATTACCTGGCGATGATCCTAATACAGGGGCTGGACGGTAAGTATAGGACAGTATACATATTTTTTCCTCAGACCATACTGATTAAATCTTATATTAAGAAGTATAAAAGTAGAACTAATTTTATACATATATATAAAACAATTTTTAAAGTAGTTATGATCGTGGTATCTATTAGTTATGCGGTAGTTTAACACTTAATGAACAGAAGGTCTAGTCTGAGTTTTAAAATTGTATACGGTGCCGTTTGACTTTTAAGATTTACTATGGACAAAAAACAGTGCTCACAACGGTTTTACAACTACCATTACGTATCACACAGTTATAACTAAAGTTAGTAAGTTGTTTCGTGTATTTTGTTTTAGAATTTTGTATGTTAACTCTGGATTTAGTTTATCTGAAGCCATTAAAAATGTAAAAACTTTAACCGGCCTAAAGCATGTACGATTAGCCCTTGGGAAAGGAAGAGCTCTCTCTGATAATATAGAAAACGTGGCTCTTTGTGCTGGTTCTGGAGGTTCTGTACTAAAAAAAGTTCCAAAGGCTGATCTTTTTTTAACAGGTATGTTTGTTTATCTAAATGTTTGCAAAATTAAATAAAACGTCTCTATCCTATATTCAATACTACATATGTATGTACGTAATTATAAATTTCAAAGTTAAATTAATAATAATTACGCACTGAAACATAATGATTCTGTCCAGTAATTATTATAATACTACATTAATTTGTATTAATTTAACCAAACGTATTGAGTCAAACACGATATGAGTTTTGATATTAACCTTATCTTAATTTAAGATTGAGTATTATTATTAAATTATTATTTTTGTGTTAAAGGTGAAATGCTTCATCACGACGTTCTCGATGCAACCCAGAGAGGAATAACAGTAATACTTACCAACCATTCTGATTCTGAAAGGGGATTTTTACGCGGATTTTCATCTCACCTTCAAAGTTTGTTAGACAACAAGGTTCGAGTTCTAGTGAGTGAATGTGATAAAGATCCTTTGACAACTGTATGAGGTGTTGGCGTAATAATAAATAAATCCTTACATTAAACCATTTATTATTATGTTATGTAGTAGCAGTGTTAGGCGAGTATTAATATAATATTAAATACTTATTTGTGAGATCATTATTATAATTATTAAACAATACAAACTTTACACATCCCAGACTTTTTTTCGAACAAGATATTCAAATAATATTTATAATATCATATAATCTAGCTATAAACAAGTAACGCTTTGAGCTATAGTAGTTGGCAAGATCTTTTTATGTTGGCGCTTGGTATCCGATTTCTATTCCTGTAATCCTCTTCGATAATCGACTGTCCATTGTTGAACTGGACTGAAATGTGTATGTAGAGGTGTGACTTATCTGCCATTCTTTTTTCTATTATTTATAGCATGCACGAATTTACTTTTTCAAAGCAATTTTGTTTAAACTTTTATCATTAGTATGTTCTTGCGGGGTCTTATTTTCAACAGAAATCAATTTTCTAGAATACGTACCAGGTACCGATTTTATTTTGCAAATAGAAGAGACTGTTCCATTTTTATCATCATAATTTATGACATATTTGCTACGTTTGGATTTTGAAGACTTGTCCGGTTTTGTATTTGCATTTGATGTTTTGGCTGATTTAATAGTACTCAATTTTACAGCATACTGAAAATGTTGATTGTCTTCGTGTGATTTTATAGAAGTTTTATTTTCATTCGAACTATCTTTAGATTTAGTACTATTAGCACTTTTTGTAGTTTCATGAATATTTAACTTATTTTCGGATATATTATTCTTTAGGTCTTCCGTCTTTTTAATTTTACCGATATTTTGTTCAGTAACTTTTAGAACATCTTTATTTTCCTTTCTTTTAGACGAGCTTGTATTATGGGATTCAAACTTATTATTGTTTTTGCTAAATTTATTTTTATCGTAAGAGCGTTGTCTAACACTCTTGTCTTGTAAGTGGTCTGGGGTAGTTAATTTTTCAGTCCGACGAGGAGCATGCTTTTTTAAATGTTGACTAGTGTCTTTTAAAATTTCATTGCTTTTATCTCTGTTTAAAACTCTATGGTTTTCTTTAACTTTATCGGATATACCGTTTTTATCAATCCCTATCGCGCTTTGTGTTGTGTTTATACAGGATTTATTTACTTTAGATTCATTTGTTTCATCAATAGATATAGGATTTTTATGTCTTGAAAGAGAATTCTTGTCTGATTTTGTCTGTAGGTTAATGTATAGAGGTGATTCTTTGTTATTTTTGTCCGTTTTTATGTTACTACATTTGGAGGATTCGTTTTCTTTATTGCTCTTAACTTTCTTCAAAGATGCGGTTTTATTCCTTCTGAAAATAGAAATAAAAATAAATTAATAACAAATAATATAGTTTATAATTGATATAATACGAAAAATAAACAAATGTAAAAGTTCTTACTCTGGCGATGAATAATCATTTGTAACATTGCTTTTGACATCTTTTTGCCTTGATACTTGTTCTTTAGTTAACCTAGAAGATGTAGTGTTATTGATATGCATTGTTTTCGTTGAATCATTCCGCTTTTTCGCATTGAATCGATTTAAGTCTGATGGAATTATTTTCTCAATATCTTGTTCGATTATTGGCTTCAGAATTCTTGGTTCACTTCCTTTTTGTACTTCTCCATATATTGATCGTGGTTTTGGAGTAGGTGTAAAATTGTACTTAGGCAAAATATTTTGATATTCAGGTGCTTCATCCGAATCTGCTTCGCTGTTACAAACGCTGTTAGATATTTGTTGCACAAGTTTCACAGAATGAAATATTTCTTCTTGTAAATTATCTACACTGTTGACGATTTTTGGTTTTGTAGTATCGTCTATTCCAAAATATGCTAAGTCACTTCCTCGAAGTTCTCTTATCTTAGTCTTATTTTCTGTATGAGACATTGCAGAACTTTTCAAACTAGATGAACTGTGTTTTAAAGGTTCAGCGATTACACTTGTAGTTTGTCTGTAATTTGAGCTTCCTCGCAATTGTGGACCTGTAAATTGTAATTGAGAATGTAATATAAAAATTAAGTAAATATTTTTAAATATTTTATAATAACATTAATTTCCTGGAAAATATACCTTTACTTCCTGTCCTAAGTGAATTATCGAGGACGGTACTCAAGACGCTTGCACAGCTAGAAATCGTTTCGTTACTCTGCTGCC
This sequence comes from Hypolimnas misippus, assembly GCA_037950945.1. NCBI lineage: Eukaryota > Metazoa > Arthropoda > Insecta > Lepidoptera > Nymphalidae > Hypolimnas > Hypolimnas misippus. Next base: position 7,094,498 of record JBBEEQ010000024.1, read on the forward strand.
TTTTCGGTTGTAGTTGGCGGTTAATTAATGAAACACCACTTGTCAAATTCTTGTTTACGTCAATATGATTCGCACTATCACTAAAATTCCCAAATGCCATGTTCTCTCCTAGAAGATATGGTTTGGGTTTTGGAATTTTATTTTTGAGAATACTTTTTGTAGCTGCTGTATTCTCATCGGCATCACCAAAATCGTTACTTAAAATTTTATTTCCTTGAATACAATTTTCCGATAATTCACTTTTCTCTCCAAAAAGTGTAATAGATTTATCGATTCTCTCATTTAAAGGTACGAATGCACTTCTTCTTCTTCTAAAATCGTTTGAGGGTGGTGGTTTTTCATCGGTAGCAATAATATTCACTGTTCCAGTATCTACTGCAAAATGCAACTCTGTCTTACAAAATTCAACTTTTTTGGTCCTTCGGTCACAGTCATCAGATTTCAATGCTCCAGCTGGTTCATCTTTATAAATTTCTATAGGTAGTGTAATAGTTACTTTTCCTGATGATTTTACTGTAATATTATCTCCATTTTTTTGAGATTCTGGTATATTATTGGTTTTGGGTGGTGTCATGTCTTTGTAGGAAAAGGATCTATTTTTTGAAAGCCACTCTTTAAAAGATTCTTCTTGATTGTAATCAGTTTTTTCAGGAATGTTAGTATATTTTCTAATATTTAGGTGATCATTAACAATTTCGGACGATTTACAAATTCCACTATCGGTAGATGAGTCCATGGTGAATGAATTATTTTCAGATGATATACTCCTATTAATAGGTGCTGTGTCTTCGAAACTATAACTTTTTCGTCTATTATTCCAGTCATCACTACCGTTTAAAAGAGAAGTATATTTTAGAGTACTCAGTGCTACAGGAGCATCCAGTAGTGGGGACACTCTAGTATTGATACTATGAATTCTATGAACATCCTCTTTATTTTGGAAACTTCTTCGTAGAGTGCTTCTACTACTCGCTCTAGAATCGAGATCAATTATACTTGCATTATCTGCTGAAGATGATTCCTCGCTGGGCATTCGAATCGAATTCTTTCTTGAAGAACCTCTCCATTTAGACGGCTCGGATATGTCATAGTCATCTGGTTCAGTGACTTTGTAGTTCTCTCTTTCTATTTCACTATCAGGTGACGACTCTAAAGGTGTTGAAGATATTTCTAAAGGCTTGGACGGTAATGATGATGGTTCTAAAAAGTTATACCCAGATGATATGACCTGAAAAATATAATTATATTTTAAATTATATGCTTTCAATAATATAAATAATATTTTTTTTAGGCGAGAATTACATTTGTAAGTTTCATATTTCCTAACCATTATCTAGATAACCTTGCGAAAGCTGTGGCTGTCAAAAATAAAATGACAGTAAATTATTTCATGTGTAAAGGAATAGCAAACAAATTTTGTAAACCTATATGAAAGTCTGACAGCAAAACTTATAAGCGTAATTCTCACCAGAAAAATAAGGCACGGACGGTAAATTATCACGGCTTATAAATAGAGAATTAAAGTTCAGATTCGATGTATTTATTAAAAAAGTTAAAATCGTCCAAAAAGGATACATACTTGTCTGGAGGAGTGCATCAAGTAGGAGGAAGCGGGAGCTCCCGGCCCCGCGGAGGAGTGATAGGCGGCGCGCATCACACGCACTCTCGCGCCGGGGGCGCTCGCGTTCAGGACTTCCATTGCGCGCGCGACTTGTCGTGTCACGCCGCCTTCTATCACCTAGAAGTTATAAAATAGATTGATAAAAATTATTGATCCGAGTTGGCCGAGCGGTTAGAACACGTCGGTCTCAACCGATGATCGCGGGTTCAAACCCTGTACGGATGAGTTTTCAAGTGCTAAATTTTGTCTTTCAATTCATCTCGAGCTCGCCGGTGAAGGAAAATCGTGAGAAAACCTGCATGTACTGGGAGAAATTTAACCTTCGTGGATTAAGTTCTAAAAACCTTCATAGGAGAGGACGCCTTTGCCCAACAGTAGGACATTTACAGGTTGTTACTTATATAAAAAACTTTATTGCAATCAATGATTTAGGATCAAAATGAAAAAAAAAACATTATTCTAAGGAATGAACAATTGTAGGCAAAGGCGGCCTTATCACTAAAAGCGATCGTTAACAGATAACCAGACTTGGATATTTAATGATTATGCATATAATTAATATTAATAATCTGGGAGTAAAACTCAAATGAGTTTGCAATTTACTTTAATTGTTACAGTTTACTTTTATATGTTACGAAAATGAACACAAAAAAATCCTTTTATTTTTTCTAGTCACCGTCTTATTTATAAAATATTAATTCCTTTTTAAAACCAATGTTTGCAGAGACTTAGGCTTATTGATTATTTTATTTATAAACATAGATTATATTATGCCACGTGAAATAAATGCAATAGAATGATTGTAATTACCAAACAGAGATTAAATGACTGCGGTAACAGAATATCTAATCTTGTAAATTAGATCAAGTTTGCGCAACTTGCAATGTAAACTTGCGAACGGATTGTTATTAGTAAAATGAATAAGAATCAACTTTTTAATAATTTTATAGTTATTTTATAAATGTACTACTTTTGTCTGTTTGTCATTCTCGTGAGAAAAATATTTGTTAATAGTAGGTCTATCTTTCATATATAAATTAACACAGTAGACATGAAGTATCTTTGAAAACAACCTATTTAAAAAAATAATCTTCAGTTTGTTGTGTCTACATAATGTCTAGTCGTAGGTTTTGATGTGAGTTTAATAAGCTACACATTCTCATTTCGACCTTCATTCGAAACAGGTAAGTAGATATTTATTGTTGTGAATGACGTGAACGTTGAACGCGGGGGCGAAATGAAATGGTGACTGTGATTGCGATATTTAAATTAAGCATCGTTGTAGCCGCGCAATTCACTAATAATAGTGCTACTATATATTTTTTAACAATAGACTTTAAGCATCATGACAATATAACTAGGTATAGGTTCGTATTAACCTAAACAGTAAACACTTAAAGAAACTGATATATAAATGATATATATAAAAAACAAAACCTTAATTGCTTTTCTTGAGATAATTTTAATGCTATTAATAATATTATAAAAAAAAACTTTTATAAAAATATACTAAATATGATTCAGTATATTATCTTCCACGTCCGCTAATACATTAAAAGTTGTATAAATTTTTCCATAACTATATATTTTTTAATATTGTATAATGAGTTTAGTATTCTAGAAATACCTAAAAGGCATATACTTTATCTAGTTTTTAAGCTAATCTATTTTAATTGTTATTATATTAGTCGGAAATGCGGCCAGCCTGTTACTGGTTTTAATAATGGATCAAGGTAATGTAGATATCAGATGACGTCATGAATATGCCAAATGAAAACAAAACTAAGGTCGCAACTCAGTCTTCAAATCAGTAAGCAAATAATGCCATACACTTTTTGTTTAAATACAAAACGGTCGCTTCTTACGTACGTATGTACATGTTTTGTATTCATTAGAAAATTCACACAATTTCAATAAAAGAGCAGAGTGTAATGAGCGGATGTCAGGCGCTTGGATCCCGGTAATAAGTCGATATTTGGTCATGGACATCGGTCTGGTTAATCTTGCATAGAAAAAAAACTACTCTTATAGGATGGGTGCAAAACACTTTTCTCTATCCCATACAATTGTACATAGTATTGTTATGGATAATTTGACGTCAGTTTGGTGTACTGCTACTGACTGCTGAGTTAACGGTTGCAAGTTCGATCCCCGCTCATGGCAAACATTTGTTTTGGCCAATGGTCATACGGATGTTCGTCGTGGTCTAGGTGTTTGTGTTTTGTGTGATTTCGGATCCCCCATACAGAGTCATGAGATTCTAATGGAGCCCGTTGAGTGTGGAGCGTTTATTAAAAAAAATATATGTTACAATCGTCGGTATAAGTAATTCTAGGATAGAGAAAAGTAGTCATTTAATTTAAGACAGCGAGAGTTTTTTTTTATATGTTTAAACTAAGGTGCATTTGTGTTCGTCGTGTTATAATTTTTTACACAAATTCTTGGTATTTTCAGTTATTTTCCCTTACTTATAGTAAGTACCTAAATGCCTAATTATGTTAAGAGACAATGTTAATTGTATTTTTAATCTTATTACCAGAGGGTTAATTGTCGAAAACTACCCGTAACTATTAGAGTATTTTTCTTTATTTATTTTTCGAACAAAGTACCAATCCTTGTACAAATGGGTAATAAACGTAGGTACATATTTATAATTCTTTTTTATAGCCACAACATAGCCTATGTTGACGTTTTGCTTCATTACTTGATTAGCACTAGTGAAATCTTAAGGTTATATTTTATAACATTATGACGCTATACAATCATCACTGGGATAAACACGGTTTCTAATACACAGAAGTCTGATTCATGTTATAGCTTTATATGTATTCATGAATTAATTATGTTATTATTAAAAAGAGATCGAATTTAAAAATAAATAAGTATATGAATTCACAGATTTGTGACGCATGGTAATAAAATAATTTTAATGACGAAATGTTTACGTAGCAGACATATCGGTTTATACGCGATGTGTAGAGTCACGTAAGACGAAAGTATGAATATGATGATGTTCTTAAAACTAAAACTTCTATGATGAATATGACGAAATGTAAATCAAAGTTGCAGGAAAATTAAAGTTAGATAAACGATTACGATTTATAAAAACAAGTAAAGAACAAATAAGATCATTTTGTACTTAGGAACTTGATAACTATAATGACGATGTTACGAGCGTATTATATTAAAGCCAAGAACTGTTTAACTTAAAAATCCCCTGCTTTGTAAGCACCATTGCAGATATTTTATTGCATACTTAAACAACTCATTAATACGATAGTTGCAACAAAGTTTACGATTATAATATAATGATTGCTTAAAATACAATAGCACAAGTAAATATATTTCCAGAAAAAGAAAGAACAATGCACACAAAAATAAAATATTTGGTAGGCGCAACCTCAGAACGGCCTTTGCGCAGGATTTCCGGCATATTGCACACTAACTCTTCATGATTCGTGCCAACATAATACGATCCAAACAAAGCTTGGCTAGTGATATATAAATGTCATTCGGCATTATTATTATATACGCACAATTTATAATATGTTCATCACTATTTAGTATTTTTGTTCATAACGGTTCATCTCATCCTTAAGAGCACCTAATGGGTAGATAATTAATCATTTCTATACATAAGTACCTACTTTTATATTTCTTGATTCGAAATTATATCGACAGTTTGTTGAGTCACCTAAAATATAACGGTTAATTAATAAACTGACTATTTAAATGGGAATTTAATTTTTATTTTTGAAAAACCCCCATTGGATTCAGAAATATCTGTAATAGACTATAAATACCTACATAATATTACAGTACATTTTTCGATTTATATAAGTTTCTAATTGATTATTTTCTTATTATGTAATTGATTCATACAAAAATAATATTAAATAAAAGACATCAACGCGTTTACCGCTTATAAACGTTCTTTAACAATATTTTTTATTAAATTATCTTTTTAAATTATTATTAGTTCATATGTGTGGAAAATACTTGTACCGTATGTACATATCGTCATAATATGATAACATAATGGTATTTGATAATGTAAACAAACTACAAACTTAATAAACAACGTCAAATAACGTCACATACAAATAAAATACTTTTGTATTAATGTTAACATTTTATTCTATTTTATAAAAATCAACTTAAGTATACTTTTAACTAATAATAATAATATGGTAAAAAATATTAGATCTATCACTATACGGAATCGGATTTTCCACAAGTCAAAATGTTTTCTAGTAGAAAATAGCTACGTACTATAAGAAACGGTAATTTCTTCACGTTAACGCTTTCTCCATTGATAACGACGACTGCTTCCAACTTTTATTGAATTCATTATCGCCTTTTGTGTACATCGTATAACTTACAATTAGATTTATATATTTAAGCTCGGAATTTAAACTTCCCTACGCAAAATTATTTCCGTGAATTATAATATACATATGTACCTATTTCAACTTTTATCTCGGAAAATTAATACGAATACAGCTGGTACATATACAGGCCCTATATACACGGAAGTGTCGTCCATTAGCTAACTACTAAAAAATAAAATTTCTAAACATACATAAGGGAGATTTAAGTAATCCTTAACATGGAGCATATATCTAAATTTTAACTATACGTCACTTCTCTGGACTTTCAGTATCCTAACAATATAATTTACTTTCATTTTGTAAACAACTTTTGTTGTTTATGTTATACGATGAGCATTTAATCGTGTGTACCTAAATACATATGTAGATTCTTATATACATACTTAGGTATGCCATGAAGACATTTACGTGACCGGTGTGCAAAATGCATAACAATATTCCCGTCAAAAATAAAATTCATCTAACGCAGTACCTAATGCAGTATTACAACGTAGTAAGTTTACATTAATTTGATCATATTACGTTGTATCTTAGTATTAAACATTGACTACTACTACTTAACTACAGCAATAACACACTATGTACGAAGCCTTGTAGATCTATTATTTTATTATATTCTACAAATTATACATATAAAAAAAATTATTATTATTAACAGTTTATTTCCGTGTCTTCCGCATCTAATTTATTAAAAATGTAAGTACTTACTAAATAAAAACAAAGAAACTTAAAATAACCTCGTACGTAATTAAGTAAATTATATAATTTATTAACATTTAATGTAAATGTTAAGTCATTTGATTTGATGATTTATTGCTATTGCAAAATTTTAAAACAACGTTTATTTTTTGCACTTTATAAAAATAAAAGCATATCATAATCCAATATTGTTTTAGATATTCCTCGAAAATAAAGAAACAAACTAAAACTGGTCCAGTCAAGATACACTGTAAGAACTGTTGTTGACCTTTATATCACCAGTGTGAATGATTCATTTTCGCCTATCAAGAGATACTATATGCCGGGCGGTCGAGTCACGTTGAGTTTTTACACCATATTAGGAAATGACAAGTTTACACTTTTGGCAATGACCGCTTGTAAACTTAAATGCCATAATCTTCGCTTAAAGATTTACAGACATATAGTAAGAATACAAAATTTCAGAGAGTCACTTACTGCATCTATAATTGAAAGAGACCAGCTATCTTAAAAGTTATTATAGCTCCTAAACAATACTCCATATTCAATTTTCTAAAATGATGCTTCTTATAGTACGTACAATATAAGTTATGTGTTTAAAAAATATATTGAAAAAACTTTAAGCCTTTTCGCAAGCGTCCTGCATCAGCCGAGATCCCTACCTTTCCGTATTCAGCGGTTCCAGCCCATTCCCGGCGCCATTGACCCGCCACTTCCATGCTTGTGAGTCGGTGTGTTCGTTTTTCGATCGCTGCAGCTACACTCGCGGTCAGATGACTCGCACTTTTACAACGCGATCACGTTCGCTCTTTGCGCTGGCGCGAAGCCTACTGTCAGCTCTACAGACTACAGCTATACCACGTAAAACTTACCTCACAAACTTTAATAACTTTTATTTCTTCTCTTCGCAAAATCATTGTAGGTACGAATTGGATGTCAACGCCCACTACACCTTTTAGCTACTACCCAGACCCAGGTCATTACCTACGCATTTTGCTTTGTTGCAATAAGCCACATGGTATGTATTTTAAATAATTATGTTCGAATTGATGTATAAGCTTACAGTATATTCTATATTTATCATTGAAAAGCATTTTTATTTTTCTTTCGTGTAGTTTTAAGCATTTTTTATTAAAGTTGTGCAATTTATAAGGGTAATGACCTTACATCACATATCGAAGAATAGGTATGTAATTAAAATAGCAAATTTACGCTCTCTCGTATACTTACTCAATGCAGAAGTGTTCACTTTTTTATGAATGAAAATAAAGTTAGTAGCAAAACGGAAGATAAGTGCGATATTTAAATTAAAATAAGTAATTTAAAAGCTAATAAATATACGAGTTTAAAACTTTCGTTTCGATTCAATAACTTCCGATTACGATGTCACAACCGTTCATAATAAAAATATGACGAGGAAACTTATTCATGTTTTTCCGGCATTAAAAGCTGTTAATCCGAATTGTAAGAAACTTTCACTCAACGATAGCTTATATTTTTTAAATTAATACAGGTTTTATGTATGTAATTGGTCCATATTTTATAACATATTATATTGTTGGCGCGAGAATCCTTGGTCAAGGCGCTTTAATGACGAATGCCGCCGCAACTATCTATATCTATACTAATAATAAAATTCTAGAGGGTGTCTGTCTGTACATGGAAGATATTTGAAAAAAAACATTATTGGGGGCCTTTACCAACGCAATAGAACCCAAATCTATGATTTTTAGAATTCTTATCTGTTTGTCTGTTTGTCTGTTTGTCTGTTTGTCTGTTTGTCTGTTTATCTGTGCGTTTGTGCACGCTAATCTCAGAAACGGCTTATCCGATTTAGATGCGGTTTTCACTAATATATTGTATTAAGCTTCACTTAACATTTAGGCATTGTTTTATGTCAATCGGTCCATAAATAAAAAAGTTATGTCAATTTAACGAATCACCTTGAACATTTTTTTCTGCTTATCACTAAATGCATGAAAGTATATACAGTACATACATCAAAAAATACATTTTTAAATTTTTTGTCTGTCAGTCTGCCTGTTTGTTCCGACGAATCTCTGAAACGGCTGAACCGGTTTTGATGGTACTTTTACTCGCAGTTAGCAAATGTTATAAGGAGTGACTTGGGCTTACTTCTATTTAAGTTTTTTTTTCATTCTATAAATATGAAAAAAAATTCTAACGGGTCGCTGTCTGTACATGCAAGATATATGAAAAAAAAATATTGGGGGTCTTTACCTACGCAATAGAACCCAAAACAATAATTGTTAGAATTTTTGTCTGTTTGTCTGTTTATCTGTGCGTTTGTGCCAGCTAAAAAAGATATGTCTATTTATGGGGTCACGTCGAACATTATTTTGTGATTTTCACTAAATGCACGAAAGTACTTACATCAAGTACTGTCAGTCTGTTTTTTACGACTAATCTCTGAAACAGCTGAATCAAATTTGATGAGACTTTCACTCGCAGATAGAGGATGTCCACTAATCACGTGAGGCCCAGAGAAGGGAGTGGGAATGGAAGAAATATATCACAAAATATCACTAAGTCTAAGAAGTTCTTAAAAACATTACAGCAGCTCCTATAGCTAATATTATAAGGATTAACTTAGGCTACTTTTATTAAAAAATATATGTATTTAAATCAATAATTAAAAAAGAGAATTACGCGATAACAAAATATTGGAGAAACCAATAAAATAGTAAACAATTTCATATTTAAGAAGGGAAGGTATACAAGTAAATAAAATTAATGTGTCTGTTTGTAATTTTAAATACTTTATACTTTCATATGCATACGCATTTGCATATGAAAGTATACACGGTACTTACAACAAAATTCCCAATTTTAAAATTTTTGTCTGTCTATCTGTCAACATCAATGTGGAACAAAATTGAAACTAATGAAACAGTGAATAATATTTGATTCAAATAGGAAAGTTAATAAATAATAATAATTTTGAAAAATAATAAATTTACTGGGTAATTTTTTTACTGGATATGATAGAGCAAATCCGAAACTATAAGCAATAGCGATAAATAATTAAAGGAGTAACAGAGCCGATTTAAATAAAAACTAAAACTATATCATTAGTTTTTTGAAAAATAAGTTCTCCTAGCCAGAAACGACGTTGAAACACGTTGATTTTGAGAAAAATTAACATTCTGTATGATTGCATCATCTGATACTGTCACATATTATAAGGATCAACTTCAGGGAGGTAATAGTATACAGTTAACTGCAACAAAAAGAAAAGACTATTTTTTTTACAAAATTCTATCAAATTCTTACATTAATTAAATCTTTAGCAATTCTTTAAAAAAACAATTATACCTAAAAGTGAAATTTTAAAATTATAACGGGATGTTTTAACGCTAATAGCGGGTGAGTACCATAGCCGAGTCCAGTGAAATGTAGATTTTCAATAAATTCATTCATCTTTTTAGATAATTATCTAAACCTACTTAGGTAACGGAATAGGTAATCAGGACCAAAACAAACGTCACATTCTATCAACTTTGTACAACTCACATAGAAAAAATAGACAAACATAAAAGAAGTTACTGTGAGTTATTCATTTTATATATTTTCGATTGTATTGTTCACAGTCTTCCTTACTTTAGTAGGTGACCAGCATTTTGATGCGATATAAACAAATCGTTCGAAGTAATGCAGATTTTTTTTCTAAACCTACGCGAACCCATGATTTAACCCACATATTTGATTATGTCTATGTAGAATCGAATACTTAACTTCTAATTAGTGTATATATTTAATGTTGTTTTGTAAAAAAAATCTTTTCCTTTAATTTGTCACTTTTTAGGGTTCCGTAGTAAAAAACGGAACCCTTATAGTTTCGCCATGTCCGTCTGTCTGTCTGTCTGTCCGCGGCTTTGCTCCGAAACCCTTAATACCAGAAAGCTGTAATTCGGTATGAGTATACATATGAATTACGCCGAGAAAGTCGTACAATAAAATCTTAAAAATATTTTTTTTTCAGGGTGTCTTCCCTATGTGTTAAGAGAGACCAAAAATTTTTTTTCTCATTTATCCCATGTTGTGGGGTATCGTTAGATAGGTCTTTTAAAAATGTTATAGGTGTGGGCAAACCATTTTTCCGAACGACGAACTGTTTCCGAAATATTAAGCTTTGTAGTGTCAATTTTTCTTAGAGTCAAGTGTCCCCCCCCCCCCCCTCTACCCAATAAACTGCTGCGTCTAAAAATATGAAAAAAATCACGATAGTGGTACATATAATGAATTTAAAAGGAAAATTATCACGGCTATGTGGGTTCTTATGGTTATCGAGTTATAGATGATCTAAGTAAAAATAAATATTTCACTTTTTAAAGCATCACATTACGTAAATATTAATAATTTTAAATTAATATATGAATTTAAATGAATAAATAAATAAATATTTAATAAGTTTAAATTAAAATAAAATATAAAATAAGGTATAAAACAATGTCTCAATAAAACATGTCGCGAATGATTCTGAATCGCGCTTATGAAGTTTTCAACCAAATCTCCATAGATTTCATAGGCGCTAATCTGGAAGGAAAATTATCGGCGCTAAGTATATTTTACAAGTGTTAGAATAATAAATAATCGACGAACATATAAAGTTCAAAATCGTTAGTATAATTCACATTCAAACATTCATTTTACATTAAAAATATTTTAGTCTCGAAATGTAAAGAGAAATTAAAAATAATTTTATAATAATAAAAGGTTTTAAATTGTAAGTACGTATATTGTTTAAACTGACTTAAAAAAGGAAATTCCCAGTTCCTCGTAAACTTTTTTACGAAAATATAACTCGAAGATTGCTTGACCGATCTTGACAATTCTGACAACTACGGAACCCTACATTGTGCGTGGCCCGACACGCTCTTGGCTGATTTATTATTACTTTCCAAAAGTTGATCTTTACAAGTTTATTGGTGGTGTAATAATACAGAATGTATTTTTTTTTCAAAATTAGTGGGTTCTATTCCTGGCAAGGAGAAACATGAAATCAAAAAAAAATATGATCCAGTTTTAGATTTTTCAAAATTTGACACGAAACTCCTTTAAGTATCTTTCGCGATTCCTTATAGTTCCGGATTTGGCCATATAAATATCAAAGCCCAGTTAAAAAAAGTCACCCGATATATAATACAAGAAGAAACTCAGTGGGAACTTACTGTTTTGCAGTCAAAATCTTAAAGACTAGCAAGAAACAACTTTTCTTCAACATTTATAGCGAAAACCGTGGAGGAATACCATATCTGAGTTAGTGACTGCTTATAAAAACAACCAGAAAGTTTCCAGATCCAAAGTAAAAAGCTTCTTTCTTGAGCAGCACCGCAGACTATTATAACCTTGATTTGCAGGAGACATACCAAGCATTCTGTAATCCACGCGAACGAAGTCGCGGGCACAGCTAGTAAGAAATAAAGTTTGGACAAAAATGAGAAAAAATAACGGTTAAGAACGAAATGATGTCATGGTGACTTAATAGCCACGGTTGTTTTGCACTCAAAACGGATGTATATTTTGTATTACCAATTTATTACTTTTGGCCCACATTTTGCTATTTGTAAATTTGACAAAATAAAGCATTTTCATAATTGGTGTTACATTAAGCAAAGAATATATACAATATCATACCTCATTTCAACTAAGTTTACTAATGGTCTGAACTATGCGCATATCACTCCGCAGAACACACTTAGGTATGTAGACAGTCGTTTAGACATTTCTTTAATTTAACGAATTAAATAGTTCTCATATAAGATGTTAAATTATAAATGTGTCATTAAATATGGGAAAATTTATTAAAAAACTAGCTTTTGCTTGCGGCTTCGCTCGCGTTAATGTAGATTGTTTTCAGATAATATATTATTATTATATTATACTAGCGGCCTTTCGCGGTTTCACTCGCGCTTAACATAGGTTTTTTATTGTTACGTTCTAAAAGAATCCTCATGCAAAATTTAAAACTCCTAGTACTTGTAGGTTTTGAAATTTTATGATGAGTGAGCGACAATTTACTTTTTCGCAGTAAAAGGTAGCCTATGTCCTTTCTTAGGGTCTAAAGATTGTCTGTGCCAAATTTATTTACAATCGGTTCAGAGATTTAAGCTTGAAAGCGTAACAAACAGACAGACAAAGTTACTTTTATTATGGATTAAATTTTACGCATTTTAGTAAATAAATGGTTTTTCATGTATACATTTTTTTTGTGATCCTTATTTTTGTTCATCAAAAAAATAATCATGAAAAAGTAAAATCTTAAGAATTTTTAATAATAAATACGCTGGGCTGAAAATTTAGGAAGATATTTAGTTTATGACTAATAAATATCGCTTTTACGATTATAAAGTAACAGCCTGTAAATATCCCACAGCTGAGCAAAAGCCTCCACTCTTTTTAAGGAAAAGGTTTAGAGCTACTTACTCTAATCCATTACGCTGGCCCACTACGGACTAGCGTATGTACATGTGTCAGAATTTTTCCGGCACATGTCGGATTCCTAACGATATTTTCCTTCACCGCACTCATCCGTGCTAGCCGGGGTTTGAACCCACGTTCATCGGTTGAGATTAACTTGTTCTAACCACTAGGCTATCTCGGCCTTTGAATTATAAATAATTAAAAATAGGTAAGATATACAATAAATATATTCAATTTTGTGTACTCGACTATAACATGGACCAATTCGGACTCGCCTCTTACCTATTCTGACATTTAGACTTTATACGTGAATCAACCTATACTGCGTTATACATTAAGCATTACACAAACGTATGTAGTTGATGACTTTCGTTGCGTGAGTGCATGATAAATTGATTAACAATTTTGTTTTGATTTGCTATTTCTTGTTTACTGGTAAGTGTCGGCCTAAATACAATAACCCAAAATAATCATCAATTACTTATTGTATATGTAACACTTTACGTCGAAGTTATAATAATCCAAAAGTATTTTAAGAAATCAGATTAACTAACAACTGCGATTTTCTAAAATATGAAAAGCTAAAAAAAAAACTTTATTTTAATTTTATGCTTAACTTGGTTGTTCACTACTGAAAATATTTTTTTTATAGGAAGTCATATTACTTTTGAACCAAAGCATTCAAATATAGGCTATAGGCTGCTTTTAAGTACAGTTACCAATATAATTTATTAAACTGATATTTTTGGTGTTACAATAAATTATTAGATATTTATACCAACTATTTCACAGCAACAATGCACATTAATAGCAATAATAGCCTTTATCGAGCAGCCGGACATTTACAGGCAGCAACTGTATAGTACTTTTAACTACATTTTTCCATAAAGGTACTAGTGAAAGTCTTGACATACAGACAGACAACAAAGTTTCGTTTCATCCTTTTTAGGCAGAGTCCTTAAAATGTCATTTTCAGATTTTATATAGATTTTTTAATGTTACGGATTTAATATGTATGTATTATTTTTATGCACTATTTATAGTTTTGTGTTTCTTATACTTTATTTGTAAGTGAAAAATAATTTTAAATATGCTATTTAAGTAACAGATTCTGTACATTAACTATATGAAAAATAAAAATGCAAAATAAACGTGATTAATTGTATTGATAACAAAAATATACAAAACAACTTATAAATTAGAAATACTTATCACCAAAAGCCATTATAACATAATTATTTCATTAAATCATATATTTAATATATGTAACTAATTATCACATAATCTTTGTTTTATACAATAGAAATAAGAATGTTAACACTATTTTAAGTTTGTGGGTCATTGTAGATGGTTTAAATATAAATCTAAAGTGTAACTATTATGCTTTTCCAAATGAAGTATCTGAAGCATTGCATCACTTGTATCTTTATTCCTCGTATTGTTTGTTCTACAGAATAAAGCAATAAGAATATTTTCATATTGGTTACTGAGACAAAAATTATAAAAAAGCTTTTGTTCACAACTAAAATTTCTACTTAAGCCATCTTTAAAAAATCTATAAAATAGCTGCTGGCCAGTATGGCACATATTTTCAATTTCCGACCACTCTTCCTCATTTATTCCAAATAAAAGTCCAATTGTTTTTCCTTTCACTATGCAAGTTACTTGCCTTGACCCATCTGTTACTTTCAGGATCGCTGTTGATGAAACTACATCAGGCTTGTACCGATTTATCTTTACTGATTCTAAAAAATAATCTGTTAAAACACCCCAACACTTCGTGTTTAGTTTCACTTGAAAACATTCCGTCAATTTAATAGGAGCAACTCTGTCTACTAAATCTTTAAATTCCTTATCAAAATTTGAGGCTTTCATAATAATTTATTTTTATTTCATTTATTTTAATTAAAGCTAGTTGCATGTTATTTTTTCGCCACTTTCACGTGAAATTATGTATTAATGCGAATTTGAAATCGTAATATATATATAAATAAAAAATCAAGAAGGTTGTTATAAATTATTTTACATACTTTGAATTGTAAAATTAAAAAAAAATCAGTTCATGGCTTAGAACGGAGCACCGTGTTAACAAAACTCTTTTGTCAAACTTCGAAAATAATAATATGTCAAAATAAAACTTCAACATAACCATAGACATCAGGACCGAACCTTAAAATTTAATTAACGACTTTGTAGAAAGAGATGAAGCGGATCTACGACAATGTCGAGTTTTTTCTGCAATCCTAAGACACTAGTGCTGACGACACTCATGACTTAAATTATAAGAATCTTGAAAAAAAAAACATTTCCAGGATTATGATACGGTCACATCGAGTTTAAAATAGTCTTCTTAGTAGTCTCTTTCGTACATTCTTGACTAAATATTTGTTTGCTGTAAAAGACTCAGGTCGAAGAATAACACCAAAATTTTGGATGTAAAATGTAATAATATTATAGATACGTTACGTTTATACTATTTTATATTGAAAATGATACCGAATTCCAACATTGATAACTCATTAACTGACTTGTTGGCCCAAAGATACACTTGCGTATCATTAATTCTGTATATTATCAGAAGTTCTGTAACATATTAATACTTATAATCAATTATATCATATTATATATGATTAGTAAAAGCTTAGTTTTTATAGGTATAAAACTATCTAATATTACTGCCTGTTATTTCTAAAATAATGAAGTATATTTTTAATATAATCTTTATCATTCATAACTTTTTTTAAAACTAATCGCACGTTATATTTGCTATACTAGAGATCAAAAGTTTAAATTTAAACTTTGTTACTACTAATATGACAGTCCATTTTAGTGTACCACTGATACACTTTTCTTCAATTCGTCGCACATAAAATGTAGTGATTATATACTCTTTGGCCGCACAGGTTGACAGTTCGTATCGTTCGTATTGTATTTTTATTTTGTAGGTTAGAATTTTACAAATCAAAGATCTGTTATTATTAATGTGTTATATTTACAATTGTTTGCTAACTATGACCTTGATCAACTGATCTTTAAAATGAGAATTGGTTGGTTTCAAAAATTAGTGAACAAATGGCCTGGAAAGAAAACTCTTGGAATTTATAGGTTTCTTCCTATGTTTTTTATATTGGGGGCAGCATTGGAATATTCAATGATCAACTGGAAAGTAGGTGAAGTGAATTTTTACAACACTTTTAAGAAAAGGCAAGCAAAAAATATTGTAGAAGATAAAATTAAAAAATATTCAGCTGTTTAAAATGCCCGCTGGTGTAACGTGGGGTCAGTACATAACATTTTCGATGGCGGCTTTGGTTTCCATGCTTGCTGGTTCACAAATGGTTCACATTCACTATAAACCATTACAGGATCTACAGAACTATATAAATAAGGAATTAGAGCATTTTCCTAAAAATGTCCAAGAACAGATAAGACAGGAGCTTAAAGAAGAAGGTGTGTTAAAATGAAATATTATATAATTTTGTTAGTATTTTAGTTATTGTTGTTAAAATCATGATGTGACTAAATCCTCTAGTTGAGTCTTCTTTTGACACTATTAGAAATGTAAAATTAAACTAGTTTAATATCATATGTATTATTGTTTCATTTGCTATTCCAAATTGATAATATTGTCATAAACTTGTTGCTTGTTTAAAGACTAAAAAAACTGAACTTTGTTAGGTCTCGAGACTTATACCGAGATTTATATAAGGTATCAATTTCTCTATAGCAATATATTTTTTTAATTACCAGAAAGGTGAGAAGGTCTAAATCAATATACACTCCCCATCTTGAACATTTCACAAAGATATAATAAACAGAAGTTGTCATTAGATTTTCTTCTTAAATAACATACAAAACCTTTAATATAAATAAACTTATTTTTTTTTACTACTTAAAAATTAATTTTTAATGCAATTTTTTTTAATCAAGTTCCTAATTTGGCTTGATGTAGGTTTTGTCAAACTGTAATATTAAGAAAAAGTATATAAGACATTTTGATCTGTTCAGTGTAGATTGGATATTATTGTTAACACATGTACTACCACTACCTGTTCAATATATTATACTTGGGCACACATTGTGTTGGCGACACTATACTCTTTTATTGTGCATGCTTTTTATAATAATACATAATTTGTAGGGATAGAAACTTTTTTTTACTGGGTGTTCTACAATAACTCTCATTGTATTTTTGTTAAGAAAATATGGATATAAAATGAAAATTATTATTAAATTAAATTAATTTATTTATTATATAATTTGGTATTTTACTTTGAGATATATTTACAACAAATTTACAGAAAATACATAAATACACTACATCCTAATTCTAGATTGTATAGATCAGATATGGTAAGTAGGCAGTTCATACACAATAATCATTAGGAATACTATCGATTTGATTACTTATGATGTTAACATAGTGTTAAATAATTTTTCTTATAAATAAATTGAAGTAAAATTTAATGGCATTTTTAGGAGGCTAGCAGATTTCATTGCTGCGACCTATATTTAAATATTTACTACTACAAGTATTTTTTCTTGTTTTAGGGTTTTTATCTTTAGTAAAAAAATTGAAAAAGTATCCTAAGTGTATAGAATTAATTTTATATAAAAAAAAACTTAACAATGCTTATCTATATGGACATAATTTTTAATAATTATTGTAATTACATGTCAATCTGCAGTCTTTGATATTTTTACCATATAAGGTCACCTTGAGGAGTTAGAAATGGTCCTATGAATCCAATCAATATGTGAAGTAACCGCGTCATATATTCGTGGTCGACCAAGTCCAATTTTTGAACAAGCAATACGCCATCCAGTTACGCCGATTAAGGACCAACGTTTTGATTTTTCATCGAAGCACATCATTGAGCTTCCTGCATATTCTTCTTCCTAAATATTTGGTGATTTTTAGTAAAGGATACTGATAAAAAAATAAGAATAAACATTGATTAAAATAGTTTAGTATTTTACAACTTACGTCACAATCATCTTGATCATATAATGGTTCAGCACATATTCCATTTCCGGTAGCTATACTAACATTTTCACAAGTATTCATTGACGTTGGCACTACATGTACCCTTTGTAATTGATCTCTGTTTCTCGTCCAGCCAAGAGTATTGCACATGCTATTCTCATCCATATTAAAGCCATCTTCAGGAAGACAGGCTGGTCTAACAAAGTCTGTCATTTCTACCGGTTCCTCAAGTCGTACCATTGCTAGCATACTTCCTTCCACAGGCGAACGGACCATACCAACAATGCGTTGCTCCTGCTGCCAAGGCGTTGTACTCTGAATCCTTACAGTACCTAATCTCGCAGTCCATTCGGCTTTCGGTTGACCCTGGAATCATTCATAATTTACGCATCGTTTATTATAAATTAACTACCAGACCCAGCCACATGTTGATGTGAGTTAGAATACGTTGAATTAATATAAATGGCGCCATCAATTGCTATTATCCAACCTAGATAACAAATGATAATAAAGCGTTGTTTCCATAGATTAACTTACACCATCTGTTAGTCATTCAAGAAACTTACTCTTTTTCTTTTTAAAAATATTTATTTTGCAATAAAAAAATTTTGGAATAAATCACACACAATGTTCAAAATTTTATTAAGATCGATCGAGTAGAGTAAGAGTTTATTGCGGACAAACATCGTGACACAAGATTTTCATATAAGTAAAGATAACAAAAAACAGTTGGTCTTACTTGGAAACATGAAGCTGTAGTGATGAGCCAGGCGGGGTGCACGAGTACGGCGTCGCAGGCGTGCACGTGCGAGCGCATGAGCGCGGCGTGCCACGGCCAGTCGCCCGGCCGCGCCGACCGCGGCAGCCCCTCCACGCCGCGCGACGCCTCCGCGCCGCGAGCCGACGGTAGCCCGCACTCTGGATGGACGAGTTAAAATGGTTTTAGTATCTATACTAAAAAAGAAAACTATGACTGACGGATCTATCATGCCACAAGATTAAATAAATTTTTTTACAAAATTCGCGACATTCTTTTCATTAAGACCAGGCCCGCGCAAAGCCTAATCGGCGCTTTCGTGCAACTGTCTTATATGCGCCTTTTAGTAGTATAGTCCGGGTTCCCTGGCCTATTTTTTCACTTGATTAGTAACAAGCTAATTTTCAGTGAGTAACTTCGTTTCAATGAGACGCCCAACTTTTTCCTGTGCGAAAATTCTCGATTGTGGTAGGTGCCAGGGGTAGCAAGAATAAAAGATGTTGACTTGATGATTCTCACAAATTTATTACTAACTGGATTTTTTTTCGTAAAATCTAATGATAATTATCTAAATTATTCGAAAACATTTTTGTCCTACAAAATGTATGGTTTCATCAAAATGTCCCCCTCCTTCCAACATGTATCGATAACAAGGTCATCAAAAATGATTGCTAACCAGCTGATTTATTTTTTTTTACTTCGTTAATATTTATATAATCTAACAGTTATATTGTCCTACATATTGCATGGTACGTTATCCCGGTCCTACACTCCGAAATGGTTAATACCACAAGACCATCTTTTTCATTACTAACTGTAGGACAAAAATATTACATAATAGATTAGTGTGTTCTCTGCCCAAATAAAACAATGTCCTACAAAAAAACAGGTATCTATTACTAGTCCTACAATAATTGCCATTTTTTCGTTTTCCTATTTGTAACTCTAGAAATTTAAAAAGTATGTTACGCATGCGAATGAATTTCAACAAATAAGAAATCGTAACTAACTTCAAGACTCTCAAATATTTTTAACTTCCCGCTAAGAAAATTAACAATTTTCTTAAAATCGGGAAGTTATTGGTTTTACCCCGTTTTGCAAAAATCGAGTTTTCATCAGATCTCAATGTTTCGGGGTCCTAGGAAGCTTCCGTGACCATTCCCGCGAGGGTGTGACTATGCCTGTGTGTGTGTGTGTGTGTGTGTGTGTGTGTGTGTGTGTGTGTGTGTGTGTCTGTGTCTGTGTCTGTGTCTGTGTCTGTGTCTGTGTCTGTGTTTGTGTCTGTGTCTGTGTATGTGTCTGTGTCTGTGAGTATGTAACTCCCTTATAACTTTTGAACGGCTAGATCAATTTATTAAAAATTGGTGTCAAACTAACTTTTAAATAGCTTAACCAATCAATTCCAACAACTAATCAGCCCTCAACCTTGTAAAACCACGTCGATTGCCGCAAACCAAATCAAAATCGGTTGATTTGAAAAATAACATCGATGGCCACCAATCGAGTGAAATCCGGTTGATTCATTCAAAAGTTATGGCAATTTAAATTTACATAAATTGTACTTTATGAAACTGTTATCAGACTGTTGAGCTCGAAGAGCTCAAAAGCATAGAGCAGCTCTTGTATTGAGCACGGAGAGGTCAAAATAATGTACTATTTATAGTTTTGAGCTCGCAGAGGTCAAAAACAGGGTAATAAACGAAATCCAAGCTCTTAGGTATGGGAATAGCGGGAAGTTACAGGGACGGCCTGCAAGGGATACCATCTTTTCTAATTTTTATTTTCAAAATTGGTCAATAATAAATGAAGAGGGTTCGCGTTTTGAACCAATAAGGAATTATGTCCCATTTTTTTGCGAGTTCCGACCATTGAATAACTTCAAATTCCCAAGAATTTAAATGTTAGGGTAAAAATACAGTGATAACATATTTTTTAAAATTTAAATAACTTTATTTTTCATAAAAATTGGTAGAAAAATATGTATCCTCTGCGCATGACTACCGCTGTAGTAACGAAATACAGATAATAAATTGCTTGTTAATTTCATGAATTTTAAATATAGATTCAATTGGAGGACCAGGATAACGTACCACGCAAATTGTAGGACAATGTAACTGTTACATTATATAATTATTAAGTAAGTAAAAAAATAAAAATCAGCTGGTTAGCAATCATTTTTGATGACCTCGTTATCGATACAGGTTGAAAGAAGGAGGACTCTTCGATCAAACCATACATTTTGTAGGACAAATTTTTTTTTGAATAATGTAGATTATTATTATTAGATTTAACGGAAAAAAATCCAGTTACTAATAAATTTTTGAGAATCATCAAATCAACATCTTTTATCTCTGCTACCCCTGTTACCTACCACAATCGAGAATTTTCACATAGGAAAAAGTGGGGCGTCTCATAGAAACGATGCTATTCACGAAGATTTGGCTTGATAGTAATTATTTTAATATCATGGATCTGTATTACTATTTTCGAGCGTAGGACCGGGATAACGTACCATGCAATATGTAGGACAATATAACTGTTAGATTATATAAATATTAACGAAGTAAAAAAAAATAAATCAGCTGGTTAGCAATCATTTTTGATGACCTTGTTATCGATACATGTTGGAAGGAGGGGGACATTTTGATGAAACCATACATTTTGTAGGACAAAAATGTTTTCGAATAATTTAGATAATTATCATTAGATTTTACGAAAAAAAATCCAGTTAGTAATAAATTTGTGAGAATCATCAAGTCAACATCTTTTATTCTTGCTACCCCTGTCACCTACCACAATCAAGAATTTTCGCACAGAAAAAAGTTGGGCGTCTCATCGAAACGAAGCTACTCACGGAAAATTAGCTTGTTACTAATCAAGTGAAAAAATAGGCCAGGGAACCCGGACTAGTAGCGATATTAGTAAATAAATGGTTTAGTCCAATCAACAAGTCTATTCCGCAAAGTTTTTAATACGAAATCCAATGAAAATATTAAAAATTTTATGTATAGGCCCGGCGCCTTTTTGACTCGGTGCCTTCGTGCGTCGCACGACTTTGCACGTATGGACGGCGCGGACCTGATTAAGACCATTTTAACGAGTCCCAACACGATACAACTGCTGTAAGTTCGTGAGAAGTTATTTCTCCTGCTTGTTCTAGAAAATGCTGAAGCAGTAAGTCAATATAGATGTCTACTAACTATTTTATTTTGAATTTATTTAAGGCATAGTAAACTTCGATTCCATCAAACGTCTGCACATACCTTCATAAATTATAGCTAAGAACCATCTCGATTACATTAGATTAAAACCAAAGAAGCTGCATCAAAATTGGTCCATTCGTTAGGGCTATAGCCACAGACAGTTGAAACTTATAAAACACTCCTCTTTTTGGGTCGGGGGTTAAAAACACTGTAGACAACGTTGAAATTTGGCACTAATATTTATATTATGACGTAAACATCTGCTATCCGTAAAGGGGTGTAATCAGTGTTCAAAGTTTGTGTGAAAAGATCACACTTGGCATGAAAGAAGCCACGGGCAAAAACTATTTTAACATTCATTTATTAACTTTCACCAACATAAATAAAGTAATTTATTTTCATGATATGAGATATTACAGAACGTTACCATGGTCATATTGTAAAGTTTGAATAGCCTCTTACTTTTTACAAACTGCGTGTAAAAATAAATTTTCAAATTGGCCTACTAGTTCTTGAGATAAGCGCGTTTAAACTATTTAGTTTTACATATTAAGCCTAAAATAATATAGAATATTTGACACTATTTTAATAAATAGGAAGTGTTAATTCGTACTACCTAAATGATCGCAGATAATTTTAATGACTTTTCGCTGCGGACATTCACTTTTTATGAATGAAATTTCAAGCGCCGAGGGGTCAACGATCTCTACATATTCGGCCGATTCTTTTCGGACTTTATCTTGTATTGTTGGTTCAGTGCTGTCTTCTTCGATCTCCTCTTCCAAATCGGGTACGGCTTCTGCTGCTACAACAGTTCTGTCAACAAGTAATAAACTAATTAATATAGGTAATGATACTCACATAATACGTAATTGAATATTTTACGGGTACGCTATAGGCACTACTAACGCGGGTCTTTAACATAGTTATGCCAACAACTATGTTAAAGACCCGCGATTAAATTTGAAATAATTTTCAAACACTTTTTGTATTGTAGCTCTGAAATACATTTTGTTGATTCTATTTCTTTTTCAAAGAAATTTCGATCTAGTTACAACAAATTGCGTTTACGAATTTCTATTTAATAATCGACAAAATATTCTAACATCAATATTGAATTTTAATTGCTTGCACAGAATACTCACTCATAATCAAATATTGACGCTAGTTTCAATACAATTAGTTTCGTGGGAATCCGACTCGACACGAGTATGAGTGCGATTACACTCACCGTTATTTTATATAATAAGTATTTACTTTTATAAATATTTATTATAAGTCATGGACCTTTATACCATAGACAAAGATATCCTTTTTTAACTTTTATTTAATATTGGTTGTCGTTTGCGGTTTCGCTGTTACTACACTGTACTTACTGCCTCGTTTTTATTAGGGTTCCGTAGTAAAAAACGGAACCCTTATAATTTCGCTATGTCCGTCTGTCTGTCTGTCTGTCTGTCCGCGGCTTTGCTCCGAAACCCTTAATACCAGAAAGCTGTAATTCGGTATGAGTATACATATGAATTACGCCGAGAAAGTCGTACAATAAAATCTTAAAAATAATTTTTTTCAGGGTGTCTTTCCTATGTGTTAAGAGAGATCAAAAATTTTTTTTCTCATTTATCCCATGCTGTGGGGTATCGTTAAATAGGTCTTTTAAAAATGTTATAGGTGTGGGAAAACCTTTTTTCCGAACGACGAACTGTTTCCGAAATATTAAGCTTTGAAGTGTCAATTTTTCTTAGAGTCAAGTCCCCTCCCCTTCTACCCACTAAACTGCTGCGTCTAAAAATATGAAAAAAATCACGATAGTGGTACATATAATGAATTTGAAAGGAAAATTATCACGGCTATGTGGGTTCTTATGGTTATCGAGTTATAGATGATCTAAGTAAAAATAAATATTTCACTTTTTAAAGCATCACATTATGTAAATATTAATAATTTTAAATTAATATATGAATTTAAATGAATAAATAAATAAATATTTAATAAGTTTAAATTAAAATAAAATATAAAATAAGGTATAAAACAATGTCTCAATAAAACATGTCGCGAGTGATTCTGAATCGCGCTTATGAAGTTTTCAACCAAATCTCCATAGATTTCATAGGCGCTAATCAGGAAGGAAAATTATCGGCGCTAAGTATATTTTACAAGTGTTAGAATAATAAATAATCGACGAACATATAAAGTTCAAAATCGTTAGTATAATTCACATTCAAACATTCATTTTACATTAAAAATATTTTAGTCTCGAAATATAGGTACCTACCTAATTTAGTCTCTTTATCATTACATAGATTTTAATATTGTAAACACTTTAAGGATTAAATTGTTAATTAATTATATAAGGTAGGTAAGTAGTAAATAGGTATATCATTCTAAATTATTATCATTTGTTATTAATAAATTACCTAGTTTGATTTTGAAAAATAAGAATGAAGGCATAATAGCATATCAAAATAGTTATTACATTAACAATAATCTTGACGCCTGAGGTTTATTATTACACCATTAGAGATAAAAATGATCTTTAAATATTTAATACATATACCTATACCTGATTATATCGTAGCTACATGAAAAAGTTAATAAATAAATTCATAGATATAGTAAAATGATAATTAATTATAATGATTGAATATATATATACATTTAAAAAAACACGATGAGAAGATGTTACAAAAATAGGTACTCGAAGATTGCTTGACCGATCTTGACAATTCTGACAACTACGGAACCCTACATTGTGCGTGGCCCGACACGCACTTGGCTGATTTATTAGTAGTATGTTTATATCTTAAGATTGAGATTTTGAACGCTTTTAAACGTACAAAAACGAACTACAGGTTTATAATATAGTAAATACTATAACAATATTTGAGTCTATTTATGGAATACGCTACTTGATAAAGTGTTACAAGTTTAAGCAAAAGATTGAACCTATTCATATCTTGATGCCTTGTATAATAACGATATGAACAGCATACTGTTAGGAATATATCATAAAAGTAACAATAGATTGTATTTTATCTATGGAAAACTCGTTTATAAGTTAGTAACTAAATATTGCCAGTGTGTGAAGGGTCCCTGTCTTTAGGATAGATTACTCGTCCTCAGTCTCGTAAATATATCAATAATATAAAGTAAGTAAAAACAAGGACCCAAAAAAATATCCCTAATACATACTTGAACGTGAGCGCCGTGCACAGCGAGGCGGCGACGCTCATGAGCGCGCGGCGGTCGTGCTCGTAGGGCGCGGCGCAGATCTTGCCGGCGCGCCCGCGCTCCGCCCACACTGCGTAGCCCGCGCGGCTGCGCACCGCGCCCAGCGTCGACTCGACACTCTCCCGCCGCCACCACGCCAGCGAGCGGGATATCCACACTGACGATTCACAATATTCATCACTTTTTGATTTATGCGAAATTTATACAGACGTCACACCGAAAACGAATGAAAGAGGTCTCAGATGACTTCCTAGTCATCATTCAAGAAGAATTCATCAAGAAATCCACTGTTTTCATTACAATTTGTTCTTACTTTCGTCGTTCTGAATGGAAGTAGAAACTAAGATACTTTCGAATAGACGATTAAAAGATTGCAGAAGTAATAAAAAAGTAGATAAATTTATTGTAAATGAAAATTAATGATGATATGTTATTACAGATAACGGTAATCCAACCATCTTCTAATCCACCCCTTTGTTACCCGACATGTATTTACATACTTAATTCGACAAATAAAAATGGTATTTTGTTTCAAAAAGTTTCGACCAACACGGGGCTGAGTAAGTCGAGTTATAGAATATTGCCAGTATTTTATAATCCGATACCGCCTCACGTAAAAAACTTACAGATATTCGTCGTTTTACCGCGGGACAATTATATAAGTGAAAAAACTTACAGCAGCCGGTTTCATCGCTGCCATCAGGGCAGTCGGGTGTGCCGTCGCAGCGCAGGTGCGGGGGCAGGCAGCGAGGCAGCAGCGCGCAGCGCAGTGCGCTCGCGCCCGCCGCCGCGCAGTGCGCGCAGCTGCGCTCGTCGGCCGCGTCTGCGCAGTCCGGCACCGCATCGCACGC
Organism: Hypolimnas misippus; assembly: GCA_037950945.1. Classification (NCBI taxonomy): domain Eukaryota; kingdom Metazoa; phylum Arthropoda; class Insecta; order Lepidoptera; family Nymphalidae; genus Hypolimnas; species Hypolimnas misippus. The sequence continues at coordinate 7,120,682 of JBBEEQ010000024.1, forward strand.
ACGCCGCGACAGTGCCAGCCGCTGCAAGCCGCCCGTGCAGTCTGTCGCGCAATAACAGATGGTGATCGAATTGATCATTAAACGTCAATATAATATAGATAGATATGATAGATTTTGCAAAATGTCATCTAAACTACTACATATATTTGGACTAGTATTTTATAAGTTTTTCGCAATTACTACATTTTAAAATAAAATATAAGTAGATGACAAAAATAATAAATATACGCCATTTAAATTCGTTTAAATTAGTTTTTACTAGTTCAATCTACTAGTCTATCTTACAGGTTAGATTAGAAATTAAAATTTTCTACTCCAAATAATATTTCAATTATTATCGGATATTAGACACTTCAATAGACTCGGTAAGAGAATGACAGATTGGGGAACAAATTAGTAAACAGAAAACAAAGTATGCACAACGTACCCGGTTCGGGCGAACAAGAGCCGGGGCCGAAGTACTCGGGGAAGCGTGCGCAGTCGAAGTGCGGGCGCAGGCGGTCAGGCAGGCGCGCGCCGCAGCCGGCGGTGAAGGCGCGGCAGTACGAGCGACACGGCCGCAACAGCCGCGAGCCTTCGCAGCGCGGTTGTAACATTTGACACACGAAGTCCTAGAACAAGCATTATAAATGTGGCAAATGTATTGTCCTTTACAATTTAGTCTATGAAGCTATTGTCTATGATCAGTCTTATAATATTTTCAAAACTCTTTGTCGAAGAGTAATTAAGTTTTAAGTTGCTAAAAATATATAAATTATAACAAGCTAACTGAATACCAGAATATAAATTATAACATATGAAATATCATATATGTATACTAGGTTCAAATAAATAATCGTGAATGATTTTTTTCGTGAATGTTAATTAATTGTCGACAACCTAGTCTTATAATGAAATGTCTCCTATAACAACCTTTATTGCTTAGGACGTATTATACAATGCCTCAAAAGTACCATTGTAAAAAAATATACAGAATTATAAAAAGAACAAAAGTTCTATATTTTTCCATTACCAACTCAATTGACTATATCTCTAGATGGAAGGCTAATATTGATTATATGCATCTTAATTATACTTTCATGTTGCAGTAAGTTTAACTTACGCCAAATTGTTAATTTAACTTTCATTTAATATTTCTACGAATAAATTAATAGACAAGACAACGTTACGTACAATGGAAATTTTAATTAGGTACATACATGGATCATAAACTACAAGTATGATGGTATTGTTGTTCATAGTCACTCCAATGCTAATTATAATGTCATTGCTCATTTTTAGTTATTTTTTAAAAGATTCTAGACACTCAGTGAGGTGTAAATAATTCTTTATAAAAGTATCGATCGTCTAATCTAGGTTAAATAAAAAGATTGGTTCTCGCCGGAAGCGGAAAAATAAATTACTTGTGCTAAATGAGAGCATTCGGCATCCAATAACTCTCGGAACGCGACGAGATCACGCAGTAGCACCTCCTTCGAACTGTGACCGACTAAGTTGGGGTATGTCGTGATATTGTAGGGTAGATGAGAACAGAGCGACAAAGTCAAAGGTGAACACTCTCGCAAGTCCTCTTCGATTTCGAACGTAACAATTTCGGTGGTCGGTGCCTCCGTGGTTGATATATCACCCTCTTTCAAAGCTTGGGATGATATTATTGAGCTTTCCTGTAATTATCAAATATTAAATTTATATAGGAAGGGTGAACACAGATGAACATACAGATGAACTTATAAGAGATAGATATTTAATCAAACATTTCAAATTTAAATACCTATTTACGTTTTATGTGATATAAATATAGTATTTTATTGCAGTATTAAAAAGTTTTTAAATTATTTAAACTGTTTCTCAAATCACTTTTAAATTTACAGACTTGTGAATTTAATAAAATAACTTCACCTCTATGTGCAACGTTGCTGGCAGTACTCCTAAACTATGAAAATAAGGGGCGAGGAGCGCGCGCGTCATTACCGCAGTCACCTCTGCCGTGCTCACCGCCGTAAAGATGGGTTCGAACGACACTTCGAAGTGCACTCGCGTTCCTTCCTCTGCACTAAAACATTACCTTACAGTTTATACACTGCCGTTACATTCAAATATAAAAACTTACACATCCTTTATGTTATTCTTGGTTTTGATTTATGGATATGTGAATATTATGCACAAAATGCACTGATCGCATGTAATGAATATATTCATGTTTAATCCGTTGTCTTAACGAGACTTTCGCTACGTTTTTAATTAAGACACATAATTATTTTATTGTATATTATACTTCTTTCAAATTTCTAGTTCAAAAAATAATAGTTAGAATCTGTCACTTGCGCAAATGTTCTTTTATCTAAAAGAGACATAGTGGATCATTGATCGATTTGCTAGTTTTTTAATGAAATGCTTAAATAAAATTAAAAATAATTAAAAAGCAAGAAAATTATAATATAAGATACGAATTTACAGAAATATTATTTTTAAGGTTATAAGTAGGTGTAAAACGAGGAGCAACCTGAGATGACGAGAAAATCTTTACTCGAGTCATTATTATATTTGATTATGTAATTATGGTAATTATATTCGGTAACACTTTACTTTTACCATTTATATTGTAAGATCATTATATAATATAAATAATAATAATAAACGGGTTAAAGCATAAAATAAATTGCATTGTTTTTTTCGACTTTAGATTATCTGAATGATTAACTTTTCAGCTCATGATAATAATATAGTGAACTATATTCTTAAAGATATGTAGGTTAGTAAAATGCAGTGATCCGTTTACATTAACCACGGTGTGATACATTGAGCATCATATTGACATGGGAAAGTTACTGCGTGCTTGGGTTTCTAAGCTTTAAACTTTCTATGTCGTGCGTGTTCTTAAACAACAATCAAGGTCATTTTAGCCCTTTCTTTTGTGATTTGAATTTTAATGATTTAAAAAGGATACAATTTCATTTGTATAACACGTAGGAAAACAAACCATTTATGTATTTGTATATTTAGTGTGTAGTCATTTTTTTTTAAAGACATTAGTCTTCCTTTAACAATATTAAGCATCTACTTAAATCTACATAGGCCATCTTAGCCTAGTTTTATTGAAATGGTATAACAACTGGTATAACAACCGGTGTCCTCTAGATATAAATACCAGTAAAGATTTTAATAATTACCACTTAAAAAAATAAACTGACTTCGATACCAAATTACGCAATTTCGTTTGATTGGATGACATACTAATTAATTTATTATTTTTGATTTACTAATTTTGATTTAAAAACCATGCTAATGAGCCAATTTGCTAAGAATTCTAAAGAGTATACTTTTTGATTGGTCCCAATCAAAATTAGGTTAGGTTCAAAATTAGGTGGATAATGATCGATATCACAATGATAAGTTACATTAAAAAAAACGTACGCTAAAATTGAGACCACCTCCTTTTTAAAGTCGGTTTAAAAAGAGGAAGTAATCAAACAAATTTTATATGGTTATCTATTACCATTGATAGTAATAAAAATATTCGATCTTTCAGTTATTAACGGCCCGGTAGCACGCTTGATATTAGCGCATGAGATTCTAGAAAGCGAACTTTCTCCCACTTAAGCTATTTCTGATCAAGTTCCTTTTAAGTTTCATGCTATACTACTAGCAAATACTTTAAAAGTATTCAGGATATTTTTAATTATTTAATAAATAATATAACTGTGACAAAATCTTTAAAATTTTCGTTAAAGATTATCAATAGACAGAGCATAATTATTGATCTGTTCAATAATATAAACAAGGTACTTTTAATCTTTTTAATTTTGTCACTGAATATTTAAATTAAATATCAAAACACGTTCGGTATACAGACTACCTTTACAATATTGTCTATGGAACTCTCTAGACTATAATTATATACCTATTATAATTAGTTGTGCGTATTCTCAACATGGTCTGATCATGGACTTGATGATTTTATGCGGAATCTTATGTGTAAGACTTAAAGAACCCCCATTAAAATTACCTTAATTAAAAGTCAAACGTTCTGCATATGAGTAATATAGTACAACAAAATCTATATTAAAGCGCGTGAAGTTGCGAGAGCAGCTAGTATAATATACAAGTTCATATGTAACATTTGACGAGAACACTAAATTTAATTGAACTTACTTATCTAGTGCGAGGATCTCAGCAGCTACGAAGCAAGATCGTAATTCAGATTTACTAAATGAGTCAAAAATTGCTTGACGCAGTTCTCCCTCTCGCGTGACGTTGTCTTTGATTTCCGGAAGGACTTGGTCTCTTGTGGCCCACGACGACGCCACGAAGGAACCACGGAATGTTTGTCGATTTAATGGATCTCCGAATAGATACATATCTGCAATTGATGACATTATAAATACATATTTCATACAATTTAACATACTATGATACAGGAGTAACAAGTAAACTAGGTATTTGAATAAACCTATTAACCAAAAAAATCAATGTACGTACACTTTGATAGTTTTTATTTACTTGTTTAAAAAATATTGTGACCAATAATTGAAACTTGTTTTGCTATATAATGTGTAGCAGATTGCTTTTTGCTTTATGCACTTGGAGTCGGGACAAACTTAGTAAAGTAGAGGCGAACGCAAGGCCGCATAGAACGCCGGCCTTTTAGCAGTGACGGGTCCCAGTTAAATGTCACCGTTTACTAAGAAAAGAAACTGATAAACTTTTAATACGTACTATATATTAAAAAAGATACTTTAATATTTTTTTTTATAATAAAAAATAAATCTTAATTTAACTATAACTTAATACTTTTTCTTCAGACCAAAGTTAAACTAATCGCATTCTAGTAGAGCAGTAGTTTTTGTATAGACGTATGATAAATAGATATATATTATCATACTCCCGTTTTTATGTTTTTGATATATTTGTTATTGATTTCTTGGTTCAAAATTAAAAAAAAAAAAAACTATAGTAGAGATTAAAATATAAAAGTAGAATTAAGTTTCTTGTGCATTGAGCGTGTCCTTTCATACCATTTATTCGGTGCCAAGATACATGACACGTGAGCCAATGAAGCCAAGGATTACAAGATTCAGTGAGTATTTATTAAAAGAACAAAACATTCTTCATACCTGTATTAAGTTTCCTTATATGCAAGAATATTATTATAATATTTGGTATAAAGCAATAATATTTATTTATTCGTTTATATAAGAAATAGCTGTTAAACAAGCGCTAAACTTTTACACGTAAGCATAATTAATATAATTATGGTTACGTCCAAAAGTTAAAAAAAGAGTATCATAATAACTTGGTACCTTGCTTTGATTCAGAGTTAAATGTTTTTTACAAATTTATGGTTTAGAATCTGAGTGTAATGTCTATAAATAGTGGTACCAACGGCCGAGGTAGACAGCGACTGCGGCGAGCAGCAGCAAAACGAGCAAGGCCGCCAGAGCCGCACAACAGCCTCGGCAGGACCGACTGAGCTTGCGGCGCGTGAACCTGATGTCACTGCTCACCGACATCGTCGACTCCGGCGGCCGGTGCGAGCGGCACCGACGCTGACCACTTCGAGACCACCCATAACCGAGCTGCAAAGGTAATATTAATATTAAATGTGTTTATATAAAATGCTTTGTCTTCACTAATTGACGGATTAACGCACAGCCTAAACCTTTATACGTAAATAAATAAGAATAAATACGTAGAATAGATTCCGTTTGTGTTTGAAATAAGAGTGTCATTCAACACTCTTATTTCAGTTATTTAAATTTTTAAATCGAATCGACGTCGCGAATGTCATAGAGAGCATAAAAATTTGGAAAAATCAAAACAGCCGATTTTGGACACCATAATGTAAAAACAAAAAAATAAAAATCGACGAACTATGTCAAACGGCGTATCATTGAAAATAGGCATTTAAAAAAATTTTTAGGTTTCTCATATCTTTTTTCAATCAGAGTTACCGTTTAGAATCTATCACGATTTTTTGTTAGTGAAGATTCTCACTTGTAGGCTTTTGTTACAGTGCTGCTGACTGCAGACTGTTTTGTTAGGCAGTCGGGTTTTTTTAATTCTTTACTTAATTACTTATTAAAGTTAACGTCAACACCTGTTTTCCGCATCTTATTAGTAGCAGTTAGGTGTTGATATACACTTACTTTTAAGCACGAAAACGTAGATAAAACATTTTCATAACTCATTTAAACTAAAGTTGCATGGGCAAACAAACAACGATAACGTCGTCGTCGGTTTCTACATCAACAAATTAATAAAAATAAATGATTAATTAAATAATTTGACTAAAGTAGGCAGTTTATTATAATATCTTTCTATGTCGGTAGAATCAATATTCCGAGTGGGTAGCTTTTCAATTGTTTTAATTTTTTTTTCAACGCTAGATTTGCTATAGGGGCACTAGGGGCCAGTGGCTCCTTAATTTCTAGGTCGGCAAAATTTGGGGTAGTAGAGATTTTTTTAAAGATACTCAATGAAAATTAATTCTACTCTACTACTAAATTTACTTATAGTAGGTATACACTTCAAATTAGAATTTTCAACAAATATTCATTTAATATATTATTTTCCTTTAAGTGTTTTAACATTAAAACAAAAAACAGATAACGTGCTACTTTTATAAAACACTTTATTATATTAAGGCTCAAAAAGAAAGCGAAAAGCAAAATTTTGTAGAACACAGCATTGGTATATAAAGGAGGACGGAATGGAACCGGTTCATGAATTTAGATAAAAAAATATCAACGCATTTTAGGTTAATTTTTAAATTATGTATGATTTAAAACATGACCTTATTAAATTGATCAGTCCACAATTTAATTGAGTAAAAGATTGATCCAAAAGTATCGAAAACATTTAGAAGAAGTCAACATAAGAGTTCTAAAAAAGTACTTGACTTCAAAAAGCATAATCTCATGTGATACGTACTAATTCCAGTTATTTTGATTTGAAAACGAAACTACTAAACCGATTTTGATGAAAATTTTAATGAAACTGATTACACTACAAATTAAGAACCGCTTCTTCTTTTCAAATCGATTGAAAATAGAGTTGATGTATGTGTTAAAATGTCTATAGCTTATTTTACCTCTGATATTAATTTTTAACAGTTCTGACGTCATGCTTTAACTCCTCTGTCGACTTACGTAATATGAGTAACGTAATTCATTATAGTTGTTACAAATACGACTTTTCTGTGGCTCATTACGTATCTTGTGACTTTAAATAGTGTAGTAAATGCAATAAAAACTGAACACATAATGCTATTTATGTAATTCGTAAGATATTGCAGAACAACACCGTCTGCAAGATATTATACGAAAGTCAATGAAAGATGTTGTTTTAGTTTATAACAATATCGCTTTACGTAACAATAAATAAGTTCAAAAATATTTAACGCTTTAATCACTTCAGATTTTAAGTTATTTTTTAAATATGTATACTGTTATAAACAAAAAATCTTAAAATGGGTATTTACATTGATTCAATTTGATTATAACAATCCAATCTGTTAGAGTAGCAACGACATCAGCAATTAACAATTAAAAAAAATCTAAATATGTGTTTAACGATTTGTGTCAAAAAATGCACGAGAAATTTATTTGTAGAGTTGGTAGAAATTTAAAAAATAGGGCATACTATTATAACTTTTCTCACTAAGCATAAAATATAACTTTACGTCAAAACGGAAAGCTTATCGGTATTTCGTAATAAACTACATTAGGTCTGCAGTAAAGCGTTACAAACGGCCAAAATTGGTTATATTGCGCCAACCAAGTAAAGACTTCGCTGGCCGACTTTCCATTAAATATAAAGAAAACTGTAAATGTCGTAGATCGTATATACAAAAATTATTCATTTTTTAAAGAATTAATAGATAGTAATGTAAATTTATTGACTGTAATGCAAGTTCATAAAACTTTCTATAAGACTTTTTTATAATATATTATTTTTATAACGGTGTAAAATGTGGACTCTATCCAGTCCTAACTTGTATAATTTTAAGTTTAAGTGAATATTATGAACAAGTGCGCTTTAAAGCTCGATTCTTTAATATCGCTCAATCTACAATTTCTTTTTGAGTAACTACATATTTGTATATATATGTCTTTTTTAAAAATCCATTGAATGTCGGCTAACTTAAATCCAGAGATTTGTGCAACTTCGTGATCGTTTGTCACTTGTCTCTTTGAAAGTTATTTATAAAATTGAGCTTCGTTACAAATGCTTTCGAAACGAAGTTCGTAATACCGCAAATAATCTCGAAATGGTAAAGTGCCTACTTGCTATAACACAAAACGCTGTCCGCTATTTCGTTGTAACAAAAACATGACACGTTTGCATTCAGCAAACAACTGGCATTTGGACACAAATACGCCGAACAAAGAGAATATCGAAAAGTATTTGGAGTCAATTCCGTGTCTCACAGGTCTGAGTTGAGGTGCGAGCAAGGTCAGCATAGAGGTCAAAGAGAACAGAAATATGAACGTTTATATAGTGGAAGAATCAATATGTACGTATGAATGTAGTTAAAATTATTTAATTTTTTTTTATATTTGCTTAGATGCAGTGTATAAATTCACGAATACCTGTAGTTGGCAAACAAGTTATGGTCTTGTTATTAATTAGTAGTTATTGATCTCATTATTAGAGGTATGTTTATGATTGTTGAGTAAACAGATTACTCACGTCGAAAATGTATTAAGTTATGGTTATTAATTTCGTACTCTCATTTATTATAGGTACATGCTTCACATAATTTAAATTTTATTTCTTATTGAATTCTAATGGGATTTGATAGAAAAAAAAATTGATATCAATATAGAAGTACCTAAAACAAAAGATAAGGCTGAAAGGGGGAACCAATTTATGGTGGCATTATCTGTTCCTATTACTCGTTTTAGTGGAGGCATGTGCAAATTGCACTTGTCGCTGCGACCTACATCTCCCCACGTTTTTGCTCTCAGCGACGGCAACAAAATGCGAAGTCGGGCACGCCTTAGCCTTTTCGCCGGTTTCTATTGAGCTCCCCGGCTACAACAATGCGAACACCTTCACTTTTATTTGAGTAAACACATTATATTATAAACTTAGAATATTTCGGTAAAATCAAAATTCAATATTTATTTTAAAAAATTGCTTATTATAATTTTCGAATATATTTTTTATGTTAACATAATGCAGAATAATTATATAGATATTCAGTGAAAAATTGCACTTTTAGTTTTTACTATAAATTTATTTTATTTAACATCTATATCCTTCTTAACAATTTATTCATTCAAATCTTACGTATAATTCGTCGGCCGTTGTCGACCAACGTTTCTATTTCTGCCCTGAATGACAGAGATGTAATTGGATCGCTATTGCGAGTCTTTAGTACCAATTTTGCAACATTAGCCGCATTTACTAATACATAATAACATACGTACATGTACATACGAATTAATTAACAGTGTCATCATCTTTTTACTACTAATTAATGTAAACTAAGGTTATAATAGTAGCTTAAGTCGCTTTCTAACAATATTTCTACCTTTCTTGCTAGAGTGTCTATTAGTACTCATATGCTATAATAATATGCTTTAATATAAGCAAATCCGACTCGACAGGTTACTGATTCTTAGATAAAGCGTTTGCCCATTTCCTTCTACACCAATTAAGGCAAGCGAATAATCTTTTAGACTAAAATAATTTTCCTACCAAGATTCACAATTGTAACATCAACCGTATCTGACAGCTTAACGTGCTCTAAGAGATACGGGTGGAAAACCAAAAAACATAGATATTTAGACTCTGAAAGAAATATTTATACAAATATTTGCTCCCGAGCAAGGATTGAACCCTCAACAATCGGCATTTGAGGTACATATCTACTATTCATTAACACATTATTATGTACTTATCAAATAATCAATATTTTCTCAAAATATCGTATTTATGATAAATAAATATTTCAATACAAATGATAAAATTAACTTTTCAATAAACTTCGTGACTGTGTTGATTTTTATGAGTCCATGAACTTTTAAGATTTGATCACCTCGTTGCAACGTTCTACAAATGGTTGTCGAATTAGTTACGCAATATCTAAAAGTGTAATTTGCATAATTATCACCTTAGTATCATCGCTAAGGAAGATGACGACGATATGGCCTTTACAATCAAATATTAAGAAGGCTTACCCAAAATCAACGTTTTACTTTTATATTTCATGTCGCAATTGTATGTTTTATGTCTTCTTGATATTGTGTAGTGTGGTATGTCTTTGATGTTAGTTAAAACTTAATATAACATAATCTCAACAGGTCTGAATTCATATAATTTATTAATATGAAGGACAGACTGATATCTTAGTAAGTACTCAAGAATTCTATACAACAATTATAAATAAAAGTTTCGAAACGAAAAGTGCTTTAAAAGCCCTAAATTTGAATTCGACTTAGAGTCTTTAATTACTGAGGTAATCCACAATTTGAAGTGTTAATATATTAGCTGGTGTGAATATTAAAAATAGAAGATGTAGGTAATAATAATATGAATAAAGAAAACATTGTAAGACAAGTAAATATACATGATATTGCCACCGTTGTGGTCAGCGAACTCGCAGCGACCCGGATCACGGATCACACGGCGGTCGGCGCCGTTAGCATCCACTGACACACTTCCATCCTCGCTTTGTGATATACCGAATTAGCAGAGTTCCAAACACAGGTGTTTTGTTATTAAGAAGGAGAGTTTAACTTTTGCTGTTTAAGTCGTAACGTTAACATACTTTTGGTGTCTTGAATCTAAACCGCGTGCTGCATCTACTGGGCCGTGTTACGATACCGATTCATTTTTTATCATTATATTTTATAAAAAATGTTATATTCATTTTAAAATATCGAAATAAAAAGAAGTATAGTTGTACATTGGTACAAATTCACTCAGATGGAAAGTTTCTTTAAGAAATTATACGGAAAGGGAACAAGAAAGTGATTTGTGCGGTTGCGGTTGCTGTTGTTAATGGTACAGAGAACTACGTGATAATGATAAATAAAAGATAAGTACCTTTCTTCATTTTTTAGGGTTCTTACGAAACCTTAAAAAAACCTTATGTAGGAACGATGCATATTACTTCTTTTATGATTTGATAATAATTATTTATCGTTTTAAACGATATCTAATGTTTTTATTCGAAATTATTTCAAATTATTTAATTTACTTTAAGATCTAAAACATTTTAGAACAATGAAAAATTACCTTAATATTTTAAAAACTAATTTAGATAAATAAAAGAAAAAAAATCATGGCTTTTTATCTATTTGACAGATTTGTTGAACCTTGGTTTAACATTCATTCGTTGACGAAGCAACCTATCTAGTATTGTATTGATATAACATTTGTTACCGATATATAATAATTTCGTTTTATTTTATTTATCATAGCGTCCAACTCGCCACGGTCGGCCGAGTAATGTGCAACAATCAGTTAATCAATAAAATAGGTAACCATTACACGAATAAAATTACATGATTCAGTTAGTTCTTACTTTATTAATAAAAACTAGCTGTCCCTTGCGGCTTCACTCGCGTTTATGGTTACTGCTTCGCTTCTATGAGTCGTAGCGTGATGTAACATAGCCTATAGCCATCCTCAATAAATAAATTATCTAACACATAAAGAATTTTTCAATTCGAACCAGTAGTTTCTGAGATTAGCGCGTTCAAACAAATAAAAAACAAACAAACCCTTCAGCTTTATAATATTAGTATATGGATTCAGTCTAGACTATACTAATATTATAAAGAGGAAAGATTTGTATTTTTATATGTATGTTTGTAACAAATAAATTCAAAAACTAGACCCATTGTGATAAAATTTTTCAGGGATATAGTTTCCATTGTTTAGATCGAGTCTACTTTAATTCCGAAAAAAAACAGACCCTGTGGAAATGCGATGTAAATGGGAGCGCGATATAGCCGAATACAACGTGGACGAAGTCGTGAATGATAGTACTTTGAAATTTAAGTTTATTTTAAACTTAAATAGATGCAATATATTTTGTTGTTTAAAGTTTTTTTTATTTGAATATTTAGTTTAATGTTGGTATAAATAAAGTTTATTTCAATGTATTTATTTCAAATATATACTAATCTGCATTAGTTTAAGAAATTATATTTATACAATGGTTATCTTTGGTTTCAATTTAGTTTTCGCGCATTTTTTTATATTTATTTATTAAAATATTTTTTTAATAAGAGTAGCCTCAGTTAATCCTTTTAAAATTAGCTTTACGTGAGTGAATGTCACGTTAAAATCGTTTCAGAGATTAGCCAAAACAAACAGACACATAAACAGACAGGCAAAAATTTTGAAAATTGTGACGTTGATGTAAGTACCCTATATGTATACTTTCATATGCATTTACTTGTGTATACAAATTTTACATACAAATCTTTCTTATATGTCTAAAAATAAGGTTAGCTACTCCATTCCATTTAATTCCTCTTTTGTATGCATTATAATTGAACTGAGTTGGTTGAAATAGGTCAGATATCTGAAATGAAATATTTAACGAAAGATTTTAATAAACTTCCACTAAACACTAACACAGATATTATCACTAGCTATATAAATATATAGAGTAAAATTTATGACATGACAACACTAAGAAACTAATAGCACTTTAATTTAATTACAATTAAGTAATTTATACTTATATCTTATTTATACTAATATAGTTGTTATTTCAACAATACTAAAAAAAGGAGAAGCGACTTCCAAAACAAAATTCGTAATTTCGTTTACTCGAATGACATACTTATTCTAGCTATTTTTTAGGGTTCCGTACCTTAAAAGGAAAAACGGAACCCTTATAGGATCACTTTGTTGTCCGTCTGTCTGTCTGTCTGTCTGTCTGTCTGTCTGTCTGTCTGTCTGTCTGTCTGTCTGTCTGTCTGTCGGGATGTCAACCCTTTTTTCTCAGAAATGCATAGACGTATCATGTTGAAATTAATATCATATACTCAAGTCTACGATGACATGCGGCCGTGAAAATATTAAAGTTCTAAGTCAACGCAATCAAAAGATAATGGAAAATATGTCGTATATTTTGACCATTTTAGCGTTTTCGCAAGGGAATCAAAACCTATAGGGTACTTCCCATTGACCTAGCACGATGAAATTTGGCAAGAAGTAAGATCTTATGGTACAAATAAAGGAAAAAATCTGAAAACTGTAAATTTTTGTATGTATGTTTGTCTGTTTGTATGTTTGTCTTTTAACCTTTTTCTCAGAAACGCGTGTAGGTAACAAAATTTTTATCAACTTCAAGTCCTCAGAATTGTAATTACTAAGAGCTGTGAAAAAATCACACTTCTAAGTTAACGCAATCAAAAGATACGGTCATTTATATCACATATTTTAAGTATGATAGCGTTTTTAACGTTTTCGCAAGGGAATCAAAACCTATAGGGTACTTCCCATTGACCAAGCATTATGAAATTTGGCCAGGAGCATGTCCTTTAGTATACATAAAGGAAAAAATCCGAAAACTGTAAATTTCTGTTCGTGTGTCTGTCAGTCTGTACGTCTGTCTTTCAACCTTTTTCTCAGGAACACGTAAATGTATCAAGTTGTAAATTGATCAAGCGGAAAATATATTAATCTTAGAATTAAAATTATATGTACTTGTAACAAATTAACATAGAAGTTGACCATGGTCAACAAAACAATTTTACAAGCACTGAGAAGAAATTTGTATCAATACGAAAATATTAAAAAGCAGCAAACCTTTATAAACAACGCAATGCAATCTATATATCGCAGCTAACAAAATGATAGCGCGATGCAGCGTACAGCTAATGCCATCTATTACAACATTATGACATCAACTGTGATATAATTCTGCTCGATTAATAAAAAAATTTATTTTAATTATTATTTAAACGCGCTAAAAATTATAAAATAAACTTTTCATTTAAAAGTTTTATCGTCAATTTATAACGTCATTACGTAATTAACATTCAATATAAGAGCTTCACGCGATTTGATTTAAGTACTCGTATTGACTTAGTACGAAAATTTTAAAAATTAAATTCAAACAGATCGAGTTATTTAATTTACTTATTTATCTACACATATAAGTCTTCTGGTTATTAGTAATATAATTAGTTATTTATAAATAAACAATTTGTTTTGTTCGAATTAAGGACTAATTATTTTCGTCTTGGCAACACTAATATATATTTCGATATTTTGATTGATAATGTAAATCTAAATATTTTACGAACGTAGTGCAGGGGTAGTGGAGTGTAGTAGAATATAAATAAAAATAAAACGAAAATAAAATATAACATAATTATGTTGTTAATGTCAAAGTCAACAAGTTAGTTCATTTAAATTGTCAAGAGATGGCGCTAGGTGTATCCTGAATCGCGCTATAACTTTTTTTTTGAAAGTATAAGGTGTATTAGTACTTAAAATAAAATTTTGTTTTTCCATGGATTGCATCCATGATCGTGTTTTAAATTAAAGTGTTCCTAAGTAGTTTCAAAATAGTTTTTGGGACGTGATCCATATTTATATAATATTTGATTATATTTAAGCGACTTCTAAAAAGGAGTGTTTTCAATTCGACCTTGTATTTAATTTTTTTTATGTTTGTTCGCCGATTACGCCGCCATTTGAATACCGATTTTCAAAATTTTTTTTTGTTTGAAAAGGTATACTTCCAAGGTGGTCCCATTGTCTTCAGGTCAGGATCAGATGATGGGATCCTGGAGGAATTGAGGGAACTCCTCAAATATTATAGGCAAGCGTATACCGATTTAGGTATTTTTGATAGTAACTTATGTTGGAACTGATGATGAAGACCACAAATGGCGTAGATGGGTTAGTCTTATATAGATTTCTATAAGTTTGAACGGAACCCTCGGTGCGCGAGTCCTACTCGCACTTGACCAGTTATTTTAAACGAAATCACTGAACCTAAATGTTCTTTCACTGAAATTAACAAAACCATTCCAAATAACCTCGACTCTATGACTATACCTGAGTGTTATAAGCTGTGATAAATATGAAAAAAGCAATTTTTCCACGCCAGCGAATCAATAGTTGCAAAATTATGTCTATCTTTTAATTATAAATTTAGCTGGTGACAATATGTTATATTTTACCTTACAGAGACAAAAAACAATTAAAACATAATTAACAGTAGCAAAATTGATCAATATCGTGCTCTATTTATAAAGTCGTTGTTACGTTACACGAGTGAGAGGCAAATGCAAGGACATGCGACATTAAATCAGTTGATCTAAGTTTTAAATTTCCTGCTCGTAGCGGAATGCGCGACCGATGCTACTGAGCCCTTAATACTAAACCTGTTATAGATTTTATTAAAGGCTATACCGTATTTGAACTTTAAATCAATTATGCTTCCCTGCTTCTATACAAGTACGTACAACCAAATATAGGATTAAGTAGTACGTAGTATATTGACTTCTCACGCTTAATCTATTAAGTCAAGCTTTGTATTATAATATTCAACTTTATTGTTTTGACCTAATCGATACGTCTATTACATTGGTTACAATAAATTTTCAAGTGGAAATAATCAATTCTTAATATTGCACGGTATTTATTTACGTACATAGCAAGAAACAAAATAGCGCTCTATTACCTTTTTTATTAATGTTTTAATGATAACAAATTGTTATACCCTACTGTAATATTAAATTGCAATGGAGAATGTACGATAATGAAAAAAAATTTGGTAGACATTTGAATAGCAATCGTAATATAAAAGGAAATAACGGTTGTCAGTATTGTAGTCAATCTATTAAAAAATCGCTTATCTAAAAATTATTAGTTAAATTTTTGAAATTATAATTAAATAATATAGTCAGGCTAAAACATTACGACTGTAAAGACTAAAACTAGAACTCTATTTAGTCGATTTGATAAGTGTACTTATAAATTAGTTTTATTTAATGGTATATAAGGCTGCTAGGCTGTATAACAACTTGCAATAAAGAAAGATAAAACAATTTTAACAAGTGTTTTTAATAATAAGTATATAACCTACAAAGTTTTAAATACATATAAAAGATTATATTAAAGCATAACTGACGAGTGATATACGAGCTATATTGTAATGTAAATCAAAATTTATCATGTAAATCGCTAAGGAAGTCAGTCCTTTGTGGTTTTATTTTTAGTATAATTTAATTTTGTATTGTTACGTAGAAGTGCTAGAGCTACGTACATAATATACCTAATTTTGATAAAGTAGACTTATCCACCGACCTGTTATAATTAACCGAATTAATTTATGCATTTTAACTACAAAATACGTAACTTTTTGTAGTGGAATGTGTTTTTCAAATGGTGTTATAATTTTTAAAAATTTAATTCATATAATAAGTTTTTTTGTAAAGCGGCATGATTAATAACTTAAGAATTACGTAAAGTATTAAGTTATGTATAAAATGCGTATTTAAAACATAGAGCTTTCTTTTGTTTTGGAAGTCACTTAAAAATACGGTCCAACCTCTCCGTTCTAGGTGTGTAATATATTCAAAAAACTAGTAGGCATATAACAGTAAAATATGTAGTTTTGAAATATATTTGATTATTTTAATGTACACGAGCAGTTGTGCCGTTAGACAAAAAGAGACGAAATACATAAGTTAATGATGTCCTGCGGACCTTTTCATTTTCCGGAATATAATGTTTGCTCTATGTGGATTTTAATTACATCCTGTTTTTCACACACCGTGATCGAAATGAGATACAGAAAAATATGTGTATTTATTTCGTTATTTTTTTTTTTTTTGAAATAGATAATAGAATAACAAATCCAGTTTTTGCTCGCGCTTTATATTAATCTTGTTGCACCAGACGACCGTCGAATAGTTATATTTTTATTCCTCAGGAAGAGTACAATTTCATTAGATGTTACTACGTCATTTTCTGTACCTCTGACAGCCATTTCAACTAGCTCCAACGTGATACTTCTGCTGTAAGTTGGTGAGGAATTGGTCTGCTGACTTCAGATGATGCCGCAGCATCAAGTCAAGGTTATGATAATATATGTCAAAGATTCGATACGTTTGATATCATTCACAATGAGGAAATTTAAATTCGATAAGACCAGCGAAAATTAAGGATATAATCCTTTCAACTACTAGAGAAAAACTGATAACATTCAAAAGTTTGGACCGATCTTCATAAATTATAGCTAAGAACCATCGTACCAAAATGGATCCATTCGTTTTGGTGTTACGATACCAAAGACACACCGATGCACACATCCAACTTATAACACCCCCCTTTTAAGGTCGGAGGAAAAAACTGAAATTTGCATTTATAATATTAGTTTTAAGTTACAATTAGGACAGACAGATCATATGTACAATTTTTATGTATATATATTTAATTTGCCTTTGTTTCTATCACGAGTTTTACTACATCAATAAAAAGTGCTCTAGGGATAAGTTTGACAGTAAGTCGCAGGGAACTGTAATTTATTAGAAAGAACGTAAAACAAAGATTCTTATCTTAATGAGGAGAAAGTGACAATTGTGTTATGAAGAAATTGTCGCGCAACTTAGCGAATATCCCATTGATAGATCTTACCATTCATTCCGACCGCTGTGAATCACATGCGTGCTAGATAAATGAATTAGCACTTTAGATAGAAATTATTACTATCACGTCGTTTCACTCACCTCCGACTCCCAGGTGTCTTTAACGTTTCGCGGCTTACTCTCCTTCATGCTTCCAGAGAACGTCATCGCTACCCCTTATTCAGGGCGTTGCACTTTGCACGATTCGTTTTTATGTAAACTTTTGAAATAAACTATATCGAGTCCACTGTTCATAATACGAACCTTCACTTTATGGAACACTATCGCTTTCTGTCGTCTTTTTGTCGGATGAATAGGCAGAGTGTAAACATCGCGTCGTCGGGCGCATGAACGGAGCACGTATCGCGCCAGCGAGCGGCGGCAGACTGGACGCTTAGCGCGGAGCTCCCAAGCAGTGTGGCCGCCGACTGGCGCGCCGAGTACGCGAGTGCGAGCGGTAACGGGTACGCACTACAGTTAACTTTCTCCCTTGCGAGAACAGCCTCTACGACTATAAGTTGAGCGCTATCGAAAGTTTAAGCTACCTCTGCGGTACGGGTCAAAGTCTTCATTAAGACTCAATCGCTTTCGTAGAAATTATATGATTTCATATACGCTCGAATGACATAAATCGCTGCAGTTTTCTCTGCGATTGAGTGTGACTTATCTTTATCGATGTCGTTACGTAGGTATTAATGGGTGAGGTAAATCAAAAACAATAGAGTATAAAACTTAATGTATAATCATAGTATTTACAAACTTATGTTATATAAAACAAATATTTTATGGCTATCATTATATACTTACTAATACAACATGTCATTAATAATTTACACAATATTCAAAATAAAAGCAACAGTAACTCAAGTACTGAAGACAGCGAGTTCTAATAGCACAAAAAGATACGTGATATAAATGGAAATAAAAGAGATTCCATAATTTACATGGTAATAAAATTATGTACAGATATAAAATGTATATCTATCGATACAATTGAATTTTTTTTGCATATGTATTTTAAATTATATAACGCAATTTTTGCATTAAATCCTATTTTACAAATCAAGCAGTGAATGTAATTAGATTGTAGCCTAATTTGTGGAATATGGTTTTTAAATAAAGTAACATGTCTAATTCATCAACAATTTTATTTGTAATTCAATAAAAGTAGAAAACGGCTAGTCGTCCGTTAGACGTCGTTATACAAAATATAACTCTACCGTGAAATACAAATTTACAGAAGGAAATGTGTTGCTTTTTAGGACAGCACCATTTGACATTTTTCAAAGTCTTAGAAATTTATACAAATGAAAGATTAATGTACTTAAATAATTATAAAACACTACAAATTAAAAGTCTTATCACATTTTATGGTAATTAAGTATGTACATACTGAGTGACGCCGGATGAATATCATTGCAACCTATTCCTTAACTTCACTATGATTCCACTGTTAAACTTAGCAGTAATTTTGCATAAATATACATATTATTTCAACGATTGCAAAAAGTTAGCTAGCTAAAAGAATTTAGTTGAGCTTTAGATCTTTGGAAATCTGAATTTCTTATGATTACAATATCGATAAACATCTACGTTTCATCTATACAACTTTAATTGCGATCTAACAAAATCGTTTAGAAAAATAAGTCGTAATTTTGGCTTCCACTTTATCCTAAAATGGAATGGTCTTACGAGCAACCACCGTGTACATCTTCGTAGCAAACAACGCATGATAGTCATTGTGACTGTGAACTTATTAATCTTATCATTACTGAATAAATATTGTATTATCCAAAAATCTCGAGTGTCGCATTTACATGCACGATTTCCTTCAATTGATTTGATGCCTAAGACTGAGCGATTCGAAGGAGACTGCGCGATGCACTCCGCCGATATCATATGGAATTTCGAATCATCTAATGGCACCGCTACCAACAGAACATTGTTTAATGCACCTTACATACAAATTATTTTACGAAGTATTAAGATTTTTATAAAAATGTTAAACATTTAACTTCAAACCACACGACGATCGAAATCAAAGAATTAACTCAGCAGTATTATTGCTCTCTATACTATATTTATTTAGTAAATAGAACAGTAAATAAGGTAATGTATCATATACGAAACAAGGAAGTAATCTCGAAGGCTTTATTATTATCTAATGAACAGCTACAGTTTTAATTAACTCTTTCAATTTAATCTTTTCGATATTTCATTCAATTTCCAATCACTTACACTAGTTCTAGTCTAGAGCGACATGAGTTTAAAAAGTTGTTCCCGCCGAGGTTGTTCGTTTCGTATAGTCTGCAGTGATCGCCGTACTGCTATAGAGCGTAGAGGTAAGGAGAACCATTTCTTTGTATAAATAGTGTCCCCCAAAAGTATGTTAAAGTAAGATGCTGCTAATGTAGCCAGTAGATAATATTAGGCGAAATGTGCTTTTGACCGTCTGTCAATAATAAAATAAACTAATAATACTAATTTCTATTAATTCATATATATAATATTTTTCTAAGGAATCGTTTGAATTATTTAACAATCTATATAGATGCCGATATACTGAAATTGTTGTTTAAGCACATATTACGCCATCAATAATTGCTAATTTCAGGCATTACTACCTAACTACTTCGGAGTCGCCTATTTAATAAATATTGGTGGATGCATTTTCGGCTACACAAACGAGATGCTCCTCCTTACCTCACACTGTATACACACAACGAGTGCCAAGGTTGGTCATCGAGCCCTTCCATACATTCGCAACGTGCCAGAACAAGGTTTGTTACTTCCTTTTAACGATTACAATATTTGAATATAAAATTATTTTATTAAGCTGTCACCTTACGTGCTATAACTATGAAATTGTTTTATTATTTTTTTTTATAGAAAGGCCCGATTAACATTCAACTTTTTTGAATTCTCATTTCGAGACTCTTCATAACAATAACAGGAATTTTATATCGTATTATTATATTAAAGTATCTCCCTGTACTAATGAACAAATAATTAATATTATCCAAATTTATACAACGAAAACAATTTATTAATTGATAAAATAAAATCATTTTCAACTGGTACTAATGTGACTGAATATTGTGATAAAAATATAAAGATAAAATGACATTATTCGTATCTCGAAATTAATTTTATTATTAGGTGTGATACATCATTAACAACAGTTTTTTGTTATAAAAATCTATTGAGTTATTCAGATAAGGTTAATTTAAGTGCTAAATATACGTAAATATAGAATATGCTAAAATATAACTGGTGGATGTTTAGTCTTTAATATTATAAAATAATTGTATTTAATTTAAATTTATAAAAATAAATTATTAATTGAAAATAAAGTGTGTACGCTTTTTTTTAGGTTTCATCAAAAAAAATATTTATTATTCGTAATTTTTTCATTCGTCTGAACGATACATTTTTAAATCAAAAAAAATGTGGTAGTTTCTTTATATAATCTGGATTTCTTTTTAATATCCACGTTCAATGGGCCAAATTAGCGCTACAAGAAGTCTTCATAATGACAAAACATACGCATAATTATACGAATTGTGACCGAAAACGACTGCGAGAAATAAATACGATAAAAATCGAATCTAGCTTAACGACTACAAGATAAAAGCTAGCAATATAAGAAAAAAAAATCACAATTCTACATAATTTCTAAACGGGACACGTCTCACATTCCAAAACGACTCGTATATAACTTCGCTTCGAAATCTCAATCTCCAACCACAGTATCACTAACCTCTCTCGAAGGTCAATACAAAGAATGTATAGGTACGTAAACGCGAACTAAACGGAGGCCGTCGCGGACGAGGCGGGTTTAGAATATAACACTTTACCGTTCGTCCTGATAAGTTATTGCATAGGAGTCTTCCGCGGCTCGGAAGAAGTCAATATATAGATAAGATCACAGGGCGCTCAGCCGCGCGCCGCGGGCGGGCGGGCGCTCGGCCGTCATGGTCTGTGGAACCTGCGGGCAGAGGCGGCGGTCAGCGACGCTGATTAGCAATAGTGTGTTGACCCTTAAAAAGTTCGGTATATAACAATATTCATAAAAATTGAAACTCATCAAAACTGAATAAGTACAGACCAAAGTTCCTTAAGTTAATGTTTCGAATATTGTCTTTCCATATTTTGCAATATATAATAATCACATATATAAGAAAAAATTATTATTAGATATAACTTTTCTTTATACCAATTTGCTTTTAAATAATTCTACTTTTTATCAAAATAGAAAAGAAAAGACGGATATATACTTCTTCAAATCAATTTATAAAGAATAGGTTTGATATCTTTAAACGCCAGTTCCTCAAAAGTCCGTGTGGCTTGACACAATATTGCTTATCAGCGTCCATATACAGAGTGTCAACTGGGCAGGTGTTGGACATTTTACCATAGTTAGCGGAATTAATATTTAAAAGTAAAAAACTGAATTAATTTTATAACGAAAGTAAAATTGATTTTACTATTGATATTCGTGATGTTTGGTTATGTTAATAGAATGTATTTTGTTGTCGCATTGTTCACTGCAACTAAATGAAGCGCTAACGGTCGTGGATTCGATCCTCGCTCACGGCAAATATACATATGTATTGGCTATAGGTGTTTGTCGTGGTCTGGGTGTTTGTGTTGTGTTGTTCCAGACCCCAGACACAGGACAATGAAATCCTAACGGGGCCCGTTGAGTGTGATGCTTTGATTGATTTATTTATTAAACAAAAATATTAGTGTGGCAAAAATTATGTAGTTCTTTTCAAATCAGCGTTATTAATACTTATTTAGCCTTTAGTAACCTTCCCAACAAAGGTCAGCTTTGCAATATTGTACTTCGATTATCGTTGCCAACACCTACGGTGCCAATTACTATGTTTACAAATAAAAATTATCGGAACAATCATAATGAATAATTATTGAATTGATAATTAATGGAATGTATTTCCATGCATAGTCATATCACTCACATTTATTTTCTAAATTTAACTATTACAAGCACATTGGCTTAGACAGTTCGTAAACGATTTAAAGATTTGAGTGATGAATTTATGGAGTAATGACAAATGCATTTCAGAAAAGAGTATTCGTGTCGAGTGATGTTTAGCCGAGATGGTCTTGCGGTTAGAACACGTCTATTTCAACCGATGATCTTGTATTCAAACCTCGGCTGGCACCGCTGAGGTTTCAAGTGTATTAAGAGATATCCAGACACATGAATCTGCCAATCCTCACGGGAGTATCGTGGTGGATTAAGCTTCTAACCGTTTGCTTATGAGGCCTTTGCAGAGCAGTGGAACTTATGGTTGCTAATAAACATTATTGTGTGAACCCATTCAAATTCGGACCAAGTCGTCTAAAATAAATAAGTACAGAAAAAAGTTTCTTAATTTATTGTTTCGAATATTGAAGTATGTTTCCTATTTTTTATTAATATGTAAAAACTCATTATACCTTTTCTAAGAATAGAAAAGCAAATATGAATATATATTTTTTCAAAGAAAACATTAAGAATATGTTTGACATGTTTAGACGCCATTTTCTCAAAACGTTGCCCGTGTGGCTCGACACAGTATTGCTTATCAGCGTCCACAGATAGACTGCTGCCATGGCGCGGCTGTTACCTGGTGAGGTGCTTGCTGTCCTCGTGCACCGCCATCTCGGAGCTCTTGAACTCGTTGAGCTCGCGGCGGATGGCGGCCTTGTCGCGCGGCGTCAGGCGCGTCCACGGCTTGTCGGCGCGCCGGTCGTAGTCGTGCGCCTGCGCACATGAATGAGACATTACAGACGTGAGCCATAATCATTGAAAATGTTGAAAAACCCCCGACAATTTAATCGTCCCAACCCGATACTTCTGATGTCATTCGGTGTTGTGTGTTCTTCTAATTCTAGATGATGTTGCAGCATCAGATCAAAGTTAGACAAATATGTTAATTCAATATAATTTATAGTATAGTAAATTTAGACTCGATCAGACAACTAGAAGTTGTTCAGGTTCTATCAACAACTAGAAAAGAAGTGATAATAAACACACAGAACTTTCAGATATGCAGATTTTCAGATTTCCCCTTTTTTTGGCGATGGTTTAAAATAATCTGGACTTTATCTCCTGACGAATAGTGACTCGATAGACTGGGCTATCTTCCTAATAGTAACCGAACTTCGATCGGACATACCATCCTTCGATGTATGGAAAATAGTCGCTTAAATAAATTACAGCCAAAATATTATACAAAACAAGAAAAAGTGGAATCGGAATGTAAAGGAACGCACCTGCGTGACTTCAATGTAATCGCTAAATCGAATGATTTTCTTTTCTTTCAGTTCATCTACCGTGGGCCGGAAGCTAAGCTTGCGCAGCAGGTATCGTTTCTTCTCCTCTTTCTGCTTCTTCTCTTCCGCAGGGGACTGACCTAGAAATACGAACACCATTTGCCAATGTAAATAAACATTTCACCACATATTGCTCGTTTACAGTTTAAACACTTTTATAAGTTTTAATCTACAACTGAGAGTGCAGACAATAGTCAATGATAAGTCGAAAGCCTTACTTTTGAGAATGTTTCTCTCGACGAGCTCCTCGGCGGTGGGACGCATGGACAGGCGGCGGATGAGGCGCGCTCCGATCGCCTCCCACGATTCCTGGCGCTCGTGCTCGCTCTGCACCACCAGAATGTTCCTGCGTGCGAACCACAATCACTTAGCATTCACCCGCTATCGCGTATCTACATCGGTTCAACGAGGAACTAACGCTAGTCGGCCGCCGAGCGTCTTCGTGGTACTGATGACAGAATACATTCGCTCCCACTGAACGCGCGCACTGGCAAACGGCCGCCGACATAAAATATGCCAAAGCATGTATGATGCCGAAAACACGTTCATAATGTCCGTTTAACATAAACTCTTGGCTTAATCCCAAGATTCTTAATCTAGACTAGATTTAATTGATAAAAAGTGATAGATTTTCGGTCGATCGAATATTAAAAAATAAATAAATAATCGAAGACATCATTACTATAGTATAAATAACACATTGACAATAACACCTTTACGAAATGTACTGTATGACATAAATATGAGAATAAAAACACTGATAAGAAAAAATGTAGAAGATAAAGAAATTAAGATTTATCAGAGTGAGTATGCAAACAAAAATAAAACTCCCAGGCGTTCTTATAAGCCCGACAATAATACTCTCACTAACGCGTCTGGTATAGTACTGAGAGGCAAGTCATGACTTATACAACAATAAGAATCAATGAGATTGATTATTCTAAACAAGGCTAATTTACTTTAATAATATCTTTCATTTTGCTCTTATACGTAGCTACTTCCTTACATGAAGTAAATAAAAATATTCGGTTGGAAATTTTTTAATATGAAAACATTGCAATTTTTTAGGAATTAAGTAATTCTTTCAATAAAAAACTATAGTTGTATTACCACATTTATGGCGTAATATGTAATATACGTTATTTTACGTTTTTTGTTTTTAATTATTGCACAATTATAAATAGCGAATTATTATGAGCTGATGTGTTTTTTATGTATGCAATAATTACAGCCAATTTTTACGTAACTGTTTTGTGTATCAATATCAATTGAATGCTAAAAGATGTTATAAAAGACAAACCAAACTGTTGCAGAACATTGTTTACAGTACATCATGGTAAAAACAACAATGTTTTTACAACCGAAACTTCATCGTTTAACGAGTTACCAGCTAACATAATTACTATGAATATTATTATTACATCACACATTTTAAGATAAACATAGTTCTTTAGCTCGTAATTATAGTATTTTTTACTCAGCTGTTCTAGAGAATGCGCGTGGCAGAGTTGGCTCAATGCCGGAACGTTTGATTATATTGGCAACATTCAAGGTACTTCCTACTACAATTGTCTATTACTACGATTTCAAGTGCGAATGATGTGCAGTAGCGCCGAATTGCTAATAATATATTTCTCAGCACGTTCGACAAAAGTTCATAGAAATCAGATATGTTGCTCTGTTGATTAGTGTAGTCTTAATATCGTATAAAACTATTGGCGGGTGAACTGTAGTCGTTCTTTCTCACTGTTGCACAACGCACTCTATTGGCACATGTAGATGAGCGTTCATTAATGTATAATAAACATACGAACGATTCAAAGTCTATTTTGCACGTGTCTTTCTTCAATTTAGGATCGTATTCTACTGTGTTGAAAAGTTTCATATGATAATAGAATTTATATTATATTTATTTTGTTCGAAATATTATTTTTTGACACGTTTAGATATTTCTTCATTTTTATTTCTATTGTTATTTAAAACAAAGTTTTGTCAAATTTAAGGAAGTTGTTACAGTAGCTAAGTTTTTAAAGATTTTCTTAATTTTTTGTACATACGGTAAAGTTTTTGTTCTACACAATAATATCAATAATTTATAAACTTTTTACAATGGCAAAATGTTTTTAAAACATGTTTGAAATGATTTGTAAACCGTGTATCAGTAAAGACACTTCATTTTAGAAAACGCTCATGAGGGTCAGGGTCCCTTGTACATATATTCATCAACAACTCATTATCCCAACTTGATTTTACAGAATTCTTAAAAAAAAATTCTAAATTAGTGAGAAAGTGCTAATGGACTCTAGTATTATTAAGCTTATGCCTATGTTCATCGTCTGTTCATGTGTCCTTACTTTAAGCACCTGTACCTTGTGACATATAAAATTGGAAGGCTAGTGAAAAAAAATGCGGAACGTGTGAATGTTTTGTTATTACGGATGCTTAACCTTTTCGAGATTCCATATGTATCCGTAAACATTTCGCCAGATTACATGTTTATTTGTTATAAGGGTTTAATTTGGTTTACCTCGATAAACTCAATTCTAGTATGCTATGAAAATGTAGCTAAAAACTCTGAGGTTGCGGCAACTCATAACGCGATTCAGTTCCATCGTACTTGTACCACCCCCACTACCCTCTTGATATTTTTTGTCATTATCTAATTATAACAAATACCTGTGATCTATACTATCACATAAGTTATTATATTCTCCAATTAAAATATTACAAGTCGTTAAACAAATATGAAAAAATATCCAAAAAAATACCATATAATTTTCCCTCCGTCGTACAACTGTCACAGATAGAAGCAAACCAGGATAAGTCCCGTACCTGTTGATGAGCTCCTGGCGGTCGGGGCGCAGCGCCAGCTTGATGTTGAGGCTCTCCTTGCGCGCCAGCTTAGCGGCCACGCGCTCCGACTCGCTGGCGTACTCGTCGCGGTACTCGCCCTCCCACGGCCGCGCGTTCTCCTTGTTCTCCAGCGCGCTGCCCACGCGCACCGGCCGGCTGCTGTGGAGGAGCGACGTTATACACCTCGATTCACATTAGTGTGTCGGTCTGAACTATGCGCATTACGCTGCGCAGAACAGTAAATTAAGCACCAGGATAGTCATTTTGACATTTCTTTAATTTTAATTAATAAATACTTCTTATATAATTTTTTTTTTATGGGAAATAAATGTGTTTAAATCATTATTTAATTGTTTTAATAGTTTTTAATTCAATCCATACCGAAGGTGTATCTCAAATAGCTGAGAACATGAACACTGAACCAGTGTAATCGTTCGAAGAGTGATTTTCGTTCAGGAAGTGTTATTACCAAATATCAAGTAAAGACAAATAGATTATAAATATCATATAACGGCTGAAATATAGTCAATGAGATTACAATAATATACATTCATATCATATACAGACATAACAGCACTATCACGCAAAACATTAACATATGTTAAAATATTTAATGTATATGATATTATTATAAACTTATTTAACATTCTCAGCCGTTATAAAACACTTATATATAATACATACTTATATTTACTTGACTCATTTGGTAAATAAACACATTTAGGAACGAAAATCACGAATTTTTAAAAAGTTCCACTGCTTCAGTATTTATGTTTTTAACTATTTGACAAACACATCCGATATTAATTGCACTAAAAACTGCTATTAATTAATGATTTAAACGCATAAATTAAACACTTACAATTTATATTAAAGAAATGTTTAGACATTCATTTGAGTCATTACTAGTGATCTAATTTAGTGTACTGCGCAGCGTAATGCGCATTGTTTAGACCATCACACTAACGTGAACCGAGGTAGACTACCACTACCTCTTCCTGGATACTACGCTCGAATAGAGATAGAGATCGAAACTAATTTTGACCGTTTGATGTTCATTGCGACTATTGAAGAGCGATAGTGGCTTTTTGAGAAGATTTCGAGCGTCAAAATAAATAGAATAGATCTTTCACTACTTTACGAGTATGCGATAGAATATGTCGCAACAGTCTGAAATGCTAGAGAAAAGCGAATGAAGTAATTTTGTCGCGAATTAGTTAGGGAGCGTCAGTGCAGACTTGCGTGACTGGCGTCACACTTGTCGCCGTTATTTCACATCACGCTATTGTTTTGCTTAATGCGATCACATTTTAAAAATTAATGCTAACAGGAAAGCCTGAGTAGAATTACCGAAAATATACACAATAATTAAAAAAATAAATAAAAACGGAAAATAGTTCTAATACTATTATGAAACAAATAAAAATACATATGTAATATAGTTCGAATGAATGTAGCCTTATTATAATACGTTCGACATATATTCCATAGTTGTATATGCATTTTAACCAACAAATACATTAACATGCAGCACAGACATGACAAGAGATAGAACAGTAGCATAAACAGCCAAGTGTATCTATGAACATTAATCATTCAATAGACGACATAGAGCTACGCGACATACGAACTGTACGTACTTGAGTCAATCATTCGTGGGTGTGTTCGGTCGAGCTAATCTTGGGATCTATCGCGGTGAGTGTGGCGCGAGTGTGGCGTGAGCGTGTGAGTGTGGTGTGAGCGTGTGAGTGTGGTGTGGCCGAGGAAGTGAGCGGGAAGTGAGCTGGGACATGAAGACGGATGAGAGTCGGAAGCGTGCGATGCACGATGCATGGAGGCGAAGCGGACCGTCGGGAGGTCGGTAGCGTGGCTCGACAACATCGACAAAACGAGAGAGTGTTACCATATGCGGATCCTCGGCTTGGGCGGCGGCCGCCTGCTCGCCCGCATGATGAAAATAAACGCACACTTTCAACATTTCCGCGACGACCAATCATTCGTGGTGATCGTTTTATGATTTAGTACAGCGGTAACACAAGTAACGTTGCAACATGAGTTGCGACTCCGTTGCGGTCTTGTGTGTAACCGCGCGAAATTTTCCTGTCCACGTTAAAGTATTGCTATTGCTACTGTTATTTAAATTGCTAATAAGGTTTACCACACGTATGAACGTTTATTCAATTGTCTACGTTTAGCGCGCAATAAATTGTTCGCGCGTACAATACACATTTTTTAACACATACATATTTTAATGGTAAAAGTGATATAAATATGGCAAATTGCAAAATCATATAATTGTAATATTGTATTTAGATAAATTTTAAATAAAAAATTTATTTACATCGAAAAGTAAAATTTGATGAATTTATTATAAAATAAGTAAACTAACGATGCAATTATTAAAAAGTAACATCTAACTATTCAAATTCAATTAGAAACAAAACATTTTATATACATTGCATATTACTTCCATGAATCGTTTCCAGGAAAAAAATTGAATTTTTTATAAAATACTATTACAAATCAAAACGTCATAAGTTAAACTAATTGAATTGTAACGCAAACTATTAGATTTTAAATCCAAGAATTTCATATTAAAATTCCAAAAATTTTAAATACTAAAGAAACCGGCCAAGTTACAGAAAGCGGTGTATACTGACTTAAAGCTGGCGTGGTGGTGGTCCTGGCGCGGCGCGAGCGGCGTGGCGAGCGGCGTGGCGGCGGGCGAGGCGGCGGGCGCGGGCCGCTTCTTGAGCGCGGACTTGAGCGGCACGGCGTTGAACAGCGGCTCCTTCGGCGGGATCTCCTCCACGCGGGACGTGTCCGTCGCGCCCGCGTCCGTCTCCTCCTCGTCCGCAGAGTCCTCCTCTTCGGCTGGCGGTGGGAATTACACGAGCATGTTAATGTCGCAAGCAACTAGTTTAAAAATTCGTTAAATTAACAACTAGCGGCCTGAATAATATGCAGCCATACCGTTTATTAGAGTATTTAATAAAGTGGATAGTTCATGCTTAGGCCAAGCCTACAATAGGGTGATGATGTCACAAAAAGAAAAAAGAGGAAACGTCTGACATTACAAATTGTTTTTAAATATAACATATTATATGTTATTTGGACGGGGTCTATTCCACCGCTTGGGGTACTCTTGAGTGTTTTTGTAATTCCGGAAGATTCGCGGAGAGTTTCCGCTGGCACATGGATCGACCGATGCCGAAAAGTAAAATGGCTAGGCTGTTTATTATTAAGATTATTATTATTGAAGACTGCAACATTAATATATAAATATATATATTTATTGACAGACAGGTTAGCGCAGTGATGCAACTGTCGTAAGATCGATCCCCATTCATGGCAAACGTCTGTATGGGCCATACGGATGTTTGTCGTGGTCTGAGCGGGTCGTTAGGTGGTAAGAAATTTTAAACATTTGAGAGAAGTTACAATGCGTTGTCAGGCTAAAGAAAAAAAATAGATGAAAAAGGAAATAATGGATAGCATAGGTGTGATATGGGTGTAGGTTTATTTCCCCATACCTATTCTAACTATTATTTCCATTAACCATTATTATTCATTCATTTATTTCCATTATCCTTATATCTGTCACCGGAAAAACTGAACATACCTAAAAGAAAACTTCCCCGACGAATTGAGGACCTTCTCCATTGGAAGTCGGGAATAACATCACGTTTCCTTATCCGTATCCGTATATACTTACAGTCGGAGAGCGTGCTGGCCAGCTGGTGCGTGTGGTGGTGGCGCGTGGGGCTGGGCGAGCTGAACATGGGCGGCGGCGGGATGGGGCCGATCTCCGATAAAGCTATGGGCGGCTCCGGCAGCTCCGACAGCATCAGCTGCTCCTCCGCGCTGACGTCACCGTCGCTGCCTCCGCCTACGCCACCCATACCGCCGTACCCCACTACAAGTTGCAAATGTCATTTCAAAATACATTTTTCTATACTTATAACCGTTAGCCGAGAATTACACTTGTATGCTTTTCTCTAGTAATTATACAGAAAGAATTATATGAATATTAAAATAAAAGACATGAAATGACAAAAATTTCATGTAAATATATATAAATGTCTGAGAGCCGAGCTTTACATTTGGCATAATTCTCTTTATAACTACAGGAAAATTATCTTAGAAGTACTGGTTAATTCAGATTAATGAATCGTAGCTACTTATAACAAAATATACAAAGAAAATTTCTCAGAATATATTCTGATATACGTTGATACAATTCTTGGTAAAAATTAAATATGGTTATATTAAAGCATCTGATGTAAGGAACCACAGATATACATAATAAGAAATATTATTATATGTATTTAAAAACAATTAAAACAAAATATTATTTTAAAACTATTTTTAGTATTATTATAATAATAAAGAATCAAAATAAATAAATCTAAGAATAAACAAAAGAAAAAGATCAGATAAGATTAAAAGTTTAAGAATAGATTACATTTAAGAAGCGAAAGTTTATGAATTAACATGACAGGAATTTGTCATTGTGATTGTTATGGGCAGATGATTTTCCTTAAGCGGTAGATAATGATGGCATTCGTGCCGTGACTCACCGTCGCCTTGGTAGCATATCCGCCTTGGGAGCTTGCCCGCGGACAAAGAGTTCGGTCGCTCCGGTCTCATCAACTCGCCACCATTCTCCAACTTATCTTTCTTTGGTTCTGTAAAAGATTTAAAAAATAATGTATACAATATTTTAATATCATCCTTATGTAACTAGATATTTTTCCATTTGGTATGTTACAATAATACATAATAATCCTATCAATCATCATTATACAATTTTTAATTCTTATCCATCTAACAAACCTTGTGCGGTAATTTACAATATAATTATGCAAAATACAAAAACAACGTCAACCTATGCTTAAAATTATAGTAAATTAAACTAGCGTACTAAGGGTCAAATGATAAAAATCTTAAGAGATTCATCGTAAGTCTTGTTTATTAATGCGAATAACCTTAATATAGCTGTTAAATATTTATAGTATTTACAGTACGTAAACAATATATATATCAAAGTTTCAATACAGTCAAGTGTAATTGTATAAGCGAACCGGGAATGAAAACGTCACCATACAATGTCGATAGGTCTAAAAATAGCTGACAGTCGAGTCGAGCGACGGTCGGTGGCACGCGACTCCCATTCATTGCCGGCGCCGACACCTAGCGGCCTTCAGCACATGGTACTGTTTATTATTAACACATCCTGTCTCCCCGTACCAGGCACTGTGTTAGAATCTAGATCGTGTAGAGAAGGAAGTTAGCTGCACGTTTCAATATTGAAAGTTTTCTGACTGACTCGTATCAATGCTAGAATATGTTACAACTTCGACGAGAGCTCCTAACCTTGCGTGAAGCAATACAATAACTTGCACCTGGCAGCGCCAGTCTACTATTTTCATGACTCGCAACGAGTGAATTGCTTAAGAAAAATTACAACATACATCAATTACATTAGAATTCCATTTGAACGAACCAATGCGATTGGCCTTTCAAGAAGGATTTATCGCGATGTCGAGTAAATGTCAATCTGCATCTATATGAATATTTGAAACAACTAAAATTGTTGATTGTTTGTTTTATAGGGGATAATCTTTGTAACTACTGGGCCGGTATTAAAAATACTTTCACTAATAGAAAGTTTCAATACTGTGGAAGGACATAGTATGTTTATATTTATTGATTTATTTACGAGATACACCATCGGTATACACACAATGACAATACACAGTTCACACATTTATGTACAGTATACACATTACTAAGACACAGTTCAGCAACGTATGTAGTATACCATTAGAGGCATATACAACTAGTTACCACACAAAGTGAAAAGAAAAATGGAAACAAAATTGTAACAAAAATTAATATTGTACGTACCTACATTTTCTATATTAAATATGGCATAACCGAAATTTATGCAGGTTAAACATAGTTTTTAAGTCTTTATTTTAGGAATTACATTTATATATTACTGTCTCTACGTAAACCGCATAAACGACCAGATTCTGAGTAAACAACCTAGTAAATCAATTAATAATAAAATGTTGATACATTTTATTAAAATAATTAAAAATAATTTATTTAAAAACTAAAACTAAATTTACTTACTACTTAATTTTAGTTATTTGAACCAATAATTTAATTTTAAATAATTTACAAAGTTGAAGCACATAAAAGTAATCCAAAAATATGACATATTTTTTTATCTTTTGAGATATTGATACAAAAATATAACATAACTAAAATACAGCGAAGGCCTATCTTCATAATTATAAATAACGTATTGAATTCATATTTTCATTACTGTGCGAGTAGTGCAGCTGAAGGTTCAACAGGCAAGTAAGGTTGTGCGCGAGCACGGCTAGTGGGCGAGAGGTCCCAGCTGCGATCGATGCGGTCGCCCTTGGCCAAGGCTCTCGCTGGGAGGATAAAAATCGTTGCGGCCGTTATATAAGTCACTAAATTCATCTTCTTCGAGATGTTCTCGTATAACGTTTAATCATTATTTGAAAGTGAAGAGCGATTTAAATGGATTTGCTAATAAGTCAGGATTACAATTTATAAAAAATTCTTATAGTTAATTAAATTGTTTAAGTAATAAGAAAAATTATAAAACTCAGGGCAACTATGTATTGCTAAAAACCACGAGTGATATAATTGTTTAAAATATCTGTAACATGATTAATTCATTTATGGTTGATAAAAAATGACGTAATTAGCAAAATATGTCAATGGTATGAGGCACAGTTAGAGAACGCAACTCAAATATTAATAGCTCATACAATGTCAAGAGTACGCGTAGTGAAACGCGTGTTTCTCGTCATGATGCGTAAAACGACGCCGAAGACGTGAAACTGAAAGCTCGTTAAAAATAATCATTGTGCTAAAACGAAATAGACCTATTTATTTTTGCGTTAACAGTACTGGCTTACACATCTCGTCTGTCTGTACGCTTTCATAAAATTACTGCTATGAAAGTCTGTTTCTATCTCGAAGTTATAAAGACAACCGTTAAAAAATAGAAATTGAAAATGAATTTCGAAGTGTTAATATCGGAATCCTCAAATTACTCAAACTGTTTAATGACTTTATGAGCTGATTATTCAATGATTATGACAAATTATCAGTGCAATTATGAAACTTAACTTTATAAACGATAGCATGTTTTTATTAAAAAAAAAATAATATTATTAAAATTTTAATTTTTTCTAAACAAATTTATGAAATTTAAAACTTTAATTTTGTTCGCGATAACAATTAAATTTCGTAACAAAATAATATTTTAAATAGACAGATGTAGGTCGCCAATTGCTCACAGTAGTATTTGTGAGGCAAAAACATTCGCGAAGGTGACGAAATGTAAGTGGGCGACTAAAGAGCGGTGAGAATCATGAAATATTATTCTTATACTAAAAGCCATTAAACTTTGGTGACTTATTTAAATATAAAAATGCGTAAATACCATTGACCTATAAAACATGTATGATTACGAGATAGTTATTCAAATCAGATTTGAATCAAAACAGCAATGTTGTGCATATTTAGCGCGTCACAGAAGAATTGCGATTTAATATGACTATAGTTCTTCTCATTAACTCTCTCTGTTCTAAAAATAATATTTAACTTGATCTAAAAAAATTAATCATATATATTTTAAAAGAATTAGAGATTTAAATAAGAGTGTCAAGGAAAAATTTACAAAAAAGGAAAAAAGGTATAATTTAAGTATTTTACATACAAAAAAAAGTATAACAAATTTAAACAAGGCCGAGTCTAACAACTTATTAAAGCTTCTTAGCTGGATGTTCTCTACCGTGAACATTTTCTCCTTAAGAAGAAGGTTTTAGATCTCAATTCCATTCACACAACTACTTCACAATTTGGCAAAATTTTCCATTTTTTTCCAAGTTCCTCGCGCTTATAATCCTTCAGCATAAAAGACAAAACTAATTGCAGATAAAATTTTAATCTTCGCAAAATATAGAGATGCTTGCCCGGATTCGAATCAGTAACTTTTGATAGAAATCAACGCGTGCGATTGGTACTGAGACAACTCGACTTACTTTAATAAAATTATTCTAAGAGAACAATGCGGATAAACAACGGAATCTCTTAATAATAAATTATTTTCATAAAAAAAATTGTTGAATTTCTTTCAGCGTTTTATGTAATTGTTATTTCCATTTAAAAATGGAAGCTTTGTAAACAATGGGATAAATAGAGCATTGATATCTCAACCGGGAGAGGCGGCCGTCACGGACGGAAGCAACCGCGGTGGGTCAAGGGCGTGCCGCGGCCACGACCGTCAGTCTCTATCATACGCCTCGCATTCTTCGAATTATTACCTTTAGGAATGCCTTTTGTCAAAGACAAAGGCTTTCATATAATATCTAGCAACCGTATTCATTGAAATTCCTTTTTTAAATATCATAACGTCAAAAATCATCTACATTTACTCTCCTAATAGAAAATAATTTCCTAAATTATAAATGGGCGATTTATTGTTTTAATCTTTTAAGTAAGTTATGAAATACTTCAAACGAATATAGCAAAATAGAGAAATATAAGATCCAATATATTTATTCGTGTATATTTATTCAATATTACTGTATACAGCGTAAAGTGGTATACAAAAGAGATAATTAAAATGGCGTGCTGTGTTCACGTGTAAAAGGCTCGACTCATAACTATACATTAAATAGTTTTACGAGGCCACGACGCGACGCCTCTGTATTTATTTATTGGCATTAGCGCTTGATGGCCTGAGCCTGGTTCGAAATTTATTATCATTGTGACTTACATTTTGATATAGAACTTATTGTTATAAAACCGACATTACAATTTTAAAAATTTCGTAAAGAACCGACGACTATTTTTTTGTTTAAGTCTGATTACAATTACGAGAACAGTAAAATGATAATATTTATTATCGCATTAACTTTTACTTCTATTTTATTTTACATTCTGAACTCGTAAAAATATATTCAGACATTATTAAAACTAATACGAGTAGTTGAGTGTGATCCTGACGTAACCGAATGCACCTAATTATAAATTTATTAAATCCGGCTCAAGATTAAATAATTTATTTACTGGGAAGCTCTTAGAACAAGAAATCTAACAAGTAAATTTTGGTACATTTGATTAAAAGGAATTACTTAACACATGGGAACAAACAACGACTCTACATTTTGCGCTAATAATTATAAATAATTAACCTTTGAATCAATTATAAAATAATTAAAAAACAGTAACCAGTTTGATAAAAAAAATACATTTTCTTACTATTTAGAATAAAATATACTTAACTAATCTACAATAACTTAATGAATAAAAATGATTGTTGGAAATAAAATTTTATAACTGTTACCATAAAATAAGAAAACAATGGTGCGTGCGATGATGAATTCATGGTGGATGTTTTTATGATTTAATGAATGCAAGTCTCTGGTTGGAGTTCAAAGGTGCATAGCTCAGTGGAATCGGATGGTGCAACGTGGTCTAGGTGATGTACCATTGGAGCGCGCGAAGAGCGTAAGGTTAGAGGAGTGTCTGGGCACGGGGGACTTGCGGCGCACATAGTAGTGGTCGTGGCGCTGCGGCGGAGGCGGCGGGACGAAGGGCGGCGGCGGCGGCAAGCGCGAGGGCCTTCGCCTCGCGCCGCCCGCGAAGGCGTCCATTGCGGCGAGCGTCCCGACGTCGCTCATGCTCGCGGCACGCTCGCGGCTGGAAGACTGCGGGTGCCCGCGGATCGTTACCCCTCGCCTGCCCGCCCCGCCCGCTCTGTAAGCTCAGCTCCGCGCGCGCTCTTCGATCGCCGCCCGCCCTCCGCACTTTGCCGACCACCCACACAGCGCTTCGCTTTGTTTTGAATTTTTAATTTAACGCCATTCATCCCGCGGCGGTGCTACGTGAAACGAGAAACTAGCACCATTATGCTTTGCAAAGTTCGGTGACCTGCATTCATTACTGTGTCTATATGCAGTAAATCGTTTTAATAATCTTAACTTATTAAATCTTAAACTGTCGTAGTACGATCATAGTCCTTAAAAATTGCACCCATATCTTACATTTTTCGCAAAATTTTACTGCAACAGACATTTTTTTTTATTACTTTATCCGTATTTATCATTATATTGTTAAATCCAAACATAATAAGCATTTTTTATACCCATATTGTAGAGTTGTTAAGGCCTATTTTTTTTATTTCCATTATAATTTTAACAATACACTAGCTCTTAGAGTGATGCACATTTTGTATTTCAACTTTTTAAGTCATTAAGTTAACAGTAGTTTTTTTTTATATTCGTATGATGTAAACACGGGAACCAACGTCATCCTCCTACACGCAATGATACTTTCCAGCATGTGCAGCGCTCCATGACGTCAGCGTGTTACGGTCAAGTGCAATTCATGACTAAATTCTCTATTTGTTTTGGCCTCTATAATATCAGTCACATATATGTATAATATTAATTATGTTTAGGAATTACAGACGTAAAGAACACCAGGGTTCCTGAATAAATTTATTATAGTAAAAAAACCAATAATGTGTATGATATTTTTTCATAAGTGAATTAAGTGATTTAATGTAAGGATTTTATAGAGAATGAACAAATTGTAACGAAATCGTTTGTATAATAATAAAAAAAAACTATTTAATAGAATTTATTAAAGCATTATGCATTTATCGTAGAAAATCATTGTAAATAGCTAAATGTGTAATAAAAAAACAGTCTATTTTCGGTGAACTTACAATAAGTTATATCTATTATTAATTGTTACCGACAAAAACTTTAACTTTATCAAAATTGTTGTACCCATTTTGCCAGTACTTTTGAGAACTGATAAATTTAATAAAGCCATGTCAGCTCTACATAACACTTTTATTTTCGATGATATTTGGATTGTACGCTGTACAAAATACACTGACACAGATGATTTTATCTGACGAAAACAGTAGCTAATTTTTAATATTAATTATTGCAGACAATATGTACGTATAAAATGAACAACGCAAATTAAAAAAATATTCCTCGTAATGCTAACCAATCAGACATCAAATGGAAATATGGACGCTGATATACAATACTGTGTCAAGCCACACGGGTTTCATTTTTAGAAAATGCCGTCTAAAGATGTCGTATTCATAACACATCTGTTTGAAGAAGCATACATATATATCCATCTTTTCTTTTCTATTTTGATAAAAAGTATAATTAATTAATAGATGACACGCTAGTAAAGAGTTTTATCTAATAATAAGTTTTTCAATTATATTAAATGATTGCATAATCCAAAATATGAAACTCACTTCAATATTCTAAACATTAGATTCAGAAACTTTTTTCCGTATTTATTTAGTTCAGATGACTTGAAAAATTTTTGTATAATGTTATATACGAAATGTATTATCAGAATACAACAATATCTCTTGACACATTATTGCTTATCAGCATCCATATATGAAGTGTATTTTTTTTTAATCATTTTCGTAAGGTTCATGAGCTGCCAATACAAATTTGATCCTAATATTATTATTACTCACCCAACGTTGCGTCGTCCGTTTGTACGACCTTTTAAGGATTATACGATTTTAATCGTAATATCGATAAAAATAATTCACAAAATACATGTGACAGTAACATATATATAATAAAAACGATTTAGCCTGTTTTTAACCCACTTCCAAATAGGAGGAGGTACTCAATTAGTCGGACAGTTCTTTGTATGAATGTTCAGCAATTACTCTGCCAATTGTGGACCGATTTTGGTTTTTTTTTTGTTTGGGTCTTCTGAGATGGTCCCATTTTATGAGGTCAGGATCTGATGATGAGATCCTGGACAAATCGAAG
This sequence comes from Hypolimnas misippus, assembly GCA_037950945.1. Taxonomy (NCBI): domain Eukaryota; kingdom Metazoa; phylum Arthropoda; class Insecta; order Lepidoptera; family Nymphalidae; genus Hypolimnas; species Hypolimnas misippus. The sequence continues at coordinate 7,159,383 of JBBEEQ010000024.1, forward strand.
GAATCCGAAAATTTTATTGGCACACCTATGTCGATTTAGGTATTTTTGATAGTAACTCCTGCTCTCGAAAAGCCACATTTGGTGAAGTGGAACTCATGGTGACTTCAAAATACATACTTTTTTATTCTTTTTTTGTTTATTTGTACCTATTAAATTCGTTTTTGAAGTCGGTTAATTTTTTTTTTTAAAAAATACTATACGTTTCTTGTCAATGATACGGAACCCTCAAAAAATTATGTCGAGTACGAAAAGAATTTCAAAGCAGGCCAAACAAACTCAGTCAGTCATGGATTCAGCGAAATTACTCTTTTAAAGTATAGGTTTAACATCAGTCAATAGTAACAGGCACCAGCCACCATTTTTCAGTACTTAACCCAAATGTTTTTAGTAAAAAATGAGTGTTAACTTTTCATTACTGTTAGATATTAACCAAATTGTAAAATATATGATATATTTATATTAATATTTTGTATTGTATATTATTGTTATAAAAGTTTATTGTAAGGTTATATATAATTAATTTAATTCGTTTTTTAGGATGAAAATTACAAATATAGCTTATTTCTTACAATATTCATAATTAAATTTGAATATCGTTTTAATAAACCACGATGCATGGCTAAATTTAGTCTAGCTAAGGTAGTCCTATAATAACACAGATCTAAATATAAAGCTAGAAATTATTTATGTATAACATAATCACTTTTCGAAAGTCGTTTGTCTTGAAGTTAAGAGCGTAAGGGTTTAAGGGTAACAATATCTATTATTTTCTCTTAACAGGGGCGGATCCAATCCTAAAAAAAGATTGTAGGCACAGCCACCCCAAAATCGGTCAAGTGCAAGTCGGAGTATGAAATCGCTCATATGAATCACTCAACACGTAAATATGTATATCTATTACAAGTTCAATCTGTATATTATAATATATATTCAGGATTGTGGGTAGAAAATATCAATATTAATATTTCATTTTCGTCTCGCACTCGAAGGGTTATATAAAACGCAATGTTATGCTCCTAACTTATTTCTTTTACGTATGTAATTATTTAAGAAGGACTCAATATTATATCTTGTACGGTACTCTTTACGTGCGAATTCGACAAGTGAGCACTTGTCCTATTTATACAATGTCGGGTGAAGCGGTGATACCGTTGACATTGTCACGGTTGTTAAAAAATTACATCCTTAAAGGTTACGCAATTTGATGCTGACTTCTGTTTACTCACTGATGTAATGCTCTAATCTGAACTATTACAATACAGGCGGCGAGTGAATGCCGTAAGATTAAATTTCATTTACCCATAAACATTTAGTAAAATGGACAAATAAATTGTTAAAAAAATAAACCGATTAAAATTACATAAAACATAACCAAGATAAGTTATCTTCGCTAACAACAGTCAGCTTCGTTAATTATTTATACTGGGATCTATATGTTAGATTGCAGAAATACAGAGCCCCCAGGGAAATAATGAAGAGAGACATGCCACTGGTTGGTTGTGAAAAAGAAAGTAACAGATAGTAGTAACCTGCTTTGTTAAGCGTATACCTCACATACCTAGACACACAAAACAGGTAAAAGATAAAATAAGAATCTGTCAAGCAGCTCTGGAAAGATAAAGGCACCGAGGTAAAGTCTAGTTGTAGCGTGCAGGTTTAAGCTCGTATACGGTTGGCTCGATCAGAACAGCACCTCAGTCTTGTCGTGAATCGGCGTGAAGTAGCTAATAAAGCTGCATTTTGTATAGTAAGTGAAAGCTTAACTGATCCTTTTCCTTATTCCTCTTCTTACTAAGATCGAACCTAGGATTCCAAAAGAAAGATAATGTTCGCCACACCAAAAAAAAAAGATATGAACTGTGCAGGATAACAATGGAGGAGGTTTTACTCTACAGAGTTATCATTCAATAAATGTGCAATTATCGAATAATCATTATTATATATAAATTATTATTAAACTTTTTTCCTATTTTTTTTTGTTCAAAATGAAGCATGAAAATGATATTACGATTAAATTGCATTCAATTCGAAATAACAAAAGATTTACATATTCATATTTAATTATATAAACGTCAGATTACTGGAGAAGCCATAAATAGCTAAAATAAACGCTTCACACTTAACAGCGAAAATAACTTATGGTATGGGACTCCGGAAAAAGACACTATACAAACACTCAGATTACTACAAACAATCGTGGGGCCTGTATAAATATTTGTCGGCTGGGATCGAATCCGCGTTTGATACAGAAATCAGTAAGAGCGATCTGAACCAATCAGCCGGTGAAGTATTATGATGACTATTATATATGTGCATATTTAAACTTATTAACTCATAATCATTGAGAGTAGTAAAAACAATAATTATTACATTTAAATAATAAAGGGTAATCTTTTGTAAGAGGCGTCTGAGCAGTCTGATATACACTATATAATGTACCTACAGATTGTATCTTTAACGGCAAATATTTTTTGAGACATATATTTGTAATGGTGCAAAAATGGGTCTTCCCATCATACCTTGGAGAGCACCTGAAACTGTCGGACTGTATCACAATAATATGACACCGGTCGGTACAGTTAGTAGGAATAATATTCAGGTCTCACTTTCCCCCAGGGTTTCTGGAGGTCAGATGGCAATTGCTCTGTGCAATAGTCAATAACTTGTCAGTCTAATCAGGTCTAGAATAGTAAGCAGACCCTAGTACCTACATCGAGAAAAATGTTAAGTAGAAGAAGACATACGCTTAATCGTCACGAAACAAGTCAGAATTAATTGTGAAGTGATCAAAATGAATACATACAAATATTCTCAAACACAAGCTTTACATCTGTATTAAAAATTTAAAGAGAAAAGATTTGTTTTAATACACGTTTACAAACAGTAATGAATAAAAATATTAAATATTTTTTAATGAAGAAATAATATTAAAGTACAGTTGGGCCTATAAATGTCACACTGCCAAGCAAAGAACACTTCTTTGAAGATGACGGATATGGATTTTAATCGGTTACGCTAGGATGTTTGAGCTTGAGCATTGGTCCCATAACACCATACAACAACAATGATTAAGTACAGACATACGTTTATTTATTTTAGACATAGAAGCACTTAGAAATAATTAACCATAAATCAATTAATATTTTTAAAACTGTCATCATAGAATAACAATTATTTGGTTACTATCAAAACCGTTGCATTTGTGTTCTATATATGTAGGTATATAATTTTTTAAAGACTTAATACAATATTATTTTGAATAAATTTTGGTATAACAAACATCAATACACATTATTCCAAAGTAACGAACAAATAGGTACAAGCTTTCAAAAAAATAACTCTTGCATAATATTTATCTACAGAGAAATGTACACCTCAAATATTTTACGATAAATTAACAAAGGATAATAGTGAACAAAAAATAAAAATACTAAAGTACAGACATAACTTTTTATATCGCATCACCCAAACTCTACATTATTACTATCAAAAAGTTACAACTCTAGTAATTTTCTAAAGTCGACATTTATGCCTCATAGCACTTTACAACTTATAAATGATTAAATACAGGGACATACGTTCATTTAATCATTTATAATTTTATTTATTGTGGATATTTTTAAGATTTACAATTTATTGATAATTTTTTAAAAGAATTAATTACACAATGACTTTACCACGAAAAACCCTCAAAAATACAATTACTATACGGTAACAAAAAATTTAAAGGACAGAAAAAACACGATCTATTACTTATTGTTAACAATAAACTGTCATATATTATATTAGTATGGAATAGACAGAGGAAAGAATAAACAGCCGTATACAAAATTCGCTCGTTTTCAAAACTCGTACCACTTAATCTCACGCCTAAAAAGGTCAAAGGTTACAAAAAATATTTAAACCTCCTATCATCTACCGTGATCGTTGTTATAACATTTATTTTAGCCTTGAAATGTAAAGGTAAATCAAAATCTCATGATAAGGTTTTTTACAAAAAAAAAAATACTTAGACATATAATCAGTAATAATAATTATTTAATGTTATTTGACGAGAAGAGTTGATTCTCCGATGATTAATACAGATACAGTTGATAAAATTTCTGCAAAAGCAAACTGTTGTAGTCCTATGGCGTATGTTACGAGTTCTCATCACAATTTATTAACAGGACATAGTCGTTTGAGTGTTTACGTTTGTATACAGTGTGTTTTGGATTACATAACAGCGAGCGTGAAACGTTTTCATGTAATTATCTCGATACCATGCGACTATTGATATTTTATCATTTGTTAGTATTAGTTAATGTTCCTTTTCCGTTTCCGTCAATTTCGCCATCAATTTCTGCTATGGTTTCTGCTTTTAAAGAATTTTTTGAATGCCGGTTTTGTTATAATTTGTGAGAGTGGAGCGAATACAACAATAGCGAGACAGAAAGTCTCAGATATGATCAATTACTTTTATGTGAAAGTTTTTGTTGAAATCATTTTAACGCCGCGTGCCGATTCGCTTTGTGAGATTTTATTGTTAAAACAACAGTTTTTATTTATACCTATTATTTGAATGTTTGCCGCGGCAGTAATGAGCGTACAAGCGGTATGTACGTGTATAAGCATTCGTTATTTTCCAAAATATTTAACTACGAATATAATACAGATGTACTCTTACATAAATAAAAGTGTTAATCATAAAATTCGTATATCATCTACCATGACATTTATACAAGGTTTTGTAAACGAAATTGGGATGCTTCATAATGTTCAACCGAATTTAAAAAGGAGGTTCTTAATTTGTATTTATCTATTTCTTTGAATGGTTGTTCTCTCAGAACTTATCTAAATGAAATTTAAAAAATCGTTTTTAATTTAAAGGGTTTTTTAGATTGGTGTCATACAATTTTAATCAAAATCCGTGTTAAAGAAATTGCGTAATTTGTTTTTAAAGTTGCTTTTTTAAACTCTTATATTATTAGGTGCATTAGTCAAAATTCCTACGGTTTGTTTAATGTTATCGATTGAATATCCATTGTATTATTTATACGGTTATATTCCGACTTACACTAATGCTAAGTTAACAAATTTTAAAAGGATTTAATAATTTTATTACTTTGAGATCTACCTTTGTAAGAATACTAAAAATGGGAAATACGAAACAAGAATAATTATAAATTTAAATACAATAATATTAGTTACATGGTTTACATCTACATATTAATTAAAAATTCTCATTTTATTTACGAAATATTTAAATTAAATTTTATATATATAAAATATTAAAAACAAATTATTCTTAAATTAAAGTTTCTTGATAGAATGAGTTAGAACCAATTCTCCCTAAACAAAGCTTATGTCCAAGGTCAGAGGTGTCTCATACGAGTACCATCAGATCGCTCATTGGCTTATCTGCCTTCTTGTTATCATTAAAAATATTTAAGATTATGAAACCGCATATTTCGACCTTGCTAAACTTAATAAATTATGTCAGCAAAGTTTTAATAATATTCAAACCCACTTACAAAGTACTTAAATTGAAAATTGAATAAAGCAAATATATTTCATGAATAACATGAAATCTAGTTACAACAACGACACAATCGTAAACAAATGAACATAGTTACAATTTGCATGCAATTAGTTAAAGTGGATGCACTTCGAAATCGGAGCGGTAACAATAATATCATCAAATGTAAGTGTAGAAATCCAATTTATAACATGATAAGATTAATAAATAGAGATAAATACATAAAATATATATTTACTAAATAAACCATAGAGCAAACTCGTTAACGAGATACATAGTAAAATCAGAATTAAAATCATCGAATCAGATAATATTTTTAGATGTGAACGTTCATCGCTGGATAAACAGAACGTTTAAGTGTTTACACGATGTCAGTGGTGTCAAAGAGCGCTACGCACCTCTCAAACAGGCACATGATATAGCCCATCATAGATTAGCTTTCCTGTATACATAGATGTATACAAGAAAGCTATGTGACATGGTATGTATAATTGGATGCTGATAAGCAATACTACGTCAAACCACACTGACTCCATTTTGAGAAATTGGTATGTAAAGATGTCAAACTATTCTTAATAAATTTGTTTGAATAAGTATATCGATACCTCCCACGTAAGTTATTGTAAGCCACAAAATTGCCGTTAGCGTTTTTACTGAATACTACACGAATTTGCATTGCTTAATGCATTCAAAGTGAAAAAATACCAAAAATCTTTTTTTTTCAAGGAAAGTTACAACAAAATAAGCCTGAAAAAAGGCGTATTTTGTTGTAACTTTCAAAATAAAACGGATTAAAAGTGCTCTACTGTAAAATTGTAATTTTGGGGTTACAATAACTTACGTGGGAGGTATCGATATATCCAACTTTTATTTTTCCATTTTAATAAATGGTATAATGAATTTAAAGTAGGTTTATATAACAGAAATTTTTATGTAGTAATATTTATTTTAAATATATGAGATTATTGCATATTTCAAACTATGAAACACTTTTCAATGTTTGACACATTTAGTTGAGCATCATTTTCGGTACTACAACTAAAGTTAATATAACTTGAATATTTTTTGAATAATATTAAATACTTTACGCATTTTTAGAATTCATGAATATTCCAGAATTAGACTTCTTGTAAGTTGTCACATTATTGTTTATCAGCTTCCAATTATAAAAATAAAAGATATTTTTTTAAGTAGAGCTCTTTTCAACCGACTTCAAAACTGGATCATCACTGGATATACGTTTCAGTGTTTACACAATGTCAGTGGTGTCAAAGAAGAGTGCTACGCACCTCTCAAACAGGCACATCCCATGATATAGCCCATCATAGACACTCGCGACGCAGGCGGCGCGGGCGGCCGAGGCTGCGGCACGCGCCTGCCGCGCGGCGGCGCTCGCGACACCGCGTCCGCGTTCACACTCCGCACTCAACCCTCCCGCTCCCGCAAGATGCGCTCTCACCGCCACGGCACCGACTCACCGTCGATGATGATAATAACGATACCCGATTGCATTTTAAGTGTAGGTCTAACTTTTGATCCATGATTAATTAGAGATTACGAAAACCGAAACTACAAATAAATTTTATTAAAATATAATTTTTTTTAATGAATGTATTTTTAATGGTTTCCCTAATTAGCGTTATGGGAACACAGTGCAGCGGGCACGATCGCGTGCTGCGACCGGTGTCGATCGATATTGCCTGCTAAGTTCGCGCCTCGCGGTCCCTACAGACCGCAAGCAACACACGGTTTTCTATATGTAGGTTAAAAGGATCAGTAAAATAAATGCTAAAATTCACTTTAAATATTTACTTGAAGCGTAAAAATTATACGAAATAATTATACTACCATCAAAACATGTCGCAAAGATCTCATGTAGAATTGTTCATTAAACCATATAGGTATAACAGAAACAAATTAAGAACGAGTCATTAACCATCTACTTTTAAATTATTATATTTTTTAAGTTACAACTAAAATGGGGCTCACACTTGCAAAAAATTTTAACATTATATCATACATGTAGGACAGTTCGAATATTTATATTGACCTGCGACACATTACAAACGATACGCGCATGGGGTCTTTATCAAAGTCGACGTCAAACGCTGGGCAACACTGGGTATGGACGTCGTGTTATCATGGGGATACTGGGGATAACGCAGGTGCGTGTGTGGAGGAGCAGTCGAGTGAGGTTAGGCCGGCGGGTTCGGAGCGCGGGCGGGCGCGGGCGCGGGCGGGCCAGCACTGAGGCGCGCGCCGGAGCGCCGCCCGCCCGCGCCGCGACCCCCGCGCCTGCAGCGCCCCTGTCACCACCCGACACTCGATCTAGACTTCCTACATCACCCCTATACACTAGAAGCGATTTTTTTAAAACGACAACTCTGTAAATACTTTAAGCACACAGTCGACCGTTTAAATACTGGTGACTGCATGTGAGACTATATTATAAGAATTATTTAATGCTATGAATCTAATTTTATCAATTGCATCCCTATACTTTTACGTAGAAAATGTTAATTTTCGTAAACTCAATTACGCTCTATTTTAGGCCCTAGAGTCAAGCTGTCAAAAGCGATGCGATACATAACTTATAAGAGCGGAGAGATCGAAACAATTACAACAACGTATCGCAACTAAACGAGCAATCCGAGCTTGAAAGGTAATTAATTCGTATTGTCTGTCTGGTGGTGACGTCATGTGCAGTTCGTCCGCAGCGGCCGCGGAGGGCGCCGGCGGTGGCGCGGTGGCGGGGGTCAACGTTCGCCGCTCGTCCTGCCAGGAAGCCGCTAATTCCCGCCACGCGTTGCTTTTCTTTACTCATGAATACGCGCAACACGTTTTTTTTTCTTTTCACCGAAAGGTTAGTCAACGAAAAGCAATATTACAACCGTGTAAAGCTTTTATGTTGTACAAATAGTTTTGCTATTTTATACGAAAGGTCGTCAGAAAAGACAGTAATCTCGTGGACTGTGTTGTCTAGTATTATCCTGCCAGTTAAATCACATTTACCTCTACCACAAGTAAGCACTTACATATGTAGTAAGTACTCGGTTGGTAGTCGAAATAATCAAAACTATAAAAGACAACAAACAATAATATTTCCTCCATTTACCTAAATATCTAATACTTACCTATTATTATGATTCAAATTTAAAAAGATAACGATATATTTTTATCATTATAATTTTAAATGCTATTTCTTCTATACATATCAAACAAAAATGTAAAAGGTATATCGCAGTCACACACATGGTGTCAACGGGGCATGTGTTCGAGATTTTAGCAGCGTTATCAGAATCGATATTTAAACGTAAAAAAACTAAATTATTTTTTAAAGTTATTTTTCATAAATGATTCCTGTACGAGCCCACAAGGTCCAACGACTCAATAACTTTTTTTAATTAAAAAAAAAAAAAAAACAGTTTTTTACTCTGCTAACGCTGGTAAACGTCCAACACGTGCCCAGTTGACAGTCTGTATATTTCATTGTCATAGTAGACGATGAAAAAGGATTATATATAAAACGACATACCGATACTGTTGTTATTCTGGTGGTGGTGGTGCGCGGCGGCGGCGGCGGCGGCAGCGACGGCGGCTGCGAGCGCGGCCTGCTGCTGCGCGAGCTGCGACGCGAGCTGCGCCTGCAGCGCCGCGTGCACGCCGCTACGATCGCAGGGCATGCCGTCGCGATCGTTGCGCACCTCCTCGCCGCCGTACGCGGGAGATTCCTCATCTAAGCGATACACGGATGCTGATAAGCAATAATGTGTCAACCCACAAAAGGTCGAATTCGGAGATATTGATGCATTCTAATAATGAATTCATTCTAAACTTAATTAATAAGTACGGAAAAACAATTTCTTAATTGAATGTTTCGAATATTGAAGTGTGGTCAAAATTTTGCTATGTGAATTGATTTAAGATATTTGAAAAATTTATTATTAGATAAAACTTTTTATTATACCTATCTGCTCTTAATTTACAGCCCTTGGTGCATTGGGGACAGTAGAATCGGGAAAATTTTAAAAATCTTGATAAGCAATTGATATTAAGCTATTGTAACCGATAAATTGCAAACTGTACAAAGCTTGAAACTTCAATCTTAAACTACTCCTGCAGGGTAAAATCACTTTAACCGAGCTGTTACTTTTAATTTAACAGATATGTTAAACATATCGTATAACATAATCATTAAGCAATCTTCGCAACGTTTTTCTGGGAAAATTTAAATTTTATCTTAATATAAAAAAAAAGGAAGATAGCATCGCTAATTAGTGATTTCATTTAATTCCAAGAAGTATTACGAACCGAGTGATTTGTAATTTTATTGTAATAATATTTAACAATAACAAACAAGAAGCACAGAAAGTTAAGTAATTAAATAATGTATACTAAGAAATTGTTAACAATTGCATTTGAGCAAACAATTTTCAATTGTGATTAACGGTTAGGTATAAATTAATTTCAAAATTACTATTTTTATTCCCAAGGTGGAAATATAAAGAGCGCAAAAGTTAATTATTTATATTGATGTAATAAAACTATGAGCTTTTTAATTATAAAATAAATCATAAACATACACTGAGAGTGAAAATAGACAGAGCAGATTGTTTGAAAGATATAACGCACTCTTAGTAATTAAAACAACAAACAAATAAATAAATAAACATATAAATTATATTAACATATAAATTAGTAATTAAGAATAGCAACCGAATAAATATACAATGACCGAAATCCAAATCTATGTGAAACGAGTTAGCTAATTTAGTAATTGAAAATTGTTTTATCTGTGGTTCATAATTTATAATTAAAGTCTCAAATATAAAACGTTTTGCGTTTTGTGTCCAACAATGTGAATTTTTGAATTCTGTCACTTTAATACTAAGAGTACGATATTATAACATGAACAATACTAATCTCTAATTGTAAAGGCGGACATAATCCCAAGTAGTCTATTTGTATTCAGTAATGGTCGCCTAGTGGTTGAATATCGAGACGTAGTTTAATTCATGGATCAATAATTCATTATTTTAACTCGACAGCACTTCAGCAAAATTGTTGTTATTTTATTTAAAACTTTTTTCGTCAACTAAGCTGTCGGAACAACCATGTAAAGCTCACAATTATTGTAACCTAATAAAATGTAACGGAAACTTATTTATATACGGAAATATTATAAACGGAAACTTATTATACGGCAATTTTGCTACTCTTGAGCGAAATATTTTTAACGTAAAAAAATTATGTCTTCTGCCAATAAAAAAATAGATAGTTTTGCTATTGAACGTAAAAAAGGGTATCTTACTTGCTTCGGGAACAGGGGTCACTGGACTCTCCGGTAGAAGAATTCCTTTTTGAACTAACTCATCTCTATTCGCTCGGACGGATATCTTCCTTTCTAAGGCTGGAGAACAAAATATTATAAGCATTTTCATTTTAAAAATAAAATACTCACTACAATGGAATATATAGTGAATAAAATAATTCAGTTTATAATATTATTTATTTATACCCAAATGTTGAAAATACATATTGGTTTGGTTTGGTTCACTCATAGATATTATTTCAGCTCTAAGACTTTATAATAAAACCCATCAACATGCTGGATAACATTATTTACCCAGTGGTTACCATCGTTACCATTCGGAATTGCGCTATAATTCCGAATATAAAAAATCGGCGAAAAGCAGCTAGTATATTTCGGACTGTGAATAAGAGATTCGAAATTCCGATCTTTTTCTTGCACGAAGTACGATTTTCCTTATATTACTTATTCTAATTCTAATCTATAATACATTCGTGGCTACTCTGGTGCTGCAAATGTCCACGGGCGGCAGTGATCACTTAACATCAGGTATCCCGCCTGCTCGTTTGCCAGCTATTTTTATTTAAACAAAACAGTATCTTTTATTCAAAATCAACGGATTCGATTCCTGACTAGAATATATTTTTTCTATTCAGTTTTAGTTTAAAAAAAATAGCCCCATGGCTCTTTTGAGTACTTTAACTATTTTCTATAGTTACTTTCAGACTTGACCATCCACATCTATTTATATTTATATATTTTAGTTATCTTTACATATTTACGGAGTGCCATTAAATTGTTTATTTACTGACACTACTTGACTTTTTCGACACCTGATTTTGCTACAGAACCTATCTTAGTGATGAGCTACACAGTATAAATACAAAAGATATCGAGCGAACAACATATAACTTTAGCCTAAAGCTACCTCGATATTAACATGTTCATATTTTTTCATTTTCAAATTTATTCCTTTATAAAAATCAGAAGTCAAAACAATTCATTCAAATCTTATTGTAATATTCAATATAAATGTTGTTTCATTTGTAAACGGGTAAATAAAATATAATTTCATAAAATTTTCAGCTTGAAATTAACAATAAACTCCTTAAAGCTGGTTAAACATTTATCTACATTATCAGAAATTATTGTTAATTACATTTGTTACTGATTGTGTGAATAAGAGCGAATGAGATAACTGCAATTATTATTGAAATCCGTCTGAGGCGTTCACTTGTACTTGCATTTCATAAAGTTCGCGCAATAACAGTATGTAACACGCGGAAAGGCGAATTTTAGCTGGCTTAGTTGCTAATATATTATTACACTTCTTTAAATAAATATAAAATCATGTAAAAACAACAAATTTGGTTCTATAAATAAACACGACACAGAGTTTCAAAACTGATTCAATTAAGTATATATTAATTGCTATAAAAGTCGAAGTCTACATTTAAGCATTTGTATATAGGATACCATAGAAATATATGGTGTAAATAAATAAATAATGCATCAAAAGCTCCCTAGTCAAATAGAATACTTACAATTTCGTAATGTCGCATTGTCTTTTGTGTGGAGTTAGCTGAACTTATCCAAATATTATTTAGTTACTCATATAAGATTTATTATGCAATGATAATTTATCTATTTTATTATATCACAATAATCAAAGTATTGAATTTTTTGATAACGGAAACAAATTAAAGAAACAGTTGGAAAGTTGCGGTATAGAGCAGGACTCAAGCCTATATTGCTCGGGTTGCTTTAGTATGAAGTTAATAAATCATATTTAAGCCTTTGGCATTCAGATAAAACTTTTAAAAGAAAAAGAAATGGAATGCTTCATCCAATTTGCATTCTGTACTGGAACATCGATCAGCAAATTTGCTTTCTAGGTCGAATATTGATCTTGCAATTTGAGTTAGGAAAAGTAATTAAATTCTTATAAAACTTACTTCTAGAAGCGGCTTCGAACTTTTCAGACTTCTTTTTCCGTTTCCACTTCCATGGTTTGAAGAGCCTACCAAACGCTGAGAACTTTGACTTGGTTCGTTCCGCGGGCGGTGTGCGCGCGCCGGAACCCAGGCTGTTAGTACGCACGGCCGAACCATTCTGTTTTTTTGCTGCAACAATACAAATTATTGTTAATTATAAAAAATATTTACACTTTAATAACTTTCTCTCTATAATTCATTTATTTATAGAGATAAATGTTCAAAAATGTAGTGACATATTTTTAACATGTAATAACTGTTCCAATTAATTGATAACAATTATCCACTTGATCTTTAATGCTACTACAAAGATCAAGATATAGTTTTTTTTTTTCAACAAATCTAAAAAACTAATAATAATAATCAATCTCTACCGTTATTAATTTATACTATTTTGATAACAACAGTAGATTTAGCATTACGACATAAGTAAATCTAAAAATATTATGTCAGCGAAAATATTATGTCACCCCTATATAAGGGATGAATATTTCTACGGAGACGAAGTCGCGGGGATGAATCAACTTGTTTTGTTCTTTATATTTTCTAAGCATTAGGTACCTATGATACCTATGATCTTATAATATAATAGTCAGTGATATTACAGGAAATTAATTGATTTTTAATATGTTCATACATAAATGTAATAAATAATTTGTAAATGGAATTTACTACGTTCATATTTTGTAGGTCAATATACATATATTTAAATTACTTTGACCGTGACAAATCAAATAATTTAATTTGTATCAAATTATTACCGTTCTTATATAGAAACTGCTTCGTGGTAATACCAGATAAGGTTATGATATTTCCTTTACTATTAAGAGATTATTTAAGACTTTAAAAAACTGTAATAACTGCATTTAACCGACTTCAAAAGCAAAATAGGTGATTTCGTTTACTTGAATGACATACTTATTTCAGTTATTCTACTTTTAAAACCAAAGTACTAAACCGATTTTGATGAAAAATCTATGAAACTAATGGGAGAGTATAAGTTTTTAAACAACAAAAAGAATAAACCAATATGGCAAAGTAATCGGCCCCCCGACGAATTGAGATCTTTCCCTCTTTTGAAAGTCGGTTAAAAACAGGAGGACGAGGAATTAATAACTGATAGTACGTATCATCTCCGGCCACTTATCATCAAGCGACGCATTTGCAATGGCATTAATCGTTACTTGTAAGATACATTAGCTAATGCATACATTGGTATTGCGCTGCGGCCCATAGGATTATAGTTAACCTAATAAGACCACCTTATTCCACCTTCATAGCTTAACACACCCATAAAAATTATTGTTGAATATCCAGTGTGTGGTGCTTTCACTTCCGATACTGACGGTAAACTTATTATTTATTATTATTATTTTACCTCTTAACTTTTTACATCAAAAAATTTTTACATCAAATGTACACATCTCCAAGGTCCCATCCATATCTATGCCAAAATTTATCGAAATATGTAAAGTTAAGAGTTACTTTCGCATTTATAATATTAGTATAGATAAGTTTGGAAGTGTAAGTTAGTCAAGCAGAATTAATTTGTAGATAAAAATGCAGCAACTTCTATTGAGCTATCACGATTTCATAACAAGTTAGACCTTCGAAGCGACACTGAGATAAAATCTGACGAACGCAAGCCAATACACGCTCACACGCCACTCGGCATGTTTCTACAGGCAATACCACTCTCACATACACATCGACACAATCAATGGCCCCATTACGTTGTGAATCTATTGTTAAGAATGTCCGCGCCCATCACTATACAAGCGGGAATAAATTAAGTAGGTATACATATACTTAACTTATAATTAAACAATATAACTCAATTTTACGTAAAGAAAAAAAAGTCGTAGTATCGTCCCGACGAAATGAAAATCTACTCCTTTTTTGGAAGTTGGTTAAAAAGCCTACAAATGCCTTTTCACTTAGCATCCTAGACTAATGCTATTTAATAGAATAATGTAAGGATTCTACCACATACATATGTACATCTAAATCAGTTGAAGGGTTCATCGGTCGAGTTATCGTGGATTAGTGGCTTACCCACATAACTTTAAAAAAATATACACTCCTTTTTTGAAGAGTTGCGTAAACATATATTTTTGCATTTTTCACGAATACTGCTTAACAAATTGAAGTCAACTTACGATAACTTAAGTTGTACAGGATATACAGGGAAGTGATGTCAAGGACTACCCAAACCAGTCTATATATGTATGTATTATATTTAGCGATTTTTAGTACTTTAGGACCTAAGCCAATGTTAAGTAATACCAATAAAATCAATATTTGATTGTTTGTTCGTAGTTTACGCGCCGTCATATTGTTCATCTAATTACGATGAAACTTTGTCAACCTTTTGTTTTATACCCGGGAAGGATATATGCATAGTACAAATAACTTTCAGTAGGCGGCGCGTTTGTCGCACCGGCAAATGTATTTGACAGAACATTTTAATTAATACCAGACCGAGCTATAGCAAAGCCTAGCCGAGAATAGCTTTTTTTTATGATTTACGCCTAACATTAGTCTTGACATTTTCTGCATTCTGGGCAATGATTATGAAAAGATTTTTGCCGATAAATTATCACGATAATGTCAACTATTTTCTAAAAAATATGGTACATCTAACACAGTTTAGTTTAGAATTTAAAAATTACAAACTGGAGAGTCCGAAAAGTTCAAAGGCCAAAAAAAATCCCAATACCAATGATTTGTATAGAATTTTAAAAACTGCTGTGTGTCATAACCTTAAAAATATCAAAACAAAACCGTATATTGGTTATTTTCTGTAATTTATATTTAGAGTAAAAACAAATTTGTTTTAATACCTGGATTAAATGTTTTATTTAATTAAATAACTGTTTTTCCTTTTTGTTTTTGATGAATTGCAATAAACATACTTAATTACATACTTTCTTAAAGCGGACTCAAATCCTACTATGTCATTTATTAATTAACACTAAATAATATATAGTACAAAACAAAATTAAAAATCTAAAATCCACCTTCAAATTACTCAATGAAACCATTTCAACGAATCCCAACACGATACGTCTGCTGTATATTAGTGAGGTTGTGTTTGTTATGTAAGTTAGTGAAACTTGTTTGGCCATAAATACTGTTACAGATCTTTACCGATGATCGCACGTTCAAACCCTGGCTAGCACCGCTGATTTTTCAAGTGCTAAATTTGTTTTTAAATTCATTTCGAGTTTAGCGGTGAAGGAAAACATCGTGAGGAAACCTGCGTGAGCCTGGAGAAATTCTGAAACATATACATATGTATATCCGCCAACTCGCAGTGGAGCAGCGTGGTGGATTAAGCTCTAATCCTTCTCCTTCAATAGGAGAGGAGGCCTTTACCCAGCAGTGGAATATTTACAGGCTATTACTTTACTTTACTGTTACAGAAAAACTTTTATTTTTTAACTTTTAAATTATTTAGAATTTAGAACCTGTATATTATTTCTAACTTCTTTCGATTTTGCGCCATTTCACATATTTATTCGTGTTCATTATCAAATTACAATATGGAATGGCGTGTTAAAAAAATAGGATTGTAGTGGTCGCTTTGCACAAAGTGGGTATGGAGCCGTCGGTCATATTCCAGACATTTCAAAAGCTTGTTATCATCCGTATGTTCGTATATTGTACTATCAACAGATACAACAACACTGTCGAAGACCAGAAAATATCGGGGCGGCCTCGTGCTGTTGGAACAATAAAGGCTGTTAATGCTGGTAAAGTCAGAATTCGTCGAAAACCCATTAGGAAGAAAAAAATCTCATCACGCGAAATGATGATTCTCGCTAGGCCTCTGTCGCATATTATAAAACAAGACCTGAAGCTCGGTGCTTATCGTCGTATATACAGGACATACTCTAAACCAATCTTTACAATTAAAGAGAGTGGATCCATCAAATCGCCTTCTGTCGCGATACGCAGGTGAAAGGTACAGAAATATCCTCTTTACCGATGAAAAAAAATTCACGATTGAAGAACATTACAATAACCAAAATGATTAAGTATACGATCCTAGTACTAAATAAGCTGCTCAAGTAGTCGGAAAGGTGATGGTTTGATGAGGTGTTTCTTATCATAAAACTAGGTTTTTGTGAAAAAGGAGTGAAAACTCCAGGTAAAGTATATTAAAATACAGTCTTGGATCATATTGTGAAACCTTTCAGCAGTACACAAATTAAAGGCCTGTACAAAAGCCAAAGGTGGCTATTTATAACAAATACATATTATTTTTAATTTTGCTGAGAATTTAATAAATATGTAAGTATAAAATTTTAATAATATTACATTACTTCATTAAAAAAAACACATTTTCATTTGTAACAGAACTTATGGTAACTTATAATCAACTTTTAGACAAAAAAAAAAACACAAAAATTGGTCCAATCGATGCAAGAAACTCGATAGCAAGTTTCTTGCGGTTCTTCTCGGTAGAATCTACATTCCGAAGCTTTCCTTTAATTTAAATACTTTTTCTTTGTTTTGACGATTCAAGTGGTTTAAAAAGCCTAATTGTATAAAGTGTATTTTGATTTTGTATTATTTCGAACTCGAAATTTATATAAAAACGGTCGTTTAAGATCGAATAGTATAAATTACACCAATAATTTAGAGACTACGAGTTATAACGCACATTGTTTAATTGAAGAGGACATTCAAAACATCTTTTATATAATTATTTTGTGCATTCGAAATCAACAATTCAATATAAGTCGTTCTGAGTTTTGTTTGAATCGTGAAGTATTTATTTCAGGATGTTGATCTTAAATAAAACATGGGTATTATATATGAACAGTCATTTGGTCCTCAAAAAGTAGGGGTGTCCTGTAAAGTTTGCCGGGAGTGTTAAAAAATTGATGATTTTATAGATTATGACATGTTCTTTCGGAATTTCTACTTTGAAACCTCATATACGAACGCGTTTAATATATTATTTCTTATGAACAGGCATGGAAACCGGCAACACTTTATCCATATCAAAATAAAGCAAAGAAGGATGCTCTAAATATTGTACTAGTACTTTGACGCATGTAGATTAAACTCTACTAACGATACCACAAAAAAACGCGTCACTACCACAAAGTAGTGTGGAAGTGTGGACATCATTTTTTTTTTTTGGTTAAAACGCGCGTTGAATCGACTTTTCAGCACACATACATTAAAACTTTTAATTTTACCAAAAGAAGGTTTACAAATATTATAGGAAATTTTTACTAGATAATTTATTACATAACTAATTTCATAAAAAAATAAGTAAGGAGATATTGTCAAAAAACTGACATTTGAAAAGATACGAGCTGAAGTAAAAATGACACGTTAAAGTCTATAAGATATATAATAATTTTTATAACTCCTTTCAAAATTTCTTATTTTTCTTTCTCTTAAATTCTTTCCTGTTCTGTCTAAATTTTAAAAAAACTAGCGCGAACACGTTTATGCTTCGGAAGACGTATAAGCATTCTTGGCATCAACTTATGCTGACTTTAAACTTGCCAAGTTGTACTTTAAGCGTGGTCGCAGATGATACTACAACGTTTCCTCCAATTGGTTTCTTCTTCAAGAGCTTTCGAAGAACATTTTCACCTCATACACCAATACCTGGAGAATTTGCCTCATATGGCGGACTTGAAAACAGATTGTTCGTCTTGAACTGCAATTCGTTCTCTAATCTCTACTATGCTTGAAAATACTATGTCACATTTAAATCATTGTTTTTCCATGACAAGAGTTACCGTAAAATGAACGACATTGTTTGGGAAGAGTTTAAAAGATTTTTATATTAATTGTTTATAAAATATATAACTTTGTAGACATAAATGATAAGGCTTAAATTTAACCTCGACAAGATTGTTTACTAAATTTTCAGCATACAAGATAAAATACTTTTCAGCTATGTAATCTTAGTTTATCAAATTCTAGTCTTAAATTAAAGGAGTTTTTTTTAATTTGAAATCGCCATACCATTGCATTGCCTTCGCAACTGATTCAACATCTAAAATTTTATAGGATAAGAGGGACTGGTTCTAATTTAGCTTGCATCATTTGACCAATATTGACAAAATTAATTAAATAAAAGCTTGTAAATAAAATAAATCACATCGATACAAAAGCTTTACAATTCTTTACGTTTTCTTATTACAGCAGTCAAACGTAAAAAATACATTTCAACTTCTATGTCATAATTCCGTCTATTTAGTAAAAAAATTAGGAAAGTTTATCATAATCGTTAAAATAAAACTATAATCCACTTTAAAACGCATTAATATTGTAACTATTGCAATCATATAATGTCTTAACATTCGTTTTTTTATTATTGTGGATTTCTACTGTAGTGTACCTATTACCATGTCAAGTCACGAAATACCTAACATATTAACCTTTATAATAATTCAACCGATCAATCTTTTTATTTTTTTCTAACATCAACATACTTGATAGGCCCATCTACTGACTGAAGAAGTATTATTGCCTAAACCGTTTCGTTAATTAACAAAATAAGATGGTTAGACATTTCTATATTAAAGATAGAGCTAGAGCCATAGTCAATTTTGAAAGAAGAGACAAATAAGCAATGTCTATGTTTAGTTTTTATCTAATAACTTGTTAAATAATCTATCTACTTTTATTAGCGATATATTAAATATTAACCGCAAGACAGGCACATTCTCGGAAAAAATATGCGAGTATGCTGCATAATATTGTAACAGACACAAAGTGTTCAACAACTATAGAGTAGGATAAACCGCAAAAAAAGATGTTTATCAAGGTATGCATTTAAATTTAACGCGACGATCAATTTATATTCAACGAGCGTAGGGAGTGTTACGAGAACAAAGTTAGCTAGCTAAAGCATACGTCTCTTATGAACGACACCTAAAAACTAGAACTGTTAGTTTGAATTTTAACACAAAACATTTCTATAATGATGAACAGCAAACACTAAATTCCATAAATACTCTTCTTATCTTCTTGTTCTAATTTTCAAGTAACTTAACGTATTGATAATACTAGTTGCTAAGATAAGAGAAGGGAACAAATAAACATGCCTGATGAATACAAATATAATACATTTAACGGTAACATTATGAAAAGATATGCTTAAGAACATTTCAAATAATGAAACCATAAAATACTACAACCAATTCTATACAAGAACTGAAATACCTTTTACTAATAAGATAGACAGAAACAAAATTGTCGAACACAAACGTGAACATAAATTTTTATGGGTGTTCTGTTACAATCGTTTACACATACATTGAAACAAAACATTTTAGAAGCCTGTACATATGAATGCGAAATACTATACATACGTCACATTAAGAATATTCTATACTTATAATAAATCTGTAGAGAGGTCAATTCTGTACATGATATATATTTTCAAAATAACTATCAGGGGGTGATTAGTGATCGATACTGATGCCAAAAAGGCAATCAGTAAAATTTTTGTCTGTCTGTCTGTCTGTCTGTCTGTCTGTCTGTCTGTCTGTATGTATGTTCCTTATAGAAACAAAAACTACTGGACGGATTTTAACGAAACTTAGTACAATTATTCTTTATGCTCCTGGGCAGGTTATAGTATACTTTTCATCACGTTACAATCAATAGGAGCAGAGTTATAAAGGGAAAACGGGAGACTTTACTCCAATTTTTAAGCTTCCGTCGCCTATGCAGCCTTAATGGTTAAAGTTACATAGAAATCATGTATGACGGAAATATTCTACATAAAATTTCCTAAAAAATATCCCACAACAGCATATGTCTATCTTTTATGGTTGACTCACAATAACACGTGTAACTCCTGATAGGTTAGCAGTTCGGAGAATTCTGATTATATTTGTTTACTCTTACGTTTATAATACTCTCACTCATCACTAATTTATAAAAAGTTAACATTATTACCTATAAAATAAAAAAAATCATAGAAATCAAATATTGTGGATTGACATATTATATTTCCCTATTAAATTACGATAGTTAATCTGTCTGTCACATCAAAATCACTGAACCCTGAGGAAGGACATACGCTACTTTTTTTCGAAAAACGACGAAAACGCGGACGAAGTCGCAGGCAAAAGCTAGTTAAGAATATTTTTGTGATATCGTAATCTTACTGTAAGAACTCGGTATGTCTAAATTTCAAACGGTCTGTGGTTAGAAGAAAAAATTGAGCCATCAAACAAAGCGTAGTAGTAGCGATTAATTAATTGATATTCATATAATAACTTCGGGATATTAAATGATAAAGTACTAGCCAAGTTGGAGTCTGTGAAGCACCAAGAAGTAAATGAATTGACATTCATAGCGACCCATATGCTAACATTCTTGCTGCGATCGATGTCTGCTAATTTAAATTAACTAATCTTATGATCCTGGGAATATTGAGTTTGAAGGCTAGCTTTCTACTCGCGGAACGTAATTGCAGTGTAAATTGTGTCATACACAAACGATTGATTTTTTATGGATAATTTAAAATATGTTAAGTACCTAATAAAATTTACAATACTGACCTTCAAAAATACGTGTACTTTAGGCAACTTTATTCCCCGTTATTCTTAAATAACATTAATGAAAGATATTTAAAAGACGTTTATTACTCAATATTATTCAGACATGCAATATTTTCTGGTACGAATAAATGAAATAAATTAAGGATGATGCGTCCAGCTATCGCACAGATATCACCATACCTACATAGTCTGTTTTTTTCTTTCCAACTGTGTATTAAATGTGTTCAATCAAAAACTGTTATTGCGTAGGATAAATATGACTGTATGAAACACATTCAAATCCAAATCTGAACTGTTACAAGTGGTCAATGGCCCAGTAATAATGGACATATGACATCAGCATAACACATAAGCATATTATAATTTGCTCGACCTACAATTTTTATACATACCTACTTCATATTAACATAAAAATTATATTACGTGTTTTCTATTTTTAATTACTTTTTGTTTCTTATTCAGAGTTTATAATTTTGTTACTAGCTAGCTATTCTATGCAGTTTCGCTCGCGTCAAGTTTTGGTACTTGCCAGATTGTTGTTATTTAAGGACTGCACAAACGAGGTACAATTTTTTGGGGTACATTTTTGGCCGTCAAAATAGAAGACTAAAAGAGGGATTTGAACAACGGTTTCATATTGTGAAGGATAAAAATCCATCGTCTGCGAAGGCCATTATGGTTACTACTGCGTTCCTATACGTTGTAGAGTGACGTTCTATAACCAGTATTCTTTAATAAACAGGCTATCTCTCCTAATCGGTCCCGTAGACACTGATACTACGCTTTCAAAGAAATTCTACAGTTTATAGTATAGGACATAGATTTATGCGTAAAGTTGTATAATTAATATACAATTTGACACACATATCATATTTTGGCTTTTTTATAAAATTTGAAGTTTATAATTCATAGTTTCAAGCATTGATAGGTAGAAATGTAAAACGTTACTAACATCACTTTCCTGTATATTTTTTTGTATAATAAATATTAATGTGTCTGAAATAAAAAGAAGAAAATGTTAAGTACGTTTTATCATTCAATTCAAAATATCGAAACGAACAAACCGGCAACAGCAGCAACTTCTTTAGCCCCGACGTGAAGGAAATCTGTGAGAGACAATGAGCTAGCAATCAGCTGCCTGCGCTCTTGAAAATCAAGTTGGTCGAGGCTATTGGTCCTGGTACCGCGCACCGCCTGAGCAGGCGCGCTCAAAGACATGTCAACTACACACGGCCATGTCGCATGCACGACATTTTCAGTGTCGAAAACAAAACCACCACTTCACTTATAATCACCACTAAACAAAGGCACGATTGTAGACACGAACAACACTAATAATTACAATACATTCATGGTACCTGCGTCTCTAGGGACGCACGCCGACGGACTGGCGCGCGGGTCGAGACGGGCGACGAGAAAGGGTGGGGGCCCGCCTGCTGTCGCCCCTGCATGTTGCACTCGACGCGCTTCGTTCGCTGATCCGTGGCATAACTGCCATGGCGATGGCGTACTTTGGCGAAACCACGTCATGACGTCACAGTCACAGAGATCAGCAATTGCTAATGTGCCTACATAATCGTACCGTAGTAACGTCCGTTCTAAACCGTTCTAACGATCACGCATTTGAAATGTTTTATGACTATGTAGTATGAATATAGTAACTAATTTCACATTCAAATCCTCACAAATGATACGTTAATCCAGTGTTATTTTATATTAAAATGATATCGGAATATAACTGCAAAATTATACATTTTGTTTATTAATAAAATGATAAGCAGCATATTACGACGAAAAAGTGTTTTTCATTGATAATGTAACTCTACATAGAGTACAAAATTTACACTGTTTATGAAAATGACAACTAACAATGGATTAAAATGCGACGTAGTTACGATCGGTTGATTGTGCATTGATATTCAAAACACAATGCTAAGCTCATGCACAGGTAGCAAGAAGTGAACGAGTATGTGAAGTACGGGGAACGTGCATCGACACCGGCGGCGTACCGGGTTTACCTTAACGAAAATCCCCGCCGTCCACCCCACCTACACTCCCGCGTTTGTATTCGTGCAGGTGCAATTCATCGAATATTTATTTATCATTAAACCACAGCCTAGAATCAAACATTTTTATACACATTGATATGGATATAAAACTTTAATTTAGAATACATAGTTTAGATTAAAAATAGTTGTTACGATGTACATTATCCATATTGAAAACACATAACATGTATGTTTGTAAATTTAATTTGTAGAGTAGGTATACTCTTTACTTGAAAAATCTTAAGCTGGTTAAACGGACAATAACAGGTTGTCACACATAGTGTATGGGTCAAGCAAAAGGATGTATACCTTGTATTGTGTGTGTTTGTTTGATTTATTGTTTACGCTCGCAAATATTAAGAATTACAATATAATCAGGCTACATGCGTCTTAATAAGTCACTATACCATACTGACGTTATATTGAAAGAATTTTCATTTTAAAAATAAACAATTGCAATTTTATATTACAATAGTTAAAGTAGTTATTCATTGCTTTAACGATAGGGGTTACCTGGCAAGTTTCCGAAAGTTTTTAAGATTTGTGTAAATTTTGACGTGCTCTTTTCGAATTTATACATTGCCACCTCGTATATCTTCCGGACCGGCCATATTGAAAAAATGGCCCCCAAAAACAGTTTTTGCCAGAATCCAGGTAAATCTACAAATGAGTGTACTACCTTCTCAAAGAAGTTTTGTTCGTCTGTATAAAAATAACTTTCGAAATACTTAATTTGTTTCAATAGTAATTTAATCTATACAAATAAATAAAATTATTTTGTCTGTTTGTAATTTTAGATTAACAGCTTTTAACTAAATGCAGATGAAAGTATATACAGTACTAACATCAAAAACACAATTTTCAAAATAGTAATCAATAAAAGATTCTAGTAGTACCTATGTATATATATTTTTTATTTAATTTGTGGTGATAATAATAGTTACTTAATTACTCGCCATGCCAATAAAATATTATAAATTATAGGAAATGTTAGTAAAGTGAGTAGAAAGAAGATATCGTCAAAACACTCTTTTCAGACCCCATTTTTTTAATACGATGATGCGACCGGCAAACATAAATAGAAATAGAGAAAATAGAAATTTGGAAAGAGTACGTCGAAATCTATGAAATTACTCTTTTCTAAAACTCCTGGAAAACTATAAGATATACAGACAGCGTTAATAAAAGTAATTATTGCTTTAACATTGATGAAATCAATTAAGATCAAAATATCTACTACTTATTATTTTATTTTAGATTATAGCCGAAATAAAAAAGAGGAGTTTTCTATGTAGTCGATTGTATATTACGCGTCATCTCTGTCAATTGAATCATTTACTTTTTATTAGATTGGGTATCCTATTATAATAGTTGTTTATAATAATAATATAAAAAAAGTCTTGTGGTGTTTATCCGGGCTGAAGAACAGAATTCCTTAAGACGAAAAATAATCACTTGCGATTCGATCGATCGATTAAAATAATCGAAATAACAGTAGGCACCTAATACATACATGTTTTAGCAGGGTCCTTAAATTTGAAAAGCTATTTGATTTATTCATTTTAGTTTTCTTTGAAAATATAGCTATTGTATTTACTTTATATTAAGGTTTTGTTCAACGATTGTTTACCGGCGAAATGCATTAAATTGGTCAGTTTACATTTTTAGGATATGTTTATATACAAAAACATGGAATGCCATCTCGTCAACTATTTTAAATGCGTAAAGTGGATAAAATACGTCCGGTACAGTAAAAATGCAGTAAAACGAACAATACAATTAAAATATTTTCTTTTTGGACTAGTAAGTATTATCATTGTATAGTGATACTTTGCAATTACGATATATTTAATATATTTTGAATAAAAAATCGACTACAGCCACTCTTCTGCCTATTACCACGTCTTTATTTAGTTTTGGAATGTTAACGCAAGAATCTTATAAGTAATAGTGAAAATCAACAAAAAATAAATTACGTACACTTACATTTCTTGAAACGCTTATCCAAAAGTCCACTTTCACTTCGTGTATCGTCATCTATCGGTCTGTGTCTAGTCGTAGACTCATTCGTTCTGAGTGCTGAGTCGTCCATTTTGCACCACCATGAACACATAACCAAACATTTCAAATTTCGGCTTTCATTTTAATAATTTTTACATGTCCAAATAAATCGGAACGCGAATTACAACTAAGACATTGAATAGACACGATATTGATAAGATAACGTTTGATAATACGAATTTATCACACTTCTCTTTATAAGTAGAGTAATTCACATTTCTAACAACTGAGTCAATAATATATGTATTTACAAACCGTTAATTTAATGACAAGAGACAAAATATATTTACGTTAAGTTTTATAGTTATAAATCGTTCGTTTCCGTGACAACGCTGTAGTTCATTAGTCCAAATTAGCAATAATTTTACTGTTTATATTTTTTATACATGGCTAATGGTTCATCTAATACAATCATAAGTTCGGCAAAAATTTAATACAAATACTAAAACATCTTTAGAAAACATTTTTCGATATCGTGATAAGAAAGTATATCTTATGGATATCCTATCGACTGGCAAAGACCTTTTCTTATATCATGAATTGGAATTTCGTACATTGCGATTGGCAAATATTAATATCTCAAAAAATTCTCTTGAAACGTATTGGAATGTTCTAATCTACCGTTAATCACTACGTCTGTAAATATGAATTGAAATACAAAAGCAGAGCCCATAATAAAACAATTTCGATACTGAAACCTTTGGTTCATATTTTTATAACCTAACGTCTAATAATTTACATTACATGAACATCAAAATTTACAATGCATGAGATGAAATTAATGCATGCATTGTAAAACTTTATGTTTACACTTGAAATTAATGGCGATTTTTACGTCATAAATTTACATTTCATGTTACTATTTCGTAACGGAAATTAGACTTAACAAAGGTAACCAAAAAAACCAAACACGTGAGTATTTAATAACACTAATCATTTTAGATGTCTGAGTCTTATCTAACAAAGTAAAGAATAAAATAACCTAAGTATTAATAACAATGTAAAGTATTAAAGATAACATTTAATACGAAAGAAAAAAAAACACAACTAAGATATTTACAATACATTGTTACATAAATGATATTTAGCTTTTAAGCGAGCTAAAATGAGGATTCTATCAATACCGTGAACACCCGAAACGGTTTAGGCGTTTAGAAATTACGATAAAATGAAAACACTCACACTCATACTACTTTTCTTTATGGACAGTCGTGTTATAAGATTTTTATGGTTAACTACAATTCAAAACAAACTTTATAGAGTCTCGTAGCGAAAAAGAGGACGCTATTAATTTACTTATGTTTATCAAATAGTATAAATTTTAAGTTTTCATACTAACCTTAAGTCGAATATTCTTAATTAAAACTATATAAATTTTCATAAAGTTAAGCAAAAACTAACATATAAATCAAGTTAAAATACAAAATATGCATAGACCAGGTATACTAGGAGACTGTGTAGAGCTCTACTAGTAGTCTACATCAACAGGGATCATATTGTTATTCATTTACTATAATTTTGACAGCGGTATTAATATAAATACATAATATAGAAGGGACATAAAATAAATGATCTGGAGTGTAAACGGTCTATATTAATTTTGATTAATAGAGGAGTGTGTAGTTCGCATGTATGGTCATTGTACACATTATTATGGCCGATTATATCGTGTGCTCGGCTTGATTAAGCGTGTAACCTTTATTTATTAATAGAGACACTGTCCTAGAAAATAAGTCAGGCGTATTTTCAAGCTCAAACCTATTTAACCATATAATATATGCGACGAAGCTTAAACAGTTAAATATAAGTAAAAAGTTTACCCATCCGATGGACCATTAACGCAGTGTCTTTTATGTATATTTAAACGTATATATGTATAAAACGTACCTTTCTATCTAATAACTCTCAATAGAAGGAAGCTAAAATATTGATTTATAAATTTCACTTTAGTTATATCTTATAGTATCTTATAAATATTCCGTGCTAATACGCATGTTATGACTTATTACTATTGAGTAACAGAGTCTTATTATAAAAAGTATTTATAATAATTTATATAACGAACATTCCATATCAGTAATGACAAATTTAGGGTGTAATACCCACAATAATTAGATTTCATTTCATGATATTGTATTTAGAAAGGAATACCCGCTCACCTCTTGTATAAATAGGAAAATCGCCATCAGATCGGCTATGAGTAAGCATGGGTCCGTAGCACCGCCACGGCGGCCCGTCGCGCGCCACCCGCGGCCCCTCCACGGTTTTATTCACCTCCAAGTCATCGGTACGTAATCGTGGCACGAGGCCCTACATTTAAGGTAGCACTCTTTGTATGGCGTTTATCTCGTAAAACACACAATAATTTTTAGATGATGGCGCCACGGAGGCAAGGGTACGAATGGAGGCTGCGCGGCGCATCTTACGCGCGCATCCCTCACCCTACCTCATACGTTATCCCGGTCCCCGCCACATCAAGCAACCTGTCATTCCCATACTATACGTATAAATTCGAGATAATAAATAATACCTACAAATCTATTATACATTTGAGATGATAAATAAGAACAAATTATACGAATTTTTTTAGTTTTCTAATCACAGTACATTAATTAGCATTTAGCGCACTCATATTCACATTATTTAGAAAATTCATACTGTAGTGTTAATTATAGCATTTATTCGAGTTGCATAATATATACATATATTTACTTTATTTACGCTATCGAATATTAAAAAAAAACCTGAACGTAATTAAAATAACGTTCTTTAACTTGTTTGGTAGATACTATTGATCCTTGTAAATGTTCTGTGCAACAACAATGTCGGTTTATCTATTATCTAGACCCTAAGTACCTAATTTTTAAACAGTAACCATTTTTTTAGTTATGTGTCAGTTCATTGCTTTGCTCTATCGTTTAAAATTTTAGTTTAGCATAAGTGTTTTAAGGATGACCAACAGTCGATAGGCTCAACTAGTTTATTTGATTCTCACTTCCTCTTGGGTATCAATTAAACTCTTGATGATTTTTTCGATAATTCGAATATTTTCTCTAATACTTTATTCAAATTATCGAGTCTATTGGATCTAATAATTATATGTTTGTTTGTATCTTATACGCCGTCCATGCGATTGTAATAACGTTTGAACAATGTATTGTTCGCACTTGCGAGATTATAGACAGCCTAATTATTTTTCTAGTAGGTGGCGCGCATCTCATATCAGCCAAGAAAAACGGTTTAGACTGATATTCGGTATATTATAATCTACATCAAAGCGTGCAAAGCCACAAGCAAAAGCTAGTTTAAAATAATAAAATTCCATATATATCTTTATTTTTTTAAGAGTAACATTTTAAAGCATTTTTAACGTAAGCTATTGTTTAACGTGCATAATTATATCGGTTCAGAAAACAAATTATTATTAACGCCAGTATTTTTCTAGTAAAACCGTACTACCCGAAAATTTAAGTGCAAAGACTGTAAAAAATATTACGTATATGTTTCAATATAATCAATATACCTAAATAAAATCTAATGAAAGTGTGCACTTACATATATCACCATTAGCAGCTGAAGAATCAAAGGGTACAGATAGATGTCGCCCTCCCTTGCCAATTGACTGTTGTGCACCCAGGTTTAATTTGTCTCCACTGTCACCTACAGAAAATTTTATTTACGTAATATTTTTTGTCTATTAATGTATGTATACTCCTTCTATCACGCACCAACCACCCATTAAATAAAATAAATTTGAATAAAAACATAGATAAAATTATGATCACATTTCATTAGGTTGTGTGACTTGAGGTCACACCCTTATTAAAATTGTATTAAAACTTGAGGGTATTTAAGATTTATTTAAAAAATATGTTTTTAGTGTTTTTGAAAACAAAGATTAAAACCTATACATTTTTAAAAGATTTTTGTCATGTGTACTACATGACAAGAATCATACATACAATACAACATTTTAAAAAGGGTATTTTTCTAAGGATTAAAAATAAAGAGGTAGTGATTCTTTGCAATAACCACTGAAATTATTAGGAAACTAATAAACTCTACTAGACTAGATGTCTATATTGATAGATTTCTTTAATTCAGTGTGTAATCTAAAGAAGAATTATTAATGAAATAAAGAAGCAATAATGATAGTAATAATAACTAGCATAACAAATAAAGGATAATCTTTCTTGACCATAGTTTGAAAAGGAAGAAAATATACTCCTAAAATAACTTGACAAAGTTTTGGGGTGAAGATAAAATTAGTATAGAGTATTTCTTATAAATGGAATTATAAGGAATTTCCAAAGTAACTGAGAGATTAAATGTGTGGTAGAAGATGAATAATCTATCTCCCAACATAATTTATTTAGGTTCTGACATTTAAACATTTTGATTTGTTTTTGAAGTCAAGTTAAGTCAAATAGGATATTGGGTGAAGGTACCATAATAATTATACAAATTACACAATTATTGATTTCAGAAACATTTAATTAAAATATAAGTTACATTTATTTTATGACAACAGTTCATATGTTTATATGTTAATATTTATTTGCATGATTAAAATAGATAATAGTATAGAAAATTTTAATCACATTATAACATCCCACAGGGGATTATCAATATATGACACAAAATCTGAGAAATCCATTAAATCATGCAGTGTTCCTGTTCGGCAACGCAAACGGCTAGACCGCCTTCTTGAATCTTGTTGAGCAATGTATGCCTCCTTATATAACTTTTTCCAATTGTGACTGTCATTAGTTAATTTATTTTTAAAATCTCTTAATAATAGTTTATGCCAGAAACTTGGGTTATCCAATAATGTAGCCAATCTTTTACAAGTTTGAGTAACATTTATTATATCATTTATTGAAAGATTCAAACAAATATTAAAGATTAACTCTTCTGGAAGGCCTAGTAAGCTTGCACTAGAGTAACCATAATAATTAAGTATTGAACTCTTAACTGGAGTCACAATTTTGTTCTTAAATATATATGACAATTGTTTTAAATCGCGAAATATCATTGGCACAGATGGAACATCAGGAGATACAACATACTGATTTATTGGTAAACAAATAGAATAAACCTCTGTATTAACATCATTAATAAGTACATTCACCAAAATTGTTGTTTCCAATGGACACAATATTAATTTGACTGGTATATCACTAAAACCTGCCAAAATAAATTCAATCTCACATTTTTCTGTACCAAGTATTGACTTTGACTTTTTATTAATATCTATACTTTTTTCCGAATCATTTTTAACTGCTTCCTGGTCAACCGGCACAAAAGCATTTTCTGTCATTATAAAAACAATTAAAGCCAGAAATATATCATGTTGTATGGTCTCTAAATTTTCTTTTAATTTTCTAGTGTTGATAATATCTCTTACGATTTCTTCAAACTTGGGAGGTATTTTTTCGGAGGTACTGTCTTCTATTTTAAAATTCATTATGAATCATGACAGTCACATTTAATGTGTATATAATTCATATGTAATCCACATATTATTTTGGTTTTTGTTTGCCGAACAAACAATTTAAATCATTTTCTTTACTGTTGTTGTAGCTATTTTTGTCTAGTTATTTTGTTTTCAATAAGTTGTTTTTCGCTTTATAAATGCAATTTAAATTATAAATACGTAATAAAACCTCTATTCTATTCGTATAACAAAAACGAATAATGAAAAACATTAATAATTCTCTATCGAATATTGCGAAATAACAAAGTCCTGTCAACTTGTCAATAAGGTCAACACAGTTGCCAGCTACAAAATATAAAATTTTCCCAAAGGTTCCTCAAATGGTTTCATAAAAAAATTCATCAAACCTAAAACTCAAATGATAAAAGGACATTTCAATAGTGATTTTAAAAATTTACTTAAATGAATAATTGAATTATTTTTTTATCCATGTTATTAAGTAATTTCTAATATTTATTTAATCTTTACCTTTCCTACTTGAATCAGATATTGTTCATTATTGCATA
Source organism: Hypolimnas misippus (assembly GCA_037950945.1). Taxonomy (NCBI): domain Eukaryota; kingdom Metazoa; phylum Arthropoda; class Insecta; order Lepidoptera; family Nymphalidae; genus Hypolimnas; species Hypolimnas misippus. Next base: position 7,190,867 of record JBBEEQ010000024.1, read on the forward strand.
GGTTTCAATTTTGTTTTCGCATAACCCTCTTTTTTATTTAATTATTAAAATAAATATTTTTCTTTGAATAAAAGTAGCATAAGTTACTCCTTATAATATTAGCTATCTGTGAGCCTGTGAATGTCCTGTAAAAATTGGTCCAACTGTTTCAGAGATTAGGCGAATGAAACTTAAAAATTTTGAAAATTGGTTTTTGTTGAAAGTACCGTGTATACTTTCGTATATTATGTAATTTAGTAATAAGCTGTTAATTTGAAATTGCAAACAAACAATTTAATTTTATTAATTTGTATACATGTATAGATTAAAAAACTACCTTATATTTTAACTTTTATTCCATCATGTTAAATCCCAATTACAAGTTGGTAACACTTTCTGTTTAGTGACATTTAGAACAACGAAATGACGTTGACATTTCTTAAGCTTGTGTTTCGTTAAAGGTATTCTATATTTATATTTTGAGCATTAGTGGTGGGGATGCCCACCATATTATGAGAAAAAAAATATCCTAAGCAGACAAACTATATATGGTAAAATATTTTGCAAACTGCACTTGTGTGATTCTTCTGCTAATTTATCAATTTTTAACAAGTATATATTATATTATATTTATTTAACAGTTTATTAAATTTGCCAGAAATATAAACAAATCATAGGACAACAAAGTTTCAAAGGTATAATTATCCCTCAAAGAGATTTCTTACAGCATACCCAATAAAGAATTGGTGTAGAAGAAAAAGTAAATGGTAGACAGGCAAAGTTATACAAAATATATACTTCCAAGAAAAAAATTATATTGTTCATTTCTTAGAAATTCCAAATAAATTAATCCTAACTAATATTATAAATGTGAGTTTGCGTGTTTGGTAACTATTTAACTGATAATTTTTAAATTTTGCAAATTTTCAGAAAAAGTTATAGAGTACCTTTCATCCAGCAAAAAAGTACTGTTTCTGAGGGATAAAAAAACTTTTAGATGGTTGTCTAATATCACTAAATATAATCCCTCTCTAACTACTAATCTACTTTATTTTTAGCTTTGATTAAATTATACTCATGGTTCTTTTTTTAATAGAATACATAAGTCAAACAAATTTAATGAGAATTAAATAAAAAAACAATTCCAACGAGTCCATTTCTTTAACCAAAGTGTGAAATATAAAAGTTAATTTAGTTAAATAAATATACTATTAAACGATAGATCACTCAAGGAGGCGAGTATGTATAATGAGGTAAATTTTATTAAAACATAGATAAAAAATAATAATTTTGAGATTTGTACATGGACAACATAGACAAAGATAAATCAATTTGTATTAAACTTAATATGTTATAGCTAGTTAATCATACTATTTATTCTAGAAAATAAAAGATATTCAAAATATGCACTTGGAGATAAACTGAAACTTTTATTATTCAATTGACATAAGAGAATTAATAGATATTTTTGGTAACTTTTCATAAATGTCACATTAATACCTGATAATAAATATATTTATTTAGTTTTTATTCTATTTTCAAAGCTATACTTATACAAATTCACTAGGCACTAGTCATACTAAAAGAATGTTCGATTAAAATTTTTTATCCAAATTATTTTTCTAAATATGCTATTAGAGTATAGCATTATAATATAAAAATGTTTTATCTCTTATTATATATAAACACTTATAGGAAAATGGGATTAGAAGTTTGATTTTAAAAAATATTACAAATAAACTCAATAAACAGTATGAAAGTCGAGACAAAACCACTATTGTACAAACAATTCAAATTAGCTTTAATGTTTATTTTAAATACAAGGTGAGAATTACACTAGAAATTTTGCTCTCTTAATTGATATAAAATAATGTCGTAACTTGTTAACAGTTACTTTGGTAACCTTAAGATACCTGTGGGTATGAAAAATAAGGCACTGAAAGTAAAAGGTTTCAGGTAAATCTTTATAATAGTCTGCAGACAAATAAGTGTAATTCTTACCTGAGGTATAATGTATAAAGTAGTCATCATTTTGTATTATAAATGCTTGATGATCTTTGTTGTTATTAACAGTTGTTTCCTCAAGAATTCGTCCAAAGAAAACTTTTATTCACATTTATGACATTGTACGTAAATTTCTTTTTCAATTTTTTTTTTTACATTTTACTAGATTTTTCATTTTGATTTTTATATTTGTTTTTGTGATATTCAAAGAAAAAATGTATTGTTTGATAACTATTATCAACACATGAGTAATTGAGTACTGACAGTACAACATAAGAGGAGGTTATGGTTTTACGACATATAACAATTAAATTAAATAAATAGCATTAATTTACTAATAATCTTGTACTTACCATTATATCCGCTGTTGTTTTTTTTCTTATTACTCTTCATAGAACCATCGGAATTATAATTACTTAAACTTTTTTCGTTGTCACTAGCCATTGAAGGATTTTTTTATAAAAATATAAGATCAAGTAACATTATTTAAAAAAGACACTCTCAAAATCCTACATTTGTTAGTTTTATAAAAATAAAAAAAATAGTAAACAGTTTTTTATTAGTAATGTGATTACTAATACATGTTTACACCCTCGATAACTTAATACTGTTTGTTCGAAAACGTTTAAAAACTAACTTTAAAACGACAAATGTTGGAATGTAAAAGATGATAGATTTATGATTACTGTATAGCGATAAAATTGCATTATATAAATATGAAAATTATATATAGGTACGACATGTAAAATTAAAATTTTACGGGACAGTTGAGTTGTTTACAAAATGTTAAGTGCTTTCATTTAAGTTTGTTAAGATTTGATGTTACTCTAGTTAAAAAATTATTAATTATCTGTTTCATGATATAACAGCCATAGAGGACTGTACCATAACCATAACGACATTTTTTTTACAGATTGGAAATGATACTTTACGAACTAAAGCTAACTGAGCTATTATATTCATGCAATTATTTAGCCGTAGGAAACTAATTAATTTTTAGGTTAATGGTTTATTTAACGTTAAAAATCTGTACTCATTTCTAATTTTGATAAGGTCGTCGACTGACTTGTTGGTAAATAGATACTCTCTCCTGTCATATTGTCGCTCACTTTTTACTAGGCAACGTCGTTCAAAATGGGTTCTGAGTGCTGAAGTCCATAATATATCTTTAGTTATATAATAAAAATCATCACAAATTCATTACTATCAATCGTATAATTTGTTTTACCCGGGTATTAATTTCAAGCCATAAAACTATTGATTATACTGGCAACTTTAAAGAAACAATTATGTATTGCAATTTTTAATCTATACCATTTATCCAATAATACTGAGTATTTGCAGATAGAAGTCTTGTGTTTGACTTGTTTGTTCTATATTATGCGTTAGTATTTTCGCATAAAATTGTAATCGATCTTTAGAAAAGAACACAATAAATTGTTAATCAGTATCTTACAGTTACATATTAAGTGTTTTCATATAATATAGTTCACTTTGCTGATGTGATTTAACTGAAATGTCATCGTATATGGCAGGTGTTTTCGATTTAGATTTAGATGTGGATACATCTACAGTGGGAGATTCTGATGAGGACGATATAATTGAAGTCGATGAGGTATTTGGTTTATTTACTTAATTCGTTATACATTAGTCTTACCTAACCTAAAATTACTTCTCTTAAGACACATTTACAGTCAAATATCTTCTTACTGTTTTTCTGATATCTGTAATTTCTTAGAAATGCTTTCAACGACTGTAAAATTGTATAGAAAATTTTCTGTCTATACCTTTGCGTGACTTTTGTACTTATACTGTATTAACTATTTCGAATACAGGTCGATTATGATCCTGAACTACATGTGAATAATATAGTTGAGTGAGTATAGTTTATAATTTGAGAGTGTAGTAACCTTTTTATAAGAAAGTAAAAATTAAAATTTTGTTAACTAAATTTAGGGCAGAAGGATCAGAAACCATACAGCTTTCAGAAGATAATGTAAATCCAGGCCAGTGCAAAAGACTTGGTCCTCAAGATTTTGAACTAAGAAAAGTTTTGGGAAAAGGTGGATATGGAAAAGTTTTCCAAGTTCGTAAGATCACTGGTCCTGATCCCGGAGCATACTTTGCAATGAAAGTTCTAAAGAAAGCTTCAATTGTGCGTAATCAAAAGGACACAGCTCACACTAAAGCAGAAAGAAATATTTTAGAAGCTGTTAAGGTGAAACATTATTCCTATTTTAAAAATTTAATTAGGTCTTTCAACAAAATTGTAGCATGTTTTTTGTTTATTAAATCATCTTCATCTGTTGAAAATATCTTTAATGGAAATTTATAATATAATTAAAGGCAATTTAATTTAAAAAAAATCACTTTTTGTTCTATTTTTCAGCATCCATTTATAGTTGAATTAGTATATGCTTTTCAAACTGGTGGTAAACTATATCTAATTTTAGAATATTTAAGTGGAGGAGAATTATTTATGCATCTTGAGCGTGAAGGTATATTCCTTGAGGACACAGCATGGTTAGTAAAAGTAATATTTTTAATAATAAATTGAAGTACATTAATGCATATTAAAATACTAAGTTTTAAAGATTATATTAGGGATATAATGAAGGAGTGATAAGTTATAATATTTTATAATGTTAAATAATTTTACCTTGTTACTTTTCAGCTTCTATTTGTCTGAAATAATATTGGCTTTAGAACATTTACACAGCTTAGGTATAATTTATCGTGATTTAAAACCTGAAAATGTCCTTTTGGATGCTCAAGGACATGTAAAACTTACAGATTTTGGGTTATGTAAGGAACACATTCAGGAAGGTATTGTCACACACACATTCTGTGGGACCATTGAATATATGTAAGTATCAAATACATTTTATAACTTTCAATTTTTTATTTAATTCTATTTTTGATAAGGAATACTGTGTCAAGCCACGCAGATTTTATTTTGAGAAAATAGCATCTAAAGATGTCAAACCAATTCTTAATAAATTTGTTTGAAGAAGTATATATTCAACTTTTCTTTTCTATTTTGATAAAAAGTTTAATAAATTAAAAGCAGATCGGTATAGTAAAGAGTTTGATCTAAAAGTGAGTTTTTAAATATGAGTAGTATATAGTGAGTTGCAAAATATGGAAGACTTTTTTCATACTAGTTTATTTAGATAACTTGAAAATATTTTTAATAATGTTAAATACATACTGCATTATCAGAATACACCAATATATTACACTTAATATTTTAATTTCTAATTTGATTTTTTGTAGGTTGACATGATATTGCTTATCAGCATCCATATATTTCGCTATTTAAAAAGTTTGAAAACAAAAAATATTTTTGTCTTTTAAAGGGCTCCTGAAATTTTGACCAGAAGTGGTCATGGGAAAGCCGTAGATTGGTGGAGCTTGGGTGCATTAATGTATGACATGCTCATTGGGCAGGTATGTTTTTTTATTGAGGCTAATGAGATATCTAAATATTATATATTGTGCACAATGTGTTATCACATAATATTGGTTTTATTTTATTCATTTTATAGCCACCATTTACTGGAGATAATCGTACAAAGACAATTGAAAAAATACTTAAGGGTAAATTAATGTTACCGGCCTACCTCACACAAGATGCTCGCGATTTGATACGGCGTCTAATGAAGCGCTCTGAAACTCAACGTCTAGGTGCTACTGGTGCCGCTGCAGTACGAGGCCATGCTTTCTTTAAGCATGTACAATGGGACGATGTGTTTGCTCGTCGACTTGAGCCTCCTATCAAACCACGTTTGGTAAGATTAAATACTTTACTTATAAATATATTTTCTGATAAAAAATTGTAATCAATTTATTTTATTTTAGACCAGTGAAGATGATGTCTCTCAATTTGATACTAGATTTACACTGCAGACACCCATTGATTCTCCTGATGAGTCAACACTTAGTGAAAGTGCCAACCTGATGTTCCAGGTAAAATGATCAAAAATTGTAAATATAAAAGTGATTTCCTATAGTGCAATATATACTATAAACAATTTCTTATAGGGCTTTACATATGTAGCGCCATCAGTGATGGATGAAATTCATAAACCACGCGTGATAACCGCCCGTTCTCCTCGACGTCCTAGACCACATCATCATAACGCATTCACGGTGCCTCCTGCTTCCACTGCCCATACACATCCACACGCTCAACAGGAAGACCTTATGGATGTACAAGGTTTACCTATATAGTGAGTATTAGTATACAAAACATTCTAGAAAAGAAAATATACATGTACATTACATTTTAGTAAACAAATATTCATACATATACTGAAAAATCTAATTACATTATTTATTGTTGAGGGAGCATTAATTTAGCCTGAAGGTAGCACTAAATAAATTTGTTTTGTTCTTATTTTATTGTAATGTATGAAAAATAATTATGTATAACTCACTAATGTTAAAGTTATATAATTAATAAAAATCGTAAATTTTAGATAAAATTATATTATGAAACATTTCTTCCAATATATTTTTTTACATTAATTTTTAAAATATCTTGAATATTAATATAATAATAAGATATGCTGAAATGTATTAGTTTTTGTGTTGTATCTATTTTATGGCTCCGTTTAGCGTTTACTAAACAAATGTTTAATTTAAAAATAAATAAATTTTGTATAAATCTAAATGAAAAAACAATGTTTTTTTTCAGGCCTAGAATAATTTATATAGTTGACCATTTTATACAAAGGATGAATTCAACTACAAATGCTGCCCATCTATTATGTCCGTAAAGTAATGGTACTGTTTTATACAACTATTATTAAATGTACATTTTATACAAGTTACCGTTTAGTTTAATATTTTGGTAGGAATAAAACATGTATTAAAATGTTCTAACCCAACTATTATGACAGAGATATTAAAATTAATTTACAATATACCTTGTTACCATGCTTCATGAATTGAATTAAAAGGTCATTTTTATTTTGTAAATTGGAGTTTAATTTACATTAAGCTGCCTCCAATCAATTTTCATAATAATTTAATTTTAGTTTAATAAAGTTTTTTTTCTCATTTATCAGTTTATTTTTTTTATATAAGTTATTTTTTAATCGCGCATAGTCCATATCCTAACTCCTGTAATTGATTATATATAGTTGACAACCATGACCATGACCATGTGGATAAAAAACATAAATTTTAGAACTAAATGTAAGAAAAACAACATTGATGTTACTTGGCGTGCTTATTTCATGTTAGATACAAAGCTCAAGACTTACAAGTAGAACAACCTTCAACTTCGGTCAAACTGTTTCGGATATAAAAGGTCGTAATGGTTCACCGGTTTCGATAGATGACGTTCGCCATGTTGATTTTTGCTGACGCTACAATACCCTGTCACTCCAGGAAAGAATATTAATCCAATGACACCTAAACACTTCAAAATCGGTCAAGCCATTTAGGATACGGAAAGTCACAATGATACAGACGTAAATGTGTGTCGTTTTTTAAATTAACCTCGAGAAGTTCCGGAACGCGAATCCTCGCATTTCCGTAAATCTGCCGGAACCTGCATCCGAGACTGATTTACTCAGCACGATGTTTTCCTTTTTTACGGTTCCGTGTTTTAAAAGGTCCAGGTGGCCTAGTGATTAGAACACGTCGATCTCAACTCATGATCTCGGATTCAAACTCTGGCTGAGCACCGCTGAGCAAATGTTAAATTTTGTTTGTAAATTCATCTCGAGCTCAGCGGTGAATGATAACATCGCGAGGATACCTGGATGTGCTAGTACAAATTCTCCGTTAACCCACAGTGCAGCAGCGTGAAAATGGAAACCTTATAGGAACAGTTTCTGTCTGTCAAGCCCTTTTTTTAGTAAAGCGTGGAGGTATCTTGTTGAAATGAATATCATATAAGTAGGTTCAACGTAAATGCAAGCAAAAGGTGACATTTATATTGCAAATATTGACCATTTGACGTAAGGGAATAAAATCCTATGGGTACTTTCCATTGACTTAGCATCATGAAATTCGGCAAGGACCAAGATCTTGTAATAAAGGAGAACTGTTAATTTTTTCCCGTCTGAAACTAAAATGATAGACTCAACCTTTTTCTCAGAAACGCCTAAGTGTATCAAGTTGTAAATTATATGAAATATTCAGAGCTGCAATCACTTGTAGCTGTGAAAAAAAAAACAAACCAGTAAGTGAAAACGCATCAAGTCAAATAAAAACGCACTATATTTTATGTGTATTATACAATAATAGTTAGCGGCAAATTTAATCTTAGTATTAAAATTGTAGGTACTTAAAATAAATTAACGTAGAAGTTGATCACGTTTCACAAATAAATTTTACAAGCACTAAGCAGAATGTATATGTTGCATTGAACTAAATGATAGCCGCGATTTAAAGTACTACCAGCGCCATCTATTGACAAAACAAGAGACTAAATTTTGTAAAATAGTATGGAAGGGCGTCCTTTACCTCGCGAGCTCGTCCAACGCAGGCATCGACAGCGACGACCAAGATAATGGAGTGGAGGGGAATAACCCAGATTAAATGACCAACTGGATGAGACAAACCAAATAGACAGGAAAAGCCCAAAAGTCATATGCCCTAGAGCCGGAAATAATGATCAAATTAATCGCAGCGTATAGAGCGCCACTGATCGCCTCGCTTGGGCAGTAGGCAATGCCTAAAGGCCTGTACCCAATCTGATTATTCGGTCCGATACGAAGAACCCGGTTGCATAACATATGACATTAACAGAGGGACAAAAATATAAGTAGGTATAAAAAAATAATTTGGCAATAATAAAACAGGATAATAGAAATACATAGTTAATTTTATTGTTTTCTTAAAAAAATAGTCTAAAATTATTCTTAATTTGAAAAGAAAGACGTAAATATGGAAATGTGCGCATACTTTAACAATAAAGTATTTAATAAATGGACTTCCAAAAAGGAGGTTCCCAATTCATCTAGTATCTTCGCCGATTACTCAAAAACGACTTGACCGATTTGGTTAATTTTATTTTACCCTCATAGGCCCCACATAATTTTCATCAAAATGGGTTTAGTAGTTTGTTTAAAAAATCAAAATAATAGTATATCATTAAAAAAAAAATTACGTATTTGGCTTTTGAAGTCACTTTTTTCTACAAGTTTCTACGGAACCCTCGTTGCGCGAGTTCTCGAGACTCGCACTTAACTGTTTTTTTTAAAGATTTTGTTGTTAAAGCCAATAGAATAAAAGAAAAGAATATATATATATATATATATATATATATATATATATATATATATATATATATATATATATATATATATATAGATTCTATTGGTAAAAAAAAATTATTTTTTAATTTTCTTATATAATAAAAATGACTGCTACAAAGTTATAATCATATTCTTATTTATTATATTCTTCGAACCAAAATAATTTAACAGCATCAACATACAAAATAAATAAAAAATTATAAAAACTTCTATTAAAAACAGACTTATGGACCAAAAAAGTGATGTATTCAAGAATATACTTCTTGCAGGAGAATACCATATTTCTTCCAAAAGTATAATTTTAATTAAGCTAATCACTTAAAATTTTGGTTATATTTACAATTAAGAATCAAATTTAACTTAGAAGTTTTAATAATCTATAATAATGCAATTATTTTATTTCCCTAAAATTAAATGCTATAGGTATATGTCACAGCCAACTACTTAATAGGGCGTTCAATCAACAGCCTAACCTCAACCAGTAGCCTGAATAATATTCAGCCATACTGTTATTACAGTATATAGGCATGTGTGCCTGCGTTTTGTTACGTAAAGGCTCAGAGGCTGCTCAATCCGCAGCCCCAGAGATGTTAAAAACCCTAATTGGTATTAATTAAAAAGACTCAAATATTAGCCACCCTAAGCTCAAGGAACTTAAATAAATAGGCTAGGAAAGTAGTTAAATGGTACTGTTTCAAGTCATTTGCCTAGATGAGTGATTAAATGTCTGATTATCATTCAGGCTGCCACCGTATAGTAAGGAGGCTCAGCTATTAACTGGATGGCTTTAACATAACAAATAAAACATTAATTATAAGCAAAGTAAAGTTGAAATTAAGAAAACATATTAATAGTTGTATCAAATTACATTTGATTAACACAGATTACACATGAGCAAAAAAAACAAAATAATTAAATAATAAATTGCATATCCATACAGGCCTCACAAATAAAGTAGATGTGAGTGCCATTTGATTCTACAACTGCCATAAATTGCACAATGTTAGGACAGGTGTTGCTGTGCCTTTCTAAACAATCATCAATGTGTTTTTTAATGTGTGGTAATGACATTTCTGTTCTGATTTCAATATTACAAAAAGTACATGACAAATGGTGGTTAACAAGAGTAAAGTTATTTTTTTGACAAAGCAAACATATTACACTGTCATCTGCTTGTAGTGAAGACCAGTCAATATCATCAGTATTTGATTTTTCATATTCTTCAAGCCACCTGGAATATATTAAATCATTTTATTTTGATATTTGGGAGCCAAATTCAAAATCATAATTATTAATGAACAGTGCTCAAAGCAGTCTGGATATTGGTTTTGATAAAAACTAAATCTTTATCATTAATTAAAAAATATATATATATTTTCTGAAACTGAACCTATTTATTTACAAAAATAACATTCTGTTTTTAACAATTATAGATAAGGATCAACCTCTCAATATGGCAAAGTGTTGATTTTCAATCAACTATTTTGTTTGAATTGAATTCAAACCTTTATCTATATAAATAAAAATCAATATTTCTATATTTGTGTTATAAATGTTCCCAAACCATTGATCCGATTGTGGTGAAACTTTGGTAAGGTGTTCTGGTGATGGCCATGGAGTTTTCTGGCTCAAAAAATCTAAATACTTCAGGTGGCATTACAATGCATGGCGGGTACAACTAGTACTTATATTATATACTAAATATTAAAAAAAAAACACACCAATCTAATTCATTTTGTATGAGTTCATTTTTAATTTCTTCAAATATTGCTGTTTCTTCAACATCAGTTAGTAATTCGATTTGAAAACCGTCCTTGTTAAAATTATTAAATGTGTTGTTATAAATATCAGTTAAAGTTGTTCGAAGATCAGTACCCACCGGAGAACCGCGTAACCTGTTCAAAAGCATATCACGACATGTTTGGACATTGTTTTTATAATCCTGGAACAAAAAAAAAGTGTTAATAGATAATGCTATTTGTTGTGTAAAAAACAAAAATTAAGTTCAATAAATATTACCTTCCTGATCTTCTCTTTTAGTTGTATTGGGGAGTGAATTCTTTTGGACTTTACATTTTTAAAAGACGGTGAAGTACCTAATTTATTCATTTTCACATATAGTGGTTGCAAAAATGTTAACAGCTTGTTTTATATTTTTGTTTTGTTTTTCTTCATTGAATTAATTATATTTAATATTGAGTTGTATTGAAGATAAAACGATTTGTGCCATATGATTTTGTAATATCAGACTTACGACTTAAGCTGCAAAAAGTGTAGGTTAAGTATATTGCACATTTATCTGTATAAATTTTAATTGCAACGTTTTGTATTAAATTCTTTGGTGGCTATGTTAGCTTTTGGCTCGCTTTTAACTTTTTGACATGTCAAATGAAATTAAAGTTATAAAGTTGCCATATTTTTTATATATTTATTATAAAGTTGTTATATATTTATTATTAAGTTTGCATTACACAAGTATAAATAAATGTCTAAGCAATACGCAACTCAGGTAATGCCTAAGGGTAATAGTAATGATATTATATAAAAGTATGGATATGTTGAATGTATGAACTATGTATATAAGCTTAATAGCTTCAACTGTACATTGTCCAAGGGTATGCGATCTCAGCTTCCCGAGCTATTACTGACTTCATTCCTTTCATGACAATATTATAACTACTCACACTATAACTCCGAGTTTTATTTGTAAAATTATTCCTTTATCACTTTAAGCATGCCTCAGCACTTTTTCGGCAACGTAGATGGCTTAAAAGCGACGATAGGAAATTTTTTCTATCATTATCTAGACACAAACATTCCAAGGAGGGTTGATGTTAGGGGGACAGCCTTACCATGAACTTAAGATTATTTAAAGATACATATGTTAGGGCGTGCCCCCCAAGTGACGAGCAGATGGAGCACTTAGCTTCTGTGGGAAATGGACTAGGGTTGTCCATCAGGGACGGGTTTAACGTAAGAAGCGAATCAGAATAATAAGAGTAAGACTGGCGAGTTGTAGATTATATAGAGAATATGAATAAATTTTGCTATGTTTATCTTATTATTCATGTGTTGCGCAACAAGTACATATGTTTGCAAGAAACATAAACGAGAAATACGGGCGGTTATAAATTTTACTATTTCGGGAGTGATGGTAAGAAGATTACAGTTGGAATAAAAATGTACAACTGATATTAAGAAATAGAACAAGTTATGTTACGTTTATATTAAACTAACAGTTCTTCACGGCTTCCTCGTGTTTATTTTGGAATTTTATAGAAGCGATTAAAAAAACTGTTACATTACAATCAATCTTCAAGGGATTTAACCACTAAATATGTAGGATAAATATTCAATTTTAACTGAATTATTTTTTAAATACGATCATTCAAGACATTTTTTTTCTCCGTATAACCGATTTATATTTCATTATTAGCAACAAGACGTGTGTATATTAAGTTTTAAGTAAATATAACAACAGGATAACATTTTGCATTCAAATGTTCTTACTCCTTTGCACCCGTTTAGGGGTGAAATATCGAATAACTATCTTTTATTTCATCCCTTTGATTGATAGATTTGATAGAAATACGTTATAAAATCTTCAGCTAAATCTACCCCCAAAAATTTCTAATGTAGGCTTAGCATTATTAATTGATGGTGTGACCAAGTGATAAAAAGTGTTTTCCTACGTGTTTTCGATAAGTCTTTAGAGTAATAAATAGCAACATTATATATTAATGTCAGATGGATGGAAATGGAAAAAAACAATGTGAGTGATAAGTGAAAATATGGCAAAATCTAAAAGTTGATTTATATTAAAACTAAAAATAAGTATATTATTTATCGATTGTGTTCCTGAAGCTTGTAATAAATAAAAAATGACCCATATCGAGAAACGCCAGACTCGCCCTGGCAAAGAGGCAATTCATTCTGGACATTTTATGGTATCGCAATTTGAAGCTGAAGAACAGGACGATTTCGATGATCTAGCTATTCCCATTCCCGACGAAGAACAAAACGCTCCTAAAGAATCAGCAGTGGCCACCTATACATTACCATTACCTACGACCTCTGAGATATTTCCACAGTCTGATAAAGAAGATAATATTCAACATCAACAACTTTCTATTGAAATATCACTTACAAAACTGTTTAAATGCATGACTTTGGCATACAGGTGAGTGTAATCACAGTGTCATTTTTCACCTTTAACTTTTATGTTTTGTTTAAATTGTTGAGCATTAAATTTATGATTATAATATCAACATAAACTCTTTCCTTAATATATCTAAGTATTAGATCATTATTTAGACACAGCTAGGAAATTCAATCTTTGTTTTTAATAAAATAAATATCATTAAGTGTTTTGTGAAATATACTGAATGTAAATAATAAGGTAATTAATCAGAAAATTTCTTTTTCACTAATCAGTATAATTGATTCAACAATTATAATAAATATAGATGCTTATTAATCATAACTTTATGTTTTGGAATATTTTCTGAAAGTGAGGAAATATATCATTTCTATATGGAATTGCTTTGCAAAGATAACAAAAGGTCATCAGAGCCTGTACGAAAGACACAGGTCACTTGGTGTGATAACACAGTCTGTAATACTTAGTTATAAACATACTATATAGTAATAAATTTTATTATCTTTAATTATTTTTGCTTATTTAAAATATAAAATTTAATTATAATTACCTACCTGAATATTTACTTCTTTGAATGATAATTTTCACTAATCTATTACTTTATATTACACACTGACAATTTAGAGTATAAGATAAATTTTAGCTTTCATATAACAAGCAAATAAGCGAGAACTATTATACTATACTAATTTCTTCACCATATGTCCATGTGTATCAATTTGTCACAGTTGATTGTCTCATTGTCTAATAGGATATAATGTAATACACTTTAAGATATCACAATTATTAGAGGTTATTTATATATACATCTATTATTTTGTAAATATTAGGCAGACAATATGTTTTTTCATATTTACTAATTTTCTGCACAGAACATTATTCGGACTTAGTAGTGAGCTAATGAGACAAGTGGTCTTTTATGCAAAGGCCTTATAAGAGTTTGTAGATTTATTTATACATATATAGTGTTTTAAAAAATTTTAAAAATTTAGTATACATTGCTCCAAAATACAACAAAATATTGTATTGTTATAATTCTAGAAACATTAAAAAAGAATGGAGTATTTGTATTAACTCCATCTGAGTAGAAATTTTCACTTTCCATTTCACCCCTCTATGTTTTATTTTCATGATAAAAAGTGGTCCATCATTTCAATAATTGGTTTTGTGGTTTTCAACATTAATATTATTTGCATGAATATGATTGTTAAAAATGTATATCTGCATATATAGATCCAAATGTGCATGTTTGGTGTCAAGGTCTACAAATATGGATATGGTTTTAATATTTTATTATTTTATTAAGTTTAGCACCATAAATTAAGCTCAAGTTATCTTATTACAGAAACATTTTAATTAATATTTCATAAAAACTTCCTATATATTTAAATATATAATTATTTACAAAAGTTTATCATAAAGGTGTATGATTGAACTCATTATAAAGATAGTTGATTTAGTATCTTTGAGTTATATACTGTTGGCGTGGTTACTTACTATGATAAGTTTTTTTGTGCAAGGTGTTTTTGAAATATAATTGATTTTAATAGTTTTAAATTGCTATCTAGTTACACATTATATAAAAAACATCTATGTATTAAAAATTCATGAGGTAAATGATCCATTAAAGATCTGCTAAAAAGAAATGGATATGGATAGAGATCTTGGTTCTTCCTCGGATATCTACAGATATGGATATCCTCACACTTATAAGTATAACTCAAATTAAAATGTTGAAAATTTTTCATTGTTCAAAACTACAAACAATTCCAGACTTAAATTTCTTCTGTATTTTTTCCTTTTTATAGCTAAAATGTTTTATAATTGAATTTAAATTTCAAATCCATTTTTGTCTGGCAATTTTAGAATATATCTGGTATGATTTTATGTTTAATGGTTTTTTATTAAATATATATACAAATCTTATTAAAACTATAAAAAATATCATACATTTAAAAAATAAGGTTAAATTATTTAAAAAAAAGGTTAGATATAATATACTTTATTCTTAAATCAACAGCTAAGAATATAAACATGTCTATTTAGAGTGATAGAAATGGAGATAAGATACAGTCAGGTTTCATTCTTATCAAACAGTTATTTATAATAAGCTTAAGATCATTTATTGATAGCAAAAAAGATAAGTGTTTTGCTGTTAGCTCGTACGACAACCTTGCTGATCCTCAGTACGGTTTTACCTCTGAAACTGTACTTGTATTATTCCAATTACTCAATATTTCCCTCAATAATATAATGTATAATTCCAATCGGTTAAAACTTAAAATGATTCTGATGGATCTAAGAACTTTTATAGTAATTTCCATCATGAAAGTGCTTTTATATAACAACAGTTTGTGACGTTGAAGCTTAGAAAAGTATGGTAAGTTTTAATTTATATTTAAATACAGCTTATTTTAAAATTTCCCAGACAAAAACTAACATCTCCAAAATGGAATCGTTTTAAAGGTATAAAACTTCGGTGGAAGGACAAAATAAGATTGAACAACGTCATATGGAGATGCTGGCACATGCAATGTGAGTCATATCATTTTATATATTTAAAGTTTAATAAACTTATTTTCTCAATATTATGCTAATGGAATTCATTTACATATTATTGAGTTTTCATAAAATATATAAAGAAATATATACAACTAAGATATTACTTCAATAAGATGATGTTGCAAGACACATTATGCATAATTAAGTTTGAAATTCTGTTGAAAATTCTGACTTTGCTGTTTGTCTTCATTATCTTGTTGCAATATAAAATAACCATTTCATTATATTATGTAATTTTTTTATTGTAGGGAATTAGATGTTCTACGTTTATAGTATCATTTTTTGGTTTGGTATTTTCAAGTAATACTTTAAAATTAAAAAGAAAACGAATGTAACTTAATTTTTAGAGCATACGTTATTTTTCTATAGAATAAGAGTTTCAGAATTTGCTATCTAGTTTGAAGTCTACTTATGGGGTCGCCTACCTACATTGATAAATGCTCGATAATGTGTATGTATTACACAACTGATTATAAGTAGCAATGTGGTCCTAATATTGATAACGTCCACTTACATTTGAGAATAGTATTCCGCTGAACTCTGGAACGCTTTGACCAGTGTTAAAAATCCCAAAATGTGTTGTCTAAATTTTGCGCGATCACGAACGCGATGTAAAATTAAGATAAAAGTTATTTGATTTTTGTTTCGTCGATCATCAAGCCGTCTTCGTGTTATTAAGGTCTGGAGTTGTTAAAAAACTTATTAAAATAGTACTTCCAAGTTTATAAAATTTGTTCATTGATATTGAGGTGCGCATTTTAAATCAAGTTTTTATAAAATTAAAATAGTTAAATATTAAAGACTTTTTTATTGAATATAACACATGGTTGCCACGCGGCCGTCAATGTTTTAAACTCTAGAAAATAAATGTATAGTTAAAAATGTTATATTACAATTTTATCACTGGAAAGTTTAAGATTTTAAACAGCAATAACATACCTATAAAATAACCATTTCATATTATTTATGTTTTTGATAAAACGGTCACCAAGACATTTTAGAAATCAGTTTTAAAATTAGAATAATTAAGGCCCGCGCAGACGACGTTTTGTGACAGACACGAGGGACTAAAAGTACTGCGTACTATAATTTATCGAACAACGGTTTTATTTTGTGGCGGAGAAAAGTCCCTCGCCTGCGCAGGCCATAACGGTTTAGGAAAACTGCTAACATTTTGTTTAAATAATATTTCAGTTATAAAGAAACAGAACACTTTAGTCTGCCAGTTCGCATCCCCATTGGATGTTGACACGCATGTGAAGCCAGAGGTACGTAGTCAACAATATCTTTATAATGCAGGTTATGATTTGAAAGTTATAAGTAAACATTATTTTAGACAACAATATTGGAAGGCAAATATTGGAAAAGAAGAGCAGAGGCAGTAATAGCGGAGTATAAAAAATGGCGCATGTTTCATATAATGAGGCTATTCGGCAAGGGGGACACCTCTGTCCAGGATTCGGTGAGAACTTCATCTAGTTTAGAACAATCATTAATGCTTATTGAAATATCATAAATTAAAATATTTTAAACAGCTTTATCAGTATTTCTTTTTTCGTTTAAACCATGTTTTTCACAATTCATGTGATGAACGAGGTTCTCTATGGCTTTTTCTAAATAATATAAATGCGTCAATGCATCAATTTGCAGATGTCAAAACTATGCGGTTTTCAGATGTCGGACATGGACACGGTCGAGTCTCAGTGCAGCGACTTTGCTGCCAACATGCTCACCGATGAGGACTACCTCAACTTTATGAGTGATACACTCTTTTCGACCATCACAAATCATCAACCTTTCGCATTTCCAGATTGCAGGGAAATCGGTATTCTCATTTACTTGAAAAGAGAAAAAAATTTTGATCTTTATATTGTATCATGTTGCAATGTTGTTTTTAATTTTAGCTAGAGGTGCAAGCTTAGCTGATTTCATTCAACCAAGCTTAGGTCCTCTGCAACCAAATCTCGATGATTTTATGGATACTCTTGAGCCGCTTCAAGGTACAGTATCGTGGTAGAAATTAAGTTTAATAACATGTGATTGTTATCGTATTGAAATTATGTGTTTTTATTCCCTAGATCTTCTATCGACTTCTCGCTTGCCACCAGTACCCGAGGAGACGACAATTTCTACTGAAGATCCCTTATACAGGAGTGGAATGTCAGTAGATTCTTATAATCCACAGAACTATATTGCTGACACTCAAAATACTACAGTCACAATGCCTACCAGTCAGATGACTATTCATGGTATTTCCGCTAATTCAATTACATTAAACGGTAAGTTAGAGAGCATAAGTCTAAATACTGCTCTCCTTTCAGATACCAGCAACAACACTCAAATGATTTCGATGCCTGAACCGACAAAAAATGATCAATTACGAGTGTATAACGGAAGGCTGTTCGCAGCGCCGGAGTTACCTAATAATATTCTCGGAGCACAAGAGATGATGCCTGCCTTCTCTCAGAGCACTTACGAACAGCCAACCGCGACGTCGCCCGAACAATTACATGGCAACGTGTATGCGAACAAGTCGCCTCGAGTGCAGTTCGTAAATACACAGACGAAAATTATTCCTCAGCATGACACATCAGGCTATTCAAAATACAATGCCGGTTAGTTTATTAACTATTAGTGATGTTCTAATAATAAACTATTGAAACTCAATTTTGTATCATTTAACTTTTCCTAGCTCTACCACCGTCGCAGACCGCACCGGAGACAGTATCTCTGCTACAGCAGCCAGTACAGAATTCTAAATACGCTTCCACTTTAGTGATACAAGGCAGGAGTGGATACGGTCGCGAGAAGTCGCGGTCTAGACTCGGGCACTACTCGGGCCCGATGGCGAACAACCACTACCAGGGTTACTCTCAACCCCTGCCGAACCCGGTGCATGTGGCGCCGCAGAACTTCGAGGTGCGACCCTCTGTCCGGCAGTCCCCACCGCAGATGCAGTACCTGCAGCCGAACCCCGTCGACTTCAAGACGAAACCGTCGCCGAACGCCGTCAACACGCGGTCGTTCAAGCTACCCTCGCCACCTCTAGTTCCGGTGACTTCACAGCAGGTAAACTGTTTTTAAAACTTGAAATAGTCGATCAGGCGGGACATCTGATGTTAATGATCACCGCCACCCATGGATATATGCAGCCCAGAGGAGCCACAAATGCGTTGCCACCTTAAATGGAATAAGCCTTACCTTTATATACCTTTCCTTGCTTCCTTTCAAGGAAGTAAGGAAAGGTATCACCATATTAAACATAGCTAAATTAGCTACTTCACGATGATCTTCGGTGCGAGCACTACCCCGAGGTACTACCCTGATCGAACCAGCCCGTATACGATCTGTAGTCTACCTCAGTACTCTACCTCAATTAATCATCTAAATAGTGTAACAGTCGCAGAACCTTACGAGCGATTGTTGCCGTCAGGTGTCGGTCGCGGTTGGTGCCAGCGCGGCGGGCCCGACTGGTCGCAGCCAGGAGCAGTACCGCTCGCACAGCCTGCCGCTGGGTGCGCAGCTCGGCGCGGACTGGGCGGTCAGCGCGCCCGCGCACGCGCACTCGCACTCGCACGACGCCGCCGGCACGCACAACGCGCGAGTGAGTACTTTCGCAATGGTATACCAGGCTGGTGCAGCTTCCATAGCCAAGAACAAGACTAAGTCGAGTGTGTTGTGTAATGGCGATTTTTTTTTATAAAGACAAAGCAGGTACGACAAAATATAAAATTACCGGCAAAATGGACAATTGTCTACCATTATGAATCTTCGCAAAATCTAATCATAAGTGAAAATTTAACGCATTCGCCATTCATAGGTTTTATCCATGGAAGATCCACCTTATATACTCTGACGGTATACGATGACCCGAGATGGCCTAGTGGCTAGGACACGTCGATCTCAATCATTGATCGCGGGTACAAACCCTAGCTAGCACCGCTGAGTTTTCAACTGCTAAATTGGTTTTACATCATCTCGAGCATGGTGAAGGAAAACATCGTAAGGTAACATCGTGCTGGGAGAAATTCTGACACATATCCGTCAACGCGTAGTGGAGCATAGGAAAAAAGGCCTTTGCCCCGCAGTGGGACATTTACAGACAGTTACTTTACAACTTACTTTGGATGAACAAGTCTGGGTATGTGACTGAACGAAACGGTGGCAGGCTCGCGAGGTGACTCCCGGAGCGATCCGCATCCGGTCGAGGTCGACGTCGAGCGGCGTGGCGGCGGAGGGCGCGGGGGGAGCGGCGGGCGCGGGGGGAGCGCGCCGGCCGCCGCCGCTCACGAGCGTGGCGTCCGAGCCCACGCTGCCGCAGGCCAGCGTCATGCTGGCGCAGCTGCTCTCCGCTCAGCACTGTGAGTCCCGACCGCTAGCCAGTTCCCGGTGACGATGTGGACGCTGATAAGCAATACTGTGCCAAGCCACACGAACTTCATTTTGAGAAAGTGGTGTCTAAGGATGTCATAGTCTTAATGATTTTTTTTTGATAAAGTTTACATTTTATTTTCTATTTTGATTGGTATATTAAAAAGTTTTATCTATTAAAAAAATACATGATATTATTGAATGTTTGAAAATATGGAATACATTGCAATATTCGAAACATCATAACTTGAAATTTTTTTGAATAATGTTAAATACATGACGCATTAAGAGCTATATCAATATCTCAGAATTTGAATTTTTGTGGGATGACATATTTTCGCTTATCAGCATTTTTATAAATGGATTTTGAGTTAAACAAAGTTTGGGAACCGAGAAATGAATAAATTTTCATATCACTACAAAAATCTTCGTATATAGTATAGATACTTTTTTTCAGCTCAAAGTTTGTACAAATTAAATAGTAGTGTAGAAGAAGGTGTCGGAATAAGTGATCCCACGAAGTCCCCCATTCTGCGAGGAC
This sequence comes from Hypolimnas misippus, assembly GCA_037950945.1. NCBI lineage: Eukaryota > Metazoa > Arthropoda > Insecta > Lepidoptera > Nymphalidae > Hypolimnas > Hypolimnas misippus. The sequence continues at coordinate 7,211,757 of JBBEEQ010000024.1, forward strand.
AGCCTTCACCCATAGGCAGTGACATCATATCGCCGCACCATGTAAGTATTTTCTTGTTAATGTTAAAATAATAAGGATTTTAATTTTCCCAAAAGTCCTAATTTTCCTCGGCACGGAGCTCACGTGTTATCAGGCCACGCCCCCTCGCCGCGCCTCCAATTAGCAGTCTCGTGTCGCCATTTTATCTTGTCATTTTTGCAATAGATATATTGCTGTACAATACTTATACTATTATTTACACGATGAGTATTAATGAGCTATGATAATAATTGTTTTGAACGTTATAGTAATTGCTAATATTTATTAGAAGCAGGATATCTCTTTGTTCACTTTTAATGGAAATGTGTTTTGATATATTATGACACACCGTTTAGAATTACTTCATTTGAATAATTTAAATACCAAATTAATATCTTAAGTCACCACGTTCTGTAATTATACCTTTGCAATTAGTTAGGAATGTTTTATTACTTAATTCGCGCAATTAGTACAAAGCGTTACATTACGTTACAATATTAGTTGACCAGTTATTTAATATCTGTAAAATAATGTCAATAGTAAAAGTAACAATAGTATATGAATCTAAAAATTATTTTAAATTGTAGAACAATGACTGAAATAGGGTATTCATACTTGGACGCTGATAAGCAATACTGTGTCAAGCCACACGGACTTCATTTTGAGAAAATGGCATCTAAACATGTCAAACCTATTCTTAATCAATTTGTTTGAAAAAGTATTTGTCTATATTTTCTTTCCTTTTTTGATAAAAAGTATAGTGAATTAAAAGCAGGTTGATATATTTAATATAATATCTAATAAAAAGTCTTATAAGTATATGAGATTATTGTATAAATTACAAAAATAAGGAATGACCTTGAAATTCGAAACAATTAATTAAGAAACATTTTTCCTACTTATTTAGTTTATATGACTTTATTTTTTATTGAATAATGTTAAATAGGTTATGCAAATCTAAATGTATCAATATCTCCGAATGTCACTTTTTGTGGGTTGATACATTATTGCTTATCAGCATCAACTTAAAGTCATTTAAAATTAAAAATTCATTTGTTATAAAGGAAACGGTAAAATAACGTACAATAATTTTCTTTATATTTTAAAATGTCGATCTTAGAATCTTAGCCCGATGTCTAATAGACCGATTCTTATCAATTGCGAAATTGTTATCCTAATCAACGCACAGTGTTGACAATTTGTGATATTTCCATCGCGAATCACGTTCCCGTGTGGTGCAAATTTCTGACGCTCGATGCCAGACTTCGATCCCGCGCCCGTTATCTGCACTGAAGTCATAAAACGACTGTTACTATCCGTCTGTCAGTGGGTTTTCGACATTTTATTAAAGTTGATAAGATACTTAAGTAGATGAACTTATTAGTGAATCTAGGTGTTCTTTTACTGATTTTGTTTTTTTTTTTAAATATTATTTTTACATATTAGATATTTATATTCACTATCAAAACGCTTAAAGCCATGAGTTCAATTTTTTAGACTATTTATTTACGATATATATTTTCACGGATAATTGTTATCCTCTTTAACTAATCGTGCAGGTTATTCCACAATATTTACTTTATCCGAGAGAAATTTAAACATAAATTCAGTCCTTGTTAACGCTGATAGCCAAGATTTAAAGCAATCATTTGTTCAGATCGACTTGTTAATGGCCCTTCTCGATTTATTAAATGGACAACAAAGTACATTCAGTCGGCCTTTGTGTTATCTCAGTGGCAGCGTTACGAAGAGCACTTTAAAAACGTTGATACTATTCTAAACATGCCAAAATTACGAATAAGAAACGAAAAAGTATTTTATTATACAAATTATTACAACTGACGCTAACTTCCATTTTAAATAAGAAAATTGACCGATATTTTTAGACATAAAAATGCCGGTAAAATTTCAATGTAATGTAATAAAATAAAATATATATATATTGTTATAAAATTTACAAATAAAAAAAAATGGTCAGAAAAAAATAGTTTTGGTTTTATTTTAATTAGTTTTTTGTATAGTTAGAAAAATCACAATTAAAACGTCGATAATTATCGAATTAATTATAATTAATCACTAAAAAATGTTAATTCCATATTTACGCAAGGCAAACTAAGCACTCTCCTATTTACTAAAATTTCCTATTAATCTGTTTGTATTTTAACATTAGCCTCTACAATTATGTCAAAAATAAAAAATATCGTTGTTCGTGGACCGGCAGCGGTGTATGTTACGATTTAAGATCTACTGCGGTAGAGTTTAACTATATTTTACTGACTGCAGTTTGCGAATACGGGCTCGCGTGACCGGGATAGTATTACACTCTCTGAAACAGAAAACAGACGTATAGTATAATTATGTTTCGTGTAGTTAGTGAGAAAGCAGAAAGATTCACCTCTTTCTTTAATTCCTATTCTTCTATATTCACATTCCTTTTTGATAAAATTCTATCATTAATGTGATGTTATTCAATGACAGTATTTTTACGGGCTCTGAGTGATCACGTAACATCAGGATATAGTCTATCTTTCCTTACTTGTCACCCATGACAGTAAGATATGAGAATTTATCGACCGAATGATTGAACTGAATTATTTTTATAATGAAAAATAATATTCGAAAATTCGTGATTTTCGTTCCGGGTATCGTTACCAAATAAGTCAAGTAAAGAAAAATAGACTATAGATATCAGAGTGCAAAGGTTGATCGAGTGTGTTCGGTGCAGTCGCGCGCGCAGTCGCTGTCGCCGCCGTGCTCGCCGTGCTCGGAGCGCGACGGCTCGCCGCGCGAGGCGCGCGAGGCGCGGCGCACGCACCTGCACGCCGAGCAGAAGCGCCGCTACAACATCAAGAACGGCTTCGACACGCTGCAGGGGCTCATCCCGCACCTCAACACCAACCCCGCTGCTAAGGTAGCTGACGACGCGATCGACATATGTCTGTCTATATTGTACTATATGTTTTCTTTTTTTGAATAGGACGGCGAAGGCCGAAGAGAATTTGAAATCAGAGAATAAAGTGAAAAATAATCAAAGGAGTTTCGGAGCCTATTTTCATGAAAATTTAAAGTGCGTTAATGACGTTATTTGAAAAATTAATTTTCCTACATAGAATTACATCTATAGATTAAATAAAAAAGTCTGAGATTTGTTAGGAAAAACAACTGTTCGTTTTGGTTTATTTATATCATGTTATAGTAGAATAGTAAAATAATCTTTATCTATGTAAACTACACTTCTATTTCATTAGCTGCTAGTTTTATTACACCATCTCACTTAACATACGTTTCATGAGAAATGGACTGTGATCGAAGTTTTAAGTTTAATGTGCTTTAATAAAAAACTGTTGCTTTTTAGATCAGTAAGGCTGCGATGCTGCAAAAAGGAGCTGAGTATATTAAACAGTTGAAGGCAGAGAGGAATCAAATTAAAGAAGAAATGGAAAGTTTACGACAACAGATCGAATGCTTGAATAATTCTATTTCGTAAGTATTTTAATCAAATGCCTACTCGCTATCTAATATATCTCTATAAAAATCGAATAGAACGCTTAGTCATAAACGCACGGTGTTCCGCATTAAGGCCTGCGCAGACGAAGAACGGTGATCGCGGTATTCTTCATCTCTCGAAATAGAACATATAGAAATGTATCGCACTCTAGCGATTACGAAAGTGCCTCGTTAAAGGCTCCTGAAAAACAGTTTTGTTTTGAGTCCGCCGTCTGCGCAGGCTATTAATGATTACGAAATTATTGATATAAAATTAAATTTATGTCCTGTCGTACCAATAATTTCACATGTAAACATCGAGTTTTAGACTATATGTATTAGTTTCATGTCATGAACATTCATGAATATTCTGTTAAGAATAATCGACTTCATCATCTTAACGATAGTGTTGATTTCACGACATTATTATTTTAACAAAACCGAGTTGTCTGTGGGAACTGCAATTAAATTAATAAAATTAAATATGGCATGCATGACATGAGTTTTCTTATGTAGACCTCTATTTACGTAAGTGTGTTGGTCTGAACACGAGGCGAGTCCGAACTCGCGCATGGTACAGTCGAGTAAACAACTGAAAACATTAAATGTTAATGATATTGCTATAAACTTACTGAATATTCTCAGCCGTTAAGACATTTACAATTTTTTTATCTTTGCTTGACTTTTTTGGTAAATAAATACATTCCAACAATTATACTATAAACTATATAAGAACCATAGTCGATATGAATTGCGCTGAAACTGCTATGAATTATTGATTTAAACACAATAATTTGACATATATAATTATATACGAAGTGTTTAATAATAAAAATTAAAGGAAATGTCTAAGCGACTGTTCCGGTGGTTAATTTAGTGTTCTGCGCAGCGTAATGCGCAGTTCAGACCGGCACACTTACGTGAATCGAGGTATAGATTCGGCTCATTAACGGAGGCGTGCCCGCAGCAACTGCCACTCGCTGCTGCCGGCGACGGGCGCGCCGGTGTCGCGCGGGCGCGCGGGCCGCCTGCGCGAGATGTTCGCCGCGCACGTGGCCGCGCGCACCGCGCACAACTGGAAGTACTGGCTCGTATCCTTTCTGAAACGATATCGTGATATACTTTATTCGAGTATATCTCATGAATCGTCAATACATAAAAATTACATTAATAAGAAAACCAATGATTCGGAGTGTACATTCTATGGAGAAGAACAGACAAGAAATTCGAAAGTTAGAGTAACTAATTTAATATCAGGTCAAAAAAAAAAATTCAGCGTATACTAAACCCACGCATTTTTATCGTCAAAACGGGTGCCTTGCCCCACAAAAAAAAACATTTACTTTGCGAAGTCGAAAACTATGTGTTATAATTTTATCTTTATTTACCGTGTTAATATAATATTTATCACTGTTTCTTTCAAAAGAGTGAATATTTTTGTAATACCATCTTTACCCGCCACGCCTACGTCTCAGAAACAGTGGCGAATTTACACATTTGCCGCCTGTTGGCTAATCAAATTTTGCCGCCCCTACCGAACCCTACAATTCGACCCTAGTTCACACTCATATTCCGATAGTACATATCGATAGGGTCCCAAATATGTCGCCCAAAGGCTAAGTCTACTTAGTCTGCTGTTAAATACATCACTGCTAATTATAATAAGAGACCCAAGATGGCCTAATGGTTCGCACACGTCGATCTTAGTGGATTAAGATCTCATCTTTATTAGGAGAGGAGGACTTTACAGTTATAATACTTTAAATTCATAATATACACGAGGCTATCTTTTAAATACTTACTCAACCTATATAAAAAGTGTTGTCCTCCAGAATTATACCGTTATCTGTTAGACTCTGATGAATTTTTTAAATAATTACAATTTTACAACCCTTTCTTATAAAAGCATTGATTCAAGATACATTTAATAAAAAAAATAATAAGGTCGTCAATCGAGATTCAAACTATCTAATCTTTTAAGTACGACCAGATAGCACGCTGTGCATAATTTCGTTTCGAACTCAAAATATAATTTATTCAAATGGGCTTTTAAAGCACTTTCGAATCGTCTAATTGCATATCAATTTTTTAGATTTTTATAAAGCTACCACCGGTTCGGATTGTACTCTCAACTACAGTTTACTTTTGATATACTGTTAGAAAACCATTTTTAGATATACGCCTCTTTGTCGTTAAAACATACTTGTGTAGTAGAATATTTTATATCTATTAAAAATTTCTTATTATAGGTTTTAAATTTTATGGGCAAATTTAAAACTGTATGCAGAATATTATAGATGCGATACATTAAGATCGGTTGAGTAGTGTCACATTTAGCGCGGACAAACATCGTGTCACAGGGTTTTTACACATATAAGAAGAGCTTTAAATCCCAAAATTGATAAATGAAGGTAAATAAGCCATGCTATGTCAAACCTCACGGACTTTATTTTGAGAAAATTACGTCTGAAGATGACAAACCTATTCTTAACAAATATGTTTAAAGATTTATACATATATCCAGTGGCGTGCACAGAGTTTTTAGACAGGGTAGGCAGAATACTTTGAAAGCATACTTACCTAAAATATTCACTGCATTTTGTTTAGGTAATTGCAAAATTAATAATATTCACAGCAAAAATGGTCGTTTGTTGTGCGTGTACGGAACTATACAGAATTTTTTAAGACTTTTTAATTATTTGTAAATTACACGCCTATATTTCAGTAAGAATAATATGAATCATAATGTTTTTATTGAATTTACGATTGACTTAACCTTTAGTTCATATTAATTGCAAATCAATCACTTGGCCTCGATTACTTTTATGATCACTGAAAAATAGTTTTAAGAACTCAACACTTTTTATTTTCTGTACACACACACCTGAAAAACTTTCACAGATCACAAATTCTATTTTTCACACTATTTTCAAAGATAAAATATTAAATGCTTTAGACCGCAAAACGAATACAAACAATAATAATGGTGACTTCTAAGAACTCGCGTACAAAAGAAAAAATATGCAACCAAAACTAATAGTCCTTCACTTATGCGGTAATCAAATGAAATATAAAACTTTTTAAAATAGTCACATTACCTACAATTTTTACCGGCAATTTTCCTAATTCATCGTCTAATAACATGAAAAAGAGTGCCTTTTTATCTCTTTGTGTGCGTAATATTATCGTCGTGTGTCAAATATTTATAAGAACGCACACATAAATATATTCACATAACTACAAGTCCGTCATGCTGCAAATATTCACGCAATAAGACATCATTAGTTTGTGCCTATACCGCTAGTAGCGCGAGTGTGCAGCGCAAGAAATACGAACACGGGAATTATCGATGATACATCGTGCTACCACCGTAATTTGATAGATGGCGTTAGTGGTATAATATTCGACATCAAATTAAAATATTAAAATAAAATGCTGTTCTACTTGTGTATGATTTAAATAAATAAATAAATAAGATAATGCAATGTACAATTATCAGAGTCACTTAGAGTAGGCAGTGTCTTTTTGTCTTTATGAACTGCACGCCACTGCATATATCCATCTTTTTTTTCTATTCTGATAAAAGGTATAATGAATTAAAAGTAGATTTGGTCTAGTAAAAAGTTTTATCTAAAAATAAGTTTTACAATTATATTAGATTATAGTACATTACAGAATATTGAACACACTCCAATGTTCGAAACATTAAATTAAGAAACTTTTTTCGAATTTGTTTAGATGACTTGAAAAATATGTGAATAATTTAAAATACATGACACATAATCACAAAACATCAATATCTCCGAATTCGTCTTTTTGTGGGTTGACACATTATTGGTTGTCAGCAATCATATCGTGTACGTTGTTCCTCCGCACCCGACGTTTCCTTAACGCGCGCTCAGTTCAGCGTGGTGAGCGCGGCGCTGGTGGAGTCGTTCAGCGCGTGCGCGTCGTGCAGCAGCGCCGCCGACCTGGTGCGCACCACGCTGCTGTGGGCCGAGCAGCACTGCTCGCTCGTCGAGATGCGCCCCGGTGAGTCGGACACGGACCTCGCTTCACGTGTCGGTCTGAACTGTGCGCATTGCGCTGCGCAGGACATTCTATAAGCCATCGGGACAGTCGTTTAAACATTTTTTTAATTTTAATTATGTAACACTTCTTATATATGTTACATTAATATGTTTAAATAATTATTTAATTACTTTTTAGCAGTTTTTAGTTCAATTTGTATTGAAAACTGACCTTATTATCTATCGTTATAATGATCCTATATAATTCATGGGTCGCATCAAAAAAGTGCCCGTACTGATAAATTGGTAATTCTCTCCAGCGGTCCTGAACTCGCTGCGAGTGCTGTGCACGACCACCGACATCCTGACGAGTCCGGAGCGGCTCGCGGACGAGGCGCGCGCCGCCGCCGCCGCCGCCGGCGTCAAGCGCGAGCCCACGTAGCGCGCACCGCACTGCAACGCAACGCACCGCACCGCACCGCACCGCAACGCCCGCGACCGCTCGAACTTGTCATCAGTGAGAATCACACTTTGATGGATATCTATCATCGATTTGCAATATTATATATTTTTTTTCAAGTTTTTCTTTCGGTGTAAATTTCTTATAACATCAGTCTAGACAAATATTATTTAAATTATGTAAACATTGACAGTTTTTTGGAATTTGTCTGCTGGTACATGATAATCGATAATCGGCGAGTCGATAAACGATAAAAGTCCTGAAACTTCTATCATAGTGTAATTCTCACTGAAAGGTCTTAATTTACTGTGTAAGGTTAAATGCAGCTTTCTTTGGTATAACCTACGTAAAAGATATATTTAAAGAGCGTGCCGTATGTGACGCCGTGTTCATTTAATGTTGTCTCGATTGATGTATTTGATGTAATTTAATTGTAATCTTGTATAACGTTATTATCAGTGACAGTGTTGATCGGTCTCACGTCGATGTTCTAGATTCTAGAATTTAGAATATACCGAGTATCTTTATATGACGTGTCCGTTGCTACCCAAACATTAGTCATTATATTGCAATCTTATGCATACTACTTTTATAATTATCTACGTATGTTGAAAATGCGTCATATTATATATTTTCAATTGTTAAATATATACGTAAAATCAAATTAAACAATCAAATTGAGATATGTAAATGAACATGATGACAAAATATATGATATACTGAGTTAAAGTATGAGTAGATCCGGGTACCTACTACGAAATACCTACTTTGTACCTAAATTGATTAATACTCAGCAAGGGCGTTAAGACAGTGGCGGTGTTCTCGGCCGTAAATGTTTGTGCAATTTTTTTGGTGTTCACATCTTTTGATCAGGTAACGCACAATTTTTTATTAATATTATTTTGACGGGTAGTGGTCGAGCTTAAACAAAAGTATAGTAAAATTGAAATATTAGGCGGGAGTAACACTTGTTCGTTTTACACTCGTATTGACATATAACTCTGTAACCTGACAACCGTTCCCTAAGAGTCCTTACGAGAACTGGGAATATCGAAAACTAGGCAACGACAGTTAATTTTTCAGGGTTAAAAGCAATAAATCTTATGAAAATCTCTAAGCAGAACTTACAAGTGTAGTTCTCGCCTTATGGTTACTTGAAATCGTAACAACAATTATTTAGTAAATTTATTAGCTCAATAATTAATATAAATCAACGAATCTTAAATATTTTTATCGACGAATATAATTGAATTGTAAATATGACGAATAGAAATACAATTAACACTTAAATCGGTGGCTTACTATTGTGCCTTTCCAATTGATGTTTAAAAATGTTATATTTTAAAATTTAGTTTCTACCAAAGATTGAAATGTCCAATCTGAGTAACACCCGTGGAGACTTAATATTCCAAGTGACACCCGTACGTCAGCCTTCCCGTCCCTATGAACGTGAATACCAATGTAGTCATTAAGCGAAAAGAGAATTTATTAAATATGTCGAGATTTAATTAAGAATTACTATAAGTATATTTACGCGAGTAAGGTACTTTAAGTAAATATTTTTATATGGTTTGTGTCGTAACACAAATATTTTTATATAACTGTATAAATCGGTGCCAACGTAAATATTGTTGTAATTTGTTATATAGTGATATAATTTTATAATGTATCGTTGACTCTGGTAGCACGTTGTGTTTGGAGGCGCCTCCGCCCTCGAGTGAGCTTTAATGAGTTATTTGCAATTGTTGTTCTAATGGAAATACACTTTGAAATGAAATTTACGACTTGTTTTATTACTTTTTTATTTATTAAATGTCAATTACGATTTCATTATCTACATGTAAAACATCGAAAACAAATAATGTTACAATATTATTGCTACAGTCATTCGGTGGTCCTCGAAGTTATTAAACGACAAAAAATAATATTAGCTTCAGTCTTCGTTTAAAGCGACACATTTATATAATGTGATTACCTATGTATATAAAAATCACGAATCACTCAGACAAACTATCTAGTGGGGTTGACCAGAACTAGCAGACCCGTCGTCACGAGCACAGAGGGAGGCGCGAGGGTTCAGCAGCGTCTCGACGTTGGAGCAGGCCGCCGCGGCGCCGCGCTCCAGCAGCACTGCGCCGTCGTAGGCGCGCACGGACGATAAGCGGTGCTACAGATAGAAAAATACTTTATTTAAAAAAGCCGATTCGCTGAAAGAAATTTAACGTATAAGTATTTATATTAAGAATGAATATAAAGATAGTGATTTGTTTTTCTTGTAATATAATAAAATTAGCGGCAATAATTAAAAAGTAGTAAGTACGTAACCAATTATAAATAATTAGTTAAAAATAAAACAAAACTAAAAAATACGCTGTTCACTAACCGCCTCTATGATTGATAATCTATATTTATAAAGAGGTAAAATTTGTTTGTAAGTTTGTATGTATGTATGTAGAGGTTAATCTCTGTAACTACTGACCTAATTAAAAAGTCTGAGTCAGCCATTTTATTGAGAATGGTTAGGGCTATATTAAGTCACGCTACGAATTATAGGAACGAAACAGTAACTATAATCGCGATTGAACCCGCGAGAGGTAGCTAATCAGATATCCAAGAGATACTCACCGCGACAGTGAGGATAGTAGCGTTAGGAGCAACGGCGGCGATTGCGCCGAGCAGAGCGCGCTCGGCCGATGCGTCAAGCGCGGCGCCGGGCTCGTCCAGCAGCAGCGCCGCCGCCAGCCGCGCGTGCAGCGCCGCCCGCGCCGCACACAAGCGCGCGCCGCGCCCGCCGCCCCACGCGCCGCGCCGCCCGCACACGCCGCACTCTGACGCATGCTCCGCGTTATAGATGGGCTATCTCCTATGTTAAGGTGGACACCTGCGCGCTTGCAGTGCACGCGCATGAACGTGACTCGATTGACTATGGACTCGACAAATTCTACGTGGTACAGAACACTGAGTATATCCCAAGTAGCATAGATAGGCGGCATGCAAAACTTGTCTAAATGTGTCTATACTATATTCCTAAGATGCAAACCACGCTGTTCGTGTCCGCTAGACGACATTAGAAATTGCACGCGAATTTATTACTAATCACTTGCAAACATATCCAAAGATGTCCACACTATGTTTCTAAGTTGCACGCAAACCGCATTGTTCACATGCATGCGTAGATGTGAAGAAGCGTTTACGATGATTATTTACTTGCCATTGTCAACAACTTGCTAGACAGTTTTATAGCAAAGCGTGTGGTTAGATAATCAAATATCTAATTTTGATTTAGATAATTATTTTAATTATTAATAACTTAACATATATTTTTAAATTCCAAATTATTTATTTTAAATATACCTACCTAAACCGGCTGGCTGCGCATGCACATAGTCAAATAATCCAACGGCTCGCAAGCTCTGCCAAATTTCTTCGTCCGTGTGCACAGCGAGTGGGTCGAGATTCTCCCGCAGTGTTCCGGAAAACAGAACAGGTTCTTGCGGCAAAACTACTACTCGGTGTCGCAACACACGCAACGGTACGCGAGTGATGTCTTGACCGTCGAGCAACACGCGTCCACTGTTTATTGTCGTCCCGCCCGCACACGTCAATAGGAGTGTGGATTTTCCGCTGCCACTGCGGCCACAAATGGCGATCTGTGACAATAGGAAAATGTTATATGTTAAAAGTGTTATTTGTTAATAAAATTACTAGATCAATTTACTAACAACTTTTTTCATTTTCTGTACCTTTTGACCAGGGTTAACCACGAGATTTATATTATTTAACACTGGAGATGATTCTGGTTGATATTGAATGGTTGCATCTTGGAACTCTATTTTGCCGCTTCTTTGCCATTCCTTGGGAATCGGACCTTAAATATTATCAAAACATGTGATGTGACATTAATTTTTTAAATATGATAAGGTAGAAGTCCTTAAAATAATTTACATATGTTCAGTGTTGTTACTTTATTATATATACAATTAAAGTTTTTTTTTTTTGGAAAAGCGTTGTCACGAAATAGTTTTATAAAAACATACAGTCGTCTCTGTAATCTTCTTTTGGCACGTCAGTGTCTGTGAGCAGGCGCTGCACGGCGGCGAGCAGCGTGTCCAAGTCGGCGCGAGCCTTGCCGAGGTGCGCGAGGAACACGGGCAGCAGCAGCGAGTAGGCGCCCGTCAGCCCGGTGACGGCGCCGCTGCTGCCGCTGTACAGCGCCATGGCTAGCGACACGAACACGCTCACCGCACCCATCAGGTCCTATTTACGATTGCATACTTTTGTTAATTTCTAGACAATTATTACTATAGGGAGGGTGAAAGTAATATAATTATTAAAATTAAAAATATTTTTATATCTAAAATTTATCCTCTGCAATAGTTTACTATTCATGAAAATATATTTAGTCACGATTAACGAACCTTCGGTAAAAGAGTTTGTCTGATATTTTGCTTGCCACAATACCTTTATATTTTTTTCGATTTAGTCAGAACATTATCACGTTACCGAATTCTTAAGGCGTCAAAAGATAGTATGAGAAAAAATTTTATTCACCAGTGAAAGACTTAACCAACGATTTGCAGAATTTAGCAATAACAGAGCGTTGTGGTTGCGATCAAGACGGCGGCAGAAGGCGTCCTGCATACGCGGGCGCAGCCGGCCCGCGCGCACCGTGACCGCACCCGTCAGCGTCTGCGCCGCCAGCGACACCGCGCGCGCGGCGCTCTCGGCCTCGGCATGTTGAAGCATCCTATGATTTTTAATTTTTTTAGCGTTTTATTAACATCGTCATCATATCAAGAACTGTTTAGGACTGTCTCGGTTGTTTCATAATGATAATTAATATGACATAAATTATTATAAGAGATTGCTAGACTAGTTGGATACTACAAACATTAAATTATTCCATCAAATTCTTTTCTTGCCTGGCATTTTTCAAATAAATAGATTGCAGGATAATGTATATAATAAGCGCTGGAATCATTGCGAGCAAAGTCCATGGTGACGCTATAGCGTTAACGAGCATTGCTGCTCCACAGACGAGAGCCAGTTGAGCCCATCTATTTACAGCGGTCGGCAACTTCTGCAATGAAAATATTTGTCTTATTTAACAAAATTAAAATAGGAAATATTGAAAATATACGTGAGTTTGAAAATAATGGAAACTTTTAATAATTTTATGACTTATTATATGTTTTATCTTGAGTTAGTCATATGATATGAAATATGCTAAAAAATTAAAGTAGTAATATTTATTAGCTGCCGATATTGTTTATTATATAGTGATGTAGTCGAATCCTTAAATAATAAATTTGTGAAAATGTTACACTTCAATTCAATCAAATATCAGTGAAGAGAGCTTTATGATTATCTTATTATATGTGCATAAAAATAAAGTTATATACAGTACAGCATAAAATAATTCAATTATAATAATATATCAAGTACTTAATATACAAGTAAATTAATTCATAGCAACACATTCAACGTTTACAGAAATCATGGATTACCTTGTCAATAACGAGCGTGTCCGATGAGAACCGGTGTATTGTATCGCCAGCTGAGCGTGAGTTGTGGTGGTGCAGCGGAGCATGCAGTGTGGCGTGGAGCAGGCGCTCATGGAGCGTGCGTCGCGACGCTGCGCCCGCGCATGCGCACGCGACCTGCGCGCAACCCGCAGCGCATATCCCGCCCGCGCACCACAGCGTGTACACACGTATCATTGCCCACATCTAGTATTTAAATAAAAAAAAGCTATTGTTTGCACTATTTAAAATGGATGCTGATAAGCAATAATATGTAAACCCACAAAAACAAAACATTATAAAATATTATTCAAAAATGTTTGAAGACATCTAAAGTATATAAGTACGAAAAAAAGGTATTTAATATTATCTTAAGAATATAGACACTTTTTTAATATTTTGCAATATATCTACCAACAATAATTTCACATTTAAAATAACTGATCATTGAAAAATGTATTATTGGATACCTACAACTTTTTATGATACTAATCTGCTTTTAATTCATTATACCTTTTAGTAAAAAAAGAAAATATATATAAGTTCGACATCTTTAGAGAACATTTTCTTAAAATGAAGCCCATGTGGCTTGACATAATATTGCTTATTAGCGTCCAAATGATAATTCAGGGATTTGGACCTGCTGATCAGAAAGAGGAGCGCGTGAATTCTCGGCGGCGAGAAGTGAAAGCCAGTAGTCAGCGGTGAGCGCCACCGACTGCGCTATGACTGCGACTCCCCAATACACTGCGCCCCACCAGCGGCACGCGCGTCCATACTTCCACCATACCGTACACTGCGAGGAGACAAATGAAATATAAAAGATGAATAATACATAATTAAAAATTATTAAATAGTTATTATTAGAAGATATAAAATGATCAACGATACGAATGAGACATCGTTAACGTGACCATTTATCTAAAAGTCCACAATGATAATAATATTTTACAAGTTAAAATATTTTATCAATAGTCACCTCGTCCATAAAAAAATCTGCATCTTCTGTGGTAGGTGCCGGTATGTAATCAGGCGTCGCAGCTGTGTCGATGCCGTTGCAGCTTATAGAAGTGAACGTTTCGTCGTTGTGTGGCACTTCTAGTACTGTTTCTAATTTTTGGTGAGATTAAAATATTATAAAAGTGAAGTTTTACATCATCACCTTTATCCATAATCTTCAATTCAATTCTTTGGTTTGTGAATTTGAGTTGTGAAAATCGTTAATCTTTAGTAAATTATTGTTAAAATAAAGGTTTTGTTAGTTACTAATCTGAAGCAGTAGTTTAATTTAGATAAAACTTGTAACTACCCACGCGAATGCGAAAAAAATTAATATAATTTTACACAGTATTATATTTATTTCCCAGAAATTGATCCTTGTGATTGAAAATATTAGATGGTGCAAAAATATAGTTTGCTTTTTTTTCAAAATATGGGCTGAGTAGAAAAAATAATTTCAAAAAACTTATGATGCAGTTTTGAAGGTTCTTTAAGTATTTTTCGATAATGGTCAAAGTTTCGGATTTGGCCTACCACACTCAGTTAAAAATTCATTTTGTATAGGTTATTGACAGACACGTTGGCGCTGTGGTCACTGCAACTGACTGAAGCACTAACGGCCGCGGGTTCGATCCCCGCTCACGGCAAACGTCTGTATTGGCTATACGGATGTTTTTCGTAGACTGGGTGTTTGGGTTAGTGTTGTGTGTATTTCCGGACCCCCGACACTAGGCCATGAGATCTTAGTCTTAATAAACCGTTGAGTGTCATGCGTACCTCCGCAATGCAGGTATTTAAAATACCATCAATATAATAATTTACCATTATTTTGAGTTGCTTGAGTTGATTTGTCAGAGTCAGAACTTAATAACCGCTGTAAACTCCTCGGCGCCCACCTTTCGTAAAAATGCAAAAGAAAAAGTCGAAGTCAAGATTATCGAATAGATTAGATAAATATTAAGGAGTGTGGATGTATTTATTAATATAAGGAAATACTATTTGATTAAGCCGACTATTGTGTCTTACATTACATATAATATTGACTGTTCGTTCTTACCTGGGTAGTGATCGATTTGGTCTCCGGCTTAAAAGACGACGCAATAAGCTTGCTTCACGATGTAAGTCTTCATTTTGTTCGTCAGCGCTAACAGCTCGTCGTAAATCACGATACCACCTACAATTTTGTGAAATAATAGATAAACATAAGACCCTTCTATTAAATATTATAGTTTACTTTAATTGTTTATGATAACTCACTTAAAGCGTTGTATGGACGGGGGTGGTGACGAGAATTGGCGCGATATATGTGGCCGTACTCGCTTTACAGTGTTACGCCAACTGCCGCCCGCACATGTAGGTATCTCTGCTAGGAGATGAGCTCCAGCCACCTCGTTAATGCCCACTTGCTGGTATAATAAACATGTAATCATACATTTTATCCTAAAGTTAACTATTGTACACATTAATATATATTTTATCTTAATTCCTTATTACCTGTTATATTACCACAGGGGTTCTAGTCTTTAGTTTACTTGATATTATTAATACATATACTTATATAAGAGCGCACTAGCAATGTATTTTAGTAACTCAGTAAACGACAACGACTTCCATAGACAAAATACAATATATTTTTATTTATTTTTATGATATATTCCTGACATCAACAACATACCAAAGCATCATCCGACATAGTTTTTTGAAACTGCGAGCGACTGACGGCACGGACGAGCTGTGATCGTTCGCGCGCAATGCCGCCTGGAGGACCTGCGCCGGTCCTTGCTGCCGTGGAGCGGGCGTCGGCCGCCAGTTGAGCCCATTGGCTTAAAATTCCTTCGCACGTAGTATTCAGGCGGCCAATTTCACACACACGGCCGTCACTCATCGCTATTACCTAGTTCAAATCAAAATTTACATTCTTATTTCTTAGCTTCTCAGTGAATACTTTTCTGATAGAATAAATAAGGCACAACTTACAAAGTCTGCGTAATGGAGTAGCTCTAATCTGTTGGTGGCTAATATGACTGTACGGCCAGATCGAGCTGCGGGTAGAAGTGCTCTCGCGACTAAGTGTCGTGCTAGTGATACATCTAGAGCACTAAGTGGCTCGTCAAGTATAATAAGCCTCGCTCGAGAGTACAAAGCACGTGCGATACACAAACGAACCCGTTGCCCGCCTGACAAAGGCGTCCCATAACTCCCCAACTGCGTGTTATCACCTTCTACAAATATATTATACACTTTAAAAATATAATTATATTCAATTTATAATTTATTTATAAATATATTTTACCCGGTAAGAGTTGCAAATCAGGCCGTAGGCCAGTGGCACGAAGCACGCGCGCGTATCTTTTTGGACACCACGCACTATCCATCAAAATGTTATCTCGTATTGAGCCTTCAAGAAGCCAAGGCGGTTGACCGGCGTACCACATTGAACAATGGCTAAATAAGTTAATAATTAATTAATAAATCAAGTTTATAAAAATCGTAAATCATATAAAAAGTAGGAACAAATTCGAAATCGATGCTGATGCGTTTGGTATTGAATAAAGGGTCATATTAATTGTGTATTCAGGCCATTATGTGAAACGTACGTGAAACTAAATGAATATACATGAGAATGAATCATTCAATTTTTATATTTATTTATTATTAAAATAAAATTTAATCTTTTAATCTTTGAAGCAATTTATTTTCACATATGTCATGTTGCTTTAATATATTTTATAACATTTTATGGTAACACTAAAAAGTTCGAGTTGTCGTTCAATTTCTCTCACACCGAGTTTAATTTATGACTTTAATTAATTTCGTCTTTTCAATTTGATTTTTACACAGTATAAAACGAAGTCACATCTCGCCCTCTGTACGTTTAGATCTTTTAAGTCATGCAACGGATTTAAATTCAGTTTTCATCAATAAACCGAGCGGTTCGAGAGGAAGGTGTGTATATAAAATACATGCATATTATAGTAGAAAAAAGCCGAGAATTTGAACGATTTGAAATCTAATGTCGTAAAAAAACTACGTTACATCCGTATGAAGCCGGGCGGATCGCTAGGCTCGCTAAAACTATATATTTAAATTAAAAAAAAAAAATCCTTACTTATTTATGCTAACATCTCCTCTCTCTTGATACATTTCTCCTAATATTGCAGAAAGCAACAACGATTTACCAGAACCAGAAGCTCCAACCACCATTATTAATTTTCCTGAAGCAAAATATGTAATGATGAACACATTCAAATACTAAAGAATACATAAACAATTTATAAGTCAAAGAGTACTATAATATGTTATTATAATTTATGCTGATTAATCGTCTACACTAAATATAAGTACATATATATTTAGAAAAGTGTATGTATTTATATAAAGAGTATATTCACCTGGTGCGATATCCAAATCATCCACCTCTAGCCATGCATTTTCCTTCATTTTCCAAGAAAAAGCAGCATTTCTAAACTTTATTAGTGATTCCTGTCCTTGGACAATTTTTGGCCAATTGTTGGCTTCCGAGGATGGATCATCATTCTTTATATCTAATTCTTCCCTTTCAGAGAGAGGATTATCTTCTGGAATAACATCAAGAAAAGCTTCGTATGAATTGTCCACGGATTGTTTAGAATATGAATCATCATTTACATCATTTCGCGTATTGTAAGATTCTGGAAGATCCAAGAAATCTTTTATCCTTTTTGTGCTGACCTAAATATTAAGATATTCTTTATTCATTTGTAGAGTCATATCAGAGTAAAAGAAATATTATAAAATAATTTAGTTATTAGAACACGAGCTTACCATTGCTTGTATCATCATTAATATAGTTACAGGTAATATTAACAGTGGTATCGCCAGCTGATTAAAAAGTGCCAGCCCAGCAAATACATTAACTGCGTTTAATGAATTTGTATTCTCAAGAAAATAGTGTGTCGTAAATGTAATCATTGTTATCAATGCTGCAGAAACTTGAGTCGTAAAACCTGTAATTGATATAATAAAATAAGAATAAAATTTCTTAGACAGAAACTTAATTATTTATATACACGTTTAAAAATTATTTAAATACTTACTCAGTAATCCCCAGTACACAGAGTCTTTATTTAGAAGCTTTAATTCAACTTCTCTTAACTGTAATATCTTTTCATTAAATAAGTCTTCCCATACGTATAGCTTAATGACATTCATTCCTTGCAAAATTTCTGATAACTTTGAAATCCTGTGATCGGTACATTTTGATACATCTCGAGAATTTTCTGAAATTTTCTTTCCAATGTAGAGTTGCAACGGAGTTATAAGTAATAAACTAGCGATTGAGCCTATAATCGCACTCACACCCAGCTTAGTGTAAAGTAAATACAATATGATAATAACCTAAAAAAAGATTAATTGATTAAAAGACTAGTTAATGACTTCAATTTAAAGAAATGTATAAATTAAAAGTGCTGTGATAATTTTATTCTTGTAATCCGCTGACGAAAATATAAAAATGATTCGTCATCGGACACTTGCCTTCAGAGGTATGGCCCATGTATAATGGAAAACCCATACGCATGACATAATGTTATATGTATCTTGAGATACCAAATTCATAAGAAGTCCAGATTGTGTATTAGCGTCTTCTTCCGGGTTAGGTAGTAATGGTGACTCCTCATTTACGTCTGCGTCGGTCGACCAAGACGCTAATCGGGTACATTTATCGTAAATCATGCTCTAAAAATTAATTTAATGGATTAAGGAATAGTTTTGTAGTTGAGTTAAAATCTGCATCATTTATTTATATTGTATCTTACCTGTAAAGCCATTTTGAGTCTGGAACCTTCCACCATAAGCAAATGGGTGGAGTTTTGTGATAATAGAGCTTGAACAATAAGTACCAACGCTATAATGAGTAGAATTACATAGCCATTTGAAAAAAACTCTTCGATAGTTACTTCAGATTCTGTACTGTAAATCACATTGACATCTTCGATGTATCGAATTAATACAGCTAACCCTAATGCTGGAACGATACTAGTTAAATCGCTAAAAATCCTTAATATTCCAGCAATGTAGAAGTTTGGCCAGACCATGCGGATATAACATTTCCATATACTGGCACTTCTATCTTTAGTTAACTGAAAAGCAATACAGTAAATATTATAACATATAAACTATATATTATATTGCACGTAATTGTATACAGTAGAAGAACCTTTTGAGTGTCGTAATATTTCTTAAATTTTTTGTAATACATCTTTGAAGACTCGTTTTTAGGTAGTTTCCCTAAATCCTCATAATCTATAGATAAACGATACCCCTTATATAATAAAGAATTCAACCAAAAAAAGGTTATTTTTGAATAAAAATGTGTTTCGTTATACAAGTATAATGTGTTGTCGGGTTCTGTGGAGTTTTTCGGACGGCAAAGAGAACGTTTTGTAACCTGTAAAAAATATGATAATTGGGCATATAATATTTTCCACTTTTCGTAAGATACAATAATTTTGCGGTAAGTGAACTCTCTGTTTAAAAATTATAAGAAAAATGGCGCCAGACATACACACGTCTCGTGACGGGATGGCGTCTGGCGTCTACTACGAGTAACTACATACGCTACCGAAATAAGAGATTAACTACTTTAGCAAAACATATTTGTCGAGTCATTGATATTTTAAGACTACAACGTAACAATAATTGCTATTACTATTTCAAGAACTTTAAGGACTAGCTACAAACAAATAACTTAGAAATGTATAAATAATGTAATACATAATAATGGCAAACAGTATTTGACATGATTATAATGTTTATTAATAATCTATGTATTTATCCTATTGGTTAAAACTTATACAATCCTTCCGGTCATCCATAGAGAAACAAAAAAAAACAAAGAAATAAATCATTAGACTAAGCATAAATTTGTGGTAATTTACAAATGAGTAAAAGTAATTTATAGATTTAGATTATATAGGTACATTACTTACTTCATCGTAAAAACACATCCAGTCTACTCCAGATATTACTAATGCTAAAAATATTCCAACTCCATTTACGTACACTTGAACATTGTCGTGAGAAACCCCATTAAGCAGAAAATGATAAGTTATCGCTGCTGATGAGGCCGATGTTAATAACCAGTAAATAGCTAAATAAAGTATTGGTGCTGTTGAGCGTCTAGTCCATAAAGTTACATGCATTGCTTCAGAGGCCAGCCAAGACAGAGGGGTCATTAGTGCGGCTACTAGTCGCACGGTGTTTCCGGGGCGAAGGGACGCAGTTGTAGCGCCGCAACACCATATTACGCCTAAAGCTAGACTTGCTATTCCTCGTATATTTTGACCTCGCCATTGGATACCGCACCTGTAGCAAATACGTTTGGCTTTAAATAATTGTATTTAAATTCGAAAGTACATGAAACTTTATCATGAACGTAGTAATCACAAACCAGCGAGGGCGTCGTGCAGAGCAACAGCAGATGAGTGCGGTAGAGATGCTAGCGCAGTAGAGGTTGAGCGAATGTATCGCTGCAGCGAGCGCATAAGCTTGACATAATCTATTGCTCTGCTCGCATACTGCGTCCATCTCGAGCAAACCCTTAAAGATAGGATTGTTCATCTTATACTGTTATTTTTTTCACATTAGGCGTTTGTTATTTTAATTGAACTTTGGTAATTAAGTAAGAATGAAAATATATTATAAAGTCATCTTCTGAACGCTTCTTTCAGTAGTTTCAATATGTCAATTTTTAATTTTATATTCTTGAAATCAATCCATAAACATGATATGGAGATATCGAATTTTAAGGTTTACGAACTTAGCGGTGAATTGCGTTGAACTTTCCTATGACGTCATTTCTCTGCATCGTTGAGTCAGTCGCCAAGTAAAATATGCTTATTGCGTAACTTATAGTTCTTGAGCTTATAAGAATATAAAAAGTATGTGTACCAAGTTTTAAACACAAACATGCCAGGAAACAAGATTTTCTTTAGAAATGGATTTTATGGTTCTTAGTTATAACTTTGATCTGATTTTGCAACATCATCTGGAATCAGAAGGAAACACAACTCCTCACCAACTTAAAGTATCGTATTGGGTCTCGTCGAAATGATCTCAATGAATAGATGGTCGGGAGTTATTTTAAAGAGATTATTATTGGGCCTTTACATTACACAAACTATCATTTGACTAAAAACTACCTTTTTAAGATTTTTACTAGATATAATGATGATCCTTAAAGTACTTACAAACGAAAAAAATATTATGTACATTAGGTACTACAATTTATAATTAATTTTTTTTTTCATCTCCAAGAAACTTTCAGTTAACGTTCATTAAAGTAATTTATTTTTGTAGACTGTATCGAGAAATCACTATCCTCTGTCCCTTTCATATGAAATTCGTGTAGCATAACTAGTATACCTAACTGCACTTGGTACGGCCAGTAAGAGAGGTGGAAGCGGAAGCGGAAATATCTCTCCTTCTAGGGTTGCCAGATGACATGTCTGGGCAAAATTTCAAAAAGTCGGAATTTTAAGGATTGTCGGGATAAATAAATAGATATTATGTAACGTTAAGAAATAAAAAAAAAAACACTTTTTTATTAAAATTAAAAAAAAATTAAGATAGATTCTACCCTTTAATACAGTTGAACATCATGATGCATGATTTAAATTTAATTTTCTTTACTTAATTTTAAATATTTTTTTATTTTTTGTTTTTTACTTGTATTGCGCTAATTTTAACTTCACAACCTGCTTCAACAACAAATCAACATCTGTTTATGTTCCTGTAAAAGCAACCAACAAATTTGTAGTTTTTCTGATGCTGCAGAATTTCCGGGGAGAGAGTGGTCACTTAACATCAGGTAAGGCAATTTCTTTTGCTTACTACTTTCATAAAAACACAACAGTAGAGAGACTCATAACAATCATTTAGATTCTTGATTTGTATGAATAGTTGATCTAGGCAGTCGTGATTCGTTAATAAATTTTTCAAAATGAATTTCGCCGTCATAACAAAACAAGGAAAATCCAATGGCTATCTCATGTCGTTGGTTATAATAAAATATTATTTTTTAAATTAATAGTTCAATTAAACGACCACTGAAGATTGGAACAATTAAAAAGTCAGACACACTTAATATTGATAAAGGTATCCTTGACATGTATCAATTACACATTTAATCCTTATAAATGTCATTTGCTTTCTTATTTTGTGTTTTAACTATTGATAAGTATAATCATCTTCTTCTTTATTTTGTTTTGTGCCTTTTAGTTGTAAGTATAATCATCGGCATCTATACAACTATTTGACACGATGACACATGTCAGAATTTATCATATTGCAATGCCACATTTGGATGCTGATAAGCAATAACGCGTCAACCCACTAAAAGTCAATTTTGGAGATATTGATGTATTTTGATACTACGTCATCTATTTACCATTATTAAAAAAAATCATGTCATCTAAACTGAATAAGTGTGGAAAAAAGTTTTTTAACTCAATGTTTCGAATTTCAAGTGCGTTCCATATTTTGCAATTTATTATTAGATAACATATTAAACGAATATATCTGCTTTTGATTCAATATACATTTTATCAAAATAGAAAAGAAAAGATGATTATATACGTCTTCAAAGAAATTTATTAAGAATAGCTTTGACATCTTCAGACGCCATTTTCTCAAAATAAAGTCTGTGTGGGTTGACACAGTATTGCTTATCAGCGTTCATTTATCAGAACGAAGAGTTTTCCATAGCGCAGCTCGTCGCGCTTAATTAATAACAAACAGGCTAACTAACTGCTCATCACTGGAACGTTGAAACATCCGGAGTTAATATTTAAATACTTTAGAAATACATACAGCAAATGAATATCGACTGTAAAATCATCTTTCTACAATATAATATAGTACGTTTTATAGTAAATTGTCTATTAATACTTGTACCTATATATCTATTTAGTCAATTAAATTAGAAAATGAATATGTATAAATTAATGT
Source organism: Hypolimnas misippus (assembly GCA_037950945.1). Lineage (NCBI taxonomy): Eukaryota > Metazoa > Arthropoda > Insecta > Lepidoptera > Nymphalidae > Hypolimnas > Hypolimnas misippus. Next base: position 7,235,240 of record JBBEEQ010000024.1, read on the forward strand.
GCCTATATAATTTTGCAAGAATGTAGGTACAATTATTTCTTGATTTTCCTTTGTGACATGACATGCTTAGAAAAACATTGCTTTTTATATATTTTTTATTAAAAAAATATATAATATAGTCGAATTAATATGATTGTTTTTTTTTTATATTCAAAGGAGTTTTTCGAAGCACTTCCGAATCGTTAACTAATAATTATACACATATAGATATCTTTTTACGATATTCTTAATAAATAAGTATAGATTACAGATATTTTAACTTTCTAACGGGTATCTACTCATTAATTGAAAGTGTGTGAGCGGTGATGAGAGAAATTAATCTAGTTTAATAAAAACAAATTACACTACCTACAGGTTTTGTTTAATTTTAAATAGATATAATTATGCTAATTTTATAAATATCTATTAATTAATGCGAATTACTATGAAAACTATTAATTCTGCAACTCATAATAATTTACTGTCTGCACGTCTTTTAGATTTAAGTTAAAAATTACAAAAAAGGAATTAAAAAACTAGGAAAAAAAAAAACGAAATAAATAAATAATTTATTTGTACACGTAGTACAGCATTAAATCTTATAAAAATAAATGTTGTAATAATTTTAATTATTTCTTGAAGGTTTAACAACATTAACAAGCGGAAAGTTCCGGAGACATTCAATGATAAACAGACAGACAGACGGACAACAAAGTGATCCTTAAGGGTTCCGTTTTTCCTTTTAAGGTACGGAACTCTAATATATGAATTCAAATATAAAAATTAGTTGGGCGTGTTGTACATTCTAAATACAGTTGAAAAGATATGCTCGGCGCGATATTGTTTTATTTTTAATTTGAATTATAAATTATGAGTTAAGTATGCCAATAATTAAAATACAAAGGTATTGAATGTTTACGTATTAAAAAGTCGCATCCAGTTAACATCCTGATGAGGCTGATACAAACGATACATCTTCAATAGAAAAGCATAACATAGATGTTTATTGTTTTATGAACTATGCTTACTTCACCTAATTTGCGTCAGAATAATTTATTATATTGACAAAATGACAAAAATAATAGTATAACTAAATATGTGACCTGCTATAACCAAGTATGTGGGAAATTTATATTAACTGTACGTATTTATTATATTATATGTACTGACTGATATTTAATACTATGAGATAGTGATACTTACCTTACCAAAAAAATAATACCACTTGTAGTGTCGTTAATACACGCACACAGTGTCTTATTTAAACAAAGTTAATAAAAAAATATCACCGGCTACAATTTATATGCGAAACACATTTGTTTTGAACGTCGGTAGAAGCCACTTCACAATACTGAACTGTAGGATAAGAATAAATTATAATATTTTTCAATGATTACGCATTGTGTTCAAGATGATTATGTTGAATATAATAGCACGACGATCGTGTTTTATTTTCGTTAAATGAGTCGATTGTGTCCGAAAGATCGAAGTGCGGCGTACACACGGGCGCTAGCCTTCCGCACGCTCTCACGAGAGACTGAATAGCGAACGTAATACCAAAGTACTCCGTAAGTATTCCGAGCTCGATTTGAATAAAATCGAGTTAGAACTTGGAACCTTATTCACTACGGCTATGACGTTATGAGATGCCTGAAAGTCGCATTAGATTACTGCAGTTAGATCTGCAGTAACCGTACCGGTTGTTTCATTTGTATTCAACTTATTGGAAAGAATTATTTTTTTGTTTTTCTATGTACTTTCATGTAATAGTGTAGTGATGCAGCGGGAGGCCGGAGAGAAGAGCGGGGCACGAGGTCGTCCAGTAACCTACATTTTTAATTGTCGTGTAGAACATGCCCTCCTTTTCCACTTAACACGCGTAAATTTTTATGCGCTAATTATTTAATCTTAATTATATAAATCTATACAAATAGCGTTTTTAATGATTTTACTCAAAAAGTGTGATGTATGTCTTGTGGAACATCATCCAACACATATAACCCATAAGAGACTTCATATTTACTTTTTTTGCCGAGCACTAATTTAATAAGGCAAGAATTACGTACGGCTCAGCTTTAATTTCAAAAAAGTATTTGAACCAACTACCTCCATTTATGATAAACATTTAAAACTCTGGGATGTTTTGGAGTCAGTGAGATAGACAATTGTAATAAAACTTGCTATAACACAAATAATACAAATTTTATTTATTTAACAATGTTGGTGATACAGCACTCACGTAAGTGATACCTTTTAGCACTAATAAGGCATTTAAAATATATGCAGTGATTTTTAGTCTAAAAATTGATATCCCATCCGGAGGTCTCATCTGGTGGTATTTTGTCTTTGGGATACTTCTCAAAGTTAGATAAGTCTAGGTCGTTGGCTACGGGTTGCACCAACGGCGCCTTCATCTTGCCTTCGCGCAAACCATCCCAGTCAAAGCCGAGGAACCACCTGAATAAAGTATTTTTTTTATAAAATATCGATATTGCCACACTTCTAACCTAATAAACCAATTCAACCAACTTTTATCGAACATTGACAATAGTTAAAGTCTTAAACAAAGCTATTTTTAATCCAAATTAAAATTCGTTTTTCGAATGAGAAAAAAATATTATATAATTTTTAAATTTAGTAACCATTTATGTAAAAAGGAGATTTTTTCTAAATCAATCTATGTAGGCGTTTAAAATAAAGTCGAGGTAGCACGCCATTTATAACTCAAGAATGACTTGACCGATTTGTATGATCTTTAATTTTTAAGATTTGTGTCATGTGCCTCGAATAGAAAGATAATTTTTTAAGATCAAAATAATTTACAAAACAAAAAAATAATAAAGAGAATTCATTTTCTCATATATTTTCTACGGAACAGTTAATGATTCAACACAACATTTATTGATGCTTGGGCGACACGAAGTTTGTCGAGTGAATTAGTAAAACATAATGCATGTATAATATAATCCAGTTATTTAGATTTTAAAAACCAAACTACTAAACCAATTTTGATAAATTTTCTATAGTCTACAATTTGAGCATCTCCTCCAATTTTTGAAAGTCGGTTAAAATTAATCATGGTCAGTTGTCATACTTGTGATTTTTGATATCGGCGATGCCGTTCTTGAGGTAGCCGAGGCGCTCGGCGGGCACGGCGCGGCACAGCTTGCGGATGAGCAGCTGCGCGGACTTAGGCACGCGTGGGTGGAAGGCCACGGCGTCGATGCCGCGCAAGATGAGCGTGTACGTCTTCATGTGGTCGCCGCCCGCGGCTCGGAACGGCGGCTTGCCCACCAGCAGCTCGTGAACGAACACGCCCAGCGCCCAGCAGTCCACGGCGCGGTCGTGGCCCTGTTCGTATTATTACACGTTAGCATTGGTTCAGCTAGGTAAGAGCAGGGATAGGTAAGGCACCCCCCACTGGAGTGCAATGCCTACCCCTTTCAATGCTGTCACAAGAAAAAACTGATTGAAAATTATTATTTTGAAGAAAATCAATTTTATTTGGCAGAAGATAAGAAAATAGTAAACTTTTATGACCGCGTAGTTGTTGGTGTTTCAAATGGATTTAGGTACTTATTATATATACAACTTTTCCTATATTTTAATGATCAGATAAAATTTTTGAGAAAAAAAAATATAGAATATAAGATAATAATAAATAAGATAAGATAATATAAGAATTATATAAACATTTTAGAAGCTTTGTATTTGGATTCTTTATTCAGTTTTTTTTAATTTGGCTTATAAAAAAAGTGTTTTGACTACATTCAATTGCAAAGCGTGGCGGAAACTAACGCGTGAGTGACCGCTTCACTGCAGGCGATAAAATACCTTATGTAATAGTTCTCTCGTGTTTCGTGTTGCAGTTTAATGTTTATGGTAACATTATCACAAGTCATCAGTGCATGTGCAAAATATTACCTTGAATGGTAAATTAATATAAAGTATAAGTATACAAGTTTTTTATCAACTTTGAAAATCCTATTGAAATCAATGTTTTTCTAAAAACCTAATTTCTAAGTCGTAAGCACCTTATTGAGCACAATTTCAGGTGCGACGTATTCAGGTGTGCCGGCAAAAGTCCACGTTTTGCTGTTTGTCGTTAATCTCTTAGCAAAACCAAAATCGACCTGTAATAAGAAATTATTTTATTTGAAAGTATGCTGTATATCGAAATAAAATAAAACAATTGCAGATGTTCAATAACATTTACAGAAATTATATTAGTCATTATAAACTCAGAATTATCTTTGAATTTGAATACTAAAAATAACAAGAATGATGATAAGAAACAAAATTTTTATTGCTATTGTATATTATGAACTTTTTAATTTTAGTTAATTGTCATATCTCTTGTGCACAAAAAATAAATCCCATATTATTTTCATTTTTCATACTCACTATTATTGGTTTATTTTATATTCTTATTGGTTTATTTTATAATAACACTTACTAATTTGATATAACCCTGTTTATCCAACATCAAATTCTCTGGTTTGAGATCTCTGTATATTATGTCTTTGGAGTGTAGATACTGGAAGGCTTCGACAACGCAGGCCGCCATAAAGCGTGAGATGTTCTCAGGGAAGTATCGTTGCCTCTGTAATATGGTCCAAACGTCGCCGCCCAAAACTGGTTCCATTAGGAAGTATATGTACTTATTATCTTTAAATGTACGATATAATCTGTAAAGTAATGAAATAATTTAAACTAAAAAAAACTGAAATCGCCAGTGTCTGCGTTTAACCATTATGTTGACCCGCTAAAAATTGTTTTTGCAAAGTTTAATTTTTTATCTAAAGAGTCTGCCTATTTAAAAAAAATCAGGTATCAGTTGTGTGTATAAAAATACCGTAATATAGATAAAAAAAACATTATTTATAATGGTGTTAATATAAAATTATGTAGTTTTTTCGCTTTTCTGTGAAGTGCTAATTACGTTGTGTTACAACTTAAGCGACGATATGTCACTCAAGAACTTTCTCCTTCAACGTGAATACCTACTATTATACTATTTTTGCGGTGATATTTTACCTGCATATAAACCTGCTTTTACAAGCCATCATAATGTTTTTCTCATTAAAGGCGTGCTCTTGTTGTTGTTGCTGTACCATGTCTACTTTTTTAAGGCATTTCAAAGCAAAAGTCAGCGATGGTTCTCGTTTGTATTGCACTAGCTCTACTCGTCCGAATCCACCCACACCCATAGTACCGATTATTTCTAGATCTTTTAATTCCACATATTCGTATTCTAGTAAAAGAAAAAAAATGTTATTATTTAACTTCGCTATTAGGTTAATATAATAAATATAAACCTATATTATAAAGCTGAAGAGTTTGTGTATTTGTTTGAACGCGCTAATCTCAGGAACAACTGGTTCGAATTGAAAAAATATTTTTGTGTTAGATGGTTTATTTATTGAGGAAGGCTCTAGGCTATAATACATCACGCTCCGACTCATAGGAGCGAAGCGGTAACCATAACCCGAAAGGAACAGCCAGTGTGATATAATTTTATAGGTTGTGTAAAATTCGTCGGTTATTCACCACCGACTTCTTTGTTATCTTCTTTGATATCTGTTTCCAAAAGTAGGTACATGGGTATAAAACGATATTAAGGTTATACTATTTTATATCTAAAAAATATTGATTTGATATAATAAGAGTTTTCCAAGTGTAAATCTTACTACAATACGTAGTTTGCTCACGTAAAGACAAATCAAACACTATAAAAAGTCAAGATTGCTTTATTTACTACTAGCTTTTGCTCGCTGCTTCACTAGCGTTAATGTAGATCTTGTTCTAAAATACTACGCATGTATACCTTTACATAAAATATAAATTATTACCATCTAGAATATTGTACTCTTACTTAATGTCTCCTACCCTTAAAATAGTACCATAATTTTTAAAATAGGTGATACCGGAGTTTACTTTGCACATACAAAATTAGGTTTCTTTATTATATTAGTATAGACTACATAACATATTTACGCCAATACTGTTCTTAAATCTTTATTTTTTGCTATAATATTGTTTTGTAACTTGCTTTTGCCTTATGCCATGAAATCATAAAAATAATGATTTGACAATAATAAAAAAAATCTATGATAATCAAATGTATGATTTCAAAATTACATTAGTCATTATTTAGATATGTTATCGGCGTGTAATCATGCGTTTACATATCTAAATTTTATAGGACAAATAGACTTACCAGTTTTGACAACCGATATCTTTTTTTGCTGGGAGGGCCTAGGATCTGAATGCCTCACATTTTTCAATTCTTCCAAATTACCCAGTAGTTCCGTGAAAGGACTGTAAAATGCAATGAATCTATTATATATATTGACGTATGTGTTTTATAAACTGTAGTTAAAGTTGCAATCTTGTTTCTTAGTTTTAGATTCGGTTTACACGTGCCTTTGGCTTTTTTGTTAAACGCATTTATATTGGGCACCATACCAGTTCGATAATTTCAATTTCTGAAAATAAATTAAACATTAGCCTACGACTAATAGGAGCCGAACAATACATATATATTGTTATTACGTCAACCAATCAATAAACTAATGCGTCCAAGTATAGTATAAATATATATTTTAAAATGTAATACCCTCGCTCCAGCGTTAAGCATTCAACGCCAGGTGGAAGAGCGGTGACGCTGGCAAGGCGTCGGTCCTCGTGTAGAAGCGCCTGTTCACCAAAGTATTCTCCCCTTCGGAGAGTACCCACGCGCCTATCTTCTCCGTCTTCTTCACGTTTCGTTACTACTACCGTTCCTCCACGAATTATGTAAAACTTGTCACCACGATCTCCCTGTCGCACCACAGTCGTCCCAGCGGAAAAGAACTCCTGTAATTGTAATTTACTTAGTTTATCGCGTATTTCACTTTTGTGATATATTTAATGTTTTTTGTAACATACCAGTTTTGTAAGATTTTTATACAGTCCATACTAATATTATAAATGTTCACATTGTAACTCTTGTCTGTCGGTTTTCGTTTACGTTTTACGTTTTCACGTCTAAGTCGCCGAAGTAATATTGAGGAATTTTGGTAAAGAGATAGAACAAGCATTGTAAATGGACAAAGGCTACTTTATGTCGCAAAAATAATTTTGAAGGGACTGAAATATGCCATGTTTTTTTTCGCAGACTAAATCACAGGGACCAACTCATAATTAATAAATAGGTGTTCATAACAAACCCTTTTCAAAAATTCTGCTATCTTAGCCAATTCTATTGCATGGATGCCTTGAAGAAGAGGCACAGATGATAGGAAGCGCAAATTGTCTTCTTGCTCTTGGCGGCCACTGCGCACCATAATCTTTTGGAATACGCGTCGTTCTAACGTCCATACTTTTGCATCAGTTATACCTAAAAAATATTTAAAGAAAATTAACAAATTAAGAGTTTAGTTATGCATTTATATTACAGTTATTTTAAATATAAGAATGATAATTGAAATTTTAGTGGTATTTAAGTGTGTTTAATTTTTTAATTGAATTTTAAACATAAAAAATATTATAAATTCATACAACGTATTGAAGCAAATCGCTTGGCTTTATACAAAATTGCCAGTTCTCCAAAAGCTTCCCCAGGACCAAAGTTTTTAACAACTTGGCCTCCTTTTAATACTTCGAATTGTCCATATGCCGAAACGAATAAATGGCTTCCGCTTTCTCCTTCTCGAATCATTAGACTGCCAGCTGGAAACTCTTGAGGACTCATTGCTTCTACGACTGCGAGAAGGCGGTCTTCGTCCATTATATTTTTCAAAAAATCATTAGCCATTACGGCTTTTTTTATTTGTTGAGCCGATCTATAGATAACAAAAGTATATTAATAAAAAAATAAAATTGGAAATACGTTCCTCATTAAAAAAATAAATGGTTGATATTTTTATCAGATAAATTGATAAACGCATGTTTTTTTGATCTTGACCATGTTAATAGGAAATAATCAAGGTATTTTTATTAATCAAAAAGAAATGAGTTATACTCTGATAAAACCTTGTATCGGTATATTGCACACATATTGTTGTTATATAGTCAGAGATATGTTAAAATTAAATGTTGATACTTACTTTTCATCTTTAGCAAATTTATCATAATTTAAGTCAGTCGGAAATCTTCCAGTGTCCAAAGGTGCATGAGGAGCGATTATTCCTCGCTTACGTCGTGCACGTTTCTCTGGATCAGTCTGAACTAGATCTGAGATGGTCTTACGGCCGGCGCTACTTTTTCTTTCATCCGCATATTCGCTTTCTGAGTCCCTGTGATGACTGTAGCCACTAGTAGATTTTTCACTTTGAATACTCATATAACTCGACTTTTTACTGGATCCCCCAGGATCCACTGATAGTGTAATACTTTTTTTGAAATGTAAAGCATTTCCATTGACTACAGCATTTTCAACTCTTGGAGCCTCAGGGATGATTTCGGGAAACCTCTGGAATTATGCGTACGATATGGTATGCTAAATAAATCATAACGTGTCTTTGCTTCAATCATTCGAGTAGGACACCTACTTACTTAGAATTACACTTATGTGTCGTGATGTGTCGGGGCGCATCAGAAGCATAATATTGATTTAGATATTTAGTATGGTTTGAGATACATTATCATGTAGTGGACTGTCATGACACGATGTACTAAATGTATGAAATTTATGTTCCACAACACACCACGAAAATCTTTCAAGCAATGACATGTCACAATGAAAAAATAACCAACTTCAAAGCAAAATTCGCAATTTCGTTTAAGTTTTTTACATACATATATTTTTCGATTTTAAAACCAAACTACTATATCCATTTTAATAACTCTATGAGACCAACTTAAAAGTATACTTTCAAATGAAAATAATTTTGAAAATCGGTTAAGAAATGCCAGAGTTCGGAGGTCGCAAACACAAAAAAAATTAAACTACGAATTGAGAACCTCCGGATAGTTGGTTGAAAATGTAAAATTACGAAGTGCCAAAGCTAATATTACCTTTTTTCGAAAATTTAATAACTTTTTATTAATTCGATAAGTTAGTATTCTTTTGAAAGAAGCTTTATAAAATTTCCATTTAAATAAATTCACCTTAGTTGAAGAATGAATCAACTATATTGGCGCGCTTACATACTCTATTTATCCGTATAGAATTTTCAAAAAGAAAGTGTGTATCAAATTAGTTAAAAACATACGTTAACCAAAGATGTTACTTTAAAATATTACATAACAAATATTGTAATAGTTATCAATTACTGTATTATATATACAAAGATTTTTAAAATATAAGCTTTATCTTTTCTTACATTTCGAATATTTTTAATTTATCATGAAATTATTTATCAGTATGAAATACTTTGATTTTTCAAAGATTGTTACAAATCCGCCTTGGAAAGAAGATCGATAGTTATTTAAAATGATAAATTTGTTTTTAAGAGATTATTTTCATTTCGAACATTGGATGATTTTAGGATATGTAAAATTATATTTACTATTTTAACGTTTTTGCCTGCCATAACAATTTAATGGCCTAATTTAATTAAACCAGGCAAGATTGGACGTTTTTGTAGTCTCCAAAATTTGAAGACTTATTTAGATATAAATTAAAACCAGATAAACACGTATGCGGTTCAGATATTATTAAGTGATGACTGCCAACTGCAGCAGCCTAAGAGCGGCAAGGCGAATTTTGGAAGAGTTTACTAATCCGCCCCTTAAGTTATTAAGGATTGAATCCCAAGATTGAAAAAAACGTCGTAAGAGATAGGTGGTTCACAGTTGCATGTACGCGATAGAAAGGTCTAGTAGCTAGTATTGGTACATGATACACGCAACTGCAATGTAATAAAGGAGGACGGGAGGACCAGTAATCGAGATATTTGTTTTGTCAATTTGCAAATTTTCTCTTTGTGTTAAAAAATAAAATATTGTGTGAAAAGTCCACTTTCATCCCAAATTAGTTACATTGATTTAGGCAGAATGAAAAAGTCACGAATTTCTGTTTTTGCGAATATCTCTAGAATATCTTTAAAATATTATAATAATAATTAATTAATATTTATATCGTTTTTAACAACAAATTCAGCTTAAGGTAAGCAAACTCAATTACAAAAGTGGTCCCTCATAAAACAAATCACCCTAAAGTAAAGTTGCAAGTATTAAGTAAAATATTGTATGTTAACAATAATTAGCGGTTTTTAATTTCAATTAACCTACCTAAACCATTATAATCACTTACGTAATATCTGGATTTTCCAGGAAAGTACAGTACTAAATATAGGTTATGAACACTATCTACATATATACCTACATATACCTAACATTACGATAACGGAACAGTATGCAAAATAGAAATGCAATAAATTATTGCATGCAGTGTGAGACGCGCTAAGAATTATATGTACACGCTAAGAAAACATTACATTTTTAGTTTTATATTAAGATTCAGTTAAGTTGAAAATTTCTACTCGGCAACCTCAAAGTTATATTTGAAATGTTTCAATTTAATAAGTAGGCATGCATGGGTAAAATTTAATTGTAAGGTTTACGCACAATGTAGTACGTAGATGGACAAGAAATAATGTTATGTTTAAAGGTTTTTCTTATCTTAAATAATGAATTTAACTTCATTTTATTACATTTAACAACTTAAAAATCGCTCCAAAAGGTATTTAGTTAATGTTTATATCGCTTTTACCTAAACCACCAAACATTCTGTTGTTTTCTGATTTACCGACTTCGAAAAAGGATGAGGAGGTTCTATGTTCGGCTGTATGTATTCTAATTTTATGTTTGATCACCGATTCTGGACCAATTTTGATTTTTTTTTGTTTTAAAGAGTATACTTTCAAATCACATTGTCATCAGGTCAGGATCTGATGCTAGGATCCTTAAGAAATCGAGGTAAGTCTTCAAATATTATAGATTTACCTATATCAATGTAGGTATTTTTATAGTAACTCATGCTTATGCTCTTGGAAAGTCACATTTCATGAAGTGCACCGATGGGAATTGGAACAGATGGCCACCGGAACTACTCAATAGGAAGTATATATAATTCCTAAGCAATTTATGTTCGTCACAATGCACGTGATAAAGTGAAGTTGATGGTGCAACATCAGGAGAACTCCTCAATAATTAACAGCTCAGCTCAGGTGGTAAGCAGTTGACATTAGGCTATTATAGGTAAATTACAAACTTATTCGTGTTCGTAAATTAAAAGTATAAAACAATTTTATAAAAAAAGTCAATTCAATTCAGAAGAGCAAAAATGCCTGGCTTGTACCTACATGTTACCAAAATGACAACTATTTCAACTTTGACGAAGAAGAAGGTCCTCAATTCGCATTTCGTAGTGTATGTTTCTTTTAACTTGTTGATTGGTCTTATAGAATTGTTAACAACATCGATTCTGTGGTTTGGTTTTTAAAATCGAAATAAGTGGTATAAGTGTGTCCACAAAAACGTTTATTATGACTTTTGAAGTCGCTTGTATATAAAAAAGTCTTAATTATTTGAAAATTGTATTTCCCCATGTGTTTGTTTTTATTTTTAGAAGTAGTACAGTGAGTGTATATCCAAGATGGTTCAATAAAAGTTTCATAAAAATCGGTTCCGAAGTTCTTTCTTTTAAATCGAAATAACTGGAATATTTATTTCAGTTTATGTTATCATATCATCATTTTATTTTTAAAATAGTATTCTCCTATATTTCTCCAACATATTAGATAATAAAATTTCTTCAGAATTCCAAGAAGCCGCAATGATCTTTTCAGCCTTTTCATTGCGAGACCTTGAACAATTTAGGGGTTTTATACTCGGCGTGGTATTTGATGCGTTTTGAACATTCTTCATTTTTATCTTGCAGCCAACTTTGCATCGTTAGACATATGTACTAAGATGATCATACAGGATATTAAAAAAATTCTTAAATTATATTTGACTATTTCTGTTATCTGTATCTTTTGAAACGAGTTTTTTTTATAAAAAGTTACCCGCTACCAATCCGCTATCTTTTAAAAAGTATTATAATAACTAGTGGCGCATTTTTTCATTTTAATATTTTAATATTTTATTATTCTTTCGACAAATAGTCAGCTTGTAGGTACATCATAATAATATTTAGTGTATTTTTATCACATTTTGCTACGAGAGCGAAGCCGCTAGCACAAGCTAGTCTTGTTATAATCTCGCAACAACCTTTCCAATTTACTAATTTAAGCAGATCGTTAATAGTAACTCGTTCTTTTAAAGCACAAAACTGGTTACTGTGTCTTATCTATAAAAAATATGCAAAAATGCCTTATATTACATTTTTGGTGAATTATTTAGAACAACAATTTTGTACACCGTAATTTTTATGTACTTGTCTCTTACAATTTACAAAACGGTGATATTTCGTTAATATTTTACATTCAATATATATGTAATAAATTATTTATATACATCAACCTTCGGTAGTAATTACGTAAAGACAAAACTTCATTGTGTAGTTTAGAAATAGATAGGTACGTAGTGAGAGAATGAGAGAAGTGACTTTGTTGTAAAAAAAAATATTATTCTTTGTTAATGTAAATCAAACAACGTAATTAATTACTTTGCGAATTACCTTAACATATATATTTAAGATTTAATTCATACATCAATTCGGAACATACAAAGAAACCAAATATCCCTCTTATTAACAATAGTAAAGTAACTTATCTATTGGTACATTATGACTTTCTATTTTGTGATAAGCATTTATAAATAATAAATTTTGAGGTTTTAATTTTGTATAAGGTTTTTTATATTTTTAATGTATAAATTAAAAAAAAAATCTATTCTAACTATTCAATTCCATAACCTTAGTGATTTAATTGTTGTACCAAATGGCATTCAAGGAATTATACAAAAGTTCAATTTCTGATACTCGAACATTGATACTTACAATAGTTTCTCTACGTTGCTGCACGGAGTCGTCGCGCTCGCGCACGGGTGTGGCTAGATTAAATCCTCCTTTAGACGCCCATTTGAAGGGCGGACAAAGCACCATGTTTGTTACTTTTGTTTATTCCCGTGAAAATATTTACATTATCGAAATAAAATGATCGCGCAATGCGAATCATTCACCTTGCGAACTAAGACTGTTCAATCGGCGCACAAGCAGCCCTTATCGCAAACAATAGATAATCTTGCCGTACCGATTGTTTTAATTATTCCGTAGCAAACGATGATTACTATTTATTATCGAAGAACCTTGCAATCTTATCATCACAAATAGTATCTCCTCACCAAATCAGAACTATTCATAATAAAAGCCGTTACTTATCAATTATAACTTTTTAAATGGACATTACTAGTTTTCTACCATGTCGAATTCTTATGTAAAACGCTATCGATAGTCTGTTGCTATAACCAAAGTTATAGTTTCTCAATTTCTTTTTACTACGGTTTATTATAAGGGTATTTTTTTAAATAAAAACACATGTAAATTCATACTATAATTTATTAATAACGTAAATGAGTACACAATGCCAATGGCTTTAAATGATTTACTTCATTCAACATTTCCCATTTGAAAAAAATATATATTTACAATAGGAGAGAAAATGAGCTCTGCAATCTATGATAAAATTGCCACGCGAAAATCTATTCATTAATTTATCACAAATCGCACGAGAAAGATCGCTGTGCACTCGACTCGAAAACATTTCGATAACAAAAACCGCACAACAGCCAGGTCTGAGCTTCCGCGCTAGATTAAAATGTGCATCGATTCTATAAAATGTGCCGAATGGAAGACATCCATTAGGTATAACGAACGTAAGTTTTAAGGTATATTAAAAACTTTAAAACGTTTAAGTTTTAACATTATACGTACAACATACAGATACGGAGATTGAGCACGGTAATTAGTATCTAGTCAGTAAACCGGGCCCGGCCCGTCGCGCCGCTGGTGCTCGGATGCGAATCACTGCGGACGAACTCGACTCGCAGCTTACATTAGATACATGGACACGAAGGCGTTAATATCGACCCTGCTAACATCTGAGTAAACTACACTAACTGAGTAGCGTCGACGAGTGCAATTGACGAACAAGTGATACTTATTAACTCGCTAAGTTAACAATATAAACCCGAGGGTAAACTCGCGCGGCGTCGCCGATAACACTATGTACAGCGTGGCGACCGCCGCGACCCACTGATATGATCGCTCGCGGCGGACTGTTTGTGCACAGCGGTATCGAGTGAACGGTTCCGATTCGATTTAACATCTCTTAAAAAACGAGAAACAATTGTTGATACAAAATACATAATATTATCCTTAATTTAACGATTATTATATTATAATACATTGATCTTGATGATTTCTTTTCAAAACCTTATTGTAGCACACTAACCATTTTGTCAGATATGTCATTTAAATTCAGATTTTTCTCCGAGTAACAATTTGGCTTAGAATATGAAACACCTAAAATCTTAAATAATTCATTTCGTATATTTTGATTTACACTTTAATTTCATCAAAATCATCTATAAAAGTTAAAATAAAATTATAAAATCAGCATAGATTTAGAGAGATAAAGAGAGATCAAGTACACGTGGCGACTTTTGGCCGGCAGAGAGCGCTGTCTTAAACGAATCGTGTACCTCGTCCAAAACACGCTATGTGTACTTGCTTCACAAAAACGATAATCAAAAATTCGATTAAACACATATTTGTGACATTGTTCACTTTGAAAAAACATTTAAAATCATAATCATCAATAAGATTCACGTGTACTTATTTCTGTACTTAGGTACAAAATTGCATTAAAAAAATCTAAAAAATCAGTAATAAACTATAAAACTAAAACCTTAAAGATAAACATTCATACATGAGTATTTAGCGATAAAGCACAGTATTGTTCGAAGCTGCAACGTGACTACAGTAACGTATAATATAATAATAAATTTAAACCTATAACATAAAGCCAGTGGCACTACTAGGTGAGTGAAGTATACCAAGTCGGCAATCAGAAAATATGACACAAAGAACTTCTACAGAGAATATTAACTTACAGTTTATAATTCAGATATACCAAAACTGTACTTCGTAGTTATCACATAAAACCAGTAGGAGCAAAGCGAGCACCTTTAAAACTATACGATTGTGCGCGAAAAGACTAGAAATTCTAAAAGTTTGATATCTACATTAGGGACGTCATCAGAAACCGCGAATTTTTCTTTGAACCCTTTTCTTTATGTACATCGGCGAACAAGTGAGCGGCTCGTCTTCATTATGTACGTAATTAAAGCTATCAATGCAGACGGCACTGCGCTGTCTTATGACTTTAAACCGTATATCGACATATTGCAACGGGCAACACACGAGACAGTAAGAAACAAAATAACTAAATCAGGATAAAATGCACAACAAATGACCATACGTTGAAACTAAAACGACCTACGGTAAACGTACTCCCTTCGCAAACACAATTTAAAACAGCGTACAAAGAACACCGACAATTACATCAGATCTGTGTGACATTTTATAACGACGCTATAATTATACATTCGTCGCCGTGGGACGATTAAAATTAAGATAAGCTAATTACTTAAAGAATCTTTGATACGAATTATGTGCACAACTTGTAGATTTTTTAAGTTTTTCTAACTGAAAGACTATTAAATCTAATGAGAAGAAATGAATGACATGCAAAGCTCCGCGGACGTATGAATCGATGGGTTTTTGTGCTTTGGTATAAACGTTGAGCGAATCCATAGATGGTTACAATATTTTACAATCCTAATGCAAACGTTAGATCTAAACATTACGATTTCTAAAGGGTTGGACCCGTACGCATATTTGTTCCATAAAATGAAGGTTTATCAGATAGCACTGTAAAGTTAAATACAGTAGAAGTATTAAACATAATTACAAGGAGAAATCTCAGTGATATGTAGAACTCCACAGAGTACTCTTTACTTAAACGCTACATCTAAAGCATTACTCGTCTACGTTTCAGTTAAGTTAGATATTAGAACTAACGACCGACGAACGATTCGGTCTACTCTACGGGACTGCAAATCAGATTTCAATTATTCTATTCAACGACAGCGAACTGTACAGCGTTACTGAAATTAACACTTAAAACAACTATGGAGCATTGCTCGGACTCTGCGTCGTGACGGAATACTTCGACGCAGTGCGCGCGCACGCGCTTCTTATCCGCTTCGCGCGCTATTCAAATATAACAATATAGCTTGTTTGGCGTTTGATGTACAAAAAGGAATTAATTTAGTTTTGTAAATATATGATTATTACGAGAATCCAAGCAATGCTCGATATCGACCTATAATTACATTAGTGGTTACGATCAAAATGTAGAAGGTAACATTTGAAAAATATACGTGTAAATAACAACCGAGCAAATGGCACCGCTATCTAATCGCACCACATTGTATATGATATTAAAATATACTACAAAACGACTAACTACATACCGAAACTATGTAGGAGGAATTTTGAATGTATTCCTTTATGGAATACAAACGATTTAAATGTAGGAGTATATGTATAAAATACAGGTAAAATAAAACACAGTATCAAAAATAACATTTCACGGTAAAACAAATTCAGGGGACAGCACACCGTTTTCCAACTAATTTACCGCAAGTAGGAAATCTAGACACATATTTATTTACTAACCAGTTCATTAAAATTGTTTTTTTGCGAACTACACATTATGAAAGCGTAAAAGTAATGAATTATTAAATTAAAAGTATGTTGTAAAATTAGTAAAACGTGCTCGAATTTAATATTTACAATTTTCGTATGATATGCAAGTGCAAAGCTCACTAAATATATCGTTACATGAAATGTTCTATTGTCAATAGTATGAACGTAACAACTACGCTACCGCGCCGCACACAACGTGCAGGTCGCCGCTCGCCCACGTGTCAGTAAACAGTAACTCTTACAAATGTCTAAAGAACGAATGCACTTCCATAGCTGCTCGCACTTGTATATGCATTTCCCACATAATTTACAATACAGTTCAACTTAATAATCTATTTCTGTTAGAAATTTTAATGACTTTGGTATTCATAAGTTCCGGCCCGAGGCCAAGTTGGACTCCAGCTGACTGCTATCCAAGCTTACTCCGACAGTATTCGGCTAGCACTATTATTACTGATACCTATAATTAATTTTTGTACGTTTACAAAGAGAGTTCATTGTCATGTTACGTAAAGATGACGAAGGTTTCATATTCGAGTAATAAAATCCTACTTTGTTCCACTGGCTTAGTATGGCGCGAATCTGTTGTATCCGCTTCTGTAGACGGCAGTCTGTAACAAATGTAAAAAACATTGAGAGATAAGCGATATATATAATGAAAATTTGTTTTTGTTGATATAAATTACATAATTATGCATTTTAGTATAACATTCTTACCCCATAACCTGTTACTGGTCCTATACCGTGCCCTAAGTATGGGTCTGCGTACTCTCTGCCGTATCTGTTGAAAAAAATGGGACATTGTAAAACATGGTACTTAATATTCGGAGTACTTTATTATTGTTTAGATGCAGAAAAACCGAAACATGTGATAAAACTAATTTTCTGATTTAGTACTTTTTACTTTACTTCGAATTCATCGTTGGATTAAGTTTTGGGGGACTTTCTCCTGAATTTCAATTCAACCTAATCTAATTCAATGTTTTTAACGATAAGCCAGTATTCTCAGTAAAGACTTATATATCTGTGTCTTCGAGTATTAGTACAATTTCGATAACAAATGACTACGTTGATAACAATCTAAGAATTATTTTATCTTCATTAGCAGAATTATATCAAAATAACTTTAGGGCAAATGAAACAGTTACTCATTTCAAATTGTCCTAAATTTAGTTATTATTAGTATTTTCAATATTAATTTTAAAACATTTAGATAAAAGATAGTCTTATATGGACGCTGATAAGCAATACTGTGTGAAGTCACAAGAACTTCATTTTGAGAAAATGATGTCTAAAGATGCCAAACCTATTAAATAAATTTGTTTCAATAAGTATTTACCTATACTTTCTTTTCTTTTTTGATAAAAGCTATAATGAATTAAAAGAAGGTTGACATATTTAATATATTATCTAATAAAAAGTTTTTTAAATATATGAGATTGTTTAAATTACAAAATATGGAACGACCTTGAAATTCGAAACAATTGATTAATAAAGTTTTTTCTGTTGACTTTATTTTTATTGAATAATGTTAAATAGGTAATGCAGTATCAAAATACATCACTATCTCCGAATCGCACTCTGTATAGCAATATTTTTTTAATAACGAAAAATAGATCACGTAACCTGATGATAAGTGATCACTAACATGAAACGTAGCTGTACATCAGTTTTTTACTCGTTCGTTCACTACACGAGGTTCAATGAATTTAAATAATATAACGTCAGTGAAGTTCTAATAGTAAATGTAAAGTATCTAGCCTTTAAATGTCCTACTGTTGGGTAAAGGTCTCTTCTCCTATTAAGGAGAATGTTTACGCACTAGGAAGTTATAATAATGCTTTAATGGAGCGCGAAAGAACTACATAATTTGTTATTCGATTTAGACATCATTTGAAATTATGCATTATTTTGCTTTCCATTAAAGCTACTAATTTTGACTTACGCACTGTTTAAAGTTCACTGACGATAAGCTGTAGAGCCTCGTTTCACGTAAATGAGTTGGTCTGAAACGAGGCGAGTCACAACTCGCGCATGGCAGACGAGTAAACAAGGCTTCAGACATTGAATGTATATTATATTGTTATAAACTTATTAAATATTTTCAGACATTAAAAGACAAGATTATAAATTATTATCTCTTTACTTGACCTATTTGGTAAATAAACACATCCGAAACGAAAATCACGAAGTTTCGAACTGGTTCAGCATTCATTTTTTCAACCATTTGAGAAATAGATCCGATATAAATTTCCTTTAAAAACTGTTTTTTATGATGTTTTCAACATTTGACATAGATTTTATAAGAGATATCTAATAATTAAAATTAAAGAAATATCTAAACGATTGTCTTGGTGGCTAATTTAGTGTTCTGCGCAGCATAATGCGCAAAGTTCAGACCGACACACTTGTGTGAATCGAGGTATACACGTTTTGAAGATGTCTGCGTCACTCACGTGGCGGCGAGGGGAGCGAGCGCAGCGGGCGCGGGCGCCGCGTTGACGGCTGCCGCTGCCGCGCGCGCCGCCGCGCCGTAGTTCGCGGCCGCCGCCGCCGCCGCTGCGTGCTGCGCCGTCGTCAGCGGGGACTTGAGCAGGGGCGCCGCCGCCGCCGCCGCAGCCGCGGCCGCCTGCAACACCAGCGCCATACACTCACCATCGCTCCGGCGTCACAGTCGCTTCGGATATTTCGATCGACGGAGTTCGAAATTTCGATAGAGCTCGGCTTTCAGAATATTTTTATACATAGATGCGGGTTTTCTGGTCTCGTGTTTCTTCGAAACGTTTTGACGTACTCTATTTTACTGTAGGCATTGAACATATTTGAACAATGAGCCCACAAAGGCACGTTCACAATATAAATATAAATTATAATTGCCATCTAAATATTTTAATGTGAAAATGGGTTAATTCTGATATGTTTGTAGATAAATGGTTTTTAATACCTGAAATAATAGTATGTAGATGATACCTCACCGCGTCTTTATTTCCGATCGATGAACTGTAGCTTTTTATTGTGAATATAAGAAGCCGATAATACTAAGTAGACTTGACAGAATAAAGCAATAATGATGCATAAAAAATATCAAAAACACAATAAATAAACCGTCGTGTAATTTATTTACATTATTATCATGCAACGTTCCTGAAACACAAATCTGCAGTAGGTTTGTGTTCAATCATCGATTTTCCTGCAGCAAACTTTTAGTATTAAAAGAATTTAAGCATTTTCAAAATCGATTAAGAGATAAAGGAGTTCTGAGGTAATAACGAATTGAGAATATCCTCATTTTTAAAGCCGGTTGAAAAAAAATTTAGTCTTTGTTGCAGAAAAATGATAACGATACAAAATGATGACAGACGATGAGCATGCAATACGTAATCGATAAGAAACATTACTCGCTTATGACACAAACTACAAAGTACCGAGTCTTACTCATGTCACTAGAACTAAATACGTGGTGATCGTTAGTAGTCGAGATGTCGGTGAAGTCGAGCGTTGTGGGCTCAATGTTCTACTCGGAGCATGATGTCATTAGCGTCTGATCGTCAACTCACAGCTTGCGCATACGCCTATGTCTAAGTCACCCACCACAATACTAACGGACAAGGATAACTGAACGGGAAGCAAAGTCGCCTCAGTCACAACACATAGTGCACCTGCGTTACGCGGACCGACCGACGGACCGCTCTATGTAATAAAACAGCAACCAAAATCCCAGCACTCACTCCACAATGATTATCAAACTGTACTAGCGTGGTGGAACATGAATTAGAAAGCGATAGAAATACAGATAGAATATCGTACGCTAAGTATTAAAGTGACCGAATTCAAAATATTTGCGCAACGATTTAGAAAACTTAGGTCTATGATTTTGAAATATAATAAAAGTTCCATTAACATTTCGTCACATTAAAGTCTAAAAGCGACCGAAGTCCTAAGTGCAAAACTGTTTTTGCGTTTTGTGTTCCAGTCAATTTCGAGTTCGGTCACTTTAATACTAAGCGCGCGATACAGTCATAGTCGCAATCGAAACCGATCTCTAGTCGCGGCGGTTACC
Organism: Hypolimnas misippus; assembly: GCA_037950945.1. Classification (NCBI taxonomy): domain Eukaryota; kingdom Metazoa; phylum Arthropoda; class Insecta; order Lepidoptera; family Nymphalidae; genus Hypolimnas; species Hypolimnas misippus. The sequence goes on from JBBEEQ010000024.1 coordinate 7,255,984, forward strand.
TCGGCTGCGGGCTTCGCCGCCTGCAACAACATACGGACGGTCACCACGGCCGAAACCTCGCATAGCGCTTAACATTAACCACAGATCAATTATAAATCCGATACAATCAAATGTTCTCGATATTATTCAATTATTTTTCGTTTAATCATAGGTACGTAGGAAAATTAATTACCTGGAGTCTGTAATTGGAGTCGGCCGTAGCAGCTGCAGCTAAGAACGGGTCGTAATACACACTGTGAATTGAAAATTATTGGTAAATTACATACTTTCATTAACAAAATAGTGAAAACCATTTTTTTTATTTGGTCGTGACTGATCACGTTTTTCCTTAACTTAATTATTTATTATTCTTAAACATAAAATATCAATTTTAATATTCAATCGTAATAACTAATTAAATGAGACAATAATGTCGAAATAACTTTCAAAAATGTTTTTTTTTAATTTATTAATAAGATAAAATTGTTTCATATTAACCTATTATATATTATAATTTAACATACCGTCCATGTGCAACATTTATTACATACATACTAACGTGTGTTCACTACATCACTACTTGGTAAGCTTTATACAAATTATTAGTGCGGAAGAATTTTTAGCTGTTACTATCGAACATATTCCATAAATTTTTATAAACCACGACAAGTAAAAGACAAATGCTTTTCATTCTTGGTTAATCTATTTGTCTTAAAAATTTATAAATAGGCATAGAATACAATAAGGAGAAAATACTAGACTACCATTCGAGTGGCTAACATTTATTAAACAAGCAAATTATGAAGTCTATACACGATCTAAATTTCAATATATATAATTAAAAACGAGAATGTACTTTATGTATTTACAATACATTGTCAAACTACATGTTTATACAATAGAAAATACTAAACATACAAAATACGAATTAAATTTGAGGTAAAGTCGAAATTATTCTATACGTATTAGAAAAAAATTGCTACGTACTACAAGTTAATTATTATAGACATGAATAATACTTTTATTATTGCTTAATAAGCGTTTTTAAGTGCGTGTTTAGGTTATTAAGGTTATTTCTATTACCAACTAAAAGTATTATTTATTCATACCAATGATATCGGACGGGGTGCGGGAGGTCGCTTAATGGTAATGGTTAAGTGGAAGATTATCTAAGGATAAGCCTCGCCTCCTGTTTAATTTTTTAAAATTGTTAATAAAACAAAAACAATGTATTACACTAGAAGGTGTCGGCTGGGTTTAATAGGATAATGGGATCTAAAGATGAACTCTGTGTGGCAATCCGCTCGCGATCGAAGTAGTGCCATTTCTTTCTTCTTTAGGACTACTCGTGCAACCGTCGCACTCGCGCTCGTGAACGTGTTTATTATAGCTTGACTCGCGTAAGTCTAAATGTCTGAATACAATGCGGTCCAAGCTGGCGCTTGGTACAGTCAAGCAAACAAAACTTAAAACATTTACATCAATCTTTAATGATTTATAATTTTCATTGAGAGTAACATTTCTAGCTGTCCTTACCACTTGATTCCTAAAAATTAGATCATATTATATTATATTAAAAAAAATTTAAAAGGCATAGATTTGAAATTTCAGATTGTATGTAACAAAATCTATTTTTAATGTTAATTTTTTAACTTAATACCATATAATAACTATTTTATAATTTAAATGAAAGTAATGTCTAAACGGATGTCCTGATACCTAATTTTGTATTTTGAGCATAACTCAGACCGTTAGACTTAGTCGATCGGGGTATACTATTAGAAAACCATCGAATACTAGTTCGTTATTTCTCTAAGCGTCGACTGCTCGAGCGCCGAGTGCGGGAGCGCGGGAGTGCGGGAGTGCGGGGTGTGCGTGGGGAGCGCGGGGAGTGCGGGTGCGGTGAGTACTCACGGAGCGTAGGCGTGCAACGGCGAGGCGAATGCGGCGGCGCGGGGCAGCACGGCGGGTTGGAGGGGGTGGGGGTGCGCGGGCGCGGCGGGCGGGCGGGGGGAGCGGCCGCGCAGTACGGCCGCGCCGCGTAGCGCCGCCGCGGGAGCTACATGCAACACACATAGGGCTACTGCATGCGGTGCGGTGCGGGTGCGGGTTACCTGCGTCGCTGCGCGGCGCGCGGCGCCAGCACGAGCGGCGGCGCGGGCGTGGCGGCCGGCGCCGCGCCCAGCCACGGCCACGTCACGCCGGACACCCGCAGCCCTGCGCACACATCGCGCCTCTACACACTGACCGCCCTCTACTGCCCTACCCCGGCCCTGCCCCGGAGCGAGACCGCTCGCAGTTTACTGTGGCGCCGTCCGCTCGTCGGAGACGTAGTTTTAATGTAATATCGGCATCGAAGCTCTGCGGTCGACTTTTTGCTGTAGTGGGCCTCGGAATGGAACGTTTCGGGCCGTGTCGGCGAAGTCTTTTCGTAAAATTATATCATCGATATAGAGAAAGTTCGAAGAAATCTATTCGATTACTTAAAAGTCGAGTTTGAGCTATTTTCGCTCCAATTAGATGCAAATCAAAAATGCTAATACGTTACTTCCAATCATTAATCACAAATAACAATAAATCTATATTACTATTTACGATGCACTATAATGCAGTTTCAATAACTAGAATGAATATTTATTATTAACATAGAGTACCGGGAGGAACAAGGCCATGCCACATTACAGCACGACTTAAATCACGAAAGAGTATCGTAATGCTCACCACCGTGCGATCGATTAACACATATGTACCTACTTTCTGTTCTAAAAGCATGGCCGTTAGGGTTGATTTTTACAGATGCCTCGAAATAGGTTTGTCACATACAACATCTCATCGAGCAATAGTACTAATAAACCATAGTCCCACCACATAAGTAAGAAAAGATCATGCTCGAATGAATGTTATTATAATAATGTAATCGCGTAAGCTTTGGTCGAGATGTAAACGAACGATGAAATAGGGAGACTTCTCACCTTCGGGCCACTGGACACACACTGAAACAATAAACATATTCATTACAATTTTGAAGTATCTTCACACGTCAAGACTAAACAATGAAAACAATCCTAGAAGACATTCTCCACTACAGAATGAAAATATTGATAGTGCAAGGCTGAAATCGCATTCATTCCAACATAGGTCAAGATAGAGGAAATATTTTCGTAATGAAAGTGACAACTAACAAGCCCACTAATTCTGGTGTTATTTGAAGACAGTGTTTGTCAGGCAATAGAGACGCCGGAGACAGTCCTAATAATTGTAATAAAATAATAAAAAAAAACGTATGAAAATAGCTCGTAGATTTCATAATGACCCGCTACTTACTGAAAGCGTTGTACATTACAATAGTGCAGGTTTTGCATTCGATGGTAACGTAACAGTATCAAATAATAGAAAAGGCGTAATCGTTAATAAATCAACATTCTAAACCGGAGCCCGGCATGAGAACGCAACGAGCATGGCGTGAGGTGCGAGCGGGACGGGCTGTCTCCAGGACGCGTCATTCTCTACGAGCATTCACCTACGAGCATTCCACGGATCTAACACGTAACACGCGGTGCACTACGGCCGCCGAGTGAAGGCCACTCTGAACATAGATCTCCGAATTGTCGCGCATGTACATGCAACGCCTTGTTGCTATTTAACGGATCGATGATTTTTTTAAATTAATGGATTATTTATTCAGACCGAAATAAAATTATTTACATTTTTATTTGACCAATAAAAAGTAAAAAATTGATCATCAATTATTTTAAAAACATAATTGTAATTGTTATTATTAGCGAATTCTGACATAATTTTTTTGAAAATAACAACAAATTTTATTTTTATGAAATAAATAAAAATATTTATATTATTATTAAAAAAAACTTATAACGCAACAATAAACTTTTTTAAAAAATTGTGTATTTTTAGTTATTAATTATAAACTTGAATAAGTCTGCTTGTGTCATAATTTCATTTTAAAATTACTATATTAATTGTTTCCGATTAAATTGATTAAACGATAAAACACTGAAACTTATAATAGATTACCACGATGTATTTTTACCATAATTTAGAAAAAAAGATAATAATTTTTTATTATTAATTAATATTTATTTTATTAAGTTCATTTCCAAACAAAATTAAATATTTCTAAATAATATGAAAGTAATCGATTACATTAATCGACCATGTAAAGAATCTTTTGCATTTATGTTGGATACATCTTTATCTGATTCCTAAAAATGCTATTGCGCAAACACTCGCACGAAGTTCATTGTGGCCTAGATCCGACGGCCGTACAGTACATCGACACGGACAACACCGAGTGTACAAGCCAGCACTCTCACCCAGAGTGGGAACTGATCCGTTTCTAGCCAGAATGTCTGGATGGGTTGAAAGAGAAAATCCTATGATGCATTATTAAAAATATAATACATTAAACATATGGGGGGTATAATCGTTTCGAAAACATTTGTGACTTTATATTGCTAGTTAAGAAAGTGCATCGTTAGTTTTTGGTATGTTTCTGAATAATCATATCATGGGACTGGTGGACGGAGTATGTCGTGTTCGCTTACCGTTTGGAACCGCTGGCGATTTCTTTGTCTGCACTCTCGCTGTAGCGTTATTAACCTGATTTGAGAATTAAATAGCATGTCAGATATACGTACAAAGAATAAGCAGTAATTAGGGAATATGTTTAATTAAAAAAAAATCAAATAAATTAATCAAAACTTCTGAGCATAATTAATTTTAGATAAAATGATTCAAATGTACTCGATTGTATTTGTTCCTTAAAGTATATGTTGCAATATAATGATAATAGTTATAGGATTCGAACCTATACTTTGAGAAATATAAATATGAACTTTTAGTCTTTCATTTTAACTAATAACAATAACAAACACTTAAAAAAAACACATTTTACTTTACCCTAAAACAGTACTTGTTTTATATTCAATGTCACTTCCAAAAATGTTTCGCACCTTCAATGATAAAGTAACAAATAAAAAAGTTTAGGAAGGTACTGAACAAAATATTTAACACATTATAATTATAATATTAATAGGAAGGTATAGGTAGGCCGTAACGATTTACTTTATAAAATTTGACTACATAATGTCCGTGGTCAGCTCAAATAAAATAAAATAAAATTAAGAAAAAAAATGTAATGAAATCATAAAACAGTAAAATTAAAAACTGTATACACATACATAGTAGGATAATATTATTATTTTTTATTTCATATCATTATTATTAAAGGTGCGATTTCAGTATAGCTTAGAATAAACACGCCAATAAGTTTAACAATTTTGTATCATTTGAACGGCCAAAATTATCTACTATTCAGTAATTTTCGTTTAATTCAGTCAGTACTCGCGCTGGGGTATAAAATAGTGTGCGTAGTGTCTTACCTGAGTCACATCGAGATGGTAGGGACCGTTCTACATTCTCTGTGAGACACTCTCATTCGATCGGCATATTAAATGACCGTCTAGAGAGTAAAGGGATAAAATAAATAAGGTTTGTATGTGGATTAGATACGACGAGGGCATACTTAGTGCTAATATGCGGGCCGGGCCCTGCACTAGCATGGCAGTAACTACAGAGCAGACGAGCGCAGGTTGCGGTGGGCGTGGCGTAGGAGCGGGATGTTATAAGTTACATAGTGCTACGGATGGTATTCATTGAGTCATGCACACCTCTATCTTTCTGCCCTCAACCACGGTGCCGTGTAGACGCTCTCGTGCTCGCTCCGCATCACCACTATTTGCGAATGTTACAAAACCGAATCCCTGCATGCAAGACAGACAAAACATGCATTAAAAACAGCGTCGCTCAAAAAACAACGTGCAACAAAAATTAACATTTATGCATTGCATATAATTTTTTTTAATTTAAATATTCTAGTGAAATAATCGATAGGATATTATTGATTTGATTCCGTTGGTAGTTTGAGCGCAATCTAGCTGAATGGGTACACAGAAGCGTTCGGATTACAGTAAATTAATATATAATGTCGCTCGACCTAGCAGTTCGATCTATTGGAAAGAGTTTGTATCGTCGTGTAAATATCGAAAAATATCATAAAGATTATTCTATCTAATATGATAGACACTACTTTTTTTTAGAAAACACTAGTAATCTTTATATGAAGTGTTAGCTGCAATTTGATCTAAAAGTCATCGCTCATGCAGGGAACTACGTTTATCTACGTCAACTAGGAGTATGATGGGACAGATTTTACTTCGAACTTTTGCCCGCCTGTTGAATGTGTCTATTGTGCAAAATATTGAGCCGTTTTATTTGTAAGGCTCGTTTGTTTCTTTATGAATTTGCACTCCATATTGTCCGCGTATGATTTAATAACGTAAATGTATATATATGTGCATTAATTGTACAGTGCTAAACACAGCAATTTAATAATAATAATTAAAAGCGATAATAAATAAGTTTGCCATAATTTTTACATGTGGTATTAACATATTTTAATATAATGCTAAAAATACTATACATAAAACAGAGTAAATTCAATCTAAAGTTGATTAAAATATTTGACAATATCATTTAATTCGTGCTTAGGGTATGACACTACTATCATTACACGGTGATAACCCATAGATACAAAAAGCAGCTAGCACAGCACACAATACAGTGGAAAAGACGAGTCGTGAAAGTGGCAAACATGTCGCTGATCTGAGACATTTAACGAATATACAAGCACGACAGCTCTATTATTGTCCAATTTAATCTGAGTGCATGGATTTGATAAAGAACGGGGAAGAGAGAAAAGTAATGGAGAGAGCGAAAGATCAAGAGGGAAGACGGAAAGACGAAGAATGAAATAGTAACATAAAAGAGAAGCCCTTCCCCATTACCCACGAGGCGCGGTATTGAAGACGCGTGATACTCAACGAGCAGTCGCCAACAGAACGACACGGACACAGAACTCGATCCGATAGGCGAGGAAGACGCTAATGACATTCAAGATAAGCGAAACTAATAATAACTGATGCACCATTGTTGTTACTTCTAGGAAGTACAGTCTGCGTTTACAATCGATTAATACGGCATAGGGTCAGCAAAGTTGACATGCCCAAAACTAATGAATCAATTTCCCTTGTTAGGAAGCGTATGACTAAAAAGAAATAAACATTACTTAAAAATCTGCAGAAAAAAAAATATCAATCTAAACATGTGAATAACACATCTCAGAAAATACTATCGCCCAAACCGCAATTGCATCGGTCCAAATCTCTTTACATATTACAGCAACTCGACACATTTATACGATAAAATGGATTTGGAAAGGATCAAAATGTAAACGCAATGCAGTTTGTTCGATCGTCTCGTGTAGTTTTATTAGTGTTGAATAATAGAGCTGTCCTATAAATATGATTTAGAAAATCAGCTGTTATAGTGACGATGCATCATTCTCTAATACTGCATATCCCAATGTGAGGCATTGAAGAAAAAATAACTTGGAGCTATTATATCAAAAGAGTAAAATACGTTTTAGACATGAGCGAGCATGGACTACTGTAGGGGCGGTCACCAAACTGACACAAGGAAAGCAGTAAACACGAAAAAGCGGTCAATCCAATCAATTATTGAAAAATCCTTGTAAAGTACTTTATATTATGCCTTACTTATGTAGGGTTTGACATTTACTGTGAGTTGTTTTTTGAGAATCATATAAAGTGAAAAAACTGTAGATGATGCCGTTAAGACATTGATACACGTGACTTACTTTCGAACTTCGATTAACATTTCCATGACGTTTACTCATTCAATACAAAAGTACGTCACATGTATTACAAAATATGTTTTAATTGCAGTAAATTTATAGAAAATATTACGGTATGATAATATACAATGCAATTAGAGATACTGCACCAAACATTAAAACCAAGAATATGCTATGAGAAAAGAGTTTTGTTTTAATCACGATTATTATTAAAACTAAGCCCATTTGCCTTTGAATTTTTGTTAAGCTAGGATAAGTAAAGTTGCTTAAAATGGAATTAGATAAAAATCTTAAATTATAATATTTTTCTCAATAAACCAAAATACTGTTACTTTAGTTTGGGCAGCAGATATTATAATAATGCTTATTGCACTACGTAGCTATTGCTAGTATTTCGATGCACCATAATAATGAACATTTGAAACGTACTTGGTGAGGATCGCGTACTATACACGCAATAGCTATTTAGCGCTAGTCATCGTACATTTCAGGAATTTATATTACAATAACAACAATTATTTCAAGAAAATAATGGTCCTTTTTTCTCAGAATATTTTTTTATTAATAAATAGCAGTTATTTAAGAACATAATATATTGTTACTAGTCAGAAACGCGATTGCAACTTTTGTTTTAATATACGCATTGCATTATGTTAAACATTACTAATTAATGTCACGACGTTAAATAAAATATATAAGAAAACTCCTAAAATGTACAAAAGAAGCAATAAATATTGGTATTGTTTTAAAAATATTTTAAATATTGAAATAATTATTGCTCCCGTCTTAGTCTAAAGATATCATCATTAAAGTAGCCTCCGTGAAATCAAATATTGATTTCAGGGGGCCACTTAAATCAACGATCGCCTTATAGAGGTCTCGCTTACCTTCGAACCGCGTTCGTTGAAGATAATTTCTACATCAAGTATCGTGCCATATTGCTGAAATGCAAAACAGGAAATTAATTATCCTTATTCCTAATTATAGCGATATTGAGACATGCCGTGCGTGAGAAGGTACGTACCCCGAACATGTTCCTGAGGTCCGGGTCTCTGAATCTGAAGGGTATGTTGGAGACGTGCAGCCTCTTGGGCTGCGAGGCCTGCGAGACGGGCACGAGGCTCTTGTCGGGCGGCGCGGGCGGCGCGGCGCCGGCCGCCACGGCCGCGCTCACGGCCGCGGCCGCCGCGTGCGCCGCCGCCGCCTGCTGCGCCACCGCCGCCGCCACGCTCACGGGCGTGCTCTCCTCGTTCGACTCGCCCTCGCTTTGCTGTGGAAATATTGACGAGAATATTGTTTATTTATCCGTGTAAGTTTTTACAAACATTATTAGGTCAGAAGAAGAATACAGTAAAACTACACTGAGCGTAATTTAATCGACTTCTAAAAAGGAGGTTCTCAAGTCGTCGGGGACATGTATGTTTACATAACGGATAAACTGAAACGGTTATTTTTATTGTTTCAATTACTCTCCCATTAGTTCCATAGAATTTTCATAGAAATTTGGTTGGAAAACCATTTACATTATTTCATAATTTTAGAAACACGGTACCAATATTTGGGAAAAGCTTTTGTGACGTAAAATTAAAAACCAACTTCAATTATGTTATATATGATATCATTTTTCTTAATATTTTCATTCTATATTTACAAGCAGAAGAGATAAAGTGAGTCTTTGACAAATTCTATCCATCTAAAGGTTAAAATAAGCGGGCATATAATTGTATTATTCCCAAAAACCTTGAGACTCAAGAGGGAATCGCTAATAAAAATAATGTCTTATAACGACATTACTTACTGAATTATTATTTTGATTTTCTAGTGAATTTTGCGTGTGTGCCTGTGAAGGTGGCTGGGGCGAGAAATTGTTGGGTGGGAGTGGCGCTTGTGACGGCGGGCCTTCACTTTTGACGAGGGGAGGTTGTGGCGGCGCCGCGGGGCCGCTCTCCGCCTTCACGCCGGTGAGCTCGCCGTTGGCTGCGAACTGCGCTGCTGCCGCCGCAGCCGCCGCCGCCGCAGGGAACGGGGCCGCCATCCCCGTGCCCACCATGTGCTGGAAAATTACGATCGATATTATATACCTTGTTACTCTATCTTATTGATCAGAATAAGAGCTTTACGATAATCACATGCAAGAGTTAGTTTTATAAATTTTAATACTATTATGTTTTCTTCTACTTACACATTGCATACTAAATCCTATTAACATAACTAACCGGTTTATAAAAATATACCACATAAATACATATTACAGATTTTAATAGAATATTAAGTAAGAATTAATAGGTAATAAATAATTAAAATATTGAGTTAATAAAGAAAAATTCAATATTTTCAATTTAAATACTGACAAAGGATAAAAATTAATTATACGTACAAAATAATGAAAGTAAAAGAAAACACAGTTTATTAATACTTTGAACAAAATAATCTGTACGTACACGAATAATTAAAAATGAAACTTTAATTAACATAAAAGATAGAGGCATGCTGCGACATCATGTTTTTTATTCAGATTAAAATTTTGCATTAGTTGCTTTTTAGATTAACGAAAAGTAAATTTTTTAACATAAATTCTGTAGATATAGTTTAGTAAAAAAAATTTTAAAAAGCATGTTAATTTGGCAAGCAAAATTTTGTGTACATAAACAAAAATAACTAAAGCAAATCTAAATAATATCGGTGGCTACACCCAGTCCATACTAATTACGTTGTAATAAATAAACCGCCTGCTTATAGTTGACGTTTCTGGGCTACGCATCGAAACAGAGCAGTGAAATATTGACACAGAGTAGCACCTACACATGCCAAAGTAAGAAAAACACAAATGTTAAATGTATATACATATACATTTGGTTTAATGTTAAAATATATATTCACTATAATTATTATGGGCATGTGTTGTATAAAGGACATTTTATTACTGGTTACCTAAACATTTCGTTGCAAATATTTGGAAAGGTGAACGAAGAACACATTCATGAATAATATTTTACAGAAGAATAAATAAATAAATATTTTAATGAGGAACTTTAAGAAAAAGATCGTCGAAGGATCGAGGTTAACAATTTTTAAATTTTCGAAATAAAAATTATTTTACATGTACCTTGTTCTAATAAAGATTTTCGTTTTTCTTTGGACAAGGTTAACATTGAAGTAAACATCATAAGATCGTTTGCATACATCATAAGATTTAATATTCGAGCACTTTATTAGCAAATAAGTTTTATTACGAGCGCCCACTCTCTTTCATTTCATTTAATAATCGAATACCTAGTCTTCGGATACAATATTAAATTACGAACACGACCCTTATCCAACGCGCGATTTTAACTGATAACCTTAATTTATATCAGAAAAACTAACAAGTTTCTTATGATATTTTACTAAAATAAGATATTTTTAATTTTTAAGATACATAAATATTGCAATAAATGTCTTTTCTATTATTGGTCAAATCAGAATAAATATCGCTAAAAACATGGCGTCCTAGACTATACCCTTGTCAACCTATTGATATTTGTGCTAGTAATTCTGTATTGTACATTGTATCAAATGGCGCGCAGAGCCGCTGCGGAAACGAGAAAATTAGGAAGTGGTTATTGGTCACAATTGCGTCGAGCTCTCCTGACCGCGTCTGATTCAGCCTAGCTATAATTTTGCAATTCAAAGCTGCTGAGTGGTGATTCTAAGACGGTTTGAGATAATGAATTGGAATATACAATATGTAGACACTGACGATAAAACGCCAATACAAAACACTCGTTTATCGTCAGTGTATATACTTTTCTTTAATGTAATACAACCCTCATGAACGTTCCGCGAAACTCAATTTAAGATTAATACTTCGATAGTATACAACAAAGCGTTCTGTACACAATAACGGTAATTAATTATTCCCTACTTTAATAATATGAACCACAAGCGCTCTCTAGACGCTATATACATTAGTCAATATAAAAGCACGAAGCAATAAAACATTAAGAATATACAAGGAATTTCGACAATGGCAGTAATATCCCAAACATTAAAATGAATACATTTTCCGTGAATGGCGGAATTTTGCTCTCATTGTGTTTCATTTACAATAGGTCGACGGTGTAAAAAGCGACATGAGGCTCATTTTGAAGGTCCCCTATAGGGCAGCACAGCCAATAGCGACGGGCGGCGGGGTGTCGGAGATATTAATAATCACACTCGCAGTGAAATCGAGGCACCTTCGTTGCACATAAGCTTCTTTGCAAAATCATTGACAAGACTTGAAGCTACTAAAATCGACTTGTATTACCCATACTACAGACACAGTTTTGATAATTAATTTCCTTTATCTGTATAAATATGAGCTGCATTATTATATTCAATTTTGATGTACTTCTGTGATTGTTCTTTAATTCTGTGATGTTATTTAATCATTCAAATACCATAAAAGATGTATTTATAAAAGATTACCAAAGTCAACTACTTTTAAATATTAATCTGGCAACTTGGTTTTTGTAACAACAACAGGTTAACGTTAACAACAGGTATTAATGTAGTAAGAAGTAATACTACGCTCAAAGGAGTGAACACATAATATTTTCAGCGTGGTAAAATAGTTTACTTAACGTAGAGAATTTAATATCTTATAGCATAGGTAAAATTTGTCTTTTTATTAAATTTACGTAACTCAATAAAATGACATTCTGCGTCTTTAAATATAAGTATAAGAAAATTATAATCTAGAACGGTCAGAGATATATTTAGAAGAATTTCATGAACACAGCTGCAACTTATATATACGACACAAACTGGAGAGTCTCCGCTCTTCTGCGGCAACGAAGAGCTCTCTTGATGTTTTGAATTCTAATTGTCCACCTTGATACTTCCTACAATATATTTATTACACAAAAAACGCGACCTGAAATATGATTATGCTTATAATATACTCATTTTTTATGTTATTTTAAATTTGGTCGCTGAAACGTTCAAATATATTAAAATGCGTACAATATACATGTATTGTACGCAAATAATTCATATTTTTATTTATTTATAACAAGAATGTCGACAGTTACATATAGATATCAGATAAACTCAAGAGTACTAAACAATGTATGGTTACTTTAGTGGTAGTAACTGTGAGTGTATATAAATAGGATAGTAAAAGATGAAGAAAAGTTACAAAGATCATTACGCATGCGGCCCGCCACGGCCCGTCATATCCGGCAAGCTGGAGCTGCCATGTAAACAAACTGACTTTTTATAGAGCGTCTCTGCTAATCGTCGAGCATTCAACCGTGATGCTGGTCTTTACTTCCAAAAACAGATGTTTAACAACACTGTATGATGATAGTCTTCCCCTAAAAGACTGAAGATTAAATACACAAAGGAAGCACTTTTTTATACCAACTTCTTAAAACTTGACTTAAATTTAATGATGTCAAGACATGTGTGACTAGCACAAAAATAGTGGTAAATAACTGTATACATAATTACCATACTGGCGCGATAATGGTAAATATATTTTATAGATAAATATACTTTAGCATTTAAGAGGTCGAAGTCTTCGTTGACCTACCCTTATCAACGTTCGAAGACAAAGATGTAATAAATAATGGGATCGACGACAACCGTACTATTATTATTATCATAAGGAGCGTGATTTAAATAAATATTTTATTGTCAATGAGAAGAATATCAAAATTACCTACTTAGTATCTTTAACTGCGTCCCGCCTGCTTTTTTTGGCTCTAAGTAATTCCAATTGTTATTTATTATGAATTCTAGAAAAAAGTCAGTTAAATTGATAGTATCGGGTTTTAATGATAATACGAAAACTTTTGCATAATTACTTATTTTAAAATATTATTGATATAATATCATTTGTTATATTATAGGTACACTAGGAATGATCAATGCGTAAAAAAATGGAACCAAAAGACTAGTCAATTATTGATATGGTTTATATTTTTTGTGAACAGAATTATATGGAAAGTAAAACTTGATTTAGTAACTAAATTATTAATAATTTTCAACTACTGTTATTCGGAAGGTCATTGCTCTAATGTATAAATAAAATGCTTATACAGATTCTAGCTTTTTATTCAATGGTTTATTTGCGTGTAAGTGAAATATAGAGCAAAAAACAAAATGCGCTCTCTAAAATTCGTGCAATGTTTAATTTGTTAACATGTTTACACGAAGAAATATTCATTTTTATAACGAAATTGCAACTTTCGTCCATCGTTCTACGAATTTTTATTCCTGGAGCAGGAAATGCAATAAGTCTTTAATGAAATAGTTTCCAGGAATGAAAACGTAGATTCTTTAATAGAAAAACATTTTTATACAATTGAAACTATTATTCTCATCGTTATTATAAATGTACTAGTACAAAACTTATATTTCAATATTAGAAAGCACTTATAGCAATCCTTTATTTATTTCAAAAAGGTAAATGTTGTCGGTATGATAGCAAAACCTATTAAACTTTAAAGTAAATTGTATAGTATCATAGATACAAAGCATATATAGCAAAATGGTCACGTTGATCTTTTATTAAAGCATTAATTTTACTAATGTGTCCCGCATTACTACATACCTAACAAATTACTTGTTAAATTTATGAAAATAATATTTTATTACAAGATCAACTTCTACTGTCAATACAATGAATAATCATAACATGAAGCCAATTACAAAAAAAAAACTAAGATAAAATTAAAACTGAATAAAAAAGCGATTATATTATAAATATTCTATATGCATAATATTTATAAAAATCTTCTTTATGCTCATGGACAGACAGCAAAAAACTTAGTAGGCAGTTTCTCTTTATCTCCTACGGTTACGGATTACCCGATTTTGTCCTAGTTCAGAAACACTGTATAGCAGGAGTTATAGCGGTTTCAGCTGTATAAAATTTAGAAAACAATATAAAAATAAAAAAAATCCACGTATAACTTAACTTCTGAACTTAAGCAAAACATCTTTTGAACATATAAACGTGTTTTCTATTTCTATTACACCATCGAAGAAATCGCCATGCCTGAGCCTAAATAATTGAAACGGAAAAAATAAAATTGAACATGTCGTATGTGTCACAATGCTCACAATTAGATAATTATATCATGAACAATTAAACGTAATTGATCTTAACTGGGCTACTAATATAATGCAGAAGCGGTCTCCATGAAACGAACATTTACTTGCATTGTGTATGTTTAATAGAAGTTTAAATTTTATTCATATATTCATTCGCTCAATACGTGCTGTTACTGAAATTAATACAAAATTAAGAGTAAACGAACACTGCGTGAACACTCAATTGTGTCTTCGGGTTGAACATCATCGTGGGGTAATAGACGAATATTATATTATTCATACTAATACATATTATAAAGTTACAGGAGATATGTTTGAATGCGCTAATCTCAGGAATTAGCTGTCTGATTTGAATAGGTTTTTTGCATTCGACATCGCATTTATTAATGAAGATAACATATTATACCCGCTATAAAATATTGGGGGTTTGGCTGTCATTGATGAGAAAAGCATACTATCTACGTGGCCTGACTTGCATCGACTTTTGAATTATTTAAAACTTATCTACATTGGTCGAATCGTTTTTAGTTTATTTAGCACAAAAAGCCTAGACTTAAAGATACATACAACGAATGCTGCATTACACATTAATTAATAATAGCACTGTGTCAACATTAAAAAATATTGTAGAAATATATAAATATATAATAACTAGAGATGCGCCGAATATTCGTTCGGTATTCGGTATTCGGCGTATTCGGCATCTTTTTCACTATTCGTATTCGGCCGAATTATTCGGTATTGATGCCGAATATAATCGGGTCGACTATTTCTACTTTCTTGACTTCACGACACAGTATAGAAATGAAAGACAACTCGTCTTACGTAATATTTATGTTATATTATAAATCAAAGACATTTCTTGAAGAATGTGTTGAATGAAACTAATAAAACAAAGCAATTAAACTTTAAATCAACATTCATTTTGAAACCTTAAGTCAACATGTTTATTTTTAACCTATAATTTGCATAGCAATTAACAGTAAATAATGGTGTAGAAACACCAAGCTTTCGGCCCTCTCTGGCAGAAGTCTGTTGCGTTTTTCTTTATATAGATTCCCTGCTGGTTCCGAAGATTATCGTTCGCTATACACACTACTACCAGGAGCACTTAAAACACTCTGGCTAAATTAGCTAAATGTGAATATTTAGACTTATGCTTTGCCCACCAATCAAAATGGCTCTGGGTTCTAGGTAAAAGACCTTCAGCTACATAGCTGTCTAATTCAACAGCGATTTCACTTTTAGAATCTTCGGAAATGACAAGATTCGTCGAGGCAAGTTCTTAATAACAATTCCAAAATGCCACATGAGATTCCTTTAAAAAATTTGTAACATTTTGTAGGTTCCCTGTTTGATACAGTTTCATCTTCGCTCGAGCTTTAAGCATGAAGGTCGCTTCTTTAATTGGCTTTTAGAAAAAGCCTTCTTTTTACCACTTTGCAATTTTCTGGAGCAAAACATCTCATTCTAAATCGAGGGTTCAACAATGAAGACAGGCTGTAGTACTTGTCTTCTTCCAAATTTCGCAAACGACTCTTTAGTAGCTTTTGTACCATTTCTGGTATATTCGGACATATTTCTGAAATTTCGGTCCTTGTTAAATATTTGATCAAAGTGTTACAGTGGGCAATCACTTCTTAATCGTGCGATGTTTTGAAGCAAAGTGATAGCGTGGTGTGAGGGTGGCGAGCGGTGCTCGCTCGGAAAATAGCTAGCAGAGACACCTAGCCTGTTTACGCGGCAAAGCAATGAAGTGGTAAACCGAATAATTCGGCCGAATATTCGGTTCGGTAATGGTTCAACCGAATATTATTCGGTATTCGGTTATTTGGTGAAGCGACTATTCGGCGCATCTCTAATAATAACCCTATGGTTACAATAAGGCATTTAACATAAGGAAATGTTTATATAGGTCACTGGGTTATGTCTAATACCATTCGTTTTTTTCATTTTATAAGACCCTTTTTTGGTACATAAATCATTAGACACAAATAAATTTGGGTTACGTCAACATAGCGTTTAGAATGGGCCAAGGAATGTTAAATTGCAGCCCCAGCCATTCTTGTCTTGTCATGTCGCAAGCCCTGTCTTACATTCATAAACACGCTCCCGAACATAGAGCGCATATGAAACAATGCTTGAACATACATTTTTTATTTGCACACTATAATTATTATGAAAGCTTTACAAAGATATCAAAATGAACAGGGTAATGACCGTGAAAAAATCTTTTGATGTCTTTTAAGCTGCATAAGTTTTTAGAGTTTAAAAATGTATATAAAGTTGTGGTGGATTCAAAAGAGAGCACAATGTAACAAACTGTCGCCCGAGGCTCGTGAGGGATTTGTTATCCACAAGCATACAATAATAAACAAAGTTTTTAATTTTGCATAACATTGCATCGCGGAAAATCGTCTAGATTCACTCCAAGCGGGATATGTTAACTTGGGCGCGGATAGAGCTTCAGTTTCAGTAAGATTTCTTTTGGCGTATATTATTTCGTATATTAATATTCATCAGTAGCGCTACGTGACTAAGGGAGTATTTACAGTGCTTAGCGGAGCGCGCAGCCTCAGCCGTAGTTGCGGACTACCCCCTCGCAAGCTGAGGTACTATGGCTATGCATATGGATGATTTCGTAGTACTTGTTGTTAATATAATATTATTTGCACGTTGTACAATGATGACAATAGCCAATTCAAATAAATTAACATCCCTAGCACTTTTGTTTTGACCTTTTGATAGTTCATAGTTAATTAGAGTTAGTTAGAGGTAAAAATAAAAATCAGAAGTACGATCACAGTTACTACATTATTTTCTGAGAAATCTTTTTTCACCAAAAGAAAGTTACATAATATACGTATAACATTATTAACACATTTTGAAATAGTCCTATTTAATTTTTTTTGTATTTGTTATTTTATGTATTTTTTACATTAAATATTTAAATCTTGTATTGATAGAATATATAAAGATCGTTTCACTTTTTTAGGGTTCCGTAGTAAAAAACGGAACCCTTATAGTTTCGCCATGTCCGTCTGTCTGTCTGTCTGTCTGTCTGTCTGTCCGTCTGTCTGTCTGTCTGTCTGTCCGCGGCTTTGCTCCGAAACCCTTAATACCAGAAAGCTGTAATTCGGTATGAGTATACATATGAATTACGCCGAGAAAGTCGTACAATAAAATCTTAAAAATATTTTTTTTTTCAGGGTGTCTTCCCTATGTGTTAAGAGAGACCAAAAATTTTTTTTCTCATTTATCCCATGTTGTGGGGTATCGTTAGATAGGTCTTTTAAAAATATTATAAGTGTGGGAAAACCATTTTTCCGAACGACGAACTGTTTCCGAAATATTAAGCTTTGAAGTGTCAATTTTTCTTAGAGTCAAGTGTCCCCCCCCTCTACCCACTAAACTGCTGCGTCTAAAAATATGAAAAAATTCACGATAGCGGTACACATAATGAATTTAAAAGGAAAATTATCACGGCTATGTTGGTTCTTATGGTTATCGAGTTATAGATGATCTAAGTAAAAATAAATATTTCACTTTTTAAAGCATCACATTATGTAAATATTAATAATTTTAAATTAATAAATAAAATTTAAATGAATAAATAAATAAATATTGAATAAGTTTAAATTAAAATAAAATATAAAATAAGGTATAAAACAATGTCTCAATAAAACATGTCGCGAGTGATTCTGAATCGCGCTTATGAAGTTTTCAACCAAATAACCATAGATTTCATAGGCGCTAATCAGGAAGGAAAATTATCGGCGCTAAGTATATTTTACAAGTGTTAGAATAATAAATAATCGACGAACATTTAATGTTCAAAATCGTTAGTATAATTCACATTCAAACATTTTTACGAAAATAGGTACTCGAAGATTGCTTGACCGATCTTGACAATTCTGACAACTACGAAACCCTACATTGTGCGTGGCCCGACACGCACTTGGCTGATTTATTTATAAGTATACAAGAATTTTATTTCTAAAAGTAAAAACTGATGTAATATCCGTGTGTATGGATCACGTATTTATTACCAATAAATTGTGATTCAATCAGATTTATATATGTATTTATCTTATTGATAGCTCGGCCTAAGATTGAATTAAGTGCATTTTTACAGAAACCACTCATTCTTTTAATATTTTTTAAGAATTTCGCGATTACTTACTCAATATTGAAAAGTAGATAAATAGATATGATAAGAATAGAATAGTTTTCTGTAATTTCTGAGTAGGTATTACAATTTGGATTTCACGAGTTATTTACATAAAAACGAACATACACACATCCGTATATGGATATTATACTTATATTATTATTGAGAAGAATATACGTATGAAAGTTATTTCTTTATAACTAAACCGTTAAATTATTGAATGACAGTGAGAAAGCAAAAAAAACTTGGAATTAGGAGTTCATGTGTAAGCTAAGAACTATGACATTTAGACATTTTTTTAGAGAAACCGAAATAGATTTCAAAAGAAAAGTGAGCATTTTGAATAAACGGTTCATTAAAGAATTGACATTTTAAAATATTATTTGAACTGGCGATATTACGCGTGTACGCGGAGACGCAATTGTGGACACAATTGACAAATTAGTCCCTAGCACGTTAGTTGCCTGCATTGAATACCATATCCCTATTAACGAGAGGAATGCTGACACAATTGGACGTGTAGTTCACGTCGAACTAATCTAATGACGTAAGGCTAATATGATAAAACTCGTCCATTTGTAATTTCGCTTCACTTCAAACAGTGATGATTATTATCTACGCACCAGATGTTTTGTTTATTGCAAAAAAAAAAACAAGAAGTAATATACGCTTACTTAATAAGAAATGTTTAGATTTATTTATATACATAGCTAATAATAAAAATATGAGGCAAACTTCACTCTGTTTATAAGTTGCTAAACGCAGTAGCTCACACGTATTTTGTTTTAACAATATTATTAAAATTACTATTTATTAGTATTTTAATAATAGTGATAGCAACTGATTTACCGACAATTGGACAATTCGATGATGTAAAATGTATGCTATTTTACTATGTTATTTTTTACATTTGTATTCAATGTGTTAATTCTAGAACCTACAATTTCGATTAGAAAAAATATTTGCTACATTATACAACCCGTTTATTGAAGGTTTATAGGCTATATAACTTTACGCTGCGTGATATAGGTGGAAAACAGTAACCATCATCGTCACAGCTCGGGTGAGATGTAGTTTTACGCGGATGTAACTTTGAAAAATATTTAGTTTTATATAAAGATCGTGAGTTTCTCATAAAATATTATGTGCTCAATCGAGTATTCATTTTTTGACACAAATATCGTACATTGGCCTAATGTAAAAATGATTTGCACGCATAAATGTTTAAGGTGATTAGATTTTACAATTTCCTGTACACTTCAATAACGGTGCTCTAATAAATGACATATATGTAAGATATACCTTAAATATAATGGTAGAACTCGTTCTACACAGAACCATTTTGTTTATAGATTTTTTCTGTAAAATTTAAATTTGCTTTAGTTTAACGAATATATTTCCGTTTTATAAAACAATTTTTAAACGATACTAAGCAAAAACCATTCTTATTTTTCACAAATTGAAATAATACACTTACAAGTACAGAATTATTCTTATTCCAAATGTACATTTGAAAATTAGTGCAATAAATTATTAGTCTCTCTAATTGATTAAAAGACAGTAGACAAAATCAGTGGTTCATGAAATTGGAAAATTGTGCTCACTGTCGTTTATCATTAGATCTAATTAGAAGCAAAAGTGGTGCCTATAGTAAAATTAATAACTTGTAATGATATACGTAATCTAATATAATATAAAATTTATACATTTTACTACGTGAATTGAATAAACCGCTATTTTCAATTAAAAATGATTTTAAATGTTAAATTATATTGTAAGATACCACCCCTAAATATTTTTTATCTCTATATCGGGCCTAAAACGAGGACACCAGTTGGTATGTACATGAAGCTGTTAAACTCATCAACTCGATGATGCTATACTATCGTATACAGTATTTTACATTAAAACAAAACAATCATAATGTTATCATTTTATTCTATATGAAAAATGTTTTGCCTTTAAAGATAAAAGCTGATATTAATAGAGGAAGGCGACGCAATCAAGTTAAGCCGGTTACTAAAAAACGAAATATTCAATCACGTCTTACGGTTAACATATAAACATTATCCTTTAAAGTCAAAAAAGTTGTAAGAATAATATCAAAAAAAGTTATTTTTTTAATTAAATTCTTGATTGTTAAGCGTTTGTGTATGGGGTATTAATGGGACGATCACCGTCGTTGCTCACTCGTTGCATTACAGAAAGCCCGCGTAAAGCAATCTCTTTGAAACAGAGCTAGGGGTGTTTTGTCGACTCTATTTTATGGTCCGCCGATCCCCTTAATGAAGTCTTTTATAACGAGGCCTACTAAATGCCGTTTGCTTCTTCTTCTAACATGCTTAGAAATTAAACGTTACAAAAAACCTTTGACAGCAAGAGTATATTACTAACAGGAAAATTACAAACATTTTTTTTTATTAAAAGAGAATAAGAAACACAGGGACATTACTTTTTATAAAATCACAGACAGAAATAATTATTAATTTTTAGAAATTCTCTAACCGTTTGCCTTGGGCGATATTTGTTATGTTGCATTTTACGGAAAATTGATAGATTCTACAAATCATCAAAATCATATAATTGTTGAAAATGATTAATTAAGTTTTTATCATAATAAGTAAACGATGATAAAGTTTTAATATAAAATTATGTTGTTGGTGTATTCTTGCCCTTATTTTTAAACTGGATTGAAAATAAAGAAAAAGAATTAAAATGTTTTTAAAACAACAATACAAGTCGTTAATGTAAATGGAATTGTCAAGTGACAGACAATGCATGAAATTATTTAAAAGTACATTAATACATGTACTTAAGAAATCGCGGTAAATGTTATTCGTTATTTACAAATACAACCTCCACAGTAAAACTTCATTTAAATCATTATGTATTTTGTCCTAAGTACAAATTGTTGAAACGCAAGGCGCCAAGATCTATTGAAGATTATTAAATATATTATGTATCTTTTTAGTTTAAAAAATTTTAACTATTATAAGTTAGTAAAATGAAATTACGCTAACTTTATTTTACGATAATTGACGTTTTAAATTCTGTTTTATAAATATATGTATCCTCTAAACTAAGGATATTCGAATGAACGTAATATTCAGTAATTATTTGTGAAATTTTGTTATTCTTATGTAAGACAATTTTATTATTATTATGGTAAGAGGAACCTAAACTCTTAATTCACGTTTTTAGCCTATAGAAATCAATACATGTATTTTACACACACTAACCAAGTATGTTCGAAGTACCGTCATTATTAATAAAAATCTATTATTATTATAGTCTTATGAACGGACCAGTTCTTGACGACATTTATCAAAACACTATACATCTACTTTTTCAAAAAATCTTTCGAGCTACTTTATTAATTAAGAACAAGAAAAACTATTTTTTCTTATTTTTAAAATGATGAAAATAAATACCTATTTGTTTAGATTAAAAAGATAATTATTAAATCATAAATGTCGTAATAACTAAAAACGCCTAAATAGTTTTTTTATTTAAAAAGGCTTATCTTATAATTCAAATAACTATAATAAATGAATAATATGAAAATCTAAAAAAGGATTAGCTGAGAATACGATTTATTTCCAGAAAATGTTATTTTATCACATTTCGGCTGTCGTTTACCTTTTATACAACATAACCGATAAAATGAAGTACGCGTAAAAACTAACTTCAAACAAGTGCGAAGTGTCAGTAGGGCATTGGCATACCTACCAGGTTCTAAGAAATTTACTCTCACATAGAACTGGTCCGTGTTGTCTAGACACCAAAGTAACTCGGTGCTGGCTTTCTCTAATCCAAAAGTACTAGTGATTTGATTTTAAACTGGCACTCTCAGCCAAAACATATTATTGTGTCAACGACTTATATTTGAAATAACCTTGCTGTGCATTATAATTTACGTGTTTACCAGATACCACAGCGACGTAATAAGGTTAATGACATATATAAATTAAAGGTTTGGACAGTGTCCGGGCGTTCATCGACGTCCCTTGTAGTCACTAATCCTGGCTGACGGGCGGGCGGCGCGGAGCCGCGTCCCTGAGACCATCACCTACGGGAAATATTGATCTTATTTGAGCTTGATTAACTCGGACGTTGTCGACGTGCTAATAATATCTCAACTCTGGCACCGATCCAGGAGAGGCCTTAATGGTACTTCGATACACGACAAGTTTTAAAGGTTACACAGCCATCTGATCCGTTTGATACGCGAATTACTTGCAAATTAAACAATTGTTCACACGATTTACAAAGCCGTGTGATCAATTACCACTTTACGAAACTACTAGTCAATTACTTGTCTTACGGTTATTAGGAGTTGTGAACAACTAATTTATAACCAATGTTAAATTGATAATTAGTAATCAAATATGTAATGATAATATTTATTTATAAAAGATTTTTTTGTAAAGAGAGACAAAATGGATATATTTAAAATTTAAATATAATAGATCCAAGAAAATCTATGTAAATCTAAGTAATCTTATAAGGACAATTTCTATATTAATTTTACAATTCTCTAACATATTGATTTTACTATTACATGTGGTTTTTAAACGGATATTTCTAACTCAAACATTTAAGAGTATGAAAATTGAACTGTTTTCGTTAATAACACTAAAATGTTGATGAATATAAAGCAGAGTTTACGTTATTCGCGTTTACCACTGATATCCAATTCATAAAGGATATACATATTCCCGTGACAGTGTGACAACGGCGTACAAAAACATTCGGCACGTGTGCCGCCTCTTAACGAGACTTCTTTGAAACTCGTCTTTGAAACCTATAATAATCCACAGTTTGTAACTTTTCATAACAGTTATTAAAGGATAAAGTAGGAATGCGTACAACGGTCTCGGTTTACGGTTTCCATAGTAGTCTGAAACTTTCAAGTCGGTTCGTGGTCTCCGGGGTCACGGGTACCGACTATTCCAAGTTTACTAAGTTTGAAATTGTCCTTGTACAGTTTTTGATCTAGTCTTCGAGGAATTGTGTTTAAACTTATGCACAAGCGACTACAAACAATTAACAGGAATTATTTCAAACTGCTTTCTGCAAAATTTCATATTATACAATTATATTTGAACGGTAACACGTAGTCTACTATACGACTACAAGGTTTATATATTACTTTATGTAGCGCTCTCCTCGTGCATTTATATTTTGTAAAATATAATTTAGTAAAACTATGTAGCAAACGTATGTAATACAACGTATAAAATGAAAATCACATTGTATTACGCCATGTGATTAAGAAATAAATAGTTACAACACCAATTGCAACTTAAAGATTAGGACATTTTTCATCTAGACCGCCTACTGTATATGTTTTATAGCGTTGACAAATGAATTTGGTCGTTACTTTTTGCTTTTTAAACAATTAATAAAATTTTTTGTATGTGCCAAAATGCACGAGGTAACTAGCGTTGTGAAAACCGTATATTTATTTTTTCAGTCAAACATATGAGCAGACGCATTAATTTTGTAGAGTTTAAAGATTTAGCCGCTTTTAACTCCACAAAACTAATGCGCCTGTTCATATGTTTCAAACAATATCATACTATTCCTACATCAGCAGTTAGAATAGGCTATTTATATGCAGCGTAGTCAGGGAAGAAGTATATGTAATAGTCTACATTATAGAACACGTTCTACGTTTGCATACTTTAGAGTTTAAAATGGCTTATAGGCATGAATCAGCAAAGGTTAATTCGAATTCAAAACAGGTGCACGTTCAAAGGCATCAGCACCATGCTTGTCATACAGAAATACGAGCTATACAGTAACACGACTGCACAGGACACGCGAAATATTATTACTTTCAGATTTTTATCGATTTTATTTCCTATCTTTATTCGATTACGACGTGTGATATTGGTACTTATACTCTTAGTGAAAATATATATGTATATAGATACCTAAAGTTACAACGATACTTGAAAAGATCTTAGGTACAAATCCGATTGTGTTTAGATCTCTCTCGTATCTCGAAACAATTTATCTATTATAATATGCTTTTGTTTTTTTTAAGAATAAAGTCCAGCAACAAAATGATAATTACGAAAGAACTAACTATCTAAGTCATTAGTCGCTATAATGATTCATATTTGGCAAACGAATACATAGATTTCTAATTTATATCATTAACTCAGTACACTAACTTAACCGGTTCGAAACGGGCTTTGAAATAGTGAAGTTAGCGGTTAAGTAAGAATCGCATAACTTTTGTATCTACAATTTAGTAATACTTTAAAATGTATTAGTGATAACGTGATATTTATATGATAACTAAATAAAAATAATAAGCATGCAGAGTTGACAGCAAAATATTAGAGTTATATAGGCCTTATATTAAGTTTTTAATATATTAAAAATAAAGCCAATTGAACTTATGAATGAGGTGTTGTTCTAAATAAAAATCTATATTTAATAAAAAATCTTCATAGGGTTGCCGTCTGACCTTCATAAAAGAATATGGTATAATATGTTCGTATTAGGTATCAAGATTTAAACGAAAAGTTTAATGATGTTTATAAATAAAGAGTAAAATAATATTTTTCACTTTTTTATTGTTTATCGTACGTACCGTTTAACTAGAAAACTAATATTTCTTAATGAAAAGATGGCAACCCTGATTTACAAACTGTATGACTTGATTTTAAATGTACATATTATGTTAATTAAACACACGACATACGCATCATATAGCAAGACATGTATCGCATTCACATGCTAATAACAAAATTTTAAATACCAGTAGGGTAGGTGTTCCTGTATCGATGACATTGCCGTTACTCACCTGAAACAAAATAATTTATCGTCACTATTTTGGAACAAAGTAAATCTGTGAAAATATTCAACATTTTTTTTAGGTAACATAATCGTCAAAACAATATAAGAACTACTTATGTTTAGAATCTTAAAAATGTATAATATGCTATTTAGAGGACGGGTAATGAGGCGCCACGTACAATGTTAACCATTAGCATGATGTATATTTAATCACTACTTATAAACAAAAATATTTTTGTCTTTACAAATGACTGACAAAAGATGTAAAAGAAATTCAGACAATTTTCATTTCGAACTACAAGTACAGTACTTTTAATATAATTCTCGTTTACGCATTAAAATGTCAGGAATCAAAAAAGCTTCTACGTCATATTATATTGATTCAAAATGTAAGTCGATATGTCGTAATTAAATTCGTATTACGCACATGGATTGAACAGTGCACTTTAGTGTACGGTATTGCATTACTGGGCAATGGCTGTGGTTCGACGGGCATCGCTTCGGCCGCGAGCTCGACCACGCTGGCACCCGCCCAAATATTTTTCGTTTGCCCGCTAGAGACCGGGATAACTTGCCCTATTCACCTGAATCGGAATACATTTGCATCGCACCGAATTGTGAGAAAGTAAAACTATAGCCCAATCTATCAAAACTCTCTCGATATTGCGCTTGTCTTTTATTATTTCGCACTTGTATTTACAAATTGTAATATTAATTGATAGTTACATTCAAACACAGGGAAAAATGTAAGTGTGATGTCTTAATAAACACGAGTAGATAACAGTGAATATACATAAATATAGATAACCCTAGGGGTCAAATAAGCTAATCATCCTCGGTCTACATTTAATATTATTTATCTGCGTACAAAAACTTTAGAACGAAGAAAATAGTAAACGTCGTCGAATAGAGCGTATCTGTAAACTAAAGTAATTTTGATTTACAAACATTATAATATACCACTTGTATATAATATAGACAAGATACAGAGCAGCTGTTAACACGGCAACAAGAATCTATGCATATAAAATTATTTGTATTATTATAAACTATGTACCCTATACACACATTATCAAAAAATAATATTGTTTTAATATTTCACTGTTAAGTGGATAACTAATACCGTATTAAGAGGTTTGTAAGGAGTTTTTTCCTAACTAAAAATATATTAATATGATTGTTGGATGATAAGCGGGAAAATAATATTTTCTATATTAAAATTTTAATGCCATGGCATAATGTTTTCCATTAATTATTTTACTTTTTGTTCTGTTATAAAAAAAAAAAAAAAAAACATTTCTTTTAATTATACATAAGCAAAAACTATGAATTGAATACAAATAAGGATATCCGTATACCGTTTATTGAGGTTCGCGAATGAAAGTATATTTTGACAATCTCTTCAACCTTGTATGTGGTATTAACTATTTGCACAATATTTAACGAATTTCACAATAACAATGAAGACCAAGCGAACGTAAAGTAGGTAACCATAAACCCGTTTGGTTTGATTCATACGATGAAAAATAATTTTAGTTTAAGTGGCGATATTGTTATTTTACAAGTGACGTTGTATTGTGTGAATTTAAGAATTACGCATATTATGATATATACTATAGAAATATTTATTCGTCATATTTCTATCATACAGGATTTTTTTCTGAATTCTATCCTATTATATGTATATTCTTCAGTGTGCCCTGACATCGTTTGTCTATAAGTTAATATCCAAAAATAATCATCAATAAATAAGTTGCAATTATGACTAAACCTTATATACAATGTAACGTTTTACGTTTTACATTTCTTTTAGCTACAGATGATAACTGTGTCAAAGTATAACACATTTATCATCAGTAGCTAAGTTTGAACGTCTGCTCTTATACATTCCTAGCATATGTTACAGTATCTATTTAATATAGAAAAGTTAATAAAGTGAAATATTTTGTTTTATTTTAAATTCATAACCAAATAAGTAATGTGTTTGCAACATTTTTGATAATTGTTTGAATAATTGAGCGTTTATAAAAATAAAAAAAAACAATATTGAGAAGCGTTGACACCCTCCTGTTCAGACATAAAGCTAATTATAATATTAATTAGACGTTGTAAATCTTAGTTGGCGGGCAGTTATTAATACAAATACAGGTACCAGATGCAGACTTCTCTTGAAAGATGAAGTGCGGCACTACATAAACAGTGCCGAGCCGAGTTTGATGCAAAACGAGTAATTTCTATTATGGAATGTACTACGAAACTGGTTTAAATATAAACAATACACATTACTAAAATAATTATTTATAAAAGCATATTGCTAGTAGGTATATGAAATACATATCGAAGATCTTTAGACCTCCCGATATTAAGCCATCACTGTAGTTGTTTTATTGTTCATGTTCCATTCATTATATTGTATTTTATTTATTATAATTATCAATGTTAGTCTACAATTTATAGCTAAGATAAAATTTTCGAAACAGACTTGCATCGATATCGGCACCAGTTTAAAAATTGTGACTTGAAACAAGTTTTAGTCTTAACTAACAAGACTAGTGGTGGCGTACACAATTCACCACAATCGCAGTTATTGAATGTAAAAACTTTGGCTGCGGTATCCGTAGCTTTTGCTTACGCTTGCGCACGATTAACTTGCCAACAGGTATTTACCAACTGGTTCGCCTTCAAATGCCACATGCAATACTATGAACACGATACGAAATTGTTGTGGATTGATATCCTCAAATAAAACTGCCAAAACGACACGAGTGCAGCGCAGCGTGTTCAAACAAAATAACATGGACCAACCGCGCGCACTTACTCAACATTTGCGATATCTCTAACTGTGAGTGTTTAGGTTTTTGTACTAACATTAAGATTGACTGTCCGTCGATAAATGAAATTAATTTAATGAAAATTTAATGTAGCACATTAATAGATATTTTATAAATGAATCCTTTAATATTTTGCAAATGAATCCTTTGGGATCTAATTTTTTTTTAAGGCTTAGTTATATAAAACCTTATTTTTAGCTATTTCTATTACACGTAATTTTCTTATGTCTTCCTTTAAATAATGCATTGAATTAAAAATCGAATACAAAGCTATTAGACATAAAAATCTTGTTTCACTCAATCAATGGACCTGATGACCTCGTTATCTGTGTGTAAACAACAAACAATGCCTTTACATTTAATGAACAAAGATTAGTGCAGGAACACGCATCATAAAAACAGAGCAATAAAAGTTATCATTTCTCAAGTTGATTTATATTTGTGTACGTTTACTGGTTAAATATTATTGGTTTTTAAATATGATATTTTCCGTAAAATTAATGTATTGTACTTCACCGTATGCATATAATTATGTACAATTAAACTAATTATGTCAAACAAAAACTAATATTGTATCCAACATAGTCTTCACTTTATAATAGCTTGCATGTCTCAAATTACCATAACTTATATCGGTTTTTCGTTAATTTTTACCGACTTCAAAAAAGAAGACTTCTTAGTTGGTCAGGGATCAGGGACCAGGGACTTAGCTTCACTGATTTGGTTTATTCATATTTTGTTTTGAAAATGTCATACTTTTTGATTCTTACAATATAATTTTCATTATAATCGATTCAGTCGTTTAGTTTTATAGATATTTTCAAACTTTTACTGGAAAAAGTATGTCATCCAAGAAAACGAAATTACGTATTTTGCTCTTGAAGTTCGTTCTTTTTTTAAAACGTCGTGTATAATATACATTTTGATCAATACGTTAACAAAGTAGGAAAGAAAATTGCTATCATTAAGAACGGTCGACAAAACGATAAAAGGTACACTATAAGCTTAACGTGCTTAAAATGAGGAACGGTGGATTCGTAAAGGTTCCACAATATTATCGAATGCAGTTACAAATAATTTATATTGAGTAAAAAGTATGCGGAATGCTATTCCTCATTTGCTTATCTATACTAATATTATAAAGAGGAAAGATTTGTTTGTTTGTAATGAATAGGCTCCGAAACTATAGGGCCGATTTCAAAAATTCTTTCACCTTTGGAAAGCTACATTATCCCCGAGTAACATAAGCTATATTATATTTAAAAAAAAATAGGGATCATTACTAAAACTCTAATAATGTAACCCAATCGTCACTGGGGTACGGGGGGAGTCAATGTAATGTAATAAAATAAAGTGCCGCGAGTACATTAACAAAAACTATGAATAAAAAAATTCATTAAAAAAAATTCAAACTTCCTTTATAATTTTACATTTTTTTTTGTTTCGAAACCCGACGCAAAAAAGAAGGATGTATGTGTGTGTGCGTGCGTGCGTGTGTGCCTGCGTGTGTATGAATGTATGTACCCGTGCGAAGCCGGGGCGGGGCGCTAGTAAGTTATAAAAAAATACAAGAAACAGCCATGTATATAAACTTCTTATTCATTAAAAGAAATTGGCATTAAAACATTGTAATTATATCAATAGTCTTGAAAAGAAAACATGCCAGTATTTAAGATAAATTGAAATTTTTTAAAACAACAAATAAGAAAATTGCGTAGGACGCGGGATTCAAACTTCGAAGCGACATTACCGTCGGGAAGGAAGGTGGGTGGAAAACGACTATGTTTGATTAAAAACATTTTGTCAATTAGTACATATATTTTTTACGATAAATGTAAACTAGTAATAAATGATTTTAATTAATTATGATAATAATTTTTAAGTTTTCATTTGAAAATCCAGACATACACTAGCTACTCGTCTTTAATCTGTACAATGGCGGAACAGGTTAAGTAAATCTTAGCAGATTATTAGACCTTATTTTTTTAAAGTTTTCTGTTGCTAAAGTATTTATACCCTGAGATTAGCGCGTTGAAAAACAAACTATCAGCCTTATAATATGATATCATCATATATGCGTATAATGATAGATGTCAAAATACATTCATATACATACGTAACTCACACGTACAGGTAGATATAAGTGTATATACAAAATGTATGTGTTACGTACCTTTTGCAACATGCCTGCGGTAATGTCGTTTAAAATATAATGATTTATTTCTTATATGAGTAATTACTAGTACAGTTATTTACTAGTTTAACCTAAAACGTTTCCGGGAGTTGAGATAATTGGTGATCTTAAAGATTTTGACATACATTTTCCGAAATTCTACTGTACCAGCTCGTATCTTTGCCGGACGAGCAATATTTAGGAAATAAAAAAATATATAGGAAAATTGTTAATTTAATTACTATTTAAGCACCAAATGACTATCATATGCTGTTAATTTGTAATGTAGTGAATCGTAAGGTTTTAGACGTGATCGCTAACCAATTAATTACATATTTTACCTAATGCAATATATGACTATATTATGAATATTAGATACCGATATTGTGAGTATGACTGACTTTGTTATTATTACTGAAGAGTGTATAAATTATATTACTAATGTTATATGTGTAAATATACATAAATACTCATACATATAAGCCATTTTTATAAAGCGTGAAAGTATATTTACAATGTTTTTGCTTGGTAGATATAGTTTTTCAAGTTTAAAATAAATAACAAAAATATTGTTTTAGAATATAAGAAATCGATAAGACGTTAATAATTACATAACTGTTAGGTTATTCCTATCGTTTAAAAAGACAATAATAATATCTTTGAAAAAGTTATCTTTGAAAAACTGTTCAACAGTTTCATGCATAAATGCATTAATAGACGGTTTACTGCAAAAACGAACTATTATGTCAGGCTTTGAAACACATTCTTCTATCAGTCCAAGTACATGATATGCAGAACGGTGCAGTACTACAATAGCTGTAAGTAATTTACCACTGTTACTACTCATCAAATAAAAATTTTGGCACACATGTGGATATTGTTTGCCTACGTCTATTTTAGGCAAAACATTGTTTTAATTTGAACACCATATCTTTTTGACGAATGACTCCTATTAGCGAAAATTTCCATAGCATAAGTTTTTGCAAAGCGCGGAACAAAATATCAATGTAACAAATGAATAACTATATCAATATGCATGTCTGTTACTTCGAAATTATACTATTACTGATTAATGAATTTAAAATAAAGAATCGGAATAGTTGTAGCTCACATCCTAGTTTAATACATAGACTACTATGTACGAGACTAGGCCATTTTCATCTTATGAGTGAAGCCACAACTACTAATGTACTTGGAAAAATTGTCGATATTAAATCTATAATATACAATGGCCAAGGCTATTCTATATGTAAATAGTAATTTAACAGCAAGTTTTAAATAGTATTATACTGTGGTTGGGGAATGCAAGTGGTATATAAGAGTAGCTACTTATATCGCCGTCAGTCGTGATACGATAGTGTTTAGTTCGGAATCCACGACTACTGTTGGACTTTTGCCAATATGTAAAATGATTTTTGGGAACATAAACGTGGACATAATATACCCATAAAGAAGCTACTTAAAGTATTATAAATAAAAGTATAATTCAATGCAACGATAAGAATATAATATTATACGAAGTGTATTTTTTCTTGTCTATAATTTTATAAAAAAAAAAAGAGTTAAATATTTTTTGTTTTCTATTTGAAATATGTACATCTATCTTAAACGGTGAGAAAGATTACGTATCCTACTATAGAATATAAATATTAGAAATGTGAAAGTAACATTTATGTGCGCTGTCTGTTTTTTACCTTGTCATGTCAAGTCCTTAAAGGCCTTGAAGGCTAAATAAAGATGAAGTTTCTATAGACAAGCCATAATTTCTCAAATAAGCTATTGTATTGTGGGCACAAACTTGTAGTATATTCGTTAGAAAACATAAACCACAGATTAATAAAACACCAATATCGAGCAATAAAGTTAGTAAGATATGATGCCGCTTATCAATTCTCGGCGTCGCTATTAAAGTTATTGTTCGTGAAAAGCAACGAATGCCAAACCGCGGCTTAAATACAAAGAAGGAAGTAAACAGAACAAGTGGTTAATAAACCGCGAGCAGCGTTAAAGCGCCACAAAAAACATTCAAACGATTATCGTCTACGCCTAGATATGAAGAAAGCGGAGATGAAACTCTGTAATACATTGTCAATGGCGTGGAATTAATGAAATCATAGTTTAAGACAAAGCAATGAAGTATGAAACGAACATGTTTTTTGTCCGATGACTGAAAATGCAAAAGAGACCGGAGCGTAAGCTTGCGAATTTAGCGTAAGCATTTTTTGTTTTACCACTCCTAAAGCACTCTTAAGGTAAGAGTAAAGTAAATAAAATTTACCTATGCACTTTTGCTTTTACTTTTGGCATTTACATTTAACTTTGCTAGTATTTTTACGTAAACTAACACACTGGTGCTTACTCAAAGTTTACTGATCGTCCGTCAATACGTAGGCTGGTAGACAAATGAACATCTCTGCTCCGGTGCGCAAAAATGTACACAAAGAAAGTAGGTGGCACACTCATTTCGCCGGGTGGCATTACATAATGTCACGAACACTATCCCTGCTCGAGGTGTACAGGTACACATATGAAATGTGCTGCTACCGTATCATTAGTGCTAAAGGAATGGATGGATGTTCGTTCCAGACATGTTAATCTATACTAATTCCATATTAATATTATTAATGTAAAAGTAACTGTATTTTTCCGTTTGTTACCTTTTCACGCCTAAATCGTAGAATTAATTGATGTATTTTGGTATACCTAGTGATAGATTAAACCTTAGAGGTCATAGGTTTTGTCCTGAAACTAAAATTTGAAGACAATGAAATAGGGAATAAAAGTTTAAATGGAAAACCCATTATTTCTTAAGTTGTGTACTAAAAGTTTATTATAAAACTGCTTATAGTATACAGTTCAAATAAATAAACGAATAGGTTGTTTAAAATAATTACTCTACGCAGACCAGTTTCATTTTAGTCGAGTTACTATAAAACTAAAAACATAAATATATTTATTCTATTTAAACGTAAACATTTGTGATACTAGTAAGTCCCCGCAACTTCGTCTGAGTAGAATAATTATTTTGAGTAGCCTATTTCTTTGAGAAATTATTAGTTCCCTGTACAAACTTTCAGCGCATTTCACGGTTTATTTTTGCGACAAAAAGTAGCTTACATCTTTCTCCAAAGTCCAATCTATATCTATCATAAGATTGATGGTAATTGGTTACTATATTTCATTATATTAAAAAATATGCCGAAATAAAAACCTGATCTCTCTCTGTCTCTGTTTCAACGGGAATATTTCCACTACGAACGTTTTACCCTCATTGTGTATAAAACACTACCACTTCATACAGAATTCATTCAAACTTCAAAGAGATAGGTTAAAAGTTTAAATCTATTCTATAGTAAAAGTCACAATAAAAATGATTTGTTAAAGAGCTTTCATCGTCTCCCATCCTCTTGAATAAAATGATTTTTCTTTCTTTGATGTTCTTAGAAAACGAAATAACAAATTATTACTTGATCAAATTAAGTTCCGTCGAAGGTCTTTAAATAGCGGGTAAGTCATTTTCTCGTTTTACCTTCAAAGTTCGAAACGAGCGAAATAAGTAAGTCATTAATAGTCGCAACGAGAGCCGTTGTGTTACGAGCATTAAATTAATTTGTAACTTTCTCGAAGCGAACACAACAATGAAACCCGCCATTAAAACGGGCTGCGATCCGTTCTGAGGATCCGACAAACGAATTATGAGGGAAACAAGTAAAAGCTTTTCACGTAATTTTACGGCGAGCCCACATCAGAAGACCTTACATTACCAGCTTTGTATTTGTATGGTACAAATAATAACAATTAGAACAAAATTGATGTTCAATATTATTTCAGCTTCATTAGGTTTTACCTAAAATCACACAAGAAACTCATGTGCTGTTACGTTATGAAATAACGTAACTCACATAATGACTTTAGTAAATGGTTAAGATAAATTTTTAATAACTATAACATCAATCAAAATATTCATAGGCCTCCTCTACTCGATAGAACGTGCATGTATCATTGTAAGGTTTTTATAAAAAGCAGTTGAGGTTCAGAAAAGATTAAACGTTGAAAAATAACTACCTACATACTGCAATATTTCCTTAGTATCCTAGTAAAGAATTAAGTAAAACTACTTTAATGACAAGTAATTAATTAACCACGATAAGTGTGTACCATGTGTAGTGGTGAACCAATTTATCAAGCAGATGTGCATAACATGAATTACACAAAAGGACCGCACAAATAAGTAAAACGAGTTTGTTAAAGGAAAATAGGAGAATATTTGTAATATTTTTTTTCTATTTCTAGATTTTAATTTAATCACTTGATGTCTTACGATTAAAAAATAATTGTACAATTCCGAAATTATTTATTTTTTACTATACTATCTTATTTATATTCACAACATTTAATCGTTTAATGTTGAATTAAAGTGATTGATGAATTGTAACAAAAAACCACCGTTATAAAATACTCGTAATATTAGCATACTTTATCATTCACAGCGTTCGTATGCAAAAAAAAACGTTAGTATGTTACAATGAAAATAAAAATTGCCCATTGACCCTTTTCGACTTCGTAAAGTAACTATAAAGTTTTTTATAAGTTAATTTTTAATATACGCATATTTAATTCATTCATTATTTAAGACTTAGTAGCCCAACGGACGCTCTCACGTCTAACTTTTAGAATTATATGCCTATTTTTCTATCCTGTGAAAACAATACTTTTTTTTCCGAATGAAAGCTACCACCACCCCATCTCCTGTTTTGTGCTCCTGACACACGTTACTAAATTTGTAGATCATGTTTTCATTTATAATATCAGTTAGGATTATTCACAAGTCATTAGCCACAATTCTTTTACGCATTTTACAATTAGATAAATAAAACCTACTTTATTAAAGAAAGTTATTTAAACTATTAATTTATCGTTATCTAATTACAAATAAAAATGTTATTTATGTTAATAATCAGTTAAGTTCTTGATAGAAAAACATCTTTTTTAGCGTTATTTTTTAGCATTCGGTATTATTTTCTACGCATATAATACCTAAACTTATCAGTTTTGTTCATTTCATAATTCGCCAGAAAAACAGTGTTATGTTTTATCATAACGAAATACAAAAAAAAAAAACGTCTATGTATGAATGGATCCGGTACTATAAGCAATTACTAAGACATGATCAGTTTGAAATTTAATCAAGTTTACGATGAAAACGGACAATTGGATACAACGCGGAAAATCTGGTATGATTTACCGTGGCGTTTTAAAAAGCGAGACTCAGTTAGAAAGTGCATGTAATAGAGGAACATTAGAGCTCAACGTCCGTTGAACAGTGTAATTGAAGACTCGTACGACGTCACAAACACGCACCGGTAATATGCAAGCAACAAGACATGATTACTCGATTTGTTCGGCCCCTATATTGCAGAACACTGTGCTACTTTTATATAATGAAGTTCGTAGCATCTATAATGGTACGCTTTACTATTCTGTCGTAAGAAGTAAAATTTCTACGACAAAACATTTCTTATTTAATAGTAAGAATATCTTGTAATAATCTCTTTGACATTGTCATTCACCTCGATGGTAATAATGACCTTGTTTACAATAAACACCGCGTAACAATATATTACTTATCTGCATAGCCAATCGTGAATAATTTACAAATTATAATTTGATATATTTGCAAACCGAGAATAAAATACGCTCTAACGATAGTCTCGCGCGGTGATTTTATTTAAGAAACTATATTTAAAATTTGTGTATTGAATGTTTACCCTTTTTAAAATAGCAGAGACCAAGTTACAGATCCATCATTTGAAGGCATTTTACTCAATGTAATTATATATATTATTATGTAAAGACTAGCGAGCCCCGGACGTTTTCTTAGAATTGTTTAACAATGGCTACCTGCAACAATTACAAAATTCAACGGTTCCTGGGCAGGTAGCCGGCTGAACTGAAGTTATCGCGTCCGTGAACCCAAAATACGGACAAAGGGCGTTATGAGAATAATTTGTCCGTATTACAGTCTGCATCATGTTCACCTTGAAGTTGTGAACCAGTTCCTATAATCTTCTCAACCATTCCTTACTATTGTTATCAGAATTCTTTAATAATTTAAAACCCGAAAACAGTTTTAATATTGTTTATAATTTTATCTATAATATTTCACACATTGTATTTCTATGACGAGGTATGTTGATGTGTTTATTATTTATAAAGCATGGAAAATATTAAGATAACACGAAAACAGTCCAAATTTATTCAGTTTTAGAATTCCATAATGAATAAATAGATACATTACACATAGTTTGAATTGAGTTTTTGAATTTTAATATTAGCAATATTTCTGAATTATTTCATACATTAGTAGCTTACTGACGCATTCCGTCTGTTAATTTTTGTTATGTGATTTCGCAAAAACATTCTCGAAAAAAATAATAAGTTATCATTTTCAACCCTTAAAAACTATTTATAAAAAATATTTTTCAAGATGAGTTTTTTGCTATGACACAAATGAGAAAATACGTAATAAATTGTAATTTAAATCCTTCCATTTATTATAAACGAGAAAAGGGATGGAAGATGGTTGTGGATCGATGTTTATTACTCTTTCACATGAGAACTATAGCTAAAACTATAACTTTTCGATGTTTATAAAACATCATGGTAATATAAGTTAATATATCAGAAGGGCACATAAGCTACAATTTGTTCACATATTGAGGGATTTTGTCAAATAATACCAATATCAGTGTCAAGAAAGAAGCATCCATTTTCCTACGCAGACAGAGTCGCAGATGGAAGATAGTATAAATATGATATTTTATTTACGCTAACTGTTTTTATTGTAACCGTACTGGTTACTCGCAACTGAGTAACAAACGTAATC
Source organism: Hypolimnas misippus (assembly GCA_037950945.1). NCBI lineage: Eukaryota > Metazoa > Arthropoda > Insecta > Lepidoptera > Nymphalidae > Hypolimnas > Hypolimnas misippus. The sequence continues at coordinate 7,293,655 of JBBEEQ010000024.1, forward strand.
ACAAATAGAAACCAATTCCCTAAAGTATTTATTATTGTTTATTATATTTTAATCTAAAACTATACCTACTACTAACTTATTTTAATATATAATTAAAAATAATAAAAATATATATGTATGTATATAATATGCATATGCCTATAATGATTTTGTACTTTTGGAGTTTATTGCGCAAACACGAAAGTCAGTCTTTATTATACTGCTATTTTATCTAGGTTGTACTGTATGTATCTACTATAATGTACGCTATATATTCTATACTAATATATGAAGCTGAAGAGTTTGTTTAAATAGCCTCCTTATTGATTCCTCAATACTTGACTTGAAAACACCTTTGTAACTATAAACATATCTACAAATCTGGGAAGCACTCAAATATATGGCACAACTGAAAAACATCTTTTTTTACCACTAACAGATGTATTTAATTTTTATTCTATTTTAAATTGTAATTGATGAATATTTAAGATTGACATCACTATAAACTACTTGTGATGACACTATTTAGACCACAGATGTTATTATTACAGTATTTTAACTATCTTCCCACGGTGCGTCTTTTCGACTACGAACTGAAACCCGGGCCGTTGCAGGTGTGAGGGGCGCGACTGCGAAATGCGGGCTGTGGGTCTGATTCCCACATGTGTTCTTAATTCTTAATAAGGATTGATAATTTAGACTTGGGTTTAACTAATAAAAAAAACTATAAATATCCATTATATTGCATTGTAAGTGAAATAAACTTCGTTGAGATGACCAATACAGTCATTAAAACTAGAGAATAGAAATTGTTTATTTGAATTTTAGAAACCGTTGTAGATTGATTTGTTTGACATTTAAACAGAGAATATATTGAAAAATTATATTTTAATTTATAACGCGATAAACTTAATATCTCTCAGCCAGTTGAAGTTTGTGTTACATAGCCTGTATGTTAAGGAATGTTATAAAATTATATAACAACGTACTACGATTCACAGCGACTAAAAATCAACAAAAGACGCAGGAGAAACCGCGAGGGACAGCTAGTTTAGTACTTAAGATAAAAAGAAAGAAAGGTAAAACTTATAACACCAAGTTTTCGACTTCGGAAAGTAATTGTTTCTCTCCAGGGCAAGGCTATTCGTTTGTATTAACAAGTTTTTGAAGTTTTCAATAAATGAATTGACACTGTATATTTAAAACCCTCAATAGTTAAGGGGGTTTTAATATATAACAGCGAAATTTTAAGAGTAACTATCACATTTTTGGTCGATTCTTCATCTATATTCCAAACCAAAATCTACATTAAAAAAAACGCTGGTTTTTTTCATTTTTAATTCATTTCAATATTTTTTGTTTTGACGAATTAAACGTGCCTGTAAAAGACAAATTGAATAAAATACATTATGAGTTTTTAAGCATTCGTTGTTCATAACGGTATTTTATGTAAAAAGTAAAAAAAAACCGGCCTAAAACCGTTGCAAGTAGTAATCTAGCATATATATATATATATATATATATATATATATATATATATATATATATATATATATATATATATATATATGTAACCGTTGAATTGCATACATAGCTACTACCACGCGTCATAGATTATGCTCCAATAACTTTTATATTATGAAATTATTATTTACAATTACACAGGAGGAATGCGATAAGCTTAGGTTTTATGATAACAAGATCATTTTAATTTTTATTATAGAAATTTTGTTTCGAAAAAATTAAAATAAGGTTGGGCATTAAAATTTAAATTTTAGCTTTCGTTATGAAGGTAACAATAGAACATCGTCAGTTACGATAACTAACGGCTAAGGAAATTATAAAGTTGTTACCCAGGTGATTAATTTAGCTTTTGTGTTAGTTCCATTTATTGTAACCAATTAACAGTTCAATGAGTTTAAATTGTCGCTCTATCTCTATCTAATGTAAGAGGACCGTCAATTATATTTCAATGTCTTTGAATCGAAAACAACAATTCGAGCAGGAGTAAATTCAATGAATTTTGGCATACGAGTAAAATAATCTTACTGCGTCAGAATGTCGAAAATGTATATTTATTTTATCGCATATATATTTAAGTAGACAAAGAAAAATTAAAAATAATACTTTTACAGTTTCATATTTTAATTATTTATTCGCTATTATTAGTATATAGTTAGGATTAATCAGATATATCTACCTTTTTTGTAATGATTAATACGTCTTGATCAATCATTTTCGTTTGATAGATACTAACAAGTCATTTTATTTTTAATGAAGAGGCGTGTTCTGATTTAATTATTTTATTCACGAAATAATTTATCACAATATCACTAACATTCCCTTGTTTAGAATGATATTTTCATCCTCCGAACTGCTCAAACAGCTCGCGAGGGGTGACGGAGATAAAAATACCGCATGCGCTAAATAAACAAAATTACAAAGCGTTTCAGATTCAGATCACCAATTCGTGTTCATTTATCTGAGGTATTTTTTTTTATTATTATTTCACGCAAAGTAATTATTTTATAATTAAATTTAGGCTTCTGCGCTTGTGCTTGCTTCTTAAATTTAGGCTAGCTGCTTCTAGTTTTATTTTGATATATATGATTTTTTTTACGCGTGCAAAATTGCCCTTATATAGAAAGAAACAGCATTATTATAGTTTCATACGCGGTTCAATGTCACAACAATGGATTGGCTGATTGTGTTATTTACGGCCACCTCAAATTGTTATAAACAAAATACTTAGGAGTATTACTTTTTATAAATTTAAAAGAATGTGTTTATTAAAAGAATTAATCACTATTACAATAATAAGAATATATACAACGATAATTTAACACTATTAATAAAGATTTGTTGCCTTTGAATGAAAACGACTATACATTTACAATGCTATTGTGTGTATTTATGTAGTCGTAGTGGCTTGGTAGTAACATCTATAGCAAATCTGCAACAAACTTCACTCCACACTGTAGTCTATTGTTTTAGTACAGATTTTGGTATGTATTACTGTACCTAAACCGTCTGCGACGTTTATTACGCCTTACATTGAATTTTAAGAATCAATTTAAACAAATAACAATATCTTCGCTTTGTAAGCAAGTCATGTTCATAAGTAACGCCATGCGTCAAAATATATTTTAAGCAATTTAATACTTAAGTAAAGAAATAATATTCCTAAATCTAATATCACGCACTTCATATATTCTTTAAACGACATACATTTGGATCAAGTTAATTTAAATAGATGGAAATACTCACAGGATAGTACATCCCCTGCGGCGGCAAAAAAAAGGCCCCTGAACCCCACAGCTTGCCGTTTATATTTACTTTATGTTTCACAAAAATACACTCAACGAACGCCACTCAACTGGGCGTTAACTCCACACCACTACTTTTATAAACTCGAGGTAATCATGAGTATTAAAAATATTAACAGTGAATAGATGAACAATTTGTAAAATTTTAGGTTATGTAGATATAGCGCGGAGGAACGCGCTATAGCACTGAAAGCGGTTGACGTCGATGTGCAACAACGAACAGGCGCGCGTGGCGGCGACTTAACGAACCCATGCGAACCGCCATCTGTGAGAAAGGGACGAAATGATTTTCCGAGTGGACTCGGATGTTTAACTGCGAATAGGCCATCTCGTTCTATCATGTTAAACACTAGATAACAAACTGCTATATTCGGAGTTTTAACTTAGTTGAATCAAGAAGGTTAATTGTTACTGTCAATACAGCTTCTATAATTATGAGTCTACAATAATAAAGATCTAATAATCATTAGTTTTATTTTTCGAAATATGTACTCGTTATTCAAAGCTAAGCGTATTTTTACTGCGTGGATAGATATGTACCTTACATCCTAGTTTGGATAAGATTTTAAACCAAATTGTAGTTTTAGTCACAAAGAGCGTGCAATTGTTTACGATTTTTTAATATAGAAATGAGCGAGAAACTTAGCAACTAAACTCTCCTTTGTATGTCCTTGTCGTTTAGCCGAGAGGGCTTCGGATCAATGAATTGCTCCCGGGCCCCCCGGTCCGAGCGTCATCCCAACTTGTGTGCTCTGCGCTCCCTCTTATTTTGTAGCAATTTGTTCTCACACATACAAATATTTTAAAGCAAAACAAATATTTAAAACATTCAAGATTAAGAATGTATTAATTCAGGTAAGTGAGTCAATGCAACTACGCATGTTATTGTTATCATCGGCATTTCGAAATGAACATAACCACATAGGGTGCAATCTTCATTAATATAATACTGTTCATAAAATAAATTAAGAGTAACAATCTATGCGCGACTACCTGTCTAAATCTAAATTGTACCTTATCTTTATTTTTATTGTTGATATTATGTATGTATGCAAAAATACTAATTTTAAAACTGATTGTTGCTAATAAAAATAATTATTACAATAATTAGAATAATTACAGTACAAGCATTAACATTTTATCCCTCAATTTAATGTACATTTTTTTAATCAAATAAATAACATTATATTAATGTTCGATAGCTACCATCTAGTAATGTTTCATACTTTTCGAAGGGCTTAAAATCGTTACAATATTAGATACTCATACTCCATAGGGATTTTTGGAGGAACAAACTGTTTCTTGTTAATCATTGAACGTTAAATTAATTTGATAGGATGTAGTTATTTTAATTATTTTTAAAAATTTTAAATAAGACTAGAAATAGTCCTGTCGTCATTACCTTTAACACAAACATTTCTATATTTGGCATTTGGTTGATGTAGAAACTTGTACAATTTTACATTTATTACAAACTATTAAACACGGTTTTTATTATAAACGCCGTTGGATAAAATTTATATCGACATATAATAATAAATATACATATATTTACTATTTCTTCCCTTTCTATATTTAAAATAAAATTAGAATTACATGAATTTTTTTTATAAGATAATATATTGATGAATATAAAAATTCATTACTTCGACACTAAGCGCCATTAAAGTATAAAGCGCCATCTAGTAACAGGGAGTGTAAAATATAATACAGCGCACTCTAGTGTAATAAATTATGAACTAATTATTATCGTTATAGTTTACAATAGTTTCCGCTAGGTATTGCTAGGTATCGACACTCACTTATAAAAATATAAAAAAATGATAGTCTAACCAGGAATTGATAATAAATAATACTAGGGATATTTATTACTAAACCGAATATATTACATATAATCGAGAAACTAGAGAAATAATAGGTGTAATATAACAAAACAGACAGACACGTTTTAAAACAAGTTTAATATAAACAGAATTGAATTCAATTTGATACGGGATTTCGTTTGCAGGGATGCCATACCAATTCCAGTTATTTATAATTAAAAACTAAATTACCTTACAGATTTTTATAAAAGTTCTATGGGACCTATCTGTAACTTTATCTTTTCCAATAAAAATAAAAGGTAAAAAATGACGGTGTTCTTAGGTAAAAAATAAACATGCTACATTTTTTGGGTCGGTTGAAAATGCAATATTATAGCTATAATATTCGTTCTTTTAAAAGCTCCTTTAACCGACTCCCAGGAAGTAGAACGTTCTCAATTGGTCTAAAGGTGTTTCATAAAAAATAAATGTTGATACAAAACACCAGCACACAATATTTTTCGAAATGGTTAAATATTTTAAACATAAATATGTAGTTCAAACTGATAAAATATTCCTATGAAATTATTATTTTTTTTTAGAAAATATTTTATTACCTAAATAATTAATTAGTTACTTAGCATCAAATATGATTAAGTTAAAAATAGGATAACAATATAGTATTAATATATTTTACAGCTTACCCAAATACAGTTATTTATATACTCCCAATCTTGATACCATTCTATTAATAAAAGATACTTTACTTTCATGATATTGATAATCAATTATTACTTATGTAATGAAGTTTAATAAACATTTTATTCTAATATTATTAACTTTAGCAGTTAATGTGTTTTTAAAAATAAAACCGGTCGCCTTAAGTTTATTTTGAAATTAGAATTGTTTTAACAGTATAGGGTTTAAACATTGTTTTTTTTTAAACTTAAACGGTGATTAGGTATAACTTACAAAGCTTATGTAAAATAATAGTTGTGTTATTAGATTCATTACGTAAATAAATATATTTTAACATAATTTTATTTGTCCATGATATTAATATAAAAAAATTTAAAGCTTTGCATGTTTTTTTTTGCAGATTCCAGATTTTCGAGTGAATTAAACTTTTTACAGCCAAGATAACCAAGCGTTGGTAAATTTTACTCTGTTACAAAACTGACTCTCATATTATAAATAAAGCAATAGGCTTATACAAACTTTTAAACTCTATGACAACTTTAATGCTTTACCAATATTTAAATTGAGGTGTATCATAGTTAAATAAAATATGTAACTTTTCAGCCGTATTAAATGTTTTCCAAAATTACATTACGTTTTACTACTACTTAAATACTTTGTAATGGGCTAAAAGTTGTATTATCGACGTAGCTATTTTTACTGCTTTCAGCATATACCCGTAAAATGTATTATAATGTAATAATAAATAAAATTTCGCACAAATATCTTTCTAGTTCAGGTAAAGTCTAACTGTAAGTCTAAGTGTAAGTCTAATGAATACAGCTCGTATACGGGCTGGCTCGATCGGGGCAGTACCTCACGCTCACAGAAGATCAGCGTGAAGTATCTCATGTAGCTGCATTTCGTACGGTGAGTGAGTCAGCCGGAAGCCTAACCCCCTTTCCCTTTTCCTTTTTTCCTATTTGCATTTAACCTTTATTCCTTTTTAGCTAGCGACACATTTGTGGCTCTTCTGGGTTACAAATGTCCATGGGCGGCGGTAAACACTTAACATCATGGTTCTCGCCTGCTCGTTGGTCAACTATTTTCTAAAAAATACTTATGGGTAGCGTACCTAATTGGGCCATTTTCTGTGCGATGTAACTAATTTTTAATTTATCATTTACCATAAATAATATCAGTAAAGTGCAAATCAAATTCGGGAATAATTTATTAAAACTGAAAATTAAAAAAAAATCCCGACAGTCTACTAGTACCAACACGATACCTCTGTCGTAAGTTGGTAAGAAGTCGTGTATCCTGCTGATCCTGGCTGCAGAATCAGACCAAGAATTTCATAATTTTACATAGTTATGTTGCATGTATAAGTGTTTAAAATTTTAGATCACATATATTTTAGAAAGTAAATCAAATACTTATTGTGCGTCTAAAATTCCTACTGCAGCTAAGAAAAAAAGAGCTCATGATTATGTAATGGCTAGTCCAATTTTGGTAGAAACCAAAATGACAAAGATGAAAATTTCAAAGAACCATCGCTAGAAAACTTTCTTTCAAATAACAAAAATTGCATCCAAATCGGTCTATCAGTTAAGAAGCTACGGTGCCACAAAGAAACACACATGATACTCATAGCGGTCAAACTTATAACCACCTTTTTTGCGGTGGGGGTTAAAAAGGCTTCAATTCCACGCATACCCTTGAGTCTCTCGTACTCCCACATGCTCGTGCTCACCCACACTTGTTAATAAATCTTACCGCACGCCTTACACATTTTTCTTATACGCTCCTTCAAATAGCCTACATATATATCTCCGAAGCCACAGCCTAAATTGGAAAAAAAGAAAAACACAAAAAAAAATACCTAGAAAAATGGTACAGGTTTTATAGAGAAAATAAATATTTTTAAAAATATTACAAATAAATCGATTTTAAACTTATTTGTAATATATGTCCTTTTTCTAACATGTAAAAGATTACTGTAACTTATTTAGGAAAAGAAACTTAGCTCCATTATTACTGTCGTGGACTTATTCACAAATATCCCTGAGATCTACAATTATTTTATAAAAAATCTGTTGTAGTATTTGCAACGATCGCCACAAAGAATGCAGTCGGTTGAAATTCTTAAATAGTCAACTAAGAAGCCTAGCCGGCCAGAGGAATACAAATAAAATTATATGTAGCTCAAAAACAAGATGCAACAAACAAGCAAATATAAATCACAATGCTTCACCTTTCCTCTTAAAGAGGAAACAAGCTAAAAATATCGCGCCTACATCGTGGTATCAAGCCTTAGACGAGTAGAATGAAAATAGTTGGAAATATAAAGTAAAAGTTTTCTAGTAGGTATAATATATTAATAATAATGATTTTGATAAAATATAAAAACGCATGAAACATAATTCTTTAAGAATGAGAAATGATAAGACAATGGTAATTAGTAGTGCCTTTAAAAAGTTTATTAACTACAAATTTTTATAACTTTATACTTTTTACTTGCGACGCTGGTTCGTGGTTTTTAACGACATTACACCACAAATTTTATAATTCTCGGCTTTTTCCTAATATGCATGTATTATAAATACATATTATATAAAACTGCGAATTTCTAAAGTCGTCAGTCTAAGTTTTTTAGCTTTCCTAGAATATAGTATCAATCGAAAGGGTTTGCTGAAAATAACTCGAAAAAAAAGTGACGACAATGTAAATTTAATATGGCGAACATCTAAAAATTGCGGAGTGAGCTTTTTATGCTTTTCTAGAACATGGGTATCAAATGAAATAACCTGCTTAAAATAACTCAAAAAATAAAATGGCGACGATCTAAATTCAATACGGCAAACTTTAAAAAAAAGCGGACTAAGTTTTTGTGCTTTCCTACAATATGGATAGCAAAGGAAAGGGCTTGCTAAAAATAACTCGAATAACAAAGTAACGACAATATAAATTAAATATGGTGAACTTCTAAAAATGATGGACTAAGTTTTTTATGCTTTCCTACAATACGGATATCAAATAAAAGGGCTTTCTAAAAATAATTCGAAAATGAAAGTGACGACAATCTAAATTTAATATGGCGACCTTCTAAAAGTGCCGGACTAAGTTTTTTATGCTTTCCTACAATATGGGTATCAAATGAAAGGGCTTGCTAAGAATAACTCGAAAAATAAAGTTGCTCCGTTGCTCCAATCCATCTAAAAGTTTGTTGTACTAGGATTAGTGAGGATTAAATTGCTCATATTTACGTACTTTTAAAAATTGGAAACTTAAAAATCAATCAGATTAACTCATTCGATTTACTACAGGTAAATGTCACGTCAGTACGTTATAGGTTGATAGTAAAACTTTTAAAGAAGAAGATTATGTTTTTTCTTTTTAGCGCATTTAAACAAATGCTTGATTTTTAAACATTTTTTACTTTAAATTTGGCTTACCATTCATCGAATTAAAATCATTGCAATTTGCCTTTTTTATATGAGAATCAATCGATCATTGTTATATAAACCATGAACGATTGCTTCTTCATATAAAGGATGATTAATTTGTCCTACCTGTTTACTACGTATTTGAGTTATCGGTTGTAATTTCTTTAAAGTATTTCTATAAAGTATACCCGGAGAGAAGTTATTTACTTCGAGATAAATTTGTTTAAATTTCTCTTTTACACGAATAAAACTTCTGTGTGTAAAATAAGTGGTAACAATGTTTAAGAAAAATTGATTATTTACCTATGTAAAACAATACTTTCATCATAATATAAAATTGTCACCTTGGTGGATTGGTGCCTAAATTTTTTATTTATAATGACCGGATTGTCTCTGCCTTTAAGGTGTGATCGAGGTCAGGCGTGACCTATCTCTACAACCGATGCATTTTTAATTATTTAATACTTAATACATTTATAATTTTTGAAGAACATCGTGAAGAATTTTGCGGAAATTAAAAATCAAAAACTGGAAACAAGACCATAAGTTGATTTAGTATGTAATTCTATATTTTGGTTATTAAGTTGTTTGTTTCTTTGTTACTTTGGCATTGCCATCCGATTGCGATAAAACTTTATCAACTTATTGTTTGCACTAGCGAAAAATTTGTAGCGTACAATTAACTTCCAGTAAGTGGCGCGCATGTCTTTCCGACCAGACAAAAAATAAGTTTAAGACGGTCGTCCGCTAGAACAAAATCGACAAAGCTAGTTCTAAATAAAATGTTGTTAGGAAACGACATAAATTCATTTTGCTTACTTTTATCTAACATTTTTCTCGGTAACACCAGGGTCTGCTTATTCTACTTCAGATATTGACAAAGAAGATACTGATTTTTATACAGAGCGATTGTCATCTGACCTCCGTAACACCTGGTGGCAAGATAGTGATTTTTAGACTAAAATACTCGTCTCTACCCGTCAATCCCCCTACAAGGATTAACGACCATTACCAGATTATTGTGATAACAACCGGGATCGACAGCGTTACGTGCTTTCCGAGGCACAATGGGGACATCCACAAAGAAAAACACTCAGATCCAGGAACAAATATTTAAATAAATACAAATATTTGCCCCGAGCGAGGATCGAACCTGCGATCGTCGCCGTTTTCTTACTGCAATTAATGTAAAAAAAATATAATTAACTATAATGTGTTTTATTATTTCAAGGATTTTTTTATTAAAGAAAAACAACATTTATAATATTAAATTAAGAAATGTTTAAACTTACGGTAAGTCTCAACGACGTTGAGGCCCGGTTCAAATGAGTGTCGGTGTGTAGCTCTGAATGTTTATAATCTCTTCTATGACGGCAACACACTTTTGATGCCAAGTGCTTTTAAGAGTGCAGGTCATATTAAGCACAGTCTCTTAAACACAATTTAATTATACAAGATTTTTAAGAAACACAAATCGTTAACTATTTCATAGTTAAACATGTATATTTTTTTACATTAATATCGTAGTGACACAAATTTAGTTTTGAAAATTGCTTGTTCAATTACCACAGAGCTGTCACGGCAGCGTGAAAGTTAAGTAAAGTTTGTTTATAGTTTCACACTATCATAGGTCAAAGCCGACAAATATAAATCATAGTACAGTAGGACGCCTATTAACTTCAAAAAACAATAATATTATATAATGAATTATATCTCCACGAAATATTTGTATATAGAATCTGTAGAATATGAAAGATTTTCATCAACACGTTATACCTAAAAGTACTTAAATCACTAACTTGAAATAGAATTAAAATTTTACATAATAAATTTTATATAAACAATAATTATACATATATTTTAACGCTAAAATATTACTTTCAAATTAGAATATTTTTGATTCATTTCACGGTTATTAAAATAATAGCTGGTGCTCGCGACTTCGTCTGCGATGTCAGTGATGCCTACGTCATATTATATAGCTATATGTATGGAAATTATCATCCCGACCGGTTTAAAATTGTCAAAGTTTCATACAAACTTTCATTCCCTCTTTTATCCCCTTGGGGTAAAATTTATCAAACTATTTTCTTAGCGGAAGCCTACGTCATAATATCTACCAGCATGTCAAATTTTAACCCGATCCGTCCAGTGGTTTGGGCTGTGCGTTGATTGATCACTATGTCAGTCAGTCACCTTTGAGTTACATATATTTAGATAGTAGAACAGGTTTGTTATCCGTTTGGTCACGATTATTTTCTGTACTTGATGCTGGACTCCTTCTCGAAACACCAAGAATAATGTCTATTTCTGTCCACGACATTAAAAAAAATAAACATACAAAAAAATGATTTTAATACACATTGATACACAAGATGCTTTCTTGTATAAAATTAATTGAGACCTACTCCCGTTTATTCTGTTTATCGATATTAATTATTTCATACATACTATAGATTGTTTTAGATGGCTAAGGGTTAGTTAGGAGTTGTGTATTCTGCTGATACCAGTTGATGCTGCAGCATCAGGTCAAGGGTCGCAATTATGAAGTTTTGATAGAGAACAGCTGATAATATTTAAACGGCTGAACATTGTAAATTCTTGTTTTCTTTTCTTCTCTGACAACTTTCAAATAAAAAACGCCGTATTAAGATTAGTCCATTCGTTAGAGAGTTACGATGCCACAGACACACATAGATACACACGTCAAACTTATTGCGGTTTTGGTATTTTAACCCCTTTTTTGGCTTAAGTGTTAAAAGCCAGCAAAAGTTTAAATTGATGATGCTCGTCGAGGTTGATTACCTGATTAATGAATCGAAAAGACAATATTATTTACATGAGGATAATGAAGAATTGAAGGCTGATTGGACGATCAAATGGGCAATCAGTTATTTGACTGTGTCGCAACTAGTTTGTCAATCAGCTGGATGATCAGTTGAGCGATAAATTAAGCAACTAGTTTGGCGAAAATTGTGCAAACAGGGGGACAACCAGAAGGGTGACCGAAAAGGCCACTGATGGTCTTAGTACATAGTGGGCTAGTTAAGCAATCACTTGGATGAGTGCTGACTAAAAGTTGGTCGACTGGTTGAGCAACTGGTAAGGTGATAAATTCGATAACCATTTAGTGACCAGTTAACAAATATCTTGGTTTACTAGTTGATTGACTGATGGACATTACATATAGACATCATGAAATTACATTGACATCCATAACGAAATTACTGCATTTTGTGTGCAAAAACTGATATTTTTCAAAAATATTATAAAATTATTTTAACGAACGCATTTGGAACGTTCTAATAACATTTCTGTATTCCTTATCATTGTTTTTACATAACTAAGCAAAATTTACATGATACATGCAAAAAGTTTTTGTTTATCAGTGTTATATAAGTATATAGATTCGTTTGTGCGAAATCTGCAATAATCATATAGGTATCTAATCCTTTTGTACCTTTTAAAATCTTAAAAAACAATGGTCATAATTGTACCTATAAAAAATAATAACTAAGTAGATTTCAAATAGATTACATGAATACATAATTTATAATATTCATAATACTGAAATAGAAACTTCCTTTCTTGTTTATTTGAACGAAATTTTTAAATCTTAAAGTAAAGCCTCTTCTTCTAGTTCATGCAAAAAATTTCAATAATAACTTTAAATAGTCTGAGGGAATTCTAGGTAGATCGACAAATTGTTAGCGTCGAAGTTTTATTCGGGAACATAGGAACAACACAATTAAACTAAAAAGCTAAAAATCATAGTTATAGAACTTTTAAGTGAATTCTATAGACACCTTTCTTTAAACCACGCAGTAGTTTTTAATACGAGATATCAAAAGATGTTTTTCAAAAACACATAAGAAAAAGAGCGTAGGGTGTGTCATGCCCTCTGGGTGACATCTCTCTGAGTACAGGCGGAAAAAACGCTTGGCGTGGGTTTACTATGATTGATTATTTTTTTTTTGTATATATTATAATACAATATCTGCACATTATAAAATGTTAATTGTACGTGTTGAAGTTGTAATGCGTGACTAGCACATATGTAAATGTTTAGAGCAGTTTTGGATGTTAATGTCGTTTTTTTAATTTCAAGAAGGTATTGTTAAAATTTATATTTGGATTGTGTTTTATATGTTTATAAACATATATATTTGACGCCCACGAATGGATGGACGCCCACGAAGACTTTTCGCAACAATCGAGCAGAATGCCGACCACTTCGGACGATGTTACCTAGCAACCAACTATCGACTGAATATGACTGGTCAAAGTTGGAAATGGGTGCACATTTTTGACTTTAAAAAATATGAACGTGCAAAATGTCATTAGTGTAAAATACATAGATGAAAATAATTATATAAATTAGTTGTTACTACGTAGGTATGGTTAGTTTTATATTTCGGAACGGAAAGTTTGTAACGGAAGAGTCAGGTCACGCAGGCTAGAATAGAGCACAAATGTTGGTGGCTCGCCGGTCGTTGCGAAGTCACGAACATTAAGTATTCGTTCCAACCGACCTTATGTCACAACCTTAATGGGAATACGTATAAATCTCTTTAAAAAGAACTAGGTATCTACTTTGTTGTATCTAAAATATGTTTTTATTTCGAATTTTACGCTCACGCACAATAAAAAAGTACACTATCCATTTCACCAATATTAAATATTTTCCATTTTTTTTTCTATGTTTTTATGAAGTGCGTATTATATTAAGCTTTAATTATAAATTTACTGAAAGGATTTTTATGCGACTTTACGGTCATGATCTTTAAGCTCAGTATAATCTGGTACATCATTAAAAGTTTATATGAAAAAATCCATACTAATACTAGCAGATCTCCGCAGTTTCACTCGCATATACTTAGGAAATTAATACCTAACAAACTTTCAACCCTCTTTTTAACCCAGCTGCTTAGACTCTGCGTTGATCGATCAGTCAGTAAATATTCCAGTTAGTCAGTTATACATATATATATATATATATATATATATATATATATATATATATATATATATATATATAATTATGTATGTTTGTCTGTTTGTTACCTATTTTAAAACCGCTAAACCTGTTTTGATTAATTTCGATATACATACATAAGTTGCTTTTTGTCTTGAAAATCAAACTTATGAGGGGCTCAAATATGGAAATGAAACTTTTTAATAAGTGGTGTTTCGTGGAAACGTAAAAGACAGATATATAAACAGACAGAGTTACTTTCATGTACATATATGATATTAATATGGATTGTTAAGGATACATTTTTTTAATAAAATCATAGTGAAGGAGATTATTTACATTAATTGACATCGGCATGAAACACACGCGGTTAGTCTAGGCGAAGTGAAAAGATAGGGTTAAACACACACACGATGTGAGTGTCGATGTTTTTAGGTCGCCGCTGTCGAATCCACATTTTTCAACAACTGCTCTTGGGACGCCAGGAAATGTAGACGTATGGTATGGATGGTGAAAATATTTTATGTACAGTAAACAGCAAAAATGGATAAAAAAAATGAAAAAGATATCCTACGCTCGCACACTATTTTGTAATAATTTTAATCCGCCTACAGACGTTTTTAAAAATATATTTCACAATATTACTAGCACAAGCAACATTTTTGTGAACTGTACTTGTTCTAATTACTCGCATGGTTTATTTATACAAGGATCGACTGTGATAAGTCGATAAAAATACATAAAATAAACATATACCTTGTAATAATTTTTTGTAAATTCACGCGTTTACTAGACTGAACTAATTTCATAATATGTTCAAATATCTAACAAATCAATCATGAATATGATGGTAAAGTTCACAAACAAAAAATAATAAAATAGGAAAAACTTCACTTCACTAACAAATATGTGTATCTGTAGAATCCTATTCTGACTGCGGTTCCAATATCGAAATGTGGCGAACACGATGGTGCTACAAAAATTAATTGCTACGGCGTAGCCTTATCCGACGGAAAATGACCAACTGATTGTACGCGGACGTGACCCGGGTTGATAACAAGATCGATGAAGACAAAAACCACTTTTAACAAAATTCACGTTTGGTCTAACATACCATTTACCTTATTAAATGAATAAGTAATAAAACTACATCTAAAATCATAAAATATTTATTTTCACAATAATTCATTTATTTTCTTGCTTGTTTCATTTGGTTTTATAACCAAACGTTTATAGTAATAAATAACTATACACATTTCATTTAATATTATGTATGATGTACTTACTAAAACCAATTTAATTAAATAAAAAAATATTACAAATGACTACTTCAGTATATACTATATTAGAAATCAGAGGCTATGAAAGCGAATAAATTATTTTTGAGCCTTTATTCACTTTTATAGCAATCAAAGGTTACTTATGCGTTTCGGAAACTAGTCGGGGTTGAATTGTTAAGATGGTCGATAAGAAAATAACGACATCACGTCTATAATTACGTTCTAAATGTTGGAAAAATACGTCTAATTGCACACATCTAATATACCAAATACTGCATACGTATGTATAGATCTTACAACTTACAACAAGGGACTACCTGCGGGTTTTCAAATATTTATTGAATGTGATGATAACTCTAACGTTCCCTACGTTCGTTCCTAATCTTTTAGCTTGAGTTTCTAAAGCTAGATGCATTAACAGCTTTACAATTTTATTAAATGTAGCTATTTTTACAGACCTTAGCCTACAATACATCTTATGTTATAAGAAGATATGATATTTTATAGTGTTACTTATAAATAAATTTCAGGACTAACCATTGAACTTGGCTCTCATTTCACATTTATGTGTTTGATTGGATAATAATATCATATTAAGACATAATAATAATCACATAATGACAAAATACTTCATTAGTTTGTTTCAGATATTCGTTGCTCACGTAAAGTTTACCGCTTTTGATTTAAATAAAGGTATGTAGTCTTGTAGGGTATTATATTTAAATTTACAAATAAGGTTCAATGTTTTTAAACAAACAATTTCCTCTGGTATGAAAATAGTATGGATAGTAAAAAGAGTAATATTACAATTTAATTTATAACCCCCGACCCATAAATAGGATTGTTATAAATTTGACTTGTTTGTTTGTGTGTCTGTCTGTGGAATTATAGCTTCCTAACTAACGGAACAAATTTGATGCGGTTTTTCTATTTTGTTGTTTACTATACTGTAAATTATATTAAAATTACATAGTTGGGTAACCATGACCAGCATCTCTAGAATCAGCAGGGTATACAGCTCTAAACTGATTTCTATAAAATTATGTGCGTGTATTTGAGTGGGACCGTAGAGGAGTTAGACTCACAATTAAATCCGATTGGTGACATTTACTATACCTATTACTATACCTGATATATTTTTTATCTTCATAATTGTTTATAGGCAATATTAATACGGAATTTAACCTTTAATTTAAACAATGTGTACTGACACATATATTCTACTAGCTGTCCCTTGCGGTTTCACTCGCGTTTATGGTTACTGCTTTTCTCTTATGAGTCGTAGCGTGATGTAATATAGCCTTCCTCAATAAATAAACTACCTAACACAAAAAGATTTTTTCAATTCGATCCAGTGGTTCCTGAGATAAGCGCGTTTAAACAAACAAATAAAGTCTTCAGCTTTATAATATTTTAGTATAGATATAAAAACCGGTGTTTTTAAAAAGCAGGCGCAAACATCGGGAATGATTTGCGAAGTCTTGTGTATACCTGCGCTTCAATCTCTTAGAAAGTTAGGTCGCAACAAACAAAGCCAAGAGTGCTTTGCTTAAAAACTGAGTAATTGGTAACACATAGTCTTTTCTGTAATAGAGTGGTTTGTGCGAAACATAATTAAATTAAATAAAAAGTCTAGGCACTTGTTGGTACGAATAGGTGGTATACCTATAAAAACCACATCGGGTTATTCATTTCGAATTTATATATTTTTGTAAAATTTTAAATTATATTTAAGTTTATTCAATTCTTTGGTTTATGGGATTTAAGTTTATTCTTTTACATTAAATGAAACTTTGATATGCTGAATTTTTTAAACGTAAACTGTTTTAGATACCGATCGCGTGCTTTTAGCACTTACTTCACGGTTCGTTTGGACTTTGGAAAATCATTCAACAATTTCAGCAAAATGCCGCCTTGACCCGGTACCTTATAAATATTTAATCTATACTGAATAGAACTACAGATAAATTCTTTGTATTTCTTTGTTAATTTTATTACTTTCAAGTAGACTTTTATAAAATTAAATATAAATTAAATTATAAGTTTGGTCATTTTACAATAAGTCTCCCAGATACTGTAGAAAATTCTTTTAATATTTACTTGTGTCGCCTGTAGCACGTACCAACACCTGTATTGTTGGTACCTAAATAACGTAAATAAGATAATGCTTTTTCTAAAATTCTTAATTTATTTAAAACACAATATAATTACAAAATATTTGTATGGATGAAGGACGTAAGTATATTAGATATTTTGTTGTCCGCCTTCCGTCTAATGAGTATATATATCTCTTATAACCTTATATTAGAAGGAAATATAAGGCATGTGTCTCTTTTCTCAAATACGATTTTTATAGCGTGTAGCGAGCCCTCTTCACATTCGGCGTTAAGTACCTCCTCCTAAACTTTTCCTTGTATACAGAAATAATGTAAAGATCGGGAAGTTGCGAAGCTTCTTTAATAATAACTCTCTCACGTGCACGTGTATTGTAGAATCAGTCTAAGTGCTACTTCAGAATGTTACCATACCTAATTAACTTGATATTAATATACACCTAATAAAAAATTACGATAAAATAAAACTTAAGTTTTTTCAGATAAACAACACAAGACTTTAATTTTAATAAGGACGTAGTTTTATTAAAATTCACTGTAAAACTAGTGATTAACTAGAAAATAAGAAGATTTGACTTTCTCTGTAATTTTACAATATTATATTACAATATTATATATTCAGTGGCGTGCGGTTCATAAAGACAAAAAGTCACTGACACTGCCTACCCTAAGTGACTCAGATAAATGTATATTGCATTATCTTATTCATTTAAATCATACGATGATATTAGACGATGAATTAGGAAAATTGCCGAGGAAGGTAATGCCACTATTTTGAAAAGTTTTATATTTCATTTGATTATCGCATAAGTAAAGGACTATTAATTTTGGTCGCATATTTTTTTCCTTTGGACGCGAGTTCTTAGAAGTCACCATTATTATTGTTTGTATTCGTTTTGAGGTCTAAAGCATTTAACATTTTACTTTTGAAAATAGTGTGAAAAATAGAATTTGTGATCTGTGAAAGTTTTTCAGGTGTGTGTGTACAGAAAATAAAAAGAGTTGAGTTCTTATAACTTTTTTTCAGGGATGATGAAAAGTGATCGAGGCCAAGTGATTGATTTGCAATTAATATGAACTAAAGGTTAAGTCAATCGTAAATTCAATAAAAACATTATGATTCATATTATTCTTACTGAAATATAGGCGTGTAATTTACAAATAATTAACAGGTCTAAAAAATTCTGTATAGTTCCGTACACGCACAACTAACGACCATTTTTGCTGTGAATATTATTAATTTTGCAATTACCTAAACAAAATGCAGTGAATATTTTTGGTAAGTATGCTTTCAAAATATTCTGTCTACCTTGTCTAAAACTCTGTGCACGCAACTGAATATATTATATAGCTATTTACATTCAACAAATTACATTATTTGTTAACAAATAATTTACGAACCTGTACATGCGAAGGATGCCGTACGACCGTACAAGATACAAATACACATTAAAAATATTATACTTTTGTATAAGCAACAAGATAAGGGCTATAACAATGTGCAATATATAACGCTTCGTGTACGAGTGCGATTCACATTTCACCGGTTTTTATTATTAACTAGCTATTCCTTGCGGTTTCTCTCGCGTTTATGGGTCTTAACGTGATATAATACAGTCTATAACCTTTCTCAATAAATAATCTATCTAATATTATTATTATCTTATTTTTCAATTCGAACCAGTTGTTCCTGAGATTAGCGCGTTCAAACAAAGAAACTCTTCAGCTTTATAATACATATTTATAGATGTTATAGCGGCTATAGATATCCAGATTATTTGAAAATTACAACTCTCTACCTATTACGGTTCACAAATAGATGCTGAAATAATATAATATATAATGAATAAACTTTAAAACTTACACCATGGCCATAGTATACGACTTACTGATACTTCGTACATTAAAGGAATGGCAATTACAAAGGTTAATATAATTTTTAAATAACTGTGATTAGCGTTTAGAATCATACCATCTTACTACGTAACGCCTGAATAAAAAGTAGTATATCTTTGTACATTTTGGACTTACAACCCCCTCCCCACCTTCGGACCGTGAGTTACACTAAGTAGCTTCCATAGGTAAGAACAAGACAAAATCGAGTGCACTGTGTAATAGCAGCATTTTTTAAATAGAAAAATTGCGGCCAAATAAGGGCCAGCGGCCAGGGTGGCAAATTTTTAGGGCGGCAAAATTTGGGGTGTGAGAGATAGAGACAGAAAGTATACTTTACTAAACTTTTTCTTAATTACAAACAAAATAAGCATAGGTAATGATGTAACTAAAGGAGCGACATTTTTCACTCTGCCCTAGGGCAGCACTTATTGTAAATCCGGCCCTGGCCAAAATCAGTATGTTAGTTATATCTTTAGTTACCACTATATAGTTTCTAACGGAAATATAACTCTGTAAAAATTTTACTCTCTACCTATTACAATTTATGAAACACAACCCGCTGACAGACGGACAGACGGGTAGACAGTCAGAAGAACAGCGAAGGCTTAGTAATAGGGTCCCGTTCGCACCCATTTGTTACAGAAGCCTAATAAAAGAAAAAACTTTTAAAACTATTGCAGATATGTGTTTATATCTCATAATCAACGGAGGTACCATAGAAAAATACAGTATATATTAACTTTAATGATATTCCTAGTATGTTCCATGATAGATTATAACTTAAAGAAGAAATTTTACTGAAGTAGAAGCTAAATAAAGGTCCTTTACGGGACTGGCACGACTGAGGCAATACCGCTCCCACAGAAGATCGGCGTCAGGTAGCTAATATAGCTGCGTCGCTCGTAAGGTGAGTGAAAAAGCTGAAAGCCTAACACCCTGCCCTATTCTTTTTCTTCCATCCCTTTCATTCCTTATTCCTTTTTAAGCTGGTAACGTATTAGTGGCTCCGTTGGTGCTGCGAATGTCCACGGATGGTAGTTGTCACTTATCATTAGGTATGCCTGCTGGTGTGCTATAAGGAGATAGGCTACCATTTTTATCGAAAATTAAACTTGAATGGAGTGAAATAGGGAATGGAACTTTATTCAAAATGTTTTTTGTAAGAAGATATAGACTATTCAAAATAAGTATTACTCTACGTAGACAAAATCGTAGATAATGGAATACGTAGTAGTTTTAGGAAGTGTCCATTTAAGCTTTGTCATTGCTTATTTATTATACAAAAACCTTATACATATAACGATGAGTTATTTTGGAATAACGTAAATAAATTACTACGTAGGTACCGACGAATAAAATATTCAAAAAACACCTTGCTATAAAATATGATATAAATTACTCTATCACTTGTATTATAATACATTAAACAATTTATATTTATATAAGAAAAATATAAAAACATTTTATATATCATCATCAATTATATTCATCCAAGTTCCAATCACCATCACCTTCATTGATCGATATATATGAAGTGTTGAATTGTAAAGCAGAGAAAAATAAATATACAATATTCACGTGTTTGATGCGTTCTGCCGACTCACTCCAATATTTATATCAATATCATCATTTTGGCTTTAACCTCGGCAAAACATTTTAATATGTTTATTTGTATATGTACCTAAGCTTAAAAACAGGAATATGTTGTTTACATTATAAATCTTCCATTCATATTTCATAATCACAAAGCTGCACTTATTATACTAGGAGCATTGTTTTGCCTACCGCAAAATAAGTATATAAAGCTAAAAGTCATTTCTACATTGTAAAGAACTATTCTAATACGTTTTGAAAAAATAATTTCAAAGAGATATAAAAAAGCTATCAAAATGAATACAAAGAAATTCATTGCAAAATTCTAGTTACGTACAAACTACAGCGCATTTCCAATGCGTCAGACCAAGTCAAAGTGAATAGGGAGAAAAATTTGCAGTGATATTCGTCATAAGCGTAAATGAAATTCCAACAACAAGTCACTGAAAAGTAGTAATTTTACAAATTCCACACCTATCTTCCAGTACCGATTTAAAGGGGAAAACCGATTTAAGTCGGAAAATTTTGAAAGGGGGAAATAGTATTAACAATTTTTTTCAATTATCTTAACAGTAACTTTATTCTAAGATTATCTTTTTTACATAAAACTGTAACGGACTTTTGATTATGCTTTTTATAATTGCATTATGAGTGAATCGTGTATGTTTCAACATAGAGTTCCTGTCTTTTTGGAAGTCAGTCTAAAACATTTTGGGTTTTAATAAGAAATGTTTTATGTAAACAAGTAAAAAATTTTAAGCATAATTTATAATATTTCCGACATTTTCGAAGAGAGAAGATAAAAATATTCTTCCAATAACATAAAACATTTTTATTTATCACGAATGGATAGAACAAAAGCGCGTACGATGAAGTCGATCGTAAATAAAATATGAAAACAAATATGAATTGTACGAAATACGAGAGGGCATAGCGACACGACCAAGTGGTTCGCATCTCTCAGGAGATCTGGCTCGCATTGTATATTTATGCGATATGATATAATAGCATAATCTCTGTGTCCCGTGATTTTCTAGAAAATCCACTCGTTGCAGATTAGAATATGTGCGAACCTGTCAGTATTGGGAAATATTTATTATAGGTTTTATTTCAGCTATCATTAGAAAATATTTTTTTTTTAAAGTATTTGTAATAATACATCATAAACTTAACAAATATCGTACCAAATGTATTAACAATTTAATCTCCGATATTTCGCAAAACCTAGTCCTAGCTTTTAACCGATTAAACTAGAACGTCATCTTTTATAAGTATGAACTTCAAAAAAGTTGACGGCCAGGACTGGAAAAAGTTGTTAAGCCAGGATTTGAAATGCTTCTATTTCTTTTGTATCAAATTAACAGCCTGATAATATGAATGAAAAATGAAAAGACCGTATTAAAATTGCGCACGTTTTTCAGAGCACACAATCACGCGTTATCCTTGTTCTATTTTGTTACATTAATATTAAATACTAATGCACTGCGAAGATACGCAGTGTGTGTGAATACCCTTATTATAGGCTGTTATTTTTAAAGATTAAATTGAAGTAATTTTACAAAAAATTCTAATAACAATCATTTTATTATATAAAGCATAGGTATACATCGTAATAAAAAAAAATAATAAGATGTCTAATTTTATACGTGTAATATAGTTTATAATTGTAACCTAAATAAACTCATATTTTTTAAAAAACTGGTCAAGTGCGAGTAGGACTCGCGCACCGAGGGTTCCGTACAAACTTATAGAAATCTATATAAGACTAACCCATCTACGCCATTTGTGGTCTTCATCATCAGTTCCAACATAAGTTACTATCAAAAATACCTAAATCGGTATACGCTTGCCTATAATATTTGAGGAGTTCCCTCAATTTCTCCAGGATCCCATCATCTGATCCTGACCTGAAGACAATGGGACCACCTTGGAAGTATACCTTTTCAAACAAAAAAAAAATTTGAAAATCGGTACACAAATGGCGGCGTAATCGGCGAACAAACAAAAAAAATTAAATACAAGGTCGAATTGAAAACACTCCTTTTTAGAAGTCCCTTAAATATAATCAAATATTATGTAAATATGGATCACGTCCCAAAAACTATTTTGAAACTATTTACGAGCACTTTAATTTAAAACACAATCATGGATGCAATCCATGGAAACACAAAATTTTATTTTAAGTACTAATACACCTTATACTTTCAATAAAGCAAAGTTATAGCGCGATTCAGGCTACACTTAGCGCCATCTCTTGACAATTTCAATGAACTAACTTGTTGACATTAACAACATAATTATATTATATTTTATTCTCGTTTTATTTTTATTTATATTCTACTACACTCCAATACCCCTGTACTACGTTCGTAAAATATTTAGATTTACATTATCAATCAAAATATCAAAATATATATTAGTGTTGCCAAGACTAATTATATTAACTAATTATATTACTAATAACCAGAAGACTTATATGTGTAGATAAATAAGTAAATTAAATAACTCGATCTGTTTGAATTTAATTTTAAAATTTTCGTACTAAGTCAATACGAGTACTTAAATCAAATCGCGTGAAGCTCTTATATTGAATGTTAATTACGTAATGACGTTATAAATCGACGATAAAACTTTTAAATGAAAAGTTTATTTTATTATTATTAGCGCGTTTAAATAATAATTAAAATAAAAAAAAATATATTAATCGAGCAGAATTATATCACAGTTAATGTCATAATGTTGTAATAGATGGCATTAGCTGTTCGCTACATCGCGCTATCATTTTGTTAGCTGCGATATATAGATTGCATTGCGTTGTTTATAAAGGTTTGCTGCTTTTTAATGTTTTCGTATTGATACAAATTTCTTCTCAGTGTTTGTACAATTGTTTTTTTGACCATGGTCAACTTCTATGTTAATTTGTTACAAGTACATATAATTTTAATTCTAAGATTAATATATTTTCCGCTTGATCAATTTACAACTTGATACATTTACGCGTTCCTGAGAAAAAGGTTGAAAGACAGACGTACAGACTGACAGACACACGAACAGAAATGTACAGTTTTCGGATTTTTTCCTTTATGTATACTAAAGGATCTTGCTTCTGGCCAAATTTCATAATGCTTGGTCAATGGGAAGTACCCTATAGGTTTTGATTCCCTTGCGAAAACGTTAAAAACGCTATCATACTTAAAATATGTGATATAAATGACCGTATATTTTGATTGCGTTAACTTAGAAGTTTGATTTTTTCACAGCTCTTAGTAATTACAACTCTGAGTACTTGACGTTGATAAAAATTTGTTACCTTCACGCGTTTCTGAGAAAAAGGTTGAAAGACAAACTTACAAACAGACAAACATACATACAAAAATTTACAGTTTTCAGATTTTTTCCTTTATTTGTACCATAATATCTTACTTCTTGCCTAATTTCATCGTGCTAGGTCAATGGGAAGTACCCTATAGGTTTTGATTCCCTTGCGAAAACGCTAAAATGGTCAAAATATACGACATATTTTCCATTATCTTTTGATTGCGTTGACTTAGAACTTTAATATTTTCACGGCCGCATGTCATCGTAGACTTGAGTATATGATATTAATTTCAACATGATACGTCTATGCATTTCTGAGAAAAAAGGGTTGACATCCCGACAGACAGACAGACAGACAGACAGACAGACAGACAGACAGACAGACAGACAGACAGACAGACAGACAGACGGACAACAAAGTGATCCTATAAGGGTTCCGTTTTTCCTTTTAAGGTACGGAACCCTAAAAAATCAGCCAAGTGCGTGTCGGGCCACGCACAATGTAGGGTTCCGTAGTTGTCAGAATTGTCAAGATCGGTCAAGCAATCTTCGAGTACCTATTTTCGTAAAAAAGTTTACGACGAACTGGGAATTTCCTTTTTTAAGTCAGTTTATACAATATACGTACTTACAATTTTAAACCTTTTATTATTATAAAATTTATATTTTATTTTAATTTAAACTTATTAAATATTTATTTATTTATTCATTTAAATTCATATATTAATTTAAAAATATTAATATTTACATAATGTGATGCTTTAAAAAGTGAAATATTTATTTTTACTTAGATCATCTATAACTCGATAACCATAAGAACCCACATAGCCGTGATAATTTTCCTTTTAAATTCATTATATGTACCACTATCGTGAATTTTTTCATATTTTTAGACGCAGCAGTTTAGTGGGTAGAGGGGGGGGGACACTTGACTCTAAGAAAAATTGACACTTCAAAGCTTAATATATCGGAAACAGTTTGTCGTTCGGAAAAATGGTTTTCCCACACCTATAACATTTTTAAAAGACCTATCTAACGATACCCCACAACATGGGTTATATGAGAAAAAAATTTTTGGTCTCTCTTAACACATAGGGAAGACACCCTGAAAAAAAAAAATATTTTTAAGATTTTATTGTACGACTTTCTCGGCGTAATTCATATGTATACTCATACCGAATTACAGCTTTCTGGTATTAAGGGTTTCGGAGCAAAGCCGCGGACAGACAGACAGACAGACAGACGGACATCTCGAAATTATAAGGGTTCCGTTTTTTACTACGGAACCCTAAAAAGGTCTCTAAATTCAAAAATATTTTTAACTAGTATTTTTATATCACAAAATTATAAAATAATATTCTGCCCGCGACTTCACTTATATCTGTTTCAGATACTTCGTTCAAAATATAGATAAAACGCTATCGTAATAATAAAATCAAAATAATCATGACATTAAAATAATGGGTATATCGTGTTGCTGATATTTTAGATCTACTTATCAACATTGTAATAGAACATTATTTTTACAATACTTTCATTAATTTTCAGCACCAAGTAACATTTAATTAAACAAACAAACAATTTACTAAAGTAACTAAACGGTGTATATTTTATTTAGTCTAATATAATATAATAAATAATATGATAAACACTTATTAATTCTGTTGGTGTATTCATAAACTTTTAATAAATTTTATATTTATTAAATATTCAAAGTTGGTGCAATAGTTTGAATGATATTTACTACATTTTTATAAAATTATTAAAAAGACATAGACTCGCCTCTATTGTTATGTTTTATAAAGATATTAGGCCTTTTAAAAAATTTATACAAGAAGTCATTAAACTATTTTCTAAAGTAGGTACTAATACTGCGCCGACGTAGCGCTTCGAATTAATATTTAATAAGTAATATTATAAAAGTTTTATGAAAATATCTTGCTGTCTCTTTATATTTTCTTTGATCTTAAATATATAATAACTTGGTCCATATCAGACGGGTTGGTCCATAAATTATTTTAGAGCTTTATAGAATATATTATAATAATCAGTTTGCTTGCGAAACAATAGCTGAAGTATCGAATTCGACTATATCGACACCGTAAGAAATTAATAACGAAGAGTGCATTAATATTCAAAATAACAATGTACATTCGTTTTCCATTCGTGCCCAGTAACTGTTTTGATTTACATTTTATTTCCTTGCTATGCCGTAAATATATTCATACTCATGTATGTACTCTGGTATACCGTAGTTTGGTCTTAAAGGCCTTTCTTGTAATTTTCCTGGCTATGTCATACCATGTGAGTGTACCTACACCGTAGTTACCTTGACCTTGCCGTTCAATTTGTTTTCATTCTTTACAAACAAAAGGCAAGTTGCTTTTTCTAGGAAATTATTTCGAATACTGCTTGGTTATTAAGAAAAAAAATATTACAATTTAATCAGCAAATTTATAAAAAATAGACTTAGGTATTACCTTAGGTAATTTAAAATCTAAATGTTTATCTCTTAATTAGTGTACACGTAAAAATATCGATTTCACTGGATTTAATTTAAAAGATATTAATGAAATGAACTGAGTCATACATTTGTGTCATATCCAATTTTGTAAAGCAGTGAAATTTGTATTCAGAAAACAATACGCCAAAATTTTCATGTGCCGGTTTTTAACGACGATAGGAAAGATACGTAGGACTTAAACGAAAACCAAACGTGAATGTAAAAACGTGAACTCTCTTTCACATTTACTGTGCAGTAGTTGCCACGGCTTCCGCAAAAACAACACTAACAATAAATATGGGAAAATCCACAATCCAATGTAAGCTTACTGTGGGCACAGATTAGTAAAAAAAGAATCATACAATTATTTAGTTCTAGCCCCATAAAAGAAACGCAAAGAGAATATTTTACTAGAATTTTTTTTATTTATTAGAATACAATTCGCTAATCCAAAGTATTTCTCGTTATATGTGTACACTTATAATAAAATTAAAATTATGAAATTACAAATAATTGCAGCATTCGAAATTAACTTTACAAACTGAATTTGGACACAAAGCCTTCGAAAGTAACTCTCGCGTACACACGCTCTGCTTGCCCACTACAGCGAACTTTTGATATCGATGCTCATAGTACTTTCCAGAATATATAGTAACTAATATTTCCTGTTCCTTTTTCTATTTCTGTGTATCATTGGTAGTTTTTATAACATCTTATTGTTATAATTTCATAACAGTTTCTTTTTGCAAATAATGCAATAATAACTGTATTACAAAGATTATTGTTATTGTTCATGAGCTTATTTGTATTTATGCATTTCATATGAAAATATATTTTTTTCAATGAGCCATTACATTTTTCGTAAATAAAATGTAAATTGGTTATTATTAATACATTAATTATTATCAATAAATTTTCACCTTCTACTACTTTTTATATTTTTAACCGATTGATTTGTGCGTCAAGACTCATATGTAACATTCCTCACCCTGGTGCCCAGAACGACCGCCCGAGTCGCGCTACGGCCGTCACTACCCGTGCCGAGTTCAGAGTGATAAGCTATGAAAATTCATTAAGTATATGGGACGAAATTTTCCTAACATCTTTATCAGTTCAGTATTAAGCGAAACGTTATCTAAAAGCAAAATGATTACTAATACTAGACATAATACGCAATTAATAAAATTCAATTACACAGAAAATAGCAGCATGCATAAATGCAAACGACCAGTTCCAAACGCAACCATGATAAAGTGCATAGATCGCTTTCAGTCGACCTTGTGGCGATTGTGGCATTTTGACCACCACCGGTCTACGAGTACAGTCCGCAGCGGAAAACCGCGCCAACGAGTTATTGTAAAAACTGATTTATGAGTTCCGCTGAGATGGAGCACCCAATTCTATTTCATTCAAAATATAATACCGTAGCATAATATACTCGTATATCATTGACGATTTCTAATCAAGCAAATATTTGAGTCTTATTTTGAGAGTGCACAAAGCAAAACGAATTTCGAAGGCATTTATTTTTTTAAAACAAGGATAAATTTACTTTTTGTGTGCACATTTTAACTATGTAAGAACTATCACAGGATATGGAAGACAGGAGTTAGGAATGTTCTTTATCGATAAACGGTGAATAGTATTTGATTCGGTTTTAACTATGGGATAAGAGACGATTTATGTTATAATACTTCGGTATTGAAGTCGAGTGAACTCATAAATCATGTGCTCGTCGCCGTTTTATCTGTTTTTTTTTTTAATATCATTTCTATTCTTTTAACTGAACTTAATCGATACAATGTTTGTTATCTCCAGCTAATTAAGACTAACATATTTTTAATAAGTATTTTATATATTATAATAATTTTTTTTAAAGTTTAGCAGCTTTTTTCAAATAAATCAGTTTAAATAGACACGGTAAGTATAAACAACCACTCTGTGAACCCTATGCTTTCGTTAAGGGAGTGGATGTTTTTTTAGGAAGCTACTATATTCACTGTGTGGTGGTAAATGCGGCAGTACATAAACAAAGATAAAGTGTAATATCTACTAATCTTCTACCACATAAAATCAAAATACTTTCTTCAATGCCTCATAACTCATATGAACTCAGTGATACTGAACTTAGTGGTAGTGTTGACCAATTATTAAACCACCATATTATTTTATCTACCTGTATCAACCATCATCGATGATAATAATAAACAAATAATAAAAATAATAATGTTTAAAATGTTACATTTAATATTATCGATAACGAGAACTCAAAGACAAGAACTAGTTCGCCAATACGTACCTATCTTTGCGAAATGAACAAACTTTGCGCTAACTTATTGTATTGCAATAACATATTAATAAATTCTGTTAGGGATAAATGAGTTTTCTTTCTACATTCGTAAATCATTTCTGTAACATGTAAGATTCATACCGAGTCACTGTTTAGGTGAATGTTCTAGTAGCCTATATAAATGTTGAATGAGATTTTTTGCACGACTATTCAAAAAGGAGTGTTTTGTTTTTAAATTGACACAGTTTTCGAAATTCTTCACTAATTTATATCTGATTAAACGTAAGATTTTCTTAGTTTTGATGTACAATGAATAAGTTTAGATTGTGTTTTATGTAAATTAATTGAAAACATTTTTGCTATTTATTATACTTTTTTATTTGAGGTAGAAGAATACATAGAATAATATAATTGATTTATTTTTTCGTCTTATAATAATTTTGGACATTGTTTTCGTATATATCAGAATTCTTTGGGAGGTTTCTCGGAGTAGTCAGCTCTGCACCTTCCAGGCTTAGCTAATGGTAATTTAGAATAGTGTGGTGCCGCTAAAATCCTTATGATAATGTAATTTTAAGTAAAAAAAATATGTTGTGGATATAGTCGAGCAAGCGACTTGACAGCAAGCGTGTTAATTAATTATTTTACTTTCTAAAGAAGCTATGAGAGAACTTTACTGCGTATTCGTTAGTTGATGCCTATTATTTATTTATTTATTTATTTAACTCTTTATTGCACACCTTAACACGTAAAAATACAAAATATATTCTTAAAATTTAAATACAGCGGTGAAGCAAATGGCGGTCTTATGGCTTATAACTATAAGCCATTTCTTTCAGACAACCTTTTTGTAGGAAGAATAGTGTGTATGGAAGACGGCAATATGTTGGTGCAATAATAAAAAACTATTACCTACTTTAATAAGTATATGTGAACTTTATGACATTATGAAACTATTAAAGAATGTATATCATAAAGTTTCGTATTAAACTATATTAAAAACAAACTATTAAACTAAAACCACTCTTTACTTTATTCTCAAATATACCATGTAAAATGGATTAGACGGTTAGTAATGTGTGCTTTGTTAGCGATGCTGCCTGGGAGCCCTCGTCGAGAGCATACTAAGCGTTGTTGCTATTAGCTTCGTTTACTTTAACTTTTTATGTTACTCACATCTAAACGAGTATTTTGTTGCATTATAGTCTCTATACTTCATACAATAAATGCTTACAGTTTCCTATGTGATACATGATACGTGAGTCGGTTGGCGAGAAGAAAGCAAACGATGCTGCGGTCCCATTCATAGCGGAGAATAAGCAATATCTCGGGTTAAGTACATATCTTTCATATGCAGATGTTTGAACAAGTTATACATATGTATTTTGTAGTTCGCCAAGAATTTGGATTGATTGAAGATACAAAGTTAAATATGATGACTGTTGATCATTAGATACAATAAGCTAACACACATCTGTTTGCTATGTAAATTGGAAACATTAATTCGATTATTAAATATTACTACTATGGATTTATACAATCTGATACAAACTTATTGATGCTCATAATAAATCAATATAGGACAAACCAATTCAAAATATATTGTTTAGGAAGTAGCTAAAAGTGATGGCTAAGCGATATTTTCCCCAATATTAATATATAATATCAATTTATGGACTTTAGTCCATAAATGAATTGATTTAATAGTTTTTAAAACATTTTATTTTATCAAAATATTTTTTTACGTTTTGAATAGCAAAATAGTTATTTCTATCAATAAGCATCACAACAGTCATACGACGGATAGCAAGATATTAAAACCTTGCCAGGTAAACTTGCATATTGAACGGAATACGGGCGCAGAAGTGATGAATCAGCATTAGCAGACACGGTAGGCTTCGCCGTCACGTCGATATGCATCACGAGTGCAATCCCGTTACCGTCAACAATACATTGCATTAATCGCCTTACACGGAATATGCTTCGACAAGCAATACCTGAAATACGATTCAGGATTATCCGAAGACGGCTTATCGAGATCATTACACTAATAGATAATAATTGATGTATGGCAGATTATGACCGACGATTTGTTTACAATACACGAGTAATGTTCACATCATGTAGCAGATTAATGGCTTCATTTGGTATTAGATATAAATTATAACAAAATATTACATAGATCTCATGTTCCTTTCAGTACATATGTCATTATGTTTGTCTGTTTGTCAGATCGCAATAAATAGTAACTAAATAAATAAATAGTTTGTAAACCTGCAAATGAGTGTTTCTGGTTAACGTTAACTAAACGCATCATTTTTATAAAATTAAAATGGAATTTCTTTTTAACTAATTCATCAACTTTTTGTTTGTAATTCTTGTAATATTACATTAATTTATACCTGATATCCAAAACAAGTAATACAAACAAATATTTTTTATGGCAAAGGTTTTCTTAATTGTAAAACTTATAAAAGTATAATTTAATAGATGAAATTTTAACCAAATACAAAATATGGACAATTTACCATACTTCCCGCCAACAACACTTATCGAAGCTTACGTAGCTCTTGTTATTGTACCGTAATCATTCAACTGGAAAGTAAGTAAACAGGCTGCAATATCCTCTCGATTAATAAACTCGGACGTTGAATTTTACAGAAAAACGTAATACGGATAGCAATTAAAATTTAAATACTTATTATACAAAATATTTCGGTAGACTATTATTTGAGCAATAACTACAATATAGTATCTTACCTGATAAGTAGAAGTAAAGTGCGACAATGAACGAGAGTTGTCGTGGACCACTGGCGCGGGCCATGTGTTGTTGTCGCGACGAGCGGAGGGCGGGCGGGGCGTGCGCCGCGGCGGGCTTCCGAGGCGGCACTAGGGCAGCCGCGCCGCCTCCGCCCCCGCCGCGAATTCCTCGCTGTGATTAATCGCCGACCCACCTGCGGAGCCTTTGTATACCGCTAATGTGTTCCTTCTCTAAACAATCTTAAAATACAATAAGTGTGAAATAATTTTGGAATTTTGCTCAATGATATAATAACCTTCTATTTGCGTAGTTTGTCTAAAGAACGATAAGCGGTTTCAGTACGGCTGAAAGTAGATAATTAATAAAAGTTAAAAATCGTAATTACGTATCGTCACATCATATCACTAAAGATTATGATGAGATATGACGGGACGATATTTACCTTAATTGACTTGTTGATGGAGTCAATAATTAATAAAGTCAAAATTAAAATGACATGCTCAATTTAAATTTATGCGATTGTACCTATATATTAAATCAACGTGTTTTAACTAAAACACATAAATTAGTCTAACGCAATGTTAATACAATTATGTTATGTACTTTAGACACTTAGGTTCCGAACAAAAAACTGGAGTTTATTAAAGGTACTTATTTTTAAAGTTATTTAATTAAAGTATCGAAGATGTGAAAAGTTATCGCTGTGGTTGACAAGCTGTAAACTTAAATCCTGAATGTACGTATATCAAACATAATTTAATACAAATAAATTATATTAGGTACGAAAACGTTTCAATTTTATTAAAAAATAGTACCCTTCTATCTCTTTATTTATAAACACCCTCAACGCTAATTGTATTAAATTTCACTTTAAGATATTAATTAGCTCAACGACCGCCAGGAGCTTGTCGAGAGCCGCCACTTTCTGGGATTATTATTGTAATAAAACAGAGTGAACTCGTACCGTTGTAAAAAAATCATAACATTACATAAATTGAAAACATTCAAAGAATATTGGATGTCGGTGTAAAAATGGATAGTACACAAAACACACCGTATTAGATAGATTTTGAAATCAAAAAATCGATTTGATTTCCTTTGAGACTTTATGTACTAATCTGACCTACCTCAAGAATGTTTTCGTAAGGCTGTGACGCGGAAAGAGAGTAGACTTATGCCGTAACAAATTGGTATGTACATAAGCCTACGATTTGAAGATACAGAAGGAAATGTTAGAAAGTTAGTATGAATATAACACGCCTCCTTCTGAGTGGGGATGTCGTGTACTTTCCTCCTACCCCACCGCCTCACACATTCCGTATCCAGATAGTACATTTTAACTGATATCCGCTTTATATAAAACCCATTTTAGGGTGCGAATAAACTCAGCGTATAATAAATCATATCAAATGGTGATGTGTTTTGCTTACCACCGTGATTTATTTTTTTTGTTTATAAAAATAGGATAAATAATGTTAAGAGTAACTCAATTACGTTCCTGCATAATCTATTTTCTAACAGCACAAACATTAAAATATCTACGCTTATATTATAAATAGGTACAGTTTATAAGTTTAGATGTATTGTTTTATAATAATACAGTGCAGGTGGCACTATATTATTATAGTATCGTATGTAGATAGAAAGTAATATTGTAATAGGAATATTCAGTAGTGAGACGAGTAAATTAGAAAAGATTGTAGCAAGTTTGGTATAAATTACAACGCACGTAAGCTCCTCATTATCTTGTGTTGATACTAGATACATACGTATGTATATTGCTAATTCGTTACTCATCATAGACTATTTTGTTCTATTTTGTTACTTTATAAGACGAAGCCCATCAGGCTTGCAACATATTCTTATGTTGAATGAAACTGAAAATATTAAATTCGTTTTCACAACAACATTTATTTTGTCAATATAATTATTTTAATGAAATAAAATATAATTTTTCTGAATTGCACAAAAGTGCTATATTTTACAAAAAAAATGCCATTTTTTGAAAAAAAAAAGGTGGCAACCCTAGAGGGAAATAAATCCCTGCAGTACTTATCTGGTTTGAAGTCTTTTTACGTTAGAGAGCCCATTTATCGCATAAGACTATAGGCTGTATTCCATCACGCTGTGACCCATAGAAGCGAAGCAGCAAACATAATCGCGAACAGCTAGTTCATTTATGAAAGCAAAAAAGGATAGTACGATAAATAAAAAGACCGGGGAATTTTAGAGTTAATTTTATTAGGTATTTATAAAAGTCCACAACTGCTCTGAGAAACTAAAAATATATACACTCAGTAATCATTATATTTCACGTATCACATAATTACTATAAAATAAAAGAATATCCAAATTCATACTGTCCATCGATTGCGTTGAGTAAAATAAAAATAGTTATGTGATCTTTAATTACTTCATTAACAAAACTTATATTACTTACATTTATATAAATCTATATTTTATATTACTCGATATTAATGTCGAAATAAATAACACTTTCTTAACGTCGTACGATTAGTAATGGCACTAAATTATATTATAAGGCACTAGACCAGAAGGAAAAGCGGCAGTACATTTTTTTTAATATTAATTAATATTAATTCGTAAAACACAAATTCTCACAATCATGTTATATGTAACGTAACACCCATTTTATATGAAATATAAATCTTAGTTACGTTATCGAGTTTAAAATTGTTCAGAGATTTATATTGTTCATAGCTTATTATAAAATACTATAATTATGTCGAAGCTAATCTGACACTAAGTAACAAACTAGTGTTCATCAAAGGTAACATGGTTTTCGAACGAAACCATATTGCATTCGATACATACAATCTACACACATAAGTACATGCGTCACACACTCACACACATAGACCTACCTCCAATAAGATCGTCTTATTTTGTATACGATCTTATTTATATAACTAAAATGTGAAGTCATAAATATGTGTTATATAAATAAATGAAAGATATAAAAAAAGATTGTTTACAATACAAGACTCCTTAAATGGAATTAGATGTAAGTACAAAAAGCGTACTCTAAATATATATAAGAAATCTGACAATGAGATTGAAACAGATCGTTATGATTAAAATGCAATTTATGAAATAAGACAATTTACAAATTGTTTAAAATATGACATATTTTTACTTGCTTTGCTATTTAAATTCAAAGGCACATATTAAGGCTTCATCATATGCATTAGCTTCTAAATGTAAAAGTCAAAAACATGTCTAAAAATGTCTACACAATATATTATTTATAGCAAATACTGAATTCTAGATATAGTCAAATGCATTATTTTATAGGGTAATCCTTTATTCTCTATTACTTTAATAGCTTCAATAGCATTCTCTTATCTTGCGCTTAGTTTAAGCCATTTTACAGGTCTCTTATTTACCGGCATAAGTTGGATTTTTGAAAGTAGATGTCGCTTGCTTGTAAATAGGATTCTCGCCCTAAAAATAAAAAAAAAACTTATTGTCAGTAACAAAATTTAATTCGTTTATATAAAAATACGTTTTATATTTTAGTAAAAAATAAAATGAAAAAATATTTTTTGATTGCTTAAATTTGAATATAAGAAATAACAAGAAGTTCGATTATGAATAATGTATTTTATCGGTATTCGGATAAACAAGTAATAAGTATATAAGATTTGACAAGAGGCGACTGACCTTCACCTTATTATTTTCTGGTGATATCATAAATGTACAAAAATTACATGTATTCATAGAAATTGTTGTTATGAATCAAACAATACTTGATTTCTTGAAATATGTCGAGGCCTCGGGATTTCAATATTATGTTACACTCATAACGTAAAGCAGGATAATAGCAAACTAATTAGCAGGGTCACCGTAACAAAGTAACAAGAATTACGTAATGTATAAAAATATACCAAAAAATATCACTCTCACAATTAAATAGAATCTATACCTCAAAATTATATTAAAGTCCAATAGGCTATAAAAACTACAAAGCATGTCATATAAATAGATAGACATATATGTAGCCTTTTCTAGAATTTTAATCCCCCTTCATCACTCATTGCTCTGAAGATGGCAACACATTTGGAACTCCTCTGGTGCTGCAAATATTCAGCAGTGGTGGTCACTTAACATCTGGTGACCCAACTGTGCGTTTGATCGCTATTTTGATTAAAAGAGGTAAAAAAACACGGAGACAGTACTGCGAGTAGGATTTGAAAAATTTAAAATTCTCACCGTGTCCCATTTGGCCATCATGCGCTCCTTTTCGAAGCGCGCGAACTCGCGACGGTCGTGGATGGTGGTCACCATCTTCCACAGCATGAGCAGAGCCAGCCCCACCAGCACTATGGCGGCGATCACACCCAACACTATGCCGAGGATAAACACCTGTGGGGGGAAACAATATTTAACACTGATGATACATTACGATTTTTATAAAAACATATTTTTAAACTTTTGTTTAAATCATTATATTAGAATTAAGTAAGAACTCTCAACGGAAATCATTTCCATAGACAATTATTTAAAGAATTGATATACGGTTCAGCCGACAAGTTTGGGTCACTCTGATTATAGGGTCTTCTAATTTTTGTGCAAGATAACAAATAAAAAGGGATGGGCGACGTCACGTCACTAGTCAATTAACCGATAAATTATTATAATTTAATCGATAAAAATTACAATTTTTTAATCGATTTGAGTTATAAATTTATTAATTTTGAATTGATAGTTGTTAGATGGATGATGTAATTTATTTCTTTTAATACAACGTAATATTGAAATATTTTTTATCAAAAGTAATAATATATGACAAATATTAACTTATTACTCCATTCGTAATTTCAAATATCTTAAAACACTAATAAATAAGTAAATAAAAAAATTACACTTTTATTATAGTAAAAAATAATATATGTAGGAAATAATAAATACACAGTACAAATCCCCATTATTTACTATCAATGTCATGTAATTTTAACAAATTCATTTAATAATGTAATATAAAAATAAAAAATTAAAATATATAATTCACTAATAATAATAAATTATTAATTAATGAACTATAACTTAATCGAAACTTAAATATTTTTAAATCGATTCGAAATTAAACTAATTGATTACAATAACCGATCTATGATCTATTAACGTGTTTCGCTAGGAACATCTCTATTTCAACCATAAAACCGTTATTGCGCAATCACTTGTACGAAGGTCGCTCTGCCAAGACCCGTCGGCTGAACTGTAAATATCATGATTAAAAATAAAATAAATACTTAAAACTTCGTTAGATATTTATCAATGTTATAAATTACCTATTAATAGTTTGTTGTACATAAATGTTAATTTTGTTATTAATGTTAATATTGTTCTTATTACAAGTTTGTTCCAATGTTACCTTTCGTGGACATTCATGTTCCTTTTGCGCTCTGATATGAAGATGTTGAGTTTCGTTGTAGGAATAGACGTACACATAAAGACAATCTTCGTCATCGTAGAAACTACATAAATGTTCGTTCAACGTTTCGTTTGCTGCAAAAAAGAATAAAAATATAGTATAAACTGGACGCTGATAGGCAATACTATGTCAAGCCACACGGATTTCATTTGTATCAAATCTATTCTTAATAAATTTTATTTCGAAGAAGTATATATCCATCCTTTCTTTAATATTAAGATAAAATATTTTATCAATTAAAAGTGTTTCATAATAATAAGGTTTTTAAATATTTGCGATTATTTATATTACAATATATGGAACACACTTCAACACTCGACACTGATTTAATTTAAATTAGTAGATTTTTTTTTTAATATTAAACACGGATTGCATTATCAAAATACATCAATATCTCCGAATTTGACTTTTTGTGGTTTTACACATGATTGCTTTTCAGCGTGTGAAACTGTGACTGAAAACATGAGATTGCGAACGGTCGAATGCGGGGCAACAGGTGCGGCGACAGATCCCGGGCGTACCTTCGATCTTGCCCTCCACGACCTCGGGGAAGAGGTTGCAGTCGCCGCACTCGCGCGCCGGCTCGTCCGCGCGGTAGGCGGGGCCGCGCTTGTGCACCTCGCACAGCACGCACTCCTTGAAGTCCTCGCACTTGCCGGGGCACGTCTGCCGGACCGCACACGAGCTTATTACTTTGTACTACGATATCTACTACTTTACGTAGGCTGGGAGTTTCAATAAGTCGCCTTCAGTATTGTCTTTCGGGCGTAAACGCAATAATAAACAATTGTTTTGAAGTATTATTTAAGTCCCTGATCAAAACTCACAACTTGTCTTACAAATAATATACACTAAAATAATACTTTTGCCCGTTGATTGGTTTCAATAGAATATTGCGCATGCCCTGAACCGTTCTAGTGTTTTGAAATTAATCCACGTAATTAATATCATTCCTTAATAATCAGTTTCATTACAACTCTTAGAAGTATAATCTTAACATAATTTATACCATAAGATTATTTCATAAGTTTTCTCTCACAATTAAAAAAAATAGCCAGTTTGTTTAAAAAAAGAAGAGTCATTCTTTAAAGTCAGTTAATATTATATATAAGCATTAAATGTACTAAATACACGATATGTATATAAGTGCTTACCGGGCATTTATCGCAGTACTTCCCAGAATAGTGTCGGTCGTCGTCGACGTTGCACACGCACTGGCCGCACACGCACTTTCCATTTCCACTGCATATTTTTCCGTTTTCTGTTTAAAAAGCGAATACAATATATAACTTCAAAATCACTAGTATAAAGAAACTAGATATCCGAACAAAAACTAAGTAAAGGTATACATGAGTTTTTTTTCATTTTAAGATAACAATCTTCTCTTTAAGATAACACACTTCCTCTGTCAATATATTAAAAAAAATACATATTTGTGCCGCTCCACGCGTATTTCCGGACCCTTAAATACGTCTCAATTCATGTAGTTAAATTATTTATTTAGGACTCGATTATCTGTGTTGCAAACATTGGCTACTCGTCGCGTTTTATCTATATTTACTTTCGATACTTGCATACAGTCTACAAAAGTCATTGATGTTTATGGTCACTGGTCTGTTCCTTAAAATATATTAATATGCTAGAGAAAGCTATGTGAATTTATAACTTTAACTTCACTATGCCACTAAGTGGCCCTTGCCAGTCAGAAAAGCATAGATATAGATGAGTACAATAAAAGTAACCGTTTGTTAATTTCCCCCAGCTGGGCAAGGCATCCTATCCTATGAAGAAGGTTTAGAGCTTAATCCACCATCCACCACAGTGAGTTGGTAGATATACATGTATTAGAATTTCTCATGGATCATGCAGGTATCTTCGCGATGTTTTCCCTCACCACCGAGCACGATATGAATTTAAACGGAAATTTAGCACTTAAAATCTTCGCAGTGCTAGCCGGGGTTTGAACCCGCTATCGCCGGTTGCGCTCGGCGTGTTCTGACCACCAGGCTATCTCGGCTGTGAGTATAGCGTACCTCGCGAGATGCAGGGCGTCTGGTCCTTGAGGCACTGGCAGGCGGGCCCGCTGTAGTCGGCGCGGCAGCTGCACTTGCCGCACACGCACTCGCCGTGCTCGGGGCCCGAGCACAGCAGCCCCTTGTTCATGTCGCACGTGAAGTTGTCGCACTCGCAGAACGGGCCCGAGATCACCTGCGGAAATGGGGAGAGTAAAGTAACAGACTGAAAACGTCCCACCCTGGTCATACGATACGATATATGGTCAGATTTATTCTGAATAAATGTGTTTGTAGACATACATATATATCTTTTTTTCTATTTTATTTTTACTATAAATAAAATCTTTATCTAATAATAAGTTTCTCAAATATACAATACTATTCACACTTTAATATTAACATAACATTAAAACAAGCAGCTTTTTTCCATATTTCTTTAGTAAAGTTATCTTAACTTGAAATTTTTTTTTAATTATGTTAAATACACGACGCATTATCAGAGTACATCAATAACTACGAATGCGACTTATGTGGGTGTGGGTAGTACATTACTGCCCCTCACCTTGAGCGGGTCGTCCATCTTGTTGCACTCGCAGACGCCGCAGATGCAGGTGCCGCGGTTGGAGCACAGCGGGCCGCTGGACGCGTTGGTGGGGCGGCAGCCGCGCTCCTGCTCCAGCGACACGCCGCCGTGCGCCGAGCACTCGCAGCTCTTGCCGAAGCGGCCCGCCTGGCACACGCACACGCCGCACTGCATCGTGCCCCAGCCGCTGCACACCAGCGGGCTGGCGTTGTAGGCCTGCGGAGCGCCACGCGTGAGGCTTGCGTATTAACTATGTAATGCGAATGCGCTAAGCTTCGATACCAAATTAATAGTTGACAAATTATGTCGTAAATTCAGCTCAATTTGCAAACTGATAATTTTAATACATTGGAAAGTCAAGGTTAATTTTGAATTCCATTAAAATCGTTAATTAGGTCGGTAATTTTTTTAACAAACTAAAATATATGCATTTTCATTTTGCTATCACACTTACGTGATGTCCAGGATGCTCGCAAGGGCAATCACAAAGCATTTCCAATTCGACATTAAGACTCTCAGACACACCAACTGGATATATACTGAAACTCTGTTTCCACTTGCTTGGGTCCTTCGGACATTCCTTCAGGGTAATCTCTGCTGAGAATTCAACAACATCACCAACCTACGAAAAATATTTTTATATTACATAACATTTTTATTATTATTTATTTTATTTCATCATTTCGTTATTTTTATTATGCTTATCATAAATAAAATAAACTCACTTTGAGTCCATCGCATTTACTAGTTTGCACCATGTTGTCCTTATTGCCCAGACATGAAGAGTAGTACAATATTTGCACGGCGTCACTTGATGTATCTTTCATTTCCACTGTCGATGTGATTTTCTGTAACAATAAAAGACCTAAGGTAAGACGAAAGACATACTAAGTATCAAGACGAAAGTATGTTAGCTTATATTTAATGATGCAACAAAGGTATTATGTATTTCGTCCAAAATGTCAACTATTTCCATAAAGTGCAGTTTTTATACTAGCTTTAATTTAATTTTTTTTTTTTGCATCAATCTATTTACTTAAAAGAAGTGTTTAATATATAAAATCGCCTACATAAGCCCATATATAAGGCTAGACCGAATTATCCAAACAAAATTCCTTATCGAGCTCCTGGCGGATGCAATTTACAAAATAAATCCGACCGACACTTTTGCTACTTAAAGCCAAAGAGCCTGCTCCTCTAAATTCGTTTACCTTATCTGTTTATTATTTTGTTCATTATAATACATAGCGAAAGCAAATTCATTTGTACCGAATGTCTTAAACACCTCGTTTTTTTTTAATTCAATATTAAGCTTCAATATAATTGCTCTAGTACAAATAATGTATGTAGGTCTCACGTTGTACTGCTCGCGCACGAGGTCCACGACGTTGTCGGAGTCGTCGCTGAGGATGCCGGAGCTGGAGCCCTCGATGTGGCGGCTGAGCTGCTCGTACACGTCGATCTGCTCCGCCGTCACCGCGAATATCACGTTGATCGCGTGCTGCTTCACCTGCGCGAGGGACATCGCACATACGCTTTTATAGATAATTAAAACTTAAGAAATAAGCAATCGACTTTGAAAAACAAAATATGCAATTTCATTCACTCAGATAACATACTGTATTCGCTGTTTACGTTAAATAATCAAATTACTGAACTGATTTTGATTATATGTATTTCTATGGGCTTAAAATCGGTTTCAAATTTACTTATGGCGAAATTTGGAAGTAACAAATGTATTAAAAGGAAAAAACACAAAAAATATATAATCTCATACTCTTTTGAAATTGTTTGAGAACACTATTTGTCAAAATGTCGAATTCAATAATTTATCTAGAATGATTTACAAACCTTGAGATTAATCTGTGATATGCTAGGGTAGTCTTGTGTCGTGGAATGGGTGTATGAGTTGTTTTCCATGTGGCACTCTCCATCATTTGGTTGCACAATGCCTCCTAACTGAAAATATAATATTTTGTTTTATATTTTGACAACTAAATATTATCATTATAATATATTGTTATTACAATATTGTTTAAATTAATTTAAAAACATCATATAATGTAAACAAAGTATGATATTTAATTAATTTCAATATGTTATTAAAACATAAGCATGTACCAGAAATATAAAAAAAATGGCCATAATCTACCTCTACGTAAACACCAAATACGATCATTCAATATATTGATGACGATGATGTCACAGACTACAAATATATGATGAATGAGTTAAAGTGTATAATGGGATGACACATAACATTTAATTATCGTAACTGGATTTCATCCAGGACGTTTAATATACATATTTGTAATTTATAAATGTAAGTTTTAAGAAAATTTAAAAGATTACCTCTCGAATTTCTTGCCGGTTCTTCTCGATAAAATTTACATTTGGAACCGGTGGTAGCTTTTCATTAAATTCAATATTTTTTGTTCTTTTTTTCTTTGACTTTTTAAAAGTGCTTGTAAAAGCCTTCTGGAATAAAGTATATTTTGATTTGTCACCTTTCCGTCTCCGGCGTAGTGGAAGCCCGCGTCCGTGGAGAACACGAGCAGCTTCCTGGCGTGCTCCCTCCAGCCGATCTCATCCTTGCACACGACGGCCTGCATGATGGCGTCGAAGCCTCCCTCCGGCGCGTCCAGGTTGCCGGACACGTCGGCACGCGCTACCGCTTTCTGTTAATTAAAATCATTTTAATGTATAAAAAAAATCGGGTATAATTTTTTCGACTGCCTTCACTAAACTATTACTATAATCAAAGTTTTTAAT
The DNA here is from genome assembly GCA_037950945.1 of Hypolimnas misippus. Classification (NCBI taxonomy): domain Eukaryota; kingdom Metazoa; phylum Arthropoda; class Insecta; order Lepidoptera; family Nymphalidae; genus Hypolimnas; species Hypolimnas misippus. The sequence continues at coordinate 7,336,441 of JBBEEQ010000024.1, forward strand.
TTATATGTAAACTATGTTTTCATTTCTTAATAGCTCTTTTTAAATAAAAAACATTAATGTTTTATTTTATCTTGCCTAACAAACATGTAACGGCTGAGTGGCAAGTTTCTTTACTAACAAGAAAATTGACGAGGTTGTATGGAAACCGGTACAGATATTTATTATGAAATAATATGAACCTAAGATATCTAGATGCTGATAAGCAATAATGTGTCAAGTCACAATCAAAAAGTCGAATTCGGAGATATTGATGTATTCTGATAATGTGTTATGTATTTTACATTATTCAAATAATTTTCAACTCATCTAAACGGTAAAAGGTTCTTAATTTAGAGCTTGGAATATTGAAGAGTATTCTATATTTGGCAATATGCAATAATGTAACATATTCGAAAAACTTATTATTAGATAAAAAAAAATTAAACCAATCCGCTTTTAATTTATTATACCTTTTAACAAAATTGAAAGAAGAAGGTGGATATATATCTTCAAACAAATTTGTTAAGAACAGATTAGACATCTTTAGACGCCGTTATTCTCAAAATAAAGTCCGTGAGGTTTGACATAGTATTGTTTATCTGCGTCCATCTATAGTTACAAAATATACTATTATACTAACATCGAAAAAGTCCGTATCATTGCTGAGAGACATTTGATTCTTGTAACCGTACGGCGCTGCGCAGCCGTCGCAAGGCGATATCAAACTGTAAAAAAAAATCATACGTTAACTACTATTACGTCACAAATTATCGGGAGTTGTTATTATGCAAAAATGTTAACTTACTTTTTAGGTACAGTCGAAACATATGGCATGACGAGTTTGTCGACGAACGAACCAAATCCGATTCGGAAGTTAGACGTGATATTTCTCATGGTGCTCGATAGTAAGCTACCTAGCGTACTGAGCTTTTCTTTGTCGTTCTTCATCGATCTGCTCAAGTCCATGAGATAGTACAGGTCCACCGGGTAATCTTGTGCTTGCGCGTACGAGAATGTCATTTTTTGCATCTGATCTAAAAATTACAATATACTTTTATAGCAGTACAGATACATACATATTACATACAATATTTTAAACATATATTAATGATGATACAATGTAAGAATGATGACTAAAGTACTGATGATTGTATTTTAAATTAATCAGTATTTTAAACCGTAACAGATAAACAGCAGTAGGCAAATACAATTTATTAAGTATTAATACACACGGAAAATAATTTGAAAGCAAATGACAATGACTATAAAAAGCATGTCCATGAATCTATATATTTAATGCTAGCATCTGCCAACCCATTTGATCCAAGGTGTGAAATATCGAAACCCCCTTTCTTAGTGAATGCTTACAACATAAAATGCATTAATGGGATGCTTATAAGCAATAATGTGTCAACCCACAAAAACTCAAATTCGGAGATATTGATGTATTCTGATACTGCATCACCATATTTGCCATAATTAAAAAAAAAATCATTTAAACTGAATAAGTACAGAAAAAAATTTCTTAATTGAATGTCTCGAATTTCAAGTGTGCTCCATATTTTGCAATTTATAGAATAATCTAAAATATTTTAAATAACTTTTTATTAGATAATATATTAAATATATCAATCTGCTTTTAATTCATTGAACCTTTTATCAAAAAAGAAAAGAAAAGATGGATATATGTATACATCTTCAAACATATTTGTTAGGAAAAAGTTTGACATTTTTAGACGGCATTTTCTCGAAATGAAGTCTGTGTGGCTTGAGTCAGTATTGCTTATCAGCGTCCAATTATCAAAATATCAAGCCAATAGCCCCAAACGCTTAGGCTCTGTGTTGATGAATCAGTCAGTCGAGACAAGTAATTGTATATAGTATGTATAAATTAATCATAAGACAATATTGACACTTACTCATCCGCAATTGTAGCTTAACCCTCTGAGGCTTGATTTGAACTAAATTTTCGCCCCCCGCTGCGCCTGCTGCCATGTAGCCACCACCCTTGACACTGCTACTGCTACTGCTACTACTACTGCTACTGCTGCTCACAGATTCGTAGTATGAAGATTCCATGCCTACGCCCATTCGACCCTTCGCTGCAATCATGCAAACAATATAATCAGCATTGTATTAAAATTTTAAAACAAAATAATAGTTTAAGCATTGTATTAAAATTTTAAAACAAAATAATAGTTTAGTTTTTTACAATAATTTACCTCTTGTAAGTTCCCTATTGTACAGCGGATCTATGGACTGTTGGTTGTCTGGATTAAATATGTACGCTTCATCGCAACCAGCGGTGCCGCCCTCCATGGCGGGGTTGAAACAGCGGGGTCCGTTGAATTCGGGGGCGAAGCACCAGGCGCATGTCGGCGTCCGCGCACAGTCGCTACAGGTCGTTTTACTCGAGCAAGGGTTCTGTGCCAGCAGCTGCTCGGCGCGCTGTCCCAAACACGCAACGAACAGGCTCGCCCACAAGCAACATAGGATACTCGTTCTTGTATCCATTTTGTATCGATTTGATTTTCAGATCAATTCCTACGACAAATGAAACTTTTTTGAAAACTAAGTGATTGATTGAAGTATCTTTATTCGAGTTTTTATCATTTTATATATTAAAGAGTTCGATTTTAACTTGTTCAAGTGCCGATAGTGCAATCGAATCTCCTCACTGGATGACGACAAATCATTCATGATTGACATAACCATTACTTGTAATAGGTACCTATATAACCTCGAAATATATTGAAATGTGATATAGCACTAAACAAAATAATATTTCAGGGGCAATTAGCGGTTAACAAGTACATTTGTGCAATTGTGAGAATAATTAGAGCTTAAATTGTTGATTATACAATTTTCAGTTTTGTTTTTCCAACTACATAATATATCATGCCTTTTTGAAAAAAACTTCCAACTATCAAACTTTAACTCATTTATAAATCATACGTTTTTTAGATCTGTACCTTATGAATGAAAATCACATCATATGGTCAGAAAAGCGAAATACATAAAAAAAATGAGGTGTGTAGCATAACAATCCTACGCTTGCACCTGTGGGCGGCAGCGGGCGGAGAAGCGCCTACGCTGCGCCGTATCGAGGTCGGCAGCTACAGACAGCGCTTAAACATCGCTATCATTCACAAAATTGTTAGGAGTTCATATATATCGACAGCAATATTATAAATTCGTCTGTCTGTATGTACGTTTTTTACACTTAAACCGCCTAAGGAATTTTAATGAATTCTAGTGCAGATATGTATTGGAATTTAAAGGACTTAGGCTACTTTTTGTTTCGAAAAAAACTTGAAGTGGGTGAAAAAGGGGATAAAAAACGTTCATGGAGGACTCGTCCTTTGCTAAAGAAATACATTATCAAAAAAAAATTACGCAAACAGTCTCGTGGGCATCAACTAGAACAATATAAAGCTAAAAAGTTTTGTTTGCTTGAACGGATTAATCTTAGTAAATCTGATGGATCCACGACGCACCTAGTGAAGGAAATATATTTCACTATTTCAAGAACGCTGCATTAATTAATAAAAGCTATTTCGGTCATACCGCTGTAAGTATTATTTATTTTATATTATTTTTATATTACATAGCATTCACATTGTACAATGGAACTAGGTAGCTACATATAAGACAATACAAACTTAATCATTATCATTGAAATGATTTTAACAATACCGCATACCGTATATGTATTACTATAATTTTTAAAATAATCGAACGAAATTCATGAATAAATATATCTGGAACTCTTGGTCCTTATGACTAATAATTATATTTTCTTTATACCATTTTAAAATCAGACAATAAGCAATTTGAATTAAAACCTATATTTACTTTTTGTATTTAATATAACCAATAAATACCGACGTTTATTGCCTTAAGTTACAAAGTAGAATATTATTATTTAATAAAATAATTTTTTGTTTAAAATTATTAAAAAGTAAAGAAAATTTGTAGATATTTAATTAAGCCTAAATGATAAAACGTAAATTAGCTTAAGCAAATACCTTCGTCTTGCTGGATTCTGCGACTTACAACACTCAGTGATAATGTAGTTTATTACATCAATGTTTACGAACACCAGTCACCTTTTGACAGCACCGACCCACTTCGAACTTCTTAAGCATTAATTTCACAAAGGTTTAGCTTCACTATCGAATTAATTAGTCATATTACACTGAAGGGCGGCTCGTCACATATAATTCAAGTTTTTCCTTTAGTAAAAAACCCTCAAATTGAAAACACTATGTATATGAGCACACTTATCATCAAGATATTTACGTTTTAGAATATTATTACATTGTAACCGCAAATGTTGATAATATGATAAGACTAGTGTAATGAGACGATTTATTTCTCGATTCGAATTTTATTTTCACGATGTAGAGTTCGTTTAACACGACCGCGGCGCGAGTTGCGCGACCAGCCCGTGCCGGATACACGCGTGACTAATAGCACAGAAAATAACTTCGTCAGCGAGTGATACAGCGGAGCCGTCACCGCTCCTTCTTGGAACCAATACGTGCCAAATCGCACTCAATGCAATAAGCAGAGTGTATAGAGTATGCCATGCATTTAATGGAAGGCCTTCGTTGTAAACAGAATCGAAATCGAAACTGATTTATTGTTATGATGAATTAATTATGTATAAGTTTGTATTAAGTCACCATGAAAAAATATTGAAAATATTATTCGTCTTTATTTTAAATTTACAATTACTTTATTAAAAACCAAGACGTAAACAGAAAAACTGGTGTCTTTGTAGGTCAATGAAATTACGTCATGTTCAACAGATATCAGATGATTCAACCGCGCTATAGTTATGTTCTTCTATTTTAATTCTCAATTCTCGCGTTTCATGATTTATCTTATCAACTTTTATGTCCTTACCGAGCCATATGGTATCCTGGCGTTAGTCCTTATAAGCTTGCATTGTGTTTAGGTCTTCAAATCTTTAAACGAAAGCTTTGTTAAAGACTTTCATAAAGGAATCATATTATTGCATAAAAATACTATTGAGGATTTAAATTTAATTTGCCCATTAAGATCCACCACGAGGTACGTAAATAGATTTTAAGCATATAAATTGTTTAGCGAGGTTAAATTAATTAGGTGGCGATCGTATTGTGAATCTGTGATTCAAGTTTTATTTATGATTTTAAAACGACTTAAAAAAGAGGGGTTCTCTCAATTCTTTTTGTTTAGTTTCTTCCCTCAGAAATTCACCATTTCTTACCCGATTTTAAAAATTCCTTAATTGTTATAGGAAAAGATATATTTTTAATTTGGTGTCAATTTTTTTCCATAATCAAAATCGGTTCGGTAGTTGGGTTTTTAAATCAAAATAACAAACTTATTATATATCAAGAAAGTCCACGAAATTGTTTATTTTAAATTTGAAGTCGGTTTGTTTTTTCTAAAAAGTTTTAATTTAAAGTATTATAAAATTTATAAACCGCAACGTTGATCTTAGAATCGAAGCTAAGATGTCAACTTTTTATTTTTCTAGGAACCATGTATAATCGTTGTAACTGAACCTTTTCCTTTATCCGTGCAACCCAAGTCCAGTTACCATATACCGTCGATAACGGTGGAGGGTGCACGTCGGGTCGACGACCGCACCCGTCTGCTTCGCGGGCGCGGCGCCACCGCACATATACATCCCTATACCTATACGACCTTTTCACATCATTATTTACATTTCGCAATTTAAATAAAAAAGCCCTAACGCCGTCTTTTGTGATAAATTAAGTATTATCAGCATCCAACGAGGTTATCAAAATACTACAAACACTCTTAGGAAGGTCAATATTCATATTCATAAATAAATAAAATTATAAATTGTATATTAAAAAAATATTCTTATATATTACGAAGTTACATTTTTTAAAAGTTAAAAACACGATAAATCAATTGTCACGATAAGTGTTGGTTTTATGAGATTATTTTGTTTTATTTGCTCCCAGTATTTCAAATAAGTGATTAGATAATCGAAAATTCAGATAATTAAATATTTCAAGCAAAGCAATTTTTTATATATTCTTGGGTTAAATGTTTATTCAAAAGATCAAAAGGATTTTTAACTTATTAAAATTAATTGAAAAAAATGTAAATTACATTGCTATCAGTAGACATCATCAACAAACAAGACAGCAGTTTATACCATAATTTGCCATATCAGTTTGGATTGTGGCAATATTTTTATGTACATTAGCTTCATCTTATCCATACAAACAAATAATATTTAAGTATTTGTTTGTAATAGAAATTAACAGCTTTTTACTAAATATATATACAGTACCTACATAAAAAAATCAATTTTTAACATTTGTCTGCCTTGTTTTGACTAAATATAACAATAACTGTCAGGTAAGTTTGAAAAAATTCTACCATCTGCGAGCTATTCTGAGTCACGTGTATATAATGTATAATGGAAATGTTTATTTTGATCAAGGATCTTCACAACTAAACTTCAGGACCCACTTTGATTAATTTTAGTATTAAGATAGATAGGACTCTAATGCAGAAAATAAGCAGCTTGAAGTACTTATCCTGCATAGAAAAAGTTGCGAGCACCAGCTAGCTCATGAAATATATACCATGTAAAATAAAAACTATTAACAGATTTAGTCCCTTTGGACTTAAAATGTTTTTAACTCACTGCCAACTAAAAATTTTACTAAAAGTCTAATTCGGCTGTATGTTTATACTTTACATGACCTGTAAGATACAGATTTTTTTTACCAATTTTCCATTATTGTACCTGTACCTGTACTTGTGAATAGTCTTATTGTATAAATTGTTTTTTTTTTATGTAAAAAACAATCATGCATTTAAGGGTTAAATGTGTTAGTTATGTGATTAAACACAGCTTCACAGCTAAAAATAATATATTGTAATAATCAATAATTTTACAGCAAGTACATTGAACATGTCCTGACATACTGAATGGAAAAAGCAAATATAAAAAAAAAATGTTATATATTTTAAAATATTCCACCATCTATAGTAAGAAGTCTGAAGTGATGCATCCATACAAAATTATTAATTTCATTTTTTTATTACATTATTTCTTCTAATTCCTTTCATGGGGTAAGCCCGTCTACTTACAAATACTGGAGCTAAAGTATAGATAGAGCCATGATACTTCTGCTGGTAAAAGAATATAGAATTCTAGCTCTCTACCACACTAAGGTACCACAAATCACTATAGAAGTAGCTTAAAACAATGTGGTAATTCCAGTTATGTTCGTAAACCAAAATGTGAGTGAAAAATGCTGCCATTTTATTTAATTAGTAAATATGAACCTGTATATATTTTTGTTTTCCTTTTTATAGACAAATAAATATAGTTATATGATAAGACTGGGTATTATATTATTTTGTTAAACATTTTATAGTCAGATAAAAGATTTAAATGGTAACTTCTCTCTTGTTTTAATCAAAACAGAATAATGGTGCGAAATTGTAAAAATCACAGGATAAAGAAGGTATAGGATATATATATACACAATTGCATTTAAGAAAGAAACAACAACAAAGTTGAGGAGATTAATTAGTTAGTTAAATTATTTTTCACTCCACCTCATTTTTAACAGGTTATTGTAATATAAAAATATAAAAGTCAACAAAGACATCATTATATTATGTTATGTTAAGAATGATGTCACAGCATTCGACTTCCCTCTTCCATAAAGCTTTTAACTTTCAGAACTCTTCATATTAATGTCATCATACAATTCTTATTCATTTTAAATGAACTAGTACATATTTTAACATTAAAATAAACCCAGTTAGCAGTTGACGATCCATACAAGGTAAAATGAAGTTACTCACCAGCCTTAAAATATATTTGAGTTCACCCTAATTAATAAACCATGCATCTCTAAAGGAAACAATCACATTAGTTATTTAATTTTTATGTGTAAATTATATTAAGTTAAGACACAAAAACACAAACAACATGGACAAAAAACCAAAATCAAAATTTAGAAATAAAAAATTCTACCATTCTCACAACTATACTACTGACCAGTGTTACCAATTATTTAAAAAAATTCCAACATTACTCTTAAGCCGCGTTTTTACTATACGGATTTGACTACCAAGTCCACTCGGATTATTTACTCAGACGTTATTGTAGCGTGCAAAGAGTATATAACCACTACATTTTTGGTAGCGTGTAAACACACGATCCAAGCGCACTCCAACATTGAGATCCGATCAGAGTGAACTCGGGCCCCGCTCTATTCGTGTCATGGTTCATGGAAATATATGAAGAAAGTGTTGTAGGACGTAAAACAAAAGGAAAACAAGCGTGTCCAGCATATAGTAGTCTGACCTGTTCGATAAATAATATTAGCAAGTCCAATGCTACTATGACCTTGAAGGCTGCCAGGATTGCACCTACCGGCTTTTTGCCTAGTGTAACTTTTCTCGCGAATATAGGTGCACCAAACATTAAGAACGCCGCACTAAAGCTCTAATTATTTGTACTTCCATAATTAATGGTTAGAAAATTGCGAAAAATATCAGGAAATATACTTCTGCTTGCGAGTTAATTTCTGCTTCGCTATGTAATCCTTTTATTTTTAAAAACTAATTAAATAGAGATGACACCTTTTTTCGTAAAATATTTTTTTTTTATTTCACCTCTTTCATCTCTTTCAAATTCATGCAGTAAGATAGCAACGTGGTAATTGAATAATATATCCCCAATAAATGTCAAAAGAACGTATACATTTTTAAATTACAATAAAATTTTAATAAAAAAATAATTGTAATAAAATATTTTGATTTTCCTTTTTCTCTCTTATTACAACCACATTTATCAAATGAAATTAATATCTCGTATAGAACTCCATACCGAATACATAAGGAACTCAATATTCGAATACATCGGGTTGTCAAATGCATATTCAAATAATGTGTCGAATTCAGCAACTTCCTTTTTAGGCGATAGTAGATCATAGCCTAAGCGCGTTCGCGCTAAGGCATGCAATTCTAAAATCATCTTTTAAAATAGTTTATCCCTAAATTTGGTGAAGATTGCTATTCTGGTATCACAAGTGCGAAATACCATATAGATGTTTATTTTATTTTTTTAATAAGATCATATTGTATTAAGAACTATTAAGAAACATAATTATACAATATTATACGATATTATAATATCCATAGATATTTTATTAAGCCTTGGCAACTAGATCACCGGCCAGTTTAAATGACGTTGCCTAGCAACCAGTAAGCGGCTGAGTATGTCAGGTTTCTCTGAACCAACAAGACAATTTAACACGCCATATTAAAGTAAAAAAAAAGACGATTGACGAAAATGTTAAAGTTCGAAATGGGGGAAGATTTTAACGTCAAATAGTGTGAACGTAATAAGTTATAAAATATAATTGATCGTTTGTATTATTATTTAAGCAATATATTTTGTAAATTAAAATTGCAAAGTTATTACTTCGAAATAATATGAAATTAAAAAAAAAACATTATTCATGTAACATGAACGCATAAAAAATGGTTTTCCGTGTAGTTGGTAGCGAATCGATTTTTTCTGCTTTAGTTGGCAATGTGTTGAATTTTCAACCAATAAGATACCAATTTCAGGCCTTTCTTCTTTACAGAATATGGCCGACATTTTGATACCGCTGTCATGAAGATTTCCCAGTGACAAATTCTAACTTTGTAGTTCTTCATGCACGGTTTTATGTTCCAATAACGTTTTATTTTTTTAATTCTATAGACGGTGTTTAGTGTAAGCTATTATTTTTACAAATATGGCAGCTGATCGTGAAATAGCTGCTGAAGACAGCATTAGAGTCGTATGCCGATTTCGGCCACTCAATGACTCTGAAGAAAAAGCTGGTTCCAAATTCATCGTGAAATTTCCTTCAGGACCTGACGATAATTGCATTTCCATAGGGGTGAGTTTGAATATTGTCAATATACCCACATTGAACTTCTCTATCATCGCCCTAATTTAGACCATGATGACTAATACATTACGATTGCTGTTCACCTGCTACGAAATGGCCTTTCTTTTCTATTCCGCTTGGTTGATTATGATTGCAATCATTAAAATTTGAAGAATCTCTGTGCATTTTAACAAAATCGTACATCTAATTTTTACTTTGTGGAAAATCAATACATATACTTTCTCGACCTTGACCTGGGAATTCCTAGGATAATTTGTATATTTATATTTTTATTATTGTTTACAATAATGTCTGTGAATAAAAGATTATACATCTTATTTTAATTTATCCGAAATATTAATTTACATACTTTAATAGCTAAAGGAAAAAGATTGGAGAATAAAGTAATAAAACAAATCAGATTGTGTGTGATATTACTGTTTAAGTAAAATAATGTTTATAATTACGAATTATTATTTTTATAGCACTTTTTAATTTCATGTATACCACCCACAATGAAAAAGTTACTAATGACATCTACTTGTCTGTCTAATTGTTTTAGACATGTAGTCACTCTAGTATTGCAAATGACCCAAATATCTTTTAAAATATCTACATTGCTATTTTAAAAATATCTAGTACAATAATTAAGTTTCATATTTTTACAAAGGCTCATCATTTTTTGTTAAAATATTATTTCAACATAGTAACTTAAAAAAAAAAGTAACTTTTGAGTTTCTTTTTGGTAATTTTCAACTAGTTCTTTTTGGTAGTTTTCAAAATTTTTATCTAGTAGTAGTTTTTCATCAATGAAACTATTTTTTTTTACATTGATTAGCCAAAGTACTTGTAAAAGCCTACTGTAATTAAATACAATACACATATATTTTATTGTACATCAAAAATACAAAATAAGACGATAAAAAAAAAAATACAAACACCATATTGTCACTGAATGAGTGATCTCTTCCAGATAACTTTAAAATTTACATATTCAAGTATTTTTTATTTTGATTATAACTAAAATTATATAAAACTTGTTCTAGGGTAAAGTATATTTGTTTGACAAAGTATTTAAACCCAATGCAACCCAAGAGAAGGTATACAATGAAGCAGCAAAAAGCATTGTATCTGATGTACTTGCGGGTTACAATGGTACCATATTTGCATATGGTCAGACAAGTTCTGGTAAAACACATACCATGGAAGGTGTCATAGGTATGTAATTACAATAAATATCATGGTTTTCTTATTGAATTTGGTATTTAATTAAAATCGTTTTGACAGAATGAGTTGTTTTATTGAGACTGAAATATTGCTTTTCTAGTGACTATAATTTCTAGTGATTGGAAATAGTAAATAAGATTAAAATATAGTAAATTTAAATGAGATGTCAAATTGCAGGGGATCCAGGTAAACAGGGTATTATTCCACGGATAGTAAATGATATTTTCAACCACATCTATGCAATGGAAGAGAATCTTGAATTCCACATTAAAGTTTCTTATTTTGAAATTTATATGGACAAAATTCGAGATCTCCTGGATGGTAAATATTTCTCACAGTTTTTGTTAATAACTGTTGTTCCTTTGAATAGTGATTTATATATATTTATTTTTTCTAATTTAGTGTCAAAGGTGAACCTTAGTGTACATGAAGACAAAAATAGAGTTCCATTTGTAAAAGGTGCTACAGAAAGGTTTGTGTCAAGTCCAGAAGAAGTATTTGAAGTTATAGAAGAGGGAAAGTCAAATAGGCATATTGCTGTAACAAGTATGTATCCCCAAACTACACATTGACTATATAAAAAAATGGATATTATAATTGAAATTTTTTTTTAGACATGAATGAACACTCATCTAGATCTCATTCAGTCTTCCTCATAAACGTTAAGCAAGAAAATTTAGAAAATCAAAAGAAATTATCTGGCAAATTGTATCTTGTGGACTTGGCTGGTTCTGAAAAGGTAATTAAGGTTCTGAAAAGGTAATTGTAAAATGGTTTGTTATCTTGTTATTTAAACATAATTACAATTTTTAGGTATCTAAAACTGGTGCTGAAGGTACAGTGCTCGATGAAGCTAAAAATATTAACAAGTCATTATCAGCTCTGGGTAACGTAATTTCCGCTTTGGCGGATGGTAATAAATCCCACATTCCCTACAGAGATTCCAAACTTACTCGTATTCTTCAAGAATCACTTGGTGGTAATGCTAGGACAACCATCGTCATCTGTTGTTCCCCAGCATCGTTCAACGAGAGTGAAACAAAAAGTACACTTGATTTTGGTAAAAGGTAATATTTTCTTTGGTTGCATAAAATGTTTATGGAATGTATTGAATTTGTTGCAATAATTAATTATTTTAACAGGGCTAAGACTGTCAAGAATGTTGTATGTGTCAATGAGGAGCTCACGGCTGAGGAATGGAAGCGTCGCTATGAAAGAGAGAAAGAGAAGGTGGCGAGGTTGAAAGGAAAGGTAAGGAATAATTGTTTTATTTAAATTGTGCTATTGAATTTTTAGGATTTCGTAACCAAGGGTGCCAGACTAGTACTAGCCTGTGCTGACCTGTGACTATGCATGTGGTATGTAATGTAGTGCATAAAACATAGCAGGTAGAGATTTTAAATTGTCACAGTGTGTATTTCTATTGCTACTAGCTATTAACACTTAAAAATAAAAATAATATAACCAATTTTAAAATAGCAACCACACAAATTAATAACAATTTCATTATGCTAGTATTTATTTAAGTCCTATTAAAAAAAAAATCTTTTCTATTATAGTGTTATATCTTGTACGAGAGTACAAGTCTTTGTCTTCACGTGCGAGTCTGACTTGGTCTTGGCTGGTTTTATTAAAGATTCACGGAATAATTAAATGTAATATTTCATGAAGGTTGAGAAGTTGGAAGCTGAGGTTAACCGTTGGCGTTCCGGAGAGACTGTACGTCCCGAGGAACAGGTCAACTTGGTGGAGATCGAAGCCGTTACTCCGGTTACTTCATTCATAGAAGAGAAGCCACCAGTTGCGGTATGTAATTTTTTTTTTTTAAGATGTCCAGTTTCAGTTGCGTTTATATGTCAACTTTCATTTATAATTTGGTATTAATACAAAACATGTTTTTTATGAAACTGGGACATACCATACTTTATGTTTAAGTTGTCGTTGTTTATTTGCGTTGTATGTTTGTATTTAAAACTACTCGGTCTGCGCGATTTAACGTGCAAATAATAAATTCATTTGAATGGAATAATCTTTGAAAAATAATGAATTCTCTATAAAAACCTTAATACGTTATTTCACCACTTTTAAGTTATAAAAAAAAAGTATACTTCTCCAAGGTCCAGTCTATTTTTATACCAAAATACATCAAAATTGGTTCAGCGCTTTAAGCCTTAAAACTTAACAGAATAACTACTTTCACATATATAATATTAGTATGGATCAGTCTAGACTTTTAGTCGCTGATGGTAAAGATTACTTTCTTCCTACTTAAATGATAAATGCTTAACTAAATGTTACTAATTTTAAACACGACACTTGTCTGTTAGAGCTTGGTATGTGAGCCCTTGTCTATAATAGCGTCTGTTTATAACATAGAGCGATGACACACGAGTCGAACTAAGACGTAGGTGGAAATGCTTATTACTGGAATAAGCTGTAACTCGTTAAAACCGTATGCAGCGTCATTTTATTACTCATCACAAACATAATATCACAAAACTGCTTCGAATTAGCAAAGGGTTTTGGTGTATTTAATAGTTTTTAGTAAAAAAAAATACTATTTCGTTCTACTGCGACATCTTAAGTCTCTTATATTTTTATCAATTTCGTTACAGTATAGAATATAAAATATATCTACGCTTGCGTACCGTCTATGCAATATAATGATAGTTACATAATGAGTTTGATAAAATATATTAATTGAATTTATTTCCATGTAACTCGGGTAAATAAGTAATAAGTTTATAAAGTAATTTTAATTTATAATAATTACAATAAAAATTTCTATACAATTAAATATTTTCGCTAACTCTTTTTATATTAATTGAATATATTCTTACGTTCAGCAAATTGTATTAACTTCGCATATATCATAGTAATTCCGAAATCGACTGAATCACATCGTAACGCACGCCATGCACAGTTTATCATACATTATGTACATACGTTTAAACAATTATATTTTTAAACGATTTCTGTAATTTATGAGGTGCATTGGACAATTTTAATCAATCAAATCTCTTTATTTACTAGCTCTCCCTTGCGGTTTCACTCGCGTTAATGTTTACTGCTTCGCTCCTATAAGTCGTAGCGCGTAATATAGCCTTTAGCCTTCAACAATATAAAAACTATCGGATAAAAAAAGAATTTTTCAGTTCGAACCAGTAATTCCTGAGATTAGCGCGTTCAAACAAACAAACTATTTAGCTTTATAATTAGTATAGACTAGCATGAAATCGCGGCTTCGTCTGCGTAAATCATTGATAAAGTGTACCATGTATAATAATTTGATCTATAAGCTATATTACTGTAATGTTTCATAGAAATCTGTTTACTAGTTTAAGCAAACATCCATCCACCCTCCAACCATTCACATTTATAATAGTACTAAGATATCGTTTTTATGATGACAGTCTATATATTATACAACATGTGGAAATCTGGATATGATTTAAAAAAAATTACAAACCGACTTTAGTAGTAAAATACGCAATTTCGATTGCTTGGATGGCAAAGTAATTCTAGTTATTTTGATTAAAAAAAATCAAAGTACTGAATCGACTTTGATAAAAATTCTATAAAACCAACCTAAAAGAGTACTCTTTCAAATAAAAGAAAAATTTTAGGTTAAGGAACGACAGAGTTCTGAAGTAACAAACGTTAAATAAACACACTACTCCTTTTTGAAGTCTGTTAATAATATTAATTGTCAAGATATAAGGTTTATGCGAATTAATATAGTTTGAGCATGGGTAGTGACATCAAGCGAACACGACTGTTCGTTCAGTAATATCGATACGATATAGAAATGACTAAAATGTTCATAACTGTATTGTTTAATCTTGTGCTAGTCAAATTACTTTGCACTTCCGGGGGCTTAAAATTGATATTTATATACATTTATTTGTAATTATCTATTTTATCTCAATCGCTTATCAGGGTCAACGTTATATGTTTTTAATTATCATTGATTTAAATTATCAAAAAGTATTGCATTTTAATCATTTTTTACATCGTAATTAATGATTACCGACCAGTAAATCAATGCATTTATCTTTTCAGTCTCTTTTAAAAAAGGGAACCGACTTTAAAAGTAATTTAATAGGATGACATATTTATTCTAATTATTTTAATTTTAAAACTGAACCGATTTTAATTAAATTTCTATAGAACTAATGGTAGAGTTATACCCTTTTAAACAGAATAATTATTGACTAAATTGGTTAAGCTGTTTTTTGAGTAATTTGCGAAAATACACTAAAAAAACTTCCTGATGTATTGAGAACCTCTTTCTTTTTTGGAAGTCGGTTGAAAATGTATATACGCATACGTGCGCATAATTTTACGCGGTTAAACCCCCGAGTCGCATCTAGTATTCAATTAATTGTTTAACGAAAACTTGTATATTAATATTTAATAAATCTCAGAAAAAAACTTATTTACTACTTTTAGGAAATACATTACTACTGCTATTATAAATACGAAAGTTTTTTGAGAATGAATATGTGTGTTTATTCTTCATTCGGGCAACAAAAAACAACCAGATTTTGATGAAACTTTACAGTAATACAGCTTATACATCAAAATAACAGATTTTATCAACACACTACGCAAATAAAACGCGCATGGAAGCTAATTGTGAATATTTAGCGTTTACATTCGTCATCTTATTATATAGCCAGTACCGGTGGCTGTATCGAGTGCTGTCGAGGACGCAGCCATGCAGGGCAAGCTGGAGGCGCTGTACCAGCAGCTGGACGACAAGGACGAGGAGATCAACCAGCACTCGCAGCTCGTTGAAAAGCTCAAGGAGCAAATGATGGAGCAGGAGGAACTCATCGCGTGCACAAGGTAAGCCCCGTGGCGTAATCGAAACGCTTCAAGCGTATTAATCCGATTTACTATTGACGATATTATGAACTATGTTTGTGGAACTAATGAGAAATATTGTCGTGTATGAGAATAAAGTAATAGAATGTTGATGGTTTACGTGTTACGTTAGTTTGTGTTTTATGCATAAAAATAAAAGTCACTAATCTATTAGTGATTACGTAACGAACTATGAGTTATGTTTGAATCGCCTTTTTGACTTCACGCTCTGATAATTATAAACATTTCGAGACGTTGTATCTAATGAACAACTAGTGTTTTAGGTTATAGTTTCTTAAGGTTCTGTAGTCGTATTCGAATGTTCGTTTTCCATTAGTAGTTTTATGGCGAAATCTAGGATTTTTTTTTTCAAAATTTACAATATTTCTAAAAGTTAAAGAGTGCACTTTTTAATTCTTACGTATAATTTGTCGTGTGATTCGTTTCGCTACGGAATTATACCATATACTTGTATGTAACAATTTGCCTCACGTGTTAAATGTGCACCTTGCATATATTTTATTTCCCGAAAAAATCGATTGCACTTGACTTGCTTGTTTTGTTTCTTAATGAATTTTATATGTAATGTTACGTAAAAATAACTGAATACTAAATGCATAGGTTCTCTATTCGACTATTTTTTTTAGAAAAATAAACCATAACTATTTAATATTATTTTATCGTAGATAATATTTCGTTTTAACTTTTTCAACTTTCATTATTTCATTATTATATAATGACATAATTGTAAATTGAAGTCACGCATTTTTTTTATACTTTTATTTTCTAAATAAAATAAAATGATGAATCTTTAAAGTAGTTATGTATAAATTTAATTTTTTCTTTCAAATGAAGTTTATGCGCACGCACAATGCTGTTCATTGAAATTGGAACAGAATTTATAATGAGATTGCAACTAGAATCGTTTTATTGTATTTAACTTCATTGATATCGAATATACTTTACAATACCGTAATATCTTATTTATTATCTGTGTGTCGGCAAATTTTTAATTTTCAATATAAATAACTTTTTTTAAGATGACGTGCAAACATAATGCGGAGATAAATACAATTTTGATGGTCTACTGATTA
Source organism: Hypolimnas misippus (assembly GCA_037950945.1). Lineage (NCBI taxonomy): Eukaryota > Metazoa > Arthropoda > Insecta > Lepidoptera > Nymphalidae > Hypolimnas > Hypolimnas misippus. The sequence continues at coordinate 7,353,551 of JBBEEQ010000024.1, forward strand.
CATATATGCTATTATAGAGATAAGGAGTATACTAAATTATAAAAAAGTAATTTTGGATTTACTTTAATTAAAGTAATTACGTTGAACATAATTATATCAAAACGACGACGACCGCTCTGGTGTGGTGGTTTTGAATGTACCTCTGACAGCGAAGGTCGCGAATTCGATCCCCACTCGGTGCAGATATTTGTATAAATATTTGTTCCTAGTTTTGGGAGTTTGTCCTTGTGGGTCTAAAGCTGTCGGTCCTGATTGTTATCAAACAAACAGCTTTACATACTCTGGTGTTAGTAATTATCATGGAGATTGTGATATGTCAATCACCTGATAATGAGCGTTACTCTTAGTAGGGAGATTATTCTAGTCTCAATGGTTATGCACTGTCCCTCAGAGGTTGCGGATGCCAGATGACAATTATGTGTAAAAATCAGTAACGTGCCAATTGCTGGGTTAGAGTAATAGACATACCCCGGTATAATCGCGAAAGATGCTAGGAACATGATGATATAAATTTTTTTTTATCCTAATAGACGAGATTATGAAGCCCTGCAAGGCGATATGAACCGCATCCAGCAGGAGAACGAGGCTGCTAAGGAGGAGGTTAAAGAGGTGCTGCAGGCTCTGGAGGAGCTCGCTGTTAACTATGACCAGAAGTCTCAGGAGGTCGACAGCAAGAGCCGGGAGTGTGACCAGCTCTCAGAGGAACTACAGACTAAGCAGGTGCGATATCTATATGGATAGACACAACAATATATAATTTTGTATAACCTTCCACTTATTCAAGGCAATACCATTACTGATATATGAAAAAGTTTTCTGTTTTCTTTAAGTAAGCTGTAGAAATATGTTTTCGTTGTAATTTTTTAAAAGATAAATAGACGTTAATAATAATAATAACATCACTTATAATGTAATGTCATGTAATAAAAGAAATATTGCATAAATTCTCACAGTTGAGCCACTATGGATCTGAATTCCAACTTAAATAACGTGAAACTAAGGTTTGGTACTTACGAAAATAATTGTAATTATTAACTTTTTTAAAATATATAACTTTTGTAAACAGAGTGCATTGACGAGTGCGACGGCCGAGTTGCAGCAGCTTCGTGATCTCTCTGCTCATCAACGTAAACGTATCGCGGAGCTTCTCACCAACCTATTGCGAGATTTGGCCGAGATCGGAGCCGCTGTAGGCGGTTCCGAGTTGGACTTCAAGCTGAACGTGGACACCGTCGGAAAACTCGAAGAAGAATTCACAGTAGCTCGTCTGCACATCAGCAAAATGAAGAGCGAGGTTAAGAATATTGTGCAGCGCTGTCATTCGCTCGAATCGGCTAATATCGACGCTAATCAGAAGGTCAGTCATCAATTAGTGTAGTTAATTTTTTATAGCCTAATTTTCTAACGCGCTTTATATTTGAAGTTAACATAGAATCGTTAATATGTTATGTTTTTTTTTTTCGTTGCATTATAGTTTTTGAAACAGAATAAAAAATAATAGTTTACAATATATATCTGTCTTATTTAGTTCTCAATTATAAAATAATCTTCGCCATCGTCCTTTGGTATCGCAAACCTAAACTCGTCCTCCGTGCACAGATCGAGGAGTACGAGCGGTCGCTGGGCGAGTGCCGGCTGCTGATCTCGCAGCACGAGGCGCGCTGCGCGTCGCTGGCGGAGTCCATGCGCGAGGCGGAGAACAAGAAGCGCCAGCTGGAGGAGGCGGCCGACGCGCTGCGCGAGGAGTGCGCCCGCCTGCAGGTGCGCACACGATGCGTTTTGTTTTGTTGAAAGGATGAATATTTTTAGTTGAGCAAGCATTGAACGTCTCATAGCGTGAGTAAAAGAAATAAATTTCAACCGTAAAATTAACGCTCGACGGAGTTCTGGTCAGAAATTAATGTCATAGTTATCTATACAAGGAAAATTATAATCAATCACAATAGTATATATTCGATTGGTCTTTTCAGTACATCCAATGGAACATTATAAAATCAGCACTTACACAAATTGTATTATTACTATAAACATGTACTCTTTTCTATTAAGGGAAAAGTTAGGAACTTAATCTATTACAATGCAGAGTAGCAGATATACTTGTGTCGGATTTATCCTTCATGCAGGTTTCTTAACGATGTTTGCCTTCACTCGCCAACACAAACGTATTTCTTGTTTATGATATAAGCGAAAGGAGAATATTATCAAATGTAACCATGACACGATAGTATCTCACAAAGCAAGCGGCGGGTGTGTAGACAGAGGTGTGTAAGGTCGTGGTCCGCAGGCGGCGGAGCGCGTGCAGCTGGCGGCGGCGGAGCAGCGCGCCGACTCGCAGGTGCGCGCGGCGCTGGAGGCGCAGCTCGAGCAGCTGCGCGCCTCGCACGCCTCGCAGCTGGCCGCGCTGCGCGACGAGCTGGCCGCGCTGCAGCGCCAGCACCAGGAGCTCAAGGAGTCAGTACCAAACCTTGCTACTTTTATTTTACCGACAACTGATTGAAACGGTAGCGGTCGCGGGTTCGTTTCCCGCTCATGGATCTATTTTGGCCATACAGATCTTTGTTGTGGTCTGGGTGTTTGTGTTGTGTGTTTCCAAACCTACGACATAAGATCATGAAATCGTAATGAAAGCCGTCGTGTTCATTCGTTTTATGAATGTAGCAGTCAAACGAGCAGGCTAGCAGCACATGATGTTAAGTAAATCACCTCCAGCCAAAAATCATTTACAGCGCTAGAGGAGTCACAAATACGATGTCGGCTTAAAATTAATTGAGAATTTAGCCTTCCGTTAATAACTACTGTGAGAGTATAGTATCGTCTCAAAGGAGCTACAGCTAGGCACTAACACAGTAAGCGTTACTATCTCACTGTCCTATGACTCTCTGTAAATTCGGAGCTAATTCGCGTGTTTTTCGTTCACAGTACGTACCAGGAGCTGACGCTCGCGCGCCAGCAGCTGCAGGACGACTACGACAAGCTGAAGCGCGAGGAGGCCGACAAGTCCGCCAAGCTCAAGGAGCTCATGTTAGTGTCGCGCTCCCCGCGCCGTAACCTCGATAAGTCCGAGAAGGAGGTGGCAAATCAGCAGATGCTACTTAAGGAGGATGAATTCAGGGATTTTATCTTGTCTCCAAAAAGAGAAAGATTAGGATTCCCGTATGGAGCTGGCCTAGCCGTTGAGAAGGCTTCGGTCGGCGAGGAAAAGTCGCTCTCGGCAATCCCTAAGTCCTCCCCCTCTCGCCACTCCTGTAATATCCACCCGCTCCAGCTGCATCTTCTTATTTCAGTTACCATGATCCTCCTCACTCATCGCTATCCTCAAATTGTTGTTTTGGTTTGAGCTTGTCGGCTTGTTTCTGTGATATCATCATGGGTCTCCGCACGAATAGTAATGTTTGTTTATGGTGCCTTTACTGGTTATATTTGTTACACGTTCTCGCAGTGAAAAGGAGATCCATGATTTATTTCGAATCCATTAACGCTTTCTTTTCAATACAACTGTCTTGTATGAACATATGTGGCAATAATACAAAATAGTTTTAGGTTAAGTTTATATAAGACAGATGTATCTGAAATGACATCTTAGACAATTGTTGTTCAAAGGTTAATGATTTATATTTTTTATGCATATTTAATGCTTCGCTTTGAAGTTAGTCATGAGTCTCTAGTCAATAATTTGTTTACGAGTCGTATAAGCTATAGAAAAGGTTCTTATTTAATGAAATGCTTGTTTAAGTAGTTATTAACTTGAAGCATGTTTATACTTTATTCTGTACTCGTGAATGCAAGCATGATTAATACCTAACAGTTAGGAAGATACTAAGTCGTTCTTAATATTTCTATGTACTTTAGGTGTTTGTCGTTATATTAGGCAATTGTAGATTCGTCGTTTTTGTCGTTGTTGTTGTGAATAAGTACCTGTTACTAGATAATTCTACTTCTCAGTAAACTTAATGACATAAAAATATTTTTAAGTTGTTTGGATATCACTGCCTTATTACGTTAAATCGTATTAAATTCATAAATATATATAAATAAATAAATCAGCGGCGACAGTTTCGAAACGCACTATTAAATATTGATAAAACATTTTAAAACGCTGATATGTTTGTCAAAAAATTTGCACAAAACTTACATTTCGAAACATGATTACTTTATTTCTTGCAAAAAAGTCACGACCAAACACCAATGATTTAATATAATGTACATATTTCTGTAAATAGATTTCAATGTTTGTATAGAGAGCATCGGTGCATAAATATTTTTCTTAATATATTTTTGTATAACATGTGACGACCATATGGTAAATATCTCTCCTTGATTTAAGACATTTTAAACGAAACCATCTAGAGTTTTCTATTTACAAAAAAATAATCATATAGTCGAAATATTTTAAATATGATTCATTTTAATAGAAATTTAGGGTCTAGGATAAATTTAGTATTTTACACATTCGATTCATTCGCATTTAATGGCAGCATTTATACATATATCATTCCAATGTAGGCATTTATTTTCTTCCACTTCAATAACAATTATATTAACTATTAAGTATCATTTAACAACTGTAGAGCATGGCACCTTATTCATCCATTTCCTTAAACTTCCACGCCTCTTAAAATTATTATTGCATTTATTGATACCCTAGTATCCATAACACTTCCTTAGTCAATGTATGCACTCTAAATTGCCGAAGAGTGATTGTCGCCTCAACCTAATCGGTTGTAAATTTGTGCAAATGGATACAGTTTATCTGATTATATTTTTTAATTCTATTTGCACATATACCTTATAGTGTCATGGGTTTTTCTATTTAGTCTAGAAAGAATATTGTTATACTTTTTTTTTTGCTTATTGTTTTCTATTTCTAGATTAAACTACCCATGACACGAGGAGACGAAATGGTTAACTATTTTGTGATAAGATAATATTAATTAATAATATTTAGTCAATGTAAGTACAAGTATTGTAGTGGTCTTGTAATGGCTCGCTTCTTTATTTTTTTAGTTGTCATTTTATTCCGCACGTATCCCATTCATATTCATTCTGCCGGGAGTTGGCATTTTCAAAATATAGTCTGAGCGTCGCGCGACATAATATGGATGGGTGCGTGCCGGAAGATATAGCTCAATCGCATTTTCAGGTAAATTTTACTAACATTCAACTGATGTCGGTAGTGAAGTCGTGTATTTCATACTATTCTTGTAGCTTCTATTCATTTACAGTTTCTAAAATTTGCTCATTATTTCTTTCAAAATTTATAATTTCTCATAATCTATTTATTGTACTTTATGTCTTTAATTATTTTCAATACTCTATTATTATCTTATGAGTATGGTTCTTTACATCCAGTTAACGTTATCGTTTTTTATTAAACTAAATTAATAAAGACTATATTTCAATAGCCAAAGTGTGGAACGACGCGAGCAGGCCCGCGCCGATCTCAAGGGGCTGGAAGATACCGTGGCTAAGGAGTTACAGACTCTGCACAACTTGAGAAAACTATTCGTGCAGGATCTACAGGCAAGTATAAAAATGTGTAGCACTTTATCCATATTATTAATATAAACGTGAAAGTTACTGTCTGTCTGTCTGTTTTGTTATTACGGTTTCACGCTTAAACCGCTGGAACAATTTTGCTGATTTTTGGTATAGATATAGATTATATCTTGGAGAAGGACATATGGTGTAATTTTTCTGTCAGTATAATATAAAGCAAAATTATATAATAATGATATAATATCTTAATAGATATTCTTTTTTGTAATGAAATAATATTGATGAAACTTATCTCAAATATAAAATAAATTTCACGACAGGCGAGAATAAAGAAATCGACGAACTCGGAGGAGGGAGCCGAAGAGGAGGGCGGTTCCCTCGCGCAGAAGCAGAAGATCTCGTTCCTGGAGAACAACCTCGAGCAGCTGACGAAGGTGCACAAGCAGCTGGTGCGCGACAACGCCGACCTGCGCTGCGAGCTGCCCAAGCTCGAGAAGCGCCTGCGCGCCACCATGGAGCGCGTCAAGGCGCTCGAGACCGCGCTCAAGGTGCGGACGCGAACTTTATTTATTTATTTTTTTTTAATTATTGCAGACCAAGGAGAAAGTAATATGATATTTTACACCACAGACAGAGGTGTAATATAAAGTAAGCGAGGGGGTTACCGACTTTTTTGTTTACCACGCAAAACATAGCTATATAGGCTACTTGATGCAAGTTTTCTTTGAGAAACGGTGTGATACGATCTGTATAAGAGCTTTAATCAGTAGGCACATACTACTATACTAAGGGAAAATTTTGGGCGAAAATATAGAATCACGTAATTTTATATTTTTTACATTTATCATGAATGATATTGCTAAATGTTAATGTCATAAAAATTTATATTTATAGGAAGCTAAGGAAGGAGCGATGCGCGACCGTAAGAGATATCAATTCGAAGTTGACAGAATCAAGGAAGCAGTACGCGCCAAAAATCTCGCCCGAAGAGGCGTGCAGGCACAAATTGGTAAGACTTATTCAAACGATATAAGTTGTTTACCACAGCTTGTCAAGTCATGGGAAATTATATTTTTTTTTTTTTTCGTAAATTTAGCCGCGTTAGCCGAGAGTGTATGTCGTACAGCTGTACTGGCAAAATTATTTTAAAATTGTTCTGGCTTAGTTTAAGATACATTAAATGAATGTTATTTTTTGTGAACTTGTACGGAAATCCAGATATAGTTTATAGAAGATTCAGTGACATTTTCGCAGGATAACTGAAGCTTATTGTATCCAACATTATTGTACAAAAATATTTAAAAAATAGTATAGACTGAGTTTCTCCTCAGCTCTTATCAATAGATTCCACATTCCAAACGGTAGCTCCACGTAGAACAGACATTACAAATTGTAAATGGACGATTCGAAAGGGCTTACAAACGCCTACTCGAATCAAGTATATTTAGAGTTAGTGTGCGGTAAGGAAGCGTGTGTGTATCGTGCGCGTCTTGCAGCGAAGCCGATCCGCGCGGGCGGCGGCCACCTGGTGGGCGGCGGCGCGGTGGGCGTGGTGCGGCCCGCCAACGCGCCCGCGCAGGACATCAAGCGGAAATCCATCATCGTCGGGGCGCGCGGTACGTGCTGCCACCACCACTACCACTACCACTGATAACTATACCTCGATTCACGTGTGATGGTTTGAACTATGCGCATTCCGCTGCGCGGAACACTAAATTAGGCACCGGGACGGGTTTCATTTGAATTATTAAATACTTCTCATATTATTATATATGTCAAATTAATGTGTTTAAATTATTATTTTATTATTTTTTAGCAGCTTTTACTTCAATTTATACCGAATGTGTTTCTCTAATAGTTGATAACATTATTACTGAACTGTAATTGTTCAAGGATAGTGTTTTTGTTCCGGGATGTGTTTATTTACCAAATAAGTCAACTAAAGGTATACTAGATTATAAATGTTTTTTAACATCTGAGAATTATTCAATAATATCATATATGTGCAATTTTTCAAGTCTCGTTTACTCGATTGTATCATATCATAGCTAGTTTTGACTCGCCTCGTGTTCAGACCGACATACTTAGGTGAAACGAGGTATAGTTTAAAACCTAGTATAGATTCTTTTACTCTTAACCCTCGAATGTCACAACGCGGATCCTCGCATTTCCATAAATCTACCGGAACCTATCCATATCTTATTTACACCGCGCGATTTTTTTCCTTTTGTTCCTCAATAAACCATTATTAAAAAAAGGGGTTATTAAAATCAAATTAATAATATAAAACCTAAACTTCTGTATTGTTAAAATAATTGATGACATTCTGTTACCTGTAGCCGCGTATAACTGAAACTTTGTGGCGTGTACGAAAACATCATTTTATTGGTTGCGTCATTCGAGAGGTTAAGCCGTGTACGAACTGTGTGTTTTTGGATATGCATAGTCTTCTTGAATACAATTTTTGACAAACTCGCAACCGAGACGAGATGAATGTGAGGCACCCGATTTTAATGTATACGCATTGCTGAAAGTACAAATTGTATTTCAATAAACGCGCATTCCGTATATGGCTTTTGTGTTAAGCGTAATGCTTAAATTGAGTTTTTATTTTTTCACAATTTATAGTCGAAATAATTTTAATGTTTTTTTTTTTATTTAGAAAAACAAATCATTTTATAGAAAAGATATCGTTTGTTAAGTTTTTTTTCTGATGATCATGCAATTTTATATTCAATAATACATTTTACAAAAATTCATATGTTCTTCAGATTTATATTTCTTGAAAATATTAACATTAATTCTTAATATAGGGACACAAATTATATTAAGAACTTCCATAACAACATTTTATCACTAAAAAAGTTTAATAATTTATTTGTTTTTTTATTTCAGATGAGAGTTGAAGAGATAGCCGTTATTTCATAGAGAATCTAAATAAAACTTCATAGATGTACCTAGAATAAGACGGCAAAAATAATTCTTGGAAAATATATCCATAATATAATTCTACTTATATGTTTATGAAAAGCCTAATATAAGCTACAACAAAATAATAAAAAAATAAAGTAGTTCTCTTAGGCTTAACGTTTCGAGCTGTCTAATCTTAAAGTCAATAAGTGCACATGTATTTAAAAAAAGATTATAGCTTCTAGCAATTGTCGTTCTGTGTCTGTACGGATTCGCTGCGTTAATAAAAAGCGTTGAAATTGACATTGTAACGTATAGGCACAGGTTTTAACATTTTACTGATTAGCCCTTAGATATGTCCATGAAAGAAGTATTATTTTGAATCGGATATTGAGCTTGATCTTAAATGTCGCTTTCCAAGTTAAATCAGATTAAATATTTTTATGAAATGACAAGTATTAAGTTTAGTTTCAATATAAATGCTACTCGCGTTTTGTGCTAGATTCGATATCCTTATAATGATTGCTGGGTTGAAATGGCTTTTTGTATAAAGAAATAAAAAACATAAAATCTTTAGTACAAAAACGACCGAGCCAGTTACCAGAACGTTTGCGATAACACCAGGACTGCCGCCATTTCTTCCCCGTGGGGTACCAGGACTTACTAGATGCAATATGATGCAGTACGTTTAAGAATATGCTGTGAGTTATTAGCAAACTTGCATATGCTGCCGCACAAATAAAAAAAAAATAAAAATGAAATAAAAAATATCACATTAACCTCATGGTTGTTGCATTGCAAGTGTGGTGGCAAATGCATAAAAAGGAGTGCGTCTTCAATGTGTAGTTTAGTGTAAGCTTCTTTTAATATATATTTTTATATATTGTGATAAGAGTTGTTATGCCGACATGCGAGCATTTAATAAGTTAACGAAACGATGACCTTTTTTTTTGATGGAGGGTGTTTTTTTTTTGTATGATAACGAAGTCAGTCATGAAAATAGTATCCAAACAAAATTCAAAATTTCTGCGTAATTATGGTCCGTTAGCATTGGTCTTCCGAGCGTGTGTACCTAGGCGACTTGCTGCAACAAGCAAGTTCGAAGCTTCTAGGTACTGTCTGCGCCAGATGGATTCGCGACTTTTAGTGGGTGGTTTTTATATTCTAAAATAGAATATGAAAATCTCTTTCAACTAATGAACATATTTCCTGGTAAATATAATAATTGAAACTAAGCCAATGCAAACATTTTAGGAACAATAAATTAATATACGGATTATATAACACAAAGAGTTATTTCTTTACACGTTACTGTATATAGGTTATCATTCGCATCACCCGTAGCACTAATACCACGTTATTTTCACATTAGCTTTTGAGCTGTGATGTTAGGGGAGATCAGAATCGCGCTTGCACGATGGTAATTGTAGTCATTTCTAGATTTAGTTAAAGGCTTGTTCTTGAGTAGTACACGTCCATTATATTCACACTTAACGATTTCGTCTACTGTCAGATCCCTGTAAAACTTTGCCTAGATACGCATACGATTTGGTTAAAAGTTCTCTATTTGCTTTTAAGATGCGTAAGCTTCTTAGTAGATCTGCAACTTATTTAAGTACTTATGAAATAATCATGTTAGAGTGCAATCTAGAACGGGCTAGGTTGCATTCGAAATGTACTGAACCAGGCCTGTGCTGCGTCCTACGAGGAGTTATGGAACTATGGTCGACACATGTTTCAGAAAACCAAAGATAAATCACAACATTTAGATTTATTATTCGAGATTATTTTATTACCAACTGAAATTTAATATAAGTTCCGATTTATAAAATGGTTCCAAAGCTCCTTAACGTGTTGCAATACATTTATATCATTTAGGTGTAAAGTTCTAGTAAATTATTTCTACTTAAGTTAGATACATGATTTTTACTATTTTTATTTATTGTATTACATAAACCTAAATTATCGCGTTTTTTTGTTTCACTTTTGAAGTGTAATACGCTTTTACATACCTCTATTTACAATATTTTATAATCATGATCAAATATATATTTTTTCATCGGAATTGGGAGATGCCTACAAAGATGCATTCCACGAGGAAGGCAGTTTGTATCTTTGTTTATCGTATAAGTTACTTCCTTTGCCGTATGTAGATAAAATGAGGCTATCCTCGGTTCCACTCGCCTGTTGCACGATAGCTCAAAGGGGGTCGGAGGCGCTCGCCGCTCGGGCGAACCCAAACAGGCTTGCCTTTGCACCAAGTGATTTAGTTTGTATTGACATCTTTTGTACGATGTATTTAATATATGGAAAATTCTCAGAACGAGTGTTTTCTTGATTTTTATTTATTATAAAATAAAATTATGAATTTAATTTGCTACAGAGTTTTTTATTTATATCCTACCTTTACTACCTTGAGAAATACTTATCAGTTCATAACATTAGTTACATTAATCATTTTAACATTGTGGTATTAGTTATTTTGTATGTGATATTAAAATTTTTAAGCTTCATTTTTTAATCATTAAACATGCCATTACACAGATATAATGTCACAGTAAAGAGTTTAAAATATTTAAATATATACTTATAGAAGAGATTTCTTTAAATTAACCTGAGAAAGAATAAATAAAGACAGATACTCACAGGCAGATTTTATACATAAAAAGATATAACAGTGAAAATCTTCATATACTGTTTTATCGAAGCTGCAGTGTCTTTTGAAAAATAATATTTTATAAGGACGAGCATTTTTCTTGAAAAAAAAAACTTATTCAAAGAATAAATTACGATTCAATTCATAATTTCTGTTATAATTTTTATATAAGAGTGACGTCACGAATGGACTAAAAAAAATATTATTTATTTATGAATGCACATTGATTGATTGAATATTGATGAAAAATTGTCTAATGTTAATTTTTTAGACATTTGAAATGAGAAAATTGGGTGAAATTAATACACTTTAAAATAAAATATAATTTGTTTATTATATTGCATTATCTTCATTTGTTTTAAAACGAAAAAAAAAATCTTAAATTTAAAGTGCTATTTGAAATTTTTGGTACTTTACTTTGTTAATTATTATCATTGGGAGATATTTTCTTGAACCATCAAATTAAATCAGAATTAACTTTTTTATTTTACTATAAATAAATAAGAATATATCTTTTTTTATTTAAAAAATAATAATGAATGTACACTCCCCTTTTAAGTAGAAAGTTTAGTTATATCAGTTAATTAGTGTCTTAAATTAGTGAAATACTTCTATTAAAATAATAAGATCTCATTTTTTATATACATTTAAAAGTTGTACAGGCTAAAACTACTAAAATATTTTAGTGGGTTTTGTTAAAATGTTATGGTATTATCTAACATACCATATCTACATAATCGTAATGATAGAAATCATACTTTTACAACTGATAATTTTGAACAATTACTACTACTACTATGATCTTTTTATAATAACAAATTTAAATTTTTGTTATTGAAACATATCTTAGTATTGTTTTTAACTAGCACATTTTAAATTCTCAATTTTTGTACACTTTCATACATGTTTACCTTTTTATCTTTCAAATAATTTTGGTTTTATTAATTATTTAAAATATACACAGCCGTTAGCTTAAAGGTACTAAGCGATAGACTCCCATAGAAGTCCCTTCTCACATGGGGTAGGTAAAAATTAAAAATAAAAAGCCATCAATTCGTTGAAGCGGAATAAAATGTAAAAAAGAGAAGATTATAAAGTAAACTTATAATCACACAATAAATTCTATTACATACGTAATGGTGCGTCATATTAATTATCTTGTTACAAAACTTAAGCTATATAATAATCTAGTTTGTTTAACATTGTTTAATAATATCGTAACATATAACAAGAGTGTACCTTTTGTAATAATCATCCACACTCTAACTATAGAACATGTGAAATCATTTTGTTTTATAACACTTTTTGTTAGACTCTAGACGCACCATTATAGACGAGATAAATATTAAAGCTGGTTTATTTTTTCGAATATAATATTTTCTTGCTTGACGTTATGAATTTCGATTTCTGATTAGCATCGGAATTGATAACTTGTTTTTTGTAAATTGTGTCATGTGAGTAGGGCTTTACATATCTAAACGTAACATATTAATGCATTAAAAAGTGACAATTCGTTTTTTCTTAAATTATTACTTTAATGGATTGCTTATTAATCAACACAGCTATGAGCTACCATTGCAAATATTATTACTAATACAATTGTTTCACATTATAACTTTAAAATAATAATAAATATTTATACAATAATAAATTATACACTCAACTTCATCACGAGTTGACCTGTTGATCAGTCATTTTTAACATGAGAAACATATTTTAATGTTCGAATATTATATGATGTTGAATGAAAAGTATTTTATTTCAATGTCGAATTGATCGAAACATGCAACAAAAAACAATATGAGATTTAAGTTCTTAAAAATAGTTTAATTACATTGTATATTAAATCGCGAAAAATCTAAGAAAATACGATATTAATGATGTTTCAAGGGTCTAATAACTATATGAAATAGGAATAGTTCAATGTGTATTATGACTAATGATATCACAGATTGAATGTAATAAAGTTATAATACGTTGTCGTCTTTTTATCTAATGAAATATGATAAACACGAATATATGCGTACTTTAACAAGAATTTTAAATTGCATATAAATATTGTACATATGTAAATTTTTAAATTAAATTGTATTAATAATGCACATGTTTTATATTGTATAAAACTAAAGATGATAGTTCTATAACTAAAAAACATTAAGATCACTAAAATAAAGAAGTAGAAGTATGATTTTTGTTTTTTTTTTTTTTAATTTGAATCAAATATTAAATGACAATAACTTTAAAGTACCTAATTCGCTGAATTTAAAAGAGCAACTAACATGTAAGGGTAAACTTTGAAATCATAAATAATTCAAGGTCAATTTTTAAATAATAAAAATATAAGTTATTGCTTTAAAAAAAATGAACTGTTAACTATCAAAATAATAATCAAAATGAAACGTTGAATCGATTTTCAATTGTTAGGCAGTTAAAGTTTTCTTAATGTTAAGGGATGTTGGTCTACTTCACTCAAATAAATATATTATGATTTAGAAATATACAGTATTCAATTGTTCTTAATACTAACATCAGAGTGCATCGAAAGTGGATACTGAGTCGTTAGACTGCTGACGCGTGAGTGTATTGTTAAAGCCATTTTCCTTTGCCGTAGATGAAATCCTGCAATTAAAGTCAGTTTAAGCATATTAGTAACACTGCAGAAAAAATCAAATTAATATATGGATGCTGATAAGCAATACTGTGTCAAGTCACACGGACTTCGTTTTGAGAAAATGGCGTCTAAAGATGTCTAACCTATACTCAATAAATTTGTTTGAAGACGTATTTATTCATATTTAATTTTCTAATTAGATAAAATGTATAATGAATCAAAAGCAGATACATTTATTTAATATGTTATCTAATAACAAGTTTTTAAATATTTGAGATTATTTTATAAATTGGAAAATATGGAACGCACCTGAAATTCGAAACATTGAGTTAAGAAACTATTTTCGATACTTATTTAGTTTAGATGACTTGAAATTTTTTTGAATAATGTTAAATAGGTGACGTACTGACAAAATACATCAATATCTCCAAATTTGATTTTTTGTGGCTTGACACATTATTGCTTATCAGCATCCTTATTTGGTGTTCTTTTTAATGTGAAATTTATGCGCATCCATATCATGACCTGCTCCTCTCGTAGTTCTACTGGGTCCTACGTAGTGTAATATGCTATACATAACTGTGGTAGTCTATACCTGTTCTTAACAGGCTATGTGAAGCAAAAAATAATCTGACTAGTCGTACCTTTGATATAAGCAACAAAAGAAATAAATTCTTCGTTGTTATATAATGGCATATATGGCGGCACGGCAGTGCCCTTGCCAAGTCAAACAAAAAATATGTAACGAAAAAAACCTACAAAAGTAGCTTATAAAAATTTAAGGATTATATAGACGCTGATAAGCGATACTGTGTCAAGCCACATGGGCTTTAATTTGAGAAAATAATGTCTAAATATTTTAAAACGATACTTAATAAATCTGTTTAAAGAAGTATATGTCCATCTTTTCTTTTCTATTTTGATAGAACGTATAATTAATTAAAATCAGTATTAGTACAGTAAATTTTTTATCTAAAAATAAGTTTTTTTTAAATATGATTGCATAACCTAAAATATGGAACATACTTCAATATTCTAAACATTAGATTAAGAAACTTTTTTTTTGCAACTGACCCGAAGAAGGGTAGCAGCGTGACGAGCTGCGCGCGGCTGGTGCAGTCGCGCAGCTCGGGCAGCGCCAGCAGCACGTGCCGCAGGTACGCCTGCAGCGCCGCGCGCCGCGCCTCCACCACGCGCGCGTCCTGTCAGCATTAGTGTCATGTAACTTCCATAGCCAAGAACAAGACTAAATCGAGTGCGCTAACGTGTAGTAGTTGCTATCTTCTTTTAATTAGCATGCAGGCACGACACGAAAATTAGGCCAAAATTGACAATTAAAATTGAATTTCAAATTCACCATTAGTTTTGCAAATCTAAATGAATTTAGATTTGCTCGGGTACATTTTTTATATATGTGGCTATTTAACTTGACATAATCAGTGAACATTTAAAATTCGTGGCCCCACCTCTTCTTTCGTAGTTATTAGATGAGAGGCGATGAAAATATGCCACGTCACGTTTGCACGCCGCGTTCGGTGTGCATTGGATCTTGCTTTCCCGATAATGTTCACTTAGCTATGATGATTAATTATCTGTCATACAACTTTTACACAACACATTCAACGAAACGTCAATTTTAATTTATACACAAATTTCGAGTATATATATGTCGTATAAACTGTACATCGGTGGCAATATGCTTAATTTAAGATTTGTTAAGGATGAAGACAGATTAATTATTAAGTAATGCAATAGGTAATCATACTTTCGGATTACAAGCGCAATATTTGAGCAGCTTTTGTAACTTACCCGTTTCCGTAATGTTTTCTTTGGTGGAAATTTATAATTTGCGATATCAGGATGACATTTTTTAAGTTGTGAATGTAATTCATAAAACTTCGCATATCTGTGATACACATTCCATTCCTCTTGACCAATTTTGAGAAATACCTTTGAATTTGAAAGAACATTAAACATGTAACATTTTTGTATGTATACAATAAATTGACTACACATATTGAAAGAGTAATATATACTACACATTAAAAAATTTGGTTCTTATATCTTAAAAATAATTATCTTATTAAAAAGTAATGAAAAACTGAAGAATGCATTTCGTTTTGGGTTCATTTTGTGACTAATGATTTCATTTCCAACTTTGACTTTTAACATTTTAGGTGCCAAAATTAGTATGCTAATAACATAACATTTATAGTCAGAAAATATCATGATTAGTTATGAGTACCTGATATACATGATAGGACTGAGTTTTCTTTCCAACTAAGAATGCACTGGGAATGTAAACTTTTACATTTGACTCTGGCAAGTCAAGTATTTCGAGACCCGAACCTTCCAGATCTTGTAGCTTTCTTTGTAAATGCTGGTTGAACTCCATTAATTCAGCGTGCATTTCTGCTACCTAAAATGAAGTAAATACAGGATAATTCATGAAGATGGTCACTAGGACGAAAACTAAAATTATGAGAGCTAGAGAATTGAGTTGGAAGCAATGACATTATAGATTTTAAAGTAAAAAAAAATGCAATCAAACCTAAAAAATAAAAAAATAGGATACATTTTTGTTACACAAATATTAAAGATACAAGATATAAAATATATGTGACATTTTACGACTGTTGGTATGCTTCTTCATCCTATCTAAAGCCATACTTTCACTTTTATGTGACACTAATTCTCTATAATCATCAGCCAGTATAAGAAACTAATAAGGGCTAAACATTCTACTTGATTTTAATGTAATAAATGGTATTGTTATAATAATCCACATATTATTTTCTAATATAAACTGAGCAAAACAAGTAATACCTGAACCAATTTCTTCTCATATTGATTAATTTCTTCATCATGATTGTTGTTATTTTTTAAAGCTTTACCCATTTCTACTGCAGACATGTAGTTCCTCAGCTGTTCCTTTAATCTATCATTTTCCCTGAAAATAATTAAAACATAGTTTTTATTTTCTAATTTATAAAAAAAAACCTCTTAACAGTAATAACATACTTGCTGAGATCTAATACGACTTTCTCTAACTTATGTATCTTTTCTTTACTTGTTGCTTCAAACTGATTGTATTTAAATTGTAAATTCATAAATTCTTTTTCCTTATTCTCTAAAACCGAATTGAGGCTTTTCTCATCTGGAACACTTTCATCTTCAGTGAAACAGAGCTCTAAGCATGATGTGCTGCCATCGATGCTGCCTGCAACCTCTTCACTGTCACTCTCAGATATTTTAAGACAATTAACACTTAAATCTGACATATCATCCTTAACAATAACACTCTTATCGATACTATTTTGGGAGCTCGAAAATATTTCTTTGGCACTTTCAGATAACTTTGATAATATTTGTAAAGGGCTATCCATTGCTTTCACACTGTCAGGAAAGAAATGTCGAATACCACTTTTGCAATCTGAGCTTGTCGGTTCACTTACAGAAACCACTCTCGGCGTTACTTTAGGATCTGGAGAATTAAGGCAAGTTGCTGGAGCACTGTTCCACGAACATTCACTAGAACATTCCTTAGGTTCTATGTACTTTTTTTGTTTTATCTCATTTTTTTGTTCATCTTTATCAAATGATATAACTTGACGTAACGGTTTCCGTTTCGAATTACCAGATGTTTTAATAGGTGTAGGCAGTGGTATAACAAGTTCGGATTTATTCATTTGATTTAACTGCTGTGATTCATTAAGCTCTGCTCTGTCAATTGATAATGCAAATAAAACAGTTGATAAGCCTGCAAAGGATTAAATATTAATAATTGTTACCAATTGTTTTATATGTTACAGAGAATAGTCTTTTTACCTGCTGCTATACTGGGGAGCAGGTTCGCTTCAGGGGTACGCACAAATGCACCTTCGTCATAATATTCAATTAATAGCCCATGTGAAACCCAGCTTTGTAAATATCTAGTATTTAATAAATAATATAAAAAATCAAGTAAAAATATAATAATATAATAGCAATAGAAAAATATTATAAAAAAATACCAGAAATTACCTTTCTAAGGATCTTTCATTCAATGAAGCTCGTAGAAACGCCCTGAAGTATCCCAAGGGAGTGTTAATATTAGATAATATTTTGAATCTTTCTTTTTCATGTTTTGTAAGATGAAGACAACAATAACTCCACAAAGAATTCCCTAAAAAAATACAAAATATATAATAAATAAATGAAGTATTTTATATACTTTAATTGCTTTAAAAAAAGAAAAACAAAACAAGATATAATGTACAACAAAAAAATTGTTTTCATACTGCTTATTTATGTGGTTACCTATTTATGTTTTACAAAATATTAATAATAATTAATATTTTTAGCTAATAGTCTAAACATAGATCAAAGTTAATATTACTAACCAATGTTTACAATATTGAAAGTTAAATTTAATCCAGCAGCTACAAAGTTTTGTATAGTAGAATTAGACAAATTTGTCTTGAGTCCATGGCTAAGAATTCTTTCCCATTTTTCACATAGATTTAAGATTCTGTAAATCAAATTATATTATTAATGTTTCTGTAAATTTTGAGACTTTTTACATTAAAGAAAATTAAAATAATACACAGCATCAAAAATTAAATGATTTCAAACATTGCTGCACTTTTGGTTGATTATTAGTATGGTTAAATCTGCATAATGTACTTTAGGTATCATTCTTTAAATAATATACACCTGATGTCATCTTCTGTAGCCAATTCAGATCTTCCGCCAAAACGATTTTGGCAGTTTTCAACACAGGATTGGAGCTCACGAAGAGCAATTTTTCCATTTTCTAACCGTTTTTTAACTTCCTCCTTATTATCTATTGCGTTGGCTAGAGTGTTTAAAAGTTTGTTATTCTGTAAAACATACTTATGTGTTAACCACAAATAGTTAATATAATTTTGATTAAACACAGAATAATACATAACAATATATATTATTTTCTACATATACGTATTACGTTTATTAATCATAAATATATACAAAGTATACAATATGATTTTGAGATTACAATTATGAGATTATAAAGGATATTTTGTAAGGTTTGTAATAAATTAATTAAAAAGATTGAAATATTTTTTAATCATTACGCTACGTTTGGATTTAGTTCTTAGTACGTACCATTATTCATTTAAACGTATTGTTATGATGATTTACTCACGGAAAACTGATTATTAATACATTTAGAGTTGGCGAAACTAATATAATTCCTATGGTTATTTTTTTGGCATACGATAGACAACATGCAATAAAGTACAAAATATCATGAAAAATGACATGAACAATAAATAGTAATGACAATTAGCATTTTTTTTGTTAACTAGTTATATAGCACTGAGTTCGAGCCTTTTTGAGCTCACAATTGACATTATAAGTCAGGGTTGCCTAACTAAAGAGATTTTTAATTTTTTTATTTACCATTTTTATTTCAACAAGCATAGAAACAGAGTAATGAGATTTCTTTAGTACCATTTTCGAACAAAAACCTAAACCACAAGTATAATCAAAATCTTTTTTTGAAAACGGTTAATTAGCTTTATTACATAAAAGGGTTTCTTATTGCATCCATGACCAGCGTTTCAGTGTTGTAATACGACATAATAAACCAGGCTATAAACTGTAGTTATTGTCATCGGAATCTCAAGCGTTACAATTTAAATACCAAATATTTTGATCATAACATGTGCAAAATATAAAAAAAATAATTTAACAAATATCTTTTTACATTAAATAAATTTTAAAGAATGGATATTTTAATTTTCTGTTACAAGTTACATTCATTCCTTTTCATTCAAACATATTTCCGTCCGTCATGGCAAAATAACAAAATGGCGTTTGAGCTTGTCCAAAGTTTTAAGTACCAACTGAGTAGCATTTTACTTTTTTAAGTTATTTAATCGACGGTAATTTGTTGTATATTCAATTTGATATCATATACATTATTATTTAACAAATACATTGTGTTACAAACAAACTAATTTGGAGTTATTCATAAAACTATATTGTGGTTCGTGTTCCTGTGGTTCATTAGAGTGAAATTTTATAGTTGTACCATGAGTAATTACGAAGACGATCAAAGCGAAGATGGTGAATTAGCACGAAGTCCTGTTCAAGATGAAATGGATTTTAGGTTAGTAAACGTCTTTATATAATTTTTACAGTCATTATTCATATACTTATAACTTATAATATATACAAAGCAGGTTATATTGATCCAGTGATGGAGCGTTTTATGTACATTTGAAGTAATGTATTCTATCGAATATTTTAGCTTATCTGATGAAGATCGAGACAATGCTGATTCTTTAGTTATCAAACCACCACAAGCCGTGATTCGATCTCATCGAGACAAAAGAAGTCATAAGCGAACAGCGAAAGATAGATACAAGGAAACTGCCAGAAAGGAAAAGAAACATCTTTACAGGTACGTTTACTATTATTAACGATAGCTTAAACATTTGCTTTTATACATATCGTTTTATTAATATTAATCATATTATTTAAGGTCTGACTCATTGCTCTGGGGGTGTACAACAAAATAATTATTTTTTCAACAGGGAACGTGATAAGTCGGAAAAAACTAAACGTGACTTTAGTAAAACTTTAGAACGAGAAGAAATGTCTAAAGATTACTATAGGGACAAGCAATATTACAGAGAAAAGGAAGTGTACCGGGATAAAGATGTGCGGGAAAAGGAAATGTACAGGGAGAGAGAGATTAGAGATAAAGATATTTATAGAGAGAAGGATGTCTATCGGGAAAAAGACCCTTATAGGGAACGAGAACATTATCGAGAACGTGAGATGTATAGGGATAACACATCTTATAGGGAAAGCGGTCGGCCAAAAGAAGCATATAGAGAAAAGGAAGTGTATAAAGAGAAAGATATGCAAAGAGAACGTGAAATGTATGTAAGTCGTGACCGTCAGTATAAGTATTCCGATAATGATAGAAAACGTATAGAAACTGATAGAATAGAATCTAGGTTAAGAATGTTGGCCGAAGAGGGAAGAACACAAAACAATGAAAAAGAGAATAGAGATAAAACTTCTGGTGATAAAGAACTAGAAGATTTAAGAACTAGGTTACTTAGTAAAAGAATATCAAAGGAGTTACAAAATCAAGAAACCAAAAAGCACCCAGAATATGATAAAGAAACAAAAAAACATATGGAATATGAAAGGGAAAAAAATTCAGACCGTTATGGGTCTCTTGATAAACATCAGCAAGAGAGACGAAAGAGATTAATAGATGCAGGTAAAAAATGTATAAGTTTGATATAAATTTTGATAACATATATAACTTATTACTCATACCATTTTTTTTTAACTTATAGAAAGAGAAATGGTAAAAAGAAAACATGAGTCCCGAGTCGAGCTGGAGGCGAGGCGTGAAGAGCGTCGCCGTCGCGGTAAGAAGAGGTCTGTTTCACCTGACGAGCTAACTAGTAAGAAAAATAAGACAGACCATTCACCTACATGTGACGAGTCGGTTGTTACTTTATCTGATGCCAGTGATGTAGAAATGAAGAGTGAGTCACCACATTCTGCACCAGAAGAAGGTAAAGCTTTTATTGCACAATTTAATTAATAATTATGTAATATATAACAATAATGTTACCATAACTTTTGTGCTATGTACTTAAGGAAAACTGTGACAAAATTCCATTTCGTAATTTTATGCTAGTTTGTTGTACATCATTGCTTTATTTCTAACACAATCTAAGTAAAAATAAGCAACCTTACAAGAGAGTGAGAAAACTATATGATAGACATAATTAAGCAATTTAAGCATTAATAATAAATCTCATTTAAAGTACCAGAAGTAAAAATGGCATATTCATTTAATATATTTTTGGTGTGTAATAGTGTACATTACATATGTATTAGAACAAAAGTAACAATATACTAATATCTACTTAATTTTGATTAAAATAATTACAGGTGAACATACTAATTCAGAGACTGAAGAGGAAAGTTCAGACACTGAGTCAGAATCAGATGGTGATTCAAAGACGGAAGATGAAACCAGAGAAGAAAAATCAGAGAAAGATGATGAATTAGAAATTATCACTGAGAAAGAAAAGTCTAGGCAGAATTCTAAATCTCCGGTCTTGTTAAAGTCAAATAATCCCAGCCCCTTGTCACCTGGATCAGTAAGGTAAGAATACCTTCAGAATTTTAAATTTCTAAGTATTTTTCTGTATTCTTAATATGCAGTTGATTAATCCAAAATAATTAGTTTATTATTATGTTTTTGTTCTCATTCAATTGGTGTATGATTAAACTATCTTAATTTGAATTTAATCTATAAATGGTAAAATGTTATGTTTTATACCTTGCTTTATATTTCGTAAATTTTGATCATTTAAAAAAATGATATTATTTATTATTATTTTTTAAATTAACATTGTCTATTATTGAAATGAATATAACCAAATTGTAACTTTAAGTTTAATATATCATTTTTATTTTGTACAAAAAAGAAGTTTGATTAAAATGATACAGTTAATATGTGAACACTCAATAATTAAAGGTCAAGGTCACACTCAAGATCAAAAAGTAGAAGTCGATCTCACTCCTTTTCTCCTCCTCCTGGAGAAAATGGAAAAATCAACACTGAAGAAGAAAAATTACAAGAAGATGATGAGGAAGTGCGATTGAGAGAAGAAGCTATGAATGCCTTACCTCCATACTTTCCTGCACTACAGGTAACAAGTTTTTTAAATTTGTGATCTATTCTCAAAATTTTTATTTTGAAAACTTTGAAAATTAACATTGTATAGAACAGCAAGAAGTTAAATGCTTAATCAACTTATTGGGAACAGCAATTTCTGTAAGTCTAAAAAGTAATAATTATTTAAATAGTGGGAATTGTCATGTATTTTATTGAACCTTATTTTATTCTAGTCACTTTGTTTTATAGGGGTGTCGGTCAGTTGAAGAGTTTCAATGTCTCAACAGAATTGAGGAAGGCACATATGGAGTTGTTTACAGAGCTCGCGATAAAACTACAGAGGAAATAGTCGCTTTGAAACGACTCAAAATGGAGAAGGAAAAGGAGGGATTTCCTATTACCTCACTGAGGGAAATCAATACATTGCTTAAGGTAGGATCACAATGCATATTTTTATTATTCTAAGCTCACTTGAGCCATCGTAATGCATCAGTGCTCACTTTTTGAAGGTATACAAAATTGTTTTTTTTTTCTTTTTATTTATTTACCCACGCAGCTTTTATGGGCCATGAGCTGCTAAGCACTCGATGGCTCCTGTGCGAAATTCACAAAATTAATGCCTTGTATTTTATTCCTACAGGCCCGGTACCTCTTACCTGAAGAGGGTTGTGCTAGAGGTGTGACCCAATTGCAAGGGTTAACAACTTCGATACACGGGCGGGCCTAAGTATCTTATAAGGAATTTATTCCAGGGGAAAATCCTCAAATGCTCTCTCCTACAAAACAAATATTCATTGAAAAGTAATTTTCTTCTCATAATATATCCCCATATTTTATGAACATCGAAGGTTTCTGAAATGGCTATACAAAATTAATTACTTACATCATCGAGAATAATTTAGAAACAGCACCATCGACCATCAAAATCGAAGAAAGGTAAACTCATACAGATTAAAATGATACAATATTGACTGGTTTTATTGAGAAGAGGTTGATAGAGGTATATGTAAAATTAATTATTATTTATTATCTATTTTAAAAGCATGACTTTATGAAACTGTATATATAAATTCAAATGATGTTTTTGTTAGTTAAAGTTTGATTTTGTCAGTCAGATAGATTTATATTAATTAACACTAAGAATTCAAAGCTTTAAATAAAATGATTAAACATACATAGTTAAAAGTTTGAGCAGAGTTTTTAATACTTAGAATTTAGTTTTAAGTTTCTAATCTTAGGGCGTGTTCTGAAATACAATACAGCGTGTTGGTCAGTCTTATTGCTATTTTCAAAAGGTTTTTATGGATTTTGGTACTATGGTGAATGTCTGCAATAGTTTAATGTCAATGTAGTGAAAAATACAGTAGAGATTGATTGGTTGTTTTAGATTCTATACTTTTAACTCTATTTCTTCTGTAATTATTGACATCTTGAATTGACATTAAACCATACAAGTTGACATTAAGTTGTAGAAAAATGTCGATTTAATTCTGGTCAATATGCTATATAGTATTTCGGAAACCCTTAGTGTATAGTGCATTATTTTAGATTTTAGTTTTTTTTTTGTACGTTGTCGGTCGCGAACTTTGTTCAATCTCGGTAATGTTCGGTTCGAATCGTGTTTCACCGCCCCTAATCATCCGCTTCGATTTCATGACGAGATGATTGACGAAAAATATCTATATGACATAAAAATAATAAATGAATTTAATTTTCTTTTATACTTACCTAAAATCGTTTATAAAATCGTATAAATAAAAGGATATCCTTTATAAACACTTTTTAAAGTCTGTATCCCTTATACTGAAAAAATCCTGAAAGCTACTTAGAGAAAATGAACAAGATGATTACTGGGTCTGATTGTCTTCCTATTTGTAGAAGTGAAAGAATTGAATGTATTTATCGTAATATTTTAGTGTTCATTGTAAAAAAAGAGTCTGATAATTAAAAATGAAGAAAAATCGATTATATTAATTATCGATTATCGAGGCAGCTTGACTATTATTTTAAAAATATGACTTTCCGTCATTTATAAAAAACATAACAAAAAAATTATCCTATAACGTTAATCATGGTCTAGAAAGTGTTTTATATATTTTATTATAAACTTTTGATAGAATATAATCAATGTCTTAATTTTCGTATCTAATCTTTTGACTAATTAATTACAGACTGATTCAATCAAGATACAGTTTGTTATATTTAAGATAGTACTAGGTTAAATGATGTGGGAACTAGGAAAAGATTTATGACTGTTAATTTATTTATAAAAGAAATTTAATCATACATAGGCTAACTCTAAGAAATTCGCTTTGTATAAAATTAACGCGTAAAAAAAATGCGTTTATGTCACTCAAAAATATGTATTGATAGCCTAAATTAATAAATGTAAATATTGTTAATTATCTAATTTATGACAATGTCGGTAAAAAGCACTACGTTTTTTTTCGGTTTTTAAGTTTGTATATTTTTTTATACTTTTATTGGTAAACAAAATATTTTTAAATTGTGATCATAAACAGTAACAATAGAACAAGACGTGTCGTCGGAATCCAGTAAGAACGAATCTTTTCGCAAATGATACGAAAAAATTGATAGGCAGGAATCCAGTGGATCAGGCACTATTCGACGTAAAGTTCATTTTTACCCTCTTTCTTTCTTTTTTGTCTGTCTCTTTTTTATAACAAATGTTTTATTTGGACACTTTTTTCTATGTAGCTCCTATCATTCGGTTAGAAGATAATAGGGTGTTTAATAAATAAATTAGAGCAAGACTAAGTATAAGTAGGAAGTTGTGTTTGTGGTGATTTTTAGTTTTTTTTTTAATTTTATTTTTTGTAAAATGATATTTACCATTCCACTAATTTTAAAGCTTAAAGCTTTTTATTAGAGTTTAAGAAAAAGTCATGCTTTTATAATAGACTACATAGATGTCTAATTTCTTGTTTGCATTTATTAAAATGGTCTAGATGCATTTGTTTGTTGTGTGCCGTGTAGTTACTTACGATTTCTCAACTAGCAAGGTTTTCAGGTTCCATAGCTAATAAATCTGTTAAAAATTCGTTATATGTATATGTTACTGTGAATGAGGGAACTGAGGCGTGTCTTAAGATACACTGATGTTTGTTACTAATCATCAATCATTTATTGTTTGTATTTGAGTGACCGTTACTTATACTGTTTTATGATTTTGATCATATAATGTTCATAAACGGTTAATGTTATGATTGACCATGGCTATTTAGTGAATCTCTATTACTGACATTATGTTTGTTGTAATGTTATTTTATAACTATAGACAATTCAAGTTTATACTATAAAAATCTATTCCCATTTCTCACTTTGACAAGCTTGTCAAATGACTTGTTGGTCTCAAGATATCTTGTCTCTCATATTTAGTCGCTTACTGGTTGTTAGGCAACGTCGTCCAGATCGGTCGACATTCGGGTAGCCTAAATCCTTCGGCTACTAACAACTAATTATATAATATTTGGAGACAAATAATGACTTACATAATAGATTTCATTTAGTACTGTGTGTACTAGATGTTTTAGCTTTTGGGACGGGTATTATTCACAGCCTTCCTCTGCCATAACATAAGCGAACGTAAGGGAGAGAATTTTCAACTCTGAAAAAATAAAGGCGTTGTTTCGGAGAGTGCGTAGAGCAATATATATCATTTCCGTTATGCGATTTAATTCTAAACCTATTTCGACGGACAAAAAAAGAATAACCCTAGAATTATTTTCGTCGCCTGCTCGTCAGGCTTTAAGGCATATAGTTGATGCCTTTCACTAAACTAACACTGTGTCGTTACTATCGGGTCATTCACAGTAGCCATATACTCCAATTGTCCAATTTGTAGACTAATCGACGAAAAAATTCGCTATCAAAATTAAAACAGTAATGTATGGAAAGGGTAGGGTATAGTTGTCCTGCTGTGGTTTTATTATTAATTTTGGTGTTTTATACTGAAATATGTACATATTATCTTTTATGTACATATGGACGAAGACGCTTTATGCATAAATTTTATAATTGTTGACATGGAAAAGTAGTTTTTCATAAAGTTTTTCATCTCTATCTCTGGATAATGACAACAGCACCGTTCTAGACCATTTTAATTTTTTTTATTTATTATTAAAAATACAACACTAAGAATAATATAATATTTTATAAACCGATTTCAAAAAGGAGCAGATTCTCAATTCGTAGCGTGTATTTTTATTTATTTTTTGTTTACCTTAGAACTCCTTCATTGCTCAACCGATTTTGAATACTCTTTTTTTATTAGAAAAGGGAGACTTCAGATTAGTGCCATGAAATTTGTACCAAAATCGGTTTAGCACTTTGGTTTTTAAATGAAAATGACAGAAATTAGTATGTCATTCAAGCAATAGAAAGTGTGTATTATACTTTTGAAGTCGGTTTATTTTTTTTTAAGTCTTAGTTATATGCTATCATAATTTGAAAGACTATCAAAATCAGTTTAATTTATTTTTACAACTATTTATTTAAACCATGTCTAGACCCTACAATGTAAATCTCTGTAATGGCAACACTATCATATAAATTTTTAGCCTAAAAAAATAATAAAAACTAGATTCAGCCACAAATATGTATATATTTGTTTGTATTAATAATGGACTGAAAAATTAACATAATATTATTGTTTTTCAGTAATTAAGCGTATTGTGCTACACGTCGGAATATAAGTAAATTATCAAATCTATCTTCGTGCACTTCAGTACTGCTAATGCTGCATCTATTCTTCTTGCTAAGCTTCTTTTGTCATACTTAAAATATTTAGTTCACATTGCCTTAACTTTCCTCTTTATTCTTGTGTGATTGAGAAAGGTTATATATTTCACAATTAAGCTAACATCAAAATCCGTTTTTGAATTAGAATTTGTTTTTGTTCACTACAGTTTCTTATAAAATTAATGATAATTTATTTTTAATAATTCTTCGTGTTGCAACACGACAATATTGTTACAAAAAACAAAACTATAGAACCTCTATTATATTTTTCGAAATGATGATGTGTTAAATTCAGATATTTAAAAAATGGGGTTCATTCAGGAAAAAAATTTGGACAACATCTACATGTCTATATAAGCTAGACTTCCCTTAAAATGTTGTTAAGTTTTTTTTAAGAGTTTATTGTAATGGGTCTAGTTTAATTTAAAATATTCATCGTTTTACGTTTTAAACTGATTTTGACAGTATTTAATACTTTGTTTCAATTTTAGTCGATAGGTGACAAATGTATTTTAATAAACGTAAGAAAAGGACATTTTGTATTGCCATATCAGAACTAATAATGTTCATAATAATATGATAACTTTTGAGAAACCATACTTATAAATGAATACCATATTCTTTATATTTAAGATTTTCAATTACTTATGGTGTTTAATTTTGTGAATTTATCTAATTAAGTTGGGTATTTTTTGTTATTTATATATTTTACGTTAATGATGAAATCATTTTGATATTTTAATTTATTAAAGAAGAACAGATATAGTTTCAGTTTTATTTAAAACTGTTTGTCGATTATAAGGGAGCTTAAAAAAGAAACATGAATAACAAGTGTTTCTTGTTAATATTAAAGGATATAAGATGACCTCTCTTTCCGAAGAATTATTTTATCATAATAATCTTCAGGGAAATAGATCAAGCTGAATTAACAAAGTGAAAATGAGACCAGTTACCAAAAAACTGGGTTGTGGCATTATTAAACATTATGATACCATATAATACAAAACATCTCAATATAAACTTCGTACAAGGTTGATAATTTAATTATATTAAAGTTTTCCTGTACTGTGTATGAGAATTAAGACTTTTGTTTAAATATATACTGTTTATATGTATCATTTGTAACATGGATAATTTCCCACGGATACCACTCATTTATTGTTATATTATCTGTAATTGAAATGCTATTGTTTGCATACTTTAATATTCGACGTGGACTTATTAATTCACAAAATGCATATTTTTATTTTATAGAGCATGATTGCATTATATATTTTAACATGATTCTTTTTTCTGTATATTATTGTGTGGGAAAAATGGAACTAGCTTATGTGCGCTTAACAGAAACAGAGAATAATAAATAAATAAAATGTATATCCGTTAGCGTTTAGCGTTAAATTCTGGGTTAAAATATTTTGGTTCTAAAAATTGCAATATGTAATTTTTTATATTTTACTTCAAACTGAGTATGCTTTATAGTTTAAACTAAGTTGTTATGCGATAAGTGCCACATCAATACAACACAGTTATAAAAAGTAATTCAGTATAAATGTGTTCCGTTATTTTTTATTACTTGGAAATATCAGGCTAAAGGAAAAATACACAAATAAGAATTGTAATCCTATTCTAATAATATAAAAATTGTGATTTCAAATTATCAAAACAATATATAGAATTTTCATAAAAAATATCTCAATCGAGAGCATTTTTTGAAAATGTTTTTTAAAGAAGGATTATTTTTTTGAGCAAGCATTGTTTAGGTTTTGATCAAATAAAGTTGCATAATTACTTTCTTTTATATCCTGTAATGGGAAGATGGATATTAGGTTGTATGGTCAAGTTCTTTCAGTCAGGGGGCAGTTAGTTGCTGGATTAACCATGGATCTTGCATTTTAAACAAGTGTCATATCACCCTAATACTAACAAGGCGCACAATCTACTCGTCTGTTGCAGGGCCAGCATCCGAACATAGTGACCGTGCGGGAGATCGTGGTCGGCTCCAACATGGACAAGATATTTATAGTTATGGATTACGTCGAGCACGATCTTAAGAGCCTTATGGAAACTATGAGGGGAAAGAAACAAGTGTTCTTACCGGGTAATTAATAATTTTATAAAGTAATAATGACTTGAAATCCATGATTCTAACATTTTAGTTAATCTAAACATCCTTTAATTTTTTCAGGGGAGGTCAAATGTTTGATGACGCAATTACTGAAAGCGGTCCACCACCTTCACGATAATTGGATTTTACACAGAGATCTCAAAACCAGTAATCTTTTATTATCACATAAAGGAATATTAAAGGTAAGTTTTTGAGCTTTTTTACTATTACTTTGTTAACAAATTTATAATTAGAGTCTCGAGAAAAAATATACCATATAATATGTATAATATATTATTATTGTATTAACCAACTGTAACTTTTTCCAATTTACCAATTTCTTTGAGTTCAAATCATATGTGTGAAAACGAAATTATAAAAATAATAGACACAATAACTTCTGGATTTATAATTTTAGTATGAATATTAATATTGTAAAATTAAGGTCGGCGACTTCGGCCTGGCCCGCGAGTACGGGTCGCCGCTGCGGCAGTACACGCCCATCGTGGTGACGCTGTGGTACCGCGCGCCCGAGCTGCTGCTGTGCTGCAAGGAGTACTCCACGCCCATCGACATGTGGAGCGTCGGTTGCATATTCGCGGAATTCATCACCATGAACCCGCTGTTCCCCGGGAAATCTGAAGTCGATCAGCTGAACAGGATTTTTAAAGTGAGCTTAACTTTTTCTTAAAAATATCATAAGAAATAAATATTTTGGTACTGTTATATGCCTCGATTCACGCAAGTGTGTTGGTTTGAACTATGCGTATTAAGCTGCGCAGAACACTAAATTAGGCACCTGGACAGTCGTTTAGACATTTCTTTCATGTTAAATATCAAATACATCTTATATGATTATATATGCCAAATTAATGTGTTTAATTAATAGGAGTTTTAATGCAATTTTTATCAGAAGTGTTTCTCAAATAGTTTCAAACATTAATACTGTACCAGTGTAATTGTTCGAAAATTCGTGGTTTTCATTCCGGGATTTGTTTATTTATCAAATAAGTCAATTAAAAATATAATAGATGTCTTTTAATGTCTGAAAATTATTCAATAAGTTTTTAACAATATCGTATACATTCAATGTTTTATCTCTTACTAAATCACTTTCATACTGACTTAGGTGAAACGAGGTATACCTATGAGTAATTTGTAATTTGGATTCCTATTGGTAGAGATTTCATAATTTTTTTCTTTCAGGATTTAGGCACGCCCTCCGAGCTACTTTGGCCGGGATATAAGGAACTGCCAGCTGTACAGAAGATGACCTTTGCAGAGCATCCGTCGGGCGGATTGCGTCAGCGAATCGGTTCCGATTTACTATCTGAAAGTGGACACTCATTACTACAAGGTTTCTTAACGTATAACCCTGCTCGGAGATTAACAGCCGATGCTGCTTTAGAACATGCATATTTCAAGGTTAGTGATGTATACATTTTTAACAAATATTAATTGTAATTTAATAAAAAAGATATTAAAGAATGCCTTTTCGGTCTCCGCCTACCTAATACCCTAAGAAATTAAGATTATTTTTGTACTATTTTTTTCTTTATTGAAACATGGCTATTCGAGATTTTACTATAGCCGCTAATATCTTACCCTTCGTTATAATAAATATGTATTCTGTGTTTATGAAGTCGAAAACCTTGCATTAAAATTCATTTAAATTTAATTTGTACAATATTTCGCAGGAGCACCCGGTGGCCATCGAGCCGGCGATGTTCCCCACGTGGCCGGCCAAGTCGGAGGGCAACCGGCGCAGCACGCACAGCCCCAAGCCGCCCGCCGGTGGCGCCGCCTACGCGCAGTTCGCGCGCGCTGACTCCGACGAGTCGCTCGGCTTCCACGTGCAGAACCGCTCGCTCAACGTCGCGCCCGGCTTCTCGCTCAAGTTCTAGCTTGACACTAGTACGCTGTTACAATAACTTATCTATCTGCGGTTTTTAATACTAGTGACATATATATATTTACATAAATATAGCAGGCAAACCAACGGATTTCCTAATGTTAAGTGATAGCCGCCGGCCATGAATATAGAAAACTCCAGGGGAGTTATAAAGGCATTGCTAGGCTTAAAACGAAATGAGGAAAAAATGTGATAGAAAATAAGGGAAGAGATGAAGGGTTAGGCTTCCGTTACTGTCACTCGTTGCACGAAACGCAGTTATAAATACATTGCGCTGATTTTTTTGTCAGTGTGGTACTGCCCCAGTCGAGCGTAAGCTCTAGTTAGTTGGCTCCAGTTAGGCTCTACCACAGTAAACTATAAATATTTATTTCAGTTTATATGAAAATACCGTCGAAATTTTACTACTAGTGAGCTAAGTCACAGATAGATAGAAGTTATTGAAAATGGCAGTTAAACGAAATAGTGAATGCTATCTAGCCATATCTGAGTATGTCTCGTTGCGAATGAGTTTATGTTGAATTCCACGAGTGCTGTTGTTTCAGTTGAATGAGAGAGAACATATATAATGTATTAGACGACCTTGATTTTAAATAAGAGTTGATGATTACCTTTTTAAAACTCTGCATATTGATTTAAAGGAATCGTGCGATTCTGTTTATATACAAAAATAGGTACTATAAAATTGAAATGTAAAATATTATATATCAGTTTTTCGTACTGAAAAAACATGGTCCATTAACTATTAATTTTATTTGATAACTTATATTAATTTTAAATGGTTATTGAAATAAAAATGGCTCTAGTTCCATTGGTTAATTGACAATCTGTTAAATAATATTCAATACTTTTTTACATTCTCGCTAAAAGTAATAAAGCAAACAATTAAAACTACTAAAATGTGTTCATTTCTTACACTATACATGTATTAAAGGTTATATAAACTTTTGTAATTACAATGTACGTAGTCTATATACTTTTTGCAATAAAATTCTAAAGCCGATCAATCAATTTGATATTTTAATGTTAGCTCATAAAAATATTATATTAGAAATGTCTTAAAATTTTGGATGTTGATGAACATAAATACAGCTGTAATTTAGCCGTCTAAATTGTAAGAATAAAAAAATAAATAATAATGTGAGAGCTAATATGTATAATAGACTTTTTAAGGTATTATTTTTTCAAAATAACTTTAAATACGTAACATGCTACTCAACTACTATCTGAAAACACTAAGAATAAATTTCTATAATAAATATTTTGATATCTTGAAAACCATGTGTAACTTAATAAAAAAAGGTAAAAAAAAATCTTAAACATTTTATGTAATTAGCAACAAATGTAAATATTTAAATTGGATAGCCTACCTCTGAAGGGTAAAAATTAGTTTTAGAAATAATATGGTACAATATATGTTTTGACAAAATTTTTTATTTTTTATTTTTATCCTCTAACAACTGAATATTAAGTATATTATCCTTTTAAGATATTTGTGTGTAATATGGATATTTAAAATTCCATTGGTTAAAATATTAGTGGCCAGCGTCGATCAAACCTTTACATTACAATTATACGTTTGATTTAATAAGTTTAGTATCGATGAAAAAATTTGGATTGATTGTACAATAAAAGCTGAGATTTCTGCTTCGGTTGGCTGCTAATCTATATTAATAGATAAGAAAAAATAATTAGTGGCCTTTGACTCAAAAGAAAGAAAGATACTGCGTTCATAGCGATGTAAAATAACTGTTGGTATTTAAAAATTAAAATAATAAAGCGCTTCTATTTCGTTTCGTCGTACTAGTGTGCAACCAAATCATATAAAAAAATTCTATACATACATTAACTGCCTTACTACAAAAAATTTAAACACATGTTAAACGCGTGTCTATAAAATCCTGTACTACAAATTCGCATCTAACGATAGTTTTGAGTTAAACATGGTTTAGACAAAGTTTAATTATGTAAAAACATACGCTCAGGTATTTAATATAAGCTTAAAACCTATTTTAGCTGTCAAATATAAAGTGTGACATTTTATTAATAAGTTTCTTTATAATTTCACACGCAGTTTAGTTTTGACAACAATTTAAACAATGTCTAATTTTTAAACACTGCTTAGCTAAACACGTGTTGAATATGGTTTTATTTCATCTTTTGTAGTAAAGCCGCCCGTCCCCCTAAGATAAAAAATATCTTGTAAAATGAAAGTCATTTTGTTCATTTTATGTTTTGCACAGCAAAATTATTTGTTCGCAATTAGTAAGTAATTATTTGAGATAATATTTTTTAAATGATAATGTTTGCATATAAAAATGTTTTTAGGTTAGCTACGAAATTAATATCTATAAGTACACAGGACATTCAAATATTGGTAACGATATAATCTAATTATTATTATTTTTATATATATAATTGATGATTTCTTCTATAATTTTTGTTTTTGGTACGAAGTTACGACTTTAAAAATAACGGTCTTGTCCGTTGTTCTTAATTATTACCGATAAAGTCAATAATTTGATATAGACGTTTTATTTTTTGTTAACGAATCCAATATTTTATAATTTGATAAGATGGTCTTATAGCTTAGTGTGTTTATAATAATTGTTGTTTTTATATTCAATTAATTGTAGGCAAATATTAAAGTTATACGAGCAAATTCACTCACCCTAAGTTAAATTTTTATAGTACACATAATAACAGATGTACCAACCAGAAATTATTTAGTAAGGGAAAAGAGGATTTAATTTTCAAAGACTGAGTATTGTTCTATATTCAATTAAAGATACTCGAGCATACTGCATAAGCCTTAAACACTATAGTGAATGTTTAAGGTGAGATGATGAGTGTTTTCGGGAATATAAACAATTTTACTACATTGTCTATGTATTTCTTTAGTCTATCTTCAGTTTTAAAATAATTAAAAATTATAGTATTTTCAATACGCCCCCACCCTATCTTTTGAGTAGATTACGCGAGTGACTCCACTATGACATATTTAAAGTAACATAGAAGAACCTAAACTATTATGAGAAAACAGAGTTAAATAAGTTTGAGACATTCTGATCCAAATACTTTTATTTATTATCGCAAATATTCCCGTTAATTTCCAACCATTTCCTTAATTCTTGAATCTGCTGTAATACAGAGTTTCTTGAAGTGCCGCCTTCACTTGTGTATTGCTCTACACTCGATTCCCAGGAGAACACTTTCCGAAGTTCTTCTTCTGTGCCAAATTCAGGGCTGGGAATCACACACGTACATTAATCCTAGTGAGCCAGAAGACCAGCAAATAAAGTAACAGCCTGTTAATATCACACTGCTGTGCAAAGGCCTCCTCTCCTATTAAGGAGAAGGTTTAGAGCTTCATCTACCACGCTACTCCACTGCGGGTTGGCGGATATACGTGTGTCAGAATTACTTCTAGCACATGCAGGTTTCCTCACGATGTTTTTTCCTTCACCGCCGAGCTCGAGATGAATTTAAACACTAACTTAGCACTTGAAAAATCAGTGGTGCCAGCCGGGGTTTGAACTCGCGATCATCGTTTGAGATCGACGTGTTTATCTTGGCTCCCACCAAGACTAGTAGATTCAATGGTTATTATAAATACGAAATTCCGGGGTGCATGCACCATTTTCAGAGGAGGCTAAGGGTTTTAAATTCCCTCTTCATGAATACATCTATTTCAAATCAAATAAATGATGAGCAAATATTGTTCGTTTAGCATTTATCGTGACGAAATCTATCCTCTAGATCCTCTAGAAAATACTAGTTAAAACCTTTCAAAGGAATACCCTGAATGTATGGATGAATGGCTGTTGTTCATTCCCTCAAATAAGTACTATTGAACTACTATAGATTTGAATTAATTTTTACATATCCATTAGAATGAAAATAGGCTATTTTTAGGGTTCCGTTCCGTCCGTTTTACCTTAAAAGGAAAAACGGAACCCTTATAGGATCACTTTGTTGTCCGTCTGTCTGTCTGTCTGTCTGTCTGTCTGTCTGTCTGTCTGTCTGTCTGTCTGTCGGGATGTCAACCCTTTTTTCTCAGAAATGCATAGACGTATCATGTTGAAATTAATATCATATACTCAAGTCTACGATGACATGCGGCCGTGAAAATATTAAAGTTCTAAGTCAACGCAATCAAAAGATAATGGAAAATATGTCGTATATTTTGACCATTTTAGCGTTTTCGCAAGGGAATCAAAACCTATAGGGTACTTCCCATTGACCTAGCACGATGAAATTTGGCAAGAAGTAAGATCTTATAGTACAAATAAAGGAAAAAATCTGAAAACTGTAAATTTTTGTATGTATGTTTGTCTGTTTGTAAGTTTGTCTTTCAACCTTTTTCTCAGAAACGCGTGAAGGTAACAAATTTTTATCAACGTCAAGTACTCAGAGTTGTAATTACTAAGAGCTGTGAAAAAATCAAACTTCTAAGTTAACGCAATCAAAAGATACTGTCATTTATATCACATATTTTAAGTATGATAGCGTTTTTAACGTTTTCGCAAGGGAATCAAAACCTATAGGGTACTTCCCATTGACCAAGCATTATGAAATTTGGCCAGGAGCAAGGTCCTTTAGTATACATAAAGGAAAAAATCCGAAAACTGTAAATTTCTATTCGTGTGTCTGTCAGTCTGTACGTCTGTCTTTCAACCTTTTTCTCAGGAACGAGTAAATGTATCAAGTTGTAAATTGATCAAGCGGAAAATATATTAATCTTAGAATTAAAATTATATGTACTTGTAACAAATTAACATAGAAGTTGACCATGGACAAAAAAACAATTTTACAAACACTGAGAAGAAATTTGTATCAATACGAAAACATTAAAAAGCAGCAAACCTTAATAAACAACGCAATGCAATATATATATATCTCAGCTAACAAAATGATAGCGCGATGCAGCGTACAGCTAATGCCATCTATTACAACATTATGACATTAACTGTGATATAATTCTGCTCGATTAATAAAAATCTTTATTTTAATTATTATTTAAACGCGCTAAAAATTATAAAATAAACTTTTCATTTAAAAGTTTTATAGTCGATTTATAACGTCATTACGTAATTAACATTCAATATAAGAGCTTCACGCGATTTGATTTAAGTACTCGTATTGACTTAGTACGAAAATTTTAAAATTAAATTCAAACAGATCGAGTTATTTAATTTACTTATTTATCTACACATATAAGTCTTCTGGTTATTAGTAATATAATTAGTTATTTATAAATAAACAATTAGTTTTGTTCGAATTAAGGACTAATTATTATCGTCTTGGCAACACTAATATATATTTCGATATTTTGATTGATAATGTAAATCTAAATATTTTACGAACGTAGTGCAGGGGTAGTGAAGTGTAGTAGAATATAAATAAAAATAAAACGAGAATAAAATATAATATAATTATGTTGTTAATGTCAAAGTCAACAAGTTAGTTCATTGAAATTGTCAAGAGGTGGCGCTAGGTGTATCCTGAATCGCGCTATAACTTTTTTTTTTGAAAGTATAAGGTGTATTAGTACTTAAAATAAAATTCTGTGTTTCCATGGATTGCATCCATGATCGTGTTTTAAATTAAAGTGCTCCTAAGTAGTTTCAAAATAGTTTTTGGGACGTGATCCATATTTACATAATATTTGATTATATTTAAGCGACTTCTAAAAAGGAGTGTTTTCAATTCGACCTTGTATTTAATTTTTTTTTATGTTTGTTCGCCGATTACGCCGCCATTTGGGTACCGATTTTCAAAATTTTTTTTTGTTTGAAAAGGTATACTTCCAAGGTGGTCCCATTGTCTTCAGGTCAGGATCAGATGATGGGATCCTGGAGAAATTGAGGGAACTCCTCAAATATTATAGGCAAGCGTATACCGATTTAGGTATTTTTGATAGTAACTTATGTTGGAACTGATGATGAAGACCACAAATGGCGTAGATGGGTTAGTCTTATATAGATTTCTATAAGTTTGTACGGAACCCTCGGTGCGCGAGTCCTACTCGCACTTGACCAGTTATTTTTTTTTTATTTATATACTATCTACTGCTAGCTATGCTTTTGAAACGATCTCAATAACCTTTCATATTCATTAATTTAAGGTCATCCTTTGTATTAACAATGTTATTATAAAAAAAATGTACTTTGGTGAGTTTAATGATAGTCTGCAGTGTAAAGAGTAGGTATACCATATAGCGACATATTCGCGGTGCGGCAGTAGCTGCAGGTCGAGCCGCAGCGCGGCGGCGCGGCGCAGGGCGGCGCCCACGAGGTGGTGCGCGCGGCGGAACGGCACGCCGCGCCGCACCAGCGCGTGCGCCAGGTCCGTCGCCAGCATGCCCGGCTCTAGCAGACCTCGAGCTCTTTCAGCGTCCACCTGAGAATCCAAACTAATAAATAAAATTGTGTGTCCGTTTTATTTAAATTCAACCTATCTGTCTGTCCGTCTGTTTGTCCCGGCTAATCTTTTTAATGGCTGAACCGATTACGACGGGACTGTCATTCCAGATAACTAATGTTATTAGGAGTAACTTAGGCTACTTTTATTTTAGAAATTTTATGTATTTTAATTGTTTTCAAGTCCTGAGAACCAGTTAGTTGAATATAAAAATATTTAATATTACTACGTAATATTAAGTAATTTGAAAACTTTGTACACACATGTATATATTATTCAAATATTTTATGACTTTGCTCTTGATGTATACTTATATAAATGTGAAAGAAATTCTATTTGTCTGTCTGTTAAATCTTAATTATTTGTCAATATAATAAATTAATTTCTACAAGCTGCTTCTGTGGTTATTATAAAACTGTAAATAAGATTTAAGTAAACTACATTAGTAAAATAAATACATACTTTCATAGTAGTTACAGTTCCGACGGTAACTTTCAAGCAATCCATCAGTCTGTCGTATGCTCTGAACAAAATTTCCTTATCCGATTGTAAATCTTTATTGTAAGTGCTCGGCAACCCTTTCAATATACAGCTAAATGAGAATGCGTCTCCTAGGAGGAGGCCAGCGGCTCCTCGTATAAGTTCTAAGCCATCGGGGTTGCGTTTTTGGGGCATTAGGCTAGAGCCTGTTGAAAATTGGTCCGAATGCTGTATGAATCTAAACTCTTGAGAGCTGTAAATTATTAAATCTTCTGCTAATCTGCTGAGGTGTATTCCGCATAATGATGCCCAATTGAGGAATTCAACTAAAATAGAGAGACAGATATTCATATAATATTTTATCTATCAGTAAGTATGTTATAGTTTGTGTTTTTGTATCTATCAATTTTGTGAATATGGTCGTAGAATTTACCTTAAAGAGTAGGAGCACACTGAGAATATTGTGAGACTTATAATTAATAAGAGTTCTATACTAAATTGTAAAGTTGTGTTATTTTCCCTCAGTTCCTAGAGCGAGGTTTGATAATTTTCGATATCATAATTTTTATCGGTATATTACCTTCATTAAATTTTCAATATTTAACTAAAGGCGCTAATAGTCAATATGCAGTATTAGCGCCGATAGAAATTTGCTCGTTTTAGGGGTACAGTAATATTATCATACCAAAACTTTTTGTAAAAAAAAGTCTTGATATAATAAATAATTTTAAGAAATTAATAATAAAAATTAATTTTAAGAATGAATGACGGTAAACACGAATCATATGTAAGACAGTACATATGTACCTTCAATAATACGTATTATACAGCCTTAGATGTTGGATTACCTATATGGTCCCTCGAGCCGACCGCAAACATAGAGTTAGGAGTAACATTTTGAAATCCCAAGCTTGCAGCTAATTTTTTTCGGTCAATCGGCAAAGCACAGCCGGCTATAGCGCCACTGCCGAGGGGACAAGAAGACAAACGGTTTTTTTGTTCTTCTAATCTTGTGACATCGTCTCGAAATAACCAAGCATAGCTGTTAAAGTTAATGGAAAATAAGAGCACTATAGATATAAGGTACTAGCTTCCGCCCGCGACTTTGTCCGCGTGGAATAGTTACTTTGGGGTAAGATTGCATTATTTTAGAACAAATTTTGGTTTGCATAAAAAAGTGAACTAACCTTAAAAGACAGACATATGATGTTGCGGACTTTTTTAAGAACTTTTAAAGGGAAACAATTCTGTCATACATGATTTTTGCGAAACTTTTACCGTTTACGCAGCGCACGCAGTGTAAGCTCTCTCAATAGGAACATGTCCCACGATTTTGAAACATTCTTCATTGGTGCTCCGCTCGTTTTGGTCTTAGCGTGATAATATATAGCCTATAGCCTTCTTCGATAAATGGGCTATATAATACTGAAAGAATTTTTCAAGTCCGACCAGTGATACCTGAGATTAGTACGTTCAAGCAAACAATCAAACAAACAAACAAACAAACAAACTCTTCAGCTTTATAATATTAGTATAGATTTATCTGAATCTTATGTATATCGATAGCAGTAGGAATAAACTCAAATGCATGATTATTAATATTACATTAAACCAGTGCTTGCCTCATTAAAAAATGACTCCATCTAATTGGCTGTGCTCGTTGGAGGTGGGTGTATCCAGGGAATATTGTATCTATTTCTTGCTCTGCTCGTTTTAAGAGGACCTATTAAAAATAATTTTAGAAATATAATTTACAATATATTTCGGTTATGATACATTTCGGTCTACGCAGGCATGAATTATATCAAAGTTGTATGACTCTGCCTTACGTACATATTTAACTAATTAAAGATGCGAGTAAGAATACATCCCTGTTCAAATTTTAAAATCAATATTTGATTTTTTAAAAATTAAATATATTTTGTTATCCATACCGCTCGAAAACGATTAGTTATTAATGAAAGTTATTTACCGAGATAAGAGATAAAATCTCATTTTGAGCCCTTTGAAAAGAAGTCAGCATCCAGAGCTTAGTGTCGGTAGCAGACTGGTCGTTGCGGCTACGCGCGGTGTGCAAGCGTAGTGCGGCTTCTCCGGCGTATTCCTTTAACCGTCTTTCAACGACAGAGTGTATGTCCTCTTCGGAATCGTTTAATCGTCCATTTTTGGAGAGTTCCTCTTCGATTTGTTTTTCAACCTTTAAATATAAAGTAATTAATATATAAAAAAATCAAAATCAAAATATGCTTTATTCAAGTAGGCTTTTACAAGAACTTTTAAATCGTCAATACAAAAACAAAAGAAAACTAAACACTAATTAATTAATTAATTTACCACCGGTTCGGAATGTAGATTCTACCGAGAAGAACCGGCAAAAAACTTGATAGTTACTCTTTTTAAAAGTTTTACGATGGGTACATACATTTATGAGTTACAAATATATTAAATACCCTGTGTGAATCCAGCTTATACTAAATCCAAGCATGTTTATCATCTATGTAATCTTGAACAGAATAATATGCTTTAGCTACTAAGGATTTTTTAATATGTACTTTAAATTTCTTTTTATTTATTATAGTAATTTAGTTGCATAAGATTGTAGTTAAGCTGTTTATAGTTGTCATAGTACATGTAACTTTAACACCTGTAAATGTTTCATGGCTGAACAAATGTCTTCCATCCTATTTAAAAGAAAGGTTAAGACCTAAATTCACCTCAACACTACTGCGGGTTACGGGCACTAGCATACTACAGCGTTTATGGTTGCCGCACCACGACAGTAGAATGTAAATCGTGATTTGAAGTATATAAATAAACGTGCTATCAAAGGCAAAAAGTATTTTAATGGAATTGATAGTTTCTGTAGAACTGTAAATTAGTTTGCAAAATAATACTTGCTACGTATCTGCTTATGAGAAATAGTCTCGCAAACTTTTTGTTTACGTTTTTTTTTTCATTTACAACATTCAATTATTATTATATTATAATTCCAATATAAATTCGTATTATGATATTATAAAGATATCTCATTAAAGATCTATTTTTCTTTGCTTGTCTTTATTCGTGTAAGAATAGCCCGAACAAAAATCAGGAACTTTCGAATATTTTTTTTTTTCATTATAATTTTATATTATAAAAAATGATTCAGTTCAATTGAAAATTTCTTATTTAATTCTTATTTGTGGCTGGACATGCGCCATATTTGCCTGCTAAATAAGAAAAGTAAAGAAAAGTACTCTATAGATAGATTATCTACCTATTTATAAATGTACGTACAGATATATAATTTCAAATTAGAATATTATTGTAACCTACTTTATCTAATCCTTGTTGTATAGCCTCATTGTCATTTTCAGATAGATGTCCGCTTCGATGTAATTCCGCAGCCCAAGCTTTGCTACCTCTAATATCCTCGCGGTAGAGCCGCGCGTCTATCGGTAGAGAATCGTTCAGACGTCGCAATACCGTAGAAGGTTCCTCCTCAAAACAACCTCCCCACAGTTGATATCGCTGTTGAATCATTAAATCAAGTTATTTATTTTAATACAATTAAAAAAAAACATAAAAATGAGATATTAAAAATTAATTCATTTCAACAAAATTATATAGAAACAGGAACTTACATCGGACATTGTTTTCAATAATTTATAATAATCGAGTGTAAAAACATTAATTTACACAGTAAAATTTCTACTACGTATGCGACATTATCTTTGTATAAACTTTAATGAGATAATATTCTTTTCATTTCATGACTAAACGTTAGTTATCATATCTGTAGGTTAACTAAGGTCGACGAAACCATAATCATTTAAGCATAAGTTATCCGTGGGGAATTCACATTGAACTGAATACTGAGTAACCGGGGAAAGTAATATTTTTACATTGTTTGTGTATGTGTAAATGTTCATGTGTAAAAAAACTAAAAACATGTTAGATTTAACTTTTCTTCCAAGTGTAAAATTCGTAAAAATCAAGAAACTACTAAGATATTTACACACTTGGTTGATGCAAGACAGGTCTTCGGAAGATGGTTTGCGATGTACCATTAAAACATATATCTCCAAACCATAAGGTTTCGGATAAGAGATTTTTGGGTGAATAACATCCAAATGAACACATATTCGCTTGAACCTATCTTCCAAACATCTTGTATAACACTTTTTTAATATCTTGTGATATTTAATAAAAAATATTCATGTAAATTATTCAAATTCGTCTAAAGGTATTTTTCTATAAAAACTATGATATATTTACGAATTTTAAACAGAACAGTTCATAAATTTTATAGTTAAGATCCGCTAATACGCATTGGAGTAGCATGGTGGATTAAACTCTATTAGGAATATATCGTAAGGTAAATATAGACCACAATTTGTTTACTACACCATTGTCTATTATTTGTTTGACATCAATGAAATGTTTTAACTGTATATATACTTCGATTCACGTAAGTGTCGGTCTGAACTATACGCAGTACGCTGCGCAGAATACAAAATTAAGCATCAGAACAGTCGTTTAGACATTTCTATACTTAAAAATTTCAGTTCAGACTCGCCTCGTATTCAGATCAACACACGTGAATGGAGGTATATGTTACATTTATATTGCTTAACGTTAAAAATGTGCACTTATTTCGAATTTTCCATTCTTCAATTGAAAAGGTTGTTAGCCCAAATAATTCTCGCCTGTCATACTCAGTTACTAGCTGGCCGCTAGGCAACGTCACCCAAAGTGGTTTTTCTGGGTGACAAAATCCAAGAGCTTATCACATATTCATAGTTATATAATATATATCAAACAAAACGAATTAGCAAGTAGCAATACTATAATCATTGTGTTAAATTAAATAGTAATACAAAAATACCTCGAACTCAGAGCCTTAATTAAATTATTTATTTTTCATGTATATCGGTTTGCTTACTACATTATGAAGTTGTCTTTACATTTTTATGTGCGTGATGTCATACTATTTTGTCACAGACGCAACAGACATGACTAAAAAGCGTGAAAAATGTAACTTCAAACTTGTAGAAATTGTTCGAATGCGATTACATGAGAAATGACGTAATTAAATAATATTTATGTCTACTTCATATGTCTAAACCTTAAAAATACTATTTTTCTTACTTACATTGCAAAGTCGGCTTTGAAATAAACAGATAACTATTGACAAAACGCTTATAGACACAGAATTGCGCTTTTCGCAATAAAATTATGTTAACTATTGATATTTTAACGTTTATTATTTCGAGATAGAAAGCTGCCCTAAATGAAAAAGCAAGTCAAGTAAAAGATAATGGTTGAAATTAATAAAAACTA
Organism: Hypolimnas misippus; assembly: GCA_037950945.1. NCBI lineage: Eukaryota > Metazoa > Arthropoda > Insecta > Lepidoptera > Nymphalidae > Hypolimnas > Hypolimnas misippus. The sequence continues at coordinate 7,396,909 of JBBEEQ010000024.1, forward strand.
TTGAAACTAATATTCTTCATCAAAGGTACGGAAAATTTCAATATCCATAACATATTACGCAATACGTTACAAAAAAATACTGTGTATGCAAATAAAAATCATAAACAGTTGCAAAAAATGGGGTGGTACCGTTCCTCGTTTGAATGAAACTAAAATATCGGCAAAGCTTAAAACCTATTTTATTAATTTTTGTATAATATTAAACACCTCTGTGACATGATTTGACAATACAATACTTACGACATACAATAAAAGTTATAGGAAAGTCACAAAGTTATTTAATCATTAGTTAAAAATGGTTACACGCAAAATTTGAATAAGGTACATCTATACGCGGCTTTACCAAGATGTCAAATACAAACGTCAACTGTCAATAATATGCACATGTCAGACACACGTTAAGATGTTATGTTTTGGTTCAAAGTTAGGTGAATAAGATATATTTTTATAAATGTATCCATTAAAAATGGAATTTTATATTGATGTGGAAAAGTAAATTAATAGTGTTTAAGTATATACATAAAATAAAGGTGTCGGTAACTTATATTTTCAAATAAATTGTTATAAAATTTAAAACCTTGGATTTGATTCAATAGGTTAAGTTACACACAAAATCTATTTAATGATTATACACATATTTAAAAATATATATTAAAAAAATGGAAGAAACTACCGTAACGAAAGAAGAAATGAATTATGAAACAAATTTTCCGCAGTGTACTCTTTTTGATATAAAAATAGATCCTGGTTTGAAAGACGACAATGGGATAGAATTACCGAGACCATACACTAAAAATCAAATGCGTAAATGGTTAAAAAAAGTCAAATGGGAAAACAGTAAAGCCGAAAAAAGAGCCAAAGAGAAAGCGAGGGCCAAACAAAGGAGAAGAGAAGCACAGGCTGCCAACATAGATTTAGGCCCAAATAGAAAGGCATTAAAAAAGATGAAACTTGAAAAACCCAAAAAGAACATTGGTATTATTATAGACCTTAGTTTTGATAATTTGATGATAGAAAAAGATAGGTATAAAGTTATTAAACAAATTTTAAGATGTTATTCAATAAACAGGCGTTCTGAATCACCTTTACAATTTTATGTAACAAGTTTTGGGGAAAAATCTAAAATTGACATGTCTAGACATAATGGTTACGAACATTGGGATGTGAGTTTGCTTTTTATGGATACCTTTCTCCAAACTGTCTTGTTATTTTATTAAAATGTAAAAGTGTGTAGACTTCTTATATTATCATGTTTTGAATTTTTATTGTACATAATTAAAACATTTTTTGTATTATGACATTTTTTGTGTTTGAAAATGTTTTGATCAATATTATATTTTTAGATAGTTTACCATGAAGAAACATATCTCAATTTATTTCCCAAGGAAAAACTTTTTTATTTGACAAGTGAATCGGATAATGTAATTGAAACGTTTGAAGAAAACACCTGCTATATAATAGGAGGATTAGTTGACCATAACCAACACAAGGTAACAGTATTTCATGTCAATTAACTCAAGCTTAAATTATATTTTTTTACTAAAAACTGAACTCTGTAGTCTAAATTGCATGATGGACTTACATACAAGTTGTCACTCATTTTGTCTCATTTTTGATAAGAATACTATAGTTTATTGTTTATTACTCGTTTTATTAAGCAAACAAATATGGCTACTATGTACTAGTACTTCTACCTACACATATACACATTAGAGTTAGAGTTTTTTTATAATGAAAAATTATAATTAAAAATAATGTTCGAAAAGTCATGATTCTCGCTCCGGGTATTGTTATCAAATAAGACATGGAAAGAAAAATGGATTATATATAATGTTTTAGTGTCAGGCTATATGTAATATATATTATATTACTAAAATTTTGTTCTCCTTTTTCATTACAGGGTCTGTGTCATAAAATTGCTGTTGAACAAGGTATAAGACATGGTCAGTTACCTTTAGATAAATATGTCAATATGAAAACCAGAAAAGTTTTAACAATAGACCATGGTAAGAATTAATATAGATTTTTAATAGTAAAATCGATGTAAAACATAAGTATATAAAAAAGTGTAATTCACATTATATAAACATATAATTTTAAAAAAAAAACACAATCTATGAGTATAAATAATTTATTATTACAATATACCACTTATACTCTATTTGTTATTTATGATACATCGACATTGTAAACAGGTATGTTTGTTTGTAAGCAGTATCACTGGAAATTCTGGTGCGATAATACGATTTACCCTTAACACTATATTCATATAACTTCATAGGTTGTATAGACTACATAGTTAAGAAAAGGCTCCCATAATGATAATGTCATATATATGTCAGATCGTTAAATTTAATTAATGTTTTAATACTAGAATCTTGCAAAGACTCCATTAAAGGTTTTGTCATGAACAGGAACATAATTTTTTTTTGTATTTTTTTTGTTATTAATTTACAGTAACGAAAAACTAAATAAGATTATTATATTGTTCCTTACTTAGGATTGTTTTTATTTAAGTATATATATGAATAATTTAAATTAAATAGATCTTTGTATGTAATCTATAATGTGAGTTGTAAAAAGAAAGTTTGCTTATTGTTATATTTATATATGAGTATGTTATTAAAGATAGTTTGTTAGTTTAAGAATTTGACTTAAAAACAAATAATATCATAAATTGGATAATCTTGATAGCAAGTTTTTTTTTTAATTAAAAATATGAATTTAAATGTAGATGTGATGCCAGCGTGTTTTACCTCTACCCCCACAAGCCGTGACAAATGGTATATTAAAAGTATAACATATGATATAATTTTCTGTTACAGTTTTTGAGATAGTTCTGAGAGTGTGTGAGGGCATGTCGTGGCAAGATGCTCTTATCAAAGTGCTACCGGTGCGAAAAGGCGCACACGTGTGTGATTCAACTAATAGTTTTTCTTCAAGTATAGATGTTTCATTTGATAGTGACGTTACAAATTAACATGTTATTATGTCACTAGGTATTAAAAGACTATGGAATATATTATTATTTTTTTAATTACAGTATATTATCATTAAATATGTTGATATTTTTAAAACTTTTTTTTTTAATTAAAATAATCAACAAATACACAACTTATTTAACAAATAAAACATTTACATTAGTCGTTTAGCTTAAGTACTGGTAATAGTATTATTTTTTTAGAGGAACATATTTTTGTTTTTATCATTATCTAGCTATTACTAGATGCATATTATACATATATGTATTTCACATAGAAAAATACATTGGAGTCGGTACTCTTATATTGTGAAAATAAATAGTCTTACATATTAATATTAGTATCACAATAGTTGAAAATTAATATTGATATTATTTAAACTAAGAATTTGTGCGTAACTTGATCATTTTAAAAAATTATGCTTTTTTAAGAAATTCAAAATAAGTGGTGCGACTAATTCAACGTTGTTCAAGTGAACATGATGAGTACCAGCTAGGAAGTGGCACTCGAAATCCGGGTTATTTTGCGCAATGATTTCTCTCATTTCTACAGAATATTCGTCACAGGCGTAGGGAGAATCTATTCCTTTAAGGTAAAGTGTTGGGCATTTTAATCTTCTGACTAGAGCCTCTACAAACTTTTTATCCTCAACACTAAATAATGTATGCTTTAGCCTAGGATCTCTTGAAAAATAATATTTGTTGGGTTCGATGGTCGACGCATTTGCTCCGCGTTTCATAAGATGTGGGACGCTTTCCATCGTCACTGATTTTCCAGTGCCTAAATGCCATATCTTAATCATTTCTTCCTTCGTATAACTTGGGGGCTCACCTTTTAGCGATTGTAGCACTTGAATCTTTCTCAATATCTTTGGAAAATTTTCTACGACCTGATTCAAATCATAATCGTCATAAATTAAACTGTCGACAGCTATGTAGAAGTCAACTTCATCCGGAAACACACTCGCAAAACGCATGCCGGCTATCGAGCCCATAGAGTGACTTAATAATGATACTTTATTCCACTTGAAGTAATCCTTTATATACAGGATTAAGCGAGGAAGGTCCCACGGGTAGTACTGCATTCCTAAAAACGTAGTTTTTTGGTTTTAAAAAGTAAAATAATATAGGTAGGTACTGTTAAGTGATCTCTCGGGTTCTAGTCTCTAGTTTACTTGTAATTGTGAATATATTTGTGAGAGTGAAGACAAGCGATCTATCCTAGAGAAAGGGAGGGTGCGTACGGTCGATATATAATAATAACTAACTGATCAACGAGCTACCATAGACAAAATACAGTATTATTAACTTTTATGATACATTCCTAACAGGTACCTAAATACATAAGAGTGTACGCATTACGTATCTTTTATAACATAACTTGCAGACTTGGCCTCGCGTTGCCGTGGCTTAGTTATTGTAATAATTTGAATTAGTATCACACACGGCCCCATTTATTGGATGATTACTCAGCCTAGATAATGAAAGATATTGAAGTTAAACACTAATGGAACTCATAAAAAATTATCCTATAAAACATTTAATTTTCAATAAAATAACGTATAAATGAGGTTATTAATCAAGATAAAAACTATCCTATCTTTTAAGTACGCCCAAATTACACATAATTAATGTGCAAAAAAACGTTAAGTTTGCTTGAGTAGTATTGGACTTTATCGTTGTAAAACATCGTGACACAGAATTTTTGTGTGGGATTAACAGAATTAAGTTAAAATTACCTTTCGGAATCCACGAGGAAAATCCATGGCCGGGAAAATCGATTGCTAATATCGGGCGTTTATTGCAAAGAACTGGTGCTAGGGGGTCCCAGGTTCCGGCATTGTCTTGCCAACCATGTAAGGCCAGTATTGGCTGCTCGTTTTCACCGCCCCATAGTTTGGCTGCTATGTGCCCCCATCTTACAGGAATTTGGATTTCCTTCACAGGTGTCTAAAAATGTCTTTCATAATTAAACGCTTCGTAATAAGTAAAAGAAATTTTTTTGACTTGTATACGATATACTATTTCAGGAATATAATGAAGGGTTTTGTAAAAATACACTAATGACTCAAAGTTTTAAATGATCGTTGCTTAACCTTACATTTAAAAAATTTAGTATCGCTCACTTTTGCTATATCTCTCCTAACGGACTGTTTCCATTTCAACTGTAATTATCTATATAAATATATCTTCATCATATATTTTATTAGACAAAAATAAAAATAAAAAATCTGTAAAAAATTTCAGATCTACAAAAATTAATTGGTACCTACGCGCAAAAACGTAGTATATAAATTATTTGTATATATCTTTTTAAATATAAAATACCTAATAAATTATTTAAAATAATTATTATCATTAATAACAACAAAAAAAACTTTAAACTTTAAAGCTGAGAAAATCCCAAATTGTATTGTTTTGTATAACAATAAAGTAATTATGTACAAAGTATGTGAGAATTCGTTAACATAATATAATAATAATCATTTGTATGTGTAGAACGACAATCACCTACTAAATTATATTTTAACTAATTATAATATTAACGTAAAGGACAAGGCTAATGTTATTTACAAAATATCTGTTACGAAAAAAAGTGTTACTTAAAATTTAAATTTAATTTAAGTTTAATTGACTAGAAAAATATATCTAAGCTAATAAATCATATAAATGATGTAACTTACCTCGGTATGAATTTTTTTTTGCTGTATGCTGTTTAATATGGGTCTTACAGTCCACTTATTAGGGTTTAATATTATTGGATGAAGTAGTTTTTTTGCCATTGTTACTATGTAGTTTACACTAACTTCACGTCGTGTTTATTCAAGGTAGTTGCAGTCAAAGTGTACACAACCACTACGTTTGGTTGCGATCAATACTACTATAATCGTCCAGTCATGTCAAACTAAGTCAACTCTATCGCTGCAAAACAAATGATTAATCAGAAACGTTTTATGTCTAATACGAAAAAAATAATTCAAAACGAAATAAAGAAATGAGTACAAATTTATATGCGAGTTTTTATAGATAACCTAAAAATATATGTAAACTTGAATATTGCGAGACGCGATACGAAAACACAGTCAAGGCCGTATTACGCTACTCAGTGCTGTGATCTAATACATTAATGGACTTTGGACTTCACGGTATTTCAACGTCACTATTACTTGGATATCTTTTGATAAAAAAGTGCGAGGTCCTTTTCCTTTACTGATTGCTACAAAAGAAGTGATTTTTGTCTGATTCGCGCGTAGGAATTTTGCATAATATGATCCGCTTACAATTTTCATACGAGTTGTCTACTAAAATTAGATTTGTAGGATGTCTAACAACGGAAATGATATTTTTACCTCGTACGTAACCCGTTAACATTGCGGAAAATGCCGTCAAGATATAGAAAATATAAACGTCGATATCAAAGTATTTATATCTATTCTAATAAATAAAATTAAAGTGTGTCTTTGTAATATTAAATTAATAGACTTAAACTAAATGCATATGAAAGTATATACTTACATCAAAAACACAAATTTCAATAAAAGTTGACGAAAATACGTTCTGGCGGTCGTCACTGGTCTTTAATTATTTAACTGAACAGTAAATTGTAAAGTTATACATAACGAAAAATATGTTTTAGGCGAAATAATACACTAAAATAAATTGTACTTTATTTTTTTTGAACGTATATTTTTCTATCTTTAAATAACCAATGTACTTTATTTGCACAAAAGTGGCACCCTGTTGCACGCCCTAATTTTAACAGTGCGACGAGACGTCTCCTTGCTGAATTACATTTAACATCGGTTGAGCCGTTACAGAAGCAAGAAGTACAAGCACTCACTAACTTTCGCATTTATAAACTGTTAGTTTAATATTATTGTTTTTTTTTTTTTTTTAAATAGTTCTGAACAAAATATAAAAATATGAAAAGAACGTAAATTTCAGAAATTATTCGGGGAAATATTAAAAACCGAGTGGTGTTGGGGATTAGGTTGAAAATAACTTCTGTAAGCAATAGATTCTATGTATTAAATAACAATGAAATAAATAAAAAATGTTTGAGAATAGTTAAATGAGTTTTAGATGTAAATTAGACAATGGTAATAAAAAAAAGTTAAAATTCAATTATCTATACAGTATACATATACAAGTCAATAATGTTGAAGTTTCTGTTTGTAATTTAAAATTAAAAGTTTTTCTAAAAGTAAATTTTTAAAAATTTGCCTGTTTGTTCCGGCTAATCTCTAAAACGGCTGGACCGATTTTAACGTGCCTTTCATTCGTAGATAGCTAATGTTATAAGGAGTAATTTAGGCTTCTTTTATTAAGAATATTTTTTTAAAATTAATAAGTAAAAAGAGTGTTACGCGAGAACAACAATGGAATAGTGAACAATTTTCGATTTAAATAGGAAAGGTATATATTATATAAAGAATAAGGAAAATTAATTTTCGTAGCCAGGAATCGAACCCGCCTATTTTAGAAAAAGTAACACCTGTATTATTAAACTATCTAATACTTTCACATATAGGGACCAACTTCTGGGAAGTAACAGCATACGCAAACTAAAGAAAAATACATTTTTAAATGGTATTAAATCCCTACATTAATTTAAACGTAGGTAGTATTTCAGAGACATGATCAAAAGACTGATACAAATCACTTTTCTTCAACATTAATTGTAAAGACCGCGGAGGAACTCTCTACTTGAGTAAGTGTCTGCTGATAAACCAGAAAGTTCCCAAATTCAAAGTAAAAAGTTTTTTTTTTAAAGGAATCGCAGACTATGGCTTTGCACGAGACATGCCAAGTACCGTATAGTCTACGCGAACGAAGTCTATACGTTAATAACAAAGTCGGGTTAGTTACACCATTTATAATTTATCAACAACTAGACCACCGATTTTTATGATTGTCAAAACGCTTGTGAACCCTCTTAGAAACTTTACCTAAGTAAGTCTACAAAGCACGGTAACAATCAATTGGCAGGATTTGTTTTTTTTTTTAAGTGAAAAAAAAAAGCTTATCGACGCAAGCTTGAAATTTATATACAATTTAGTTAATTCATTATTAATTAAAAAATAAAGGCGATTTTTGATATATGAGACATGGCAAGTCAGCTAGTTATAAGATGAAAAAAATGATAATTTTTGTAAGAATAAACATTAATAAATATAAAAATATGAAATAATAAAAACTTAATCATTTGACATCGCTATGCTAGTGTATAATAGGTACATCCATGGGTGTATTGTTCATGTATGGCTGTAACGTAGGTACTATTATCTGCCAAGTGTCTAGCTCTGAAGTGTAACGTGCGATAAGGAACTTCGTTCCAATAAAAACTAAAGCAAAATAATTAATTATATGTTTTTACACTAATTCTATAAAGAACTTTAGATAAAATTCTGAAAGTTGACAAGCGAATTTCGAGTTGAAATTTTCCACACAGGTTCGTTTTGATACTATACGACTTCCTTCCGAAGTAATTTTGGCACTATTAAATATTTTTCGTGATATTGCTTTTTAAAAGTTTACGAAATTAATTTAAACAGTTAAAACGGGCATTAAACAAAGGATAGACTTAACATCAGAAACATAGTATTATATTGTATTTTATTATCTTATATTTTTTAGTGGTGGTATTTAACGAGTACACGGTTCATCTAATGCTAAGTGATCGCCGCCGTACATTGCATCGTGCATAACCAGAGGAGTCATAAATGCGTCGATTTTCGGTGAGAGTTAGCATTCCGGTTAAGTCAGTCCGAAAAAAGTATACAAGTGTATATTTAAATAAAAATAAAATTAAATGTCTATATATGAAAATGTACACTATATGTAGCATGGTCATAGTACATCATGATGGCATTTTTTCCCTTTAAGGACAACTATTCCTCAGTTACATAATTTCTTAAATATTTTAAGTGTTCAAATAATCTTGTTAATACAGACGTTGAATGTCAAATACTCTTTACAAATATTCACAAGGACATTATCACATAAAATTAAATAAGTCAACGCGCTCTTTCCGTTTCATACAATTTATACAACGGGTTTCACAAGGAGCGCCTATTTAGTATTGAATTATTTTATTATAATAATAACATTATTAGATAATAATAAATAAATCCTTATTAAAAATATTTTTGAATTTGGACCTTAAAAATATCGGGTGTTGCGCTAAAATATTTTAAAAATTATTTGTGAAATATAAAATGTCGATAAAATGTACGGTCACACTTCCGTTTCCAGTTTGTCTAATGTATAAGAAATATACGGAAGTGGGTTTGTCTAATGTATAAGTCTTTATTGATGTGCCGTACCCCATCCTTACGCCTAGATCATGTCAAACAGACTGAGTCAGTTTACGACGTTTGATCATTTCTTACCATCGTCATTTGGATTGGATCGAGATGGCATAGTGGTTAGAATACATCGATCTCAACCGATGATCGCGGGCTCAAACCTCGGCTATCACCCCTGAATTTTTTTGAATCTCAAGCTCGTCGGTGAAGAAAAACGTAAGGAAACCTGCATGCTCTGGGAGAATTTCTGACACATGTATATTCGCCAACCCGCAGTGGAGACGCGTGGTGGATTAAGCTCTAAACATTCTCCTAAAAAGGGGAGGAGACCTTTATACAGCAGTAGGATAATAACAGGCTGTTACTATATTTTACTTGATTGAATCGAAATGTAATAAGAGTCATTATTTAGCTTTAAACTTTTATTCACATTTTGTGACTACTAGGAATAATCAACAATAGACATGTTACGGACCTTCGATTCGTTATACCAAAACCTGACATTAAAATTGCATTAATGGTGTATGTCACTGTCAATAATCTTAACAGACGTTACAAGTTATGACTAAATTCATACTATTTTAGGGTCTTTTCAAAATTTAGCTAAGGTTGGATTCTTGACTCCACCGATCAATCTCCATCGTATCTTCTCCATTCCACGTGACATTGGCGAAATAACATGTGTCTAATTGGCACAACTAAAAGCCATTAACCAAAGAATTAAATTGAAGTTAAGACTGGTTTTGTCGTTTAAAGTAATTTTTTGTCGTTTAAAATTGATAAAATCAGTCAAAAGCACTTTTGTGTCAAAAGCACAAAAATACGTTTAATATAAATAACGAGTATAAAAGCTAAAAACTTGCAAATGGATTAAGTTAGTGATTTTATATAAATAAAGAATTTGATAGGTCATTTACCTGCAAATAAGTTACAGGTTAATTGGTTTAGTTTAATTTTTGGTTGATTGTCAATTTAGTTGAAACTACTATTGTCAAAACCCTTATGGAAAAATGTACGTTTGCCCGATTTTGCCAGTTAGAAGTTCTTTTGACCGGTTAAGAGTTTTGATTGTACATTTACGAGTACACCAAAACGGAAGTACCTATTGCGAAGTCATAACTGTTCCTGCCGCTCCTTCGCAAATCGAACGTATTTTAATCTCATATGATCGTAATGAAATATTCCTATCATATTATTTTAAGAGTCTTTAGAGTCAAAGATAAGAATCACTATGTTCCGAATCAGATTAAACTACGATTTCAGTAAAGAGCAGTACAGGCCTTCGACACAGACTGTAGTTCACCGGATACTTAGTGTGCCATTATTATTAGGTGACTGGGATACTCATAACCTGAGATCCCACCGCCAACCTGTCGATATGTTGTTTATTCACAACTGGCGACTCCTCGTGGTTCCACTCGCGTTTAACATAGGATTTTCATACAAACTTTCAACCCCCGTTTTATCTCCTTAGGGGTCGAATTTTGATAAAATGCAGTCTTAGTGTGTACTTCCGTCCTAAAAAAACCCCTATACAAAATTTGAAACTCCTATCACATGTAGTTTCTGACATTTGATAATGAGTGTGTAAGTGACCTTTCGGTTGTATATAATATATAGGTACAATTTTGCCTGCAAGTAATTTAATCAAAACTAAAAACAGAGTTTTGTTTCCAAACAATTGCGTTCACTTATAAGGGGCTGTCCATTAATCACGTGCCGCCTTAGGTACTACAAAAAATTTAAACAAACGTTAAACGCGTGTCTATAAAATCCTGTACTACAAATCCTACAATTTCGTTTATACCATATGCTTAAAACCTATTTTAGCTGTCAAATATGACGTGTGCTATTTTATTTCTTTATAGTTTTACACGCAGTGTAGCAATTTTGACAATATTTTAAACAATGTTTAAGTTTTAAACTTTGTTTAGTTAGTCACGTGTTGGTCACATGGTTTTATTTCATCTTTTGTAGAAAAGCAGGTGATGTTTAAGCAACATTTTTAGAACTCCTGGTGATACGTGGTGAGATTTTGTACAACACTGTCCCCTATCAAAGGTCACGTGTTTAAAAAAAAAAAGAAAATATGTATTTTTTATTTTTTAGTATACTTGTTTCGGATTCGAAATCGGTTTGTCTTTTCAAAAAGTTTTTTTTATATGTAACCTACAAAATTAATAAATATTAAGTACCGTTATTTAAATATGAGAATTAATTTATTGCAAAAATTGTAGTGTACGGGGGCGAGGTGATCGTTGCCTAGCAACACACGGCCAGGTCAAGCAAGATCACGCGATGATTGTCGCAAATTTAGGTGGCGCGATGGCGGAAAATTTAGCCCTTTGGGCCTTACGTGAATAATGGACAACCTCTTATTAGAATATTTTTTAACAAAAGTCACCTTTTAATCAAATAAAAATTTAACGCATTTGTTTCATTAAAGAAAAAAAAGCATTTGCTTAAATTTTAGTCAGAAAATTAGATTAAATGTTAGTTTTACTTGCAGGCAAATTTTGATAGGCAAACTCTGAGCAACATGTGCATTATAAATGCATAATTAATCATAAAAATGATTTTGAATGAATAATAGATTGGAACAAAATGTGTGTTAGGATCTAGAACTGCCATAATCATGTACGAGTAGTTTACGAATATGTACCTACTTGCTGGGCATCGTTGTGAGGTTGTATTAGAAGAATCATAGAATAGAACAATCTTGAGTGATAAACGTGTGATACCTCGACCGTATTTTAACCAATAGTTTTATTATTAATAGGTTTTTTTTGTTTTCGCGTTTACACTTTCGTCTCTGATGTTTCGAGCGCGTGAAATGAAAACATTCACTGAAGAGAAGAATACTGTATTAATAATATTTTATATTTTTCTACTTATATTACAAACAATGTAATTATAATTTTTATTATAATAAAATAAAAGACCGCTGTACCTATTTGTAGGTGACGTGTCTTTTAAGGCTATAAAAATTATCGTACGTTACATTTTATTACTGATAGAGTCAACAAACGGACTTTTTATCAGTTTAATCATTAGTTGTTTCATTTGATGTGCGTCACGTAGAAATGGACGTATGATTGTTAGAGGTTATCATACTTACCTGTACCGTATCCCTATCCCAAAAGCCATACAAAAATGTCTGTACGAAATTATTCAAAATACAATTTTATGAATAATCTATACTTATAATAAATCTGTAGAGAGGTCAATTCTGTACATGAAATATATTTTCAAAATAACTATCAGGGGGTGATTAGTGATCGATACTGATGCCAAAAAGGCAATCAGTAAAATTTTTGTCTGTCTGTCTGTCTGTCTGTCTGTCTGTCTGTATGTATGTTCCTTATAGAAACAAAAACTACTGGACGGATTTTAACGAAACTTAGTACAATTATTTTTCATGCTCCTGGGCAGGTTATAGTATACTTTTCATCACGTTACAATCAATAGGAGCAGAGTAATAAAGGGAAAACGGGAGACTTTACTCCAATTTTTAAGCTTCCGTCGCCTATGCAGCCTTAAAGGTTAAAGTTACATAGAAATCATGTATGACGGAAATATTCTACATAAAATTTCCTAAAAAATATCCCACAACAGCATATGTCTATCTTTTATGGTTGACTCACAATAACACGTGTAACTCCTGATAGGTTAGCAGTTCGGAGAATTCTGATTATATTTGTTTACTCTTACGTTTATAATACTCTCACTCATCACTAATTTATAAAAAGTTAACATTATTACCTATAAAATAAAAAAAAGTCATAGAAATCAAGTATTGTGGATTGACATATTATATTTCCCTATTAAATTACGATAGTTAATCTGTCTGTCACATCAAAATCACTGAACCCTGAGGAAGGACATACGCTACTTTTTTTCGAAAAACGACGAAAACGCGGACGAAGTCGCAGGCAAAAGCTAGTAATGTATAAAAGAACTCCAACACGTTCCTGCAGGGTTGGCTATCAAAATGGATGCAATTTTTTTTTATATTAGTTTGTTACTTATATCGAGTAGGGAAAAATTGCTTTAGCTTAATATAAGATATAAATTATGTGAACATTATGAGCCCTTAACTTCAACGACTAATACTTATAATGGGATATCGGTATGCGAGTTGATGCATTATTTTTTCGTTTAAACTAACTAAAACTAATTGTCGGTATATATGTCAAATGGAGACAATGGTTCAATATGATTAAAATAAGTTAATGAAATTACTCGCTCGGTAAGGTCAATTTGGTCAGGATTGGCGTACAATATTAAAATGAGATTAATTAGCTTTTGGCCGCTTCCGTGACATTATACTAGTTAAATTAATGTAGATTATTAAATATTTAATCGGCTATTAATGAAAGCTGTCGATTTTATTTTAAATAAGTATAAACTATAGGATATTTTTTAATAAAATTTCGTGTACTATTTTAGTGTAATAAATATGTATAATCTAAATAAATAATATTATATATGCCGCTTTTATATTACGAAATGAGTGACGTTAATCAAAAATTTAATTTCATTAAAAAATGTATTTCTTAAAATGTGTTTCTTGAAAATAATATCCAGTGTTGTAAAATATCACAATAAAAATAAACTAACTTATCAAAACGAATTTAATATATACAATGAAACTAAAAGGCAAAAAGATAAATATTTTCTACATTTCGAAGTCGGCGCCAAGTGAAACCTTTTTTGTGTTTTATTTTACATTTTTATATATTTTTATTTACGAATACAGTAAAATGAGTGATTTACCTAAGTTACAATAGCCTAATACCAACTGATTATCACAGTTTACAAATGTTGTTTTCCCGATGCAGGGCTGTTAATTATTGAGGAGTTCTCCTGGTGTTGCACCATCAGTTTTACTCTACCTTATGCAATGCGACGATCATATCATTGTTTAGCAATAATATATAAGTAATCGAATCTCAACCCGTGAAATACTCGTTGTTGACTAGTTCCGGTGGCCATTTGTGGTCTTCATTATCAGTTCCACTTCACCTCAGATTGCGTTCCGAGAGCAAATATACGACTTATTTAAAAAAATACCAAAATCGGTATAAATGTGCCCATAATATTTTAAGACTTCTCTCGATTTCTTTTGCATCCTAACATCAGATCCTGACCTGATGACTATGGGACCACCTTTCAAAGAAAAAAAAAAACTAAAATCGGTCTACAATTGGCGGAGTAATCAGTGAACATACATAAAAAGTCCCCGCCGAATTGAGAACCTCCTCCTTATTTGGAAGTCGGTTTAAAATAAACAGTATCGCTGTCAATATGGCGCCGTCAACATCGATATCTTTCAGAAATGCTTTTGCGAAACGAGAGTAGTAAATATGGATAATATCGCGTCACGATTTCGTGGTAAAATAGCTTGCATGGTATAAGTTAAATTTTCAAGAAAATATTGCGATATCACCGCTTTACGTAAAATTGTTCGATTGCCATGAATTTAATACATGCATGATTCATCCGAAAAACATGATGAAGTTGTTGGTGAAATGAATGTCGTAATTTAATTTTCATACTATTACGTAATGTAACTTTGGCTATAAATTATGTAGGTACAGTATTAAAGAAATTGAAGTAAAAATTATAAAGCACATTATTTTAAGATTTTAGATTATCTTTAAATACTGAAGGGACAATAAATTTTAAATCATTAATGCATAAAAATGTTACGTGTAATGTAGAAATAGTGCGTTGAACGAAAAATTAAGTACACAATGTAACACCTAAGAATCTCTTCTGCTATATATCTTATGCTTTGTAATGATTTTTTCCGAACTCTCGCACTTAACGTTCACGTAGGTTCACGTGATTAGTAAACAATCCAAAAGTTTTTTTTTTATTATCTGAAAATGGAGAAGATCGGTTTTTCAGATTCTTTCAAGAAGTAGACAGTCTTATCTACTATTGTTATTTACAAAAAAAACACTTTATATAAATTCATGAAAAATGTGTTTGGCGGTATTTCCAAATAACTTTTAGACGAAGCAATTAATCAATAAAGAACTTACCTCAAAGATCCAAATTAATTATACAATACAATAAAAAATACCTAACTCTTTTTTGACAGAATGGTGTTATATGAATGGAAGTTTAAAACCCGCCATTTTCTCTATATTTATCTTAAATAACGCCATTAATGTAAATTAATTATAACTGGAAACAGTTTTACGATTTTGTACACTGAATTGATCTTATATACTTTTTCTTAAATACCAACTAATAGAATTTTTAATGAAGGGATTCTCAAAGGCGCTGGTAAGGGGATGCAAGAGGATGCATGTGCATTACCCTGATTTATAGACAAAAAGACAGATATCAACACATTTTAATAATAACTATACCGGCAAGCACTCGATGAAGGAATGGTTTTATAAATAAATAAAAAAATATATTTCGATTTATCTTTTTCCATTATTTATTAAATTTGCTTTTTTTTACGAATTTATACATTTCCATTTTTTTTCTTTTATAAACGTTTATTACATATAAAAGTTTGTTTAATACAAGCGTAGAGTGTCTACATTCGTTGAAACTGACACTGGGTAATAATGTGATTGACGAGATCTAATGTACAGCTTATTATTATAACTTATAATAACTACCTTAATATTATCAGAATTTTATTACAAAGGATTTGAGGACTGACCATATTTTCAAATTAAAACACTGTCAAAGTTTTTCTTTTTACCCGACTACAGCAAAGCCACAAGGCAGGGTAATGATTTTGGTAGTCTATGTATGTTCTACAATAGTGCCTAAGCTACTGAACCGATTTTAATGAATGAGATTTCGATAGATTCGTAACAATAGCCCAGGTGACATAGGCTATATAATTGTTTTCAAAATTTTATTATTTACGTAGTCGGGTTATAGTTTTTTAAACATTATGCCTTATTACAAAACTTAAAAAATAGTGGTCTTCAAATTGAGTATCTAAGTTACAGTCCTTTCTCCTTATCTAGGCGTATCTTAATGTGAGCAAAGCTTGAGGTAGTAACAGTGAAATGTAACCATAGAATTTCTAAATTAGCACCAACATACAGTCCATGACATAGTAAACTAAAGTTAAGCATTAGAGATTCTAATTTTAATGTACAATTAATTATCTCATAGTATTAAAATAGGATTGGGGACTAACGTTATTTAATTTGAGCAGTATTCAGTTAACAGTTCAGTAGTGGCACGTGTAATACTGCAACCATTATTTGGTGTTATTTTTATGTACATATTTGTATTTTTCCTACCATCATCGCATCCTAATATTACAGGTTGAGTATGGTAACTTGTGTTTATTGAAAACGGAAATATACATAAATACAAATAGGTTACATTAGGAAATAGGATACATTACGAGATTACCGTTAACATTTGTCACATTGTGTTTAAGCATTATTTAGCATATGGGAGTCTGCTGTGGCTCGAGAAAGCCATGTCTAAGTGCGGCGAGGAGCGCGCGCGGGCGGCACGCGCACGCACCGCGCCATTCGTCCAGGTCCAGCGCCCACAGCGCCGCGCCCCGCACCCCCGCGCGCCCCAACACCGCGCCCGCCACGCCCGCGTCTCGGGCCTGCAGGAACGACACCCACTGCGTTCTGCTCAACGCATACGAGCCGTCCTTGTTGGACCTCACGACCCACAAGGGAGATTGCGTTTGGGTGCAGATCTGCACATAGAAAATAGATGGTAAAATTGATTTTAGTGCTTCAAATCTAAATGTAAAGTGGTTTAGGGAATATGTTGCTCTTAATTTTCCTACAAAAACTCAACTGGTTTTAAATAACGAATTTTCCTCCAAAAGTTTTTAATTCTTAATTCGTATTTTTATCCGTAACCTTTTTCTAAACAAAAAAAAAATGACTGTTGACACAAATTGGAACATTTACCTCATGGTAGGCAAGGAATCCAGGTATTCGCGTGTAAGGTCCAGGTGTGCCCGGCCCGGCGATTGGAGCTCCGACACCTGTGCTCAGTTCACTACGTAGAGTGTAAGTGCGACCGTACGCAGGAATTCCCATTACGAGCTGACGAGCCGGTATGATACTCGACCAGAAACGTAGAATTGCTAGCTACAGAAATTAAAAAATATATATTAACACTTTACTACTTAAATATACTTTTTCAAAAAATCTGTTATACATTAGAATTTTAGAAAGAAACACCGCTAAGTAGTAGTAGTACTTACTAAACTATTCAACTTTTGAGGTTCGTTATTTGTTAACGGCAGGACATAGGCTGTTCTTTTAGAGTCTGTTTCATAAAAGTCATTAGCTGCTATCGCAATCCAGTCGAGTGTGGCAGTTAAAACAGAGGGATCGTAAGCCACAGCTGCCACTTCCGGATTTGGAGCCACTATGGCGGAGAACTCTAAATTGTGATGGCGTAATGTCTTAGACAGTTCAATGAGAAGGATGCTGAAGTTGTCTTTATCTGAAGAATCCCTTCTTGTACATGGTGGCTAGAAAATTAAAAAAAACACATATTAAGTAAAATACCATTTTTAAAGATCATAAAATATATATATAATAAGTAAAATACCATTTTTAAAGATCATAAAACGCATAACAAGATATAACAAAATATTGTTCTATGTATTTTTTATGGTTACAGTTTGCTATTGACTCAGTCAGTCAGTTATATAACAGTATACAGTAACAGCACATTATTTACAAAAAAATCACGATTTTACCTCTTTGCAAACGGGGTACTGCCAAGCTATCTGAACACCATCAAAGTTCCATTTTTGTAAGAATCTCAACAATGAGCTTCTAAATATCTTTCTATTGTCTTGGCTGGCAGCCATTTGGCTCCATTTTTCGTCGATTGAGTTTTCGATTCCGCCGACACCGAGAATGATTTTCACACCCTTCAATTTCAGCTCAGTGATTTTTCCATAGAAATCTGCAAAAAATAAATCATTTTAAATTAAATTATAAATATTTACAATCATTTTGCAGTTTTTAATAGAATTTTAGGTATATGTTCTGCGTATTTACCATTGCTTATGTCCAGTTCTGGATTACCAGGTACGACAGTATTGCTGTTGCCGTCGAGATGTGCCCAAGAGTATACGATATGTGAGCAAAGGGACGGGTCTATTTGCTCTGGTCCAAAGCTGGCATTTCCTTGTCTGGACAGAAAATATTTTCCTTTATACATTTAGAGAACACAGAAAACAGAAAATTTGATGTTATTTTGACTTTACTACTAGATTTGCTTTTAGGTATTGTATTTAAATTTTTCTAAAAAGACACATACAATCAGACATTTCTGTGCAAACTTACCTGTAGTAAGCCCAGTTGGTAAAATAGCATGCGATGATAGGTTTAAGCTCATAATCCACTTCGTTTCCGTCTGTTATTCTCAAGCTGGTTTTACATTTGGACTTATTTGGGAAATCACAATGATTCTGCAATTGCAAAAGGCATCTTATAAATAACATAAGTAGTTTATCTCTAAGAAAACCAAGTGTATGTAATCTTATCAATTCATTAAATCTGTATAATTGTTATATTGCTTGATAAATCGAAGTTGTCTGATGAATGGATATGTATTTATTACCGTCCAATAAGATTAAAAATGTGATAAAAAAGTATTTGCTCTATAATATATTTTAAAGTTTTTTTTTAACTTAATATTTAACAACGATATTAAATGTCACTGATTATTTGGATTTCATATTTTTGCACGTTTTTCAGGTTGGAGTGGGTATGGCGAGCCGTCCCGAGAAGTTTGTATGTAATCCTGACTGTATATGGGTATGTTTTATTTCATTAAGATAATAATACAACATACTTTTTTTAATTTTATTTACATGTAGGTATAAAAAATAAAAGTGCAATTATATATTTACCTGACTCCAAACAAGTGGCGTCGGACATGTGAGCTGAATGTATTGTTCGTTCATGCATAAATAATATTTGGCACAATCCGTTTCGTCCTCTTTAAAAACAACACCGGAGCAAGCCTTACCATCAAGTGATGAACCCTAAGAATAAATTTCATGGCTCAAATATTTTTCACACTGGAATTTACGATCAAAAATTTAAAGTAAACATTTTTTTATGAAGAAATCATGTTTACTTACGTCACTGGCAATTTCAGTGTCTGAAAGTGAGTTGGTGGGTTCTGTTTCAGGTTCTGGTGTTGTTGTGGCAACCGGGCTCTGTGGCGGACTCTGGACTGTAATAAAAATACCATAATATAAATTCAGTTCTTTAATTTAAACACATTATCAAAACTATATTTTTTCAAGTAAGCCATTTTTTATGTTCATGAGAATTATTACACATGAAGTAATATTAATTAAGACTTACTTTCTTTTAGCGCGCATGTCGGTGGAGCCTCTCGTCCTCGCAGCACGTGGTTGATTGTGGCCAGCAGAGGTGACGGACCGCAGCCGCAGTTTCTCCCGGTGAAGTCGTCGAGGTCGAGCGCCCACGCCATGTTACCGGCGAGCCCCATGGCGCGAACATACTCCGCCTTGTGGCGCACCATAACGTCGTCGTCGAAGGATACCCACTGGTCATTTAACGTCGCGTATGGACCCATCCTTCCGCCAGGATCGCGGACAACTCGCCAGCCTTGCACTCGCACCCGTTCGCATATCTGAGACGAGTATTTACTTTGGTTAGTATTATTACTATTATACATATAAATAACTACTTAACATTTGCTTGTGAATCCTCACATTAATACCTATAGATTTTGTTTTAATATAGTACGCATATATAAATAAAATATAGCTTATGACTATTTAGAATATTAGTAAATGGTACCATAATTCTTAAAATAAGTTCTGTGGTTTTAAAATTTACTTTGCAAATGCAGCTAGCTCCCTTTTTTGTTATATCAGTAACTTTAATCAAGATTAATATACTACAAGGCGACTATTATATACCAAATAATTTTAGTGCCAGTATTTTATTTAGTTCAATATCACATGTATTTAACAATTTACACTCCATGGATATTGCTTGAATATAGTGATTTCAAATCTCTAAGACAATAACTTTATTAAAAATAAAGTAAAGGTAAACATAAACAAATACAAACCTCATAGAAAGCCAGGAATCCTCGTGCCCTTGTTTCGTCTCCTGCTTCTCCGCCGGCATATGTCGGTGCTCCTAAGCCATTACCGGAATTCTCTACCAAAGAGAAGGATTGTCCATAGAAAGGAACCCCCATTACGAGCTTGTTACGCGGAGCACCTTTGTTGATCCAGTAATTTACCGTAAAGTTCTGAAAATTTACGTTAAAGTTAAAAAAAAGATCTCATTAAATTACTAGTAATAAATATACTATTCATAAAAAATATAATACAGTATATTACCGTATTGAAAGTTTTATCGTCGTCAGCTTCGTGAGCATACATAGGTGCAATGTGACCAGTCTTTTTATCCCACT
Organism: Hypolimnas misippus; assembly: GCA_037950945.1. Classification (NCBI taxonomy): domain Eukaryota; kingdom Metazoa; phylum Arthropoda; class Insecta; order Lepidoptera; family Nymphalidae; genus Hypolimnas; species Hypolimnas misippus. Next base: position 7,417,642 of record JBBEEQ010000024.1, read on the forward strand.
GTCCATGAAAATCGTAAGTCATTAGTGAAATCCAGTCCAAGTTCTTAGCCAATACAGGAACGTCATATGCTTAAACATACAAAAAAATGAATATTTGTCGAAAAAATATATACATATGAACTTTTTAAATGGTAAGATGTATACCTAAGTCAATGACTCGTTTACTTCCAGACACAGCAGCGGATAACAGAAGCCGTCTTTGTGCAAACGCAGCACGTAATTCTTTAACCAGATCAGCGAAGCCTTGCTTATCGGAACTTGGTCCCTTTTCACATTCAACCTAAGATTTGGAAAATAAGTTATAGTGTTATATGAGGAATTTTATTTTGAATATAAACTCGAAATATCATATCATAAAGGATCACAGAACTCACCTGCCAACATCTAGGGTATTCCCAGTCAAGATCCAAACCATCAAACTCATACTGCTGAATAAAATCAAGAGCGTGTAAAATGAATTTTCTTCTCGATGAAGGATTGTTGACGAGACGTGAATACTTGTCACCTGCGGAGTCGTTCCAGCCGCCCAAGCCTAAGACCACTTTTACACCCTGGCTTTTAAGAGCTACAACCTTTTCATAAAATTCTGAAAATTGTATTAATATATTGGTAAAAACATGATTTTTTAAACTTTACAGTCATATGCCTAATATGTACTAGATACATACTGTTTTCAACGTCCAGCCAATTGTCATGTGGTTTCATTACTAGTTTAGTACTGTCTAGTACGGCAAATGCGTATACTATATGTGTACATAGTGACGGGTCGATATTACTTGGAGTAAATTTACCAGCACTTGGCCTAAAAAGATAGAAATTAAAAGTTGAGTAAATTAAGGTCATGGAAAATAGTGTTATTTTTACATTGAATATTTTAATGATAACATACCTGTACCAAGCCCAGTTTGTATAATAACAGACAACTTTGAATGTTTCATCTTTTGATGTTTCTTCTTCATCGTTGACGACAGCGATTGTCGTTGGTTTCTTTGTTGTTGTTTTTACAGGCCGTGCGGTAGTGGGCTTGCTATAGGCAGGCTTTACTTCTATGTCTTCAAAATCATAATCCAAAGAGTTTTGTGGCTCAACCAAAGGTTTTTCAGGTACCGGCTCTACATCTACTTTATCCAGTAAGGAGTTCTTGATCGCATTTAATAGTGGATATTTACCTTGATTACACCTAAAAAATTACTCTTTGAATAAAATACTTGTAATAACATACGGTAACTCGTCGTAATTGTATTGAGCGTACATACATTAGTACAACAAAAGCTCTTTAAAAGTATGAATTTGAATAAAGCTCTTAGCTTTATTTAATTCCGCTACGATGTGTTTTCATCACGATAAACTTTTATTATTATAGAATTTATTAAATTACTCATGTCAGTTAATCTATGAAATTAGTAGTTTAATTATTCATGACTTTTTATGGATATTCGCTATTCCTAATTTGGAATATTAGTTTATTTAATACGGAAAACTTTAAGAAAATTTGATTCATACAATTGAATAAATAATTAAATTAATTTAGTAAATCTAATGAATCATGCATTTTAGTGAAAATTAAATAATAAGCAGTGTAAAGTGGACAACAAACCTGTTTTTGAAATCGTCAAGGTCAACGGCCCAAACCATACCTCCACCCAAACCAAGAGATTTGATGAAGTCAACTTTGTTTTTAATTATATCTACATCATCAAATGAAACCCATTGGTCTCCTTTATATGCGTAGGGACCCATGCGATTATATTTATCTTTAACTACTACCCAGTTGCGATTTTTAATACGGTCACATATCTGAAAATAGGAACGTTTTCAATGTTTTAAATTAAATTACAAATAAATTATATGAAATTATTTTTTTGTTACAATATAATATTCAAACCTCGTAATAAGCTAAAAATCCATTTGCTCGAGTATATTCTCCTGCATCGCCACCTGCTATCGCTGGCTTGTTTAGTCCGTTTGAAGCGCGGTTGTCCCAACTGGAGTATGTCGTGAAACTTTGACCGTATAAAGGTATACCCATAACAAGTTTATAGGCAGGTGTACCTTTTTCTATCCAGTAATGCATTGTATAATTCTGAAATCGTGAAAGGATTATAAACATTTTTTTGATGTGATACTAAGAAATTAATGGTAATAGTATTCTACGTACAGCATTGAAATAAGTATTATCGTCATCTGGGTGGTAGTATAGTGGAGCAATATGGCCAGTCTTTTTATCCCACTGGCCGTGATAATCGTATGTCATAACTGCAATCCAATCCAAATAACGCGCTAAGGTTGGCACATCGTAACCGGCATCTATGACCATTTTGCTTGGAGATACAGCGGAAGATAAAAGTAGACCCTTCGGTTTCAAAACGGCAGACAGTTCCTGGACCAGATCTGCAAATCCTTCTTTATCGGAATCAGGACCCTTAGAACAATCCACCTGAAAAAGTTATAACATTTTAAGAGTTTTATTTAAAATATTTAACAAAATAAGACTAATTAGCTTTGAATATCACAAGTATGTATTTACCTGCCAACATTTAGGATACTCCCAATCAAGGTCTAATCCGTCAAACCCATATTTCTCAATAAATTGTACAGCGTGAGTGACAAATCTTGCACGTGCTTGAGGGTCATTCACTAATTTGGAATATTTGTCACCAGCTGAGTCTTTCCAACCTCCAATAGCTAGTGATACTTTAGCGCCGTACTTTTTGTAGTTTACCACGCGCTCGTAGAAACCTTTATTAGGAAAGAAGACAATATGAAGTTTAATATTTACTTGTACACTTTTAATTTATATATAAAACTTAATTTGTTCCTTACGATTTTCCGTGTCAGACCAGGGATCATGAGCTGTGATGAGACCGTCATCTCCTAAAACGGCAAACCCGTAGATGATGTGAGTACAAATTGATGGGTCCATATCTTCTGGGTTGAATTTGCCGAGACCAGGTCGATACCAAGACCAATTTGTATAGTAACATACGAGCTTGTAGCGTGCTGGAACATTATGTAAAACCATTAAATCTTGTAACAATAATAGTAAGTATTGTGCAAATTTATTAAAGTCTATTTTTTGTGTCCGTTATTCAGAAGATTTGGGCCATCGATTTAGAAGTTATGTAAAAACACATAGTTTGTATAGAAATCTTACAATTTAGTAGTTCTGGTTTAGTGCTGGGGTCTACTAAGTCAACAATCGGTATGGAACTAGCCGGTATGTCTTCAAAGTCGGTATCCAGTATTACAGGTTCCGTTGTTGTTGTTGTTGTTGTCGTTGTTGTCGTTGATGTCGTTGTAGTTACTTTTTTCACTTTACATTTAGCGCTGCTGGGCCAGTCACAGATTTGTCTTTCCTGTTCAGGAGCGAAAATAGTAAGGAGTTAATACCACCATAACCAATACCTATTTTGTAAATATTATTTGTATGTTTGTCATAGTAATATTTTACAGAATTATATTAAATCTATACAATAGTAAATTTATTAAAACTCATGTTATGTTATTATTTTAAAGTATCATAACAATACCTCATTCCAGTGTAAACCGGCGCTACAAGCAAATTCCTCGAATTTTCCAAACAAACAGTGCCGGTAACGAGAACAATCCGATGGATCGCTGGCATATTGACCGCTCTCACAGAATGCTGAAAGTAACACATAATAAAAGTTTTTAGCAGTGAATATTGAATATTTAGATTTATTTAATAATTTTGTGTTGTAGGATTGGGTATATTTCGACAACAAATCATTATATATACCCAATTTTATTTATTCTTGTCTGTTTAAAATTCTTAATCAGGTACAGAAGAGTAAGAATAACACCATATGTAGCAATATCGTTACTGATATACCTAATCAATCCGCCGTATTAAAATTTTGTTGTATAGCGTCCAACAAGTTTGTTTGTGTGCTTAATTTTTCTTTTTGAGCTTCAATCTAATTTCCGATCATTAAATAAAACGCAGTATTTTAATAATATTTTTGCCATTAATTATAAATGCTTATACAAAGGGATGAAACAAATAATCTCACCAGGTTTTTCCGTTTGCACCTGCAGCATAGCGTTGGGTTTAGTCTCCCCTACCGCGGCGGTGACCTGGCGGCGGTCGGTGCAGGAGGACTGCGTGGGGAAGTCGCACTGCGAGTGGTACGCGCTCCACACGAGGCCGGGCGCGCAGCTTTGCGCCACGAGCGCGCCGTTCACGCACACGTAGAACTTCTCGCAGCGCGGGTGCGCGTGGTACGTGCCGGTGGCGCAGCGCTGGTAGGAAAACATTGCATTGTAATTTTGATGACACGAGTGGAAGAACCTGATTTCGCATTTCGGATTTTTTGCTGTTCTACGAGTACGCATGAATGAAAGTGTTATATAATTAAGAAATATACTATTTTTGCATAAAATAATTTAATACGTTAATTTTTAAGCAAAACTTTAAACTCAATTTTCTTGAAGTTAGAATTTTGCGACATATCACCTTCACGGTGAAGGATCAAGGTTCATCCATTTGTGTTTAATTTATGTGAAGTGACATTCTCCTAGACAAAGATTGCTTATCCTTTTCGGTTAAGGGAAAGAAAGCTTAATTTCCCACGCTGTTTCATTGGAGATTGAAAGATATCCATATCGTCATTTATTTTCTGCTACGAGCAGGTTTCGTCACCATGTTTTCTTCCACCGTCAAACATAAAAAGAATTTTAAACAATGAAGCACATTTGAGATAGGTACTTACCCGGCTTTGAATCCTCTGGAATCGCTTAAGATCTATGTGTGTTTTGTTGAATAGGCCATAAAAGGTATATTCATAGGTTTTTGTTTTCAATATGAAAATTAGCATAAAAATGTTTGTGTGGACACTTACCGTTGGTTTTTGATATTGACCGGAGTGAGTTACAGGTTTCTTGGTAGTCGTAAATCTTGGTGTTGTAGTAGTTCTTGCTGTTGTTGTAGGTACAGGTCTCCTCGTTGTGGGACGTCTGGTTGTTGTTGTGAATATGCTTTGGAATGGTGGTTTTGTAGATTTGTCTGGTCGTCTCACTGTAATTAAAATTGTTAAACAAAATTAATATTTTCATTGAATATATTTGATTTTGTTCCAATGATTTAATATTTAAATTGAAACATAAAGTATTACTTTCATTATGAGAATTTCATATTTTGCATTTTCGCGTGTTGTTAATAGAATTTAAAATTCTGTTCACACAAATTCGTATGCCACAACTATATAAATTAACATCGCTTAACTAAGATTCATTCACTATTAGTATTCAAATTCTTAATATAGGTTTGTCACTGGGAATATCTAGGAGTGACTAAGCTTAGTTTACGTCCCAGTCTGGTACAGGAAAATTGAGAGCAATAAAATTTACCTTCACACATAGCGAATTCGACCCAGTCGCAGCGATTGGTGCGCTTGTCCCAGTGCAAGCCGGGCGGGCACAGTTGCTTGCGCCAGCGCCCGCCCACGCACAGCAGGTATGAGTCGCAGGTTGGTGCCGGTGCATGGGTCTCATTGGGTCCACATTCGCCGTCTTCCGATGGCCGATCGACTGAAGCTGCTGCAAAATGTATTTTATATTTTAGTTTTTCTTGATAAATTTTATTGACGGTATTTTATTGTTGTTTGACTTCTAAAAGTTGGAGGTCTTAATTAGACATTTTTTTTGTGCGTGATATCTTAAGCTTATCGTAACTAGATTTTTTTTTTAATTTATTTTCAACTGTGGTTCTTAGTGGTTCTTATTTTCAACTGTGGTGGTAGTTGGAAATTAAGCCAAGCTGAAGATAGGACTTCCTTAACGGAGGATCACCAATTGCACCTTATTAATGTCATCATTATAAAGAGCATACTTCATAACAAGGACTGGCGGGTCTATTAAAAGTTGATTACATGTTTGTGTAAAAAATCCAAATCTGTTATTTTTAGGCAACTTACATGTTGTAGTGGGTGGCTTCGTTGGTTTGGTCACTGGTCGTGTCGGTTTTGGAGCGACTGTAGTCGTCTTTGGAGTTGAGCCTTTAAATCGTTAGAAATATTTTCAATAAGAGTTTCTCTGCTTTATTAGTGTTCTATACTACATTGATGTGTTTTATATTACGCGGTAGATAACGCAACTCCATAAATATTTATTTATTTATAAATCTACTTATATTTAAAATTTTATTGTAATATTTTAGCAATGAAATAGGTATAGCAATTTCGAAGAATCAAACTTTAAATAAAATTAAACATAAAATAATTAATTGTTGTTAACGTCACGTCGTGTTATGTTAAGTTCTCCATTTCTCAATTCGTCGGAGGTTTTTTATGTATGTTTCTCGACTAGCCTTTACTACTACTAGACTTATCTGCTTTAGTTAGCTAAAACCAATCTGAATATATAGGCATGGCATGCCTTCAGATTAGTTCAATAATGAATTTTCATCAAAATTGGCATAATAATTAGGTTATTAAAACGAAATAGCTGAATAAGTATGTCATCCAAGTAAACCAAATGACTTATTCAATCTGCTTTTCGTCGTATTTTTTATTTTTGTAAGTCTACTATTCGAAATTTGAGTCTGGTGAAATCTAACAATCTGGGTAAAATATATTAAGCCAATAATCACTTACTTCCACACTTGGCGTATTTGGGCCAGTCGCAATGTTTCTGCTCGGCGCTCCAGTGCAAGCCAGGCGCACAGTGTTGCAGGCGCCACACGGAGCCGTCACAGTGCAGGTACGCATTGCAGTCGCCCGGGACTCCTTGGTAGTCTTGACTGGTACACGGCCTGCCTTCTGCGGGGCCGTCTACAAAAATAGTACGTCGTGTTTATTAAAGTTATGATACTGGGCAGTAGAAATAGTAGTTGAGGTGGTATTACAATTATAAACAAAAATTAAATAAATGCCTTATTTACCTTCACTAACAGCTGCTGTAGTGGGTTTAGCAGTAGTAGTAGTAGTAGTTGTTGTTGTTGTTGTTGTCGTTGTCGTAGACGTAGTAGTTGTACGCTTAGTGGTAGTTGGTTTAGGTGGTGGTCGTGACGTCATAGGAGCTAATGTTGTGGTAGCTGTACTTGCTTCGCTAGTTGATGTTCCTAAAATAGAAGAAGAATGAATATCCGAATTAGTATTTTACATATATTTTATTTAATGAACTGAGCTGATCTAAATACTTTTGACTCAGTATCTATTTTTATGATTGGCCACTAAATCGAAAAACAAACAAAGTAGGTAGCAAAAGAAATTTTTACCTGTACATTTGGCGTAACTAGGCCAGTCACATCTATTGGTCTTAGAAGACCAGTGTAGGCCGGGCGCGCAGCGGTGCTTGCGCCAGTGTCCCGCCTCGCACTGTAAGTACGCCTCGCAGTCGCCTGGCGCTGAGTGGTATTCGCCTGCCTCACACGTTGAGCCTTCAACATCTATAAGACATTTAATATTATTATTGAAAATTAACCAGAAAAGAGAAATAATATCTATTTCTTCTATCATACAAGTCGTATTTTTAAAGAATATCAGGAACCTTGTTTAAACACCCCTACTATTTGTTGAAGACATGAGTTGTTAATGGTCCGCACAAATAATTATCCAATTGTTATTATTTGCTACCCAATAACAATATATAACGCTCTACCGATTTTCATAAAAGTTAATTATAAGTGTCTTCGGTAGTAGTATAATTTCATCTTACCAGGATCCATTTGAACAGCTTCAGTTGTGGTCGTGCTCGTAGTTGTTCGTTGAGTGGTTGTAGTGGGACGTTTCGTTGTTGTTGACTTTTTAGTCGTTGTAGTCATAGGAGTTGTTGTAGCTTGAGACCACCAAGTTTGCATTGTGCTCTGTGTTGTAGATGAAGGCTTCCAACCTGGCCAAGTTGTAGAAGTATGGTGATCATGAATGCCATGATCACCTCCACCAACAATTGATCCTATATTTGAAAATAAACAGGAACAAATAAAACTTAACGTATGGTAGAAATAAACGAAAAAAAAGAAAGTCAATTACCGTCGGACTCAGCAGGTGTTGTTGTCGGAGGTGCTGGTGTGACTGGTTCCGGTGGCCTCTCGCAAGCAGATGTGGGTGGAGGAGGAACGTATTTGCCCAAAGCACGACCTGCAGCACGCAGTAGTGGCGAGGGTTCGTTACAGCAGCGGTTGTTAAAGTCATCTAGGTCTATCGCCCACGCTGTCACACCGCCTAAACCTTGCTTCTTTGCCCATTCGACCTATAAATATAACGTAGTAAAAATTAACAATGCAAAACTGTTTAACGCAAAGGCAAGATAAGAACACACATATTTGCTTCATTTGGCTATGTATATAATATTCTTACACCTTACCTTTTCTGTAATTGATTTTGGATCATCATATCCGACCCATTGATTATCTGAATATGCGTAAGGTCCTGCTTTTTCTTGACGGCCAGTCTTCCAGCGCAAATTTTTAACTATAACAAAAAAACGAAAATACGTACATGTTAAAAATAATTATAAAAGAAAACCGTAACTAACTGATTGATCTAGAAATGTACAACACAGCAACAACCACTAAATGAATTAAGTTCAAAGGTCTACATATATTTATAATGACAAGAACATCCGCTATAAGATAAAATGTTTGAAAATTTATTTCTAAAGAGGACCAAAAGTGTAGTTTTTAATCGTAATCATTACTAACATTTTACTGAATTTTAAATACCTCTGTAGCATATTTCATAGTAAGCCAACATTCCAGGTTGTTTAGTAAATTCTCCTGGCTCGCCAGGTCCTGCAGCTGGTGATGCCGGTCCACTTGACCCTTCCATATCGGCTAGTCTGTATGACTGACCATAAAAGGCTAACCCTAGCATGAGTTTCTTTGGATCTGCTCCTTTACTAATTAAAGTTTTTACGGCATATTCCTAAAAATATAAATAAATTATAATCAAACATCTATTTATTTTTTAAATATGTCAATATACATACAAAATAGATATCACTCGTAGGTATTAGATACATAAATAAATTAATTTAATATATAACTTACTACAGAATAATACGATAAGGCATCATTCTTTAATGGAACCAATGGAGTGTGATGAGCAGTGCTTCGTTCCCATCCACCGTGATAGTCATACGTCATTGTACTCATGAAATCAGCTGCCTCTGATATGACTGGTAAATCGTAAGCCGATTCGATGACCTCCTTATACCCGGAGAGTGCGACACCTAATTCCATATTAGCAGCGTGCAAACTTTTAGATAATTCCTATAAAATTTATTTTATTTAATACTTACGAAATAACATATTCTTTTCATATGTATAATTGTAAATTTTAAAGAGTAATTACGTACTTGGACCAATTTTGCAAAGTTCGCTTTATCTGATTTAGCACCCTTCTTGCAATTACTTTGCCAACAGACCGGGTAGTTCCAGTCTAAATGTAGACCCTTAAAGTTATGCATTCTTAGGAAAGTAACAAGTTTTTCAGTAAACTTTGCACGTGCTGAGCTCGATGACACCAAGCGCGAGTACTTGTCCCCGGCCGAATCCGTCCATCCACCCAAACCCAGCAAGACCTTAGCATCGCCTAAAGAAGTAACACGTTCGTAAAGATCTGCAAAAGAAAGAATAATGTGAATGAATATAATATATACCTAATGTAATTGATATAAGTTATAATGGTAAAACTATTATATAATGACACTTACTGTTTGTGATGTCGGCCCAAGGATCGAATTCTTTAGCTATGAGATCGTCGTGTGATAAAGAAGCGTACGCATAGACAATGTGAGTACACAGTCTGGTATCGATGTGTTCTGGGACAAATTTACCATCTCCACGTCTATAGAAAGCCCAGCTGGTCATGTAGCATATAACTTTCTTATCATTATCATTTCCTAAAAATAAATACATGTAATTTTTTTGGTTAAATACCACTAACACAAATTTCAATTTTAATCTCGGGTCATTTATTATACACTAGTTCACGTGGACTTATTTACTTTAAGGAGGGCTACACATATGCGCAGGGTAAATATATCCACTTAGCTTCATGACAAAAAAAATTACATTACCTTTCCTATTTTCTGCTTGATATGAACTATATAATCGATCAGACTCCATAATTTGGCTGTCCTTGTGAATTACTCCCGTACTCCACTGTAAAATCAACACGTGTTTAAAAATTTAAAAAATAAATATTGATGTATAGGTGGTTTTTTTTTTAAATAATAATCACCTCGAAGTCAGTTTCGTACGCTTGAGCCAAGAATCGAGCAGCCTCTTCAACACTAATTCGAAGACTTTGTCCTGGTATACATTTTCCGACGTCTTGATGACTGCAAAAGAAAATAAAGTTTAATTAATTAAAAACAAATTTAATTAACGTAAATATTATAAATCAAAATCAAATTATTGTAATCAAGTAGGCTTTTGTAAGCTCTTTTGAACCGTCAAAACAAACAAAAAATATTTAAATGAATAAAAAGCCAAAACCAGTTTTAAATGTAGATTCTACAGAGACCAACCGGCAAGAAACTCTATAGGTAGCGGTAGGTAGGTAAATTTAAATGACTTACCCACAAAAACCAGTAGAAGGGTCATAAAGTCTTTCGTCTTCGCATATCATTCTGTAACTGATCCCTCCTGTGCAGAAGTGGAAGTGAGCGCAGGACTCTTCGTCGGAGGCCAAGTAAAGGCTATTTGTTTCGCATGATCCAATCTTAAGAGAAGACTGATCAGTAAGAGTTGCTTCGCCTGAAAATTTGTTATTACAAATTTATTATTTACAATTGTTTTATATTAGAAGAGAACTTACACTGAAATGAAAGAAAAAAAATACCATTCAAGCTTGTAGATATAGCACTTAAAATAGGGAAAGGCGATCCGCATAAACCACGGAAGTCATCCATATCAATAGCCCAGGCCGCTGCCCCAGCCAATCCGGAACTTGTGACAAAGTTCATCTAAAAACAAGCCAAATTTAAGTCCTGTATAATAATATCTACCTATACGTGTGAACTATAGTGAAAGAATTTCGTGAATATAAAATACCTTTTTTAAAACGGTATCTGGAGTATCGTAACTTATCCATTGATTATCAAAGACAGCATAAGCATTGCCGGCAGCATCTACTCCACTTGCTCCTTTGCCTTCACGTTCATTCATACATATCTGTAAATTATAATTATAAATTACTAACTGTACTCAGCATCCATTACATTGCCACTTAAACTTGTTAGGAATATATCATAAAAGTAAATATATACCGTATTTAGCATATGGAAAAGTCGTTGACCAGATTAAAATATAAATTCAATATATTGGCAGTACGCGCCCTCCCTCTCTGTAGGATAGATTATTCATCCTCGCTCTCATAAATATATCAATATTATAAACTAAACACAAGAATCCTACCCAAAAACTTTAATAAAACTGTATAGATTTTTTTAAACCAGGAAACCTCGTAGGCGTTCCCAGAACACCCTACCAAATTCATTACAATCCGATGAATGGTTTTGGAATGCATAAAGGAAAAACATGTAAATTTTTTTTTTGGGTAAATAGTCCAATGTGTTTTAAATGCAATTATCGTTACTTTTATAAATTGTATACATTGTTATAATGCTTTTATAATATTTACCTCGAAATATGCAAGCATTCCTTTAGTCTGTGTATATGGCCCTTCGTCACCCCAGCCGTCAATAGCGGCGCCGGGAGAAGGTAAAGTAGAAGTCGCTAACGTGTAACTGCGACCGAAGAGCGGAATACCGAGCACCAATTTATCAGCAGCCATGCCATGACGAATTATATATTTCACCATGAATTCCTATACAAAAATTAACTATACATAATTTGAAGTATAAAAGAAGTTTTTTTAAGAAAGTATTAATTTTTATTTAAGCCAGTAATCTCGTGTATTGCTTCCTTATTAAGACTATTAAATAAAGTTTCTCATAACACGACAAAAATAAAACAAAAGGTTAAAAAGGACAATTTTTTTTTTAAACCTACAGTGTTTATTCTAAGAACCAATTTAGTGTACTGGTGCTAAAATGTGATACACGAACAACGTGAGCTTTTTTTAAACAAACGAAGAGTTGAAATCATTGTTTTATTCGTTTAAGTTTAAATTACTTAGAAACCGATTGGTTTCCGCGACTTGATCTCCGTAGAAATTTTCACCGTCATTACCCCTTTCACGCTTTTTTTATAAAGGACACCAAAATTGGTTCAGCGGTTTAGACATATAAACATAACAAACAAACGGACCTACAGTTTCGCATTTATAATGTTAGGTCTAGCACAAGTAGCTTGCTTGTGCTGCATAATATGCGTATGCATATATGGAGAGGCTGTCGGTGGTCGTATTCGATACCAGATGCAGTTATGTTTTCGTATTAAAGCCATATAATTTAGTGACTATAGTGTCAAAGTAAGTTCAATGAGAGATTCTTACAATGTTATCAAACCGCTGATCCCTGGCGGACGCGCCGGGATCTCGATGCAGAGCGCTGTGCTGCAGCGCTCTGGTCGGCGGGTCGTCGCGTTTCGAATGCGTCATGTCCCACGCCTGTAGGATGGTGTAGTCAGTGGCTCCGCTGACCGCACTTAAGTCGTAACCATCTTCTATTTGGTACCTGTATACATAATTCAAACATTCAATATCGCATTAAACTACCTTCATCACAAAGTTACTCAACCTTATTATTATGTCTGAGAATATATTATTACCTGGATGGTGGAAGGACCGTCGATATAAGATAACCATATGATGAGAATTTTTCGCGAAGCTCATAAAGGAGTGTAGTTAATAATTCTTTTTCCTTTTCGTCCTTGTCTCCTGCATAAAATAAATAAAATATTTAAATTTAGGTTAGCTGATAGGCGGTAGTGAAGATGCTTTTTTATTTCGTGTTTCTTTACCTGCGTAGACCCAATGAAGGTCGAGACCATCGAAATCATGTTCTTGTAGGAAGGTGACCGCACTGTCAATGAATGAATTACGCCTATACGGTTCTTGGACCATTTCACTAAATAACCGCTCCATGCCATCGCCGCCGACACTAATGATAACCCGCAGACCTGGGATTCGTCGTTTTAGCCCTGTGGCGATGCGGTATCCACCTATACAACAGTTTATAACCGTAAATATAGGTATAAAATATATTATTTGTTTTAGTTTAATTTATATCATTGTCGAATTAGTTCATTCATAATTGTAAGATTAAAACATTAAATTATTTTCATAATTTGTATATTAAGTATACGGAAAGAACGTTGATAAACGTTACTTACCTTTGATGACATCATAGTCCTCGTTAGCTGGTATAACTTCATAGGTGTGCGGATGCAGCACCGCGAAAGCGTAGTGCAGGTGCGTGCAGGAGCGCGGCACCAGCCCCGCGGTGAACGCCAGCGGCGGCGCGCGGTACGCGGCCCACGACTCTATGTAGCACACTACGAGCCGTCGAGCGCTGGGATCGTTCATGGGTTGCTGCATTTCTGTAGTGATGGGTAACCCTTAATTGGACGCTGATAAGCAGTACTGTGCCAAGCTACACATTACATTTTGAGAAAATCGCCTCTAAAGATTTCAAACCTATCTATATATATAAAATCACTTGGGGGTGACTGAATCATCAACGCAGAGCCTAAACCGCTGCGGCTACGAACTTGAAATTTCGGCAGTAGGTGGCTTTTAGGTTGTAGGCATCCACTAAGAAAGGGTTTTTTGATTATTCACCCCTAAGAGGGTGAAAAGGGGTAAAAACGTTTGTATGCAAAATGTTATCCTGTGGTCATATTAACTTAAAACTGAATACTCATTCTTCTTTATGCTAATAATGAAATATAAAACACAAAAACATCGTATCAATATTAACCCCAACCCACAGAGGTGCAACGGGGTAGTTTAGTTTACATATTTGAAAAAAAAAAATCTCTAAATTAAATATTTATTATATATACGCGTTTAGTAATTAAATCCTTTCAAGGATGGTGTTTTACCCGTTTTTTTAATTGCTTCTATCAAATTCCAAAATTTACGCGGGCAAAGCCGCGAGCAAATGCTAGTTCCTTATAAATTTATTTGCAAAACAATGTGTGATACATTCTTTTCTGTTTTGATGAAATGTGTAATGAAATAAAAAAAGACTGATGTAATCAAAAGTTTCATCTAATAATAAGTTTTTCTAGCATATTTAAAAGTATGGAATACACTTATATGTTCGAATTATAAAATCAAGAAACTTTTTTCCGTACTTATTTAGTTTATATAAGTTTAAAAGTTTTTTAATAATGCAATTAACATGACGCTTTATCTGTATACATCAATCTCTCCGAATTGGACTTTTTGTGGGTTGACACATTATTGCTTATCATCATCCAATTATCACTTTAAGGAGTTGCTGTTGTTTTTTCATATGCTTTAAGTGTTTTGTTGTTTTTTGTGTAAGGTTGATTTTGTCTTATCTTGTTATATTTTCGTTTTTCAATACCTATATTATATACATTATTCACACTTTTTTATATTCTTATATGTGAAAATTGAATTTGAATTGATTTAATTTGTGTTTAAAATCTGGTAGGTAATATAGAAATGTTATAAATGAATAAAAAATTTAGTGTACTTATACCTACATAATTTTACAATTATATACCTTGAAGGTTAGCATTTCCTTGTTCCAGTCGTTCGTCTGTTCGCGATCCGCTGAAAAAAGCATATTGATGTGAGTTACAAATTACAAAAAAAAAACATTTTTTTACCCGAATTAGTTAAAACCAAGGAAAATGTTAGCAGTTTATGTATATATGTAAGTATGTGTGTTTGTGTATACGTGTGTTTCACCGTAATTCCTAACGACTAAACGCATTTTGATCAATGATATCAAATAGACTTATCAATAGACTCGTAATAATGATTTGTATGACATAGACTATATATAGAGATAAAAAAAAATTGATATAATCATCCCATCTTTGCTATCTTGACAACTACATTATAAATATACAAATACAGAGTATTTGACAGATAGTTTGCCATATGAAGCAGACAAATTAACGAGTACATATTTGTAAGTCATTGACCTAAATGCTTCAATCATTTCGATAAAATTTTAAAAATTTCTAACTACGGAATTCAGATTTTAATTAACTGTGTTTTCATATATACGGCCGCCCTTTTCTTAGGCAATGAGGCCAAGTCATCCTTTTTATATAATGAGGGGGAAATAGAAAATTAGAACAAAGAAAAATATAGTTATTAATAGAATGTACTAACGGAATTTTATTTTATAAGAAATAAACGAATATATTGTGTTTAAATTGTTCATAAACAAGAAAAAGTGTACAAAACAAAAGCTCACGCTCAAGCTATGTATGTACAGCACGGCTGTATTATTAATACGCAGTTAATCAAATCTTAATTGTGTTGTCGGGTTATAGGTTTTTAAATATTAACTTAAGAATATTTTTATACATCTATACTAATTTGTTTAAAACTAATGTATAAGAATTCTTAC
Organism: Hypolimnas misippus; assembly: GCA_037950945.1. Classification (NCBI taxonomy): domain Eukaryota; kingdom Metazoa; phylum Arthropoda; class Insecta; order Lepidoptera; family Nymphalidae; genus Hypolimnas; species Hypolimnas misippus. The sequence goes on from JBBEEQ010000024.1 coordinate 7,433,131, forward strand.
TTGTTCAAATAACTAGCAGCCCCGTAATATTTTTTAAATTCTTCAATACCTTCCACTTCTCCTTCAGTCATTTTAGCGTCCTAAACAAAAATTATTTTTAATAAATAAAAATGAATATAAAAATATTTACAAATAATATTGTATATTCTTAAAATTATATACCTTTAGATATTTATATAGGGAATCACGGTCGACGACAGGGATAGGACGTTTTTCCACTGCATCTCTCAGAGGCAGCCTCCCTTGCCCTTCCTGGTAAATGTTCCTACGAAAACATTAATTCTACAGATTAAAACACAATTTACAACGATTATATTTTACGATAATTAAATGTCTGTTGTATATTTCATTGCACAAAGTCATTGAAGGACTAATTAAAAATTGTGTCGACTGTCCTTTATTAGTCACGAGCCGAGTTTTGCCCACGACCTTTTTAGCGTAAGCTTAAAGTTTTCGAATAAGGTTGTTTTTTTACTATTTAGTAAAAACTATTTTAACATTTCATTTTTAAACATAATCTTATAGGTACTAAGTTTCACTAATATTCATGCGTCGGTGTCCATGTTTTGCTTTCAGACATAAATGGACAAGCAGTTATGTTAAAATATTATGTTTTCGACCAATGTCGATAATAATAAATCAGTGATATTTTAAAATCATTCAATAATATATAATGATACGCGCTCCGTTATTGCCTTAATTTATTGAATAAAGACGGATACATTGATACATAGACATGCAAATAATTTTTATTGATAGTTCCTTTGTTTTGCATAAAATATCATAGTTTAACATATTTTCGTTTTTTTTACAAATTATTTCCCGGACGTAAGAATGTTAGGATGACGTTTTTTAGATTTATCGTCAATAAAGAATACAAATATTCTTCTCAATTATTTTATAACAGCGGTAAGGAGGAAATACATTTATTATTAAAATCTTTAAATACTTTGTTTACTATCATGCCCTTGATTAAGAGCATTCGCTTCAGTAGGTACGACGTAAATAGTATATATTCCGTGTAAGTTAATTACCTGAGCGGTATGCTTTCCACTGAAGCTCGGATAGGAGGGGCGATGGGATCATGATCTGGCACACTTTCGATTGCGCTTCGGGCAAAAGGGCTCTCGTCTGGATACCGTGGAGATGATGCGACGCTGGTCCACAACGCCACACACTAAACAATAAAAAAAAATTCAGAAATATAACATTTATTTTTAAAATAATCGCATTATTTATTATATTTACATATTTATTGTCACCTAAATCATCAGATAGGTAACATGTTTTCGATAATGATTATACCATTTATACCTATCAGGTTTCGGATAAATAATCAGTTTATCGAACAAAGACTTTGCGTTCGTTGAACTTTTAAAAAAGTTGTGTATTTATTAGTCAACAATGAGTATTAATTCTATGGGCACACAATTTGTAGTGACTTTTTTATTCCATTAGACGTGCTATTATGTGTTAGGAGTAGTTATTAATTCGACTAAAAAACTACGTGGAGTCATCTATTCAGGGAATTCAAGGAGCTTTTGAATAAGACTTTTGAAGCTTTGACATACCGACCTGCGTGACATACCGAATTAAGATCGTAAGCGTGGGCAATGTCGTCGGTCACTGAACTACCAATCAAGCACCTAGCTCTATCTTTGCATAATTTACATAACATGATAGAGCCAAGTTCAAGAACAACACTTGAGACAGGTTCAGATAAGTTTATATTTATTTACAAAATCAATATCCAAGTCAATGACCATATTAGTCACAAAATACTTTTAGAAATTATATGTACGTTCTTAGTATATAACTAAATTTTAAATATTCAAAGTTTTTTTTTGACTATAGTACGTTATATATATAAATTTATAAATGATTTAATTAGATTCGTTTTTATTGCTACAATATATAAATTGCGTATATTCAGGTGAGATATACACATCATTCCAGAGTAAGTCTTTTGAATTTCATAAAGTAAATTAACGAACAATACAAGTCAATCTACGCAATTCGCAGTTCAAACCTTATTATGTTAGTTATTTAAATATTCTGTTATATATATGTATATTGATTGATAAAAAATTATGATACAATCTATCTTATTATTATTCTAAAATATATCTTGTTTAAAACCTTCCGCTCGGTTACGATACCAGCTATAAAGATAAAAGTGTAAAATTACGGTGTTGCAAAAAATCCAATTTTGGTTTTTCTTCTAACGTCGGGTCGTGATCTAATAAATAACTCGTAAACGAGCTAGTAGGTACGTTGACACGTCTTGTACGGGAAACATGATTTGCATACAGGCATCATCGGCAGGTAGTTAAAGTCGTTTTGGGGTCATCGTCATTACAACAGGACCAGTCCATGGTACCTATCTTAAAGTGACATTTTGCTTATCATTAAGGCAAAAGCCTTATCTTATCACGAAGAACCCTTCAAAAGGTTATTATTATATATATTACAATTAAAGATCATACATGCTTAAAAACTCATAATTAAACAGTTTTAGTATTTTTGTTTATATATCAATCTCCGCTCTTAAATGGATGCTGATAAGCAATAATGTGTCAACCCACAAAAAAACAAATTCGGAGATATTTATGTATTTTGATACTGCATCATCTATTTAACATTATTCAAAAAAAATTGTAGTCATATAAATTAAATAAGTAAGGAAAAAAGTTTCTTAATTCATTGGTTCGAATTTCAAGTGCGTTTCATTTTTTGCAATTTATACAATAATCTCAAATATTTAAATAACTTTTTATTAGATAATAATAAGCATAAGCAATAAATATATCACTCTGATTTTAATTCATTATAACTTTTATCAAAAAATAAAATAAAAGATGGATACCTATACTTCTTCAAACATATTTGTTAAGAATAGGTTTGTCATCTTTAGACGCCATTTTCTCAAAACGAAGTCCGTGTGGCTTGACACAGTATTGCTTATCAGCGTCCAAATGTCGTAGCATGATTTTATACACCTCTCATATGTAATGCAAAATATTTTTTAAGTCAAAGTTGACAAATTTCAGATTTATTATAGATTTGTAGAGATTATAAAATATGATGAGCAACTTAAAAAATATTTCAATGAAATAATTTCTAAAAATAAAAACACTTTTTCGTGTGATTGATATTTATACTCTTACAGTGTCTCAAGATCATGGCCATGTTAATAGGTAATTTGTAAGGACGTGGAATGAAGAAGTGTGTTCTGATTGTTCCGATCGTCCTTGTAAGGTTCGTGCACTGCATATTCTACTATAATATTTTCTTGTATTGATTTTAGAATCACACATTATGTGTTAAAGTAAACAATATTCAATAAAAGTGCGAATTTAGCGTAAAATAGATGAAAAGCAATTAGCACGTTACGATTTTTATTAAGAGAGTGATCAAAGAACATTAGCATGTTTAACAATATTAGCACTATTGTGTATATTTGCGTTATAAAGTAATCCATTTGTTCTACAAGTCTGGCAAGTTTTCAACCGACTTCAGAAAAGGAGGAGGTTTTTGTTTATTTATTCTTTCTATGTTTATTACTACATGACTCCGTCATTTATCAAGCAATTTTGAAATCAATCATCTGATTTACTTTCAGGTCCAGAGAAATTTTATCGAATCGATTTCAGTAGTTTGGTTAAAAAATTAACGAAATTGCGTATTTTGCTTTTGGTTTCTCTGAGTCTTCGCCTTAAAAATGTATTTAAAACTATTGTCGTTTTGTTGTTACGTGTCGTTAAAATGTATATATAACAATATAATAAGATTTAACAATATGTGTATCACCAATTTTAAATTAATATTAATGCGAAAATTTTAAGTAATCTGTAATGTGTATAACCTTCAAATACAATGGCTTAACGGATTTAAGATAATTACACTTATAAATTTTGATCTCCGACTTTTTTATTTTCTTTATGAAAGGAAAGATTTATCCACATAAGTTGTTTGTCATTGCTTTACACCTGAAATATTTGACTTTTAGTGCCTTATTTTTATTCACAACAACATACCTACCTAGGCAACTTTTAACAGGTTACAGAGGAGTTTTATGTCAGCACGAAGGTAAAACTCACGAATGTAATTCTAACCAAGACTAATTCTAATAAGTCTAGTGAGCTTACATCTAGAAGGGACAGCATGGAGTGTTATATTCTTAGAGTTAAATATAAGAAATACTGATTTATGAAGTAAAATTTCCCCTAACTGTCAATATATGGCATTTTGTTATAGCGACGGTATTCAACCGGCACTATTAGCACCGCTTAGACATAGGCTACTTTTTATCTCTCAGGTCAAATCACGGAGACAGACTGCGCGCCGAGTCACCGAATTATTGAAACAACTGTTAAATAATACTTTAGTAGTATTAGTATGTGGCTAGTAAAGTTACTGTAGTCATATCAATGGTGCGCCTACACTATGTTACTACCATGATACTATGATTTTGATATGTGTTATTAAAAACAGTGCATTCTTGTTATATGTTACAATTATCCCGAGAGCCCCTTACGAATTCCATATACATCTGTTGAATAACAGATGTATATGGAATTCAAAATAAAATATAATTGAATAACTATGTAGATAGATATAGGAAAGCATATCCTTGTAGGATTTTTTATCAAAACTTTCCCGTAAGTTTTTTCAATTAGTTATATTGTGACTTTTACATAGGCACCCTATGTCATCATGTAGAAACTAGACTATTTTGACACGGAGTTGGGGCCAAAAAACATTGGCAACTTAAACTTTTTATGTTTATTTACAAACCTCTCTTCCATCGTCCGACCATCTCTTAAATCATAACTTATCCAAAAGACACATGAATGCGTGCATTGTTCGGAAACAAATTATTAGTTTCATATTTATTTATTTATTTTTACATGCACCACCCTTCACACGTCGCAACTCTGTTTCCAAACCCGTAAGGTTGTCTGGTAGAAATCGCTACGAAGCGATAAGACGACCTTAGTGTACATCTATTTTTTTTATATTGTGTATGTTATCACTTTTGATATATGTTGTGTCTTTGTGGTGTACAATAAAGTATATTAATATTTCTTATTTGTTCATTTTAGTTTAAAAAATTTGTAGCAATTTTTGATAGGCAACACTACCCTTATATTCTTTATACATAATTATTTATAAAAATTGTATATTGAATAAATAACGCAGGGAAGTAGTCGTAGGGTCTCGGGCTAAATATTATTAAGCAATGTTAAACAATGTGGACGTATTGTATGACGTAGCGAAAGTTTTATAACATATTACTTACTTAATTTAGGTGCATTGAAAGAGATGTATTGAATTAAAGCAGAATAAAAAGTCAAACGACAAAAGTAATTGCCGCAAATTAAATTGATGAATATAAAAAGCAGTTCCTCGTCGTACATGAAGGAAATTAGTTTTTGTTTACTTTATTCCACCAATAAACTGATTTAATAAAACAAAGCTAAAATTATTTTCATAAAATGAAAAACAAATGATACAGTATATTAACAATAAAATGGCAATAAATGGCGTTAATTTGTTCAGACTGACTTCAAGACAACATCATGAAAATCATGTTGATGTCACAATATATTACAATAATCTAATTTTGGCTTCTTTATATTTGTATGTGAAATATATATGCAATATGCAATATGCAAATTTTATGAAATGAATAAAAAAAAAGTTTTAAATATTTACATCGTAAAATTGAACCTGCGACCATTACAGCTTTATCCAGTTGCAATGACCTTTATGCTAAGGAATCGTCAAATGCAATAATAAATAATTAAAATATTTAATTATAATAATATCTATTTAGTTTCCTTATAAATGTAAAGTTCTTTAATAGCCATCAAAGCTATTTAAAAAAAAGATAAACAAGACAACCGCTTAAAAGTAAATTATGTTGTCACAATAAAGAGCTTTACATTTTGGCTTTAATGTCATACAAATTTATTATACTTGATAACATTAGTATTGTCCTACTGCCCGACAAATATTCGAAGTCTTTTGTACGAGTTAATATGTGCCATTTATGACATGCATATAAAATGAGTTATAAGACCATAAATGTTAACTTAAAAGTGGTATTAAAAAAAGAAACTGCTTTTGCATTGAGTCCTTTATCAAATAACGCTTATACGTTATATGTATATATACATAGGTTGGAAACATTTAAAATATTTTTAATACCCGCGTATTATCCTAGTATATATTTCTACTTAATGAGAGAAGATATCTATATTCAGCAATTGGACTTTACTGGCTTTTTGCTGTTAATTTTTACTGTACTGTTTAATTAATACCAGCTTCCTTTATAACACCTGTGTAACTTTATTGGATAATTAGAAGTTCTATCAATCAATTCATTTAACCTTGTTTATCTGTATCGAATTGGTCGTATAAATAATTTATTGGCTTATGTATCAACCTTTTCATTTAAGCAATAAAAATTAAAGATCAACGACTGGTTTTAAGCTATTGTTGCGGGGAGCATAATTTAGTATTCAATACAGACCTTTAACAATAATGAACTAATTTGCAAATACAGATTTCAAATATTGATTTATATCTATACAATGATATAACACTGGATAAAATATAAAGGCAGTGGAGCAGTTTACCTATATTAGGTATCATTGGAATTTTTATGTAAAAATAATATACGCATTGAACTTATGCGAAATAAATAAAAAAATTCAAAATATGTTGCGTAATTTCTAAATTTACCTTTTGACAATAGAGCGTGTTTCAAAAGTAAGTAGGTACATAAAATGCTTTTACAACTCCGTTAAGTTTTTCAGTGACATTATTGTCAAAAAAATTTTTGCTTCGATGTTGTAAGAAAAAAAAAACAATTAAGTTGTTTACAATGATGTTTCGTTTGTTGTTAAGATCATAGAGATATATGAAAATATAAAATACCAACAATGAATTTAAAATATTATGTGAAAAAGCATAAAGAAATATTGAATGTAAATTAAATAAATATTTGTCGTTGGTTTAAGCACCAGCAGAACTAAATCTTTTTTAATGGCATGTTACGAATTATTTGATAATTATATCTTGTAAGTAAATTAAAACTAGCATTGAAAAAGTTAAGGATGTGAAATCATCTTTAAATCAACAATAAATATAAAGTAATCTGTTGTACTTAAAGAAAATTAAACTTAAAATAAAGTAAATGAAAATCTTTGTGCAATAGAAACTTACCCAAAATATTAGTTTCAGCCCCATTACGGGGAAGATGCTTTCTTCACGATATCTTTAATTTATATCTGAAAAGATAAATTACAATACTATCAGTGGAGGTAAAAAAAATGTTATGTTTAGTGAAGATTGTACTTACATTTAATATTTACTTAGAAAATAAATTCTCTGCCTGGGTGTGAAAATTTTTAACTTTTCTTGACTTAGACTAAGCTTTCCCGGAGTCTGCGTTGTCGTCGCGAACGGCGTGCGACTGAACGGACTGCGCACGAGTCGCCTAGTGTTAATACCTCGGTGTCATCGAGCTTCCATCTCGCACCTACGCGTATGTGTATTAGGTATCATTGGAATTTTGGGACAGGTCCATCCCTAATAATATATGTAATAATATAATATGGAATTGGTAGTTTAGTCAATATAAATCGTGCGATTACATTACTTTTAAAATCGGTGATTTTGAAACAATACAAAACTTAAAGTATTGGATTACTTTACTTCCGATATTATTTTGATTAGATAATAAATGGAAACCAGCGTTTCTATGTATGTATATATGAATTTATTAATAAAAAGGTGTTTGCGATTTGTTTTTAGGAAAATATGATTGTTTTAAGTTAAGAAAGTGAAAAATTACAATTTGTTATTCGTGGTTATTGTAGACATGTAAAATACTCCATATTTAAACTAATTAATATTATGATGAATATAATAACAATAGATTAATCGTTTATTTACATTTACATGTATAAATATTATCCTTTTATATCGTACAATGTCGACAAATAATAGCCAGTAGCAAATTTTGGAGCTGATAGCTTGAAATTTCTGCTGAAATAACATCTGAATTATTAACTAACCTTATGTAAGAGATGTTTACAGCACAAATAAATAATTTTAGACTATTAGTTAAATAATTAATAATAGTAAAAAAATAATATTTCTAAATGTTAACTTTTACGACTATGGAATGTAATATACGTAATTGTTTTATTTAAATTTTGGCCATTTGATTTAAAGTTACTTATAAGTATGATTTATTAGCTATGCTGTTAGATGAATTTATACACTATGATCATATTCATAAATAAAATTTTTATTATAGCAAATTGATATCATTAGGAATGCAAAATAAATTCATTCATCAACAAAATTTTATTATCATCTTTTATGTTTTGCCCTTATTGTATTGTAAAGAGTAAAGGTGCCCGGAAAATTTATTGAATGTAAATAACATTAAAATTAAATTTTTGAGTTTATTGCATTGCCGTATCGAATTATTATTGTATTTTTACTTTTAAATTAATTTAAGGTGAATGTGTTATATTTTATACGTTTTATATTTTCAAGAATTAGGTAAATATTCCTTAAAAGATTGAAACAAAGGTATAGAAAAGCATGAAATATACCTACGTACTCCAATGCAGATTATTAATTATTTCAAATATACCTCAATGTTAGTTTTCAACGTTAATCTCTTTTATAATAAGTATACTTATTACAAGGATAATAAACATTTATGTTTTTTTTTGCATTTAACATTTAAAGAAAAAAAAATGTCTGTGAACGAATTGATAGGAAAATGAAATTATATGTAAAATCAATACTTACATTTATTTAAGAAAACTAAATTACCACCACATGATTACATATTTTCAAAAAAATAATTACCAATTTATAAAATTAATGTACATCAAATATATAATTTTCTATTTTTATGTATTGAATACAACTACAACTGACATCACAGTAGCCAACAGCTATCGCGAAGCACTGTCTCCTTGGTCAAAGTAGCTCAGGTAGTAGGTACGTGGTTCCGCGATGAGCAGACTCATAGCGCCATAATTACTATGCAGGTGGCGTGCCATCCTTTCTTCCCGCCAATGTCACCGCATTGTTTACTGCCATACAGTCGCTGTCGCCACACCGACTAACAGTAAACTGACTAAGTGGACCCTGAAATTGTCTTTGCCCTTGTTACACACAGAAGCGACCTGAACCCGCGACCTAGCCTCGTTGAGGAAGTTATTATAAAGTTACGATTTTTCTAAAGACGAATACGTTTTATTTCCTTTGAGCCTAGCCTTTTAAAATAATATTTGTAATAAGCAAATGTTTGAATTTGACATACTTGGGGTTAACTTAAAAAATATTTTAGATTATAATCGTAACAACTAAAAATTTTCCTTTAATCTGCTCAAATTTATATAGTTCTATTTTTTTTTATTATCGCCACAGCAACAAACACTGGATTTGAATTTATATTGTCCTATAATATATTAGAAGCTGATCGACAGATAGACTTACATTGAGAGTTTTTTTAAGTAGTTGACATTGCTAGATTATTTGCCCTTTACAAAATGTTAGCGGGAACCGGTCTAGTGTTTACTTAAACTAGATCTTCAGACACTGAACAAGTAGGTATTGTATTTACTAGCTATATGCGAGTAAATGAACGCATTGGAAAACGGGAGCATAACGCGTGGTTCAAGTCAACGTCAAGTTCAAGGCGAATCATTGGCATTTATTAGACGATTCGTCAAGAGCATCATCGCGTAAAAAAGGACCCCCAGAATAGGCTTGTCATTTATATAGGTATAATTATAATCGACAATGAACGGTTTCTTATTATTTATACTTAATCTTTATAATATTTTAATGCTTATAAAATATAGTTAATATATTTTAGTTATATTATTTCATAAATAAATTACATAAAGAGTTATATCACAACATTTTTTTTAGATCATAAAATCTTCAACGGACAAAACTTGTCGCCCACAACGAACTTTGCGTTGGTATTTTAAATGCTTGTTATAGATGATCTTTCATTTGTGTTATTAGAAACAAAAATAAAACCGTTTAAAAATGTGCCAATTTAATGATAATAAATAGAAGTATATAATAAAAATCTTAACTAGTATAAACAGAACACACTAACTGATGTATTGTATCTACTCGATTTAAGTAATTAATAAATTTTATAAACAATTGTTTTAGTTTTTATTTACTTTTTATTTAACTTAACTCTGTGTTATCAATTCTGTTATCGATTTGTTTACTCAGTATAAAAATGAACAAAAATATATTTATAAGATTAACGTTTCAGCATTCCGTTATCATATTCTAGTAGTTGAGCAGAGTATTTCATTTAGTGTAGTTGTGTGTGACGCAGCAGCGATGACAGGGTCGTATCAATTATTTTTAAGCAAACGCTTGGTAACAGAAAAAGAAATCTTTAATGGCGGTGTTCTGGTCAACGAATCCGGTGTTATAGCAGATGTTCTAAGTCGGAGTGATGCCGATAAATTAATAGCAGAAAGCAAGGACAAAATTGAAGTAAGTACCGTGTGATATGAATATTTAATAACACGTTTTGCACATGTGGTTAGTTGTCTCTTTCCGGCAATGCAGCTCCAACCTTGAAAGGTCGGTAGGGGCGTTTGCCTGGATTTTTTTTGCAAGTGTGCCCGAGTTGTTTGCTCGTAAACTTGCATATATTAAGACGAACACAAGATGGCTCTGATATAGATACTAAATAATATGTCAATTTGATTTAAATGTTCTAAATATGTCTTTTATTGATAATTTCTATGCGATTTTAAATCCAGTTTTTGTTAGTACCACTGTAACAGTTGATCGACTTCTAAATACCTTTTGGAAACCAGTTTACCGTATCGTATTTTTGATATATTAGCGACTCAATTTACTCAACCATTACCATTTGTTTTCATTTAAATAGAATGTAGAAAAAATAATCAAGCGTCTTAAATTAGTTTTAATTAATATGCTTTGTAAATTAAAGCAATTTAAATCTGCTATCCATAATAAAATATTTACGAGCAAGTTTTTATATCGCTTTATGAGACAGTAGGTATGAAAAAAAAAAATAAAAAAAGGCTCAGTTAAAGTATTTTTGTTTCGTTGGTAGGTCATTAATAAGTTTGCGGGATACCTAAAACAAATGTCTGCGAATTAAATAGAATTTGACAAGATAATTATTCATTTAGTATTAATAATAGACAATATGTTTTGGAATATTTACAATAAAACATTTAAGTAATTAAAGAACATTTTATCTTCAATAGATATTATAAAGTAATGAAAAAATCTTAGTAATGAAATACATCGGCATTTCATTAATAAGATCTTTTCATTACTTTATGATATCTATCTCCATCCATTATAACTTCTTTTTGTTTATAAATAGGTATAATATAGCTTTGTAATTAACAAAACGTGTTTAACTATATGTATATGAATTAATTTCCTAATTGGATGAAATTTACTAATGATCTATCACTTATAAACAAAAAGTTTTTTTGTAGCGAGTAGGAATTTTTAGACTTTTGTTTGTCTTATAATAATATAGTAAGTTTATAATGTATATATTATATTCAATAATCCGAAAATGAAATTTAGTTTAGTACTTATACTCTTAATTTTCTACATTAATTACAATAAAATGTTTGAATAAGTAACCTATCGTTCTTTTTACCCGACAGAGCGACGCCAGAGGCTACGTTTTAGGCTATGTACATATGTAGGCTTCTTTATACCGCCAACACATCCCAACGCCAATGGCTGGATGAATTTAAATCAATGAGTTGTCTATCGATTTGCTCAACCCAAACTGTGCGATGATTATATGTTACATTGTGATTTGATACAACCAAAATAGCGACCGTAATTGACTAAGTCGAGTTTTTCGTTGTTCTTTGAGTAAATTTTTTTTTTTTAATTTCAATTCAGTTCGTTGGTTAATGGGAAATTCAACTTAAAAAGTTGAAATAAATATTGAGGTATTTTTCCAGTTCCGTTATGAAAATGCACTCCACCAGGATCAAATTTGGATCCTATTATATTTTTTTTTATTATAATGATAATATGATGATAAGCATAATAAATTCTTGATTTGTATTTTTATGTAAACAGGATTTATAACAAGTAATTCTAGGGATAAGGACTTTAAAGTTAATAGTTATAATGTCTATTTTAAAAGTATGTATGAAGTGTTAAAAATGCAAAGATTTTATTTATATTAAATATATATAGGGTATTTGCTTCGCATAAAAGCAACTGACTACTTATTTAAAATTTTGAGTTTTCTGCTGGGCGTATCGTATTATGTATATGGTTATATACTTTACTCATATATATCAGCTAGAAAAAGTTATTCCTAAAATCCTCGATATATATTTTTTTGTTTTATAATAAAAACACTATTAAATACTACATAAGTAAATAATTTTTCGGGCGACATCTCTCCATGCGAGCAGTCGTGTTGGCGATGCTCCGCAGGGAATCGGCGTGGGAGGCCGTAGTCTCCTTCAGTGAGACCGTCATGGTCCAGAAGGAGATACCAGGGCGGACCCGGGAGAGGGCCGATCCCGCACGACGAGGACGACCGAGGCGTCGTCCTTCCGGCCTCCTAGCCCAAGTGTCCGGGGCAGAATAAATAGGGCGCGCCCTCGGGCCGTGGGTGCGTGAGATGGGGGTCCCACGAATCCGTTTTCATACGGCCCCGAGGAGAACGGCAGTCGGGTTGGCCTCGAACTACCGTACGCACCAGCGAGGGGTGCGGGGAGGGCAAGACCACACTTTGCCCTCCCGACACGAGCTCCACCAGCCACGAGCGGAGCGTCGCACGGGAGGGGCAGCGAATGCGCATGCGCAAGCAATCCCGAGGCCTCTCCATTTCCGTGATGAGAAACGCCATCGCAGGGGTTTTAGTGGGTATAAATCGCCACATAACCCGATCCCCCCCAGGATTCGGGTATCTTTTCGAAGATTTCCCCTGCGTCATCAAAAAAGAAAAAGTAAATAGTTTTATACATTGATTAAAATTAATCATTATGTTAACAATATGCTATAATATTGAATCTTTTAAAATGGTTGTAATTATTATTTTAAGGAAAGTCAAATCTAAAGTTTTCATTTTATAACTAACTAGTGATATGCTCCAGTTTCGCACGGGTGTAAGAATTCCGCATTAAAATCCTTTGCGTAGTTTAAAAGAACTAAGCGTACAGGCGGCGAAAAGCGACGTTGTTTTATACTATGTAAATAAGAACATAAATTGCCACCTCTTCTGCAACTACACTTTATCACAATTTTGACGAAACTTAACTATTATAAATAAAAGCAATTTACTATCAATGTTTTATTATTTTGAGAAGTCTAAGTGTAAGTCATATTTTGACTTCGTCATAAACAGAAATAAACGTTTAAAGAATAAAACTCAAACGGTTTTTTTATAATATTTGATCTGAACTTTAGCATTTTTAAACAAATTACCATCGAAATCAATCTCCACTTTTTGTCAACAAGAACAAAAATAATAAAGTTGAAATAGATCATATACAACAGTTTGACAGGTTACTTAAATCGTGCTAGTCATGGATTTTAAAATGGATTAGTTTCAGTTTAAGTGATTGTTCTCCGTGAAAATCGGTAGCTGTATTATAGACAGTACGGTATGAATATATTAAATGAAACACGTTATAAGTTTTCAGATAACAGATTGATAAGAGAAAGATTGAAGATGTGAAGTTGAAAGAAATAACTTAGTTAAGTTTATAAAAATAAAATTTATATTGCATTTATTCATAGGATGTTATAAAATGTAAATGTTTACCAATCCTATTTTTTTAAATGAGTCGAAATAGCACTGTTTTACAGTTTTATACTTATAAAACGCGTAGAAGACATTAGTTTTAAGATGTGTAGCATTAACAGCTTTTTTCCAAACCATCTTTACTTAAAGCTAAATTAAGTATTATAGCGGGAATTAAAAGTTTAAGGCCTCCTGTTTGTCCCTATAAGTGTTCTAATTAAAATATACTAAAATTTGTTCATTGACGATAAGTATGTGTAAACTAATAATATTATTAAAAGTTCATTTTATTACGTTTTTATTAATTATACCTTCTTTTATAATATTACCTATTATTATACTATTATAATATAATTTTTCATTCAAACAAATTTAATTTACACATTCCATTTCGACAACGAGGACTTTTTATGCTTTCAAATTTTACGAATTTAGATATATGAATTTTATCGAAAACAATATTATTATAAGTATAGTAACAAAAATAAGCTGTTAAAGGTTAAATCAATTTATATAAAAGAACTTTACAACCAATTAGAAACACTCTTTTCTTTATATTAAAATTTTTATATGAAATGAAAAAAATTAGACATTAATGTAATTCAGCATAAATTTTATGTTGAACCTTGAACTTATCCTTTACAAATAAAACACTTTATTGCTTCCTATCAAAAGATTAACAGTTGTTTTATTGTATTTAAATGTCTTACGTTAAGGATGCACTTTAGATGAATAAATCATTTTTTAAATGTAATAATAATAGAATTTAATAAAATCATTGAATTTAATTAACATCACACGAATAAAACTCACTTATCGTCTCGGTTTTATTCGTCAGAGAAATTTTAAAAACAATTAGGCACCTTCTACGTAAACAATTTTTATGAAGGAATTTGTTTATAAAATAATTAAACTTTGCATTTAAAAACATAACAAGAGTTTATTAGGAAAGTTTATTAGGAGTTTATTAAGAGGGCGTTTTCTTTTAAAAATATCCTATACGTTTAAAAAAAAAATTAAATGTTAAATTTGCTATTCTTTTTAATATTTAATTACTTACCGGACGGAATTAATGTAATATTTATGTAATTTCAGGTGATAGACGGGGGAGACTGGGCGCTAATAGCAGGGGTTGTGGATTCTCATGTACACGTTAACGAGCCCGGCCGAACGGCCTGGGAAGGATTCCGTACAGCCACCAACGCCGCGGCTGCTGGTGGCATCACTACGATCGTAGACATGCCTTTGTAAAAGCACACTTGTTGTCAATGTTTATCCAAATTATAAGTTTCTTTTTTTAATAAAAAAGTCAGCAAAGAAATAGGTAGTTCACTTGATGTAAAGTGATCACAGTCGCATTATAGTATAAACATTTGCAGCACACGTAATAAGGGACGAACGGCACAAGAGAGGTATATTTTGGGGGCGTAGACTTTCGAGTCTCTTAATCACAACAAAAAGAGAAGGAAAATATATTTAGCTAGCTTACGCCCGCGACTTCGTCCGCGTGGAATAGTTACTTTGGGGTAATAATGCATTATTTTAGAACAAATTTGGTTAGCAAAAAAAAAAGGTTATAGTGAACTAACCTTAAAACATAAACATATGCTGTTGCGCTCTTTTTTAGAACTTTTAAAGGGTAACAAATCTGTCATACATGATTTTTGCGAAACTGTAACCGTTTACGCAGCGCACGCAGCGTAAGCTATCTCAATAAGAAAATATCCCCTGATTTTGAAACATTCTTCATTGGTGCTCCGCTCCTTTTAGCCTTAGCGTGCTAATATATAGCCTATAGCCTTCCTCGATAAAGGGGCTATCTAACACTGAAAAAATTTTTCAAATCGGACCAGTAGTTCCTGAGAATAGCGCGTTCATGCAAACACTCAAACAAACAAACAAACTCTTCAACTTTATAATATTAGTATAGATTGACATTTGACACGTATTTTGTCACAAAATACTGTGGGCAAAGAGTATAATGACTACGTTTTTCGGGTTTGCAATTCAAAACTGCAAAAGTAAGACTTTTTTAGTATTTCTACAAAGATCGTCGCCCATTTACATTACTTCGCTTCAGTACAGCAAGAAATTAACATTTAGAATCAAGCTTCAAGTTGTACTACTTGTGTATATTATACATTGTTAACTTACTTCCACCGTTCAGAGTCGTGTCAATGGGCGACGACCTTTAGACTCACATAGAATCATTTTATATTTTATCTTAACAACCTTATAGACTAACAAAAGTAAGAACTTAGGCAGATAAGTACAATCCGAACTAAAATTTCAGAAACTCCATCCCACCTACAACTACATTGGAAAATCTTAATATCAAGGCAAACTCCGCTAAGGGACACGTTTATGTCGATGTTGGATTTTGGGGCGGAGTGATCGTGGGAAACGATGTAAGATAAGATACGAAAGATTATAAAAGATTTATTTTTCGTACTATTATTATGAGAATATTTTTTTAATATATTTTTTATGTACCTATTCATATTTCTCTAATTTTTTTTTGTAATTTCAGTCTTCATTGCGCGATTTAGTAAAAGCCGGAGTCGTAGGGTTCAAATGCTTCTTATGTCCGAGTGGCGTTGACGAATTTCCTAATGTGGGCCGTGAAGACTTGGAGTTAGCTTTCAAAGCCCTTGAAGGAACGGGATCAGTCTTGGCAGTAAATATCTTAAAATTATTTTTAGGGTTTTTTTCCTTTAATCTTACACATAGATTATTATACGTGTAGCTCTAGATATGAATTTGTTTTTTTCTTTAGGAAAATGTTTTTTGTTAGGTAGCTATTATTGGTAGGAATATATTTTAAAAGTAATACTAATATTGTCAGTAAGCTCTCTCCCGTTTATAAGAGAGATTACTTAAGCCCGCTCATAGAATACCTACTAAAATATAATAAACTATAACCAAGTGAAAGTAAAACCAACTTTTTCCAGAACTAAGACTTTATTTTCTTACTAAAAGTAATACAGTTAAAATAAACACCGTTCGTTTCGCTTGACTAAGCGATTTTGTTTAATACAATAAATCGTTCTATAAAATCAGTTTCGGTATTGCTACCTTACAAAATATACAATTAAATTAATAAAAATACATTTAATCCCGAGTTTGAAAATACGCCCGGTGTGAAAACGTTCTTAACCTCACGGCTCAGTGAGTATAATAAAGTAATAGAATCCCGTACAAACGAGTAGCATCGAATTCAGATTATGTAACTGAATTTTATTTAAGCATTCCGAAAGTATCGGTTGCCGTTGTTTTGATTTAGCATGCACCATGTCGAGAAACGAATTCCGTTATTTTTATCAGCAACATTACATACTAAATTGTCCCGGTACTCGCTACGTGTTATATAAGCTTGTTAGAACGATATAAAAATTTTTAAAATCTGTCTACAGTTCCACGCCGAGCTTGAAGATGATACTTCTGATGAAAAAAAGATTAAAGAAGAAGGTATGACTTTTAAATCAAATAATAATAATAATATTGTGTATTATAATAATCTATATTATTGTAATATATATACAAAGTTATATATTGTTACTATAGATTACGTACGAAGAAATAAATCTATTACATTATAATTATTATATTTGTCGAAAACAATTTATTTTCATATGATCATAATTTGATGTAAAAGCCTGATATAGCATTCCAAAACAGAAAGTTTTTCAAAAATCATTAAATAGTCTCCGTGTAACGCTATTACATTTTGTGGAAAAACTACAAAATATTAGCGCTTTGAATTAAGTATTGTTATAAATTAATTAGCAAGATTGAAAACCTTTATATAAAAAAAATGTTGCTATCATAAAAAAATATATTAACAAGTGGTCATCCAATGGTTGAAGTAAGACGCAATTTATTTTATCATTTTAAAGTTTAGATGTTTAAAGTTCTCACGATTGGTTGAATACAGATTTTTATGTGTTTGTTATTGTTAGTGTAAACTTAAACGAATATTTTATTTATTTAACGTATCTGTAATGCATATTATACGTAATTTGAAATTTTCTGCATTACTTCTCTATATACAATAATTTAACTATATATGACACTAATCTTTGTGTCTTACACTTTTGCTAAGCTAAATTATGACAAAGGTTTTTTTTTATTAAATCATAATTAAGTAAATCATTATTTTTGTTTTAGATCCAGAAGAATATACAACATACCTCGAATCACGACCGCCTAAGATGGAACTGAATGCAATTACGCTTGTAACAGATTTATTACAAAAAACAAAGTTCGATTTATTTATTTTATTTTCTTTATTGTAACTAAATTTAATTGAAAAAATATTTCGATTATTAAGTAATATTTTTGAAGACTATAGTTTTAAATTTGATATAACAATGCTATATTTTATTGACAAAGCGCCTGCTCAAAACTTAATAGCAATGTGAAATCAAGATTAGCAAAAATTATATATAACGCATATATAAGTAATTTCAGACAAACTAATCTCAGTTACTTTGATTTAAAACTAAAAAAACAGTACCGATTTTGGTGAATATTCTATGGAATCAATATGGAAGTTTAGATATATCTTTCAAACAAAAATAGAAATAATTCAAATTAGTCAAGCCGTTTTCGAGTAATCGGTGAACATACATAAAAAAAGTCCCCGATGAATTGGGAACTTCTTCCTTTTTGGAATTCGGTTAAATACTAACTGTATTTGTAACTAATAGTGTTCGGGTCCACATCGTGCACGTGTCTTCATCAGCGGTGGTTCCCTTGCTCGAAAGAGCACGAGCAGCTCGTCTCGCCGCAGGGCACGGAGCCTGGCGCGGCGGCGTGACTGCGGAGACGTGTCACCACTACCTGACTCTCAGTGCAGACGAAATCCCGAGGGGTCACAGCGAGTATAAGTGTGCACCCCCAATAAGGGATTTGGACAATAAGGTTAATATTGAAACTATTTTATTTATCATACATACACTGGTATTACAATTAAAAATAGAAATGACGGTATAGAATGGGTATCTATCTAATTCAGAATGGAAGTTGATCTCCGAAAATACGATATGATGTGCAAATATTTATTTATTTGCCGCGGTTAAGTCTCAATTTATTTTAATTATATGTACATATACGTAATTCACTTTTAGTCGAGCATATTTGTAGTTCTTATAATGTCACTACAATTCAGGCTCTTGTCTTTGTAGGAGAAACTGTGGAATTTCTTGCTGGAGGACAAACTAGATTTGGTGGTTTCTGATCACTCGCCTTGTACACCTGAGCTCAAATGCAGCAACAATTTGGAAGCTTGGGGCGGCATATCATCAGTACAGTTCGGTATGAGTTTTTTTACGAAGGAAATTATTCATTACAAATTACAATTTAAGACCACTGAATTGAAATTATCAAAAAAATTAATCCATTACATACTAATAACCTTGACACAGTATAGAAGTTGACACAGTGTAGAAGAATTGGCAAGGTTTTAACATATTAGGTATAGGACGTTCGCTACTACCGTCGCATACATAATATAAAAATAATAAGGGGGAAATTACACTTGTAAGTCTTACTCTCAAAAATGTAAAAGAAATCTGTAATCTGATAACAGTAACCTAGGTAATCTTTCGTAAACTTTGTGTTTCAATAAAGATGTCAATGACCGTAAATTATTTTAGGCGTAAAAGCAATGATAAACAATTTGTGTAAATATCAAGAAAATCTTTAAGCAAAACTTACAAGTATAATTTCGCCTAATTGACATCTCATTTCTTTGAAGGAGCCCGGCGCCTTAACAGTACAAAGGCGTACCTAATAATTTTTTAAAATTAAACGTGGAGGACCAAAACCGAAACTGTAAGAAATAGGAAACTAATGATGCAGTTTTAGTATAAAACGGTCTTAAAACTTTTTGGAGTAGGTTTTGATATTCCCTATAGTTTCCGACGTAGCCATTCACGCCCATTTAAAAATTCACCTATATAAAAAGTTTTGATTTAGTTAGATTGCTATTAAACAGAAGAAATTAAAAAATATATATTATATTGATAGATATTAAACAGCAGAAAAGTGTAATAAATGTTAAAACAGTCCGAACCATTAATGAAATATCATTGTTTTTTTTTTGTTATAGGCCTCTCTTTATTCTGGACGCAAGCCAGTGCTCGAAACTTGGATATGAGATCAATAACGAAATACTTGGGGGTCGGTCCGGCCACCTTATGCGGTTTGGAAAAACGTAAAGGTGCAATTAAACCTGGCCTTGACGCAGATCTAGTATTCTTCGACCCCGATGAATCCTTCGTCGTTACCTCAGACATTATCAGACATAAGAATAAGGTAATGTACAATTCAGTTAAATAATAAAATAAAAAAAAACTTAAACTTAAGTTCGATTAACGTAACTTAGTATGGTTCTTACTGAATTAACACCTATTAGTTTTGTTCTCAAATTTTCATAAAGCTAAAATTTCATAAAAGATTTGCATAAGCTATTTCTCATTGCCTTAAACCTGAAAGAATTATTTATCAGTATTTTTGACGTTTACAGCTTTCGTGGTTACTTACGACATATTGTTACTAGGTTACAGGGTTGTTTTATAACAATTACGAGAGTATAACTCATAATTAATGTAATCTTCGTCGTATGTGATTATAAATTAAATAATATAACATAACAGAATCATCGCGCGTTTATCCTTGTTAAAATACGCCCTTTGTACAAAAATTACATTAATTACAAACAAACGTTTAACAATAAATTAATTGTGTAAGATTTTATGGACTTTAAAAAAAAACATTGAAATCAGTTCACAGTCGGCAAATATACCGTGTTATACATTAAAAAAACAACGACCCGAATTGACTATTTCCTTTTTTTTTTTGAGAATCAGGCAAACGTGGTCAACAAGGACTATTAACAGTTATCTTATAAAATATATTAGAGATTGAGGTATTTAGTTTGACATTTCTGTCACAACTTATCATATCTTTTTAGCATTAAGGCCTATTTTATTTGAAGTATCGTTTGACGGCGATATCGCAGATGACTTAAATCCTTCACTTCAATTTACTATCTAATGTCTTGTATAGTCAGATAATAGTCTTTTGTTGATGTCTATCATGTGATAGCTATTATTTGTCCTAGTTTATAATCAAAAATATCTTTTCACAAACGAGATTGAAAATGATCTATATCTCTACTATTATAATCAAGAGAAAGTGAATTAGGTATAGTCCATTTTTCTTTACTGGTCTTATTTTGTACCAATACCCGCAACGAAAATCACGTATTTTGCACTATAATTTTTCATGTTAAAAATGATTCAGTTCAATCATTCGATCGATAATTTCTCATGTCTTATTCTTATGTGTTGTTAGAAATACGCAATATTTGTCTCCTACATAAGACCAGTAAAAAATAGACTATATGTGCGAATTAAAATCCAGAACCACTGGACCTATTTTAAAAATTATGGTACTGTTTTATAGGTTACATTATTCTAAATAATCATAGGCTATATTTTATGTATAGGTATATTCGTACTATTTCTAAACAAAATCTACATTAACGCAAGCAAAGCCGCGAAAAAATTTACTGAGGTAGAGACTAGCTGTAGCGCACAGATTATAATCATACACAGGCTGGCTAGACCGAGATAGAGTCTTACTCTCAGAGAAAATCGACGTTAACTACATAATATAGCTTCGTTTGAGCGTTGATAGAGTCGGAAAACGAACCCTTATTCACCGCTCGTAAATGGACTGGCTCCACCGTTGCAGTACCTTCCTTTAACGGAAATGTGGCGTAAAGTAGCTAATGAAGCCAGAAGCCTAATCTCGTCTTCCATTCGTTTATTTTATCCCTCATTCCTTTTTAAGTTGACAGGGCTTTTGTGACTCTTTTAGTGCTGCAAATGTCAATGGGTAGCGATGATCACTTAACATCAGTTATCCCACCTGCTTTTATAAAAAAAAATATATAATTATAATTCTATCTTTTAGTACTAAATACCTCATGCCTATATTAAATACAGATTTACTTTATGCTTATATTTTGCCAAAACTCCCATACAATGGGGACAACGTCCTGTCATGACAACAAATGCGATAGCAGAGATAACGTATGAAATGACAGATATATGATAAGTTAAGAATGTTCCTATTTAATCAATTTCATCAGTGGTTAACAACCTCGACCAGAGGCTGTTATCAATGTCTACTATTTATAAATTGTATAAAAAAGAATCCTTCAACTAGCCTGATGAATATTGTAATATTTTTAATTGACGGCGTGAAGTAAATCAGTAGTTATTATTCATTAACTAAATAATAAAACATGACGGTGATCTTACTAGCTGTAACTACGTAATAAATTACATTGTAATCCTTTAAAAATAATGAAGTATTTATCGCTGTATTCACATGTAAATACCTTGTTTTTGTTGTAAGACTTATTTATGGAAGTAAATTACCAATGTTATAGTTTAGCACTCCACGTAGGTATGATCCACGTCTTACAAATTTACGATTTGAGATCAAAAGCAATTTCGAGGAATTATGATTAAATGTTATGAATTTTTTGAAAGCAGGAATATAAATTGGGTTAGACGAGGAATTTTTGTTCTCGGTACTTTTGTCCGTTACAAAAAAAATCAGCCAAGTGCGTGTCGGGCCACGCACAATGTAGGGTTCCGTAGTTGTCAGAATTATCAAGATCGGTCAAGCAATCTTCGAGTACCTATTTTCGTAAAAAAGTTTACGACGAACTGGGAATTTTCTTTTTTAAGTCAGTTTATACAATATACGTACTTACAATTTTAAACCTTTTATTATTATAAAATTGTTTTTAATTTCTCTTTAAGAGACTAAAATATTGTCAATTTAAAATGAATGTTTGAATGTGAATTATACTAAAGATTTTGAACTTTATATGTTCGTCGATTATTTATTATTCTAACACTTGTAAAATATACTTAGCGCCGATAATTTTCCTTCCTGATTAGCGCCTATGAAATCTATGGAGATTTGGTTGAAAACTTCATAAGCGCGATTCAGAATCACTCGCGACATGTTTTATTGAGACATTGTTTTATACCTTATTTTATATTTTATTTTAATTTAAACGTATTAAATATTTATTTATTTATTAATTTAAATTCATATATTAATTTAAAATTATTAATATTTACATAATGTGATGGTTTAAAAAGTGAAATATTTATTTTTACTTAGATCATCTATAACTTGATAACCATAAGAACCCACATAGCCGTGATAATTTTCCTTTTAAATTCATTATATGTACCACTATCGTGAATTTTTTCATATTTTTAGACGCAGCAGTTTAGCGGGTAGAGGGGGGGGGGACACTTGACTCTAAGAAAAATTGACACTTCAAAGCTTAATGTTTCGGAAACAGTTCGTCGTTCGGAAAAATGGTTTTCCCACACCTATAACATTTTTAAAAGACCTATCTAACGATACCCCACAACATGGGATAAATGAGAAAAAAAATTTTTGGTCTATCTTAACGCATAGGGAAGACACCCTGAAAAAAAATATTTTTAAGATTTTATTGTACGACTTTCTCGGCGTAATTCATATGTATACTCATACTGAATTACAGCTTTCTGGTATTAAGGGTTTCGGAGCAAAGCCGCGGACAGACAGACAGACAGACAGACAGATAGACAGACGGACATGGCGAAACTATAAGGGTTCTGTTTTTTACTACGGAACCCTAATAAAATTATTGTAATGGGAAACCTTTTACGCGGGATTTAGTTCTTTGTGTACGTTATGCGATAAAGTTTTATACGTTCTATTTCGATCGACAAAACGTACCCCGAACATAGTTCCTTGTCTCAATGAGCCTTGAAGATTAGTAGCTAAAACTTTTTCTTTTTTCAGTTGACTCCTTACATCGGAAGAGTTTTGAAAGGTGTGGTTAGGAAAACATATCTGCGCGGTCAGTTGATATACGCAGAAGGGGACGTCATTGGACAACCAAAAGGAAAATTGCTGCTCAAAGATTTCGAATAATAGAATTTTAATTGAAATTTATATCGAATATTGAATATTGTTAAATAAAAAAATTGTTACTAAAAAGTTTATTTATTTTCAAATGTTTTTAATAATATTGATAAAATCCCTAAAAAGAAGTGAATTAAAATAAACTCCTTTAAATTATTTTAGATACCAATGATTTTATCCCCCTTTTAAAAATTTGTATTAATTACATAACATAAGACATTTGACACATGTATAGATATGTTTAATATTTGTTTGTATAAATTAATTAATTAAAACACACACGCACACCCAAACGATTCGTAAAATACAACATAGCACTAAATACACCACCTAGTTAGATTTTATGGCTAGCTATTTTATCTTTAGGCGTAGAATTAAGCGCTTGACGTTTTAATGAGAAGCATGATATAACGGAAAATCTCATTTTAAACAATTTTCTGCTATATTTATGATCTGAAAATAATTTACACGGACTTGTAAACAAAAGATAATGTATTACTGAATAACCAGGTGACAGCAGCCACTTGTACGTAGTGTTCATTTGTAGAACATTAAATTACTGAAACCGAGAACCATGTAATGAGTATAAGTCTCATAACGGAACAACGCCTACGACTACGATGAAGTAATTTATCTCTGAATAAAATACTAGCTTCTTTTATACAAAACAACAATTGTCACCTCCAGATATCTTCCGCATCTTAGGCCATTGTAGAGAAGGATATATGAAAATGAATTTCGAAAAAAACACGGGATGAAATTATGATGACCTTATCGGCAAGATTATTGTAGAAAGATTTACTTAATCATTACCTTGAATTAAATGTAGGAAAAGGGTAATAAACTGTCTGCTGGATTTTACTTATATAAGACTGTATTGTGTTTTTTTTGTTAGTTATTAAAATGTGCCACTGTGCTAAAGTAAACATGTTAAATTGCTCAAGATCAATAAAAGGTTATCACAATAAAAATAATAAGTAATACAATTATGTAATTTAAATAGCATTTTTAAATGTATTCGTGTTTTGTTATTGATGATATCATCATTTAGGTACACACTGGTAATCACTATGAATATCCCCAAGTATTACTCTTTTTGCATTCTGCACCAATTCTTTTAATACATCAATCTATCGATTTACAAATCTTTCTTTCCTTTGTCTGCTTACATTCTGTCATGGTCATACACAATCTGCTATAATAATGTACGCCTTGTCACGTTCCTCAATCTTCTCTCTCTGTATTTTAATGATTGTTTTGTTCAAGTCAGTTTCCATGATTTTTTTAACGTAATAAAAATATCATAGCAGTATTAAGCATTGCATTCTAAGGCATCTGCATGTCATCGTATATAAATCCATAGCTTTTTGTGTCATCAGAATATTATTAAAATTTATTAGTGGACAAAATAGAATAAATCTTGCTAAAGACTAAATAATTAGACAAGTCAGATGAAATAGGTACACTCGTACATATATTTTAGTATAATAATACGATGACGCTTAAGAATATTAGAAGCTTGCGAATATCTTATTACTGCTTCGATAATATGTACGTGTAGATTGATTTTAGTTAAGTTAGTTTCGAGATACATATATATTTTTTTTACTAAGCAGAAAATCTTTCTGGAGACAAAACACGATTAGATGTAAAACTTGTATAATCCTAGATTTTCGAGAAATAGGTGTGTCTTTCCTTTTATGCTCTTTTTAAGATATGCATTCAGTGCCGCTGTGGGACACAGTGAAAAATGCCGCCCCTGTATCTAAATTATTAGTTATGTAAATTTAGTGGAAAAAGCACTTTAAAAAGAAATAAAAAAGTTTAGTAGGCTATAACAAATTTTAATTGAAAGTCTTAAAAAAATTTTCACACCTGAAAGAGAAATATTGGCGCCGTGGCCACTGGCCCCAAGAGCCTCTATAGCATATTCCGCGCTATATACTATAAAAATTATCCGAGCGTCTACTTATCTATCGATACTGATTGCAAAAAGTTGTGTTTTTGCAACTTAATAATAATAAGTAGCACAAATATTCAGATTACATATAACGTATACTCTAGACAAGTACCTACTAACCGGGAACATACCGACCCTCATTGACTTTTCTATTTATTTAATTTTGTATTTACCTGTACTGTACGTTTACTGTAACTTAGTCTTAAGCAAGTGAAAAATGTTCATAATTGACGTCGTACGTTTGTAAATGTACAGTATAAGAGAGTGTTAGGGAAATACTTATATTTCGAACACCGAACACGTGCTTATTAATTATTAATGGACTCTTAATATTTAACAATTAACAATATTATGTAATAAAAAGGTACATAATATTAATCACATAATTATCACTTAATTTTCAATATACAACAAATTTAATGCATCTAATCGCAAAGACTTACCGTCATATTTAACAATCATGCGAAAGTCAATTGTCCCATTGTGAACTCACACTTATTATTGTATTTTATTAAAATTAAGTGTAATAAAAAAAATAATACCTGCTTGAAAATGCTCAGAGCGGAAATCTTAAAAAATAATAAGAAAAAAATTTAATGACAAACGTGGAGAAAAAACATTTTTTTTTTAATTAATTGTATTTCTTTCATCATAAAACGCAAGTTTTATAATACACAAAATATATAATAATATACAAAAATATGATATAGAATTAAAATTACTCTATATTTTTCAAAGTAACCTCACTCGAGGTATTTTATAGACAAAGACATTCGAAATACGAATATTTGTTATATACATACATTTATTACACAGCAAGTTATCCCCCAAATGTCAAAGACTTAGAATTTTCAATAACTTAGGAAATTAAGTAAATATAAAGATTTATAAAAATTTTATATCCGACTTATTAACAGGTTTACAAATTGTTTCAGTAAAATATATATATAAATGAACTCACTAACAATCAATTACACTGGAGTATTAAAATTGTAATTATACATCTAAAAATCAATGGTAATTTTCTTGCTAATTACAATGTAGTGGATTTCCAATCACACTGGTAATAACCCTACTTATCTCGTATCTGAAAATCTTTTCAAGGTAATAACCTAAAGGTATTAAGCAGCATTTAAATGTTAATTAAAAATTTGTAATCGATTTACTAAAATTACCTTCTCTTTAATTTAAAGCAGAAAAGCAAACTCATCTTATCTGGAATTTATACGTAATACTGTGTTTGTAGACGTAAATACACTCCGAGATTTTGGTTCAGGAGAAAGGGGAGAAGGGTGATCCAGGTTAAATCTTGGTCGAGAATAAACTTTGTCAAGTAAACACTAAAACCATAATATTTAATATGTTATATTCATACTATGTGACTTTCAAAATCTGTACTCATTTCCAACTTTGACAAGCTCATCATTTGACTTCTTGGTTCAAAGAATCTCACGACTATCATGCATAGTCTTCACCTTGTTGCTAGGCAACGTCTTCCAAAGTGGCTGCCAGCATTCTGGGTGCCAAAGTCTATTCGTTTATAATGTTTCTATAGTTATATAATATTATTGCTAAAACTCTTATATGCCACACGTTTTGCCAAACGGTAATCAGATTAGAAAAAACAGATGCATCCGACGAGGAGGGATGGGGTTGTGTTTCATAGCCTTTCCTCTGGGTCCACTACGATGTTAATACTACCATAGATATTAAGGGTAGAAGAATAATCGTTGCTATATTTAATGATAATGGAAATATGCATAAAGTGCAAGAAAAACATTACACTATGGGTTATTCTAATGTAACATAAACAAAATCGTGAGTATTAGTTGTCGCCAGCGTTATAATCTTTTACTTCTGTCTGTGTTATCGAAAACAATCTTTAAGTGTCATTTTCTTTCCTTTTATCAATACATCTTAGCATAATAAGCTGCTAACCTAATTTTATTAAACAAAAACAATTCTTATCATTAATTTTTTTTTCTTCGAATAGTAAAAAATGCAATATAGGCTATTTCCTACACTAAAATCGCCAAATTCACGGATGTAATGATGAAATCACTTCACGGTGTGACTTTAATGAAATAAATACATTATTTTGTTTAACCTATCAATATTATTTTTGCTTGTAATCTTCTTTAAAAAAAGTTGATTATTAGTGACCTTTATGTGACATTTTTGTGATAGAAGAGATAAAAATATTATTGATAAATAATATAACATCAAAATCACACATACATGTTACATATACATATGTGACTTATGTATGTATACGATTATCGAAAAAGTAGGCCCATTCCGTAATATATAAACGTTTACAGCACGTGCGCAGGAGTAATCATGAGCAGCAATTCAAATTAAGGAAACGTACTGTCTACTATACAACTAAGTTTTGCTGCTCGTGAGCCTTCAGTAAGATATAGAGCGCGGCTAGAAATCAACGTCGATAAATATGTCGGCGTTATATTTATTTATTTTTGCAACACTTTTAGGTAGTTGAATCTGCCACTTAATTACCATTATAATGTTCATGAAAATCGTGATGGTTTAATTTAATTTATTATTTTCTTTTAAATCTAGTGTCAGATATTTCGTGTAGAGGAATTCATGAAAAAAAGAAGGAAAGACAATTATTTCTTAGTCGCCGCGTAGTAGCAGATGGGAGGGAATTTGATGGTGGTGTATTAGTGGACGAGAATGGAGTTATCTCTGGAGTATACACACGAGAATCGCTTAAAGAACTTTCATTTGAAGACGAAGATGGCCTTGAGGTAAATAAATCGGTGACATATATATAGTTTTTGTTATGTTATTTCGGAAACTCTAATAAATATACCAATTTTACCAGTAATAAAATTGTATTTATATCGTATTGACTTACTAGATTTGATCGACTTCATATAAAATAAGTGTCGTTTAATACATACATACATATAGGTATTTTTAATGGTCATAAAAAGTTTATTTTAAGCAAAATTTATATTTAGTTGCTTACTTTAAGGTGATAGACGGTGGGGAGTGGGCTTTAATGGCAGGAGGAGTCGACTCACACGTACACGTCAATGAACCTGGTAGAACTTCATGGGAAGGATTTTCTACAGCTACGAGAGCTGCTGCGGTGGGCGGTATAACCACTCTTGTTGACATGCCTTTGTAAGATATTATATTTTTATTATTCTCTAAATATTCTTACTTTATAATATTTTCTTAAGTCATCTTTGTCTTTACTCTATTTTTTTAGTATAATCTATGCTAATATGTATATGGAAGGAATTCGTTTGTTTGTTTGAAGATGCTGGTCTCTAAAAGTACCGGTCCGATTTAGAAAAATCTTTTATTAGATTAGATAGCCTGTTTATTGACAACGGTAGGTGTTATAGGCCATATAAGATCGACTATACAAGTGTAGCAGTAACTATGACGGTGCGGGTGAAACTACGAAGCACGTCTAGTTATATTGATATCATAATCATTCTGCTTAGTTTGATTAATAAAAAAATATTTTTATTGACGCCTCAATTGTATTATGTAATAAGGTCAGTATAAGGTCAGTATCGCTCAACAATAAACAATGGTAGGCGCAAACTATTTTTTAAACTATTTATATTATTGTTTAAAAAAAATGTTATGAAGTATAGCTTAGAGTCATCAACAAAATGTTTATTAATATAACTAGTAATTTAGGAATAAGCGTAGGTACTTATGAAAAATCAGCGAGATCGTGATAATTTAATATTAAAAGAAACATTACTACACAAAGTGTTTCAAAGGCGATTTAAATTTTAAATATCTTCACTTAAAAGAACAATAAAAAGAAAGATAAATGAGTCTTCATTCGAAACTTGTTTTCGTATTTCTATTTAAGATATTTTACCTTGTCAATTTTATTATTTCGTATTAATCTATACTTATGGAAATCTTTTATGTAAATTTAAGTCAAATATTGCGATTGAACAGGACTTGAACCTGTATGCATTTATGTAAAGAATGTTCTTCACTACAACCAAGACACAGCATAATTGACAAAGTACATGCTACATGCTGCATGTAATGCATGTTTAAGTCTTGCTAAATTGCAAATTACTGGAACTATCCGAATCTGTAGATTTTATATAATATAAAATGTGATATTTATTTTCAATATAGAAACTCAATTCCACCAACAACTACAGTGAGAAACTTGAAAGTAAAAGCATCCGCTGCAAAAGAGGAGATTTACATTGACGTCGCATTTTGGGGAGGTATAATTCCTGGCAACGAGGTATGTTTCTGTGAAATAAAATGCATCTTTAATAAGATTTTCTTATTATTAACAAAATCAAATTAATTTTATACCATGTTTTTTTTTTAGAAAGAGCTAAAAAAATTAATTCAAGCAGGGGTAATCGGTTTTAAAGGGTATTTAATAGACAGCGGAATAGAGGAGTTCCCTAATGTTGAAGAAAGTGAACTTGATGCTATCTTGACTACGTTAAATGGAACTGATATTGTTTTAGCTGTAAGAAAAATTTATATTAATTTTACATATTTTAGAAACATTAAGCATGACAACTGACCAATCTAGTGATTTATTTTTAGTTCCATACCGAGGCTGCAGTCGATGTCAGTAAAGATCAATGTGAAAATTGCACTCTTCCCGGTAAATACTTAAGCATATATTTTTAAATGTTTGTTTAAATATAGCAAACAATAGCTTTTAATATTATTTTTTATTTTAAAGTGAAGTTTATTTATAAATAGATAATTAAATTGCAAAATGTCTGGCATGTTACAGATCCAGTCTTGTACAACACTTACCTTGCATCTCATCCTCCGGAAATGGAAACAAAGGCTGCGCGTATACTTGCTAAATATATTGCAAACTATGAGTAAGTTTTATTTATAGGCTGAATTGTGACTGAGCCTTGCCTCCTAATCAAACGTTATAATGAAAAATGCAAAAAATAATAGAATCACATGTCGAGTGCGGAAACTTATTAAACACAAAATATACATGAAGCAAAAATATACTTCTTAGAGTTTTTGCAACAATTAAAATGCAAAACGAACTTAAATTAAATAATTTGTGAGTCACTAAAATGATTTGCGTTCTTGATGCATTTAGTGTTCGCGTGCATGTTGTTCATGTGTCGGCCGCCGGCGTTGTACCAATATTGGAAGAAATTCGAGAAGAAAGGATAAAGGCTGGGTCTACACGCTGGAGAGGTGGTATAACTGCGGAGACCTGCCATCACTATCTGACATTCAGTTCCGAGCAAATACCTCCTGGCCATACCGAATTCAAATGCTCACCGCCAATCAGGGAACTTGCCAACAAGGTACTTAAAATATGTGTATTAAGCACTTATATCTACATGATTTATGTCTTTGAACTATCTGTCTCTACTTAAAGCATTTCTTTAATATGATAACTAATAAAATTACAATTAAAATATATTTTATTAAGTAGTTTTTCATAAGTACTTAATTAACCGTTATCAAATATTATTTAATTTTTGATAAACGTTATAACGAGTAAAGTCTCGTTAAGTAGATAGACAAATATTTAATCTTGTTGTGTGATTATTGTATTACTATTAAAATAATGAATAATTAAAAAAAATCCACGGCAAATATACAATAGAACAAAATTTTTATATTCATTAGGAAAAACTATGGGAATACATTAGAGATCAAAGACTCGACTTAATAGCGTCAGATCATTCTCCTTCGGTCGCTACTTTGAAGGGACCCAACTTTATGACAGCTTGGGGAGGAGTTTCTTCTGTTCAGTTTGGTAAGTAAATACGGAAATCATTTATAACTAACTTATACGTAGTAGGAAATGGGAATAAATACGGCTTTATAATATAGTACTCTATTTGCAACTATTTTAAAGTTATACGAGAATTTTTATCTTTTGTTATACAAAGTCATTGTTGCAAAGAAATATGGACGAAAAGAATATGTTTAAAATATTTCTAGTATAGTGTGCTTATTCAAAGACATCAATTGCGTGACTAAACTATTGAAAATAATTATTACATATTCAATAGAACCGTGACATCGTTAGATTTTAACAAAATTTAACGAGATTTATTTTTAAATTCAGTTGAAAGTAATATATTTTTTTTTTGTAAAGAAAACTCAACAAAATTATTATATAGGTATTTATTTTATTGTTACAAATATCTTTTTACGCATCATTCATAATAATTATGTCATTGTTTTATTTGATCAACGAATAATGGTCGTATAACAATGTGCAATCATTGTTATATAATTGTTATGTATTATAAACATACATTTCTTAAAAATATTCAATCATTTTAGGTTTGTCTTTATTCTGGACGGAAGCAAAGGCTCGCGGGTACAGTCTTAGTACCGTAAGCCACTACCTGTCGTCGGGCCCGGCTCACCTGATCGGCTTGCAACACAAAAAAGGAGCGATAAGTCCTGGTCTCGACGCCGACCTTGTATTCTTTGACCCTAACGCTTCGTTTGTCGTCACGCCAAATATAATAAAATACAAAAACAAGGTATTTTTTTTATAACAAAAGTTATTGTAATCAAAAGATCAAGAGAATCGCGTTTTTTATTATGAAAGACGTTATTTAACAACAAACCAAAATTGGTTTTAAATATTTTTGTTACGAAATATGAACAAAATTAATAACGATTACATAGTCTTTATTAATTTGCCATGGAATTAAAAGTAAAGTAAGTTAGTAAAGCTTTCGTTCGTGTAGCTTAACTAGTGTTTGCGTTGCGCTTGGACGACTCTCTAAAAGTTATATTTACCTCTTGAAATTTTTTTTTTCAGATTTAGTCTCTATTCTGTACCCAGTATATGTATTCCAAATTTCATGAAGATCGGTTTAAGAGTTGAGTCTTTAAGTCTAATATAGAAACTCACATTCGCATTTATAATGCTACTTAAAACTCGGAATATATTACAAGCCATATTAAGTTCGTCTAAATGACTCATTTTTCTAAAATTATATTTCTATTTCAGCTAAGTCCATATATGTATCGTGTGCTTAATGGTAAAGTAATGCAGACATATCTGAGAGGTCAACTTATATACTCAAACGGAGATGTGTCTGAAAAACCACAAGGACAGCTGTTGGTAAACGAACACGTCTTATTTAAACGATAAAATCTCAAAATTATCTGTGTAAAAAATAGTATCTAATAAATTTAAATACCTACTTAACATACTCGTTTTATTCGTTAGTATAATCTGTGAATTATTTAAGCTGCCTTTTCTTATTAAGTAAAAAAAAAAATAAAGAACAGGTATTCATTTGTTTTCCGATGCAAAAATGTTTGTTTATAACAACAACTATCGATCCGTTTCGGCTTCGCACGGTTTGAGAGCGATTTGATTGCAAGATATCGTTTTTTATTTAAAGCGGAAAGCGATTTTTTTATACTATGCAGAGATATCTCTTCGATTTTCGTTTAAAAACATTGCTAAATTAACCTTTATATTCATATATGTATGTATCTAGTTATTTAAGTTAATTGAAATTTATAAACAAAAATTAAAACGAAATATAGTTAGATTTTGAAGGAATAAAATGGAACGTCTTTAGTTCTACATGCCAATGAGATCCAATATAATACCTATTATATGTTTTCTTGCTCAATTTCGTTAATACATTAAATTGTACGCAACAAGCAACAAAAACTTTGTGAATTCAATTTATTTATCACTTAATATACCTATTGTATCGTTATCTCCATGAGTTTTTAATTTTGGTTTTCAGGTTTTTCTTAGTACTTTGGTACCTTTGATAACGTACCTTTTCTACATTTTAGCAATTTAAGAATATTTTTCGGTTTAATAACATTTTTTGTCTGAAGTAGACATAACGCGGTTGTTTTACGCCAATTTTATCTTATCTAAAGCGTTTCATTAGAGAGAAGGTTATCCAAATTTTGTATATGAAACATTGAGCGCAAAAATTTTATTTGTTTTAACATTCACATAATGATGTCTAAGATTATGTAAACCTACTAGGATTACTTAATCTTAGATATCATTACATGCTATATTATATATACCTAATATACTTTTTTGGATTGGGGGTAAAACAGACGACTAGTAATCTAATAATAAATTTGTATATGCTTACCTAATTATAACTATAAAAATACAAAAACATCGAACTATTGCTCTTTAATTTTATATTAAAAGATAATATTATGAAAAGTTTTTATAATCTTTTAATAAGTAGCTTATATATTTTGTTATAACATTGATTTTCATTTTTTTCTTTTCACAATATGGCATCCAAAATCGGCCCATGCGTTTGGTCTAAATAGTGCCACAAAGATACAAACATTCGTACATATATGTACACTTATATACATAGACTGATAAACACAACCTCCCTTGTGTCGGGCAGTCAGGTAAAAAGATCACACGCGAATCTATGCTGACAAACTTTTTTGGTTTATTTGTTAAAAAGTAATAACAATTTGAACTCGCGTTTATAATACACCCATTAGTATTTTTATTGTTAATTTTATGTTTGCTAGTACAAATAAATTTTAACGAAACTTGGTACAATTATTCTGCATACTCCTGGGCAGGTTATAGTATACTTTTATCACGTAACAATCAATAAGAGCAGAGTAATGAAGGGTAATTTTGGGAAAACGGGAGACGTTACTCCAATTTTTAAGCTTTCGTCGCGTATGCAGCCTTAATGGTTAAAGTTACATAGAAATCATGTATGACGGAAATATTCTACATAAAATTTTCTAAAAAATATCCCGCAACAGCATATGTCTATC
This sequence comes from Hypolimnas misippus, assembly GCA_037950945.1. Classification (NCBI taxonomy): domain Eukaryota; kingdom Metazoa; phylum Arthropoda; class Insecta; order Lepidoptera; family Nymphalidae; genus Hypolimnas; species Hypolimnas misippus. The sequence goes on from JBBEEQ010000024.1 coordinate 7,467,732, forward strand.
TTTTATGATTGACTCACAATTACACGTGTAACTCCTGATAGCTTAGCAGTTCGGAGCATTCTGATTATATTTGTTTACTCTTACGTTTATAATACTCTACGTATGACCTATTAAATTAAGAAAAATCATACAAATCAATAATTGTGTATTAACATATTATATTTCCCTACGAAAATACGATAGTTAATCTGTCTGTCACATCAGAACCACTGAACCATGAGGAAGGACAATTGCTAGTTTTTTACAAATAACTGGTCAAGTGCGAGTAGGACTCGCGCACCGAGGGTTCCGTACAAACTTATAGAAATCTATATAAGACTAACCCATCTACGCCATTTGTCGTCTTCATCATCAGTTCCAACATAAGTTACTATCAAAAAAAACCTAAATCGGTATAAGCTTGCCTATAATATTTGAGGAGTTCCCTCAATTTCTCCAGGATCCCATCATCTGATCCTGACCTGAAGACAATGGGACCACCTTGGAAGTATACCTTTTCAAACAAAAAAAAAAATTGAAAATCGGTACACAAATGGCGGCGTAATCGGCGAACAAACATAAAAAAAAAATACAAGGTCGAATTGAAAACACTCCTTTCTTTAGAAGTCGCTTAAATATAATCAAATATTATGTAAATAATCGGCGAACAAACATAAAAACGTTCGTAAAATATTTAGATTTACATTATCAATCAAAATATCAAAATATATATTAGTGTTGCCAAGACGAAAATAATTAGTCCTTAATTCGAACAAAACTATTTGTTTATTTATAAATAACTAATTATATTACTAATAACCAGAAGACTTATATGTGTAGATAAATAAGTAAATTAAATAACTCGATCTGTTTGAATTTAATTTTAAAATTTTCGTACTAAGTCAATACGAGTACTTAAATCAAATCGCGTGAAGCTCTTATATTGAATGTTAATTACGTAATGACGTTATAAATCGACGATAAAACTTTTAAATGAAAAGTTTATTTTATTATTTTTAGCGCGTTTAAATAATAATTAAAATAAAAAATATATTAATCGAGCAGAATTATATCACAGTTAATGTCATAATGTTGTAATAGATGGCATGAGCTGTACGCTACATCGCGCTATCATTTTGTTAGCTGCGATATATACATTGCATTGCGTTGTTTATAAAGGTTTGCTGCTTTTTAATGTTTTCGTATTGATACAAATTTCTTCTCAGTGTTTGTAAAATTGTTTTTTTGACCATGGCCAACTTCTATGTTAATTTGTTACAAGTACATATAATTTTAATTCTAAGATTAATAGATTTTCCGCTTGATCAATTTACAACTTGATACATTTACGCGTTCCTGAGAAAAAGGTTAAAAGACAGACGTACAGACTGACAGACACACGAACAGAAATTTACAGTTTTCGGATTTTTTCCTTTATGTATACTAAAGGACCTTGCTCCTGGTCAAATTTCATAATGCTTGGTCAATGGGAAGTACCCTATAGGTTTTGATTCCCTTGCGAAAACGTTAAAAATGCTATCATACTTAAAATATGTGATATAAATGACCGTATCTTTTGATTGCGTTAACTTAGAAGTTTGATTTTTTCACAGCTCTTAGTAATTACAACTCTGAGTACTTGACGTTGATAAAAATTTGTTACCTTCACGCGTTTCTGAGAAAAAGGTTGAAAGACAAACTTACAAACAGACAAACATACATACAAAAATTTACGGTTTTCAGATTTTTTCCTTTATTTGTACCATAAGATCTTACTTCTTGCCAAATTTCATCGTGCTAGGTCAATGGGAAGTACCCTATAGGTTTTGATTCCCTTGCGAAAACGCTAAAATGGTCAAAATATACGACATATTTTCCATTATCTTTTGATTGCGTTGACTTAGAACTTTAATATTTTCACGGCCGCATGTCATCGTAGACTTGAGTATATGATATTAATTTCAACATGATACGTCTATGCATTTCTGAGAAAAAAGGGTTGACATCCCGACAGACAGACAGACAGACAGACAGACAGACGGACAACAAAGTGATCCTATAAGGGTTCCGTTTTTCCTTTTAAGGTACGGAACCCTAAAAACGACGAAAACGCAGACGAAGTCGCGGCAAAATCTAGTCGGTAATAAAGTTCCGTTGGCACCGTGCACAATTCTGAAACACTAATGTTTAAAATGTTTTGATTATTGATTTATAAATAATAACATATACTATGATCAATTGCAATTATTAGTACATAAAAAACAGAAAATTACTGGTATTTTAAAGCAGGTACGTTAGTGCTATTATCACATCAATTTAAAAATTCCTACATAATTAAAAATCATTTTTTATGTTCACGAATAGCGCTGCGACCTCCGACTAACCATCTACAATAGGTATATAACATCTATCTATTTACTTATTTATGCAATGAATTCTATGTTCTTGCAGTATTTATGAAATAATTGCAATTTTTTTTAAGATTGTTTATTTGTTATTATTATTCATATTATAAACAAAAATATATACAAATTTCAGAACTATAAAGTTTTTTTTACTAACTATACATATACTGCACGTAAACAAAACAACACTATACGTACAGGTATATAAGAAGCGAGCAAGAAAATTGTGCACATTAGGTACGAGAAATGTAATAAAAATTAAAAAAAAAAATAAACTGACTTCGGAAACAACATAAGTAAACTAAAAAGCAAAAAATTAATATTTTCTACATTTTTAGTCGGTGCCAGTAAATAACACGTAAAAGATTTTACTTGGCACCGACTTCAAAATGTATTTATTTTCATACTTGTGTATATACCCTTTTATAATCCTGATTTTTAAAGCAGTCAAGTAGCTAGTTACCCTAGCTCCAGCGTTTACAATAATTATTAAAAAAAAAAATTATTGCAAAAAAAATAATTTACTTAAAAACAATAACATACCCTACTCATATTGTTTATTTAACATATTAAAAAATACGAACTATAATTATTTATAGGACAAGATCACATTTTTTGAGAAGTTTTGTTTTTTATTTCATATGATGTAGATATAATTTTGGGGCTTGCTTGTATATAATTAACTCAATATAAAAATCGATATCGATATTTGCCAAATGGACCAAACACTATTATTGCCTCCTATTAATATATAATGTATACAATAACACTAAAAAACTAACCTTGCTTTATCTGTAGGAAATTTTGCCATAAAAAAATATTTTTTTATTGCGTCGGCCGCTTTTAATTTTACACATTATAATGCAATATATTATTTTTTTTAAAGTATCTATGTTAATGTTTTCATTTTGCTTGTGTCATAACTCGTAATGTTGTAAAATGATTTTGAGTATATGTGCAGTAATATTAATGTATTGACTACCTCGCCCCCTGTCAAATTGGCTGAAAACTTTGTTCGTAGAATTGAGGGCGTTATGCGACCAAATGCATGATGGTCGATGACTTCGAATGTTTTACTTGGTTTACTTACCTTATTCCCAATTTACCATTTAATGTATCCATTAAAGCATATGACAGATTTATTTGATATCAAAATGTATGATCTAAAATCGGAAGTATAAGAAGAAACTCAAAAAATATTTGAATTTTTTTATAAATTATGAATAAAAATAAACAATATTACTAAGCAAATGTTGTTTTTATTTTTCAGGGGGTTTTCGAGTCACGATTTTTATATTCTTAAACGCTTTAAGGTTTAAAAACAGAGGATAAAAAAAAAAAGGTATTGGCCAAAAATGGAATCTAAATAATAGGAATCCATGCAGCAGATTAATTCCCCACTCATAGCGATTTTGGTAATATCATGTCGGGCTTTTTTGCAACTCCGGCGCCGGTACTGCCAATCAGCGTACCGGTAACATGAGTGTCATTGATTTTGTCTAAGGGAAAAAACTATTAACTTTCTTGTTATTATAACACCATTCTATGCGGCCAGGACTTTTACATTTTTTTTTTATATTTTAATTTTTGCCAAATTTAATTAAAAATATACAGGTTTCTCTATTTTGTAATTTTCTATGAAATATTTTTTACATACATAGTTACCCTTGGATACTCTTAGATACTCTTTAATGAATATTTATTACCAAATAAGATTATTATTTTATTATGTAAAAAGTTTCCCAACAAATCCCAGAAATATTAATCAATTTTTGTATAAAATTATCGTACGTAATATCGATAACATATTTTGAGGAATTAAAATAGTCTCATTCCTATTAATACAAATACAATTCTTACGTGCATAACGTATTTGACATATTAGTGTGAATATTATTTACTAGTGTTAATGTTTTCTTTTTGCTTGTGTTCGTAATGTTGAAAAATAATTTTGAGTATGCGTGCAGTAATATCAATGTATTGACTACCTCGCCCGCCGTCAAATTTGCTGAAAAATTTGTTTGTAGAATTGTGCGCATGACGCGTCCAAATGCTTAATGGTCTAAGGACAAACACAATGTTTTACTTTATTTTAAGATATTTTTTTAAGCCTATGACCTTGATAAACATCCGTTGATGTTCATAATGCTCGACGATCTAAACGTTACGGGGGCTGAAGTGAGGTGATCGTAATGGTAACCCGAACAAAAATATTGGTCAGCTGATGCCAATATCAGGGGATGATTACTTTTACGGGACAAATTTTCTAATTGGAATTTGACTATTTAATGAAACACATTTTTGCATTTTATTTCTTGTATAGAGTTCTATATAGTTAAATTTATTGTGATAGTCACAAAAACGGGTCTTCTATAAAATGACCGATGTCACAGCATATTCTTTCAAAATATTCTTATTTTGCCGTAATCGGGAAATGATTATTTAAGCGATTGTTGAATACTCAATTTATTGTGATAAATTATGAAACATCACTTAAAACAGTCAACAAGTAATTATTTGAACAAAAATAATTTTTAAAATATCCAGTTTATATTTATTTATGAGTAAGGATACAAGTTTTTGTGAAAAGCGTGAATTCACCCCACGTGTACATATTTTTGAGAGCTGCCAACACCGCAAAAGTATATTATCTATGTAACTGTCTATGTCCTAGCTAACGATCGGTGCATTTCAAAAAGTGTTCACACCAGTTTATTAATATATTTTTTATTTCTATTGAAAAATAAGTCTTCTCATATGAATTAATTATGAAATATTTATAACGCCTAAGAAACAATAGTGTCTCCTACTAAATTGTTATTTTTAAATAGGTAAAATAATTGTTAAAGTAAGTTTATGAGTTTTTTGTTATTGACATTTCAATTTTACGTTTCTTTTGACACTGAAAGATAACTAACCTAAGATATCCAATCACAATAATATTTCAAAATTTCTTTAATTATGTCTTTTCGCATATAAATTTTTAGATGCCAAGTGTAATTAGTGATACTGATATACCGAGACAACCAGACGCACCAAAAATGCAACTTGAATGCTTAGAACTTGCTGGATGTACGCTGGATCGGTACATAAGTGCCGACAATTCCCGCCCTTCGTTTCTAGAGGTTTGTTTCAGTGTTTTTTTTTAAATATGTTAAAAAATTATTCTATAAATTACGCAAGAAATATTAATATTTAAATATAATTTTATATCATTATTAGATAACAGGAATAGCAGCTCAAGGTACCCCAACATGCAGTGGCCTAAATGCGGGAGATTACAGAAATTTAGCAGCTTTGCTCAATCATCCCAATTTATCGCAACTGAAGATATTAAATAAAGTTCCATTGCCGCCTGAAATTATGGAACACTTTGCTCGTATCCTTGACAAAAGTATTTCTTCAATTAATACAATTTTATCTGGCAACCAATAGATGGTTGTTTTTTGAGTTTATATATATATATCTATGTATGTATTTATTTATGTCAATTTTTTTAACAATGATGTGTTATCTAATTGTCTCAGACGGAGGTATATGTAGCATAATGCTTGATGGACATATAGGTGTTTGTTAAATTCATCTTAATTGTGAGACTGACATAGAATATACTGTACAACCATATGTTCTTATTATGTGATAGGCCTTTCAAAACTTTTATATTACATAAATCATTTTTCTAAAAAATGATGTTAATATTTTTTCATTCATTAAATTTATTCAACATAAAATTATAATGTCAATATTTAAACCTTACCTGTAACCAGATATGCAATGCCATTGTCTTATGGGAGTATTTCCAGAAATCAGTAGAGTGTGGCTAGCAATAGACAGTAATATATATGTATGGGCATTTGAACACGGCAGTGATGTGGCCTACTTTGATGGGTTGGGTGAAACCATTGTCAGTGTTGGGCTAGTCAAACCCAAGCCAGGAGTGTTCCAAAGTTTTGTTAGATATTTATTAGTATTAACAACCACAGTAGAAATAGTGGTATTAGGTAAGTTATTTGGATAATATTTTATTTTCTTCCGACACTAATTTGTCTTAATTAGTATTTAGGCTCTCAGCTTTTACCTTTTTTTTTATTAGTAGTTCTATTTAAAAGTTACAAACAGAATTTTTAATTTAATAAACATGTTACTATTTTTCCTGAAACTACTTTTAAGAAATGGCAGGTAAAATATTATAAAAGCCTAAATCTGAAACTAAAACTTTCATCATAAAAAAATAGAGAAATGACGAAATAATTGTTTTAGGTGTCACATTTTCAAGTAGTAAACAGGATGGGACTGCGGAATTTGAAGAAATACATTTAGTTCCCGAGCCAGTTTTTGTTTTACCTACAGATGGTGTGTCTATGTTGTGTGTCAAATCTACTTCAAATGGTCGAATATTTATGGGTGGCAAAGATGGTTGTTTATACGAAATAACATATCAGGTATAATGAAACTTATTTTTACAATTCATACTAATATTATGCAAAAATAAAATTACTAATGCAAAATTAACTGTGACTGGCTGTTTATTTGTTTGTTACCAATTTTGATGCATTTGTTATTTTATTGTTGATTATATTGTGTAGAAAACAGCGGTCAATAATTTTGCATCTATTCTGTAGAGAAATCATATTTTAATATATAATTTTGCCATACGATCTTTATATATTTGTCTGTGCGAAAAATCTATTTCATGATAAGCAAGGTGTTTTGTAAAAGCTCGCTGTATGCTTTCAATACGCTGATAATGTACATTATACAGAGGTTTCCAGATGACACTGGTGTATTCAGGCGGCTGCGTACCAAAGCATTGTATAAGAGTATTTTAGTTTGTCTAGAAAACCCCTGTGTGTTTCGTTTAATACAACCTAGATTTTGTGCAGCTTTAAGGTTAGGTCATAAGTATTAGCATTAATAACACGCTATAAATTATAATGATTTAATATTTGAATATTTTTTCAGGCACAATTAGGATGGTTTGGGAAACATTGTAAGAAAGTAAATCATTCTACCAGTGCATTGTCATTTTTGGTTCCTTCGTTCCTCAATGCAGCCTTGTATGATGAGGACCCCATTGTTAAAATTGAAGTGGATAACTCTAGACATATATTGTATACACTAAGTGAAAAGGGATGTATAGAGGTATTCGATTTGGGAAATGATGGTGAAGATTTAAGTAAAGTCGTTAGATTATCTCAAGGAAAAATTGTGTCATTGGCAGTTGATATTGTAAAGTAAGTATATCATAATATGATTCATTATAGTGTAGTAAGATAATTACCCGAGTCAACCAGAAGGCAATTTTTTCATGCAATTCCATTGTGACCTGTAGTTTCAATGGTTTGACTATATTTTTTAAGGTTAAGGTGTCATTAGATTCGTTTTTTTCGCCTGAGTTTCATAGACTATCAGATTTTTGGCATAAAAACCACAATTGCAGACTTAGACAGATCTCTTGTAGCCTGAACAGTTAGATTGAGGTGTTATTATTAGGGAATCAGGTTTTTTAATTTTTTTTATTAATTAATTTTTATTTTAAAATTATATTTATTATCTACTTTAAGGACACTAGAAGCGAGTAACTTTAAACCAGTTATATCAATATCAGCAGTCGAGGAATCAGAATCAGATCATTTGAATCTAGTAGCCGTGACACAAACTGGTGCAAGACTGTATTTCAGTACTGGAAGTGGAGAGTAAGATTTTATAATTATTTAATATTTTAATAATGAAATAAATACAGCTACTTTTCTATTTTTCATCTTTGTATGTTAAAAAAAATTTAATAATTTCGTTTATAAATAATTGGGTTTTTAATTACATTTTAATTAAGATTATAACTAATTATAAATGTATTATTTTTAGTGCAAGCCAAGGCGGGTCTCAAAGACCTCAATATCTTACATTACTTCACGTAAGATTACCTCCAGGCTTCACACCTAATGCTTCCGTCTTGAAACCTAAGCAAGTGCACAGTGCAGTTTACGATAATGGTAAGTGATATATAATAATTAAAATTAGTTTTTAGGTTATTCATATAAGATTCATATAAGATAAAATCAGCGAGATAAATCAAGGTCCATCGTTAAATTTCTTTCATATTAATAATTCCTGAGTAAAATTTTTTATATGTAGTTTCAAATGGATAACCCTTATTAATTATTATTTACGTAGTTTGTGAGGATGAATGCTTTTTCATGTAAAAACTATTGAGCGGTATTTGGTGAAACTATTTTATTTTATACATCACAATAACTCAGGCTAAACTTCCTTGTATATGAGCTGTAGGCCACTGACTACAGCTCATATACAAGAAAGGACGTAACTAGGACATTGCCTCACTTTTGCCAATGGAGTAACTAATATAATATGGCTGCGTTTTGTATGGTGTGTGAGAGAGCTGGAAGCTTAACCCATAATCCCTTACTCCTTTTTAAACTTTCGACGCATTTGTGCCTCCTTTGGTGGTACATGACCATTGTGTGGCAATGATCACTTAACATCAAGTGTCCTGCCTGCGCGTTCGCCAGCTATTGATACGGGCGTTATCTGGTAGGACATTTTACCAGCGTTAGCAGAATTGTTATTTAAAGTCAAAAACTGAGAATTTTTTTTTGTTGACACCCTGTATAAAGAAATAATCCCGCAGGCACGCTGGTGATGGTGTGCTCGGCGGGCGGCGGCGAGGCGGAGTCGCTGTGGTGCCTGTCGCGCGCGCTGCCGGCCGCCGGCTTCAGCGAGGCGCACACCGTGCTGGCGCTGGACGGGCCCGCCTGGGCGCTCACCGCGCTGCCGCCGCCGCTGCGCGACCAGCTGTCGCCCGCGCTGCGAGCCAAGAAAGGTCGGTACTGACTACTATTCACTGCTGGGCAAAGGCCTTCTTTCCTGTTGAGAAGGTTGGCGCTTCGCTGTTTAATTGCGGATATGTATGTGCCAAAATATTTCCTGACACATGCAGAATTCCTTGTGATTGTTTCCTTTCATCAATGATCATGAGAAGAATTTAAACACTAACATTTGAAAACTCGGTGTGCTTATGAACGTATGTTCGTGGTTGTGAACGATGAATTTTATCTATCTCTCCTTTCTCGCTTCTGTTCGCGTTTGCTTTGATTTAAACTATGAACATGTTTTAGTTGTGTAAACAACTATTAAAAAGGTATTAAGATTGTAGGATGAGTTTTTTATATATTATACATGTATAGTTAAATCTTAAAAAAAAACTATAGCATGACAGCTTTATGTAGTTGATAACTAAATATATATTTTCTTATACCCAAATACGTATCTAACATTGTACGAATATCGCCATCGCGTTATGTAACAAATGGTAGGGCAACATGCTTAGCGATGCATGAGTCGCGCGCCAGTTGTTCTAACACATTAGATCGTCCCGCAGAGGTGTGGGCGTCGTCCCGCTGGGCCGTGGTGAGCGCGTGGGGCGCGGCGCTGCTGGCGGCGGGCGCGGCGCCCGAGCTGCTGCGCGCGCTGCTGCGCGACTACCGCGGGCCCGACGCGCAGCCCGTTAAGGACATGTTCCAGGTATGCAAACCTTCTTATACATATGTATACCTTCTACATATCCCTTATATATATTCATATGCGTTCGGCTATTCATTAAGTTAATCAAAATTGGGTGTTCTATAAGACTTAACATATCACATTCTATTTAAAAAATCTGTTTTTTGAATGAAAGAAATGGGGTTATGTTTCCAGCGCTCATTCACCATACGAATACAGCCATATAGGCCAATTCACAGTGATGAACTAACAAAAGAGGTTAAGGTATTGTCCGGTTGAGACAGTCCATAGTCCACTGACTACATCTTGTATACCTCATTTATCCTAGGCTATAAATCTAGAGAGATATTTATTATATTTCAATACATTTTGCTTTAAAAATTATAAATTATTCTAGGTACCATGTACATTTCATGTTTAACTTCTTTATTCGATTGTACCATATTCGAATTCGTATTCAGACTCTCTCATATTCAGATAATTAGATTTATATGAATCAACGACTTCTATTTTGACAAACTGCTTGACCATCTCGGTTATAATTTTTCTAATAACATTCTCTTAATATTGTTGCTTCTTGGCAATTGTGACTAAAATGGATTTAATATCTTATCTTACAGTTAATATAATTGTTTTCAGCTTAATGGAGCAGACCAAGCCTGTGCTTGTGCTCTATACTTAGCATGTGAAGACAATACAAGCGGGGACTTATCAATTAGCGAGTGGGCCGCTAGGGCATTCTTCCTCTATGGCAGCCAGGTGGCTCCCGCGCCCTATTTCCCTCAAACCTCGCAATTACCTTCTGCAATTGGTAAATATGATTTTCAATAAGTATCTTTAATACATTTGTAAACAATTTTACTAAGAGTGTTTGTTATAAAAAAACAGTCATTTGACAGGTTTTTGTATACACATAATTTTTCAGTATTGCATTACTTTTAACATTATACAATAGTTAGTTAAAGAATTAGAGTTAACCTTTAAATTACAATATGCTAAAGTAAAGTATAATTTTGAAGGTTCTCCTAAATTTTCACCGCGCCAAGTATCAACGCCGATGTCGACAAGGCCGCAAGAACAGTTAAGACAATTGAATCAATCGTACCAGCAAGCTCAAATAAATCAATCCATGGGAATGCCCAATCAATCCATGATGCCACAAGCATTTCAGCAAAATATGATGAGCCCGACTCCATTCAATCAATCCTCTTTCATGGGTAATGTCACGCAGCAGCCAAGAGATAATTTTCCCATGCAAGTGGAGTATAGTGCTAAACACAATGGTCTGTATATCTATGTGGGAAGAATTCTCAGTCCCATTTGGAACCTGAAGTGTGTTACTAAATCGATGACGCCGGATAATAAGGAATTTGTAAGTTTATTAATTCATTTCAGTTATTAAATTTATATATGTATATATATCAGAAAATTAAATGGTAGTTGTATATGTTATCATATAAATCTATATAATGTCGTAAATAATAATGTAGAGATTGGAAGGTTATGAAAATCAGTCATAAAGAAATTTTTAACGCGATGTGTTTATTATTGACTTTAATATAAAGAATTCGTATTAAATGAGCTTGTCGCACAATAATAACACATTTCAATTTTATGTACTATTGTACTTCCTTTTTATAATTTATTTTATTATATTCTTTTCCAAGGGCATTTTACTTAAATTGAATATTGTTTAAGATGTCAAGCAAAGTGACGGGCGAAGACTGCGCGTACATAGTAAAGAAATTGCAACGAGTGGCTGCGTTCATACAGCGCGTGGTGGCTCCTCCCCACACAGAGGAACAAGCGTCGCTACATGCGTTGAAACTGTTTATAAGTATGTCATAGATTTTTTATAAATATATAATTCCGTAAAGTTTAATTAAAATCAGTTCACATTACAATATATGTTGTAATAGTTAAGTTTTCTAAATGTATATTATATACTATATTGCAGCTATGGCAATAGAAATGTTGAGTCTCTGGAAAGTATTGTGTGAACACCAGTTCCACGTGATAGCAGCCAGTCTTCCCCCCGAGCAACAGAGTGCGTTACAAGCGGCTAGCTTTCGGTAAGAATTCCTTACCACTGTTATGTAACAATGCTTAATAATCAATGTCACATGGACTTATTCGTAAATATGAATAATGTTTCGTTTGACATGTCAAACACTAATTATGTACATACAGAAGATGTTTTCGATTTTTTTACATCTTTTACTTGTACTAAGATCACAAATGCGAAAGTACATTTGTTCCGTTTTCACGCAAAAACTGCTTAACGAATTTGATGAATTTTGCTATAGATGCCTACTTTTTATAGCGAAAATAAAACAAATCAAGACAGACAAATAGGCGATGAAAGGTTATGATCAGGTGGTTGTAAGAATCAATTGGTAGGAAATATGTAAAACAGAGTCATACTTTCCAGTGAGTTGCTAGTGGGCGGGCAAGAGGTGGCATGCTTGTTGCTGGGCTCTCTCGTAGCGGGCTACTTGAGGGACAACGCTTCTGTCGATGGTATTTCGCAAAAATTAAGACAACTGTGTCCAACACTTTATCGACAAGAAGATGCTACGTGTTCTAAAGTAATTATTTCAATTTTTTAAAATATTTAATATTGTATTTTTGAATTTTTGTATACACTTTTATTTTTGCTCTAGGCAAATGAACTACTAATATTTGCAAAACAACAAAAAAATCCTACGGAGCGCGAAGAAATGCTTCAACAGGCACTAAAACTATGTAAGGTGAGGAACTAAGTGTCAATGTTATTTTCGTTGATGATATAAAAAACTACTTATTTTTATGCTTTTCGACATGAAGAAAAGTAATTATGTTTAAATAAAAAAATATATTTTTTTTATTTTTAGGATGTAGCTCCAAATGTAAATCTTCCATTGGTGTGTTCAAAACTGGTGTCAGTTGGTTATTATTCGGGTGTAGTAGAGCTGTGCGTGACTTGCGCGAGCAAACTCGACCCGCAGGACAAAGCATTGTATTATTATAAGAGCGACCAACCCTCGCAAGATAGAGAAGGACATTTAACTTATTATAGAAGGTAATAGATAAATATTTAATTTGCATCATAAAATTACGTATAGTTCCATTTATGTATTTCTAGCGCCCCGCCTCGATTTTGCTAAGGTGCAATGTAGTTATTTAGTACATCCTTTAAAATATTTCAAATCCTCGGCTTTTATCTAACGTTTTTTTAATAAAACTCTACGTTTTTTTAATAAAACTCCCTTTTGAATCACTAAGTTTATTGATGAACCGCATTCAAATATGTTGAGTGTAAAAGATCTAAGCGTACAGACGGCGGGGCGCAAGTTTGTTGTATAATATTTATAATAATTGACTAATATATTGTCATTGCAGAATGGAGATATACCGCGAAGTATGCAGTGCCCTAGAGCGTCTCTATGAGCGTAGCACAGAAGCTACTGGTAACGGTACTTCGGCTGCTTCAGACGCTCTGCACACGCTCTCACCCGCAGATGCCAACTACCAGGTAGCTATTATTATGTATTTAACAATTGTTTTGATTAAATATTATTATTTATTTTCATCATATTTTTAATTCTTTTAGGGTAGAAAATTAGTATGGGATTGTCTGTGTCGGGACGACGAACTTCTGCATGTCGCTGTTTATGAATGGCTCGTTTCTAAAAACTTAGGTTCAGGTAAATTTTAACGCAGATTATTCTTTACAAATATTTAAGTTACAATTGTTTTCTCAATTTTTGCGACACCTACATCAATTAATGTCTTCATAATTGATGTAGGTGTCGCAAAAATGTAATTCAGTCCAAAGTTTTGCTTAAACATTCAAAACGTATTAAATGCATTTATCCAAAGATGGTGTATTTCATAAATAGCCTTAAATGCGGTTGTTTAAAGATTTAAAATTGTTTGTTTATACATAATACTTTTATTCATGAATATAACACATATCATCTTCTTGCACTCATGTCTTTGTTTTCTCAATGAAAATACGGTAGACAATTTAAACGTGACAAAATTTTATCGCAGCAACTAATCTATCGTTTATTTAAAAAATTCATAATGAACTATTGTACAGAGCTGCTCGCGCTGAACGGCGCGCCGCCCGCGTCGCTGCGCACGTACCTGTCGGCCGCAGCGCGCCAGGCGCCCGCGCCCGCCGCGCTGCACCTGCTGGACCTGCTGTGGAAGGTGCTGGAGAAGGCCGGCGACCACCTCGCCGCCGCGCACGTGCTCGAGGGGCTCGCCACCAAGCCCGGGTGAGGCCGATGACACATTAAGGATGGTGACTAGGCTATAAGTTTAGGCACCTTTTAGGAAACGAATTTTTTTAACCGACTTAAAAAAAAGAAGACTAAATCGCTCCATATAAACGCATATACTTTTTTCAAGGAAAGTTTTAGTGTATAATATGTGAGGATCTGTTGAATATCTTTGGAGATAAACAAATGAACTCTTCAATTACTAACAGCAAATGCCCTGCGATTGCTATGATATTTGAGCAGTTCTCTTTGGAGTCAGATTTCTTCTACGAAAACAATTGTGCATTTTTTAAAAAATATTATTAAATTTTGAACTCTTGAATGCTCATTTAATAAGTTTTGAAGTGTATATTTTTCGTTTGAATTCGTTCTCCGTTGAACGTACACGACCGTCAAGCGATACAAAGCAGTAATCGTGAACGTCGCACGGGCACAGCACGGGCGCGACGCTGGCGCAGCGCATGTCGTGGGTGTCGGCGGGCGTGGTGTGCGTGCGCGGCGCGGGCGCGCGCGCGGCGGGCGGCGCGGAGCTGCTGCGGCGCCTGGAGGAGGCGGCGGAGGTGGCGCGCGTGCAGGCCGCCGTGCGCGCCGCCGCCGCCGCGCTGCCCGCGCACCTGCTGCAGCGCCTCGACGACGAGCTGCTCGAGATCACGCAGGCGAGACTACTTTTTTGATTTTTTTAACCGACTTCCCAAAAAGGGGTTCTACATTTGTCGGTAACTTTTTTATGTATGTTCATTCGAAAACGACTTGACCGATTTGATTAAATCTTTTGTTTTTTAAGAGTGTACTTTGGCTTTGGTTCTATAGAATTTTCATCAAAATCTCTTCAGTACTTTGGTTTTTAAATCAAAATAACAGGAATAAGTATGTCATTAAAATAAACGAACTTACGTCTTTTCATTTTGTAATCCTTGTTTCTTTGTCAAAAGTATTGTTATTTTTATGAATGAGATCTCCTATGGGCGCTTATTGCACTTTTTTCTGTTTTGCATACAAATAAGTAACGAGTGCTTAGATCTCTTTGAACGGGAGTCCGGACTCTGATTGATAGTTTTTACTATTCCTTCTTGTATCTTCTATTGTTTTGTTTTTATTTTATATACTTTTCCTCATAAAGAGATCGAGAAGTGACGTCGATTAATTATTCAATTAAACTTTGGTAGTGACCTCTTGTCGTATGATAAAGAACATAATTTTGAAACATAATTTGTAAGTCACTGGCGTAATTGAATTTTTATTAACAAACTAGCCTATTTATTTGTATTGATGGTATCTTTGTTCGCTAAACATTGCATCAAAAAATGTATCCAAACAAATGATCTCGTCTAATCATAAAATTAGTAAATAATAAAATAATTTACTATTTTAGTTGTATGAAGAATACGCGGATCGTTACAATTTATGGGAATGCAAGTTGGCGATAGTACAATGTTCCGGCCACAACGACGCGCTGCTGGTTGAAAACATCTGGAGCAACATTCTGGCGGAGGCCGAAGCGGCGGCACGTAACCTGCCAACTCCCGACGAGAGACTTGCCTCTGTTCTTAGCAAACTAACCACGTTGGGGCGGGAATACGTCAATACTGGTCACTGTTTCCCATTATGTGAGTATTTATGAAACGATTGAGGAAAAAAAACTTGATTTCTAGTAAATCGTATTTCAAAACTAAATTACATTTATTTATTTTTCTTGCAGATTTCATTGTACGACAATTAGAAATAATGAGCTGTAAAATGCAATCCGAAAAGAGTATGGTGTTCAGAGCCGTACTCAACATTGGTGTGTCATTGGAGCAAGTTTTGGATATTTATATAAAGTAAGTTGTATAAATTTATGAAACTCTATTTTGTTATTAGTTTGTATCTTTATGTGAAAAAAAAAAAACATCTGATTCCATTTCTATATTTTCATTTAATTCACTGTACTGTATCGCAATTTATGGTACAGTACAGGAGTTTTTAAAACCACATTATTTTACCAAACGCAGTGAAAACGAAGACTGAAAAATATTTTATTTCATGTCAAAGTGCCGTAATAATTCTGCTAATTTCATTCTTGAAACCAATTTTCCCTTAAATATTTGTTTATCGATATATTTTGCGTTTAGTTTTTTTTTTTTATTTTAGAGTTTTTGACATCAACCAAAAATAGCCTTAAACGAATGTCTCTCCTCAGGCTGGTGAGCGTGAACGAGCGCGTGTGGCTGGGCTGCGGCGACGAGTCGCACGTGTGCGGCTGCGCGGCGCTGCTGCTGGCGGCCGCGCGCGCCGAGCTGGCGCCGCTGCCGCCCGCGCCGCGCCGCCGCGCGCTCGCGCGCTGCAAGGACCTGCACGAGGCCGCGCTGTCCGCGCTACAGGTGGGACTCACGAACTATGAACTAACTGAACGTGTGCGCATAACACCAGATTAGCTTAGATTAGAAGATTGTACTATCTCTAACCATGTCTAGTCTCTAGTATGTTCAGCCGTATATTTTTCTATTAGTGAAAGAATTTTTAGAATTGGTCTTGTAAGAACTACAGTGACCCAAACCCAATCTAATTACACATGTTTAGAATTAGTTAAGAATTCCGGCTCGAAGGACCATAAAATGACGGGTGTAAGTCGACAACTCAAATGTGGGTAAAAAATTAGTGAGAATGTCTTGGTTGTGATTGCTTAATATATTGGTAAATGGTTATATAAATAAAAACTTAGTCAAATGAATTATTAAACATTATAAGAAGTTATTATTTGAGTAAGTGGGTAAATGCCGAGTCTCTTGACGTGAATGCACTGTATCGTACAAGTGAAGGTTCAAAGTGCATAAAAAATTATAATTTACAATTATAAGTATTTAGAATAACAAATGGAAGCTGATAAGCAATACTGTGTCAAGCCACACGGACTTCATTTTGAGAAAATGACGTCTAAACATGTCAAACCTATTCTTAATAAATATGTTTGATGAAATATATATCCATCTTTTCTTTTATTTCTTGATAAAAGCTATAATAAATTAAAACCAGACTGATATATTTAATATATAATCTAACAATACGTTTTTCAAATATTTGAGATTATTGTATAAATTGCAAAATACGGAATGCACTTGAAATTCGAAACTATTAATTAAGAAACTTTTTTCGGTACTTATTTAGTTTTTATGACGTTGAATTTTCTTGAGTACTGTTAAATAGGTGATGCTGTATCAAAATACATGAATATCTCCAAATTAGATTTTTTGTGGGTTGACACATTATTGTTTATTAGTATCCAAATATTGTAAAAAGTAAATATAAGTCCTATTATAAAGGCGGCTACATGTAAATTGTATTTTCAATTTCACAGAGTCGACCAAACACCCAATACCTCATCGACAAGCTGACGGTGGCGCAGGCGCATCTGGACCGCATGGATTAACTTGTGTTCTTATTTTTACATAGTGATAATTGAAGAAGTCAATACTAAATTTATTTTAAACCACCCCATAGATTAAATTTGCAGTTTTTTAAAATTTTTGAAAATAAAAAAAAATGTTGACATCATATAGTTATATATATTGTTAAATGCTATTACAGTACAATTACAAAAGTTCATATTTTTATATCAAATATTTTACATAATGATAAATTCATAAAATAACATGAACTACTTATGTTCGGGATGGCAGTGACTGATAAATTAATCATTACTTAATTATGTTCTTGATTCCTTAGTTTAAGTGCTATATACATTCAATGCATCGCTATATTAGCTACTTAATTACTTACATTCTAATTATGTGCATGTAAAAGATAAAAGGCAAATAGTGTAGTGATTCTGCCAGACAGAAAACACTGTGATTTCTATTTTTGTAAATAAATAATCATCCAGTCCAAACTTGATAGTATTATTTCTATTAATTCCATTTTTTAAATATGAAAATTAATTAAATCAAATATACGTATATTTACTTCCAATTTGTCCATAATTATGCAAGTCCTTTGGAACAGAAGAATTATAAAATCACTAAATGGTAAAAATTCAATTTCACTACGGCGAATCGTCAAATGGATTTGTATTTACCTGATCGTCTTCTGGGTACGTGTATACGCTATTTTGTGTTCCGCTAATACTGGGCAAGCCCACCGTATTCATCGGTGAAATAATTACGTTACTGTATTTAGTTGGATCTTTTCCCGTCGAATTGTGCCTTACAATAGTGGTGTATGTGGGAGTGGATTTAGTGGGCATATCTCTTATCCTCGTCGCCGCGCGGTAGGTCCCGAACTCGTCTGGTGGGGGCGGGAGAGAAAATCCGTCGGAAGCTTGAGTTATTTCCGACGTTTCGTCGCTTATTTCCTTGGCGGCTTTGTGGCGCATCTTACGTGGCATCGTATAGAATGTGTTCATCTGAAAATAATGAGTTCATATACTAGTCTGATAAAGGAATAAATAAATTTGAAATCTATACTAATGTTATTAAGAGAGAGTGAATTTTTTGTCTGCGAAGTAAATTTTAGTATCATTGAATCTCTTTTAATTATTGTGGTATTGTTTGAAATGTACATTATTTTCGATAGTCAAAACAATTTATGTAAGTATGCGTGTTATTTTACAATAAAATCTACATTGACGCAAGCGAAGCCGCAAGGAAAATTTAATTATATTTATTTTTTATACGAAGACTGCAAGGATTTTAATCGTTTTATCGTCTTACCGGTTTCGGCACATTGTAGTTGGTTTCGGGCGGCAGATGCATAACTAAGTGGTCACACAACACGTCCATATCCCTCTTCCTGCTGATGTTTTGCAGCGAGTGCACGCGGCAGCCGGCGCTGCGCCGCACGACGTCGCTGTACTTGGGCGCGTCGTGCTCGTGCAGGTAGCGCGCCGAGTGGAACGAACTCGTCCTCTGCACGTCGTAATTCTTCGGTGGATACTTCGCCATGGCCCTCCTGAACGACTCGGTGCGTCGCACGTTGCATTCGCTTCCGTCGTCACTGTCGTGATACGTTTCGCAGTTGGACTCTTGAAATAAAAATTAACTCTTAGACGCGTCGAATTTGTGTCGAGTATTTGAAAGTGAAAAATAAAAGGTTGAATGAAAAATAATTGGTTTCGTTTATCTATATAAATAACTGTATGTTTGTCCTCTATGCGTATTGGAATATTTCGTTAGAATGTGGTGAAAATTTGGTAGGGTTTACTGGAGACTCCCGAGCCAAAAAAATATATGCTTAAGGTGGCATTGCAACGGCTGCTGGGTACAACTAGTAAGCTATATTTTATGGATAAACTGTTTTATAAGTTTCGAGGAAGCTTACGAGCTCACAACGCTCACTCGCCATTCTAACTAAATTATTTAAAACGCCGATTTAATAACTCGTTTTAGGTTTTCGTACACAAAGAGTGCCAACGAAATCCTATTACTAACATTCACTTTCCGTCTGTTAGCGGGCTGTATAATGTGTCTCTGTATCTCGTATAGGAAGACAATTGAAATTTTCACGGATTATGTTGAATACATACAAGTGCGGCATGGACTCACACACGAATGGCTATATATTAGATAGTGTTTTGTAGATATTGCTAGAGAGTAATGAGGCATAAAAGGGAATAGGCGGCAAGTGAAGGAATGGGGGAGGGTTGGTTTTAGCTACTTCACGCCGATCTTCCGTGAGAGGGATGTAATGCCCCGGTCGAGCCAGCCCGTATACGAGTTGTAGTCAGTAGACTAAAGCCAAGCTCTAGTTCACTAAAAACAAGTACCCTTCACGTACGAGTCCGACTCGCACTTGACCGGTTTATTAAATTCAAAGATTAAGCAGTCGCACCGTCCGTGTTGTACGCGCACAGCGGCGGCTCGGCGCGCGGCGGCGGGCGCGCGGCGCGCTCGTGCGCGCACAGCACGAGGCCGCACGCCGCCAGCGCCAGCAGCGCCACGCCGCCGCACAGCGCCAGCGCCAGCGTCGTGATGTTCGTCACCGCGCTGATCGTCTCCGGGGGCCCTGGGCCCGCACATCACGAGAATTACGCTCATACATTTCGCTTTCAGACTTATATAACGTCGGGGATAGTGTAAACCGCATATCTAACTTTTCCTATACAGTATAAATATGAATCAAATATTCAATACATCTATAATATAAAAATGAATCGCTGAATGTGTTGCTAAGCGCAAATCTCGAGAGCAACTAAACCGATTTCGCTAATTCTTTTTTTTAAATATTCTTAGAACTATGAGGATGGTTCTTACAACGAGAAAAAATGAAAAACTTGCCTAAAAAGTTCAAAAACAACACTTTTCTATATTCCCAAACAGAAGATTCGTAGTAATAATTAAAAGTCAATTTGAACTTTAATACCATACCATACAGTTTAAGTATTCGAAGAAGGGATCCGTGAAAAAAACATAGTGACTTTAGTATCGTATAAATTTTAATTAATCGACTGTTAAGCGGTACGAAGATCACAGGGTCAGCTAGTCATTAATAAATAAAAAGGCCTTATGGGCATTTTCTATTACTCAGTATATTATATTGTATTTATAATATCACCGACGATGTCTAAATTTAATTATGTTAAGGATTAATTTTACAAATAGCAATTATATAATTTTAGCTGGTTTGATTTTTATTAAAAATGAAATTTAACATTTGATTCAATGAGCGGCTCATTGCAAAAGCCCGTTACGCGGTCTTACAGTATCCCCGACGATAAGTTTCTTTTTCAATACACTTTACACTAGAAAGAATTTACGGTCATTATTTTTTTTTCACAGTTTTCGTAACCGATCAACTAATATTCGATAAACAAAATATGGTCGTTCCTCGCTAATTAAAAGAAAATGCCCTCTATTGTCGAAGTATTAAACACAGACAAAAAAAAAATCAATCACAAACAAACAACCCAGCCCAATGTATACCTGCATTTTCATCGACTATACTGTCTTTGTCGATTTCGACGCTTTGACTATCTCCTTTGTCGTTAAATGCGGTAATCACAAACTTATAGTTATCTTGCTTCGGCTCTTGTATCATAAACTTCGGTTCTTGATTGATAATCGACATAAGCTGGTCTTCCGTATCCAGAGCAATAACTGAGAATTTAAATTTCTGCAAAATAATATGTTTATATTAATAACAAACATAGTAAAAATGAAATATTTTATTAGTAATTAAACAAAAAAAAATCCTTAATATACAATATTTCGGGTTAATAATTTTAGAATAAAAGAAACAAAAAATGTTAAGAACTTATATTTATAATCAGGGTTCATAGAACTCCACCTGTTGTAATCCTCCATCGTGCCCCTCTTCACAAGTAACCGTGATTTCATTCAAGAGGTTTTTAACAGCCTGGCAATCGGAAGGCGGCCGCGGGACGGTTTCATCGGTGACCATGAACGTACACCTGTGCTGCTGCAGCTCGTTAGAAATTATTCCGTTCAGCCCCCAGCAATATATAAGAGCTGCCAAACGTTTGTTTAATTATTCCACTATTAACTTAATCACAAAGTACCCTCAAAGTGCTGATGTTATAAGAAAAACATTGTGTGTCACGACTCGATTTCACGCCGTTGTATACCTCGTTTCACGTAAGTGTGTTGGTCTGAACTATGCGCATGACGCTGCGCAAAACACTAAACACTCTTTTATTTTAATCAATTAATACTTCTATTATAGTTATAAATATCACATTCATGTGTTTTAATCACAATTTGATTGTTTTTTAAGGGTTTTAGTTGAATTCATACCGAATGTGTTTTACAAATAGTTGAAAACATTAATACTGAACCATTGTAATTGTTCGAAAATTCGTTATTATCGTTTCGGTGTGTGTTTATTTACCAAATAAGTGAAGTCAAAAATACAAATAAATTATAATTATCATATAACGGCTGTAAACATTCAATAAGATTATAACAATCTGTATTCATATCAATAAATTTAGTTTTTTAAATCTTGTTAACTCGACTGTATCATGCACAAGTTCGGACTCGCCTCGTGTTCGGACCACCACACTTACGTGAAACAGGGTATACCTTACAACAACGTAGTAAAACGTATCAACGTAGTATAACGGTACGATTTTTTATATTTTGCATCGCTCCACTAAGTATTTTAATATTGCCTATAACTTGACCCAAAAAACAGGCTATCCAACGAATGATAAATGTTTCAATTTTACTAATTACCCTCTACATACAAAGTTATAAATGAAACAAATTTTATCTCTATAATATTAAAATACATATAAACATAAACCTACTAGTAGTTCCGTTTGGTCTCCTGTAAACTAGAGTCGCTTCTTGAGTTTCTAGTGTAACAGATTGGTTGCTTCTCAGCTTGCTGCCCTCTACTTCGCTGACCAGCAGCCAGTAGTAGGCCGTGGGCTCTGGGTTAGCTTTAATTTTACACGTCAAGTTGAGACACTCATTATCTCCGATGCCATATTCTACAACATTTTCATCTTCACAATATGGTGGATCTAAAAATTAGAATTTGTTACTGTATAAGTATTATTGCGGTATGATATATATCTTTAAGGTAAGTAAGATTAGTGTAGGCACGACTTTTTGTAAGGAATTCACCATTAGAAATCTAAAATGAGTAAAATACTTAAACTAGACTACACCATTAAACAAGTCCTGGCCACGCCATTGTTTATGGTTTTATGTATATAGCTTTAGGATTTTAAAATATCATTATTAGGAAAGGTATATGCCCAGCAGTGGGTTTTTTATACGCTGTTACAATTACAGTATTTTATAATTGTTTTCTTAGAAAACATAATCGACTTTAAACAGAATTGTTGTTGTATTCATAGTCATACGATCCCAGTATTCGCGGGTCGTTTGGTCGTTTTCCATTGTTTATCTCCGAGGAACATTCTCCATTATTGTATGCTAACGCCTTCCTTTAAAGACATGTATTATGAAATGAAAATTACATTAAAATTGTGTAAGTATTTTTTGAGAATACCGTGGCTATACAAACATACTAAAAACTAACTGAAATTCAAAATATACTTTATTCAAGCATACTTTTTAAACACTTTTGGATCGTCAATTTATAATTTTTTTTAAATATAACGTTTTCCGGTTCGGAATGTAATATCTAACCGGGTAAATACGGATCAAATACAAACCCTCCCTTTTTTAGTCGGCTAAAAATACAAATTAAAAATCTCTTACACGTGACATCAACGACGACGGGCTCGCTGTAGGTGGAGCCCTCGTCGTTGGTGGCGGCGCACACGTACTCGCCCGCGTCGCGCTCGCTCACGTCCGACAAGCTCAACGTGGGCACGATCGCCTTTTCGGTCTCGTCTATATTTTTGATTACGATATCCTCCTATGAATAAAACACAATGTCGTGAGACTAATAATCTAAATAGGGCATTCAACTTTCATTTAAGATCCTACAAACGAGAATTGCTTAGTCTAACACATTATATTCACCATAAAAAAATGTATTTCTTTTTTATTACGTATAAGTTAGTTAAATATTTGAGTACTACTGCTCTCGTACCCCGTACACTATTAAAAAGAATTAGAAAAAACACAAACACTTTCTAGTAAACACACATTGGATGACTCCAATTGCGCGCGAAAGATAAAATATTTTAAAAAATCAGTTTTTTTTTGCGGAATGTGATGAGTTTGACTAATAGAACCTTTTTGAAGGACCTTAATTATATGTCGAACGACCTGTATACAATTAAACTGTATCAGCTCCATATATGTACATGAGATATATTTAAAGTAATAATGTAGAACATCACCTAAAATAATAATAATTATATAAAAAGTTCGATAGTCAAAACTTAACCCTAGAGCTTTTTATCAATAAATACAATTTGCTTTAAAAAAGGGGAACCAAAAGCAATTTCTTTAACTTAAATAACAAACTTATTACAGTTATTTTGACTTTAAAATCACTCTACTGAACCGTATTTGATAAAAATTCTATGGGAGCATTCGGAGAGAAACAAAAAAAATATTCATCAAAATTCAAATTTCCATCCATTTTCAAGTAATTGGTAAACATACATAATAAAGCACCCGACGACTTAAAAATCTCCTTTTTGGAAGTCAATTAAAATACGTTACATTTCTTTAAGAACTTAAAATCTATACTAATAATAAAATTCTAGAGGGTCGATGTCTGTACATGGAAGATATATGGAAAAAAAATCTTACTGGGGGCCTTTACCAACGCAATAGAACCCAAAACAAAGATTTTTAGAATTCTTATCTGTTTGTCTGTTTGTCTGTTTGTCTGTTTATCTGTGCGTTTGTGCACGCTAATCTCAGAAACGGCTTATCCGATTTAGATGCGGTTTTCACTAATATATTGTGGTAAGCATCACTTAACATTTAGGGTTTGTTTCATGTCAATCGGTTCATAAATAAAAAAGTTATGTCAATTTAAGGGTTCACGTCGAACATTATTTTGTACTTTTTACTAAATGCATGAAAGTACATACATATATACAGTACTTATATCAAAAAATACATTTTTAAATTTTTGTCTGTCAGTCTGTCTGCCTATCTGTTTGTTCCGACTAATCTTTAAAACGGCTAAACCAATTTTGATGGTACTTTTACTTGCAGTTAGCAAATGTTATAAGAAGTGACTTAGGCTTACTTCTATTTTAGATATTTTTAATCTATACATATAAAAAAAAATTCTAACGGGTCGCTGTCTGTACATAGAAGATATATTAAAAAAAAAAAAAAACAAATTATTTGGGCCTTTACATACGCAATAGAATCCAAAACAATAATTGTTAGAATTTTTGTCTGTTTGTCTGTTTATCAGTGCGTTTGCGCCCACTAATCTCAGAAACGGCTTATCCGATTTAGATGTGGTTTTCATAATTATATTGCAGTAAGGTTCACTTAACATTTGGTGTTTATTTAATTTCAATCGATTCATAAAAAAAAGTTATGTCAATTTAAGGGTTCACGTCGAACAGTATTTTATGCTTTTCACTAAATGCATAAAAGTATATACATTACTTACATCAAAAAATCAATTTTTTAATTTTTTGTCTGTCAGTCTGTTTCTTACGACTAATCTCTGAAACAGCTGAATCAAATTTGATGGGACTTTCACAAGCAATTAGGGAATGTCCATTAATCACGTGAGGTCCAGAAAGGGAGAGGAGATGGAAGAAGAAATTCACGAAATATTACAAAGTCTAAAAAGTTCTTCAAAACATGACGTATTTAATGGCTAATATTATAAGGATTAACTTTAGCTACTTTTTTTAATATGTTTATTTTAATGAATAAGTAAAAAAGAGAATTACGCGATAACAAAATATTGTAGAAACCAATAAAATAGTGAACAATTTCCGATTTAAGAAGGGAAGGTATAAAAATAAATAAAATTGATGTCTGTTTGTAATTTTAAATAAATGCATATTAAAGTATACACGGTACTTACAACAAAATTACCAATCTTAAAATTTTTGTCTGTCTTTCTGTCACTCAATTTTTTTCGGATAATATCTGAAACAGCTGGACCGATTTTGACGAAACTTTCACTGCTGAAAGCTAATGTAATAAGGAACAAAATTGAAACCAATGAAAAAGTAAACAACATCTAATTCAAATATGGAAGATATATGTATATTATATAAATATAATAATTTGGAAAATAATATATTTACTGGGTAAATTTTTTTACTGGATATGATAGACCAAATCCGAAACTATAAACAATAGCGAAAAATAATTAAAGAAGTAACAGAGCCGATTTTAATAAAAACTAAAACTATTTCATTAGTTTTTTGAAAAATAAATTCTCCTAGCCAGAAACGAACACGTTGATTTTGGAAAAAATTAACATTCTGTATGATTGCATCATCTGATACTGTCACATTATAAGAATCAACTTCAGAGAGGTATTATTATATAGTTAACTGCAACAAAAAGAAAGGGCAAATTTTTTACAGAATTCTATCAAATTCATACATTAATTAAATCTTTTGTAATTCTTCAAAAAAACGATCATACCTAAAAGTGAAATTTTTAAATTATAACGGGATGTTGTAACACTAATAGCGGGTGAGTACAATAGCCGAGTCCAGTGAAATGTAGATTTTCAATAAATTGATTCATCTTTTTAGGAATTATCTAAACCTACTTAGGTAACGGAGTAGGTGACGGGGACCAAAACAAACGTCACATTGTATCTACTTTGTATAGCTCACATAGAAAAAATAGACAAACATAAAAGAAGTTACTGTGAGTTATTCATTTTATATATTTTTGATATTCTTTACACTCTTCCTTGCTTTAGTAGGTGACTAGCATTTTGATGCAAATAAACGAATCGTTCGAAGTTATGCAGACTTTTTTTCTAAACTTACCGGGAGCCGTGATTTAACCCACATATTTGATATGTATATTTAATATATGTAGAATCGATTACTTAACTTCTAATTTATGTATAGATTTAATGTTATTTTGTTAAAAAATAAATCTTTTCCTAAAACTTTCCAAAAGTTGATTCTTACAAGTGACACTATTAGGTAGGTGGTGCAATAATACAGAATGTATTTTTTTTTAATTAGTGGGTTTAATTCCAGGTCAGGAGAATCATGAAATTAAAAAAACTTATGATGCAGTTTTAGATTTCTTAAAATCGGACACGAGACTCCTTTAAGTATTTTTCGCGAGTCCTTAAAGTTCCGGATATGGCCTATCAAGCCCAGTTAAAAAAGTCACCCGATATATATTACAAGGAAAACCTCGGCGAGAATATACTGGTATACAGTCGAAATTTTAAAGACTAGCACAAAACACTTTTCTTCAACATTTATAGTGAAAACCGTGGAGGAATATCTGAATTAGTCTGCTTATAAATACAACCAGAAAGTTCCCAAATCCAAAGTAAGAAGCTCCTTTCTTGAGCAGCACCGCAGACTATTATAACCTTGCTTTGCAGGAGACATGCCAAGCATTCTGTAATCCACGCGAACGAAGTCGCGGGCACAGCTAGTTCATTAATAAAATCAAGATTACCTCATGAAACCAAATCAACTGATACACGGAGGGATTCGCCAGGTAACTGCAGTTCATTGACACGTTCGATCCCTTCACTACCGATATCGTATTGTTGTCCAATTCCTCTTCTACGACGATTTGTAAAACCGGCGGATCTGTAAATGTTAAATGAGTATTAAAGTTATAAAACGGTTGATAACTTAATTATGTGTTTTGTTATGGTATCTTTTCAAGTTGTACTTATACGCACTACAACTTTACGTTGTGTAGTGTTTTGAATTATCTAATTGTTACAATTATTTCTTCATACTTTTCAATATATGTACTAAATCCCTTTTTATTAAATAGTGCCCTCTGTCCAGTATATTATATCCTACAACTATTATGAATATGAAAGTTTTTGAGGGTGGATGGATGTTTGAATGGGTGTTTGTTGCTGGAGATAGAGGGTGCGTACTGACAAAATATAGTTACCAACTGATCAAAGAGTTTTTTTGTAGTTTTTCCTAACAGGGACATGGCCTAATACTCACAGAGCACAGTGAGCGGCAGGGCGGCGGCGCATATGAACTGCTCGCTGTCGCGGCGGTGCGCGGGCGCGCAGCACGTCACGCGCGCCTCGTCGTGCTCGTGCGACACGCTCAGCTGGATCTCGCTCACCACCAGCCGCTGCGACGCCTCGATCTATACATTCGATTACAATCTTTCAAACGATTATACGATCCTTTTCTCGTAACAGTCCGTTCACACTATATACGTTATGGTAAGAATATGTTGTAAAAGTGTATATAGAATCTGGGACTTTGATAGAGTTGTCTATTATTAGACCTGTTGTACAAATTTATATAATAGAGAAAAATTAATTAAACAAAAAAAAGAGGAACACAAAAACAACATTATTATACATAGATGATAATAAAAACCAAATTTATCTGAAGCTCGTCAACGACAACTGCTGCAAACGTTCATGGCGGTGGTTACTTAACACCCGTTTGACTTCGATTTAAAAAAAAACACAAGCAACAAAAAAGCTGTTACACGGTGTCTACCGTAGTGTTCTGCTCCAAGTTGACTAGCTGCGAGTCATCCAGGCGCCACACGAGCGCAGGCAGCGGGCGCGCGCCCAGCACGCGGCACTGCAGCGACAGCGGCGCGCCCGCACGCACGCGCCCCGCGGACACGCCCGCCGCGCCCGCCACGCGCACCGACACCAGCTGCGGGGGTACTGCGAGAGTTATGTGAATCTATTATGTTATAGTTTGCGTTCTTCTAGGTCATATAATCTATATATTTGTGGCACACTCTGGTATAGTGGTACTGAATGGGCCACTAACGCCGTCGGTTGCGTGTTTGATACCCGATCGGGGGAGGAATTTACATTTTTTATAAAAATTGGTTACTACGTCTGGGCGTTTGACCTTGTGCCTCTCCCTACTGTGCCTCGGATAGCATGTAAAGCTGCCGGTCCAGTTTGTTATTGCAATCACCTGATCGCACTCTTAATAAGGATATTATTCTAGTCTAAATAATTTCTGGCTTGCCCTCAGGGGTTGCGGTCGTCAGAAGGCAGTCGCACTGTGTAAATTTAGTAACTTGTAAATATAATGACTACGAGAATAATAAACAGACTTGGTATAACAGAGAAAAATGCTTATTAGTGGAGCCACTGGTGTAGTCTTTCCTTGACAAAGAGTAAAGCATATATGAGATTTTTATAATACTGATAATAGATTAGCAAATTCCATAGACAATATTATAAAGGCTGTATTCCGAATAAATTGAAGAACACTCGAGGGACTGTTCGGCTTTGCATACAGACATACTTAAAACTGATGTAATATGGATATACATACTTTAATAATTTAATTTCAGTTGTATAGTTATATCTTGCTGTATTTGCGATCATTTGTTTCGCGAATATTTTTAACGACACAGAAAACGAGGAATAGAAAAGGCAAAGCGATTAAAGAACATAAGACACAAGACACAGTGAAATTAAATAGAGCTCCATACTCTCGTAGCCTATAAATATTTCAAAGTTTAAAAGTGACTTTTACTCTGAAGAAGAATCATATAGAGCTTTTTAGAATTTCTCGTGACATCTGCAGATTTTTCCTTGGTTATTTACTCCTTTATGTTTTATCTATTTATAAATTGTACAAATTTAATTATATTTAAAATTGTAATGACAAGCATCTGAATCTGATATTTAGTTCTTTTTCGAACTTAACAGTAGGTAGACAAAACTTAGAATTTAAAATACTTAGGAGTCGCCGTCATAAGTTTTTCTTTATTAAATGTTATGGTAAATAAAAATAATGTAAAGAACTCAAATACTTCTTAGAAATTCTTAAAAAATAAGAAAGGAGGTGAATTTTCATCGTTCGCTTCGATGACTTTAGATAACATGATGAGATAACTCAAAACTCGACTGCAAATCTCTTAGTTTATCTTTTTTTTCAAAATTTCACTTGAATGTTAAATTTATTAATTATAGTTAAATTGTGTAAAAAAATATTTTATGTATTAAACAGTAAAGTTTCATAGAAATGAGATGTAAAAGCAAATATTTCGTTTTCTTTTATACTTTTTCTATATCATTAAAGATATACAAAGAGGCGCTGATAGTTTTCCCTTCTATTTTTATTAAACAAGATGTTCAGCAATCGCTTTACCATTAACACTGATCATTAATCGGTTCCTAAGAGAAGGCATTTTGTTCTGAAGAAGATACAAAAAGAGCGAATTGCTTCTGTGAATAATAAAGGTTATAAAAATATATCCTTTATGCAAAACATTTGAGATATTTTTTTTAAGTGCTCTGCATGGATTAGGGAAATTTCTTTTTGTCCAAATTAAGCGGAGCTTGTTTCAGACCTTAGATCAGAACAAAGCCAAATGCAACCAAACGAGTATGTAACAGGCACAGTAGACTTACATTCGACAGAGTTGATCATATCTTACTGAGCAATTAGCTTAGTCACTATGGAGTAGCGGACTTTTTACCAATTTTTTTAGAGTCCAGCGCACTTTGGTATAAGCTGGTGGACTACAAACATTGCCTTTTGACTCACTGTTATGGCGTCAAATGTCAGTGTGCTTTGATATTTGTGATGTGTAGATATATAGTAATTCGTCAACACGCCATGGATCTTGCAAGACTTGAAACCTAATATTCTAGAGATCTATCCTAGAGAGAGGAAGGGTGCGTACTAACAATATATAGTTACTATCTGATCAAAGAGTTTTCTATAGACAAAATATAGTACTATTTACTTTTATGATACATTACTAACATTAATAATAAGTTGTGATGTATTATTTCTTTACATCATGTAGTTTCATTTTTTTTGAGTTCGAGAATATTCTCGTGATATCACAATATAGAAATTTTTTCCATGTTATTAACATAATTTTGCTACAAAGTTTTCTTTTTACTTTCATTTGCCCAGCAAAGCAAGCTGGGTTGAAAGTGTAAGTTATGTACATACTTATTGATATATATATATAAAACCGTATACTATATTTTTACTAAACCTTTAAAAACGTGTTATAACATATATCGTAAGTATGCGTAAAAAAAATAAAAAAACAAGACTTGTTAAAACCAAGTTTATTGAATGAAATTTATCATAACATATTATCTATGAATTATACGTACTACTATGTATATCTTTATAATGATGATTTGACTTAAATTCAGGAGAAAGATTTTTTCTTTTCATGTGCATCTTCTTGGGAACCGCGACACAATTTTAGCTCTTGGAAACTTAATGGAGCTAGGCAGAATTTTAACCCGCGATCATCGGTTAAAATTACCATGTTCTATCCACTTAGTGATAATGTCATAAAATATTAATAAAATAGTTGTTTATTTTTTTCAGAAATCACAGATTATGAATCACAGACTTATAAAACCAAATTTTAATTACTAACTTGGCTAACTCCTCACACAGATTTTGATGACTTCAATACTATAAATACTACTTAAGAATGAGTTTTTGGATTACTTACAGTACATATCAATAGTAACGTCAATGGAAAGTGGTGGCGTCTTCTCGTTATTATTAGCGAAGCAAGTGAGCACTCGGCCATGGTCTTCTCTGCGTAACGGGCCGTACATTAGGTCACTGCGCACGCGCTGCTCCGAAAGTGTCGTGATACGCGAGGTGTCTTTGAGCAAACGTTGATTCGTCCACCAAGATGGAGAAGGTGGAGGTTTACCTTAAAAAATAATTTTCAACATTTTACACTTTTACTTCAAACATTACTATTTTTATATAAGTTTTTTTATAAGTGACTAAAATTGAAAAAAACATCGACAATCTATTAATTGAGACCATGTCAACGAGCACCAACAAGATACCTGTACTATAAGTTGTTTAGGAGATGTGTGTCCTGCTGATCCTGGATGCAGTATCAAACCAAGAATTCCATAATTTAGCATAGTTGTTTAGGTCACCGTTTATGTTACATATTTACCGGTGCCATAGACAGACACACATAGCGCTCAAACATATAACAGAGGAAACTTATAAAAGAGGAGCTTTTTGCGTCGGGGGTATAAATTAAAATAATTCGGTTAAACAAAATATTACATTCTGATTTTACTTTGGATTTAACGTTTACATTATCCAGAAACCTTTATATATAGCTAATTATTCGTATAAAACGATTTTTCATACCTCCAAATGAAACACAAAAAAGATGAATCGTGTCGCCAACGTAATAAGGGCCAATGTTTCTGCTTGTGTTAGACCCAAAGCTTGCCGTGGTCACGCGCGTTCCATTCTCGTGTATAACCCACAGTCTTTGCGGTGGCTCTGTGTTGATTCAAAACATAATTATCAAGAACTTGCTGTCCATTGCGGTTTCATTCGCGTTTATGGTTTCTGCTTCGCTCCTATGAGTCGTAGCGTAATGTAATATAGCCTATAGGCTTATATAATATATAATATATATATATATATATATAATAAATAAACTATTTAACACAAAATAATTTTTAAATTTGAACCAGTAGTTCCTGAGATTATCGCATCAAACAAACTCTACAGCTTTATTATATTAGTATAGATTTTAAACGAATTGTATACGGTACGATTTATGTCTGCTTATATTTACATTTACATACCAATAGTATTACATATATGTGTTTAGTGTTACAATTATATACAGCAGATATAGTTTGATGATTTAAATGAAATTATTATTTTAGAATTAAATTTATTGTTTAAAACTTTATTACAATAAAGTGTATTGGACCATCTTTCTTAATTACAAAGCAGTTACCATATTTTACTTTATCATGTATTATACTTTTAAATAATATATCAATTTCAATGAACAGTATTTAATGCAAAGAATCTAGACACACGGCAGAGTTCGCCAAGCAAAGTGGAGACACCGGCTACAGGCCTCATCCTATATTATATTTTAACTCTCCAATCATAAATACGAAAGATTGTTTTGTATACCTATATGTGGATGGATCCTACATATGGATGTACTTATTTCAATTAAGTAAAGCTCGTTATCAGACTTAAAAATTATTTTTATATGTTACTATTTTAGGCATACTTAAAATAAATGTTAATGACGTAATATTTACAACAAGTAATTGTTCGTAAATGAAGTGAATTGTTCCGGCCTGTCAGCTTCCTCATTAGCCCGCGCACCAATTAATAGAAGCCGCGAGCGCGCTATTTCACTATAAAGGTAAACATTTGCAATTCAACTTTCCGCAGCCGTTTACTTTTATTGTTTAATAAAAAGAATACAGAAATATTCTGATAAAACAAAAAAAGTTTTTATAGTTATGGCGTATACATTATATATGGATATGGCCTTCCACGCCAAGTTAAGAAATTCATTCTGTATATACTTATATAGATATTATGCCGATGCAGCTTTCCTCAAATAAACTTTCCAAATTATATTTGTTAGTCTTCAATAATTAAAAAAAAACTTATCTTGTGAATGTATTATATTATATGTTACTTAATTAAAAAGAAAAGAATCTACATGAATTCATTTAAGCATTACCTATTGTAAGTGCATGTCTTCCTTAAAATAAAAATATAAATTACTTCTCGAATATTTAAGTCAGCGTAAGATGACTTACCAATAACGATTAATTGCGAGTATGTCTTGAGTGTGGGGCTATCATTGAAGTTCGCGTGGCATTGGTAGAGGCCCGCGTCGGAGACGCGCACGCTGAGGATCTGCAGTTTGTCTAGACCCTCGCTGTCAGACGCCACCAGCCGGTACCGACCTCCCGAAGACATCACACTGCCATCACCGCGGAGGTCTCGACTGCTGGTACAAATATGATTACGATTAAAATGTTATTTTTATTTATTTATTTTACTTGACACTTAACAATAATGTGCAACAAAGAATTAGTTTATATAATTGTGTTCAGAAAAAAACTGTTCGGTCTAAAATTATCAACTAGGACTTTTTCGATTTTTTGATAGTTACTTTGGGTTTTTTCAATCGACTTCAAAAAGGGGGAAGTTCTCAATTCGTAGTGTGTGTTTCCTTAATGTTTGTTACCTCAGAGCTGCGTCACTTCTTAACCGATTTTAAAAATTATTTTTTTATTTTCATCAAAATCAGTCTAGTAGTTGTTTTAAAATTAAAATAATTGGTCTAATTTTGCCGCCCACGTAAACAAAATTGCGTATTTTGCTTTTGAAGCCGGTTACTTTTTATTTTTAAAAGTCTTATTATATATTTTAATTTTTTTCCTACGCCACTATTGAGACAAACAAATGAAAAATAATGAAATCGGTCAAGCCATTTCCGAGTCTTTGCAAGACTAACGTGGACTAACTTCATGGCGATTGATGATGTACCTATATAGATTATTAAAATGGAAGTAACGTTTTTTAATAAATAGATATTTACAGAAAAGCTATCAATTTTTTTTTTGAGACTGAATAATTAGAAAATTCGAGTACAAAACAATCATGATGGAAACATTTTCAGCAATTTAGTTGTCATAATAACTAGAATGTCAGTAGGTTTGTAGGTAGGGTCCATACGTTTAAGGTCACAAATCATTTTTCAATTAGTAACGCTGGGTAGCTAAATGATGTTCTGCGTACTTTGACTAAGCAATTTAAATTTGAGTTAATATTACATAAAAAATATATAGATATATCGTAATATGCTTATTAATTTAATTCTATCTATGTATTTATATACCTTTGAATCTACACGACTTAAAAAAATGGCAATTGACTTCAAACTGCGTATGTAATTTTGTTTACTTGAATGATATCGCTACTTATTTCAGTTATTTTGATTTTAAACCCAAATTACTGAACTGATTTTCACGAAAATTCAGTAAGACCAATATTAGAGTATATCCTTTAAAATAAAAATATATTTTAGGTATTTACAAAAAGCCGCAAGTGTACCATAAATAATTTGTAGTTTTGTCTTGATTCTTGATTGTAATTTTACAAGTATGATTTTTAAAACTGGTTCAATTATTTATTAAGCAACGACTATTTTCTACAATAGTTCAATATTCTAGACGTAATTAGCAATAGAATTTTCGGCCACATTTTAATTCACATTAACCCTAATTTTATATTCTAAGATGTCGATGTTTTTTTCTTAGGCTAATTACTATTAATGTTATTATAACGTTGTCCGAAATTAATATGAATTTCAAGATTATTATGAAACTCACGCGCGAAGAGACGTGCAACTTGCTAATGCGATTATGTACAAATATTTAAATGATATTGACATCCTTAGTATCCATCCTAATATTATAATTGCAAAAGTAATTCCGCCTGTCTATCTTTCTGTCAGCATGTTACGTGTTTTAATTTTGGTATCGAGATATATTGAACCTTGGAATATTGACCTGTGCTTTTCAGCATAGGTTAATATTGGTTGCGAAAATAAAGTACAACTTTCTATGCGGACGAAGTCTCAGGAATCATTTAGTCTATATAAATAAAAATTCAATGCACTCTGAAACCATTGATCGGATTGTGGTGAATTCTGGCTCTAAAATCTATATATTTTTGTTGGCATTGCAACGCATGCCGAGTACAGTTAATAATTTAAAAAAATACTCGTTGAACCTCATTATTTCGTTATGTAAATTAGAATTTAGTTACACACAGATTAATAATTTGTAGAAATAATCACCTGTAAAAAGCAGTTGTAGAGCCGTTTCGGTACCATGCTAAAATATTAAGTTTGTCATCTTCCTTCTCGGGAGTCACTTTGCACGGCAGCTCAGCACTGTGTCCTAGAACAGCTTCCACTAAAACCAGAACAATAATGACAATAAAATATCGTGGTTAGTACTGAATGTCTACATACTACGGTATTTGCTTCAAAAATTAATAACTCATGTATTTGTTTAACAAGTTAAAGTATATTATAAAACTATTTTTGCTATTTAATCAGTAAGATTCAACGGTTTTTTTCCTTAAACACTTACATATTGATCTATTAAATAGAAGCAGCGCTAGATATCCATAATATAAAAGTTAGGCCTATATTTATAGTTCATACTTAGGTAAAATTCATATAAATAAAATATTTTACATAAATGAGAATCGATCTTGCGATCGAAGCCACTGATACTCAAACCATTGATAAATGAACTAAATACTGAATTCACTTTTACGCTGTCGTTAATTATTCTCATATTGCGAGTATTTTCATTTACACATTTCAGAAAAAGGTGTCAATCCTAACATACAATCAAATAGCGCCAAAGAGATCGAACAGGTCTATTTACAGGATGCGAAGATTACTTTTGCGGTCATTCGCGTATTTGTGTTGAAGAAGTATTGTTGTCGAGGTTGAGGTTTTGCAAATGTCAGAATTGTGAATATAATAATACGTAATGCACGATATTATATATTTCTGTATATTATTTTATCAATTACTTTAAGATTTGTTTGTGTAAATATACTCATTACCTACTTGTTATTTTATTTCTAATAACGTTGGTTAATAAACTCTTGTATTGTATTGTCCTAGTATTCGCGCTGAAAATGATTTTGTTCCTACTTTTTTTATTTTCGAATATAATAAGCACTTAAATATAAGAAACATTCACACATTCTTTTAATTAGTTACTTTTTTGTATATATAATGACAAAAATCTAAACACTGTATAAAAAACAATAAAATTAATATTAAGGTATTACCTAAGCCTCTAGTTTCAAATTAATTTATTTATCAGCCATAAAACACAAATAAAGCATCTTACCTGTAATAACATCCTGAGCATTTAAACTTTTAAGTAGCACAAAAGTTACAAGGAAAAAATAAAAATCATACATTTTAACACTATGAAAAACTTAAAAAAAAAATTAAACGTAATGTAGTTTGTTATACGCAAAATTGAACATATTATTAGAAGTCGAAATTGTCGTGATTCGGCGCGAGCATCGCTCGAGTGGGCGAGCAGCGGACACGCGTTTCAATTGGCGCGTTAGGTTGCAATAAACGATGTCGTCGGTCCAGGGAGTCAGG
This sequence comes from Hypolimnas misippus, assembly GCA_037950945.1. Lineage (NCBI taxonomy): Eukaryota > Metazoa > Arthropoda > Insecta > Lepidoptera > Nymphalidae > Hypolimnas > Hypolimnas misippus. The sequence goes on from JBBEEQ010000024.1 coordinate 7,504,413, forward strand.
ACTCCTCTACCGGCGAGCGCCTCCGGGTCGCTTCCGGAGCGCCCGGCCGTGACGTCACGCCCGCCCGCCGCACCGCTCAAACACTGCCCGGCTGCCTCATCGTTTACCTTACACTTTTTAATTGATGAGGTCGAAACAATTTCGATTTGGGTCAGTTCGGTTGGATTTACTTATTGTTGTCGGTTCTTTTTTGAATAATTTCGAATTTCCGATTTGTCAATTTAAGCAATTTCCTGTTGTTTTTGGTTCAATATCACAGCGTATCATCACAAAAAAAATGTAGCTTTGAATACTATCAGAATATTTATTTTTAAAATTATTTTTAAATAAAAAACTCCGGAAACTAACAAAGAAATTATTTAATTATAAAAATATAATTTACATATAGGTAATAGAAAAAAAAAGGATTTATTGTATAAAGAAAACACGTATTCTGCGTACAATAACACTTTTATTTTTTTAAATAGCGAGATTTGTATTATGACACCGAAGAAAAATGACTACATGATATAACTTTCTTGTTTAAATTTGCCTTAACTACATTTAAAAATAATAGTTCTCAATCATATTCAGTAAGAAATATATCATTATTCATATATCTTTCTTTTGTTCGACTTATTGTAAGTAGGGACAGTAACTGGAACTGGGTTGCATGTGTAATATTTCTAAAGTTGCTTCAAAGATTTAATAAAGAAAAAAGATAACACTCCTATGATTGCACTACCGAATGTTCCAACTATAATTTTCTTTGCTTTCTTGTTTTTTGAATTATTCGATATTACCTATAAGAAATACAGTTTAATACTTAGCATGTAAAATAGTTTTTAAACATCACATAAAAGTTTCTATTATCATATTAAAAAACTAACCTTGATATGGGTGTGTAAAGTAATGTCCATTGAATTTAAAATGCTTGTCATATTGCTTAGCGTAGATATAGCAATATTTGAGGCATATTTGTCCTTATAAATTAAACAGTTTTCTACTTTTTTCTTTTTTAGGGCTAATCTGTTTGTCATCATACTTAAATAAATTCTGTAAAGATGTTGAGAACTTTCTTCCAGGATATCAATAATATCTAAAATATCTAAAGTGCTGTTTGAATTTCTGCAACAAATAACTACGTATCAATTTAATATTTTATAAACTTTCAGAATTTTGTTTATTCTTTACAAATATTATTTCTGTAGACATCTTTTCACATTAAATGAAACAATTATATTTGTAGGTAGTTAGTACATACGTATGAACTTCCTCGTAAATAGGCAAATTCTTTACTTCATCTATTAATTTAACTCTTATGTTAGGGTCATCCACTCCCAATTTAACTAAGTCTTCATCAGATAATTCCATTAAAGTACATTGCCCGATGTTGTTATTCCTTTAAAAGCAGAGTACTAGTTAAATCAAGCTAATTTTAAATAACTTTAATATTTCACGTCGAAAATTATCAGAACCTAAATATATCGATAAATCTTTCTGCGCCTATACCAATAAGTACTGCAGTCATTGTAACGTCGAATCCTGTAGGATCTATTAAATTTGCGGTAGGTAATTTAGATACTAATTCACTTTCGTTATCCATATTAAAGTTTAGCAAAATGTTTTCGTAATTTTCTAATATATTTGTTGTTTATTAATAAAATTGCAAAGTTAATTTGAGTGTCATTTGTAAATAAAACAAACATCAAAAGAGCTGTCAAGTTCAATTAACTATCAAAATAAAATGTCAATGTTATGACCAAAAACCGATTTTAATCCTAACGATCTTTTGAAATCGGGTTAGCTTACATTTTAGGATTTAATGGGTTTTTAGTTCCAAAGTACAATAATTAATGAAACTATGTATTATATGGCAGTCGTATCTTGGCCACAATGAACTTCGTGCAAGTGTTTGCGCAATAGCGTTTTTAGGAATCAGATAGAGCTGTACCTTAAATAAAGCATAAGGTCCTTTGTATGGTCAATTATTGTATTCCATAACTTTCATGTCGAAATTATGCAGAAATATTTAATTTTGTTTTAAAATGAATGCAGTAAAATAAATAATAAAACATATTTATTAAATATAATATTTCTTTTTCTAAATTATGGTATACCTTGTGGTAATCTATAAGAACAACGTGTGAACAACGTGTTTTGTTTAATCAATTTTATCGAAAATAATATTATAATATTAAATTACGATTTAAGCAAACTAATTCAAGTTTATAATTATTGATTAATAATACATAATTTTATAAAAAAAGAAGAAATATATATTACTTGTTGCGTAATAAGTTTTATTAAAAACAATATAATTAAGATTTTTTTTATTTAATAAAAATTAAATTTATTGTTATTTCCTAAAAATAATAATGTCAGAAATCGTTGTCTTAGATTTTCGCGATTATTATTCATTGAAATAAAACTATTTTAAACGGATTTAAATCGCGTATATTAATTATTTTTATCATCCCGACGTTTCGAGCACTTTGCAGCGTTCGTGGTCACGGGTAGACTAAGGTGACATTTCTCTATTTGAGGTTTTAGAAAATATTATTTACAACTACCGCCAACGGTTTCTTAGATGGTATCTTGAATAACGTTCCGGTTGCACGCAGAAGGCACTAACTGTATGTTTTGGTCTTGCAGTCTGTTGGACTTGGGATTTTAAATTTTTAATAAGTGGATCCCAGGTGTTCGAAAGTCTCCAACCATCTTCTCTATTGAAGTTTGGATGTTTTTGAATTTCAATAGCCTCGCGTATCATTCTAGGAATGAATCTGTGTTCTCTAGCGAGGATCTGTGGTTTATCAAATCGGATCGGTGACCACGAACGCTGCAAAGTGCTCGAAACGTCGGGATGATAAAAAAAATTAATATACGTGATTTAAATCCGTTTAAAATAGTTTTATTTCAATGTCAGAAATCGCTATGTCCTTCTTAATAATAACTTGAATGTATATAATTATGACTATTCACAATCATGTTTTTTTCAAATAGTTGGTATTTAATTTCTTCTTTTATTGTATAATAAATAATCGATTGAATAAAAAAACAGTCGTCGATTTATTGAATAACAACATGGCGTTGCACATCTCAAAAAATTCGGAGAGTCTATGTTCAGATTGGCCTTCACTCTGCGGCCTTATTATGTAATAGTTATTAACGGTTATCGGGTTTCAAATTATCAATGAACAATCATTGTAATTCTTTATGTCCTTAAATTATTTTGGTTTTACAAGCTTTTATTTAACTTGCAATGTACTCGTATGTCTGAGTGGAACTTAATTTTGAACTAGTTCTTTTTAACCAATTGAGCTGAAATTTTGTTTATACTGTTATGTTATCTCTGGGGTTCTAGTTACTAGTTTATTCGTAATTATGAATATATTTCTGAGAGTAAAGACGAGCAATCTATCCTAGAGAGAGGGAGGGTGCGTACTGCCGATATATAATAATAACTAACTGATCAACGAGCTACCATAGACAAAATACAGTATTATTTACTTTTATGATATATTCCTAACAATACGTTTAATTTGGCTGACAATTTATGATAAGGTATGACATCACCTTAAATCCAACATGGCGGCATACCCAATATGGCGGACTAGTTATTTTTATTTTTAATTATTTTTAAAAACCAAGCTTTTATTCAACTTATAACGTCATTACACAATTTATATGACATAAAAGCTTGTTGTGAGATTTAAGTACGTAGCACACCCGCGTACGTAGGTTTATGTTTATCTATGGACTTTCACTTCGTTTACTTATTTATTATATGGATGCAGATAAGCAATAATGTGTCAACCCACAAAATGTCGAATTCGGAGATATTGATGTATTTTGATAATGCGTCACCTTTTTAACATTATGAAATATAATTTAAAGTAATCGAAACTAAATAAGTACGGAAAAAGTTTCTTAATTTAATGCAAAGGCAAAAAATTGCAAAATATGGAACGCACTTGTAATACGAGAGTAATTAAGTTAAATTCTTTGGTTAATGGCTTTTAGTTGTACCAATTAGACACTTTTATTTCTAAAAGTCCTAGATAGAAAGTTAAATATGGATATTTATTTAAATACGAGGTATAGGAGGAAGATGGATAGGGTATCCCAATAAAAGTAATCCAATGCAACGGAAATCTTCGAGAAGATTCCTGATTCCTGAGGGGGAGATCGCATTATGTGGAGATTTATACCACTAAAACCCCTGGGATGGAGAGGTCTCGGGATCGCTTGCGCATGCGCATCTGCTGCCCCTCCCTTGTGACGTCGCTCGTGGCGTGGAAGAAGACTTTGAAACATGATGTCACCAATTGCTCCACCACTCTGGTGCTCAATTTTTAAGGCTAATGCCTGGTCCACTTTTTTATATCTATGTAACTAATTTCGTTCTTTTCTACTATTGTCAGTTTTTGGACGTGTTAGCTCAATCCAATCTATATGTCTATGACAAAAATGTTACAATAGTATGTAATACTATTTATATTTCAATTTTGTTTTACTATACACATATCTTTTAAGTTTATTTTTAGATTATTACCGAAAACAAATAACAATTCAATCACTTTATAGTGATCAACGCCATCCTGTCGTCATCAATGTAATTAAGAATTAATTAATTAATTTTATTTAAAACAAAAAGCAACATTAAAACAATATTTTTATTTACTTATTTATAATAGTTATGTCAATACCACTTAAAATTACTTATTATTATATTTAAGGAATCAAGACTAAGCTTAACTAATTTTATAATAATTAAAATAAAATAAATGCATTTTTGGCATAAACAAATTTTGCGTGTTTCACAAATATTTCGTTTATGTTATATTCTCAAACATAATAGGATTATTATTTCAGACATAAATTTGCAGCTTTGACAAAATTAAAGTTTAAGTTTCTCATTAGCGCAAGTTTATAAATTTTATTTAAGTTCAGGAGATAAATTATCTACAATTGCCTTCACAGCTTGCCATGTCTCGCGAGCCGTGGACACTATCTGTGACCCGGGGAGCAGGAAACCGTATGGACCAAATGAATCTCTAAGGTCAACGTGATAGGAGAATTTAATACCAGCGCGTGCTTTTGCCCAGTCGTGAGACATCCCTGAAGCCGGTTGACGGATTTGTTCTGCCGTTCCCACCTACAAAAAACATTTTTCTATTTTATAATAATTTATCTTATTAATAAAAAAAATATATTTTGTAACCCAATAAATAAAATAAATAATTCATCAAATAATAATTAACCTCGCATTTAAATAAAGTATCAATCTATATTTAAATTTTTTATCTAGGACTTTCAGAAATAAAATTGTGTATCCACTTTTTAAAAATTACATATTTCAAATAAATTGCCTTCCTGTACCTGATACTTCGTCCCATACATGTCAGCAAGAGCAGCGGTGGCGAGTTTACCCATATCCATCAACATTCCATCATCAGCAAATGTTGTGTGCGCATGGGAGCTTGGTAGGAGCCATGCTTGCGAGTACGCGTGCAAAGATAAATAAACCTGCAATTAAAATATCCACATAATACATCTTTTATGTAAAGGAAAAGTAATTCGAAAGTTACATAGGGCCATAAATTCATGTAGCGTTTTATAGCTATCACATTTATTGATGCCATAAAATATGCTATGAAAGTAAGTTTTATAAATAGAGGTCCGATTATGCGACTACATTTTCTAGTTTTTCATACCGGCACGTTGTAACTTTGCTTTATTGGAGATAAGATTTGTTTAGGAGATTTTAACAAATAACAATATAGCAAAGAAGTTGTTGAAAGTTAAGTAGAAAATGTTTTGAAAGTAACGATGTGGGCAAATACCGTATTCCGTCACAATTTCCCGAGCAATATGCGGTCTACCTCGGTTTTAAGCGCGTGATAAATTGCCACGCTAGCGGTTTTAAAAATTATATCTCTAACTTCGTTGTTGCCTTTTGAGTAATTACAACAATAACAAATTTTTTATCTTATTAGCAGTCGTCTAAGTTACATAATTGAAGAGAATTTTATCACGACTCTAAATAGCGTATCAAAAGCTTAACTGGTTCGTATTTTTAGTGTGTCCGTCCTAGCAAGTCGTTTTCCCCACGCAATGCTCACATTAAGTGGTCAATTATATGACTTGGATTCTCGCTTACATATTATACCTACATTACATATAATACCTTCATTACATATCATACATACATTAGAATTAGAACCTACAAACAAGAAAAGAAGATTGCGTTAGTTTTCCCTGTCTTAAAAAAATGGTCTACGTACATTTGAATTACGCACTTTTTGTTTTAAAACTTTTACTTGCGACTTTACTTGGGTTAACATCTATTCATTTTTATGCCAGATGTCCGCCTAAAATTATATTTCTGGCCGGTATGATACATGCGTTACCGACTGGAAGTTAATTGAAATATATCTACATTTTTCGCGCAAGTACAAATAATAAGGTGAAAAAGTTTTATTGTAATCCGTTAAACAGTATGACAGTGCAAAATACAAACAAAGAAAAAACCAATGTTTTTTTTTTTTAAATATAAAACACGAGAAATTAAACGACTTGGTATGACATGGATCTAACAACTTTTTACGGTGGAATAACTGAGTTGCGAGACTTGGGTGTTTTTTACAAGTTATGTTTTTGATGGCGTTAGATATACCCGGTTCCGGAATTAAGATTCTATATATTACATAATTATATACATTCAAATTATTTTGTTTAATTAAAATTAAAATCCTGGTAAATAAATTATAATAATATATTGATATAAATAAGTGTTACCATCTCATGAATACATATTATGACGAGCCCTCTTTCATAATACCTACCTTCGGTGCTCAGTAAAGTCAAATATCTGTTATATGCAGACGACTTGAAATTGTACTGCGAAGTAAAATCCGAGGCTGATTGTGTCGCTCTTCAAAAGGATATTGACGCTGTAAAAGCTTGGAGCGCGGTCAACGAAATGGATTTTAATATTAATAAATGATGACTTTCATACGTAACAAGCATCCAATCCATTTTAACTACAAATTAGGTCAAAACCCGTTACCTAGGGCGGCTCTTACAAAGGATTTAGGTGTTATGTTTGACCCCAAACTAACTTTCCATAGCCACATATCTGCGCTCGCCGCAGAATCTTTTAGGCGTCTGGGATTCGTGCTGCGCAATACCCGTGAGTTTCATGACCGCCGCACTATAAAACTCTTATATGATTCGCTAGTACGAAGCAAATTGGAAACCAGCTCTTGTATCTGGAATCCATACGAAAGTACCTATGCTCTCCTATTAGAAAAGGTCCAAAAAGCTTTTCTTAGGTACTTATACATGCGCCTTCATGGATATTACCCTTATCTCTACCCAGCTAATTTTTTGCTAGGTCACTTAGGATTCAATTCCCTGGAAACACGACGAGCTTTTGGCCAGCTCGTTACTATTTGTTAGGTTCTCACTGGTAGAATAGATTGCATTGAGCTACATAACAAGCTGTGTTGTTTATTTGCGCCTAATAATTTTAGTCTACGGCAATGTCGCCGCCGTAAGCTCTTCTTTATCCTCTCTTGCCGCACAGTATCCCGTGCTCGATCTCCCTTACTGCGCACACTGTCTGCATTGAACACCCTTTTGACAGAGACCCCTCACTGTGACATATTTGCAGATCCTTGGAACATTGTTGTCAATCAATGTTTGCAGTTTTGTGAACGATATAATTGTACTATGTTTTTAAATTGACACTCTAAAAATCAAGTGCGCTATATATTTATTATTAGTTTCATTCTGCTTTGTATTTAGTGTATGTAATTAGTGTTTTGTTTGTGCATTTATATAATTTTCTTAATTTAATAATTAATAATTAGTGTAATTGGATATTGTCCGTTCTAATTATTTCAATAAATAAATAAATAAATCTATACTAATAATAAAATTCTAGCGGGTCGCTGTCTGTACATGGAAGATATATGAAAAAAAATATTATAGGGGGCCTATACCAACGCAATAGAACCCAAAACTATGATTTTTAGAATTCTTATCTGTTTGTCTGTTTGTCTGTTTGTCTGTTTATCTGTGCGTTTGTGCACGCTAATCTCAGAAACGGCTTATCCGATTTAGATGCGGTTTTCACTAATATATTATAGTAAGCTTCACTTAACATTTAGGGTTTGTTTCATGTCAATCGGTCCATAAATAAAAAAGTTATGTCAATTTAAGGAATCACAATGAACATTTTTTTTCGTGTTTATAACTAAATACATGAAAGTATATACAGTACTTACATAAAAAAATACATTTTTAAAAATTTTGTCTGTCAGTCTGTCTGTCTATCTGTTTGTTCCGACTAATCTCTGAAACGACTTAACCGGTTCTGATGGTACTTTTTGCAGTTAGCAAATGTTATAAGGAGTGACTTGGGCTTACATCTATTTTAGATATTTTTAAATCTATATATATGAAAAAAATTCTGACGGGTCGCTGTCTGTACATGTAAGATCGGTATATGAAAAAAAATTATTGGAGGCCTTTACCTACGCAATAGAACCCAAAACAAAATTTGTTAGAATTTTTGTCTGTTTGTCTGTTTATCTGTGCGTTTGTGCCCGCTAAAAAAGATATGTCAACTTATGGGGTCACGTCGAACATTATTTTGAGATTTTCACTAAATGCATGAAAGTACTTACATCAAGTACTGACAGTCTGTTTCTTACGACTAATCTCTGAAACAGCTGAATCAAATTTGATGGGACTTTCACTCGCAGTTAGAGGATGTCCATTAATCACGTGAGGCCCAGAGAAGGGAGTGGGAATGGAAGAAAACAATCACAAAATATCACAAAGTCTAAAAAGTTCTTAAAAACATTACAGCAGCCCTTATAGCTAATATTATAAGGATTAAATGAGGCTCCTTATATTAAAAATATATTTATTTTAATCAATAAGTAAAAAAGAGAATTACACGATATCAAACTATTGGAGAGACCAATAAAATAGTGAACATTTTCCGATTTAAGAAGGGAAGGTATACATCTATACAAATAAATAAAATTGATGTGTCTGTTTGTAATTTTAAATAAATGCATATGAAAGTATACACTGTACTTACAACAAAATTACCAATTTTAAAATTTTTGTCTGTCTATCTGTCACTCGGTTTGTTTCGGCTAATATCTGAAACAGCTGGATCGATTTTGATTAAACTTTCACTAGCAGAAAGCCAATTTTATAAGGAACAAAATTGAAACCAATGAAATAGTGAATAATATCTGATTCAAATAGGGAAGATATATATTATATTAATATAATCATTTTAAAAAATAATATATTTACTGGGTAATTTTTTTACTGGATATGATAGAACAAAACCGAAACTATAGGCAAAAGCGAAAAATAATTTAAGTCACAGAGCCGATTTTGATTAAAACTAAAACTGCATCATTAGTTTTTTGAAAAATAAGTTTTCCTAGCCAGAAACGAACACGTTGATTTTGCAAAAAAATAACGTTCTGTAGAATTCCACCATCTGATACCTTCACACATTATAAAGATCAACTTTAGTGAGGTAATACTATACAGTAAACTGCAACAAAAAGAAAAGGCTATTTTTTTTACAAAATTGTATCAAATTCTTACATTAATTAAATCTTTAGCAACGAGATGTTGTATCGCTAATAGCGGGTGAGTACAATAGCCGAGTCCAGTGAAATGTAGATTTTCAACAAATTGATTCATCTTTTTAAGAATTATCAAAACCAACCTAGGTAACTGAGTAGATGACGGGGACCAAAACAAACGTGACATTCTATCAACTTTGTATAACTCACATAGAAAAAAAAGACAAACATAAAAGAAGTTACTGTGAGTAATTAATTTTTTATATTTTCGATTGTATTGTTCACACTCTTCCTCACTTTAGTAGGTGACTAGCATTTTGATGCAATTTATAAAGAAATCGTTCGAAGTAACGCACATTTTTTTCTAAACTTACCGGAACCCATGATTGAACCCACATATATGATTATGTCTATGTATAATCGAATACTTAACTTAATTAATGTATAGATTTAATGTTATTTTGTAAAAAAAACACTTTTCCTTTAATTTGCCGCTTACTATTACTTTCCAAAAGTTGATCTTTACAAGTGACACTATTAGGTGGTGCAATAATACAGAATGTATTTTTTTTAATTAGTGGGTTCTATTTCTGGCCAGGAAAATCATGAAATAAAAAAAAATTATGATGCAGTTTTAGATTTTTCAAAATCGGACACGAGACTCCATCAAGTATCTTTCGCGATTCCTTATAGTTCCGGATTTGGCCTATTAAGCCCAGTAGAAAAAGTCACCCGATATATAATACAAGGAGAACCTAGGTGCAAACTTACTGTTTTGCAGTCGATATTTTAAAGACTACCACAAAACAACTTTTCTTCAACATTTATAGTGAAAACCGTGGAGGAATACCATATCTGAGTTAGTGTCTGCTTATAAATACAACCAGAAAGTTCCCAGATTCAAAGTAAAAAACTTCTTCCTTGAGCAGCACTGCAGACTATTATAACCTTGCTTTGCAGGAGACATGCCAAGCATTCTGTAATCCACGCGAACGAAGTCGCGGGCACAGCTAGTAATAAATAAAATAGTTTTCGGGGTTTAAGCACAGTCTCCTAAATTCGGCTCTGTGCCTAAACTTTCCGATCGATCTATATAATCAAAATGTAGGTAGTAAATTTAGATATTTGCAACGGAAAACTTAAAAACCAGATATTATATGCACGTGTATGTTGATTGGAAAATATATAATAAGAAAATTACCGGACCCGACAGACTTTTTCCTACCCAATATCACGATTGGTCTAATTGTGAATTTAACCCATCTAAAAGCCCATTTAAACACACACACAAAGAATAATTTTCATAAGAATCAGATCAGAGAACACACTTCCATAAAAATCAGTCTAGCGGTTGAAGAGTTCAAAGATATGGAAAACGACAAAAAGATATATATTAAAGTAAAGATAAACAATATAAATAACTTTTACCTTTATCTGCCCTCTGTGTTCAGCCAAGAATTCCGAAACAGCCCGCGTCTCTGGCTCGCTGAACGGATGGGAACCAGCGTAATTGTCCGCGCAAGGGTCAGTTGAAGAATCTTTTTCACCCCAGTGGTAATCCCAATTACGATCCGTGTCTACACCCACGCATTCCGTGCGGCCCCAGTTCCAAGGAAACCTTGAAAACAGAAAACATACTCACTTATACAAAATAATTATTTTCCATTTTTTTTTTACTTTAAAAGACTCAAGCTTCTAATGATGAAAACTCAAACTCTGTAATATAAATTGCTTAATTTTTATTGGACAGATGTTTTTCATCATTTTTAGTTACAGTATCTATATACTAATATAGATACTATGTATCGTAGGTATGTGAGAAAGTAATCTCTGTAACTACTGATCCGATTTGAAAAAATCTTTTTGCTTTTTGCGTTTATTGAGGAAAGTTATAAACTACATTACATAACGCTATGGCTCATAGGAGAACCTCAACGCGAGGAAACCGCAAGGCGTAGCTATTAATATATAAATATGCAAAGATAGTTATTTTTTAAATAAGTGCAACGTTTTTTATTTTCTTATCAAATCAAATTCTTTGTTCCCAACATGTTTCTTACTGGGTCTCAGATAAAAAAGGAGAATCAAAATAGTTATGTCTGCGGACACAACCGCAGAAAACAGTCTTAAATAACTGTAACGGATTCGAACAGACATAAGATAACGAAAGTTACTTTAAAATTTCTCTTAACATAACAGTAATTTTTAATCTCTGTTTGTCGAACATTACTAGGAAAGGAAACCAACATTTTTAATATATCTTAGTTAAATATTGTGTAAAGAATAGAAACTTCAACAAACTTCCTTTGAAGTAAATGTGGTATTCATATTTCTTTTTATAATTTAAATAAGTAACAATAGATGTATAAAGTCGAACAAAAAAACTTCTTTCCTTTTTAAAGTCGGTCAATTCAAGCACATAGATTGTTAGAATGTTTAAAGCGTGGAGTGCATTATACAGAACCATTTTTGGAATGACTATTTCTCTACTTGACCCATAAAAAACTCATCTAAACAACTGTATTTTTCGGAGTAAAAGAAGTGTTATATCTTAATGGTTTATCTACTTTAGACGGATCTAATGTAAGGGACACGTTATAACGTATATACCAAAACATTAATTGAATTGAATACCAGCCTTACTTTACATTAATTTCTTTTAAGTTTTACAAAATATTTACTGACATAACCGAATTTATGCTGTATATTTGTGTCACTTAATATACGAGTATATTGGTTTCAATAATAATTTCACTGTTTACTGACCAACCGACGTAGTAATTATCCGAGTGGTCGGGGCTTCGTGAACGTGTTTTTCTCCAAAGTCGATCATGTGTATGTGAATGCTCATAGCCATCCGGATTTATCACAGGCATGATATAAAAGTCAGCTGCATTAAGCATTTCACGATCAGCACCTACAATTAGAAAATATAAGAAAATTTTCTACATAATATTTTGAATTAAACACTCATATCAACAAGACTCGTCAATACCGGATGCGGCATGCATTATAGCTACTTCTATACAATTTGTATGGTTAACATTTTTTTTAATTAAACAATTGACATAAGTTCACCTTTAAAGAGTATACCATTAGCTTGCTTGTTTGAAAAATGGTACAGTAATGATTTACATCATTATACCTGAACTACTTTCTAAAGATATTTTCTATTCATTTCCTGTACACTAAGAGGAGTCTTAAATGTGTTTTGTTTTGGATGTTAATATGAAGATCAGAACAAACCTCCTTTATCACCTTCAATTAAATTATGTAACATCCATGTGGCGACGGCGGGAGCTATCCACTCTCTAGCGTGAGCGCCGCCTTCCAACCAGACAGCCGGCTTCATGTTTGAGCGTAACTTCCACTTTTTTTTAGGAAGCTTGTTAGAGGAATCTCTCACTTGTGTTTCATTTGTTGGGAGAGATACCTTTAAGAAAGTAAGATTAGCACTACATTATTATTAAAAAATAATAATATTAATAAAATAATATTAGATTTTATCGTACCTTAACTGCCACTAATGGTAGCCCTTCTGAAGAGAGACCTAACGGTATCAGTTCGACTATGTCCGAATAAGAATGTTGCAGGTATTCGAGATACCTTAGTATGTCAGCGTAACGGTGGTAACGTCTCCATGTCATGGGATGACCACGTAATTGTTCCAGTTCAAGACGCTGTTTCTTCGAAAGCTTTGGGTTTTCGTACATAATCGATTTCTAAAAAGCAAGCCTTGAATTACTTAATAAAAACAAAGATTATTTCATTCATTTATTTTTGAAATAATTACCTGTAAATCCCAAATAACAATATCGAAATCTATTTTAGAAGATTTTAAGTGGTTTTTGACGTCCGTAATTAAATCTGGTGGAACAAGCAAATCAGTTGAACCATTAAGAGACGGGGAAGTCCACCACATTACACCGGATCCTTCTGCTTCCTCCTGCAAGTCTAATAATGAATGCACTTTCCATTGTAAATCTGGATATGCTCTTAGTAATTGGTACCCTTTGTACGTTTTCTTGAGAGATTTTTTCGCCGATTTTTTTACTATAATAAAAAATTACACAATGAAATTATGACTAAGAAAGTCTTAATGTTATTAATGTTAATAAAGTCAAAATGACTAACAAAGACTTACACTTTTCACTTCCTGTATTCGAATTGTCGATATCTTCAGAATCGAGAAAATTTTGAAACCAATTACCGGTCGAGGTCGATGGAGGATAAGGTGTAGTCGTTGTAGTCGGTGAATCCTCGAACCACCCACCATTAAACCAGATAGTTTTAGATTCTGCAAACCAATTATATATCCTGGAAAATAACCCTGCAAATATTAAACAAAAAATTAATAAGAATGAAATTTACAAAATCATTCATTTATAATTAAGTTTACTAAATAAATACATCAGTGAAAAAATAAAAGTACAAGAAGTACACATATTTAATGATAAAAAATATTCAATTTCAAAAAGAAATTCAATGAATGCCAATGGAATTACACAGGTCTATAAAAAGGTGAAACTTTATGTGTCAGTAGGACGCAAAGTAGGTAGCTCAAGATTGCTTAAACTAGACCCCGGTGCGGGATTGTGGAGTTGCGTTTGCGTCTACAATTTTCCTTGTTTGAACTTCATTGCAAAACAAGATTATTTTTTATATAGCGTAGAGTAATAATTTGTTTGTGAATGATATAATTACTATTATAAAAATAATAGAATACAAAATGATCTACAAAATTACAAGTCATTAAAATTTTATTTTAGTCCAGTGTAATTAGTAATTTATATGGACGTTAAAATATTATGTCATTTCAAGGAGGTGCTTTTGTACAAAAATCAGCAGGATAATTACTTTAATCTATTGCTATCACAAAAAAGCCGGATTTCAGAAATTCATTTCTAGATTTTTGTACGCCGTATTTGACTGCCAAAATCTCATATCTTTTTAGTAATAGTTTATCATTATTAACCCCCAGAAACCAACTGTCAGAATGTAGTTGTGAAAGCGATAATTTGCCATAATAATTGATGATCTAAAAAAATAATAGTTTTAATAGCACAGATATCTGAATTATTTGTTCTAAGAACATTTTTAATAATTACTAACATGCGTGCCTGTTACTCTACGCAGAAGAAAAGCATTGACCGGAAACTTTTTCCAAGCAGTTAATAGGTGCCTACTAATTACTCGTGCCATCAATTAATAAATATTTCTTTTTTCCGTTTTGCACAATGACTAAAGAACTTTTCACCGGATTCTGAACTATCTATATAAACGCTTTGAGCTTAAGTTAAAAGCATTTAGTTTATCAGAATTAAAAAGCTGGATGTGTCAAGTTTTTCTAGAGTTAGCCGAATAGAATTTTCGACGAACATACTAATATGTACTCTTTCGAGCTGTACTTGACTTCTAATCCTTCTCCGTAAGACGTTAAGGGCGTGGTGACATTGTTGAAAACGGATCATGATGTAAAATTTGCTATTCCGCAGTACAGCAACGACGCAATTCGATTTTTAAGTCTAAATATATATAAGTCAAAGGTGACTGACTGACATAGTGATCTATCAACGCACAGCCCAAACCACAGGACGAATCGGGCTGAAATTTGGCATGCAGGTAGATGTTATGACGTAGGCATTGGCTAAGAAATGATTTTGATTAATTCTTTCCCCAAAGGTATAAAATAGGGGATGAAAGTTTATATAAAACTTTGTCAATTTTAAATTCCTGCCATTCCTACGCAGATGAAGTCGCGAGCACCAACTAGTTATGTGATAAATACTTAACGAAGATTCGAAGGCCAAGTCCACGTTGTGGAACTACGTAACATTAGTTAGTAAGATTTTTTTCATCGTTTGTTGCTTGCATTTATAGAATTCCCGTAAATTTAACCATTAAATTCCAAGATGGTCACTGCAACGGACTTAAGCGCTAACGGTCGTGGGTTCGATTCCCGCTCACGGCAAACGTGTGTATTGGCCATACAGATGTTTGTTGTGGTCTGGGTGTGTGTATTAGTGTTGTGAGTGTTTCCGGACCCCCGACACAAGGTCATGAGATCTTAATGGGGGCCGTTGAGTGTGATGCGTTATTTATTTATTTATTTCGGTTATAATATTTATTTCATAAAACTACCAACAGTATCTATGTAAGTGTTAAAGTTCTTAATACATACATGAATGAAAATTAAAAATTTTCAAACTTGTAAAAATAATGTAGATATGTTAATTAATAATAACATGGAAAAGATAGATCGTGTAGATATCATATCTACTGCAATTTCTTACAGAAATTATCATAAGACACGAAAAGAAATCTACTTTTATGATGTAGCTAATTATGTGCATTTATAATAGATAGTAAGTACCTACATTTTCACTCTTATTTGAAAATTTATCAGCGGTTTTTGACCCTGTAAAGTAGTAAAAAACAGGCTGTATATGCACTGCTGGGTAAAGGCCTCCTACACCACGCTGTTCCACTGCGGGCTGGAGAATGTACATAAGTCAGAATTTCACTCTCACGATCCTTCTTACGATGTTTTCCTTAACCGTATTGCTCGAGGTGAATTTTAACACAAATTTAGCCCTTGATAACGGTACTAGCTGACAGCGGTGCTAGCCGGGTTTTGATTCTGCGATCACAGGCTGAGATCGATGTGTTCTAAACACTAGGCAATTACAGCTATGATTTTGAAATAAAATATAAAAATCTCAGCATACTATATAAACTAATGTAATTATAATAGTAAAATTACTCTTAGGTGGTTAATAACGATCATTATTATACTCTGGATCAGTTTATAGCTAACATTTATTGTAAAGGTCTCTAAAACAAGGAAATAATCAGTTTAATTTAGTTTTCTGGCCTTTGTATTTAATGGGTCCTAAGCTAACGCGATTAATATCATCCTTCCGTAAACCGCCCGTATTTTTTAAAAGGAAACGGATATAAAAATGATATGAAAGTATGTGTTATATTACGACGAATAGATTAAAAAATAATGAAAGCAACCAAAAAAAAATCGCAAAATCCTCGCACAAGAAACTTGCTTTTCAGTGCTTGTTGTTTTTGTTCTACCGAAACGAGTATGTACGATTTTTTAATATGTATCTTTGAATGATTTCTAACGGTATTTACATAATTTTTATATACGCCTACGCCCTTTAGATACGCCTATTTTAACTTCGTTATTGCAAATATTGACGTGCATTTTTATAGGCAAAAAATACATTAATTTCAGAATTTTAAATTTTAACTTTCAGTGTGTCTCTTTGAGGCATCTGGTGATAATAGAGCTGGCAGTTATTTCGCCAAAAGAATTTGACTCGCTATTCACATGGGAAATGTTGCTAGCCACCATACCTCAGGGAGATGCATTGGAAGGATTTTTTTATCTTTAATGGCAGAATTATTTTGTTTATTTTATTCGATTTTCTTTTTTCTTTTATCATTATTTTTATTTATTTTATTTGTCTCAATACATTTTTTAATGGATTTAATTGGTTCAATTTTCACTATTGTTTTTTATTTGTTTTTGGTGTAACATTTATAGACTAAATATTTTTTATGATTATTTGTTTAAATAGAAAATCTTCAATATCAATAAATATTTATCTAAAATTTTTGCTTATTGGCTAAAAAAATTAATACTCATATCCGTTTGAATAAACTTCAAGTACTTATATTTTTAAAAATATTGAAAATCTGTGAATACTTGAAATGTACATGTGTATTTTAGAATGAACTTCATGTACAATTGTCAATTAGGATTTTTTTAAATGATAACTACAAGGTTTTGAATAAATAAATTGATCTAATACTTTTGGATAGCTCGCCAAACAACATTTTTTGGCTATGAAATAAATTTTAACGTATGGATAAAAAAAATATTTTTTGTATATGTAGATATTTTGACGCCAAACAAAGTCAAAACTATGCATTCATTACTCCTAGCATATTTGAATCATTTCATACATATTTTACATCACTTATGGGTACGAATTATTATTAAAGTGTTAAAATTCGGAATAAATGGTTTATGTTATTTTTTTACATATATCCATATTACGTAACAAATTAAAGTTTACTTTTATTATTTAGACACTATAGATTATAATTCATCCTTATATAGTTAACGTATTTATAACAATCTAGCTTGTTATGAAAGTTATCCGACAAGTATTTTTCACTCTGATCACTTAATTGAACCGATCAATATGCAATAATCTCAAAATAAATATCGTATAAACATACTCTTTCGCGTGGAGCCATTTAAAAACTCCAGCTTGTATAAATTCAAAAGGATCTAGGTTAGACTTTGTTTCTATCTCGAAAGTTAATTTATAATCATAATTTATGACGCAAATACTTATAATTTTTTGCTTACTTTCAGCTACTAACGTAAGACAAAAGTTTTGTGAAAACTTAAAAGAAATATAAGAAAGTTCCATCAAAACTGATTCATCAGTTTTCAAGATTAACTGTAACACAGGAAATCTAGAAAGCGTTAAAGGAGTCACGGACTAACAAAGGCTACACAATACTCGTGTACCTACTCGTAATGTGTATGCCAATGATTATGAGTGTAATTTCAAGTTAAGGAAACGGAGTATACGAGTATGTTACGGTTGTTGAAAGAATATAAATAATTTAATTTTATTATATTATTTTATGCTATGACGGTATGACGTTTTATTTTGTAAGATCTACAAACTTCGCTAACTTTTAAACTTCACATTATGTAGGTATACAGCAGCTGAAGCTTTAAATATGAATATATTTAAAGATAAAGTACAAATTAAATTTTGACTTACCTTGTTCTATAAAATGGAATTTTTTACCTACCTACAAACCAACCTGATTTCTCTTGATTTTTCGAAGATTTTTTTTCTTTTGTTCCTTGAATATACGTGGATATCCAATTTTTATTTTTCGGCGGACATGTTGCTTTTTTTGTTTTTACCGTCCGCCGAGTGGTCGGACGACGCGTCGTGCTCGTGCGTGGTCGCTTCGTCGTGGTCGGGGCTTTGGGGCGCGCTGTCTTAAATGGGCGTCGAGTGCTCGATGGTCGAGGTTTTGATGGCTTTCTTGTGGTAGGCTTCGATGTTTTACTAGCACTATTCACCAAAAATGGATGGTCACTCACATTTGTAAGCGTCCCTTGTGGAAGTCGTATTGTAGAACTAGATAATTTTTCGACCTTCAAAGGAGGTTTCGTCACAATAAAGTTCATTTGACTTGAAATGTTTATGGTAGTTTTGATTACATGAACCTTTTCATCACTATTATTACTTTTCCTTGTCACATTTAACTTGGGAACTTTACTTCTGATTATCACTTTGGTTTTAGGCCTAAAGGTGACATATGTTGGAAGAGATTTCTCAACAGACTCATCATAATCGTCCCACAACACTAGGTCGTAAGATTCCGAGTCGGAGGTATTGGTAGGTTGTAGAGGCCGGCAGCTCGCGACCGCCGCGCACGCCAGGAGCGCAAGCAGCGCCAGGCGACGCGCCATGTGGTGAGCGTGTTCGCATGGCGAGGTGCGCGCGCACTATACTCACTGACGCGACTTGCTTGCGCCAGAATGACCACCTTCCCTGCCACTATCATTATACGCCGATGTCGCTTTCAACGCACCCACCACCACTAGGTCAACCCGTTCTTCCGCCCGAGATTTACATCCAGCTCTCGATCTAACTATTATGTTCAGCGCATCTCGTTAGTTGCACTTTTCACCCCCCAGCTATGCTTAGCTTTTATGTCAAATTAGAGTTTATATTACATACGCTTGATGAATGATTATTTTAATAGTTTTAAAGCAATATTTGAAGATATATTATTTAATTACACTTAAATGAATAATTTCAGAAGATTGTATCATTTTCAAGTACGAAATCGCTGTTACAGTGTGTCAGTTATCTTATAACATAGTTACTAGGCAGTAACATTTTTTTTGTATAAATATGTATATATATTTTAACTTATTTTTTTCTCTTAAATCGTGAAAATAATGTTTATCTGGAAAATATATAACCATATGATAAATTGCATATGTTACCAAACCCGCAAAATATACCAGTTGAAATTGGAGCAGGCGATACAGTTACAGCGGACAACTAAAAGATTTTAAAACATGATGTGATATATTTAAATGTGTTCTACCGTGGAACAAGAATAACCATTCCTATTCTTTGTCGGGAAAACAGTTTTTTTATATATTGTAGTAACAAAATTTGAGTCTGACAGAAACTGCAAATGGTTTTATTATCAATTAATTTCCCCTTACGGTTTCACTCGCCTTTATGATTACTAATTTGCTCTGATGACGTAACGTGATGTAATATAGCCTATAACCATCCTCAGTAAATGAGCTATCTAACGCAAAAATCATTTTAAAATCGGATTAATAATTTCAGAGATTACTTAAATTTACCAACAAAATTTACCTGTTCATAATATTAGTATATTATCAACTAGCTTTAGTTCGTGGCTTCGATCCCTTTAATGTGGATTTTAGTTATAAAATAATGCAAATTATATTTATATGTTATTTCTTAATTACATACCGTAACAATAGAAGTGGATGATACTAGATTATTGTTCGGAAGAGAAATGTAAATAAATAAATTAGTTACTTTGAAGCGTGAAATGTAGTTCACATTAAACGGTTCGCTTGATGTCGTAGCGGACGACAGGGATATCGATAAACTGCAGTAAGTAGACACGCTTTACGGGTCAATAGCTAAATAATAGTTATAATAGTGATAAGTATTGCATTATGTCTACTATGTTATTTTTAAGCTTTCCATTATTTTCTACTTTTAATAGAATACATACTTTTGTTATGTTTTATTTTTAAAATTAAATATCAACAATATTGTTGTGAAAAAAAAACGTTGACCACTCTGTAACTTGGTAACAATTTTTACGTCAATAGTTAGGAGTTCGATTTCCGTCCGTAATAGATATTTGTAAAAAAACAAGCTCGTCACATCACAACAAATGGAACAAAGAAATTAAAGATATATTGAGAAATATATCTTTAACTTCTTTGATCCATTTGTTGTGTGTTCCATTTGTTCATATATATTAAGAAATTACTTATCCGATTTGAAAAATTATTTTTGCGTTATATAGATTATTGGAAAAAGTTATAAGATATTTTACACAGCACGCTACACCTCATGGGAGTGAAGCAATAACCAAAAGCGCAAGTAGAACCGCGAGATGCAGCTAGTGTATGTTAACACCATATATACTATGGACACCATCCATTACATTAGCCACGACTCTAATGCTTTAACGATTACCGTCGATTCTTTGTGATGTATATGTTACAGGCAAAACTCTCAACGAGTCAATAGTACTTTTAACTGGTAAAATAAGTCAAAAGTACATTTGACCGCAATTTTCGATAATATTACTTATAATATAAATAACGGATATTATAGCCAAAACCCAGCAAATAGATTAGCTTATTTTTTTAATATAACGAATATTATAGACAAGCCAAAACATCTGTAAATAAATTTGGTTAGGTTGATACATATTTTTGCAATAGAAAGTCTGCAGTCAAAAATATTTCTGACTGATTTTAGCTTTAAAAAGTAAGTTTGGCCGGTTAGGAGTTTTGACTGTAACATATACATTAAAACTACGAATTGACCAATTGAAAGTTCAGAGCAATTACGACCATCAAATCTTAAAAATGCAATTATGAGTAATGACATTTTTCCGTGTTACAAATACGATTTGACGAGAAAACAATGACGTTTACTAAATAGAAAAAATATTATCTGTGTGTATTTTATAGCCTATTGTCTTCAACTTATTTCATTTTTGTCTGGACGTAGTATATAATGTGGATGGCTAAATTACCGGTGGTAAATGGAATGACCATAGGAAATAGAATACATTTAATATAAAACATAAATTGTTATAAAAATCATTATTTATGAATCAGTTTAAAAGAGTACTTATCGAGTTTCTTGCCGGTTCTTCTCGGTAGAGATTACATTCACCTAAAAAATCTATAACCAATTGACCTGTAACTTGGCGATCCGAAAGTGCTTTAAAAAGCTTATTTGAAAAAAATATAATTTTAATTTTAATTTAAATACTTTAAGTATATAGTTCTATTACGGACTAAAAATTAGGGACGTTGTTGTAACAGAATTGGAAATATGATTAGGTAAGAGTAAAGACAGGGAGAACGAGATAAAATGAAATTGATATTGCTATACATATGGCTCGTTGTTTCTCCCAGATACTTGTCAGGGTGATAAACGATTATTTTAAGGAACTGCTCCTTTCGAAGGAGTTGCAGTATTATGTTTTTTATAATCATAGTATTTTTTTATATTGCTTTATAATACACCTATATACCTTTAAGATAATTTTAATCAAAGAAACATCAATGGAGTTATAGCAGTTATTATGTAAAAATTTGTAAAATCCGAATCACACTCGACTGGCTTTTATTTTTTGTTATTATAAAT
This sequence comes from Hypolimnas misippus, assembly GCA_037950945.1. Classification (NCBI taxonomy): domain Eukaryota; kingdom Metazoa; phylum Arthropoda; class Insecta; order Lepidoptera; family Nymphalidae; genus Hypolimnas; species Hypolimnas misippus. The sequence goes on from JBBEEQ010000024.1 coordinate 7,526,530, forward strand.
AACGGCATCAGAAATTTCTATGAAAATTTCCACTCTCTACCTTACGGTTACACTACATTGCGGTTTATGAGATAAAGTCCGCTGACAGACGGATGGGCGGACTCACAGATGTTGTGCATACATAGTCTGCGAACTTTTATTTTTTTAGATTTTATAATACTGTTCAGGCAAATTTCATTGGTAGGTGGTTAGCCTGGTGTTTAATTCATACAAGAAGTACATAAGACATGTGTACATGAGAAAGGGGAACAAACCGTATTCGATTTGAGAACAATTTGAAGAAGTTATTAAAATAATTTTAGGTACATATTTTTGCTACTAATGTTTATTAAGAAAATTTTTACATTTCGTTTATAAAGCTAAATTTTATAATTTGTTTTACGATTATTAAAATATAAAGGTATCTTAAAATGCTTTAAGCTGGAAGATAAATTTTTCTATTATATTTGCTTATAATTAGAAATAATTATTTTTAATACTTTCTAGTTTTGGTCTACTTAGCAAAGAAGTAATTACCATCTTATTAAATGTTTTTTTTTTCTGATAACAATATCATTTTAATACTAATATGATTCATGCGAGCGTGAAGTTAACATTACGTTAAAACTATGGTTTTCATATGTATATTAAGTACGTACTGCCTACCCGCCTTCGGCAATCGGTGTATACTTAAAAAAAAAAGAACTTCTAATAAAATAAATAAATTTGAAAAAAAAACCATTACTTCAAACACGATACTTTTGCCTGTTGGTGAGGAGTAAAGATTTGGCTGATTCCTGATGATACTGCAGCATTAGGTCAAGGTTACGCAATTATGCTATTTAATATCATTGAAAGTAGAATCAAGAGAAAGTACTACTTTTCCTTTCAACAACTACAAACGAGGTGACCTTCGAGCGTCTGAACAGATCTTCATAAATATAGCTAAGAACTTACTTTTATAATAGAGATGATTACAAAAAAAAGGTATGAGAATAGGTCCATTCTTTACGGACACGATGCCACAGACTCAGACAGGTAGATAGATGGATATAACTTACGTCAAGCTTATATCACCCCTCTTTTTGGGTCGGGGGTTAAAAATAAGAAACTGGTAAGAGTGATTTGAACCTACCATTTCGGAGTTTCAAACAAAATAAAGTTTTAACTTTTTGAATGTTATATTACTAGTTTTTATTTAGTTTCTCCTGACTCGTTATCTATATGTACATAATCAAATCTTGCAAGTTAAATTAAAACCACACTCATTTTTCGATAGAGCTGAAACTTCACATTCAGCTATGGTGACTATGCAATATTATGGTACCAATGACCAGATCTGATGATAAAGCTGGAAGATGGCCACGGCATCTCCATGTTTTGTTTTACAAAACAACCCCACCGAGTTTGGGTTCAATTGATTTACCTTTAGGAGCACTTAACATCTGAACGATAGGCAGGACTTCATGTTGAAGCTATAAGTTGGCCACGGCATCCCTGTGATAAAACAATATAACCCTTCCAAGCTTGGGCTTGATTGACTCGTCTTGATGAGCATTTTACTCCTAGATGATATATAAGTATGGGATGTACCTAATATATATATATATACTTATTCAATTTGTTGTAAGCATGACCTGCATGATGATAATGCATTTTGCATCCAGTTTTGGCTCCAGGCGAAGGAACTCCTCAACGATCAACACCACTGACACGAAGCTTATTTAAAATATTTTACTTCAATCTTTCAAAAGAACATATACATATGTCTGCATAGAACAGGATTCGTCGCGATTTTATGATAAACGTAGATAATCTGCAATTCTCAAATATAGAGCGTAATTAATTAAAGATAATATTATGTTCAAATTTGTTTTATTCAAGAATTTAATAAAGTAGATTCTAAATGTTTAAATAACAAAAAGCCATGACGTCATTAACTTTTATTAGGTATGTAGGTTATAATCTGAAATCGACAAAGTACGAAAACTGTACCTTTTGCAAACTTCATACAACATGGTAGAAATAAATTAATTTTAATTAAAATAATAACGGCAAAAATAAGAAACATAACGATGTAAAATATAATACGTAATTTTGTAATTTGTTTTTATTAACTTGACCTGCTTTTAACTATGAATGAGTATAATAAAATATTATTGTTAATTTTGAGCCGTCTAAAGAAATTATTATTAAGGACCGATTACAATACATTTTTAACTTAAACTTATAAAACTTAACAAAAATTTATTTTAAATACGGTCATCATCATCATCATTTCAGCCGTAGTCCACAGCTGGACATAGGCCTCCACTAAAGATCTCCAAAGGGTCCTATTCGACGCAGCCTGCATCCAGGGTCTTCGGACGACCTTAATAAGGTCGTCTGTCCATCTTGTATGTGGACGTCCTACGCTGCGCTTGCCGGTCCGTGGTCTCCATTCGAGAACCTTTCTGCCCCATCGGCCATCGGTTCTTCGAACTATGTGGTCTGCTCATTGCCACTTTAACTTGCCAATCTGCTGGGCTATGTCGACTACCTTAGTCTGTCTACGGGTCTCGTCATTCCTTACTCGATTTCGTAGAGATATTCCGAGCATAGCCCACTCCATGGCTCGTTGAGCGGCCCTGAGCCTCTCTATGTGAGCCTTAGTCAGATACCACGTTTCAGTGCCATAAGTCATCATTGGTAACACATATTGTTTGAAGAGTTTCGTCTTGAGGCACTGAGGTATTTTTTGACGAAAAATTTTAAATCGCTATCTGAACTAAAACAAAATCCTTAAATATAATTTTTATTGTTGTAAAATAGCGTGGGGCTTGGAAAACATATAATAGGAATCTGCACGCATTGCCTTTGATCATCATTTAATCTACCGTCTAATATGTATTACAAGTTTCCCCGCATATCGGCCCGGTTGTGTTTCAAATTTATGTTTCAAAATAATTAGTTACTTATAACTGAGCTTTGATCGGTTTTTTTTAAACGACTTTGTCTAAAAATGTAACCTAACTAGATCGATTAATCGCCCCTGCAACTCTTGGATACTAAATTTAATTAAAATCGTCAATTTTTTATACAGATAAACTACTTTTTACTCCAATTAAAAATAAAATAGAAATAATAAAAACAATTTTCGATATTTTTTAACTTTTATGAAAAGCGAAGTCTTGGGCAATGTTAACCCCCGTTAGCAATGTTGAAACTGAATATATATATATATAATGAGGACCGTACAGTCTAATTTCCTAGCTCCGCCTTTTTATAAACACTTACATAGATAGAGTCGGCGTAAACTAGCGTTTATTGAAACCTATTTGGTGTCAACGACTGATAAAAATTTAATCTTATAAAACTAATAATAAAAGATAACCAATGATATTATATAACTATAGATAAGCTCATGGATTTTTCAAACTAAAATGTCGTCCACTTTAGATGACGTTGCCTAGGAACCAACTAACAATTAAGTATAACAATTCAATTCACTTCCTTGGTGGCTATTAAGTATAACAGGCAAGAGTTGACAAGCTTGTTAAAGTTGGAAATGGGCACAGACTTTTAACGTCAAATAGTATGAACGTAATTTACCCATATGTAGTTAAAATATAATATAATAATAATAGATGTAACCTAACAACCTAAAAATAAATAACAATTTAATTTCACCTTTCACCACGTGACTTTGCGGAGTTCAGACATTTCGTTAAATGTTGCTTCAACTATTTGATTAAGCATCCTATAGCCGAATAATGAAAAAGAGACATTAAATTACATCTTAGTCATTCAATTAAATGACTGATTTAATAATTTGTCTTCGTCATTTTCACAATGAACATAATATACACGGGGTCAGCCAAATCTGATGAGCAGTAAAAAAGCAATTTACCTGTCTAAAATTAATAAAAAAAAATATTTTAAAGTTTTAATTTGGTCTGTGTTTGGTTGCCACACACATAAAGTTTTTTTTTGCTCAACAAAAGCAGTATAACGGTGTGTTATTGTGTTAATTAACAACTTGAGATACAAAATTTTTACTATATAAAAGTATTTAGTTGAAATAATGATAGTGCTTTGATTATTTTTGTTATGTTGTTATAAAAGTTTATTATTTGAAACATAAATATCTCCAATTTTTTGTTTTTGGTACTTAGAACCGCATAAACAAAGGAAGTTTCGTGTTTAAAATGTTAATTAGGAATTATTTACTGTATGAATAGGTTTACGTACGACCACGCTCACTTTTACTATTCGTGTGGTATCTTAACGACTTAAAAAAACTTCACATACTACGCCTGGAAAGTAACAAAATGTCTTGTTTGCAATCATTAACGCTTTTGAAAAATGTTAGATAAAATATAAAATGTTTTGTTTTTTCTTCACAATTAACCTAATGAAAAATGAAAAATAAATCATCATTCATCATTAAAACCAGGTAACCTCCACCAGTAATGTAGATGTCCATCTTTTATATACATATGTAAAGAGAAACCTCAATGTAACCAACCTCAATACAATACAATAAAACAATTTCCTTTATTTAATTTCTCTGAAGTAACCTAGAACTGTTCATAAAGATTTATTAGAAAATCGATAATTATTACAGATAAACATAGTATAAGTAGATTTTCAAGAAGCCATCTAAAGTGTCGTCTACTTTAGACGACGTTGCCTAGCAACCAGATAGCTGAGTAAGGCAGCATAGAGTATTTTGGGCCAACAAAACATCTTGGCAAAGCTAGAAATGGGAACAAATTAAAGGTAAAATAGTAAGAAAGTACAACATGTCTATAACTTTTTTAATAATTATATTTTAACAGAACTATATTAACAGATTGGACAATCTCGTGCAATGGATCTGATATTACAGTTATTGATAAAATACATAAATAAAACTATAACATTAAAGACATAGTTATACCAAACACTTACAATTTATAAAATCCAATAGCTAAATATACAAATTTGAAAGACGAAATTACCAAAAATTCGCATTTAAAAAAGTCACCATAGTAACATAATAGTCACCACTGTACTAACAAATACAAGTGTCATTCCTTCAACTCAATCAGTCCATTAAAACACTCAATTTATCAGCAAATACTTTTAATCAGTTTCAGAAAGCTGTTATTCTAAATACGTGTAGGGTTTGTAAAGAATTTCATACAATCTGACAGATTTAAATTAGACCCCAACTGATAATGATTGATCATCTAGCTTACCGGTGTATACTAGGATTTACTGTATAAAGTAAAGTAAAGTAACAGACTGTAAATATCTCACTGCTTCCTCTCATATTAAGGAGAATGTTTAGAGCTAAATCACAGAACTCCACTGCGTGTTATGATATCCATGTGACAGAATTTCTTCGGTCTCATATATGTAGGTCTCCTCACGATGTTTTACTTCACCGCCGAGCACGATATGAAGCCAGGGTTTGAACCCGCGATCATCGGTTAACAACGATGAAATTTAAACTTTTATTATTAGACACAAAGTATTACATACTTATACCAAAACATTACATACTTGCATATGTAAAACAAAATTATACTTTTTGTTAAAAACCTCTTTATAACAAATTTTCAGTCATTGCAAACTATAAATGTATAACTAATTTATGTTTAACGCTTGTATAATTGACATATTACTACATTTTTATTATCTTGTGAGAAGAAAAAACGGTTATTTTTTAAAAAAATAATCCACTGTTTTCATTAGAATGTGTCTTATTTTACAAGTGGAAATTGTTCGCTTTAAAGCTTCGCTATTTCAGAATAAGTAGAACAGTTCATTATGTTGAAGGTAATAAACAAGTTACTAAGAATGACATTTAAAAATATTGTTAACATTATTATTAGATACTTATTATTAGATACCTTATATATGTAGTTATGAATCGAATTTTAAAACAATCTCACCGCAATATAACACCTCATTGTTACAAAGTGGTATAAGAAATATTTTCTAATCCCCTAGGTTACTTTGTAATATCAATTTTCTTAATCTAACTTTTTTATTACACACAATATATATAAAATAACATTAATAACACATTGAGTAACTTTTTTGTACACAATACATTTCTTAATAGTAATATTTTGACCTATACAAGTAACAGTATATTCCATGGGTGCGGTATTAAAACTGACTAGTAATGGGAAGAAGTTGAACAAGTTCAGAAACTGCACTATCTATTTTATTAATTATTAGGCGAGTATTACATTTGTAAGTTTTTTTCTCGTAATTGACATAAAACAACTTCGTAACTTGGCAACAGTTAACTAGTTAACCTTACGAAACCTGTTGCTGACAAAAGTAAAGGAACTGTAATTTTTTTTTAGGCTTTGCTTAAAGCAATGACAAAAAACTTATGTAAATCTTTATGCAAGCCTGAGAGCAAAACAGATATGTCTAAATCTCGCCTTAGACTAACGTCTCACTCTCACTTTTGGATCGGTTAAGATTATTTTAATACTTTCCAAGTATACATGCAAATTTTATAGCACTTACTTAAAGAGCGATAAATAATAGTCTTAATGATAAACTAAAAACACAATTTTTAATGATTCCTTAGACTTTTCAGGTGTGATTATGATTTTAACTAGATACCTTATAAATATGTAAGAAAAAAAAGTAAAACATTAAAAATAATAAGCGATAAATATGTTAGTTACCGTACCGACACAGTACCGTTATGGTGTCTATTTATTACCCGACTGCCCGACACAAAGGAGGGTAACTTGTTTATCAGCTTATGTATTTATGGTATGTTTGTTTTGTGGCCTTTGTGCGCCACAAAATTATTTAAAGCAAACGCATGGGCCGATTTTGATAACGTTGTTTGACTCGACATGACGGCCTAAATGTCATAAAAAGCAAAAAAAAATAGAAAAATCAAAATGGCCGATTTTGGACTTTTGGACAAGCTATATCAAGTTGGACACCATTGAATAATTATTTAAAAATCGTTTTTCAATCAGAATTACCGTGTAGGATCTGTAGCAATTTAAGTTAGTAACGATTCACATGCATGTATGTTTGTATCATTTTAATACGACTGCAGATGGTCTGCTCAGTCAGGTTGTTTAATTTTTTAAAGTTCATTAATAATAATTCATTTACAAGGAGGTTTCCACTATTTATCATTACGTTTGTATAGACCTTTGAAAACAATAGTCAATAATATATTCATTACATTCAAATTCTTAACTAAATGCTAATGAAAATGTTTTAAAATACACAAATTAAGGTTAATCTGTAAACAAGCGTCGTCGGTAATTAGTGCCATAACGCGCAGTGTGTTAAATTAGCGCGTAGGTACTTACAAAACTTTGAAAACAAAAATATAGGTATAGCATACCGATATCTTTATTTTATTTCTTTATCTCTATTTATATAAGTTAAGGAAAGGCTTTCCAACAGTTTTTCAAATATTTTAATGAGTAATTACCTTGAAGTATTGAGAATAATAGAAAATGGTTGAGAAATGGTTACTTTTACGACCTTGCACATATAGTGAAGAAGTATAAATACCGTTAGGTATCAATAAAGCTTAATAATGTTGCATTATTATAAGAAACTTTCCTTGACTTAGGTCACGCTAATAACCTTACAATTTAAAACTAGCTGTCTCACGTTTTATATTATTATATTTAACTTATTTTTTCATAATACATTATTAAGCAGTTTATTATAAAAAGTATTACCCAACATACGAAATTTTTGTTCATATGTAAATCCAAAAAAAATGTTAAATTGATAATCAGATTCCATTGGTCAACCATAGCAACAGTAGATGATAGTTTGTGTGGTGACATGTGAATAACAAATAGCACAGCCGGCGAAACATTGCACATGCCTGTTTCGCCACAGGGCCAAAGTCATCGAGTTTCCGAGGGAGTGGCAAACCGAGCGGTCGTGTTGCTTGCCTACGTACTCCTCCGCTCTAATAACCTAGCTACTTTGCACTCGCTCGTGATTGTCAAGTCGGGGCCAAGAGAGTTCACTGGCACTCGAAGTCTTTCCGACGGGGTCATTGCCGCACAACCGGTAAGGTACCGTCCGTTGTATTCATTAGATGACGTTTAATATGGGTACTTACGACGTTTTTTAATTCGAGTCTAGCATCTTGCCTTTCCCGCCTCGTCTTGATGCATTTACGTGCAACATAAGAGGAAGGGATAAATATATATATATTAACTGCTCAAATTTCATTATAAAATTTGAGATCAATAAAAATTATTTTGGTCTTTTTCAATTTAATGTTATAAAAAATTGGAATTTAATTTTAATTTATTATCAATCACGATAACCCAGACCTTAACGAAGAAGTAAAAAGTGATAAAAATACGAATCGATAAAAAAATATTCTATAATTAAATACTAGTATAATTATAACTCTTTTTAAAATATTTAATTATTAAAAAAATACTTTACATTATTTTGCTTTACTTTAATTTATACTTACTTTAAAAATCCTTTTAAAAAATATTAAACTAAATTTTTTTTCTTTAAATCAATAGATTTTTAATGAAATGACGTATTCACTATAAACTTATTTAATCTTATTATTTATTCTTCTTAATGTTATGTTAGAAATGTATTTACTAAATAAATGTAGGTATATATAGGAACAATGTAATGTCCTATACATTAACAAATTGTAAAACAATGCCGAAAAAAAAAATATAATTCTTTGAATACAAATTCACCTACCTTGATTATAATTTAATGAAATGCATTTTACATCGTGCACACGATAACCGATTTAGTCTTATCAGCTTTAAGTTTGTTGTTTTACAATAATTATTAAGGGGCAGTTTAAATGAATCCTAATCTGTGTCTTACCTACTCGTTTTAATATTTCTACCATATAACCGAAGATGAAATATATAAACAATATATTTTTAAAATATCTACTTCTTGCTACCACGAAGCCATCTTTATCTATTTTGTATGTGTGTCCGTGACAACGGAATTCCACTAATATACATGGTTCAGAACTTAATATCTGCTGCCTGTTACACACAAACACAAATAACTACCTTATATATTTCAGTGGATTTTGTACGAAAACTTACTTGTTACTTTTACAAGTACATTTTAATAATAATATTAATAACCAATTATTTATATTTTATACTGGTTTACATTTTAAAATATTTTTTTATAATATATGTACAAAATGTATTTTAAAATGTAAAAAATTGGAATTAAAGAGACAATAAAGGTTATAATAAAAATATTTTAATTTAAGATCATGTAAAAACTTTCACATATAAATACAGATCCATAGTTTTTTATCTGAAATATTCCCTTTCTAAGATTAAGTTCCCAATGTTTTGCAATGCTATCGAGTCTGACGATTGACATAGTTCTCTGACATAGTCAACAGACCTCTAAATAGATTTGAAGATCAAACTTATAACTCTTAATAATCAATTTTTTTTAAGTTTGTCAGCTATAACCGACTTGTTAACTTGTACCTAATACTATAATTAGTGGTGATAGTTTTCCATTTAAATTTTTTAAAGATCCAGACACATTCCAAAAATCTGTAATTAGCTTTTTATGTCCAAGAACCTATGAGCTGTTGCGGACAGGCAGACAAACTGGCGCGGCGAAACTATAAGAGCCTAGTTATCTATAGCATCGTATAACGCGGTTGTTAGTCGGTCTATGATTTAATTTTCTGGGTTGGATGTTTTTTTTATATATAAAGAAGTAACAGGCGGTATATCTGATACTACGTAATCACTGCCGCCCATGGACATTTGTCATCAACATCAGAGGAGCCCCAAATGCGTTGCTACATCACACCGATCTTCTGTGAGACCGAGGTATTTGCCCAGTCAAGCCAGGCAGTATACGAGCTATAGTCAGTAGGCTAGTTAGGCTTTACCTCAGTTAACAAATTCAGCGTCGACACACCATGTGTGTCTATTTCTAATACATTCAACAAGTAGTGGTAATAAATGTGTTAAGACTGAGACAAATGTTTGCGTTGTCTATAGTTTTGAAACCCCAACGCAGGAATTTATTCTACTGTGGTATCACCAAAAGCCAGTTTTAGTAATAATAAAATAACTAGACAAATAGGGTATAAAAATTCACATAAGTTTGTATAAGATTGAAACTAACTAGTTTCTGAACTGAATAAAAAGATTAATCTTTTAATTGGCGAGTCGAAAGCATCTAAAAAGTATGTATGTTATATTCAATGAGATGTATACTTTGAATTTGAATTTGGTAGTTCTGTCTTTCATAAAAAACTTAATAAAAACATTCTCTTTTTTTTTCATTTCACTCATCATTCATAAATCATCATTCGTAAAACATACTTCTACGACTATGTACTCTGATGAGCAATGGCTACATTCGAGTATGTTCTCAATTCTTTTTCATTTTATTTTTTGGTGAATGTGAAAGTGTTAAATGATATTTCTTATTATTAAAAAAAAAACAATAAGATAAGGGACAAACAATTTTTTTCTCCTGATTTTCTAGTTTTTTTTTTTTTAATATTTTTTTTTATTTATTCTTTACGATATTGTTATTACCTTTCAGGTTGTACCCGGGTACCATTAAAATGCTATCGAACTCGAAGTAAACAAAATCAATTGCAAATAATGCACATTTCAACAGGGACCCACGCCGAATAATTTATTGTAATAATCTCAGTTGTTTTAAAGAAAAACTACTATGTAGATACAACTATGGGGTCGTGTATAAAGAATGTTATTAAAAATAAGATTTATTATTAATGACTACATAGGGTTTCATTAGGAAGGGGGTTAGTTTCGGTACTATTAGGTATAACTACTTTTTCCAAACGAGACTAATATTATAACATCAGTTATTCACAACTAGACTAATCATGTGATGTGGTGTAATAATATTGAGTGTATTTATTTTTGATCATCAGGTTCGATTCCTAGCTAGGAAAATTAATTTTGTTTGTTTCATTCTTTTTTTAGTAAAATATCTGATAAGTATAACATTTTTCAAAAACTAAGTCGGTAATCTGGTCTTTTAAGTATGTTTCACTATTCCTAACAGTTTCGGATTTGGCCTACCACGCCCAGTTAAAAAAAATTCAGTGTAGTGTTTTATCTTAAACGATACTCACGGAATCTTTCATGTGCGGGTCCGACTTGCACTTGACTGGTTTTTTATTGTGTATGTGGCACAACCTTGCGGCAAGTCTCTGATGAGTAGCAGTTAACCTCTTTGTGTAATAAAAGAGATAAAAAACTGTTAATAAATAAAATTAAATCTAATTTTACTTAACTTTAATATGTAAAAAGTTTTGGTTATTTCTGATAATTTAAGTTTTTTTACCTCTTTTGATTTTGTTTAAACCCATTACTCGTATTAGAAAGTCAAATTAGAACATATCCTGATAGCTACAACAATTATTATTATTATTTTAAAAAGTAGCTGATAAACCCGCAGGTGGAACTTCTGATTTTAAGAGGTCGCTGTCGCCCATGGACATTTGCAGCAACAGAAATTACACCACAAATGCGTTGCTAGCTTTAAAGAGAGAATGCAAGGAAAGAAAGGGGGAAATTGCTAGGTTTCCGACTCTCTATCAGCTATATTGGCTACTTCACGCCTATCTTCTGTGAGAGTGAGACACTGCCCCGGTGGAGCCGCCTGTATACGAACTGCAGTCGGTAAACTAAAAGTAGACTCTAACTCACTTAAAACTACTTACTTAAAATAAGAGATAATGAAAATAATACATACTTATTTCAAATAATAAATACTCATTTGTACGTGTTCTCTAGCTTTTATTATACCTACTAATTAGGACACGGCCGTTTCAATTATGTAACTAATATTTTTAACGAGGATATTATAAGTAGGCAAAATGAATATTTCTTGTGTGTGTGCTGACCACAAAGTTTGTTGGCTCCGGTAACATATAAAACAATTTTTATTAACGAAGCAGTTAATAAAATTTTTTTAATTTATATGTTACCTACTAGCATTCCGTCCGCGACTTCATCCGCTTAGAATCCGATTATATCGTGCTCCCGTGTACATAGCATTCCTACAGAGACCGTGCATTTTTTCGGGATTAAAGTTATAAGTGAGTAACTTCCTTTCGAAAGATGTAAACTACAACCCGGTTAAATTTTATCAAAATCGTCCATTTGTTTCTGAGTTTATTCATACAAAAGTAGAAGTCTTTCCTAATTCTACAAATTAAAAAAATAATTTATACTAATATTATAAAGATATAAGTATAAATTAATATATAATATTTTTTGTTATCGGATAGATAATTATTGGGATCAACGTGTTCATTGTTCAACAAACTTTTCAGCTTTATATATATTATTTTAGTTTAGAAGCAAGCATACGTGACATAGCTATGACTTCTAGATTCTATTAGTAGTTTTCTCTATGCTTCAATTTGATATGTAATATGTATATATTTGTGAGCATATAACAATTATGCTATAAATTATTTCTGTGTAAGGCGAAAATTATACTTATAACGTTTTCTATCAGCCTTTTATAAAGATTTATATATGTAAGTCTTTTGTCATTGTTTTATACCAAAAATAATTTTCTGTCAGTGCCTTGGTTTTGACAAACACAACTAAGAGGCTACAGAGTTGTTTTATATCAATAACGAGATTAAAACTTTGAGATTTCAATTTCAATTTTTTAATAACGCATCACACTCAACGGCCCCCATTAAGATCTCATGACCTTGTGTCGGGGTCCGAAAACACTCACAACACTAACACAGACACCCAGACCACGACTAACATCTGTATGACTAATACACACGTTTGCCGTGAGCGGGGATCGAACCCGCGATCGTTAGCGCTTTAGTCAGTTGCAGTGACCATTGCGCCAACGCGTCTGTCATATGTCAGATGTGATTCTTAGGTTTATGAGACTAATATTTCACGACAATTATCTATGCGATATTATACTATGTTATATATTATGTCCTTACAAAAGAATTGCATGAATCCAATTTATTTCTCCTTTAGAAATTTTATACTTGTGTGGTATGTGTGTACGTGCTAAAATGCTTTCCCGCATCCTTTGACATTAAGGCTGACCTTTACTATGTTCGAACATTCTTCAAGTTTCTAAGCAAATTAAAACCCGTTAAACGTCTCTGTCTGATATTGTGAATACATATGTATATACTCAATAGTAAATAAATTGTTATTAGGTAAGCATATTGTATTATGCTGACGGCAAAATAGCTTCGCATTATTACAAAAGGAATTATGCAAGATTTAACTCTTCGTTTTTCAATCATGATAAATGACCGAGACTATAAGTGAAGATTGTTTAAATAGATTACTCTTAAAAAAACGTTTTAAGTATATTTTTAAGAAAATTAGTACTACTAGTTGCATTAGTTTTTAAGATAAGTTAAATTTTAGTACGTATTACTTAAAACGACTTTTAAACGTACGAGAAAATAATATTTATTCATCCACATTTATTTACGACGTTCTAGGTGTATAAAGTGTATGTTTACCCAAAATATAAGTCAATACCGGCCCGTCCTGGCTTCGGACGGGTGGCAAAGTTCTTGAAATCTTTTTAACTTTCATTTATACTCGTATTTTTTGTTGTATTATGTATTTTAGCAAGGATCCCCAATTTTTTCTAGCATTAAATATAGCCTTTGGTACTCAGCTTGAATGCTGTTTTTCAACGATGAGAGAATTTTTGAAATCGGCCCAGTAGTTTTTGAGTTTATTCATTACAAACATATAAAAATACAAATATTTCATCTTTATAATATTAGTGTAGATAGCACTAAACTAGACTTTTATATACATCATCAATCACGAAAAACTACGCATTTTTTCAACCGACTTCAAAAAGGTTTAAAATTCAAATTATTTTTGTTAAATTTTTTTACCATTTTTTAAACATCTTTTCTTTTATTTGTAAAGATACTATTATTTCATACATCAACATTAAATAATAAGTATTTTATATCTAAACTCTTTTTAACCTTACCAACGGGAAATGCATGTGTAAAATATAATACATCACATCTTTAACCTGGAAATTAACATGGTCTTAAGTTTTAGCACACAATCATTGAACTTATAATTCATAAAATATAACCGCGTCACGATTAACGAGCAGTAGTTTTTATTCAACTTTTTGTTACAATTTTTTCGGTCTAGACTAACAAAAAGTAATGTTTAAAGATTGAGTAAATGAGATAAAACATAGTAGTTCCATTTAAATAAATCATAAAACAATTTAAATTGAACGTTCCATATAATGTTCCGTGTTACACAATGCCATAACATTGTCTAGTCAGTATAATTTCAATATTCCTCTGTAATTTTCCTTTTGCGTTGCAGGCAGGCGACAAGATGCAAGTGTCATGGGGAAGACTTGCTCTTATACCGATATATTTATGCCTTGCTCTATATAAATCAGTTTCAACTCAAGGCACTAAATTAGGCCCAGAAGTAATCCAAGTGAAAGAAACCTCGAATCAAGGAAGTCAGCTGTCAGATAAAGATCTTCAGGTAAATTTTATATTTTATTGTATTTTTCTTATTCTTAGTAATCACTAGCTTTGACTTACGGCTTCGCACGAGTTATTCTGAATTTAGTTTTTAAATAGTATGTAAAATATAGTGTATAAACATCTAAAATAATAAAATATACCTTCCAAATGGTACCATAATTTTTAAAATAGGTTTAGTGTTTCCAGAGTTTTATACGCACATATGTACAAAATTCGCTGTCACTTTATTATATCTACTATTACTCTTATAGACAAATTAATATTGATAATTATTAAGCTTTTTATCGTCGATATTAAATTATTATTAAAACAACTAAATTAAACAGGAAAAAAACACGACAAAATTAATTAGTCGGTTTGTTATCAAACTCAATTAAACTTAAATATTATGAACATATAAATAATCATGTAATAATAATTCTACACTTATACCACATGGCTGCACTATCAATCGAATTGATATTAATTTACGTTTGACAAATTTTATAATTTATAATAATAATGTATTTTATATAAACTAATAACTGTAATAATAAACTTCAATATGATAATAATTGTATAGGGGCCGTCTCTACCGATGAAATCTCTACTAATAGAATAAACAGAGAAAGAGAGAGCGGGAGCAAATTTTCTATGTGCGAATGCGAAGTAAACTCTTAAATCGCTAAATCTGTTTTAATAATTATGGTAGTATTTGAAAGTTACATTATTCCAGATGTCATAGTCTATATTTAATATACGTATGCATATTTTTAAAAGCAAAATCTACATTAAACCGACCGAAATCGCGAGCAAAAACTAGTATTAGTATTGTACTTGTATTATAAAACTTTAATCGGATTTGGAATCGTAGCAATGGGTGCACCATATTTTTTTCATACATATATATTTTTTTCATAACATATTCGACTAAATTATTGGTCAAAGAAAGTTTACAATGTCCAAGGATTGTGCAGTGCAAGTACATATAAATGTACATTGTGACTAAATCCCAAAATTATGAAAGTATATACACTTTCAGAAATTATATTTAAAAAATGCAACACTTTGATAACCGATTAATTTTCGTCTATAAAAAAATTAAGCAATACCGGCAACAGAGTTTCATTTTAAATACGCGTTTAAGAATAATTATTGCCTTTTCGCAATTCTTATTTGATGCTATAATTAATATTATTTCCCTACGAACATCGTAACACGAAATTTTAAGATGGATATTTTCCTTAATTTTGTGTTTTCAATAATAAAAAAAAACTTCTTATATTAAATCTTCCTTTTCAAATCCTTAATGATAAAGAATGTGTAAACTTAGAATATACGAAACGAGTAGTAAGGTAAATCCTCTGTTACTTTTCATTACTTTTGAAAAACACTTACTAGTGCATAGTGTATAATTCTTTTGATTTGCCATTTTCATTTCATAACACAGACAATAAGTTAAATGACTGTATTAAAAAAAATGACTTAAGGCCACTTTTCACACTGAAGCAAAGTCCAATTTTTAACCAAATCCAATTTTAACCCTTCCTACAAAAATATTTGAATTATTTTAAACTAATATAAAATATTATTTAACATTGTTACTACTTCCTTGTTACAATAAAATCATTGAATATTGTTACAGATTAGTCGTAATATCAGCATAGAAGGCAATGACTTCGTTTTGGATGGAAATCCCTTCCGGATTATGTCGGGGTCTCTTCATTATTTCAGACTACCGTCGGAATATTGGCGCGATCGATTAAGAAAATTGAGAGCAGCCGGCTTGAATACTGTGTCTACGTAGGTATCTAACTAAAATCGAAGCAGAAACAAAAGACTTTTGTATGCTGCAATGTGTTAAGGTTACATACATCTGTACCAATATTATGAAGCTGAAAAGTTTGTTTGTTTATTTGTTTAAAGGCGCTAATCTCAGGAACTACTAATTCGAATTAAAATATTCTTTTTGCGTTAGATAGCTTATTTATTGAGGAACGCATCACGCTACGACTTATAGGAACGAAGCAGTAACTATAAACGCGCGTAAAACCGCGAGGCACAGCTAGTACAATATATGTATGAACAATTAACATACATACGAGTATATACAAACATAATTTAAGTATCTCTCTGCTATATCGAAATACTTGCCTTTTCCTAATCAATACGGGATGTTTCGACGTTATAAAAATCAAAACAGACGTTAATTTATATTTCCTTTGTCCGAGTGCGATTTTAGTGAGACTTTATTAAGTACATATAAATAAAATGTACAAAAAAAACCTTTTAAATTAGATCTAAAACAATTCAAGCAATTCTATGCAATATGTTTAATTGTGTATATATAATCAGAACATCAGAAGCGGCTTTTAACGAATTACCTAGGTAACCTATTTAATACCTCATTATTATAAGTATGATTTTCAAGCGAAGATCACAGTTTTGTAGACATTTCAAGTTACTTATTTTGTAAAGAAGACGTTAACTAAAAAACTTACATTTAAAACTAAAACTATTATAAAATTAACATTTCATACTTAATTTACTTTACTACAATTTGAATTATTCATAACATAACTCACATTTTCTTAGACTGTTTATGTAAATATATAAATTTTATTTAATTGTGTATAATTTATTTTTCTAGGTATGTAGAGTGGAGCAGTCACGAGCCGGAAGAAGGTTCGTACACGTTTGACGGAGACAACGATGTCGCTCGCTTCGTAAGAATAGCGGCGGAGGAACAACTGTACGTGCTGCTACGCCCGGGGCCTTACATATGTGCCGAAAGAGACTTAGTACGTTTTGGCTTTGTTATTACAGCTCTAATTTATATGAATAATAATTAATATAATTATTTCCCTCCCAATCTTACCTTCGCCCGATTACTTACTGACTACTTACCAAGGTGACTCATCGACCCAAAGTGAGTCTTGGCCTCCAACCGCCCGATTAACATACGAAATAATTACTAAAAACACTTTATAAAAATGAAAACGTATTTTTCTAAATAATATCAACGATTCAGGAAGCTTGATTTTTATATATTATTGGCCCTAAAAAGAATGCGAGTGGTCTAGCTGGCAAAAGACGTCGCGTTACGAAACGGTCCAGTATACAGAGAACGATTTAATACTACTAATAAATAACTGAACATGACCTACGGCATTACAATTCACTGAATATCTAGATGAATGCTACTTCGTTTTATACTTTCATTTTTTTATTATTATTAGAAGCTTTTATATGACTTACTTTGTTAGTATGGGTCAAATCTTAATAAAATCGTTAAAATATATACACACAGGATGCAAGTAATATAAGACACAAGTAATTCTAAGTAGAAATTAATGTATTTTTGGTAAAAGATATTTTTACACAGGAAAAACTTTTACTACACTAATATTAATTGATAATTTTTTAGAACATTTTTTGTAAGGTTGTTTTTTTTTAAGCAATAGGCGAAATGTAGATATGAATGTATCAGTATTTATGTTTCTATCAATTATTTTAAAATGATCGCAATCATAACACCATCTGTCTACTTAAACTGTCTGCATTATTTTTAGATTATAATAATCAAAGTGAGCCAAACTGAAATAAAGCGTTTGTCGATGTTGTTACTCCTTATCTATCGCAAATTATAGTAAAGTAACAGCATGTAAATATCCCAGTGCTGGGCGAAGGCCTTCTCTCCTATTAAGGAAAAAGTTTAGATTTAATCCATTACACGGCTCCACTACGGGTTGATGGATATACATGTGTCAGAATCTCTCTCGACACAATCCGGTTTTCTTACGATGTTTTTATTCACCGCCCAAAATAAGATAAATTTGAACACAAAATTAGAACTTGAAAATTCAGCGTTGCTAGTCAGGGTTTGACCGTGATCAACGGTTGAGATCGACGTGTTCTAACCACTAGGACTTCTCGGCTCACTAAAACATTAGTACATACGTATTAATTATTACTTTTTTTGCATAGGGAGGTCTTCCATATTGGCTTCTTAGCAAATACCCGAAAATAAGATTGCGGTCTGCAGACAAAGGTAAATATTAATTAAATTTTTAAAGTTCAAACTAGAGATTATAATTTAAAAGACGACCGCTTTGGTGTAGTGGTACTGAATGAATCTCTAACGCAGTCGCTTTCGGGTTCGATTCCTGCTCGGAGAAGATATTTGGATTGGACGATTGGCCTTGTGGGTGTGTCTCCTCGGTCCCGGTTATTATCACAATCACCTAATAATGATCGTAATCATAATGATCGTGTAAAAAAATCATTTTAGTCTAAATGGTTACTGGCTTGCCCTCAGGGGTTGTGGAGGTCAGATGGCAATCGCTCTTTGTAAAGATCAGCAACTTGTCAATATTCTAACTAGAATAATAAGCCGAACCTGGTATTACCGGGAAATATGCCAGGTAGATGAAAGAGTAACATTTAAAGTATTAAGAGAATAAAGTAAATAAATCATAAAGTAATAAATTTAATTTCATTATTAGATTTCATTGCTGAAACTGACAAATGGATGACTAAACTCTTCAGTCAACTAAAACCGTTGTTATATGGAAACGGAGGACCGATAATAATGGTGCAGGTAAACATTTTTGTTATAGCTTTAAATCTATATAATTTTAACGAACGCAATTTTCAATTTTATTTATGTGTGAAACTGAAAAATTTATTTGTTTGTACACTAATTTTGTAAACTACCCGTCCTATTTGAAAAAAACTTTAGACTATACAATAATAAAAATAAAAAAAAAACCGACTTCCTATTCATTTCGAACATTTTAACGAACCACTCAAACTCACAACTCAAAAACAACACAACAACTATTTTGGTAGTTGATGAAGTTGCAACGCCTGAACAGATCTTCATAAATTATATGAAAAAACTATCTTGATCACATCTCCATTTTAAAACAATTTGGCAAGTATCTATGCAACTTAACAAACATGGCACCGCAAGGCGTAGCTACTTTTTTTTTAATGGCATCAGCGGGAAAACGAGCAGGTGGTTTACGCGATGTTAAGTAATCACCGCCGCTTATAAACATTTGCAGCACCAAAGAAACCACAAATGCGTTCCCAGCTCAAAAAGGATTGAAGGGTGAAGAGAAATATCCCTGCCGCCGTCACTGCTTTGAAATAGGAAAGGGACCGGGACCCATCTTGGGTTAGGCTTCCGGCTCCATTAAAGTCAAAGACATTAAACACAAATATGTACCATATCTGGAAATAATATTGGCATATTTTTTAAATAGTATTTTTAAATTGATGTGTATTTTTATAACTTTTAATACTTTACTTAACTCTTGCAGGTAGAAAACGAATACGGCAGTTACGGCACCAGTAAACCCTATATGAAACAGGTTCGCGACATAATAAAACAACACGTGGACGACAATGCTTTGTTGTACACGACAGATGGCCCCTATCGTTCGTATTTTTATGATGGATCTGTCCCCGACACACTCACTACAATAGACTTTGGACCTTCAGGTAGAATAAAAAAATTATAACTTAAACATCAAATACATAAAAACAAATACCATCACCAAAATTATGATTTATTATTGTTTTTGTTTACAGCCACTAAAGCGATAGATATGTTCAAAGATTTGCGCGCCTTCATGCCAGTAGGTCCTTTAATGAACTCCGAGTACTACCCCGGCTGGCTCACTCACTGGAGTGAGGATATACAGCAAGTGAGCACAGAACGCGTTGTGTTCACGTTAACCGATATGCTGGACAACAAGATCAATTTTAATTTCTACATGTTCTTTGGTGGCACTAATTTCGAATTTTCAGCAGGTAAGGTATAGACAGTGGGATTATCGTATTCAGGACATCACATTTATCATATTTTTTATACAAAAATATTAACATGTAACATTTTTGTTTAGATAACGAAAGCTAAATTAATACCGAAATGATTACATCTTCATTTTATCAACTCGGTATTAGGTATTAGATACAAACACTTATTTGCGTCAGTCGGAGATAAATACTTATATATTTAAACGTTTTTTTTATCCCATAGCTGACTTGTTGAAACTTGTTAACTGTTTTACACTGAGTTATTATATTTTGTGGTTTAGTAAAATTGAAACTTAACAATTAAGTATCATTCATATTTTATTTTCACTGTTGCCTTCACATAACAGAAAATATTTTCTTATTAAAATTTTAGGTGCCAATTATGCTTCTACTTATCAACCTGATATCACATCGTATGATTATGATGCTCCTCTATCGGAAGCTGGAGACCCAACACCAAAATATGATGCTATACGCAACACACTAGCAAAAGTAAGGAAGGATAATTAACTGTCTACTACTTCATTAGCTATGGAAATTGTAACGGAACATATCGTGTTTTTTTTTTCACGTTTACATTGCATTTTTCTTAGTTATACCATATGGGTATGGTTATTATTCTTGTTTAGATATTGACAAGTTACTAATTTTTATACAGAACGATTGCCATCTTAGGATAAGCCTACTGGCTTACCATTTAACTAGAATAATCTCTCTGCTAAGAATACATTCTAAAGGCATTACTAGGTTCTCATAAGAATATAAGAAGAATAAAAAATATAATTTGTAATAACAAACGGGATGGGCAGCTTTACGTGCTCTCCGAGGCACGGCGGGGAGACCCCCAAGGACAAACACGCAGACATACGAACAAATATTACATCACACATTCTACTACTACACCAAAGCGGGCGTCGCTATTTTTTCATGTTAACGTGTATGTTTTTTTTAGTATAATCTGGTACCGCAACATATACCTGCTCCTGTACCGTCTAAAAAAGGGGCGTATGGGCAAATAACTTTAAGTCCAAAAATGAACCTGCTGTCGGCCGGCGGCCGTTCTAAGCTCGGAGTGAAATACAATGATGTTAATGGGATAAAATTACCGACTTTCGAAGAATTGCGGCAGCGCAGCGGACTCGTGCTCTATGAAACAACGCTTAACGAGACCGAAGGAGCTCTGACAATAACAATGCCTCGTGATTGGATATTTGTTTTCGTTGATAATGTACGTACGGAAATATTTGTATTGCTATGATTTTATTAACAAAGTTACATAATTATGAACATGAAGATATTTTTTAAAATTTTATAATTAATAATTAAATAAAATTAAAACTTTTATTAGGATAACCGACCGTGCGGTATTCATAAATCTGTAGGTGTGTAATGTAACAACGTAATTGCATTTTTAAGCATTTACGGGCATATCTAATCCAAAAAGTGAAACCTTCATGAAAAATAAATTAATTTTGTTTGAATGGATTCTTGGCATGATAGAATGGATATGTGCATAACAAAGCACAAAAGACAAAAATCTAGTTAGTTCGCATCAAGTAGACGCCAGAGCATGAGTGGTATACAAAGGCAGCCAACAAATTTAAGCGGTTTAATAGCATTTTTTTGAGTTAAGGGTTCTCTAGAAATCATATCCGAAATTCGGAACCCTGCTTTTACTTATGTACATGTTTAGCTTATCTAGTTTGGAAAGATAAACAGCTCCTGTTGGTCTAGATTCTATCCAGAACTTACTCGCTTGATTAATTTGCGCTTTTGGTTCCATACTCCGGAATAAATAAAAACTATAAAACATCTTATTGAAGCGTTGATTTAATATCTGAACGATCAAATATAATTAAAAAATAAATATTGCCTACTCTCTACCCTTTGACAATAATGATTCGCCTTATTAGCTGCACTTATATGATAAAATCATACCTCATTATATTTCATATTTTTACGTTAGGTATACACAAACTCTATCTAATGTTAATTTATTTCCAGAAACTACAAGGAGTGATAAATAGAATGCAGAAATTATTCACGCTCAATATAAAAGCAA
Organism: Hypolimnas misippus; assembly: GCA_037950945.1. Taxonomy (NCBI): domain Eukaryota; kingdom Metazoa; phylum Arthropoda; class Insecta; order Lepidoptera; family Nymphalidae; genus Hypolimnas; species Hypolimnas misippus. The sequence continues at coordinate 7,548,918 of JBBEEQ010000024.1, forward strand.
AACAAGGTTCCATTTTGTCTTTACTTGTTGAAAATCAAGGACGAATCAACTTTGGCAACAGAATTCATGATTTTAAAGGAATATTAGGACCAGTATCTCTAAATAGTTCAAAAGGATATATTCGATCTGGTAATTTGGAAGGCCCGTGGAAAGTTACAGGATATCCTTTAGAAGTTAAAAAGAATACAGAATTAGGATCAAGCAATATTGTCGGTGAAGAAAGCACTACAGTAGGCCCTACTTTATATGAAGGAACACTTGTTCTACCTGAGGGTACACCATTGGATACTTTTGTTGATCCTACCGGCTGGGGAAAAGTAAATGCTCCATTATTTTAATTTTAATATTACAGTTTTAGTGCACTTCGTTTTATGTATGGTATTGCAATTTTTTTTTATCTAAGGAAACTTTATCTATGCAAAATGTAAAAGTAATTCACTTTTTGTCATATTTACCTAAAAAACATTCGGAGCACAAAAATCTCTTCGTAACGATTGAGAGGTTGAAACAAGAACTATTTAATAGATTATTTATTTTTAAATAAGTATTACCTATATAAACAATGTTTTAACAATTTTTAGGGATACGTCTTTGTGAATGGACACAACCTTGGAAGATATTGGCCCAAAGTGGGGCCACAAGTAACTCTTTACTTACCTGGTGTGTGGTTAAACCCGGCGCCTGCGCAGAATGTTATCAAAATACTCGAACTAGAAGAATCCAACGCAAATCCAACGCTTACATTCATAGATTATCCTATTTTAAATAGAACTGGCAGTCTAATCGATTATTTACTATTTACTTAAATCTAGTCCATCTACTTCCTTTAGTACAATATTATCAATCGGTAAATGTATTATATAAAACAATTACTTCTTTTGAATATATAGCAAATTCAAGACCATTCTTTAGCTTTGCCAAATGCTAAGAGATTATTTAACAAGGATGTTTAATTTATGTAAATAAAAATTATAACATAATTCAAAGGCAAAAATTAAAGTTATCTATATTATTTAAATTAGGTTTAATTTTAAATTCATATTGTTAAAAACTATACCCACACGAAAATTTGTATTATACAATATGCTTACAACTATCAGCATTTTTTCTTTTATTATCTTTTATTTTTTGTACCTTTGTTTAGTAAATTTAACAGTCATAACTCGATCTAACAAGACTTAATAAAACAGCGAAATAGCAAATTAATTATATAAAAATAAAAATTTAAACACTTCAGTTAAGATTAATTCGGGTAAGATTGTCCGTTGGGTAAGACCGTATACTACGATTTACGACGAATCTGTGTACATAGTAGAATTTATAAAAACCAGATGTACGACATCGTGACACTGTTAAAGTTTTAATTAAATAATATCGATAGTATATCATTATTTCATTAATATGCTAAATAACTAATTCTTCGTAAGAGCAACGTTTTAGTTCTTGATATATAAACTGAATTCGTACCCTTTAAAGAGAAGAACAATAATATTATGTATATAGGTATAGATATGTTACAAGCACATTGCCACCCAGAATGATGACCACTTTGAACTACATTGCCTAGAAAACAATTAACGACTGAGTATGGCAGGCGAGGGTATCTTTGAAACAACAAGAAAATCAAGCTTGTCAAAGTTGAATTTTACACGGGTACATACTGAGTTATAGATTTTAATGGCAAATAGTACGAATGAAACATATTTACGGTTATAAAATATTATTGGTGTAGAAAGTTTTTTACTCCTGGTGGTATTTAATGGCAAATTATATCAATCTTACCCGATAAATCTTACTTAATATTTTTTGTAAACAATAATATATTATTTATATTTTCTATTGATAGAAATCTACTTTACATATAATATGATTTTCGATATTAGACCTAAACTAGCTACATAACTATACATATATATAAAATCTCTTGTCCTGACTGATTCATCGACACAGAGCCTAAACCTATGGGGCCACGAACTTGAAATTTTGGCAGTAGGTAGGCTTCCACTAAGAAAGGGGTTTTTGATTATTCACCCCTAAGAGGGTGAAAAGAGGTAAAAACGTGTGTATGCAAAATATTATTCTTCGGTCGTATCAACTAAGAACTTAATACACATACTTCTGGGTGATAGTAATGAAATGTAAAATAGAAAACGGGGTACTATTATTCCTCACTGGGGTGCAAGGGGGTTGTAAAGTTTGTATGCAGAAAATGTATTTTTTTGCCGATTATACTTAAATTCAGGACAATCATTATTTTGAGAGAATAACTAAATATATGTATACCAGAATTTCAAAATCATTCCTTTCAGTGGCGCTAGCAGGTATTGAATCATGGAACGGTAACAATTTCACTGGTAAATTTATTTAGCTGAAACTTTTACAGTGTATTTCTCCAAGACAAAGGGATGAATTAAAAAATAGGTCTTATTGTTTTTTATGCTAATAATGAAATATAAAACATAAAATCATCGTATCAATATCAACCCTAACACACAGAGGTACAATGGGTTAGTTTAGTTTATCTATATGAAGAAAAAAAATCTTTAAAGATCAAAGGTGAAAATAATTCAGCATAAATTAAGTATTCTACACGTTTAGTAGGTCAATCCCTTGAAGAATGACTCCAAAATATACTTGGACGAAGCCGCGAGCCCTTTACCCCTCCTCAGAAAAGGAGCAGGCTGTATGTATTTTTTTATGTTTGTGGACATGTGGTATATAAGTAAGTGCCATTATTATCAGAATCTCATGCTGGAATCCTGGAGAAATCGAGGGAACTCTTATTATAGACACAGAAATATTATATGCACACATAAACAAATTTAGATATTTTTTATAGTAACTCGTGCATTAGCTCACAGAAACCAAGACTTAATGAAGTGGAACTGATAATGAAGACCACAGATGGCCACCGGAAATACACAATAATAAGTGTTACATGAGTTGCGATTCGATTACTTCAATAAGATTGCTATTCAATGTATCCTCGTCACATTGCATATGGTAAGATGGAGCTCAAAGACCTGGAGAACTACTCATTAATTAACAGCTCTACATCAAGAAAATAAATATTTTCTAAATGGTCATAAGCACTTGACATTAGGCTATTGTAAATTAGGTAAATCACAGACTGTTTTTTACTAATGACTTTCTATAGTTGCAACTTGAAAGTGTAAAATATAAAAAATATATAAACCAACTTCAAAAACGATTTTAATAAACTAAAAGCAAAAATTTAATAAATTTCTACAACATTTTAAAGTCGGTGTTCGTAAATAACACGTTAAAGTTTTACTTCGAATTCGAATGTTTGATATGTCAAAGGTTAAATAAAAAAAAAATTAGATAATAACAACAATATTAAAACCGAATCAACAACTTAAACGAACTCATTTTACGCATCTAACTTCGCAGTATGTATTAGTCATTAATACTTCATGCCATTGAATACCGAGTTCTGTAAGAGTGAGACATAAATATTTTTATTGGTGTATGAATAAGAGAGAAGGATGTAAACTGGTTGGTAAAATGATGGCGTGTGATAAGACGCCAATGCAATGGTTCGAGTTAGTGGGAACTCTAAGCAGGCAGGCCTGTCGTAGCGAAGCTCGCGACAGCGCCGGACCGTTCGCGACTCGCGCGACACACCACGTGGCCGGCAAGTTGAACCTAAAATTAAGTAAGTATTTATAACTTACCTTTCCGTAAAGTAAATCAACATACAGAACAATTTTTAGATGTAAAAGTGTTTAAAACTTTTCTGGTGTTAAATATCTGCTTTAAGTTTCGTACAGATATAACGAACCACGATGTCAATCGTGATTAAAATATTCTTTTAAAAATTGTTTTAGTAACGACTGGTACAGTGACCGAAATGTATGATAGTAGCTCGGTGTGTAACGGGATCTTTGATCAACAACGTTACTAAATATTCAATTGATTTTTCTGACCTATTTTAAAGTAATGATTACTTAGTCTATAAATAACTACTCATGCTGCTCGTTAAATATGAACTTTATTGCCTTAAACACAACCATCACGATAATTTTCTGTTCCTGTGTTAGGTACTTTGTATAAATCTATCCCGAGACCTTGACATTGAATCTAAGTCACGACACCCGAACTCTGCTAGTTAATATAAGCTATTAAAACTATAAATTGCGCATCAAATACATTTCAAAAGCGATTACAAATATTCAAGGTTTATTTGTAAAAATATACATAACAGTATTTTTTAAACTTATCATTATCCGCTTCCTGGTATCTAAGTCAAGTTCATTGAAAGATTATTTAAAGTAAATGGATTTAATTCTAATAGGTAGTTAGTTCATTTATCTAATAAAAAATTAAGTTTAATAGAAATATTATCCTCTAGAAAAATGGAAGATAAAGCGTTGAGTTGTGAAGTCGGCTCGCCGTGCTGTCTAGTGCTGGCAGACGGTTCAGTCTTTCAGGGCCGAAGTTTTGGCGCACAAGTTCCTGTGGAAGGCGAAGTGGGTAGGTATAATTACAATAATATCAACACATTATCAAAGTAGTTCTGTGGTTATGAGACCGCTGTGGTAGCTCTTTCCGCTAGATAAAACTAGTTTGGTTTTTTTTATATACAGATAATAAAAGAAAACAGTGGTACAGGCAAACCTGGCAACTTTGGTTCATTATTTTCATTTTTTAAACATTCCAAAAATACTATAGTAATATAAGACGTAAGTTTTGCCCGAAAATTCAGCACCTACTTACGTTGAAGTAATTTGACATGCTATTGAACCTATATAAGAAGTAATCCGTTACTTCTGTCGCTAGAAAAATAAAGAATTTTTACTGCAATAAAAAATACAAATAAAACAGTTTTCGATATATTTTTATATTTTTATAAAACGGGACACCTTGCACGAAGCTAACTCCCGTTAGCTTTCATGTTTGACAACAGTTAAACTAAGTGACGAATACAATATAATTAACATTATTTTCAAATTTTTACACTAAGACTGATGGAGTAAGTAAATCAAAAAGAATGCTTTTAAAGACAACCGTTATTATAAAATTCGACATGTGTGTATTTACGTTAGTATATATATCTGTGATTTTCTTAAAAAACTACTGCTTCTATTTGTATGGGATTCTCATTATCCATATTTTTCAGGGAAGGTATTAATATGTATAACATTAGTATGCAATAAATATCTTCGGAAATAGGTAATACTCTTCAATTACTCACTTACTGAAACGTAATTGCTGCGATCGTATGTCTATGCATACAACATACTTCTATTTGAAATCGGTTGCATTTTTTGTTACGAAAATATTTTTTTTTGGTCAATTCAAAATTTCTGGTTCAACGATGTCTAACATCTGTATAAACTTACTTATGTAGGTATGTACTTTCTATAGTGATAAATATTTTTTTCAACAGAAAATTCCAATTCAATTTTGACTAGACTTTCAAATAAGAAAAAAGGTTAATAATAAGGTTAATAAACCTAACATGCATTATAAAAATTATCTCATCTAATAATCGCTAGAAAGTGTATAAAGTGAAACTTATAAAATATTTTAATAATTAGTAAATCTTATAAAAAATCGAATGAAATATAGGTCATTGCAATATTAATCCTCGTTTACCGTGAACATGTTTTCAATGTGCTATATGATGAATAGACATGCAAAATGTGCTCATTTATAGATAGTGTATAGTATATATCTTAGTAGACCTGTCTTTCATATCCGATACGATATCATTTCACTAGACGCTCCTCGTGTACAGATCAACAATATTTTTCATATGTGGGTTATGCAGAATCAGTTTTAAAGTACTCTGTAGCACTCGATAACTAAACTATATTATCTTACAACTAAGTTCAAAAACGTAGATAAACTTATTTGCAGATATCTTTACATAATTACATATTGATTTTATTTTTAGTTTTTCAAACGGGAATGGTCGGGTATCCAGAATCTTTAACAGATCCTTCATACCACGCCCAAATATTGGTTTTAACGTATCCTCTCATTGGAAACTATGGTATACCTGATGAAAACGAACACGACGAACACGGCTTACCCAGGTAACAAGTACAATTAACAATTTCACAAATTGATCCAAAACAATATTAAAATATTGTTTAATATCGCCAATACCAATTTTCTAAATCATGTAGATATTTTCTTATTTGAAAATAATACAAAGATAAATCACTTCACTATTTACTAAGTGGAAATGTTACAGCTACATTAATAATTTGTATTCTAGGTGGTTTGAATCGAAGCGTATATGGGCCACTGGACTTATAGTCGGACAAATTAGTACACATGCTTCTCATTGGCGAGCTCGAAAATCTCTGGGCAAGTGGTTAGCGTCCAATGGCGTACCTGGTATCTGTGAAATTGACACCCGAGCCCTTACACACAGACTTCGTGAAGGGGTCACATTGGGTCGAATTATACAGAGTGTTCCACCTTTTGGTATTTTACCGCCGCTCCAAGATCCAAATACAAGGAATTTAGTAGCAGAAGTTTCTGTCAAGGTAGGATAGCAAATCATTCATTGTTATATCGGTTAAAATGTTTAAGGTAGTAATTTTTTAAGGTAGTGTATCTTTATTTTTATTAGATCTTATTGAATAAAAATTATTGCATAAAGATATAATACTTTAAATACGAATTGGAGATTTTGTCAATTACACTATGTAAATATAAATTAAATACTATTTTAAATAGGACAATATTGACTTCATCAAATGATGTAGATTTTATTGTATTGTTTAGTTTCCAATAAATTATAAACTTCTACTTTTTAATATTTATCATATGCTTTTTACAGGAAAAGCAAATTTTCAATCCAACGGGCGATATTACAATATTAGCAGTTGACTGTGGTTTAAAGTATAATCAAATAAGATGTTTAATTAAGAGAAATGCTAAAGTCGTTTTAGTACCCTGGGATTATAAATTCGATGCAAAAAATTACGATGGACTATTTATCAGTAATGGTCCAGGCGACCCAGAAATATGCAAAAAAGTAGTTGACAATTTAAGAGAAGTAATTAAGGATGAGAGTACAATTAAACCCATTTTTGGTATTTGTTTGGGTCATCAACTACTTGCGACAGCGATTGGTTGCAAAACCTACAAAACACGGTAATTATTTTATTACACATATTTATGTTGCATTTGTTCTATAAAATACATAATGTTCATGTCAGTATATTTTATTTGATATGAAGTTTTCTTACTTAATGGTTTTTTAAATAATACACGCATTTTAATTTACAGTTATGGAAATCGAGGACATAATTTACCTTGCACACATTCTGGAACGGGAAGATGTTTTATGACTTCTCAAAATCATGGATTTGCAGTGGATGCTAATTCCCTACCAAAAAATTGGAATATTCTATTTACTAATGAAAATGACAAAACGAATGAGGGAATAATTCATTCTTCACTTCCATATTTCAGTGTCCAATTTCATCCAGAGCACACGGCAGGCCCGACAGATCTTGAGTGTCTTTTTGACGTTTTTGTTGAAACAGTAAAATCGTACAAAAATAACACAAAATGCGTTGTAAATGACATTATTTGTGAAAAACTTAAATATACCCCCACATTACATGAAAGGCCAAAAAAAGTATTGATTCTAGGATCAGGCGGTCTATCTATTGGCCAAGCAGGTGAATTCGATTATTCTGGTTCACAAGGCGTTAAAGCTATGCAAGAAGAAAAAATACAAACTGTTCTTATTAACCCTAATATAGCTACTGTACAGACATCAAAAGGATTAGCTGATAAAGTTTATTTTCTGCCAATCACACCCGAATATGTGGAACAAGTTATAAAAGCTGAACGTCCCACAGGAATTCTTTTGACTTTTGGAGGTCAAACAGCTTTAAATTGTGGAGTTGAGTTACAGAAGTCAAAAGTATTTGAGAAATATAATGTAAGTGTCTTAGGAACTCCGATTCAGTCTATAGTGGACACGGAAGACAGGAAAATATTTGCAGAGAAAATTAATGCTATTGGTGAAAAGGTTGCACCGAGTGCTGCTGTGGCTTCAGTAGAAGAGGCTTTAGTGGCTGCAAAACAAATTGGTTATCCAGTGATGGCTCGTTCTGCATTTTCTCTTGGCGGTCTAGGATCAGGTTTTGCTAATAATGAAGAAGAATTAAAAGCTCTTGCACACCAAGCGTTATCACATTCAGAACAACTTATTATTGACAAGTCTTTGAAAGGTTGGAAAGAAGTGGAGTACGAAGTTGTGAGGGATGCTTATGATAATTGTATAACTGTGTGTAATATGGAAAATGTAGATCCTTTAGGAATACACACAGGAGAATCGATTGTCGTTGCACCAAGTCAAACATTGTCTAACAGAGAATATTACTTACTCCGAAATACTGCTATTAAGGTCATAAGGCATTTTGGAATTGTCGGTGAATGTAATATACAATACGCTCTGAATCCATATTCTGAGGAATTATATATCATTGAAGTTAATGCAAGGTTATCACGAAGTTCAGCGCTCGCGAGTAAAGCAACGGGTTATCCTTTGGCATATGTAGCTGCAAAATTAGCTCTTGGAATTTCTTTACCAACAATTAAGAATTCTGTTACCGGTGTAACAACAGCTTGTTTTGAACCTAGCTTAGATTATTGTGTTGTAAAAATACCCAGATGGGATTTAGCTAAATTTAATAGAGTTAGTACCAAAATTGGAAGTTCTATGAAAAGTGTTGGGGAAGTAATGGCTATTGGTCGCAATTTTGAAGAAGCATTCCAAAAAGCTTTAAGAATGGTTGACGAAAATGTGAATGGTTTTGATCCTTATATTAAAAAAGTAAATGAAAACGAACTAAGAGAACCAACTGATAAAAGAATGTTCGTTTTGGCGGCTGCGCTAAAAGAAAATTATACTGTAGACAAACTTTACGAATTGACAAAAATTGATCGATGGTTTCTTGAAAAATTCAAAAATATTATTGACTATTATAAAACATTGGAATCCATAGATTCCGCTTCGATTACTTTTGAAATATTAAAGAATGCAAAACAAATAGGGTTTTCAGATAAGCAAATAGCTGCTGCAATAAAAAGTACTGAACTAGCTGTTAGAAAATTACGAGAAGAATTTAAAATTACTCCATTTGTTAAACAAATCGACACAGTCGCTGCAGAATGGCCTGCTACTACTAATTACCTTTATCTGACTTACAATGGTTGTACTCATGACTTAAATTTTTCTGGAGATTTTATAATGGTTTTAGGATCCGGTGTCTATAGAATAGGAAGTTCAGTTGAATTCGATTGGTGTGCTGTTGGTTGTTTAAGAGAATTGAAAAATCAAGGTAAAAAAACTATCATGGTTAACTACAACCCTGAAACAGTGAGTACCGATTACGATATGAGTGACAGATTGTATTTTGAAGAGATTTCATTTGAAGTAGTAATGGACATATATAACATAGAAAAACCCGATGGTGTAATTCTTTGTATGGGTGGTCAACTACCAAATAACATCGCTATGGATTTACACAGGCAGCAAGCTGTCATCTTAGGCACGTCTCCTGATATGATAGATAATGCCGAAAATAGATTTAAATTTTCTCGAATGTTAGATCGCAAAGGTATTTTGCAACCTAAGTGGAAAGAACTTACGAGTCTTGACTTAGCCATTAAGTTTTGCGAAGAAGTTGGATATCCTTGTTTAGTCCGACCATCCTATGTTTTAAGTGGGGCGGCCATGAATGTAGCATATTCAAATCAAGAATTGGAAACGTATTTAAAATCTGCAAGCCAACTTAATAAAGATCATCCTGTAGTCATTTCAAAATATATATTAGATGCAAAAGAAATAGATGTTGACGTTGTTGCAGCCGATGGTGTGATTCTTTGTATAGCTGTTTCTGAACATATTGAAAACGCCGGTGTGCACTCTGGAGATGCTACATTGGTCACACCTCCACAAGACATTAATAACCAAACTTTAGAGAAAATAAATGAAATAGCGAAAATAATTGCAGAAACGCTCGATGTTACGGGGCCATTTAACATGCAACTTATTGCAAAAGATAATGAATTAAAAGTCATAGAATGTAATGTTAGAGTTTCCAGATCGTTTCCATTTGTATCAAAGACATTGGACCACGATTTTGTTGCTATGGCGACGAAGGTAATTTTAGGTGTGCCAGTGGAGCCAGTTCATGTCATGGGCGGTTGCGGCAAAGTTGGTGTTAAGGTGCCACAATTTAGCTTCTCAAGATTATCTGGAGCAGACGTAACACTTGGTGTAGAAATGGCATCAACTGGTGAAGTCGCTTGTTTTGGGGAGAATCGTTATGAAGCCTACTTAAAATCATTAATGAGTACTGGATTCAGAATACCTAAAAAAGCAATTTTACTGTCAATCGGGACTTTCAAGGTAAAAATTTAAATGATTATTTAATAAAATCATTCATTTATAAAAATAATAATTTTATTTTAAATTTTTTATTTTAGCACAAAATAGAGCTATTGCCTAGCGTACGTGTACTGCAAAAACTTGGTTATAAGTTATACGCTAGTATGGGCACTGGAGATTTCTACACTGAGCATGGCGTTGAGGTACGTTTCAAAAAGTAATTTAATTATTCTCACTAATCGTAATATAACGCATTGGATTTTTTACCGTAAATAAAATCTATTAAATATAATAAATGTATTCATTGCTTTAAAATATTATTTAACAGGTTGAAAGTGTTCAATGGACATTCGATCATATTGGAGACCCAGAAGATATACGATCAGACGGTGAACTGATGCATTTAGCTGATTTTATGGCGAGAAGAGAATTGGATCTCGTAATCAATTTACCAATGCGGGGTGGAGCTCGCCGAGTTTCTTCTTTCAGTACACATGGATATCGAACTCGTCGTCTTGCTGTGGATTATGCTGTACCTTTAGTCACTGACGTTAAATGTGCTAAACTTCTCGTAAAGGTTAATATTCATAATTATATTTATGCATATATGCAGTAGTTATTATCATATGTATTTATAATTACACTAGTAATTCTCTACGGTTTCACTCGCATGTTTTGGAATTGGTAGACACAATTCTAAAATTCTAAATTTTTTTTTTATTAAATACTATAATCGACTCTCAAAAAATTTGGAAGTTCTGTTCGTCGCCTTATATTTTTCTAATTGATATGCCACAGCAGAGATATGTATATCATCGTAAAATTCCATGGTTAGTGTTTTAGTTTGGTTGATCCCTTATTATCAAGAATATATAACCCAGTGTCTAATAAAAGGATTAATAATTTTATCAGCTAATATTTTTAGAACGCTATTATAACTGCTTTGGTAACACAGAGGCCGACACAACACGTGTGTCCATTTATAATACATTTAACGCGTAGTGGCGGTGAATGTGTTATTTATTTTTTCATAAAGATGTTCTACATCTGTGGTAATTCCTCAGCTCATTAATCAACTTATTAATATATAAATTATAGAGACATGACGATGTGATGCTACCTTCACTTCCCATTTTAAACCGTACGATTTGATTTGTGCTAAGTACAAAAATCAAGGAATTACCATTTATTCCATACAAACTTGCCCATTTCATAGAGGACTTAATTAGTACGTTATGTGTTTTACATTTCCCTATTAGCGTTAAGTGACCAAAAAAATTTTGCACTAAAACATTTTCATCCTATTTTACCCCTTTAGGTGTGAAATCTCAAAAAATTCTTTCTTAAATTAATGACTCCTTGCTCAGGGTACATATAATGTTATTATATATAGGGAAATGTTGTTAAAATTTATATATTTATTGGATAATTGTCGCATATAACATAATCAATAATATAATATTTATTTTATTTTTAGTTTTTAAAGCGTCATATTTGTCAAGCTAGTGGACGAAACAACATTTTTAACCTTTTATATTTTTAGGCAATGTTGCAATGTGGTGGTGCACCACCAATGAAAACGCACACTGATTGTATGACGTCACGAAACATTATTAAATTACCTGGATTTATAGACGTACATGTACATGTTCGAGAACCTGGAGCTACGTATAAGGAAGACTTTGCTTCATGTACTGCCGCTGCTCTCGCGGGTGGTGTAACAATGATTTGTGCAATGCCAAATACAAATCCTCCTGTAATTGATCGTTCTTCGTTCGACTACGTTTCAACATTAGCTCGTGTAAGCGCTCGATGTGATTTCGCTCTATTTGTGGGTGCATCTACCAGTAATTGTGATACAGCAGCTGAATTAGCACCACAAGCTGCAGCACTTAAAATGTACTTGAATGAAACATACACGACCCTAAAATTAAATGATATGACCATTTGGCAACGTCACCTTCAAAACTGGCCCAAAAAGATGCCTATATGTGCACATGCTGAGCGTGAAAAAACAGGTGCGATTATTCTTATGGCTTCATTACTTGATAGACCTATTCATATTTGTCATGTAGCTCGGAAAGAAGAAATTCAAATCATAAGGTCAGCTAAAGAAAGAGGCTTAAAAGTTACTTGTGAAGTTTGCCCTCATCATCTTTTCCTAAGCACGGCTGACATAGAACGAATTGGAAAAGGACGAGCTGAAGTTCGTCCAGTTTTATGCAGTCCCGAAGATCAAGCTGAATTATGGAAAAATATGGATATTATAGACGTCTTTGCTACTGATCATGCACCTCATTCTGTCGAAGAAAAAGATTCAGAAAAACCGCTACCTGGCTATCCAGGTTTAGAAACAGTTTTGCCACTTCTTTTGAATGCTGTTCATCAAGGACGGCTAACTATAGATGACATAATAAACAAATTTCATAATAATCCACGAAAAATTTTTAATTTACCAGAACAAATAAACACATATGTCGAAGTAGATATGGATTATGAGTGGACAATACCAGATGCGATGGAATTTTCAAAATCTAAATGGACGCCATTTGCTGGCATGCGTGTTTGTGGAGCTATACACCGCGTTACTCTACGAGGAGAAATTGCTTATGTTGAAGGTCAAATTCTTATACCGCCAGGATTTGGGCAAAATGTACGCGATTGGCCTGTACCTAAAAAACAAATTTTACCAAGTTTCGTCTTAGAAAAATCTGATAAAGAAACAAGTCGGCCTAGCTCAGCTTTAGATATACATAATTCCTTGGAATTCAACAAATTTAATGATTTCGATATAGAACAAGTTGAAACCAATAAGCCCGATGGACAAAATAAACTCAATGTTCATTTTCATGAAGCACCTGGATTAAGAAGTAATTCACCGTTACCTCCTCAAACACATGTTACAAGACAGAGGTGCGATAGTTCCTCTTATCCTTCACAACCGACAGGATCGCAACGCCAAAGAAGCGATTTATTCGGTAAAAGTATTTTAACGGTTGATACTTTTGGAAAAGATACATTAAATGACATTTTCAACCTAGCCCAATTTATGAAAACAAGTGTCAGTAAAGGACGCGTATTAGATGATATATTACGAGGAAAAGTTATGGCATCAATATTTTATGAAGTCAGTACACGTACAAGTTGTAGTTTTGCGGCAGCTATGCAAAGACTTGGTGGTTCCGTTATTCACACAGATGCAACTAGTTCCTCGGCAAAAAAAGGAGAAACACTGGAAGACAGTGTGACAGTAATGGCAAGCTATGCAGATGTCGTGGTATTACGTCATCCTGAACCAGGGGCAGTTACGGTATGTATAAAATACTTTCTACTACTAGTCTCTTTGTAAATTTAAATATATTAATAATAATAACGTTACACATTTTAGCGTGCGTCGCGGCACTCACGTAAACCTATAATAAATGCGGGAGATGGAGTTGGTGAGCATCCTACACAAGCACTTTTAGATGTTTTTACAATCAGAGAAGAAATAGGTACAGTCAATGGCCTCACGATTACAATGGTCGGAGATCTGAAAAATGGCCGAACAGTTCATTCGTTAGCTCGATTACTATCATTATATCAAGTACAACTACAATATGTTAGTCCACCAGGTCTAGGAATGCCTAAACACATAATGGAATATGTAGCATACAAAGGTATATCACAAAAAGTATATGAACGTTTAGAAGATGTACTAGGTGATACCCATGTATTATATATGACCAGAATCCAACGGGAAAGATTTGAAAGTCAGGAGGAGTACGAAAAGGTAATATTTATTTATTCTCATTGCCTAAGTTGGTTAGGTTGCAAAAAGAAAACCAAAAAAAAAAATAACAAAATTTTGTTATCAAATAATCACATTTATTTCAAGATCAATGTATACTTCCACAAAAAGTTAATACGTAATTACGTACGTACGTAGAGGATCTAATAAAATTTAAATAAATTGATTGATTTTATTAAATTATCAATGATAACATCAAATAATATGACAACGACGACATCATTGCGTCAATGGATAAATATGCACAATATGTATATAATCTTTTTTGACAATCTATTAAAATTAATAAGTAGCATTTTATATCTGCTTATCCACAATAATTAATAACATTAATTTTTTGTTTATCCGAATGCTGCATTTACACACTAAGTAATGTTTTGAAGTATAATTTATTAATACTTTTTGATAAAAAATACACTTTAATCTTTTTTTCTATATATTTCTACGTAATCATCTATTTACATTCTTAAAAAGCATGTGAATATTGACTTTTTCAGATGCGCGGCTTGCTAGTGGTCACTCCACAATTAATGACTCGAGCTCGTCGTCGTATGATTGTAATGCATCCACTACCACGAGTTGATGAAATCTCGCCAGAGTTTGATTCAGACCCTAGAGCGGCCTACTTTAGACAAGCTGAATATGGGATGTACGTCCGAATGGCATTGCTCGCCATGGTTGCGGGAGTAAATCCACTTACATAATAAAAAAAGAATATATAACATACTAATGCACTTGTTTTGAAACACAATTCTTTATGTATTATACTTTTATTAATATAGCTTAATAAGTATTCCTACTTTTGTGATAAACTTTTATTACATTAACACGTACCAATATCAACTTTTTTTTTTATTAATAAACGTTCGTTTTATGAATTATAAAATTTTATTACGTATTTAATTTTATTTACATATTCTTCGTTCATTTAATTTTTGGTTCTTTGTTTCAATAATTATTATAAATCTTAAAAAAATATTACTTGCTACTTTAACATTAAAAGAGATTCGAATTTTCTATAAAATTTTTCCAAAAAATATCACTACGGTTTAAATACAATTTTTAGTAACAAAAAAATCTCAATAATTTGCAAGAAAACATACAGTAATGTAATAAGTTTTAAATTAAAAACCTACAGTAATATCCATTATTTAAAATTCAACTTTTAACTTAACTTTCATTAATGTCGTACGGTACTTCTTATTTGACAGAGAATCGGAAACATTACCCACTGTAAAAGCCAATACAAAGTTTGTCTTTATTAGTCTGCTTGTTTGCAAATTATAATTTAGATTCTTCAATACCGTTAATGTCAAGATATTTTTTGGCTTCTAAGTTTGAAATATTTTCAATATGTACATCTGCAATTGTTAATGGCTGAATGCTGCTAGCATCAGAAGACGAATCTTGATTTATAATGTGCTCGTACCTCGGACGATGTTTACGCATCAACTTTGAGTTTGAGACGCTGTGTTGTAAATTAATTTTCTCTCTCGGAGGTAATTTGTAACCTCCCTGATTCACTAATTTACGTCTACAATCTCCTAATTTATCACGAATCACATCTAAATACTCATATGCAGTACTGTCACCAGCCGGTTCTTCCCGCAAAAGGTAAGATAATCGCTGAGCTTGCTCAAGGTATATTACAGCCTGTCTTAACGAATCAAATTTTTCACTTGAACGCGCCATTGCAATGAAATGAGGTATGAAGAACTCTAGTACAAGACGTCGCCGTTCGGTTTCCATCTTTGATGGTAATATTATCTATAAAAGTAAAAATAATACAAGTTAATTAAATATGTTAAGGTCACTAATTGAACTAGCGATTGAGATATAAATATTGTAAATTATAAATGATATTGTTAAAACCATGAAAGACTAACATTCTATTATGGTACCGTTATAGTACTAGATCATTTTAATAATAATGAGTATTATCACAAAGTTATATTTGAAAACTATACTCAAATAATACCATATACAAATTGTACATGGGTAAAAACGATGTCGTACTTACATTTTTATTTATTTCCTTTTCCGCTTTCCCAGATATCTTTTGTTTTTTGTTGGATACATTGGCACGTCTTCTTTCTTTCATTTGACGTTGCCTTTCCTTTTTCCACTGATAGTGTTTATCGTAAACTTTAGCTTTGTCCCAAATGTTATTTATTTGTTCATTATCACTGTCAGAACTCACATCATAATTAGGTGTTACAATAGGTAGGTTTGGATTTAGAATACGTAACGGGTTTTTGCAAGTTAAGATATCATATAGCCTGTGAGTGTTAAAGGTTGGATAAAAATCTTTCTTGGTGTATTTAATTTTATCAATTGCGTATAACATATGCATAACTGGTGCCTCGAGTATATCGGCTAATTTTCTCTGTAACTTTAATAACATTGGCTTTGGAATAGATTTGAATTCATTGCAACTTTCAATGAAATAATTTGGAAAACGTGATTGACCAAAATGTACATAAAAACTTCTCAAAAATAAACGTAATGATTCCCCAAGTCTATCCTCAGGCCATCTTGCATAATTTTCTTCACACTGCCAAAACAAATGGTTTTTTATATGACTTGCATCTATACCTATTTTAGATGTTTCATTCTCCATGAAGGTTTTGTGTAGAGCCAATGCGAAAAGATAACATCGCATATGAGAATGAGCTAAACAGCTTTCCAAATAACGTTCAGCTGCAGGAAAGATAATCCGCCATTGCAACCTTTGCTCGGGATTAATTCCCCTTTTTGGCCTAAATCCTACAGGCACCAATAAGCAACCGAATCCAATTGCTTTGCTTACCATATACTTTGTAGGCCATTGATAGCTAAAGTTGGTTCTCGGGTTTTGAATAATTCTTCTTTCACGTATAATCCATTGATTAGCGGCATTAGGCCACGCAGCAATTAGTGCAGGAAAAACCTCATAACTACTGTTTGAGCCATTATTTAATGGATTACAATATATACTTGCTCCTTGAGTTAAAGCGTTTTTAATCATTTCCTGCGAGAAACCTAACCCAGAGCCTAAATTAAGAATGAAGTTGTCAACAAAATCATTCATAAAACTAATCGAACTTAAATAGTGATTAGTTTCGTATAAGTTTCGACTTAATGAAACCTTTGACAGTGTATCATCATCGTCATCATCACTCCAATCAACAGTTCTAACATTTACTGTAACCCAGCTTTCATCTGGCAAAACTCCAGATGTCGAAGTGTAATTGGATTGTAAACTAAGTTCCACTTTCTTGGGCGTTGTTGATTCAGTTATAGTTGCATAGCCATAATCAGATTCTGTTTCACTAGACTCGGTCTGACGACTGCTTGTATTTGATCGATATCCTGACGTTTCGGTATCATCAGCTGTTACATTTTCTAAAGATATATTCCGCGTGTCACCATTTTGTCCTTTGTTAAGAATTTCTTTCGTTGGTGCACTAAAACGTCTTGTAATTTTTAAAATAGATTTTCTAGGTTTTACATCTTGGTCATCCTTGTCATCAATATCTTCTTTTTGATCAATATTAAAAGAAACGTCTTGGTTATTTAAATTTGACACCATATCAGGCGTACACATATCTCCTGTAGTTGGTTTTATATTCATAACATTAATATCAGCATTGAAGTTTTTATCCATTTCTTCTCGTTTTATTTCAGATATTCTTTTTTTCATTTTTTGCAAAACAACCTTACTTTTTACAGAATACGGAGGATCATCTGATGCATTTGATTCCTTTTCTGAATCTGTGTATATACTATCATCAGAATTTATCTGAGGTACAAGATTTGATTCATTTTCTTTAGAAAGAGTGCTTTCCAAAATTTCCAATTTTTTAAGTTTGACGTATCCTAAAAAAAAAACACGGTATAAAATATTGTATTTTAATTAAAACTTTAACTTAAATATTCTTAATCACTAAATTTACCTGGTTCTTTACAATCTTCTATACGAAGTTTATAAAATGGTGCATCGAGGACTGCACAATAATCAGAAGTATCGCCAGGCTCACTTGCTTCAACATTATCATAAATTATAAACAATCGTGAAGCAATGAGCGGTTCTGTTTGATCTCGCCGTCTTTGATAGTAGACATGCTCTTGTACGCACTCTTGTATTCTGTCAGCGAAAAATACGTGCTTATGACGCCGTACCATCGCTTCATCCATTGTATGTTGGTGCTCGCTAATGGGATTATTCTTGATGTCGTGGACCTCCCTAAAGAAAACAAAGATACATAAAAATATAAAAAATACATAAAAAAATAACATAAAAATTACAATAACATCAAACATAACAATTATATATATATATATATATATATATATATAATTTTAGGTTACAATATTTAAAATTGGTGTATCAGATTCAGATTATTAATTGAAATTATTTCAGGTTTTAACTGTCATGTCTTTACAAATATTCATAAAAATAACAAATGTATTAAATACATAAATAAATATTTTTATTTCTTTCGGCTAAATCATAAATGACGAATTAGGCCGTAAATTTAGGCCGGATTTGGTTAATTTATTTTCACAGACTAGCCATACTATTTTAAACGTTTAGTTAATGTCTTAACTGTAAAGATGCGAATTATTTAATGATTAAAACATACTATAAAGTTATTCCGCTGTATTGTTTACTGAATCATTATTGATAGATAATGAGTAAAATGATGAAAAGTTTGTAAGTATGTAAGTTTAATATTTCATAATTTAAGCGTTTGAAATGAAATGGTTATATTAGTTATACATATATACATATACAACATAGAATTAACTTATATAATATTTTAACTCGTTTAAATCATTATATTTGCACTCGTAGTGAAATTTCACATGATTATGTAATCATTGTATAATTAATTTCACTTTATTTTGTACGGAATATAAAAATCTAAAAATATGTCACTATTTTAAATATAGAAAGACGCACAATCAATTCTAGTAGGTGGTAATCGGATGTGCATTCTAATTATATCTATTTTGACGTCAGCAAAATTATACATAAATCGTAGGTACGTGATTTATTAAATCATAAAGAAATCACCGCTAGTGAAGTATGCGATAACAATATCTAAAATGTGGTGTTCTTGAGTCGTTATCACTACTTAATACCTTTATTTCAATATCATATCCGCTAATTGTTTTAATTATTTGTCGGAATGATTGTTTCAAAGCTCTAAATTGTGTGAAATGTGAATAGTCATCTCTAACTCCATTCTTATGCCTAGCCATCGCACTTATGGATGCTGATACGCAATAATGTGCCAATCCACATTAAATTCAGGGATATTGATGTATTCTGAAAAAGCTGCATATATTTAACATTATTCAAGAAAATTTTAAGTCATCTAAATTAAATAAGTACGGAAAAAGTTTCTTAACTTTATGTTTCGAATTTCAAGTGTGTTCCATTTTGCAATTTATACAGTAATGCCATTTATTTGAAAAAGTTATTCTTAGATAAATCTTATTATGATACTAATCTGCTTTTAATTCATTGTACCTTTTATCAAAATAGGAAAGAAAAGATGGATATATACTTCTTCAAGCCAATTTATTAAGATTACGTTTGACATCTTTAGACGTCGATTTCTCAAAATGAAGTCCGTGTGGCTTGACGTATTATTGTTAATCATCGTCCATATATGGCGTAATTTCTAACAAAATAACTTCATATTTGACCGACTTTCAAAAAAGGAGAAGTGTCTCAATACGTCGGTTAATTCTTTATGATTACTGATGACGAGAAAAATGCTGAAAGGATTTGGTTAATTTTTTTTTGTTTCGAAGCATTATAGTGTATAATCCATTAGTCCCATAGAAATATTATCAATTCAAAAATCGGTTTAATAGGGTGGTTTTAAAATCAAAATAATTTTAATAAGGATGTCATCCAAATAGACGAAATTACATACTATACATTTAAAGTCGGTTTCCTATTGTTAAAAACTCATTATCAGAGCTAACTTATTTTCAATAGATGTTAATATTATATAATGAAAGTCTATTGTCAGTAACAGTTTTTTTATGAAGTTGCAGATATTTTTAATGTAATGACTTTTAAAAGATGTTGCGTTATAAACCAACGCAAAAGGCACATTAAACAAAGTAAAAACTAAACTTACTATTACAATCATTTCAAAATTTTCGACCCATAAACTTAGAAATTAAGCCTAAAACATAATGCGAGTATATTGAATAAAATTCAATAAAATTAATAGTCGTGCGGCATGCGTCATGGGCATAACTAATACTATGCTACATATATTTATTTATAGTTAAATTGTCATTTGAGTTTTGTCGTGTACCAATACGCAGTTTTTGTCGTCCAAAATGTTCTATAATTATATTGATATTGTTTTAAATAAGCACGCTGGTCAATAATATTATTTATCACATAGGCGAATGTATATCATCAATAACTAGGGAACCACCTTTTCACATGATTATACAAAATTTATAAACGAGGTATTTTTAATGATATTACGCCAAGGGACCTGTTCACGAGTACACCGAACTGCTCATACTCAATAGCCTATCTAGCGAGTTACTACGTAAGAAAGTTAATACGTAAACGATATTATTTAGCGGCTTATATTTAGATCTAATAGAGATAAAGTTGTTTTTTTTTACTACAAAATTAGACGTATGTGTCATTTAGTTCAGCACAACCGAAATTGATATTCACATTTTGACATTATTTCTTTTAAACACATAAATTAAAATATGTTCTTTATCATTCTTATAAAAATATAGGTATCTTAAAATTTATGAACAAGGGAAGGAATGGAATGAGAAATAAATTTTCAAATCATTTCAAATTAACATGGCGCTAAACCATATTAATATACATAAGCTTCTTTTAATTATATTTATTGAGAATATATGTTATATATTACAAAATCCTATATTCAAATTGGTTGTGCCACTTTTTTTAATCATACTTATTTATAGAGAGCCAAACAGATAGGAAACTGTTTCGTCGAAAATTGTTATCATCAATCTAAATCAATACAAGTGCACACAATTAAATGACCGAAAAAAATGCCAAATCTTACCGATATTTTAAATGGCTATCTATATCTTTCAGCATAAAACAAGTAATTTAAACTTTGTATTGTCTCTAATTAAAAGATTTGTACAGCATATTATTTAGTAGTACAAATTTTTTAGTATATATTTCTAGTAGTAATATTTATCGCTCAAACAGGTGGATACCATTAAAAAGTCGTTTTTATTTTCTTTGTTTACAGACTTTTTTTGACTTACCATTACAACTGTATATAGTGATATTAAAATCAGGAATGGTTTATGACATATAATTCTTAGAATCAATATCAACTTTACTTACCGTTCGTAATTTTCAAAAAACTGCACAGACAATAGAATATTATTCAATAAAAAAGCATCGCAGTCATTATGAAGTTGGTAACGCATGCGATCCAAGGCCTCCTCGTCGTACGAGCGGACATGCGCCGGAGAAGGCGCCGGGCCGGGCCCAGGCACGGGAGGCGACAATGCAGCGGACGGCGTTATTGGCTGGTCCTTGACTGCACTCCTTTTGTTATGTGGATTCAAATTTTTTTTCTTTATTTCTTCTATTTTTTGCTGTTTCCACCGTTCTCGTTCAAAAAACTTATCGGGCTCCTTTTGAACTTTCTTAGACTTCGCATTCCCCATGTCGGTTGTCTTTTATATGCTCCAAATTATGTTATAAAGTATAAATTATCACTCAATCCATATTAAAACGCGACTATAGAAAAAAAATTATATGGATCAGTTTCGGTTTTAAAACAAAGAATAACACAAGTGCACTAGAACCTATTGAGTATCAAACTGTACTGTTTAAATATTCACAAAATCAATTCAATATTAATTATCTTATCATTCCTTTATGATTAATTTATCGATTATCATTGTGGCGATTATTGGTATCTAATTGCAATATTTTCACAAAGTTCGCGCAGTAATGAAATAAATCGACGCATCACTTGAAGAATGTGTTAGTGACTATAACCAAGTAGCCTTAAATGACCCTACTCTTTCGTCATACATAGGTACGTGAAAATCTACATAAAATCAAACATGATACGGCTCAATGCTTACATGCCATATAATTAACATAACAATTACGTATATATCTTATGCAACTATTTTGCTTCGCACTTTAAAGACGCTATTTTGCAAAAGAATGTTTGGTATTGTGATCATTTCATTGCTAATCTTTTATCGTTTGAGCCAATAATATTTTAATTTGTTGATAACAAAAACGTTTAAATGTTGCTGTTAGACGATAACTAGCAGGACAATCATTATCAGATTTTTATAAATAATTATATCTATGAAAGAACCGTGAATGGACTGACTGACTGATCTATCCACGTACAGTTCTAACCACTGAACGGAATGGGTTGTTTGACTCATAGATGTTTACTGTGTAGTAGGCATCAGGTAGGGTAAGAACGGATTTTTGAAAATTGTACCCTATGAAGATGAACACAAGGGATCAAAATATTTAGATCGAAATTGACGCGAGCGAAACCACGACAAAAAGCAAATGTACGAATACTAAAATATGACTATTGTAGTCTGCAAATTTCATAGTCAAACACTTAGTTTGACTATGAAATTTGCAGACTACAAACTTCACTTGCAACAGAGACTTGCAAATTACACCAAGTACCTAAGATAAAAATGTATTATTTTTTTATATAAAAAATGTCTAACTTGTACACATAACTCTGATTTTAAATAATTTCATAGTATTATAACTATGTATTAAATATATATTTCTATAAAAGAAATAAAAATATGTAAAATGTCTATAGAATTATTTTTTGTTAAACTAATTTAATTTGACTTTGTTATTTATGTTTACTAAAGTAAAAACGATATAATTTTAAATTTGGTATAATTAATATAAAAATCACTATAATTTTTAATATAAAATTATTATAACATAACACCCAATATTAAGATGAAAATGATTTACATTTGCATCAACAATCAAGAAAAACTACATTCCAGGTAATCGCTTATAATTCGCTTTAGCTATGTTTTATGTAAGAGTTACGCATGCGTAATGCGTTAATATTTCTTTATTGTTTACAATAATTTTTTGACAGCTTGATAGATCTTGATTGGTCAGAAGTTTAAAAAAGTGATATTTTTATATATATAGAGTAGTTCTTTTTGCGTATTAACTACCCTAGCAATACTAATATACTCGTAATCAAAAAAACGAGCTGCATACGAAGAAATTCTTAAATAGTGCTTTTCTAATTGATATTTTACAAATTACCACATAAAATTACAACTTATGATTTAGAAATGAAACAAACAAAATATTTCCTTAATTTTTAATACTCTCTGTATTTTAACAAATATATTAAACTTTGTAATTAAAATAAATGTTCACTTTTACTATGTATTTACTTTAAATATTATCACAATACACAAAACTATTTTATTTTAATAACAGGTAGGGTAAATAGAACTTGATCATAGTATTCAATTAGATTGATTATTCTTAATGCAAACATTTGGAAGAAAACACTTATTTGGTAATAATTTTTCTCTATAAATATCTTATGCAGTAATTAAGGTATCGCATTTATGATACTTCGTTTAAAATCTTAACAGTTTTTCAAAGAAAGTAAAGTTACTAAAATACTTTTACTATTTGACACAACTTTGTAATATAAATGAATTTTGGCTTATATTTATTTCTATAAATTCTTTCAGGACTATCGTCTACATAGTGTTGGTCTACTATTATATATTTCATATATCTAAGGCGAGAATTACGTTTGTAAGTTTTACTCTCGTGAGCGATATAAAATAACTCTGCAACATAGTAACGGAAACGTCGTAAATAATTACGAAAGCTGTGAATGTAATAAATAAGACACTGACAGTAAATTCTTTCAGGTGCATAGCAAGTAACTTATATTAATCATTATGAAATTCTGAGAGCAAAACGTACCACAGTAGTTCTCGCCTTAAACAAACAAAGTCAACAAATTAGTGATGTCGTTAATTATTCGTTAAGTGGTTCTTTTACAGATAGGTAGTATCAAAATATTACAATTTCTTTATAATTAATTATATAGATAATAAATAAACATTTGTATTTAATTAACTCATTCTAATTTGTATACATATGTATTTACATATTCCTTCTAGTCAAATATTTGATATGGGAAAAAGTTGCAACTCTCTTTTGAGCCTATTAAAACCCAAACAAACGAAAGCTTAGATAATAAATACACTAAAAGTAGATATTACAGGACAAATATTAATCTAATTGTGAGATTATTTATTTAATTGATAGATAAACATATTTCCTAATATTTATGTACATCAACCGTCATTGGAAATTCGCGATAAACAATTAAATAATAATTAACATATAGTAGGTACCCTTTTAACTATGCAAGGATTTTTTTTTCTTTATGTCAAAACAATTTTTATAAGTTTCTTTTAAGTAAGATTTTTCCTTCCTTATTATGTTTCACGGAACACTTATAGAAACAAGATAAGCAGTCACATGAGGACATAAAATGAAGCTTTAATTATATTTAATAAAATCAGTAGAAGATTATGGTATATGTCTGAGAGCCTCTGCAGGCGGCGTGCTCGTGCTACTTTCCTCCATATTGTTCGCTATGCTGACCACGTCCGCGTCGGGGTTCGAATTTGACCTTTTACTCGTATGATTTTTCATTCGTTTTACTTCTCCCATCTTCTTATTAAGTAACCGTCTAAAAATGTGGAATGCATATATCATAAACGACAAAAGAACACATCTTTTTCCATGTACAGAAATATTGTCATTATTTCTTTATTACAAGTAAAAAATATGCACAATAACTGCTTAATCACTTACATATAATACTAGCCATAAATTATAACTCATTAAAGCTTATACAAATAAGATTTCTTAAAAGGTTTATTAATATATTATATAGGTGAATGATATACTCACTGCTGTCGCCAGTCAATAAGGACGCCTAGGGCGAAAACTACGACGATAGCGATGAGGATGACGATTGTGACTCCAAGAATCGTGGCCACAGTTAGTGTAGGGACTTCTTCGGCTATCATCGATATACTCGGGTCTTCCGTCGCTTCGAACATTTCTAAAATTTACAAATAAAACTTTTACAAACCATACAAATTTCGTACTATAGTCTCATATAGTAAAAACTAACTTGATTTTTATTAGAACTCTGTTGGAGCGAAATATTATCAAGGAATTTTATATAGAATAAGAAAAACTTTTAGTAAATTACAATAACACAGATTCTTTTACATCTTCTTTATAAATTTACTTATGACGTCAATTAATATTTAAACGATAAAAATTGGCTCTGTTTATTGATTTCTCGCGCGCTTTTGACACCTCAGATCATGATCAGCTAAGATTTTAGCCTAACCCTTATGGTGTACGTGGTCCATTACAAGAAGGGTGCGCTAGTTACATAATCGAACATTTACAGTACCAATTAATTAAACCGTTTCGGTTTTCGATACCTTTAAAATTATTGAAACCACTGTTCAAAACTCAGTTCTCGGCCCGTTGTATTTTTTTTCTAACGTGAACGACATGAGCAATTGCATTGTGCACTGAAAGTATTATCTATATGCCGACGATATTTGTTTAATTATGCTTATAGAGATCTAGGTCTAGTATTAAACGCCAATAAAATTAATGTACTTCATATTAAACGACCCCAATTCAAAATAAATACTTCCTTTTAAAAACATTGAAGGCTACGCCAAAGGCACAATAATTCTTGAACAACAATATAAATAATACAAATATCGGCCATGCTATACAAACTCTAGCAACTTTACACAGCGTTACTTGCGCACAGAGCGTGACTACAACATCTTCGGCCAAAGGACTACCTAACCTACCAGCTCTACAAAACCAACTGACTGACTGAAAAAAAACCGTCGAAAAAACTTCGAAAAAATAAGTCCGTCTCATACCAAAAAAAAAAAAACATAAGTAACAAAAAACTTGTTGTAATTCATCTTAATTCCCCTCATTTTTATTTCATTTTTTTTCTGAATTATATTATATATTAAATTCTTCACATTAAGGACAAACCGCTGTCGTTTATTTAATGTACTACATAAAAATAAACTATCTACCAACGCATATACTTCTTTGTGTATTTGGTAAATAAAAAATATTACAAAATTATAAAACTGATACTTAATAACTTATACCTAATAATATTACCTTCTGGCCACCTCGAACTTTTGACTTTATCCATTTTGATGGATTGTTAAGCGCTAGTCGACTGCTTTATAATTAATTATATAGACTGCTGACAGATATGCTGACTGCTTATTAACTGCAATATATGCTGAATCTTCTGTTCTTGCTCACTTCTATTACAACCTAAAATAAAAAATGAATAAAATAGTTAGTTAAAACATTTTCTTTTTCCTATAAAATAACATATCTTGACGATTGTAATTCTGCCCGTGGCTCAGGCTGCGTGTTTTTATGGATAGTTTGTTTTCTCAAAATATCTAGTAATAGTACTATTAGTTAGAGAATTATTAAAACTAGTGTTAGCCCATTGGTCGAAATTCGACCATAATTAATTTAAATTATAAGTTTGAACATTATTAAGGTTCTATTGATAATCTATTCTCAATTTGACTGCAGACTTTTACAATAAACAAAGGAATTATATGTGAGTTGTGTAAAATACATTTTAGTGTGTGTAATGTTTTTATCTTTAGTAGTTATTTTTGGTGTATCTTATAAAAACATTTATTTCTTTTTTACATAATGACAATAATATTATATACTGATATGTTGATTTTGACATCCAGAATGCCGACCACCGACATATGACAGTGCAATTCAATTTTTTGTTTAATGGCTCCGACGTATGACAGTCAACAGCTACAAACCATCAAACTTCGGGCCAACAAGACAATTGACGAGCTTGTCAATGTTGGACAGGGGTACAGATTTTTACTTATTTGATAGTTTGAACGTAACATACAAATATAGCTTTGATTATATGGACGCTGATAAGCAATACTGTGTCAAGCCACAAAGACTTCGTTATGATAAAATAGCGTCTAAATATGTTAAACCTATTCTCAATAAATTAGTTTGAAGACGTATATATTCATCTTTTCTTTTCTATTTAGATAAAATGATATATTGAATCAAAAGCAGATCGATTTATTTAATACGTTATCTAATAATAAGTTTTTAAATATTTGAGATTATTTTATAAATTGCAAAATATGGAACGCATCTGAAATTCGAAACATTAACTTAAGAAACTTTTTTGAAATTTTGTTAAATGTTAAATTGGTGACATAGTATAAATACAACAATATCTCAAAGTTTGACTTTTTGTGGGTTGACACATTATTGCTTATCAGAATCCATATATTGTCTAGATACCTATGCCGCCATTTCTTAGATGTCATAATGCACTTATAGCAAAATTTCAACATTCCCAAAGAACATAGCGCGCTAAACAGTAAAAACGAGCTCCCGCCAAAATAATTCAAAATGGCGTCTTGTGCAATTACATTTTGCAGAAAGTATTTAGGTATTAAGGAAAAAAACATTACATGCCATCGGTAAATATTGTGATTTTATGTATATAAGTCAGTAAATTAATTTTTATACTTATTTTTTTTTTTAATTTATGAAAACGACATTTTTCTTGACAGTTATATCAATATGGTTGCATTACATTTTTCTCGGTTGTTGAGCTGCTGTTTATGAAATAAAGTAATTATTTGATGTTTAAATATTACGTCTACTATATTAAATATATGTATAATGTATGATTATGAAATGCCTAATTAAGCTATTAATGAATGATAAATGTTATAAGCAGACAACCTTTTGCAGGCGCACAAACATAGACAGCGCTAGTATCGTGTTCATAAAAATGACGACCATTGTATGGCAATGTGGTATCTAGACAATATATAATCAAAGAACTATAGTTATAAAATATCATTACATATATCATAATATAATAGTGGTGTATTCTACGTACAATTTTTTATAATTTCAAAAATAAAACTTTCATGTAACTGAACACTTATTTGGGCATTTTAAGCAGTACCTTTGTATATTTGTAATATTTCAAGAGCAATCATTGGACAATGTCTATGTTTTATGTAGGCCAGGTCAAGGGAGTAATAAGCAATAATTAAATATTACTAAAATTAAACGTTGTTAATCATGAAAACAATTATATATTTGCGTTTGAACGCACTAGACTCAAAAATTACCGGTTTGATTTTTTGTATTATACAGCCCTTTACCGATGAAGGTATAAGCAGGAAAACGTTACATTATGTGATGGGAGTTTAAACCTTATACGTCAACCAATCTGGCAATTGCAAGAGCTAATACACGTAATCACGATGCGACATCGCGTCATGGCACGGCTCGGCGTCGTGTCAATAACATGTAAAAAATTTCACTTGACGCCGACATCGAATGTTTTACTTGTTCCGATTTAAAAATGTTACAGAAAATATTTCTTTTTTGCCTCTTAGATTTATTCATTTACAATCAAACGAAAAATCACAATACGACGTATGTGAAACCGTGAAGAACACCTAGTAAAGTATAAAGCGTTACATAAACTGTTCTCATTTTATAGCTGATCGCGTATTCTCTCTATGAATTAGTTAATGTTACTTAAGTAGGAAGTAAATGTAAAAGTACATTCTCTTATTTCCATTCACCGCTCTTTTATGCTTTTTAAAAATATTTTAAGAGACTTATCACATTCAACTGCTACCTCCACCTACTTTTGATTTACATTATTCATTAAAGTATGAACGTTATGAAACAATACAAAAATATTCTTAATGATAAAAATAGCTAAATATGAAATGATAACAAGTACTTATTATTACTATTTTATTTTAGTTAATTAAATTTACAAATTATGCACAGCAATGTTAAACATCAAAGTGCATGTATAAAATTATAAAAAAAATCAACTGAATACTAAAACAAACATTTTATAGATATAAATTGAAAACAATTCTAAGAAATTAAGCAAAATGTGACGTATATCATTAAGATTTATCGATAATTTTGCAAATCGATTAAGCGGAAGATCGCTATCAACTCACAGACTACCAGTCATATTGCTATTACTGGTAGCGACATTATCTGATTGATTTTTTAACGATTACTAAATGCTTTTAATAGTATCGCACCGCCTTTTATAGAAGAATTTAGCGATTATTAAATATGTTAAATTATTTTGATACTAAAAGTAACACATTTTTCATCCGCTATCCATCTAACTTAATGTGTAAACAATAGAAGTAATATAATAAAAATTGTTTTCCCAAAGAAAGCTAAATACGTAATACTCCTATACGTAACATAAATCTCACTCCTATATTAAAACCAAACACTACCATTGCTACGGCAAGTGTCCGCGATGTCGCTCGTTTAAATCTTAAAACTGAATTAAGAAAAAAGTGTAGATGTAAGAAAAAAAAATTAAAAGTGTAATATTTATAATTAGTTATAAATGATGATTCCGTTTATCCACCCCAAAGTGTCCACCCAAACGGATATTCGGACACGAGTACCCGTTTATCCACATCCAATTTCATTCTGATAGCTCTTCCGAATTTTCACCCAAGGTTTATAACCAGTACCATGCAAGTATTTAACCATAAAAGTACTGATTATAAGTTATCGACGATTTAATAAAAAGAATAAAACCAAACGATTATATTAATACGTTATACAAGGTTAAAAGATGGTGAAGCGAAGATAATTACAGGTACATATATGTATAGTTGCTGTTATAGATTCATACACACAGTTAATTAATATATGCACATCATTCCTAGATAAAGTGATTCAAGCATTCAACATAAAATAAAAAATCTGTGTAGATATTTCGCTTTTCTGCAGGACCCAGACTTCCAGTTATTAATCTTATATATTAATGATTATTATTTACTTTAGCGAATGTTAAATTGATCTTATAAATTTCATGACAAGTAGAAATAAATACAATCACATAATATAAGCAGGACGTTTTAATATTATCTCACATTTAATGTTAAACAAATGGTGATTAATATTAACTACTGTTACAAGTTCGTGATAATCTATAACAATAGCGTATGCACTATGTCACGTACTCCTTCAAAGCTAATTGTAACCTAGCGTTGAAGAAGCTTAATATTTATTTCATCTTTAAAAACAGACACACCACTTTGTGTATCAACGCTATTAGGGCTTTGAAATACAATCCGAGATTCACGATTTAAAATAGTCAATTTCATAACAATTTATTATATAATAGGTATACGCTTCTGCTGTATCGTAAAATTAAACCAGACAAGCACAATTATCAATAGATCGTCAATATCTTGTTTTTATTTACAATTCAAATGGCGCTCGAGTTGAAGGATACTACAAAAAGGAAAATTGAGTAGGTATTTCTTAAAAAAAATTGAACACTGGTACTGTAGCGACATGGTATAGCTCCAAATCCTTCTCCATAGACACTGTCAGGTCATAATGACTCAATGAATTATGAATTATATACTATTGCTTGTGTAAAGTACACAAGATGCATTTGAAACTGCTAGAAATATATCATAAAAGTAAATATATATAATTACTCGTCATCGCTCTCATATAAAATAAACTAGAGAACCCAAGCCAAAACTTTAACAGGAACAAGATTAAAGTAACAAACAATTATACGACTTGTGTTTTTTCCTGCTCATTTTCGATGAAAATACTTATGTAATAAATGAAAATAGAAATTTCCTAGAGTTTATGTAAAAACCCTTTTTTAAGTGAATAGTTTTAGCGTACGTGTATCGCAAGATCGAGTCAACAGACGTTTATACCAAAAAAATTATTCCATACTACTATGTGGTGCAGTAAGTGGAACCTTTTTTTACTTTATAGTGTCGCTAATAGCCTTATTAAAATATGTAGTGCATCTTCCTTTGCTTTATTTTCTTAATCGACAAAGTGTTGCCGGTTTCCATGCCTGCTTTTGAGAAAATTTACATCCATTTAGATGTTTCTCGAAACCTCATGGTTTCCGAGATGTCATTGTTTTTGTGAATTAATTTTTTAGATTTTTTCATCATGCCACTATAGTATTTTTTAAAGTTCCTGACAGCTCACATATGTATATCTTGTTTTCACTGTACTATACGGGTATTCTAAAAATAGTAAAATAAGATACTAAATAAGATACTAAAAAGCAAAAATAAATTACGAGGTCATACAAACTGTATGTAACAATATTTACAGTTTATTTTTGCAAAGTATATAAAAATAACATGTAACCGATAATGATTTTTAAATGCTTTCACAAGCTGCTCTTTTAATGAACTTTAACACGGAATATTACACATGTAATAAGGTTTTCATTTATTAAATTTAGCAAACATTTTTGACAGTCGGCTCTTAGCTATATTAGAAGAAAATACATAAAACTAATAATAAATTAAACCAGTGTTAAATCGACTTCGCAGCAAAATCAGTAGAAAAGGAGATTTTTATGAAACAACTGTTATGGGCGCTATTTTTCTAATATGGTTCGTTCGTTC
Source organism: Hypolimnas misippus (assembly GCA_037950945.1). NCBI lineage: Eukaryota > Metazoa > Arthropoda > Insecta > Lepidoptera > Nymphalidae > Hypolimnas > Hypolimnas misippus. The sequence goes on from JBBEEQ010000024.1 coordinate 7,580,738, forward strand.
GTTCGAAAAAAAATACGAGAGTGGCAAAGTAGTAGTAGTAAGTATCGCTAAAAGTACATATTGCAATCTTACCTGGAAAACTTTTGAGGTAAAACTACCAAATATTGCAATAAATTTAAAGTACAAAATGAACTATAATTTAAAATGGAAACTCATTAATACAAGCCAGAAGTTTAAGTCCGCAATCAACAATTAAGATCCTAGATCCTATGTTTTATCCACTGGAGCATCTCAATTGTTAACATCTAATCAATCTAATCTTATTATCAATTTATAATATTCTAATTTAAATGAATTATAAAAATATGATTATAAAAAAGGATTGATAAGGCAGATGAGTCATTTATCTTTTTATTCATTTTTGAGTGACAAAGTACTATATCCTCGAGTTCTACTTTAAGTTTTTTTAAACTATATTTATAGATACTGGCCTAACTCTTGTATCTACTACATTTGTAACTGTAAATATCTCATTAATATCCATAGTCACCTCTGCTATTGATGAAAAGGTTAGGAGCTTAATCCACCAAGCTACTCCACTTCGGATTAGTGAATATACATCTGTCAGAATTTCTTCCGCCATATTTAGTTCTCCTCGGGTTTATTTTGTTACTACTTTTGTGATCGGTTGAGATCGACGTGATATAATTAGGTCATCTCGGAGTAATACCTGCATAGATGTATTATTTATTACCGACTTTAAAGCAAGACCCTGTTGGTATTTAAACGCGTGACTGAGTTGTTCATCAGTCGATATGATTAAAGAAATCGCTGATTCAAAAACCGACGGACGGTTCTAATAAAGTTAATTGCGGTTTTATTTATAATATTATTTACAATTATATTTAAGCCTCAGCGTTGACGATACTAACTATTAACTTATGGTTTGTAGAGGATTTTTAGAAGACATACAATACTTTCCACAATAAGGTAAGAGACACAAAGTTACCTCAGACACCTACATATTACATTATTATTTTATTAAATTTACACGCAAGTGTAGATGATTAAATTGATTAATAAAATAATACTTAAAAAGTATAAAATGATTATCAACACTGATAACGTTTGGTTATCAATCAATATCTCTTAACTGCATTGTTCATATTTATAATGTAAATGACTTGTTACAGTCGAGGACCTTAGTTATTCATTGCCTAGTTCATATTGATTAAAAATACTAAGGCAAAATATTATCTGCTAAATCATAATTTTATAAATAAAAATAATGACGGTATACATATTATTAGATAATATTTGAACTGACTTATTTGTTTACTAAGAATTAATAAATTTCGTAAGAATTACAATGACAATGAAATTATACATGTACGTAAAATACCTACGTGTTTGAAAAGACGAAAGGAAAAATTTGTACTACTTATTAATATTGTGAACTATCGACTTTAAGTCACTTTTTTAGGGTTCCGTAGTCAACTAGAAACCCTTATACTTTCTGTCTTATTTGTTTATCTCTCTGCAGTAGCTCAGAGATTCTTCGTGTTAGAAAGCTATGGTATGTCATTAATATAGGTAAATTTTGGTTATTTTTAAATCGTAAATAAAAAATTTTTTTAATGTACCTAATTAAAGTGGAGACGGAATGTGTTTTACCCATTTTACATATAGTTCAAAAATATTGTGGATGTGGGATAAACATTACTTCGATTTTGAGGTCCGTTTAAAAAATATTAAGCTTTAAAGTGCTAATTTTTAAACGATTAAAAAAAAGGAGGAAATTCTTAATTTTTGAATTTAGGTAATCTGAGAAATACCACTCACTGACTGACTCACTCGGCTTAAAATTAAGTATTTTTATTAATTAAGTAATATTCTGTTATATGTAGATAAAATTAAAGTGTATATATGTATATATTTTTAAAATACACGCAGGTATTACAATACATACATATCTCAAGGCAAATCAAATCTGAAGCACATGAAACCTTGTACGTTTAAGTTTATTAATAAGTAATAAAAACAGTATATTCGAGTATGTTGCAACGGTAGAGTAAATTCAACTTTGTTTTGATAACGTATTCATTTGTTTATCAAACACTCCCTTCAAAGAATTAACCTGTTATTGTCTTGTTATCGCGGATTAAGGGACGATAGTACGAAATAGAATTTCATTGAACTACAAGTAGGTCAAGAACAAAATACGTATATTGAGAAAGCTGCAATGGACTCTTGCATTAATATCATATCGTAATACATAATTGTTTACTTTTCAAACAATAGAAGAGTTAATAGTAACATATTTCTTGGAAATGATTAATACGTATATCGTATACACTTGAGAAAAGTCCGCGTCAATAACAATAAAATTAATGCCTATTGCTGAATGATATAGCTAGCATTAATAAATTTATTTGTAACATACATAGTACAACATTATATCCGCATCTATTAAATAACCTTGATAGCATAATCAACGCACAATAGAAAAATGTCTTAAATCTAAAAAAAACCTTAATATTCTTGTTTATTTTTCACACTTGGGTTACCGCTTCAGAAAAACAAAGAAATATGAAAAATCAATTAGTCACAAGGCACAGGTATGCCAGTAGTAGGTATTAGGTACATTTCCACTAACTTACATAAACACAGCGAAGACGTTTCTTGCGACTGGTCCTTTCACTCGAAAAAAAAAAAACTTGTTATAGAAACTGGATTCTTCACAGATAATTAATACTTTGGCACCGATTTTTTGTATCACAGTAAATAATACTTAATCTTTCATCGATTTTTCAAAATAACAATCTCTGCGCCATTCATAAGCGCAAGCGCTGCGCTCCAAAGCGCGTCTCTTACTGCTGCGTCAGTTACCAACGAGATCACCTTACAGACTATAGTAATACGTTAAACCTTGCCGTTACCGCTGACAATATTTTGTGAACTAGTGACATACATCAGTATTTTTGATGTTATGTCGGGTAGACAAACATTTGTGTGCCAGGAACATATTTGTATAACGGTAATATAGAAGCGCTTGCGCATTAATGATACTAAGCCCAGTGACTCATCTAGGAATGTTCGTACTATCAACGCCCCTCCGTTTGTCACACTTGTTCATTATTGATAAGTTTCATTATTTTTCCATAGGCGTTTCAAATTTCAACAGTTGTAAATTTCAGTAATTTATTTAAAAAATATAGATAAAAAAAATACAATCACTTTTGTGTAAATACTATCACCAATCATTAAACAATAGGTATTATTTGATTATCAAATTTAGCTGAATTAGATGGATTAAGTTTGTTTATTAGATTTAAAATTGATAAATTAGTGAGGAATTAAATCATAATATTCCATATTTATCTATTTGAGTACGTGTAATAAGTAATCTTTCCAAGTAATAAAACAGTAAAACGATTTAAAATAAAACAAAAATGAACGATATTATTTTAACAGATGTATTGAAAATAAAAATGTATTTTAACAGAATATGTAGGTACAATGGAAAATATAATTACATCTGTGTGTGATAACAAAATATCATTCACTGGCTAATAAACGTAAACGAGAATATTCTATATATTTAAAATTGTACCTATGAAATAAATCGTCGATAAATGATTTTAATCATTTGTTTAAACAATAATTTTCCATTTTTAACTATATAATATTGCCTATCGCCAGATTTTATTTTAATGTAATATAATACATACCTATGTATGTATGTATTCTTTAGTATATAATGTCATACTTCTAAAAAGTTTTTCCATGACGTTTATGATTTGTAGAAAAAAAATGCTACTATATACCTTATACTTATGTAATTTTTTATTCAGATTGAAGACAAGAAAAACTACCTTACGTATTTATAAAAAAATATAGTACATACTAGCTGTGCCCATTCGTTCGCGTGGACTACCGAATGCTTGGCATGGCTCATGCAAAGCAGCCTCTTGCAGTCTGCGGTGCTTCTCAATAAAGAAGGCTTTACTTTGTAGGCTACAAAGTTTTGGGCACAAAAAGCAAAAAAGTTTAAAACTTGGGATTTGAGCAATTTATTGACTACACATTATAGACTTTAATGTCACACAATATAAATGAAATAATTATTATTTTTTTTAACTCATAGATTGTGAACCACATATGAAACTAAATTTTAATAACTAGTTTAAGTAACCCGTTTCACACAGATTTTGATTCGGTCACTTCAATCCTAAGCGTGTAATGTGTACACGTTTTAAGGTAATATGACTACAGAGTAAGATTATACATAAAAAAGTTTTCACCTGTTGAGGTGGTATTTTCAGAAATCTCTTTTTATCGGAGGCCTAAAATATAAATGTATACGTGATCCAAACTTTGTCTCTACAATTACTGACTTAGGCTGTGCGTTGATCCATCAGTCAGCCAAGGCAAAGTATTATATAAAGAGTGATTATATATAGTTACATACTTGTAAAAATCATAACGCTCATTGGGACCCTTCATTGAAGTAAATGCCACGTTAATTTTAAAAACGATACGAGATATTCGAAACCGGAAGTTATTAAGTTAAGTTATTGGATATATTTTATCCCGAAAAGAGTTACCTTGTCCAAAATGTATACATATACCATACATCGATGCTAAAAATTTATACACACGAAGCTATAATTCATGTTAAATCAAATAATATTAATAATAAAAACAATATTGATTATAAATGATAAAGAAAAATTCCCGTATAACATCTGAGAGTGCAGAAAAGATACCTACGAGTATATATTGACAAAAATGTTTTTTTTTATTATCCAATTTATCACGATAATACGTCACTTTATATAAAATCTTTTATGAATGGCTTTTCTAATATTCCCAAATGACCAAAATCAAAATATACTTTATTTACAAAAAAGCTATTTAAATTATCTCTCTCTCTCTCTCTCTCTCTCTCTATCTCAGTAAATCTGTAGTTACTTTTTTTTTACAATAACTACATATATTTAGGAGTTACAAATATATAAAACACCCTATGTGAATCCAGTCTATACTAAATCCTAGCATCTTCTATATAATTTTATATATAATCATCTATATAATTTTATAATGCTTTGGCCATTAAGAACTTTTTATATATACTTTATATTTATGATGACTAAACTATAACACTTTCTGCGGGATTTTATTATAAGAAGGTATGACTTTAAATATCACAAGTACTTTTACATTAAATGGTAGATCATTGAAGCATATTAAAAATAGAAATTGACCCAGAATTGATCCCTACGAAAATCAAACAATCAAAAAAGGGAAAGAAAAGAAAGAAAGGGCAAACCGATCAAAAGAAACGAGATCAAAAGAAAGAGATTGCAATATCCATCAGATGAAATAACGAAGTTATTTTTGCGGTGACATAAACCAATGCACGATACTGGCGGATTTCATATTTTTCATATTTTGGCAGTTAAAATATCTATATTAAGTATCTATACTTTACCTATTATAAGCCAACCCCCTTCCCCATTTTCCTCTCCTTACTTGGTATTTCCTGTTATTCCTTATTCCTTTTTAAGCTGGCAACTGGCATTTGTGACTCCTTTGGAGCTGCAAATGCCCATTTGCGACAGTGATCACTTAATTTAAGGTTACCCACCTATTCGTTTGCCAGCTATTTTTTTTAAAGAAACCTATTATTTATGATTATTGAGAATGGCAATGTTTCACCTTACGCTGTGAACCATTTAAAAAACAGCATCACCTGTCTCGCATATGTCCCAAAAATGAGTAAATATAATTTATTAATGAATACAATAATAAAGTGTTTATCTTTCTTCATTGTAAGAATTCAATTAAAAAACATACTTGTGTACATTGTACAAAACTATTATCTTCATTTAATTTGCTAATAATTTTATGATTATTTATCGTACACAAACATCATATATTTTAGGTTAGATAATTAAAAGAAAACTTAAGATCACATGCAAAGATAGTATAAAACAATAAAATTAATACAACTTTTGCCCATTAGACATGTTTTTTCGGACTTAATAATTGTGTGTTTGTGTTTCAATAAAACACAATTACACCACTAACTCAAAATTTTTAAAGTTACTTTATTCGTTTTTATTAAAAAACCGATTTTGAAAAAAAACGGTAACATTCGAGTTGTACTTTTTAAATTTCTATATTTATTAATTTTATGATAATTTTACTAACTATCATAATCTTACAGTGCAAATACTCTATGTTCTCCTATCTTTTACTATATTATGATAAGATCCCTTATATGGTGTCCTACTTTCGCGTGCGGCAGCGGATGCTGGGAGCTATGTCGAAAGCTATCTCACTGCACAACTTGCTAGCCATATCGCGACAATGCAACCCGTCTCGCTCCAACGAGCCTTAAAAGAAAAGGTAGATTATATTGAAATGTTAATTTTTGCTTACAATCACGTTATAAATAGTCTTAGATAAGGTATTCGCGTCTCAAATGAGGATTTTATCTATTTGGCAATATAACAGCTTGATTACGGACTGTATGAAAGTATGATATGATTATATGTTAAATAAATTAGACAAACATCGTAAACATCATTCGAAATAGTAGACTTTAGACTTGCCCTTGGAAATGATATTAAAAATCAGATTTCTCTTTCAACTATTTCATCAATTTATACTACAGTATAACCGCCAATCTCCAATGGAGTAGCGTGGTGATCAAAACACCTATACTTTATCCCTTAACCCAGCAGTGGGACATTTCCAGACTGCCAATGTACAGCACATTTAACAGTGTTTATCTACACTAATATAAGAAAGACATAAATTTTGTCTACTTGTTTAGTAAAATAACAATACACTTATTTAAAAAAAACTATTTCAGTAATAAAAAGCTATACTATTCCGAAAGTGCTCACGGCTGGTGTCCCTCAAGGCGGCGTACTTTCACCATTACTGTTTTCTGTTTTTATTAATAACATTTCCCGATTTATTACTTCTCCCTTCCATCTGTATGCAGATGATCTACAGCTTTATCGACATTTTAGTTTGGCTGAGCTGCCCAGGGCTGTTGATTTATTGAATAATGACCTGTCTGCTATTCAGTCGTGGGCTAATTCTTTTGGCCTTCTTGTGAATCCCAAAAAATCACAAGCTATAATTGTTGGCAGTAGCAGGCTTAGAAGCAAGCTAGACTGGGGGCTAGTCCCCAAACTACTTTATGACGGGATTCCAATTTCTTACTGCAATTCAGTAAGGAACTTGGGTCTTATTATTGACTGCAATATGTCCTGGGTAGCCCAAGTCAATGATATTAGCAAGCGGATACACTACACTTACCACTCTCTTAAACGTCTCCAATACTTTCTCCCTTTCAGTACAAAAATTATGCTAGCGCAATCTCTTCTTCTACCAATCCTCGACTACGCTGATGTGTGCTATTTGGATGTGACTGAGGAGCTACTTAATAAATTAGAGCGTCTTCAAAACCTGGCTATTCGGTTTATTTACGGCTTACGTAAATATGACCATATATCTGCATTTCGTACTCAACTTAAATGGCTCCCTATCCGCCTTCGCCGTGATATGCACATCCTTTCAGTCCTTTTTAATATTCTTAATGATCCAAATTCTCCTGCTTACCTTCGCTCCCGTTTCAACCTTCTTCCACCTCCAACACGTTCCAGACGTTCCTGTATCACTTCAGAGTTAGAAGTACCTAGATCTAATACAAAGTTTCTGCTTAACTCCTTCACGGTACGTGCAGCAAATCTCTGGAACAGTCTCCCAAAATCCATACAAAAGAGTCCAAACATCCACCTCTTTAAAAAAAGAGTTAAAGAGCACTTTCTCTCACAACTTTGATAAATTTGACAAATTTACTATTATCTTTTTGTTTTATTTATTTTTAATGTAGATATATTTATAATATTGGTGTATTTAGATGTAGTATAAGTATAATAATTTAGTATATATGTATTTATTATATTATAGATATTTATTGTAAGCGTAATCCATATTATATTAAAATTGTTATATATGTATAGTATTATTTGGAGTATCTAATGTTGCACTATTTATACCTGCTATATAACACTATCTCTTACAGCTGTGGGTTGGCTGGAAGAAATTTCTCTTAGAAATAAGCCCGCCATTGTGAACAATTATTTCATGTGTAAAATTACTATGTAAAATTTCTCAGTGCAATAAAGAGTATTATATAAAGTGGTAAGAAGTATTTTTAATATATACATATGTGCTATTATTTGTAATTACATCAAAAACATAAACAAATTCTAAAAACACTTTACTATATACACAAACCGACGCTATAATATCAATTCGTAATTAATTTTATAAAATGTGACTAAATTGACAAAAACAAAAATAATATTTGACGAAATATTTATTGCGATATCTTACAACTTTCTAAAATAAATGTTTATTAATATTTTTTTGTTAAGTTCTTGTGTTATGTAAATATAGAAACTCGTATAACATTCGTAATTTATTTAAATATTATAATAATAAATTTCAACTGCAATTATTCAATGAAATCATTAATTTTAAGATAATATTTATAAAATATTAATTACTCAATTTTATTAGAGTGAAAGGTGATTGTCATATTAGCATATTAAACATCATTTTTCAAGAAATAATATATTAAGTATATAAATTTGTTATTATATATCTATTGTAATAGGTTTCTGTGCTGCTAATATAAACGTGGTTTTGAGTTTAGGTTACAAACACTATCAGCGAATGACGTTGACTCGTACCAGGTACGAGTCAACGTCATATGTAGATACTCGTGCCGGCGCACAAGGACCGTTCAAGAAAAAAAGACAATGGTTTTAACATTTTTTATTTAAAAAGTATAAATTATAAGATTAAATTATAATATTTTCTTTTTAAATATATAATAAAATATTAAAATTGATTAGTACTTTATAAATATCTTAGTATTATAAAATTCGCGCATATCTTGATGAGAGAGATATACTAATGGTTATTTTATCTTATACAGATATTTTTATGATTATTTCATTCCACAAATCACGCGTTTTGCGATAACTACACCGATTTATGACGAAATGCATAAAACTGGGAACTATGGACTACAAGGACTATAAAAATTTTAATTGTGATTATCGTTTACGATTAAGTAAATATTGATGTGATTTTAATTAATAATGCATATTTTTGTATGTAAGTAAATTACGTTTTAATACTTTTTTCTTATTAAATCAAAATAAGAGGATTTGTTTTTATCACTCATCGACATGTTATCAGCTATTTATATGTAGGTAAATATAGCTAGTTCAAACGTAATACACAATAATATTATGTATAACATTCCACGAAAACTTGGAGGTCGCGATTTTCTACCCCTAAGAATCTTCATAATCGTGTGGTGTATAATCTCCGAGAATACTTTTTTATTATGAGCGGGGATATGCACAATGATGTTGTAACAGTTGACAAGAGTTTTACTCCGCTGTATTTAGGCAAAAAGAACTGGCGCAAACCTATAGTAATGGACACATTCCATCGTATGGCCGTATGGAAGAGCAAAGAACATAGAAGATTTTACAAAGCCCTGAAGGAGCCGGACGTAGATCAAACAAGCTCTGTATCCTGGCTACGGGAACCTCTTTTAGAAGATCGCGGATTTCGTCTGTGCAATTATGGACGAAGTTATCAAGACATACAACTACTGGAAGTATATTATGACAGACGGAATCGTTGATGTAAGCCGAGCATGTCATCGTCCTGGCGAGTCACTCAGACATATTATTTCCGGTTATAGTCATCTTGCTGACGGAAAGTATTTGCACATACACAATCAGACATATTATATCCGGTTATAGTCATCTTGCTAACGGAAAGTATTTGCACAAGGTAGCCAAGATACTTAACCGAATTGCTCTTCTTTACGATCTCATAGACTTTAAGGTGCAGTACTATAGGTAAACCCCAACGCCGATTCTCGAAAATGGCCATGCTTTCCTCTACTGGGGCCGGTTTATTACGGAAAGGTATATTCCAGCCAATAAACCTGATATAGTGATAGTAGATCGGTTAGAAAAAGAAGAAAAAAAAAAGTAAATATTTAGATCTTGCCCACGAGATTACAGCCATATGGAGTGTAGACTCAACAATTATTGTTCCTGTTGTCGTCCCGGTTAACGGCCTATTAGCGAAGAATTTCGACCTACATCTTCAGAAACTTTCGCTTGGTTGCTGGATCAAGAGAAAAATACATAAGGCAGTATTGATTGAGACGGCACGTATTGTGAGGAGGTTTCTCAGCCTGGAGCTAGGGCTTCTAGATGCCGGTGGCCTAGCTCAAATTTTGCCACCAGAATAATATAAAATAAGGAAAAAGCAGTCAATAAAAGATAAAGTAAAATGTGTATAATGTTATACATCTGTAGTTTCCATAAAAAGAAAACTAACAAAATTAAGAGTGATAAAGTTGTACGTTTCTTAGAACAATAATTAGTAGATAACAAGTTTAAATGTCAATTTCTCTGAATCGTATCTTTGTTTTTTTTTTTTATTTAAAACTTGGAATGAAAATATAAAAAATATTTTTATGTAACAAGCATTGAAAAGCCTTTGGTTTATCGAAGTCCCTTATGATACTTGTATGATATGTAAGCATCTACTCCATGAAGTATTCCAACGACGACTCCAATATACTGAAAATAATGATAACATAATGTATACAGAATGTTCCTAAATGTAATGATTAACTTGAAGTTTAGTGAACCAAGTTATTCAGCTACAAGAAGCAATAAAAACAATTGAGAAATATTAATGTTTTTCGGCATTATAAAAATGACTTAAGGACTATTTTTTCAGCGTTTTAATAGATAAAAACATTTTTAATTAACCGAATTCAAAAACGATTTTAATACAAGTATACTAAAAGCAAAAAATAAATATTTTCTACAACATTTTAAAGTCGTATGCTATGCCCCTTCAAGTTAATTGTTGGGATCAGATGGAACAGAATTATATGCATAACCATTTTATTTTAATATTTTTATACAAACTTAATTATGTTTTATATACAAGATAGCTTTATAAAATATAAAAATCACATTAACACTCATATACAGTGAAACAAAACCTTAAAAAATAATTCATTACTTAAATATGAATATGCAATAAAACAGAGTAAAAGCAATATATTCGATTCGTGAGGATGTCGTAGGGATTATAGTTACTCACGTATACGGCCGTCATTGCGGGATACGCTGCGTACATATTGACCAGCGCGTACCGAGGATACAAGTAGATGTTCACAGCTACACCCATGTAGGAAGATGCCGACAAGTACATAAAACACGCCACAGCGTTGAATACAAACTCCTGTGATCAAAAGATATAACAGTTCTTTGAATTAAAAACGATATAAGGTTAAATTGATTTTAATCTAAATATTTAATACAATAATGTATTCCTATAAATTATGTAAATAAATGCTTAATTATATTCACTATTAACGTATCTTGGATAATACGACTAATGTTTAGATCCGGGTCGATTAAGTATTTATTAATTAAATTTTGGTCATATATTGTGCCAAACTTTTTTGAAAACCTAAAATATTTTATTATAAATAAATCCATGGTTTTGTCTATGTCTTGCATTATAATATTATCTTATATTTTGAAAAGTATTTGCGTCATTGTAATAGCATATGCGTATTACATTCAAGAGTGTCCCTAATCCATGTATCTGAAGATATCTATATTTGAAGTGATTTCAAAAGATAACGGTGTAACACTTCTAAAGTGACTATTATAATTAAACCTAAGTAGGTATGCCTACTTAGTTGTAGTTACACCTTGGGATCATTTCGAGTATTGGGGTAACGAACGGTATCAAAAAGTAGACACGAATTGTCAAATTTATTATTTTATGACGAACCACATGTTTCTGCAATTATTTATCAATTAATGTATGGTAATACATTAATTGATAAATAATTAATTATTAGTGTAGAATAATGATTTAGTAATCATAATTAAATGTTGATATTTGGGATAAAATTCAGATGCCGAAATCTCAAAATATTCTATGTAACTGTAACATAAAATAATTATGATTAATTAACAAAAAATCCTTACAAAAATAGATTGTCGTATAAGATGTTGAGAATTAGACGACAGCACATAGCAGGCGATGAGCAGAGCAGTGGTGAGGAGGCAGGCTGAAGCTGTCGTGAGGAAGCCGTGGAACGCCGAGCCCATGCTGCTAGCTTCTGATAGCCCGTACTTTACCAACAGACTTTGACATAAGCTTCCTAGCATCTGGAACATATATTAATATACTTTTATTACACTTATACATACATTATAAATAATACAAATGACCCATTTGTAACTAATTCCTAATTGTAGATGGTTGTCACAAAATATATTTGTAATCGATCAGTATTTAGTTCATTTGCTCAAAAAATGGTGGCCTGTGCCAAAAGGCGGCGCGGCTACCTGCTCTACAGACTTCAAATCAAAGGTGACTTGACTGCAAAGAAAAACATGTCACATTCATCTGGATTTTGTTGGTAATAATTCCTGCTTTCCTACGAAACGAGGTAGCAGGCGCGATCCTTAAGATCACAGGGGACACGACCCCGCAAAAATCAGTCACACTAAGTTTAAAAACATATGTATATACAATGATATGTACAATGATATGTATATACATATAAAAAAACCATTATGAGATCCTAGGTGGATGCATTTTATATGAGAACCTATTAAATTACCCATGTTAATTTAAAATTCTGACACATCAACATACCGGTTCTATAAAAATCTAAAAATTTCTTCATATTATTATTAACCCCCCCCCCCCCCCTCAAATTTCAGGCTGTGATCATGCCTGCGAGGTTGGCAAGCTTCTTTCTGTCTTGAGGTAGTGTTTGGGATAAACAAATTGGGATCCACTCCTATATGGACGCTGATAAGCAATACTGTGTCAAGCCTATGTGACACATTATTAGAATACATCAATATCTCCGATTCTTTTTATTGCTACACAATAAACATAATTGCTTATCAGCATCCATATAACATTAAAGAAAGAAGTCCCTTTCATATCTATCGATACGACTAAGTGTACAATGCCAAAAGCTTAAAACTGTCATTTTCGTCGTGTTAAAAAGTTTTAAGGTATTTCACAATTTTAACATTGAATTGTCTTGTGAAATAATAGTTTCATCATTATTCCAAATAGTGTTAAGAACTTTGAATAGATTAACCTAAATGGCTAACCGAATTTTCGGACAAAGTCAACTAGGTCAATATAAAATTTGTTTATAAAACAACAGTTTAAAAAAAAAACAAAAATGAGGTCGCTACTTTTACAATAGCTAGAAATAAAAAGCGATACTTACAGCTTCAGCAATCTTCAACGCACCATGCTGTGAGGTCAAGTATCCCAAGTTGAGACATTCGCAACAGCGGCAACAACAGCACTTAATACCTCCACCATTGTTGCCGCCTGGAGCCACACGCACTATAGTAGGACCTCGTGTCATTATTTACAAATAAATAATACCGAGTTGTCGTTTATTGTTGTTTCGAAATGTAGAGCGAGTACGTCCAGACAAAGCTAACCAGCACTATATAATGAACCGACAGGAAATTCGGGAGAGTTAAAATATTTCACCATTTAGACACGAGTATTAGTCACACACAATATTTTTAGATGTTTTGCGAACTCTTCACCAATAAAAGTTCAGTGAACTACCCCTGAAACTATATAGATATTTATTAATGAAATCTTCGTTTACTAACAAGGACTTTTTTAATCAAATTATTTTTTTTTTTGTAAATTTTTTGTTTTTTATTTACGTTTTTCGTTACAAATTATTTCTAAATTCCCGCAGGAAAAATACGTCTGAACAAAACGTAAATGTGTTTTGAATAAGACGCGCGTCTGCCGGCCTGCAGTAAAAATAGTACTCGCACGAGCGCTTCGTGGAGGGTTATTTCTATTTTAGGGTTAATGTTTACCATCTTATGACCCTTATTTCTTGTATTGAGAATTAGTTTTAGTATTTTAAATCCATATTTTATTAAGATATATTCAATGAATCAAATCAATTTAATGTTTTTGTTACTACTAAAGATTGTAGGCAAATCATTATCGTTATTTTTCAACAGTTTCTTTAATTAATGTACTTTCTAGTCATGTTTTAGTGTCTATGAATAAAACTGAGAAAATTTGACAGCTTAAAACAAATGGCATTTTAACTTAATAGCCTAATGAACAAACTTTTTGAAAAAAGCCGACTTCGAAACAAAAGAACTAAAGTAAAAAATAAATATTTTCTATAACATTTTGAAATCAATGTAGATGTAAAACATACGAATTGGTGGCAAATTAAACCTTTTACGTATTATTTACTAGCACCGACTAATTAACCTAAGTAACAATAGCCTAATGTCAATTTCACTATCACTATGCAGGCCTAATATTTATTGAGGAGTTCTCTTGGTTGCACCATCAGCTGCACTTTACCATAAGCATTGTGACGAGTATAAATTGCTTAGCGTACTCCGTGGAATACTTGTTATTGAATGGTTTCGGTGGGGAATAATTTATATAAATTTAAAATATTTTTAATAGTACAGTACTACTTACCTAGTAGGACAATTTGTCTTAAGTACAGAGTAAAGAGAGGTAATGCATTCGTTTACTTGTTACCATTAAAGTAGACATGATCTACAGACAACTTTTCGACCACTAGACTATATAAAAATTATCAATTGAAGTTGATTCATGCATATAAAATTCATCCACTCATAAATAATAATATTTAATGTAACAGAGATTCAGAGAGTAGCGTTTTTTTATCGGATACTCTGTCTCGTATTAAGTGTATTATGTCAGGTATTCGAAGTATACTATAAATTCAATCCATATATTAATATACCAATAAATAAAATTGAAGTGTCTGGCTGTAATTTAAAATTAACAGCATTTCACTAAATATATATGAGAGTATATACGGTATTCACATAATAAAATCAATTTTTAATCTTTCTATTTGTTACAGCTAAACTTTGAAACAGTGGACCGATTTTAATGTGGCTTTCACTATCAGATAGCTAATGTTATAAGGAGTAACTTAGGCTTTTTTTAATGTTATCAAATTTTTTAACTTTTCCCAGACAAAATCGCAAGGCAGGGACTGTTCAAACATAATGTTAAAATGTAAAAACAATAAAAAAAAATGTATTTGCTTAGGTTTTTGCGATTACTTACAAATTTAAATAGCATTAGATATTAATTATACCTTTTTTATTGTTATATATAGATGGTACCGTGAAATAAAATACTTACTAATTTTAGACATTTATTGCAAATTTTTTTACGTAATTGATCAAAACGATTCAAAATGTATACAAAATGTATCAAAATGTTGTCGAAAATTGCGTTTATTATGTTAAAAACGAAGTATCCGTGTGTTTTTTTAATAAACGCATCACAATTAACGACCCCCATTGTTTCGACCCTAAGTCGAGGTCCGGAAACACACACGATACAAACACCGACACCCAGACCGCGACACATATCCGTAAAGCCAATACAAAGGTTTGCCGCAACCGATAGCGCGTCTGTCGGTTGTAGTGACTATGCACCAATCTGTCTGTTTTAATAGATGATATATAAAAATAATAGGAATATTTTTTACTTTTATAAAAATGTAACAATTGCATAATTACAATAATAAGGTATATTACCTATATTTTTATAATCAAAACTTTAATTAATGACTCATAATCATCATTTCCTTACACATCGCAAAATAAATTACAAAAGCGTACCCTACTTAATAATATGATTAAGGCAGTATAATATCATAGGTTTATTAAAAACTAACCTATATTTTTCAACGTAAAAATTAAAATAAAACATTAATAGTTGAAGCCAATATTAATTTTTTTCAGTCAAACTAACCTCATTCATAACTCTTGATTTCTTATAAGTACGTTAAATTAACATTCGAACATAATTTTAAATAAAAAACTTAAATTATAGACTCAAAGTATACACCTGTATTCCAAAAATGATAGTTTAAAAACGAAAAAAGAAAAAAATAATTAAACTTAAATAAACGTAAATTTGTATAAATTAAAAATAAGAATCCTTCTTAGAAAAAATTTAACTTTAATCCTTAAGATAATATAAGGTTCTATTACAAAAGGAACAAATAAAAATAAACGCTTGGCATAGAGTCCCAGTATAATTGGACGCTGATAAGCAATACTGTGTCGAGCCACACGGACTCCATTTTGAGAAAATAGCGTGATATCAACCCCATTCTTGATGAATCTGTTTGAAGAAGTATATATTCATCTTTTCTTTTTTATTTTAACGAAAAGTACAAAAAAACAGATCGGTAAACTGAGGCATTCAGTATAATAATATATTTTTAAAATATATGAAATTATTCCATAATCCAAATATTCTAGACATTATATTAAGAAACTTTTTCCCGCACTTATTTAGTTCAGATGGCTTGAAACATTTTTAAATAATATTAAATATGTGATGAACTATCAGAATACATTAATATCTCTTTATTGATTATCAGTATCCAATTATAAACCTCAAATAAATATTACCTTATATATGGAAATTGTTACACATTTTAAATTATTATAATATTATTTGAAAGGATTTTGTTGTATGCTTCTATATTTTATTACATATCCCATACGTATGATTACAATTAAATCAAATCGATACCTCCCACGTAAGTTGTTGTAACCCCAAAATTACAATTTTACAGTAGAGCACTTTTAATCCGTTTTAGTTTGAAAGTTACAATAAAATACGCCTTTTTTCAGGCGTATTTTGTTGTAACTTTCCTTGAAAACAAAAAGATTTTTGGTATTTTTTCACTTTGAATGCATTAAGCAATGCAAATTCGTGTAGTATTCAGTGAAAACGCTAACGGCAATTTTGTGGCTTACAATAACTTACGTGGGATATCGAATTACGTGGGGTATCGAAATATTCTATTAACATACAAAAAGAAAAACGATTATAATAAATATTTTAATAAAATAAACTTTTCGCGAATTCAAAAACAAATATATCGTAAATATACCCTTTCGGCTATTAACATTTACCACAAAGCAATTATGAGTCAATTATTTAAGACATATAAAAACATATAAATAATATTTAAGTAGTACAAGATATAGAAAATTATAATTTAAAAAAATATTATTTAATAGTCTTAGAGTATATTTTTCCGATTTCGGACTCACATAGAAATATGGTAGAGTAAATGGAGTAATAAAAATACTTACTACAAGTTTATAATATAAAAGTTTGCATGTTTCAGTAACAATATACAAAATATTTTGCAAATGTGCGTATTTTTATTTGTTTATAAAAATAGTTTTTTTTTTGTTTCATTAATATAGAGGTAGAGATATTATTTTTAAATACAAAGCGTTGTGGCACATACAAAGCATTCTCGTTTCTTTTCTCTCTTTACGTATTCCGTAGAATATAAATATTTTCACATCGTCTAATCACAAAAGGCAAGCATGACTTACAACAATTGGTTTTTAAACTAATTCGTAATTAATATACTTACAACTATCCAAATTCACAAACAAATGACAAACTCTAGATCCATTTAAGCATCGTTTTAAATGTTTTTAAGTTAAATTCCGCGGTAAGTACGATTTGCCAAAAACGTACTCAGCAAGTAGAGAGCTGCCATGACTAATCCCATTACCTGGACAAAAAAACAAAACATCTGATTAGTCATAGTGGAAAGAAAAAGCTAAGATGAAATCGAAAGGCACAAATAACAAAAGAAGTACTGAATAAATGAACTATACTGTAGTGTATTTTAATTATCTGAAATAAATATTAACAGTGACGTGAGAGAAATAATTTAAAAAAAAAAAAATTAATAATTACGTAAAGAATAAATTATATTATATAATGAAAATACATACCGACGCAGCTAAGTAAGGTTCAAAATCTCGCCTGTAACTGCTTTTTTGATGATTGACTTCAATAATAAGTGTAAGACCAGCCGAAAGGTACAGAATAAACGCAACGCCATGATATATCACCTCCTGCAATTATGTAATTTATATCTATATAAATATAAATTCCTATAAAAGAAGATTAAAAACAATTCCTAAACACAAATTGCTCAATTTACTTTGTAAATTTCTTAAATCTAATAATTCTAAAATAGAGGATTACATTTGTAAGTTTTACTCTCGTAACTGATATAAACCAAATATAAAATAAGGTGACAATTGTTTAGGTTACCTTATGTAAGTCTTAATAAATAAATCGTAAGTTTTTATAGGTGTAAAAGCAAAACAATTAATGTAACTCTTTCTTATATGGATGGTGATATGCAATAGTGTGTCAACACACAAAAAGTCATATTCAGAGATATTGATGATTTTGATACTGCATCACCTTTTTAACATTAATGAAAAAGTTCAAGTCATATAAACTAAATAAGTACAGAAAAAAGTGACTTAAAATAATTGTTTCGAATTTCAAGTGCGTTCCATATTTTGCAATTTATACAATAATCTGAAATGATTGAAAAACTTTTTATTTGATAATCTATTAAATATATCAATCTGCTTTTAATTAATTATACGTTTCATCAAAAAAGAAATGAAAAAATGGATATATACTTCTTCAAACATATTTGTGAAGAATAGGTTTGACATATTTAAACGCCATTTTCTCAAAATGAAGTCCGTGTGGCTTGACACATTATTGCTTATCAGCGTCCATATATAAACAAAACTTACTAGTGTAATTCTCACGTAATGAAATTTAAAGTAAGGTTAAAATAATCATTGAACTTACATATAAAGTTTTAGATATAATTGAAGCCGTCGATAATGACAACAGGCACGAAAGAAGTAAACAAAACGTCCCGATTAGGAATGTCACCGAAACAAGTAGGTAGAAGAGCTCAGGCTTTTGTCCATTGTAGCGCATATACCCTGGTTCTAAGTAGTAGCCAACAACACCCACACACGCTGCTCCCAATAACTGAAATTATAATATTAGGTGTAATGAATAATTGTTTTCCACATAACAAACAAAATCTCTACTAATATTATAAAGAGGTAAACTTTGTTTCTTAGTTTGTATGCAGGGGGTAATCTCGGAAACTACTGGGCAGATTTAAATAATTATTTTTTTGTTGAATAGTTCCTTTATTGAGGATGGCTATATTTCATGATGCTACGACACATTATAGTGAAATAGTAACCATAAACCCGGATGATATCCCGAGGGCCAGCTAGTTAAAAATAATAATAGAAAAAAGAATAAATGATTTGTAGGGAAAAATATTTTTTTTGACATTTTTCAACATTTTTCAATATTTACTTTTGCTTATTTTTCTTATTTGTAGAAAAAATCCTAATATAATAGAAAACAAAAACTTAAAATTGGAAGAGTTAACTCATATTCAGTTTTAGCTTCGCCAAATATAAACAGTGCCTGCTCAATGTTTCGATAAGAATGTCTAAAATAGCCGGAGAACATATATAGTACCTATCGGTTAATATTAAGCTTTTAATACTCCTCACAAGAGGAAAGCGCAAGTGTTTTAACTCGTAATAAATTTCATTCGACTCGATAACATAAACTCAATTCGGCTGGCTTAATATGTCGATTTTTTTAATATAATAAATAGTTATATTTATTATAATAAATAGTATATTTGACATAAATTAAGATTGCTTAATCATAATCAAGAGTAAAATTTATCAAAAAAAAACATTAATCAAAATTTATTATGAACATATTTCCACATAAACAGTCAGATAAGGTTTAAGGATTTAATTGATAAGAGATTGCTAGAAATTGCATTAATTTTATATTATTAATATCGCCTGCTGTTTATCACTTAAGTCCAGCCTCCATTCTCACTCGATCGTAAAAACAATGACGGTGACGCGAGCGCTGACATCA
Source organism: Hypolimnas misippus (assembly GCA_037950945.1). Lineage (NCBI taxonomy): Eukaryota > Metazoa > Arthropoda > Insecta > Lepidoptera > Nymphalidae > Hypolimnas > Hypolimnas misippus. The sequence goes on from JBBEEQ010000024.1 coordinate 7,600,694, forward strand.
TTCAGGCAATTCAAGGAAAAACGGAAGAATTTATATTTTCGTATCAATGTCGTATATTCAAAAAGTACCCGAGGTCACAAATTTATTAATTATAATACATAATATCGATTACAATACTTTTAATTAAATACGAGGAAATATATTTTTTAATAATATTAAAAATTAAATAAGCATTTAGTTTCTACATTGTGAAAGCTGTATAATATATATTTTTATATTGAAATCGTTATCAGCATATAAAATGTAGTAGGTTATGTGTGTGTGGTGGAGTAACTAGCAAAAGGTATTAAAATAGTATTCCAATCAAGTGCGAATCCGACGCGCACGTGAACGGTTCCGTATTATCGTACAAGATATAAAATTGTATTACTTTTTTATATTTACATGTGTACAAGAAACAAGATAAGCGCTATAACCATATGTAATAATTCGTGTGCGAGTGCAATTTGGTCTTTACCAGTTTTTATTATTTATTGTTTTAGCGGCATAGAAATAAACAAATGGGCGAACAGACAGACAGACGGACAGTGGACACTTAGTGAGAGGGTTCCGTTTTTAGGGTACCCGTACTTTAAAAATTAATTATTCCATTGTTTTCATTATAATTTTAATATATAAATACTTAATGCTCTTAAAAAGAAATATATAATAAATGATAAATATTTTAAATGTTTGTTGCAAATTTTAAAATAAAATGTATTATTATTATTGCAAATTCGTCTTTTTAACAAAATAAAACAATGCCCGCATTAAATGTAAAAGTAATTCGGTAACGTGCTCTTTTTTTAACAAAACGTATAGCATGTATATGGGTTTTACATATTCGTCAAAGACTGCAATAACTAATTTCTGCAATTGAATTAAATGTATTTGTGTAGAATTTTATGTTAATATCGATAAACATTCTGGAACTAATTTTTCCTTACTAATTATATGTTTATTAAGAGTATTTTTTTATTATAGGTATGTATATATTAATATTGAGATATTTAGAAGTTAATGAAAAAACGAAAAAAATATATATTAAAAAAGTTAAAATATATATTATATTCGTAATCATATACAGTAATAATTACAGTTAAAATTGTTAATTGAGCGATATGTATACTCAAATAAATTAAGCAGAAAATTATTTATAGCAAAACGGCCATTAAGCCTCAGAGTATAAAAGTTACATTACTAATGCATATTTAGAAAAAAATAATTAATTAGAGCATTATTCACAATGCCTGAGCATTATGAATAATGAACAAGACAAATCGAGCAAACCGATTAATTTTAATTGTGTCTTTTTTAGCGTATTGCAGTAAAAAACTACTAAACGCATAAATATTTTTTTAATCGTAGTTACTAGAATTAGCATATTCAATATAATAATTATGTCGGAGATAGGAAATACATCCGATCTATGATCAATCACATAGATTAGATTGACATATATATGTTAATATAAATATTATTATTTGTTATATTATGCTGTTGTATTATGTTGACTTTTTAATGAAACATACCAGTTGTGCTAGTTTCAGTAGTCCAGGTAGCGTACCGAGGTAGCCCGTATTAACAAACAAGGCACTTCCAGATGAGGTAGTGGTTGTCCTCGTGATCGTGACGGTGTGCGACATGGTGAAATATTACTGAAATATTATAAGTACATAATACATAACAGAGTTTATTTTCGCTCATTCTTTAATAATTCATAGTTTCCAAATGTGGCAGGTATATTATAACAAAATATTTCTTGTAAGTATGCTTTTACGGTATTTTACCGATTATATAGTAATAATGGGCCTCGCTGTCAAATTGTTAAAATAGAAACAAAAACAGTAATTTTTGCCTTTTTTAAGTACTTATCTAAGCAAAGTTGACTAACACTTATGTGTTTAACATTAAATCTCATATTAATATCATACGCTACTTTATCAAAATGGAACAGGAAAACATTTTATTGTACTATTAACGCTCTTATTATTTATAAGTCAATTATATTGTATAAAGTATAGATTCTATGAAACAAAAACAAAATTAACAAAATATTCACTTGGAATAAAAATACGCTCATAAATATATATAGAGCAAAAGTTAGACAAAATTAATAACTTTTACACAATCAGAATAAGCGCTCTACTTTCTGGCGTTTCTTCTTAATTTAATTTCCTCGATAGCTATTTCGTAATATAGTGTCTCATCTCCGAAAACGGACGTCTAGGTCGACGTGTTGGCGGCCGTAAGGTTTATGTGCCGAGGCCGCCTGCTGCCGCGAATAAATAAACGCTTTGTGCATTTTAATAAAACTTCATATAGCAGTGCTAAAACCGCTTACCAAATGGATGCTGATAAGCAATAATGTGTCAACCCAGAAAAGGTCAAATTCGAAGATATTGATGTATTTTGATACTGCATCACCTATTTTACATAATTAAAAAAATTGAAATCATATAAACTAAATAAGCACGGAAAAAGTTTCTTAATTAATTGGTTCGAATTTCAAGTGCGTTCCATATTCTGCAATTTATTCAATAACCACAAATATTTGAATAACTTTTTATTAGATAATATATTAAATATATCAGTCTGATTTTAATTAATTATACTTTTTATCAAAAAATAAAAGAAAACATGGGTATATACTTCTACAAACATACATGTTAAGAATAGGTTTGACATCTTTAGGCACCATTTTCTCAAAATGAATCCGTGTGGTTTGACACAGTATTGCTTATCAGCGTCCATATTAAACTAGAAGAAACACAAATATACTTAAGTATAAAACATGCACAATATCAATAAAAGACTACAAGCATGAACAGATAACTATAAATTATCATCATAAATTTCTACGATATCTTTAAAGAGTCGTCAAGAAATAACAACATATCACTTACCGACAGACATGTGAAAATTGTTATTGGAGTATAGGTATTTAAACAGGAATTAAGACGATTTTTAAAATATGGGCAACAAACGAGCATACGTTTTTAAATATAGTGTAGTACCTAAAATAAGCAAATTAAAATATATTTCTAAAGGTACTAAAGTTGTTGTGTTGAAACTGAGTCAATACGAATCCCGCAATTGCTTTTATCAGTTCTCACAATTTTGGTTAATTATAAGCGTGACGACGGTTTGGGTCCATGACTAAGGTTTAATGTAAACATAAACTTATTCATTTATTTAAAAAATATATAAAATATAGGGTATATTAATAATGACCTTAATATACCAAAATAATTAATTGTAAGTATAATAATTATTATAATAAGAAATGTATTTTATATCGTGCGATTATTTATGTTTACAATGGAATAATGTTATACAAATACTGAGTCATTAAGAAAGATTATTGACTTAATTTCATTATAATTATGATAAAAAAATAAAGCTTCCGGCATACTTACTTATAATCTTAATCAGCAAAAACTGGTGGCACAAATGTGGAAGAAAATCGCGGATTACGAGCAGTAACAAGGTAGAGCGCTTGCGGGCGACTGCAATGACAGAGGGTCTGACTCACTTGTTGGACCGCGCATGCGCAACGTCAGACTGACATATCTACATGCACGATACACCATGTTCATAAAAATAACTTTATTTGAACCTACTGTTAATATAAGATGTACATAAAACAGTTTACTCGTAGTGTACATGATAAGTCTTTTATAAGATACATTTAGCCTCACGGTAATCGTTACATTTCGATAGGTACTTAGCAGAATAATTGGCGTTTTTAGTTATTGCTCGCCTCCTATGAGTCATATGGTTATATTTTATAGCCTTTTACGACAAATTGACTATACTCGTATGTCTATATGTATTTGTCTAAATAAGCGCAACCAAACAAACTTTTTAGCTTTATATACAATCTAATGTATATCTATATATATTAATGAATTGAAAAAACACTGCCTACTCTTTATAAATTAATTAAACATAATAGAGTCGCTAATCAACCCTTGCATATAACAAGTAAATTGATCAATGATAATAAAATCATTAAAACTGTAATCCCAGAGTAACTTAGTGACTTAATTTTTGAAACATTCAAATTGTAATTAACTAGCAGTCCCTCGCAATTTAACTCGCGTTTATTGTCTAATATAACCTTCCTCAATAAACGGCTATTCATTGCAAAAATATTTTTCAAATTAGATCAGTAGTTTCAGAGATTAGCACATACATATAAACTTACAAATATACAGACTTAGAAACAAATTTTACATCTTTATAATAATAGTATAGATTGATCTCGTGCCGTTCGTGAGAAGTTCGGAGTAGACTCAACTGGAAAAAAAAACCTTTTATGTCGTAGAATGTTTAGAGGCAACGGAAAAATATCGATGTCATTGTTTATAGTTTTTACATAGAATAATTATTGTCTATTTCTATATCAAGTAAATCGCATTGAAGTTTATGAGTTGTCCTAGACAAAGCCAAGTTAAGAGGAAAAGATATTCTGACTGTCTATTGATGCCAGAACCAACGATGCGTTTCGTTCATTTAATTATGCAAGAATTATACCAGCCAAATTCATCAATACTTTTATTCATTGCAAGAATTCGTGGTTTCATTATATTAGTAAATCAACGAATTAATTCGTTAATGTATATTAAATTAGGAATTATTGTATATTATATTATGAGGTATTAAAGACTATCGAATTATACCGCGGAGGAGGCATTCGAATTCGCTGGTATGGTCCAGTATGTCTCAGTATACGACTATACGCTTGATTAAAAAATAAACCTGTGTTCATAATAAGTATATTAAAATATGTACTAATTGGTATTAAAATACTTTCATAAATTTTAGCTATTCTAAACTCTATTAACTAAATTTTAATGAAAAGGTTAGAAAAGTAGTTGAACGTTATCGATCCAAGTAATATGTCTAGCTATTCGATAAAATAAATATGAATAAATAAATAAATATGGCCACTGGTTGAATGATGCCGTCGAATAAAGAGGCTAAGTTGTTAATTTAACGGCTAATTAAGCCAGTAAACTGCGACCTTTGTTAATTTATTGTCTAGATATCTTTTCCGTCATTTTCAAATGTTAAAAATGCAGATGCTGTGAAATTTCAGCATTCTCAGAAATCCGGTGTCGGAAAAAATAGCACGCCAACTAGTAAAGACAACTTTTTGCTCCTTTTTGCTTTTTAATTAAATAGAAATAGGATAAAACAATTGAGATTACATTCTATCAATAATTATTATGTCTTTATTTACATAAATTGGTAAATAATTTTTAATAATTATAATTGTTTTATTTATGAAGACGAAATATTTCTAGTCAGTGTTGCCAATATAGTCGCATTATATTTAAAATGGTTTGGGCTGCTGTCTATGGAATAAAATAAATATTTGAAGTTTAATTATTAAAATTCACATTATAATATATAGATGCTGATAAGCATCATATGTGAACCCACAAAAAGTCGAATACATAGATATTGTTTCTGCAAGAGTTTTCAAAGTAAATTTAACTCTAAAAATTTTTAGACAATATAACTGCTACAATATATTAAAGGTCATTCATATAAATATAGAATGTATTTTTTATTTTATTCTATAATTAAAATGTTAATGTTTAAATTATAATATTAAATCCTTACAAAACTTTAATAAAAGATAATTGCTGTGGTTTGGACTTGCAAAAATTAGTTTTTTTTTCTTTTGTTCGACTCAATACTGGGATGGTTTAGAAAAAAAGAAAGTAAGAAAAAACCCAAAGAAGCAGCTGAAAAATTGGACAAGTCGAAATCTATAATTTTTTATATATTTCTGATTGGTTAAAATTTATATTGAATAATGATAATAACCCTTAAATTAAAAATAAAATAAGGCAAAAATTATGTTAACACGTGTTTTATTAACTCTTTACATATTAGTTTAATTAAGCTATTGTGTAAATAATAACCCTCACGTTCTAATATTAGGTACTTGATATGAAACCTTATATTTCATAACTTAACAACAATTGACACATCTGTTTGATCAACATTATATAGTACAGAATATAAAAATAATATTAGGTGTATAATACTATGGTATAAAGTCTATAGCGTGTAACATAGTATCGGATGTGACTTATAGTCGCGACTGATGTCCGAAAACAACGTCCATAACGATGTAATGATTTGGATGATTCCATTACCACCCTACAGTATCCACCCTAAGAGCGATAATCGGAATCGCATGTCCGTTTGTAAATTTCGTTATACATAATAAACAAAATTATGTTTAAGAACGAGCTTAAACAAAAATCATATTACACAAACTGAACAATTAAATCAATCGCGTTATTGACTTTACAATAATAAAGAGATAATCGGAAGAAGATGAATATATGAATTCGATGTTTCGACGACTATTCGATCACACGATTCCGATTATACCCCTTAGAGTGGATACTTTGGGGTGGCTAAACAGAATCATCCGCACATTTTTAAGTCACAGCCATTAGTAGCGGCTGTAAGTTATGTCCAATAATATGTTTCAGGCTTAATTTGCACCGTAAAGAGATAAATAACGCTGCTCTATCAACATTACTTCGAATTTGTATCAAGATTTTAAGAAGTTTAATATGTCACAACCGTTAATAGACCAATTTTAGCAATCGATATGACTATAATATTGTGAAGATTATTTTAATTTCCGAAAAATCCTTTTCAACTATATAGTTTTATGTTATTCGAGTTTATAAAATAAATTCGACTAGTTATAAAGGGAATAATTACGATCATATATCAAAAGAGTGCAAAGTGCCCGTAAAAATACTTTGAAAGAACAGTGTACACCGATTTTAATTACTAAATAAAACCTACAAGTGATATTTGAGAAATCTTAGTATATAATAAATGTAAAAAAATGTCTTCGAGCATATCCCATGTAACACTATGAATCAAACCGCCAGTCACTCTTTATTATATGAATATGGACACAAATTGATTGAAAAAATACATACAATAATTAATATAACGCAAGTAAATACAGGTTACCTTAAAGAAGTTTGTTCTCAAATATTATCTATGGCCTTTCAATTTCGTTATAATTTATATAATATAAAAATATCTAAGTTTTTAATTTAATGATAAGTAAATATGTAATTTTGTCAATAATTAGGTACATAAGATATTTAATTTATCAAAAATTCGTCAAATAAAGTTTGTCTCAATCAAACGACTGTACAATAGTCTATAAAGATTTCTGTAAAATAAAATTAACAACAAATATTGTTCTTCCGCGGCGCAGGAGTGGATCCTCACGCCGCCGCTGCGCTTGCGCTGCTCCTGTGCTCCTGATACAGCAAGTATGAACTGGCGGCGTACGCCAGCGTATTGAAGATACCAAAAACCTGAAACATACATTTTTATAGTTAGTCAAAGAACGTACCTCAGTAATATACTTCGATTAATACATAATAACTATTTAATCGTTTAATGTTGAAGAAAATGGATTATATACACATCTCTGTCTCGATACTAAAAAGATTTAATTCTGATTTGTTTTCAGTTAGATGTACTTTATTTTATTTTATTAAGAATTGATTTAAAAAAAAAAAACTAATGTAAAAAAAAATTACAATAAGGCGCAAAAAACACAAAAGATACATTTACTAAGGACAAGATTAATATCAAACTTACAGCAGCAGCGACGTTACGCCCATAGTTGCCGTACACCGATGTAAACATGACTATGAAAGCTATGAGGTAGAATAACGTCTCCAGGCTCGTGCTGATGAGTTCCTGGAATAGAAACAATTTTAAGATTGTTAGTGTATGTATAGGCAAGCCCGTCGCAACCGCACGCTATCAAAAGTTTGCGCCGTAGGATATGACTTACCGCCATCTCCTATCTCACTGTATCGAATTTAAAGAATTATTCGAAATAAGAATATGTAAATCAAGTGTCAATATTTAATAGTCTTAGTTTTTGGAATATAAAGCTTCGTAGAGTAATTGTGATGGTACATTTTGACTGAACTTGTAGTGTTAATAAGAGTTGGGGGCGGCATATGGTTTTGTACACTAGCGCATAAATGTCTAGCAGTGGGCCTGTGTACAGGTATATTTTTATTTAGGTACTATTTAGGATGAATATTTTTTATCTTTGCGTTCGATCGCTTTCTTCAAAATAAAATACTATTATAAAAATATTTCATTCTATATTACTTTGCCAATTATTGATCCAAGATACTTACTGATAATACCCAATTGATGGGTATCTTAAGAGCCTCTCGAATGCTGAGCAGATAGACGAAGCTCCACATGAGCGTAGTGATGAAGGCGGTGACGGCCACGAACACATACCACGCAGACGCCCACGGCGTCCCCAACGACATACACAGAATGCCCAATACCTGAAAAGAAAAATAAACCAGTTAAATTACATACGTTCTTATTTTTATCGCGAGTTATCGCGCTATTTGCATATTATTTATCAATTGTTTAAAATATGTGTTTCATGCTACTTGTATTATCGAGAAAAAGAGAAAATATATTGCGAAAATTCGGAATTAAAAATTGTTTAATATAACATTATACCTACATTATATTATATATTTATTTTATTAATACTTAGTAATCTCTTATGAATAGAAACAATTTTATAACTGTTGTATAATTGATCTCCTTTAACTAAAATGGTCAGCAGTAAAAATTAAAGCTTAAATTCTGTGTTATATTGTAATAAAAACATCGAATAAAGTGTAGACTTAACATAGATCGAGTCTAGACTAAACTTAGTATTGATTATTGAGCTCTACCTTTAAAAAACATTCATTTCTATATTCTATTGCTATTAGTCACAACTATTTATGACTTATGAGATTAGGGCGTCTATTACCCCCGTGAATAAAGTCACGCACTAGGTTATTTATATTTGAATTTATATTTTCTTTCTATTAGTTTATTAAATATAATCCCAACTAAATAACGGGATTCAAGTCTCTTTTTCACATCAGTTTTTATACTATATAAGACCCCAGCTTTATAAAAATTAAAAAGTATGTTTAATAAATTAACTTACAAGTTATTTCATATTTCAATATTTCCTAGACTTTACATTTTAATAGATGGATATTTTATTCACTTTTTAGTCCAAAGTTCCTAAGGATACGGGAAATGCCAAACATTTTGTGAGGTTCAGATGTAATCACTGTTTCCCTGGCAACGACTTGAAAAAAACATTTTTGCTTTCCTTCCATTTCGCTGCATAGCCACAGTATCGCAAATATATACTAAAATAGTTTTATTTACTTCCTAAATAATTATACTTAATATCATAGTGAGCCATAGCGAATTACAGCCAGCATACCTAGTACACCTGAGTAATCTGTCCTAGAAGAAGGAGATAAGCATATTAACACTATTAGAGTTCAATTTGATCATAGACTATTGGACTATTATAGCCAAAATGTATGATTTTATATAATATCTACAAGATGATTACAAAGTACAAAGAAGAGTATTGCATAAAAAACATATCTACATAATCTACATCTAAACTCTACATTTTTAAACCAATTTATATCTAATCTAACAACTAAATTATACATAACTGATACTTAAAATAAAACATGAATAAAATATGTTTACACTTTGTAAAAACATGTAGAGCTTACATATTATGAATAATCAAGTCTAATTTATTAAATTAGGTACTTGCTCAGGCTTTCTGAGATTGTGTTAAAACAATGGCAAAATGATTTTTCACAATGAATAGCCGTAATACTACAATCAAGAACTATTATTTGTAAACATTACATGGCCTGTTTTCTACAGTAAATTTTCTATAATGGGTGTTTAACAGAAATAACTAGCGGTAATACGTTAGTACCACTAGGGCAACGGTGTCCGAAGCCTCCTCCCGCCGCCTCACGCTTAAACCGGTTTCATATTAACTGCGCCCGCGCACCTCCTCGCCCCGGCGCGATAGTGTTGTCGCAATACTCATAAACAGGTGTTGTTTGAAGAAATTCCTAACAATCGATGATAAACCATTACCAAAACCAGCTTTGCCGTCGTAAAACATTCGTTGATATATAAAAATTATACCAAGAAGAACATTACTAATGTACCTATACCGATAGTTGTTTTTGATTTTGGGTATTCAATTACGTAAGAATGTAATATAACCACAAGGATACATTTTTTATCACAGTTTTGCGATGTAATAAATGTTAATACATAAAAACTATAATCATTTAGATATCCTGAATTTAATTTAAATAACTAATAAAATATATTGTTATTTTTTACACATTTTTACGACTACTATATAGTGAAATTTTATTAAGCACACATATAAAATCAAATATATAACGTGAGAGTCGAAACTTTCAATGATGCTAAAATTAAATGGGAACAAAAATCGATGTCACGTGTGACGTGCCGTCTGTTGGTGAAAGTGGCGTGCCTACGCCGCCGTGCATACGTATGGGACACGACCGCCATTCGACGTCTATCAATGGGACCACTAACCATCAACGCTTTTACACGTCAAAGTTTCGCTCTAAATAACAAAACGTGGCCGGATTTCCGAATAGAGTGGTTTTACTAGGACATAGACGTGAACCATACCTTGTTCCGTAGGGTCGACTATTTGTTACAAGATAATGTTCACTGACTATAGCGAAATGATCACTTATAGACAACGCCCTTTAATTCAATTAGAGATTTTTGGTGTTCGTACATTCAAAGGTATATTTATAATGGCGCGCATGGCTTTGATGATCGTACGTTTATGTTCTATATTTAATAAGTTATTTATTATTTATATTTTATTATACCTAGATTCTCAACGTGACATTGGTGGCGTAGGTTTCTGTTTGGTATTAATTACATCTTATAAAACATATCGACATAGCATATTTCGTTTCAAAAAAGTAGGTACAACTTTCTATTAAATTAAAAAAAAATAGATTCAGAATTACTACGATTGAACTTATACAAATAAACAGTTAAACAAACGCATATATATAAACATCATTCCATCTCTCGAGAAAGAAAATTGAGGTAAAAAAATCTTTTTATTATTCACTTCGATCTTTCGAATCGATATCGATTTCAAATTTGGCACACATGTTAATTTTGTTTGCACGTATCTATTTTAAGAAAAAAAAACTTCAGATTTCAACGTAATAAAGTTTTCAATTATATTATATATCTATTTAAAGCCATTTACCTCTGCTTAACTTTCCTAAAAATTACATAGAATATTTGTAATCTGTGCATATACGAATAAATAAAATTTAAATGTCTGTTTGTTAATTAAAATTAACAGCTTTTAAAGTATATACAGTATTTACATAAAATTCATGAGTTTTTAATTTTTTATCTGTCTCTTTAAAATTTTTTTCTCTGTTTCGAAGATTAGCCGGAACGAATCTCCGAAACAACTGGACCGATTTTGACGGGACTTTCACTAAAAGATAGCTAATATTATAAGGAATAATTCAGGCTACTTATACTTTAGGAAAATATATTACGTTTTTATTAATAAATAAAAAAAGGTTAAGCGAATACAAAGTAGAAACCAATGAAACAGTATCTTATTCAAGTAGGGAAGGCAAATAATAAATATAATTTTTCCTCAATTTCACGCGCATGAAACTGCGGGCACAGCCAGTGTACACGTATATAAAAACCAAATACCATGCACTAATCTTGCAAAGACACGAAAATGGCAGCACATATTCTAATCTATATATTTCTTAGTTTATTCCCCTAAAAACTGGAAAAAATATACAAAAGAACAGCCGAAAAATGAAAAAAAAACGAATTCGGTTATCTGGGGTGGTACCAAATTCAACGGGTAATCAGTAACATGTAGGGCTCGAGTAGCATGAAAATTTTTTATGATTATTATGAAAATTTCCAAAATATATTTTCCAATAATTTTAGCAGAAACTTTTCCTTTTATCACTGTACAAAACAGTTTAGAATCTAAAATGTGTACTATGTCTACCAAGACAGTACAAAACAATCGCTAAACAACGTACACGGACGCAACCTTCAGACAAACTACTTATGCATACATTGCAACGTTTAATAATACACTAGTTATCTACATGAAACATTAATATTCTATGTAACGATTTTTTAACAGTATTCCATATTTATCTTATTATATAACGAAAAATTTTTTATCCTTTTGTTTAAGTTGGATTTAATAATCAATACTATTAATGTCCAATTCCACAAATGGTACTTTATTTTAAATTGCCTTTAAATCTCGGGCTGTTCACCGAGTTCCGTTTGAACCTAAGACGAATAAATGAAGTAAGTTTGATCAAATTGCCATAAGAATATTGAAAATGAAAACCAACGATCAATGTTCTATAAGATCGATGGTAGCTACGTACAGTATTACGTACGACCAATGTTTTGTATTAACAGCTTAACGCAATTTGGAAAAGGACTATCTGTTTTACGCCTAATATTTCCATGAATATTTTTTCTGCTGAACTGCAAAGTAACGAAATATGCAAACGTTATACTAAGATTTTACCGAGGCAGAGTCTACCTGTAGCCTACTGACTGCACCTGGTATACGAACTGACTCGAACGGGGCCTATATATATATATATGAACAATTAATGTAATATATATAAATAAAAAACTAGAAGAGAAAACAACAACACACTATAACATGGGCCAATGATTGTTAATAAAAGAAATGTCAATCACACATTTCCTTGTAGCATTTATAAAAGTCATTGAACTACCGTCGCAATAAATGACTCTGTCACAGTTTTTGATCTAATTTAAAACTGTACAATGAGAAGTATCTCTGCGAAATTTCCTCGGTGGAGGCGCCACAAGCTTATAACATTAAATTCAATTCAATTCTTAGGTTCAATGAAGCTTATAACATAAACTGGTCTTAATTCAGACTTTCTAACTGTCACAAATTACGCTACCAAAGTATGCTAAATTTTGACAGAAGAAGGAGGTATTTAGTACAAAAATAAAAACTCAACTGTCCGAATTTTGCTCGTTTTGATATCAACAGTTTTTAACAATTAGGTACACCTATATTCATCTGTCACGTTAAAAACTGTGTGGCTTAAAAAGATTTTGATTAAATCGTTAATACAGTAAACGAACATTTGATTATTTTTGGAACCTGAAAGAAATATTAAATCCATCTTTATTAAATGCTTGTTTTTTTCTACGAAAAAAGTTTTGTATGCACCTTATATTTCATAATATTCCTTACAACAATTAGCAAAAACATAGTAATATTCTCTACTTTAGAAACGACGCGGACGTTACAAACGCGTAAAGTGAAAATATTGTGAGGTAACAATTCGGGTCAGTGTGTACGTTTGCCGACGCACCCGAAAAAACGTCTATTGTTCAGCGACCATACTTCCGCGCGTAGCCGGCTCTGATAAAAAAGATAACATGCATGTATACGAATGAACTTTAGTTCATAACACTGAATTAACACTGAACCTGCAAAGAAAAATGTTCTTAGCGATTCAATGGTAATTTTTAAGAAAAGCTAGTTAAAGTAAAATAATTAAATATCTTATAACTTTAATTGAAATTACTTCTCAACCGATCGGGTTCAAATCCCGACTAGCACTGCTGACTTTTCAAGTGCTAAATTTGTGTTTAAATTCATATCGAACCCGGCGGTGAAGAATAACATCGTAAGGAAACCTGCATGTGCCGGGAGAAATTCACACATGTATATTCGTCAACCCGCAGTGGAGCAGCGTGGTGGATTAAGCTCTAAACCTTCTCCTTGAGGAGGTGTTTTTCTAGCAGTGGAACATTTACAGGCTGTTACTTTACTTTTTTATAAATTGTAAGCTTATTAATGTTCGTATTAGGATTTTTACCTTTCCAGCTCCGATATATATTCTTAACTGTATGTTAACAAACCATTTTTATCAACCATATCTAATAGTTGTATCGAAAAAAAATGTAATATAAAACTAACTTATGGATAATGTATCATGTAGATATATTTATCAGTCTATAGCTAGCTCTAGTTAGATCTAGATATGATGACCTAACGCGTAAAATCAGAAAATTAAGAGATTTATTTAATACTTATCGATACCTATGTATAATAAAAAGCAATAACGTTATAAAAAATATATCAGACATCATTTTAAGACCTACTCTCGAACGCTAATAGATACAGAACTGTTCTCTAGTGTTGGCAAATAGGGATTTCATGTCAACGACCGCATCGCGCCATCACTATGCACTTCCCGTTACCACACACCTTACTTCTTCCGCACAGGTAGTCCCATTCAGTGCGTGTTAGCTCTAGAAAAGTAGAACTTGTTTTCCAAACGCTAACTGAATTGACGTGAAGAAATAACTCAATCATTATATATTCGAGAATTGTTGTTTAAGTGGCAATTTATGACCGTTCGGGGTGCACGCATGTGGCAATGACGCAACAATCTCGAAACTGCAATATTTCATACGAATACCATTCTTGTTGTGCTAGGCCAAAAACGACCACTGTGCCGCCTACTATGCATACATATATTATCCGCCTACAGGTTACTTGTACTTCCCTTTCTAACCATATGTTTTAAAATTCGTAGTTTTCTAAAGGATACGTACGCCGCGATAACGATATACCCACACCATCGCTTAGTTTACGTTATCAGTACGAAAGATAAAAATAAAAACATGTGTTACTTGTGATTCATTCGAATTTCTTTGTTGTAAACTACTCGTACAAAAATTGTTGTAGAAAAAAAAGATAAAATATAAGAATTAATACTATGTAAGAATATTGGATAGTTCTTGTAAAAAAAATTATCTTTTAAAAAAAATAAGTATTAGAAATAATTGGTCAAGCAACCACGTGGAACACGTAGAACTTTAAGTATCATATATATCTTCTGTCTGTTTGTATGTCACTGAACTCCTCCTAAGCGTCTGGATTGATATCTATGAAAGTTTTTGTGTATTATAGTAGGTTCCTATAATATAGATTTGTTCCCACGTTAGCTGCTGTCAACAGGATAACATCTGCTGGGTCGGTTAGTAATATAAGAAAATCTCAAAATATTAAAACTTACATTTGTATAATATAATACGTACAGTTGTGGAATATTTTCACTTGTATCGTAAATGTTGACTAATCCGCTCTAGACGGTTGCCATAATATCGCGTGAGTTTAACATATCGTTATTAAAATTATTTTTAGTTTATTTACGTTATTGAAATGAAATATAGCTTAAACATGTATGTAAAGGTTACTTAGAAAATATTAGAATGTTGAATTATGTTGATAATACTGGTTTTAACATTACGCGTTGTTTTAAGAAATACTCAACTAATCATTTAAACAAGTTATTTGTAATTTTACGCAAAAATATATTTATTTTATATACTTTGCTTTGTCTATAACTACAAATAATAAAAATTTTAAAAATTTTTATATCAGCGGTAAAATGTTAATAACATTGATTTAACGCTGTCTAGGTCACAAAGAATAGATACCACCACAACACATCTCACAAATTGTTACAATTAGGTTGAAGTATCCATGTAAAAATATTATGTAATTACAGAATCCTTTAACAAGATAAAGAATGTTAAATAAGTGCCTTAATAAAGCGAATGAGATGAGAGTTAAGAGGTCAGAGGTGACTTGGTGAGTACGTTGCTGCTGTGACGGTTGCTCTAGGATAATTCCTTTTAATTATAACAATTGTCACGGTGCTGTGAAATATTATAGAATTGGTAAAGCATTATAATTCACTGAAACTTATTACCGACTTCACTTTAGACGATTCGTTGTCGTGTTGAAATCAAATTTTCTCCTATATAAAAATTGTTAAAATTTGTTTTTTTAGTTACAATTATTTTTTATTGCAAGTTGGTATTTGGTGTCATCCGGTGTAGAGTTCCGTGCTCCTGCTCGCTTATTATATCTGATATTAATCATAACTAAAGACCACCCTTGTGATATTGTAGCCTATTCAATAAATAACCATTCAAATACTTTACAATTAACAAAAACGTCGCATACTGTACAAATGAAAAAATCAGCCAAATTAATAAACTTCTTGTGTTTGAAGTTGCTACTTTAGACTGACAGTGCTCGTTTTCTACTTAAAAAATACGAGTACAATGTAATTAAACATTGTAGATACTATTTTAAGAATAGATTTATTATCCGATTATTACGATTGCCACGTGAATCTATTTTATACTATTTTCATAATGATAAACACACTTTCCGTCGTTGATTCCCATGACCCGTTTTCTTACGCGCGGAGTCAAACTAGTATATCAAGAGAATAAGAAGAGTGCGTCCTCCAAAAATAACATACTGTTACTGTAGCAGCGAATAAATATAAACGACAGTAAACGCTAATAAAAAGGCGTGACATAATGCTGGCATATATACCGATGAATCTTGTCCGCGAATCATTGTTTCATTTGTTTTTAGAATTAGCAATCTGTTTTATTTCAGCGATTTCTGCACTTTTAAAATTCATATTCACTTCAATCATTATTTTGAATTACTTTAAATGTATGCTAAATATAATTAAAAAGCAATACAATTACATTTCGCTTACTAAATATGCATATTAGGCAATTTTTTTTCAACGAAAATTTTGTTGATTAGTTATTATAAGCGATTCATTATATAGATTAATTATTTTTGTACTTTGTTTATAAGTTTATTTCTTTGAAAAGGCATACGAATAAATACTTTTCTCATTAGTTATTGAATATTTTTAATGGAAATAGTTATTAATAAATCGTTGTTAATTTATTAGGAATTCTCAGAATGTTTTGAAATGAAATTAGTAATAAATTCATTTGACAACGTCTACTAATGACACATACGTAATACCGAGAGGTAATTACTATATCGATTGTTAGAAATTTGATCACGTTGTCTGTAGAACACGATGTAAACCGCAATGGAATTAAGTATTAAGGTCAGTCGGTAAATATCAAAAAATCACATTAACATGATTGTTAAAAGCAGTGTTATTTACATATATAGACTATTGAAATAATGCTCTTCATGTTTTATATTTTGTAAATGTTATTTTATTGCTTTTTCATAGTTTCTATAAATATTTAAATAAAGTTCGCTTTTAAGTTTAATGTTTTGTCCTCTTTGTTTAATCGTTACGTATATTCTCGTCTCTAACTGTTTCGCAAATACGCAACACAATAGGTGTACATACTGCGGTTTCTTAAGTTTCAACACAGTTAAGTTTTGTAATTTGTGAAAACAATACTATCTCATATCCAACTTCATTCTGGATAAATTCAACTCATAACGAAATACATTTACACGCTCATTTATTGACTTGATTTAATAAAATAGGGTATATCTAATCGTTTAGTTTTTTAGACCGCCTTTCGATGCGGTTTGAATTTGTAAACTCGATTGTGCACATTTATGTGCATAGATATCAAATGAGTGAAATGATGAGAAAACAACAGGTTGTCACACCGGCTGTACCGCAGACATGGACGAGGCAACACGCCCGTCGATGGACCTATGTGTTAACGCCAGAACTACTTTCATTTCGACATCAGCTTTCACCCAATGCCGCTCTCATATAAAAGCTACAAGTGCAAAATTTAAATCCTGCGATAAGTTTTTAGAATTTTAAATAGTAATAACAAATTCACAAAAATAATTTAAATAGAAACTTATACAATTTAGAAACATATATATTTCGAAGGACACAGACGTGAGACGAATTTGAATGGCGTACAATTAAAACTAGTATTTAATCGTTTTTGTATAAAAATTCCTCGTACGAACAGATTTTATCAAAGTATTTTTGATAAGCTTCAACTCACACAATCGTGGTCATTGCAAGGCATGAGAACATTCATTAGACTTCAAGCGAAAGAGAATAAAAGTATTAGTGTCTTATGGAGGTAAAATATGAGCATTAACTGCAACAGCTCACGTTTATTAATAATAACGGGTTTTATTGTTAATACAGATACAAAAATGAATGTGTACTTGTATATATATACATATATGTCCTATGAAAGACGTCATACGTCTTTTTATAAAAACCTGCAAAACGTAAGTTAGACTCGCGCACTACCACATCCGGCTCACACTTAACCGAATTTTATAATTTTCGGTTTTACTTTAGCGTTTTAGTTATAATCACAATAGGTTTGATGCTTGAAAAGAAGTTTCTTGTGTGCAGACTACTTACTTTTTAATTTAATTATTTATAAAATTATGCGCTATAATAATACGTACTCTGCCAAAAAATTCAAACGTATATAATATAATACGGTTCAAAAGATTTCTCCCTTTAAATAAACATTTACTTCATTAATATATAAAATATTTAAGAAAAAACCTAAAGCAGGAAAAGATAGGGAATAACCTGCTCTTTATTTTTCAAAATGCCCTGAAACAACATATTTCTCAACGGTAAGGGGAAAAAAACATTACAAAAGCTTCCCATGCTCTTTAATTCAATACGACAGTATAGGATAAATCCTAAAGCTTTTACAAAGTACAACTATTTTTATATTATTAGCTCGTTGACTGGAATATGAAATTATGTTCATCACATCATCACACATCTCAACCTTCTCCTTTTTTTAAGTTTTAATTTTTCTGACCTCTAAAGAATAAGCCAAAGTCTCCTACATCGCTTTACTAAAACAATATTTTAATACATTATAGCATAGCAATACAAATTTTAGGGCAATGTTCGCCCTCACTAGCATCGACCGATAATATTATTTGAGTCTACGTACATGCGACAGCTCAAGGACTTTGCTTTTATAGCAACGATATAATCACAATTCTTGAACCTCAATTTTAGTCATCATTGGAAGGTGCCCTTTGAAGTATCTATGTCTTAAATATAACGTAAAATCGATAAAACTAAACTTCTATAGAATCATAACAAGTTGGATCGAAAATCGTAACTTATTGACACTTTTATATTTTAAAATATTATTATTTATTCTTTATTTTATTAATTTCATTATTTGTACATATATTTAATTCAGTTGTTTTGTGTACATTGTTTTAAATATAGAAATTCGAGTTTCAAAAATCAACAAAACTGTGTAAGCTAGCTACAATCATACATATATAAAATTGTAGGTTCTATGTGGGCGACATGTGAATAAGGTAATGTCAATAGGGGTCAACGATTTCCGACAGTATGATAGTATGAGACAAGTCTTGTTTTTGAATGCGATAACCAATCTAGTTCCTAAAATGAGAGTTATTATATTCATGTTTTTTTTTCAAGCAAGCGATATCTAATGTTAAGTGATCGCCGCCACTCATAGGCATTTGCAGCATTAGGGGCTCTACAAATTGTTGACAGCTTAAAAAGGAACAGGGGATGAAAGAGAATAGGAAGTCAGGAAAAGAATAGAGGAGCCGGGTAGGCTTCCGGCTAACGCCGTACGAAAGGCAAGTTTATTAGCTACTTCATGCCGATCTTCTGTAAAATTAGGTATTGCCCCGGAGGAGCCTGCCCGTGTACGAGCTGTAGTCAGTGGACTACAGCTAGACTTTACCTCAGTAATTATACATAGTTACTTTAAACGTGATACACAGTTATACAATTATATACGTATATATTATACACATAAAAGTAAATTTATTATTATTAATAGTTAAAAATATATTATTCTAATTATTTACATAATTAAAACATTTAAGATGATGTAAGACTATTACCAAACGAAATTGTTGTTTCTACCTAATCTTTGTGCCCACACAACGCTCTACTCTACCCTACTAATCATTTCGGTGATTAGCCGAAATACTTATGTACGACATAAATTCCTATGTATTATAGCTTAATCGTCACTTTCTTTTTAAATTCACATATAAAAGTTTTAACGAAAACTTATCCTGTTCATTTAGTTTCAGTATTAAGTTTATTGCAACTTTTACCCTTGTCTGCATTTAGTATTTTACTAACACACGTACACGAATTTCAAAAAACAAAATGATAACAATAAATGTAAATAAAAAAAAGATTGATCTATCTGTTACTTGATAATCACACACAAGTTATTCATTTCATTCAAGGTCAACTAGATTTTTTATCTGTATGATTCATAACTTAAAATGATGCCCTGTATGTTAAAAATCACTTGATAAAACTAAATGTAGAGATGATTCAATATATAGGATACTAAGAATGAACGCGAATGCCTACGTAACAACTGCAAGGATACGGTAGAGTCAGCGAATGATATCAGCATGGATTTTGTTGCGTAGGCTCAAACGTTCCTAATTCGTAATATTAATTTTAAGTTTCATTTTTGTTTCTGTAAAATATTCGTAAGTAATATTTTCATTTATACGACTTAAAAAATTACATAATATTCATTTTAAGCTAATACCAATTCAATTCTCTACATATATTTGAATTGTGTAATATTATTTTGCTTTGCAGTATTACGTTTCAAGCTGAGAAGTGCAATATTTAAGATACGTGACATATCGAAAAACGAGTGATGAGCGATACTAAACGTTATATACACTAATACATACTATAGTAAATGTTAAAAATCTTATAGACTGAAGCTTAGCTGTAGTTTTTATTTACATGCATAATATTTTTCCTCATTTCGAATAGCTTCAAGTCGACAGCACTAAAATGATTACAAGATTTATTTTAAATAATATAACATATAATAAAACTGTACATAGGTAATAGTATATTTATAATATGAACATTTAAAAAAAGTAACTTACATGAATAGTAATAATAATATATAGTGTATGTATGTTTTGGTGTTAATCTCGGAAAACCTTTACTCCTTGCTACTTACTCTTGGTATTCAAATTAGAGACATCCCTTCTCCAATATTCTCAAATTCCCAAAGATGAGAAAAAACATCCTAAAAATTTTGTTTGCATAAATGAATTAATCAATATTCCATGTCGCCTGCCAAGCTTCTATAACTTAATGGTCTAACAGTGTGACAATGATTTATAAGGTCACGACTATATAAATATATGTACAAGCACTAATATAAAATAACAAAGATGTCGTCGTCGTTAACATAAGATTACCCTATAAGGTATGATATGCGTAGTATCAATGATTAGGTGGGTTCTAGCACCTCCACACTTTATCTTATTCTTTTAAATGCTGTATTAGCAAACTACCACTTTTTATTACCTCATAGTACATATAGTTTCTTAAACTTTATGCCTAGTAGACTAGTGGCCTTAATAAATAACAAGAGCAACCAATCACTCTATTAAGAAGAGTTACCTCAGTTGTAACAACTACCTTTCAATATACCTGATTTAAAAAATAAGGACCAGTAGTGTTAAGAAAAATACCTGCAAGTGAACATTTTACAAGAAGGTGACATGCTCACACGTTTACCTACTCGATAATTCAACGTAATTAGTCGTCGCGCGTAAGTAAAATTAGCGGTATACATCTGTTGAAAATACTTACCAATTGAACAATTTTCAATATGCCGGGTGGTGATTTGAAATATTCTACATTTATTTTAATCCAGTCAAGCGCACCGCCTTGCTGCTGCTGCGGTGGCGCCTGCTGCTGAGTCGGTTTGTTGTGATCAACAGTCACCACTGTCTCGGGAGCCATCATCCTCTAAGTCGATTCTTGTAATTAGAATTAAAAAAGTTAAGATTCTAAATCACTAGCACTGACACTTGAAACCTCTGAACACTAATACGCGTAAAACATTTTCGTCCGGCAGTAGCGAGCGTAGTATAGATCGTGCGGTGCGCAACTGGAGAATGACGGGGAACGAGAATGGGTGGCGACCGTCCTCGAGTCGCTCGTCGCGCTACAATGTGCGGCGTCGTCAGCAGCTGCTGCCCGCCTGCCCGGTACCATTCGCCCGGTAACGGAATGTTATAGACAAACATATCAGCTCTCTTACTGCTTTTGTGGGCCAAATTGTACGGAAAATATGCCATTTATATGCAATACTATTTGTTGTAAAACGAGTTATTAAGTGGTAGATTGTTTAAGATATTTGATGTTAAAAAATTAAAATATTACTATTTATTTTGAATATTTCATGTATATATATATATATATATATATATATATATATATATATATATATATATATATATATATATATATATATATATATATATATATATATATATATATATATATATATATATATATATAAAAACACTGTCGATGTCGTTACTAAAAGCCGCACTTCAAAGAATGCGAAGAAAATTGTATTTCATCTCGACACCAAGGCCGAGGTGTGCCCTATGTTACTTACCTTCAAATATACAATTGTGTAATAAATTGTCCGAATAGCAATACCATTTACATTACACCTACTAAATTGTATTAGTTACCAAAAATCAATATACTGACGAAATTTTTATTATAAATGCTAAAAACATAAACCCAAAGAATTTGTTTGTTTGTTTGTTTAAACGTGCTAATCTCAAGAACTATCTGCCTTATTTGATAAAAATATTTTTAAATGAAGTGATTCGTTAATCGGGGATGATTCTAATTTAACCCTTAAAACATTACGCTACGATTTAATGGAGCTGTTAGTACAAACATCAACCAATTTGACAAGTACCGATATTTTACACAGTTTTAACAGCGAGGTATAACTTTTAAAATTATACAACTATATCATTATCTCTTTTCTGCAGATATTACTGAACAGATTTTGATAACATTTTTTAGTTAAAAAAATTATGATTAGCATCCAAAGCCGGTACGTATGTTCCGAGGTGTTGAATTAAACTACGGGCCGAACATATACCTACAAAAACATAATTATAATGCGTAAGGTTGTCAAAATAATAAAGAAAAAAAGTTTAACCTACCATTTTTGTAATTTTCCGTCTATTCATCAATGCATTATTAATTAAAATAAAATTATTTTAGACTTTAGACTTTGACTTTCTATTTATCTATACATATAATTATTATCACTTTTCCTATCTGAATGAGTGATTCATCAAAGCAGAGCTTAAACCGATGAGGTTACAAAATTGAAATTTTGACAGTTGATACCTCTACGTTGTAATCATCAACTAACGGTTATGTGGAAATTTCACTCTAATAGGGGTAAAATAATAGATGAACGGTTATACGAAAGTCCGTCATTTTCAAAGTAAGAAACACGAAATTTCATAACATAGTTAAGTCTGATTAGAAATAAATGTACATCAACACCGGCGTTTTTCAAAATTTTACCCATAACATGATAAGTTAGGCTGTAAATCTCTAAATGTAATGCCCGGGCGAAGGTGAGGCGTGCCGCTAGTAATTTATAGAAACAAATTGTATATCAATAAAATAAACAACGCCTGATGAAATTTTGAGTTAACGTCAGAAATTAAAGTAGTTGCTACTTAATATTTAAACAATTTCTCACGATTTTAATATTAATAGTTTTATTACGAATAGATTAGGAACTGATTTATGAAGAATATTTTGCAATCATATTCTATTAGTAGGCAACATCATCAGTTAAAGCATTAGGCGAGAATTATATTTGTAAATATTACTTTCGTAATTGATGCAAAATAATACTGTAACTTGTAATAGTTACTAAAATAACTTTTTGAAAGCTGTGCAATGTCAAAAAAAGGTAATGACAGTAAACTTTTTCAGGTCTAAAGCTATTAGGACAAGGGGCTAAGGAACAAAAAGTTTTACACAGAGCTATCTTCCCGTTAAATTATTCCTCGTTAAATCTAAAATGACCGAAGGGCTGGCGGCTTTTACCTGCATCAGTTGAGCCATTCAAAGAAATACCGCCAGTGTCTTGGGTATCTTGCATCACTGTGGCATCGATAGCTATTTAGGTTTGATATAAATAAATGTAAAAAGAAAAATTTAAATATAACTAAATAGTTATTCTAAAATTTTTCTTTTTATTCAATGTTTCTTCTTCTTTTCCTATTCTGTTTTTCTTCTCTTTTGTATACATAGTCTATTGTCATCAATAATTAAATAAAAATGTTATATATAAGTTAAATATTTTTTTAAATGAATAAAAAGATTTTTTTCCAAGTATTTTTATATGTATGTTTACTTAAGTATAATTTTCCCCCAAAATGAGAAGTATGAGAATATATTTTAAAAAAACTGTTCAGCAGGCTAAGTCTTTACGTTTGTCAGAACATGGAAGTTTCTTTTTGAAATTGGAATTCTATTGCACTTATTTTAGGACAACTTACAAAAGAGGAGATACTCAGTTGGTTTAAATGTCATATATTAGCCGCTTGTGAATCAATTTTAATGTTTCTTCTCCTATTTAATAAGTCACATTTAAGATTAATCGGGATCAGATGAAAAGGAGCCGAGCTGAAAAACACTTATCGGGTTATTGTTAATAATTTCCAGATTCAAATAAAAATAATTTCAGTTAAAACATATTGTGTAATATTTTATAAATTCTATATTCAAATAAATGTGTAGATTCTTTTTTAAATGTTGATAATTATATCCAAAATAAAAATCTACATTTTATAACAATAGATGTTACTTCCATACAATTTCACGTTAAAAAATGTAACAGCCTGCAAAGGCCTCTTTGGATATATGTCAGAATTTTTCTCAGTGTGTTTCTTCACGGCCGAGCACGAGATTAAATACTTAAGTACTTGAAAAATTTCGACATATCACAAATCAATAATTAAGACTGAAAAAAGCAACCGATTTCAAAAGCAAAATACTTAATCTTGTTTGCTTGGATGACATAATAATTCCAGTAATTTTGATTTAAAAATCAAAGTACTAGTATTCTACGGAACCAACCTGCAATCCTAAAAGTTTACCCTTTCAAATAAAAAACTTTTCAGATAAAAGGAATGACAAAGTTCTGTGTTAACAAACATTAAAAAAACACGCTACGAATTAACAACCTCCTCCTTTTTAGAAGAATGTTAAAAAATTACTGTCATACTACAAAAGACGCATTAAAACCATGTTGAACGTGTCTAGTTAAACAGTGTTTAAGATTTAAACATTGCTTAAAATATTATCTAAATTGCTTTACAGCGAATAAACTCATTAAAAAACTTATTGATAAAATGTTATACGTTAAATTTGAAAGCAAAAATAGGTTTTAAACATCTATTAAACTCACTTAAACGTATATTAATCTATGTCTAAAGCATGTTTAACTCAAAACTGTCTTAGACGCGCGTTTAACGTCTGTTTAAATCTTTTGTAGTAAGGCAGTTAGTGGTGCTAGCCGGGGTTTAAACCCGCGATTATCGGTTGAGATTGACTTGTTCGAGCCACCAAGCTTTTGCGGCTCTAAAAATCGAAAAAAAAGTTATATTTACAAAATCGGCACGATGAGAATCAGTACCCATTTCTAAGTTAGAAAGGCTCATCAAATGATTTCTTGGTCAAAAGATACTCTGACTTGTCACACAGTCGCTAGCTGGTTGCCAGGCAACGTCGTCCATTGGTCAAGCATTGTGGATGCCATAATCCTTGAACTTTTCAATATCAAACAAGAATTTATCATATAAATATATCGGTACCTCCCACGTAAGTTGTTGTAACCCCAAAATTACAATTTTACAGTAAAGCACTTTTAATCCGCTTTAGTTTGAAAGTTACAACAAAATACGCCTTTTTTCAGACGTATTTTGGTATAACTTTCCTTGAAAAAAAAAAGATTTTTGGTATTTTTTCACTTTGAATGCATTAAGCAATGCAAATTCGTGTAGTATTCAGTAAAAACGCTAACGGCAATTTTGTGGCTTACAATAATTTACGTGGGAGGTATCGATATGTTAAATTTTCACAATTCTAAATATATATAAATTCTTCATGTACCAGATCTTGTCGACAGGGATAAGACATCACAAGCTGACTGCGAAAAGCATCACTTTGAAATATCGAGCAAAAATAAAAGGTACATGAATTTTATCTATCATGTAGAACCGTAATTTAAATTACGAAAAATTTATCTTATTTGAACAGGTTTTTTTTGTAAAAATATTTAAGATTTTTCTGCAAATCTTTGAACGCAGTTGTTCTCAACTTTAAAATATAGTCTAGGTATTATAGTTTTGGATTTCTGTCTACTGATCCACATCCGATACTTATCCAATACTGAAACTTTAATGCTTGACGATAAGATAAAATATAAGATTTTATATTTACAGTTAGTGAAACTAATGTTTATCTAATGCAATGTTATGTTGACATTTTGATATAAATTTAGTGAAACAGAAAAATTGACACATTATTTTCAGGAAATTAAAATTGAGCAAACCAAACAAGTTGTACAGGACATGAAAATAATAAATCTAAAAAATAAAATATATGCCAAGGCCATACAAAATTTTCCATAAAGAGCGAAAAAAATATATAAACTTGTAGCTACAAGTTAAATAAATTAGATTATTAATATTTTTATAGGTTTGATAAATAATGAGAAATAAAACAAAAAAATACATTTTCAAATGTATTCATTAAACTTAGAAAAAGAAACCTAAAATCTTCCCTCCAAGATGTTTCCTTCTGGCTTCTTCGTGATCCATGATACCTCCGCTGGTTGTCAGGACAAGGTATCTGAAAATATTAAAAAACATTGTAAGTTAAGCACAAAAAGATTCTGGTGCAGAATTAAACTTGCTAAAGGTGTACACAATGGAATTAACAATGTTTGCTATAGAGCAACACCAAAATGTGCCATTGACATTTACTATAGCACAACATATCAAATGACGACCAACAAGAACTATTGGCGATCCGCGGTAGTTGTGCGTTATTAATTTATATCAAAATACATAATAAAACCTTACCTAATAAAACCATTGATATAAAGTATAAAAAAGAATCACTTTTTGAAAAAAATTGTTTACTATCTCCAAATTGAGAATCTCAGAACATATTGATCTCAACCTATAATTGTGGGTTCAATCCCTACCAGCCCACTGAGTTTTCAAGCACAAATTTTGTGTTTAATTAATCTTGTGCTTGGTGGTGAAGGAAATCATAAAGGAAAAATCTACATGTATGTATGGGGAGAAATTTTAACACATTTATATCCACCAATCTGCATTAAAGCAGCGTGACAGATTACACTCCTTACCCTATCCTTAATTGTAGAGAAGGTATTTGAGCAGCAGTGGAACAATTTCAAAGTTACATTACACCTACATCTTCGAAACTAACAGTTCAGTGCAAAATAAACATAGATAAACTAAGATGTTGTGATGATGCTTTAATTTGAAAGATTTCCTTGATTTAAAGTCTTCATGATTATTAATAAAATTTTTAAAGCTTTTAATCAACTTGCAATGTATGTATGTAAATATGTTGTTATTCAAATTTGCTAGTTTCTTATTGCTTATGTAGTTGTTTCAAATTCCTTGAGAGCTCAAGCCAGTAGCTAATCAATCATAGAATAATTGTGTCAACCCACAAAAATCTAATTTGGAGATGTATTTCAATAATGCGTCACCTATTTGACGTTAATCATAAATGTATGATATATACTTTTTCAAATAATTTTTTTAATAATAGGTTTGACATCTTTAGACATCATTTTCTCAAAATGATGTACATGTGGCTTGACATATCAGCATCCATATATTGATGTGAAAGTTTGGTGAGAATGGCATTAAGAGGTTTGATGCGATAAAATTACGTTAAATGCCATCTTGCTTGGCAGCCTTCAAATTAATCTGGATTTATAGTTAACACACTGTATGTATCAGATAAATTTATCCTTAATGAAGCGGTATCTTGAATAATGTTCCATATATTTCTCTTAAATAGGAGAACAGGTTTTTAAAAAATTAATTGGTTTTATAAATGCTGAAAACATCTGATTGTAAATCATAAATAAATTTATTGAGGTGAAATATTATAACATCCGATGAATTTAACTATTCTTTAGTAATTTTATAATTAAAATGCCTCCATAAATATGGAACATGAACAAGACAACCAAAACATGTGTAATTGTTTTGAATGCTAAAATCATTCAAATATAAATAAATGCACATAACTTTTCACTCAAGCACCATTTAGCAAATAAATTTAGAACCAAAAATATATGTCATCAAAACATTTGAATTAAAGAATTATCATCGTCAATTTGATTTATAATAATTTGATACTTAGCTTATTCAGATAATAAATAAACACCATAGAATAAGAATATAAAATAATATGTAGATAAAACATCATCGTAGAAAAAGCTTACCCGAACTGCCGGGATGGAAGGAGGTTAGTCCACCTCTCAATGTCGTTTATGGGTACATCGAATCGAGGAGAAATAACTCCACATTTGTTCAATCTGCCTGTGAGGTTAACTACGATTTTGCCGGCTCTGTGGTCATCAACGATTTCAAATTCACCAATGTAACCGTGCTTCATCATCACTGTTAAAAACTTGACGATAACTTTCGAACAAGGCCGGATGAGCACTTGTCTTTTGCCTCTTTTCTCGGCATTGTGAATTGATTTTAAAGCATCACTCAATACGTTCATACGCACCATGGCTGAAATAACACAAGTTTATCATAAATTGGGAATATTGAGGTTGGAAAACTGAACAACATGAGTAAATGTCAAAACACTGGAATACATATAGTGTAATTACTTATTGTCCGTAACTATGAATAAAATACTATTTCATAGAGAGAACACAGTAAGCACTGTCACTCAAAAGATAATTTATTTCAATTTAAAATCAAGGAATACTATGATTACCTAGGATTTAAAACCCGCCTCAACAATCCGTAATGACAGGTTAACCCAAAAAGAAAGATAAATTTTTCGCCTTCTAGGGTTGTCAGCAATCATCGCACAGATTATATCGCATATTAAACCTTTTATAATATATTTTCAAAAAGTGATATTTTTCTTATAATTGTTATTAAATATAATAATATATTATTTTAATATGTAGATATTTATAAGAAAAATTTAACAAAATTTACATTAATTGAGCTTTTGAGTACCTTAACATTTTAATTAAGTGATATAATAAGTTATGTCGAAAGAAAACTTTAATTCATTCAAGTTTTTTATGTTAATTTTTTTTGAAATGTATTATATATTAATAAAAGAGAATGTATAAATTCATGTCTTCTTAAAAAATAAAAGATTGATAAAGAACGAATGGAACGTTAGGAATGAATGACACCGAGTACTATTCTTTTGTTTGTATCAATTCCGTCAGCTCCGCACGCACGCGTTTCGCTCGCGTCCTTCGAATGAATAAAGTGATTGTGAAATAAAGTTTTTGAAACTTTGAAAGTTTAATATTATCTCAAAATAAACCGTGAAAAGTTTTATTTATAAAGTGTAACGAAATTATGTTTAATTTTCAATTTTAGAAACCAAGAACAACAGTATATAGTAATATTTTATAGGGCACAAAAGTTGAGTGAACTTTCATACTTCGTCAGTTAGAATTCCAGTGAATCCCACAGGTGTTCTTGTATTGTTGTGACAGAAAAATCCTAGCAACAATGAATTTTATCAAACTATACTCTTTTCGTGCCACAAAAGTTTATTTTAATGCAGATTTTTTTAAAACAGTAATAGATACCGTGCGACCATTCTGAAATGTTATACGTACTTTTGTAACTTGTAATGGAAGGACCAGAGTGGTTGGTCAAGATGTATTTAAATAAAATATGTGCAGCTTTAGTGATAATTTTGTGCCTTTTTCCAATCTCATCACCAGCGGAACCAGGAAGTAAGTAAATAAAACTTTTTATCTCCATATTTAAAAAATAATTATGAAAAACATGCAATATCTTGATGTATCAGGCAATTTTATATTAATAAAATAATAGTAAAATAATTCTATAGTAACTAACATATTTTTTAAATTGTTAATCATTATATACTTTATTCAAATAACCAAACATAAAATTTAAAAAAAAATATATATAAGTTAACAAAAACTTACAACCATTGCATAATGTAGATTGTAAGCTAATTTAATTTTTTTTAATCATAATAATTTTTTTAATAATTAAAATTTAAACAAAACTAAAAACAATGGTGAAAATAAAATTAAGTATTATCTCTAAAATTTAAAAAGTTGTACATCTTTATATTTCTGTTTTGTCACCAATACCTTAGTTCGATCCGTAACATCGAATGAGCTAGTACTCAAAATATAAAGAAAAAAAGTACCTATTTTAATTTTTGAGCTATCTTAATTTGACAGTTCATTTTAATCAGACTAGTAATTTTTACTTGAGTCTGATAAAATAAATTACCTCTGAATAATATTTTAAAAATGAGTCATATGATGTTACACCAGGTTGAAAGCCTAAATCGTAAAGCACTAAAATATGCTCAGTTTAATAACTCATATTGTTTTCATTTATATGTAACATCATTTAAAAAAAGTACAATTCAATTAGTTTTAATGTATTATTTAGTTAAATAAAGTATAATATTGTATTTTTAACATTAGGAACCTTCTCAATTATAAAAATAGGAAGTTTACATACCTAGCTTTTTTCTGACCTGATTGGTAATAATAGTTAATTTAACTTTTAGTTTATCAGCAATGTAGCTGAATTAATCTAAAGAAATATTAAAACAATTTTTTAAACTCTGAATGCTATGTGCAATACTTGTTGCAGACTAGAAACTTTGAAACACGATAAAAATATTGAAAGAGTGCTCAGAGGTAATCAATAACTTTTCTTTTGTACCTTTAAACATAAATTTAACTAAAAATCTATTCTAAGACATATTCAAACATTTTTTAACTCGCATTCACTTTTTTCATATCCGAAACAATCATTTTATTAAAATAAAAATATCAAAGGAACAATTTATACTCTACTTTTTATAACTTTATAGTAGCACACTGTTTGATACTAATTTAGAATAATATTAAAAATTATAGAACAGATGCTCAGATCTGGTTGATAATTTTTCTTTTGCTTCCTTAAAAAAATTTTTAATCCATTCATTAAAGATAGTTTAACTGAAAAAAAAGAAACTTTTCAAAACCAATAGCTATTTTTGAGCTATTTTTTTTTATAAATCTATTATCGCTTGCCACTTCTTCTATATCTAAATAATTTATATTTCAAACCGGTGGTAACACTATGATTCGGATTTAACCAAGTTCTCTAGCAAAGCCGAAAAAGTTAAAAGTGAAAAAGTTTCTTTAATAGTTATTTAACAGTGCAAAAATATTGTCATAATAATTGTTACCAGTTAAAATATGGAATTAATTTAAAAGCATGCTAATTAAATTACTTTGACACACGTAAATAGAACTAATAGCTAGAAATATATTAATTTTTTTATTCATATTTAACTGTAAAGTAAACAGCGTTATTGGGCGTGCATAATATGAAATCAAACTTGTATATAATTCTAAACATATATACATAAATGAAAAAAAATAAATAAGCAAAAGGAGCTTGAAGAAGAAAATTTACTGATTGTAAAATGTATAATAGTTATGAATTCAATATTTTTTTAATAAAAAAAACTATTAAACCAAATTTAACAAAAACACGAAAAATTATTAATTTAAACTCTAAATAATTCTAATTATTCTAATTAATTGTTACCGCCTTCATTATTTTCAGTTTAGCTTAAAGAATGATTGGCAAAGAATGCCTGCAGACGGAGTCCACCCTTTGTTCTAATTTTGTTGGACAATAAAATGTTTAAATAAATTAAATAACTAAATAATAAACGCATCACACTCAACGGCCCCCATTAAGGTCTTGTGTCCTTGTGTCGGGGGTCCGGATATATACACAACACTAACACAAACACCCAGACCACGACAAATATCCATATGGCCAATACAGACATTTGCCGTGAGCGGGATCGAACCCGCGACTGTTAGCGCTACAGTCAGTTGCAGTGACCACTGCGCCAACATGTCTGTCAAAATTAAATAAATAATTCATACCATATGTATACATATATATTAAATAATAAAATGCAGTTATTTCAGCAATAAAACAACAGCAACAATTTGATTAATATATAATTGAAGAGATACTACTTTATTATTTTTTCATTACCTACATACGTCTGTCATAAAGTTTATGACCCATCATTCTATTTGTTATACATACTTATTTTACATAATGAATTAAGTATGTTATGATTAAAAAAAATGTCTTAAAAATACACTCATGTCATATAAACCCTTCGGAATATCAGAAAATATCAAAAATGTCTAAATAATTTAGAAAAGAAGTCTCATAATATAAAAACGAAGCTATGTCCAAAATTTAATTTAGAAATTCGCTTATCAGCTGTTGGAAGTTTATCCAGTAAAAAATAGGGTTCTGCGCAAAAAATCCTTGCGAATCTGATGCCCTGAAAATAGGCCTTAGCGCCTATCTTTTTTATTTTACATAAGTATTTAAAAAGTACATAGGTTCTTGTACGATGGTACGGAACACTTCACATGCGGTATCTATTCGCACTTGACCGGATTTTTTGAAATATTTTTGCACTACCTACGTTTGACAACACAATAAATACTGACAGCTTATTTGTTTATTGTACACATCGAGGTACAATTAGGTTCCTTATAATTATTACGTGCTCTGAAATGACTTCTGTGTGTTATTATTCTTGTTATATATTGTGTTATATAATTTATATAAATATCTGCACCCTTTGTGTCAATAATTCGTCTTGCTGACATGAATGAGAAACTGTTTAAATATATGTAAGCAAAAAAATCAAGAAGCAAAAATGTAACAAAAAATGGCGATAACGCGATTCTGGAGCGTATCGTTTATTTATCGAACTATCCTTGAAAACCCAATTTTTTCCATTATTCCCCATCTATTATTTCTCGAATAAGAATTTAGTAGGTACATAACTTGCGTATAATTCATTGTTACTTAACCCTTGGGAACCAGGGACAGTCACTAGTATTTAATGTATAGAATGTATTAGTCGCCTATAATAAGGAACTAAGATCGTAAATGAATCTTTTTTATGTTATAGTTTATACGTCAATATACCTACATATAAGGAAGTATCAACTAAAGATTAAAATTAGGTTTACCGGCATTAATAAATTTCTTATTTTTCTGTAACATTTTATGCTTGTAAAGTATACTGTACCGTAAACAACTCAATCAAGCAACTTAACAAACTTCACTAACTTTGAGTGGTGCTAAAATATTCAATATAAATTAACGCTTGTCCTCCTCAATTTGCTTATGTATGGAAAGGGAGATTACTAGCGTCTTAACGTACGTCAAATTAAACAAGGCAATTGTAACTTGTAAGATATAACGAAGACAATTGTTTATTAATTAACACATCAACTACTACTGAAACTGTTACAATTATTCTTTTCGAAAGTATTAATAAAACACGTTCTTAAATCTTAATTAGTCCATGTGTCTTTATCTATAATACAATAAAGAGAAAGCGAGCTTGGTATGTGCTAAGTATATTCTGGAACCACTGGACTTATTTTTAAAATTATGGTACTATTTGAAAAGCACGTTATTATAGATGATCAACGGCTATATTTTATATATGTCGAAGTACATATATTTATAAGCTGCTCAATTAACAGCCTAGCCTCAACTAGCGGTCTGAACAATGCGCAACCATACTAGTATTTAAAAAACTGGCTGGTTGATGGTTAGGCCATTCAGACAATAGGATGACCATCTTACAAAAAGAAAATATTTAATTGTTTTCAAATATTGTTATATGTCATTTTGTTAGTACACTGCAAATAGTACAAGGGTGCGCAGCGTCTGTCACATATTTATGAGATGACCCCTAGTAATAAAATTTATGCTGAATTACTAATTGTGTAGAAAATACAAAATATACAGACATATGAAATCTTCCTTCTTTTAGAAGACATTGTTCATTTGGCATTTTTTTTTAATTTTTGTCGACATCAAGAGAATAGAAGTAGTAATAGCATTACAGTGTTTACCCTACAGAGTTCATTTTAACACTGGCAGAAGCTGTAACGAAGAAAATTGTTTATTATTTCAATTCGGTTCTTTTTGTATTCCTGTCGATTTGCCAACGGTTGTCATCGAAGCATCGACGGTTGCCGCTGGCGTGTGCCGTCAACTGAAATATCCCTATACCGACAACAGCATACCGCTCGTATGTATGAGCCCTAACACATAAGGCCGAAGATGCGGACTAGCTGATTGATAAAGACCGAACGCGAAGTTATCCGTCTATCCTTTAATTGCTTTTGATTAGCTAATCATCTTGATACTTAACGGCGTCCAATATAATTATGTTTAAATAAAACAACGAAATGACATAAAAAATAATAGATATTTTGTGATAAATTTTTAACCACACTTAAAAAAGAAGGATTTTTTAAATTTGTCTGATCCGTACAATAATAAATTTGTGAAATTTATGTTTCCTATCATTATATGTTCAGATCAATCCCATTTAAACAAGATTTTATAGAAACCATTTGAGCTGTAGAACTTCAATCGATAGAATATTCAATCGATACGACAAACAAAAAGTTTGAAATATTTTCTTTACTTAATTAAAAAAAATATATATTAAAAATTTAAGTGAAATTTATTCCATAAAAATTATTTTCTACTTACCTCTGATAATAAAATTTTCTAAATATTACGTGAACAGTTGCTACGTTATACTCGCATCACTGATCTCATTATTCTCATAAGAAATGTGTGAGATACGCTACTTATCATCTATTGGAATTCTACTTGCGTTCACGGATACATAACGTTACTTCTGTTTCAAATTGTTCAGAAAAAAACTCTTTTCTTAATGTTCAATCAGATCAGTCGCTACGCACTATACGTATTCAACTTGCTTAAAGTTCTCTAATTAAGATTGTTATGTTTATTTATTTCTAAAATCTATGCACTTATTCCCTAACTAGTTTTCGTGTTGTAATATCGCTCCACTAGGCAAAGGGCAAGATTAAACTTCTATATTAACTCCTCTTTAACCGACTTCTAAAAAAAGAGGAGGCTCTCAATTCGTAAGGGATTTTTTTTAAATAGTAAATATTGGAAAGATATGGACATCCGTTTTTATGACGCATTGCAAAGTAGTAAAATTATTGTGTTGCAAAAAAAACGGATATGTATTTAGGTATATATGTATATTCGTCTAAATACATATCCTAATTATTTTACGCTCAAAAATAAGTATTCATTGTTAGCGAGGTTTCGCACTGAATATTTAATTATATAAAAATAGACAACAAAGTCGCAACAACTGTTATTCAATCCATGTCGAAAATGTCAAAATTGTGATATCTACTACACCTTTTTATAAAATCGTAAAAATATATACTGGATGCTTATACATTCATTCTTATTGATAAAAATAATTAAAAACTTTGAATATAAAATCTATTTAAGTAAAAATCACTGAAATTAAATCCTTGAAAAAAGATTTGAACTCCTAACAATACATAATTAAAAGATCAATTAAGCATCTAGCGTGAAGTAATTATAATAAATCATAATACTTATCATTAATGTTGTAAAAATCAAATAAAAAATAGCTCTATCCGTTAGGCAGCAATTCTACGGCCGAGCCGTTAAGTCTTTATTACGTTGCTCTCGATATTAATTTATTCGCTGACGTTGTATAAATATTACTCTGATTTATTTTTCTCAAATCCATTTATTACGGTATTAATATTATTACATTTTAAATTGATAGATACTACCTATTAACACTTTTTCTAAAAATAAATAAAATATATATCTTTTAATATTTCATTATATTTTAAGTTTATAAATGTAACGGGACATAATGAGCGAGCACGGCCTGTCAAAGTGGCTTTATTCCCAGAGGTGGGAATTACGCCATAGCGGAACCGAGGAGCATATTACTGTATCTACTTAGCTTATATCAAATACCTTAGTCGTA
Source organism: Hypolimnas misippus (assembly GCA_037950945.1). Lineage (NCBI taxonomy): Eukaryota > Metazoa > Arthropoda > Insecta > Lepidoptera > Nymphalidae > Hypolimnas > Hypolimnas misippus. Next base: position 7,636,555 of record JBBEEQ010000024.1, read on the forward strand.
TAATAAGCTTTCGTTTGTGTAACTTTAAATATTACACACCACATACACATATACAGAAATACTTGTATGAGGGCCAAACTGAAAACGGATTCTTAGCAAATTTTGACTTATATGTTTCTTAAATAAATGATTATTTTAAATATACAGAACCAGCTAGAAGATGAATATCATTTGAAATTGATCGTGACTTTTAAGACAGTAACCTTTTTTGTAGGTAGACTCCTTTGTGGCTGAATAACTCTTTCAGGGGTTTCGAGGACGTGAATACAAGCGGTCTTACTGAAATGCATTCACAAGCACGCACGCAAAGTGCAGCAAACCTATATTGGATAGTCTTCTACATATATTTCACTCGTAATATTCGGTTAATTCTTTGCTTTATTTTATATTTAAATATGTATATAATAAAAATATATATTTTAATGTACCTTTACCTTTAAAACTTTATAGCAGTATTATTATAATAAAATTATATATATTATTATGTAAACATTAATATGATTATAAAATTTAAAATGTACACATTGGTTGCATTAGAAATTGTCTTAAAATATTTTATCACGTATCATATATAAAGGTAAAACGATTGCATACAAAAATATATTAATATGTCTTATTTTATCGAAAAAAGAGTTTTATTTTCTTTCAAGTTTTCTATACATCGTAGGTCATTGTAAAAGAAAATTATCTATGTGTTATAATCAACAAATAAAAGGCGTGTCGTAAATAAAATCACGTTTGTACACATTTAGTGGAGTAAAACTTACGTGACTAAAGATTACGAAATGTTGATTAATGCTAGGTATTTATAGTTATTATATAATAGCACGAAAAGTTGTAGTCTTAGTATGTGTAAAATTAATTTCTTATGCTCAGGTTGAAATAGTATTATGAAAATAAATTATTATCTAGTTAATAAGTAATTATAATCTTATAAAAAATAACAATAGTAAAAAATGTACTATACTATATATAAAAGGCTTTCGAAAATAATGTTAAATTTTGTTTTATTATTTTACAAGTTTCTCATGTCAATCCTAAACAGTAATAACTACCAATTCAAATTATAGGTAGCGTAAGAAATAATAAAACACTATACATCTAGAATGTATAGTATATATGTATAATATATACAAATTTATTTTCGTATCAAATTTCAAAGCCTTTATAATCAACATTTACTGACTAAAATCTGAATGAATTAATGGATAAATTTAAACAACAATACAGTATGAGTAATATTTATTGTTTTAATGTGAATAAAATATCTACTTAATTATGTAAGTTAGAAGAAATGCATCTAGCTATGCCTCTTCCGGGCAAAAGTTTCTAAGCATAAATCACGCAGGTTTCTGATAAATTTATTTTGAGTTATACTGTAAAACCAAAAAATTCAAATGCTTAGAATTTTTAAAATAAAAGTTGACCAAACAATATATTAAACCGAGTTTTTATAAGCTTTTAACATTTGATCAAAAATGTACGGTTACATTTAAGAGCTAATTGAATATTAGCATAATTTACGAAGAGTGCAAGTGCATTTTGAGGACAAAAGCCAGCGGCAACGGAAGGTGGTGCTAGCGGTAAACACAGCCATAAAAGCTCGAGTCTCACAAGCTCTGAACATACTAAGAAGCAGCTGCAGGAGCTCACTTGTATAGGGTTATTAATATTAAATCGTGTTGCGGGCCGAGTAAATACGGGCAATGAGGCACCGCTAAGATTCAAAGCTTTTGAATCATCTTAGCATTGACTCGTTAAGGTTTTCTTAAGAAATGCATTCAAGCTATAAATTTAGTTACTCGATAAAGAATTGACCTATGACGATAACGCCTTTTCCGCTAATATTGAGATAAGAAATAAAAGTAATTGATATTTTTACTGACTAATAGAGGTAGTTACAATAAATGTTAAAATGTTACAGTAACCAATATTACGATATTAACTTTTTTCTACTTTATTCGAACGTTCTTATATACATTATAAAATTTTAACCAGCTTAGTATAAGCGACTCGAATTGGATTTTATAAAAGTTATGGAGGACAATATTTTTGAATATAGAAATAGTTAAATATTAATTAATCAAAGTAATCTGGTTCTTACCGATCTAAATCCCTGCATACAGCCAGTAACTATCACCCGGTCACGCAAGAATGTTACACGCCACTTGCCTTAAACATCTTAAAAAATGGTGTTAAACTTACTTTGAGTTTATATTATCAAAGTAATTAATTTTTATTTAGATTTAAACAATTAAAACTGTCAGTCAGTCTAAGTTTCTTAAAACTTCTGTGAATAATATTATTAATACAAAAAAGAAACAAGATTCCATTACCTACGTAAATACTCGCAATCAGTCTCGAAATAAAGTTCGCTTAAAATTCTACATGTTTCGATGTGATTGTAAGGAAATTTGGCAATTATAATCCTATCAGATTATAAATTATTCTTTATTTTAATATTCTTGTATAAATCGAATCGAAAATCGAAGGAAAGTTGTAATCGCAAAAAATCAAATTGATTTTCAGAATTAAATATAACTGTTTTGACTATCTTTTATGACGTCTGTATTATATAGCATATTATATAGCGGTGCAATATAAATGCTTGATTACATACCTAACTAAAATCAACAACAACATTTATATTTTTAATATTATTTTGATATTAATCTCGTTTATTTAGGCGTACTAAGAAAGAAAAAAAAATATATGCACTGAAACACTAAATTCTTTCACGTTACCTGTTTCATAAAATATATATTAGTTCATATACCGTATAAATTATTTTTCACAGTACCGACGGTACGGAAGGTCAGGTGACATTTTAGGATAATTTTTTGGTTCCGTGTTACAGTAACTCGAGAAACCCTTCTTTATAATTCATGTACCGAACCGCACCAAAGCGTATCTTCTGTTGTTTCAGACGTGATTGAATAAAAGTAAGAGTATATGTATTTGGTATGTTTATAAATAAAAACTACTAGAATACCTGTTAACAAATTTTACGATATTGGTTATAGCAATGGCATACACTTACACATTATATTTTTAAGGCCCTTAGACAGGCAAACTGAATTCATTTTCTCGACAGAAAATTTGAGGAATTTATTCTCATCAGTACAAAGACACTATTAGATGTTGCAATAATATTTTTTTTAAACAGCGGTTTCCATTTCAGGCTAGGAAATTAATTTTTAAATAACTAAAGATGCAGTTTTAGTTTCCAAATCGGCCTCGAGACTCCTTTAAGTATTTTTTGTTATTCCTTATAGTTTTTAATATGGCCATCCACACTCAGTTAACAAATTCACCCCGTAGGTACAAAATAATGTAATGACACATAAAATCGTTGGCTTTTTAGGCTGTGAAGCCTATAATACATTTAAAGAGGGCAAAATGATAGTAACGGATACATTACTTGCTTATAATTTCGTATCATCCAAGTTATTATATGATAGAAGTTGTACAGGTACAACAACAAACATACAAAAGTACATAACCCATGATTTATAATGTCGCAGATATGCTTCTAAATATATGTATAATAAATTTGTCTTTTTCTTTAAAAAGACAGAACAAGGGACATTTCATTTTTATAGAAATATAGAACTTTTATTCTTAAAATGTTAATGCAGGCGAGCCAGGTTGCGCCTTTTGGGTTATTTACATTTTACGGCAGTTCGTGCGATTGCTTCGGGAGCGCGGGCAATCAATCATGTATTTAATATATTCAAACGTATCAACAACAACGCGAAATTCTCTTAATACTTATAAACAAGCTTCAAAGATTTGATGATTATTAACAATTTGTATTCACGAAGTTGAAATGAACGCTGAGAATTTAACATTTTCGAAATAAAAGGAAACTTTTGAAATAATTTATATCACTTATGAATTGAAGTGTTTTTGGAGTCCAAATTCATACTTAAACAAAGTTAAACCCTTTAGCTTTAGTCGATAGTCGGTCAATGCTATGAAACACTATCGTTACGTATCTAAATATAGGCAAAGTTGTAAAGTTCAGTTACTTGGTTCATAGTAGATGTAAAAATAGCAATAATATGATTAGCATTAAATATTCCTAATCTATTACATTGTGTGTTAAAATGTGTTGTTAAAAGTGACAGCTGACGTGCTTGTAATTAGTCGTTGTTTGATGTTCCTGTCCAGCAACTCCTGCTAAGGTAGCGAACAAGTGACACGAATAAAAGAATCGATTAATTTCTATTTTTACTCTTGCTCGTGGCGCGCAGCTCGTTGCCCGCTGGGCTGAAACTCTGATAAACAAAGGACATCATAAACGCTGGACCCTGAAAGCCTTTTTATGTTTTAACTTCCCTACATAATTGTATCGATTGTCATAATGATGTGACATAATTAATTTAATGGAGCCACAAGAACTGTGATTAAATCAAAATAAAGCAAAATACATTTGCATAAATTTTATGTAAAATTTTCAAAATTTTACATAACCGTATTTTACCGTTTTAGTGTTAGAAAAGTGTAAGATGCGTAAATAGCATCACATAATTCATTAATAAGAAAAAATAATATTTTTTTAAATGTTGAAACCACTTTTTCTACCTCCTCTAGTGTCTTGTAGTTAATGGTTAAACGCTAAGAGGGAAAACGCTGACAACTGATATTAAATAATGTAAGACGTTATTCGAAACATTTCTTGCTGAATTATAAAACAAATTCTGACAGACAGAAATGATTACATTATAACCAAAAAACGCGAATATAATTTCATGTACCAATAATAATATTATATCTGAAAGCAGAACCTAATTTACCTAAAAAAGTAAGATCCTATTTTAATTATCATTCAATAATGCATTAAAGTGAAGGCCTGCAATACGGCATTACCTATATGTATAAAATCTTGAACTAAAAAAGTCGGTAAAACTAGTTTTCTGTTCGTCTTTACAATACTCGATAGATCCTTAATAGGATTCTCGTCAAGGAACAGACTAGGACTTTGGATAACGGGTAAATAAATATGTTAGAACTAGTTTCATCATCAGTAACGGTACATTGTGATAAATAATATTCTTTAGTTTATCAAAAATTGCTTTATTTTATTTAATGTTACATATGATAACAAAAGTAACTTTAACTCTAATATTTTCTCAAACTAATTAAATGAATATAATATTTCTTACAATATCTTATGTGACACTAACAGAAAAAGTGTTGAAGACGTTAAAATAACAGTTGTCTTTTATTATTGTAAATATAGATATCACATTTCATATTTGTTATTTTTATAAATGAAATTAATATTGTGTTAAAAATATTTTAAGAAAAGTAGCACGAAATACGCGAATACACTTTTTTAATATAAAAAACTGGCTAATAACAAAAGTAACCTAAAAAAGTAAAGCTTAATTAATCACTTCATTTTGATATCATGCCTTATTTTTTTTATAATTAAATTGTGTTAATGCGAGATCCACGTTGATGTAAATCTAGTATTAAATTCGTCATTTAAAGACCGGTTGTGGTGTGCGGTCATGTTGCACATAGACGCCTGCTGAGTGAACAAAACGTACTACTAAACGTAGTAAATCAATGTACATGCAAACGAATTTAGCACAATACCATTGCTTAAACGATGTAGCTTATTCTTAGCTACATTTCCTTTTGAGTTGTGGAGACTTTGAAAGATTAACTCTTATACTTCGATATGAAATATAAATGATTAAGAATTTAAGTAAATTATTAACGTACACTTAAATAAAAAAAAATGTACTACCAAAATAAAATTTATAATCCCTTGAAAGAAATCAACTTTATTTTAGTGACTTGCTCTGTGACAATATATTAAAAATCTATATAACCGGTTTTGCATCCGAGCCACGCTGTCAGAAAACTCGATCTAAGCTCTAAAGTATCTAGCAGTTTTAACGTCAGTAGATTGAACCGATAAGTAATAATTCGACCATGTTCGTGGGATTCCAACGAATTACATATAGGAAAAAAATTGTTTGGTCACTTGTCTTTATACCAAGTAAACAAAAATGATTTTTTTGTACACAATATCTTAAAATATTGGTAATTTAGCTAATTGTTACATATATTTAATGTCCACATTCACAAAAATAAATATGATCTAAATAGAAGCAGCTAATAAATGATTACAACCGATTATTATATTTTCAAATTAAGTGCTTAAAATGAAAAATGGCCAGACAGAAGTTCGTTTGGTAACTTTATTTTACAAGCCATTTAACGATACCCCATTCGAGCGAATGGCTGAAAAATCAACATTAACGTTTTTATTTTGGATATTGTTTTGTTTTTATACATAATTAATAAAAATATTAATAAATTAAATTATAAATAAGAAGCTAAAGATTTTATCCTAAACGATTATTTTAATAGTCACATGTCAATATATTAAAAATATTTTCCAGTTCAAAAATGAAACGTTCGTAAATATAAACTTTAAAATTCTGTTGCTTTTATATCAGCAACCAACTGTTCAGCATTTCAATTAATTGCTGAGCAAAACGAACTGAATTTACTAATAAAAATTTAACCCAGCTGCAACGAGGCCATAAGCTTCTGTTATGATTTTATGATTGAATACATATTTACATTTTTATACCCCAGTTAAAAGTTTGTATAGCTACGTTTAAAACTGTAATGGTCATATAGTTTAAAATATCATTCCAGTTACTCAAATATTTATTAAATAATAATAAAATATATTGTATAGTTTTCTGGTTATTTATGACAGAATAGAGATTTCTGTATAGTACAACGACTTGTAGGGCTTCTTTGTAAAATTGAAATAAGGCATGCGAGAACGAAAGGTTTCCCTGGCTAGTGTGTGAAGTAAGAATACGCGGCGGGTGTGGTCGGGCTCAAATTACACGACCAGCTGCTGACTGACGAACCGCGACGACTCTACTAAATGTAGACAATACTGGCTAAATTTTTCTATGAATATTTTCATTTTATATATAAACATTGAATGACATTCTCAAATGAGACTACATAATGTATATGAACAAATACCTACACATCTCATCAATTCAAACGCCGTCAGAGTTGAAGTTTCTCGGAAATAAAAATGGCCTTTCAAGCCTCTCGATTAGTATGTTAGTGGTCTAGCATCGGCCGAACGTGCCATGGGTGTGAGTCACGTAACGGAAACGCACTCAACTTCGAAATTCACGTCTGTATCGGATACATTTTAAATCTTACGTAACTTCACTTCAATCGTTTATTTATTTTATTGATTTCAATAATTATTTATAGTCACGGCGATCCTGTTTCCTTAAAACTTACTTGGTTAATTCTTAAAATTACGAGCATATTCAGCCAAGCAAAGCGTAAATTTAATGATTCTCATGAATTAAACCATTTATCAGCAAACATCTGGGCACGGGCTCGTTGTTTAAATTAAACTTGGTTAAACGACTGTTTCTCTTTACAAAAATTGAAATAAAGTGACATCTTAAAATAAGAAAATGTAAATGACATTTTCTTTATTTTAAGTTTTAATTATGGGTCTTCTTGGTTATATTAGTCTTATAATCGTTTTATTTTGAAATACAGCGGTCATTAAAACGAAAATGATTATGTTCTTTATATTCGACCTATTTTACATTTTACTCTTGCCTCAGAAAACTTATCACTATTTCATGACGCCACAAAGCCGAGAGCTTTTTGATAGTGCGTCTTTGATTGAAACTTAGACAATGGACCTGGGACTTAAATACTTTAACAGTTTGTCGAGAGTGGACTTGGACATTGGCGTTTTGCCAGAGCCTCTTTCGTTATAAGGGTGAAGCGCGTTCAGGTGGATCGCTACCTACAATTATAATATGAAGTATTTGTTAATAAGAAGTAATAATTTTTACAATCGAGTTCTTGACATTTTACAAGACCATTTTGAATCGTCAAAATAGGGTAATAAGCAAACCTTGTCAAAAAGTCTGGCAGAAGAAGATGTTTTTACCTTAACGGGAATGAAGTTTTTTTTATATTAAATAACAATTTATTGACTCACACTATAGCGCGTGAGTCAATAAGATAGGTAACAAATTAATAAAGACAAAAGAAAAATAATTGATATTATCTTGACCTTTTCAATTGTGTTTAAATTCAATAAAATTCTATAAATACATCCTATCAATAAGACCTACAGGTACATCTCTAGCTAAAACAATAGACACGTTGAGATTATTATTGTTATTGAATCTTCTACGTTCATATTAATATGTATGGCGATCAACGCAACGCTAGAAAATAAATTAGTTAACTAGGAACAGTAGTTTTATTATCTATAATGTCCGAGATAAATTTTGTGTTTAAATATTTTGTTTGATGAAGTTCTATAGCTATAAAATACTAGCGATATTTCCTTAACAAACAATAATTAAATCTGTATAAAAAATAAGAAAATTATTGGAACTGAATAAACTACAGGTTCACCCGCTGGGCTTATCTGAAAGTTGCCTAAAATTTCATCAAAATTTCTCCAGGCGGCTTGGAGTCCAGAGAGAACATAAATAGACACATCTATTTAACGTAAATATAAAAAAATACGTCGCTCAAACCGTAGCAGTCTTTTCCATTATATGTAGGTTAGGTTTAATCACATTTACGCTCTGTGATCTACACTCGATATCTTATCGTGTTATCAGCCTTGATTACCAACACGTTAAACCATACATGGCATTATTGTAAATTGTTATAAAGTATATTATTCTTAAATACCTTCCATTAATATTTTGCGGTTATACAAAACAAGCTTCTCAGCATTTTTCCAAGTAACGGATATACAATACTTTTTAACTTCCGATTACAACAAAACCATGGGAAACCTTAAGATCAAATGACGCTGATATGCTGTCGACAGCAAGATATGTCGTTACGCTGTTTTTATTTAAAATACTTACGTCAATAATTCTATTAAAATGTTCTCAAGAAATCATTTCCTATCATATAATGATAAAACACATGTGTTGATTGCTACTGCGAGACAGGTTACTTAATTATTGCATGTATTTATTTAAATAAATAAATATACTTATTTACTAATAAGTGTATAATGAAAAAAGATAGAAATGGTTGCCCATTTATTACTATTAGAATTCCCTTCCAGATTGTGTTTTATTGCCAGATTACCGGTCAAAGTATAAAAAATTGCCTAGTTTTGGATAAATTCTGGTCAACACATAAGCCGATGGGCTCATGAAGATTGATTTTTGCCTTTCTTTCCAAGAAAAACGAATATTAATTGAAAAAATAAATTATTTTTTATTGTGTAAGGTATTTGTATGTTTACATCATTCTTGTGGCATGGTATTTATAAAAAAGAAATGAAAAAATCAATTGTTTCCAGGGTAAACTCAATAATCTTCTTATGAAGCAGTACAACAACGTAAACCCTAATTATAATAAAAGCTAGGGCTGCAGGTAAAATGATGTATTGGAGTAACAAAAGGATTACATTAGTCGAGCTAACATAGATTGGTAGTATTCATATTACTAAGTGGCTATCAAAGTTATTAAATTATAACCCATATTGAGCATATGTACTGTATAACCCGTGACTACACGCTGTAACATAGATATTTATCAATACGTGCAATAATTTTTATTACAATACAGTTACGTAACAAGGCCCTGATTACATTTATTTTTGGTAAAATTATTCACAGCGGATACCATTATTGATATATAGTTAGAGAAGAATAATAATTAGAGAAGTATTGTTTAAAATACAATACACAAAACCATTGCATGGATTTTAATGACACTCATATCCTGGGAAAATATATACGAAACACATAATACTTATAAAAAAATTTTACTGTAAAAGTAAAAATTTACAAATTTTGTAACTAGGAATAATTACTTAGATTCAAAACGATGTGGTATTTAGAATGTTAGTAAGCATCCTACATATACGTAGATCAATTCGGTCAACGAGCGCGTCGCTTTATTAATGGTACTGGTTGGTCAAATCGTCTGAATTGAATGAGAGAATTCCTAATTGCGTTTTTTACTCTTTTGCTTACGGTCTTCGATGAATCACGCTTATTAAAAAAATAAATGCATCAAACCTGACCTAGCCTTTGGAATGTCTGCCCTGCTTATATATACTTACCCTCAGTATGATTTAAACCGAGAATGTCCACGTTGCCTATGTAAAAATAAGGTTTATCAAAAAGATCATTATAACAAAATATTTTTTTTATTTCCACGAGTCAGTTTCATTAAAAAGCAGCTTGTTAAATTTCAATTAATCTATTTTCACTACTTGTGAGTTCAGTTTGACTATTTCGTTGTGTTATCTCAATCACGATTACTCAAAATAAAAATGAGCCGTAAAATGTTAATAGTTTTTATTTACTATTGTCGGAACAAATATACATTATTATTTCTATTATTATTTTTATTTGTTTTAGGTCAAATGCAACCACCTCGATTTACAATGCAACCGTCTTCGTCAAATAGCATAGTAAGGGAAGGAACAACAAAGATATTGCAATGCTCTGCATTAGGTAGGCAATGAGAAGAAGAAAGAGAAGTTTATGTTGTATTATGTACTTCTAAAAAACATAATTTGTATTATTTTTTATTAGGAATACCACAACCTATGTACAGATGGTTAAAAAACGGCGAACCGTTAGGAGATTATTCTTCCGAATTATTTTACAAAATTCACAATACACAACGTCAAGACGCAGGCGCTTACCAGTGTATTGCCAGAAATGATGTAGGAGCAATCTTTAGTGAAAAAAATAATATAGTTGTCGCCTGTAAGTAATATAATAATATTATGCATACACACAAATAACTATGTTGTTTTGATCTAAAATTTTTTTGCTTTTCAAATTCACAGTCATGGGAGTTTTTGAGAACACTATAGAACAAGTAATAACAGTCGAATCCGGAAATGCAGCTATTTTGGACTTCCCACACATAGAATCCGAACCACCGCCAACAGTTATCTGGCAGGATGAAAATGGTGTAAATGGTGTTCTGCGATACGATCAAAAATATGCTATTACCGATAAACACCAACTAGTAATATTATGCGCGTCTCAAGACGATCAGCGAGCCTATAGGTTAGTGAATATTCACTCTCTATAAATATTTACATTTCTATCTTTAGACTTAATACTTGCTATTTTCCAGAGCGCGAGCAATAAACACCCAGTTAGGCAAAGTAGAAAATAGTCCGTACATTAGATTAAAAGTGAATGGAGACGACGACAAAGAAATAGCACCTGAAATTATTGTTAAACCACGTGATACAAAGATAATAAAAGGCCAAGAATATACAAATATTTATTGCATTGCTAACGCGAGACCGCTGCATGAGCTCGAAACTTTATGGTTCAAAGACGGGATATTGATCGATTTAGCGGGAATTACTTACGACCTAAACGATCAATGGAACCGAACGCTGAGTCTCATATCAGCTAATTTGAACCACACCGGTCAATATACATGCCAAGCAAGATTAAAGTCCGGTGGATTCGCAACCGTAACTGCCTCTGCAGCCATTACGGTGTTCGAAAAACCGGTAATGTTAACTACTTTAAAATCGGAAACTTTCGGTGAATTCGGTAGTACTATTGTTCTAGAGTGTAACGTACAGGGCATGCCCATGCCCGGTATCACATGGTATAAAGATGCGAGGAAGATTGCAAGCGTCGGAGCTGATGCCGAGGAGTCCGACAATGCCGATGTCGATGATGGAGGAGGTCGATACCGCGTGGAAGTAGACAGATCGCTCGTTATCAATAATCTCAAGATGGAAGATATGGGAATATACCAATGCATAGCGAGTAACGACGCCGGGGAATCTTCTATTTACACCTGGTTAAAAATAAAAAGTAAGTACTCCTCTTATTAGTCTATTTAAAAAAAGGTATAAAAATAAGTAAATTAATTCTTAATACTTAAACAGCTAAGGAAAATATTCGTGTTCCGCGCAGTCACATGAAGTTAATAAGAATGAGGACTGCAGATAAAAAGGCAAAAACGTTCAAATTTGATACCGGCAGTAAGCAATTTGGCGTATACTTGCACTGTTCTTTTTTGAGCATTTCTTTGTTTTACACCACCGAGTGCTGCTTCAAATTTGGTTAAAAATAAACAATCACCTGTTTTCTTTATTTTCAGTTGTAAATAAATTTTACGTTACATAATTTATGTATAATATCTATAGATTTTCCTAAATCCTTTTAGTTTATCCATCGAAAACTTTTTAAATTCTAATAATTAACGTTTAAGATATTTTTTACAGATATATTTGACATACATATGTATGTCGCATGTGGCACTGATGTTATAAACATAATTTGAAATTCAATTAATCTTAAATAAATAGAACACACCGTTCATCCGTCGTATGACTTAATTGATGAAATAATTCAAAAGTAAAGTTTCAAAAGTACTAGTTATCACGATTTTGAATTTTAACAAAAATTTATTTCGATAAGGTGCAAAAAATTAAATTTCGTTATTTTATTTTAAAATAAGCAGTAATTTTGTTAGCTCCTAGAATACCCAGCACTAAGGTATTAAATTAACAGAGATATCATATTGCAATACCGTATCGAGTAGCTTGCATGTGAAAATAAAAATTTGCATTGTCGTTGCCTGTCTTAATGTTATTTGAATTCAATAAAAGTGATGTATTTTATTTTATAACTAAAACCTTTTCACTTTGTGTATTATGTTTTTATTATAGAATACATATATTAGATATATTTTAAATAATTATTTATACAAAATCGAAAAAAAAAACTAATTATTTTTTATTATTCGTAATTTTCATTTTCTTATTTAAATATTGATTTACAGGAATATTTTTATATACATATATTAAAATTGGATTGGGATATCTTAATTGAATATTGATATAATGACACACATTAGGTGTAGACACATATATGTATAGAAACCACTGCATGGACTTTACCTATTTTTCTATTTTAATATATTCAATAATTCGATATAGCTTCACAGTATTAATATATTTTTTGGAGTGACTACTAATACCAACATTTAATTGCTACACGATCCATATATTAAGATAAAATTGCCATTTAATAGATATCTATAATAAACTCTTTTGATAACATCAATGAAGGAAAATAATATAAGAAATTAAAATGAAAATAATGAATCATGTAGCAACAGTGACTTAGTGCCTAGCGTTATAGTGTAAAGAGTAGTGCTCGTACTAAGCGGCGTGTGTGGCTTGTAGCGTCTCCGCCCATAATGCAGACCGCACCGGCCAACCTCACCGTGCTAGACGGCAAGGACGCCACCATCGCCTGCCGCGCTGTCGGCGCCCCGACGCCCAACGTCACGTGGTACTTCAACGGTAAGACGCGAGCACGATTGGTAGCCTAGTCTATAATCACACAGTTTTATTTAGTGTCTAATAATGCTATATATTATGTTTATTGTTGTATTTCACAAATATCATAGACAAAATTACTTATTCGATTTAAAATTACCTATAAACCTTATTTTTTTTAATTCTTACTTGACATAATTGCTACAACTAATGAGTACTTATGATGACAGAATTTTCGGTGTTATTATTTCAGATTCTCTCATTATAAATCTCTCCGGAAGATTACAAGCATTAGAGGAAGGAGACTTGCTAATTACGAGCACAACTACAGCGGATAGCGGAAAATATACTTGCATACGTGCTAACGACGCGGGTAACGTTTCGGGCGAAGCGTATCTCACAGTGCTCGGTTAGCATTTATAAAACGATTAATATTATTTTTAAAAGTCATTAATAAAACTTTAAACACTAATATAAACTTTTGTATTCTAGTAAGGACTCAAATTATCGCTCCCCCCGTCGATACAAGAGTACTACTAGGTCACACGGCAACATTGCAATGCAAAGTGTCCAGCGATCCGAATGTCAAGTACAACATCGACTGGTTTCACAACAAACAGTAAGACCTATATTTAGTTGCCGCGAGATAAGTTATCCATCTTCACGCTATTAATTTTTATGCATGGCTTCCCTCACTTTTGCTTTTAAACTCGGACATATTATATCAACATACACAAAAAAGGAAAGTCGATTTTGAATTCAGTCAGTCGTCGAAACGAGATAAGCGATCGTAACGATGCGCTTACGCAGGCCTATGACGGGTCGCGCGTGTCACCCACACGCGCGTGTGGGTGTCTAAATTAATTATTTGCTCTAAAAAAAATTAAATAATGTAATCTTCGTTTCGCACTTAAATTTATGTGTCGTAAATTGGGTCTGTAGCCCATTACACATTTGTTTCATCTCTAGCAACGACAATACACTTTTTTTTTGGTCAAGCAACCAGCGACATAATATGCTCCCAAACTATTAAAAGTACCTAATGCTCACAGCGGCGATTTTAGTCGACGGCGACTCACTAAAGACCTCAAATTCAGAAATAGTCACCGCTAAGGCACGTCCTTGCTTTAAAATACCTAATACCACCAGCGAGCCCCAAAGACCCAGTACACCTCCACGCGTCCGCAGGCCGATGACGGCGGGCTCGCGCGTGTGGGTGTCGGTCGACGGCGCGCTGCAGGTGCAGGCGGTGCGCGCGAGCGACGCGGGCGAGTACTCGTGCGTGGTGACGTCGCCGGGCGGCAACCACACGCGGCGCGCGCTGCTGTCCGTCATCGAGTTGCCCTTCTCGCCGACGAACGTGCGCGCCGAGCGGCTGGACGCGACCCCGCAGCGAGCTGTCAACGTGTCCTGGACGCCCGGCTTCGACGGCAACTCGCCCGTGCAGAAGTACATCGTGCAGCGTCGAGTCGTTCCCGAATTCGGTAATACTTATGTACGAATTATATGAACAGAGGGTGTGAGTTTGCAAACTGTATACCGGCTTACGTTGTACGATTTAGTGTGGATAAATTAAACCGATTATACAGTATACAGTTCTAAACTCACGTTAGACCCTCTGATTGGGTTTATTAGTGGAAGATTTAAATGACCTGACTCTATCGCGAGTAATAATGTCTCAGTTCTAACCTGGTTTCAATTTAAACATCAAATGCTATTTATGATTAAATGATAAAATACATGTTTAATGAGTGAAAAATTCAAATGTTCTTTTTTTATTTTAGGTCCTACCCCAGACCCGTTGTTGAATTGGGTGACAGAACCGATGAATGTATCTGCTACTCAACGCTGGGTGCTGCTGACTAGTCTGAAGGCGGCCACTTCCTACCAATTTCGTGTTTCTGCAGTAAATACAGTAGGAGAAGGTCCGCCTTCTGAACCGACAGAAGTTTTGACTTTGCCTCAAGAAGGTAATATTTAATATTAAAATATTTTGTTTTTCCGTAATAACATAAAATAATTTTGAAACTAAATTAATTATTTGCTGTAAATACATTTTTAGATAGTGTAATATTCGTCTTGCACTAATATTTGTCTGTCAGAAATCGGGTCTGTAGCCCATTTCAAATTTCTATCACCTCTATCAACAACAATACATTTTTTTCTTTTTGTGGTCAAGCAGCCAGCGACATTATATGCTGCCAAGGTATGCAGAAAAGTAAAGCCCTATGGTACCTAAAAACTATTAATTATTGTACGATTACATTTTTGTTTACGCTTTTCGAATGTCCTTAAGCGAAGTGTTGTCGATACTTTGCATCGTTATTGTCCATTTTGTTCATAAAACTTATTATGTTTGCATGCTTCATGCCTGTCTCAATGTTTACGCGAATGAAAATAATTTGTATTGTACCTAAATTAAATATTTTTATTATTTTGCAGGCCGTATTCGTATACTTGATATTGTAAAATATATACGCATGAATTTATAATATGCATTTATAATCTATAGATTAGTAGGCCGATAACTGTACAACATCTTCCAAAATAAACAGCGTACATTGTTTTTGTAGCGCCTTCCGGACCTCCTTTGGGTTTCATGGGATCGGCGCGGTCCTCCTCCGAGATAATAACTCAGTGGCAGCCGCCACTGGAAGAACATAGGAACGGGCATATTCTGGGATACGTGATCCGATACCGCCTGAAAGGTTACGACAACAGCCCGTGGACGCATCAGAACATTACCAACGAAGCGCAACGAAACTATCTCATTCAAGACTTGATAACGTGGAAAGATTACAACGTTCAAATCGCGGCGTACAACGACAAGGGCGTCGGGGTGTTTTCGGACAGTTACACGATCAAGACGAAGGAGGGCGTGCCCGAGGCGGCGCCCGACAGCGTGCGCTGCGAAGCGTTCAACTCCACCGCCGTGCAGGTGTGGTGGACGCCGCCGAATCCTCAGAAAATAAACGGAATCAATCAGGTATTTATTGTGTCATACGTTCTAAATTGTTTTTTTATGTATCACAGTCAAAGCTCTTAATCTGTCGATAGTACTTGTAATGACAAAATTAATCAAAAGTACTTTTGATCAAAAACGCCTGCAAATAAATTAAGGTAATATTTTTACAACAGTACTTTTACTGTTTTTTCAGTCAAAGCTACTATTGTCGAAAGCTTACCATCGAAAGTAGTTATGACTGTAACATATACGCATACCTTTATTTTGAACATTTAAACATTTAATGTGTTCACGCATCGGAGGCGTGTAGACGAGAGCGAGCTAGGAACCGGACTTAATTCTAATCCACAGAGTCACAATAGCACCAGTGTCACAGACTATAAATCTTACGCCTATAGAACGTAATTATATGATAAAGAAACTATCTACTTAAAGACTATAGAATGATCTTAACCACTAACGCATATTATTTATTCTAGGGATATAAAATTCAAGCCTGGCGATGGGACGAAGCTACGAACGATAGTGCGGAACAGAAACTTGTCAGCGTACCGCCAAATCTGTTAGATCCTCTCACCGAACAGACCGCAATTATAAGCGGTCTCGAAAAGTTTACTGAATATAATATATCTGTATTGTGTTTCACGGAGCCGGGAGATGGTCCGCGAAGCGACTTTGTTTTAATAAGGACGAAAGAAGATAGTAAGTTTCTAATTATAACAAATTCAACGTCTTTTGAGCAACGAATTTTGGAATTTATGGATATTAGCAGCGACATGAGATTTTTTTTAACATTTTTTTTTTCGTTTTAAAGTAAAATCACAATGCTACAATTTTTTAACAAAAAATCATTACATATATTTGATATGTGCACTTTTGGAATTATTTTATAATGTTTTAAATTTTCTTATATTATTTTAGCACCCGACGAAGTAACAAATCTTCAATTTGACGATATATCTGATAGAGCAGTTCGAGTCTCATGGTCGCCGCCTAAAAAGTCTAACGGCGTACTCATCGGCTACAAACTCAAGTACCAAATAAAGGACAACCCCGAAACATTCAAGGAAGAAATATTACCGCCTAACGACACCAGCATACGAGTAGAACACTTACAGGTAACGTTCAAATTGTTCAATAGTATGTTCTCTTATGTTCCAATTTATATATGAATGTTTTTTATAAAAAAAATTATATAGGGAGCATGTCTCGGATTTCGATATGATAAACAGTCGTACAAAATTCAATCAAACACAAAAGATAACTGCTTCAAAATATTATATATATTATGTATCACATATTTCATATAGCGACTAAAAATATTCAATAGGATTATAACAACTATCATATTATCATTCATATCATAATATACATTCGATGTTTTAAATCTTGTTTACTCGACTGTATCATGCGTGAGTTCGGACTCGCCTCGTGTTCAGACCAACACACTTATATGAAACGAGGTATATCTATACATAGACAAAAGATCGCAGCATTTGCTGTTAGTAATTAAAGATTATCTCCAAAAATATTAATTATGTACTAAAACCATCCTTGAATAATATATTTTTTACAAGCAAAAACCCCATCTTATTAGATCAGTAGTTTTTTTAGAAAATAGCAGACATACAAACATAGATTACAAAACCTATTTTTTGAAGTCGGTTAAAAAGAAGAGAATAATCTTGTCGGGCAGGCGAGCACGCAGTACCAGTTCTGGGTGAGCGCGCTGACGGGCGTGGGCGAGGGCGGGCCGCGCGCCGCCGACATCCAGTCGGGCGTGGAGCCGGTGCTGCCGCACGCGCCGCGCGGCCTCGCGCTGTCCAACATCGCCGCGCACTCCGTGCTGCTGCAGTTCACGCCCGGCTTCGACGGCAACTCCTCCGTGTCGCTGTGGACCGTGCAGGTATGCAGGCTGCACGGAACGAAATGTGGACGCTGATAAGCAATACTGCGTCGAGACACACGGATTACATTTTGAGAAAATGACGTCTAAAGATATCAAACCTATTCTTAATAATTTTGTTTGAAGAGGTATACATCTTTTCTTTTCTGTTTGAATGAAAAGTAAAGAGTTAAAAACCAAATGAGTATAATTAAAGGTTTCATCTTATAATAAACTTTTCAAATATATAAGATTATCGTATAAATTGCAAAATATGGATCGCACTTGAAATTCTGTATATATTTAGTTTAGATAACTTGATTTTTTTTTTAATAATGTTAAATAGGTAAATTTAAGTTTTTTTAAGTTGACATATTATTGCTTATCAGCGTCCATATATAAAACGTATTTTTTTTAATCAGAAAGTTCTTGAAATTTTTATTTAATGTTTAAATTTAATGATTTCGCAAAAATATTGTTTTAAATTTCGTAGTTTAAATTGGACTTCTTAAACCTCACAAACATCGGTGTCTTTAAAAACATCCAAATATCATAGAAATATTTAATTTGAAATTTAAAAATAGAAGGTATCGATTTTTTTCCTTTACAGGCTCAAACTGCACGTAACTCTTCATGGGTGACGATTTACGAAGTGAGCGCCCCCGATGCCCAGTCCATCCTAGTCACCGGTCTGGTACCGTTCACTACTTACCGCTTGAGATTGATAGCAACTAACGTCGTCGGGTCATCTCCGCCCTCCGAACCCTGCAAAGAATTCCAAACTATTCAAGCTCCTCCGCAGCATCCACCCAGAAATGTGACAGTGCGCGCCGTCAGTGCTAATAACCTTCGAGTTAGATGGATAGTAAGTTACGAAATATTCAATTAAATACGCATAGAAAACGAGTTATCTTCTGACATCTTTTCTAATGTCTAAATTAACGTAATTATTTCAGCCTCTACAACAAAGTGAGTGGTATGGTAACCCTAAAGGCTACAACATCACGTATAAACGTAGCGGGACCAATGATACTCTGTATAGTATAATAGAAGACCACACGGCCAATTCCCATGTATTGTCAAATTTAGAAGAATGGTCCATATACGAAATTACAATGACTGCTATAAACGAAGTCGGCACTTCCGCTGTGAGCCCAACCGCAACGGAGAGGACTAGAGAAGCAGGTTAATATGACTGATGTTATTTTTATTATCCATATGTATAAAAGCGAAAATTTACTCACTCACGCATCACGAAATCTCAGAAACTACAAGTCCCAGGAGTTTCAAAATTTTGCATAGGGGTTTTGTTAGGGATAATTTTGTAAAATTCGACCCCTAAGAGGGTATAATGGGTCTTGATAGTTACTTATATAATTTATTTAACGTGTATTTTGTTTAAAATGTATAAACTACTTTTTCAGTGCCATCAAGTGGTCCAGTAGATGTTTCAGCTAAAGCGACGTCCTCTACGACAGTGGTCGTTGTTTGGGGCGATATCCCTGCCCAGGACCAGAACGGCCTTATTGAAGGGTACAAAGTGTGCTACGCCGCAGTGGTGCCCCCGCCTCGTCCAGAGCAAAAGAAAATAGAATGCCACCCCATACCTTCTAACCAGACTCATACAGTTACACTAACGGAATTACGCAAATATGTCGTCTATCAAATTCAAGTGTTGGGATACACGCGGCTAGGAGACGGGGCCCTCAGCGACCCGCCAGTCACTGTTAGAACTTTTGAAGACAGTAAGTACCTAATAGTTAGTTAATATCGATATTATTTTTCAAATATTTTTGAACGAATGTAGTATTACAAATCGTTTTTATTTTCCAGCGCCCGGTCCGCCCTCAAACGTGTCGTTCCCCGATGTCACTTTTACTACAGCGCGTATCATTTGGGATGTGCCTGAAGATCCCAACGGCGAAATCTTAGCATACAAAGTGACATACCACCTCAACAGCTCCACGCAACACATGTTTTCTAAGGAATTTTTACCTTCTGATAGAACATTTAGGTGATTATAACTATTTGTTTTTTGCATCTTTTTAACACCTAAATATATATAAAATTGTTAATCAGTGTGAGCTAATTGAAAATTGACTCCATGAAGTTACATCACTTTCTTAAATTTTTATTTGAAAATTTTATATACTTTATAAAATATTCTCTCTATATTGATAAATTAAAATTTCACAATAAAAGCACCACCGATATATCGTAATCACCTGAATCTAGACAAATATCGGCCCTTTTTAATCAAGAACGATATGTGAAAAAGTCGATGAACATAGTATTCGGTCCGCAGAGCGACGGAGCTGGGCTCGGAGCAGTACTACTCGTTCTCGGTGACGGCGCAGACGCGCGTGGGCTGGGGCGCCACGCTGCGCGCGCTCGTGCTCACCACCGCCAACCGCGCCGCGCCCGCGCCGCCCGCGCGCCCCAACGTGGCGCGCTCGCTGCTGCAGCCGCACCACATCACCTTCTCCTGGGCGCCCGGCGACGACGGCTACGCGCCGCTCAGGTGCCCCCTTTTACCTCACGCCTGGCGATCTATGCGCATTACGTTGCGTAGAACACTAAATTAGCCACCAGGACAGTCGTTTAAAAATTTTCTTCATTTTAATTATAAGACACTTCTTATATAATTATATGTATAAATTAAATGTGTTTAAATTATTATTTAGTTGTTTTCTAGCAATTCTGAACTAGTATAATTGTCCAAAAAGTCGTAATTTTCGTTCCGAGATGTGTTTATTTACCTAATAAATCAAGCAAAGTCAAATAGATAATAAAATCATGTAATGACTGAAAAAAATTAATAAAATTATAACAACATACATTCGTATCATATGCATTCGACGTTTTAAGTCCTTTTTACTCGACTGTATGATACAGTCGAGTAAAAACGCGAGTTTGGACTCGCCTCGTGTTTAAACCAACACACTTAGCGACACTCACGACATCGCATGCCATCCTCCCGCAGGTACTACACCATCCAGCAGAAGGAGGAGGGCGGCACGTGGCAAACGCTTCCCGAACGCGTCGACCCCTTCGCGACTTCCTACACGGTTGAAGGCCTCAAGCCTTATACGGCTTACCAGTTTAGGATTCGCGCCACGAACGATATTGGACCTAGTCGTTACAGTAACGCCACTGAGACGGTTCGCACTTTACCTGCAGGTATGTATGACGTGTAAGATTTTACCAAGAAATTGTTTATGAAGATTTGATTCAAAAAAGCGATAAAAATATTCATTTAAAACTACACTTTGAACTGAATCAAAGTCCATCGATTTTTTATACATATCTGTGATTTAGCACACTATTTGTAAAATGATGTCGAAAAGCAGACAGAAACATTACTGAAACTGACCATTCACCTACATAGCGCCCAGCAAGGCCGTGGAGAACCTGCGCGTGGTGCCGATCACGCCGAGCAGCGTGCGCGTGCAGTGGACGGCGCTGGGCGAGCAGCACTGGAGCGGCGACGCGCGCACCGGCGGCTACCTCGTGTCCTACCAGCCGCTCACCGACTTCCCCGCCTCGCTGCACACCACCATGAAGCAGGAGGTGCCGGGCATCAAGGTGAGACCGCACCCTGACGTCTCTCACCCGATCTGAGGCTGTGCTACCAATGATCGACGTCGATCGATCGAACCTTATGGTGTAACTGGATGCTGATAAGCTATAATGTGTCTACCAACAAAAAGTCATATTGTGAGATAACAATGTATTCCCTTATGGAACATGTTGCTTAGTTTAATGTTTCCAACATTAACGTGTGTTCCATATTTTGAAATATGTAATAATGTCATATATTTGAAAAACTTATTATTAGATAAAACTTTTTATTATACCAATCTGCATTCAATTCATTACACGTTTCGTCACAATATAAACGAAAAGGTGGATTTATACTTCTTCAAACAAATTCTTCAAGAACAAGTATCTTTATACGCCATTTTCTCATAATGAAGTCCTTGTGGCTCGACATAGTATTGCTTATCAGCGTCCAATTATTGCAATGACATGTTAACTTTGACTTGCGATGTCACGTGCAGAGCGAGGAGGTGGTGCTGACGGAGCTGGCGCTGGACCGCAACTACGAGATCAGCGTGTGCGCCGTGAACTCGCAGGGCGCGGGCCCGGGCGGCGCGCCGGCCGTGGTGTGGGTGGGCGAGGCCGTGCCCACGGCGCCGCCGCAGCGCGTGGCCGCGCGCGCGCTGTCGCCCACCGAGGTGGCGCTCTCCTGGGCCGCGCCGCACCTCGCGCAGCAGAACGGCGACCTGCTCGGGTACAAGGTGCGCGGGACCGTTTCTTGTTCTGATATACCTCACGTAGGCGTGACGCGCGTGGTACGGTCGAGTAAACAATACTTAAAACATTTAATGTTTGAAATGTATTTGATATTGTTATCGACTTATTACTTATTCTAAGCAGTTATAAGAATTTTTTTTTCTGAAAAATTACACTGGTTCAGTACTGATGTTATCAACTATTTGAGAAACTTTTGATATTAATAATTATATAAGTAGTATTTAACCATTTGAAATGAAACAAAGGTCAAAACGACTGTCCAGGTGCCTAATTTTGTGTTCGGCGCAGCGTAATGCGCATATTTCACTTACGTAAATCGAACTATACTGATGCTAGCACGCCTGGCCGCGCGTAACTCTGTTATAATACGTTGAGTTAACATCCTACACGGCCCCATCTATTGGATGCTTACACAACCTACATAACATAAGTGTTTCTCAATAAATTCATTTACACAACCACGCGTTAGATACTGGTGGAACTTATAAATAATTAGAAGACTGTCCTATAAAAATAAAAAATATTAAGTCACATTACTTAGTCTTTAAAAAATTATATATGATTTTTGCTCTCTAGATATTCTACTTAATGACCGAGTCTCCGGAAGAACCGGAGCCGGGACGACGGGCGGAGGAGGAAATCGAAGTGGTGCCGGCTACTTCTACGTCGCACTCGCTCGTATTTCTTGACAAGTTCACGCAATACCGAATTCAGGTCTAGTTCAAATTTAAATTAATTTATAAATGTAACTAGATACAAAAATCTTTGAGTTATTTTTTTATCCTTAAAATATTTATTATTAAAACCATAAACTATATATATTACAGGTGTTAGCATTTAATCCTGCCGGAGACGGGCCGAGATCCAACGCGATTCTCGTGCGTACGCATCAGGGACTGCCTTCAGCCCCGCGTAACATAACGTTTTCTGAGATCACTATGAACAGCCTCGTCGTGGCTTGGGAGCCTCCCCACCGCCGCAACGGCCTCATACACTCCTACCTCGTCACTTACGAGACTATAGAACAAGATGAACGTGAGTCATTTGTTTTATATGTTAATGCATAGTCGAACTATTTTGGCATAATATTGTGTATAAATTGTATACCAATTAAATCAAATCACATATAAAAAAGACTCACCTATGATATTATTCAAAACGAAATATGTATATATCATCTATACTAATATAATTGTGTTAAATTTGAAACTCATTTTATGGTACATAGCCCTTTAATTGAACGAGGTTACAGATTATATTATATGTATTCCTCGATCTATTAGGTATACCTCGATTCATGTTAGTGTGTTGATCAAATAGACACGACTTATGTGATAATGTTATAAACTTATTGCACTGGTTCACCGTAATTTTTTTATACTAAGTTTTTGAGAAACTTATCCTATGTGCATTGCATTAAAACTGCTATTAATTAATGATTAAATTAATGTGTAATTTGACATATATAATAATAATTTAATAAGTATTAGTGTTCTACTCAGCGTGAGTCGATATAGCAACACATGTCGCCCCGCAGGCTTCAGCAAGCAGGTGAAGCAGAAGGTGTCGGAGCGGCGGCTGGCGGTGGGCGCGCTGGAGGAGGAGGTGGAGTACCGCTTCAGCGTGCGCGCCGTGACGGTGGGCGCGGGCGCGGCGGCCGAGGCGCGCGCGCGCACCGGCCCGCAGCCCGGCTCGCCCGCGCCGCCCGCCGCGCTGCGCCTGCGCGCCGACCCCGCCGCGCTGCACCTGCGCTGGACCAACGCCGCCTCCGGCAAGGGGCCGCTGCTCGGCTACTACTTCGAGGCGAGGAAGAAGGGTGAGCGACCCGCGAATGTGTTTCATTCATTCTAACGACGTTCTTTATTTGTATTCATTTATGTAAATAGAAATATTTTATCTTTTATGCAGCAAAGGAAACGTGGCAGGCCTGTAAGTTTTACTTTACGTGATCGTCACTTCCTATCTTTTTACATTATTTAAATCTTTTAAAATTGATCTGCACTACTAAAATGAAACCTTTTTATACGTCATTTTTTCTGAAAATAGATACAAATGCTAGTATGTATGAATCTAATAGCATGTTTTGTAAAGTTGATATTTTAATCCTTCTGGTTTTCACAGAAACCAAAAATTATTCTAAAAACTAATATTCTCATTCTCATTTTCAGACGATACACGATGGGAGACAATAACTAGAACGAGCAATGGAATATTAGAAGAATTTACTATTTCCTACCAGAGCTTGCTTCCCTCCACCGCTTACTCGTTTAGAGTAATAGCATACAATATGTACGGCATCAGCAATCCGGCGTACAGTGATAAAGTGATCGTGACACCGTCAAAGCTTTATTTAGAATACGGCTATCTCCAGTATCGCCCATTTTATCGAAGAACATGGTTTATGGTGGCTCTCGCTGCAGCTTCCATCATCATTATAATAATGGTCATAGCAATACTTTGCGTGAAAAGCAAAAGTTATAAGTATAAAAGTAAGAAACTCCTTCATTATGTATCTAATTACTACTTAGATCTAATTACTCTACTTAGATTTTGAGGAACAATTCAATTATCTAATTTGTTTATAATATAAAATTTAAATTAATAAATCTTTCCAAATATTAAGTACTTGGTACCCCTCGCATTTATTGTTATTGCTTCGCTCCTATGAGCCGCAGCGTAATACAGCCTATAACTTTCCTCAATAAACAGACGACCTAACTGAAAAATAACTTTTCAAATGGGATCAGTAGTTTTAAACTACGTATAAGCTTACAAACAAATTTTACCTGTTTATAATATTAATATCGATTTACTACAATAAAAACAATCCAGTAACTATATTCTGAGCGATACTGCGTACGCGCGGTGTGTCTCGCGTCTCAAAGCGTGTGCGTGCGCAGAGGAGGCGCAGAAGACGCTGGAGGAGTCGCTGGCGGGCGAGACGGACGAGCGCGGCTCGCTGGCGCTGGAGCTGTACCGCTCGCGGCAGAACTCGGCGGCGAGCGCGGGCGCGCTGGGCGCGGGCGGCACGCTGCGCCGCAAGGCGCCGGCGCTGGCCAAGTCGCCGCCGCGCCCGTCGCCCGCCTCCGTGGCCTACCACAGCGACGAGGAGAGCCTGCGCGGCTACGACGAGAACCCCGACGACTCGTCGCTCACCGAGAAGCCCTCCGAGATGAGCTCCTCCGACTCGCAGGTGATCACCATCAAAATTAGTGTCGTCTGAGTGCTCCGAGTCTCACTAAACTAGTCTTATTTCTTTCCCTCATCACGGTCGATCGGAGCTCCCACGGTAACTATGAAGATTGTAATCTAACTATCGCATTCCTTTATTTTATCACGCTTCCTACCCGGCTAGCACTAACGAAATGTAGGTACTTAAATGCGTTGTCTCGTCGCTACTCCCGATGGTTGAACTAAAATCAGAATCATAAAAGTAATTTTATTCGTGCAGTAAACTGCAACTATCTCTGTCGCAACCAGTCTAGGGCGCTGCGGCGATTCTCAGGCGCATAAGAGTAGAAATAGTCAGTTAGTAAATGTGTGAACTAAAGATGTAATTTTTTATAAATTTAATTATTTGTTATATACTTATTCCTTGCAAAATTATTGTGTGCAAACTTATATGCATATATTAACTGACGTTAAATGTCTACAGTTTTATCCTTGACTTCATGTAAATAGTAACTTTCTCTAATAATAAACGCTACTTTCATTCATTTTGTCTCACAAAAGCTCTATCTGTAACTTGAAATTATTTTTTGTAGTTATTTTTCGCTTTGTGTTTAAATATATTAAAACTGCCATTAGAATAAAAGATAGTTTCTGCATATATGTGAACCGTTTGCATAAATTAATATAAAACCTTTATATGTTTAGAACTCGGAGAGTGAAAATGAGAGCGTGAGATCAGAACCGCATTCGTTCGTAAATCACTACGCGAACGTTAACGACACGTTGCGACAGTCGTGGAAGAGACAGCGGCCGGTGCGCAACTACTCCAGCTACACGGACTCGGAGCCCGAGGGCAGCGCCGTCGTGAGCCTCAACGGCGGCCAGATCGTCATGAATAACATGGCGCGCTCGCGGGCGCCGCTGCCCGGCTTCTCGTCCTTCGTATGACAGGAGCCCGCCGACACGGCGCCCGCGCACGCCGTGCACATGTAGCATGCACTGCCGATTCATTCCTAATGCGTTCATTTATAAAACGCTGAGCTTGTACATATCGATGACTGTTGAGTATTATTATTAGCTGACTTAAGTAGAATTATGTATAATATATAAATACTGTAGACGTAAGGACAGCATTCGACATATTGATTCTAGCTCTTTTAAGATTTATATGAAATTATTAAGGACATTTAACAATATAAAACTACTTATTCCACGTACAACATTTACACAAAATACACTTGACAGCTATTTAGATTATATATAGATAACTTTTATATTTTTCTTTTTTTTCCTCTTTATTATTATTATTTTGTGTGAATATTGTGCATAGAATAAATTATTTCAATAAGATTACAATTGTTCACTATTTCATATTTTATAAGATCTCGTTAGATCATTATTCAAGTGCATTTTTATTCATTGACGAATATCTAATGTACTAACTATTTTTATTAAATAATTTAACGGCATTAGAAAAATTAATCTTAAATATTAAGCACATTTTATCCACATAATTAATATTTAAGCTTAAACGATTTTTCAATACGTCACATTCACTTGTATAGTAATTTTAATTAATATTGTCACTGAAATATCATTCCACTTTTAAATTAAGTCCCAATTATTATAATAATATTACGTACTTACGGACTTCGCACTATCAGTATAACTTATTAAGTTTTTTAATGATTTTATAATTCATATAATAGTATCATTTATCATTTCGCCCTCGTTTCAATTAGTTATTAAACTAAATATGCCTATAAAAATTATTGATATGAGATAATTCACAAAGGATTATTCGTTGTATAATGACTCATATCAACTCATATTTTATTATGCCGATATAACATCGTGATATTGTTTTGACTACAAAAGCAATATTAATTAATGAAATTTTGAATTTAGATTTTGTAACTTTTTTTCTACATTTAAGAACATACAACTGACTGATAGTTTTAGAATAATCTACTATTGATTGGTGTAAATAATGATAATGTTATTATCCTATGATGCATGCATTTTTGGTATGCTCATCTGGCACAATTCTTTAAAAAATCTGTGATCTATTTTTTATTTGCAATGAAATACTTTACAAAAATAGCAATAAGTATTTACATTTAACATTTTAGGTGTCATTCCATTCAAAGGTAGAAATAGTGTGCACCAATATCAATACTGTAAATTGTGACTTTTATAATGTTTTCATAACATGCAAAAATGTTGGATTGCTTATGTCGCTAATGACTTCGTGAATGAATAAATAAAAATTAGTTAATGGTGCCATTAAAGTAGCTAATTAATTTTGTATTATTATTTTATTACACTTATTTAAAATATACAAAGATTAGCAATTGAATAAATTATGACATTGAGTCTGAGTTTCATTTGTTTCTATGAGTGTTTCTTATTGAACATGTTACTTGTATGGTAACTTTTTTGCCGAACCGACTTAAAAGAATTTTATGGATGACTTCATTTATCAACACTGAGGCGAATAATGGAAATCGCGTGTCCATTGATTCACCCCGTCCAGGGTGGATAAACGCAGACGCGGTTCCGAATTGATTGAGAATTCATATGTTAATTTTTTCCGATTTCTCACCGCAACTATGTACAGTCAGACACGGGTCCAAGATACTATAATATAATATGTGTCATTGTAATGTATAAACTGATAAAGTTTTTTTTTTTTTTATTAAGTTTCATTTGATCATGAATGAAATTTCATTAAAATCTAGTCAGTAGTTTTTGTACGTAAAAATACAAAATTTACACAAATAATCATAAATGCTATTGAAATATCAAAGCTGAAATATGTACCTTCATAATTAGTAAAGTGTATTAAGTATATTTCATATCTCACTACCTAAGGATATTCGGAATATACAGGAATTTTTTAATCAATTATCAATATCTTTTTTTTTCAATGATTCAATGTGGTCTTTTTTTAGCATTTTGGATTCTACATTAAATGCGCCAATTTTTGAGATAACTTGCAGATTCAGTGTAGTACATTTTTTTTTGTGTGAGTTCTCAAAGTATAGTGATGCAAAATACAAAAACCTTAAAATTAAAATTCAAGTGACTTTTTTTCGCACATGATAGACTTAGAGCCCTGAAATTTTATTTATTTCATAAATACATTATTCAGCTTTAAGAAACAGTAACAACGATTGAGAGAGGTTTAAATTTGTAGCCATGGCAGTCAAAAAACCTACTAAAGAAGTCATTTTTCACATAATGGCTCCTATCTCAAAAACCAAGGGACTTTTAGAAAAACGTTTTTGTCTACAGACTCGTTATGACCTGGCCTATATCCCATTTCAATTTAATCGTTGACTTTCGGGACACCCTATATCTCAGAATCAGATTCCATTTATTCATTTTGGCCGGGTTGCGAGTACTTTAGGATGGATAAATGGAATTATCCAATTTTACATATTATGGAATACCTAGTTGAAATTGAAAAAAATAATAACAATAAAATGATATAAACGCATAAAATGTCTATATTTAACCTAACTAGTTTTTAAATACATTTTCTAATATGTTGCTGCTGTGCTGTATAGTACAGGCATTGCAATATGAAATTTATAGTATTTTATTATTCATAAAAAATTTAACCAAACAAGACGAACAAGTACTCGTTTGAAATGCGTGTTGATAAATTAAATTCAATTAAATTGATTGCACTGCATGCTCCTAACAAGAATTAGTAAACAATACTGCTGAATATTATATACGAGTAGATGTTATTAATTCCAAAGAGTAAGTAAATTCATGTTATTCTGTCTTGAATCTTATTAGTGTTGGCTATTAAAGTCCAACGATACTACTGCTTATTAATCATAACATCAATAGGTACAGCCTATTTTGGGTTATCGCTTCTATGGTTAGCCGTCCTCTATAAACTTATAATTTAATTTTATTTATTAGATGGACCGCCCATTCTCAAAATGTGCTCCGCAGAACCCAAGGGCTTCGCAAAGCCTCTAGTCATAATGAAAAAGAAATACTAAACGAGTACAATAAGCTTTCGGAGAAAAATTAAGCCTTGCTAAATGTTTTACTGTGGAGGAGCTGAATCCCACTGGCTACCGCTCGTATCCCGTATATGACTACTAGCTAAAATGGGGCTATTGTAACTACGTTTCGTATGGTAATTAAGAACCAGAAGTCCAAACTCCTGTCCTATCTTTCCTCAGTGTAAGCCAACAACCCATTCTTCATTTTACCAACAAAATTATATATCACACAAAAATGTTTTATATTTTAGGGCTCCGACAAATATTTTGTTTTACAAAGGGATTCTGTCGCCAAAAAGTTGGACAACCTTTGAACTATGACTTAAAATGCCTCAACTTTAAGTAATTGAAATTTAATAAACGATTTTATAAACTGTACAAAAACTAGTAATTTTAAGTTAAGTTAAGTTTTTGCCAATACGAAATGTTGAATATTTTGATTAATTTGGTTTATTAGCAACGATAGTTTTTTTCTCCAAATATCAAAATTGTTATTTGAAGGAGTTACTTAAAACATGATTTAATAATTTAAATTAAGAGATATCTTTAGTTGTTGAATATCGTAATATAAGTTTTATATTACGACTTCTATTCTATTCTATTATCAATTTAGATAAATGTTAAAACAAACAATTACGTTTAATAATTCGGTTATCCTTTCAATATACATATTTTTAAGCCAGAGTTTATAAGAACTACCTTACGCCATATTTTGCATTTTATTTGGGATAAAAAAATTCCATTTTAGACAGGTAGGCAGTTAGGCACAAAATTTTCATAATATTTATATTATAAAATTTATTTCTTACATATAATAATGTTTACTTATTACTTAAACTAAACACTAAATTTAAACTAAAGTAGCTAAGTCATATCAGCTAATACAATTTTTTCACAAAACTATATATAATCATATCCTCTATAACAGAGCTTCATTTCCAATGAGTGTCAGCTTTAATGCAGATTATAATAAATGTAAAGCATTAATAAATACAATAAATACTTAACATGAAAATTTAACTGACTGTCTCAACTGATATCTCCAGCGATATTTTATACAAATTATTTATCTTTGAAAATTTCATCACAATGTTTTCAATATACAAGTGTTACAGATAATAAAACGTAACATACGCTAACGAAATCAAATGTCTTTTTACCAAACTCTTGCCTTTGAAGGCCACCCACTGTTCCTATATATAACACACTGCACTTTTATCATTGTGTAGATTCGAATAACTTTTCACGAAAGTATTTTATTTTTTGCGCAAAAAATGCTTCAAGACCATCTGCACATCGGTAAAATTCAGAGTCTTTTGGATTAAAGTAACGACAATTGTCAAATATTTTAGTCATATCACCAATAAATTCACTCAATGTACTATAAGTCTGGTCGTTCACCTTTCTTTCCACCGTTTGTAGATCTGTAAAATATAAAAGAATAAATAATGCGACTATCTAAAATTTCATTGATTTCTGTAAGAAACCTCATGTAAACAAAAAAAATACACTAAATAATAGAATAAATCCATATTTATTCAGTAAAGTAAGTTAAAACATTTATATCTATCTTAAAGGTAATCAAACAATACATACCCATAGGTTCTTTAATAACTTTATAGTAGGTTGGAGCTTCTCTGGGATCGACAGGCTCCATAAAAGGCCACGCATTCTTATGTAATTGTATTTGTTTAACTAGCCGTTTAAGATTTTCAAAATCTTTGACGGTAAGCTCTTTCATATTAGCATAATTAACAGAGTTGTTTTTCTGACAATTCGGACAAATATATTCATCAATGTTATCAGCCTCAGACTGCAAAATACCGACACATCTGCCATGGAACCAGTCTTGACATCGGTCGCAACAAATATAAAATCTGTAAAAAAATACAAATAGATTTATATTAATTATTGTCTTTTATTCTTACAACAAAATTTAATTATCGCATACATACTGTGAGTTGTCATACGGTTGCCGACATAAACAGTATAGCTCTTGAGTTTCCTCGGCTCGCCGGCACTCTGAACAAACATATTCCTCCATCGTTTTACTCATCTCTTCAGTGACGCCGACGCAGTCGCCGTGGAACCAATTACTGCAATGCTCGCAACCGACGTAAAACCTGTATATTATCCAAATTGAATAAACCGAAATCAGATTGTACTGGTTTATTTTTTTTACATTCTTTTTTTGTAAATTTTTAAAAACCAAATTTTATCAAAACACTTCACTAGCAATCCAGAATCTGGAGTCAAATTCACGTACTTCGTATTGTCGTAGGGAGTGCGACATATGCACAGAAGCTTCTCCTTCTTGACGGCCTTCTTGTTGTTGCGCGGCGCCTCGCGCGCGCCGGCCGCGACGCGCCGCTTGCCGCGCACCTCCTCCTGCTTGCTGCGCTCGGCGCGCGTGCGCAGCGCCAGCTCCGCCGACAGCTCCTTCTGCAATCAAAGGCGACGACGGTTTCCAACGAGGAAAACCAACGACGCGGTTTCGCCCGAAGCGAACGCTCGTCGTCAACCGATTCTCTAGTCGAGATCGTTCGAACGAGACCGACCTGAATCTCGACGCCGAGCTCCTTCTCGAGCAGACCCCGTTTTTTTATGATATCCTTCTTGAGCATCTCCTTGTGCTTGAACAGTAGCAGCAGGCGCGAGTGCGTGGAGGCGGCGCGCGCGGGCGGCGCGGCGGGCGCGGGAGCGGCGGCGGGCGCCGGCGGCGGCGCGCGGGCGGGCGGCCGCGCGGGCGCGAGCGGCGGCGCGGGCGCGGGCGCGGCAGCGGGGGCGAGTGTGGGCGCGGGGGCGGGCGAGGGCGCGGGCACGGGCGACAGCGCGGGCGCAGGCGGCGGGGAGGGCGCGCGCGCGGCGCGAGAGCGCTTGCGCGGACTGCTCTCCACCCACTCGTCGTCGTCGTCGTGGCGCGAAAGGCCGCGACGGCGCGGCGGCGAGGGCGAGCGCGCGAGCACGGCGCGCACCTCGCGCTCCACCTGCACATCCGGCTTCATCTGCTTCTCCTGGTAGCGCTGCAGCTGTAGCAATTTCTCTTCGATCTCGGGGTTCAAATTTTCTTGCTTTAGTGCGCTTTTAATCGCTGAAAGAGACGCATGTCGTGTCGCTGAGAATAATTCATGTTCACGTAAGAAAACGATCGTATTTATAATTTCATAGTACAAAAACGAATCGTGATACGCTGTACGGTCTAAAATGAACGAAACGGTACTTACTTTGCTGTATGTAATCGGGGGTAAGAACAAACTTATTACTCTGCGCTCCGTCATGACCGGAATTAATTATATCTGTTTTAGTATTATTTTCTGGTATATCTTCGGGTTTAGAAGGTATTGCCTCTTTATGACTTACGGCCTCCGCGACATGATCTTCACCATTAAACAGAGGTTGTCGCTTAATTTTATCTTCTGCTTTACTATCCTAAAAGGAAAAGTAATAAAATGTGTCACTTAAAGCATGCCAAACAAAAAATATAAATAAATAACCAAATATAAAAACAAAGAATATTTAAATTAAAAAAAAATAAAGAAATTGTTGTTTGTGGGAATATATAAGAACAAATAAATACAATTAAATAGCAGCAATAATACATTACTTTAAAAATATTTAACGATAGTCGTTCGTTTTTTTCTATATTAATTTTTACAATTGGATATTTCTTTAGGATTAAGATTGCCCATACACCCCCACAAGCGTTGCCAATAAAAAATAATAAAACAAAGAGAAAAATAAATTTACGTAAACCAATAAAAGGACTCAGATAAATAAAAGTCAAAAACTATTGAAATTTTTTATTTAATCACCATATTGCACTACCCATTTATTATAAATGGTTTGAATATAAGATCTACATACATATTAACAGGTGGTGTATGAGCAATTCCTCTTACCAGTTGCAAAATTAATTTTGTAAATACACTGAAAATATCAAATATGATAGATAAGACATTACCATAGAATTGTATTATTTTCTAAATACTTAGATTTTATTAACAAATATTTTGTATCAGAATTATAAAAATCATGCTCCACGCATTAAATGTTTTGAAACAATATTTTTCTGTTCCAATTCAATTATTACAAACTAAAGTAATAAATATTTAAATCGACTTGATTTTTGGTTGACTTTAAGCAATACGTATCATGTTAAGATTTTCATTTATTGCAACTAAATTTGGTAATAACTTAAGTTTTTAAAGTTATGTTTTATTGTATTATTTTGTTACATTATTAATAAACAGATTGAAAATAAATATTGACATATGTGTGATTACAACGTGTTGTTTATAAATAAATTCAGGGTTTGATTGGACAAACGAAAAAATATATATCCACGTACATAGACTTAATGATAAACCCAGCATATGATGTCATTTATATATAACAAACAAGACTGAGAATAAATAATTTACATAAAATAAATCATAGAATTTTGTATCACTTTTATTATAGCCGTACTATTCTGAAAAGGCAATTACAAACCTACAGTAGGTCGTTACAAATTTCTACATTTAGAGTTAGCAACACAGAAAGAACAAATATGTATATCTCGTTTCACGTAAGTTGACGGTCTGAACACGAGGCGAGTCCTAACTCGCGCATGATACAGTCGAGTAAACAAGGCTTAAAACATCGAATGTATATGATATGAATGTATATTGTTGTAATCTTATTGAATACTTTTTATTTAACATTTATAATCTATTTGTTTTTTTAATAATTTGGAAAAAACGCCTCCCGAAGAAAAATCACGACTCTTTGAAAAATGACAGTGGTTTAGTATTGATATTTTCTAATATTTTGAGTTTAAACATTTGGTAAGAATTAAATTAAAAACTGCTTAAAAACAATTAAATAATGACTAAAACACATCAATTTGACATTTATAATTATATAAGAAGTATTTCATAATTAAAATTAAAGAAATGTCTAAACGACTGTCCCGGTGCCTAATTTAGTATTCTGCGCAGCGTCGTGCGCATAGTTCAGACCGACACGCTTTCGTGAAACGAGGTATAATAATTATAATTGTAACCAGTTTTGATAGTACGTATAATATAGTGTATAAAAAACACAATACAACTATAAACAGTAACATGTTTATAGAACACACCAAACAAATTTTCGTATATATTTTGTATAAATCATAAGCAATAAGGATGAATTTTTTTTTTATTTGTGCAATTAAAATTAATCAGAATTATTGAAAAACAACCCGCATCCACTTAAGTGTAAATAAATATTACTAGGCTTAATTTCTTCTTATTTACTTTTTCTTTGTGATGCTTTATTAACTATTTGATTTGAGTTGATTTTAGTTTTGGAAGCATTGGCATTTTTTAAATATTATATTAGAATTGTCAGGAAAATGAATGTCAGGAATTATTCAAGTTAACACTAGTTTACTACCTTTTTTAAAAATACTCTTCTGTATGAAAACCTAAAAAATCATACAAAGTTTGATTATTGTATATATTGTTATTTTTATCATGGAACAAAAACTAGTAAAAATTAATTATCAAACTACACTAGTAAAAATTAGTTTTGCTTTGCTTTTAGATTCTAGCTTCATGTCTATCGCGATACTAAGTGAACAAGACTTACTTAATTGCGTAATAATTATATTCTTTTGCGAGAGTTAAAACATTTCAACATTTCTCTAAATGTCTATTTTTTATTGCATTTGCTTAAAAGTATACTTTTTTTACAGCTTCAAAGGGCCGTGGACCTGCGTATGTAATATTAATTTCAACTTAGACATTCTCATGTCCCTCACAAAAAAACTCTTTAAAAAAAAAGGATGAGGAACTGACTGATGAACACAATAAAAGTCATCCTACATTTTTTTTCCTTTTGGGCACAGAAACGAAAAGAATACCTAAAACAAAATTTTCATAACCATTAAACAACATAAACATTATAAATTATGAGTCGATTGTTATTTTAAACTGATGGAATGATGAATGATGGACGATATAAAGATTTTGTATCTTAGGATTGGTAAATGGAATGTTAAAATTTCAATACAGCAAATCATAAAATCAGGTCATATCTTTAATTTTCTTTAATATAAGTCATTATGCAAATATAAAAGCTTATTATTATTAATGAATTAGGGTGCGAGCATTTTTTCAATAATCCTATACATTTATTGATAAGCTTGTATAATATAATTAAAAGTCGAAACGTGGTGTATAATATGGTATAGTACTTACGACGAAGTGAATACTGACTGATATTGTAATAATATAAATATAGCAAATAGTCGTTATAATAAGTATGGTCTTAAGTTGTAATTATATTTTCTACACACAAATTTACATAGAAGTCTTTGGTTGAGTTGTTAAATCACTAAAATTATTGCTGCATATTTAAATGTTCCTAATTTTAAAAGTATCCAGTCTTACCACAGTAGTGTAGCAGTTATACTTAAGTATTTACCAATATATAGCTAATGTCATAATTTACAATCGTTTTATTTCAAGGGTCATAGTTATAATTTAATCCAGCCAAGCATAATGTGTAGTTCAGTCACTTAAATATTAAAAGTAACATAAAATACGAATATAAAATAAAAGAACTCAATATTTTATTTAACTTTTATTTAGCATATTATTTTAAAAATAAAAATATAAGCATTTCCTTCAATAGTGATGGGGTTTAATAGAAGTTATTATAATTAATTTCAAAATGCGTTAATATCTCAAATAATGGCTTGGAAAATGATATTATTTTAAATTGTGCAATATAAATTATAATATTGAGCACTGTAATATTCCGTTATTCCCTGATCCTATTGATTACATGATCAAATATTTATTATGTTTGTGTAGTCCACCTTCCACGTCAATTTATTCCAGTATTGACAATGAAATGGTGTTAATCCAAAGTCAGTTTCTCATTCTTAAACAATATTGGATTAAATAAATACTCCTTAATCAAGTCGATCAAACGGACGGCAGAAGTTTATGATGTTAATTTTATACCGGTTGAAATCATCATTTAGTAAACAGTAACGCGTAAACAAAACGAGTGTAAATCACATTTGCTTGTCTCGATTTTTTCAAAAAGTTGATTTTTATTTTACTCTTTTATAGTGTCATATTAATTTTACACATCGTCAGCAATATCGGTGACGTTCTTTAATTTCAAGGCGTCCTCTTAAAGCTATATATATAAATTTGAATGACGTGCGACAGGACGCGCCCTCCTAATAATAGTAAATTACCTGGTGAGCGGGCGCGGGCGGCGCGGGCGCCGGCAGCGCGTGCAGCGCGGGCTGCGGCGTCACGGGCGTCAGCGGCGGCGGCGCGCTCGGCGTGGGCTGCACGGCCAGGTACATCTTCCGCGGACCTAACATGCCCTGTTTTCCCGTCGATTCTTGTGCTAAAAGAAAATATTGTTTTTTGTTATCGATTCTAATGTTATTCGTAATAATTAAAAATAATAATTTCTTTATATTACAAATATACCTTTCAGAAGTTGCTGCTTCACTTGATGCTGAACGAGCGCAAGCTGTTGTGGCGTCAGTGAGTATCCGTGCAGACCTTGCAAAACGATGCTCGGGCCGCTGCTTGTCTGCATAACCTTTAACAAATTTGGTCATATGAAACGAGGAATTCATTTTGGGTGTCAAATATTCATCACAAATTCACGAAAGCATCGAACTAATGAAAGAATTACATAATCACCTGCGCGGTAACGGTTTTTATAACGGTTCCGGGCGGCTGACCGGCTAGGAGACGCTTCTCCATTATCTGATCCTCGGTGAGCGGAGGTTGCGAAGCGGTCACGGGGAGCGGCGCAGCGACCGGCCGCACCGCCGGCACCGGCGCCGGGGCCAGTGTCGGAGCCGGGCTCGGGGACGGCGCCGGCGCCGCCACCGGCGCGACCGACGGACTCTGCCCGATGTGCGCCACGATCTGCGCCTGGTTGTTGCCCGTCGGGCGGATCAGCACCTGCTGGCCGTTGACGGTAGCGAGCTGTATCTTGCCGGCCGCGATCTGCTGCACGAGCGCGGGGTTGTTGACGACGATCTGTTGCGCGGCGGCGCGCGGGCGCGGCGGCGCGGGGCGCGGCGCGGGCGTGCGGGCGGGCGCGGGCGCGCGCGGCAGCAGCGGGCTCTGCACCAGCACGGTCTGCACGGGCGCCACGCGCGGCGCGCCCGCCTGCACCACCACCTGCTGCGGCGCCTGCACCACGACCTGCTGCGGCGCCTGCACCACCACCTGCTGGGCCGGCTGCACGACGATGTGCCGGCTGGTGGGCAGAACGGTCTGCGATGGAGATTGATTCGCGATTCGAGGCGACTGAATCGACGCGACGTTCGCCGCGTTGCTCTTGTTTTCGAGGCTTCTGTCGGAGTTATCGTTGGAGCCAACGTCCGTGTCCGCCTTGGGCGCAGGCGATGCGGCGACCAGCTGTCCCGCTATACCTTGCTGGCCGGGCATTACGACGTGAAGTTTGCCATCTGGCATCTGAATTAATTGTTGCCCCGCGAGTAGTCCTCGAACAGTTATTTTACCGTCCGGGGCTCTTATTATTTGAACTTTCTGTGGCCCTTCCTTTTGAGGAGTGTTATTGGATTTAGTAGCCTCAGAGGATAAAATTGACTTTGTTGCACTAATTGGCTGACTTATCACTCTTGTAGTGCCATCTGCACCTTTTGTCATAATAATTCTTCTAGTTCCAATTACAGTCTTTTGTCCAGTTGGTGTATTTGCATTTGTAGTAAGCAATGATGTCAAAGTACTTTTCCCAGAACTTTGATTAGGTGTAGTTTTAGATTTCTCTGTAACATAAATTGATAACATTGTAATGTTTTTATACATAATTAGAAACTTATGGATATAAAAATGTAAAGAGACTGATCAACCACACACCCTTTTTAATTGATGCAATTCAAATCAAATAATGCTGTATGAGTTTTTTTTTTGAAATGGCTAATATGAGTTATGATGTAACTGAGGAGTGACCAGGTAACAGGTGACCTCCAACTCCTCTAGCAATAAAAAAAATAAACAAACCTTGCGACATTTCAAGTGCTCTTTTTTGTTGATGAGCCGCTCTTTGTTCACGTAACTGTTGTTCCAGCTTGTCTTTAATATCCGACGCGTTGGGAGGCGTCGGAGCAATATTTCGTTGCGGCAATTTGCCTGTTGAGGTGCGAGTCACGGGAGTTATTCGTTCGGCGCGCTCGCCGTACTGCCGTACTTCCCATAACTCCAATTTATCCTCGTCAACCCATTCTTCAGTTACCTAAAAATGTACACATCATACATCATTTACATTAAATATAACACCTCAAATAATATTTGTAGACTCTAAATTTTACCTGAGGTTCAGTATTCTGTGGAGATTCAGCGCGTTTCCTTTTACGTAAACCGCTTCGAATGGAAGTCACTTCTCGTACCGTTTTCGGCAATTCTAACGGTATAACTACTTTTCTACGAAGATATTGTGTACGCTCAGAGAACTGACCAATGTGACGATGTTTCAACAATTCAAGTGACACAATTTCTGTGTCAGTCGTAAGTTGATGTTTTCCGTCAGCAGTAGCAGGTTTTGCAGCCATGTCATCCCATCGTAAACATGCCCACAT
Organism: Hypolimnas misippus; assembly: GCA_037950945.1. NCBI lineage: Eukaryota > Metazoa > Arthropoda > Insecta > Lepidoptera > Nymphalidae > Hypolimnas > Hypolimnas misippus. Next base: position 7,675,876 of record JBBEEQ010000024.1, read on the forward strand.
TATTCGCAACTGTAACGCTGCAGTGGCTAACCATTGTAAATTGACGGTTCGATAAAGCCAGCAAGTCTTAAAAAGAGGTCGGGCGCAAGGATAAGGCCATACAAGCTGATTTGGTTTAGCGCTGTGACTAAAACCAGTAACTGTATTGTGGCCGGCTTGTCTGCAAAGCTTTTTTAATTCATGATGGGGCAAAACCATAATAGTTTTAGCTTTGCTTTTGGTATGAAATGACGAACATAGTGGATATTTAACAGGTGTCCTTTTCTTTTTCTTTTCCACTGCTGCAGTCTGTACTCTCTTGAGGTATACTTTTCCATTGGGAATTTCAGTTGAATATATCCTTACAATAGCACCATCAACTTTTTCCTCATTAACTTTTTCTTCTCTTTTGACATTTCTAGTCAATCCAAATCGCCTATTTACAATAGCACGATATGTTGGTTTATGAGATCCTTTTTCTGTTTTTAAGGAGCATTCATATGAAGAATCATGTCCCTTGTCATTCACAGAAAGAGAATTTGAGTTATTAGAATTTTTTGCTGACTTTCCACGGGTAATTTTTAATTTAGGAATTGGAGGACGATCTTTGTTATCATCACATTTTGAGTTTTCATGTGGCTCATGCTCCGTTAACTCCTTAAGAGGTCCAATCTCTACTTCATTATCATCATTGTTATTGCTTGTGATATCAATATCCATTTCATTCCCCACAGCGGGAACAGCAGATTCCTCTAGTGTTGTCTCAGACTTTATCAAGCACATTGAATTATTATTATCATTGTTACCTTTCTCAATCTTAAAATTAATATCACTATCTCCACTGGATTTTCTCTTAACAAAACAATCAGAATTTTTATTGTCACACTCTTGTGCACATGCAACTGCCGATAATAAATCTGATAGAATATTTTCATTGGAATTAGGTGCTTTTCCTAATAAATACTGTTCTAATATAGATGCTTTATTGTTTTCTTTTGAATTAGCAAGAAGCAAATTATAGTGATTAGTACCATCTTTTAATAATGAAAGCAACTGATTCAGTAATTTGCCTTTTTCCATACAAATCGGTGAATAACAATGAATTCTTACACCTGCTGATATTGTAGATGTTTCTAACTTATTACATCTCTCTGAATAACATTTGTAGTGTTTTGTTAAATTATTTAAACTTTTATATTTTTCCTTTATAGCATCTACATTTTTAGTTGCAACATTAACGTTTTTACTTTTGTTTTCTTTATCAGGGATAGCTGTAGAAGTTTCATCAACATCTGGTTCTTCATTTTCAATATCAACATTTTTTTCTTCTTCATTTTTTATATCTACTTCTTCTTTTTTTATATTGCTTAGAAGATTGCCTAACTTTTTTTCTTCCATAAACTTTAAATATGTCCGACGAGCTAAAAAATCATCTAGCTTAGATTTTCTTCCTATCTTAGGATAATATCTTCTTGTTGAGGAACTTAAAGCTTTTTCAACATCTATTTCATCAAAATCCTCACTTTCTTTTTCTAATTTCATGTTCTTCATAGATGCTGGCACTGTAAAGAAATTATACAAAAAATCTAAAATTGTCTAAAACTTTTATCATTAACAATTAGTCTGAGATTCCATCGTAAAATTTCATATCCATCTCTTATTCATTAAAAAAATTCGTGTAGAATTTTATGAATTTTACAGTATAGATATGTCTATCAAAATTTGCACTCAAATTTCTTTTAGTTAATTAAACTGACACTTTTATACAGGCAAAAAAATTAACTTGAATTTTATATGTAACTACTGTAAAAACATTATGAGTGCATAAATAAATTTATGCTATATTTTCACTTATTTTTTGCCAAAGGAACCTATTTTAAAATTTATGGTATTATTTGAAAGGTTATATTTTCGAGTATTATTTTTAAACAAAATTGATAACGCGTGCAAACAAGCAAAACGATAGTAGCATACAAATAAACAATAATTTCATACAAAAATATTTAAAGACAATGTAAAACATAAATTTAATTAATTTTTTTTTTAGATTATTATTCAATTAATACATTATTTTCTGATGTAAATAAATATAAATACTTACATTTTGCTGAAACATCTTTATCTACAGTATCATTTGTTAAATATTCATAAGTTTTCGGCTCCACTGCCAATACTTTTATTATGCTTCCTTCTCTAACTCTGACAGCAATTTTAGCTGGGCCATTATATAAACTCAATTTAGAGTTAGTATTATGCCTTTTAAACTTTCTTGTTGCAGAATTCCATAACCAACCCCACTGACCATGTACTCTATATTCTTCCCCTTTTTGTTTCCAAACCTAATGGTTATAAACAATTTTTTTACATTGAAAAATATAATCTAAAGAATGGTAATTTTCACCAGTTTTAATATTTACCTGGTGTCTGAGGCCTAAAGAATACTTCACAAAATTGTAAGCAGTTCTATATCGTTCTTCTTCTTCATCCCTTTCCTTTTTTTCACGTTTGTCCAGTTTTTTACGTTCTTCTCTTTCAGCTGCTGTAGTTCGTATTAATCTTACATGACCTAACTGCTCATGCCAAGCTGGTACCCATACAGCATTTTTTATACATGCCTGTTGATTAAGGTATATTTGATTACATATTTTTTTTTATTAAAGCTTTTTTTTTGTATAAAGCATTACTAAATACCTGCAATACACAAAGAGCTCTAGCAAAGTCCCTTGGGGCCTGACAGAGTTGAACAGCCTGAACCCATGGTTTTCGTAGTAAAGTCCAGTTTGGATGCATAAATTGTAGCACTATATTGGACTCCAGTTGAAGTAATGTTTGCCTCAGCGTGGCGACAAATAATGGTTTTGTTGCTGTAAAAATATTTATACTAGCATTATTTCTAAATCCATTTTCCAATTATTGCTGTTCACATTAAGAGAATACTTTTAACTAAATATTACCATTTAACAAACCAATCCATTTAAACTCTTGCCCTGAAGACAAAGAAAACTTATGTGAAATATAACGCTTCTTGTCTCGTTCTTCATTCCTTTGAGGCTTATTTAACGCTAATGGATTACTTGTATATTGATTCACATAACTTTTAAATGCATTTTCATTGCCTAATTTGAATAAGTAGGTACCATTTGAAATTTGATTAGATTTCAACCTCGTAACTCGTTCTGAAACTGAAAGAAATCATTAATTAGATTGTCAGTTTAAAGCACATTTTAAGTAAATTGTTATTTATAAAAAAAAAAACTAGATACTAAGGGTCTCAAGTTACTGTGGAAAGAAAAAAATTACTTTAATTACTGATTTAAAGATTTCCAAGATATTTTAAAATAATGTCAGCTCTATTTAACAATTAACTCATGTATAATAATATATATTGAATACTAAAGTCACTACATAATATTTAACAACTCACTGTCATCATTTTTCTTTTGTATTAAGGACTTAAGCTTCGGTGTGCAGTTGTTTTTAAATTTTTTCGAGTCATCATCCTCTATCTCATCATTTTCATCTTTTACAATATCATCACTAGTTATTGTGATCTCATTTACCACATCTCCATCAGTAACTAATGACATTTCTGATTCATCTTTCTCACCTAATTTAAATTCACCATCCTGATCTATCTGTTTCTGTTCTTCTTTAACTCTTTTTTGTTTAATTATATTAGCATTCTCAACCTCCAGATATGATTTACGATTTCCCTTCGCTTGATTAGTTAACTTATCTGTTACATCCATTTGTCTTAATATTTCTTGTTTCATTTCTAAAAGTTCACGGACTAAAGGAGCCTCCATTTCTGTAGCATCCAAAACTTCTAGAAGTTCTTGTAATTGATGGGCTGTTGTGTAATACCAAACATCGCCATTTTCAGCCTCCCTGTTTACAATTATTTTTTTAGTTTAATGAATATAGATGAATTGTTTTATATTAAATAGATTTAATAAATTTTTATTCTCAAATGTAAAATCTCAACACATTCTGAGATACTTACACAAAAATTCTCCTAGCAATAAACCAGTACTTTCTGCCATGCCTATCAAAACCTAAATGTTCATGGCGACATAATAAACCTTGTTTCTCTGCATCAGGTAAACAGTCAGTTACACCAACTGTTTTGTGTTGTTTACAAAGAGCACATTGCCAATCTTCAGATGGTACATCCACTAATGGTGGATCTACACATTCTAGGTGAAAAACAGCGGGACATGTTTCACAGCATAAAAGATCTCCCAATCGATGACAAACTCGACAGTGATCATCATAATGTATAGGAACTGAAAAAAGGATTATGTATATGACTCACACTAAATAACAGCAATGAACGGCCTTTTGCAATGCCCTTTATAATGTAAATATATTAAAGGCTATAAATTTATTAATTAGTTATATTAAAACACAAAATTATATTACACTAACCTTCACTAATAAGATCATCTCTTACTGGATTTGTAATTAAAAATTGATTACACAAGAATTGAAGCACTGCCAAACGATCCTCCACAGTCGCAAATGGATATTCACAAGAGTTCAAGATTCTAGCTACATTTTTATCAAATGATTTATCACTTTCTACGTAAACTCTTAAAACTTCTGGCCATGTCATTGTATCTAACAAAAATAAAGTAATATTAACACTGTCTTTATGATCTAATGGCCCAAAATGAGTCTGTTGCGCATCTTCCTCTCTCAACAAAGCTTTTAGCAACATCACATGTACCTCTATGAGCAAATTACTCTGATCTTCACAACTCACAGCAGCACACAGATCCTCTAGCCTAAACGGCGACAATCTAACTAAATGTCTAAAGTGCCGTAATACCTCATAAATACCCACTATTTGTAAAACTAATTGATGTGAGATTATCAAATCATCGGAAGATGGAGGAAGGTCTAAAGGTGGTATCTGTCTTTCTTGTTGTAACCACAAAGGATCTGGACTTGGAGGTCTAAGAAGATTACTACTTGTCTTCCTAGTGTTTGCTCCAGTAGAACTATAGCTACTGACGGAAAAGTCACTGTCACTTGCTGCACCGTCGCCTAGAGAACCTTCAGAACTCTCACTAGCACGATCTTCTTCAGGTTCCGATCTATCGCTATAATCATCTCCGAAGTCTGATCCGTAATGATATTCTGATTCATGATAATCTGCAGCATGAGGATTATATCCCCTTCGTGAATACGCATTTGATAGTCCTCCTCTTTTACTTTTATGCGATTTACCGCCTCTTTGTTTCCTTGTACTACGTCTACTAATATCACTACCTTGTGGTGAGGATGCTCTTGATACCGACGGAGTACTAGCGAGAGACCCAGATCCTATATTTTGTGCTTGTAAATATTTTGGTTTCTTCAATAAATGGTATTGAAATTTTCTATTCTTTTCAAAACTTCCCGATTTCGGGGGCCTCCCGCGTTTTTTAGCCCCCCTTCCCGTCATCATTTATAAACAACTGTCAATTTTGTACAATTTCGCACGTGTATTGCAAACACATAATTGTTTACCAAAACAAAACGATGTACATAATTGTATTTAGGTTCACCCTAAATCTAAGGCATTCATGATCTCAGCCTTACGAGACGCTCTGTAGAAACAATGGCACTACGGATAATCGCAGTATTTTTCACTGTTTTCTCAATTAAATATATAGTTCATAACTTAACACTTCACAAATTTGGATTATTATCTAAGAAACAAGGCACCAAAACGTAATGACGCGAAATGTGAATAGGTGCATGCAATTCTGAAACGCTTAATGCTTGCTTCTCATTGGTCGATTGTCAGGCCGCCATGTCGTTTTTCTAACTTGAGGGTTATTGAATTTTACACCAATAGAATATCATTAAAAAATCAAACATAATATACATACAACTTATTTAAATAATAAAAGATATATATTTTATATATCCTAAATTGCAACATCCGTTGTACTTTTGTCATGAATACTACATATTAGTTGCGCACAACACTTTATCAATTCACATCGCTATCAGGCAGGCTAGGTAGACAGCGGCCATTTTTATTTCACCCCAGTATTTTGAGTCAACTTATTCTAATTTTCCAGAATTGTTTAAATCTTTTGATTGTAGATTTTATGTGCGATAAAAAAAACATAAAATATAAAAAAATATATTAATAATTGTCTTAAATTTATATTAAAAAATTAAAATCTACTGTTATTGTGGAGGCGACAGGTATAATTGGGCAGGCAACATTTTTTTTCTTATTTTACAAAAATGTTAAAAAATAAAAGTATAAAATGTAAAAGATATTAATAACAATATCTTAAATTTATATTTTTAACTTATTGTAGTTGTGGAGGTGATAGTTATTGGACATATTACATTTTTGTAGGCGGGAAATTTTACACTTGAGATTGCTCTGATTTACATAAAGATTTACATAAGTTGTTTGTAATTGCTTTACACCTGAAAGAAATTACTATCAGTACCTTTATAGTTATTTTAGCTTTTTGGGACGAGTATTTATGGTAACGGTTTCTGTTTTAATTCACCCCTAGTCGGGATTAAGATAATTATTATATATATGTCGCAGGCAACTTAATAAGCCGTAGAATTAATAGCCTAACCTCGTTACTTTCCAGCATCGGTGAACTACCGTAGTAAATAATATTCATCCATTTCATTATTTAGTTTGGCAAATGACTTGGATGGATAACATTTGTTGACTTGCCTAGCCTACACAATTGAATATAAGTGTTGAGATTATGTTGACTAAAATTTATAAAAGTATTTTTATACCCATTAGGATTTTTACATCTCCGGCGCTGCGGGAGTCACAGCCTCTCCGTTTTGACGTATCAAAACGCAAGCCTCTATGATCTCCTTAGTGCCTCCGAAATTACAAAAACACTCTAGGGGTATAATAGTTAGGGGTAACGGTTTAAGGTGGATTCGGGGTTCGTCGATTCAGTTTTAATTTCCAAATAACAATATCTTATATTTTAAAATAATTAAATAAATAATTTCTAATGTCAGATATTTACTCTTTTTTCTTTTTGAAACATGATCACCCTATTGTACGAATGGCCTAAGCATCAACCAGGCCGCATATTTTTCAGGCCTCTAGTTGAGGCTAGGCTGATAATTGAACAGTTTATTGGACTAGTTGCCTGCGACATATATATTAAATTTATTAAATGTTACCATATGAATAATTTTTTTCAGGCTTGGCTTGATTGGTGACAAATGACAGCTTGTAAATGTCAATTCCTGTTCTGAATTTGTGAACCAGATTAACAGAGAGGTATTTGGGAATCGTAGCGTGGCAAAAAATTATGAGTAAGAGCAGAAATATATCGATTTAAAATATTTTGTATGATATAAATTTAATGAATTCAACATGTACCATATGAAAAATATTATATCATTTGAAAACGACATAGTTTTGCCAAAGTGCATGTATCCTTTGAAAAATCCGATCGAAGTTTCCGAAAAAGACATCGATATAAAAATTTGCGAGCAGGTTACCAAGTTTCTTAAGGTTTATTTCAAATGTTTCATTTTGTATATGAATGTATGCTTTTTTTTGTATATGATAGTTTTGGTGAAAAGAAAAGTTATTATAAAAGAATAATTTTACACGAGGTTATAGCTGTAAATACCTATTCTTTGACATATTTTGCCTTTTCATAATTTCATAAAAAACAAGCATTAAGAGTGTATCGATTTGAAATTGTTTTTCAAGAATATATATATATATATATATATATATTCAATTCATTCAATCCAATTTATATATATATATCCAAACAATTTATTTCTAATCATGTGGTTATATTTTTGTTTTGGTATTTTGCAGAAAATGCCAAATAATCAATTGCTTGACTTAGAAGAGAGACAAGATAAATTACTGCATAAGCTAGATATTCTGTATGAACGAATAAAAAGCATAAGTTCTCTTTGCACATCAAGTAATCAACAAAAATCCTCAGATAAAGCTGTTTCTGATGTAAGCATTACTTATGAATAGTATAAAAATATTATACATACATACTCACTTATAAATTTATGATAAAAAATGCTTTCATACATTTATCATAAGTATTTACCATACAAGGTATAAAAAACCAACTAAATATTAACTTACCGAAAGAGAAATAAGGAGAAAGCTGTTTCTTAGTCATAATATGTATTTAAAAGATTTGATTTTCATAGATATACTTTTTTTTTTTTATTCAAAATCTGTGTTTTAATTTCACTAAAATGATATAATTGAATACACTTTATTACAGATAAGGACAGAGGAAATTGTGCTGATTCTTAATTGTCAAAACTTACCTTGGTTTTTAAATATATTTTTAAAAGAAGCTAAAAATCTTAATGTTTCTTGGCACATCCATTCTACAGTACCTAAAGACAAAATGTCAAAAATTGAAACATTTTTTAAGACCTTTCAAGACTTGTATAAATTACAAACAGATTCAATAGTTAATCTGAGGCTGATATTTAAAGGTGGTAAGTATTTAACTTTTTTATATATATGTTCCTATGTACTTGTAGGGAACAAGTTATATTTCATATACATATGGAAGATTTATTAAAGACTAGTGGTCCCTCGCAATTGCACTTGCACTTAACATAGGGCTTTTATACAAACTTCCAATCTGCGTTTTACCTTCTTAGCATGTACAATTTAAAACTCCTAGCACTTGTAGTTTCTGAGATTTTCTGATGAGTGTCTAAATGACCTTTCACTTTAATATGTAGATTACAATAATAACTTTACAATTTTTTAGTATACACACTATAATATCAAGAATTAGGAAAACAAAATTTTTCTTTATAATATTAAATTAAGATTAAACATTACAAAACACCTCAAGTTATTTGTTTTACAGTTGTTACTATATTAGTGATAGATATGCATAAATAACTACATTAATACACCTTTATTAAAATGATTAAAACTTTTCGTTTACAGATTCGGCTGAGTCAGAATTAAAACTTTCAAGCCTTGGTGTTCCAGTTCTTGGCACTGTAAACATAATAAGATACTTGTGTCTCACATATCTTAATATTGTATCGTATGATTATCAAAATTATGAAGTTGATAGCTTTCTAGATGTTTGCTATGAAATTGAAAATGCTTCAGATAAAAACAAACAAGCTTTAATTCCTAAATTATTTACAAAGACTAAAAACTGGATTTTCAACACAAATTTTTCAGTAGTTGATTTGGCAGTTTTTAATATAATCAAACAGATGCCATATGGTCACAAGTATGTTCCAGAAAAATGGTTAAGTAACTGCGAAAACATTATCCTATAGACAATTAATATCATAAATATTTAATTTAAAACATAGAATCTTTTTGCTAAATGTTTGTAAACACATAACTTAGTAAACTTTATGTTTTAAAAAATAAGAACTGTTTTTTTTATTTTGAAATAAAATATATTATTTAACAAAACATATTAAAAAATACTTTCCTTACATTACCACAATGAAAAATTACACTTTTAATGTTTATAAAATAAAGGAAATTATAAAACATATAATGTAAATATAAGGAAAATATTTTTGACCATTGTTTCTAATTTCCTTTAGTATTATTTTATTCAATTTAGCAGAAAATAATACAAAAGAAGTAATATTTTTAGAATAAGCAATAACAAGTGCTGACTACACTAAAGTCACGAACCAATCAAAATACTGGAACATAAACCTTTTAAGATTAAGCCTATTATACCTCGATTCACGGAATTGTGTTGGTCTGAATACGAGGCGATTCTGAACTCGCGAAATGTAATATTCAATGCTTTAGTCTTATTTACTTTAAACAAGTCTTAAACATTGAATGTATAGATTATTATTATAACTGCTATTAATTATTAATTTAAACATATTTATTTGGTATATATAATTATATAGGAAGTATTTATTTAAAAGAAGAAAGTCTATAAACAACTGTCCTGGTGCCTAATTTACTGTTTGGCACGACGTAATGCGCATAGTTCAGATGGTTTGAACACTTAAGTGAATCGAGGTATCAAAGAGTATATAATCACTACTTTAGTATACTATATAAAACGTAGTGATTATATACTCTTTGATACTATAGTGGAATCTAGCTTTACAAAATAACATAACTGGATAAGGCCACGAATAGTTGTACGTTTTTCAAATTGTACGTAATTCTATTTTTAAATAAAGATTGAACAGCTATTTAATCTTTATATCCTATGCTTCTTTTACGTTGTTAATCGTAAATAATTGTGTTTTCAAATAAGCGTGTCACTGGAGTATTACAAATAAAATTTATAAAATATATTTTAACTTTGTCGATATTTTTATTTATTTGTATGAAATTTTTTCACCCTTAAGCATTTCTCTTCAACAACTCTTATCAAGTGATCTAACGCGTTTATAAAAACTACTCAGGAATTTCAATGTGTACAAAGCTTCGTAAAAGATTCCAGTCTGTTCAATTAGCCATTTCAATAAAAGGTCAAAGACATGTAATCTTCAAAAAGAGGGAGTTATATTTCATACGTATTTTTTTTTACTTAATTCACTGTTTCTATTAAAATTGTGATTAAATATTATCGGAAAGAATATTCGAGATCATGACTAATAAGATTAGTCGAATACAAAACGTCGAAAATTGATTCCTGAGTATTTTTCATAAACGCGTTAGATAATTTTACTATAAATTTTGCTGAGCAGAAATGTCGTGTAGGGCGCGACCCAATGCGTAATGGTCTATGGACTCTATGGCTAAAAGATTCAAATATTACCAGATTACTTCGTTAGCTTGTCGTAGGGGTATGATTGACTTTTGTATAAAAAATGCATTCGGAAAATGATAGTACCTACCGATAACAAATACTTCAATTTAATGCACATTCGTGTATACTTCGAAAAAAATACAAATCCCTAGTTTATTTTATATCCCTTCATCTAAAAAATTTAGGTCATCACGCTACTATACCAAGTTTATAGTTAATAAAACATACATTTAAAACCTTGTAAATCTTTCTATTTTTTGTTTTTACACTTGTTTGTTTTTATAAATATGTATTCGCTTAGTCACATTTAAATTTATAAGTTGTGGTCACCTATAATTGGGGGAGAACACATTTTGTAAAATTCCCATTGTTTTACCTTAGATCATCAGGTAAATTAATTTGCTTAACGATCTAAGCTTTTGAATTTTAATTAAATAAGTGAGTATAATATGTTGGATATCCTTTAATAAATTTTTTCTTTGTTTAATTCTAAAGTTTGGATACATCATTGAATTTTTATTCAATGATGTATCCGAACTTTGATGACATTAAAAAAAGTGATTTTGGAACGAGGTTATGTTTACTGGATAATTTTGTCGAGTCAGATTAGATATTTCTGAGATCATAGAATTGTTTCTTTATATTAAAGATATAAGAAAAATGTTGGTAACGCTAAAAACATTACAGCAACAAACTTTTCAAATAGATATTGATCCCGATGAAACAGTCAAAGCATTGAAGCTTAAAATTGAAGTCGAAAAAGGTAAAGATTATGTAGCAGACCATCAAAAACTTATTTATGCAGGTAAAATTCTTCTTGATGACAATAAACTGCGTACATACAATATAGATGAAAAAAAATTCATCGTTATAATGGTAACTAAACCTAAAACTTCGGATAATCAACAAGCATCATCGACTTCGGCGCCAGAGGCCGGAGAAAGTGCTTCAACGGAAAGTGGTGATGGTAAGGATAAAATCGTCGAGGAAAAACCAAAACCTACATCTGAAAATGAACCTGAACGTGCTTCTGAACCCCCGATTCAATCTAGTGAACTTGATTTTGAATCTACAGTTCAAAGTATTATGGATATGGGATATAACAGACAACAAGTTGAACAAGCACTTCGCGCATCGTTCAATAATCGTGAAAGAGCTGTGGAATACCTTATAACAGGCATTCCAGAGGAATTGCTCCAAGAACAAGAGGCTGAAGAAAGTTCTGATGATGATCCATTAGGGTTTCTTCGTGATCAACCCCAATTTCAACAAATGCGAGCAGTAATTCAACAGAATCCCAATTTACTTAACACTGTGCTCCAACAAATTGGCCAAACTAATCCAGCTCTTTTGCAAGCCATAAGTCAGCATCAGCAGGCATTTGTAAGGATGCTTAATGAGCCAGTAAATACTCCACCAGCCACTGCCGCTGCCGCCACCGCTGCCGCCGCTGCTGTAGCAGCAGATGAAGTTTCTGCTGATAATCAACTTCCACCACAATCACAAAATGTTATTCAAATTTCACCTCAGGATAAAGAGGCTATTGAACGATTAAAAGCATTGGGTTTTCCAGAACATATGGTTATACAAGCATATTTTGCTTGTGAAAAAAATGAAAACCTTGCAGCCAATTTTCTACTGTCTCAAAACTTTGATGATTAAAGTAAATAAAGATATAAACTTCTTACATTGAATATGGAAAACAAAGTAACAGTATAATGTATACTGTATTTTAAGTAAACAGCCTAATAGTTCTAACCTTCTGCTTTGTACATTTCCTTCACGTGTAATTGTGCACTAAAATTCAAAAGATTTTGTCATGAGAAAACCATCTAAAAATAGATATCTTATTGTACGACTTATTCAACTCTTTAAATAAAGAAGTTGTTGTTATCTTCGTTTTCTGAATATTATTTTTACATACTCCTTACATACTCTACTTTACATACTCCTTAATCCTTTTTATCCAACTTCCCAAAAAAGAGTGGAGTTTCTCAATTTGAGCCTTTTATTATGTACATTCACTGATTACTTTGCCAATCGTGGGCCGATATTTGAAATTTCTTTTTGTGTGTGAAAGGGTATACTTCCGTTTTGGCCCCATTGTCATCGGGTCAGGATCTGGTGCCGGGATTCTGAAGAAATTTAGGAAACTTTAAATATTATGCGCACAGCTATACCAATGTAAGTATTTTTTGTAGTAACTCATGCTTTTGTTCTCGAATGCAACATTTGGTGACGTGGAACTTATGATGAAGACCACAGATGGCTACCATCTTTTTTGGGTTGTGATTTGATTTCGATACTGTAATTGATAAGCAATTTATGTTCATAATAATGCATATGGTGGTGCTACACTAAAGGAAGGCAATAAAATAAAAGCAATATTTGTAAATGAAGTTGAATTGAATAAGTAGTTGAGTAGTTGTTATATACATATAATTTTCGTAAATTTTTACATTTTTAAACGTATTAAGACCGATTTCATCATCATCGGGGGGGTCATGTTCCCTGTGACCCCTCCTTCAGACCGTGCCTGGCAGCATCCTCAAAAGAATCTAATTACAGCTCTTCGTAACAGTTTCAATGAATAAGTTGTCAGGGGTGTTTACATTTCATATCTTGATTGTTATTGTGTTCGACACTCTTGTGTTAGTAACTTTTAGAGGCTAGCACGTTACGTAGTAGGTAGTCCCACCCTCGCCTAGTTGCTAACTCAGCAACGAAAAGGAACTGTATTTTAAACATATTCATAACCATAATGAATTCTCCGTGGATGGTCATTAATCTATCAATGTATCGATTTTTAATGATATTTTTTAATGTATCTAGTATATTAGTAGGTAATCAAACCAATTGTGTAATGTTCGGATTGTTCTATATCTTTTATAACAACCCAAGTTAAAGATGGTGTTCAGTAATATATTTTTGTGTATCAAAAGTTTCTTCGTTGTAGCCTTTTAATATACCACTAGTTGTGTTACTTGACTGCGAATCATTTACAGTAAGGTGAGTGGGAGGAAGATCGAAGAGTTTTTTGAACAGACAGGTAGTGTTGACTTCGAAACCTTGTAGAACAAAATGTACTGTACGTACTATAAAAATATTTTTAAGAGTAAAGAACAAAGAGTGTATTTTGATAACATCTTCTTAAATGCGTTCTAAAGCAGAAAAAAAAAAGTAAAATTTTGAGTTAATGAGAAAAACACAGGGGAAGATGGGAAAGTGACGGGGGGATCGAAAAAAATTCTAAAATCTTTCATATGAGTTTTAGAAGTAGTTGAAGGCCACTAAGCTATAACTTGGTGCCCGTATAACTTAGACATGTCTTTAGTGTCTCAATACCTTCAGGAAACAAAGATATTACAATTTCTATCTTACCCCTTCCCCCCATCGGGTGAAGAAGAAAAGAGAGCTTCTCAAACTTTTCATCAGAAAATATAATTTAATTTACAATGCTCAAGCAAAACTAAAACTTCGAGTAGACAGTTAAATCCGACAGAAGGAATTAATCTCCTCTGATTATATAATCAACAATTTTTAATTAAATGGTTTTATTTAGCTCACCCCGTTTGTTACATCTTTCTTTAATATAAAGAAAGATGTAAATATTGTTGATTATAATTAGTATTAAAATTATTCGATAATGTTAAGCCGTTCTAAGTAATAACCTTTTCTTCCTTAGTACGCTTTCTATGGCTTTGAGAACATCATCTTAAGTGTAGGACGAGTAGATTTTCGGACGTTAACTAGTTACATGGCATAATTAATCTGTATTAAAAATGTAATAATTGATTAGTCAGTCGGTAGTAGATACACTAAGAAAGCTCATCAACATTTGTTCATCTACTAATGAAATAAAAATAACTGGTCAAGATCGAGTAGGACTCGCGCGCCGAGGGTTCCGTACAATCTTGTAGAAATCTATATAAGACCAACCCTACACTTCGCAAATGTTATACTATGTAAATGTTCTTACTTATTAAAGATGCGCCGAATATTCGTTTGGTATTCGGTATTCGGCGTATTCGGCATCTTTTTTACTATTCGTATTCGGCCGAATTATTCGGCATTGATGCCGAATATATTCGGTCCGATTATATCTATTTTGTAGACTACACGACATAGTATAGAAATGAAAGACAACTCGTCTTATATAAGATTTATGTGATATTATAAATCAAAGACATTTTATGAAGAATAAGTTGAACAAAAGCTAATAAAACAAAGTAATCAAACTTTAAATCAACATTTGTTTTGAAATCTTCTTCATTTGTATCCTAATCATGCGACGTTTTGAAGCAAAATGATAGCGCGGTGCGCGGGGGTGGCGAGCAGTGCGTTACAGCTCGTTTGTCATCTAGCTAGCAGAAACATGTAGCGTACATGTTAGAACATGTTTACGCGGCAAAACAATAAAGTGGTAAATCAAATAATTCGGCCGAATATTCGGTTCGGTAAAGGTTAAGCCGAATAGTATTCGGTATTCAGTTATTCGGTGAAGTGACTATTCGGCGCATCTCTATTACTTATAGCCAAAGTGCACATTTGCGAGAAAAATTAGTCATCAAATCATATTCATTAGTTTATGTCCTGATAAAGTAGTCAAGACGTTTAGACGATATCGATTTTTAAATTAATAAGTAATACTGAAAAGGGTGTGCAAGGTTGAAGATATTCAACGGATGAATAAAATATATGAATAAAAAAAGGATTTTTTCCTTTCATCTTTAAACTATAAAAGAATAAGTATTTATTTTATATAAAATTTTCTTTATTGTACATGAAAATTGCAGTTTTTTGTTTTTTAGGAGGTTCTGCAAAGGACTGCCATAACTTATGCTAATGAATAAGGTGCTTTAATATATAGAAAAAGATGTATGTATGAAGAATGATAATAAATATACGGGCTTTTGGGACCTTCAGACTATGCTTATATCTAATATTTTTATAACTAAACGCTCTAGAAATTTTAACATGTAAGGTATTTTTTAATATTTTTGAAAATACTGCTTAAAATCTACTTATAAAATAAAATTATTACGAAAGAAGACAGCCCTATGTTATTACAGAAGTCTTTAAACATTTTTGCCCTGTAGACCATGTGCCGACGTTTTTTTTTTGTTTTGGTTAAATATACAAACACTTGAAAAATATAAAGCTAAGTCTTCCGGGTATCACAATCACAAACGATTTTTGCCCATACGCGCATTGCAGCAAAGTAAGCGATAAAGTTACAAAAAGCTGTAAATCGACTACGGAAGTAGGATTTGATTAACCGAGTATTGTAATTAATAAAATGCGCAGTACGTAGTGTCGACTATGCAGTCTCACTTAGCTTCTTTGTAAACAATTGAAATGTTTGTTTACTTATTATAGATACGATAAAAAATAGAGTGATTCATGAAGATGATATTGTTATCTCTGGGGTTTTAGACACTAACTCTTTGTAATTATCAATATATTTGTGAGAGTAAAGACGAGCGATCTATCCTTGAGAGATAGAGTGCGTACTGCCGATATATAATAATGACTAACTGATCAACGAGCTACCATAGACAAAATACAGTATTAATTACTTTAATGATATATTCCTAACAGATATTTCTTAACTGGAAATATTTCTTAAAAGCACTGCATTTAGGGAATTTCTCTAGCTCTCATTGTTTTAGATAACTTAATAGATCACTCTGTATATCTTTTATATAACTCAAAAACGACTGAACCGATATTTATGATCTTTGATTTTCGTTGAACGAGGGATCGAACCCTACTGTGTACTTCAGTCAGTTACAGTAACCATTGCGTAAACCTGTCTGTCAGTGTAAAATGTATATTCTGAATGTTTTTGAACTACAGCAATAATTTATTGTGTATTTTTATTATTTCTACCTGTCGATTATTTTTTTTTTACTTAATGTTGAATGTTTTTTTGTTTTTAAAATTAGCTAATTAGTACTTATCTATCTTTTGCGTAGATATGTCCGCTACATTGCAGGACCATCCATGTTGCACAGCAAACTCTTCGTATTTTATCCTCCTAACATTATTGAAACGACAGTCTGTATAAATGAAAATTTTTATCTACGGAAAATGATTACAACTTTGATTATATTTATTTTTCATAAGGACTATTACCGTGTTATAAATAAACCGCAAACCGTAACTTCGTTTTAGTGCGCGTCCGACTCTCACGTGAAGGGTTCCGAATCTTTGTACAAAATATATAATGTTTTTTAATTGGGCCATGAGACAAAATAATCGAATCATTTTAAAATTTTGACATTAATTAAAAAAAGGGGAAAGACAGGAGACAGACACAAAAAAAAAATTTCTAGCAAAATTTGACAGTAGTAATTGAATCTAAAATTCACCTTTACTTCACTTTACTAGTGAATTAATGTCTTGCAAATATTTTTGAATTTAATCTTGCTCGACTATATTCAATTCAATTCTTTGAAATGAAACTATTTTAAACGGATTTAAATCGCGTATATTAATTATTTTTATCATCCCGACGTTTCGAGCACTTTGCAGCGTTCGTGGTCACGGGTAGACTAAGGTGACATTTGTCTATTTGAGATTTGAGAAAAATATTATTTACAACTACCGCCAACGGTTTCTTAAATGATATCTTGAATAACGTTCCGGTTGCACGCAGAAGGCACTAACTGTATCTTTTGGTCTGGCAGTCTGTTGGACTTGGGATTTTAAATTTTTAATAAGCGGATCCCAGGTGTTTGAAAGTCTCCAACCATCTTCTCTATTGAAGTTCGGATGTTTTTGAATTTCAATAGCCTCGCGTATCATTCTAGGAATGAATCTGTGTTCTCTAGCGAGGATCTGTGGTTTATCAAATCGGATAAAATGGTTAGGTTTATCCAAGGCATGTTCACAAACTGCAGACTTTGAAGAACGCCTATTCTTGACATCTCCTATGTGTTCCTTGACCCTAGTACCGATGCTTCTTTTTGTTTGGCCTATGTAAGATAAACCACACTCACATTCGAGTTTGTATACTCCCGCAGTCTGTAAAGGAATATTACTCTTGATAGGTCTCAAGAACTGGCTCACTTTCTTATGAGGCTTGTAGATAGTTTTAATCGAAGCTCGCTTCAAGATGTTGCCAATTCTGTCTGTAACTCCCTTCACATATGGTAGAAATGCAGGTTGTCGCTCAACTGTGGGTGGCTTGATACGGCTTCTACGATGCTGGCGAGGCACGGGCATTTATATCTTGTCTATTTGAGATTTGAGAAATAATATTTTTCTCAAATGTCACCTTAGTCTACCCGTGACCACGAACGCTGCAAAGTGCTCGAAACGTCGGGATGATAAAAATAATTAATATACGCGATTTAAATCCGTTTAAAATAGTTTCATTTCAATGAATAATAATCGCGAAAATCTAAGACAATTCAATTCTTTTTTTAATCGATTATATTGTTTATAAAAATATTGGTAAAAGAAATTTAGCGTATTCTCACATCCTTCTATCTATGGAAGCCCTCTTCTTACGTAATAATTGTATACTTATTGTAATTATCCGTTTCGCTAATGGTGACATTAACCAGAGGAAATTATTCATACAGCCAAAAATACTTTAGAATTTTTTTCATGTTGATCCACCAGTTTAAAAAATTTGAAAAATTCATGAGTATAGAGGGGTGGAGGTTTAAAGACATTATCCGACATGAAAAAGTGAGTGATACTTTTAAAAAACGCGTTAATAAATTCATATGAATTTTATTTATTTCGCTAAAAATCGGCTGTTTATCTGATTATTGAGAAAAAAAAATCTAAAACTGCTTGACAAAAAGAGCTGAGAATTTGACTGAATGATTTTTATTTAGTAAATAAAATAATCCCCCTAGTTGCATTAAAAAAAGCCGCGGGGGCAGATTTCCTATCTAAAACCGGCTATACCCTTTGATACTTTTTTAATATTGATATGTTTCATCATATATGTACAATTACATATGCATACGCTTCATTGTTGTAAATTATGAATATTGTAGACGTTTTGGTGTAATATCGCTTTTTTTCAATTTGTAGATATATACCAGAAACCAAAGTAAACAACATAATGATACATCAAAACAGTTAATATTATTAATATTTATAAATAGCATAAGTTAACATAAAAAGCTATGTCGGTATAAACTTTATTCATTTTAAATTTAAAGGCACTTTTCACAATGTCTTACATTAATTTTATCACTTGCCATGGTAGACATGTTTTAACATAATAAACGACTGTTATAATAACAATAACTTCGAATTAAGATAAAAATAATATAATAAAATACAACTATTTTAACACTATACACATATCAATCATGGCAAATGATAGCTTATAAAAATCTTATTTTAACTCTCAAAAGTCAACTAAATTTACCCTTCCACAAAAATATTTTTTACATTTTTCGTGAACCGAAATGATGTATAAATCAATAA
This sequence comes from Hypolimnas misippus, assembly GCA_037950945.1. Lineage (NCBI taxonomy): Eukaryota > Metazoa > Arthropoda > Insecta > Lepidoptera > Nymphalidae > Hypolimnas > Hypolimnas misippus. Next base: position 7,695,072 of record JBBEEQ010000024.1, read on the forward strand.
TATGTATAAGGATTTTATTTATCAGCATAATTGAGAATTCTTTTGGATGATATGCAACATCAGCTTCTGTTCACAAATACATATGTATATACACAAAATAATTGAAACTTTAAAATACACTATACATAAAATCTATACTATCTATACATAATGTACATCTCTTTCCATTTCAATTTATATTTCTTTCATAAAGGACTGAATAACGGTACTTTGCTAAAACTGTACATTGCAATTTTGTTATTGCACAAAAAACTAAACATTAACTTTGGCTTATCCATTACAAACACCCCTGTATGGTGTAAAGAATACCTAAGCAACTACTATAGTTTCATTTATAATTACAATGTGTAAACTCTATCACTTCCTCTTGCCCCCCCATCACAGAAAAATATGACAATGTAAATTGTGTTATATCTTTAAAGAGTAACAATAAACAGAAAAATTATTTTAATAATAAGAGCAGTTTTTAAAAAATGAATATATACAATTATAATAAATTGAGAAGAATATAGTAAATGGCACAGTGTCCAGTCAATGGTAGTTCCTTTCTTGTTGCTTGTTAAACTCTTGTATAGTACAAAATAACATAAATTAAGAAATTATACAAAATGATAACTTACAATTTTCATTATTCAAAATTGCACTAAACGTATTTTCAAACATATGTCTAGAAATATGATGTCCAAGATTTGATTTAGAATGATGATTACAAAAGAAAATAAACAGAGTATTTTAAAAATTATTTTTTCTATGTTACTTATAATTTTTGTATAATATGTTACAAATTGCTATAAAATACCTTTCTGTATAACTGGTAACATTATAAAAAATAACAAAAGTTAAATGTTAAAATGTGAAATCAATGCATACAACTATTTTTTACTTAAGAGTTATATAAAAATCTTCACATAAAATAATAGTTGAAGTGAATTAAAACTTCAGATTTATTTTTATTTTTAGTTAAAACTTATGTATTACTTGCACACTCCTGCAAAAGATTAATTAAATATTTGATATCCTTACATACCTGCTTTTAAAAATAAATGAATCTGTATTTTATTAAACTAATTTCATAATTAAATAAATCATTTTTTGTTACATTTCAAGGACCTAAAGACTCTACTTAATCATGCAAATAAAGCAATAGAGTTCTTTATATTTTTGTCCCATATAATTTTCTTAAATGAAAAGTTTGATTTCTTGATATATTTTGTGAAAGTTTATAGACTAGTATATAAATTAACCGAATCCATACAAATATGTATAGATTAAAATATTTAGTGCATTTATAGCACAACATTGTGCAAAATTTGATTAATCTGGATTATCCACTTAATGTATGAATTGAAAGCTATAAATTATTTGTATTTATGTCGTTAATTAATTTGTAACAAATATAATAAGCTAATTTTTGGTTATAAAATCATTAATTTCAACAATGATGAAATTGCTTATTTAAGCGATTAAAAATATACATAAATCCATAACAAGTTTATATCATATTAAAAAAAAAAAATGTACTCGGCCATTAAATTCTGCAGCATGGTAAATTAAATTTGAAACTGCATATGAATTTCTAGTCTAAGAATGTTTGGTCAATATTCTTATTTTTAATTTACTTCAACCATCATTTCTTAATTTTTGACAATACAACTATCAGTAAAAATGCTACTGATAATTCTATTTGTTAAAGTAATGTGAATTTCAAACGACACTGTACACAAACTGTCAGATGCAGTTGAAAAATATTATGTTAGTGTAATAGTATGTTAAAATGGTTTTTGTCAAAAATCAACTTTTTACTTTTAAGAAATTTATAATTATGACATCTTTTCAGTCCACCTCGGCACTTTAACCTGGACGAAACCAAGTGTGTACTCTGATTGCAGTACAATTTCGAAAAATATGTGTGCCTCTAGGCTCTTACCGGCAGGGCAGCGGCACACCTGGTTAGCCGGCTGGACCTCATTCTGTTTTTTGCTGGCAATATAGTTCTTTTAGTGATTTTAGCTCTTCTATAAGTGCTTTATTTTGATTTTCTAACACTGCAACTCGATTTTCAAGACATTTTATGTATTCTTTTTTCTTACGTCTACATTCTCTTGCTGCTTCTCGATTTTTTAGTAGTCGTAATTCACGTTTTCGTGTTTGATCTTCTAGAATTGGCCCTGTAATTATAGTACGATTTATTCAAGGCTTTTCTTAACAATGTGTATTATTTCAATATTTCTTCATAGAAAATTGGCAATTATAAATAAATTCTAACCCGGAACATAGAATTGTCCATCTTGATTAGGAGCATATTGCACTATCGCACCACCTCCAGTTGCACCCGATACAGCCAATGTATGCAAACCGCTCTCAGTCTGCAAGGCACCAGCTGGAATCACTACAAATACAACCTCATTTAAAATCTAAAATGAACAGGACAACAAAAAAAAACTTACGGTACAAATGGCGTCAAAGTGTTACAAAATGTAAACTTTTTCTCGTTTAACTTTTGTATTACACAAATTATGTGAGATATAAAGATTGTGCTAATTTTTAAAAATCTTAGTCAATTTATATTTTATTGATATCGTGATTTAAAATCTCATTGGTATTACGTGATATAGTTAAAACATTCATATTAGTTATTAAACTTTTACTAAGTACACAAATACATTTTAAACTAAAACAATGAATAATAATACTATTATTTTGTACTAATTATTATTTATATATTATGTTTTACCTATGTATTTGCGTTTAAGCTTGTTTGTTATATGTACCTAACATCTTGATCTACCCAATATTATTCATTCGACATTAATACAAACATGACGTCATCCCCTTCTAGCTTTCGTCGATTACGTCACCCTTCTGACAAAGGATAAATTATGGTCGATGTTTCGAAATAATTTGTAAAAACTTTTTTGTAAGAAAAGTTAATTCTTATGTAACATTGTATTTTATGTTGAAATTTATGTTCTATACTGATATATAAAACGAAAAAAAAAAAGTTTTTTATATGCAGTAATAAAAGAATCTGCGGATTTTAATTTTTTTTTAATTTTATAGCCTGTTTATTAAAGAGGGTACAGGCAACTAAATATCAAGCTTTGATTCACATGAAAAGAGCAATAACTATAAATTTAGTGATATAATAATAAAAAGATATCAAAATATAAATGCATTTATGAACTACAAGAAAAAAAATTGTAATTATAAACTTAACTGATATATCACTGAATAATGTGAGTTTGAAATATAATAATTAATGTAAATTATTATAATGCTTAGTAATTAATAATATATAATCATATATCAACACAAGTAGCGTAAATAGACCATTTGAAAAAATAAAGAAAAATAATAAAATTATGCTTATTTATATAGACTCAAATGATGGCTGAATACAAAGTTTGTATAGTAGAAATTGGTACAATATTTGAAAAGCCAATGTTATGAGCCATAGAACATAAAGGCAAATAATTATGATGACTAACAGGTTAGTGACACATGTTGCACACAAAACAAAGGTGTCAGCTGCAGCACATTTAACTAACCTGGAGCAAATGATAAAGAAGGTGACAGCGACACTTCACTTTCCAATCCTGCTTTAGTTCCCATGCGATTGTCTGTAATTATTATCATTACCTTACATGTGGGTAGCCACACAAATAATTTAAATCTGCCATTGATCCTATTTTCATATTGTATGACCATAATTATTTAATGTTATACAACTATCATAACAATGACTATCATATTACTAAGTAAAAATTTTAATGTTGTACAATACTTTAAAAAATATTCTTTTAGTCATTTCTACATGTAAAATACAATTAAGATATCTCAATTTTGTGTATAAAAATTATTATTTAAAAAAGCACATTCCTTATATCTTCTTTAATCACATTTTATGTTGACTAATATATACCATTGTACCACATTAACGCTGTGATGTTTAAGTTCTCACTATATAAACATACCAGCAATCTCAGCTCCACCAAGGTCATTTAGAATTTTTCTATATGAAGGACGTCGAGTTAACATTTCTCTGTATTTTCTTTTGGGACTTTCATCATCACTACAACTTTCATCGCTACATGATTGTCCTTGTGTACTCACTACTGTGTTTGGCTCAGGTTTTATCTATTTAAAAAAAATAACACTGAATATAACATGTGTATTAAATTATGTCTTATTAGAATGTACACTCCAAAATAGTTCTAACCTGTAATGTTTGCAAAGTTCCTTGGGTAGTGTGTATAACAGAGCTAGGTTTGCTAACCAATATAACATTTCCCTTAGGTAACTGCACTGTCTGTATATTAGATGCTGTCTGTATAACAGACTGTTGATTAGGTTGTATAACTGATTGGACCTGTAATCAAACATTGACATTTCCAACATTATCACTAGAAGTATGTTTATTTACTTTTATTAAAACGCGGCGCACTATTAAATAATACGAGTACTTGATTAGTTCACTACTATAGGTCTAAAAAGCACATACTAAGCAGAAAAAAAATATTGTTATCAATGTTGACAGCTACATGTGTGATAATTATCAAAATAAACACCTGTGCTGACGGTGCTTGGGTCGGCAACGTAAGTTGCACAATACTGGTAACGACGACATGAGGCGTGGTGCTGGCCGAAGAAGCTGCACTCGCCAAAGGATCTGTGACGCCTGATGCGCCAGAGGTGCCGTTCTCCTCCACCATTCCGTCCATGCCCACTATGCTCACCTAAAATATTCAAGGTCACCATTCTGTGTATTCCTTGAACTTCAGATACACTAAACTTGTTAAACAATTCGTCGTTATTATTATCTGGCTCGGTTATAGAAACACTTGATAGAGGCATTCTAAAAGGGAATCATCGCGTCATTGCAAGGAAATTTTCCTATTGCGTCTATTAGCTTATACGCAAAATATTTTTCGAGCCTTAAGGTCGTGTATATTTAACATAGTTAAATAGCAACGTATAGAATAACCATATTTAACAACCCAAATGTAAGCGACCGTGACAGACCGCAAGATGTCTTCAGTACGAGCACTCACCAGTTACGTATTCCTCGTCACCGTATATGCTGCGTCCGGAGTGGGCGAACGGGACGGTACGTAGTAGCCACGTCAACTGCGAGAAGACTCGTCACTGGCGGAGACCTATGATCTTGTATGCGTCATAACAATATGGCCGAAAGGCGAATATTGTCAGACGCATGCGCTCTTTGCTAATAGTAATAAATTCATAGTTAAGTTTGACAACAGGAAGTAGAAACTTCAAAATATTATTCTTATAGACATCATGAATTAATGAACGAATGAATGAAAAAGAAGACTACAAATGCGTCGAAAAAGTGTTTAAGAACTGGCAAGCATAGTTATTAACGTATACCTCTATTCACATGTGTGAATACGAAGCGAGTCCGAACTCGGGTATGGTAAAACGTTGTGATTATATACTCTTTGGGGCATGGTACAATCAAATAAACAAGACTTAATTAATTAAGACATTGAATGTATAATATAATATTGTTATAAACTTATTAAATAGTCTTAAACGTTATAAGACATTCATAATTTATTTAACATTACTAGACTTATTTGGTAAAGAATAGATAAAACAAGAGCAGTAATTAAATGAAATTTGGTTAGTAATTAAATATTAAAGCAGCACTAAATTAAATGAAAATTACAAAATAAGCAGTTTATTTTAGTTATTGTTAGTTTGAAAAGAACGAATCCATTAATATCGAATACAATAATTATTTATTGATATATTTATTGTTTTAAAGTAGTAATATTATTGTTTGTTTCGAAAATTTATTTATGACTAGCTACGCCCGTGAGTTTATTCGCATGAACTACAGGATATCTGGCATGTCTCATGGAAAGCAAGGCTGTAGTCTGCAGTGCCTTTCAAAAAGGAGGAAAATAAACAAAATTTCTGAAATGAACGTAGCTTAAGTTACTCTTTATAATATTAGGTTGAAAGTCCCAATAAAATTGGTCCAGCCGTTTTAGATCAGATTAAAACAGACTGACAAATAAAAATTGCAAAAATTCATGCCACCTCAAAGGTAAGTACCGCATATAATTTCATGTACAATGACAAAATATATTTTAATTTTATTCATTTGTATGGATATTATTGGTTGATATTATTTTAGGTTAAAAAAACTTATCCATCAACATCGAACAGGATAATTGTTTATGATGATATGTTGTATTTAATTTGTATTATTATTGTTTTTGCCGATAATTTACTTTAGTTTTATTTTACAATATTTTACGTTATAAATTAGAACCATGCCGTTTGAGTATTTCTACTTCCAATTTATTTATTTTTTACTGATCAGTTTTTTACGGTTATTCTATACAGTACTCATTAGTTAATAAACTAAATTCTAGTATTTTTTTACTAATCGAAAGTGCAAATTAAAACTGGCGCGTTAGATATAATAGATAGTATCTGGATAACCGAAATTTGCTCGGTATTTTTTAACGCCTGTATATATCATAGAAATATTATTAGTAGCAGTTTTTTATTGCCTTAAAACACGGATAAAATCTGGACACTAATTTCATGAAAATTATTGGAGTAGTTTCTGTGACTCAGATTATATGTACATGTAAACAAGCTCGTTTAAATGTATTACATAAAAAGGAAAACATGTTCCTGCAGGGTTTCTTAAAATTTTTGTAGTGCCTTTATGTTTTGAATAATTTTATACCTTATCATCGATTTAACCGGAAGTTTTAAGTGACAGTGACGTGTGAAGATGGCAGTGACATTTATTAGTTTTTAAATTTAATATTTTTTATTTTACATAATAACTACATAGTTGTTGTATTTTTCTGTCCGAAGCGAATTATAAACATTATGTTGTAATATTTAAAAAATAAAATATGATAAGTTTTAATATTAAAGCGAAATAATGTCTTCAACTTTATATGAAAAAATCATTAATAAAGAGGGCTCCAGACCCTACAAATGTTGCGAATATGCTAGTAAAGTTTCTATAAATCTAAATCACTTTAGACGAGATGGCAGATTTTGTGATATAGATCTCATATCTGGGAAAACAAAAGTTAGGGTAAGAACTTTAATTTTCTCAAAATACATAAAGAAATTCTGTCTGACTCATCAATATGTAGAACATCTTCTCTTTCTCATACATGCATATTGTATTAGTTAATATCTATATACTGCATCATTGTCGAATTTTAATATTCTTGAGGAATAATAAAAAATTTAAGTTTTAATAAACAATGTCCATTAAATGAGAACAGAAACAATAAGCATATTACTATTATTTTATAGAAAAATATGAATTAAGACAAATGTAAAGAATGTACACTAATTTGTTTAAAAGTAGGACAGAAGTACAGATATGATTTTAATGAAAGTTCTAATTATAACTGTATTATGAAAACTTAATATACATTTATTGATGAAAGGAGGCTACTGTAACTGACTTTTTTGTTTAGGCACATCGTGTGGTATTGGCTGCAAGTTGTGAATATTTTGATGCCATGTTTAATGTAGGCTTAGAAGAAAGTCAAAAGGGCCGTGTGGTGCTTCCTAGTGTTCCACCAGGCATACTTCCAATGATTATTGATTTTATATACACTGGTAACACCTTGTTTTATATTACCAATTTACATTACATTATTTTCTCAAAATATATTTTGGAATTAATATTCTGAAACAGGTGAAATAGAGATTGATAAGGCCACAGTGCAGCACCTTATGATAGCAGCTGATATGTTTCAACTTAGAGAGCTAGTAATTGGTTGTGGTGAATTTTTAAAAAGAGAGCTACATCCCTCAAATGCTCTTGGGATATTCAGGTAAAATTCTTTCTTCTGTCCAAACTTATATATATATATATATATATATATATATATATATATATATATATATATATATATTATATTAATGAAGATTTTACTATGTGGGATGATGAGTATCTACAAATTAATAATTCTTTTTTAAATTAAGGGACCATTGGTCCATTTTTGGACTCCTTTGTAATGTTTGTAAAAAATATAATTTGTTGATGAAAAAGCTTAACAGACACATATTTGCATTTATACAATTTTTTTCATATTTAAAGGTTTGCAGAAACCCACAACTGTACAGAATTAGCTGAAGAAGCTTTAACGCATGCTCAGGCTAACTGGAATTTGGTTGCGAATGGAGATGAGTTATTAGAGTTACCTCTACAACAACTCATTACACTATTGTCATCGGAACAACTCAAAGTGGATAATGAAGCTCAGGTATTACGTATGAATAATTTTGTTATTGAATTAATAAGATATATTAATTATTTAGACGCATCAGTGTACATCAGTGTCATCAATTTTTGTACAGGAAATCTTATGTGTTCATTATGTAACTGTGATGCTATAAGTATAATGTTTGTCATTTGGTTGTGAATTAGCTCATTAGTACTGTGTTCATCTAATCATAAATATCATACTAACATTATAATTAATAATTAAATAAAAAATAAAATAATTCAAATTCATAATTTCAATTTACAAATTATGAATTTATACTTTTGATACTATAATTCTTTAAAAACTCAATAAAAACATAATTTTTTATAGTTTATATTTTCTCTACTGTCGGTCCTCATTGATTGCCTATTCCTAAATAATGCCATGATATGCCTATTATTATTGATATTGAATAAACAAAGGTATAATGTTTTTTACAAGACTTTTATAAAAAGCAAACAACCTCAAGGGCAAAATTTTATTATTATTTTTTGTTTACTTCACTGACACTTATTACTTATTCTAGTTATTTTGTTTTGAATATAATATAAAAGAAAATTACTGAGCTAATTTTGATGAAATTTCTATGGACCCAATCTGGGTGTATATTACACAGCAAAAAAAAAATTACCAAATCGGTTAAGCCATTTTTTGTTTAATCATGGAACATACCAAAAAAAGCCCCAGATAAACTACAAACCTTCCCTGTTTTGAAATTGGTTAATAAAATAATATATTTAATGTTTGCTCAGGTACTATACCCAGCATTAAAATGGCTCGAATATGATCCCGCAAACAGAAGACGTCACTGTTTCGAAGTTTTAAGTCATGTTAGATTACCGCTTATTTCACCACAAATTTTGGATGATGCAATTAAAACAGTACAAGATCCTTCTATAGTTGTGGCTCTGAAAACAGTCAGAGTCGATATGGTAAGTCACAAACAAATTTTTTTGCGAATTTCTATTTCTCAATCTATACTAATATTATAAAGCTGCAAAAGTTATTTATTTGAACGCGCTAATCCCAGGAACTACTGGTTCGAATTTAAAAAATATTATTTTGTGTTAGATTTTATAAATGTCAAAATTGAAGTTTATGTCGTTATTCACTCTTTTAGCAGTTTTTAGTGCAATTCGTATTGAATGTATCAAATAGTTGAAAACCTTAATACTATACCAGTGTAATTGTTCGTAGATTCGTGATTTTCGGTTCGGCATGTATTTAGTTAGCAAATACGTCAAGTAAAGACAAGTAGATTATACATGTCTTATAACTGCTAAAAATATGCAACAAGAATATACATTAACGGCCTTACTACAAAAGATTTAAACAGACGTTAAACGCGCGTCTAAGACAGTTTTGAGTTAAACATGCTTTAGACATAGATTAATATACGTTTAATTGAGTTTAATAGATGTTTAAAACCTATTTTTGCTGTCAAATGTAACGTATAACATTTTATCAATAAGTTTTTTTATGAGTGTATTCGCTGTTAAGCAATTTAGATAATATTTTAAGCAATGTTTAAATCTTAAACACTGTTTAGCTAGACACGTGTTCAACATGGTTTTAATGCGTCTTTTGTAGTATGACAGTTAATGTTTTAATTCTTTACTCGACTGTATCAAGCGAGTTAGGACTGGCCTCGTATTCAGTCCAACACACTTATGAGAAGCGAGGTATAGCTGTGTGAATGTGTGAGTGCGTGTCGCAGAAGTCGGGGCGCGGCGCGCTGGTGTCGCTGTCGGCGCAGCCGCGCGCGCGCGCGCGCCGCATGCTGGTGGTGGCGGGCGGCTCGTGCCACGACGCCGCGCCGCACCCGCCGCACGCCGCTGACAACATCCTGTCTTCCGTTCTCAAGTTCGACTTGCACAAGAGGTTCGATTTCATTATACTGTTTTTGAATGAAGTTTCTTAACGCGCGTGTGGTGGAAGGAAACCCAGCGGGAAAAAGTGTTAGATTGACATTTTATTTTTATTAGAAAGAGATGAAAAACGTAAGAGAGAGTTTTCTCGACTTGCTTACACGGCTCCCATTAGGATCTCGTGATCCTGTGTCGGGGTCCTGAAATATGCACAATAGAAATATCCAAACCACAATGAAGATCCGTATGCCCAATATGACGTTGGTTGTTAGCGGAAATCGAAACCGCGACCAGGTAAAGGAACTTCGTTTATATCCTACGACAACTTTCGTTTTGTAATGGGCTCATATGAAGAATTTCTTTATTATAGGAGTTACATTTAAGCTCTCTTAGGAACCATTAAGTCTTTTATCATAAAACAATGTTAGTTAGCTTTATAATAATTAATAATTTTATAATAATTATTATTATTATATTAAACACTGCAGTAAAATTTTTATAATAAATAAATAAATATAAATATTTTTATTAATAAATAAATATAAATATTTACAGAGAGTGGGAGGAGCTGTCGTCCATGTGCATAGCACGTATACAACCAGGCGTTGCGATGTTGGGAGGGCGCGTTTACGCAGTTGGAGGGGAACAGGGTAGCCAGATACTCGCCAATGGCGAAGTGTACGATCCACAGGTAGGTTGTATATGATGCGTTTTGAGTATAAAACTTTGCTAGTTACTACTGTTGATGTTTTAGGGTTCCGTACCTTAAAAGGAAAAACGGAACTCTTATAGTGTCACTTTGTTGTCCGTCTGTCTGTCTGTCTGGCTGTCAACCCTTTTTTCTCAGAAATGCATGGACGTATCATGTTGAAATTATCATATACACAAGTCTGCAATGACTTGCGCCTGTAAAAAAAATTAAAGTTCGAAGTCAACGCAATCAAAAGATAATGAAAAATATGTCGTATATTTTGACGTATATAAGGTACTTCCCATTGACCTAGCACGATGAAAATTGGCAAGAAGTAAGATCTAGTAGTACAAATAAATGTTCGTGTGTCTGTCTTTCAACCTTTTTCTCAGGAACGCGTAAATGTATCAAGTTGTAAATAGATCAAGCGGAAAATATATTAATCTTAGAATTAAAATTTTATGTACTTGTAACAAATCAACATAGAAGTTACCTATGCTCAAAAAAGCAATTTTACAACACTGAGGAGAAATTTGTATCAATACGAAAACATTATAAAGCAGCAAACCTTTATAAACAACGCAATGCAATCTATATATCGCAGCTAACAAAATGATAGCGCGATGTAGTGTACAGCTAACGCCAACATTGTGGTTGTTAGTAATATAATTAGTTATTTATAAATAAACAATTAGTTTTATTCGAATTAAGGTCTACTTATTTTCGTCTTGGCAACACTAATATATATTTTGATTGATAATGTAAACCTAAATATTTTACGAACGTAGTGCAGGGGAAGTGGAGTGTAGTAGAATATAAATATAAATAAAACGAGAATAAAATATAATATAATTTTGTTGTTAATGTCAAAGTCAACAAGTTAGTTCATTGAAAATGTCAAGAGATGGCGCTGGATGTATCCTAAATCGCGCTATAACTTTGATTTTTTGAAAGTATAAGGTGTTTAGTACTTATTGAATAATTATGTTTCCATGATTTGCACCCATTATCTGGTGGTTCAGTGGTTGTAAAACAGTATTTGGGACGTGTTCATATGTGAATAATGGTTGATTATTTTTAAGCGTCTTCTAAAAAAAGGAGTGTTCTCAATTCGACCGCGTTTTTAGTTATTTTTTTATTTCGTGTGTTCGCCGATTACGCTCCCATTTGTTTATAAGTTTGTACGGAACCCTCGGTGCGCGAGTCCCACTCGCACTTGACCAGTTATTTTTTCCTAAGTAGTGTTATTTATTATTTGCACGGGCAAGTAAAAAAATAACATTACTAGTTAGTACCTTTTATTAGATTTAGATTTTTCAACCCCAAAACTATAATTTTTGAATGAATGAAATATACTTTGTATACCAGAAAATACAAATGCATGACAAAATTGAAATGTTCTGAAATTTTCATAGTGTTTTGTGTTTGAAATATTTTTGTATATAGTATATGATATTTTTAGTAATATCTTAATTTGATTGTTATATTTATTTTTTGTTTTGTTTAAACTTTAATTTAAATGTATATAAAAAATATGAATTTTTCTCCATTTTCCACTTTGTTGTGGTGCTTGTGTTTAGTTTGAAATAAAATTAATGCCTCACTGCTTTACTAATTTTTATTTCCTATTGTTATATGTATTATGACCGGTGTTCTAGTATCTAGTTTACTTGTAATTTTGAATATATTTATATAAGCGAGGACGAATATCTATCCTAGAGAGAGAGAGAGGGTGTGTACTAATCAACGAGGTACCATAGACAAAATAAAGTATATATATACTTTTATGATGTGCATATTCCTAACATCTATTACACGTTTTCTCTATGTCAACCTATATTTTTTTCAGACTGATAAATGGTCAAATATAGCACCGATGAAAGAAGCAAGATGTGAATTCGGTCTCACTGCATGGAACGGCAATCTGTACGCTTTCGGCGGCTGGGTCGGCTCGGACATGGGCTCCTCCGTCGAAGTCTACGATCCCATATCCGACGAATGGACTCTCTGCGGTAGAATGCCTGAACCGCGCTTCGGAATGGGCGTTGTCAATTTCGAAGGTACAAACTTGATGATGATTTCATACTTTTAAATTAATATTTTTGAGATTTTTAAAAAATTAGGAATTCACTTAGTCACGATAGAGTAAAAAAAAATTGCGACAAAATTGACAATTTAAATTGAATTTAAATTTCATTTTAAGATACTAATTTATTAATGTAATCTAACTGGATTTAAACTTGCTCGTTTATATGTGTATTACCCTAGATATAAATGTGTAATGTCCTACCACTGCAACATAATATGTCAACATTTTATATAGGTGTCGAAAGTGAACGATTTTACAGTCTATAGCATCTCTTCGCATATAGCTAACTAGCTGTGTAAAATTATATTCATATAATTTTATCCTTACCTATCAAAATCGGATGTTGTTCACTATTTCATATGTTTCAATTTTGTTTTCGGGTAATCTTCAAAAATCGGGTAATCCAAAAAATGTTTTAAATTGTTATAAGTACCGTAATACAGTGTTAATTTTAAATTACAAACAGATACTTAATATAACACACTTCAATATGCGAAACATTAAATTCAGAAACTCTTTCCATACTTATTGAGTTTAGATGACTTGCAGTTTTTTTTTTTTTTTTTGTATAATGTTAAACAGGTGACGCATTTTCAGAATACATCAATATCTCCAAATTTGACATTTTATGGGTTGACATATTACTGTCTATCAATATACACTTGAGTTAATGTAGTTACTCAGTTTTAATCTGTGGATGCTCTTCTTACTGCCGCCTTTTGTACATAATTTTTTATTTATTTTATTTTGTATCTGTTGTCTTTTGTTTCGGTGTGCAGTAAAGAATATTCGTATTGTTTCGCATGCTGACCCCAGGCCTGATATACGTGGTGGGCGGCTGCACGCACACGTGGCGGCACACGCGCGACCTGCTGTGCTACCAGCCCGCGTCGCGCAAGTGGCGCTCGCTGGCGCCCATGCGGCACGCGCGCAGCCAGGCCGCCGCCGTCGTGCTCGGCGCGCACCTGTACGTCATCGGCGGCAACGCGCCGCGCCGCACCGTGCTCGCCTCCGTCGAGAGATACAGCTTCGACGACGTTAGTCTACTAATTCTCTTTTTCTACCCGACCGCTCGACGCAAAGGAGAGTAATATGTTTATCAACGTATGTATGTATGTATGTATGTATGTGAGTTTGTACATTTGTGACTATATTTAGTACTGCTGAATGAAGTTGTTCTTGTTACGCAGGTTTTTGAAATTAATTCCTTATTTTTCAAAAAGCTCCTCAAAAGCCATCTCTTTTGGAAAAAACGTAAGGTCTCCATTTGTAGCGTTTTTAAATGTTTATCACCTCATAACTCTATCATTTCTGAACCGATTTTTCAAATTATGTTTATTCAAATCGGTATACTTACAGATGGTTTTCATGGAATTTTTATCAAAATATGGTTTGGTTCAGTAATTTGGTTTAAAAATCAATATATCTGGAATTGGTATCTCCTCCGAGCAACCGAAAACCGAAATTGCGTATTATGCTTCAGAAATCGGTTAATTTTTTAAGATTTTTTTAAATATTTATAGCTGATGTTAAGTGATCTCCGTCAATGAACATATGCAGCACCTAAGACACACGACAAATGCGTTGCTAGCTTAAAAAGGAATTAGGAGTGAAGTGTATTGGTGTGAATACGAGGCGAATCGAGTCGAGTAAATAAGAATTAAAACATTGAATGTATATATGATATTATTATAAAGTTATTAATGATATTGTGGCTCCTCTGCTGTTGCAAATGTTTATGGGAGGCGGTGACCACGTAACACCAGTCATCGTATGAAACGCAGCTGCTTTACGATAATCTGTGAGTGTGCGGTAATGTCCCGGCGGTGGCTGCGCAGGACTCGTGGGAGGAGGTGGCGAGCCTGCGCGAGGCGCGCGCGGGCTGCGCGGCGGGCGCGGCGGACGGCGTGCTGCTGGTGGCGGGCGGCGACAGCGAGAGCGCGGGCGAGCGCGCCTTCTACCGCGCGCGCACCACGCTGGCGTCCGTGGAGCTGTACGAGCCGGCGCGCGACGCGTGGCTGGCCGCGCCGCCGATGCCGCACTCGCGCGCGGAGGCCGGCGCCGCGCTGCTCTGACGCCCGCGACTCTTTCCCGTGCTTTTGTACGTGACTCGGTATTATTGTATATTTACTTTCCTTACACGTGCATGCTGATAAGCGATAATGTGTCAACCACAAAGATTCAAATTCGGAGATATCGAGGAATTCTGATAAAGCGCCGTGTAATTAACATTATTCAAGAACTTTTAAAGTCATATAAACTAAATAAGTACGGAAAAAAGTTCTTTGTTTTAATGTTTCGAATATTGAAGTGTATTCCATATTCTTAAATACAAAATAATCTCGTATATTAAAAAAACTTATTATTAGATAGAACTTTTGATTATACTTAATTTCTTATAATTCATTATACCTTTTATCAAATCAGACAAAAATGATGGATTTCAAAATGAAGTCCGTGTGGCTTGACACAGTATTGCTTGTCAGCGTCCTTGTACGTATGTAGAATGAAGCGCTGCTTTAGCGGTCGGGCGCGATTGTTCGGATCGCAGGTCGGCAGAGCGGTGACGAGAGATTAGATTACTTGAAATCGAATTATGAATACTTCTTCCGAATGACGTCGCCGAGTGATGGAAGTATTGCGTAAAAAATATATCCGCTGAAATAGTGAAATCAGCTCGAGGAGTTCGATTATTCAGAAAAGAAAACAAGATTAATCATTAAAGTTAGATTCAAAAATTTTCAATAAATTTTAATGATATTTGGTTAAGTTAAATGATTTTTTAATATATTTAATAAAAACGCCAAAAGATATAAAAATATCACAAAATAAGGCTGATTGTAATAAATAAATTTTTGGCACTCTGAATAAATTATGAAAATTGAATTTTATAAAAATTTAATAATTAATTAGAAAATACTTGCACATCAAAATTTCTCACCCAGCAATCGAAACATAATAAATTACATTATTAAACATTTTATAATTTTGTATCTTGTTGATCATTATTTTCAGTAAATAAAATAAGGTTTTTTGGTAAAAAATCCACGTTATCAATACATTGGACATTTACCGCTCCATGAAAGATAAACAAATCTTAGATAAAAAGTGTTCTTGTGTTATTAAATAATACATTAAGGTTACTTTACACGGAAATACACATTTAAATTATTATATGAATTTTTTGTTCAAATAAAAATGCATTTAAATTCAAATAATTTAGTAACGATCATATATGATTGTGTTTAATCTTTAAAACGCTAATCTGTCGTGATTAAAAACTAATATATAAATAAATTTAAATAAAAGTACTATCTTTTGTAAAAACTTTGCTTTCTCCAAAATTATCGCGAATTTATTTTATCTTCTTAAAATCTTTAATCGGTATTTTTATATAAAAGTGCGTATTACTCTTTGAGATAAGTTTATTAATTTATACAAGCACTTTCTTATTTCAGTTTTTCAATATTCAACACATAACTATTGTGATCTCATTTAAAGTTTAAATATATTATAAACTGTTGAATATGTCTTTGAACGCAGCTTAGAGTAAAAAAAAATGAAAAGTTACTTTAAATGGACCTCATTATGCAAAAAACAGCCAATATTTTTTTAATATACATACATGTATAATATTATGCATGTATATGTATAATATTTTATATTTCGCGTAGGTCTGTGCTAGTTTTAAGCAAAACGATAAAATTGTGTGCTAAAAATCTAGGAATTAACTCAATTATGTTTTATTATTTCAATGTTTTAACTATTATCAGCTATATGCAAAAAGATGAGGACCGTAAAATCGTTCGCAGCGATGTAAACTTCATAACATATTACGTAAATCTTTGCTATGACATTCGCTAAGGCATATATTCTGTCAACAATATCACTCTCGCTAATGTTATACGACGTTGTTGTTTTGCATTTTGGCTAGAGCTAAAAATTTATAGAACATGTTTATGTTTTAGAAAGGACAATTATATATAGTTTCTAAAAAAATATGACAGTAATAATATTCCAAAACATACGCATTGCCTTAAAAAATAACGAAATTTTAAAATTAAAAATATCATAAAGATACAATTGTCGAAGAGTTAACTTTATGTAAACTAAATAAAACATAAAGTGGTTGTTTTCTGCATAAGACGGTCACAATCACATGTGCACTTCAAACCCCAAATCAGGCAAAAGGTAATAAATAAATCTATTATTTATATAAATCTATCTACGTAGTGTGAATTCCCTGGTACAAAATACATATGTTTTTCCTCTCTTGATAAATTGGTGACTTTTGTTTCTAACTTTGTCTGTTGTGTTATTTCCCATAATTTAAATGAGTGTACAAAACTATAAAATATAAAAATATATTAATGAAAAATATTAATAAACCATTTTACAGATTTATTTTTAAAAACAGGCCAAAAACAACTTTATTAGAAATTCGTTTAAGTTTTATGCTACATATTCAGTGGTAGATAAATTGAATATGTTGTCCGATTACCAATTGTACAAAAGAAAAATAAATACTGTTACACTAGATCAAAGGTATCGAAACGACATACTTAGCGATTTCAAGTTTTTTAAAGTTGTGTTCATTAAAATTAATCAAATTTAGATAGATTTTCTATATGCAAAGCATAATAACATTTACAAAATCTTTAACAAAGCATTTACTTACAATGTCTATACATTATATACTTCTGTTCATTAGGTGGTAAATTTTTTTTAAACTGTAATCATATATTTAAAAGTTAAATAGTTATATAATTATTTTACTTTTTATCTTTTATGCACATTTCTTACAATATAGTAGCTTCAAAATTAAAAATATCATTTTTATTATTTAAATAAGATTATTTTTAAGTAATTATGTCTACAAATGTAATATGACTTTTAAATAACAATAAATTTTGATAAATATCTTAACTAGTTCTCTCTTTTTCACTCATATAAACAAAGTAACATTTATAATGAGATAGAAACATCAGAATTTGTCAATCTCTCAGCGCGCTTCTATTGTTCTATTTTAATATTATTAAATACATAGACATATACACATACATATAATGTGATATATCTTCACATTGTTATAAGAAGTTTTTAAATATTTTTAGATTAGATTAATTATGATTTGATTAATGGAACGATATCTTCGACGTAACCGACAAGTCCTGTCGTTTATTGGGTATCAGGCGAATTCACTATCGGTTTCGTCTGTAACATAAATATCCCAATATTTTTTTCCTACTTAGAACTATTAGAAAAATATATTATAGAATAAATATGTTATGCATTAGTTATTATTGTTTAAGAAAACATTAAATTTCAATTATGATTAAGCGAAGTTAAGTACTTTCAATTCAATTCTTTGTTTTGATGGGTTTTAATCAAGTTTTTTATCTTGGTATATCCTATGTTGAAGCAGAGTGCAGCATTATTTGTTTGTCAACATTTTTTAACTCATTACCTTCTGAACATAAACTAAATACTAACATTCCCCAGCAGTTCAGTGAAATTTTATTTTATAAATTATTATCAGTATATTGTTAAAAAACAAATGAAAAATTTGTCTGTTCACAAAGATTTATGTGATCGTTTTATTTAGCACGTATTGTTTTTTTTTAAATAATATGAATGTATATTAATAGTTAATACATTGTTAGGCAATTTAAGGAAATAGTTCTTTAGCTGTTGTATTAAAGTAGAATTGAAGGGTATTTATTATGAGTTTCGATGGCTAAAAATATTTGATCTATATTTATATCAAATAAAATTTTGATAGACCAGTTTCACTGCATAATATGTAAAAGTGATACTGTAACAGAGTCATAATGAAATAGAGCTGAGAAAATGGTCTAGTACACAAAACGTAGATATCAACTATATTGGACTAAGAACTACTGATATGCGAAACATTATGTACAAAGAGGAGAAAAGGATGGCGGTGACTAGATAAAATCTACACTGAAGATACATATCTACTAGATATGAGCCTGGAGTGTGGCAGTTATATTGGCTATACGATAGTGGCGCCTCCGAGCTTTAGCGCGATTAGTGATATTTTATTGGCAGTTAAATATTGATTCTTTTTTATGTAGCGTCAGTCGAATAAATTTAAAGTTCCCATCATATATAATAATGCTAACATTATGATTGATATTTCTGTGAGAAAATATTTAAAAAATCGTCGAAGCATATAAATTGTGAAAAATGAAAAATTATAAGGAGAAAAATTCGTTGTCATGCACTCCATTTTTAAACTAGACAGAGGTCTTTTATCAATAATATTATTCCAGTAATTGGTAAAAAAAAAAGTATTTTTTGGTTAAATTTTAACCAAGATATAAGCTATACATCTACTTTTGGCATCCATTTTAGTTACATCGACTTTGTAAAATTTTGCAGAATTTAGTTAACATTGATTTGAGACATTTCAATAATTGTTATAATTAATTTTTTATAATAACAATTCGTATTGTCTCATATCTCATAATATAATTCAAATATTGTAAATGGTCCATACAAGTATGTCTTAGAGGTAATTTAATTTTCTTCAGATCCCATAAAGAATAATAAGAGTAAAAAATTAATTTACTTTCGTTTATTATGAGTGCATTTCATAAAAATTAAGAGTATGCTCATACCACATTCGAAACGCTTAAACGTAATACTTGTCTGGGCCCTGATATAATAAATTTTATAAGTAGTAATCCATTTTACACTTATGTAAGTGTTTTTAATTTTGATATTCTAGATATGATATTATACGAAAAATACATTTTAATAATATTGTTTTCAATCAAAATGTAAAATATTTACACATATTTTAAATATATGCAATTTATTTAAGTAAACATTCTTTCTTCAAATAGTATTATAACTGACCAAGTTTTATATAATGATTTTGTAATTATTCAAAAAATAAGCCATAAAATATATACAACACCTGTGTATTATTTATTATGCAGCTCACAATATCAATAGATTTTTACAAACAAAACCCTGGAAATTTTGCTTCTAATGGATTAATGATATCAGCTGCTAAGTAAATTCGTCCCAGTAGCCCTTCAAACAATGAAGCCGGCCTGTCGGGGTGGTGTAACTCGGTGCCCGCTCTCTCCACAGCGCACCACTCCATAAAGCAACAAGCCCGATACAGATGAACAGGATTCTGAATAAAACTTTTTTAATGAACTACCCTCTGTGAGTTATCATCATTTCAAGATATTTTTTATTTGAAAAATGTAAAAACTTTTGTGGACCATTTGGATGATTTCCTTTAGCCACCCCAAAGTATCCACCCTAAGGGGGATGATAAAAATTAGAGATGCGCCGAATATTCGTTCGGTATTCGGTATTCGGCGTATTCGGCATCTTTTTCACTATTCGTATTCGGCCGAATTATTCGGTATTGATGCCGAATATATTCGGGTCGACTATTTCTACTTTCTTGACTTCACGACACAGTATAGAAATGAAAGACAACTCGTCTTACGTAATATTTATGTTATATAATGTGTTGAATGAAACTAATAAAACAAAGCAATTAAACTTTAAATCAACATTCATTTTGAAACCTTAAGTCAACATGTTTATTTTTAACCTATAATTTGCATAGCCATTAACAGTAAATAATGGTGTAGAAACACCAAGCTTTCGGCCCTCTCTGGCAGAAGTCTGTTGTGTTTTTCTTTATATAGATTCCCTGCTGGTTCCGAAGATTATCGTTCGCTATACACACTACTGCCAGGAGCACTTAAAACACTCTGGCTAAATTAGCTAAATGTGAATATTTAGACTTATGCTTTGCCCACCAATCAAAATGGCTCTGGGTTCTAGGTAAAAGACCTTCAGCTACATAGCTGTCTAATTCAACAGCGATTTCACTTTTAGAATCTTCGGAAATGACAAGATTCGTCGAGGCAAGTTCTTAATAACAATTCCAAAATGCCACATGAGATTCCTTTAAAAAATTTGTAACATTTTGTAGGTTCCCTGTTTGATACAGTTTCATCTTCGCTCGAGCTTTAAGCATGAAGGTCGCTTCTTTAATTGGCTTTTAGAAAAAGCCTTCTTTTTACCACTTTGCAATTTTCTGGAGCAAAACATCTCATTCTAAATCGAGGGTTCAACAATGAAGATAGGCTGTAGTACTTGTCTTCTTCCAAATTTCGCAAACGACTGTTTAGTAGCTTTTGTACCATTTCTGGTATATTCGGACATATTTCTGAAATTTCGGTCCTTGTTAAATATTTGATCAAAGTGTTACAGTGGGCTATCACTTCTTAATCGTGCGATGTTTTGAAGCAAAGTGATAGCGCGGTGTGAGGGTGGCGCACGGTGCTCGCTCGGAAAATAGCTAGCAGAGACACCTAGCCTGTTTACGCGGCAAAGCAATGAAGTGGTAAACCGAATAATTCGGCCGAATATTCGGTTCGGTAATGGTTCAACCGAATATTATTCGGTATTCGGTTATTCGGTGAAGCGACTATTCGGCGCATCTCTAATAAAAATTAATTCAAAATTTCGCTAATAGTTTAATTCTCAAAAAAAAGTTGTAAAAAAAGTCTCCCCAATTCTCAGTACCTGAATATTACTTTAAGTGTAATACATATAATTAACAAAAGGTTGTAAAATACTTTTTCATTCTACATACTTACTTTTGTTACTTGGTAAAGCTGCAGAAACGCGTAACCATTTCCGCTTACTCCGTGACAAAGGCTGTATCCCTTTGCGCAAAGTCCTCGTTGCCATATTACATCTCCAGATTGTATTGCAATATTAAGATACTTTTCTTCGTCAAATATCTAAAAACCATTACGACCTTATTATCACTAACAATAAAATAAGTTCATATAGCTAGGGGGCCTACTTAGATAACGAAAAACCGAATTATATATCACAGAAATTTATGCAGACGAAGTTGCGAGCAAAGTATAAAATACATTGTATGTTACAATATATTTTTTTTATAATACGTGTACGTTCCTTCATTATTTAAAAGGTGTGTTTATTTGGTAGATCTGACGATTGTTAATCAAGAATTTTAACGTAAACAATTTCCTTTGTGCATCCCTAGCCCTAACGAAGACCGGTCCGAAAACCTAACAGGCTAAGTTATCCCTTAATTCACGAGTTTAGACATGTAGGTAACTAGGTATTAGTATATTACCTACCTTCCTATTTGTCTCCACTGCATGGAAAATCACCTGCCTAGCACCTGTATATGGTATAACGAAGTATTTAATGTAGATTTTATTATTTTAAATTTTCTTACCTGATAAGCTAATAAACATAAGGCTATAAATCCCGGCGCTCCATGGCACCATTGTACCAATCTATCTCCAGAACTACTTTTAAGTGACGACGGAAAATTTCCACTTGGAAAACGTTGTTTTAGGAGCCAATCTAGTGTAGGTTTTATAAAACTTCTTATTTCGGTGGTATTGATATACGAACGAGCCTAAACGATTAAAATGAAAATTCATTATATTTAGATGCATAAACCACTGTCTCAAATGAAATTGACACTTTTATTTAAGCGTCGAAGCGCAAATTTTACAGTATTATCTATGTGCGCCTTGTAATTTTAAGATCTATATTTAGCAAGTTCAATCAAAAGGTCGGCTATTATGATCAGGGTAAATACTGCAGTAGTAGGGATAAACCATGACTTGTTGTTCCTTTTCCTTTTTTGTCATCTTTATCTGACTTTGTTATAAAAAAAATTTAAGCTAAGTATAATTGATTATAGATTATAAAGGCTTAATGAGTAACATAGTCAATCAATATAGACGGGCATTATTCATTGCAATAAATTTAACTCAAACTTTAATTAAAAATTCCAATTCCAATTAAATTAATATAGTTTTCTGACTATTATAAGAATTTCCATGATATGATTTAATAAAATCAACACCACAAATTTACTGATTTTGAATATATTTTTTTTTACAATTTTTTAAAAATTTATTTGTAATAACAAATCTATAATTATTGCTCTATTAAACAAAAAAAGAAATAGTCCTTAGGTTGCCTTCTTCTCGATACATGAAATTTGTAATTAACGAGTTTTAATCCAGACCACTCAAGATACTTTGCATTTATGTATTTATAACTTTTTGATAGAATAATTTTTGAACTCATACTCATATTTAGAAGTCGATAATAAAGAAGTAGATTAATAACTTGGTTATTACATAAAATTGAAGTTACCTGTAATAAAATATACAGAATTCCTGCTACTCCATGAGCAGCGCCCAAGTAGATCTTATCATGCCATTGCCATAAAAGTGGACTTTCAGATTTCATCTGGTGCGAAAACTGTTTTCCGGATCTTAATATGGAGGTAATCACCTTTAATGAATATAATTATTACTTTTACAGGTAATATTGTAAGTAAAAATAATAAATTTGCATATTGATTTTACTTTTTCAATGTGATTTGCAGGTACACCTTTCTTTTCACTAATATATTTATTCACGAATAGCAATGCATATAGATATCCAACTCTGCCATATAAAAGTTCATCGGGTGATTCATTAATTATTGTACTTAGATTCATTAATCTGAAATGTGTAAGACAAAATATTTATGCAAGTACATGATGATATAAGGCGAGAATTACATATGTAATTTTTGCTCTCGTAATTGACATGAAACAACTCTATAACCTGGTATGTTACCTTTATGTTAAAGGTACAGTAAATTCTTTCAGGAGTAAAGCAATAAAAACAGCAGGTTTGTGTATAATCCTTTTTGTTCATTTTTAAGTAAATATATAAAGAGGAATAAAATTAAACTATATCAATAAGTGTGTATATTAGTATGACTTTTACTAACATTGTATATTTATGTGTATGTTTTTAATCTCAACCGCATCGAATAATCTCAGTGTCTTTTCCACCCTACGTGATATACGCGATATAATCTATGTTCATATGGCACAACTAAATGCCATTAACCTAAAGAATTAATACAAAAGCAACTCTGTTAATCTTTATGAAAGTTTAAAAGCAAAATGTATAAATGTTATTCTCGCTTAAGATATATCAAGAGATCTAATTTCAATTTAGTTTCATTTGAATCAAATTTTAACTTTATTTATATTTTGATATTTATTGTCGTTGTGGTCATTGCAACTAATTTCAGTGTTAACAAGTAGGGGTTATTTGTGTAGGCTAATGAGATGTACTGTCTTATCGCAATAACGTATAATCCCTTTTATTGCCCAACATTTCGGTGAATTTGCATCCGTCGTGGTCACGAGCTGACTACCGCGCGCCCTTCGGCGGCGAGTGCGCGAGTTTCTTCGCCTACCCTCAAAGTATTATTATTGTCTTTACCGTTATTATAATCCAGTGTCTTTCCAGCTACTTCGTGGAAACGTCGGGCAATTAAAAAGGTATGAGTACGACAAGTTATCGCATAAGACCAGTAACTTAAAATATGAATACTATAAATCGCGTGTTTAAACTATATATATATATATATATATATATATATATTTCAACTCTTGATAATATTTCATCCACACACACTTTATTTTGAGAAAATGGCGTCTAATGATGTCAAGCCTATTCATAATCGTTTGAAGTAATAAGATGAGGGGATGATAAAACCTAAGTGTATATTTTTTTTTAATTATGAATTGGTTTAACAATGTAATAATATTCATGTGACATTTGTGTTACATAGGCAAATCGTCTTGCCCATATTATTTTAAAAAATATGAACATATCGTTGTATATTTTTTTTACCTTTGAACCAAATTTTGATATTCAGGAAAACTGTCTGGCTTTTTAGTGCCAAGCTTGTAAGAAATTACTGCTGCTATAGCTATTGGACCAGCGTCACCACACAAAAAGCTTATTCTGCGTCCTTTCAAATTATTAATATCAACATAGTTAAGTGCTTTCTGAAAACAAAATAAATAGTATGTTGTTACTTCATAACTGTAAATAAATGTGTTCTCAAGAAATACGATACATTTCTTACAGCGGGTTAAAGAAGACCTTTCTTATAGTCAAAGTCACATAACGCCAAGTTCGAAACCGTTGCAAAAATAACGATTTTCACGTTAAATAATGCGCCATTTTGTTTACTGTATGATACCTTATGATGTTTGATGAACACAACCAGAAAATTAAAAAAAAATAACATTAGCAAAAAAATACTGCGTTTTTGAGATTAAGCAACATATGATCAAGCATTATTTAAAAAAAAACATAATTTATGTTTTAGGTAAATAAAATTTTTCTTTCAATTTAAAGTATGAAATGTTGCGTACAAATTACTTACTTCCATGTACATATATTAAAAAAGGTATAAATCTCAACAAAAACCTAGTTTACAATTTCTTAAAAAACTAAGTAAGCCGTTTCATAGAGTAGCTCTCCATCGTCTTACCACGGACGTGAGCGGTTATTTGTTTATTTGATGACGCCGCCGTGTACTTGCACAATCCCTAGTGTCACTGCATGTTTTACAAGGTTCCACTACATGCAAGGACAACAGGGATTAGTGATCGCTTGTGTACAGACCTATTGTTGCAGTCTAACTACGATTTATCAGTGACATATCTTACAATGGTTTTATTTAATAATAAAGACTACGCTGTCTGCGTAGTCTTTATTATTAAATAAAACCATTCTGTGTACGAATAAAACTATTCTGTGTACGAATTTTGCAAAAAAGACGCTGCAGCAGCATAGACAGAGACAGAGTCCGCTTCACTAATAAGCGTAGACCAAAAGTAAGCTTATTTTCGGGGTCGTATCGACACATCCCTGAAACTGGACTACGGCGCAAAGAAGCGATTTACACAAGCCTCGTGTTTTACCTGATTTGTTTCGGAGTTTTTTACAACAGGTGCAACTCAATCTCAGTGGCTAGTTTGGTCTACCGTGATAACTGATCAGCCCGCATTTCTTGACTGGTCAAAAGTGTGCCCTATGCTAGATGGACTTATTCCTTGGCCGCCAAGAAGTCATGATTTTTACCTTTGTAATATAAAGACTTTGGTTTATTCAAAACGCGTTAATACCGATGTAAAGCTCCGCGAAAGAATTAAAAGTGCAGCACGAAAAAAGACAAACTGTTGTTGTTGTTGTTTAATAAAAATATTAAAAATACTTTATACCTCTATTTCATTTACGGCTACAGAACTTTTTTGTTTTTCCTGACTGAATGAAGTTGTTCTAAAAAGCTATAAATTTAATTTCATTAGATGTGGTGCCACCCACATGCACTAATAATAAATATTGTGCAAGTGCAAGTCAGAGTCATCAAACAACTCGGTAAATTAAGTAATCCAATTAAGTTAACTGGTTTACTATCTCTCTAGTCAATCCCTATTGACTATTGTCATTGTATGTGATGGGATGAATGCAATTTTAGAAGTTCATTATAAATATAGACCATATCATATAAAGTAAATATAGATTATATTTTGTTTAAGGAAAGATATTGATCAGACCTTAAGTAAGTAATTTGTATGCAATATTTTTTATGGTTTTCTGATTGTTTCTTTGTTATAAAAACAGCTACTAAAAGTGCATGTGGGATACTTTTTGTTAAGTGATTGCTATCACCCTTGGATATATGCAGCAGCTACCATATAAGAATACAGCAAAGAAATGTCTTATAATTAACTAAAAAGATACATTTTAACTTTTTCTTCAATTGTTAAATCTCATTTATCTCAGAAAGTTCTAGGTTTCAGACATAACATCACATGACTTTATTGGCTGCAAAGAACGTCTATTTCACTGTATAAGGAATGTATCTAATTTTTTGACATACATTACTCTATGTATACCTGCAATGTTTCATGATATAATTCACATTTATTTGATGAAAATATTAAATAAAACAAAGCCAGACCGGCTGAACCAGTATATACAGTTCCATCATGAAATAAATCTTTCTTCAATGTAGTAGTTAGGTGTACCAATTTTTCATTTTTGAAATTCACAACTTTATTTTGAAATTCATCTGAAATCTGCAAATAATGCACATAAAAAACTTATTTTAAAATCATAGTAAACATAAACATTAATTTTTAGTTGAGTGCATGATGCAAAAGATTATAGAGTAACATGTTTATCAGACTATGTATGTATGTGCATTTGTACATTCGTGGCACTATTTAGACCCCTTTGGTCTAAATAGTGCCACAAATGAGCTGATTTTGATAAATGACATGTCCTTTGATTCATCATGCTGGTATGAATGTCATAGAAAGCATAAAATTTCGAAAAAATCATATTAGACATAATAAAAAGAAATAATTAAGTTGATGAACTATGTCAAGTGGGTTATCATTAAATAGGTATTTAAAAATTAATAATTCTTAGATATAGGATCTATATCAATTTATAGCTGGTTGGAATCCTGACAGAGAATTGTTACGGATTATCACTTATTATAGGCTTTTAGACAGAACTGAAATTGACACAGTACTGCTGACTGCAGATAATCCTATTATATTAAAGCAAATGAAACAATAAAAATTTTAGGAATGAAATGGTTGGGAAATTTTATCACATCTGTAGATATCTTATAAAGTAAGGTTATATCGGCAAACAAGGTGTGAAAAGGTGTTATAAATTGTAGATATTATTAATATTATCCATAGTTATTCTTTATTTCACTTACTGATGTAAAGCTCGAAACAACGTAGCTTCAATACGTATCGCCTTTAGTATTTATTCATTATTACTACTTTTAAAAAGATATGTATTCAAAATAAGCAAGTATTATAAAAATATATATTCAATACTATGTAATCGCTACTTACCGCATAGTTAGAGTTGTTAAAAAATGGACATACAGTATCACTTGAATAATTTTGGAATTTATTTTCATAGTAACCTTTCGACATCATAAAACACTGACTACTTCAAAATAATTATACAACCATAACAGTTGTAAATCTTAATTGTTCTAAATATGTAACTGTTCATAAACTACTAGGTAAATAACAGATTTCTTTTAAAAACTGCAATCGAATACTGTCACAACTATACAATCTCTCAAAACTAAGTACAACACTGTATGTATTTTAATATTGTGATTGTTATAAATAAACGAATATATGAAAGTTATATTTTGCGAATTTTTAAATATTATGTTGTCATGTTTACTATAGTAGGCATGTGACCATATCATCCGATTCTTAAAGATATTGAATCGTGAATCGCTATCAAAACAGTTCGACTTTATAGTGAATCGATTTATAATAATAGCCTAATTTCCTAGTCTAATCATTTGATATTTTATACAATTATAGTTATATAATAAATGTAACGTTCATATTATTTGCAATTTTATTTAAGTTAAAACTATTTTTTTAACTTATAATATTTTAAAATTGCATCAAAATTGTGAAGTGCGAAATTTTATCTATTGTTAATGAGGCTAAATAGACATATGACGAATTTGCCCCATTCCAGATATAATAAATCTTCTTTGTATTCGTTTTCACAACTTACATTATAAGAGTTATATTAACTATAGGATAATTGGTCAATCGTTTTATTTTTGTTAAACATTTTACCATCCTTATGTTTTTAAATGTGTCAAATTGGCCCCACTTTATTGTTTTTTACTTATGAATATTTTTGAAAAATCAGACGATAACCCCTTGCCTTTTTAAAAGACAAATCCGGCTAGTGGTAAGGTTTTTTAAAAGTGCTATTCATTTTAATACTGTAGAAAGCTATATCAAATGTTTTACCTGAAATGAAAAATTTAATAAATTATTGTTTGTGAAACACTTTAGCTACTTTACTTGTCAAGCCAGCCTGTATGCAAGTTGTTGTATATATATATATATATATATAGAATATATAAAGAAATATATATATATTTAAGATTTGCATTATATATATAGAACCTAGTTTTTTGAAGTCGGTTATTTTATCCGACATTACAGGTATGAAAAGAGAGATTTTTCGAACTTAAATAAAACTGAGGCCAATAATCCTAAAACTTTGGTGCAATAATAACAAACGCTAACACGGGCATGGTCTACTGAAATATAGTTTTTTTTTGGCAGGCACTTTCACTCTTGGACCAAAAATATATCAAACGAGTCTTTGTAGGTCTACATTAATAATTTTATTAAATTATATCTTCTTTATTTTGTTTTGTGGTTTTTAGTTGTGCCAATTGTACACATATTATTAAATTATATCATAAATCGATTTTTATAGTCATGTTTAATAATTTCTATATTTTTTTTTATTCAATTCTTTGTTTTGTGGCTTTTAGATGAGTCAATATGTTTTCTTAGCACATCCCTATATTCGTCATACTGCAATTCACTGCGTGACTATTGACTTATGTCATTTGTCAAAATTGTCATTATTAAATTATTGTTGCGCTCAAGAAAAGATATATTAAATAAGAAAACAAACCAAAAATGTTTGCTTCCGTAAAATCGTTTTTCAAATGGAGTCCCACAAATAATATTGAAAGCAAAAATAAAACTTCATCTTTACTGCTTATATTTTTTATAAATATCCTTGAAGATGTTTTATTTTGGAAAAAGATATGGTTAACATTGTTATTCTTTATGTTTTTCAATATTGTGTTTGTGTAAGTATTGTAATATTTGTCTTTATCATATTAATTATCAATGTCTATAATGATGTGTACAGTACTTTTAATCAAATCTTTTAGATTGTGTGTATATAGGCAGTTGAATGTATTACAATTTATTTTTGGATTATCTATAATAATTGTAAGTATTGATGCTGTTGAGGCATGGTTAAAATATAAACATCGTACTACATGTCTGAAACGACTTGTCTATCATGAAAACAAAAATATAAATTTAATTGGACACAAAATTCAAACTTGGATTGAAAAGACATGGACAGGATTTATCTATTTACGTGATAGGAATCATACTAAAGTAAGTAATCTTTCATCAGCTAGCTAAATAAATAATAAATAGCTAAATATAAAAAAAATTAAAAAAATTTATCATTATTTTCTTTTTAGGCTTTCTTGCTTCTTCAGATAGTATTGACTCTTATGATGTTAATTGGAAGATATACCAATGGGTACACCTTGATCTATTTATTATGTACAGTAATATTTTTCCTGAATAAACTTATACCTCCTTTGGTAAATATTTTAAGAAAAGTTCAACAAAATGCAGGTAAATGTTATACATATTTTTAAATTTTATTTTATTTTTTGTCCTATATCAGGACAAAAATGATGGATGGATGGAAGATGGATTAGTAATTTGGAACCACCATAAAATATTAAAACAGTTAAAAAGCTTTTGAAGTCACAAATAAATACTGCACTTAACCACTACTCTTATTTTCAGAATCTGATTTTGAACTTGAAGGTCTTATCCCAGATGAAAGTGATATTAATTTGGAATTACTGTCTATTGAACAAGACCAAAAACCAATTATTGATGAAAAACAAAGTTTAGGTAAGCAGATTTTTTTACTGTTCAAATAGATTTTTTTTAATGCTTAAATGATTTTTTTGCAGATTATTGGAAACCAGAGGACTTACCTTTTGAAGAAGCAAGTGATAGTTCTGACAATAGTAGCTCATTAGTCACAAACTTATCAATAGAGAAAATGCAAACACTTTCAAAGGAAGTTGAGGTCACTGACTCTAGCGAAGATGAGTATATACCTCAAGGTAATAAAACATGTAATAGAGAAGTATAGCTATGGTGGAAATAAAATAGGTCTAACCATTCTCATTTACTAACATTACACTTTTAAACACAATACATTCAAAAAATATTTTTTAAATATTTATTTTATTAAATTCCAGAACAGCCATCTGAACAGATTCAGACAACATTGGAAGTACAACCAGTGGGAACTTGGAGTAGTGCTGCCTTTAATGTCTTGTCTAATTTTGGAGGAGCTGTTGCAAATATGGTCTACAGCAATCAAGATAACAAAAAAAGAAAACGAGTTATAAGTGTTGACTCATCAGATGGATTTGAAATTATTGATAAAAATGAATTACAGTAATGTACTTAATACTGTCATAAAAATGACTCATCAGATGGATTTGAAATTATTGATAAAAATGAATTACAGTAATGTACTTAATACTGTCATAAAAATAAATCAAAAATTTTATTGTCATTGAAAAAAATAGTTACAGAAAAAGAAAAATATAGCAACCATATTTCCATAAAAAAGGATCAAAGTCTTGATTAGTGTTTTTTTTTTCAATTAATGAGTTCATTAAATTAATTTAACTTAAATTAAAATAATAATACATCAATACATCTCTACCTTTATTGTCGTATCCTGCAGAGTATAGAATTTTATTTCAGATTTAAAAAACAACACCAAATTTCAGAATTTACTAAAAATATAAACAACAAAAAAGGTTAAAGTAAAACTTAAAATTTTTATTATTGTTCTATAGGAATTAATAAAAAAAAAAACAAATTATTCAGAAAGTATTTTAATTGATATCCATTTTTACGATGTTATCAAATATTCTGACTTGTAACAATGACTATAAAGTTGTATATAATATTAAATATTAGTAAACATGTTACTATCAAGCCTAGACATTAATTCTTTATGATGCTTTTTCAAAGCTTTAAGTCTAATGCTGTTTATTTCATTTCTGGCAACAAGAGCTTCTAACATGGGCCTTGATATCTGGAATAAAAAATCTGATTATTTTTATTAACTCTCAAAAGGAATTTGAACTTTGACATTTAATACATACAACATTTTAATTGAATTTGTTTTTTTTCTTCTTTAAGAGAATTATAGGTCATATACATTATATAAACTATATGAAGTCAGTGACAATGTTTCATAAAAAAATATATTGTTTAGTGAATTAAAAAACCTGGTAATATAGTGTGTTTAACTAACATAATGCTAATACCTGTAGAAAATAAAATAAAAGCGAAAATAAATAAAAATGATCATAAAAAGGGTGTAGTAACTATGTAAAAAGTGTATGTGTGTCTATGTGTTGCTGCTGTGTGTGTCTATATGCGCATCTCTGCGGAGTCAAAGAAAGTTATTCTTACCTTTTCAACTATGTGGCCTATAGCAATGGTTCTTACTGCTGCATTATGTTGTATATTAATAATATCTTCTGTGTCCCTTTCTTCTGCTTCATTTTTAAATGCTTCATCTTCCTCCTCTTTTAAAATTTTCGGTAGTTGTGTCAAAATCTAAACATATTAATCACAAACATTAAGTATTTTGGTTAAAACAACCTTTTGCGGACTGTGTTTAGGTTTACTAAAGATCAAATGTAATAGGTATATCTTGAAAATGTTAAAGTTGTACCATTTATCATTGTACTTTTTCTTTATGTTGTGCTTTTATTCTATCTTATACACTCGTTTGTTTTAAACATAATTTTTATATACAGGACATGGATAGTCAAATCCAAATTGTGACAAAAATTGAAAATGGATCATTAATTTCTTTAAAAAAAAAATTCTGCAAGAATGGAACCCATTGATTTTGAAATTGAAATAAACAGGTATTGCATCATTTGATAATGTCACTAATAGTAACAACTTTTAGAATTTTAATGACATGGCAAACTAAAGGAAAATGTGGATTTTCAATTAATTATATTTTTTCAACCCCAAGACTCCTTTAAGTATATTTTGCTTTTCCCCAGTCTTGGATTAGATCGTCCATGCCCTGTAAAAGAATTCACCCTGTAAAAATTAATTTGTGTATAATTGTTATTCCACAAAAACTCAAAAAAGGCATAACTGATTTGAACTATTTTTCTTTTGTTTTGTTTGGAAGTGACTTGATTGATTAAGATAAAAAAAAATTAGGGACACAACCAAGAAATCTATCCAGACAAATTTAGATGTTACAATGTCCACTGATTCATAGGTATAATATATTGAAAATTAATATTTTATGGAATCTGAAATTTTTACCAACCTCAAAGTTGTTCAATGTCAGAGAGTCATTGTTGTTCGTAATTTCTAATTCTATTTCTCTCCTGCTTTGGTTTGAGGCATCGTTAACAGATTGAAAACAGGTTATTTGTATCTGAAAAATATTTGTGGTTAGTTATTTTAATGTTCGTCAAAAATGTCATAATTATTTATGTCTACTTTTCATATGTTATTTTTTCTGTAATTTTCAATTATAACTCACCGATGGGGCTTTTGCTGTCTGATCTGAGAGAAATACAGCAAATATAATACCTACAAAACTAGAATCCATTCTTTGATACATCGACTGGGTTGCAAGGTCTGAAAAAAATAACTTTAGTTATAATTTTAAAGACTTTCAGTATAAAACTTTTTCTCATAAAATTCACAAAAATATAAAACTATCCGTATCAGCTCATACGAAAAACTGTAGTAACATTATTAAATTGCCTATACTTTTATTACCAAGCAAAATATGGATATAATGAAATGTGTAGAAAATCTAGTCTTTACACATTATGTAAAAATCAATGAATAACTACTTACAAAATCATAATCAATAATCTTACCAACATGTGATGGCCAAACTGTTATGTGTGGATGAGAGTGGTACCAACCAACAACTCTTAATGGTCGTCCCATTTCTGCTGCTAATTCTTCTGCTCTGAGTGTAGCTCGTACAAGTTGCTCTTCTGATATTTCTACTCTATCTGGTTTTTTGTCCAAACGTCTTAAAATAACTGATGACACTATTGAAACTAATGTGTTATTATTGTGAACCTGTAAAAATGTGTACATAAAATTGCAGTAATAACGTCGATAGTACTTTCTATATTCCTTCCTAATATTCATAAATATAAGACGAAATTAATTCAATACAATATTTACAAACAAAAATATGAAACAAATTTGCAAGCGTATTTCTTACAAATACTATAATAAAAGAATTACCTCGCCAATAAGTAACCCCATAATTTCTTCTTTTTCCGTTGAAAGGGCATGTTGTATACAAACTAAGCTTACATCCGTAGACAATAAAACTTTCTTTAACATTTTGATTTGGATCTTTGTTTAATTAATAATTTAAAAATATAAATACCCACTGTTTACAATTAAACATAGTTCATTGAACAACTAGTCTGACTGAAACTTAACGTTGCCAATAACAATTTATCAAATTCCCTAAAACCACAAATCAAATAGTCGCATTTAAAGACAAAAATCTACCGACTTCTCTAAAATATTCCTATTTATACTTAAACTCTATGCGCGTTATTTTGGTAAAAGCTCAATAAAATCAAGTTTGAAAGTATAATGAATATGGATTTTGTTTTCAGCTAAAGGTTCCTTAAAGTTTGAATAATTCCCCACAAGTTGGCAACGCTGCTCAAACTGTCAGGGCTAAGCAGGGTTGGTAGGAGATTAAATAAAATAGTTGTACATTAAACTAAAAAAAATCGTATTTTCAAGGAAATAAAAAAATAAACATACCAATTGCGTACGTAATACGTATGTACGTCAATCTTGTACTATGAAATTGCTGAAAACTTTATTTATTATTAAATTTGTATCATGCATTAAATAGCTTATTAAGGCATTTATCAGAGTCGTATTAAAGTTTTATTTTCATTTAATCAATAAAGTAAAAAAATATTTAAAAGTTGATTTTCTACAAATGTACCGAGAATATTTATTTTGTTTTTGATAATGGCGTCTGTAGAGTGATCACTGGGATCTAGTTTACTTTTAATAATGAATATATTTATAAGAGTGAAGACGAGCGATTTATCCGAGATATAGAGATGGTGCGTACTGCCTATATGTAAGAGTAATTCTTAAGAAAATAAGTTTTTTTTTTTCAACTTTTTTTGTATTTATTATATAACTTGTACTGTGATAATATAATGTAATAAACAAAGAAAAATGTAGGTGAATAAACAAATAAAACATTAATCGTACAAATAGTAGCCTTAATGATTGTCATTTTGACCGGGATCGAGCTACCAAAATTTGCTGTTCTGTAGATAGAAATCGTCTATTTATCCAAGCCTATTCTCTTATTCTATTGGCTATACTGACGTGACGCCTATTCGATTTCCATTTTATTTTCAACCATTTCGAATAATGAAAAGTGATCGATGTCTACAGTTCGAGACATCTGCTTGGTTGCTTAAAGTCGACTCCTTGGTAGTCTCATTCGCACATTCTCGACCAATTACTTTTGACAGCTCGTTATGAATACAACGTAGTGATTATATACTCTTTGGTTATGAAAACCTTGGTCTAGCCTCTCGAAGCCAAAGCCGATGAATCTTTTCTTAGGGCTGCCAGATCGTCGTACAGTCGTACGTCGTCGTTAGACTCTGATAAGTGGCATTTTACAGAAAATTTAAAAAAATCGTACATACAACCGTACAACCTTAAAACAACACTTTAATTTACTAGCTATCTATTATTCAGATATGAAAAAATCTCACTTTTAAGATACCCAGCTTATTCTGACTGTTTGTCCGTCTGTTTTGTTAAATAAAAAATTGAATTGATTTTGATTGAATTGATTGATAAAGGAATAAAAAAATAGTTTTTTTTACTTCTTTACAAGAAATATGAGCTTTTTAATACGACCTCAATGTTTTGATCGTATGCATCGAATTATCATAAGTCGACGATTTACGAAGTTCACATGTTATTGAACTTGAAGTTAATAATATATAGATATTTTACTGAAAAGCATTTTCTTTTTGTCTCAATATTATAAGCACCTATCTTCTCTCTTTCGAATATACGAGATCAAATTCTATTAGAGAAATTTTGTATTATACATAATATGTATATTACGTAGTCATTTTTAACCTTCAACAACGGCTTTGCAAGTAGAGCTAGTTTTATTATATCGAATATATCCGCAGTTTATTCAATCAGTCTTTTAGAGACGTTCTATTGAATATCGATAAAACGATTCAGATATGTTTTACTAACCACTTTTATTAATTTTATTATAAATTATCACAGATTTTAGTAATATAATAAAAATATTAATCAAAAATCCCGTGAGCTTAAAGAATGGGATTAGAAATGGCGACTCATTGATCCTGTACTATTTGCATTCTCCATTATAACTTATAAGCGACAGTGATTTATTTATGTTTAGGATTCGGTACCTGAAGAATGCCAACGGGATCCTATTACTAAGCTTGTCTATTCGTCCGTCAGATGGACGTTTGTCAGATTGTGTCTGATTTTATGATTGAACTCGATTCCCACCTGACCGGCTTATAAATTATTAATTAATTAGTTATATATCGAATGTTATTTTTTTAATATGAAAATGGTTGAAGGTTGAAGGTTGAAGTGTAAGGTTCCCTATATTAAAAAATCTTTTTTTTTTCACAAGTATATGAATATTTTTTTATTTACCAAATTCATAGAGTATAAAGTATTTATAAATGATTAAATGTTTATTAATTAACTATTCTTCATTAAACTGCGACATTTTTGGTAGTACTGTGTAGTGACATTCAAACACAAGATATATTAGAAATACTATAATTTAAACTATGCGGTATTTTTAATCTAAAAAGACCATCGATATTGTCGTATGTATGCAGTACGCTCATCATTATTAATCACAAACACTATTGTGTATAACCTTACATAGTACCACTGATAATGACAAATTGAATGTTTTTGACGTTGGCTGATGATAGCTAGAGACAAGTGCTTGTATTGATAAGATTGGTACCGCCCGATTTTAAATTGTTACTTAGGATATTATAAATTACTAAATGTAACTACTTTTGAAATCAAGATCTTATTTAATACATTTTAATAACTCTTTACATAACTTATTCAATGTTTTATGTTATCTAGTAAATAATTTTGAAACTTGTGGTGTGTGCGCAGAAGAGTGAATTGATAAAATCCTCAGCGTATAGATTTTGCGTTAGTCTTCGTCAGAACTATCAGAAGAACAGAAGTATATTTTGGGGCTGGTTATAAAAATGTTAAGACTTCGTGGATTATATATTATAAATCGTCTACAAGTGCTATCAACGCAACGTAAGATTTCATTCACTTTTTGTTATTTATTCATCAAAAGAAATTGAGAATTTGTCACATTTTAAATAATCTAAATCTTGATTTTCATATAACAAGCATGGTCTGGTTAGCATATTTCATTAATTTTCTTTTAGATTTTAATTTCAACATAAACTTTTATATTTATATTTATTATTATATAAATTAAAATACATTCGTATATAAAATATAAATGTTAGAATAGGAAGTATCCCATCAATACCCTTTATTAACCCATTTGAACCAGTGTGACAAACATGATAACACTTCCTCAAATCTACTTCGTATCTTATGCCTATTGTAGATATGATCTTTGTAGTTGAGTAAAATAAAATATATTAAATTACTTAATGGGCAGAAAAATAATATTTTGTTGATTATTCTTAGTTTAAAAAACGAATTTATGAAACTCAAATAGGATAAATTAGAGTAATAATTTGACTAGAACCAAATCAATTAATCCTACCCTGAGACTTTTTTTGTATACCTGGAGTAGCAGAGGGAGTGCAGCTTCCGCTAGTGGTAAAAAGTGCCAGCACTGAGCCATAGCTTGACTAAATGAGGCTGCTGAGGCAAGCATGCATGCTTTTTACTCTAAAGCGGAGAGACTTCTCTTTCCGTAGACACTCCAGTGGTAGTTGTTATTACAAAATCATCATTCTGAAATTCTGAACTGCCTACTGCGTTTTACTGCTCATTAATTATTTTTATTTCAACTATATTTAATTACCCATTTGGGCCTTTCTCGTTCTTTTCTCATTTTTTATTCATTAATACTTTAATGACCAGTTTACACTATCTTATTAACGCATCACATCACACTCATTGGCCCCCATTAAGATCGCGTGACCTTGTGTCGGGGGTCCGGAAACACTCACAACACTAACACACACCCAGACCACGACAAACATCCATAAGGCCAATATAGACGTTTGTCGTGAGCGGGGATCGAACCCGCGACCGTTAGCGCTTCAGTCAGTTGCAGTGACAGTGTCTGACAGACACGTTGGCGCAGTGGTCACTGCAATCTTATAAGTGAATAAACTTGCGTTTAGGAATTTTTTACTGTCTACAAGTAAAAACTGGCACTTTAAATACATACCATTTATTAATAGCCTTTGCCTGTAGCTGAAACTATCATGCATTAACCTAAATTATTTTTAATTTAATTAAAAAAGTAATGAATATTATTACAAATTTTATTTAATTACTTTAATAACTTTCTTGCGTTTATATTTATCAAAAAATTATAAGACCTATTTTTTTTGTAGACTGTTCAATTTCCTATAATAATATACATAT
The DNA here is from genome assembly GCA_037950945.1 of Hypolimnas misippus. Classification (NCBI taxonomy): domain Eukaryota; kingdom Metazoa; phylum Arthropoda; class Insecta; order Lepidoptera; family Nymphalidae; genus Hypolimnas; species Hypolimnas misippus. Next base: position 7,733,315 of record JBBEEQ010000024.1, read on the forward strand.
GTATCTATGACTCACTGTACGGTGTTAGTTATTTCATGTTGAATCTTCTGTGAGAGGGAGGTATTGCCTCAGTCATGCATTTCTAATATTTTTGTACATAATTAGTTGGTTGTGGAGTTGTGGCAATGGTATACGGAAACATTTAAAAAAATGTATGTAAAATAGCTTAACATCAACCCAGTCAATGTAACGGGTCATGGTGCGTCTCCAGCTCAGACCTGCGTTACTCCAACTCATGAAACTGAATATGCCGATACCCCAAGCGGAGTCTCCGACGCCTCTATAAAATAGCCACTTGACTCCACATGAAGTTATTGTAAATAAACCTATCAAATGGAGTGATAGGTATGGAAGTTGTTTATTAGTTAACAATATCGAAAGCGGCTATTTATATTTTATAATATACTTAACGATGACTCCACTTTTATCGTGACGTTTTAATTAAGACGTAGATGGGGTCAATATTTAAATAAGTTACTTGAGATGTATGGATTAGTTAATAACATTTAAACTTAGCGATATTAAGAGTAGCGACTCTTCTCTCGATTGAAGCGAAGCCGCGGGCAAGATCTACTTTATTATATATATATATATTATCTTACATTTTAGATGTCAAAGGATTTTCAAACATATCACAATTAGAACCAGAGAAACCGGAAATTAAAACTTCTGTTCCTGGTCCTAGGTCAAATGCCTTACTCAAAGAACTATCTGCCTTACAGGTACTTTTTTTTACAATTAAAAAATTATAAATAAAATATAAAACCTTTGATTATAATAATTTTAGGTAACTATATATTGAGATTTATTTTAATATAAGTTTTATTGCTTAAACGAGGCAGTAAAACTTCGAGTCGACTAATTATTTGGTACCAAAATACAACCAAAAAAGGTGAACATATATAAATTGTATAAAAATATAAACATTTTTACTTTTAATTATAAAACGATTTGTTATTTTTAGCAAGCAGATTCTGTTCAGCTATTCGCTGATTATGATAAAAGCATCGGTAACTATATTGTGGATGCCGACGGTAATGTCTTCTTGGATGCGTTTACACAAATTTCGTCGGTACCCCTGGGTTACAACCATCCCGAATTGTTAAACGTTTTCGATGACAAACATAACCTGGTAAGAAGCAAACCTGTTGTCTGTATTGTATTTTTTTAACCATTTAATGCATAATATATTTATTTTTAACAGAGATCACTAGTCAATCGACCAGCTCTGGGCGTATTTCCTTCTCTGGATTGGCCCAAGAAATTGAACAGTGTTTTAATGTCAGTAGCGCCACGAGGGTTAAACGGTGTTTCGACCATGATGTGCGGCTCCTGTTCAGTTGAAAACGCCTACAAGACTGTCTTCATGTGGTATCGTAAAAAGGAACGGGGAGGAAGTATCGATTTTACACCGGAGGAAATGGCTTCTTGTATGGCTAACCAGCCACCGGGATCTCCTAATCTATCAATTTTATCCTTTAAGGTACATTCTAAATCTATTCATATAAAATCACTTTTTGTGACTGATTCATCAACGCAGAGCCTAAACCGCTGCGGTCACGAACTTGAAATTTAGGCAGTAGGTGTCTTTTAGGTTGTAGGCATCCACTAAGAAAGGTTTTTTTGATTATTCACTCCTAAGAGGGTGAAAAGGGGTAAAATCGTTAGTATGCAAAATCTTATTCCGTGGTCGTATTAACTTAAAACATAATATACATACTTTTGGATGGTAGTAATGAAATGTAAAATAGAAAACGGGGTACTATTATTCCACACTGGGGTGCAAGGGGGTAGTAAAGTTTGTATGGAGAAAATGAATTTTTTTATCCTTAATTTAGCACGAACATTAGAGAGAATAACTAAATATATTTATCCCAGAATTTCAAAATCATCCCTTATAATGACGCTAGGGGGTATTAAATCCTGGAACGGTAACAATTTCGCTGGTTGATTTATTTTGCTGAAACTCCAAAACATACCCGGGCGAAGCCGCGAGCAACTGCTAGTAAGTAATATATATAAAAGCAAAAAGTTACACTCATCACGAAATCTCAGAAACTAAAAGTGCTAGGAGTCTAAAATTTTGCATGAGGGTTCTTTTTAGGAAGTAGGTGCTTTTGGTTCCTTAGGGGTCGAAGTTTACAAATTCCCGTCTTAGTAGACGTACTTGTAGAGTAAAATGGGGATTGGAAGTTAGTATGAAGCTTTTATGTTAAGCGCGAGGATAAAAATCTTTCATTGACTTTTGTTCAGTTTCGAAATATGCAAAATACGACTATTAAACCCCACCAGTGTTGAAAGTTAAGGTTAAGGTAAGGAAAGGCTTTCGAGTCAGCTAGTAATTGTATATAGTACAGATCTGTTTATCTTTATTTTACAGGGTGGATTTCACGGTCGTACTTTTGGTGCTCTCACGACCACTAGATCTAAACCGATACACAAACTGGATTGCCCTGCTTTCGACTGGCCTCAGGCTCCTTTCCCGAGATACAAGTATCCTCTCGACCAGAATCAGCGAGAAAATCAAAAAGAAGATGATAAGTAAGTCATATTAGAGTTAATACTGTTTTTGGTTGTTTTTTTTTTATTTATTTATTTATGAGCACGTAATATGTATGAATATCCATATATAATTCCTATAATAAAAAAATCACGACAGGCGCGGGCACTAATAATAAAATATAGGATGAATAAGACTTTATTGCGCACATTATAAAACCGGGAGAAAATGTTTGAGATGTCTGGGTGTCATGTCATGTTTGTGATGTCTGGATGTCGAAAATCATCAAAATGCCGCAAAAGGAAAGGTAGATCCTTTTAAAGGTAGATTTCTGATTTTTCAAATTGCCGTGGATGAGGGGGATGTCATGTCCCTTGTCCACCTTCTTCGAACCGCACCTTATTCATGTTTAGTATAAATTAGTGTTTGCACACAATTTCGTTTGTGTTAATGTATATTTTAATATGCCGACCGTTCATAAGTTTATCTATACCTAGGCTTACAGTACTTTTTCTGGACGAAACTATACTTTTCTGTACCCCTGACAATATGTACGCAAAATTTCATTATGATCAGTTGAGTATTTCATGAGTGAAAGCGTGACAAACAAACGTTATATTATTCACATATTATAAAATTCACATTTATAATATTAGGATGACGTCCATGTATATATATTTTAAATTACTCGGTGACCAGTGCGCATATATCGCACTGTAAGTGATTAGTTACGTAATAGTATTTAACACTGTATTATAAATGAAAACATTAATTTTAAGACACAACATTTCGTCGTTTCAGCGAATAATGGCATAAAAGTAAAGTAATAAGCTGTAAATGTCCCACTGCTGGGTAAAGACTTTATCTCCTATTATTAATCTAAACATTCTTAGAGCCCAATGCACCACGCTGCTCCACTGCGGGTTGGCGGATATACATGTATCAGAATTTCTTCCGGCACATGCAGGTTTTCTCACGATGTTTTCTTTCTCCACCGAGCTCGAGATGAATTTAAACGCAAATTTAGCAGTTAAAATTCAGCGGTGCTAGCCGTGGTGTGAACCTGCGATCATCTGTTGCGATCAACGTATTCTAACCCCTAGGCTGTCTCGGGTCAAATAATGGCATGCCGAACATTAATTTCGGAGCGTTCATTAATTTTGGTGCCGACAAAATCATCTTTGACAAATATTAGTTCTATGAAATAGAGAATTAAATTAATTATTATACATAGAGTAAAAATTATTATATATAAATTTAATGCAATTCATCAATTATAATTTAATAAAGGAATTGGTAACGTCACGTTTATTTATAAATACTTATAATCCCCTTGTCTCTGTGAACGTAAATACTTCCCAATACTGATACTACGTTTTAAGATATTACCGAGGATCAACTTGACAATACAACTTTATTATATCACATAATATGTCACCTTCATACATGTTGTGATAAATAACATTTTTCATGTAAATATAATCAGCACTGATCGTTATATCGTGAAGGTGACTGCTAATTCAAATATAATTATGATATCGACTATGTTTAACGAAAAAACAATAGGCTAATAATATCTTTTGTTTGCTTTTGTAATATTTGCATTTAAAAGCAATGTTTGTTACATTTTATAATTAAAAATAGATAGACAAACAATGACTTTAAGAAAATTCTCTCATCATTGTCATTTCTGTCATTTTGATAAAACTGCCCGGGCGACCGATCTGTTTCCAGACCTGGAAAGGTTTTTCTTAAAATCTATTTTTTGGGTAGATTTTAGAATTGAATCCGAAAATATAGTTGTAAAAAATTATTTAAAAATCGAAATCGCCCCAAGGACAAAAACTAACCCTCCTCTATGGTAACGTTTGGGCGGGAACTGCATTAAAACACGGTTGTGACATTTTTCGATTTTGTATTTTGAAACACTTGTTCATTAGAAGTAAATACTATTTTATGAGGACCAGTAACTATAAATTATATAATGAATATACTATTTCTTTCTTAAATCAGAAGTAGTGAGGGGTGAAGCACAAACATGCACTTAGACTTTTAATTTCATCAAAATGTGGATGATGGCCATTAAAAAAACTAAACTAAAAAACATTTTTAGTTGACATCAAGTGCAATTGATTCTAAATTTCTGGTATATTCTTTATTGTTTTAGCTGATTCTTTTTCGTTTTTATAGTAAATAGATAATTCTGCCACTAACTTCATATGTTTCAGCAAATCTTTATACTACATTGGTTAGAATAATCAATGCCACTAATTAAAGAATTTAATTTAATTAATGTCACTGTTAGTAGTACTAATAGCGGATTTAAAATCTTAATATTTGAATAGCTTTCTTCAGTTTCTAGCTACTTATAGGCTATATTAATTATTTATATGTTATATATATCATGAAATTTAGTTAACTAGTTAATACTTGCGGTTTTCTAGGCGTAAAATATTTTGAATAATATATTTCTATCTTCAAATATGTAAGTTTTATATTCGTGACAAAAAGTAGTCTTTATCATTCTCCAAAGCCCAATCTATATTTACACTAAAAATTAATCGACATTGGTTCAGCAGTTTAGGCGTGAGAACGTAACAGATAGTTACTTTCAAATTATTATATAAGTATCGAAGTGGATATTGTAGTGCCAACATACAATTTAAACAGCCGATTTTATAATATTCTTTCAATCGTAATTTTTTACCCCTCTTGCAATGTTTATAGATGCCTAGAACAAGTTGCCGATGCGATAGAACAATACAGAAAGAAAGGGAACCCAGTAGCCGGCCTAATCGTAGAGCCCATACAGTCTGAGGGCGGCGACCATGAAGCATCGCCAGAGTTCTTCCAAAAGCTGCAAAAGCTATGTCAACAGGTATGTTTAATTATTTACCAGTCGGTTTCTTCGAGTTGGATTGCGTACAATATTTTGTATAGCTTTTTCTGAGAAATGTGGCCCTCAGTACAAACTTTCTTCCCCAATTTCATCCACTTTCAATTTTATTTTCGCGATGAAAAGTAATTTGTCTTTCTCCAAGGCATTGAATACATATCTATACCACAATTGATCAAAATTGGTTCACCAGTTCGAGCGTTAAACAGATTTAAACAGACTTAGTTTCACATTTATAATATTAACAACTTTCCTGTTCATGGAGTAGAAGCAATGGTAAAATAATCGAACTCATGGGACTCATGTTTAAAGAGTTGTGTGAACAGTGTGGATAAACAACGATTCCTTTATGATATGAAAAGACTTGAATACATTTTGATTAATCAATATCTAAAAAAAGACCTCACAATTTATTTATATTTATATTGTAGAAACCACGCCTGTTTTACGAATTATTAAGTAATCAGATACAGATGTGATTAATTAATATTTTTAAGAGTAAGCTTATGCCCCTTACTATTTCCTCTGAGGGTTAAGCTTAACATTTTCGCACTAGCAATAATAAGAACAAAATGTGACTGAACCCAGCAGTCTAGTGCTGAAACAGTATAGTTTTACCTAAAAAGTTTGATAGTTTTACCTAAAAAGTTTTCTGGGAGTTTTAAAAATTGGTAATCTTATAGATTTTTAGGTTCTGTTCCCGAATTTTTTGCTGCCTCTTATCTCTTTCGCACATAAAGGCGTCACTAACTCTATCTCATAGTAGTGTGGAAATGAGGTTCTTGGTGCGGTTGAGTCAACTTTGCGGCGCTTGTACACTAAAATTATTAATTATTTTAAATAAAATTTTTAAAATAAATGATAGGAAAATTTCTAAAGTTTAATTTATCGTATAACTTTTAAATTAACATAAAAAAATATTAGAAATTAAAAAACTGTTTTAGGTGCCATTTTTCCAATATTATATATAATATCCATTTTCCAATAACGCGGGGGCAATGTAGAAAATTGAAAAGAGAATATAATAATAATATCAAAATCTACAAAATCATCAATTTTCAAAACTACTAAGAGACTGCTTTTATTATGTACTATCAATTTTGTAGAACGGAGTCGCATTAATTATTGACGAAGTGCAAACTGGGTGTGGACCGACCGGCAAGATGTGGTGCTACGAGCACTTCAACCTGCCTTCTCCCCCGGACGTGCTTACTTTCAGCAAGAAAATGCTGACTGGGGGCTTCTACTTCAATGTTGAGAGCAAGTAAGTACGTCAAAGTTAAGGATAAATGAATTCTTTGTTATTGGTGTTTAGTTATTATAATATATTATTTTAATTACAATTAGCTGTTCCCCGCGGTTTCGACCGCGTCAATTTAAGGAAAAATTATATTTCTATAATGTTTACTCTCCCTACTTCAATCGGATATTATTCACTATTGTATTGGTTTCAATTTTGATTTGAGTAACCCTCTTTTTTATTTATTAATTAAAATAAATATATATATTTTTTAAATAAAACTGAGTTACTCCTTATAACAATAGCTATCTGATACATTATAAAATTAACAAACGAATACAAATATTTCAAAAATTGTTTTTTTCAGATTAAGTACTGTATAAATTTGGATATGCATTTAGTTAAAAGCTTTTAAATTAAAATTAAAATCAGACACTTAATTTTTTTTTTGTATAGTAGTCGTATTTACTTGAGAAATGATATCTTTCACATTAATTATCTATATCAATAAAAATTAATGTTTGTATGTATGTCCTGTACGCATTCCGAAACCATGGATCGAATTGATATGAATCGTTGGTGGGGTGTTTTTGGAATGCCTATGAGGATTCCTGATTCAAAAAATGTATACTTTAGATGACATTTCAATGCATGCTTGGTATGGCCAGTATAAATATAAAATTATTTTACTTTTAAGATTGAATTTCACTTAAAAATACATACATATGGACGCTAATGAGCAATACTATGTCAAGCCACAGAGACTTTATTTTAAGAAATTGGCGTTTAAATAAATTTGTTTGAAGACTTATCTGGATGCTGATAAGCGATAATGTGTCAACCCGCAAAAAGTCAAATGTAGAGATATTGATGTATTCTGATAATGCGTCACCTATTTAACGTTATAAAAAAAATTTTCAATTTATCTGAACTAAATAAGTACGAAAAAAAGTTTCTTAATTTAACGCCTCAAATTTCAAGTGCGTTTCATATTTTGCAATTTATACAATAATCTAAAATATTTGAAAAACTTATTGTTAGATAACATAATAAATATATTAATCTGCTTTTAATTCATTATACTTTTTATCAAAATATAAAAGAAAAGATGGATATATGGATGCTGATAAGCAATAATGTGTCAACCCACAAAAAGTCTAATTTTGAGATATTGATGTATTTTGGTACTACGTCACCAATTTAACATGATTCAAAAAAATTTCAAGTCATCTAATCTAAATAAGTATGGTAAAAAGTTTCTTAACTCAATGTTTCGAATTTCAGGTGCGTTCCATATTTTGCAATTTATAAAATAATCTTAAATAATTAAAAACTTATTATTAGATAACATATTAAATAAATCATCTGCTTTTGATTCAATATATCATTTTGTCTAAAAAGAAAAGAAAAGATGGTTATATACTTACTATAATATATTTGTTAACAATAGGTTTAACATGTTTAGACGCCATTTTCTCAAAATGAAGTCCGTGTGGCTTGACACAGTATTGCTTATCAGCGTCCATATATAATATACATAAACAAATTGATTAAAAGTAGGTTTGACATCTTTGGACGCTATTTTCTCAAAATGAAGTCCGTGTGGGTTGACTCAGTATTGCTTATCAGCGTCCATATATCGTTCTTTTGTTTCCTATTTTGATAAAAAATATAATGATTTAAAAGCATATTGGTATAAAAAAAAAGTTTTACCTAATAATAAGTTTTTTAAATAGATTATTGTATATTGCAAAATATTAAGCACACTTCAATGCTGGAAAAATTAAATTATGATATTTTTTTCCGTACTTATTTAGTTTATATGACATTAAAGGTTTTTGAATAATTTTAAATACACGAAGCATTATCAGAACACATCAATATCTCCGAATTTGACTTTTTGTGGGTTGACACATTATTGCTTATCAGCATCCAAATAATAAAAATAACATGATATACCCAATCAGAGTCATAGACAATTCCGCACAAGTATGATGTTGTTGTCATATTCTATAAGTAATTCGCGACGATTTATTGCGTTTCAGACCGTCTCATCCGTACAGAGTATTCAATACTTGGATGGGCGATCCCGGCAAGTTGCTGTTGTTGGAAAAGGTCCTGCAAGTAATCAAAAATGAAAATTTGTTATCTATCGTAAATGAAAGTGGAAAAGTATTAAAGGATGGTTTACACCAGCTGGAAAATGAATTTCCTCATCTCATGAACAGCGTCCGAGGACGAGGAACATTTTTGTCCTTTAATTCGCCAACTACAGAAAGTCGGGACCGAATTAATTCGAATTTGAAGAAAAATGGTAAGTTATGTTAAGGTAATTCTAGTGCAATGTAGTGTGTGATACATTTGATATTTTTCCTAAAATCTATATATATATATATATAAAAAACACTTGTCCTGACTGATTCATCAACGCAGAACCTAAACCGCTGGGGCTACGGACTTGAAATTTTGGCAGTAGGTGGCTTTTAGGTTGCAGACATCCACTAAGAAAGGGTTTTTTGATTATTCACCCCTAAGAGGGTGAAAAGGGGTAAAAAGATTGTATGCAAAATATTATTCCGTGGTCGTATTAACTTAAAACCTAAAACGTGTACTTCTGGGTCATAGTAATGAAATATAAAATAGAAAACAAAATTTTTTCCATACTGGGGTGCATGATGGTACTAAAGTTTGTATAGAGAAGATATATTTTTTTGACCGATTATCCTTAAATTCAGCACAAACATTACTTAGGGAAAATAATTAAATATATGTATCCCAGAATTTCAAAATCATCCCTTAAAATGACGCTAGGGGGTAATGAATCCTGGAACGGACACAATTTCGCTGGTAGATTTATTTCAGCTGAAATCCAAAATTTATATCTGATGATTGAATATGTTTATTAATTTGTAGGTGTGCTCGGTGGTGTTTGTGGAGAGAACGCTATACGCCTGAGACCAGCTCTTGTCTTTCAAAAGAAACACGCTGAAATTTATTTGGACATCTTGCGGAAAACTCTTAAACAAATGTAAAACAATTTCAAATAACTTCTGTCTTGTTTCTTATGCGCACATGAGTCATTTATAATATGTGATTATTTACAGTATTATTTTTATATTTACGTGCTATTTATCATTTTATAGAGACATATTTATTAAGCTTATTTCTTTAAGGTACTGTGCATTTATTTTACAAGTATTTGTAAGGTAATTATAAAATCGCATGCCTCAAGAATGTCTTCCAATGTTAAAGTCTAATATAATTATATTCGATATTAAATCTTTAATCTTAAACTAGAAATTAGATATTCTTAGATGTTTCAACTTTATTCCTATGATGTTTAATAAAATTATAAAATAATAATGCGTTTTAAAGAACTTCCCATTAAATCTAATAACCATATTACATTAAAAAAATATATATACACTAATTTATTTTTCTATGCGCCTATTAATAAGAAACATTATTATATATACAGGGTTGGTTTTTTAACTGTCCGAGGTAGGCTAAATCCGAAACTATAAGGATTAGCGAAAAATACTAAAAGGACCCTAAGGAACGATTTTGATAAAAACGAAAACTCCACCTTTCGTTTAAAAAAAAAAAAAATAATTTGCCTAGCCAATAATCAAACCCGTTGATTTTGAAAAAAAAATACACTATATTATTCCACCATGTGATAATGTTCTCTGATGGCACAGTAATGTAGGCTGTAATTTTTCTAAGCAATGCATTTTTTTTAATTAGAGCAAAGGTTCTCAAACTTTTTTCTCATAGACCACTTAATTTTTTATTGTTTTTGGTAGACCCCCTATTGCTATATTTCTACCATATTACCAAAGCTTGTAAAAAAACAAGACTTTTTAAAAAAGGGAACTGACTGCAAAGCAAAATGCGTAATTTAGATCTCAACCGACATATTTATTCAAATTGTTTTGATTTTAAAACAAAAATACTAAACAGATTTTGATGAAATTTTATAGCATAATGCCATTAACAATAAGAAAAAAAGATATAACTTTAACGAGTATGTGCACTAAAAAATAAAAAAGGAAATGATTCACGTTTCATATATTTGTGTTCGAAATGTTAAAGTGCCGGCTAAAAAAAATTAATTGCTCTATTCTGGTAGAACTTGTCCGTCATGTATGTCTTATTATGGTACAAAAGCTGTATGACCATTGGAGGTATAAAATATTTTTGAACATTTTCAGAGTTTTTAACTATTCAAAGATTCATATTACAATAATTTCTTTGTTAAAAGACGACTAGAGACCTTTGCTATTCCAAAACGTTTATTTTTATCTTCGTTACGTTATACGCGCGATTTAAAATTTAAACATAATTTAAATCCAATTGAAATTCTTATATACTCTATTCAAGTAGGCTTTTAAAGCAATTTTGAATCAAGTTACAAATTAGTCTTTTAAATGTAAAGCTACCACCGGCTCGAAAAGTAGATTCTACCGAGAAGAATCGGCAAGATACCTAGGTACTCTTTAAAAAAATTATACAAATTGTATTTTCAATTACAACTTATTATAATATTTTAATATCTTGCTAGAAAATCAACACGTATTGTGTCCATACATTTTTACCGTTCATGTAATCTTGTACAGCGAAATTTGCTTTATTAATTAATGATTTCTTAATAAATCATGTCAAATATTGTGCTACTGGGGTATGAACCCGCACCTTTCATCACTTCGTCCCGCATGTGCGGCTAATAGTTTAGCCTTTAGTTTTTTAATTTTTAATTTATGCTATAATGTAGTAAATATTTACTTCATAGAAGTACCACGTTGGTAAAAAAAAAACCTTTTAAAGTTGTAACAATTAAATTGCATTCGATTCGAATTGAATTTGAGAATTCAAGCTTAAAGACACAGACAGAGACACTTGATCACATAATCACTTATCTCTGGTTGCTTATGAAATGTGAATATAATTACTGTTACTTTTAGTTTCGTTGAAAGTTGGTGAAAAATAGAAAGTGTAAATTGTGTCGTTCATCCGAAAACGAGTTGAATACACGAAATAAACGCCAGTTTGTAGGTTACAGCAATTATTCATTTATTCTCTAATATTATCGTACAGTTGTATAACTTTCTCCAACTCCGTAGGCTATAAAATACTTGCTCTGTTAAGATTATTACGTGATTAACATAATCGCTAAACTTCAAAACATAATTTAAATGTTCACCAACTAGTTTTACATTGAATGCTATTAAATTATGCAAATGTGAAAGAATAAGTACATAATTAATTATTATATAACGATTAAATTATTCATAAGCATTTTATGTTTTTCATTTTCTATAGCTTTATATTTTTAAGTGATAAAAATAATACTAATAATATTCATCTATGTAATTATTGAGTCATGACGACGCCGACGTCGTACTAAAAGTGTATTTAAAAATAATGCCAGTGACTCAGTACATCTACCTGAACGTTAATCACTGTGGTTTGAAATAACGTCGTGATTAAAACAATGAAGCTATTGCTAAAACTTACGTCTAAAAGAGAAATGTAAAATTGGACAAACATGTGACGTTAATGTACGCGATGCTATATTAAGAACGCCGCTAGCAGGGATAATTATGTATTCTTGGCTATTTTCCTATTTTTAGATTTTTGTATAAGTACCTATCAATTTCTCAATTTTAGTTTGCATAGGGTATCTGCAAATGAGCAAATGCTAGTAATTCTAACATAAATTTTAAATATGTCTAAATCTTTTTTATTGATAAATGGTAGAAAAAATTACAAAACAGATGTGTTGGATTGCAATTAAATTTGTTCTTTTTCAAATATATATTTCAAAAAACGGTCACAAAAATACAACCTACGATCGATAAAAGTATTCAATTTTTGTATTTTTAAAGAAACCTCTTACATCAGAATGGCCTTCCGTGACACCCACGTTGCGTAGGCGCGATGTGGCGCTATCCGTGTTTTACACTAGTGTAAATATATTACAACTGAAATATGTTCTATTTTTAAGCTGAAAATTTGATTTGCAGTGCCGTCCATATCATAGTAATAAGATGTTGGAATACCTAATGAATTAATACATAAATATTATTAAACGATTTATGAACAAATATTAATTGTTTTTAAAGAAACAGTAAATATTTTAAGAGAACAGACAACTTAATAATGGACCTATCGATCGATATACATATATGTAGTCCCCGACTGCCCCAAGTTATAGTGTCTTTTACAGGTTAAATAATGTTTTCTTAATTGAAACAAAAATCCCGAAAACAATATTATTATTATTAGTATACATATTTTGTATATAACTAGACTGTCGATAAATAATAAACTAATAAAACTTATTTTTTTCAACTTCCTCTTTATTTTGAATTTGAAACACGTATATAATTTTAAAATCTTTCGATTTTGAACTATTTTACATATTTATTCGTATTCATTATCAAATTACAGTATGAAATAGGATGTGAAATAAAAAAGGACTTCAGTGATTTGCCTTGCACAAAGTGGGTATGAAGCCGTCGGTCATATTCCATACACTTCTAAAGCTTGGTATCACCATATGTTCGTATATCGTACTATCACCAGATACAACAACACTTTCTCTGTCGAAGATCAGACAAGATCGGTGCGGCCGCGTGCTGTTAAAACCAAAGCCGTTAATGCTGTTGAAGCTAGAATTCGTCGAAACCCCAATAGGAAGCAAAAAATCTTATCACGAGATTCACGCTGGGGCTATGTCGCGTAACATAAAACGAGACCTAAAAAGAAAGCGCGGTGCTTATCGTCCATATACAGGACATGCCCTAAATCAATCTTTACAATTATCCACTCAGGATATGGCATAATGGAAAGGCAAAGAAATATCCTCTTTATAATAAGCAAAATGATAAAAGTATACGATCACAGTTCTTAAGAAGCTGTTCAAGTGGTCGGAAAAAGACAACGTGGTTTTCATCTTGCGTCAGTGGTTGGGTGGGGCGTGTCCTTTCAAGGAGTCACAAAACTACATTTTTGTGCAAAAGAAATGAAAACTTCTGCTAAAGTGTATTAAGATACAGTCTTGAATCGTCTTCTGAAATCTCTCAGCAATACAATTTTTCAAAATATACCGTGGTTTTTTCAACAGAACGCCTGGCTTAAAACCAATGTTCCGGACATTATAAGAGCTGAAGATTGGCCATCTAGCCCAGATCTCAAGCCTATGATCAGTCTTAGAGGACATGGCCTGCTAAACGACAAGGTGACATTGATTCTCTTAAAATATTAATGGAGCAAGCAGTGGCGAAATTTCCGTTGGTATTAGTGCGTAAATCCATAGATTCGTGGCCAAACAGATTAGAGGCCTGTATAAAAGCCAAAGGTGGCCATTACGTATACAATGTTTTTTTTTTATGAGAGTAAAAATTTTAATAATATAACAATACTTCATAAAATGCATTTAAATGCACAAAAGTTATGGCTGGGCTAGGTGTGTATACATGTTACAATTGTGCCTGTAAAAAGTTAATTTTTGAGATTTTGCCAGGCGTTCTCGATTTCCCATTAACCATGAATCGGCTCTAAGTATATGCTGTTTTTTTTTTTTATTGTAAAACTTTATAAACAATCACAATCTAATCTTAAATGTTAAGAGTATATATATTTCAATGAGATCATGAGCGTTTATAACAGGCTAATTATACAACTTTTTAAAACATTGAAACATGCTAAACTACACATAAATATTAAAGTTAATTGTATTCATTACTTACATTCTAAACACACGTAAGGAATATAGGCTTTTTGTTTTTGAAAAATTTGACGTATATGACCAATGATTAAAAAAAAATTGAGTTCATACTTAGAGCCGATACTAAGCTTAATTGAACCCGAACCATCTGAGCTTTTAAAATTAATACAGGTAGCTTAGGGCGTACGTGCTCCTTGAATAATTTAGATCCAGGCGTGGATTCAGGGGGGGCGGGGTGGTAAAAGAGGCATTTTCCTCCCCATACTCAGGGCTCATAACCGAAAAAAACGGCGTAGTATCTACTACCCCCCGCGAAATTTATTGTATGAAATATTACCTAAATCCCACAAAAAATTAAAAGAAAATCCTAAATCCCGAAGAAAATCCTAGATCCGCGCCTGTATAGTCCTATACTAAGCAGCTTGTAGATGCAGAATAAAAGAAAATATACAGGGATTGCTTATTCTATAAACATTCAACAACGCCAAAATGAAGATGATTATCGAACATGAGATAGATTCGTCTCCACAACTTTAGGAAAATTAGAGAAATGTTAAAAAAAAGTAGAATAATTTACATTTTTACAACAAAAAATATGTAATTACGCTCCATTCAAAAAGAGGGGTGTTATAAATTTTTCTTCTTCTGTCTTATAGCACCGTATCTTCCTAAAGAATTAAACAAGATGATTTTTTGTTTGAAAATTGATGTTATCAAGATGGTGATTACTTACATATAATTCATGAAAATCTGTTCAAACGTTTTGATATTATCAGTTCTTTTCTATTTATAGAAAGGATTTGAGCAACTTCTACTGCTCAAATCGATATGTATATCGTAATTTACTTTACTGTAAATAATATCCAAATTATATAATTGTGTAACCTTGTCTTTATGCTGCATCATTATCTGGAATCAGCAGAATACACAACGCTTTACGTATTTATTAGATGTATCGGGTTGGGGCTCGTTAAAATGGTCTCAATGTGTAGATTGTTGTTTTTTTATTTTCAATTTAAACAATTATACTCGTCTTGCCTCGTATTCAAATCAACGCACTTACTTAAAACGAGGTATACACATAAAAAAAACTGTTTTTTTTAGTTGCTTATAAAATAGGTTAATATTTGAACATCACTGCTCTCTCATCTTGTGAAAGGTACGCTACCGAACAAAATAATACAAAAAACTCATTCTTTTATGCGGAATGTAATCTGTTATACTTATAGAATAAGCCAGTTCAAGGACCTTCATTAAAATTAGAACATCCTGTTAAACAAAAACGAATCTTATCAAGACGCGGGATTTTGAAAAATCTTGATTGGCAATTTAAACTTACACTTTCTTAAGCAAAAAACGTATTCAAAAAGAAACTTCGGTTTATTTGCATTATCGATTATTTTTTCGGTGATAATAATAGTACTACGTATATATCTGTTCCATATATATATATATATATATATATATTTATATATATTTGATTTATTTAGATATAATTACATATACATTCAAATAACATTACACTCTTTCTAAGGCAATGGGCTTGTATATAATAATTTATGATTTAATGAAAACTTGTAGGTAAGTACGTACTAGTATTGGAACCAATGATTTATTTTTTATATATTGTAGATCATTGGTTTGATCTAGTTTATTGACCCAGATAATCGATGATTCGTTCGCGGTTTTAAACATAAAGGTTGTAAAGGTACAATTACAATAACGTTCACTTACAATGTCAATATATGATTAAGGGCAACAAACGAAACTACACCTCTTTAAATACAAATTTAATATCATTTATTTATTATTATTATTATCATATATAGTATTAATAAGTAACATATAATAATTAAAAAAAATGAACTTAATTTAAATGAGACTGTCGTCAATGATTTTTTATAGCTATAGATATTTTCATTCATACTAACGTTAAAAATCTGTACCCATTTCGAACTTTGACAAGTTTTTAATGCTTGTTTGACCAAAAATACTTTCATCGGTACTCAATAATTAGCTGGTTGCTAACTTTATCCTATAAGTATTTAGTAATTGCATTACCGGTACCAAAATTCATGAGTTTATAATATATTAATTATATAAAACAAGATATCATTTAACGAGTTTTTATATAAATTAAAAATTTTATTTAAAATTACACTTTAATATCGGATATATTAAAGTGTAATTTTAAATAAAGTTTTCGATTATTTTGTAAAGTATACAGATTATACTTTACAATTATTTTGTGAAGTATAATCTGTATACTTTACAAAATAATTATAAATTTTGCTGCGAGCGATAATAAAGATAAAAAATGATATTATACAACATTATACCACATCTTTTGTCTATCCGGACCGAAATTCCTAGCTGAAGGCATAACTCTTTATATTTATAAATTTTGTTCATGGTAGGGGCTTAAGGAGCGTTCACACGCATCTGTTCAATATTAGACTTTCCGAAACTGAATGAATGTAGTCACTAGTCAGTTGAATCAGTGTGTCGATCCAGTCAATGGGTGAAAAAAATGTGTGCTGTATAGGTCATGATTGTTATCTAGTTACAAGTCAATATAATCTTTTACATGGTCTTTGGCCATAGAATTCAAAAGTAAAATTATACAGACTCTGTTAATTCTGTAAGAAATGGAAGCAATTTGCTAAATGTAGTCAAATGTGTATTGATTTTGTTTGCGAGAAATTTCCACTTACTGGCGATTTTTTGCCAACAAAGGTGTGATTAGATTACAGTGTTATTATTCTCTATAGTTCGAATGATCATTGGTGTCATTGAACAGGATCAATCATCCGTTTTACACATGTGCATTTGTAGTGATTAATATTAAGTTTGTGGTCATTAATAAAAAAAAGGTGACTGTACATGTTACAAAGTGATAAGTTTTCCATTGTGTCAATCCGGGAGGTTGGCGAATATCTTTTTGCCACCCGCGATCACCTGTTCATCTCGGCATCGGATGTTTTACACAAACAAATGTTATAAAGGTTTGTATCAGATGTGAATACTAAATGTTTGGTTAATT
This sequence comes from Hypolimnas misippus, assembly GCA_037950945.1. Classification (NCBI taxonomy): domain Eukaryota; kingdom Metazoa; phylum Arthropoda; class Insecta; order Lepidoptera; family Nymphalidae; genus Hypolimnas; species Hypolimnas misippus. The sequence continues at coordinate 7,750,726 of JBBEEQ010000024.1, forward strand.
TGTCTACTTATTTTAAAATAACAGGTGCTTTTAAACGATGTCGGTATTCGGTTGTTGTGTCACATTAATATTTAAATCTGCATCATAGTGTGTAGGTGTCGAATATTATTTTATAATTTCTATAGATCAATGTAATTATTTGTGACGATTTAGTCTATTTTTAACTATTACATTAATAGACAGTTAAAAGTATGCTCTCTTAAATAAAGTGGATGTTTTTATTAAAAAAATACGAGTTTGTTAGTTTAAGACTATCATTTATATATGTCTGCTTTCAATGACGGTATCATAATGATTCATCAATGAATATTAAGTTCAAGAAAAAATTTGTAATTTTAAAACCTGAAGTTATTAACAGGAAAACTGTTAATACTTTAATGCCCATTTATAGTACAGTACTGAAATTGTAATAAATTATAATTAATTTATTAATAATTTAGCATTAATTACTCAAAATATTATCATTATAAATTAGAAGTAAGTTTAATACAAAAAAATTACCTTTGCTTTTGGCTAAGTTAAACACAGACTGCTAATGCTTGTTCAAACCTCTCCCAGGAAAGGTGACAAAAACTTGCCTACAACTAAGAAAAATGTCTTTATAAGTATTAACACATGATGGATACTATCATTTTACAAAGTGTTATGGCTGAGGCACTATTTTTCATACTTTGCGTATAAGTGTTGTGTCACAATCTTTATTAAGGAAAGAGATTATGTGATTATACTAATATAGGTATATATTGTGTTTTTTTTTTTCTAGTGTGAAAGTATTTTATGAACCTATCTTTTTTTTTAAGTGGAAAATTAGATGAATTTATAAAAAGAGAGCATTTTTAATGTAGTGGAGTTTTTTGTGTTTAAATGCAATCTTATTTTCTACATTATTGAGCCAGTTTTTTTTCCTTATGACAATTAACTTGTTTAATAGATTTTCAAAAACTATTACTTAAAAAAAGGTTTTATGGTAATATATCATACACATCATAAAATTGAAATCTTCTACATTTTTTTGTTGCAATCTACATGTAAAAATTTAAAAAGTTCAAAAGAATTTATGCTAGAAACAGATAGGATTTAAAATTATCAGGTTTAATTATTCTTGTTTTTATGTGCATTTTTGACCCACATGCAAAACTGCACCTTTGTCTATACACACATTAATTATGAATGAAGTTCGTGAAGTGTACAACATTTTAATAAGATAATGTCATAGAAAGTTTCAAAAATTACTATTTTGTACAACAGAAGAAAGATTTTTTTTGATTATTTCATAGATTTTTTTAGTTACTGAACAAAATAATTTTTTTATTGACATCAATTCCAGTAAAACCGGCATACTTTAATAAGATGGGATTTATTAACCAAATCTAGCCACTTCGACAGACGCGTTGGCGCAATGGTCACTGCAACTGACTAAAGCGCTGTCGCGGTTTCTATCCCCACTCACGGCAAACATGTGTATTGGCCATACAGATGTTTGTCGTGGTCTGGGTGTTTGTGTTAGTGTTGTGAGTGTTTCTGGACCCCCGACGCAAGATCATGAGATCTTAATGGGGGCCGTTGAGTGTGACGCGTTATTTATTATTTATTTATTATTCTTTAATATGATATTCAAGTTTTTTTTTTTTTTTTTTGGTTATTAAGTATGTAGTTGTACTAATTAAAACTGTTGAATTTACTTAAAAAATTAAAATACCAACTAATTTTATAAAATTGATGAAATGGATGGATTTTACTGACACATTGGATAAGAAAATTGAATAGGATTTTTTTATATAAACAACAAAAACACTACTTACGTGTTTAAATCTTTTGAATAAATATTATAGAAAAAATTACCTAACAGACCTTTTTGTGACATCAGTGTTACGTGAATGAAAGTTAAAAACCTGTCAAAATTTCATATGTTGTTTTCTCTCTGTCTGCCAAAAAAACACCATTGATGTAAAATAATTGATACAATTTTATGATTTAGTATATCAGGTTGTCATCTTTTTAGCTACTTAGTTTCATCATTACTTGCAATATATGGTTATACCCAAAGTCAACTAGATTAAATTCATTTAATTTTTAATCAATATTTTTTTTACATTTTGTAGATAAAATAAATATTAAGTAATCATTAAACATTTAAAATGAAACAATATTATATTAAGTATTATTGTTTAAAAAAAATGGTTCAAAAAAGGTAAGTTAGTAGTTCTCTAATTATTGTACAATCAGAAGGCATAATTCCGTCTGTCGAGTTAAAGTAGGCCAGTTAGATGATTTAACACAACCTATTGAATCAGGCTTTCTGACGATAACTTAAATAATAAAAAATATATGTATAATATTAAATAAACATAAACGCATCACACAATTTTGGTTTAAATTTACTTAAAAATAATATTTTGAAGTACCTAGTTAAGTAATTTCTTTTTTGTAATTTTAATTTTAAAATTATATTCTATGTTTGTACCTAAAATTTTAATACAAATATTAAATTATATGCCCCCTGATATGCACTAACTCTATATATCACTCTATATTGTAATGTCACAAACAAACTTGGCCCAGTTTTCAAAGATAATTAATTCGTTTTTGTAATTTGCACCGGTGCTTTGCAAAAAAATTAAGTGTATCTCAAAGACTGATATTTTAATTTATATATTTATAATAAAATCATATCTCATAGTGCATAGTTTTAAAGTTAAAAACAAAAAAAAGTCGACTATTCTTAGCTGCCGTAGGAATCTTAGATGCACAAGTATTTGATTTACTTTCAAACCTTTGAGTGACCTAAAATTTTAAACATCTATGCATACAACGTAACTATGCAAAGTTACAGAATTCTTGGTCTGATGCTGCAGCCAAACTATCCACCACAGTTGTACTCTTAAAAAATTTTAGCAGGTGCGTCGTGTTTGGATTTGTTTTGATCAGTTTTTGGTACACAATGAATTAATAGCAAAACGATAAGTTGATGCTGCTGACAGGATATTCACCACACCTAAAAATATTTTTTTTAATCAAATTTCAGTACTGATGTATGTATTTATATCTCGTTTCTATATTTACTTTACCTCTACATATAATATGTATATATTAATTTATCTGAGCTATAATTTAAAGCAAATATCAAAATTAGTTCATATGTTAAAAGTGTATCAGCTCTTTTATGGTTCAAAAAACATCTCAGCTACATCTACGGGTCTGATCGAATCATTTTATTTTTTTGCAGTTATAGTTATAGCAAACCTAATTAAATTATATTGGTTTCAACTAGATACCTCCACGCGTCCCTGATAGAAGTGGTAATAAATTTCATGAGAAAATTGAGTAATACATTAACCATTAAGTAATCTAATAATTAACTTTTGCTTAACCTTAACACATGCGTGATGATTGCTTAAAACAGTGCCCCACAACAATGTTAATGTAGTCATATTGCATGATGCCAGTGAATAAAATAAAAACAACCTAATTAGACGAAATCTTACTACACAGAAAAGTAAAAATGTAAAAAAAATTGGAAATAATATTTAATCCCTCTGAAGTTAAAATGGAACATGCAATTTTTTAATAGATATATTTTTATATGTAAATTTGGGTAAATTCAGGTAATTGTTGGCCATTTTAAACCCTTTTTAAGTTTCCATTAGACAGTTCATACTTAGCGGCGACGCCGACATCGCTGCTGCAGTGGAATATTATATGTATTGTTTGAATAGTGTATGTGGCCTACACGCGGTATTATACTATAGAAAGCGATGTTGCGTTAAAAAATATTAGACCTTAATATTATTGATCGACTTTAATAAGTTCTAATTTTTTTACTTCTGCGGTGGTGCATAGCTGGCGCCGTGTGCAAATCTAAATCGTGTGATATGACGGTATGACCCAGTATTTTTTTTTTACATTAAATACTACTTAAACGGTTTTGTAATCTTTAGGCACAGAATTAAATAATCTGTCCTTAATAACTGTCAAAATAAATTAATTATACAGGTGCGTAATTTCAGGTTATTAAATCTTCAAATTTTGGTAATATATTTTTTCAATAATTAATTTATATTAGAAACCATGGCGTTTATTTAATATATTCAATTGAAAACCTCTACAAAAATATGACATGATAATGTAACAATAGTAACATAAAGGTAATTTACTTTAGTGTAAAAAAATAATATGTAAATGCTTTTCAATACATATAATACTAAAGCTAGATTTATTTTAAATAAAACTATATTTGTATTATATATTCAAGAAATAACATAATATCTGTAAAAATCTTTCAATTTAAAATTAGTAATAAAAATTGGTAAGTAGTTACGTTACATTTAAATTTTACTATTTCAGACGTAACATCCCCGAGGGAGACTAGAGATGGTGGACTACTACAGAATACTTGGTGTTTCTAGAACCGCTACTGAGGCAGAAATTAAAAAAGCGTAAGTTATCTTGTTATTTATTTTATTACAGACCATAACTATATAGGAATTTGTAACATGTAAGTCGTAGGTGCTTGTTCTTTTGTTTATTTTTTAATAATTTCAGTGTCAGCTTAGGTACCTGTTAAATTAACAATCTAGCCTCTCAACTATACGGCGACGTTCAACTAGCGTCCGGAATGATATGCTGCCGTAGCGTGTATTACAATATTTAGTGAACTGGCTAGTTGATACTTAGACCATTTATACAATAGTGTGACCATGTGACAAAAAGAAAAATGATGAAATATCTGAAATTAGAAATTGTTTATTTGATTGTTTTAAAACGTAACATATTGTTAATTAGAGAGATGGGAGCCGAATCAGCTATTATACTACAGCTATTTAATAAAAAGCATGTCATAAATTAAACCTTAAGGAACTAAATTTAAATAAATAGCAAGCAGTTAAACGATGAATAGGTTAGGAAAGTAGTTAACGTTACTGTTCCAAGTCATTTACCTAGATGAGTGATTAAATGCCATTTGGCCGCCATTTAAACGCCGCCATATAATAAAAAGGCTATTAACACAACGGCTTATTTAGCGATGTGCCTGTGACATTTACAAAACATAATTGTTCCATCATTCTTTATTAATCAAATAAAGACGTAAATTACGATATCTTTAAAAAACTTTAAAATAATTCATAAAAAAATGAGGGATTTAGATGATTTGATGGGTAAATGTGTAACGTTTTAAGTGACCTGACAAAATCTTTTACTGTGTATTCATTATTAAAAATAAACAGTTACAGAAAGTTAGCTCTGAAATGGCATCCAGACAAGAATCCAGACAATGCAGACGAATCAAACAGAAGATTTAAAGAGATCTCTGAAGCGTATGAAGTCCTTTCAGATGGTAAGAATTGGAAACATTTTATTTTAAACAAACATATTATATAGAAAGAACAACATTAGATATTTTAATGTCAAAAATAAAAAAGACGTTGCGAAAATCATAAATTTTACCTCAGTAAATGATTATTATTATAAAATCATGTTATGTTTTTTTAGAACAAAGATTATATAATTTTATTACAATATCGTCCAAAAATAGACAAAGTCGCAACTATAAATTTAATCTGAATAATAATATAGTTTTTATTTAATTATCGAGAGTCTAAATTAACTTATAATAAACATTTAGCAAATTACTTACATACCTAATATTTTTTATTGAATAAATTCAGTTTTAACTGTACCTGCTTACAGTTAGAAGTAACGCCCATTGTGCCTACACTCGTTTCGATCGAATTAAAAAACTAGAGAAGTCAAAATTTGATTCACACGTATTTAATTCATTGTGAGACGTGTAGGTAGTGGCAGTGCCTTTCGAGCAGCTTAAGAACAATTGTAATTTGAAATCCATGAAATTTAAACATAAGTGTAACATTTTATTATGAATAAATTTATACTGTAATCAATCCATCTTATACATATGAGTATTACAATATAATCTTTTAAATTACGATGACACATTTCACACATTTTAATTTAGAATAAAGCAAATAAATTACATTATTGAAAATTAACATAAATGTATGATACATAATATAATATTTAATGCAGAATCAAAATCTAAGTATATCAAAATAATTATATGTATTTTTATTGCCTTCTGCTTATAGTAACCAAAGTAGACTCAATATTGCCTGATATGTTCGCACGATGAGGTCATAGGTACCATTACAGAAAGGAAAGGAAACGTTACGTAGGCTTCTTTTTTATATTAATAGTCATTTAAAATAAAACCCATCTTGAGTCCATATCAAGCACATTTAACTTTTAAAAACGAATATATTTTATAAAACGTCGTCGATACGAATGTAAATAGAATTATGCACCAACATTCTATTAATGACGGTTAGTAAAGATGTACAAAATAATTTTATTGTTGGGTAGAAAACAAGCGGAAATTGTATGATGCACGGGGTTCCGGTCACCACAGTCACAGATATCAAAGCAAGAACGGAGTTAATGGCCATCGGCACTTTAGCTTCAAAGGTTTTTTTGGAGACACACCATTCCACCGTTTTTTTGGTAGATTTCCATATCAATTAGGGTTTTTCGCAATTTGAATATTGTCATTTCAACCATCAACTGGGTATGCTTCACTTATTTTATAGATAAATGGTTTCCATTCCCCGGTAAGAAATGTTTCGTATTTACACTAAGTGCATGCCCAGTGAAGGTTCGAAGTATGCATTTTTGCAAATAATAGCATGAAAGAGAATGATAATATTCAAGCAAATAACATAGCATTATAACAATGGAGTTTTTTTGGCAGCTACCCACTTATATTGCTATTAACAATCTTAAGTTGTGTGAAAGTTAATACACTAATAACATGACATGCTACATCGTGCGACCTAATGCCCTTTTTCGTTATCTGCAGATGTTATAATAGCCTTTCAATACGATAGCTATAAATAAAGCAATTTAAATGTATACGATTACGTTTGGTAAGTTAGAACATCTAAAATATTTGGTTATTAAAATAAAAATATTTCATATAATAATATTTTTAGCTAAATCGATGCTTACTAATATATTTCTAAAAGTCGAAAAAGCTATTGATAAAAGAAAACATTTTAGTAACCAAAATATTAAACGGAAACATGATAAAATGCTTTATTGCCTTATTAAAGTTATATTCATGATAAAGTGTAATTTTCATACTTCGTGTAATTACATATAAGTCACAAATATGCTTACGTTTATATTGTGTCAACTGTACTGCGTCCATTCAAAAAAATTATGAAATTGAATACATCACGTAATGCTTACTTTTTATGCTGTTTCCTATATATTTTTTCAACATTAAGAAGGTTTATTGTGTTGATCATACAGAGAGGAAACGTCGGGTTTACGATCAGTATGGCAAGGAAGGGCTGAACAGTAGCAGGGGGCGACATTCCGCATCCGACGAAGACTACGACTTCGGCTACCACAGCTTCCCCTTCACATTCCGAGACCCGGAGGAGGTGTTCAGAGAATTTTTTGGCGGTTCGTGTTTTGGTGAACTGTTTCCTGGTAAGCTATTTATTATTTGCTTTTAACTTGTTTCTTATATTTAAATAGATTGTTCACTGATATAATTGATAAAAAAATATGTTTTATTTCATGTACCAGACTTAAATTTGTAGAGTTTTTAATTTGAATCACTAATTTTACGTGACTTACGTCGTGGTTCCGTGATCTCATAACGCGAACAAAATGTCCATATTATTTTATGAAATGACCTAAGTTGCTCAATATAAACATTTTCTTAATAAATACCTAACTGCCTTACTACAAAACATTTAAATGTACGTTAAACGCGTGTGTATAAAATTTTATACTACGAATTCGCATCTTTTTTTTACACTTTATTGCACGAAAGATAAATGTACAAAGGGCGGTTTTAACGCTGTTACAGCATTTTCTACCAGCCAACCCAGAATCGTGTAAGACACATCTTGAGGCAGTTTTGAGTTAAACATGGTCTAGACATATTTTAATTATGATTTAACATACGCTTAAATGATTTTAACACATGCTTATAACCTATTTTAGCTGTTAAATATAACGTGTAATATTTTATGAATATTTTTGTTTTTACGTTTACACGCGATATAGTACTTTGATAAGATTTTGAACAATGTTTTATTTTTAAACACTGTTGAGGAGCTATACACGTGTTGAACACGGTTTTATTACATCTTTTGTAGTAAGTTTAAAAATTCAGAGTTTGAACATGAAGCAGAAAAAGATGTAAAAACATCGATTCTACAATTATTATTACGTAAATAAAAATATGTTTTTATAAAATATATTTAATAATTTGGTATACTAATATAACAGATAAGTAATTAATATCGAAAAATTAGGACGTCATTTAAAAATTTTGATTTTAGAATAGTTATACTAATTAATCATATATTTTACTTGTACTCGGGTTTTCTATGATCATTTGACATTCAATAAAGATTATTTTAACAATATTATTACCAACAAGCGCATGATAACAATTCTTTAATTAAAACCTCAACGTGCATATTTATCGTAATCATATTTATACATTATTTTGTATGTAACAAAATTGTTTTATAAATTTTTATGTTAAAATGGCATTAAAAATAATAAAAAAAACTAGGCTTTCACAAAAATTTAGCATACATATTAATGAATGTTATTTCTGTTTCATTTATTGACTCAAGATAAAAATATTATTAACCCTCTTTAAGGCATTTATTTAGCTTTCTTATAATTTGTTTACTGATCCTTTTAATATACCTTAAAATTAAAATTTAAAAGTTTCACGTAACTATGTTGGTCTGAATTAGTGATGCGCCATGTGTGAAAAATAATTTAGTGTTCTGCGCATAGTTCAGACCGTCACTCTTACGTAAATCTCGATATAAACACGTACACCATTAAATTTATTTTCCAGATATAAATGGCCATGGGCACATTCGACACGGCCGCCGCAGCCACCACCCGAGCACGTCCCTCACCTCGTCGCTGTTCAGCCCGTTCGGGTTCGGGATGCAGGGGCTGGACGACATATTCGCCCACGCGGCCACCAACGGGAACTCTTTCACGTCGTTTTCAACGTTCAACAGCTCGATGGCAGGCCCGGGCAGCGCCAACATGAGGAGTACCACAACGACCACGCGTGTTGTCAATGGAAAGAAAATTACAACTAAGAAGTAAGTTGTACATCTATTTATATAAAAATGAAATGCTGTTCGTTTTGGCTAATATTGATCTTAAAAACTTTTGTGTAGAATCAGGGAAGGTTTGAACGGTGAGCAAGATGAATAATAAGTTATAAAAAATACTAAAAACGACACTATAATTTTCCAATAGTGACTGTTTCGTCACTTAGTTGTCAAATATTTATAGGTGCGTTCAGAATTTTGTCTGTTTCATAGCTGTAGTTGAGTAGTATAGTTGCGGTCTCTTTGGTCTGTTTTGTTAAAATATGAAGCAGTTCTGTTTCAAAAAAATTATGTTGAATTTATTGTACATAAAAATGGTGCATCAAGTTTAAACCACACTTTATATAAATCGTATATTTACATATAGTAGTATAAGCATTTTTAGGTGATACGAAGTTTACAGGGCCATCTATTATTTATATAATTAACTATTAATATGCTCTGGGGGCATGATATAAAGCATTATTAATATTTGATGTAGCTACTAATCAGTGGAGTAAAACTCTATTAAACCTATTTCAATCATAGACCTAGAAAGGACTGGATTTACTTTAATTGCCCCCTTGCGACACCGTTCCTCTGTCCCCAGGTCCAAGGATTATTTCCAAATTAATAGAATACTTTATTTGTATTCGTTTTTTTTTAACAAGTAATTTCTCTTTAAATATTCAAAATTCTAATTTAGAGATAATTGAGTTCAAACAAACCCTACAAAACGTATAAAATGCGTTAGTCCAAAAATGGCGTGTTTCTTAAATAGCCTTCAAATGTGGTCGCCTTAAGTTATAACACTTTTATTCACGCAATAGAACAGAGAAATTCCGATTTTCACTCTTATGCCTCCAATTAATTTATAAGTTCTTCACAATTTAGACTTAAATGTTTTTCTCGAGCCTCAAATTTGATAGATCTCAGAATTTTTATCACCCTAAGAACTTCGTACCCTTAGTGTAAATCCAGCTCTGGACATGGAGATATGAACTGGGATATGCTATCGAAAATTGATGACTCTGTAAAAGAGATAAAATGAGTTTAGTGACTAAATTTTTCTTTTTTTCTGCAAGCTTAGAGTTGGTAGCGCTGGGGACGCTAATGTGACGTGACTGATAAGAATCATAAAAGACACACCTATTGATTTTTTGAGTTATTATTTTTGAGTAGTTTACTCGTTTTCACAATTTTTCTACCAAATATTTTTGTCGCTATGATATGCCCCTTCCATGTCTCTATGTCTATGAATTAATTCCCACTATTTGTTACATGATTTACTTTTGTATACTGTAACTGATATAAAACGTCTATATAACCTGGTAACAGGTATTTAGGCAACACTAAATTGAACGCTGATAAGCAATACTGTGTCAAGCCACACGGATTTTTTTTTTTGGAAATGGCGTCTACATATATCAAGCTTATTCTGAACAAATTTGTTTGAAGTGTATATATCCATGTTCTCATTTCTATTTTGATAAAATGTATAATGAATTAAAAGCGGGTTGGTATAAAAAAAGTTTTATCTAATAATAAGTTTTTGAAATATATTAGATTATTGCTTTTTGTAAAATATTGATCACACTTAAATATTCGAAACGTTAAATTAAGAAACTTTTTTCCGTCCTTATTTGAATTTTTTTGTAATAATTTTTAATACATGACGCATTATCAGAATACATCAATATCTCCGAATTCGACTTTTTGTGAGGGACACCTAATTGCTTATCAGCATTCAAATCGTTTCATTAGAAAAAATAGTTACTGTTAAAATATACAACAATTATTTACATAAATACTTGAATTACAAAGATTTTTTTTATTTCCAGGGTAATGGAGAATGGACGCGAGACCGTGATGTCGTATGAAAATGGGGTACTGAAATCAAAGACTGTCAATGGTGTCCCTCAATCCCTAACATACAGTTAAATAAATAATTACTTATAACCAAATTTGATCCAAATGACAATTGTACTCAATTTTACTTTATCCGAGTAACAAGTTCCAACTTATAATTTAGTTTTGCTTAATTTAATTAATGTAGTAGTGTTGGGCACTGTAAATTTTAGTAATGATTATGTCTAAATCATACTTAATTTAGACCTAAGTTTTGCTTTTTAATTTTATCTAATTGTTATAATATCGATAGAGTCAATAGGCAATATAAAATTTCGTCTTCGAAGCGCTCATTTTCATATTATATTCGCCTGATATTTGATCTCAAACGTTCGAACACGCACTGCCTGTAAATTTCATGGCCGGATGCGATTTATAAAATTTTCAGTAAACTATAGTCAGATTTGATATTCTGGCGCTATGTGTCATTATATTACATCTCGGGGCGTTATTTTAGGTATTTTATATACTTACTAATCGTAGCCTGCATTGGCTCTATATTTTATGATACGTAAATTGATTTTAAATTTAGTAAAATAGCTTCGATTTTGTTTTTATGCGATACCTCCACTGCCATGTTAGGTGGGGTTGGTTGGGCGTAAGTAAATGAAGCTGCTTGCGTTATGCTACGTTATTAATACGATTGATAGATTTAAATTTACACAAAGATGCCAAAAAGGTACACGATTTAATATTTTTAGTTACATTTTAGTTGGTTCTGACTTAAATTACAATAATAGTAATTAATTGCTCAGGGGACTACAAGATTAAATGTCTGGTTTCACGCTATGGGACCAGCAAGAATATCAAGTAGTTAATAGCTAACTTTATAATGCCGATCTTTAATTTAGAGGTTACTTTTTCATAACTGCTTTTCGCAATAATGATTCTAGTACATATTGTCGAAAGTTAACTAACTATAAACAATCAATTTCGTTCGTTTGTCATTAGCATATTTTAATTTATTGAATAAAATTTGACAAATTTAGAAAAGTATAAAATGGTACGAATCTATTGATTAATAATGTAAATAGTCCTATGAGCCTATAAAATATATTTTGTATATGCTAGATTATCTATTGAGTGACATAGGAAAGTCGTACTAAAAGTTAGTAAAATTGCATTTGGTTAATTAATAATTCATTTATAATATTGTAGAGTAGAACTCATGATTTGTAAAAATCATTAATAAGCTACATAGTAACAAATGACGCTTGGTGTTATCAAATCGTATTCAATATATTTTGCTATGCTAATTCAGTAGGTACTTAATATTTTCATATCTATGTTGCTACAATTCATTGTGTTTGAAATTAACTGTTTTAATAATGTAGCTTCTATTGAAATATAAAAATTCATAAAATGTATGTTTTAGATCAGCACAACAGAAATTCTTTCAACACGAGTGCCATTGCTATTTTAGAACCTTTTCTTGTAATTGTAAATAAATATAATAATTATTATTATTTGATTTCAATATTTTGTATTTTACAAAATTATTGTCAGCAAGTAATGAGCACTGCGAGATAATAAACAAATTTAATTGTATATTTGTTGTTTTATTATAAAAACATCCTTTTTTTAATGGAAACAGACGTGAGATATATCGCCAGAGACAAACATACATCATTTGAACGGTATCATAATGGTATTTCGTTTCGATTTCTTTTATGCTTTAAATCAATAATATTTTAAATATTATTACTATTCTTTATACATGTTTTAACAGATTACTCTGTTGATTTTAATCACGATGTTGCAAAAAGCAACATGTAGTTATCTGGACCAATGCAGTCGTTCCTGATGTGGTAGAAGCCATCCTGTATCTAGATTATGATAAGTTTCTTATTAAGGGAAGAGTATCAGTAAATAAAAACTTTCCGAACGTCGTATAAAGTCTGAACACGCATAAAGGACGATTGAAGCGTGAAAGAAAAGTAATTATATTATTTTTATTGAAGTCGTTCTACATATTTGTTTTTGTTACCATATTTTATTTTCAATATATGACATAAAGGGGAGCAATTATGTTTAATTTCGTTTCATACAACAAAATAATTTTCCAACAATGATACCGCAGATCAATAACAACTGCACGCGATCATTCGTGACAAACTTGTTTGATACAAAACTAGCTATCAGTGTGTCGATGAAGCTTGATTTGAAAGTTGTATAAAAATTGTTTCGATGGCTTTTGTGTACAGCTGTTGTTTTTGGTTTTCACTTCGATTGGGAGGAATATTAATAGGTTTATTCTCAATTGTATGTATTTTTCTAGAAAAACCTTACGCGTGCCATACATAAAGTTAATTACTGGCTTATATTTTCAGATAAAAGCTATATTAGCTTTAATTGTTTTCTGTATTGGTTTTAAGCAACCTCATAATGTTACATATCAAATATCAATGTTGAAGAAAAATATTAATTTAATTTATATGAGCGATTACTTACAGCATTTTGAAACAGGTAACGAATGATATGAAATCGCTTTATAAGCGAAAAACGTTAGCTTCATTTACCTGAAAATCTATAAGCGCGAATGCATAATTTGATACGTTAATATGAATAGCTCACGTTACTTTGTTTTTTAGGATGCAATTTTTTGCAGCAGTGAGTAGATATCACTTTGGATTATGTAAAAGTATTCATCAATATTACTCATATATTGTCGAAAGTTCTTAACTTTATTCTTCTCGTATGTGAAATGTATTACAATCTATCTGGGGAGTCATAAGCCTATATAAAATGTATTTATTTCAGATCCGGAGAAATACATAAGTTACTGTATAACGATTTGTTGTATTTACATATTTCTTTGTATTTTATATATTTATGGGGCTTTTATGGTAAGTAATTAAAGAGAAAGTAAAACGTATGTCTACTCATAGAAATCTGTTGTTATTACTTTTGTTATATGTGTTTAAAATAATCTTTTGCAGTGCAATAACGCTTTGATGATTGCATTTATTTTGGTTGAGTTAGTACGTCTTATTATACTTTCAATATTTGTTACGACATGGCTAATTGTACTAAAGCAAAATACTATGGACATTGGTCTCGTAATTGGCGCCAGTGTAGCAAGCGGTTTTATTCTTAGTAAGTTATTATTACTTTTATATATAGCAAGCAAAAAGATTAGATTTTAAGACTACTGACTTATTACGTGAGCAATATACATCTATTGTCAACGGCCAAAAGTTGCGACGGCTGCAGTTCCTTCTGTGTGACAGCGTAGAGAACAAGAAGCCTTTATTAAGTGCGATGAAACATTAGGTCTATATTTATACACTAACTGTATCCGACATGCGTTGCAATGCGATTTATGGGATACCTATGTATTTTTTGAACCTTCGTTGGTGTCCCCAGAACGCCCCATCAAACTTCCATCACAATCCGATTAATGGTTTCGAAACGAATTGATGACAAATATATAAATATTGTTTTTTATCTATAAAGATTTAGTAACTTATGAAATGAATATCAATCGCCTTTCTTAAGCGCATCTAATTGTATGTTACTCATACTTAGATAATTTTAAATAGTTTCATAATAATTTCAGTGGGCTTGTTTTATTTATGGGTATGTGCTGCTTCATTGCCGGTGTTGATAAATGAAATTGAAAGAGAAGAACATATAGCAACAATAAATAAACTTCAGAAGCTCTTAGAAAACGGAAACCAACGATTTAATCGTGGAAACTTTTTTAAAGATGATAATGAAGATTTAGATAGAAGAGAATTGTTTATTATACCAAGATACAAATATTCCGGCAAAATTAATTCTGACCCCTATTACAGATCAAGTTTTATACACTAGGAATTTAAATTATATTCTACGCATATTTTTTTCTTCACTTTTATCGCTTGCGTAAGATAACAGAGTGGGAAGAAATAATAAAATTAAAATGTAAAAAAAATATGCTAATAAAATAAATTAATATAATTATCTTTTTGTAAAAATACACTCCTAAAATTAGTATATATAAGTATTTATTATTTAAACGTTTTCGATTATGGAAGTAAAGAAAGAAAATCTGTACAATTTTGTTTTCATTTTTTTAATCTTTTACAAATCATTTTTAAAATTAAATGCAAAGAAAAAATATTATGAACTTTTTTTTAAATTGCTTTTCATATTTTCTTAACTTACTGCTTAAAAATCATTATATATATATAGTTAACATGACGCTTTTAAGTGGATTAATTTATTACTATTATATTTTATAATATTAAAATAGGTTTATATTTTAATTGATCTTCACCAAAATGTACGATAATCAAAAATCAAGTGCCCTTCACTACCTGAATAGTGATATCTTATTTTTATCCCATTTATCGTAATATCAATCACTTTAATCAAGATAAAGGCAATAGTGCCAAAATTAGTGTGACGGTTTGAAAAATTAATAACACTTGGGAATAAAATCATAAAAGTAATTAAATACTGTGTCTTGTTTATGGAAGACGTTGATTAGTTCATTACATATTGCACCCTCCTTCTCTAGTATTGATTACTCGTCATAGCTCAAAAAATATAATAACTATTATCAAGTAAACTAAAGACTAGATTCTAGTGATAATATAACGGCAACAAACAAAAAGAAATATGAATTAAATAAAAATGAACACGAAATCATGTAACGAATATAATTTCATTATTATCCTCATCATTATTTATATAGGCACTTTATTATATTGGACACGAGTCTTTATTATTATTAGCTATTACATGAAATAAAAACTTGTTCATTTGTTACTGTGGTCAATTTAATGGCATAAATAATTATAATTAATGAGGTTGTTTAATTAATCTAAACATAAATCTCGATTTGATAATTGAGGCTTCCACCGCGCTCGCTCTTCATACGAATGTTGACGAAGCTGCTGCCCACGCCTCCAGCGGTTATCGTCGCGGTGGCGTCGTTGCGGTCTAAATCTCTGGCTATTACACCCTGAAATAACAATAAAAAATTCATAATAAATAAGGTGATGTTAGGAATTTATCATGAAAGTAAATATATATTGTGTTTTGTCTATGTGTACCGCGTTGATAAGTTAATATTATATATCGTCAGAATGCACCCTCCGTCTCTTTAGGATAAATTACTCGTCCTCAATGTTATAAATGTATTCATAATTAATGTAACATATAATCTAGAGACCAGAATCCCAGTGATAACATCACACGTACATATAAAATTCAAGGCTTTGTTTTAGTTTTTACCCACGTCTGCATTGTTTTTTTTATTAACACATGATATTTCATGGCTAATGATCTCTCTTTGTCATAGCTTGTATTAATTTTTTTTTTTAACAAAATTTTAATCTTTAATTATTTACTATAATTAATTTCGTATACAGGTTAGGATTTCAATACTCTGAGAGTATTATGTAGAATATATATTTGTATATATCAAGGAATTTGCGTAATAAACTTCTTTTCATTAATTAAAAAAATTAAATCGAACATCCTCAGACTATCCGGGATCGTAACACTGAAACTCACATGACAATTTGATATTAACATAGAAACAAAAGGTTATCGTTATTTTTAAACATTTCGAATTTTTAAGTGTACTGAAGAGCAAATTATTGTTCAAGCAAGTCATTTACTTTTTTATAAGTTATTAAACATATAAACCGACTTACCCTAATTATTTGTTGACCTGGATCTGTGTAGAAAACTTCCTTAACTCTCTTCTTAAAGGGTATAGCTCTATACTCTGCCTTCTGTTGCCAAACCAGGCGCGTATTGTAACTGGTGCCCACTATCATGTCTCGGGCCCAGCATGTTGATACGGAGAAAAGTATAACAAAACTCAAAAATACTAGCGTTCTCATTTTGATAAAAGAAAACTACGTTTATTTACAGCGAATTCTGTGTATATATACGCAATACTTCTAATAAACTGACTACGTGGAAATCACGGGGGAAGTACATATAGTAGCAATGTGCCAGTGAATCACGAAGACTTGTTTGCGGCTACGCAATAATCAAACAAAGTGAGAATAAATATCTTTGCTCGTTAACAGTTTAACATTGTGACACTGATAAATAGAATACTGATAGCGTTTTGTTTGCTTTGCACATTATTATTAAAATAAAGTCGTGAAGATCGATCTTATCGCTAAGCACCTGATGAAAGTGAAGAATACAGTTATACAAATGACCAGCTCTTATGATGAAATATATGAGAATAAATGATTAAAGAAATAATACAACATAATTAAATTCATTCAACTCTTTCGTATTCATATATTAGTTTTCAACATCTATATTTTTTACATATAAACAACAATTTTTCTATCCAGTGACAACATTGAATTATACACATACACTTATTCAAGTTCAATTATCACTATAAAGTGGTGAGAATAAAACTAATTTATTGTAAGAAATTATTAGGAACATCTTCGAACAATTATAAAGATTTATAATTTAATATACATATCTATATATAAAGTTTTTATAAGACAACGAAGAATTTTTATTCTACGCGAGTGTCCGTTTTTGTTTTAAAAATTTTTAATTACGAAATTTTAAATTTTCAACTTGAAATTAAATCATAAGTGTTTTCACCATTTTCCCACACAATATAATATATTAAAGTTTTTGTAATTTTAATTTTATTGTTTGATTTATAAAAATAACATTACTATCCTGTCTGGAATCGTTAATATCCATACGCGTACGCTTAATCTCGTTTTAATGTATACAAACATACATCAAATAGCGATGGTGTCAAAACATATACCTCACCATCCGACACCACAAGTAAAGACTAATTCCTAACATGACAAATACATTCACCAAATAAGTACAAATACTGCATAGCTACAATAAATACGACTGCTAATAATATTAAATAGCATTTCTTGGGAAAAAAATACATTTATCAGTTTTACTCTCAGGCTTAAACAAAGACTTACATAAATTGTTTGTCATTGCTTTAACTTGAACGAACTGACTGTCAGTGCCAGAGGCGTAACATCCCAGGCCCGTGGCAAATTCTTTGGATGGGTTCTTGTTACAACTTAAATTTAATGAACCACTTAAATGTTACCCAAAACTATTAATAATATTGTGTGTATTTTAGTTAAATATGTGATAAGTTTTATTTTCAAGAGCATAGGTTTATACAAATTAATAATGAAATAACAATTTAATTTTAATTATTAGATTTTTATTAATAAAATTCTTTTAGGCCGGGGCCCTCTCGAGTCCGGGGCCCGTGGCTTTTTGCCGCCCTATAGTTACGCCCCTGGTCAGTCCCTTTATTTCTGACAGTCACAACTTGAGTAAAGCTACCTAGGTAACTGTTACTTAGTTACAGAGTTGTTTTATGTCAATTATAAGAGTAAAACTTACAAATGTAATTCTCGACTTATACAGAGCTAACTTGCATAGCGGCGAAGCGCGGTGTCTCCATGTCTAACGAATCGGTTGTCACCTGCGATCGTGAGTCAGAATTTTCCGCACTGTTATGGACTGACGCCATTGAAATTTCGTCCTTTATGCTTCCATTGGCATCGTAATCGAGAGCGTTCGTTTTCTGCGCGTCCACCATGTCCCCACCACCGCTAATGGAATTCCAAATTCCCTTGGAGGCGTCTTTAACTGTAACCTTTTTCTCGACCGTCGTTCCAGTTTTGTCTTTTGCATCTTTTGACTTTTTGCCTAGTCCCGGGAATGCACTTAGTTTAGGTTTAGAATTTCGCGGAGCGGCGCCTCTTTGTATGGGAGCGTCCGCTTCACCCTCTTCGGTGATCGATGTCAGCATATCCGCCGATTCTGTGGGCACCACTTGACCGGCTTGAATTGGAATGTCGTCTAAAACAAAGATACAAGTTATACTAAATTCAGGCGTCGATTTTGTCAAGTTTCCTCTAAGTCCGTGCTGTTATATAATAATAATGATTAATCTTTTACTTTGTAGAGAATATACAGAAAATAAACCCCTAATATCTTTGGGTATTATTTTAGATTTTCGAGGACAAAGTTTCACAGCAATTTTTAGTAGCACATAGAATTCACTAATGACACTTACAATAATAAGAATCGTTCAACATTTTTTTTCAACTTTTGAACTGGAACAGTTCTTAAGTACCAAAATTTTTTTTTGAATTTATTTGAACATTTAGACAAATGCACTTGAACCATAGTTAGAAATTTTAGTTGTGCACCACTTTAATGAAAAATATGTACATTATAAAAGAAACATATTTCAGGCCAGAATAAATATGATGAAAAGTATAGTATAACTAACGAATACATTCTTTTATTAACTTTCAATATTTACCTTTATTTTTACAAAACAAAAATGACGAAATTACAGATGTGAAAGATTGCACATATAAAACCAATTTCATAACATGAATATATTAGCCAATACTTTATTTAATCTGTAAGTGAAAATAAAGTGTTTCATTGTGACTAATACATCATATGTGTCATGTTTAGCATATCTGTTTTTTGATTAGTGTTTGACATGGATGAAAGTAAAAGTTTTTTGAGTAAGCAATGCTATGCTATTATATGCATAACTTACAACTGAACAGGGTTTTTTTACTTATATTACTGTTAAGTTTAACCAAAATCAGTTAAGTATTTTTTGCAAAAAAGAGTAAATAATATCAATTAATCCTTCCTCATAAATTTTTGCATTTGTAATAGCAGTAGGATGTGTCTTATTAGTTAATAGTTTTTGAGAAAATTTGGATTCTTAAAGCAGTAATAAAATGGCAATATAACTAACCTGGTAGTTTCTTGGTGCGGAATGATGCATTTGTTATCATGGACTTTGACATTGTAACAGTTGTAGTAGCTGGTGACAGAGCCACGCTTATGCCCATGGGACCATCACAAGGTTGACCTAAAATAAATGTGATTTCCATTATTCTCAGTATTTTAAGAGAGCAAAAATGTATTAATTGAAAGAAAAATAAATTCAATTTTATATAAAAGGTTATATACAAACCAGAAGGACTATTCTTCAATGAATTAATTACAGCACTTGTAACTAACATAACATCTGGCAGTAGTTCATATTGTGCTCGTTGATCTATATCTTTGACAGCCTGGAATGCTAATGTGTAAAATTCATTGAACATTGCAAAGTATGAGCCCTCTATCATTTCTAGAAGAAAGTTTGATGAGACTGGTATTCTTGGTATAGATCTACCCAGTGAAGTACCAACTTTCTTATGGAAACCTTGTGAAACTATTCTGTAATTAAAGTTATATCTATTAATTCTATAAAAAAACTTTGAAGTAAATACTTTAAAAAATAAAGAATTACATTACCGCACAAAGAATATGTATACACTTAGAATGAATTGTTGAGTTACTTGTTAGACAATTATTAAGAGTAAATATAAAAAAATTGTAACCTTGAAGAAGCAATACAGAAATGTCTCAGAGCTAGTTTCGGCAATAAACTGAGTTGGCGGTTGTAAATGAAGAACAGTGCTGCCATTACTTTGAGCCGATTCTGTGCATTGATAACTTCAACTTGGGAATGAGGACCCCAGCTGACCAACTTTGTGTTACACTCTTCCCATCTCCGTAGCGCACTTTCCGTTAAAAATTGAGAACCTAAAGATAGTGGCTAAAAATGTCATGTTTTATCATAGTTGTTAAATAAAAAAGTGTATTCATACCATTATATGCAAATTAAAAAAATATTTTATTCACCTCATGATAAATTGAAGCTTGTGCAAGGGATGGTAGCCTAAAGGAAACAACTTTGGGTTTTCCACTTTCATCAACCACTTCAAAATTATATAATCCTGTAAAGTATAGTTGAAAATATATTTATTTTATTTTTATTGCACTATACTTAAATATTAAAAAAAATTAAACATACCAATCAATAATGTCTCAATGCATCTGCATGATTTTGTGCTACCTTGAGCAACTGAACTTAAGTACCGATAAATCAAAGTAGGTACAAATTGAAGGGTAAACCTTTGAAGTTCAATTTCCTTAGATCTATAGAAACTAAATAACTGTATACACACATTCTCTAACATCTGTAAGAAAATTAGAATGGTAATAAGTTATATTACTTAGAAGCTAACATTATTAACTATATGATATAATTATTATTATTATACCTGTTGGTCAAATTCATCACCCTTCTTGTTACCTTGACTCTCATTTTCATCTTCACTATATAATAAATTAAATATTGCTGTCGCAATCTCATGATTGTGTTCATGCTCAGCTGCAAAACTTTTCACTTCATTTTCTCTCAGAGCAGTATATTCATTTAGCCATTCTGTTATTAAATGTTTCCATTCTGCCATTGTATACAGAACTCCTAAAATGAAATAATTATTCGTTTTGATCTTAATTGGGTTTACGTATGAAAAAGGGGTTTAAGAAAGCAATTACAATGAATTTTAACAAAATACAGAAATCGCTAGTCTGAAGGCTATTGAAATAAGTACAAAATATTTTTACGTCATAACTCTTAGCATACTTACTATGAAACAGCAAAATTGAATTTAAATTATAAATCTAATACAAGATATTGAATTTCTATAACTTTAAGTTATTTCATTTGTAATTTTTAAAATATTTTATTTAAAAAAGAGCCTTATTTTATTAACATTTGTATTTTTGTTTAATTTTGACTTTTGAATAGACTTTTGACATATTATAAAATAAGTGATGTAACTTATCAAAATTCTGATAGAATTGTATTCTTATTAGTCTCGATTGTTATATATTAAACCTTTTATGATATTTAATAATTATAGATATATAAATTATCATTGTATTTAACACTGTAAAAGTATAAACTGGTTTAAGGTTTTTTCTATTATTTTAAGCCTTATTTTAAACAGTGCAATAAAATAGTCTTTTTATATTATGTAACTGTATAAGTTAGAGTGACTTAAAATAAATACTAATAGAAGCTTATGGACTTTTTTAACTGTCTTTTATTCAATAATTTTATAGAATATATTCCTCAATGTAATGCCACGTAGAAGTCAAAAATGTCAATGTCAAACTATTATCTGTCATGAAGTAGGTTTTTCATAAAAAAGTTCAAAATAGCTTACCATTCGTATTAGTTTCTTGATCCATATTTCAATGGGTTCTTCACAAAGTTCTGAAGTGCCAGGGGGCGGTTCGGAAGGATACCATATCCTACGGGTTTGTATTAATACAGTTTTTAAATATGTAGCACAGTTTTTATTGTGACATACACAAGTAACACGTCAATGTTTTGCAGGTCCAAGACGGTTCCCCTGGTCAAAAAGCTAATCTCGAACCATTTTTCGACTTTATTGTAGCTATTGAAGATACTAGACTAGACCAAGATAATGATACTCTTAAAACACTTCTAAAACAGAATATTGATAAAACTATAAGGATGAAAATATATAGCACAAAGACTCAGTCGGTGAGAGAAGTGATGATAACACCTAGTCAAAATTGGGGTGGGCAAGGTTTACTGGGCGTCAGTATTCGATTTTGTTCATTTGAAGGTGCTAATGAGAATGTGTGGCACATCCTGGTGAGTTTTATTATCTAACAATGATAACAAGGAATGTGGAATAATAAAACAAAAACATATTTTATTTACTATGAAAATATTACAATAACAATGAGAACAAATGAACAATTCTGCTTGTGCAAATTAAAGTTAACATTTTAAAAATTGGTGTAGAATTCAATCAGTCTTTTAATTTTTATAATGTCTGATTCCACAATTTAATTTACATTTCTAACGGTAGTTGTTGAACTTCTTCTTGATTCTTGCCTTGACACTAGCTTCCAAACTGACAACAGCTTTACATGAAATTGAAAAACTAATTTGTATGAAAACTATTCAAAATAGAAAAGCAAATATGAATAAAGTATACTTATTCAATTTGAATTTATCTATTATAAATAAAACATACATAAAGAGAACTAAAAATTTTGTTTGTAAAATAGTTCTCTACCAAAAGTGTCTGAAAGAAAATCACTGCTCTAGCGACAAATCCACCTAATAGCATATTTAAAATTTTTATATGTATATTTTATATATTTTATTTGTATATAATAAATATAATATGACTTATCATAACTTTAAATAAAACATTTTTATTTAAATATTTTAGGAAGTACATCCATCTTCACCAGCGGAATTAGCTGGATTGAGGCCCTTCTCAGATTACATAATAGGAGCTGATTCTATTATGCATGAGAGTGAGGACTTATTTACACTAATAGAAGCACATGAAGGAAGAGCTCTCAAGCTCTTTGTTTATAATATCAATGATGATAGCTGTCGTGAAGTTCATATAACACCAAATCAAAACTGGGGTGGAGAAGGTAGTCTTGGGTGCGGTATAGGATATGGTTACTTACATAGAATTCCAATTAGAAACAGCCAATTTGTGCCAAATCAAACCACACTACATACAGCACCACCTCCAATGGTATGACAAATATTCTAATATCAACAGCAGAAAGCAGACATATTATATCTCAAAAATGGCTTAAAAGAGTTTGTACTGCAAATATTCTGTATTATTATTTATTTTTTATTATACGTCTGCTTTCTGCCATAGATATACCATTTTAATTAGAAATATTTAAATAAATTAAACAATCATGAAAATTAATAACTTAGGTGATTTCTTAATTTTTCTTTATATCATAATTTTTTTTATACTTTCAGGTAACATCTCAGAACACTCATGTGACTCAAGATACATTGATATCCGGTATTCAAAATTTAAATGTCACAAGTGAAACAACACCACTTGTTAAAGAAAGTCAAGGAAACCAGACAAATTCAGTTCAGGTTTCTCAACCACCATTTTTATCAGGGGTGCCTATGGTAAACCCTGGGGCATATCAAACTACCTTCAGCAATGAAACACCAAATGTGCCTGACTATGTTAATGTGCAACCTAGCATGTCTTCACAACCTTTCACACAAACACAATCAATGGTATCAAATATGGCTGCTTATTCCAGCAGTAAGTATATATTTAACTAAAGTTTTATCTTGTGATCACTTAAAATTCATGTATTAATTCTATGCATCCTGTGACAACTATGATAATTTCAACTATTGCAAAATTGATCTAAGTAAATTATTAAACAAAAGTATACAAAAGTAAATAATATCAATATTGGTTACATAAAGATACCTTTTTCACTTGAACTTGGTTTTTGTAGATGTATATTTATTTATATATTTTTTTAGATCTGGCGGAGACGACCTTGACTAATTTGGGCAGCATACCCTCTGTTTCTAACATGCAGCCACCTGCTCCTTTACCAAATTTACCTGGTATACCCATGAATCAGCCACAACCATATATACCTATAATGCCAAACTATTCACAACCTCAAGTCTCAACATCTATACCTATGCAACAAACCACTGCAAATTTAGTTCCCACATATGATATGAGTAGTTTCACCCAAGCTCCTATGCAGCCTCCACCACTGAGTAGTGGCTTACCGGTAGTGACGCCAGTGTCATTGCCAGGAATGCCCTCTATAACTGTAAGTGCAACCCTGCCAGTTTCAACTATGCAAGAGATTCATCAACAAGTACTGCATCAGCAAGATTTACTATCGTGAATTTTTGTTGCGTATGCTATAAAGAAAAACGCCTTTACAATTGACATCCTAGCACAGATGTTTTAAATTAAATGAATATGTCTACATATGTATATGTACATTTTTATATTAACTTCGAAAAATAGACCTAATAATTCTTTTCTTTTGGCTGTTAATATAAATTGATATGGCATTTAATATTTGTAAAGTTATGTGAATTTATTATTTTATTTTGAATGAGAAATATTATCAAATGGTAGATGTTGATGTTGAGACCTGTTTTTGCCTACTTGTCAATATTCTGACTAAGTTAAATGTATAATAATTTAGTATGATAATAAAAAAAATATACGATTAAAATTTTTGTATTATTTATTTAAACAATAGGACACGTCATCTCCAGGCTTTGTAAATTAAAATATTTTATAGATTGATTTAAGCCGAATGTAACAGTTCATCGTTAAACTAAATCGTTAAAATAAAAAAAACTATTAAATTACTTAGATCAAAATTTCAGTTCGAATATAATGTTCGTATAATGCAACAAAAAATATAAATCATTTCTTATCTACACTTCGATAAAGAACGAATGAATCAATTCGTGCCAGTGATAAAAAATAATTCGAAGCGAGTTATATTGATGTCGTGATTCTCGTTTATTGGCCGTTTCAAGAAAATTAGAAAAATGCACTTGAAAATTGCAAAAGGACAATGGTCGTCTTGCATGAATATAATTATTAAGAACTAGTTATAATTTTTTATTTCACGTGCTCTATTCATACGTTCAGGCTTAAAATAGATTTATTTATTATTCCACTTAATTTTTTTTTAAGTCAGGGAGACAATTATTAATTTGGTAAAATGTATAGTAAAAGAATATTTTTAAATTACTACTGCAATAAGAACGGTCAAGTTAAGAAAGGTTATAGTTACTACATTTATAACATTTATACATATCTTTTTTATGAAGCTTAAAGTAAAAACATTTTCAAGCAGTCATCATGTACTTAGAAGAACAAAGAGTTTTAAAAGTTTGCACGTTTTTGTCTTATTTTGTGTTGAATGTATTTTAAAAAGTAAATGTATGTTCCATGAAATGTAATCTTTGGTTAAAATAAAAGGCATTTAAATTCGGTAAGAATCCTAATTTGGAATCAAAATGCCATTTTATACTGATTTTTAGTGTAGTAGATACCCAAAGTTTACAAAATTGTGCACTAGAGGAACTGTCGTACGTGTGGTCGAGATATCTTTGCTTGAACGAATTGTTAAATTACTTTTGGCATAGTTCACATGTATAACAAACATCAATTATTTATTGAACAAAGCATTTAGTTGTGTGATTAAAACTATATTATCGTGTTAGTGTTTTAAGTAACAAAAAATATAAGTAGTAAGTAGGTTCTATTATGTTAGTTATGTGCAAAATGTGATAAATAACGGACTACTATTAATAACTAAATAAAAACAAATGATAATAAAACACACTGGAACTGTACAAATAGGTATGAATAAAAATAATGGCTATAAATAAGGATTATGAGATACAAAATATTCCAAAAGCCTATTTTTATTTGTGATGAAGGTGAGTGAGTCAGATTTTGGCATAGTAATGACTACCTATGTACATACATCATTTAAATTCTTAGAACTACTTACAATTCACTTAGATGAAGTCGATAATGGTATTACATAAAAATCAACCAGAACTTTATCTAATTCAATTGATAGTCCGAGTTACATAGAAAACTAGGTATCAATTCTCTAACGATAAGTGTGGTTCAGCTAGTTCTAAATATTGTTCCATTACTTTAGTTCATATAGTTATGTAGGTATATCTTAAGGTTCTTAATAAAAATGACATAGGGACTAATTTCATATTAGTACGCAGAGCCGGCCCTGGGGTAGGGCAAGAAGAGCGGTCGCTCTAGCGACTTTTGAAAATCGCGGTATTAGCGCATAGAAGACGCATTGCCCAATCTAATATTTAAAAATGTATAGATATTTAGAGACAAGCTTTTTTAAAAGCTAAATCTGAAACGGCTGGATTAGCCTTGATTAGAACCTTATCCTGTAATTACATAATACGTGAAAGTGTCGAATAAAGGGCGCGCAATCTCGCTCTATCCTGAATAAGGTTTAGGGCACAGGTGGATTTGCACAGTAGGCTGTAGCCTAGGGCGGCGGATTTTAGTGGCGGTAAATTTGGAGCTTTTTTATATTTTACAAAAGTTCTCACTACAAAAAAAATCATATTTAAGTATATAACCAAATGTTATTAAATCCACATAAACAATTAAACGTGTAATGTATTTCACCACTTATATATTTTTTCAATTACAATTTGCTACACATACAATCGAATTGTAGTGGTCAGTAGGGGCGACAAAATTTGAAGAGTCTACTGGCAGCAAAGAACAACCTCCAGGCGGCAAAGATAAAACAATGTAATTCCGCCACTGGGCTACGGCCGTCGCTGTTAGCAAGTGGAAGTCTGAGGGGCGTTTGGGTTCAACGGTGGGTCGAGCTTAAAACTCGTGCGCTTGGGTTCCTGCGGCGGCGGTTTCTCCGAGTCAAGGCCGAGCGCCAGGTTGTCGTGGCCGCGCGTGAGCGTGGGCGCGTCGCTGTAGAACACGCCGCCCGCCAGTTCCGACAGCCGGCGGCGCCGTCTCATGTCCTTGTCGTCGGCTAAGCTCGGTGGTCTCACGCTTGAACTCCTGCGTCGTTCTGAGCCCATCCGTGTTGGAATCCGTAACGCTTTCTATATATTAGAATAAATATCTTTACGTTTTCACATGAAACCATGAAAAGCATACACGTTGTCAAGGGCACAAAAAGAACTGTTTCTGAAGGGTCCTCTAGTATAATAGAATATAAAAAACGTGAGCGATGTAGCGAGCAAAAGCAACCTACATAGGAATAAACCATTAGAAATCGACGAACACCCATTTTCGTAAGTACATTAAAACCAATTGGAAAATGGATTTGTAATAGAATTATTATGATTTCAAAAATATAGTTAGATTAGTTAGAGTTCCTATTATGTATCGGCAGTAGGCAACCTTCCCCTCTCTAGGGTAGGTTACTCATCCTCGCTCTTATAAATATATTAATAAATACAATTAAACTAGAACCCAAGTGATAACAAAACAAGTGGTTCTGGAGTTTAATTCACACATACAAAATACGTTCTCTTATTATTATATTAGTAAAGATTTTACCTTTATTTTAATAGGTAATGAATTAAGGAAGTTGACGACTGGTGGCGATATTAGATCTATGGGAACGTCAGCGGGGTCGGTTACTCCAGTGACGACAGACACCGCCAGACCGATGAGCAGCGTGCCCACGCAGCCCAGGCTTGTGTACCATAAGTATGAAACTCTGAACAGCCAGAAAACTGAATCATCATGGTTTTCCCTGTGAATTAAAGAATATAATGTAATTTAATAGGTAACATTTTCCATAAGTTTAAAAATATACTACAAATATGATAAAAGTTTAAAGTACTTTAACTATTACTGTCAGGTACACATGGCAAGTATTGTATACATGGCAGGCATGTAGATACCCAGGGGCGGTTAACATAGGCGAATTAGACGACTGCGCGGCGAGACAAGATCACTTTTCATCTTCAGATTATGAAATTTATTTATTATGTTTATTTAATTTAAGATTATTTAGTTTATTTATTTAAGAATCAAAGTTAATTATTAAAAAGCTGTTTAATTTATTGTTATCTATCTATTCGTATACAAATGCTGTAAAATAATTTATTTAGGGCTCTTTTCTTGTCTTACGTTGGGTTGAGATCAACAAAAGATGTGTAGTTAAGAGATGCGGGACATGATTCAGTAGACGTTGGAAGGCGTGGTAACGGCACTTGGACGAACTGCGCCCCGCCACCTGCAGCCACCACCAGGACCAGCCCGAACACACCGCCCGCTATAGCGCCCTGGGATATAAGAATATTCTTACACACATATTCACAAACAAAATTTTAATGAGATTAATACACACGTGTGCCAAAAAATGATGTATTACTTACCTTTGCATTTGCCCAAGGAAATAACATTCCAAGGCTAAAGAGCCCGAGTGAAACACCGCCAATCATACCATTGAATGAGAGTGCGAGTTGGAGAACTGGCCCCAACCTTTCCACAGCGAATACTAACGCAAATGAAAGCGCACCGCATCCAAGACATACCCATCTTGCAATCTGTCAATTACAATAACTTACAATTAGCTAAAAAATAAAGTCAAAATGAAATTGCTAATATGCATTGGCATCTTTTCAAAAAATTATAAAGCACAAAAAATTTAGAACTACCAGTCCGATTTGAATACATCTTTTTACGTTACTAACTGAGGTAGAGCCTAATTGACGCCCATTAACTTTCTCGTATATGGGGTTATCTCATATACGGGGCTACTGTCCCGATAGAGCCAGCCCGAATATGAGAAGTTAGTTACCTCACACTCATGAACGATCGATGTGAATTAGCTAGTATAGCTGCATTTCGTACGGTGAGTGAGAGGGCCGGAAGCCCAACCCTCTCCCTCATTTATTTCCTTACTTCCTATTCCGTATTCCTCTTTGTCCATAGGCGGTGGTGATCACACGTGACATCAGGTGTCCCACCTGCTCGTTTCCTAGATATTTTTTTTATAAAAAAACATAATCAGTTGATTCATCAGTACAGTAACCATGTTCTGTAAGTACTGAAATTTAACGC
This sequence comes from Hypolimnas misippus, assembly GCA_037950945.1. NCBI lineage: Eukaryota > Metazoa > Arthropoda > Insecta > Lepidoptera > Nymphalidae > Hypolimnas > Hypolimnas misippus. The sequence goes on from JBBEEQ010000024.1 coordinate 7,780,103, forward strand.
GGGTTAAACTGTGGAACCTTTCAAATCTTTGACTCGTATACATTGCACGTGGAAGGTATACCTTAAAAGGATTTTAAGTTTTGAGTTTTGCATTGTATTTTAAGTTTCGAGTCTTGTTGCCTTATTTTATTGTTCTGTATTTCGATGAATATATTTTAATGTGTAACGATTAAAATTACACAGATGTGTTTAATTTTGACAGAATCAAACTTACTGCTGCTCCTTTATCTTCGGGTAGAGTAATGCCTAGAATTCCAGTAGCTAAATCTTGACACGCAATCGCTGATAAAGAATTCAGCGCAGACGCCACAGTACTACGAAAGGCATAAAATAGTTACTTACATTATAATTTGTTATTTTTTTATTTTGATTTTCATTGACGTAACTTTTAAAACCGTTACAAATACTTATGCAAGATAAGCTATAAATGGCATATTTGATAGATAGCGAAATCTTAAATGGCAATTGTGAAGATGTATAATTTAAGATCCTAATTCCCAGACTCAAATTGAAACCGGTATGTCAGCTGGTCAATTCTAGTTATGTCCTAATTCCAGAGCCAAGGAAGCTACTGAATTAGTTTCAGAGCTGACTTCATGTCTTTCGGTACCTATATTTCGTTCTTAATGTAAAGTGAATTCTGATGATGTTTAATTAGAAAAAGTGGACATGTATTTAAAGAGGCCAATATACCTACATTTATAAAAATGATAAAATAATAGTGTAAAGTGAAGTATATCTCACCCAAGACTTGCTGCAAATATGCCTGCTACAAAAAATCCAGGAACGCCTCGGTGTTCTCCCAGCTGCCGGACTACGTATAGAGGAAGGAGACGATCAGAAGCATTAATTACGCCAGCCTGTGGTAATTATTATTTGATTTATGAGGTATATATAATTTTATCCTTAATTACGTTTGTATAAAATTAATGAATACCTGTATCGGGTCACATTCTGCGTAGTGAGCGGCTAAGAGGGCTCCAGTAGCGAAATTTACGGAATATACTGATACTAGACCGATAGCAGACACCCATAGAGCAATTCGAGCTTGTGATAAACGTTCCACTGATAAATACTTTTGTATGGAGGCTTGATTGGCGCAAAACATGCTTATCCAATATATGGTACCCCCGACCACTACTGACCAGAATGAATGCCGCACAGTAGGATCTGGATTCATGCTAAAATATAAAATGGACGCCTTAAAAAACTTAAAAATAATAACGACAATGTTCATTTATTTAAATTCGCATCGTGTCACTATATATATATATATCTATATATACAATCAGTATTTTCCTAAATAGTAAGTATTATACAAATAAATATTAAATTATTAAAATTGTCAGAACATAAGAAATATTATCTTAATATTTTTTTAATATTTTGTGGTTTTAAGTAATTTGCCCCGGTGCTTGCAGACTTGAAAAAGAAATACAGAAAAGCGATCTTATGTATTTTGGGTTCGACATTATTAATATTTTTATTTTTAAGATTAAAATTAAATTATTATTTAGATTTATATAAATTATCATCATTCTATTATTATACTCGTGTGTAGTTTTCTAAGAATATGGCTGTGTTTGAAATAATTACACGAATAAAGTTCTTGTTCCATAAATTAAATTCATTCTATTTAAGAATAAAAAATACTTCGACATAATTCGTTTAATTACTAACAATGAAACGACTTGCTTAACAACTTTTTCTATTTGTACGTTAGAGGAATTACGAGCACATACAAAAAACGTAAATTCAAATTTTATTGTTTGTGAGAATATGCTAAACGGCATGTGAACATAATTGTTGTGTTCCCATCAGTCTTTTGAGGATATCAAATGAAATAATTAGACAAATAAATAGAAAGATGAAGTACCGTGGTACTCGCTGAGGTGATAACAATAAAACCATTGGTAATGCAACGTGCAATATGTTATTTAGTTCGTTTGATTGAGAAAAGTTATATTTTTATATTTACCACTGACTTATAAATTATTTATTGGATTTTTTTACCTTTATAATATTATATTCTTATTATTAGTCAGTAAATAACGTTAAATATAACTGTATATAGAATGAATATTTAATATATTACAACAGTAGTTTACTCAAAAAAGTGTAGTCGATCAGTGCGACGGGCGTAATCCCAGATCAAGTCAGAACCACCCTCTTGCGCTGCGCCGAGCGCTAGGACTACGGCCAGAGATCCGAGGAGAACAGCTGATTGAAATGAATCAGTCATAATAACCGCTTTCATGCCACCCTGAAACAATTACTTTACAATTAATTAAAACCCTCAATCATTACCATTTACAGTTTTAAAACTTATATGTCTTACCTGAGACGCGTAGAATATACACACTATGTAAACCACGGAAACTGCTAAATAAGTATTCAAACCCGTTACTGAAAAATATGAAGTAGTAGTATTATTTTTGAGATGAAACTGTATATAATTATTGTTTTGTGTTATTCTTGAGCTTTGTATTTAGATTTAGATAATTCCTTGGAATTTGAATTTGTTTATATTTTTCGGTATTATACGGATATCAGAATACTATTTTAATAATAATAAATAAACACTTCAAGGGCCTCATGATACTTATAAAAATACTAACGACAAACATTGGCTGTATGGCCAATATTTGCCATGAGCGTTGCCAGTCAGTTACAGTGATAACTGCGCCAAGCTGTCGTCGTATTTTAACAATAATAATCTATTTCACATAACCAAATAAAGCGGTATATTAACTTCGAACAAAAAGTCAAGTTTATTAGGTTTCCACGTGTCAATTTGATATTGATAAGAAAATTTTGTTGTTATTTCATGGTCGTGTAGATCATATTGATATTATAAATGTGAAGTAACCCTGTCTGTCTATGAGGTTGTTACTCCTATATAGTTGACACATTTTTGACAAATTTTGATGAAATTGTACATTGGAGAAAAGCATAGGCTACTTTATGTTAAGAAAAAAAATGGAGGGGGTGACATAGGAGATGAGGGTTTAGCTGGGGATGGCGACCTCTCTCGTTAGTTAAATGACGCATTAAAACTTTACAAATTATAATACCTATATTCAGATTTTAGGTTATTTCAACATTACCAATTACAAGTCTAAATAATGGAAACGTGGTTATTATTATTTGTAACTATATCATAATGTGATTTCATAGGCTGCAATCACAGCCCAATTTTGGAACAATAGGCTCTTTTGAATACATAACTTGGTTACGCAATGTCCATAAAATTCGTATGCTCCTGGTATATCAAATATCGTTTCGAAAAATTGGCTGTCGTGCATAAATAAACAAGTGACATAGATTAGGGTATGATTCGTGATTAGGATTCTGTTCCTAAAATTATTGAGCCCCAAAAATATTCTATATAAGAAATAAGTTTACCGTATAATAAACATAGTAATAATATTCGTATATTACTAAATTAATAAAATATCTTAAAAATAATATGTTGTTTATTGTATTACTTATTAAAAAATAAAACTGGATAATTAAATACTGATACTTTTAATGATAGTCATTATAAAACAAAAGTTCACCGCTTATATAGGGATTATTTTCCCTAAATTTGTAAAAACCAACACTTGTCTCAAAATGAGCTATTGTTCCTCCTTTCTCCTGGTTCGTTTACATTTATGTTTATGGCATATTTTTTATAGTTCCGTACTTCAAGGGGGCCATCACTAAGAATCAGCTGTCCGTCTCTGTCTCTTGTCTGTCCGTCTGTCCGTAATAGGTAGAAAATTTTCACAAAAAAAATGTTGCCGCTAGTTTCGTCAAGTTTAATTACTTTGCCATACTTTTACTTTTAAAACACAAATTATTCACATATCAAATGTAAATGATTGTAACATCTATTTCTGTTGCAATTTCAATTAATATCTATGATGACGAAACAATATCCAATATCGTGTATGCCTCTTTAATCAACTAATTGAGGCTGACGGATTATTTAAATATAAATCGTGTTCTGAGATAATTAATCGATACTGTATTTTTTAACCGACTTCCAAAAATATGTTCTGAATTCGATATGTATGTGTGTGTATGTATGTATGTATGCATGTATGTGTGTTTCTATGTTACACTACTGATGCGATTTGGATGAAGTTTTCTCTATTTACGGGTATATTTTTCCAAGAAGGTTTAAGTATATATAGCATGTTAGGATTTGATGAATATCTTATTCTACAAAAATATGTATATTATAAAAAATATATTATATATAAAATATTATAATATTATATTTTAAAGTCATTTATCATCATATAGTCATCATATACTCCGTCTTGTTCTACTTTAATAATATTTCTTATAAAACTATTTAATACATAAATTATTATTTAAATTGTTATAAGTATAATTTTAAACGAAACTTTTACTTTATGGAATAACAATAAAGTAATATTTTGATTTAAGACAAATTATTATACACGTAAAAAATATTTACGTTACGAAACATCAAAGAATAACACTTTGCGAATACTACATATGAATTAATTTTACGACGCTATTGTCATCCCATTGTGCAACGTTTGATGGCGTTCATTTGATGCCTCACTTTACAACGCTTAATGTGTTATGAATATCTTTCTAAATGTCGTCATATGTGTTTCACTTTTTCTTAATCTTTTTCGTTTGATGCACTACGAGTCGTGACTTCGTGTTTTATTTCATTTATTCTTATTTTTCTTTGTATACTTAAAGTATATTTTCATTCTGAACTTTGGAAAAGTTGCATTAGTATTTTACACCATTCCTAAAAGCCCGCATTAAAAGATTTTTAGTCTGCACTGAAAACAAAAAATAAAAATTATTCTGATTTTTACGGCTAATCCCCCACTTAGTAGTTTTGGCTTCAGTAAAGGAAGTGGCCTGAGTGAGGTACTTATAAAAAATATTCTAATAGGTTTAAGCAGGATTTACATAATTTTAAAATGTAAAACTTTACAATGATTACGCACTATAAGTATAATGTATTTTATTGCAATACAATACGACCGTGAAACCTCTCAAGGTTTTATTGGGAAATACGGCCCAAGTAGGGTAATACGCACGATGTAGGGACACAATATAGCCGTGATTAGAATACAACTACTGCTTTTTTTGGACTGGATTTATATATATCAACATACGACATTAGTGTATACCTACTTTGTAACTTAGCAATAAGACGCGTGGTTTCAACCGTAAGATAAGTAGTTTATTTATTTTAATAGCATCTATACGAATTTTTACTGAAATCTGTGAAGCCAATACAGCATGAAGAAGAAATAAACATACAAATTTTTAAATTAAAATATTAATTTGATATATGAGTATGTATGTATGTGTACGTTTATAGATTTTTTGAGTGCCGTGTCAACTACAGACACGGAAACTTGTAGTTTCGGAATTTCCTTCTGTCTTTTTTCAACTTAACTCAAAGATTGTTAGTACCACATAGCTGTTGCTTAGCGTAGGTATACAAATCAATCACGCTGACAAAGTGGTAGAACAAAATGTAAAAAAAAATGTTTAAGTTCTTTTTTATCTATCCTATAGTGTGAATAGGGTATTGTTAGATAAGTTGTTAAAAATATTGATATGAGATATTAAGCTTTTAAGTGCTCTATTCACTAAAACAGCTTCTGTAGCTGTTAAAATTTTATAGTATTATAAAAGGACGAACATCGAATTCTAAGCTAAGTAGATTTTACAAGTTAACAAGTAATAGTCGATCAATTTATAAAATGTACTTGGAAAAGTACGCTTAAAAAATGTTTTCGTATTCAAATATAAAAAAATATGAATTTATGAAACAATTAAGTTTTTAGAAGACTGAACATATATGTGTTAATTTATTGTTTATGTTGCAAAACTATCTAAAAAAATATTTAATTAGTTCCCTAGCGAATCCAAGAGATTAAGGGGCTTAAGCCCTACGACAAAAAAAATAAACAAGGCATAAAGCTTAAAAAACTATAATCCGACTACCTAAATAAATTCCGTCATTTAAAAATTTATTATTATATACATACACAGACTTGAAATCATGACCCTTCCTTTTGGCTTCGCCGTAGTCAGGTAAAAATTTAACCGGTCGATCCAAAACTTTTTGGCCGGTTGACGAAATATTGTGCGATTTTTAAGGGTTTTAGAATTTATCTTTATATAGTTATGACGAAGAAGTTTAACCTGGATTAAAACAAATTCCTAGATCTAATACTGAGCAAACCTCCCTAAATTAAACTGCAGCGTATCTCACCCTACAGTTTAATTACATTCTTTTTATAACGTTGAACATTCATTTGTTTTTTTGCACAAAGTTTAATGAGTTTAATATTTCGATTTTGTTTGATTATAATTATGACCGTTACTATGATTGTAGAACAAAATAACTTGACCATTACATACTGACACAGTTACTCTTGTAGAAACATTATATAATCCTTTAAAAAAATATACCTATTTTAATATAATTGCCCAGCTTATTCGCTAATTACACGATATGCTATTATGACGTTACATCATACACGAATTTTACATGTTTCTCCATAGATAATCTCAGAAGTGTTTTTTATCATATAAACATAAGACGTTGAATACAAATAGAGTATTATCTTGCTGAATGATTTTTACCGTTACCCACTTTTACTATAATAACAATATTGATGCGAAATGTTACGTAATCGTATTTATGTATTCAAAATTTTCCTATGTAATATATAATGTAAAAGGGTTAAATTTTTACAAATGATTAGACCTATCTTTCAATGTATACTGGTTATTTCTGTTTATAAAAAGTTAAGTTATTTTATTTTTATTATATATCTACAATAGCATAAAACTGGGATAACAAGTATAGTCGCAAGATATGAAAAAGTTTATTTAAAATGTATTATTTGTTAATTATTTATAGAAAATATTGTATATGAGAAACATACTGTTTACTGTTGGACATTTGTATTTTTATGTTAAAGGTAAAATTGTCGCAAATAGCGAAGTTATGAAGTATGGAAGAGACGAAATAAAGAAATCTATTTGGAATACATCTATTATCTCTCTGAGAAAATTCTGTTTGATAGTGATAGTTCTTAAGTACAAAAATAAGCATAAACGATGATAGCATCAAATTATTTCTTTTACCATCAGATAGCGCGAGTGCTGGAGCGTACACAGCCACTGCCGTATATAATATCATTTGCATCATGTAGAGTGCGCTCGCGTAAACACGCATTGATTTGCAAAAACGAACTTCCTGAAAAAAAATAAATATTTTGTACGATGCTCTTATGCTGGTTTAGAAAAATACAATAATAAAATAATAATAATAATAATAATAAAACATTAAAACTAATTTTTTAGGCTGTTACGTCGAATAAGAATTTAGTAGATTGATACTGTATTTATTTGTATGTATAATAGTTTATCTTACCAAGTACTCGTAACAAGATGTTAATCTAAGCCTCATAAATACTGGAAGATATAATTGGCTTGTCACGGGAATCACTAGTACAAAGGCCAAACAAATCATCCAAAATTGGCCACCTGCTACATACATTTCTGCCGGATTTCCTAATAACTCGATGGCTGTTATAAAACTGCAAAAATACATTAGTATAATATATATCAATATAGTTAATAATTATGACATAGTTTTATATTCCATTATTTTAGTAATAAACTAAACAAGTTTTCACGATATTACATATATTCTCATGAAAATTTATAAAATTTACTATTTTTATCTTTATACCTTTTATTGAATATCTATTTATTATACAAGTTTCTTAAAACTCAAACCTTGCTGCTAAACTTAAAGCCATCGGAAACGTTCCCATAGAAGATCCACCAAGTAAAAAATCATCACCAGTCATTTGTTTTTCGCCAAAATATCCATAAAAAACACCAATTGCGCAGGAGATGATCAGCATTGTCGCAAGAACACTGTAATCCTGCCATTGGAATAGCTCAACTTTCGTTTCATTTTGTTGTGGAAATTTATCAGAAGTGTTGGCAACGGTTTCAATTGGCGATGCTAATATTAGGGATGTAAAATTTAAACCCCAATACAATATAAAGATTGCCTGAAAAAAAAATTATATCAGATTTCTTTAAGTTTTAATTTAAGGAGAATACGAATAATTTGTTTGGTCTACACGAATAGTGTTTCAAATAGTTGGATTCAATTGTATAATTGTCGAGCCGTGGGTGTTACTCATTGATCTCTGGGAAATAATTAACATTGACTTCGTACTGTCTTTTTAATTACTGCGAATAAATGAAACCCGACAATAAAATTGTTAGGAAAACATTAGGTAATTACATCCCACATTGTAGGCTAACCAGTGCGGAAATACAAGCATGCTAAAATATGTTTTAAAATTTGCACTGTTTTAAAACTGCTACATCTACATTTAAGACAAAGATTCTTGAAAAATCATGAAATGCACGAATGTGTAAGGTCGATCTAATGCGCATTTATTTCATACTACTAACAATAAGTCATCGAGCTAGCTTGTTTCAGACACGCTGATAGTAAATAGGTTACAGGCGGAAAAAACCGGATTCATTCTCTCCGTTACTTCCTTAAGGCGGCAGATTCCGGTATTAACTGCTTCTAAAATCCTATTAAAGACGACTCATGGGAGACGGGATGGAAGAAGCATATTTGACTCAACAACATTCCTAACAATTAAGACACCATAAACAATCCTATGGGACATTTATAGTTACCACATTGTTTAGTTTAAGCACTGAGTATCTTTTTTTAACAATATACGTTAATTTACGAAAGAATTAACTGAATGGTTTTTTAGTAGATAAAATGTCGGTATTTTATATTATTTGTTATAATAATATAGTCTTTATTATGTCTGAGAAAATAGTTTTAGCTATAAAATAAGATCTTTGCCAGGTGATTTTAATAAAAGCAAGTGAGGCACAATATTTCTCATATGTCCTATGAATGCAAAGATTTTTTGGAATTAAGGTTTTAGTTTGATTTTACATAAAAAAATATAACGTTGTAGACCCCGAGTTTCCACTTAAGGCTATTAAGGCCTACTTTAGCAATAATGTTATAAAAAAATATTAATTATTAATTTTAACAATTTATTGTAAACGTAACGAAAGTTCAAAATAAGTTTCAATAAGAGTAACAACTGTCATATTAGTATTGTGAATGCGTCAAAGTCCTAATCAGACTTACACTAAAGGTAGAGTTTGAAACAAATGTTATGAACTTTGTATTGACTGACCGTTTAACGCTAGACTTAAATCAAAAACGGTTGAAAACAATACGTTTTTTCAATTGGTACCCCTTTCTACTTTTTACTTAATTTTATTTTGAATGTATAATGGTACATCCGCCTTAATAATATACTTCAATTATGAGAAAATTTAAACTTGATATCAATTACATTTCATAAGATACAACATATAAATGTTAGATGGACGCATAGATGGCTTAGTAAAATGTCCCGTTAGACACTCTGTTCAGGGAATAATTTTAAGAAGTATTAAATACTTTCTTGAAAATTTCGTTTTCTAATTACGTGACAATTTGTTGTGGAAATATTTAAAATTACTTTGTTTATAAGGTACTGCCGATTTTAACAGCTACTGGACCAGTTTTGATAGAGTTTTTTTTTGCCTAATATTTTATCCTCTGAAACTCTGTACCTATGTAAGCCATCTAATATAGTAATTTTCTATTTTTTTGTTAATAAAAAATTGAGGAAACAATGAAGACCAGATGTTACTTTTAATGAACATTAGGATTTTCAATTTATAATATTAAATAAGTTGTTAAAAAAGTTTGTATGTCGCATGCTTAGTGTTTAAATGACTGAAATAAAAACTGTTTTGGCACGAGTTAGCTAAGTTAGTAATCACAATTTAGTTTCATATAATTCTTTGGTATTGAAAGATTAGTTATAAATATATAACTACACTATTTTATGACATTAAAGTCTAAATAAAATAATAATATAAAATTGAAATCAGCCACTTTAATAGATAAGCGTGTGTATGTGTATGTGTATTAAAATGTTAATACCTATAAATTATTGTTTTTAAAATTACATGTAGAAAAAATCCGTAAATAGTTAGTATCGGTGTATAGTTTGTATTGCTTATGTGTGTGTAAAATATTATTTAGTTAATTAATTATTTGAAGCGAAAGGGCCTGTCAAGTGGATTGTAACATTGTTATTTATTCTTTACAAAAGAAAAATCCATCCCGATTACTAAAATATATTGGAATGTACTCCTTACCAACTAACGGTTGCGAAAGTTTTCGTGGTGTCTGTCGAATATGCAATTACGTCTTTTGAATAAACTGCTAACAAATTAGTCGAACACTTCAAAATTAATAGTCTACGTGCAGTACGTAATTTCATAAATGCTTACATTTATGTCGAAAATTTTATAAATCTTAATAATTTAAGACTATTAGAAGTAATATTTAATATTATCTGAGTGATTTCACTTTGTGTATATCTCGTAAGTCGCAGTTTAGAGCACTGTAGCTAAACAATTCGTTACAGTTTCAACAGTCTTCAATCTTGCTTATTTCCATAATATTTTGCAAGAAAATGTCTTATTAAAGTAAAAACTTTGAAATTTTATTGTTTTTTATTATTAAAATAAAATTAAAAACTAAACTATAAAGGTTAGGCTCTCAAGCTGTGATTGTTAATACGACTTAACTTATTGTAAAACTTTAAAATTTCATTAACTTCTCACCTATCGTTCTTTTTATCGATTTTGTATGAAAATAAGCCACTTAAATTAATATTCAGTTCGTTCTTGTACTTGATTAATATTTAATCCACATACCTGAAATGTATTATCTGTCCTTGTAATTTTTTTGAAAAAGACCATTGTTGCTGCAGTAGACTATTCTGTATTAAGATAATCCCTCTTGACTCCTGGTTATTTACATGTCCCCAATGAAAACGATATTGAGTTGTGATTGATTCTTAATTTTGTCGCACCGTACGTCCTATAAGGCCGTGATACTCCCGTATTATGTGCTAGAGATGTACACCAATAAATGGTAATTAAGTCTCCAATCATACGGAATAGTTAGCTGACCAAAACAGACGAGGGCTCACGCGAGAAGTCCTACGCGTTTGATACTTAAACAAATACTATAATATTTCACTCTTAATGATTAATAAAAAATAAAGGTCTCTTCGAAACAATTTGCACGCACAAACATTTAGATTAAATGAGTTTAACCAGTGACTTTTATAAACATCGATAAGTAATCGTATAGAATAATAAAGGTTATTTATTTTGATTATCTTAACAAAAAGTCGTAAAACTATTCAAATCACACAAATATATATAACGCTTAATTAATTATTTAAATGCATCTTATTATAACTTTAAAGTATAAGCCCCATACCCAATTAATGAAAAATTTACGTGCCTAAAATAAAAATTAAAATAAACAATAATATAAAATATTACCTATTGCTTTGTTGTAAAGGAATCCTTTAAGTCGTTAATCATAAACATATGCACAAACTTTATTTCCGCGTTTCTTTCTTCAGTAAGTAAAGGTTAAATACAGCACAATAATGAAGGTGTTCTACGCACACTATTATTAACATAGATTGTTCTAAGAAGTAAATTTCTACGTCGTAGCTCACACGATCGGTAAAGCGTGGCATCAATATAAAAAAAAAACGCTACAATTCTAGGCTATCGCTGCACGCTTATTTAACGTCATATTAGTCATGATTTTTTTTAATGTAGGTAAAATATAAATATTAAGGGTTAATAGCAATTTTTACTACAATGACTTTTTTAGGGAAATTATATTTTTCGTCAGAACGTAAAAAGGGGAATTTAGATTCTCAATTCGACTTAATGTTTTTTCTGTGTAAGTTAAGTTACGCGGTCTACGTAATTACGGAACTCTTTAATCGACACCGGTATAAAATGTAGCAATTTTCGCCAGGCGATCAAAAATTACGTACTTATTAAATTAATTATTTAAGTTCAGCTTAAAACAACTAAAACTATACTTATGGAATTTTCAAATCACAGTAGCTTATAGCAATTAAATATACATAGTACATCGACCGACTATATTGTAAGTTAATATGTTGAATATTTTATGAGATGTATTCGAGGTAAATATTGTAAACCTGAAAACGCTTTTTGGGAAAAGCTTTACCTTACTAGCTTTGTGGACCAGCGTTGTAGATGTTCTTTTTATAGAGTTTTATATATAGTGTTTTGTTAAAAATAACAATTTCAAATTCTTGTACAGTATACATTTTTTATTCATATATATTGTTTTATTTATCTGCTTCCCTGACTATATACTCATATATATTCACATTGGCGCAGTGGTCACTGCAACACCTTTGCTTTGCAACGACTGTTGGGAGGTATGATTAAGTACCTACATACAATACATATTTAATTGCATGGCGTAATATTAGGTGAATTCAAATTTTTGTGCATAATATATTCTTCGGGCACGACCGAATGAAACTAGTTTAAACCATGCTATATATTTAAATTAATTTCGGTTCAAATTAATAACAGATGTAATGTAACTTTAGTATGAAATAATTATAATTTTAATATTTAAAGAGTTTGTGATTAAAACATATAGATAAAGATATTTGTAAACAATTTTACAACTACGCATTCACCTACGCTCTGTGCGTAGTCAGGGGTAGGGGAACGTTTGAGCCCATCACATTGCGCAAAGCATGAGAGCCATCGAAAGTACCCCCTCCCCGGATATGGAGCGCATATCTCATATAAGCACAGGTGTATCTCTTCGCTGGACATTACATTATTAAAAACTGTCTAATCACGTCGCAAGGATGTGTGACAAAACGGTAGGTGCTGTGATGTGTTTGCGTTATTTAGTAATTACTAACCTAGTGTTCTTGTGACATTCGATTTAAAAAACTTTTTGTTTTACTCAGAATAAGGTGTTGATTTGAATCCTTCAGGATGTAAAAGCCTTTTCTGGCTGTTTGAAATAAGATTGTAGGTCAAAATAAAAAATGTCTTGTGTTACTCAATAATTTCTCTTTTATTTTCTAGTATAGTTCGAAATACTTATTTTTTAACAAAGAGTATATTTTGCAGGTATTAAAGTCACTGTTAATAGCGGTTGCCGCTGCATGCGTCGTCGCACGTCCTGAACCGCCGTCATCGTACGGGCCTCCTTCTACCTCTTATGGAGTACCCGCACCGCAGTATGGCCCACCTCAACAGCCCATTGTGCACAAGCACGTCTATGTGCATGTGCCACCGCCTGATAACGAGCTGCCCGCAATCCGCAAACCCATCTATGTGCCACCGCCACAGAAACACTATAAAATTGTGTTCATTAAGGCACCGACTCCACCGACCCCGACCGCACCAGTCATACCAGTGCAGCCACAAAATGAAGAGAAGACACTCGTTTACGTGTTGGTTAAGAAGCCTGAGGAGCAACCAGAAATCGTTATTCCCACTCCAGCACCTACACAACCTTCCAAGCCCGAAGTCTACTTCATCAGATACAAGACACAGGTATATTTTTTAAATTAATTTGAGTTATTTATTATTTTTATTTTTATTTTAGACATTGCGCTAGAACTCTAGGTATACCAAATTTGACTCTTGTGCGAGTGCTTTATGATCGAGCAAAAAAAGTCATAACTTTATTTTTATGGCAGGTTCACATACTTTTTTTATTTTCTTTGTTACCCGACTACGGCGAAGCAAAAAGTAGGTTTATGTTTTTGACCAGTATGTATGTATGTATGTATGTGTGTTTATCTGTAACTTCTTAAGTACTGATCATAATTTAACAAATAAGATGACGATGGAAACAACTTGATTTTTATTTGGTTATAGGCTTTGTGACGTCACCTCAAATGGATTATGGCGCTTTCTAGAGGACATAGAGTCATAAACCAAAACATTTTTTGTTATGTGGCTATGTTGAGTGTCAAATGAAAGGGCTTAATTAGGGCATTTTAAAAATGTATACATTATTAGCTGTAGCTTATTGCTCACGGATTTGCTTTCATGCCTCCAATAATTGGAAATAATTTCTAAAATCGCGAATAATCATATTTTCTTTAGCTACATGTAAAACAATAAAACCTAAAAAGAAAAAAATGTAAAGCGGCTTTGCAAATACCTTATCACGAAATTAATACCAACCATATTAATAATAAAAAAAGTTCCAAACCAGACTACTTAAAAATCAAGCTCTATTTTTATTTTAACAGACACATTGGCACAGTGGTCAGTGCACCTGACTCAAGGGCTAACGGTCACGGTTTCGATCCCCGTTCACGGCTTCTATATTGGCCTTACGGATTTGTCGTGGTCCGGGTGTTTGTCATTGTGCTGTGTGTGTTTCAGGGGGTCCGGCGCAGGATCATGAGATACTAATAGGGGTCGTTGTGATGCGTTATATTAATTATTGTTTTTTTATTATTGTTGTATCTGAAATTACCACCTCGAGTTGAGGCTTGTTGAAATGTTCTCTATCAACTCGATTGACGGGAGTTGATTTTATAATTCATATTTAAATTATTTTGTGTTTGTATTATCTGTAGGAATGTTCATTAGTACTCGTTTAGTACACAAAAACAAAATGCCGTTAGCTAAGGGTAACATAAGCTAATTTTGGCGTCAAAATATCTATATGTACAAAATTGGATTTTTTTTTGATTTGTCAAAAATTTTTATAACCAAAAATATTTTTTGGAGAGTTCTCTTACCTTTTTAAAGTACTGGATCAATTTAATTAACCAAAAACTTGTGGTTTGCATCGAAATTAAATTCTTATAGTCTAGGTTCATATAGTCTAAGAGAATTTAGAAATTTTAAATCATCATTTTTATATAATCGGCACTTTCTTACACTAAATCTTTTTGAAACTAAAATAAAAAAATAGCAAAATCCTAAATATTTTGATTGATTATTTACACTAATATTTGAACGAGCGACAATCCGAAAATGCACATTGACATAAGCAATCAGTTGGTTTTATCGCAACATAAATTCAATGTAATTATTTAACACATTTGATTAAAAAGTCCTCCTTGATAGGTGTTGGCGAAATAATCTATGCATTTGGCACTACTAAAATTACCATTAAAATTATTATATTAATATGCTTAAAAGAGCATGATTATTATATTTTTGTAAATTATAAAAAAATAATAACCTAAAATACCTTACAGGTAACAGAACGACAAGAAAAGTAGACT
Organism: Hypolimnas misippus; assembly: GCA_037950945.1. Taxonomy (NCBI): domain Eukaryota; kingdom Metazoa; phylum Arthropoda; class Insecta; order Lepidoptera; family Nymphalidae; genus Hypolimnas; species Hypolimnas misippus. The sequence continues at coordinate 7,795,360 of JBBEEQ010000024.1, forward strand.
TAAATTCAGTTTGAATACCCTCCTGACCGACAGTTTTTCTTATATGTCTTGTATATAATTATATCTTGGATATATCTTATATATGGCATGAGTGTAAATGCATAATGGGTTTATGTTCCTTTATGGGTTGCATAGTAATGCTTACTTTTAAATATTTTTTTTATATATTCATTTTACAAACATTGAATTATTTTATTTTTAATTATCCGTCCTGTCTAGAATTTGTTTCGATTACAATGTTACCTACTCGTATTTTGATTTTAATAAAATGCAAGTCCAATTAAAGTACAGGTTATTTTAATTAGATTAATTTCAATAGCACAGTTTACTTTATTTTATCTCGATTAAGTGTCTAATATATTAAGAGCGAGTTACTTTATTTTTCAGAAACAAGAAGGATATCCGGCCGCAGCTCCTCCAGCACCAGAATACGGGCCTCCTGCATCTGCTCCATCGTCTGAATATGGTGCTCCTTAAAACTGTTACGATGTTTGCCTATTTGCCCTTTCTATACAATAGTTTGCCAAAAAATGTAAGCAGATTATTGAAGTGTATTCCAGTGTATCATGAATATCGCATACTTGGTATGCAAATGTTGAAATGGTAAACCATAGATCGTAAGGGCATCCGGTAACGATGACTGGACTCAATGGCAAGACGCCAAGCTGTAGTGCAAATTTATTTTTATCTTGCATCAAATTGATGTATGCTTGTAAATATTATTTTATACTTATTATTAAATGTTTTTTGAATAATCTCGAAGTTTTATGCTTACGTAAATCATTTCTTCAGCTTAATCCATATATCCGTGTACACTCAACCGTTTATCTATATTTAAAAAAAAAGGTATATTATTTTGTGAGTTTTGAAAAAGAAATTACCCATATTATAAATAAATCTATACACACCACGGGATAGTTTATTTTTAGAAAAAATTCGAGATATTTTATTTAAAAAAAAATAATTTTCAGCCACGACGTGTTACGTAAGTGGTAACAAATGTCTACGAGGAGGACAGTTGTGCGCTAAAAGTGAAAACTTGTGAATCAGATTAGAATACTGAAGGTAATATTTGTAAGATGCAAATGTACTTACTAAACACCTGTTTATGTAATAATTATTATGTGCTTAATAACGTAAAATCGATAACAGTAAAAAAATTAATACAAAAATAGGTTATCACCATTCTTAGATGTATATTTAGGCATTCGGACCTTAGTTATTTAGCGTCACGCAAGGTCTGCATTACACTAGGATTGTATGAGTTTCCGCTGTGATGTAAGTCGACCACGTTCATACTTTATAGATATAATGAGAAGTATCTCACGGCACTATTATGTCCCAGCAATTCAGTATTTTCACTTTCACGAACTCAAGAGTACCGCTACGCCGACTGCTTCCGGACAAACGGTATTATGTTTGTTATCTATGAGTCTTCATGTAACAAAGCAGTTAACGTGAAAAGTCTGTCTCGTAAAGATAATTACTTATACAAGTATTAAGAACTTATACAACATTGTCTTTTTCTGAGTTTTGGTTATCTATGGAGAATAATCTTTTTAAATTAAATATATAAGTAGGCGACTTCTTTGGAACTGTCATCGGTGTCAAATTCTGTTTCAAACTATATATTTCTAAACCCTCGAAGGTTAAATTTATGCTTTATATATGTCACAGGCAAGCTTAATAAGCCGTTCAATTAGCAGCCTAGCCTTAAATAGAGGCTTGAACAGTATACAGCCATACCGTGTTTTATAATATTTTATAAATTCTGAAGATAAAATTAAGGCTACTTGGGACGTTATTAATAGTGTGTGTGGAAAATCTAATAAGCAAATTATACCAATTGAGTTAAACGTAGGAAACAAAATTGTAAATTCAGAATTAGAAGTTGCAAATATATTTGAAAAATATTTTGATGAAATACCCTCAGATATAACATCTCAGTTAGAATCATCTTCATCAGCTGCAACTCGATTACTTGTAAAACATGTATCCAAATGTATGAATTCTCTTTCAAGCAAGTGACTCCAAAAGATGTTATAAATACGTTTAAAACCCTTAATATTAAAAAAAAAAACAAATGATCTTTGGGGTATTTGGGTAAAATTAATTAATAGTATCATCCATGACATTGCTCCATATATAGCGCTCATTTTTAATAAATGTCTTGATACGGGTTCATTTCCAGATCTATTAAAATGTAGCAAAATATTACCAATTTTTAAAAAGGGAAACAAAGATGATCCCAGCAATTATAGGCCCATTTCTTTACTACCTTCATTAAGTAAAATTTTCGAAAAAATTATTTTAAATCAAATCCTTATTCATTGTAATGTAAATGGTATTTTTCATAGGGAACAATACGGTTTTACAAAAAGTCGTTCTACAACGGATGCAGGCATGGCGCTACTTAAACACATATATGGGAGAAATCACAGAATGCTATTGGTATATTTTGTGATTTATCTAAAGCATTTGACTGTGTGGAACATGAAACGCTATTATGTAAGCTAGAATATTAGAGTTAAAGGGAAGGCTCTTGATCTTATTGCTTCGTACCTGTCTCAGAGAGTTCAACTTGTTTCTATAAATGGAATAAAGTCACCTGGAATCTGTCTTAAAAATGGGTGTTCCACAGGGATCAATTTTAGGTCCTTTATTATTTTTAATATATATCAACGATCTTCCATTTTATGTTAAAAGTGTTTGTGACATTGTATTGTTTGCTGACGATACTTCACTTATATTTAAAGTTGACAGAAATAGAACTAATTTTGAATATGTAAACAATGCATTATCACTGATACATGGTTGGTTTGCAACTAATAATCTAATTTTAAATGCTAAAAAAACGAAATGTGTGGTATTTACTTTACCTAACGTAAAACAACATAACTATAATCTAGTATTGAATAATGAGATCCTTGATGTAAGTGACACAGCAGTATTCCTGGGAATAACTTTGGATACGAAGCTTCAGTGGAATTCCCATTTGTCATCTCTTACGGGAAGACTTAGCTCCGCAGCATACGCGGTTAGGAAAGTTCGTCAACTAACCGACGTTGATACAGCTCGATTAGTATATTTTGGTTATTTTCATAGTATCATGTCCTATGGTTTGTAAAATAGGTATACTAACGGTTGTGTCACAATATATTTATAACAATATTATACATATCCATAATAATATTGATTTGTTTGAGAAAAATAGTGACTCGCATTGTATTAACACAAGAAAAAAGGATAAACTCATAACACCAAGCTTTCGACTTCGCAAAGTAAATGTTTCCTTTCTGGGGCTAGGTGTCCGTTTTTATAACAAAATACCCCAGAAATTTTTGCAATTTTCAATATATAAGTTTAAATTGTATATTAAAAAGTCTTTGATAGCTAAAGCATATTATTCTGTACAAGATTATATAGATGATAATAATGCACGGATTTAGTATAGCTGGATTTCATACAGGATGTTTAATATACACATTTGTAATTTTTAAATGTATATACTTTAAAACAATTTTAAAAGAGTACCTATCGAGTTGTTTGCCGGTTCAAAATACGATATATACGATTCAAAAGTGCTTTTAAAAGCCTACTCGAATAAAGTATTTTTTTTTATTTTGATTTTGATTTTAAACTGGCTGGTTGATGCTAAGGCCATTCATGCTATAGGATGACCATCTTACAAAATTAAAAATCAGCCAAGTGCGTGTCGGGCCACGCACAATGTAGGGTTCCGTAGTTGTCAGAATTGTCAAGATCGGTCAAGCAATCTTCGCGTACTTATTTTCGTAAAAAAGTTTACGACGAACTGGGAATTTCCTTTTTTAAGTCAGTTTATACAATATACGTACTTACAATTTTAAACCTTTTATTGTTATAAAATTATTTTTAATTTCTCTTTAAGAAGAGAATAAGAGATAGGTACGTAATCCGTATCTTTTATATTATACCATAAATGCCAAAGTGAATTCGTTTGTTTGATTGTTACTTGTTTGAATACTGAGCTAATATTTTATTGAGACATTGTTTTCTACCTTATTTTGTATTTTATTTTAATTTAAACTTATTAAATATTTATTCATTTAAATTCATATATTAATTTAAAATTATTAATATTTACATAATGTGATGCTTTAAAAAGTGATATATATTTATTTTTACTTAGATCATCTATAACTCGATAACCATAAGAACCCACATAGCCGTGATAATTTTCCTTTTAAGTTCATTATATGTACCACTATCGTGAATTTTTTCATATTTTTAGACGCAGCAGTTTAGTGGGTAGAGGGGGGGGACACTTGACTCTAAGAAAAATTGACACTTCAAAGCTTAATATTTCGGAAACAGTTCGTCGTTCGGAAAAATGGTTTTCCCACACCTATAACATTTTTAAAAGACCTATCTAACGATACCCCACAACATGGGATAAATGAGAAAAAAAATTTTTGGTCTCTCTTAACACATAGGGAAGACACCCTGAAAAAAAAATATTTTTAAGGTTTTATTGTACGACTTTCTCGGCGTAATTCATATGTATATTCGTACCGAATTACAGCTTTCTGGTATTAAGGGTTTCGGAGCAAAGCCGCGGACAGACAGACAGACAGACAGACAGACAGACAGACAGACGGACATGGCGAAACTATAAGTGTTCCGTTTTTTACTACGGAACCCTAAAAAAGAGGAAATATCTGACATAAAAAATGTTTTTTTTTTTATTTATTATTATTATTATTTTAAAATATACCATCCTGTTATTTGGAAATCAAAATCGAATTGGATTACCAACCCCACCTTGTCAGTACCAATGTCTTGGGGTAGAATAAACTAGGGTCTTTTCTCCTCCTAGAGCATTTTTGTAATTCTGGAGGCACGGAGGAGCATGTAACAAAGCCGACGCTGCGGAGGCAAACATGGTGGCTGCGTTTTGTTATTTCAATGCGGAGAGGCTGCTCATTCTGCAGCGCCGGAGACGTAAAAAACCTAATTAGTATTAAAAACCTAAAATACATTTTCGCCACCCAAACGTCAAGAATCTATCCTAACAAAATAGGCTATGTAACGTATCAAATCAATCATAGAAAATATCTAAATAAAAAAGAACATGTTTTGTTATAATAATAGATGATTTACGGAGAAAATTCCAAGTCTTTGTCTTACCTACACAAAATAACATTTAATCGTATCTCTTAAAAACTTTGGTATAGGAATATAAGTCAGACCGTAAGTTACTTACATTATTAACAATCTATTATCTAATCAATACAAAAAAAAAACAAATATTCTTGTTATTTTTTTTTAATTATAGCTTATTTAAATAGAACTAATAAGGAACATTTACTCGTTCTTCTCGAACGAATCACTTTAAAGCCGTACATTTAAATTGTCGTTTTAAATAGGTACTTTATAAGTATTTTTTTCATTCATTGTTTACTGTCTAACGTTTTGATATATTAGGTCTATAAAATTGTTACTTGTAGATATCCTTATTTATCTAGAAAGTACATCCGTAAATAGGTCTGCAAATACCTCGAACTGACCAGGCTATTTTTGTCGCGTTGTGAAAGACGCTTTCGTAGATGTAGTAGCTTCCAATATTTAGGTTATTAGAGACGTCTGAAATATCATCAGTAAAATTTTATGTAAAGAAAATATCAATTAAAATGTCTTTAAGTATTGGAAAGGAAACAAAAATTGATACGGACCCGTGTGTTGTGGCATGGAGTAATAAATTATTTATTGGTGCGGAAAATGGCTCAATCTTAGTAAGTTTTAAACTCTAGCATAACAATTATGAGGTTGTGTTAAATGTTTTCTGAGTTCTAGCAGTAAGTAATTTTATAATATGTTTTATTTGATAATCAACGCAAAGACGTTGCATCGTTTATCTATCTTAAATTTAAAAAAGTTATTGATGTATTGTTTTTGTATTTATTTCAATTTATAAATAATTATACTCTAGACCTTTGATTCGAACCTTTCACCCGGCGCATCATGGACGGCTCACGGAGTTCAGTTATTTGCGATAGCAGCCACGGAAGACAAAGTATATTCCACTTCTAATGATGGAGGAGTAAGAGTTTGGACTACAAATGGTGATAAAATAATGGAGTTTCCTGCATCTGAAGGAGATATAGGATCTATAGTTGTTAACGGTAAACATGTGTACGTCGGTGACGAATTAGGGAATGTAAGTGTTTTATTTTGATTTCAATTCTTGGTCTCACACGAATTTCAGCTATTAAAATTTTAATGTGATATATACATAATTATACCTACGCTTTTAAATAGGCAGAAACATAAAAATTGTATAAGCATATTATGAGTCCTTAAAATAGACACCAATGAATTAATTTTAGATATACGTTTATGAAGATAACAACTTTAAAGCGAAGTACAATGTTCTAGAAGAAGTTAAGGACTTGGTAGTGAGTCCACCATATATGTTTACTGCCCGTGACCTATATGTAACTGTCACAGAAGTAAAACCTGGTATGTAAAGTAACATATGATAAAATACTTAAACGCTACCTATATTTAAGTAGTCTTATCGTTTTGTTGTCACTTTAAAAAAGAACGAAATTCAAATTAACAAAGATAACGCAACCTGCGTTAATCGCAGTTTCATTTTAATCAAATTTAAATATTTGACCGTTAACTTATTGGATTAATAAAATAAGTCGAAATTAATGACGAATTCTATAAATATGGTACTATTACAGAAAAATCGAAAGATCGTTTTGTAACACAACATGTCATGGAAGGACGCTCACCTCTAAGGATATACGGATCGTACCTTGTGGTCACGAGTAGAGGCGGCAACAGCATTCAACTTCATAATGCTTCGCTCGACACTAAGTTCAAAAAGTTACATGAAGTTAAGGTATAAGAGATAATTACAATATATTAGTAGAGATGTTGCTTAACGCCTGTATTCAATTAATAGCAAATACACCTATGAAATAAATGATAAAATATATTTCAAACAATTTTATTACAATATCAACATTATATATAAAGAATTGTGAATGAACTATTACTGAGAAGACAGGCTAAGTTGCTTGTTTTAAAAAACCCCGTATTGATCATTTTATTTTTTTTTATTTTCTATTATTTATTTGTAATATATCTATAACTTTTAAACATCTGTGATATAAAGTAAAAAAGGTAAAAAAACACATGATTTTAAATATGGCTTACACAGAAAAAGCTAGTATTGAGTGTGATGCGTTTAATTATTTATTATTATTATATCCTATAGTTCAAAAATATTATAATACAGGTAAGTGACATGATACTGACCAGCCTATCTGTAAGCGACGGCTTCGTTTGGACAGCAGGTTGGGATGGTTGTGTAAGAAGATGGAAAATATCAGAAGATAAATTGGAATCTGCGGGCGAAATAGGTTTAGGTGCGTGCGTCAATGCTCTTGTCGCATCTGCTGGAGACAATGCTTATGCACTTTTAACAGGCGGAAGGATTGTTAACATAAAAGCAACATAAACTATGATTTCTCATTAAATAATTTTATTATTAAATTTGAAACTCATGTTCTCTACATGTTAATAATACCAATTAATGTATAAATTAGAATCTGAGTCATTAAAGATATTTTAACTTAAAATTACTTATTATTTTATTTTATGGACTTGACACAATATATTATTTATGTAAAGTTAACTAAAATTACATTTATAATACACATTTCACCCAATCCTAGTCTGTGTGATACACCATTACAAGTGTGTATAACAAGTAAAAACTAAAATATCTGACTGAAGCTATAACCAAAAATAAAAACCAATTTGTTAAAATATACACTGTTTGTCGACTTTTCTGTTTTTATGTGATATTCGTCGACACCTCAGGATAATTTATTTTCTATATTTTAATTCTTTTATGAAAATCACAAATTGTACAAATTTATCTTTTGACTAGCTTTTTTTCAAAGAAGGTGTTAATGTACAGAAAATTATAAAAAAATGTATTACTATATATATTTGTTTTCAAACTGAGCAAGATTAGCTACTGATTTTGTTAGATTTTATTCAATGTAATTTAATTGAGACGAGTGATAGGAAAGAAATATGAATGAAACTATTAAAACTAAAAAATTCTCTTGTAATGAAATATGTCAATGATTTTAAAATTTAGCAATCCATTTAAAGATTTGTAAAAATACAATAATTAACAATAATTAGCAAAATGCAGGAAACAACACAATTCAATATATATATATATTTTAGTTAGAGTAAAATATTGTTCAAATAATGCAATGAAGGCTATTTAGTTTAATAATAAATGAGGATAGATGTCTTTTATGACTTTTATATGTTAGAATGGGATTGTTTAAATAAATATAAGAAAGTAACAAAATATTTGATTTACTAAACCATTGCATAAGATGTATCTACATTTGAAGTTGCAATAAATATCACTGTTTGAATTTTAAATTAGATAATAATTTCAACATCACATAGTTCATCTTCAGAAGGTAGGTTTACCGTACTTGGGTTTACATAATTGGGATCTATGGCAGGTAGTCCTGCTTTCTCACGGCGATGCAGTTCTAAATAAGCTTCTCTTTGTGCCCAATCTCTCATGTGCACGTCGGGAGCGTAAGCCCAGGTAAAACCTCCAAAAACAAGACATAAAGTCACAGAAAAGAAGTATGTCGCATGATGAGCGTTTGTATCTTCCTCCTTGCTTTTGTAATCAAAACCATAGCTGACCCAATTTTTATCTTCTGATGGCTCAGAGGCAGCTGTGGTAGCCGTATCACTATTCTTCTTTGAAGTTGAAATGCTGCGACTAGTTTTCGAGAAGTAATTCCAAACAGATCTCTGTACAACAGGCATATGACGAAGTTTTATTAAAGCAGCCATCGCTGAACAGATATGAAGTACACCTAATAACCAACGTTAAAACGATGAAATGGTTTAATAAATACTTGAATTGTTGAGGCTATTTTGATTTTTTCCAATTCCCATACTTCAATGATTATGAAACCAGTGACAGATAATAAACGAAATAATTACAGAAGCGACTGTATTTCTTGTCGGTTTTTAAAAAGCTTAAAAAAACCGACAATAAATATGTTTTGATATTTATGCGTATAGAAGTAATCAAAATTATTGTCGATAAACGGAAAAAAGATTAATACTTATATAATAAAATTATTATAATTAGCTTTTAACTTTTGCATATACACTGTATCTCATTTACTGCAATGCGATTGAAATATTATAAAGTAGTCAAACCAGATAAATAAAGAGGTAAATAAGATGATTTCTGTTCTCTGTTATAAAATTGTAAAGCATTTATTTGATTATATTTAAATCCTAGAAATGACAAAATTTGTTCGGCGACAGTTCATAACAAATATGTATTCATACAAAATTTTTCCTTAACATTCATTCTTTATACTTAAATCTACATATAGGTAAATCTCACTTCTATAATATTGTTCAATTCAATTCAATTCTTTGATTAGTGGCTTTTACTTGTGCCAATTATGCACATGTTATTTCGCCAATGCTTTATAATATTGTCTCATGTGAACGCATTTCAATTGTCAAATATCATTGTTAAATGTCAAGCTAGTTTCATTTGACATAATAAATTATTTTGCCATCCTGTTGTAGCCACCGGTCATTAACGTAGTGATTTTATATTTTTTACCGGTGACTCTAATAGTAATTTAATATTCTTCAGATTTAGAATATAATATTTATTTTATTAGTGATTCTACAATTTGCATAAATTTTTAGCTCATTATAAAAAAAGCTCAAAAATGGTTGTCAGACAGTATAACGAAGAGTTAAAATATTTAGAGAAAATTAATCCACATTGTTGGAAAATCAAAAAAGGCTTTCAACCAAATATGAACGTTGAAGGTGTGTTTTACGTTAATAATACACTGGAAAAACTGATGTTAGACGAGTTAAGAAATTCCTGCCGGCCCGGAATGACGGGAGGGTTCCTCCCTGGTGTCAAGCAAATAGCAAATGTTGCAGCTTTGCCAGGAATTGTGGGACGATCTGTAGGTTTGCCAGATATACACTCAGGATATGGATTCGCTATTGGTATGTTTCATAAGCTAACGGCTACTGTTATTTTATTTAAATTATAATTGCATCTTAGTTGCGACAAGAACTTCTAAAAATTATTTTGCTTGTGAATAACTCTTTTTATATGCAGAACACGTATAACATATTTGTACTTACATCATATCAGAAATCTATATGCATATGCATTTTTATATCTATACCAAATCTTTATCTTTGTTATTGCATCATAATACACAATTATATTTGTTCACATTCCTTCTCAGATGTGTTTATATTTTAACATGTTATAGTGATCATATTATAAAGATTTTGCTTATGTTTTACATGTACATTGTAGTATATACTAATGATTATTATAATGATAATAATGATTGAAAGAACTAACTAGTTTTCTCTATCTAGTTTTTTTAAATTACAGGTAACATGGCTGCCTTTGACACATCAAATCCCAAGTCAATTGTATCACCTGGGGGTGTGGGCTTTGATATTAACTGTGGTGTACGTCTCTTAAGAACTAACCTGCATGAAAAAGATGTTCAGCCAATAAAAGTAAGTTATGAGAAAAATATTTTTAATTAGGAAATAATGTTATAATGCTATTGATAATCATTTTATTTTAGGAGCAATTAGCCCAGAGTTTATTTGATCACATTCCTGTTGGAGTTGGATCTAAAGGTATCATACCTATGAATGCTAGAGACATGGAGGAAGCATTAGAAATGGGTATGGACTGGTCTTTGAGAGAAGGATATGTATGGGCTGAAGACAAAGAACATTGTGAGGAGTATGGGCGAATGCTTAATGCGGACCCATCTAAAGTAAGTTTAAGGGCAAAGAAACGAGGATTACCACAATTGGGAACCCTTGGGGCTGGTAATCACTATGCTGAAATACAAGTTGTTGATGAAATTTATGATAAATTTGCTGCTGGCAAGATGGGCTTAGAAAGAATTGGCCAAGTCTGTGTAATGATTCACTCGGGCAGCAGGGGATTTGGTCATCAAGTGGCAACTGATGCGCTTGTGCAGATGGAGAAAGCTATGAAGAGAGATCAAATTGAAGTAAATGATAGACAACTGGCTTGTGCCAGGATTAATTCAGTAGAAGGTCAAGATTACTTAAAAGCCATGGCAGCTGCATCTAACTTTGCTTGGGTCAATCGTAGCTCAATGACATTCCTCACTCGCCAAGCATTTTCGAAACAATTTAAGTTGGCCCCTGATGACTTGGATATGCATGTTATTTATGATGTTTCCCACAATGTAGCCAAAATAGAAGAACATATTATTGATGGTAAAGTAAAAACTTTACTTGTTCATAGAAAGGTAAAGAAAAGTCATTATAAATGTAAATAAAAATTAAAAATATGTAAATCAAAGTGTGATTACATTTCTTATATTGTATTTCAATTGACAGGGTTCCACCAGAGCATTCCCTCCACATCATCCTCTAATACCTGTAGACTATCAGTTAACAGGGCAACCCGTCTTGATCGGAGGGTCTATGGGCACATGCAGTTATGTGCTTACAGGTACTCATCAGGGTATGACGGAAACATTCGGATCTACCTGTCATGGAGCTGTAAGTATATATATTTAATACAAATACTTAGATAAAACCATCTCATTAAGTTAATTTTCATAATTTTTTTTTTTGCATTTTAAATTTCATTGTAATGTAGTAATAGGTATAATGTCTCAATAAAACTTACTTTGTCATTTCATTTAATAAGAATATAGTTAAGTGGAAATTAAAATACAACAATTTTTCTGTGACTTTGTAATCTTTAAAAATACTCTTTAATAACATTACAGGGTCGTGCTCTTTCACGGGCAAAATCCAGACGTAACCTTGATTATGTGGACGTGTTAAACAAGCTGGAAGGTATGGGAATTTCTATAAGAGTTGCTTCTCCTAAACTGGTTATGGAAGAAGCACCGGAATCTTATAAAAATGTTACCGATGTTGTAAATACATGTCACGCAGCTGGTATCAGTAAAAAGACTGTTAAATTACGCCCTATTGCTGTAATTAAGGGATGAATCTATTAACTTATTTTACTATATTTGTCAAAGCATTTAACAGTTTTGTGAAAGTAAAATTTTATACCTATGTAATGATTGTTTAATTTTGTAATCAGACACACACGAAAATGAAATAAATTTTATTGATGGTAATAATTCACTAACATTATATTATTAATACTGTATGTATGTTGACTAACACTGGAGGTAATTCTTTGTTGACTAAGTTGTGAAGCGTTATAATCTACATCTTCATTTTATCTGCTAATATCACTAACAAAGCAGTACCGAGGAAGAACAGGCCTGATGGTAACACAGTTGTCGTATAATCAACCTCATCTGAAACAAAAGTCATTAATACTAATGCAGAATATAAAATTGTATATGCTTTTTGTGAAGTATATTAAATAGTGAAAATGAATACCAGATTTTAGTTGTGTTTTTTCATTGTCTTCTGTAACCCAACCCAAACACCTTTCTAATGCTGATTCCCAACGTACACGTCGTATTTCTCTTTCTGCAAACAATTATTAATATTCAAATCTATTTTTTTTTTATTATTTATTTTTATGTTGTTTCGAGACTAAAAATGTCAGTACATATGTTATAGTTTTTACAATTTTTTTTTTGACTTGTAATATATGTTTGTTTGGGTAGAAATCTTGAAACTCAATTTTTTTATAAACATCTAATTATTTTTATTTATTACGTACTTACGTTACGTTACGTATTTTTAGGTAAAATAAATATAAATCGTTTTTAAAACAGCCATTTATGATGAAACTTGATCGGTGAAAAACAACACAAAAGTAGTTGTAAACATTATACATAATAGTATAAATGTACAAATAATTTAATTGGACTATCACATAATTTATTTACAATTTAATTTAATTATATTTACATAAAAACGATCAACACTAACTAAACAAAAACATCATCAATAAAGGCGTTTAAAAAATTTAATTTAAAATTGTCAAATAGGTATGTATCTTTTTTTCGGACCTTCGTTTGAAATTGACGGCACGAATGTGTCAGCGGGCGGACTGGGCGTGCTCGCGGGCCACACGCGCAGCGCTCGGCCCGCCACTATCGCTGCCCCGAGAGCGGTACTTTCCATCATTAAGGGACGAATCTAAAATTATATAAAAAAATTAAAACGGGAGATGATCCACATCATCTTTCGTCTTCGATAAGCATTTGTTTAGTTAGAAAAAGACGCAACGAATCTCATTGATTTTTGAGGGTAGCAACTAGCAAACTATTAGGCGATTTAGATGGATTTAGTATCGGCTATGATTTGGAACAGTTTGTGAAATGATTTATGCTTATACGACAAGACCAGAAGCCGTTAAAACAAAATTGAATTAAATAACGTTAATTTTCTTTATCTCTCAGCTTTTAGTTGCATCTATTTTATTGCCGAATGATATGCCGAAACAAACATTTAATATGTTCGCGCATCAGACAAACATTACAGAGGGCGAAATATAGGAAAATGCTTATTTTTAACAAGTTTATCGTATACTATTACTTGACAGAAGTTGATCCTTATAAGTAACATCTGATATGTTGCAATAATATAGGTGTTTTTTTTCAAAATCAATGGGTTCGATTCCTAGCTAGGAAAAATAATTTTTCAAAAAACTAATGATGCAGTTTTATTTTTTATCGAAATCGGTTCCCAGACTCCTTTAAGCACTTTTCGCTATTCCTTATAGTTTTGGATTTGGACTACCACGCCCAGTTAAAAATCTCACCCTATATATATATATAAATATATGTATATACTTTTTTTTTCCTCAACATAATCTTGTTGTTGTTTGGATAAGATTTAGAGCACGCACCACGGGCACGCCGAGCGCGTCGGCCTGCATCTGCATGAGCGGCGTGTTCTGCGCCATGCCGCCGTCGGCGAGCAGGCGGCGCAGCGGCGCACAGTCGGCCGCCATGGCGCCGCCCACCGCGCGCACCTGCTGGCACACCGCCTCCAGCGCCGCGCGCACCACGTGCGCCGTGCGCGTGGCGCTGCTGATGCCGCACATCACGCTGCGCACCGGAGACGTTTTTGTAACCAACTTCCATGTTATATGTCAATCCATATCATAAGTGAATATATACTATATTTTGTCTGTGGCATCTCGTTGATTAGTTAGTCACTCATATACAGGTGTCAACTGGGCATGTGTTGGACATTTTTCCAGCGTTACAGGAATCGATAATTAAAAGTAAATAATTGATTTTTTTAATGTAAGTATGTTAATAAATTAGCAAAAAAAGGACAGGTTCCTAATTCGTCGAGGACGTTTTTTTTATGTATGTTCACCGATTACTAGTGAACGGCCGGACCGATTTTAATTGTTTTTTTTTATTTGAAAGAGTAGAATGGTAGACCATTGGTCACACAGAATTTGGTCAAAATCGGTACAGTAGTTGGGTTTTAAAATCAAAATAGCTAGAATAACTTTGTCATTCAAGTAAACGAAATTACGTATTTTGCCTTAAATGTGATTTGATGTTATCTTTTAAAAAAAACGTCTGTTTTATTTATTTTTTGATGATAATTGACTAAGCTATCCGGAGAATACTCGGAGTCATATGCTAAATTGATAATTGTATGTAGAGTCAGAAAATTACTTCATATAAGAATCCAGCCCGGCCAGGATGACATGGGTACATTCCGAGTATCCACTTTAGGTTGTGTACTTTTATAATAATAATAATAATTTATTTATTTAAAGGTACAAAAACCCACTTTACAAAATTACTCCGGAATAAAATAAATTTTAGGAATACATCAGTCTTACTATAATATAAAATAATATGTATTACTTTTATGTGTTACTTTTGGGTGGATAAACGGAATCATCCTTTTTTTAATAAATAAACAAATTCAAAGGTTTAACCGATTTTGATAAATTATGCAGCATTTAGATTCGTCTTAATAGCGCGAGTGTTACTGAGTACATAACATTGTTTAAAGTATCCAAATGACGGATTTTATACCGTTTAATTACGCAGTCGGGTTTTTATTTTATATATATTATTAATATCTTATTTAAAATATTGGTTATTAAAGAAACCAAAAAAACTGTTGTTAAATTCTTGTAACGAAAAAAAAAAAATTAATAAGAAATTATTATAGTTGAATACTCATAAAAAAATCTACTTTGCCTGAACAACCATTTTTTTATTATAATTTTTAAAATTTATAAAACTTTGAACTCACCCTCTGGCATCTTTTCTCCAATGCGGCGAATATAAACCATTAAATGCTGGTACAAAACAAATGCTTCCTTCTTCATCATCAGTCACTTGTGATGCTTGAAACTCAGTATCCGACACATCACTTAATATTTCCAAGCTGTCCTGCAGCCACTGTAACGTGTCGCCTAAATAAACATTTATGTATAGTTAATATAATAATATTTTCAATCTCTAACAAATTACTAAAATAATAATGTTAATAATTTGGTGCCATGTATGTGTAGTCAATGTTTCATAATTATATATTTTTTTCTTTCAAGTAGATCACCTGTTCTAAAGGAGATAAATGTGTTGCTTATTACCAAAAGAACAAGTAGAGATGAGGCAAGATGGTGTATTGGTTTTAAATTGTTGATATCATCTGATTGTGGTTTCAAACCACGACAGCAGTTATTGCTTAGTTTTCAAGAACAATAATTATTTGTGTTTAGTTCATGAGGAAATCACATTACAGCGGCATATAACATTTGCAGACTGATACAGTACAGGGATGAAAGTGAGTCAAAGATACATAAGATAAGGGTTACATAATGGCTTCTGGCTGTCACATAAATTTGTAACTTGAAAATTTTGTATTTAATGATGATAGTACCTGCTATAGCCACTGACCCCTCCAATGCATACACAGGCGGTTCGTTAGGCCCAAGCTTATATGCTACAGTTGTTAATAGGCCATTTTGTGAACGCACTATTGATTCACCTAAAAATAATTTTAATTATTTACTTTAAATCATACAAATAGATTTGAGTATCAAAACATATGCTTATTAGTAATCAGAATGAGTTCAGAAAGAGCATAACTACAGTCAAAATTAGTTTTAAAGTTTATTTTTTTAAATAAACATTAAAAGTGCTCCAATTGATAAAAAAAATCGATATTTGCTTGTTCATATTTTATGCACCGACGTATCCTTCATCCGATTATGATGAATCTTTGTCAACTTATTGATTGAACTAGCTCAAAAGTTATGGGCATACAATTATCGCAGGTGTAGTAGGTGGCGCGAGTGTCGTGTCGATAAATATATTCTACATACAGAAGCCGCGGGTAAAAGCTTGTAATTAAAATATCACCTGTATTATATAGCAGAAAGCAACCAGTTCCATATGTACATTTAACTTGGCCAAAGTTCATACAATTTTGCCCAACCAATGCTGCTTGTTGATCACCTAAGCACTGTATAAATATTTATAATAAACATATGCATAGTAACGCAAACTAGCAATATAATAAAGGACAAGTAACATTTAAAAACACGAATTCCTGTAAACTGTTTAAACTAGAAAATTTTTCACTATTTTATGTTTTATTGCACCGACTACTACGACTAATTGTGTAATCCATACAATTATTATTTTGCTAAGGGGTAGTAATAATTATTATATTTCTTAAATGACGTTAACCAATAACTTGTTTTAATAAGGAGATAAAACAGTCATAAAATTCTCATAGAATATCACAAAGTTTATTTTGTTTTTTAATTGAGTTAGTTGTTAATAATAAAATATTATAAAAGTATTACCCCAGCAATTGGTGTGCCCACAAGAGATCCAGTAGATATATATCCATAAATTTCAGCTGAACTTTTTATCTTTGGTAATATTTGTATAGGTATATCAAAAAAACGTAATAAGCCCTTATCCCATTGTAAGCTTTTGAGTGACATTAGTTGAGTGCGAGATGCGTTTGTGACATCAGTGGCATGTACTCCTCCACGACAACCTCCTGTGAGGTTCTGAATAAACAAATAAGTGAAAATTAGGCATATAATAATTCATTATAATTAATTTGTATGTGTTTACAGGCCATTAAGCCACATAGAATGTAGTAGATAATAACAATAAATAATTATTGTTTAAAATAATTAATACTTGTATGTTATTACTACCTACCATGTTAAAATAAAATGTTGTGATTTTCATTATTGGTTATTGGTAAACATGCTTTTTGAGTGTACATAAAAACATGTCCTAATTAATTTCTGTGTAAAGATTAATTGTAATTTATATGCATGCAGAGTTTACCTTTAAGTAGTTAAAACTGTACCGTAGATTATAGAAAATTATTTTGCATTGTTTTAGCGTAAACAATTGTCGGTGAACCTATTTAAATAAATAAACAATAATCATGGCATCAAATATGGATGTAAAATACTGAACATTTTAAGGGATGATGATATTTTTTAAAACTTAGATTTGGTTTTGGATTAGGAATTTGTCTATTTGATTTCTGGATGAATGGTGCCATGTCCTTTTCTGTACCCCTGACAGTGTGTACTCAAGATTTCATCTTCCGTTCAATAAAATTGAGGCGTGAAAGTAATCTAACAAAATAGGTCTCTTTACATTATTAACATAAGTTAGAATGTCATTAGAATATTTCAATACCATTATTTTCTGTAGTTTGATTGATGTTTTTATTTTAAAAGTTTTTTAGTGGCTTCATTTTTCAATTTTTGGAACAGAGGATCATGACAAGGTCATCTATTATAACAACAACATCCTATTCAAATTCTATGCCAAAATTAATAATTCAAAAAATTTTTAAAAAATTAAAAAAAAAATTTTTTAATGTTACTAGAAAATGTTTAACAACTTAATTAATATGGTCAGAGCTTACCCAAATTAACCAGGAATCCACAGTGCCTGCCATACATTCCCCATCTGCCACTGCCTGCTTTATAGCAGTAACATTCTGTAATAGCCATCTTAGCTTCACTGAAGAAAAGTATGTGGACAGCGGGAGTCCACTCGTCTGTGTGACGGCATTAATGCATTGAGCTCCTTTGGTTTTAATGAGATCATCTACTATTTTAGATGTTCTAACATCTAACCATACTGTAATTAAAAGTTTGATATAATGATTTAATACAATTATATTACTATTATATTGTTTTATTACTAACCAATGGCACTGTACAATGGCTCTCCTGTTGAAGAATTCCAGACAATAGTTGTTTCTCTTTGGTTTGTAATACCGATACCCACAACATCTTCAGGATTAATATCAAGTTTTCTTAAATTATCTATTGTGACCTGTTTTACAAATGTTAAAATAATTATTTTAAAACAAGAGTATTAATTTTTATATTAACAATTGTAACAATAAACAGTCACTTTGTATTCACATATTTAGCTTATTTTTTTTAATAAATGTAAATTTGTCTGAAAACTAAACATAAAGGAAAAAAGGTAGGATTATATAAAGTATAACACTGGTATTTTTAAATATTAACTTACTTCAATACACTCAAGTACGGCACTTAAAATTTCTAATGCATCTTGTTCAACCCATCCTTCTTGTGGACTAAATCTTTTTAAGGAGACTTGATGATATGTTAGTACTTCTGATGTATTAGCAGCAAACACCTAAAAAACTTATTTCAATTCACCATTTCTTATAAATGATCAAAATTGATCAATATTATAGTAAGTCTTACCAAGAACTTGACATTTGAAGTACCTTCGTCTATAGCTCCAATCAATGGACCAAATGTTCCGAATTCACGCATATTCCGATTATAAAACTAAACTACATATCTTCTTGTGTTAATTATGTCATTTTAATTTCAAAATCAAAATTAAAGATTGATAGTAAAGAGTTGATGGGGTTATTCATTAAAAACCTTAATGTCAGGTTTCAGACCTTTAAATTCAATAGAATATGTACAAAATGTATACAAAACTATAAATCAGTTATAACGTAATACTCATTAGATTTTCCTGTTGGAATGACTTTATAATAAAATTCTGATAAACCTTAATGTTTTAGATTCATTAACTGAATAAATTAATATTTTTCGTCTTATTTTTGTACAAATTCTGTTGAAACGAAGTATTCACTGTAATAACAAAGTCAAAATTTATCAATCAAAATCTAAATCATCTGACTTTGTATTGCCTGCTATTGAATAGGGCTTTCAGGTAAAAAAAATACAGTTGACAAACCAGTTAAGGCAAGGTTACACATTGCAAGGTGCTGACTCGATAGCAGACAGCTAATGCTATCGATTTTTTACGACTTTAAACTTAGGACACAGTTTACAAAATTATTTTGGGTATGTGTATAAAGAACGGGAATGGCGCTAGGGGTAATAAAAATATATAAAAATATGTTTGAAGTCAAATCTACACGTATAAAATTGGGTTTCTTTTTGAGTAAAAAAAAATTTATAAGAAAAATATTTTTTTGAAATCTTTCGAAAAGTACTGGATCAATTTAATTACTCGAAAATGTGTCTACAATGATTTTTAATTCTTTACAATGTAAACAATTTTCCTTGTACATTTCGATTTTCATTATTTACGTTAGAAGTTTTGGTTCGCAAATCGCAACTCCTAATTTTTTTTTCTAATTGGCCATTTGTACATAAAGTTTGTTCTAAAATACACACGTACATTTTTAGGTTGTCACTCATTTTTTAAATATTAAATTAAATATACGTATCAAAAAAAATTTCAAACTTTGTATATGGGTGAAAAGTTTTTTTAGTGAAAAAAAAATGTTCACGTTTATTTTCATAAATTTTTTGTATACATTATTTATATTTAAACTTTCGATTTTTTCTATTGGTTTAACTTTTAGTCTAAAAATAATTGCGTTTTTAGTCTAAAACCTTTAGCGTCATTTCTGTTCTTCATATCCAATCATTATTTTTGTGGTTTGTGTAAATTCAGGTTTCTGATTTTTATGCTGCATGTCGTAGAACCTACGCGACCTACGTAACGTGTTATGGCGCAATGTCGTATCGTGGCTATGTGTTTTGACCCTAACTGTATGGCCCAGTTTACACCGTGTAACCTTAGCATTAGGGACACTGATGTTTTAAATTTTGAACATGTGCTCTTTAAAAAACTGCGCTAATGTCACTTGACCAAAGAGTATATAATCACTACGTAACGTAGTGATTATATACTCTTTGACGTTTTACACTTGACCACAAATATGACTGAAACAACAGGTTGGCGTTCTGGTGTTCTCATTCTTCATTCAAATATACTTTGTCAACAAAACAATAATATTTAAACTCAAATTAAACATATTTTGAAGTTTTACTGAAACTAATTTATAATATATAAAGATAACATAAATATGAAAACAATCAAATTTGTTTTATATGAAAACGGCGAATCTTCCGATTCTGTCGAAGTGAAAACGGATACACAGTTATCAGAATTAATAAAATCTTTAGAAAATTTCCAGCATATTGTTAATTCAAAAATTACCAAAAAAATTGAAGAAGGCGAGGTTCTAGGTATGTCAATTTTTTAATATACTATGCTAGCTGTATTCTTTATGTGTTGCCGCCCAAAGTGTAGAAATATATTTTCGGATCAGATCCATTGTGGGCATATCCTAAACACTACCAAATTTTCAACACAATTCTATCAATAGTTTGGGAATCAATAGAGGACAAACAAACAAACATTATTTTTTATTTAAGTACATTAATTATTAAGGCTTTATACGTTTTTGTGCTTTAAACTTTAAATAAAATAAATTTAGTAAATACGAGTTTTAGATCTTGAAAAACTGATGTTACATATTGTTTTCTGATAAAATAATTAAATATTTAAAAATCTATACAAAAAATTGAAATAGAATTTGTGTAGTAAAGATCTGTACTTTTAATTAAATTAACAGCCTGTAAATGTCCTACTGCTGGGCAGAGGCCTCCTATCCTTTTAAGCAGAATGTTGAATCTTAATCCACCATTTCAATCTTAATCCATCACTGTTCCATTGCAGGTTGGTAGATATACATGTGTCAGAATTTCTCTTAACACATGCAGTATTAGTCATAATTTTTCCTTCACTGAGCCTGAGATGAATTTAAACACAAATTTAGCACTTGAAAACTTAGTGATGCTAGCTACGGGTTCAAACATCTATTTGATCACCAGTAGAGATTGAGGTGTTTTAACCAGTAAGCCATCTCGGCTTGTAAACCTTTAATTATAAAAGAAATTCTGGAATTTATAGTAATGTACATTACAATTTTTAGTTTTATGTAAAGACAACAACTGTTAAACTACTTGTCATGTAGTTTATCACTTGTTTCTAATTAGGGTTCCGTAGTAAAAAACGGAACCCTTATTGTTTCGCCATGTCCGTCTGTCTGACTGTCTGTCTGTCCGTTCGTCTGTCTGTCTGTCTGTCTGTCTGTCTGTCTGTCTGTCTGTCTGTCTGTCTGTCTGTCTGTCTGTCTGTCCGCGGCTTTGCTCCGAAACCCTTAATACCAGAAAGCTGTAATTCGGTATGAGTATACATATGAATTACGCCGAGAAAGTCTTAAAAATATTATATCTTAAAAATATTTTTTTTTCAGGGTTGCTTCCCTATGTGTTAAGAGAGACCAAAAATTTTTTTTCTCATTTATCCCATGTTGTGGGGTATCGTTAGATAGGTCTTTTAAAAATGTTATAGGTGTGGGAAAACCATTTTTCCGAACGACGAACTGTTTCGGAAATATTAAGCTTTGAAGTGTCAATTTTTCTTAGAGTCAAGTGTCCCCCCCCTCTATCCACTAAACTGCTGCGTCTAAAAATATGAAAAAATTCACGATAGCGGTACATATAATGAATTTAAAAGGAAAATTATCACGGCTATGTTGGTTCTTATGGTTATCGAGTTATAGATGATCTAAGTAAAAATAAATATTTCACTTTTTAAAGCATCACATTATGTAAATATTAATAATTTTAAATTAATATATGAATTTAAATGAATAAATAAATAAATATTTAATAAGTTTAAATTAAAATAAAATATAAAATAAGGTATAAAACAATGTCTTAATAAAACATGTCGCGAGTGATTCTGAATCGCGCTTATGAAGTTTTCAACCAAATCTCCATAGATTTCATAGGCGCTAATCAGGAAGGAAATTTATCGGCGCTAAGTATATTTTACAAGTGTTAGAATAATAAATAATCGACGAATATTTAATGTTCAAAATCGTTAGTATAATTCACATTCAAACATTTTTACGAAAATAGGTACTCGAAGATTGCTTGACCGATCTTGACAATTCTGACAACTACGGAACCCTACATTGTGCGTGGCCCGACACGCACTTGGCTGATTTATTTTTTTCTATGGATGTAATGAAATTTACTTATAAGTAAATAAATTTGTGATTAGTATGAATTTATCACTCCATACTATGTAAAATATTAAAGTACAGAATTTACAAACTATTATTTAATCATCAAAAAGACAAAACATTGACTACTATTTAAAAAGTAATGCCTTATAATGACTACAATGGCTGATGCATTTTTTGCTCAGATAATGGTAATTACAAAAAAAAAATAAAGTAAATATATATTGCATTGCAGATGATTATATAGAGGATGACTTTAACAGCAGTGACACAGAAGAGGAACCGATTCAACATATAAATCCAAAAAAGAGAAAACTATAATTTTGCCTTATGCAGTTTTTATTTCTATCAATTATTTTTTTATAAAACATATTATTAACTTTGTTACATAGGATAGGTTATTTTAATAAAATAAAAGATAAAGATTACATTTACTATCTTTTTATTTAATCAGAATTTGAAAGTTTATTTACAAGTTAAACTTTATGTTATGTACATTTTTTATTGATCACACAATTTCACTTTAGATGAACATTACTTCAAAGAGTACTATAATGTTTATTTTTTGGGTACTAATAGATAAACTTTCTGCTTAAATTAAATGGTACCTAATAATAAGTACATATTTAATTAACTCATTCGCTGTATGAAAACCTGATTAATATATTTTTGGAGTTACACACTTAATGGAATTATTATTATGCTTGAGTGTCACAGAAGTTTTCTTCAGAGATAATTTCATGAAAATAAAATTAATATAGTTTAAATGTATAGTTATTGTTTACATTCACATCATAGATTGATGACCTTTTGTGTCTTATATTAAAAGTATAGATGTAGTTCAAATTTCAGATATTTGACTGAAAATATCACTTTTAGCTAATTAAAAAGAACTTAAAAGTTGAGTTAATAACATCTTAAGTAACATTTCAAATACATATAATTTAATGTTTCGTGTAACTTGTAATTTTTTTTTTTCCAAATAAAATCTTGAAATTTTTTTTGTCCGCCACAGAAAAGATACAAAAAAATATATATTAGCCAACTTGCACTTTGGCATTTTTTATTATGTTTTTATTTAAATACCAAATGCAGACGATATAATGGTTGTTGTAGAAGATAATAAGGAATAAAAACCATCAGGTATAAGTTTTGTGTTGGAAATTTTAAATAAAAAAAGTTGTATAAGTTTTAGTCATACATGTTCAGTTTGTTGATGTTTGCAATAAAATACATTTCGCTATATATTTTGTAGCGAATGAGTTTAAACATGCACTTTTTGTTTAAGAATAAATAATTTATCTCTAAATCCTATAATGTAAACTTGTTTGGAATGTTCTTGATCACAGCAACTTTTATTCTATTTAAACACTGCTTGTTCTGATGATATAATTTCGAATTCACTCAATGTGCTATTGACTAAGTTCTTAATTAAACAAAAAGCAAATAGGTTTATATACAGTGATTTAAGTATAGTGGTGGTAAATTATTGTAACTCTAAACTGTTTTTGTCAGATAAAAATATTATTAATATTTGCAAAATTGTACAAAATAAATACGGGTAAAATGTATGAAAAGGTTTTAAATTTACATTAATTTATTTCAAAGATTTTTAAACGCAAGATTTTTGTTTACATTTTATATACTATCGAAATATCAAGAACGGGGAACTATATTAAGATTCGATTTCGCCAATAGCACGCTTAAAAACGAGTAAGTATCAACATACCTTACCATACCTTCTATAAACATTTTTATACAAAAAAAAAATCACATAAAACATGTTAATATAAGTAAACAAATCATTGCGAATATTTATAATATTCATGGAATGTTCATTATATATCTTTAACCAAAATTAAAAGAAAACAAATTATATTTAAGAATTAACGAGAGTTGATTCTTATAGCGTAAGTAAAAATTATAAATTTTTTCTTTTAAGTTTTATATTGAATACATTAATTATATCAAATGCGTACATTTATATGTTATTAAATAAAAAAATAATAATTTTGTATACAATCTAGCCACTTTGTACCATGGCAATCAACAGATCTGTTTAAACTCAATTGAAGTACATAATTAGCCTTCGTTTTTGAGTGCTGAAATCTACGCCACTATTACAAAATCATTATCTACATATTATGTAGTTTGAGGTCGAGCCGTCAAGATTTCAGATATTCTTGATAATAACTGTAAGTTATTATACATTCTTATTTTATTCAAATATTAGTAGCTTGTTCATTCTTAATAACTTTTTTAAGTAGATGATGACAAATCCTACATAATATATAGTTAAAGTCACAACATTTCTTATTGCTTCTACTAATTAAAACAAATTTAGTTGAGGACTAGTTGATAGTTGCCTTATCGTCAGGCGGTTCAGATTCTGAGCAGCATAAATCACAACCAGTGACACCACAATCACATAAAGACGTTGGGCGAATTGAGTTGCGGAATTTCTAAAAAAAACAATAAAAATTAAAAAAAAAAAATTAGTGATTTTAGGAGTTAAGTAATTCACATATGGATGCTGACGAGCAATAATGTGCCAACCCACAAATAGTCAAATTTTGAGATATTGATGTATTTTTATACTAAGTCACCTATTTAACATTATTCAAAAAAATTCAAGTCATCTAAACTAAATAAGTATGGAAAAGAATTTCTTAACTCAATGTTTCGAATTTCAGGTGCGTTCTATATTTTGTAATTTATAAAATAATCTCAAATATTTAAAAACTTATTATAAGATAACATATTAAATAAATCTATCTGCTTTTTATTCAATATACATTTTATCAAAATAGAAAAGAAAAGATGAATAAATACGTCTTCAAACTAATTTGTTAAGAATAGGTTTGACATGTTAAGACGCCATTTTCTCAAAACGAAGTCCGTGTGGCTTGACACAGTATTGCTTATCAGCGTCCATATATTGGTGAGTGAAAGTCCCCTCAAAATCGTTTCAGCAGTTTCAGAGATTAGCCGAATGATACATACAGACAGATATTTTAAAAATTGCATTTTTAAAATTAAGTACCGTACATACTTTCGTAAACATTTCGTTAAAAGCTGTTAATTTAAAACAACAAACAAACATTCAATTTTAATTGTATAGATTTACCTTAGATTGTCCTTACGTATATACTGAAAGGACATTGTAAGCATCAAAAATGTAAAAAATGGGAAGTACGTACTTCTCTAAAACTATTTCCGGGTGATCTGATGATAACTACTATTGCATATACAGGTATGCATAGTAAAGAGAGTGAGGCGATTATCCAGCCAAGCACTTGCGCCCAAGTCGGGTATTGATACTGGCGATAACTCGGAGGTGTATAGTCTACTAAGCTGGCTACCCACAGAGCCAAAAGTAGAGCGGGTGCGGCTATTAGCCAGCAGAATCGGAAATACAGTGATGGACATTGACCTGAACAAACAAAAACATTATTAAATATATATAATAAGACATATCGAAAGATTACGGGTAGCTCTCATTTTACTGTTAAAATTTTAGCATATAGTGATAAGAAAATTATATATTTTAATTATATTTTTTACAACATAATTCATACTTTAAAATCATCTCTAATGAAAATTTTAATAATGAGTCATAAACGGAAATGCTTGACAATAGCGTCATTCATCGTAACAATCGCGTAAAATTAATCAGATGTATTCATTGTTCATTAATAAATAAAATTGATTATGTAAAAATATAAACAATGTTAATAATTACCAGTCATTTGTTTGATATTTCGGGACAGTCTGTCAACACCATAAAACCAAGCAATAGCGACTACCTCAAAGAAAGCGAGGTACGTAATGCTGAGCGAAGCTGCATAAAAGTCCATTAATTGGAAAATATAAATGCCACTATGTATGATATGAGGCAATCCAAAGACTAAAGAAACGGCGCAAACACACAATACAAGGAGTTCATGGTACACTAGTCGTTTTCGTATCATGTCCGGAAATCCATCTTGTATAGAAGTCACTACAACTTCCACTATTGCAAACTGTAATTTAAATACAGAAACAATGATTAGTAATCATATTTACCATTAATAATAAATATTTTTTGTATGTGATAAAATTATCTAAGTACCTGACTGTTGAGTCCCAAGCAGAGGAACATGAAGAAGAATAATACTGCCCACAACTGTGACGCTGGCATTTTTGCGATAGCTTGAGGATAAACGACAAATAGTAATCCAGGACCTATAATAAATAGAGGAAATGAATTAGATGCAAAATTGTTAGATTGACTTTGTGTTGTTATAAATTAAACAGTCAATTTATTTTTCTTATACTTACTATCAGCAATAACAACGTTCACAGGAGTATTCTGTTCAAAAGCAATGTTTCCGATTGTAGCGAAGGTAAATATCCCAACGATGAGACTAGTAACCGCATTCACCAAAGATACAGCTAATGTGTCGTGTAAAAAGTTGTTATCGAAACGGTTATATGAGGCAAACATTATCATCGATCCAAAAGCGATTCCAATAGAGTTGAAAATTTGTGACGCGGCATTCACCCACGGCTTTGATTGTTTTAAAAGTTTCCAGTCTGGTTTGAAGAAGTATCTCAGTCCCTTGTCGGCTCCTTCGAGAGTTAATGATCGACCAAGAAATACTATAATTAGTAAAAATGGTAAAGTTGTTGTAATGTATCGAACTTTGGCTGATGATTTTATGCTTTTCCATAGGGCAAAGTAAACTAGGACCCAAGCACACACTAAACAAGCTGCCAACTCCCACCGCATGCCACCAGGATATTCAATACCGTCACTCATGCTCAATACTTTCTTCCTGAAATTATATGAATTTAGCAAATATTACAATCCTTTATCCGTTAATCTTTGTACTACAGAATAGTTTTACGCTATATGGTGACCGAGGTCGGTACTGTAGAATACCTAGCAAATCGACCATTTGCAGGCTACGATGACACAAACGCACAAACTTTTTTTGAAGGTAAAAATGTTTACTTTTCTTAATCGCGTTATTTATTTTTTTTGTTTCTATTGCTTTATTTTACATGATAAAAAAATTACTGTATTGGGATAGTATTTATCTAATCATTAAATTTTGAAAATTTTATTAAAATTAAAAGATTTATTCTGTTAGGAAGGATGACTTATTAATAAATAAATATTTTTTATCTCATTAAATTAACTTAAAAAGTTTTAAACTCACTCGAAAAATTGTTCCGTTGGCGTTTGAGAACCATTCGGTTTGGTTATGTTATGGCTTGGAACCCAACACTGTGGTGTGTTCCATCGATTTGAACAGCTAGCCCATGGGACTTCTGATTTAAATGATGTGAAAAAGTAATAAATTGCCCATGCAATAATCACTGCGTAATACGTGGACATAAGGAAGGAGATCACCACGC
Organism: Hypolimnas misippus; assembly: GCA_037950945.1. Lineage (NCBI taxonomy): Eukaryota > Metazoa > Arthropoda > Insecta > Lepidoptera > Nymphalidae > Hypolimnas > Hypolimnas misippus. Next base: position 7,823,239 of record JBBEEQ010000024.1, read on the forward strand.
TTGCTAGACCAGCACCTAAAAAATAAAATTAAATAACAAAAATTAACGAATCAGTACCTAAGAACTATAACTTTTGTGAGAGGAAGTTTGTTAACATAATGTTATCTATATATTGACAATATATAGTAATATACTGAACGCAAGATATTTTTTTTCTATTGTTTTTACTATGTATTCTTGTGATGCTTGGAGGACATCATTGCGAAGTATTTGCATTGAATGGATGTATACGCCTATTTGATTGTTTATTTGCTTATAAGACCTTATTGGTACCTATATATTATGTAGTGAAATAAATGAGTAAACACACACTACAGTTCTTTTAACCAGAACTTGCTAATTATAGTCATTTATATACCTTAGGGCGTTTACAATTTGGGCGTATTTTTGGCGCATTGAATTTTTTTATAAATTCGTATAAAACAAATTGCATCTATTTTTATACGGTAACTATAACAATTGGAATAAAGTTACCATATATGGATGCTGATAAGCGATAATGTGTCAACCCACAAAAAGTCAAATTCGGAGATATTCATGTATTTTGATACTGTATCAACTATTCAATATTATTAAAAAAAATCAAGCAATATAAACTAAATAAGCACGGAAAGAAGTGTCTTAATAATTGGTTCGTATTTCAAGTGCGTTCCATATTTTGCAATTTATAGAATAATCTGAAATATTTAAAAAACTTTTTATTAGATAATATATTAAATATATCAATCTACTTTTAATTCATTATAAAAAATGAAAAGAAAAGATGGATATAAACGTTTTCCTTTTAAAAAATGAAAAGAAAAGATGGATATAAACGTCTTTAAACAAATTAAGTAAGAATAGGTTTGACATCTTTAGACGTCATTTTCTCTAAATGAAGTCTGTGTGGGTTGACACATTATTGCTTATCAGTGTCCATATATAGTTGGCTGCTAACTATGCCTTTACAAGAAAATATTTCAAAAATGGTACCATATAATATCCATATTCGACACTTAACATCTGCCCTTGTGCGAAATGAATGTCATATTGCGTAACGAAAACTTTACCTTTGAATAAAGGGCATATCTGTGAGAGTGCGCCAATGGGGCCGTGAGCGGTGTACTGGCCAATAGCGAGTTCCATGAAAAGCATCGGCACGCCACATACTAGGAGTATTATAAAGTAAGGTATCAGGAAAACTCCTGTAACAAGAAGAAAAAAATATTTTAGTATAATTAAGTATATACACATAAAACAGTAAGTACTGAGCCGATTTTAATTAAAATTCTGTGGGATCAATAGGAGACTGTAATATCTTTCAAACAAAAATTTACCAAATTGGTCAGGCTGTTTTCGAATAATCGGCCAACATACATAAAAATGTCCTCGACGAATTGACATACAATGAATGAATATACAAATGTGAAATTTTATGTGTATTTGTGTGTATATATTACGAGCATAAACCTGGACAGGCTAGTAAAGTATTTACAGGTTCATTAAGCATTCCTACAAATACCTGGTGGTATCGACTTATGGTTTCCGAAAAAATTGGATTAGTTTGGCCAATTTATTGGAGCTCAGTGTTAATTGTTAATGTTAGGTAATTACTGGTCAAATTTGTCGAAATTGAGGTTGACCACGACGAAAGCCTATTGGATTCTTATCATAAGTTTCTTCAGCTTCTTGTAGTAATTCTTTCGGAATGCCTATATTATAAGGTATTCCCTGTGGGGTACCGTGAATGCCACATTTGTTACAGGTGCAGAACCAGAGGGGGAGGTGGGCAAAAGGGGCAATTAAGACTCTTGGCCCATAACCGAAATAAAAATCGGCAAAGTAGCTACTAGCCCCCGCCCCGCGACACGTATAAGTAACTCTTTTTTAATTAATTTTCTGAAATATTTCCTCAATCCCACAAAAATTGCCCCCCTCCCCCTCTGAACAAAATCCTGTATCCGCCCCTTGTCATCTGTTATATCCCGTCTATATAACACTTGAGCTGTTGATTTACCGATTTAAAAGACAGTAAAATCTGTATTCTATAATTTGCAGAAATACCTGATACAATTCGGAAATTAAAGAATATAAACTATAAAATTGACGGTATTATTCTAACTTGATTAATTGCAAATTTCTCCGTTTTAACTCACTCAATGAAATATTAGTAATAATGGCACAACTAACATCGATAGCTAAATTTCAACATAGTATAAGTAGCATGCATTGTCGTCAGCAAATAAAAATATATTACGACTTTGAACTTTAAAGAAATATATTTTTGTATATTTATAGATTAGATATATGTAGTTAACGTACTTTTATCTTATGAAGTACTAGAGGTATACTGGCTTGTTATTAGAATTGGCTATCGTCATTGTCCTTGATATCAATAAGTTGACCTAGTGGAATTGTCGTAATTAACCCAGTCGTTAACTGAGTTGATAAATTAGGCATTGGTATTTAGTAGTTGTATGTGTTTTTTCTGAAGGTAAGCCACGTACCTATAATTGATTACTTACTGCTTTGACAAATAGCCTTTCATAAGGTGTGTAACTAAGTTTTAACTAAAATTTATTTATTTATTTATTCTTTATTGCACACCAACACAATACAGTATAAAGTACACTCAAAGAGTTAAACTAAACGTTGAAGGTTGCGTTAAGTGCAACAGGCGGCCTTATCGCTAAAACAGCAATTTCTTCCAGGCAACCTTTGGGCAGAGAACTAGTAATAGAATGTTGGGAAGGGGCGCAGTATTAAATTCGAGACATAATAAAAATATTTATAAATTAGAATAAATAAAACTATTTCACTTACATACAAACATAAATACTCTATATACACATACATACATACATAATATATATTATATATACTCGGAAAATAAAATAATTAACAAGAATGGTGGTCAAGGTGATAAATACATTTCTTTGACAAGTTTTTTTAATGTAGTCAGGGATTGAGCGCGTTTTACGGATAAAGGGAGGGTATTTTAAAGGCGACAAGCTTCGACTGTAAATGATGTAGAATAAAATAATGGGGAGTGGGAGGGAAATATGTTTTAATAGAAATAAATAAATTAAAGATATGACAAATTATAGATTAATTATAATAAATCCGTTTGACAGCGATTTATGAAAAGTAGATTATATGTGTGTAAATAATTATCGATAAATAATTACAAATGCTTTCTTTCTATATAATTATATAACAGAATTTTTGACTGATTTTGTAAGTTAAATTACTTTTGACCGTTTAAGAGTTTTGATTGTATATATATGTATATTATATATATATATATATATATATATATATATATATATATATATATATATATATATATATATATATATATATATATATATATGTATATATGTATATACCGGTTACAGTTATTGAGTCTTCAAAAATCCATATCTAAAATTGTGTTGAGTAATCTAGTTCATATAGCCGGAAGCCGGATATCGAATTCGATACAAAATATAATGATTCTAGGTATGTTCCATAATTTGGAAGGGCACGGTTAACGGTTAATATTGCATTACTAGTGTTAATAAATAAAGGAATTAAAGTTATATATACTCTTTAATCTTAACCATCTGTTGCATAAACTAATTTAATTATGTATTGTATTGTTTAATCTTATCATTTGCCTAATAAATAAACGTGGAAGTTACTTCTAATATGTTATTGTTTAACTTTTATCAAATGTCCAATCGATTTGTCATATATCATATTTAGGGCTCGTGACGAAACGATAACAATTTTACAACCACTTATCATATCTCTACGGGACGGGTTGGACGATTATTCTGAAAATATTAATGTTTTTGGTTTAAAAGATGAGTAATCATGTATTAAGTTATTAGCACTATCTTTTTAAACGACGTGAATGTATTTATTATTATATGACGCGGAAAGTTTGTAATGGTATAACTACTACAAACTACGAAATATACCTACATATATTATGTACATTAGGTATTACGAGTAATTACATTTATTTTTCTTTTTTTTTTGTTAGTAAAAATAGCGGGCAAACGACCAGACGGGCAGGGGCGGATTAAAGGTCGTCTATACAACTTCGCTCTCGCACAGCAAAAGAACGAACATTCAAAAATAAGCTTAAAGCCGTAGTAAATAGGTTCATTTTGCAACGTTAGTTGTTAATCGTCTAAAATAGATAGTTTATGAAACATGTTACGGAAGTCCGCATATTGCGACGGCTACCCACGAAACCCTACGTTACGCGTCCAGCCACTTGACCAGTTATTTGCAATAACTCTAATCATTGAAGACGAGACGAATTGAATTGCGATCAAAAAAAACTAATGACGATAGAATAATAATACATAAAACAAGTACTGATTGTAAAGAAATTTTATGTTAGACATAGATAAGAGTACGTAAGCTACAAATCATTCACCTTATTACAATTTAATCTTTATAAAAAATCAAGATATATCATAATTTCTCAATAAATTTACCTGATAGTAGTGTAATAATTATACTAATATAGTATATTATAAAATATTATAATATGTATAAAGCGTATGAAAGTATATAGGTTGAAACATAACATTAAGTAACCTAATGGGTAGGTTATAGTGAATTAGAAAATATCTACAGTAATTTTTTTTTAATTAATTCAAAAGAAAGCGTGGGTCTTTCTACTTTCTTAAGGAGGTTCTCAATACGAAGTGTACTTTTTTTAAATGTTTTACGTCCGAACTCTGTAATTTATTAAGAATTTAATAAAATACAATAGTAATTATATACTCTTTGACCTATTTTCAAAACTCATTTTTATTTGCAAGTGTTTACTTTCAAATTAGTCACATTGAATTTTTATTAAAATCGGTGCAGCAGTGTAGTTTTAAAATTGAAATACTCGTAACTGGTGTATCAGTGTGTCGTTCATGTGAACGAAATTTCGTTTTGCTTTTAAAGTTACACGTTGATAATTCTATTTTTAAGTTTTACTCTCGTATTTGATATAAAACAACTCTGTAACCTGGTAACAGTTAAATAGTTAACAGTTAGGAAACCTGTGTGTATCAAAAATAAGGCAGTAAATTCTTTCAGGTGTGATCAATCAATCAATGACGTAGAAATACTACGTAAATCTTTATAAAAGTCTAATAACAAACTTATAGTGTAATTCTCGCCTACGAGCGACTACAACTAGCGATAACAATACTTTTTAATAATTGATAAAAATTTAAATGAAAAAAAAACCCGCGATATTCTACTCATTGAGATCATTTCAAAGATCCCCAATACGATACTTCTTATTACTGTAAGTGGGTGAGGATTTAGTATATCCTGCCGATTCCACATGATGTTGCAGCCTTAGGTCAAGATTAGGTAACTATGATATTTTCATATATTTCATAGTACAACACGCCTCTTTATAAGCCGGCGGTTAAAAAATGAACCGACTTCAAAAGCAAAATACGTAATTTCTTTTACACGTAGGTACGTATTCTTTTTAACTTGGATGACATACTTACTCCAATGATTTTGATTTTAAAACCGAATTTATTGAATCGGTCTTAATGAAAAGTCTGTGGGATCAATGCAAGGTGGAGATAGAGATAACCTTTTTAAAAACAAAAAAAGTATTAACCAGATCTGTCAATCCATTTAGATCAAACAAAACCAGAATATATCAAGCATTTTTCTTTACCAAAGTTTGTATTAAAAATTATTTTAATCCTAAGGTCACGAAGAAAAGTGCCTTTTTAACGATATTAGTACTGAGTACACTGGCAGATACAATTTACGGGTAAAAAAAAACATAAACATTACAATTAATAAAATCTAAATTTATTTCATAATTAGTTATTTATATTTTCATACATTTTGAAAATAAAATAGATTCATGACTATATAAATATAAAATTGAAATAGATTAAAGGATAAAAAATTAAAGAAGATGTCAAAAACTCGTAAGATATCTTAGCTGTCAAATTATAATACCCTTTAAAATGTTTCTTTTTTATGCAGCCGCGAAATGCAAATTCCATAGGTCGGCAAATGTTATCTTTTGAAGCATTTTCCTGCTTAAAGTTTGTTTTGACATTTTCAATCGAATTTAAAAAAAAATAGAGGTTTTTTATTCCTAGCGTATGTTTTTTTATTGTTTGTTAACTCAGAATTATGATGTTTGTTAACCGTTTTTCTTCCTTTTTCATTCAAATAGGTATATTTTCAGGTCCTATAGAATTTGTATCGAAATCAGTTTAGTAGTTTGGTTTTTTAATCAAAATAACTGGAATTAAAAGAATTAGTAATACATCAAAGCAAACAAAATTGAGTATTTTGTTTTTGAAACCCTTATTATTTAAAATTCAAGCAAGTCGAAGTTATATTCGGTAAAGTATTTTTGGTATACTTAAATTTAATAAGTAACATTTAATTTCTTAGTATTAATTTTTTGCAAAATTAGATCTGTAGATAGTACTAAACGTTTAGTAACGGTGCAGCGTATGAACGGTGTTTAACTTACTATGTTATTGGCACCACACATAACGTAAAAAAATAACAAAAAATAAAATAGTTTAGCGAGTTTATTTAGCAAATATTTACATGTATATTTTATTTGAAAATTATTTAAGTTAATAAGTAAAACAAAACTTTTGATTTAAGAAATTTATTTATATACAATGGTATAAATGGTATATTCTTAGGAAATGCCTAACAAACCTACCACTGCAACACTGATAAACATGACGTCCTCACTTGATAACAGTACTTATTAATAGCAATTATGTATATCTAAACTAGCTAACGCCCCACAACTTTGTTGACGTAGATTTGGATTTATTTAAAATACTGAAAATTACAGATTAATTAATTTAAATTGTTAATTATAATATATTTTTTTATTTAATTTAATTTTTTTTATTTCATAGATTTGGAAATTTACATTAATTAATAATTATTGGTCTGAATAATTGAGTTGAAATTAAATATTTTATTATTGCGGCATGTTATTATTTTACTAGCCGCGCTCGCGGTTTCACTCCTGTTTGTGGTTGCTGCTTTTCTCCTATGAGTCGTAGCGCGATGTAATAGCCTATAATCTTCCTCAATAAATAAACTATACACAAAAAGAATTTTTCAATTCGAACAAGTAGTTCCTGAGATTAGTGCGTTCAAACAAACGAACCAACAAACTCTTAACCTTTATAATATTAGTATAGATTACGAATATTTTATTTCTTAAACAACTTTTGCGTCTATGTACTACCTACATATATCTCAGATGAACGGGGTTCAAGATTCGTTAAAAAAATAATAAAATCTTATTCGTATTTACTCCATATTTAAACAAGTAAGTTAAATGACTAACTTGTCAAAATGTGTTTAAATATGGAGTAATTGTAATTGAATCAGTACTATAGAAGCCAGATTTATACGACGTTGTATGCAGGGTATTCCCGATCATACCTACTCCATATCTGTTGCAGGCAGGAAATGTTAAATCTAATCATTCGATTATCAAGATAAATTATATTGTAATATTATAATATTGTAGTAGAAAGCAATTGGAATGCATATATTCAATAGTGACTCATGAACTGTCTATTTCACGAGTTAGGGGTGAAATATATATATATGTATAACGTGAGAGGGCCGAGACTTTCACCCCCCACCTTCCCATTCCCCTTAATCCTTCATACCTTCTTAAACTGATATCACATTGTGGTTCCTCTCGTGCTTTAAGTATATAAAGAGAGGATTTTGATTAATTCTACCCCTAAGGGGATAAAAAAGGAATGAAAGTTTGTATGAAACTTTGGTAATTTTAAACCGATCGGGCTGAGACTTTGCAAGCATAAAGCTACAACGACGTAGGTGTTCCCTAAAAAAAGATTTGTATAAATTTCAGTGAATTTTACAAAATAAAGATAAGTATCAAATAAACAAAAAAATCTTGTCATCTGCAAAATACGTTAGAGTTAAACCTATGTAATGTACAGTGAAAATTATTATCTTAAATTTTTCTACAATAAAGCCGAGACAGCATACATCTATCTTTTATGTGTAAGTCATTATTGTCAAAACTAATCCTGCGCAGACGAAGTCTCGAGCACCAGCTAGTTTAATTATAAAGCTCTGAAGCTTGGGTTTCCAAGGATGGCGATAAATTTTCGTAAAATTTGTTTTAATCTTGTTTTTTTTTAGACAATGAAATACAGTTATTATTATTTTTTGTAGAATACTAAATCTAAATATAATTTCCAAGCAAAGCTCGGTCATAGATACTGGGTCAGGTAGATACTGAATAAATTTATAATCTAAATCTCGGAAACGGCTTCAACGATTTTCATGCAAATTAGTATGCGGATATTTCGGGGGCGATGAATCTATCTAGATAAGTTTCATTTTTAGGAACGTCCTTTTCTCCGAGTTTTCTAACAATTAAAAACTACTACATTTTTTTTATTTCATACTAAGTCTAAATATAATAAACAGAAAATTTACCATAAAAAAAATACCGAGCCAGCCCGGTCATCAAGGTACTGTGAATAAATCACAACAATATAACATTTGATATCTCAAGACGTGTGTGGCGTGAAGTGTCATTTTACAGAAGAAATCTTTGACTTTATGCTGATACAAACAAAATCCAGATTTCTCCATATTATAATGGTTTTATTATAGTATTATTTATATGCATTGTTATAATTACGGTACGGAAAAGTAAGATAATTGTAAATAGCAACTTCACTGACGTAATAAAAATTTTGAAAAAGTGATAGAATCTATTGCTTCATGCACCTGTTGTTATTGTAATTAAACAGGTGATAAAGGTGATGAAGATTAGTTAGTGGGAAGAAATATGAAACATTGATAGCTAGTGCAAATTGTCGAAAGGAATTGTGCCAACGATTTTAAAGTCAGGAAAAACTGCGTACAGTTTTTATGCAATTCAAAGATTTACAGAAAAACTATACACGGTTCTGGAATGGAAAGTAGATTTTTTTATAACTCAGAATGTCATACTAATATTTATTTTTCATAACTTACTTTGTTAATTTCTGTAATAAGAGGTCATATACTTTTAATTATAAAGTAAAAAAGGAAATAGTATTTTAGGCAATCGTGTAAAAAAACCTATTTTAAGGAACAATGTTTATTGGCCGCGACATAAAATAATACTTATGTGTGTTCGTGAGTTAATGATCACTTCCGTTTGTGCATCTGCTTATTCAGATATCCTTGAACAGTTGTTTATGTTCTTGGTATATCTTACTGCTAGCTGTAACCCAAGGTTTCACTCGTTTATTTTTTGCGGAAAAATTATATTTATATAATGTTTCCTTACTTCAATCGGTTATTGTTCATTATTTCATTGGTTTCAATTTTGTTTTCGCGTAACTCTCTTATTTATTTAATTATTAATATCATTAAAATAAAAGTAGTGATTATCTGTTAGTGAAAGTCCCGTCTAAATCGGTCCAGCCGTTTCAGATATTAGCCGGAACAAACAGAGAGACACACAGACAAAAATTAAAAAAATCCGTTTTTTGATGTAAATACCGTATATAATATCATATGCATTTAATTAAAATCTGTTCATTTTAAATTACAGACACGTCAATTTTATTGTTTTGTATATTAGTTATTATGTATTGTAACAGCGTTTTTTAGTCTATTTTGATTAAGTTTTGGCAATTTATATATAAAGCCATGAAGTCATTATAATTTTATTACAACGCCATATAGGCTCTCATTTTTGAATCTTCAATGCTAAAAAATAAAGTATTTATGTAGTTCGGAATGTAGATTCAACCGGGAAGAATCGGCAAGAAACTCGATAGCAACTTTTAAAAAAAATCTTCAGATCATATATTTATGAATTATTTAATTGAAAATCCTATAAGAAAACCAGCAACTGTGTGTCACTGTTTCTCTCAAAGAAATCAATATTTTCGTGAATATTTTAATCATATTATTCATATTATTTCGATATAATAAATATATTATGAATACCACAAATAATTATTTTTTAGAAACTATAAAACTAAAGGCGAATATTAGAGTTTAGACTCGCCAGTTCAGCGGAGATAAAAAAATTAAAGCTCGTCGTGTAGGGTATCAGATTAAAAGTTATTACAGAAATAGCATTTCAAAAATATTCAAGACATGAGGGGAATGGACAAAAGTGTTATGTACAAACAATATTAAACATTAAAACAACCCGTATTAGAGACTATTTAAGATGTCCACTATTTTTGAATGCCTTAAGCAAAACTTTGAATTCAATTTTCGTAAAATACCTACATATATTATGAATGGCATTATCCAAGTTTGGCTAAATCCGCTTATCCAACAATCTGATAAAATAAATTGTATTAGTCAAATGTAATTTTATTTATTTGTTGAATTTAATTTATTAATATTTCCTATGGTATGCTGGACTATATTTAAAATATTCTGTAATTTATGATTATTTCCACCATAAATTCCATCTGTTTCGATTTGTCTAGTGGCGGGTCCAGGATTTCGATTTGAGGTATTTGTTGGCCTTTTCCCTTCTCTTGGATCCGCTTTTGGATTTATCTCCCCATTTGTCATGTATAGTATGTACAAAAGACAATACTAAGTCTGAAGAAAACATTTAGTATCAATTTCAAGGAACCAATTACCTATACCTTCATTAAAATCGTTAGACCTTCTAACAGTATACCTTATTTAAAACATACATTTTTTATATGAATAATTATAATTGTGATTTATTATTTCAGTTTTAACTAGACTTAAAATATAGTTGTGTAGCAATTTTATAGGTTGTATACGAGTAATATAATTATGTATAATATACAATAAACAATAACGCATAGAATATTATAAAGATTTTTTAATAGGAAGCATTTATATGTAAAACCATTATGGTCACCTTTTGAGTCAGTCATCAGACCCTGAATAACAGTTAAGGTTGTAAGTGCTTGAGATTTACTCAAACAGACCAGTATAAATATTCCAAAATTATATTCTGTGCCTAGTTAAGAAGTTGCTATTTCTAGTTTCAGACTATCATAATATTGGCTCCTATTGTTTTATTGTCATCTAAGTTACCTATTTCAGCTTAATCGATGTGAGGGAACTAGCTTGAAATTCAGTTTCAAGTTTTGACCTGCACAATGCTTATTGGTCTAAGCCGCACACACAGACAAGTGATATTGAATAAAAGCATGTATACTTTCATTAAAGCTATTATTTTAAATTATTTTTTAATAATAAATTAAAACTGTTATATGATTACTACTTAGTATATTACTATTAAAATACTACTAACTGAATGTACGTATATATACGTATAAATACAAATTAACATACTTCTATATAAAAATGTAGGCACACCTACAAGTCGTGATTTTTCGATTTATTATTTTTGTGACGAATGTATTTTATGTCTACGTATGTGTACCTGTATTGTTATGTTTATAGATCAATATATTGTAATTGTAAATTAGCATATTTGAGAAGTACAACATATTTATTATAAAAGTGTCATAATATACCCGGAGTTTGGAGGCGTACAATAGTACCAATGCTAAGTGGATCACGATCTCTTTGTCACCCGTTTGAGATAATTTACTTAGCGTTACGCGGACATTAGTTGTATCGTGTTAAATTATTTTTCACGAGAACGTTTATGTACGCGTGTAGGTACAAGTTCTATAAATAAATAAGGGCAAATCTTGCGAAATGAAACGGTCACGTTGTTATCGGAAAAATAAGTGGGTGTGTCTCTTTAGTTAGCAATGTCATCGACAACATTCTAGTTAGCGGTCGATTATGAATTGAACGTTTTTGATAATCATTTGTGTAAATTTAATAATTAAGGAAAATATTTGTGAATTCATTGTACAAGGCCAGTATTATGTATATATATTGTAGCAATATTGAAAAAGTAAATTCAAATTACATTTAAGAAAAAATTTGATGTTTTGTTACCTTGGCTTTCATTAGCCCGGCCGTCAACGTATCATATTAGGATGCATTTTTTTTGCTTTGACCCAAAATTTTTAGTTAAGCCAAACTTATCAATAAATTAAATGCAGGCATATTTATTAATAGTAATAGTAATTAATAGCATTAATCATTAATAGTAACAGTAACTAATACACATACATATATTGAAGGCTTTAATTTTATCTTAAATTTGAACTCACCAGTAGGTATATGTTGTAATATTTAAATAATTTTGAATATATTTTAGACGATATAATATATAAAATAGTTTTCTCACCTCCTCCGCTCTTGTAGCAGAGATAAGGGAAGCGCCAGACATTGCCAAGGCCAACCGAGTAGCCAACGCAAGCTAAAACGAATTGTATTTTGTTAGCCCAAAATGGTCTTCTAGGTTTCAAGTGAACCGTCTCAGCATCTTCTTCCTCCTCTCCGCAATCACTGTCATGAGATGCGGTGTCTTCATCTGGTGGTCTGTGAAATGTTAAGATCTCATTAACTATACTAAAAAATTCTTTTAATTATTCTAAGTTGTAAAACGATTTAGCAAGTAAAGACTAATGAAATTATCGAAAACATAAAGGCATTTTAAAGTTAATTTTGTTTGCGTTCCCCTCTACACTAACTTAGGGTTTAATGGAAAAGAGATTGTAATGTAGCCTAGTTCATAAAAATATGCGTCTATAGATTTGTTATTGAATCAAAAGCTAAAAATTTATAAGCAGTATGGACAACTAACACCTAATTTTTTATTAAGTATTAAGTCAAATAATTTTTAAAATTATTATTTTGTTATAAGATTAATAAATATATAGATAAAGAAATAATGACGCGTTAGATCATTAATAATCTATACATATAAAATTACTTGTCCTGACTGATACATCAACGCAGAGCCTAAACTGCTGGGGCTACAAACTTGGAATTTTGGCAGTAGGTGGCTTTTAAGTTGTAGGCATCCACTAAAATAGGGTTTTTTGATTATTCACCCCTACGAGGGTGAAAAGAGGTAAAAACTTTTGTATGCAAAATGTTATTCCGCGGTCGTATTAACTTAAAACTTAATACACATAATTCTGGGTGATAGTAATGAAATGTAAAATAGAAAACGGGGTACTATTATTCCACACTGGGGTGCAAGGGGGTAGTAAACTTTGTATGGAGATAATATATTTTTTTAGCCGATTATCCTTAAATTCAGTACAAACATTACTCAGGGAGAATAATTAAATATTTGTAACCCAGAATTTCAAAATCATCCCTTAAAATGACGCTAGGGGGTAATAAATCCTGGAACGGTAACAATTTTACTGGTAGATTTATTTATCTGTAAATCCAAAATATACGCGTGCGTAGCCGCGAGCAACTGCTAGTCAAGTATAAATATCGTTAAATGTCCTATGTGTACATCGAGCTGAAATACAATGTTGTTGACGTTGTTAATTTTATGTGACATATATCTTTGTCGCTTTGTTAGTCTATTTAATTTATTTTTAAACAAAGAGTTCTTATTTTAGCCTTATCAATACGCTTGTCAAAATTTTTATTTGTAGAGTCTGTCTCTATATGGCTTAACCATATGCTGTAAATGTTTATGTTATCAGCGTAATGGAGGAACTAAAATATATATGAATAATAAAAGATTTTTTTCTCACGCATTTAGGTGAACTCTGTAAGAATTTAGCATATTTTTATCAAGTACATGTAATAGATACTCTAAAAAGAACGTCATCATTGCATTGTTTGTCTTAAACAAATATGTCAAAAGTTTTTAACTGTTTACTTTCGTGTTAAAATATTTCCTAACAATACGTAGTACTGGATTTAGTCGTGACAATTTTTTTTTCGAGATAATTTTTGTCTTTTTCGATTTATTAATTTTATAACAAGTAACATATACAGCAATAGTGGTATAGACCAAGTTTCAACAAAATGTTAGAAGCTTTTTTTTAAAGAACAAACTCTTTTCTTCTAGAAATACTTATATAATAAAAGTAAAGAAATATTACTAGTATGTGATGAGCTGTATTATATTTTGCGAGTTGTAAAAGTCTCGGTATTGTAAATTAGCAGTAATAAGACAAGGATTTTTCTTAATTGACTTTATTTTTCATACGATATTTTCGCATATTTATAGGGTACTGAGCCCGAATGTTGTCAACGGGACCTTATTACTTAGCCTTCCCTGTCCACCTGTCTGGTGAACCGTCTGGCCGTTTGTCCGTCTGTATGTCAGCGTACTGTATCTAATGAATGAATAGGTAAAGAGTGGAAATTTGCACCGAAAGTGTATTTCTATTGCCAGTATAACAACGAACATACGGAATCGTTCATGTGTAGGTCAGACTCGCAGTTGATTTTATTAAATTTCTTACTAAGAAGAAAATATTACGAATTACATGCATTAGGTTTATGTACGTTGATATAGAAAAATTGTAAAATACAGCTCTTGACTCCATTATGTAAACAAGCGATAATGTTCAAAAAAAGTGTAACCCGCCTATGAAATTAAGATCTGATTAAATGCGTATTAAATATAGCCGCGATGTACGTAGCGCAGTCTCAATTTTACTTGTTTGTTAACTGTTTTAAATATATTTATATACAATATATATCATTATACAATATGCATATCAGTAATGAGAAACTTCCAGACCTTCCTCTTGATATCATGTTATGTCATGATTGTCTAAATTTAATTTTATTCGAGGTCAGAAATTTTGCGTGCAAAGTCCACTATTATAAATTAAACACTCGGACAATTATCACAAATCAATTGATAGCTCATAACCAAAATCAATGTAACACGTGGATACAAACAGCATGTAGCACAGATTGCAGAAATCATAGCACTTCCGTGGCATTGTCATAGTCGGATAAAAGTAATTTATAAAAAACCTACGTATTTTTTATACAGCATGTTCTAAATGTAAGTAGATAAGTATTAGGGGAAATATTATTATAGTATTCCAGCAAGGTATAAAAGAAGCTATGATCTGGAATTGCAGTTTTATATACATATCTCTCTCTGAAACTCATATCGAGCGCATTGCGAGAACAATCTGTGCCGCAGGAATTGGTTGCAGCTCGGGTGGGAAAAGTCTATTTCGGTGGGAATTGGTCACGTGGGCGCACGCTTTCCATACACCCTGGAATCATCACGCGTTGTTTTCTTTCGGTTACTGTTTGTCTGTCTTTCCAAATCTTCGATTAGATTTTTTTTACACTGGCCGCGTTATGGCAAAGGAATACGCAAAAGTATATAAAAACTCAGATTTTCTAACCAGTTAAGAGGTTGACATGAAAAGTTCTATCGAGTTTATTAGCGGTAAATTCAAATCGATTTATTTATAGTACAGTAATAATCCTTATCACAATATCGTTATATGTTTTATATCATATTCTGTAAATAATCAGCCTTTTAATCTTTGTAATTTGGAGTAGTAGTTTCGGAGATATTTGATAGAATGTGTAAGAGAAACATTTTTAGTAATATATATTTTTACAGCAAACGACCATTTTGTATTTTAATATTTCGTGATTTTGATGGTATTTTCTTAAATTTTCATGATTGAACGGATCTAAATCATAAAAAATACCTATTAATTATTTTTATCACCCCGACGTTTCGATTAAAATTCGTTTCAAATAGTTCTTGGTCTCAATTTTAACTTATTATATTTAAAAAATTTAAAGTGTTTCAAATTACATCCGTTTGGCTTTTATACCAGTATGACGCCAGGGCGTCTTGCTAGTATGTCATGTATTCTTTTTTATCAGGTTAAATTTCATCATAAGGCGGTTTACGTACTTCATTAGTAAACAAGCAGTTTGGATTAAAGAGGAACGGCTTACAATGATTAAAGTAAGGTCATAGAGCATGAAGGATTAGACACATCGCATGTATCACACAAAACGTTGTATAAATTTTAATTTGTGAATTACGTTGTAATAAATTAATAACAGTGTAAAAAATATCCTTTCTCTATGTATTATATTTTAATATAAAAGTAAAATATAATAAAAAAGTAAAAAAAAAAACAAATTAAGATTTTTTTTTGATGATGACTGATGTTTTGGTATCATTATGAAAACATTTCATGTCTTTAAACTGATTTAATGTTTATAGAATCCAAATCCATCGGAAGATTCTAGTGGACTATAATTAAACTCCGATGATTGTTGAAATATATGTATAATAAATAAATATATTTTAAGACTATTCCTAGACAAATTCATGTAGCGATGAATTTGTATGGAGACAAATCTGTATGAAAGTGACATTATGATTATTTTAAAAATAACATATTAATCGACTTTAGCTAATATTTAATCTATTATTTATTTTATGCAAATATACCTATTCAAAAAGTACATGACATATCATTCTATATTAAGTAGTATTAAGTAGTAAGTAAGTTTACTAAATGCGAAAGAGAACCCGCCAAGCTAGCTCCCGATATTTTTTTTATTTTTATCTACAAGTTTACAACAATAACAACAAACAAGTAGGTTGGATATAATATAGTTTGAATTTTTGAGATGTTTAAAATATGTAATTAAAGGTAGCGAAAAATACAAGATTGCCAATAACTGTCAATATTGTATATTTAATATATTATAAACTAGCTGACCCCGCGAACTTCGTACCGCTTTACAGTCGATTCTTTTTTTAACATTTTTTGTAGACTCTTTCAGGCAATTTTTAAAAATTTTCAACACGTAAGAAACATCCTCGAACTTCTAGGAATGTTATAAAAAAAATTAACGAAATCGGTCCAGGTGCTCTCGAGATATGCGCTTAGCAATATTTAACGATAGCAATATTTAACGATTGTGTATTAAAATATACATATGAAATAAACAATAGTTATTAGAATTTTGTAAATTTAAAACTCAAATCCTAGTGATAATAACGATTTCCTTTAAAATAACATCAATACTAACTTCGTAAAGTTAGTATTTGTGTTAGTTAGTATTCACGCTAAAACTACGGATTTACGAAAATGTTCTACGTAGCTAGTATACTTTTTTAATACTTTCACTACGGTTTTAAAAGAAAAGGTTTAGGAGGTCTTTCTATGTACACCATGTATAATAAAGATATGTACAAATAGTACATTCTAGACCGGTATAAACTCGTTATTGTAAAGACGTATACTATCTCATCATAATTATAAAATAAACTTATGAAAACAAATTAAAAGAAGGTAATCTTCAGCTGTCAACATATAAGTATGTAAACGTATTTTAAAATCATTATCAAAATGTCGGCGATAAGAATGAGCGCACGATCAATCGTACCCATGTTGTGAGCGAGATACACAAGAGAAGATAATGGCTTTGCAATATTATCAACACCACAGGCGAAGGTCAAGCGCCTGTATTCTAAAAAGTTTAAGCCACCCAGATTTTAGGATAAACTTGACAAAATCCCTGTCACTTATATGATCTTTACACAAAAAATTTTAATGCAACAAAAGTTATTTCTGCAATATAACGTAAATTATCATAAAGATTACTTATTACTTATCTACAGAGGCTTATCAAGAAACTTCTTTCAGTCATTCGAATTACGGTTTTTAAGACAAGACTGATTGTAAATAGTACTAGCTAATGTTTTTATATAAAAGTATTATCTTTATGTCACATGTGTTAGTAATTATGTTCGCGTTCAATGATAGATATCCTCATTATAATTATGTATTTGGTTCAAATTATGCCTTTATTTTATTAAATTTAGTTACGTTTTTTTTTGTTTCATTTGGTTGTTGGTTGGTACCTTTACACGAATTCAAAACTAGCAAAGTGCGATTTTCAAGTGCGTACCACTTAGGTACATACATCGGAATTATTCTTATTTACTTTTGGACGCTTGAAGTGTTTTTTTCAAAATAGAGTAAAATATGAAAAAAAAATATTATTTATTTTATGGGAGTCCGCCATATTACCAGATGTTAAAAATGTATATGTCAATACCGAAAGATACCGAACAAAGCTCGATATTTCAGCTACTATTCAATTAAATGTGTTCACCGTTATGTATTAATTTTATTTAATAAAGGGCCATACCTCCGTCTGTCTGTCCTTCTTTCAGAGGGCTATATCTAATGAACTACAATAGATAAAGAGCGGCCAAAGTGCAACTCGTACTTGAAGAGTTATTTCTGACGTTCATTATAATTTTATTGCTCAAATATAATCAACGCAACTTTTTAAAAGTACGTCTTTATATATTTTCACTCTCACTCAGAAATGAAAACAATAGTTGGACACTGATAAGCAATACTTGTCAAGCCACACGGACTTCATTTTGAGAAAATGGCGTCTAAAGATGTCAAACCTATTCTTAACAAAATATGTTTAAAGAAGTACATATATATGTATATCCATCTTTTATTTTATTTTTTGATAAAAGGTATAATGAATTTAAATCAGACTGATACATTTAATATATTATCCAATAAAAAGTTAGTTAAATATTTGAGATTATTGTATTAATTGCAAAAAATGGAACGCACTTGAAATTCGAACCAATTAATTAAGAAACTTTTTTCCGTACTTATTTAATTAATATGACTACAATTTTTTTAATAATGTTGAATAGGTAATGTAGTATCAAAATACATCAATATCTCCAAATTTGACTTTTTGTGGGTCGACACATTATTGCTTGAGCATCCAGATTTGCTTACATTAAACCAATAAATTAAAAAAAATTAAGGATTTGTAAAGCAATAGTTATTTTAATTTTTCAAGAAAGTATATATCAAAATCGTTAAAAGTCAAAACCTCTAATATATCTACTTACTTATCTTATTACTTATAATCTACTATTAAACGTGTGTAATCCGTGCTGTGACGTACATGAATATAGCTCCGCTCATATGGGTCGTGGCAAAATGTTATAATTATAGTCTTCCTAAATTACCGGAATATTTAATGTAGAAAGACTTTTATAAATGAGATTTGCAGATCCTGAGATTATCGCGTACAAACAAACATTGAGATTAATATTTTCACATAAGCATTAATGTGGATGTTGTTTTAAAATAATAAGCATATATACATAAACTATTCCCTTGGGCCATATAGAATAATGTACTTTTCAAATGGTACCCTAATTTTTATAATAAGTTCAGTGGTCCTGGATTTTACATCGCACGTACAAAATTCGCTCTCAGCTTATCTGATTAATTAAGATTTTAGCTGATATTATATTCGAAATTAGAATTTTGTATTGCTTATCTGATTAATTGAATTTAATGAATTTTTATGCGACAAAAATAAAAGGAACGTCTATATTCAGCTGTATGTATTTTTTAAAGATAATTCATCGATTTCTTCGTCGATTATGGGCAGACCTAGATTTTTTTTTGTTTGAAATTATATACTTCCTATTTGGTCGCATTGTCATCAGGCAACGATCTTACGCAGGGATCCAGCAGAAATTGAGGGAAGTGTTCAAATATTATAGGTACACTTATACCTATTAAAGTATTTTTTTATTGTAACTAGTCCAGTAGTTCTTGTAAATCAGCATTTAGTGAAGAGGTAGAATTGATGATGAAGACTACAGATGACCACTAAAACTACTCGACTTCAAGTATTTTATGAGTTGCGATTCAATTGCTCCAATATGTTGGTTAATCCATTTATGCTCATTACAACGCACATGAGAAGATGGAGCTGATGATAAAACGCCAGGAGAATCCAAAAATAAATAACAGTCCTGCATAGGGAAAAGCAATATTTTGTAAATTATGACAAGCAGTTGATATTAGGTTATTGCAGCGAAAAGGAGATGAAAGTTCCTACGCAAATGATAAAACCTTGCTCCTTTTAGTAAAGTAAATATTTGATATTATAATACTTTTATATGTATTTAAATAATATCTGATGTATTGTACTTAATGATAATACGTTAAATTTTTGTCTTTAGATTATAACATACATAAGATGTTATCTTTATATATTACTAGCTGTCCCTTGCGATTTCACTCGTGTTTATGATTACTGCTTCGCTCCTCTGAGTCGTAGCGTGATGTAATATAGCCTATAGCCTTCCTCAATAAATAAACTATCTAACACAAAAATAATTTTTCAATTCGAACCAGTATTTTCTGAAATTAGCGCGTTCAATCAAACAAACATACTTTTCAGCTTAATATTAACAAGGATAAAAGTAAACCGCGTTTGACTGACTGATCAAACCGTTGAATCGATTGAGCTATTTGGCACACAGATAATATTATTGCGATGTAGGCATCTAAAGGGTTAAATGGAAGCTTATAATTTTTTTAGAGAAATCATATAATGTATCAATTGAAGGCAGGAATGAATGAAGACGATAGCTACGTACATATGTCAAAAATTCTAATTCCCAGAAAATTCAGTTCAACGTTTAGCACATAACGTATTAAGCGCCCATATTCAAAGATAGTGTATTTCTTAAGTAGCCTCAGATACAGTTGCTTTTACGGATTACGCCTGCCACTCCCATTAAAAAAAAAAATTCGGTCATCTAGCATGAAAGTAAAATGCAGAAAGAACTATATTTAAAAATACAATCTATTTATTTTAAATTAAAAATATGTTTATTTTAATGTTTGTTATCTCAAAATTCCGTCATTTATTAACCGATCTTGGAAAATATATTCGAAGGGGCATACATTCAGATTGGTCCAATACGATTTTTATGAAAATCGGTTCAGTAGTTTGGTTTTTAAATCTCGATAACTGGAATTAGTATGTTATCCAATCAAAAGGGTATTTTGCTTTTGAAATAGTTTTTTTTTATGTTTTATTTATTGAATTTTCAGTTGAAATCTTTCATTATCGTGTAATCACATCACATATCTTTAAGGACTCTATGTATTTAAGTTATTTTAGATTTACTCAATATAACTGCTTAATCTAAAATTATTATTTAAAACTAAAACTCTTTAAAACGTTATACTATTCTTCTATTCCTAACAAAATATCTTTGTTGATGAAGCGTTCGGAGAAATTTTGAAAATTTTTACTTTGAAATTTAAAAAGTGTAAAATGTGCTTGGAGTGACCATCGTCGCATTAGTATATGTACAAACGGTATTAAAGCAAAATGTCATTATTATTTTTATCAGTGCTGCGTCTATACACTTGAACGATATCTAAGAGTTTGTTTTATAGGTTAATTTAAATGCATCACGATGTAGTATGCATTAACGTAAACGTAGAATTTATATAATTAATATACTTTATTGTATGCATCTTTTTCGTTCAATGTACGATAAATTTAAGGTCAGTCACTGTCAGAATTATTTGACGAATCACAAACCATGCAGAAATAGTTATCATTTGAAGCAATTGGATAATGGGTTATAAGAGGATGTAACATCCGCGAAGACACTTACGTAGGAGGACGTACTAGATGAAAAAGTTCCGTAGGCGAAGTTGGAACTCTTCTGATAACCATTTTTCGACCATCAGTGCAACCCATCCCTATTGAAGCTAGGGAGCGCACAGAAGGAGCATAATGATTAGTGCCACTGTCAGAACCTTCTGGGTACACGGTCACTTGGTCATATGGGCGTAGACTTCGTGCAGAAGCTGCACCAGACGCGGCGTTTATATCTCGAATTTTGTGTGTATCGGTGAAGCTCTTCACTTTGCGAATTTGTCCAGAGGGCGTTACAATCGGCACAGGTGAATTGGGATCGAGCAACTTCGAACGCTCCTGGTTTGGATCTTCATAATGATCCACGTGGATCGCCACGCTCGGCGAGGCGGCTTCCGCCGATGTATCGGCTTTACTCATTCTATTACGTCACAGGGTCATAACGTAGTGATTGATGTCGCGTTTGCCGCTGGCAACGCACAACTAGTGAATAATATACCGATTAGAACGAGTGAATCGAGCGAGGTCGGCTGAGTAGGCCGACCGACTGGCTCGTCAATCGCGGCAATTGGTAAACAAAGTGTGATTCTGTTATTGCAGAGTGGGGAGAGTGTAGGAACGGCGAGGAGGGGGGGAGTCAGGAGGCCGCGCATGCGCTCAGGTGACCGCGATACGTAACACTGCGCTTGCGACTGATTGAAAAAGTATACGTAGTATATGTGTGTATATAGATATCGAATCAATTATTTATTTTAAATATATTTTAAATAATAGTGGAGAATTAGTCAACCGTAAATTTTAAAAATAATTAATAATCCTCATATAATATGTTCAATTGTATATCGTAGAGTTAAGAGTTTGATGATTTTTTTATGAAATAAAGAATATATTATAATTAACAGTTCGTAATTATGGAATATATTGTTTTTGTTTGTTTTGTTAATTTTTTCTTATATATACATATATATATATAACTTAGATCAGGATGTTGCAAATCTTTTTATTTTTTCCGGGCAAACATTGGACATATCTCATGTTTCATTTTTTTTAGTTTAATAAGTGTCTGTCTGTTTGTTCTGTTTTTACGCCTCAACCGCTGAACCAATTTTGATGATTTTGATTGGTGTCGAAAAATATTAGATATTGGAAACCTATGTAAGCTACTTTTTCTCGAGTTATTAAATTTGAAGAGGTTAAAATAGGGGAAGAAAATTTGTATGGAGAACCATAAAATAATTACGCTATTCAATATAATTATTCTACGTCTACAAGGTCGTAGGTACAGGACTACTGCCCTATATTCTTTTAGTCAAATAAAAAAGGAATTATAAAAACTATGTCTCTACTGTGATAGAGCCAAGCTGTATTGCTCATTGACTACAGCTTGTAGATGGGCTGGCTTGCGTACAGGATTTCATAAAGACCTTTCATGTGTGTGAGAGCCAAATGCCTAATCTCTTGCCTCATTTCTTTCCTTGCTCCTTATTCCCTCTTAAGCTAGCTCCTCTATTTTAAGCTAGAAAATCTGTTGAGTCTTATTTGAGGTAGAGCCTAACTATATCTCATAGACTACAGCTCGTATACGGACTGACTTGACTTTGAGAGTGAAGTACCGCACTTCACTCTTATAGAAGATTGGTGTGAATTTCGTACGGTGAGTGAGTGAGCCCTTCCGGCTCACTCACTCGACTTGCCTAACTTCTTTTAAATTGCTTTGTTTATTTCCTATTCACTCTTATCCTTTATCCCTTTTTAAGTTAGAAAAGTATTTTTGTCTCCTCTGGTATTGCAAATGTCCGTGGGCGCTGGTGATCACTTAACATTAGGTGTCCTGCCTGTTCGTTTGTCAACAATTTTATATAAAAATGCATTTCTAGTTCCTCTGGTGCAAATGTCATCAGGTGACCTGTCTAGTAGATTTATTTGAATAACTTTGATAGTACGGATCGAATCTTGCAAATGAATTTTAGGATAGTTAACATATATCCAAACGACTGAACTGTGATTATCAAATAAAAGGATTTGCTGACAAGAATACTTCAAATTATGTGATGTCACTAAAATCAATATGACGGACGTTTAAAGATGGCCGAAAAAAAAATCTTTTCCACTACCACCGAAGAAGTATCAAGCAAGTCATGGATAAGTTACTATTCTATTTTAATGCCACATGAACACATTCACAGTATAGTAAATTTCAGTACAAGTTGCTCATAACTTTTCAACTAGAAAATGTTTGAACAGATCTATACTAATAATAGAAATCTAACGGGTTGCTGTCTGTATATGGAAGATATATGAAAAAATATCTATATTGGGGGCCTTTACCAATACAATAGAACCCAAAACAATGATTTTTAGGGTTCCGTACCTTAAAAGGAAAAACGGAACCCTTATAGGATCACTTTGTTGTCCGTCTGTCTGTCTGTCGGGAGGTCAACCCTTTTTTCTCAGAAATGCATGGACGTATCATGTTGAAATTAATATCATATACTCAAGTCTACGATAACATGCGGCCGTGAAAAACTTAAAGTTCTAAGTCAACGCAATCAAAAGATAATGGAAAATATGTCATATATTTTGACCATTTTAGCGTTTTCGCAAGGGAATCAAAACCTATAGGGTACTTTCCATTGACCTAGCATTATGAAATTTGGCCAGGAGCAAGGTCCTTTAGTATACATAAAGGAAAAAATCCGAAAACTGTAAATTTCTGCTCGTGTGTCTGTCAGTCTGTACGTCTGTCTTTCAACCTTTTTCTCAGGAACTCGTAAATATATCAAGTTGTAAATTGATCAAGCGGAAAAAATATTTATCTTAGAATTAAAATTTTATGTACTTGTAACAATTTAACATAGAAGTTAACCATGGTCAAAAAAACAATTTTACAAACACTGAGTAGAAATTTGTATCAAAACGAAAACATGAGGGCAGCAAACCTTTATTAACAACGCAATGCAATCTATATATCGCAGCTAACAAAACGATAGCGCGATTTAAGGTACAGCCAGCGCCATCTCTTGACAATATTATTACCTATGATTCTGCTCCATTGATAAAATTTTGAAATAATGTTACCAGATTAGTCCGGGTTCCCTGGCCTATTTTTTCACTTGATTAGTAACAAGCTAATTTTCCGTGAGTAGCTTCGTTTCAATGAGACGCCCAACTTTTTCCTGTGCGAAAATTCTCGATTGTGGTAGGTGACAGGGGTAGCAGGAATAAAAGATGTTGACTTGATGATTCTCACAAATTTATTACTAACTGGATTTTTTTTTGTAAAATCTAATGATAATAATCTAAATTATTCGAAAACATTTTTGTCCTACAAAATGTATGGTTTCATCAAAATGTCCCCCTCCTTCGAACATGTATCGATAACAAGGTCATCAAAAATAATTGCTAACCAGCTGATTTTTTTTTTTTTACTTCGTTAATATTTATATAATCTAACAGTTATATTGTCCTACAAATTGCATGGTACGTTATCCCGGTCCTACACTCCGAAATGGTTAATACCACAAGACCATCTTTTTCATTACTAACTGTAGGACAAAAATAAAACATAATAGATTAGTGTGTTCTCTGCCCAAATGAAACAATGTCCTACAAAAAAACAGGTATCTATTATTAGTCCTACAATAATTGCCATTTTTTCGTTTTCCTATTTGTAACTCTAGAAATTTAAAAAGTGCATGCGAATGAATTTCAACCAATAAGAAATCGTAACTAACTTCAAGACTCTCAAATATTTTTAACTTCCCGCTAAGAAAATTAACAATTTTCTAAAAATCGGGAAGTTATTGGTTTTACCCCGTTTTGCAAAAATCGAGTTTTAATCAGATCTCAATGTTTCGGGGTCCTAGGAAGCTTCCGTGACCATTCCCGCGAGGGTGTGACTATGCCTGTGTGTGTGTGTGTGTGTGTGTGTGTGTGTGAGTATGTAACTCCCTTATAACTTTTGAACGGCTAGATCAATTTAGTAAAAATTGGTGTCATTTGAACTTAGATTTTTAATATGATTTGGACCAATTTCATTATTTAGATTTTGAGAAATCTCAAAAAAAACTAAAAAAATAAATTTTTCAAATGTGGTTTTTTTCAAACTAACTTTTAAATAGCTTAACCAATCAATTCCAACAACTAATCAGCTCTCAACCTTGTAAAACCACGTCGATTGCCGCAAACCAAATCAAAATCGGTTGATTCGTTTGTGAGTTATCGTGAACGAAAGAAATCTAAAAAATTGATTTTTTTCAAATTATTTCAAAAATTTTCATATCATCAATAGGTGTTTTTGAGTCTTCCACAGGACTTGAAAAATAACATCGATGGCCACCAATCGAGTGAAAATCGGTTGATTCATTCAAAAGTTATGGCAATTTAAATTTACATAAATTGTACTTTATGAAACTGTTATCAGACTGTTGAGCTCGAAGAGCTCAAAAGCATAGAGCAGCTCTTGTATTGAGCACGGAGAGGTCAAAATAATGTACTATTTATAGTTTTGAGCTCGCAGAGCTCAAAAACAGGGTAATAAACGAAATCCAAGCTCTTAGGTATGGGAATAGCGGGAAGTTACAGGGACGGCCTGCAAGGTCTACCATCTTTTCTAATTTTTATTTTCAAAATTGGTCAATAATAAATGAAGATGGTTCGCGTTTCAACCAATAAGGAATTATGTCCCATTTTTTTGCGAGTTTCGACCATTGAATAACTTCAAATTCCCAAGAATTTAAATGTTAGAGTAAAAATACAGTGATAACATGTTTTTTAAAATTTAAATAACTTTATTTTTTATAAAAATTGGTAGAAAAATATCTATGCTCTGCGCATGACTACCGCTGTAGTAACGAAATACAGATAATAAATTGCTTGTTAATTTCATGAATTTTAAATATAGATTAAATTGGAGGACCAGGATAACGTACCACGCAAATTGTAGGACAATGTAACTGTTACATTATATAATTATTAAGTAAGTAAAAAAATAAAAATCAGCTGGTTAGCAATCATTTTTGATGACCTCGTTATCGATACAGGTTGAAAGAAGGAGGACTCTTCGATCAAACCATACATTTTGTAGGACAAAAATTTTTTTGAATAATGTAGATTATTATTATTAGATTTAACGGAAAAAAATCCAGTTACTAATAAATTTTTGAGAATCATCAAATCAACATCTTTTATCTCTGCTACCCCTGTTACCTACCACAATCGAGAATTTTCCATAGGAAAAAGTTGGGCGTCTCATAGAAACGATGCTATTCACGAAGATTTGGCTTGATAGTAATTATTTTAATATCATGCATCTGTATTACTATTTTCGAGCGTAGGACCGGGATAACGTACCATGCAATTTGTAGGACAATATAACTGTTAGATTATATAAATATTAACGAAGTAAAAAAAAAAAATCAGCTGGTTAGCAATTATTTTTGATGACCTTGTTATCGATACATGTTCGAAGGAGGGGGACATTTTGATGAAACCATACATTTTGTAGGACAAAAATGTTTTCGAATAATTTAGATTATTATCATTAGATTTTACAAAAAAAAATCCAGTTAGTAATAAATTTGTGAGAATCATCAAGTCAACATCTTTTATTCCTGCTACCCCTGTCACCTACCACAATCGAGAATTTTCGCACAGGAAAAAGTTGGGCGTCTCATTGAAACGAAGCTACTCACGGAAAATTAGCTTGTTACTAATCAAGTGAAAAAATAGGCCAGGGAACCCGGACTAGATGTAACATCATTTTAAAATTTAAAACTTTAATTAAAACTTTCCAAATATTTTAAGTACAAATAACAATTAATTTGACAATAAGCAAACAGCCTATCTACAAATAAATATTTAATCTTATTGTTTTCATGAAAAAGTTAGTTAAAATTACACTAAATATGAAAATAAGGATATAATGAATTCAAAATATTATTTAAACGCGCTAAAAATAATAAAATAAACTTTCCTTTAAAAGTTTTATCATCAATTATCGTTAATTTTATCGTCATTACATAATTTACATTAAATACAAAAGCTTCACGCGATTTGATTTAAGTACTCGTATTAACTTAGTTCGAAAAGTTTTAAATTAAATTCAATCAGATCGAGTTAAATTAATTTACTTCTTTATCTAAACATGCAAGCCTTCTGGTTGTTAGTAATATAATTAGTTATTTATAAATAAACAATTAGTTTTATTCGAAAAGGACTACTTATTTTCGTCTTGGCAACACTAATATATATTTTGATTGATAATGTAAATCTAAATATTTTACGAACCTAGTGCTGGGGAAGTGGAGTGTAGTAGAATATAAATAAAAATAAAATGAGAATACAATATAATATAATTATTGTTAATGTCAAAGTCAACAAATTATTTCATTGAAATTGTCAAGTGATGGCGCTGGGTGTATCCTGAATTGCGCTATAACTTTGCTTTTTTGAAAGTATAAGGTGTTTAGTATAGTAATAATGTTTCCATGATTTGCACCTATTATCTTTTTTTATTAATGTACTCCTAAGTGGTTGTAAAAAAATATTTGGGACATTTTCATATGTGTAAAATAATTGATTATTATTAAGCGTCTTCAAAAAAGGAGTGTTCTCAAATCGACCGCGTTTTTTTAATATTTTAATTTTGTTTGTTCGCCGATTACGCTGCCATTTGTGGACCGATTTTCAAATTTTTTTTTGTTTGAAAGGGTATACCTCCAAGGTGGTCCCATTGTCTTCAGGTCAGGACCTGATGATGGAATCTTGGAGAAATTGAGGGAACTCCTCAAATATTATAGGCACACCTATACCGATTTAGGTATTTTTGATAGTAACTTATATATTTACCTTCAGAAAATCACTTTTGGTGAAATGGAACTGATGATGAAGACCACAAATGGCGTAGGTGGGTTAGTCTTATATAGATTTCTATAAGTTTGTACGGAACCCTCGGTGCGCGAGTCCTACTCGCACTTGACCAGTTATTAGAATTCTTATCTTTTTTTCTGTTTATCTGTGCGTTTATGCACGCTAATCTCAAAAACGGCTTATCCGATTTAGATATAGTTTTCACTTAAATATTGTAGTAAGCTTCACTTAACATTTAGTGTTTGTTTCATTTCAATCGGTATATAAATAAAAAAGTTATGTCAATTTCAGGAATCACGTCGAATATTTTTTTGAGCTTTTCAATAAATGCATTAAAGTATATATGTATATATACAGTGCTTACATAAAAAAATATATTTTTTATTTTTTTATCTGTCAGTCTGTTTTTTACCACTAACCTCTGAAACGGCTGAATTTAATTTGTTGGGAGTTTCACTCGCATTTAAGGACTGGGGCTGTAGATGAGGGAGAGGGGATCGAAGAAAAAAATCACGAAATATCACAAAGTTTAAAAAGTTCTTAAAAACATATCGTGATTAATGGACAGCCCCTATATCTAATATTAGAAGGATTAACTTTTATTAAAAAAATATATTTATTTTAATGAATCTTTCACTCGCATTTAAGGATTGGGGCTGTAGATGAGGGAGAGGGGATCGAAGAAAAAAATCACGAAATATCACAAAGTTTAAAAAGTTCTTAAAAACATATCGTGATTAATGGACAGCCCCTATATCTAATATTATAAGGATTAACTTTTATTAAAAAAATATATTTATTTTAATGAATCCAGTCGTCCAATTATCCAGAATATCCAGTTAAAAAAGTCACTTGATATATAATACAAGGAGAACCTCAAAATTTTAAAGACTAGCACAAAACACTTTTCTTCAACATTTACAGTGAAAACCGTGAAGTAATTCCGTATCTGAGTTAGTGTATGCCCCTAAATACAACCAGAAAGTTCCCAAATCAAAGTAATAAACCTCTTTTCCTGAGAGGCACCGCAGACTACAGCCTTGCTTTGCAGAAGTCATGCCAAGCATTCCATAATCCATGCGAACGAAGTCGCGGGCACAACTAGTCTTCAATATAATGCTTATAATATCTCGATTACAACAGCTTTTAAACATGAATCCGCTTTAGAATTGGCCCATTAGTTATCCATTAGTTAGTTGCCACAGACAAACTCACGGATACACCCGTCAAACTTATATCACAACTCTTTTTGTCGGGGGTTAAAAATGATATGCGTATGCGCATGCATTATAATATATTTTTTTAATATGACGATGGATCCAAGATAGCGGATAACATTTTGCTTTTTATCAAAAGAAAATGAGAGAATCAAATGAAAGGGTTTGTTGAAAAGAACACGAAAAATAACGTCAAAACTGTTAAGAATATATATATTAAAGTAATTAATACTGTATTTTGTCTATGGTATCTCGTTGATCAGTTAGTAATTATTATATATCGGCAGTACGCACCCTCCCTCTCTCTAGGATAGATTGTTCGTCTTTACTCTCAGAAATATATTCATAATTACAAAAAAACTAGTGACAAGAACCCCGGAGATAACTTAACAAAAACTAAAAGTTAAAAATAAATGAATGGAAATTATAATAAAAATAAGGTTTTATTTAAATGCTCTGAATGCGCTTAAAATCATTATATAATGCTATTATATTTATACATATATTAATACGTGAAGCAAAAATGTTGTACCCTTCTTACGAAAATAACGCGAACGGAGGTGCATGAAATTTTGAACACACACACAGTTTATATAGAAAAGAAGTTTTGATGCAAATATATATTTATATTATGCATTAAAATACGTTCAATTGATAAAAAAAAAACAATATATATGCGTATATACTTTTAATTTTGGTCGAATTTTGACTCTGGACGACCATAGTAACTATAGATTTGAATTTGTTTGAAGGCATTGCCTAGTAACCAGGTAGCGACTGAGTATGACCGATGAGAGTTCTTTTGGCTAACAAGACAATTGACAATCTCGTCAATGTTGGAAATCGGTACAGTTTTTAAGCGTGAAATACCTAGTATGAACGTAATTAATTAAATAAAAAAAATAATTACAACTATAATAAATGTTTTGATATGTATCTTAGGTATCAATTTTATATGATGTAAAAGTTTGTCGCGAGAGTAAAATTATAGAATTACTTGTGCCCATCTCGTGACTAGATAGAGAAGTCGCAAGAGGGGTATAAGTGATTCTCATTAGGAATTGCGATATAAAAAAGGTAAATTTTATTTACACACTGAAAAATAAGGAACAAGTAAATAATTTGAAATAATATGGTAAAAGTGTACTTAAGCTTTATACAATAAAAAAAGTTAGGTGCGTTCGGGACCAATTACCAAATAAAATTTGAACTTGGTCGAAGAAAATGATAATGAAAGTATCTCCTTATTGGATTTCATCTGAAATCTTAATATTAAAAACGCTGATATGACTTTCATTGCTACAATGTCAACATCTATTGCCAGGCTGAGGTCGAAACTACGCTGTTTTCTGCGGTTCGATTTTTTAAAGCTATAGAGATCATAATTTATAGCATATTTAACAAAATAGATTACCCTTGATTTTAGCGAACAAAAAACTTATGAAAATATATTACAACAAAATTTACATGTTCCTTTTACACTAACCTTAGTAACAAGAGTTGGTACACTACTCATAATTTCTTTACGATCTTACTGTTGAACATCTGTCCAGTAATCCATTTATACCTCCACGTAAGAAAATTATTAATATCTTTCTATTCAAAGGCGACAAATATTTTAGTTTAATTAGTCCGACATTCTCGAATTCACGTCTCGCTAGCTTATGACGTGTTGGTTGGTTGGTTCTTTATACAATAGGATTATTCCTTTTAATTGACTTCCAAAAAAGGAGGAGGTTTTCGTCGGCGGCTTTTTTCCGTTTTTTATTTTATTATTATTACATTTTGTAAACTTATAAATTAGTATTTTTTACATACGTTATGTATAATATCTATACAAATAATTAAAATTGAAGTGTATGTCTACTTGCTCCGACTAATTTCTAAAACAGCTGGACCGATTATGACGGTACTTTCGCCCACAGATAGCTAATGTTATAAGAAATAATTTAGAACTTAGGCTGCATTTATTTAAAAAAAAAACATTTTAATTTTTAAATAAAAGGGGTTTAAGGTAAAACAAAATTGAAATAAATGAAATAATGAACAATACCTGATTTAAGTAGGGAAGATAAACCTTGTATAAATATATTTTTCGTCAAATTAATGCGAGTGAAGCCGCGATGCACAGCTAGTAGTTAATATATTTCATAAATTATAATAATTTGGAAATTATAAGCTATCATAAGATTAAGTAACATATTGATCAGATAAGTAAAGTAGTTTTTTTGAATCCGCTATGAAAGCAAATAAATAATATTTCTCTTACATAGACTTCTAAAATGAGTCGTGTGATGTCACGACAAATCCAAAGCCTTACATACATAGTTTTTCAATAAAATATGCTTCAATGCGGAAAGGCTTTGTGTAAACACTATAATCCTTAATAAGCGCATAGTATTTCTCCAGTATTTCAGTTAACTAAAGCGAAATATCCTTAATCTTTCTTGCACGCCCTAAGGTTGGCTGGGTGATGATAAAGCTGCATAGCTTTAAGCTCGCCTATTGTTAATAGTTGTGCAATAAAGTTAATAAATAAAATAAAATAAATATTATATTTTTAAAATAGGGAAACCTCTCCGTTCTCTAGTATGGTAGGTATTTACCAAAAATATGTGTTTACGGATTATTTAATATCGTGACCGTGAATTATGATTTGTGAATTAAGAATTCGTGACTTCCTCTTAAACGGACGAGAGAGCAAACAGCATTTTTCGAAACACGTTTTTAGTATTTCTGTACGGACGAAGTGATTAATCAATACAAACATTTCTCAACTGCTAAGCTATCAGGAGTTACACGTGTTATTGTGAGTCAACCATAAAAGATAGACATAAACTCAAACTCAAAATATACTTTATTCAAATGGGCTTTAACAGCACTTTCGAATCGTCAAGTTACATGTCATATTTTAATTTTTAATTTTTATAAAGCTACCACCGGTTCGGAATGTAGTCTCTACCGAGAAGAACCGGCAAGAAACTCGATAGTAACTCTTTTAAAATCATTTATACATAATGTATTTTTATTACATTTTAATTATGTTATCCGGATAGAAAATCAACTCTTATCAAATCCACGCCTCTTTGTCGTCAAAATATTCTTGTATGGTATAATATGCTTTATTTATTAAAGATTTTTTAACGTAGGCTTTGAACTTATTAAGTGGCAAATGTAAAACTGTTTGCGGGATTTTATTATAGATGCGAATACCAAATCCCAGAAACGATGAACTGACTTTATGAAGACGAAAGTTTGGTATGAAAAGTTTATTTTTTCTTCTAGTGTTTACACAATGCCTGTCACTGTTCTTAGGAAAACCATCACTATTTTGAAAGATATATAAAATATTAACGTAAATATATTGTGACGCAACCGTGAGAATATCTATCTTCTTAAATACATCCCTAAGGGAGTCCCGAGCTCCGAGACTATATATTGCTCGAATAGCTCTTTTTTGTAAGACAAATACAGTCTCAATGTCTGTGGCATTACCCCAAAGTAATATACCAAAAGACATAACACTGTGAAAGTAACTAAAGTATACTAGACGAGCAGTATCAATATCAGTTAAATTTTTAATTTTTCTAACAGCATAAGCTGCGGAGCTGAGTCTTCCTGCAAGGGATGACAAATGGGGCTTCCACTGAAGTTTTGAATCTAAAGTAATGCCCAAGAATACTGTACTATCAATTACATTAAGTATTTCATTATTCAAAACAAGATTAAAATTTTGTTTATTAACGTTAGGTAGTGCAAATTCGACACATTTCGTCTTTTTGGCATTTAAAACTAAATTGTTTAGAGTAAACCATTTCTGTACATGCGATAGTGCATTGTTTACGTCGTCATACTTATCTTTCTTTCTGTCGACTTTAAATATTAATGAAGTATCATCAGCAAACAACACAATATCACAAATATTGTTAACATAAAAAGGCAAATCATTAATGTAAATTAAAAATAAAAAAGGACCCAAAATTGATCCTTGTGGAACCATTTGGAGAACAGATCCAGAAGACTTTGTTCCGTTAATAGTAACTTGTTGAATTCTACCGCTTAAGTATGAAGAAACTAGATCAAGAGCTTTATCTTTAATACCATAATAATTAAGTTTCTTCAATAGCGTTTCATGTACAACACAATCAAACGCTTTTGATAAGTCACAAAAAACTCCGATAGCATTCTGTGACTTTTCCCAAGCATCATAAATATGTTTTAGAAGGGCCACTCCCGCATCAGTCGTAGAACGACCTTTCGTAAACCCGTACTGTTCACTATGGAAAATATTATTAGCTTTAAAATGTACTAGAAGTTGATTTAAAATAATTTTTTCGAAAATTTTACTTAAAGATGGGAGTATAGAAATTGGCCGGTAATTACTGGGATCGCACTTATTCCCTGTTTTAAAAAGAGGTATTATTTTACTATTTTTCATAAGGTCAGGAAACGACCCCGATTCTACACATGTATTAAAAACTAAAGCTAAATGAGGAGCAATATCATTAATGATAGTACTAAGTAATTTGACTGATATGCCCCATAAATCATTGGATTTTTTAATATTTAACGATTTAAATGTTTTAATAATATCAGAAGGACTAACGTATTCGAACGAAAAACGGACACTACATAGAGCGACGTTATTTTCTAATAATGTGGTAGCGTCTAATGTAGATGAGTTTAAATGGGATGTTACCTCGTTAGGTATTTTAGCAAAAAAATTTTCAAAAACATTTGCCACTTCTACTTCCGAAGTAATATTTACTTTATCTACCTGTAGTTTAATCCTTTCATTATTATTCTTTCGCTGTCCCGAGATACTATTGATAACATCCCATGTAGCCCTAATTTTATCGTCCGAACTTAAAATTTTGTTTTTAATATATTTAGATTTTGCGTACATGCAAACCGATTTAAAAATTTTGGAATAGTTTTTTACATATTCTTTAAATTTAATGGATTGATTAAGCTGCTTCATACTGTACAATTCATATAGCTTATCTCTGCTTTTGTGTATACCTACGGTTGCCCAATCACTAAATTTTAATTTAGTATTTTTATAAAATGTTTTTGTTATAAAAATCTTATTAAATTCGGTGATAAGCAAATTAAAAAAGGAACCATAAAGTTTATTTGGATCACTCAATCTCATATTTAAGTTTGTTAATTTATCGGTCACAATATCTTTAAAGTTATTTATTCTGCTAGTTGTAATCGGCCTACATGTAATTTTTTGTCTGTCTTTATAAATATTATCTATAACAGAAAACATTTGGCCGCAATGGTCAGAACTTAAATTATTAATGATGAGTTTTTCATATATCTCACAGCGACAAAAAACATTGTCTATACACGTAGAAGACGTGTCTGTTATTCTTGTTGCTTCAAAAAACGTTTGTGACAAATTAAACGATTTAAACAAGTTTATTAATCTGAGACTGGTCGCGGTGTCTTTGAGCAAGTCAACATTAAAATCACCACATACAATAACAGACTTACTACTTTTACAAGTAAGTTTAAGTACGTCGTCCATCGTTGCCTCAAAAATATTAAAGTCTCCAAGAGGAGGGCGGTATACGCATACTATAATGTACCGTTGAAGTTCTACACAGGATAGTTCAACAGTACGTTCGATAGAGTGAGACATAATGTCTTGACGCGATTTGTAAGCCATATCGTTTCTGACCAATATTAAAGATCCTCCACGGATAGCGTTCACTCTTACAAACGAACTTGACAAGCTATAATTTTGTATATATAAAGGCTCATAGTTTCTTAACCAATGTTCTGTCAAACATAATATATTTATTTTATAATTTTCTAAAAATAGCTCGAGTTCATGCTCTTTGCCACCTAAGCCCTGTATGTTTTGATGAATAATGTTAATGGTTAAAGGCTTAGGTTTTGTCTCTTTACCTAGTTTAAACTAGAATCTATTGCAGGATTAATATTAATATAATAATCCAAGCAGTTAATATTATTGCCAATATAATAATTATTTTGGATTATATTACATATAACCGTGTTCTGTATAATATATGCTACTAAAGTAGCAATATGTCTAGAAGACTTTTTTGGCAGGTACAATGTATCCTTTGTCAATTTAAAATTATAAATAAATTTATTTATGTCAAATAAAATAAAAACGTCGCTATGACGATGAGTCAGGTTGTACATACAAAGATTTAGATTATAAATTTGTCTATTCTGTGCATCTGATAAACAACATGAATATGGAAATGCACATAATATAAATTTACATTTTTTTTCATTTTGAATTTGCATTAAATACTGTATGTTTTTAGTGAGCTCCTGTTTACTTAAAGATAAACAATCACCATGCATTAACACTACCATGCTGTGTTCATCCAGATGCATAGAATTTATTCTGTTTATATGGTGCTGGTAGGTTGCTCCGGGTGAACATGTGTTATAAACATTACTTATATAATTGTTTAAGAGAGAGCCAAAGCCCTGACCTAACTTATCAGAAACCATAATAATTTTTTTGGAATTAGTATTTTTTATAATTTTATCACATTTATTTACTATATAGTTAGGGTGAATATAATCTGACTTCATCTGACATTGTGTTTGTTTATTTTCAGCTAAATTAGTTAATAATTCAGAATTTATATCTATCGAAGCTGATAACTCATTTTGTTGTGTTTGTAAACAATTACAGGCATGCTTATTGCACAATGACTCGAATCTTTCCATATTAGAGTTACACATTTCTACAAGATTATTAGCTACAAGAATATGCTCCTGAATTTGTCTTTGTGCTAAATCATATTTTTCATTAATAAATTTAAGAGAACTTTGCAAGCTATTTATTTCAGATTGAAGTTGTTCGACTTCATTGTCATATATTAATTTATTGTTTTGTAATTTGTTGCTACATAACTTAACTTTATGTGATAAATGAGTTCTGTCTTTTATCAACTTATGAACCTGCTGATAATTATATTTATTTTTTAAAATTTTTTTAGTTTTATTTATGAATTTGTTCAATTTAATATCTTTTTTTAATTTATTATGTGAATTTATGCTAATTTTTTTATATGCATATGCTGTTGCGAGATATTTTTTAGAAAATTTTATGTAGAATATTTCTGTTGTACATGATTTCTATGTAACTTTAACCATTAAGGCTTCATACGCGACGGAAGCTTAAAAATTGGAGTAACGTCTCCCGTTTTCCCAAAGATTCCCTTCACTACTCTGCTCCTATGGATTGTAACGTGATGAAAGGTATACTATACCGTCGAGTAGTTTTTGTTTCTATAAGGAACATACATACAGACAGACAGACAGACAGACAGACAAAAATTTTACTGATTGCATTTTTGGCATCAGTATCGATCACTAATCACCCCCTGATAGTTATTTTGAAAATATATTTCATGTACAGAATTGACCTCTCTACAGATTTATTATAAGTATAGAAGAAGATAATTAGCATAAAAAAAAAGTGAAATATAGAAACAATCTTTTTTAATTTTCTCCACTATCGTGTTAAAAATACGCTATAAAAATTTCAGCGAAATAAATCTCTCAGATCTATCTGAATTTTTTGTGTTCCAGAATTGTATACCTCCTAGCGTCTTTATTAGACATCACTTTGAAGATATGACATATATTTATTTAGTTATTCACTCTCATTAATATTTAAATTTAAGAACGATCGGTCAAAAAATACATTTTCTCCATACAAACTTCACAACCCTGAACAAACCTTCATCTTAATGTATGATAATATTGCACGATTTGTATTTCACATGTCATTACTGTCATCTAGAAGGATGTGTATTAAGTTAATACGACCACTGAATAAAATTTTAAATACAAACGTTTTTACCCCTTTCAATCCTTTAAGGGGTGAATTAATCAAAACCCTTTCTTAGTGGATGCTTACATCTTAAAAGGCACCTACTGCTTAAATAACAAGTTAGTAGTCCCAGCGGTTTAACTCAAGGGACTAAATTGAATAGCCTAGGTAAGTAATTAAACGATGAATAGGTTAGGCAAAATAATTAAACGTTATCGTTCCAAGTCATTTGCCTAGCTAAGTGAATGGATGAATATCATTCAGGCCGCTAGATGACCGGTGTCGTATTGTAACGAGACTAGGCTGTTAATATAGTATAGTATAAAAAATATCTACTTAATTTGATTACATAAAATAAAGATAAACCTCTAAAGGAAATGAAAAACTAAAGATATTATTATTCATTATTTTTATTTCATTAATAATATTATTGCTTAAATACTAAATTCAATATTTATTTTACAAAAATATGGTGATTTCGAATATTTATTATTTATCACATAGTTCAGAGGAGGTGACGAGTCTAAGTTAATAATTATCGAAGTAAAAATACAATTAAATTAACCTACTCGGGACGCCGCGCGCGCGCGAGCGCGGCTACGGTGCCGCGGCGCGCGCGGCGTCCGCCCGGCGGTCCTCCGGCGGCGCGCACAGATCCCGGGAGAGAAGAAGAGCCGCCACCGCCCGCCGGCGGAGGAGCGCGGCGTGGACTAGTGCGCTCAGCGCTGGAACAGCGGGTTGGGGAAGTCCGGCGGGTGCGGCAGCGGCGCGGGCGGCGGGCGCGCGCGGCGCCACGCCACTAGCCAGCACGCCACCGCCGCCGCCACCGCCACCAGCGCCAGCAGCGCCGTCAGCGCCAGCGCCACGGCCAGCCCGGCGGCCGACACGCACACCTCGCCGCCCGCCGCGCCCGCCGCAGCGCCCGCGCCCGAGCCGTCGCGCTGGCGCGCCGCGCGCGACGGGTCGCGCCTTTCCAGCGTGAAGATCTCGTTCGACTCCACCGTCACCTCCTCACGCAGCTGCCCCGACAAGGGGCTGTCGCCGTCGATCGTTTCTCGTTTGCGGCGCTTTCCGAACGCGTCGGCTCCGCGACAGTTGACCTGCACGAAGATTCGTTTTATTGACAACCATTGGACTTCGCCTATGTGATCTCAAATATTGTTCACTTTTGACTTACCGGTTGACATTTTCCGAAACAGACTCGTATATTACATTGGAATCGAATGTTATCGCTGCTCGGGAATTTGAACGCGTTGAACGCGGCTCGCAGCGCGCTGC
This sequence comes from Hypolimnas misippus, assembly GCA_037950945.1. NCBI lineage: Eukaryota > Metazoa > Arthropoda > Insecta > Lepidoptera > Nymphalidae > Hypolimnas > Hypolimnas misippus. The sequence goes on from JBBEEQ010000024.1 coordinate 7,861,792, forward strand.
CGTCGTCGCTTCGTTCCCACTCGCCGAAGATGGCGGCGTCCGTGGCGCAGCCGTCCTCGTCGGTGACCGTGTATTCGTTTTCTATATTCGTCGATACTTCACTAGTTTTTGCAATGCAACTGCGAGCGAATCCGCCGTATATGCCTAAAAGTGTAATTGATTTTATAGATACGAACATACTCCAATAACATTATATAGCTTGCTATTCGTTTTTCCGGTAAAACTCGAAAATGATTCTGATCTTGAAATATTTATGGAAATTCGGGTTTAAACGATAAAAATATATACATAATAATTTAAAAAAAAAACTAAAAACTTTAATTTAAATTTCCAATATAAACTGCTCCTAGTTATTAAACATTTGATGTCTTTTATCTTTTTAGGAATAAAAAAATATCAATTGGTTGTCAAATATTTATAGGTAGATGTGTTCAGAATTTTGTTTTCTGGGAATTAAAAAACAGTTTTACTTCATACAGATAAAAGTGAGTTGGATGTTCATTTTAACACCTACGTTAATAAGACACTTACGAACCATCATAATATAATCTGTATACTCACTGGACGGCTGCACGTCGACTTGCAGCACAAGGTTTTCTCCGATCTCGGCGGAGCTGACCTCGTCGCCGGAGCGCGACACGATGCGCATGGAGCAGGTGGGCGGCGGGCCGGTGTTGGCGATGGTGCCGGCCGTCGTCAGCATGGACACGTTGAAAGCGAGCGTCACGTTCTGCTCGCCGGTTTGGTATATACATTTGATGTGGAACGCCTTCGCGTTGGACGTCACTAGTTTTGGATGTTTCTGCATCACCAAAACGAAGCTAGCTAGCCCCTGTAAGTATAATGATGAATATTAGGAATGATCACAAAACTATCTTATTATGTTTATTCTTTTAGTTGTCTTTCGAATGTTTACAATTTTATGTATAGAAGACATTATACAAGTAATTGATTTTGAAAAATTCAAAAACATAACAAGGAAATAAAACGTATACAAATAATACTCACGTTGACATGAACTAATCCGCAGTCACCAAAGAATACAGTGAAGTCTACTGGTCTTTCTTGATTTTCAGCCGTGTGGACGACTAGGCGACAGCGCTCGTCTTTGCTGTAGCCCTTTACGTATAGCACTCCGTTGAAATCTTTAATTTTGAGGCTCACGCTCACTCCGTTTGCAAGACAGTGTACCTTGAAATTAATAAAGTAAATATAATACACTTTAACATTATATATGTATGTAATACTAGCTGTGAAAAGTGGTTTCACTTGCGGAGTTGTTTTTGCGTAAATCTATCATTTATTCATTAATAAAAAATAAAATAAAATAAAAAATTAAATAAAAGTGGCCTAAGTTAATCCTTATAACATTAGCCGTGAGTTAAAGTTCCTTCCAAATTACGCCGCCGGAACAAACAGACAAAATTATTAAAATTTGCGTTTTTGATGTAAGTACCGAATATACTTCCATATGCATTTAATTAAAATGCTGTTAATTTGAAATTACAAATAGGAACTTCAATTTTATTTATTAGTAAGTATAGTTATATATTTAAATATCAAAAACTGAGCTACAATATATTGTCTCATAAATACTCACTTGCATGTCTGGTAGAGGGAAGTCGGTCCGATAGGTGATGTTCGGAGTGGAGGTGGCGTTGCAGTGCACCCTTGGGTTGCCGACGTAGCCGGTGACGCAGGTGCAGCGCGAGCGGTGCCCGACCGCCTCGCACGTGGCGTGCACGCCGCACGGCTCGGCCTCGCACGCCGGGACGCACTCGCCGTTCAGGCAGCGTGCCGTGTCGTCGCAGTCGGTGTCGGCGCGGCAGCCGGCCGGCGCGCAGATGTCTCCGCGCAGTACCCAGCCCGCGCCGCATACGCAGCGTCCTCGCGCATCCACTACGCGGCCTTCGCCCTCGCACGGCACGCACTCGCCGTCCTCGTTCACTCCTTGACCGGACACGCACTTCGTGATCGGCGCTGTGATTACCAATATTGTTGGTTAACATAGTATTATTCGTTTAAAGATGATTAGCGACACTGTAAGTAATTTTAGGAGCTAAGGTTAGATAAATAAAATAGTAACAAAAAATTTAAGACGATATTACTATTTAAAAAATATATATGTTTTTAGAAACTTACGTTTATAAGGTGTACATTCGACGAGGGCATTTCCTCTATAACCGGGTTCACATTCGCATGTCACCGTTTTCACTGGCAGCGTGTCAATAAGTTTACATTCGGCATTTATACCGCAGGGATTATTGTCCAAGCAAGGATTTGTGCATTTATTTTCTAAGCACGCAGTCGCTGGTGGGCAATCTAAGTCGGTATTACAAAGCGGTTCCGTTTTATTGCAGCCTTCACTATTGCTCTGGTATCCTGGTGGGCACACACAGTATGGTTCGTGAAGATGTACTCGACAGACTGCTGGTTCATTACAGGTATTTGAATTACACGGTTCTACACATTTTGAGTTAACACACGATTTTTGTGGCGGACAGTCAGAATTTGCACGACAGGCGATTGGCGAACAGGCCAGGAGTGGGTTACCAATAGTTCCGATTTGACACCGGCAAGAGGCGCGATGTTCTACACCATAGCATTCGGCATCTTTTCCACAGATGTTAGTTTCAACGGAACAGGCAGGCACACAACGGTTATTAATACAAGTTTCTTCGTCCGCGCAATTGCTGTCAGCTTGACATTTAATATCGTAACATCCCGCCTGCGGATCGCCAATAAAGCCGGGCCTGCAGGCGCACACTGGCTTGTGATCTTTTATTTGGCAATCAGTGTTTGGTCCACATTCACATGGATTTTTACAAACGGCAGTAACACAAGCATGGTTAGAAGTACAGTCTTTATCTATCTCACAAGCTACTTCTAATATCGGAGTGGCAGGGCGACAAATGCCTTTTCCACTACTGACATAACCAGGTGGACAAGAACAGATCATTGTGCGAACGGGCAATGTCGATGATACTTCGCATCGCGCTGGTGTTGAACAGGGCTGTAAGGCTGTGCATGGATTCACACATTTGGCAGATAAACATGCTAATTTAGATGGACAGTCCGCGTCTACGTAACATTCTGCTGTTTTTTGAAGTCTACATTCTATATAAGGACTGCCTACGTAACCTTGTCTACATTTGCATACACCCATATGATTACGAACTAAGCATTCGGCGTTATTTCCACATACATTTGCATCGTGACATGGATTAATGCATCTATGAGCTCGACATTGCTTATCATGCGGGCAGTCGCCATTCGACCTACATTCAATTGCATTGCATCCGATATAAGCGTCACCTTCAAATCCAGAACGGCAACGGCAAAGTGGTTGAGATCTTTCCGCGAAACATTCAGCGTTCGGGCCGCACGTGCTATTTAATAGACATGGGCTGATACAGTTGCCATTTACACAAGCTTCGTGCGATTCACATTCTGAATTTGTTCGACAACCAACAATGCGACATTGGCGGTAAGGGTCACCGTCAAAACCATCACGGCAGGAACAGACTGGTCTATGATTACGGATGAAGCATTCCGCGTTATCTCCGCAGTTGCAAGGGTTTCGGCAGATCCTATTGATACATGACTCCTGATCGGTACAGTCCTGATCGGTGGAACAGCTGAGCGGTGGTAGCTGCGCTGGCTTGCAGGCGCCTCTTTCGTCTGGTATGTAACCTTCTGGGCAACGGCATATCAAAGTGCGGAAAGGAACACTATCAGAAACTGTGCAACGCGCGTTTGCCGCACACGGCTTAAGTTCTTCACAAGCATCGCGACATTCATCTCTGAGACAAGCTTGGCCACTCGGACAGTCTCCATCCATTCTGCATTCCGGTTCGCCGAGTATCACTCTCCTTTCACAGACGGCTAGAGGGTCTCCTAGCGGCAGTGCCACTGGACATTTGCAGGATGCAGCGTGGTTTCGGGCATAACAAATAGCATTGTGAGCGCACGGATTACGTCCTTCGGGCGAGCAGGCATTATGACAAACACCTTTGATACATACGCTATTATCGTTACAGTCAGAATTTATTTCGCATTCAGAAGCTTGGCATTTACTGTATGGGTTGCCAGTTGTTCCCACAGGACAGCGGCATTGCGGCCGGTGCGCTTCTCCATAGCACTCCGCGCTCACAGCGCAGGGAGCTTCCACGACGCACGGACTGACGCAGGCGCCGTTGTAACACATGTCGCTATCTTGACATTCTGAGTCAGACGTGCAGTCGACTAAAAATAATAAAGACATATTAAAACGGAATTCAAATGATATTTTATCTTCAATAGAATAAGAGTGTTAAACATGTAAACATTTTCATACACTTTTTTCTTGACCATAAGAACATTTTGTAACATATATGTACTTGATGAGAGACTTTATTATGACGCAATAGGTTTATTGTTAAGGATGTTAAAAATAACACACCTTTGTAATAAAAACTACTTAATATTAAGTTCTTGAATTTTATATATCATAGTCAAGCAGCATGGGACATCATAAGACGAAATGATGAGACGACTTAAGAAGAACATCAAAGAAACAATAAAATGCATTGTACCTTTTACACATCCAATGTATGGATTTCCAGAATGATTGAGTTCGCAAGAGCATACTGGGTGGTGTCTTATTACAGTGCACTCGGCGTTAGTTCCGCAGACACAAGGGTTCGCGCATGCGCCGTTTATACACGCCTGTGACAACGGGCAGTCGGAGTTCGCCTTACATCCCACCGGTACGACAGATTTATCTTGTGATGCTGTAAAAGAGTAAATAAAATTAATTACCTTCATTACTTTATAAATCAATGTAATGTATATTTAAAATATTTTTTATGCCACTTACGCGGTGTACAACGTATCTCAGCGTTGCCGGTGTATCCCATAGGACAAGAACATTGTGGTTTATGGTTAATAACGCGACACAAAGCGCCGGTTCCACACGCGTCTACACACGGGTTGACACACGTGCGGTCGCTGCAAGCTTGCTCCGGTGCACACTCTTCATTCTTGTAACACTCGAAAACTGACGGTTGTCTTGGCTCTGTGACAAAAGCATTACAAAAATTACCCACCCGCAATCGATTAACATCTTAAAGTCACCGATAAATATTTCGAAAGTAAAACAAATAAATACCTGTGTTGCATTCTACTCTGGGATTTCCAATGTATCCGGGCGGACAAGTGCACCGCGATAGATGATCATTAGCTTCACAGAGTGCATTGTATCCGCATGGCGAAGCTTTGCAAGCGTCGATACATTTTCCACGTTGGCAGATCTGACTCTTCGCGCAGTCGGGGTCAGAGGAGCACTCGGCCTCGGGCGGCGAGCGGCAGCCGGCGTCGGGCGCCGCGCGGCCGCCGTCCGGGCACACGCACGCAACCGCGCGCAGCGGCAGCACGTCCACCGGCTCGCACTCCAGCCCCACCTCGCACGGGTTGCCCTGGCACAAGTCCACGCAGCGAGCGTTCACGCAGCCGAGCGGGCGCGCGCAGTCGGCGTCGGTCGAACATTCGTCTGACTGTTGAACAGTGACGCAGCCGCGCAAGTACGGATCCCCGCTGTGGCCCGGTACACACTCGCAAACGGGTCGATGAAGGTGAGCAGTACAGACCGCGCCCGGAGCACAACTGTTTTCGGAACACGCTGGTTTACAGAATCGGTTCAATCTATCACATATTTGTGTATCGTCACAGTCCTCGTTGTATTGGCATATTCCCGAAACGCACGCCCGACGCGGGTCGCCCTGGGTGCCCGGTGGACAGCGACAGGTCGCTACGTGGGCGATCACTTCACAAACGGCATCTCGACCACATGGACCGCCAAAACCGCACGGATCGCGGCAGTATCCATTGCTACAGCTCTTATCGAAGGGACAGTCGTCATCCGAAGTACATTCCGCTATGAAAAGAAACATTTTCATTATGTATCGACTGTTACTAAAATTAAAATCTAATATTAACTCGATCTTTCTATCGCACGCAACTTACGCGTGTAGCACGAGCGCGCTGGGTCACCGGCAGTTCCGGGCGGGCAACGACAACGAGCGCGATGCGCGCGCGCGTCGCATAAAGCACCCGCTCCGCACGCGCCCGCGCACGCCGATACGCAGCGCCGCCCAACACAGGCTTCCGCTGCGCCACATTCCTCATCGGATAAGCACATCGGGCCCGAGATACCTATTTCGTACATAAATGAACCGTTACAAAATAAGATTGACTAAATGATATTTTTTTATTTGGGAAACAACAATGTCGTATCATATTCAATTAAATAATTCTAAAACCAACAAAAATTGTTCGGTCACTCACTCGGCGTGCACGCGATGCGGGCGTCGCCTTGCAGCGGCGGCACGCAGACGCACGAAGCGCGGTGGTCGCGGGCGCGGCATTCGGCGCCCACGCCGCACGCGCCCGCCGCGCACGCGCTCCTGCACTGCCGCTCCAGGCACTGCTCCTCGTCACCGCAATCCGAATCCTCGGCGCATTGACCCCCTTTCGAAGTAAGCAATCCGGTTAGATACAACGAGACCGCGGCATTCATTCGCATTTAACCGACACACAAAATCACGAGACAATCAGAGAAGGAGAGTACAGAATGTATGAAAATAGATGTGCCGTGCGAAGTGAAGACGACTATTAAGGATATTGAGAGAATTTTACATATATTTACATATAGTAAACGGTGTGTATTATACAGTTATAATAAAAATGTATGTTTTTGTGTATGTACGTACAACTTTTTACGCGACTTGTGTTGAATGGTCTCTCCTGGTAAAACACTTATATATATATGATTCAAAATGGTCATATATGCAGCAGAGCATCTATAAATCTATCAATTAAAAAGGTACAAAAATAACATGTTATTAAATCATAGGCCAATATTCATTAAAATGTTTAATCCAACTTACGAGGGTTGCATTGTACTGAAGCATCACCAGTTAAGGGTTGAGGACATTCGCAAACAAGTGTACGGAATGGTAACGTATTGGCAACGCGGCACACTGCTCGGCTGCCACACGATGTTTGATCACATGGATTTTTGCAGTTTCCTTGTAAACAAGCTAAGCCCGGTCCACATTCTGCATCGTAACCGCACTCAACTTCCTCTAATACTGAAATGTTATATTATAATTTAGTGGATTATATTAACCTTTTTGTCATATTTTTGTGAAAATAACATTGGCATAATTACCTGGTTTACATTCAATTTTCGGATTGCCTCTTGTACCTCGCGGACACTCACACGTGGGATTGTGGCGGACGACGTTACACAGAGCGCCAAGCGCACAAGCTCCAGGGCAAGGATCCTGGCAAGTCTTTCCTCTACAAGCTAACCAGGCTGGGCAATCTTCATCTACAGTGCATTCGTCTCTACGACAGCCAATCCATGGGTCTCCTTTAGTTCCTGGAACACATTCGCAAGACGCCACGTGACCGCGCGCGTAGCACTGAGCTTCAGGTCCGCAGCGCATGCGCAGACACACTTTGATACAGGAGCCGCTTTCACAGCCTTCGTCGTCGGGGCAATCGTTGTTGCTATGGCATTGTACTGTTAAAAAAATAAGTAAATGTTAAAAATTATCTTAAAATACACAAAAAAATGCAAAATATTTGAAAAATAAACTGCATACCTGAGTGGCATCCTATATAGGCGTCTCCTTCATAACCCGGTAAGCAAGCGCAACGAGCTCTATGTTGTTTCGCTAGGCAGCGAGCATTTACGCCACAATTTGTAAGTACACAAACCGATGTACATCTGGAATCGACGCAAGCTGCGTTATCGGCACACTGTTCATCTCGCAAACATTCTGGCACCGGCGGCGCCGTAGTCACATCAGTGATTTGTTCACAACGCACAAATGGATAGCCAGTGTAACCAACAGGGCACGAACAAACAGCAGAATGTCTTACGCCCGTACACAATGCATTAATACCACAGGCGTTTATGCATGGATCTGAACATTTTCTATTAATACAGGCTCGGTCTCCTGGGCAATCATCATTTACAATACATTCAGGGTAAGAGCAGAAGCCATCGCGACATGTGCCATGTGGACCGCAAGGGTTAGGGTCGCACGGGTCGAATACCGTCGGGCTCGTTGGTGGTGTATCTAAAATTGACATGTTTAGATTAAGTTAATACTTTTTAATTTTACATATATACGAATAAATATTAAATATTTAATGTATAAAACTTACCTCTGACTCTGCAATCTAGGAATGGATCGCCTGTGGTAGAAGGTGGACACGAACATATCGGCGCATGATCAAACACTCGGCAAATTGCTCCATTTCCACAAGCGCCGATGCAGGGGTCTATACATTTGTTACGAACACAGGCGCGGTCGCGGGGGCACTCGGAGCTGACCACGCATTCCGGCCGGCAGCCCGACGAGCCCGCGTCGCCCATCGTGCCGCTGGGGCACGAGCACACTGCGTTTCCTGCGACCACGTTGCAGAGTGCGCCGGGACCGCACGGAGACGGTGTGCATGGTGGAGCTAAATTAAAAAAAAAAAACATAACTATACTTGAAAGTTTTTTAACTGCGCGTGGTACGCCGAATCTGACAGTATAAGAAATAGCGAAAACTACCCTGGGGCCCGATTTTGATAAAAAATAAAACTGCATCATTAGTTTTCTGATAAAATATTTTTCCTAGCCAGGAATCGAACCCGTTGATTTAAAAAAATATATCCTATAATATTGCACCATGAGACAGTGTTACTTATAAGAATTAACTTTTGGAACGTAATAGTATATGGCAAATTAAATGAAAGGCTATTTTTTTACAATTTGCTATTAATCTCATACATTAAATTAACCTTAAGTAGTCAATTCTTCAAGGAAATGATAAACACTCAAAAGTGAAAACTTGGTACAGTAGTCAGGTCCAGGTATGTTTTGAAAATAAAATGTTGAAAATAAAGCTCGGTAAAGGTCAAATTCAAAATAAATTATTATTACCTGACGGTATTACATCACATTTTTCAAATGCATTTCCTCTAGTTCCTGACGGACAAGAGCAGAGTGGGATGTGGTTCACTGTTTCGCACTCTGCACCGATACCGCATGTACCCTGACAGGGGTCTCGGCAATGTGAACGAATACAAGCGCGACTAGGAGAGCAATCGGAGTCAGCAATACATTCTGGCCGGCAGCCTGTGTAGGGGTCGCCGCGTAAGCTCGGCTCGCACTCGCAAGACGCACTCGTGCCTCTTGCGCGACATATTGCGCCGGGACCGCATGGAGACGGATTACAAGGGTCGTTCGGAAGTTTTGCTGTAAAGTTGAGGTATTTCTTAATATTATGAAATGACGGTAGCAGCACATGCAAGCAAATCATAAAATAAGCATTTTTGCTTAGATTTTACAAATAGGTCACTTTAAAAAATAAAAAATTACGACTCGCTCAGTTTCGCAAGTAAAACCCATGCCTAAGCTTTAAAAGCGAAAACAAAAGTTCGTCGCAATTTTTATTCCCTAGATCCGTTTGGACTAGCAATAAATTAAAATAAAATAAATATATCGAAATCAAAAGCAATCTTCCAGTTAAATCTATCTTACGAATATTCACGATGGGTCGACATTCTACAAGAGGATTTCCACTAGTGGATGGGGGACAGTCGCAGCGCGGCTCGTGGGCGACCGCTATACAAACAGCATTAAGACCGCACGCTCCAGGACAAGGGTCGGTGCAACGTCTATTCAAACACATGAGGTTCCAGGCGCAGTCGCTAGATTTAAGGCATTCGACACGACAGAATGGTGGAACGCCGAAATAGCCCGACCGGCACATGCAAGAACTATTGATGCATTCTGCATTGGGGCCACAGTTCGGACACGGTGATTTAACTTCGGGTTCCATTTCTGTAACTGTTAAAAAACGAGTTATCACGCTGTAACCATAACGGAAATTTACAGGAAAAAAAAGTTCAAATCGTTTTACCTTCGAAACATCTAGTAAACGGATCGCCAGTGTAACGGCTAGGGCAGCTGCAAATCGGGGAGTGTGAGTTGGTGTGACAGACGGCGTGCGTGCCGCAGGAGCCGGGGCAGGGGTCGCGGCACTTGTTGTTGCGGCACGCGAGGCTCGGCGCGCACTCGGAGTCCGCGCGGCACTCGGGCCGGCAGCTCGGCGGCTCCTCCAGCATCGCGGAGCGGCACGAGCAGTGCGCCACCGTGCCCGCTGCCCGACACACGCTGTTCGGTCCGCATGGATTTGGCGAACATGGATCTGTCACCACAGGCGCTGAAATGTTCAAAATAGATTGTGTACTCTTTTTATTTATACCGCGAGGGGAAAATCAATAAAAAAATAATAATTTTATGATAAAAAACATGATTTTACCTAGAGTTCACAAGGTATTAAGAAATTTTTATTTGTATAATTGTATGAAAAAATGATAATATTAGTAAAAAACCAACCTAGTACAGGACGACAAGCGATAAATGGATCCCCTCGAAGTGGCGCTGGGCACTCACATATTGCTAAATGATTATACACATTGCACACAGCATCACGGCCACATGCATTTTTACAAGGATCGATACACTTATAATTAATGCATGCAAATTGTTTCTGACACTCGTTGTCCGTTGTACACTCCGGTCGACATTCGATGTAACCATTGCCATAATATCCAGGGATGCATGAACAAGTTCCATTATCACATAAGGCATTGATACCACACGGTGATGGGTTACAGGAATCCAGTGGTGGCACATGCTCTACATCTGATTATAAAAGAATAAAAAGTAGATTAAAAGAAAGCTTTTAAAACATAAACGCCTAAAATCGCCGTTCTAACTTTTTATTTGAACTATCATAGGTAATATAATTTAAAGAATACGTAAAACCACCAGTAAGCATACCTTTTACTATTTCATAACATCCTACGAATGGATCTCCTCGATAGCCAGGTCTACAAGAGCAAATTGCTAAATGATTGGTAGCGCGACAATTCGTGTTAGATCCACAGGAGCCTACGCAGGGATCGACGCATTTTTCACGCACACAAGCTTTGTCTCTAGAACAGTCTTCATTAATTGTGCATTCTGGCGAGCAACGAGGCGGCGCGCCAAGGTAGCCTGGCTTACAGCTGCATGACGCTGACCCGCGGACGTCTTGACAGTAGGCAAAGGGTCCACAGGGGTTCGGTTCGCAAGGACTTGTTGCTATAGCAGTTATCTTCTTTTCCTTGGTACATCTTATAAACGGATCTCCTTCGAACCCTCCAAGACACGTGCAGTATGGGCTGTGACGATGAACGCGACACTGTGCATTCTCTCCGCACGTTCCTATACATGGGTCGACGCATTTTAGTTTTATGCACGCTTTATTCAGAGGGCATTCTGAACTCGTCACGCATTCAGGTCGGCAGTTAGGTGGGCTTCCTTGATATTCAGGTAGACAGGTACAGATTGCTTGATCGTTAACGGTTTTGCATGAACTATACGGCCCACATGGAGATGGAGTACATGGATCCGTTGGGTTTTCTGTTAATTAATTTTGATGGGTAAGTTCATATATGTATGTGTATTACTAACTTATTTTAAATAAAAAATTTAATTCATTATTAAACACTTTTAGGGTAGTGTAAACCATTAATATAATAGTTGAATATGCACTAAATTTCATATTATCTCTATCATTCGTTCAAAACTTTCGCTTTTTGCACTGTCCAACTTTTTATTGATTTTATATTATAATTGAATATCTACAATCTTGTTAAAGACAAACAGCAACGTGTAACAAATACTAGACATTAAACTGTGAAGCTCAAGTGCAGTTTTATTTTTATTTAATACACCAAGTAAGAAAATATAGTACAATAAGTTTCAATGCCTAGAAATGATATATAAATAAATTTACCTTCTTTCAAAATACAGCGGTCATATGGATTCCCCGCAAATCCAACTAAGCAATTACATCTTGGCACGTGGTTTACTGCTTGACATTCGGAATTGATTCCACAAAAACCTAAACAAGGATCTTGGCATTTATTATTGATGCATGCTAGATTTTGTGAGCAATCGGAGTTCAGTAAACATTCCGGTCTGCATCCTTCATACGGATTTCCAAAGAATCCATTTGTGCACATGCAACTAGCGGCATCATTTCTTTCTTGGCATAATGCATTTGGACCGCATGGGTTCGGCGAACATGGAGTAACTTGTACCGGTCTTTGTATTGACACTAAAAAAATATTTTTCAATAAATATAGGTAATTTTAGGTAAATATAAGTAAGCCCAAAAATTTACACTTTTTTTATCAAAATAGAGGACATAATGATGATAAATAGTACCTTTAATCGGGTTGCATAGATCGAATGCATCTCCTTCATAGCCGGATTGGCACGAGCAAAGTGGCGAATGACTCACAACTCGACAGACTGCATTTTGTCCGCAAGCGCCTATGCATGGGTCCACGCATTTGTTATTGATGCAAGATTTGTCGAAACTGCATTCGCTGTTTGTGATGCACTCTGGGCGGCAATATGGAGGATTTCCGATAAAACCACTCAAGCACGTGCAAGATGGCTTGTCGCCGACTTCTCGGCACAATGAGTTCGGGCCACACGGTGAAGGAGTGCATGGTGTTCTTGTCGGTGGTTTCTCGTCTGAAATAATGAAAAATGTTTAGGATTTGTAAATTGTGACAACAATTCGAGTAGATGGTGCACCTCATCGTTAGAGGAAACTCATTTGTATGTCGTACCCGATTTGTTATGATCTTAGTCATTATTTTTGATGTACACATCATATTAAAATACAAGAACATATCGTTTTACTAGAGAAATATATACTCTTTAGTAGAGAAATATATAGATTATCTACGGGTATGTCTGGGAAGATGAACCTACATAGATATACTTACATTGTATTTCCAAACAGTGAGTGAATGGATTGCCTGTAAGTCCGTTACGACAATAGCAAATAGGACTGTGATTATGAACTCTACATTCTGCGTTTACTCCACATGATCCTCGGCAAGGGTCTACACATTTCTGGTTAGAGCACGACAAAACGCTTGTGCAGTCTGAATCAACTAAGCATTCGGGACGACAAGATGGCGGTGTTCCAAAATAGCCCAAGAGACACGAACAGACTGCTTGGTCGTGAACAGTGCGACACTGACTGTTGGGACCGCAAGGAGATGGAGTACAAGGATTTTGCTTTTGTTGCTCAACTAAAAAAAGATAATAATATGTAATATATAATAAATTTAATATAGAATATAAGTACCTATCCGTTCTTTGTTTATCACATTTTGTACCTTGGTTAGGTATACACCTGAAGAATGCATTTCCGATTGTATTTGGAGGGCAACTACAAATGGGAATGTGGTTATATACATCACAGGAAGCATTTTCACCACATAGGTCTTTGCATGGATTAGAACATTTGTTGTTGTAACATGCTAGGTTCGGTGCACAGTCTGAATTATGAGTGCACTCAGGACGACAACTCAAGTAAGGGTTGCCAAAGAAGTTATTTTTACACGTACAAACTCCATCATTACAATCTGTGTTCGCTCCACAAGGACTCGGATTACATTTATCATATACAGCTGGTATTTGTTCTGAAAGCAAAATAATAAGTTATTCTTCTATGAAAAAGAGTAAGATTGTTTTTTATTTCAAAAATAAGAAATATATTACACAAAATCTTACCTATGACCTCAATGACATGACAACTTTCGAATGGGTTTCCAGTATATCCTTCATTGCAACTGCACACAGCCGAGTGTTGATAGACTTGGCACACGGTCTGCAGTCCGCAGGAACCAACACAGGGATCTTTACATTTGCGGTTGATGCAAGCTTTACTACTTGGACAGTCGGAGTTGACCGTGCATTCTGCTCTACAATTCGGTGGAAATCCAATAAAGTTATCCATGCAAGTACACATTGGTATCTTATTTACAATTTGGCAGAGTGAATTTGGACCACAAGGAGATGGTGTACAAGGATTTATGTCGGCATGTAGAATTTCTGTAAAAAAATTAATAATATTAAAAAAAGAGGAAGTTTTACTTTGTTGTTCTAACCATATAAGCGAAGGTCTTATCCTGTTCTATAGATATTTGTCTAAAGATAAATATGCAATACAAATATTGGCATATATTTTGAGGTCAGACACTTAAATATTTTACGAAATAATGTTAAAAAATTCTTACTTTCTCGTAAAATACATCTTGTGAATGGATCTCCTTCATAGTTTTCTTGACACGAACAAACTGGAGCGTGATTAATTACTTTGCACTCAGCATTTTGTCCGCAGACACCGACGCATGGATCAATACATCTTTGATTTAAACAACTCTTTGATTTATCACATTCTGAATTGACTGTACACTCAGGACGACAACTAGGTGGCGTCCCAATATACTCTGGCATACAAGAGCATGAAACCACGCCCTCATTATCCTTACAAATACTGTTGCTTCCACAAGGGTTGGGTGTACAAGGATTTTGGCGTACAGGTTCTATAAAAAAAGTTAAAATTATAATTTAGATACTTTAAAACACTTATCACTTTTGTAATTTAAAATAAAATAACTTACCCGGTTCATTAATAATTATATGACAATAGGCGTAAGGATTTCCTGTATAACCGGAAGAGCATTTGCAGGTTGGTAAATGATTAATAACTTCGCAAACAGCAGTCGTACCGCACACACCCGGGCATGGATCTTTGCATTTGTTATTTAGACAAGCTTTGTTGTAAGGACAATCAGTGCTGATTACGCATTCGGGTCTGCAAGTTTCATACGGATTTCCAAAGTATCCAGGTTCGCAAGCGCAAACAGGGGAATTATTGTTAGTAACCCTGCAGCGAGCATTGATTCCACAAGGTGTTGGATTGCAAGGATCTTGCGATGCTATTTGTGGTATTTCGTAGCACGATAAAAATGGATCTCCTGAATAGCCTTCTTGGCACGAGCACATAACAGTGTGGAGACGAACGATACAAACGGTATTAATGCCGCAAGATCCAGGACAGGGATCCTTGCATTTATAATTTATGCAAGTCTTATCAGATGGACAATCTTCATTATTTGTGCATTCACGTCTGCAATTAGGTGGATTTCCTTCAAAGGTGGGTTCACACAAACAAACATAAGAATCACCGTTAGGAGACGTTCTACATATACTATTCGGCCCACAAGGAGATGAAGAGCATGGGTTAATGTGTTGTTCTTCCACGGGTTGGACTATAACAAAATTAAAATTGATTTAAGTTTTTATATTTAATTTTAAACATTAAGAAGTTATTGACAATTGAATAATAATAGTTACCGTAACAATGCGTGAATGGTGATCCTGTGTATCTGGGTGGACAAGCGCATATAGGATTGTGATTGTTCACGTTGCAAACAGCGTTAGAAGCGCACGATCCTGGACATGGGTCTTGACATTTTCTATTAATACAAGCCAAAGATGGCGAACAGTCTGTGCTTTGGATGCACTCAGGTCTACAGCTAGGTGGATTGCCCACGAATCCTTGAATGCATGAACAAACTGCTTGGCCGTTGATCTCCTTACATACACTGTTTGGTCCGCACGGAGATGGTTCACATGGTTTGGTGACGGGAACTAAAATATAAAAAAGTTTAATTATTAAAAATGTAACAATTTAAATTTTAAATCGTCAAAATATTGTATGCGACATTGTTTACAATAGTGTAAATATGTTTTTGTAAGTAAAATCTCTTAGTATTTAAATGCGATTTTACGTGTATGACTCAAATTAATTATATTTCGCTTGTATAAGTATATGTCTTGCTGGTGTTAATAAATAAATAAATACTCACTATTTATTTTAACGCATTCGTAGAACGCATTCCCGGACGTGCCGCTGGGGCAGCTGCACACAGCCACGTGGTTGTACACGTTGCAGTCCGCGCCCGCGCCGCACATGTCGCGGCACGGGTCCACGCACTTGTTGCGCGCGCACGCCCGCGACGCGGCGCAGTCCGAGCTGAGCACGCACTCGGGGCGGCAGCTGAAGTACGGGTCGCCGCTGTACTCCGGCAGGCACGCGCACTCACCGTTGCCGCGACACACGGCGTTGGGGCCGCACGGCGACGGGTTGCACGGGTCGATGTTTTGTATCGGTTCTGCAATTTTTAACTAGCTGTAGATCTTTGTTGTACGACAGTTACGCGGAAAAAAGTTTCGCTTTTACACTTTTGCTTTTAGAAAGAGACTAACGAGAGAAAGAGACTGTTAACGTATTATTAGCATCGAGATGCGACTGGAGTAATCTAAATTCAACCAATTATATTATCTATACTATTAAAAGAAAACTAATTAATGTGAAACTTCTCAAAATTAGAATTGACATATTTTCAAAAATTTTAAATTTTGGTAAACGTACGTAATGTAAAGTATGTATTACCTTGTTCTTTGACGTTGCAAGCCACGAATGGATCTCCTTCATAACCAATAGGGCAGGAACAGACGGGTACATGTTTCACGACATTACATAAGGCGAGTATTCCACAGGATCCTAAGCATGGGTCGAGACATTTCATGTTAATACAAGCTTTGTCGTTGCTGCAATCGGTGTTTAGAACACATTCCGGTTTACAGTTTGGTGGGCTTCCAATGTACTCTGGCAAGCACGTGCAAGAAGGTATTCCACCTGTATTTCTACACTCGGCGTTTAGTCCACATGGAGAAGGCACACAAGGATTTAATGGCTCTGATAAAGAAGGTTCGACTGTAATCGTTTTATGGCAAATTGAGAATGGATCTCCTGTGTATCCCTCTTTACAAGAACAAATAGGATTGTGCTTGATAGTTCGGCAGTTAGTGTTAATACCGCACCCTCTAGGGCAAGGAGATATGCACTTTAAGTTCTCGCATGCTTTGTCAAGAGGACATTCAGAGTTTGCAATGCATTCTGGGCGGCAGTCGGGCGGAGACCCCAGGTAACCGCTTATACAGGTACAGATGGCTAAGTCGTTTTGAACTTTACATAAACTGTTCGGTCCGCATGGCGATGGATTGCAGGGATCAATTTTTTCCACTAAAAACACACATTAAAATAAAGATCATTATTAAAATTAGTTTTAAGGGTTATGTAATTTTTATTCTACGAACATAAAATTATATTAACTAACAGCAATTGTATTATATAACTATGGATATGTTATAAACTCATGGATTTTGGCATCCAGAATGGCGATCATTTTGAAAGATGTTGCCTAGCAACCAGTTAACGACTGAGTTTGATGACATTCTTCGTGCCAACAAGTTAATTAAAGAGCTTATCAAAGTTGAAAATGAGTCCAGAGTTTTGACGTCAGATAGTATGAAAGTAAGAGATCTGTGGTTGTAAAATATTTCTGACTAATAACAATTAATATAAGGTTATCCTAATTGTTCATTAAATTCACACATCCTCATAAATTAAAGTAATACCAAAATTATAGCTTATATAAAGATCACTCTCAGCAAATATGTTAAAAGAATAATTTTCTTATATTTTTACTTACTTTGTGGTTTAAATAAACAAATCTTGTATGGATCTCCAAAGTGTTGATCTGGACAGCTACAACTGGGTATATGATTAACAACATTACATAGCGCATTAACGCCACATGTTCCGGGGCAAGGGTCGTGACATTTGTTCAAGTGACATGCCTGATTAGATGAACAATCTGAGTTTATTAAACATTCTGGTTTACAAGCGACATAAGGGTCGCCGAAGTAACCTGGTATACAAGTGCAGGATCCGATATCATTTCGTTCCTTGCATTCTGCATTAGCTCCACAAGGAGAAGGAACACATGGAGTTGGCCTCTCTTGAGTAATCAGTGCTACTTTAATGGAACAATATAGGAAGGGATCCCCAGTGTACCCATTTTGGCATAAGCACATTGGTGTGTGGCTTACCACCCGGCATTCTGTATTGACACCGCAAGAGCCTGG
Organism: Hypolimnas misippus; assembly: GCA_037950945.1. Lineage (NCBI taxonomy): Eukaryota > Metazoa > Arthropoda > Insecta > Lepidoptera > Nymphalidae > Hypolimnas > Hypolimnas misippus. The sequence continues at coordinate 7,879,754 of JBBEEQ010000024.1, forward strand.
ACAAGGATCACGGCATTGTTTGTTAATGCAAGCCTTACTGATATCACAATCAGTGTTACTAGTACACTCGGGGCGACAATTTGGAGGTGAACCGATGAATTCAGGCAGACATTTACACTCTGCGCTATTTTCATTTTCCGTACAAAGCGAATTAGGTCCACATGGTGATGGCAAACACGGGTTAACTTTGACTGGTGACATCAATGCTGAAAGTTGAAAATAGTGTTTTTCATTTTATCTTCACTACATAGTATACAATATTAAAAAATACCATATGATTTACTTACGAATTGATTGGCACACTGAAAATGGATCTCCGGAAAATCCAGACAAGCAAGTGCAAACTGGATTATGTTTAACAACTATACATTGAGTGTTTCGTCCGCAAGCTCCAGGGCAAGGATCTATACATTTTTGATTTGAACAAGCTTGATTTAGTGGACAGTCGGAGCTCACTGTACATTCTGGGCGACAGTTCGGTGGACTGCCAATAAAACCTTGAACGCAAACGCATACGGCATGTCCATTTACTTCTCTGCATTGACTATACGGGCCACATGGTGAAGGTTCACACAAATTATTAGACACAGGTTCTAGAAAAAAAGAATACATTATAAGTATATACAAAAACTTTTTTTTATTTTATATTATGGATCATATTTGTAATGTACGCACCTATTACTTTTGTACAGTAACTGAAAGGATCGCCTGAAGTTCCAGAAGGACAAGAGCAAATTGGTATATGATTAATAACTTCACAGATAGCATCGCTTCCACATGTACCAATGCAAGGGTCACTACATTTATTCCTTATACATGCCCTATTACGCTGACAATCAGAATTTAATACGCATTCTGGTTTGCATCCAAAGTAGGGATTGCCGAAGAACTCCGGCAAGCAAGAACAAACACCGTCGTTGCAGACTGCATTGGTTCCACAGGGTGACGGAGAGCATGGATTAGTTGGTTCAACATCTGAAATCGTTATTGTTATTAGGAATGATATAAATAGTGTACACACATTGAATTCATTTAATATGACCAAAAAAATAAAAATAGAGAAATATAGTTCTTCATAACATTCTATAAAACAATAAATACTAATTTATTTTTATTGGTCATTTCGTAAATATAAGTAAACATTACAAATCAACATACCTTTAACTATAAAATTGCAACTAGTAAACGGATCGCCAGTGTAGCTCGGCAAACAGGAGCAAATCGGCAGATGATTGTTGACAATGCACTGGGCGTTGACCCCGCAAGCGCCCGGGCACGGGTCGGCGCAGCGATTGTTGATGCAGGCGCGAACAGCGTCGCAGTCGGAGTTCAGCGTGCACTCGGGGCGACAGCGCGGCGGCGTGCCTGAGTACGACGGCAGGCAGCTGCAGCGCGGCAAGCCGTCTCGGTCCGAGCACAGCGCGTTCGCGCCGCACGGCGACGGCAGGCACGGGTTGGCGTTTTGTACGGGTAGGATCGATGTTGGTTCTGTAATTGATGTACCATTGAGTACTAAAAAAATAATAATGTTGCATATTTGTGAGTTTCTTTTGTGTTACCATTTCCCGGATAAATCGTTAATCTATTTTTGATAAATTTTTGTATATAGATTGAAACGTGAAAGGTTTTTTGTCACGAACATCAAATTGAAAAGGACTAAAAGAGGAGATGCAAGTTCGTATTATGGTACTGGAGTACCTATTACATCTCAAAGGAATAGGCTATTGAAAATAATTATTCTACCCAGACAACCTCGCGGGTATTAAACTAATAATGAATATGAAATCAACTCACGAGGCATGCAGTATGAGAAAGGATCTCCTGTGAAGTGTTCTTGGCATGAACACATGGGGTTATGCGCGATAACTCTGCAATTAGCGTTTCTACCACATTGTCCTATACAGGGATCGACGCATTTACGGTTAACACAAGCTTTATCAGTTGCGCATTCACTATTAATTGTGCATTCAGGTCGGCAATTTGGCGGAGTTCCCATATAGGTATCGCTACAACTGCACACTGCTTGAGAATTAACTTCGCGACATTGACTATTGGGACCACATGGTGAGGGACTGCAGGGTGTAATTTTTACATAATCTGAAAGGGTAAAAAAATCATATTATACATACATATTTTTCGTTTGATCGATTAATTTATTTTAAAAATAGTATTATTTTAGCTGACCTTCGATTTTGTCTATACAGTATGAGTAAGCATCTCCAGTAAGACCCGTTGGACAATGACACGATGGTAAATGATTTACGACTTGACATATTCCATTCGGTGCACAAATGCCTGGACAAGGATCTTTACATTTATTTTGAATACAGGCTAACGTTGGGCTACAATCTGTGTTAATAACACACTCCGGTCGACAACCCTCGTAGGGGTTACCGATGAAATCTTCCATGCATTTACATGAGCCAGCGCCATTTCTTTCTGTGCATTCTGCATTAAGACCACAAGGAGAGGGATCACACGGCGAGCTGTATTCAATAATAGAATCTGAAAAACAGAAATTAAATTACATTCGTTTATTTTGTTTAATAAAAAATATATAAATATATAATAAAAGTTTTATTTTTACCTTTCACTGGATAGCAAGAAACTAACGGGTCGCCGGTCTGACCATATGGACAAGAACAGATTAGTGCATGACTGACAACTTTGCAATCTGCATTATATCCGCAAGTTTCTGGACAAGGGTCCTTACATTTCTGGTTTATACACGCTAGATTGGTAGGACATTCAGAATTACTGATGCATTCGGGACGACAGGCCGGTGGAGATCCGATATAGTTAACTTGACACGAGCACGAAGGAGACTCGCCGATAACTTTACACACTGAATAAGGTCCACAGGGAGATGGTGAGCAAGGATCGATAGGGTCCAGTGGAGCTGATACTGTAAATAAATATATGTAAGTAAACACTATTGTCATATTTATATGAAATCATTAAATTAATCATTAATGTGTCTTATATTAAGTACGAACCAATCGGGACGCAGTTGGTAAACGGATCTCCTGTATATTGCGCAGGACATGAACAAATAGGATTGTGGTTGACTACTTCACACCTGGCGCCATATCCACAACTACCTTTGCACGGATTTATACATTTCTGATTATTACAAGCCTCATCAAGAGGGCATTCCGCGCTGATGGTACATTCTGGTCGACAAGATGGCGGACTGCCAATGAAGTTAGGTAAACACGAGCACACAGCTTGGTTATTTATTGCTCGACACTGGCTGTTAGGTCCGCATGGACTGGGATTACAAGGTTGTACTTGAACAACTGTAACAAAAATAATATTATTGGTAAATCCGAGTACGAGAAAAATGAGTGCTTTTTATTAAAAATACAATATTGAAATGAGTAAACAAAACTGACAATGATATTTATGTATATGGGCGATTTTGTGTTTTTGCACGATTTTTTTTACCTTATTTTAAATTATAACTTTTATGTTACTGTGACTTATCTTTATGACAGATATATACCGAAATACTAAATGTATCTTTTATAAGCAAATCACAATACACTGTTATATTAAAATAAATATAAATGGCAAATTAAATCAACTGTACATATTTAATCAGTGATTTCAGATATATTTTATTTAAAGAACTCCTATGATAAATTAATATAATTTCGCTGTATTATTATACTTACTGTCAACTTTGTAACACTCTCTGAAAGCATTTCCAGTCATTCCTTGTGGACATGAACAAATGGGGATATGATTGTAAACATTACATTCTGCGGTCGGAGCACAAGCAGCAGGACAAGGATTCATACATTTATTATTTGAGCATACTTTATCCATTGAGCAGTCCATATTTGTTATACATTCTGGCTTACAACCTACGTAAGGGTCTCCATAGTATTCAGTTAAACACGTGCATATTCCACTGTTACATTCAGAATTAAATCCACATGGTGATGGGTTACAAGGATCTTGAATTATTACATCTAAAAATTACAAAATTATGTTACTAAAAATTATCATTATCTATCGAAGAGAAATACACAAAAAACAATGTATTCAAATGTAAAATATTGTATTTTACCTTGTACTGGCGGAATTAGATAACATCTAGTAAACGGATCACCAGTATAGCCTTGAGCGCAGGTGCACGCTGGGAAATGGTTAAATACTGAACACATAGCATTTTGACCACAGCTTCCAGGACATGGATCGCGACATCTCATATTCATACATGCCATGTTCGACGGACAGTCTTGATTAATAGCACACTCGGGACGGCAATTAGGAGGGAGTCCTTGGAAGTTCGGCATACAAGAACACGATGGAACACCGTTAGCGTCTCTACAAATGGCGTTATCTCCGCACGGATTAGGAACACATGGGTCCTTGGGTGTATCAAATATTGGTTGTATTTGCGCTAAAAAAGTAATTGAATTCATATTATAGTATGCACATAACTTTTTTAAATTATACAAAATTTTTACTTTCATTTTACTTACGTTGTTGGTAGCAGCGTGTGAAGGGATCTCCAGTATAGCCAGGTTTACATGAACAAATAGGACTGTGTGTAAAGACTTTACAGTCGGAGTTAATTCCGCAATGACTAGGACATGGGTCTACGCATTTCAAATTAATACAGGCTTTGTTACTCGGACATTCCGAACTAACTGTGCATTCTGGCCGACATCCAGGAGGAGAACCGATATAATTAGGCATACAGGAACACGCGCTCTGTCCATTAAGTGATTGACAGACGCTGTTTGGCCCACAAGGATTTGGAACACAAGGTGTAGGTTCTGGGCTCGATTCTAAAATAAAACAAAAATGTTAGAACAAAATAAACAAAAGGAATTATACATGTTAAAATAAATGTTGTATATTTATAAATAAGTACCTTTTAAGATATCGCATCTCTGATATGGTTCACCGGTATAACCCGGAGAACATGTGCAGATTGGTAAATGATTTACCGTTTCACAGATAGCCATCGGTCCACAAGTGCCGGGACAAGGATCTTGACATTTGTTTCGAATGCAACTTCTATTTGGAGTACAATCCGTATTTACTGTGCATTCGGGACGACATCCTTCATAGGGATTTCCAATATAATCCGGTAGACAAATGCAAGATCCTGCTGAATTGTGTTCCTTACAAATAGCATTTGCACCGCAAGGAGAAGGTTCACAAGGAGAAGTTTTCTCGGGAATGAGTTGTTGCTGAGGTTGGCAATATGAAAATGGATCACCTTCATATCCAACATCACAGAAGCACATAGGTGAATGACTGATAACTTTGCAATTAGCATTTTGGCCGCAAGTATTTATACATGGATCTTTACATTTCTGGTTGATGCACGCTTGAGTAGTTGGACATTCACTATTACTAGAGCACTCAGGTCTACAATAAGGTGGAGAGCCGAAGAAATTTGGCATGCAAGCACATGAAGGCGCCCCAAATACTTCTTTACAAATGGCATTAGCACCACATGGTGACGGTACGCATGGTGTGTTATCAGCCACTACAGAACCTGTTAAAGCGTAAGAAATTATATTTTACTGTGGGATATTTTCATAAAATTTATTTATTTATAAAAAATACTCACTAAATGGTAAACATCTGACAAACGGATCTCCGGTATATTTAGGTGGACAAGTACATATTGGATTATGTTTCACTACAGCACATTTCGCCCCCACTCCACAAGAACCCTTGCATGGATCAATACATTTCTGATTACTACATGCTTTATTTGGTGTACAGTCTGAGCTAACGACACATTCTGGTCGACATAGTGGTGGACTACCAATATAACCAGATATACATGTGCATACAGCTTGTCCATTTATTTCTCGGCATTGACTGTTTGGACCGCATGGCGACGGTGCGCATGGATTACTTACTATTGGAGCTGTAAAAATTTTAAAGATAAATAAAAGTGTAACTTATAAGTTAATGGAATCGATAGCTGTTAATTATTTTATTATAAAAAAAAACCGCAAAAACGAAATATATCTACAAAAGGTACTTAAATTAATTAAATACTTAATTAGTGCTTACCAATGTTGAAAAAATTAGAAATTCTTTAATTTTTAAACATTTTTTACGGAACTCTTCATATGTAGTAATAACTCACCTCTAATTGGTTCACAGCCATAGAAAGCATTGCCTGTCATTCCTTGTGGACAACTGCACATGGGAATATGATTGACAACATTGCACACAGCAGACGGGGAACATGCTCCAGGACATGGATCCGTACATTTATTTGTTACACACGCTTTATCCCTAGGACAATCACTACTAATAACACATTCTGGGCGGCATCCAATGTATGGGTCTCCCTGGTGTTCTTCAATACAGAAACATTCACCGTCTTTACACAAAGCGTTTGTTCCACAGGGTGATGGATTACATTTATCAATTATATCAAAATCTGTAAATAAAAAAAACGTCATTGGTTACAAAAGAAATACAGATAAACGTTGTATAATTTTATGTAAATCTCATCAATAAATTTGTTTAAAGTAACATATTAATACACTTCACGTACCTGGTTGAGATTTGGGCGAACATACATTGAAAGCATCGCCCGTGTAACCTTCGGGACACGTACAAATAGGTACATGTCTCGAGACAGAGCATAGGGCTCCTATGCCACAAGAGCCTTCACAAGGATTCTGACATTTTTGTTGTATGCAAGCTTGTGATGGCAGACATTCTGAATTAACGACACATTCTGGTCTGCAATTCGGCGGACTTCCCATGTAATTAGGCATACACGTGCACGAAGGTATCTTTCCAATTTCTTGACAAATAGAATTAGGCCCACAAGGTGAAGGAACACAAGGATTTTTATATGGTTCCAAAACAGCATTTGCTATTGGTGCTAAAATAAGAATTTTAATTATAATATTTCCAAAAATTAATTTGTATACATTGGGTTGAAAATAATTATTTTATGAGTACTTACGAGGCAGCGGATTACATCTTGTAAACGGATCACCGGTATAAAGAGTTTTGCAATTACAAATAGGGCTATGATTTATAACTCTGCATTCAGTATTTACACCACAGACATCAATACACGGATCACGACATTTTTGATTTAAACAAGCCTTATCACTTGGGCATTCGGAACTAATTACACATTCAGGATGACAGCCTGGAGGTGATCCTGTATAACTTGGCATACATGAACATACAGCTTGCTTATTTACTTCTTGGCAACGACTGTTAGGACCACATGGAGATGGTCTGCATACATCGACTGCGTCTTCTAAAATAGCTGTTAGAAATAAAGTAAATTTCAATAAAAAATATTAATGTAGTAATTTATTGAAACTTTATTGATACTCCTAAAAATCAAATTACTTACGTTTTTGTACACAGTATTGGAATGGATCTCCCGTAAAGCCCGACTTACATGAACACGAAGGAGCATGGTTCACAACTTGACAGATAGCGTTGGGTGCGCAAGCGCCAGGGCAGGGATCTTGACATTTATTTACTATACATGCTTTATTTGTAGGACAGTCAGAATTAATTACGCACTCGGGCCTGCATCCTTCATACGGATTACCCAAATATTCCGGTAAGCAAGTGCAAGAACCGGCACCGTTAAATTCTTTGCATACCGCATTCGCTCCACAAGGAGAAGGTTGACAAGGCGATAATATTTCATCTATTCTTTCTATTCTGTGACATTCAATGAAGGGATTACCAGTGTAGTCTGCTAGACAGAAACATGAAGGCGAGTGGCTTATAACATGGCATTCTGCATTTGCTCCACAAGAATTCTCACATGGATTAACACATTTCTCATTGATACAAGCCCGCTGAGTAGAGCATTCAGAGTTGCTAATGCATTCTGGTTTGCAGTATGGAGGCGCACCGAAGTATCCTGGCTTACATGAACAGGTAGGTGTACCTGAACTTTCTCTACAAATGGAATTTGGTCCACATGGCGAAGGAATACATGCATCGATTTTTTCAGGTTTTACTTCTTGCAGAATACATCTGATGAATGGGTCCCCAGTATACGATGATGGGCAAGTACAAATTGGATTATGATTGATGACTTGACATTTCGCATTAATACCGCAAGCTCCTTGACATGGTTTGATACATTTTCTGTTAGAGCATGCTTCATCTGGCAAACAGTCTGTGCTAACGATACATTCTGGTCTGCAAGATGGCGGGCTTCCGATATATCCAACTAGACATGAACAAACTGCCTGACCGTTTATATCGCGACATTGACTGTTTGGTCCACAAGGGCTCGGCTGACATGGTTCTGGCCTTTCAACTAAGATAATAAAACATCAACGAATTATCAATATTATTCTATTTAATAATAAGTAATAGTACACAATAGTAATGATAATAACTGTTAACTACTATATAAATAGCATAGATAAACTTTTACAAGCTTTTTAAAATTTAATTTCATAAGCTTTTCTACACATATGCATATGTTGGTTAAAGTAATTAAAATGTCTAGATCTTACCTTCTAGTATTGCACATTGAACGAACGCATTTCCAGACATATTTTCGGGGCATCTACACATTGGTACGTGATTTATTACTTCGCAAATAGCATTGCTAGCACATACGCCACTGTTGCAGGGGTTGACGCATTTATTTTTGTAACAAGCTTTGTTTTGCGCACAGTCCGAGCTAAGTATGCATTCAGGACGACATTCAATGTAAGGATCTCCTTGAAATTCAGGCAGGCAAGAACATACGCCATTGTCACATACCGCATTTGATCCACATGGTGATGGAACACAAGGATCATTTACATCAGAAATTATATCGGCAACTATAAATATATATATAAATGTGTTATCAAATTAAATTCCAATTAAAATAAGTATTCACTAATTGAATTTTCTTACCTTTAAGCTTACATTCAGTGAAGGCGTCTCCTACATAATTTTCTAAGCATGTACAAATAGGAGTGTGATTTTTCACTAAACATTGGGCATTAATGCCGCACGACCCTGGACAAGGATCTTTACATTTATTGTGAATGCAGGCTAAGTTGCTAGAACAGTCTGCGTTAATGACACATTCAGGCCTACAATTCGGTGGTGCTCCTAAATAATTTTCCATACAAGTGCAAGAAGGAACGCCATTATTTTCTCTACATTCGCTGAATGGTCCACAAGGTGACGGTAAACATGGATTAATTTGTACTTCTGGAATGTATGCTTTTATAGGATAGCAACGGCTGAAGGGATCACCCGTGAAGTGTTCCATACATGTGCAAATAGGACTATGATTAATTACTAAACATTTTGCATTCTGTCCACATTGACCATTACAAGGATTAATACACTTTTGAGAGAGACATGCTTTATCAGATGGACATTCAGCGCTGATAATACATTCCGGCCTGCAGTTTGGTGGAGCACCTCTGTATTCTTGCTGACAACTACATATTGCTTGATTATTACGTATTTTGCAAATGCTATTTGGTCCACACGGTGATGGTATGCAAGGATCAGCTCCACTAATTACTTCTGTAAAAAATAATTAGTAATCATTTATTATACCTGAACATCAACATTTTAGAACACAAACCTTAAACATTGCGCAAAATTTACCTTGTTTAAAGAAACAGTTTTGGAATGGGTTTCCGGTATAACCAGGGTGGCAGGTACATAAAGGTGCATGATTAACAGTTTGACAATCTGCATTAACGGCACACGTTCCTGGACAAGGATCTTGACACTTATTTTGTTGGCATACTTTGTTAGATGGACAGTCCGTGTTGACCGTACACTCGGGTCGACATCCTTCATATGGATTTCCAAAGTAACCGGGAGAACACATACAGGAACCGATGTTGTTACGTTCTTTGCATATAGCGTTACTACCACAAGGTGATGGGGTACATGGAGACAGTTGTTCAATAATCTGTATACTTTGTATTTCACAAGTTACAAATGGATCTCCTGTATATCCTTGTGGGCATAAACAATTTGGAGTGTGACTGACGACGCGACATTGTGCTAGCGAGCCACATGCTCCTATGCATGGATCCTTACATTTGTTATTTATGCAAGCCAGATGGTTTGAGCACTCGCTGTTACTTGTACATTCTGGACGACAATTTGGCGGAACTCCTATAAACTCTGACATACAAGAACATGAAGGCGTATCATTTATTGTCTGACAAATTGAATTAGGCCCACAAGGCGAAGGAACACATGGGTTTATTTGAGGTGGTGTTTCAAGTGCTGAAATAAATGAGAAATTGTGTCAAATTATTTTATTAATTAAGACGCAATACTGTTTCGGTTGTTCAAGTAAAATATATTTAATTTATTTTATTAATAGCCGAGATGGTCTAGTCGTTAGAACACGTCGATCTCAACTGACGATCGCGGGTTCAAAAACCCGGCTAGCACCGCTGGTTTTTCAAGTGCAAAGTTTGTGTTTAAATTCATCTCGAGCTCGGCAGTTAAGAAAAACATCGTTAGGAAACCTGCATATGCTGGGAGAAATTCTGACACATGTATATCCGCCAACCCGCAGTGGAGCAGCGCAGTGGATTCGCGGAGTTCTAAACCTTCTCCTTTGCCCAGCAGTGGGACATTTACAGCGTGTTACATTACTTTTACTTTACTTATTAAATATTAAAACTTACGTCTTGGAATGCACCTAGTGAATGGATCTCCTGTGTAGTCAGTCGGACACGAACAAATAGGATTGTGATTGACAACTTCACAGAGTGCATTGATGCCACAAGCTCCATTGCATGGATTTAAGCATTTGTAATTACTACAAGCTCTATTTAGTGGACATTCAGAACTAGTTGTGCATTCAGGTCTGCAAGTAGGTGGATTTCCAATATATCCTGAGATACATGAACAAACTGCGACGTTGTTTATTTCTCGGCATTGACTATTTGGTCCACAAGGACTGGGATTACAGGGGTTTGTAGGCATAGGAACTGCAAATTGATAAATAAATTAAAAACTTGTAATAATAATTTGCAAAAATACAACAATATATACATTATAAGTAGTTAATAAAACTTTTTCATAAAGCGTAAAAAGAGAAAGTTCTAGTTAAAGTGAATAAAAATTATTAATTTATTAATTACCTTGGACTACGTTGCAGGAAACAAACGAATTGCCAGTGTATCCAATAGGGCAGCTGCACATTGGGACGTGGTTAACTACTTCACAAATAGCATTAACACCACACATATCAGGGCATGGGTTAGAACATTTTTTAGCGTTACAAATTTGATTCTTTGCACAATCTGTGCTGACTGTACATTCTGGTCGACATCCGATGTAAGGATCACCGCGATACTCTGGTAGACAGGAACATTCCCCATTATTGCACTCAGCGTTTGATCCACAAGGAGACGGGTTACATGGATCGATCTTTGTATCTGTTGAAACAAAAATAATTATTTTCATGTTTTATTTGACACCGTTACTTAATATAATTTATTTACTATATAAATAAAAGGTGTAAACTATACCTTGAAAAGGTTCGATTTCACAAGCCGAAAATGGGTCACCTTTATATCCTTCAAGACACGTGCAAATTGCTACATGGTTAATTACAAAACACCTTGCATTTTTACCACACGATCCGGGACAAGGGTCAATACACTTTTCATTAGTACATGCCAGGGAACTGACGCAGTCTTGATTTGTAGTACATTCTGGTTTACAATTAGGTGGGCTACCAAAGTAGCCTGGAGAACAAGAACAGCTTGCTTGTCCTCCTAGATTGCGACATATAGCGTTTAGGCCACAAGGTGACGGAACACATGGATCTCTAACTTCATCCAACTGCGGTTGTAATACTGGAAATTTAACAGGTTGATTATTATAATAGGTCAAAAAAAGTTTAAAAGTATATAAAATATAATGTATGTAATTTGCATTCTTAGTTAATGATTAAAGGTTTATCAAGATAAGATATGCATCAAATATCAAGAAAATACCTGGTTTAACATAGCATCTTGTGAATGGGTCTCCAGTATACCCTGACAGACAACTGCATATTGGATTATGGTGAATCACTCGACATTCTGCCTTTTGGCCGCAAGGGCCAGGACAGGGATTTATGCATTTCTGGTTTATACACGCCTTATCTGATGCACAGTCAGAACTTAAGAGACATTCAGGTCTACAAGCTGGTGGTTCACCCATAAAGTTCGGTAAACAACTGCATACCGCTTGATCGTTAATTAGTTTGCATTGACTGTTGGGACCACAGGGACTTGGATAGCAAACACTCACAGGGGTTGCGTCTTGTACTGTTATGAAAATAAATGAAGGATGTTAAAAACAGTTTTTGATTTGATTTCATTATAAAAGTGAGAATAAAAATTATTGAATAAAAGTTGTGTACGGTAAATTGTAAACTTACAAGGTATAGGCGTACACCTTCGGAAAGCATCGCCTGTGTAGCCCGAAATACATAAACATGTAGGTGAATGATTTACAGTCGCACATTCAGCGTTCACTCCACATGTTCCGGGACAGGGATCTAGACATTTATTATTAATGCACGCTCTGTTTCCTGGACAATCGGAATTTGATACACATTCCGGACGACAGCTTTCGTAAGGATTTCCAAAATAGCCTTCGTTACACATGCATGAACCCACTTTATTTTGCTCTTTACAGATTGCGTTAGATCCACATGGCGATGGGGAGCATGGTGTGAGTATTTCAATAGCTGTTTTTACAGAACATTGCGTAAATGGATCGCCTTCGTATCCTTGTGAGCAAACACACATAGCGGAATGACTGACTACTCGACATTCAGCATTCCTTCCGCAAGCATTTATACAAGGATCTTTACATTTTTGGTTGATGCATGCTAAGTGTGGCGAACATTCACTGTTGCTCACACATTCTGGTTTACAATATGGCGGTTGTCCTCTAAACTCTGCCATGCAACTGCACGAAGGGTTTCCATTTATTTCTTGACATATTGAGTTAGGTCCACAAGGTGAAGGCAAGCAAGGATTTAATTTTATGGGTGCAACATCTGAAAATGTGTTATTAAAATTAAAACATGGAAGTATATATTTTTTATTACTATGTGATTAGATAAAAATTATATATATACTTACTCGATATGTATGAGCATTCTACAAATGGATCTCCTGTGAATCCATCGGAACAAGCGCAGACGGGATTGTGATTGATGACTTCACATGACGCTCTAATTCCGCAAGATCCGATACACGGGTTCACACACTTTTGTTTAATACAAGCTTTATTTTGGGAACACTCCGCGTTTACAACACATTCTGGACGACAAGCTGGTGGCACACCCAAGTAACCGGGCAAACAAGAACATACAGCTTGATTGTTTATTTCACGACACTGGCTGTTTTGCCCACAAATGGCGGAACTACAAGGATGTTCGGAAGCTGGCACTAAAAAGAAGACACTTTTATAAAATCTATACTAATAATAATTAAGAATAAAAACAGAACTTAAAACTCAAATGTGTAAAAACAACAATATGGCTTTACTCTATTTAAATTAAATTTAAGAAGAAATCTATAAAAAGCGAATATGTAATTATGTACGATAAATATATATTACCTCTAATCAGATTACAAACTACAAAAGCATTTCCAGTAAATCCATTATTACATGTACACATAGGAATGTGATTCACTACTTGGCAATTAGCATTAACTCCACAAGTGCCGATACAAGGGTCTACACATTTTTGTCGAACGCAAGCCTTTTTGACGTCGCAATCAGTACTGAACACACATTCTGGTCGACAGTTAAAGTATGGATCTCCGTGATATTCTTGTAAACATTGACATTGTCCATTGATACATTCAGCATTGGACCCACATCGTACATTTGTACAAGCGTCCGCAATGACAGGTTCCACTAAAATATAAAAAATATTTTTAATATAAGTACAAAAAACATACGCATAATACAATCAATGTGTTTAATGTTTATTGCCAGATTCGTGTCATTATAACTTTGTAGTATACCTTCCAAAGGTTGTGGTCTACAGCTAGTAAATGGATCTCCAATATAGCCTTCTATACATGTGCAAATAGGTATGTGGTTAAGTACACTGCACGTAGCTGATACTCCGCATGATCCAGGACAAGGATCCTGACATTTGGAATTTATACAAGCGCGATCACTGGGACAATCAGCGTGTATACTGCATTCTGGGCGACAGTTTGGTGGACTTCCGATATAGTTCACATGGCAGGAACAAGAAGGAGTATTTCCAACATTTCGACACTCCGCATTTGGACCACAAGGTGACGGCATACACGGGTTCTTTATATCAAGTATAGGTTCAACTAAAACAAATATCTCACTGTAAAGAGGGTTTTTCTCATAAAACAATTCAAAAACATTTTTGAAACACTTACAAGCGACTGGAGTACACAACGTGAAGGGATCTCCAGTATAAGATGTTTTGCAGGAGCATATCGGACTGTGATTAATCATTTTGCAATTAGAATTGGTACCGCAAGGCTTCGGACAAGGATTTATGCACTTGTTGTTAACACAAGCTTTATCATGTGGACATTCAGAGCTCACTACACATTCTGGTCGACAATTTGGTGGATAGCCTACGTATCCTGATAAACAAGAGCAAACTACTTGTCCATTTGTATCTTTACATTGACTATTAGGACCACAGGGTGAAGGATAACAGATATCAACTGGGCGGACTGAATGGACAGGCTCTGAAATAAAAGGAATATTAGTGTACATGTATTTTACATCATATAATATCTGGGCTTCAATTAAAATTGACTATTAAAAGAAAATAGGTGGAAAGACAAACCTTGATAAACGCAGTATTTAAATGGATCTCCTTTGTAACCGCTTAAACATGTACACAAAGGCGAATGATTGACTACTTGACACACCGCATTCACGCTACAACTACCAGGGCATGGATCTGTGCATTTATTATTAATGCAAGCTTTGTTAGAAGGACAGTCAGTATTTATAACGCATTCTGGTCTGCAACCCTCATATGGATTACCGACATAACCTTCTATACAGCTACACGAACCGGCGTTTCCTTTCTCTTTACACAAAGCATTTGCTCCACAGGGTGAAGGCGAGCATGGATTTGTAATAGCCTCAATTTGCAAAATTTCTCGATTGCAACCAAAGAATGGGTCGCCTGTAAAACCAATGGCACACAAGCATATTGGTGAATGACTAACAACTTTACATTCTGCGTTTAGGCCACATACACCTTCGCATGGATTAACACATTTCATTCGGACACAGGACAAATGAGCTGGACATTCTTCGTTGCTCGAACACTCTGGTTTACAGTAAGGAGGTTGACCACGATAGCCCTCTTGACAAGTACACGAGGGTACTTCATTTATATCCTTACAAATCGAATTAGGACCGCAAGGTGAAGGCGTGCAAACATTTATTTGTTTTGGTGGTTGTTCAGCTGTTAACAGAAAAGAGTTTATAGGTCACATTTATCTTTAAAAATTAAAAGTATAGATCGCGTATTCCATTTTATACGTACGTAGATTGAAGCATCTCGAGAATGGGTCACCAGTAAAGCGTGATGGGCACGTACAAATTGGATTATGATTTACAACTTTGCATTCGGCGTTGACACCGCAAGCGCCTAAGCATGGGTTGATACAGCGTTGGTTGCTGCAGGCCTGGTCCAGCCGGCACTCGGAGCTGATGGTGCACTCGGGGCGGCAGGCGGGCGGCGCGCCGACCATGTCGGGGGCGCACGAGCACACAGCTTGCCCGTTTACCGTTCGGCACTGACTGTTCGGCCCGCACGGAGTTGGGTGGCATGGATTTATATTGACCGATTCTAGAAAAAATTTGATTATAAGTATTAAAGATTGTATTTAGGGGCGGATCTAACTTTCGAAAATGGTTGTGGGAACAGACACCCAAAAATCGGAGTATCAACGCGCTTGAATGAATCACTCAACTTGTAAATATGTATCGATAGAGATTATTAAAAAATTAACCTGTATATTTAGCGTTGAGGGTATCATTAATTTATTACCAAACCTGGGTCTAAATCACTCACGTACGATATTTTTTTTGTTTGAAATCACAAGCCCATTAGGGTTATGGGTTTGTCCATCGTGCACACAATGGTGGATCCGCCCTTGATTATAGGCAAAGTCATACTGTTGCTTCATTTGATAAAGCTTTATATAACTTACCAGTAAATGGTCGACATTCCAAGAAAGCATTGCCCGTTGTACGTTCAGGGCAGCTACACATCGGTATGTGATTGACTACGTTACATATTGCGGTGGGTGCGCATGTTCCTGGACAAGGATCGGAACATTTATTATTAATACACGCTTTACTACGATCGCAATCAGAGCTTTGTACACATTCAGGTCGGCAACTATCGTATGGATCTCCGTGAAATTCTTGAATGCAACTACATTTGCCGTCGTGACATTCCGCATTAGCTCCGCATGGCGAAGGATTACACAAGTCATCTTCAACTGGAATAAAAATTTTACATAAATAGCGAATAGAATATATTGTAAATAGTTATTTATTTGAGATTATTGCAGTATTAGTTATTACCTTTTATCTTTATTGGATTACATTGAATGAAGGCATTTCCAGTATAGCCTTCATTACAAACACATATTGCGATATGATTCATGAGATGACAGTTGGCGTTAAGCCCGCAAGAACCTGGACAAGGATCTCTACATTTTTGATGTATACAAGCAAGGTCGCTAGCACAATCTTCGTTAATAGTACATTCTGGACGGCAATTCGGTGGACTTCCTTCAAAATTAGGTTCACAAGAACATGACGGAAAGCCATTTCGATTTTGGCATACAGAGTTGGGTCCACATGGCGACGGCAGACATGGGTCACTTTCAATTAGAGGTCGAATTGGAACTAAAAAATAGAATGGTATGATTTATCTGATGAAATTAAATAAGGTTTTCGAAAGCGTAACCAATTCAATGACGATGATACAAATAATTAAAAATTATTCATATGAACTAGTTTTACATTATTATTATTAAGGACCTGAGTCGGTGATTTTAAAATAGCATTTTTAAAATTGTAATAATATTGTAATTTAAAACTCAATAAATAATTTATAAATATTAACAATATTGAAACTTTTTAACCTTGAATAAATAGGCAGCAAGGATGTTTATATAATCTTAGCTTAATGATAAATTATTGAAAAATAAATCATTATCACAAAATATGTATGTGCTAAATATTGACTATAAAAATTGATGACCTATTAAAATAATGTTATGTTAATTGTTTATAGAATATAAAATTACCTGATATTTTGTAGCAGTTAGTGAAAGGATCTCCAGTGAACCTGCTCTGGCACGTACAAATTGGACTATGGTTAATTACTCGACAATCTGTATTCTGGCCACATGGTCCAGGGCAGGGTGAAACACATTTTTTATTTATACAAGTCTTATCTGGCGAGCACTCTGTGCTAATAACGCATTCTGGCCTACAATTTGGTGGTGATCCACGATATTCAGGTAAACAAGAACATATGCTAAGACCGTTTGAAATTCGACACTGACTATTAGGTCCACATGGTGATGGTAGGCACGGATTTGTAGGTTGTTCGTCATGTTCTAGAAAAATAACATAAATTTCTGTTTAATAACAATATCCCACAAATAAGTAACAAAAGTAAGAATTGCAAAATGTCTTTTTTTAAACTATAACGCCTAATTTGCAATAAATATATTAGGATTACAGAAATTAAATTAACATACCTATCAAAACACATTGCCTAAATGGATCTCCAGTGTACGAATTACGGCAAGTGCACAGAGGTGAATGATTCACCACTTGACAATCAGCATTGAAAGCGCATGTGCCTGGGCATGGATCAATACATTTATTTCTCGTACAAGCTTTATTACTAGCGCAATCGGTGTTAACGACACATTCTGGATGGCAACCCTCATAAGGATTACCAAAGTACCCTGCCAAGCATACGCATGCTCCAGCTCCTGATCGCTCTCTACACTCTGCATTGGGGCCACACGGTGAAGGCGAACAAGGCGATAAAGATTCGACGGAGACTAGAGAGTTCAATATGCATTGTATAGCAGCATCACCGCTATAGCCGTCGGGACAAACGCACGCTGCCGTATGACTGATGACTCTGCATTCTGCATTAGTTCCACATGCTTGCACACATGGGTTTTGGCATTTCTTGTTTATACATGCCAATTGTGGAGCACATTCGCTATTAGATACACATTCGGGTCGGCAATTCGGTGGTGACCCAAGGAAGTCAGGCATACACTGACAAGACGGCACTTCTGAATCGGAAGGTTGGCAGATAGAATTTGGACCGCAAGGTGAAGGTTGGCACGGGTTTGTGGACACGACAGGCTCCAAAACGGCTGAAATGTGAACGTTATTTAGCATAAAAGAAAAACATAATTATTATTCTTATAATCGTGGAAAATTCCAATAACATCACAAATTAAATACTAACGAATAAAAATGCATCTTGTGAATGGGTCTCCTGTCATTTCTTCTGAACAGGTACATATTGGGTTGTGATTTATTACTTGACATTTAGCTGCAACTCCACAAGCGCCTATGCAGGGGTTTATGCATTTTTGATTGCTACAAGCTTTATCGGAAGGACAGTCGGAACTGGCGACACACTCTGGACGACAAGAAGGAGGCGCGCCGCGGTAGCCCGCCATACAAGAACATACTGCTTGGTTGTTATATTCTCTGCACTGACTAAAGGGTCCACATGGGCTATTCTGACATGGGTTTTGTGGAGCAACATCTGTGAATAAAATTTAAATAGTTATTTTTACTTATATGTAATATGACTTATGGAAGTTTACATCATACAAAAATATAGACGTACCCTTTATTGGATTACATTGAATAAAAGCGTTTCCTGTAGAATTAGGAGGACATGTACACATAGCCATATGATTTACAACTTCACAAAGTGCATTGACACCGCACGTATTGTCACAAGGATTAATACAACGTTGTCTAACACAGGCTTTATTCATGGGACATTCAGAGCTCATTGTGCATTCGGGACGACAACCGAAGTATGGATCGCCATGATATTCGGGTATACATGTGCACAAACCGTTATCGCAAATCGAATTTGGTCCGCAGGGCGAAGGATTGCATGGATTGATAGCCACTGGTTCTGATAATGGAAAAAAATGTTAAAATTCCTTATTTAGTTAAAGATTAGGCTGTTATTTTTTATAATTTTTACTTACCAACTTCTCTTTTAATAGAACAGCTCGTGAAAGGATCTCCAATGTAACCTTCTAAGCAAGTACATATCGACACATGACTCTGCACTCTACACTCAGCGTTTACACCGCACGAACCGGGACATGGATCTATGCATTTCTCATTTATACACGCTTTATCACTAGAGCAATCAGTATTGATAACGCATTCAGGTCGACAGTTCGGTGGACTTCCACTATATTGAGGTAAACAAGAACAAGAGGGTAATCCATTTATATTTTGACATTGCGAGAATGGTCCACAAGGTGATGGAAGGCAGGGATTTGTTACAACAGGAGTCACTTCGAGTACTAAAAAAAAATATATTTTTGAAAAATCAGACAAAATATACCAATAACATAATGCGCTGTATGCGGTAACAACAATACCTTTGTAACATCGATTAAATGGATCTCCTGTATGTTGGGGTTTGCAAGTACAAATTGGACTGTGGTTGATAACTTTACAATCTGTATTGATTCCACAAACACCCTCGCAAGAGTTTTTACATTTTTGATTAATACAAGCTTGTTGTTGTGAACATTCTGAACTGACAACACATTCGGGACGACAGCTGGGAGGAGAGCCCAAGAAATCCGGCTGACAGGTGCAAATGGCTTGATCATTCGATATCTTGCAAATACTGTTAGGACCACATGGCGAAGGTTCACAGGGATTTTTAGGAGTATCTGCAAAAATAAATATGAAAGTTATTGTCAAAGTTTGACGTTATTTTAATAATGTGGAAAATAAAATATTTGCGATTATTTGTACATACCTAGTACTTTTTCAACACACTCTTGATATGGGTTCCCTATAAGCCCTTGTGAACAGGTGCACGTAGGAGTATGATTAATAACATTACATATGGCATTACGTCCACATATATTCCCACACGGATTTTTACATTTGTTTTGCATACAAGCCAAGTTAAGAGGACAATCAGAATTAATTGCACATTCGGGCCGACAGCCTTCATAAGGATTACCTATATATTCTGGGAGACATATACAAGCACCCGCTCCTCTTTGTTCTTTACATATTGCATTAGGACCACAAGGCGAAGGAGAACAAGGCGTAAGAGATACTTCGATTACTTTGCATTCGATAAAACCATCTCCAGTGTAACCCGCGGGACAAATACATTGAGGTGTATGACTGAGAACTCTACATTCTGCTCCAATTCCGCAAGATCCTGGACAAGGGTCTCTACATCTTTGGTTGATACAAGCTTGCTCATTTGGACATTCACTGTTAGCGATACATTCGGGGCGACAGTTTGGCGGACTTCCTGTATAGGTATCAAGACATGCACATGAAGGGGAACCTGACATTTCTTTGCAAATAGAATTCGGTCCACATGGTGAAGGCTCGCAAGGATTAACATAAATTTGTTGTTCTATATCTGAAATATACCATAATTTTTTTAATAAATTATAATCGAAATTAGAATTTTTTGACAAATATTATACATTTTTGAATTTGACTGCCATTTCTATCGAGTGATTTAATTTTTAAAAAAAATCATAAATTGTTCAAATGAGTTAAGCGTATACAATTTACAATTCATATCAAGCAATACCTACCTTTCTGTATGCATTTATTAAATGGATCACCAGTAAGACCAGCTGGACAAGAGCAAATCGGATTATGATTTATAACTTGACAATAAGCACCGATTCCACAGTTTCCTTTACAGGGATCTACACATCGTTGTCCAGAACAAGCTCTATCAAGAGCGCATTCAGCACTAGTGACGCATTCAGGTCTACACGTAGGTGGAGCGCCTTTGTAACCAGGCAAGCAAGTGCAAATAGCTTGACCGTTAATGTCTCTACACTGACTGTTCGGTCCACAAGGAGATGGATTACAAGGATTTATTACTTCAGTTATTATGATTTTTCTACACAAAAGAAAAGCATTTCCTGAGAAGCCTTGTGGACAAGTACACATCGGTATATGATTATATATTTTGCAGTCCGCACCTAATCCGCAAGTATTAAGACATGGATCAACGCATTTATTTTTGACACATGCTTTATTTTGTGGGCAATCTGTGTTTAATAGACATTCTGGTCTACAACCAAAATAGGGATCGCCCGTGTATCCAGGTAGACAGGTACACTCGCCATCATTGCATTTAGTGTTAGAACCACATGGCGAAGGGTTACAAAGATCGTACTCGACTTTTTCTGAAAACAATTTTAAGATGAGATATTTCTAAAGGACTGTAAAATGTGTAGAAAAAGTAATATCATTTTTATATAAAAATAGTTTTCTATAAATTTTGATTTCTTATAAAAATATTTACCTTCGTTTAATGGAATTGGAAGACATTGCACGAAAGGATCTCCATTAAATTGATCAGCACAGCTACATTGCGCGATGTGATTGAATACAGAACATTTAGCATTCAGACCGCACGCTCCGGAACATGGATCCCGACATTTCTCATTAATACAAGCTTGATTACTGGGGCACTCTGAATTGATTGTGCATTCTGGTCGACAATTAGGAGGGTTACCGATGTAGCCAGATTGGCAAGCGCATGAAACTGTTCCTATATTTCGACACTCTGCATAGAGACCACATGGTGAAGGTAAGCAAGGGTCAGAGTTTGGTAAGTCTGGTGGTTGAGACACTACAAAAAATATACATATACATATTAATTATGTTTAATAATTATTTTATAATTATATCAACACGATAACCTATTATATTTCCTGTGTACCTTTAATTGGGAAACATCTCGTGAAAGGATTTCCAGTTAATCCCGTCTTGCACACACAAATCGGACTGTGATTAATCACGTTGCAATTTGCATTATCTCCACAACTTCCTATGCAAGGATCGGAGCATTTCTGGTTCACGCAAGCTAAATTTGGTGGACATTCTGAGCTTACGATACATTCTGGACGACAGTTCGGTGGTGAACCAACAAATGTAGGCAAGCAAGAACAGACTGCTTGTCTTTGTATTTCTTTACATTGACTATTTGCACCACACGGTGACGGGCTACAAGGATTTGTTTCTACAATTTGAGCTGGAAATGCAAAAATTATGTAATTTTTTATCAAATACAATATTAATATACGTTTGTAGAACTCTATTTCATTGACACAAGGCAAATGAAATTGAGCTCTTATATTAAAAATTGAATAAATTTACTAACATAATTCATATTTTATTCCCATGATTGATTTTAGCATATCTTAAACAAGTTACTTTTTGGTTATTGTTTATGAAACAAAAAGTTACACTTACGTTCTTGTAGTATACTACAATGATTAAATGGATTTCCAGTATAACCCGTTTGACAAATACAGTTCGGCATGTGGTTATTGACTTGGCAAAAAGCATTAATTCCACAAGTACCGGGACAAGGGTCGATACATTTCATTCGAGAACAAGCTTTGTTAAGAGGGCAGTCAGAATTGACTACGCATTCAGGTCGACAACCTTCGTATGGATTTCCAAAATATCCCTCCAAACACTGACAAGCTCCTACACCTCTTTGTTCTCTACATACAGCATTCGAGCCGCATGGACTTGGACTGCACGGATTCAATATTTCACTCGGTACAAAAGCTATTGCATTGCATTGTGAAAATGGATCACCAGTATATCCAATTTGACATATACACATAGGTGAGTGACTGACTACTCTACATTCCGTGTTTGCTCCGCAAGTTCCTACGCAAGGGTCAGCACATTTTTGATTTAGGCAAGCTAAGTTATAATCACATTCACTATTGCTAATACATTCTGGTCTACAATTCGGCGGAGTTCCTCGATAGCCTGTTAAACATGCACAAACGGGACCTTCTCCGCTTATTCTGCACGTTGAATGTGAACCACATGGAGATGGCTCGCAAGGATCGACTTGTGCTATAGGTTGCACTAAAATAGAAATAAATATTATTAAATATTTTAAACTTTCGCGATTTATATTATTATAACAAATAAAATAAAAAAGTATTATTACGATTAATTATCGCGATAAGACCCCGTATATAAAATATGATAAATACGATTAAATTTTTAAAATATAAGTATTAAATTACTCATTTAGAATAAATACTACTTACCGATTATAGAGCATTTAATAAAAGGATCACCCGTGAATGAAGGCGGGCACGAACAGATTGGATTATGATTTATAACGTCACACACTGCTGCAACCCCGCAGGCTCCAACACAAGGGTCTATACATTTTTGATTTTGACAAGCTTCTTTTAAAGAACATTCGAGGCTAACCACACATTCAGGTCTACAAGTGGGGGGACTACTACGATACCCTGGCAGGCATGAACAAACTGCTTGACCTTGCGACTGGTGGCATTGACTATTTGGTCCACACGGTGATGGATTACATGGATTGACGTTTATTACTAAAATACAAAAAAAATGTCAAAAATACTAAAAACAAAAAAAAAATACTATATGTAAATAATAAGACATTCTGTACCTGTAGCCGGTCGACATTCAACAAACGCATTGCCGCTCATACCCTTTGGACAAGTGCACATAGGAATATGGTTGTTCACGTCACAAATGGCGTTTACACCGCAAGTTCCAATACACGGATTTATACATTTGTTATTCTGGCAGCCTTTATCTTGAGGGCAATCTGAGTTATATACACATTCTGGTCGACAACCAAGATATGGATCACCGTGATAGTCCAATAAGCAAGAACAGGCACCATCTTGGCACCTTGTATTAGGTCCACAAGGACTTGGATTACAGGGATCAATCGGTTTCGTTTGAGGTAAATCTGTTTAACAAGATTTTATAAAACACATTGAATTTAATCCATTTAAATATTTACTTCTTTATAATTGAATATAACGAATTTATTATTTATAATATATATAATATTTGTTCCATTTAATAACTACTAAATTAATTTATGAAATTATAAATCAAAAGTATTAAATCGTCAATGACAAAATATAAATATAAAATATATACCTTCTAATGGTGTTTGTTTGCATTCACGGAACGGATCACCAGTAAATCCTTCAGAACACAAACACACTGGTATATGATTATGTACAAAGCAGTTTGCATAAATTCCACATGCACCTTCACAGGGGTTTCGACATTTTTCAGCTACGCATGCCTGGTTGCTTTGACAATCGGAATGTATTACACATTCAGGTTTACAAAAAGGTGGTGACCCAGTGTAAGAGGGCAGGCATGAACAAGATGCCAAACCATCATTGTTTCGACATTCAGCATACATACCACAAGGTGATGGAATGCAAGGATTCGTCGATGTTATTGTTGTAACAGATATTTCTAGAAAATAAAATATCGATGAATAACTGAGTCTTCATACAAATATATAAATTTAAAATAACGAATAAACAGAACTTACGCATTACTTGTGAACACATTGTAAAAGGATTTCCAAAAAATCCTGGACGGCATGAGCATACTGGACTGTGGTTTATTACTTTACAATCTGAATTTTTACCACAGGGTTTAGGGCAAGGATTAATACATCTGTTGTTAACACATGCTCTATTTGACTTGCATTCTGAATTCACGATACATTCTGGTTTACAGTTTGGTGGTGTTCCAATATAATTGTTCAAACAGGAACATACTGGTTGATTATTTAATTCTTTGCAAATAGCATTCGCTCCACAAGGCGACGGATTACAAACATTAATCACTGTTACATCTTTTTCTGAAGGAAATATCATAAATTATTGAGATATAAAATAGTAAATTTCAGGGTCTAGGTGATTACATTTACAATTAAGACAACTTACCACGTAAAATAGAACACATCGATAAAGGATTTCCGGTGTAACCCGTTTTACAATTACATGTAGGTTTATGATTTGCGACGTAACAATCAGCATTATAGCCACAAACTCCGGGGCAAGGATCAGTACACTTGTTTCTGTTACAAGCTAAGACCAAAGGACAATCAGAATCGACTAAGCATTCTGGTCTGCAACCTTGATATGGATCACCAAAATAATCCGGAAGGCATGTGCACGATCCGGCGTTTCCTTGTACTTTACAATCAGCATTGGCACCGCAAGGCGATGGTTCACATGGATTAAGATATTCAAATTTGGATGGAGCTGAAATATCATTTTAATTAGATGAATACACTTACCCAGATATATTCAGTCACCGTAGAAGCACTTCCTTCTTCCTAAGCGTTAGTCGAAGCTTACTGGGCTCGGCGACGTTTAGTGACCTCTCTAATCCGATGACGGCATTTCTATTTAGCCGCCCTTCAAAAAGCGGCCGCCTCAGCGAACGGCCTAAGCTTACTGTAAGTGCTTTGTTATCTCCGCGTGCTCCAATCATAAGCAAGGCATTAATTTCACAAAATAAGTTATTAAATAGGTTACGTCCCTTATTTTCTGAAAGCACTTAAGAAATCTAAACGATTATAAATAAATCTCAACCTTCCATTTCCGAATGTTTGTGTTTAATTTCAAAGCGTTTAAATGAAGACTGCATAGATGATATTGCCCAAGACTGATCGGTGGGCATGGTCACCGACCAGCTATCAAGGCTCCATATCCATACAGCTCCATTACAAATTAGTAAACCGTGTAAGGCGTGACCGTAAATTATTATTTAAAAATATTTTTAAGCACACAATTTATAGCATGAATTATCACGCTTTGCTAAGCCGATTGTTAAACGCACTTTTATTTGGCCATGATTTCGCATTAATGTTAATGATTTTACTCTTAGACATATATACCTTCGATTTACAAATTTTCATAACTGTTGTTATTGAATGGCACTTTTTTTACAATTGTTTATAGATTTAAAATAAAATAACAACTTAATTTTTTAAAGTTATTTAAGTTAATAATCTTACCTTTTGGTCGCGAACAACCTTGGAAAGGATCACCTTCAAAGCCCAGTTCACATGCACAAGTTGCGCGATGATCTACCACGGTGCAGATGGCACCAGAGCCGCAAGCATCCACGCAGGGATTTTTGCACTTCTGAGCTACACACGCCAAAACTGCCGGACACTCTGCGCTTATTGTGCATTCGGGGCGACAATTTGGAGGAGATCCAATATAGTTTGGTTGACAACTACACGCTGGCATGTCTCCAGTTTTAATACATATCGAGTTTGGTCCACACGGAGATGGCTCACAAGGATCTATCGGGGCCAATGAAATTGCTGCAAAATAGGAAAAAATTATATAATATAATAAAATTACTTATAAATTACTTCAAATTTTATCATTAATTATGTTGTTTTTACCTGGAGAGGGGTAGCAATAAGTAAACGGATCGCCAGTAAATCCATCATTACATGTACAGATAGGGCTATGTGCCACTACTTGGCAGCGAGCGCCGCGGCCACACGCGCCTTCGCATGGATCGCGACACCGTCGGTCCACACAAGCCATTTGAAGCTTACATTCAGAACTAACTAAGCATTCGGGTCGACATGACGGTGGAGATCCTATGTGTCCGGCTCTACACGAGCACGCAGCTGCACCGTTAACACTTACTGTGCATTCGCTGTAAGGGCCACATGGTGACGGGCTACATGGCGACTTGGGTTTTTCTGTAAAAATTGTTAATTAATAAAAAAAAAACATAATACATATTTATAAAAATTGAACGAATGAATGAAACATACTTTATTGTACTCCAGGAAATACAAAAAAAAATTATATGAGACCAAATACATAGTATACACTCGGCGTTCCAAGCGCTAAAAGAGCGATCTATAGAATGTATATATACTAAAGAAAAAGTTATTGGTATATCTATTACAAATAATTATTTTAATCAATAAAATAATTGTTCTGACTATTCAAATATAAGACTTCCTAGAGAAAAATTCGTTTCTTACTAGTATTAAAATAATAGGGTGTTTAAAATATAAATTATTTCAGAATATTATTTTAAGAAATAAGGAGAGTAAGGAACATATATATTCTTACCTTGTTGAACAATTTCTGTGCAAAACGTAAACGGATCTCCTGATGTATTCGGTGGACAAGTACAAGAAGGTATGTGATTATAGACAGAACAAGTCGCTCCCGTGCCACAAGCACCTGGACATGGATCTACACATTTTCCACCGTGGCAAGCCCGCGTTGGTGAACATTCCCCATTTGTCGAACATTCCAGTCGACAACCTGTATACGGATCACCGAAATAACCTAAAGCACATGAACACGCACCCGCCTCACATATAGCATTGCTACCACACGGTGATGGATTACATGGATCCGACGCAGGAGTAGGTGTTACTGCAAAATAGAAATCGTTAGATTACTCGACACATCCATCATAATAAAATCTATTTAGCTTTATTTGACCACAAAATATGATTTTAAATATTTTATTTTCAGATTGCTTACCTAATATCTCAGTGCATTGAATAAATGGATCTCCAGAGAAACCTGATGGACAACTGCAAATAGGTATATGATCTTGAACTCTACAATCTGCTTTAAAACCGCAAGAACCTTCACATGGGTTTGTGCATTTTTCTGCAATACACGCTTGCTGTGATGGACAATCAGTATTTACAAGGCATTCTGGCCGACAATTTGGAGGAGCTCCGATGTAGCCAATCATACAGGAACATGATGGGTTACCATTAACTGACCGGCATTCACTGTACGGTCCGCAAGGACTCGGTTGACATGGTTGTAGAGGTTTCTCTCTATCTAATACGGAATATTGCACCTCACGACACATAGTAAATGGATCACCGGTTGTTCCAGCAGGACAACTACATAAGGGACTGTGATTAACAACTTGACAATGCGCGCCTAAACCACAAGTTCCTCTACAAGGATCGGCGCATTTTAATTTATGGCAGGCTCGATCTGACGGACATTCACTACTAACCGTGCATTCGGGCCGACAGTCAGGTGGAGCTCCTCTATATTCTGGAAGGCATTCACATGATGCTAATTCACCATTTTCTCTACATATACTATTAGGACCACACGGTGATGGTTGACATGGTCTTATATCGAGTACGGGTTCTTTTTTGACGCATTGTACAAATGGATTTCCTGTATAACCTTTTACGCAAGCACACGTTGGAACATGATTGACAACTGTGCATTCAGCAAATGTCCCACATATTCCTGGGCAAGGATCTGAGCATTTGTTTCTTATGCAAGCTTTGTCAGCAGAACAGTCTGAACTTAGAACACATTCGGGTCGGCAACCTTCGTATGGATTTCCTTGGTATCCTTCTAGGCAAGAGCATGCCCCAGCACCATCTCTTTGACTACATACTGCATTAGCTCCACAGGGAGATGGATCACATGGTGTAATAATATTATCTACAAGAAATACAAAACAAAAATTATAAAAAACCAAAAAATATTAAGAATATTTTTATAATAACTACAATAAATACAAATATTCTATACCTTCTAAGGGTACACACTGCAAGAAAGGATTTCCAGTATATTTTTCTTTGCAAAGACAAGAAACGGTATGACTGACGATGATACAGTCAGAATTGACTCCACAAGAACCAGGACAAGGGTCTATACATTTATTTCTTACACATGCTTGATTAGAAGGACAGTCAGGATTAATGACACATTCTGGTCGACAATTTGGTGGTTGTCCAACGTAATCATCTACACATCGACAATTAGCCTTGCCATTTCGTTCCATACATAAAGCGTTCGGTCCACATGGTGAAGGATTACAAGCATCTACTGGTTCCGGAAGTATAGCTACGATGTCATAACAACTTTTAAATGGATCTCCAGTTTGCCCTGGATTACAACTACAAATAGGGCTGTGATTTATAACTTCGCAACGGGCTGATATTCCACACGCATTAATACAAGGATTAATACATTTTTGATTAACGCATGCTTTTGTTGAAGGGCATTCCGAACTGACTACACACTCCGGTCTGCATGCAGGAGGTGAACCTGTGAATCCTTCTATGCAAGCACAAACAGCCGTGTTATCTTTCGTCCTACATATACTATTTGGTCCACATGGTGATGGATGACATGGATCTTTAGGTAATGCTTTTTCCTTTTCCATAGGTTGACAATGTATAAACGGATTACCAGTATAATCAGCAATACAAGAACAGCTGGGTATATGGTTTATTACATCACATTTAGCATTTTGGCCACAGACTCCAGGACAAGGATCGAGGCATTTATTTCTGAAACAAGCTTTGTCTCTAGGGCATTCTTGGCTTCCGGTACATTCAGGTCTACATGATTCATAAGGATTTCCACTGTAATTCGGTAAACATGTACAGAAACCATTTTCACACTGCGCGTTTGGACCACATGGTGATGGGTTACAGGGGTCCGATGGAATAGGTGTCGTGGGAGCTGCAATTAATACATTTGAAATGAACGAAATTTTCAAAAGAAATTAAAAGTAATACATATCAAAGAGAACACGATACCTTCAGTAATTTGTGTACATCTAGAAAATGGATCTCCAGTAAATCCTTCATTACAAACACATACGGCAACATGATTTAATACATGACAATTCGCTTCAACACCACACGAGCCGGGGCAGGGATCTTCACACTTTTGTCTGACGCAAGCTAAAGATGCTGGACATTCAGAATTTATTGCACATTCTGGTCTACATGACGGCGGTGATCCTATGTAACCAGGTAAGCAGGAGCACGCCGGCCCGCTAGCTAATAATTGACAACGTGAGTGTGGCCCACAAGGTGATGGAGTACATGATGGTGGTCGTTCTGTAGTCGGTGGGATTGCTGTAAATAAATATGTTGATTTATTAATTTATCAAACGACCTCATATCGTATTAAAATGTTTTAATGACTTAAAACCTACTATAGCATTGCGTAAACGGATCTCCTGTCATTCCAGCTGGACATGTACATATTGGATTATGATTTTTCACAAGACAGTGAGCACGGAGGCCACATGTATTTGGACAAGGGTCATCACATTTTTGATTAATACAAGCTTTAGACGTATCACATTCACTATTAACAACACATTGAGGTCGACACGACGGTGGCGATCCTACATAATTTGGTAAGCAAGAACACACTGCTTGCATATTGACCTGCCTGCATTGACTATTAGGACCACAGGGTGTAGGTTCACATGGATTTTGTACTGGAGTAGCTGAAATATATACAAAAAAACATATTAATTACTCATTTTAATAATATGAAAACACATTATTTATCGACGAAAACTTACGTTCTAGAACTATTTCCCTGCACTGGAAAAATGGATCTCCAGTGAATCCTGGAGGACATGAACAAATAGGAACATGTTTCTCGACAGTACATTGAGCCAACTGACCACACGTTCTAGGACAAGGGTCTATACACTTAAATCGTGTGCACGCTAAGTTGTAAGCACAGTCATCATTGTTTTCACATTCTCTTCGACATCCATTTGACCCGTATGGATCACCTTCATAACCTTCTGAACAGAAACAGGCGCCGGCACCATTATACTCACGACACTCTGCATTAGGACCGCATGGCGATGGAGTGCACGGACTGGAAGTTGGTGTCATCTCGGTGGCTAAAAATAATGGACAAAATTAATTAAATTTATACGAGAATACACCTACACGTGTCTATAAATATAACTTAACTTTTACGACTATAGATGTACAGTAACAAAACTACATTAAATAAAATTATACTTACAGGATATGACTATTTGTGTACATAAATTGGAGGCATCGCCAGTGAATCCTTGTTGACATGAGCATATTGGTTTATGATTTACTGTTAAACAAAGTGCGTTTAACCCACACGCGCCTTGACAAGGATCTTTACATCTTTCGTTCAAACAAGCAGCATTACTAGGACATTCAGCATCAATCGTACATTCTGGCCTGCAATTCGGTACTCGGCCTATGTAGTTAGCTAGACAAGAACAAGCCGCTTGATCTCCGATAACACGACATTCGGAATTTGGTCCGCAGGGCGAAGGAACACATGGGTTTGTTTGTACAGTTCCTACAATAAAATGTTTATTAATTTCCAGAATCAATAAAATTATATATGTATATCTTTAAAAAGTGTTTTTGTGCATAATGTTTTGTAAATACTAAATACTTACTTTCTTCAGGGCTACATTTAGTAAATGGATCACCAGTAAAACCTGATGTACAACTACAAATAGGATTGTGTGTGACAACTTGACAACGTGCGTTAAGTCCGCATGTGTTTGGACAAGGATCTACGCATTTCTTATTGACACATGCTTTGTCTTGCGGACACTCAGAACTGACAATACATTCAGGTCGACAAGACGGTGGAGTTCCAATGTAACCGATTTCGCAAGTGCAGACGCTGTGACCGTTTACCGCGCGACAGAGGCTGTTTGGTCCGCATGGTGAAGGTTGGCAAGGATCCAACTGAGGTTCTTCCACACCTGGTAAAACTAAAATAAAAACGTTTGTTTAAATTAAGTAATAAAGGGCTGTTAATTCATTTGAAAATTTACATTCGTTTAAGTAAATTCACAGAATATTATCATAACAGTATTTGATAAAATTAATGTAATCTACCTACATAGTTCACATTTTATTGTTTACAGATTATACCAATTCTAAATACAGAATTTAATAAACATTTTGAATAAAATATAATCTCCAAAACAAGATTTAACCTAAATAAACAAGCTGTCAATTGTTATGCGAACATAAAAAATGTAATATATATACATTTTAAACGCATAAAAATACAAAAAAATATTCGTTCAAATATTGTTTTATCCATAAATTATTAAAAAAAACTTACTTTCTAATTCACACTTTGTTAAAGGATTTCCTGAGTATCCATAAAGACAGGTACACGTTGGTGAATGGTTTACAGTTCTACACTCAGCATTAATTCCACATGATCCTGGACATGGATCTTTACATCTGTTGTTAGAGCAGGCCTTATTGCGATCACAGTCCGAATTCGAAACACATTCTGGACGACAACCTGTGTATGGGTCTCCGAAATATTCTGGCAAACAGGAACAAGAACCCACTCCGTTTCGTTCCTTACATAATGCGTTGGCACCACAAGGGGATGGATTGCATGGATTCGGAGGCGGTTCTGGCGTATCTATTATACATATAAACGAATTAGTATAATAAAAAAAATAGAGGCAAAAATGACAAACATATAATTATCCTAAAACTTACATTCAATGTATGAACATCCACTGAATGGGTCACCTGTGTGTCCCGGCAAACAGTTACATAAGGCTACATGATTCGCTACAGTACATTCGGCGTTAAAGCCGCAAGAACCCGGGCAAGGATCTACACATTTTTCATTTTGGCATGCAAGATTACCAGGGCATTCCGCATTGATAGAACATTCAGGTCTACAGTTGGGTGCGATACCAATGAAATTTGGTAAGCAAGAACATGCAGGCGCTTCTCCGACTACTTTACACTGAGAATATGGACCGCATGGTGATGGTATACATGGATTTCCTTTAGGTCCCATAAAGATAGGCTCTAAGAAAGAAAGTATATTGCATTAAGAATAATAAAATAGAAAAAGATTCGATAGTCAAGAAATAAAAGAAAATAGAAAATATAATAATCAAATCATGCATCAAGTTGAGGATATAAAAATCAATAAACATATTTCAAACACGTTTGTTCATATTATTTATATTTATTTTTTTATTTTGTATTGTTTGTATTATAACATTCTTACTTGGTTCTAATTGACAAACTACGAATGGGTCACCAGTAAATCCTGCTTTACAAGTACAAATAGGATTATGGTTTATAGCTTGACATCGGGCGTTAACTCCACATGTTCCCGGACATGGATCTCTGCACTTTTGTTTTATACACGCTTGATGCTGGGGACAATCAGTACTAATAACGCATTCCGGTCGACACGTTGGAGGTGATCCCACATAACCTTCCTGACAAGAACAGACCCCGTGACCGTTGAACTCTTTACAATTGCTGTAGGGTCCGCAAGGCGATGGCGTGCAAGGATTGAAGTCTTGCAACGTGGCTACAATATAATATTAAATTAATTACATTATTTCACTTGGATATTATGAATTGTTATAATATATATGATATTACTAACGTTGCCTTTGAGGATGACATGATACTACAGGATTTCCGTCGTAACCATCAATACACAAACAAACGGGATTATGATGAGCAAC
This sequence comes from Hypolimnas misippus, assembly GCA_037950945.1. NCBI lineage: Eukaryota > Metazoa > Arthropoda > Insecta > Lepidoptera > Nymphalidae > Hypolimnas > Hypolimnas misippus. Next base: position 7,913,204 of record JBBEEQ010000024.1, read on the forward strand.
GCTGCATATTGCATTTACTCCACATGCCCCTTGGCAAGGATTTACGCATTTGTTATTTGAACACGCCTTTTCTAAAGAACAGTCATTGTTTGTAACGCACTCAGGACGACATCCAAGATAAGGATCTCCAAAATAACCCGGTAAACAGGTACAAGCGCCGGCATTATTCCTCTCTGTGCATTGTGCGTTTGGTCCACACGGGGATGGATTACAAGGATTTGTCTCATCTTCACTTGGTACTGTTACTGTTTAAACAAAACGCCACATTAGAAAATGAAAAAAAAAACGATTTTTATTATATTGTAGCCAAACAAATATTTTACCTATAAAATAACATCCACTGAAAGGATCACCCGTATAACTTTCACGGCAATGGCACACTGCTTTATGCGCAATTACAATACAATTCGTGTTTGAGCCACAAGATCCGTCGCATGGGGTTGTACATTTCTCACGAATACAAGCAAGATTACTGGGACATTCTTCATCGTAAATGCATTCTGGACGGCAATGAGGCGCTCTACCAATATAACCAGATTTACAAGAACAAGCTGGAGTTTCACCTACTACGCGACATTGAGAATTTGGCCCACATGGTGTGGGTATACAGGGATTGCCGGACGGTTTTGGTTCGGGTCCTAAAATAAATTCGATTGCTTTATGACTCATAAAGATGTTATTTAACATAATAATTTTTTTTAGTTATCGATTTTTAAATTAAATGATAAAATAAATAATAACTTACTAATTTCATAGGCACAACTAATAAATGGATCACCGACGTAATTTTGAGGACAACTACATAAAGCATTATGGTTGACGACAGTACATTTTGCATTAGCACCGCACGCTCCGATACAAGGATCACTGCATTTTTGATTTATACATGCCCTGTTTGGCATGCAGTCACTACTGACCATACATTCGGGGCGGCAATTAGGAGGGGAACCAAAATATTCTTTTTGGCATGAACAAATAGCGTGTCCCCTGTTAGCATGACATTCACTGTAAGGCCCACATGGTGAAGGTAAGCATGGATCAGTAGGTTTTTCAATAGGGGCTAAAAGAAAAAAATATTTTTTTGAATATAAAATGCTACAAATATTCATATGAAATATACTAGAATGTTTTAATTCTTACTTGTGTAACAGGATGTGAATGGGTTGCCTTCGTAGCCAGACAGGCAAGCACAGGACGGAGCGTGATTATTAACGCGGCACTCTGCATTCATACCACATACACCTGGACATGGGTCTTTGCATTTGTTATTAATACAAGCTCTATCTTTCGGACAGTCAGAGTTTAAAACGCATTCCGGTCTGCACTCAATATAAGGATCTCCATAATAGTCAGGAAGACATGAACAAGATCCGATACCGTGTCTCTCTTTGCAAACAGCGTTCACTCCACATGGAGATCGAGAACAAGGATTTTCAAATTGCGGTTCAATAGCTAAAAAAACGTAATATTAAAATAAATGAGAATAAAGTAGCTCCTTATATACACTATATATATTAGGTATAACTTACTAGGAGCTATTGAACATCCAGAGAAGGGATCACCCGTATAGCCTTGTTCGCAAGTACATATAGGTATGTGTTTGACAACATTACAAGTTGCATGAAAACCGCAAGAACCTGGACAGGGATCATTGCACTTTCCAGAAATACATGCTAAGTTTCCTGGACATTCGACATTCATAACGCATTCTGGTCGGCAATTTGGAGGACGTCCCATATAATTATTTAAGCAAGAACATACTGGAATTCCGTTTAAATCGCGGCATTGCGAATGCGGACCACACGGATTAGGTAAACAAACATCGATTGGAGTCATTTTTTCTGAAATTTAATTATTTATATAGTATATCAACGTATTAATATGCTTTTTAAGAAATAAAAAATTGTAAAACTTACTGTCTTCTAAAGAGCATCTCACAAACGGATCACCAGTATAGTCACTCCCACAACTGCAGATTGGGTTGTGGTTAACAACTTGACATTCGGCATTAATCCCGCACGTACCAGGGCATGGATCTTGACATTTATTATTTATACACGCTTTACTTGGACGACAGTCAGAACTTACGATACATTCGGGCCGACAATTTGGCGGAGAACCGACACACATATCAAGACACGTACAAACCGCGTGGCCATTAAACGAACGACATTTACTGTAAGGGCCACAAGGTGAAGGGTGGCACGGATCGATCGGTCCCGGAAGAGCTGTTGTGTAAGAAAAGATATAAAAGATTGTTTATAGAATGAAATAAAGTATAAGATATAAAGAAAAAGAGAGAGAGGCTTACTTATAGTAGGAGTACATGCATGCAGAGGATTTCCATTATATCCAGATAAACAATAACAAGAAGGTGCATGATTTGTGACTCTACATTCAGCGTTTTGTCCACATGTACCCGGGCATGGGTCCACACACTTATTATTGAAACACGTTCTGTCAATAGCACAGTCTGTGTTCATTACACATTCAGGTCTACAACCTAGATAGGGATCTCCATAAAAGTCGTTAATACAAGTACAGGAACCAGCACCATTTTTTTCTTTACAAAGAGCATTAGATCCACAAGGTGATGGGTTGCAAGGATGCCGAGATACGTCTCTAGGAGCTGAAATTGGGTTTTGGTTGACACATTTGTTGCAAATTTCTACAGTCTCATGCAGGAAAATATAAGCTACCATGCAAAAAAAATCAAACTACAACTAATACAACTACACTTACTTTCGTCGGGGCTGCAACCAGAGAAAGGATCTCCTGAATAACCATTGTCACACGAGCATATTGGCTGATGATTTTGTACCACACATCGGGCATTAAGTCCACAGGAACCGACGCAAGGATTAACACAGGTACCACTCAAGCAAGCAAGAGCAAGTGGACAGTCCTGATTTATCAAACACTGGGGTCGACAGGCGGGAGGAGCGCCTAATGTACCCGGCTCGCATGCGCATACCGGCCGGCCAGCCTCGCTTCGGCAAGTTGAATGAGGCCCGCAAGGTGAAGGCAAGCAGGGATCTGGAGCTGGCTGCGTTATGCCTAAGAAATTAATTTACCTTAAAAGTATTTCCTTTTTTAAATAAAAGAACAACAAATTAATTTTAATTTTATCTTAACGAGAAATATCATCGGTTTGTTTTTCTCTATTGCTATGATTAAAGAGCGAATAATAGTCTCTTACAGCATAAACGCAAGTGTGTTAATTTTAGTTACCTACTATTATGTTAAAAAAAACCAAATGTTCGGTATTTAGTATTACTTCGTGATATATTATGAATCCATAGTTTTTTTTTAGAATTTTATAATATCCATAATATTATAAAAATTCTTGAAGACTCAAATCGATTAATTTGTATAATCATAGGTTATAAAAAATGTCTTACTCTTTTTGTAACATCGTATGAAAGGATCCCCTTCGGGAAAACTTTCTGGGCACATACAAATCGGATTGTGACCGACGACGTGACAACGCGCATCCAGACCGCAGCTGTGAATGCACGGATCTCTGCATTTTTGGTTTATGCAAGCTTTATTCGTAGGGCAGTCCGAGTTCACAGCGCACTCGGGGCGACAGGCCGGAGGAGCGCCGAGGTAACCGGCGCGGCACGAGCACGCCGCGCGGTCGCTGACCACATGACACTCACTGTTCGGACCGCAGGGCGAAGGTTCGCACGGTTTGATAGGTGTCGCTGTATGAAGAAAGATAGTACTGGTCTTTGTGGCAATATACAGGTGTCAACTCGATATTTAAAAGTAAAAAAAAAACTTAATAATTATTTTTCCCAAATGAAGGCATCATTACATTATACTGTACGAGCCTACAAGATCCAACGTTTTAATAAAAAAAAAAAATTTCTTTTTTTTTTTAATAAATATTTAGATTCATAATGCTTTGTATATGTAAAATTTAAAACGCTTTGAATTTAAAACGAGTAAAAGTTTTCTTGAAAATCATTGAGATAAATGTATATTTATATTTTACTGTCGAATATTTTTAGTTGGAAATATAGAAAATAATACTTACGGACTGTATAACTTCGACGACAAGAAGAGAACGGGTCGCCTTCATATCCCTTAAAGCACGTGCAGACAGGAACATGATTTGTAACAATGCACTCTGCGTTAACGCCACATAAGTCTTTGCAAGGGTCTCTGCAGTGATTGGACAAACAGGCTAAATGATTCGGACAGTCCGAATTATGAGTACATTCAGGTCGACAACCACCAGCGTAAGGATTTCCAATATTAGGTGGAATACAGGAACACCTGGCTGCGTTATTTGTAACAGTACAAACTGTATTTTCACCACATGGCGATGGGTTACAGGGCGAAACAGTTTCATCTTTTGAAACTCCAATACAACCAATGAAGGCATCGCCTTTGTATCCTTCTAAGCAGCTACATAATGGTGTATGATTTACCACGTTACATATAGCGTTATTGCCACAGGCACCGATACATGGGTCTGAACATTTCTCATTTATACAAGCTTGGTTTGATGGACACTCCTGGCTTATGATGCATTCTGGCCTACAATATGGCGGCGATCCTGAGTAATTTGGTTGACAAGAACATACGGGATGGTTAGATTTTATCTCACAAACTGAATTAGGTCCGCATGGTGATGGCAGGCACGGATTTTTTTCATTTGGTCCGCTTTCAACGAATGCTGTGCAAATAGTGAAAGGATCGCCAGTTTCTCCCGGTCCACAACTGCATATTGGGTTGTGATTAACTACAACACAGTGAGCACCAATTCCACAACTACCATGACACGGATCAACACATCTTTGATTGACACAAGTTTCTTTTTGTGGACAGTCCGAATTACTAACACATTCTGGTTGACACATTGGTGGAACACCTTGGAAGTTTGGCAAACACGAACAAACTGCGAACCCAGACGGCGATACCAGACAACGGCTGTATGGTCCACATGGTGATGGGTCGCATATAGACAAAGTCGGTATTGTAACAGGATTATCTTGGCATCGAATATAAGGATCGCCAGTCTGACCTGACGCGCAATAGCATATAGCATGATGGTTAACAGTTTCACATAATGCTCCAATTCCACATACATTTTTACAAGGATTTTCACACCTATTATTTATACAAGCTTGTTTTGAAGAACAATCACTATTGACGACACATTCGGGTCTACATGAAAGATAAGGGTTTCCAAAGAAACCAGGTACACATGTACAAGTGAGAGCATTGTTTATATTTTGACAAACAGCATTAGGTCCGCAGCGAATATTATCACAAGTTTCAGTGAGCACAGCTAAAAAAAAATATTTTTTGTTAGTAAGGAAATTTCGTAAAAGAAATAAATCAAGAAATGAAAGAAATAACTTACGTTGTGTTGTAAATTTACAATGTTCATAAGGGTTTCCTTCAAAACCATGTTTGCATTGACAAATCGGATCATGATTATATACCATTATACATTCAGCATTAACACCACATGATCCTGGACAAGGATCTACGCATTTGTTTTTCAAGCAAAACTTGTCGAAAGCGCAATCTGAATTTAAAACACACTCAGGTCTACATGCAGGATTATTGATAGCGTTTGGACCGACACACTGATTACAGACGGCAAATTTATCTCCGTAGGTATCACAAAGTGAATTTGGATCACATGGATTAGGCGCACATGGTTGTGTCGTCGAGTTGTCTTGGATAACAATTATAGCTAAAAGAAAAAAATATTATTTTAAGTGAAATTATATTTTTAGTATAATTTTTTGTTCTATGTATATAACATAAAAATACACTTACGTCTGTATATGCATTGAATCAATGGATCTCCTATATATCCATCAGGACACAAACATGAAACGGTATGATCTGAACATAAACAAATTGCATTTATTCCGCAGATATTACTTTGCACACAAGGATCTGTACACTTTCGATTAATACAGGCTTCATTAGGTGAACAGTCTGAATTCATTAAACATTCTGGCTTACATTCTTTTGTTGGATCTCCATAAAAGTCGGGAAGACATGAACACAAAGCCTTATTGCCAACATCTTGACAGATAGCATTAATACCGCACTGTATTTTACTACAGGGTCTATTACTCTTTTGTTCCTCAGGTTGTAAGCAACATACTAAGGGATTGCCTATTAATCCATCTTCACAGACACAAACAGGATGGTGCGATTCCACGTGACACTTAGCGTTCAGACCGCATACGCCCGGACAGGGATCCCGACATGCGTAGCCAATACAAGCCTTATCCAGTGCACATTCGGCATCTATTTCACATTCTCGGGAATGGCACCCCTCAGCACTGTAAGGGTCGCCAGTACTTCCTTCGGTGCAAGTACATAATGCTTGTCCGTCATAATTAATATTGCATAGAGATTGAGGACCACAAGGATTTGGGTTGCAAGGACTTTTTTGAGGTTGACAGCCAATGTAAGGATCTCCAATAAATCCACTTCTACAGAAACACATTTCTCTATTGTTACTAACGTAACAGTCTGCATTATCACCACAATTTCCAGGTTGGCAGAGAATAGGTGGAGGCAAATAAGATTCGTGATTACAAGATTTGTAGGGATTACCTCTTGTATTTTCTGGACAGTAACACGCAGGTGACCTGTTTGGATCGCAACGTGCGCCAATACCACAGGTATTAGGTTCACAAGGATTGCGTGCTTCGATACAACCACGAACTGTATTTGGACTCTCTACATAACCTTGTAAACAGGTACATTTGGAAAATCCGTTTGATAAAACTGTACATTGTGTATTGGGTCCACAGGGTGAAGGGTTACAAGGGTTATTTGGTAGTCGACAAGGTTGCCGAGGAGGATTTCCTTCGTAATTTGGAAGACAGAAACAAGCTGGTTTACTGTCTATAATTCTGCAGCCAGTAAATGGCCCACATGGGTTCGGCTCACATTCATTACCTTCCGGAACTAAAATAAAATTACATTATTAAGCTTTTTTTTTAATTACAAAACCAAACATTAACATTAATTCACCGTAGGGCACCGTATTATAAAATAAAAATTTAAGTGGAAAATGCGAAATTCCACTTAAACATAAAATAAATAATTTAAATTCAAATAAAAATCTACTTTATATATTATAAAGCAATAAATTAATTCAAATACACTTACTACAATTTTTAAATGGATTGCCTGTAAGACCTTTAGGGCAAAAACAGATTGGATTGCCATTATCAATTTCGCAGAGTGCATTTATTCCACATGGATTTGGAGAACAAGGATTTGATGGGGGTTCACAACTTAGCATTGGATTTCCAGTATAGCCGGCTAAACATTTACAAGAGGCTCGGTGATTTAAGACGTCACATATCGCATTGGTTCCACATCTACAGGGCGATTCACATTTTCCATTAATACACGCCTCAGAATTTGAACATTCATTGTCAGATCTACAACCTTGAACTGAAATAATATTTTTAAGATTATAATATACTTTTGTATAGTTATAATACATATGCAATAATTAGTATGTATACACAATGCTATTTTCATTAGATTCAATTTAATTATAATTTATCACGAATAATGCCTTAAAATTATGAAGAACTAGCTTTTGCCTGCGACTTCGTCCGCGTTTTCGTCGTTTTTCGAAAAAAAAAGTAGCGTTTTTCCTTCCTCAGGGTTCAGTGGTTTTGATGTGACATGAGATTAACTATCGTATTTTAGTAGGGAAATATAATATGTCAATCCACAATACTTGATTTCTATGATTTTTTTATTAAATAGGTAATAATGTTAACTTTTTTGAATTAGGGATGAGTGAGAGTATTATAAACGTAAAAGTAAACAAATAGAATGCTCCGAACTGCTAAGCTATCAGGAGTTACACGTGTTATTGTGAGTCAACCATAAAAGATAGACATATGCTGTTGCGGGATATTTTTTAGAAAATTTTATGTAAAATATTTCCGTCATACATCATTTCTATGTAACTTTGACCATACGCGACGCGCGATTAAGGCTGCATACGCGACGGAAGCTTAAAAATTGGAGTAACATCTCACGTTTTCCCAAAATTTTCCTTTACTACTCTGCTCCTTTTGATTATAACGTGATGAAAAGTATACTATAACCTGCCCAGGAGTATAAAGAATAATTGTACTAACTTTCGTTAAAATCCGTCGAGTAGTTTTTGTTTCTATAAGGAACATACAGACAGACAGACAGACAGACAAATTTTACTGATTGCATTTTTGGCATCAGTATCGACCACTAATTACCCCCTGATAGTTATTTTGAAAATATATTTAATGTACAGAATTGACCTCTCTACAAATTTATTATAAGTATAGATTATATCGTCACGAACAAAATTACTTTAAAATATCGAAGAAATTCAAAGTTTAAAGAAATGCTTTGATTTTAGAAAAAAAAAAACAAGTTTATAGGATTTTTATATCTTTACTTATTCATCTTATCTTAATTTTAAGAATGTTGAAGAAATTTTCGTACTTACCTTGATAACATTCTAGGAATGGATTTCCAGTAAAGCCTGCAAAACATTCGCATTGTATTCCATGGTTTGCAGGGAAGCACTCAGCATTGTCGCCACATTTATTTACGGCACACGGATTAATACACACTCTATTTAATCTGTCACATAGCAACTCTGGCGGACAATCTTCATTATATTGACATACTGAATGAGAATCGATAACTAAAACAAAATTTTTAAGTAGTTACAATGTTGACAAGACTTTGTACAAAAATTAGATCCTCACGTTTACTTACCGGGTACGCATCCGATGTATCCATTTCCTTGATATCCTTCCGTGCAGCTACAATCCGAGCCGTGGTTTGTATTTATACAAACAGCGTTTTGTGCGCATGGATTGTGTATAGAACATGGATTTTGGCATGCACCGTTTATACAAGCCTCAGTCAAGTGACAATCTTCATTTCGAGTGCAACCAGCTGAGTAAAAGTGAATAGTGAAAATTATGTATAATACAAAAAAGTGCATTAATATACACATATTTACACGATATATACAAAATTTTATTAAATGTAATATAATTTCTTAGACTACATTAAATATATTACAAAAATATTTTAGAATGGCCCTAACACTTACATGTGCTGGGAGAGCATTTAATAGCCGGATTTCCGTCATATCCAGCTGGACACGAGCACATTGGTCTTTGTTTAACCGGGTGACACTTAGCTTCGATACCACAAACATTGTCAAATTCACAAGGATTTTGACACAATCCCATAAAGCAGGCTTCAGTTTCTATGCAATCTCGATCAGAATGACAAGGTTCTGGTGTTTTGGGTGTCCCGGGTGATTCTATTTTATTATATGTTAAATTCGAAATTAGTATGTTACATTGGAATGTTATAAATTAGTTTATGTACAAGTAATGTAAATTAAAATATAATTTTACACATTTGTCCGATAAAACAACCATGGTACTGATTTTTTGAAAATAATATTTAAAAATAATTGACTGACCTAACAGACACCTACCTATCTAAACTTAAACAACGATTATTATTGATTACTATTGATGGCATTTCTAGCATACCTTTCCCACAGTAGTGTTCGGCTGCACCATCGCAAGCACAAACAGCATCATGGTTCACGACTTTACAGGAAGCATTCTTTGAACACGGGTTCCGCACTTCACACGGGTTCTGGCATACTCCAAGAAAGCAGAACTTGTCGGTGGGACAGTGAATGTTTGATTTACATTGATTATTAATTTGAATGTCAGTAGTAGTCTCAGTCGCTGTCATTTCAAAGTAAGGAGTAGAATCAGTCCAAGCGGGAATGTCGATATCCTTTCTTCGCGATGACAAATTGTCCAAAGATGTGCTCGAAAGTGCTGATAATGTTGATGGATATTGTTTTTCATTAGGCTTGATGTTGATATAGTCTGTTGGTGTCCTAAAGGTAGTCTCTGGTGTATTCTCTGTAGTACTCGCGATATCACTTTCTATTGATGTTGATACATCACCATACGATTTCTTAGTTGAAGTCGACATCGTATCACTTTCACTTGACAACTCATAATCTACTAACTCTGTTGGTTCTGTAGAAAACATAGTATTTGTCAATGTAGTATCAACATCGTCTTTAACGGTAGTAGAGGTTTCGTATTCTAATGCGATCGAGGAAGTTGGAGTTGAATCAAATGTTTTAATTGATTCAGTCGTAAATGTATTTTTATTTAATGTTTGACTATCATCATTCCAATTGATACTTTTTGTACTATCCGTTTTAGTTACATAATAATTATAATATGTGACTCCAAAATCAGCTGTAGTTTGCTTTACATTGTTATTAGTATTATATGTGATCGTAGTAAAACTTTCTTCATTTGTAGAACTAGAATCCGTATTAAGATTTGATGACATTGAAGGCAATGTTGTATAGTATTTTTGAGATGTTATATCTTTTTGTTCCATTGTATGTGTATTAATATAATCATAGACATTGGTTTTTGCTTTGTTTGGTGAATCATGTTCAGAAGACATTTGGACGTCATTCATAAATGTTGTTACTTTAACATCTTCGTTACTTATTGTTGTACTGCCATCTAATGGCAGTGTAGAAGTCATATCTAAACTATTATTTTTATTTATTTTATAATCGTTACTTTCGTTGATAACTGTACTAGGTATAGGGGATTCAGTACTTTCTACGAAAGGACTTGTCGTCAATCCATTTATATCATTATTTAAATTTGATTCTGTTGATTTATTAATTTCGTCGTCAGATTTCCTTGTAGAAGTCGGTTTACTGTTAACCAGTGAATCTTCGTTGTTTAATGCATCTGTAGTATCTATTTCTTTATCGACTTTCCCAGTTGTAGGATATAAGTTAAAAGTTTGCGAAGAAGAAAATATGTTTAGACTTTTGTCTGTTGATGTCATAATGTTTTTGTCCAGATGAACTTGAGTTGTTATATTTTCTTCATTTTTTATGTGTGCCATAATGTCAATTTCCTTAGTGACTGGTATGTTTGTTGTCTCTGTAGATTGGTCATACTCCTTCAGTATTTCTGTCGACTCAGTAGGTGTATTTAATAGCTCTGTATAAGGTTTAGTATTTTGATATGATAAAGTTGTAAAAGTGTTAATATTTGGAATTAAAGTTTCATCTATCTTAGTGTGTGGTAGTTTTAATATTGAATTGGTTGTAAAATAACTATCAGTTGGTACTTGCATAGTGGTTTTAAAGTCAGAATCCTGTTCAGTTATTCTAGAATCGATATTATTTGAAATAAAACTCTCTGAAATATCTGATGTCATTTTAACAAAAGTACTAGTTGAACTTTGAATATTATCTTCAGTTGTTATTTGAGATACCCCTTGAGGCATTAAAATAGTTGTTTCTGTTGAAATATCATTATTTTTAATAATCGTACCATATTCTGAAATAGATGTCGCTGTAGATTCCTTTTGAATGAAATCATTTTTTGTAGGATTTGTACTAGTTTCATAATCTGTTGAGTAAGTACTATGTGTTATGAAAGTGTTTTGTTCCATGTTGCTATTCAATGATAATGATGTTGAAGTATACTTTAACATGTTTGCATTTTCTGTAACGAAATCTTTTTCTTTTGTTATCAATGTCTCTAAATTAAATTGAGACGTGTAATAGTTAGTTGTTGTTTCAGGGTTAAAAGTTTTAGAAGATACGTGTTCCTCATCTATGATAGATGTTGTGAAATCCTGTTTAATTAAATCGTTATTATTATTTTTATCTATTGTATTTAAGTCATGTTCGGTTGTAGATGTGTAAATAGAGTTAATATTGGTTGTATCCGATTCTTCAATTTTATCTTGTGTATGATTTAAATTAATAGTATTTTTAAATGCAGTCTCCGCTGTATCTATGTTGAAACTCAACGTAGTCGTTTCCATATTTTCAGTTTTAGTTAGTGTTGAAGGACTAGTAGGTAACTCAGTTGATGTATAATACGATTTTGGTAGATTTGTACTATTTTTGGTTAACTCTGTAGTTTCACTACCTTCCGTCGTAGAATCCATCACAGGTTTCGAGAGATCACTAGCTGTAAAAGTATTTAGCATAGAATTTTCATCTGTTATTATTTCAGGGCTTGTAGTAACAGTTGATACGAATGTTTCAACTGTTGACGTCGTTTGTAGGAAATCTTCAGAAGCTTTTTGGTACGTGAATACTTGGTTTGTGGTAGATTCTTGTTCTAAATCTGTGTGTGTAACGTGTGTATATGAAATATCAGAACCAATGTTTTTTACTGTTGTTCTAGTAGAATCCATAATCGTATGACCGTAATGTTCATCATAATTTATAGTTGTAGAATATTCGTTTGAAATAGTTGATTTATCGGTATAGAATTTTGTAGTTTCAGTTAAATCTCCTTTCGAGGAAATTTCAGGTGATACTGTAGTTACTTCTGGTACTTTGTTAAACGGTAAATCTAACGGGCTTTCTTTTTTTGTGTACGATGAATCTTTGGGGCTATTAGTGCTTCTTTGCAAAGACGAATCCGTTTCAGTTATTTCTGTAATTTTCTGTTTTATATCATCTAAAGATATTGTTGATACTTCAAACTCTTGAGTTGATGTCTCGATATCAGTTTGAAAAATACTTACGGCTTCTGTAGTAGATTCACTGTGAACTACATCTTTGTTTACGTCATCTTTCATAACTGTTCTTGTTGTTCTTTCTGTAAACACAAAATCTGTACTATCTTTAAATGTGTCCATCGTTATTGTCGATTTTTTTGTATTTAGCTTACTTAATGTGGATGGGGTATTTTCAGAAGAAGAAGCAAGAGTTGTAGGTTTAGTAGTCGTTTGATCGGTTCCTTTTTCTAACTTGCCTGTTTGGTTGTCTCTTGATGACTCAGTTATTTCACTAACATTGTGTTTCTCCATGAAGGATATTGTTGTTGTATATTTGGGTGTGCTACTTATAATCGATATTCCTAAGTTATCCGTATAGTTATTATGTAAATTTCTTTGATTTTCAGGTGTTTTAGTATTTTTATTTTCATGAACTTGTTTTTGCGAGCCACTTGTCTCTGTTCTTTTTAATTGAGGTCTAACAGTGCTTTCTGTATGTATCGTACTGCTGCTTTGTAATAGTTCCTCATAATCTAATGTTGTTTGGAATTCTTTTTCTTGATTTGTAACTATAGTTATATCAGAGTTATCAATTTTAATATACTCAGTAGTATGTAAATTATAAAAATCTGTATTAATTGTGGGTACCTGCGTAGTTATATTATTGATATAATATTGCTCATTATCTGAATTAAGTATACCTTGAATCGTACTTTTATCAAAATTATTAGATTCAGTGGTGAATATAAATGTTTTCTCTGTTTTATCATAATTTGTAGTTTCAATAGTTAAATCTGTAGTAGATGTAAATATTTCGGAATTTGAATCTTCTATTGTGCCGCTTAAGCTTTTTGTTGAACTTTTATTCATAACATTTTCTTTTAAAATGTTTTCTGTTGAAAAAATGTCGTCTAAGGTATTTAAAACTTTGCCGTCAGTGGTAGTGTCAGTATATATATCAATTGGTGTTACGCTGTCATTTTTGTTATTAGTATAGTCTTTTATTTTCATAGTAGTCGAAGTTATGATGTCAGAGTTTGTCTCTGTTAGTGGGACATTTAGAGGTCGATCATCTGTTAATTGGAAAGGAAAATCTTGTTAATTTTTTGTATTTTTATACAATAATACAAAGCACTATTTTATTTAATATTTGAGAACACATTAATAATTAAGATAATTTATTATATAAAGGAATATGGAAAGATATTTCACTAAATACAATATTTTAAGCTCACTAAATAGTAAGTCAAAATAAGTATAGGAAAGTCTAAAGACAAGAAGAAGAAATCAAGTTTAGGCTTAAGAGATGACATCAACTCCATAAGTGAATAAGTAAAGATGAAAATATAAAATAAATATACTTATAAAAGGCCGCTTGTTAAGCCTAAAAAATTTAAGTCATAGTTAACACCTGGCTTTACCACAGATCATGTAAAAGATTCCGTGATACTAATGCTACTCTGAAAAGATAAAGACAATAAATACAATATTGTTTGTCGGGTCTGCCGAGATAACAAAACCAGTATTTTGTGGCGTTTTATCGGACAAAATGGTACGCTGTTCATAGCAATAACCAGTTTATTTGGAGTTAGTTTTGCTATTCACAATATATAGAGTATTCACAGACTTGCCAGCTTTATAGTAGTAGTCTGTGACACACATCACTTAGAAATATAATGAAAGTAAAAAGTTTAGATAAGATCCTGTATGTGGATATTATTAAAATTAAAAATAATAGTTAGCTATGTCATATCAGGCATAAGTTAGCATAGTAATTGAATAATTAGCGTTTTGTGTTTCTTTTTTATTTGTACTTACTTTCCATGCAGGCTCCGGAAAATGGATCACAAGGAACTCCCGGTCGACAATGTGCGCAATTTGAACTTGTTTTTTCCTCTGTTAAAAATAATTTATATTTAATTATATTTAAATAAAAATTAACTTTATTTTTATATGTCTATTTTTATAAAATAATGCATACTTATTAAGCTACAACAATTAAATACTTTTTTAAAATCAAAAATATTTAACGCTTTTCGCTGAGGAGTTAAGTATTTATGGATCAGCAAACCTATCAGTAACACTCAAATACTTGATAGTTTTCAGGATATGAAATCATAGTATGAAGTGAACTAAATGGCAACAAAACTTTTAAAAGAGTTTACCGTTTTGAACAGCAAACTACGTAACTTCGTTTACTTGGATTACATAATTCCAGTTATTTTGATTTTAAAACCAATTACTGAAACGATTATCAAAATTCTATAGGACCAATAGAATATAGTATAAAATATATTTAAAAATATAAAAAAATAAGTAAGCAAATTTGTCAAGCGTCCCCGGCTAATTAAGAACCCTCTCCGTTTTTGGAAATCGGTTAAAAATACTTTCTAAACGACAAAGATCTAAGATTAACTAAATCTATCTATCAATTTCCATGAACAAGTACGTATACTTTGACCTTAAAAATTATATATATATTCTTTATGAACTTCAAAGTCTAACCGTCAACAGTAAAATAAAAGCAAGAAGCGTTGCCATCCAGTGCGTATTTAACTAAAATATATCTGGAATAAGTATAAAGCTAACATCACATCTCTTTGCTTTATTCTCATTATAAGTATATTTTTAAAATTTTTATATATAATGTAAACAATGTACAATTGCAAAAATAAATCTTACCTCGTATACAGACACACCCATCACATTTTGTGTTTGGAAAACTGGCGCAATCCGAAGTAGTTTGACATTGACAGACTGTTAACATAAAAAAGACCATCTGTAATGATTTACATCACAAAATGTATTTTAACTCATTTAATATAATTGATAATTACCACTATTAAAGCATACATAAAGGCATACTGAGACATAGTGTAGGTCTACAAAATGAGATGTCTTATTTAAGAATAACAAACAAATGAAATCTCTGTCTAAAAAACTGCCTATTATGCTACAATTATATAAATCCGATAAATAATATTAGAGATTGTTTACTACCTAATTATTGTTCATTTGTTCCTTCGTCAATACGAGGTGGCGCTGATTTAGTCATAAAAATCTTTACATTACCGCAATCGAGTAATTAGAAAAACTCGCACTAGCCACACACACCTCCGCTTAGAACTTAGAGGTGCAATCGGGTAAAAATGATTTACCATTCGAGCAGACAGGCTGGTGCTGCACGACGGCGCAGTGCTGGCCGCGCGCGCAGGGCCCCCCGCGCGCGCACGGGTCGGCGCAGCGCCCGCTCACGCACGCCAGCCCCGCTGCGCATTGCTCGTGCGCCCCGCACTCTAACGCTGCGAAATCCAACCGATCGTCACCAAGAGAAATCACTTGTGCCTACACTCGTTATTTATACATATTTCAAACGTGTAGTACACGTGTTTAGGTTCACATTTTATTATATCCAGTGGCGCTATATTGTTCAACTATCATATTAATATTCTTTACAAAAAAAATTTACTTTGTAAGCGTTGCGGTTCAAAATAGGCAAAAGAGGAAATGCAACAAAGTTTCTACTGACAGTTTATTATTGTTGCTTATACATATATATAGATCATTCATTTAAGATAATATCATAGAAATAATAAAAATATAATATAAAAATATGATGTAGGTATAAAAGTATAAAATATAAAGGCGTTTGATATTTGCAAACTCTGTCTCGTGGCAGTTTTTTGCATTTTGTATTCGTACCAAAGCACTGAAAGCGTTATAGTTACCCAAGCGCAACCGACACCGATATGTTCAAGTGAAACTTACACATTTATGAATATGTAGTATGTACACAGATAAGAATAACATGCTACCTGATCTAGAAGAGTTCAACTGTTGAGAAAGAGAAATAATCATGCTAGAAAAAAAGTAATAAAGAGAATAGAGAGAGCTGGATGAAGTCATAAAGTATACTATTTCGATTTTCCTGGAATGTGAAGAAACAAATTAATAAGATTCTTTGAAAAGGATAATAAACTAATAATACTGAAATACTTTAACTTTCTGTTAACGCAGAATTACCTTTAATGCAGCCATGCTTTTCATCGTGTATGAATCCACTAGGACAAAACTTGCATACGGGGTGATGATCTTCAACCGAACAAGGGGCGTCACCACAAGCCTCTTTGCATGGATCTTTACATTGGAAGTTTATGCATGCTAAGTTTTGAGGGCATCCGTTATCTCTAAGGCATATTGACACCGTAGGGTGACAATCCTCAACACATACGCATACGGCCCGGTGTTCTACAACATCACATTGTTTTCCTTTTGGACAAATAGACTGTTTAGATGCCAAGCAAGGATTTACACATTTAGAATCTCGGCATGCAGCATTAGACGGACATTGTTCATCTCTTGTACATTCAGCGTGTTCTGGTGCGCAAGTCAGTTCTCCCCTTTCATTAAGAGCAAAACCATTTCTACATACACAAACGGGCTTGTGATTTCGCACTTCACATTTTTGGTTTCTTCGACAATTCTGATAGTCTACACAGGGATTACGACATTCATTCGTCGTCATATCGCACGCCAACTTCGAAGGGCACGGCTTTGTGTCGGAACAAGTGAAAGTAATGTTGACATCGGTAGTGGGCTTGCAAGTGGGATCAAGGCGACAGGACAGTCGCGGCTGGCCCACGTAACACTGCGGGCAGGAGCACTGCGCCCGGTGCATCACGGACACGCACAGCGCGTCCTCTCCACAAACACCGCGGATCGTGCAAGGGTCGACGCAACGTAAGCTCAAACACGCTTTGTCTACTGGACAATCTTTGTCACTCGTACATTCGATACCTAGGAAGATGTGAAAGAAGAAAGCATAGTCGAAAGAGCTGTACCTTCAGCCACGAAGAGGAAACTTTCTCACGAGACAGTGCATGCTTTTTATAATTGAGGGTTTATGATCAGAAGTATATAACGTAATATTATAATACAAGCAATATGTACATGAAGCCGAACAAAATGTTACTGACGGTAATCAAGCACGAACGGTGAGAATGCTTCCACTAATTTAAAAATAAAATATGACCTATTGTTATTTGTACATATATGTAGTTACAATAATTATCATTATAAATTACATATTTGTACAACTTCAACTAATCAAATGTGCTTTTTGACAATTATTACTTCAATATAAAATAGACAAAGAAAACTTAAGGCAATTGGTTAAATATCTGAAAGTTAATGTAAAGAAGGTCCAAACTGTATATTCTACTATTTTCAGTTGTATTAAAATTATCATACTTTATTTACATTTTTTTTTCATAAGACATTATTAAATGTTTACCAGATTTTAATTAATATTACTATTTAAAATTAATTTAAGAAATCCTATTTTTATGAAATACCCTTATCGTGCATTTATACATGTGTCGAGATTTATGAAATACGAACTATGTGGTTTACTTACTGGTGTGACATTCAATATCTGCCTGTCCCTCTGTACCGGGAATGCAACGACATACAAATTCAGCGCCTTCTCTTAAGCATTCTCCATTTAATCCACAGCCAGTCGTTCGACAATCAACAACACTGGGTTCTTGAGCGCCTATAAGTTATCAATATTATATTAGTACAAAATATTGTTTTTTATCAACTAATCTAAAATAATATCGGATATATAATGTCTATAATTTATTTTTACAACAGATCTTTTGCAATTTGAAATTACGTTTTATCTTAATAACTAAATTTGGAGTGGTTTTGATTTAACGGATGTTAGTTTTTTTTAAATATTTATACATAAATCCATAAAAAAACATTTCAACATTATGAAATTCTTATCTTTATTAGAAATTTAAAAGACTCACATTCAATATTTGGATCTCCATTAGGGAAATTACGAGGGCAATAGCAAAGCGCTTCTCCGTGGTCTCCGATGCGACATTGAGCGTTAGTACCGCACGATTTACGTGCACAAGGAGCCATAAGGCCACAGAAGCATTGGGTTTGCGGGCTGCCGGCGCATCCGGGGGGACACGTGCACTCGTAGTCGCCCTCGTCGAGATCGCGACAGCGGGCGTTGATACCGCACGGGTTACGCAAACAACTTCCAGCTGCAGGTTTAGAACATTCCAGTTTCGGATTTCCTACGTAATTTGGTGGACACGAACATTGAGGTGTTCTATTCACAGAACGACATATCGCATTCGGACCGCAAGCATTTAGACAGATGTTTTTACATTTTCCTTCATCGGTACATTCTTCATCAGATCCGCATTCATCATTTTTTGTACATTCATAAGCTCTACACTCTTTATCTGGACTACCGGAGAATCCACTGGGACAACTACAAACGGCCCGATGTCTATTTGCCAAGCAAATGGCATTTTTTCCACACGAATTCTCTTGACAAACCGCAACACATTGTTTCGAGGAACACGACATGTCATCACCACAATCCCGATTGTTGTTACAACCAGGTATGCAAAGTCCTTGCGAGCATATTTGTCGTTGAGGACATTTATTTCTGCTTGAGCATAGAGATCTACAACCTCCGTTGTAACACTTTTCACCACAACTGCAATCCGAATTATCTTCGCAGAGTGATATACAATAACCACTCTCATCACATGGACAAAAACCATCACATTGTATTGATTTCTTCTTGCATTCGACGAGTGGGTTTCCTGTATAGTTACTTGCACAACTGCATAGGGTACGATGATTTACTACTTTACATTCCGAACAAATACCACAAGCTGCGTTGTTAATGCAGGGATCTACAAAAATATATTTTAAAGAACTGTTTAAATTCACAAAGTACTAGATTTTTTTAGGCAAAGCAAGAACAATAATACATTACCTTTGCATTGTCCTTTTAAGCAAGCTTCATTGTTGTCGCACGCATTATCATCGCGGCAACCTTGTTTACAAATTCTGTTTTCACAAATGTGTCCCTCACTGCATCCATCGTCACTGTTGCATATTAGTCTACATATTCCGCGTATGCATTTTTCATTTGATAAGCAGATATTGTCTCTGTAAAATTTAACGTTTTAAGTCTCTTTGTTCCTTTTTTTTCAATTAATAGAAAAATAATCAACTTATTCTTGTAATGATCACTTTAAAAAATGCTAAAGTTACAAAATAAAACTTTTTATGACTATAATATGAAATAAAAAGCTAAACATAAATTTACCTCCTACATGATGGATAACATGCATCGCCGTAGCAATTAAATCCATCGGGACAGTTTTTATTAATATCGCAAACAGTTGTTACTCTTCGGCAAACGACTTTTGGATCGCCATCTAAATACTGCGGGCAAGTGCACACGGGCTGATGATTTTTGGTAGTACACAATGCGTTTGCTCCACATGTTCCCGGTTCTGTACATGGATCCAAGCATTGTCCTGATATGCAAGCAAGATGACTGGGACAGTGTAAATCCGTTCTACAACCAGTTACACAAATTCTTCCATCACAGACTTCATCTTCAGAACAATGTGCATCTGATGTGCAAGCATATCGGCACACGCCTGAGTTACAACGTTCTCCTTCTAAGCATTCCGATCCATCCGTGGTACACACTGGTCGACATCGATTATCGTCACACCTCCAACCTTCTCCACAATCTGTATTTGTTTGACAAGAAAGAGATGGCGTACGAACACACCCAATATTAGCCGTTGGATTCGGTATAAGGCCTTCTGAACAAGAGCATACAGCTTTACGATCGATAACTGAACAGTACGCATTTGGTCCGCATGGATCAATATCATTAGCGCAAGGGTTTTTACAATAATTATTTTTGCAAACCTCATCTTGCCTACAGTCATCATCTTGTCTACACCCATATCGGCAACTATTAGATAAACATATGTGGCCGAGGAAACAATCGTTATCAAGACGACATGTCACTAAAAATAAACATTTTATATATTAATATACAATTATTAATTGGTAGGTCAATTTTAGTTATTAATTTTTATACGTACGCAAACAATTTCCTTGAGAGCATCTTTCATTAAGAGCACACTCTTCATTATGATTACACCGTGGAACGCAAGTAGAATCCTTGCAAACGTAACCATCTTCACATTCTCCGGCCCCTCCACAGAGTCTAGGAACTGAGAATAAAAATACATTTAACAAAAAGCGGACTTTGTTAAATTGGTGAAGTTTTATTATATTGGTGAAGTTTTATCGATTATTCAAAGAAATATTTAATATAATATTTTGTAACAACTTTTAACGATTTGGTCAGACAGTTTATGTATCACACTGTATTTCATATTATTATGTTTGTTATTGTGTGTCGACAAACCTGCAACGAAAATCTGTAACCTGCAAGAACGAGACTAGAATAATAATTCTAATCTTATAACGTTTATGTAAAATGTATGTTCTATTGAGTACTTTAAGGCGTGGTAGTGTAACAAACATTTTTTTTATTATTACTAAGAATACCTAATTAACGTCTTAGGTAATGCGGAGAGAAATTTCAGTTACTTACTTCTGACACATTCCACATCTTGATTTCCAGTAAAACTGTTAGGACAATTACATTGTACGATATGATTTTCAGTTCGACAAATAGCATTCATGCCACAAGTCTTTTCCATAAGACAAGGATTTAAACACTGCCCATTATAACATTTTTCACTTGATTCACATTCTTCGTCTATTATACATAGTCCTAAAATAAATAGATTAAAATAGTTTAATTTACAGTTCTGTCAATGGATTTTGTGAGCAAATATTATGTCATTTTATAAGCAATTTATTTTACATTACCTTGGCAAATTCCTTTGTGGCAATATTGTTCGTCAGGACAGTCAGTTTTATTTGTACAAGTTATTTCACGAAGGCGACATCCTTTTTCAATAGCACCGTTTCCTATGTACCCTTCTTTGCATTTACATTGACCAGAATGCCTAGCAGCAATGCATTCTGCATTTTGTCCACATTTAATATTATCACAAGCATCTGAAAACAAAACAATACTGCTATAATAAAATTTTTACAAACATTGTAATCAATAAGAATCAAAAGAAATATAGTTGTAAATGAACGCATTTTTAAGACGTAGGTAGCGTCAAACTGACAAAAATAAGACATAATGGATGTAATATTAACTTACCGGTACATTTTCTAACACCGTCGATAACTGTGCAACGTGCTGCTGCAGGACAGTCTCTGTTGAATCGGCATTCTGAAGATTTACGGCAGTCCTCTTCGTATGGATTTCCTACAGTTCCTTCTGGGCAAATGCATTTTGCACTATTTCTGGTACTTATACATTCAGCTCCATTACCACAAGGTTTTATTTCACACCAATTAATTTCGGTACATCCTTTAATTGGATCTCCAGTAAAACCAGGTTGACAGTAGCACACATGTCTGTGATTTTCGGAAGAGCAAATTGTATTTTCTCCACAATTATTATCAGCCAAGCATGCAATTTTACACATATTATTATCGCAGAATTTATCTTCACTACAGTCTATATCACTATCACATTCCTTTTTCTCACATCCTTTTACAGGATCGCCTAAAAAGCCTTCCTTGCATGTACAAATGGGCTTATGAGTAATACCTGTACAAAAAGCATTTCTACCACATGGTTGATTTTCACATAACTTCACACATTTTGGAATGCCGTTAATGTCTTGTTCGCATTGTTCATCATCAGAGCAATCGTTGTTAGAATTACATTTAATATCCTTTATGCATATTCTATTAGCACAAAAATAAGAATCAGGACATGAATCGTTTGAAACACAAGTCATTCTACATGTTCCTTGAATACAAGTTTGATCATCAAAACAGTCTCTCGAGTTCTGACATACACCTGCAAATACAAATATTATTTCAACTCGAAAATATATAAATACCAATTTAAATATGTATGTATGTATAACTATCAAACTAACTTACCAACGCATAGATTATCGAGACATTTAGTTCCTGAAGAGCATCGACTGTCGTCAGAACAATATTGAATTGGCACACAACCAAGTACTGGATCACCAGTATAACCAGATGCACAAGAACAATGACCAATGTGGTTTCGTGACAAGCAATTAGCATTTTTACCGCAAGCACGGGGTATGTTACATGAATTCTGACAAATATTATTTGTACATGCTTCTTCGTTTGAACAATCTGAATCTTTAACACATTCGAACTTAACGCATTCCTTATAGGGATCACCCTGACTATCTTGTTTACATTCGCACACTGGCTCATGTTTAAATACTGCACATACAGCATTGATACCACAAGTTGATTTATGGCAAGGATTGATACAGTGGTTGTTATAACATTTTGTTTCTTGGGAACAATCATTATCATTTAAACATTCCCCAGGTATTCTACAGTTCCCACTCTCTGTCTCTAAAATAGTGCCATTAACACATTTGCAGGTAAAAGATCCATCTGAATTTTCACATACTGCATTCAAAGGGCATGGATTTTTAAGGCACTCATTAATATCTTCACATTTATTGCCGACTAATGCGAATCCTGTGCTACAAACGCAGTTGACTTTATGATCTTCAATATTACAACTTCCACCTTGACATACACTTTCTTCGCATTTATCTAAAAATTGTAATTTTAATTATTTATTAAACGGAATATAGATACAAAATTATTTTTAATATTCATTAAAACAAAAACTTACCGGAGCATTTATTACTCTGAAGATTGCAGTATTTATCCTGAGAACAATCCGAATCTTGTAAGCATTCAACTTTAAAACAACCGACTTTTTTGTCAAATGGATTTCCAAGATGACCTTTTTCACAAGCACAAGTTGTTCTGTGTTTGTTTACGTTGCATATAGCATTAAAACCACAAACATTACTCTGACAGGGGTTTGAACATTTCCCTCTTACACAAGCAAGAGAATCTTCACATTGGCTATCCTGCCTACATTGATTTGGTAACAAACAACCTGTTTTATATGGATCACCAATTGCTCCTGTAGGACAAACGCACTTGAAAGAGCCTGCAGTGTCTATACACTGAGCTGATGGGTGACATGGATTGTTAACGCATTCATCGATGTTTAAGCATTCACCATTTACAATTTGAAATCCTTCCTCACATTTACATTCATTAGAAAGACAAATTTGTTTATCTAGACAATCCGAATTAGTTTTACATCCAGGTATGCATGTTCCAGCACTACAATGTTCTCCGTGTAAACAATTACTGCTAGTATGACATATTTTGTGGCATTTGTTATCATGACATTTTTCTCCTATAGCACAATGTGAATTATCCTGACAAGGAACTTGGCATAGGAAACCTATACACATGTGATCTGGAGGACATTGTGAAGTTCGAGTACACGCTGATGGTTTTCGTATGCAACCTTGTTGAGGTGTTGGTGATCCTTCAAATCCTTGGGGGCATTCACATCTTATACTATGATTAATCCTTGTACATATGGCGTTAGGGCCACAGGCTCGTGTAGTCTGACAAGGATTTACACATTTGTTATTTATACACGATTCCTCGTTTGGACAGTCTTCGTTATTTCTACAACCAATTAAACATTGCCCTTCAACACACGCTTGCCCTATTCCACACTGAGAATGTCTATTACATTGTGTTATACAGTAATTTTTAACACATACATCTCCAGGATCGCAATGACTAGAATTTCTACAAGCTGAAAAGCATTGACCATTGTGGCAAACATCACCATCACAATCCAATTCATTTAGGCACGCTACTATTTTTTTCTTACATGATTTACCGTCTTGTGAATTTTCATAACCTTCGGGGCATAAACAAATTGCTTTTCTATCAACAATTTTACATAAAGAGTTTATGCCACATGCCCCTTCACATGGGTTTATGCATCGACCTTCAACACATGTGGATTCGCGAAGACAGTCAACGTCACCTCTTGGACATTCACCTTGTTTCCTACATCCGTCCTTTATTGGATCACCCACATAACCAACAGGACATTTGCAAACATATGTTGAAAATAGTGGTTCACATAAAGCAGAAGGGTGACAAGTATTAGGGTTACACAATTCCATTTTTCTGCAACTAATTTCAGGTAAAGGATCCGGGGAATACCCAGTTAGACATTGACATTTAAATTTGTGATTTTCTGCTATGCAAACTGCATTTTCTCCACAACTGTCTTCAGCACATACATTTATGCATTTGTGTGTCATACGGTTGCACAATTCATAATCTAAGCAGTCAATATTATAAACACAAGGGACAGATTGGCACCCTATTTCAAGATCATTAGGATTACCTGTAAATGGTCCTAATGGACATTGACATTTTGCAACGTGATTATTTGTAATACATATGGCATTTGGCCCACAGGCCATTTGTTGACAAGCAGGGATGCATTTTTTCAGATTTCCGACATTTTTGCATATTTCACTTTCTTTACACTGAGCGTCATTTGAACATTCATTTTTATCGAATGGTAAGCAACCGTCACGATCATTCGGATTTCCTATAAAACCTGGCGAACATTGGCATTGACTCTTATGATTTCTTGTGACACACTTAGAATTTTGTGGACAAGTAAACACTAAGCAGTTGTCAAAACATTTATTTACTCCCAGTACATCCTTCTGACACGATTTACTATCTTCACAATCCTCATCCGAGTCACAATTCGGTGTTGATGGTTGCTCACACATAGAATTAACTGGATTCCAGAGAAATCCATCTTTACATTCACAACGGGCGTTATCATTTACAATTTTGCAAATTTCGTTTGCGCTACAAGCTATTGTAGAACATAAATCAAGGCATTTGTGAGTGGCTTCATCTAAAGCCACACAAACAAGTGGCTCTGTACAATCACTGTTAGTGTTACATTCTACTTCACTTGGTTCTCTTTGTAGTAAATGGCATCCTGACTTTATATCACTGGGTTTTCCTACGTAACCTTCTGCGCAAATACAATGAGCTTGATGATTAGTACTGACACATAAAGAATTCGGTCCACATTGAATTTTACTACAGGAGTCCACACATTTACGAATATTTTTTCCAATTTGAAAACAAATTTCAGAGTCTTTACAATCATTATCGATTACACATTTATTATCAGGCCTACAACCTTCCATGAGATCATTTGCATCACCAGTGTATCCAGTTAGACAAACACATTTACCTTCTTCGCAAATTGATTTAGGTCCACAAATTTTTGTGTGACATGTATCAATGCATTTAGAATTTTCACAAATGTAACCTTTAGGACATGTTGTATTTTTAGAGCATGAACAAACAGATCCATCCACGCATTTGGAAATTGAAAGCTGTGTGCATAATTCGTAGGGATTCCCAACATATTTACTTTTACAAATACAGCTGTAGCTTCCAGGAGTATTAATACAAATAGCGTTTTCAGCACAAGGTCTTGATCTACATTCGTCTATGTCAATACACTGCAAATTTGGATTACCGACGTAACCTGGAGGACATAAACATTCAACGTGTGATTTTGTTTGCTGGCAGACTGCATTTGTTCCACAAGAAGCAGTAGCACAAGTTACTTGTTTACGTGAAACACATTTATGATAGGGATTTCCTGTTAGACCCTTATCACATTTACATACATTTGTTTGTCCATAAACACAATGTGCATTTTGCCCACATTGTGGCTCACAATTTGGAGGAGCAACGGCTGCAAAAAAGTTGTTTATTTTTAGAAAATAAACTTTTGTCATAGTATGTTCAGTAAAACAATTTTAGTAATACTTACGTGGCATACATAATAAGTCTGGGTTTCCAACAAAAAATGTATTACAAACACAGCGACCGCTATTCTCGTCACATGACGCACCTATACCACAAACTACCGTTTCACAACGTTGTCTACATCGTCCTGATATACATGTCAACGGTTCTTCACAAGGAATTCCCGGTCCACAAACGTCTCTTCTGCAATTACCACCAGGAAATGGGTTTCCTACCATTCCTTCTGGACAAACGCATGTTGGTCCTGTCTTTGATATAATACATTGCGCAGCAGAAGCACAAGAGTAGTGGTCACATCCTTAAAATTGAAAGTAACGTACATGAAAGAAAATATGTACCTTTCTGTAATATCATACAACCTTTTAATTTTAATTAACTTACCAGATATGCATTTTCCACCTTCGGGCTTTGTATACCCAGGATTACAACGGCACCAAGCAGCATGATTCTCGACTTCACAAAAGGCATTGGGCCCACAGGTCACAGTCGTACATGGTGATACACAGGAGTTATTCAAACACGCTAGATTGTTGGGACATTGACTACTCTTACTACATAGTTGCTTCGGTAAAATACCTTGTTCTTCGGTACCTAAAATATTTAAAGTTAGGTACATACTTAAAACACTGTAAAAATTTATTAACATCTTATCAAGAGTTTTACCATTATCGAATACAAAACTAATTTTGTTATAAACGTAATAATTAAAGTAGTTGCGTAAACAATTACATATTCAAAAAGTAATTGTACAAAGGTACCGTATTATTATTTTTTATAGTTATATAGTGTTATTTATTTATTGATTCCAGTGATTTATTGACTTTGTGATATATATTTTTAAAGAATCTTAATTTGCTAAAACGTGATAGCAATACATGTCTCTTTAATGAATCATCAAATTTTATCAAAATATACTTACATCCTAATTTATATGGATCTCCGGCCTTATTTTGAGGACAACTACATTTATATCCACCCTTTTCATCGTGACAAATTGCACCGTAAGCACAAGGAGCGCTATCACACTCATTTCTGTTTGTACAACCAGTATAAGGATCACCTTCAAAACCAGGCATACACATACATTTCGGAGGATCGCTGGGAGTGCATTTGGCATTAATACCACAAACAAATCTTTCACAGGGGCTTTTACATTTTTGTCCGTCTGTTACATCTAAATAAAATGGTGGTGGGCATATACAGTTTCCTGGTTGGACACATTTTTCATTAGCAAAACAATCTGAGTCACTAATGCATCGCTTTTGATTTAGACTGCAGTGGCCTGATATTGAATCTTTACCATAACCTGGTGGACATTTGCATAAATATGATCCAATAGTGTTTATGCATTCTGCACCAAACCCGCATACTGGTTGGCCGAAAGTACATTCGTTGATGTCTTCACATGAACCATCTACGCTTTGAGAATATCCCGCAGGACAAGCACAGTAGCTGACTCCGTCTGCAATAATGATACATTCGGCTCCTTTGCCACATTTTTTATCAGGTGAACAACCCGATAAGACACATTTTCCTTCAACAATTTCATATGGTGGCTGACATTGACAGCTTATATCATCACAAATTTCACAAAGTTTGTAAGGATTACCACTGTATTCGGGTGGGCATTTGCACTCATAACTACCTGGTAAATTTTTACAAATAGCGTTTAATCCACATGGAGATCTTCCAAGCTGTGTACATTCATTAATATCTTCACATACACCCGTTTCTAAACTACGAGAAAATCCTTGAGTACATACACAAACATTTTCACCATCATGCATGATACATTGTTCGCCGGGTGGACATGGATTAACATGACTACATTTACTAGATATCTTGTTAACGATGCAGCCGTTTATATAAGGGTCTCCGCTGAAATTGCTTGGACACTCGCACTGGAAATGACCCGGAAAATTTTTGCATACAGCTCCTAATGCACAGGGGTTTATTGCACATTCATTAATATCTTGACACCCGATAGGGGATGAGGGATTTCCTGTAAATCCCGTTAGACATGTGCATTGAGCTTCATAATCACTTAAAAGGCATTCTGAATTACTACCACAGTGGACTGTTTCACATGGATCTACGAAAAGAAAAGTTATTGATTTGATATACTTATGTAATAGATCAATTTAATAGTTTAAAAATTATACAGAGAAAATATGTTACTACTATCTACTTACGTCTACATTCATTTCCAACGTTTGGTTCTGGGCATAAGCATTTCTTTTTCGAATCACATACTGCGTTTCCGGGACAATCTTTATCAGTTGTACAGGTGAGAATTTCAGAACATCTTACAGTGGGTTCAGGATCGGCTACGGTACCTTCAGGGCATTCACAGGTGAAGGACCCTTCGTGATTTATACAATTTGCTCCTACGCCACATATATTATCTGATAAACATTCATTAATATCTAAACATTCATTGTATGCGTCACCCGTGTAACCGTCTGGACAAGTACAAATAAAATTTCCTAAAGTATTTGAGCAATGAGCATTATTCCCACACCGCCCTGTTATTCCAAGAGAAGTGTCGCATTCATTAATATCTATACATCCAGCAGCTATCTCATTAGGATCAAAAGTCCAGCCGTCTTCGCATATACAATAGGCTTCTATGCCATCTGGTTTGCAATATGAATGCTCCCCGCATTGTACATCTTCGCAGGGTGCCCGGCATGTAACCTTAGGTGGAGAGCCTATGTAGCCAACATTACATTCGCATTTAAAGCTTCCTAGTGTATTTATACAGATAGCATTATCTCCGCATTTAGTGCTATTGTTGCATTCGTTGATATCAACACAAACTGAGCCTTTAGCATCAAAACCTTCTTTACAAAAACATTGATTTTCGATACATTCCGCGTTATTAGTGCAGTCAAAATTAGATTTACACAATGTATTTACGTCCACCTGAAAATTAATTAAGTGATTAAATGAGAAAAATACACAATAAAGCCCAAAATCTGTTTTCTATCATACCTGTTCGCAAGCAATTTGAGGGTCTGGTTTGGCACGAAAGCCTTGAGGACAGAGACAGTTATATCCTGGATCGGTATTCTCACACGTCGCATGCAAGCCACAAGGATGTTCCATCGTTTCGCACTCGTTCACGTCAACACAACCGCCGGCCGCTCGCGCGTCTCCTGTGTACTCGGGCTTGCACGTGCACACGAAGCCGCCGACAGTGTTGGTGCATACGGCGTGCTCGCCGCACACTGGCTCGCTACTCTTACATTCATCTACGTCTGGTACAACAAATAACTTACGTCTTATTACACGGACCATCTGCGCAAACATCGCAAATCGTATACGCACCCAGTAGGTACACGGGCTACTACGAAGAAGAAAAGACAAGCACACGAGAAGTTCACATGTAACGATAGAAATGAAAGAGTCCCGAAGAGAATAAATAGATCCAGCTCCGCACGTGAAAGATTCGATAAAAAGAAAATCCTAAACGATTGATAAATTTCCTCCGTCGCAAGGAAATAATCAAGACACCGAAACACTCCGATGATGCTCCAATTTTTTCAAACTGAAAATTATTAGGTTTCGTAGATATTATTAATGTTGTGATCGGTTAGATTAGTACAAGCGGAAGGCTACCGCGCGTCCACTGCGGTAGTAGGCTCGTCTCAAGCCAGAGATATTAGAAGTACAACAAGCGTTAGTCCGAACGGAGGAGAGGTTAGATCGGTCCGACCTACTGGCGCGTCGGCAAGGGATCTCACCGGTGCACTGTACTGTGGGGTCCCCGCGGAAGCCCGGCGGGCAGGTGCAGCGATGCGCGCCGGGGAGGTTCTCGCACAGCGCGTCGCGGCCGCAAGGCGAGCGCGAGCACTGGTCGTGGTCGAGGCAGGCGACGCGCGGGTCGCCCTCGCTGCCGGCCGGGCAGCTGCACTCGTAGCCGCCCTCCATGTTGCGGCACAGCGCGCCCGCGCCGCACGCCTGGCTGTTGCTGCACTCGTCCACGTCCACGCACTGATACACATTACACACGTCAGCGCTGTAACTACGACTTATTCCTGTAATGTGCTGTAGCAGCCTGTACATTTCCTACTGCTATACAAAGGTCTTTTATTAAGGTAAAGGTTAGGAGCGGATTTAAATGTGTCGGAAATCCACAAAATGAATAAAAATACCAAAATAACCAATATCTACCACCTAAATGCTAATACTAATAAAACCCTCGAATGGTAATACGAGATAGTCGGTTAAGTTAACCGTATTCTAATAACTAGGCAATCATCATAGTAAATGTTGACAATACATAATAATACGAGTAAGTACCAGGAATATAAAATACGATTAGTTTAAGTTGTTGTTAACCAAAATTAACCAACTTTCAATAACTTACTCCATCAAAAGGATTTCCTGTATATCCAGCTTTACATGCGCAAGTGTAGTTTCCCGGATAATTTTGACAGATCGCATTAGCACCGCAAGCACCGGGTCGTTGACATTCGTCAATATCTATAAAATATACGAATTACTCATAATAATATATCCAGGAAATTTAATTAAGTATAATTTTACTAATAAAGTCCAACACATCGTTGTACCTCGACACTCTTCTTCTCCGTCTCCTTCGAATCCCCGATTACATTTGCAAATAAAATGAGCTGGCAGGTTACAGCATTCAGCATTCTTTACGCATCTCGCAGAAATTGCTGGATCTTCGCATTCGTTAATGTCTAAATTATAAAATATTATTATTATTATAAAGATAATTAAGGATCATATCATATTATAAATAAAAATAAATATCTCTTAATAATATAAAAATCCCGTTTATTAGTTATATTTAATTAGTTATACCTTTGCATGTAAAACCATCGCCCACATATCCGGGGAAGCAGGAACACTGGAAGCTGCCGACGGTGTTTGTACAGTGAGCGAATACATCACACGGCCTGTCTTTGCATTCATTCACATCTAAAAATTGACAAAGTATAAGTATATAGTTTTCGGAATGTACGTTTAACGTAATCCAAAGATATAAATTCATACCAAGTTCCTGGCAGTTACACCCGCCATACCCATCGTTACAGTAACAAACACCGTTTAGACAGGCCCCGTTAATACAACGCGCTCCGTCGTCTTTGGTACAATCATCTAAAACAATTGATAAAAATTTTAAAAAATATACTAGTACAACGGCATACACCTTTTAATTTTGCAGATTGAAAACGAAAGATCATATTTTAGCGGATACATACCTGAGCATTTTAAATCTGTTCTAAGCTCGTCGGATGCCTTATAACAGTCAGGCACGCCGTCGCACAATTTTGATAATTCGTACAATTGTAAAATTTGTGTCGATTCGTTAACTTGGCAACCGAAGTAACCGTCTTCTAAATTTAAGAAAAATACTTCTCGTTTTATTCCTAAACCTATTCCATATTGGTTTTGCGTCGCTACCTGTAAAATATAATAATTGACATCAAAGTGCAATAAATATTTACGAACTTAAAGTTATGATTTACGAGCTGATTACATGATTAATATATATACATATATATTAGCAGTAGCTTATACTTATACTCATATTTAAATATTTAAACTTTACAAAATTTCTAATTTTAAGATCTTTAACTTCCTCTACGATGTACCCCTCCTCCATACCAAATACCATTGAATTCTGTGCATCGGCTTAGCCGTGATAACAACAGAGTTATTTCTGCATTTATAGTACTACTGCACTGATGTAGTTACATTCACGCTTCGGCACGCTAAGTCAATGACAACGGTCAATGGTCCCTAACTCAAACGTGCGAACACAGAACAGGTACCGGGACCACATACATCTTCTACGCATTATGTAATAAAACTTTAATAGGGTCGTATTTGATTTTTTTATATTCTTTATTTCCGACCGCTTTAGTAAGACTGTAATATTTTTCGACTATATGTAAGTATATTTTTGATGCGATATGTAGTCCAAACGGCTCCATTTATCTTATTATATTAACTTATATGTATATACAACCATACTGATGTTCCATACGTCGATATATGTAGCACGTAAAGCACAAAGAATATTTTTTTATAAAACTTATCAAACATAAGTATATTCTGGATCGATAAATATGATACTCCGCAAAATTAAAAACACAATCAAAGTACATTTCTAATTTAAATAAATGTCTGGTGAAGTACTTACATGTGTCGTTGTTAGTAAGAGCGTCCAAACCACGAGCGGTAGGGTTTCTATATACATTGTCCCTGTAACAGAAAAACAAGTTTTATTAAAATTATAGCACGAATAAAAATGCCTAAAAATTTGGTTTCTTATAACAAATTTCTGTCGCTCTTTTAGTTTCAGATTTCTCCCTACTGAGCCATAAATCATCATTATAAACGACGCAAAAAAATATAAATGTAACGAGATGTAAGAAATACTCAAAAAAGGTATAAAAAATTCATAGCGTGATTAGAAAAAGTATTGAACAGAAAACGGCTGAAATGTACAGTTACATATAGGCAGTTATCAAATTTAAAATTAAGCGGCATAAAATGTCAATGTGGATGATGCTACAGCTATTTACGCGTTACAACGACATCGATAAATAATATAAAACTTAAGATTTAGTAACGACTGAACACTGCACCACCTTGTTAAAAAAACACTTTATGAGTAAGAAATACAGATAATCAGATAAATAAGGTGGAGTCGGAGTAAATGATTCTGTTCTAGACAATTTATACATACTGCGGGAAATATCGAACTACTGATGTAACTGCCCATTCGTCGATTTTACTGCACGCGTTATTTATTGCACTGCCATTGTAAATTAAATAATACCACCTTCTATAAAAACTATCCTTTTTTACTGACTAATATTATTAATTATTATTTAGGCTACTGCCGGTCCTGTTATCCTTTTAGCTGACCAGAGTAAACCCAAATGATTAGTTAACAGCAATAAAAATTTAAATCCGTTTAATATTATGATTGCTAATAATTTTCCTTTCTTTCCTAACTATCTAATTATGTAAATAGTAATATAAACGACAGTTATATTATTGTGAATGCATTTCGCGCAACGATTGCTATTTCCGTTAAATTTTACCCAGCGACAAAGGCGAAGGTTACAAGTACGAGGTCAGGTAACTGTAAGCAGGAGTCTGTCGTATTATGAATCGTTTTGTATCATACGTTAACATTTAATCCCGATGTCCATTTTTAATGATCTTATTCGACCTAATGTACGGTTTAAATTGAATAGCGCAGTAATTATGTTGTATTCCTATTACTATGGATAACTGTACTTAAAGTCAACGTTCTAGCTAACTGCGCGTGCGTACGTCAGAAATGATGTCACAAACATTGTTTCTATAAGAAATAAATAATATAGCAAATTGGAACTATTACATAGCGGAAGTAAATGTCATTTATTCCATAATGTGTTAAGTAATGAAATTTTAAAGCTATGATTCGATTATATAGTATTCGTATACAGAGTGTTAGACTTTTAAATAAGGTCCTTTAATGTAGTTTTCTATAAGTTTAACACATCACATTTCACATATAATGACATAAGAACAACTAAAGAAAAGGACTCTATTTTTCATACTCAATTAAATTTGATGCATTTAAATAGGAAGGATATTTTTATACATATAATAAACTACTTAAGTTTATATTCAAGTCTGTTTTAGATGTCAACCCTTTTAGCGTTCCATAATTAATCAAAGAGGGCTATTAATATGCCTACGCACGCCAGCGTACGCGTCGTCGTCCGTCCGTATCCTTTTAAAGGTCTGTAGCATTTCAACCGTAATAGATAACCTGTTGAAATTTTCTCTAATTATGCATTATCATTATACAAGTGAATCGGGTATCTGCGGTACGAAATCCTCGATGCGTGAGCGATTAGCGTTTCATCGGTTTTATTTTAAAAACAAAATCGAACCAATGCCCGAAGAACGAGTCAAACTATTTCACAAAAAATATAATTCATACTTCACTAATAGCCTGTTAACAACGAAAAAACTTTGTACAGTATTAGTTTTGTATTATGTTCCATTTTTTTGTACTGTTTCAATTTAGCTTGGCGAATTGTTTTACGTTTTATGCTTTCAGAAGTACTTGTACGACATGAACAACAATTTCATCAGAATTTAAAATTAAGCAAGTATTTTGAAAAATAACAAACATTTAATAGGTAGCCTGCAAACTTTCACATTTATATTTCTATTTTGTAGATTTAAAAGAATGTTAACAATAATTACTGTAACATATATTGTGGCAATCAAGCTAACACCATGAAT
The DNA here is from genome assembly GCA_037950945.1 of Hypolimnas misippus. Classification (NCBI taxonomy): domain Eukaryota; kingdom Metazoa; phylum Arthropoda; class Insecta; order Lepidoptera; family Nymphalidae; genus Hypolimnas; species Hypolimnas misippus. Next base: position 7,947,803 of record JBBEEQ010000024.1, read on the forward strand.
ATTAACTATGTGCAAAGTTTGTGGTAGAAACTGTCAAATCGTTCGCAACCAGTCGCAACGCACGCTGTGCCATTTTCAGAACAAACTACATAAATCTTTGTTTTGACATTCGCCATTTAAAGGTCAGCTTAGACGAGGAATGACCCGGGTACTTTTTTATCTGTCGTTAGAAAACGTTTAGAACTGTATCGCATAACGCACATATAGAATTAAAAGCACCTCGTAAATCTCACGAACAAATTTTTTATTTTGTGAACACAGTCTCTCGTCTGCGCAGGCGATAGATGAAGCTTATTTTGTGCGCACAGCCAATTGATAAACTTCTTACTCCTTCTATCTTCTTATGATCAATGATTTGGTTTTTGGGCATAACAATGATAATGAATTTTAAATTTTCTAATTGTTTTTATAAGTGATGAATGATAATGGACACCAGCAGCAATATTTTTTAACATCTTGCCTGTAGGTCAGGTAGGGCACAGAATAGACTATTTTTATAAGTCTTTGTAGTTACTGAGATTAATGAGCGTTCGCCTAGTGACCATAATTCGATCATTGTCATTATTGGAAATTTGAAGAGAATATTATAATTATTTTTATCATTTCATTATATTTTTCAATGAATTGATTGTATTAGAAAGACTTACTTGATAACAGTCGGTATTTACGTGATTATACATAGAACGAGTGGAATGTCAATCTTAATTTTTTTTAATTCAATAATATTAGTTACAATTTTAAGTATTTATAAGTAAGAGTATCTTCGACTTTCGTATCTATTAAATTATTAACTGAGATTTAGTATTTTAATATTTAATACACATAAACAGTGTAAGATTATTACTTATAAATATTTAAATAATAAATATTTCGAACGCGGTGCAGGAGTGGTGGCCATGGAATAGCGAGGTGGGGAACGGTGCGATAAAACCTTAATTTAATTCACGAACTAAAACGACCAAGACCAAGTTTCAGATATTAAGTAATGTATTCACAGAGAACAATTCCCTATTTGCTAAGCATATGCTATTACTATCCACAATTCATAAGGCCTTAGCCTTAACATCGCTCTTCTCGACATAGGCTCTACTATATTTAATAAAGTGTAGGCTCACGTTGGACTCTCCAATAGGCAGGCCAATTGAAAGTGAATGTAATATCTTGTGTTATGACTTGGATTTTGAGTACTTTCCTTTCGGTTTTAGAACAAATTTAAGAACTCGATTTTACAAAATTGAAAACAATGACCCAAACTGAAACTTAACTTGTCTATGTAAGCGAAATATTAACTAGATGCTATATTAAGTACAATGATTGATTATATTTATAAAAAATATTGTAGCAATATATAAACTATGACTGTACGTCCTCGTGTAAAACCGAGTTGGGTTGGTAGTATATTAAGAAGCACAAGGTTTCATCAATTGATGTCACTAATTGTGTGTAAAGTATTGAGTGTGACGTAATACTTCTAAGGCCACATTAGACAGATGCACATAAACCTATTTACATTGTCTCCAACAGTTAGACAAACCTTGACATCTTCACTAAATTCGTGAGAAGAGGTTTTATTTTTATCAACAGCAATATACTTTAAAGTATTTCCAGTTTACTTTAAGTGCAAAATAGACAGACAAGCATGTCGTCACAATTTTTTTAAAAATCAAATGTAAAGGATATAAAATTATAATTATAAATAAAACTATAATATAATAGTATAATTTACATGAAAATTTCTTATGTTGCAAAAGTCGAAAAGCAACTTATGTAAGTGTTAATCCATTAATTTATTACCTTATCTGTGATTATAAAATGTTATGTCACAAAAAATATTCGACAGAACAAAAACTAGAATAAGAAATAATATCCAACCTGTAAAACAAGTACTTATCACTTATAACTAAGTATTACTTATGATATCTACTATATGTATATACATTACAGACGTTAAGTAGTTACTTTTCTAAATTCAGCCACCTATTAATACTATATAATATGTATTAATAGGTGGTTGTATTTAGAAAAGTAACTACTTGACGTCTGTAATGTACATAACACGAGTAAAATTTATTTGAGAGTCTATATTTGAGTTAGATAGAGTTAAAAATTTTAATGTAAAATTAATCACAATACCTACGCTAGACACAACCATGTGCACTGTATCATAATAAATTATCATTACGTCATGCTCGAATTTGTGATCAAATATACAGGTTCGCGTGTACGGAGCAAATCGGGCGTAAAGCGCGTCCGTGCGTTCGTATGAACTTGCGCCATTCACTTTCACGTCTCGTGTCGTTCGCTAGCACACCGTTTGTACGGAAAGTAGGCTGCTAACAATGCCTACACGCCAGTTTCTCTCTTGAGAAATGATACTTCATTACCGATTGTGTATGTCCGTAAACACTTATCAAAACTCCCAGAGCTATCGGAGGAGGAAAATAAGCTTTTAATTTTTTGTAACAAAACTTTGCTCACTTTTCCGAAAAAAATGACTTAAACGTAAATTTCAGATTTTTATTTGTAAATCTAAAGTAACAATGTACGAGATATATTATAAACTTATTTATAAAAACCTGAAATGAATATACTTAAAAAATTAAATCATTCTCGTACAAAATAAAGTAATCAAGATCAATCCGGTTATTCGAACCTTGTGGAGTAAGTGGACGTCGATTTAATATGATTGCCGAGTATAAAATAGTTTCGATATTTTCTATATTAATCTATTAAATGTCATTGCGGTACTAATAGTTACGTTAGCGGGACAATACAACTATTTTAAGACCAATAGCGGAACTTTCTGGCGCTATTTGGATCGATATTGATACGTGACTAATAATAATAACTAAAATGGTCTTTTAATTTAACATTTATAGTTTTAAGAGAGAGAGCAACAGTTTTAATTGATTTTAGTAAGGCTCATTTTGACATATCCTTTCAATTATTATGGCCTAATATGGAGGCGAACAGTCTGGCTGGTGACAAACGTTGCGCTCCAAAGACAGATGGAGCCAGCCAGCCGTAGATGGTGTGCATTTGTACGACATCAAATATTGATACAATCTGATATGTCGTATAACCGAACTACTAGGCTGTATTATACAATGATTGTTATCTTTCAAAACATAAAGTAGTTTAACATTAATTTTTTGTGTTATCTGATTTTTTAAAACCGTATTTTTTGTTAAAAAGAATAATGCTTCTTCTACGCATTATTTCAAAAAAATTATTTATTAACATAAGAAATAAGAAAATGTTTTTAACTATTTAGATATATCGATATATAAAATAAAAGAAGGAACTTCTTAATTCGCCTATATTTTCCGCTATACGTACATAATATTATGCGACAGAAAATATAACACTTCGTGCTTTTGAAAGACATTATCGGCTAGTTCAGGGTCATATATTTTCATCCTTGTCCCACGAAAACGATTCGATATCTATAAAGAGCTTTCAAACTGGTACGTTTATAATAATAGTAGAATGAAATGTTTTAAAAATATAATGATAAAAACAGTCGGTTTTTCTCATTATATTTTAAAAATTATAAATTACATATTTCTATATACGTATACGTACATGTATCCATTAAGGTTACTTTTAAATACAGATTCTGGTAACGCTGCTGGTAAAATATCCAAGACATGCCCAGTTGACACTCTTTATATTATTTAGATGCTTGTGCAACGACTGACAAGTCAGTGGCAAAATGTAACATATGTGTGAGTGACAGAGAAGACATAGCGTCTTCTACCAAACCATACCTAGCCGATTACCTCTTTCTAAAACTCGATGTGTAATATTTTCTACCGCGTACTTTACGTACATTATATAGTATAATTGAGAATTATAAATCAACTACCTTTCGCCCGGGACTTCGTCCGCGCGGAATAGTGCCGAGCGGCATGGTATTTTGCAGAGCTAACTGGAGCCACCGCCCTTCCCCCTCATATACTTGGCACATTGTGCGCGCAGTACTCAATCATTATTTTGCTGAGATGTTATTTTAAAATTACAATATTTCCTAAGATACTCATTTAAATCGAATGATGTGAAGGGCAATTTTGTCAAATAGTTGTTATGAATAATGTATTTTTTGGAAAAGGATTAATATCATATTTATAAAAATACTTACGCAAATAATGCAATATTTCAGAACAAATATGCTTAGCCTAAAAAAAGGTTATAGTGAGCTAATCTTAAAAGATAGACATATTCTGTCGCGGACTTTTTTTTTAATTTTAAAGAGAAACAATTCTGTCATACATGATTTTTGCGAAACTTTAACCGTTTACGCAACATACGCAGCGTAAGCTCTCTCAATAGGAAAATATCCCCCGATTTTGAAACATTCTTCATTGGTGCTCCGCTTCTTTTGGTCTTAGCGTAATAATATATAGCCTATAGCCTTCCTCGATAAATGGGCTATCTAACACTGAAAAATTTTTCAAATCGGACTAGTAGTTCCTGAGATTAGCGCGTTCAAGCAGAAAATCAAAACTCTTCAGCTTTATAATATTAGTATAGATTAACTCTTTATTCATTTTGTTATTTATATTCTCATTCTAATAACATGCTTGATAAGGATATCTTATAAAGATCAAAATCCGAGGAACGGAATCTTACACAGATAGAAAATCTTTTGTAATATAATGCAATCGTAGTAACGAGGTATATAGAATAATATAGAATTTAAAATAAAAGCAAACCATGAAACGTCTGCTGTAAGTTAGCAAGGAGTTGTGTATGCGCTGATTCCAGATAACACTGTAGCGTGAGGTCAAGGTTAAGCAACTATGTTATTTGAATATCATTCATAGTATAGTTTCGAGTCGATTAGAACACTAGAAGTTGCTCAGAACCTTCCAGCCAGTAGAAAAGAGCTGATAACCTTCAAACTTGCAACGATGCCACAGACAGACATACAGATCAACAATGACACACGTGAAACATAAACAAAAGCGCCCACCCCCCCTTTTGGTCGGAGTTTAAATAAAGATTTTGCACTACTTAAAAAGTCCCACATATGTTACTTATAAAACGTTTTTGCTGTCTTTTATGTCACAGAAAACATTCATAAAGTTTAACATTATGTCTCCAAAGTTTAATTCATTTAAAGTACAAATGGTATTATTTCTTATCAAAATGAATATCTTAAAATAAAACAGTAATTTAGGCGGTCACTGAATAATGATAATTAAATTAACATAAATTTAATTTTCATTATTTAATATTAAATTAGCACTTGACTTTGTGTATATAATGAATTAATTCTTACAATTAAATTTTGATATGAGTTAAATCAATATTGCAGATATATGTACATAAACCGCTATGACTGGCACCGTTTCGAAATATAGTCTCTACCGCGAAGAGCCGTCAAGCAACCAGATTGTTACTCTGTTAAATTCAATTTATCACAATGTCATATAAAGACTAGGTTCATAACAATTTTTGTTGAAAACAAAAATATAAAACTTTTACGCCATAAATTATTACTTAAGAGCATAAAAAACACAAACCTAACTTCAGCACTCTGTTTGAATGAATATTTATTAATAGCTTTAATATAACTCCGTGACGTATTTTTACGTTTGGCAGAATTGGCATAACTAAACGCAAAAGAAATTATTTTTAGAGTTAAAAAAAGATTTACTTTTTTTTTAATGAATATATTTTAATTTTAATTTTTATAATAATATTTATTGATGATAACTAAGTAAGTAAAGTACTCCCTAATAGATAGTTGTACACTTTTATGTATTACAAAATAAATATATTAATATCTATAAAAATATTACTTCAATGATCTTTATAACTTACAAACACTAAAATTATTTATATTATAGTACTAAATATAAATTATTACTCTAAAATTGCGTTAAAAAAGTTGGTGCAACACTTCGAAAAACAAAACCAATATGCGACTCACTAAAAGTCTCGAATAAAAGATATGGGGTGTAATCAGTGACGTGCGGTTCATAAAGACAAAAAGACACTGCCTACCCTGACTCAGATAAATGTATATTGCATTATCTTATTTATATATTTAAATCATACACAAGTAAAACACCATTTTATTTTAATATTTTATATTGATGTTGAATATTATACCACTAACGCCATCTATCAAATTACGGTGGTAGCACGATGTATCATCGATAATTCCCGTGTTCGTATTTCTTGCGCTGCACACTCGCGCTACTAGCGGTATAGGCACAAACTAGTGATGTCTTATTACGTGAATATTTGCAGCATGACGGACTCATATTTATGCGAATATATTTATGTGTGCGTTCTTATAAATATTTGACACACAACGATAATATTACGCACACAAAGAGAAAAAAAGGCACTGTCTTTTTCACGTTATTAGACGATGAATTAGGAAAATTACCGACGAAGGTAATGCGACTATTTTGAAAAGTTTTATATTTCATTTGATTACCGCATAAGTAAAGGACTATTAATTTTGGTCGCATATTTTTTCCTTTGGACACGAGTTCTTAGAAGTCGCCATTATTATTGTTTGTATTAGTTTTACGGTCCAAAGCATTTAACATTTTAACTTTTAAAATAGTGTGAAAATTAGAATTTGTGATCTGTGAAAGTTTTTCAGGTGTGTGTGTACAGAAAATAAAAAGTGTTGAGTTCTTAAAACTATTTTTCAGTGATAATATAAGTGATCGAGGCCAAGTGATTGATTTGCAATTAGTATGAACTAAAGATAAAGTTAATCGTAAATTAAATAAAAACATTATGATTCATATTATTCTTACTGAAAAATAGGCGTGTAATTTACAAATAAATAAAAAGTCTAAAAAATTCTGTATAGTTCCGAACACGCACAACTAACGACCATTTTTGCTGTAAATATTATTAATTTTGCAATTACCTAAACAACATGCAGTGAATATTTTTGGTAACTATGTTTTCAAAATATTCTGCCTACCCTGTCTAAAAACTCTGTGTACGCCACTAGGTGCAATATTTTATATTATTTATTTCAGGAAATCTTTTTCCTACGTTATTATCTTATGATGACTTAAAAGTTTTTTGTCGTAAACAAAGATTTGGAATTACGATAATAAATTATCTAGATTATTATTTCGCCATGTTTAAACGTTATGAATACAGAAACAGAAAAATAATGAGTATGCAGTAAACCGCTGTCAGTAGGTACATTAATGCTCCAACTAGTAAAAACGAAGTATTGCTCCCGCCAAAATAATTACAAATGATGTTTTGTGTAACTAAATTATGCAAAAATTATTTAAATAAAATCATCAAACAAAGTACATTTCGTTCCATCAGTAACAATTGTATTGTATATGTACAAGTTATTTAAATTTATTTTAATAAATATATTTTTGAAATTTATAAGGATGACATTTATTAACATGTATAGCCAATTGCCAATATACATTTTCCGTTGTGTAAGCTGCCGTCTATGTAATGAAATAAATAATTGAAATATATAATATATTATTAAATATTAAACCCAATGCACCGTGCATAGAATCTATACTTATAATAAAGCTGTAGAGAGGTCAATTCTGTACATGAAATATATTTTCAAAATAACTGTCAGGGGGTGATTAGTGATCGATACTGATGCCAAAAAGGCAATCAGTAAAATTTTTGTCTGTCTGTCTGTCTGTCTGTCTGTCTGTCTGTCTGTATGTATGTTCCTTATAGAAACAAAAACTACTGGACGGATTTTAACGAAACTTAGTACAATTATTCTTCATGCTCCTGGGCAGGTTATAGTATACTTTTCATCACGTTACAATCAATAGGAGCAGAGTAATAAAGGGAAAACGGGAGACTTTACTCCAATTTTTAAGCTTCCGTCGCCTATGCAGCCTTAATGGTTAAAGTTACATAGAAATCGTGTATGACGGAAATATTCTACATAAAATTTCCTAAAAAATATCCCACAACAGCATATGTCTATCTTTTATGGTTGACTCACAATAACACGTGTAACTCCTGATAGGTTAGCAGTTCGGAGAATTCTGATTATATTTGTTTACTCTTACGTTTATAATACTCTCACTCATCACTAATTTATAAAAAGTTAACATTATTACCTATAAAATAAAAAAAAAATCATAGAAATCAAGTATTGTGGATTGACATATTATATTTCCCTATTAAATTACGATAGTTAATCTGTCTGTCACATCAAAATCACTGAACCCTGAGGAAGGACATACGCTACTTTTTTTCGAAAAACGACGAAAACGCGGACGAAGTCGCAGGCAAAAGCTAGTATTGAATAAAAATTGTTCAATATTTTATGTATCAATAAATTTAACAGTTTTAGTTGTATCGAAGTAACCATGCTTTATTACTGTTTCATATAAATAAAGCGTTTTATATAAAAAAAAACAATCGACTGCAACACCAAAAAATACAAAAAGTGAAATGTTTATCTTAAAAAGCGCGCGAAAGCTAATCGCTGCTTTTCAAGAACATCGATGCAACTAAAAATGATGAATTTTAGGGAATGGGGTTTTTAAATTTCTTTATTAATGTGTTGGTGTATAGCTGCAAAATTTAAACGATCCCTTGATGTTAGAACTTTATTGATTTAAAGAAAATCCATCATCGCAACTCATTTCATGATAAAACATCAAAGATTTATGGTCTTTTGACATACTTAGTTCTATTTGTTAGAATTTTGAATTACTACGATATTCTTGCAAACCAGCGATATGTTTATGTGTAATCCATTATCGCCAAAAGTACCTAATCACAAGACTTCGTCTACACAGGATACCAACATTCGCTTATAATAATAATAATCAAATCATCATCATCTAATAAAATATTCTTCGTTTCTTAATGCCAAAACCACGAATAAAGAAAAAAGATTAATCATCTTTGGTTTGCAAATCAGTTTCCGATTCATTATTTATTCGCGGAGACAATAGATTTTTTTTTGATTCCGAAAATGAGCACTACAATAATATCTATCAAATAAATCTTGCGGTACCGAACTCTGGCAGTTGGCGGCACATCGTGCGTGTTCCTATGCCGATAGCATCTATTAAAGGAGAAAGAGTCGTTCATGTGTAACTGAGTTCCGGTGACGGCGGACGACGACGTCGCGGTTAAATCGCGACAGGAATAATTAAAAAGTCTCTATTGATTACCGCATGAATATTATATCGTAAGTAACAATGTTAGTTGATTATCGATAGTTTTTTACATTTTTTATTAACTAGCTAGCTAGTTCGTCTAGGTTTCATCCGCATTCGATAGGTACTTCCCAGATTGATTGACGTTTATAAATTATAATCTTTATAAATAAATGGTTTATTTTATGCAAAAAGTTTTTTTTTTGCATTAAACTCCGAAATCCCCGGATTTAGCCCATTTAAACAAAGAAATTCTTTGGTGTATATAGTCTAGATATATATAATATATATGGCATTCCTTAAAAAAACTAGTTTTCATAATTCTGTTTTTCTTTTGATTTTTATAGATATTATAATAATAAGATACAATTTAACATGGCGAAATCGGCAACTTCCTTTTAGGCGATAGCCGAACATAGCTGTAGAGTATTCCCGCTAAGGCATGAAAAACTTGAATCTTGTTACTATACTAACAATAATTTATTCAAGAATCAATAAATTTTTGGAAGTATCATATGTTTAATCAAAAATAAGAAAGAAATAAGATTGCTTTCAATTGTTACCCTTTGGAATGTTTCATGAAATATTGCTGTAATAACACAATATTTCATTTATATTCTTTCAACGGAATAATTACTACAGGTCCAAAGATACAGCCCTTTCAGGATGGACTTATGGATGATATAGTACTAGACTCCCGTTGGCACCTTTTAAGAGTGGAACCCGAAGAAGACATAAAATCATAATACATGCGATAATCAATGCGATAAGTATAAATTTTAAAACCCACCATTCAAGAGGAAGATTCATACGTATAAAACTTGCATATTATAGTAGATAAACGCAGGCATACACGCACGCACGCACACACAAATACATCCTTCTTTTTTGGGTTTCAAAATAAAAAAAGTAAAATTATAAAGGAACTTTGAATTTTTTTTAATGAATTTTTTTTATTCATAGTTTTTATTAATGTACTCGCGGCACTTTATTTAATTACATTACATTGACTCCCTCCGTACCCCAGTGACGATTGGGTTACATTATTAGAGTTTTAGTAAGGATCCCTAATTTTTTTTTTAAATATAATATAGCCTATGTTACTCAGGGATAATGTAGCTTTCCAAAGGTGAAAGAATTTTTGAAATCGGTCTAATAGTTTCGGAGCCTATTCATTACAAACAAACAAATCTTTCCTCTTTATAATATTAGTATAGATATTTCAATTAAACGTTAAATATTATATCTATAAAGTTAGGAAAATATAATATCTTTTACTTTTATAATATCTATATTAATCCATTTTAAAAAGAGTATGTAACTAATAAGTTGAATCTACATTTTTAACAAGTAGACTTTTGTTAAGGATAAGGAAAATATTTAATGTAAATTGTGTAATGACGATACCATTAACGATAATTGATGATAAAACTTTTAAAAGAAAGGTTTATTTTATTATTTTTAGCGCGTTTGAATAATATTTCTTTATTCTCATATTTATAATAATTTTAACTAACTTTTTTATGAAAAACAATAAGATTAAATATTTATTTATTAATAGGCTGTTTGCTTATTACCAAATTATTATTGTACTTAAAATATTTGGACAGCTTAACTAAAATTTTAAATTTTAAAATGTAGTTACCTCTGGTAACATTATTTCAAAATTTTATTAATCGAGCAGAATTTAATCATAGGTAATGTCATAATATTGTCCAGAGATAACCCTGGCTGTACGCTGAATCGCGCAATCATTTTGTTCGCTGCGACATATAGATTGCATTGCGTTGTTAATAAAGGTTTGCTGCCCTAATGTTTTCGTTTTGATACAAATTTCTCCTTATTGATTATAAAATTGTTTTTTTTTTTTTGTGACCGTGGTGAAATTCTATGTTAATTTGTTTTAAGTACATAAAATTTTAATTCTAAGTTAAAATTATTTTCCGCTTGATACGCTCTATTCTTGTAAGATCTCACACACAAGCTTGGTTTATTTTCCAAAAATAATGCGTTTTTAATTAAATGGATACGTATTGATTAATAATTTAGGTTTTGTTAACAGTTTCAAGTGAATGCAGCTCTAAATATTTGATTTAATTTACAACTGAATACATTTACGACCGACTGACCGACACACAAACACAAATTTACAGTTTTCGGATTTTTTCCATTATTTATACTATAAGATATATATATCCTGGCCAAATTTCATGTGCTAGGTCAATGGAAGTACCCTGTAGGTTTAAGGTGTAAGTTGTAGGTGAAATCATCGTAGACTTGAGTATATGTTATTAATTTCAACATGATACATCCATGCATTTCTGATAAAAGAAGTCTTGACAGCCAAACAGACAGACAGACGGACAACAAAGTGATCCTATAAGGGTTCCGTTTTTCCTTTTAAGGTACGGAACCCTAAAAATTGACTTAAAAAATAGACTTGAATAAACTATGGTCTCAAAAATGTGACCATTTTTAACGAGGTCTGGGGGGAGAATAGGGTCATAGAAAACACAGACAAACACGAACATATAGCTAATATTGATGTTTGTCATGAACGAAGATCGAATTCGCGACCGTTAGCGCCTCAGTCATTTGCAGTGACTACTATTCCAACACGTCAACGATATATAAAAGTGATAAATTACACTTGCAAGTAAAGGGAACATGAGAAAGCAAATTACAGCGGACATTATACTTGAAAAAAAAAGGTATAATTACATAACTATATTAGAAAACAATCAAAGGTAATCCTACTATTCTACAAATGGACACTCATCAATAAAAACTATCGTTTATATAAAATTTCTCACAGACATGGGAGATTGATGGCAACGCGTGAGAGTATGGGACGGGCTGCCATTGGAATGGAATGACATAACGGGGCGTTGTCGCCGGTCGAGCGCCCACCGGCACCGGCGCAACAGGTGCTCATTCAACGCCGGAGCCACAACATCTGTGCTTTAATTCCTAATCCCTACTTGATTTATACGCCACTTGTATTTAATTCCTGCATGATGTTGTATATGTCAATGAATACTAAAAATAAATACAGTATTTGATTGTAATATATACTTAAGTTAAATAAAAATTAATAAACGAAAATTACTTCATACCTTTGTCGATGGATTCACATTATAAATTTGATTCATCAAAAAGTATGCGAATCGGCAGAGAAATCATATAAAAAAACAAATAGTGACGTAAAAACCGTGTTACAATAACAAAAGATTGGATCACGATATTGAGTACTATATACATATATCTTTTCTCAACGACTTAAGAATAGTAGGCATGTCGAAATGCTAAAGAAAACCTTTTTGATCTGCAGTTGATTACAATTAACTCGTTTGTGGGAATAGCTTGCAATAAGAACAAAGAGGCCTTGAGGGGAACATTTGTTTAGCGGCACCACGCTTCAGCGAAACCAATCTAATGTTCTTTAATATTACTTTTTCATTTATTGAGAATATCTATTTGATTGAGTAATAAATATAATAACGTATTTTTTATATTTTCTTCTCGATTTTTCGATAAAGTAGAAATGTCTCTAAATTATATTTGAACTGTAGCTACACTTGTTTATGGGGAATTTCGACAATTTGGAGGCAATGTAAATGCAGTGATGTATAGCATGATGCGATCACATACTAAAAGTTTATGAGTAATATATGTACATATGTATGTACGTAAATAAATTAAGTTTTTAGGTCTGTATTTTTAGCGACACTGTTTAAAGGTTACGTCACAGACAAACTGTAGGTAAACACAATGAACATGCCAATGAAGTATAATATTTTATCTAAATATTCATTTATGGTAAACTATTGAAGCCAAGGCTAGTCGCGTCAACGTGTCGTGTTGTGATTTAACAGCCTAAACCTACGCAGTTTTTTTTTTCTTATTTTACATCGTTTTGTTTTAATTATCTAAACTTAGATTTACTAATTTTCAATATTAGGTATACATACAAAACAAAATGGTTTATGATTTTATATGGTATAGTTAAATTGCTTTTAAGTTATTTCAGTAAATAATTTAAATTATGTAATGTAATGCTGATGATCACTTAGGCTTATCAACATTTTCTATAATCTATACAAACATTATTTAATACCGACATAGCAATAATAGTAGCGTAAACTGACGTATCTTATGAGATTTAATGGGTTTATATTTTTTTAATTACTTAAGTCTTCTTTAAGATTGGTCTTAGGCTTACTTTTAAGGGTTGGTCTTAGTCTGTATCATGAACAAAAAAAAGTCAAGTATCATGTTTTTTGTAAATTTTAGAATCTGAATACAAAAGTTATATTTCTATTTCGATGTTTTGACACGCTAGGAATTTTAAGTTATAAATATCTTTTCTGTGACATCAAACTGAGCTCCGGTATGATTCATTAATTGAAGGTAAACACGCTTTCCACGTAATAGACAGCTACCTATTAGTCTGTGTGAGCGGTAGAGGTTACTACACCTACACAGTACCCGCAACAAATAACCGATTAACATTCAATAGCTACATTCGTGAAAATTATTATTATTGGTTAATAATGAAATCAAACGTGATAATCATTTTTTAAGATTTCTATAATAACGTTATTAAAAGATTAAATAAAATTATTTGTTTTAGTTTTAAAATAAACAAAGTTGAAAGGTATTTACAATCTACATGTCTAAGTTTTTCAACACAAAAGTATTGTTTTATTCGGGACGGTAGTTTCAGATATTAGCGCGTTCACAGAAACAAACCCTTTAGCATTATTAACATTCGTATAGATTCAAATTAAGTCTTTATCTTTAGAAATAATTTTAACTTAATGATTTCTTATCAATAAACTCCATTCGCGAACTCATGTTTCAAGAAAATAATAAAATAAAACGTTTCCTTACACACTAAGTGAGAGTGTTATACCTACTATAATTTTCTTACTCACGATGTGTTCTATTAATTTTTGCAATAAGAAGTAATAAAATTATAATAATTTTTTAAATTACTAGATTAGGTTCCCAAACCGTAGTTTTCAACAAATCTATCTAGCTCCCCTAGTTTCAGTTTTGTTCACCCGGCTTTTATTTATTATTAAACAGTACATTTGTTTTTAGTTAAAAATAATAACGTAATAAAAATTTCATTCCCTCTTACAACTTTCTTTCTAAAGTTACGTCAAATTCCAAATGTAAACCACGAGCTATAAAAATGTATAGAAAAAAGAGCTCTGCAGAATTTTACTGAATGTCGCTACGGAGAGCTCTACAAAATCACAAAAATAAAATATTAAAAGTAAGAAGAGTAACTAAAATCAAGTACTTAAAAAATTTAAAGTAAAAATATAAGAAAACGAATTTTGCTTTATTTTTACAAACGTCGTTATAATTGATAATAACACATATGTATGTACATATTATTATTTTTTTATTGTTAGTATTATTTAACATAAGGACACTTGGCATCAATTCAAATTGAATATAGCGGATTAAAATAATTAAATTAAAATTTAAAAATATAAATTTGTGAAAAGTAATTGAAAATCACGCTATTTCATATCATCTATAATAATATATAAAGGTAAAGAGTTTGTTTGTTTCGATGCTCTGTTTCGAGAACTACAATTGTAACTTCAATTTCAATAGCCTAATGTCAACTGCTTATCACTATTTACAAAATATGGTTTTTCCTTATGCATGGCTTGTAACGTTTGAGCATTTTTACTGGTATTGGCACCATAAGTTTCACTTCACTATATGTATTGTGACGAGCATAAATTGCTTAGCGATCATAATAAAATAATCAAATCGCAACGGGTGAAATACGTGTCAATGAGGTGTTCCGGTAACCGTCTGTGATCTTCATCATCAGTTCCACCTTACCAAAGGTTGCTTCCCGACAACAAATGTACGAATTACAATGAAAAATATAAAATCAATATATGTGTGCCTATAGTATTTGCAGAGTTCCCTCGAATTTTCGAGGATCTCGTCATCAGATCCCTACCTAATGACAATCGGACCATACCCTGTCAAACAAAAAAAAATCGAAATCAGTCCACAATCGACGGAGAAATCAGTTATCAAACATAAAAAATACATACATAGAACCTCCTCGTATTCTGAAATCGATTAAAAATGAGAGTTATTCGGTTTCTCGGTAATTGACTCACTGACATGTCGATTTCGAAGCATATCTACCCACATTGCTGGATTTACCGCCTTATACAACGAAAGCGAGAATAAGGAAAGATTAAAGGTTAACGTGAATTTCAAAGTACGTTTTTACCGAAAATTAAAAAAAAAATAATATTTTATCCTCAAACCAGTATTCATTCTCGAAAAATATACGAACATATATTATACATACCTATATAATAAGTCATCTCTTGTGTGAAATTGTGTAAGTTTTATACATGTTACCTTTTTGTGGAATCTTTTGTATCATCACTGACTTACACGTCTTATTTAGATTAAGCTCTTAACTTTTTCCTTAATAGGAGGAGGAAAAGGAAAGGAGGCCTTTGCCTTTGAAGTGGAGTACTTACAGGCTGTTACAGTTACACGTCATATATAACATAATGAATACGTAATTTCTGTCTGGCAGAAATAACTACCCAGCCAGCATCTAGGCGGCAAAGAATATGAGGAAGCCATTTTTTTTATTAGTTTTGCTCCTGAGGCTGTTGGATTTCATTATATCTTTACTAACTAATACAAAAAAGACGCCGGCTCTTAATTTATCTAAATAATTTTATATCTATAGCTATTACATACAACTAAAGAGTTTATATGTTTGAACGCGCTATTATTGGGAACTACTTAGATATATATGTAATATTCGAAATTCTTATTACATTTATTAATTACTCTGTTTCTTAGAGAAAATTAAGGTATTATATGAGACATCACGTTTCGACTAACGGAAACCATAAACTTCAAGGAATCTGGGAAGTAATGAACTCGAATGCAGTCGTGAGACTCGCCTGATATTATGTACCTATAATTAGATATACCTGTCCTACCAACTGCATTACAGACGATTGTTAAAGTAATGTCATTACATCATATTAATTATGTATGGGTCTACGGATGCCGCTAAGGAAATCAGCATGGCTTTATATGGAGATGAAGGTGCTGGTCCAGCTTACATAAGTGGTCCTCGAACGCCATCTAGTGAAACTGACCAACGTTTGGTAATACTATTACGTTTACGAACGTTGAACACTTACTTCAATAAATTCCGACGTGCAATGAAAGTAAGTAATTTTAGAACATTAAATATGCTTTACAACAAAACTATCTTTAAGGTTTAAAGTTATCATTATATATTTATTAAAAAAACAACTATTTGCTGCATTTATATATAACGAAAATATTCTAATTGGAAAAAACTAGATTATGTTGAGAATATAAATTAAGAGATGCATGTATTAATATTTATGAAGTGAATGTTTTGTAGTGTGTAACTTTGGAAAGAATGTTATTGTAATGAGAGCAGAATGGAGAGTACTAGAGTAGAGGAGAATGCAAGCGTTTGTGGGGTCGCGGCGGTAAAGTTGCGACACGGCTGGGTGAGTGTGCTAGATGCCAACCTTGAGATCATCGGTGAGTGCGGGAGCAGTAATGTACGGGGCTCATTCCTCCCGGTACGAGCAATCCGCCTTCCCTCGCTAGGCGAACAGCCGTTAAATGACTCCGTGGAACAAACCGCACACTGACGACAATGTTATTTTGTAGAGATACACTATCCGATTGTATGCCTAAAAACACACTGTCACAACACTGCACCTACAACACTCCAAAGGTGGAGCAAATAGACACTCGAAGGACGTAACGTGGTAGCGACGCAGATAAATTCGTACGTGCGACCGACGTGTTGGTCGGAGCAAGACTGATCGCGGCGCGGCAGGCTGCGGCGCGCGCGCAGTCGCTCCACCCTCTCTCCCTCCATACTTCTTCAATTGCCGACGCTCTTTACTGGCTGAGCTTTTGCTCGCCTGGACTCTACACCATTATAATAAAACTGCAAGAGTGATAAACGAGAATACGCACCAGCTAAACTCGAGCGCCGAAAGAGACGAAAATTTTTGAAAACATTAAGATTTTATATCAACTGTATCTCTTTCAATTTTAACTTTTCTTTAATCTAAAAATCTATCAACAACATTTAAATGTGTATAAATATATTTATAGTTATTTAGGAAATATACGCAATTACAGGTCATCAAATGAATTTAAAAATAAAACATTTTATTTAGCTTCTGTGGACTATTAGCGTCTTCAGAAAGGCACAGTGATGCGAGCCTCAATAAGCGTTGTTCGTTTTTTCTCATAACCAATTACCAGTTTCAAAGGTCCATTGAAAGGCACAATAGAGTAATGGCAACACAATTCGATTGTCCATAAGAGATGCTTATAATAATTTAGGTGTTGAAGATAATATAAAATTTTCTTTACGGATCTTTTAAGTATTTTCTTAATAGATTTATAACATTTATGCAAAAAATTAAATATGGCTTGTGATTAAAAACTTTAATATTTTTTTAAATTAGAAGAAAGTTCAATTTATGTTTGGTAACAGTCATATCAGAACACAAATATGTAGGTACGCGATGCACAACTCCTGTAACCTATAGGATAGACTTCAACGCGCGCGTTTTGTTTAATGCAATAGTGAAAACGTCTTTATATGTTGAAATATTACCTAATTTTCAGTAAGTAAACATAAGATAGATTAATAAATGTGTTTGAAATGTAAAAAAAAAAAACAATTAAAATATAAAAAGGTATATTTAAATATTTCTATGGTATAAATTAATCAGACAAAAACTCTCTCATTATAAAGAAATTTAAAGTATGAAGCTTTCAGCTTATAATTTTAAAACATCGCGTATGCAGTTTATAAAAATCTTGTAAAAAACCTATCCTTTTCTTTTTTTATGTTCGTAGAACTCAATCAATATTTTAATTAAATGAAGCAGTAAACTTATTAACAGGCTGCTAATGGGCTGCACATAACATATTTCAAAATATGTAAATACTATTTAAATTACCAGACTACAATATTTGTTCTCTATTTATAAAACAAATATATTGTTAGATGATCTCAGGCAATGACAGAGAAGTGAGTTCATTTTCTACCTAAACGATCTTCATTGAAGCAATGATGTTAATAAATTTCCTGTTAGTAGATTTTTGTTTAGGAAAATATTATTTTTATATAAATCTTAAATATTTTTTTATACTTAGTAATCGTTAGTCATATTATCATGTCTGTAATAATGTACATGCCTACCTATATGTAACTTCTTTTTAACCGACTTCAAAAAGATTCTCAAATCATAGTGTATGTTTGTTTTTCTGAATTCCGTAATTTCTTAACCAATTTTGACTTTTTTTTATTTGAAAGAATACGTACACTATCAGATACCAGATTGGTATTTTCAGATTTCAGATTGGTCTCATAGATTTTTTTATCGAAATTGGTTCAGTAGTGTTGTTTTAAAATCACAATAATTGAACGATTTTTGGTTTTTAATTGAATTGTTTTTTTTTAATTGTTAATTATTATTGTTCCTAATGGTACTTACTTATGGAATAATCGTCTGTCGATCTATCTACCCGTAACATTCATTACTCTCAGACTGACATAGACAATTGGCATAGTTGTTTTATGCTATTAGTCAAATACAGGAAAAAAGTGTTTTTAAAATATTATTTAAGGTTTCCTCTAAAACATCAGTTTAAAACTATATAATTTATTGCTAAATGCATTAAAATTGAATTGAATTAAAATTAAATTTAATTGAAAAAAAAAAGATATATAAAACTGTTTTAAACGAAAATACTAAAAAAAAACAATAATTCCAATCACTATAAACTTGTATCGACAGACTACCCTGCTCTGGTACTTGTTTAAATTTTATCATTTATTACATTTAAATGTTAGCATTACCGTTATATATTTTAAGTATATAGTCTTATCTCGAATAAATATTTAAAAGTATTTTAATAGCCCGTGGAATTAGCACTTGTTAATAAATTATTATTTATTTGTATGTAATATTAAATAAGAATATCATTAAACACAAGCATTTGAACTTAAAGAGATGAAAAGACTTCTTGAATACCAATTAATACTTTTTTCGTCTTTTATCTCCCACATTATATAGTTTTAGGACTATGGGACAGGGATTTAAAGCTTGTTTTGTGTATTTTTTATGAGTTGTGTTATTTTTTATACTCGTATCTATCCAATCAATAAATTATATTTATAAAAAATATTAATTACTTACATCAATCTATACCGCATATCAATGTCATCAAAATCAAACTTGACAAACTAATAGTCAGTTAATTGAAGTAATACATTAAGCCACATTTTTATTATTTTTGTTATTTTATTTACTAACTCAGTAAATATTACAGAATCTCCTACATATTATTGTAAATAAGTAGACGTCAACGTCATACATTTGCATATTAAAATAAAAATTAAAACGAAAAAAAAACATAGTTTATCGTTTCCATGACATGATGACATTTCGGCAATAATCAATTACACATATCCGGTACCACAAAAATAAAGTGATATTATGTATTACGTCATCTCATCTTAATAAGTGAGGAATTCAAAAATATTCATATTTTCTCGTAATTATAACGGGAGACTAATTTATTTCCTACCATCTTGTCGCGCTACTAAGACACGAAACATCCTGGACGGACCGGTCGACGCTCTACGGGCGTTTATCGGGTTCAGTGCCATTATTTAGCGATCAAAATATACCGGTTCGAAAACGTATGTGACGATCAAAGTCATAACATTATCGCAGTGTACTATTTTACACATAACATGAACGAATTTACATAATTTATACTTCATATTTACCTGAACTGAAAAATAGGATATAATAACTTTACATTTAGCACTATATCTATCTATATTTTTGCGGATTCTTGGAAAATATTTTATTTAAAGCATATTCTTGATATTCGCCAAACACTTCTTTTTTTAAGAACTGTCTGTATCTTATATTTTTAGCATATAGTTTTATTTAATGTTACGGTTATTATGTGGTTTTTTTATTGCTTGTGTTTTTGTATTAGATTTACTTTATATTATTATTATATTTATAGCTACAAGTAATCCAAGATAGCAAGACGAATGATGCCTACTGACAATATATAGTAACTAACTGATCAACACCTTTTGCATAGACAAAATACGTCCATATTTACTTTTATGATATATTCCAAAGGTTAGAATTACCTTTATAAATTTTACTCTCGAGAGCGATATAAGACAACTCTATAACCTAGTAACAGGTACGTCGTAGGCTTTTACGAAAGCTTTGATTGTCAAAAATAAAACACTGACAATAAATTCTTTTAGGTACAGCGCAATGAGAAATAACTTATGTAAATCTGTATAAAAGTCTAAGAGCAAGACTTATAAATGTAATTGTCGCCTAACATTGATTATTATAATTTATTCGTCGAAATATCACGTGGTAATTAACCTACTATTAAATCTATCTACATACAATTTTAACAACCGGGTCCTTTTTTCAACAATAAATTAATTTTCGTCCCTTAAAAATTTGGTTTCGGACAAGGAAGAATACTTGTTATTTAATTTCACTTTCTTTATATACCGACCAATTTTTTAATTGGCGAACATATTTACAAAACAATTGATCTAATAAAACCTTGGCTATTCCTCAAGAAATGAAGGCTATGGATGTAAATTATGAATTTTCACAGTGTTTTATTTTACTAAACACATTTCATAGTTTTTTTATGATGTGTTCACAGCCAAACCTGTTTTCATCATTGATTTTTTGAATTATTTATCAATAACGTCACTTAATAAAAGTAAAAATAGAAAATATTTTAGTTACAGATATACGACACCTGTTTCTAACATTTTTATTTCACAAATATTTCATATTTATAGGTGTAAAACACATTTCCCAAGGCGGCAAGAAGTGGCGTAGCGGTGACCAAGTAACGGTGACGAAGGTACTAGCGCTTTGAGTTGGAGGGCACGTCTGAGACCGTGATATTGTAACAGTGCAACATATTTATGATAAAAAAAACTACATATATTGCGTGATATGATTGTACTTTGTTATATTCAATTAGTGCATTGTTTTATAACTATGTCCCAATTGTAACCTTTTTAACAACTTTTAGAATTTAGAACAATTGAATCAATTTTTTTTAACTTTTATAAAACTAGACCTGCCTTTTGTCTTGTGCTTTCAAAGCGTTAATTAGCATAATTGAATTTCTTATAAAATCTCTCAATAAACGGACTTAAAAATCTGTTAAGGTGTATACCTTCCAAGATTTATACCACTATACAAACCTTTTATATTTATTATATTAATATATTATTTACAATTTTTAAGTAAATTAAATAATTTAACCAAAGCACATTATGGTCGTTCGTGTAACAACGGATGAAGACGTCATTATGATGACCCGCGTCAGTGTCACGGTCGGCTTGCCATCATAATCACGAGCTGCCATCGTACAAGGTTGGAACTACACATAAGTTTTCACGTAACAGTAACGTCTGAGTAAAATAACGTGTATTATGATCACGTTTGTTAGACGAAATGAACGATCAATACGACTCAACGTCTATTTTTAAGTTTATTCGTATATTTCCATTGAACGGGTGTTTGATTGTTTATAAAAATGCATATTTATTTAATAACAACTTTAAAGCAAATTATAATCTATGCTAAATGTTAAATGTTAATCGTAAACGGCACATTAGTTTTATGATTTCATATCAAATTTCTAATTTAATTTAAAAATCAAATATAATTTCTATCCAAAACTACAACTATATTTTGTCACATTTTTTAGAGTATTTTTAGCTTCATATGATTATACATACAGCATTACGAAAACATCTACGTCAATTTTATTATTTAGCTATATAGTCTTTATTTTCTTACTAAATGACTTTGTTATAACGGCAAATGATTATTTTAAAACCATAATATACTTATTCGTTCGAACTAATATTTTAATTCCAAATTATGTAAATTATACTACGTCTACGTGATTAGCTAAATATCCGCGAGCCGCTGATTCAGTTGAATGTAGACACATAAGAATCCTTTATATTCCTCATTATAAATATTTAAATAAATGTTATAGTTTTTAACTTTATTAAATTTAACAATGACAATACCAATTACCACATTAATGAGGTTTTCAACTATAAAGACAAAAACAGTATGTATTACAAACTCGACAGAATTTTTGGTTTAATATGTATATCCATATATTATTATATCGAGTTTTTATTATTGACAATAAAACCGCTTTTTATGTTTCAATAATTAGGTATATGAACTAGACGAAGATCTTTTTATATAATATGTTTCACGTCGTGGTTTTTAAACAAAAAAACTATGCAAAAAGTACTTTGAATATTTAATCAAAAAAAATAAACGATGTAGGTAGTTATATTATTTTGATATATTAACTTCACTGTACTAGCTAGTATTTGCGTTCGTTAAAACAAATGTTATACATGAACAACTTTTACTGCGCAAATTAAGTCTCCATTTAAGCAACGAGGATATTTCTTTTAGATTTGGCACAGTGGATGTGGGTGTGATTTCACCAGACGAGTTTCGACTTTCTCTGTATGTTACAACATGACCAACGCGTCACTGATACGCGGTGATGATCTGTGACATTTTCAATTTGAAATATCAAAATATCAAGCCCAAGGTAGTCGAGCTGTTACTAAATGACTTTGGAAAACGAAGCCGAAACACTTATTATTCATAGTTTGCTTTGAGAATTGCAAATTTATTGTGAATCATCAACAGTGGAGGCGTTCAAAAATAGGAAACTTGTATATTGCCTTTTACTCTTATGGAATATAAATTTAGTTATTATTAAAACTAACGAATAATAAATAATCACCTACGCCTACTTCTTAATTAATTCTAAATTACAGTCACCCAACAACAATATTTAACAAAATTGCAAAAATCCTTTTTTGAAAGTACAATAGGTAATTTTAACATTTTTCTAAGTTATTATCAGACGTCTATATTTCGTAGATACTTTAATAGGAATGTTATATGTAATAAAAAGCCTTTTGCCTGTATTTGCCATCATTTCTATTAACAGATGGTAAGTATATGTTTTTGTATTTAGTAGGAGGGAGGTTGCTTACTGACAATATATATTAGCAACTAATCAATTAGGTACCATAGACAAAAAGCAGAATATATTTACTTTTATTATATACACCCTATATGAATAAATAACCATAGTATTTTATATCTTAAGGATTACCCCATATTAGCATAAATATTTAATTAAAAACTAATTCGTGTAAATAGACGGATACTAGGGTACCGTAGTTAAATTATTCATATATATTTTTCAATTCATTTATCAATTGACTCCGCTTATATTAATCTACCTAACTTAAAGATGGCGTTAAAATCATAAACTCCAATGATATAAACAGACGATGACGATTAAGTTATATGAAACGCAAACTATATAGGGTTGCTTAAAAGTAGTAGGGTTGCGCACATTTATAACCGATTGTGTAACACGGCGTGGGTGCAGTCCTCGAAGAGAGTGACGCTGACGCCTGCGTAGGCTTTGCACTCGATACCTGTGCTAACACATAGGTAAAAAATCCCGTGTAGGTGTCGCTTGAATCACGGTCAGAAAGTATGTTGAATAATAATTGAAAGTTTAAATTATTTATCAAGTGTACAGTTACTGATAGCAGATTACCAATAGCACTTTTAATTTCTATATGCGAATATATGTTGTTCTAATTTATTTAGTTACAGTCGCAACAAAGAAATTATCTTTAGGAACACACTATAGGTGTATAAATTTTTTAAAACTTATTATTTTATTATTATATGTATATATATGTATCATTGTTTTGAATGATTATTAATATTTAAAAAAAAAAAACGTAAACAAAATAGATACCCCTGTTCAAAATAGGTAATTATAATTGTTTTAAGATCTTATATTCTTTACTTACTCTACTTTACTTTATGAAATTACTGTTTTCTAACACGAATATTAAATAACGTGTAAGGCATACATTGCACTTAATAACGGCAAAGTATTTTAGGTATACCGCTACTTACATAACAGTCGTCATATTGTAGGACAGTACTTATCGCATGCCAATGACATCATGACGACCACTTACTGTTACCTAGACGTTAAACGTGATCTGAATTTAAATATAAATCATGTCCACACAAATTTTGTTTCTTAACTCGTATACATGGAATGCCAGATTTTAGAGAAAGTTGTAAAGAAATTAATGAGCAATGGCATTACATTTATTGAAACTGCGACCTTACGTTTGTACCCAAGCATCTCGCTTTAACTTAAATGGAAAATGGAAATTAAGCTGGAGCATTTTTTGTATCCCCTGCATAATCATTTACTCGAAACAAAGAACCACACAGGGCTACTTAACATAGCGTCCAGAATCGTAATAAGACGATACATCCTCGCAGTGGACTTGAAGGAGACGTATTGAATTATTACTTTGTTTCTTTTGCTGCCAACCTTTACGTTTATTCGCTTGCAAGAGCTTGGTTCAGGCGTAAAGCGAACGGTGACACAGCGCTAAAAATAGAGCTAAGACTCAGGGCCAGGCTCAACGATGCGGCCGAGCGCTGCAGCCAGACCTGTCCCGATCACCCCCGTCCCTCCCACGAGTCCCCCATGATCCCTAAGCGCCATCTTGTTATTCCACAGACCGTAGCGAACAACAACTTAAGACTAAGTAGCAAGGACATTGCGGTCAAGCTTGAAATTCCTTTGAAGGCTGGATGTTTCTAAGTGTAATTGTAAAGGGCTAATGTTTTGAAATGTAATTACCACAATATTTTTTTTTATTATTATTTATTTATATGTTGCTTGCTGACTGCAGGAGTGTTGACCGCTTTAAATTAATAAAACAAAAAAATGTTTAGTGTAATATAGTCCTTTTAAATATACACGAATATGTATTTTTATCCAAAAACGCTATATAGAACTGACCTATTTTAGTCTAACTGATACCGATTCTAAAATCATCAATGTGTCAAAAGCATAAATTAAACTATTTTTGTTCCTGCATACTACTTAATTTTAATTTCTTCATAACCATAGTCCTTATATATTTATCGTCAATTTAAATCTTAAATTCTTTGAAAGAATAAAATTGCTTTCGTTCTTGGAAGTTCGTCGTTGCAAACTTTAAAATTAGAGCTTTAGGCTTTTAACTGCTTTTAAGTTAAGGCTTCGTTATGATTAATGTGATCCTAAAAATTTCAATCTTACGATTTTCGACAGAATCAATCTGAAAATTAAAGCAAATATATTTTTGATATATTCATAAACGAATATAGTTTCTAATTTAGCACTAAAATTAAGTAGATGTATGTAGCGTTTATATATACATTTTACATATATACCAAAATGTCAAATTCTAAAGAAATATGGTGACTGTAATATCAATCGCAAAGGACACGGCCTCAGGCGGCACAGGAAGATGATGTCACTGATTCGACTGGTTTTGCTTATTATTCGTCGGGTGTTTAACTAACAGAATACATTAAGCATTCGGTTCGAAATTTATACATGCATATTCTTCAGCAAGTATTGCATGTATTTTAAATTATTTTAATAATATTAATAGCCAAGAATACTAAGGCAAAGGACGTCATAGATAGCGATCGTATATAAGACGAAAGATCGTTTTCAATAGAATTTTATTTCTTATTGAATTTAATTCTCGGCAGACACGCTCGAACAGCCAGCATTGTTTTAAAACAAAGTAACATTCCACAGATTTAACTGCAGTGTAAGTTCATTCAGTTCATTAGTTAGCCCGCAGCTAACCTTTATGTTTCATACTAACAAAATTAACAATGTATTTCGCAGATAGCTTGCTATGTATATATGAGCTTTACAAACAATACGATGTTGAAGTCTAATAATAATTAATAAGCTTTCTATGAAGATACATATTTTATATTAGCCATTTCATAATATTTACATTTACATTTTATTGAAGAGTAATTTAGTCCAAGCCAAAGTTTCTACAGAAAATGGTAATCCCTAGCGTTACATGACGTGGTACATAATATACCAACAGTTTCCATAGAATATCGGACCGAGTAAAGTAATATATAAGTAATAATTAATAAACGCAATTTTTATCCATGCCCCAGGACTTAGGATTGACCTCATGTACTACTAAAAACTACATTTAAAATGTAATAGTTACTTTTACACTTTAAATGTTATTAGGTTAGTATGTAGTTAATATAAAAGTTTATAACAAATATCTGATTCTTGTTATAAACAACTGATTGAATTTTCGTTATGCAATAGGTATATTGAATATACTACCCATTGCATAACGAACCGCGCGAACCATACAAAAGTATTTTTTTAGTTCAAGGAATCAGGATCGAAGCAACGACTTTCACATATCGTTGAGCTTATGAGTATTATATTTTTAATCTACTTATTTCATGAAAAGATCGAAAGCTATCAAGTAAATAATGTGACTGCGTATGTTATATAGGTACTTATTTTCAATGAAAATATTTATCGACTAATCATTTTAATACTATTAAAAATACAATTGTTATATATTTCGAAATAATAAATTAGTTAATTATTTTTATTTACATGAACTAAATTTATGCAATAAACTATAAAATACGTATAATGGTCTCGTCAAATTGGTTAAGCTTGAGGCAAGCGCAAGCGATAAAAAATATAACTAATCAAATATCAATAATGTGAGATCTGCGAAAAAATGACATCATCTAGAAGACCTCGTCTGATGACACGAACCGTGATTCAATAATAAAACTTATTAACTTAGGAATAAAAAATATTCTTATAAAGGTTAATTGATTTTGTATAATACAGTGCAATTTACAGATTAGATTTTAAAAAAACGTAAAGTATATCCATGTATGTACATAAACAGTTAACCAAACGAATGTTGGATGTTATTAAGATATTTGAGATTTAATGTTATCAAATCAAAGCTAATCCAAATTCGAGTTTTTCACGTTTATCTTGTAATTAAGTTAAAGTTGCATGTCATTCTAAAGTTGTGTTTCCTCCAGTCATCTTGCTGTAAGAAAAAAGAAATAAGTTATATAAATTAATGAAATTAAATAAATAAACATTTTATTATTAAAATGTTCTCTTCGTTGTCCGCATTTTCACTTCATATTTTATTTGTAAGTACGATGAAGGTAAAAAGGTTTTAAAAAATCGTATATATATTGTCCGTGCAAATAATTGATTTGAATTAAAAATCAAAATATATATTATTAACCAAGAATGTACGCATTTTAATAAAATTCAACTTCAAAACCGCGTTTTATACGCAAAATATTTCTATTTAAAACAAAAGTCTTTACTCGTCAATATAAACCATTGAAGACATCCTCAATGGATTATATTGACAAGTTAGTAATATAATAAGAGTTCGGAATTATTCCAAAGACAGAATGTTTTAAATACACTGATAAATATGCTATATTAATTAATATACCTAAGACATATAAAATAACTATCGCCAAATACCTATGAAATAAATTTTTCGTTATGATATCAACATATGCCAATACGTATCGTATGTTTTTAAATACTACTTTAGAACTCCGAGATTTCTTAACATATTTTTAAAATTAGCCCAATAATTTTATTAAAATCAGTTTAGCAGTTTAGTTTTTAAATTAATATAACTGAAATTAGTTCAAGTTTATCATTTAAGAAAACGAAAATTACGTATTTCGATTTTCAAGTCGTTTTTTTACGTCCTATTTTTAAATATCATAAAAAAATGTGTTCTACCAAATAAATGAAATACCACAATGATAGATAAGAGAACTATTCATTCTATAAGTGTGAAGTGATAACGCGATGAGACCAATATTACGTTTTGTGACTCGTTTGCTTAACCACTTAACATGTGTGGTATGTTCAGGCAGTGTTGTTTAGATAGAGGTGTGGGCTTAGAAAGAACGGCCCCGTGCTATATCCGTCGGTCGATCTGTCGAAACCGCATCTTGCGCAATGTTTTCGGATGAACCGGTACAACACAAGTAGCTGCGACGAATCTGCAAATTACAAGAATTAAATTGTCCAATCTTAATTTAAATTGATTTATATTGAATTAAGATGTCTTATACTCGTCTCTAATGCAGAATTTCTGCAATTGGAAATTGACGTATATTTTTACAAATTTCCAAATATTAGATACTTAACTTAATTCGACTAATACCAACTTACCATAATAAATTTCCTTTTAATAGGTTACAGCTTCAGTTGACCCATTTAATAAAGATCTGATGGAAGCCAGCCCAGCTGTTTCTTTTTTTTAGATTATTGTGGTTAATGTAAAAATATACATTATTTTTAAAACAACCGACGACCCAACGTTTCGATTAAAGTCGGCCATGTTTTTAACAAAACTAAAAGTCTGTGCCTATAATATTTGTTTTAAGATATTATATTTATAAATTTCATAACATTGTTAATGCAAATAATAGTAATCTTTACAATAATCTCCCGTAGGTTTGTTTGTAAGCATTTATTATTAACGTTTATGTTGTCTGTATTAACAAATAGTTTATGATACCGACGACCATCTAGTGTAGTTAAAATGATACTTATCTTTAATGCAGCAGTGAACGCGGGTTCCATTCCCGATAGGTATTAATATTCATATTTTGTTCCCACTCTAGACAACAACATCCAAAACTAACAAACGTTTGGTAATGATTCTGAATTATTGTTAGGAAAATTACACTAGTCTAATTTATAAATTTATGGTTAGTTTGAAAACTTGTGAAGGTCTAAGTAAAATCTAATAACTAAATGAAACCTCTATGACAGCCATTGGCAAAAAACATCAAAAAATTAAACAGAATATATTATTATTTTCAATGAAATGATGCATCCTCAAGTAATCAGTAAACGATGTCTTCAAGGTTGCTACGCGCAAAACATATAAGAATAGCGTGACAAAACCGAACAAAGGTTATTCACAAAACCCGCATAAATGAGTAGAAAACAAGATATTAGTTTCTATTCAATAGTTTATACGGGTTTTCAATGTTTCCTCATATGGTATCAAAGTAGATACGTGTCTGATGTAGGTATACAATTGTCAATTATTTTATTACTAGCGTTAGATGCTTCACGCTTATTACCATGCGGAAGGAATTACGAGTTTGTTGTCATGGTTACATTGTGCAATACTGATGATATTGACTCTACGTGTAGGTAGAAATAATTGGTTATTAAGTACTGTATACTATAATATTGATGGTTATTTGAAACTTATTATAAACAAACAACTCATTCATTTTTTACACTAATACATAAAACGCGAAAGTAACTCTGTCCGTCTATACTATTTATTTTTTCCTTTATATGCTTAAATCTTGAGCAGAACAAAGGCTATATTTGGCGCGAAAATAAAACATGAAGACGGTCAAATAAAGCATAACATTTTATATGGAGACCCATTCTTTCTCAAATTACACATATGATAATTCAAAATTCATGTTACACAGACTTTGACCAAAATTCATAAAGTAGACAGAATAAACCTCGAAAAAATAAGTAGGGTACAGTAATTATTCTACGCTGATGAACTTGCGAGTACTAATAAATAACTTCTCTCTTTACGAAAAATACTACAGTAGTTTTCATTGTGAACTTACTATTAAAAAGTAAAAATATTTTTTCTAAATGCTACATCACCAACCAGCCACGTGAAAGAAGTGAAAACTACCATCTAATACGTCATATAAGTATAAGTATAAGTTAATACCGTTTATTTTACATCCCCACGTCTAAAACTAATCTGGGGCATTTTGCTGCTATGCCAAGAGTCTGTAGGCAATACAATACACTTTCAATGCAACATGCTGATTTAGATATATTTACCATAAAACTAAACGAATATAAGAGTTGCCTCAATAAAATACTTTATTAATATATTACAGCTGTATACATTGTATTCCTTATTCTTATATATAAATATAATATAATATAATATAATATAATATAATATAATATAATATAATATAATATAATATAATATAATATAATATAATATAATATAATATAATATAATATAATATAATATAATATAATATAATATAATATAACATAATATAATATAATTAAAAGTTAGCAATTTATTAATTTTACGTTTCTTCATTTCTATTTATGAAATGTTAATAATTTATATGAGCAAGCTGTGGTCTCCTATAATTGAAGGAGCACACATATTATGTTAAAGTAACATTGTTCTTTTTTTTATTTCTTGGTGTGTATCTTTTGTTGGAGATCCTAAAATAAAATAAAAATAAAAAAATATATTTAACGCAAATTAAAGATGTTTTACCACATTTACAGTTACAACCTTTACATATATAAGTAATTTCTACCTTCATCATAAGCTACTTCTGGTTATGTTTCAACTAATGACATCAGCGACCTTCAGAAAAGTGTAGAAAAACCAAAGCTACTGATTATTACAAGATGGTTAAGTCATCCTTATTAAAAATAATAATTTTGTTATTTACGCTAGAAAATTACCAGGATATTGTTCGAAGACAACATTGCATTACATCATTGTATGTACACCGACGATAGCGCAAGGGATAATATTGTCATGCAGCACGCAAGCAGTGACCGGACAGCCTCGACATTGTTCCAGTGGGTAAACAAGAATAATAATTGAGATGAACATCCGCTAACTTCTCAACGATATCAGATGCTTTGTGCTTCATAAAAACCTATATGCTTAAAAACTGTAATAAAATTAACATATTACAGTGCGGCTTAAGCATATATCTCATTTGTAGATTCCAAATTAAAGTATGGGTCAAATGTATGAAGCATTAAATAATAAAATATTAATTTGTAGGGAATTACCAAGAGTTTATTTTTAAAAAAGAAATAACATCTAAGGATTACTAATATGTATTTTTATGCATATGACACCATTTATATATGCGCAAAGATTCATCTAACATCACGTATTTCTATGGAAACTAGTGGTCAAGCAACATATAAGTCCACGACATGGGCTTTAGTGGGTAAAGGTGCTTAGGATGCGGTGACATCATGTAGCAACCACACGACCACACAGCTTTATATTAATCTGTTTTAAATAAACACACGTTTGCAACGTTATTTGCACGCCGATATAATTTGCAGAATAGTACTGAAATGTAAACTGATATTTAAATTTTGCTGTTAGAATTTATGATGTAGACACTGAAATCAGTTCACCGCAAAATGCGGTCAAACAGTAAAACATCTTATAACACGCAATAGTATCTAACAATGGTTGGTTAAAATTTATTATTTAAATAGTTTTCATATGTATTTTTTATTAAATTATAAGCAAAGTCCTTTGAAATGTATCATAGAATAAATAAATAATTCGTCATAGTAATATAAGTAACAATGTATAAGTTTTTGCTATCTAGCGTCAGACACGCATCAAATAACAATTAAATATGTATTTTTATAATAACAACTGGTATTTAGCTATTTGTAGGAATAACAGAATATTTTGCATAACGCGTCTCATCTACTTCATAAAATAATTGTTTATTGTTATAATTACAATATAAACACACCCTACAAGAAGAAAAATAGTTTTTTTTTTTAATTAAACAACTTTTTTATCTTTGAAAAGGTTAAAATAACAAGTAAGGCAATAAGGTTAATATAACATATCATATGTACATGTATATCCGCACAAGCCGCAGTGGAACAGCGTGGTGGATTAAGCTCTACACCTTCTCCTTAATAGGAGAGGAGGCTTTTGCCCAGCAGTGGGATATTTACTTTACTACTACTACTACTTATTCAATTATTTACATTACATGAACACTACATGCGATCTTTTAAATTATATATATAAATTTTTTTATAAATAAATATACTTTATAAATATATATTTAGATATACAAACTTATAAAAGTCAACAAAAAATGGCCAAGAGTGTTGTCCGTAATCTTGTATAACGATTTTCTTCAAATCTTTAATTTATGAAGTTCTCTTAACTTGAAATGGTTGACACGGTTCTTTTCAACAATTTTACTAAGTGTCGTAGTAGCCGATTTCTCTCGACTTAGGTTAATGGCTTGTTGAAAAGTCCTGGATGTTACAATTGATATAATTAAACACATTTATATACCAAACAGTGCACCAAGTAAACCATGAAGTATAGTAGGTACATTTTAATACAGTTTGGTGACATTATAATCACCATGCCAATGAGTTAAGGACCTCCACCGCTATTTCGTGTGCCAGTTGATTGTTTTTATTCATTCACGTATTCATTATCTACTTCTGAAAACAAATATAAGTATATTTTATTTTCTTATAATATTAAGTGAAGTAGCATAAAATATTATATACTTACATGTACGTAAATGCGTCAAAATGTAAGTAAACAATAGGTACTAAAATTAATAAAAAAATTTTGCTGTTTTATAAGTAGTTCATACAATTGGTGTATGGTTTCCTCCCAATATAATTTCACAAACACACTGCAATTTTATTGCTCTCGAGCAGAATTTGTTAAATATGTAATCGTGTATATTTTGTCCCAAAATAACGATGTTGAGACCAGTTTATTTCAAATATGGTTTTAAGGGGTTCATTGCTCGCTCGTGCAAGCTGATGCCGACGTAATGCTAAAATAAGACGAGATAATTATGATACTTTGTGTACAGCAAATCAACCACTAATTACGTATTACGCAATTTTAACGTCTAAATAAATCAGTTTTATTATATTTATTACTAAAACATTTATTTTACTATGAGAACAAATAGTTGTGAAAAAAATGTTTTCTTTTTTGTTACAAATTATGTACTTTCTTGTCCATATAATATACATATATAGGTATATAACCTGTACAAAAAAAAAATACTAATCATTCTGAAAATCTTTAAAGTAAAGTAGCAGCCTGTAAATGTCCCACAGCTGGGCGAGCCTTCTCTCCTGTTAAGGAGAAGGTTTAAAGCTTAATCTATTCTAACACATATATAAGAAATAAAGGCTTCCACATGATGTTTTCCTTGACCGCCGCAGAGCAATGAGATGAATTTAAACAAACATTTAGGACTTGAACTCAGCGGCGCTAGCCTGGATATGACCACCTTTCATCGGTTGGGATCGACGTGTTCTAACCACTGAGTCATTTTGACTTATCAAATAATATTAAAATAAAATATATATATTAAATTTTTAAAATATTGTATTTAATATATTTAATAATAATATTTTATTATAAAAACTGAAATATTTTAAGTTTTTTCTATAAAGCTTTGGCTATATTAATATAATATAAGGTATTTTCAGGTTTAGTATTTTGTATTTTTTCAATTAAGTATTTTATCGTCCGAATAAGGTGACGTGCCTTTATAATTGTTGACGCGCTTCAAAACGCCAGTATCGAAAAACTCAAGTTTTTATAGGTAGTGGAGATATGGTCTCTAACTTTATATGCACATAAAAAATGAAATCTGTGTAGCTTGGAGCTATGCAGTACTAAGCTAATTTTTAAAAGCAGTAAAGTGGGATTCCTGCTATAAGGATGCCATTCTTTCAATTACAGAGTGAAGTTTTATAATTTCATTTTATTTTTATCTGGTCTGTTTAACTTACAATTTTTATTTTCAAAAACAACTAATTTCCTCTTTTTGCAAGATTGTGAAGTTTATCTTATTTTAACTTAAATAAGATAAACTTCACAATCTTGTAAAGTTTATGAAATAAAAATGAACCGACTTTAAATACGAATTTAATAACTACACGTAAATATTATATTCAAGTATTTCACTTGGCACAGACTTCGAAATGTTGTAGAAAATATTTTTTTTTGCTTTTTAGTTTACTTGCACTTATTAAATTCGTTCTTGAAGTCGGTCAATTCTTATAAAATAAAATTTATTTTACTCTTTTAAGTTACAAACGTACTAAGGGACAGATTGTGATTTACATAAGTTACAATAGTCTGTCTAATTTTATACATATAGAATAAATAAAGATGCGACTCTATTAGTATCAAGCGATTGTGCAATAACACTTCACAGGTATTTTTGTGTTAGATCTATGACTGCAATGTTACGTATAATCTTTATATGTCACATGTAAGATTACACCGATTTTTTCCTACACGCTATATAATGTATTAATAATCCTCCCTGCAATTACAAATTATGTCAACAAAATAAAGTTTAACTGTCGTAAAGCCTGTAACACACAGTACGCAATTCATAACAAAAATGTGTACTTTCATTCCCTTTACAAATATTGAAAAAAATAGTTATATTTTAAAACGTCACAAGGAATCCTAAAATTCCTTACATCGAATTTAATGCTAAGATATTATTATAAGCTCTGAATGGAATCATATTTTATCGATGCCACAATACAGCACCTACTGATTATAAATTTAAGCCCTGTAGGTAGATGCTACATAATAATAGAATTAAACTCCGCGGGGCGGTGAGAAAATATTAATGGTTATGATACAGTATTAACACTTTCGTATTCTCGTTGATGTCTTTTATAACAACGTAACGTTCTCGGACCCTGTTTCGTATAATAATTAGCTCCTAAGTTTTAGTTTACCTCTGATAAGTTAAGTATGATATTAGTAAAATAATTTCTTAACAAATTATCATTATATATAAATAATTATCACAGGTATATCTATCTGTAACTAAAATCATACAAAATAGTGAAATTCTTATATGTTTGTTTATACATTATTTATATATTATATATTTTATGGTGTTTTTACAGATTTTCATTTTAAGCATTAAGCGGCTTTTTGTGGAATTAATATAGTGTTCATAGTATTACGAGTATGTTTTTGATTTTGATAAATTCCTTTTTAATTGCGTTTATATTTTTTATTAAATTAAGTGTTTTAGACATAAAATTTTTATGCGTGAAGTTTATAAATACCACAAGTTACCATTTGCACAAGACTGATAAACGGGTTTTAAATGGTTCGTTTTAAGTAAATAAATAATTCGATTCAAATAAAAAAATTGTTAAGTCTATTTTAAATAACCAGAAAATTTATAATGGAAGTATTATTTATATATTTGAGATTTTTTTATAAAAAAAAAAACAATTAAGTATCCGTTTTTTTATATCACATCCATACTCTATACTAATAAAAAAATTTTAAGTATATGTTCTGTAATTTTAAATCCGCAACTTTTCACTAAATGCATATAAAAATATATACGGTACTAACATCAAAATACCATTTTTTTTTCTGTCAGTCTGTTTGTTCCGCGTAATCTTTGAAACGGCTGGACCTATTTTGACAGGATAAATAAGGACTCAGACTACTACTTAAGTACTTTTATTTTAGAAATTTTATTTATTTTACTTTAGCGCAGACGAAGTCGCGGGTATCAGCTATATTAAATATTAAATATTAAGAATTTAAACAAATAGACTGTCGTTAGTTAATGCGGATTAAGGTGATTTCATAAAGTATATACAATTAACGGTAATTACTTGCGCTACAGTTCTAACAATAAGTCTTACTAACCTAATTGCATATACGAATTTAACATTGTTTTACTTTACTTAAAACTAAACCGTGTAAAACGTTAATTGCACTTCAAGATGATGCTTTGTTTCAAAACCTATTTTTTTCAATCAACGTTAGGATTACGTAATATACGTTGGATATTCCGCCAGAGGTCAGAGTGCTCAGTGACCGTGGCGGATGGAGGGAACCGGGGAAGAGAGGTAAGGAAGGGTCGGGAGGGGGATAGGTGACTCAACGGCAACAGCACCTGACATGCGTTTAAATAAACAAGCAAATCGTCAGCCGAGCTTGGTTTTCACTATAAATAAAAATAGGGGATCGAAATAAATAGTTCCAGTAAATAACACGTAAAAGGTTGCACTTGGAGCCGACTTCAAAATATTCTGAAAATTATTTATTTTTTGCCCTTTCCTTTATTTGTATCTATTAAATTTATATTTAAAATCGGTTTATTTATTTGTAAAAGGTTTTTATTAAATAATGTAGATATTATATGTCAATTTAAAAGAAAAACTCCTGTCTATAGAGTTTTAAAAATATTATAACTTATTAATATGTGTATTGTATAGTATTAGAATTGACTAGCTGCCGCCTGCGGCTTGCTCTTCGTGAGCAGTATTTATCTCTTTATATGGTAATCAGTATGTTATTCTGATATCATGTTACTATAAAGTTTGTTAAATTCTGTTGAGTAGTTCTTGTGTGAAATAAACATCTATCTATCTTTCCATGATTACAAACTATTGCATTTATAATAGCGGTAGGATAAAGATAAAGACGTACTAATATTATTATACTCTTTAATGGTTATAGACGTCTTTATCAGATAATATTATAACTATTATTATGTATGTTATAAATAAATAACCGATGGAAATGGGTTTGCGAGAAAATCATAGTCACTACAAATGAAAACAATTTTTAAATACATCCAGTACTTATGAAAAGGGGAAAATATAATTTCTTCCTTGCCATTTATCATATGGAATAAACATTAATAAAGTGCCTTAGTACTGTACTGAGCTGGGCAAAAACTTTTTTTTCTGCTATTAAGATTGAAAGTTTCATTCACGCTGTACCAAAGCGAATTAACGAAACTCTCTCGAAGACGAGACGAGACTAGAGCGGTCCAGTGTAATCTATCATAGAGAGATCTTATCTAGAGAGAGGCAAAAAACGTAGTGATATTATTCGATGTATCGTAATAGATATAACACAACTCGGTAACCTGGTAACAACTACCTTTTTTTCCACTAAAACCCCTGCGATGGCCTTCCTCGGCACTCGTCAGAATTGGAGAGGCCGAGGAATCGCTTGTCACATGCGCATCCGCTACCCCTCCCGTGCGACACTCCGCTCGTGGCTGAAGGAGCTCATCTCAGGAGGGCAAAATGTGGTCTTGTTCTCCCCTGACCCCTCGCTGGTGAGAACGGCAGTTCGAGACCATCCCGGGTGCCGTCCTTCTCGTGGCTGTATGAAAACGGATGCGTGGGACCCCATCTCACGCACCCACGGCCCGAGGCCTATTTTTTCTGCCCCGGACACTGGTGGGGCTAGGGGTAATAGCTACCTAGGTAACCTCACGAAAGCTGTTACTGTAAACAAAGGCTCTGAAAGTATTATTGAGAAAGAGCCTAGCTGTAGCCTAAAGACTACAGCTCGTATACGGGCTGCTTTGACCGAGGCAGTACCTCACTCTCACAACTTATCGACGCGAAGTAGCTCAAGTAGTTGCGTTTCGTACGGTCAGCGAGAGAGCCTGAAGTCTAACCCCATCTCCCATTCCTTCCCTTAGTTCCTATTCCTTTTTTATTCCTTTTTTAGCTACAATGCATTCCTGGACGGCGGTAAATTCTTAACATCACGTACCCGTCGGTCCGTTTGCCAGTTATTTTCAATTAAAAAAAAATATTTTAGGTGTAAAGCCATGACAATTAATTTAAGAAAATCTATATGAAAGTTTGAGAGGAAAAATTACAACCATAATTATGGCCTAATAGTTGTAAATTCTGAAGTTTTATATAAATTTTATATAAATTCTGTAGTTTTATACTTATAAGTATAAAACTACGTGTCAGAATTTTTCTCCACACATGCAATCAGCCAATTATAGTATCAATTGATGATCTTGAACCTATAATATTAAATGAAACAAATAAATATAGTAAATTTTATGCGTTAATAAATTTTATTCGTACACAGTTAGTAATTTTAATAGAATAATTTCAAACTGGACTTGAAGATTAGTTTCATGCATATGATTTATAAAATCAAGATGCTTTTTCCCGCTCTATGCCGCGAGGGAGCTATTAAAGCATCAATTATTATATAAGAACGGGTGTGCTGTCCGAGGCATTGCCAGGATATGCCTGCTTCCGTTTCAGGTGCCTGAGAAGCAAGTTATCTAACGGTTACTACCTCGAAGAATTTATATTATTCTTATTTTGGAAATAAATAATATTAGAATTATACAAGAAGTCAAAATAATATTTATTTATTTATTTATTTATTTATTTATAAAGGGTTACCAACAAGACACACAATCGTTACATGGATAAAAACAAGTATAAAAAAAAATAAAAATAAAACATTATTAAGACATCATTTAAAACAACCGACTTAATATATAAGAGCGCGTATGAATCGATAGGACTTTGGTCTTTACTTTTTTGTAGTTTGTTCTTATTTTTTATTTAATTTCCTTTAATTTCGAAAATTTAACCCCCGACGAAAAAGAGAGATGTTATACACATGTTGTATCTTTAGTTTTTTCTGTGGCATAGCTCACAAACATTGGCCAACTTTGAAAGATGATGTAATCGAGATGGTTCTTAACTGAAATTTATGAAGAATTTGCTCAGACGTTATTAAGACCTCATCATAGTCACAGTGCCTCAGGGTACTTAGGGTAAATCTAGCCATCCTAGCAATAGCAATCCTCCAAAACTCATTTATATAATATATGTTGTTTAGTCCTACTTGATACAAAAATCTTTATATTTTAATAGCTTATAACTTGTAGCTGTATAATTAAGGAATTTTATTTAACTACAATAATTAATATTCGTGACTTCATCGACGTAGAAAAAAATGTCATTAATAATTGCATTTAAACCGATTAACAAACAATAATGTATTTAGTAAATAAGCTATAGGAACTGGTTTTCTTCTAAAGGCGGGTTATCACGTGATTTAAATTAAATAGTTAGTTCGAATTTGAGTAAGTATTGCTGGGGATTGCTTTACCTGCTAATTGATTCATCAAAATAGGTCAGTAGAGAAAAATCTGAAATAGTTTATTAGAGCTAGAGATCATGTCTCACATTTTTTAAAGTTAAGAAAAACTCTATTCAAAAGTTTAAAGAAGAAATCCAAACGTCTCGGGAATCGAACCTGCCAATTTTTCAAAAATATTTACGGAAATTAAAAGTATGGGCCGTGAGGAATAAATGATAATATAGAACGCAAAGTTCTTGATGATTGGAAGATGTACAGAATTCAGTATGTACTCATATTTTAAAATTACATTTTGACAGATTTCCTCATTTTTTTCGTTTACAAAAAATGAATGTATCGAAAATGTATTGAAAAAATAATATTATCTATTCGTCATGCGATCTTAACTTAAAGGCAAGGCATTTAAAAATAAATATATATAAAGTTCAACAAACTACTTATATTAATTTGCTCCGCATATATTGATCTTTTTTTATTTTTCTTCACAACGAAGAACATTTTTATAGCTCGCGTAATTTAAAAAATTGTTATTCTAAAGGGCTCTAACCTGTATCGTGTTGCATGTTATTATTATGTTAATAGGCAACATTTCTAAAACGCATCAGAAAAGGAATTTGCATTTCGCTATATATCGGGAGTATTTCAAGCTGTTTAAACTATTTACTCTACAAAACGTATATATTCCTTTATACAATACTTCCCACCATATTACTCCACCGCTATATAGAAGATGTAATGTTACAATAATTTTAGGGCACAGTGAAATAGCAATTTATAAGGAGAGAAATATTTCGTGTATTACAAAACCATGTTAATAAAGAATTAACGATTAAAATAAGTAAACACATATAAGGTATAAAAATAAAGAAACTTAACGGTAACCAAAAAAAATTTGGTTACCGTTAAGTTTCTTTATTTTTATCAATAAAAGAAAACCTTGACTGACTAATTGATCCATCAACGTAGAGCTCAAGCCACAGAAAGGATTGGATTGAAGGTACTCAGAAACACGGATAGTTATTATGATTTACGCATCCGCTAAGTGATAGTTTTGACAAGTCATCCTCTCAAGAGGTGAAACGGGAGTTTTAAATTTTGTATGAAGTAATCATATTCGACATAAGCAAAACCGAGAGTAAAAGCTATTAGGTACTTTATAATGAAACACGAACAAAGAATATAGATATATTCAGGAATAAGATCTTATGTACAGGTCCGCTACTATCTGCAATTTCTTATAGAATAAGGGCCCAGAATACATGGTTGCTAGATGGGACTTATCCTATATACCCCGTTTAAACATGATCAAAATCATTTTATCTGAAAAACCCATTTACACAAAACGCTGAAAAAAACATAAACACTGCAAAAACGAAAAAATAAAACAAATAACAAAACAACAAGTTACCAGCAATTGCCTTCATGAATCACGATAGGCCCTCATCATACACCATTGTAACATTACTAATAAGTATTTATAAATGTGTAATCCTCAAAGGAGGAAATATACATACTTATATTTATTTTAAAATCTCTAATTTTGTACAAGAAAGTCATGTGGTTGAATAATGAAATTATCTGATATGGACATCAGACACAAACTAAAATGAAACCTTTAGCAATATTTCTACAGCAATATGCACTCTTGCATTATTCAACGCGTCCAATAAAATAATAATAAAAATCAGCCAAGTGCGTGTCGGGCCGCGCACAATGTAGGGTTCCGTAGTTGTCAGAATTGTCAAGATCGGTCAAGCAATCTTCGAGTACCTATTTTCGTAAAAAAGTTTACGACGAACTGGGAATTTCCTTTTTTAAGTCAGTTTATATAATATACGTACTTATAATTTTAAACCTTTTATTATTATAAAATTATTTTTAATTTCTCTTTATATTTCGAGACTAAAATATTTTTAATGTAAAATGAATGTTTGAATGTGAATTATACTAACGATTTTGAACTTTATATGTTCATCGATTATTTATTATTCTAACACTTGTAAAATATACTTAGCGCCGATAATTTTCCTTCCTGATTAGCGCCTATGAAATCTATGGAGATTTGGTTGAAAACTTCATAAGCGCGATTCAGAATTACTCGCGACATGTTTTATTGAGACATTGTTTTATACCTTATTTTATATTTTATTTTAATTTAAACTTATTAAATATTTATTTATTTATTTATTTAAATTCATATATTAATTTAAAATTATTAATATTTACATAATGTGATGCTTTAAAAAGTGAAATATTTATTTTTACTTAGATCATCTATATCTCGATAACCATAAGAACCCACATAGCCGTGATAATTTTCCTTTTAAATTCATTATATTTACCACTATCGTGAATTTTTTCATATTTTTAGACGCAGCAGTTTAGTGGGTAGAGGGGGGGGACACTTGACTCTAAGAAAAATTGACACTTCAAAGCTTAATATTTCGGAAACAATTCGTCGTTCGGAAAAATGGTTTTCCCACACCTATAACATTTTTAAAAGACCTATCTAACGATACCCCACAACATGGGATAAATGAGAAAAAAAATTTTTGGTCTCTCTTAACACATAGGGACGACACCCCGAAAAAAAAATATTTTTAAGATTTTATTATACGACTTTCTCGGCGTAATTCATATGTATACTCATACCGAATTACAGCTTTCTGGTATTAAGGGTTTCGGAGCAAAGCCGCGGACAGACAGACAGACAGACAGACAGACAGACGGACATGGCGAAACTATAAGGGTTCCGTTTTTTACTACGGAACCCTAAAAATGATTAAATACATTCAGACACAATTCATACGTTAATGCTACAGTTTAAAATAGCTGTATTATGTGTACGTATTTTTAAAGACAATTAGGACAGGACAGGAAGAATATGTTTGGATTAACATAAGAATGATTACTATAAAATAATATAATAAAACTACAACAATTAGCTGAAATTTTGATAGCGTATTTCTCTTACGACATAGGAATGAATTACAAAATAGTTTTTCGATATTTTACCACAAAACGGGTGCAAAGGGGTAAAACTTTTGTCAGTAATATGGTATTCTGTGGTCATACATTACTTAAAACTGAATACACATTCTTCTTGATCCTAATAGTGAAATATAAAACACAAAACGTATCTCTAATCAACCCATGGTTAATCAAATTTGTAAATTCCGCCTCAGACTTGACCGTTTTTTTATTTGTTGTTTATAACAACAATAGAAATATACCTACTATGTGAAACTTCTATCCATAACTGTTCATGAGATACAAACCGCAGACAGACGGACGCATGGATGGACGGTGGGACAGACGGACGGACAGCGGAGGCTAAGTAAAGTCCCATTGTCACCCCTCGGGTAGGGAACTCTATGAAGGAGTGCATAAAAACCATACTCATTACAATTCATGTAGAACCGGAATCAGGTCTTAATTATAACAACCGAAGGTAATAAATAAACGTAATATTTAGCTAATATGCGCACTACGTGCATACTTCAATAAGTGAAGACAACGTACACATTATCGGATACCATTAAGAATAGAATGGTTGCCCAGGCACGCCTATTTATTGGGTATTGTGCTATTTTACTTTAGGTCATATACAAGCATTGTAATTTTGTTGATCCAAGATTTGAAGGGCCCGGAGGAACACGATTTTCGTGAGCACGACGCGCGGCAGGAGGGACGTTTGAGTCGCAAGTCGCTACTCGCAGTCGTACCGAGGTAGTGCGGCCCAGGCAGCCTGCTTTCGTGTATCATACAAACGTTTGGGTTCAATATCCGCGTCTGCTTCGTTAGCACCATCTACAATTCGAGTCATAAACTAAATAGCAAAACATCCTTTTCCTCTGACCTATTATTAGCCAAATTATTTGATTTGCCTATCTAGTTAAAATATTTAGTTTTTAATCTTTGATACAAGGAGTATAGTAAAAATATGTTTCACTGTACTTATTTAATGACCATAAGATCTAATACATTCATATCTGGAAATGTTCAATCTTCTACAATTATACATAATTATGTGGATCTATTTATTTATACACTATACACGTTGGCTAATACCGGCAATTTTTTTACATTTCATTGTTCATATTTGATAAAACAATTGGTTTATTATAAACGTAATGCTTTTACGTTATACTTTAAATTCATCATATAACATTTAACTAGCCTCACACTAAACAAACGGAATTTTCCACTTAACAAATTCTCTTATAAATAATTATTTACATAAAAAAAAATTGTCTAAGTGGACTTTAAATTGTGCATCAGTCTTAAAACGAAAGTTACAAAATTTTACATTTATCTTAAATAGAACAGCAATCAATTATGATTCGCTTTAGCACAAGTTGTCTATGAACACTGTTTTCTCCCACTTTATACTGATTTATGCATTTAGATGATATTAGTAGAGTTCGAATCTTATATTTATTTACCGACACAACTGTCAAAGTTGTAGCTGAAATGTAGCGCCTGGAATTACGAGTAGACGGTTACACCCCATGGATGGAATTAGACCCCATGACTATCCATATTAATTTTTTTAATATCCTTAGTATCTTTTC
The DNA here is from genome assembly GCA_037950945.1 of Hypolimnas misippus. Taxonomy (NCBI): domain Eukaryota; kingdom Metazoa; phylum Arthropoda; class Insecta; order Lepidoptera; family Nymphalidae; genus Hypolimnas; species Hypolimnas misippus. The sequence goes on from JBBEEQ010000024.1 coordinate 7,991,422, forward strand.
CTTATTTTCTAAAATTTTAGATTTCTTTTTCAGTACCACCAAAATTTAAAATATTAAAGACTCAAAAAACCACAAACTGATTTCAACGGAGCTCTGAGGTAACAAACATTTAAATCACGCTATGAATTCTTGAGAATGAGAACTTCCTCCATAAAATTTGTGTTTCTTATAAATAGATTTACAAATTATTATTTTTTGTTAATGATAATTTTAGTTAATTATATGTAGCTTTCATTTTAGCAATTTGTTTTGAAACACACTCATTAACAATGGATTGTAGAAATTGGAGCATCATTTTTTCTATTTTACTGAGTATATCGTTACACCTGAATAAACATTTCACAGATGTTAAAACGGGAACATTTTTAATTTCTATTTATCTTCAGCTACTGTTTACATAAATACTTTATATTAAGAAACCCGTTTATTTTTTGCCTGTATATTCAAATAAATAATCTTAGATCCGTTTTATATATTTATTTATCAAAATCACAAAAAATATACCTGAGTAGAGAGATAGTAGCATTAAACAAATTACAGAGGTTTGTCGTTAATGCTAAAGATTTAATATGCTATAATTATATTAGGTAAATAAATTAAATGAAATAAACTTGCATAATGCACTTTGCATCTCTTGAATTTTTGAACAATGTACCACGAGTTCGGTATTAATGTTTTCAACTATTTGAAAGTCGCATCCGACATGAATTGGACTAAAACCTGCTGTTAATTAATGATTTAAACACATAAATTTGACATATACAATTACATTAGAAATATGTAATAATTTAAATTAAAGGAATGTCTACTGTCCTGGTGCCTAATTTTGTGTTCTGCGCAGAGTTACGCGCACAATTAAGGCCATCACATTTACGTTAATCAAGGCATAATTACTTTTGGTATTTTTGTAAAATATTTAGATTTTTGTTAAAGAACTGTTCCTTTAATAAATTATTTTTGAATTGTTCGTGAACTGGTAGTGTTTTACAATATTTTAAAGTGATTTTGTCTACAAAAAAAAACATGCCAACTTACCATTTTGTGACAGAAAATACATACACATTACTTGGTAATTTTTAAAAACCAAGATAGCTCAGTGGATAACACAAGCCGATTTTGGAGGATGTCTCAAGCAAACGTTTGAGCTTGCACCTTGGAATTTTGTAGTAATAATTCTTCAAATGCTTCTCGCATTTCGCATTCGACGGCGAAAAAAATCAACCCGTGGAAACTATAAACGTAAACATATCTATATCTATACTAATAATAAAATTCTAACGGGTCGCTGTCTGTACATTAAAAAATAAGTAAGTAGTAAATTCATAAATTAACTAAATTTTAGTAATTCTTCAAAAAAAAAACGATCATACCTAAAAGTTAAATTTTAAAATTAAAACGGGATGTTGTAACGCTAATAGCGGGCGAGTACAATAGCTGTGTCCAGTGAAATGTAAATTTTCAATAAATTGATTCATCTTTTTACGAATTATCTAAACCTACCTAGGTAACGGAGTAGGTGAAGGGGACCAAAACGAATGTCACATTCTATCAATTTTGTATGGCTCACATAGAAAACATAGACAAACATACAAGAAGTTCCTTTGAGTTACTCATTTTATATATTTTCGATTGTATAGCATTTTGATACAACCTATAAACAAATCGTTCAAAGTAATGCGACTTTTTTTCTAAACTTACCGGGACCCATGATTTAACCCACATAATTGATTATGTTTGTGTAGAATCGATTACATTCGATAATCCACGCGAACGAAGTCGCGGGCACAGCTAGTATAACATAATAATAGAGTCTAACATGTCTAGCGAACTTGAAAAACATGTAAATACTTATAATCATCTCATAATCATGATAAACACAAATAAACTAAATTAATATTTAAATTATAGCATTATTTTTTTACACATTACTTATAATTTTTTATTAGGACAATTTTAAATAAACTAGTAAAATGAGAATCAGATCCAACCACTGAAGATTCCCCCGAAGGAAGGAATTCCTGGGACCATTAGACAATAGAGTAATAACCCATAATAAACCAAACCAAACTCTATTAATAAACAGAAATTCTATTAATTAGTTTATTCGAGCACTTGAGCTTAAAAGACATTATATGATTTTTTCCAATGGTTGATCATTGATATTTTATCTATAGTAAATACAAAGTATTTTATTGTACAAAACTTTCAACAATTGTATTTTTATTTACTATTGATTTTTTTAATGTGCATATAACTACATTACATTAGTAGCCTATGGGAGGCCATTACATAGTACTTATAATAAATAAAAGAAAAATATGATACAACTTAGAACAATGCAATAAAAACTTCGAAAATATCGAAAATCTTAAATTATTATTAATAGACAAGTATATCTATTTTTGTAATTTAAAATTAACAGCTTTTAACTAAATGCATATGAAAATATATACGGTACCTATATCATATACGTCTGTCTTTTTGTTCCGACTAATATCTGAAACAGCTGTATCGATTTTGACTGAAGTGGTAGATAGCTAATGTTATAAGGAGTAACATAGGCTTTTATATAAAAATAATATTTATTTTATTTAATACATAAAAAATGCTACGTGAAAACAAAATTGAAACCAATGAAGAAGTGAACAATATCCGATTCAAGTAGTGAAGGTAAACCTTAAATAAACATAATTTTACCTCAAATAAAAGCAGATGAAACCGCAGGTCAAGCTAGTAAAAAAATGTAAGCCGAAGATACTAAAATACAAACTAGCTTTTGGCAAAAAAAAAGGTCTTTTATATGTATATACATATTGGTTAAATATAATTTCTATTATTTTTTAATAACTTTAATAACTGTTATGGATATAATGTCAGCAAGAGTGGGTTGTCGGGAAATCATATAAATGTTAGTAGTCTGTGGGCGCCTATAAGGTCAGCCTTGCACCCACACGCACCTTATAAGTATCTCACTAAACACATATCGAAACTTAAAAAGTCTTAACGCTTAAAACGAGAAAACTTAATGTAAACCTTATCATTATTCGTTTTAGACATAGAATACTGTACGTTTTTCGATAATTTGAAACGATTTTGTCCTGAACTGTTTTCTACATTCACCTTTACCTAATGCGGCAAACGGATTTTAGAATGGCATTAGTGGGCGAAGAGTTAGTAAAGGAAAAAAGCTTTTTTACAAAATCGTTAATAATGTAATAATGTATTCTAATTTTAATATTCATAACATAATCAAATTAAGATTATAAATGCGAAAGTTTGTGAGTGGGTAAATTTGTTAGATACTTATTCACATTGAAGCGGCTAAGCGGATTTTACTGAAATTAATAATGGAGATGCCCGGAATAAAATTAGAGAGATTTCGCGAATGTAAACGCGGGTCGTACCTAATTTTTATATAAATGCTTTATTAACATCAATTTAGCTTCGATTACACCAGTAGTTATTTCTTTTGATGGAATCTTAGTTATTAAAACTAATATCTAAAGATTAATATTGATATGCTATGTAGTCTATTAGCTTAACATAAGATTCCATTGTGATTATAAAATACTTTTTACCACACCATCATTAGACCATCTAAGTTGAATAATACGTAATTTTATTATTTAATGTGTACTATAAGTAGACATATACATGTAGCATTATAAAAAAATCATTGATTTTGCGAACTTTCGGCACAACCTTGGTAAAAATATGTATATTAACTTCGGAAACCAAACCGGATATCTCTGTCCAGGTCTTTGTCATGTTTTGTTCCCTTGATTAATAATATACTATTAATGCTCGTATCGTTAGTAGTTTTGTTCATTTATTTTTCCGAACTCATGTAAACGCTAGATTTCGCATTTGGAAGGTGCCCGTTATCCGTCCGTCTTTCATTAAAGTTAAGTTTATAGAACAAAATATTTATTACCATAAAAATATTTTTAATTGAAATGAAATTGGACGTACTTTTTAAATAAATTAAAAATAAAATTAATGAGACATACGTGTAGCCTTGCCTTGATTACTTTTTAATGTTGCCATAATTTTAAACTCTATTATCAATTATCAATTTTACCATGACATTTGTCTACACTCTATAGTTAACATGGCGGGTGATGAAAGTGACAGGTTTGTAAATAAAGGAAACTTAATAATTATATAAAAATAATAATTAATTTTAAAGTTACATAATAGCGACTTCTAAAATTAAGACATTATTTAGAATTTTCTATTACAAAAAACTTTGTTTTTACCTTTACAGTGATCTCAAACCATCGCAAGTAGTAATAGTTAGAGAAGTTTACGACAGTGAAAATGCTCACATTAAATTTGAAATGGAATTGGAAAGAGCACTTGAGGCTGGTGTGAGCGTAATAGTAATAGAACCCGAACCGCTCGGAGAGGAGACAGCTAGATGGATATATGTAGGAAATTTGTTACATAAAGTTTCTGTTTATAGTGGTTTGTGTAGCATTGCATCAGGTAATAACAATAACTTCTTAAAATGAATGGTCGGATTAAATATAAAATACTTTAGAATAATAATTGTTTTTAGGCTTGGCATGGAGTTCATTAGTGTGCACACCTTTTGGCATTGTCTCGATCTTATGTGCCGGATGCTACACACTATCCTGGCAATGGGATCCCTGTTGCAAGTATCAGGAAGAGAAGGATCTACGTCGTTTGTCTAAACTACCTATTTTAAGCGATCTAACATCTGCATCACCCGTTGTACTTGTGCACACAGATAATAGAAGAAAAATAATGTTACATAGTACGGTATCTTTAGCTGCAGCTGCTATTTGTGTATGGAGAATTTATAACACTTTAAAATGAGAGGTATAATATATGTATTAGTTTTGAATTAGACATTATGCAGATTAAATATTTTGAAAGAATATAGAGCACTTGCTTCTTAATGTTCTATCTCTTTTGTGTATAAAATAATATGTTGTAGATGAAAGTGTATAATTTGTTACAATTATTTAAAAATATTACTGATTAGAATAGATAACTCTGTACAAAAAATCATTATAAGGATGCGTTTTTTAGAAATGATAGCTGGTTGTTAAAAGATTTTGTTATATTATGACCATGATAAAAGTGAAGAAAAGCCATACTTCACTATAATCATGCAATAAAAGTTAATTTAATTTTTTAATCTGTTTTATTTACACCATCTTATAAGTTTTTGCTGACACATAAAATAATTTACTGAAACTATCCACTATATCATGAATACATAGCTAAAAACATAAATACATAGCTAATTAAAATGAACTTAACCTGTTATGGCATACTTATACTTCAAAATAGTAATATGCATTTTGGACTTAGGTAGTTTTATTAGCCCTTCTTGCCATTACCCAAAAATATATTTCTGGCATAAAATGCCTTAGAGTTATTCCTAATCTTGGTAAAAATTGGCTTATAATTAATTCATTATCTTTGTTCACAATCATATCTGCTATCTTCGAAGCAACATACTCAGCTGAAAATCCAGCAGCAGTGCTTTTGTCCATTACTGAAAAATAATCCAAAGGTGATGTAAAAATGTTAGATTAACTAAAAAATTACAATATAACCTTGTTAACAAATATTATTTTACCAGCATGACTCTGGCCACTACCAGTCAAAGCATTTAATGAAACAGATGTCTTGACATATCCAGGACTCACTACTGATACATTTATATTATGTTGATGCATTTCAGATCGCAAACTATCTCCAAAGGCCTGGAGAGCGTGTTTTGATGCAGCATATGCAGACCGATCAGGTATAGCTATTAACCCTTGGACTGAGCTAATAAATACAATGTGACCATTCTTTCTTTCAACCATTTTAGGTAAAACAGCTGAAATAAGATAATATTTATATGTGTATTTTTTCAAAAGAAGGAATTTACTATATTATATCATAAAATATAGTACAAAATAGTTATATTTACATTTTTTTTTAGTTTACAATTGTATTTAGAACATTAGGTAAATATTAACATTTCATTAGCTATCATTGGCAAATTGGATGATGATTGGATAAACGGAATTCGTAAATAAATTTTCTATCAGTTTTAGATAAGGTTTACAAATGTATACAAGAAGTGGTGAAATAACACGATAAATTTAATTTTATTTCGATTTATGTAATATGAATTTAGTTTAAGCTCGTTAAAGAAAAAGAATATGGTTTATTATTTAACGAAATTGTAATAAAAACTTAAACTATATTTAAAACTTCACCGTACTCTGGGGTGAAAAATTGTAGAAGCAATCATAATGAAGAGGAAACGGTTTCCCCTTACGGGGGATATTTTAAGGTGGCTAAATGACATCATCTGTTACATTGAGGAAAGGGGCCCAAACTGACAATATTGCCTCTTTGAATGACCAAACGTATACTGGCCAAGATCACCTGTAGATTCGACGAGGCGGGAAGACAGGTCTCTGTAAAACTGTTCTGTTTCCTCGCCTCAGGACCCCATGATTTCAGTGGCAAAAGGCACAAATTCGAAACTTTCAATGTTTTCGTATTTGCGCCGCTTGATATTTTCAGCATTGCTTGCTGTCACTTCCAATATTAAGGAAGTCCCTAGTATATCTGATGTTGATGTCGCAGGCAACTAGTTTAATAAGCCGCCCAGATAAATGCGGGCTAGCCATTTTACTATATGGCGATGTTCAAATGGCGACCTGAATGATTTTCCGTTATTTAATGACTCATCATGCCAAATTACTTAAAACAATAACGTTAACTACTTTTCTAGCCAATTCATCGTTTTACTACTTGCCTGGTCTATTTATTTACATTTATTTTCTTAAGGTTAGGGTGGCTAAAATTTAAAAGTCTCTTTAATACCAATTAGGGTTTTTAAAGTCTCCGGCGCTGCAAGTTAAACAGCCCCTGCGCCTTGAGGTAACTAAACGCAGGCATCTATGCTAGCCTCTACAACCTCGGCTTTCAGGTCGCCTGCGGCGACCAGCCTCGGCTACAGCTCGCACGGTACCTGCGCATCTGCTCCGCTGCACAGGCAGAAGCTGCTCCCCCTCCGCGCCTTCGGATTTACAAAAACACTAGGAGTAGAACAGACCAGGTGAATTCGAAGTTAGCTATTTCGGCTCTAATTTCTTAATAATAACATGTTCTATTTTTAAAATAATTAATTAATGTCATATATTTCAAGCTTTTTCTTTTTGTTCCATGGTTACTCTAATGTATGAGGCGTTAAATAAATAAAAAAAGAAATGGCCTAAGTTCATTAAATATTATAATATACACTACCACTGCATATCATTCAGAAAGCTAGTTGAACAGTGCTGTATAGTAAGAAGGCTAAGTTGTTAATTGATCGGTTTATTACGCTATTTAGCTGCGATATAGACAATGTATCAACACAGGTAACATTCCATACAAGCGATCTCCAAAACTTTCACAGACCAAGCGTCGTTCCATCAAGTCACTTGCCATCGCTGCATACTGACGGTTTGGTTCTAATACTGATGGTATTTTAGCGGTTATAAGCGACTGACGAATGACACTGCTCACGGCAACATGACAGGTATAACGGCCAGCGCTTTTTGTGCATGATAAGCCATGGTGTCCATTTTCGTCTACTGCCTCACCACAATAAAATTAATGTGACTTATGAATTTTTGGGCCCTATTCCAAGACTGCAATTACTACATTTTAAATTAATAGTTTAGCTTTAAAAAAAGGCAACCAACTTTCAAAGCAATGTATGCAATTTTGTTTAAGTGGATGATACAATTATACCAAATATTTTGATTTTAAAATTGAGAGTAATATTTTGTTCATTTACTAGACCAGTTGACGTGCAACCACTAATTTTATCAGACTTGAAATTTATATAATGATAGCTATCAGTTTTAAACAAAGACACTGGTGCCATAGAGATTGTTAAAGTTTGTTAAGACCTTCTCTTGTTTGTTTTCCAATATAATACATCCCAAGTACAAATCATGCAGTATAACTGTTCGCTCTTTAAAAATAAAATTATTTGTGATACAAATTATTAGTGTCATATTAAAATTAACATCACAAATTAATTTACTTTTAAATATCTAAGTAAGTTATAAGTAAATTTGCATTGATCATTGGTATACTGTAAATTAATATGTATCTCTTCCATTTAATATTTAAAATATAAAATAATATTAGCAATTAATTTTTTTGAACTAATTACTATCGATTTCTAGTTGTAGTTTAACATTACCTTTTGTTAATCCTACAGAACCAAAATAATTTGTTAACATGATTTTCTGATCCACATCCATTTTGGTATGAAGGATTGAACCACGATGAGATACTCCACCATTATTAATTAAAATATCAATTTTTCCGCAGTTTTCATAAATCTTATTAACAAATGGCTGTAATTCATTGAGATTAGATAGATCCAACTGAATCGCAAGTGGTTCCTCTGTTGGTGCAGACTAAAAAGAAGGAAAATGCACATTAACATTAATACAAATCAAATGGTTAATCCAATAATTAGCTGGGATCTTATAAAATATAATTTTTAAATATCATATCTGAAGACAGTAACAAAAAGTTTACATTAATAAATTGGATGTCAAACATTGTTATAGATATGGTGATAATTTCGATTAATATTCTGTTGTTATAACTGTGTGTTCTGTTGCTATAATTGTCGTCTTTTATCTTAAAAATGTAGAATTGTTTTTTATCACTTTTTTCAGCTTGAAAACATGCTCTTAGTTAATAAAGTTATTTTAAAAGAAACATATTTGAAAAACAGGCTTTAAAATTATGCAAAAACACCTGACAAAATAATTTTAACCTTGCTTTTCATCATCTACCAAACATTTTTCCTGGTTATATCAGGATATGCTTATTACTGTAGTCCAGTTCTTGGGAAGTTACTGATTTTTACACTGAGCAATTGCTGTCTGACCTCCGCAACTCCTAAGGGCAATCCAGTAACCACTAGAATAATCTCCCTACTAAGAGTAACAAACATTATCAGTTGATTGTGATAACAACTGGGACCGACAGCTTTATGTGCTCTTCGAGACAAGGAGGAGAGACCCACAAGGATAAACACCCCGACCAAATATTTACACAAATATATGTCCTGAGCGGAAATCGAACCCGCAATCGTCGGCGTAAGAGGCACATTCAGTACCACTACACCAGAGCGGGTGTCAAATTCTAACCTTGTTTTTATTGATTGCAATTTATTTTTTAATCTAATAAAAATGTAGATAAACAATAGATTTATGCTATGCATATGATTTTTACATGAACCATTTTTCAACTTTTTATTAAATCAAAAAATTCAAATTACATTTTTCATATAAAATATTTTTTTGTGTATTAGCTAATGATCTTATTATTATATAGATAGTAATTATTATATAGACACATAATAATGCTAAATAAGCTTTTTAATTTATTGTCACATAGTTGTAAAAGTAAACAAAAGCAATAAAAAATATATTTGAATAATATAATACCTATTTCACACATAAGTTTTAAACAAAGTTACTCAATCTCAACCACATTTTAATAGTATAAGAAAGTAATGTTGTCATAACAAGTGTCATACACTATGTTTTATGCAAATAATAGTATTTGTATTCAACATAGTATGTGTTTAGATGCACAATATGTAATATACTATTTATACAGTGGTAATGAAAAAAAAACTGGACTTGACTATTTTACCCACTCACATTTGGATGCAGATAAGCAATATTGTATCAATTCACACAGACTTCATTTTCAAAAAATAGCAGCTAAAGATGTCAATGGTCAAACCTATACTCTACCTTAATAATTTTGTTTGAATAAGTAAATTTCTATATTTTCTCTTCTATTTTGATAAGTTAGAATGAACTAAATGTAGATTGATATATAATATGAGATATAAAGTATATGAGACTATTAACAATAAAACAATATTATATTGTATATAGCAAAACATGGAACACACTTAAATATTTAAAATATTAAATTAACATACTTTTTTTGGTACTTATTTAGTTTTGATGACTTGATTTTTTTTTTAATAATGTTATATATGTAACATATTATCAATACTTCAATACTTCTGAATTTGACTATTTGTGGGTTGACACATTATTGCTTATAAGCATCCATTTAGTGCTAAAATTATCGTTCTTTAATTTTAAACTTTCATTTTTGACAAGTGATTACTTTTTGTAAACCACTGACTACTTAAAGTTAAATAATTAATATATGAATTTAATAGCATGTAACAAAAAGCCTTTTCTTATATAGCAAAACCAAGAATAGTTTTATACTATGACTTCCCAGAAGTTAATCCTTATAAGTGGCACTTTTACATGGCGCAATAATGAAGGTGATGTGTTATTTACAAAAACAGTGGGTTTGATTCCTAGCTAGGAAAATTAACTTTTTGAAAAACTATTGAGCCATTAGCTTCAAGAATCTATTAAAAAATTTTTTCACTATAACTTATAGCATCGGAATAGGCCTTCCACACCCAATTAAAACTTTTAACTACTTGTATAGTTCAAGTATCAACTGGGGATGCGTTGGATGTTTTACCAGTGTTTCCATATACCAGCGATATTTAAAAGTAAAGAAAAACTTAAATCATTTTTATTTTAATTATTTTTTAAAAATAATGCTTATATTGTACGAGCCTACAAGATCCAATGTATCCATTATAAAAGTTTTTCTTTTATAATTTACTCAGTTTTTTAATTTTAAATGTTTTTTCTAATTTAATAAAACATGTTTTTAATATACAATACAATACACTACAAATAACACACACTTTAAGTGAAAAAAAAAAGTAAAGAAAGCTGTACAAAGGCAGTCTTATTGCTAAGATAGTAATTTCTTTCAGACAACCTTTGAGCGTAGGACATAATATAATAAAAGCAGTTTGTATATACTAATATATTGTATGGACTACTGACTAGTAATTATTGTAAGAAAAAGCATTATACTCACAATTTTTTTAGATAAAAGGTCTTCCTTTACTCTATTTAATTCACTTATTCTCCTTGATGCCAATATTACTTTACAACCACTTTCATATAAAACATGAGCGAGAGCTTCCCCAATACCAGAACTAGCACCCGTAATGACCACAACCTGCAAAATATTTATTTTAATCTAATAAATATCGAAACATTCAAGACAATAAAAAACAAATTTATAATATAACAGCATCCATTTGCAGCTGTTTCTGTGTTTTATAGTGATAAAATGTAAAAAATAAACTTTATTATTAAAAAGTAGTCTATCCCATAGTGTTGTGTTAAACTGCAAATAATATCCATCCATCATCACCAACTTTCACATTTATAATAATAGTAGGATTTTTTTAAATTATTTAAATAGTGCATATAAATATTAATAAAATATTTACATATATTACCTTGCCTTGTAAAGCATTTCTCCTTTTATTGCTTTTAACTAAGTTACACAAACGATACATAGTTAGAACAATGGATAATGGCAATCCAAAGTATTTAAGATACCATTTAAGTGAGCCAGCAGTGATGGCAAACATTTTATGAGCATAAATGTTGTACCTGTAAGAGTATATATACAGAGGTCACAAGTGTACTTATTTATGCAAACATGTAATGAGGCAGGCTACGTATGTACTTTATCACGACAGAATACTAAGTAGTAATAAGATAACCCATACGTATAAATTTATTATAAGGTATAATCAACACGTCAATCACTTCCTAATAAAAAATTATAGTAATTACTGGTAATTTGTTGTATTAAAGTACTAGAAGAAATTATTAACTGTTTAAAAATGTAATCCCTGTTTAAATTCAATAATCACGAATCTACAACTACTACTCATTCAATAAATCCAATAAAATGATTAGATTTTTTAAATATTTTTTTAATAATAAAACTATTAACTATTTTATAGATAACTTGTAATAAATCAATGTACCTGGATTAAAGAAAAAATGTATTATAACATATAATGTACGAATGGAAATTACTTAATTTAATACTCTGTGATTAATGATTAAACGATTACTGATTGTTATTATTATTTATTGTTATCAGAGTTTATAAGTCATCGAGGCCGGCCAAAAATCTGTGCCAAAAATATACCATAACGGATGTGAACCGTTACACAGACTAAAAAATGTAACAGAGTGGAAGCACTTTAATGACTAGTTAACCATGGATGACAATATTATTATAATTTTTTTATAAGCCCATTTTTGAAAAAAGTACCAATTTAGGTCTTAAAATAAGAAAAAAATACCTTTTCCTTTTCCCTCTAAGCAAAAAAAAATAAGAGAAAGATTCGATATATATATATGTATGTATAATATATAATATCGTCAAAGCTTTTAGGCCATTAATGCTTAATGGGCTAAGCGTCAAAAACGCAACAGACGTGACTTATCAACCGTTAAGTTTTCACGTTTGATTGATTACTCAGGTCTTTTGACTTGAACTTTAAATTATCATAAAATCTTTATAAGCAATGCGATTTAATGAAAAACAACATTATTTAACAAAGTTTATGACTGCTTTAAGTACCTATACCTTAATTCATTACTTACTTTGCAACAAAAAAAAAAAATAGAAAATCATAGTTCATTCAGTAATCATTAAACCAAGCTAAAAATAGCACCATTTACAGGCCGCACTCAGATGTACCTTTTTTAAATTTTGCGTGGCACTATTTTTAACTAAAATTTAAAAAATTTTATGAATTTTTATTTTATATTTAGTTAAAGGTAAAAATGACTTTTTATATAATCACATCACAAAAGTATTTTATATTACAAAACGGGCTTATTTTACCGTTTTCAGATAAAGTTAACGTTAGCTTAATCGGAACTTATCCACTTAGTAAACTGCAATTTTGGGCTCGATAAATATACCATAAAAAAAGTTGCTAGTAGCATAACTATTCATGTGGTTGTTAAAGTTTTATTACGATAAGATCACGATAAAAGTAAACTTATTATTAGATTCAATATACATATATTCAATACTAGCAGTTCCTGGCGGCTACGGCCGCCTATATTTTGGAATTTCAGCTAAATTAATCTATCAGCGAAATTGTGACCCTTCCAGGATTTATTACCCCCTAGCGTCATTTTAAGGGATGATTTTGAAATTCTGGGATACATATATTTAATTATTTTTCCTAAGTAATGTTTGTGCTGAATTTTAGGATAATCGGGCAAAAATATATATTTTATCCCGTTTCTGCCTTGATATTCCTTTAATCAAAGGTTGTTTGTCAGAGATTGCTTTAGCAATTACGCACGCTCTTCAATTTCTTGTTATTGTTATTTTTTGTTAAGAAAAATCCTCAAGCATTGGTCTATCTATAAAATTAAACTCTTTTGAAATATTTTTTGTATTTTTTAAAATATTTGATGACAAATTATACTGTTACTTTCAACTCTGTAAAACTGAAATTTTGCAACACGCATAGAAACATCGCTTTATTAGTCGCGGCATTCCAGGGTTAAAAATAACGTTGATGCTAACGATAATTTTATTGAACATGTGGACTTAGCCTTAAAATGATAAACATATTGCATCTTTGTTTTTCGCAATTATGACAAATCATCTTGTATATAATGCTGAAAATGTCTTGAGGGTTTTATAATAAATATTGAATGTAAATTGAATATCATACATTTTTTTAATTTTTTAAAAGTTTATGGTTGGAAAATGAAGAATATGTAAAAGTTATGTAGAACAGGCAACACTAACTTACATTTCCTTGATTATCTAAATGTTAGGATTATGTTTGATTTGTCCTGGATATAAATAGTTAATATAATGTTTCAGTGAGTATTTGAGAATATATTGTAAGCGAATCTTGTTTACAATCATATAAACAACTTTTAGTTCAATTTATTGGGAGTGTCGAACAGATGCGCTGACCTTCGTTTTGATGCACAACGCACAACAAAGCATCAAATTGACGGCTGCCCTATTTTCACAACAATCTTTGGGATTTATTAATTAACTATTTTTGTGAAATGCCTTTTCTGTGATAAATTACCAAGTAGCAAATGTGAAACTTGTTTGTACATAGTGCCGCATATGTGGAAATTGTAATGATAATGGAATCGGCGACTACGCAAACAACTTCTATTGGTGTATGTTGTTCCATTACCCAAGCAAAGACTTTCTTTTTGAATTTTAGGACAGCATTAGTAAACCTGGAAAAATAAGTTGAAATTGATATCAAGATGAATGAAAGGGATATTCCAAGTGTCCCTATTACAACATTAGCAGGAGTAGCTAGCTTGACTGACTGTAAGTATTTTACACTTCTTTAACAGAATATTTATGTTAATCAGTTGCCTATGCATCTTTACTTAATACTAGTTTATTACTTTTAACACTGTTTTAGTGTAATAGAATCACAAATTACTCATTTTAGGTCATAATAAATAGTAGATTAATCATACATTGATATTGCTATATATGTACCAAACACACATAAATGCATATATTTTTTTAGTTACTTAATGCTTTTAAAATGAAAAAAAATTGTCTCTTCATAATAAGATTTTCGAATACTCTATACAAAAATTCTACTTTCTCTATCTTGGTCAATCTGTGAGAAAGTGTTTAAGAACTTTATGAAAAAAAGCAATATGTATAAAGTATTTTCTTACATATTTTGAATAACAAGTGAAATTAAAATAAAATAAAAAAAATAAAAACAATTCAAATAATTTCCTTATTCTGTCAATTAATTGTTTATTATTATTTTCTCTATATAATATACCAGAGCATTAGTATAATTTTCACAATAAAGCATATTGCTTATAATTAAAATGTAATAATATGAAAATTTGATGTTTTAACTAAAACCAATTATATTATATGATATCAGACAAAATAATATATACAATTCTATGTGTATGTATAATTAATTCTGTTTCCTAATTCTATAACTGAATTCTAATAAGCATCCCAAGTCTATTTGTTTATTTCGTACAAAGTGAATTTAGGTAATTTCCAAAAGATTACTTATTTTTTAATCCATATCTATAGTTGATTATTAAGCAAAAAATGTACTTTATTGAGTAAGGTTATTGACTATGAAATTTTATTCTACAACCATTGGGAATTGAGTGGTAACTATAAATGGACGCTGATAAACAATACCATGTCAAGCCACATGAACTTTATTTTGACAAAATGGTATCTAAAGATGTCAAACATATCCTTAATGTCTCTTTTCTATTTTGTTAAAAGGCATAATTAGTAAATAGTAGATTAGCATAATAAAAATTTTTATCTAATAATTTATTCGATTATTGCATATTGCAAAATATTATTTAATACTTCAATATTCAAAACATTAAATTAAAACTACTTAACTAAAATTATTTTCCATACTTATTTAGCTTAGATGACATGAAAAAAAAAGTTGACACATTATTGCTTATCAGCATCCAAATTATATTAATTAATCTGGTAAAATGTAATGCATTTCAAACTGCAAGACATGAATGAAATTAATATATATTATTTTAATTTACTATATTGCTAGCTTTATTAAAATGAAAGATATTGTACTCTTTACTGTTCCCATACTTTAAACCCATAAAAAGCCAATATATGAGCTATGAGTAAGTTAATAAAATAACTGTTTTAATGTATGTACTCTGATAATGCTCAGTGAACCAAAAATTTTAAATAAAATTTTTAATATTAACACACTCTAATTATAAAAAAGTAGTAAGCTAGTGAATGTAAAATGGGCTTATGGCATTAAACTTAATGTGCATTACATTCTCATACATGTACTAAGTGCTTATAACTGTAAGCATTCAGTGCAATATGAGATAGAACAGAATTACTTCTTATTAGAATATAAACATTTGAAAACAAATTTTTGTCTTATGTTTTTAATTATACTTTATACTAGACTAATTGGTCATTTACCTTGGTGTGTATATTTTATTCCTATGGTAAAAGGAGCCAATATCCTTCTTCAAAGTCCAATCTATATTTATACAAAAATTCATTAAAACTGGTTCAGCGGATTACCTTTGAAGTGGTAATAAATAAACAAAAAGGAAGAATTATTTTAACATTTATAATATTAGTATGAATATGATACAATTTCACTCAGATTAAATTTTGATATTTGTCAGATTTTTCATTGTTTAAATTTACTGCAACATTTCTTCAAGTTGTAGTATGATATTTATTTCCTTACAACTTTCCTTACTTAATAATCTATTTAATACTATTATATTATATTAAATAATTATATTCTAAATTCAACATGTAAATTCTGAGATGTTCAACCAAACAAACATGTACAACTTAGTTATATGAAAATATAAGCTGAAAAATGAAACACAATATTATATATATATATATAAATAAATTTAAATTTTATATGCCAAAAGCTGCAACAGCTTAATAAATCAATAAAATATGTTCTTATATAATTTCACTTGTATTTGAGGATTTAATTTATGGCAATGGTAAAATCTTATTTTTTAACAACTATTTACTTAATTTCATTCATACAATGACCATACATACAATTAAGTGGGAAAATATGAGTGTTTATATACAAGATATGAATATATTGTCCACAAAATTTAAAACCACGTAAATGAACTTACAAGAATACAAAAACGATATAATAATTTACTGTTTTAAACGGTATATTATTTACTTTGGATTACTAATTAAAATTACATATTGATCAACTACATATTGATTTTTAATGGTGTCTATGAAAATTATAATTTTTTTTAGTTCCTCTGTAAATATAGTAATTTTGACTTTCACTGTGTTAGGACTTAAGTGATGAAATGCAAACATAATATCAGCAATGGTTTAAGACTATGCTAAGGTTGCAAGAATAATCTTAGTACATTTAACTCTATATCCTTATCAATCTATGAAAAGTATAAAATATATTAAAACGATATTATTGAATTTACTGTATACATTAATGTTGTATTTATTTTTATACATAAGTATATCAAAATTATATTAACTTAAGATTTTTTTTTGTTATTGCAGTGTTACCAGTGCTTCCATTACCAACACCTTTACCATCAACACTTAATAACAAATCTCAGCTGTTTCATCCTCGTGTTGCTGAAGAAGCAGCCATACTGCTTGCAACTCGTGATGACAACCTTGTTTCTTTGTTGTTGCAGTCCCTAATGCAAACATCAGTTCAACATATGTGAGAAATTATTTATAATTTTTGAAATTGATTAATTTAATTTATTTAGTGATTTATTACAATAACAATATAAAATCAATTATTAAATCTATTGCATAAGGTTAAATCTAAAATATTTACACCACAGGTAATAAGTAAAATTGTTCAATATAATTGCTAAAATAATATATTTGTTTTTAAAATCTTATTAAAAATTTTCAGAGACTTAAAGGATGAAAGCATACCAAATGCAGTTAGTCCTGCTCCCCAACAAACTACACCTGAGTTGTTAAAGGCAATCTTACATGTAAACCCTAATGTATTTGATCAACAACAAAGAAATCATTGGGGTAATAATCACTTGCACACATCCAAGTTTAATGGGATGTCACCATCTTCCACGTACAATTACACATCACACAATACAGTCCACTCGAGTCCTTCATCACACGGAACTTCAATACATTCAGCTTCCATTCCTAACCAACAGCTCATAGCTCCTCCCTGCCAGTCTTCACCTCACGTAAATATAGGTTCACCTCCGTCTCAAGCTCGACCAGGAAGCCAAGTTAATATTACTGCCCAAAATAATGTTTCTCCTCCATGGAATAATTCAAACCAAGCCAATATTTACACGAGTCCACTCTCGAATACTTCTTGTTCCAATCCTCATAACGGTGGATATTATAACAGTTTAGTCCAAGACAATAGAAATTTTGGTACTAATCTCAACGAGGATAAGGATCCGCTTTCTATGTCACCTGGTAATATGACTGATCAGCAAAAACAACTAATGCAGTCCCAAGAGAAGGCATATGAACAAGGTACATAATATGATCATTACATTTGGATGCTGATAAGCAATAATGTGTCTTCCCACAAAAAGTCGAATTTGGAAATAATGATAAATTCTGCTAAACTAAATAAGTACAGGAAAAAGTTTCTTAACCTAATTTGCAATATACAATAAAGTCATATATAGGAGAAACTTATTATTAAATAAAACTTTTTAGTATACCAATCTACTTTTTATTAATTATAACTTTTATTAAAATAGAAAAGAAAAGTTAGGTATATACATCTTCAAATAAATATAAAAATATATTTGATATCTTTACACACCATATTCTCAAAATGAAGTTCGTTGCTTGACACAGTAAAGCTTATCAGCATCCATTTACGCGTTTAACACAAGTATAAATGAAAGTGAAATATATTTTTCAGATGGCAATGTAGTAACAGGCCAGTCTCCGGCCCAGGCCAGCGTGGCGCCGTCTCCGCTGCGCCACGAGCCGCAGGTGCCGCAGCCCTCCATGGGCGCCCCGTACGCGCCGCCGCCCACCTTGCACAACGCACAGGACAAGCAAGACTCCAGTAGAAGCACGTCACTTATGAACAACAGATACCCTGTTGTAAAATTAGGCCGTCTTTCTGTAAGTATGAATTGTTATTTTTACATTGAGTGATGGTACGACAATAAATATGTTGTACTTATATTGAAAATATATAGTTTTTATATACCAAGGATCTTATTATTATTCAAGAATTACACTTGTAAGTTTTACGAGAGTAGCTTTACAAAAATGTGAATATCAAAAATAAGGTGACGGTAATTAATTCAGTGTAAATTCATATATATAAATCACCAACACACATAAGTCATTAACTTTAAAAAACTATAATCCGTCTACGAAAATAAATCCTGTCATATGGATATTTGATAAAAATGTTATCACCTATGTCACCCAGGCCATTATTACGACTCTATTGAAACTTCATTCATTAAAATCAGTTCAATAATTTAGGTGTTACGATGTAATATTCATGCATACATTCATAGACTGCCAAAATAATTACCCTTCGTTATGGCATCGCCGTAGTCGGCTAAAAACTTATCAAATCTTTACAAAAGTCTGAGAGAAAACAAGTAAGTGTAATTCTCCCTTTAGCGATGAGGATGTAGACAGACGAGAGTAACGAAATTTTACCTTTAAGGCAATATTTTAATTATATAATTATTATTAATAATCCAATAAAAAATTAGGTACATTTAAAAGAAAATTAAAACCAAGAAACATAAAAAAGACTAAACTAAAATTTACTAATAATTTCTCACAAATAATGAATTGTGTATTGAAAAAAAAAACAGAGTTAATAAATTAAGTACACTTATCTGATGATGCAGCAAAACTAATGAATCAAAACATTCAGCTTTCTTTAAATTGTAGCAGTATCTATACTTTAATTAATAAAAATATTATAAATAAATAAGTTTATATTAAAGCAATAATATTTTCCAAATAAATTAAACAGGAGGGTATCTTAAAAAAGCACGAAATGCCGAATGAGGAAAGAATGAGAAAAAATAGCACGGCAGAGTCAGATTCTGATGACAATCTACCGTTGAAAGCGAAATCCAGCAACGCCGCACCAGCCGTAGACAAAGATAAAGAAGCAATAGATATAGCTAGAGAAAAGAACTGGGAAGCAGTGAAGAGGAAACACGAGGAAGCCAGCAAAAAGGAAGAGGCTGAGGCTGCTATTGGTGAGTTAGTTGAAATAAAAAAATTAGTTTTTTGATCTTGAAGAATTTGAACATTATTTTGACAACTTTCTTCGAGATAAATCGAAGTTGCTGTACTGGTCGAGCAGCGGCCGGCAATAGTTGTATGAAAATCCATACCTGTATGTAAAATCATATTTGTAGTGTAATTTAAAAATAGAACGATCATCTACTCCGCAACATGGCGACCAAAGAGGTAACTTATCAAAGATTTAATTTAAATTTCGAACAGGCTTGCACATAGACCTTCTCCTTAATTGGAGAGGAGGTCTTTTCACAGCAATGAGACAATTACAGACTGTTACTTTAGTTCTGAATTGTACTAATTAGTTTAATTTCCGCGCATTATTTGAACTAGGCTAACTATTGATGGATTTACATATGTGTGCCTTACATATACATATGTACGCCTCGGCCAACATCCACACGTTTGTCCGTCAATGCTTCTCTTGCCGGGCGCTGCAGTAATATATTAGCTGATAGGGTTGATATGTAATGCATGGCATCTACAACAGCTAAGACAGCAGTGACAAAAAATAGAAGAAAGAGTTAAACGTCTCTAGTTTCGATTTACAAAAAATCTATTACAGTATTTTTCTTTAACGAACATTATTAAGTTATTGTAGTTTATATTTTCTAAATAAACACTTTATGATTTTAGTTCGACCAAAGTTACGAAAAGTCGAAAGGCGGTTGGTTCCGGTACTGGAAATGTTGTCTGTCGACGAACTTATGGAGACAAATACGTATCAACGTTTTAATAAATTAATTGATTCCGTTTTTGAAACCATTGATGATGATATAATTATAACTGATGAAATGGGTAGGTATACTTCAGGAAATAATAATTAATTTTATATACATATGTTAATAACTTTATATAGAGTTTAACACACATTTCTGTCACAGAGGGTACAGATATACCTGAAGATATGTTGCTGCCTCGCTATCAACTTCAAGAGCTATGTGCTGAAGCAGCAAAATTAAAAAATCTCGGTGCTATGGAAGCCATTCCAGCAGATCGATTGGTTCGATTACTTAATATTTTGGAAAAAAATATAAGGGCTGCAGAAAAGATGTCTTTAATAGGGGACCCTGTAAGTTTTTCTTTATGTAAAACATTATTTCATACATGCCATAGCCGGAGTCTTTAATTATTTTTTTTTTAGGAGGATAGTGAAGAAATGCGACAAATATGGATCGAATCTGCTTTAGAGAGGGTTATGTGTGCGTCTGATTCATGTCTTACGGCCTTGTACATAATGACTTCCCCCAGTATGCCTAAGCGCATATTTTTAGAAGATGTAATAGATAGGATCATTATGTTTATAAAGTTTCAACTGAACAACACTATATACTGCGTGTATGATCCAGTTTACAGTATTCAAAGTACTTCGAAAAAGAAAGGTAAAACATTTATTATAATTTACAGTTGATACATGATCATAGGTCAGTAGGGAGAAATCTAAAACAGAGTTAGAGAAATTTGTTAACAGCATCCAACTAACAAAGCAAGGTTAAAAACCTTACTTTCTTTTCATTGTACCTAAGGGTGTTTATTAACGTTTATTCCTCACGATCTCTATAATTTCTGCAATAAGAAATAACAAGACAAGATTTTTTTTTAATAATAGATAAATTTTTGAATGCAGTTTTTCTTAATTTCAAAATCAAACGGAACAACAAATTTCTCGACTTCCGTTGTTTTATACTTATCCCAACTGACTCATATTATATATTTTGTCAATGAATAACAATTTCATTTTTTTTTAAATACATAAACCTTTTCTTGTTTTAACAATATTTTAAGAATTTTTGTGATATAATTTAAGAAAAAAAAACATCTATACATATTTGTCACGCTACATTAACTTATAATAAAATTTTTCTAAATGAAAATACTTCGCAATTTTTTATTGATTTTGGTATAGTCGCAGATTCGAAACATGAACAACTACGACTTTTAAAAAGTTATATTCATGTTATAAGTTATATGCACTCATAAAATGAAGGTTTATTGAATAAAAAATAAAAGGAAAATTATTCTTGATTACCAAAATGTAAATTAAAAAAAGTCTTAAAAGTTGAGCCGACCCAATTCTTTTACCCGTCGCGTTAGACGTTTGACGTTCCAATCAATCCGCTAAACCGTGCCACAAAAGCCTCGCGAGTTCAGTGCCCTCGGCCCGCAGTGGACGGGCGCAAGCGGCGCGGCGGCGGCGCGGGGCACGCCAGCAAGCGCTGCGGCAGCTCCACGCGCGCCGTGCGCGAGCTGTACACGCACGCGCACGAGTGCGTCACGCTGCTCGCCGAGCTGTTCGCCGCGCACCACCTCACCGACACCACGGTGCTGCACGCCTCCACCGTCGGCGTCTCGCCCTTCTTCGTCGAGAACATCAGCGAACTGCAGCTGTCCGCGCTCAAGCTCGTCACCACGGTAACTTTTACGTTCTATTTTAATAACCTTATCGTTTGTGCTGTAGAAAGATGACTGTTTTTCCCGATAAGCTGTGATCGACTTTAATGACTTTAAAAGCAATACTTTTGGTTATAACCTATATTTTTTGTTAAATGCATAATATAAATTAATATATATGTAACTATGATTAACAGATATTCACAAAATACGAGCAACATAGGCGGCTATTACTGGAGGACATATTGGCGTCGATTGCTCGAATACCGAGTTCGAAACATAACTTGCGCTCCTTTCAATTGAGTTCTAATCAACACATTCAAATGTTGACTGCACTCGTCCTGCAACTGGTTCAAAGTGTCGTCACATTACCCGAGACCCTCTGCAAATCAAATGACAAGGAAAAAGATAAAGAGCATGCTGAATCTGAAAGCAAAAAGGTAAATTTTAGTGAATTTTATTTATGGTGTGCTATATTAATATTTTATAACTATACTCGTTCATAATATTTTCCATTATAAATTTGTGCCCATTTCCACTTTGACAACTGGACTTTCAACTGTTAGACACCAACTATTTGCTCGGTCTTTCAAATGTAAGAGACATTTCTGCTACCAAAATTCACATATCTGTATATAGCTTTAGCTGTGTATATATATATATATGTATATATATATATATATATATATATATATATATATATATATATATATATATATATATATATATATATATATATATATATATATATATACATATATAGACATATATATATATTTAGCTGTAAATTGTCTATTGGTGCTTTGATTTTTATACAGTATGCATTAATAATAATAATTAACTTGCATCTTTACATTTCAGCATGTAGATAAAGATCTCATGATAATATCGAAGTATGAAGCTGCAATTAGTGTAGGTGGTACATTTCTGACATCATTCCTGAACAAATGCCGAAGTAGATCGGAGGAGGTCGACTTCAGGCCCTTGTTCGAAAACTTTGTTCACGATCTTCTAACGACAGTCAACAAACCGGAATGGCCGGCTACAGAATTGCTGTTAAGTTTACTGGGAACAATGCTTGTAAGTGAATATTTCTGAATATTCTAAATATTAACGCTTCCAAAAATTCGTTTAGAATTTAATAATATAAAAAATATATATTAATTTCGTTACAATTTTACTAGCAATACTCAATTTTTTTTCCATGAGGATATGATCAAGGTAGTAGCAACTGTCAGTAATGTAATGAAATGGTTCTCGACCCAGGTGAAATACATGTCGGACAAGTCGATGGAGATGCCGGTGCGCGTGGCGTCGCTGGAGTACCTCGGGCTCGTGGCGTCGCGCCTGCGCCGCGACAGCGTCACGTCGCGCGCCAAGCTCGCCACCATGGACGCCGTCGTGCGCGACATCCGCGCCGAGGAGGAGAAGGACGGCTGCCAGCAGCAGGTACGCGCCGCAAGGCCTACTACACATTATGACAACTCTCAAGCGGGAATTAAACACTTTCGCTCCCGGACACTCCTCATACTCCTGAGTATTATGAGCACTCTCGAGCATTTGAAGAACTCCCAAAAGCTTTACAGGAGAGAATTACTTGTAACTTCTTTTGATAAAGAGGTTAGAGAGATAAAGGTTGACAAACATAAGAACGTAAAACAATGCAGGTAGCAAAAAATATCCTTGTTTAAGTATTTTACAGTTAATTTTATCTTATAATTTGACAAAATATTACGGAAGTGGATACCAGTAGACTCTATTAAAACTTCTACTATTAATTTAACTTGCAATATTTTTGTATGTTGTTGCAGGGTCTCACGATGGGACTAGATGAAGATGAGGAGCGAACAGAATTCCTTCAGAGAGTATTGCTCGATTATTTGGCTATAAATGGACAAAAAGATCAAGCGTGGAATTGTGCCAGGCATTTTTATATCACGCAATGGTACAGAGACATGGTTGTGCAGCCGAAAAATTCATCACCGACCAAACGACCTAAACACAAATCTAAGAAAAAACATAAAGATGAAAGCAGTGAAGAAGAATCTGAACCTGATGATGATAGTGACAGCGGTATTAAAGAATCGAAATTAGATAAAAAGCATATGTCGAGTGCGATTATGTCGGCAGAAAAATTTAAAACTATAGAGCGGCGGAAGAATTTCTTTCTCGAAAAAATCAGACCATTCCGTTATCAAGGTGGAACTCAAGTACAAGTAATGCAGTCCTACATTGATTATAGTGGGGCTGAGTTAATTTCTCAATATTTAGCTTCGAAGAGATCGTTTTCACAGAGCTTTGATAGATACCTTAGAAAGATTCTAGTTATTTTATGTGAGAATACAATAGCTATACGTACAAAAGCAATGAAATGTTTGACGATGATCGTTGAAGCTGACCCTGCAGTGCTGGCGAGGCCAGACATGAAGATAGGCGTAAACCGATCCTTCCTGGATCAATCCACTGCCGTGCGGGAAGCAGCCGTAGATCTCGTCGGAAAATTTGTACTCAGTCGGCCTGACCTGATCGACAAATATTACGAAATGCTCTCGAACAGAATATTAGTAAGTGGACTTATACAAAAAAATTAATTTACAAATGTTTCATTGTTTTTTTGTTTGACATATAACGTAAAAGTTTAAAAAAAATTATTCTACCTTAATAATTAAATAAAACAAACTGTGAACATTCATAATCTTTTTAAACTTTTAGGACACTGGAGTCTCGGTACGAAAACGAGTGATAAAAATATTAAAGGACATTTGCATAGAATGTCCAGAGTTTCCGAAAATTCCCGAAATATGTGTGAAAATGATCAGAAGAGTAAACGACGAAGAGGGAATAAGAAAGTTGGTGATGGAAGTTTTTCAAAACATGTGGTTCAGCCCCTGCCCCAACTCGGCGAGGCACGGCGCGCTCGACATCACGGCGGCCACCGCCGACCCGCTCACGAGGAAGGTGCTCAACATCACGGACGTCGTGGTGTCCTCCCGCGACATGGGCCTCGAGTGGTTTCAGCAGCTACTGATGAGCGTAAGTTCGTTTTTAATATTATTATATATGAGTAATGCACACATATGCTATATATATGCCATGTATGCTATATTTTTAAATCGCGATGTTACAAACTTAATGCTTTTTCCAAACCGCATTTGATATGCTGTGTCCTATAAGTTTTCTGGATGATAATCTTATAGTTAAGACTGCCTTTGTACGTCTTACTTTAAATGTACTTATTTCATTATATTTTATGTTATTGGTATTCAATAAAGAATATTTGTTTTTATTATTATTACATATCTCTTCGGTATGTTAAATATTGTTATTATTATTATTTTTTATTTTAGTTATTCAAACCAAAAGAAGATAAAGATGACTCAACGAAAATTATATATCAACCGCCTAAATCTCTATTGGTAGCCTGCCAACAAATCGTTGACTGCCTTATTGAACATTTACTTCAGTTGGAAGAAACCAATACAGATGGTAAAAATAATACTAACATTTGATGAAATATTCCCTCATATTTAGTACACTAATGTTTGATTTAATCTTTTTAGGAACAGGCTCATCGCAGCGAATTTTGGCGTGTCTCTCGACGCTGCATTTATTTGCAAAAATAAGACCACAATTACTAGTTAACCATGCATTGACACTACAGCCTTATCTCAGTTTAAAATGTCAGGTAATGTAAATTAATATTTCAATTATAAAAATACAAGTATCAGCATACAATATATTTATACAACAGGTTCAATCATGTGTTACTTGCACCAGTTAATCACAATTCACGGTTGTTTCAGAACCAGTACGAGCAGCAGATAATGTCGACGGTGGCGTCGACGTTGGAACTGGTGGTGCCGCTCATGGAGCACCCTAGCGAGGTGTTCCTAGCGCAGCTGGAGGAAGATGCCGTGAAGCTCATCCTACAGCATGGCCAGCTCGTCATCGCCTCCTGCATCGCCTGCCTCGCCGCCATCGTCAACAATCTCACGCGCAACTACAAGCTGATCAGGGATGTCTTCAACAAGTACCATGGTCAGTTCAAACCATTATTATTATTTTTTTTATTGAGAATAAATCTTTTAGGAATAGATGTAGTAATATTTATACAATTGACAACATAAATACACTTAAACATAATTTGGAAAAATGATTAAATACAGTTTGATCCTCATTAAATTTATAGGCAATGGTTGCGACTTTTGTGGTTACTGTAGAGTCGTTTATGTAATATTTCTATAATCTATGAGAGAGTATAACACAACCTATATGGATAACGTATTTTTTTAAATCGAAATTATAGTTCCAACATTGCTTGTCGAAGCATAGCAAAGTAAATATAAATTTATTTATGTTCATTATTAAAATTCGTTATGATCACATTAATTTTAAAAACTCGACTTATACTTGTTTCCCTTAGGAGTACTGCTGCAGTGGAAGCACAGTTGGCAGCGCAACCCCGACATGACTCGTACGCTGCACACGAGGCCGCACTTTCGACGAGCTCTTTTCATTGTTGGGCTGCTTTTAAGATATTTTGACTTCACCGACAGTAAAGTCATAGAAGGCTTAGCGGTTAGTAAAATATTCAACTCGTATTCCTAGCCACTTTCACAAGGTTTTCTTTTATGATGTGATTAAAAGACAGAAATTACAAATGATTATACCGTCTTATTAATTTTGTATATCTAATATTATCCCGTTAAAACTGATATACAACGTGAATTAAATTACAGAGTGACATCAAAGAACAAGTCTTCGCGACGTTGATGTACTTCGTGGGTTTAGAGGATGAAGACTTCGTATCGCATACACTCAAAGCTCTTGGATCCGTCTGCGTGCGGCATTACGAGTTCATGTTGCGACCGGAGTTAAAAGAGTTCTACCATCAGCTTCTAACCTCCGAACTAGCGCCCGTAGAAATGAAAGCTGACGTTCTTAGAAATATTGAAATGTACTTACAAGAAGAAGAGCAGAGAATGATTAGACAAGATAAGGAATGTACGTATCGATAACCTTCGTTATTACCGTCAAAATATCAAAATGTGGAAATTAGCTCATCCAACACTGTTTTGACTAAATGTATCTTCACACATAATATTTTTTTTAATCCACAGAAATAATACTTTTTTCCTGGTTGATAAGTCCATGTCTTTTTCCCTCTGATAATGTGTATGCAAAGTTTCATGATGATCGGAGTAGTTAAGGGCTGAATTGAAAGCACAATTTTATTTATAACATAAGAGTCATAGGAGCTCCGAGTTTCAAGGTGAGTGAGAGTCGTGTAACCGCAGGGTCGAAGCGGTCGAAGCACGAGAACCTAAAGGAGATGGGCGACGTGTCATCGGGCATGGCGTCGACGGTGATCCAGCTGTACCTGAAGGAGATCCTGGGCTCGTTCCTGCACGCCAGCACCGTGGTGCGCTCCAGCGCCATGAAGGTGGTGCAGCTGGTGCTGGCGCAGGGCCTCGTGCACCCCGTGCAGGTACCACTGCCACGCTTGTCATTTACATTTTTTATTTGGATGCTGATGAGCAATAATGTGTCAACCCACAAAAAGTAAAATTCGGAGATATTTATGTATTCTAATAATGCGTCACATATTTTACATTATTCAAAAAAAATCACAAAAATTTCATAATTTTCATGCTTTTAATTCATTATACATTTTATCAAAATATTAGAGAAAAGATATGTACTTCTTCAAACTAGTTTATTAAGAATAGGTTTCACATCTTCTAGACGCCATTTTCTCAAAATGAAGCCCGTGTGGCTTGACATAGTATTGCATATCAACTTGAATATATAAAATGTGTCAGAAGCTTTACATATTTTCGAAGGCGTTAAAATATATTCTCTCTTCTCATTTCTACACAAGTATAAACATATGCTTAATTCTCTTCTATGACTCTTCTTTACTTTTCCTCAAAATTTTAAATGGCAAGCTGTGTTTGATTATTTAATATCCATTAATTTATTGAAGAGCCAAATCCTTTTTTTTACTTTTAAATTGAATATATTACATATTTTATACAATTCTGACTTAGAAAAAATCATATATACTACAAATAATAATATAACACTACACACGTTTTTCTTGTTTTACAGATTGTTCCATATTTAATATGTATGAGCACAGATACAGAAGTAACGGTATCGCACACGGCTGATAAAAACCTTCAAGAAATAGATAAGAAGTATCCAGGGTTTATACATATGAAAGCACAATTTGGCATTAAGTTGTCGTACCAGTTACAAAAAATTTTACAAAATAGCAAAAAGGGTGTTATTAGAGGGTTTAGGTATGTATATGGTATCAATATAATGAATATACTTTTACTAACCCAAATTTTTTTTTGTATAGCACATACCAGTTCATGTAGTTAAATTATAAAGTACGTATGTCCAAAAGAACTAATAAAAAGACGAAAAGTCTACGGCGAGAATCACATTTGTAAGTTTTACTCGTAATTGTCATAAAACGACTCTGTATCAGTTACCTAGGTAACCTCACAAAAGCCGTTGCTGTCAAAAATAAAGCAATGACAAACAACTTATGTAAATATTTCTAAAAGTCTGAGAGTAAAACTTATAAGTGTAATTCTTTAATGTTAATATTATAATTATTTAGCTGAAATTTAGACAACTTAATTAGAACTTATTATATCAGGGCTATAAGTTGATATTACTGTTACAGGAAAAAGGATCAAGATGATTTACCAACCGCTCTCAATGGTTTTTTATATTCGCTGCTGCGTAACACGCGGCCGCAACGACGAGCCTTAATATTGTCGTTATTAAAACAATTCGATGATGTGTCGGTATGTTTACTATCAATTATTATAGTCAATAACAAGAATATTTTATAATTATAGATATGTTATATTCATACTATTTGATGTTAAATATCTAATCCCAATTCCAACGTTTACAAGCTGGTCAATCGACTTGGTAGCTCCTCCCACCTTTCGTACTCAATCACTAGCTGGTAGCTAGGCAACGTCGTCCAAAGTGGTCGGCATTCTGAGTTCCATAAGCCTTATAACATATCTATAGTTATATAATATAATTAGTAATACATTTTTATTTACAATACTCTACTTACAAATCAAAAATAAAATATTATCTTTTGTTTTAGACTGCTCCATTGGATCAAATGTTGTACCTGGCTGATAATTTAAGCTACTTTCCATATCAAGTTCAAGATGAACCACTTTTTATAATACACCATATTGATATTATTATTTCTACCTCGGGATCAAATTTACTACAGCTTTTTCGTGAGGTAAATTTATTTATCCAAATGGAAAGTTATACTTTATTTTCAAATACACCATAAATTTTTAAGTTATATTTGAAATTGCGAGTTTTGTGAAAGTAAAAACGCAGCTTGAATGATTATAATTATGCGCAAATGATAACGGCATGTCGGTCGCAGGGGCTCGTAAAGACGAGCGGCGAGGAGGCGGGCGGCGAGGCGAGCGGCGAGCGCGAGGCGCTGGACGAGGAGGAGGACGAGGAGGAGGCGGAAGCGCTGGTGGCGCGTCTGCCGCCCGCCACGCGCGCTCTGCGCGACGCCATGCGCCAGGCGCGCGGTTGCCTGCTGCTGCTCGTGCTCAAGCAGCACCTCAAGCAGCTCTACGGGTTCACGGACGCGTTAGTTACACTCACATATACTACCCTCTACTACCCACCCCGACCACGCGCGCTGCGCGACGCCTTACTACGACGATTAATCATAGTGTAATATTTTATACCAATTTCAATATGAGAATTTCATCATAACAGGAAAATCAACCAGTATTCCCCGTCGGAGAGCGTAAAAGTTTATGAGAAGGCTGTGTCGCGGCGGCACGCGCCGCAGTTCGAGCCCAAGGCCACAATCGCGCAGATGCAGACCACGGACGACGAGCAGGAGCTCGACGAGCGAGGCCGGAGAAGGCTCGTCGACGACTATCTCGAGGTGAGCATTCCAATACTGTATTATGACTATTATTATTTTATTCGAACTTCTTATATATGTTTTCATTTTATATGAACTCATCTGTTATCGTCGAAAATTAGGTTTTACGTATCGAAAGTCATGACCGATATTGCAAATGATTAAATAACTGAACATTTCAGTTCAAACAATTGATGCTGAAGTTCGACCCCGAAGAGGAGGAGGACGAGGACGCCGCGGGCGGCGCGGCGGCGAGCGCGGCGAGCGGCACGGCGGCGGCGGGTGGCGCGGCGGCTGCGAGCGCGCCGGGCGCGGGCGCCACCTAGCCGCCGCCGCGCGCCGCGCGCGCTCGCGATGGACGATAATGTGTCAGTGACCGTGCCGTGATGTGCCGCGACCGCGCCGCGCGCCGACCGCCCCGACCGCCCGATTCCTCCGCTCGGCTCGTTTCGACTCGAAGACGGTCGATTTTATTAACGTCGGTTTAATTTATTACGCGCCCCGCCCCGGGAGCGCGCTCCTCCGGGGCGGCCGTCGAAATTCTTTATATAAGTTATATTTGAGAAACTCGATTTTGTTTTATATTAAAAAGTCTTGTGTGTAGATAATTTTTATGAAGAATATAAAGTATATGTACCAATACTGACTTGAATCTTTCAAAAGTATTTTTTTTTTCACATTAATCTCAGACGTTCGAGCGCACGGTACAGATGGAGCGCGTGAAATTAATAGGTCAATTTTCTTGTTGTGTAAAGTCTGTCACGATTGCGAAAAGTAAAATGCATAATTTTTATACGTATCGGCGTCTATGTAATATAGAATAAAAAGTATATGTTGATTTGAAGGGTACTGCAATAAACTGCATTTCAAATAATAATATTAAGAATGATAGATTTTTATATTTTATTTTGTATTTATATCCCTTTTTAATATTCACTGTCGATCTTCGGGGCAAGGAAATAAACCTCAAAATACATACAAATATATAGGTGTCTATTTTTAAAATCCATAATTTTAAGTCGTTATTTATTACGATGTTACTCTATGTAACATTTTATTTTTATTTGTTTAATAGGGGATAATGTATACTAATATTTGGTTATTAACCATAAAATTATGAAGAAAATAGTATATTAATCAAAATATGTTTTATTATAAATATACCAAGTACAAAATAATATATTAACTTTATGTTGATTTAATTAACATTGAATATTAAATATTATCAAAAAGGCGGATATACTACAAATAAGAATTGGATATATGAAATCGCATTAGAAAAAAAACACAATTCAAATATTATATACATGTGATTCATAATTTCGTGGCGATTTATATTTCTATAGAGACAGTTTAGTTTGCCTTTCCTCAGATATAGCAAATTTATTACAAAGAAAGAAAATAAGTGTTTCAGATGTGGGCTTAACTTTCCCCTCCGCTATTAGTCTTTTCAAGTTGCGAATGCGCTGTTTGTGCGGATACTCCCTGGATCTAGATGATTCTTTCTGAAAATATAAAAATGTTTGTGTCAAATTTGTTAGAATTTCTCCATAGAACGATGATGAATTGAAACGAAATTGCTTTTTAATTTATACTTTAAGATTAGGAATATTTACTTTTTTGACCATTTATTAATTTTATTTATTAACTTTGTATCGTTATCTAAGTTTTTCATCATTTTTATTTAATTTGTATCAATACGAATTAAGATCCGATACACGGTACAAAATAAGCGTAGGGTTAAGTGTTAAAACAATTTCTTAAGGTTATGAAATTTAAGAGCGTAAATAATTTGCGATAAATAATATAACTAAGAAATACAAGTAGATATGGAATAAAAATTAAAATTGATTCAAAAAAGTTTTAATTGTCAGTAAAAATTGATGTACTGAAATTGATAAAAACTTTTTGGACCTGTGGTGTAATCAATTTTTTTACTATTGATTAATTTTGATTTGAGTGAAATTAAAAAAGGTTATGTACAAATATAGTCGATATAAACTTACAAGAATAGTGTTTAATAGCAAAATAAAAGCCTCAGCGCATACGCGTTAATACAATAGATAAAATCTTAAAAATAATATTTACGACTACTGTGTTAAGTTCGTACGGACTCTATATTGATAAAAACTTTTTTTTCTATTATAAAGCGGTTGATTTTACGATATTTTTCTTTGATAGCCAAGATGTAAATAAAATTTACTTTGTAGTTCCAAAGACATTCTTGATCACATACCATTTCGTTCAAAAAATAATAATGTAGATAGGTACCTGCTCCTCTTCTTGGTTAGAAAGCGGCACATCAGCATCGGAGTTATCCCACATGACAGGATGCCACGGGCGGCGCGCGGGCTTCTCCGGCGGCAGCGCCGGCTGCGGCGGCTTGAGGGGCAACGAACGGACATCGACGTATTCTTCTTCTTCGAATTCTTCGGTCTCTTTATTCATGATTGGCTACAATTAAACAATGATGATTGTATAACATTGTATAAAGCAATTGATTTCCTAAATGCATTAAGATGACCCAGAATGCGAACCACTAATCCATGTTTACTTAAAACCCAGTCAGAAGTCACATAACAAAATTAAAATACATACACCAGTAACTATAAAACATTTTAAAAATGTGTCTTGTATGTCTCATTAAAAGATGAATGTAATAGAAGGCAACATTTATTTTGCTACCACTAAAACTTTGCCTTAATGATAAATTGTGATAGACCTACAAGTTTTTTTCAATCTAAGGAATAAAGAATCAGTACTTCAAATTCAGTCTATATCTAATGACACCAAATAAAGGAAGCGGCTGTGAGTAGTGATGTGCCTGATCGTTAAATACGTACGATTATATCCGCGATATGGATCTTAACTTTCTTACTTAAAAACATATCATTGTTACTTGAAATGATACTTGACACTGCGTGATAAACAAAACGTGTGTGGTGGTTCTTTCTTTTGTTTTCTTGATAAATAAGTATGACATGGTTATATATAATATTTTCATCTTTTTATTGAAAATGAACAAAGGAAAATATCCGTCAAAAAGTAACGGTTACTGATCTTTCTTCTCCCTTTAATATCCGCGAATACGGATACCGATGTCCAGTATCCGAGGTTATAAGTGTTAGGAATATATTATCATTAAAGTAATTAATACCGTATTTTGTCTATGGTAGCTCGTTGGTCAGAAGATAGTATAAATAATTTAAAAATCAGTTCAGATTGATAATTCTTTTGTCATGTTTTCACAACAAATATATCCGCATAGAAAATTTATAGAACCCTTAGATAAAAACAAACGCACTTTTCTTTAGCCTAATTTTAGTTAGTAATAAAAAAAAAGCTCACAATAACATTTTTAAAATAAGTTATCGAAGAATTTAAAACAGAGTTCAAAATATTAGCATCGTGAGGTACGGACTTCCAAATATGGCGATGACAGCCAGTTAACGGTCGCTTTATAATACCGGATGACGTAATTCAAACTCTGTCTATAGAAACATTTTAACGTAGTTTCTTATAGTTTTACGAAGCTATAAAGTTAACACAGATCTTGGACATTATTAAGGTCCGTTCTTCTAGAAAACTAAAGTTTAAAACCATAAATCATATTCTCATCATTCTGTCAACATGTCACGTATTTTTTGGCACGTATGATCTTAAAGTTCAATAACACCTTAGGCAAATAATAAAAATATGAAATGGTAAACTAAAACTTTGACCTTAACCAAGAAAATCAATCGATCGAAATCATTCATATCCTCATTGATTACTTAAAATTTTGAAATAAAGTAAACTTAACACCTAATATAATGCTGGAAGGCCAAGAGATCTTGTCGAGGCTTTAATAAGTCCAATGTGCAAGTACCAAAATAAACATCGCAATATGCTTTACATGAAACTACGCATTTGCAATTTTTTGTTGAACCGTTTACTTGGCACAGTGACAAGATATCGCTTTATAGAAATCGAAAGCAACCTTATAATAACGTCAATCACAGTTTATGATGCCAGAATTAATTTAGTTTCTATTTTCTTCATACACAAAATACGCCATAAGTATTATGAAACGAATAATAAGTGTAGCTTTATAAAATATTCCCAGTTTATAGATAACAGTATGGGGTTCCGTAGGTGTCCCTTTCAATATACAGGCTTCTATAAGTACACGGTTATGTACTACCTGTTTTATATAATTAAAAACTGACTAAGTAATTTTGAATTGAATTTGTATGAAATTTTCCTTTTTACTTCTGCAAGTACATTTTATATATTGACGAAAGAAGGTCGTAGAAGCTACGGGGATATTTAACTTTCACAAAAAAATTCAAAATTAAAAATTCGTAATCTAAACCGAATCAAAATAATGGTTTTCACAAACTCATAATATTTTTAGACGACCTATTAAATAACACCCAACACCATGAGATAGAAGAGAACATAAAATTTCGTTCTCACTTTGCATAGTATGAGGTACTAATCCTTAAAAAATCCTTTGTTACGCTTTTGTTGATTTCGCCAACAAAGAGTTCGTCACTTTGTTGGTGAAATCAACATGTAGTGTAGTAGTGTAATCTCACGCCAGATGGAGATTGCTATAAGGGTATATTTTGAGTTTGATGCGGACAGACAGAAAAACAGACAAACGGCAAAACAATAAGATTCGTTGTTGAGTATGACGCCCTAAAATGTTTATTTTGCATGTCCTCTGCAAAAGCAGAAAACTGGATTGTTTTACCAATACGTACTTTTTAATGAGTTTTTAAAACTTTTTTTATGTATAGCTATGCTCCCCTAATTACTCGAAAGCGAATTTAATTTATATAGGTAGGCATATAGATTTATTTATATTATTATTCTTATAATATTCGTTCGATAAAAAGCATTAAGATGAATCTCGCGATATTCTTTTTCGCAAAGAGTTAGAGAACATTAAAAATAACTGATATCGAGCATCCAAAACGATTTTTTATAAATAAAAATTACGTGCAATAATTATATTCAATGAAGGTGTAATGTTTTGGTTATTGTAAAAAGTTAAAAATAATCTATGACTAAAGATCCATTACGAAGCACGAAAGTTATTATATTCCAAATCTGATCTAAATGAAAGGCAAACTTCGTTATAACTAATACCTAAATTTAAAAATTGTAATTCAAATCTTCTTTTTAATTTCATTTATCGATCGAGGCACTATTTGAACTATTAACTAAAGAAAAAACTGATTTCGACTTTTCTAAGAGTTATATTAATTATAAATTACTCATTGAAATGAACATTGATCAATAAGAAGAAAACAAAATAATATTTAGATAAATTAAAACTCACGGATTAAAAAATAGCACAATATTTTCCTTCCGATTTACACAACTGTTTTGCACTGCTGTAGATTTATATTGAAACGTTTTATTATCAGCTACTAATCTCAAGTAGACTTTATTTATAATCGCAGAACAGTGAACTGTGGCATGGGGAGAATGAAACTGAAATTAATTACTTTCTCTTTACTCTAACAAACTCTGATGCCAGCTACCGCTCCTCATTGACGTATCTTGGACAACTACCAGTAAAAATAAGAGCATCACAACAGTATTAACATCTAGGACGCTGACCGAATTACATGCCAACAATTTAGATTCAATTATGTTGGCCTGTTTTATATTTGTACTAACAATTTTATTTACACGTAGATATTTTTATTACGATATTAGTAAAATATAATATAGAGTACCAGTAATGAGCGAGTTAATGACTAAAGAACCTATAAAATTTTTAAAATCCAACAGAAAATATATTTATTTAACCTACCTACTTGTTAAAAAACAAAATTATTTCCAATTGCGGAATAAGTAAGGAAGTAGCGCAATTGTAAATAATTTTATGTTTTTTATTTTTTAACTCTTCTGACAATTTATCAAAATAGCTATATTAATGGTAATTTCCAAAACAACATAAAAATAATTGGCAGAAAAGTCTATGTCACATGAATGAATGAATGCCAATATGCCAATGAAGCAAACTTTTACACTTTAAGGTAAGGTGAATTAAATATTTCATACTTCATTTTTAAATCAATTTTAATCGAAATATTTAAAACTAGTTAACAATAAACTGAATAAATTGAGCAGTCAAGCTTTAAAAAATAACAAATCCTATGCTAGATTGTATAAAATTTAACAGCGTGTTATGCGAAATTGTACTTACTCATTGTTACAATATTAATTAATGTTGTAATAATATTTTTTATTTTATTTAAGTTTCATGGTTAGATTGTCACTGCATCAATCTGTGAAATCTAACTCCATTATGCAACAAATAACTATTACCCGTTATCTATTCAGGCTTTAATTTAAAAGTTTTACAACTGTCACGCTCTAATTGTGTTTGAAGTTGACTAAGAATAGCCAATTTACGCTCCAGCTACAGCCTCATCAAATGAAGCTTCATGTTCTGATCTGGACAACATGTATTCAGGCAAGGTAACACCTAAGGCCGCGCTGTATCGCGGAACAGTTTCCGCCCAAAAAGCTGCTTTAGATTCGGCACCTGCAAATTCTTCAGGTGGGGCTATATTTGATTCACCAATTACTTTATTTGAATTTGATTCTGATCCTTCACTTCTTTTGACCTTTTGAGTACTTTTAACAACGGTAGTTGCAGCAGCCGTTAACGCTTGAGGTGTCTTCTTACGTTTCAATTTTTTACCATAATTATTCGAGGCTACAACATATGCAGCCGATTTCTGGGAAGGAGTTGCGCTTGTAGTAACAGTTTGACTTTCAGCAGTTTCATTTCCATCGTCAAGTGTTGCTGGTTTAGAATTAAATTCTTTTAATTCTTGATAAGCCAAATGACTTTGTTTGGGTGCTGACTCTGATACAAACATACATTCCTCATGTTTTAGCCCATTTTTATCTACACATTGGTAACAAGTCATTGCATTTTTTTGCACTTTTTTACATGAAGACCTATCCTTCTTTTTAAATTCGGCTAAAACATGCTCAACATCCTTTTTAGGTTCATTGTCAGAGTAGAATCCCGGTAACGCTTTTTGATAATCATACGATTTAGGTTTAACCTCTTCTGAATTATCTTCATCGCTGGCTTCCCTCAGTGCTTCACTTGGTTTGGGCTGTGATGTATGAATATAAAATGCCTTATATTTTTCGCCGGAGTCATCTTTGTCTGCTTGTTTATAACTACTGTACGGTTTCTCATTTACAGCCTCTCTAAATTTTTGTGGAGCAGTGTCGTCTGCGTTTATTTCTTGTATTTTCTCCAATTTTTGTGGTTCATCTGACTTTTGAACATTTTCCGAGCTTTCTTCGGGCTCGTCGTTACTGTCGAATTTTCGTTCCTTTGAATAAGCATATTTATTATTTTTGGGCTCCGCCACATACGAACAGGACTCGTAATTTCCTCCAGTTTTAGCATCTTTGCATGTCATACATGTCATACCATCCCTTTTGACTTCCTTACAGTTTCCAGGATTTTGTCTGATTTCAGCTGCCTGCTTTTCCGATAAATCTTTTATTCTTTCATATTCTTTATGGTCATAGCCGGAGTCATAATTATACGGGTACTCGTATTTATCTTCGGATTCCTTCTTTTTTTTATAGGGACTGCTATAAGAACTTTCATCAAAAGCCTTGGGTTTAGATATATATTCTGCTTTATAACCATAGGGATCATCCTCTTCATCTTCTTCAATATTCTTCAAATTTTCCCGGCTTCTGTCTCCTGTATAGCGCCGAATTCGAACTGGTCCTGTAATATAAGGATTTTGCTTGTAATTTTGTTCACCCTCAAATTTTTCGATTGATTCTTCTTTGCGATATTGTATGGGATGTTTTACTTCGACATTAACTGTCGGTTGAAAATATGCGGCGACTGTGGGATTTTTTTTCAACGCCGCTAAAATTTCTTTACCCTCTTCAGTGTCGTCAGACTTATGAACTCTATAATAAGGATCATGTACAGTTCGTATATCGTATCGTAACGGGCTAAGTTGCTGGTCATGAAGATTAGTTTGCTGATGCTGCGGCTGTGCTACTAATTTGGCTGGCTTGCCGTATGGAATAAAGCTTTGACTTGCTATAGGATTAAAACCAAAGTTATGAGCGTCAAACGCGCTCTCTCTGGGCGCTACACGACTTGATAAAGAGTCAATAGAACTACTAACAACAGTGTCAAACAATTGAGGATATTGACTTTTATCTACTTTTAGTACTGCAGCGGCAATAGGACTGGAGGCCAACGACGCTATGCCTGTAAGCATTAAAAGCTGGTAAATATTTTTTTACTAACAAGAGTAAACAAACTAAGAGTGCATTGAAAACTATTTAACGTAAATGCTTACCAAAATCTTTGTTGTCAAAAAATGAATCAAAATCCAAGGGTTGAACGAATCCATTCTGATTTTCGTCACTGGAAGACACACTCGCACACACAACCCAAAGCATTAACTGCAAATCGAAAAAAATAAAATATAGAAAAGACATTTCAAGTATTATTAATACCAGTACTTTAAATCATTTTCGTACCAGACAACCTAATCTATACATTTTGGAATGGGTATAAACCCAAAAAGGTAACGTTATAAATAAACTATTTTTTCGCTGTCGAGTTGTATTTCTGCCTTCCGTCGAGATGAAAGTAACGTCACACTATTACAATGACAAGATTTTATAGGCGTTAATATTGCGAAGGTGAAAGATCGGTGCAACAGAGCGCGCACCACTCAAGCGTGTCTTGCCGGACAATGTCCGCTTGCTCCATCCGGCAGCTCTTGGGGTCAATATCTGCAATAGGCCTCAAATACAGTTTACCTTAAGGCTTCTTTATATATGATAAATATCAAGTCGCTCCAGATTACTGTAGAGTACTTTTGTCGATAAGCTTACCTCCTCATTCATAAAAATATAATATTTAATTATAAAACTATATAGTTTCGTAAGATAATTCTGCTTTAATGCATTAATTTTTAAAATCGAAAAGGTACGATCTTTCTATCTTAATCTTATAATAAGAGGAGGTAATAAGTAATAATAAAAAAACATATTGAATGGACGCTTAATTTAACAATTTGTCGATTTGTTAATAAACTATTTTACATAGAATTACTCAAGCAAAAATAATTACCGATCCATGAAATGGACGAAAAAAAATCTTTTTATATCAGATGATTTCAATAATTAAATGTCTGTTACAATAAGCATAAAAAACAAATCGGACACGGATTACTTATTTGTAATATTTCTTGACAACGAAATTGGCAACGCATAAAAACGTTTTGTATCGTTGCTTACATTATAATTAACTGTTCTTAAAGCAAAGTTAGATTGTAACTTTAATATTGTGATGACGGGTTAATATGAAATTAATATTATTACAGGCGTAAATGTTCCTAAAAATGTACATGAATCATTTGCGTCCTAATTTTAGCTATAAACGTTATAGGAGAATAGCTGACCCTTGCGGATTCACTCGCGTTTATTGTTACTACTTCGCTCCTGTGAGTCGTA
This sequence comes from Hypolimnas misippus, assembly GCA_037950945.1. Taxonomy (NCBI): domain Eukaryota; kingdom Metazoa; phylum Arthropoda; class Insecta; order Lepidoptera; family Nymphalidae; genus Hypolimnas; species Hypolimnas misippus. Next base: position 8,031,074 of record JBBEEQ010000024.1, read on the forward strand.
GCGTGATGTAATATAGTGTATAACCTTCTTCAATTAATAAACTATCTAACTCGAAAATAATTTTTCAATTCGAACCAGCAGTTTCTGAGATTAGCGCGTTCAAATAAACAAACTCTTCAGCTTTATAATATTAGTATAGATTGGAACTAAAAAGGTTGACTTGATGTGACCGATGACTGCAGTGAACTAAATCTAATACTTACTATTAGAAATAAGTATCATAAAAGGGTTTTTTTTACACATACTTTATTAAAGTTTACGATTACGAGAAATGAAACAAAACTGGATCTTTGTATTGGTTTTGAAATAGCACATTTTATTATACAAATGAGAAATTAAGTATTACACATTATTATATATTAGTCACAGATTATATTAATTTTAGGTTAAACAAGTTATACAAATAAGATATAATAATACAAATAATTGATATTTATTTCTATATGCTATTTAATTTATCGAATAGACGTTGACCTTCCACGCTTTTATCCCTTTCCAACGCTAATAACAACGTTTTCTGTAACAAAAAAAAACTTATTTTATCATACTTAGGTACTGCACTACGACACGCAATAGTTTACTAAACTCAATGAAGTAAATTTAACATTTCGACAAAAACAACAAAAATAATCTAGCAGAAATCTTTATTTATTTATCTGACATAAAAGATAATCAGGATAATCGAATCTTTTATAAGCATTAATGCAACAACGTTTTGTATTAATAAAGCTTTAGTTTCGCAATAAATATAGTAATAATTAATTACTAGACAATATACTCGTACGTATTTTAAAAACAAGATAAACGGAAAATGGAACTTAACGTCGTAAATTTCTAAGTATTTATTGTTATTTTTATTTATTTATTTTTTATCCCCAAACCAACCAACACGACCCAAAAAGAGCGCTTCATAAGTTTTCTGTATGTCTGTGGCATCGTCGCTCCCTAAGGATTGAACCGATTTTAATACGGTTTTTTGTTTGAAAGCTGATGTTATCGGGATGGTTCTTAGTTAAAATAACATAGTTGCTTAACCTTGACCGGGGTTTATGTGATTCTGCAGCATCACATAACGTCATTTACATGATATTATGCTAAATGGGGCCACTACAATCTATTTATATATTTTGTGAAATAAAAAAATATTCTCAAAATTTCCCATGTTTTATTTTTTCTGACTGAATATTAATGGATAAAACTATTTTAATTGTTTATAAGTTGTGCAACAACGCCTAGTTTCATAATAAAGACAATTGCTTACCGCAAACTTGTTATTAGAATCTTGAAGTTTTTGTGATAAAACCCATAAATTCACCGCCAAGCTGGTCATAGAAGCTTCATTAAGATCACCTCGTCGTATTATCCTCCAAAACAATTCTAATGCTAAATTGTACTGTTTCTTTGATTCCTTAGCATCGCCGAGCGCCTTCAACACTACCAGCAACTCTTGGCATATATTAGTAGCGTGATTTTCTATAACCTCTATAAACTCTTCCTCGGAACCATATAAATCGTCGTTGGAAAGAACTAATCAAAAATAAAAAGCAAATATAATTTATAATAATGAAATTTCATATAAAAGAATAGTTACAAAATGGCTACAAATTTAATTAAACAGGATTTTAATTATAAACAAAATAATTTTATAAAAGTAATGTTACCTCCATTAATGTGATAGACGTATTTTTCTTGGGTCATGTGGCAAAGTAGATCTAAAGTCCTGAGTAGTAAAGTATAATAGAGAGGGTCAGTTTTCTTCCAATGTATTCTCTCCATAGTCTTTATGAATCCACTCAGTATATACGCTTTGCTGTTGCTATCCATATTGTCCTGGCAGAAATTACAATTTTATTATATTTACAAATTATGCGGTTTGCAAAAAAATAATCTTTATTACTTATTTAGAAGATGGAAAATACGAACTAGCAATGAATACGACGAACTACATTATCATAAATACTCACCGGTAAAATGAGAAGAGTGGAGAGGAAATTGCTGAGGAGGCCCAACATTTTGTCATGTGTCGATTTGTTCTGACCGTCTTCTTGAACAAATTGCGGAATGTCAGGAATGAGGCCCACTAGAGCCTTTAAGTTGGCCTCAGCTAAAAAATCATTTAAATTTTTTATAAATTACAATATGAAGCGTTGAATACTTAATAATACTCGTATCTCTATAATATATATCATCATATCACGTCTTCTTATGAACTTCTATAAATATGTTCTGTCGGGTCTACATAAAAAAGGAAACAGTACGGAAGCCCACAATGCTAAATTTGTATTTACTCAAACGTCGTAAAGACCTATTAAATTTCGAAGCTTAAATGATAAAAAGAAAAAAATGTTATATATCGTATATCTGTTCATCAGTGGGGGCAGCGTCTATACAATTTCAAAAACATGGACATATTATTTGCGTAGGTCAGACATTATGTATGTCCAACGTATTTTTAATAATAGAGCTTGTTTAATCTGCTGGTTTGCACGGTGGGGGTAGCTGTACGAAACAATTAAAATTTAAAAAAAAATGTAATTCTACGAAACAGATTATTTAAGGGAGTGGCAAGTATGTATACCTAAACAAAGTTCTCATTGGATATTTTTACGATTTGGACGTTACGTAAATTTTCTGTGATCTTTAAAATATACAAAAGAAAGGCGTCATTTTTACATACTCGGGCACGTAAGACTAAAATATATATGGTTCATCTTTATATTCTGGACGTGCTGACCAATAATTTGACGATTATTCGGATGAATTTTCTTAATCTAACAATTTAGACATAAAATTTGTTATATTTTTACTTAATCATTGAACGTAGTCCATTAAAAAGCACAGAAAAATAACATGCAAAAAATGTATATATTTTAAAACTTGATACATATATTTATACAAAAATAAATATATGTATGCAGTTATGAATTTAAGTGAAGTATAAGAATTAATTTCTTTTAACATTTTTTATCTTTTTGTCTGGCTTGATTTCTTCACCAATTTCATTATCAAAATTCTTGTCCCGAGAGATGTGGACAGGAGAAAGTGGTTTGAAATTACGAAAAGAGATATGATATCTCCATCAACCTGTTTATATTATTATGAAGATCACTTTCAAGTGAGTCGTTTCCTAAACCTTTTTTTGTTTCTATGCTATAAAAACAAACGACTATACCATCAATATGAAAACATTTAAACCTTGTTTTAAAACGATTTAGAGAGGATCTGACTGTACAAATAATAGTGTTCTGTTGTAAGGACTTTGTTACATTCATGCAAAATTATCTAATAACCACCCCACTATTGAAGACTATATTTGTTATAGTACCTGTTATACTGCTTTTTAAAATATTTTGTTTTCTATTAATTTCAAATTTAATTTATTTTGTTTGTATTTTCTACTAGAAGAAGATATAGTTAATTATAAGGATATATAAAATCACGAATTTACAAGAAAAACACAAACTACATTGAGGTTAAAGAAAGATATCCTTCCTCACAAATTAAATTTAAAAAAGGTAAGTTAAAAAGATACTGAGCTGCAACCATCAACAGTAAGAGAAGGTTTTTTTAAAGAGAAAAGGTTTAAAGCAAACAGTTTTACATTTGCCACTCAATAAGTTTAAAGCCTACGATAAAAAAAAATTAATAAATAAAGCATATTATAGTAATAAAAATACATTGTGTATAAATGATTTTAAAAGTTACTATCGAATTTCTTGCCGGTACTTCTCGGTAGAGACTACATTCCGAACCGGTATTTTAATTACATTAAAGAAAATAAAACTAAATGAGTCTTTACTATACCATTCAGAGCCAGATATTCAAATACGGTTGCTATTATTGATTCCCTAGAAGTTCAGATTGAAAACACATCTAATGCAGTCCACCAGTCACTTACTTGGTCACAATATAAGAAATTATTATTAAATACATTAAAATATTTGATTTCTTGTACACCTGACGGTTTGATTAATTTTATATCCAATGGATACGGTGGCAGGGCAACAGATGTTATGATTGTGACTTTTTGTGGTTTTCTTGATTGTTTACCTTGTAAAACAGCGGTTATGGCAGACAGAGGCTTCAAAGGCTTGTCATATTTATTTGCAAAAAAGGAATGTACTCTTATTAGACCTCCTTCTGTCTACCAATTTACACCTAATTGAAAAGAAAACGTAAAAGAGTCAAAAATAATAGGTGCCTTAAGAATTCATGTAGAACGCGTAATGAATAGATTAAGAGAAATTAACATGTTACTACCTCATGCTTGTATTTACCATAATTTAATAGCTTTCATGGATGATATTATAATAATATATTGTGGTCTTATTAACATGCAAGATGTTTTAATAAAAAAAACGGTTTTATTTAAATTTTGTTAAATTAATATTGATATATCCTATTTAAATAAAATATTAAAAATAGCATTACACCAAAATGGGGTACATTGTTATATAATATTTTCACAATATTCTTTGTAGTCTTAAATTCAATAATGTTGATTTTTTTGATTCTTTAAAATCGCTATGAGCTACACAGTAAAAGTGCCTTCATTTTGTTTGAGAAATGCATCTGAATCTGAACCTGTGCCTTGTGTTTTGCAGATATTGAATTATATATTCCTATAAATTGAGTCATAGATTTTTCTGAAGATGAGCATTTAATTTTGATACTATAAATATCATTTTCCCCATCAGGTGATGCTTCCATGATAGTGTATAATGGATTTAATATTACACCACATTTATGTATATTTTTTTTTCTCCACTGCTTTAATTACTTCACTCTGCAACAATTTACCTCTTCTCATGGCTTTAATTTAGAGGCCCCCATGATGGCTTCCGTAAGAGACCTATCAAATGTTTTGGAATGTGCAGCTTCAAATGCTTTAGAAGCTGTAAATCTTGCATATCTAAGCTCATGCCATAAAGGACAATCACTTTAATCCATGGTTGCAAGAGCAGCTTCCTCGCATGCTTGAATGTCCATTGACATTTTGCAGAATTTAATAAACTCTTCTGTGTTTTCTGGTTTCTTTGGTATTTTGCTTACCAAATGATGGATTGATATTTTTTTAGAATTACTTGGCTTAATAAAATATTTCATCTGTTGATTGTCTGTATCACCAACTTCTTTCACTGTGTTTTTTCAACAACATTCAAAAAACTTTCTGGTGAAGTTTGTGTTGACAAAAGTTTTTGCTTCTTGGGTATATTACTCAAGTCTTTTGCTTTAATAAATTTAAGACTGCTGACAATTTTGACTTTCTCCAATAACAGTCTACACTTGTAGACGGTGGGTATTCACTGCCTATGCAGCCAGCCCAAAAAGGCAACAGTGTGCTTACAGCCTTCCGAAAAATAAATGAAAGTTCATGAAAAAATAGACTTATATAACTCACTCTTACAGTTTGCACTTTCACTAATAACTTTTTTCTAAAAGTACTTATTAAATACCTCTATGTGCTGCGCAGTCTTTACATTGAACAGATAAGACAGTTGTTTCTGCTTCGTTACATGTAAGTTTTACACTATAACACTTCTGTCGAACATTATGTTCAGGTGTTATCCAAGCTTTAATTGTACATATTCAGTTGATTCTCACCGTATAATTCTCTCTGTGATCTATAAAATAAAAAAAAAAGTATAAGTAAGATATAACAAAGATACATCTCATTTCATTCTGCTTAAGACTTCATTTCATTAAATATTCTTTTCTGTGTCCTCGCAGTACTAATATTTGGGTATAATGAATATAACCTAAAAAAAGTAAGGTTAAGTGTATACATTTTATATCCAAATTATTCCAGAAAATGTGTGAGAGATAAAATTAACAAAATATGTAATTACCTTAAAGTTTTCACTCCTTTGATTTCAACAGAGTTGAAATCGGGATTTGATTGCAAAAACGATGTCATCAAAAAGACATCAATAATTGGCAAATTGTCTGATTGTGCCTGCATGAAACAGCTTTCAGTCATTTTTGAATCTTCCGCGTTATTCCTTGCAGACAAATTTAATTCAATCACAATAAAACTGATTAAATTGTAAACAGTCTAAAACACCTATTAACCACGCTTTCTATAAATAACATTTAAGTTTGTTGTCATAGACTTTGAAGTCACATTTGCACTGACCAATGGTGTAACGTTTAAAAGATTTAAATTTCCTAGAAGATTTTTGCACTTTTTAAAAATTTATTTTGTACATAAAAACGAAATTAAAATAAAAAAAAATATTGATCAAGGCATAATTCTAAAGTAATAAAGTTTATAAAAAAAAATATTTGAGTCTTATTTGAATCATATTCCATACTCACACATCCTCTAGTTGCTGTATCGAAAAATATAGAATCATCCAGAATGTCGAGTTGGGAAACAGACGGAGAAGACTTGTGGGTTATTATTAATACGAAAGTTGGTAATAAGGCGATTAAAATTGCTATAGGGGTTGTGTATTTGCCACCTCCATCCAGATTGGATACACTTAATAACTTTCTCGAGAAGGCTTCAATAGCATTGCAGCTCTGTGATAATGCTATTATTTTGGGGGATTTTAATTTGGGTTCAATTATATGGGAAGAAAAGAATTATAACTCACATATGTATCCGATAAAATATCAGAATTCAGTCGAAAAATCGTTGATAGATTTTGCTAATCTAAATAACCTTTATCAATATAACAACATAACTAATTGCAATGGTAAAATCTTAGACTTAATTTTTAGTAATTTAACTAATATAAAAGTTAGTAACACTTCAGATCCGCTACGGGAAATTGACCCATACCATCCAAATTTAGTATGTACTTTTGAACACATAAATTTTAAAATGCTTCCTCCTAAAACTCGATTAAATTTTAATTACTACAAAGCAGACTATAATAAAATATTGACTGATCTGGAGTGTATGAACTGAGAAATTGAATTTTTGCACTGCAGTACTGTTGACGAAATGGTTTCTGTATTTTATAATATTCTCGACTCCCTTATCCATAAATATGTTCCTAAGACAATAAAAGGTAACTCCAAAGGCTATCTATCCAATTTGGTACAGTAAATTAATGATAAAATTATTAAATGAAAAGTATAGATTAAGGTTAAGGCACAAGAAATATGGGAATCCGCGTGATCAATTCGAATTTGAACTTATCAGAGACCGTTGTAATAACCTGTATGATGAGTGCTATGCAAATTATAAAAGAAATATTCAGGAAACTCTTATTACCAACAGTAAATCATTCTGGCGATTTTTTGATAAAAAATCTAAAAAGAATCACATTCCGCCCGTTGTACATCTTGAGAACATAATGGCTGAAAATGGCTCTGATATTGCAAACCTTTTCGCCAAACACTTTTCCTGTATATACTCAACTCAAATACACGACCACCAAGACCTCCCTGTATCTCAAACTATGTTTACAGTATATCCTCAATATACTGAAACTGAAGTCTACAAAGTTTTAAAAGACTTGGATGCCTCAAAAGGTGCTGGACCTGACAACATTCCGTCGTTATTTGCAAAACGCTGTGCAGCTCAGTTATCTCGACCATTAACGGCAATCATCAATCGATCCCTTAATGAAGGCAGATTTCCTCAACGATGGAAACAGGCTAGAATTTTACCAATTTATAAAAAAAGAGCGCTCGATGACATCAAAAACTATAGACCGATTTCTATTTTGTCCTGTTTTTCAAAAATATTTGAGACCCTAGTCTATTCCAGCGTTTATCCTATTATAAATAATGTTTTAACACCTCACCAACATGGCTTTAGGAAGGGCTATTCAGTACAAACTAATTTACTTTCTTTTGTTACTGACATTTCCCAATCATTAGATGCCAGATATGAAGTGGATGCTATTTATACAGACTTCACTAGCGCTTTTGATAAAGTAGATCACTTAATTTTAGTCGAAAAGTTAAAGACATTTGGTCTCGACGGTCCTATTTTAAATTGGTTTAAGTCCTATCTAACCCGACGTCCTCAAACGGTATCAGTTAAAGGTTATGAGTCAGCGGAATATTACGCTAAATCAGGAGTTCCTCAGGGCTCTCATTTAGGTCCACTGCTATTTTTAGTTTACATAAACGATATCACTCAATACATACGTTATAGTCATTCGCTCTTCGCTGATGATCTCAAAATATATCGGACAGTTAAATCTCACTATGACGTACAATTAATTCAAAACGATTTGAACGGTATTCTACGTTGGTGCGAAGTCAACAACATGAAATTGAATACAATAAATAAAAAATGTTTTCATATTCGTTTCACCAAAAAAATGAATATTTATCCAGCTGGTTACTCAGTAGATGGAGAAACCGTTGAACAAGTTAACGAAGTTCGTAATCTCGGGGTCATAATTGACAAAAAACTCACATTTACACCTCGTATTGAAACCATAGTCAAGAAGGCATCTCAAATGATTGGTTTTATAAAGAGAAACACAAAATCTTTTAACAATAAAACCAAGATTTCCCTATATAATGCTCTTGTACGAAGCCTTCTTGAATATGCGTCCCAAGTATGGAACCCCAAGTACACAGTTCATTCACAGAGAATAGAAAGCATACAACGCGCATTTACTAGATCTCTTGCTTTTAATTGTAGCGGTATATCTCACAGAACACCATATGACACACGCTTGGAATTCTTTAAAATGGAAACTTTGTGTAAACGTCGGCAAATACACGACCTAATATTTTTATAAAAAATTATTAACGGGATAGTCAAGAGTGAGCAGCTTCTGTTGTACATCACTATCTCAGTACCCGCTAGACCACCGAGAAAGCCTATTTATAAAATATTTCACACAGCGGTCTCTCGTACTAATGTTGGCAGACACTGTCCTATGAACAGACTTTGTTCTGAATACAACCAGATATGTTCTAAAATCCCGTGTCTTGACATATTTTCTGATGCCTTACCCAAATTCAAGAATATAATCTATCGACAAACAACTTCCGTATTCTCAACTATTGTACTCCTTCTTAGATTAATTTATTTATTATTTTTTGTTTTGTTGGTATATTCGGTTTTAAGTTTGTTTGTTTTTTTTTGTTATTTAGTTATTTAAATTTTTTACTTATATACATATACAATAACTTTCTTTTTTTATATGTGAATGTTGTGTACATCTATAATTGTCACTCATATCAGGTCCTAGAATTTTGTTTTAAATTTTATCTGTTGTTTATAAGTGCATAATATTTATTTATTTATTTATTTATAAGTGCATAATATTTCATAATATGTGTGATGTTGATGTACCTTTTAAAATTAAAATAAAATCCTCCTAATTTTTCTGTACTACCGACAGAATAAAGTGAAGGGACGTTGCAAAATAGTGAAAAATAAAATAATTAAGACTTTTTTTTAAAGTTACCGAACATCAAAAAATACACTACGGATAGTGAACCTCTTCCTTTTTATAGTCGATTAAAAAGAGTGAGACCGGAAGAGAGGCGCGGAATAGGAAATAAATAGTTTTCATCAGCTGTACACACCACACTTTATTGATGATTTTTATTACTCCGGCTTGAGGAAATCGGCAGATTATACGTCACACTGAAATCGTCAGATTATTGGAATATACACCTTTTAGGATGTAATTAACTCATCCTGCCATAATCAGACGTGCTTGAGAATATTTAATGATCAACTTTTTTTTACTATATCCTGGACGGACGGCACAACAGTAAAAGCTCATGTTCTTAAAGGTAAAGGTACACAACTGGATCATCCATTTATTAATCTGCCGCGTTTGAGTAAATCCCCCAATCCCCTCTTGGGCTCCCCTACCATAATACTTCAATTATAATTTAGTACATTTCTTCTGTCTATTGTACAAAAAAAAAATCTCGTTATAATAAAACCTTGCTTTAAATAACTACAGCTCGTATAAGGGCTAGCTTAGCCTAGGAAATTACACCTTCTCATGGAATATCGCTATATAATGATAGCTGTATTTCGTTATTATTAGAAGGAAGCCTGTCACTTCCTTAACATCCTATTCTTCTTTACCCCTCGTTTTTAAGCTGATAGCACAACAGTGGCTCCTTTAAAGCTAAAGGTGTTTATTGACAGTGATTAATTTGTTTAACCGCCGGCGCCATCCCGTCACCGGTCACACAACTTCGGCTCCTTGACTCACCCTGTCCGACGCAAGCGGCCAGCAGCGCCGCGTTCGCGCCCAGCAGGTAAAGCTGCGCGCGAGCCAGAGCGCACGGCAGCGACGGCACGGTGACGAAGCAATAGGCGGCGCAGGCGCGCGGCATCCAGCCGGCGCGCGCACGCGGCGCGCGTGTCGACAGCGCGTGCACCGCCTGGTACGAGAGATTGCCATCACTCACTTCCTACTAGAGTTTCGTACTAACGAATTCATATGTATTCATTGCGATAGATCCTAGCTGTAGCCTCAGAAGGCTATGGTCCGAACCATAGGAACCTAAAGAACGCGACAGAAAATACTACACGTCGAGCTTTAAGCGAGAATTACATTTTAATCTGGCAATATATATATATATATGTATATATATATATATAAAATATATATATATAAATGTATATATATATATATATATAAATATATATATATATATATATATATATATATATAAAACATATATACATATATATATATTCGTCTATTAAAGAATATATATATATATATATATATATATATATATATATATATATAAAACATATATACATATATATATATTCGTCTATTAAAGAATATATATATATATATATATATATATATATATATATATATATATATATATATATTCTTTAATAGACGAAAAGAAGACGGTTCGATAATACTACTTAGATATCTATCTAAATTCAAATAATAATCTTTATTCGATTTAATGCGTTTGATATACTCACGTGCACTAGAGTAATAAGTACGGAATCCAGTTTAATGAACGCAGATCGACAATCAACATAAAAATTCAACTGCTGTTGGAAATCATCTTGGTAAGATACTGTTTGTATGAATTTATTTATTAAATCTGCACAAACTTTTATCTCATCTTCTACAGTTACTGCGCTAAAAAAAGAATATTTGTTCATTTAGCTTTGTTGGGTATCTATATATTATAACTATTTAAGTTAGTTAATAGTTGCCATCCTACTTTTAATCTCGAACATAAGACACTCCAGCAAATGACAAACCTTTTCCCATAATTCTTTTTCATATTTTTATTTTTGTATCTACTCTTTTTCTATGGTGGATATTTCGAACGGATAGTCTAAGCCGAACTGTTAAGTTACTTTTGCCTCAATAAAGGAGGACAAACAAAACATGTTCGGTGAGAAAGCAGACAAATTGAAAAGTTGTTGTAATAGAACTGTATTTAAACATTTTTTAAAAAAGCACCAAAGTATAGGCGGATATCATGGCTCCTGTTATTAAAATCCTTGAATTTAAACATTACTTGTCCAACTGTTGCATACTTTTTCGGTCTCAACCTTAATATACTATTATTTACATGTTAGGATTTTCATGTATTTGTAATACATAAAAAAATAATAGAATATATGAGTAAAATCGAATATAAGGCGAGAATTACACTTATAAGTTTTACTCTAGTAAGTGATATAACACATCTCTGTAACCCGCTAACAGTTACAGAATCCTACGAAAGCTGTTACTGTTAAAAATAAATACACTAACAATACATACATTCAGGTGTAAAGCAAAAACAAACAACTTATGCAAATCTTTATGAAAGTTTGAGAGTAAAACTTATAAGTAATTCTCGCCTAAGAACAAAAAAAAAAAACATTTTTATGCGTTACGTTACTTACTTGATAGAATCGTGTAGTATACAACAAAGTCTCATCAAGCTGGCAATAATGATGTGATCTTCTATTTGAACCGAGCTGTACCTTTCGAAGAACACGGAGAGCACTGTTTTCGCCATCATTGTACGGGCATTAGAAGTTTGTACCAACTCCACAAGAGGCATGAAGGCATCCTAGTTTTTGAGATGTTATTTAAATGAATTGGATTATCTGCGTGACTTATGCTACTTAAAATCTTTCTAGAAAGTTAAAAAAAAAAACAAACAACAAAGCAAATTTAAAACTTCTCCGATTTTTATGCTGAATGTAATGTGTTGCACTTTTAGTAATTTAAATAGGAAGCCCCATTTGAATTTGAATGATCGAACAACAGTCCTCACCATCAAAAAGAGTTCTTCGACGTCTGGAATAGACTTCAACATCCTTTTGACTGCTGATTGTATTTGCGTAGAATAATCATCAGCAGGTTTGCCGCATTTGATCATGTACCGTATTGTTCCACGCAATAGCATATTTATATGCTGAATCTGTAAATAACAAAATTTTATACAAATTAATTTTGCTTTTTAAATTAAAAAAAAAAGAAACACTTAAATTACTGAAAACGGGAAAAGAAAAAGGTGTTCTTAGCAGTAAGTACCTTGTTATTACATACAATAATACTTTTACTTTTCTTTAATACTTTTCCTATTACTGACCACTTAGTTCATGGGCATTTAGTTTCGAAATATTAAACTAAACGCGCTTTAATGGTATTTATTTACAATTTAACTATGCTTACAAATTGCATATGCAAGAGTAGGTTCATTAAAATACAATGCAGTTAGATTTTCTTCGTAAGTTTTAGAAATACTTAAATAATTATGGCAAAAAGAGAACTTAACATTGACCAAAATATATCTTAGACCACTTGTGAATAGAGGTACTTATTCGCTTTATTGAGATATCTTCGCTTACCGATAATTGTGTGCAAGCAAATTGCAACCAGGGCTCTAACACTTGCAAGAAATTCGCAGTTGATTTCATATTACTTGCTATTTTCCACCAAGTTTGACTCAAAGCTTCTGAAGAAAGCTGGCGATACGCCTCAGCCTGGCAGAGATGCTCTCCAAGCGAAGTTAATATTTGACTTAGAAGAACTACAACCACATCATTAAAATAAATATACCTTATATGTTAAATGGAATGGTTTTCGGCGATAAACTTCGATACAATTCAACCGAATGAAATTTGGCACACTATTTTTGATGTGGTCAAATTTAAATGATAGGATAGTTTTTACTTATTTCGATTAATGACATCAATTTTTTTATGATTTTTATTTCAATGTTTTTATAGGACAAACAGTAGTAATTGTTTATAAATTTAGTGTCTAACAGATGGGGGTGTAAGTTAATTTTTTGAAATAACACCTAAATATCTAGTTTTTGTAAGCATCCAATAGATGGCACCGTGTATATAGGGGAGCCAAAGAGGAGATTTGGGGATTTACTCAAGCGAGGCAGATTAATTTATGGGGGGATGCCTTGCACTAAGTTGAGTTGAGACCTTTACCGTATAGAATCAGAATAGTAAAAAAAGTTGATTATTAGATTTTCTCGAGCGCGTCATATTAAGGTAGTGTCAGTTAATTACATCCTAAAAGGTGTACATTTCAATAACATGACGATTTCAGTGTGACGTAAAGATGTGGGGGAGATACCAATTTGTAAAAAAAAAACGTGACCTTGACATACCCGAGCGCGGTTATTTTTTTTTTTCATTTTGAAGAAAATTAATGCTCACGAAAATAATATAATCTGCTGATTTCCTCAAGCTGGAAAAGTTAAAATTAAATAAAGTGTGTTGTGTGCAGCTGATGAAAATTTTGTATTTCCTATTCCGGGCCTTTTTTTCTTCCCTTCTCACTCTTTTCAACCAATTACAAAAATGAAAAGGGGGAACCTTTTCGTAATTCGTAGTGTTTTTTTTTTTTGGATATTTGTTACCTCAGAACTACGTCATTTCTTAGCCGACTTTAAAAATGATTTGTTTATTTTAAAGTGTGTACTTTAAAATTGATCTCTTAGAGTTTATGAAAATTTGTTTAGTAATTTGGTTTTATAATCGAAAAATGTATGTAAGATTGTATATTACATATATAATGAAAAATGTTGTCCACGTAGAAGAAATTGTGAGTTTTGCTTTCCAGTGAAGTGCTTTTCAAAAGTCTTAATTATTGTATTTCTCTCATTCGCAAAGTCCTCTCACATCGTTCTGTGAAACATGAAACAATAATTAAAATTTTCTGACATGGTCGTACACTTTACTATCATGTTTAAAAATGTTAGTTTTTTCTCGAAAAATTAAAATATTCGCTGTCATAAAATATGCTATACGAATCAATATTTACGTGACATTTCTAGAAAAGAGATTTTGAGAAAATGATTAAAAAAATTTAACTCTTATACTTATTTTACTATAAATATATGTATCCAGTTTTAAAAATATAATTTCTTCTTTGCGTACTATTTCATATGCTTTTTAACATACATAGTTCAATGATTAAAAATATATATAAAAAATTATTTACTTTTTAAATTGTCAGATAAGATAAATTCCTCTGAATAATCGTCAGATTATTGGTCAGCCCGTCTAGGCCATGAAGATGAACCTATATAATGATGATGAATGAATGTATATCCTTATCTGAAATGCTCGGCTATTTCAAAAGAACGACTTTTTCGCATATTTCAATAATCACAGAAAGTTTACGTTACGTCGAAATCGTCAGAATATTAAATGATAACTTTGTTTGGGTATACTTGCCACCCCCTTAAATAATCTGATACGCTCGAGTAAATTTCTTTTTTTCAAGTTTGAACCCTTCCGTACAGCCACCTCCATGCAAACCGGCAAATTAAGCAACCTCCATTATTAAAGATACATTGGGCTTACATAGTATCAATGTCTGACGCATTCGAAAATGTCAGTGTAACACGTTTTTATTTTACATTTTTGGAATTGTACAGACGCTTCCCGCACTTATGAATGGGTATACGATATATAACATTTTTTTTTCTTTTTATCATCTAAGCTTCGAAATCTAATAGGTCCTCAAGACGCTCGAGTAAATCCAAATTTAACATCGTGGGCTTCCCCTATTATAATATAAATTTAACGTATTAAGGTTTGGCCACAGTAACACGTGACCGGATCTGCCAGTTAATATTATAATTTTTAGCTAATGTTATAGATTTCGTAACGCACAAACTCACCCATGTGTTCCGCCGATTTTTGGATAATGTCCAAAATGACAGACGATTTTTTTATAATCGTTTGAGAATCAAACGCCGATACCAAGCAACAGAGTAATAGTTCACTGAAATATATTTGAAAAACAATCGTAAAACGTTTATATTAAATTATTTGAGTGAATACAACATGAGTAATAATATTTTACACACATGTATATCATTACACCTAATTTATGTATTCGTGAGTTTATATATAAAAATATATACAATAAACATATATGATATAATAAATTTATAGTTATAGGTCTAGTTATTCAAAATTTACCTATTTTCCGTTTTATCACACAACTCTAATAGCTCCTCCAGAAATGTGAGTTTGCACGGAATTGTGTTCAGTGTTCCAAAGAGTAACCAGTCAATAGCTGGAATATAAAGACTGAGGTACTGATCCGCAGTCAATAATTGAGCCCCAAACTTTTTAGCCATGCCAGGTTGAAAAATCTGCCAAAAACTTATTTATTACTTTATGTCAATAGAGGAATTACATTAAACGTGGGTTAAACTATCAGGCTAGAAATTTTAATTGCATGATAAAATATTCATCAATTAGTAAAGCTGAATCTATAGCACACATAGGCACTAGCAGAATTATTATAAATTTTTTTAATTTTAACTTTTTTGGTTACTAGTATACCTCCTTGCAGCACCCTGGCATAGAAGAATGATGCCTAAAGATAACAAATTATCATTTTAAACTAAATATAATATACCTGTTGATATTCTTCAAGAAATTCCTTTAAATTATCATAGAAATAGCATTCACTGTCTTTTCCAAAAAGTGCAGAAGATATTTTGCACAAATATACTCTAACATAAATAGCAACAAGAGGATTTCCAATACCTCTAATCATCAATATCAACCTAGCAATTGCAGGTTTTATTTCGTCTTTAGAAATAAATACATAACATTTTAATAAGGACATCTCCATGTACAGTCGTGGTAACAGCTCTCTAATTGAAGCCATTTTAAACATCCAATTCTGGCATGTTTCTCTGGCCGCCTCAGGGACAAGATTACTTTTGATATCCTCAAATTTTATCTCATTGTTTCTAAAAGATGACCATAACTGTTAGCAGATTTTGTTGTTTCCCCTTTGTATAAAAATCACCAAATGAAATAAATCTTTTGTAATATATAAAAAATGTGTATGATTTGGACTAACTTAAAAAAAAAAACAGAAGTTTTTTTTTTTAAATAAACATAACTTATTGAAATAATTAGTTATACATTCCATCATTTGTCACAACTTAGGTATGACTCCAATATCTGGCACTGTATAATATTAATTTGACTTATTACAACTGAGCTACACCAACATGTGGCCGGAAATGTTAGTCTTTTATTAAAACAGCCCCTTTTTTTCAAAAGAAATGGAGATAAAATGTGTAACACAAATTACTCATTTAATACTCACCCAAAACTCTTTTTTTTAAGGCGATCAAAAACCAATATGCCGAAATTATCCAATACCTCACTTATTAACACAAACTTGCTTGGATAGAATTGCATAACACTTATATCAGACAGCAGTTTAGAACATTGAATTGCAATTTTGAAAGCCTTAACCCTCTGTTCGGTATCCCAGGCCTGCAATGTAAATAAAACAATGAATAGTTTTATAGTGTTAATGCCAAAATTGAAAAATTTTTGACAAAAAAAACAATTTTTTATGTTTCAATATTTTTTATAATTTAATTGTTGTTTATGTAAAAAATTATTTAACATTATTCAAATACTTTTTTAAGTCATCTAGACTAAATAAGTACGAAAAGAAATTGCTTAATTTAATGTTTAAGTGTGTTCTGTATTTTGCAATATACAATAATTCCATACATTTTAAAAACTTATCATTAACCTATCTTAATTCAAGCTTTTAATTCATTATATGTTTTATCAACATAGAAAAGAAAAGATAAATACTTAAATTATAGAAAATAAGTTTGCAGAATAGGCATTTTCTCAAAAGGCTTGCTTATCAGCATTCACGTACTATCATATGTTATTTTATTTTAATTTGTCAGTTAAAAATAACTGATATATAATCAAAAAAACTTGGTACCTTTTTTATTTCCTCATCAAGCATATGAATTTTAGTTACAAATTCTTGTTGGCTTAAACCCATAGTTTTTCTAATGGATGATTCATCAAAATCATCAAGTTGTTCCAATCTATGTTTCACCTTTTCATTAAGATTAGATACCTGTCTCAATAAAGCTGAAAAGGAACTAACTTAAAATAAAAAAAAAATAATAAAAAAACAGGATTAGTACATGAAGTCCAAGAAAAGTATAAATATAGTGTAGATAATAAATGTCACACGTTTTTCACCCCCTGGCAAGTAGCTGCTAATTATTGTTAATTTCTCTCCTGTTGTATATTTATTTAAAATAGATGTCCTTTTTGCATTCCAAATACGACTATAGTTTATGATGTGATCACTTATTTCTATTGGATCAGAGTTCTGAAAGTTAAAAATATAACATGATAAATTAACTATAACATTTACTATCAACAAATTATACAAAAAAAAACTCTTTATATATATTTTTTTATTTCTTATTACAGGTATTGGATATAACAGTTATATCCATATGATAGATGTTTAATAAACATCTATCATTTGGAGTATAATTGATAAAAAATATGAAAATATTTATAAATATGATGTGATGAGTGATTTAAAAAAAATGGCATAAAGTATGTAATTTATTTAAAAGTTTACTTACACTTTCTAAATTCATTTGTTCAAATCTTAACAATGGATCTAATTCTTCAAATGAAGAACTCCATTTATGTAGACTTTGTAGAAAACTTTTACTTGAACTAAGTTTCTGAAAATTTGTGATTTATTTTTTTATTATTATTTCTTTAATGTAAATTTATTAAATGATATAATAATCGGGTGTTAAAGCTCACCCTATATGAATTTAAAAAAAATACATTTTTACAATAGTAAAATTTTATTCAATACATACTAAGTTAAGAACTTCGACTCTTAAGGGATGATTCGTGACTTCCAAACTAGGATAATCATGTTTTTGTTTCTGTTTTTTAACGGAATACCTGTAAAATTATCATATAAGTGAATATAAAATTCGAACATACTATAATGTAAATATTATATTTTCTTACCATTTATAATAAGTCGGCATTATTTTTATAAATAATATATATCAATGTTTCAATAAATGTAGACAGTATTATATTTCAAAATACTTCAGTCTATGTGCACGAATTACAAACAACAAATTATTTAAATATACACAAAACAAAAATACACAAAGCTGTTATTTGTCAAAGTCAATTTTTAAACCAACTTCAAAAAAAGATGATATAGGATTTCCATGTGACATTGGCGAAATAATATGTGTCTAATTGGCACATTGGAATTGAATCGAATGGTATAGGATATATTCCACTATATAACGTATGTATTTTTATGTGTGTTCATTGATTTTTCCACGACGTTGTGGACCGTTTAATTATATGTGACGAAATTGTGTGACGTCATACCATTAAGCATTCGGACGCGCCTTTGAGGACATTTCCCCTCAGCAAATCTTATAATCAAATGATCTAACGCGTTCATAAAAATTACTTATGAATTGATTTTCGATATTATCAAAAACATTTATTATTCTAACACTTGTAAAATATACTTAGCGCCGATAATTTCGCGCCTTCCTTGTTGCCTTCCTGATTAGCGCCTTCTTTTTGTTTACGCAGGGTAAATCTTCATAGATACCCGACTCCTGGGGGGGAGACCGGATTATGTGAGATTGTACTCACTAAAACCCCCTGCGATGGCCGCCACAGCACGGAAAACGGAGAGGCTACGGGATCGCTTTCGCAGGCACGTCCGCAGCCTCTCCCGTGCGTTGCTCCGCTCGTGGCTTGCGGAACCCTTCTCAGGAGGGCGAAGATGGTCTCGCCCTCCCCGCACCCCTCGCTGGTGCGTACGCCGGCAGTCCGGGGCCATACCGGACTGCGGTCCTCCTCTCGGCCGTATGAAAACGGATGCGTGAGAACCCCCATCTCACACACCCACGGCCGGAGGGAGTGCCCTATTTATTCCGCCCCGAGCACTGGGGCTTGGAGGCCGTGAAGGCGACTCGCAGGTCGCCTCCGCCGGGCGGGATCGGCCCTCTCCCGAGCCCGCCCCGCAGTCTCCTTCTGGACCATGACGATCTCACAGAAGTTGACTACGGCCTTCCACGCCGATTCCCTGCGTAGCATCGCCGACACGACTGCTCCTGATTAGCGCCTATGAAATCTATGGAGATTTGGTAGAAAACTTCATAAGCGCGATTCAGAATCACTCGCGACATGTTTTATTGAGACATTGTTTTATACCTTATTTTATATTTTATTTTAATTTAAACTTATTAAATATTTATTTATTTATTCATTTAAATTCATATATTAATTTAAAATTATTAATATTTACATAATGTGATGCTTTAAAAAGTGAAATATTTATTTTTACTTAGATCATCTATAACTCGATAACCATAAGAACCCACATAGCGGTGATAATTTTCCTTTTAAATTCATTATATGTACCACTATCGTGAATTTTTCATATTTTTAGACGCAGCAGTTTAGTGGGTAGAGGGAGGGGACACTTTGACTCTAAGAAAAATTGACATTTCAAAGCTTAATATTTCGGTAACAGTTCGTCGTTCGGAAGAATGGTTTTCCCACACCTATAACATTTTTAAAATACCTATCTAACGATACCCCACAACATGGGATAAATGAGAAAAAAAATTTTTGGTCTCTCTTAACACATAGGGAAGACACCCTAAAAAAAAATATTTTTAAGATTTTAGTGTACGACTTTTTCGGCGTAATTCATATGTATACTCATACCGAATTACAGCTTTCTGGTATTAAGGGTTTCGGAGCAAAGCCGCGGACAGACAGACAGACAGACAGACTGACATGGCGAAACTATAAGGGTTCCGTTTTTACTAATAATCTTATATACAAATAACTAATAATCTTATATAATAATTAATAATCTTATATACAAATCATATTTGTAAATATGAATAAAATTGAAATTTACTGAATAATACTTAGATTCCAAATTTAAATGTCGATGTTAGTTTCAAGGTTTTCAAGTTTTTTGGTTTACAATATTAGAACTTATTGTAAACTTTTTGTTCGAAGTTTAAATAAATTATTTAACTGTTATGCTATTTTGGCCTTATTTACATTAAGCAATTTTTTGCAATTTATACCTTATTTTTTAACCTGCAAGATAAGAACTATGTTTCCTCAAAAGTGTACCGAGACTATATACCAATTTTTTAACAGTGTTGTCATAATATCGACTAAATCGTTTTTATCGCCATCGATAAAATATAATTTAAATTTTTTATATAACAAGTAAAATAAAAAATTAAACATGTACTATGTTATGAGTCCTGTCTTCATTTGTAAATTAAATTGTATATATATTGTATATATTTATTGTTCAATGTTCTGTCGGTGTAAAAAATATATGACATTTTTGTGATGTTATTAAATCGATTAGGAATCTATTGAAAGCCGGGTGTATCAAAAAATAAAGGGTTTTTGGAAGTTTGTGTGAGAAAGTAGAATCAAAATTATCCATAAAACCTATTTTAGGAAAAATGTGATGTTGTCTCTATGAAAAACCTACCGTCAAATTTATATACTTAGTGTGTCTACACTATTGACGTCTTCTATGTATTATAAAGTGTTTGAACTATTAAACTCTTACTACAAAATATTTAAACATATGTTAAAAGCGTGTCTATAAATTCCTGTACCACAAATCCGTGTCTAAATACAATTTCGTTTTTAACATATGCTTAAAACCTATTATATGTCTCCAAAAACACACAGCATTGAGATGCAGATGCAATCCTGTAATCTGGCCTTTCGCGTAGGAATATTTAAAAATTTACCTTAAATCCTCCTAAAAGTCTTAATTCAGTTACCAGAGGGCGACTTTCACTTCGAAGAAATGAGGCGCGACAGCGGCGGGCGCTTGTCAATACCATAGCATTTTGTAATTTGTGCGCGTAGGCAGCAAAAAAGTATTGTTTACAAACGTAAATTATTTTAAACATTATTTTGAGTTATTAATGCACTTAAATGGTTATTTAGTGCACGTTATACTAGCACAGCATTGTTTTTATATAGTAAGTGATGTAACCGACACATTGTGAGACAAACAAAGTTGAGCAGGATACCGGTGGAAATTTTGTTTCTTGAAGATCAAAATTTTACTCGGGAGCTCACTAATAATCATCAGAATCAGAAAAAAGCTTTTCATCCCTTTCGAAAGAGTATGAGGTCATAAGTCATTTTTAGAACATAATTGTCCTAAAAGGACTCAAGGACGTAAGTACAGACATGTTCAAACTCGTGTCGACCTAAAGGGGAAGTTTCTCATAGGTCGGTTACTAGTACAATTATTAATTAATATCAACACTGGGTTAAAAAATCATTACAGGAAATCATGTCCACTCATACTGAGTAATTTTTTACGGATTTACAACCAAAAGTAATAATTATCATTCAAAGGCGTATAAACCACCTAAAACACGGTAATGACAAGAAACTGGTAGCTTAAATAATAAACTTTCTGTATTTCTAAATTCTTCCAACCAACAGTGGAGCAGTGTTATGGATTAAGCTCTATACCTTCACCTTAATAGGAGAGGAGGCCTGTGTCTAACATTTACAGGCTGATACATAAAGAAATTTCAAAGTAAACTAAAAGATATCAAGAATTGCTGGTTGTAATAATTATGGCATTCAAATGTTATTCATTCATAAAGAGAAACAGATACATACTAAATTTTACAGTTTTGTTACTTTCATAGTTAATTTTCAGCTTAAGATGTGTGTTTAAACCTCGGAGGTTTCATACACTGATTTCACAAGATTTATTGAACTAAAATACTAAACATAGTATAATCTGGCTGGTGAGAAAATAGATTATCACCAGGCCTAATTCCATATGTTCATAGTAAAAGCACACAATAAATACAGTGCACCCTTTTCACGCAAATTACTGTGTGCATCACAGAAACTCACATGCATGTTATATCCTAAACAGACTATGTATAATGTGGCTGGTGAGAAAATAAATTATCACCAGGCCTAAATCCATATGGCAAAATAAAGGCACAAACTAAGTACAGTAAGCTATTAACAAGCAAGAGACTGTGTCTATCACAGAAGAACAGGTTTGTTATAAGTGCTTTTAATTCTCTAGTTAACAGACTGGGGGGGAGGTGGTTGCCTTGACTCCTGGAATGTGCGATATTGCTGAGCGGGGAACAAGTATATCTCTTACTTCCAACTAGTAAGTTAGCTTCATTGAACTTCTTATTAATAAGAATGAAGCTTTGAAATTCAAATGATCCCATTAGGGGTTTCACACGCATCTGTAGCTTAGTAGCATAGTGCATTACTGGTAAAGAGGCAGCCTACCACCTAGCCTGTTGGGTCTGTTCCAAGTTAGTCATGACGTTTCGGAAACGCCTATGATCTTGGAACTTCTGGGTTACATAGTACCCAGAGATCTTGTTGGTTGTCTAAGATAGAAACTATATAAGTGAGATATTTGGCTTTTAGTATAATTGCCTGTCAGGACCCATCCAAGGTAGTTATGGGGTTACGGAAACGCCCATGAGCTTGGAACTTCTGGATTATATAAATACCTAGAAATCTTAGTGATTGTCAAGGTTGGAAACCTATACAGGTGAGATATTCTGCTATTAATATAAATGACTCTCAGGACCAATCCAAGTTTGTCAGGTGGTTGCAGAAACAACTATGACCTTAATACATTTGGATTACATTAATAACAAACTGTGTAGTTGGTTTTGTATAATAGACCAGTACAAGAAAGAGTTGTACCAAGAAGAGCCTATACAAGAATAAGAATATAAGTGAGATGAACTCAAAAGTAAATTTTAAATATATTCTAGCAGATATGCAAGTATGTAATACTGATCAGTGAATCTTTACAAACAAGATCATGCAGAGTCTATTACAAAGTCATCAGTTTTTCTTGGAAAAACCAAGAGTTTTAGAAGAGGGATGTCCACAATAGTACCATGGACAAACATTAAAGTATTTGCAGTTATACTTACATAATCAGTAATTGTCAAGAATATAGACAGTGAATCAAAGTTGGTAATCTGATAGTAAGATAAGTCAGACTTCTATAATATGTAATTCTGAATTTAAAAAGGTATGTGCAAGTTTGCCTCAAGCTTAAATGCCCTTTATATACAGCATTGATATTTAGTGATTTTTGCATAACACCACATTCTTAATACACAGACTCAGGTGATCTCTCAGCTTATCCTTTTTTAATGTATAAAGCTTAAAGAAACTTTATTTAAAGTTGAAAGTGGGTTAATTCATTTATTCAGAACATAATCAAGAGAAGTAATTATGCTTAAGCCAAAGAAGTAGACAGTTTTTGTAATAAGAGTGCAATTAAGTAAGAACAAGACTAATAATGAAAAGAGTAAAAGTTTAATGATAAAACTTTCAATTTCAATTAAAACAAAATACTATTCAAAATCGGTAAACTAATTTGTTTAACTGTTGTTTTGTGTTACTACATCAGATATCGCATAAGAAACAGTATCAATTTTACACTTGTGTACTATTTTTAATTGTTATACAGCTATACCTACATTATAAAAAAAAAAATAAATAAAACAATAAGAAAGAAAGAAAAACTAAATCATATAAATGGTACATATGGTTTGACTGGTTAAAATCAACGCCTTGGTAAGGTCATCATTTCGGCAATATTGGAAAAGAAATCTAAAGTTACTGAATATTCTATTATCTATAATATTCGATGCATAACTTCATATATTACCTATTTTTATTTATCTAGACTTCAAAGGCTTACAGTTTAAGAGAAACCTATATTTCTTTAATTTATGAAAGAAATTTAGTTCAATGAAAAATCCATTAAATTCTTAAATAACACTAATAATTAATATTATCAAGTAAGACAAGAGCTACATAACTTTTGATAATAACATACACATAGGGAAATAAAACCTGAATATAATTATAATAATATCTGATTGCAATTATTTCTGTCATTAAACTACACTTCTAAAATTGCATGAGTAAGAATGTCTAGCCTCCAGTACCAAAGTCAAAGTTGATGCAGCTATAACAAGAATAAATTGGTTAATTGGAAAATCTTGAAAAAAACTAGACTTCACTACAATACATTATTTCATGTTTAGATTCGAATTCGATTCGAGAGAATTAGATTCATGTTTAGATGATGTTATTCGTAACGATGTAAAATAATTTTCAGTAAGTGTGCAGTAATATTAATGTATTGACTACCTCGCGTCCCATCAAATTGGCTGAAAATTTTGTTCGTAGAATTGTATACGTTACGCGTACAAATGCTTAATGGTCTAAGCGTCATACATATAAAAAATGTAAAGATCACTTCATATTGTGTTAGGAAATCTCATAAACATTGAAAGAAGTATAAATTAATTAAATCATTGAATGGAACAAATTTTTCGTTAATCATAGATCTCAAATTTTAACAAATTTTTACCTCCTCTAATAACGCAGCTGAACGATAAGGACTTTTATGTGGAATTTCGAAGATTTTTCTTATTTTAAGACTTAAATTTCTTCTTTTCTATGGAACGATTAATAAAAAATAAAACAACATTTTTTTTAACCATGGTAAAATAGCCATCATAGTGCTTCCACTCTGTTACACTTTTAGCCTGTTATGAATTCACATCCGTTAAGGTACAATTATCAGAGGCCTGTATCATATTTTTTATCTATAAAATTCTGACAAATACATGTGACATATGACAATGTAAATTTTGAAATTTACCATACGTTTAGCAAAGTATTTAAGCAGTAATTATCATAGCTGGAAGTAAAATGCACATCAGTATTATGATCGTGCCAAGTTTAGAAGATATCTATTTTAATTTGTTTTACAAAATATTACTTGCACGTGTTACGTATGGTTGGCACATTATCAAAAAAAAGTAAAGCCATACGTATTCCCAAAAATAGTTAGGTAAAGGTTATAGTAAATATTTTAGGATTTTTGTTATATAATTGAGAGAGTATAAACGTTATTTATTAAATATGTCTGTATTGAGTAAAAATGTGATTGTAGCTTTTAAAAAATATCCTGTTCTTAGGGGAATGGCATCATATGGTCTTATTTGGCCTATTTCTAGTTTTATACAACAGACATTTGAAGGAAAACGCTTTGGTAAGCTTAAAATGTGGATATATAGTATAATTGTTACTTTAATTGATCATAAAATAAAGAAAGTGTTAACTATAACATATAATTTTTCAACTAGCAGATTCTGATAATAAATATGATTGGCTGAGATGTGCACGCTTTGGTTTCTATGGGTCCTGCTATGTGGCTCCTACACTTTATAGTTGGATAACTGTTGCTAGTATTATGTGGCCAGGAAACACTGTTAGAGCTGCAATTGTTAAGGTGATTTTTATCTATAATATATTAAATTCACTCTTCACCATTAATCTTATTTAATTAATGCTTAAAACATGTGAAATACTAATGTATATTTGTACTTTCCAGACATTTTTTGAAACCATCACATATACCCCGTTTGCAATGTGTAGCTTCTATTTTTTCATGAGTTTATTAGAAAGCAAAACATTTGATGAAGCAGTTTCTGAAGTTAAAACAAAATTCTGGCCTACATACAAGGTATTTATATTGAATAATTTAAATTTACATAATAACTATTTTCACTATGAAATATTATTCTTCTAATCAATATATTAGATAGGCCATTCAATGAGGTAATGATGTCCATATCTTGGGTAGTGTGCTTTGTTAAGGCCTAGATATTTTGTAAATACAAAATTTTAAAGTAAACATTATTAAAAGAATAATTAAATTCATACAAACTTATATAATCATTTTAGAAATTAACTGGTTAATTTTAGGAATTGAGACTGAAATAAATTGCTATTAATTTAATTATTCACTTAATCCGGTATATATTATTTCAGGTGGGAGCTTCTATCTGGCCAGCTGTAGCAATGATTAACTTTTGTTTAATACCTGAAAAAAATAGAGTTCCTTTCATTAGTGTTTGCAGTCTTATATGGACTTGTTTCTTAGCTTATATGAAACATTTAGATAAAGACAATATGGCTTTAAAATCTGAAAGATCTGGTCAATTATTAAATGCTTAAGGAATATATAAAAACAATATCCAGTACAATTTCAAAATAAGGGTGCTGCAACTATAAATAACTGATACCTTTTTTTAAATAGTAAAAGGTTTACAGTGATAAATTTATAACTTACCTTTAAAATAAGTTATCAGAATAAAAATGTGAAAAGCACAAAGCTATAATAAAAGTATTAAAAACAAAATCTCATAAAAGTACTGAGGTAGTAAAATAAATGCACAATCCTCATAATAGTTGATCTTATAATTAGTTTAAAGTCATTCAACAATCTGCTAGTGCAAAAATCAAATAAGTAGTAAAATTTAATATTATATTTAATTATAATAAGTATTTTGAACAGTATTAGAATTTTAAACTAACTACATCTTAAAATAGAATATGTGTAATTTGATGTAGGATTTATGATTCCTTAAATATTTTTAAGAGAAATTGATATTTTCTGTTCAGAGGTAAATATAAAACATAGCTGGATATGTTATTTTTCAAATATATTGTTTAATATTCCATTAAAGTTTATTTATTTTTTTTAAGACAAGTCAAATACTGATTCATAATTAAATTAAAAATGATGTATCCAACTATTTTTATGCCAGTAAGAATCCATAGTATTATTAAAAATGTTTTAGTAGATTAGTACATATTTATTTCTTTATTTTATATAAATGGTTTAGCTTATATTACAAGCATAGTTTAAGTCTAATTTATACTAAATTATTAAACATTAATATTATAACATTATTTTAACCAACTATTTAATATGTGGAATTATTGTTGAAATTAATTCCGTATAATTCATCATGTAAATTAGGCTTAAATTTCATTTAGATCTGATAATATATTTGTCTAGTACAAAGTACATATATTTATTAAAATAATCTCAAAGATTAAATGTGATTGTTATACAGGTATTATATGCAATAAAATTGCATGTTAGAATAATTGATATTTTATAGTTACATATTAATTTATGATTTGATGTTTATATATGACGAATTACTAAAATACCAGCTGGAATAATTTTGTGTAATTTATTTCTAATTTATAAGGAAATGCTGAATATAACCTATTGGATGATACATTTTATTATTAGAAAAGAACCATTACAGTCCAACTGCTTAACAAATGCAATCTTGACAGTTGACACTTCATAATTATATGACAGCTGTAACTTTCAACTGACAACAATTTATTAAAAAAATATTTTTATCCAAAAAATACTGAATAAAGAAATCAATATATTTTTTACCTAATTTTCTATTTCATAATTAGTTTTTTTTTTTTAGTTTTTAATAAATAATTTTTTATTATATTATTTTAAATTAATTGCACATCACTAGTTGACTCCAACTAAAACGTATCAGGATCGCATGTTAAAAGCGGCACTTATATGTAGTTGCAGTTAAAAAATGAAAGTGATCAATGTAACTACCTATTTAGCTATTTGCACTAAACTTAAGTAAATAAAAACTCGACTGCCTAATAACCACACCTTGCACTTTAAAATCCTTTAAGAGGTCACAACGGTTTGCTTGTTTTTACAGTTTATGTCCGTTATGTTGATTTTTTGTTAACGTTATACAGTTTATGACACTCCAGAATAGATTACGAATCTAATGCACCTTACACTTTAAAGTCTGCCAATAGGCTGTAGGAGGTCCCAATTAAACGGACATACATACGTAGCCCACATACGTACATACTCACGAAAAACATTACCCTTCTTCCTTTCTTTATTATGCCTCTGATGTCCCTTATTTTAAATAAATTAATATTGGATTTTGTTCACTTCCAAAAAGTGAATGAAATCGTATAAGATTGTTATCAAGAAATATAAAATTGCTAGCCGTCCCGGTAAACTTTTTACCGCCTCAGAGTTAAAATGTGTTAAATTATTAGCCGTTCATTTTATCTTATTCTGTATTTAAGTATATTTGTATGTTACATGATGTTTCTCAAAGGCTTGTAAATGTTTAAATATTCATTATATTATATACATGAGAGTCATACAGTCTTTGAATTCAATCTTTATATTCCCGATTCGCCTTCCCGAGCCTTTCGAACTTCCGCAAGATCCTAGAGATCTAATTACGCGAAAAAACGCAGCCACTAGAGCCCATGAAAAATATCCGACTAACGAAAACCGGAGGCAACTCCGGGCCCTACAGAGGGAGATAAAAGTTCGCTTTGCCGAACTCAGGGACGACAGATATGGCAGTCAGCTCGCAGAGATCTCGCCGTCGCATACTATGTAATGGCGAGCGCTCTGCGAAAAGACACACTATCTACTATGCCCTTTGCTAAGACCGAACCTTCCTTTCGCATTGAAATGAAACTATTTTAAACGGATTTAAATCGCGTATATTAATTATTTTTATCATCCCGACGTTTCGAGCACTTTGCAGCGTTCGTGGTCACGGGTAGACTAAGGTGACATTTGTCTATTTGAGATTTTAGAAAATATTATTTACAACTACCGCCAACGGTTTCTTAAATGATATCTTGAATAACGTTCCGGTTGCACGCAGAAGGCACTAACTGTATCTTTTGGTCTGGCAGTCTGTTGGACTTGGGATTTTAAATTTTTAATAAGTGGATCCCAGGTGTTTGAAAGTCTCCAACCATCTTCTCTATTGAAGTTCGGATGTTTTTGAATTTCAATAGCCTCGCGTATCATTCTAGGAATGAATCTGTGTTCTCTAGCGAGGATCTGTGGTTTATCAAATCGGATAAAATGGTTAGGTTTATCCAAGGCATGTTCACAAACTGCAGACTTTGAAGAACGCCTATTCTTGACATCTCCTATGTGTTCCTTGACCCTAGTACCGATGCTTCTTTTTGTTTGGCCTATGTAAGATAAACCACACTCACATTCGAGTTTGTATACTCCCGCAGTCTGTAAAGGAATATTACTCTTGATAGGTCTCAAGAACTGGCTCACTTTCTTATGAGGCTTGTAGATAGTTTTAATCGAAGCTCGCTTCAAGATGTTGCCAATTCTGTCTGTAACTCCCTTCACATATGGTAGAAATGCAGGTTGTCGCTCAACTGTGGGTGGCTTGATACGGCTTCTACGATGCTGGCGAGGCACAGGCAGCTTGTTCTGGTGGAGTGCAAGCTTGACGTGGTGTAGCTCGTCCTCTAGGTGTTCAGCATCGCAGAGATGGTGGGCTCTCTGAAACAAAGATTTGCCAACGGTAGCTAACTGGCTAGGGTGGTGGTGTGAGTCACCATTGAGGTATTTATTAGTGTGTGTGGGTTTCCTATAAACTGTGTGACTTAATGTGTTGTCAGGATTCTTGATAATAAGAATGTCAAGAAAAGCTAAAACATTATTTGCCTCTAATTCCATAGTAAATTGAATGTTATTATTAATAGAATTAAGATGTTGTAAAAATGCAGACGTCATATCACTAGGTAATATTGTGAAAGTGTCATCTACGTACCGCTTGTAAAACCGAGGTGTGATTGGTCCGGAGTGAAGAGCCCTCTCCTCCAGGT
This sequence comes from Hypolimnas misippus, assembly GCA_037950945.1. Classification (NCBI taxonomy): domain Eukaryota; kingdom Metazoa; phylum Arthropoda; class Insecta; order Lepidoptera; family Nymphalidae; genus Hypolimnas; species Hypolimnas misippus. Next base: position 8,060,940 of record JBBEEQ010000024.1, read on the forward strand.
CTTCCATGAATAAATCGGCGACCACGGGGGATACTGGAGAACCCATTGCAACTCCGTCGAAATTGCACATAGAATTCATCATTCCACAATAAATATCCAGATGTCAGGCAGTGATGTAACAGCTCTGCATACTCAATAGGCATGTTTTTTGTTTGTAGCTTCCTCTTGACAATTTCGATGCAGTCTTGTATGGGTAGGTTGGTAAACAATGACTGGACATCAAAACTAACCATTGTCTCATTGTTGGCTAATTTGAGATCTTTGATTTCACCAACAAACTGGTAAGAATCCTTCACATAAGCTTCCGTGTGTCCTCGGAGTGGTGATAATATCCTTGCTATGTGTTGAGCCAATCTATATGTTGGTGTATCGATTTGGCTTACAATAGGACGCAACGGAGCACCAGTTTTGTGTATTTTAGGTAACCCATACAATTTTGGGGGCTTAGCACATGTAGGCACGAGTGATTTTTTATCCAGATTTAACTTTTCTTGATGTTTAGTTATTAACGCGGATGTCTTTTTGAGAATAGTATTAGTAGGGTCTTTTGTTACTTTTTTATAAGTTTTTTCATCCGATAAGATCGCGGTAATTTTCTGGTTATAGTCACACGTATCCATCACAACGGTCGCGTTTCCCTTATCTGCCCGGAGGACTGTAATGTCTTTATTATTGCGTAAGTTCTTCAGTGCAATAGACGCCTTCCTTTCGCAGTTGACGATCTGGATAAGGCCGAGTGCTTAGCGGAGAGCCTCGAATCCCAATGGTCTCCAAGCAACCAACCGATCGACACCAGTCACCTTCGGAAGGTAGATCTGGAAGTCAAAAGTAGGGCGGCTTTACCGCCATCAGACGAACCCCTTCTCCCAACTTCAGTCGAAGAGATCGAATCGCTTCTGAAATCAATGCAGTCCAAAAAGGCTCCAGACCCCGACCGAGTCACGAACAGAGTACTCAAAAGCCTTCTCCATCAGCTACTAATGCTGATACAGCTGATAGTCCTTATTTTCAATGCCCATCTGGCAGGTTGCTCCTTTCCCGACGAGTGGAAAGAAGCAATCGTAATAGGCATCCCCAAATCGGGCAAACCTATGAACCTCCCATTCAGCTACCGCCCGATCAGTCTTGTAAACTCTGAACCACATCCTCATCGACGAGCAGTGCGGCTTTCGATACGACTCGTGCGTCCACCAAGTGCACCGCATAACGAAGCACATCCTAGCTGGCTTCGCCTACCAGTCGAACTTACCACTAGCGCCCTATTATTCGATGTCGCGAAGACATTCGACATAGTCTGGCACAACGGCTTGATCTACAAGCATCCTACGAGACTTTCTGTCGAATCGCTCATTTCGATTTTGCGTAAAGGGTACTCTTTCCTCCTCTCGTCACATCAGAGCCGAAGTCCTTCAGGGCTCCACACTTTCACCCCTCTTATACTTCCTATTTACCAATTACATACCAAGACCGACAAACGGCAAATTAGTTAAATTAGCCCTCTTTGCAGACGACACAACTGTCTATACGAGCCCCACTTCCCCAGAGACCCTCACTAAACGCCTCCAATCCGCAGCCAATGCACTAGGCAAATGGTTCAGGAAATGGCGTATCAATGTAAACCCCAAAAAAGTGTCGCAATGCACTTCTGCAGTAGGCCCCGTGCAATCCGAGGACGATACGGTCGACCAGGGATCATCACCCTTTTTTGTTTTGTTGTTGGTAAACACGATGATTTTCAGGAACTGTTGTTGTTTATAGTGTGCGCGCATCGGAGTCACGTAACAGAGAGCGAGGGCTGGAAACCGGATCCCAATAGTAATGATGTCACAGAGTATCACTGTCACAAATCTAATCAACGATTATAGAACATTTTTGACAAACCGATCCCGTGCAAAAAGAGATTAAATGCCTCAGTGTCACGCTAGACGAACGCCTCACGTTCAAGTCCCACATAAACAAAGCCCGCAATAAGGCAATGTTCGTGCTTGGCAGATTACATGTGATGATATGTGGACGGAGTAAAATGTCGCTTAGAAATAAGATGACATTATACAAAACCTACATACGTCCCATCATGTCCTATGCGAGTCCTGCCTTCGCTCATTGCAACCCTGCCTATTTAGAAAGGCTATATATAATTATAGAGCTATATATAATTCAAAATAAATTCCTACGAATAGCCACGGCTTCACCGTGGTACGTTCGTAACATTGACCTCCACAAGGATTTCAAGCTCCACCGCATACTTTGAAAAAGCTCCCCGCCACCCGAACCCTCTTATAAAAGAGGCATGTGTTTACTCAGGTAAGAGACAGAATTTACAGATCAGACAACGGCATCCCATGCACGTCTTGACTGACCCCGTTGATAGAATCACTCTAGCGAACGCTCCATTCGTAGGGACAGATAGGAGCAATACACATCCACACACACACCGTCTCCACCGGCGGAGACGAGGTTCCCGGCTTGCACGCGCTTAGGCGTCATCTGTGCCTCGCACAGCGCCATCGTCCACACCGATGACGTTCTAAGCCTAGGAGACATGGACGTCCATTCAGAGCCCCAACGGGGGCTCCCAAAATTTGCGTTTATCCTCGATTACTTTTACGACAGTCGAAGTGGGCAAAGCGAAGACGGCAACAAATATTTCAACCGAACCGCCTTTGGGACGTATTGCAAAGCTGCTCCCGGCAAATATAGGTATGATAGATACGGTAAGATACAAGAGACAATATAGTTATTCGGAATGGGTTAGTAGGTAGAGAGAAATCTGGAACAATGAGAGCTAAAAAAGGAACCAAACAAGTGATTTTAAAGTTAAAAAAAACCGCATTTTAAGATTTGCGGAAAAACTATATGTTTCGGGTTCGAACCTGGTACTTAAAAAAAATCTTATTTTGTTACTTTGTAATGCGGATATAAATAGTGTCGTGAGAAATATATATAAATTTTAGTATGTAACCCCTATCCTAAATTTGAACACAAAGATTTATTTTCTCAATGTTCGAAATTGTAGCACTCTATATTTGTAAAGTTTATTTAAATGTTATAGCAGACGGTATGACTGCATATTGTTTTGGCCGATAGTTTAGACGGGGCTGTTAAATGAACGTCTTATTAAGCTAGTTAGCTGCGACACATATATAATTATGCAAAAATAATAATTGCTCAAAAAACCGAAGTTCTACCCAAATGATTACGATTTTCGTAAGCCCTATTGATATGTCAGCTGAATTAAATTGTCATTGTCACAGATATTGGTGATTGTCACAAAAAACTTACTGGTTTTTTTTTATCAGAGAATTACAATTTCAAATCATAAACAAACTGGAAAAATATTGTTTTTTTGTACATTGCTCTCCATTCTTTAAATTTTCGCTTTCTATGATATAACTTTATATAAAAATGTTTTACTCATTTGAAGTGTTTTCATCAATAATGTATAAACAATATATTTAATTGAAATCGTGAGGAACGCCCATATACTTGTTTCGTTTTCAAAATGAGTAGTAATTCGCTTTTGTTTGCAATAAACAATGAAGGTAAAGTTTATGCTCTTTCAACTAGCGGATCGTGTTGGAGAGAATTTATGTATCTTGGTTTAGAATTTAAGACATTATCTGCTGTACCGCATTTTTTGTGGGCAGTAGGAGGAGATCGACAAATATATTTACATGTTCACGGATTAGAGATTCCTATCAGAGTTAAAGAGGAATCATATGAAAATGAAAGGTGGCTTCCATTGGAAGGTTTTAGTGGAAGATTGTTGCCTACAGACCGCTACCATTTTTCTTCACAAGATGGAACAAAAGACAGATCAATTGATTGCATTAGACTGCCTTCAATGGCATGGCAATGGGAAGGCGATTGGCAACTTGAGCTCACATTAGATGGACAACCACTAGACCATGATGGTTGGACTTATGCAGTTGATTTCCCTGCTCAGTTTGGCCCAGTGAAACAGTGGAAGTCATGTGTTAGGCGAAGAAAATGGATTAGATATAGGAAATTCAGTGCTATGAACTCTTGGTGTGCTATTGCACCTCTTCATAAAGATCCCACTCAAGAACCTTTTATAGATGTAAGTATCGGTGGGAATCAAATACCATATGCCTCTGCAGGTACTTTAGCTGTATGGGCAATAACAGCACATGGACGTGTTATGTACCGAGTAGGTGTTAGTACCATTTCGCCTGAAGGTTTAAAATGGATAAATGTTAGTATTCCTCCCAATTGTGACATTAAACAAATTTCAGTTGGGCCCACTGGGTTAGTTTGGGCACTGCTCTGGACTGGAAGGGCTATTGTAAGGAAAGGTATAAATAAGGACTGTCCATCTGGAGAAGCATGGCTCGAAGTAAAATCGCCACCTGATACAAAATTAACTGCTGTATCAGTTGGTTATAATACAGTATGGGCTGTCAGTTCAGATACAAGGGTATGGTTTAGGAAAGGTATAGAAGGAAATCTTGCAGGAAATTCAGAAACTGCTGCAATGGGCAGTGGGTGGCTAGAAATAAATGGAAATATGATACACATTTCAGTGGGTATCAATGATCAAGTATTTGCAATTGGTGAATCTAATAAAAGTATTTATTGGCGTAGTGGAATAACACCTACTGAATTAACAGGTAAGAGATGGAGAACGATACAAGCAAATATGCAACTTAGTCGTACATCAAGCTCAACTAGTATAATTTCATCATCGTCTAATCCAAAACACCATAGCTTAAGCTTACTAAACGAAAGTACTCCAGAATTGAAAACTACTATCAATTTGCGTAATTCATGGGAAGAATCACATTCAGCACCTATTGAAAACACATTACCTTTAAAACCATCTAAAGAGATTCGACCAAAAAAAAATTCAAATGTAGAAAATATAGATTTATCTGGAAAAAGCTATGAAACAACATTAAAAAATCCAAGAGCTTGGAGCCCAGTAAGAAGTGTTGGTTCTGTGGTTGGAATGGAAGCTCAACCAGACAGTGATAGTAGTGTTTTCGACGTAGATTCTGGAATGTACTTTGATGAAGAAGTGAGTCAGACAGCTTGGGGAACTTGTGATGCAACATGGACATTTATAGAAGCTGGTGCTTGTTCAATAGATGCTGTTCAAATCCCACATTGGTTTACAGATTCAAAAAATGCATATAACTCTGATATAACAGCTAAATGGCGATTCCAAATTCTAGAATCTTTAAAGAGTAGAAATATATTGGACATTGATCATAATAACTATGGATTAGCAATAGAAATGAAAGGTTGGACCCGTAGTTGTGAAGCCAGATTAGTTTGTGAAAATAATACCAGTGAAGAATCTATATTATCTCTGTATTGGCATGCTTCTGAAAATACAGGAACATTATCAGTATTTCAACCAGATGGAACAATTAAATTTATATTCAACTTAGGGGAAATTACTAGTATAATAACATCATCCGAACCTGGTTGCCCCAGGATTTCACTAACAATTCCACACCAAAACCAAAAGGTCATTAAAATTCAATTCACATCTGAAATGGAACAAGAAGAATGGCTTAATGTCTTAGTTGACATAACATCTCAGATTAATTGTTTATCTGGTAAACCATCAAATCATTCTGCATGGGCTATTACTAACTCTGGTGATGTACTTAATTGGGATCCAAAACCTGCAGAACATAATACTGATAAAAATGGCAGCTACACAAAGGAGTTTCAGGTATTGGGAAAAGACATTATAAACGGCTTTACAACAACCTTGCATAATAACTTTCCTCCTGGTACTGTACTAAAACTGACGGGATGTTTATTTGATGAAATTAATAGGTTTCACATTAACTTGCAAGGTCCTGAAGTTCAAAAGCAGAGACATAATATTGAAACTGAGGTGACTGAAATACCATTACATTTCAATGTGAGATTTGATGAATCTACAGTGGTTTGTAACACAAAAAAGTCTGGTTACTGGGGAGTTGAAGAGCGACATGTATTACCTTTGAAACCTGGCCAAGAGTTTTCAGTAAAAATTATATGTGACAATAATGGATTTACAATTAATGTCAATGAAAACCATTTTTGCACTTTTAAACATAGATTAAGTCCAGAAAGTATTACGTCTGTTTTGGTTTTGGGGCCACTAAAGTTATACACATTGGAATATTGTTCTACAAGTGCTATTATTGGACCTGATGAAATGATATGGCGAATGATGGGTGGTTATTTACGAAAGGTTGAATGTTGTCAAAATGGAGTAATTTGGGGAATATCTCATGACCACAGGGTCTGGGTTTATACTGGTGGTTGGGGTGGTGGTTTACTTAAAGGTAAAGCTATTAAAATTCCCAATAATTTTGTTAAGGTAAAAAGTTTATTATAAGTATATTTTTATTTTATTATAGGTATTGGAGGAAATGATGGTATTCATTCAATGACAGACACACAAACATATTGTGTTTATGAAAATCAAAGGTGGAATCCTTTATCTGGTTATACTTCCACTGGTCTTCCAACCGATCGTTTCATGTGGAGTGACGTAACAGGCAAACATAAAAGGACACGAGAACACACAAAACTGCTTAGCCGACATTGGCATTGGGTAATCATTTTGTAATAAATCAAAAATATCGTTTTTTAAATAAAAATTAGGAATTGGATGTTTCAAAGCTAAAATATATGTACAGTATTATTTTATCCCTTAGATCTCTGAATGGATGATTGACTACAATACTCCAGGTGGAGTAGATAGTGAAGGTTGGCAGTATGCGACAGATTTTCCAGCTCCATATCATGGGAAGAAAGTTTTTACTGACTGTGTTCGACGACGAAGGTGGTACAGAAAAGCTCAAATTGTTACTGAGGGTCCGTGGATTAGAGCTGGAAGTACTGCATTACTTGATGTCTCATTGTGGGTTAGTATTAGAAATAACTTTGTAATCATTAGGAGTTAAAACATTACCATTATGATATGTAATGAAATGTTTTAATATTTAATTTCAAAAACTGGGCAAAGAAAGGAGAGAAATGATAACATAGGCTGACCCCACCACAATATGAGATCCATGTTCGGAGAGAGAGTGAATATTTAATTAAAAATATATAAGAGATATTTCGTTTCAGGCTAATGATAAAGAAGTGTCAGTATGGGCTGTAACATTAGCTGGAGATGCAATTTACAGGACTGGAGTTACAAACACTACACCAACGGTATTACTTTTATAAAAATATATTATGAATGTTATTTGTATTTAAAAATCTAAGTCACAATAATAATATTAACTTTTAGGGCCTCCACTGGGAACATATAAATTGCCCACATTCACTTGTTGCAATAAGCGTAGTTGACAATCTGATATGGGCTGTTGGTCGGAAAGGAGAATTATATTATAGAGATGGTGTTACAAAAGAAAATCCTGGTGGCTCAAATTGGAAATTAATTGAAGCGCCTAAGTGCAGTTTCCCTTTTAGCCATAAAAGTAGTATAGGTGCAAAGTTTGTGTCATTGTCACAAAATTCAGCATGGGTTATACTCACTAATGGAATAATTGCTGTGAGAATTGATATAACTAATAATCAGCTTGAAGGCAAACAGTGGAAATATTTAACAGGTAAACTATTTTTTTAATTAGGTACTTTAACCATTATGTTTATCAAGTAAAAAAAAATCTAAATATATGTGTTTTAATTTTAAAAGATTTTAACAATTGTACACAAATTGAAAGTAGGCTTAGCATTAAAGTAACCAAATTCAAGAATTCTAATTATTGGGCACAAAACGCAAAAAACGTTTTACACTTGAGATTTCGGCCATTTATTTCGACTTTAATATTGCAAAATGTTAATAGTTTTTTTTTATTATTACGAACCACAGAATTATAAGCAACTAAATTTTAATATATCTCTTTTTAAATAGGATTTGAATTCGGTCATTTTAAAACGAAGCATCCAATGTAATGTTTTAATATTTTTTTCTGTTTTCTGAGAAATATGGAGTAGAGTAATACAGCTAATGTGGTATGCAATTGGTAATTGTAATTTTTCAGATTGTGAAATGGCCTTTAAACACGTATCATGTATGGAGCAAGAAGTATGGGCGATAAGAAGCGACGGTACGCTTCACAGGCGCCTCGGCGTAACCGCCGACAACGCTGCCGGCATCGCCTGGCAACAGATCCACTGTGGACCTTTGGTTCACGTCTCTGCTAGAGCCAGTTCATCTTAACGATAAATTATTATATTGGAGTATTGCTTGATTCTTGCTTAAATCAAACATGTAGTGCATGCGTTATATTTAAAGTAAACGATCTAACATTGATACTCTACTATTAATACAGAAAAGTAACAAACAAGACATTCCCTTATTTATTATAATTAAATTTTATTTTAACTCATACTTTAGAAATTTAAGCGATATTTGTGATATTCTTTAAACTCCAAAGTCGAATTTTCGAATAAATTTATATCTATTTTATTTTTCCAAAAAACTGCTCATTATTATATTTTTAATTAGCACTTAATTTAATAATAAGACAAATGATCTAGTCATTTAAATTATTTGAAGTTCCTTTGTATTTTATTTTTAGTTAAAAGAACAACATTAAATTATATAAAATATAATATTTATACATATAGTCCGATCAGTTGATTAAATGATATTACGATATAAAGCATTTTGTTTAATTTTTGTACCTTTAATCTATCGTATGCGGAAAGTAATGCTATGTTGACACATTGGCGCAGTGGTCACTGCAACTGACTGTAGCGTTAACAGTCGCGGGTTCAATCCCCGCTCACGGCAAATGTCTATATTGGCCATACGGATATTTGTCGTGGTCTGGGTGTTTGTGTTAGTGTTGTGTATGTTTCCGGACTCCCGACACAAGGTCACAAGACCCTAATGAGGGCCGTTGAGTGTGATGCGTTTATTATATCAGATTGGATTAATCAATAATAAATTATTTCAGGCCATTTATACACCGGTCGCATAAGCTCGTGTTTTGACACTCGTATGGCCAAAACAAAACTAAAACCACGTTCCAACATCGTGAAACGTTTTTATATCGCGTCATGAAAATATACTAATTACATTGCGTTCGTAAATGATAATGACAGGACTTTTTAAAACTTTTCGTTTAAATTCAAATAAATACGATGCCAAGGCCCGTCATGACTTTTTGCGATGCACAATACAGATCACAAAGTGACGTAACTTCACGACGTCGAAACTCGCCTTAGTACAACCGAAAAGCACGCGTCTAAGCACATATACGTACGAATATTTGTACGTTTGCACCATTGCACTCATTGACACCATAAGATAAATGAAAATAAGATAAAACTTAAAATTCTTTAATATTTTTTTCAAACACAGAGAGAGTAGATAATATACATGGTTTAGAAATAAGACTATTGTAACATCCAGAAACTTAAGTAATTATTTTAGACGAGAATTATAAACTTACGTTTTAATTTCAGACTTTCATAAAGATTTACATGTGTTTTTTCATTGTTGTACACGGAAAATAATTTACTGCCCGCGCCTTATTTTAGACATTCACAGCTTTCGTAAATACTTACAGAGTTGTTTTACGTCGCTCACGAGAGTTAACTTACAAATGTAATTTTCGCCTTAAATATAAAAGTTAGAGTAAAATCAAAGTGCTAATTTTGATCTTTATATATTCTGAAAAAGGTATAACTAAAGGTTTTTTATATAGCTTCATAACATTTAGTATATTCTTCAAGCAATACGTAAACATTTCTATTAATTGATTTTATTGTATAATATTGAAAAGATTATTTCACTTTCACAAATAACAATAAAATGTTTCGTGTAATTTTTTTTTATTAAATTTTTCTTGCCTCAAATATTATTTGTTCATTAAATGAAAATCAACTTAGGTCTTTGTTAATAAGTTAAATGATAATAAGAACATATTCTATTTTGTATTTAGGATAACTAAATAAAACATGACTCCTCACACGCATAAATGTATTAAATAAACGTGTTACAGCAAATAATCTAATTCGTATCTAATGAAGTGATTGTTTGGATCATTTTGTATTCGGGGATATCCTGCTACCAAAGCATCTTGGCCTCCAATGTATAAAGTGTTGTATATCTTCCAGTAAACATCGCGTACTTTCCTTGCAGGATGGAATAGACCCTGCAAAATTTAAATATTCGTTCTTTTGGGAACCATACGATAGGAACATTCAATTAAACCAATTTTGTTTAGTACTTTTTAAAGCCCAAAATGATTACTATTTTTTAGCTTAAAAAAGTAATGTACATATTTTACTGTTGATGAAATTTCTTATTCTATAAAGCTGTTTAATACGCGCGACGGTAAAGAGCTACCGTGGATCGTTCATTACGGGTTTCCTTGCGATGTTTGTTTTCCGTTAAGCGCGAGATGAATTTTAGACAAAAATAACATCATCCTGACTTGCAAAAAAAATCCAGAATTAACTTAATTTTCTTATTAAAATTACAAAATATATTTAATCATAAAAAGACAACATATTAATTTTGGCTACTTGTTATAACCATTGATATATATTAATTCTACCTGCAAAGCATATTGAAGAATTTTGACAGGTCCAAGGGCAACTCTCATTCCCTCTACAGCATCCATAAAAGCTTGTACAAGATGAGGCGAAGTCTCAAATATGTTAGGCCAGACGTGATTCAATAAGTGAATGAGAGCGTCTTCACAACCGAAACCATATACGCCCAGAGCCATGTGTTTTATAGCCGCGCAAGCGGTCTGTCGGTGAACGAGGTCTCTGTAAAATTATTTCTTAATTTAATATAAACACCAACAAAACATACACTCATAAAAATATATATAAATACTGATTGGAAAAATCTTAAATTCTAACTGCCTTACTACAAAAGATTTAAACAGACGTTAAACGCGCCTCTAAGACAGTTTTGAGTTAAACATGCTTTAGACATAGATTAATATATGTTTAAGTGAGTTTAATAGATGTTTAAAACCTATTTTTGCTGTCAAATGTAACATATTACATTTTATCATATTGTTTTGTAATATGTAATAAATTCATTTAGTTTCTAAATCATTTATATTACGATAGAAATATTTACCTATCCATAAGTGCATCTTCCAGCAATGGACATACAGCATAAATATAGTCCTTTCCCATTTCTCCAATATATTCAAACAAGAAAGATAAAGACTTCAGAACTCCGTTTTGTACATTCAACTCTGGCACTCTATATTCATTCATCAGAGCTGGCAATACAGTGAAAGGAGAACACGTTTCTGCTACTATAGCAATTGCGACTGTTGTACACACTCTGTAAAATAAAGAAAAGAAAATTGAAATATATAAATAACTAGCTGCAACTTTATCTGTGAACCGTCAAAATCTAGCTTCGAGCAAATTTCGAGGATTAGCCGGAATAAACAACCAGGGTAAAATTTAAAAAATGATTCATTTTATTATTTTTATTATTTATGTATAGGTACAACGTAAATATTCATCATATACTTGTTATAAAAAGCTGTTTTTTTACATTATAAACTAATAACTTACATAAATATTGTAAAGTAAAAAATATTATAAACACATTAACAATTTGACTAATAAAGTATAACTCTTAATTTACCTGTTCTGCCTCTCCTGCACTTTTAAATTATTGAGCAGTGTTGCCAACACGTCATGAGGACCGATCGCCTTGGCGATGTAACCGAAAGTGTTCACCGTCGCTCGCCTAATAGCTTTCTTATGTGCTTTGAGAAGCTCAAGTAGTTCGAAGCAAATCCTCATCCACTCTCTAGCCGATACGAATTCCGGACCTCTATCAGCTATGCGTCCGACTAAATCAATGCAATTCTCTTGTACTTTTTCATGCCTGTAAACCCACGAAATTTATTAGTAATTTTTTTTTTTTTTAATATATATTTACAACATTATAAATAATTATTATAACATTAATTGGACAGTTTAGTAAAGATTATTCTTAACCTGTTTTTCAAAATTGGTGTCAATCTAGGTAGAAGATCTTTAATGGGCGGGGTCATCTTCGTCATACCAATAACGTTAACTATCGCTTTCAATGCGCCCAAAATTGAACCAAGTACTTCTGGATATTCCTCGCCTAAATATTCGTATAGTACGACGCCTAAATGACCCATAAGTTTTTCCTGTAATAAAATAGAATAACTTATTTATTTAAAAAAACTTAATCTTGAAATTAGACTCGCAAACAGTAAAAGTTCATTTGAAGCATTATATTAAATCTTATAATACAACAAACTTTTATACAACCATTTTAGGTCAAATCTTTGTTTCATGCTACAATAAAAAAATTAAATGCTTCATTACCTCCTGACAAGTTTTCATTACGACTGCAATCCGAGAGATCAGATCGGCAGCCTGTTGACGGACCTTGGCCGATTTGTTGTTCATACGCCAGAGGATAATACCACAGATTTGCGGCAAGTATGGCTTCACGCGTTTACCCAGCTGATTTACAATCGTTCCAAATCCATTCAACATCACAACATCCTGATAAAAATATAGTAATTTTATTAAAATTCAATATTCATACTGATTCTGATAGACAATATATAGAATGGTAACCTAATACAAAATTTGTTCCCTATGCAAACATACACAGCAAGAGATCAAACAAAGAGAAATGATTCAAATTGCTAATTATATTTCTGTGTTTAAAAAATCTTTTATAATGAAAGGACTACTCACCTCTGTGGTCTGTTCTTGGAATGCATATAGAATACCGTCAATTAATGCTTCTTCAAGTTTGGAGTCAATGTCAGCTGCACCTAGATTAGCAAGAATCTTCTCGATAGATTCCATTACCATTTTTCTGTACTGCTCGTTGTCGTCTTTAAGATCATCCACGATTCTGTTGATAATTTCTGATGCACCAACCTAAAAAACAAATTTTAATAATGTCAAGGTTTTTGATAAGTTTTTTTTTAAACAGTTTTAAAATAAAATTAAACTTCATAATATTTGCCCTACAAAAACTACGTCGTTTTCGCGGGCACTTCATAATAAAATCGTATTTTGAAATATTATAACAACCTTTTCATTTATATGATAAAATAGAATAAATTAAACAAATATAATTAACAATATTGGTTAAATTTTAAATACATACCTTGTTCGCTATTTCAACAGTCGTATCAACAAGTTGTCGATAGTTACGGCGATCGAGAGCCATACGATGATTCCAAAAGTGTTTAAAAAAGTGTGGCAGGATTTCATCCATAATATATTGAGGTTCGACACCGTCAGTTCCACAGCACTGTTTCACTACCTGTAAAAAATAATGAAAATGTTTACATTTAAAACAAAAAAAAAGAATATCTCTCCCAAGCAGAAAAAAAAATTAAATACATTTTTATACAACTTTATAGTATTATTGAGTCCAGCTCTGAAACCACAGTAATATTTAAAAATCTCAAAAACCCGTACGAGGCAAAATTGGATTGTTAGTTTATAAGACCCATCTAAAAAAGAACAGTTCACCTTTAAGACAATTTTTTTCATCTCTTCATCAGGCGACTGGAACTCACGAATTAGAATCAGCATCACTTCACGCGTGTAATAGTTCGCGTATTCTGCGTCCATCAGAGGTATGAGATAACCGATGGCTTTAAGAAAGGCAGCCAAACCTTTACCACGATGAGTTCTAATACCCTTCCACAGGGGCTTGAGCACTGAATCGAAGGATTCAATACCGTAAGGCGTGGCCGCTTCCGCGAGAGCAGCACTGGCTAAAGCGGTAATTGTTCGCACTTTCTGCTGTTCATCAACTAAGCCTGTTTAAAAAAAAAGAGCATTATTGATTGTAATGTACTCAATTATGAAATGTAAACATAATACATTTAAATTTTTTTAATAAATAAAAGCCAACATACCATGTTCAATAATTTCGACAAGTGATTTGAGATGTGGTAAGATGGCACATCCCATCAATATAGCAATTTGTTGAACAATTTTTATACCAGTGTGCCGAGCTTGCCATGACTTCTTTGATCTGCACACAGCTTTTAAAAACGGCAGCAATGATGGAATACCTGTGACATAAGAAAATATATTAAAAATATAGTCGAGATTATATTAAAATTATAGCAAATACTTTCTCACCTAAGGCAGATGCAACCACAGCAAAAGCTCTAGCAGTTGTGTTCCGCACATATTCATCAATATTGTCAATATCAGGTCTCATAGTAGAAATCATAGTGGCTAAACCGGCAGCTTTGGCGAGATTGGAAATGATCTCACGTCCTTCAACACGAGCGTAGTAATCTTCGTCGATCAAGAGAGGTTCAATTACGACCAAAATCTGTAAACAAAATTAAAAAAATATATAGTTCGTTTTTTGTGAATTGAGTGAGGCAACAATAATTATTAACTAAATAATGTTATAGATAACACTTTACTTACTTTGTGTACATAGGGGCGAACCAGATCATCCAACTTGTAGAGAATTCTGTCAATAACTTTCACTAGTAAATGGCGCTCCTGATCTTCAAGCGTTGGACTCATGAGCAGTGGTAAGATCTGATTGAACAGTGGCCCAGCACCAAAGTCTCGAGCCTTGTCAGTTATTTGACGAAGAGCTGCTTTACACATTGGTGGAGTACCATTCTGTAAAAAAAGATTTAAAATTTTTATACTGGAGTGTAAGATACATTTAACAGTAAATTCAACAATTATAGTTCACAAAACAAACAATCTATTATTAATCTCTTACTTTAATTTTGAGCAGCAATTTCATAATTTTCCTCTCTTTCAACTCCTCCGGGGAAAGGGAGTCCTCGTCGACGTCGATGAGCAGTTTGTCGAAGTACTGAGCGTCCTCGGGCTTCATGAAGGGCAGCTGCTGGTTGCCCTTGGGCTGCGGGTCGAGGAGGCGCGCCGCGGCCGCCGCCGACCCCCCCACTTCCTCCGTCTGCATGAAAAAGCCGATTGGGGTACCAGCCAAAGGCGTGGGCGTTGCGGTCAGCTTACGAGCCGGGGTCCGAATCGGAACATAACCTGGGCAACAACATAAAAGATTAGCGATGCAGTCGTATGCCGTCGAACGGAACACTATATGATTATGCATAGTTTGGCATGCTTCACTAAATATACAGAACGGCAACTGAGGTATTAAAGTACAGTCTGGCTGTCTATCCGACGGCATGACTGTAAAGCCTTATGTCATCATTCATCTGAAAGAAAAATTCATTATTAAAATTGATTCTTAAGTTTTTAAAATTAAACAACACATGTATCGTGATTGACAACGTTACGCCGATGTATACCCGTGAGATTGATGTCGACATTTAATACATGTGTCCTGAAACTAAAGTTATGATAAATTACTAAGAGTTTACCTGCGCCTTATATTGATATTGTTTCAATATAAATAATAAAATAAAAGAATTAAAATAATGAAAACTCATATTGACATCAACTTACCGGCTGGTGGTGGCAAAACCTTGTACCCAGGTGGGAACATGGCATCGAGTTCTTCATCTGTGTATGGTCTATTACGTTCATCTATTTCTTTTTCCCAGCGATAGGCTTGAAGTTGCTCCGGCGTCATGGCGGCTATGTGGCCTGGCGTAGGCGTGGCCATTGCCATGGCTTTCACACCCACCGGAGTTGACTATAAAAATAAAAACACTTCCATAACTATTTAAATAAACAACAAAAAATAAAAAAAAATAAAGTAAAATTCGAATATATATATCTCGTCTGACCATAAGTACTGTTAGATAAAAACTTTTCTTTTTTTCAACTTATTTATTAATTTTAATTTGGAACACATATAATAATTTAAAAACTTATTTCGATTTTGCACCATTTCACATATTTATTCGTGTTCATTATCATATTACAATATATTAAAGAAAAAAGGATTGCAGTGATTGCCTTGCACAAAGTGGGCATATAGCCGTTTGTCATATTCTAGGCACTTCAAAAGCTTGGTAATAGCCGTATGTTCATATATCCTATCGAAGACCAGAAAATATCGGGGCGCCGCGCGCTGTTAAAACTATAAAGGCTGTTAATGCTTTTAAATCCAGAATTCATCGAAACCCATTAGGAAGTAAAAAATCTTATCCCGATAAAAGAAGCTTCCCGCTAGGACTCTGTCGCGTATTGAATTTCTTCAAAAATCTTTTAAGCACTCAGTGGCGATATTTCCTTTGAAAACAGTGCGTATTACCATAGTTTTGTGGCCAAACAGATGTAAAGTCCTGTATTAAAGCTAAAGGTGGCCTTTTCTCATACAATACTTTCTTTTTTGCTGACTTTTATAAATATGCAGATATAAATTTTAATAATATTACATTATTTCATTCAAATAATAAAAATTAAAATAAAACTGCATTTTCATTTGTAACACAATTTATGGCTGGACTAAGTATAATAATGGGTTTGACCAAAAATACTACCTTGCATAGTGACCAGTAGTAACAATATCTCAAATTGATTCTTTTCTACTAATGCAATTTAGTGTTGATGAAAAGTGGTTATTAAAACTGAGTGTTTTAGATTAGATTTTTGTATATGGCCAATATCTATATGAATTATTTTACTATTATAATATGAGTAAAATGTTTAGTAATGTATGAATGAACAAATTGAAAGGCAACCATAGTTATAAAAGTAGTAGTAAAAAGTAAAGTAACAGCCTGTAAATGTCCCACTGCTGGGCAAAGGCCTCCTCTCTTATTAAGGAGAAGGTTTAGAGCTTTATCCACCACGCTGTTCTACTGCGGATTGGCGGATATACATGTGTCAGAATTACTCCCGGCACATGCAGGTTTCCTCACTATGTTTTCCTTCACCGCCGAGCTCGAGAAAAACCAGCGGTGCTAGCTGGGATTTGTACCTGCGATCATCAGTTGAAATTGACATGTTCTAACCACTAGGCCATCTCGGCTCATAGTTATAAAGATGTGCTAAAAATATGGCTTTTTTTATTAAATAAAAGATGAACTTTTTTTAGACCAAACAAGTACTTACACCTCCAGGTGTGAAGACAGGCGTGTGCGGCGTGGGAGTAGCATGAGACGGAGTAGCGTGCGAAGGCGTCGCGTGCGACGGCGTGGCGTGCGAGGGAGTGGGCGTGGCAGCGGCCGGCGTGGCGCCCGGCGTCTCGTCCCAGCGCGAGCGGCGCTTGGTGCCAGGCGTTGGCGTCTCTTGAATCGTATCAACACCGGCACCGCGGTCCGTACGCGGCGTCTCAGCCCATCCGCTGGCGTGACCGGGGGTTTCTGTATTTCAATCGATATAAATTTAATAAAACATATCCAATATTCATCCCGCTTCTCTCTTTTATCGAATATTCACTCTGCTTTGCAAAAGTATCAGATATATGTTTGTTATTTTTTTGCTAGATTCACAACTATGCTTATTTAAAAAAAAAAAACAATGTTAAATTTTCATCAAATTCGGGTCATGGCTCCTTTAAGTATTTTACACTATTTTGGATAGCTTCAGATTCAATAAAAATCAAAGTTATGATTGTCACTGTATGAGTTGATTGTTGCGATGACATTTTAATACGGACTTTTGGGTGGCATTGCAATGCATGGCGAGTACAACTAGGTTACAATAAAATAAAATAAAACATGTATATAGGCCATTATTTTATCTGATTCAATTTAATATTTATTACAAGCAGAATTTGTGACTGACCTCTATCAGTTTTGGGTGTCTCATCCCAGCGGTTACGTCGCGACGCATGGTGCGCGGGCGTCTCGCGGCCCGGCGTAGCGTGCCCGGGCGTGAGGTGAGCAGGCGTGGCGTCCCACACGCGCGCAGAGGGCGTCGCACCGGGCGTCTCCCCACCACGCCCGCCGCCACCGGGTGTTTCTTCCCAAGCACCACGCTGTTTGTGACAAAATTTCATAAATATGGTATTTTGATTTGTGCTGATCTTTAGATTACAATTTTATACTGTTAGATGAACTCACTTTATTACTCAATCTTAATGATATTTTGTACACTGTATCTGATATTGTCCAATTTAATAAATAGGGTAAAATGTTTGTTTATCTTGATCAATAACCAAACCAATCAAAACATTTTTTTTAATAAATAAATGTTTTATAGAACAAAGGGTTGTAATTATTTATGTCACCATATAATAATAATAACATATATAGATACAGAAATATATATATTGTACAAACCTCATTTTCCCAAGAAGGCGTAGCTTGGGAATTGGGTGTTGCTGTAATGACAGGTTTCTTAACAGATGGTGTATCATCTGAACTCTGATCCCAGCGACCTTTACGTTTGGCTGCAGTAGGTTTGGCTGCTTCTCCATTTGATTGTGCCACTGGTTTCAATGTGCCTTCTCTTGCTCTTTCTAACAATTTTTTTCTTAACTGTAATAAAAAAAATGTACTTATCCACTTTCTCTCATTTTTACAACTTAATGTAATTATTTAAAATAAGATATACTTACTTCTGTTTCTTCAGCTCTGAGGTACTGTTCCTTCATAATTTCAGTGAACGTTCTGGAGCCTACATCTGGAGTTTTACCACCTGCACAAAAGTTATACAGATGATATATTTTAAGAATAATATTATTATCTTAATTTATTTATAAAAATCATTAGTTAAATATTCATTGATGTATACTCTCTTTAGTATGAAGTCTGTTTTAAAAATATTATTTTACTATATACATATGCATTACATAGAAACAACTGATAGAAATATCCATAAATAAATACATACATATAAATGAAATTGCAGCGTCTGTTTGTAATTTCAAATTATAGCTATTTACTAAATGGATATGAAAATATATACAATACTTACATAAAAAAATATTATTAGTATTTTGAAAAATTTTGTCTATATCTGTTTGTCTGTTTGTTCTGGCTAATCTCTGAAATGGCTGGACCAATTTTGACAACACCTTCACTCGCAGATAGCTCATGTTATATGGAGTTATTTAGGCTAGTTTTTTATAGAAATTTTATTTATTTTAATTTTTCACAAAATAGCTGGTACCAGCTTTCAGTAGAATAAAATCTTTAGTTATATTTGTCTGATTTTTCTAATTTAATTAGTGCAATTTACCTTCTGCAAAAGGATCTGAACGTTCTGGAGATATAATCATCCGACGCCTCTTCTGACGATATTCATCTTCTCTATCTGCAATAGTAGGTCTTCTCTTATCCGCAAAGGGGTCATAATCCTTGTCACTCTAAAACAGAAAAGTATTCAAACAATTAAATAAAATTGTTGTAAGATGAGAAAATATAAATAGGGCCAAAATAAATACAAATCTAACCTGAGCTATATCATTAAGTAAAGAAGCTGGTGCTGTGTAACCAGGTCTCTTCTGTGATATCGGCACATTCTCCACATCTTCATCTTCGACTTCATCGTTTGCAGCGATTGATGTCACATAACCGTCATACCTGGATTTGCCTACTTGCCCAGCATTATCATAAATATCATTGTCATAATATGTTTCACCTAACGACACTCCTTTTCCTGAACCATTTTCAGGAAGTTCATTCTTTTTCGATTGTATCTCCCGTATTTGTGCTTCTATAGCTGAAACAATTATAAACGCATTTGGTTAAAACATTTGTACATAAATATACATACTTGAAAGTCACGATATAAGTATGTATATTTGATCTTTCTATCTCTATATTATTTATATAATCCTAAATGACACCATAAAACGTAATAAAAGTAACAAAAATCATAATTTTAAAAAGTAAAATGGCTGTATATAACGTTGTGTAACTAGAAATAAAATTAATACCTTCATGAGTTCGCGGTATTTTATCCATTATTTCACTAACATCGAAACAACAACGGTAGTTTTTATGTATTTAATTTACACTATACTCTTCCAAATTCCACGTTAATGTTCCCAAAATCTGTAATCAAAATCATTAACTGAGTAACCACACCAACAACTCGCATCAAAAGCCACAGATAATTTAAAATATATATAAAAGATTTCACAGACAAAAAATATATAGTCAATACTTAGTCAACATTATTATTTTAAGGTTTAAGCGAGACGGATTTATAAACTGAATGATATATAAGTACAATTTTAATAACATTATTATAGCTAACCCAGGGCCGATTAGACCTTCTTCGTTTTCTGAGAAACAAAATCTCCCACAGATTGAGGTTGAGTAGTGTTCTGGCGACGTTACACAATATGAGAGGCTAACTTGACGGGGTACCTATTTAGAGTCGTCCACTGTAATTTGGAGGTTAAATAAACTAGGTACCTGTGCTTAACCTCCAAATTACAGTGCACGACATTATTGTCAATTATCGTTAACTGATAATTTGTCGTTAATTATGTCCTTCTTTTTTTGTAAATTGATATCGATACATTTATAAATGTTTGTTTGGGCAGCTGGGATTATTTTTCTTTAGATTGTTATAAAAATAATAATATATAATATTATAACTATAAATATGCAACACTTGATTCCAATTTTTATAAGCTTGTTAATTGACTTGTTAGCCCTAAGATAAACAAAAAAGTGTTCGGTATTCCTATTTCCTAATATATAATATTATATAGACTGAAGAGTTTGTTTGTTTGATTGTTTGCTTGAATGCGCTAATCCCAGGAACTACTGGTCCGATTTGAAAAATTATTTCAGTGTTAGATAGCCCATTTATCGAGAAAGGCTATAGGCTATATATTATCACGCTAAGACTAAAAAGAGCGGAGCACTAATGAAGAATGTTTCAAAATCGAGGGATATTTTCTTATCGATAGAGATTACGCTGCGTGCGCTGCGTAAACGGTTAAAGTTTTGCAAAAATCATGTCTGACAGAATTGTTTCCCATTAAAAGTTCTAAAAAAAAGTCCGGGACAGCATATGTCTATCTCTTAAGGTTAGCTCACTATAACCTTTTTTATCCTAACCAAATTTGTTCTAAAATAATGCATTATTAGCCCAAAGTAAGTATTTCACGCGGACGAAGTCGTGGGCGGAAGCTAGCAATGTATATATATACTTGTACTTAGAAACTTATACTTAAAGAAGTCAATTATTTGAAAATTACAATTCTTATCAATTAGATACCTAATTGTTTTTTAGAAATTAAAAATTCTAATACTAATATGGTATTATATTTGCTAGCATCTAAATTTTCTATTTTTATTTAATAAACAAACAGTTTGTGCACTGTTACTATACTGTTTTTCGTTATTGCACTCCGAATGCCGACATTTTTGGATGACATTATCTAGCAATCAGCAAGCGACTGAATATGTCAGGCTGGCGCATCTTTACGTTTTTAAATATAAAAATTGTAGTTAAGTCCAGAAATATGTAGGTACATATGACCAGTTACTAGTAATAAGCTAATAAATTATTAATTAACACCGTCCGACACCACGACTTAACCGTGAATAAATAGATTATTTTAAAGTTTATTCTTCCGTAAAAGTTGTGGTTAGTATCTGTCATAAAAGGGTCCTACACGACGTTTGACCCAAGGTGACAGGTATTTTTTCATATGTATCGATAACGATTTTTGAATGAAATTATTTAAAATTAAACCATCGTTTTATCATTAAAACCCAAAATGGCGTTTTGGTACATACAAAAATACAGTTTTTTGTCGCACTAAGCAATTTTTTTTTCTATTTAGACGGCCTAAATCCGTCTGTCTGCAAGGTGTACCCATGTATTTGCTACAGTGTGTATAAAGTTTGATAATTGTATCGGTAAAGAAAATAAGATTCTAGCTCTAATAATATCACCTAAGAGCCATAAATTAGTATAGAAGTGGGTTAAACGGTTAGTAAAAGAATTTTTTTGCTAGTATTTATTGTTCATGTATAATGAATTTTGGCACCCAGAATGGCGATCACATTGGTCGACGTTTCCTAACAACGAGCTAGTGATTGAGTATAACAGGCGAGTGTATCTTTGTTGACCCAAAGGAGGCAATTGATGAGTTTGCGAAAGTTGTAAATGGACACAGATTTTAAGTATCAAATAATATGAAGGTAACATATCATACTTATAAAATATCACTAATGTGCACCGTGCACTGGGAGGTAACTCCAACCCTCTTTTTCGTGTGATGGCAACGTTGTTAAAAATAATTCTACGTTGTTCATGATCACTTGTCTGTGGTTTAATTCTCCTTGCTTGCGGTAGCACTGGGTACGTGTGTGCACGAAAATATTTTTTTGTTTTCTGTATATATGTATATATAAAATATTAAAAGAAATTGTCTGTTGATAGGAGGAAGAAATTTCGATCCTGGCGGCTCAAGGATAATTTTCCAGGTTGATTAGCTACAGTACATAAGGTATGTACTGATATATTTTACAAAGATTAGTTCCACGTCAAATGTGTTGGAAGAAGGTGACACGTATTATCAGAATCCGGAATACCGATTTCTGAAATATAAACATTATTTTTACCATTTTAAGATTTAGTATGAAATAATGTAAATTTCTATTGTATACTTACAATAATAACATTTAAAAATCTATCTTGTCGACACTTATTATTAAATAAAAATGAATTTTATGTACCTAATCATTTTGCATGTTAATAATTTTTGTAATAAAAAATCGTCATAATTTGTGGTATATCAGCCTTGTAATGAAGGTACTATACTGTTCCGTTTCTAATAAGATAAATATTAAATATATTTCATACATAAGTATATAATAATATATTTTTACTTATTTAAATTTTTAAAATAATAATATTTAAATTTTTTGATTTGTAGGATGAGCTTTAGCATTCGTTGGCAGGATCTTGCTTGATTGATTTATTTGTGTGAGAAGTGGGAAATCTCCCCCGTAAAAACCCAACTTGTGGAAATGTGAATTTTTATCACGATTTTAAAATAAGTTATACAGCACGACATTATTTACGAAATATGACACAATTAAGCAAAAAAGCTATTTTTAATTAAAGAATATTCCTTTTTATAGAAATTTCTTGCTAACAAATACTAAAGTTTACCTTATATTTGAAAGTATAATAAAGAATTTTATAAATGTTCCATTTCCAGTTGGTCCGAATAGTACTCTATATCTATTCAATATCCTATAAAAATTGCAAATATAGATAATTATATTGTAGGATGTACAGAGTGTTGGCGTCAGGTGCAAGAAGTCCTTAGCTGCTAAACCATAATTTAAATCTGAAAAATGTCTTTTATATAAAAAATTTTTTATATAAAAATTACTTTTGCATTACGTGTTAATTGTCATTTTTTTAACCTAAATCATAGTTAAAATATAACATGCAATGTATACCAGAAGTCTAGTATATAAGTATGCTTACAGGTTTAGTAAAATATTTAATTAATTGAAATTGATTTGTATCATAGTATTTAATTTTTAATACATGCTGAAAGTTATGTTATTTCATATTACATATTTTCAATAAGATAATCACATTTTTCTGTAATAAAACCTTAATTTAAAACACAACAAACATGCACTTTTGCAAATTGTTACTGGAAATACTTTCTTTAATGATGATACTTAAGTTTCTGCCCTTCTATTTTCAATGAATACGCCCTAAAGTTTTTTATTGCCATAAAAATTTGAAATAAGCACTCGCAAAACATCTGGTATCACTTGCGAATTAATTTAATGTTTTTTTTTTATTAATTTTTATATAGCCTACACACTTAGCAATGTGAAAGTCATCAGTTTTGCACTCACTTCATTGACATTCTCATATCCAGTCTTAGTACATGTGCTTAGTTGCAGAAAAATATTAGTAAGGTCTCTTAAATTAAAGTTAATAATTTTTCTTAATCATTTTTGCAAGTGCCAAATTTAATATTTTTTGACACTGAAGATAAAAAAGTCTTAAGTAATGTTGTAAATGTGAAAACTTTTATCCTATCAGTGAAGCACCATCAGCATCACCTACTGGAAGTCATTGTAAATCTAAAACATACATACTAAAGATTTTCATCAAAATGAGTGGCATACACTTAAACAGAAGACATATCTATATGATAGTTAATATTTGTATTTTAAATCAATTCGATTTAAAATATTTCATGATAAATTATAATTTTTATTTGATTGTTGTTATAAAAGTTAAGTAGAAAACAGATCATATAATTAGTGACAAATATGTATTAAAAATATTAGTATTTAAGTGACCTGACCTCTACAACCTGATAAGAGTATTTAATATAATTATCTGAATTTCATGTATTGTTCTTTCACTGTAAATTACTCAATTGTCCTTCAACTGAATATTTTAATGAGCGGCCCCAATTCAGCAAACAACATGAAGACAATTGTTCAAACAAATTTTGTAAACTGATTATTATTTATTCTATTTAATTTGACGTTTTCCACCGTATAGTACTGTAACGACTTGGCGCGGACAAGGACTGCTGGAGGGGACGAAAATGATGCATCAGCAATCCATGATGGTTGGAGATATGATACCCGTACATTCTGAAATACCCGTGCATACTGAAGAGATGAATAACGTTGGATACGACAACAGTAACTCGTATGCATATGACGACCTGTTTCCGGCTCTGCCGCATTCGCAGCCACCTGTGCAACGTAACATTCAGCAAGTTACCAATAAACTGCGTGTCGGCTCTTCGCTTCATACTCAGGTGATCAATTTCGTGTAGGTTAATGATAAAAAAGTCATTACCATATGCAAAAGATAAAAAAGTATGTTACCATTGCTGATAAATTATAATGGCATGTTTGGCATGTGTTATTACTTAATACAACATTTTTATTATATACATTTTTCTTGCTACTACATTCAAAGACCAAAACTATCTACTAGTTACTGTGCCAAATTACCACATTTTAATGGAAATTTTTATCTACGGAAACTGATTAATATTTATTATGATAAGGATTTACACACAGTCACAGATTAATTTATTTTTAATTCACTGTTAATTATTTCCCATTTTTTTTTACATAATTATAACTCTCGAGATCTGAATAGTCTCAATAACAGTCACAAATGACTGGTGATAAATAGCCTTGACTCGCGGCTTCGCCCGCGTGGTATGAAAATGTCCGAGTTGTTAAAAAGTAGGGAACATGTTATTCTGATGTATAAGCTATATTATAGTAAAGGTTCATGAAAATCTGTTTAATAGTTTTGGATTTATTATAGAAACTTTTGGATTTATTATAGTATTAAGATAGTAAGATGGAACTACTTTGAAAACAGAGTATGATATAAAAAATATTGATAAAGTGGTTTACAGCCGGTGAAGATATTGCGTAACAAAAATCTGTGGAGTTCAAATCCTTGCATTTGTTCGTACGTGTAATTTTAGGCCTCGTGTCCAAATGTTCTCTTTTGTATTGGTAGTACAAGTATACTAAAAATGTAGATAAAACCCAACTTTACGGTTCATGTATTATCACTTTTCTTTTAATTACGATTTATGCTTGCTTTTTACGATTTACGCATGCTATTTACTGCCTAGTGATGTTTGTCTACAACGAATATGATGTTACATTATTAATTATTTATTCATTATTTATTTCAATAATAATAATCATTAAATATTTATTTAAGTGCCCATTCCTATGTTATATTTATTTGTATTATTTTATTTTTAGGTTTTCCATGTGCCATACGAAGAAAGGAAGTTGGACAATGCTAACACTTTCGGCGAGGGCGAATCTTTGAGAACTTGTCAATCGATTACCAAGGACACAGGCGCTCATATTGAGATATCTACGAGCAAGGATGGAAGCTTGACTTTTCTAATTACGGGAAAGCATAGTGCCGTTCTTGATGCAAGACGTCTTATATTGACCCATTTTCAGCAACAGGTAAATAAAGTAAATAAGATAACAATGAAATAATAAATAAAAAATTATCACTCAAGAAACTAATTTTCAAATTACTTTTTCTTTACAATCATGTCAATAAAGTTTTTATAAACTTAATCGTTGAAGTTTCTTTTTGTCTTATTTATAATTTTTTTTTTTTCGAAAGTTGCAACTAAGTAGTACTTTAACATAATAGAGACAATTTAAAGAGAGTGATAACTATTATTCCACTTTTTAGGCAAGCAAGCAAATTACAATCCCTAAGGAACACCACCGTTGGATTCTAGGCAAGCTAGGACAAAAATTAAAAGAGCTTGAAAAAGTTACTGCCACTAAGATTAGTGTACCCGGCATAGCGGACAACAATGAGACAATTACCATTACTGGTACAAAAGAGGGCATCGAAAAGGCTGAACATGAAATTCGTGTCTGCTCTGAAGAACAGGTATTTTTTTTTTATCTTCTATCGATATAAAATATAATTAAAGGTAATAAATATTATGTAATATATATATATATATATTACATATTATTTTATTTACATATGTTTATGACAATGAAATAAATAGCAAACAATGTTATTAATTATGTAATAATTAATAACATTGTTTGCTATTTATTTCATTGAGTTTGTTTGCATAGAAACTTTCACTCTGTTCGCGTTTTATTATCGCGACAAGAAGTATTGCAT
Organism: Hypolimnas misippus; assembly: GCA_037950945.1. Taxonomy (NCBI): domain Eukaryota; kingdom Metazoa; phylum Arthropoda; class Insecta; order Lepidoptera; family Nymphalidae; genus Hypolimnas; species Hypolimnas misippus. Next base: position 8,087,448 of record JBBEEQ010000024.1, read on the forward strand.
CTGCTTGTACAATGTGCAGTCTATACCAAAATTCGATAAAATTGATTTAGCGAGTTATGCGTCAAAATATAACAAAAAACTAAACAGACAGACAAAGTTACTTCTGTACTTATTATTGTATATATTATTAATATATAATTATATAATATTGGTATTTATTAATATTAATTTAAATTAATAATTTCAGTCCCGTAAGGCTTTCGAGCGTGTCACCGTGCCCAAGATCTATCACCCGTTCATCCAAGGACCATTCGGTGAGCGCGCCGCGGCGCTCAGCGCGGAGACCGGCGCTCGCATCCACATCCCTCCGACTTCGACGCAGAGCGATGAAATAGTTATTGCCGGAGAGAAAAACGGAGTTTTGGCCGCCAAGGCGCAGATCGAACAGATTTATGAGGAAATGGTAAAATAAATACTAATAGGAATTTTTCCATCTGTAAATAATTTTATTCGCTTTAACCCTTAATAGCCTAGAGTTTCAATTTTGATACCAGTCTTTTAAACCAAATGTTCACATTACTATTAGTTTTAGCCTAGGTATATCTAATTTATTTATGGCCTTAATGCCTGAAGTACCAAAATTGATACCTGTAATTTTTCTAAATAAATATGTAAAAATAATATTGTGATTATTTAACTATTTTTCTTTCATCTAAACCTTCAAGCAAACAATAGTATTTAAAATTCAAACACTTTCGTAAATCAGGCTATTAAGGGTTAAGTGTAAAGAAATAAATGTGGTATAATTTTATTTAAATAGGCGAAAAAATGCTCAACTGTACGCGTCGAAGTACCAAAATCTCAACATAAGTATGTAATCGGCGCCCGAGGAAATACTATTCAGGAAATTTTGAAGGAAACTGGAGTGTCGGTTGAAATGCCACCTCCTGATTCTCCTACTGGCACTATTACACTTCATGGTCCTCATAATAAGATTGGTCTTGGTAAGACAATTATCAAAATTGATTTAAATCAATTACATATAAATTAATAATTTTTTGTTGCTAAATAAAAATTAATAAATAGTCCATTAAAAATCATAAACTCACAAATTGTGTTTTTCTAGCTCTATCAAAGGTATGTGAAAAAGCTAACTCTGTAAAAACAGCTACTGTCGATGCTCCAACATGGATCCATAAATACATTATTGGGAAAAATGGCTCTAATATTAAGAAAATCACTCAAGACTTTTCAAAGGTTAGATTAGAAAATATTTCTGTTTTTCATTTATGTTTACATGTTGTTAAGAGTAAATTAAATTTATGTATTGTCTGTTTAGGTACATGTTGATATAACGCATTCTGAGGATAAGGTTAAGATAGACGGACCGCCAGAAGAAGTAGAACGCGCTCAAGTGGAACTGGATGATTTTGTTAAGAATTTGTTGGCGACGCTCACTTATGTCGAGCTTTCGGTTGACCCTAAATTCTTTAAACATATTATTGGCAAAAGTGGATCGAATAGTAAGTATATAAAATTATTTATGAAGACTTAAATATGTATTAGAGATACTTAATTTTTGATTATTTTTAGTTAACAGACTGAAGGATGAGACTGGCGTAGTAATAAATATTATTGAAAACGAAGGAAACAATGTAATTCGTATCGAAGGTAGTCACCAAGGTGTCGCTGATGCAGAGAGAGAATTAAGAGAAATGGTTATGAAACTAGAGAATGAAAGATCCAAGGAAATATTTGTTGATCATAGATATATTAAATCTCTAATAGGAGTAAGAGGTGATAAAATAAAGGAAATTCGTGAAAAGTTTGATCGTGTACTTATATCACTGCCAGACCAAGGTCAAAAAAGAAGCCCAATTAAACTAAGGGGTCCTCAGGAAGACATTGAAAAATGTGAAAAGTATTTACATAAGTTAATGAAAGAGATCGCCGAATCGTCATATGTCCAAGAAGTGCCTATTTTCAAACAATTTCATAAGTTTATTATCGGTAAAGGTGGTGCTAATTTAAGAAAAATTCGAGATGAAACTCAAACCAATATTGATCTCCCAGCAGAAGGAGACGATAGTGATGTTATAACTGTACGGGGTAAACGTGAAAACGTCGAAGAAGCTGTCAAAAGGATACAGCAGATTCACAACGAAAAAGCGAACATCGTGACTGAGGAAGTTACGATCGCACCCAAGTATTATAATTCGCTAATTGGTGCAGGCGGTAAGCTCATTCATTCCATTATGGAGGAATGTGGAGGTGTACTTATAAAGTTTCCGCCCGCGGACAGCGACAGCGACAAGGTTTTGATCAAGGGGCCCGTGGAGGACGTGGAGAAAGCAAAGCAGCAGCTGCTGGCGCACGCGAGCGAGCGCGAGCTGACGTCGCACACGGCCACCGTGCGTGCCAAGCCCGAGCATCATAAGTTCCTCATTGGGAAGAATGGTGCCAACATCAAGAAGATTCGCGAGCAGACGGGAGCTCGCATTGTGTTCCCGACGGATAAGGATGAAGATAAGGAAGCTATTTTCATTATTGGTATGTAGATTTATATAGATTTCATTTGCACTGTTATTATTATCATTCTAATTTCTACTTCATTGATAAGAACAATAAGGCAGTACTTATTTTGTATGAAAATTATTTATTTATATGTAAATAAATGAAATAAACATGTATTATGGTATTGAGAATTTAAAAAATGTATTGCGAAATCGTTTTCTTGTTGACGTCATATAAAAGAAAAACATTATTATTAAAATATTAATTCCTCCTTAAAACAATTAAAATTTTCTTATTAATTTTACAGGCTAGAACTGATAACTAAATTGTGATGAAAAACATAATAAATTACTTAAAATAATGAAACTTAAAATTTTGTAATTGCAATTTTAGGAGTAGAATTCAAAAAACTCTTTCTTAGCAGATGCCTACATCATAACTATCCCAGTGCCAAACCAAATCTGTATGTTAATACATTAGTCAGTCACGGTTACATATAAAAAAATGTAAAGTTCATTATTAGGGTTCCCAATTTGAAACTATATTATATATTCGAGTAAAAATATATTTTGGTTTAATAAACTACACTCGATGCCGAGAAGGCATGATAAATGTTGTATATTCACAAATTTTAAATACAACAGGACGTGAGGAGCAAGTGGAGGCGGCGCGTAAACAGCTCGAAACCGCCGTCGCTGAAATCAGCAACGTCTCAGAAGGTGACATGTCCGTCGAGCCGCGCCACCACCGACACTTTGTCGCTCGCCGTGGCGAGGTTCTGCGGCGCATCGCGGAAGATTGCGGCGGGGTGCAGATATCCTTCCCCCGCCAGGGCGTCAGCAGCGACCGCGTCGTGCTCAAGGGCCCCAAGGAGTGCATCGAGGCGGCCAAGGCTCGCATCAATGAAATCATCGAGGACTTAGAAGCAAAGGTTAGTAGTGCTCTTTGATAATGACTGATTACTGCAATTTGAAAACTTTCTCGAGTCGATATTGGGTAGATATTTTTAGTGTTTCAACGCCATTTAGGTTATTTAATTGTAATATTTTTAGTTTTTTTTTTTTTATGTAAGTATAGGCTTGTTATTTATATTATATTATTATTAAGTTAAATAATCGTTACATTTTTCAGGTTACAATTGAATGTGTAATTCCACAAAGGCATCATCGTACTGTGATGGGAGCTCGCGGTGCCAAAGTTAAAGACATTACTGCGGAATTTGATGTACAAATTAAGTTTCCAGAGCGCGATCCTACAGAAGGCGCTGATATTCCCATCAAGAATGAGGAAAGTTCTGAACCAAGCTTGAATGACATTATCAGAATAACAGGTCGTCCAGAAAACTGCGAAGCTGCCAAAAAAGCATTACTAGATCAGGTTAGAACTTTTATAATTTATAAATTTTTTAAATCATGCAATTGTTAATTATAATAAAAACAATAATTCACACTCTTTCAAATTAGGTGCCAATAACAATAGACGTAGAAGTGCCTAATGATCTACACAGATTATTAGCTGGTCAAAAGAGGAGAGAATTGATGCAAACCTATGATGTTCATATTTTAATGCCACCCAATGAAGAGAGTAGCGATATTGTAAAGGTAATATTTATATATCTGTTATTGAAACAATTTAAATCAAAATTTTTTGCCAAGAATTATTTTAATTGTATTTTTTATTAAGGTAACTGGAACGCCAACTAATGTTGAAAAAGCGAAACTGGCACTTGCTGATAAAATTGTTGAAATGGAGAAAGAAAAAGAAGATAGACTTTTGAGGTAAGCTTCAAGAGAATAATAATGATAACAAAAAATTCATGTGAATATGATTCTTTTTATTAAATAAGTTTTCTTTTTAGGTCGTTTGAATTGAAATTCAAAGTAGATCCTGAATATCATCCTTTAGTTATCGGTAAGGGAGGTTCTGTGATTACAAAAATTCGCACTGATTATGGAGTACAAATTAACTTGCCAAAACGAGGTGAACCAGATGATGACATCATCACAATACAGGGTTATGAAGACAAGGCAATGCAAGCCAAAGAAGCAATTATGGCCATTGTGCATCAACTTGTTAGTTTATTTTTACATTTTATGTATCAATATAAATATACATTTTTTTGACACCTAACATTAAAATTTATATCAATATATATTTTTATTTAGGATAATCAATATCGCGATGAAGTGGAAATCGATCCTCGAGTTCACAGGAGGCTTATAGGCCTGCGAGGCAAGAACATTCGGCGTATTATGGACGAGTACAAAGTTGACATTAGGTTCCCAAAACAAGGCGATGATAGCATTGTTGTAATAACAGGTGATGAGGACAATGTTCTGGATGCCAAGGACCATCTTTTAAATCTGGCAGAAGAATATGTAAGTATAAAAAAATTCTGTCATAATGTTATGTTTTGTTTTTTAACCTATATATTTAAGTCCCCTAATATAATCCATATTTCCTAAAACATAAACTCCATGTCTTGACCAATTTGACCAATTCTCATATTTTTCTTTACCCTCACATTAGGATCATTTTTGAATAAGAAAATTAGGAAAACCCTTAATTATTAGTATACAGCCAAAAGATTGAAATTGGCAATTTTGTATGAAAATTGCTTATTTCAGAAGGTTCACCGGTTTATCTAGTAATAATATAAATTATTTTATCTATAGTTACAAGACGTAGTGGATCGATACCAGAGACCGGCGGCCCCGTCTCTGGGCGATTTCGGCGACGTCCTGACCGGCGAGAGCGCGACCGGAGGCGCACAGCCCGTGCCGTCCACCGGGTTCGTAGTGAAGGGCGGGCCGTGGGAGCAGCGCGCGCCGGACACGGCGTCCACGCACGAGTTCCCCACCATGCCGGGCGCGCCGCGCGCCGCCGCGCCCAGCCCTGCGCCCGCCACCGCCTGGGGCCCGCGTCGCTAAGTCTTCCTCCGCCGCCGCCCCCGACCGAGCACAGCGACCAAGAGTATTCAATGACACGTAAGAAGAGGTGGGGCTTCCATAGATAGAAACATGTATGGCGAATGCGCTAAACTTCAACATATTAAATGTTTACAGACTATTTCAAATTACATAGTGGTAGACACAGATATAAACAATATCCTCAAGCTTAAATTTAGTTAGATTTGCAAAAGGTGATTTTAAAAAATTCTATTACAATTGTCAATTTTGCTGGTATTTTTTAGTTTGTCGTGCCTGCCTGCTTCCTTTGCCCGCTACTTAAAAAAACCCATTGTATGTTAGCGCACTCGATTTAGTCTTGTTCTTGACTATGGAAGCTCACCATCTTGACCGCGGCAACTATTCGATCTTTAAAAATCGAACTGAGTGGTCGTTGTAATTGAGTAATCGTTTTTGTATGGAAACAATTGCGCCAGATTGCTCCTGTATGCTCTTTTTAGTAGACTGGTTAGATATCGAAACATCGGGAAGGCCGGTGGTTATTATACACACATAGATGTATACCATTTACATATACTGATATCCCATCATATTGTTATTGACGGAATTTATTTGCTTACCCGATTATTATTATATTATTGATTTAATAAACTTTCACGTTTGTGTTAAAAAGGGCAGGTATTATTCATAATATTTTTCAGTAGTTAACTTAGTGTTTAACTATTTCATTCCTTCTTCAACTTACATTAAATGGTTTTAAAATTTACGTAAGTTTTTAAAAATATTTTATAGAATAATAGTGCCGAAATACGCCATATGTTTATATGTATAATGAAAATCGTTACTATATGATATATCATTTTATAGAATATGCCATTTTCTGATTTGCATAGATAGTAATTTTGATACATATGCATAATTTATTTAAATGTAAAGGACCCGATATATACGCGATAATATTTTAACGAAAATAATATTGTTCGTCGAAAACATTTTTAAGTAAATAGGTTATGAGTAAAGTTTGGAATAGGTATTTTGAACACAGAATTACAATATTTTTAGACTGTTTCTTTTATAAACTACGAAATGGTAGAATAATTTTCAAAAAATTGTTATTAATTTTCAATGGCCTATTTGACCTGATATATCTGCATATCAGCTTAATAAATAAATTAACATTTTACAATGAAAGGTAATCAATGTGTAGTGGTTAATATTGTAGAATTTCTCTGAAAAATGTAATGACCATATCTAAAATGCAACAATTTAATTGCAAATGAATTTTTGTTATTAACTAGTCATAAACTTATGAGTAAGCAAAACTGGAGGGTTATTATGCGGAGCTATCGCTAATCGAAACGATAAACATTTTGACAGTTGATTTGTTTAGTTTTAGTACAAAAATCAGATATTGACTGTCAAAATGTAGCAGCAGCTCATTATAATTAACCTGCTAAACTGTAAATGGGCTTAATTGAATTAAATTATTATTTATGTGCAAATTTTTTTGTATTAAAATTATGTATGGATTGTTTTACTCATATTGTATAAACATTAATAAAATTTTTCCAATCTTTATACATAACATATTATTGTAAAAATGTTATGTTGTACTTATTGGTTAAAATAATAATTAAATATTTTTTCATAATAATTGTTTTGTTTTTTCTATATTGTTTTGTAAGTGTTGCCTAAAGCAGTAAATGAATCATTAATAATTAATAAGACGAGAATGAATATTTTTACAAAGTAATTTGTACATAGTGAATTGTGTTTAAAATATTAATAAAGTCTTTTACAGTATTTTTTCGTTTATAATAAACAATTCCCTGACATTTAATTTTATTACAGGTTGAATTTTTCAAGTGTGCGTAGATGGTCAAATCTATAATCGTAGGGAACAACGAAAATTACTCGAAGGAATCCCATATCGATTTTGATAAAAATCAAAACCGCATCCATATTTCTTTTGGTATACTTTTTATCCCCACTGCGGCGAAGGTCAAAAAGAGAGATGTATTTAACCCATATGTTTGTGCATTCCTAAGTACCACCGTAATTCCTCGACAGTCTTACCGATTTTAATAAATGATATGTCATTAGATTCGTCTCGGGCAAAGATATCACATATATATCTACTGACCTAGCACATATTAAATCATAATATTACGAATTATTCTATTCAGATAATATAAATTTGATACAAATTTGTTGCCTTACTATAAAAGATTCAAACATACGTAAAACGTGTTTATAAAAAAATCCGTACTACAAATCTGCGTCTTAATCCAGTTTTGAGTTTAACGTGCTTTAGACGTAGCTCAAAATACGCATAATAACGTAGTGATTATACACTCTTTGACGCTTAACAGATGTCTAAAACAAGTCAAAGAGTATATAATCACTACGTTTTAAGCAAGTCTAAAACCTATTTGAGCTGTCAAGTGTAATGTGTGACATATTGTATTTCATGATTTTACTTTGCACAAGAATCGACTAGACTAGAGAATTGAAGTGTATTGAATGATTTTATAACCTTTTAATCGATTTAGACAAGATTTTAAACACAAGCAGATCGTTTACTGTCTTACTACAAAAGATGAAATAAAACCATGTTCAACACGTGTCTAGCTATACACTGCCTTACTACAAAAGATTTAAACAGACGTTAAAGGCGCGTCTAAGACAGTTTTGAGTTAAACATGCTTTAGACATAGATTAATATACGTTTAAGTGAGTTTAATAGATGTTTAAAACCTATTTTTGCTGTCAAATGTAACGTATTACATTTTATCAATAAGTTTTTTTATGAGTTTATTCGCTGTTAAGCAATTTAGATAATATTTTAAGCAATGTTTAAATCTTAAACACTGTTTAGCTAGACACGTGTTCAACATGGTTTTAATACGTCTTTTGTAGTATGACAAGTGTTTAAAAATTAGACATTGTTTATAATGTTGTCAAAACTGCTGCACTGCGTGTATAGAAATATAAAAATAAAATATCACACGTTATATTTGACAGCTAAAATAGGTTTTAAGCATATATTAAAAACCATGTTTAACTCAAAACTATCGTTAGATGCGGATTTGTGGTATAGGATTTTATAGACACGCGTTTAACGTGTGTTTAAATTTTTTGTAGTAAGGCAGTTAATTTTTAAACGCTGTTTAACTAGACATGTATTGAACATGGTTTTATTGCGTCTTTTGTAGTATGGCAGCAAACGATTAAAATTATTTTTTTATTAAAAAGATTATAATGGTGCGTTAAGTGATATTATAAAGAAAATGTTAAAATGAATGAACTTAGACATACGAGTGAACCAAAGTTACGATAATATTTTAACCCTCGGCACGACATTTTTTACTTGGTAATAATTATTAATATATTTTTAATTATTTTATTTATCTCCCTAATGCAACTTGACCGCATTTATTTCATAAGGTTCATAAGTTGTATTTTTATATGATTCAAAAATACACTTGCTGTTGTATTGTATTTTGGAATATATTCTATAAAAATTGTACTACTTATTAATTCACTTAATTCCATCGTAATTTTACCTACATATTATTTATTTAAATTACACAAACGGTAATTGCACAATTTAATTCTTTGATTTTTGTCTTTCAAATTAAGTTTTAAAATAAGTTCTGAAATATTTCGTCACAATCAGAGTAACAATAATACATTTATCCCCGGCATATTGCTGTCTACCCGAACTTTTCTCGATGTTATTTCTCGGGAAAGAAATGTGCTATTTTGCGCCCGCAAAATAGGGTGCAAATTCGAACTTTCGACGATGGTTGGTGAGTTAAAAATTGTTTAAAAATCAAAATTGCTCTTTGTGTGCGGTTTAATGCGGACTCCAAAAGTATAAACTAGATGTCATTAATTAGGAATAGCATCTACATGATCATTTAAAAAAAAGTTGCGCTCGCAAAACTTTGTAAACGGTATAAATAATTTACGTTAGCGTTTTTAGGAATCAGATAGAGATGTGCCTAACATAAACACAAGAGATCTTTTAAATGGTCGATTATTGTAATCGATTATAAATTTTCTTTTAAAATTCATTTAATAAAATAAATATTACTTAATAATAAAAAATAATTTAAATTATCTATTTTTTAAAATGAGGTTACACATACATTATGGTAATCTATTACCAATTTTTTACTTTCAATGTGTTTTAAATAAACACAATTATGTTATTCTTTTAATAATTGATGTTTAAATTTTTATTCTATTTTATTGATATGTGTAGATATTAAATAAACCTCTCACATAGAAATGAATAAAATAATATTGTTTTTAGAATTATAAATAAATGATTGAACAAGCAACAAAGCGTTGCCCATCTCTAGGCGTATACATGCGCGAAAATTCGGAGAGCCTACGTTCAGAGTGTCCTTCACTCGGCGGTTTTTTAATACAAAATAGTACACCACATACACAATAAATATTTGCCAACAAGTATTATGACTGTCTTTTACATGCGGTTACGTCCACAAGTCTTTATGCTTTATTTTCAAGCAATTTTATTCCGTTTTTCGCAATTCTAGACTTAATTATTCAACTCATAAAGTAAAAAATTATTTAAAAGTTGATTTTCCACAAATGTATCAACATTATTCTTTTGTTTTGGATAGTGCTGTCATTATGTTAATGCAAGTAGATGTCTATGAAAATACAATTTATATTTTTTTTGTAAAGTAAAAATGAGTCTTTATAAAAAATATTTTAATTTATTTTATTAGTAAAGAAAAGAATTCCGGTTCTTGTAATTGATTTAATTTAAAGATCCATTCTATTTAAGTTTCTAAATCGCTTGTAAAAAAAACTAAAGCCTTCGAATGTGTTAATTTGCCTTTGTTTCATTTTTTAGATCCTTACCACGTGTTCTACTTTGAACAGAGGATCTAAAGAAATAATGTACGAGCCATAAATGGAATCTAAATAATAGGAATCCATGCAGCAGCTTAATTCCTCAGCCATAGCGATTTAGGCCATATTATGTAGGGTTTTATTGCAACTCTGGTACTGCCGATCAGTGTATCGCATATAGCATGAGTATCAATGAGTATGTCAAAGGGAAAAATACTATTAGCTTTCACATCATAACACCATTCTATGCGGTCATGACTTGTACAATTTTTTATATTTTAATTTTTTTTATGTGAAATAGTAAAAAAAATACACAGGTTCTCTATTGTGTAATTTTCTATTTAATATATTATACATACATAGTTACTCTTGGACACTCTTTAATAAATATTTGTTACCAAATTACATTATTATTTTATTATGTAAAAAATCTTCCAATAAAACAACAAACAATACTATTATACTATTTACTACTACATTTCTATTTTGCATGACCTGAAAATAATACTTCAATACGATATGGATATAACATAAAAAGTCGTTGGAATGTAAAAGCTGTTTAATCTTTAGTTAAAAATAGTACCACGCAAAATTTGATATATGTACACCTAATGGAAGCCTTCGTTAAATATTCAATTTAAATAGTGGATCAATACTATGTACTTGCTGAATTCTAGTAACACTCCAGTGCAATTGTCATTATTATCAGTATAAAAAGGATCGAAATTAAAATGTAAAAATGGCAGATCAAGCACAAAAGCGAATGTTAGTATTTAAGCATTAAAAAATTTAAATAATTTACTTTAAGATAATATCATGTAAATGAACCATTTTTGTATTTATATATCTTATTTCGAACCTACTTTAAATTATTGGTACATTCATTTTGATGAAAATGAAATTGGTGAAAACTCAAAACATTACACCTTTGAATATGAAAAAAAATAATTATCTTAAATTTCAGCTCATTAGAAATCCCCCTAGTAAATAAAGAACACGCATTATTGGTATCTGATATTCTGAATGTAGATTCGGAACTTAAAGGTAGTGGAGTCACTAGGAATATTATTGTGAAAGAAGATTATGTGCTTGTGTAAGTAACTTAGTGTTAATGTGAACCAATCATGTTTGTGATGTTGTTTAATGACGAAAACTTTATTTGCGAAATAAAAAAAACATAATATTACATTAGAATCAGTTTAAATTTCTTATATAAATAAAAAAAATCTTTTTTTTTTGGATTTTTTACGACTATTTAATTTTAATACTGTTATTTTGCTAATCATTATTGACCTGTTTCATATTTAATAAGAATAAAATATAAACTTAAGAAAATTCAAGATGAAATAATATTAAATTTGCATTTTTCAGAACATTTGATGGTGTTGAATTCAAAAAGCTGCGGGTGGCAGTTAATGCCTTTATGAGAAATGTTTTATTGATCTTACAAACTCACAAGATACTAGGTTGATTACATCTTCAGCAATGCCCGAACACACGCCAGCCCCCACCCCTGCTAGATCGTTGTATGGCTTCTTTATGTACTTATTTAGTAAGATTGTTTTGGCAGTTTATTGTATGTGGGCTATAATACCTGATTCATATTTGCATTTTTTAAATATTTATTATTATCCACAAAAGTATTGGGCGATAGCAGTACCTATACAATGTTTAGTGGGACTCACAATGTTTGCATTCCTAGTTTATCCTAGTTCAAATTTAATGTTAACAACCAAAATAAAAAGTTTAAATTCCATTCAAGATAATTTTAGCCAAGTTAATAAAAAGATGGTTAAAAAGCTTAGTAGTGAAAACAATACATGTGTATGTAAAAATGATACAAAATGTATGAAATACACTTATTTAGCCAGTGCCAAAGAACTTGTAGAAAATACTGTACCCCCATTAGTAGATTTAGACATGAGAATTGTATGTAAAAAATTGTACATTTCAAAATAATAATAAATTGAAATGGAACATGTTTTTTATTTATAATGTATTTGTTAGGTTGCGAAGCAATAAAAAACTGGAAAGTTATTAATTAATAGAAAATATCATGTGTTATGCAATAAAAAATAATTATAAATTTCATACTGTGTCCAAGACAGATTGTCAATTAACCTTTGTGGAATGCTCTTGACAAGTTGCTTTAATTACAGTCTAAAGTAATCATACTCAAACTACTTCACTTGTTTGCTTTTTTTAAGTGACCCAGTAATGATAAACAGCAACTCGTGAAGAAGTCTGAATGACGCCATTGGTCTATTTTTTTTAATTAAATGAATAACACAAAATACAAGTTGTGAATAATGTTGTAGCCTTCGAAAATAGTGGTCTTTCATACCAATGTTGTTTACTGATATTGGTATGAAGTGAAACAACAATTATTTATTTAAAACTGAATGCATACTTTAAAATAAATTTCAAATTAGCCTGAATTATATATAACGCCCGTTTTATAATTAGCTAATTTTTCACCTTTAAGTTTGGTCATATTTTTTAAAATTTTTATTGTCTTCCTATAAGTCAAACCCTGCTTAACTCCGTTAGGTTTTATATTCTTTTTGTTACACCAAAAATTCTACAGTTACTACAACTTCGATTGTCGAGCGATTTTTTTTCCGCAATGCTATATTAATATTACTACGATGTGAAGTTTCTGACAATTTTGAACTGATTCATGAACGCAGAGCCTGAACCGCTGGGGCTATGAACTTGAAATTTTGGCAGTAGGTGGCTTTTAGGTTGCAGGCATCCACTAAGAAAGGGTTTTTCGATCTTCCACCCCTAAGAGGGTGAAAAGGGGTAAAAACGTTTGTATGCAAAATCTTAATCTGTGGTCGTATTAACTTAAAACTTAATACACATACTTCTGGGTGATAGTAATGAAATATAAAATAGAAAACGGGGTACTATTATTCCACACTGGGGTGCTAGGGAGTAGTAAAGTTTGTATGGAGAAAATGTATTTTTTGACCGATTATCCTTAAATTCAGCACAAACATTACTTAGGGAGAATAATTAAATATATATCAGAATCAAATTCTCTGGTAAATTTATTTAGCTGAGATTCCAAAATATACGCGGGCGTAGCCGCGATCAACTGCTAGTAATTTATATATTCCGTAAAACTTCCATGAAAATGTGCAATTAGAAAAAAGGAGTCACTTATTTTTTTAATACATATAAAACATTTAGCTCCTTGTATATAGCTATAAATAGACGCCAGTTTGAACTAATAGATATGGGGCTATGGGTAGATTTAAAGTACATACAAAAACTACCCAATCCCTTACATTCTAGTTTTTAGAAAGTAAGTAAAATCTGGCGAGCCAGGAATTTCTCACTCAAGAATACGCAGTGGGTATTAACTGACATACATATTTGGAATTATAATACAAATTGTGAATTTCGTATGTCATACAAGCATCGTCGTGCAAGCTTGTACCCAGCCGTGTCGCATAGGTGCAAGTCAGAATGAATACAGAAATGAATATTTTGGATATAGGTATCTATCTGATATTTTGACAACAGGGAATCACTTAACACCGAAAATCCAATATTATATTTTCCTTGTTTGAATTTATTATTCGCACAATAAATTCGAACAAGGAAAAGGAAGTAAGTAAAATAGTAATAATATTTAATTAGGTATTTTTTGACCTGTAATGGATCCAGAAAATTGGATTGGAGGGGAGCCGGTCTTAATTCAAATCTTCGTTTTGTCAAGACAAAACTCTTAAAAGCCACTTAATATTTTGCCTATCGGCTAAACTTCACAGTAGGTATTTTATACCTATATAATCATAACGCATATTTATTTATATATTGAACAAAAGGCTAGCTTAAATCTCCCAGCTAACCTTAGGGTGTGCAAGAAAGAGTACACAATCATAAATACTTACATAGGCTATATAATTTATAAATATATTGAAAAAGTCGATGTAGAGGGTGGCTACTATTTCTAAATTACTTAGGATTGGTACATTTACCGACAGATATTGTTCTGTGTGATATAAATAAATAAATTTTCCTTAAATTAACGCGGGTGAAATCGCGGAGCACAGCTAGTATAAAATATATTCTTAAAATATCTTTAAGAAAATACAGTAGGTATAATAAAGTACAGTCGGTAAATGTCCCAGTCCTAGATAAAGATCTCTTCTATTAACAAGAACGATACAAGATTACGAGCTTTCTTTGTAGCTGGGAAATGCTTTTATGCATCCCGCCCGGTGCGGTTTTTCTGGTATGTGGGATTCCAGGCAGCCAGGCCCGCGCCAAGCCTAATCGGCGCCGTCGTGTAATTGTCTTATGTGCGCCTTTTTTGTAGTCGTGATATTAGTAGAAAATGGTTTAGTCCACACTACAAGTTACAGGTCAGTTACAAGTCTTTTCCGCAAAGTTTTTAATACGGAACCCAATGTTAATATTTAAAATTTGAAAATTTTAAGTATAAGCCCGGCGCCTTTTGGACTCGGCGCCGTCGTGCGTCACACGACTTTTCACGTATGGACGGCGCGGGCCTGCAGGCAACGTATGTCGGTGCGTAAGCGGCAAAGCACTCCCCCCCCGGTGGTGTGAAAGAAAATTATTCCTAAACAAATTCCTCTATGGCAGAGGGAGAAGGTGCGCATAGCGCCGACTCCTTCCCCCGGTCGTCTTCTGCGAATCGGGTCAGCGAGAGCGTCCGCCTCTCGTTCCCTATCCACGATATAACGGAGTCACTGAAGCTTCACTGCCAAGCATGACAAGAATCACGCTTGGCAGTGAGACATCTCCGCCTATTACCGCCACGAAGGCATGGCGTTGGGGTCCCCATGCGGCAAATTACTCCAAGGTGTGACGTGCCGTATCGACGGACGCGCCACACTCTTCGCAGAAAGCGAATAACTCCCTTCTTGCCGTCTGATGCAGGTATTTACCGAAACATCTATATCCAGTAAGCATCTACGTCAACCTGAAGGTTAGTACCCCGTGCCGCCTCTTAACTCAACGATTGAGTAGTAGCCTCGCCTATTCTGTCGCCAGGCCAGCCACTGGAGACCCCAAGTCCCCCTTCCATTTTTCGATTAGGGCCCTCCGGGCAAGAGCCCTGATCCTCATCATTGGTCCATATTTGGAAGCTCTTCCCTCATACTGAACCGGTACAGTTTTGCAAGCATCTCTGCTTGAAGCTCCTGGGGCAGATTTCGCCGGCAAGGTGAATCGGGCCATCTTCCGTCCAGGATTTGGGCCCGAACCTCCGTACCTTGCCTTCCGAGGGGACCTCGGCGTTGGCCGTGAAATAGAATGGCCTCTGTTTTGAAAACCGAGACCGTTAAGCCCAGCATGCTGATCCGGTTGACTACCAGCGACGTTCCGACAGACGCCAGTCGGACCGCCTCCTCACGTCCCCGGCCTATAATCCGCATAGCAGATAACACTCAATTCGGAGAGGAACGGTGGCCGCAAGAGCCAGACGAACCCCACGTTCCACAGTATCGGTCCTAATCTCGCGGAAGGCCGCATCCAACGCAACGCCGGTATAGCCGACCTTGCCCATTTCCGAGCTTACCCCCTACCCAGATTACCTTCCTGTCCTGGAGGTACGTCTGCGACAGCCTTCTGAGGTATTGGGGTACTCTGTAGTATCTGAGTGCCTCTCTTACCGTCTCGAATGCAAGGCTGTTGAAAGCGTTCGCTATATCAAGAGAGATGGACAGGAGGTTATCCAGAGCGTCTACTGTTAAGCAGTTCGCCCTAAAGTCGAATTGTGTTTCTGAGAGGCCCAGCCCTACCTCGTCAAGATACTGAATGAGATGGTTAGTGAGAATCTTTTCGAACAGCTTGGCCGTCACATTCAGCAGCACAATTGGCCTGTATGCAGAAGGAGAGTCAAGTGACCAACCATCCTTCTGCAACAGGCACCTATATCTACCTAATTTCCACGACTTCAGAAACTATCTAGTGAGTAAATATATATTGAACAGCTTCTGAAATCGCTCACTAAGGTATTTCAGGGCGATGCCCGGTACTCGCCCTGGAATACCATCCACCCGGGCGCCGTCTACTTGGCCCTTAGGCGAATCAGGGCTCTCCGTCTCCTCCTCAGAAATCGGAGTGACAATAAACTCCTCCTCGTTAAGGGAAGACGGCGCCATCACCGAAGGAACGTGACGTGGAGGGTGTGTGAATAATTCTCCCACTATCCGCAGGAGGATTTTCGGTGACAGAGTCACCATAACAGGAGCGCTCTGCATACGAAGTTTATTTTGTGGAGCGCGATAGGGACCCATGGATTTCTATTGAGAAGATTACGAGCTCCACCACGCTGCTCGACTGCACATTAGCGGATCACGGATATAGTACATAGTAGGTATATGTATTAAAATTTCTCCCGACAATTACACGGTTTACTTTACTTTGTGTTATAAAATTTGTGTTTATGTTAAAAACTTATGTGACGGATTTGACTACACGACCATTGGTTGAGATCGACGTGTTTTATCCACTGGACTATATGGCCTTTTCTCTATACTTATGTTTCAGCCTAAGCTTGATAGGCCGTTCAATGAACAGCCTAGCCTCTTCATTGTACGACACCGTTCAACTAGCGGACTGAATAATATGTAGCCGTAGCGTCTACGATATTAGAGCATTAAGCATATAATGGATGATACTTAGGCCTTTCATATAATAGGATGACCATGTGATGAAACGAAAAAGGATAAAATATTTGTCAATAGAAATAGCTTATTTAATCGTTTTAAAATATAACATATTGTTTTGTTTTTTTCTTTGTAAATTACAATCGAATCGGCTAATCACGACTCTACCCTAGGATTTGTTTTGTTTGGTTTTAGTTTGAGATGTGTTTTGTTTCGAGGTTGGTTTGTTCTACCCCTAGAATATTTTTATAAGTTCGAGCATCCATTGCTTTCGTTTTGTTACGTCAACGCGGAGATGTTAAAAACCCTAAATGGTATTAAAAAGTCTGTCATAAATTTTAGCCACCCTAACTTAAGGGGCTAAATTTAAATAATTAGGCTAGGCAAGTAATTAAAAGAATAATAGACTAGACGAGTAGTTAAATTTGGTCGCTAGTTGGCAGCAGTATATATACAAACATAAAGTTGGCTTTAAATATATTTTTAGCAAAACAATGATCTGTATAGAGCAAATAAAAACTTATATGTATTTTTTTACAAAATTAACTGTTGTGTAATAATTTTAAAACAAATATTTTTTTGCAATGTCGATGGCTAAGTATTTCAATAAAATATTAGGTTTACGAGAGATAGATCAAATCACCACAATTTATAGGTAACCATGCTATAAAACTGATTTAATAATATAAACCACCTTACCAAATTGTTAAAACAGCCCAAAAAATCATTATACTAAATCAAAGTTAAAATACAGAAAAAATTAAATCTCCTTCAGCAAAAATACCATGGTGCTGCCACCCTTGCGACCTTGTTACTAATGCGTCCGTGATCACCCGCATGAACTGTTGCATAAAAATGTGTATAATAATTATGTATAAAAAATAAAATGATGTAAGTTAGATATACTTACATTCTATTGAATATTTAATTATAAGTAACATCTTTAAGTTCTAACAACAACATCTAAAATTTTACATTATTTAGTAATTGCGACGTTACTGATATATAATTAAATAAGGAGATGTATAATGAAATAAGGAAGTTTTAGTAAAATTCTTAAGTATTTTTTTGTTATAAACTTATTTATTGATTGACTTTCATAATAATTTGGGCTATAGTCAGGGGGCCTAATGCAGTCTGTCGGGTTTAACCGTCTACTCGCAATAGCGGGTGCTAAAGTATAGTTACAGCTCTGATTTTGTATAAATCAAAGTTGTAATAGTCTTAGACGGTTAAATATGGAAAACAAAATTTGGCCCTCTGACTATATATTTAAGTTTACGATTCATAAAAGTTACTATTTTTACACAAAACTCATCTAATTAAATATTTTCGTTACTTTGCTTAATAGTCTACTAACTGGAAATATTATTTTTCACCGCAAATATTTAGCCATCAACGTAGTAAAATACTCGATATTTAAGAAATTTGACCGTGTTTAATTTCTACTTAAATTTATTACTAATCTTATTCTATTTACACAATGTATAGACGTAGCTCATTGTAAATTAATGAAAATATTGTGATCTTTTGTATAAAGTAGCATTGTCATTGGAAAGTTTCTATATTTATTATTCACAGTGCTTACGTTATCGTTTCAAACATTACTTGAAATAATTATAACAAGACACCAAGGCTTTAACATAGTAAAAGAGGCAACTATCTCGTAAATTAATTGTAAATATATATTTTTTACTTACACTGTGAATAATTTAAAATATAATAATAATTATACTATGAAAATACGCATTGTTCTTGAAGATCAATATATATTTAGGATATTTGCATTTGAATGACATGCTTCATGGATTCATTAATCTTACGTTCTACCAGTTCTATTAAAACATTCTCTTTGCGTTAGATTTATTAAGGAAGATTATAAGCTATAATATAATATCACACTTGACTCGGAAGCGGAGCTAACTTATGGGCAAGTAAAACCGCAAGGGACATCTAGATTCCGAATAATACTTATAAATAAGGTATCATTTCAATTTGCTAATAAGGGATATTATTTACCCTTCATTAAAATAAGAGGGATGTTATGAGTTTAACCTGTGTATCTGTCTGTAGTCTGTAGAATCGTACCTCCCTAACAAATGGATCAATTTTGATGCATTTTTTGTTCAAAAGTTGAAGTAAACGAGATGATTCTTAGCGATATTTTATGAAGATATATTCCGACGTTTCAATATTATCAGCTCTGTTCTATTTGTTAAAAGGATCCGTGCAATTTTTACTGATCTAATCTATGAATGATATTAAAAACATACTTGCCTGACATTGACCTGATGCTGTATCATCGCCTGGAATCAGCAGGAACACAACTTCTCACCCACTTACAGTATAAATATTGTTTTTTAAAGGTTTTTTTTTTTCAAATCCGAATTTAATTTTATATTTACTGTTTCATTAAATTTTACTACTTTGTCTTACTTAAAATGACAATTATAAAATAAGATTTACTGAGGATTATATTATATAAACTAGGAAAGATTTATTGAAACGAAAATAAGTAGAGCTCAATGTTAATATATTTTATAAGGATAAAACAACACTTCCCATGATTAGTACAAAATAAAATTAAATATATTGTTAGTTTTTTACATAGGTAAAATTTATTTAAAAGTACAGAACATATGAAGGACTACACACTGAATTGAGATAAAATACTTAGAACTGACTTTGAAAATGATGTAAGCCACTTTTATTATTCACAATATGAACTTATTGCAATGATTAATTATTATTTGGCAGACCAAAAGAGATTTTCCAACAGTGCATAGGTCATTAAACCTTATTAATTATATAAGTGAAATTTGGAATAGAAGCTGTAAGAAAATCTGCGATTAGACTAGCCACTACATCTTATATACCGAAACATTATGACTAAGAAAATTTTAATAACGTGATGTTCCAGCATACAAGTTTAGTTGCATGCAGGCAACAAGGGGCCAGCATACACCCAAATATAAATTAATTTTAAGTATAATTCATAGATAGTAATTTAATATATTTTGTACAATAAAATACAATTAAGTACAACTTGTAGCAAAGATATTAAAGAGAGTAATATTTATCTCAAGTGTTAAAGCTGCAATAACATGTGTGTACGCACAAGGCATATTTACACAGCACACACGTATGGCAACAACACACGATGTGCTGCACACTATAGTACATAATTAATTTTATTACTTAATAGAATATAAAGACACGCCCAAGCTGAGAACTTCACCACTTACTTTACATATTTCAATGCATGATTAGCCAATGAACATGCCTGTACTTCACTAGCAGATCGCTATTAAATAATACATTGATCGACGCTTAATATCACAGCTAATTATGCTTTGAAAATTATAGACATGTCTAATTTTCACTAATGTAGATAACAATATAGAGTATAAGTAGACAATCTGAATAAATTTACATTACAATATCATGTCTTTTCATATGAAAAATTTAAAATTACATTACCAAAAATTAAACAGTGCAGCGCATTATAAATAAATGTGCATACCTTAATATTTAATTGACTAAATAAATTTGTTGCCTGCAGATCTGATAATTATTTTAAATATCGAGAGGTAATATCTTAAGAGAAATTTTAATTTCAACTATTGAAAAAAAGTTAAATCCAAATTTAAAAATATTTAGTATCTATAATGACAATTCCCTTCAAATCCACCTAGTTATCATGAACGTGAAATATCATTCCAAAAGCTGAGTCTCCGTCACACATATTTCACTATCACTATAATCGTGGCCCAATAAGTAAGGATCGAAGAGAAATATCAGCGAGCACTTCACGAGTGTGCATTGCTGTTTACATGAGGCTTCTTGTCCTGTGCATCTGGAGTGCGCTGCCCATCTCTGCGTGGTGGCATTCGCTCGTTAATGGCATCTAAGCCTTTTGCCTCAGCAAAGGAAGTGATTTTGTGGTTGGGAGAAAATCCTTGCAGAGCATTCTTGAGAGATGTTTTTCCACCTGATAATGCACCGAGTGGCAAAGCACCGGTAGGAGTAAGCCCTTTAAGCTGCAACACAGACTCACTTTCCTCACGAAGCACTGAAAAGACATGTGCCATTTTTCCAATAGCACGTATTTTATTACGTATAACTTCTTTCCTGAGATTAGCTTCCTCCAATGCATCATCTCCTTCTGACATCAACTCATCATCAGAGCAAATGTTTAATACATTTACCAACATCTCGGTAACTTTTTCACCAACAAATGGCAAAGACCAGGTAAAGACATCCATGAAGTTCGGCAGCCAGTAAGGATGAGGGGAACAGTTGAATTGTCGTATGTTCATGACATTATTCTCATACTTTAAGACAGCCGCCTTATTGTTATAGACATCCAAGTAATTTGGAGCAGAGAAAATGGTAATGAGACTTGGAAAACCAGTAGTCTGGCTTTTGCGATACATTCGATAACCAGCATCTTGAGCCTCATGGGCGCGTATAATCGACAGTAAGTTGTTTCTTTGGAGAAAATCACAGCAGGCAGCATAGCTGTAAAAATATGAACAACCTCTTACAGAGTTGTGCGAAAAATGCTCTGCATTTTTTTCGTTTCCAAAGTCTTCCAGAGGATCAGACCACAGCAGATCACACATTGCTCCAAATGCGGGTGGTTCTTTGAATCTATCTAGTTTACGAATATCATCTAGGCTGTTAATCTCAGGGGAAAGACCCCCGTGCACACATAGGAACTGCTGATTCATAAGAGCAGCGAGAGGTAAGCAATCAAAGGCTTCCATACATGCATCGTACACTTTTTCAGAATACTTAATTTTGCATTCTTGTTTGAACGTAAAATATTCTGTCAAATGTCGGCATTCGTGATTACCGCGTAATAGAAATAATGTCTTCGGATAGCACAATTTCAAGGCCCAGAGGTAGAGAACACATTCTATACTAAAATAACCTCGGTCGACATAATCACCTAAGAATAAATACTTGGTGCATGAGGGAGAACCTCCCACTTCAAACAATTTCATCAAATCGTAAAACTGGCCATGGACGTCTCCGCACACGGTCACCGGTGAATCAATCTCGATCATAGTTTTTTCAGATCGTAATAAGGTGGCACCATCTTGGATGATTCGTAAAGCTGCATTTTCCTCGATTCGACCCTCTAAGATAAAATGTTGCTTCAGTACATCTGGCAAAGGTTTTCCAGATTTTTCATCGAAAACTTCAGATACGGTAAGCTTGTGGCTAGGAGGGAAAGCAACACTTTGAATCATACGCTGCGTAGTCGACACTTTATCATTGCTCCCGGACATATTTGTCACATAAAAAACACTAGGTCTAATCCATACACGCCACTATTTTCAAAATGGCAGAATAGATATAATACTAAAACAGAGTCCCGATTTCACGACAGAGAAACTACTGCGCACTGGAAAACAATGCGCAAACATCTGGCGAGTGGTCAATAAAATAAACAGGGATATCGAGCGCGTTTTATTACTTTTGAACATATCATTTAAATAGTAACACTGGCGATATCAGCAACAGTTGCCAGTATTTTTGCTTAAAAATGAACTAAATATCGAGTATAGGGTTACAATACATAAAAATGCGCATAAATTTGTATTTAAGCAAAATAATTTCAATGACCATTTGTTGAACAAATATCTTTAAGTGTCTTAAAAAGAAAAGGGCCAACAAACACAAAATAAAGAATAAGATATATATATATATAACCCTCTCTTTTTTATATACATAAAAATGTATGTTTATACAATTTCTATAATAAGAAAAAAAGACTATCTATTACTATGCCTTAACAATTAAATATGTTATTAAATATATTTTATAATAATAGTGGGCTAAACCGTCCTCTGTTTTAATCACACGTCACCCAAACGATAGGTATTATTTTTATCGTTAGCGGCTATTTTTAACCCTAGGGTAATAATTGCTTTGTACTATGTCGCGGTTAAATATACTCCTTGATTTTATTTTACTTGTTTAAACTGTAATTTGATACGACACCATATATATATTTAATTGAGTTTCTCAATGTTTCATTTAATATAAAAAAACTTAAAATTTCTTACATGCAACAGAAAATATTAAATCATTAAACTTATAAAATACATTATTTTTAAATAAATGACTAAAGATTTGAATAAAATATGCTCCTGACTTTATGAAAATAAATTGACCTACAAATTTTATAATTGTTATAAATGCTAATATCCGCTATATTATAATTATATACAATAGCTCTTTTGTCAACTCTTACTTAACACCATAGTGTAACAGACAAGAATTAGGTCATAAGGTCAGACCTTACGACGAAGTAGAACTGGCAATGCGCGGTTGATTGTTGTAAAAATATTTTTAAACAGGTTTATTGGTTAGTATTATTTTTATTTATTTCGTACTATCAGCACTATTTTTTTATGTAACTATTGTAAAAAATACTTTTAGTTACTTAAATTTTGCGGTCCATTGGGGTACATAATTAAATATCTATAATTTATAATTTTAAATGTAACAGAGAATTCTGATAAAAATATATACCCACTTCATTCAAACATTTCTATTCAACCCTATAAATTAATATTTATAAAATTGATACAACAATATTTTATCTCTTTACTTGCTTTATCTCTTTTGAAAATCGTTCATAGCTGTGTTATCGTTTTAGACGTTTTCGTTCTTTCTTTGAACTATATTATTCTTTGGCACTTTAAATAATAATAATCTTGTTACTAGTTATATAATTCTGGCTATGTAATTACGATTTTGTGCCATTTTCCTCTTTAAGTCTTAATTATCGTACCTTTTCAACGTTCAATCGCATACACCAATGGTTTCCAAACTTCCTTTGGTCACAATACTTAACATATAGGCCCATATGTAATATGTACATATATATTACGTATTACACTTTTTTTCTCGATCCTGGCTAATATTCACGTTCCTCCTTAGACTAGACTTTGCCCCTTTAGGAAGTTGCGCCTCCTAGTTTGAAAAACGCTGGCATACTACTACTTTTTAGATATCAGATCCTTCATCAAATAAGTATGGCATTTTCGTCTGTATTGTTTCAACAGTATTATTAATCACCCCATCTTGTAATAATACTTGTATAATGTTGTATCAGTATTTACTTGTCGCTAGCGATGAGATGACACCGGGTACTACTATAGCATGTACAAGATTAGATAGTCGGGGAGCCTTATTTCGTCCGCGAGATGAACTTGTATACTATCAATTACAGGCGCTACAATACAGTTAGAGCTTAATTAGTTGTGTTGATAAAAGAAAATAAAGTTCTAACTCTAACAATATCATCTAAATGCCATAAATCAGTATGAAGTGAGTTAAAACAATTCAAAGTCCAGTTATGTTTTTAAAGTAAGTAATACGTGCTGCCGATTTATTTAAGTTAAATGTAAAATCTTGCAACTTAAGTATAATGTTTTAAGATTGGTAAATATGTAATTTAATTACCAATTAAACGATTATTTTGATATTTAGCAAGAAAACCAAATGAAATATTAACTTTTTCAATGTTATAATTTAATTACATGAAAATTGTTAACTGCAAAATTCCATCTATTTTAATTGGGGCTCGATTGTCAAGATTTTATCCTATTTCAGATATTTGTTATATTTTACCTACCTTTTTTGTACTCGTTTTATTTTTCGTTTATTTATACAAACAAAAAAATGTTTGAAACAAACGATTACTATAACAATTATATAAACGATTGATTACACGATGCGAATTATTTGCGTTCGGAGCGCGATGGACCGAACAGTTTAAAAAAAGATGAAATGGAATAGGAAGTAATGAGAGGATAGGGGAGGTGGTGTAGACTTCCAACTCTCATTCCCCATACGAAACGCAGCTAAACTGACTACTGTCTACTTTACGTCGATTAGTGGGTACTGGCTCTACTATAACGGAATAATCATCTAACCAAACGTCTTGTATGTGTAATTGGCATTTAAGTAAAAAGTATGAAAACATTTTTTTTATGTTCTTTATAAAGTATTTGACGAATTACGTCATAATTTCTAAGTAATTTTAAATATAAATAATAATAGATTTAATATTACAAAAAATATATTTACAATAATTATATTTTTTAAAAGTTATTTTATCGAGTAATGTTGATAGACTTACTAGATAGAGGGATTTGTGGGGAAAAACTAGGATGTTCTTATTAGTGTTATATTAATTAAGATTAACTTTTAGTTACAGTACATACTTTCTGCCATAAAATACAGACTTTAACACGATTTCTACTGATATGGTTGAAGATATAAAAGGTAAAAATTAATATTTTACTGTCTGTTGAAAAAGGATTTAACTAATAAGATATATAAATAAATTAAATAATGCTAGGTACTGGAAAAAATAATATTTTTATCGTTTGTTTTACTATATGTAAAATTAAAAGTAACACCAATAATGGTGAAAAATTTAATTACTTTCTCAAATTTTATCTCAGAGTGCGAAATACTTAGGTACTATTAAATTTCAATTTTTTCAACATTATCCTAACTTGAATGAAGATTTTTTTTATTTTATTAACACATGATTATTCCTTTATTGTTAGTATCTTTGGTCTTTTTAACAACAATGAAAGAAATCATATTATCCATAAAAATTTAGATTTATAAATATTGTATTTTTCTACAGTTTATTAATTATATTAAGGATAAGATAGAGAAAAAGTAAATTATATTTTTATAATTCGTTGTACCAATGATTGATATTTACAACATTTCATGGGTATAAATAACCTAGTGTTTCTTGAAGGTATTTGTTACTTCAATAGAAATATCTATATATATTTACGATATAATTTCTACTTTTGCTCGAACTTATCCATTTTTTATTGATATTAATATACACAATATTTCATAGAATCATTCATAAAATTTAATACAATGTAATTGGCAATGAACAAACAAAAACCTTAAATTTATTAATACAATAAATTAAAAATGAAAAACATTAAAATAAAAACTGTATTTCTATAATCATTTGCATTCAACAGTTTTTTTAATATAATTATATTACTTCACACTTTTTTTAGGTATTGTATAAGTTGTTAACACGCTAATAGACGCCGTCAGTTTACAGTCACCGTTGAATCCACAGTTCTGTATTTAGGCTTGCTGTGAGTAAATGGTAGATATCTATATTTAATCATATGCTGAAAAAAATAAAATTCGTTTAATTTCTACTGTCCATCCAAATGACAAATTAGACGTCGAAGGTGTCGTTAAATTATTTTTTAGGTTTCCGTACCTTAAAAGGAAAACGGAACCCTTATAGCATCACTTTGTTTTCCGTCTGACAGTCTGTCAAGACTTCTTTTCTTAGAAATGTATGAAGGTATCATGTTGTAATTAATATCATATACTGGAATTTTTCGCACGGGAATCAAAACTTATAGGGTACTTCCCATTGACAAAACGAAATTTGGCAAGAAGATTTTACGGTACAAATAAAGGAAAAAGTCTGAAAACTGTAAATCTCTGTCTGCATGTTTGTCTGTGTTTCTTTCAACCTTTTTCTCGGGGACGCGTAAAGGTAAAATTTTTTTTATTGTATATGATTAAGTTTTTCAACTTTTTATTGCATGTTTAACACTTATAGTCAAAGCAAGAACTATTTTTCTAAGATTTGCTCACAGACTTTCATAAGATTTACATACATTGTTTATAATTGCTTTTATACCTGAAATAATTTACTGTCAGTGTCTTATTCATTAAACTTACGGCTTACATATTGTTACTTAGGTAACTGTTATCAGGTTATAGAGATGTTTTATGTCAGTTACGAGAGTAAAACATTATTTTTGAGAGGGAAAAAACAGATATTAATAACATAGCGTGCGTAATTATATCAGTTGAATGTTAAATACATTGTACCATATTAGTTATTATAAGTTGATCCTTATGAGTAAAATTAGCAGATGATGCAATAATATAGTCCTATATATAATCCTGTATATAATTTCAGGAATGTATTGAAGATGGATAGGGTAAATTTTCTGCTAAAAAAGTAACAGATCTTTCTTTTCCTTCGGATATCCTCGGATACTCATACGGATACGGATATTCGGCATTACAAATGAATACATATGTTGTATTGATAACAACGTTGAGGTAAATTGGATAATTTGTAAGTTATACTTGTGCACTGAAGTGTGGATCTCTTTATCTAATAAAGCTAGCTAATTATATTAGTTTACATAAATTTTAAATTGTTTAAATTGTTTATATGATAAGACACAAACACCTAAATATTAGTGTAATTAAAATTAATAAAAACTTTGCTTACCTTAATTTGTCTCTTCATTGTTATGCAGAATAATGTAATAAAATACATGACTAATATTGGCCAGAATACTGGAATATTGAATGCATCTATAAATGTGCAGAAAAAGCCTACTATTGTGCTTTTCGTAACAGATAGCCAAAACTTAAATTCAGGAAGTCTTCTAATGAATGGGCGAAATTCTTCCGTAGATCTCGTTGGGAGTGCAGGTCCATTTTCATCGTCTCCTAAAATTTTTGTTTAAAAATTAGTCATAAGTAATGTTTGTGAATGTTTATTTATGAAACATTTATTTTACAATATTAATTAGGAAAAAGTAAAGTAAATATAAAACATTCTTATTCAAAAGAAAATAGTTATGTTACTAATACATTTTTTTATTTATAGCATATTAGAAAATAAGCAACACAGTAATATGAAATAGATCATTGCAATTTTAGAATAAATATATATTTTGTTAATACACAAATACAAAGGAATTTGTGTCAAATTTTTTGATATGGTCCTATCTCATGTGGGTGGATGATAAAAAAAAAAAATTATTATTCTGTTAACATAAATGATCTCTTTGTATAAACATTTTTTTATTTTACTTCATAAGAGAGATAATATCTGACAATTTTAATTGTGTATTTCTTTCTCAATCTCAAACCTAATACAATGTAATAAAAACATCATATGAAATATTGTTGAAATCAATTCAAAAGTTTTGATTTGATTTACATAATAATAAAACGAATAATGTTTTATTATTATTTTTTAGGCGGTTAATCTATTATCTTTTTTTATATAGTCCATAAGTCTTGTACAAATTTAATTTAATTTTATATTGAGCAGGATAAAAAGTATTTAAAAGTATTTTGAGAACTTTACCCAGATGCAGTGGCTTAGATAAGGTCTACAATATTTGTAAAAAATTATCCTATTTATTTTTTGTATTAATTTACTTTTGTTTATTAAAATGTTATATTCTGTATATTTATTTTGTAAAAGTTAATGGATTAAATAAAGTATTTAAATGAAGTAAAAAAAATGTATATCTAAGTTTTACGAAAATTTGAATAACCAAATGAATCCAGTTAAAAAAATGAAGTGTTAAAATTAAAACAAATAAATTAAAAAGTAACAAAACTTAAACAGAGGATGTTATTTATTATAAAATAAAATTTTAAAACTTAAAAACACTAAGATAATAATTTTTATGAAAATTTCAAATGTATATATAAAATGGGTATAAGTATATATTTCAAATGTTCATAAAACACAATGAGATATTCTCATAGTAAGGAATATTCTTTAAAATATAATATATGTAATAAGGTAAGTAATAAGGTTTTATTTTAATTACAATGGTGATTTGTAGTTTTTATTTAATATATAATTATTATATAATTTTCAAAAATTTTATCTATAACATTGTTAATTAATAAAATTACTATTTAAATGTTATTACTGTTGAATTTAAATTGAATTCTTAAAATGAATGCTTAAATAGGGATAAATGAAGTATTATAAATAATCATAATCATCAACAAAAGAATACATACCATCAAAATCCATAGCCGGATCAATTTTTGGTGTAAGGAATGCAATAAAAAGATTTAAATGATAAATACCTAAGGCATATGTGACTATATACCATCCCTGTAAATAAAAAAAATAATCTGTATTAATAATATTATAATATTTATTTTAATTTGAATTGTTACATTTTATGCATAGACAATATAACAAAAACCGGAAAATTATGTAAGAATAAAAAATGTTATAGAAAGTAAATCATTGATATATAAATATTTTAAGGGGTTCACGCAAAATGTAGGTATGCACGCACATGTAGTATATGCTTTAAGTTTTAATTCTTTAATAATTTTCAGAGTTAATACAAGAGATTTAAATTAAATTGGTCTCACTCACTACACACAGAATAATGGTGTAGTATGACTGACTCATGGTAAATTTTGTATGCAGGAGCAGAGGTATCTTTATCACTAGTAACAATAATAAGTAAAAATTTTAAACAAAGAATTTCTATTATCTGGATAAAATAGAAACAGGGATATTAAATATAATCAAAAATATGGATAATCAACTTCAAAGTTATACAAATAAATAATTGGGTTTTACATACATTGTTTAGATAACACAATCATGTGGCATGTAAATATTGTATACTTTATATTTATTTTACATGTACCTTGCTTTATATTGGTTACCTTAGTTATGGAAAATAATAAGACAAAATATATATTATTGTCAAAAGATTCTTAATAATAAATATTAAATAACATAATATGTTAACATCCTGCACTCCTGCAAATATAACAAAAAAAAAAATGAATTACATAATACTTATGTTATTTAGAATTTTGATAGATAATAACTTTTAATTGATCATTGACATAATGAATCACATCTTTTCATTACAACCAAGTCATCAATGTGCTTCAGTTATCTTTTGGAGCATAAAGTATCATAAACTCATGAATTGATTGATACTCTTAATCATATTGCATTAATTCAAACTTATTTGATCTCAGAAGATTGTATAATAGACTTATAAAACAATGGAATTAACTATAAGACTAATTTTTACTATTCTAATCAATGATTTCTTTATATGTTAATATTTGGAATTCAGGGTCTTCAATCATGCAAACAAATGACAGTAGCAGTACAGATTAAGAATTGGGAATAAAGTTGTAACAATTTAATTTTGTGGTCCAGTAAATTATTTTGAAATCAGCATGAAGCAAGTTTAGATAATTGGATGTTTGGATAATAAGGATTCCACTGTATATACTTTTTCATTATACAAAATGGTTTAATTTTACACATTTGGAAATCTCATTATTTTACTTTTATTTATATTATATAAAATTGCATTGTAATCAATTAACATTAGTATAAGAACTGAGGTACCTTTTTGGCTCTATTTGCATTATTCACCAACATAACTTACTTGTTTCAAACATATTCGCAGAACAAATGTCGCTAACAGTAATATAGAGACAGCCCATCTGCTTTTAGTATGTGGTGTCCATTTGTCTAGAAGTCCTTGATATATCTGAAAATATATTTATGTCAAGCGTTACTAGTATTACAATTTAAGAAAGAAATAAACAAATATTGTATAGGTTTCAACATTTTGTATATAGCTAGAATTCAGATTTTTGGTTTATAGCATTCTTATAAACAAAAAGGAATTTTATCAAAAACAGACTTCTTTGGATACTTTTAATTAGGTATAAAGTTTGCCTTATATTGATTTGATATGAATAAGATATGACATTTAAGTTAGGTGTTCAAAGTTTTAGTTTGTTTAATTATGTTCATATACATTTTTTAAATAGGTTTATGTGTTTCTTTGAAATTAAAAATATAATTTTTATATATTACTTGAGAAATTCTCGTCCATCCTTGAGATAAAAAACCTCTTCTATTGGGTTCAGAGGTAATATCATTTCCGTCCATCATTTTGATATTTTTTAAATTGTTTCAATTGAATTACATGAATGATCAAAGTAGTGAAACAAAGATGTTTAAATAAATTAAATTTACACAATCTTTAGTAAGTACTTATTTTAATCTAATTCACAAATACACATTAGATTAATGTTCTTCGTTTTTAACGATCTTGTCATCATCATCAGACGTCTAGAGAGTGTATTGCCAGAACATAAAGTGTTACGTGTAAATCGAGTTATTTTATAAAGTGGAGAATTCAACATAAGGCCTAAAAACCGGAAAAATGTAAAAACCGTTTTCAATTAAATACATAGGTAATTATTCATTTTGTTTATTCTATTTGACGTTAAAAATCTATAGCCGTTTCGTTTCGCCGGTTATACTCTAGTTATATTACTAGTTGTTTGCTTAGTAATGTCGTCCAAAGTAATTGATCTATACAGCATGAGTTTTTTAACTGGGCGTGGTAGGCCAAATCCGAAACTATAAGGAATAGCGAAAAATTCTTAAAAGAACCTGGAGGGCAATTTTTATAAAAACTAAAACTACTATACTATACTATACTATACTATACTAAGTGTGTATATTATTTACTAGTGTTAAAGTTTTCCTTTTGCTTGTGTTCGTAATCTTGTAAAATAATTTGGAGTATGCGTGCAGTAATATCAATGTATTAACTACGATATAGTCAAGTTCGCTGAAAATTTGGTTCGTAGAATTGTGCACGTTAACCGTCCATGTGCTTTATGGTCTAAGACAATACATCAATATCTCCGAGTTTGATTTTTGTGGGATGACACATATTACTTATCAGCATCCATTTATGATAATTCTTTATGATTATTGTAATAGAATTAGTGAATTAATTATGTAAAAAATAATTACATATGAAATGTAATTTACCTTTTTTAAGATTAGATATGTTTGATTTTTGTAATGTCTAATTTAAACAATTTTAATTGTCCGTATGTGTTATTCACGGTTTTTTTCCTAAGCATATTTTGTTCATATTTGTAATTGTGTGCGTTATACGTCCAATTGCTTAATGGTCTAGGATATTAATATATACATGTCATAATTATTTATGTACATTCAATGTTGTAAAAACATCAAATCATTAATTATTATAAGATTAATAATATTTAAATTATACCAATAAACCAATCCACTGTTAAGCGCAATATTATATATATATATATATATATATATATATATATATATATATATATATATATATATATATATATATATATATATATATATATATATATATATATAAATTATATTTTCATCGAAATCTCATTGCATTCAATAAGCACTATCGAAAACTAATATTATGACAGCACTATCGAAAACAAAAGAATACTGTCGAATGTCAAATCTATATTTGTGGAAAAGCAACTTTTAAATAATTTTTTACTTTTTTTGTTAAATAATAAAGTCTAAATTTGCGAAAAACGGCAGTGACATAAGGAAAAAATTTGCATGAAAATATCACACCATCGATCCGATTATTTGGTACTCAAACAATCTATTTGTCATGTTCGAGATCATTATTTACTATAATATTTTGTGTTGATTTTAAAAGTTATAGTGAATTAATTATGTCAAAAATAATTTCATATGAAATGTGACTTCCTCTTTTTTGGAGATTAATTGTGTTGGATCTTTTTTTGGAATAGCTAGCTGCACAGATTGATTTTTTTACGGAGCTACGTACATAAAAACGATTTTGATATTGTTGAAAATCGATTTCTGAGTAGTTTTTATAAATGCGTTAGATCATTTCATCATAAGATTTGTTGGAGGTGAAATGCCTTGTACGGCGCGTCCCAATGCTTAATGGTCTAAGCAGCAGCTCAAACCAATGGAAATGTAATACGACTATTTTGGCAACACCGTCTATAACATTTTCGTTTTCATAAATAAAAAAATATATATAATAATAAAAATTAATTTAACATTTTATGTTAAATTAATTTTAGATGGAACACAATACTTTTGATGGAATATAATCTCCAATGTTTATACTTTTTATCTGAATATTTTCTGCAAAATGTAATTGCACAAGAGGCCATTTTGAATTATTTTGGCGGGAGCAAAAACTGTTTGGCGCGCTATATGATCTGACAGCGATTTTTTGCGAGTGTGGCAATCTTATTATACGGCCGCCGAGTGAAGGCTACTCTGAACATAGGCTCTCCGAATTTTCGCGCATGTATACGCCTAGAGATGGGCAACGCTATGTTGCTATTCAATAAATCGATTTTTGTTTTGTTCAATCAAATATTTATTATTCGAACCAAAAAAATATTATTTTATTCTTTTCTATGTAAGAGGTTTATTTAATATCTACACATATCAATTAAAATAGAACAAAAATTTATACATTAATTATTACCTTGGCCAGCATATCAGTCTGGCCATACAAAGATGTAATGCTGCCAGTGTTTTGGGCACCTTGCCTCACTGTGACATCGATAGCTACTTAGGTTTAATATAGTTATTTTTAATTTCTCTATCTTTTTATTTTTAATAGAATTATTTGTATCAATAGTATTAATGAATAATTATCTACTCATTTCAAAATGTAAAACAATAAATTAAAATGACTTTTAAAAGAATAACATAATTGTGTTTATTATTATTAAGAGGAACAGCGAATTCTGACATGATTTTATTAGACCAAATAAAATTAATATTTTTTTATTAAATGAATAAAAGCAAGTAAGTTTATTATTATTAAATAAAAACAAACTTTATAATAATTATTTATTTTTTTTATATAAAATTATATATTTTAATTAATAATTATACTTAACTTGAATTAGTCTGCTTAAATTGTAATTTGATTTATTAATATGACTTCCTGTGTACTAATCGATTAAATTGTTTAAACGATAAAACACGATGAAAGTAAAAAATTGGTAATAGATTATCATAATGTATGTGTAACATAATTAAAAAAAAATAGATAATCATTTTCTATTATTAATTAATATTTATTTTATTAAATGAATTTTAAAAGAAAATTAATAATTGATTACAATATACGACCATTTAAAAGATCTCTTATGTTTATGTTAGGCACATCTCTATCTGATTCCTAAAAACGCTATTGCGCAATCACTTGCACGAAGTTCATTGTGGCCAAGATCCGATGGCCCAATAATACTAGAAGTGCATTATGACATTTGAAAATGGCGGAATGGGTATTGGGTATCTAGACAATATTGTTGGGTTCTTATTAATTTGAAATAAATAAAACGATGTTTTCTAGAATGTCGAGAACAACAGGTTTATTTTGAAATTCCACACATCAGAAGTAGGCATATTTCAATTTACATATGATGCAAAGTTTACTCCATAGCTTAATCATATATATATATTCGAAAGAAACAAGCAGTGACACTAACCTTTATCCTCTCCAGCAATATTTATACCATTCAATCAAACCACTTGGATTACATCCCGCCGTTCTACCACGCTTCATCCCGCCTTCGTTGTGCCGTTTGGCGCGAAAAACGCCAAAAGGCCAACGAAATAATTTATACAGCCCAAAAATGGTTTAAAATTTTGATATAAATCTATTGATGTTTTTTGATGAGGATTTAATTTTAATACATTTAGAAAATAAGAATAAATTAATTTGACAAATATATTGTTTCCTAACAATATATAATCACAGGTCTTCTCCACCCTACGTGACATTGCCGAAATAATCCTTCCTGCTATCGCACAACTAAAAGCCATTAAACCTAAGAATTGAATTGAATATGTGTTTTGACAGCGCTTTTTTGCTAATGTTGAAATTTTACTACAACTGCATTTTGACAAATAAATGAATTTTGAAATGGCGAATGGGTACCTAGACAATGTACTCGTATAATCAAATAATATATTTATGTAACGTATTATCATCATAAAAATAATCTCATTCCTATTAAACAAAAGCTGTCGTTTTTAGGGTTCCGTACCTTAAAAGGAAAAACGGAACCCTTATAGGATCACTTTGTTGTCCGTCTGTCTGTCTGTCTGTCTGTCTGTCTGTCTGTCTGTCGGGATGTCAACCCTTTTTTCTCAGAAATGCATAGACGTATCATGTTGAAATTAATATCATATACTCAAGTCTACGATGACATGCGGCCGTGAAAATATTAAAGTTCTAAGTCAACGCAATCAAAAGTTAATGGAAAATATGTCGTATATTTTGACCATTTTAGCGTTTTCGCAAGGGAATCAAAACCTATAGGGTACTTCCCATTGACCAAGCATTATGAAATTTGGCCAGGAGCAAGGTCCTTTAGTATACATAAAGGTAAAAATCCGAAAACTGTAAATTTCTGTTCGTGTGACTGTCAGTCTGTACGTGTGTTTTTCAACCTTTTTCTCAGGAACGCGTAAATGTATCAAGTTGTAAATTGATCAAGCGGAAAATATATTAATCTTAGAATTAAAATTATAATTATGTACTTGAAACAACTTAACATAGAAGTTGAACATGGTCAAAAAAACAATTTTACAAACACTGAGAAGAAATTTGTATCAATACGAAAACATTAAAAAGCAGCAAACCTTTATAAACAACGCAATGCAATCTATATATCGCAGCTGACAAAATGATAGCGCGATGTAGCGTACAGCTAATGCCATCTATTACATTACATTATGACATTAACTGTGATATAAATCTGCTCGAATAATAATTTTTTTTATTTTAATTATTATTTAAACGCGCTAAAAATAATAAAATAAACTTTTCTTTTAAAAGTTTTATCGTCATTATGTAATTAACATTCAATATAAGAGCTTCACGCGATTTGTTTTAAGTACTCGTATTGCTTAGTACGAAAATTTTAAAATTAAATTCAAACAGATCGAGTTATTTAATTTACTTCTTTATCTACACATATTAGTCTTCTGGTTATTAGTAATATAATTAGTTATTTATAAATAAACAATTAGTTTTGTTCGAATTAAGGACTACTTATTTTCGTCTTGGCAACACTAATATACATTTTGATATTTTGATTGATAATGTAAATCTAAATATTTTACGAACGTAGTGCAGGGGTAGTGGAGTGTAGTAAAATATAAATAAAAATAAAACGAGAATAAAATATAATATAATTATGTTGTTAATGTCAAAGTCAACAAGTTAGGTCATTGAAATTGTCACGAGATGGCGCTGGGTGTATCCTGAATCGCGCTATAACTTTGCTTTTTTGAAAGTATAAGGTGTATTAGTACTTAAAATAAAGTTTTGTCTTTCCATGGATTGCATCCATGATTGTGTTTTAAATACAAGTGCTCCTAAGTAGTTTCAAAATAGTTTTTGGGACGTGATCCATATTTACATAATATTTGATTATATTTAAGCGACTTCTAAAAAAGGAGTGTTTTCAATTCGACCTTGTATTAAATTTTTTTTTATGTTTGTTCGCCGATTACGCCGCCATTTGTGTACCGATTTTCAAAAATTTTCTTTTGTTTGAAAAGGTATACTTCCAAGGTGGTCCCATTGTCTTCATGTCAGGATCAGATGATGAGATCCTGGAGAAATTGAGGGAACTCCTCAAATATTATAGGCAAGCCTATACCGAACAAATCATAAACTAGACCGTTTACAGTCAGCAGTACTGTATCAATGTCAGTTCAGTCTAAAAGCATATAAGTAGAATAGTTATTAAGCAACTTTAAATCGTTATAGATCCTATACGGTAATTCTGATTGAAAAACGATATGAGAAACCTAAAAATGATTTTTTAATATCTATTCAACGATACCGCACTTGACATACTTAGTTTGTCGATTTTCCTTTTTCATATTATGGCGTCCAAAATCGATCATTTTGATGTTTTCAAGTTTTTAATTTTTTCTATGACATTCGCGCCGTGATGAAGACTCAAACGGCATACCACTTGTCAAAATTGGCTCACGCGTTCGGTCTAAATAGTGCCACATTGTTGCAAACCTACATAATTATATACATATATTTGTATAGGCTGATAAACACAATATCCTCCTTTGTGTAGCGCATTCGGATAAAAATGACAACCGTTGTATGGCGATGCGGTATCAAGACAACATATATTCAAAGGGTAAGCTTAGCAGTATCCGAATATGTCTGGCCATTATAATATTCGATTTTCAGTAATTTCGTATAATATATCAGTATTCGGCTAAATCTTCGAGTCGTATATCTGATTTAATGGATTGCCAATCATTACGACGCTGACGTCTATTTTCTAAAATAGCGGTGTAGAAAAATTTGTTCCCCAAATATTTCTCGACACGATTAGCGTGTAAACCACCACAGAAGTTGAGGACACGACTATTGTGCCATCAACCACGTATATCTATAAAAAATATATCCTATACGTTTAATTAATCCCCAACCTAAATAGAGGGCTGTTATAAGTTTGACGTGTGTGTGTGATTTTATTAAAGCTGATGTCAAAAATTTAAAAGTCAGAAGGGTAGCACAACGTAAACAGGCATAATAATACGGGGCCGTAATTTTAGGAAACTAAAGGATAACCTTGACCCGATTTCATCCGATGCTGTAGCATCACCTGGAATCGGGTGAATACACAACTTTACGTTAACTTATGTTGGCAACACCGTATTAAAAACAAGGAGTTGAGCGTTTTGCAGCGCGTTGGTCGATAGGGAAGAGCGCCATCTACCAGGGAAGATAAAAAAAAAAGAAAAAAGGGGACTGCATTGTAGTGAGATTTGACTTGATAAAATAAACTCCGTTGAAGTCTGTTAAAAATAATTGAGATAGGTCAGGATTTTATTTAACACTTACAGCATAAGTATCGTGTTGGGACTCATTGAAAATAATTGAAATGGTCTCATAGAGAAGATGTCGTTTTTTTTTCATTTGAAATTTTATCTTCTTCACTTTTACTTTAGTCTTTAACAAGTTCAGGTGAGATTAATCCTCGTATTATGGTATGATATGAGTTTGGGTCCTATTAATAGGTAATATAAAAGAAAAAAAAAATACTGCTTAAGAAATTTAATGAAATAATTGTTCTAGTTACATTTTATACACAATTATTTTACAATACATAAGGATATTTTGTTTTAAGGAAACCTTAATCTATTGGGATTAACTATAAATTACATAAAATTGAAATATGACATATTTTCTTCTCTTATCTACCTCTATTCCTATTATTGCAAGGATTTATTTACACTTGTAACTTAC
The DNA here is from genome assembly GCA_037950945.1 of Hypolimnas misippus. NCBI lineage: Eukaryota > Metazoa > Arthropoda > Insecta > Lepidoptera > Nymphalidae > Hypolimnas > Hypolimnas misippus. The sequence continues at coordinate 8,125,368 of JBBEEQ010000024.1, forward strand.
TGAATATACAATGAAACAAGTAATACGTATTTTAAACTAGTATCAGATGTTCTGAATATAAAGGAAATTTTGGTCCAGCTATATCCTATGCTAAGCACAACTTCTAAGGAATAAATTTGTATTGCTATCATGAATACATTTTATGAATATCTAATGTGTTAAAGTAGGTAATACGTCATTTTATCTTTTCTTACCTACATACTCTATCATTCATGACCACTCTCATCACATCCTATTTTTTTTAAATCAACACTTAATTATATAAATTTTAATAAAAGATTCTCATTTAGATTGTTTCACATTATAAGTTCATATCATTCAAATTCAATGCGTAATTACGTTTTTTTGAGCTTACTGTTCTAAAATTTTAAACTTATATCTCCAAAAAGTATTTAAGGCGAAACATAGTTAAATATTAACCAATGAATATACATAATTATTGTATTATCGATACTTGTTTTTACTAAATAGATCCTATTAATACTATACATAAATCACTTAAGGTTATCCTTCAGATGGAAATGTTTTTAGTATTTTCCACCTCTTCATTAAGCATAAATATGTAGATGCAAAAGTACATGAGGACACTCAATGACAGATACTGAGATTATAATAAAATACATAAGACACAGATTATCTTCATCACTAATATACTGTAATTTAGTGAATTTATTTATAAAAAATAATATCAATAAATTAAAAAAAATATATACGACAAATTTTTCACATTCATTTCATGTTGGAAATGGTTACTTTTCAAGGCACTCAAAAGCTTTTGAAATCAAAGATGCAAACTTGTGTTGCATTTGGTGCATTGTTGAATCATGGCTGAAGATGTGATTCTCAATATAAATTAGGAATCATATCTTTAACAATGATCTAGAACAAATTTTTTAATATATTCATATTTAATAATGACTCAATAAATAACCATAACAAGGCAAAGTATTATACTAATAACTTTATTATTCTTAAATTTTGTAGCTTACTGTACATGTTGATATGTTATGAATGGTTATGATTTCACTTTACAGCAGAAAAATTTTGCATTTGATTATTGGTGTTTGAAGCGACCCATGAGCTGAAGACATCTCTGAAAGAAAAAGGCAAATCTTAAATGTTTTATTTTCCTTAGTGGCAATGATGAATTGTATGCTAAATTACTCATTTCAATTACCTGCAATGACTAACAACACATTCATTGGAGCAATATTCGTCTTCCCATTCACTATTGGAAATAGCAGGATTAGTGCAGCCCTGGCGTATACATGATGGTGTACTCCCGTTTTCATTTTGCTGAGATAATAAACATTTAATTAAATATACTACTATTTAAATTGAGTTTAGGTGCAGAAGTAATATCTTTCTTGCTATTTAATTTCTTATGAGGTGTGGTTTATTTTTTAAGTTTCATCCATTTGAAAGATAATAAAAAAGTTAATAACAAGTAATTGTGGGGCAATCAAATTACGACATTTAGTTTTGCTGTTATTTCATTAATCGCACCATTATGACCAATATTACGTTGAAGTTTTGCATGATTGTCTTCATATTATATTTTTCTCAAACGCATTTCCTTTCATTAAAAATGATAATCATTACAAAAAGGCAAAAATGTTCAAGAAAGTTTATTTGTGTGTATTTTAAAGTACTAAAATGTGCATACATTTTTATTTAATTGAATATTAAACTTTTTAACTTAAGTGTTTTTACTAAGAAATACCTCTGGAGACTGATGTGGCATTCCAGAATTTGAATTTGCATTGCTATTAGGAGACTGTTCAGTTTTTAATCCAGGGTTCTGACTTTGTGGTTGGCTTTGTTGTAATGATTGCTGCTGTTGTTGCTGATGGTGCTGTGCCTGCTGCTGCTGGCTCTGCTGCTGCTGTGGCTGTTGCTGGTGTTGAAGAGGTTGCTGGGCTTGTTGTTGATGTTGAAGAGATGGTTGGGCTTGTTGTTGGTGTTGAAGAGGTTGCTGAGCTTGTTGCTGATGTTGCAATTGTGGTTGTTGTTGGTGTTGATTAGATTGTTGTTGCTGATATTGCTGTACTTGGTGCGCTTGTTGCATCTGTTTATTATTGTATTTTGATTTATAAAGTTTATTAAAATATAGTGATATTGCCCTGCAATAATATGAAATCTCATCATTACAATTAACGAATCCATATTCATTTCAAACAACTCTTTGTTCCCATAACTTGTTAAAAATGTATACGAAACAATAAATACATACAATCAAACTTTATAACAAATATTTCTACGAGGTAATATCCCAAATGGGTAATAGATATTTATATGAGGATGACACACCAGGCATGACTTTTAACAGCCTCCTGATATATCAGACAGCTGTATAGTATATAATAATAATAATTATTATTATAACAAATACTATTAATTTTATACCTGTTGTGTATGGTGGTATTGCATAGCAGCATGCACTGATTGCACTGGTGGCGATTGCGATGGAACTTGTCTATATCCTGGGGATGAAAGTCCAGAGTTTGCAGCATAATTTGGAGATTGGGCAGGCTGGTAGTTTCTTGGTGATTGTGTCATGTTAGGTGGACATGTTTGAGAAGAGTTTGTAGGAGTCACTTGATAGCCCTGCGGAGATTGTCCTGGAACACCCTATTAAAAAAAAACAAAAGTTTATTGTACTGTATAGTAACAGTTGGTATAGGTCTTACTATGTAAAGACTTCCATTGCCATTAAGGGCAGGACCTTAACCTGCCATGTTGATCAGTGTCAAGAAATTGTGATGTGGCATATACATCACAATTTCTTGACACTGTTTTCCGACATCACTAATACATTATGAATTAAAAAATAAATTTAATACTTGGAAACTTAGCAGTGCTGGCCAGGCTTTGCACTTGTGATCATTAATTCACATCAGGTAAGAAACTAAATAATAAGCCTAACTTTCTCCCCTATTTCCTTCCATCTCTCATTCCTTCACTGGTGTAAGTCATATGCTGTTCATAGGTGGTGGTGACCACTTAAGATCAAGTGCCCATCCTGCTTGTTTGTAAGCTATATTTATACTATAAAATAATATTAAAACTAATAGTATATACTGATTGATGCTTACTTGATATGTTTGGGGATTATGTCCCATATTTGCTTGATAACCTTGTGGCGATGGTTGTGCATTTGGAGGATATCCTTGAGGTGGGGCTCCAGTATAAGTAGGTGGTGGCTGACCCCCAGGAAAAGTCTGAGGTGAGTAGCCTTGTGGAGTCGTATTCGGCGCATATCCTTGAGGAGAGTGTCCATTGCCATATTGTTGGCCTTGATAGTATGTACTATAGTTAGCATTCGCATTACTGTGATTATACATTATTTGGTTTTCTTGTTCCCCACCCTGCAATAAAAAAATGTTAAGCTTTATGATTTTATTTTAAATTTTTTTGTTGTAATAATAAATGTTTTTTTTATTGTATGTTTAATTTGTAAACTAATCTCGCTCTGCTTATTCAACTATTACACTATGAACCAAATCAAGTGAAAACACAAAGAAATAATTTAATTCATAATATTCACAAGTAACAAACTATTTACGTATTTTCAGTTTTATTTAAAGGCTTTCGAAAGCTTACCGGTTTAGAAACGCGTGGAAGTATAATGGCTTCGCTTATTTTTACTTAAAATTACTTTCTTTATACAACAGCGAAAATTTGGATCACAAAATATCGAAATATTAATATTGTTAAAATGATGACATTTATTTCGAAAATACAAACGCGAAACAAATTTAAGACAAGAGTAAAACACAATAGAATACAGATTGAACAGAGAGCAGTCAATGCAATGACGCCTTCTTAGTCGGAGTGGCCAGTTTAAAAAATATAGCGCAGTCGCAGTAGGAACGTTCCGTTCAAAGCGCGATATAGAAAGGTGGGTTTACATTCTCGGCGAGACCTTGAATGTTACGAGAGTGTAGTTTGAATAATCTTGTAAGTATATACATTCTATACAGATTTTATAAGGATAAACGTTATATTTTAAAATAACGATTACTCATTTAGTAAAAGTTAATGAAACACGTCTTTATGGAGAAAATTGTATAATTTATTACGCATTAGCAATGGAGTCAAATCGTATTTCTTGTTCGATATTTTTTTATTTTCTGTAAATTGTAATTTAGGAATTAATCCCGTACGTATGAGTATACAGAACCTTTGGGCCACAACAGGTTAATTTGCGCTTTACCGGTATTTTAAGATACAGAACTTCACTTTTTTATGAAAGTTTTATTCGTTTAATTTTAATTATTAGCACTCTGTATTTTAAAACCAAAATTAAAATGGACAAACATATGCCTACAGTCATATGCTGAGTAGCTACTTTTATTTACTGATATTTATTGTGTACAGTGTAAACCATTGATATACATATTCAGTATGTAGATGCTCATGTAGGTGCTTTTTTCCCTCGATAAATTTATCTCGCGGATTATTGGTCCTTCGAGTATTTTTTACCATATGCGCGGGTGGGTTAAAGTGCGGAATTAAGGCCATGAATAGCACTGTAATTGACTTTAGCGTGTGGAACAGTGACTGTAGAATTCTTTTTTATTTGAAAAGGTATACTGTCTTATTGATACTGTAGAATTTTCATCGAAACCGGTTCAGTGGCTTGGTTTTCAAATTGAAATAACTGCAAGAAGTGTGTAGTTATTAACCATTTAAGACCTATTTTTAAAAAGTGTAAATGAGTCAATAATAATTACTTTTTTTAAAATTATTTGTTAATTCCTGGCATTTATAACTATGCTCGATTCACGAGAGGTGATGAGATTCAAATTCAGAACAACATAATAACTTAAGGCATTTTAGCGTAGTTGAAGTAGAAGGTAGGACTTCAAAGGCTTTTAAAGTTTGCCGGTTTTATGTTGAAAATATTTTTAAAGTACAATTTACTTATTTATTTTTTTTTATGTGAAAGAGATAGCTCTATCGTAAATTAGATCACCTTTAATTTTATCCGTGTAATTAAATATTTTGTTATAACAAGTTGGCCTTTTTATATTAAAAATTACTTTTGTATGTTCTTTGTTAAGAATAACAAATTTAATTTTAAATATTTTCAATATTAAAACTTACTGAAAAATGCTTTATGCTTAAAATAATTATATATTTTTCACACACAATAACATTATCGGATGGTGCAATAGCGAAGGTGCTTTTTTTGAAAATCAGCGGGTTCGATTCCTGGCTAGGGATTATTTTTTAAAACTAATGATGCATTTTTAGTTTGTATCAAAATCAATCCCCAGGGTCTTTTAATTATTTTTGTTATTCTTTGTTCTTTCGGATTTGGCTTACCACGCCCAGTTAAAAAACTCACTCTGTATATTAGTTACTTATTTGAAATACCATTTTTCCGAGGGCTAGAAAAAACTGTTTTTCATATAGTTATATCGTTGCCGGCGCCCGATACCTCGATTGAGGTTATTTTAGATATACTCTGCCATTTTTGTTATACTTATCTTTTCTCTGTCAGTTGAAGAAAAATCTATATAATTAAAAATTTGTTTGCATATTTGTCCACTATGCGTTCCAAAACCTCTGATCGGATTTTGATGGTGCTTTGGTATTTTGGGTCAGCGTCCCACGAGGGATTTTGGTCCAAAAAATACATGTCATGCATCCTGTAGTCTACGCAATTGAAGTCGCCGGCACTAATACCACGTAATATTCATACAACATTACTAAGCGTTTCTTGTATATTTAATATTTATTTTGTATAATAATATATCATAAAAAGTTTATTTGTTGCAATATTCTAATTTTCGAGTCAACCAAAATCTGGCGAATGCGTCGCTCGCGATTAGCCTGCACGCTGCACGCGTTCAGATACTGCAAATATTTGTTGTGCCTCTTTAGCGCAACTTTTGCGAGGCTTGCAAAGAGAACGCGCGCATACAGTTCCGTTCGCTTTCATACCGTGAGTCTAAATCGTAAATTAGTTTGCATATGACGAAATGTGACACCATTAATGTTGCAGTTTATAATTACTGCAGTATCCACTTTTCATATATTGACAAAAGAGAAAAGAAAGAAAGACGATGTTTGCCGGTTGGTTTCGGTTTTTAGTGATAAATGACTGGGTATAGTCCGCGGGCGTATGGCACGTAGTTTGAGTCCGAATGGCGCAGGATCGGCGCGTGAACATGACAGCGGCACGGCGGGCGGTTCGCGAGCAGTATATTCGACAGATTTGGATGGACCCTTAAGACCTGGCATTCCCATTAAAAAGATGTTTTCATGGTCTTACCTTGGATACTAAGCTAGCTCGGTATGCTGCCAATGCTTTCAGGTATTCTTTCTTGGCTACTTCTGTTTTTTGTTTGTAAACCTAATAAAAATTATTAATATTACTTTTACAAATTTTAAAAATGATTCAGGAGATTCATGATATTTTATATAATAACTTACACTTTTATGTTCTGAATCTAAACCATCCCACATAGATGCAACAATTTTAGAAACTTCACCAAAACTTGCATTTGGATTTTGTCCTTTAATAGCTGCTTGTGTGTCTCGAAAAAACAAAGCATATGCTGATACAGGTCTGTGAAAATTATATATTTTTTTTAATTTTTGTAATTTAGTACAAAATATATATTTTTTTTTTGATATTTCGAAACATACTTTTGTGGTTCATTTGGGTCCCTCTTTTTTTTCTTTTTCTGTACTTTTGGCTTTTTCTGCATTTGTCCACGAGTTACCCCATTTTCCATCGGCTCTGGTGATGATCGCTTAACACCCATGTTGCTAACACCCATCTACACAAACAAAAGCATGTTAAAATTGAGTAGTTATTTCTTTATTATTTCTTTTTGCAAATAGTTCATTGGCACTACATGTATACTAAGAACTTTATTTTGTATAAACAAATCTATTATCTTATTAGTATAAAATTTTCCTATACCTGATGAAGCGTAGTTTGTTGCTGCCGGCTCGCTGAGCAATAATGGATAGGCAGAAGGCTTTCCGCATCACCAGGCAACTACCAACAAACAACGAATTTATTAGAATTTTTAAAATAAAATTTATTAAAAATTATTAAAAGTGATAAATTAATATGAAATGTATATGCCAATGAACTACTTATGATAAATATAAATGAGTAACACATATAAAAGTATAACTATGAAATTTTTAACAAAATAAAGTAATTATCAAGAATCAATAACATAAGCACATTCTTTATAAGGTCAATTACATTTTGTGTAGTGTACTGTCTTGTGTAATATTTAACAATTTTAATAATATATAGAATTATATTAAAAAAAAATCTACAATGTTAGATAAATTATCCTTTTCTTATTATTTACTTGGGAGTGATGTGAAGGCACACTATCGTCAGAATCATCACTTGTGGTGCCGGGTGGTGAGGCTCTCTGTGGAGAACCATAGACTGGTCCAGGCTGGGTTGGTGTACTAGGTGTTGGTGGGCCGCTCATAACTTGAGTTGGTTGCAGCATAAGCAATTGTTGTTGACCACCAGGCTGTTGCTGGATCATATAATTACCTGCTGGGGCTGCAGCGTTACTGGAGAAAAAACCCTCTATTTATTATTAAGTTTAAATGTTTATGAATTCAAACTTTTTAAAAACAATATAAATTTTTAACACCTTTTTTTTAAATAAAATATAATAGGAGACTGAGTTAGACTAACATTTGTAACATTCAAGCAAAAATTTGTTTTACAGATTTTTATGTTTGTATTTTTACAACCATAAAAATGATATAGGAATATATATGACATAATACTATTTAAAACAATCTAATTATTTATTTATATTATTGAAAGAAACAATGTTTAAAAATTAAATAAATTTATAAAAAAAATACAATGTACATATAATACAAACAATGTTATTTTTTGCTTGTAATTTTCCCCATATTCTGGTTTTGCATTAACCTTGTTTCATTAAGTTATTGAAATTTGTTTTCGTTTTTATAAGCAATTCTATATTATGTTATATTCTTTATATATACGTTATTTTATATGTATATTATGTTAAAATGAAAATAAAAAGTACCTGTGGGAAGTGACAGGCGTATGTGGTTCTTGTAAGTATAAAGGTTGTTGATATGAAGGAGCACCGCCAGGAGGAGCTAAGCCATCTTGAGCCGGATTCATCATACCAACCTAGGTTAATAATTAAACTTTAGCATTTTTATATTTAACACTTGGAAATTATTTTCATTAAAGAAACTATAAAAATTAAACAGAAAGTAGCAAATAAATAAAAGAAAGTAATAACGTAAGAATAACAATTCCTCTACATTATCATAACTTTACTTAATGATAAGTGACATTGACATATCGTGTCACACAATTTTTTTGATAAAGACAATCAAACACGTGAGCATAGTGTATGAAAAAGGGCGGCAAAATAAAAATATACATTTATCATCTGAATTGATTTTCCAGTAGATCGAATCATGGTCATAGGTACTGCCAATTTTATAAATCGATTTAATAACATTCGATCCTTATCCAATCAAAATCGGCTGCTTATAGGATCGTATGAAAAAACGGTATTTATTAAGCGTCAACCGAAATGTACAGTACGACTATGTGAACCGGTTTTAGTATACCTAGGTAATGTCGGGAAGAGGATCGAAAAATTATAACAAAGTAGTATGCACTGACACCTTAGACCATTAAGCATTGGGATGCACCTTACAAGGTATTTCCCATGCAGCAAATCTTATAATGAAATGATTTAACGCGTTTATAAGAACGACTCAAAAAACGATTTTCAACAATATCAAAATCGTTTTTATTATGTACGGAGCTCCGTAAAAAATCCAATCTGTGCAGTAAGCCATTAAAGATTATTATAGATTCAAAGTTTAAATAAATTATTTAACTGTAATTTTATGCTATTTTGGCCTTATTAACATTTAAACATTTGTTTCTTATTTTAGACCTTATTATTTATGCGCAAGATCAGACAGGCACGATAAAATAAAAAAATACCCGCAAGATTGACAATTGTGATTGAAATTGCCTTTTCACACTTGAGAAAAAAAAATTGCATTTCCCTCTATGGAGAGAAAAAAGCGAAAAAAAAATTGGGATTGAAATCGAATCGGCGTGCGTGTATTAATTATAACATTAATAATATATACAATACATATATTATACTAGCTTCCGCCCGTGACTTCGTCCGCGTGGAATAGTTACTTTGGGCTAATAATGCATTATTTTAGAACAAATTTGGTTATTTATTTATTTATTTATAAAGGGTTACCAACAAGACACACAATCGTTACATGGATATAAACAAGACAGCATAACACATTTATAAAAAGACGCCTTAATTATAGGTAACACTACATTTATCATATCAACGAAATTTAATATGTAACAAGTGACAGAATAAAATAAAATTAAATTATAGTGAATAAAAAAAAGTTATAGGGAGCTAACCTTAAAAGATAGGCATATGCTATCGCGGACTTTTTTTTAGGACTTTTTAACGGAAACAATTCTGTTATACATGATTTTTGCGAAACTTTAGCCGTTTACGCAGCACACTCAGCGCAATCTTTCTCAATAGGCAAATATCCCTCGATTTTGAAACATTCATCATTGAACCTTCGCTTCTTTTGGTCTTAGCGTAATAATAATATATAGCCTATAGCCTTCCTCGATAAATGGGCTATCTAACACTAAAACAATTTTTCAAATCGGACCAGTAGTTCCGGAGATTAGCGCGTTCAAATCAAACAAACTCTTCAGCTTTGTAATATTAGTATAGATGTTTTGTAAATCTAATGCTCGAGTATATTTTTTATGTCGAGCTCGCACATGGTACAGTTGAGTAAAAAAGCATTTAAATTTTGATTATTAAATACTAGCTGCCCTTATTTAAAATAACCTGTAACCTTCTTCAATAAACTGGCTAACAAACGCAATTTTTTTGTTCAAATTGGTCTAGTAGGTTCAGTGTCCTCTTTCGGAGTCTATTCCATTTTTTTAAAATATTTGTGTCGATTTTCAGCTTATATAAATCATTTAATAAGATATTTGGCTTTAGTTGATTTATTTGGTAAATAAAAACATCTCGGAACGAAAATTAGTAATCTTTAATCATTACTTTAATAATGAGGAAAATAGCCACAAATAGTCAAAAACAAAGAAGGAATAAAGAAAAAACAGGAAGGCTTCTTGAAGAAGTTGAAAATAGACGAATAGTAGACGTATAGACGAATAGATATTACCCTGCATGCAAAAACGACTGGAACTACAGTCTTCGAAGAGGACACTATATAATATACTAGTTATGCTCCTCGGTTTCACCCGCGTTATTTGAGAATAAATTATATTTAGATAATATTTATCTTCCCTGCTTGAATCGGATTTTATTCACTATTTCATTGGTTTCGAATTTGTTTCACGTTACCCTCTTTTTTATTTATTAATATATTTAGGTAGTAAAGCCTAAGCCTAAATATATTATTCCTTATAACTTAATCTATCTGTAAAATCGTTCCCACCATTTCAGAGATTAGTAGGACAAACAGATAGCCATAAATTTTAAAAATTGTGTCATCAAAAGATGTAAGTAACGTTTTATATGCTTTTAGTTAAATTACATACAAAATGTAAAGGGAAAAATTAAAGATTGTTGAATTGAATTGAAATATGAGGAATGTACTTCTAATATTATAAATATAAATATATATAAATTATTAAATGCAACGATGTTTAACACGTTTACTTTATTATTACGCATGATTAGGCTTTATCGCTATAAACATATGATTGGGCTTAGGGTTAAAAAGTTGCGTTATTAAGTATTTTTATTAGTCGTGTTTTAATTTTTGCTCTTTTTCATTTTAATTTAAATACCGATATTATTTTATAAATATAGACACGCAACGTTCATACTATTATCTTAGTTTTATACTATTTTAAATAGGCAACTATACCTAGCATTTTCCCCGGTTATACCAGGGTGTGCTTTGTATTCTAGTCCAGATATTGACAAGTTATTGATTTTTACACAGAGCAATTGTCATCTGATCCCCGTAACCCCTGAAGGTAAGCCAGTAACCATTTCACTAGAATAATTTCCCTACTAAGGGTCAGAATCATTATGGTGATTGTTATAACAACCGGAACCGACGGCTTTACGTGCTCTACGAGGCACGGTGGGGAGTCCAACAAGGACAAATACCCAGAACTAGAAACAAATATTTATACTAAGACAAATATATGTCCCGAGCGGGGATCGAACCCCTAATCGTCGATGTTAGAGGTACCGATCTCTTTGGTAAGTTTTATTAAAATACAAAACAGTTCTGTTTGAGCAATAAATAAGTGTGTTATATTTGATGTAAATAAAGATTTTGTATTAAGTTTTGACCACATTTTACACAAATATATGTAGGTTATACGAAGTTCGCCGGGCCATCTAGTTTTGTATAAAATTCGGCTTAAGGAACCACATTGCGGAATTTTATATGGTTCTTTTTTATCAAAAATATATATTAATATTATATAAAATTATTGTGTAACGAAATGTATAAGTCCGTATTAAGAAGAAATATGCTATATTAAAAAAAAGTATTATTTTAAAATGGATTCGACTATGATATGAAAGTGGTATTATTAGAATGAAGAACTGAATATTATCAATAAAGTTTTATGGTTGTACTAGATACGTAATGCATTGCATTATTGCATCTATTTTTAAAATAGTTTTAAGAATAGTCTAAAATAACTTCGAGACCACCGCCTACTTAACGGAATTTATTAAAAGGCAATTTCATTTCAATAAAAGCAATCTAAAAAGTAGGGCAGATGATCGAGGACGCATTTCGTAAAAGTAATACTCAGTTTAAAATATTACAACAAGAAAATGATTTGTCTGTGAAACTATATCTATATTCACATTATTTTCTATATTGTTCTAATAATAATTATGGTATTGGCACGTGTTTAAACTATTCTCTTGTTGATAAAAATGGCGTAAAAAATCAAATAGAAAAAAAAATCTTTTGTTATGATACATCTTTTTTTATTAAGCCCACGTCCCAAACAGACGGGTTTTATAAGTTTGATGTTAGTATCTGTGTGTCAGTGCGTGGCATCGTATATATATGTACGCATGCAATTTTTATGTTTTTTTGTTTGTTTGGAAGCTGATCAAATCGGGACGGTTATTAGTTGCCTGATCTGTTTTGGCCTATCAAGGTAATCAGCTCTTTCCTAGTTGTTGAAGAAGCTGGGCAACTTATTGTGGTCTGACTCAAAGTTTAACTATACTGTGAATGCTATTAAATAAATAGTTAGAGGGGGGGTCACTAATAATAAAATATATAGAGAAAATTATACAATTATTACACAATTTACAAAACAAATGAAAGTTTTCTATTTTTATTTGCAAAACCGAGTGATAATATTTAAAATGTCTTAGCATGGGCGTAGTCAGAATTACTTTTAGAGGGGAGACTTACGTTCGTTATAGATTTTGAAACTGTCTAACTGATGTACTCCAATTCGGTTTTATAAGAAGAGCAATAATACGAGTGGTTTTAGACTACTAAAATGGATGTTACACTCTAAATATCATTAAATATATAATGATATATCTAATGATGTTTAGGGTTTAAGAAATTTGAATGAAATTGGGTAATTTGATAAATTTTTATAATATTTATCAGCCTATGGTCAGAAAATGGTTATTTATATTCATGTAATTTTTGTGTATTCTATTTCATTAAAACAATAAAAATAAGTTTGCGTATCCACAAAGGTCAACAAAAACCTATACTAGATTGGTGATAAAGTAAATGTCATCATATTTTTATTAAAATTTTTAAGTGTGCAAAATCAATTTCTAAATAAAATGATTTAATTTTCAGGGCTCTATGTAATTTAAAATTTAATCATTGTATGCACTGCACTTCTGGTGGTAATTTTCAACAAGATAGTCACAAAGAACCACTTTTCAGTCTGTTTAAACTACGATAACGACGCGGGCGGAATACGCTTAAGGTAAAAAACTTTGAATAAAAAGAATTTAGCGTATCTAAACAAATACAGATAAGTAAAATTACTACACCCGAACTAAAGTCTTTTACTAAATGGGTTATAAGAGCGTGCGGTGAATATAACTTGAATATAACCTGTGCGAAGTCGAGGCAGGTAGTTAGTTATAAACAATTAAGCTAACCTGGGGCGCAGAGTGATGTAGTTGAGAGTATTGTATGTGTGCGTTTTGGCCTCCACCACTTGTAGCATGCTGTCCGTGGATCAAGGGTATATCAAACTCTTCGTCTCCGAAAGATGGCGTATGAAAAGTCTGAAACAATAACTTTAGTTTAGTTTTGACTAATGACTAATCTTTAGTACGAAACAATAATATGTAAAAAGAAATACAAATAAAAGTTTTTGATCATGTTTCTTCCTTCCTCTCTTGAACGAAACCGGTCAAGTGCGAGTCGAAGTTGTGCAATAAATCTAACTCCATTTCCAGACATTTTTGCGTTTAGCCCGTTACCCTTCGCAGTTTCTCATGAGAGATAAATACATGTTAATGCAAAAAACTATACATTAGAATTTAGGAATAAAAAGCAATAAATTCTGATTCTACATTCTGACAATTGAATTTATATAAGGCAAGAATTACACTTATAAGTTTTTCTCTCAGACTTCTATAAAGATTTATATAATTAAGTTAATTCTCATAGCTTTACACCTGAAAGAATTTACCTACTGTCAGTGTCATTTTTATGATATAGCTTTCATAACTACTCACGACGTTGCTATTAAGTTACAAAGTTGTTTTATATAGCTCTCGAGAATAAAATTTACAATTGTAATTTTCGCCTAACGCCGGTTGGTGTAGCTTCCATAACCAACAAGTCTAAGTCGAGTGCACTACATGTTAGCGTTAGCGAATAATTTTAATGGCGGATTTTTGAAAAGCATTTTACTTGCATATTTTATGTGTATGTTACATACACACTATGTCTGTTTGAGTGGAATCTTGCATCTCAATTTTGAAACAGATCATGATTTGCTATTCTTTAACGAATTGAGTTCAAATTTTGTAAACACGTTTAGTTTGGCCGAAAAATTATTGTTAATTCATTCCTACAATATGAATTTAAAATGAAAGGGCTTGATGAGAAGAACTTGAAAAAAAGTGACGTCACTTTAAATCCAATATGGCTAACTTCTAAAAATGGCGGACTAAGTTTTTTATGTTTAGCTACAATATTTATATTAGATGAAAGGACTTGTTGAGAATACGACCGCGAGTTAAAAAAAATTGATAATGGTAAACGCCATTTCTCTAATCCGTCTCCAATTTTGTTATACTAACAATCCCCTATATTAAGATTTATAAAATGGAATAGATAACAATGTACAAATATTGGCAGCCATAACTAAAAAATTAAATTAATTTAAAAGTTAAAATAATGTATTAAAAACATTTATATTATATAAAAGCTTGACGCGAGATTTACCTGGTACATAAACAAATAAATTAAACAAGTTGATCTGTATGATTTTAAATTTAATTTTTTTAAACTAATACTTAAACTATGTGTCCAGCTTTTATATCATATAAATCGTATAATATAAAGTTATAAGTTGATAGTAAAAGTTTTAAATGAAAAGTTTGTTTTATTATTTTTAGCAATTAAATAAAAGCTTGTTTAGCTGTAGTCTGCAGTGCCCCTGAAGAACGAAAGTTTTTACTTTAAATTTGGAAACTTACTGTTTGTATTTAACAGCAGACACTAACTCAGGTAGAAAATTCCTTCGCGGTGGACTTTAATTATTGCACATCACTATTACGTAGACATACGGGCTTTAACGCCTTAAAAATAAGATTGGGCTTCTAGGGTTAAATAATAGAGATGCCGCGAATACTTATTTGGCCGAATACAGAATATTCGGCGACGCTCTTGGCCGAAGCGCTGAATAGTACTTTCCGCGGCACTTAATAATTTCTGAGGGTGATAAGTCACAACTCGTCAATTAGTTTAAACTTGCATCGCTGAAGTAGTATGCGCGGGTTGGTTTGTTTTATTTGTGATTAAGTCCCGGTCGTGTCACTATAACGTTTGTTGATTGTTAGTGCAGACCTTATAGGTATATATACAGAATCGATAAATGGTGAAATAATGTTTTTTTTTTCATCATAACTTATCGATTCATACAATAAAACCATGAAAAGGATATTTTATTACCAAATTATTGTTTTATTGGCCTCATCCAAGCCATTGAATTTAGGTAAAGTTTCCAAAATAATGATATCATTACCAAAACTCATCTTTTGACCGAGGTAGTTGTTAGCTCTTGGGTTGGGTTGGGTTGAGTTGACCCCCAAATTTTTTTTGAGAGTTCATTAAAAAGTTTCACTCCAAACAGATTTGTTTACTTGGAAGACATTCTTATTCAGTTATTTTGATTGTTTTAGTTTGTTATTTACACATGTAGTTTAAATGAACCCAGTTTTCTAAAAATGCTCTAATTTACGAGGTAAAACCTTTATTTATGTTATGTTGTTTATAAATAAACGCATCACACTCAACGGCCCCCATTAGGATCTCGTGATCCTGTATCGGGGCCCGGAGGTCATTCTTTAAATCACTCAAGTAGGTACGATGAAGAAGTTACAATCATTCAAGTTTAACAATAGGGTATTTTACTCTATATGAGAAAAATCTAAAATATATATTATTGAGTTAGCTATTAAAAAAGCAGTCTGTAAGTGTTCGTTTTAATTTATAAAATAACACAATAAATTTTAAAATTCAATTCAAAGTTTTTAGTTTTTAGGGTTCCGTACCTTAAAAGGAAAAACGGAACCCTTATAGGATCACTTTGTTGTCCGTCTGTCTGTCTGTCTGTCTGTCGGGATGTCAACCCTTTTTTCTCAGAAATGCATAGACGTATCATGTTGAAATTAATATCATATACTCAAGTCTACGATGACATGCGGCCGTGAAAATATTCAAGTTCTAAGTCAACGCAATCAAAAGATAATGGAAAATATGTCGTATATTTTGACCATTTTAGCGTTTTCGCAAGGGAATCAAAACCTATAGGGTACTTCCCATTGACCTAGCACGATGAAATTTGGCAAGAAGTAAGATCTTATGGTACAAATAAAGGAAAAAATCTGAAAACTGTAAATTTTTGTATGTATGTTTGTCTGTTTGTAAGTTTGTCTTTCAACCTTTTTCTCAGAAACGCGTGAAGGTAACAAATTTTTATCAACGTCAAGTACTCATAGTTGTAATTACTAAGAGCTGTGAAAAAATCAAACTTGTAAGTTAACGCAATCAAAAGATACGGTCATTTATATCACATATTTTAAGTATGATAGCGTTTTTAACGTTTTCGCAAGGGAATCAAAACCTATAGGGTACTTCCCATTGACCAAGCATTATGAAATTTGGCCAGGAGCAAGGTCCTTTAGTATACATAAAGGAAAAAATCCGAAAACTGTAAATTTCTGTTCGTGTGTCTGTCAGTCTGTACGTCTGTCTTTCAACCTTTTTCTCAGGAACGCGTAAATGTATCAAGTTGTAAATTGATCAAGCGGAAAATATATTAATCTTAGAATTAAAATTATATGTACTTGTAACAAATTAACATAGAAGTTGACCATGGTCAAAAAAACAATTTTACAAACACTGAGAAGAAATTTGTATCAATACGAAAACATTAAAAAGCAGCAAACCTTTATAAACAACGCAATGCAATTTATATATCGCAGCTAATAAAATGATAGCGCGATGCAGCGTACAGCTAATGCCATCTATTAAAACATTATGACATTAACTGTGATATAATTCTGCTCGATTAATAAAAATTTTTATTTTAATTATTATTTAAACGCGCTAAAAATTATAAAATAAACTTTTCATTTAAAAGTTTTATCGTCGATTTATAACGTCATTACGTAATTAACATTCAATATAAGAGCTTCACGCGATTTGATTTAAGTACTCGTATTGACTTAGTACGAAAATTTTAAAATTAAATTCAAACAGATCGAGTTATTTAATTTACTTATTTATCTACACATATAAGTCTTCTGGTTATTAGTAATATAATTAGTTATTTATAAATAAACAATTAGTTTTGTTCGAATTAAGGACTAATTATTTTCGTCTTGGCAACACTAATATATATTTCGATATTTTGGTTGATAATGTAAATCTAAATATTTTACGAACGTAGTGCAGGGGTAGTGGAGTGTAGTAGAATATAAATAAAAATAAAACGAGAATAAAATATAATATAATTATGTTGTTAATGTCAAAGTCAACAAGTTAGTTCATTGAAATTGTCAAGAGATGGCGCTAGGTGTATCCTGAATCGCGCTATAACTTTTTTTTTGAAAGTATAAGGTGTATTAGTACTTAAAATAAAATTTTGTGTTTCCATGGATTGCATCCGTGATCGTGTTTTAAATTAAAGTGCTCCTAAGTAGTTTCAAAATAGTTTTTGGGACGCGATCCATATTTACATAATATTTGATTATATTTAAGCGACTTCTAAAAAGGAGTGTTTTCAATTCGACCTTGTATTTAATTTTTTTTTTTTATGTTCGCCGATTACGCCGCCATTTGGGTACCGAATATCAATTTTTTTTTGTTTGAAAAGGTATACTTCCAAGGTGGTCCCATTGTCTTCAGGTCAGGATCAGATTATGAGATCCTGGAGAAATTGAGGGAACTCCTCAAATATTATAGGCAAGCGTATACCGATTTAGGTATTTTTGATAGTAACTTATGTTGGAACTGATGATGAAGACCACAAATGGCGTAGATGGGTTAGTCTTATATAGATTTCTATAAGTTTGTACGGAACCCTCGGTGCGCGAGTCCTACTCGCACTTGACCAGTTTTTTTATCTGTGCATTATCATCGTGAAAAGTAACCGCCATGCTATGACGTCATTATGCTCTGTAAACTAAAGTGACAATGAAGTGTCAACCTATGTGTCTTTTAAAACAAATTTGAGTTGAATTGTATTTTAGTTATTTTCGGTTCGATTGTGGCAAAAAGTTTTTTTTGCGAAGACAACCTACTTATTCGTTTAATTATGGAAGGCGGTTTTGTAAAGGGAGACAGTGCAAATTTACCAAGAATAGGCATTTCGATGGTCGGTAAATTTTTCTCATATTTAATTCAGTTGGCACTAGAATCCACAATTTGTCCGGTGTTTTTACACTAGTATTTTTGCATTCCGGAACAGCGCACCAACGATAACGATAACTTGAATTATAGCTCATTTTTCGATAAAAACAATTCAATCGTTTAGTTTCTTCCCATTTAACAATCGTAAATATTGTCAAATTGTTCTATGACAGATACAGTACATTTGTTTACCCATCATTATGACGTCACAACCACAGATCTTTGCAATTTCGAAAATTACGCGCCAAATTTGAAAATAATAAATTTTAAGAGTATTTTTAGGGTACTTAGCGATTGAATAAAAATTTTGAATTTTTTCGTAATGATTTATTAGCACTGTTGCGTCTAATAGAGACAGTTTCAAAAATTTGTGTAATACCCTATTTCAGCTTCATACGTATATAGGAATATTGAAGAAAACTTGTTTTATTACGGTCTTTTAAAATGGATATGAATTAATTAAAAATTTAAAAAATTTAAATATATAATAAGTGTATGAAAGATAATAAAGCAAAAATATGAGGTCGAGTAATTCATATAAATTAATTACTTATTGATTACTATTTTTTGGTAATCCGATATGACTACTAAAATATATCAAAGATCATTCATATAAAACACTATCTGTACGCTCGCGACTTCGTTCGCGTGGAATTCGGTTATATTGCGCTCCCCCTTACATCGCAGTCCCACAGGGACCGTGCATTTTTTCTGGATTAAAAGCTGCTTTTTTCCTTTCGATGTAAAGTACATTCCCTGTAAATATATCGCAATCGGTCCAGTAGTTTTTGTTTATTCGTTATAAACAAAAAACAAAAATACAAATCTTTATAATATTAGTATAGATAAAAGACTCAAAGAGGTTCCAACATTGCATGTTTTAATTTTTTTTATTTTCAAGCGACTTTAAAAAAAGGAGAGTTTCTCAAGTCGTAGTAGTATATTTTTAAAGGAACCGATTTCAAAACCAGACTACGGAACCAGCTTTTGACAAAAATGGAGCAAATCTGAAAGTACTTAGAACGATTTTAATTAAAAAAAAGAATTTTTAAAATCGGTTACGAAATGGACGGAGCTTATACAGGTAACGAACATTAAAAAAGACATACATTATAGACTCTCCGCAAGTCGGCTGATAAGATAATTAAAAAAGTCTTTATTTTGTTGGATAAACGATTGTACTGGCTAATAATAATTAGCGTAACCTAACTAATATAAATGTTAAAGTGACTTCGTTTGTATATTTCGTATGTTAATACGGTTTTAGGGGTCAACAGTTAACCGATCGTCATTAAATTTTTCATACAGCTTGTTACGGGTACAGAAAAGGACATAGCACCTATCATCAAGAAAAAAAGAACTGTATATCAATCAGTAAAGAACTGTAAAACTCGTTGAATGAAAAAATATCCACTAGATAATCGTCGGGCATAACAACGCCTCAGGAAAAAGCGTGTTAGTATAATATTTCAACCAAAAAAGAGGACTAAATATACATTTCCTCGTTTTAACTGTTTAATTTTCGGAACAATACGTATATTTGTTACGTGTTCCAAATTTACCATTTTTTGTGCAACTATAAATCATTACTATATTACCATTTAAAATTGACTTGCGTCACAAGTATTTCAATATAAAGACTTTATATTTTTTCAATAAACTTTATTTTTTTATAAATAATTCAAAAGTGGGGTTTAAATAATTAGCTTTGTGCGTACCAAAAGTATCTCCATACTTGATTAACCTAAATACCTTGGGTTAGTAGAGTAATAAAAATAGTACAGAATAATGTAGGTGAATACGATACCAAAATTATATTTCAAGGAATAGTCAGGAGAGCCTAGTACCATATTTTTACTTTCACTATTACTTTGTTATTTTGGTATAAGTTGGGTTTAACGTAAAATTACGCACGTTAGGGCCAATTTTTGCAAAATCTTTATACTTATTGAAGTTATGGTTGATTGACCATAATCTGTTAACATATCATGAGGCGAAACTCTACAATTTTTCTCTTTAATTTTTTTATGATAATAAGTATAAGGCATTGCTTCAGTAAAAAACAAGGAATTAAACCAACAAGCCATTTTTATTTACTACCAGCAGTTGCTCGAGGTTTCGTCCGCGTAAAGTTGAAAATTTGATAGACGTTATTTAGAAAACTGAAAACATCCCTCAGAAATCAAGTTAAAGTTGTTTTAAACGATTATATATTGTAAATAGCAAAATGCAATATTTAAAACTATTAACAGCTTTTATTATTATTTCTTAAAGTCGATTCGATTTTTTTTATTTAACACTTCTTACTTCTTGTAACGTATCTTTGTACATACAGATAAGGGATGCTTTTTATGTTACATGAAATAAACATGTTATTATTTCTTATAGACAATATTAAAAATTATTTGTTTTATATACATATATACCTAACAGAGAAATTTTGTTCCTTCCGAAGTTTAATACTCCCTAGGGCCTCAATAAGAGATGATTTTGAAATTCTGTAATATATGTATTTAGTTATCTATCATATTCTGTAATATATATATATATATATATATATATATATATATATATATATATATATATATATATATATATATATAAATATATATATATATATATATATATATATATATAGTTATGTTTACGATCCCAGCAAAGCATTTTATATATTATATAGATAATATTGTTCATTACTGTTAAGAACGAATTAAAGACTTTTTACCGTTGTTGACTATTACATTTATGTTAATAATTCCATAATTATTTTCGTGGTATGACTACATATATTCATTCTTTTTTAAGTTAAAGAAACTAGGGCAGTACAGCGATAAAAATATTTACTGAATAAGTTTAAGACAAAGCAGATGAGCTAAGATAGATCGATTGGTTGTAAAATTAACTTATTATATGTAGATGTGCCGACTTATATATTCAGTTTTTTAGTACGAATTTTAATGAGTTCACTAAGATTTGAAGCTTTTGTTTTATTAATCTAATGTAGTAAATAAAAATTCTGTGTTAATTAAATAAAGTCCGTTGACAGACAAACGGACGAACTGGTAAGGCTTAGTAATAGGGTCCCATTAACATCTTTCAGACATGGAACACTGAAAATGACATCTTTTAAAAAGATTGTCCTGACTGACTGCCTGATTCATCAACGCAGGGCCTAAACCACTGGGGATACAAACTTGAAATTTTGGCAGTAGGTGTCTTTTGTGTTTTAAGCATCCACTAGGATTTTCTATGCCTAAGAGGGTGAAAAGGGGTAAAACATTTGTATAGAAAATCTGATTCCGTGAGTTGTAATAACTTAAAACTTAATACACATGTCTGGATCACAGTAGTGGAAAGTGAAGAAAAAAATATATCAATATTATCTCGTATTGGGGTGCAAGTCGGTTGTAAGGTTTGTATGGTGAAAATGTATGTTTTTGGCCGACTATCCTCAAACTAAGTATAAATATTACTTAGGGTGAATAACTAAATATGTGTACCAGAACTTCAAAATCTTCCCCTGTTAAATTTCTCTGTTACATCTATTTAGGTGAAATTTTGACGGCGTATTTCTTTATAGGGATTAACATTCAACGGTCGCAAAAGGTAAAAACATTTACATGCAAAATATTATTTTGTCGTCATATTTACTTAAAATTTAATTTAACAACTACTTTTTAAAACTAGTAATGAAATATCAAACACACAACGCATTAATATTAACTTCTATATAGGTGTAATGGGTAGTTTAGTTTATATAAAGATAAAAATTCTTGAAGGTGTAAGGTGAAAAAAAAATCAGGATAAATTGAACTATTAAATTTATTTTAAGTGTTTAGTAGTGAAGTGCTTTGAAAGATGGTATTTTACCAGCTTCATGAATGGCTTAAATCAATTTCCAAAATATACGTGAGCAAAGCCGCAAGGAATTGCTAGTCGATGATTGAAAGGCATTTAAGAAGTTAAAAGATTTGCCAGTATTCTTTTTTTTCATTGAAATTTAGAAATATTATTTGCAGTGGTTACATTAAAAATAATTATAATTTATAAGAAACTATTTCTCCCTCATGACTTAATCCACATTAGCGCAAATGGGCCTTTTCATCAATCTATTTCGTGAAGTATTTTATTAAAATCCCATTAATATTTTACACGCGAAGCTTTAGGTGGTCATTACGAATAGGTAAAATGTATGTGGAATTAATTGTGCTTTTATGTATTAGTACATACGAAACTTATCATTCCTTTTAACCGACTTCAAAAGAGAAGGATGTGATCAAAAAGTGTGTTCTACTGTATGTATGTAATTTTTTTAGATTTTATTTCAACATGATTGCTAAGTAATTTATGGTCGTCATAATGGGTATGGTAAAGTGGAGCTGATCGTGCAACACCAGGAGTACTCCTCAATAATTAACAGCCCTGCTTTGGGAAAAGCAATATTTTGTAAATGGTGATAAGCAGTTGACATTATGCTATTGTAACTTAGGTAAATCACAAACTGTCCCTTAATACTAATGTCCGTAGCATGAAAGTTAAAATAAAACTTTAAAAAATAAACCGACTATAAAAACAAAACCAATAAAACTAAAAAGCAGAAAAAAATATTTTCTATATATTGAAGTCGATATGATCGTAAGCTATATTAGGCATGACATAAACAAATTTGACAGAAAAATATACTTTATATACAATAGTTTATTAAACTCAGGTTACAGCTAAATCTAATCCCAAGCCTATGTTTATCATCAACTTCTCTTAATATTGAGGAATCGCCATTATATAAAGTGATATTGATCTTTTGTTTTTCGTGTCTAGTAATCGACACCTACATAAGTTCACTTACTAACCTGATCATTCATAGCGTACACACTTGCCTTTGTGTCGCGAGAGATGGACAGAGACGACTCAAGGCTTTCTGGTCTCTGAAAAGAAAAGAATTTCCGAGTTAACTTAAGATCAATATCTTAAAATAAATGAGCATGTATATTATTTAGTAGCAAAACCTATGTTTATATGTATATAGTGGAGTAGTGGTAGCCATTTATAATAAAAATATAGTTAAGTGAGTTTAAATTTAGTTAGACTTCCAAAACTATAACATTATTAATTTGGTACATAAAGGTGAATGATACAATTACAATCATCAATTCGGCCGATATTTTTAGTGTGTCGTTTCTGCCTGCTGTCCTTGAAAGCGTGAGAGCAAAACTTATACGTGTAATTTATGACTAAAAATTCAGTAGATATATGAGTTACAGAATGTAGAGGGTTAATATGCGGAGCTGTCGCATTGTTATAGCGGTAGCTCACTGTAATTTGCTTGCTGACCATTGGACAGCTGCCTTGGTTAGTGCAACTAGCTGGTATGATAATTGTCGTGGTTTATCCATTTATGATATTTTATTATAATTGAAAAAAATAAAAAAACAAAAAAAATTATTTTTTTATGATTTTAGAAATGTGAACGAGAAAAAATTTGAAGCTTTGAGTCTTCTTTTAAGATAGTATAGTATGTTAGCAAAATCATTTGCACAATCATTGGAAATAATAGTCTGTGGCATCGTAACTCCATACCCAATGAACCAATTTTGGTGCGGTTTTTATTTTTCGAAAGTTAATGTAACCGATCGCGATGGTTTTAGCTCGATTTTTTTATATATTTTTTAATGTATTGAACATATATTGCGGAACGCAAACGAGTGACTAGAGTACTGCGTAAAAGTCAACGGTTTTATTTTGTGACAGGTAAAAGTCCCTCGTTTGCGCAGGCTATTTTGACACTTGTATGTATTTTATGATAAAGTAAATAAACGACCACTCTAGTTTTTATATTTCGTTGTTTTTTGTATACCTTTATATGTAATAAATATTATGTGAAAATTTTATAAACGAATACTTCTTGCAAATCAAAAGTTAGGACGGATGGATAGAATTATTTTTAGCAATAGGATTCCATCACAGTTTAATCCGTTGTTTTAAAAAGTATTGGTGTATACACTTGTATATTACTCTATCTATATCTACAGTTTTAGAACCAACCAACTCAGTAAAGCTCGTATAGGAGCTTTTACCTGCATAGCTGGCTCGTACGAGGGTACCACTCCCAAACAAAGTCAAGCGTCAAATAGCTAATATAGCTGCATTCGGTGCGGTAAGTACGAGAACTGGACACGAACCCTTCTACTTCCTTCCATTAATTATTTCCCCCCTTCATTTTTCATTTCTTTTTTAAGCTGTATTTGTGGCTCTGGTGGTGCAATGTTCATGGATGGTTATAGTCACTTAACATCAGTTGATTGGCCTACGTTTGCCTATTGTCATAAAAAAAAACTTTTATATACTTGGTTTATTTTCCGTCACCACCGAACATGCAGTAAGTATAAAGAATTGTGAGTTCTAACTCGTTTCAGTTTTAGTCTACAATTGTCTTAAGTAATGAAACAAAACAAAAATTAAAATACTAATGTTCGATAATGATCGATCGAATCGACTAATATTCTGTAACGTATGTATATGTAATATCATGTAGGTATAATGTAATGATGAAAAATACCGATTACATTTTATTTATTACTTAACAAGTTAGTTCAGGTACAAGAAAAAAACATTAGCTAACGAAGTTGTCCTGTAATTGAACATAATCACGATGGAAGATCAACGTCTGGTAAACGTTTAATTTATCTTGATGTTGAATTTATTATGGCGTGGCCCGATGGTTACTTATTTCCTAGCATCAATACAGGAACAAAGTAACTATGATCGACACAACTACCTCGTTAACTTTCCGACATAATACTTACGTTCAATTTTATTATGTTATATTATGTATTTATACACTATATTGATCAGAATCTCTAGATTAAATTTAAAAATGATTAATTTAAAATGGAAATACTGTTGTCGAGCATCAACAATATTAGTATATTTAAAGAATACTATATTTAAATGAGTAGAAAAATTATTAATACACTTTAAACATATTTTTATTTACTCGATGACGGTACTTACACTGTCTTTATATGACGCGAGAATTACTCTTATAAGTTTTACTCTCAGACTTTAACAACATAAAGATTTACATTTTACATTTTTTTATTTAGATTTTCATTTACAAGTTATTCAATTAAATTCAATTCTTTGTTTTGTGGTATTTACAAGTTGTTTTTCATTGCTTACACCTGAAAGAATTTATGTCAGTGCTTTATTTTTGACATTCACAGCTTTCGTAATTACTTACGACATGTCGAAAAATTTCATTCAAATCTAAGTTAACAGTATTCTGAGTCGGCAAAAGTATAATATAAAAATTAGTAATCATTAAATACAGTTAATTAATTTAAATGCATATTAATTTCGAATAAAGTCATACTACAGATAAAGTTAAGGCGTTTAATTTTATTTGATTTAAATTTTAGCGAATAAAAAACAGTTGGCTGTAATGGTGTTAAGTCAGTACTGAGGTAGAGCCCAACTGTAACCAACTGACTACGGTTCGTATACGAGCTAGCTAAGTAACGAAACATGTTATAAAAAGTTAATTAATATGTTTTATTAGTGTGGATGATGTGTTATTAAAAAAGTACAAATTATTGTTTTATTGTTAAAGGTTTATGATATGGTTTTCATTTGAATGATTATTTTCTTTGTATAGTACACTCCTAGATATATATGAAAAATAGGGATTAGATTAAGATTGAACTATTGAATAAAGTAGATACTTTGAAAATTTTGTAGGAAGAAGAGAACCAATTTTATAAAATTATACATATGCCTTATTTAATCTGTATAAAATAATTATTTTCAATAGGCTTTTTCTAGTCTTTTTATTATTTTAAATTTCTTTGAAAAACGATGAGTTCTCCAAATAATCTTATATATATCCCTTATTTACAAAGTTTTATTTTCGCGACAATAAATAAACTACGTCCTTCTCTCAGATCCACTCTACTTGTATACTATTAAAATTAATCAAAATTGTTTTAGACAAAAAAATATAACAAACAGAGACAAAAAGAGAGTTACTTTCACATTTTTGTTATTAGTATGGGTATAATTGGTTTAAAAATCGATAATTGAAGTGGTAAACCGATGAAAATTTTATTACAACATTTTAAGTTGAAATTAAAAATAACCTCTATGTTACGTATACTCGTATTGTAATTAAATATCGATTTGAAAACCATAATACTAAAAATTAGGCATTAAATTAAATAGATGTAAGTACCATTTAAAAAAAATATGCGTTGAATATAGGACCTTTTTCTTCTTCGTTGAATAAAACTGACTTTTAAGATAAGTTAATAATTACCTAACTGTATTTACTTTTTGAATAAATACAGCTAGAGCACACCAATACATTTTTGATAATCAAGTTATACTTTACCATAATAATTTGACGTAAACGGGTTAAAATGCACTGTTTTATCAATGATATCCGTATCTTCCCGGTTTCTGCGGATTTAATGAGTACACGATTCATGATGTTAAAGGTAGGTTATAATCTTTATCAATAAACGGACGTTTTAGTTGTATAATAAAAATTTTTTAACTTCTTCAATAAAATTAGTTCGTTGAAACAAACTATAACTTTATCATATTAATATAGTTTCTATAATGTTATCAAATATCACATCGAAATAAACTAAATATTCTAATAAGAGCCAACTCACTATTTAATTGATTTATACCAAATTTAGTGTAAAATTAGTTAATTTTTTTTAGTTTTTGAATAGTATTTTTGTATAATACACGTTGACATAGATCAAATCAACTAATGCAGAGATTGGTGTTTGAGCGTGCAACTTCAAGCCATTTGATATTGCAATCTTAAGAAATGCTAACTGGAACGAAAATTTATTCCGTAATCAGTAAAATATTGTTATAGCTTTATTATTAAACTTAAACTAAATAAAGTACTAAGTAAGTACTTGGTGTGTTTATTTTTGCTTTGACACTTCAGGGGTCATAAAATTTATGCTTTTAATTTTATCGAGTCAAATTAAACATCGTGAAATACATCGTAATTTTTACATATTTAGTCTTATGTCTTAAAGTTATATGTGTCGCTAATTTGGTATCTTTGAATGCTCTAATCTTGGCTTAAACTCGTATCTGTAAGATTTTAAATGCAGTTTTTGTGTCAGGTAGCTCATTTGCTGAAATATCTGATATAATTGAAATCATTAGGCTATTAAACATCGCACATTGGATCGGACTATTCTTCATCAACCAATCTTGCAAGCTGACATTTAACCCAGGTAAAGTCGATGCACAAGTGGTTTTGATATTTCAATAAAAACTTAGCTTTATCTATTACTATAAAGCTATTTCCAAATTCAGCGCCCTAAAACATAACAGCCTCAATTTTTGCCTATTTTGTCTTAGAATATTCGAAGAAGTGACGCGCGTGTTTTATTAATATAATCTATAAGTTTCAATGATAATAATCAGATCAGTCATTAAAATTTATGCAAGACAAATATTTTTAGTCGTTCACTTCTCGTTTGAAGCTATTTCTAAACAGCAGATTAATTTATTATGCACTAATGTCTCAATTCAAGTGTATTTATATTAATCTAAAAAAAACGTTTTATTTGGAAACATTACACGAGTACACATGTAACATGGCATCGGATACGTAGCTAATATGTTAGAAAAACTATATTGCAGATTAAATGTAGAATATGAATCATATCTTAAATTTATAACCTATAATATGTTTCTTTTTCTTTTACATATTTTAGCGTTTCAAGGTACGCATTTACAAGTTGATAACTCCATTTGCGTTCTCTATAATTCGATTTTATATATTATTTGTAGAATTGTACATAAATTTTTAAATGATTATTTTCTATTTAAATACATTACAGGTCAAACGTAAGTTTATAAAGGGAAAATAAAGACGTATACGTATATAGGTACAATATATATTAAATTACGGCTTAAGTTTTTATGGTATTAAATTAGTGTCGATGTTCCAAAATTTTATCAATATTGTTTAGTGGCCTGAGTCGAAGTCGGTCTCATTCCATGACCGGTTTCTGTAGCACACCGGCTGCTGCGGTCCCAATAGGCTTTTATACATTGCACACTATCAACAGTAAGTGAAAGGACATGCCGATAATTGCTCTCTGTGTTATTCGATTTTGTAATATGTCGAACTCGAATAGATCATTTAATAATTCATCGACCTTACCTAATTTTAGAACTGTTTAAAAATGATTACGAAACATTTCGAGTGACGAAGAACATTTCGGTCATCATAATGAACTGCTTGTTCTCTACAAAATCAATATTTTTAATCAAATCTATGTTATAAGAAAAGAATTCCAATAAATCTTAATAGTCAATTATAATGTGCCGTCCATAACGATAGTATGTTTCTAATATGTTTTTAGAGCGTGGAAAGTAGAAAGTTTTAAAAAGTAGGCAACTTTAATAAACATACCTCGAAAGGTATCTATTTGCCTAAAACATTTCCGAAATTCTTTTAAAATTTATTTGATAGTTATATTGTTCCATATGTTACTTATTTTTATATTTAAAATTTTTATTCATAGGAACGGTTAATTCATTTAATTGCTATTACATTTAAATAGCTTTTTAATGTAACAGTAATAAAAAAGCGTTACTAGATTAGTCTCTATGTTAGAATTTTATTAAATGTTAATATGAAATTTAATAGTCATACAATAACGAGTATTAAAACATTAAAAAAAATAATCCATTATACAAAGCATTTAAATATTGTTAGAGAACGTGAATCCATTATTAATGTCGGTTGTGTTGTAGAGAATTCTTTAGGAGGACATAATTGCCGGTCGGTGACCCCGTTTAGTTCCTCCCACTAAAATAGCGTTAAATCAATTGATGTTATTACAATTGGAACGCATCTTTCATCGTAACTATATATGCCTTTAAATATCGTAGGGGGAGTCTCAAACTTACTATAGAATACTATAAAGCAGGTGGGTGTATTTGAGATTTAAATAGTTTAAGAAAATCGTTGTGCTTAGAATTTATTTTACTGTATACTGGATGCCCATAATAATTAAATTACACCTCACGACAGACGTCGTAAATCTACCAAGCAGTGTAATAAATAATAATTTTACTAAAGTAAAAAGTAATCAATTTTTGATTGGTTATTATTATTAGTTTATTTTTTTTAATACGACGAGTTGTTTAATAATGATAATGGAATGTGTATTATTTTTTTAAATTTGTATAGAATGTTTCAATTGATAGATTTTAGTAGGACCTTGATATTAATTTCTTTATATTGTCCTTGTTTGTGTCCCAGTGTGCCCCAATTAAAAGTGAATCAAATTTTGTTTATATCACTAAAACTTTACATAAAAATTAAATTAAATTAATTCAAACATATAGTATACATTTCTGATAAGAAATTATCTTTTATGTTTTTATTTTAATGGCTTTAAAATTTCCTTTCAATTCGATGCCAGGCCCCAAAGGGTTGCGAATGACAGACAGATGGCTATCACTGTCTAAAAATTTGTATGTACGTATGTATAATGTTTTAAACCGGAGTCGAATCGAAATCGAATCATCTGTCATGAATGGGAATCAACCCTGTAATCCATGACGAGATAAGAACGGTAAATGAAGGGATTTTAAATTCCTGGTATTTTTTTTAAATAAAAAAATATGTATTACTTATTAGGATTTACTTTCTTGCAATTTACAAGTTAATGTTAACTAACGTAAAGCAGGTTATTGTATATAATTTTAATAAATTTCCTCAAACATGTGTTATCTTAATATCAATGGGTATATCTGTTTTACGTTCCACTTTGTCAGTAGATAGTATTTTATCAACGTTTGTTTGTACTTTAGGACGTAGTATTGTACCGTATGTTACGATGAATTATTTTGTAAGATCTCATTCTTTCATTATAACACTCAGTTAGAATATTTCAACCGTAGCATATCATTTATGATTAACGTTAATAATAATCATGAATTTGTAATGCATATATCTTTTTATTACGTTTAAGTAATGTGTTATTTTTTATAACGTATGACGTTACCGAATGACGTTTCTTTGAATAAGAAAATAATGATTTTAATACACCCAATACGTTCCTTCTTATTAGTTTTTGTATATATATTATAAAAGAAATTTAATTAAAAGAAATTGTATAATAAAAGAGATTTTTACCGTACACGTTTTCTATGTAATGTTTATTCACTTATTGGATACAAAACAAAACAAATACTTATTAGAAAGTTAAGTACCCACCATCCAGCTTATTAAAGTTGTTACATATCCTATCTGCAGTGGATCTAATAAATTCCTGGCTTTAATTAAATACGTTCCGGTTCCATGTAATATCTAATTAATCTATCGAGGAAGTAAAATTATAACAATTACAGTTTTAATTGATAGATCACTGAAGTTAGTTCACAATGTTCAGAAGATGCAAGTAAACGTCCGCGAGACACAAATGGACACAAACAATTTTTTTGTGTAAAATCGCACTTTTGCTCTAAGGTTTATATCGAGTTTTATCGGAAACGATTACTTGGAATCCGATGTTAAGACACGCTAGACACACGTGCGGACCGCGCGGGAAGACTGCGTGGCGGTCGCGGCGCGCGCTGCGGTGGGGCGCCGCAGAGGCTAGTACCCGCGACAGCCGAGCCACGCCGAGGGCGCTTTTGTAGCCTCGGCCTTCGACTGAACCAACGTTAAAAGCCTTTAAAGTCACCAGTTGAAATTTGAATCTTATCAAAAAATTATTCTTGTGTCCGTGTGCTCGTTGGATCTTCTATTTAAACACTTTAAGATTTGTTTAAATTGAAAACTTTTAACAAGGAAAGCTGCGTTTTTATATTAAAATTAAAACTGCATTTTATTAATATAACAATTTAAAATGTCTTGGAAAATAACCGATATTTTTGTACCATACACGAATTAGGAAAACTTCTTAATTTAGTTCTTTAATTTTGAACTATTACGTTTGTTTTTGAGCTTTTACTGGTTAATAACTCTGTGCGTTTAAAGTTACTTTTTAAAGTATTTATTTAATTAACATATATTATTAAACTAATTTACAGGATGAGATAATAAAAGGTCTTTTAATTTTGAACAGACTTCCAAAAAAGGAGGTTTTCAATTCGCCGGGGACTTTTTTATGTACATTAATGGCTTTGATTTGGGTAATTATTTTTTTTGTTTGAAGGGGTTTTACTTTCAAGTTTATTTCATTGTTATCAGGTTATGATCTAATGCTGGAATCCTGCAGAAATCGAGGTTACTAATCAAATATATAACACACCTGTAACATAATAGGTATTATTAAAAGTAATGCATGCATTTATTTGCTCTAAAAACTATTGGTAAGGTGGAACTGATGGTAAAGACCATGTATGGCTAGTGAAACTACTCAAAAACAAGTGTTTTTCGGATTACGAATCGATTGCTTCAATATGATTGCTAAGAAATTTATTCTCATTACAATGCATATGGTAAAGTGGAGCCGATGGTGCAGCACCAGGAGAGTTCCTCAAGTACTGACAGCTCTGGATCCGGAAAAGCAATACTTTGGGAATGGTGATCAGCAGTTGACGTAACACTATTTTAATATAATATAGGAAAATCACAAACTGCCCCTTACTTCTGCCAGGTATATTCGTAACTTAAAAGTGTAAAACGTAAACCTAAGAAAAAATAAACTGACTTCAAAAACGAATTTCATACAAGTAAACTAAAAAGCAAAAAAAAATATTTTGAAGTCGGTGCAGTAACTGTTTCAATTAATAACACGTAAATAGTTTTACTTGGTCCCATATCAAACATTTTATTTTATTAGTAAATTTTTTTTTATTAAGATATTCAAATTTTTTAAAAAGTTTATATGCATATATAGATAGATAGCGCTTGCCCGTTGCTTCGGTCGTGTTTTTTATTTGAGAACCGTTAAAAACCATTTATGCAAGCCCTGATATAAACATTTTAAAGAAGTGTAATTTTTAGACTTAAGTAGTTATTTTTCATCCATTAACCAACTTCCAAAAAATAAAGAGGTTCTACTTTTTTTGTTATATGACGCATTCCTTTTTGTGACAGACTCGTTGGCGCAGTGGTCACTGCAACTGACTAAAGCGCTAACGGTCGCGGGTTCGATCCCCGCTCGCGGCAAACGTCTGTATTGGCCATAGAGATGTTTGTCGTAGTCTGTGTGTTTGTGTTAGTGTTGTGTGTGTTTCCGGACCCCCGACACAAGGTCATAAGATCTTAATGGGAGCCCTTGAGTGTGATACGTTTATTATTTATTTATTTATTTATTATTCCTCCATTTATCAAGAATTAGGTTTCCACACATTCACTTTGGAAGATTTAAGCTGTACTTTATTGAAGCAAAAATAAAAATTGAAAAAAAAACGAGGAAAATTCAAACGAGATGTGAAGACAAAGTTGCAATGCACCAACTTCTTGTTTGATTTCGTCTTTCTCCCTATGAAACTTACATTTACGATTTACGACTTACGACTTTAAAAAATACTTAAAACGAATTTGCTATAAAATTTTACCTCTTACCACATACGTTATGTGATAAAAAGTCGTAAGGGCAAGTACCAACCGTTTATAGAAAAGTCACAGAATATTGTATTTAAAAACCTGATTGAAAAATTATTCACTTCGAAGATCGTTTTGATTAACATACTATTTATGGTTATCCAATTAAATTTACTATTTACTTAAGCACTTAATTAATGATATAATGTTTCTTTTACAGTATATCACTTGAATGCATAGGTACAGATATATGTATGTATATAGTCATGTCATTATGGGAAAACGAAATATATGTAAAAATACAAAATACCTTCAGTCAAAGTCAGGTTTTTCCAGGGTATAACTCCGAATTTAAACGGATTTGTAGGAAATGTAAAAAGTTTGAAACTAAATGCAATTATTTTTATTTTTACCAGTTTTTTCTTTAGTAATAGTCGGGTAATTTATTTAAGTTATTTTTTTTTAATATAATGTGATTTGACAGAATGTTCTTAATTCAAACGCTAAAAGCAATTGAAAAAAAAAGCTACAAAGCCGCGGAGCTTGTTGCAATTAGACATAATATATGGATAATGTGTCAACCCACAAAAAGTCAAATTCGGAGATATTGATGTATTTTGATACTGCATCAACTATTCAACATTATTAAAAAAAATCAAGTAATATAAACTAAATAAGTACGGAAAAAAGTGTCTCGATAATTGTTTCGTATTTCAAGTGCGTTCCATATTTTGCAATTTATAGAATAATCTGAAATATTTGAAAAACTTTTTATTAGATAATATGTTAAATATATCAATATACTTTTAATTCATTATACTTTTTTTCAAAAAAAGGAAAGCAAAGATGGATATAAACTTCTTTAAACAAATTAAGTAAGAATAGGTTTGACATCTTTAGACGCCATTTTCTCAAAATGGAGTCCGTGTGGGTTGACACGTTATTGCTTATCAGCGTTCATATTATGTAGCCGTTAAGGCGTTGAAACAAATCTATGGACAAATAAACAAACGAACAATTTTTCGGAAAATAATATTATTGTATTCTGATATTCTTCCTGCAACGCCTTTTTCTTCTAGTTTATATATTTTTATTTAAGTTATGATTAAAATCAATATTCCTTTTACAATATGATTTTTTTCAAAATTGTTATACTTCGACGGCGACGTGCAAAAACTAAAGATGTATTGGTGCTGTCTACACATTTATTTAATAAATTAATTTGTGAATAGAAAGAAAAAAAGAGAAATTTGTAATCCTTTTAAGCATTTTGCGCGCATGGGGGTGTGTGGAATTTGCCTAGTTAAAGTTTATGAAGCGAAGGAATGTAGAAAGCAGAAGTTTATCTAAAGATGTAAATATATATCTATAAAAACATATATTTATATGTACCGATATTATTCTATAATCAGGGTGCAAAGGCGGGGTTTAGATAAGGTGATAAGAGAGTCGCTTACACTATGTAAGCGACAAAAAATTTCATCACAGTATATTATTGTTAAAATAAAAATAAAAAAGTAACCTCCACAATATACTTATTAGGACGATTTCATCGAGCTACACCATGATACTTCTGTCAGTCGGCGAGTAGTAGTAGTATCCTTCTGATTCCAGATGATGATACGACATCAGGTCAAGTCTATGCAACTATATTATTTTCAAATCATACTCAGTTCAGTAAATTTTAAGTTGATTAGACCAAAAGACGTCTAAACACATCTTTAGCTAATTACATATAGCTGACATATTTTAGCTAAAGACGATCTCGATTCCATCTGCTTTCAAACAAAAAAGCCGTATCAAAATTGGTCCATTTCTTAGTGAGCTACGTTGCCACAGACAGAGACATAGATACACACGTTAAGCTTATAAAACCCTTCTTTTTGATTAATAAAAAAATTTCATTGGATAAGAAATCATACAATGTCAGTTATAATGATTTTAGGAGTAAATCATTATTAGTGTTCCGTATTGAAAGGGTGCATACGGGACTATTACTAAGCATGCGCTGCCCGTCTGTCAGCGGGCAGTATCATGATGCATAATAGGTAGAGACTTGAAATTTTCCGAGAATGTGTATTTTCGATGAATGTATCAATTGTCGCTATAACAAGATATAATAAAACCGCTCAAGTGCTAGTCAGACTTGAACACGAAGAGTTATAAGTATATTATCTATATATTAATACGTGAAGACATAACTTTGTACCCCTTTTTACAAAAAATGCGCAGCAGAGGAGTATAAAATTTCGCTCACTTATATACACTTACGAATATATATTACATATATACCCTTTTGTCCATGTTCAAACGTATAATTCAAATTAATTGTGGTCGAATTTCGACCATTAAGCGACCACAAGTATATTGTTATATATACATGGATCACACGATCACTTAACTAGTGTCGTGTATTATAAAAAAAGTGTGTTACATATACATTAAATGAAATAAAAATAATAACTGTTACGTTTCTAACGACAAAATTAAACATATACTATACCCAAAAAGATGAAATGCAAGCAACAACAATGTTGAATACTTCTTTAGCTGAACAGTTATTAAAAATAAATTGATGCCTTAGATTATAGATACTTTTATAAACACGCGTTTAACTCGTATGTTTAACTCTTTTGTAGTAAAGCAGGTAATGTCGGTGAGCAATCAGACTGTTAAACAGGCTTAAGAACTCAAATAAAATTAAAATATTGGATGAATTACGCCCGAATATCGACAGCTGAGTGACCACTTGTAACTTAACCCATAGTAGCCTGATTTACGAAATTGTTTTATTTTTAAATATTACTGTTTGCTTGAAGATGAAGTGAAAATAGTTAAAAAATCACAATAATAATTTTACATATTTATTTAGAAAAAAAAACAGGTATCAATTTTGATACTTCAGGCATTAAGGCCATAAAGAAATCAGATATACCTAGGCTAAAACTAATAGTAATGTGAACATTTGGTTTAAAAGATTGGTATCAAAATTAAAACTCTAGGCTATTAAGGGTTAAATCTCTAAATGTTCTAACATTCAATTCAATTCAATTCTTTGGTTTATGGCTTTTAGTTGTGGTCCTAACATCACAAATTCATTGACACGTCCAAAAACGACTATAATTAGCTTTGAAAATATCGATAGACATTTTATATTCATGTATAATGGTTTAGATATGTAATAATGCATATGAAGTACATATATAAAATAATACATGTGTAGTAGTCAATCAATGTAATAATTTTTGAAAACTCCATGAAAAAGCGACAAAAATGACTCCAACTTGCAAAATATATTACATTTTTCCAATTTTTCTGCTTGCATTGCCATCTTGATTGAAAGAGCCTGAAAAGCGATTTTTCACGGATAGTACACATTACTGGTGATAGAACTGCTAGATACAATATATACGTCGAATTAGATTGTTTAGAAAAAATATAGAGCACGTTTTTTTGTACATACTATTTATTTAATTTTTTTTAACCAATAGTCCTGAAGATACACCGCAAACAAACAACAACAAACACGATTGAGCTCGCTATAATACACTGACTACAGCTTGTATTCGGGCCAGTCAGCCCGAATTCGGGCCGAGACAGTACCTCACTCTTACAGAAGATCGGTAAAGTAGCTAATACAGCTGCGTTTTGTGCGGTGAGTGACAGATCCGGAAGTTTAACCTCCGTTACTTTCCTTAGTTCCTATTCATTTTCACCCCATATTCCTTTTTAAACTTGGAACGCATTTCCATAAGCGGTGATGATCACTTAACTTATCTGCTTGCTGTTTGGCCGCTAATTATATATATATATATATATATATATATATATATATATATATATATATATATATATATATATATATATATATATATATATATATATATATATATATATATATATATAATACCTTACCTTCGTATTCATAAATACAAGAAACATATATTTATTAATTTTTGAGCGTACTCAAAGTGCTCTTACAATATTTATACCACCTGTTTGTTTATCTATTCTAATATCTGGCTATACCTACCTTGCGTCGGTAATAGGTACAATGGTGGATATAAAAACAAATAATAAAACGCATAATATGAAAGTAATGGACCTTTTTTCAGAAATCCTCTATATTTTTTGCTCTCGTAGTTTTAAGTGCGTAACACGTACACAGTTACACACTCAAAACAACGTTTGGTTAAATTGAATAGCTAGAAAAATCTATTTGGAGTTTGTTTATATTTTTTATATATTTCTTTCGTAAGATGTAACTAGTGAATATTTCGATAAAGCTTTTCCATAATTATATATACGGTTTTGTATCTATTTTAATCCGTTGAGTCGGTTTTTTATAAAGATCATTAAAATGTATTCAAAACGTGGGAAAATAAAAATTAATAATGAACAATTGAAATCCATTTCAATTTTTGTTTTATTTTAACGTATAAGAATTGTGTGTAAAAAGTTAAAGCACAGAAATTTTGTTAATTGCATATATTAAAATTGAAATTTGTGCAAAAATTCCATAGTTTATTTTAATACGAATTTGTCACTTTTCCGTACGATTAAAAATATGAAATGTTTCATAGAAACCTTGTCCTGACAATTAAAACCACAATAAAAATGAATAAGCCAAATAAGTGCAGTTATGCTGAAGTGCTTACATACATTTAGCAAATAATTTTTAACTGACTTCTAAAGAGTATGTTTTGTATAATATGTATGTCTGTATGTACGTTTGAATTTTGCGATTTTCTCAAAAACTACTGATCTGATTTAGATGGAGATTTCGCTATTTAAATGCATATTTATCATGGAAGGGTTTAGTGTATAATATGTTAATATCTGATGAATAGGTATATTTGGAAATAAATAAAGAAAATCTTCAATAACTAACAGCAAATGATCCGCGATTGCGCAAACGTACCTAATACCTTTAAACGAGAAAGTTTATATATGTATAACGTAAATCTCTGTAATTTAGTATGCAGGGGCGATAAAAAGATCTAACTAGGTTTCAGTTTTAGGAAACAACATTTTGTTCGTGTCTTCAGGCAATAAAAAAACTACTATTCGTACCCACAACACAAAACTATTTTAAACTACCTAATCCTTTATTATTTTTAATAGAGTTACCTGAACCAATAAGTAAATCTTTAAAATAATAATTGTTTTCATAGAAAAATATAACTGACTTCAAACATAACGGTTGTTGTATACATATGTAGACAGTACCTGGGTGACCGAGCTTTGCTCGGTATTGTTTTTTGGTAAATCGTGTTTTTTAAATTATATTTAGAATTGGTACTAAATAAAAAAATAAACACTTGCTCGTTTTGCGTCGAATCGCTCGTAATCATAATATGAAAGTAATGGATGGTTTTAGATAGATAGATTTAACCTTTGTACATTGTCTGGGAGAAAACGTTTAGAATTTATAGTAAAAAAAAAAAAAACTTTTCTCTTATTTTACATAATTATGTAAATTATAAACCTATAGTTATATAGAGGCTATAGGAATTTTGTATATTTTGGAGCACTTATCGAAGTAGTTTGTCTGCGTGTTTGTGGAAGCTGATTGAATTTTGACTCTAATATTTTATTTTTTATCATATTGAAATGTAGGCTTTACGCCATAGCATGTTGGTTTATTTTTGGGTATTGTAACATCCTGTAAATATCCCACGGCTGGAAAAAGGCCTCCTCTCTTATTAAGGAGAAGTTTTAGAGCTTAATCCACCAGTCTGCTCCACTGCGGGTTGGCGGATATACGGGTGTCAGAATTTCTTCTGATAAATGCAGGTTTACGATGTTTTCCTTCATCGCTGAGCTCGAGAGAAATTTAAACACAAATTTAGTACTTGAAAAATCAGCGGTGCTAGCTAGGGTTTGAACACGCAATTATCGGTTGAGTTCGATGTGGACGTGTTCTAACCACTAGGCCATCTCGGCTCATAGCATCTTATCTTTTTGGGTATGCAAGATTTTATTTCTTGGAATGATATGAGTGTACCATCCATTCGGAGTGTGTCTATATTAGTTGCGTTCCGCGGTACTATCCCCGGTATAAAAAGTAAATAATCCAAGATATTAGTTTATTCATTTAAATTCTGAATTACACTCAAACGTCTTGAGCCAATACTGCGTGAAGAAATAACAAACAGACACTCCCTCACAAATTTTCGCGTTAGTTAGAAAAATCGATATGTTTATAGAAGTCGATATTGTTAAACGCGATAAGACCGCTTTTACTTGGAATGTAGAACTTATATATATATACAAGTGCAATAATATATCGTTTTTTTTTTATTCAAAATCAACGAATTCGATTCCTGGCTAGGAAAATAAATTTCTCAAAAATTTATATTCCAGTTTTATTTTTCACGAAAATCGGCCCCGACTACTTTAATATTTTTCTGTAATTCCAATAGCTTCGGATTTGGTCATTGACGCTCATTTAAAAAATTCATTATATTCAATTTTTTACTATTTACGTAAATATATAGATTTATTTCTTTATAAATTATTCACGATAATTGATTGTTGACCACGTTTGTTCTGTTGTTCGCATTGAATAACCTGCCTGTGAGTCCAACCTTAGCCAGAACACTTCTTGGGGTAGGCAAAAATTAAAAATCTGTATATTTTTGCCCATGGGAATATTGATGTCCAATGGCAAATAATGATTGTTAATTAAAGGATCATTCGGATCGTCATCGAAAAGATTTGTCTTCAAATATTTTACATTTGCGTGTGTTTGACAATTCCTGTTACATGAAAAAAATATCGCGATAAAATTGACGTTTTCTTTTCAGTAAAAAAGAACACTATTTTAACCCATCACTTTTAATTTATGTGTTTAGCAATATTTTTAAAATAGTAAGCTGATTATTATTATGTATCATTTATTTATACATAATAATAATCAGCTTACTATTTTATTAAATATAAATGTATAATTTATATTTCTGTACTTTCTTAACTGTATTTTTTTCTTGCGTGTGTGCAATAATGAATTAAATAAATAAATTGCCACTCTAAATAAATAATAAATACATTATGTATTGTATATATAAGTGTATGATAAATTTTAAAATTGAGTTATAACTTAAGAAGAATAGGAATAGAGAATTTCTGCAAATATTTTTTTTATACTTTGAATTTAATTGATAACCGAAGGTAGAAACACCATATCATGCATATATTGCGTAATACGATACAAGTACATTTATACTAAATACAATTTCTAACTTTCAGCAAGGGGTTCCTTTTGATTACATTAATATGTACGTGATTATATTTATATCATAGCTCTTTATTTTAATGAGAGTATAAGTATTTTTAATATCGCAAAAAGTGTTTATATAATTGCAAGATAAATATTAGTTATTAAATATACAAATAAATTACGCCTTGAAACAGCTTAGTCTTATTTTATTCAATGTTTTAAAAAGTTGTATCTGACAAGTAAGAAATTATAAACATTATTTTAAATTTCCAATAAAAAAATGTTTAGTTTATTTTTTATACTATAAATTTTTTTATATAAAAATAATTATATAAAATTTTTAAAAAGTTTTTGATAGTTTTATTATATTACTTGTTCATATTATCGCCATATATATTTACGGCATTTTGTATTCACTATTGAAGAAATTTGTTTATTACTTACCTTGTACATATTGTAGATTTTATACGATCTATCATGATCGTCCGCGGTGACCTGAGTAGGTTCCATGGTGATGCATCAACTGAATGGTACACTGATTTCAGAGTCTGTTTGTCCATTTACCAATTTTGTATGAAATAACCGTATTAGATGTAAAATAAAAATAAAGTGAAGTAAAATAACTTTTAATAATTGATATATTTTTATGTATTTATTATTATTTTTTAAATTTATACAAAGAATGTGATTATTTTTTTATTTTTGAATAACGATTCCGTTAAAAATCAACATAGAGCGGGACGTCATCAATCGTATAGTAATTACGGTATTTATCAATGGAGTCGATATGGATAGAGCGAGTCTTCGTCACCGTCAGTGGGCGAGCGGCGGGCAGCGAGCGACGAGCGGTGAGCGGTAAGCGAGCACGTGGCCGGCACGGGGCACGCGGGCCTAGCGCAGCGGGACACACTTGCGAATCCGCGAGGGAGCACCCGCCGGAAACCGAGGTGTACCGGGGCTCCTCGAGTACAGAGAAGTGGCGGCCCGCGGCGCGCCTGCCCCGCGCACCCCGCACCCTGCACCCCCCAATACCCGCACATGCACTCTGAAGCCTCCACACCACCGCTCACCCCGCATTCTATGCTCGCCTTAATCGCAAATTAAGGTTCCCGTAATGTTTTCTGTCGTGCTTAGAGCTTAATTTGATGTTATTCATTATTTCAGATTTTGTAAGCAGATTCAAATACAGATAATAAATTTTCGGATTACTCTACAATTTCTGTAAACACGACTTTCATGTACTTCAACGACTGGTATAAGAATATATTTGTATAAGCCGCAAAATTTGCAATAATCAATTTACATAAAAAATATAATGATAATGTTAACGAAAACTCAAAATAAATTATAAGACCATAACTTCATGTTTTTCGGTAATCAATTTTTTTCGCGATTGGAAGTTATCTTTAAAAAAAGAACTATTACATTTATAATAATAATATATTTCAAGTATTATAAATTAAATATTATTAAAGAATAAACAGCTCTTTTCGCTTTAGCGCTGAACAAAATTAATATTTTGAATGTTCGGCTAAGTACTAACCCAGACAACAAGGAAAATATATCCAGACTTTGTATAACATTATCAGCGTATGCTGGCTTGCATCAATTGACCCTTCGAGACACATCTCTCTCCATACCTAAGCCTGAATAGAAAGTAACTAATTAATTTAAATTCCAAGAAGATGTTTCATTAGCAGAGAAAATAGATTGTTTGTAATATATTGTCTGTAATTAGAGTTAAACTTTAGCCAACAAGTTATATAACTCTTCTTTGGATATTTGCCAATTTCATAGGTAGAGCACGCAAAAGTTGTTCATGTTTACCCACTAAGAGCGAACGGAGTCACAAGATACCTTTATTACTGTATTGACATACTGTTTTGAATTTGTAAAGTACTTTGGCGATCTTCTTTTTGTATTTATTATAGTTGTAATAACTTATTGAAAGTATTTTTTTATTAAGTAAAATTATGTGTTGTTCTTATATTACAGTACTTATTTTTATCTACACGAAGCAAAAGTTTCTGGTTTTAATAAATTATATTGTTTTTCAGCGGTGTTTTTTCGATATCGTTAATAAATATATATGCATCTATTCAGTTTGAATCTTTTCTGTAGTTATCAAATTTTACGCAATTACCCAACAAAAGTCGAACTTTATTTATCTTGATCGTACACTATATACCTGTGTTACATATTAATAGGAACATATACATCATTATTTGCATATGACACTCACATGGTACCTAACATATTGATGTACGTAACTCACCACGGAACTCTTTTTCCAAAGTCCTTATCCACTTTACATTGATGACATGTTTCTGTAGCATGAAATCTAATTCTGATCGCAGTCTAAAGCGGACTGATCGTTCTTTGAGAGTCGTTTGAGCGTGATGTAGAATTCTTGCGGTGCACAGGTTGTTTTGAGTGGGTCGGTCTATTTGTGGTGACAGGAGAAGCGTGGGTGCCGCGTGTACCGAGCTGGAGTGGCAATGACCTTGACACTAAGCGAGTGGCCTTGGGTAGCACGTGGCGGCTGACACCCGCTGTCTGTTGTCGGAACGCCGCCGCCGCCTTTCCCAGGGGAGCCTATTGTGGACACGCCCCGAAAATTGCAACCGACTTACTTGTAGCTAGAATTAAAGAGATTTCTGTTTTTTTTTGTATACAGAGATATTTTAAAAATCATTTTCAACATTTTTTGATACGCGTACGTAAATTAGAAATATTTATAGTGAATAAAGTGGGTCCTAAAGTTTTTAAAGGATCATTGTGGTTATAATTAATTCCATAAATATGTTTTTTGATTCTAGCATCATTATGATAATGAGATACAATAAACATTAAATGCTGAATAATAAAGCTTTTATGAAATTGCCTAATGTCGGACGGGGAAGTTAAATAATGTTTAAGAAATCCAAATATTTAAAATCAGCGAATTGTAATGATATTATATAACTCTAAATATGTTAGAAGCTCATGGAATTTGACATTCACAATGCCGACTACTTAAGACAACATTGCCTAGCAACCAGACTGAGTATGACAGATGAGAATATCTTTGTACTAACAACACAATTAACGGGGTCGTGAACGTTGGATATGGGTGCAGATTTTTAACGTCAAATAGTATGGACGTAATATATCTATAGTCATAAAATATCAGTGACGAATTGTGCGTAATATTTTTCAATTTTCAAATTTCAATTTAAATAACAAACCCTTAAACATACTCCTTAAAAAATTGTGTATTATATTTAGATGGTTATCATTGAACAGAATAATATTACAAGTAAGAGCAGTAAAAAGTCGTTGGTACATAAAAGTGTGAAATAAAAATTCGCAAGGTATATCCACGCCATGATATTGTGTGAATGGGTGCGATTCAGAGCGTCGGCGACGTGCGGCAGCGTGTCGAGTGCGGTCGCCGCGGGGCGGCGAGCAGTAGCCCCCGCCCGATACGTTTACGAGCCGACACTAACTTTAAGTGACCCCGCCTGCACTCGTGCGCCACTACCGTGTTTATATTCCATCTCAATGAAAACAAATCCCACGTCATTTGCGTACGTCTTACACTTACAAATCTCCGACTAAAAGAGTTAGACATCACTTTTAAATCAATTTGGCAAACTTTATCCGTAGTAAACATCTAGAGTCTAGACTTAATCTTATAAAAACAAACGGAATCGATACAATACCGTGACTGGAATGTCATTATTTTCTATTCCGAGAATCCGAATGTTTCTCACTGCAATCGATGCCGTGTTGGGATTTTCCCAGTGTAGTGTGCAATCGGAGAGTTCATTCAACAATATAAAGCCAAACGAGCTTATCAGCTGTCAAAGAATGCGTGTGGCGGTAGGCCGTCAGCAACACGCTGCGAGCGTGGCGGCGCGCCGTACACAGGCGTGGACTCGCAATGAATGAACGCGCCAACTCGCTTTTTATCGCCACTCTGGTGAATGCGGGGATTTGCTCGCAAACACCTGTAATTTGCATTTATAGTTGTCAATCATTTAAACAAACATTTTTAGCTACTCTTTATTAAGTTCTATAGCGCATGCGATGCAGTCATAAATTATGTGCGAGCTGTTATTA
This sequence comes from Hypolimnas misippus, assembly GCA_037950945.1. Classification (NCBI taxonomy): domain Eukaryota; kingdom Metazoa; phylum Arthropoda; class Insecta; order Lepidoptera; family Nymphalidae; genus Hypolimnas; species Hypolimnas misippus. The sequence continues at coordinate 8,169,443 of JBBEEQ010000024.1, forward strand.
CTGCTGACAAATAAGAATGTTTTTATTATAAATAATGATACAAATATCATTTCATAAATAAATTTTTAGCTGTTTTCAGTATGCAAAATGCTGTTTAAAGAAAGTTTCATGAACGTATTTCCTTGTAAAACTAAACATAATGTGGATGTTGACATTTTTTTTCTGTACTTAGTATCACTTACCCTTATAAAGTATATATCGTTTCTAAGTTGTATTATTGATCAATCAGTGTAGCGTGTTGAATCAGGAAACAGTAATGTTTGTAACCTGTAATTGAGAGTACCTTGAAAATTATTGATATATTTTATAACTTAACGTCCCTGTTAGCAGATTGTTTGATAATATAAATGGTGGATATAGGATATTGGGAGATAGAAGAACATTACAATAGAGAGAGAGGGGGAGAATATACTTTATTGTACACCGCTTTTAATAAATTTTACAAGTATAACTTAATACTAAACCTTTAATGTACAAATAGGCAGTATTTTTGCTAAGTAGCGATTTCTATAATAGTATGATAGGTAGAGTAGTATTTAACAGTGGATCCATAGTGAATCCATAGAAACAGATACGGTTCTTGCTAATGTAGCACACGTGTACAATCATTGTTCTATCGGTTAAAATAGAATAGGTCCTTACTCACCTTGGACCACCTAACAAAATTTTTTGCCAAATTGGACCAAAGGCGAGATAAGTACCACATTGAGATTGCTGCACTCATACACAATGTCATTTTGCATCATTATGACTGCATATACAAATAAAAGTATTAACACCAGTGAAACTACGAGAAATTTTAGCGCTCGACGCCCCCTAAGAATCACACATTGTACACACCTTGCACCACAAGTAAAGCCACCTCTGCATAGAAATAACTAATTTTCGTTGACAACAATTGCTAAACTGTCTGAAGAAATAAATCTAAATCAACCTTAAAATAATAACTCTAGGGCATATCGAAAATAGAGATAAAAATTAACTTTAAAAACTGGTCAACAAACGTTTCAACAAGAAATGTAAACAAAACTTAAAAAAAAAAAGGAAAACCGAATTAAAAATCCAAATATGCAGTTTCGTTCTCTCGAATGACATATTTATCTCCTATTATTTCAAATTTAAGACCAAACTACTTAACCCATTTTGATGAAATTATATTATATATATAATACCTATTTTGGTTAATTAGATGAAGCCGTCTACGATCAGAAATTACAACTATGTAAACGACATCCTATTAAGGAGAGTCTCTACCTTAAGCCAACGTAAGCGCACATTTACATGTCTTACTTCTTTCTTTTCGAATTTTGAATAATTTTAAAATAACTTTTATGTACACAATAAGATTAAGTATTAATTTCTTATTAGCCGCTTCTTTTATGCCAAATAATAATTGTTAAAAGTACTTAAAATTATTGAAAACAGTTTTAGTCTAAAATTTTAAAATGATATTACCCAATACAAAATTTTGTTTATTGTTTTGTCAAGAGTTGGCGTTGGCTCTACATTTATTTGGTACGATGCAACATAATTATATATATATTGGTACATTCAATTACGTAATTTTTCTACGATTTGAATTATCTTTTGTTTTATTATTAGGTTCGCAGTAGTTGTAAAATTGATTTTTCCGGCGTTATCAACATCTATGTTAATTTGTTATAAAATTTGATACTAACGTTAAATAATTTGCCGCTTGATACGCTCTATAATAATATCTTACATGCAATCTAAAACAAATTAAAGTTCTATGTCATTACAATCAAAATATTTTAAAAATTAATATAAAATATTTGATACATACTATTAATTTATTTATTTAAACCAGAAAATTAAATTAATCTTTTTGTATAATTTACTACTATTGATTGACTTACTGCTTTTTTATATTAATTTTTAATAAAATAAATTTTAGGTATATCAAACATAGAAGTCACACAATTTTAAAATTTGAAATATATTTAGGCATAAACTATTTCGCATTTTAAACACTTTAAAACATGTAATTTGAAGAAGGAAATAAGCTATTAAATAACAAGTAATTATTTGGAAAAATCAAAATCCTGACGGCGTAAGCATCAGTTCTGCTTCAAAGCCTGAAAGTGAAAATCATTACTTGCCAACTTTACATCCTTATAGACCCTATACGGTAATTCTGATTGAAAAACAAAATGATAAACCTAAGCATGGTTTTTAAATACCTATTCAACGATATCCTACTTGATATAGTTCGCCGATTTTCATTTTTTTTTTCTTTTTTACATTATGGCGTCCAAAAATGGCCATTGACTTTCCATGACATTTGTGCCGTCATGATAAATCAGTCTACATTCATAGGCTGATAAACACATTACGCTCCTTTACGTCGCAGTTGCGTAATAAATAGTCTATCTAATTTTTTAAATGGAAAAAATACTTATTTATTTATTTTATAATTTATCGCTCTCAAAAACGAGTTTAATACAAATAAGTTTTTTTTTTAACTTTATTATGGTATAAATAAGCAAATAGTATGGGAGAGTTTGTGATTTACCTAAATTACAATAGCCTAATGTTGACTGCTCATCATCAATAATTACAAAATACTGCTTTTCCCGAGACAGGGTTATTGAGGATTTCCTGGCGTTTCACCATCAGCTCCATTTTATCATATGCATTGTGACGGGCACAAATTTATGAAAGCAAACTCTTTCAAACAAAAGAAAAATCAAAGTCGGTCTACACTCGGCAATGTATTTAGTGAACAAACATAAAAAATAAATAGAGTCGAACATTTCCTTAAGTGGTTTAAAAAGCAAACTTTATTTGGTAAAACTTTTGAAAATTGATTACTAGAGCTCATACACAAAATTCGTTCTAACCAATTTCATTGCAATCTACAAAAAAAAAAGAAACAAAAATACCATATATTCACGCTTTAGTATAAAATAACTCAGATTTAATTTAGGTTGCAATTAAAATTAATCGAAATAATTCAGATTAGATATCTGGCGAAAATTCATGTTTATATGGACTCCATCCTTAAATATATACAAACTAGGGGGGCCTACTTACGTCCAAATTATGGATGCATTAACTTTCGATCGTTGTCGTTTTTGAAGGCTAAGTTTTTTTATTGCAAATTGGCGTAAATTAATAATTAAGTTCCTTGATATTAAATTTTTTACAACATATTTCTTCAGGAAATATATAATAATGCATTTTATATACAAATTGTATTAAAGTAATTAAAAATATTATTGATATATTAAAAATTATAAAAAAATATTTTCCTTATCATTAATGATAATGCAAAAACTAAACGCATTTTTATTTGAACTATTCATTATTATCTGTGATAAGCAAACCTGTTGTATATGATTGTAAAAAAAATAAAGGAAATGAATATGTTAATTATGTATAGGTGTTGTTGATAACTATATTGCAATATTATGTTTTAAGGTTTGAAATAGTTTCGTGAAACGCGATAATCCTAAGAACTCCTTTTTCTCCTTTCAAGTATTATGTCGTGTTGAATAGTTCATTTCTTGACGAAGGCTATATATCATCACGCAACGATTAATAGTAGCAGAACATCAATGAAAAATATTCAAAAATTGGACAAATTGTTCCTTTTGAGAGCTTTCGTTCGAATATATTTTAGTACTTTTTTTAAAACACAGTGGTTTTATGGTTACATAATAATGTAACTATAGATATGTTATATGCTCATGAATACTAAAACTCAGAATGCCGACCATTAGTTAGTGACTGAGTATGACAGACGAGAGTATCTTTGGGCCAACCAGTCAATTGATGAGCTTGTTAATGTTGAAATAGGGTACAGATTTTCAACTTTAAATAATATGAACGTAACATATTCGTATATATATCATTGTTAAAGAACTAATATTTAGTAAGGTTGTTTTGCATTGAGAACGTCCTTTTTGAACGAAATTTATTTTTGTCTATCCCATGGTGTTATTTTAAAATTTTTTATCTATTATTAACTTTTTCAAATACATGAGATTATTGCATATTGCAAAATATGGAACACACTTTAATATTCTTAACATTAAATTAAGACCCTTTTTTCCTACTCAGTTTAGATAATTTGAAAAAAATTTAATGTTGTTTAATACGACTCGCATTTTAAGAATACACTAATATCTCTGAATACCTTTTTGTGCGTTGACACATTATTGCTTATCCGTATCCATAAGATGTAGGCCTCCTATAAGAACGGAATTGACAAATGAATTGAAAATTTTAGTTAACGGGCTTTTAATCCAATGGGGTGAAAAGAGGTAAAACCATATTCCGTAGTTATATTCCTAATACTAATAATGAAATGTTTCATTTAAAACGCACCGCTACAACGGTGGTGAAATTCGTATAAAGAAAAATATTTTTTCAACCGATTAGCTTTAAAGTTAGTATAAATACACCTTATGGAGGATAAATCATCATCTACCTAGCATTTTCCCGGTTATACCAGGGTCTGTTTTCTATTCTAGTCCAAATATTGAAGAGTTACACAGAGCTTTTTACACAGAGCGACAGCCATCTGACCTCCGCAACCCCTGAGGGCAAGCCAGTGACCATTTAGACTAGAATAATTTCCCTACTACGAGTAACGATCATTATTAGGTGATTGTGATAACGATCGGGACCGACAGCTTTACGTGCTCTCCGAGGCACGGTGGGAAGACCCACAAGGACAAACACCCAGACCTAGGAACAAATATTTATACAACTATAAATATCTGCCCCGAGCGGGAATCGAACCCGCAACCGTCGGCGTTTGAGGTTACACCACAGCGGACGTCGATAAAAAAAAAATTATATATATTATATTATATTAATTATATATATTATATTATATATATATATATATATATATATATATATATATATATATATATATATATATATATATATATACAGTAGAGCACTTTTAATCCGTTTTAGTTTGAAAGTTACAACACGCCTTTTTTCAGGCGTATTTTGTTGTAACTTTCCTTGAAAAAAAAAAAAAGATTTTTGGTATTTTTTCACTTTGAATGCAAATTACACATATATAATATTAGTTTTCAAAAAATATAAGATACATAATGTTACATTTAATTTTAAAAATTGCAACACGTGTCACTCACGTTTCTCTTTAAAAATAACTGGACTTTAAACACTAACCTACTCGTATATTGATTTCTAGTACCTTGGTGATATTGTTAGAACCAGAATTTTATATTCTTTTACCGACACAACCGTCAAAGCTCTAACCACGCTGTAGCGCCTATAATTGCGAAAGAATCGTCTATTCACCCATGGACGGTCATCTAGTCACCTATGGAGCTCATTCTGTGTGGCTCAACACGCACTTGCCCAGCTATTTAGTTACTGGTAAAAAAATTAATCTTTGTTACGAAAAAAAAATAATTTTTTGAATTATGTTTATGTGTGGTTTTATTTTATTGGTAAATAATAGTATTTTTTTTGCGAAATATCAGTTGTAGTAAAATTATGGTATCAACAGCTTGGACCAATATATAGGTGATTCATGAAGATCGGACACTAGAGTGAAAAAACCTAAAAGCAGTTGAGAAATTTGTTGAAATGAATCATGTCACCGATTTCAAAGTTAAGAAAAGAAAGATTTAAAGCTTCGTGGAAAAACTCTACATGGTTCGGTAATCGAACCTGAGATTTAAAAAAAGTATATATTTTCTTATTTTGTTATATGTTTAAGACCAAAATGATAAATTCTTAAAGATGTCGTTGGGGTATTTTCCAATTTCTAACAATTGATAAAAAAAGCTGCAGTCTATATATATATTTATTCAGTTTACTCGATTTATTATTAGGTTTATACAAGGTTTAGATTCGATATCTTCTTTATATTTACAACTACCTATTGACCCTTAATTAAAATAAAATATTTTATTGAGATAAGCTCGACACTTAATTGTAATAAGCTGTACTTTAACTAAACGTATTATATGTTTTCAGGTGCTTGTAATAAATGATGAAGCAGCCGAAAGATCTATTAGACTTAACAAAAAAATTAAAACACAAGATGCCTGGTGGTACTGATCGAAACAAAGTTCCTTTTGCTAGCTATTTATATTTATATATGTTTATTATTAACAGGCCCGCGCCATGCCTATTTGGCGCCGTCGTGCAACTGTCTTATGTGCGCCTTTTTTCTAGCGGTGATATTAGTAGAAAATGGTTTAGTCCATACTAGAAGTTACAAGTCTTTTCCGCAAAGTTTTTAATACGGAATCCAATGTAAATATTTAAATTTTGAAAATTTTGAGTATAAGCCCGGCGCCTTTTGGACTCGGCGCTGTCGTGCGTCGCACGACTTTGCACGTATGGACGGCGCGGGCCTGATTATTAAGGGCGGATTCCGCTAAATTGTACGAATAAAATTACTCTACTCATAGAGAATTTTCATATTACCTAATCTTTAACCCTTAAATGCACACTGTGGCTTTTAAACAACATAATAATGTGTTCCTAAAATAATAATATGTATCACACTTTTTAGGAATACTATTTTATTTTCTAATTGGTGCTGCGATATTTTTATTATAAAATTAGGAATAATTAGGATTCGAAGTCAGTTATTGGCAAATATGACTCTTTTTAATTTCGTTTTGGCCAATTAAACATCGCTTACAGTTTTCGAAAGAAAAATAAATTAAGCATTTAGGGGTTAACTGTCAATCCGGAAGTAAATTATCTTGACACCTCCAAAATTTACTTTTATAACGATTCTATTAGACGATTTTTTTATTTGTCACAACAACACAAAATATTTTAATTGTAGTACAAGATGCAACAAATTGTGAAAGAAAAATACCATTGAGGTACTCGTACTTCGTTCCGAAGTTACTTGGCTTTTCATACAATATATATTTTATGTGAAAAATAGAAAAAATACAAGTTTATCATTTTCTTGAGGAAAAAAATATATTTGCTCCATTTCACATATTTATTCGTGTTAAAGAAAATAGAATCACGAAGTGTTGGTCATATTCCAGATACTTCAAAGCTATATATAAATAAATAAATAAACGCATCACACTCAACGGCCCCCATTAATACCTCTTGGTCTTGAGTCGGGGGTTTGGAAACATACACAACACTAACACAAACATCCAGACCACGACCAACATTCGTATGGCCATACAGACATTTGCTGTGAGCGGGGATCGAACCCGCGACCGTTAGCGCTTCAGTCAGTTGCAGTGACCACCGCGCGAACTTGCCTTGTATATTTTTAGTCTTCGACAGAGAAAGTGTTCATATCACTAACACTTCCTCCGTCGAAGACTAAAAAAGATCGGGCGGCCGGGTGCTGTTAGATCTACAAAGGCTATTAATGCTATTAAAGCCAGAATTCTTGAATGCCATTAGGAAGCAAGATATCTTATCCCGAGAATTGAAGATTCCCGCTAGAACTCAGTTGCGTATTGTAATATAATATAAGACCTGAAGCTCGGTACTTATAGTCGTTGTACAGGACATGCTCTAAATCAATCTTTACAATTAAATAGAGTGTATCGATCAAAACGCCTTCTGTCGCGATACGCAGGTGAAAGAACCAAAAATATCCCCTTTTCCGATGAAAAAAATTTCACGATTTAAGAACACACAATAACCAAAATGATAAACTGTACGCTCACAGTTCTTAAAAAGCTGCTCAAGTGGTCGGAAAGTTTTAATGTGGTCATCATCTTGCATCAGTGATGGTTTGGTGGGGTGTGTCTTATCAGAGAGTCACATAACTACATTCTTGTAAATAAGGAGTGAAAACTAAGAAAACTTGAGCCAAAGTGTATTAAGATACAGTCTTGGATCATGGTGTGAAACCTCTCAGCAATACACTTTTTAAAAATTTACCGTGGAGTTTCATGGAGGACTTTGCATCTTGTAAACAAGGCATGAACATCTTAAGCCTGGCTTGAAACCAACGTTCGGCTTTATAAGAGCTGAAGACTTGCCATCATCTAGCCAAGACCTCAAATTTTTAGATTTCAAATTTTGATCAGTTTTAGAGGACATGGCCTGTTCTAAACGACAGGGCGACATTGAGTATCATAAAAAATCTAGTGGCGAAAATTCCCTTGAAAACAGTGCGTAAATCCATAGTTTCGTGACGAAACAGATTAAACGATAAAAGCTAAAGGTGGCCATTTCGAATAGAATATTTATTTTTATTTCTTGCTGACTTAAATAAATATGTAGGTATAAATTTTAATGATATTATATTATTTCATTAAAAAAGGCTTTTCATTTGTAACAGAATTTATGGCTAGACTTGGTATATAGACTGAATTGTTCTGATATGTATTTGCGGAAAACAAGTAGGTGAAATTGAATCCTTGATTAGAATCAAGAAACATTTATTCGGTCAAATGCGAGTCAGGTCACATTGGTTAGCTTTCGTGGTGAATGTATTTCGAATGAGCACTTTATCGCTTGTTAAAACTAAATCACTAAAAGTTTCTGACGAAAAGCTGATTGTAATAGGTTTTGTTGCAATTTTTATTTAGAACTAGCTGTGCCCGCGACTTCGTTCGCGTGGATTACAGAATGCTTGGCATGTCTCCTGCAAAGCAAGGTTATAACAGTCTGCGGTGCTGCTCAAGAAAGAAGCTTCTTACTTTGGATTTGGGAACTTTCTGGTTGTATTTATAAGTAGACTCTAATTCAGATACGGTATTCCTCCACGGTTTTCACTATAAATGTCTAAGAAAAGTGTTTTGTGCTAGTCTTTAAAATTTCGACTGTATAACAGTATATTCCCGCCGAGGTTCTCCTTGTATTATATATCGGGTGACTTTTTTAACTGGGCTTCATAGGCCATATCCGGAACTATAAGGATCGCGAAAAATACTTAAAGGAGTCTCGTGTCCGATTTTGAGAAATATAAAACTGCATCATAAGTTTTTTTGATTTCATGATTTTCCTGACCAGGAATTGAAACCACTCATTAAAAAAAATACATTCTGTATTATTGCACCACCTACCTAATAGTGTCACTTGTAAGAATCAACTTTTGGAAAGTAATAGTAAGAGACAAATTAAAGGAAAAGATTTATTTTTCAACAAAATAACATTAAATCTATACATGAATTAGAAGTTAAGTAATCGATTCTATACATATCAAATATACATAATCAAATATGTGGGTTAAATCATGGCTTCCGGTAAGTTTAGAAAAAAAGTCTGCATTACTTCGAACGATTTGTTTATTTGCATCAAAATGCTAGTCACCTACAAAAGTAAGAAAGAGTGTAAAGAATACAATCAAAAATATATAAAATGAATAACTCACAGTAACTTCTTTTATGTTTGTCTATTTTTTCTATGTGAGCTATACAAAGTTGATAGAATGTGACGTTTGTTTTGGTCCCCGTCACCTACTCTGTTACTTAGGTAGATGTAGATAATTCCTAAAAAGATGAATCAATTTATTGGAATTCTACATTTCACTGGACTCGGCTATTGTACTCATCCGCTATTAGCGTTACAACATCCCGTTATAATTTTAAAATTTCACTTTTAGGTATGATCGTTTCTTTGAAGAATTACAAAAGATTTAATTAATGTATGAATTTGATAGAATTTTGTAAAAAATTTGCCCTTTCTTTTTGTTGCAGTTAACTATATACTAATACCTCTCTGAAGTTGATTCTTATAATACGTGACAGTATCAGATGATGCAATCATACAGAATGTTAATTTTTCTCAAAATCAACGTGTTCGTTTCTGGCTAGGAGAACTTATTTTTCAAAAAACTAATGATATAGTTTTAGTTTTTATTAAAATCGGCTCTGTTACTCCTTTAATTATTTTTCGCTATTGCTTATAGTTTCGGATTTGATCTATCATATCCAGTAAAACAATTACCTAGTAAATATATTATTTTTCAAATTATTATATTTATATAATATACATATATCTTCCCTATTTGAATTAGACGTTGTTCACTATTTCATTGGTTTCAATTTTGTTCCTTATTACATTAGCTTTCTGTTCAGTGAAAGTTTCGTCAAAATAGGTCCAGCTGTTTTAGATATTACCCGTAACAAACTGAGTGACAGAGAGACGGGCAAAAATTTTAAAGTTATTAATTTTGTTGTCAGTATCATGTACACTTTCATATGCATTTATTTAAAATTACAAACGGACACATCAATTATATTTGGACGCTGATAAGCAATACTGTGTCAAGCCACACGGACCTCGTTTTGAGAAAATGGCGTCTAAAGATGTCAAACTTATTCTTAATAAATTAGTTTGAAGACGTATATATTCATCTTTGTTTTCTATTTTGATAAAATGTATATTGAATCAAAAGCAGATAGATTTATTTAATCTGTTATATAATAATAAGTTTTTAAATATTTGAGATTATTTTATAAATTGCAAAATATGGAATGCACCTGAAATACGAAACATTGAGTTAAGAAACTTTTTTCATACTTATTTAGTTTAGATGACTTGAAATTTGTTTGGATAATGTTAAATAGGTGACGTAGTAACAAAATACATCAATATCTTAAATTTGACTTTTTGTGGGTTGACACATTATTGCTTATCAGCATCCATTTATATGTGTAGACGTATAACCTTCCCTTTTTAAATCAGAAATTGTTCACTATTTTATTGGGTTCGACAATATTTTGTTATCGCGATTACACAATAACAAAATATTAAGAGAATTATCTCTTTTTTACTTAATTACTTTTTTAAATAATAGTAGCCTAAGTTAATCCTTATAATATTAGCTAGGTATAGGGGCTGTTCATTAATCAAGTAATGTTTTTAAGAACTTTTTAGACTGTGATATTTCGTAATTTTTTTTCTTCCATCCCCTCTCCCTCCTCTGAGCCTCACGTGATTAATGGACATACCCTAACAGCTAGTGAAAGTCCCATCAATTTTGATTCAGCTGTTTCAGAGATTAGTTGTAGGAAACAGACTGACAGACAAAAAATTAAAAAATTGTATTTTTTGATGTAAGTACTGTATATTGTACTTTCGTGCATTTAGTGAAAAATACAAAATAATGTTCGATGTGAACTCATAAATTTACATAACTTTTTTATTTATGAACCGATTGAAATGAAACAATCACAAAATGTTAAGTGAAGCTTACTGCAATATATTAATGAAAACCACATCTAAATCGGATAAGCCGTTTCTGAGATTAGCGGACACAAACTCACAGATAAACAGACAAATATCTAACAAATTATTGTTTTGGGTTCTATTGGGTAGGTAAAGACTCCCAATAATATATATATTTTTTATATATCTATCATGTGCAGACAGCGACCCGTTAGATTTTTTTTTAAAGTATCGATTAAAAATATCTAAAATAGAAGTTAGCCTAAGTCACTCCTTATAACATTTGCTAACTGCAAGTAAAAGTACCATCAAAACTGGTTCAGCCGTTTTAAAGATTAGTCGGAACAAACAGATAGACAGACAGACTGACAGACAAAAATTTAAAAATGTATCTTTTGATATAAGTACTGTGTATACTTTCATGCATTTAGTGTAAAGTACAAAATAATATTCGACGTGAACCCTTAAATTGACATAACTTTTTTATTTATGAACCGATTGACATGAAACAAAGCCTAAATGTTAAGTGAAGCTTACTACGATATATTAGTGAAAACCGCATCTAAATCGGATAAGCCGTTTCTGAGATTAGCGTGCACAAACGCACAGATAAACAGACAAACAGACAAACAGACAAACAGACAAACAGATAAGAATTCTAAAAATCATAGTTTTGGGTTCTATTGCGTTGGTAAAGGCCCCCAGTAAGATTTTTTTTCATATATCTTCCATGTACAGACAGCGACCCGCTAGAATTTTATTATTAGTATAGAAGATATAGATTTAATGTTACGTAAAGATTCTACGTAATATCTAAATTGGACATATTCTTTTTTTAATGGACAAATAAAACTTAAGGTTTGATCCATGATTCGTTTCATTACAAAACTACATAAATAACTTTTTAAAAACTTGCACATATTCGGAATTTAGATGTGGAGTTTATATATATATAACACGAATTTATCAATACACATAATTGTTTTTTCACATTGTTAGGTTTCGTATAATAAAATCGATACGTAGCTTATATTTTGGGAAAAATTAAGTGTATTTATGGTAATTTTATTTTTAAATGAAAAAGCTTTCAGGATATAATAAAAACGTTTATTATTATTTATGTCATATGCCCACGCTAACGACATCGCAGACACAACCTCATGTAGCTTAAAGTACATTATATTCATGCTCGGAAACATCCGTAGAACCGTCGGCTCCACTCCTAATTTTTATTTAATTTACACTAAAAAATAATTAAACTAAGTTTTCATATAATGATATAATTCATGCGAATCTATAGATATCAACAATTCTTAGGAATGTTGTTGTGTGATTGTTAACAAAATACGAAATAAGTATTAAATAAAATAGAAATAATATCGTTTGTCAAGGAAAATTCTCAAAATTTAAAAACTTTTTAATTTTTAATCTTTCTCAGTACTGGCAGTGGGAAATTGTGATCTTTGCAATGCGATTGAGTTAAATGTTATTCTCAGCGACGTCGAGCGCTTTCAATTTAATTATTTGGGGACATAATAGCGATGACGCGAAGCCAGTGTACGGATAAATAAATCTTTAAAGAGACAACGTTATTTTTCGTTAGCAAAACACTTAAAAATTCTGCGAAATAAAAATCTTAACATATGTATAACAAGAGCCACATTGGAAACATTGAAAGGTACTCAATCCAATACATTTTCATTGCTTCTTTCGATAAAGATATTTGAAAAAATGTAAACGCGATATAGATAATATAATAAAATAAAATTGCTATGCGAATTCGTGAGAAAATTTAAATAAATGACTTTTCTGTTTGCACATAAAAAGAAATATATTGCGGCACAATGAATGTTGGGGGGTTGGAGTGGGTAGTGGGGACAGTCGTGAGGCGGACGAGAGACGGCGCTGAGGAAAGGGTGCGGGGGCGCGGGGCGCCGGGGGGTGACCCACTTTAACGGGACAAGTAATATTACTTTTTACTTTTAGGTAACTATTTCACGTTTTTATCGCGATAATAACATATATTGTACAGTAATAAACTTTGCCCTTTCCAACCGTGATAATGTAGGTACTATCTATAAATATTACTCGTAAGCATTTCCCATTTTAGCTGAAGTATTTTTATTTAATTATTTATAAAGGAAAAATAATCAGGCTAATATTAGATATAACTATTTTAAAACCGTTTATGCATTTTGAAATGTTAAGTTTATTAGCTTATATAACGTAAAGTGAAAAAATGAATACAGTTTATATCAGTTAAATGCAGTCGTAAGTCTAATCTAAACGAACGAGTGTTATTGACGTAGCTGGTTCGCATAGAATGTTTATGTATATGAATTCAGCCCCCATTCTCATATTTTGTATAGGAGGGCGTGTTATTTGTTTGAATTAATTAAGTTTTCCTCCATATTTTTGTTACATGTCATTACAAACAAAATTGCTCTATAAAATTAAAGTAATACCTATTTTGGCGCTATATATTCTAATTATAAGTAGTATAAAACTGAGATAAATCTTTCGATTATGAATAATGGAAATCTATCTTTAAAGAAAGGAGGAATAGGAGAATTAATTTAAATATATAATAAGTAGTCTCGTCTCCTTCTCTCCAAGACTACTTTGAGAAGTAAACGTAAGTCCTTATATTTATGTGAACATTTTTATGACTAATGAAACAGATAATTAAATTTGATATTGATACATTGAATTTATGTTTATTTGAATGCTAATTGCAATGTTTTCGATTAGTTTATAGACTTACGTTTTAAATGTTATTTCGTGTTAATCAAGTACCTAATATAATAGTTCTATATACGTAATAAAATTAATCATTTTCGTCAAAAATATGAATAACATTTACACTTAACACACACGAATAATTTAGTTCTTGCTTTTATATTGACGATTAGGCGAATTTTTCGCGGTCAGAGTCGATTAGATGTTAAACTCGATTGACAACTATTTGAAGGCGTATTTTAAAACAGGCATTATAACGAGTACTAGACATTTGTGTACATGCGATGTTTTAAGAATGAAACGAAGACGAGTGCTCGTTTATAAGCGTGATTTAACAACTCCAGCATATTGATTTTTACGTCGCCGTGGGCCACCCCCTCCCCGCGGGAAGAGTTGTGCACGGGGGTAATGCTAAAATGCTTGTTCCCCTATTTGAGAGTACATACTGGAGGGACGTTCAACTGCGCCTGTCACTAAACAATGTTTGTTTTATCAATTTTATATGACATTTAACTTATCGGACGTTATTTATTATGTAAGATTTAAGACCGGATATGAATACATTCTAGCGCCAATATGACACACTTTCTATGGTATTCTTTTCTTATCTATATTGTGTTTTGTTTCAATGTAATTTATACTTTCTATGTATGGTAAACGGAATATGTTTATTAATATGGTCGGGTTGTTTTTCTTTTCTATTTTACTATAGTGTATTTATTTGATGATTATAACACTGGCAGACAGAAAAAGTATTTTGTGGTAAATATATATATTTTTATTATTTAATTAACAAATTATATAATTACGTGAAAGATATGAAAAAAGTTATAGCCCGCAGTTGTATGTCCCCGCGAGTTTGTTCAGCCCCACCCGCGCACTTTTCAGTGGGCCGCCCGCCGCACCCTTCGCTGCACCCCATGTGTTATTCTCCGCTCCGTCCCGCGCCGGGACGCTCCTTCATTTTACTCCAATTTACAACTGAAAAAATTCAAACAAACATTTCCTTAATTAAATCTTTATTCAAAATTATAATTAATTTTACCAACATTCAATCGGGATAGAGTTGCCGTTGGAAATTGAACTTCTTGAATCCAAAGACTACATCAGTTGATGTTCAATTACTGTCTTATCATTTGTTATATGAATTAACCATTATAGTTACTTAATCCTGAGATGATTGTTTCCTCTTTATTTTTGCGTATGTGTGATTATTGAAATCACTATTTACACTCGAATATAAATAATTAAGATAGAGATTTCATGTTAAAAATTATAGTTGTATGAAGAATAGTAGATATTAATTAATTATAATTAAGCTAAAAATAATAATTTACAAAATCCACGAGTAGATAATATGTATATTTGAATTAAAAAAGTATAATCAACAATATTTTATACTAGTTATATTTATATTATGTCTTTATTAGTAATTTTATGATAACAGAAAATATATCTACTATTAAATTTAGATACCCAATGAAAAAGCGGGAGGGAGCCACCCCAAATTTTACTGCGATTGAAAAGGAAAGCTTTTAAGAGCTTTTTGTTTTGTAATTAATGTTTTTTGCTTAACTACAGCTACGGATAGTATTTAATTATTTTTCTTGTTTATCGAAATGTTTTATTCTTAAAATATATTTTTACGATCTACGTTTTCATTCAATTCGATTGAATACGAAAAATTATCGTTAGTTTTTTTTCTTTAGCCTTTGTTTTTATACGTTTTAATATTATAATAACAATCTGACCGAAATGATATAAAATTACTATAGATTATGCGGCAACATTTCTTTTATTCATTCTGGCAACAAATATGGCTTTGCGAGGGGAATAACTATTCATAACTTGTTGGAGGTTTTGATTTTCAACCTTTGTTTCAATGTTATACTTAGTTTTAAAATACAAACCATGTTGACACATGTTAATTTCGAGTTAACTAAAAATTATAACACTCATCAAATATTTATGTACAAGTAAATAATTATAAAGAACAGACTATTTATTATTTGTGATTTTGGTGGATCTCTCTTTTATTATTTATTAGCAATTTGTTTAATTTTATATAAAACATACTTGTTTCTGTTATTTAATTTGTTGACGATAACTTTACAATTGCATTATTATAAAGTATTATAAACTTGGATTTAATTTCAACACCATTAGAGTACATTATCATAGGTTATATAAAAAAAATAGCATATTCTTGTCTCTTATATCAATCCTTTTTATTAAATTATTTTCATTTGCATAAGGTACTTACATCAATCCTACGTGAAAAAATAATAATTTACAAAATAAATATCTCTACATGTCATTCCGTATTAGATTTAGTGTAATTGATTCAATTGCCCTTATTCGTTTATTTAAAAAAATACATAGTTTTATTGGAAATAAAAAAAGATTCGTCTTTGAATACAAACAATAAGTTATAACAGCATTCGTTTCCTTTCATCATGAATCTCTTATGGGCCATCTAAAGAAAAGGGTTTAAATTGTTTCTCGATGTTAATAAATTTTAAACAGATAAACCTGTACATCTCGAGCTCGCGGCTTAAAAAACAAGTAACATGAGTGTAGAATCCAGACGAAAAAAGTAGTCGCGCAACATTTCACAAGGCACAACGGCCCGCTGAACGCATTGTGTGCTTAACAATATATACTGGCATAGGACGCCACACAATAACCTACAACCTCCTATACATACAAATCCAATTATCTTTGCGAATGTGTAATTGAGGATCCCGATTAGCACTAATTACGATCACAACATTGGCTTTTCATAACGTTGTGCGTACATCAGTTGGACAGATAAATTATGATTATCGATATTATTAGTTATAAAATTATGTTAATTTTTGAGTTCTTTTTTTATGGTTTAGTAATTAACATGAATTTAATTAAAGAATATTTAATTCCAATATGGTATAAGGTAATTATTGCATTTATTAAAAAAACTAGCAGAAAGTTTCTAAACAATTAACTTATTTCATAGTTTTAAATAAGGAAAGGCTAAGGTTGAATTGTTACAAACGTGAGTTCTATAGTCCCAAAGGGAGGGGTCGCAAACAGGTTATGACCCCGACAAGTGACTTGCCCGAAGCGTTGAATTTAACCACAATATAAGACCTCTCTACCCTTGATAACCGCCCCCTCATGTTTCACGTTATTATATCTCGAGAAAACCAGGGAAGGTCTTTGTAAAATGGTTGCAGCCGTTGACTCTTTCTGTCTCGAACCAGGATGAGATTGAAAATATGTGACATTCAAACGCAGGTGCATTTTATAAAAAAAAAAAACACTTTATTCTAAAAATATAATTGAAATAGAGAATTTATTCATATTTATCTTTTTTATCTTTAACTGTAAATAAATTAAAAATATATGTTTAGAAATTTTGAAATATTACTCTTAAAATTATAATAAAGCTTAAAAAAAAACCAGTCAATCGTATATTAATGCACATGTCTTGGCTTATAATAAATTGCTGGACGCATGGCCATAATAATATTGAAAGCTATTGGTCCTTTTATTCGTGTATCGGCCACGGGAATAACAATACTGCGATTTGTTTAGATACTTTTTTCCACGCAAAGCAAACGAATACATTTCCACTATTACCACATAATACTCCATTGTTCTTCCGTTCGTTGATATTTCTCCAACATTTACAACTCTTAGACGGTATATAAGTGATACACATAGCAATCGAAGCATGAATAAGCAACTTAAAAGAATGTACAACTTGGTAATTAAACGTCTGACTTGTAATTTTATAGATTGCTCGTTTTATCGTTTTCCTTTGAAGAATTGAATTTGTAATAGAACTTAATTGCTTGTAAATATTTTATTTAGTTCATACATTTTTAGTACTTACATATTTTTATAACGTTAAAACGAGTTGTTATTACTAGATAACTAATAGAACACTATTATTTTAAGAAATTGGTTAAATATTGTGATATAAATAACCATTTTAAAAACAAACTTTTTCGTCATTAAAACTGTACGTTAATTATATTAATACCTCAAAAATGTGAGAAACAATATGTTCCCGCAGCTAATTTGGTGAAAAAAACTTAAGCAATAATGCAATTACTTTTTGCCCTCGCACCGGTGCACGGGGCAGGGAAACCCCATAACTATCTCAATCATGATATTTGTGCAGCTATTTGGAGTGAGGAGCGTGTAAAAATTCCGAGGCTAGCGAGGGTTCCATGTTTACCGTACACGGCAATCTGAGCACTACATACGCGCCATCTGGTGGCCATCAACGAATCAAGGAAAATAAACTATTTGAAAAAATAAACAAACGCGTGCGTCAAAAATAGAGTTTGGCTGTTTAATTTAAACAATATTTGACATAATACGAGTACTATACGGTTAGTACATTTTACATCCTTGTTTAATTGAATGAAAATAAATTGATTAGAGCGGAGGTTTTTGTTGAAACGTATTCTACTACCACTTTAGTAATATCAGTTTTTTTTTCTTTTTTATAAAATTGACTGGAATTTAACATGGACCAATTCGGGACCAAGACTAGTGTAACGAGAATAAAATAAAACCAAAAAACTTACGAAACATGAAAATCTAATCGGGATGTCGGTATGCGTAATAATTAATAACTGATGGATTGAGATATTTGTTATGATAAAAATTGATATCTACAATTAGGTATTTGTAGCTATTTACATTTTATATTTACTTGTCCGAACGGTGCACTAAGGTGTACCCCTGGTGTCCGTCTGTCTGTGCGTCCCTCTGTCAGTGGTCTGGATACCGTAATAGGTAGAGAGTAGAAATTGTCCCAAAATGTCTATTTCTATTGCCGCATACGAAGGGTTATATTGCATATTGTTATAGCACTTATCTTGTTTCTTTTACATAAATATTAAAAAAAGCATCGTGTTAATCTCTAGTGTTGTTCTTTTTTTCGGAATTGTCGTGCGCTTTTTTTGTAATAGTTAAGTTGTATCTTTAATATTATAGTAAATACAACAAAAAGTAAAGCTGTGGCAGTTATCTTAAGCTAAAGACCCTTTAATATATATATTATAATTTTTGTATATAGAATCAGGACTAAAAAAGCCAATTTTACACGTTATATAAGTTTTTTTTTTAAATATAATAATTAATTATAATTTTATTATTCCTAAAATGCTAGTCCGGATAAAAAGGCTAAATAAAAATAGGCTACGCATTTCAAAATTTTCTTTTTTTTTTCTATATATATAAACATGTTATTGTTATTAAATTTAATTTTAGTTATTCACAACTATTGGTCCAGAAACTAACATGATACAACGTACCTTTTAAATAACATACACTGAATACAGGTACATTCAGTTCCCTCTTGACCCTAAGGGCACCTGAGACATTAACTCAGGAACCCGAAGTGATAAAGCACAATAAATCGTTATAGTATTCAAATAATTAAATCAAAAAAAAAAATCAAATAAAAAAAATTAATTTCCTGTTTTTCCGTTTTTTAAAAAGGTTTCAAACTTTTGTGTGACTTTCAATACAAATTTCAAAAAATAATATTTTCTTATATTATCTGTTTTTCTCTTTCAACAAGCAAGCAATCAAGTAGAAATTGGTGTCATTATTAAAAAGGTATTCTGTAATCTACTATACGTGAACCTACCCTAATGAAAAGAGACGTAAAAACAAATACCTTTTATGAAAAAAAATTAAGGTTTTAAAATTTTAAAGTAAAAGCTTTATAAGTTTAAAAAGAAAACAAACTATAAATTATTATCTTTCTTAAGAGTCTAATATTATCTTTAATATTGCTCGAAGCTAACTTGAGTTGCTTTTTATTTTCTCTTCAATGTTCTTTGTCTTTTTAACTTTTATATTAGATTGCCTTTGAATAAATGATCGTTTGTATAAGATATCAGATTTTGAAATTGCTCAGGAATTTCATTAGTCATATTTCGCTACAAAAAAATAGTTAATAATTAAACTCCGTTTTCACATTATTATCACTTTTTGTTGCTTTATCTTGTTTAATGAGTTTGTAAAATTTCAGATGGTCTAGATTAAAAAAAAAAAATATTACGTAAAATATAAAAGATGTTTAAAAACACAATAATTGATTTGTGTTTAATTGATTTTTTTACTATAAAACAGAGTAAATTCTAATTGATATTACTTTTTTATTTTTAGAAAACGATAAACGATTCCTTTCGAATAAAATGTAATGTAGTTATTTAAATAAAGTTAATCTGACGGAGGTTGGTATTATAAACATTGTTTAGTCTCAGCGTCGTGTATACAAAAATGAAAATAAAGAGACTAAAAATTGTAGAACCGGTCCCGGGCATCGTGGCTCAGAGATCGTCGGTGGAGTGACCTCAGTTGGCCTTGACAGCTGCGCTCACTCTGGCCAGCCTCGCCCGATTCAACCACTAATAACTTTACTACAACATTATGAAGCATAAGATGCACTATGCTTCAGTATTCTATCATAGAATAAGCTTCATTTAAGCGCTGACACCGCGTCAAAACATGATTTGTAAGTCCTCATTTGTCTTTAAATTTGAGTGCAGTTCGTACGTTGTGTACTACTTACTAGAGCTTTTATGCTTTTGCTATCTAAGTCTTCCTGTTGCACGACATCGTCGAGGTGATAAATTACAACGTCGACCTACATTTATAGCCTTATCTTTTAACGCAATAAAGTTGAAAGAAATATTTAACTTGCCTTTAAGTACAATAAATAAATGTTACGTTTGATATGTTTTTCTGTGGTAAAACATGTATAAATAATGACAACGATATTTTTGTTTGTTGTACTTGCACGTTTCTTTGTGTAATACAAAATTAGGGTTCCTATAATGCTTTTCATTCCTTCATTCTTTCGTAGAAATACGACTATTCATATTAAACCGATAAACGAAATTTTATTATTAGGTAATCTGCGGTAATTTTAATGGAAAATTTAATAAATTATTTTGAAACAGATTTTTAAGTTCGAAGTTTCATAAAAATAAGAACCATTTTTTTATTTCTTCACCACTTATCTATATGAAGTATTTAAATCATACCTTAATCCGAGATACCGGCACCATCAAGTTATGCAATAAGGTAATTACTAATTGCTTAGAACAAAATGCTATTATTGAAATAAGTGGTTTGCTGTAATATCTACCAGATAATGGATATGGTCTAGATAAAACGGATACCATAATGAAGGAATATAATAGGGTATACTGTATTTTTGAGTTTGTTGAGTTTGTGTAATAATAATTAATCGTTAAACATGTTTTTAAATTTTTGTAGCATACATTTTTAATCAAAACAATAACCTTTCTATTTAAAATCATTTAAAAAATACGTGAGATTAAATAAATATAAAATCCATTTTACATACTCTTATTTCTAATTAAACGCAAAAAACATATAATAGATAATCAACTATTAAATCATGAGACTTAAATACATTGGCTGATACACAACATTGATTCACATTGAAACAAAGATCCCTTTCGATATTTTATAGATAAATACCAAATACTTGTTTATAGATTGTTAAGACCTTGAGAAAAGGCAAGTGGCATTTAAAATTAAGTTTACATTCCAATATTGAGCGTTTGAAATTAGGATTTACGAACATATTTATTTTGAAATAATTTTAAT
This sequence comes from Hypolimnas misippus, assembly GCA_037950945.1. Lineage (NCBI taxonomy): Eukaryota > Metazoa > Arthropoda > Insecta > Lepidoptera > Nymphalidae > Hypolimnas > Hypolimnas misippus. The sequence continues at coordinate 8,190,956 of JBBEEQ010000024.1, forward strand.
TTAAAAATGTGACTTTTCACAATAAACGTAAATTATGCGAAAACGTAGCACTTACTTTCAATATTGTCAGTATAATCTATGGCGTAATCATATCATGTCGTCAAAGAATATTAAAATAATAATCTTAGATGATTTTTTATTAATTTAATTATGCTATTTGGTTATTATTTTTAACTAACGCCATTATTATATTATGAAAAAAAAACCAGTTCAGTATCATAAAGCTTACATTGTAAGTTTGTTCAAACCGAAGAACCGGTTAGAGAGAAATTGTTAACTGTACTTAACGACTTCGTAACTAAACACAAATATTACAGAATATAAAACAGAGCTCATGTAGATTAAAAATTATATAATTATCGCGGTTGAGACCGGAGAGAGTATAAATGCTTTGTAAATATTGAGCAATTGTCTGAAGTTATAAAAAAAGTTTTATCTTAATGCAATTAATAAGTTGGTTGTGCATTTTTAGTTCTATATACATATGTTTTTTTTAATTCATAATGATTAGTATATTTTGTAGTTGATATATATTTAAGTCTTTTACATTTGAGCTAATATTTGAAACTCTGGTGCAATAACAATTTTCTTATGGTTATAAATTATAATTAACTAAATTTTAATTCAGCGATCTGGCAATCTTATTTTATCGTTATCAAAATATGATTCTGAAAAATTAAAAGTTCAGTTACAATACAAATAAAACGATAGAAACGGCCAAATTAGATGTTTTTATCGAGGTAAAGGCTTGCTAACTACGGCTTGTATAAATGTTGGCTCGACCGGGGTAGTACCTCACTCTCACAGAATATACATATGCGTGAAATAGCTAAATACCCATAACACATTTGCAACAATTGTCCTTTCAGTCAAAAGTTCAAGTCTCCCCTGCTCATTTGCCTACTATATTTTTATAAATAAAAAAAAGACCCGCCTCATTAATTGATTTTTATTTTATAGAATCCCTACATCAAGAACATATAATATAACTTCAAATATTTCTACGCAAGAATTAAATGTAGAGTCATCAAAAATTGAAAAAAAAAAGAAAGACTTAAAAATTAACTACAGGAACAAAATCATGATAAATCGTAAATTCGTGACAAGAATTGTTTCGATAATCCATATCAAGAGCAAATTTATGTGTTGATATGTACATTATATTGCAGACTAGTGATTTACTACAGGTTTTGCCCGCGCGGATCTATATTTCTTGGTTCGCATCTAGAGAGGACGTTATGACTGAAACTCAAATCCTTAGAATCGTGTTTAATATATATTTTTAAAAAATATTTTGAACCGTGAATAATTTTCGTACTTAGCAATCGGCACACTTATTAATTGACCTGTGTTAATAATACAAGAGTTATTATTTTAGAATTGTGTTTATACAATACAAACGGTTTTTAAAAGAAAAATAAAACAAATTTAATTATTAAAGGAAATATTAACTTCTAAATTAGGGTTGGAAATAGGTCCAGGGTGATGAATGTGAAGAAGAAGTCGTTGAGCAACCATTGCGCATTGGCGTCTGGTAAAGAAACTTTGCTACAGATAGCGATTCCATAAACGCAGCTGTACCTGTTCCGCCTGCATCACGTCACAAAGCAAGAGGAGATTGTAGAGTTTCATGATCCTCAACATCCATGTCGTTTTCCTGCGAATGTATCGCAGGAAAACGACATGGATGTTGAGGATCATGAAATTGGAATCTCGCTACAAGGGTAATTTTAATTTGTTTGTGGTGAGATCCAACTCACCTTCCGAAGACCTTCTTGCACTAAGTGTTTTGGCCAAAAAGCGTGGTGTTCTAATGCTTTCGCGACTACCAAGTTCCACGCGCAACGTTAGACACGGGTAAATATTAGTTTTGTGTCGATAATTTCATATGTAATTGTATATTATAAGATTAATGTATATTATGTCATTATATTGCAATAGGCCATAGTTTTCTGAGTACAAATAAATAATACAAAAAAAAATGTGTATGAATGTAAATTCGCATTGTTTCATACTAGAAATCCAAAAAAAGTCTTTGTTAGATTGAATGCTCTAGTACAATACACACATAAATTTCAATTTAAATATCATCATGAAATATATTCTAAGTTGAGAGGTTTAGATCATGCAGCAGCCTTTAAGCGTATATATTTTGAGACCACTTTAGAAGGCAAAAAAGATCGCAAATAAAAGCATAAACATCAGGGTTTGTTTACTTTATTGGTTGGTTTAGTTTGTGCTATGGAAATCTATTTGAATGGTTATATTATTTTGGGGCCCCCATAAGGCTGGGGCATGGGTCTCTTGCTCCACGTGTCATTAGGATGATGATGGCACTGTCTATATACATTTATTTATGAAGAACAATGAAAGTTTACAAATTAAAAATTACTGCAATTACTTATATAAAGTAGGACTGAAAAAAGAGACGGTGAATGTAATTTTTAAATTGTCTGTCAATTAAATTAAGCTAATACTTTATAGGAAATATATGAATGCAGTAATGTCATTCGTCTGCAGTCATTTTTGAGGGTTCTATATTAATATTTCATGAATCTCCAAGGTTTTCCTGTTCCGTCGACAAAAGTAGGTTTACTCACACTAGAGAAAATCCAATTCGCCGTATCGTCCACACGCTCGCACACAGAGACGCGTGACTTGAGGGAAAAATAAAATTTCTCGCTAAGTTTATAATGGGAAAACTTTGAGAACCACTTAATTATGTTAATGTTTGAAACAAAATTTTAGAAGAGACGTTTAAACACGGCAATGACATAATTTAAAAAAATATTTGAATTGGTATGAGTAGGTTACATAATAATTATGTATTTAGTTTCTAGATTCTCCTTTTATAACTAAAACCTCGTTTTATTGGATAAGATTATATTGTTTTTTATGGATAAATATAAAACATTAGTATTTAATATGATTTCAATCCGCTGAACAAATATGAATTATAGTTACGTATGAATTTTATAACACAATACCTGTTTTTAAATCGAAACAAAGTGAGCATTGAATACAATACATAAAAGTAGTTATATATTAAATTATTACTAAAAATTATTGTACCTCACATTATTGTTAGCTATATTATAATAAATACTATCTTATTGCATCGATAAATTGGATAAGGTAAATTAATACTACAAACTAATTAAAGTTTCGTCAATGTTTCTGAAGCCGCATACTATTAGTTTTAATAGCTTGTTTCTGCACGTGCAGTCGGAAATAATTCGATTTGCTTCTAGAAAATTGTTTTTTTCCAAGAGGACATTTTTTTATTATTTTGACTGAAAAATTATATATATTATTTTTACTCTGGTAGAGACTAGTGGTGCCTGACTAAAACTTGCATGTGGGTTGGTTCGACTGGGATTGTATACAAAAAAACGCGTATACTATTATACCTGTGTTTCGTATACGGTGAGAAAGAGAGTTGGAAGCTTAAGAACGCGGTCTTCAACGCAGGCACCTAGCACCTGTGAGCTGCGATCCACCTAGCAATGTTTGTCACTCCGCCTCGCCTGGGTGCGCTTTACGTTACAATCGTCGCCGGTCATCGTCTCTACCTAAATGATCGTATACCTCATCGGATGTCGTTTTTGTGCTTAATAATGGTCTACCATATCACTTTAACGTTTTAGTCTTATAAACTATGTTTACTTTAGTTTTCAATCAGATAATTTTGTTTCACATACGAATATTCTCTGCCCGTCTAGACTCCGCATTCATAACCGATAATCTGATAATCGCTATTAGACAACAGACTGTGAGAAGATTCGTGCATTCTGTGATCCGGTCCGTACCGCACACGCACTGCTGCAGTACCGTTGCCACATGGTAAGTGCAACAGTAGTTAGACGCAAAAATTCTAATTTGAAAGCTCTTTTTAAAAAAATAGCAAATACATATTCACATTATTTTGCTAAGCTTATCACATACTAAAGTTGTAAATTGTCACCTGTCGAAACTTATAGGTGTTTTTTACAAGGTTGCCTACAGCTTCTAAGCTTATTTATATGACAGCACTAGCCCAAACACTTTTAGAAGGTATTTGTTAACTATGTTTTGTTACATAACATTTTACACATTAAGTTTAATTTAAATAATGCTATTAAACATATGTCGTCTTTGAATATATTTATTTCCGTCTAGAACGAATAAATAGTAGAGGGATTAATGAACTTCTATTTTAAGTTATTTGTTCTTTGTACTGTGAGCATACTTGTGTGAGAATCATTTAAGAAGGGTATTTTAACTGATGGGAGGGTCTTAAATAATTATTAAATTATGTTTTGTAAATTTTAGTATACTACTTAGGCAGATATAATTAGCTCCACAAATATCTTTTAACAAAATTAGAGGTAAGTTTGAATAAAAAAGAACTTTAAAAAGAAAAATGGTCAAATTAATCTGAACCGTATAAAAATACAAATAATAAAGTTTTTAATTTGGCATGTATCTATTTACATATTATATTCATACATTACAAAAACATTTTTAAGAATGTAATAGATGATAGCTGGTTACGTTAATTTTAAAGTTTTTTTTTTATAAACTGAACATTTGTAAAACAGAGTTCCATTAGGTATCTGCTTACAGTCCAACATAAATTTTATGTACTATAGCTCAGTCATTAAATTATGTTTGTATTCCATACCAAAATAATATTATAAGTAACAATAAATACGATTTATGGCCCATAAAAAGAAAGTAGATCGCTGGAAATTCAATTCTCTTAAAATAGTAAGTCTCAATGTTATTTCTTCTGTAACTCGATATATATGACACGAATTGGGCCGAGTTTCAAGCGGTTTTATAATAAATATATGCTGGAATGAAATAAATCAAAAAACATTACCTCATTTTCATTTTAATGAAAATATCATTTCCTTGCAAGGAGGTATATCCAAACTTTACATCCGTCATTTTGCATGGGCCAACGGTCGAGTGGCGGTGGCTGGGGTGCATGGGGGTCGGCGCGGCGGGTGGAGCGGCGCCACCCCGCGAGCCGTGAGCCCCCCCGCCTCCACGCGGGATCGATACGTCATTTGAACTGGTCGCCATGGAGACCGCGAACGGAGCGGGGCGGCGCCGCGGCTTCGGGATGCCGGGATGGTGCATGGGACTCCGCGGATCCGCGAACTTGCGAACCTAGCCCGCCACTCTATCCTGTAAAAAAAGCAATACAAAATTTCGACATTCTCTTGAATTATGATAGTTAATGATTATGATAAAAATTTATATTCTTTTAAATGAGTGCAATAGCCGAATTGAATTTAACTCAATAATAAAATTAATTGAATAATATAGCTTATGGAAATATTTTACGTAGAGTTAGAACGGGCAAACAAGTTTCTAAGAATATCAAAACAATATACATAGTTATATCTAATCATTTCTTCTTAAGTATTAACATTGGACACTATAATATTTATGTCAAAACGAAATCTATAACGTATTTTTATTTTTTCGCTAGCTTGTAGCGCATCTAATATTCTCAAATGGGACATGCCTAGTTGTATACATCAGTATCAAGAGACGTGTCGGGACTGGGTAACCGCCAACCCTAACGTTGTTGCCTTACAATATCTTGTTTTGATATTACAATATATTTGAGAAAAATATAATATGAGTATGATAGAGACATTATAATTTAAATATAAGTTAATTTTTTTTCTTTATAAGAATATAATTAAGTTTTCAACTATTATTTATTTTAACTGAATAGCATTTACTGACAAAAGATACTTAGACTTTTAGTAGTAGCGTCTTTTTAATATATTTTTTATTTAATTGGCGTGGATATTCGACAACCTCTTGGGAATTCTTCAACATTTGTGGACAAAATATTATGATCTACAAATTGATCTAATTAATTCCAGAGTTTCCATGTGATTTATGCAGGTTCGTAAATAAGCAGAAAAAGTATAGTACGTTCATGAATCTGGTCTTATTGTACCTTTATCCTATGCATATGTATCTATCAATAACAACACACCTTACATAAAATCTTTTTACTACTATCATTTGTCAACACAGAAGTTATTTATCAATGATATAATGTATGTATATAATGTAACTATAAATATGTTGGAGCATGGATTTTGACACCCATACTACCGACCACCTAGCAACGTGCTAGCGAGTATGACAGGCGAGAGTATCTTTGGGCTAACAAGATAATTGACGAGCTTCTCAAAATTGGCAAGGGCTATAGATTTTGACGTTACAAATGGTATGAACATAACAAATTTATAGTTATAAAATGTCATTATTAGATAATGTTGTTAAAACACGTTCGTCATTGTTATTTTTTTAACGACGTGATAGATTATGCATTATCGCCTTTGAATGTAAAAAAAACATTTCGTTTATAATATTAATCATAATAGCGATAATATTCAATAATTAACCACCAGGTTTACTAAGTTACTCAGTATTTTGTACATGTACAACAACTTTTAGCGTTAAAATCTAGGATATTTCAGAAACGTAAATAACTCAACTAAAACTATTTGAAAAATTATATCACTATTTCAAGCAGTACGTGGATATTAATCGATATATTATTACTTTACTGACGTTTATGACTTGCAAGGGAAAAGAAACAGCTGTGCTACGATTTTATTCATGTCTAAAGCACAGTATTAGTATTCTAATTACAGAATATAACATCGACTTATAAAGTATGCATTAGTGTTTTAATAAAATACATTTAGTAAGTGGGTTGATTTGTATTTAAATGAAAGAATGGTTTTACGAATGTACAAATCCATCCTTCATTTAATTTTATGTATTATATAACGAATGTACTTCTATGATCATGTAAAGCAACAAAACTATAAAGTATTTTAATGTAATCCCTAATGGAACAAAATTTTTAACCCCTAAATTTTTTCCAAGTAATTTAAATTATTGATGTTAATTTTAGTGTAACAATAAGATCATTTTACTATCTAAAATTTGTCTGAGATTTAATAAATAAAAGAGATAGAAAAGGAAGGATTTTAAACCGTGAAAAGTATCCCAACAAGTACCTGGAATATTTTAGCAATATTTCATAACATTATTTAGTTTTAATTAATAGACGGTAGATTTATCTGTATACTATATATTTTCACTATTTAATATCGGTTCTGATAAAATGCCTAGTTTAAACTAACGTAGGAAGAGAAGGAAAATGCAATTTCCTTGTAGCAATAGCTTAACAATTCAATTGATTCGCCAGCAAAGCACAACCATTCTTGGTTCCTGTATATTGTATAGCTATAAAACAGTAATATGTAAGGCTAAATATATTATTGAAGGATTTTATGTATTTTGTTTCTAGCAAACAATATTCATTTTTGATGATCAATATTCATTATTTTTCACTAGATTTGGCCGCGGCTACGCTCGCGTTAATGCAGACTGTATTGTCGGACGTCCGACTAAAGGGTATATGTATCTTTGCTCTCTTGGAACACTGCTTTTTTTTGGACGAAAATTCTTCTCTGTAACACTGATAACTGGAATACAAAATATTACGATGATCGTTAGAGTAGTCGAGACGTGCATGCGTAACAAATGAACAAATAAACACACATTCACATTATATCGAACATTGGATCGAATGCAGACAGACTAAATAATATACAAATTAAGGGGTTTAAAAATTAAATTACGTAATATCATTGGTTCACATTATTCATATATATTTTTATTTCGTATAAACATACTAACCAGTACGACTATATCTGTTAACACTTTAGTGTTCTAAAGCGATATTTATTAAGTTTCTTCATTACATGTTACTTTTGTTTTTAAGACTTTAATATACATTAAAATTTTAATTATAAAAATGTCAACAGTTGTCATTTCAGTGTGTTATTATATCAAAATACCTACAAATATACAAACTTTCAAATACGTGTATTTGCTTATACAAACAAGAAAGTTAGCGAACAATATAAAAGTAATGGGATAGAGTGAAACGGCTGTTGAGAACAAACGCTGGTGCGAAAGAGATGAAGTTATTTAAATTGAGGGTACATATTTCTACATAGGTAACAAATAGCTTGTTAAGAAAATATGGATACGACATTATGATTTTATGTCGTAGATATTTTTTACTAATTTAACGTTTTTATTTCATTAACATATTTTTATCTTTTTCCTAATGGACTGACATTATATGACGTAATTTTTTAATATATATTTATGCTTGTAACTTTTATGCACCTATAACATAATATTTTTTTTGGTTATAACTATTTATTATGATTAAATAAGGAGTTTCATAAGATATTTTTAATGTTCTTATAATTTATCATAAAATGTTTGGTTAAGAAATATACGAAAATGCGAATATGTATTAACGGCAGCAAAGCAATATTAATCTAGCATATCAATTGGCGGCGATACCTACTTTTATTAATAATCGTTTTTTCTTTATATAACAATGATCTGGCATTCACTGCTCGATGGAATAATTAGTTTTATTTTTAATTTTCTATTTGATAGAATTTTTATCCTCCGCACGCGACGAAGCTGCTATCAAACTTATATTATTCTGAACGTGAACTTTTATTCGGTTCGAGAAATGGTTCCATGTTATGATTATTGAACAAAAAGTAGAAAAGTTGAAGAGAGTTGCAGGAGCAACTTCAAGAACAGGTATTTACACTGTTTGAATATGTAGGTTGTGCAGGTAGTTTTAGATTATTTTGTTTAGATTATTAAAATAAGCAACTTAAAAATGATGTTTAATCTTAAAACATTATTGTTTTGCTTTTTTAAGTCAGGCCATTTTTATTAGGTACAGATTATTTTTATGGGGATCTTTATTAATTATATTTTTATTCCTAAATTTATTTACCTTTAACATTTTTGAAATTATATTTTGATATTTAAAATTTTAGCGATACATAAATGTTAATAGTTTAAGTTTGTGCTTTACACTATTATGTTTTTCAGTTTGGTGAAACTGCGTTACGTCATATCTTCTCATTGTTCTATAAAAATTTGGCTGCGGATGTTACTATTTATAAATGTAATCAGTAAAATTAATTGAAATTTATATTATCATTAAAGAAATAATACATTTATGAAGCAATTTATGTATCGTTTATTTTTGGAAAATAATTGTACCTAAATGTTAAAATCAAGGATAATAAAAATATTTTTAAAACCATTTCCATATAACTGTTATACAAATTCATTAGACTTGACACCCGAGAGCGTTAAAAATTATATCTTTCGATATGACTTAATTCATTTATTTATTAATTTTCTGTTATTTTGAAATTTCAGTTAGACATTGAAATAAATTCTAAACAAAAATTCTAAAATGAAAAAAATAAACTGGCGATTATTGTTTTTAATTTTAAGAGGTTACGTCTGTTTCTTCATCTCTGATAAATATTAGAGACCCTTTCAAAGAGTAGCAAGCGCAAAATGTATGCAAATAACATAAATGTAAAAATCTTCATTCATTCATACTAAAGTTATTATTAAAATACTCGTAAGGCTCTATCCTTATATTGTATATTTATATGCATTGACATATAATAGACACATATTACTGACGTCACTACTGACGAATGTACATAAATAGAAACGACAGGCAGTATATAATTTTCAGCAACTGGATAAATAATTATGACTCTTAAAGTGTTTAAAATTCCATTTTCATAATTTAATTAGGTATAATATATATATATATATATATATATATATATATGAGCAGGCGGGTCATCTGATGTTAACGATCACCGCCGCCTTGGATATTATCACTACCAGAGAAGCCAAAAATACGTTGCTAGCTTTAAAAGGAAGGATTGAACGGGACGGATGAAATGAATAGGAAGTAATAATAAATGGAGGAGGGGGTTAGTTTATGGTTCTTTAACTCATTGTATTAGAATGTAGTACGAATTGTAGTCAGTGGACTACATTTATATTCTACAACAGGGCCTACGTAAATATTTACACTATAATCATTATTACCCCAAGTGATCTTAACTGATACTCAGCTAGTTTATCATGACATGTGAGTTTTATAATAATAAATTTACAGATTACCAGTTTCAATTTCAATCTATAAGTAGATTATTGAAGTCATATTCATATTATCACATTAATGTGATATATTTTATTGTGATAATATGACTATGACTAAGTTTTGGTTGACAAAACCTTTCGATACTTCTAGGACTTATATTAAATAATTTTAGTTGTTATATAAAATTTCGAACAAATGTGTTCTACTGTTCAATCGACTTTCAGTAATTTGGTTTTATAATCGAAGTAACTGATAAACATATGTCGTCTGCGGTCTAAGTGAAACAAATGAATATTTCTATTTGAAGTCTTAATCATTAAAAATTAATTAAATATGGTTTCTGTAGATAAACGAATACGTATACTAGTATAATATGTGAATAGTACTAATATGGGAAGCAAAAACTTTGCTTCCCATATTAGTACTATTCATTTTTATTTTTTAATTTTTTAATTGTGCGGACAGAGGAGTATGAAATTTCGCACACTTATAGATTATATAGAGAAGGAGCGCAGAATGTAAAATAATATAGTATAGTAATCAAATATATTTTTTAATTACGCACAACAATACATTAAATCGATAAAAAAAACATTACATACACTACCGTGTATTTGACACACACACTCGCATATATACTTTTTGTTTATTATTAAAGTCTGTGATCAAATTCAGTATAGATTATCTGTGGTCTATATTGAAATCGGTTGAAAATTTTATTAACGTTCGAATTCTGATCTAGTCGACCACTAGTAATTATTAATACAATACATCTATCTATCTGAGATTCTGATTATATTTGTCAAGACAAAGAGATCTAAGTTAGATTAAAAAAAAACTGATTCTTAAGTGCATAAAAGTTCTGCTTAGAAGCGACCTTGATCGATTTAGCTAAACCAAAAGCACTATCGATATAAAAGTTGTGTATGGTGTCGGATCGAATGACGTTTTCAGATCTAAATGTAAATAATTATTATTCAACATCATTAAGACTCACCAGAATAATTACCTACTTTGATTTTTATTTTTTTCTGAAAGTTAAAATGTTTCATATTATATTAATTGAGGTACAAAGTAGGACAACTACAGCTCAGGCAGCTCTTTATTTTTACAGCATCATAAGATCATTAAGAAAAAGGCGTAATTATGTATGATATTATGTAACTTTCTAAGCTTCTGTCCATTTCATATTTTGCACCTTATAAGTAAGGCTGCATGTCACATAATAGAAAAAAAGATTAATACATATGTTTATAAGAACATTATACGTAAAATGTTAAATATAGGGGTTATACTTTGATAAATAAGTAAATATTTATAAATGTAAATATTTGAAATTAAATACAAATTTTTTTAAACTGTCAAAAACGCCATCTCTCGTTTACTTCACGAACTACTATAAGATGTGACTATGTGATTGGTTGACGAACTACGGAGCTTTTACCCGACATAGAGCTTTTATAAATTACAGATAGAGGGAATTAGTGACAGCGATAATTCAAGTATTTTTACCCGACTGCGCGAAGTAAAGAAGGGTAATGTGTTTTTATCAGTTTATGTAGGTTCGTAATTTTGTGTTTCGTTTTGGTATTTACACCACATGCGTGGATCGACTTTGTTAAATGACATATCGTTTGACTCGTCATGACAGAGTGAATGTCAAAGAAAGCATAATAATTTAGAAAAATCATAATGACCGTTTTTAACGCCATCACATGAAAAAGTAAAAAATGAAAATTTAATAGATGAAATGAAAATAATAAAAATGAAAATGAAATGAAATGAAATGAAAATAATAAAAAATAATAAATGAAAATTAATAGGTGCTTAAAATCATTTTTAGGTTTTTCACATCATTTTACCGTTTAGGATCCATAACATTATTCCGCAGCATTTGGTCAGGGTGTTACGTAGCCCGTATATTATTTTAGTGTCATTGAAGTTACAGTATTATAAATTTCGATTCGATCGGACCACTAGAAGTCGCTCAAATGCTTTCAAGAACCATAAAAGAGTTGATAATCTACAAGCGACTAAAACAGAGCTTCATAAATTATAGCTAAGAATCATTCCAATTACATCAGCTTGTAAAAAAAAATTGCATCAAAATCGATCCATTCTTTAGGGAGCTACTATGCCACAGACAGACACACAGATACAAAGATACACTCGTCAAACTTATAACACCCCATTTTTTTAGTCGGGGATGAATAAAAAGATATAATTAAAGCTCTACAAACATCTTTGAAAAGTGGTAGGAAAGTCTTTAAAAGACCATTAAAATATAATTTCCTATGCAGACCTACATTGTGCATTTCTTTAGAAGAGGTTTATATTGAATATATGTATATATTTAATTGGGGTACGTGTAGACAAACTAAATAGTATTAATTGAAAACAACTGTGGAATCTAGCAACTCAATTTTGATGCAGATATCTTCGACCGATTAAAGATTAATAAACAATAATAATTATATTATTTTTTAAGGTGCATGTAAATAATATTACTGTAAAATTGCATGAAAATTTTGTATACACATTGAGTTTGAATGACAATAAATAATTGATCCAACATGGCGGAATACCCAAGATGGCGGATTAGTTATTTTTAATGCATTTTTACAATATGGGTATTAAATTAATGAATATTTTTCGAGTTATTCTCGTGAAGTCAGAATGAAAAAACTAAACTAACAAACCAACATTCTAATTTCATATAATACGTATTATATTACTTGTGAGATATATTGTGTTTTCATGCGATGGCCCAGTCAATCTATTATTTTAAAATTTAAAAGGTTTTTGATGTCGATTTAGTCATTATAAGATGTCGTCAGGTTAGCTAATTATGAAATAACCTAAGAGAGAAGATTCCTTAATTAAGGTGTGAATAAATTAACCGATTTGGTAAGACATGAATCTCATCACTTTTACGGTACAATAACTGAGTTGCGAGATATGGGATTTTTTTACAAGTTATGTTTTTATTTCATATATATAACTTAAAGGTGACTGACTGGCAGACAAAGTGATCTATCAACGCACAGCTTAAACCACTAGACGTATCGGGAAAATTGGCATGCAGGTAGATAATGTAGACGTAGGCATCCGCTAAGAACGGTATTTGATTTGATTTTGATTAATTTTTAACTTTATCCCCAAGGGGATAAAATAGGGGATGAAATGAAACTTTCTCAATTTTAAACCGATCGGGTTGAAAATTTGCATGCATAAAGCTACTATGACACTGTGTAGGTGTCCCCCAAGAAAGGATTTTGATAAATTTCAGTGAATTGTACAAAATTAAAAAAAAAGTGTTCTGGCGCTCGCTGCAAAAACCGTTAGAGTTACACCTACGAGTATGCAATGTACAATGAAAATGTTTACCTAAAATATTCCTACAAATAAGGCGGAACTACATACATCTATCTTTTATGTGTAAGCCATTATCGTCAAATCTAATCCAGCGCACGAGATAGTGCTTAAAAAATAAATGCTCTAAAATCTAGCAAGTTAATTACGCTAAAGTATCGCTATCAAAATATGAATTTATCTGGCATTGATTTCTGATTTCGTATTATGCCTTTTTTAACTGTCAAAATGCTGTAGTAGTTCACCACAATGAGTAAAAATATCCTTTTACTTCAAAAGGAAATTATATAGAGAAAGTAAACTTTATTAATGCTCGATTCTGTTTCTTAGGTTTCTAAAATTGTACTAAGAAGTCGAAGAAGAAGAAGAAGATGCCGATGCATCGGCTAAAATTTTTTTTTTTGGTTGCTCGAACTTTTAGATCTGAGAATTTTGTATGTGCGAAGTAAAATGTGGATTCAGTAAACCTATTCTAAAAATTACGGTACCATTTAAAAGGTTTATTATTATTAATTTGTATGTTTTGATATAATGTAATTGTCGACTTATGTATTAATGTTCTTTTTTCTTTTTTTTTCTTACTAGCTGACCCGGTGTCCCGAATAGCAGAATAAGTAATAAAAAATAAAAATAAAGAATCGATGTTACAAAGTTCGCCGGGTCAGCTAGTTCTTCAAAAAAATTGTATTTTGAAAAAGTAAAAGACGGGTACGATATTTGCGCTGGTACTTCAGGATATTATTCCCTGTTTTGTTCGTACTTAGAAGGATGCATATATATTGTGTAATGTAAATGAATATGAATATAACCATTAAAAAGTTTTCCTGTCTAATTTCTATAAAATATAATTGTTGAAGAGGACTTTTTAGTTGAGATGTTTGTGTGTTAAATACCCTAATTTTCACTAAGACTTCACATAATAAAATTATGATAGCTTTAACTTGTAATATCATTCTACACACATAGTTTTTACCTTTTTGGAAATTGTTATTATTTATATAAAAGTTTCACGTGAAAACCAAAAAAATAAACTAACGAAATCTTTTTCTTTATAAGTTTTGTATAAATGGTATCAGACTCTCTTAGCGTTAAATTTCTCAATTTATGTTAACAAATCAAGCCTGATCAATTTTTATTTATTGTGATTACTACGTCTATCGTATTTTGAGAGTTTCCTATTCGTTATATATTATTGGAAGTAAATAAAATAAAAGTGTCTGTTTGTAATTTTAAATTAACAAATGTTCACTAAATTAATATGAAAGTTTATACGATACTTACACCAAAAAATCAATTTTAGAATTTTTTGTCTGTCAGTATGTCTGTTTGTTTTAGTTAATCTCAGAAACGGCCGGATCGATTTTGACGGGTCTTTCACTCGCACATAGCTAATGTTATGAGGAGTATCTTAGGCTTTTTTGGATATTTTATTTATTTTAATTTTTCGCAGACGAAGTCGCGGGAAAACAATTAATTTCTGAAAAGGTAAAGAAATATAAAAACTATTAGATTTGAAATATTTTATTTAAAACTCGTTTGCATAAGTTGTACAGGCAGCTAGATCCTAGCTATGAATGTTCGGTAAAAGATATACTGAAATCGAACAAAATAATATATAATTGACATTACATTTCTCATTGAACTGCTATTAACCGTTGATACCTTTAGAAACAGTACAATTATCACCAGTTTAAACAAATATGTATCACTATTGCTATAACTTTAAATAAATAAGGAGATATAACTACAACCTCGTTATACAGAAAAAGGTTGGTACGAATTAATGTAACTGATTATCACATTTGTAGTAAATAAAAATTACAATAGCCTGAAAGCTTTCGTACCCACCTCGATCTGCGTATCAAATATTAATATACTACCAGCACTTTTTATATCAAAAGTTATAAAAGATTCTACAATATGCTTTATCGTTTAGTTACAATGTAAAGTTTTTTCCAAAACGATCATTCTCGGCCACTATTATCGGAAAAGTGCTAGTATAGAATTCACAAATTAGAGAAAACAAGGAATTAGTCATTTTCTCTAAAATGCGAAATGAGAAAAGTGACGGCCAAGGCTATATCGAAAATCGATGCATCGACTGAAACTTTTCAAAGTCATCAAAAAGGGCCTCGTTTTACTCCTAAATTATAATAAGTAGTCACTGGTCTCGAAACATGGCTTAAGTACTATACATCTAAAATATATAAATTATTACAAATTAAGTAAGGCATTTACAACATCTGGAATTCTTAAATTACTTCATATTTACACGATACTAGATCATTTGTGTAACATCGTGTAAAATAAAGAATTGACTAAACTTATATGGGTACAAAATTTTGTTTATAATATGTAAAATGGTCAAGATTTCGGCGATCTAAGTTGACCCGTGAAGCTTTATGTACTGTTATAAGTTGGCACAGCTTCCTAAGGTCAGTACTTTTATAAATATTTTAAATTTAGAACATCTTTATAAGGGCATAGTCGTTACAACTTAGCACTATCGTTTGGCACTGACTTTTGTAAAAATATCAATAACAATTAAACATTTATTACATCTCAAAATTCACAAAGAGATTTGGAAAATTATTATATATTATACTTTAATCACAGTCATGGTAGACTTATTGTAAATTATTGGTTGTGCGTGCCACGACAATCAAGGATTAAATTGTAAAACAATAGCGATTACTACATATGACACGAAATCTTAATCTAATTCATCGCGAAATTTGAGCATTATTCTTGTGCATAAAAGAATACATGAAAACTGCTATCACAAAGATGTTAAACTCTTATTATGATATACTTTATGCAGTTGAGAATACCTCTGAGGTATTTCACCTTCGTCTTTTGGCGGAAACGGCGGCTGCGATCATTTGTCTCAACATCGGTTCCGGCGTGCAAGCTTTTGGATCACATTTCATTTGACCATCTCCGCCACATCTAAAATAATAAATTTTATTACATAAATTATAGGTATTTTTAAACAAATGAAATAAAATAAATGAATTATCAAATATTAACACAAAAAAATGTAAGGATTTTTGGATGTTTGTTTGGATTGTAAACGAACTCGTCAATCTTCAAATGGTCTTAAGTGGCCTATATTCAATTTTATGAAGTAAAACAAAAGTATACAAACTTTTCTACTTTACTTTTCAATTAAACTTAATGTACAAAGGGGTTGAATAAAATTAAAATATTACGTGTAATACTTACGTGCAATGTAAGCACGGTCCTGATGAAGCACGAACGACTTCTCCAACTTTATACGTATGTCCTTTAATTTGACACCCTCTTCGTTGAGCTGCGCCTTTGTAAGCATGCGGAAGGAAATGTGGTGGTAAAGTTGTAGTAGTCGTAGTAGTAGTTGTCGTGACGTTTAGAGTAGTTGCCATTGAGACGGGACATTCATAACGTGGACAACAAAAACCTTGTATTGGTTCTTCATGACATCCATGAATAGGTGGAGGGCAACTTTGTTGCAAGCAGATGATATCACTTCTAAAGCAGAAGCAGAAATCACAAGGGTCATCTCTTGGAATTTGTTGAGCTGAAACATAGACCTTCCCTCCATAACGACAGGTTCCTGGTCCAAATGCCTGATCCTCATCAATATAGTCTGGTTCTTGTCCATACCCACCACTCGGAGGAAAGTCTGGAGACGGTACTTCTACATTATCGTCAATGAATTCAGGTTTTGGTACCTCCGGTATCGTGGGACGTAAAGTTGTGTCACCAGGCTTTTCTTTAGGTTTAGTAACGTTATCAATATGTGGAGGGGAGTACGTCGAAATTTCTTCGTCAATCTTACTCGTTGTCTCTTTTGGTACCTCTGGAGTTAATTTCTCTTCAGATTTTTCAGGGACTTCAGGTACTTCAGGTTGCAGTGGTTTTTCAGAAGTAATATCTTTATCCAATGAGGAATGGTCATCTGCCAATGTTGAAGTTGGTGTTTGTTGTATTTCAATTGATTCAGTTGTATAGTCTTTGTCTTTAACTATTTGTGATATTGTGGAAGTTATTACTGCATCATCGTGTACAGTAGTATCTTTTTTGGTTTCTACTGACTCGGCTGAAGACGTTGGCGTAGGTATTTTTTCAGTGACTAAAGTAATTTCGGGTTCAGATTTCAATGGGGTTACTGTAGTATGTTCATCAATTTGTTCTTGAACATGGGTCACAGGATGTTCTTTATCTTCTAAAGAAGCAACTGTTGTCTTAGAAGGTTCAATAACGGGATATTCCTCTGTGCTGTGAGTAAATGTGTTAATATCATCAGGTATTTGATCACCACGTTCTGGTGTCTGAGATGCGTGTGTTTCAGATAGCATCGTCGTTGTAATTTCTTCTAAAGAAGATTTTGTAGTAATTTCATCTACCACACGATGTGTATGTTCTTCAAGTTCTACTAAGAATGGAGTAGTTTCACTGAGATTATAATCTGAATCTGTAGCTTGTTTATTTTCTTCTGTGACATGTGGTTTTTCTTGTCTCTCCGTAGATTCTGAAAGTTCACCAGTAACATCAACTGTTGGCAAGACAGTCGAAATACTCTCAGTTGCTATTTTATCTGATTCTTTCTGAGTTACTTGTTCCTCTGTTTCTGATTGTTTAGGAGGCTGTGTGCTATATATTTCTGGTTGGTCCAGTTTTTCCTTTTCTGTTATGGTAGGTTTAGTTGATTCAATATATATGTTCGGGTCTTCCGTAACGAAAGTAGTCAACTTATCTTTAATGTCTAATTCTTCTTGGTTATCTATGCCTGAAGTGGTCACTTCTGGTTGATATGGAATATAAGTAGATTGTGATATTTTAATTTCGGTATCTTCATTTACTGTAGGGACAGCTTCAGGAACGGCCGTACTCAACTTTTGATCCTCATTGATATTACGCTCTGGTTCTTTACTACTTAGATCCGATGCCTCAGTACTACTTTCCTTCTGCTCCACTACAGTTGTATATTGTGATTCTGTTGTTGCTATGTCTTTTGTTAAAGATTCAGTTTCTGCTATTTCATGGTGTTCTGTTATAAGTTTTGTCGCGACAGTCGACGTTTGTGTCTCAGTCAAAACAGGGATTCCAGTAACATCGTGTTTGTGTTCTAAAATATCAGATTCTATATTTACCGTTGCACTATCTGTAGAGATAGTATCAGGTGAAGTATACGTTGCAATATCAACTTCGTTTCTTGGTGTAGTAATAGTGTGGGCTTCTATATCAATAGGTTCTGGAGATTTTTCTTTTTCTGTAACAGTTTCAAGATTAATTTCGGATGTATTTGTAATATTTTCAGTAACTTCATTATCATCTCTTTCTGGTTCGGATAATTCTGGAGACATTGTAGAAATTTCTTTGTGCGACAATTCGCTTGTTTTATCATCTTTCGATACTGATTCTGTAGTTTGATAATCAAAGGAGTGAGAAGAAGCTTTGTCCAAACCTTCTAAAGATTTCTGTGTCGTTTCATCTTCCGTGTTTAATACTTCTTCTTTTATTGTAGATACGGGTATATCTTCTGTGTTTTGTGCTGTTGATTCTGAAGAAGTAGGCTGTAAGTCACTTGGATTAGTTTGATCTGCTAATTTTTCTGTTGTTGTTTCTTGTTGTGGAATCTTAACTTTTTCTTCCAATGAAGATATAGTGGTTACATGGGCATGGGAAGTAGATAAATATTCAGGGTTTTCTGTCATTATGATTTTATCTGTGGTGATGTCTTGGTGTTGTGTGGTCACGTCGTTAATCTTTTCTGAATTTTCTTTTTGTGATTCAGTAGTATATGAATCCGATACTGTTGGTTCTTTTTCTGTTTCTGAACTTTGGTCATCGGATGTTTTAGTGGTCGATTCTATAAATATTTCATCTTTTTCTGGCAACGAAGTTTCTGTTATATAATCAACATCTGTCACAATTGCTATCGGTGTTTTCGTTACATCTTTTCCCTCTTCTGGTTTTGTGGCTGAGGGGGTGGAAAATTCTTGGTTGTCTTCTTCAGACTTGTATGTACTTTCATCTGGTTGAGCCTTGTCAGCAGGGGCGGACGTTTCATCCAAATCGTCGGATGTTACATAAGAGTGTGGTAATTCTGTTACTATTTCGTTTTCTTTCCCATCTACTGTAATTTCGGTCATGCTTGATTCTTCAGACTTCGTAAAAAGTTCAGATTGTGTCGTACCCATCTCAATAGGAGCAAGTGTTGCATCATCTTGTACTTTTATTTTTTGTGTGGATATGTCATGTAAAGTTTGCGAAGTTATTTCTTCAGTTATTCCTTCTGAAGGAATGTATTTATCTGTTGGATGTGTTAAACGTTCTTCTTCTGAAATAGATTTTTCTGTGGTCTCGTGCACTTCTTTGTCAATGATGACACCAGTAGTTGTTTTGGCGATTTCTTGTTCAATAATATTAACATTGCTCTCAGTAGTGTATGATAGAGTTTCAGTTTCTTTCTCTTCAACAGAATTTAAACTGGCTGTTGTTTTTTCCATGTCGTAAGAAGTTTCTTCAGAGTCTTTAGGTAATGTTGTTCCTTTATCAATCTCTTCTTTTTGACTTTGTGGATTAATTGTGGTTACATCATTAAATGTATCTTCTGTTTCTTCGTGAGGTTTGCTTGAGTCTGTTGATTCTTCTGGTTTGTGATCAAATGCAGAAGCTATTGTAGATGAATCTAATTGTGATTGAGACTCATCCATTACTGTTGTATGTACATTTTGAGATTCAGTTGCATATTCTGTTGTATATTCACTCTGACTTACAGGGTGAGTGAAAGATTCATCTGGTTTTTTAGGCGACTGTTGAGTAGTAGAATCTATTTCATTTATATCAGTTTGTAATGGTAATTCTTCTTGAATATCTGTCGTTGTTTCATAGAGTTTTTCATCAGTAAGTGATGGAGATTGAGTTTGACTTTCGGTTATAGCAATGGGTTCCACAGCAATTGTTGTTACTTCATGAGCTATTACGTTTTCTTGTTTTGTTGTCGGTAGTTGGTGAGATTCTAAGTCATGCTCATCTACTTGATTTGGCTCACTACTTGTAGGTTGTACATAACTGTCAGTTTCTGCAATTGTTTGTATTGGAGTAGATTCAGTCATAGCAACTTCTGGTTTCTGTGTTAAATTCTGATCGATCTCAGCAGTTGGTTCTCTAAAGGTTTCTGAAGTAGTTTTGATGATGTCATCGGAAATATGCGATTCCTTTTCAGTAATAGGTTCTTCTGATTCCTTAATATCAATTTCTTGTTTTTCAGTTACTCCTATTGTTTCTGCTAATGTAGTTAGCACTGTAGGTAGCTCTGTATTACTACTATCTATTTTCATTTCATAATCCTTAGTAATCGATTCTTCTAATGTAGTTGCATCTACTTTAGGACTTTCAGTAAATATTTCTTGCGTTTTAGTAATGTCAGATTCAATTGCTTCAGTAATTGCTTTTTCTGTTACTATGACGTCAACTTTTTGCTCTTCGTCTGATTTTTCACGTATGTGATCTGGGGTTTTTGTATAAATTTCTTGTTTTTCTGTTACAGACTGTTCAGACTCATGCATTATTTCTTCAGTTTGAGTCTGTAATATTTCAGAACTTTCTGTAGATGTTGTTACTTTTTCAGAAGCTGGTTCTTCTGTTACTTCAGATTTAATTTGCGTTGTAGATAGATTATCTATTGGCTGTACCGATAATTCAGAAGTGGTTTCCTCGTGGTGTGCTGTAAAGTAATCCGAAGGCTCTGTAAATATTTCTTGTTTATCTGTTATTGTCTCTTGATTTACATCTTTAGTTGTTACTTCATCTAATTTCGTTTGCATTGATTGAGGAAGATCAGTTGGAATGATATGTGATTCTGTAACAATAACCGACTTTTCTGTTGAAACTTCTCCATCCTTTGTTACTTGAGATTCTGAAGGTTGAGTTATATCGGCAATGTCTGCGATATTTTTATCAGTTATAATCTCATGAAGTCCGTGTGATTCCGGTTCTTCAGTGAATTTTTCTTTTTCTGTATATGTTTCCACAAATTGTGGTTCGTTCGTGACTTGCGATACTTCATACGTTTCTGTAGCCTCGTTAAAATCGGTGGAAATTTTTTCCCTTTGCGTAGTCATGGTTTCAAGTGTTTCAGGTATTTCAGTGTTTTCTTCTTTTGTTTCATGCGTTTCTGAAACTTCTTTAATAATTGGGTCTTTTTCACTTGTGTCTACATTTGCTTCAGTCGGAGTCAATTTTTCTAATTCATTTGTTTCTAAATCTGGCATTTCAGTACCAGTTTTTTGAGATTCGCTATCTTGAGCACCCGTTGCTTCTTCATCTTTTGTGCTATATACATTTGAATCAGTAAAGATTTCAAAATGTTCGGTTGTGATTTCAATTTTATCTGTCGACTTATCCTCAGGCTTTATTTCTGCATGTTCTGACGTTTCATCGATGTCCATTTCTTTATTAGTCGTTAATGGATCTGTTGGTGTTTCTTTTGTCACTTCGTTTTCACTAATTCCTTGTGATCCCGAAGATTCAGTAATGTGCTCAATACTCGTTTCTTCTGGTAATTTTTTATCGTCATGTTTTTCTAGAATACTTTGAGTTGTTGGAGATTCTGTTTGTTCACTTTTATCTGCTGAACCTTGTGCATCAGAGGAGCTTTCCGATGTATCGTCTACTTCTTCTATAGGTATTGTTTCTACTAGTTTTGTTACTTCTGACTTAGGATTTTCTGTTATATTTTCATCAGTAAGTGGTGTAATCGTTTTTTCAGGGTATTCAGTGGCTTTATCTAATTCAGTGATTGTTATTTCTGTAACTTTATCAGTAGAAATTCTTTCAGGCGCTAAATCAGTAGATTGTTCCATCGTTGATGGTAAATCTGGGTTTTCGTGGATTTTACATTCTGGTTCCGTACAATCTAAAGGTGCTTTTGCTTCGGTTTCAGTAACTTCTTGTTTTACACAGGTTTCGTCTTTACATTCATCTTGTTGTGTATGTTCTGATTTTTTACAATCTTCATTTTCATCACAAACAAGTGGGGGTGCATTTTCTGGCATAGGCGTTTTATGGGTATCCACGCTAGTTACTGATTCAGTTAAGCAGTTTTCACCTTCACAAGCAACAACCGGTAAAACTGGGCATTTGTTATCCGAACAATCTTGATTTGTAGAAGGTTTTTGAGTTTCATCAGTACAATCATTTAAGCTGCAGTCGATCTTGTCTTTATCTTGTTTTTCCGCAGGCTTGGTCAAACAATCCACAGATGTGCAGCTGCTTGATGGTTCGGATATTGGTTTTTGTTCTTCATCTAATCGGCAATCTGGACCATTGCAGTCACTTACAGTAATCGGTTTTGGACTTTCAGTTCCAGACATTTGGCTATGAGATTGTGGAGGAATTGTTTCTTTAGCACTGCAAACATATGTTGGACAACAAGCATCGGGAGAATCATAAATAGGTTGACAATCATTCATATTTTCCATGTATTCTGGCGGTGAACTGCAAATAATTGGGTCACATTTTATAATGCTGCTAGTACATTTACAACTTGTGTGACAATTGTTGCTGCTTGGTACAATTGTATTATTTCTATATGTTACTCCATTCAATAGGCAATCTCCTTCTCCAGGTATTCGCCCAGGAGATGATATATTTTCATCAACTTCGTTAATCTCTGGATTAGCTGTAGTTGTTTCGGGAATATCTGTTTTTTCAACAGCCATTGTAGTTATACCAGTAAATATACCTTCGTTAGGAATTACTAAAGGCTCATCTTCAGATTTATTTTTTTCAGTAGAACTCGATGATGATAGGTTTTCTGTAGTTGTTTCTTTTTCTTTCATAATTTCAACAACTTCGGTAGTGTATTCTTTCGATATTATTGTACTTTGAGAAACAGACGGTAAATTAGAATCTGTACTTTCATCTAAATGTTCATCTCTTATTGTGGTTTCGTCAACTAAGTCAACCGAAGTAGTAGGTAACTTTTCTTGTTCCTTAATGGTTAAAATTTCATCGGATACTATATTATTATCTTCTTTCGTAAACGCTGATTCGGTGGTAATCGTATTATCTTCTTTAGAAATGAATCCTGGAGTTTCATATTCAATGGCGTCAGTAGTTTTGGTTTTTTCAGGACTAGTTTCTACTAGTCCCGAATCAATTTCTACATTTGCTTCGGTAGTTTGAGTAATCGTTTCTGGTAGATCGGAGCTTTCTGTACCTGGAAGTATATCAGGAATTGTATTTTGATCCTTATCAGATTCAGTACTGTGGCTCATCTGTTCTTTTTCCGTTGTAGCCAATAATATTTCGTCAATAATATCGGGTTGTATTTTATCTGTCATCACATCCTCTACAGTGATTACAGGAGCATCTGTTGCATAATCTTCACCACTACCTTCGATATCAGTTTCAAATGGGCTCTTTTCTGTATATAGTTCATCTGGTTCATTCCTATATCCACTTCCTTCGACTCCAACTCTTCTTGGAGGTTGTGTTGTTTGATCAATTATTTCTGTCGTTAATTCAGTACCATGATCATCTCCTTCACATATGTAAGTATCCGGGCAACATTGGCCATGACGAGGTGGAAGTGAAGTGCAATTTTTGCCTTCATTTTCCATAGGTGTTCCACATTCCTGTACTACACAAACAATATCTCCTTTCATACAATAACAATGTTCACAAGCTTTTTCTGTCTTAATTAATGTTCCGTCTGGGAATATTTGATCGTCATGTACACAGTCTTGGGTTATCTGTGTGACGGGCATAGCTGTTGTTGTTGTCAACAGGAATCCTGGCGTGGGGCGTACAGTCGTGGTCATATCATCCAACAGAAGGATATCGTCTTCTGGGTGATCTAAAAATACAAAAAAAATATATAAAAAATAGATATGCCTTTATGATGTCAGATGTTATTTGTTTAATGATATATGAAATTTATACATACCACAAGAATACCGTACTGGACAACACACATCCTTATGGTAAATGGGAGTACAGCCATCTACATGTAGAGTACACTCTTGCATTACACAGGTTGTCATATTACGAATACAGTAACAGTGTTCGCATGGTTTATTTGGTGTCGACGGAACTTTAGAACCTTCAGAGAAGTATTTTCCATTTATACTGCAGCCATATTTGTCAAGTTTTCCGATTCCAGTTGTTCCATATTCAGCAGGTGAAGATGTCGATGTCGATGTGAGCAAGTCAACTGGAACTAATAATAAATAAAAATTATTATAAATTTATATGATTATGTGATTATATAATTTATGTGACCTCCAATGTAAGCGTGTATTTGTTAACCGATTTAAAAAAGTGACTTTTTGAAGTCGGAAAACTAAACTTTTTGTGTGTATCTCGATTGTGTACAATATCTACCTTACCTTTTTTTTTTATTTAAGTTGTATAAGTTATAGTTAGTGCCATTAAAATTTGAATTAAATATTTTACCTCTGAGGGTATAATTAAAGGGATGAAAAAAGATGTCGGTTATTTTTTCAAAAATTACTATTTATACATAATTAAAAAATATTTTTTTTTATAAATGTATACTTTCTCAGACGTAAATATATAGGAATTAATGTTATTTTATCTTTTTATCATTAAATGATGTTTTGCAAAACTAAGCATAAAAGCAATAACTATCATATTATTACGTTCTTATTCTGTGAAAATTTTAATACTTTTAAGTATTATATTTTTATCAATAAAAACTAACCGTCAGGGCAAGTGACGATAGGACAGCACTGGTCGGCTCGCTTCTCCACTGTACAATCCTGGCCAATAGGCTTCGTGAAAGGGCAGACTCTCAAATAACACATAAGCATTCGATTATGACACGTGCAGTTAAGACAGGGTTCGTTCGTCATTATCCGGTCACCCTCCCCGTAATGCTGAAAGTTGTAGTAGCATCCTTCTGTCGGTCCTGAAATTTTTAATGAAAAAAAAGTTTATAAGTGCTCAATATTAATCTCTTAAATATAGTCGAATTTTTTAATGTATGAATTAAATGCTGCAAAAAAGTAGTAATTGTGTAGGTATAGAATATATTTTTAAAATTGAAAAAGATGCATAATGTCAATATTCGGGTAGAGTCTTATCAATTAATTTATTGTTTATTTAATTCCAGGCCAACAACGACACAAAGCCAATTTGAAGCATCATATTTTTTTAACCGTACATTACTTTAGTATAGATAAAATGCTAGAAGCTAATCAAGTAATTATATACATGAAATAAAGTTTTTATTGCCCCCTAGTTTGTAGTAATAATTTGAGATATCATCGCAGTTGTTAATAGTTCTTCTAGGAGACCTAGATGTAGGGATAGGTAAGCCATACTTCGCACCGTTAGTCATATCATTTAAAAATATGTATTTTTTTAATAAAATGATTAATTTTGATGCAGCATAAAGAGAAATAAATGATTGTTTAATAACTCCACTGTCACTTTATAACTTTTTAATTAATTGATTTTATATATTTCTAATCATTTTTATTCAGGTTTTCGAAAATATACCCGTAAATGTTTTAATTCCCTATATTAACAATATGTCTTGAATGAAATGTCAAATAAATATCTATTTAATTTAAAAAGACTTCAACTTTTTTATATGGAAATAAAATTCTTCTTTAAGTTTCGATATTAAGGACAAATGCAGTACAAGGCACTTAGGGTAAACAATTTTTTAGTGTTTTAATAAATAATATTATAATATTAAAAGTATAATTTGAAATCTACTGTATTTTAATCAACATAATTTAAAAATAAACAAAAGTGTCGGTGGTTAAGGATTTTGGTTTGAAAAATGAAATTTGAAATGATGTTAACACGAAAATGTGATAAAATGGCATCAATGAAAATAATTTAATAAAAAAATAAGTTACGTAATTGTGATAATTTGTCTATGTACTATAAAACTATTTACGTTATAATAGAAACATTCTTACCATCCATCAACTCTAATGCTGTGTGGTCGTTGGCTGTCGGTGCTGAAAAATGCAAAAGAGAAAGTTATACTTTTATATCACATATTATAAACAACTTGATCTTATTATTTTAAATTAATAATAATAATAAACGAATAATTAATGTACAATTATTTTAATCAATCGAATAAAAGATAATTAAAATTGTGCGAAGTAAATTAAAGTGTTACATATAATGACGATCTTCGGATGAATTCTGTATTATCAATTAAGTTTTGCTGTAAAAGTTACTTGCCTACGTTTGCCCGTTATAATAATAATACCAAGAGCAACGCAATAAACGTTGAATGCTATGAGGATATTTTACTGCGGGTTTTATGAGCTGACTTATTAGAAGCATTCATCTAGACAGGATATTAGCCGCATATCACTCGAAAGTTGCGATCGGTCATCGTCATAAGTCGTTTTACATATCCGTTTTACTGCGTATAATTACTGCAAGCTAGCGGTTGGGCGACAAAGCTGTAATTAAAGTAACGGAGAACGTCGTTAACGTTGGAACCGCAGCTTTGCCGCTTCGATCCGAGGGCATAAGTCATACCGCCGCAGGAGACTCTTACTATGTAATCGATTTTTGGTTATGATGCAGCAAGTTATGGTGCCGTTAACTTTGTGGCGACGACGCTCATTATTTTCGTGTATGGTTTACTGGAAATATATTTTATGGTCATCGGTGCCATGTGTACAAAGAATGCATGGAGGTAAATATCATAATAAATAATTTTAATTAATCCTGCCAGGATTAGATATGTAAAAAGGATTTAATAAATAGGGGTAAATAGTCATTTGAATAATTAATGGCTTAATGATGGTTTTGGGTTTGTAAGCATGCTTCATACGTATTACAGATCTGCGTATAGTAGTGCGAATTATGCGCTCGCTTACAGTCGCGTCTGCGCCGCACATTGCACGCCGAGGATCTAGCGAACGTGCACTGTTCTCTGAAAGCTCGTCCACCTAACGGTCGTCAGGAATGTCGTTTGCGTCCACTCTTGTGATTTAAAATATATAATATTGTTTTCAATCTCACGATTAGCATCGATCATTCAATCAAAACGATCACAAATCAACGGGATTTGGCAGATTTTTTAAATAATTGTCCATTTTGACAAATTAATCTATGCTAATTTAACTAATGTGTTATTTTGTAGAGCTCGTAAATAACACACACGCGATATCAAAATAATTAACGAATAAACGACATAAATAAAAATGACGATGGATCGTGCCCTGTTCCCATGTCATTAAATAAAAGGATTTTATCACATGTAAATAAGCGGTTAAAAATGGCTTTACACGAACAAAAAACTACTTATGCAAAATCGTGCGCTTAGAAACATGGTCGAAGCAATCGAAATGAGGAGGTAGCATGAATTTAAAATTTGCACTACATTAATATGGATTGTTGTTTCAATGAATGAATGTCGCCGTGGTCGCCATGCGTGATGAAGTTCACACGGGTAGACCTAAACATTGTAGGCCGCATTTGAATATACTTCCTATGTAAAACATAAATTCAGTACGAATTCTTTGAAGTAACCGTGCTGCGGATACTAAATCTTAGCGGACTAAAATAGTATTATCTTATGGTATGCAGGCGCAAATGTTGCCTACGTTCGCGCAAATCTTCCCATTACCTATTTCAATTAGTTTTTATTGTTATCAGTAAAGTGTCTTATGAATTTAATATTAGTATTCCGGTTATTTTTAATTTTAAATTAATGCATTAATCTTATATTATATTTGTAAACGCTTTATTTACTTTTTCGTTCCTTCAAAACCATTTTATGAAATAAAAACATATTTGTTGCATAATTTATCAGTAGATCAATAACCTCTTGAGACTTGTTTCTTTATTTAGAATTAAGCGATTGTATTTTGACAACATTTTTTTTATTTTAAATGTATTTAATAGGTAGCGACAGAGATAACAGTAGTGTTGGCGACGACGGCCCAAGCGGCTACAGGTATCGCGCACGAACATCTCAAGAATAGCTAGACCTATTCTAGGTCACGAGACAACACAACGGTTCTACCTGTTCTCCTGTTGAATTTAATGTATTGTTATAATTAAATCAAATATTTATGTGATTTACACACTAAAATAACACTAAGAATAATGCATTGGTGCCTTTTGTGTATAACAACGTATTTTACTAATCATTGCTATATGTTTAAACGGCAATTTTTATAAAGGTATTATGTAATAATTTAGTAAGTTCTTGTTGTACAACGTATTTAGATCCAGCGTGTGTATACATGGGGACATATTTGTAGAGGCGAGACTAACCTGCTGCAGAGCACGCGATGCACGCGGCCAGCGCAAGCAGCGCTGCCGCCGCGCGCTTCCGATCCATCTGCCGCCACCCGTCTGCAACCAATAAAACACGGTATTAAATTACAAACAAATAAAATACTTAAAATATAAATAGATGAAAGTCTTACTATAAACGTAACTTAACCCTTAAAACTATATAAATATATAATATACCAAAATCACTATAAACATACAGACATTTGAATTTAAATCACATTTAATTTTTATTTATGACCCTTTCCTTTCGAAAGGAATAACTTTAATTTATACCGACGCGTCGGTTATACGAGTCGTTAGTTATAGGTAACATTTTATGTTTTATAAGAAAATACGCTAAAGTATCGATATATTCTAATCCCGTTATATTTATAGCTTTTTATTCAAATAGAATGGTCTTTAGTTACGAGGCTCTAAATTGAGATTATGGTTATTACATATCACAATTTAAAGTTTTACATTCAAGAGTCAGCGTCGGTGCCGTTCGATCGATAAATTTGGAATCGTAAATTTAATCAATCTTTCTTAAAAATACATAGAAGAAATTTGTTATCTACAACATTAATAGCCTTATTTGAATTTGATTTACGTTTATTACAATTTACAAAAAATAAAAATCTAGGCTTTAATTTATTTAATAAGTATATATTACAACATTGTCAAGTATTCAAAGATCAATATCGTTGAACTTGAGTGTAAGGTAACAAAATCCACTTAGTAAGAACAAGTACGAATATTAAAAAAGTTCGTAGCGAATGTACGAAAGTAGCACAGACCGCTGCGAAGTGAGCCTATTAAGCTCCCTTAAGCGACGAAAACAAAATGTTTTGAGAAAACTTTATAGAGGGTGATTTTTTTTGTTTTAATGAGTGGCTCAGAACATTATGCAGGGTCTCTAAGAATGCTCTAGAAATCGTAGAGTGTTCTTCGTTGGCAGTGCTTATGTTTAGATGTAATAAATAGAGGTAAGGTGGGAGGTAGGGCGACACGAGAGCGGGAATATGTGTCGTGGAACAACGTTTCGAGTGGAGGGAGCGAGGGTCGCCGCGTGACGCGAGTGTGCACCCTGAGTCCCTGATACACACATTTCTATAAATAAGTTGTTTTATAATGGCCGGATACACGCATTAATCTTTATTGTCAATGCTTTAACTTTATCTTATTTGAAAACTTTACGTACATTTGCATGAATGTCTAAACAAAGCAGTAATATGGAGTGTAAAGTATCATTTAATAATAAGTTATTTGTTGAGGTTTTATTTTTTGAGTTATGTTTTATTATGTTATATACCAGAGATAATATGAAAATATATGTTAAATCTACAATCGTTAAAAAGTTCCATCTATAAAATAAAATATTATAAATAGTCAAATAATGTAGTTCGTAATAAATTATCTATAAATTATCAATAAAATACACTATATACATTTTCTTGCAGGAAAATATTTTTATGTTATTTCTAATATTGAACTTGGTAATGAAAGATTTTTACATTAACATTGTTTTTGTCAAATTGTCTTCACTGTCAAGCTTAGACGTATATAAAATAACAAATTTTATGAACTAGTAACTTATCGTAGTTAGCTGTCTAACTTTTAAGAAGCGAATTATTTAGATGGTTTTTTTTTATTTATTTCTATTTCTTTTATAACGTCTATCAAAATCTGATAGCTGGATATATTTACATATAAAAAACCTGCCATCTTATTTAAGTTATACACTTCTAAGTAGGTAAAATATAATTTAAAAATACAACGTTATCTATTCAATCTGTTCATTGTAATCGGTCATGACACTGTAAATAGCAATACAGCTATACCTTGTAACATTCCATAGAAAACAATTTCTTAGAATTTTCCTTCAAGAACAAAACAATAAAGATGGGAGCTTATAGAATCATAAAGGTATGATAAGTATTACGAATGCACGTTATAGCCAGTTGCGCAGTTACTCTCCAAGCAGCCAACTTGTATTTATGGCTCGTACTTCAAGAGTCAATAACTATAGGGCAAAATTATTGTTACTCCAGCTCCGTTGCTATACCCGAGAGTTACCGTGGGAACGCATCAGTTCGTCCGTAGTTCTGCGCACATATGTATGTATGTATATTTACATAACCTACCTGCGCTACGAGTTCTCTAAGTATTCTTTACATATCGCTTACAGTGCCTTTTACCTTTTAAAAAATTCTCGCCTTAGATGTAGAACAAAGGGGGATGCGCTCTGTTTTTTGCTTTTATATCCTTCCCTTTATATCCGTTGCATTTTTCCTACCTACGATTTTCTTACATAAAAGCCAGCACTACATTTATAATACACGAATTTATTTATTTTCGACTCATCCAAAAATGTTTTGGCAAAAGTTTTCCTCAAGATTCCTTTCAGAGTTAACTCAATTTAAGTTCATCTTAGATAAATAGAACGTCATTCTATTCGCAGATAGGGGGTCCCTCCGTCTAGACACTCTTCGCAAGTCACCTTTCCCGGGAGGGTGAGGGCGCGGACGATACGCCACTATCTATTTATTTGCTTTAGTAAAGAACCAAGTGTTCGGGACATTAAGAGGTTTACACATTGACAGGTGCTTTATTACTTTTCGGGTACTTGTTAGAATTGAATTGGTTAACAATAATAAATTCCTGTTTCGTTTGAATAAAAAAGTGTTCTTTAGAAGTGTATCAGCGTAAATTAAACATTATCAGAATTACCGTGAAAGATTGCTGGAAGTTGTAGAAGAGCAAAAAGTATATTGATATTTTATGAGTGATGACTAATGGGTATAATAGGAACGGCTTTAAAGTTGGAAACACCGCTTATTTTATTGTATACTATCCGGACCCGATTCCCAAGCATAACTTGATTTACGATTTTTTTTTATAAAAGATTGTTTTAACAGTTAGTTAACTAAGAACTTAAGCAATCAAGAATATAAAAACTAGGCTTTATTTATCAATAAATGTTTTATAACTATATGTGTATAAATAATAACATGTAATTATCAAAACAAATAATTTAGTAAAAAGAATATCTTGTGTCTTTCACTAGGTATGCCATTATTTTTCTTCGCAACATGAAAACATTTACGTTAAAGTACATTGGCGGAATGATTAAATGTGATCGGAAGGGCTTTGGGCGATGGAGCCGTAGGTCGGTGGCCGCGTGTCCGTGCCGGCGATGTTGCCCAACACATAATTTCGGAGCACTACAACCGCAGCGAACATTGACACCAATTTTGTACATGAACAACTGCTCCAATATCGAACCATCACTGCATTTTTCTTTATTGATTACAAGTTCGCTTAAGTTCGCTAATAATTTTCTCACCTAAATAAAACATTTAGGTTTAATTTGACTTGTTGGTATATACTTACTACGTAACTAATAAAAGTTGAATATAATTAAAATCGACACTTGAAAATATAATTATACATAAATAGGTACCTGCTTTTATAAAAGAGCCAGGTTAATATTTTGTAATGTTTACAATTGATAGAGTTTAATCATTGTTCATTTGAAAAGGGACGTAAGATACAAATGATATAAGTGGAAATAAAGATAATGGACGCGCTTAAATATTTAAGATCGATCAGTGAGGTGTCACATTGTAAAGCAACGGGCGTGTTCGTGCTACGCTCAGACATCCAGTGCGCGCGCTGCCGTTCGCACAATGCACTCACGTACACAAGTCGCGATTATCAACCGTCGTAAATTACGAGTGATTAGCATAGAAGTCGTGGACATGGCGACGTCGACTTGTTATTAGATTCGGATACACGGTCACACTGTGTCGTTATTAGGAGGTAATTGTCGCTGAAGTGTAGCGGTCGATTAACGGCATATATGGAGACATGAGCATATTAAGCATCGTTTATTGCTTTGTACTATGCGCATAGCTTGTACATAATCGGCATATAACAATTATTATTGTAATCAATGTCTGCTAATTATCATAGTTTATTTGATAGTGTCAATACTTAATCGATCTTTAATTAACGTAATATGAAATAGCAAGATAAATAGATTGCAATGTATTTCATTATATTTTATGTAACTAGAAAATACAAATACGTTATGTAGTATCACTGGATACAAGAAGGAATGAGGATGTAGGGCAGTCGTGTGGAAGTAAATTCACATGACAGGGTGAGTGTCTCCCAGGGAAATGGGTAGGAAGAAAGCAAATATTAGTTTTCCTCGCGTATTCATAGTTCGTTGACCCGTGCAAATTTTGTGTCAGATGACACAAATAAAAGCTATTTAGACTGACGTAATACATAACAGTTTTTGGGTTTTTTAAATTGTTTTTGCACATTTTATCATTAAAATATCTACCGTCTGTGTGAGTTTAACTACCAGTCTAATGTTTGTTAAAAAATGTGAATGTAAAGTAATGTTTCTGTAAACTTTTGTACAGCTTTCTTTCTCGGTTTTCGCGCCTATTGACCATAATTAAAGACGATAATGTTGGTTGGGACATTGATAGAATAAAGTAGAAATCTCACGCTCTACATTGGTACTGCTCACACAAATTGGGTATGTGGGGGCAACAGGGAGGCAGGGGGGACGCGATATCGGATCGTGCGTCGGCACACGGCACGCACGTATTGCCAACGTATTCCGAATAATTTAGGTAAATCCGCGCTAGACGTCTCTTCACCGTTACTGCGAGTTATAATTCCACTCAAATACTAACGAATTATCTTATTTCCTAGCTATTCCGTAGTTTCGATTTAAAAGAATATCATTCTTGATAATTCGCATGAATTCGCTTATACATTAAAATTTCGCTCGCATCGTAACAAAATTTCCACGGATCAGAAATTTGCATTGAAAATTAAATCAAGATGCGTATTTTATGACTCTCGCGGAGACGATTGGCTAATATTACGACACGTTAGTTACATTTACGCGACGATATATTTCACACATTAGCATAGGATTAAGGATCACCTTTTACAAGAAAATAGAGCATTTAAATTCAACGCAACTTTTTATTGTAGTAATAAAGTAATGCGAAAGGTGCATTTTTAAGTCGTTCAGGCTAAAAGCTCGTATGCGCTTGTGTCTGTGTACTTGTAGAAAGTGGTTGTGGTGTGAGTGCTGTTGCTAGGCTTAGTGAATTCGCGATTGTTGCGCGGCCGCGCGGCTCACACGCTGAGCGTTGCCCTGCGTGCCCCGCGGTCACCGCCGCGCCGCTACGCCCGCCACCCAGGTATGCTCGTGCACATGTAAAGACTGATGCTTTTTATAACATATTTACTGAAATTTATTATCTTTGTTTTTCTCTGCAGGAAAGCTTTCACATAAAAGAAAAAATCATAGAAATCGATTTGATTGCATACAATGTCATAAAAAAAAAGAAATTGCATTTATGCGTTTTTAATATTCAATTAATCATTACAGTGTGATTCATTAAATATTTATCATGAGGGAGGGAATCATTCTACGATAAAACCTTGGTTATTGGTAATATCGTAATGACCCTTCCAAATAATTGGATAGTTACTCTACCACCCTCACACTTCAGTGTCCGTTGGGATTCGAATATTCTTTGATAGTTATTACGGTGCCCGCTGACCCTCTCTGACCCAACTCTCGTTCACCCCACACTTATCCGAAGCGTGTTCCCGTATATTAAAGAGGTGACCTTTAAATCTGATATCATTTTGTTTAAAATCAAATAACTGTATTCGATTTATCCGGTTACGTTCAAGACGGGTGAGGGATTTATTTGTGTGAATAGCTGGCCATCAGGAAGTGAACGCGGCCGGCGTGATGCCCATTGACTAGTGTTCGCAGCTATGTTCTAATGCTTCGTGTTGAGCAGTGTTTACGAGCACCTAGCCGATAACTAACCGGCCGACTAGTCATTACCGGCCATATCTCTATGTAAGGAATGAATGGCAAGTACTTTCAAACGAATGTCAGAACTAAGCTTTAAACGAGCTAGCGCAGGCACGTAGTAGATTTAACTTCACAAGCATTTTCCGTTAACCGTTTTATTGCCTCAAACATGGTTTACAAGAACGACATAACTGAGGTTTGAACACCTTAAACATCCTATTGATTCTGGTGCGGACATATTTGTACAGGATTCGATCCCGGCCGACGCCGTGAGAACAAATTTTCAACTAAAAGCAGTATAATGTTGTGTGGAAGTAATAAAAATTGTGAAGACAATGCTAATTAACCGACTTCCAAAAAAGGAGAAGGTTCTCAATTTGTCGGGGACCTTTATATACATGTTCACCGATTACTCGAAAACGGATGAACTGTTTTGGTTTACTTTGGATAAGGCTTTTTTGTTTGAAAATAATTTTCCATTAATTCCAAAGAATTTTCATCAAAATCGGTTCAGTAATTTGGTTTTAAAATCAAAATAACTGGAATAAGTGTGTCAATCGAGTAAACGAAATTATGCTAATGCTTTTGGAGTCGGTTATATTAAAAGTCATGTTTATCAGAAATATTCGAAATGAATTTAACGTCAAAGAGAACAATTTTTTCCTCGGCTTACTAACCGTGACAGAAAAAAAAAACAATGGGCTGTAAAAGCTTATTTTTTGCAAAAAACAGCTTTGAGTTCAAGAAACTGGTTCTAGAGCAAAAACGATAAAGAGACTAGACATGAAATATTTATACGATGCATTATCATATTACACGGGAATCGTGGTCATAACTTTGAAAATTATACACTTCGTTTTCACTAAGAAACCGCACCAGCAAAAAATATTAAACCAAACGTTCGTACGTCAAGACCAGCACATTCTGGCCCTTACTGCAATGCCTATAAATTGCGCCTGTAATATACTCTTCGTTATAGGCCAGTAACATGAGGTAATTATGATCGAGTAATACCTGTGCGATATAACCCACAACCATCATTATCCAGGAATGCACTTACAAGAAGCGAGGGCCATGAATAAATGCGATAAAAGTCTATTTTAATTAGTTATTTATTATAAATTAAAATAGATGAAGAATTTTTTTATGAGTTGTAATTATTTTTATGGTTTGCGTATTTAATTTGCGGTTCACATATAAGAAGGATGAGTATCGCTCTAACAGTGTATAGGATACAGAATGTAGGAATATGTACATAATTAAAAAAATATATGTAAGAAAAAAAAATTATCAAAGATATTGAGGTGTATAAACATTCAAAATATATGATTAGAAACCGTTATTAAGGTTTGATCTTAAGCAAACTGTCTTGAGCCCACCACGGCCGGGGTCAAGTTATGCGTGCAGCACCGACCCACATTTGAAGGATTACAAGTAGCTGCCGAGAAAATTTACCGCTAACATTGCCATATAAGCTGTATGAATTTTAGGTCGCTACAAGCATAGTATGCTCTTACGCCGACATCTGCGCAAATATTGATTTAGTAAGTCGGGCTACAATAGCGGCGGTTGGCCGCGCCTGCGCAACCTATCTACGAGTAGTGATCGTGAGGGCCATCGACAACGGCACGTCAACGTCAACTTTCCTTCTATTCCTTTTACTTAACCCGAGTCAACTTGTATATAGTTAATGTTTCATACTTATTTTGGTTACGTAAATAACAATATTTTTAAAGGTTATTGATAAATAATGGAGATCGAATGAAAAAAATCCTTCTTAACCGTCTTCAATATAATTCATATATTGATCGTCAAAGAAAGATACGTTAAAAATATAATTAATCAGTTTTAAAACGTCTTATTCAAGAAGCTATAACCACGGACTACGGAGAAATAGTCCAAATTATGCCTATCAATGACTATGT
Organism: Hypolimnas misippus; assembly: GCA_037950945.1. Lineage (NCBI taxonomy): Eukaryota > Metazoa > Arthropoda > Insecta > Lepidoptera > Nymphalidae > Hypolimnas > Hypolimnas misippus. The sequence goes on from JBBEEQ010000024.1 coordinate 8,227,446, forward strand.
ACTTATATAAGGTTAAAAGATTAACAAAATCCAGTTCGAGTGAAGCGAGTCAAGTGATATGACCTCGAATTAAATGTACCGAAATGTTTCGTTCTGTGTGAAATCTTTTCATGTCAAGTTTAATATCCAATAATCATAAAAGAGGGCCTGAGACCGGAAATTACCTTGTTTTACTTACACTCGCTTTATGCAACGAGACGTATTAAAGGTTATTTTGTACCGTTACGAAGATGCCGCAGTTTACCGTATCGAAACGTGTATTTAATACGCAGAATTCTTTAAATGTAACAAGAAAAGTTCATTTAATTGGTATATGTAATATATTTAAAAAAATATATACAATTGCCTTGTAACAAATTGTTGATAAAACAATTATAAAAAGTACAATTAATCGCTATCTGATACTGAAATAAACGCGTACTGCCGCAACGTCGTTTGCCGTAGCGTATCATAAAATTAAGTCAGAGACGTTAAAATTGATTTCGATCCTTGAATTAGACAAGCCAAGTTATCGCGAAATTTTCTTTTAGATTAGGCAAAATTTTCTTTAAAAAAGACTATTCTTATTTCTTATTATTCATCTATTGGTACTTTAAAATGCATAAATAAATATTACCTATACTTACTGTTGTATGTGAAATGTTATTGTATTTAAGTTCTTTATATTTTATTTATTTAACAATGTATTGCACACCACTTATAAGTATGAGTACAACGTATCCACGAATAGCCTATTTATCAGTAATTTACAATTATTATATCATTATTATTTACTATGTTAAATATTAAATCGACGAAATTCGATATCGATATGCCTATAATTTCTGAAGTGAAGTAATTCTATTTTGGTTTTGCAGCCATTTCTATGATTGTTTTATTTACCGGAAATCCGTTAATAAGATTACCATTTTTATTAGAAATAGGAAATTATGATGACGATGAATGATCATTAACAATAACCTACCATGAGATTGGTAACGTTTGTTTTTATATATCAATTTATATGTAAACTATTGATATCGTTATAAACATATACTTTATATAAGTGTAATAGTCATATATTAACAGTTTTTGATTACCTTATCGCCATGAAACATAGTAATACAATAAAATATTCACATTTTACTCAGGCGTAGTAATCTCACGCTATGCGATCTCGCTGTAGCTGTACCCGTAACAGCTATCACCCAGCGCAAATATATGGCATGACACGCCCTTTGCTATTTTTCCTGTATCTATTAATCTCCCTAAAACGAGGAATTCAAATTATTAAGTTAAAGGGTAAAATATTGATTTTTATATACAAATTTCATTTTTATGATTACTGTTCACGTGTATGTCAGACTGAACTTCTTTAACTCCTAGACCGATTTTAATGAATTTTTTTGACCGTATAAACGCTCAAAGTGGGTTCCGGGATGGTTTAGATTCACAATTGGACTTACACCACTCAGTCGTCACTTATCGTTCTATTGTTTCTTTTGTCAGTTTATACGAAAATTTGTTTGATTTTAGCGAAAAAAATCTACCCCAAATACAATTTACGCGTTTACTACATTTCAGTATGCATACCTAACTTGTATAATAAAATATGTTTCGCTTTAATCGAAATATATTTACAAAACGGAGATACCTCAATCATAGTTAGTTTATTATCGTTGGGAATGCTATCTCGTTAGGTTTATATATATTTAAATTTAGAAACGGAAATGTTATATTTTATATTCTTAAGAAGTAATTGTAAGTCTTTCATGAAGTTATCGCAACTAATCGAAACAACTTATACCAGTTTATTTGAATAAAGTAAATTTTGAGTCTGAATTTGAGTAATCAATTAATAAATAATCAATTAAATAACATACTTAACACAACTTAAAAGTAAATAGTGAAAAAAATGACACGAAAATAAGTACTTAAATCATGGTCGTGAATCAAACTCACAAAAGATTCAGTCGAGGAAACGTTAAAATTACGTCATTTCTTTATATATAATCAAAATACCATAATCGGCTTTTTTGAGATTGAACAGTCGTGATTACCTCCAACATCAAAACACTAAAGGAACAAACAATATACTTATAAGTATTATTATTACCGGTTAGAAAAACGATAATAAAAAACGCCTATACATGTATATATTTTCAAGGTGAAGAAGTTAGCACGAAGATCTAAAAGCAATTCAGGGAAGCATTTTGAATTAGGAAGTGCTTGCAAATAATATATCCTACTAACGATCGACTTAGGTGGATTGATGTAATAAAGCTCCGGGCGAGTGGTGCTGCTAGATTGCTATTAGGGATCACTTAAACGCTAAGGCCATAAATGAATCCTAATGGATTCAATTTTATCTCAGCTTCAGTCACGCAAATATAGAGCCTCCAGTGTTAGTATTTTCTACTTTAACTATATGTTATGTATGTGTTTGTACGAATAATAATGACGTGGGTTATTATTTTATTTGTTACTGTGAATTTTGTTATTTTATGAACTACCGGCCCTAAAGGAGATTTTGAAAATTAAAAATTTTTAAAACCTCTCACAATTTATTTATTGAGATCATTTCAACGAGTCCCAGATATCTGCTGTAATGTGATGAATTATGAATTCTGGCGATTCCAGATGATGCTGCAGCATCAGTACGTTATAGTATAATAAATTTAGATTCGATTAGAACAGTAGAAGAGAGCAACTTCCATAACATACAGAAAAGAGCTGATAACCTTCAAACATCTGAACAAATTTTCATAAATTATAGCTAAGTGCCCGATTATATCAGTTTTCAAACAAAAAAATACGCATCAAAATCGTTCCATTCTAGTAGGAGCTGCGAAGGAGCTACGTTGCCACATATACACGGATACAAACATCAAACTTATAACACTTTTTTAGTCGAGGTTAAAATTTAATATTTTATGATAATAATTTAAATACTGAAATTTTCAATCTGTGTTTACTTATTACGGTTAAAATTATACGGTACATGTTGCAAGTAAATAAAAATATGCACTTTGCAAACGTTCCATAATTAGTCGTGTGAATAGTGAGTCGTCGCTGGTGGCGCGAAGGCGAGATATCGCGATGGCGGAGGTGCACGCTTATCCAATCGTAGGACAATGACATCGCACGTTCATCACGATAAAATAACCTGGACATTACTTATTTATGCTTTTTTATGTAAATATAATCTTTTTAGCGTACGAAGAAAGCTTTCAGTGGCCTATTAAAAATGTTATTATTTAATTACAACTGCTAGCGATCTTAAAGACAGAAATACATAGGTATTTTTTTATTTAATACATTTTGTTATTTTAATTTTTTATTGGAGTTTTCAATACCAATCATAAGGTTAGAATGCATAATGATGTGCAAAGGATTTGTTGCGGAAAGAGGTAAAGGCCTCTTTCTTGGACAATGCACCGTAAATTCAAGCCAATAATTTCAAGTCTTAACCTTTCGAGGCCAGCCGTTGGCCAATGTTGTTTAAAAATCACTTGTGTTTTATCATTCCGAAGTAACACTTTCAAACGATGATATAAAGACTCAAAACCGCTGTTATTTGAACACAAACAATGGAAGTTCATTGCTAAGTAGTCTCCTTAGTCTCTCACGCTTCGCTCTCGTCTCGGCGCGCGAGGTCCTAGACAAAGTTTGAAGTGAGTGGAACAGACACACCTCACTAACACAAAGTCATATACATCGATACAAATACTAATTGGTAAAAGACCTATTCAAACAAAACAAGAGAATTTTTACTCGGTAAATGTTAAAGTGGATATGTCTATTTGCCTTGTTATTTAGAGTATACGTGCCACGAGTCTGGCCAGTCAAGAGCTATTTAGTGAGGTAGCAAATGATAAACTATAGCCAGTTGGTATTGTAAGTAATGAGGCTTTTAGGGACGAATTATAACATGAAACTAGATGTTGCTAATGTACGTTTCACGCGGGCTTACGGATATATTTTCATTATTGTGTGCATAATAATGCCTTCCGGTTATTAGTTTTAGGAACATTTCGTGTGGGTGTCTTTATGATGTTCTATTCCCTACTAGAAAGAGACACAACAGTATTACGGTTTTGTGTCACTGTAAATCATGATTTTGCTCTTGTGAAATATATTAAATCCATTCAACATTATTCCTAGATGAACATTACCACGTATGCATACCTATAGGTATACTGTACATTACAAAATACAAAATTACATTAAGTTCTATTTAATAGAACTTACAAGATGTGTATTAAAGTAGATTGACAGATTGTGCTTGATATCCTTAATACGAAAGTACCATAACAAAACGATTTATCTAAACATAATTTCCACGTCCATACTAGCACTGCTTATTTCATTATTACAAATAATATAAGTGAGTTTTTATTCAGCTGTAATAGTTAATTTAGTAAAGTAGGTAACAACATTTAAAAATCGATTCGATATTGTTGTACCTCGTTCAATTGGCGAAGGTAATATTAAATTAACGAGTCGAGATTTGGCACAATGACGTCAGTACTTTCACGCCTTATACAAATCTGATTGACGTGAAAGAAGATAATATTCTAATAAAAACTTAGACTGGCAAAAAACTTAAGCTAAATAACATCATAACCTACATTCCATTGGTGGCACCGCGCCGCGCGCGTTGGCGCTATTGAATCTGAATTTTAAACAAACTTCAAGTAGGCCCATATTTGTGTGTTTCTCTTTTATCGGTCATTGTGACTGGCATTGCGACTCGGCTATATTGTGATATTGATATTCATGTGGCGACCCGCTCCGAGGTTTCTTACGCACACGACGGCGTCAGAATTCCCTTCATCGGACACCAGTAACCATGAACCGTATAACAGAAACTAATATTTTGCCAATAAAAAAGGACTGTTAAAAGACGACGAGAAAATAATCCTTATAAAATAAGTGTTTAATGTTCTAAAAGAGAATGTTAAAACTTTTTCTTTCTATCCGGTTATAAAAAGATAAAAGTCTGCACATGTGATCGGATTAGTATAACTTCTAATTAGATTTTTGAACTATTTTGTAATTGTTTAATTCATATACTGGTCTATCACCCGAACTTTCGGAACGGAAACATACTCGCATGTCTGTATATGTGTGTAAATCGCAGTCGCGCTAAGCTGGTAAACAAGAAAAGTAATTATAAAGACAATTTTACATATTTATAAAACTAATAAGATGTTTAATTGAACAATACTATTAGTAGCACGACGTGGGCTATCATGAATTACATGGTTTGATAGTTATATAATACGTAAGCGAGTACTGACCATTGTTGATAATTTTTATAAAGCCATGAAATCAAAATCACGTCTCTAAATTACGAATACAACAAGCAAGTGAAACAGAAACGGTTTATGTGTTTTTTGCAACAATTTTGTGGTACAGTAACGGTTTTGTTCCTTGCGTCGCAACGTCTGCCGTCTCGACGAGCATGCTTTTCTACAGCAGCACTATAATTTTAGATATCACTGTGGATTGTCCGACACATAGTAATTGTAATCTATTTTCGCTTATTTCTACCTAATCTTCGTGTGCACGTATTCAATAAAATATAAAACGTAAGAAAATTGCAATAAAACTTTTAATTGGTTGCCAATGCTATTAATAAAATCTGATTAATAAAAATATAGCATAAGCATCGAATGTGGTAGGTTGCGTAGGTCAATGGCACCACTGAGGCCCAGATTCAATTCCCCATAAGTTGCAATTTTCTCAGGAAGCGGCGGCGGCGCGTGGCCGCAACGCTGGCGACGCGCCGCGCCGCGAGCGCATTCTGTCACGGCGGGACTCTGCGCGCGCATATTGACGCGCGTTTTCATTAATGCACAGTCACTTAAATGGTTTCAGTTCTAAACATATTTATTTACTAACTCATTATTAAGCCTGATAACAAAAACTTAAAATAATCTATCCATATTTTCCATCAACGATTCTAGTTATATCTTTATTGCCTTCGTAAGTAATAAGAGTTAATGCTAGGCCTTGTGTTTTTGCATTTGACGATAAAAAACTTGTAGGCATCATGGCCATTAAGAAAATAGCGTCATCTAGCCACTTAGCTCCCGTCAACTGAGCGTAATTCCGTAGACTAAATGCAAAACATTCAGACAAAGGAATCGGAAGCTTTTCGACCTCGCTAGACTAACGTAGTAAATGATTAGGTACTTTACTTTTATTGTATTAGTAGATCAGTCCAGCTTGTTAAAGGTATATTATATTCGTTAAAACAGCAAACTCTGTAGTACGCGAATACACCTAAGTATTATTTATTGTAAACTCTTCAATTATTGTAGTATAAACCTTATATATCTTAGAAATCTCACATATCGTTGCTAAAATTTTATTAGTTTTCAGGAGAAAAAAAAAGTGATTTTTATTTTCCATTAAATAATTTAGAAAAGTGTAATGATTTTTTATATAAGCGATGATATATACATTAATATTTTGTCTTCTTTTTAATAACTTAAATATTATTTTATATATATTTTAATCAATTAAGTGCTTGGAACTATTTGAATTAAAAAATGTTAAATGATATTCATTTAAATGCACAAATAATTTAAAAAAAATTGTATTATCTATTAATAATATTTAATATTTCATGACATCTGATAAAAATACCCTCGCGACGGGAAAACTTTTACGCTACAAAATACGACCTTTTAGTAGCTCGAAACCGGATGAAAAATTAAAGGTACGGTTTCTAAGAACCGTAGCATTACAAAAACATGTGATGTAGCGCCCCAAACTCATCTCAGGGGTAAGGGCTGGTGAACGAAGGGCAACAATAAAACCTTCACCCCGCACTTGAACCCGCAGCGCAAAGCTTTGCGCAATGAAGCGGAACAAAAGCGTCGCTCGGTGTCCGCGAATTCGTAAACCACAACATTAAACATTGTTATTGACGATTTATGCGACTAGGTGACATTTGTACAAACAACACATATTAACTCCTCTACATACTTGTATCAATCTATTACGAATGAAACATGAAAATAAAAATTCCGTATTTATTATAAACGCACTGCATATAAGACATGCGATTATAATAGTTTTTTTTTTTTTATAAAGAATTTTATAATTTTCTGTCTAACTCTAGAAATTTAAGATCAAATTCATAATATAGTAGTACAATATATTACAATAAATAAACATACGTTTGGCTTTAATTTTATTTCGTATATTTTAGAATGGTAGTATTTCATAAATAGTTATCATGCCGTTATACGCAAATTATTATTTTATTTCATTTAGTTTTCAAGCACAAGTTTTTTTTTTGTACAAATTAATATTGTGGTTGATAAAGTTGTATTCATCCACATCGAGGTATTGATGAATAAAACATGGTGAGCATCTATTACGTCTCATTACTTTACAAAGAGTTTACGGGTAATTGACAAAAAATTGACGAACAGGGAAAAAACATTGTGGCAGGATGGCATTCGATACGCGCTCTTGTGTTAAATTACTGAATTATTTTATTTACTTTTTATAATAACAGTACAATATAATAACTAAAAACCTTTTAAAATATTTGTTTTTGTTTTAAAAAGCTATCGAGCTCGATTTCACTATTAATACGACCCGAACAACGAAAAGTTTATAATCGAATTCATTTCACTAATTATGGTTTAAGAATATTAATTGTATTCGTAAATAATTTAACATATAGAAACTGAAAATAAGACATATTTATGCATTTAAAATGAAGTTCGTTTGATACATTAAAACATTTCGTTTTAATTCTTAATGCAGCTATTGCATTTGAAATACAAAAGAATATGTCATTATGTGAATGTTTGTAGGTACAATCTTAAATGATTAGTTGCTTAGTGTGAAATATCGGATTCGCCACGCTCGTTCTCGGCACGCGGTCGTCGATAGATGTGACGGTACTCGCCTACTTCGGTTAAACTTAATCTATTTAGCGCTAACAAATAGCATAAATTATTAATTTGCGCTGAAGGACTCCAACTTCTAGACTGCGGTACAACTAAACATTCTCTAAACGTTTGAATATTGTTAAAGACAATTATTTTCCTTGAGTATTGCATATATTTTTTCCTCCATTCATTAATTTTTAGGATACATAAGGATATTATGTTTATATAAAATTAATGGTACAAATATAGTTTAAGTTTATATTTAACTTAAAAATAAAATTTTTAATTTAAATAACGAAATAACCTATCCAAATTAACCTACACAGTTGCATTTGCAGAAACATTATTTTGATATTATCCTTATTTAAGTCGGCGTTTAAAAGCTTGTACATATTTATAAAGATCAGATCAAATCAATGTTATAAAAATTGCTTATGAATAATAATGACATTAGCGGTAAAATAAAATACATAAAATGACTTCATGTTCTCATATCCACAAGTGAAAGAAGCTATAACGCAAAACACTATCCTTAAGTAGTTAGCGCGAAAAGTTCAGGAATAGGTTTCTCAGTCATGTTTTATATTTTTTTATTATATTCTAACATTTTTTCCTGAAAATATTGCTAATCATTTACAAATTAATTAACTCACCTCACTTTCAGAAACAAAATTTCCGCGATCACTCTGTAGGCAGCCCGGAGTCGTTTATAGGATATTCGTTAGAGTGTAGTGACACAGTGGTCCAGCAGTAAACAGTCAGTGTAATGTTATATTGCGAAGCGTGATGCCTACGGCACGGCCGGGCCGGCACTGACGCGAGGCGGGCGCTCGCCCGAAGCCGCGGCTCTCGGAGGCTTCGCAGCGCGAGCTTTCAGCGACACACGACCCGCACGCACTTGCACACTGCACTCGCCCTCGTCTACCCACGCGTTGCGATTCTACTCTATCGTCTACTGTTTCGAGCGCCCGACGCGCGTTTGAACTCTGCGCACTGCCCGCTTTAGCGTATAAATATGAGGCCCAGTGGCGGGGGCCGGCGCCGGACCACGACGCATCGCGAATCCACATCGACATAAATTGAAGATGCAGCCGGTGTCCTCCCAATTGATTTTATTGCTTATCTATCAGTTACAGCCAATTAGCAAAAGCTCGCTTCCCGAACCCTGTCACGACTTCCGCAAACTTGCCGTGAATATTACAGCTATATAATGGGGAATAGATTATCAACAGAAAGGTTATAATTTTTTATATAAATAATACCGCCTTTATTAGAAGGAGTTAATTTTTAATGAAGAGTCTGTTTTTAAATACAGTTGCCCCATACCCTTAATGATTACCAATGTAAGGATTCGAGTTACTAGTACATAATAGCAAGGAGTAAGGATATAGTTGTGATGTCCCGATATAGTCGCTGGCTTAGAACTCAGTCGTCTAGGACTCTTGTGACTTGCCTGACCAGTAGATCGCATACCTATTGAATTGCATGGACAACCTACGCAACGGATGGACGATAACACTCTTTCTATGGATATATGAAATCAGCAGGGTGAAACAGCATAATTGCTAAACGTTTATACATATTGCAGGTGAAAAAGTTCATAAGTAAACGGTTGCTATGGCATTTGCTTAGAAATAACTTCCAGAAGCAAAAAATAAACTGGCTTAATATTATTTAGATGGTTAATAAAATAAAATTATTAATTATAGTAAAACATTGGCATCGCTAATAAAAAACTATCAAAAACACCTAATTCCAAAAATTTCTTTTCAAAATTGCTCCTTTAAATAAACAAACATTCAGATAAACACATTTTATATCATAACACTAAATATTACCTTCTTATTTGGAATTTATTTAATTTCTTAACGACTCCTAATTAATTATCTGCATTGCGTACCTCGCTATTCGTAAAACTCTAATTAAAATTGATTTGTACGTTCCGTTTTACTCTTTTGTGTGTAAAAAGTCAAACCAACAAAAGTAAACAGTTAATATGTCTTCTTTATCTTTGTTAACATCTATTGATTTTATTAAACATATTCTATTACGATATAATATTCATGGCAACGACACAACGTCAGACGCACAGACAGACATGCCTACATGAGGCAGGCTGCTCCAGGAACTCTATTACGAGTAACTAATGAATGTCCCATGAATACCAACAACCACTCGATATGAAGTCGCTTGACATTCTTAAAAGTTTTTAGTATTCAAATATATTTCATACTCAGAAAAGGAAGTTAAACTAAGTAAAATTTCGTTAATAAACACGTTTATATTTATTATAAGTCTTCTGTTCTTTACTATATAAAACTAAATAAAAGCGGTAGATTGTATAACTGTCGAGCTCGAAAGCTCGCCAAACCATGTTTTCGTTTCATAGAAAGGAGTTTCTGTTTATCTGATAAACAAAATTCGATTACCGATATAATATTAAATGTAGGATATTGACGTATATGAAAATTATTTACATAATCTTGCGATTGTCTTAGTTTAAAAATTTCTAACGATATATTTTCAAAAGCATTCATTGGAATCTATATCTTTCTAATACAAACAATGATAAACTTTCGTGCGATTTTTATACCTCAATTAACCGCCTCAAGGGATAAACGTAAGGTACGTACAAAAATAATTGTAATGTTTTTAGACCTACCGGTTTAAACTGTGTATCGTCTGTCAGTTATTTATATTACGAGTAAATAGATAACAACAATAAATAATTGCTACTAATTATTGCCGAATGGCCGAAAGGTGACCGTAGTTGATTAAATCGCTAAGATTTAATTTCTTCACAGGTCTGAGGTTATACTTTTCCAAAACCGTGGTAGATTCATTTTCTTAACTTTCAAAAAGAGAATGTAAACTCCTATTTTGAATAAAAATATTTTGATTTTATTTGATTCAATTCAATTCTGTTTCATCAGTATGAATATAATGTGTGTGTTTAATTTAATTTTCTTTAAAGTACTTGTTACTCAGATTATATCATAATTTATTATGTTTTATTATATTATATCGTAGCGTAACGTATCAAACCATACCATATCATATTAAATTATAATAAAGTTTTACTTGTAGTACACTATATGACATGATACGATAGAAGTAGCGGTAGTATTGCTAGTAGTTTCTTTTCGCGTTTTACTTTTGCTTATATCATAAGCAAATATAATCTAATGTAAAATTGATGTGTCTGTTTGTTAATGCAAAGAAAATACTCGTATATACGGTACTTACATCAAAACATCCAATTTTAAAATGTTTGTTTCTTTGTTCCGGATTATCACTGAAACGGCTGAACTGATTTTGACGAAACTTTCACTCGCAGTTAACTATACCATAAGAAGTAATTTAGGCTACTTTTATGTTTTAGATTTTTTTATATTTTAATTAATAAGACTATATGCCTAGCTTTGCATGATCATGCCAAACATCCTGTAGTCCAGGCGAACGAAGTCGCTGAACCAGCTAGTATATAATAACTACCTAAAATGTAATACGATACTAATAAAAATAGTTTGAATGATGTATGTAGGTACTTTGCGCACATAGACAAAATAAATATATGTATATTAGAAAGTCACATCACATTATCGAATCTATTAAGCTTTTACGGGCGAACTTAATTAATCAACTTTAATAGTGTAGAGCTAAGCTAACAAGAACATAGCCTATTCTCATTAGCCTATAAAAATTGTAAGTAACCATTATTTTAGCTTTAAAATAAAATATTTTAATTATTCTTAAGATATGATAAAATGAGAAACAGTAAATAAATGTAATCCACCTAAAACAAAATTAATGTCCAATACGCGTCAAACACTATACTATTTGACCATTTACAACTTAGAGTATGTAGAAATCTAGGATAACGCATTTTCTTTCAATAAATCCAGAAACGAAGAGTAGATTGAAAGAAGAAGAAATAGAGTGGAGTAAGTTCTAGAGTTTAAAAGAAATATATACACATACATACATAAATATTATACAGATTACAAATATGGCTTTATAACAAATATACATGAGTCAGAATACAGAGTAACCAGCTTGCCATAGAAAGAAGCATCCTGACAATTAGGCTGAAAGGGAAGCAAAAGTCAGAAAGCATACGAAGAAAGAAACAATGTTTTAGATATTCTCCAGCACATTAAATGCCTGAAACGGAAGTAGGCCGGTCACGTCCCAAGATTGACGGATGAAAGATGGATAGAACGGGTTAATAAATGAGCAAAGAGTCGCTCTAGAGAACCATGATGAAATTAAACACATGCTGATATGATAGGACAGGACACAAAAAGCAAAGACGACATTAACCTGGAAGATGTCGGAGGTGGCCTATTCCTAGATCCTAACTATAACTCTTAATTATTTTATAGTATATTAGTATATTTATATAATAATTCATCAATTATATATAAGTAAAATCTTATGTGATATTATCTCTTAAACTTTAACATAATGTACTTTAATGTAATGTTAAAGAAATAAGAAGCTTTATTAATTAAAACATATTTTTATCTTAAATGGTATTTATTATCTTGAATGTTTTTGTAATGATATATTTTAAAGTTTATCTTATTAAATTATCCCAAAAAGTAATTAATGCGTTCATAAAATATTTCTTTAATGTAATTCATCAACATTTCACCTTTTTAGAGCATGAATGTCCGAAATTTATACATCCATTAAATGGAAATGAATTAATATTTGCAGTGACAAGCCAATCCATCCATCACATATCAAGCATGAACATTTGCTAAGCTACATTTCATTAGCCGAAACACAACGCCTGTGTCTGACAGACGACGGCGTTAGACGGCGATGATACTACATGTCGCATTATCATCATGACCGCAATATCATGCATTAATCGAATACTTTATCCTTGTTATTTCTGATAATAATAATGATATAACTTAAACAAAATATGGTTGCATAAAAAGTGAACAGGTTAAGCATATATGGAAGCTGATAAGCAATACTGTGTCAAGCCACACGGACTTCATTTTGAGAAAATGGCGTCTAAAGATGTCAATGAATAGGTATTCATAATAAATATGTTTGAAGAAGTATATATCCATCCTTTCTTTTCTATTTTCATTAAAAGTATAATTAATTAAAAGCACGTATAGTAAAGAGTACGATCTGATAAGAATTTTTTTAATGTATGAGATTATTGTTGAAATTGCAAAATATAGAATGCACTTGAAATTCGAAAAATTAAATTAAAAAACTACTTTTTTCGTACTTATTTCATTCAAATAACTTTAAATGTTACAGAATACACCAATATCTTTAAATTTGACTTTTTATGGGTTGACACATTATTGCTTATCAGCATCCATATGTACAGTATACACATATGTATAGAACTATTAATTGTATTTTTCTCTTCTCGTGAGAAGAGTGCATTAAAAACTTGTAAATAAGGTGAAACATAAAACACTTTTATTTATAACATAACTGTACAGTCTTAATCAATTAGCTTAAGTTGTGATAGTAATAAATGTGTAGCAATCATTAATTAAGTTACCGATGAAATGAATAGGTAATATTTTATAACGCGAACATTTTAATTATTTTTTTAATGTTTATGACTTGACGTGGTCAACTAAGGCCAGTGACACGAGCAGGCGCCGCATTTTTAGAGTGCCGCACAAACGAGTCTGAACGGATTGCTGCTTCCGCTATCACTTCTTACTTATTTGTTTGCCCGTGTGTCTAAAGCTTTAATAAAAAAAGTAATTATTTTGATTTTGACGCAAGAAAGATAACATGATTATCTTTAAAAAATAGTCGTGTATATGATTTAACAATACCATAAAGGTGTTATTATGTATAAAAAAGGAAACGTAATAATGAGCAAAATCGAATAAATAAATACAAACACACATAAAACTCTTCTTTGAGGAAATTGTCGATTATTAGTATCCGCCTCGGATGAATTTATTTTCCTTCATTTAGCTTTCTGAACTGATATATTTTATGCGAATGCTTAAACTTTTTATTTTCTGGTACCAAGAAATATTCTAACCACGAAAAACTTCGGCCGTGAGGTTTTTATGAAAATATTATTATTGAACATTCCTCCGTCAATTTTAATTAATTTCACCGTGGCATCTGTGTGCAAATATGTATGTACGTTTACGTATACGTACTTACTCATTTATTACTAAAACAATATTAGCCATTGAGTATTTTAGCTTTTAAGTCTCTTACGACATCTACTTGTGCGTGTTCCTTTTTAATAACCATACGAGGAAGTCACGTGGTGCCAACATCATATTGTTTTAAATTCGATAAGTAGTGCTTCATTCATATATTTATTTTTATAATTTTTAACATTTCATTTATATAATAATTAAAACATAAAATAAGTTACACGGAACCCGAACTGGATGTGTACGTTAATTTTGCAGTTGTTTATACCTACTAATTAAAGTGGTCTCAATAGTAACATAACGGCCACCAGCATTACTATGCTAATTTATTATTAGGGTATTTTTATGACATTTGCTATGTGACATGATTTTTTAAGACTTAACTGTAGCAGAAATATGATTGATAGTTAACCGTTTAAGTATGCTAGTTTGTTATTCTCTGCCTCAGTGCTAGCTGTAGCTAAGTCTAGGTACTGGTTTATTCATCGGTGTGCAAGCCGCGACAGTCTCGATCTCAGGATTAGTCGTATGATATATTACTTGTGTATTAAAATACAGGCTATAGCAATCACCATTTCTTTTAAACTCATACGATATTGTAGGAAAAAATATTAGACGACACGAACGGACAGTGTCCGTTCACAATGTGTTATGGTAATGGTGTCATAAATCAATACATTATTATCTGTTTATTGTAATATAAAAATTTTAAGTTATACAATTCTCAATAAAAATAAAATATTACTTCTTTATTATTTCAGTATACATTTACTACAGCTATATGTTACATCTTCACAAAACAAGCACTTTAAATTTACCTAGTCCCCCAGAAACCACCTAATAAATCATGAATACCACCCCACATCAGGATAACATCACAGGAAACAACGAAAATTAGATATAAAAAATGCAATTTTCACCCCTCGATATTCTTATAAGAAGGTACCTAAAATTCGCTGAAAGCGCCACCTGCTCGATAGACAATAACTTCGAACGAACGAGATCGGATATAAGCTAAATAAAGAATCGCAATGTGTGCAAATTCCGTGAATGTAGTGGTAGCTATTCGTAGGTACGGACTATTGATTTTGTCCACCCCAGAACGCGTATTCGGGCCTCGAAATACCTATAACCCGCCGAACTTGATTACCCAACTATTAATAGCAACTTATTAACTTTACACTTTCCTTATTTTTTCAATTAGAATAATTATTGTTTACAATTAATAACCTTAGTAAATGAAGTAGTTCACCAATTAATAGGTTTAGTTTAAAAAAAACGAATCGACCTTGCTAATAATGTTTAAACATCAATAACAAGTTAATTGATAACTACATTTCATGTATTAGTCAACTATTCCTGCGTGTTAAAATGATATTCAGTTTTAAAAAGAATAAAGTCACAAGATCCTTTTGAACCTTCCACGAATTTCCCGATTAAAAAACCGACCACATCTGAGAATCGCCATCTAAACTGAATTTAAGACCTAATATTTTTTAAATTTTTGTATGAAATGAAACAACCACATTCTCTTTTAAAAGTGTCTATTTTTCTTTTAAAACGAAACTTGTATAATTAAAATAAATACGCAAAAAATCCGCAGATTAAATTCCTCAGCTTTTTTCTTTTAAATAATATATCGTTTGCATACATTACTTCCTAATGCCTATAATATATATAACGGTATTTTTTATTTATTTCCTGACTAAAAAAAATGAATAAATTACTACTTCAACTTCTCATGTTTATCATAATTTAACATATACTGGCGACCTCAAATATGTACAATGATAAAACTGGATTATGTGTGGGTCATTAGTCATGATTTCAATGTCCTTTTATTTTATTTTGAGAAAGATAGTAGTATAAAATTAAATTTTAAAACTTATCTTAAATCCATATAAATCAATGTTTGTATGTTTATCCTTTACACGTTCCGAAACCACTAAACGGATTGTGATGAAACTTTAGTAGTGTTCTGGGAACGCCCACTTGGGGTCTGACATTTTATTATACGTATTCGATGGTCACTATTGATTAATGAAAATAATCATAATTGTGACTTAAAAATATAGTAAACCTTTGGCAAAAATACGAACAAATAATTAATGATCTCATTTAATAAATCTTTTCGTATTAAATTTTCAATGTTGAATTACAAAATTTTTTTTATAATTTTTTTTTCTGTATTTTATTATTTAATAGCTTTATAAAAGACAAAAAAGTCAAGACTTCGAACACCTTATCTATTTGTATAACGACCAACTATATTAGAATACCGACAGATAATTTTTTACCAAAAATCATACTTTTTTAATATTTTCGCTTATCGCAATATAAAATTAAATAATTTTTTGTAGATTTTTCAACATTTGATGCTTTTATACATAATTTTTAGAATTAACTAATTAAGTAATCAAAACCACTTCAAAGTTACAAACACAATTTTTTCAGACTATTAAATCAAAACTTATCATTTTTAACGTTTTAAAAGTATAAAAAACAACAAAAAAATAAATAAAAGTGGCAGAGAATCGAGAGATGTGTCGCTCGGCACGTACATACGAGTAGCTGCGTATATGAAACAACTAGTTTTAATTCGTCTTATTTGCACACTTGGAGATGATGTTCTATTTAAATTATGTTAATAATTAGAGAAATAGTTCGGTAAGGGTAACAGTTTTATATTTATTTAAAACGTGTTTTGTAAAGCTTTTCCAAGGTGTTCGTAGTCAACACTAAGCTAGCAAACGCGGGGACTCACGGCGCCAGCTACGATTCTCGTTTGTGCGATGGCTATCAGAAACGCAATCCTCTATTCCTCGCAGTGCTAATCAATGAATAATTACTCTGTTTAAGGGCCACCTCTATAAATAGCCGGCTGGAGCGCTGACCTGGAGCGACGGGTTAGTCCGGCCGACACCGGCGGACACTCGCAGCAGCCTCGCCCGGTGCCCGCCGCGTCCCTCGCACCAGTCGCACCCCGCCGCCCTCCATAGCCGCCGCGCTACTCGACACGCCTTTGACTCTACATCCTGCCGTTTTTTGCAAAATTAGCTTAAAGGAATCTTTGTAAGCAAAATGTAATACGACGTCCGAGTAGTTTTATTGTTAATGCCATCATTTATCTGATGGCATTAACAATAAGGTAGATTGCAAATATATGTAAAACTAAATAGATGGTGAGATAGAATCGACTTCTAAAATTAGATACTGGTTTGACATAAGCGGCAGGCGCTGCTGAACAACGGAGGATTATGTGCGCAATTTTGCAAGTAACGGCAATTCTAAACTCAGCTATCGGACGGGTACATACGGTCACGTTGGGGGTTATCGGCTATCGAGCCGTCTACTGCCGCTTACTATGCAACATACATAAATTTTTTTCCAGATGACAAAACGTGATCTTGATCGTGACCATTAGCTTAGCAAGAAAATGTCTGTCACGATAAAACGTTAATAACAATAAAAAGTAGTTTCTGTCTGAAATATCTCTGTTTTCACCCGAAAAAACGTATGCTCTTAATTTTACTTACTACAATCTACCTTTTCAAAACTATTTTCGCAGTGTTCTCTTTAAAATTGTATAATACCACTTTTTACGCAAAACTCAATTTTTAATCGATAAATTAATAATACATACATAATGTGTTGTATTTCTTATTGGAAAAAGACGCTATTTAACGTAAACGTACCCGAGTCAAATAAGTTACTTGGATTCTGTCATCAGACACTGGGGAACGAACGGCATTGACATAGACAGTGGTAAGTAAACAGTCACAAGGTTGAATGTGGCGCGATCGGCGACCGATGACCGGCGACCGGCGGCGTGGAACAAATGCGGAGACGACGCCAATTTGCCACTCAACATGACAGACACTCGCCACTTTATTTGTACAGCATTAAGATGTTCCACTAAATATAAAAACTCTCCTCTGTGTACTCTACATATATGCACATAACATATGTTGTAATTGTAGGCTACAAAAAGTTAATTCTCAGTAAATTCTGTCATCACATCCCCAACTTATTTAATAGCATCATCTGTCATATCCAGACTTAACGTAATTAAGGGCGCCAATATGGCCTTGAGACCAGCAATGTAGAACCTGTAACGAAGAAAAAATAAAGACGACTCAGCGGCGATTAAACTTGTTATAACGAATTACGGCATTGCAAGGACGAAGTAAAGTTGAATATTGCATCAGAATGGTTGCGAATGTGTAAAGGCAACGATCGCGTGGAATGTTGGCGCGATGCGAGCTGTGCGCCTGCGCAGGATATGCTCTGCCGCGCAGCCCGCGCTCACGCCCGTTCGTGAATCACCACTCGGACATCTCACTACGCAGTGGTTGGGGAAGTACGCGCCTAATTGCAGAGCCGATCGCTTCTCAAAAGTTTAGCCGAACCGCTGGCTTTGACGTCAACATGATATCTCAAATATTATAACGACATAAAAACAAAAAAGGTGCTTTTAAATAAAAATTATTATTTTCTTTTTTACTTTTATTTTAAGGAAATATTCAAGAAAAAAACAATGATAGTTTCTAAGAAAAATCTTTAAGATCAATGTATTTCCCTGTTAAATGAGTAATTGATAAAATTGCCGTCGCGCGTCACTCACGTATCAAAATAAATGACATGATCGGTCAAGTTTTGCTTCCGTTCACTTTTTCATTTTTTCTCTATTGAACCGTCTTTTTAAAATTTATTACTTTTATTTTATTAAATACTCTAAATTATTATAAAGTAGACGATGCGAAAAATGCGATCTTTCACAATAAATCAAAATTTGATTTCCTTTGCCAATTTTATTCCTTATCCTACCAATGTGCAACTTTACCAAGCTCATATCTTTTAGTATAGGTACTAACGTGATCTAAATTTTGGCATACTACCCGCTTTATTGCGAAATTGTTTTTAAAACAGTAAAACTTCAACCTGACTAAGATCTAACTTATTATAATATTGTTACTTATTATAGTAATTACTTACAATATATATAATATATATAGTGTCCTGAGTTGTCGCTTGTTATTTTCATGTCAAGTTTTATTGTGTAAGGCGAACCAGTAGCATATTTAGCAAATAGCAAAGTTTTCTGGCATTTTCCTATTTTCTAATACTCTTGCATTATCTGCTATTTAGATTGAATTTAGTTTCAAAGTGCTTATTATACATTAGGTGTAATTTCAACTATAGTAACAACAGTAACATGGAAGCACATTGAAATGTTTCTCACACTAGTATCACCATAACTGAATAGTTAATAAATAATTTTACAAGGATTTTTAAAATGGCATAGACTTTATAAATGACGAACGAAAATTATCAATGTGATCTCACAAAAATGCTTTGATTTTGAAATTAACTTACTTGTCAGTTCGTTTCTATGAGTCATGGTGCGTTTTATAATCTATAAACTTCCTTACTAAACGTTTAAGGCAATTTTATTCTTTTAAATCGGTAAGCAGGTAATTCCTAGATAATTTCTAAGAAAAAACATTAAGATAGATAAGATAGATTAAAAGCAAACTTTTTAACTTTGTACATCAGTAGGAACAAAAAAAAAGATCAGTTCTTACAACAAGCAGGTGTCACATTGCTTGTTTAGAATTACTAATTGTTATCCCAATAATACTTTAATAGCAAGGTTGCCAAAGTCTAAGAAGTATAGGATTTGCCTAAAAGTTAATTTGTAACATCTTTTACGACATAAATTTCTTGTATTAACCAAAACTTTGTTTCCTTGACTAGAAACATAGTTTTAAGCCTGTTAACAAAATTATTTAGATTCATAATTATGAGACTAGACCTTAAATACTAATATATTGATATTACTGCCATCATTCATATTAAAACCACGGTCTTGCGCACTCATGAAGTACGAAAGATACCATAAAATTACAAAGTCTGTTTATTCATGATAACCCTGTGAATATCGCAAGCTAAGACACTCACAAGACCTATTAGATGTCTCGGGATGATGTTGTTTAGTCGCTTGCAAATGATATAATCGTGGCATAGGTGTAATTTTAAGTTGAAAGCAAATACATCGGAAAAGATAAAGAATACTTTTCATGCAACGTTTGTCGCGTTTTATCGTCAGTGTGTGGAAAAAAAATACAAATTGCTTTTTAAGTGTATTTTTTATGTCTAATATATTATAATTAAGATAAAAGCTTACACATTAAAAACTAACATATTTATGTTATCAATTTAAATATTTGAAATTAATATTTTTAAAGTTGAATTACCTTTATATTTTTAAATATTTAAGTATGTAGATTAGATAGATTTCTATAATATATATTTGAAATTTAAAAAACGACAATCATAAATCAATAAATTCATAGAGATCATTTAAATGAGCCACAACACGAACCTCAACTGTAAGTTACTTTTGTTGTAAATGATCCTCCAGCACCAGGTCGAGGGTACGTAACTATGTTATTTTAATATTATTCAAAGTATAGTAAATTTCGAGTCGATTAGACTAACAGAAGTTGCACCGATCCTTTCAACAACTACAAAAGATAATATTCCAACGTCTGAACAGATCTTCATAAATAATCTAAGAACTACCAAGATTGCATCAGCTTTTAAACAAAAAATCCACTTCAAAATTGATCTATTTGTTAGGAAGCTACGATGCCACAAACAGACACACAAATGCACACGTCACATTTATAGCACCTCTCTGTTTTGGTTGGAGGTTAAAAAGCATTGGATGGAATATTATAAGTTATATATTTTTAAAACAAATGTTGTAAAATACTAATAAATCCTTATAAGAATAAAGAATAGTTAATTCAACCAATTGTTTTAGCATGTTAAAGAAACATAAAGATTTGCTATTTAAATTAAAAGTAATTTTAAAACACAATTCTAAAATATTACCAGTAAAAGTTTACGCATATTGACAGTAAACTTTTAAAACTATAAATGTATGAAGACATTTTAAATTATCAAAGTTTCGTATTAATATGCAAATTAATTAAAAATGTCCAATAATAAATAAAAAACCAAAATTATGATTGATAAATCTGAACTACGAAGAAGTGATGAACATTGTTTATTATATTGTCTAATCTCACGATCAATTACATATTATATCAATATGTTCCTACTTCGATTAAATAGTAATATCTAAGATGGTGATTAACAGAGACATAAAAAGTACTCGCACATAATCCCACGAAAAAAACACATATTTTTATATTAGTCATATTAAACTACTTAGGTCAATATACCTAATAATTATTGCTTAGTTAACCAGTTTTCACATAAGAAAATTTCGGTTCTCCTTCTTCTAATGAGTATATCATGTAAATTTTATTAGAAATAACAAAAATAATGTTTCGGAAGTTTTAATGGACCCGTTTTAATTAAATGTTAAAAGGCAACGCACAAGGCACAGTGTCGCATTCGTTTACTTCGTTTTTTTTTAAACTTAAATTCTTCATGTCATCTGTTTTGTAAATGGCCAATAAAATATTTGCTAATCGTCAATGTTATTTTATATTGATTGTATAACGAGTCGCCCGATTTGCTAACGCGTCACGATCCAATTCACTCTCAGGAGTTAATAAAAGAACTTTAGGAGGATAAGGTAGCCCAAAGTTAATATATCGGATTTATTTTGGAGCACAGATTGGTAATGCCACATAAATTATTCCATTTCATGTTTACGTTTTTGCTTTATATTATCATAATAAACCTAAATCTAAAAATAACAACCAATGCTACAATATGTTCTATATTACTGACTGTTTTGTTTAGTACCATTTATAACCAACCACTACTCCAAATATAACGTCCTTCACAAAGCAGTAATATCATTTCGAGTAATCATTTTTCATAGCCAAAACTCCAACCAAAGTCCGAATAACAGTTTTTCTCATTTTTTTATTAAATAAAAATATAACATTTACATTAAAAAATCAGTTTTAAAATACAATTCTTACGTTCGTAAACTTAGAAGCGATTTAGAAATATGGGTTGCTTCCTAAATAATATCGATTATCCGCGCAGCAGATGGCTGGCCTGGCCAGACCGCCGTCTACGACCCTCCCGCGCTGCACTGCCGCTCCCGCCTCACCCCCGATTGAGATTTATCCCAAAACGTCCCCTGCACCACATCAGATTATTCGATTTATATTGAGTTTCCGCAATTTTCATTTCTATAGATTCAAACGCCATAGGCCGGGGAACATTTGCGCGGCAGATTAAATAGTTCCTTTGTAATTATTTCCGAAGGGCACGTCACTGGGGGACTGTCATTAATAATAACAATGAGATATTAGCTTCTAATTCAAAGTGACTGGATGGATGTCCCATCTGTTATCATTTACCCATTACTAATAAAAATATTAATAACCGATCAAATACTTAAATAAATCGATATTTCTTTAAAGCTTATTGTCATTAATTGTATAAAATTCTTAGATATGACTAAATAAAAAAAAATGAAGATTATTATCTATATTTAATTCTATTGAAGAGACGAAATAACATGATAAAATAAACTGCTTGATAAACTAAAAATAATCGAAATCAGTCCTCACTTTACAGTTACGGCGACCAACGCGACAGTTTAATTAAAGCAATAAGAATAAGGAGATCCTGTTTTACCTCCTGCTTGTAAGCCCAATATCAGAAAACAAATAAAGAGAGAGCATCGACAAGATAACGAGCATAACTGTTCGGAAATCACGTAACAGAATAAAACGAGATATTCCATATCAAAGAGCGCAACGCAAATTTGCAATTTGAATAGGAGTAAAATGAATCGTTATTGAAGAAGGATTTTCAAAGGATGTAAAAAAGGAATAGGTTTTAAATTTTTAACATAATCTCCGTCTAGACGGAAACTGGCAATCAGTTCAATTGATCATATTGAAACTGTTTGTAATTACTGAAGACCTTCGTTTTTATGTTTATTCAATAAGGGGAATAAAATGTTGCTTTACAGTATAAAAATACTAAAAATAATAATTGTTTTAATGTGACCCTAATTTCAATTGAATTTACTTATCGGCTTGTTAAAGTTAAAGCAAACATTTTTTTTTCTTTTTGCTTTTTTATGATCTTTTCTCCCGAACACATATTATTTGCTATTCTCCGAATCTAAAAAAAGCCTAATGTCTGTGGGTGGCGGTAGCACTATATCATATTTCGGCATAACAACGTTGCCTTTCTGTTTATTTCTCATTAATTATAATTACAGCTAAATGTTGTTTTTAAGACGGACGGTCGACTCTTTGAATTATTAAATATTATTATTAGCCACAAGTAAAACTCTGAACATCGCAAAAGCTATCGTATTAGATCGAAAGTAATAGTAAAAAGCGTAATAGAATATTTAAGTAATATATAGGTTTAAAAGCAGTAATCGTTACTTAGTGTTAGAAGCAAAAAAACTCACTTTTTAAGAAAGTAAGTTAAAAGTTACGGGTTAGTAAATATCGGCCTACTTAATATATAAGGAATATTAGGTAAATGAAATAATAATACAAATTTGTTAAATTACCTGTTTACTTAAGTTCATACAATTTAATTTCGGATAGCTAGAGGCCGATCAAGGGTTGCTTAAGCTCCGCCATGCCCAATTTCACGGTCTACAGCACAAATATCGCTTTGAGAATGTTATTCCTTCAGCGATGTATAAAACAATAATGAAGTCGTTTTTACATCAAAAATACATAATGTATTAAAATATTTCGTTATTTTGAAAATAATTGATTATTTGTATGAAATATTGGTCTGCACAAGACTTTAAAAAAAGAGAAAAAGATTAAAAAAAAATTAATTCCGTTTACTTGAATTACAAGCTTATACCACTTATTTTGATTTTAAAAACAATATACTAAACCGATTTTCATAAAAACTAGAAGTTTCTATGCGACCAATGGAATTTTCAAACCGGAAAAATTAAAGTCTCCGACGAATTAAAAACCTCCTTTTTGGAAATCGTTTAAAATAATAAAATCAAAAACTTACAATCTTAAATTATAATCTACTTATAAATATATAACGTATTAATATATATAAAGTACTTATGCGTTACTTACGTGCTACATCCACTAAACTTTATTTTTTATGTATAGAAGATTTATTGATTACTTTTACATCCTTCCATAATGATATCTAAGCTTTCATGTTGTTATATTTTTGTTCGTTATTTCTAAACTCGTAAACTTGATGCAAATCCTTTTAAGAAGGTAGATAATTTAGATTTACAATAACCCTTTATATGAATCTAATTTAAATACCACTTAAACTAACTGTCACTGTAAATAATGGTTACCTTGTAATTTATCTAATTCTGTTTTTATTTATTTAATTATTGAGCCTTTCTGTCTTTTAACTTTTGAAATAGGAATAAGAGTGTTCTTATACATCGATCGAGTTTATAATAGCTAGTATTCATTTTAATTAAACTCTTAATGATACAAAGATGGACAATATAATAATAAATATGTATTTTATTATATATTGACTTTACGTATACTTCGATTTATAAATTATTACACAATTTTATTATACAAATCGATGAATATTTTTCTGTTTTATACATTATTAAAAACAAAATTTGTTGCACTATAAAAACTCTGAAAATATTAAACTAAATAATTTCTTATGATAATAACATCATATCCATCATATATTTTTTTATTTACACTTATCTCACGCTTTGCTCAAGTAAGCGAATAAAAGTATAGGCACATAATATAAAGCTCCTATTGTTTTTATGTATAGGCCACATTTGGTAATGGTTTGGGTTTCCGTTCGTTCACATACTTTTTACTCACTCTTCTTCTTCAGTCCCGGTTCAAAGAACTGATTTAATTAGAACGCTGCAAGTATCGCGAATGCGTCTCATTAAGTAAGCTTTAAACATTGCTAAATTAATTATGTACTGTACGGGAATAAGTAATTACGAGTTCAGCCAATTAAATCATAAGTACGTGGCGGTATTTTACAACGTTAAAGTTACCATAAATTAAATTATTTATTTTAAATAATGTTGACCTCGTGCTCCATATTACGAAATATTTTTTAATAATTTACTTGCAATAAAATTGCACCGGGACATTGCTACCGCGATCTAACCACAACATTGAAACTATATTTTGTGTTTCTTATTTTCGAATTCTCGAAATCAAAAGATAGATAATTATAGACTTTAACGTCAATAATAACCTTATATCAAAATTTAAAAGATTCCCAGGGATAATTCTGAACTATTACGTTACGAACGAACTATGAAGTTTTATTTATATTTAATCTAGCTTTTAAAATTAAATAATATATCGCGCAAGTATCATGATTATTTGTCGTGTGGGCTTGATTACATTTCTAATATTTCTCATCCTTCCACTACACGAAGTACAAACAATGAGGTGGGAATGTAAATAGCGCATACTCGCATAGGAAGTACCGTAATCGTCTTCGGGTCATCGGCTCATGAAGAACTTTGAAAGTTAGGAATACAAGATTTTAAAAATATCAATTCAGTATTGAGAATAGTAAAATATTAATACTTAGTTTTAAACTGATTTTGTGTTATGTAAGATGGTGTGAACGAATAACTACAGATTGACCGCGAACAATGCTCAAGTACCGCAAGCCTCTCCCGAATAGCGACTTCACAGCCACTGGAAAGCTGACTTGACCTCTCGTACACTATAAATTTTCCTTTCATATTGTATCTTTACTAAGAATACCTACGTCTTCTTCGAATTTTTATAATCGTGCACAATTAAAATCATTTAAGTGAGAAATACGTGTTAAGGAGGTTAATTTATTTGATATATATATTTGATATATATTTATATTTGATATTTATTTGATATATATTTATAGATATTTGATATAGCATATGAGATGATTTATTTAGGTATATAGGCAAATCATAATCCATTCATAATTCAATCTTCGAAGCAGGTGATTTATGGCTACGACAAGGCCTATCCATTACCACGTCACAATCGATACCCGCCCTAAAACCCGCTCATTGATAAAATCCATGTCTTGCATATATGTAGCTTTAGGTAAGAAGTAATTTATTAATTAATATGTTTATATGTAGCTAGACATTCTTCTAGCTTAAATGCATTTGAGAGCCCGTTCGTTTAGGTGAGCTTAAGGTAATAAAACATTGCTCTACGACGCATAGGTACAGAGCAATAACAGAATAAGAGAAATTAAACGCACGTGAAACTACATAGAAAATCTAAGTAATAGAATAAATAAAAAGTGAAGTTTTGTATGTGCAAAGTTAAAAATTATAGCTCAATTTGAAAGGTACATTATTCTAGATGGACTATTATATATTTATGTACACGGATATGCGTATTATTTGAAAACGAAATCTACATTATCACAAGCGAAGCCGCGAGGAAAAGCTACTCACTTATAGTAAGAATAGGTTAAGGGAATGTTTTAAAACTTAACACAATAAATATTTCTACATTTACATATTTTTTATTCGAAATGTTAATATTATGCAGTCAGCCGTAGCACCTTATGCTTCGAAACAAAAAATAGAAGAATATAGGCTGTTACGATTAAAATATAGTTACGATCGATAACTATGCGTGCGGTAATGCTTTATCGCAAGGATTTTTTATTACGTTTAAAATTTAACATTTCACGTCAATCTTCCTATTTAACGTGCCAAAGTCTGGCTGTGAAACGTGACGCCCGATATCATCAACGTTATCAGATTTACTTTGTATTTGTGAAATCTTTCATCTGAAAAATATAATATTATATAATTTTAAAACAAAAAAAAATCTTTTTTGACTAGTTATGTAATTGTTCTTCGTGTGACATCATTTTTAGTAGAGATAAGAAGATATTTACAAAGTGCGACATAAAAAGCGGAACTAGACAACCTTCTGTAGCGATTGATGATTTCGTTCATAGATAAATTTTATTAAATATCGAAAAATTATTTAGTTTGACTAATGCTTATTTAATTTTAATATATTTTGAATTTTGACTTGTCGACCAAAGAAATCACTTATCCTATAGATTATCCGATAGACCTTTTTATGGTTGTACTAACTGACAATAAAATCTTTATATTCAAGTTTTAAAATTATTCGCATGTAAATGTTACAACAAGTTCAGCTTATCTAGAACTCTCTACATTGTAAATAATTTCATAATTTTAAAAATGTATTCAGTAGTTGCGGAGTTTACTTCGCATCCACAAAATTTGCTCCCTTTTTATTACATTAGTATAGATTTGTTTAAGCCTGGAGAATCATTTCCAAGCTTTAAAGGACCAACCAATTTTCTTACAATATAATTGTTTTTAATGCATAGTAGTGAACCATTAGGGAGACAAATGACACGATTAAAAAGAAATATATACACAGACACCAAATTACATATAGCATTTTATTACATATGCTGATAAATTATGTGCTGTTAAAATTATTTATTGCTTTCCTCTATCACCAGATACTGTTATCGTATATACAAACTAGTTTTTTAACTGTTTTAAAAATGGCAACAATTTTCCAGTTATAAGTCAAAACTCGATTGAGAAAAATGGCAATAATATGAAAGGAATTTACCGAAAATTTTATTTAATTGCATTTATTATTTCATACGAAACCGGTAATAATTCCAATCTTACAAAATAATAAATAACTAAGTGAGTCTATTATGATACCCATATTTCAAATAAAATACAGTTTTCATAAGTTAAGACTAATATTAAAAATTGGAAACTAACTCTTTTTTTATTCACGCCTAAATAACTGAACCAATTATTGTAAATTTTGATATAGTGACGATGGACCTCAGAAATGGACATAAGTTACTTTTTATTGTATTTAAAATAAAACGTGAAATACCTAAAATAATGGATGAAACTTTCGATGCAAAAGTATGCAGGGACCAACTAGTTTTATTATAATACATTGATAAAATGTTTAAAATCATTAGTATTTTTAGTGTTTGTTTTTTTTTCTGTCACATAACTTTTACAATGCATACACTATTTATACATAATAAATTTTAAAAATATATGAAAAAATATACAAAAAATATAAAGCTAGATAGCATTTAAATCTAGATTGCTTTAAAATAACAACGAGCTGGTCGCATCAGCAAGTATCGGCAGCAGGTACGAGTACTCATAATAATTTATCGTAACTAGTTTGCCGGTCGATACGGCTGTACTTAGAGAATTAGGTTCGAGCTTACAAGAACTCTTTATTTACTCTTAGCGTATATTTACATAGACGTTCTCAGGAGGCTTGTAGTTATATGCGGTACCTACACATGTATGTGGTAGGCAGGTCAAGTGAACGGGGGTCTGTCTCAGCCGCCGGAACGGCTATTTGTCTTAACGCAATACTTGTCAATAGCCGTCCTAAGTTCATTGGCATCCCACTTTGGCGCATACATAGCGTAGAATTTATGCAGTTTTTCCACCACCATTTATTCAATACGATGGCTTAGAACCAGCTTCGTAACATGATCTTCGGTATACCATTAGCTTGTTGACGAATTAAACACAAAATAATTACTCAAAGTGAAGTTTACAACCTGGATAATTTGATTTGATTTTCAATAAAAATTTCCAAATATTACATGGACATATCATTATATATTTAAAAAAAATATATAGCCTTTATAAGATTTTTACATTTTAATTGAGTTAGCTGGCTAGACTGTGGTAGTACCTCACTCTTACAGAAGGTAGACGCAAATTGGTTAACAGCTACATTTCATACGGTGAGTAAGAGAGGCCCCATTCCTTTCTTTGCGTCCTATTCATTTATCCCTCATTCCTTTTTAAGCTAACAACATATTTATGGCTCATCTGGTGTTGCATATATCAGTAGTCATCACTTAACAGCAGGTGTTGCGCCTGTATATTTGCCAGCTATTTTTATAAACGAAAAAACGTAATAATTTATTAGTAAAAATGTCAACGTAAATCAGTATCGAAAAAAAAAAACAATTTCAAATTCTATTTTCCAAATTTTCAGTCGGTAGCGCATTGCCGAGTTTATTTGTTGCATTCTCATCTTGTTTCGTAATACCTACTTTCTTATAACTCCAACAATATCTTTAAGTGTCGCTACAAGTCAATATACAGGTAATTTGAAAGCTAGTGTTAAATAAAACGGTGTTCAATATTTTGTAACAAAACAAGGAACACAAAGGGCGTTACACTCATCGTGTAAACATTTAACGATAGATACGACTTTAGCGACACGTGTGCCACCTGCCTGCCGATCATCAAATTATCACAATACACGACCACACAACGACGTAAGAATACGCGCTAAATAGAGCTAAAGACTTGACCAAAATGTTTGACTTTATTAAACAACTAGCTGTGCCCGCGACTTCGTTCGCGTGGATTACAGAATGCTTGGCATGTCTCCTGCAAAGCAAGGTTATAATAGTCTGCGGTGCTGCTCAAGAAAGGAGCTTCTTACTTTGGATTTGGGAACTTTCTGGTTGTATTTATAAGCAGACTCTAATTCAGATATTCCTCCACGGTTTTCACTATAAATGTTGAAGAAAAGTGTTTTGTGCTAGTCTTTAAAATTTCGACTGTATACCAGTATATTCTCGCCGAGGTTTTCCTTGTATTATATATCGGGTGACTTTTTTAACTGGGCTCGATAGGCCATATCCGGAACTTTAAGGAATCGCGAAAAATACTTAAAGGAGTCTCGTGTCCGATTTTAAGAAATCTAAAACTGCATCATAAGTTTTTTTAATTTCATGATTCTCCTGACCTGGAATTAAACCCACTAATTAAAAAAAAAGAATACATTCTCTATTATTGCACCACCTACCTAATAGTGTCACTTGTAAGAATCAACTTTTGGAAAGTTTTAGGAAAAGATTTATTTTTTAACAAAATAACATTAAATCTATACATAAATTAGAAGTTAAGTAATCGATTCTATATATATTAAATATATATATCAAATATGTGGGTTAAATCACGGCTCCCGGTAAGTTTAGAAAAAAAGTCTGCATAACTTCGAACGATTCGTTTATTTGCATCAAAATGCTAGTCACCTACTAAAGTAAGGAAGAGTGTAAAGAATATCAAAAATATATAAAATGAATAACTCACAGTAACTTCTTTTATGTTTGTCTATTTTTTCTATGTGAGCTATACAAAGTAGATATATAGATAGACGTTTGTTTTGGTACCCGTCACCTACTCCGTTACCTAAGTAGGTTTAGATAATTCCTAAAAAGATGAATCAATTTATTGAAAATCTACATTTCACTGGACTCGGCTATTGTACTCACCCGCTATTAGTGTTACAACATCCCGTTATAATTTAAAAATTTCACTTTTAGGTATGATCGTTTTTGTGAAGAATTACAAAAGATTTAATTAATGTATGAATTTGATAGAATTCTGTAAAAAAATTGCCCTTTCTTTTTGTTGCAGTTAACTATATAATAATACCTCTCTGAAGTTGATTCTTATAATATGTGACAGTATCAGATGATGCAATCATACAGAATGTAAATTTTTTCCAAAATCAACGTGTTCGTTTCTGGCTAGGAGAATTAATTTTTCAAAAAACTAATGAAATAGTTTTAGTTTTTATTAAAATCGGCTCTGTTACTTCTTTAATTATTTTTCGCTATTGTTTATAGTTTCGGATTTGGTCTATCATATCCAGTAAAAAAATTACCCAGTAAATATATTATTTTCCTAATTATTATATTTATATAATATACATATATCTTCCATATTTGAATTAGATGTTGTTCACTTTTTCATTGGTTTCAATTTTGTTCCTTATTACATTAGCTTTCAGCAGTGAAAGTTTCGTCAAAATCGGTCCAGCTGTTTCAGATATTAGCCGAAAAAAATTGAGTGACAGAAAGACAGACAAAAATTTTAAGATTGGTAATTTTGTTGTAAGTACCGTGTATACTTTAATATGCATTTATTTAAAATTACAAACAGACATCAATTTTATTTATTTTTATACCTTCTCTTCTTAAATCGGAAATTGTTTACTATTTTATTGGTTTCTACAATATTTTGTTATCGCGTAATTCTCTTTTTTACTTATTCATTAAAATAAACATATTAAAAAAAGTAGCTAAAGTTAAACCTTATAATATTAGCCATTAAAACGTCATGTTTTGAAGAACTTTTTAGACTTTGTAATATTTCGTGAATTTCTTCTTCCATCTCCTCTCCCTTTCTGGACCTCACGTGATTAATGGACATTCCCTAATTGCTTGTGAAAGTCGCATCAAATTTGATTCAGCTGTTTCAGAGATTAGTCCTAAGAAACAGACTGACAGACAAAAAATTAAAAAATTGATTTTTTGATGTAAGTAATGTATATACTTTTATGCATTTAGTGAAAAGCATAAAATACTGTTCGACGTGAACCCTTAAATTGACATAACTTTTTTTTATGAATCGATTGAAATTAAATAAACACCAAATGTTAAGTGAACCTTACTGCAATATAATCATGAAAACCACATCTAAATCGGATAAGCCGTTTCTGAGATTAGTGGGCGCAAACGCACTGATAAACAGACAAACAGACAAAAATTCTAACAATTATTGTTTTGGGTTCTATTGCGTATGTAAAGGCCCAAATAATTTGTTTTTTTTTTTTTTTTAATATATCTTCTATGTACAGACAGCGACCCGTTAGAATTTTTTTTATATGTATAGATTAAAAATATCTAAAATAGAAGTAAGCCTAAGTCACTTCTTATAACATTTGCTAACTGCAAGTAAAAGTACCATCAAAATTGGTTTAGCCGTTTTAAAGATTAGTCGGAACAAACAGATAGGCAGACAGACTGACAGACAAAAATTTTAAAATGTATTTTTTGATATAAGTACTGTATATATGTATGTACTTTCATGCATTTAGTAAAAAGTACAAAATAATGTTCGACGTGAACCCTTAAATTGACATAACTTTTTTATTTATGAACCGATTGACATGAAACAAACCCTAAATGTTAAGTGAAGCTTACCACAATATATTAGTGAAAACCGCATCTCAATCGGATAAGCCGTTTCTGAGATTAGCGTGCACAAACGCACAGATAAACAGACAAACAGACAAACAGACAAACAGACAAACAGATAAGAATTCTAAAAATCTTTGTTTTGGGTTCTATTGCGTTGGTAAAGGCCCCCAGTAAGATTTTTTTTCATATATCTTCCATGTACAGACATCGACCCTCTAGAATTTTATTATTAGTATAGATGAAATGTACACCACTAAAACTTGCTAATTGTGCGAAATTCTGACTCATATTGATGAAACTATACACTTTTATCACGCCTTAAGAATGTCGTCTTCAGTTTTTATAGTCTAGGATTCAATGAAGTTTTAAAATAATTTAAATATATTTGCAGTTTATTGAACAAATAATAAAAGGGATGTTGTAAATTAGTCGACAAGATCAAACTAAACAGATAAAAATACATAAAAATAAACATTATAATCTTGATGACAATTCTCATTATTAAAATCTTTTACAATTTTTTGTAAACGTTCTTCGCTTTTCTTAAAAGCAACGGATGTAATATAATAAATAAGGGATTTAGATTACAGCAGTGTAATAAATTAGTATTATCGAAAAACACGCTATAAAAACCATAATTTAGTTAGAATTATTTAAATAGCCTGTTAAATGTATCTTAGGTCAGTGAAATGACTTCTATTTATTTATTTATTCGACTCAATATCTACGAATTTATCAGTAGTTTTATTATTCATTGGAAAATCTCACGACTTTCTTCGTGTGGACATTGAATATAAGAGGTTTGTTTTAAATTTTTCTTGGAAAATTTTTATTTACTACATTATGAATATTTCGTAATCATTTTGTTAAGTTTTGTATATCAGTTGATTATTTATGTATGTATTTATGTATTTTAATTTCTTTACCGATTTTATTATTTAAAAAAAATTAGACGCGATCCGTTCTAGCTTAAGTTGAATTCACTTTAGAATAAATGTATGTTTAAATTAAATAAAATTATAAATAAAGAAAAATATAACTTTAACATGTTATTTTACATAATTCATTATACATATTATTAATGCGATAAAGTTATTATAATTACAAGTTTTAAGCATTTAAAAATATTAACAAGTTTTTAATTAATTAAAAAAAACACAAACCCGACTGCGTAGCAGGACTATTTACTACTATTGACTATTTGCAGTCACTGCTGACTGTATCAATATCAATTCTGTCTAAATATATGCTTATAAGTGAGAATCGTTACTAACCTACTTTAAATTTTAATAGATCCTTATGTATAATTTAAATTTAAAGATCAATACCTATTCAATGATACCCCACATGACATCGTTCTTCGATTTGAAATTTCTTATTTTACGCGTTTATATTATGGCGTCCAAAATCAACCACATCAGTCTCATTCGCGCCCTTCGCACCGTCATGACGAATCAAACGACGTGTCATTTATTAAAATCGGCTCACGCGTTTGGTCTAAATAGTGCCACCTACATACATACATACATACATACATATACTAATAAAAACATTACCCTCCTTTGCGTTGCGCAGTCGGGTAAAAATCAAATACCTTTAAACAAGCAATTTTTCAATATATATATATTGCAGCCAATTTGCTTAATTAGCCGTTCAATTAACAGTCTAGCCCCTTTAATATACGGCATCGTTCAACTAGCGGCCTGAATGATATTCATCCATTCATTCCCTTAGCTAGGCAATTGACTTGGATCAATAACTTTTCGTCAATTAACTACTTGCCTAGGCCTTATTCTTGAGATTAGGGTAACTAAAATTTATGAGTATTTTTAATACTAATAGGGTTTTTACGTCTCTGACTCTGCAGAAGGAGAAGCCTCACTGCCTCGACGGTACAAAATGCAGTAATCCATGCTCGCCTCTATAGCCTCGGCTGCTACAGCATGCACGGTGCCTGTGCTTCTATACAGCGGGCGAAAGCTGCGTTCCCTTCGCACCTCCGGACTTACAAAGGAGTAGAACAGATACTGGTCCGTGGTATATAGCACTGACCAGGTGGGGTCGAGGTTAGTTCTTAGGTTAGTTAATTTCGAAATAGGTTATATTTTAAAATAATGGAATGAAAATTTTCTGATGTCAGATATTTCATTGAATGGCATCTCGGAAACGAATACAACGATTTTCACAGAGGGAGTTTCGGGGGCCATCGATCTAGCGAGGTTTCATTTCGAGAAAACGTCGTTTATCCGTATTTTCAGGTAATGAAAAACTGCTACTATTTTTTTTTCTATTAATTCAATAAGTGGGCTATCAAACGCATAAAATATTTTAATAATCAGACTGATCCTAAGTTTACCACTTAAAAAAAAACACATACTTCATCTTTATATATTAGCGCCTATAGATTAAAATAATGTGGATAAACATTATATTGTATGAAAAAATAATGTTCTTTAACCAACATGAAATAATCTCTCCGTCTCCAAAAATAAAAAACTGATTACAATTGTGAGATTTTTTCCATGGAAAAAGTGGGTAAACGAGCAGGCGGTTCATCTGATGTAAAGTGATCACTACCGCCCATGAACATTTGTAGCACCAGAGGAGCTACACTATCTTATTCTCCTTTATTTATTTAAAAGAAAAGGATTTAAGGATTCACCATTAGAAACGTAGCTATATTACCTGCTTTACACATATTTTCTGTGAGAGTATAGTACTGCCCCAACCGAGCCATCTCGTAAACGAAATGTAGTCACTGCTCTGTGGGTTAAGCACTACCACAAAGTAAATAAATAATAATGTGTGAAATGCGACATAACTGTAGCACTATTAAAGCTATGTTATGTAATTTTAAAACAATTTCAGACATTTGATTAAACAGTTCGAGAAAAACGCATATGACAGATAGACACCTAAATGTAAAGTAAGTAAAGTACAGCCCGTAAATATCCCACTGCTGGGCAAATGGCTTCTCAACCATAAAGGAGAAGGCTTAGAGCTTTATCCACTACCCTGCTCCACTGCGGGTTTGCGGATATACATGTGTGAGAATTTCTCCCGGCACATGCAGATTTCTCCACGATGTTTTCTTTCATCGCCGAGCTCGAGATACATTTATACACAAATTTAACACTTGAAAAAATAGTAGTGCTAACTGAGGTTTGAATGCCGCGATCATTGGTTGATCAACGTTTTCTTACCACTAGGCCATCTCGACACCGAAATGAATCTATAGTAATTTCCTTTTTAAGTATGGAACACTTAAATAGTCAAGAATATAAATTAAAAATGTAACGGATATCTGGTCACCGGTATCCAGCCTATCCGGCCGTTCATATTAGCATTCGGTATCCGGTTGGATATAATAGTCAATATCATCATTTAAACTTTCAAATTTAACAATTAGAACAAAGTTCTTAATGGTAACTGAATAAGAAAATTCTGATTAATGAATATGCCCCATGTAGTCGAAACGAAAGTTATCCGAAAAAAAACGCGGTAAATTTAAAAAACATTTATGAGGTAACATCGCTCTTAAAGGTAGAAAGTAAATCGTTATGACACTTGAAGAATAACGTTATAATATTTACTTTAACTAAAAGCCACAAATCAAAGAATTGAATTGATTATTTACTTTTTAAAATTTTCAAATAAAAAAAAGTTAATAATTGAAATGAAACTATTTTAAACGGATTAAAATCGCGTATATTCATTATTTTTATCATCCCGACGTTTCGAGCACTTTGCAGCGTTCGCTGTAGTCCATACTAATAATAAAATTCTAATAAAAACCTACATATGATAGATATATTTAAAAATATATATGAAAAATCTAACCTAACTAACTAATCAATGCGCATGTGAGTTTGTTAGTTGACCGAAAAATAAGCATTAAACGATCGTCTTGTATAATCATACAAGACCTCGGACTCGCAGGAGATCATATAGATAGCAAAGTCTACATTGACACGAGCAAAGCTGCAGGCTAAAGCTAGCTTAGATAGAAATTGTAAATTCGATAAATCAATATATTAATATATTCTCAAAAATCAACGAATACTAGTCAAATGGTCAAATGAAAAGTATCGTTAACTATATATTATTGTTATTATTTCATTATAACTATATGTATCGTTAACGATATATCTAAAATAATATATAACTATAAGTATAACTATATATAGTTTTTTTTTGATAAAAAATACATTAAATCATAATAAAAACATTACACATACTACCATGTATTTGATTCATACACGCATATTCTCTTTTGTTTATATTCAAACTTATATTTAAATTAATTATGGTCGAGTCTCGACCACTGGGCGACCACTAGTATCCATAATGATATCATGCAGCTGAACATTTTGACTATTGAATTTTTAACAACCCAATTAGCAATAAACCAAACACTACTCGCTCCAGCGCCATTCAAGTGACAATATACGCATTAATTAGACCATGGTAATTACGTCAAACTATCGCTATCACAAAATGCCTCGTACAGTATACACACCAACAATTAATTTCTATTTTTGTACTAAAACGCCTCCATTATCTGTGTAAATATGGCATGAGAACCTCCTCATTTTTTGAAGTCGACTGAAAACTGTCGATATCAAAAAAAGCAGCATTTTTATAGTTGGAGGTATTTTAGCATAGTCAGTGACATCGTTTACTGAAAT
Organism: Hypolimnas misippus; assembly: GCA_037950945.1. Classification (NCBI taxonomy): domain Eukaryota; kingdom Metazoa; phylum Arthropoda; class Insecta; order Lepidoptera; family Nymphalidae; genus Hypolimnas; species Hypolimnas misippus. The sequence continues at coordinate 8,264,223 of JBBEEQ010000024.1, forward strand.
AAAAATCATGAATAAAACTAAATCATGAAGGAAAATTCTAATAGAAAGCACATATGCGGCCGAATAATCGTCATCCTATTACCTCATAAATGATATGATATTATATTGGTAGGGGAGTATAAGAGAGGATTTGGGGATTTACTAAAGCGCGGCAGCTAAATATATGGGGGATATCTTGTACCAGTTGAGTACCTTTACTGTATATAGGCTCTTAATATCTTTCTGCCTTATATAATAGAGTCGTCCGTCTAGGATAGAGAATCAGAATAATAAAAAAAAGTTAATCATAAGATATTTTCGAGTGCGTCAGATTAAGGTAGGGTGAGTCACATCCTAAAAGGTGTACATTCGAATAATCTGACGATTTCAGTGTGACGTAAGGAAATAGGAAAGATACCAATTTGTAAAAAAAAACGTGACATGGTATCAATGTCTGACGCTTTCGAATATGTCCATATAACAGTTTTTTTTAACATTTTTTAAATTGTATAGTTGCTCCCCCCACCCCCCCACCAATGAACGGTTATAGGGTATATAACATTTTTTTTAGCATCAAGCTTCAAAATCTAATAGGTCTTCACGACACTCGAGTAAATTAAAAATTAGCCATGATGGTCCCCTACATATGTACATATATGTATATAGATTAAGAAAACATATTAAGATTGCATTATTTATTTGGGTGAAATAAATATCTCTATAACATAAATTAATACTTCGAAAAACTGCTTCCAACTTGACTAGTATTTTCATCATAATGACTTATGTTACTTGTAATAAGCCGATTCGTCATAATATACGGTCGCTAACATAAAATTTGATTATATTCATAATTTGAATTGAATTACCAAAGAACGGTTGCACTCAAGCTCTTTATAAAAATAGGTTTATGACCAAAAAATAATGTCGTTCGAGCTGCAGGAATTCTATTAAGCACTTAAGTGCACTATTTGCATCCAGCATAATTTGTAGCTATGTAAATTAAAGGTTTTTGACGAAACGGGCTCCTAAAGATTGATTCCAATAATAATAATAATAATATTTTGATATCTTTCTCGCAGTTTGGTACTTGCCAGAATAGTTGAAATAATTTTAATGTTACCGCTCAGCTCCCATGAGTGGTAAAATGGTTTTTGTCCTCGAATAATCAAATTGCCTCTTTATTCGCGAAATGAGAGCAATCAAACAAACAAATTTATACGCTTTTATATTAATATTATATGGTAAACGCAGAGTATGTAGAATTAGTATAATATTCAGCAATATATTCTATATTACAAAAGAATAACTACTTGACTATAAATAAAGCGGTAGTCCATACTAATAATAAAATTCTAATATAAGTATAAATTTAAGTACACGTAAGTAATAATAATAAAAAAAAACTCTAGATGATATTTATAGATATTTAATAATCAATAACCTTTAAGAAGCACAGAGGCGCCTCATATCTTCATAATCAACTTATAATCTCCAGTGTGTAATGCAGTTGACTTATCTAACCAAACTGCCAATAGTCCGCTACTAATTAAATGTAGCTTCTTATTAACTCCGTCACATTAAAAGCCGCTTATAGAGCTTGATAAGAACAGTCGGTTTTGATGCTACGACGCGAGGAGCTGTTGAAAACGCACGTAGGCGTTTCATTTATTTTTATTATTGATGACATATATTGCAAATTTTTACATTCTTAGTTAACTTTATTTAAAAAAAGATACCTTAAAAGCAATTAACAGATATTTGAAATCAAAATTAAAGTATAAAAAAAACATATAAAAATAATATCGACGTTTATTTGAGTTTTACCTCATAAATCTTTATTTTGTTGTTTTAATCTTGTATACAATTACAAACATATTTTGCATAAATAAAAACAAATAGACGTAAGTGTAAAAATTCACCATTTCAAAATTTTAAGAATTTTATGTTTCCAGTGGCCCCGCGCTATTCAGACGTATTTAATAACGAATCCTTTATGAACATCGGTTAAGGCGTTGAATAGTTACGAGGTAACCCTTTAAAATATATTATAATAATACATTATCACTTTTAATGAAATGTAAATCTTTCTGACCACAGGAAACAGACCGAAATGTTTTTTAAACAAATCAATATTGCTTCTACGAAATTCGAGAAACACTTACTGTAGTCGATGATATCACGCCATGATTTAATTTTACCTCTTATTTTTTAGTTTTTTTAATCAAAGTTTCGAATAATTAAAAAACAATTTCAAATAAGTAAAAAAAATACATCTAGATTTAATTTTATTTCCTTTAATTATTATTAAATACCCAATCATAAAATTATTTTACCTTTGAAAGTAGTTTTTTGGGCTCAATTAAACAATTAAAATCATCGGTTAGATAATATCGCATGGTTTAATATACGTTATAAAAATTAATTAATCTAAGTCGATTGATGTTATGCTATTTTTTGCCTTTATTAAAACCGTTAAAGGATTTAGTTTAGTTCATAACTTATTTGTTACCTCCAAAATTGTTTTGGGTCGGGGAAGTATAATTGGATATTGCGGGCCCTTGGCCGCGCGCTCGTTCCTCGCTGAGCGGTCAACGATCGCAATCGACTATTTGGAAGGTCGCTGCACGACCTTCTTTCGGCGGGCCATCAGCGCGTAATGTTTCTGCTACGGACACCCTATGTTTATATCAAGCGCCAACAGTTATACGAGCTTTCGTGTCCGATGTAGGTCGCGTTTCTATGTCGATTAAAAACCTGGTCAAAACTTAAATTGATCTAGTGACTGAGTACAATTTATTCTTGCGTGAATATCTAAACCGCACGAAATTTGATATAATTATAACTAATCTAACCGCTGTCGTCCATTTAATGGAAAAAAATAATATTTTTAAATACTTTTTGATCTCACGGTGACATTATCACAATGGCTTAACGAGTCTTTCCTGCGAATACCTTTGTGGGAACGTCAGGGACTGAGTCACATCGCACGCAAAACACGCGAACCCTTTATGTCAGACAATTTAAACGGACGTAGACATAAAAACGTATTATGTCGGCTTAATGATACGTTCTGTATGCGATTCTAAAAAGGCATACGACGAAGGCCTAAGGTCAAAAAAGATAATCCCGTCTCCTTGACTTAATCATGTTACAACACAGAATGCTGAGCTTTTTGGAATATAATTATAAATGTAATTACGCAGTATTCATGTATAAGTAAATGTTAATCTTTAGTAAACGCGTCGGCCACCGCATTCAAATGTATCGAATAAAGAAGTTTAATTTAAAATGTGTGAAGCAAAAAATATTCTAAAACGTCTAAAAAGCATGTAACACGCTTCACGAAGATATACGTGGTGACCTCGAAATGAAAATCTTGCAGCACTCCCGACCGTTATAATAACGAGGTCATTTATCAACTTTGTATTTGTTTCTGTCTGTACACGCGCATTGAGATAGAGATTAGATTATAGCCTTTGATTCATACGGCGTTATTAACTTTCGTTATAGATAACTAAAACTCGTATCAGTTGATTACACGCAATTATATTTACAGTTTCAATACGTAATGAGCTTGCGAACGTATTTATCTTTATAAATATTGTTTGTCTTTAGAAGTCCGTTACAATATGATAAATCAACGTCTAAAGATTAAACTTCACTCGCTTTATTGAAAATGGAAATACTCGAAACAACCTGTCGTTCACGCTCTGGCAATTGCATATCAAATCAATCTCGTTAATGTTAAACACTCGTTTTGTCATTACTCTTTCAATATAATTTATTATATTTTCTATGCTATTGTTTGATTTACTCATATTATGATATCTATTATTGATTGTTACAAAGTTTATTAGCTTTAATGATATTTAGATTTATGGGTATAATATTCCGTGAAAACTAAATACTGAAAGCATCGACCAGGACAAAAAGAGGTCTGTGACTTTTCTTTTATTAAAATATGTTATAAGATAGTAGATACCTTATACAAGTATAACAAAACGTCATGAAAATTGTGATAAATTAAAAGAAACCTGTAAACAAATTAACTTAAATATTTCAAAAGTAGTATGTTATCTAACTTAAAAACTCATCAGTTTTTATAACTTAATATCGCACCCTGAAACCTACGACGTGAAACCTACGACATACATTACATTATAAAAATAAATTTAAAGTAAAAAAATATTCGAAAACAAGCTTCATTTTATTTAAAGCTAAAAGTATAAAATACATTTTTCTTTTAAAAGTTTTTCTATCAACTTATAACGACATTACACGATTTATATGATAAAAAACTTCACGCGAGATTAAGTACTCGTATTTACTTAGTTTATAAATTGAAAAAACTAAAATCTAGCAGATTTAGTTATTTGATTTATTTTTTTATCGACAGAGGTAAATCTTGCGTCAAACTTTAACCAGTCTAGAGTTTAAAGAAATTATCAAAAATCAAAAGCAAAATTTGAAATTAGGACACGCTATTGCAACGCTGAATGGGAAATCATACAATAATTGAGTCTAAATATGTCTTATAAACAATTTCATATTACTTCGACCAATTTAATTATATGTCGCATCAAAATGCTAGACATCTCCAGAACTAACAAAGCGGAGCTATTGGGAGCAAAAAAATCAGAACTGTATAAAATATAACTTTAAATAACTTTAAAGTTAGTCTTATGTTTTCGCAAATTTTTTCCATTTGCTCTGTAAAAACTTGTTAGAATGTGATTGTGTTGCTCTTCGTTACTTACTTTGTTACCTCGGTATGTGATAAACATTGTGATGCAAACTATAATTTGTACAATTCTTAAAAATATTAATTAGAGAATTTGTTGAAAATCCACTATTTTTCCACGACATATCTGTCGATACTGTTGTATACGACAGTTGTAAATTCACAATCAGCGTTATATTGCATCATATGTATGTCAATCAAATTTTCACTTTTGATTTTCGATGATTTCTTTGAACAATGAACTGATTAATGCTTATCTAAAACGACTTTATTAACATTTGGAAAAAATGAGCCTATTCCTTTAATTTACCATATACATACTTCCCATCAAATAGAACAATAATAAAAGGCGGACTTTTTTCAAAATCTGATGGTCCGATCCCGGCCAGAAAATATAAATTATTCAAAAAACTAATGATACGGTTTTAGTTTTCGTAAAATTTGGCCCCTAGACTTCTTTAAGTATTTTTCGCTATTCTTTATAGTTTTGGATTTAGCTATCCACGCCCAGTTTAAAAATTTACCTGTATAGAATATATATCCATATTTTCATTCATATATGGATGCTGATATGCAATACTGTGTCAAGCCACACGGACTTTATTTTGAGAAAATGGCGTCTAAAAATTTCGAACCTATTCTTAACACATCTGTTTGAAGAAGCATATATCCATCTTTTCTTTTCTATTTTGATAAAAAGTATAATTAATTTATAGCAGATAGGCTAATAAACATTTTTATCTTATAATAAGTTTTTCAAATATATTAAATTAAAGCATAATCCAAAATATGGAACTTACTTCAATAATCTAAGCATTTGATTAAGAAACTTTTTTCCGTACTTATTTAGTTCAAATGACTTGAAAAATTTTTGTATAATGTTAAATACGAAATTCATTATCAGAATACATCAATATCTCTAAATTTGACTTTTTGTGGGTTGACACATTATTGCTTATCAGCATCCATATAATTTATTACTAAGTTTATACTTACGTTTTAAATAAATTCATTAATGATGAAGAAAGAAGTGTAGTGGGAATAATATTAAAACTTTTGTGTATACTTGAATATTGTGAAATATTTTAAAATAATATAAGATGTATATAGTAAAGTATATAAGTTAATGCAAGGTACATCTTTTTTGTACGTATGATAAAAAAAAAATTAAATACCTAGGTATGTTTTATTAATATAAATAATTGTAATATGGCGCCGTTCAACGTAATTACATCTAATCTTCGACCACTTTATCTGATGGGTCATGAATATTCTCAACGCTTTCAAGATATATTCGTATGAAATTGTTATTAACGACCTTTTATAGACGCGTCCTTGCGAAGGCCGATCATTTGCCTATTATTTATAGTATAAGTGATGATCACCGTGTAAATTCTAAACCAGAGAGACGTGACGAGAAGCGCTATTACGCAAACTACTCGCACGAAGTTTGAGGAAGTAACCTTTAACTCCTGATAACGTGTAAATAAACACAAATATTATTATTTGAAAATTATTAGATATGCACGATTTTATTTAATTAAGCAATTTATCGAAATGTTAACAAATATAAATAAACAACTGTCGAACAATTATAAATTGATTTTTGTGATTAGCTTTATATCATTCATCGTAATATGCATTTAATTTTTGTATAATTTTTAGTGAAATACGACCCGTGTCCTGACTTTTTGTATAAATACTTGCAGTGTTTACTATGAAAGTAAATACATTCTCAAATAAAAACACATACAAATGTAAAATTTTAAATTGTATTTTAGTAAATAATTTATATACATATGGGATCGCATAGTGGTCTCGGTTTTTTTTCCACGCAATTCGTTGTGTGCGATCTTTTTATTTCTCTTAAACAATATTTCGGTTACTAATTTAAATTAATAAAAAAAATAAAACAATAATCTTAGAACATATATATATGTATATTTATACATATACATATATGTATAAATATACATATTCATGCAAACATTTATTTTAAATTGATAAATAGTAACCGGTGCCGCGAGGCTGTAAAACTTAAAGCTGAATAATAAAATAATATCTTCAATAATTGAAGTAATTTAAGGTAGTTTTTATTTAATTTAAGATAGTTATTTAATCGCAAAAAGTTACATCCGTATGTGGTCATGTAGTCACACGTTTATCATAACGTAAATCTAAATTAACAAAATAATATCGATGTACTTAATAAAAAATATATGAGAAATAAGTATAAATTACGCGAGAGTTGTAACGTAACATAAGAAAGAGTGTAAAGCATCTTAAACGTGATTGAAATGAAAGGCAATGAAACGCATGAGTGTGAGTAGTGATAGGGCCTACCGCAGAATGGCCGCACTCAGTACAAGCTTCACAATTTTTCTTCTAGATTGCACAATTCGAATTTGTTAACGGGAACTGGTCATCTACATTTGACTTTTTGTCTGTGCACGGGCAAGTATAAATTGATAATGTTGGTAATTTGGCGCCCGGCGAGAGTGCCGTTGCCCGCTATGCTAATGAGTTTATAATGAACATAATAACGTAGGATGATGATATATTTTCGAAATCAATGTCTAGGTCGTATATGTTTATTAAGTTCACTAGGGTTTCAATTATTACCTTTAAAGGTGTTCAAGCCGCGTGAATTTTGAGATCAGATTAAGCACGTATCAGTATACAGTATAGTAACGCCATATTGACGTATCAGGAGATAATGCTCGTTTTGTAGACGCAGACGCGCCCCTAAAATGTTTCCGATCTGTCATGAATGGATAAGTTCAAATGTGACAAGACATAGAACTGCGAGTTTTTGTTAGGGAAGATATAAGAACAAATAAACATGTTAAACTCTTTAACCCAGTTTTTTTAAATTATTTTTTTCTTAACATTTATTTTATAAACCAAACAATTATATATTTCTAAATAATAAGCTAAAGCTGAAGCGAAGTGTTTTTTTTTTTTTGTAAATAACACTAAACGAGTAAGCTGTTCAGTGATCTAAAGACACCATGCTCATTCTCCATAAACATTTACGGCACCGGAAGACCCACAAATGCATCGTTGGTTCGAAAAATAATAAGGGGTGAAGTGGAATGGAAAGTAAGGAAAAGGTAGATAGATAGGTTAAGAAGGTTACCATGTTGTCATGAAAAATATCTCACTCGGGCATATCGTGAAATGTGCTCAGTGTGATGCCTGGCTGTCTATCGGTCATGCGTGGCAGTAAACGTTTAAAAGGTTAATTAACGAAACCTAATGTATCACATATATCAAGAAACATTTTTATTAAAGTATAAGTAATCTCTTTTAGGGTATACCTTTTAAATTTTGTTTTCCTTTGACTATATTTATATAATATATGTGGCGAGTTTAATAAATTCTTAAATAAATTATTTAATTAAATAAGTATTATTAAATTTTTATAACAAGCTTAAATTTAAAATGGTATTGAACAAAGACGTTAAATAAGTTCAAGCTTACAGCTCTATGCGCTATATTTTTTCAGTGTCACCAAAGTTGCATAGGTGTGGCTTACAACTCAATGGGACTCTAGAAAATGTTTTTACTTAAATGTACTTTAATCAAGCTGAATCAAAATAAAGAACCAATGATGGTTTCTAATTTTATGTACTCAGGCTTGTACAATAAAATATCATATAAACACGAGCGACTCATTTTGCCATTGAAATGTTTCCATTCGCAAGATCGCCCGATATTCGTCGGATGTTAATAAAATAAATAAAACCTCCCTTGCGATGTATATTTAATTAAGTTACTCAAAAATTAATTGAAATAACAAACTGGAACGTTATACAAAAACAAAATTAAATAAAAATACTTTACCCTTTATTTAGATTAAGTTAACTTGGAAACATTTATTTTAAAAAGTAGCTTTATAATACTAAATAATCAAAAAAGAGCAACTCTTTGTACTTCGAAGATATAACGAAAAAATAGTCACTATATAAAGGTTGAATGACTTTCGTTGACGCTGGTGTGAACTGTGATATTCTTCAAAACAATGTTAACATTTAAATTTGAGCACGAGTGAACACCGCAAGCAAGTGTAAATTATCGAGTCCACGGTAAACGGACTTCATAATAACGGAGAACGTTACATACACATCTTAGTCTTTCTTACCAAAGAACCGGTATATTTACCTACGTCTAAAATAACCACCTGAAACTTCTACGTATGCTAGTTGATAAACTAGTATCAACCACAAAAAGTACTCGCATCTTGACTTTACCATAAAATAACTCAATATGATTGGTCTACTTATATTAAACGTTTATAATAATTTCGATGTCCACCTAATACTGTGAAAAATTATTTTGAGGTTAGTACTAATTGCACGAAAGAGTTATTTTAAACAATGAATTACTGAGTATTACTTTGCGACAACGATGATTCAAGAGTACTACTATATAAAATGTTATCCTTATTATGATGTCACATTGCAAAAATACACCTATTTTTGAAACCGTTACAGAAATAATTGGTGCTGCACTAATAATAAAAATATGTGTAATTTTTTCAAAACATTTACCATTAAAATAAAATACATTATGGTAAGACAAATTTATTAAAAAAAATAACTTCAATGCAATACATTCTAATATAATCAAATAATTCTATTAAAAATAAAAGAAGAAATAGAAACGAAAAATAACTATATTAAGCCAAAGTAACTGTCGAGTGTATGACTAATTTATTTTACTTTTTTTTCTATCAAGTATTAAAAAGTATAGTAAATACAGTAGGAAAAGTAAGAGTAAAGATGTAATACAAGAATTGAATGACTGTTAATTGAAAGTGAAAAAGTAGCACTTGTATTATGTTCCTTTTTAAATGATTAATAATGAAATCGTTAATTGATATCTTATCTGAGCTATGATTAGATGTTAAGCGGTGAAACGTGAGGAGCGTCGCTGGAGATCGGGCGCTGCTGACGCCATAGCTTCTAGATCTTCCTTGTACCATGACTCATCTTCATTGAGTTCGTGACCCAAACTGCGGATTTAGTTCTGTGGCCTCGACGAACCTTCAGGATGACTAACAAAACATTGTTATTAATCATAATTACTTATAAATTCCCTTTTAATTTAATATGTTCCTCCAATTAGAAGAAAAACATTTCGTTTTATTGGCATGAACTTCGTTTTCTATGATGTAAGTTCTATAAAAAGATCTAAAGCATTAAGGAAACGTGCAATTTTAAGTAATAAAATATAATAATATCTAAAATCAAAGTGAACATTATTAAGGAAAGAAGGTATTATTTGCTATTTATTAGTATTTATAACACCTAGATGGTTTATATGAATGAGCATTTCCAAGAATTTTCTTAGCTAGTTTCCATCACTTATGAAGTGCATAGACGTGCATAAACTGTCTTTAAGTGTGTAATAATATATTATGGAATTATAATACTACTTTACGCAAATAGTGTTAGGAGCATCCGGTTGAGAACATCATCATATTTACACAACGACATTTGGTGTTTATAACACGTGTCAGTGTGAATGCATTATACATCAATCAGTGCGATTTCTCTGCAATTAAGGCATTTATTTTGGAATTCCAATAAGTGTCCCAATGTACACTAACAACCAATTTCAATAACTTATCTATCTCTTGATTTACATACTAGCTACTATATTTTGACAAAAGTAGGTACACCACTAATAGACAAACTGCTGTATGGTTAGCTTTCTAAAGCGGCTGTAAGAGGGAATGATGAATGTAACTTATAAGTAAAAAGTTGTATGTAATATCTATCCAGGTAAAAAGCTTTACTTGAATGGTACGTATACTTTACGTGAACGTGCCGCAGATGTTTTGAACAAGAGCCCGAACTCATCCAGAACAGTCCCAGTACTTACATTTTAAATAAAACGAATCTTTTTTTCAATTAAGTAAAAACATTTTCTATTGATATATATATATATATATATATATATATATATATATATATATATATACATATACATATTCATGCAAACATTTAAATGTCTAAATTGATTGATAAAATATAAAAATATTATTAAACATTTTATTATTTAATACTCGAGACATGGAAACGTAATTCCACATTAAAATAAATAAGTACAGAGGATTTTTCATTTTTATTTCAATCGTTTAAACTATATACGGATCATGCAGAAGGTATGAGATGGACAGAAAGTCCTTAGTTGCATCTGTTACACAAAAAGAAGGTTACTTTGCGGCAACCCGCTTGTAATTTATACGCATACAACTGCGTTGAAGTACAACGTATCTTTATTATTGTAGAAATCAAATAATTGGCAATATACGAATAACTATTTTTAAATACATAGGAAAAATAAAAACAAAAGTATATGTTTATTAATGATTAATAGAATAATCCTAAGTATTAGCAAACTATCTAATTTAAAATTCAAAAATAAAAAAAATATATAGAATAAATACTAAAACCAAATTATCTCTTTCGATTAATTTAAAAGATATCCATAAAGGATATAACAAAAATAACTTTCGAAATCAGTTAATTAATGACGAAGTTCTGAGGTAATAGACATTTTAAAAAATACACTACGAAATGGGAACAATAACTAAATTAATTCCACAGCCAATTTAAAATAAACAAATCGAATTTGAACGTGTACCATCCATTATTTACCTAAAGTCCCTAAGGACCAAAACACGTAACCAAGTTCCAACGTCGCTCCGTGGCTGGCCGCGAAAAGGTGCGAGGTTACGACGTAAAAATCTATAAAGTATATCGTAAAAAATCACGACGCGACATCACGTGGTACGATGCCATGACTTTTCATTTAAAATCAAACGAAAAGTCAAGATGCCACGGTACGTCATGACTATTTATGATGCGCGTCACTGATTTTCACAACACGTTAACGTGGTTGTGTTTTGGCCAATCAAGATAGATAGACATGAAGAAGATTTTACAAGTATTCCTCTTATTTTAATAGGAAACACTAAAATTCCTATTATGGTACTATTTAAAAATAACTTATTAGGAAAAATATTTTCAAAGTTTCTTTGTCACATTTTAAGTTTGCGGAACCTCAGGAACTCATGACGTAACGTTTAAAACGAATTGGAGACTATTAGCTTCGCCTTACATTGTCAGGTAACACCGTAAGTATATCGTGTTCAATAAATAATGAGGCGTCCACTTGACTCACATACCAATAGTTAGCGGCAAATAACCTAATCGTGAGAACTAGGCTTTCAAGCTTCTTTGTAATTTTAATTATTACAATAAATTTAAAAATACATTAGAGAATTTAACATAGGTTTTCGTATGTTTAATTGCGAATATAATACAATTTTCATTACTTATAGTATTTTAATATTTGCCAAGTATCTATTTGTATATGTAGTCATTTAATATGTTGGTATATAGTTTTTGTAACTTGTATAAGAACGTTTACACGCAGAAATTTAAAACTGCTAATAACAAAAAAAAATATTTATTTCTTATATACTATTAATATATTAATTACTATATTAAGCGTTTTCAAATAAAAGATTTTAAGAAGTTAAAAACCATTTTAATTTAAAAAAAAGGAAAAAACGCCGCAGAAATAGATCCTATTAATATTTTATAATATAATTTTAAAGATTGTCTACAATATAAAGTTGTATCTTCAATTGTCTGAACGGTATACGTTACCAGAATATATACGTATAATTTACATTTCTTATTAGCATTTAAAGTGAGCGCTCAAATAAAATATTATTTTAAATCGCTCCGTGGTGTAGTGCATTAAATGGCAATCTGTCGATGTGGGCCGTCAGTGGCGATCGTTCGCTGGATAAGTAACGGCACCTAACTAATTATCTATTAGCGGCAACAATGGTCTCACGTCTGCGCCATGGCTGCGGCTGCGGCGGCGCGGTGGTGGCGACGGACTGGCCCCAACCGGACACGTCGAATCACTCCACAAATACTTCGTCGTCCGTCAAAGCCTTTTCAAATGTCTTCGTCTACTTTGATGAAATCGCAAGTATAAGACATTGCCTCTCTAATGCATTCAAGTGAATATTCAAAAAGAAAAAATATATATCATAGTTTGATTTCGAAACGTCATTAAACTCTGTTGCTATGCACCGCACCGAAAATAAATATTTGTAAAGTAATTTTATTTATATCTATGTAAATTGCAAGCAGCTTTAAAATTCACAGCTTTATTTGTATTTGCGAAGCGTTCTGCGTAAAAACGCAAAGGTTTTACCTGGCCAAACAAGAACACTATCTGAGCGAGCTATTCCCAGGCAACGTATACAAATTCTGATCACACGAACGGCAAGGCGTCGGAGAATGGCGTCTTACTTAACTAGGTAGTCCACTTAAAATCGTTTGATATACTTTGTACGTGTGACAATCTATCGTATGCTGATAATCCTTAAAGCAGAATTACAATTTACCAGGCGATGTTTTGGCGCGATATAGAATATGAATTACTGACTGACTAAAAATATTATTCAAATCCTAGAGTCAGACAACAAACCTTTTATCTAGGAGACATTTATTAAATATTACAAAATTATTTAAAAAAAACCTTCGTTTTGTCTAAAATGAATTATTTTTAGTTCAATTTTTAAGTAGGTAAATAAGAAAATAAAATCTAAATTCCTGCCATACATTGATTTTATTAAATATTTTAGGTTTAACAACTTTAGTAAAGTATATAAACTAGTCAATAAATTATGTAATCTTCGATATAATTGTAAGACACTTTAAATGAATACAGTCTCGTTTTGTTACGCTACATATTTTATTCATTTCTATCAACAATCTTCCCAATGTGGAATTTGCTGATCGATGGAATAAACTCTCTTGAAACGTTTCTAGCCTACACCGACAGTGAAGTGACTAGCGGTCAATACTCCCAGAATTACAGGAATTTATTTAAAAGAACAGTATTATTAAAGTATATTTACTTTAATGGTACTGTTTATTAAACTATTACTTTATAATGTAAGCTTACGATTTAATATGGAAATACCGAATAAATGTGATTTAGCGAACTTATTATATTACAAATAACACTTTTGCTGAAAGACACATTTTTTTAGGAATCATAAAAATTATTGTGGAAGCCAGAATTAATTATTATAATAATATACCGACTTCAAACGTAATTGTTGTTGTATTCGTAAATATACGATCGCAGTAATCGCAGGCCATTTGCTGTTAGTCATTAAAGAAATGCATTGTCTTTCGTTCAAGATCTTTATCAGATTTTAATATATTGAACTCTATAACTTTCCTTGATAAATATGTATTGAAATACTGATAAACGCCATCCAAATTTAGATCAGTAGAATTTGAGAAAATACAAACACATATACATAAATACATATTTACGGGTTGAGAAGAGAACCTCGTTTTTTGAAGTCGGTTAAAAAGTAGGTTAAAAAATAAATAGCGCGGCAAAAATGCATTCAACACTTAATACATTGCGCAAGATACCATTTGTTTCTACTTTTCTCATGTTTCTGCGCAGACAAAAATTTAAGCACTATAACGGGACTGAGCTGACAGCTTTGCACACAAATTAATGGCTACGGCTCAAGGCCGCCTACAAGCCTTCGGCATAGATACATTAGTTTTTCGACTATGAGAATAGGCGCCTTCCGATCGAGAATGAGGGCGAGAAAGTGCTCGACTTGTAAGAAAGAACCAATTAACTAGTACGTTACGGCCTCACTGCCCCTAAAACATGTATGATACTTGTACTATTATTAAAACATTATAAACGCCTTTTCGAAGTAAACGTTTTTCTAAATAAAATTATTCAAGTGTTCACTGATAATCGCAGACCTGCCCGGTTTCAGTAACGGCATACTCTCTCCGCTATTATTTACGTAGAATAGAAACTCGATACTTTTATGTGTCATCGTGAAGGAGTGAACGGCGTATTCGACACGATGTAACACACATATCTAATTCAATCCTTATTATTGCAAGGGTATTAAACGTGTCTTTAGTTTGGTTGTCCATTCACAAGTTTAAAGTAATTAATTTGAATGGAGGAGCACAAAAGTGACAGCGTATTTTGTGTCCGGCGGGTGCTCGGTTTTTGTCGCTCTTGTGGGTGTACTGTTACTGTTAGCCGAGTTTCGGCGACTTGCCAACGGCTAACCTTGATATGTACTTTCAGTTACGATGTCTATTTCGCACTTCTCTTGTTGCTGCTGTCCTTTTATTGTGGCCGAGTAACTGACAAAAAATATCAATCAAAATTCTAGCACATGCGCCCGCGGCACTCGCCTACTCGTGTAAGCGCGAACACAATTCTGAGAGAGAAAACAGATCGGCAAAGATTGAAAGAAGTTAACTAGCTTGACAGATATTTAAATGAAATTAAAATTCAATTAACTTGAAAAACTTTTCACTTATCTCATTATCATCTTTCATTATCAAATCAAATCAAAATTCTTTATTATCGTGATATAAATTGATACAAAGCAAACCAACGCAAAATCATTATTATATTACTTTCAGTTTGTGTTGGTTCAAATGAATATTAGTTTGCTTTGTTATGTCTTAAAAGAAAGTACATAAAAGTAATACCTAATTTCATGAAATCATTTAAATTTGGAAACTTTTAAAATTATATAAAATACATTACTATTATACTTGTTATCACAAAATGTGTATGCTATAGATACTAAATAAAAATTATATAAGCGATAAAATTAAAATCATAAAATACAGTGTATATTCGTTAACATCTGACATACGAGAGTAATAATTTTAATAATTAAAGCAGAGAATATACTATAGTTAAACCCAATCTAGATATAAAAACAATAGCCTGTAAAACATAGGCTAGCATTCTTTCTTGCTAAGGAGAAAGATTCAGAGTTGTTTGTTTATTGTTTGAAGTTCATTAAAATAATATAAAAATACAAACAATGAATTTTACACACTAAATTATTGCCCTTACACATATCATATTTGTTATTATTGCACTCATCATACAAAGAAAAATAAATAAATTTTAATGCTATACATCTACCTATATTGCTTTGCAATCATAAGACTACGAAGA
Organism: Hypolimnas misippus; assembly: GCA_037950945.1. NCBI lineage: Eukaryota > Metazoa > Arthropoda > Insecta > Lepidoptera > Nymphalidae > Hypolimnas > Hypolimnas misippus. The sequence continues at coordinate 8,280,019 of JBBEEQ010000024.1, forward strand.
ATCACGCGACTTGTAAGTTCAGTGACTCTACCTTCCTCTCTGACTTGGCAGGAAGCTTATATTCGCGTTTGCAGAACCTGTTTCTGCACCCTAATATTATCAGGACATAGAATTTTCGGTTAAAGCAGCAACATAATTGACGTGCGTTAATGGAAACACAATACCTACAAAGTACGTGCATTGACGCACTTTTGTTAAAATTTCGAAATTCTTTGAAGGATCGTAACAGTTTAAAAGAACGAGTTTACAGTATTTTAAAGCAAACTTTCCGACTCAACGGTACGTCTTCTCAAATACAGTTAGCTCGAATAAATGTCGCTTGTAAATACAAAAATGTCTAGTAATACAGATGAGCGTAAATTTTGCGCCCGAAATCGTGTGTTGAATATTTGGATGCTGCATTATTCACTGTTACATAACAATTAGCAAGGAGGCTAGGTGCGCGGCGCGGGCGCAGTGCGGCCGTGCGAGGGGTCATTGGCAACGCGCCGCCGCAGGCTGCCACTTAGGTTCAAGGGTATTTTGGTTAGAGCTACATGATGACGGTTGACCGTCCCGTTTTATAATTTAATATTTTTCAAACAATGATGAATAAAAAATATTATATCATAAAGTGTTTTGTTTTCGAACATATACTTTCTTGTTAATGAAATGAGAATATTTTCATTTCTTTTTTTTTGTATACATTTACATAATATTAATGTCGTCAATATATTGTAAATCATGTAAAATAATTTCTGTTTTATATTCAGAATTCCTTTGTAATAAAAAATATTAATTTCTTTTATCACAAGAATTTAAAAAGGTGGAATCTGTAAAGTTACGAATTTATTTAAACTTCACTCATGCATTACGTACGTATAGGACAACTTTTATCGATGCATTATGTAAACCTGACGCTACTTCGTATCTTTGTCATTAGCGCGTTCTCACGTCTAGTGCATTAGCTATTTTGTCATCACCTAGGGCGGTATCCTATCTCATTATCTTACATCCGATTGTATCACCATTGTAAAAATAGCTTTCGATTTAATTTGAAATAGTAATAAATAATATTAAATTCTAAATATGTATTATATATAGTACGAGTACACTTTTATGTTTGAAAATAGTACTTTTATAATAAAATCAAACAAAATATTGTGTATATAGTATTAATACATGTTTAATACAAAGTATAATCACAAACGGTCACTGGATCGATTACCGATCAGGGGCAGATATTTGATTCTCTGTCTCGAGGAGTACGTATGATGGCTGTTTATTATTTAAATTTCATCATAATAGTTGTTACTATTAATAGTGAAGTTGTTAGGCTTATAGATTGCAGAAATCAGAGGGCAATTGTACTGTGAAATCCTGAGAGTTTTGGAATAATACTATTATATATAAGTACTGACATATATACAATATTATATTAATACAAAAATGATCTGGACACACACTTGACAGGAGAAATAAGTGTTATATATTTAAAATAAATAAAACTAGAAGCTTATATTGTTTACTTATCTAGTTCTATTTAACATAATTGACTTTTTTATAACACGATCATTTTTAAAAGTAACTTAATTGAGTTCTTGAATTCTCTTATCAGTTTTTGAATACGTACACGCACAAATCAATACTCATCTGGCTAATTATACTTGTAACGTATTGCATATTATTGGAACTTCGTACTCTAACATCCATCAGAAGTAACAATCGTCTTTCATAACTCCTTAAGATTTACCTATAAACAACTATTACTAGACACCGACCACGAAAAGCAATCTCACAGGATGGCAGTTAAGAGTCTTCAGCTTATTTTATAACGAAGTCCATTAATGAGTAGGGACGGTTCAATTAGAAAAATGTGTCTAGCTCCTATCTCACTAAAGCTTCTTCTCTTTTGCCTCGCGAGCAATATATTTTCTTGACAACTTTGTTTATTCATTACTTATTATCGTGAACACTTGTAAGTTTGTAGAAGCTAAGCACATTGTTATACGTACCGGCATTATACTATTTAGAATGGCAATTATGTAGAATAAAATATACATCAGTAAGTAGTACTAAAAGTTTTAATGGCTTTAATGACTTCGCAGAAATATATAACTATTTATACACCTAATTGAGAATCAGAAGTCTCTTTTTCCTAGTAATTAGTGACGGTGTGGAAGCGTTGATGTCTAATGTAAAGCGCGTAATGCGCATGCGCGTGACCGTCATTCACTCTTATGAATGAATATTCACTGTGACAAAAAAAAATCTTGAATGGACGTCGTGCGACAAACGACCACATAAGAACAACTAACATTACCAATGTTATTTCAATTTGATGTATAGTATAATTATATTTAAATTTATTATACTTTTGTTACATTATTTACAATCATAAACAAAAGTAACAAGAACATCACAATAAAAAATTTAAAAACAGAAACCAAAAACACAACAATATGGTTCACGGAGATATTATATTCAATTTAGTGTTTGTGCAAAATTATAAAATAAATGAATACAGTAAGTAAATTTAATTATCCACAGTGTTTAATTATAATATGCTAACTTTTTCCAGCATTTTGTAGTAACAAAGCGTTAAATTGCATTTATTACACAAATGAGTAACAAAAAGTAGGTAATCGTTTTTAATTCAAGTAAGACAATCATAAATGTAAATTTACGTAAATATGTAATATTCTAATTGATTTTTTGCATTATTATTTGTACTGAATTCTCATAGTACTCCGTTTTAGGTTCCGTAGTCAACTAGAAAATCTTATAATTTCACCGTATCATGTAAAAAAAAAACTTTTAGGGTCCTCTTCATATAAGGTTTCCACCTTACGAAATCTAAAATTATTGTAGTATAAGTGTGGAAAACCATTATTTGCATTTAGAGATCCATTTGCGAAATATTAAGCTTTAAAGTCCACATTTTTGTACCTTCAACTGTTGCTTTTGGATATTTGAAAAAAATTACGATAGTAGTATATACATATAACGAAGTTAAAAGGAAAACTATGACAGCTCAGTTGATATTACAAGTTAACGAATAATAGTCGACCAAATTAGAAAATGTATTTGGAGAAGTAAAAAGGAAATTTTCGCACAAATTTTATTAAAAATTGCTTAAATAAGGTCTATAATGTGTAAAACAGGTATTAAATATAAATTTATGAACCATGTAATAGAAGTATATTGTGACCAAACACGCGGTTGGCCGGTTATTCATCATAAATTTATTAGAATAATCTTCAAAGAATACACTTAAGCGTATATAAAGAAAAGGCAATGGGCGAAGTCTATCTCATTCTATTATTTATTAAAGTCGTGTTCGCTGAGGCCTTCCTCACACGACGCCGATAACAAAAACCACCCAAATGTTTGGCGGATGAGCTAACCCGCCCCGAAACAACGCACGATTCATTGATTACCTTGTAAAAAATTTGATCATCGACCAATATTATTATTTTCATAGAAATCATCAAATTTTTATAATTAAATTTAAATGTGAACGTTAAAAAAATTAACATTGACGATGATAAATTATTTAATTAGTTTAAATTAATAAAACAGCAACTAGACTAGAATTTTTTTATAAAATTTGTACTTATCGTTTCTTTATAAAAATCTATGTATGTATGTATCACGTATACTAAATATCTATCAAATATATCAGATAAAATTGGTTTTGAGAATAATTTAAATGAATTCCTCAAAAACAGTAAAAAAAAGGATGTAAAACTAACGTTAAAATTGGTTTAATATTTTAATTGCCACTTAATCAAATTATAAATACAGTTACACAATCCTGCCCATGTAAAAATTCCTCATAGAAATTGAAAAGAACAGATAATTTTTCATAATAAAAAACTCTGGTAACAATTTATGCTAGGCAAATAAAAATGACTAAACAGAATATATGTCGCTCCAAAATTTAGTAGATATAAAAAGCATTCTTTTAAACAATATTACGATAGAAGATGATTAAGTCTACTCTATGAGTTCGCTCGAGGAACCCTAGCAATTTGTACATCTGTGCTGTGGCTTCAGAAACCGGATGTCTGTTAAATATTAAACTGATGATGATGTCAACACAATGACGTTTTCAAGAATTCATAACCCAGCGCTCGTTGGCTCGTTCTTTAAATTGCTATTTTTTTGGTAAAGCGATTCATCTCTATTATTAATATAATCTTCTGCAATCGACATAAAATTGTTGCTAACTTTTTTGTTTCAATAAATAATGATTTGAATCTTTTATACAATTTTATATAAATGAATATATTCAGTTATAAATTATTATATAGAGCATTCGCGATATCTGAAACAAGGGCAAGCTCATGAAATCTTTTCTTAAAGTGCATAAAACAACAGAATTAAATATGTTATATCGTACATACAACATATTTAATGCTACAAATGACAAACAAAGGTTTGTCTGGTTGCGTATCTCTTGTTCATTCATAACTATAAATATAAGAACAAAGATAATGTCCCACGGAGGAGAAGTATGAATCATATTAACACAATTAATTCGACATTGGGGAGCGATAAACTCGAAACCGGAAGTTAGAATTTCATGAGATATGGAACAATGGTTACATTTTATTTTGTTTCATATCAGCTATACTAATATACACGAATGGTAAAATTTATTTAGTAAGTTTGTTTGTAGGCGCAATCTCTAATTTTTTTCTAATCATTTTTTTTATTAACGGGAAAGCTATATTATTCCTGGCTGCCATATGTTATACATATTTACATCGTCCATATTAGTCGAGCTAACACATTTTTAGGTATCCGCGCCTAAACATTGCTTGGCATAATAACGATAAATTTTTAAATACCTCGATTATAATCTTTGTCTAACCCGTGCGAAGCCAGAGCGGTTGACTCGTGTTTACTAAAATTTAGATGTAGAACTAGGCCACTGGCTCATGATAATAATTTTTTAATTGAAAACGATAAATAAGTAGATGAAGATGATATGTCGCAAATTTAATATATATCTATATGTATATATTTATTCTTATTCTTATTAATTTAATTTTTGATAAAAATAAATTAAATGTTAATAAATTTATATGAGCAAGCTGTGGTCTCCTCTAATTGAAGGAGCACATATATATATATATATATATATACGAATTGTGTGTATCTTTTGTTGGAGATCATGAAATAAAATATAATATGTGAAATGTCCCATTTTTTCTGTTCTATACATGAATAAATTGGTACATTATGTTTATACAGAATTTTAAATCTGAAAACATACGAATATTTAGGAAATATACAATTTTGGATATAGACTTTGAACTCATTTTTTCGAAATTAAAATTTTGTGACATATCACATTCATTCAATCATGTCTTCAATTTTAAAAAGCCGAGTTTTATTTATTATTATTGTATATTAAAACGTCTCGGTATTATATTTGTGTATCGGTATTCTATGTAATCATCATTCTATGTTACATCTTTAAAATATTCATCAAATTTCATTTCGAACAAAATTTAAAAAAAGAATATAGAACGTACGTAAACAATAACGTAAATACAATTTTATCAATTTGACGCGTGAAAATAGAGGTGTTTTGATTAATATTCAAATGGTTCCGTTAACCCATTAGATAAAAAATTTTAATTGAGAGCATTTAACATTCACTTCTCGTGATATGCAAGTTCAATAAGCGAGAATGCGGTCTTCGTTGATATTAAAACATAGATGTAAAATCTTAATAGGTACTTTTATTTCTTTAACATCAATTATGACATGTTGCTTACTTTTATCAAAACTTTTTTAAATTCCGAAGAAAGTATAGAACTTATATCAATTTATTTTTTAAGGTGAAACCTCTGCCATTGTACGCAATGCACATTGCACAATATAATATACATTACACAACGAATATTTTAAATTGCCTTAAGGATCCTCGGATGTATACATATGTAGTAGATACGTTATTTAGAGCCCTTTTACACTTTGAGTGACTCATCCTTAATGAAAAGTTTATATTACTTCGAAGTAATGAATACTAATGCACCTATTAATTACTAGGAAACTTGCGTGTTCCTCTTTAAGCTATAGTTTGTGTTTAAACGATGCGCGAGTGCATGTCGGTGGTTCAACGCACGATTCACGAACAATTATTCAATCTGTCTATTCATTATTCTTTGTGCCTATTTACGGAAACGACTTAAATCTTTATTTAATATTTCCTTTATTTTCAACATTTTAATGCTTTTAACGAATGTAACTTATGACGAGCTAATAAATTTAATTCATAAAAATATATTAAAATATTCCTCAATACCAGTTTGTGGTAGATATGTAGGTACGGTAGTGTTCAAAATTGTATTAAGAAGGTAATTTATTTATATAACAATATTATTTAGTGAATTCTAATCATATTCTATTTAATGTACATTATAATAAGATACATTAAATAGAATTGAAATCGAGCACTTGAGTTAAAATTTATTTTAGGATTTAATTCATTATTTTAATAGACTTTGTTGTATATAATAATGATAGTATCTAATGTAAAAGAGATAAATACCTAGACATTTTAAAAAATATATGCAAATAGTATTGCAGTACTTTTCCTACATTTGTGAAGAAACAAGATCGAACACTTTTTGTTTGATCTAGTTAACAGAGTAACGATTTTCACAATTTGCTTTTTATCTACCTGATATTTAGTTTATTTTACGTCATTATAGATAATAATATATTTAACAATATCTCACTCTATAAAATATGTATTAATGTTATCACTTAACCCGCAAAATGGAGCACTAATGTCTAATTTATCAATTTGTCTACCGCCTTTTCAAAATACCCAAAACGTGACCGGCTCTTATTAAGATATGTAGTTAGATAGGAGAATAAGTTTATCTAAACTTTGAATTGTTTGAAATCGCCTCATGATCACCAAGGAAACCTTACGCTGAACAAATTTGCGTATATGGAAGTCCCGTTTCCATTATGATTCATTTTATCTTCCGATTACGAATAATTGGTATTTTGTATCATTAAATTACTGAGTGCGGTTTGCAAATTCTCTTTACTTCCAACGTCACAACCCTCCGCTCGGAAATAGGACAGTCATTTATGAGCCAAATGGCTCGTCAAGGTTGTGTCCGTTATTTTGTCATTATTCCTTAAGCATCTCGCCAACTATCGGATCAGAATTTCCAATAAGTTAATGTTTCTGTGAGAACCCTTATATTTAAATTGTTTTGTTTGAATATATGCATTGATGCAGCAGACAAAATATAAATACATGTTTATAGCAAATTTAACATTCTAATTTATTTTTCAGTATTCCGTTGTATTCTATTTTTGTGCCCCAACCATGTCGTACTTATAAGGTTTTATAGAGTTCTTAAAAACAAACAAAAAATGATTGACTAGTAATTATATGTAAGGCATTTCTTTGTAAAGAAAAAAAAAAAGACAGAAAAAATGTGTTAGTCCTTTTATCCAATCTGTGTATACCCGCACATGTGTCGTACAAAATATTTATGAGGTATCAACATTATTAAGGTTCTGTAAATAGATTTAATATGGTCTTATCTGAATGAAGTATTATTTCCATTTTTTTTTTAAGTAACGTCTTTCCTTATGACGTGACGTGTGAATTTCTTTTACATGAAACATAAACAAGAATATTGCCTACATTCTCATTCAGAAAATAAGTAGACATGACTAGCAAAGTTTAAAAGTAGTTACTACTATTCTCTGGTCTGTTGCGAAATCGACTTAATTAATGCACGTAATGGAAATCGTATACAAAATAAAATACGTTCGTTAGTCAGATTAATGACATCAGCACTGGGAAAAAAACATAATAGTAAATACTGAGGCATCTAGATTTATAATCGCATAGTTCATCTGTCATTAGAAGCCTAGATGTATCCGTATTATACCTATATATGAATACTACTACGTTGGAATTTTTTTTCAACGCAATCACTTGCGATGTCACGTAGGACGATCAGAATTACAAAATCAAGATGTTTATTATAATCATTTAGATATATGTAATATAAGTGTTTAAAATGTAGTCAAATATAGTAAGTATGCTGTCAGATATTAAAATGGTTGTTTTAGTAGCTTCTATAGTATCCATTAGCCACTCTTAGAGTGAGGTATTTTATTTTAACTTTTTTACTTAACAAACCGAACAGAATTTCGTAAGAATAAGCACTAGGTAATATTTCATCGTAGCATTTTTCTAGGTTTTAACTGATGTCTGTTTATTATTCTGGTCCCGCATATAATAAACTTTTGACTTTTACACGGCTGTTATCTCTTTACAACCATCGATGGTGAACCAATTAAACTAATTTCTGTACAATCACAAAATAAAAGTTACTCTAACTTTTATTTTGTGATATCAACTGCGGCGTCTAAAATCCTCTTCAAGTACACTGAGGAGACTTATAAATACAGAATGTACCCAACAAAATAACAACCCCTTAACAGCAATGAAACCCAGATCTTTTGCAAAACAAACCTCATTAAACCTTTTACTCCAAAAAGATTATTGAAAACAAACTCCAAAAAATCTATTTCCTTCTTTTGATAATATCGAAATAAAAATCTTTGAATCATTTATCTATTAAGCTTGGTAAATAAACATATAAAAGGAAAATTACTTCGATGTGTCACAACATTATCACAATTAAAAACCGATCGTTTATTAGTATAATATTCGTAAATTCCGTTCTGCATAAAATATGCTATACATATTTTATGCACAACGGTCTTTTAATATTGTGAATCATAGTCTTTCTAGTCAATAAACGTCGATTTTCCTTGATAGGATAATGAACCACAAGAAATAAAGACAAACAAAAAAAAGTCCTCCAACATATAAAAAATGGGTTTCATTTCAAATAAATATATGATAATTACCTATGAAGATGATTTAGATCGATGGAAGAAATCAATCGTTAATCTACATCTGTAAAGAATGCAATTAATCAAATAATTTCGTCTTTTTATTTTTCAAATATAAATTACGATATCAATTTACTAAATAAATGGGTTCATTCCTTCATGATCTTAAAGAATCCCACTGTGCGACCTTGAGATTCCAGCGGAAGTCGTTGGGAAACTCGTAAAAATTTTAGTATTAATGGCCATTATATTCTTCAAGCTTTTAGTTTAAATGCGCAACAAAAATAAAAATAGGTAGGTAATTTAATTAAAAGCATTTGTATCCGGACAAACTATTAACTCAACTAAACTCATCTTTCAAACACGCGCACACTGAGACTGCGCAATAACAATAATTATTAACATCGACAAATAAAATATTTATAACATTCCAACAGTGTAATCTTGTTTATAATTGTTTCCGTCAATTTAAACATAAAAATTTATGCAGGTTATTGACTAAATCTCAAGGACAAATGTAAAGAATACCTTACAAAATCGATCGTTTATTCAGCTTACTATGTACTTTGTTCAGTAGATAAATGATAATTTGCTCTCTACAGACTACACGGTTAAGTTTTGTTTAACCTGACTGTAACCGTTAATTCCGGTAAATAACGTTTATTTTTTTTCTCTGCGTAGTTTCGGAAATATACTTTTAACAATCTACATTTAGTCGGATTTGTGAAAAGTTGCTACCTATTTCACCATTTTAATCGACTTCCGCAAAACGAAAAGAACTACTTAGATACAATAAGAAAAATAACATCCCTTACTCTATCTTTGATGTAAATTGGATTGAAAATAATAAACAAATATCAATATTTTGCTATAAACCTTTATTAGTTTAATTTATAAATACATATGAGTATACAACTATAGAAAATAACATAAATTATCTTTGATTTGATTTTATCGTACGCTCTACCATTTTTATGACTTCTCAATTCGAACCTACCTAACCAGCCTATCTTGCTCTGGTAATGTTAAAATCATAAGAACACATCCCTCTTCAAAATAAAAGAGGCGATGTGAACGGCACTCGAAGTTCAAAACCATGTAGTTTGAAATAACTTAAGTACATAACTAAACAAATACATTTTTTTAAAAGTTTACCTTTTAAAAGGTTCATTGGGCTGTAATTATACGTAAATCAGTAATATTTTTATTCTCTTAGAGATATAGATGGATTTCATATTTAATAAGATCATTTAAATATCTAATTATTGTTTAGATCTCTGCACATAAATTTATTTTGTAATAAGTGCCTGGAAAAAAATAGTTAACTAAGTAATTCCAAAAAATACTTTTTGTTTTCAAACAAATAACAAAATACAAATTAAATATGCCAATTTACAAATGACTTTGTTTTCATTTCAAAGGTTCATCTTATCTATCACAATGACAATAAAAAACAAATCTCCTTGAGAAAAAAACATCGCAAAGTAAATGTAACGCGAGTTGTAACTTAACGACAAAGCTTTGCGACGATAAGCAACGCCGAAACGTGTCCTTATAACCCTTGTCTGCGAGTACGACAGAAGAGGCGGATCCTCCCTCAAAAAAGGTTGTGATCACAACCACTCGAATATCGGCCCAGTGCAAGTCGGAGTATAAGTTCACTCATATACTGTAAACCATTGAACCAATTTTGAAGAAATTTAATGTCCGAACTGGGTATGAATCACACGATTTGTTTTTATTTTATTGAGGCACGTGTGTGACGTCAACAAGTCTATTAGGGTTGTGAACACGCCCGTCGTACCCATAACGGTGGATCCGGTATAATAGGGTTCTGTTGGCATCCTTTGACTACGGAACCTTAAAAATTATTTCTATTTTATTAGCTAGAGCTTTTTTTACAGATAGAAGAAGAGATTATAGTATTGAATAAAACTTTACCGATTAATTTTAGTTGCTAGGCTGGTCAATACATTTATGTCCAGCCTCCTTTAATGTGACAAATTATTTTATATAATACGGTGATTCCGTTTATCCACCTTAAAGTACCCACCCTTAAAGGTATAATCGAAATCTCAAATTCGTATATTAATTTTCTTCCAATAATCCCGCTCGACTATGTACAGTCAATAACACGATTAATTTAATTTTAATTTAGTATAATCTGATTTTTGTTTAGCCTCGTTACTAAAAATAATTTGATTTATTATTTTTAAAGAATGAAGTATATAAAATATATTTAATACCGCAGTGTACCCTTGGTTGGAAAATCGAAACAGCATTGAAGATGAATGGATAAACGGATACGCAATTCCGATTATTCCCCTTAGGGTAGATAGTTTGAGTTGCTTAAACGGAATCATCCATTTAAGACCCATATTAACGGTGGCAGATAAGAAAATATTGTCCGCCATCTCGGGGCGTCCGCCATATTGAATTTAGTGTGACGGTATATAGTTTTCCGTATTGTCAGTATACCTTTTTCATTGGATTTAGAATGACGTCATTTAACTGATCATGCCATGCCATCCAAACTAAACCTGTATGCAAATTTTGAACTCAATCTGTTAGGTATAACTTAAAATTTAGTAGCAAAATTTGACCGATACTTACAAAGTGACTCAAAAAAAAAGCTTGTAATAATATAAATATTTTACTTTAACGAAAATTTGTGTGTTTTGTTATTGAACGTTTTTTTAAGGTGGGCTTTATTTGTATCACAAACTGTTTTAATTGCTAAACTTAGTTTGCTCATCTGACATCAACAGCAATTTTATAATATTAAAAATGGTTTAATTATCTAAGCTGATGAATAAATTAATCGGAAGAGAGATGCTGCATCGTCGACTACATATATACATATTATATGCTGTAAATAAGCTCACACAGAGCGCCCAAAGCGAGATGCGCACGGTAAATAAGAATAACGGTGCTTTTACAACCTCCGCACCGGTGCCTGCCTCGCCTCGGAACATTGCCAATTCCCATTGCTCAAGTCTTAACATCGGAATTTCTCACTTGTTCGACCATAAATAGATTTACTATTCATTTTCAGTATAGAGATGCACATTTAATAATACAGGTTTAGGGTCCTTTGAATTTGAATTTCAAATAATCGAGGCCTCCCCTGCAACCTTTACTACACTGTTTTGCGGTCTAAAGCTATTAAGTGATAATAATTAAATACATTAAAAAAAATTAACAACATGCTCTATTGAAGGGATTATTTATATAAGACCTTGCAATACTTTCTTAAAGAGTATATTAAAGTGAGATTAAAATTAATTCCCGGATTGTAGTCAAACAGTTATTATATTTTAATATATTTTAATTCTTAATTTTCACTACTTTCATGTGCGCAAAAAAACCTGCTTTCTTTGGTGACTCAAATTCTAATATATTTGTGCAGAAGACATATTTGTGAAATAATACAACATCATATAAGTATCAATGTTTATTAACATCATGATTAAGACAAAAAGTAACAGCATCAAATTTGTTTCAAAAATGAAAAAAGAATTTGTTACAATAATACTCTTTATCTGTACAGTAGTCAATCATTATATTCTGCATTTCATTATAAACACTTTACATATTACCTAGTAAAATAAAACCCTATGTTGAGTGTACCATCAAAACATGTTCTGCGTCATGCAAAACAAACGAATAGAAGAATATACGATATTATAATAAATTTCTCATTGGAATACGTTACAATAAAATGATCTCATTACAGATAGTAAAAGTGTGTATATTTTAAACATTTAACAAAAGTATATGTTTGTATATGTATATTTATAGTGCGATATAAAGTCGTGATGGACTATCTTTGTTCAGTGTTTATTTCTTATTTCTAAAATTCATCTACTCTGCAGTCGTTTTAATGTTTGTAAAAATATAAAATGATTTTAGAAAAAAAAATTGCCGAGCGAAAACATATTTTTAAATGGCACATACGCATATTAAGACCGGGCTAAAACGATACGGAGAAAAACTTTAAGTTCGTCAATGTATAAGATAGGTTAACGTGCCTTATATTATAAAATAGCTAGCAACAAGATAAGCGGAGCATTTGTTAGCTAAAGTTTCACTAATGTTAACAAGGTATAATAGCAGTAACTAAAGGTGAGAACGAGAATAAACAATTTCATTTATTTTATAGAAATACAATTCATTTGTTAATATTAATATGTTAAAAATTATTTAAAGTATACTTAATATATTACAAAAAAGTAAATAAAAATAGCTCAGCAACACCACTATTGATGCACTAATTAATCAATGGCCTAAAAATTAAAAAAAGAGACAAAAATATAATTAACAGTGAAACGTGGCCCAGGAACACGGAGGTGGAATCCTAAAGCTCTTAATAAAATGTATTATTATTATTATATCTCTCTATTGGTGTATTATTTTTACTTATACTATTCAATTCCTATACTAAAGTGACACGTTTAATGCGTCGCCTTGTCGATAGCAGAACACGATTGTTGGCGACGAAAAATTCATTTCGATTCTAAATCTAACTTACGTGACAACAAATTCGCGTCAAAAACTTTAAACCATGAAGGATATCAACCAAAATAGGCGTTGTTTTCGAGTTGCAACTGAAAAGTCAAACATCAGGGCTCGAAGTAGCAGTTTCGGCATTTGTATTCTGTGAAAGAAACGTAAATAAAATTTTAAGCAGATAATTACTGTGATAACTGTGAATGTGTTTTTCTTGTTTTTCTTGGCGCAACAGTTTTACGAGTGGTGTGTCATTAGGGGTCACTTAAATACTTTTAAAAAACGTAAAAAGTTCATCAAAATAGGTTTGATCTGTTTATGACAACAATAATGATATATAACATTAATTTAATATAATAACCGTTAAAAAGTGTTTTCTACATACAATATTAATCTGGATACGTAAAATATGTTGAATCTCAACCGATCTCAATCTATTATTATTATAATTAATATTATTCTGACAAACATATTATAAGAAAAAACAAAATGAAATCAATAAATTTCTTCAAAGGTTATGAAACATTCTAACTTATAATCAATCGCCAATATGAACTGCAACAACCCATGAATATCCAAACGCTGGTTTAATGTTGAGGAATGGATACTGATAAGCAATAACGTGTCAACCTACAAAAAGTCAAATTCGGAGATATTGATATATTCTGATAATGCGTCACGTATATAACATTAAATAAGAACGGAAACAATTTTCTTAGAGTAACGTTTCGAATATTAACGTGTATTCAATATTTTTTAACATACAATAATCTCAAATTTAAAAAAAATATTATATTATAAAACATTTCATTATATCAATCTGCTTTAAATTCATTATACTTATTTTATTAAAATAGAAAAGAAAAAATAGATATGCCTTTTCAAACAACTATATTGGGAACAGGGTTGATCTTTACATCTTTAGGCGCCGTTTTCTGACAATGAAGTCCATATGGCTTGACAGTATGCTTATCAGCGTCCATATAAATATTTAGAAACAACAATGAAAACGACCATACATCGGCCCGCTCGGGGTGCAGGCCCGCCCAGTGCACGAAGGAGGGCAGGTCGCGCGCCGGCAGCTCGGCCGCCAGCGCCTTCACGCGCAGGTTGCGGTCGTCCGTCAGCAGCACCACCTCGCGCACGCGCCGCGCGCCGCGCTCTGCGCCACGAGACTCGGTTAGACACGGGGACGGCACGCATCGCGAGCGAGCATCGTATCGGGTGACATTGTGCTCATTTCTAATTGATGGCAATGCGTCTATATCGTCGCCAAATTAAATGCGCAAACAAGATAGCGCTTAGCATGAAAAAATTTGACAATTCAGTAAATTTATATACACAGCTTATAAAAAGAGGAACCGACTTCAGAAGAAAATATGTACTTTGTTGACTCATATGTCATAATTATTCATGTTATTTAATTAAGTAATTTTGATAAAACAACAATGGGTAAGAATACCAAACCATTGGTCCTATAGAATTTTTATCAAAATAAGTCAACCTATTAATCGAAAATAATACAAAACCAAATCGGTCAAGCCGTTTTCTGATAATCGGTTGCCAAAGAAATTGAATTGTGAGCATCCTCTTCCTTCTCCGAGGGATTAAAAAAAAGCAAACGAAATTGTGAAACCGTTAACCATTACCGGCTGCGGAGTCGGTCGCGGTATCGGCGACGGGCTCGGCCGCGGCGGTGCTGGCGTGCAGGCTGAGCGCGGTGGCGAGCACGCGGTCGTCGTTGGTGCCGCGCGCCGCGTCGTGCTCGGCGGCGTAGGCCACGCCGCGCGGCGCCAGCAGCGAGCCGCGCGCCGTCACCAGGCGCACGGCCGCGCCGCCCGCCGTCAGCCACGCCAGCGCCGCGCGCGCCGCGCCGCCCACGCGCGCGCAGCGCCGCAGCCCCTCCAGCTCCGACACCACTGCGGGTTACACGATTAGCTTACGTCACAAGGCTGTTTTACTGCTCTAACAAGGGGATTGTTCGTAATCATCCGCTGCCCGTTCAAAAGCCGAGGGGTTTAGCCTATTAACTGAGTTCATACCGAACGATAAAACGCGATTCGTAGTGCATAGATCATTCGGTATGAACCTTAATAGCTGGGGGCCTACATTTCGCATATAGGGATACTTTAAAGGAGCAGTAACAAACATATCTGCTACATTCGAACAGTGAATAAGAGAGCCGGAAACCAAACCCCTCACTCATCCTTTCCTTTACTTCCTCCCCACTTATCCCTAATGCCAATGTGAGCAGGCATCGACTTTTGTTCCTGCGCATGCGCGATAGTGATCACTTAACTTTAGATG
This sequence comes from Hypolimnas misippus, assembly GCA_037950945.1. Taxonomy (NCBI): domain Eukaryota; kingdom Metazoa; phylum Arthropoda; class Insecta; order Lepidoptera; family Nymphalidae; genus Hypolimnas; species Hypolimnas misippus. The sequence goes on from JBBEEQ010000024.1 coordinate 8,295,730, forward strand.
ACTCGCCTGCGTGTTTAACTGCTATTTTCATAAAATGCGATAAACAATATTACTTACATAAACTGAAACTTACACGAATTTTATTTAAGATGTCAACATGACATAGTGTTACTTAAAATAGCGCGTTCTATATAAACACGCATTAACGCACAACTACTGTACTGCTGCTCACTTAAGCGCACGCCTTCGACGCATTAAGTCAGGTTTTTTTCTTTCAATTGGACGGTTCGTGAAAGTTTAACTAAAACGTTTAAATTCGTAGTTAACCTCATCCATGCATGGTTCATTTTAAAATCGATAAACGTAAACACTAAATCGACCGCCAATTTTAATTCTAAAGATGAATAATCGATTTATCAGATCGAGAACTAGATTCGGCTCGATACTATTTACCATGTCGCCGTCGATAAGCAGAATGTCAATATGCATGATTCATGATTTAACGTTAGCTGGTGACATGTTTTTTTTTCTTAGAATCGATTTAAATTGACGAACTGAAGTCATGAAATAGCGGCTTACACTTTTTATATTATCTAACGACCTGTAACTTCGTTCATTGACTTTGGCCTCGACGATAGCTTTTATTTGTTTATCGTGTGTGGACTTATTTTTCCTGATTCTCACCGATTTTTATCTACATATATTTAAAATCTATCAAGTAATGTCCGCGTTGTACATTTACAAGACAGGCACCGACATTTAAAAAACGGGTTTTCAACTTTATCGATAATAAAGTTTACAGCGAAAAAAAATATATAAATAAACATTTTTTTATATTGGAACATATGGTACGAAACTTTTATAACAACTTTTTTGCATATGGAACTCGATTTTAACGATACAAAATTTGAGATCGACCATCCATATCAAAAGTAAAATTGGGAATCAAAATCTTTTTTATATATAAAAAAAGACAAACAGTTCCACCTGATGTGAGGTGGTGATTACTGTCACCTATGGACAACTCCAGTAGTGATGTACCGAATATTCATAGGCATAGCCGATACTTATAGCGAATCTTTCATCCTATTAATTTTCAACAAATAAATAAAATTTCATATATACCTGTGTCCACTGTCATAGTAAATTACTAACAAAACAAAAACAAAAAAGACTTAAGCATAGCAAGTCACAAGATGTTTTGCCTATAACGCAGTTTCAAGTGGTGTAAACTATCGTATCAAGTAACAAAGTGAAGTTAGTTGAAGTTTTTGAGTAAGAAAGTTAAGATCCGTATCTGTGGATCTTGACACCAAATAACCGTCTTCGGATCCATATCCGCGGATATACATATTTAACGATCCGGCACATACATAATCTGCAGCAATAAAGGAGTTGCGGGTTCATTTCGGTCTTACCGTATAAACGATCGAAAGCAATTGTATCTTTTGGCGAATCTTTGCCACATTCATTGCCACTACGTGATCAATGTATTATAAATGGACACAGATGATGTGCCTGAGTCAGTGAACGTGTTGAGCGTAATCGATTCTCTCGGATATGTTAAAACTACAAAATATAAGCAGTGTTGAGCGAACGGACCGACGAGCGGCACGGCGAGCTGGTAGGGCTGCGCGGGCGCCGCCGCCACGGCCTGCAGCAGCGGCAGGTGGTCGATGAAGCAGTTGGTGTCGGGCACCAGCCAGCGCGGCCGCACCTCCACCTCCACGCTCGCCCAGCTGCTGCTCACCATCTCCTGATGAACGCAACACGATATGTGATATTGGCTCCTCATGGCGACATTAAAACCATGGTGTGGACGTGACTTTTCAACCGACTTAAAAAAAATGTGGGATCTTAATATGTATATTTCTTAATGTTTATTACCTCAGAAATCCGTTATGTCTGAAACGATTTTCAAAATTATTTTTTTATCAAGAAGTGTATCCTCTCAGATTGGTCTCGTTTTATGGTTTTTATCAAATCAAATTTTTATCAAAATCGGTTCAATAGTTTTTAAATAAAAACAAGTGCTATAAATATGTCATCCAAACAAACGAAACTGCGTTTGAAGTATGTTTATTTTTTTTTCTCATTTTATTAGTTATTACTGAAACTAAAAATCGTTGTTAAAAGTCATATCCACACGATGACTTGTGATATCGCCGTCGACAAGTCACTGAATCCAGTTTATAAATAATACAAATGTATATGAATTATGACCAGGAATTCAATCCTTATCGTACCAAACAATTGCAATAACCACTACCGTAAACGTTTTTGGCATTGTAAATAAATTTACTAAAGCGCTAAAATTTGCAAGCCATTCCGACCTCTTTTGTGAACAAATCCGAAATTATCGACGAACGTTTGATTTTTATGTACAGTATATAATATATAACAAAAAGGTAAGTAACCTTATGCAAATAAACGTTTAAATGTTCAAAATATCCAATATAACTTGTACAATAATCTTTACTTTAACGCGTCACAAACCTGCATTCGCTGTCGCCGCTGTTCGAGCGTGGCTTTTCGTGATTCGAGTTGTTCTTTCCTCCTGAGTAGCTTTCGTGTCGTTTCATCGGCACCTTCCGGCAGCTCCTCGCTGAGACTGGCCGGCCCACTCGTTAACGCGCTGGCGCTGTCGTCGTCTCCCGAATCTTCCGACTGGCATAAACAACTTATTATAAACATATATCATCATTTTTCATAGGACTTTTAAGACCATCGAAACTACGGTTACTTTCAATTAAATTTAATAAATATTACTTACTAATATTACAAACGCGAAATGAACTCTGTCTGTTTGTTCCGTTTTCAGATTAGACATTAGAAAAAGACATACTAGATTTTGTCGCTAAAATAAAACTCCTCGTCATTCCTCGCATACCTCGATCCCGGGAACTGACTCCCTCAATAATAAGATCTTCTAATTTTACAATATGTCTTAAATCATTTATAATTAAAATACATAGTTATATAGAATAGTTCGTTCTTCCATCTGAATAGGTCTTTAAAAAAGATAAGTACATTTTAACGCCCCGTCTCTTTAAAGGAAAGCTAGTCAAAAGTCGCCTTAATAATAGTACTAGTATGAGTAGGCTAGTGCGTTGAAGGCAAGTTAGTCTAAAGTCGCCTAGACAGTAGTAGCAGACTAGTGAGCGTTACCAGGCGCGGCGCGGGCGCGCGGAGCGGCTGCGCGCGCTGCACGGCGCTGACGTAGCGCGGCTGCGCGCCCGCCGGGTACTCCAGCTTCAGCACCGGCGGCTCCACGCCCACCAGGTACCTGCGGCATCACCGCTCGGTAAGCTTTTTTTGTTTTAATATAAAAATAACTGACAAACGAGCAGGCGACCTGATGTTAAGATATCTGTGATATGTGATGAGGAATCACAAATGCGTTGTTAGCTAAAAAAGGTATAAGGAGTAAAAAGGAATAGGAAGTAAGGGAAGATAGAGAGGACATGGTTTGGCTTCCGGCTTTCTTCTTGCTGTACTCTAAAGGAAATCGCCAAAAATAGGTAATATAACAAATGCGGAATCCGGAAGAATTAATAAAAAAATGAGATCTGACTTTATATTCTTATTAATTAGATATTTTTTATTCCACGTTTCTATATGCAAAGTATCATATATCGGTCGTTTTGTCATGTTAGTCGTGGTATAACGTTATCCTCGTTTTCGAGTTCAGCATAAATTGATAGGTTGCACGTCGTGAGAATCACACTTTAAATGACGTCAAATCCGGACATACTTAATCCAATTTGCAAGCAAATGGTTCGGCACCGCTAGCACGATCGTATTATTCGCTGTTTATCTACCTTTGGAAGCGAGTTAAACGATTCGTTTCAGTAACGAACCGTAAAGATTTGTGAATTCATCATCCAATCGATGGTTTATTAAAATTATTAAATGAAATAAAATATACAAATGGTTTGCGTATAGGTTTTTAAAATATTTGTTTTTCTTTATGTATATTTCTACCATCCCTAAAATTAAATTTAAAGTTAAATTATACTATAGTACACGCGCGAGCTCTGAGGAAAGGGGTAGACTATATAGATTGACAAAGACAAGAAACAGAATCGATTGGTACCATATTTTTCGTGTAAATTGCACATTTTCTTGCTAACTGTACTTTTTTTCGAAATCAGTTAATTCAGATAAAGATACGTTAAAATATTAGAAATAGCCTCAGTTAAGGTAACCGCTAGTGCTCTATCTCAAATATCCACCCTGTATAATAACGCAGGTGTGTACGTACTCGGTGCCGAAGAACAGCAGCTTCCTGGTGCGCAGCGCGTGCTCGGCGCTGTGCGGCGCGGCGGCGGGCGCGGGCCGCAGCCACGCGGCGGCCGGCTCCATGTACATGAGCGGCGTGAAGCCCGCCAGCGACGCGTCCTCCGGCAGCCGCACGCACACGCAGCCTGCGACACGCGACACTTGCAGCAGTGTGACAACCCACGGAAATTCAGAAAGGGCTTGTACCTCTTAACTATTACCGATACTGTCGGGATTTCGAAGACAGCTTTTGATAGTGAAAATATGGATAATTCTACATTAAACATTACACTCGTTTTTGCTCGTCGAGAATCCTTAAAGCTATAATAACGCAACGCGTGGAATTCGTGCTATAAAGTTTGTTTATGTTTTTTACCTTCTTTCATTTCGCTTTCGAATTCGATGGATTTGTCGTCAAGAGCTTCGAGAATATTCATAAGCTTCGCGAGCCAATCCCATGGATCGTTGTCGTTACTAAACAAACAGAAAGTGAGATTAGTCTAAAAATATTTGACTACATCTTATTTGTTACTATTATTAACCGACTTCCAAAAAAGGAAAAAGTTCTCAAGTTGGGAGCATTTTTATGTATGTATAACCGATGATTTAAAAATGGTTTGATCGATTTAGTCAATTCGGTTTTTTCGGATTTTTTTATTTGAAAGGGTATTATTTCCATGACACACAAGGGTATTATACCCATTATTCCTACAGAATTTTTATCAAAATTGGTACAATAATTTGTTTTTAAAATCAAAATAAATCTAATAAGTATGTCATTCAAGTCAATGAAATTACTTATTTTGCTTAGGAAGTCGGTTCCTCATTTCAAAAAGTCTTGTTTTAATCATGTTTTACAACTGTATTTGTTTTATACTCACTCTATTTCGAAGTTGTCGAATGACGGTGGTGGATTCCATATGCTACTGTGACATAACATCCAATCTGACCACACCTGAAAGGAAAAATGTTATTTTTTGTCTTCACTGAAAACAATTATTATAATTAATTGTAAATAAGATTAATTACTTAATAATAAAACTAAATAAACTTAAAAATCCCGACGGTTAAATTTCATCACATAAACCATTATTTACGCGACACCAACCTCACTAAGGTTACATTAGACCGATATAATAATGATAAATCTACATCATCTAATAAAATTAATAAATACTTGCTACCCGCGACTTCATTGGCTATTGTATGAGTTTGTTTTTGCGCCTAATCCTAGTTACTTTTCAAAATTAAAATTAGCCTATCTTATTTTTTTTAAGCATCTGTTATTTGCAAAAATCAGTGTAGCCATTTTGGACAGACAGACAAAAAAATCCCTAGTGATATAAAACATCCGTATGCATTTAATAAAAGTCTGCTGTCATTACAAACTTACACTTAAATTTAACTTATTTGTATGGACTACTTACTTTAATAGCGGGTAACAGTAAGAGCGCGTCAGCGTGTTGCTGCGTGTGCGCCGGCTCCGGCAGCAAGGCGCAGCAGCGCTCCAGCAGCGCGCCGAACATGAGCAGCGACACACCCAGAGCGCAATCGAGCCACGCCGTTCTTTCCCCACCGTTGCTGTTCCCTTTTTTTTAATAATACTCTGAATTAATCCAAAATCCTCCTTAACAAATATATATTATACAACATTATATAATTATATGGCAAATAAAATATTTTATATATTACTTGTCCGCGTACACAACACACTTCAAGCCATTTCATACCTAGTTATTAAACTTAATAATAATATCCGCATTTTCAAAGGAGCATATTTTTTATTTCGAGAAATGAAAAGAATAGTTTAAAAACTAAGTCAACGTGGACTAATTCGCAATAGTTTTTATAAAAAAATATATATATATTAATGGTTATTTTTATTTTAATGAAATCAAACTGTAGATCCTACGATACGTTAGATCCAGCTGCTATGAAGTAACATTTCAAGCACGTATCTTTCTCGTAAATAGATGTGATTATTATAAATTGTAATCTTTACGTCATCTTGTTTAGTAGATGATAAGAATTCAACATAAGTATACTGCTTTTTTACAAACTTTTATTTAACTTGTTTAATATATATTTATATTTTATTATTTTAAAATACATAATCCAATTATATACATACGAGCAAATTTTTATACTAATCATTATTAAAATGTACATACATATTTAAATATCAATATTAAAAAAAACACTTCAGTTAAATTTTCATTTACAATATAAAATTAGATACTAAAGTAAAATAAAAAAAAATATTTTAAAAGAAGAATCTAATATAGCCATAAAGCATAAAATTACTTGTAAAACGATTAACAAACAAGTATTGTTACCAACAAACAATAACATCGCAATTGTCTCGCAAAAAAATATTTATAGCAAAAGCAAAGAGATGGCGTTGAAGATGATGGACAACATATCAGTGTTAGCAAGCCGGCTCGATATAAATAGAAATAGACGGCTAAAAATACTCCGCACGGATTACACCTGCAAACGTGAGTCGCTTACTATCTTGAAACTTGCAAAACTAGACGCATAACGCCGAGACCGCTGTTAAGTCTAAATTAAAATCTAGTAGTAATAGCAGTTACATTACTGCTGTCGTTATTACCATAATAATTTCATGATGTAAAATAGTATTCACTGCAGTTAAAGATTTTATAGCCCCTACTTTTAGTTTAAATAAAAAAAAGTTATGTTACTATCTTTATAAACCCATTACTGCCTGAGAAATAATTGCAACTGTAAACTTTTATAGACATTTTACGTTTTGCCAATAAACTTACTGTTTTTTTTTATTGCAGAATATTATCCTGTATACGAAATTAACGTTGGTATTTAAACAAAGCATTGAAAATAAGAAAATCGAGTTTATCTTTAACGAATTCAACTTTAGCAAAGTGATATTCTAACGAAAAAACGTCGTTAGGTTGTTAAAATTTGGAACGGAGTCTTAGCGAAATCGGTTTGTTGAACCTGTGGTCGTCATGTGTCTACAATCTCTCACCGCGCGGACGCAGGCGACGGCGCTGACCCTACAGTGCAACAACCTCCACCTTGTAATTACGAGCTTTTGTTGCACACAAAACTGCAGGAAATACAACCGCTTACGTGTATTTATTTATGATGTATATTTTAAAGAAACCCGCAATAAATACATCATTCAAATGAACGGCGTCGACATAATCAGTTTTTATTCTGTTTTTATCAACTCGTTGCCTATTATTGTAGTCCTGATAGTCTACCATAGCTAATTACATGAGTCTAGAAAATAGCATTTTTTATCGATTGAATAATTTCTCGCAGCAATTGTATTCGTTTCGGTTCGCTTGTCTGAGAAGGTCACAAAAACTAGAATTCCAGCTATTAGACCTTAACATATTAAATAGCTTTTAACCATTGCTTTATAAGAAACTTGCATTATATATTATTTCCAACCATTGAAGAAAGTAAATGATATATAGCTTTTGTCCCCAGTTTTGTAGTTTTTATCAATTAATTTAGGTTATCATATTAGTGACCGAGACGTGCTGCTGCTCTAACGTAAGTTATCATCCGGAACAGTACTCTTATTTTGGAGAAAAGATACCCTGTGTCCTCCGGGGATGTCTATTAATCACGGGATGTTTTTAACAACTTTTTAGACCTTCCTCAATGATGATACCTGGTGAGGCTTTGAACTGCTCCTCCCTTATACCTAAAATCACGTGTTTTTTTTCGTACATACTACTTAGTGGAAATATTAAAAATAAAGCTCATCTTAAAACACATGTATAATGGCATTGAATTATAAAAGTAAAGGAAAGTTTTGAAAATACTATTCGATATTTGGTGATTTTCCCTCCTCTCCCCGCTTTGGGCCTCACGTAATTAATGGACAGCCCCTTAACTGCACCTCTGACAACACCTATAAAAAATTTCATGATGCTCGCATGAGTAGCAGAGGCATGAAAACGTAACAAACAATGAAACACACAAAGTCCAATTTGCGATTAAATATTAGTTAGGATTACGGAATTATTTGTTATATTAGGTTTTCGAGTTAAATAATATTATATTAGGTTCAACAATGCATATAACGTTTTGTAAAAAAAAGAACTACACTAATCTTTCAATTTAATTATAAAATTATTATGAATAATATTTTATACATTACATCTATAATTCAATATAAAAATTGATTTAATTTATTGGTTATTTAACTTTTATACCGTTGCTTATTAAGTAAATTAATGTATTTATATAATATAATATATTCTAATAATTCAGTACTACAAAATTTATTAATACTATAAGTTTATTAATACCAACCTACCTATAGATTACGCTAATTTTATTATAGCTAATGATTATACCTAGGGCGGATCCCAGCTCTCCAAGTTATAATAACGGCATAACATGCTATCGGACGCACGCATGACCGCCACAAGGACAATACACTCAAACCGCTATAAATAAATGTACGACATACAAATTACGAGCGGAAATCGAATCCTGTTTATCGCTAAATCGGATTTTTTGTTCATGTAGCAAAATGTATTTGATTCAAATGTATATTTCCTGGAACTCGGGGCATATCTAACTCTTCACGGAACAGGGACATTAATGCAGAGCAAGATTGTGAAAATATTAAAAAAAAACTGATAAATAATAATTTTTGCTAGTATTACCCAATTGTACTCGTAGAGGTACAACTATAAAGTTTGTTTGTGCATCCTCGCACGGCAATCTCTAAGAAATCTTTTGTTAATATTAAATTATTAGCTTTCACCCGCGACTTCGTCGGCGTGGAATAGTAAATGTAATATTAATTATCTTCTTTCAAATTTTAGCCAAATCATTTCGGTAGTTTAATGTATAAGAGTAAAAAGTACTATTTCAATTATTCCTGTGGGAATGTCAAATTTTTTCGGGATACAATGTAGCCTATGTGATAATTTAAGATATAAGCCACCTTCATTTCAAATTTCAGCCAAATCGGTTCAGTAGTTTTTGCGTGAAAGTGTAACAAACATACATCCATCCATCCATCCATCCATCCACACATACAAACTTTCACATTTATAATATTAGTAGGATTAAACAAGTTTAACTTATACATATGATTTATCATTATACTCAAGGTAGGTATGACAACAAGAAACCAAGGATTTTAACATTATTTTTAAAAACATTGATGATATTAAAACATATTATTCCTTTTTTTTAATATTGCGAGTATATATATATATGGGTTACGTCAGTTTAAGCTGTTTTAGGAAGTACAAATTTAGAAACACTAAAGCAAGAGATAAAAAATTGAACGCGCTAGCCAAAGTGATCTTCAGGAAAAAACGCACTCCGCGTAACAACGACAACTTATTAGAAACATATGAGGGTAAATTACCCAAGCGTTTAGGTTTTTATCTCCCACTCGTTACAATTTGTTCATTACAATCATAAACACATTGTTTTTTTCATCCTTATGATTTCTTACTATATTTTTTAAAATTTTTAAGTCTGATAATAATTATTTTATATCGTAAATCGAAAAATAATAACGTATACATTCCATTGGGACCGGACGCTCCGAGTAATATCTATTGCCGTTCTAAGAATCCGAATAAACAAGAAAAAACAAGGTGGCATAAAAGTCATCACCCTATCGTAAGATGCTATAATTTTAGCAAATAGCGATAAATGTCAGCTCTGGTTTACATTTGTGAAGTAAACAGATAAAAAATAGTGGTTTATTTATTGTAACAAATCTGGATCGCTATATTCCTCAAGAACGCAGAAACATATCTCCTTAATTCTCGTTTACAGCGATTTGCCGGTCGACAATATAAGCGCATTTTTCCGTTCCAGACTTAATTTTATGGAGTTTTTTGATGTCATGGGTCTATATCGACTAACCTCAGACTATTTAAGCCCCTAATGAGAATATCCGTCAAAAATACTAGAATCTATCGCCGGAAATTTGTTCAAGAGTTCTGAAAAATGCCATAAATAGGGCTCGCTTCCATATATACGACCAACTCTCAACTAAAATAAATCTAAGACCTCAAATAAAAGTAATCCGAAAGCAGAACTAGAGTTCATTCATAGATAATAAAAGCCAAAGGACTTCGGATGAGCACTTTAAATTGAATATATAAGTAATACCTTATACACATATATAAGAGTAATCATCATTAATTTTATCACGTTTCATTTCCTTTAAAAATTTTACACGCATGTTCAAAATCGTGGAGCGATATGTTTAAAAGTATTTAGTATAAAGCTATTTTAAAGGTATTTAAACCGCGTAAATTATTATTTTTTATTATCTCCACGCTTTTCCGACGATCCCAATACTGGTCATCCGAGTGATTTAAATCCGTTTAATTTTTTTTTTTAATTTGTAGTAATCGCGAAAATCTAAGACACACGTTAGTATTTTTAAGTTGGCATCGCATTTATGACTCCTCTTGTGCTGCTCCCACAAAGTCCACAAAACAAAAGTAACTGTAACTAATATAGCAGTTTTGTAGGAAGAGAGCTTTGCCTTATCTAGCCCTATTTATGTATTCGAGCTTTATAACTTTTTCAGTCGGTATCGCATTTACGGCCACATTGGGTCGCAGTTGTTAACAAACGGGGTTGTTAGTTTAAAGACGATTTCATGTCATAAAACTAATGTCTTACATACATTTTATTTCAATAAATGTATTGACAGTACTATTTTAACTGATTTAAAATAATATTGTCGAGAAATGAACACTATTATTTAGATTATTGCAAAACAAAAACACTTTCGCGACACTAAATTCACGTCGCGATTACACCATGAAATAATTAGCATACCGTGAGTTGTCGGCGTGAGGTAGTAAAGAGCGGTACCTTTGAGCGAGGCGGCGGTGGTCTCGACGGCGAACATGTTGAGCGCGGTGAGCTGCAGCAGGCGCGCGGCGGGCGTGGGCAGCGGCTGGCGGTGCAGCAGCGCGCGGAACTGCCGCAGCATCTGCGACGCGCTCTCGTGGAACGACTCCATGCTGCCAGGAGTCATTTACTTTGATTTGGTTTGTACAGGGTGTAAACCAATTGTTACTTTTATAGCGTGGTCGTTGTTAGGATGCGATCTTTACGCATGCCAGTTGGACCTTAGTAGGGATGTGCAATATACACATTAAAAGAATGCGATATAAAATCTTCGACCATGGCATTATTTTTTACTAATAACTAATCTTATTTTTTACCTTTTTTTCAGCAGCCGGATTATAAGTATGTGTAAATGTAATGTAATATCTTACTTCTAATTCAAAAAAGAAAAAATCTTGTTTACTTTATATTACATGTTATACAATTGCTAGACTGAGTTTTAAAAACACACTTTTTTATTGTTCTAATTATATCTTTTCGATTTCCCCTTTTAAGGCACCAAAATTATGCGCACATTGAAATTTTCTGTCGTGACGTGTAGTTTTTATCACTTTCGGCTATCGAGAATTTAGTAGTATCAAATTATTTGGTTATTATATTCAAAAGGTAAAATAATATAGAATATACTCACTCGATTTTTGTTATCAATTTTCCATGTACGTGTAAATAGCTCGTGATGAAATTTTTATTTAACTGTAACAAAAATACATATTACACATTAGCTGTGATTTAGATGTTTCTTGAACGGTTTCGCATTTGCATGTTAAAAAGGTTAAAAAAGCACAATTGATTATGTTTTAAACTTTAAATTATATATAACATATTTGTATATGGACGCTGATAAGCAATACTATGTCAAGCCACATGAACTTCATTTTGAGAAAATGGCGTCTAAAGATATCAAGCCGATTCTTAACAAATTTATTTAAAGATGTATATATCCAAACATCTTTTCTTTTTTATTTCAATAAAAAGTAGAGTGAAATTAAAACAAATTAATAATAGATTATTGTATAAATTGCAATATATGGAACTTGCTTGAAATTCGATAATATTAAATTAAAAAACCTTTCTCCATACTAATTTAGTTTAGATGACTTGAAAATGGTCAGGGTACATCAATATCACCGAGTTAGACGTTCTGCGGGTTGACACGTGGCTGCGTATCGGCATCCAGCTTACCTCGACGGGCGTCAAGGCGCCGAGCGCGTCGTCGGCGGGGCGCGGCGCGGCGGCGCGCCGGGCGCCGGGCCGCAGCCACACCTCGCGCCGCCCGCCCGCGCACGCGCCCTCGCCCTTCGACGACTCCGCGGCCGCCAGCCGCTTGCGCTCCGCCGCCTCGTACTGTACACAAGGAGATAAGATACATTACGATCGCTTTTTAGGGTTCCGTACCCGAAAGGTGCCCCTTTACTAAGCCTCCGCGGTCCGTCTGTTTAATCGCTCGTCAGGCCATCTGTCCTATTTCGAAATTGTATTAAAAGTGAAATTTTTATTTTCTACAAAAACACAATATTAATGCCTATTCTTATAAATAATTTATTCAAATTATTAAAATTTAAATTTGTTGAACCAGTGGTCACTGAGATATCAATGGTCAAAGATAAAGCGATGCAATTCTATTAAGTCCATAGATCAGCGAAAAATGGTCACACCAAAGTACATTCCCAAGTCCGTAGAACATAAAAACAGAAAAAAGTTGACCTATTACTAGAAGATTTTTAGTCTAGAAATCTTAAAAATAGTGACTTCAAGCTTTACATAACAGTTGTTATGATTCCAAAACGACTTCTTAACAGCCATACAGCTATTTAAAAAATCGTTAAAATCGCAAATTGCGATATTTTTTGATTCTATATTTTCCACTATTTTATAATATAAACGACCAAACAAACCTTTTTTCTATTTTCTTCGAATAAGGATAATAAACTTTCACGCGCTGATTGAAATGGGTTCGAGGACATTAAACTTCGCATATAATAATAGACTGCATCAAGTTTTCTCCTCTGAAACAATTAAAATAATTACATCATATCCATGTTCACTTAAGTATTAAACGCAAAATGAATATTATCAACTTACAGCATATATTGCTAAAATAGCCAATTGATTATATGGTCTGCCATTTTTGGGATTTATTAGTTGTGCTTTTGTATACCAAAATTTACTCTTTGCGTAATTATTGGTTTCGTTCACTTGTTCCTTATATCTAGCTAAGTCACCAAGAAATACATAAAGCTTTTGAACAGAAATCAACGCTAAACCGACGTAACCGAGACCTTTCGGTGGCAGCACGTGATTGTCGTTGATATAATCTTCGGTGTTGAATTTATAAGTCTTCTCTAATAACTGCACGAGATTCTCGAAGAAAATGTTTCCCTCTTCTATTATAGTATTTATCAATTTAACTACTTCAGGCTTCTCTTCCGGTGTTACTTGAGAAATACTTTTCCTTAAATTCTCGATGAAGTGATAATATAGAATTTTCCAGAACTGATGTTCAATGTTGTCAGCTTGACAGTACTTCAAATCTGATACCAACAGTCTTTGGAGAGCACTTTGTAGAAACTTCCTGTGAAAATAATGGCTTATAAAATTCTTCAATATTATATGTATAAAAAAAAAACAATCTTGATTTCATTATTTTATGCATGTGCAACTCACATAAGATTTATACAAGATAAATTGACTTTATTTAATCTACCGTACAATATATATCACAAACAATGAAAAGTTAGAGCAAGATTGATTAACATAGAGAAAAGGGGAAATTTTAATTAAGCGATTAATGACGCAACTATAGTAACATTGTCAAGTCCATGTTTTATTATTACAATACAAAATAAAGAACTATCTTTTTCATCCCCGCATTTTTCTTAGTGATCAAGTATTTCGTTTTTAGACAGCTAAAGCTAATACTAATTTGGAAGCTGATAGGTAATAAGCCTGTATATATAATAGGAAGGAACCTGGTGTAGTTGATATGGCCTAGTGGTTAGGAAACGTCAATGTTATCTAATGATCGCGTACAAATCCCGGCTAGCAGCTCTGAGTTTTCAAATGTATTTGTATTTAAGTATAGTAGAATATAGTTTAATTCACGTAAGTCAATATGTCTGAATACAAGGTACATGGTACAGTCGAGTAAACAAGACATAAAATATTTAATGTCTAATGTCATATATATAAACCTACACATTTAACATTATGGTTTTTAATTGACATAATTATGTAACTACATATTTAATAATTCAAATTTAAGAAATGCCTAAGCGACTGTCCGGATACGTAATTTAGTTTTGCGCAGCGTAGTGCGCATAGTTCAGATCACTAGAATTAGTTGAATCTCGTATACCTGGTGTTGGCGACGTCCGGCCAGTCCTTGGCGAGCGCGCGCGGGCCGCGCAGCGTGTGCATCTTGAGGATGGCGTCGGCGCGGTCCACCTTCTGCAGCAGCGCCACGTGGCGCGCGCCGCGCGTCGCGTCGCCCTCGCCGCCCGCGCGCGCGCTCTCCCGCGCACCTGCGCACACGACACCGGCACTCGCATGAGCCGCCTGAACCGCCTGGACCGCCTGGACCGCAGCTACACGCCCCCCGAACGGGTTTATATAGGGATGATGACAAGCAATAGTGTGTCAACCCACAAATAATCAAATTCAAATATATTTCTTCTGATATGCGTCACGTATTTAACATTATTGAAAATAAAAAATCAAGACATCTAAATTAAACGCTTTGAATAATGTTTCGAATATTGAAGTGTGTTCAATATTTTGCGATATGTAATAATCTCATATATTTAGAAAAACTTATTATTAGATAAAACTTTAATTACACCCATTAACTTTTAATTAATTATACCTTTTATCAAAATAGAAAAGGAAAGATGAATATACACTTCTTCAAACAGATTTATTTGGAACAGGTTTGACATCTTTAGACGACATTCTCTCAAAACTTGCTTGACATATTATCGCTTATCAGTGTCCATGTATGTCACAGTATAATCTCTTAACCAGTCAAAAGTACTTTTGACAAAATCAATCAATCGTACCTTTGAGTGCAGGCTTTGAACTTATAATATTAATAGCAAATATTAAAGGCAAAAAACATCTGTAAATAGTTTAGGTAATTTATTATATTAATTATAAGGTAATTTTATTTAATTTCTTTTATTCATATAACACCTTCAAAAAAATTAAATTTGACATGCGATCTAAAGGACTTTTAACTAATTTTGACAGTTCCAGGAACTATTGACCAGTTAAGAGTTTTGACTGTAACAAATACAGCGGTTACCCCGTCACTTCACGTCACGACTGTGGGATTCATTTAGGCTATCTCCAAATAGCCGGGATGTCTCTCCGAATTCATATTATGAGTTAAAAAAAAACACGAAAGTATATTTCAATTATTCTCCTAAAATATTTTTCAGAGTATTTTTTTTTAAATTTTTTAAATTATTCAAAATCCAGATTATGAATTCAGGGAGATGTTACCGCTGTATGAGGCCACTCTAAAGTCGTATTTGTTAACATGCAAATACCTAATTAATAAATACACTTACCAACTATATTTGTAAATATTAGTTAATTACAACCTTTTGCAATTTTTGATTTTTTTTTCAAAAATTTTTGTACAGAAAAGGATTGAAATTTTTTCAATATTAATTTACATACACAGATACAGTGTAATTAGCCCGTGGTTTTAAATAGTTAATATTAATATGGAAAAATAGTAACAATTATAATAGTTTTAAGATTAGATTTAACTTTATTTTTGTTACCTCGTTCCATTCTAATGTCATGTTTCGTTGGACTCGTTTGTACTATTATAGGTTTTGAAGGATTTTGATGGTCGAATAAAGTTTTTTGGGTGTCTGAAGATCCACGTCTAAAAATAAAGGAATTATTGTTATTACATTAAGCCATTGTTGTGATTTATCTTATCAACTGCAGGTATTATCTAAAAATATCTTACCCTTGATCTTTTTGCATATGGGTAATAGAGCTTTGAGGTAGAATTAATAAGCCAGGATGAGACACTGAATCTGTTGTAGATTTTTCTGACAAAACGCTATTTAATCTGTTTCGCTGATTGGTACCTTCGGGTTGTCTAAAAAAAAAGTAAAATAATAAATAAATATCCCCTTAGCTTAAACTTTAACAACCAAAATAAAAGAATATGTAAGTAAGCAAGTGTACCTATAATCATAATTTACATTCTAAGCTATGTAAAATTAAGCGACATTGACCTTTCCCACTCATCGTTTTTGATACTAGCAGACCTAGCCGGACAATACGTGATTAAGTTGAATTAATATATACACAGTGCTATATATTATGCTTACCCAAAAGTAAAATTTAATTTTTATTTTGTTTTATAAAAACCTTTCATTTGCAATTAAAAAAATTGGGCTCATTTATTAAAAAAAATATATTATTATTATTATCCTATCATTCAATTCAGACCCAACCAGACACAGTGTACAAAATTGTCATTTAAATCGGTCGAGTAGTACCCAAGTTTAACGATACAAGATTTAAGCGGCACCTGTCGGAGGCGTGATGCTTCTTGGACTCAATGATCTCGTCCCGCCAGTTGACGTTGGTGGGCGCCGGCAGCGCGCCGGGCGGGTGCGGCGCGGGCGGCTGCACGTCGGCGTTGCGGCGGCGCCGGCCCGCGCGCTTGCGGGAGCGCCGGCCGCCGCCCGCGCCGCCCGCTCCGCCCGCCGGACCGTCGCCCGCCTCGCCACTCACCGCGCTCGGCGTCGGCGAGTGCTTCCTCTCTATGCTCGTCGCGCGCCCGCCGTTCCATGTTAAATTGCCTTTTTTCTGTGAACGTACAGGGGTTGTGCAGCTTCCGTAGCCAAGAACGAGACTACATTGAGTGTTGAATTTTTTAAGGCAAAGGCACCAGATAGGCGACAAAATAAAATATTATTCGTAAAATTGACAATTGTAATAAAATTTAAAATTCATCTTTATTTATATTATATTATTGTTATAGTGTTGCTAACTGAATTTAATCTTGGTCAAGTTTATTGTTTATATCTGTTAATTTTAGTATGTGTTAGTTTGACATAATCTGTAAACATTTAATTTTTGTATAGAAGCTACGAAGTGTTATGTTTATGTTATAATACAATATTATTCTTTTGTCACTAAAATTAATGCGAAACTTCTTCCTCAAAAAATAATATCATTTATATTAATATTTTTTTACAAATAATCTAAAATTTCAGAAAAATACCTGATTTGCTAAATTTGACCAAGCAGCAGATTTACTAGATGCTGATGGAACCCTAAACCCATCAATATCCTTAGGACTTGCTGCTCTATTAATTGATGTATCTCTGCTGTTGCATTGTGAAACTATCATTCTATCAAACAAAAAGAAATCAAATTATTTTATTTTTCATCATACTCCACATTTGGGAAAATAATCAATATCATATCAAATTTTCTTAGACTATTAAGCAATTTACACATTTCCCCTAAGCAAATCTTAGAATAAAATGATCTAACGCGTTTATAAAAACTGGTCAGGAATCGAACCGGTAAAAACCGAATATAAGAATGATAAACACTTTCGACATTGCGAGTGCGCTACCCATAGCTTAACTAATAGAACACGTGCAAAGTTTAAAAATCCTGCGTGGCAAACTTAAATATGACATTTAAAATATAAGTCATTCAAAATTTAAAGCCATATCACATATAAAGGTTGTTCTATTGTAGTCATAAACGAACTTCTTATATTTTAATATTAATCATATAAAATGTACCATAGGAAATGTAAGTACATATACATATAAGATGACATAGAAAAATACTAAGTTTCTAGCATTTTAATATATTCTTACCTTTCGGAACTCTGTTCCCTGCTGTAAGATCGCAATGACCGCCACCGATCTAAATCATCCCTACTATTTCCAATGGTAGAAGAACGATTACTTCGATGACTATCACGTCGTTCTCTTTCTCGTTGTTTTAAGCCGTATGGAATTGTCTCATGTTGTATACTAACGTTACTATCCTTTCTACTGCGTTCTGAGTCACACTGTATACTAACAATGCTATCCTTTCTATTTCTTTCTTTCTTTTCAGAATTTCTTTTTCCTCTACTAGTACTCCTGCCAAAATTATCCAAAATTACACAGTTTAGTAATTAGATGCCATTTTTAGGGACAAAATTTCATAGAAATCCTTTACACTTTAACCGTTATTGACATAAAAATCAGCACATTTAAGTGTGTTATTCAAATATAAATAGATCTTAATAAAATTAAATTTTTGTCATCTTGTAAATAAATGAAATACTTGCTCATATATTAAAGACAAAGGTAAAATAAAAACTTCATAATAACTCGTCAAGCTTGATTATAATTATATTTATTTCAAAAAAATTGCAAATGAATAACAATATTCCTCATATCTTCCATTTTTTGAAATTGTAATTCTAATATATTTTTTATCAGTCTTAATTAACATTAAAAAAAAAAAAACGATAGTATCATATTGCTAGACTATGGGTGTTATTACAAACTGTGGGTATGTATGTAGATTCCATATAGAATTATAAACTGAGTGTTTATTTGTGAGATGTGGCCTTGCATATTAATAGTGGAAGAGCTTGGCTCATCATAATAAATCTAAGATTACCTTCTATCTTTACGTCGAGATCTTCCATTTCTTTTTGAATCACGTGGCTCAACAGATTTATTCTCTTGAAAATTAGAACTTTTTATATTTTGAGAAAATGAAGCAGAGGAGTCACAGATATCATCTAGTTTAATATTTTTTTCAACTTCTTCTGTCCAATCCTATAATCATGATCAAAACAAAATCACTTCTATTTTTGTTTCTACTAGAAAGGTAAATATAACACCTGATATGTGGCACTCTTATTGATTGATGATTCTGTTTTGCCACCCCAAAGTACCGACCCTAAGGGATATAATCGAAATCGCGTGTCCGTTTGGCCAGCTGGGCCGAGGAGAAGAAACGGAATTTCATTCAATAGATGATTCCGTTTAGGCATCCCAAAGTACAGTAAGGTATTAAAAATATTTTATATTATTTATTAGAATTTCGTTAAACGTTTCGTTTCGTAACGAGCTTAAACTAAATTCATATTACATACCTTGATACAAAATTGAATTAATTGTGTTATATCAACTCTTCTACTACATATTTGTGACACTTTTCTAAATTTTCATACATAAGATGTGTTGACAAAAACTATGAGTTTTTTTAATGATAATAAATTTATTTATTAGTACGTTCTTACTTTAGTTTTGAAATTTCATATACATTTGTGATAATAAATGTACATAGTCGAGAGGAATAATCGAAAGAAAACTAATATATAATAATTTCGTTCATACCCCCCGGCCAGAGTGGCCAAATGGACACGCGATTTCGGTTAACCCCCTTAGGACGGATACTTTGGGATGGCTAAATGGAATCATCCTTATTGGTTACATTAGCACTGTAACCAAAATTTACCATTTTTAAGTTATTAACAATTGTAACCATAATATCAATACTTTTATATAAGTAACTACACTTATATTTTTTACAAAAACATTATTAATTTTTAAAAAGAAATAATATATCAGTATGTTAGATACATTAAATGATTTTGAACCTGAATTCAACTTATCATACAATAGTTCTCTTAAAATATTGTATTTAAAAAATATAATGTGTATATTCAAAACTTACTAAATTGGTCATATCTGACAGGTTTGTGGATATTTGAGAAATAGTTTCACTGTCATTATGATTTTCGGCACTTTCCTGCCTATTTTCTGGTTCTGAATGATTATGTCTATTCTCAGTTACACTGATACCATTTTTTGAACCTGAAATATTAAAAACTTAACAGTTAATGGTTTTGTTAACATTTCTACTTTATATATATATGTCTCTTTACTATATGGCGCCTTTAAACTAGCGTGCGGAATGATGTGCAACTGTAGCATCTACTACAATATTTATTGAACTGGCTAGTTGATGCTTAAGCCTTTCCTTTTTTTTATTTAATGGCTATGGATACAAATCCTTTGCATCTTAGGCCATTCCTACAATGTGGTGACCATGTCAAAAAAGAAAAAGGATGAAATATCTGATGTTATAAATTGTTTATTTAATAATTTTAAAATATAACATACTGTTATTTAGAAATTAAAGCCGAATCAGCTATCCACCTGGTACTGGTCTATTCTACCCCTAGAGAGTTTTTGTAAGTCCAGAGGTGCGGAGTGGAGCAGCCTCTGCCTGCAGTAACGAAGCACAGACACTATGCAAGCTATGAGTGAGTGTAGATGCCTGCGTTTTGTTACCTCAAGGCACAGAGGCTGCTTATCCCGCAGCGCTAGAGACAATAAAAACCCTAATAAAAAAAATTCCATAAATTTTAGCCACCCTAACCAAAGATGAATGATAAAATGCCTGAATATCATTTGGGCCGCCATATAGTAAAGACTCTTTGTTGGTTGCCTGCGACATGTATCCAAGAAAAAAAGATTCCCATACTTGTATAATGATCTTTATGTCAGGCATATTAAAAAAATAATAATAACATATAATGAAAAACTTATATACATTTAGTTTTATATTATGTAGAAGGTTATATGTTAATTAAATTATTTTTTTTTTTATAAAAATCTGTCTAATTTTACAGTAAATTTATTACCATTTTTTTTTTACTAACCATATTTTGCCATTATGGTACCTTTTGTTTGAATAATTGTTGCATTAGACCAAATATAGAAATCATTATATCTAGAATTTTGACATTGTGAGTATGCGGCTTATAGTTCTCCTAGCAGAGAACCTCGCATAATATGTAAGGTGCAGGATCTAATTTGCTATGTGAAAATATTTTATGTGACATTTAAAATTTGTGTGTAACATGAAATAACAATATATAAAATAAACAATTCTTTAAATAAGTTATTAAGTCTGACTCAAGCATTAATAGACAAAATTATGTATGTATAATGTTTTATGATAATTTTACATAAAGTAGTATGGATGTACATTAAAATATTTTTGTAATTAGAACTTACTATATATATATATATATAAGGTACATGAGAAATAATATAGTACTATAACACATAAATAAATATAATATATAAATATCTTCACATAAAAGTGTAAAATATTAAAACCAGAGTTTAAAAATAAACATAAAGCATGAATATGTCTAGTAGCAGTACTAATGATAACAACAGCACAATAGGAATATTAGTATACTTAAATAAATATAAAATTAATGAGAAATAAGGTGTCGTATAAAAATTATGATTATTATAAAAAAAAGTTTTAAAGTTTAGAAGGTAACAGATATTTAACTTACTCATATCTTTTGATTTTTTTTTATTTTCATAGTCGCTGCTTTGTGAATCTGATTTGTCACAACCACCTTTATCCAGTGTAACTGATTCATATAAGTTCATATATGAATTACTTGGTGTAGATCTTCTCGAGTTTTGATCATAATTTTTTAAATATGAATTGATAAATTTCTCTCTATCAAAATTTTCATTTTCTCTTAAACGGCCTCTACCTCTTGAAGGTAAAGTCTGTGACCAGTTTGTATTGTTAGAGCTATAAAATGGGCCTGAACTGTAAGTGTGGGTCATGTCACTATTGTAACGGTCCTTATTACTCAATTGGTCTACACTATCAACACTTTGATATCCTGATTGTTCTAAATATTTTTTTCTAAATCTAGGTGGCATATTCTCTAAATTGATGATGTGCTTGGGCCGAGAATCAGAAGGAAAACCAGCTGAATTTCTTCTCCCTGATGGAGGCTTTCCACCAGACCCAGATTTATGTCGTCCTGCCCATGTCTCCATACTTCTACTGTCTCTATTCCTTTCTAAAGATTTTTGGTCTAAATTTTGACTTGGTGATACTGACCTAGCTTCTGAACCTTGCCGGTAATGCCTATTATAATTAACATCATTGCAACTAACGTCTTTGAAATTACAATCTCTTCCAGAAGAATCTCTTGAATAAGAACCTGAATCACCAGTAACAGTAGAGTTATCTTGTTTGCCACCTGATACTCGCCTTTTACTATATTGACTAGTGTTATCACATTTGTAAGATGTTTTAGATTGCTTGTCAATATCTGAGTACGAATCTCCTGTCCTGGGCACGTAAAGCTGTTGTTCTGGCTTTCTATGACGAGGGTTAGCTACATCTCTACATGTGACATTGACATCTTCACCGTTTACGGAGTGCTGAGAACCGTAATGACTGTCTCGTTCTCTAGGGCTATTTTCTACATCATACGAATCCATTTTAGCATCCAAACCATACCTAGATCGTCTTAGAGGTCCACTACCTGGTTTGTAAAGCTTTTGTTGACGTTTCACTTTTTTATAATCTTTGCAATCATCATCCATATCAATGACACATTAAAAAAGAAACGTTTGATATTATAACATTTTCTTAATTAAAACTGTAATTTTTTTAACTTGATATACTTGTTACAAATTCAACAGTTCTCTACTGACAAGAAGGTTATGTTCAAGTGGCTTAATAATAAAAGTTGTATATTTCAATTTATTTTTTTTATTTAATAACAGTTTTGTAAAGAAAATGCTCACCGCCTTTAAACCTATTATCAAAAATAAATATAATTATAATGAAAACAATGCATCAAATAATATACGTTTGTATTATGTCCATTGTCCACAGAATCAAAATATTTTTGATAAAAAATTTGTAGGGCTACTAGTTGAAAAAATACAGTTATCGTGTGAATCACGCTTAACTTTTTACTACTGTAAATTCGTAACAGACTATAAAATGTAACAGAGTGGAAGCACTATAATGGTTACTTTACCATGGGAGAAAATATAACGAATTTACATAACAATAATATAACCATTATAAAGAAGTAGTGTATACTTAGCTTTTTAAGTGCGGTCTATACTTCTACGTAGAGCAGTTTAACGTCAATTTCACTAAAAGACGCTAGTGTCGCACCAGCTAGCATCTTAGTGAAGGTTCCATAGACAGATGCAATACTATGACGAGTGCGCTAACGTATAATGGCGCCTTTTCTTATGAAAATACCAGGCAAAGGCAGCGGAAAGCAATGTCATATGAAGTTAATGCAGTACATTGTAAAAGTTGATATGTACCCGTAAAATTATTTGAGAAAAATAATGTCATGAAATTAATTTACTAATTTTGTAAAGTAATATTACTAATTTTGTAACATTGTTTTTTTTTGGTAAATTGATTGATTATTTAACCTTAGTATGCACATATTTTTAAAAATAAAGATACTTTTAAAAAAATCAATATAATGCATTATTATGAATGTGAAGTGTACAATTAAAAGCGGCTGACGCAATAATAAAAAAGAAATTTTTATGGTAAAATTTCCTATAAATGAAGCAAGGTAGTTTTTTTGTGTTATTATATAATTTTTGTTTTTAATAGAAAAAATACTGTACAGACAGTACTGTTCACAATTATAATAATTTTAATGAAAAAAAATACTATATTAATAGTAGCCTCCCTTTTCGAAATATCGATATCGATTTTCATATTCAGTTAATTATATATTCATATTAATATAATCTTTTCATTTTTTTTCAGTAAGCCCCAATGAAGTAATAATATCTACATCATATGTAATAACAAAGAAGAGTTCTCAAAAAATGTGATCTTGTCCTATAAATAATTATAGTTCGCACTGTTAAAAAAATAAGTTCATTAAAAAAATGAGTATAGTATGTTATTGTTTAAATAAATGTGTATGTAAATATTAAAATTATAATATACAAAGACCGTACTAATTATTTTATTTATATAGAATATCACATTATCTATAAATTATAATTTTAAAATATATATATATATTAAAATATAAATTTGCCGGCTAGACTAGAGGTTGAAGTAGTCTAAGGAACCTACAGCTAATCTACAGCTTCGAGGCGCATGAATGCTTCTATCTCTAATAACTGTGCGCACCCAATTACTGAATACCGTATGCGAGGCGGCTTTGATTATTTAATTAATAAATATATAAAAAGATTATTCAAAATGTTTACTTCAGATATTCGTATTTTACTCTTTTCTATTAGAAGTTTTAACAAAATTACTGAACAAATGTTTGTATAGTGGTGTTTAGAAAGCTTCCAAGCGGGGTGGCGATAATTGTGTGTCTTCCAGATCCGAACTCCGGTATTAAAAAATATGTCTTCAATTTTATTAAAAAAAAAACTGTCGTTTGAAATATTGAGCAAGGTGAGATCGTGAATCCTACGACCTTACCGTGCTCAAAACGTGTATTTTTGGTAGATAGACGTAAGCTTATTCAAGATGGGTCCCACAAATATAAACGTCTATTTTTGGTTTGGCTACTTTATCGTTCGAGGAAATGTTTTATAATAAAGTTTAAGAATGTTTGTTATTCTATGCGAGAACCACAAAAATTAAAACTGCTAATTTATGGACTAGGATAGTGCTATACGATAACTTTTCTTTAGGAAAACAATGTATAAAAAATTTTGCGATATCAGCAAGGTAGGGAAATTTTGGATTTACTTCATATTTGAAACATTATGTGAGCCATCTTCTAAATGATGGTAGATAAGTTGATAAAGTAAACTGTTGAAAACTATTTTTCAGCAGTTCCTCCTTTGTGTATATCATTCCTTTATTTGGGCACCCCACCCCCAATTTTCCAAACTTTTAGGATCAATGTCTCCTGTTTTCTATCAGATTGAGAAGTTCGTATAGACTCTCAATTTCAGATCTTGAAGTCGAAAAGCTCAAGGCCAATACTCCTCCTGGAGCTCTTATCAAGTAAATTTCCACTGCCTCGTTCAGGTGCGCCAGAACTCTGGGCAGTAGGAATGGAGAGGAGAACACCCATGCCAGCTGATAATTCCATAGTCTGTTGAATACATTTATATAATTTGTTAATCGATCTCTGGAATCCATCGATATGTAATTTTGAAATACAGCAGTCTCTCGTGATGCATTACATTAATCAAAATTCTTTTAATCTAAATGCACTTTCTAAGCAGAAACAAGAAATCCCAGATCAACAAAGTTTAGCTGTTGCTAATCACTCAAAAAAGAGGAACTGTTTCTTCTGTGGTGGAAACGTTCATCGTAGAATGAAGTGTCCGGCCCATAACGCTAACTGTCAACTTTGTTCTAAGCTAGATCACTTTGCTAATGTGTACCGTAGCAACAAGAAAACATTTAATAATGTTTTAAATGAAGATGCATCTCTAGAAGTTGCTACGATTTCAGCAGCCTCGCTCTATAGGCTACTGTCGCTCTGAAACAATGGGCCGCATTTCCCATGCGGTCGGCTATATTTTATATTACAATTACCTAAAATCAATATCAAAATAAGAAAAATACGTTGTCATATTAATACTTAACAAAATGATGTCCCGTAAGAAAAAAAAATATGTTTTTTTTAAAGGTAAATATACATTTTTTGGCTTTTTAAAGGCATAACATATATACTCGTATACTTAAAAAGATATCGTGAAAAAAGTTTTTTTTTTTTTATTCGGCTTCGCACGTGTGGACAGCGCGGGCCTCTACATATAGGTATAAAAAAATATTCAAAACTATTTGAATATCATTTAACTTGCATGCAGGAATTTCCCTATTTTATTACAAGCTGACAATCCTTTTGTTGGCGCACAAATATAGATGACGTTAGTGTCAGGTAGTCTAAAACTACATAAATGTTTCACAGAGATTGAATCTAGCGATCTCGTGGGATTACTTATCAGGGCACTCTGTAAAAATCCTCAGGGTAGGGAATTTCCCTATTTTGTAGGTAAAATGTTATAAGCTAAAACTACAAAAGTTATTATTGTAACTACACAGTGATAATACTATACTAATATTTACTCTTGTTTGTAGAAGTGACAAAATAAGAAATATATATTTCAATAACGATCTGGTTCGCGTCCCGAGGTATAATGAGTTTTTTCCTAACTTCAAAATCGGTGACAAGGTTAACAATTTCTTTTGCCTCTCATAGCTCCAAATTTCTCCCAAATAACCTATATTTTTCAATATTATTATATCAATTTAATAATATATACAATAAATGTATTTTCCTTCTCTTTGGGCCTCTAATTTTTTAATTACAAACATATGTATTTTTCAATCAAATGTCTGTTCTATCTTGTATGAGTTAATGGATTCATATAATTTTTAACGTCAAATAATATACAGAACGTAACATATTATTAGTTATAAAATAATCATTGTTCGAATGAATTATAATTTTCAATATTATATAATTCATAAAAATAAATTGTATGGTAACATTGCCATCGAACTGTCACTTTTAGAAAGTTGTCTAGTATCTTACTATAGCGCGATTATTTCCTTTTGATACTTTCTTTTGTATGACATTGTAGGGAACAAAATAAGAAGAAAGATCAATGTGTGCTGTTTCAACTATGTTTTCAACCATCAAATTGCAATGGGTTCCTAACCCGTAGCTGACGTATTTTATATTTATATGAAATAGAAATTGTACAGATTTAAAATATAAGTGAATTAGCTGTGTTTGTTTTTATTAAATATAATTTAATATAGTTCATGATTAAGAAATAATGTCATTCGAGTACTTGCCCGTGGCCGAAGATGAAAACGAAGAACCCATAGAACTTCCAATCGAAGAAGATGGAACGTTGATGCTAACAACAGTGTCTGCGCAATTTCCTGGATGTTGTGGTCTTAAGTATCGGCATCCTGAGACTAAAACATTTAGAGGTATCAGATTAAGAGATGGCAGATTGTATCCTCCTCCAGAAGGTTGGGGCAATTACTTATACATCTGTAGCTTTCCAAAGGAAAATAAACGAAAATCGGGTGAAAGTTCAGAAACTTCTTCGATAAAAAGTAAACGAAATGATAATCTGTGCTCTGATTTAATAGTTTTGGGCTTGCCATGGAAAGCTACAGAGCAAACAGTACGTGAATACTTTGAGAAATTTGGAGAAGTTTTAATGGCACAATTAAAACGTGATCCTAAAACGGGCATGTCAAAAGGTTTTGCGTTTATACGTTTTTCGTCTTACACATCTCAAATGAGAGTATTAGCGCAGAGACATATGATTGATGGTCGCTGGTGTGATGTGCGGATACCTAATTCTAAAGAAGGTTCAGTAACCTCAATGCCTTGTAAGGTTTTTGTTGGCCGTTGCACTGAAGATCTAACAGCTAATGATTTGAGAGAATATTTCTCACAATTTGGTGAAGTAACAGATGTTTTTATTCCAAAACCCTTTAGAGCATTCAGTTTCATTACATTTTTGGATCCTGAAGTCGCACAAAGTCTATGTGGTCAAGACCATATTATAAAAGGGGTATCTGTTAATGTGTCAAATGCATCACCAAAACAAAATAAAAGTGGCTCAAACCAACGAAACTTACCAAGTAGAAATTACGATGAGGGTCACCCACATAATGCCTCAAATAATAACTCTTGGAGTAGCCGTAATATGGACATGGTGAACATGCAAGCTTTAGGTCTATCAGGACAACACGGTCAGACCGCTGTAGCTGGAGGTGGAGGTCAAGGACAAGGGGGCAGTATGCCACTTGGTATGGGAGGTTTGCCAGTTAATCAAGCATTAGTAGCCGCTGCATTGAATCAAGCGGCTGGTTGGGGCTTAATCAACAATATACCTTCTGGAGGCTCAGAGCAAGGTGCTTTTGCAGGACCAGCATCTTCAGCTCCGCCTGCTCCGCCCAATTTTCTGTCATGGATGCAACAAGGTAATTCTGCACAGGGACCTTCTAGTCAGTGGGGACAGAGACATCAATCCCAAGGCCACTCCGTTTGATCCAGTGTCTGATTTGATAAGCTCACAATAATCTCTGTGATTGTAGCAAGAATTAGATAATTATAATTTGTCATTATCTACAAAACAAATGGGTTGTTCTGTCGGTGAAGAGTGGTTTGCTAATGATGTTATTAATTTATTATGGAATTGCTTGTGTTTTTGTTGTTTTCTTGAAACTATTACTGTTAAAACTACATAGGTAAAGCGTTGGATACATTTAAAGCTGTAGGTCTTTGTTTGGATTATCAAGTAATTGTTTGTGTGCTTTTTTAATTTCAAGTGATTTTAATTTTAATGATGTTTAACCCACTAACAAAATCTAAAAACTTGCAACAAAGTAACGAATTACAAATATTTAACTTGAGTGAAATCCATTTAGACATTTATAAACAATATTAGAAATATCTACCTATTGCATAACAATGAAATAGATTGATTTAATATTTCTTCTTTTTTTGTATTGTCCAAATACCATTGGTTGCGGGGTTCACTGCATTATAACATTGTCCTTTCATGTCTTGTAATATGAATCATTATGAAAGATATAGGTCTTTGAAAAAAATATATGGTTTGGGACGATTCTGTTAAAACTTAAAAATTACTAAACAATATTGTTTATCAAAATTTGTTGCTAATTTTTTATGTTAAGTCCCATTCACATTGTCGACTTATAATATGAGGTATATGAGCTTGTTTAATTCTACATATTATAAATACATTGGTGTTGTCATATTTTCTTACCCAACATTTTATATTTCCCAAAAATAAGTTGTACCTATCATAGATTAAGTGTACTGTGCTTTGTACATTAATAGATATATGTTTTTACAACAGACTGTTGAAGGTTCATACTTGTATAGTAAATGATAGAGCTCTATTGATTGTTATCATTGTTTATCAAATAATGTTGATTATTATAAATTTATTATGTGTGTTTCCTCAGGATATGTGCAAATTGAGGGTAAATGTCTATTTTTGACTAAATAAATGGCTAGATATTTTTGTGACTATGCAATGTGGAATTGTTCAAAGAATGGGTACCTAGCTGTAGATATATTGAATCCACTGGCATTGTGTAAAAAGTGCACGTAATTGTAGAACAGATCTAAATGATATTGGTACAAATTTTAAGACTGTAAATAATTTTCCATAAATTATATAAATGAAATAGATTATATGAAATATGATATAAATATATATTTACAACATGGTGCAAGAAAAAAATTAACAATAGTGAATCTTGAGGCAAAAAAAGTAAAGAATTGGTATTTAAAAAATAATTAAAATGAACAATAATCATTTTAACATCCATTGGGATTGTATGTTTGCAAGTATAAAGTATTTAGTATAGGTGAAATTTTGATGTAAAAATATTTGTTTTTACATGCAATGAAAATGATCGATTGTAATACATTTTGACTGGGGTTGAAGTTTGATGGAATAATGAAACTTACCTTAAAACTACTGCACTAGTAATTTTATAATTGACTAATTACTTGGTCAGTGGATTTATAGTTTTTAAAAATTAAGAATTCTGTTTCCTTAACTATTATTATTCATTTAACTTTGTTTAAGATGCAGTTATATATTGTCTACACTTACCTATCAACCAATTAAATCAACAAATTATATATAGTTTATCTAATCAACCACAAATATGGGTACCTATTCGTTTATTATATTTATATTTAAAATTGTATCATTAGCTTTGTTTTTTTTTATTTATAATTTTTTGATTGATTTGTTTTTATAGATTTTTGTTTTATTAACTTATTTAAAATGGACCAAAATGGTTCTTATTAGTGCCTGTTATAAAAATAGTATTTAATGTCTGGAAAAAAATATAATTTTTGTAAGCTAAAATGTCAATTTGATTATTAGAATAGAATAAAATCATGAAATGGTAATTCGAGACAGTGTATGTATTGGTACCTAACCAATATCACCAATCAATCGATAATTTAACCTTTTTAATTAAATTGAAAAAGTGCAATATGTGCTCTATGTAAATAATTGCCTTAAAATATCTAAAGCTACAGTGCTATTACAAACATATTTTATAAACGTTGACCACTCATCTTCATGTGTGTGCTTAGTCATGGTTTACATTGTATCATTATTATTACAATCTCATTGACTTCAATAGGATCAAACAAACACGGTGCTAAATGTCGATAACATACAAATTTTTGTTTAATTTTATAATAAGTATATCATTTATAGAAGGCATTTGGCTACTTCTTAAATTTTAAACTGTTTAAAATAAAATTTACCTAAATAGAATAAAAAAAGATAAGCATCTGTTTCTTTTCTTTTTAAATTTATGCATTAAAGTAAATCCACACGTCAAATTTTTTTTAAAAATTGTATATATTATTTAAATAATAATTCTAATGTAAAACAAATACCAAATCAAGTTTTTCCAAAAATTGTATTTATAGTAATTATTATCTACAGAAAAAACGTCAAAGCATCTGCGATATTATTCAATTATATAGAAAATTCAAATATGTTAAGTGACCTATAAAATACTTATCCACGTAGAGTTTAAACAGAACGACAAGAATAGCCAACCTGTCTTTAAGAGAATATACATGTAGTCGATATACATATATTTATATAATACGAAAACGAAATATAAATTTTATTTTATTTATAAGTGTAATACAATACGTGTTCACTCTATTATTATTTTGAATTTTTGATATGTATAATTATTGCTCTTTCTAATTCTTTAATTATTTTAGTAAATCTATCATCCTTTACAATCTGTAGAAACATTATAATGGATTATGTATTTAATTAATTTGTATACTATAGATGTTAACATAGGTATTGCTGCTTCTCCTTTTAGCTTTTACTTTTAACTTTGTCTACACACCAGTTTCATTGATTCTATTGAATTTGTTTTTGTGTCTGCGTTGATTTAATAAAGTACTTAAAACACGATGGCATGGTATGGCATGATTTCACATGAAATTCTCTCTACATATGATTATATATTCTACCTACACACGTTTAAGCAGGTGAGGAAATTATAATTGAACACTTGATTTCACACGCATTAAATTTCAGTATGTTAAGAACAGTTAACCGTTATGGTTAGAAATAAATATATGTTGTAGCGTAACGTTTTATAGCCTATAAACTTCGATAATGAATAGACGATCAAAAGCAAAATGATTTTTTTGAATCGAATCCACTGTTTCTGGCAAATAAGATATTAACATTTTAACAAATTAGAAACAAATAAGATTTTCAGTACTATATATATATGGTATAATTTAGATGAATATAAAATTATTAAGTTCTAGTATAGAGACTCGCCTTTGCACAAAAAGCAAAAAAGGATTGTTGATCTAATCGCTACATAACATCACAGGATCATCCGCCAGGGTAATCTGAATATTGCCTAAAAATTTATCAAAATCCCCTAGCTCTTTTGGAGTCCATAGAGTTTATCACATATATATAATGATATACAAAGATCATTTTTTGAAAATAGTAAGGGGTTAGTTCCGGCAGTTTTTTTAATACATTTTTATATATTTGATAATAAATAATAGTTAATTATAAACTTTTAAATTCAGCTATAATATTTAATTTAGACATCTATCTAGGTAGATCTTTTCGGTATTCAGATAAATAGCACTTTTAATAATGCTGCCACTAAATGGCTTTCCCCTTAAAAAAGGACAAAACCGCCTTGTTACTTATCATAACTTCCTATTCCAGTACATTAGTTATCCAACATAAAAAAGTTACAAAACGAAAACAAAGTTTTATAATATTAAAAATGTGACCAATTCGTAATATGCCTCTATCGCTCTAGCCCCGTTCAAAATAGATGGAATTTGGCACTTAATGATTTTTATGCATTAATACTATTTTAACGTCTAATAAGATCATATACTAAGTTTCGTCTTTACTTAACTGTTTTCTTGCTAAATAATAAAAAAAAACATTAAGGCGTAAAATTTGTGCTTTTACGTCTCCAGCGGTGCGGGATGAGCAGCCTCTCCCCCTTAACGTAACAGACATCCATGCCTGCACTTCGTTACAGCAGCCTCCACGCTTCCGGAATTACAAAAACTCTGTAGGGGTAGAATAGACGAGTACCAGGTGGGGTCGGGGTAAGCCGATTCGCTTTTAATTTCCAAATAACAATATATTATATTTTTAAATAATTAAAAAAACAATTTCTAATGTTAGATATTTCCTTTTTTTTATTTTGTAACATGGTTACCCTAATATATAATATATAAATGGTCTAAACATCAATCAGGCAGTTTATTAAATACTGTGATAGGCAGTATGGCTGCATATTGTTCAGGCCACTAGTTGAGGCTAGTCTGTTAATTGAACGGCTAGTTGTCTACGATATTAACATACTTATTTCCAACTAGCTGTGCCCGCGACTTCGTTCGCGTGGATTACAGAATGCTTGGTATGTCTCCTGCAAATCAAGGTTATAATAGTCTGCGGTGCTGCTCAAGAAAGAAGCTTTTTACTTTGGATCTGGGAACTTTCTGGTTGTTTTTATAAGCAGTCACTAACTCAGATATGGTATTCCTCCACGGTTTTCGCTATAAATGTTGAAGAAAAGTTGTTTTGTGCTAGTCTTTAAGATTTTGACTGCAAAACAGTAAGTTCCCACTAAGTTTCTTCTTGTATTATATATCGGGTGACTTTTTTTAACTGGGCTTTGATATTTATATGGCCAAATCCGGAACTATAAGGAATCGCGAAAGATACTTAAAGGAGTTTCGTGTCAAATTTTGAAAAATCTAAAACTGGATCATATTTTTTTTGATTTCATGATTCTCCTTGCCAGGAATAGAACCCACTAATTTTGAAAAAAAAAAATACACTCTGTATTATTACACCACCAATAAACTTGTAAAGATCAACTTTTGGAAAGTAATAAAAAGTGACAAATTAAAGGAAAAGATTTTTTTACAAAACAACATTAAATATATACACTAATTAGAAGTTAAGTATTCGATTCTACATAGACATAATCAAATATGTGGGTTACATCATGGGTTCCCGTAAGTTTAGAAAAAAAATCTGCATTACTTCGAACGATTTGTTTATATCGCATCAAAATGCTGGTCACCTACTAAAGTAAGGACGACTGTTAACAATACAATCGAAAATATATAAAAAAATCAGCCAAGTGCGTGTCGGGCCACGCACAATGTAGGGTTCCGTAGTTGTCAGAATTGTCAAGATCGGTCAAGCAATCTTCGAGTGCCTATTTTCGTAAAAAAGTTTACGACGAACTGGGAATTTCCTTTTTTAAGTCAGTTTATACAATATACGTACTTACAATTTTAAACCTTTTATTATTATAACATTATTTTTAATTTATCTTTATATTTCAAGACTAAAATATTTTTAATGTAAAATGAATGTTTGAATATGAATTATACTAACGATTTTGAACCTTATATGTTCGTCGATTATTTATTATTCTAACACTTGTAAAATATACTTAGCGCCGATAATTTTCCTTCCTGATTAGCGCCTATGAAATCTATGGAGATTTGGTTGAAAACTTCATAAGCGCGATTCAGAATCACTCGCGACATGTTTTAGTGATACATTGTTTATACCTTATTTTATATTTTATTTTAATTTAAACTTATTAAATATTTATTTATTTATTCATTTAAATTCATATATTAATTTAAAATTATTAATATTTACATAATGTGATGCTTTAAAAAGTGAAATATTTATTTTTACTTAGATCATCCATAACTCGATAACCATAAGAACCCACATAGCCGTGATAATATTCCTTTTGAATTCATTATATGTACCACTATTGTGAATTTTTTCATATTTTTAGACGCAGCAGTTTAGTGGCTAGAGGGGGGGGACACTTGACTCTAAGAAAAATTGACACTTCAAAGCTTAATATTTCGGAAACAGTTCGTCGTTCGGAAAAATGGTTTTCCCACACCTATAACATTTTTAAAAGACCTATCTAACGATACCCCACAACATGGGATAAATGAGAAAAAAAATTTTTGGTCTCTCTTAACACATAGGGAAGACACCCTGAAAAAAAAATATTTTTAAGATTTTATTGTACGACTTTCTCGGCGTAATTCATATGTATACTCATACCGAATTACAGCTTTCTGGTATTAAGGGTTTCGGAGCAAAGCCGCGGACAGACAGACAGACAGACAGACGGACAGACAGACAGACAGACAGACGGACATGGCGAAACTATAAGGGTTCCGTTTTTTACTACGGAACCCTAATGAATAACTCACAGTAACTTCTTTTATGTTTGTCTATTTTTTCTATGTGAGTTGTACAAAGTTGATAGAATGTGACGTTTGTTTTGGTCCTGGTTACCTATTCCGTTACCTAGGTATGTTTAGATAATTCTGAAAAAGATGAATGAATTTATTGAAAATCTACATTTCACTGGACTCGGCTATGGTACTCACCCGCTATTAGCGTTAAAACATCCCGTTATAATTTTAAAATTTCACTTTTAGGTATAATTGTTTTTTTAAAGAATTGCTAAAGATTTAATTAATGTAAGAATTTGATAGAATTTTGTAAAAAAAATAGTCTTTTCTTTTTGTTGCAGTTAACTGTATACTATTACCTCCCTGAAGTTGATCCTTATAATATGTGACAGTATCAGATGATGCAATCATACAGAATGTTAATTTTTCTCAAAATCAACGTGTTTCAACGTCGTTTCTGGCTAGGAGAACTTATTTTTCAAAAAACTAATGATATAGTTTTAGTTTTTATTAAAATCGGCTCTGTTACTCCTTTAATTATTTTTCGCTATTGCTTATAGTTTCGGATTTGCTCTATCATATCCAGTAAAAAAATTACTCAGTAAATTTATTATTTTTCAAAATTATTATTATTTATTAACTTTCCTATTTGAATCAAATATTATTCACTATTTCATTAGTTTCAATTTTGTTCCACATTGATGTTGACAGATAGACAGACAAAAATTTTAAAATTGGGAATTTTGTTGTAAGTACCGTGTATACTTTCATATGCAAATGCGTATGCATATGAAAGTATAAAGTATTTAAAATTACAAACAGACACATTAATTTTATTTACTTGTATACCTTCCCTTCTTAAATATGAAATTGTTTACTATTTTATTGGTTTCTCCAATATTTTGTTATCGCGTAATTCTCTTTTTTAATTATTGATTTAAATACATATATTTTTTAATAAAAGTAGCCTAAGTTAATCCTTATAATATTAGCTATAGGAGCTGCTGTAATGTTTTTAAGAACTTCTAAGACTTAGTGATATTTTGTGATATATTTCTTCCATTCCCACTCCCTTCTCTGGGTCTCACGTGATTAGTGGACATCCTCTATCTGCGAGTGAAAGTCTCATCAAATTTGATTCAGCTGTTTCAGAGATTAGTCGTAAAAAACAGACTGACAGTACTTGATGTAAGTACTTTCGTGCATTTAGTGAAAATCACAAAATAATGTTCGACGTGATCCCATAAATAGACATATCTTTTTTAGCTGGCACAAACGCACAGATAAACAGACAAACAGATAAAAATTCTAACAATTATTGTTTCGGGTTCTATTGCGTAGGTAAAGACCCCCAATATTTTTTTTTTTCATATATCTTGCATGTACAGACAGCGACCCGTTAGAATTTTTTTTCATATTTATAGAATGAAAAAAAAAAACTTAAATAGAAGTAAGCCCAAGTCACTCCTTATAACATTTACTAACTGCGAGTAAAAGTACCATCAAAACCGGTTCAGCCGTTTCAGAGATTCGTCGGAACAAACAGACAGACTGACAGACAAAAAATTTAAAAATGTATTTTTTGATGTATGTACTGTATATACTTTCATGCATTTAGTGATAAGCAGAAAAAAATGTTCAAGGTGATTCGTTAAATTGACATAACTTTTTTATTTATGGACCGATTGACATAAAACAATGCCTAAATGTTAAGTGAAGCTTACTACAATATATTAGTGAAAACCGCATCTAAATCGGATAAGCCGTTTCTGAGATTAGCGTGCACAAACGCACAGATAAACAGACAAACAGACAAACAGACAAACAGACAAACAGACAAACAGATAAGAATTCTAAAAATCATAGATTTGGGTTCTATTGCGTTGGTAAAGGCCCCCAATAATGTTTTTTTTCAAATATCTTCCATGTACAGACAGCGACCCTCTAGAATTTTATTATTAGTATAGTTTTTTTAAAGAATTGCTAAAGATTTAATTAATGTAAGAATTTGATAGAATTTTGTAAAAAAAATAGTCTTTTCTTTTTGTTGCAGTTAACTGTATACTATTACCTCCCTGAAGTTGATCCTTATAATATGTGACAGTATCAGATGATGCAATCATACAGAATGTTAATTTTTCTCAAAATCAACGTGTTTCAACGTCGTTTCTGGCTAGGAGAACTTATTTTTCAAAAAACTAATGATATAGTTTTAGTTTTTATTAAAATCGGCTCTGTTACTCCTTTAATTATTTTTCGCTATTGCTTATAGTTTCGGATTTGCTCTATCATATCCAGTAAAAAAATTACTCAGTAAATTTATTATTTTTCAAAATTATTATTATTTATTAACTTTCCTATTTGAATCAAATATTATTCACTATTTCATTAGTTTCAATTTTGTTCCACATTGATGTTGACAGATAGACAGACAAAAATTTTAAAATTGGGAATTTTGTTGTAAGTACCGTGTATACTTTCATATGCAAA
Source organism: Hypolimnas misippus (assembly GCA_037950945.1). Lineage (NCBI taxonomy): Eukaryota > Metazoa > Arthropoda > Insecta > Lepidoptera > Nymphalidae > Hypolimnas > Hypolimnas misippus. Next base: position 8,332,496 of record JBBEEQ010000024.1, read on the forward strand.
TGCGTATGCATATGAAAGTATAAAGTATTTAAAATTACAAACAGACACATTAATTTTATTTACTTGTATACCTTCCCTTCTTAAATATGAAATTGTTTACTATTTTATTGGTTTCTCCAATATTTTGTTATCGCGTAATTCTCTTTTTTAATTATTGATTTAAATACATATATTTTTTAATAAAAGTAGCCTAAGTTAATCCTTATAATATTAGCTATAGGAGCTGCTGTAATGTTTTTAAGAACTTCTAAGACTTAGTGATATTTTGTGATATATTTCTTCCATTCCCACTCCCTTCTCTGGGTCTCACGTGATTAGTGGACATCCTCTATCTGCGAGTGAAAGTCTCATCAAATTTGATTCAGCTGTTTCAGAGATTAGTCGTAAAAAACAGACTGACAGTACTTGATGTAAGTACTTTCGTGCATTTAGTGAAAATCACAAAATAATGTTCGACGTGATCCCATAAATAGACATATCTTTTTTAGCTGGCACAAACGCACAGATAAACAGACAAACAGATAAAAATTCTAACAATTATTGTTTCGGGTTCTATTGCGTAGGTAAAGACCCCCAATATTTTTTTTTTCATATATCTTGCATGTACAGACAGCGACCCGTTAGAATTTTTTTTCATATTTATAGAATGAAAAAAAAAAACTTAAATAGAAGTAAGCCCAAGTCACTCCTTATAACATTTACTAACTGCGAGTAAAAGTACCATCAAAACCGGTTCAGCCGTTTCAGAGATTCGTCGGAACAAACAGACAGACTGACAGACAAAAAATTTAAAAATGTATTTTTTGATGTATGTACTGTATATACTTTCATGCATTTAGTGATAAGCAGAAAAAAATGTTCAAGGTGATTCGTTAAATTGACATAACTTTTTTATTTATGGACCGATTGACATAAAACAATGCCTAAATGTTAAGTGAAGCTTACTACAATATATTAGTGAAAACCGCATCTAAATCGGATAAGCCGTTTCTGAGATTAGCGTGCACAAACGCACAGATAAACAGACAAACAGACAAACAGACAAACAGACAAACAGATAAGAATTCTAAAAATCATAGATTTGGGTTCTATTGCGTTGGTAAAGGCCCCCAATAATGTTTTTTTTCAAATATCTTCCATGTACAGACAGCGACCCTCTAGAATTTTATTATTAGTATAGATTATTTTGAATTTAAAACCAAACTACTGAATCCATTTTGATGACAATTAAAAAATAATAATTAAACAAATGAATAAAGTCGTTTCGAGTAATTGGTGAAAAAAAATATTTAGAATAATTTTAAATATTTTTTTTCATAGAAACAATAAGATTAACTACTTATTTCTTATAAGCCCGATATCTTATTGCCAAATACGAATTCTGTTTATACACCTCAGCCGGTGAAAAGCGGACACACAATTCCCATTGTCCTCCTTAGGGTGGATAAACGGAATCATCCTTCTAAACCAACATTAAAAAATGTAAGTCTCGTTTACTCCTCTGTCCATGCGCGAGTTCCGAGTTGGCTCATATTAAGCCTTTTCAATGTTACTAAATTTACTTTATGCATTTTTAAATAGAATATGAACGTCATGTGTTGGTATAAGAAAAATGTCATTTATGCAAAATTATTGTTCCTCTATTTGTATTTGAATATTTTCTTGATATTATAAAACATATTTAGCAGTGAATCAATAATGTAAATTTAAAATGGATCATCAAAGAAAAATAACACCTGGTCCAATGGCCCCATCTAGTATAAAAACAGCTCGAAAAAGTTTTGCAGTGTGTAATACCTATATTAAAGATACGAAATCTCAGAAAGAAATCGTAACCGTTCACACTAGCACTCCTAATGTTGAACATCGCTCGTTTCATAGTGAACAAAATCAAATATATCAAGGAGAAGTTAACGTACTATCAATAATGTGGGATAACCTTTTACTGACTTTAATTACGTATTTCAACAAATCTTATTTTGTAATAATTGTTGTTATAGGGATACTAACAAGGATATTATGTGTTGTAAATATACGGAAGATTTCAAAGAAGTCGCAGCTGGATTCATCGATGGAACAATAAGATTGTTTGATTGCAACACTGGAAATTGCACACATTCTCTAATAGATGATGAGTGCCAGGTTTACCCTGGCCCTGTAACTGCCATTAAACATAGGCCTATTAGCAAGGCACATCCTATAACAAATATGCTTCTGTCAACTTGTAGGTAGACTTATGCAGAAATATTATTAAGAATTGCGCAAAACGTAAATTTCGTTTTTTTTTATTAATAGATGTCAATGGGTGCATAAAATGTTGGAAGTATAAATATGATCAATGCTTATATACAATAAGGGAAAAACGTCAAACTCTAGGTTTGTGTTATCACCCTCGGCATACCAAATTTGTTACTTTTGGAGATGATGCTAAACTTAATATGTATGACGAAGAAGCACAAACACAGGAAAGATCTTTTTACTCCAGGTAATCGGTATAATATCATATTTCATATATAATAGCTATATTATCACTGAAAATCTCTTAAAAAAAAACATTTTAGTCAGCGCAAAAACATACTGGACGGCCATATTTCGAGGATATTTGCATGCGTTTTTAATCCGAAATCACACCACGAATTAATCTCAGGTGGTTGGGACGATACTATAATATGTTGGGATGATAGGCAACCCTATGCGACGCGTTATTTCTCTGGTGTACACATGTGTGGCGAAGGACTAGACTTTGACAAACCAGGCAAACAGGTAAATCTTATTATGATGGCAACTTCATTTAACCTACCATTTTCACGGAAAATTTTAAAGACCTACTATACATATAAATTTTAATTGTAAGTTGACAGAAGTCAAGTTTGTACTTAGTTTCGACTATTATATGTATATATATACTCAGTTACTCTTAAAAATTATCCTAGTATACCTCGATTCACGTAAGTGATGGTTTGAATACTATACAGTCGAGTATACAAGACTTAAAACATTGAACGTCTATATTTATTGAATATTCTTCGTCGTCAAATTGAAACAATTAATTAAGAGACTTTTTTCCATACTTATTTCGTTTATATGACTTGAATTTTTTAAATAATGTTAAATAGGTGATGAAGTTTCAAAATACATCAATATCTCCGAATTTGACATTTTGTGGGTTGACACATTATTTCTTATCAGCATCCATATCAGTAATTATTTAATAATATAAATTAAAGAATTTTGTGTTCTGCGCATAGATCAATATACTTTACGTGAATCGAGATACTAGAATTATTTTCTATAAAAATTAAAGTATTATTTATAAGTTTGCAATCTATAAGTTAAGTGTATTAAGTTGGTATAATATTTGTCACACCTGCTAAGGTCAAAGCTAACATACGCATAGCTAGCGTTCAAAAGGAGTTGTACGTGCGACTGTTGGCGTTTACAAAGAATTCATGCAGTCACTGTGCCAGATCATAGCTAATTCCTAAATAATGTTAGAAGTATAGAATATTCGTAATTACTTTTTAAATACGTACAAAGTACACTGTTTAAAAAGAGCTGTCCTTACAATGTATGCAATTCGTACTGCTGATTGAATTGTGGTTGGGGGGTGAAATATTTAAAATTTGTAAACATTCGTGCATGATATTAATTGAAATTAATTTTTTTGGATCTAAAAAGATAAAAGAGTCATGCAACAAAAAATTATTTATACTTATCTAGCAACATTGGATTAATCGTAAACCTGCAAAAGCGTTGTTTAATTATTAATTGTATAATTTAGTTTTCATTTCCATTCAGTTAATATTTTTCTATGATGATTTAGATTTTAACATGTTCTTGGCAAGATAAAGATAGTATTCAAATATGGGACTATGGATCTTGCAAACTTATTGAAACTATTGTACCGGATAATTACCAATCAAAATTATATTGCGGCAAAATAGTACCACAAAGTAACTTAATTGTATGTGGTGGCTGTGAGCCCAATATATTACGAATCGTAGATATGAATATGCGAATTGTAAGTAGCGAATTATTAGTCAATATTTTAACATTTAGTATTTTTGTTAAACGTATTATATAAATACGGACATTGTACAAATATATTGCGTGAGTATATTTAAATTTAAAATTTCTAATTTTGTTTTTTAATTTCGAGTATGGTAAGTACGTTAGTAACGGTAAATTTTTCTTAAACTAATGAACATCTCGATTCTAGAGTTTAACAAAATGCAGTCAAAAGATGTTTTAAATCACTACTGTTTGCGATTCAAATTTCAATACTTGGATAATTAAAAACAAAATGTTAATTTTTGTTATTAACTTTTAAGTAGAATAAATTCCAACTATACACAAACAGACATCATAAACAACCTATTTAAATTTTAAATTATATAAATCTTGCAAACTAGACAAAATTATAAACTGAGGCCCTGGCATTTAAATAAGTGTATAGATGAAAAATAAAAAAAAAATAATAAAAACAAACTTTTATTTAAAAGCCTATTATTATCTATTATTATCTCTCTCGCCGTGGTGGGCCGCCATAAGAATAGCCCACCACCCACTCCTCCCGTGGTTGCCGTAAGAGCCGGCTAAGGGAAAGACTAAAAGGAGGATGGGCAGCAGCGTCCTCCAACCTGAAAATCATTCATAACTGCGCTCGCCAACCTCCCTACGCGGCTACTGGCAAAACCCCCCTATGGTTTTACAACAAGCGACCAGGCCCCCCATTCCCCGGCAGCTCCGCTATTCCTGGCTCGGGTAGCGGCCACGGTAACGGCGGAGTAGGGGGTGCTAAGAATCCCCGGCAGATGCCCGGCTACCCACCCCGACGACGACTGGCCCTGGTAACACACAACATCCGCACTTTGAGGACAGACGAAAAGATAGTTGAGCTGGAAGAGGAAATGAGTAGGCTGCATTGGGACATTTTCGGATTATCTGAAGTCCGAAGAGAGGGCGAGGACACGCTTTCAACTCGAGCTTTCGAACCGCTTTGCTTGCCTGGAGAATCTTGCGTCGGTTGATGAGATGAAGCTGTCCACACGGCGGGGGTTAAATACTTTAGCCCCGCCGTAAAGATAGACCTCAAAAAATCTCCGACCACACCCTAAACCTTATGGCTGAGCGACGTGTGCTACGGCTGCAGTCTGCCGATGATGCGAAGTCTCATATGCAGCTCAATAGAAAAATTAGGAAGTCCTTGCGACACGACATACGTCTCTTTAATACCAGCCGGATTAAAGAGACCATAGAGCGGAACAAAGGTTCTAAAGTGTTCGCAAGAGACGAGTCTATTGGGTAAAGCCAGTTGACAAAGCTGAAATGGGATGATGGCAGTGTAGCGTCGACGAAAGCAGAGGTCTTAGGGGAGGTCGAGAGGTTCTATGGGCAGCTATACGCTTCGGTCGCTAAACCCGTTGACAGATCGGCAGAAGATCCAAAAGCCATGCTGTCCCGACACTATACCGATGATATCCCGGACGTCAACCTATATGAGATTAGGATGGCCCTGAAACAGCTTAAAAACAACAAGGCGCCGGGTGATGATAGAATCACGGCAGAGCTTCTGAAACGGGTGGAACACCGTTACTTAAAGTCCTTCAGAAGCTCTTTAATTCCACATTGCTCGGGGGCAACACGCCAAAAGCATGGAATAGGGGCGAGGTGGTTCTATTCTTTAAAAAGGGTGATAAAACACTTCTTAAGAACTACAGACCCATCACACTTCTGAGCCATGTTTATAAGCTGTTTGCAAGGGTCATCGCGAATCGTCTCGAACGCAGGTTTGATGACTTCCAGCCATCCGAACAAACCGGTTTCCGAAAAGGCTACAGTACCATAGACCACATCCACACGCTCCGGCAAGTTATACAGAAGACCGAGAAGTGCCACTATGTCTAGCATTTGTGGACTATGAGAAAGCCTTCGATTCGGGCGAAACATGGGCGGTGCTTGAGTCCCTTCAGCGATGCCATATTGACTATCGGTATATCGAAGTGTTGAAACGCCACCATGTCGGTCCGAGTACAGGAGCAGGTCTCGAAGAAGATATCATTAGGAAGAGGCGTGAGACAGAGAGACGTTTTGTCTCCGAAACTGTTTACTACCACTATGGAAGACGCCTTCAAGCTCCTGGAATGGCAAGAATACGGCATCCATATTAACTTCGAGTACATCACTCACCTTCGGTTTGTCGACGACATCGTGGTCATGGCAAAGTCGATGGAGGAACTTGGCATGATGCTCGAAAACCTCAACCGAGTTTCGCAACGGGTGGGCCTTAGTATGAACATGGATAAGACGAAAATCATATCTAACGTCCATGTCGTACCCACCTCGATCTCAATTGCAGGCTCAGTTCTAGAAATTGTTGGCTCGTATGTTTACCTGGGACAAACGATCCAACTAGGTACGTCTAACTTCGAGAAAGAGGTCAATCGCCGAATCCAACTCGGTTGGGCAGCGTTCGGGAAATTCCGAAACGTCTTTTCGTCAAATTACCTCAGTGCGTCAAGACGAAAGTCTTCAACCAATGTGTGTTACCAGTGATGACATAAGGCACTGAAACGTGGTCTCTAACTATGGGTCGCATAGAGAGGCTCAGGGTCGCTCAACGAGCCATGGAGAGGGCTATGCTCGGAATATCTCTACGAGATCGAGTCAGGAATGATTAGATCCGTAGACAGACTAACGTAGTCGACCTAGCCCAGCAGATTGGCAAGTTGAAGTGGCAATGGGTAGGCCACATAGTTCGAAGAACCGATGGCCGATGGGGCAGAAAGGTTCTCGAATGGAGACCACGGACCGGCAAGAGCAGCGTAGGACGTCAACCTACAAGATGGACAGACGACCTTATTAAGGTCGCCGGAAGACGCTGGATGCAGGCCGCGTCGAATAGGTCCCTTAGGACCTAGGGACCTATAGGACTTATAGGAGATCATTCGGGGAGGCCTATGTCCAGCAGTGGACTTCCTACGGCTGAAATGATGATGATGATGATGATGATGATCTATTATTATTTCATGTCATAGAAGAATGTTAATAATAAACTATCTATATACATAAAGACCCGGCTCAGAATGGATGTAGGCCCGGTAGTCGCGGTACAAGAGCTTCTCCTCATAGACATGGCCATATGCCAACAGGTACGTCGAAACCGAAAAAATCTTGCTTCTGCTTGGATAGACTATAAGAAGGCTTATGACTCGGTACCACATTCATGGCTCGTGAGAGTTATTAAGTTGTATAAGGTTGATGCAACTCTATTTTTTGGGTCGACCGAGCCGATAAAGATTAAGCGGGGTATATTTCAGGGTGACAGTTTGAATCCTTTGTGGTTCTGTCTGGCCCTGAATCCTCTTAGTACTTTATTGGAGGATTCAAGGTTAGGCTTTCGCCTCCGTAGAGAGAGTAAACATATATACCTCACCTGCTCTACATGGATGACCTCAAGCTATACGCATCAAAACGATCAGATCTAATCAAACTATTAAAGATAACTGAATCCTTTGGTAGTTGCATAGGTATGGAGTTTGGTGTATGTTATCCACGTAGAAAGAGGTAGGATTGTATCATCTGAGCATATCCATCTCACAAACAATTCGTTTCTCAGATCTCTCAAGGTGGACGAAACCTAAAAATATCTTGGAATGTCAGAGGCGCTAGGTATTGACGGTGTAGCAATGAAACAGCTGGTGAGGGAACGTTTCTTTGGCCGACTGAAGAAAGTTATTAGTAGCTTCTTATCTGGCGGAAATAAGGTGCGTGCCTTTAACAGTTGGGTCATGCCCCTGCTCGTCTACACCTTTGGTATTCTAAGATGGACTCGAGACTGAACTGGATTCCCTGGACCGCCAGGTTCGTAACCTGCTGACAGCATACCGAATGCATCATCCTCGCTCATCTGTGATGAGATTATACATTCCACGAAAACTTGGAGGTTGTGGTTTTTTTAGTGCTAAGAATCTTCACCATCGTGTGGTGTATAATCTCCGAGAATACTTTCTTAATATGAACGGGGATATGCACAAGGATGTTGTAGCAGTTGACAAGGGTTTTACTCCGCTGTCTTTAGGCAAAGAGAACTGGCGTAAACCCCTAGTAATGGACACACTTGATCGTGTGGTCGTATGGAGGAGCAAAAAGCTACATGGAAGATTCTACAAAGCCCTGATGGGGCCGGATGTTGATCAGACAAGCTTTGTATCCTGGCTACAATACGGAAACCTCTTTGGGGAGACCGAAGGTTTTTTATGTGCAATTATGGACGAAGTTATCAAGACGAACAACTACCGGAAGTATATTATAAAAGACGGAACCGTCGATGCATGCCGAGCATGTCATCGTCCTGGCGAGTCACTGAGACATATTATTTACGGTTGTAGTCATCTTGCTAACGGAGAGTATTTGCACAGACACAATCAGGTAGCCAGGATACTCCACCAACAACTTGCTCTTCTTTACGATCTCATAGACTTTGAGGTGCCCTACTATAGGTATAACCCGACTTAGGCCGGTCTGTTATCACTGACAGGTATATTCTAGCTAATAAACCTGATATACTTATAGTGGACCGGTCAGCGCGCCGGGCAATAATTGTTAACATTACTGTTCCACATAACGATAATCTCCTGAAGGCTAAAAAGGAAAAAATTAGTAAGTATTTAGATCTTGCCCACGATATTACAGGCATGTGGAGTGTAGACTCAACAATTATTGTGCCCGTTGTCGTCTCGGTTAACGGCCTATTAGCCAAGAGTTTCGACCAACATCTTCAGAAACTCTTGCTTGGTAGTTGGATCAAGGGCCGAATACAGAAGGCAGTATTACTTGAGAGGGCACGTATAGTGAGGAGGTTCCTCAACTTGGAGCCCTAGCTGCCGGTGGCCTGGCTCACATTCTGCCACCGGTGGACAGCTATTTTTTATATTTCTAAATATATTTTTTTTATATTATGTATACAAAATGTATTTAAAAATGTATAAAATAAGGAAAAAATACAATAAAAGAAATAATAACTATCTCAATGTTTGTACTCGTCGAGGGCTCCAAAAACCCCCAGACTCCAGTACACCAAAATTTTAGATGGATTAGAGAAACTGAGTTTACGATCAGCAACTTATTTATTTTTAGCTTGCACTCGCAGGCTCAGCGAGCATTTGACACTCATTTTTTATGAATGCATTAAAAATAACAAGTTCACCTTATTGGGTATTTCGCCGTGTTGGATTTAGATGTGATGTCACTATATTTTTCGAGTTGTTCTTAGCAAGCCCTTTCATTTGATACCTGTATTGTAGGAAGGCATAAGAAACTTAGTCCACCTACTTGAATGTTCCGCCATGTTTGCTTTTCAGCAAGTCCTTTCATTTTATACCAATATTGAGAGAAAGTATTACAAATACCTAGTCCACCATGTTGGATTTAGTATAATTCCACACACCTAATCATGAATTGTCATCGAATATATGTCTATAATATTTAAAGAGTTGTTGTCCACGATCCGCAGAGAAATTGGTTAACAAAAAAATACATACAGCCGAAAATAGAACATCCTCGTCATTTTTCAAAGTCGGTTAAAAATACAGTTGTTTAATGTAAAAATATTATTTACTAACTTTTGTTTTTGTATCATATGTATTTTCTACTACTATTCAATGCTCATTTTATTATTTGTTGTGTGTGTATTGTTTTAGATTTTATCGTCTGTCTTATTTATTAATTAGTTTAGCCGTAATTAAATGCACTAAAGTTGTATCATGTTTTCATCAAAATTACATTAATTTGCCTTTTTTTTCCTCATAGACAGAATGTTCAATTCGCAATAATCCAAGTGGAGTGTATGGTTTTGACTTTGGAACAATAAGACGAAAACCAAATAAAGTACTAGACACATATAAAAAAATAAGTGACATACAAAACTCGCCACGTGTTGCTTTTGTATCTGGAAAGAGACTGCAAACGGTAGATTTTGGTTAAATCAATGTGAAATACTATGTGATATAATATAAAGGCGTTTCGATAAAAGAATAACAATAAAAAGATTGTTAAAAGTTGTATATCCGTTGTATCGAATTTATTTCCTTTTTTAACATTCTCTACTCACAAACAGCCATTTAATACAATTTTACGTGATAGACAAATACACTGTGATCTCATTTTGTAAATAGTATATAAAACTCTAGAAAGATAAAATATCCAGTTTGGCAAGAATTCATAATAAATAAAACATAATAACTACTACATAGTATTATACACAGGATTCGAACATCTATTATTCGACCGGTTCAAGTTGAGCCTCGTCAAGGGATGGGTTTTCCCATGCTGTAATTGTTTTTTATTTTGAGCTTTCGACATCACAGTTGAAACCACCACATTCGAATAATCGAGAGGCGCGAGGGACACCACGGTGGGCGCGACCGGCGGCCGCTCGCTGCCGGCCGCCGCCCCCGCCGCGCAGAACGAGTTGCGCGCCCGCGCCCGCCCTTCGCCCTCCGCGGTCAACTTGCACTTCTTCGACACGGACTCGTGAGACACCTTGACCCGGCCGGCCTCACCGCCCGATTCGGAGCGCGTTCGGCCCGGTTGATCGTAGCGATCTACGAGTACTCTAACCGACAGATCCTCGGCGGGCTGCACGGCCGGCGCGGGGGGAGACGCGGAAGGGCGCACGCGTGACGACGAACGCCGCGGGGGCTCGGGCTCGGAGCGCGCCTCAAACTCCTTCTTGAGGTTGCTCACGAGGCCGACTGCGGGAGGCGCGGGCGCGGGCGCGGCGCGCGGTAGGTCGCCGTGCGAGGCGGCGGCGAGGCGGCGGCGGCGTGGGCCGGCGCGCAGCCACGTGTCGGCGGGCGCGGAGGCGGACAGGCGCCCCCCCCACGTCGACGCGCCGCGGTCGCGGGCGCTCTCCATTCGCGCGGCGGCATCGGCCAGCTCGAGCATGGCACAGGTTTCGTTGAACTTTCGCTCGTTGGCGGCGATGTCGGGAGGCGGGCGGGCGCGCTCGGCTTGCTCGCGGATGACGCCGAGATCCGGCGCGGCAGGCGCGGGCTCGTCGCGCGGCGGCGGGCGCGCGGCGCGCGTGTCGTAGGAGCCCCACGATGAGTGCCGCGACAGGTCGGGCACCACGGCGCTGTCAAACGAACTCCACGAACTCTGTCTGCTCGGTGGCGGCGCGTCGTCGTCGACGCCCTTTCTCTCCAAGGAGTCTATATTGCGCTCTAACGAATTATACATAGCGTCACTCGTTTTTATTTTCACGTCCATTATACCACTATCACTTTTAACTATATTATCACTATCGATAGCGTTCCTGACGTCCTCGTTCCTCAACCACGGCGACTCCCCGGGATCCCACGTGTGAATTTTATCCGCTTCTAAATCATTCTGAGGGTATTTTTGAACTAAATTTCGCTGTGGTGAATCCTGAGACTTATTACATATATCTAGTGCTACTGCCGTAGAGATTTCCGTCGTTCTGCTATAAGAGATGTCACAGGAATTTCCAAAATTTAGTCTCTGATATCTCCTTGAGTGCTCTCTTCGCTCGCCGGACGCCGCGCTCTCGATCTCGTTCACGATGTGCTTGACGGAGGGAGCGCCCTCCTCCTTGAGGCGGATGATCTGGTTGGGGGACACGCTGTAGCTGCCGCTGGCGCAGGGCATGAGCATGTGGCGCGTCTCGGAGGCCAGGTTCTCGAGCGACACGGAGGTGGGCGGCAGCAGCTCGGACGCCAGCTTGGTGTCGGGCGACCAGGAGCGCGGCCGGCCCGTGTACGAGCCCGTCAGCGCCAGCACCAGCGGCGTTGGATCCATTATTTTATTCTCCATCTTCGAAGCCGATTTGGGAGCCTTTAGATTAGTCTCTGACTTCGACCTCTGTAACTTTTCCTTATTTTTCATTGCGTCGAGGATACCTTGATAAGTCTCGAGTTGGTTAAGGAAATTCGTATTGGGTTTAATACAGCTTCTTTTGGTTTTTACGTGCTTAAGTGCCTTGTCGAAGTTCCAATTGAATGCTTTCATTGCGTAAGCGATTACGACGGAAGCGGACCTACTGATTCCCATTTTACAATGAACAAGAACCTTCGAGCCCTCATTTCTCGCTTTATTTATGTACTTAAAAGTATTATCCCAATGTTTTAGTAGATCAGTCTTTTCGTCATCATAAACTCTAATATTCAGATAATCAAACATACCGGGAAAAAAATTATCTATTTCTCGTGTCACATTGAGTATATGCCTGACCCTGGAAAGAGAAAAAAATCATTTGATTATTTTTTTCTGTATAAGTAACATTTCTAACTTTAGAAAATCTTTTAATTCATACCCATTCCTTTGCAATTCCTCTAAATTACTTGCGTTCCACTCTGATCCAAGATAAACATGGTCGAATATTTCAGTAGGCGCATCCATTTGACCTAATATAGTAAGCATTTCTTGATCAATGAATGACTTAAATTCGGCCAAATCCATGTCGAGCTCGTCTTCTAGGCGGCCTCGAATAGCTTTGCTCGTCACTTCGTCGAGGTCCACGCTCATCATAATTTCTTTTAGCGTACACCTGATCACGCGTTCAGTTTCGTCCCTCTCACGTGGTCTGTTAAAATAGTAACATTTATTAATATCTATATTTTAATAAATGCGCAAACTAAATTTGATATTTGTTGGCGTAGCTAGATAAGGACAGAAATTACTATAGGATAGAACAGCTTAGAAAATGCGATTAAAAATTATTAAATCCAAATAATCAACAAACGTCTAGGCTATAATTGGATGCTGATATGCAATTATGTGTCAACCCACAAACACCACACCTGCTTTTAATCCATTACAGCTTTAATCAAAAAAGAAAAGAAAAAACGGATAAATAATTATTCAAACAAACTTATTAAGAATGGGTTTGACATCTTTAGACGCCATTTTCCCAAATGAAGTTCGTGTGGCTTGACACAGTAATGCATATCAGCGTCCATATCGCTGTTTGTCGTGGTCTGGGTATTTGTTTGTTTTGTATTTTCGGATCCGCAACACAGATCATTTTATTAATGAGGTTCAGCGAGCATGAAACATTGTTATTTTATGTATAATATCATAATTTTATATTTTGCTATCTATAGATAATTTAAAAAATATTTTCTTTATTATTATTTATAATTTTTTGATTTTGCGAATCTGTGTAAGTTATTAATCTAGACGTCACATCATTACGACCCCAGGAAGAGGTCACGTCAATACATTTTTACTTTATATCAAGAATATTCACGTTTCTGAGCAAGTGAACTAGACGGTATAACGGTAAGAGCGAGCGCAAGTGGTTCTAGTAATTAAGAGTATATTCATACATCAATTTTCACGTTTATTGCTTCATAAATTTGCTTATTGTTCTTAACGGTGCTGCCAATTAGATAGTCATTTCCAACTTCAATAAGAATAAAGATGATGATTATCCCGAGAAACAAACATAATTTTTCTCTTTATAATATGAGTGCGCGTTTGTGACCTTTATTACATACTTTGTTGTCAAGATCATACATCATGTAAAGAATATTAAAAAATAATTAAAAATTCACGAGATCATAAATTAGAAAAATTATTTTACTTTACTTTGAATTTTGCACGAAGCTAATATATTTAATTAGCGTATTTGCTAACATCCGATTCCAACCGAGGTCAAGAAATGAGGTCTAGGTACGACTTCATGCGCTCAATATTACAATAAAGTTTTTCATTCAAATGTTAACGAATACTAAACAAATATGCTACACCAGCCAACTTTCAAGAAAAGTATACTACTTCCCTCGAGTTTTATCACGAATTATATGTAACAAAACCAACACTTTAGTTTAACTAACATCTCATATCGCATTTTCTATATATAATGATTCAATCAAAGTATATTATACAAATTATAATAGACGTAGATCATGGGTGAATATGTAAATATATCCGAAATAAAATTTTTATCGGGTTTAGGTCAACAATTTAAATTATAATAAAGTAATGGTAAGAAAAAGTATTGGTAAAATTGGTCAAGGGTTAAAGGTTTGAGCAAACGCGACGCGGTTGGTGTCCGATTGTGAACCTTACATATTATGGTTTGGGTTTTTAAGAACACGCGGCGCGGTTGTAAAAGGTAAGGTTCTATATCTAAGACAAATTATTTTACAATGGTTTGTAATTTTTTCAATATTGGTAGTTAAAAGAAATTATATCTCGACATTCCGTATTCACATTTCAGAATCATATGCTAATATCTCCAGTTATGTTTAATTGAGGCAGTTCGAACGAGAGAGTTTAATTGTTAAGTAACTCTTTTTTTAACTCAATTAGTGGTCTTATCTTTACATTAAATATGTTTGCCTTACTTTCAAAATGGTCAAACATTAATTTCTTGATCTGCCATCAATTATGATTGATTGATTGGTTATAAAAATTGCGCATATGTGAGTGGCCCAAAAATACATCATAAATAGAGGAGGAACCTCGATGCTACCATGTGAATAGCGGGTGTCGGGTGCGGAGTACTTGAGGAGATGGCGTTTGTGTTGTAGGGATGTGTGGGGATGTGGATGGGGCATGTGTTGTGGGGGTGCGGATGGGGTCTGTGGTGGAGGGATGTGTGGGGATGTGGATGGGGCATGTGTTGTGGGGGTGCGGATGGGGTCTGTGGTGGAGGGATGTGTGGGGATGTGGATGGGGCATGTGTAGTGGGGTGTGCGCGGCGCACTTGGGCGCGTACTTGAGGCGCAGCGAGTCAGGCGAGGGCGGGCGGCGCGACTCGATGCAGTCCATGGCGTGCCACTCGTTGAGGCAGGAGCGGTCGGAGTCGACGCGGCGCTCGTAGTGCGCGCACCAGGCGTGCGAGGCGCCGCCCGCGAAGTGGTTGAGCGCGCGCGCGTGCGCACTGGCGCGGTGCAGCGTCTGCAGCGCCGACCTGCCCCACACGATACGATAATATTAACACTATAAATAAATGTTAGTAGTTCAAAAAACTATTTAAAAGATAATAAGTTATTACAAATCCAAGTACTACATTTGTAATAAATTTTTAGCATGTGCTCATTTAAGCCTTTACCTATAATTAGGGTAGCCTATAGCATGTTCTTATATCAACGATGTAATATTTATATTTAGATATCGGTTTTTGGCAGTCCAATAAAATAAAATAAAATGCTTCGATCTCAAAATTCTTTATCGAAAATTTCAATAGTGCAGCTACTCTGCTATTCGTTTATGTCGTCGTAGTAGGTTTCAGCTAAAATTCAAATTTGAAAATTAAGGCTTTTAGCCTAAATTTCAGCTAATACAATAGTTTCTCTATTACATATAAGAAAGTTAACCTCTAGCATACGGATTTTCTCCACGGGAAGGGTCGTCTTAAGTGTTTTTTGTTTGCTTATAGAGCCTATTTTTGTCATTTCTACAACAAACGTAAACATACCATTACTAGTAGTGTTTTCACAAGTTTACGAATAAACACTTAAATTGTTTGAAGAAATACATACCACATGGCTTGCACAGACACGGGCTTGAATATATGTTGTTGATTGCAAACACATACGCTAAAACCCCTGTGGACAATCAATCCTTAATTAGTTATTGTTTGAAGCCACGCACGAGATCAGTAAACAACACAAATTGTAATAACATAAGGAGTGTTATCCTGATGTTATTACAATTTGTGTTATTCGAAATCGAAAATGTAATTAACAAATTTAAGTAAAATATTTTTTTAATAAATGAATACTAGGATAATCAATTCAACTTTATTAAAGTTTTAGATTTTAGACGAAAAATAAATGATATAATTATATAAAGTCTATTTTTTTGGTGAAATGGCAAAAGTGTGGAAACATTGTGACCCAGCTTATCGAATGTCTTTAGACTTTACTATATAAATTTTATATGTTAATATTAGTTATCTAATGTATCGTATAAAATCTTAATAGCTTCTTTACTGTCAGCTTAATTAAGAGATTTATTTGTAACGTACTATATACTTAGCCTAAATATTGCTTATAATCACTAAAACTTTAGAAGAAAAATCGTAAAGGTGTTCAGGATTTTACAAATTATTTGCTTACCCATCACCGTCTAATTTAATGGAAGTGTCCGCTAGGACCCGCAGAACAAGCCCAACCGTTGTTCGCTCATTGCAGTCTATCCCGAGTAACGCTGCTTCGTCACCGCGACACACTACTACCAAGTACCGCGTACGACCCGGGTGAGCGCTCTCCAATTTCACCGCCTTATTAATATTAAAAAATAGATACAAATTTAATAATATAAAACCATTTTGTATACAACATTTTATTAAAAAAAATAATCTTGATTCAATGTAATTTAAGAATGATCTTTAAAATATATTCTTCTGCAACCTAATTTGATCCTTCTTATTCAATATTTAATGGAAAATATCTAAAAGAAAATTAAAATTACCATTTTGAGCGTCTCCTCCGGGCGCACCAAATAAAACATGGACTGTAAGTGATGATGAATGTCCGGCTGAGGATGCGCGCGCGCTGGCGACCGGCGCTGGTCGGCGCACCCGTGCTCCGCGCCGCCCAACACCAACGCGGCACCTTTATTTGCGAAGTAGCATTCATTGAGACTATAACAAAAATATTTCATATTAAGAGGACTACAACGGACTAAACCTTTCGAATAATAACCTGAGCGTTGGTAATTCTAGGACATCTTTGATAATTATATAGAACCCGTGGACGGGAGCCCTATCAAATAAAATAAGCAAGCAATTTTCAATTTGATTAGTTACAAGTAATGACAAATTAAAAAAATACTTTAAACTATTAGAGATAGATATGTTTAAATCAAAAGTGAATATGATCGCTGCATTTTAAAAAGTTTTACGATCTTATTTTTTTTAATAAAAATTGCCATTTTTTTTTTGTATAGTAAATAATAATAAATAAAAGCAATAAATCCTGCTAATTATGTTAATTCCAAAGGGCATCCTTTTTATCTTTCCATGCCTATTTCCACTATCACGTCGTCTCTAAATAGATGTAGTTTCGATAGACTCTCGACAAGCGTCAATAATAGCACAATAGCAGCTGCTTTATAGAAGAAGCCGAGAAGGACTGTT
This sequence comes from Hypolimnas misippus, assembly GCA_037950945.1. Classification (NCBI taxonomy): domain Eukaryota; kingdom Metazoa; phylum Arthropoda; class Insecta; order Lepidoptera; family Nymphalidae; genus Hypolimnas; species Hypolimnas misippus. The sequence goes on from JBBEEQ010000024.1 coordinate 8,349,609, forward strand.
TATTTTGGGCTTTAAATTAATTTAATCCTATGAGCGCTTATTCTATAACGGAACAAAATATACCGTGATATCGTACCTGTCATGCATTTATCGCGAATGGGTGTAGATAAAGTATTCGACAATAGTACTTGTATATAAAACAGCATTTTCGTGAAATGATCATTTAGTAGTTGATAACAACTGCCACATTTTTAAATAGCAATAATATTAATCTTCCTATGAGTAAATTATTCTTTAATGTTCATATTTTTGTTTAGTGGTTGATGTACATATTTTAATGTGACTCTAATAAAAAATGATTTTAATTTCTTTTCCGCTCATATGTTGCTCAAGTTCCACGCGGTAAAATTGCCCTTAACATATTGTACAACAATTCAATAATTTAAAATTATGGACTCATGGTATGTTATGTTTTCACCCGGCTTCAATAATTAGAAGTGAATAAGAGTTTATTTTTCGCGGAAGCGAGTCCATTTCGAGTCATGGACGTCAGTGGAAAATATTTTCAAAGGAGGGACCAATTCGGCTCTCAAAACAAATAAACGTATAAAAACAGTACCAAATGCTATAAATGAAATGTTTGCAAAAAAAACATAATTATTGAAGAAGTATTAGTATTTAGGTATATGAATTTTAATTTTATTGTTCAGGAAGTAAAAAAAAAAACAATGTAAGTAATTTTTCAGGAACGAAGCAACAATACTCGACCACGTGTTGTGTTTTAAGACTTTAATCCTGTACTAGACAAAACCAGTATTACGAGATTCGTCCTCTTCTAATGTAAAAAATGGACTCCGAGTATTGTCACCTTAATTAAAGCAAGCTAAAATAAAAATTTCTGGAAAAAATATTCGCATGCCGTAGAGTTCACGTCAATTGTCCGGTCTGGTCGATTGTCTGATTATAATTAAACCTACTTATTATTACTAGTCGCAACGAGTTGTCCTTCGATTGAGTCGCGCGAGGTATAAGTTATTATTTGACCGTAATCACTTTTTTTAAATAATGCAACCGCGAAATGTATGAATGACGCCATTTTTAGTAAAGTTGCGGCAATCATTCTTGGCGCGGCGTTTACCTTCCTTTCACCGGAGTGCAGCGCGCGAGCAGACGGAGCTCGCTCGGCACCGGGCGAGAGGAGACGCGCTGGCTGGCCCTTGAGCCGTGGGTTTGTCTCATTATGCACGATATAGCGGTTACTTATCGCAAACTTAAAAAATTAATTTAAAAATACTTGGCTATATAAGTCTAGACAATTATTTACCTATGTAAGTTAATTCATTTTATAAGTTATATGAAACAATTTATAGAATACTGACGAGAACTTAGAAAATGTAATAACACTTTTTAAAATTAATTAAAACATATTTTTATAACTTGAATAATTACGTTTAAAACAAATATATAAATATTAGCTATTATCATAACTATTTGAAGGTTGAATCATAAAATGGAGAACGATCGCTCGAAACTTAATATAGTTCGATAAAAGGACTTCGCGTTTTTCAGAGACAATATCTGCGTACTAGAATAATGTTTGAAAACAATAATAACAAAATTTTAAGTGCTTATCGAGTAGCAGCAAATTTTACGTTGTCACTTCCATTACAGAAGCAAGGGCGGTTGATCTCAAGGTTCGTTAAAAATAGAGCGGCGGCGCGATGCCAAAGCCGCGTTGCCCGCTTATAGTTGCGCGTATATTAAATCGCCGCATCTGCAGCCCGTTTCTTCATAACGCTTTACCCAATTTAGGGCAGCGCGCGTCTCCGCCATGTGGCGTGACGTCGCGGCGCGTCAAAACAATACAACTAACAACTCGTACCAAATGTAACAATTATTGAATGATAAAAACTTTCAAGTATACCATAAACAACGCCGCTACACATAAGTATATCATTATAAACAGATAATTTCATACAATATGGTTATTTCTAATTATAATAATATTTCCCAAATACTTAAATAACTGCATAAGACATATCCTTAAATGGCATTTAAGATCATTATCCTTTCAAATTTAACGTTTATAAATATGTACGGGTCCCGTATTTACAATTTTAATGTTATTTTACTTAATTTATGGCTAAGCTTGTAGAAAGACAATAATTTATTACGAGAGTAATCTCGCCTACATTTCTAGTCCTGAAATCAAGATATTCGATATACTGATCGAAATTAGAAAGCTCCAGATAAATTTTAAACAATTTAAAAGGCTTACGGCATCTAATCTTGAATTAATTAGTGTATTTCATCCATTTATTATTTTTTACGACAGGACTATTCATTTAACCCATTAATTATTTTGGCTGTAACGATTCCTTACAAGCATTGTAAGTAGAATATATATTTAATTTTTATAATGTAATTTCAAGTAATAAACTGCCAAATATATATTTTTTAAACTCTTCTCTAAAATCCACCATCATTTACGACAAATAATAAAACAGATAAACTGAAATACGAATACATTTTGAAGGACATTGTTACTAAATTGGTACAAAGGCCATGTCAGAAACTTTAACATAGGTCATGTTTTGCGACAAAAAAAATGTACTACTTTTTATATAAACGTATCGCGGCAAACACATTAAGTAGGTAAATCAATGCCAATCATCTGCATTTATAGGCGTACTTGATATCAATTTTCAAACAGTTGTAACAATTTAGACAATTCTTTCTGAATATGTGTGATCACGTGTGTCATATTTTATATGGGGATATAATTTCTCATTTCCAAAAGTTAATTCATATTAAAAAAATTTAGGATTAAATACATTCAGATACCTATAGCATTCGTCTATTTCACTTAATTTAGGTAGTTAAGATAAGGAACAAAACATAAGGGACTCTTTCTTGGAAGGGCATTATCGTTAAGTAGGAATCTCGTATATTAGTCACACATTAACAGTTAATCGCAAATTGTTTACATTTTGAAACAGTGTACATTTTGTAAAACACTGTTTGTTCTTTTAATAAAAACAAGAACTAAATACCTAAAGGTAAATTAATTACACTTTAGTTTCTTGCGTCTATACTGCTTTATTTATGAAAACTAGCTTTAAATAAATAACAAGAACATGCAGTTACATTCTTTATACGTGAAAAAAAATTGTATACATTAATTTAAATTTATATTTTAATGAACAGACAATACATATGTATCTAATAAAAATTATTATTTCAATATTACCTATAAGCAACCATGTCAGCGACAAGGAATAATGAGAAAAAAAACACAATGTCAAGTATCACTGAATATGGCACTAAACAAAAACTGTGGATCTGTGATCGCAATTTTCCCGACGGATGCGGTTTGTGAAACGGCACACGGACCGCCGAGCACACCTCGGTGCATCATCCGGCGCGTCCCGAGTTACAATACAGCACGCACTAGGCACAGGCAGTTAGCCGTAGCCCGCAGAGCCAACCCGTCGGCGAACGTCACAGCTTCCCTCTGAACCGAGCGCGAACTACCGCGTAAATATAGAAACTCGACACAGAACAGGAACACGAGGCGTTCAAGAACACGCTTTGCCTTTGCTCTACACGCGAACTCTATAATTGCGTTTAGACTAATGCTCGATCCATGATAATAATAAATATGAAAGTACAAGACATACACATATATATATAATAAAATAAATCTGCACTCTAAAGTCTGAACTGAACGTTATTTTGTTTGTGTCTACCTTTTAAAATATTTTTTATACATATTTATATAGAGAAAAAGAATATATATATATATATATATGTCTAGGGTGTCTAATTTTGTTAGGTAAAAAAGAAAAAAAAAATTACAGACTTTGCCATTGAGTCTTAGTTCTATAATAGTAACCAATTTCAGATTTCACAAAATTTGAAGAATATTTGGACGCTGTTAAGCAATACTGTGTCAAGCCACACGGACTTCGTTTTGAGAAAATGGCGTCTAAAGATGTCAAACCTATTCTTAATAAATTAGTTTGAAGACGTACATATATATTCATCTTTTTTTCTATTTTGATAAAATGTATATTGAATCAAAAGCAGATAGATTTATTTAATATGTTATATAATAATAAATTTTTAAATATTTGAGATTATTTTATAAATTGCAAAATATGGAACGCACCTGAAATACGAAACATTGAGTTAAGAAACTTTTTTCCATACTTATTTAGTTTAGATGACTTGAAATTTGTTTGTGTTAATGTTACATAGGTGGCGTAGTATCAAAATACATCAATATCTTAAAATTTGACTTTTAGTGGGTTGACACATTATTGCTTATCAGCATCCATTTAAAGGTTGCACATTTTTGGCCTCTGATGTCACACTAGAGAAATATTGAAAAGTTTCCTAACAGTGTACGTACTTTTTCGATTATCGTGTGTTTTTTGCAGATAATCGAAATTCAAATGGGAACTAAAAAGCTTTGGGTATTAAAAAGTGCATATTTTATATTTAAGAGCTTGTTTTCGTTAAAAAAATACTTTAAGTATTCATTTCTTATTACATGATTAACAAAGAAAGCATGATTTGTCAATATCAAATTACTAGAAGTAAGGAGGAAAGCAAATATATAAAGACGGTAGAGAATATTCGATATGGTATAAAAAGTTGTACATAGACTCCCAAAATTTGTTCATGGAGAAGTCAAGAAATGAAGAAATGAGAAACAAAGCTAACATATAAAATGATTACCTCGTCGTATCTTGTTTTAACTACACACATCAAAATAACTCTAAGCAACACATACTATTTTCAAATAATAATCAATTGTTATATCATTTTTTACCAAGTAGGTAGGTACGCATATAATCTTTTTGATCTAGAGGACATACTGAGTGGTTGTAAAAAAATCAAGTATCACTTGTTTTTTTTATTCACAAATTCAAAAGCGTATGCATTTGTTCGAATTTTTGTCTTCTTTGCTTATTAAAATTTATTATTCTGTATCAATTTTATGATTTTACGATAATTGGAAAAAAGTCGCATCAATAATTTTACGTTGATGCACTGTCATGCATCAACGTAAAATCGGAGTCAAGCGTTTGTGCGAATGGACGGACATAAGACCTTAAAACACCCTCAACGACAATTTACAGCGTTCATGTTACCATTTAGAAAAACGAGTTTAGTTCGACTGTTCTTCGTAATAAATACCCATACCATAATTGTTGAGCCGTTGTGTAGATGCACTTTCTGAACGCACATCAGTCTTTCAATATTTCCAGGGCGACGGTACACTCTTACCCTTCTAGTGCACGTTGGCATGCAGATTTGCACATACTGGTACTTGGCAAGGGAAAACATCCTGGTATTGCCTTGGCCTGCAAAATCGCCAGACCTCAAACCCATCGAGTATGCAGGGGATATGCTCCAGAGACGTGTTTTAAAGGATTTGAATGGAGTGATTACAACCCAACAACTAATAGACTTTATAAAACTTAATTGGGAGCAATAGCCACAGGATAACATTAATAGTCTTATCGATTATATTAATAATCAGTGCCAGCAAATGCACCATAACGGAGGAGGCGACACTTTGTAATAATTTATGCAATTTTTGTACAACCTTTAACCGTTAATTTTAGTTCATTAGGCACCTTACTGTGTACTACATACATACAGTACTTACTCGTAATTATTATTAATTAAGATGATTAAAAAATATACAATTGTTATTTAATATAAAAAAAAGCATTTAAAATAATATAAATAAGTAAATACTAAGGATTTAATGCAAAAACACTTTGTAAAATTGAAATTTATTTACGTTGCTTTGACTCTTTATGTTTTTTAAAACCTTCTCTACTCTACATATTGTGATATAATGAAGACTTTATCGGCTTGTAAGACATCTGGAAAATCTATCATATTTTGCCGCAAAATATCAATTAATTAATTCGACAAGTAGTATTTGTGCAACTTTTTCTACCACATTAAATATTCTTTCCCGTCTTAACTTTTTTTTACGCTGGAGAAATTTTCGAAAATATACCCGATTCCTAAGGGGAGAGATCGGGTTATGTGGAGATTTATACCCACTAAAACCCCTGCAATGGTCTTCCTCAGCACGAAAATGGAGAGGCCTCAGGATCGCTTGCGCATGCGCATCCGCTGCCAATACCGTGCCCATGTAATGTACCCATTGCCACTGCAACTTTGCGATGAGCTGTGTCTGTTACTCCAATTCTTCTACGAAAATACGCCGAGAAAAGCTTCTTTACATCGCACGCTGAGTGACCCAGAATTTTCTTATAAAGACCATAGTAAATCAAATATAAGCGACTAAATAACTACTATGAAAAATGAACTTATATTAATAAAGCAAGTGTAGAAGCGACAGTGCTACCTATAATGTAGGCAACATTATAAGTAGGTAGTATGTAACACTGACGTTAGACCACACTACTGCATTTGTTTCTTAAATACGTCCCCATCAGGCCGGGGGCCTGCACATAATGTATTTATATTAGTGATGTGCCGGATATCAGTATCCGTATCCGCATATACGAGAGAGAGAAGAAAAATCCGTATCCGTTACTTTTTGGCGGTCCTTTTACCTTATTAATAATAAATGTTATTTTAGTTTATTAATTTTCAATAAATAGATGAAATTTTATATATACTTATGCCCAGTGTTATACTAAATTATCAACAACACAAAAGAAAGAATACTTTCTCGTAACATGTCTTGCCTATCACGCATATCAAGTGGCTTCAACTATCGTTTCAAGTAATAAAGTTTAGTTAGTACTATGTTTTTTAATCCGTGTCCGTATCCGATCCGGCACATCACTGATTTTAACACAAATTTTGCACTTGGAAACCCACGGTCACTTGCCGGTATTTGAATCCGCGATCGTCGGTTGATGTCGACGTAATCTAACCACTAGCCCATATTAGAAGTGAAACAGGCTAATAAGCTAAAAGCTGCAATATGCCAAACTGCTGTCAAGGTTTTTGTCATATAAAAAAAAAAAATTTGATGGAATTCATTTCCGAAACCCAATTAAACATTAGCGATTAGGGGAGTATCTATGATAAGAAGCTTTACAATACTAGTGTTACCAAAGGTAGAATTTTTGCAATTCTATCAAGGTTCTTGCGGAGATTTGATTATTTCCCGGACAATTTATTAATATGGCTCGTCTTCAGACTCTTAGGTAATACTTTTCTACTTAAGGATAATAATTTTAAAAATTAATTTTTAAAATTATTATTATATTATAAAATTTAATTAATTTTTAAAATTAATATCTTGAAATTAATTTTAAAATTAATTAGAATTTGTTGTTAACAGTCAAATTATAATAACCCATTGGTAATAGAGTCATCATTTTCTAAGGATTTTGTTAAACAAATTCACTTCATTCATGTGTATTACAGGAATTTGTAAAGGTTAATATGGCTTTTGTCTTAACATAAAGTGAGCCTTACAAACTATTAACTCTTAACATTTTTTTTATTTCCAGTTAATAACTTGATTTATAGAGATTAAAAAAATGCATGAAATGTAAAAATGCATGAAAAGTACCTCTTATGGATGAGTATTATACATTTGAAATATTTTTACATTTCAATTTAAGGCATTAAGCAACAACAGAAGTCAGAATTACTTATATTGTTCAGTACAGAAAAATAAATGATTTATTTATCAGCATATTCATAAAATACTTTTATATGTTATAAATATAACTCTAAGTCAGTGGGCCCTAAAGTTGACAGTCTGTCAAACGCTTTTAAATAATTAACTTATCTCAACTTCCAAATTCATGACCCATCAATGGGTCAATCTTGTACTTTGGAAAATATTGCTCTAAGCTAACTTATCATATAATTTCACTATCAATTATCATAGACATTATGCCGGCACACAAATATTTTTGTTATGTTTCTACAATATATGTCTATACAGACTGACATTATGTCCAAAATCCAAAAATAATTATGTTCCATAGAGCTATTTGACGGAGTTGCCATTTAAACTGTGACAATAAAAACTGACTTTTATGCAAAAACAATATTGAATAAATTATTTTGCTACTAATTTTAAAACTAACTTAGTAAATGATTACACATAAAGGGGTCTAAAATAAAAACTGTTATATTGTGTGGTACTTAAACAGTTACTAGCTGTCCTTTGCGGTTTCACTCGCGTTTATGGTTACTGCTTCGCTCTTATGGGTCAAAGCGTGATGTAATATAGCCTATAATCTTTGTCAATAAATAAAATACCTAATGCAAAAAGAATTTTTCAAATCGAACCAGTAGTTCCTGAGATTAGCGCGTTCAAACAAACATACTCTTCAGCTTCATAATATTAGTATTTTTTTTAATTATTATTATAAAAACGGGTGACAAACGAGCAAATAATACCCCCTGATGTTAAGTTGTTACTATCGCCCATGGACATTTGCAACACCAGGGACGTTGCAGATGCGTTGCCAGCCTTTGACGGAAACACTCGACGCTTGAAAACCCCCAAATTATAGCGCTCTGGGAAAACCTCAGAAGGTAGATCATTTCACAGCCTGCACGTATGCGAGAAAAAAGATTGTGAAGCCTGCACATTGGATACCGATCATGCATCCAAGTGGTGTGGATGATATTGAGATCTGAGGCGAAGATTGCAATGGTAAAAGCGAAACGATGGCACCATGTCAAAAAGTTCATCAGAACGTTCCCCATTGTACAGACGGTAAAAAACACACAGAGAGCCAACGTATCTATGTACATTTAAAGATTCTAAGCCGTCTGTGAGTTTGGGATCGTCGACAATGCAAACTGTCCGGTATAACAATAATACAGCTTCATAATAACCAAAAAACTAAGTTCTCTGGTAAATATATTGCATATTGAATTTTGTCTTAACTTACTTTATACCTAAATATTTTTTTACCTACCTCTTGCTGGCACGATTTCCGACATCCTCTTCACTAACATCAGACAACTTGTCTTCTTCATCCTGTAGTTATAAAAATAAATGTTTCTTATTTGCTTCAAAAAACTAACTTTATTAAAGTTTTTTTGTACAAATTTTCTTACGTAATTATTATACAACTAGCTGTTTCTCCGGGCTTCACTCACATTTACATTTACTACACTGCTTGTTTAAGTTCTAGATGTGATTGTTATATGGCATAGGATATAGATCTTTCTTTAATAACTAGGCTACAGCAAAATAATACCTCCTAAGGTTTATCATTTTGAAGTATTATTTTGCTACTACACCATTCAAATACACAAACAAACCCCTCAGCTTTGTAAATTAGTATAATATAATTAAAATATTGACAATAATGTTTGTTTTAATGATAATAATAGCAGGCTTTCATATAACAATGACAATTATATCCAACTTTACTACTTTACTTTAAGTATGTCTCTTGTTTTGTTAGTTAAATTTAATAAAATTATGTTAAAAAAGCACTTTAAATATTAATAATTTATTTTTGACATTTAAGTATTGCTAAAATATAAGTGAGGTTTTACTAAAATCCACAATTAATTCCACATAAAAGTAAATTCCATATAAAAGAAAAGTTTACAAGGACTCGATTTTATAATTACTTATAACAGTACAGTTGCGACAAGGAAAAAAAAATGACAATATTTAATATAATAATTTGAGATATGTTATTTGTGTGTATGGTATGTGTATGTTAAGGTATGTTGTTGTTTGGTATGAGGAGAGTTAAAAATAATCATTTAAATCTTAGTTTCTCATTCACTGAAGGGCACAGTATGCAAGTAAATATGTGGTTAAGTAGTATAACTTCAGATCTCAATTATTTCAATCATTGATCGTGTTTCATCTATTAGAAGAATTCTATTGTAATAAATATCAATTATAAAATATATATCACTGTAATTTTTTTATTTGACAATAAGTTATTCGTGTTATTATCTCAATCCCGTCTCCTGTTGCTAGTTTGTGTGCTAAATTATTGACCTAACTTTTACATCCGTTATTGTTACTCACCGTTTTCTTTGGTGTTTGCACACTCGGAGTACGTCGAATAGTTACAAGTGCCATACCACATTAGTCCTAACCAATCATTATCGTAGTAATACACAATCACAAACATAAAGTGAATTAATATCGACTTATCATAATACTAATCTAAAGATGAATCACTAAATTTAATGGATAAACGAACACAAGTACACTGTAAACTATAATTATACTCATGACGACAAAATTTTGTTTGAACTTTTTAAGGTGTTAATTGGAAATTTTTATTCTACAACACCGAACACGGAACAACGAAAATACTCACTTGCATTTGCAATGCAATGCAATGGGATAGACACATTTTTTTATCGAATACAGATAAAAGAAACCCAATAGATCAATACAGACTAAAAATATTTTAATTAAACCATTAAATACTTTTCTCTAAATATAAAAATATCTGTCAAATGTACAGAGTTTTTAAAGTCATATTAATGATTTCATTAATATATGAATTTATTAACGTTTTATAAAATATAAGCCTTTTACTTAAGTTTGCCATATACTATTACTTTCTATAAGCTAATCCTTATAAGTGATATTATCAAATAGTGAAATAATAATACAATATGTGTTATTTTGAAGTCAGTGGGTTTGATCCCTTTTTAGGAAAATTCAGTTATTAAGAAACGATTGATACAGTTTTAGTTTTCATTAAAATCCATTTCGAGACTCCTTAACGTATTAGTGTGCATCTTATTGATTAGTTTATCTTATTGATTATATTTTCTTTTTGTGTGCATTCGTAATTATGTAAAATGATTTTGTGTGCAGCAATGTTAATTGTAGTGGTTATCTCGTTCTTAGACCATAATGTTCTCGAACATGAGAAATAGATTGCTTGAGTAAAAAATAATCGGATCGGTGTGTGATATTTTCATGCAGTTTTATTCCTTATGTCATTGCCGTTTTTCGCAATTTTTGACTTTATTGTTTTAACTAACAAAGTAAAAAATTATTTAAATGTTGATTTTTCACAAATGTGTCAACAGTATTATTTTGTTTTGGATAGTGCTGTCATAATGTTGAGTGCAAATAGGTATCGATCAAAATATAATTTATAGTATATGTCTCCAAAAACACACAGCATTCAGATGAAGAAGCAATCCTGTATTCTGGCCTTTTGCTTAGGAATAATCTAAAAATTTACCTTAAATCCTCCTAAAAGTCTTAATTCAGTTACCAGAGGGCGCCTTTCACTTCGAAAAAATGCGGCGCGACAGCGGCGGGCGCTTGTCAATGTCATAGCATTTTGTAATTTGTGCGCGTAGGCAGCAAAAAAGTATTGTTTAAAAACTTAAATTATTTTAAACATTATTTTGTGTTCATTAATAATGCACTTAAATGGTTATTTAGTGCACGTTATACTAGCACAGCATTGTTTTTATATAGTAAGTGATGTAATCGACACATTGTGAGACAAACAAAGTTGAGCAGGATACCGGTGGAAATTTTGTTTCTTGAAGATCAAAATTTTACTCGGGAGCTCACTAATAATCATCAGAATCAGAAAAAAGCTTTTCATCCCTTTCGAAAGAGTATGAGGTCATAAGTCTTTTTTAGAACATAATTGTCCTAAAAGGACTCAAGGACGTAAGTACAGACATGTTCAAACTCGTGTCGACCTAAAGGGGAAGTTTCTCATAGGTCGGTTACTAGTACAATTATTAATTAATATCAACACTGGGTTAAAAAATCATTACAGGAAATCATGTCCATTCATACTGAGTAATTTTTTACGGATTTACAACCAAAAGTAATAATTATCAGACTATCTATCCACAAATATGGTCTAATGTCTATTAGATAGTTTGGAGTTATCAAATACAAAAATCAGCCAAGTGCGTGTCGGGCCACGCACAATGTAGGGTTCCGTAGTTGTCAGAATTGTCAAGATCGGTCAAGCAATCTTCGAGTACCTATTTTCGTAAAAAAGTTTACGACGAACTGGGAATTTCCTTTTTTAAGTCAGTTTATACAATATACGTACTTACAATTTTAAACCTTATATTATTATAAAATTATTTTTAATTTCTCTTTATATTTCGAGACTAAAATATTTTTAATGTAAAATGCACGCTTGAATGTGAATTATACTAACGATTTTGAACTTTATATGTTCGTCGATTATTTATTATTCTAACACTTGTAAAATATACTTAGCGCCGATAATTTTCCTTCCTGATTAGCGCCTATGAAATCTGCTGGGGGGGAAGAGGTTGCCTTGACTCTTGGAATGTGCGATATTGCTGAGCGGGGAACAAGTATATCTCTTACTTCCAAGTAGTAAGTTAGCTTCATTGAACTTCTTATTCATAAGAATTAAGCTTTAAAATTCAAATGATCCCATTAGGGGTTTCACACGCATCTGTAGCTTAGTAGCATAGCGCATTACTGGTGGAGGGGCAGCCACCACCTAGCCTGTTGGGTCCGTTCCAAGTTAGTCATGACGTTTCGGAAACGCCTATGATCTTGGAACTTCTGGGTTATATAGTACCCAGAGATCTTGTTCGTTGTCTAAGTTAGAAACTATACAAGTGAGATATTTGGCTTTTAGTATAATTGCCTGTCAGGACCCATCCAAGTTAGTGTTAAGTTATCTCTGGGGTTCTAGTTAGTAGTTTATTCGTAATTATGAATATATTTCTGAGAGTAAAGACGAGCAATCTTTCCTAGAGAGAGGGAGGGTGCGTACTGCCGATATATAATAATAACTAACTGATCAACGAGCTACCATAGACAAAATACAGTATTATTTACTTTTATGATATATTCCTAACAGTTAGTTACTGGGTTACGGAAACGCCCATAAGCTTGGAACTTCTGGATTACATAAATACCTAGAAATCTTAGTGATTGTCAAGGTTGGAAACCTATACAGGTGAGATATTCTGCTATTAATATAAATGACTCTCAGGACCAATTCAAGTTTGTCAGGTGGTTGCAGAAACAACTATGACCTTAAGACATTTGGATTACATTAATAACAAACAGTGTTATTGGTTTTGTATAATAGACCTGTACAAGAAACAGTAGTACCAAAAAGAGCCTATACAAGAATAAGAATATAAGTGAGATGAACTCAAAAGTAAATTTTAAATATACTCTAGCAGATATGCAAGTATGTAATACTGATCAGTGAATCTTTACAAACAAGATCATGCAGAGTCTATTACAAAGTCGTCAGTTTTTCTTGGAAAAACCAAGAGTTTTAGAAGAGGGATGTCCACAATAGTACCATTAAAGACAAACATTAAAGTATTTGCAGTTATACCTACATAATCAGTAACTGTCAACAGTGGAGCTCAATTTTAACAGGTAAATTGTCAGACTTTTATAATATGTAATTCTGAATTTAAAAAGGTATGTGCAAGTTTGCCTCAAGCATAAATGCCCTTTATATACAGCATTGGTATTTAGTGATTTTTGCATAACACCACATTCTTAATACACAGACTCAAAAGTGGTCTCTCAGCTTATCCTTTTTTAATGTATAAAGCTTAAAGAAACTTTATTTAAAGTTTGAAAGTGGGTTTATTCATTTATTTAGAACATAATCAAGAGAAGTAATTATGTTTAAGCCAAACCAAGCCAACAGGACTAATAATGAAACTTTCAATTTCAATTCAAACAAAATTCTATTCAAATCGATAAACTAATTTATTTAACTGTTGTTTTGTGTTACTACATCAGATATCGCATAAGTAACAGTATCAATTTTACACTTGTGTACTATTTTTAATTGTTATACAGCTATACCTATATTATAAAAAAAATAAGAAAGAAAGAAAAATTAAATCATATAAATGGTACATACGGTTTGACTGGTTAAAATCAACGCCTTGGTAAGGTCATCATTTTGGCAAAATTGGAAAAGAAATCTAAAGTTACTGAATATTCTATTATCTATAATATTCGATGCATAACCTATTACCTATTTTTATTCATCTAGACTTCAAATGCTTACAGTTTAAGAGAAACCTATATTTCTTTAATTTATGAAAGAAATTAAGTTCAATGAAACAATCCATTAAATTCTTAAATAACACTAATAATTAATATTATCAAGTAAGACAAGAGCTACATAACTTTTTATAATAACATACACATAGGGAAATAAAACCTGAATATAATTAAACTAGACTTCACTACAATACATTATTTCATGTATAGATTTTGGTACCAAGAAGTTAGCGTGAGCATTTTTAATATATTATTAATTTCGCAGGAAATCTGTATTTTTCAAAGCAATTTAATTATTGCGTCTATATTAGATAATAATTTTATACTTGGAGATTTGAAATAATATTTTTAATGGAAAACATTTCAAGCATTATTTGTTTACAATTGTGTTCTTTTTCTTTCCCCTGAGGTAAGATAGATGACTAAAGTGAGATAGTTAAAAAAAAGGGATGTTATTTTATTCCCATTATCTGTGAGTTAAAATTGTATAAATAAATACTGTATTATTTATTTGCAATTTATCTAACATCTTATATTCACATAGCATTTTCTGTTGTTCTGTAATTCTAGTCACCAGCAGATAACAAACAAGTCTTCATCTCAATGCTGTGTGTTTTTGGAGACATATAACTGTTTTGCATTACAACAAAACGGATATTATGTGTCGAAGAAAACACACAGCATTGGAACAAGGGGCTTGCTGGTGATGAAGACGCTATGACATTGACAAGCGCCCGCCGCTGTCGCGCCTCATTTCTTCGAAGTGAAAAGCGCCCTCTGGTAACTGAATTAAGACTTTTAGGAGGATTTAAGGTAAATTTTTAAATTATTCCTACGCAAAAGGCCAGATTACAGGATTGCTTCTTCATCTCAATGCGGTGTGTTTTCTTCGACACATAATATCCGTTTTGATGTAATGCAAAACAGTTATATTTTTTATAAAACTAAAAATGCGTTTTTAATAAAGAATATTTTAATTTAATTTTATAAGTAAAGAAAATAATTCCAGTTCTTGTAATTGATGTAACTTTAAGACTCATTCTATTTTAGTTTCTAAATCGCTTTAAAAAAAACTTAAACCTCGAATGTGTTAATTTGACTTTGCTTAACTTGTTTTAGATTCTTACCACGTGTCCTACTTTGGACAGGTGATCTAAAAATAACGTATTAGCTAAAAATTAAATCTAAATTATAGAAATCCATGCAGTAGCTTAATTCCTCAGCCATAATATATGATATGACAAAAATCGCTATGCGGTCATGACTTATACATTTTTTTTTGTAGGTTATATCATATTAAAAATAAATTAAAAATATACATGTTTCTCTATTTCGTATTTTTCTGTTTAAGATTTTATGTCTACATAGTTGGACTCTTGGACACTATTAGATACTCTTTAATAAATAGCTCTGTTAGCAAATAAAATTATTATTTCATTTTGTAAGAATTTCCCAATAAATCATAGAAATATCAATAAATTCTTGTATAAAATTAACTAACGTAATATCGACGCTGATAAAAGATTTTGAGAAATAAAAATAGTCTCATTCCTATTAAACAAAAGCTATCGTTTTTATATTAGTAGTATACAATTCTTGTATGCATAACATACATATTAATATGTATATTAATTACTAGTGTTAATGTTTTCTTTTTGCTTGTCTTCGTAATGTTGTAAAACCATTTTAAGTAAATGTGCAGTATTGTCAATGTATTGACTACCTCTCCTCCCGCCAAATTTGCTGAAAGTTTTGTTCGTAGAGTTGGGCGCATTACGCGTCCAAACGCTAAATGGTCTAAGATTTTGTCAAATAAGTTTAATTTTACACATTTGTGAAATTTTGTGACGTCACACACATAAAAAATGTAAAGTCAACTTTATATTGGTAGGTAAATTTATATCCAATAGCTCATAGACAGGTTTTACAAGGTCAATACACTTTTAAACAATTTCACGAGGTAATTATTACTATTTGTAGAATGAACCAAATAAAACATTGAAAAGAATTTCTTTCCTCTGACCTTGTCTAATAAAGCAAATAAACGATAAGCAATTTTAAGTGGGATATCGAAGTTTTACTACTTTTAAGACCACCGAGTTCACATCCGTTAGGGACAATTTAGGCGGCCTTAATGTGGACTAGAATTTGTTCATAGATAATATCTCTACGCGTCTATGGCATTGCCGCATTTAGTTGACAAATTGTCAGAAATTTTGCAAACAAACGTTCCACTATTACATTATGTAATTGTTATAGAGAAAAAGAAATTGCTAACTAATAAAATTTTTAATGAATGCAATGTTTTATCATCTAACGAAACAATTTTCTGTTGATACTAAACGTGTTATGACGTCCCTTCAATTATACAAGTACCTCTTACGCCAATGTGAAAGATTACCACTGGATGCTTGTAAACATTATAAATTTGCTGTCAAACAGGTAATTATTATTCTTTTTTTGTTAATATTTACTAAAAGACATTAACGACAGAATTAAATTGAGTTATTATATTTTATTTTAACATTTTACTTTAACTAATAATTGTTTCAATTTCCTAGAGTTATAAACAGCACAAAACTGAAACAGACCCAGAGAGAGTGAAAGAAATAATTCAAAAAAGTATCGAGGATGCTAAGTGGATTCTAAACAAGGTAAAAGAAATAGAACCTATTTTTTCATTACTTTTACTAAATTTTTATTAAAAGTAAACAAGACTGAAACTTTGTTGACTTTTAAACAGCAAAGTTTTCTTACTAAATATACATACTGTATTTAAACCTTCTTGATACATTATTATCATCCACTAATTATGTATTTGTAAAAAATATATAATTTTAATGTTTCTTTATGCATGTTAATGAAGTTTTGGTTTGATTTCAGTATACTAAAAAATGATGGCGATAATAATCACAACATGTCTACAGAGAATATTTAGAAAATATTTCATTTATTATAAACAAATATTGTAAATATTTAACATGTTTGGTGAAAAAATTGAAGAATATGAAATACTTGAGCACCTTGGGAAGGGAGGTTTTGCTCATGTTTACCGAGCAAGATGTAGAAAAACAGGTTTATTTGTTGCTATCAAGATGATAGACAAAGCTTTGATGGCAAGTGCAGGTATGATAGGACGAGTTCGACAAGAGGTCACGATACACTCGCGTTTAAAACATCCTGCTATATTAGAATTGTTTACTTTTTTTGAAGATGCACATTATGTTTATTTAGTTTTAGAATTAGCACACAATGGTGAATTAGCTAAGCACTTCAAGTTAGGTACTCTGGGCCTTAGTGAAAAGGCAGCTGCAGATATATTTAGACAAGTTGTGAGTGGAGTATTGTATCTCCATACTCATAACATAATACATAGAGATCTTTCTCTGAATAATTTATTACTTACAAAAGATCTTAATGTTAAAATTGCTGACTTTGGCTTAGCGACTCAATTAAATGGGCCTGATGAAAAACATGTAACCATGTGCGGAACTCCTAACTACATATCACCCGAAGTAGCTTCGAGAGAGACACACGGCTTACCTGCAGATGTATGGGGACTAGGTTGTATGCTATATACACTGTTAGTAGGTAGCCCACCATTTCATACACAACATGTAAAAACTACTTTAAATAAAGTAATTAATGCAGATTACAAAATACCAATTGAATTATCTATTCAAGCTCAAGATTTACTTCAGAAACTTTTATGTAAGGACCCATCAAAAAGAATTACATTAAAAGGAATAATGGAACATCCTTTTTTAAATAAAGGTTTTGATGCCGCAAGTAACTCAAAACAAGAATTTTCAAGAGATTCAGGCTTTCTAACCACTCTTCACAGTACACAGCACAGCCAAAAAGCAAGAATTGATGACAAAAGTAATTTAAGTGGTATTGACTTATTTAATGATAAACACAATTTAGATAACAGAAATGTAAATACAAATAATTGTTTTGAACAAAATTCATATAATTTTTTCGAAGTTAGACAACAGAATAATTTTGTTTCAACTAGTAGTGAGCCATTAAAGTTATTCAATGATAATCAAAATAAAATATTTGGACAGACAATGACTCCTAAATTTAATAATCAATGCAAAGCTACAAGTCTTTCAGAAAATATTAAAAAATTAGATATAAAACATAAACAAATTGAATCACTCGGCTTATGTGAAGATAACAAGGAAAATGTAACCAAGCCTTGTATACTAGGTTCAAATACACTGAGTGTTCCTCCTCTTTGTGCAGACAGATTGCCTACAATTTCACATAGAACACGGAATGCTATTTTAAGAATCGAACCTTCTGCTGTTGTAGTAGAATTCATAAAAAAGAAAGGTAAGGACAGGGAAGAAAAAGTTATAGAAGTTTGCAAAATATCTAAAGATGGCATGAAAGTAATTATTTATCCTGTAGATAAAGAAAGGGAAAGAAATTTAAATACCGATCATAACCTTAATCCCGATGAAGTGTTTTCATACCATAATTTACCACAAAAACATTGGAAAAAGTATTTATATGCAGCACGATTTGTAGATCTTGTTAAAGCCAAGACACCTAAAATAACATTATATACATCACTAGCTAAGTGTCAACTAATGGAGAATGGTACAGATATTGAAATGTTCTTTTATGGTGGAGAAAAAATTACATACACTTCTACAGATGGTTTGAAAGTTATAGACAAAAATTTAAAAACACACCACAACCTAACAGTGGTTCCAGAATTAAAGTACTTGATCGATCATTTTGATGATTGTTCAAACCGCTTAAATAGAATACAAAATGCACTTTCATGCATTCCTGATGAATGTTATCCTTTAATTATTGGCAAAAGACCTGTTCCAATAACAAGTAACGCAGGTACATCTGGACAAATGTTGTCTAGTACAGAAAGAAATTACAACACACCATTGTTTAGTTTAGGGTCATTCCACCGAGCAGCAACTTGTTCTAGTCGAGCACAAAGTGAAGATTATGTAAAATTGTAATAACATGAAAGTTAATACCTTAAAAAGTTAATATTTTTTTAACTGAACATATTAATCTTACTCACATTTTCTTACATACTATCAATTACTTAAAAATATTTTACAGTTTGAAATGCATAAATAAATTACTGTAGATTCTAAAAACTATAATAGTGTAATGAAAATAGCTAGCTATTTTGAGCTTTTCTCTTATATGAAAATTAACTTTAAATTATATTAACAAAAAGATCTTGACATTATTTAATTGTAATTATATTATTAAATATACGCATAGTGTTTATGGTAATGATTTAATAAATGTAGTTTATTTCAAACGTAACATTTGCATCATAATTTTGTTTTTCCCCAAAGAGTATCATTACGTTTTAAGAGGTGGCAATCCAGTACATTAGCTCGAGCTCACGCACACATAGAATATTTAGTATGGAAATCATTACCAACCTCTAGATTTAGCGAAGTACTGCCAACCTAACTACATTTTAACAACTTTAGGGAGGTGCAGTATCTACTAAAAAATATCGATATCGATGCATTAGTGATGTAATTCTATTATCGTTAAAATAGCCCCTGCTTTTTATTTTTTTTAATTATATATATTAGATTTATAGAAATAAAGAGATATTGACAATTTAAATATCTTTATTTACCTACTCATTATATTCAGATAAAACAAAATTGGAATTATTAATTTTTACAAGTTCTTCTAATAAAGAGTTTGCGTATTAAATTATAAAATTATTCTATTAAATATTTATTATGAGCTTCACATATAAACCATGTCATATTAGACTGTTTTTAGTTGTAATCATAGTTCATTTATTAGATTACACAATTCTTTTTTTGGATAGGTAAGTGGTATTTTACCTGGCCACCAATTCCTCAATGAGATATAATTATAAAGAAGATTGGATAAATCTGAATTTACTTCTTTCAAATAGAAACTGCAACATTCACAATTATATTTAGTTAAGACTTTTACAGCTAAGTACCATTAACATACGTAACTGGTTGTTCTTCAAAACTACTTAGCGAACTTTAAATTATTCAATTTCTGAATTCTTCACGCAAGGACAGAACAGGATAACAAATATTAGTATCATTATCATTTATCTAGTGATGGTGGTCCATTGCAGTCAAAAAGTTTGTCCATTTCTTCAATCACAAATGCAATATTGTTATTTTCTTCTGCATTGGAGTTCTGCCACACCATCATCTTCAAAACCATAGCCATCCTGTTGCTTAGTGCTCGAGCTGCAAATTTAACACACATGTTAAAGTACAACTGTAAACAAAGAATAACTGTTATCTAATTGATACCTTCATATTGTATACTAGTAGATGCTCTCGACTTTGTTTGTTAGAAAATCTTTTCATTTTTAACCTCATCACACTAGTAAGGGGAGGTACTATACCGGCATAATTATTTCTGTCGCCAAACAACACTGCTATGTTTACAGGAGATAATTTTTAAATCAAACTTTAAAAATGGAGAACTTTCTATTAATTAATTTAATATTTATTATTAATATTTTTATTAACTCCATTCTAATTTGATTAATAAAGTAAACAGAGACAAAAAAAGCTTTGTTTGCTATAATTTAAATAAATGCATGTACATACTTAACTTTTTTTTCTATTATTATTATTTTGGTTTTATTATTGGTGCAATGAAAATAAACAAAAAAAACGAATGGATAGTTTGAACTGTAATGTACATACTTGGCCTCTTATTTTCCTTAACATGTAATATAAAAAAAGACTTAACCTGTAATGGAAAGTCAGTCAAACAGTCATCAGACTAAAGTGGTGTGGTAAGCCTCTCAGTTGATATTGCAGTTATAAGCAAACGATTCCTGTTTGCTTTAATACATTGAGGCCCAAAATGAGAGCCACATAATAACTTGGCAAATTAATTAGATCTTCATCACAGGCTGTTTTTACCCATAATCGGCATCTGAAAATAGCACTTAAACGTTAAGTTTTCGCATTGTGAACTTGTGTAATGGTCGCGCTAGATATTATGATGAATTTAATAATAAGAATGATGATTCATAAGTGAATAATTATGTTTTTTGACTTACCAATCATTGTTTAAAGGAAAACGTGCTAAGAAAGTTTTAGACTTGCGTAACTGTCGTACACCACAAATAGCACGATTCTTGCAATTGTAATGTCATCTATTCTCCATAACAATAATCTAACACACTTTTTTGCAATTAAAACTTCGAAAAAATACCGAATTTACAGGGTCGATTGTTAAATTCGATAAGTCGAAAACAAAACAAACAAAAATGGCGGCATTTTTTAACGCCATTGGATGATTCGAGGCTGTAACTACCAACATCTAGAATAAAATATTTATAAAGGAATGTTGGCAATGATCTACACCCCGTGGCTGATTTTACTCTTTAATGGAATTTGAACTTAGGGTGTAATTTCGTTAAATCGCACTATTTTCGAGGCTCTTGTGAGAAATGTCGACCTCCTGGTTTTTCCCCATAAATACGCAACCTTAATTGATAAATAAGGTGAGATTTACATTCATAAGCAGGATGGTGAAAGTTCCATAGACAGGAACAATACCTATATAATACTGTACTCTGTGAACAATACTATGGCGAGTGCGCTAACGTATAATGGCGCCTTTTCTTATAAAAATACCAGACAAAGGCAGCAGGCAGAAATGCCATATGAAATTAATTCACGTACATTGTAAAACTAGACATTTACCCGTAAAATAATTTGAAAAAAAAAATGTCATAAAATTATTTTAATGTTACTAATTTTGTAATGTAATAGGTATTCTGTTATATTGACTGATTTTTTGGCATTATTGACCCCCACAAAGATTTACATAATTTACACTCAGAGCCTAAAGGCAACAACAGGTTTCTTGAGGTAACCAAAGAGTATTATAATAAATAATAATAAATAAACACACTCAACGGCCCCCATTAAGATCTCATGACCTTATGTCGGGGATCCGGTAACAATGACAACACTAAAACAAACACCCAGACCACGACAAGCATCCGTAGGGCCAATTAGCGACCACTGCGCCAAAGTGTCTGTCGCCAGTATTAACTGTTACCAGAAAATATAATAAATAATACAAGAAGTAGTAGGAGATGTGGGGGTTCATAGATAAAAACCTATATATGCGAGTACGCTAAAATTCTTTACCAATATTAATTTTAACAAGTTAAGGTACATAGTGTGGTAGCACATAAACGATATAATCGCGCAAGGATATAATTCAACTAGATTTGAAAAACTATAATATTAATTTATTTCTACATCAATATATAAAAATTATTTTCATACGTGTAACTGTATTCTTGCACGAGTTTATACTTACATAAGTATATTGTAACGTGTGTCGATATCGTAGATGTCAAACATGGCTGTTTAGCTTAGAATCTTTTGCTGTTATTGGTACGGGATAAAAAAAAAATAATTTTAGAGATGTGAATTTTATTGAACATACATACAACATACACACTCAGTACGTCAAAATGAAAACCTTAAAAGATAGACTAACAGTACAGTGACAGCAGTCATTCATATAGATTTCTCAGAAATGGGCTTAAGTTCGCCTTCGGTGGTAGTCCAAAAGAAGTTTCACTGTATACTGCTGTCATTTACACCTTCGACTTTCTCCACAGTAATATTGGGACAACCTGTGCATGTACTGTTAGTACATCCATCAGGCACGAGGCATCTGCAATTTGGGGTCATTTGTTCCCTTTTATAAAACTGACAATAGAAACAAATCTTTTCATTAACACATTACACTTTCAATCAGATTCAGCCATATCCTAATATAGGAATAAGTATATTTTTTATGATAACACAACTATGGAAATATTTTCCTAATTTACGAAAAATTACATGGAATTATACAGAGACAGGACATGGAAAGGGTGCTCCTGATGGTATAGGCGCCGTAATAAAGCGTACTGCTGATACTTTCGTAAAGTGTAGTAATGACATTGGAACATTTGATCAGTTTTTAAGATGTATTAAGGACAAAAGAAAATATAAAAATTATACAATTACACGAAGAAAATATCGGAGCTAAAGATAGTCAATAACCATCAAATTTAAAAGCATTTTGTGGTGTCCCTTCCATGCATCAAGTGATGTGGGAGAAATACTGTAATCATTTAACCTTTCGAAAAACTAGTTGAATGTGATGTGGGAAATATCTGTGTACATCGGAAACATCTAGGTTTTAAAAAAATACACCTCCCATATAATTTAAGGGAAACTCAACATCAACTAGATAAAGATACGAGTGTAGTTAAACTCGCATCTATAAAGAATAATAGAATACTCTCCAATATCACTAATGCACCAATATCTTCAACATCTCGAATTGTTACGCTTGTAGGGAAGAAGGCAGCTAATATTGATTTTAAAAGACAAAGTTTAAAATGATTAAAGCGTTTTTTAACATTTTATATAACATTTTTTAAAATTAAAATATCTAATATTAAGAAAAGTAAGTTTTCGATCACATAAATTTTTTGAGTATTAAAATAATAATTATGTTACAATAAATGAAGAAGACCGAAGAATTGTTGTGTTTATGGAAATAATTAATAATATTTAATTAAGGATAATTTGTTGATATTTTGTTTTTAATACAAGCCAAGTGAGATAAAATAGTTAATTTAATTTATTACAAAATCATCCCCTACTATCGTAGTCATTGCTCCGTCTTTAATTATCATAACTTGTATACTCTAGTCTTTACTGTAGTTTTCATACTTTTGAAATTATAAATCCTGGCTAAAATTCATTAAATTAATTCGTGTCTTTACATGGGTATAGTTTATTTAACTTCGGTTAAACAAATGTACGATACGAATTCAACCTATAAATTATTTAAAATTTTCGTAAGAAAATAAATATAAAAAAGTACGTGAATTCACCCATGTACATAGCAGGTATGAACCAGTCATAAATAATTTACTTTATATTTTATAAACGTAAAAGTAAAAAAAAAAAACAAATATAAAATAAAAACAGTTTGACCATATTTTAACAATATTTTTATATTTTTTTAACAAAATCTTAATTTAATGCATACTTTTATAATTTTCATAGATTGCACAGTATAATATTAAATACTACATCGTTCTAGTAATTTAATGTTATGAACAAATATACCTCTTGTGTAGCATCAGTTTTAGTACAGATAACAAAATAGATTTTGAGGTCAATAATATTGCGTCTGGCAATTCTAATCAGTCTCCATCTTTTTTGTCACGATGCCTCCTAAGAAGCAGCCCGAGAAATCCGGTACGTTTTGCTATTTTATTGTTAAATATGGTATTTTAGACATATATTGTATATAACTTTATTCAATTTATCCTTAAATTACATTTTATATAAAGATGGGAAGTTTTAAAAATGATAAAAAAATATTACTCTGACATTTTAGTAAGCCACGCGGTAATAGTCAATATCTTAAAGTGTGTACCTACTTTACTTTGATTTACTTAGTTTAAATACAACTATTTTTGAAACTTAATTGAAAATTATTTTAAGCAGTGGTTGTTTTACGAAATATTTATGTGCGGCTTAAGAACATAAACAATTTTTATTGTAAATATTACACGTAGAGGTTAGTTCAGTACAGACCTTACAGAATTTTTTTTTCATTGTTCATGTAATTTGTGATATAAACATATATTTTCACCTTATTGCACGCAATAATATAGTTTTTCGTTGTACAGTTTTGATATTAGAACATAATCAATATTTATGTTGCATACTTATTAAACTGTTATTTTAGGGTCCTCTGCGGCTAAACCCGCGGAAAAAAAACCTGCCACTGCCAAAACTCCGGCAGCAGCACCAAAAGCTGCATCTACAAGTACTGCAGCAAAACCAGCAAGTGCTAAAACACCTGCGCCTGCTCCTAAAGCTGCAGCACCCAAGTCTGCCCCAGCAGCAAAACCAGCACCAGCCAAAGCTGCTTCGGCTCCGGCATCTAAACCCGCTGAGAAGAAACCAGCTGCCGCACCAACAGCAAAGCCTGGCTCTGCTAAAGCTGCCGCTTTGAAAGCTAAGTCCAGTGCAAAGCCTTCGGTTAAGAAGGCTGCAGCTGCGTCGAAACCAACTAAGCCAAAACCAGCAGCCGCTAAGTTGAAAATTGCACCTAAGCCCAAGAGGACTGGTATCAAGGGTCAGAAAAAGGTTGTAAAACCAGTTGCTAAGGCACTTAAAACTCAAAGAAAGGTCAGTATAATTTAATTTTTTTTGTAATGATACAAGATTGAGCACCAACATGTGAGAACTTTCAAAATCACATTAAAAGTTCTGTTTGTTAAGGTTTATTAAGATAGAATAATTTAAAGCATAATTACTATAAATGTAATTACCAAGTTACTGCATCTTTTTTATGTTTTATACTTCTTATGTTTTGGTTTGAATTTATGAGCTTTTGTAGCACTTTACGAGCTGGATCTTTAAGATAACACAAATGCAAGGATGTGTAATAACTTAAATAATTTTTGAACCTTATTATTTTAATGTAAATTATTACCTCACTACTATTATAACATAAATTCCTTGATAATTCTTTTTGGGTTAAATATATTATGTTTATTTCAATGGGACAATATAATGGTATTATTATTAATAAATGAGGTATTATTGTTTTTGCTATTTAAAAGGTAAAATGTATACAGAAATATTCAACTAATGAATGTAAACGACCAACCCAAAATTTTCAATTATATTACAGTTTTATTTTTTTTTCTTTTCTTTAAATAACTTCTTTATGAATTACTTTTTGAAACAATAAAAACAAATGGATACATAATCTATTTTTATAGCCACATATTTTATGATAAATAAAAATGTGAGAAGATCAACAGAAATTCACAAAAGTAATAATTATAAATTTGATTCTACTCAACGTTTTTCCTGCATATAATTTGGTATTGATTAGCTATATGTCATAAATTTTACAACATATAAACACTCCTGCTGTGTGAATATAAGTTGGAAAGCCCTTTTTTTATGAAGGTTTTTAAGTTTAATTACATTTACAAGGACTCTTCCTTGTGTTAGTGCGTAACATTAAAATTTAGTTTTATTGATTTTTCATCATTTGAACTCTACTTTTAAGAATAATCGTAACATCCATACATTAGTTAAATAAAAGATATTTGTCATTTTAATTTTTTTTAATCTTACAGGTAGTAAAAGGTGAACATGGAAAACGTGTACGGAAAATTCGCACTTCAGTGCACTTCCGTAGACCCAAGACCTTTGAACCTCCAAGGAATCCTAAATACCCACGAAAATCGTTGCCTAAAAGAAATCGGTAAGTAATAAATTGAGCAGATGAAAAGTTACACTTCTGTCACAAGCCATATTTCAAAATGATGCACCTTGAGCTGGTATAATAATGTATCCGCTCAAGATGTATAATTTTGATATAAAATAAAACTAGGCTCTATAGTTTTCATATTAAAAACTTTGATTAGTACTTTTTTCACATTATTTTATCACATTTAATATTGATGACACATTTTATTCATTGTACTAATATAAATAAAATGAATAAAACTATTATAATTTCAGCATGGATGCGTACAACATTATTAAGTATCCCTTAACATCTGAAGCTGCCATGAAAAAGATTGAGGACAACAATACATTGGTATTTATTGTTCACACTAGCTCTAACAAGCACCACATTAAGGCTGCAGTTAAGAAACTGTATGACATCAATGTTGCTAAAGTGAACACACTTATAAGGTAAGACAAAATAGTAACAATATCCCATTTGAAAAGATGAAATAGTTAAATAAAGACTATTTGATAATCAAAATGCAAAATCTCTAAATGCTTCCAAGCTTAAGAATGTGAAAATTCAGTTGTTGAATGTTAATTTCAATAATAATTAAAATAAACTTTCTAAGACTGACAAAATCGAACAAATGGTTATGTAAATATATTATTGCGAAATAATTTAGGTATATGAAAATTAAATTATAAAAACTTGATCCGATTGAAGATTTACTACATCAAACTAGCATTTTGATTATCTCTTTATAAACTTAAATGATGATATGTTATGTGGGAATCTCTTTGAATGAGGATGAAATAAATTAAACACACTTCTGATTAAAAGTAAAAGATTTCTATTTTAACTTTTAATAGTCAAAGAAAATATTTTGATCTAAGATTTTCTTTCAGACCCGATGGCAAGAAGAAGGCATATGTACGGCTCGCAAGAGACTACGATGCGTTAGACGTCGCCAACAAGATCGGAATCATATAAGCATATGTACAATATTTTATAAGAATATAAAACAAAAGTGTATTTGTTTTTCTTTTATTTATATATTTTTATTATGTGAAGCTGAGATGACCTAGGGGTTTGAACACGTTAATCGCAACCGGTGATTACAGGTTTAAACCCAGGCTAGCACCACTGACTTTTTAAGTGCTAAATTTGTGTTTAAATTCAACCGTCATATGTCGGCAAAAATTCTGACACATGTATATCCGCCAAACCACTGAACCAGCATGGTGGATTAAGCTCTGAACCTTCTCCTTAATGGGAGAGGTGACCTTTGCCTATCATTGCAGTCGCATTATAGTAATTTTCAATTCAATCAGACGAGTAGAAGTTGCTCAGATCCTTTCAATAACTATAAAAAAGCTAAATTTCAAACGTCTAAATAGATCTTCATAAATTATATCTACGAACCAAGAAATTTACTTTCAAACAAAAAACCGGCAAAATCATTCCATTCCATCCTACGATGCCAGAGACAGATACACATTAAATTATAACACCCCTCTTTGCTGGGGTCAAAGAAGGAACCAATTTCAAAAGTAAATACATATTCCAGTTATTTTGATTTAAACACCAAACCGATAAATAAATTTTGATGAAACTTTTGAGACCAGTCTAAAAGTCGTATTCTTTTAAATAACCTTCAACTTTTCAAAAGTCTGCTTAAAATAAGACGAAAAAAAGAGGAACCGAATGGTAAACTTATTCAGTTATTTTAAAACCAAACTACTGGACCGAAAACAAAAAAAGAAACCGAGTCGGTGCAGCCGTTTTCGAGTAATCGATGAACATTAAATAATAAAAGTAAGTCATCCACGGTGTGGAGATGGACCTCTTATGGTTATTTATCGCTGCATTGGCATTGATGGAATTGATGATCATTTTATAGTCTTATATTTCTTAACTTCTAGTCACACATAAGTGTTAGATATGAAATTATCGATGGAATGATTGAACTTAATCATTTGTTATGATGAAAAATTATAATGAAAACAAATTGTTCGAAAATTCGTTAGTATCATTTGGAGTATTGTTAGCAACTAAAGACAAGTAAAGAAAAACAGACTATACGTAATATTCACGTTGAAAGCAGGTGGCATGCAAGCAAATCACGTTGTCTTAACAGAGATACTGATAACCGCCTTTATAATTAAAAATGTAAACATGACCTTCGTAAAATATATTTATCTAGTGTATTGATTAACACATTATTAATTTTTATTTATAGATACTGATGATAAAAATAACTCGCTAAGTCCATTATTTGAGAAAATAATAAAATATTTAAAAACTGTATACGTAGGTAGGTGCTATAAATTCGCTTTCTTTAAATTATTATCGTATGTCAATAAAGTGCGTTTAAGTACTTAATTCAAAATCGAAGTATGTTAATTATATGTAGGTATGTTCTTAATAAAATTTCAATAGACATACTTACATATCATTTGTAGTCTATTTTTCTTGACTTGTCTTTATTTGGTAACAATAATCCGAACAAAATCTTCGAATTTTCGAACCATTATTTTGCATTATAAAAATGATTCAGTTCGATAATTTCTAATCTAACTCTTATGTGTGGCTAGAAATACGCCATATTTTGATGCTGATAAGCAATAATGTGTCAACCCACATAAAATCAAATTCGGCGATATTGATGTATTATAATACTGCATCACCTATTTAACATTATTTAAAAAATACAAGTCATATAAACTAAATAAGTACGATAAAAAGTTTTTTAATTGAATGTTTCGATTTTCAATTGCGTTCCGTTTCCATTTTCTTATTTTCCATTTTTTTGTTTCCATTTTGCAATTTTTACAGTAATCTTAAAATATTAAATATATCAATCTGCTTTTAATTCATTATACCTTTTATCAAAATAGAAAAAAAAATATGGATATATACTTCTTCAAACATATTTGTTAAGAATAAGTTTGACATCTTTAGACGCCATTTGCTCAAAATGAAGTCCGTATGGCTTGACACAGTATTGCATATCAGCGTCCATTTGTCTTCTAAATAATATAGAATAGAAACTTTTAAACCAGTTTACTAATGTATACGGGAGCTTGGTCCTATTGAAAACACAGCTGTTCAATTTCAGTTTCATTTCAAATCATTACCAAGAATTAGTAGATTGCTGTTTTCGTGAAAATGGCTATCGCTTCGAACATTTATTTAAGTAAATATTTAAAATTCAACGTTTTAATTTTAGATAGTAAGTTCCAAAATAATATTTATTTCTCATTTATATCCACAATAAAAAGTAAAAAAATAAATAAAAAATACAAAGTTCGAATTTTTCTGCAAATTTTAAAATGCAGTTTTTCGTATTTTTAAAGTCGGTCATTTAATTTAATAAAATCTCTAGCTCTTATAGTTTCATTGTTGTTGTTCTCCTTACTTACAGTACTGTTATATACATATACATGTAACATAAAACGTATCTTCGTGTTTATATTACATACTCTAAATATGATTCGTCGGCACCATGGCCACGTTAACGCGACACAATAATCGTGGCTCCCCTACCGGCCCTCACCTTGAGTGGCTGACCCCTATTACGTCACTTCAGTCATACATATTAAAATTGAGATCGCAAGCGTTGTTTTTACCACATTACAATTTTGTTTTTTAAATCTGTAATATGGCTATTACTTTGCTATTTGGCAAATATGCTTTGTAATCCTAATATTACGACTGGTTGGCGTAGAAGTTACCTACCGTGTCTTCCTATTCTTTTCGATCATACGTTGTTTTATCATGTAATTAAACATAACGTGCAAAATAATAATTTGGTATTTTTGACCTTGTTAATACAGCACGAATTCTAATAGTTTTTAAAATAACAAGCAAGCATTTTGGAACCCTACCTATATTATTATTAGATATTTTATATTCATCATAAATGATCTATAATATACATATTTAAATCACACAATGCTTTATTCAAGACGAAAGATGCGAATAGGTGTACTCTTTTAAAATTTTGGTACTATTTTTAACTCAATATAGAACTTCTATTTTATATGCTGTTAATCGTAAGTAAGTATTATATTTTAGCACGGTATCGGTACATAGTGTTTATTGTGGCTAACATCATATATATATATATATATATATATATATATATATATACCAAAAATAGCACGCATTCATGTATAAAATTTAAATTATAGTAATTTGAACAGATATTCTCGTTTTTCCATGTCTGTGAAGATGAAGTGTTTATTGTTTAAATAGTGTCCTTATTAAAATAGTAGTCATACCTAACTTGTTTTTTCCTTTAGGGCTGCATACAATCTCGAAATAATTGACGTTAAAATCCCGATAATTAATATAGTTTTCTTGGGAAAAACGCAATATAGACAGAAGTTTTTATGCGTTTCGCTATTTGGTATTCTGCTCCTTTCAAATGCAATTTTGCAATGTAAGTTATAAAATTTGTTAAAGTATCTTGTTTTTATTAAATGGTATTAAAATTTAAAAAAATTGACATTTGAAGTTCAATATTTTTACGATTGTTATTCACGTCTGTTGCGCCTGTGACAAAGTTATATGATTCAAATAAATATATTAGGCAAATTCATGTAGGTACATTAAAATAAAATACATGTTTTATCTTAAATATTTTCTACAAGAACTTTACTTATGATATGTAAGAGCGGAGTTTCCTGTCACAGGCATTCCATATGCTTAAAAGGAAACTCCAATCACTTTATATTTAAGTACAAATATTGTTAAAGAAAATAAAGAATTTTTTTATTTTATTTTATTTTATTTTTATATACTTTTAACATCTTTACAGGTATTATAAGGTCTAAAAGTATACTTTTAAACGGTTTCATGAGGTAATTACTACACACATTTTACAATATTCGCAGTATGATTTAACTAAATTATGGAACTAAATTAATTTCTCGTTAATCAAAGACCTAAAATTTTTATCAATGATGACCTTTTGTAATAAATTCATTAAATCATAAAATGTTTTATAAGGGATTTCGAAGTTGTTGCATATTTTAAGTGTTTTTATATTCCCATTTCTACTATTCTAAGGAACAGCTAATAAAAAATAAAACAAAAATATAATCTTTCGTAGTAGACTTTCTATTGTAGTGCTTCCAATATGTTACATTTTTTAGTCTGTTACGAGTTCAGGTTATACTTTTTGCGAACCTCTATCGACCACCAAATGAGATAAACTTATTTATTTTTTAAGAAAGTTTTATCTTTATTGTACACAAAAAAAAAACAATATTTTAACGAAAGATGATACTTAGTTCCTAAAATGAAATAAATTAGGCAGATGTTTAAATAGTCTATATCCAAATCTTCATAATATTGTGTGCCTAAGTATGCGTTATTTTTCTAAGGATTTAAATGAATACGTACAATTATATCTATATACTGTATAGTTTATGAATTACATAGAATTAATTATATATTACACTACACGACGCTTAAATATGTTAATAGACTAACATTGACGTATATCTTGACGTGCATGTTGGGTGAGCGGAAAAGTAGAGGCATGTTATAATTTTACAACTGTATAAAAAAGTCACTTTATTTCTAAATATGATTAATAGGTAATTGCAGTTTGTTGTCAGTTTTTGAATGGTGTTCCAGAAGGGTAAGATAAATCTTGAAAGTACGATATTAAATTAAAAATTAAAAAAATATATCTATTTATTGAGACCATTTCAATGAGCAACAAGATGTTTCTGCTGTAAGATGTTGTGGAGTAGTCCATTCTAATGTTTCCAGATAATGCTGCAGAATAAGGTAACGGTTACGCAACTATGCTTTTTAAATATCATATACAGTATAGTAAATTTCGAATCGATCAGACCATTGGAATTTGTTTAAATCCTGTTATGTTACCTCTGAGGTTCTAGTCACTAGTTTACTTGTAATGATATATATATTTATGAGGGTGAAGATGAGAGATATATCCTAGAGAGGGAGTGTGTGTACTGACAATCCTTACGACAACTAGAAAAGAGCTGATGACATTCAAACGTTTGAACGATTTGTTAATTCATAAATTTTAGCTAAGATCCATTTCAATTACATCTCTCCCTTCCAGACAGACGCACAAATACACTGGTAGACAGTCATAGATAGATAGATATACTAATGAGTAGAGACAGATAGACAGATACACAATTACGCGCATCAAACTTATAACATCTCTCTATTAGGGTACATAGTTAAAACATTTTTTTTCAGATTTGGATTGAGTTTTCGCAATTTAAATACATGTTTTTCATGAAAGGTTTTAGTTTGTAATATACTAGCTGGTGCTTGCGACTTCGTCTGCGATGTCAGCGATGTCTACGTCATAGTAGCTTTATGCATAAAAAGTCTCAGCCCAATCGGCTTAAAATTAAAAAAGTTTCGTACAAAATTTCAACCCCTATTTTACCCCCTTGGAGGTAGAATTAATCAAAACCATTTTTAGCGGATGCCTACGTCATAACATCTACCTGCATGCCAAATTTCAGCCCAATCCGTCCAGCGGTTTGGGCTGTACGTTGATAGATTACTAGGTAGGTCAGTCAGTCACCTTTGAATTATATACATTTAGATTAAGACATGATGAAGATCTTCGGAGATGCACAAAATAAAACCTTTAATAACTAACAGCAAATGATTGCTGCGATCATTTGTTTATGTATACCAAAACCGTTATGTCAAAGAGTCTGTTATATTTTCCTACTAAAATAATTATGAAGAACAAGTCATATCTTATCGCAATAATTATGCTCATATTTTTAACCGATTTCCAAAAAAGGAGGAGACAGAATTTTCATCAAAATATGGGAACAATTGGCGAGTATATCTTTTCAAACAAAAAAAAAATTAACAAAATTGGTCCAGCCAGTTTTCGAGTCATTAGTAAACATGCAAAAAAAGTACCCGACATATTGAGAACCTCCTCCATTTTTGACGAGCATAAATTGTTTAGCAAATAAAACTTAACTAACTTCTTAAAGAATAAAATAAGTTTGAAAATGCCAATGTTATAATTATATAGCATCCAATTTTCAATAATGAATCGTCAATTAAATACAAAAAAATCAAACCAATATAGCAATTTATGAGAGTATTATGTCCAAACATATAAACTATTCATCTTGATAGAGATGTTCGCGAGATTTACGTGGCGATTATATGAATGGCACAATAAACATCAATAGAAGTTGTTATTTATTAGCGTGTACATAGCCTTCATTAGCCTACTTCATTATATTAACTTACGTGTTTAATTAAAACGATGACACAATAGTGATATGGGTAAAAATTCTTTCAAATAATGTATGTACTCATGCGTAATCACACAAATAGTGGCTATTTACTTGTCTTAATTCTGAAATCTATTAAACAAAAATGTAGTACTCAAATAATTTGGCTAATTTTATAATATTCGTACAACATGACAATACTGTCATGTATCATTGCCCTGTTTTTTATATTGTCCCCGTGTAAACATGTATGTTCCGACACGTGTAGTAAACTCTGCGTATGTCAAGTTGAGCTCACGTACGCAAAATTGCGATCGTACATGTTCGTCTGGTCATCGGTTGCGTTCCTCGCTACTAAACCATGATAGTCGTCGTTTGTCTCGCTCACTCCGTTCGACGCTTCGGTCACGGATCCGACTGGTGACTGCAAAATGCAGACACCATCACACCAGTTTAATTTAGGAGGTGACACAAGTAACTTGTGTCAATGAGAGTTAAAGTTAAAACAGTTTCGTGTTAAGTATTAAACGTTTACTTGTGACCTTGGACTTAACAAGCGAATCAAAGTAGCAAAAAGTTATTAAGACAATAATTGCATCATGTCAGATAACAGCCAGGATATTATAAAAGAAGCGGCGGCGGCGGCCGCCGTCGGTGGTTCACTATTTAGTACTTTTGATATAATCATGCTTGTCATTTTATTTGGTGCAGCTGTGTGGTGGCTTTATAGTTCCAGAAAAGAAAGTAAAAAGGATGATTTACTACTTAGCAATTATGCTATACAGTAAGTATTGTAACGATATGTTAAGTCGACAAACGTGAAAACGCATAAAGTTGGCAGAAACATGTAGTTTTTTATATTACAACATCGTCGGCATAAAATGTCATGAGATATTACGACCACATTATTACATTTTTATTTCACGTTTTTGTATTAATTTTGGGACTGCTCATATAATATAGATAACTAATACGTCGTTTTCATTAACTTTAAATAAGTAATTGACTTATATCATAGTGTTCTTCATATGTAACACAGTGTTGGCTTTTGTCAGTATGTGAAACAAATATTTTCAACTTCAATTACCATAGTTAATATTTTGACATCATATATTTTAAATTAAGCGTTTCTACGCATAAATAGATTTAAAATAATGTAATTGTTGCTACTACAACAAATATAACTTAAAAAACAACAGAATAATAAAATTATATTACGTTCAGTCGACATCTAATACGTCTGAGTGGACCACAGAGTATATAATACAACAGAATATAAAGACACAGAACCTACTAGCAGATTTCCCATAGATGATGTGTTAACAGGTTAATGTAAAATTAAAAAAAATATTACAACAAAGATAGTTAATGAAGTTTAAATTCATTAGGGTTTCATAATTGAAAATGCAATTAATAATCGTTTTGAAACTCATTGTAAAATATTTCACTAATGACTAAAGAAATGTAGAAAAAAATAATGAATAACAATTAATTATAATTATTAAATATTAACAAAAACTGGCGGTGTTATAAATTTTCTAGAAATGGTATATGGTTAAGAAAAAACTTCCATTTTTTTCGTAAAGGACGTAACTTTGCAGACAATAAAATCAGTTTCTCTAAAACAAATCTACTTTAAAAGTTAAAATTACATGCTAATTTTAGGTTTTTATATAAAAATGTATGTGAATTCATACAATGTAAATTAAAATGGTTAAAATAATTTTAAAAATCTGTCAATAAATTACGAATAAAATAACTTTTCAACTTAAAATTTCTAGAACTGAAAATTTGTTACTTTTATTTCCACAATTTAAATATAAGTAAAAAAATCTTTTTTTTTTGTTTAATGATTTTATTTATTTATTAGCTTATAACATTTTACCATCGACTGGACGATTTTACCCATCCCCATTCGACGTTCCAACATGCCCTAATTAATATGACTTATTTAAAAAATTGTAACACGTACGTTTAAACCCTAGCTAATTAATAGTCAAACCTTGTTCGCAATCGTTTTCTTATCTCGCTAATAATTATTATTATATTTTATATGATTAATTTTATAATAATAATTATATTATAATAAGTGTTATAATAAATCACACGAGAGGTTTTAAAATAGTATTGTTTAAGTATCGACAAAAGCAAAGTACTCATTACTTTATCAGTAAACATGGTTAATTGAACACACACAACTGACATGATATGTACGTAGTTAGTAATCCTAACTAAAAGAGAATGTGAGTTTGTTTGTTCATTTATTATGGTATCCCTAAAAGAAACTGCTACGAATAAAAAAAACTTTTAGACAGAGGTCATCAAATGTCTAACCACAATCGGGACCCGGACTGACGCCACCGTTGACGCACTTTTTTGTGCGGACCTTTAGTAAACGGTAGAAAATGTAACAAAAACCTAATTTTCTTAGATTCAATATCTGTTCAATTTAACTTGTATTTCTTAAACCGATGCACATCTCCAAAATGTAACGACAACCTTCATCAATTTAATTCCAAACTTAAGGTACAGTATTTACTTATATAAGTTTATTATTTGTTTTTAACAAAGTGAATATACGTGACCGCGACCATCATAAGTGAAACTTATTAGCGCTAGCTATACAACACGAAAATTAGTCCATAATCTAAAATTTAGACCATTTCAACGAGTCTCAACTTAACCATTACGTAGCATCAGATCAAGGCTATTATTTTAGTATCATTGAAGTCACAGTAAATTTCGAATCAAGCGACCATTAGAAGTGGCTCTAATCCTTTCAACAACCGTAAAAAAGTTATAAGCATGAAATGTGTAAACAGATCCTCAAAAGTTATAGCTAAGAATCATACCGATTACCAGGAGCGTCTTCAACCTAGGGACTCCACCCTGGGCACATTAAGAACATGAGGCCCCTAAGACTTTGACAGAGGACTATTTTGTTATAATAAGTATAAATACTAAAGAGGCAATTTTTTTTAGATGTTATGTTTATTTTTTTTACAAACACATTAAATGAATAGGCGTACTTAAAAAAAATCTACGAGGGAAGAGATATCCTACAAATTTTAAGAGAGGCAAAATCATCGATCTATGTTCCATAATCTGATAGGATCTATCGATCACAAGGCCCTGGGCAAGTGCCCAAAAAGCCCAGTGGGAAAGAGTGGTCTGTCGATTACATCACTTTTCAAACAAAAAAAAAACGCATCAAAAATAATTTGTCAGTCATTGCACAAGCTTTTAACGTTTATCGATAGCTATTAACGAAATTTTACACGATTCAGAACTGTTGCCATTTTGTATAAAGAAAATATATTTAGTTAATCTCCAAAATAAAATCTGCATGGAATGCTTTTTATAATAATTTATTTCCGTTAAATCATTTAATGAAATCGACACATTAAAATAAAAAGGACGATGAAAATAATAAATCAGTCTTGATAAAAAAACATGCAGCTAAATAAATTAATCGAATACCTAAATATGTACATTTTGTGATGCACGAAAACATAATATTAATTTTTTGGATCAAAGTAGTCATGATTATGAAGTTTATAACATTTATAGCAAGAAGGTTTTTATCATTATATTTGTAAGACATATCACACAATTATTACTAAAACCGTGCTACGCTTTTAGCAGTTGTTAATAGATAGGGAATTTTTGGGGCAGGGATAACTATATCCGCGATCCAAAGCTAGACGATTGTCTCTTTCTAAGGCTCGATGTGTTATGTTTTCTGCCGCGCACTATACCAGCTTGTAAATATATTAATAATATTTATTCACTATAATGTTAATAGTTTCTTTGTCATTTGTATGTTGTTTATTCATCTTTTGGTTTTTATCATTTTTTTTTCCATTTTACATTTCAAAGTTGTGTCCTTTTTTTTTCAAAATAAATATTAATATTCTTCGTCCTGATATGTAAAAATTACAGTAGTCTAAATCTGATAAATGTCAGTGCAGTCTGATATATTTATATAGTATGATACGTAATAATACTGATAAATCATTTTATATCAACGTTATTGGTAGGCAATTATAACTACCTATACAGTACAATAGACAATAGTTTGTTAACTTTCAAGTCGAAACAAGTATCTTGTAATAAATAATGTAAAAGTCAATAATATAATTATGTCATTATATACTTACTGTTAATGAATATATTTTATCTTGTGAATAAATTTTACCTACACGATTATTAATATCACTTGGAAAATCATTAAAATGAACGGTACATAATTTGAATTATATTAGGCCCTCTGACTATAATAAAAACAATATCTCAAAAACTATGACGCTTTATATATGAGGTTCTTAGGTCATCATTTTCTAAAGGGGTTCTTCTATTTATTTTTCTCATATGGCAGACATTCTTCAAAATATTCTGTTTACCTATCAGTCAGTAATTTTTAAATTCATGTAAGAAATCTATACAAATAATTTTAATGTGAGAGTGCTATACATAAAATACCTAAGCTAAGCATCCATGAAATTCTAGAAAACGACAATTACAAAATAACTTGCAAAATAACGAAGGAAATGAACGTTATATATGATAACTAACCTTCATATTAAAACCTTTCTAATCTTTCAACCAGTTAATCATCAAATCATAAATTAACCTACTTTATGGCAATTGTTCAATAAAAAAAAATAAGTTCGTTGTCGCATGTTAAAAAAAATGAAAACCAACTTCAAAAGCAAAATACGTCGTTTCGTGTCGTTTCATATGACATATTTTATTTTAGTTATTTTGGTTTTAAAACCAAACTACTGAACCGAATTTATTAAAAATTCAATTAACCAATAACAGCTGTATTTTTTAAAAAGAATTAACCAAATCAGTCGAGCAGTTTTTGAGTAATAGGTGAACATACATAAAAAGTCCTCGACGAAGATGAATTAAGATCCTCCTTCTTTTTTTGAAACCGGTTAAAAATAAAATTCTTCGGTAATATTTGACTATGTATTTTTGCTGAATAATATAAAAAATGGTTAAACAGACATTAAATTACATAATATGAAATATGTATTATTTATTTTTGATATTATCAAAGAGTTTAAAATCAATGTAAGTACCCAAATTTTGTATTAAACTTATATAAAAGGACGGCACGTATCACTGACGTTTTGCTTTAAAAACGCAACTGGACTTTGACACTATTTAAGCGCGCTTTTATACAGATTTATAGCACCTAGGTGATATTGTTAGACGTAGAATTTTGTTATATTTTACTGACACAACTATAAAAATTCCATCTAATTGTATTGTAGCGCCTGTAATTGCGATATATGTAGATTCACCCCATGGACAGAATTAGGCATCGTGACTTAATCAATACGTCAGTATTTACTAAATACTTTTTGTCAGAAACAAAATACAATTATTATGCGTTTAGATTTCAGGATTCGAATATTTACGTTCTTTTAAAAAATAAAAAAGATTAAGGTTTTAAATATGTTAAAATATGTAAGCGTATTCGTATCAATAGAAGTTGATAAATTGTTCGATTATCTACTCGTCACGTCATCGTAGATTGTTATATAATTTTTCTACGTATTACTAACACTGATTAATTCACGTAATTATTATCACAATCACAGCATTCGTTATTAGTCAAGGTTATTTAACATTCGTTTCAAATTTTTTATCCTGATTTAACAAAAGAGAAATTAAAGAAAATAATATGCGTATTATTATTATTGTATTTATTTATTTCGGCAAAGAATTTGATAGTATTATTTCTATAGAAAGAAAACGAAATGATTAATTCAAACTATAAAAAATAAAATACTACCTAACGGAACTTCTAACACTGATTAATTGTTGATGTTGATTAATTGTTGCATGTTATTATTATCACAATCGCATCATTAGTTACTAGTTAAGATTTTTTAACTTTTGTTTTAAATTTTTTATCGATTATCGTTATTTAACAAAAGAGAGATAAAAAATTATAATATTCAAATTATTATTATTGCATTTATTTCGACAAAGATAAAAATTTGATAGCATTTTTTCATAAGAAAGAAATCGGAAGAATATTTTCAAGCTATAAAACATAAAATACTCAGTAACGAAAGTTTTCAGTGAGTATTATAAAATAAATTTAAAAAGAAAGTATTAAAGGTAAAATTATAATATTTTATATTCAAAACAATACACTGTAAAAAAGAGATGAGGCGAATAAGCTACGCGATAAATAATAAAAATACACTAACCACAAATTAAAAAAATCGTAGAATTTATCTGTTTGAGATTTTTTAAAGGCTCGGAAATTACATGAAAATAAGTATAAAATGCATATAATAAATGCACCGGTAAATACAATTAAAAGGTTTTCATGCATTTTCGATTTTTTTTCTTAATAATAAAAATTATATTTGTTTTTTAAATATATTTTTCAATTTCTGACAATTACCACTTTAAATTTAATTGCATTAATTCATCTGAAATTATATATAAAAAATAAACAAGATCCCACCGCAAATTCCGTGACCATCTGTTATTTATTAGCATTACATTTTTTATGAATAAATTCATGTACATTATAACATGTTTCTGTGTTCTTTCAGGAATACTAATTAAATTTGGTCGCAAGTTATTCGGGTTTCGGGAGCGATAAAGCTATCTAGCTAGGTTTCATTTTTAGAAAACGTCGTTTTATTCGGGTTTTCAGACAAATAAAAAAATACCGAGGAAAGCTCGTCCAGGTACTACTTGTTTGAATATGTTATGAACAAAAAACTCCACCACCACTCCGATTACATATATTTACGCGGTTCCCAAGCGAGCGCTCTTTACATATCTTTTATATATAGGATTTTTTATATAAATTATAATGTTTCAGACAACAAATAAACCAACTCATACTTTACCGTTTTTTTTAATTATCCTTCGGAGAGGCCGTAAGGTGGTAGCTTCGCTAAGAGTTTTGACTGACTGTCATAGCTTCCCCCTTAATTTCAGTGGCTGCCTAGCAGTGTGTCGAGTACTCGAGAAGATCACTAGCACTGCGATCAAGACAAAAACCCATATTTTCTAGTAAGCTAATACCCATAAGCTAGTTTTCTTCTAGTAGTGTTGGACCGCGTAATCAATACGCAATCGATGCATAGAAAGCAGGGAGGCAATTGCAATAGGCCGGTTGGATGGGTCTGTGCTGTCGCCCTTCTTGTGAAAGTTTTGCGAAAAGGTTTAACTAAGGGTGTTATTGGTGGAAATCTAACCGGAACATTAAAATTTATTCTGGGTAACGTTCCACAAAGACGGCACTGTACGAGTGATGTAGGAGAGTAAGATTATTCGAGTTAATACCGAAGCTAATTCAGAAACGTACATATATCTTAAACACGATATCAATTATGTGTTAATTATCATTAAGTTTTAGTTTAATTTCTAAACGTGTTATACCACCAAAAATATATGTCACCTGTCTACTAATAATTAAGCAAGATGGTACTACGATTACCTAAAGATCCTACACAGCCAGTGCCACAGTCCGGGCATAAAAACTACTTTGAGCTACAGGATCGTTTGCAAGAGACATCGAACCAGTGTTACGACCTTCCACTGACACAAACAACATCGCTGTGAAGAAATATTCCATTCCCTGTAAAACGGTATCCGTGAAAGAGTCTGCGCGGAAAGAGACATCCTCCTCCTCGAAGAAAAACAAATCTGCCGTTATGGTTAGGATGCGTAAAATTCTCACAATCCACCCCCACCTGCTAATTTATAGTGCCTCACACGACTATTTCCATCAAAAACTTCTACTTGTTTTATAATGTGCAATAAAATCCGATCATCGATGACGACGACATAAATACATTTTTAATAGTTAGTTGTGACGACAAAAAAAAAAAATATATATATATATATTATTAATCATCACCTAGATATTAAAATAAAATAACAAATAGCGTAGTGTTAAAAAACGTTGCAAATTATTTATTTATATGAAGCAATAATTAATACATATTTAAATAAGATAACGTGTTAATGGTATAACATTCTGACTTGCGAATATGATTATATTGGTCATCATGACAAGACAGTATGATAATATCAAGTATGTTAAAGTAAATTATGATAAAGGATCCGCCTCAACTTCAAATAACTTGACTGAATAATATAAAATTATCCAAAAATAATTGTTTCCAAAAAAACTAATTATGCTTATATCTTTGAGTTAACATACTTGTATACAAGTCCAGCGTACTCGTACAAAAGGTATGGTTCACGTACATGCTACGCGCGTGTTTCGAACTACCGAGAATGTACGATATAGCACAAGCAAGCAAATGAAGTGCACGCGATGTATTCACGAATGACTTGGTTGGTTATAGTTTCGACGGTCACACTTTTGGATATGTTCGCGTGTTTTTACATGCGAATATGTCCAAAAGTCTCGTAAAAAAATAAAATACTATGTATGAAAATTGCATGCAAACCGCAATGTTTGTGTTCGCGAACTTGCACGTGAACTGCTCGTGAACCAACCACGAACATGCACATAGATGTACGGTTAACGTAAGGTATCGTTATCGACTTCCCGTGCAGATGCACGAAACGTTTTGTGCACGTGCGCAAATTTGAATGGGCTATTAGAAAAATGTCTATAATCTTTAAATACAAACGTCATTAGTAAACTTGGAGTCTTAAATTCCTAGATTTTAAACAAATTTATGTAAAAATATGATGATAACAGAAATAAATAAATCGCTTTAATATTTTAACTACATATTTTGTTTATAGGCCTGCAGGTTCAATACAAGTTACAGAAAATTCATTTATCAAAAAATTACAATCATCTGGGAGAAGTTTGGTCGTATTTTACGGCTCCCAGACGGGTACGGGAGAAGAGTTTGCCGGTCGCTTAGCAAAAGAGGGTATAAGATACAAAATGAAAGGAATGGTTGCAGATCCTGAAGAGTGTGACATGGTTGGTGTATTAACTATATTTTCAATTAACTAGTTTTTTATTTGTTTTAAACGTTTATTCGTCTGTTTTAATTTTAGGAAGAATTAACGAAACTCAAAGAAATCTCAAATTCTCTTGCTGTATTTTGTTTAGCAACATATGGTGAAGGGGATCCCACGGACAATGCAATGGATTTCATAGAATGGCTAAAAAATGATCCAGATTTAACGGGATTAAATTATGCTGTAAGTTTAAAAAAAAGTTTTAAAAATATATTTTAATTTAATATATACATATCTATATCTTATGTGGGTAAGTCAGCGGTGCAACGAAAACAAGGATTTATAAATTATAATATGTAATTTAAAAAGTCCAATGAACTTACTTCCACTTCCCAAATGAATGTGGCACTCAACTAAACCGATTTTGTGCAAATATTATGAACTAATACGTCACTTAACATTCAAACGCCCTTATTCGGATTAATGACCGAACTTACAATTCTTCGGTAAGATGGTTAATTAACTAAATATATTAGCCCTTTTTAGTAATTTTAAAGAATATTATTTGTTACTTTATACTACTTTATTTTGAATAAAGTATTACT
Organism: Hypolimnas misippus; assembly: GCA_037950945.1. NCBI lineage: Eukaryota > Metazoa > Arthropoda > Insecta > Lepidoptera > Nymphalidae > Hypolimnas > Hypolimnas misippus. Next base: position 8,392,691 of record JBBEEQ010000024.1, read on the forward strand.
TTAAGAAATTAGGATACTTTGTACAAAATTTCACACACTTCACCCATTTCATGTTCAAATCTCTCGACAGGCAGACAGGCACAGCTACTTACAATTGCTTATGTTTGTGATTAGTTAAAACTTTACTTTTTAAAAGTATACAAGTTGATAGTTGTATTATATATGGCCAGCTGCGAAATTGAACTATCCAAGTTTTGCCGGACTTTAAAATGAACTATGATAGCTTATTAAATAAATTGCTTTTTAAATAAAAACATCTATAGAAAATAACTTCGTATCTGTAATTATTGATCGTTGCGTTTTCACGTCAGGAATCATTTCCGAATGCAGCACCTATGTCACGGTGGCTGTTCAGTGTGTAAAGTTTAGTGTTATTGAAAGTGTCTCCAAAATTGAATATGAAATCTGTTAATGAGATTCCTTGTCTGAAGCCATACGCTAGCGCTAATTGGTTACTAAGCAATGTAGTGGTCGTAAAAATCCAAGAATTTATAGTTATAAAATATCACTGGGTGATAAATATAGGGATATAAATTAGGCGGTCTATAGCTGTAAAAAAAATGTCGAGAAAATGCGGAAAAGTGTAGCAAATACGTCGCAATAGTTCCCTTGTTTCCTGATTATGATTTTTCAGTATCGCCAGCACTACCATCACTTTCAACAAAAATTTATCACCGAATCATAGACATAGAGATATAACTTCAAAAATATACAACTATATACTATATGGAGTGACGAATAGAGTTCGGTAACAATATCTATCTTTATTCTTTAAGCAATAAGATTCTTGTTTTACTGCTATTACTTTTTACTTATATTTTTTTTTAATACGACGATGTATGATTATTGTAATTTTTCACCTGGCAGCCCTGTTACCTATGTGTCATATATACGTCATTCAAATTGACAGTTCACACAACCTGACAAATTATTGTTTGTTTAATACTGAATTAAGACGGTCATTGAATCCACTGGTGATTCTATTGCTTATTGTAGGTTATATTATAGTAAAAATAATTTTGTTGGACGATATTAGACATGTGTGTAATTACGTAATAATAAACATATTATTGTTATATAATGAACATGTATGAATGCGTTAAGAGATAATAATTTTAAGTACACAGTTTAAATTTATTAATAGTGTGTTGATGATGTTTATTTTTGCTACTTCTTTAAGAATTCTACCACGTTATGTCACAAAGTTTATATATAGAAAACAAATATTTTCACCACTGCTAAAATTAAGATACATGGTATGAAAGTTCACACTTGCTATTTGAACAGTTCGTATAAGTTCTGGTCTGTTATGGGTCTTGCTTTTATGTAAATTATTATGTAAAAATAATATGCAAATATATAATACTTATTCAGTTTTAAATATTTTTAAAGAAAGATATTTTAAGTATATAATTAATTTAATTGCCATTATTTTAGGTATTTGGATTAGGAAATAAAACATATGAACATTATAATGCAGTCGCTATTTATGTTGACAAACGCCTTGAAGAACTTGGAGCATCAAGAGTTTACGAGCTTGGACTTGGAGATGATGATGCAAAGTATGTGTACAAATATTAATTATTATTGTTATATAAGTAAATCCTAAACAAGTAAAAAACTATAATATTAAACAGGGAATGCATTTATTTTGTATTGAATAATAATTTTTAGCATTGAAGATGACTTCATTACTTGGAAAGAGAAGTTCTGGCCATCAGTGTGTGAGAAATTTAATATTGAAAGTACTGGAGAAGAGGAATTAACTCGCCAGTTCCGTTTGATTACACATGCACCTGATGAATTAAAACCAAATGAAATATTCACAGGGGAAATAGCAAGATTACTTTCCCTGCAAAATCAACGCCCGTAAGTTTATCTTTTATAAATATATATTTTTTTATATATTTTAAACTTTCGCGATTTATACTTTTCCTATTTTATATAATGGTTTTTATTGCAATAGCTAATGGTAGTAATACCTTTTTATTGACAGACGTTTTGACAAAGTTGCATTTGTCATGGAGCTGACTCTGCTTGTGACCTTAGTCATTGCAAGTTCATGTCAACTATTTGTTGTCATGATAAGACCCGTTATTTAAAAATATTTTTTTTACTCAAAAAATCAAACAAGCAGGAGGCTTACCCAATTTTAGGTGATCACTACAGTTAAGCTGCTAATACATTGTTGGCTATCTAAAACGTCAGAACTAATAGAAATTATACATGTAACGAGTAAAGTGATTAGTGATGTGCAGTCAAATATCAAAAGTCAACTCTGATATTTGACTGCAGATACGAATACGGAACCTAAATTCTTACTCAATCAGAGTCAGTGCGCATTATCTTGAAACAATAGTTGATGCCACTTGAAAAACTTATAATAAATGTTTAAATTTATCATAATAACTTTAACAGGAAGATTTGTAATTAATCTCTTTATAAAAATAGTTAATTTACTACCTTTAATTTATGTGGTATTAGTATAGTAACTTTCAATGGTAAATTAAAGCAATATAAAGATGCAAAATTATATATTTTAAGGAACCAAAATAATCTGAATGGTATTTAATAATTATTCATTCCTATGTTTTCACTGTGTATTGTAAAATTAAAAAGATATAAAGGTCTTTCTACTCCCTCGTATGTAAGGAATTGGATATATTACACATCACTAGGTAAAATGTAAAATGGCTTGAGAGTATAAAATGCAAATGTAACTAGATTACTAAAAATGTAGTAGCTTTTCTGTGAGACTGGTGTAGGTGACCATCAAACCAGCACATGTGAGTCTATTAGCTTAGGCTACTGCTAGGCTCTACTACAATGTACTATTATTTCAAGTATAATTTTTACTATATTCAATTACTTCAATAACTTTAAATCAACCCTGAGCTATGTGGTAATAAAAAAGTTGACTAATTTTAAAATGGTTTTTCAAATTAATTTATCTCAAACATATGTGTAATGTGTACCTATGTTTTACAACCATCAAATTGATTCAGTTTTGTAGATATTATTACTTCTTTAAAAGTGTTGTTATCCAATTGCTGGTGACCACGGATACAATTGAATATTGATTGGGACTATTAAAACTACTATGTTCTTATATTTTTAAAAACTTAATTAATAATCATATAGCATCACAAAATATAATGCCATAATATCTTTTTGTTTGTATGCTCGCCAACTTCTACGTGAGAAGTATATGTTTATAAATAACTATACATTGTTTCCTATATTAATATGCATATTCAATTATATGTGTAAATAATTTAATCTCCTTCAATCATAAAAACAGTTATAAATTATGTCATAAATTTTCGTGAAATAAGTTTTGTTTATTGTCTGAAGTACATAATATAGCAATTTTAAAATTTAAAAGTTTACAGATTTCAATAGTAATTTCTATTTGAGAATCCATTTTATTTACTTTTTTTTCCCAAAATCTTCCTGACCTAAAGTGTAAATTACCTTATATCAAAATCATTGAATGTTGTAATTTTGTAATTAGGAGTTTTAATGGGTCTTTTCATAAGCAACTGAGAAAGTTATGTGGTGTCCAATTCACTCATCTTAAAAAAAAATTCTTTCAGGCCATATGATGCTAAAAATCCATTCTTGGCACAAATTACAGTGAACAGAGAATTACATACAGGTGGTGATCGGTCATGTTTACATATTGAATTAGACATATCCAACTCCAACATGCGGTATGAAGCTGGTAAATAACTTGAATCCTTTCAATATTTACCAATTTTGTATGTTTCAATATTACTATAATTTAATTAATTTGCAGGCGATCATGTGGCTGTGTATCCTATTAATGATAGTAATTTAGTTGATCGACTTGCTGTTTTAACTGGAGCCAATTTAGATGAAATTTTCTCACTTATCAACACTGATCAAGAAAGCACAAAGAAAAACCCATTCCCCTGTCCAACATCTTACCGTACTGCACTGTCGCATTATATAGAAATAACAGCGTTACCTAGAACTCACATTTTAAGGGAACTTGTTGAATATTGTACAGATGAAGAGGTAAAATATAGTTTCAATCCATTACAATATTTTTTATAACCTTAATAATACATTCAATGCTGAATTTGTTAACAATTATTGTTATATTGATCTTTTAGGATAAGAAGCAATTGTTACTAATGGCTACAAATTCTCAAGAAGGAAAAGCTCTGTACCAATCATTTATAGTTGACGCATGTAGGAATATTGTGCATATATTGGAAGATATCAAATCTTGTAAACCTCCTCTGGATCATCTGTGTGAGTTGTTGCCCAGACTTCAGCCGAGATATTATTCCATATCTTCAAGTCCTAAGGTATTTTTTTCTTACTTTACTCAAATACTACAAAGCAGTAAATGAATTAAATAATCGTTAACATAACTGAAAAACAGTACTCACTGACCAATACCAACATAATCCAAAATATTTTTAATTTGCACAACGGCCATTTTGAAATTAGGCATCTTGAGTTTTTTTTATTTATTGTGTCCACAGAAATACACACTGTAAAAATTTTAATCTTACATAATTATTCACGATGATGTTGCGTATGTTCGCTTAGGGAATCCTAATAAAGTATTTTAATTCAACATTCTTGTTACAGTTATACCCCGAGACAGTCCATGTTACAGCTGTTGTAGTGCAATACAAAACTCCAACTGGCAGAGTCAACAAGGGAGTGACCACTACTTGGCTCGCAGATAATAAACCGGAACCTGGCAAACCATTCCCGAGAGTTCCAGTTTATATCAGAAAGTCCCAATTCAGGTAAAGATAAGAAACAAAATTCATATATAATAGGAAACCATGATTGACTAGCTGATCTATTTACCTTCAATCATTGTACTGATGGATTTCGCACACAGATAATAGTTATTATGACGTAAACAAATAAAAAAAAAAACAGATTTTTGAAAATTCAACCCCTGAGTGTGATTTTACAAAAAAGTGAAAGGGAATCTCCCTTTAAAGTTTGTAAATAAATTCAAACTAGCTAGCGCGAAGCCGCCGGCAAAAGTTTTATATTATATATTCAAGCTAAGTAGGGTGTAAGTATAATAATATGAAAGTAATAGTTTAAAACACCTCTTTCCTTGTATTTTTTTAAGCAGGTAATCTATTTTTAATCTTTTACCTAGAATCAATAACTCTAACAAGCCAATGCTTAAATGATCAGAATGTAATAAGTATGTGCGAAGTTTATTTAAATATAAATTACAAAAATCATAATACACATATATTTTTGTTCTATAATATATTTACATCGGCAAAATTATTTATTCATTTAATTAATAATACAACCTTCCTTACATTATAAACCTGTAAATGGAGGTCACCATGTTTTAGATAGCTTTTTTGTGAAGTTTTTTACTTTGAAATATACTAAATACGTATGTTATATACGAACGAGGTTAGCATCTATTATGTATATTATCATTCGGTATCGTATGATACTTACTAGAAACGTGTCAAGTTATTTCAAACGAACTACTTAGTTATTTCAATGAACCATAATATTGAAAATAAATTTTAAAATTAATCACTTTTTCAATGTTAATGTCCATCAGGACCGCCAAATTGTTAACAAATATTTGCGTAGCATTATAGAGATATAATTTATCGTATAGGCCATCGCCTGTCTTTGATTAAATAATTCGTATATAACGTTTTTAAAGTAATATATTTTTAGAATACTTTAGGCATTTGGAGCTTATTAGAAAGTTTTTTTTTTATAATTTTAAATATGTACATATTCGAATTAATCGAATGCTGGTCAATGGTTTGATGTAACAGGGTTATGTAGGTTAAATTTAATATCGGTTAACTAGTCGACCTTGTTCGATGATTCTCGTAACGATAGTGGCGTCGACAACAGAACAACCTTGTGACGTGCAATAACACTAATGCTAGGAGGATGTGAGTGAGGAAATCAAGCGTCGTATGTTTTGACCAGCTGTGTGTGCGGTATCGTTCGCGTTGAGTTTGTATAGTTTTTCCACTACACGTGGAAAATATTTTATTTTCCAGGATATTTGTATTAACTTATATTTGTAACACAGTAGCCTTATAATGGTGTTATTCTGTTAATTAATATTTTTTTAATTATTTCGAACTTTTATCAAATATGTATCAGTAACGACTCTACTCTACTTTTTTGTGCTCTTTGCGAACATCAATTAAAAAGAATGTCGCATACCTAATATTTGAGATGGACTAGAAAATTTATCAAACAATAATTTAATTCAAAAATATCACAGAAAATAAATTCAAATAGTCATACTTTCACTTTTAATCGATTTTACCTATTAAAATGTATAAAGTATTAGGTATCTCATTAAGGGCGCCAAAATAATGGATAGTCAGGTAAACGTACAACGTATGTAGTTTTATTTAAATTTGAAAATATACAATAATTAATTTACAAGTAGCCCCCACCGGCTTCGCCGGGTTATATACAGTTTTGTGAACGATACTTTGGGGTAAAATTTTGAAAAAAAAAATCTGATGCACGTGTTTATATCTATATCTAACCAAAATCTAATCAATAGTAGCCATATCAAATTTCCTATTTTTTACTTATAGGCTCTGTGTTGATAGTTTTATTATTATTTTTAGTCAGTCACAGTCAGGACAAGCGATTAATTATTACGTTTACTTTTTATGTTATAATCTTCTACCTAACTAATTATAAGTCATTTATAGTCAGTTGGGATTTGTGCAAATACTGACTCGGTGTATAAAAGACTATTATTTCGATTTGACGACTCATCGTTATTAGTTAAACAACTTGCACTAGCATAATTTACATAAAGAGACCTTGTTCTGAAGATGGTTTTATGATAATAAGTAAACAGGCAATCAGATAAACGATGGATCAATTGTGACTGTACACCTTTCACAGATACAATTTGATGCACAATATGTCCTGTAGGTATCGTTTGTGGTGGCCGAATAAACAAAATTGTATGAAGGTCAATGGCTGGCCGGAATCTCTCGTGTACCTTGTAACAAATCAACTCACTTAGTGTGGGCGATAAATTGCAAAATCATGGTTCAGCCTAACCTAACTTTATTTTTCGCTTCGTATTTATATGGGAGCTATCATGACACACGTAAGCCTAATCAAGGTGTCAAAAGAGGTGAAGGTTGGCGATACAGTTGCGCACGTGTCATTAGGCGACTACGTTGTCGAACAAGTGTCAAGCAATCGGATTATTATCAAGACGAGCCTCGTGGTTTCACTAGCGTTAAACAGTGCTCGCATTATTGGTGTTTATTGCCTCGCTCCCGGCCTGCGATCTATTGGGCGTAGTGTTTATTAAATTGAATCGTGTGAAAAGGGTTTTTCATCTCGCAGCAATGGCTCTGCCAGGATTTCAGTTGGGGGAGATTGAACTAATTTAATCTTGATTCAGCAGACTGTCTAGTTAAATAATAAAACCCTCTTTTAATCGCCTTCAAAAAAGTCATTTCTGTATTCGACCCGTTTGTATGTTCGAGATTTTCTCAAAAACTACAGATCCGATTTGGATTGAGTTTTCGTTATTTAAATGCACATATTTCATTAGGAAGGGTTTAATATATAACAAAATAGGACCTGACGGGATAAACAAAGAAATTCTTCAAAAACTAACAGCAAAGGATCTTTTTTTGTTTATACAACAGTTCTGTTTGTTGTCGGTTATATTTTTCTACGAAAACATTCAAATTGCTTAATTATTTACATGCTATTTGCGTGCGTGGTTTATTTCTTTGCCAACCGGTTATTATGTTCAAAGGATCTTCTCATAGAAATTTAATATGACAAAAATAGCTTGAAAAGCATTTTGGCAAGGTTGAAGCCATTTACAGCGGGCTGTGGCTTGAGCTCCTATACGCGCTAATATTAATGCGTTATTTCTTATTAGAATAGTATTTACATTCCGAACCAGCGAAAGCTTTATATCTAAAAGATAATTTGTAAATTGAGGGTTCACAAGTCCACTTATAAAGTAACAGCCTGTAAATGTCCCACTGCTTGTTAAAGGCCTCCTCTCATATTAAAAAGAAGATTTAGGAGCTTAATCCAGTGCGGGTTGGCAGATCGTGAGGAAACCTGCACGTAGCGGGAGAAATTTTGATACATGTATATTGTATCGTGGTGAGTTAAGCTCTAAACATCCTTCATAGGAGAGGATACCTTCGCCTAGCAGTAGGACATTACATTTACAGGTTGCTACTTTTACTGTGAACCCGACTGCGCGACGCAAAGAAAGGTAATGTGGTTATTAGTCTATGTACGTATGTATGGGGGTTTATATTTTTGTGGCACTATTTAGACCAAACGCGAGGGTAGATTTTGATAAATGCTACGTCATTTGATTCGGTATAATAGAATGTCGTAGAAAGCGTAAAATAAAAAAAAAATCAAAGCAGCCGATTTTTGACGCCATAATGTGAAATCGAAAAAAAATGAAAATCAACGGATGATGTCAAGTGGGTGTCTTTGAATATGTATTATAAAACCCTTTTTGAGTTTTCCATATCGTTTTTCAATCAGAACAACTGTTTAGGATCTATATCGGTTTAAAATTTGTTAGAAACGATTCTCACTTATAAGGCTTTTAGACAACTGATATCAATAAGGTACTGCTGACTGCCGATACTCGTGTGACGGAGTCTTTTATTTATTAAATTTATCTTGTATTATGCTGTTCTATAGGTTGCCGCTGCAAAGCCAGACGCCCATCCTCATGGTGGGCCCGGGCACGGGGCTGGCGCCCTTCCGCGGCTTCCTGCAGGAGCGTGCGCACGCGCGCGCCGCCGGCAAGCCCGTCGGCGACACCGTGCTCTACTTCGGCTGCAGGCACCGCGACCAGGATTACATTTACCGGGAGGTGCGGAATTATTACAGACTAGCCGGTGCCCGCGACTTCGTCTACGAAAAATTAAAATATCTAAAACAAGTAACCTAAGTTACGCCTTATAACGTTAGCTATCTGAAAGTGAAAGTCCCGCCAAAATCGGTACAACCGTTTCTGAGATTAGTCGAAACAAACAGACGGACAGACAAACAGTTTTTCAAGTTTTAGTTATTGTGACCATATCTTGCCACATTTAGCCATACTCAATTATATTATGAAAGCATTTAATTTTCAATAGAAAATATTAAGATGACTAATCAAGATAAAAATAGTGCCATCATTTATTTGGAATCACTCACAGAGGCAGAGGGTTGTGTTGGTATCACTCAGTGTACTAAACGCAGCAATGCTAGCTATGCTTCATAAACACAGTTGTCTCAAATACAATGAACGTGCACTGAATTGTTTTTCAAAGAAGTACCATCGTATCTCATGTAGTTTATTTTTATTAGAAAACATTTTGAACCTGTAATAGCTTTACATAGAACAGTTAAACTAAAAAAATATTTCTTTTAGGAATTGGAAGAGTATGAGAAAAACGGTGATGTTATTTTAAACATTGCCTTCTCTCGTGATCAGCCTCAGAAGATCTATGTGACACACTTATTAGAGAACAATTTAGATCAGATTTGGGACATTATCGGAAAAAGAAATGGACATTTCTATATATGCGGGTAAGCAAATAAAAATGACAATTATTTTGTTTGTATTTTTAGCTGGACTTAATAAAGTTATAAAATCCAGAAAGTTAGTTAACCACTTACAACGCAATAATAGTAAGTTATTTATGTAATTATTTTTAATTCAGTGACGCTAAAAATATGGCCGTGGACGTCCGTAACATTGTCGTTAAGGCGATTGTTGAAAAAGGCGGGCGTACAGAAGCGGAAGCGGTCCAATTCATCAAGAAGTTGGAGTCTATGAAGAAATATTCTGCAGATGTTTGGAGTTAAATTTCATTTGACATTTCGTGTGAAAGAAAAATTATAGTAAAATTTTATGTGAGAAGAAACAATGAAATACGTATTTTCTAGCGAGGCAATGGTAGGGTCGATGGAAATATATTTTTGCATTTCAAACTGTCGCTGTGTTACGTTGTGTTGATATGGGCTGTTTTCAAAATGTACGTCTCCGCCAACATGGTTGACAATAAAAATTCCCAATTTTTATCCACACCGAATTAACTATAATATTGCAGATTTTTTAAAAACTTGTCACCAGCACGTGTTGATAACACAAATTTTGTCAATTTTTGTTTTAATGGAGACACATTACTAATTGCTATCGTCTATCATATGATACCACGTCACCAATATTAGTCCCGATGACAATGACGGTCAACTTAGTAAATTTAGGGTTGTCACAAATTTTCATATATGCTAATATGAAATTGAACAAAAAGGGAATGATCTATTCCGTAATTTTTATTTATATAGAAGTACATTTAACAAATTAAGATACATTTTTATTAATTTTATTATTTTTAATGTTACTATTATAAGTTTTATACTTTATTTTGCTAAACATTTTGACGTAAATTAAAACATTTTACCAAATATAACGTGACAACCTTAAATTGTCACCAACAAAAAAAAACTAGCACGAGTTTTTGAACACAAATGTACAAAAGGTAACGCTAAAGAAATTATATGAAAATATACCAAGTTTTTTTTATTTGAATTTTAGAATAATTTATGCGTAATTTGTTTCGTATAAATGCGTTTAGCCTTAATTGTTATCATTGTGTGTAAATTTTGAGTTAGTACATAAATGTTATTTTATATAAGTGGACTGGGATATATAAGAGAAATAAGAATATTTTAAATTTATATACATAATATATATTACACTATTTTATTAATTAAACGTTTCATAATAACTAAGTTTTTTTTTTTAACCTTTACAACCTCGATAAAATTGTAAGGTCATGTTAATGAAAAGAATATATTACAATTGTATACGATTAATTAAAACTTAATTAGGTTTTAAAACGTCCTTATTCAAACGGTATAATAAACAATTACTTGCAAAGTACGTAATGTCGTTTAATTATTGCTTATATCCGTAAAATATAACACAAATATAAATCTAGTTGACCGGGCCCGGCCGGCCTAATCTAACCATTTAAGCGCCCTGGGCGAGTGATTCCTTTGGCGTAATTTTGTGTTCTGCGTAAGCGTAATTCGCATAGTCCAGACCAACATATGTGGATCTAGGTATATAGTCTACTTAATCGAAGGAATAACGCTATTTCTCATAGTTTCTGATTGAAGCATCCCCGCCCAGTTATAAAATTACATGCCATTTTCTACACCAAACCCTTCCTTGTAAAATATGCAGTTGAATAACAAAAGCCCCACTAAAATTTGATCATTCGTTTTTTTAAAAAACGCGACTAGAAAATCACGTACGTTCGGGTCGAATACATCACATATTTTTAATTAATTAAGAGTGCAGTTTTCACTGTAATTTTGAATATTAACGTAGAAATGTTTACATTTTATTCCAACTTAACATTACTCCACGTGAGAATATAAATAAAATCATATCAAAAATGGTAAAAGTATAAAAATAATAACTCAATTGTACGAAGTCGTGGCGGGTCGTTAGTATTACAATACCGGAAAAAAAATTTGTTCAAAAGATAAGTTAACCTACACATAATTACGCAATTACAGCGCAAGGATACTTTCGAGGAAGAATTTACGAATGGAAAAATGATAACTTAATTAGCTTCATGTAATTATTATAAAAAGATAAGATTTTTTTTTTATTACAATGATACATATCAGTTTTACATTCACCTTATTTTATTTTACATTAGAATAATAATATAAAGCTCAACAAGCTAATTTCAAAAACAATCAAATAAGTTCAAAGTATATACCTAATACTTTTTAGCATGGTCTATTATTTTTATAAAGAATGATTACATGAATCCGCAAGACAGATTATTACATTAAATGTGAGTGAAACTGGTTAGCGACAAATCATATTTCTAATTTTCAATGTGTTGAATAAAAAAAATTTAAAGCAATATACATATTTTTGAATAGAGATTAAAATAACGTTTTTATGTTTATAATTGGATGCTGATATGCAATACTGTGTCAAGCAGCACGGACTTCATTTTGAGAAAATGGCGTCTAAAGATTTCGAACCTATTTTTTACACACCTGTTTGAAGAAGCATATATCCATCTTTTCTTTTCTATTTTAATAAAAAGTATAATTAATTTATAGCAGATAGGCTAATAAAGATTTTTATCAAATAATAAGTTTTTCAAATATTTTAAATTATTGCATAATCCAAAATATGGAACTTATTTCAATATTCTAAGCATTTGATTAAGAAACCTTTTTCGATACTTATTTAGTTCAAATGACTTTAAAAAAAATTTATAATGTAAAATACGAAATACATTATCAGAATACATCAATATCTCTAAATTTGAGTGAATCTTTTTGTGGATTGACACATTAATGCTTATCAGCATCCAATTATAATGTCAAGCAGGAATTATACATAAAATATAAATATAAAAAAAAACAGTCAAGTGCAAGTAGGACTCGCGCACGAAAAATATGGTATCTTCTCTATCGTACATATAATTCTATAATTTTTAACTTGTATTTGATCTTGACTGGTTTTTATTATACCGGAATGCCAAATACACATTTTAACAAAATTTCAACACAGTTCGCTGAGACGGGCAGACCGACGGACAGCACAAGCCCATGTATGTACGAGGCGGAACAAGCACACTGTGGAAAAATCCTTACTTTTGAGATATTTTAACATTATCGCCAAAACGTTTCGAAAACTTTCGAAAAAAATCTGCTTTGATATCCAAAAAAACATATTAAATTTAATTTTTATGAAGGTATTTTTTATAAGCGAATATACCGTCCTGGGTCCGTGCCCCAGTTGCCCTTATGGCAAAGACATTATAGCCTATAGAGCTCTTAATACGGAGAATAAAGAGTAATAAATAAAACGAGTATTTTTTAAAACGACATTTTATTGATTTAACCGCAAATATATTAGTTTATATACAGTATTAAGGACGACAACAAAATGCAAACGGAGAGCCAGCTACATTATTATCAATTCACACTCTGATATCAGCAATTCAATTTGTGAACTCTGGTAGTAATTAATGGAGTAAGAATAAAGTCTGGGAAATCGCAACATATCAAATGAGGCTTGATGCTAAACTACAAAACAAAAAATCGTCTTAATTATACATAGCCTGCCGAGTTCACTACGCCATTGCATACAAAATTCAAATCACTATAACGCCTAATTTATCCGACATTTAAAAATACTGAATTAATTTTTCAAACAAATATCAAATCGCTTTTAGTAACTACTTAAACTTTCTATTATGTACATTACCACTACGCTAAAGTCAGGAATATTGCTCACATAATACATGCTCTTTTAAAAAAAATCTCATTTACTCAAATCTAAACAAAAATATATAAAAATTAAGTAACTCATAACTTATGTATGTAAATACTTGGCAATATTTGTGAAAAAATGGAAAAGTTATTTTATCTGTACAAAATGGATTTTCTGATACTATTTAGGCTCAACAATTTTTATTTAACCTTATTGAATATCTCACGTATTACGACATAAAGCACTCATACAATGATTCATTGTACTTTGTTAGTTTTCTATAATATATTTAACAATAATTTCTAATAACTACAAATTTGTTTGCACATAACAAGTGCAAATGATTGCAGCCGACTAATTTATGCAAATGACAACCATTTCGTATTATGCAAACAATTGAATATTAAAAATTTACATATTTCACATATAGATCAATTGACAACTAATACCCTAAAATATACAGTCAGTACTGGAAGTTTTTAGGAATCCTTTATCTTAAAAGGCCACCATTCAAGGCGAAATCGACGAGACAATATGACATAAAATCAAGTCAATTTATTATGATTTATTGGCACTGCGCACATGAAAAATACTATAGTTATATCGAATCTATCAATTGTATAGCTTGTAATAAAATGCAAATGGCAGTGCTATTATGTATTATAATGAGCATCCTGACCAACTCTTAATAAGATTAAACAAAATGTTCTATAAAAACGCAAAAATATTATAAACTTACGTAAGCGCCAAAATAATAACTTCTAATAATTTACCTGAGACAGTATTTGTCGTTACTATACAATGTTCATTCATAAGCGTATTATACTTTAAGTGTAATTTGTGGGAGTTTAGACATAAATAAATCTGTCCACAGATATATGTACTAGTAACGATATACAGCAGTCGATAATTATCATTCTTGTATCGAAACGAGTCAACACTAAAATATAATAAATATTACATATGAAATAAGTTTTATTTCATATACGTTCACAACATAAGATGCGATAGATCACGTAGAATAGATTAATTTACTCGACGAGTGCCAATCCAACCGAGGAACGTAAGATGTACGCGACTCATAATGCAAGATCGCTTCTCCTTGCCTTCGATAAGTTGGTTCCGTACAGCGGCTTCGAGAAAGGAAATGCAATCTCATATTATCAGTCGGCGCGGTGCGGTGCTCACGAGTCCGGCGGCACGTCCCACTCCGCCAGCCCGCGGTCCACCAGCTCTCGGTTCAGGAATATCACTTGCTGCAAACAATAACAACGTCGATGTTATAAACTATCTAGTATGTTTTTGACCCAGCTTGAAACCCAAAGTAAATGGATGAGAAACAATAAAAACTAAATATTTATAAAAATTACAGTGAATGAATTTTAAGCTCCTCAATGAGATAAAAATATATATTTTTGGCTAAATAAATGGATGGTTAAAAGCCTATTATGGACATAATGTAAATTTATTTGTCCTGTAATGAGGTAAATAATACAAATACTTAATGATTACTCATCATTATCTAATCAGTCATTATAAATCCTTTGTAATATATCTAGAAATTTTAAAGAGGATCATATATTCAGGTAGCTTCTGATAAAATTAATGCTGTTCAAATTTAAATGTTTTAGACTATTGCTTGTAAAAAGTCACATATATGGACATATATATGGACGTTCATTAATACATCACGCATTATCAGAATATATCAATATCTCAGAATTTGACTTTTTGTGGGTTGACACATTATTGCTCATAAACATCCATATGTAAGTTATATGTTATTATACTAATTGTAAAAAAAGTCACCTCTTGATACATTTTTAAAAGCCAGATATATACAATATCATCACTCAAGATTAGCTCAACCAACTGTGGTGTTTTCTTTTATGTTATTTTATTCGTAATTGTCCAAGCAAGATTTATATAAAAAATTTTTTTTGGAGATTCTTCTTTCTACAACTACAGCGAGTGAGTGCACGTCACCTGCGGGTTGAGCGTGAGGTAGAGGTGCACGAGCGGCAGGCCCGCCTCGTCGTAGCCGGCCACCTGCGCGTGCAGCAGCTGCCCCGCCGTCAGCCCCGCCATGATGCGCAGCGCCTCGCCGCTCCACTCCGCCTCTGAGCATTCACACAGTTATGCTGGGCCCTCACGACAGCGACGTTAACATTATCGTATGGAGGTGGCTTTTTACAAAGCTCTGATTCATTTGGCCTTAAATCGCTATAAAATGTCTTGTCCACACAATGACTGTCGTCGCCGGCAAGACTTGGTCGACCAGTGATGTTATCGTGAGGAGCCGTACATGCTTCACAACATAAATACTAATCATAATACGTAATGGCGAATCGTATATCAATTATATATATATTTAAAAAAGTAAGTAAAGTGTCACAGTTAGACTCATCATGCATATTGTCGAGTATATAAAAATATTATTGAAATATTTGCTAAGCTCATATGAAATAAAGAATATGAGAATATAAAAGAATCATTTACATGCATTTTTGGAGAATAAAAAAAATTAAAACAATTTATGTGTCAAATTAATTAAGATTTAATTTTAATTGTATTATTATACTGTAAATTTTTTAAACAGACTTTAAAATTTAATTATTACTTGAAGTGTTTAAAAATACAGAAATAGGAGCAAGTATGGTTTGTAATGGATAAAGTATGAAATATAAAAGCATGTTTATGTTTCGCATCATTAGAATTATATAGCAGAAGCAAAATAAATAATGCATTAAAATAAAAAATTAACCATCATTGGCAGGTTTGACAAAAGCTAGAAGGGCTTCCGTTGCCTGGAACGGCAGTGTCATGAAATCTGAGCGGATCTGCTTGAGCTGGTCGTTGTCGACGGTGAGATAGCCTCCAAAGTCGACCAGCTTCACTACAGACGTGTCATTCTCTTCCGACGTGGATATAACTTGCGCGCGGTACCAGTTGTTCTCAGTTGGCGCAGCGCAGATGGAACCCTCTATTAAAAGTAAAAAAAACGCCATTAGAACCGACCGGTATGCACTGTTGAGAAATACCGCCAATTTCGACATCGCAATAAAATGCTTGAATAAAATAAGCGTAAATAAAAATAAGTTTTAACCACAGTATCATTTCTTAGATAAATATTGTGGAACATTAATAAAAAAAAGTAAAATACATTAATTACTTGTCTAGATAGGTAGATAGATATTACGAATCAAATAGTCCCATATGAATACGTATATCGACACAAAACAAGTTGCTCATAAGCAAAGATAAGTAATGTAAAGGTAAGTGTGAGCAGGTCACCTTTCACTGGCCGCGGCAGCGCCGGAACGTCCGGATTTTGGTACGTTGTGGCCATGAGACGGTGCAGCGCGTGCAGAGAGGGGAAGGTGGGGTGCAGCGGCTGCTGCAGGAAGAAGTGCCCCGCGCTTACCAGACACGTCATTATTGTGTCGTTGTTCACAGATTCCACAAGCTGTAACTAATATTTTTAGCATACAATGTTCGCTAACTTCAACATTTCTGTGAAAGTGCAATCTATATAAAATACATACAATTGAAGTATCTGTTTTAAATGCATCCGAATTTTACACTATACTAAACCAAAAAACTAATTTTTGAAATTGTTGTCTGACAGAGGGTTGGATTTAATAGTAAAAACTGGGGTCTATCTTATGTTATAAGAAGTAATCTAGACTCCTTTAATTCATTCAAATTAATGGAGTTTCTGCACATAAAATTATAATCTACAAAATTGTCAATTGCGGGAGCAAGAAATAAATGTACAAAAGATACACTTCTTGATAATTTTTTTTCTATGTGTATGTAAAATATCAACTTGAGATCAGCTCAATTGATTAAGGTGTTTTTTGTTGTTTTGTTTGTAATTGTTAAGGCAAGATTTATATTACTTTTTATTTTATATCTACCAGAAAAGTCAAAAATTTGGATGGTTTTTATGTTTGCACACAGAAGTTTTTTAATTAAATGATTGCAGCAGTGGAAGCCACAGTAGGGTGCTAATGTTATTTATTTATCAATAGATAATATTGTATAAACTAGATATTTAATTGCGTAAAACAATTTTTATGCATATTGTTTCATTTATCATTGGAGAAAGATGTCAAGGTTTGAACATTGGGGACATGTTAATTATTGACTTTCATAGCAGGCACAATATTTATTAAGTTTAAAAAAATAATAAATATTAAAAAATAAACAATGAAGGATATATGAATAGTTATAATAGTTGTTTAGGTGTTCAGGGTGAACCACAACTTAATTTATTTTATAGTCTATGATATTATACATATTACAAGATCATCATACTTCTTTAATAAAAATATTTGTATATTATAAATAAATAAATGAATAAATATAAAATTCAAATAGTAAAGAGAGACAATTATATTACATGAACATTATTTGAAAATTATGTTACAGTTTTGATTTGTTTTATTTATTACTGTTTGTAAGTTGTAAACCATATAAAAACAAATGTTCATGGATGTAGTAAATGATTATTAGAGACAAATGGGAAGAAATGTAATTTTTACTTACTTGAAGAAATTCTGGTACTAATGGAGTCAGTCTTTGATATAATTCTGCACTAATTTCTTGAGTAGAAAAATTTGGGAATCTTTTTTCAGGGAATTTTTCTTTTATCATTTCTAAAGCTGCTTCAATTTCAGGTTCAGTACCTGAAAAACATTAAGAAAACTATAATAACAAATTTCGATTGGTAAATATTTCCGAATATAATAAAAATAATCTTCAAACATACCTTCAACTGCACAAATTTTTTGTTTAACTAAGTCAGGATGCCTTCTAACATAAACTGTAGCACCAGTTTTTGCCTTAATTTTAGTTACAAATGAACCATATTTTCCTATTAATAGACCAACTAATGTTTGTGGTATTATAAATTGATGTATTCTCAAACCAGTCTCTGAAGGAACTATGTTCATATTTGCAGGAGGTGGACTGGCTGCTTCAGAGCATCCTTTCCCACTGTCACTTGAACCCTTAAAAATATATACCATATTATATAAAATTGCAATGTTTTTAATATAAATTGCAATAATTTAAATTTTAAAATGAGCAATTATGAAACTTACTTCACTGTGGCTATCTGAGAAGTGACACATAGATGGACTTGCCAGCATTGGATCCACTGGACTGTGGTTTGCTGAGTCTCTTTCTGAAATCCTTCTATTCGGAGGTGCTGAAAATCTGTTAGCATTGTCACTAGGTTCATTACAATTACTAGACTCTTCAACTACATTATCATTATTGTTATTATTAACTTGTATATCCTCATCAGCAGGTGCATTGTTATCTTCAGTTCCACCATTTTCAGGTGCTAGGGATGCACATTTTATACTATCTGACTGTGAAATATTTTTATCAGAATAAATAGATATATTTTCTGTTAAATATTTAACATTATCTTCATTAGAGCTTTGCATACTTATATTATCACTAGTATTATTGCTTATTTCAGTTTGGAAAGACGAGTACAGGTTTGACTGAGAATCTTTGACAATAATGCAATCATCTCTAAAGCAAATGTCTTCTGCCTTGTTATCTGAACTTAATGACATCTTCTTTTCTCTCTCTAGAGATTTCTTTTTTATAATTTTTTCGATCTCTAGATCTACTTCCTCATCTGTCATTTCAAGTGGAGAGGATCTCTGGGATCCACAGCCATTCGGAATTATATCAATGGGTGCAGATTTAATTATGGAACGTTCAATTTTGCTTATTGGAGATGATCTTATTATTTCAGCTTCTGCATTTAAAGCATCAGCTAACTCCTCTTTTAAACTTTTTATTCTTTCTCTTCCACCGGGGTCAGATTTTGCATACTCCCTCTTTTTCTTGAACCAAAATATACCTAATAAAACAGCTATTGATGGAACTGACCACATGAGTAACTGACGACAAGGGGCCATTGTGATAAGCCACTTTTACCAGCCAACTATAACAAAAATATATTTTTTAATATTAATATTCCCTTAACAATTGTAAATTTTGAATAGAATATAGAAATTGTGTGATAGAAATTAAATGATTTATGTAGCAATCATGCATAATTTCCATATTGTATGACTACTTAATTAATTTATTCATTAGTTCATAAAAAATTAAATTCCATTAATAAAATAAATTAAAACAGAGTTAAATAAAACAAATAAACATTAAATATTTGATATATGTACGACCAACAATAATTTGTATGAAAGCTTATAATAAAAATAATTTTAAATTGTTTGTGTTTATGTCCTCATTTTTAATAGTGATAAGAACAACATAACCCTAGATTGTAGCCAGACAGTGATAATAGATAAGAAACATGACTTACTTAAATATATTAAATGCTTTATAAAAATTTGTGGCCCAAGATTTTATTATATTGACCTTAGAAGTTTGATATTTTGCAGTAAATTCTGATATAAATAACATAAATTCAATAGAATTAAATAAAAAATTACATAGAAAAATAGTTTATTGTGTTCATGGTCAGTTTATAATTACGTTGGTCGATACATCACTTTGCACCAAATTTTAACACCGGCCAATGCCATACGGAAATGATTCTGGAAAGCATGCATGGTCTATAAATGTAAAAGTTGTTCGATCAATCTCTGCGTGACAGTTACGAGACACGTATACATTACTTTCTCGACCATGCTTTGAATGTAACAACCATGTGCCTGCATTTTTTTTTAAATAAAACTTACTACGTTGTCCGACGAGGGTCACGAACAGTGTGGAAACCTTCACGGACAACACGTAAGCATTTGGTACCAAATTATAATTTGAAAGGTTACGCAATTTTATGTATGCCAAAATTCTGCCTGGGAGAAATGTAATAAAATTATTTTTTTAAGTATCAGTTACTAAGTTTAAAAGTCAAATATTTTAGCATTTACTTCTATTTCTATGACCTAGTCCGGAACCGACCCTGTGATCCAAATCTGGAATTGTTACCGGCATAAAGAAAGTTTAAGTACTTACTTTATTAATCCAACCGAGGCAATAAACACTTTTAGAATAAGATAATTAAAGGAAGTAAAATATATGTTAACTGATATAACTACAAACAAATTTGGCTCAATAATTAAAAAACCAACAATCCACGTGCTCACAATGTTTTCTACCGAAGCACAACAAAATTCAATATGGCGGCGGCAAGCTGGCAACTTTCCAAATTAATTCAAAAATATTCCATACATTTTTTTACTTGCAACACTACGCTTATAAAGCCTGTGCCACACGATGTAAGTAGAAAGAACGTTAATAGATCGTACTTAATCTTTAATTATCGGTGGCGTCAATTATATTATAATAACTATAGATAGGTTATGAGCTCATAGATTTAGCTACCAAGTTTGCCTACCACTGTGGTCAAAATTGTAACGCAACAAGCTAACTAATGTTTTTTTTTTTGTTTATTGGAAAAGTTTGTGGCAAAATTAAAAATATCTTGAAATCTGTAAAATTTAATGAACTACGATCGAGTTCCGACAGTTAGGCGACCACGACTAATGTTTAATCATAAAATATGTAACGCTTTACATAACATTAAGTAAGGATTAGGTAAAAGGGTGGCATTTTCCACTGTATCCCAGGGCAGTACTTAGGATAAATTCGGCCCTGACTTTCGTGTTCTTCTCTTCTGCTGTAAGTGGGTGGGGAGTTGTGCATCCTGGCGATTCCAGATGATGCCGCAGCCAGGGTGATAACGCGGCGCGGCATGCGGCGCCCTTTTAACCCAAAAAGAGGAGGTTTTCAATTCTTCAGGTACTTTTTTATGTATGTTCACTAATTACTGGAAAACGTCTAGACTAATTAACTGATTTGGTTAATTCTTTTTTTTTGTTTGAAAGCGTATATTCTCCGATTGGTACCATATAAATTTCATCAGAATCTAGGAACTACCCGTTTTGCAACTCATACGCATTGGTGACTTAAACGTCCAGGCGGTCATGAAAATAAATAAAAAATTAATGGTACATGAAATATCTGGACCTCACTCTAGTCGGTCACTGGAGCTTTGAACAGCATTTCAAGCTCCTGGCTCCCCGGGTCGAGAAGGTAACGGGTGCAATGCACAGACTTTTTTTTCTTATTATGTATACCTTATGTAAACGGTTGTGCGAGCATTACTTAAATCGGCGCGTCCGGCGGCCAGTCAGCCTAGGCGCCCTGGACCGCTGTTTTAGTTAGCCCACCCTTGAGCCGGGTGTGGCGGCAGCATCATGTCAAGTTACGCAACTATGTTATTTTAATATAATTTGCAGTAAAGTAAATTTCGCGATTTTACTAGTAGAAGTTAATAAGATCCTTTCAACAACTAAAAAGGAATCATAACTAGCGATGTGCCGGTTCGTTAAATATGTACATCCACGGATACGAATCCCAATACAAATATTTGGTGTCAAGATTCTTTGATCTTAACTTTCTTATAAAAATACTTAGTACTTATTCTCTATCTATGTTATATCTTCTATCGTATCTTTGTTACTTGAAAAGATAGTTAACGTCCCTTGAACATTTTGCGTGATAGGCAAGACATGTTACAATCAGCATTGCGTAGGTCTTTCTTATATTTTGTTGATAATTTAGTATGATACTGGGCATAGATATACCGACTTTAGCCATAAGTTCTATTACAAAAGAAAATGCATCTTTTAAAATGAAGAAATGTAATGTTATTAATATTTATACCTACATATTTATTAAAATCTTCCGATCTTTTCTGGTATTCCACAGAGGAAGTGTTGTTGTATCTGTTGATAATAGGATATACGAACATGCGGCTGATACCAAGCTTTTGAAGTGTCTGGAATATGACCGACGGCTCCATACCCACTTAGTGCAAGGCGATCACTGCAATCTTATTTTCTTAAACTCCCCATTCCATATTGTAATTTAATAATAAACACGAATATATACGTGAAATGGCGCAAAATCGTAAGAAGTTTTTAATGCGTAATAATACACGCGTTCCAATTTAAAAATAATTAAAAAGTAGATACTCAGAAACGTAGATACACATACACGTAGACACTCAGACACACAGATTCATAGACACATATGGGTCGGGAGTTAAAAATATAGATAAAACACCAATAACGTCTCATAAAACTACGCTATCATATTAATCCAGGGATGGATAAAATAGAGGAGAATTCCTCATACGTCCTGATTTTACGTTTTATTTTATTTTACTTTTTTAATTTAGATTATAAATTCCAAGAAACGTTCAACTGACCGGCAAACCTACTATATAACCGACTATATAAGACCGAATTTATTTAGGAATTATTTGAATTTTTGTTATAATGATTATAAGCAGTTAGGTAGTTCCACTAACTGATTACTTATTAAAAAAGGAGTAAGGAGGTATTTAGAAGTTTGTACCGCAAACGCAATTTTAGATTCAATACGTGTTGCAATACGCAGGTGAAAGGCGCAGAAATATCATCTTTACCGATGAAAAAAAATTTACGATTGAAGAAAACAACAATAAACAAAATGATAAAGTGTAATGTTAAAATAACCAAAATGCGTTAGTGATGGTTTAGTAGTGCGTGTCTTATCAAGGAGTCACAAACCTACATTTTTGTATTGTTCGTGTTGTAAAAGCTTTCAGCAAAACATTTTTTTTAAATATATCGTGAGCTTTCCAGCAAGACTCTGCACCATAAGGCATGAACTACCCACCTTGGCTTGAAATCAACATTCCGCACTTTATAAGAGCTGAAAACTGGCCCTCATTTAGCAAAGACTTCGACTCTTTAGACTTCAAATTATGGTCAGTTTTAGAGGACATGGCCTGCTCTAAATGACACGGTTACCATTTTACGGCGCGATTAATGAGTAGTTTGTACGTTATGGGCCGAAGTGATTAATTAAGCATTATTCATAATGCCTATGCAAGTCAAATCGGATACAGTGATTAATTATCATTTAAATATTGCATTATTTATCACACTGTCTAGGTCTTGTGAATAATACTATATGGTAGTTCGATAATTTGTTCAATTCATGTTAGTTATTGTTAGGTTGGAAAATCAAATTTGTCAACCTCGACTCTTGAGCAGTTCAGTTTGTCCTGAGTCCACATGCTAGTTGTATACCCCTTAGTGTTTTAGTATCCGGACGCGCGAAGGGAAAACACCGTCCGCCTGCCATAGAAAAGCGCAGGCACCGTGAGATCCGTAGCGGCTGAGGCTAGTCGCCGAAGGCTGCGTTTTGTATCGCGTTAGGCTGCTCATCAACGGCGCTGCTCTAGTGGTAGTCGTTATTAGAAATAAGTTTTGTTCATAAAAATTACGGGTTAAAAAGGTTGTCAACATTAAAAATAGTTTGTATTTCAAAAACTATTTCTTTTCGCAAAAAGGACATGTATTTTACCGCAAAATTGTTTTTAACAGTTCAAAAACTTAGTCTATATTTCTATATGACAAGCACTTATCATAGTTTTTATAATAAAGATGTCACATACTTAAATTTAAATAAATAAAATTATCATATTGCCCATAGTTATTGTTGTCTAGGAAAAGTTAGCAAATATCACAAGGGGAGTTTTCTAAGATTTCACGTGTGTTTATTTTCGAATCTTTTATAAGCTATATAATTTTATAAGGTTGCATAATTTTTCAGAATTAGTAGTTAAAGCAATTTTTAAAATATTCCTACTACACATACAAAATAATACACGTGATCTTAGGTGGGAGGAAGGGGAAGTACAAAACCTCTCCACATATCACTAGGGAAAAGGAGGAAGGGTCTAAAAAGGTGTTAAAACACATCATGTGATTAATGGACGGCCTCCTAATTTTATAACAATGTATTTTAGTCTAAATTAATAATAAGATAATTCAAATATATCAATCATATACTACGTACATAGATTAAAATTTCAAATGCAAACATATTATGCATTAAAGATATAATATGTTGCAAGACAAGATCCAGACAAATAAGAACATATTGCTATTTTGGTTAGATTCTTACTTGATTCTCAATTTATATTTTTTATTCCCGTATTATATATTTTTTTTCTATTTGATTATTTTGTTACTAGTGATTTTTTCTTCTTTTCTCTACATTAACTACAGTTTTGACTGCAACATCTATACATATATAATATATTCCATGAAATTCAACTAATGAGATACAACAACAAGAATTGTCTGTACTCATAAACTTATTTAAGAAAAGATCTCATGCTACGACTCATAGTAAGAGATAAACTCAAGGTATATGTCTAATGTATTTCAAGTCAGGCAAAAACAATATTGTGCTATTAAAAAGAAACTTTAAATTTGAATATCAAATAAAGATCATGAGACACAAAAATCAAATTATTTTGAATTTTCATACAAATATAAATATAATGCAAAAATAGACAAAAATCCCTTCTAGTCATTTGACACAAGAGCTGCTATTGATGCTAACTGCATAGACTTAGATTCTCCATCTATGTACAAAAAGTTAAACTTTTTATTTAAAATAGGTACAGAAATGAAAACAAAAAAAATTAAGCAAAGAGTAATTATGATAACTGTCATTTTTTAAATGTCAGTAGATGGTATAACAAAATATAAGTAATATTGAAAAATTTAGAGAAAATTTTATTGCATGTATATCGCATAAAGTGTGCTGTTATGCATAAAATACAACCACATTAACAAAACTATTAAAATATTTTTATTAAGTAAAAATTTTTATTATAAGGATAAACAAATAAATAGTAAAGTAAAGTAACAGCCTGTATATGTCCCACTGCTGGGCTAAGACCTCCTCTCCTATTAAGAAGGTTTGAGAGCTTAATCCACCACGCTGTTACACTGCGGGTTGGCGGATATACATGTGTCAGAATTTCTAGACACAGGCACGTTTCCTCACAATGTTTTCCTTCACCGCTGAGCTTGAGATGAATTTAAACACAAATTTAGCACTTGTAAAATCACCGGTGCTAGCCGGGGTTTGATCCCGCGATCATCGGTAAAGATCAACATGTTCTAATCACTACACCATCTTGGCTCCTAATAAATTGTATTTGTTAATTATTTTATAAAATCAGCTTTTATTTAAATGCTCTAAAAAGAAATATTTTTTTAACAGTGTCGGCCATTGGAGAGTTCATTTGTCTTGATTTAACCCTAAATGTAAGAGTCAGGGTGGCTATCATTATTGACTGTGTTCATAAAATATTATGTCTGTGGTATGGACTGTTAAAGAGTTCTATTGTCTGGAGTCAAGTGCAAGTAGAATCAGGTTATGCACACCAAAAGGACATATTACCATCAGAATTGAACCAGCACATAAAATATAATATCCAAACAGAATAAGGGAAAATGGTTCTAATTTAGCTAATTTTATTACTAATTGACCCAATCAAACATACATAGCAAGTTGAATAAAAGCTTAAAATAAAATAAAAAAATTTTTAGTTAATTTGACAAAGAATATTATTTTAAATTTCTTTCTATAAAATTAAAATCTATAGATTAGGTTTAAAAAGGTGCTTCTATTTAGAGAATATGAATAAATTTGATTTAGATATAATATTAATATAAACCATGGGATTTTATTAAAAAACACCTTCTTTTCATATTAAACTTTTAGAATTTTAAAAAAGTAATCTATTAATATTTTTAAATATTTTCCAGTAGCCATTTAAATGTGATAAAAAAACTTAAAATCAAATTAAAAACATTTTTTACATTTATTATTTTATTATATACATTCCTTACAATTTTATATGCAACATAGGGTGACTTAATGGTTCAAGGAATGTTGTGCAAGATTTCTATTATTTTGCTATGATGTAGAGATATTTTTTACATTTTGTTTTAATAAATAATTGTATTATTATAAACTTTTCATTTATGACAATACTGGGTGCCTAAATAATCTAGGTGTTTCTTATGGAGTACAGCTACATGTAATTTTGAGAACAAATATCAAAATCACAAAGTCAGTTTATTAATAACGGAAAAAAATCACATTGACTTACTGTAGATGTTAAAACATATAAAAATTACTTATATATTATCAACAGTATCAGCTTCATCTTCAGAGCTTACTTCATCTCCAAACTCAATATCTTCATCCAGACCATCAACAGAATACACTACAGTCTCATTGATGCGTACAGTTTCTGGGAATTCTCCATACGTTTTCAGATTCCTTGCCTCGTCAGGTGTATATTTAAGGATGACATCTGCCTTGGCGTCTTGATAATCTCGCAATCCAATTAATATGATGTCTCCCTGATTTATCCAAACCTTTTTTCTTAACTTCCCTCTGATGTGGCAAAGACGTTTTATGCCATCAAAGCACATGGCCTCCAAGCGGCCATTACCGAGCATCTTTGTGACTTGGGCGTACTCCTGTCCGTCCTCTTTGAAGACTAATTCACGTTTTTCTGTTTCATTTTCGTTCTTTCCCCTCCTTCTGTTTTTACCACCTTTTCCTTTATTTTTCGGCATAATTTATATAATCTTGAGTACAAACATATACAATTAAGACTATGAAAATCTCATAAGTTATGTTGACTGACTTAGCTGTCAGTGTAAAATACAGATAATAAAGAAATTGTGAGTTGAAATGTCGATTTTTTTCGAAAAATTCTGTTTTGTAGAAGTCGCCTGATGGAACAGATAAAAAATATCAGATTACGTATCATGATCATGAGCAATAAGATATATAATAATAAGTTATTATTAGTAACGGATATATGAAAGGATATACATTACAGTCTAGTGTAAGGTTTTGTACACTTAATTACCTAAATTATATGTGTATGTTATTAAAAAAATCATTGCAATTATAATAATTTAAAGGTGACAACGAGTTTGATTTTTTTCTTAACTGTAAACAATTTTATGTTTTCTTCACAGCTTAAGTTCGTATTTCATCGAGGCAGCTGAAAATTGTACTCTAACGGATGTGAAATCGTAACAGAGTAACAGAAGAAAACAAACTAAAATGTAACAGAGTGGAAAACAGACCAAAATATACAGATAGAAAATATTATTGTTTTATTTTATTACTAGCCGTTCCTTAGAAAATTAAAGATTTAGGTCTTTAAATTAAAATCTCACATAAGAGTGCTTATTGAAAGAGATAAAAAATGATTAAAATTCGCGATTCATCAAACATGATTAACGAGAAAGTAATTCTTTTCAATCATTTAATTGGTTTATACTACAAATAGTAAATTTACGCCACGAAATTGTTTAAAAGTGTATTTTTGTGTTTAATGTAAATAATTATTTACTTTTTACTCAACATTTATTGATTTTAAGGCGGTTCGAAGTTCGTTGTTACCGTGTTAGTTACTTTAAAATTATTTTGTAATTTCAATTAAGCACAATAATATTTCTTATATCGAATTAAACTGAGATTTGTAACATTAACATATTCAAATTTCTTTTTTTGCTTATTTTTGAATTACGTAAAACTTAGTTATTGTAAGGCGAGAATTACACTTATAAGTATCGTGCTTTATACAGTACTTTTTTTTGACACAGCCATTAACCAAAGAATTGAATTGTATATTTTTGACATTCACAGTTTTCGTAACTACTTACTACGTATTTGTCATTAGGTTACAGAGTTGTTTTATATTCCTTTCAAGAGTAAAACTTACAAATGTAATTCTCGGAAAAACTAATCTTTTTAACTGACTTTAAAAAAAGAGGAGGACGGTCTTAATTAATTTGGGCCTTTTTGTTAAGGATGTTCACCGTTTACTACGCCGATTGATAATGATTGATCGAACGGTTTTTGATATCAAGCAGAAAAAACAATAAACATTAAGTTAAATATTAAGTTGATGAGAAAAACACAGCAGAAAGATGGGAGTCACCCTCCCTGAGAGGGGGAAAAATTTTCTAAAATCTTTCAGATGAGTCTTAGAAGTTGTTAAAGGTGTAACTTATAGTGCCCGTATAACTTAGACGTGACTTTACTGTCTTGCCTTTAGTAAACAAAGATATTATAAGCTATTTATTTTTAGTATTTTGATCTTATCCCATCAGGGGAAAAAGAAAGGAGAGCTTCTCAAACTTTCCACCAGAAAAGTTAAAATTCCTCAACCAAAAGATAATATATCACTTTCAATTAAGTTTTATTTCTATTATAAAGCTTAGCCAGCAAATACCAAATTTCTACAACATTTCGAAGTCGGTGCCAGTAAATAACACCTAGTATAAAATATATATAAAAGATTTTACAAGGAAACTCTTGCCTTAGTTGTTGCTGGTTGCTTGGCAACGTCGCTCAAAGTCGTCAGCTTTCTGGGTGGCAAAATTTATAAGCTTATAAAACTATATTTTTACAATGTCATTGGCCAGACTTAAAAATTTTCATATTTGAATTTTTCGTTAGGTTAGGTTAACGTGAATCAATCACTAAATCTTTTAAAAGATTCGGAATTTTTTGTGTTATTATTTATGATAAATTAATGTTACTTATATCATAATTATGAAAACAACTAAAGATCCGATAAATTGTTTAAAAAAAAACTTCTATAGAGTAAAGAAATTGGTCAAGTGCGAGGCGAAGGCGTTCATTGAGGGTTCCGTAAATCCGAAATTATAGGAGTAATGGGACCGATTGTAAAAAAATAAAACTACATCAAAAGTTTTTTGACAGATTGATTTATCTTGTCTGATATCGAATCCGTTAATTTTGAAGAAAAGCACGCGCCTAATTTTATTGCACCATCAGATAGTGCCATTATTAACTTATGGGAAAAAATGGCATACGGTAGAAGAAATGAAAAGGTTAATTTTTCACAAAATACAATAAAATTCATATATTTATTTATTAACAAATTGTTCAAATAAGTTAACAAAATAAAAACTTCGAAAATAGAACATGATATTGTGAATTTTAAAATACTTGAGGTTTTACAACAGAAACAATTTACGACTTAATTCTGTAGGATTATTGTATTTTTTCACCAAGTAGACACGGATTGGCCGCATATTCCCTTTGTTTGTTTGTTTTTTTTTTCTATAGAGTGGTTGAATCTTGTGGTTTATGTCATGGCCATGTCTCTATGCAAATTAAGTTGAGAAAGAGGAATTCTATTTAGCTGATAATACCAACATATATTAGGAATAGATATATAAGTAGTGGTACTTTTAAAAATGCAAAGAATTCAAACATTTGTACATTATGTAGGAATAGGTTTTTATTCGCAAAATTGTACGAGACATTCATAATATGAATACAGTAACTATGAATAAGTATATTAAGACTTTAATATAAGATCAGTTTATAAAAAATAGCAGAAATAATATTAGACTTATGTTGTTGAATAATGTTATAAAATAACGTGAGAAAATAATAATAATTTTGCCTACTTTCGGCCAGTAGTAGTACTTGTATGTACCTTTTAAGTTGCAGTATAGCAAACGTGCAGTTGGGTCGGCAAGGGGCGAGCGTGGGTGGACTACAGGGGTGAGGCCAGACGGCGAATGAACTGCAGGAAGGGTTAATGCTCGCTTCCCCTGCAGCGGCCTGTGCTCGTCCACCTACGTTCTATGCTACTGAATACTTATTTTACCTACCCAAATTAGCGAAACGTCAAATTAGCAAACTCTAGCAAATGATTTGTAAAGTATACTCAAATTAATAAGTACAATAAAATATTCTGTTTAAAGGTTTTACTTCTTTGATCTGTTGTGTAATGTATATGCACTTTATTAAATTTTTTTTTGTTTTTCAAAAAATATATGACGAAGCGAGACTCTGATGGTCTCCTTGAACACGAGCGAAAATGAATCTATTGAATACGTGACGATTAGTGCTTAAAGTAGATTTTACTGACAATGCGCCAGATATATTATTTTATACCTTAAATCTAGATTAAAATCTTTTCTAAAGAGCAATTTCAGCTACTATGGTTTTTATGACAAAAATTGTTTATTAATAAAATCATTATGAGTATGTATAGGTAAATAATAAACAAAACACGTAATAATACTATTTACATAACTTATCTTCCAATCTTTTTATTAAAATTTGGTTGTGCCGCCTCACCGCGTGGTATTTATTTTCGATTTAAGAAGCTTCGTTAGGTATATACATGTTATATTAATAATTTTTAATTATATAGAATAATGTTTAATTTTCTTTTGGGGCTTGTTCCACTTAGCATCCTCCACCCACAGAATCCGTTAGTGTTTGAAAACATAAGATTGCGGCGTTCAAATATTACTGAAATAAACTTCGAAGTTTATTTCGCTACAATGGCGGTATAACTTGATAACCACATCAATTAAAGCTTTTTGTTTATAATTTTTTTAAAGAGCCTTTTGAAAAAAAAACTAACGCTATACTTTAACTTTTTTACTATGTGTGTTCTTGACTTTAGTTAACAGATAAAAACTTTAGATTTATATGAAGATTTGAAGTGTAATTTCGGATATTAACGTATTCATGTTGAAAACAAAAAGATAAAGTTTTCAAAAATATTCTTTTTGTATTCTCTTATACTCATTGTCAGTCAGTCAACATAGGTAATAATTATTATACTAAAATTAACTAGATAATAAACATATTTAAAAATGTTACTGTAGATTTTGTTATAGAGGACGACTGTCAAAAACTTATTTTTCTAGTATTTTGCTAAATTATTGCGAATAAGTACTACAAATTAAAATAAATCTATTCCTACCCCGTGCCCGTGGCTATAATCGCTGTAAAGTGTTGGAAAAGTTGAGATGATAAAATTAATTAAAACTGCGATTTTAAATCCACGTAAAATAGACAATTATATTAAATTAGAATGCTGACCACTTTGGACGACGTTGCCTAGTAACCCTTTAGCTAGTGAGTATAAGACGAAAATAAGTTTGGGACAGCAAATCACGGTGGGGATTAGGCCTCCGACTCATCGTACGAAACGCAGCTATATTGGCTACTTCACGCAAATCATCTGTGAGAGTGTGAGTCCTGGTCGATCCAGCCCTTATAAAAGCTCTAGTCAATAGGCTACATCTATCTGTATCGCAGTCAAATCCTAATTATTCTAACGAACTAATAAATCGAATGTGAATTTGTTTGTTTGATTATTACGTTTCCACGCCTCTTTTGATCAACCGAACGTTGCCAGAGATACAGTATCATAGGGTACTATTCATTCATAACAATAAGATAAAATTTAAAATTATATTTATTAATAAATATTTATTTAATTGAAACGTCGGAACATCTAAAGTCTATAAATAAGAGTAAGATCCATTTCGATTAAATAAAATTCCAAATAAAATTGGTCAATTCGGTAGGGAGGAACGACGTCACAGACAGACACACGGATACACACGTCAAAATTATAAAAGCAGATAAAGTCGGGGGGTTAAAGAGTACTGTTCCCAAGGGATAGAAAAATATCACCTAGACTCGTCAAGGATAAGAAATTAATGCTAGCGAAGTCTCTTACATAAGCTATAATAAGTATAATGTTTAAGTCAGTTTGACACTTGAAGATGTTTTTTTTTAACATGAACTATCTTTTGCGCGCTCGCGTTAAAGTAGATTTTTTTTAATAATACGCATACATATATAAAATAAAGCTGATAACCATCGACAATTATGTACCTTTTAAATGGTAGTGTTGTTTTTAAGGTTATGTGGTTGAGAACTTTACTCGGGACATACAAATTTCGCTCTCTCTTGATTCTATTTGTATAGATGATGATGTTTTATAAATTGTGATATTTTAATTTACTCACTTACTGATTGTATGAATAATTATTTAAGACGATTTGCCGAACAATTAGCGATAGCATCACATAACAATAAAAAGATTGATTAATAATGACGAGTTATAAGTGCAAAGTATTTGTGGTAAATTGACGTTGGTGAATATAATCAAATGTTGCTGTGTAATAAGTTTTATTTCAACTCAAACTTAATTTGCGTGTGTCTGACTTTATAATATAAATGAATATTAAATAATAAATAGCTCAATAACATGACCTTAAAGATGGCTGTATCATGCAATAAATATAGGTTTTTTTTTACCAATTTTAACTTATAATTTTTAAGTTTTTGAGTTTGTTTAACGAGCATGAAAAGTGAAAACAAAAGAATACACTTATAGACAAAACCAGCTATCAGTGTGTTAATTTATTTATTTTTATCTTCAAGTAATAGTTTTGGAGATATGGAGTTTCAAGAAGTCGGTGTTAATTCATATTATTTTTTTTTTGGTTTGGTATCCACAGTGTACTACCGAAGTACTATCGGACTTGGTAACTTAGTATAAACAGTCTGTCTGTCAGGCCGTTAGAAAATATTACATTTAGTGGTGCTGTATATTTTGAAAGTAGCCGGTTAAACTTTTCACAGTAAATGCATCTGAATTAGTGAATAGATGATATGAACAACCATTTTGTTATCTTAGTTCTTGGACCGTACTTATCAGTGGATCAGGTGCTTTGGTGCTTTGTTATTATGATATTTTAATAATGAGTATATTTTAATTGGATGTAATTAGACAGTGCAATTTAATGCAAACAAATTATTATATTTGTCTGTGCAAATGTCAGTATAATTGTTTTAAATGATCTATTTTTACAGAAATTATAGTTTCTTCATTAAAACTTTTAGCTTAGCTCCTTCAAGTTCTATTATCACAACAAAAATAGGCTACGTTCTATACTATATTAAAATGAGTTCAACGGTTTTAGCGTGAAGCGAAACAAACACCTAAACATTCAGACAGATAGAGTTTCACATTTATACTATTAATGTAGATACAAAAATATGTTTTAGACACAGTGATTGTTCATGTTGTTACGGATTCGAATTGAATAAGTTGTACAATAAATGTAGTAAATAGGCGTTATATAGGCCTATTATATCGTAACAAGGTCAGGGTATCAGAAAAACGGCGCTTGCGCGAAGAAAGGTCAAGGTCGGATTGCCTGGAAGATTTTCATTGAGTTCGACGACCTAGGTTCGTATTTCAGGGCGAGTTACTTTGGTACAAATTGGGACGTGTGACCTTCACCGTGTTGACTGAACAACAAGGCACGTGTATCGGCAGCGTAGGCGTCTACGTTATTGAACTGAGTCCCGTAATAATGTAGATCCTAGCACATTTGTACCAAGACGTAAGCAATACTGCCTATTGTTTGTCAAGAATTGAGCCCTGTTGTTACCGAGCTATTTTGTTTTATGAAAACGAATTGCCCTTTTGTTTAATCTTGCTATTTTATCACAATAGTGTCACTAAGTAACCCGACCTTTGATCGTATTGACGCCAAATAAGTTCTTAGAGCTCATGCTTTTGAGTAGTTATATTCATTTTAAATATTAGCCGCGATTTTTTAAGTAATATAATATTCATAATGTTTCTTTCATACCTTTTAATTAAACATTACACTGTAAACAAAAAAATAACAGTAAAATAAAGTCATATCCGAGTATATTAGTGCTTGTTAAGTTTTCTGTAAAAAATATATTTTTTGATAATGTTCTAAAACATCCTTACATGCAAATACATAACTATAGGTATGTAATTACATAATACAAAAACATAATATTATAGCGCTACCAGCGATTAGCGGGACGAACGGACGGCGCAGGGAGGGGGCTAACAGCGGTCACGGTCGGGGACGCGGCCTTGACACGCGCAGCCTCACCCGGGCTCTTCTGTACACGCTATATGTACATTGTTTCATGTATATGGTAATATTACTATAACTTAAGAATGTCTTATGAAAAATTTAAATAAATGCTTCATTTAATTATAACAGCTAGCTCTAAGTACCACCGCGACATGACTTATAATCGTGAAAACCAGTGAAATCATCAACAATTTTTGTATACGCATTGAATATTTTTTTTAAATATATATCTTATAAATATTTCATGTGGCTGCTGTATTAAGGGTTGGCTCCCGATGAGTAAACTCATTAACGGTCAGCATCACATACATGAAATTTGTATACGCATTAAATTATGGTAACCTGTTCTAAGTGCCACTGTGATATGACTACTGCATTTATAATTAGCTTCTGGCTATTAGTACCATAGCTCAAGGGATCTCCAAACAGATAATTTTGAATACTCATTCAATGCAAGAAGGTCATTGATTTATGTTAAAGTGATAATGATTTTTGATGAATTAAAATGTCACTATAACATGACTGTCTTCAGGTTTTTCTCTCGATTAGGAAACTACTCAAAAATCATACACATAAATAGTAAAAAATATTTTTTAAAAACAAGTTTTTATTCAAATGCCCTAAAAATAAATAAATAAACTTAGTTAATTAATAATTCCAAGTAAGTATGTAATATATTTTCAACGGACTTAAAAAAAGGAGGAGTTTCTCAATAATTAACAATTTTTCAATTAATTATTTTTTTAACTTTTGTTATCCTATTACTCCGTTATTGGTTAATCGAATTTCATAATTCTTTTTTATTTGAAACGGTATTTTTTTTGTTCGATAAATGTTTTATCAAAATCTGTTCAGTAGTTTGGTTTTTAAATGAAAATAACTAGAATTAATATTATTAGATATCCAGGCAAACGAAGTCACGTATTTTGCTTTAGATGCGCTGTCTAAAAAGATAGCGTTTTACGCTTTTTAAGTTATTCATTTTATCTATTAATACGATTATTTTCTAATTTTTAGTGTGTGGGAGTCTTTTTCTTTTTAAACGAATTCGAAAAAGTAGAAGGTTCTGTTTGGCTGAAGGTATTTTGTTTAATGTTTGTTCCCAGATTCTTTTTGTTTGAAAGAGTATACTTTCAAATTAATTCCCATTGTCATAAGGTCAGAATCTGATGATGGGTTCGTGGAGAAATCGAGGGAAGTCTTCGAATATTATAGGTACACCATACCGATTTAAGTCACATTTGGTGAAGTGGAACTGATGATGAAGATCACAGATAACCACCGGAATTACTCTATAACAAGTATTTCATGGGTTGCGATTCGATTACTTCGATTTGGTTGTTAAGCAATTTATGCTCGTCACAATGCATATGGTAAACTGGAGCTAGTAGTGCAACACCAGGAGAACTTCTCAATAATGAACAGCCCTGCATTGGGAAAAGCAAGATTTTGTAAATGGTGATAAACAGTTGATATAAGGCTATTGCAAATTAAGATAAAACACAAGCTGTCCCTTACTACTGTCTTCAGGGCCGGAGTAGCTGGAGAACACCTGCGACACGGTGAAAAACACCCTTTTACTTAAATCATTTCCTATGAACATTTAGAAATGAATTGAAAATCTTTAAAAAAGTCTCTCTCACTTCAAATTTTGGCTTCTTAAAAATTTTGTCGCCCTGGCCACTGGCCCCTAGTGACCCTTTAGCAAAGCCAGCCCTAACTGTCTTACTATATTTGTAACTTAAAAGAGTAAAATAAAAACTTACAAAAAAACCGACTTCTAAATCGAAAGAAGTTAACGAAATAGTATAAAGTATTTTATACAACATTTTGAAGTCGGTGGTAAATAAGTTTATAGAGTATTGAACATATCGGTACAACTTATAAGAATAATAGTCTAGTAACTAATTATAATATTCAACCAATCAGCTATGTGATGAATTATAATGTTGTTGCAATGAGTAGAAAACAAATAGCAAAAGAACGGTAAAAAAGAGCGACCACTCGCTAGGTATCCTTATAAATTTTCATGTAAATTCGACTTTAAGTAACATGATCAAAGGACAAATATATTGTTACTTCTATTTCCAGAGTTTTTATATTATACATATTTTTCCTATGATAAACATGCTATTTGCTGTTGTAGTTTTTATAAATCATCTTTACAAAAAGGCATTTTTAGTAATAGCTGTTTTCTGAGTTCTTAAATTAAAATTTACCGTCTTGTTAATTTAATGTATTTACTAGCCGTTTCTTGTGGTTTCACCCGCGTTATATTATATTGGATTTTACCCGATTATTTGATTTTTAAAGTTACTGCTCCCTTTCCATAATTGATTTCAATATATAGGATGTATGAAGCAAACATTTTTGATTTTTTTTCAAATCGGATACAGACACAGACAGTTCTTCAGTTTTTTTTAGTTTAGTTTAAGAAAACTTTTCCTTTGTATATATATTTAAATAGAATTCGTGTTTACTATTTGTCTTGTTTACTTCGTGTTGATCCTGCTTACATTAATAATTATATACGTAATAAAATAATTGGGAAATAATATTTAAAACCAAATGTTATATTAAGAATTTGTAATTGTTAAAGTAGTAAAATTTAATTTGATATTAATTACCCTTTTCAGTTTTCAAGAATCTTAATTTAAATTTCGGTAATAATTATAAAAATAACGCTAAATTATTCTTCAAGCCCTTTTAAATCACAGAGTAAATCAAATATACATTATCTGTCTAAATTTGTAATGCTAAGTAAATTTCTGTTAATAAGTTATGGGCTATGGTATCATTTCACGCGGACATGTTTTGAAAAATAATTATTTATCTATTTAATTCATCTATCATATATCATTTACTATCTTTTGAATATTCCATTTTACATGTTTTGATTATCTCTAACTGCAAACACAAACTGCACATAGAAGATGTGAAAGCATAAGTACTCAATGCTTTCCGCGATTCCGAGATTTCCGTGCACTAAGTCCCAAAATATTACAAACACGGTCTTGAGAACTAAAAATAAAGAAAAATTAAATTCGATTAAGCAAAGGTAATATTTGGAACAGGTGTCACCAACTATTTTCATTTGGAGTCCGTTTAATTTTAAAATGTAAATAATGTGTAAATTTTAGAGTAAAATTAATGCAGGCAGGAAGTAAAGTCATTAAATTTTTGGAGATGTTCTCCGGTTCAACTTACTTAAGGTGTGCTCAAAATTGGCCGTCGTTGGTCTAAATCTGGACCTCGGTACGTCTTTTAATGACCCCTAACAATAATATTACTTAAACTTAACTACGTTTAGTAATTCATATTAAAGCTATGTATTAATGACACTTTTAATACATTATATGTCTCTTAACAGATGTCATATCAAGGAATGGGTTAGTAGAATGTAATTTAATACTATCATAAAGATTCATTGAACGACATAATTGAAGAAAATAGTAAAAAACAAGCAAATGTGATCTCGAGTGTCATTGTCTCGACTCCCGAGAATGCGACTCGGTAATCGTTTTCATTAGTGCAACAAATCAACAAATATAAAGACCGGGAGTGATGTAAAAACCGTCATTCACGACGGTGGCGGTCGGATACGGGTTCCCGATGGACTGGTGCAGCGGCGGAGGCGGGGGCTGCGGGCCGAGGGGGGCCGGGAGTGCATCGGGACGTTGACTGTCTGGCTCCTGACTGCGTTATCTGCAGTTGCCCTTTCGTACGATGCACCGTAACCCTCCTTCCACCCCCACCAGCCGGGGACATCAGACTACTGCAAACTCAACATTCTACAATTTGCTATTGACCTGAAATAACACCGTTACTATGAAATTTGGCAAGTCGATGACTTTATATATTATTCTTTTTGCTAAGTCAAGTATGATTGAAATTAATAACTTAAGATAGTCTTCAATGATAAATTGCTAACTCATTGCGTGACAGACTAGTGCCCCAAGTGTTTTATAGTCATGTTGAGAATTAGTTGATTAAAAGAATATTACTTTTATTTAAACTTGTTTTTACAAACATTCCTATCTAATTTTCTGTACATACCTAACATTGTACTATAATTGATTTTCTATAGTATAAGGAACTTTCGTCTTGTAAATTATATTCGCACTTTTTATAAACATTTTACGAGTACGCCTCCTATGTGCCTAAGTAACAAAATCGATATCGTTAAATACATTCTGTATGAATTATTGATATAAAACGTTTTATTAAAAAAATCTCATTAGGTTAGTCGCTCAAAAATGGATATATACTTCTTCAAAGAAATTTATTAAACATAGATTTGACACCTTTAGACGCCATTTTCTCAAAATGAAGTCCGTATGGCTTAACTCAGTATAAACAATACTATACAATAGTCAGCGTGCATTTAAGATAAATATTTCCATTCTATGTTACATACGTGTAACTCTAACGGCTCACGACGACTACAGCGCACACTAGAATAGTAAATACAGCAACGTTTTTTTTTCCGATTCACTTAACACTTATTGTTATATTTTGAAAAATTCACCCAATATATTTATAAATAATAGCCTGTGTGTTATTCTGATGCATTCAGTAGTTATTGCGTGAAAGACTAACAAACATCCAACTATTTAACATTTCATTGATTTTAAATTTGTTTTCGCGTAACCTTCTTATTTATTAATTAAAATAAATTATATTTCTTAAATAAAAGCAACGTAAGTTACTCTTTATACCATTAGCTATCTGCGAGTAAAAATCCCGTCAAAATCGATCCAGCCGTTTTAGATATTATAATATCCGATTTACATATATATTTTACAACGAAATAACTTATACATTACAAGTGGAAATAGGCTGTATGATATTTTAAATATTATATAGTTAAAACATTTAACTTTTTATGTCCACGTAGTCAGACTGAAAATGTTCAAGCCAGAAGCTTTTTGCGAAAGTTGCCAAAACTATAACATGACTGTATGTTGTATGACTCAAAAATGTTTACAAAGAAGTCCTTCATGCTATATATTTTAGTAAGTGAAGCCATAACGAAAATAAGGTATGTAATTGATGAATAACGGTATGAAATGAATCTTGACGACATTCTCATCAACAATTTCACGTGTAGACATAAAATTTGACAATGCTTTATGTGTTGTGAAACGTTGATTTCAAGACACTGGAATAGTTTCACGTCATACGTAATATTTAGAAGAAACTAATCAACTAATGTCATGCAACTTTTTATTGCGATACGAAATTGAAGTCGCGAGATTATTTTTAACTGACTTTCAAAATAAGAGGACGTTTTTAATTTGCCGCGGATATATTCAGTGATTACTTTAAAAGGACTAGGATGGTTCTTTTTTTGTTTGAAGGAGTATTCTGTTCCATTGGTCCCATTGAATTTTCATCAAAATCGGTATATTTCATCATTTACCATTTACCAAAAGTAACCACCCAGGTACTGATATCTGGTAGTTTACAGCTTTAGCATTGAATATTTGTGTTTATTGACAATACTATTATAGTTTTACTATATAAGAGGTTACACCCTCTATCAAGAAATATTAATAGTATAATAAAACTTTAAATACTTTTAAAGATAGAAGTAATTGTAAGCCCGAAAACTTATTGTACATACGTCACTGTTAATCTATTTTCAATCTTTTAAAAGAATTATTATATATCTAACACATAACACGTTTATATTAAGGGTATCTTTAATAAATATATTTATCATTGTACGCAAAATATTAATTTATTAATTACGATCATTATTAAAGAACTTAAGTACAATGAACAGGGTGTGGGGCATTGTGTTTTAGTCGTGGACTCGTGTGATAACGATAACGTGTAAGTTATAGGCAGTTAAGCCTTGAACTCTAAGTGTAAGGACCTTCGCGTGCCTTCACCATTGTTTTAATGAAACTTCTTGTTACGAGCTTTGTAAATATAACTTAAACTATTTTACCTTTTATAAAAAAGCAGGGCATTCAAGTTCACGATAAATAATATAATATGAGTAATTATTAAAAAATATATTCGTATAAATATCTCATTAAAAGGTAACTAAAATATTATAATTTACCACTTATAATTATAAAGGATATTAGGTAATAATGTGTAAAAATCGTCATAAATTCGGTTATGTTAGTGGATACTTGCTTTCCACAATGCCAAGGTCGTACATTATCGATTTTTATAAAAGTCAAAAAGGACGTTAATTTCTTCGACCTCCTAACATATACACAATGTATGTTCTTTTAATTTTTGACACGTTTTGATCTTATGTTAGTGGAAGTATCTAGTACAATAAAAATTTTATTGAAGACAAGATGACCTGGTGGAATTCGTATCACCTACATATATTTTGAAAATGTGATCAAAACTTAGTAGGTACAAAACTTTTGTCTATATTCAATGCAACACTTTTTTTTTAAACAACAGTTTTTTATTCCAGCGCAAGAAACCAAAGAGACTAGTATTATAGCCATGAAACAGACTTTCTGAACCCATCTATAAATGTTTGACAACCAAGTGATAATTTTTTATTTAAAAAAAATAAAAGACACCATATTTTTCATAGCTAGCTACAGATTATATTAAAAAAATAATTTGTCATTTTTAGTATTCATTTACTTATTATTTATGGTTCTCACCGTATAAACCTTCTCTGAATTTCCACAAATATTTCTAGATCTAAATTAAATTAAGCAAAATTATTCAAAACGGTCCATCAATTCTCGAGTCTTAGCAAAATTTACTTATATGGTCCCCAGGAATTTATATCCGAAATTTCGACCGTGAAATGTGATAATTACATTTTGTAAAAAAAAAATATTTACTTTTTTTTAATCAGGTCCTTTCTTTTTAAAGACATTCTAAATATAAAAAATTTGCTCTATAAACTGCAAAATCGTAAAATATTTTTTACAAAATTTTCAAACACCAAAACAAATCTATTGATAAATAAAGTAGATTTGGTATGTATACGGTTCCTGGAATTTTACTAATTGTGACACGAACGTGAATCGACACCCCATCAAGCTGAAGGGGTTTCCAGTATTAAATTAATCTTTAATGTAAGTTTCTGTTAGGTAAGGGACCGTCAACGTTAACCATTTTAGTTTATTAACAAATAAAAAAAAACCTTGATTAATTGTTACTATTAATTGATACTTATTTAATCTGGGTATCATAAATGATTTCCATAATTAAAATAATTACATTAACTTAGTATAGCTTACTGACTTTTTTTTTAATTTTGTTCAACTTAAGCAAATATGAT
Source organism: Hypolimnas misippus (assembly GCA_037950945.1). Classification (NCBI taxonomy): domain Eukaryota; kingdom Metazoa; phylum Arthropoda; class Insecta; order Lepidoptera; family Nymphalidae; genus Hypolimnas; species Hypolimnas misippus. The sequence continues at coordinate 8,433,957 of JBBEEQ010000024.1, forward strand.
ATGAATATATGTATACAAAGTTATTATGTAGGTAAGTTAAAAAAACTTAATTAAATTTTTTAATAATTATTTTTCATAAATAATGCCTATATTGTACGTGCCTACAAGATCCAACCTTTCAATAAAAAATAAGTTTTTTTTTTTTTAATTAAAAAACATTTTTATTCATTTTTTTACTATAAAATATCGTATCGTTGTCTTAGATTTTCGCGATTATTATTCATTGAAATGAAACTATTTTAAACGGATTTAAATCGCGTATATTAATTATTTTTATCATCCCGACGTTTTGAGCACTTTGCACTTTTCTTAAATGAAAACCGTTGGCGGTTGTTGTAAATAATATTTTCTCAAATCTCAAATAGACAAATGTCACCTTAGTCTACCCGTGACCACGAACGCTGCAAAGTGCTCGAAACGTCGGGATGATAAAAATAATTAATATACGCGATTTAAATCCGTTTAAAATAGTTTCATTTCAACTATAAAATATCGTTTTTACTGAAGCTAGTAAAATGTACAACATATGCTCAGTTGAAAAACTGTATATGAATATAATGAAAAGTATTTTGTCACATATGTATATGTTATTACGCCATCAGAACGCTACAATTAGTCTTATTTGATTTCTTTACTTTGAAAACAGCCTAAACAAATGGCTTTTAAATCCAGTGACTTCTTTCTAACCGTTTAGCATTAAATACTTCTTGATAAAGCAGTGTGCAGTTTTGGGCAAATCGACCTTGAGATCGCGTCCTCAGGCCGTGTCAACGACAGCGGCCTCGACGCGTGGCCGCCTTACCCCGCCTCACACCCCCGGGCCGCGATTTGAAGCAATGCAAACTTAAATATAATTGTCAGTTTACTTACTTTTCGTAAGGAATATAATAACCAAAAATACTAATTTATAAATTAATGACAATAATAGTTGAATAGGAATAAGTATTCAGGTTACCTTTTAGAAAATGTACTAGATTACCTAACTATATAACTTATTTGTTTATTTTATTTTATAAACCTCTAAATAGTTATCATTTAATTTCTGTAAGTAAAGTTAACTGGTTTATCGTTATAAAACATTTTAGAAATAAATAATAATCTAAGTTTGAGCTATTATATCAATTTAAAATGATAAAGGTAAATATTAATCTCGACTGATTTGTAACACAGTGTTATCACAACAAGAATTAACATCATAATTTAGTGTTGAAATCTATCGTAATTTTAATAATTGTAATTTGACCCAATAGTTGCGGAGATTCGTGATTGTAAGATGTTATAAAAGAACCATGATAAGAAAAAAAGTGTAGGTGTGCGTCGAGACGTTACGACTGGGTGAAAAGATTACTTGACGTGCTATTGATTAATTTGTCTTCTTTAACTATATTTATATTTTGTAAAAATTAAAATTCCAAGCTATACGTATGTATGCACATCACTTTAGAACGGCCGCACCTATTTGGTATTTATTTTGTTGTTTTTAATTGTACAACAAGGCTTTTAAAAGAAAATGTTTAAAAATTTGTACGAGAAAAAATCTTTACAAAAAAGTTGGAAAGTCTAATTAGTGCTTCCGTGCGAAATCGGGGCGGGCAGCTATTTAATAATATTTATATGAAACATTCTTCTTACTTAACCCTAACAGAGTTTGATTGACTTAACGATTCTAATATCTATGTTAAGTATAATTAAACGATACGTCGGTTGATGCTGCTCTTGATTAGTGATTACTTATTTACTCAGTTGCATTCGGTTAAAAGAACCGTGTTGGAATGGGTTGCGGAGGAGTGAAGGAGGCAGGGTAGTGCGAGGGCGACGACTGGCACCTAAAGTCCGACATTGAAATACCCTTGCAAGGGCATTCCACTACAGTCTTCAAGGCTTGTAGGGTCGAAACACTTGCGAACTATATTTTGAACTGAATCGCAGGTTACGTCGATTCATTGTATAGTACATGTATCTAAGATACCGTTCATATTTACAGATGCAAATATTTGTATTTTTAATCATGATTAAAAATTATTACGCTCTTATATTATATTAAAATTCATACACATAATTTGTATGTATTATTCAAGAAGACCCTGTTTTGAGTTTTTCTGTAGAATTAATAAAAGTATGTAACAATGCAATTGTACTTTTAGGTATTTTATATAATTACTTAAATCATTAGCATTTTTATATAATCTATGTAGATTATATAGTAAGTAAGTTTTACACTCATATATTTTTATTTAAAGGATTTACAATAATTTTTGACGTGAAAATACTGATAACAACGTAATACGAATTTATTTTACCTATTAAAATAAAACTATTTGTTGAAAATTTATTTTAGCGTTATCATTTTTAGTGCTTAATATTTTGTTAAATGTAATATTATTACTCAATTTAAAACTAGCATTTATATAAGGCATTTAAACTTGAAAATACCAACACTAAAATGACTATTTCCCACCGCGTCTGTTACAATATCCGCAACGAACAGAAATAATTGAGCTATAGAGTTTTATCGGTATTCCTTGTATCCAGGGGAAGAAGTACACGTCTAGCCGGTGCATATTGATCGGCTGAGGTCGCGACGGCGGCTACGCCAGGCGAAATTGGATGCACTTACACCGATATTGCAGGATAATAGAAATATAATTATTTTGATAAAATATAGTTTTTAGTTTTTACTATGTAAGGTGGAGTCTAGATATGTAAGATAAGCTAGCTAGCCGTATGCAGGCCGTTTGGAACGGCGCAGTACCTCACTCTCACAGAAGATCGGCGTGAAGTAGCTAATATTGCTGGATTTCGTACGGTGAGTGAGAGAGCCGAAAGGCTATCCTTATTCTTTTCTTGGATCCAATTCCCTTTCATTCCTCATTATTTTTTTAGCTGGCAAGGCATTTGTGGTTCCTTTGGTGCTGCAAATGCATATTGGTGGCGATGATCATTATTATTTTGTTTTAGCTGCCAACGTAATAAGTTTAATGTCAGTATCTGTGTTTGTCGGTCACATAATAACTGCCAAACGAATGGACCGATTTTGGTGCATTTTTTGTCTGCCTGAAAGGTGATGCGATCGATATGATTCCTAGCTATAATTTAAGACAACGTGTTCAAGCGTTTGAAGATTATCCTTTTCCTAGTTGTTGATGACATATGATAAAATTCAATTGGACCGGTCAATTCGAAACTTATTATACCTATTGTGACGTAACCTTGAGCGAACTGTTGGAACGGTCTCAATAAAGGGTTGTCGGTTTTTATTTTAAATAAAAAAAATGCAAGTTCCTCGTTATTCTGTCCTTAATTAAATGATTAATAAGTTGTATAGTAGAAATTTAAATGTATGATGTTGGTAATAATGCCAATGCAGTTGCAATATGTAGTTAAAACGTAACTAAGTAAGTAAGTACCAATTATAATTCAAGAATAATACTTAATTTTAGTCTGTGAGGTAAACATGGAATATCCTATATATTTTAAACTTTCGATTTTTAAATTTAAAAAAATTTTTGGTGAATCTTAAACAAAATTTTAAACACAATTTTGTGATTTAGGGTGTTACATAACAAATGTATTTTTGGTGTTTAAGCTCATATTTTAACGCTCGTGTTATACGTGCGTCTGCGTGTACGCAAATCGCTAGGAAAAAAATCTGTGTGTTAAAAAGGCACACCTAAGTGATTTCGTAAGTGTTCTAATTTTTTGAATACTAAACACGTAAAACCTTTGTTTTTACTACCCTTCTAGAAGATGAATATTTAAACAAATAATTTTAAATGGGTAAAAATAAATAAACAGGAAAAGGTTTCATCTATTTTTTTGTTTTAGGTGTATGTAGGAAAACTAAGAATCTTTATGAAATAAGTTATGTTTAGGTATTTTCGGTGTCACAACGGTATAATGCACAAGCGTGCATGCGTCGCGCATGCGGACTGCGCCGGATTAGGTCGGGAGTCGGGACACCCTCCGACGAGCCGCGTGTCCTCGTGCCCTTCCCGGGGCAGCCGACTTTCACTCCCAAACAAATCTATACCATCTACACGCAATGCGTATAAACCTGATTATACAGGAGAAGTATAATGTATCCGCGAAATGTCTCGAAATAACATTTTCTCTTTAAATAAAATTATTTATTATAACTTTTGGCAATATATAAAAATGTGTAGAAAAAATAACCAAGCACATAAGTTTTTTAGGGATTATAACAAGTACTAAACTCCATGAAAATGAAAAATTTAACGAGTTTCTAACTTTAAGATACGTATGACTACTGCAATATAATATACCTACTTGTTCCATACAAAATTTTTAAGAAAATATTTTTTTTTCAAAATTTCTTTTTGTGAATTTTTCCAAAATTTTAACTGTCTGCTATTTATGTCGGAGACAAATCCAATAAATCAAAGATTAAAAAATAGGTCTAGTCGGTGCTGAGTTTCAACTGGGGAAACTATGACTATATATGTATAGTATTATAAAGTTATAGATATAAATAAACTTTAGTATAGTTTCATTGAAACTGTCGTCAAAATAGATGGAGAGCATCAGTGGCGGCCGTGAGCCGTCGGTGGCAGTGACCCGATCGCGTCGCTGCACCGCCTCCCCAGCCACCATCGCACTTCATACCCCTGCAGACCTACCAGTTACCACGCCGCACCCAATCAGGCACAAACTAAAAAAAATCTAAATGAGATTTAGCAATGTTTATAAATGTTTAATTATAGACAAACAAAAAAATAAATAGAATCTACAAAAATGAAAATTGAAAGAAAAATTAGGTTACACTTTTAAAATTGTCGCCAAGCCGCATTTATCTGGCTTCTCGAGTTTGCGCAACATTTCATGTGATTGTACATTTTTATAAGATTCAAAATGATATTATTTTTATTTATAATTATTTTTAATATAAATTGTATTATATTACTGTTTTATGTATTTTTGTGTAAAAATTATAAATGTTTAGAAAAATCTCACATCTTAAAAACTGCGAGTTCACGGTCAAATTTTCTGTGTATCAGCGTATCAGATGTAGATAAAAACTTCGTGTATTATCTTCCTTAAGCGATATGAACTAATTACGGTTAGAGCACATAACTGATACATCCATGTTCAATTGCTGTGCTATCTGTTAGATGGTTATCGTTGGTTATCAGTGAGCGTGCCCAAACGTTCGTTAGGCATCGATCTCCTATCAATAGTTTCTTTGCGGAAGCGATTGATTTGTTATATTAATGTTTTGTTTAAGATTTTTATTAATTTATCTGCAACTTATTGAATGATTTTATTAGGCTTTTAATGTAACCTCAACATTTCCTCATTCATTATTCGTTATACTTGTAGATTAGATTAGATTTCCAACTCAGTTTTATAAATAAATTATTATCGTTTTATTAAATCAATATTTTAAAATTATGCTGTCTTACATGAGCGATTGAAGTACTATTTTTAAACAAATAAGAACTCCTTTAGTTTTGTCCTAGCCGACTGTCTGTCTGTCCGTAAATTAATTCGAATGTTACAATTTGGCATACATACATAAGTATACATAACTATACATATTAGATGGGTATACATACATAATAATCATACAAAGTGGTAAAATAAAATTGAAAATTAAATTTAAAATTAAAAAACACTTTTTAGAAGTTACACGTAAAGTGGGGACGAAATTGTAGGTGGGGTAAGAATATTGTGGGTGTAGAAAACCTACATATAAAAAAAATTAAATGGTGAAATATTGCAGCTAAGAGAGTTTACGATACACTGTAAATATAATAATAAAAAAAGGTATAAAAATAATTGTAACAATTCGCTTGAAAATTACTTAGATAAAGTCGTTAGTTGCGTATAACTACTAGTTGTATATAAGTTTATGATCCACGTAAATTTATGGAAGTCCGTATATAATGTCGGGTATCTACGGGACATTACGTTGTGCGTAGGCCATATAGGTATCATTTTATAAAAATATTTGTTGAATATTGCTATTGTTAAAAAACTATAAAAATATAAATAATATCTTTAAAATATACTTCTGTACCTGTGCACCTTACGGAAAGCCGCCAAGATTTAAACTCGATTTCGATATTAAAAAAATTATTTAACATGTATACGAACCATATTGAGGCAATGAAGCTCATATATTAACATATTCCGTAGTTCGCACCCATTACTTAAATCTAGTGATGCGACGTCTTTTTTTGTCTTAAACACTTTTGATAAAAAGTGCACACAGCTCTTGATAAAAAGTGTACAAAAGGTGTTAACCACTATCTATTTCATTATGCCGTGTTTAAAAAACATAATTGTATGATAATATTAAAAGTTGCGACACTCTGGAATTCGACCACGTGACCATCAGTTTTTTAGATCGGATACTTTTGAGTCGAATATCGCGTTAGCGAATTTACTTAGGTACTTACACCGCTGTTTACTAGCGTAATGCATAAAGATATATCATACTACTGAGTACGTTATACATATTCAAGGAAAATTATTTTGAATTACGATACGACACTGGCTTAAAATTTACAAGCTTATATAAAAATAATATTTAGCGCTTAAAGGAAAACTCTATATTAATAGTGAATACACATAACACATTAAAATTTTATTATTTCAAATTATTTTACATACAATTTTACGCTGATTTTATCATATATGTTAAATAAGATAGAATAATTAAATTTATACAAAATAGAATAATTATTTTTTTATAGATGAATTAGTGTATAAAAGTATAATAATAAAATAAACAAAAATCTTTAGGAAAGAATATTAAAAAAACATAAATATGTTCTTTTTATAAATATTCTTAGTGAATTCCTTTCTCGAGTCTTGTAAATATTTTCTATACTAAAATAATTAATATGAAATAATTGGATGTGAAATAAAGCGATTCTATATTGATAGAATTTATATATATAGGAACTTAAAGAGCATTGCACTGAAGAGGTCATAATATAAGGTTAAAGTTGACGTCGGGTACGGGTATGTTGCAGGCAACGTGGTGTTGAGTGTTGGGCGGGCGGTGCAGGACACCTGAGGGCGAGGGCGCGCGGGGACGCTGCAGATTCACTTTCGTCCAGCCGCGGCCGCCGCCACGCCAGTGAGAGAAAGTTGGCCGCGGCGAGCGAACGAGTCCCGCGAGTGGAGCGGCGCGCGCCGCACCGACCCACTGTACGCGCGATACATCGCCGCCCTTGTAAACACTGATATGCACTCGTAGATAGTAGGAAAAAACGTGAGACTTATGAATTGTGAAGATTTATTGAAGTTTTGCATTGAAGCGTAGACTTTTTTTACAAATAAAAACTATTCAGTATTAGAGAAAGATGCAGTGCTATCCTAAATTATCGCCGAAGCGCGAACCTTCGGAGCATGGATACGAAATAGAGATAGTGGGTGGTGCTCGAAGGCTGGAGCTGCCGGCGCCGCCTGGCAAGGAGTTTCGGGCCCCGTGCTTGTTGCCGGCGCCGGCGCTGCCTCCTCCGCCAACGCACTCGGTCATCCAATGCATGCGTCCTCCGCCGCCGCCGCCGCCACCTCCGCGTCTCCACAAGCCACCAACTTTTGAAGAACCGTCAAGCTCCATTCCAGATCTAGGTTAGTGTCATTATTAAAGCAAATATGTAGAGGAAATATATAGTGTATCAATAGGGTCGAGACTTTTCTAACAAATATCAGTCAACTCTGGGAGCTAGGAATGTTTCTGCGTTAAATTCATGAATCTTTCAAAGGGGTAAGTTATGATTAGAAACGTTAATTTCGAAAAGAAACACATTCACTTTGTTTCTTCGATTTAGAAATTTATTTTGTGGTTAAAAAGATTTCATTTTCTATTATAAATTAAAAATCAGATTCCTAGGTTGCTTTATCTACTGATTTCTCTAGCAAAAATAACGCGAAATGTGATCATGCCTTTTAATGTCTATAATTTGATCCGTATTAATATTTTTATAGCATAGTTTTTTGCCTGAAATAAAAAAAAAAACATATTTAGAAACAGTAAATAACGATTTGATTTAGTGACTGTAAAATATGCTTATGAAACATTGTCGATATTACGATGATTAGACTACAATTTTACTTTACCTTGACCATCTCATACTTCCTGTTTCGGAAAATTGTAACACAGTGTTACAGTTACATAGCAATTTCCGGGTGATGACGGTGATGAAGGTCGTATTTATTACAATTACATGTGTATATACCGCATTGATTATTCTTGTTATACGTATTTATGTAAACAGAGCAGCTATGTATGTATATCCACATATAGATAATGACGATACGCGAAGATATCGAATGCGGATGCACTATGAAAGATTTTTTGCAAGGTTAACGCACATAACTTGCCTATCTTTAATAGGTCAGTTACATGTTTTTAATATGACTGTATGAAAATCTTTGATACATTTTAATTTTCCCTTTACATGAGGAATATGGGACCTATTCATAAATCGTAATAAATAATTTTTTTTCATTGAAGAAAGTCAGGAGTTGAGGGATTTAGTGTAGTTTTGTTAATACAAAAACAGAAAGAACGTCTAACTTGAATGTCAAATGTAAATGTAATATTTAATACACTACAGCTTTGATATTGTGTCAAAGGTATAACATACGTATGTGTGTAATTAATCCCCATCAAAACAAAATTACTCGTGCGAAATTTCTAAGTATAAAAATTGTACTTGTACAAGGTTAAAATATGCACATATCTATATTAAATTAACTTATATAGCTTGCATTTAAAAGTTAGTTTAGTAATTTCCATTGTTACTATTTATTTTTTAAACAATAAGTATTAATTTTGATTATGATACTCGTATAAAAAATCACAAATATGAGCCATAACGCACAAGATATAAATTGATATACATAATTAAAATTTCATCATATAGTAGAATTCCATTTAACCTACAAACAACACAATTAGGAGCCATTATATTTAAAAATTGCTAATTATTAGAATACTATTTTATTAATATATAATAAATATATATTAATATAATATATGATTATTTTTTAGAGAATACATTTAAAGATATATAATTATGCTAAGAATTATATATTTTGGTAGCGTTATGAAATTTTAACTCTGAATTACTTTTAAAGGTATAATATTTGTATAAGGAAATGATTGTTTATCTTTTAAAAATACACGTGGAAAAGATTAACAATACTACTAATACATACACATATGTAAAATATATGTTAGTGATTTATTATTTTGAAGTCATGTGACTTCTTGCGTTCCGAATTTATGTACAATACTAGCGACTATGTACGCGATTGACAATTTTTTACGCAAAACCCTAATTCTTTTTTTTTCAAAAAAATAGCGGATAGCTGATTATATACATATATGATGTTATAAGGAGTAAGATTACTCTTTACAGCATGAGCTACCCGCCAGAACAGACAGACAAAATTATAAAAATTGTTTTTTAGTGTAATATCTATCCATATCTAAAGGCTCTGTCCATCTGTCTGTCTTTGGAATCCTAAATAGGACACAGTGGTATGTCTTGTACGATGGAACTCTTCATGTACGAGTCGGGTTCGCATTTGACCGTTATTTCTTTTTCTTTTCGGTGCTATGTAAATAATTAAATTTTTACGCGTTTAGCAAAAAGCTAAGAGCTCATATTTATTACATTTAATCATATACCTAAACATTACTAAAGTTCGATAAAAATATGTAAAAATATTATGTACAAAGAGTTATTTACATATTTAATGTTTATATGATTTAGGTATAAACATATGATGCTTAACTTCTTTATTTATACAATTGGTATTATTAAAAATAAATAAAAAATGTGATAAGAAGCACAATAACTTACCAACGTTAATTATGTGTTGTGTGTGTTGTCTGTGCTACTAACATGTATTCGCAAAATATGCAGCCAAGTTATCGGTTATCGACGATTTTGCGATTGCATCGATGGTGCATCGCGATTTAATAACTTTATCATTTGGTCGTGTAATCGCGCATTTTAGCAAGCGATCCTTTCGTCGTTGCATGGGTTGCCTAAAAGTAGATATCTAGGACGCTTTGCCCTTGTTTTTCAATTTTATTGTATGAAACAAAACATATTGATACAAAGAATATGACTCTACATATGTAGTTACTCGATCTCTCTAAATCGGTGGGGCTACAAATTTATAATTTTGGTGGTTTATATCTATTATGTTTGAAGCACCCACTAAGAAAGGATTTCTAAAAATTTTACCCCTCGTTCCCGAGGTAAAAAAAATAAAATAAGGTATGAGCGATTGTATGGAAGTTCGTTATTTTCTATGTAAGAAACATGAAATTTAATATAACTACTTCTCATAAGTATTTTAAATGACCGAAATCTGGTTAGAAATAAATGCACATACATCGGCGCTTTATATAATTTTACCCTAAGATGGTACATTAGGAGTTATAAATGTATATGTAGCCCGGGTGAAGCCGTGGCGATCCGCAAGTTTTCTAAACTATAAGAAGCGTTTAGTAAATTCGAAACCATATCATGTACACTATAAGGGGCATATTTTTTTTTGTAGCATCAGTCAGCCATTTATAATATTCTGTTGTTAATGTTGTAAAGCAGGAGAAAAGGTATATTGCTTTATCTGAATGCGCTAATCTCAGGAAGTTCAATTTTATGTAGCGTTGGATAGCCTATTTATCGAGGAATATTATAGGCTATAAAACACCACGTTACGACTCATAGGAGTGTATTAGTAACCGTAAAAGTCAATCAATGGTGCAAGTGCTAAATTTTTTTATGAGTGACACCGCGAGGCGCAACTAGTATTAATATAAAAGAGTAACATTAACGTCATAAACGTGTTATAGGTACTTCGTAAAAGGACATACATGATATCGAAACCTTAATAATTAGAATGCTCTGATGTTGGAATTTCCTACAAATATTTCCTTTATGTTATAAAAATAATTTTAGAAATAGAGTCATCATTTTGATAATGACACTCGAATGTCTATCGGCAGGGGTATGTCCGAGGACTGACGTTATGAAAAATGATTATGCTAACAACGTTTTCGCGAATGGAAGATTAAATAAATATCGCAAGGTCAGAGCGACGAACGCGTGCTGACGGCGCGTCATTCGGTGTCATTAAGGTCGCAGTGACATTGGTTCGATAGCAGTGACAAAATAATAGTCCTATCTTATCTGGCAATGTCATAAGCGCAAGCGCAGGTGCGCGCGACCCCGCAACCCTTATTGTTTCAATACCAATTTAATCGCATATAACGACTTTAAATATCAGATAATTGGTTTTCGTCAATCTCAATCTCAAATCTCAATTTTTTTTTAATATTTTCTACTTAAAAATATATTACTACTTTACCTAAAATATGTACGTAATACTTTATATTTTATTATAAAATAATTAAATAGTTTAAAATAGGTTTACATCTACGTCAGCCGAAACTACCTACGTATCAACATTATATACGTGAAAATAACTATGTTTCGATATAGGTTACAAACATATATCTTGTGTTAACGTGTTTACACGTGTATATACAAAGTGTCAACGGGAGCAAAATCGATATTTAAAAGTAAAAAACTGGATTAATTTTTCCTTATTAAAAAAACTTGTTTTATTGAAACGTTGGATCACGTTGGCTCGTACAGTAGAAGCATCATTTATGAAAAATAATTAAAAAAATATGTTTTTTTTTTTTTACTTTTAAATATCGATTCTGGTCACGCTGATAAAATGTCCTACACATGTCCAGTTAACACTATACAAATATTTCACACAACATATTTGTTTGTTATTGTACAACATACTAAATTACTATCATACGCTTGTGTTTTGTAATATTGTACAATGCGGCTATACATAGATTAATCCACTTATATGGCAAGAGTCAACGGTGGTATATAACGCGTTATCACCATAACCTTCAGTAAGAGAAAATTACTTCCTACTGATATATACGATAAATATCTATTTGTCATTTGATATTTTGAAAATAATAATATAAGATATTAGCAAATGGGTAATATTTTTTTGCGAATATCAACAAAAAGCAAAATTAAAAGACAACAATACCATTAGCAAAATAAATTATCTGACAATAAAAATTAAACACTCATATGTTTTATTGAATACCAAATACCAGAGTTATTAAATTAATTATACTTACATTATATACGTATTAATTCTTTTAAAACTGCAATCCTTATTATTTTGTTATATATTTTGTCCCTTTATATTTTTATTTAGTTAATGTTGTAAGATAACGGTACCAAAAGTTTTAATTATAATCATGTTTAAATAAAAATTCTATTAAGCAAATTGCTAAAAATATGTTTAATGTATATCCTTGTTAAATAATATTGCAAAAATATTGTGAACGGTATATAGTGATTAACAGATTTACGTTTGATTATATACGTATATTAATATAACGCAAAATAACATATGAACGTAATAAACGATAGAATACACAGGGAAGTGTCGGCTCACAACCTTGCTGGAGGTCACCTCGCGTCATTCGCTACACTTATAATACATAAATTGCTTCATAGCACAAACAGTTACATCAAATCAAATTAATTGCTTATATTTCACGTTTAGTATTAAAGTGTTAGCTAAACTTCGATACGTCTATCTTACTTAAGCTTACATTAAGAAACTTTCAAAAAGTTAATGTTTTACAAAAAAAATTTCGCTCTTTTTCACACTCATGAATTTTGACGATGATATATTTTGACGATGATATATAAATAAAAAGTTATGTAAAAGGGCTTAGGCTATATATATATATATATATATATATATATATATATATATATATATATATATATATATATATATATATATATATATATATATATATAATAAAAAAGAGGGTTTAGCAAATAACAAATTAAAACCAATGAAGTAGTGAACAACATCCGATTCAAGTAGGGAAGATAAAAAGTATACAAATATAATTTATAATCTCAAATTAACGCGGGTGAGACTGCTGGGCAAAGCTAATTTATTATGAATATCGTAATTTGTTTACAGTGCATTTCCTATTCAGTTAGTGCTTTAATACAAAAAGCATTTTCCGAATGCGAATTAGTAGGTATCAAAAAGATCTTAAACTATAACCATTAAAAAAACTTCTTAATATACTTTATAATTAAACCTGAACTGACTTATACCTGAATTGCCTGACACTATATTATTATATTATAAAGATCTAAAACTGCAATCCTAATTTTAACGGTGTTTTTTATATATTAAATGTATAATTTCTAATTAATAAAAATAAAAAAGGATAACTGTTCTATCAGCACCTTGTTACATTAAAGTCTAAATAAATGGCCATAGTCGCAAGTGCAAAACGTTTTCCAAATTTTCTTAAAAATGTGATTTTTGTATCATCGGTCACTTGTATACTAAGCGTGCGATTTCGGGTTTTAAAACGGTCAAAAGTGTATTGAGTTGGTCGGCAACAAATAAATTCGACGAGTCGTATTCAACCCATCGACCCTGCCTCCGTCGGCCTTCACTTTGAGCCCCGCGCCACCCCTTATTAATTTGACCGAGCAGAGGTCACGGCCAACAGTATTTAACGTGTAGTTTGATTTCAATTGAAACAAATCATAGAACGGATAACATGTTACTTGAACATATAATAAACTAAAGTTAATGTTTCTTTGTAAAGTGCTAAAAAGATAATATGTAATACATACAATCAAATCAGCAATATTGACACGTTGACTGAGAGTAAAATTTCCGTATCTGTAGTGATGTAACATACAGCGTTGATTTAAATCAAACTGATATTTTTAGATTTGCGCATCCGTCATTAGAACGAATCGGCTACACTCACGGTCAAAGCACGCGAATTGTAGATACTGCCGGGCTATATAGGAAGTAAAATTAACCTATCATTCACACAACTCTACAAGCAAGGTCAAGGAACAATTGTAACATCGCCACACGATGAGCTAATTAGTGCCATTGTCACATAGCCCGAAACTCGTTGTGCAAAAATGAACACCTAGAGAGAGAATTTATATACATATACCTATATATTTTTGAACTGTTTCGTAGGTATATCTACTCGTAATAATATTAAGTTCTATATAACACTAAATTGTTGATTTTTTTTATTTGCATTTTTTAAATGTTTTTATTAACATACAAAGTGAGTCAAGTCAAGTTGTATTTACGCCTTAATAGACAAAATTAAACTATTTTGGATAATATGAATTTGATATACATAAGTATTGCAATATAAGCTAATTTTCTTAACTTTTCTATACTAACTAGATTCTACACGCGGCTTTACCTACGAAGATTTATTGAGTAATCAGCTATATCTCACCGGACCCGGACTTTCTATTAATGAAAAATATTTTAAAATCGGACCTACAAGTTAATTATGTGGAGCTATCGCTACACAATACATACATTTCGACATTTAAGAATGAATGCATTCGTTCATTTATAATGACGTCATATGTAATTGTGTTATAATTTTTTTTAAAATATTAATCGTCTTTATCCGTCTGTGCGCTTATTATACAAAATCTTCACTTAATGGATTATAAATGTTAAATATACATACTTTTGGTATTTCCAGATATAGAAAATTAAAAAATATTAGTTAGCGATTAGTTAGCGATAAAATTGACATAAATGTCAAAAGTCTACGTGAAAGTAATTAGCACAAGCACCTATCTTTGTATATTCTTGTTTATTTATTTCCTTAAAACCTACATGTTCAATAAACAAAAAATAAATAAAACCATACGTTTAATTTGTTTTCAAAATGTCGTAAGTATAAAACATATTGGATAAAATTGGTCTTAACTAAAAATATTTATTTTTGCATCTGCGCTGTTGCTGCTGGTGTTGCATTGAAGGTCACTGATAAGAAAACTCCTATATTGCAAACTGCATTCAACTTAACACGTAGTAAGTACAGGTGTAAGATAAACAAATTTATTTTTACGTTTCGAATTCAATTACTATGTAATAAAAAGCCAATCTAATTAAATATTATCCATGAGTAAAATGTAAATTGTTGTTAAGAAAATCGTTGTACGAGTAGATTCTTTTTGTGAAACATTTCGTAACAAAAAAAACCTAATGTGACGTTGTTCTTATTTTCTGAACTATAATAAATTTAAAAAATTAACAGTCATTACCGAGTCATCGCATTCTATGTAAAACATTCGTTTCATTATCACATTTCATTAATTTTAATAAGAAGTGAAACAACTAATATTTTCTTAATTTCATACGAAACGAATAACGTAATAGATTTTTACGTTAATATAACGCCAAAATAATTTTTGATTAATATAATAATATATGTATATATAAGCTAATTTTAATTGATTATGTATATAGTGCAACATGAATAAAGAAAATCTAATCTATACAATTATATTAAAGAAGCATTAAAAATAAACAGTACTAAACATAAAAATAAATATATTAAGCCAAACTAGTTATCGACGTCACGGTGACCAAGGTGCCCAAAACACTGGTAGCATTAAAAAACAATTAATCGAATCATATCAAATCACATCAAATCATACGTCTTTGTTTCGAATGTGCAGTTCTATTCGTAATATGCAAGTATAGCACAAAGCGATCATGCCCATGACCCACGCACTCCGCGCGCGTCTCCATGGTCACGGTCGATCGATGCAGGGATGCAACCGGAAGGCTGACGTACCCACTCTAGACACACTTCCGTCTCGGAACAGAATAAAAGACTTAGCCATTAATAAAGGAAAGCCTAATACATTTTTTTGGCTATTACATAATTGTAAATTTTCGTATGATTAAAATTAAACAACAATAAAAGTATCATGTTTATATATAGTATATGTAAAAAGATTCACCGATGATAAGTTCATCCAGTTTCCATAGGCGGTGTTTACGATATTCAGGGTTCTATTTATTTTTACCCGCGCGTGCAATGACCCTGTCGACTACGAACCATGTCATTTGTAAAACATCGACTGAAATATCCAGTTCAGATAACAAACATTCCCCAACTCAACAATAACAGACTTTTTTTTATAAACACAAAATAGGTGAATTGTACCAAGATTATATTTGTATTTTTATTTATCCGTTAAAAGTTTAAATTTAAAAGTAATTAATGCACGTTACAGTTCCGTTTTCAAATGTTTAGGTTTTTGGGTGTACTTTAAACGTTATTTATCATACACTAGGGTTTACTTTAGAGTTTTTTTTGAGTTCATAATTTGAAAAAAAAAAATGTTCGACCTTCATAAAGTTTCAGATAAAAATAAAGTTACGTAGCAAATGTATCAAGTGTTTAGTTGTTAAATAAATTATTTCTTATATATATAGTTGTTTCGAGTGCAGTTTTTACATTGTTTAATAGCAAGGCTTATTTCATGTCTTTGAACATTTATAAAAAAAAAATAAACCACCATGAAGGAAAGACTATGTGTTAAAGAAGTCCTCGCTACTAGGAAGATAGGAAGTATGAAGTGCTCGGTGCGGTAGTAGGTAATGCGACGTACTTGACTTTATTGCATCATGCTACTACTTCCGCTTACTGTCGGGTCACTGCACCGATAATAATTAAAGTCAAATATTGATAAAAAGCATAATACATCACATACATGTCCAGACAAAAAAAAAACATTATGTCCATAAGTCTTAATTTCACGACAATTTGACATCGTATGTGTAAATTGTAAGGTATTTAGCAGGAAATTATTTAATTAGCACGAAATCTCTACGTCATAAAGTAATTAAATAGATATAACATGTTCAAAAATATTTCAGATAAAATGCATGGATGTATGTATTTTGGACGAAGAAATATGCAACGAGCAGAAAATACGTAACTATAAATACTTATACAAAACAACGTCATAGTTACAGAAGCCATCAAGCCACACATGCATATTGTATAACTATCTCCTTTACTCTCGTTCACAACGATAACGCAGCTAAACTGCATACGACTGCATCTTGGCATTTTCTTACCGCGTTGAGTGTTTGATACTCCTTACTATTTCAGTTATCCTAGTAATTCTAGTTGCTTATACTAAGATATTATTTTAAGTTATTTTCAATTGTTTTTTGATATTAATAGTATAAAAATTATTCTTTATAAAGTTGAGAAAGTTATGTCGCTATTTATATTATTCTTTGCAGCGATATACCATCCTCTTAAACTAAAACAAAGATAAAAGTTATGCAAATACATAAATTCTTATTTCTCGGACCGAATTTCTGCAGTAGTATCAAAGATTTTCTAGTTGGACATAACTCTAAAAGCGTATTGAGACACCTTTTATTTGGCATGTTTCTAAAATCTAGCGCCCAATATATATATATATATATATATATGAGAATGACGCTCTCCGACTTTCATAAAAGTAAAGTTAAGTAAATTATTTGTCAATACTTTACACCTTTACGTAAGTAGAACTTACAAATGTAATTTCGCTCTACATAATGTAAAAATCATCTCGATTTTATTATATTTTATTTTATAAAGAATTTTTCCAACTATTTTTGTCTAAGTTCAACGGAATCCCCGAACTTAGACAAAACGTACTTAAGTTAGTACAGGCACTGATACGAGTACTAATATACTGATAAATTAAATGCATTTCGGTGCAACGAGTTACCAGGCGAACATAAGACGATAGTGATATGTATGCACATTGCACATTGATATTTATTTCTGACAAGTGTATTTTAGTGTCAGCATATCATGTTATATGTTGTTTATCTCGTTATATGTGAATATCATAAAATGAATGAAAAAAAAATATTCTAATGTTCATGTTTGAATGTGCGAGCATATACGTATATAAGAAACAAATCATTTTTTTAATTACCTACGTTGAGAATTGAATCAAAGTGAAAATTGTACGTAAGTACAAAACTACTTAATTTAATTGATTTGGTAAGGAGTAATATCGCTTAAGTAGTGTTTTATCAACTGACTTCAAAAAAGTAGGAAGTTTTCAATGTTGTTTAATGCCTGTTACCTCATAACTTCGTCATTTATAACAGTTTTTACAAATTATTTTCCAATCGACTTCAAAAAGTAGAAGGTTTTCGTTTCATTGTGTATGTTTTTTTAATGTTTGTTTACAACTTCTTAAACGATTTAAAAAATTATGTTTTTATTTGAAAGAGTATACTTTCGAACTGGTCTCATTACTACTTTACCAAACTACTAAACCGAAAATTCAAAAACGGTTCAGTAGTTTAGTATTAAAGTCGAAGTAACTGGTATACATATGTGTGCCGTTCAAGTAAAAGAAATAGTGTACCTTTTTACTTTTGAAGTCGGTTCCTTTTCTTAGTTATCGTTGCATTAAAATAACAATGGGATTATTTTGACGTTAGCTATTTTAAATTCGGAGAAAATGTTATCAGAATAAAAATATTTCACTTCTTAATTTAATGATTTAAAGAGCGAGCAATTATGACATCTGAAAGTAAGATATTCCTCTCGCTTTTACTTGATTACCAACTGCACGCAGCGGTTACGTGCAGTGTGTCGTTGTATGTTAGATGCAATAGATGTGGCTTTCTAAGCAGTGAAGGTGAGGTGTACGCTCGCTGCACTTGTAGTTCAAGTTTAGTGCAGCGCGCGCGCAGGCGCGGCGATAATAGAGATCGTTGCATCTAACGCCCTATGAAGGGGCAACGAACGCGCGCAGCTGCCCGGGAAATGGATCCCGTCCTGACTATTTCAGAACGCACTTGCTTAGATACCAGTCCCTGCTTGTCCTGTGCCACCCGTAACATGAGAAGCAAAAAATACATACAATGAATGATAACATATACAGGGATATTTCTAGGGATTATAAAAGCAACCACACTGTATACTTTATACAGCTCGTTATTCCGGTCGCGGTAAATAAATAATAATAAGTCATGTGCGTAACAGCTCTAAAAGTATGCTGTAAATTATAATAAAATAAATAATATATCTTGTAAAACATCGTATTGTAGTAAACATCGTAAAACAAAATGAATATTTACTAGGTATTCAAATTGTAGAAATTGCTTTGTTACTTAAAACAAATCGATACCCCCACGTAAGTTGTTGTAACCCCAAAATTACAATTTTACAGTAGAGCACTTTTAATCCGTTTTAGTTTGAAAGTTACAACAAAATACGCCTTTTTTCAGGCGTATTGTGTTGTAACTTTCCTTGAAAAAAAAAGATTTTTGAAATTTTTTGACTTTGAATGCATTAAGCAATGCAAATTCGTGTAGTATTCAGTAAAAACGCTAACGGCAATTTTGTGGCTTACAATAACTTACGTGGGAGGTATCGAAATATACTCAAGAGTCTCAAGACGATTAAAACAAATCTATGTATATCACAAACAAAAAATAAGGCTAATATAATTACGAATTATTACGTAAATATCGATCAACACTACACATGTGTAATTCTCCTAGTTACTACTGCGCTACCCACCCACTTAGTGAAGTTCAGCAGGACGTTGCACTTTCGATGCGAATCTAATGCGCGCGCGTCGAAAGTGATTCACATACTCTCTCCCTGAGATAAGATTTCAAATCGCACTATGTTTAATGACTAAGAAATTATATTACTAAACATGTTAATGTGAAATCTGGTTGTTCAGCCTATTAAATAAATTAATTAGTCTACAATCAACAGTGTTCGTGGTATAGTTAGTACGATTTATTATTTTTGTTTGTTTGTAAATGTCAGAAATATATACAATTGCGAAATAAAAATAACAATAAATTACATTACAAATAGGTGCGACATAACCTTAACTAAATAAAATATAGTGTAAAACCATCATATGTGTTCATTTTTCTTTTAACATTAGAAGAATCCTTAAACTCTACTCTTGTCGTGTATTTTTAAAAGTATCTTTTAACAAGCTCGAAAAAATATGATTACTGAATTTTAAATAATATTACATAGATTTTATAACCTGGCCAACTTGCATTATCAACTTAGGACGTGTTTTTTGCTAATAACGGTAAAATATATGTGTTTTATTATATTTAATAAAATACCAGTATGTATAAAATTATTATATACATATATATTTAAAACGCTTAATTTAAATAGGATTTTTTAAGATTTTCCAATCGTATTTCGTATTCATATTTTAATTATTCCCACGTTTCAAACATTTTAACAGAACGACCGTTAATATTTAGCGCTATTCATGTCAGAGCAGACATGATTAGACACTTATTTACATTAAACACTAGTTTTAGTATACTACTAAA
Organism: Hypolimnas misippus; assembly: GCA_037950945.1. Classification (NCBI taxonomy): domain Eukaryota; kingdom Metazoa; phylum Arthropoda; class Insecta; order Lepidoptera; family Nymphalidae; genus Hypolimnas; species Hypolimnas misippus. The sequence goes on from JBBEEQ010000024.1 coordinate 8,454,228, forward strand.
ATACATTAATTGCACGTCTTTTGTCGTTTAATATAATCTTGTAGAATGTAATACCCTTAAAATAATATTTTATTTTTTAAGAACACTAAAAGTTTGTTATTTTAGTGATTATTTCATATATTCCAAAAGTATTTCTTTTAAAACAAAGCGTAGGTATACACTTCATATGAAATTTTATCGAAAAAAATTAGCATCAAGACATATTGACCGTTTTAACAGATTATTAACGAGTTTAGCTGATGTTTCAAATATTTTAACAGGTTTCTTCGCAAAAATATATGTATGTAGATTTTCCAATAGCATCTTTAAAGTCATTTTTTGGATTTGATTACACTTAATTATAATAAAAAATAATAATCACACAAAATAGTTATTTAAGTGTTCACTCGCACAGCGTCTTACGTGGCTAGTTAACTTGTTATTACTCGGTATAAAAGTGGCATGAACCCAGTTGACTGGGCTGGGAATGTGGCAATAGAAAAAAAACTGCAATGTTAGAAGTATCTAAGTAAGCTGAGTGCAGTGGCCGAGCAGTGCCAGTGACCCGGCAGCTCGTGCACTGCACGCCCGTAGAGGCGCTACGACGCGGCTACGAGTATATGTTGCGCGATCAAGCTTAATATTGTTATGAAAGGTAAACGTCATGGTCCTATGATGGGTTATGTGCTGTTCATTTCCTGTTTAAATGAATATGCCTTCCAAAACAAAAATAAACTTAAAGCTTCATATTTTTTTTGGTGCCTTCAAAAAATTTTTAATTATCTTTAAATTGACACTGCTATACGTGATCATTACTCTTGTCATAATTATTTGTACATTTCTTTAAGTTCGATGTTTTTGTCTTCTTATTATAACGAGTGGTCGGTGATTTGAATACGAATTAACAATAAGCAATGAACATAAATAATTAAATAGAAAGAAAAGCCTCTATCCTCTCTAGGGAGAGCCCATGACGTGTCTTCGAGATCAATAGTAGTGGGAATCCCTTCTGAGTGTCCTGAAATAACGGTGACTCAGAGCTGCATTGTCGTCATATAGGATCACTAGCTTTTGTGAGCGGCGTGAAAAAATATGAAATGGCCGAGAATAAAAATAAGTTCACCTTCTTAATTATAGAGCGATTTAATACATAACATTACAATCTTAATTATAAATTACTATATACCAAAAGTTAATATTTCATATTAGATATATTAGATTAACTTTACAATTCAATAAACAATCAGGTGATCCAAGCTCGCTGATTTATCAGATGCTATGACTATTTTTCTTTTGACTTATTATTTTTAATAATCGATTTCAAACGAAACGTCTTAGGCGTTGGTCTTTGTTGAAATTGTAATATTTATTATTTATATTACAATACTACCATCCCTTAATGAGTTTTGTTCTCCAGCTTGTATTGTTCTCATTAAATCTTAGGAATTATAAATCTATTTAATAAAAATAATCATTAACATTCGTTAACAATTGACGAGGATACTTAAATCGCATCCACTCACAAAAAAATAAGCCCCAAATTGATTAATATTCTACTTCCTATAAACCTCCGTTTTTAAATAGTCTGTTGCAATACCCCGTTTCATTATATTATGTATTTATTACAGTTTCAGTTAGGCAACAAGAAGCTTCTCTTCAGCGATGTTGTTATAAATGAATTGACAAAAATTGACAGCCTTTTGTTTTGAAATTAACATTACCATTAATATCTAGAAATAAATAAAGTGTATTAAAATTAAAGACAGATTGGTAAAATAAAAAACATCCTCTTATAATATTTTTTTTTAAATATATGGCATTATTGTATAAATTGTAAAACATGGAACACGCTTGAAATTCGAAACGTTAAATTAATCTTTTGTGGTACTTGTTTTTTTAGATGACTTGTAATTTTTTTGAGTAATGTTAATTACACGACGCATTATCAGAATACAATAATATCTCCAAATTTGACTTTTTGTGGGTTGACACATTATTGCTTATCAGCATCAATATACACTAGGATATATTACTGCGGAAAAATGCTTAGTGTTTGTTAGTTGAGTACAGTACGGAGAAAATGCTTCGCGTAGTTTGTATCATAATACTCGTAAACATTTTTACGTTAATATGTTTCCAAGTAAAGTACCAGGCTGAAAAGTTAATTGAATATAATAAGTAGAGGCGTGTAGTTTAAGTTAATTTAATTTCTAATGTCGCTGCGGTAGGATCTCTTATTTACGTATGGACGTGCCTTTTTAATGTTTGAAAATGATTATAAAGCGTTATCATAGTATTAATTCATATTCAGTGAGAGCGGACACGAGTACTTTTTGCTTTTCGCCAGAGTTCGCATACGAAATTAGCGATGCGATGCGACCGGCGCGACCCGGCCGACGACCCAGGTCGGCGCGCGGCGTTTGACCTCCGTGAAGCTGCCCTCTGCCACGATGCAAGTCGTCCGACCTGCCCTTGCTCAGTTATAACCTCAAAAATGTAATCTGTCTAATCAAATTACCACGAAAATTGTTTTATGACATTATAAAAATATTTGAAACCGTCGTGAATATAAAAGGCTTAATTGTTATAAATATTAGATAGTTGTTGTTAATTAAAAATATCTCACTGCAATAATAATAAAATATAACAAATACAATCGCTAGTGAAACAAGTCTGCACATGGTATGAATTATTTACATTCTGGTTTCATTGCACCTTAGTGTGAAGGCTATATTTATTATTTTCTATTCAATAAACAAGTCAATGAGTCGACGGCTGCTCTTACCTCTCAATATGATATGCGAAGTTCTGTATATCAATAGCGTGAGAAGAATCAAGGGAGTCACAAGGTAGTTAGTATGCGAATCAAAATCTCAGTCGTTTATCCTTTTTTCTCGCAACGGAGCAAGTGAGACGCCGACTGGTGTATGTATCTCGACTTCGTAACGTAGCGAAGAATCGTAATAGGGGCGCAGCACGGGCGAGCAAGTCGACGGCCCCGGCCAAGGCCCTCGCGGTCAGGGACGCGCTATCTAACTCGATTACAATTACCATAGCAGCTTCGCGTTAGAAATATTTATGCAGTTCTTTTTTTGCAGTCGATGTAATCGACGTATTTATACACGTTTCTGCTACTTCACACATTAACGCATTATAAAAAGGATAAGCACGATTTAAAATATCTAGTCTTTAAAAATTTGTTAAATTATTTTTGAAAAAGATACACTCATGTTCTCATACTTATGTTTTATTATATTAACTCCATATTCACATTATCAACTTTTTCTTCATTTTCAGCAATGTAAATTATTAGATCTTATTTCTTTTTTTATTTAAATTGAAATTGATTCTTTTTTAGGGTTCCGTACCTTAAAAGGAAAAACGGAACCCTTATAGGATCACTTTGTTGTCCGTCTGTCTGTCTGTCTGTCTGTCTGTCTGTCTGTCTGTCTGTCTGTCTGTCTGTCTGTCTGTCTGTCGGGATGTCAACCCTTTTTTCTCAGAAATGCATAGACGTATCATGTTGAAATTAATATCATATACTCAAGTCTACGATGACATGCGGCCGTGAAAATATTAAAGTTCTAAGTCAACGCAATCAAAAGATAATGGAAAATATGTCGTATATTTTGACCATTTTAGCGTTTTCGCAAGGGAATCAAAACCTATAGGGTACTTCCCATTGACCTAGCACGATGAAATTTGGCAAGAAGTAAGATCTTATGGTACAAATAAAGGAAAAAATCTGAAAACTGTAAATTTTTGTATGTATGTTTGTCTGTTTGTAAGTTTGTCTTTCAACCTTTTTCTCAGAAACGCGTGAAGGTAACAAATTTTTATCAACGTCAAGTACTTAGAGTTGTAATTACTAAGAGCTGTGAAAAAATCAAAATTCTAAGTTAACGCAATCAAAAGATACGGTCATTTATATCACATATTTTAAGTATGATAGCGTTTTTAACGTTTTCGCAAGGGAATCAAAACCTATAGGGTACTTCCCATTGACCAAGCATTATGAAATTTGGCCAGGAGCAAGGTCCTTTAGTATACATAAAGGAAAAAATCCGAAAACTGTAAATTTCTGTTCGTGTGTCTGTCAGTCTGTACGTCTGTCTTTCAACCTTTTTCTCAGGAACGCGTAAATGTATCAAGTTGTACATTGATCAAGCGGAAAATATATTAATTTTAGAATTAAAATTATATGTACTTGTAACAAATTAACATAGAAGTTGACCATGGTCAAAAAAACAATTTTACAAACACTGAGAAGAAATTTGTATCAATACGAAAACATTAAAAAGCAGCAAATCTTTATAAACAACGCAATGCAATCTATATATCGCAGCTAACAAAATGATAGCGCGATGCAGCGTACAGCTAATGCCATCTATTACAACATTATGACATTAACTGTGATATAATTCCGCTCGATTAATAAAAATTTTTAATTTAATTATTATTTAAACGCGCTAAAAATTATAAAATTAACTTTTCATTTAAAAGTTTTATCGTCGATTTATAACGTCATTACGTAATTAACATTCAATATAAGAGCTTCATGCGATTTGATTTAAGTACTCGTATTGACTTAGTACGAAAATTTTAAAATTAAATTCAAACAGATCGAGTTATTTAATTTACTTCTTTATCTACACATATGATTAAGTCTTCTGGTTATTAGTAATATAATTAGTTATTTATAAATAAACAATTAGTTTTGTTCGAATTAAGGACTACTTATTTTCGTCTTGGCAACACTAATATATATTTTGATATTTTGATTGATAATGTAAATCTAAATATTTTACGAACGTAGTGCAGGGGTAGTGGAGTGTAGTGGATTATAAATAAAAATAAAACGAGAGTAAAATATAATATAATTATGTTGTTAATGTCAAAGTCAAAAAGTTAGTTCATTGAAATTGTCAAGAGATGGCGCTGAATCGCGCTCGCGAATTCGGGACGTGATCCAAATGTACATAATATTTGATTATATATTTAAGCGACTTCTAAAAAAGGAGTGTTTTCAATTCGACCTTGTATTTAATTTATTTCTTTTTATGTTTGTTCGCCGATTACGCCGCCATTTGTGTACCGATTTTCAAAAATTTTTTTTGTTTGTAAAGGTATACTTCCAAGGTGGTCCCATTGTCTTCAGGTCAGGATCAGATGATGGGATCCTGGAGAAATTGAGGGAACTCCTCAAATATTATAGGCACACCTATATTGATTTAGGTATTTTTGATAGTAACTTATGTTGGAACTGATGATGAAGACCACAAATGGCGTAAATGGGTTAGTCTTATATAGATTTCTATAAGTTTGTACGGAACCCTCGGTGCGCGAGTCCTACTCGCACTTGACCAGTTATTATTTATTGAATATTAACGAAATTATATCCATTATAATAAATTTATCTAGGATAAATAAAATGCGCCAATTTTATCCATAATAATATTTTATCCATATAAATTATTCTACATTAATAAAAAATAAAGTCTTTAATAACAAGGAAAAGTCTTCGTTGGTATATCAAAATTTTTTATTAATATGTTATGTTGGATTAGGACTGTAAAGTTAAATCAGAAACTTTTTGCATGATAGGCTAACAAATAATTACAAAAAAGTTTTGAAATTGAAAATATAATTGAGGTATTTTTGAACATGAAGTCGATGATCAAATAAAAAAACCCTGATATGAAATTCAAGTTTAAAACTGTCAGACATCTTATTACTATTAAAAAACAATTCATGAAAATAGTTACGTCTTAAATAAAAAAGAAGCATTCATCTTTTCTCATTAAAGTACTAATGACAGGAAAAAACGACACGTTCTTTTTTTGTGAGACGTCTTAGACTGCGTCGGAATAAGCCCTTTAGGGTTTTGTAGTCGCACGTAGTACAGACGTAACAGACGGCATTGTGAGGTGTAATCACACAGCGTGTGTAATGCAAGTCTGGATGTATGTCGACACGTCGGTGCGGAAACGAGGTGCGTCAGGCTTCTCCCGTCTGGCCTCACCCCCTAGACCACCCTGTCTGCAAGCCCCCCTCGCCTTCTTTGCACCCTGCTCCCCGTAATTCACTCTCACTAACCCACTGCAGCACAGTCAATCATGCATATCGCACAGTCTAATTCAAGGCAATGGTCATGTCATGAACAAATAGACTAAAGATCGTATGCACGGACAACTTTTTTTTATAACAAATTGTCCAATTAAGTTAGTGGTTGAAGTTCAAACATTATGTGATTCGCATAATGCTTACGAGTAGAATATGTAATTCTAACCTAAACTTGTAATTGTACGACTTCTAACAAGGTATATAAATAAAACCTTTAATTATAATAAAAAAATATCAAACAAGCGCTTTAAAACTAAGTTACAGCGCATTTTGTATACCTACTGAAAAACAGAAAATAACTTTAATCATTTAATTTTCAGTTATTAATTGCAAAAATTTTCTCAAATATAAATTGGTAACATACATAGCTATATTTTTTTTGTATAAAAACCTACTTAAAATCTTTAGCAATTAAACCGGAAATGGGATCTCATTCTTCATTCTTGTAAAAGGGGTTTTTTAATGTCACACTACATAACTGAAAAGCGTCGATGCATTCTGTTTTTATAATGTCTGCAAGTCGTCGGTGAAAGCGCGAGGGTGGCGGCGGGGTGCGATGCGCGGGCGACGGACAGGGGAAGTGCCCCCATGTCTAGACTGGGTCGGTAGTTTTCCGGGATTCAGCCTGCTTTAACTGCAGTCTGTTCACCCACTCACTGCACCATTATACATGTACGTGTACATTAAACCGTCTGAGGACCCTCGTCGCATCAGACGCAGTTTTTGTATTACTTTTTCTTTATGTAAGCGGCTGGCATATTCAGGGTGTAGGAATGAATGCTCTTGTCTAGAAAGGATCCTCGGGGCGGTGGGACAAAAAGAAGCCAAGTCGCTCGGTAATATTTGCTATCTGTGCCATAAAAGGGGTAAATATCCGATGAATGTAGAATGTACTCAGTCGACATCTGTAAGGGCCTACTTACTTTCAGTCACGTTCACGACTCCTTTATTGTAAGTTATCACGCAGTTTTATTTGTAGGGTCTTCTTTATCAATGTAAGCTCCGATTAATTAGCTTGTTTGAGATCAATTATATCAATATATATTTCATTTACAGTATAGTTGGCGAAAATGTAAATAAAACATAATGTTAAATGAATCTTAATAGCCCAGCAGTTTATTATTTTCCATTAATAAATTAATTGTTATTTTTCCGGAAGTTGTTATAATTGTTATTGGTGTTTATTTGCTGATATGAAAAGAATGTATTAAAACAGTGTTTAAATATATGTTTTTTTTAATAAATTATACAGAATAATTAGAAGTAAAGACCAGCATAATTATCCCTTGGAATACTTATTTGTATGGTACATACAATTATGTATATTGCTGCATGTAGTGATGTAACAATAGGTACCTTCAATAGGATTCCGTGAATTTTCAGTCACTAGAGTAAGCACCGGACCTGTTAAGTTCTTTGTAACGAGGGTTCTAGTTGCAAGCTAAACAATTCATACTCAGTTCATAAATAGAAAGGTCCCATGAACTAGAAACAATAGGCCGTTTACTTCTAATACGCCTTTGTGATAATGAAACTGAGAATGCCATTCACTTAGCCATTATCGCCGGAGTATTCATAGAGAACCTAGATAGGGGAGCTAAAAGTACAAAAAGACTTATATATAGTAGATATGTATGCATATAAATAAAATGTTCCGAAAAATTAATATAATTATTTAAAAATTGCATTAACAAGGAAAGTTTGTTGGTTTAATATATAAATATATGTAAATACATTGCCTACTTGTCAATTAATCTCCATTTACGGATAGACTTAAAATAGTTGGAAAGATTACTTCAACGTGGATCGATCCACTTATAGATCCAAAGCTAGAACAGTTGCTTATTCTTCCTGCCAACATCGAACGATTACAGTCTTGAAATAGTCAGGCTAATTGTGTTTCATAACAGCGGTCTGAAGGGTCGTAGGAGGTATATTTAGACGCGCGGTGCGGCGAGGCGGGGAGACGCAGGGTGACGCGGAAGCGTAGGGCGGGCGGAGGGCGTTGACCGTGAACGTGGGGCGGCATCGATCGGGCGGCCATACCCTCGCGCAACGGGAAAGTGTACCCTCGCGTCTCGATGCGTCTTCTAACGTCACGTGACACTTGCAACGAGCAAGCCGCTCCGTCATCGACTAATGATGTCATTAATGATATGCAATAAACTGAATACGTGCCTCCCATGAGACGCATGCATTTTTAGTTTAATGAATTGAATGCCAAGAAATGTAGTTATTTATAAAGATAATCTACAGATATAACTTGAATTTTATTGTTCGTCACGTTTAACATTTTTGTCCGCGTTAGCAATTAATAACAAAGTAGAAATAATTGTAATATTAAATATATGGTTTTATTATAATAAAAAATAATTTTAGAATATTAAAGAATATTTCCATTTTAGGCACAAGATTAAGTTTCGCCTTTCGCCAAGCAAATTAATATTAAATTAATATTTTTCAATTTGGTATAAATAAAAAAATATATACATATACCTAAAATCAAGAAAGAATATTCTACGCATAAGTTATCTTAAGTTGGAACCCTCCTGCCTTCCTTCCCTCAATGTAATAACGAAATTAAAGTTAGTAGGGTGCCTTAGTCATGGGGGTACGCAGTGGATGTGTGCATCACAAGAATAATATTTGTAAAGGAATTTCAAAAATATATTTCTCTAAAAGAAGCAGATTTACTTTGTAAACTTCAATTTTATTGCATTACTGACTAAATAAAAACTAATTATTATATAAATAAAACTACGATTGTTACCATTAAATGAATACTTTAAGCCTCTACGCTATTTTAAATGCCTGACTAAAAAGAAATAATATTTATTTAATATACCTCGTTATGCAGTTGGTTGAGGTGGGTGCGCAGTTAAAGCGAGTTTACTTTCAGCGAAATACCGTTTTGCATTTGTGACTGTTTAATTTTATTTTACTTACTAAAAACTCGATTAAGTACTCAAAATTTTCAAATACTTAATAAAAATAAGAGTGTGTATAAGTAATTTGTTTATTTAGGATTAAAAGGGAAAAGAAAATTATGCATTTGCAATAAATGACTAAGGATTTCGTGGAAAATTATAGTAAATATTTACTAATAAACGTTACGTTTGAGATTAGTATCAATTCCAAATCCCTTAATTTTTCATTTTATAGGTGTCTTTGAAATACTTAAAATAAAAAGGCAAAATATGTTAGTAAGTTTGTGTGTAGAGTGTAATCTCAAATTACTGATCCGATTAGATAAATGTTTTGTACGCTGAATCGGACATAAAATCTATTTACTACGGACATAGGCTATATTAAATCACCCTACTTACTAAACTGCTCACAGAAGCGAACTTTTAACCATGAACGCGAGTGAAATCGTAAGGGGCAGCTAGTGTATACTTATCCAATTCCTTTTTAAGGAATACACCAAGCAGTAACGCTAGCACTGCCACCTCACCCCGAATTCCTTATAGACAACGAGATGCGATAACGCACGAGGGGCGAGGAGGCAGTGGGGAGTTGAATGTCGGGCAAGGGCGGCGTGAGTCACGGCCGCGATCAATACTGCAGTAGGAAGTGCGTGCGCCCGCCGCCCGCCACCCACTCGCCGGCTAGCTGCACTTTGACACTGCCTCTACTGCCCCTATGAGTCGATTTTGTCTATACTGAATCAATGCTGTGCTTTAAACTGCGGTTATTACGTCGTTTGTTTCGATGTGGCATACTGGTTTAAAATTTTTTTTAAAAATTACTTTAAAATAATTAGAAATAATAGACGTTTTAAAGGGTACGTTAACTCTAAATTGGTATATGAACGTTGTAAATAGAAAAAAATTTAATAAGATAGAATTAAATTTATACGCACAGTAAAAATCTATGGTAGAGAAAAATATATTGTAGGTACCAAAATTAAAAAAAAAAGTATTTCAGTAGGATTCTGTAATAAGATGTACCTCTTATATAAAAAGGTGGCAAAATAGCAGGAAGGACACCTGATGTTAAGCGATCACCGCCGCCGAGGGACATTAGCAGCTCCAAAGTAGCAAGTAACATAAGCGTTGCCAGCTTAAAAAGGGAATATGGAGTGAGGATCGAAACTGAAGAGAGGCTTCCGGCTCTCTCGCTCAACGCTGTTAGTTATTATAAGTTATTTCATGCCGTGTTTCTGTGAGAATAAGACTTTAGTTCAATAAAATATTTTCCTGTGAGGTGACGCACACTATCTGTTTTACGAAAACTTAACTATCGTCCTATATCTGGAGAAAGACACTTTCGAAATGGGCAAAAATAATATTCATCCCCAATCTTGCATGGACGATCCGACCAGGTTGATCTATCAGGAGTAACTATCTTTTCGTTTGCCCCCGTTTTTTACACAAAATATGAGTCCATGTTAAATTAGTGGTTCAAGGAAAATTCTAAGATAATTATTAGAGCAGGGAGCACTCTTGCATGACTTTATGAGAATTTTTCAAAGAGGAGTTTAGAAATTCCATATAACTGCTGGTCTGACCACCACGATCGCGTTACATGCCAGGATTAGAACAAATAAGACGAAGACGGTATATTGTGAAGAATTTAGATATTCAGTATACCCACGACTGCTAATTAAAGATACCGCCTGTTTAGCGAACAGAACTTTGACCAAGGTCGAAATTCGATAAAAACTGCGATGTTTTGTATATCCGAACGTTGTAAACACGATGCGTCTTCAATTATAGTAATTTATATGAGTAAAAAATACAAAAATCGTTATTTTGTAGTATTTTTCATTATATTTCTTTTCATTCGATTTTTTTTATTTAAGCAAAGAATAATTAGAAAAGACATGATGTCTATATAGTCATACATGTTACGTTATCGATATTTATACGTGCAAGTACGCTTGCACGCTCGTGCAAGTATACCTTACATGTGGATACCATAGTGAGATTGTGGATTATAATAATGTATCATATATACATAACATAATTTAAAAAAAAACTGGGTCGGACTCGCACATGAGTGGCTCTATATCATCATATAAGATATGGCACATGTCAATGTCCGATTTCGACCTTAGAACACTGCGCCTAAAAGAAATAGATAAGCGCTATAACAATATTTAATAGGTATATAAATTTTTGCGTGCGACTCGCGGTTTTCACATTCTGCGAAAATTTGAACAGTCTATGGATTATGGTTCATGAGATACAGCCGGTTTACACATGAATATACGAATTGCGGTGGCTTAGTAATAACGTTCTGTTGGCACCCTTCGGTCACGGAACCCTAGAAACAATAATCATAATAAGATTTTTAAAATTATAATGTATTAGTAGCCTAAAGCTAGTGAATTATCTTAAAACAATCAAAATTTTCCTTTAAGTCATTCACGTTGTTAGAAATATTATTGAAATAAAATAAAACTTGTAGATATAAATTTAACCTATAACAATGATTATATTACGAGGATATTCTTTATTACACGTTTTTTACCTTATCTATTATCTAATCTCCCTCTACTTGTGATGTTTATGAGCAAGGTCAGTGTCAAAATTATTGAATTACTGATATGACTTAAACAATGTTATTGGCAAAATTTAAATAAAAATTTTAATTGATTAATTGACATTACAAAGATCTAGCTGACGTTTTATTATATGCTGATAAAAAGGCAAAAGCACAACTAAGAGCCATTAACCAAAGAATAGAATTGAATTGAAAAAAGTCAAAAAAAGTCACGGGGAAAAAATGTCGAACTCCAAACAGTCGTATTTCTGCCTGACCAGCTCTACGCTATTATACTTGTGTATGTTTAGTGGCATTGAGAACTAATAATAATAGGTGAACTTGACATTGAGAACAGAGGCTCGTCATCGTAACAACACTTGCCGTCTCTACCGCACTGCCCGATTACGCTAAGGGTAAACAAGGACAGATAACGAATCTTTCTGTGTACGCGACTGTTTGTAGGTCAGTCGTGTATTTGTTCCGGACGATAGTCAGAAAGTCGACTGGAGGTTACAGTACATAATACATAGTTATTTATATTTCTGCTTATCACAATCTTACGATGCATCATCAATTTGCATTATTAAGTAAAATTTGACAGCGACTCGCTTGCAATGTACTCTTTTTAATGATATTAAAAAAATAAATATTTACGTGACTAAATATTTCACACAGCAAGTATAAACTGAATTCCATAGAATTACATAAAACAATGGAGTGTAAATATTTGCGGTTGTGATTATTACGTGGACTACTTAACATGTTAACTTCAAGTTATTTAAAAAAGATGGTTATTAACTTTAAATTGTCTTAAAATATCCTTAAAGTCAACTAAACCTATGTATAATGACAGAATAATATAATTTTTGCTCCAATACTTACAATTACTTTTTTGTATATTTTGATTCACTAAAAAGGCAAAGCTTAACACAAAAGTTAAGTAATCATTTTACAAGTTTAACCACACACATCGTTGATTAAAGTAAAATTTTAATCAATGAACACAACGCAAAATTTCACTAGAAACGTGTTAAATAATATATTTTTTTCATAAATTTTTTAATCGTGTTTTCCCATTTTAATTCTCTTTATTTATTGGTTGTATTTTCTTAATGACCAGTATATTTTTCTTTTAATACCATTATTAAAGGGTAATTTTAGTTTATAAGCGGGTAACCTCGAATCACTAGACTCATTCGAAAAATTCTTTCATAAGTAATTACTATACTAAAGACTAATTAAAATTTGTCTAAAAAATTATATCATTAAAAGGCATTGCATTATTTTTTTAAAGTTATGTTTTGTACATTTAGTTGAATAGCTTAAAATAAAAGTACAAAAATATTAATCACTTGAAGCTAAAAAAGTTAGCAACATCGATATACAATGTCGCTTTTATAAATTTTTAACCACAAAAAAAATTAAATGCAATTCTATAAAATTTATAGAGCATTAGTGGCACGGATACACGCTATATTATAAAAAAGAAAGAATTTTATTATAATAATTTCAGTGAAATATTTAGATATAATTCGGGAATAATAAAAATGATAGAATGGTAATTTGTTTATTTCATATATAAAGAATTATCATAAACTAAATCTTACGCAAGCAAAGCCGAAAATAGAGTCTGTGATAGCAAGGACAAGTCTTGTTTAAAGCGTTATCTAGTGGTATTTTCGTGAATTTCTTCGTCACAGCGACGCCGCAAAGCCTCTTCGTTCAGGAAAATTCCGGTAGATGGCGTGGCGCCTGAAGCCTTTAACTTAATATTTATAAGAACTTTCACAAGATGGAGCCACTAAGCTAGAAAAATAATGTAAATATTTTTCGAAAACTTTGTTTAAGAGTATAATTATGTTTTACATTAACCGATTTTAAATAATTACTTATTTATAAATTACTTCGGATAATTTTAATATATTTCGTTACCAATGTTGATGCACAGTTTTTAAGATATTTTTTTAAATAAAATTATTAAATCGTTTTGCCTTATGTAAAATATATATTACTTCTAATCAAGATTTATTAACATAAATAGTGCCTCGATTTACACCCGCAGTCGCCGTGTCGATGACGCACAAACAAGCTGCCAGCGGTCGTCGCTCTCCTTACAGAAAAATGACGTTCTTGACTCAGTTTGTTTATTGCATATTTACCCGCGCTTACGTCATTTGTTATTTATTTTCGTTTACATACCTTTCTACAAAAATATTTACAACTTATAATCTTGCAATTTATCAATTAGTGCTGCTCACTTTACTTTTTGCATTTCTTTTTTTTAAACCTTCTATAGTTTGATAGGTTATTGCGTTTGTTACCCAATATTTACTAAATATTAAAAAATAATTAAAATAATTAGTACATTAATTCAATGGTGGCATAAATACTTCCCTTACTATTTTTGTAATTTGTGATATATATTATAAGACCAAATAATAATAAAAAAACTTTTTTTATATGTGTGATACAACTACTCGATAATAGATGGCGCTGCGTGTCATGACTTACATTTTATTTCATCACTCATTATAATATGACTTTGGTAATAAATATAACTATTCTAAATACTATACCATAATTATTGATTATTCGTATTTGTGTATATGTACTACTTATTAAAACATTTAAGTTATTATTAGAATTACGTAATATCAATACTTAGTATTTTGTAAATTCTTTACTTTGTATGATTTTGTACGACTTATAAAATTATTGTTGGCTACAAAAAAAACATTTTTGTTGGTTTGTCAACTTGTTACAAACTATAAAATTTAAAATAAAATTAATTGAAAATCAATCGATTGTAAAATCATTAAAATTAAATAATGTATATTTACCACTTTTAGTCAAAGTTTTTTGTATTACTGATTTAGCCTTTAAGCGAGTTATGTGCTGAGAAGTATAATAATCTAAAAGACCTTCAGCACAATATCGATATGATAGTAATGTAATAAAATAAAACGGTATGTCGGAGAAGGGCGGGCGATATCGTAACTGTAGCTAACGATAGCTGAGTCGCGATGCAACCTTGCAGAGTTTGTTGATCCGGCGGCGGAGAGCGGGCGGGCGCGGGCGCGGGGGGCTCTAACCTCCACTGACATGCTCCTGCGACAGCACTGACATACCACGATGCACTTATGCCTAAACAGCCTACACCGACACTGCGAATAGGTCAAATATTTGCATAGCTTAAAACTAGCTGTATTTTAAAATTTAACGTTTGATTCATATGTATTGTAAGAATTTGACTTCATTTTGTAATCAATTTAAAAACAAGACCAAAAATTTTACAATAATAAAACAATTTGCTATTTGTTGTAAAATTTTTTGCTAGAAATAATTTCATTATAATACCATAGTTCAATAGAAAATTATAATAATTAATCAATTTGTTCCTCTGTCAGTATTTGATGCGTGCTAGCGTGACTGAACTATTGCTTTGTCTCAATCAAACGCGTGTTCTTCTATGCAAATTCTCGGATAAACGGCTCTATCAGTTCGACCATATAATGAGATAGCTATTAACAAATTAATAATCGAACATCACTTGTACTTGATGAAGTTTATTGTTCCAATTATAGGTTGTTTACTGCAGTCGCACACGTTACGCATGCATTTACTAGTCCTGAAATCATTAAATGATAAAACCGTACAATAAAACTATGTACGAATAAAATGCTGATTGTTTGGTTAAAGGAGGCGTAGTCAATACTCAGTTTGTAAGTTTTAATTATTTGCATAAAAATCTAATCCGATTTCTTACAGGCGCTACATATAGTCTCCTTAGAATTTTTATAAACCGCGTCATCTGTTCTTATCTTCACTTTCGACAGGCGGAGGTCGAACGTGATTTGCTTCAAATATAGGAAATATTCCTTTGTTTTTATTACCACAGATATAATTTTCACCGCCCTCGGAGCTCCCGTTTGATCTCGTTGCTCATCCAATGACGTGACCTATATACAGCAACAATAGAATTATTCACGAAGCTTGTCACTCTAGTGTTTTTAGCAACCGTATGTAACCGTGGAACGCAGAAAATAAGTTTTTAAAGTGACCGTTATTAAAAAAAAAGTTCTATATTCATATAAGTCTTCACACGAAATTAATATAAAGGTAGACAAAGATTTAGAAGACAATATCTCATACTTTAAGGTCGAAGATTATTGCTCTAATTATAACGATATATTGGTATTAATTTCTATCACTAGTAGGTAATGAGTTTGGTGTTATGCTGGTTTATATGAGGCAACGGCAGTTGGATCTCACGATGGCGATAATTGTGAAGGTCGCGTCGCAGCTGGATTCAGCGTCACACGCCCAACTCCTCGGTGTGATATCAATATACAGTGTGACGATATACTGGCCGTCACGGCTGCACGCTAAAACATTATGTAGCACGCGAGAGATAAGGCCTAATTCCGAATAATAGTCGCCTCGGTCGGTGGCCTTACCTCATTAGAGTTCATGCACCCGCGCGAAACTAGGGCACGTACCTCGTGCGCCCCCCTCCACCTGCGCGCTGCCCCGCGCCGCCTGCCACCTACCACTAGCTTTCATTGAAATGTTACTATTACTCGAATTTGTAATCTCGTACTACGTTATTAAATACCAGCCATCTCATCTCGTAACTCTCAATTGGCCAATTTGTTAAGTCGATTATTCACTCAAACGTATCGCTAGGATTGGGCGGCCTATGGCCACTCGTATATACGTTCTTTGTTTAAACTCGATGCTCAAAATTTCGATAAGTTTTCGTAAAAGTATATATTTTTGTATCTAATTAATGGATGTTTAGATACGTGTAAAAAATAAATAAAATGAACAGTTTACTAATAGCTACGTATTTCATAAAGCAAGTGTCATTGTAAACCAATGGTGTTTACATAATTCTATCGCCCATGACACATTTGGTACGGTTTTGAATATAGGGGGTGGTTAAATAGTAATGATTATGTACGTTCTTTAATTGTGTTGCATGTAGCAATTAGAAGTATATTCTGCCGGTCCTTAACTCTAAATTATAAATGTTATTGTTATCATCTTATTATTAAGTTACATCGATAGTAACACAGCTGTCAAAACGTAAAAATCTATCAGTCTACATCGACCAAAACGTAGACACGACTTGCGATTGCAATGATATATATTATCTATAAAAAACTAAAATTCTTCGAGAACAAATCCTATAATTATCCATTGGCTGCAAGGGAAATGCTGTCACCGCGACGAGTCCACTGAACCAGTATTGCGCTCAGTGGTTGCGCAAGCACACGGCGAGAAAGTGCGAGTAAAAGTTGACGCAACCGTCGTCACACCAAGCGCTACCACGTCACACGCATACATGCGCGCATGTACATGTAACGCTATTTATACACAAAACATATAGCTTAGACGTGTCGTGCATTGACGACACCCAAATACAATCGAACGAGTTATACAATCGCTCGTATAAAAAAATCTGTTACATACACGTTTCTTCGCGAATAAATTAAAAAAGGTTACGGTTAAAAAGATAAATCGAAATTGGGAGCTCGGTGTTATCGAGGACACACAATTGTTTTGACTTTGATCATATACAACGGTTCAATTGTTTACTTCTCCATATATTGGAAGTTTTAATACGAAATAGCAGTCGCTGGATCCGAAAATAGAACACAATATATTAACTCTGGCTTTTCAGTGTTAGTCACATGTCAACATATTAGTAATGAATCGTTTTCCTTAATTTTAGTAAAACATTTAGTAGCATACAAAGACTATAGACTATTTTAAAAATTCTATAGTAACAGGTATACCTACAGTTAAGTTAGCACCTTCAAGGCGTCTCGCCGTTGTTTGTTGACCTTCCTCTGACACGTTCAGCAGATAGCGTCCACTTCTCAATACCTGGCATCATCTTCAAACATGTTATGTGGTTTAACCTTAGAAATATTTTCAAATTACTATAGTTTTACGATGAGACGGAATATAACATCAAAAAGTTATTATCTTATTAAAATTTATGATCAATCGTCATTTAAAATTAAAAATAAATAAAATATCAAGTAGAAAGATTAAAATCTTTAAAATTTTACAGGCACAAGTGTAATTATATTTGACCTGAATTCAGTGAAATGAAAGCAGGGGAGTATATGTGTGTACGTTATACTAACTCTATATCGTTAAAAAGTCCGTTGGTTCTTTTGAATGTTTTACTTTCAGAAAACATTAGTCTAATGTAAAAATTGTTTTTGTTTTAGATACACATTGTGAAATGTAAAATTCTACATATCATTATATACGCTTACAATTATAGAAGCGAAGTAGTACCTATAAACGACAATCAATTTGACAAACTAACGAGGAAAAATTACCTTCTATAAAAACGCGAGAAGCCGCGAAGAACTGTACTAGAGATATAAAAAGAAAACAACGTAATACATTTATTACAAGTATATATTTCGTATTTATTATAAATCTTTTAAAGAAGAGATAATAAAAAATATAATTAATACATTTATAGGTACTTAATATATTTTTCGTATTTTGAAGCTGTTAATTTTCAAAGTGGAGGGTTGTGAGATGTCGGGCGAGGGGTGCGCGGTGCGGGGCGCGGGGTGCTCTGTGGCGACAGAAATAGGGCGCGGAGGACAGAGCAAGGCTGCCCCGGTTGCCGTTCGTCGACCCGCGCCCGTACCTACGAGAACGTATCTACGGGCCGCGCGTGTGTGCGCCGGCTCTCGCTACGATTATAATACGGTTCGCGCCATATGCTCCGCGAACCTATTGTTATGAAGCCATCGGGATAATTAACTTCTTGAAAAATATTTTTACTTTAGCACAAGAAAATAACAACATTGGACATAAAAAATGTATACTCAAGATTAACAGTGAAATTATTTCAAAATAGTTACGTCGCATAAAAACAAAGTTTTAGTTGCTGTAGACATTTTTTTTATTTTCAAATTTAATACGCCATCTACCGCAGAGTAGGGGCAACAAATATACTGAGAAATGCTTAGCAATGGCAACGCCGTCCTCTCCGCCTCTCCCCCGCGATAAGGGCACGAGTTCGTTGCCCCGATAGAGGCTGACCTCAAAAACGAGGACACTGCAAAATTAGGACGATGACAACGTAACGACTCGAGCGCCACTTCTTTGCAAACAATTTTAAACTCTGATAGGTAACAATATGATTGATTATGCCTCGCCATAGACGACTGAACTACATATATTTGATCAATTAGGCAAATACGCTGACTCCGACAGCAGTGAGCTAGGTTGAAGTATTTCACTCTAGGGTAATAATAGGTTTAGATTTAATAAAGTGCTCATGTAGCTCGTACGGTGCGTAAAGGTTTGTATTATGAAAATATTAGATTGTAAACATTACCTTCAGTAGGTACACATATTTATCGAGTTTTAAACGTGATGAGTCTGTGTGTTTATTCTGCACAAATGTAATTGTTTTAGTTATAATGGAAAGTGTGTTGTACAAATTCTTGACCTACGTTAACCAATTTCGTAGTTTACTAATTATTTATTTAAATCAATATGTATAATCGGTGAAGTAAGAAATTGCTACGTGATAATAATCACAATATTTTTGTTACAAAAAACAAAATGCGTAGAAAATAATAATATGAATGTCATAAAAACTATGGACTAATTTGCTAGATAACAGATGTAGGTAACCGGTTGCTGCATACTATAATATTTATAAGTTAATATAATAATGATAGTTAGACTCATTCTTCTAAGTCAAAATTCGAGGCTTGACATCTTTTCAATTTCTACTTAGTATTACTATTTGCAAGCTTCATGTAACTCAAGCTTTAACATTTTTATAAATCTTTTTAGATACTTCTAAAAATAATTATAAAAAATGTTAATGATATTTCAATCGTTTAAATGCAAAACTTTATTATCGTTTATAAATACAATATCAGCAACGTTTGTAAAAGATTGGGAAAAATGAACAAAAAATATGATACTATGATTATGAAAGTTCCGAGTTTACTATGAAACTTTTCAAACTTCTTTTAATAATTTATCTTTTATTTTTGTTTCAGGTAAGATTCGAATCAAGATTATGGAAGTCCAACAATATATTCTTGAAAGTCACGTACGTAGCTTTGTAAGCTTTGTTCCAAAAGCGGTTTACGATCACGAGCAAACTTTTAGTTTACCGTTCTCTATGAATTTATCTTATGACCCCATTACACGGTAGATATGTTTATTGTTTATAAGAACTACATTAGACATTGTAACAATATTCGCGGTAATAGTTTCGATAAATTAAAAATCAATTGTACCTATCGTAAGTCGGTATATTTTTATTGAGTAAATGAAATTTACCCAAAAATCCTATAAGGCCAATTAATACTAGGTAAACTTTTGCGTGTGCGCATAATACACTGTATAATATATAGGGTATGAATTGAAACTGAGAACCTCCATTTTTCTAAAGTCGGTTGAAAAGACAAAAGAATATAAATCTTGAATGTTATGGGACAAAAAATCTTAATGCGTAAGTCTTATAATATGGCCCTCATTACGTGATAAAAAAGTTTATATTTGCGTAAATCTTTTTAATAAAAAAAGGAAAAAAATAATTCAAATGATACCCAAGAAATCAACAAATCATTCAAATCTGTGACGAAGTTTAATAATAGCGTCACGTGGCATCCAGAATATCGTTAGACACGTGAAAGGAAACGAGGTTGAGGGGATTATTCCGAAGCGTTATGTGTGTGTCCAATAACGAATGCAGTGGAAATGTGTTGGATGCACCGATCGAGCCCGGCTAAATATACAGCGGTCGTCGAACTGCAAGTGGGTCGCTCCCTACACCATGACGACAACCCTCGACAGACAGCCGAGGACGGCAAACGTTCAACTTTCGCGAATTGTTCGCTTTTTTGCATGAATATATCATGTTCGTGTGAGATAGTTTTCGCTGTTTTTGTGTTGGATAACAAAAGTTTCTTTTTAGCTTTTTAATTAAACCTGCTTCGGATTTAAAAAAAGTTATATGAGCTAAATTTTAACGTTTTTGTGCAAAGTAATAATGAAAATGTTGATTAAAATCTTCGTGTTTTATCTTTATGTTTTCATAAGTTTAAAAATCAGTAAAAAATTGTATTCATGGAAATACACATAACTTTCACTTCTGTTAAATTATTTTTTATTTTTATTTTTAAATTATTTTTAATTTTATTTAATAACTTTAAGTTATTGTATACTTTTGTTATTAAAAATAATTGGTACTCCAAATCAGAACTTGTTGCATTTAAAACATTTTTTATATTAAAATAGCTTGTTTGATTAAGAAATTCTTGTATAATAATCTGTATATTTTCTGAAAAACATTTCAAACTCAATTTCAAGTTTTCTCATAAAGAAGCGCTCGACCTCATAATATTTGACGAACTTTGTGCGTTTATTCAGATCGCGATGTTTAAAAAGTTTGATTTGATTTCGAATGGGTGTTTTTCCTATGGCTAGGCTGGCTAGATGATAGGTGTAGTGTGCAGCTAGGTAGCGCGGGCGCCCAGCGCAGCGCAGCGCGGTGCGGGGCGGGTGTCGCAAGTGGGGTGCATGGCCGGCCGTCGGCACCGCGCGACCCTGACTGACTTATCTTGCGAACGTGAGCCGCGCGCAAATTCGCATTCTAATGCTGGCGAATTTTACAGCCCGCGGATTATTTATTGACGTCGTTATGCACTATAACAATTCTTCGCGGAACTTGACGCTAAAACGAAATTATTGAATCACTCATTGTTCTATCCTGCGGTTTGCAGTTTGTTAAACGATCGCATTATGTTGGATCCTTTTACAATCGGTTTTTATTTTTTAATGATAATTGCTTACATGCGTACTATTTATTTAATACTATTGATCTAATATACATTTAATACTATTGTATTTGATATTAAATAAAATATAATATTTTTTTCGTTATGACGAAAATTATTACATAATAAAATCGTAGGGTATAAAAAAGACACACGGCATCGTCTTATTAATGTTTACCTGAAGGTTTCATAGACAAATAAATGACAAATAATATGAAATAGTAGAATTACCGGCAAGATTAAACTAGTATTTGCAGCTTTATTGCAGTGCTGATTGAATAGTAACTAATTACTGTTTTCACTAATTTATATTGAAGATTATTTTATAACAATTATAAAATGATATGCAAAGTTTTGTTCCTAAAATGTTATCAATGTTATTTGTTGTTGTTTTTTTGGATATTATTATATCTTAATTACATACTTTTATTTCAATTTGTACTGAATCATATTACCTAACTATAAAACGTTAACTTGTTTTTACTATTGCGTTTCAGTATTTCAGATATTGTTTGAGTCTCTAAAAGTTGCAATATGATAGAGAACTTTTATAGGTTCTAAAACATTGTTTTAATGTAAATACTTATGTATTCTATTTATATAGCAAATACATAATTATTGTAGTTAATTCCGTTATGGGTAACACTGCGTAGTTTTGCAATTTACAACAATAATTTCCGACACGAAAAATCATAATAATATACAAAGACTAACACACAATTTACATAACAAGTACAGTAAAAAAAGGAATTACATGCCTCGGTACACTCTACATAAATGCATGTGTATAAGTCACAATAAGCTTAATTATCATTCATATTATAGTCAATTTCAAATCGATTACACTAGTAGAAGTTGCTTAGATCCTTTCAACAACTAGAAAAGAGCTGATACATTTGAATCTTTAAAAAACGCATTAAAATCGGCACTTCACATTTAAAAGTTGTTTACTATAAAAATGTTTGGTTTCATGATATACCTACTTTATGTTTAATATAGCAAAGAGCGTAAATAAATGCGTTGTAGTCATTTCTCAATAGAAACTGTAAAACCCAATGGTTACAACAGATGCAGCGAGATGATTAGACGTATTATCATTATAATTGACGATTTAACATCATGTGTAAATTAATAAAAAAATATATATATACATTTCATAAACATATCTGACGAAGGCGAAGTTGTAACAAGTGGCGTCGTGTGTTGCCATTTAAAATGGGTTGATTTCACCTTGATGTAACGAACTACAGGTAGCCTTTAGGTATAGTAAGAGGTGAGCCTAGGATCTCAAAAGCAGAGTGGCAGGGAGCGGCCGCGGTCGACTCGGACTTTGTAATACAATCGGCCTAGTCAGCGTTCGTTGCCCCGCGACGGCGAGGCCGCTCAGCGCCGAGCGCGCCCGAATACCAACGGAAATCGCAGATCGAAGTGTTGGCGCTGGATTCAAATTCGCTTGCACAATGCACAGGTTGCACTAGGCTCGATAAGAGCCTCGCATTTATGTGTATCTATACTAAAACACAAATTTGAAGAGTTCGTTACAATTTTCTCAGGAACTTGTTCAATTAAAAAAATTTGAGTTTTGTATTAGATAGCTCGTTTATTAGGTAAGGTTAAGCAATAACGTTACGCTACGACTCTTATGACCAGTGTAATTACCATAAAACGTCAACCAATATAGGAATAAGAATATGAGATGCATCAAAATTTAATGCGAGTGAAGCCGCGGGGCACATTTAAGACGATGTATCTACAACAACAGCGATACGATCCGCAGAACACTTGATAAAACTTAGGAAGTCAACGCTATTACTCATATTAAAATATTACCTTGTCACATTTTGTTTTAAAAAATAAGATAAAAAACTATAGATATAAACTACATTATTGAACAATTTAAATGCGTCGAATTATATATACCTAAACTAACGATGACTTTAATCATCAGATAAAATATAAAAATATTTTATGAATGAGCTGTTTAGAGTCACTACTCTACACAGCACTTAGTAATAATTTACATACAACACAATTAAAAATTAAGTAAAAAATGGTTCATACATTAACAATTGTAATTATAACATATACTTATATTTATTTTAAATACTAATACATATTATATTTCTCTCTTTGTTAAATATTCAATAAAGTGACTGAATTTTGTATACAAAATTAAGATTTTTTTACGGTTTTAATACAAATTTCTTAAAGTACGAGTAGCTTTTAAATTTCTAAAAGAAAAATTAGTTAGCAGTATGATTGCATTTATAAGAAAAATACAAATAAACGAAAGAAATTCAATCAGATATTTTGTAAATAATATGATAGCTATTTTTAAAAGATGTGTACAAAATACAATCATTGTCAATCTCTCATCATACATTGATTTTTTATAATAAATAACTTGAAAATGGTATGGTATTATATATATGGTATTACAAACATAATGGAGGGCGATGATCGCTATAGATAAAATTGATACACAAAAGCAAAAGTTAAATATTACATAATGTCAATCAGAAAGCAGTTTCTTGACACTTTAACCCACTGCGGCGAATTCCGGAGACGCCGGAGCGACGCACCCGATTCGCGTTCATTAGTATGGAGACAGCGGCTTGCCACTTTCACTCTCACCGACAAGTGTTACGCAAGCCGCCACTCGACGACTCTCTACTCGCTCCGCCGCTATCTCCGCGCTCAGCCCCGCCTGCCACACGGCGAACGAGATGAGAGCATAACTCTCGCAAGAATGGTGCAACGACTCTGCGAGTCTACGTAAGACGCATCCTCGTACCTAATGACGAACACAGAAATGAAAGTATAGTGTTTCGATTTGTTCATAGTGGGTCAGCGGAGTAGGGCAACCGGGGTCGACGCCCGCGCAGCCTCGCCAGGTGAAAGTGGACCTCCTCGTCCCCGCGCCCTCCCGCTCCTCCAATGGCGGTAAAGCGCGTCGGCAACTTACCTGCGCACGCGCATGTTTTTTGCAACTTGGCCATGGGGCCTATTACGATAACTGCGAAACAGTGCTCCAGCTGCAAATATGTAAACGCATGGCCTTTATTGTCAATCACATGACATCATACAGAATTGTAAAATCACTAAGTTTGCAATAAGGTGACTAGTAAATGGACTTCCTGAACGTTACGAGATTATTGTTATTTTTTCATAAACATATTTTATTTTGAGTACAAGGTTAATCATTAAAATGTTTACTCATTTGACTTCATAACTGTTTATTTTATTTAGGTTTGCTTTGTTTAATATAATAAGTAATAATTCTAGAAATTTACCTCACTAGTAGTCTAAGATTGTATTCAACGTTCTCTATTATAACAGGAAAATTTTAATTTCATATCACTTGATGAAAGAAATTAAGTATGAATACGTTTTTTGTACCATTTTCATATAAAGTAGCATATTCGCTGTTAGTGTACCATACATGGAGCTCTTTATATAATCGTCAGACATACTAACTAGCGATTGAATAGACTCATCTTACGTAAATATAACGTACCTACATACGTAATAAATAATACTTACATAACATTAACGTACTCCAGGTGGTTTGATTTTATTATTAAGTTTCAATTGTATTTTTTGCATACATTTATTACGGCGACCTCGTAAACTTTTTATTCGGAACTCGATATAAGTGATTATTTTTTATTAGGTTGTAAATAAGACTTACTGATTGATGTATTTATGAAAAAATAAAATTGTGGTCTTGAAAAAAGCTAGATCATAAACATACAATCCATAAAACCGTAAAATTAAACTAACATTTTTAAAACATTTATAATGTTTAAAAGATTCATAAACATAATCTCTTAAAATGTTACTTGCTCAAAAATGGTCATTATTTTACAAAACCTTTAATGAAAAGGACGATGTTACTTTTGTTATAAAGTATTAATAAACTTTTCATTATTATATTATATTATTATTATTTAAATAAGTGAAAATATCAATGTATTAATAACACGTTACTTAATATCTTAGATCTTAAGCAAATTAATCGAGAATATTAACCAATTTGATACCATTTACACACGTTTAATTGTCTGTAACACGGATACTATTATTTTCTATATATTTATACTATTAAAAACTACATTTCAATAAGCAAGGTTCAAACAAACTCGTAGAACGTCTCAATCGGGCAACAAACAGACATAGTTTCGGTACCCGAGATTATAATATTGACTAGCTGTGACTTAGATGGGTGAACGCTTGATAAAGCGAGCCGAGGTTGCAGCGAGCCCGTGTGGAGCGGTTGCGACAGCTCAAACAAAGAAAGCGGCAACGGCTCGGCCTTGAGGAGTTCGTCGACCGACTTTTGCGCGTCGCAAGGTTTCGCCAATCCGACTTCTCGCAGCTCCAGGATATTGCCAATTTTATTCAGCGCTCTCAAGGCTGCCCTGTCCGGGGCAAACCTCTTACTTTTCAATATTACCAGGGAAAATTATTTTCCGAACTACCTTAGTGTTTCGATTCTTAGTTGAGTTAAAGCGTGTAATTAAATAAGAAGGTATTTTTTTTTTAATATAATAATGTTTAAAGGTCATTTATAAGAGCTCAATGATCTAAATTTTCGATCAATCCATAATATATAATTAACGAAGTAAACATTTTATGAATTCGTCTTTTTTCTTACGTTGGTCAAGTCGCTGAATTTTGTTTTATAAAATGCATGTAGCTTTCAATCTATAATCTCATTTCTGTTGTTAAAGCTACCTTTAAAAAAACATTCATTTACGCGCTGTCGTCAGTGTCCTCAATACATTTTGACATACTTATACGTTTACATACATTTAAGCATACTACAAAATTACGTACTCAAAACCTAGATCCCGTCTAGCAACACGGTTAGCTTTATCTAACAGTCGGTCTCGAAAGGGTGCTGTCTCCTTATTACCACACTCACTACTATAATTTAATCATGTTTCGCTGTTTATATTTATCGCATTTTTAGCGCCTAATTATATGTATATGGTATAAATACTACTTCAAAATGTTCTTTGAATTGATATGATGAACGATGACTGTTTAGATATAATATTATTTCCATTGCGCTGGATGTTTTAAGAAGTACCAAACCAACCCAAAAAATTTACCCTTGGCCTGCGTTTCATGATAATAATAATCTAATGACGCATGACACATATTATATTCTAGTAAAATTATAATTTTTATAATACATTCTAATTACTTAACAAAATCAATATAAGTTTATTAGTGAGGTCTTATAATAATATAGACCGGATACGTTCGAACATAGTTAATTTATATCGAGGTTTCAGAAATTGACAGAAGGTTGTTAAATAATTGATTGTAAGGTTTATGAACAAAATATATACAAAACAATGTAAAATATTAAAAACTCAGAACATACATTAGGAAAATATAAAAAAAGTAATTATTATAATAATAACTTTTAATTATTTTCATTTAAATTATTATTAATAAAAGTTAAGTTAACAGTAGCGCATTATATTTAAGTAATACTATATATAAGTATATAAACTAGAGGATTCGTTAATATTACAATACAAAAATAATGTTAAATATATTTTGTTTTTCACTAAAATAAATTTAAATCTCAGCTACCAAGACCTTAAGCATTCAACCTTTTCGTTGTCATTCTTATAATAGGACTGTAAAAATTAATCAACGTTATAGATAAGGTCGTTTGTTGAAACGTTCGTCATAAACTCATAAATTACGTAAATCAAAACATGTCCAAAGTCAATAAAGTTTTACGACGGACACGGTAAATTGTCCGTTCGACCCTGAATTCTAAACAAAGCGACCGTAGAGTACCGTTATTTACGAGCCTCTTATCAGTAATATAATTATGTACTTGAGCTTTTGTAAAACTTCGATATTAATAACCTGAAACGATATTATTTTTATTACATTTAAAATATTATTACGTATATACAAATATCGTATGTAGTGTTTATTAAAAAAATTGAACATTTAATCTTTTTGTAATTTCAATTGCGTGCCAATTATTTGGAGCATTCGAATATAAAGTAAAATTAATTCATACTGATAAAAGTGTTTTTATATTTGCTTTGATTTTCTACGGTTGATATATACGGAGTATACTCAAATTATTTTGAAATGTAGGTGTTATACATAAAATAATAAACGGGCTATTTAATGTTTCTAAAATTTCAAAATTGGACTGGTATTTTCTAAAATAGTTGCGTACGGACTCTTCAGCTTTATATTGTTAGAACGAGTATGGGTTTTGTCTCACTTGACTTGGAAATTTCAAACTTTCTCTAATAATTCATCAAATTATGTATATTGTTAGTTAATTCAAACAAACAATAATACCAAAGCAAAACAAATAATATTCATATCGAGGTACAGCTGAATTGAAAAAAAATACTATCTATTAAAATTAATCTTTTTTCCTTAAACGACTTATAACTAGATTGTTTGTATTATTGGGTCAATTATTTCTTTATCCGTTTCCTAACAAAACAAGCATAGTAGAATTGACAAGGGTTTTTAATCTTAATTTAATATCTAAATTTTTGTTTTAGTAATCTTAATTATAGTTTTATTATTTTAAACTGTTCTAGTTACAAAAAAGGCATGAGATGGATGTAGGTTGTGATCCCGATCCTTATAATAAGTCTTAAAATTTGTCTAGATTAGACTAACAAACATGTGTACCAAGTATAATGTGCGTTTGTTTATATTTTCATAATGAGAGTCTCGTACTGCGGTCCCAGGAGCCTTCAATTGAGAGTGACTTTCTTGAAAGTAGAGTACTTAGATGATCAATAAACGTCACTGACACTGCGATTACAATGCAATTAGAAAGCGAATGGCACAAGTTACAGCTCGTATAGTCGCATCAGAAGAAAGCGTGCAGCGTAGGAAAGTTAGTCGAGGGGGGCGGAGTGGGGCATGCGCGCACGCAGCACCAAAAGTGGTACACTTTCGATCTCAACTTGCGTCGGTGAGAGTTGCGCGAAAATGAAAGTGGTGTGTCATTATGGTCCACTTTCCACGGCGAGGTCAAAAACCCCGTAGACCAGGTATGCTCTAAGCGAGTTAATTGACAGTCATCACTTCGCGTCGTATGCAACTCTCTACCGCTAAATCTGATTATCGAGTAAAATCTACTCGTGTTATTATAATAGACGGATTTGAATTGCACCTATTATTGAAAATATTAAACTATACGGAAGATCTATCTATCTATCTACTATCTTTTCAATTGAGTTACTTCTACTATGTATGCGTATAATCTATTTTTAAGACATTGCATGGTTGAAATATTTTTTTACAATATGAAAATATAAAACAAAAGGTGAACAGCGAAGAGAACAAACTTGTCGCTATAAAGAATTATAATTTTGCATTTCAAAGTAACGCGATGTAGGTGAAGCACCATTGCAGAATATGGGACGAGGGTTGGTATGGGGTAATGGGTGAATGACCTCGTGTGACGTCAGCGCGACCTGATGCTGCCCGGACTCTGGAGCGAGCTTAACCCGAACTTTGACCTGTTCAAAGCCTCTATTTACATATATATTTGTAGCAGTTCATATGATTTCTGAAGTTATAATTAGATTAAGAGGTATTTCCAGTGATTGGAACGGAAATACAGATACTCGTTAAAAATGAAATGTTACTATTTACATTTATACGATCAACTTTATTTACTGTAAAAAAGACGAAGTACCCAACACACAACACTGACACAGCGTAGTGCTGTGGATAAACGTACTATTAAAGAATCTGGAAGGGAATAATAATAAGACATTAGATTCATAGTCCACGTCTTTATTATCCATCTTCTATATATCATTATTTTCTTTCTCTTGTCATCAACATCCCGTTGCAAAGCAACCTCCAAGTCATGTGTAATCCCATTAACAGTACATAAACCGAATTAGAAAAATTCGCGTGTTATAAATCTTACTGAAATTAAAATTAGAATATAAGCATATAACAACTGTAAAATTATTTTTTTTTGAGAAATTAACATTAAGTAAATTAGTAATTTATTTTATTAGTTGTTTATTAATAGAAGACTAACTTGTTATGTAATGATTTACATAATTATTTATTGTCTATTACGTATTAACGTATAAATAATTCCCTTCAAAACATAATGAGCTCAAAGAAGTGCATTTTAATTGATGCATCGTTATTACCTGTAGGGGAGAAGGTGCGTGAAAGAGCCAATTTACTAAACCGAACGAAAAAAATATACTTATAGTGAAAGTGAATATTTTATTTAAAACCATAATATCATATCGTAATATCGTCATAGTTTTTTAATAATCGTCTATTTTTACTTTGATTATACAATTTTTAAAGTTTCACTTCTAATAACAATTATTATAATATAGTATAATAACAGTATGTATTAGAAGTATTATTATGGTATAACAGATTTTATCTTTATAAATGTATGCTGATAAGCAATACTGGGTCAAGCCACACGGACTTCATTTTGATGAAATGGTGACTAAAGGTGTTAAACCTTTTCTTAATAAATTTGTTTGAAGTATATTTCCATATTTTGTTTTCTATTTAGATTAAAGGTATAATATTCTAAAAGCAGATTGGTATAATAAAAAAAATATCTACTAAAAGTTTTTCTAATACATGAGATTATTTTATATTGTAAACCCACGCTTTAACATTAGAAACATTAAATTAAGGAACTTTTTTAGTTTGGGTGCCTTAAAATTTATTTAAATATTTTTAAATACGTAACGCATAATTGGAATAAATCAATATCTCCGATTTCCACTTTTTGTGGGTTGACATATTATTGCTTATCAGCATCTAAATATTCTTAATTTTTATAACAGTATTTATCTTTTATTAAATGTATTTAAATTTAATAACTAATGCAGAAATTATAAAAAAATAATAGCCTATTGAATTTACACACACAGTTGAAATCAATCTAAATAAAACGATAAAACGGTTGACCGGCCTTGGAGCGTAAAAATCTATTAATGTTCGTTCGATACTTGCTAAAGAACAAAACATCAATATAACTAAGGTTAGTACTGACGCATGTATGTCATCAAAAGGATGTGTTAGTGCTTCTTTTCATAGAATTATCGACGCTCATAAAAACGTCGTGTTTACGGCAGCTCGCGAGCTCTTAGCGGTAAATTAGTCGCCTTGGCCTATAAACTGGTCTCCGCTCACCAGCCGATTCGCCAATTCTAGATTTAGGTTTTCAGTTCAGTGGGTTGAGATGGACGCTTCCGATTCGGTAAGCGATGTTTTCGTCTAACGCATTATTTCGCCCGATCGGCCGTTTAAAGCGATATCGTTTAGATTAAATAAAGGCTTGGCGCGTTCGATTGAATTCAGTTCACTTGTTTGCTTTGTCTTTGTAGGATTGCGTCGTAATGATGAGGTGAGGTCAGTGTGTACTGACAGGCATAAAAAATTGTTTTTATATTTTTTTTTAAATATTAATAGGTATCTTCATATGTATATCCGTTTATAAAAAGCCATTTTGATTATACAGCAAGAGTAATGTAGTATGATTACCAATAACCAATAAAAGATCGCGAAGGTTTTGTATGTTCGCACTCTCGGCTTACAACTGACATGGTTGTAAAGAATAATTCAGTAAACGATTTTCTATGAGACAACATGATTTATAGGGTTAATAGTCATGTTCAAAACGATGTTGGTATGGTTTATTTGAAGTTCTTAGTGTTAGTTTTATACTCTTCTTTGGATTAAAAAAATAATTATTATTTATAATTTTTAGTTTTTTTTATTAAATCTGATCCCAGAAAACGTTAGTTATATATCTATTTAAGATCATTATAAGGTTTTAAAAACACAACACAATTATATTGATTAAATTGATATCACATAGAAAAAAAATATACTTTTCGGGTAACGTGAAGGTAAGTTGACAATACCAAGGGGATCACGTAGGGGCGGGCGGCGCGTAGAGCGTCTACGCGCGCCCCTGCGGCGTGCGGCGGCGTAGCGCGGCCGCGCCATTCGCGCTGACGCCGCCGCCGGTCGCACGCGCCCCTCTCGCGTCGGCTCATGCGTCTCCCGTTAGATATGACTGTGACCGAGTGCCGCCGCCAGCAACTGGGACCTGTGGATCCTCCCCAACCGCCGACCAGCGACGCCGACGTCCTGCTCGGCAGGGTGCTAGCAGGTGAGCCCAGCGATCGGATCTCAGCCACGCTGCCATTGTTTACCGCGTCGCGAACAATGTTTATGTTTTTTATTTTCACATTACTTTGTTTATGCGATATTCCTGTATTGTTAGCGTAAGATGTTGCAGTTCATTGTTTTATTTTGATACTAGAGTCGCGGTGGCATGTCAGCGTTTATATCGATTCGCAGTAGTGTGTGCTCAACTTATCGTCGATCGGGTCACGTGTCCTTGATAAATATTGTTTATTGAGATGCATTTAAAAATAGTTAAGGATGTAAATATCCTTTTCACTTTCCTGCGAGTCGAGACGTTCGGAGGAGGCGGGTCGCGCGGGGCAGGCCGCGTATCTAGGTCAAGCGGAGTTCGTTGCCCTCGGCCTTCCCGGCTATATTCGACGTCGCTAGCTAATCATCGCCACCAGTATTGCACTACTTTTGCTTGCTAATTTAAAATTAATGATTTATACTTTATTTAAAATAACTCAATTAGTATCATCACTGTTAATTTACCATAAGTTTATTTTTTTTTATGTTTATGTAATCTTTTGACAAATCCTTGTATAATCTTTTGGTATTATTACATACCTATAGGTTTTTCACAATTTACGTCTTTTAGTAATTAATCTTTTTGTACCGTTCGGCTGTTAATTCTAACGCGGCCTTTAAGTCAAGGTTTCTCGACACTTTATTAACCATAAGTAAAGTAACTCTGAAATCATTAATTATGTATTAAAATCACTAAGGTTTATAGTTTCAAGAATCAATGATATAATATAAAAATTAATAAGCTCATATGACCGTACAGTAGACTTAGGTATGGGACAAATAAGCGGATTAGTCAATCTATAGTTATTGCATTATTCGCAAAGAGAGTGAGTCTGTGCTGGATAGCCGACATCATGGTCGAGTCGGGTTTCGCAAGTAGAGCCCATCGCTGAATGCCATTTTATTTTGGAGGCCGCGTGCGCGCTCGGAGGGCCCGCGGTCAACGGCCCCAAGCGCTATCTAGGTCGCCTCAGAATAACCTAGCGCCGATACTCTAATAATAATCTAAACCGAGCCTTGGAACATACTGTTGTCCTACTCTAGCCCGTTAAGCACTATTCACACAAATAGCGACAAGCTTGTTTCGCAACTTCTACAGTAAAGGTAGTGACTGACTAGGTTTCGCTGTCTCTTTCTCACTTTAAAGTTAAGTTCGCTTGACAGAACTAGTTGAATAAGATTCTAGACTCTTTCGAAGTTAGTTATACATAATTATGCTTTTTACATAACACTTGACTTACGCCTGAATAATAAGTTCATAAATATTATAAAAAAATGTAAACAGTCTGGGTGCTGACTTTTTTTATTAGTTATTAATGAAGATTGATTTGATTATTAATAATTTAATCGCTAATAAAATAAATTAGACCAATTCTATATGACCTAAGCCACTCTAAAATTTTAATAGGCCCCAGATCTGTTTCTTAAAACATATTTCAATTGTATTTATATAAATCAAAACACAAAATAAAAATATTATATAATAATAAATACACTACCGATACAATAGATTCACTTTTAATTTAAGCTTAATAACAATACATACATTTATGTATTACGTACAAATACCATTATTTATCACATCATGTAATTCCAAAATTTTAATGAGACGTTCGTAGGCGGCTGTTAGACACGAATCAAATAAGCTCCCCGATCGCAATGAATATCAAATGAGCCGTGATTTTTTAAAAATAGTGAAACAATGCACTCGTGTGACGTAGTCGCGCACGCTGGCAGCGCGGGAGCGGGCGCGGGGCGCGACGGCGGGGCGCGGGGCGAGCGGCGCGCGGACTCAGTATTGCGATCAAGGCCTCGAGTTCGTTCACCCGCTTGCAATTAGGTCACGCTCGCTGCCCTGCCCCGCACACCCCACACAAATAACTGTATTAAACTCACACTAAATCCGTCCCTGTAATGTCACAATATGCTAAACTCGCATAATTACCTTAATCGCTCTGGAGATTAAAACTGCGATCAATGACCAGTATCGTTAAATGTAATCAAATCGGTTAGTCTCATGTTCACATGTTGGTAGCTATGTCGCGGAATGGTATCGAAAAACGAATAAAGGCAGCGACGGTTTAGAAAACAATAGCTTGTATGTATCGTTTTTGTACTTCTAATTACACGATACGATGCTCGGCGGAGTAGCGTAATTGAGTATTACGTTACTGAAAACAACTCGCGTCATCAATAGTTACATGAATGCTCATAAAACGGTCGTCGTCTTCAGCGAAAGTTGTCGAGGAAAAGTTGTAACTAGAAGTCGTAATATAATTGTCAGAAATATTCAGCAAGTAAGCGCGGTGTAAGGAACCTTTTCTTGTAGACGCTATTTGGAACGTAGCCCACATTGCGCTCACAAATGGGTCGATTTTAAAGTGTAGTTCGCAATCTCTTGAACGGAAATTAGGATTGTCGATTTACTTAATTGTAGAATTTGTTTTAAATCTTTGCAGTCTAATAATACTTTAAACCTTTTTCTGTTGCTATTATTTCATTGTTATTAAATTGTATGAATAAAAAAACGAAAGAGGTCGTTCCAATCACATCAGAGCCCATATTTATATCAATGGACCCGTTGTCAGGCAATTGTGGCTTTAATTAGCTTAACCCGGTCAGAAGATTGACCTGCGTATTCGTTATTGAATATATTTATCGACGTAGTATGTTTTTTGTAAAATTATCATTTTTATTTTTCAATTTTAAATTTGATTGAATGTTTGAGCTTTTTTGAGGCTTTCGTCAATAGATCAGTTACATATTCAGGACAAGTTAAGACTAAAACATTTTTAATTCTGTTTTTAACATATACTTTTTTTTTTTAATTTTTCGGGATTTTCTGTACAAAAATATCTTCTATTAGGCAACTAGTATTTATGTAATCGTAATGGTCGAACGTAAGGGTAGAGAAACCAGGGGAATAGCCGTGTGAAGAGGTGAGCGGTGGTGAGCGGGCACGGAGAGGGGGGTGAGGGGACGAGGCTGTAGGTCGACGCCCGCGCCGCCCTGACCCCAATACATTCAGCGCTCGCGTCACACCGCGGACCTCGCGTCCAGGCACACCGAGCGGAAAAAACCCATTGATTGTTACAACATCGACATTTCATGAAACATTGCAAAAACTTATACTAAAAATATTTTGTACGTTTCACGAATTATTTCATTAGTGAAAACATTTGTTAATATTCTTTATACGTCGTGTAGAGAATTTCTGCGAATTTTCAGAATGATTAAAATTTTCAACATATATTTTAAACGTTAATTGAAAAAGACATACGTGTCACAGAAGTGAAGGGAGAACTAATATGATGTTTAAAAATCTGTTTCAAAAGAATAGTATAAAAAAATTAGGCGGTCATATAATAATGCAATATGCCAAGGTCAGTGTTTATTCGCAGCTGCAGCGGAGGGTGTTAAATGATTTGCGTCTATGTAATTTCTAATGAGGACACGTGTTGTCATTCTAAAAATAATTGCGGTCTACAAAACTGACGGCTCGAAAATACTTATCAATAATAGCGCCAAAACCGCACTAAGTGTGTCAGTGGTCTTATACAATAGAGCTGTGGTTATTTTTTTTATTTCTCGTAATATTTTCCTCTTAACCCGCTAACCTGACCGTTCTATACAAATTTGTTAGCATAGCTTTTGAGAACGAATCGGCTTCATTGCCTCGTTCAGTCGTCGAGATTATATTGATTATTAAATGAGATTATTAATGTACAGATTAGTGTTTTTCAAGCAATATTTAATAAATATGGATTTATTTTTATATAAAAGTTTGGAACTGTTATTATAAAAACGTGCAAAATTACATTACATTGTTAAGATGTTTTTGAGAAAAGTCCTTAATTTATGCATATGACCACATTACACTATAATATGATTACCCCCTTTTTAACTATATATAGTTTAATAAAAATTTCAATCGACATTTTAAATAATTAGATGGAATAAAAAAATTTTAAGAAAAAAAGGTACCAATCGTTTTTTACATAGATGAAGCAACTTTTTCAGTAAACAATATAAACATAAAATATTTTAAAGTACATGCCCCAAAAATTATTAATAGTCAAGATTAAAAAAAATAGAATACATTTTTTTCCTAATTTAATGTATACAAGTATTATTTAAAGGAGCGTGTCCGCCTATCCGGCAAATAGTAGCTAATTATTAACTTAATCATCACTAGTTATAACAGAAACCTAAATCGCAATTATAGGATGACAATGGCAGTGCTCATAGTTTTGTCACTTCGAATATTAAAGTAGCCTATAAAATTTAGGACGTATGGTTACATATGTGTATGACTACGCAATTGTTACGCTTACGCCAAGCTGAATTTGATGATTAAGTCCGCTTGAGTCAGCGTTGACCCAGATGTGGTAGGCCGTGTTGACGGTAAGAGGGAATCTACGTGCTCCAAATACTCCGATAGTAGGTTAGGGAGCGGGGTCGACGACCTCAGCCTTCTCTGCCCTCCACGTTTTCCGGGCGCTGTTAATTTTTGACACCTATAGGTATATCATTTAAAAGTAGCATATAAGAATCAATGATTTATAACGCACTTTTGGTATCGAAAATGAACGTTCCTATAAATAAAGAAAATGTGGAAAAGCAATCACTATGTAGATATAATTATCAAAACAATCTAAAAAATTTAAGCATAATGTAAAAATATTTCATTTATATTGCTCTTTCTATGACGGATTAAAAATATTTCAAAAGAATACAACATATTATAAGCAGAAAAAGAACATTGCGTTAACGCCATCTAGCGTCGAGTAGATTGTTTAAGTAAGATCCAATAGATGTCGCCTAACTCCTGGTATGAATTTGTAATATTTGTATGCATGATATACAAGAATGACTTAGTGTTTTTTTATTATATTTAATGTTTACTATAATACTTTAATATTTCATATATTTCTTATTAAAACAAGTATTTTCTTACAAAAATAAATTGAAAATATTTAATAATAATTCTACGAAAGATATATAATACCTAAAATGAAAAGAAAACCGATGCTACCAAATTCATCCAAAGTAAGTTTTTTAATTTTCCTGCATTAAATCTACACTGTACATATGTTTAAATACATGAAATATAGATGTAGAAGATTTTTAGAAATATTTTTCTTTTTAATTTCATAAATCAACTATTTCTGAATTATATTAATTTTAAACCATGGTTAAAAAAAGACTAGCATATTTATCGCTCTTATTTTTCTATTAAAAAAGACCTAAAAATAGCGGGGTAGGTGAGTTCAGGCGGTTGTGGAGGCGTGGGGTGGCAGTGGGTGAGGCGGCATATGACCGTGAACTCGGCCGACCCCTGCCCCGTACTACGTCCTACACAACATTACATTTCCCCATCTCCGGTATTCATTACAAGTAAAACAAAGATGCGGGATAAAATTGGAGCAATCACGACTATCCTAATATTATACTTATTTGTATAATGTTTTCGTAATGAATAATAATACCACGGTGTGAAAAAGGTAACTTTTTATTTAAATTTTTTATAGAACATTCATATCATTTGAAAAATTTAGCCTTCGATCAAGGAATGCTTCATATTTTACAAGTGTTGTTAAAATTTAAAAGTTTTATTAGTATGACTAAATCGAATGCTAGCTATATAATCTAAACACTTAGGGTGTAAATTTAATAGGGGCTGCAAAGCGAAGAAGGGGCTAATTATAAATTAAGGCAGACGGGGTGGTAGGGGGTTAAATTGACGTCACGGGGCGCATGCGCGGCGGTCGCCCACGCGCTCGCACCGCGTCCTGACACCGCTTTCGCGCCAAACTGTTGTCGGTTGCGCGCCGCGCGGTCATAACCTACACCGATCCGTCAACACCATGGAAGTCACTCGCGTTGACAATGATATGTTGCCACCTAATCGAGTAGCAGGTAAGAAATAAACATTTACAATTTTTAATCAATAGACGAGTTTGATTTGCCAAGCGGTCATTCAACTGCGGCCTCGATAATAGTCATGGGTTTACTATTACGTTATTAAATATCGTTAGACCTATGAGGGTTTTCCAATTCGATGTTTGTGAAACAGCCTGTGTCTCGGTAATTCCCAACAAGCAGTTCGAGTTCATAGCATTCCTAGGTTATATTGTAGTAAACATTTACTGAGTAATAAATAAGTTTAGTTTAAATTCACTTATTTTAAACTTTTCTGTAAAAAAATGTTAAACATCTCTTTAAACTAGATCTATTACATCTCTTGTGGTGTATATTCATATATTACATATCTTGCATTTGTTTTTATAAATCCAGCGAAGCCCTAACCAAAAATGTTAATATATTAATTTATACACAATTTTTTAAAGATATGTAAATAACAATTTTTATAATTAGGGTTTAAATCGTATTTTGATGTTCGATAGCGTTGACCGAGTGCACACCGGTGCATGCATGTCGTATTCAGACCGGAACCTGTTACCTCAGTCCTCAGCCCTGCAGCGGTCGCCGCGCTCCATCGAGCCCATGCGCCACGCGGCCATGCATATTGCATCGTGCACTCACATCCGTTCCACTTTTACGCACATCCTCTCGACATATATGTAACTTCTGAACTCTGACTATCGATTCATAATCTATACTGATAAATGCTGAAGTTTTTTTTTTAAACGCGCTAAGCACATGTTAAAATCTGACTGATTTGATAGTTATTTTTGCGTGATGTATAACCCTTTTATCAAGGAATATTATCAAACAGAATAAAAATATTTTTATTAAAAATAGGAATTTACATCCTATTTTTGATCGTGAAGAAAACGAGTATACCACGTTTTCGGAAAAGTTTAACTTCAGACCTGAGTAGAAACGACGAAAAAACTCAGCAGGACTTAACGTTTCCTTAGATAGTCGCGATTATTTCTCATTGAAATAAAACTATTTTTAACGGATTTAAATCGCGTATATTAACTGTTTTTATCATCCCGACGTTTCGAACATTTTACAGCGTTCTTGGTTCCGTAACCAAGAACCTACCCTTGTAGACCTACCCGTTTATCCCTAAATCCGTTTAAAGTAGTTTTATTTCTTTATTTTATTGTTATTTTCTTGTTTTAACAATGTCAAAGTTGGTTACAAATTATAAAATGTATGGTTATAAGCTTAAAACTACGACATATACATATACCATAAAAGTCAAACCAAACAATCTTGCAAGAAAAACCGTGAGGTACAACTAGCAGCGATATAAACTATAACCTTTTTAATAGGAGGTAGATAAATAATACTAATCTAGTACAATTATTCCCGCCAAAGAAGTTCCACACGTTAATAATAGTAGGTTAAAAGTATTTGTTTACCTACTTTCATTACAATAGTACAATTTCGTAAATTAATATTTTTGGACTTTGTATTGATAATAATGTCCCAGTTAATTTATAAAAAGTAATATTTTTTTATTATTTTTTAATTCTGTTTAAATATTAATTTAATAAAAATCGTCTATTTATATCTGACACCTTATAATGAAAATATTTATAAGATGGTGTTTACTATCATTATTAATTTTATGGGTCTTTAACATAAAACCGAAAACAAAAATAATCAATTTCGATAACTTCAACAAATTAGTTAAAGAGACAAAAATGAAATGAAAGATTTTACAAATAAATTTATATATCTAAATTAGAATAATTTTCGCTGGTACCACTAACCTAACAATACACCTCAACTAAACCAACCTGTATTTATTTATTTTAGGATCGTTTACTACATTTCTTGCGCTTTGTATATTTTCACTAGGATTGCAACTATACGATAATTTTACTTTCTAAGGTGTCTCATCATCATCGTCCTATATCTCAATGGCAGCGTTACGGTCTTTCGAGTGTAAATTTTCCTTAAAAATAAAGAAGGCGTATTGCACAGGATGGTTTCAATCTCCTTCAGCTCGAGGGCTCCTTTCAAGAAATTGTAAAGCGAGACTCGACGTCGCCCTACACAGCTGCAGAGGAAAAAATAGGTGTGTGACTGAGTGTGCGTCTAGTACGCGACTATGTACTTAGAGTGCATCGCTCCCGGGCGGGTGTCGTCGCACTGCATATAGGCCAGTGCACGCGGAGCCCGCCCCGCGCGCCTCGCCTCCCCGCTGCACCTCGCGATTTTCCATTTCCATCGTCCCGCTCGCTAATTTCAGTGCGCCGCGACGCGCGATGTCGTAATGCGGAGAAATTCCACAAACCTTTCTCTGAACGTGTCTGTTGCCTTCCGCTTTAGGGCGCCTGACCCGCCTCGGATAGACAGGGAAACTTGTGTTATGCAACTCCATTATACCAACGTATCAGTTCATGTCCGGCGTATTTATTGAGAAGCGTTTTGAAATAGTTCTCACACGCGGTAGGTATTACTTTATCTCGACAGTACTGACAGCACGTTTAAGAAGGTAACAATTAAAATAGGTTTCCCTTGTTAATTTAAAAACTAATCGTTAAATTTAGATAACTTAACTTTTTATAAATTTATAATCGCGTAGAACAAACGTAACTAATATATTAGATAATTGATTATCTATGCATTTATTATTTATTATCCATTTATTTAAAAATTCAATGTAATCACAATACAATACAAAGGTTTTGCCTGTTAAAAAGTAAATATCATCTATTTTGTCTGAAATAGAACTACATAAAATGAAATAGAGCTCGAGTAAATCAACGTTATGAGGTCGTTACAATTAATTACGAAGACGATATCGATATTGCGAAGAACGCCTTTGCGCTGTCATATATGGGTTCAAAGCGCTCGCTGACGTCGCGTGTCGAGAACGTCGTAAGAGCGCGGCTCGGGCGGGTGACTTACGGCGTTACGGCGGCGAGTGCGCGGATGTAGTTACAAGTTCCCGCGGTCGTTGGCCGCCGATGCGTGCGCGACTCCCCTATATCGGCTAACTGTGGCGCGGAAACTAATTCTCGCGTCCCACAGTCGCCGCTCGGCTACGTTCCTCGCACTCTTACTTTATTCTAATTCGAACCCATAATTTGTAGATTATAAATGAGACCTATATTCGAGTATTTCTCGTTTGGCTAGGTCGATCCGCGCTTAAAGGTGTTTACTGTCTCAAAATTTATTATGGAGCCGTCAAATATGAATAAGTAATAATAATGCAGAGCGAATGCGTGAACGCGGAAACGGTTAGTGCCGTTAGGTAACTGTACAGGTCTAGTCTAGAACAATCCTGTGCGGGCTCGGCGATAGGATCGGACGACACGTCCTGAATTGATGAGCATTTTCGTAACATTCGTAACTGATATAAAATCCTTGCTTATACACCCAAGAACAATGTTAAAAAAAGTGTCTCAAACTAAGCAAGTAAAGCGATTATCGCTTCTTAACTGTAACGTTCCTTACGTAAAATTGGTCAATAAAAAATAGTATATAATTGTGTTTCAAAAGGCTACTAAAAATATGTTACATTAAGTGAAAATATCAAATGACATTCAAAAATGGTATTCTAATGAACAATTTGCGAAGTATTTATAGCCTAGCAAAGGTAAGGGATATAAAACCGGGGTGTAAGGTGAATGACCGTGATCGCCGCATTGTCGTGCGAGTGTCGCCACAAGTGACACTTCACATAAGTTTCGCCCGCTGCATGCAAATTCGTCCTTATGACATCACAAACTTTCTACATATACCTATTGCTCAATCGATTATAAAACTATTTATTAGCGCATTGCAAAAATTCCACGAACTCATCAAAATAAATATTCACTTGATAAGAAAGCATACATTTATAAAGAAACAATAAAATATAAAACTATCGTTCTTTATCTACTGATTT
The DNA here is from genome assembly GCA_037950945.1 of Hypolimnas misippus. NCBI lineage: Eukaryota > Metazoa > Arthropoda > Insecta > Lepidoptera > Nymphalidae > Hypolimnas > Hypolimnas misippus. The sequence goes on from JBBEEQ010000024.1 coordinate 8,495,712, forward strand.
TCTAGCTGACGTAAATAACGTCCTTGACGCGATACAATTGAATAAATATCGTATAAGTAGGGTCAGTCACCCTTCCATTGTTTAGTAGCCACTCTGTTTATAACGCGCTATCGATGTAATAATTCCTTAATACTATTTAATATCTCATCGTCGTTATACAACAGACGTATTCTACGACTTCTAGTAATAACATCGTAAGCGTGGGCAACAATTAATAACATGCGGCCTGCCAGCAGGGCATTGCCCTTCCGTAACGAGCTACTCGTATCGTGCCTATGATCATCGACTCCGATGTTTAGTTTACTTGTAGGTACCTAATCTAAATTCAAAACTAAAAACTAACAATGGAACTAAAAAAAAGAGTTTAAACAATATTCTGAACTTCGTATTCCGGTTATTTGAGGTAACTTGATATAATGATTTATTTTAAATATTTTAAAAACACTGATGCAGCATACTCGCGTAATATTAAAATTCTGCATAATGTACGTAAAATCCTGTTCTATATACAAGTTTATTTCGTGTAAAAATAAAATATTCAAAATTATTTTCGAATTTTGTGACGAAACAGAAAGCTTGACGGTAACTGTGATGTCTCTGCTTTACGCGCTCCGGAGCACTGACTCATTCTTTCATTTAACGCTTTGTGCAATAACACTTGGCTTTTTGAAGGATTGCTCACAACTTTACTGGAAACTATTTAAATATTGCTATATGTGTAGCCAAAATCCAATCTTATTCGTCATCTATACGCAGAATCATCTTATTGAAATTAGATACGAGTATTAAACGCTAAGTTATGAATAGGATAACCCGAACCGCTCGACATTCTTTTATTGTACAAGAACTCCTTTGTTTAGTACAAACAAACGGTGGAGCGACTGCACTATCAGTGACACACATAGCTGAGTCGATAGCACGGTGACGATAAGCCGAACAAAACATCGTTTCGGTACATTGACCCAGAATTATATAAAAAAGTCCTCGATTTTGATAACGATGTGACAATGACATTTCGTGTTGACCACGCGTTTATTGAACGGTACCTATAATGAAAGTCTTTGTCATCGCAATTGACAATATATAAATACATTATTTAATTTTGTTCGTCTTAAAGTTTTATTGTATGTAGCTTATTGATTTTCAATGTATCGACGACATATTAAAATATATATTAATGAGATGAGACTAATGTCTTATTACAATATCTAGATTCGGGAATAAGTGATTATATTGTGACACGCGGGCAGCTGATACTAAGCGACGCGTCGTACGGGCGGCGACGGGTGCGAGCGGATAGTCGGCTATATGTCAACTTTCTCGCAGTTACGTAACGCGGCTCGCGGAGAGATGTACTAGAACGTTCGGAGTCATCGACCACGGAACTGCTTACGACACTCGCTTCGGTACATTCGAACTTCTAGAATTTTTAAATTGAATTTTATGATAATGAATTCGATATTAACTCGGAGTTATTCTTTACAAGGCTCGGTTTAATTGAATGAAAAATAAAGGTTTTTTGACGTAACAGCTCCAATATTTTTTTCCTTCCTTCCTATAGGACAATATTTAAAATATTTAATATTTTTTTTATTCATTAAATATTATATTAAATTATGTCACTAGGGTAATTTAGCACTCTACATATCATGGTCTCACTCTGTAAATTGCACCATCTCGCGGCCAGTATCACGGCAATATCACGCTCTGTCGACATTTATACGTTGCGTTGCGATGCTGCGTTGACAGAATGATGATAGGTATAATTCTGATAGCTGTTGGCATCCGCAGCCGTGGTCCGTGGGTCGTCGCTCGCGCGGAGGTCAACGCGCAGCGCCACCACACGGTAATCTTAGTTTTCAAGACTATATCAGCGATTAATGCCAATTGTTTTTTTATTCCTATTTCCTTTAAAGATATTTTATGTATCAGTTTCATAATGTAAATACATCTATTGAAAAACATACAAAAAATATTTTATGTAAATATTTGATCGTAAGATAGCATAATAAAATAGCAGGCGCAGATTTATAAAAATAGAAATTTTTGAAAAATGTAACAACTGGCATGTCTTCTTGTTGGATCTCGTTATTCTTCCTTATATTTAATAAGAAAAATAATATATAAATTGAAATTATATCACTAAAGTATTTTTATAGGCATTTTACTTTGATATTAGTAATTGTCCACGGGGAGAACATGTTCGTATGACTTTGTTCCCTATCCAAGTCGCACAAAAATTCACCCACAAACCATCAACAAGAACCATATACCTATCTAACATTTCTATGAAATATTTATTTGGCATCGATCAGCAAGTCAATGTCATGGAAACACAGAGACGTCGAATATAAAGATATAATTGTAAATAGGTCAATATCAAAACAATATTATTATTTATTTTGAACATGAATTATTTATTGGTGTTGTTTGGCTGTGTTCGTTTACTTTCTTCGATATCTGTTATGTCGGTCAGAATTGTTTAAATAACAAATTCGGAGAAGATTAGGTACTCAAACATCAAATTACAGGTCAATACTAGACTGGATAAATCGCATGGTTTTGGATTAGTTACGTGGACAGGATCATTAACATTAGCGGACGGCTAACACAAGTGAAGGGGCGGAGGTAAGCCGTGACACATCAGCAATTATAAGTGTGGAGGCGTCATTGAACCCGTGTTATTGCGAAACAACGGAAACCAGTCCAGCACCCCCCTCCCGCGCCCTCCCCGCCAGCCCCGCTGCTCCTCGCGCACTCCTCTACACCTGCTGCGAATTTTTAAAATCCTAGATTATAGTTGACATGCGGTCACCTCCGATGTGACGTGATTGGCATTAATAGGAAACCGGTTATATCACCAGCAGTCGTATTCAAGACGGCGCTATTCACAAATTTATTCTATTTTTGATAATGATGGCCCAAAATATTAATAACCGATGAGTCCAAACGTCAATAAAAACAAAAGTTCGATATCGAGCAACAATAAGAAAAGAGTTAATCATTACCTATTTATTAATCGTTCGTCCAATTAGTCATATCGAATAACACAAGTTGGAGATAAACGAGTTGTTTTTACTCCGTAGTGTAAATAATAATTATGTCATATAATGGTTATGCTGTCGTTACATCGAATAGCGGCGACCTAAAAAGTGACGTGGCCGATAGAGGTATAGTCAGGGACAACGGCCGCGCTGCCTCATTCGCAGGAATTGCAGGTAGGCTAAGGGGTTAAAGAACTCTAGTGCACTATATCAAATACCATTGAACTCGCTCTGTCCCACTCGCTCTATGCACCCCGATGCATCGCTCGCACGCCTCATCGTGCGAATCCTGTCCGATTACGCGCTACGCATGCGTATGACATGATCCACAGATACTTGACTAGTTGACTACTATGAACAGAGCACTGCACTATACTTGATTTCAAATAAAAATAAGTCTCACTTGAAATTCTTCATTCAAAGAAATATCCTGTTACGTATTAATGAACATAATACGCATTAACTTTTCTGAGAATTAACGTGCAATGTTTATTTTTTATTTTTGCGAACGTAATACAAAATATCAAGTGTCATAAACAGACAATCCAATTCGATTACCTAAACTACTCACCTACATTATGATTGAGCTCGAATTTCAATAGCGACCAACATTGCCAAATTTCAACGAAAGCAAAATAAAAAATATATCGCATCTCGACATAATTCTGCGTACCTTGCTTAGAAGTTAGTATTAACCATATGTCAATAATCAAGTGTAACGAGTGGAAAGTTCAAAGAGGGCATCGACATGAAGCTAGCCTGCTAGCCGGTCGGCGGTCTTTGTCGCGCACTCGCTAGAAAATCGAGTTAATTCGCATTGCGCGCGACATTTGATCGCCCGGCGCCGATGTCATTGCGATCAGGAAGAGATACTTCGAGATAAGTCCGAGATCAAGGTTGCCTTGCATAAAAACATTCAGAATTATCACTTACCGCCAATTATTTATACAACGCCTAAATTTTCTGTAAGGACTTTGTTCAATCAATATTTCGTTACGTATGCTCAAATTCACATATTCGTTTTAAATTTAGTTTTAGATAGTTTACCAAATAGTAAATTTGAATGTGTTATCGCTTATTATGATATCAACATACCCCTGTTTGCCTATGTAATATATTTTTAGGGTTTCATACTACACAAACGGAAGACTTCAGTGTCTATCTGGTGTAGACGCTTACTCTGGAGACTAAATACACACGCGCAGTTACCTAAAAACAGACTTAATGTGGAAATTTTAAATTTTCCCATCTAATTATTTAGGGTTTTAAGTAATAAGTTTTTAGTCAAATTAATTAAAAAATTTAAAAGTTACACGGCATTCTTAATGTTTAAATCAGGTAGAAGATATTTATATTCAGTATTTTTATATACTCGTAGAAGTAAAATCTGACAATAATCACGAATAGAATAATAAAACATAAATTGCAAAAGAAAATATCATAATTTTGTTATATACCAGGATAAAATAAAATAACAATATATCGACTATGCAACTTTAACCCTTAATAGCCTGATTTACGAAAGCGTTTGATTTTTAAATACTACTGTTTGCTTGAAGGTTTAGTTGAAAGAAAAATAGTTAAATAATCACAATATTAATTTTACATATTTATTTAGAAAAATTATGGTATCAATTTTGATACTTCAGGCATTAACGCCATAAATAAATTAGATATACCTAGGCTAAAAGTAATAGTAATGTGAACATTTGGTTTGAAAAGATTGGTATCAAAATTGAAACTCTAGGCTATTAAGGGTTAATTGTGTTATACTAAATTGACAGTTTTAAATAAGCAAAATGTTCCTACAATATTTGCCGTCTAGTGAAGTAGCTACGTTAAAGATTTGTTACATTTCCAAAGAAAAATTTATAATAAATATTGTTTCTTTAGTGAAATATATCTTTAATACTTTTATATAACACATGACCGATATGCTTCAATAAATATGTATACGTATGTACAGCCCGAATCTTCAAGAACACGAGTATACGTCGACTTTGAAAAAGACAATGTGATAATACCAAGGTAAAATGATAAAATGTCAATGAACTTGATAAAGAGAAATTTAATTGCACGTAGGCAGAGCGTAATATAATATTTTCAACACTGATTTAATCTAAATAAAACAATAAGTCGAAATAAGTCTCTATAAATCCTGATCAAAAAAGAGGGGTGTTATAAATTGACGTATCTATGTATGTGTGTCTGTGTCATTGTAACCTATCGAATAGACCAATTTTGATGCCGTTTTTTAGTTTTTAAGCTGATGTAATCAAGATGGTTTTTAGGTATAATTTATGAAAACTTGTTTAGAAGTTTGAAGGTTATCAGCTCTTTTCTAGTTGCCTTTACTTGGCCTGTGCTGCAACATCATATAGTAACCTACAATTTTTCACTAACTTACAAAGTATCGTGTTAGGGTCGTTAAAATGATCTCATTGAATAGTTCGACAGAGTTTTTTCTCATTTTTAATTTTATCTTATTAATCACGTGATTTATTTATTTTGATTTAAAAACAGCAGAGTAAATGTAATAAATTTAGAATAATACACTTTCAATGGTATATTAACATGTCGTTTAATCATAATAATGTCACAAATATTCATATTAAATAAATTAATTTTAAAAAAATTACTGAACTGATGAAATATGTACATATTTATACATTAATTTTTAAATAATGTATTATAACGTTATCGTTTTGATTTAAAAAAATCGGTTAAATGAATCGTGCGCCCCGGTGACCGGCGTAGCGTCTAAGTGAACCATTTCCCCAAATTACGCGATCGTATTTTCAACAGACCTCAAAAACCTGCTACGAGTACCAACTTCTCGTAGTTTCTTGCTACGACGCTAGCAAGTCGCAACGCGTCTTAAGCAGCGGTAGTACATTTTAAAATGTTTTACTTAAATCATTTTAATAAATTACGTAAACAGAAAACAAGGTACTTATTTATTCTACTAATATTATAAACGCGAAGGTTGTTGGATTAATGGATGGATTGATGTTTATTTCTCTTGCTCAAAAAATATACTGAACAGATTTTAATGAAACCTTACAGTAATGTAGTTTATACATCAGACATGCTACAATTCTCAGTGTTACGTCAAAAAATATCCTGTTCATACACAAAGTTGGGTGGCCACTAGTTCTTAATATTTATAAATATGACTTACATCACAAGTCTACATTTCTACAGAAGTGGACTGTCAAACTTAATTTAGATTTCTGAAAAAAATTTGGCAGCTCTTTTCGTGGACATGAATAAAAACATTCTTTGACAAATGTCCACTATTTTAATACTTGTGTATTATTCGAAGCGTAGTGGAAATAACACACCATTATTCCGCACTCTTCTGAAAAACGACCTCATGTATAAGCAATCGCAAATGATTTGCATGCGTTATCGAACTTTCGATGAGACTATTTTCAATTCAAGGATATTTACTTCCATGTATTCAGACCTTAGGTGGAAGCGAGGATGTATATAATTCAAATCAAAATATGGACGTAATTTTTTTGTCTGTACATTTATTTATTTTATAGAAGAATTGCAGATATTTTCCTGAAGAGGTAATTGTATTAAATTAAAACAAAGTGGAAATTTTTCATCGTTTAATAGATTGATCTATTTGGAACATAGTACCTATTAAATAATATTGCAAGTAAATGACGCAATAGTTTGATTCGTTTGTCATACATAGGTTCTTGTTATCACATGACTTTGACATTAGATTAATTGATATAATAGATGTGTGACATCTTATAACAAATATTTCATACAGTCTGTATTTAAACAAATTTGCGATAGAATGCATGACCAATATGTGGCAACTAATTAGGAGTTCATAATGTATTGTTAATAAAATCTATTAACACATAAAACTTTAAGGCAACATCAAAACAAAACACGATTTATGTATAAGTATAAACACGAGTTAAAGTAAACCGATTTGAAATTAAGAAAAGAATGATTACATTTTATTCGATGCAGCGGTAAAAAGAGGCCACGCATATAGGTAGAGCCAGTCTCCGTGTAGCTCGAGCGCGGCGTGTATCTATCTAGCCGGCTATCAACGTCGGCACTTGTTTACTGCGCTGTTCGCAGACCTTGAGATTCGGCAGCGGTCACTGCCCGAGCCTTCACGCCGATATTATACATTTTTTTATCAGCCGCTCAACTATTTGCACTGCTAAGCCCGAATTAGAAAATTGAGTAATATACCTACTTCTCTAATTTGATAACGACAACATAAATATATGTTTTTTTTTATTATTTAAAAACTATTTTATTTATTGGTTTAATATCCAACTAGTAACATTTTAAATAGACGACACAGTAACGTAGTTTACATTTTTTACTTAAACCTACAAAAAACGAATATGTAATTAATTAAATCATAAAATATATTACGATAATAAATGTTTCGCTCTCTTTCATATACTTTCCGACTAAAGTAAATTTTAAATTTTACTTGTATGTGTTAATAAACGCTTTTAACACATTTCAGGCTACAAAGTGTAATGAGCGTTGTGTGTGTGTGTGTGTGTGTTACAGTAACGACAACACACAAATGTAGCCTCGTGTTGTGTTGGTCATTGCCGATTTTGGTGGAAGTTTCAAGGACGACCAGCCCGGGTTCAGTAGCCACCTTCGACTGTGAATGACACCATTTCGTGCATTGACCTTATACGTTTCCTGTGCGGCAAACAAAACTTCGTGTCGATATGTTAAAGTCACTTTATAATGCATATTTAATGCGCCCACTATTTAAACCGCTCTAATACAGACAGAACAGTGCCCATATTTACATATTTGGTATATATCTTATATATATAATCTATACAAATTAAAAACCGTGTTTCACATGAAATATATAGCAACAAGATTGTGTAAAACTTTTATTAATTATTTTCATTTTGTTGCAGGTAAGCGTTAAACGGCATCGAAGTTTTTCCCCATCCTATCTCCAAGTATCGGTAAGATGTAGTCGACGCAAGTTATGATTGCACGTAATGCGTTCTCGTTAGAGCACAATGCACCAGGCAGCAGGCTGCAGTGGTGAAGTCAGTCACCCCGTCCTAACGGCGTTCGCCCTATAGCCGCTTGACTCGCGAACAGCTACTGCCGTCATCGCACCGCAATTGTCGTGCAATCGCTTACTAATGCAACTGCAACTGTACTCCTAATGCATACGTAATATCTTCGGTCGCATCCATAAATTCTCGCGCCTTCCCGGCCTCTACCCCCAGAAATTGCGTATTCATTTATTCGTCGTGTATCAAACGACGAACGTTTAAAATACAATTATACTTTGGAAATCGTTAATGATGTCCAAATGTCCTGCTGAGGGCTTAAGAATAAACCAACCGCAAAAATTGACACGGTTGTGTATTGTTACAGCAATAAACGTCAACGTTAAAGTAAAATAGAACAATCGCTACCCGACTGAGCTCGGACGTTACAGTTATTACTTTTTATTCATAAAATTTAGTGACCCTGAGAACTATTTCCATACATCCAAGTACTAGCAAGAATGTTTAAAAATAACAAGATTAATGTAAGAAATTAATCAAAGTCATAATCTCAAATATATTTAATTGAACTATAACAATACAATGTTGTGAATATATTGCAAAATATCCCGCTGATATTTTATCATTAACACTGATATTAGAATGAGGGTCTTTCGTCAATATCGTTTAGCGAAAACACAAAGAATCTTCAATCTGGGAATGTCGGTTACGAACCGTCCTCACAAAAGGAAGCTAAAAAAAATATTCTTAAAAAGTTCTGTCCCTCGTTTTTGCTCCGAAAACGTTTCGATTAAACAATAATTTATTTTTTCCAACTTCACAAAAGAGTTGTATATCGCGAAATCGTAAGAAGATACACACAATCAGACAAAAAATTGGACGCGTTACCTGTTTGTGAAACCTGAGATGAAAAGAAAGGGTAGGTCGCACCGTGATTTTTTTGCGACCGGTCGACATTATACAATACTTTTTTGTAAAAAACTTATAAAATGGTATCCTTTAAAAATCGAAATTAAAAGGAAGTCAGATTAAGGGTTAAAAAATTTCCTTTTAAAACTATTATTCCCTTGGCAGATGGTATAGATTTATTTGGTGCTCTTTGCCCTAACAATCATTTAGGTCAAAAATTCTTAAGCGATTTTCTTTATATCCATTTTGGATAAATCAATATTTTTTTATTGTAATATCATAACAATTATATTATTTTTATTCTAATATTAATCAATATATTAAAATAGCTTTAAAATAAAATTACATAAATAAAAATATATGAAATTAAAATAAAATCAAAGGTTTTAAAGCATCGCTTAAGTACATATAGTGTGTAGGCTGCATGCAACATAAAACAATATAATATGCTGTTGACATCTATTATACTTTTGTAATACTAAAAACAAAAGAACCCAGATTATAAAAAATACTGATTCTCGAACAAAACACCTTCAAAATTTATTATTAAAATAATTTTTAAATCTTTTTATTTTTGCTGTAACAAAGACCTTAACTCAATACATTGACAACAAGCTAAAGAATTCATTCGACTCAGGTAGCCCACGGATTAAAGTAAACATGGTCGCTAATATCGTGAATGACTCGCAGTGTATTGTTTTATGTAATTGTTCTGATAATGTGATTAATGTATTTTTTTAAATAATCCAAATTCAGTATATTTATCGAATGATGGCGAAGTGGTACAGACACGGTGGGAACCGTTACACGCACTCGCGGAGTTGAGTGCACGCGCGCGCGGTCGCCGACACCACTAGTTATTACCGTCCCCACTCCATAACTATAGAAAATTCTTTGCCACTATTCTCTCTTACATAAGATAGCAACTGTTGTTAAATAACTCCTTAAATATTATTCGAGATATGATTATAGGGTACGAATTTCGATCGACCATGTGTGTCGTCCTTCTAGAGACGTGGCACGCGTAAACACGCGTGCACGCGTATGAATAGAATATCTTTCCGCTCCGTTCATTACAAAAATGAGAAAAGTAAAAAACTTCCGTATACCTTTCCACTTTTACTAATAACAAGGCACCGCCAGGAGGCGGCCACGTTTCACCGCCAGCTGGAACACGAGGAAGTGCATACAATAGTAAGCGAGCCACGAATAATTACCGATTGCCAAAAATCGAAACCACCCGAATATAACTATTGCTATATTTATTAAGCTCTTCGCCGTATGGTCTTTAATTATATAAATTATTTCAGGTTGAACGCCTGCTTTATTGTTAAACATTTTTTATCACTGAATGTTTCATAAAGAAATTTCATACTTTCATTTCCCATTCTAAGGATTAATTTGGAGTAAATGAGAATATTTTCTTGTGTTAATAATTGACGTCAATTTGATTCTAGGCAAAACATTCGTAGGCATAGTCTGACGAACAGATTTTAATGAAATTTAAAAATTAACATGTACAAATATCAACTTGTCTGGAAGAAATATGAAATTAAAAAAATATCTTTATATACTTGCACGTACGGTTCCCTCGACAAATTAAGATATAGTAATAAATATTTTATTTGTAAAATAAAAATATTTTTTTAATTATCGAAGACTCATATTTTGAACGCATCGTCTGTTTGGTATCTATATGATTTCGAGAGTCTCCTGTGAAATTGTTAAGATACTATAATATTCATTTATTAAAATGACATTTTAAAAACCAAGTTGACTGCACACATGCAGTGTATGGATATTAGGGATGATAGTCCAAGTTCTCAAAATCAATTAAAATAGATGTACATATACGAAAATACTCTAGAATCGTAATGTTTACAGGATTGACTTTATTCATTTAGCTACGCGTTGCATCAGCGCGGGGGCGCCATGCGGTAGAAAAAAGTGATACAAACCGGTCTGTGATGAAATGAAAGTCGGCTACCTATAGGTAATACATATTACTTTCTCCTGCCCCGCAATCTGCACTCGAAGTTTAAATAATGCTACGCATTGATGAAAATGCATTTTACAATCAATAGAGGTCTTGGAATTATTGTTGTTCAAATTAGGTGGCGATAGAAAACTTTTATAAGCAATTTATTTTGTACTGTGACTCAGTATTATGATAATTATTTTAGCTACCCTGAAAAGACGCTTTTAATAAAAAAAATATCGCCTTAGTTTATTTTATAGTTAATTTATTTTTACAAAAATAAAAACTTGTACATGCGTCATATTCGAGTACATCTAGGGGGAAGTTAGTATATGTGATTTAAATAAAGTCAAGGATCATTCGCGTCGCAAACAACGACGGGGTCAGTAGACTTAAGCGCGCAACCGCCGAAATTATCGCGGCTTTACACGCGCCGAGCGGCCAACGAACGCGCCAAGGCCATGGTGGGTATTCGCCCTCCCCGCCTGCCCCTCGCGATTATCTCCTCACAAACCATTGCTCCAGCCTCAGAAACTGCGCACTTATTACCAAATCCCTCCAACCAAAAGAGTTCAAGGAAATATAATCCAAAGTCCAACCATAAAAAAAACAACTCGCGTTACAAAAATTTTTATTATTTTAAAAATAATTTCCATTCTATTTTGCATATCATGTGTAATTGTAAGTCGATTAAAATGCCAATACATAAATAACGAGAAACGAGTTTGATATAAAATAATTAAAGTTAGCTAGATCGAATTAGGTTATCATTAGGTAAACTTTTGACAAACGTGAAATATATCAAATTAAAGTGTAATGGACGCTTTGATAGTGTTAGTAATAAAAGGCAGGGGGTGTCGAGTTTATCAGTGTGGGCGCGAGGTGAGAGCGCGGAAGGTGACGCGGGCGCGGAAGCTGAGGCGGGGAGCGGAGCGCGGGAGGCGGCAGGTGGTGGCGTCAACGCGCGGCCGTGAACTTTCTTCGGACACGTTTTCAGAATCGAATGCTGCGCAATATTCCGTTCCACAGCCTGACGAAGCCCCTGTAGCAGCGCCCCCCGCGCCCACCTTCCGTGCCCTCGATCTAATGATTACCTCCTTCTAATGTTCAAAATACATTTGAACACTAAGAACATCCTAAAGTAAACAAATCAAATGAGAAAAACAAGGAATATAAAAAGGAGGAACCGAATTTAGATTTTCATAAAAACACTGCTTAAAATGTATTTGGTCCGAGTTCAAGTATAATTTTGTTTCGTATAAAACTGCGTCTTTTGCCAAAAATCAGGAGAAATGTGTTCTTCTAAGAATTCGTCTTAAAGAGACAATTCAAATTTGAGACTCGTCTGAACTATATTTGCAAAGACAACTACGAAAGAAACAAACATTATACTACCTAAAAACAATTTAATTGAAACGATTTCAGCCAATTTAAAAATATATAAATATGGCATTGTAAACTATGCCGCGATCACTTGTCGTTATCTACGACTAATGAGACCAAGTAAATGTAACAGTAGGAAACGAAAACACGATAAACTTCCTCATTCTCGTCCCTGTTGTGTGTAGTAAGTAATGCAACGTAACGCGCACACTGCGCCGGTGCATTATACAACGAGTGCATCATCAGCTCGCGCCCGCGCCGCTCTGATTCCACGCAACTGCCTCACTGCTCTAACGTTTAGCTGTTACATCTTGTATTATTATACTCGTATCGCACTTAATTTAAGTTCTGGATTACTAAGTCTCAGTCGATTTCAATGCTCCATTTAGCTCGTGTGCGTTTTATTTTGTTTCGGTCGAAAGAATTTGAAATAAACCATAATATACGTACGTTCCATTGATTTTTCACCAATTCAAATTTTGGGTTTTTTAATTATTTTGCTAGTTGTCGTCACCGTCAATGATTCGCTTAGTTTTTTCCTATGTTCCGCACGCAGTCGTCCTTTACCTGGAGCAGGAAGTCTAGCTTCGGAGTAAATATCAAGGTGAATTGCACGCAAAACGATATATGAGAGAAAGGAATTGCTTGCATTTTTAATTATTTAGCATTCTGGATACTTCCTGATATGCAAATTTATTCGCTTGATGATTTTGTACATTCTTACAAAGTCGGCTAGTGATGAAGTTAAATCTGACGTTGATAATTCAGGCTTAAAATGTATATTTTGTTTTTACTTTAAATGTATCTCGTGCATAATTTAGTAAGGCGAGACCCTAATAATACTGTGAACGCTTCCTCGAGTTGATTTCGCCTTGGTACCGACATTGCGGTTAATTCGGTGTTATTTGACATTGACACGTTCCTATATTTGCACCAGGAAATCCAACTAGATTTATTTTATTAGGTTGAACAGTAGTTAAGTTAACAATGTTTTTTTATTCTTCAAAATTAAACGTGTAATAATTATATCAGTCTAAATTTTAGTATAAAGTAATTATTTGTTTTTTTTTTTTTTAAATAACAAGCAATTCATTTTTTTCACCCCCCATTCAAAAGCATGTTTGTAGCATTGTAGCTCTCTCAAAACTCATCAAAATTGGTCCTTACATTAGAGAATGTATGGACCAATTTTGATGAGTTTTTATTTTTTGTTTGAAATATGATGTCATCGAGGTTGTTGTTAGGTATAATTTACGGAGATCTGTTCAGACGTTTGAAGGTTATGAATTTTATTCTGGTTGTTGAAAGTATCTGAGGAACTTCTAATGGTCTAGTCCACTCAAAATTTATTTGAATGCTATTAAAAAAAACATAATTGTATTAATGCTGCAAGAAATCGGCAAGATACGTCATAGATGTAGTTTCTAGGCAAAAATACTAAATGTTCATATTTTCTTTTTTCTATTACAAAAGAGAAATAAACACTCTTTGAATCGGTCCTGTTAATTTAACACGCAAATATAGCAACATTACTCGTCAACAACACATAATTTCCTTACCATCCTCGTACAATGAAATATGTATAATGGATTCTACCAAGTTCTGAAGGTCAATTACGTTACAATTGATGTTTTGATTTTCGGCCTGTCTATTCTTGGTAAATATAAATAAATTATTTATTACTTAAAATATTTAACTCATTTTAAAATAAAGATCTTAAGTTATTAAATATAGTTTAACCAGGTACCCCGTTCGAATACTTCGTTAGTAAATAACTGCATAATATTTTATAATATATTTTTGATAAAAACATTATTTTTAAGATATATAATTAACTAGCTGTGCCCGCGACTTCGTTCGCTTGGATTACAGAATGCTTGGCATGTCTCCTGCAAAGCAAGGTTATGATAGACTGCGGTGCTGCTCAAGAAAGGAGCTTCTTACTTTGGATTTGGTAACTTTCTGGTTGTATTTATAAGCAGACACTAACTCAGATACGGTATTCCTCCACGGTTTTCACTATAAATGTTTAAGAAAAGTGTTTTCTGCTAGTCTTTAAAATTTCGACTGTATAACAGTATGTTCCCGCCGAGGTTCTCCTTGTATTTTATATCGGGTGACTTTTTTAACTGGGCTTAATAGGCCATATCCGGAACTTTAAGGAATCGCGAAAAATACTTAAAGGAGTCTCGTGTCCGATTTTGAGAAATCTAAAACTGCATCATAAGTTTTTTTGATTTCATGATTCTCCTGGCCAGGAATTGAACCCACTAATTTAAAGAAAAAAAAAATACAATCAGTATTATTGCACCACCTACCTAATAGTGTCACTTGTAAGAATCAACTTTCGGAAAGTAATAGTAAGAGACAATTTAAAGGAAAAGATTTATTTTTTAACAAAATAACATTAAATCTATACATGAATTAGAAGTTAAGTAATCGATTCTATATATATCAAATATACATAATCAAATATGTGGGTTAAGTCATGGCTCCCGGTAAGTTTAGAAAAAAAGTCTGCATTACTTCGAACGATTTGTTTATTTGCATCAAAATGCTAGTCACCTACTAAAGTAAGGAAGAGTGTAAAGAATACAATCAAAAATATATAAAATGAATAACTCACAGTAACTTCTTTTATGTTTGTCTATTTTTTCTATGTGGGCTATACAAAGTTGATAGAATGTGACGTTTTTTTTTTGGTCCCCGTCACCTACTCCGTTACCTAAGTAGATTTAGATAATTCCTAAAAAGATGAATCAATTTATTGAAAATCTACATTTCACTGGACTCGGCTATTGTATTCACCCGCTATTAGTGTTACAACATCCCGTTATAATTTTAAAATTTTACTTTTAGGTATGATCGTTTTTTTGAAGAAATACTAAAGATTTAATTAATGTATGAATTTGATAGAATTTTGTAAAAAATTTGCCTTTTCTTTTTGTTGCAGTTAACTATGTACTATTACTATTCTCTGAAGTTGATTCTTATAATATGTCACAATATCCGGTGGTGCAATGGTACAGAATGTTAATTTTTTCCAAAATCAACGTGTTCGTTTCTGGCTAGGAGAACTTATTTTTCAAAAAACTAATGACATCGTTTTAGTTTTTATTAAAATCGGCTCTGTTACTCCTTTAATTATTTTTCGCTATTGCTTATAGTTTCGGATTTGGTCTATCATATCCAGTAAAAAAATTACCCAGTAAATATATTATTTTCCAAATTATTATATTTATATAATATACATATATCTTACCTATTTGAATTAGATGTTGTTCACTATTTCATTGGTTTCGATTTTGTTCCTTATTACATTAGCTTTCTGTTCAGTGAAAGTTTCGTCAAAATCGGTCCAGCTGTTTTAGATATTATCCGTAACAAACTGTGTGACAGATAGACAGACAAAAATTTTAAAGTTGGTAATTTTGTTGTCAGTACCGTGTATACTTTCATATGCATTTATTTAAAATTACAAACGGACACATCAATTATTTTTATTTGTTTATATGTATAACCTTCCCTTTTTAAATCAGAAATTGTTCACAATTTTATTGTGTTCTGTAGAATATTTTGTTATCGCGATTACGCAATAACAAAATATTAAGAGAATTATTTCTTTTTTACTTATTCATTAAAATAAATATATTTTTTTTAATAAAAGTAGCCTAAGTTAATCCTTATAATATTAGCTAGGTATAGGGGCTGTTCATTAATCACGTAATGTTTTTAAGAACTTTTTAGACTTAGTAATATTTCGTGATTTTTTTTCTTCCATCCCCTCTCACTCCTCTGGGCCTCACGTGATTAATGGACATCCCCTAACTGCAAGTGAAAGTCCCATCAAATTTCATTCAGCTGTTTCAGAGATTAGTTGTAAGAAACAGACAGACAGACAAAAAATTAAAAAATTCGATTTTTTGATGTAAGTACTGTATATATGTATTTTCATACATTTAGTGAAAATACAAAATAATGTTCGATGTGAACCCTTAAATTTACATAACTTTTTTATTTATGAACCGATTGAAATGAAAAAATCATTAAATGTTAAGTGAAGGTTACTGCAATATATTAATGAAAACCACATCTAAATCGGATAAGCCGTTTCTGAGATTACCGGACACACACTCACAGATAAACAGACAAATATCTAACAATTATTGTTTTGGGTTCTATTGCGTACGTAAAGGCCCCCAATATTATATTTTTTTTATATATCTGTCATGTGCAGACAGCGACCCGTTAGATTTTTTTTGTACGTATCGATTAAAAATATTTAAAATAAAAGTCAGCCTATGTCACGCCTTATAACATTTGCTAATTGCAAGTAAAAGTACCATCAAAATTGGTTTAGGCGTTTTAAAGATTAGTCGGAACAAACAGATAGACAGACAGACTGACAGACAAAAATTTAAAAATGTATTTTTTGATATAAGTACTATATATACTTTCATGCATTTAGTGAAAAGTACAAAATAATGTTCAACGTGAAGCCCTTAATTGACATAACTTTTTTATTTATGAACCGATTGACATGAAATAAACCCTAAATGTTAAGTGAAGCTTACCACAATATATTAGTGAAAACCGCATCTAAATCGGATAAGCCGTTTCTGAGATTAGCGTGCACAAACGCACAGATAAACAGACAAACAGACAAACAGACAAACAGACAAACAGATAAGAATTCTAAAAATCTTTGTTTTGGGTTCTATTGCGTTGGTAAAGGCCCCCAGTAAGATTTTTTTTCATATATCTTCCATGTACAGACAGCGACCCGCTAGAATTTTATTATTAGTATAGATTTAAAATCACTATGACGACACAACACCTTTGAAAAATATCATAAAGATTCCATTGAAGAAATAATGACAGCTACATGGTCATTGTCAGATAAATATTTATACGGTACCAATATAGCTATACGAAAAAAAAATTGTAAAATAGATTTGAATAAACTAGTAGCTACTGGCCATACAACAACCTAACCTATCAATGCGACCACAGGCTTCATTAATTGATACTTATTGAAAATAAAATTATAACATTATACATAGATACATAACAATAATAAAAATTCAAAAACAAATATTTACAAAACCCGGATATTAATGTACGAATCCTGTCGTGTAGCTGTAGTTACGTACTTACGATTACAACATGCAGGTGCATGTTTCGTGTACGAGCCCGGGGCGGGGCCCGGCGTCCGTCGCGGAGTCATGTAGCTACTCCGTGTAGCTAGCTATTAATTGAGCGCACCCGACGATTGACCTTGGCCTTGGCACGGGTTGCCGAATCGGCCGAGGTCGGAACGATTGAACGCGTCCGGATCACACGGCCTGTATGTCATGCTCGCTTATTCATTCTAATAATATTAACACATCAACTCACGTCACATCAACACTCGCCGCGCCAATTAGTAATCATGTCCAGATGTATTATGTAGTAACATGCCGGCTGAGACATTACTTAGTATTTCATATAATCGGTAAAAGTTTATTGGGGAGAATCGTATTTAATTAAAAAGAACTTGTAAAATTTGCCCGTAAACGACCCGGATTTATTACAATAATAGAATTACAATAACATGAAAATATTAAATGTAAATGACATATGATCGTAAAATATGGTGAGCGAGCGCAGTGTCATCATCAGCGGCGCAACAGCAAGCCGGGGTAATTGACACGGGCTGACCTCGCGCTGCTTCGGAAAAACTCGCTGAAGCTCGGTCCTCGTCGCCGCTCCTCAATAATTGTGCACGTTCAATGTCAACTGAAATTAGATCTTTCCGAAAAAATACTAAATTAAATAACAATATAGCATTTATTTCAAGTGGCTATATTTTTTGTCCACGTATCATGCACTTATTAGGCACAAATGATTTCATACTCCATTTTAGTCGAGTATACAAACACATCACTTTCGGGTTCGTGTTTCGAGTGCGCATCGGATAACCGCTTGTCTCAGCGAGGCCTTGACCGACCCGTCGTCCGCACCGCAAACATTCGGCACGCCAACCGACGCGGCGCTGCGGGCGTGTCGACGAGGCACCACGTGACTTTGTGGAACTTTTCTTAGTATCCACTGCGATCCTCCAATTACAACTTATTGCGTTTTTATACTTTCAATATTTACTTATTTGCACGTGTCGTTACTAGCTTTACAAGAAGAGGCAAAGTAAACAACTTATTGCAAAATGATTTGTTTTTATCTCGACCAAGTCCTTGCAACCTGTCCTTGCATTGTATATTGACAAATTGTACACCTATTAAATTGTTAAACGTGTTAATTTGTATTTTATGGGTTGTAAAATACACAGTAGGTAATGACGTGGACCTGTTTGTCCGGTGCGGTCGGGCATCCCGCCCCATTGTCCCCGTGTCCTTGGTCTGGAGAAGGCCGCCCGGCCCTGCGATTGTTTCATTCGACATTTCAAAGGACGACTTTAACAAATGGTTCGAACACATTCGACATTGAATAAATGATTAAGGTTCCTAAACGCGTGACAAAAAAAATGTTTGTCATGGCATCATTATGTTAGTCTCTATGACATTAGAATAAGATAATATAATTATTTACTTGAAACACATTTCATTTTTTTTAATATCGGAAGATGAAATTTTTTTATCATACTAATCCGGACATAGAAAAAACGGAAGCCGTAAATTGCAAACAATATGGTAGTCGTTACTTTTTTGTAAATGCAAAAAATGCGTCCGATCTATCAAGATCGTTAAAAGTGAATCGGCCCCGTGCATCGGCTGTGGTCATGATGAACAATGCCGACTAATACATGTGGCTACCGACAGGCACCAGACTGTATTTGAACATTACAAGCAACTTAAAACCCTATTCGATATGAAATAGAATATAAAATGTACCTTCACGAATTGCATTGTACAATCTACCGTGTAATTTGATATTCGCGTCCCGATATTAAAAAGTGAGGGCAACGGAAGGAAGTAAAAAAATTGGGCACCCATTCACTTTCACGCATTTATTCGAAGTGCACATATGGTATTGTTGTTACATTGTTTATTTGTTGGATGTGTCTATGAAACACATCTTTTGGAATATAGAAACATTTAAACTGAATGAAGGCATGGATGGATGAAAGTTATATGAAATATAATATTTCGAGACAATTTAGTTCAACATACACACACACAAACAAAACGTATTATATACATTTATTCAAAAATAATATATGTATTTCCCAAATGCGTATTTTTTAAGTTTTATCATTGTTTATTAACTGACTTCCAAATAAGAACAAGTCTTAAAGGAGGGACATTTTTTTATGTAAGCAAGTTCACCGATTACTTGAAAACCGCTGGACCGGTTTGATTTTCGTTTTTTCTTTAAAAATATATACTCTCCTATCGGACCCAAACAGTTTTCATCGAAATTGGTTTGTCATTTTGGGTTTAAAATCAAAATAACTGGAATAAGTGTATCATTCAAAAAAAAAATATTTTGCTTTAGAAGTCATTTGAAAAGAAGGTCTTTTTAAAAGGTTTTGTATACATATAACTTTTTATCCATGCATAAAACAGCGACATCACAACTTTCTCCACTCATGTTTTCAATATATCTTGAGTATTTGATTTGAATATGTATTTGAACATTTATATTATATATACGAATAAGAATTATTAAGCGAAGTAAATAAATTAATATTAAGATAAATATATAATTTATATCATAAAAGAATAAAATACAGTGCAAAATAACGATAACAAGTATGGTAGGAAGTTAGGAACTAGGAAGTTATTGTATTTCATATCTGAGAAAAAGTAAAACTATATATCAAAAGAGTCTTAATTTCATAAGTGAATAACAGTCAGTATACACAGCGAATATAAAAAAAAATCAGTACCAAAATTGAAATAATTATCACATATACCAACCGAATAATTAATGGGTTAAAATTGTTAGTCTTACAAGTCGCATTAAAAATCATTGTTTATAAAACTCGCAGACACAAAAAACTTCGTCTCTCTGCGCAATTTTCTAAGCACACACCACGTGGGAGGATATTTGCGAAACCCGTAAAAAACAGCTCTTTTGTTAAATTTTCAAGGGAAAGTATTGAAGCGAAATAATTTCGGCAAAAAGTTTGTAAATAAAGACCCATAAATGCACCTTTCAATCAGATGTCGGTTCGGTACAACCCTTTTATAAGTTTTGCGAGACTTGCATCTGGTGTAGCTGTGGTACGTTACTAATATGACGTACTAGTCGAGCCTAGTTGTTTCACCCATGATACTGTAGGCACTGGTCTATAGTTTGCCAGATTTAAGACGTTTGTAGTTACTGTTTACTTCCACAGATAATAACGTGATGTAATATGAGCTATAAGCTTTTTCAATAAACGGGCTACCTAAACCAAGAAGAAATTTTCAAACTGTGTTTCTTGTAATTATTATATTTAAAAAAGCAAATTTTTCGGCTATCTTAAGTTAGAGTAGATAATTTTTATTCAGTTGTGTCGAGGTGGCCCTGTGAATGAACCAGACGGACGCCATAGATTGCATTCTAAAATTGGGCTTGTACTATTAACAGTGTCAAGGTTTTAATTACAATTCATCACGTACTCAGTGATAAAGGTAAATATTGCGAAACCTTCATGTTCCGGAAGAAAATCCGATTTATTTACATCTCTATGACCTTGCGTTATGATTACCTTTCCCCTGCGTTTATGGTTACAGCTTCGTTCCTATGAGTCTTATCGTGATGTAACATAGGCTATATTCCTTATTATAACCTTCTTTAATATAGGAGCTATCCAACGATAAAGAATTTTTCAAATCAATTTTAATTTTGAATTTTACAAACAAATTCATTAATTCATGAAGATCGATCAGTAGGGAGAAATCTGAAACTGTGAGAGCTGGGGAAAATTAAAAGTAACATTGATTTTAAAGTTAAGAAAAATTGAATAAAAAATGTTGAAAAACAACACTCCTCCACACATACATATTTCATATTTATGGAAGACATCTAATGTCAACAATTAGTCACATACTAATCATTACACCAAAAATAATCTTATTAGGTTTAATGTAATAATAGTAATAAATTAAAAAAAAAACTTTAAATGCTTATAACTGTGTTTATCTATATCTTTAACTGTTCTATATTATTAACAAGGACAAATACCAATTGTCAAAAATCAATAGTCATAAAATGTAATATGCACATTAACAATAATGTCCATATCAGAAATATTTGCTTATCGCTCTTTTACATCATGACAAAGCCTATCGTTCTATAAAGTAGGGACTGCCAAGAAAAATTACTTCGTAAATCTCTCATTTACCACTAAAGATACTATTTATCATTAATGTGTTGAATCTGAATCTTTTTGTAACACGATAAAGTTGACAGGCAGTGGTGAAATATATAATATTATTCGCTCACAAATAGCATTACCTACAAAGTGAAAATAAATTTTCAGATTCAGAGCAGCTTGGTGTAGTCGCAAAGCGCCTGCGCGGGTGGTGGCCTTGACCGGCCTGCGCCAAAATTTCCAGGTCGTTCACCCGCTCTGACGCCCACCACTCGTCTTTATCTTACATAAATAACGCTGCCCGCGAGCCAAAACCGACGCTATTGCAAGCAGATAGGGTCCAAATACTCCTGACACCCAACCGCAAGGATGTTATATAAAATTAAATCATCTAAGTACCTATCAGTTATAGAAACTTGTTTATCAATAAGACTACGTGTTAAAAAGGCAGTGTTTTAGTTTTATTGTGCTATATATGTTTTTATTCGTTAAATCTGCTTTATTTCTATTTAAAATTACAATACGTAATCGAAACTTGAACGACAATCGTGTGTAATATTTATGATATTATAATAGGTTTATATAAACTTCCAATTGTTATTCAAAATAATAACTAAGACTTTTTAACTACTTTTTAAGAGATAGATAGATAGTCTCTATGTACATTTACCAGCATCTTGGCAAAGTTGCCATCCGATGCCTAACAGAAGACAATAAATGTTTACAAATAGTAACAGTGTTGTTTTGACTTCTGATAAGACTTCGATGTTATGTCGGTTAAATTATACGCTGGAAAGTTTAAAGAGGTTCCAGGAAGCGAACACTGCTAGGCTAGGAGGCAAGCGGGCCGAGACGGCATCGGGTCACCCCGTCACGCGGCGACCTACACAGCACTCGCCATCCATTAGCTCGATTTCGTGTTCAAGTTCACTCGCGTTCCATCACCAAAAATATTTTAGTAGTGTGACGCAACCGACACGGCCGCAGCTGCGTCCCGCTCGAACGTTCGGAGGCGCTCTCAGTCCGCACCGCTCTCGCGCGACCTTGGCCGCGGTGCGCCCGCAAGGTTCAGGTCTTCGAACTCGAGCGCGCGGTGCGGGCCGCGGGACGCGGGGCTCGAGACCCTCCAATAGCTCGCCGCGCAAGTCTGCGCGCGCTCGCGATTGGTCCACCGACAACGCGGCAATGACCTCGGAGACCGGAGTTCGAAGCGCGCCGAGGCTCGCTCCGAAACACAGACTGACAGGCTTCGTATGTCGATAGGGGCTACATTTGCTCGGCGGCGGCCGCTACGCAGTCGAAGCGATTGTATCGCACGGAGCGCTGATCATTTTGCAGACTTTCACTCTTAAGGGGAGACTCGCACGGTAACGAACAGAAGTGCGCGCGGCCCGGCTCAGTTCGTCGTTCGAGCTCGAGTGAGACGCACGCGGCGCGTGCAGCGGCAGTTTCGATAGACGAGCGACCTTCATCCTTCGCGACGTGCCGAGCGCGCAGTTCGTTTTATGCACTCCTGTCCTATATTCCCCGATACAGTGATCTGGACATAGTTTACGGGTTCAAATGTGGCTTACGTGTAGTGTAGTGTGAAGAAACTGTTAAATTATTTTTGTTTAGTTTTAATCGTATGACTCTTAGTGATGTCTCCGGACAGCAGTTATGGGCGCTATGATGCGCCAACGGCAGCCGACAGTATGATGAGTTCGGCTCACAAGGAGCGAGAGCCAGAACTGCATATAGGTAGGCGATCTGCAGTTTGTTTACATCTGGCTCCAGGCACGAAACCTGCCAAAAATTTCTACGAAAGTCGTTAGGATAGATGATAAATATCAGAATATGTGTATCAGTGATTGTACCAAGAATATTATCAGTAACATCAACAGTGAATACTGAAACTCAACTAAAAGTTAAAATCATTTTTTAAAACCAAAATATTTACATTTGATAAAGATTTTTGAGTGATGCCTTAATATTTCATAATAACAATATAAGCACATAAATAAAACTATTCGCAAAATAGATACATATTGTTACTTTATATTAAGATAATAATAAAGTGGACCATAGGCAATCGAACTAAATATTAAAAACAATTTTAAAAAGGTTTCAACTAATTTCATCTATTTTTTTAAGAGCATGAAAAGTTATAAATACGTAATTTATTATGTTCATGCGCTCGGTGATGATCCAATCTTAATAATTTTATTTTTAAGGTTGAATACATTATGGCCAAACCTGAACAGATTAATTGTTAAACAATTAAAATATAATTTTGGAGTTATGTCGGCAGCATAAATTTCTAATTTTACAACTGTATAGAGAAACGTGTTGACATTACGTAATAATCATAAAATATACGAAACGAACGCGTATTTGTCTATATGTCGTTAAATATACTAACCGTTAATACCTTAACGATGTCACACGTGATTGAACAGGGATTTTTCTTTTCAACTGTTTTTGATTAATGATCTCTTAATCGTGAAACAGAACGGGTATAAATGTACCTTTAGCATTATTTTCACGAGCTTGTTGCAGAACGAAAGTTTGATGGATCGATTGTTGTAAATTGTCGCTGTAGGGCTCGACGAAAACAATTAAAAATTTCATTGTGCAAAATATGTACAGCACTTCAAAATATAATGTCGATTCGCCCTCTGTGCGAATCGATGGGGTTCAATACATCCGCAGGGAGCCTACGCTTTGGACTCACGTTCGAATCCTAATGATCTTATCGGTTTTTATTGATCGATTTAATAGTTAACTCTCAAAGCTAAAAAACAACAAAAGAGTTAACCGTTGCGCCTGGGAAGGTACGACCCTTGCTGCACTCTGTTCTACCTTTCCATTAAATGTTTTTATTAATGATTTTAATTTCGTTTGTCATGGAAAAAAAGTTGTATATTACCATTAGTAGTAGAACGGCGCGCAAGCGGGATCAATGTAACGCCAGCTTCCGCCTCACCGTGGCCACCACTTTTACTTTTCTCTCGAGACTAGTTTCTCTAGTTCATTCCACCTTGCCATTATAATTATTAATTTATATATTATAACGTTTAGAATAACAAACATTTCTAGTCGGCTGAGAAAGTTTATTGTCATGTTATTAATAAAATAATAACTCTATTATATTATACAATAAACTGTTTTACTATATTCTCGTTTGTGTCTTTTTATATATAGTTTAATAATGGGCATAAGACAAAATATAGGTTTTATAAATAAATGTTTTCCTATATGCGTTATATTTGTACAATGGAACTATATCATAAGCATACGTGCCGAAACAAGAATTTGAAAAGGTATTAATTTATTACCATCATAATTTTTTTTAACATCTGAATAGACAAATTTGTTATATTAATAATATAACAAACGTGTTATCCGAATAGGAAACAATGTGTCGTACGTGATTGGGTGATCTAATTATTTACAAACAAACATCGCCCTGACACAGATCCGCAGAGACCGGCGCGCTGCAGGACGCGTCACGCGGCGCTCCACTCTTCCACTTGCACGCTCGGGCGCCATCAGCGCGTTACGTGGAGCCAACACTTTCTAGCGCACTTTCCTCGCCACTTTAATTGACGTAACGAACGAGCGACTCTCACACACGCTCCGCAGAAAAACGCTCGAGTTGCATCACACGAAAAGAAATGCACGCGAATGAATCGCTTGCAGTTGAACTAAATAGAGAGCTATCTAACCATCTAGCGCATTTTCGTCGACCCCGTGTGCGTGATGCAACCGTATCGAGCGTGAGGCTTGAAGCCGAAATGTGTAGTCGAAGGTGTCCGTTCACTGCTACTAAAAAAAGAAAGTAACACCATAGAAAGCAACTGCGGCGAACGTCGACCCGAGGCAAGTGGTTGACGCCTGAAATAGAAAGTTTCTTCCTAAAGGCCGGAACGCTCCCTTACCAAATAAACAAATATAGTAAAGGGAAAGTGAGAGCAATCGGGGGCGCCTAACGTTCAAACCTGTTCCCGGACGGTTCCCGCGCCGTAACGACCCGTGTACGTCATGACGCATCCTCCGCCATCTTATCTAACACTGCCCTAATAACAAATCGATTCTGTCATTAAACATTTACACAGTTTTACATTTTTAGTCATATTATCGTCCACTTAATGTACTTTTAAATTATCCATTGAGGAGTAATGCTTTTATTGATAGACTTGTGATAAAAACTAATAAAGTGTAATTAAGAAATGATAAAGGAATTATAAAAAAAATATTTAAAGCCAGGAAGAATGTGATAGTGAACTCGTATTGTAAGGGTCAATGACTTCCCTCAAGTGCAGTGGAGGGACTTAGCGCTTTCTAAAATAACTATTCAGTGTCACCGACGCACGCAACATGATGCGCTTGCGTCACTTGCTTTATTAGCGACGTACGGGAGTATGCAACTTGCGTAACGCTACTCTCATTCGTTTTTTATAAAACTCAAAAAAATCTATTGTTTAATCTATGTTTATATATAAATATTTATCCTTCAGAATGTAATGTGAAACGACGTACATTAATTACGTTTATGATAGTTGCTATTCAATTTCAAGGATGATACGACGAAATAGTTTATCTAAAGATAGTAAATTGTAGACAATATGTGTCCTACAATATTTGTTTAACATAGTAGGTATCTAGAGACGATATAAGAAAATGTTTATTGTCCAATAATTGCCCTCTGCAGCAAAATTATAATGTCTTTCTCGTTGTTCCAGAGTTCGATGGTACCACGGTGCTATGCCGTGTCTGCGGAGATAAGGCGAGTGGGTTCCACTACGGCGTGCATTCCTGTGAGGGCTGCAAGGTAAATATTATTTTCTATAGTTCTTAAAATATTATTATTTATTTTGAATTTTCGTCGCATTACAGCATTCTCACCAACACCATAGGATTCGTTAGCGCACCATACCCGTGTACCATTCACTTACTAAAATATAACGTCAGTAACTACCCTTATTTTATTTATTAATATGTAAATTATGTACGTTGATTACAATATAATAAGGATTTCAACAATCATCGGAAATAGTTTTACAAACGAATTGCTCTCAATGATAAATAGCTCTCAATCATAAACTTTTGACAGCCACCCGCTTACTTTTACTTACGTGCATACGAAGGAGCTGACGTTCATTTACAAAGCATATGCCATTTATTTATAACGCCACAACTGGAAGTGTTTCAATGTCCTAGAGTTTCAACGGCAAGGTTGCCATACGCGGAAGACAATCTCTATAGACAGATAACAAAGCTCGACCGTGATATTTTTGATGTATAAATATACAAATTCTTCGCCAGTTCGTTTTGTCATCTGTAAAAATGTTAACCAATAATATAACTGGGGCACGTGTACCAACGACGATTACATTTATATTATAAATTTGAATACGTGTTTACGAGTTAAATGTAAATAAAGAAATGTAGGTGAATTATTTAGAAGTGGTTTTGGGGTCGGTGGGTTTGTGTGGTACCTGCTGGCCTCGGCTCGGCGGTCAGTCCCTTGCGCCCTAATTCTATAAATCTTATTTTTGTTGTCGATACCTGCCCGGCCGCCCGGAACAATCACACGGGAACGAGCCCGTTTATTAAATGTTTCGTTATAAACTGCTCTTGTTAGTATTTTTTGCAAAGGGGTCGAGGTCAAACGAAATAATGCTAAGGTTAACCGGTTTACTTTAAAAATAATTTTAATGCGTAAATTATATATAAAACGATTTTGTAGTAAAATAAATTTGTAACTTTATAAAACCTTAACGTCATCGAGGGCAGCAGACGCCCGCATATCTCGTCCACTTGATCTTTTTGTCTCCGAATAGAAGATTTCCTGCATTCGTTTTATTAAGTGCACTTAAACCGTCTGAAGATTTAACATACTCATATTATAATAAATTTAACAAAAAAGTGCAATCGACTTACAATTTGATATTTACATTACAAATCACAATTTTATATCTATACTAAATAACACCATCGAAATTAATACATTATGTGTTTTGATCGTTGTTTTATTTATTTAATTAATATACTCGGCTAGTACGTTATTGATCAAACTTGGTTATTTAATGAACGTAATAGCATCGACTACCGTTCGAGTCACGACCGGTTAAAGGTCGTACATACATATGAACGTGAAAGCGATGCGAGGAAGACGGGGATAGAAGTGCAAGTGTATATAAACCGGTTATAAGTTACTAGTAATGTCGGCATCGGCGGGACAAAGTGTGTCCTTGCGGGTCGCGGCCGTCTGGAGCATTGTTGTGGTGATGCAGTCTTGATACTGTTGCTATGAACAGATGAAATAGGGAAAAGTATTGTGTTACTATCTTTGTGTTTTTAAATCTTTCTTTAGTTTGTTTACAATGTTTTTTACTTTTAAAAGTTTTAAATGTTTTAAGTTAATATACTTGTAAGCAAATATTATAAAAAATTGGCACTTGCTAAAAGACAAATTTTTGCTCTATATTCGTTAATTCGTTAATACAACAATAAAAACCACTAAAATCATAAATGTAATATAATAAGACATAATTTTTTACTTTACTGTAAATCCAAATAAAAAAAAACAAGAAAATCATTTAAAAATATTTATTTTCCCTTTTGCCGTGAATCTAGCGCCAACTAGCGGCACAGATTAAAATAGGAAGCCTTAGTTCGGCTATTCGCCGCGCGATGGCGCTGTACCTAGCTGTAACAAAGCTGCCTCACATGTTCAACTGCGAACGAAAATCGTGAATGAATGGTTTTTACGGTCTACTACGAGCGGGGCGCGTGTCCGTACGCACCGATGTCAACGAACTCTAGCTTATTACTACTACTCATTTAATATATTATATATTTTTAATTACAAATTACTAGATCAAATTACGTAGTTTAATTATAAATATCTATGTTAAAAAAGCTTTTGATATTTATATGAGTTCATGTTTTTATCAAACGCTCGTGACATGTTGTTTAATTATGTACGGTTTAACAAATTTATTTTTATTATTAGTGTATTGATTAATTAACATCGAAAGAGATAACTTATTGAATAAATTATATTTTAATAGTGTCGAAATGTTAAGCACGTTTACTTTGTTTTACCATTAGAATTAAAATAGAGATACATATAAACAACGTACTGTTTATAAACAAAATAGGAAGATTTAAATATAAAAAATGCTTTTGTTTTATTAGGATTTTTTTGAAAATAGAACCATTTGTATTTCAATTATTTGAAGTATTACGTATTGTTGTTAAATCGTTGATTGAGCGCAGTGCAGCTATGATTGATAGACGTATATACAACCATGCATATTTTCATAGCTATGCACGTTCTTTGTTCGTCGTGACCGAGTTATTCCATCGTGTTGTGGGTCGCTTATTTTTCGGCACCGATCTGCAGTGCAGGGCGCGCGGTCGACGACCCCAGCCTCGCGCCGCTCATACTGCCGCAGCCTCTCCTTGCCGTAAGAACTTTTACGGTCAACGAATGTATGTATGTACGCAACGTGAACGTAACCCACATTATTTTTGAACTGTCAGCTTAAAAGTTCGTTGATCTCGCTGCGTTCATTTTTAATAAACACATCCCACGGCGAACGATTTCCTCGACAAATAAGTGTCGACGATTATTTGTATAGGTTGATTCGTTCGTGACTTATCTTTATTACTTGAGCAGTTCGCAAACATTCTAGAATGTACAAGTAAACATACGTCGAAACGATGCATTTTTTTAATAAATCGAAAACTCGTTGTGTAGCTTTTAAATGACATTGATATCATGGGGCTAAAAATAATCTACTGTTGAAATATAAATAGTTATTGCGATTATTGGCATTACGTACGTATCGAATATAGATTCGCGATATGGCAGGAAGTGAGTCACAAGTGTGACATGAGTCAGCCAGGCTGTCCAGTAAACATCTGAGCCGCGGCAGCACGTAGTGGACTGTTAGCTGGAGCGGGGTCGGTCATCGGTCGCTTCCTCGGAAACCAAGCTATCGATGCGTCAGCGTGTTTTCTTTGAGCCAATGTTAAGTCATTGTCCGCGACACCGTTAGCCGCGATAAGTCTCGCTGCCACTTATGTACTAAATATATAACTCTGGAAACAGGAAAATTAACTTATTTTATTCCCTCATATACCATCGTATTGGCTATACGAACTTAAGCGTTAATAATGACTTACTAGTTTTAAAAGGATTTCATTCAAACAAAAACGTTTTTTTTTTATTTTATCTTCTAGCAAACATTTTTATATTACGTAGATTAAACAATTTATTTATTCATCATTCATATTAAATCGTTTTTAACGATACATAACAAAATTTGCACTACCAGCCTTAGGACTCAATGATTTAATTTAATTTAGCAAAATATCGACAGAGGTTACAAATAAAAAATACCAACTTATTATACTTATAATTCATATAAAGTCTTATAAAATATTAGTTAAAGCAGTTAAGTATAACAAAGTGTGTCAATGTAACGTTAATAGCAAAATTTGTTCGCCGCTCTAGCCGGGCGCCGCGCTAAGTAACGTTGCTATCGAATAATCTCGAAGGTTGGTTGACCTCCTTCATATTGACGAAAATAATGTTCTTTTGTTACTTTTTTTCTGACTTTTAATTAATTATTACACATAACAAATCGGTTGAACGTTTTGAAGCATATAATAGGGTAAATGTTATGTTTATTTTTTTCCTTCTCAAGTGACAAAGCAAGTTGTTTACATGCTTAATATGTTTACGAAGATAATAA
This sequence comes from Hypolimnas misippus, assembly GCA_037950945.1. Classification (NCBI taxonomy): domain Eukaryota; kingdom Metazoa; phylum Arthropoda; class Insecta; order Lepidoptera; family Nymphalidae; genus Hypolimnas; species Hypolimnas misippus. Next base: position 8,526,116 of record JBBEEQ010000024.1, read on the forward strand.
ACACTTACTAGGTCGTCGTCATAGTCGGCGAAAAATATTATTGCAAATACAAATAAAGCAAAAACCGTATATGTTGCAATATTTTTATTTATTTGATATTTTTGGAAATTAAAATAGTACATATTAAATATAACTATTAAACATTATAACGGCTACTCGGTCATAAGATAAGGAACATAACTTAACCATTTGTACACATGTCCATTCGTACATTCTAGTAAATGACATTTTTGCATTAATCGTTAATTAGTGCTTTTTATTTGTAGTAGATTACATCGAGTTACAAATTTCATCAATGACTATTTTTCTCTTTTTAATTTATGGAAGTAAGAGTTTTATTAGGTAGATAAGTTTCTACTTTATCTATTTAAAGCATTTGATTAAAAGCTGACACAACTTGTTCTAAAATTAAAGATCATTTTTATCTTTAATTGATATATAATGATTATAATTGTTATTTGAATTATGTACGTCGCCGCGTTAATTGTTGACCGATCGTATCCGCATATCGTGTGCGTTTATTGCCATCGACAATAATAAATATCTAGAATCAAATTCAAATTTTTATGGGATTATAGTTCCAAATTACATAGTTAAAATTGTACACTGTCAGATTTATATATATATATTATAGTGGTAGTTGATATCGTAATCCTAGTCATATACGCCAGTTGTGAATGTTCGGAAAACGTTTTGTTTTCGAGTAGCAGGTCAACGACCGCATGGCCGGTCACTGCCCGCGTTGCGACCAATTATGGGCCACTCGCACAGCGCACAATGGATCGATGGCAGCGCAAAATTGGGCCAGCGACCCGAGCGCCTCTTACCCCGCGCTCCTCTCCTTCCGCCACTTCTCGCAGCCTCCGCTAACCGCCTAAGCCCGGACTGTAGTAATCTGTATCACCTAACTATTATTTGTACTCATTAATTTGGCCACTTCCATAAATCAACATACAATTTTAATATTATTATTGTTAAATCGGTCGTATTGAGTAGGCAATAAGGACAAAACTATATTTAAAGAGGTTCTTAAAAATGTATTCAATAGTAGTACCGGCTGCACTTGCTGCATAGACGTAATAATTAAATTAGATCGGTGCACCCCTAGTCACAAGGAGCGCGCGCGCATTGAGGTAGGCCGTGACGCATAGCTGACGTCACCGGGCGTAGAGCCGGTCGTCGCCCCGAGCTGCCCGTGTCCTAGCTCCCGGGCGACGAGGAGCACGAGGGGCGAGGGGGGGCCGAACACGGCTGTTGTGCAATCGAACGGTCGTCGACCCGGGGTGAACGGCCTCGTGCTGCGACGCCCGCCGGGATGCGCCCGGCCTATATCCGGCGCACCGGTGCAGTGGCAGCGGCGCATTCTAGAGCGGCGTGGACCGTTAGGAGCGCGAACGGGCTGAGGCGGCGCGCGGGGGCCGAGGCACTCTCACTTTCTCGGGTGGGTCGGCGGCCGGCAAGTAGGTCGCGCGGGTAACTGTGCGCCGTACGCCGCAGCGCCCGCACAGTCCGCTGTCGACCACCATCCGTGTCGGTGCAGCGCAACATTCGCAAACCTTAAACACGAGGCGCATTTGCGTACGATAGAGTTGTTAGTGAGTAGGGCACGCGACGGTGCTAGTGTCGAGTGAGTGGTATTTGCTTGCTAGTGAATGGTGCTCGGTATGGCTTGCGGCGCGGAGCTGCGCGAGCGGCACTCGGTGTTGGTGAGCATGCTGGAGGCCCGCCGAGAGTCCAGCGATTCCGGCTGCTCTAGCGACGAGAGTTCGGACCCCGAACGTGACTCTAACTGTAGCTGTAATCCTCAGGGCTTCTTCCGTCGCTCTATACAACAGAAGATCCAATACAGGCCCTGCACCAAAAATCAGCAGTGCTCCATCTTAAGAATAAACAGAAATCGGTGCCAATATTGCCGATTGAAAAAATGCATCGCCGTTGGAATGAGCAGAGATGGTGAGTTCTGCACATTTTTATAAACAATAAGTTTAAAAATAATGAGAGAATATTAATATAATATTAAAATAATTTTAATGACTCCTTGAGGCGTGTAAATGAGTTGAGTATTACAAAATATATCTCATTATTGTTAGCTCCTGTTTTATATAAAAAAAGCTTAGTATTTTCTTGTGTCATAGACAAACTTTTTGCAAGTGCATATAAATAAAAATATTAAATGAAAATGCAAAATATAAATTGAATCATATATCTTTTTATGTAAAGGCAACGATTAATGCATTCAATCACGTTACGACTTCAATATTTATGTGCAATTAGCATAGTTCGATGTTATCCCCTGTCGTTCGTTTTGTAATCTGCACGCGCCAAGTGGGTCGCGCTCGCGAGTGGCGGGCACGAGCACGTTCGCGACTCCGCGATCAGATCCTATTTCGCGTTGCCGCAAGCGGGGCAGAGGGGCGCGCGCGCGGGGTCCGGAGGACGTGTGCGGTGTGGGAGGTCGGTTATGCAAGCGCGGGTGAGCGCACGCTAAGCGGGTCGACGCCCGACGGCCGCAGGCCGCTCCGCTCCGCTCGTTGCGACATTTACATCGCTAACGCTTGCCACTTCGAGCCTAAACGCACGCCGCGCGGTGAAAGCGGAGAAAGGTGCATTTCGTAAGCGCGAAAGTGAAATTTGTTTTCACTTTCGTAATGCGGTTCATCGTCCTCGAAGAAGTTTCTCCCAGATAAATCACCTACGTAATAGTGCTAGAATTCATTATTTTATTATCAATTCGCAAATTGATGTCACATTAGGTTTAGTTACAAACTTATAGGGACAAACAGTTTAACGGATTCCATTTGATCATTTAAATTTTATTTAATTAAATTTGATACGTCAATAATTTCAATGTAAACAATTTCTGCTCTAAATTAATTAGATAACAATTTATAATTTTTAGCTGATTAATCAAAGCTCTATAAATATTAATTACTGTTTACAATTTTTGTATTAAATTATAATTCTGTTGGATAATATAATATAAAAATAAAGTGTACATAATTATTAAGAATATCATTTTTCATAAAAATCCTTTGTTCTATTTCATCATCTCATTATTATCCACAAAAAGATTTAATGAATTTTAAATTGAATAAAATGGTTCTTAACAACATCGAAATGTCAAATATGTAGTTCTGCCACTCGATAGTAGATGGCGCCACTCACTTCAAACGCCTGTTGTGGTACATGTAGCACTACCATTCACATTCAAGGTTTAATGAACTCATAAATTGTTTATTTCCTAAACACAATTAATACATTCTTTTTATTAAAAATTATTTTCAATAAAATTTAATTCTTTTTTTATATGTAAATATTTTTATAGTAAATAAAATGTAAACCCAAATCGGAAATTCACTATATCAAATAATTTTATAAAGTACTTCTATTTCTATTGATTAAAACAAAAATATTTACACTTTAGATATGTTTAGTTCTATTAGTTTTCGTTTGAAAGTGTGCAACTATAATTCAGCATATTTAATAAAAAAAAATATATTAAACAATATTCAGAAATTTCTAAATATCATAATCAATATGTATTATAATAATAAAATTATGTACTTTTTAGGTAAAAATCGCAAAATATTGATTACAGTTATTAATACTAGTCTATAATAAAGTAGGTTATAATAAACCAAATTTAGCTATATAACAGCTTAACGATGATAGAATTCGAGATCGAGATTGTAGAATTAGAAGTATCGGTGAGGAGTGAGGACGCGCGGAGAGGCACATGCGGGGGCAGGGGCCTGCGCGGAGTTTATTGACGGCGCCCCCTCCCGCCTCCCACCGCGCGCCCTCCCTCCTCAAGTTCAAGGTTGGCGCGGCGCGCGCCGCGGCGCAGTGCGAGGGAGTCCGGCCCGCGCATCGGTCGTCAGCCCTCTTTACTATCGCTATGTCAGTGCGTCGCTCCGCAGTTCGCCACGAGAACTCGAGGCTCGCTCACAGTGGTCGCTCCGTCGCGAACCGCTGACTACATTGCGGTGAACAAATATAACAACAAAACATTGGATTACTACTGCACATTCGGATTACAGTGCTTGTGCTCGTTATTATTTTCGTGCTATGTGACACTTGATTTGAATTAATCGTAAACAATTATAGTTACCAAACTTATTTATTAGTGGCCTTTGGCTGTGAATTAGTTAGTTATTAGTGAAAAACAATTATGGTCTCAGACATGGGTGAAGATTTACCGATACTGAAAGGGATCCTAAACGGAGTTGTGAAATATCATAATGCTCGTACGTATTTGTTTACTTTTTTTTTTGTTAAGAAGCAAAATATCATTTTATGTACTCATTTTTCAGTAATTTGTTTTATTTTTAAAAAATGTACATAGATTGTATTGTGTTTGAGTTTATTAAGATTTGTTTGATGAAAATTTTTGGAAACCTAACCTGGTGATTCAATTGCTGATGTAATACATATTTAATTAACAGTCATTAGTGTTTATAGTAGCAAGTTTTTACGTGTCATTATCAAATATAATTAATTTCTGTAAAAATATATTCTTAAAGCTCCTATCCAACAGTAAAACAATAATTTGACCAACGTAATATATACTGTCATTATTTGAACTATAAAAATACAAAAGAAGAGTATTTGCATCAACGATTGCGAACAATAGGTCATGCATCTGGCGTGGCATACTTAGCGCAGGGAAAGTCGGGAGAAATGGCGAGAGGGCGCTCTCCGCTTTCGTTTTCAATCGTGCGCCGAGCGCGCAAACACTTTCACCGGCGCGCGGGCATGAAGGCCATAAGCGGCGAGTCCGCCCCCGACGCATACTACCTTTCGATCCGCAGTATGTCTAGCACGAGAAAGTTGTAACACTTTTTCACATGACCTCGCGGTTCGCGCATTGTCATTCGTTTTCAAACTAGTTCACTAAATCGTAAGAGGTTAGTTAAGTCCGGCATTTTTAAGTCGAGGGTTAGTTGCAACAACGGGCGATGAACTTTACCCTCTTTCGTCAGCTGCGCATGCACATGGCTCTATGTGCACCCGTATTTACGGGCATATACTGACAGCTGCGGACCAACTGAATGTGTTGACGCGTACCCTAGCCGTGACCTTGCTTAACAATTTCGTAGTTGTATTGCGGCAATATTTTGATTTTTATTGAAGTATTAAATCGAATTTTCTTTTGTTACAGCTGTACGATTTGGGCGCGTACCGAAGCGCGAAAAAGCGCGTATTTTAGCGGCGATGCAACAATCTTCGTCGTCCCGGGCGCAAGAACAAGCAGCGGCCGCGGAATTGGACGACGCCCCGCGGCTGCTGGCGCGAGTGGTGCGCGCTCATCTTGACACCTGCGAGTTCACCCGCGACCGCGTGGCCGCAATGCGTGCCCGCGCGCGGGACTGTCCCACCTACTCTCAACCCACTTTGGTGAGTTTAATAATCAGCATTCATTGTTTTCCAAATAAACATTAAATACTTTTTCAAAATGTGTATATTATAGACAAATTCTAATTACATTCTTTTTTGTCGTAGGCTTGCCCGCTGAATCCAGCGCCAGAGCTGCAGTCTGAGAAAGAATTTTCTCAGCGATTTGCCCACGTTATCCGCGGTGTGATTGACTTTGCCGGCCTCATACCTGGATTCCAGTTACTCACCCAAGATGACAAGTTTACTTTGTTAAAGAGTGGACTCTTTGATGCTCTATTTGTGCGGCTTATTTGTATGTTTGATGCTCCGCTCAATAGTATAATATGCTTAAATGGTCAACTTATGAAACGGGACTCGATTCAAAGTGGAGCCAATGCTCGTTTCCTGGTGGACTCTACATTTAAATTTGCTGAACGTATGAATTCCATGAATTTGACAGACGCCGAAATCGGGCTGTTCTGCGCTATAGTTCTAATTACACCGGACCGACCAGGTCTTCGCAATATCGAATTAGTAGAGAGAATGCACGCAAGATTGAAAGCGTGTCTTCAAACGGTCGTTACTCAAAATAGACCAGATAGACCCGGCTTCCTTCGGGAACTAATGGATACTCTACCAGACTTACGTACATTAAGTACACTTCATACCGAGAAACTGGTCGTATTCCGTACAGAACATAAGGAGTTATTACGGCAACAAATGTGGGGAGATGAAGAAGGATCTTGGGCAGATTCAGTTGTTGACGAATCAGCTCGCAGTCCCATCGGATCTGTATCTAGCAGTGAATCTGGTGAAGTAGTAGGCGACTGTGGTACTCCTTTATTGGCCGCAACTCTAGCTGGACGCCAAAGGCTCGATTCCCGTGGCTCTGTCGATGAGGAAGCTCTCGGTGTTGCCCACCTAGCGCACAACGGCCTTACGGTTACACCTGTGCGGCCCCCTCCGCGTTACCGAAAACTGGATTCCCCTACTGACTCTGGAATCGAATCGGGCAACGAGAAACATGAAAGAATTGTTGGCCCCGGTTCTGGCTGTTCGAGCCCTCGGTCATCCCTCGAGGAACATTCGGAAGATAGACGGCCACCTGCACTCGCTGACGACATGCCAGTTTTAAAGCGAGCTTTAGAGGCGCCACCTATTCGCCCATTTGACGCACCACGTCCGCGTTCGCTCATGGAAGAGGCATATAATCGCCATAAAAAATTCCGTGCTATGCGTCGAGAAACAGGCGAAGCCGAAGCGCGGCCGATGCAACTCACGCCGTCGCCGCAACCTCCTCAACATCCACACCCCGCGAGTCCCGCCCATCCAGCGCACTCGCCGCGGCCGCTGCGCGCTTCTCTTTCGTCTACACACTCGGTGTTGGCTAAGAGCCTTATGGAAGGTCCACGCATGACTCCGGAGCAATTGAAGCGAACCGACATTATTCAGCAGTACATGCGACGCGGCGAGGTGGCCACGGGCGGTGGCGCCGGCGCAGGCGCGAGTGAGGGTTGTCCTCTGCGCGCTGGTGGATTGCTTACGTGCTATCGTGGAGCGTCTCCAAAGCCCGAGCCAGTGTTGGAACTGCAGGTTGACGTGGCGGACGCGCCGCTTAACCTCTCCAAGAAGTCGCCTTCGCCCCCGAGATCCTACATGCCACGCATGCTGGAAGCGTGAGGCCGGCCTGCGGAGCCACACGTCTCCGCTACCCCACCCCGACCTACTTTAAATTGAATAAACTATGTAGTTAATAATCGTTCGCAAATCGGTTTAATATATTATATGTGATAATTCGTTTAAGACGCGTGCGTGTGTGGCCGGTGCCGGACGAGGAGAGCGCAATAGACTGAAAAATAATTTAAGACTATATAAGTAATTATTTATAATGCAATGCAGCACCGGTCGCGTCGTGTTTGTGTGTGTATTGTATGTGCGTATGTGAGCGTGCTCAGTCATTTGTTTGTTAATATAATGACAGGTTGTCGAATTAAAATAAAACAAACTTGTAAAAATTATGTTTCGACTTTATTTTCTTCATTCCCAACTAGAACTGATACTGAATTAAATATATACATATACTAAGTATAACACTTAAAGTATATAATAATTTATGAAAATAGTAATTTACACATTTATTACCATTAAATATGAAAAAAACATTTTTATTAATACTTTAATTCTCAAACATTCACTTTTGGAACAATTTCATCAGAATTAATAATTACAACAACATTATGAAAGTTACAGGATACTTTAGAAATACACAATATATTAAAATGTACATAAATACACTTTTTTTCTGAAATCAACAATAATAAATAAAAAAAAACTAAGTAAAGATTTGACGATCATTAAAAATGTAAATTATTTTATTATCACAAGCATCAACTCGTAATCTACAACCGTTATACGAGCTGTTAAAACAGTTCATTGGCCGGCCTAGGCCTCGAGCGCTCTTCCGTCCCAATAGCTGCCGCCTGCGGTGACCCTACGAGCTTCCGTCTTCCGCACGCCACGCGACACCAATGCCGTCTCAATCACAACACTTCCTCAATCGCTAATCAGATATTTAAATTATCAGATTTATAGCCAAATATCCAAAATCTAGTTAATTTTATGAAGCGTTGCCTCTTAGATGGAACGCGATAAACGGTTATACCCGGATATCTAATAATAAGTACAAATTCAGCAATGTTTGATTATTTGGCATAATATATCGTATGAGAAACTTTCAAACTTTACAAACTCAAAAATAAGGAGACTAGCTTTATTTATTGTATATTTTACTTGGTACAACAAACATTTTTCTATATACAGTTATACGTATTCAAACACGAGTAGATGCTCTTTGGGTGACTTGAAAGTACTTAAGTTATTTTTAATTTTTATAAAATTAATATTTTATTAAGTTATAAACATTTTATAATTAATAACCCTCATGTACGAGTACAACTCTCACTTGACTGATTTTTATTACTTGTTGTTCTAGCCGCAATAGAAATACATATTCTGTAAAAAATGTAACTCTCTATCTAACACGATTCATGTGAAACAGTCCACTGCCAGACTCACGAACAGTAGAGGCTTAGTAAAAAGCTTCCGTTTCCGTTTGAACCCTAAGAATTATCTGTTTGAAGAATTATTACATTTGGCATTCCCTTCCATAACATCTGCGTCTATTAAATATTTTCAAAAATTAAATTCATACCTATGTATATACACATTGTACATTAATACATTATTACATACAATACGGCTTGATCTATGGGTTTTAGTTAGTTTTTATTGACAATTATCATGTGGTATTTACTTTTAGGAAATATCAAAGATTAGTGTTTGATTGATATAATATTGATCAAGCTATTTAGATCAGAGAGTACTCTTACAATCTTTTCATATTGTTTGCAACATAGGCCAAAATCTAGAAGCATTTAGGTAACAAGATAAAGATGAAAAAAAAACCTGACAATCTTTTCCAACCCCAAAACGATACTTCTGCTCTGAGTTGAGGAGGAGTTGTGTACTCTGCCGATTTCTGAGTATGCTGTGACATCAGTCTAATCTTAACATAATTAATTAATCTTAACGTTAAAAATCATAACATGCACTTTGCACAAATCCGATTCTACTATATCGTTTAAAAATGATATAAGGATAAGAATATTATTATACCCTGGGTTTATTTATCAGTATAATTATACCGGTTGTAGTTTTTTTCTAAGTATAAACATATGTTTGTTAAATTTACTTGTCTACAACAAGGAGATCAACGTTATAATATAAAATGAGAATATCGAATTTTTGAGGTATATAAATAAAATAGTCTAGGTACTTCCGAGTTGTCACTATCTTCCGTAAGACATAATGTTTAATTTTCTTTAAAATTAAATCTATATCGGATCATATAATTAAATTCACTATTGTGCAACGTGTACTGGAATGGTATTTGTTAGTGGCTATTGACCGATGGTTGAGCGCATGTCGCCGGGGGCGGTGCATCGCGCAGTGCGCGGCGGCGGCGCGGCCGTGCACTTGACTCCTGCGAGCGGTGCATCGCCCGCCTGCAGCCGCTCACACCACGACCCGACCCGGGGCAGCCTCCGCACCACCCACGTAATCCTTCGAAAAGGTCATCCCGCAATAATGTCGTGAAAGCATACCTTCTATTACCTACGATCCATCTCTACTTTTATGAAGCATAAAATATCGTCGACTTATTTTAGATTTTTTCTTGACAGAAAACAGGAATTGTTTTTGAGTAATATTCGTGTGTGTGTTTTTTTTAAATAAGTATTTCAATAAAATTGTTGTCTTAAATAAACCTTCCTTTTCAGTTTCGCCGAAGTCAAGTAAAAATATTGATACTTTTACTTGAAACTTTGATATAAGTTACTGCTTAATTAATAAAATTGGTTAATAATCTTTTAATAAAAGAAGAAGCTACGAAATAAAAGTACATACCTACTCTGTTAATATAATAGTCGATGTGTGAGACCTTCGGGCGACATACGGAAAACCCCGAATGGTTGCCCGCGACCTTGTACGGCGAGGTCGCGCCCGGGCGACGGCTCACGCGGAAACAGGATACCTTATTAACGTTATTAATACTTATAATCATATCAATTTGACTCATTTAACATTGTTCTTTTATAATTGAACCGCAGACTGACGAGACGAACACAATTTAGATATTTTTCTCGTTAATTATATTTACAGATTTATTGTGCAATTTACTGAATCTTAACTTTTTTATTCCGTATATACTTTTTTTTGTTTATTAACATATATGATAGCATATTCCAAAAAAATAGTAAAAAACACCGTTGAATGAATACTTTTAATTTATTTAAAATATATCAGTAGAACCGGACTTAAAACAATATTCTTCTTACCTGTTACATATTAATTCAATCATGATATTATAATTATTATTGCTTGTTCAAATAAAATATAATAAGACCCAATATTCTCATATTATATTCAAGCCTAAAAGTTGCCAAGGTCACGAGCGGGCCCGAACATGACAATTTATTAACCCAAACCATACCTAACAAAAAATAATATAAACGAATAAAGCCAGTGCCAGTGTCCTTATTTTGCATCTACCTCTTAGTTATCGAAACCAAAGCATTAATTGTGTGTATGATTAAAAGCCTATTGCTGGGTCACCGATTACTCCCTGCCCTCAATTTAATACTTGAGGGATATTAAATTTTGCAAAAGGTGGTAGGCATTAAGGGAGTTGAGGGGTGTGAGAAGGCGTGGGCGGGGTGGTGTTGGGGGTGCGGGGGCGGCGGGCGCGGGGCGCGGGCGGTCGGCTCCAAGGTCGCAGAGTCACAGCCGGGCAAGGTCGCCATGCCCGCGCGTGCCCGCTCGCCCCCCACCGCTCCCCTCACACCCGATCACACCCTAGATTTGCGTGGGACGCGACCTTTATCCACGCTCCGGAGAAGTAATTGTATACATACATAAATACTTACTTAATGTTTTTTTTCAGGATTACGTAACTCACCGTCCAAGGTTATCGGTTTCTGGAAAATGTGTGAATAGTCTAATTGTTGAATAATATGTTATTGAAGTATCGAAGTGCTTACGTATCACCATATCTTTATTTAAATAGGAAATAGCTATCATTTAGTTTTTAGCTTTAAATAGAAATTGACAAGGATACAATATTGTGTTTTTAAGTGAATTCATCACTATCATAGTATTGGCAGAAATATAAATTAAGTAATTGTTTACGTATTTGTCGGTCGTAACTCGGGAATGTGAAATAAATATACGTACGTAATAAATGTCTATCAAGTTTTATGAATACCTATTTTCCATTTTGGTAATATGGTCAAGGAAATCTCTTGTTTCTGTGTTTAGGTATTATAACATATAGTGTAGTCGTTCGAAAAGCAGGACTTTCTCTTTAATAGAATAGAGGCCTTTCACTAAAAGATTTTACTAACAAAATTTATCAATTTAAAGAAAAACACTAACTTGAATCTTTCTTTATACCGATCAAAGAGTAAATTACACACGTTTAATAATTTTACCATATTACTAAATAAATTAACTGCAGCTTGTGGTTTTACCGCCGTTACGGTCTTATTAAATTGGTTTATGGTTACTGTTCAGCTTCCACAAGTTGTAACGTGATGTTTAATAGCCCACCTCAATAAACATTATTTTTTAATTCCTGAGTTGGTTCCTGAGGCTCACGAGCACAAAAACTGGTCAAGTGCGAGTAGGACTCGCGCACCGAGGGTTCCGTACAAACTTATAGAAATCTATATAAGACTAACCCATCTACGCCATTTGTGGTCTTTATCATCAGTTCCAACATAAGTTACTATCAAAAATACCTAAATCGGTATAGGCTTGCCTATAATATTTGAGGAGTTCCCTCAATTTCTCCAGGATCCCATCATCTGATCCTGACCTGAAGACAATGTGACCACCTTGGATGATACCTTTTCAAACAAAAAAAAAAATTTTGAAAATCGGTACACAAATGGTGGCGTAATCGGCGAACAAACATAAAAAAAATTAAATACAAGGTCGAATTGAAAACACTCCTTTTTTAGAAGTCGCTTAAATATAATCAAATATTATGTAAATATGGATCACGTCCCAAAAACTATTTTGAAACTACTTAGGAGCACCTTAATTTAAAACACAATCATGGATGCAATCCATGGAAACACAAAATTTTATTTTAAGTACTAATACACCTTATACTTTCAAAAAAGCAAAGTTATAGCGCGATTCAGGATACACCCAGCGCCATCTCTTGACAATTTCAATGAACTAACTTGTTGACTTGGACATTAACAACATAATTATATTATATTTTAATCTCGTTTTATTTTTATTTATATTCTACTACACTCCACTACCCCTGCACTACTTTCGTAAAATATTTAGATTTACATTATCAATCAAAATATCAAAATATATATTAGTGTTGCCAAGACGAAAATAATTAGTCCTTAATTCGAACAAAACTAATTGTTTATTCATAAATAACTAATTATATTACTAATAACCAGAAGACTTATATGTGTAGATAAATAAGTAAATTAAATAACTCGATCTGTTTGAATTTAATTTCAAAATTTTCGTACTAAGTCAATACGAGTACTTAAATCAAATCGCGTGAAGCTCTTATATTGAATGTTAATTACGTAATGACGTTATAAATCGACGATAAAACTTTTAAATGAAAAGTTTATTTTATAATTTTTAGCGCGTTTAAATAATAATTAAAATAAAATTTTTTATTAATAGATGCAGAATTATATCACAGTTAATGTCATAATGTTGTAATAGATGGCATTAGCTGTACGCTGAATCGCGCTATCATTTTGTTAGCTGCAATATATAGATTGCATTGCGTTGTTGATAAAGATTTGCTGCTTTTTAATGTTTTCGTATTGATACAAATTTCTTCTCAGTGTTTGTAAAATTGTTTTTTTGACCATGGTCAACTTCTATGTTAATTTGTTACAAGTACATATAATTTTAATTCTAAGATTAATATATTTTCCGCTTGATCAATTTACAACTTTATACATTAACGCGCTTGATACATTTACGCGTTCCCGAGAAAAAGGTTGAAAGACAGACGTACAGACTGACAGACACACGAACAGAAATTTACAGTTTTCGGATTTTTTCCTTTATGTATACTAAAGGACCTTGCTCCTGGCCAAATTTCATAATGCTTGGTCAATGGGAAGTACCCTATAGGTTTTGATTCCCTTGCGAAAACGTTAAAAACGCTTTCATACTTAAAATATGTGATATAAATGACCGTATCTTTTGATTGCGTTAATTTAGAAGTTTGATTTTTTCACAGCTGTTAGTAATTACAACTCTGAGTACTTGACATTGATAAAAATTTGTTACCTTCACGCGTTTCTGAGAAAAAGGTTGAAAGACAAACTTACAAACAGACAAACATACATACAAAAATTTACAGTTTTCAGATTTTTTCCTTTATTTGTACCATAAGATCTTACTTCTTGCCAAATTTCATCGTGCTAGGTCAATGGAAAGTACCCTATAGGTTTTGATTCCCTTGCGAAAACGCTAAAATGGTCAAAATATACGACATATTTTCCATTATCTTTTGATTGCGTTGACTTAGAACTTTAATATTTTCACGGCCGCATGTCATCGTAGACTTGAGTAGATGATATTAATTTCAACATGATACGTCTATGCATTTCTGAGAAAAAAGGGTTGACATCCCGACAGACAGACAGACAGACAGACAGACAGACAGACAGACAGACAGACAGACAGACAGACAGACAGACGGACAACAAAGTGATCCTATAAGGGTTCCGTTTTTCCTTTTAAGGTACGGAACCCTAAAAAGGGTACAGTTTTGTGTAGATATTCAGTTAAAATATTAATTTTAGTCGTGATAGTCGTGAACATAAAAATGTTAGAAAGCTGGTTTTAAAAAAATAAGAGTAATTCATATATAAACAATATAAAAATATAAACATCAAAAGTTTTTACAACAGTTTAAAAACGTGTTTTTAGGTAGCTGGATTTGAAAAATTACGAAATACAGATCAACGAAGAAACCCAATCACATCTAAAATTTACAGATGATCTGATTATGTTATCCCCTTCCATGGAGCATTTTCAGTAACTGCTTATAGAAATGTAGAGAGAAAGTTAGAAGGTAGGACTAACGAACCCAGACAAAACTAAAGTTATGGAAGCAAGAATCACCTATCTACATCAACAACACAATGATTGAATAGGTAAGTGAGTACGTTTTTGTGGGGTAAATCTATTTGCTGGCGGAGCTTACTTCAAAATAAATGTAAAGAGTATTGCTGTTAAAAGAAAACTTTTTAAGACATACGTCTTAGCCGTTCTCACTTACGGTGTGTACGGTGTGTTACGATGGACAGATGAATACGATGGACTGATAAGCAATAATGTGTCAATTCACTCAAAAGTCGAATTCGGAGATATTGATGTATTTTAATACTGCATTATCTATTTAACAGTATTCAAAGAATATTCAAGCCATATAAACCAAATAAGTACGGAAAAAGTTTGATAATTGATTGTTTCGAATTTGAGATGCGTTCCATATTTTGCTGTTTATACAATAATCTCAAATATTTGAAGAACATTTTATTACATAATATTTTAAATATATCAATCTGCTTTTAATTCATTATACTTTTTATCAAAACAGCATAATAAAGATGGATATATACTTCTTAAAACAAATGTATTAAGCATAGGCATGACATCTTTAGACGCCATTTTCTCAAAATCAAGTCCGTGTGGATTGACACAGTATTGCTTATCAGCGTCCAGATATGCTAGGGGAGAATCATATACATATAACAACCATAACCATAATTTTACCACGTTAAAAACGTTACAATCACAGTCAGAAAACTAAAATGAAGGAAGTGGATAGAGCACACAATCAGAGAGAAAGACAAGTAAATTAAATCAATAATTTACTGGTGTTCTAATGGAAAAACAAAAAGGCGAGGATATTATTTCAGTAGAGGGCAGTTTATAGACCAGGTTATCTAGAAACAGAAATATATGGAGACAGTTGTGGGAGACTTTTACCAACAGGCAGACAGATCAAAGTTTCCAAACAAATTGAGAAAAACAAATGAAAATTATAGGTCACTTATCTGAATAAAAGCTATTATAATTATAATAATTACTCTTCTGAAAATTTTCTAAAAAATCAATATATTAGACGTCAGTATTTCCTTACAATTTTTTATACTAATAGCTGACCACAAGCAGGCAGGACACCTGATGCTAAGTAAGCACCGCTGACATGGACATTTGCAGCATCAGCGGAGCCACAAATGAATAAGGGCAAAAATAGGAATAAAAATAAAAGAATAAGGGGCGAATGGAGGAGTTAATCTTTCACTTCTTATCACCGGTTTCTTTTCACCATATGAAAAGTAGCTATCTTAGAGTGAGGTATTGTCTAGGCCAGACCGTATACGAGCTGTAATTTATAGACTACAGCTTCAGCTAGGCTTTATCTTTGTGACAAATATATACATTTGTAATTTTTAAATTGGTACCTAATTAAAAAGAAACAATACTATTTCCTTTCGATTTATTTTAACGGTTCATGGTAATATTTTTTAAATTGAATAAAATTAGTATAAGCGAAAAAACAAAAAGAAGAAAAGCGGTAGAGCTTCGTGAACAATTTACAGAATAGATTTCGTCCACAAATAATTGAGGTCATTCGAGTTACTCATCAAATTGGCATCGGTTGCATAGATATGTTACGTCGCACTGCACAAACACCAGCGAGTTACAATGTAGAACATACATATTGTAATCTATAATCATTATTCTCTAATCTCTTTGCGATGAAAATATAATATAATAATAATATTATTGATAGATTTTTGTATAAACATAGACAGGGCTATCTATTTTTATACCAAAATTCATCAAAATTGGTTTTGCCTAACAGACAGACATAGACATTTTGAGAGACCTTTGTTGTTTGTCTCTACTAAAAATACATTAGAAATAATGATTATTTTTTATTGTATTTATCGTCACTATTTTGGCAATAATGGCTTAAACATAAAAAATATATGCTGTTGTTGGCTTTTTTGTAAGACTATTTAAAATATACATTTCCACTGTTAATTATACACGTGTAACTTAAACGATTTTTGAACCGCACGCTCGCTGAGGGTGGAAATTTTTTCCTATTTACTTTGACACTTATCGTTATATTTTAGGCAATTCATACAATATCTTTATAAAGTTTAGCCTATGTGTTATACTAATGTATAAGCTATATTAGTGTAAAGTTTCATTAAAATGTATTTTTTAGTTTTTGCGTGAAAGAGTCACAAACATCCATTACTCCATAAATATTTACAAACTTTCGCGTTTGTAAATTAGTTAAAGTGTTTATTTTAGAGCATTTAAACAAAAGCTTAATTTCAAAATTATTTATTACTATTAATTAATTAAATTATTTTATAGTTTTCGCTGTTTATGTTTCGAAATCTATTTATTTAAATGATGAATGATACATTTGTTGCACAGATGATTTCCTATTAAATAACTACATTCTAGTTTTTCAATGAGGAAGCCTTCTAGTTACTTAACCCTACATAAAGTCACTTATACTCGACTATCCAAGTTGTGTCAGAGTTTAAGAAAGGGTGTTATTATTAACATGGACTTGAAGAAACTACGTATCCATGTTATTGACCATTCGAGAATTTCCTCATCAAGAGTGTACCTTTAATGCAGCAGCTCTGTCATGGTGGTATTTAGAACGGGCTATCATAATTTAATTAATTAAGGTCGTGTATAGTGTCTGTGCTGTTGTCCGCTACAGAGTTTCCTCGTCTGGAGCCGATCGTGGTATCATAAAAATATATTATAAACATATGATAAGAGGAAGTAGTTCTACTATAGCTTTTAAGAAATTACCCAACTAAACAAACATGGCAAGATAAATAAAAGCTTCTTATAAAAATAGGGCACAATAAAGCGATACACACGACTTAGTCTTCTCGTAGTAACGACAGGTTTTAACGCTTATCTGTTACATAAAACATATATTGTTTATCTGAACATATCATTCGTGGACGATTTGTCCTCGAACTCCAAATCTATAACGTTACTCGTGTCGCTAATGATTGCGTAAATGCTTAATGTAAGTTAACCTTGAATAACTTTTGTTAAAATATTGTTTAAATTACGTGTTTTGGTCATGATTGTTTTCACAGCGGCAATACTATCAGGAAATGTGTGCGTAGTACTTTGTATATCTAAACTAAAGTAATATTATAAAGATATATGTTTAATTATTATTTGTCTTCCTAGATAGAGTATAATTTTGCAATTACTGATTATTTTATGAATAAATGTTGATAAAGCTGTAACAGTTGAATCAGAATTCCATATGGATATTAAGAAAGTGGATCTCTATATTTTCTGTAATACTTATTTAATTAAAAAAAAATTAAAAACCCAACTGCACACAACTACCTGCAGTCAGCGGTACCGTATTAATATTAGTTCTTTCTTAAGGTCTGTTTAAGTCGTGTTTATGGTTGCTGCTCATATGAGTTGGAGTGTGATATAATATAGCCTATAACTTCGCTCAATAAACGGGCTATCCAAAGCAAAAAGAATTTTTCAAATCGAATTAGTAGTTTCAGAGATTACTCCAACATACAAACTTACAAATAATTTTTTCCTTTTTGTAATATTAGTATAGATAAGTGTGCGTACTCTTCCGTCCGCGAAATTTTCGGAAAAGGGGACAAAGTTTCTGCTTCACGTATTAATATATATAAATCATACTTACCGATTTATTTGCAAATCAATATTAATCGTTATCAAAGTAGCCTTATCATAATTGTCAAAATAATGTACATAAACATAAGTATTCTTAAGTATTTTTTTGTAAACTCCAACATTCTAAACGGTAATTTTATAATCACTTAAATATAGGCAACAAATGGGGTATTACAAATTAGCATATTTATAATACCCCATTTTTGCAACTAATGTTGTAATTTTTTTAAGCATGACCGTAATCAAACCCGTGATACTAAATATGAAATGAAAGTAAAACTATATTTGGTGATATTTCGTAAAAAAGTAAAATAATACAATGTTTTGTCAATTTTCTTATTAAAAAAATCATTATAATGTAAAAACTTTGGTAAGTATATAAAATAGTCCTTAGCTCCAAATTAGGGAATACGTTGACTGTATAAATTGTCCTTAACGTTCCCTAAGCCCAAAAGGCCTTGATGACAGGCTGTTCGAGTCAGAATCTAGGTTACCTCGCGCGAAGGGATCGAGGACAAGCGAAATTATGGCGAAGAATGGGTGGCCCAGATACAGGGATCGTGAATATTTATATTCAACATTGTCTTGAAACACAATTTAAGATAATAATTGGGTAGAATCTTATATATGTACATGATAAACCATGGCTGAAATATATTTACGCTTAAAATAAATATTCATAAAACACGCTGGGTTAATAAAGTTCAAACACAATTATATTATGAAATAAAACTGCAAAAAAGTTATTTCTATAACTGGCTAAATCAATTGTGGCGGACATTATTAACACGAAAGTCGAAACAACAATTTTTACCCTATTGACCTAGAAGGTAATGTTTTCCGCGTGGACGTATGCATGTATGTGTGTATGTATGGAAATGGAAATTATGTATGTTCCATTGTACCCTAAATGGCGGACCGATGTTAAATTATATATTGGATTCGTATTCTTCCCCGAAGTGACGCTATCTGAAAACGATGTACCTAATTCTCGCCTTAAAGGTCAAGTATAACTTTTATAAATTATATAAAATTTATATACATATATGTGAATGTATTGTACGAACACCTTCCCTTCTTCTTAAATTCATTTTGGCATGTAAAATTGTTTTCGTATCAGTATTCGTATATTACATCTTTAAGAGATTCCATAATCGACGGATCGCAATAAGAATTTTAAATAGTAGGCTAAATATTGTCAAACTCTCTCGCTTTCGAATGGAAGAACATCCTTAACTATCAGAATTTTTCATATTTTAAAAGCAAGAGTATTCGACATTTACTCGCAAAGTCATTGTAATAATATGAATATATGAATATATATAATAGCTGATACCCACTTCCCGCCTTCGTCTGCGCAGGATTAGTATTTCGAGTAGCTTATTCTTTTCTCTAAGGCTCTTTATACCAAAATTCATCAAAATTGAAGACGTAACAGATAAACAGAGTGACTCTGAGAGACCCGTGATCTAGATAAACATTTCCGCTAACATTATATACGTGTAACTCAAACGGTTTTTGTAGCGCACGCCAGAAAAACACTTGCTTGCCACTTATCGATATATTTTAGACAATTCACATGATATTTTTTTAGCCTATTGTGTTATTCTGTTATATACCTTATAGTATTGTAATGTTTTATTAAAATCCATTTTGTAGGTTTTGCGTGAAAGAGCCATACATACTTTCGCGTTTATACTATTTGTAAGGAGTAAGGATATTATGAAACGAAATATGTTATGACAAATTGTCACATATTTCCGTTACTCAGTATATAATAAGGGATTAAATTGTCAAAACTGTTTGTATACTGAGATAATATTCGACAATTTCACCGCTGGTTGAAGCGAATAGAAGTTACATTTACTTAAGCCCTTTATACGGTAGGATGGTGGAATAATGCTATTCTGGGGGGTTGTTACAAGGTCGCGGCAAGGACGCGAGGTCGCGACGTACCCCGCTATCTAGTCTACACCTTCTAATTAAGGATTAACGATGCTTGCGGGAATATCTATAGTTAGTTCCTCATTTTAATGTAATAAAAATAATTTGATTAAATGCAATTAAATGTTATTCCATTGATTAGGATAGTGAAATTGAGGCATATGTCATTTTTGTTATATACAATATTTAAAATACATCACTATTATACATTATACATATAATGTATATATAAGAATATAAGTTATATCTGTATATAAGTACCTTTAAATGTTTTTTTTTTTAAACAAGACCTCTTTGTTTCATGAAGGAATCAATATTGATTGTAGTATTACAACATTGAAGGACACATACATATCTAACGGGTAGGCTTTGTAAGGGCGCATTAACAATTAGGTCGGTGAGATTATTCGCCCTTGACCTACGTTAAACCCGCGCCTTTCACAATACTCGCGATCCAAATACAATAGATGCCAAGACAAGGGCGTGCCGAATTAGGAACATATTCTTAATTCGGTTTGTTTATATTCTTACAAAATACAATAAAAAAAAACTTCAAACTTTTTTTATCCAAAACCCAAGTTTCATATAATAACCCGTGTATAATAATTTATTTGTTTAGGTTGTCACATAATTATTAATAAAATGGTTTTAAAAAAAGGTACACATATTTTGTGGACGCATAAAATCAACATAATATATTGGAAGTAATTTTTAAATAAAGCGGTTCGTCGGGTGCGCATCAAGCAAACAATTATTTTTATTAGAAAAATGGTTGCTTGATGGTTTGAATTGAACGACACAATATATACTCGTAAGTCATGTAAGGTAATATGCGACCGTGAAAAAGGAATAGAACACAAACGCACTGAAAATAGCAGCTTGACTTTACCATGACCTTGCGCAAAAATACGATCGACGTCTCAGTTACTTGTTGTACAAAGCAAAATAACGTTTTCGCGAATTATTCCGGGAAGTACTGATAGAGGCGAGTAACGGGTTGGCGGCGATTATTCAGATATCACCGCGCACACCAGCGCGAGTTTTATATCTTCTTATATTTATTTTATTCGCAAAGGCGGATGCATGTGTGCGTATGTGTGACATTGAACTTCACTCTTCACGCGGCAGCGCACGAGTTGCGTAACCAATCCACATTGCTTCGGGTGCACACTAGCGAGCTGCGTCGACCATCGCCTCCATTTGCGAATTGGTAACAACGCTTCTTCTCAATATAAAAATAATACTATGTCATATATCTCATCGAGATTACTATCTAAAACGTACTCCTTTTATATAAAAATAGACTTAATATTAATATGTAGCGTATCACATGCTTTGTTATTATTTTTGCACCTTATTGTAACGACGAGCATTTATTTTTGTCCATTTTATATACGAAATTGAGAGCATTGGCTTAAATAGAAATATGTTTATAACATAACGACACGCGGCACTGTCTGGAATCTAAGTTTTGATATTACTTATTTATTATTAGTCAGTATTATTCGCAGACACGAAAATTATAAAAACGCAATAAAGTGTAGTACATAAATTAGAATGGAATAGTCTTATAAAAACTCTATAATTAAATAAAACGGTAAACGAATACCAGAATGCCTTGCTTAATATAGGCATCGTGTTAGCTATTTGTAGAGAGCTCTTGAACCTTTTATATAAGGGTCATATAATGAAATTAGAGATATTTTTAAACCATAGTCTGGCAGTTGACAACACCAATAGTCATCAATCCCTTTTATGATGGTGTGAAAAATTCGTCGCTCTAATTTTAAGTAGTTTGGTTTAATTAATCATTTATCAGAGCCTAATTATATTAATTTATACCGCTAGTTCAAGAGTTCTTGGAGTATATGCAGATATATGTATATTTTGTATGTGCGTGTGGGTTGGTCTAGTGTCTAGGCATGGTCACGTGTCGATTTTGATAGCGACATTGACATTGTACATAAAAATATTGCTACGACATACAAAACAATAATTTGGTAATGTTACCTGGAAAGTTATCTGAGAGTTTTAAAAATTTATGATCTTATATCTTAGATTTTCGAATTTCTACTTTGCCACACATATCTTTTCCGGACGCGCCGCTTTATTAGTAAGAAACCGGACAAGTGCGAACTGGACTCGGACATAAAGGGTATACCATCGTACAACATATGTCAAGCACTGTTTTTTTTTATATTTACATATTTAAACGAAACAAATTAGGTAGTGTAACAATATGTAAAATATAATTTTTAATAGAAATACACATTCTGTAAAATTTACAACACTCTACCTACTAAGGCTCACAGATGTGACGCTATAATAATGTAAATTACCATCATGACGACTCGCACTTGACTGGTTTTTATTATTTATTGTTATACCGGCGCTAGAAATACCAATTGTATGATAATTTTACCTCGCTACGGAAAACGGCTCACAAAAGAGATGCTATACGACTATAACTCTCGTGTGAGAGTACGACTCAATCTTGACAGGTTTTGTGAAAATTTCAACTATTTACCTATAACTGTTTATGAGATATAGCCCCATAACAGACGGACGTACAGACGACCAGTCTGATAGAAAGACGGACAGCTGTGCTTAGTAATATGGTCCCGTTGGCACTCTTCGCGTACGGAACTAAAAATAGAGCCCAAAAACTTTTTACACTTAACTCATTTTGTAAAATTAATTGTTTAGTCTACGAGCGCTGCAAATTTAAATTTAAAAGATTTAAATAAAAAAAACGTTTTAACATATTTTAAAAGGAATTTTCCCATATTTAACTTATAACAACTATTTTCTTCGAGAAATAAGTAGGGGAGAAGATATTGTCAACAAATTGTTTTTAGGCGCCATTTTTACAATAAGGCGGCGCCTCCAGAAAACATACAAGGTGGCAAAGTATAAATTCCGAAAGAGCGTGTCAAAATGTATAAGAACAATTTTCAAAACTCCTGGAAAACTTTCACAGTAACCCCTACTAATTGAGCACCAAATGACTACTAATACAACTTATTTTACTTTTACGTCACACTTTATATTATAAAGTGTAAATGACTCTTTTTTTTCTATTTTCTGCAATTTAAAAAAAATTTGAAGCACTTAAAAAAAACTGGTCAAGTGCGAGTAGGACTCGCACACCGAGGGTTCCGTACAAACTTATAGAAATCTATATAAGACTAACCCATCTACGCCATTTGTGGTCTTCATCATCAGTTCCAACATAAGTTACTATCAAAAATACCTAAATCGGTATACGCTTGCCTATAATATTTGAGGAGTTCCCTCAATTTCTTCAGGATCCCATCATCTGATCCTGACCTGAAGACAATGGGACCACCTTAGAAGTATACCTTTTCAAACAAAAAAAAAAAATTTTTGAAAATCGGTACACAAATGGCGGCGTAATCGGCTAACAAACATAAAAAAAAATTAAATACAAGGTCGAATTGAAAACACTCCTTTTTAGAAGTCGCTTAAATATAATCAAATATGTAAATATGGATCACGTCCCAAAAACTATTTTGAAACTACTTAGGAGCACTTTAATTTAAAACACGATCATAGATGCAATCCATGGAAACACAAAATTTTATTTTAAGTACTAATACACCTTATACTTTCAAAAAAAAAGTTATAGCGCGATTCAGGATACACCTAGCGTCATCTCTTGACAATTTCAATGAACTAACTTGTTGACTTTGACATTAACAACATAATTATATTATATTTTATTCTCGTTTTATTTTTATTTATATTCTACTACACTCCACTACCCCTGCACTACGTTCGTAAAATATTTAGATTTACATTATCAATCAAAATATCGAAATATATATTAGTGTTGCCAAGACGAAAATAATTAGTCCTTAATTCGAACAAAAGTAATTGTTTATTTATAAATAACTAATTATATTACTAATAACCAGAAGACTTATATGTGTAGATAAATAAGTAAATTAAATAACTCGATCTATTTGAATTTAATTTTAAAATTTTCGTACTAAGTCAATACGAGTACTTAAATCAAATCGCGTGAAGCTCTTATATTGAATGTTAATTACGTAATGACGTTAAAAATCGACGATAAAACTTTTAAATGAAAAGTTTATTTTATAATTTTTAGCGCGTTTAAATAATAATTAAAATAAAAAAATATATATTAATCGAGCAGAATTATATCACAGTTAATGTCATAATGTTGTAATAGATGGCATTAGCTGTACGCTGCATCGCGCTATCATTGTGTTAGCTGCGATATATAGATTGCATTGCGTTGTTTATAAAAGTTTGCTGCTTTTTAATGTTTTCGTATTGATACAAATTTCTTCTCAGTGTTTGTAAAATTGTTTTTTTGACCATGGTCAACTCTATGTTAATTTGTTACAAGTACATATAATTTTAATTCTAAGATTAATATATTTTCCGCTTGATCAATTTACAACTTGATACATTTACGCGTTCCTGAGAAAAAGGTTGAAAGACAGACGTACAGACTGACAGACACACGAACAGAAATTTACAGTTTTCGGATTTTTTCCTTTATGTATACTAAAGGACCTTGCTCCTGGCCAAATTTCATAATGCTTGGTCAATGGGAAGTACCCTATAGGTTTTGATTCCCTTGCGAAAACGTTAAAAACGCTAAAATACTTAAAATATGTGATATAAATGACCGTATCTTTTGATTGCGTTAACTTAGAAGTTTGATTTTTTCACAGCTCTTAGTAATTACAACTCTGAGTACTTGACGTTGATAAAAATTTGTTACCTTCACGCGTTTCTGAGAAAAAGGTTGAAAGACAAACTTACACACAGACAAACATACATACAAAAATTTACTGTTTTCAGATTTTTTCCTTCATTTGTACCATAAGATCTTACTTCTTGCCAAATTTTATCGTGCTAGGTCAATGGGAAGTACCCTATAGGTTTTGATTCCCTTGCGAAAACGCTAAAATGGTCAAAATATACGACATATTTTCCATTATCTTTTGATTGCGTTGACTTAGAACTTTAATATTTTCACGGCCGCATGTCATCGTAGACTTGAGTATATGATATTAATTTTAACATGATACGTCCATGCATTTCTGAGAAAAAAGGGTTGACATCCCGACAGACAGACAGACAGACAGACAGACAGACAGACAGACAGACGGACAACAAAGTGATCCTATAAGGGTTCCGTTTTTCCTTTTAAGGTACGGAACCCTAAAAACAAAAATTAACCAATTTTTATTATTATCAAACCAAAATAAAGTAAACTGAAAAGCTTCAAAATGTTATAGAAAACATTTTTTTTATATTTTTAAGTTGCGAATACAGTAAAAGACAGTTTGTGATTTACCTAAATAAGATAGCCGTCATCATGTCAACTGCTTATCACTTTTTACAAAATATTGCTTTTTACGATGCAGGGCTGTTAATTATTGAGGAGTTCTCCTGGTGTTGCATCATCAGCTCCACTTTACCTTATGCATCGTCACTCGTCACAATGTATGAGTTACTATCAAAAATACCTAAATCAGTGTAGATGTACCTATATTATTTAAAAAGTTCTCTCGATTTCTCCAGGATCCCTAGAGATTAATCATAAATTCACTGTATCAACGGTCAATAGTAGTTGCATATAATTATGCTAAATAAAAAACTTAGGTTGTAAAATAGTTTAATTGAATTACGTATTGTCAATTTCGTCCTTGGACAAGATTAATTTGCAAAGTAGCTCTGAGCGCTTCCGCGACGCAGCGAGGCCGATTTGCGTAATAGCAATATTTGCAGAGTCGCCGACGCCTTAGCACTCGGTGACCGCGAACTTGTCGGCTTCCATTACACTTTTTCCGTATTATAATATCACAATGTAATGAGACAATTGTAGTATTTTAATATAATACGATATATACAATAAAATATAATTCTTTAAAATTTGCGCAGTAGATGAGCGCAGTTTTCTGAATGCTTTGTATCAAACAAAATGAACGCAAAGAATTTTAAAACATTTATTAACACAATATTTCTTTGTAAAGTAAAAATTAATAACAATAATTAATATATTTTTCGTTTTAAAGAATTGTGCGGTCTCTAAAAATAATACCTGTACAAAAAAAAGTCGTAAGTTAGTGTCGTGGTTTTTAGCGAGCGCGACCGGTGGGTGCGAGCGGCTATGTTCTCCTATCTGACTGTACAAATAGCAGCAACCTTGAGATTCGGCGCGCGCGACAAGGTCACCGCGCAAATTGTTATCACAATGACGTCAGTGTGTGACCTCCGAGGGACCTTCGCTGAGGTGCCCGCGCGATAAGGCGAGCCACCGATGGCGACCGATAGCGAGGCACATTACCGCCCGCGCCGCGACAGGCGTTTCGAGCCCTGAGTGCGCGACCATGTTATGCGATCCGCAACGTGTTCGCTTCCGCCATTCCACCATGTGACTAGAGCACGCGGCGCGCCAAACCTATCCATTATTGATTGTTGACATTAAGCCAAACAATACTCACAAACCCGATTGATGATTAATAGTTTTTGATGCTTATTTAAAATGATAACTAAACAAAAAAATATTTTTTATAATAAGGTTTTATATCAAGAGCCAATTTGTAGCCCATTCACTACATATTATGTACAGGCAGGCTCGTCTGAGACAATAGCAAGCTTTCACAGAAAATCGAGGTACGTTTGAGTAAGAAAGTCGAAACTCTTACCCTTCCTCATTCCTTTTATTACTTATCCTTATACCTATTTGCCTTGATCTCTCATACTTTTTTAGACTGGCGACGGTTTCGTGGCTCCTCGGGTACTGCAAATGTCCATAGGCGGCGGTGATCACTTAACATCAGATGAGCCACCTGTCGTTTACGCGATATTTTTATAAAAAAAGTGTTAAATTAATAGATCTTACTTATTTATTTTTAATGTAAGTGAAATGGACATCACAATCGAATTAACTATCTCTCAGCTATTTTAACGTTTGGAGAACGGCCAAAATAAAGCAGCAGCCGATCGAAATCACTTTCTACGTGCTTATCGTTGCCGTCTGCAAAAATATATTCAGTCGGCCTTGTAATTTCATGGTCGCGCAAAAATATCGACTTGACATTCTAAACGATTTTCCTATCTTGAGTGGTTAACCAGGAAACATTGATTAACATTGACCACGCCTCGATCCTCGAGGCCACACTCGTATTTTAGATAGTATCGACACATAATATGTATATCGCATATACTATTAATATGACGAAATCCGTGTCAATTTGTAACGAATGTAAGGATTAGTTTTCACAAAATTATTGTAATTATAAAAGCATAATCATATTACATTACACTTATGATTTCAATACGTTCGTATATTTTTTAAATAATATGTACATATGAAATCAAAGGTTTTTCCATTTACTTATTAAAAATTAAATAACCACAAAATATTTCTTTAAACATTTCGCAAATTTTTCATTTACAAAAAAAATAATAATGTTATAAATTACTAATAAATTTTATTTTTGAGTTGGTTTTCTTATCCGTTAACGAATATCTAATATAATTGTTAAAAAAATATATAATTATCAGGGCAATGTTTATGTAGAGCAATGTGTTTGGGCGAGGCGAACTCGACCTGAATCCGAATACGGACAAGAGAGAAATCTTAGGCGGCACGGATGCTGCGCACGAGAAAGGCATAGCGACCTGTACAAGAGAAAGGACTTCGTCCTTTATGGACGCAACTGGTATAATATGAGCTCATTAAAAATTATTTATTGATGGGAATGATGATGAATGAAATTCTCTTGTAGGAGAGGAAAATATTACACAATATTAATTGTGAAAAGCACTTAATAATTTCGTTTCGATTTATCGTAGCGTTTCTAAAATAATTTATACTAATATCATAACGAGGTAAAATTTGTTTGTAAGTTTGTATGTAGAGAGTCATCTCGGAAACTACTGATTCGATTTAAAAAATATATTTTTGCATTAAATAGCCCGTTTATAGAGGAAGGTTATAAGGTATATCACATCACGCTACGACTCAAATGAGCGAAGAAGTAACCGGAAACGTGAGTTAATATGTATATTAACTTAAACTTCAAAAAGAGCATGAATATGCAGAATGTAGATAAAGGTGCTTAAGAAATATTATTCTATTTATTTCTATTTTAAATAAAAATCTTACAACTACTATGAATATTGGAAAGTTGTGTAGTATACACATTTAAAATAATCTGGAGAATGTTATCAAAGTAAATGTATGTGTAACATCTTTGTTGGTCACTAGGGCATCAAGCACATGTAGTTACGAGTATATTATAAGCGATATCACCTCAATTTCTCTGCAACGCGAAGCTGGCGAGGGCGCGCCATGCGGTCACGTCGCACGGGTCCTACGACTCTACTATAGCTGGAGAAAACGTATGGATGCTGTCATCGCATTCTCGACTCGCTTGACTTATGACTTACAAAATCTACATACAATCATCACCAATGTGGGTCAGGGCAGTGGGCCGAACAGCCACGCATCGTTGCTTGTCGAAGAGTTGTTTTATAGCATTCTAAAATAAAAATAAACCCATTTTGTACCATTTATAACCTTTAACTGGGCGCGAATACTTGTTTTTTAAAGACATGTATTATAATGTTCAATACATTGCATTCTTCTTAGTAGGCCATATTTCAAAGTATTATAAAAATTACAAAGTTTCTAAATGATCTTGTATTTCAGCAATATGAACCACTCAGTGGTTAGCACTGTGAGATATTTTATTTTATTGGTCGAATGGTCGCTGACCTGCATTTCTTGCTAAATTCGTAGCGTCTGATTTCTTCAATTGGTGCCACAACTTGAGCATTACTTTCTTTAATGTACCGGGTACAAATAGGACATAAAGACAAACGGGCACAGTGACCTTTTTATTCTTTTCCACATTTAAAATTAGCGAACTTTATTTATTGAAGCGATTTATACAAAACAATATTTCAGCAAAAAAATTTATAATCTGTCTAAATTTAATTTAGACAGATTATAAATTTGTCTCAAGATTTAAGAGTTTTGTACAAAATTTGAATATTGTAGGTTATATAATATATTTGTAGAGGAAAAAGTAATTTAATCCTTTTGTGAAACGTTAATGTATTTACAGGCTTAAAACTTACCTATACAATGATACAATCATTATATATATATTAAAACCTAAATTGATATCATTGATTAAATATTTTACAAAACAAAATTGTCTTTTCTGCTTCTCTGAAACCATTAAACTGAAGGGTGCATTTACAGAAATTACAAATTAAATAGTTTTCCTGAACTTAACACAAAAAATATATTTTTGTAAATAACAGGCACTCATTACATATAATAATCATACCGCACTTTAATAAGTAGTACGTATATTTAAAAATCGTTGATATTATTAAAAAACGTGCTAGCCTTTATTAGCTGCTCGTAGTTTATTTGTTACTAGCTGTGCCCGCGACTTCGTTCGCGTGGATTACAGAATGCTTGGCATGTCTCCTTCAAAGCAAGGTTATAATAGTCTGCGGTACTACTCCAGAAAGAAGCTTTTTACTTTGGATTTGGGAACTTTCTGGTTGTATTTATAAGCAGACACTAACTCAGATACGGTATTCCTCCACGGCTTTCACTATAAATGTTGAAGAAAAGTGTTTGGTGTTAGTCTTTAAAATTTCGACTGTAAAACAGTATGTTCCCGCCGAGTTTCTCCTTGTTATATCGGGTG
Organism: Hypolimnas misippus; assembly: GCA_037950945.1. Lineage (NCBI taxonomy): Eukaryota > Metazoa > Arthropoda > Insecta > Lepidoptera > Nymphalidae > Hypolimnas > Hypolimnas misippus. The sequence continues at coordinate 8,555,530 of JBBEEQ010000024.1, forward strand.
ACTTTTTTAACTGGGCTTGATAGGCCAAATCTGGATCGCCTATAATACTTAAAGGAGTCTCGTGTTCGATTTTGAGAAATCTACTAAAGTAAGGAAGAGTCTGAACAATACAATCGAAAATATATAAAATAAATAACTCACAGTAACTTCCTTTATGTTTGTCTATTTTTTCTATGTGAGCTATACAAAGTTGATAGAATGTGACGTTTGGTTTGGTCCCCCTGACCGTTACCTAGGTAGGTTTAGATAATTCTTAAGAAAATTGATTTATTGAAATCTACTTGTACTCTTCTACTTGTAAACTTGTACTCACCCGCTATTAGCGTTACAACATCCCTTTATAATTTTTAAATGCAACTTTTAGGTATGATCGTTTTTTTGAAGAATTACTAAACTTTTAATGTATAAATTTGATAGAATTTTGTAAAAAAATTGCCTTTTCTTTTTGTTGCAGTTAACTGTATACTATTACGTCCCTGAAGTTGATCCTATAATATGTGAGAGTATCAGATGGTGCAATAATACAGAATGTTATTTTTTTGCAAAATCAACGTGTTCGTTTCTGGCTAGGAAAATTTATTTTTCAAAAAACTAATGATACTGTTTTAGTTTTTATCAAAATCGGCTCTGTGACTCCTTTAATTATTTTTCGCTATTGCTTATAATTTCGGATTTGGTCTATCATATCCAGTAAAAAAATTACCCAGTAAATATATTATTTTTTTAAATTATTATATTTATATAATATATATCTTCCCTATTTGAATCAGATATTGTTCATTATTTCATTAGTTTCAATTTTGTTCCTTATAACATTGGCTTTCTGCTAGTGAATGTTTAGTCAAAATCGGTCCAGCTGTTTCAAATATTAGCCAAAACAAACTGAGTGACAGATAGACAGACAAAAATTTAAAAATTGGTAATTTTGTTGTAAGTACCGTATATACTTTCTTATGAATTTATTTAAAATTACAAACAGACACACCAATTTTATTTATTTGTATAGATGTACCTTCCGTTCTTAAATCGGAAATTTTTCATTTTTTTATTGGTTTCTACAATATTTTGTTATCGCGTAATTCTCTTTTTTACTTTTATTCATTAAAATAAATATAGTTTTTAAATAAAAGTAGCCCAATCACGTAATCTTTTTAAGAACTCTTAGACTTTGTGATATTTCGTGATTTTTATCTCCATCCTCTTTCCTCTGGGCCTCACGTGATTAACGGATATCCCCTAACTGCGAGTAAAAGTCCTATCAAATATGTTTCAGCTGTTTCAGAGATTAGTCGTAAGAAACAGACTGACAGGCAAAAAATTAAAAAATGGTTTTTTTGATGTAAGTACTGTATATACTTTCATGCATTTAGTGAAAAACACAAAATAATGTTCGCCATGAACCCTTAAATTGACATAGCTTTTTTATTTATGAATCAATTGAAATGAAACAAACACTAACTGTCATACTACAAAAGACGCATTTAAACCATGTTCAACGCGTGTCTAGCTAAACAGTGTATAAAAATTAAACTTTGCTTAAAATGTTATTTAAATTGCTTAACAGTGAGTAAAATCATAAAAAAAACATTAATAAAATGTTTGACGTTACATTTGACAGCTAAAATAGGTTTTAGACATTTTTTAAACGCGTATTAATCTATATCTAAAGCATGATTAACTTAAAACTGTCCTTAGACGCGGATTTGTAGTACGGATTTTTATAAACACGCGTTTAACGTCTGTTTAAATCTTTTGTAGTACGGCAGTAAATTCAGTGACACTTACTGAAATATATTAATGAAAATCTCATCTAAATCGGATAAGCCGTTCTGAGATTAGCGGGCACGAACGCACAGATAAACAGACAAACAGACAAAAATTCTAACAATTACTGTTTTGGGTTCTATTGCGTAGGTAAAGGTCCTCAATAATAGTTTTTTTTCATATATCTTCCATGTACAGCTAGCGACCCGTTAGAATTTTATATATGTATAGATAGATTAAAAAAAGCCTTAAATAGAAGTAAGCCTAAGTCACTCCTTATAACATTTGCTAACTGCAAGTAAAAGTACCATAAAAATCGGTTCAGCCGTTTCAGAGATTAGTCGGATTTAGTGATAAGCACAAAAAATGTTCAACGTGATTCCTTAAATTGACATAACTTTTTTATTTATGGACCGATTGACATGAAACAAAGCCTAAATGTTAAGTGAAGCTTACTACGATATATTAGTGAAAACCGCATCTAAATCGGATAAGCCGTTTCTGAGATTAGCGTGCACAAACGCACAGATAAACAGACAAACAGACAAACAGACAAACAGACAAACAGACAAACAGACAAACAGACAAACAGACAAACAGACAAACAGATAAGAATTCTAAAAATCATTGTTTTGGCTTCTGTTGCGTTGGTAAAGGCCCCCTATAATATTTTTTTTCATATATCTTCCATGTACAGACAGCGACCCGCTAGAATTTTATTATTAGTATAGATTACAAACGGACACATCAATTATATTTGGACGCTGATAATACTGAGTCAAGCCACACGGACTTCGTTTTGAGAAAATGGCGTCTAAAGATGTCAAACCTATTCTTAATAAATTAGTTTGAACACCTATATATTCATCTTTTTTTTCTATTTTGATAAAATGTACATTGAATCAAAAGCAGATAGATTTATTTAATATGTTATATAATAATAAGTTTTTAAATATTTGAGATTATTTTATAAATTGCAAAATATGGAACGCACCTGAAATACGAAACATTTAGTTAAGAAACTTTTGTTCATACTTGTTTAGTTTAGATGACTTTAAATTTGTTTGGATAATGTTAAATAGGTGACGTAGTATCAATATACATCAATATCTTAAAATTTGACTTTTTGTGGGTTGACACATTATTGCTTATCAGCATCCATTTATATGTATAGATGTATAACCTTCCCTTTTAAAGTCAGAAATTGTTCACTATTTTATTGGGTTCTACAATATTTTGTTATCGCGATTACGCAATAACAAAGTATTAAGAGAATTATCTCTTTTTAGGGTTCCGTAGTAAAAAACGGAACCCTTATAGTTTCGCCATGTCTGTCTGTCTGTCTGTCTGTCTGCCTGTCTGTCTGTCCGCGGCTTTGCTCCGAAACCCTTAATACCAGAAAGCTGTAATTCGGTATGAGTAGACATATAAATTACGCCGAGAAAGTCGTACAATAAAATCTTAAAAATATTTTTTTTCAGGATGTCTTCCATATGTGTTAAGAGAGACCAAAAATTTTTTTTCTCATTTATCCCATATTGTGGGGTATCGTTAGATAGGTCTTTTAAAAATGTTATAGGTGTGGAAAAACCATTTTTCCGAACGACGAACTGTTTCCGAAATATTAAGCTTTGAAGTGTCAATTTTTCCTAGAGTCAAGTGTCCCCCCCCTCTACCCACTAAACTGCTACGTCTAAAAATATGAAAAAATTCACGATAGTGGTACATATAATGAATTTAAAAGGAAAATTATCACGGCTATGTGGGTTCTTATGGTTATCGAGTTATAGATGATCTAAGTAAAAATAAATATTTCACTTTTTAAAGCATCACATTACGTAAATATTAATAATTTTAAATTAATATATGAATTTAAATGAATAAATAAATAAATATTTAATAAGTTTAAATTAAAATAAAATATAAAATAAGGTATAAAACAATGTCTCAATAAAATATTAGCTCAGTATTTACCTACGGCATTACAGCGAAAGAGCGAGTTAACAATCAAACAAACGAATTTACTTTGGCATTTATGGTATAACTAGCTGTGCCCGCGACTTCGTTCGCGTGGATTACAGAATGCTTGGCATGTCTCCTGCAAAGCAGGGTTATAATAGTCTGCGGTGCTGCTTAAGAAAGGAGCTTTTTTACTTTGGATTTGGGAACTTCCTGGTTGTATTTATAAGCAGACACTAACTCAGATACGGTATTCCTCCACGGTTTTCACAATAAATGTTGAAGAAAAGTGTTTTGTGCTAGTCTTTAAAATTTCGCCTGTAAAACTTTATGTTCCCGCCGAGGTTCTCCTTATATTATCAATCCAAATCCGGATCTATAAGGAGTCGCGAAAAATACTTAATAGAGTCTCGTGTCCGATTTTGAGAAATCTAAACTGCATCATAAGTTGTTTTTGATTTCATGATTCTCCAGGCCAGAAATAAAACCCACTAATTTTGAAAAAAAATACATTCTGTATTATTGCACCTCCTAATAGTGTCACCTGTAAGAATCAACTTTTGGAAAGTAATAGTAAGCGACAAATTAAAGGAAAAGATTTATTTTTTTACAAAATAACATTAAATCTATATATGAATTAGAAGTTAAGTAATCGATTCTACACAGACATAATCAAATATGTGGGTTAAGTCATGAGTCCCGGTAAGTTTAGAAAAAAAGTCTGCATTACTTCGAACGATTTGTTTATAGGTTGCATCAAAATGCTAGTCACCTACTAAAGTAAGGAAGAGTGTGAACAATATAATCGAAAATATATAATATGAATAACTCACAGTAACTTATTTTATGTTTGTCTATTTTTTCTATGTGAGCTATACAAAGTTGATAGAATGTGACGTTTGTTTTGGTCCCCGTCACTATTCAGTTACCTACATAGGAGGATTAATCAATTTACTGAAAATCTACATTTCACTTGACTCGGCTATTGTACTCACCCGCTATTAGCTTTAGAACATCCCGTTATAATTTTAAAATTTCACTTTTAGGTATGATCGTTTTTTTGAAGAATTACTAAAGATTTAAATAATGTATGAATTTGATAGAATTTTGTAAAAACTTAGCCTTTTCTTTTTGTTGCAGTTAACTGTATACCCATACCTCCCTAAAGTTTATACTTATAATATGTGACAGTATCAGATGATTTGCAATTATATACAATGTTAATTTTTGCGAAATCAACGTGTTCGTTTCTGGCTAGGAAAACTTATTTTTCAAAAAACTAATGATATTTTTAGTTTTTATCAAAATCGGCACTGTGACTCCATTAATTATTTTTCGCTATTGCTTATAGTTTCGGATTTTGATCTATGATATCCAGTAAAAAAATTACCCAGTAAATATATTATTTTTTTCAATTATAATATTTATATAATATATATCTTCCCTATTTGAGTCAGATGTTGCTCACTATTTCATCGGTTTCAATTTTGTTCCGCATTAGATTGACTTTCTGCTAGTCAAAGTTTCGTCAAAATCGGTCCAGCTGTTTTAGATACATATTAGCCGAAAAAAATTGAGTGACAAATAGACAGACAAAATTTTTAAAATTGGTAATTTTGCTGTCAGTACCGTGTATACTTTCATATGCATTAATTTAAAATTACAGCAGACACATCAATCTTATTTATTTGTATAGATGTATACCTACCCCTTACTAAATCGGAAATTGTTCACTATTTTATTGGTTTCTACAATATTTTGTTATCGCGTAATTCTCATTTTTATTAATTTCATTAAAATAAATATATATTTTTAATAAAAGTAGACCAAGTTAATCCTCATAATATTAGCTATAGGGGCTGTCCATTAATTACGTAACGTTTTTGAGAACATTTTAGACTTTGTGATATATCGTGATTTTTTTCTTCTATCCCTTCTCTCTACTCTGGGCCTCATGTGATTAATGGACATCCTCTAACTGCGAGTGAAAGTCCCATCAAATTTGATTCAGCTGTGTGAGAGATTAGTCGTAGGAAACAGACTGACAGACAAAAAATAAAAAAATGGATTTTTTGATGTAAGTACTGTGTTTCACGCATTTAGTGAAAAGTACAAAATAATGTTCGACGTGAACCTTTAAATTGATATAACTTTTTTATTTATGAAATGAAACAAACACTAAATGTTAAGTGAAGCTTACTGCAATATATTAATGAAAACCACATCTAAATCGGATAAGCCGTTTCTGAGCGAACACAAACGCACATAAAAATACGCGAGAGATTAGTTGTAGGAACAGACTGACAGATAAAAAATTAAAAAATGGTTTTTTGATGTAAGTACCGTATATACTTTCAAGCATTTAGTGAAAAGCACAAAATAATGTTTGACGTATCCCCTTAAATTGACATATCTTTTTTACCGAGCACAAACACACAGATAAACTGACAAACAGACAAAAATTCTAACAATTATTGTTTTGGGTTCTATTACGTTGGTAAAGTCCCTCAATAATATTTTTTTTTCATATATCTTCCATGTACAGACAGCGACCCGTTAGAATTTTATTATATGTATAAATTTTAAAATATCTAAAATAGAAGTAAGCCTAAATCACTCCTCCACTCCAATAACATTTGATAACTGCGAGTAAGAGTACCATCAAAATCGGTTCAGCCGTTTCAGAGATTAGTCGAAACAAACAGATAGACAGACAGACTGAGAGACAAAAAATTAAAAAATGTATTTTTTGATGTATGTAAGCACTGTATATACTTTCATGCATTTAGTGAAAAGCACAAAATAATGTTCGACGTGACCCCTTAAATTGACATATATTTTTTAACGGGCATAAACGCAGATACAAACAGATAAACAGATAAAAATTCTAAAAATCATTGTTAATAATATTTTTTTTCATATTTCTTCCATGTACAGACAGCGCCCCGTTAGAATTTTATTATATGTATAGATAACAAAAATATCTAAAATAGAAGTTAGCCTAACTGCCTAAGTCACTCCTTATAACATTTGATAACTGCTTACAGTTAAAGTAAAAGTACCATCAAAATCGGTTCAGCCGTTTAAGAGATTGGTCGGAACAAACAGATAGGCGGACAGACCGACGGACAAAAAATTTAAAAATGTATTTTTTGATGTAAGTACTGTATTTACTTTCATGCATTTAGTGAAAAGCGCAAAAAAATGTTCGACGTGATTCCTTAAATTGACATAACTTTTTTATTTATGAACCGATTGACATGAAACAAACACTAAATGTTAAGTGAAGCTAACTACAATATATTAGTGAAAACCGCATCTAAATCGGATAAGCCGTTTCTGAGATTAGCGTGCACAAACGCACAGATAAACAGACAAACAGACAAACAGACAAACAGACAAACAGACAAACAGATAAGAATTCTGAAAATCATTGTTTTGGGTTCTATTGCGTTAGTAAAGGCCCCCAGTAATATTTTTTTTCATATATCTTCCATGTACAGACATCGACCCGCTAGAATTTTATTATTAGTATAGATATAAAACATACTGATTACGTTCCTAACTCTTATTCTCTTCTTCAAGAGAAATTAAAAATAATTTTATAATAATAAAAGGTTTAAAATTGTAAGTACGTAGGTATATTGTATAAATTGACTTAAAAAAGGAAATTCCCGGTTCGTCGTAAAATTTTTTACGAAAATAGGTACTCGAAGATTGCTTGACCGATCTTGACAATTCTGACAACTACGGAACCCTACATTGTGCGTGACCCGACACGCACTTGGCTGATTTTTTACTTATTCATTAAAATAAATATATTTCTTTAATAAAAGTAGACTAAGTTAATCCTTTTAATATTAGCTAGGTATAGGGGCTGTTCATTAATCAAGTAATGGTTTTAAGAACTTTTTAGACTTTGTGATATTTCGTAATTTTTTTTCTTCCATCCCCTCTCCCTCCTCTGGGCCTCACGTGATTAATGGACATCCCCTAACTGCAAGTGAACGTCCCATCAAATTTGATTCAGCTGTTTCAGAAATTAGTTGTAGGAAACAGACTGACAGACAAAAAATTAAAAAATTGGATTTTTTGATGTAAGTACTGTATATACTTTCATGCATTTAGTGAAAATACAAAATAATGTTCGATGTGAACTCTTAAATTTACATAACTTTTTTATTTATGAACCGATTGAAATGAAACAATCACTAAATGTTAAGTGAAGCTTACTGCAATATATTAATGAAAACCACATCTAAATCAGATAAGCCGTTTCTGAGATTAGCGGACACAAACTCACAGATAAACAGACAAATATCTAACAAATTATTGTTTTGGGTTCTATTGCGTAGGTAAAGACCTCCAATAATATTTTTTTTATATATCTGTCATGTACAGACAGCGACCCGTTAGATTTTTATTGTACGTATCGATTAAAAATATCTAAAATAGCAGTCACTCCTTATAACATTTGCTAACTGGAAGTAAAAGTACCATCAAAATTGGTTCAGCCGTTTTAATTTCGCCTAATAAACAAACAAATAGACAGACATAAATTAAAAAATGTATTTTTTGATGTAAGTACTGTATATACTTTCATGCATTTAGTGAAAAGTACAAAATAATGTTCGACGTGAACCCTTAAATTGACATAACTTTTTTATTTATGAACCGATTGACATGAAACAAACCCTAAATGTTAAGTGAAGCTTACCACAATATATTAGTGAAAACCGCGTCTAAATCGGATAAGCCGTTTCTGAGATTAGCGTGCACAAACGCACAGATAAACAGACAAACAGACAAACAGACAAACAGACAAACAGACAAACAGATAAGAATTCTAAAAATGTTTGTTTTGGGTTCTATTGCGTTGGTAAAGGCCCCCAGTAAGATTTTTTTTCATATATCTTCCATGTACAGACAGCGACCCGCTAGAATTTTATTATTAGTATAGATATAGATATTGAAGTAAATATCGCATAGAATAGCCACGTAGATTATTTATTGGACGACGCAGTGGCTGCGAATCTACTTTCTACACCGAGGATTGTGGATCCGATTTCGACAGGTATTCGGAGTCGCCAAGTAGGTATTAGTTTTAATTCAGGTGTTTTAAGTCACAATGAGCATGTCAGGCAAGTCGTTAACGTGTCAGTCAGGGTCGTTATTAGGCGAGATTTACTTGTAAGTTTATTCTCGTAATTGATGAAAACAAGTCTGTAACCTAGGCAGCTTTACGAAAGCTGTGCATGTCAAAGTGAATGTTTTGATTGATTTTCGATAAATTTAAAACCCATCTTGACATGACTGCTCAATTCAGATCTCCTGGCGATGGAACTCCTCAAAAATGTTTTTTTATGTACAAATTTTTGTGGTGTTAATGAACAAAAAATTGTTTGTTTGAAAACATCACACATAGAAACAAAATGTCAAATCTTCTTTTTAATTTTTTTTCTATATTGTCGTTCACCTTTTGCAACTTTTGCTTAACGCAACTTTGTATAAATATTTTCTTTATATATTTTTTTTTCTTCTAAAGCAAGTGTTCACTTTTGACACTCAACTTACACACAAACGGAGGCGGGGTGACATGAATTAATGATTATTATCTTTTAATACATTTGCTCTGAAAACTGTTTAGAGAACATTTTAACAAAATCACTAATATTTGAAAGGCACAATTTTTTTATTTGGCATTTTCGCAACGAGTGGGCGATTTGTTTACAATTGTATTGTGTATGTTTTTGTACTTTAAACACGTTCGGTAGTACGGTAAGTGTGGTGAGCAAGGTCATGACGTACGAGTATTTTAGAAGTTATTATAATAGCCAACACTGGATATTATCGCAATATTCATAATGCTGGCAAAATATTATCTCACGGATAGCATCAGATGACCAGTAACGTAATATTAATGTTTTCGTTTAATAACATATAATTTACAACTTTACTACATACATATGTTTGTAAGCTAAAAATTTGTGTTATACGATGTTAAACCAAAAATTACCAAGAAGAAAAATTCGGCATGGATGAAATCGTGGGGCGTAGCTTGTTTATAAATATTTATATAGCGATACGCAATGATCCGAAAATTATGGGTATGCAAGTCGCCAACACGTATGAGACTTCAATAAATTTCTTTCGGTCAGGGGCTCGTTTCACGGATATACTTCGATTTTCATAGTTCGATTTTTATAGTTTTTAAAAATCTGCAATGTAAGGAAAGAAAAATAGTATAGTCGTATTAATAATGAATAGTTTTGTTTATACTAAGCGGATGCACATTGTAAGGTAAGATTCCACGTAGACACAGTCACGTTACAAACATACACATGTATATCACAAAATCAACATCGAGTCAGACCTTGTAGTCAGACTACTAGGAAACGTCTAGATAAATTGTAATACTCAGTATGGGTATTATAAATTAATAAGTTAATTCAAATAACTCTAACCCGGAATAGAACGGCGACTCGAACGAGAGAACATAACGCGTTATTGTGATTTGAAACAATATGTTATACCTATGTATATTATCGATTCATTTAACAATTCTTATATGTTTAATTCATTTATTTAATACAGTAGACTTTAATAATGTTTATAAAAATTTACTATGAGATAATCATCAGCAATTTCTCCGTAAAGAGTAGAAGAAAAGTTTGATCGTCACGATTTCTGAGAGAAAACAGAGATTGTCGTGTTTCGAGTACTTTGACATATTATAACACAATTTAAATTTTTGTGTTGTCAAAAATAGGGCAATCTGTGTTACGGACCAGTTACGTAGATTTAAGTCCGTATTTGGTGCGTGTGGAGGAGGAGTGTTGATGGCCTTGTGGCAGCATCATGCGATATTTTCGCTCTCTGCGTTAATGCGGAAGACTATTTCAAGAGTCAGGGTCGCCGCGGCGCCCGTCACCCGTGCCGAGCTCCACTCATTTACTGTTCGTATGACGCGTTCGTGTCGGGTTTCCTTAAACACCATCTCCAGGAAAAGCGGAAAACTTGTGAAAATTTAAAAAATATATAGCTACTTTTTTAACAATCTTTTTTAGTGTTCTGATAAGTTCGTAAAAAGATTTTTTAAAAACAAATTACCCTTATTAGATACATTTACATTATAAACCTATAACACTATATTTTCTTAAGTTGAAAAAATTCTTACAATTTAATATAATAATGAGGACAATTTAGGAATATCTTTGTACTAAATAACAAACTTTACGTATTTGAAATACAAAAACAATTATTTGTTATTCTCACAAGAATTCATCTACAATGGCATGTGTAATATCTGTGTTCTTGTAGACCGCTGTTCAGGCGACCTTAGCCCGCTTGTGTGAAGGTAACCTATAGGCATGTAAATAGACAGGAAATCCATCCAATGTCAAGAGCCCAAACCACAAATCATCTTTTGTTCTTAATTTACTATTTTGCTAAATTCTATTATTATGGTTGATTATGGTAAAACTAATAGGAATTGATCAAAAGTATAATTAATTTATTATATTCAATAATCATTGCAAATTCTATATTTGTGAGCAATAATTACCATGTAATGAGAGTAATAAGAAATAAATATTTTATTGATTGAGTTATTTGTAAAAGTTGTCATTTTGTAAATATCTCAAAAATTAATAATAATTTCCATTTGGACACTATAAGCTGTCATGAAAAGAAAATTCTTTGCCAATGAAATTCCTATTCTCACACAGAAACTAGGAATTTCATTGGTCATTCATCCGGAAACACAAATGAAATTATTACCTTTACTACATTATCAGTAATACATAGGTATATGATAATGTGAAGCTAGATTAAGTAACAGGTAACAAAATTACTATACACGAGATAAAATAGATGATTAAATAAAAAATCGACAATGTACTCATAGAGACCGTTTCAATGAACCACAACACGATATTTCTTTTGTATCTTGTTGAGAAGTTGTGTATCCTGCTAGTTCCAGGTGAAACTGCTAAGAACCTTTTTGATTACATCAGCTTACAAACCAAAAAAAATGCATCAAATTGGTCCATTAATTAGGATGCTACGATGTCATAGACAAACAGTTTTGAAAATAACATTTGATACATTTTTTAGTTGAAACAGGCCTATTCTTTATTTTATAGTATTTCAGAAGTTTCATGAATGATATTACTGCGTAATGCGATTAAAGTGATCTATTTATTTATTCGTCTGACAAATTGCTTAATGGTCAACGCGGATCGTTAATGTAATTAATACAAATTATGCAATTTACAAGACAAAATGTTGGCATGAATACAAATTGGGTTCTATATCCTAAGCTTAGTTAGCCTAGCAGGTTTATTATATATAGATTCTTTCTTATATTTTTATAAGGTATATTTTTTTTAATTTTAATTAAGTATATCAGTATTACGTATCGCAAAAATATTATTGACAGTTTACTTTTAATTTCTAATTTTATTATAATTATCGATTATAGTATGTAAGATTAATAAGTAATTTTATCATGTTTTCCATAAAATCCTATTATTATTATTATTTACTAATTTGAAAAATTGGTTGAAGGACAATCTGGAACCGGCTCAAAACCGCCGGTTCACATTGCCAACTAATGTGTCCTCGAGGCAACCTCCGCAAGAAAAGTACATCGTTCTACAGTTGTCGTTAGCCAGGGCCTTGAACTTTGAGTGGTCGTCGGTAAACATGTTTGCGCAGTAAGCACTGCGCACTCGATATTGCTCTGACGTCTCACTTCACCCTATAGGTTATAGGTACATTTGTATTTGCTTATATATAATTTACCGGTCTATTCTGCCACATGTTCGCACGTGGTCGTAATTACAAGGACGGCGTTTGTTGTAGCACCCGCTTTCGTCATTTATTTAACAATACTAATAATAATGAAAATCAACTAAAATTACAAGTTCAATTTATTAGTAGGTGTATACAGTTAGGGAAATACATCTATTGTATTTATACATTTCATACATTAAATATGATGAAACAAAATAATAACATGTATTTTTATTTTTAATCATTTAATTTTAGCAAATATTAAAATGTTTAAAAAAATATATCGCAATAATAATATTTTTAATTTGACATATAATAATCTCATAAAAAGAATAAACAATGATCGAGGAAAACATTGCTATTGGTAAACATAGTTAAAGTCCTTTGTGACGTGATCCGCTGTGGTGACCGCGCGGCGGCATGGCGGACGGCGGTGGCCGAGATAATGAGCCAGCCAAGGTCGACGCGTGCTAATTACAATTACCGTGAGTGGACATTCTTTGTTCCAATAATGATTAATGCCGATCGCGAGTGTCGAGGAGTATCGCAATGAGATAACAGGAAGCGTCCGTGCTCGCCAATGTCACACGACAAGGTCGCACCGAGCAAGTGTGATGCTGCACGATTCTGCACCCAGGACACGATACGATTCCAATAATGCTCATTTTTCACTTTTAATTAAATATAATAATAATAATTATATGTAGATAACTATCGTGAGTTAAGTGATTGATGCTACTATAGTCTCTTTTAAGGAACGTTTTATCATATATTAATTTATCTGCTATTTGTTTCTGGGACTTCCGCTTAGTTTTTAACATTAATCATGATATATTACTTATATAATAACCTTGCAAAATTCAACAAAACAGCAAGTTTATACTTATTGTTTTTTATACTCATAGAAACAAAAACGTTTGACAAAAATATACTTTATTGCGTAAATAAAAGACTTTATATTACATTGCACGTCTCGTTCTTATCGCCATAATTCTAATCAGAGACGCGGTAAGACCTTGAGGCTGACCCTGAATATTTTTATCCGGATATTTTGCAAATGTTTGTAATATCTAGATACGAACACGACGTAATATAATACTTTCGACCTTAGACGACACTACCTGATAATATCTATAATTCAATACCTATCTATCAAAATTATTTTTTTCATTTTGGCTGATATATAAAATGTTTATATAAGACTACTAACTTCTTTAAAAAAAATGCGATGGGATATATACTTTTTTATTATTTAAATTAATTTAAATAAATAAAAAATATTAATTAACTATGTCCCTACTGTAGTCATAATTACAAACTGAATACTATTTTAAGAAAACCTATCATCATAATCATTATAAGTAAAGTCAATATTTCGAATAACCTTACATATAATTTAAAATATGACTGATTAGGTATAACTGCTTCCTGGTCTCTAAATTTTCAAGAGTTAGCAACTCGGTGGCGAACGGTGGCAGGCGAGGCCGGGCTGATCTAGGAAGTCAAATGATATGACCTCGACCTTGCGCGTGCGAAAAAATATTCGGCAGCAGAGCCCCTCTACCCTCCTCCCACGCCGACTCGCATCTCTTCTAACAGCGCGCTCTACCGCTCTACATACATCATAAAATTATCCAAATAAAGTCGTCCAGGGACTGAAGATATCAGTTCGTTACATAAGATTATATTCGAGTATAATGTAATATCAAACAATGTGATAAACTTCATACAGCTGTTGTAACTCGTCTTATGTAACTGTACAAAATAGCAAAACATTATTTGTTGATTATATGTTAATAATAAAAATTAATATAAATTTTATTTTATAACAAAAATCATTATATTGCAAGATTAATATAATTCGCAGATAAAATCAAACGTCAATGTTAACACATGACGTATGTGGCAACTGATAAAAGAATGGTAGAAAATATCGCAACATCTTAACAGTGAGGTAACTAGATACGGAAATGACTGAAGGCCGTTCATATTTGCGGAAAAAAACAGGTTGTACCTATAAATTATTCTAGAATAAATAGTCTTGAGTCGTAAACGTACTGGAAACCAAAACTTGTATGTCAATGAATAAATTTATGTACGTTTGACACAATAACTTAATAGTATTTTAGCCCTTTTGATTAACTAAGATATTAGAATTTATTAAAATAGTAATATAAAGTGTCTGTGTTATCCATCTTAACTTGAACTAGCAAGTATCACAGAAAACTGATGTTCAGCACTTTTGACCACTAAACAGACTGATAATAATACTATTTATCAAAACTAATAAAATAAAAAAAGTAAAGTAGGTAATGTTTGTTTGTAAGTTTGTATCTATGGGTAATCTCTGAAACTACTCATACAATTTCAATTTTTTTTGTTAGATACCCTGTTTTTGACGAAGGTTATAGAATATATTACAGGACGCTATGACCCACAGGAGCGAAGCAGTAACCATAAACGCGAGTGAAATCGCGATAGAATTTTATATACCTATTATTATACTATAGATTGTAACACAGAATATTCCAAACGAATCTATGAATGAAATTAAATGATTTTAGATGCTCATTTATATAATTAAATAATTTTATTAATAATATGCCTTCATATTAATTATATTTTAAAAGGCTTTTGCCTTTTTATGCTTTACTATTTATTTGGAACAGTGAAATATTTTACAGACTTTTAACATACATCAAACAATCTTAGTCGTGAAAGATAGACAAGCTAGGGTTAATTGGTTTATATTTTTATTATTAACTATAATATAAAAAATAAAATCAATTATTATCATAGCCCGATATCCCACCGCTTTGGTATTCATCTGTTATTCATTCAAATTACATGTTTATGAATAATTATGTATAGTGGAACATTATACATGTTTAGAATTGACTTTCAAAATCTAAACCCAAGTTTTTTTTTGTTGAAGTTTGCATTTTTATATAGGTAAGCCTCTTCCATCGCGTAGATTAAGAAAATAACTTTAACATGATTTGCAACTTATGTGAATACGTTTTGAGCTCAAACCTTAAACGGCTCCGTTTATACATCTTTTACACAGTTGCCAAAGGGTTGCAGCCTATTGAAAAATGTCAAGCTTAACTTTTCACGCTTTTTCGTCTTTCACAAATATAATAGTTTGACCAAGTAACATGTGGACGCAGTCGTTTAAAATAATAACTTAAAATTACTAGCGGGCAAAGTTTTATACCAACCCTACTGGAACGTGTTTTCCTATCCATAATTATTCATTGAAAAATATTTTAAATAAACGACGTACCAATACGGAAGAAAAGGAAATCTTTTTCTTTGAAAAATGCCACCGTAACACATACAAATATTATATATCTCAACTTTTATCAAATTTTATTAAAGACCTATTATATACATATATCTGAGCAAAACCTATTTATTTTCGAAAACTCAATTTACTTATTAATATACATTATTTTCGATGTTTAATATATTATATCTGTAGAATTTATATAACCATATAATATCATATCTACTCCCAAATAAATAATATATCAAGATTATAATAACTTATTTAATAAATAAGAAGTTTAATAATTTACATTACCTTCTTCAACGTAAAAATACTTAGATAAATATTACCATATTGGAAACAATTGTTTTTAAATTAAAATACTAACTATAAATTAATAATAATATGAATCTACAATAATTTTTAAACATAAATCATGTATCGCAACAACGACATAGACTTTAGTTGGTAAAGTATTGATTTTCTTATTTTCTAATTAAAATGAATATCTTGTTAGGTGGATTTTTAAAAAATGTATTGTAGACATTTACTTGTCGGCGGCAATGGCTATTTAATGGGTCTATTTAATAAGAAACATTTTCTCGCATTTTCATTGTCGCATCACAAATATCTCTATGATATCTGTTGATTTCTTAGAACTCATTTACATAGAATATGTATTACAAGCTTTTATTTAGTTTCTCCTGTCCCGTTGTCTATCTGTAGTTCTAAATTTTGCTAGTTAAATTTGTCACACTTGCCAGTTTACGATTGAGCTGAAATGTTGCAATCATACATATGTATATCGCGTGACAATGTAATCTTATAATCACATGGAGCTGATGATGTAGCTAGAAGATGGCTATAGGAACGACATTAAAGAACGACATAACCGCATCGTCTTTGGGCTCGTATGATTCATCTTGACGAGTATCGAGATGGCATCCAGTGTCTGATGATGGAACTGGAAGGTTTGCGTTTGAGATGCGTTACACGAATTATTTAAAGATGTATTAAAATTATCTGAGTCTAAAAAATATATTATAATATGTAGTGACTTTAACATTAATTTATTAGTACATTCTACAATAACTTATAGATTCAGATCTTTGTTAAATTCATAAAACTTAACTAAATTATTTTTAAAGCCAATTAGAGTTACTTATACCTCCTACCTACCTCGAGTTACTGTAATTATTAAAAACCATTGTCACATTTAATTATAACTAAGTTGAGCTATAATCACTTAGGTCAGTCAGCTTCTTTAAATTAGATATAAATAAGAATAATAATCATTATTAAAAGAATATATTAATGACTGTGATGTAAAACTAATTTCAATTAAAAGCTATCAACTCTATTTTTGATGCCATCATTCACCATCTTACAATTATATTTAACAGATGCATTGAACGTGGGTTTAGGTCCTGATAAAACACAGCATAATTATACCGATATTTATAACCGATAGCAATTTAGACCCTAATAACTTTAGATATATTTCTGTTCTGCCAACTCTTAGCAAAATTTTTGAAAAAATTTTATTAAAATGTTGGCTCGTTTTATAAATAATAAGACCCTGCAGAGAAAACAATGAGGTTTTAATAAGGGTCGGTCGACAACAGATGCTGGTGTTGAATTAGTTAGAAATGTTTTTGAAGCCTGGGAAGAGTCACATAATGCACTTGATATCTTCTGTAACTTGTCTAAGACCTGATTGTGTTCAACACTTAACACTAGTCAAAATGCTACGTCATTACGGCATATGAGGAACTGTTATCGGTCTTCTTATGTCGTACCTAAGTAAAAGAGTTCAGAGGGTCGACGTCAATGGCAAGTTATCTCCTGGAGCTTTACTCAATATGCTTATATCCCTCAATGTTCTATTCTGAATCCATTCCTTTTTCTAATTTGTATAAACGATCTGCCCCATCTTGTAGAAAAAAAAACATAAGAACTGTATGCTGATGAGACCTCACTCACATTTAAAGTGAGACCAAACTTATCAACATATGACCAACGTATGACGAAGTAAACAATACTGTCTCTTATGTCGTACACTGGTTTAGTGTTAATAAATTGATGTTAAATTGTAAGAAAACCAAATGTATAAAATTTTCTACGCCCAATGTCAAAAAATGAAAAAGCCAATGTATTGATAAATGGAGAATTATTGGAACCAGTAGAGTCAACAGTATTTCTTGGTAACACTGTAGTCTCCAAATTATAATTGGGTCTTCATATTGAAAAATTAGCAAATAGGATTAGTTCTGCAGTTTTTGCTACAGATAATTTGGTAAATAATGGATGTTAAAACGTCCCGCATAGTTTATATCGGCGATTTCAAAAGTATAACTACACTATGGGATGTACACTTTGAGGACATGCGGTCGATATTAATACAATCGTTGTTCTGCAGAAAAGAGCTGTTCGCGTAATTTATAACCTTGGCCATAAAGAATCATTAAGAGAAAGAAGACAATTAACATATTGACTGTTGCTTCTCAATTAATTCTTGGTGATATATGTTCTTAAAAATATTTACATATTAAAAAAATTGGATTTCCATCAAATCAATACGAGGAACAAGAACAAACTATTCGTCTAAGTCGAGTTAGTAATTCTTTTGTTGGGAGATGCATAAGATTTTACAACAGGATCCCAGAAGACGTGAAAAAAAATTTCTATCGCAATGTCCAAAAAAAATGTTAAGGAACGTTTACGTGCTGTAGGATATTACGATACCCTTTAGGAATAAGGCGATTGCTTCTAGCCTGTCTCAATAGACGTTGTCAAAAAATAAAAAATTGAACAAAGAAAAAAAAGGTGCCGCTGTGGTAACTTGACGTTCAAAAAGAGAATGTAAATTAATAAATTTAATTTTTAATAACTAATACCCAATTTTTTATAAAAATATTTTCATTTTGGGCTCGTTTGATTCATCTTAATGAGTTGGTATTATAGTCTTAGATAATATCGATATCCCCATCAAATTTGGGATAACAAGATCGTTCCATTTGTTCTGAATAACAATTATATATATTTTTAATAAATGAGATACTATAAGTGTTAAAATAAAAATGAATATAAAAGTCGCAAAAATTTTAAATCGAAATATGTTCGAGACTTCCTGTAATAATAGTTTGTATATAAAATATGTTTAGAAATGTATTTATATGATTTCACCATGATTCTTTGTGAGATTTCGGGCTATTATTGTTATTACCCAACTACTAACGCCGTTACGAGACAGTTTGAATCATAAACTTTACTAATTATTGATTTAATTAAACCTAAACCTAAATTCATTCCAATCTACTCATTATAAAATCTTTAAAAAAAATTATCGATTACATACTTAATTAAAAAATATAAATAAAGGATTATAAAATGAATTCTAGAACAGGTTATATTTATTTCAACTAACTCGATGATTTTCAAAGGAAATACAAGTTGCCAATGTTATGGCAATAACTCTCCATTGTCGCCATTGTTCTCGTTTTATTGCGCAACGATATTTGCCAAACATTCAGGTAACTTGCGATCGATATCGGTGGCTATGTAAACAATACTGCAAAGGTTTAGAAAGCAATATAGGTAGCTACTGTAATATTCATTGATGGGTTGATTTTTAAATTGATTTTGCCAATCGAACATTAATCAATGAACATAACAACTGTTACTATCTTATAAAGAACGGTAGAAAGTACCTTATATTTTGGCTTAAGAAATCAAAAGTTCTATTTTCAAATTTCCTTATTAACAACTATAATTTTCTGTGTAAAGATTTACTTTTTAAGAATCACAAAACTGTTGGACATCTATTTAGCATTAGTTATAGGTCGATGAAAATTTATGCATAGTGACGACATTGATTTACAGATTTACATCAATTGAATAATTTTCAAGGCATTAGTAAAATTACGTTTCAATATTCAATTATTTACGTATTATATGTTAATAGAAGTATTATTACCACAATTATATTAGCTGATAAAGATGGATGATTTCCTTATGATAGCAATGGACTTGGAAAAAGACACGTATAAAAGATTGCTTCTCGATAAGACACAGGTATGGACGTACGTGTAGCGTTTATATTTGACTGAAATAAAAATAAAAAATTAAATAAATAATGTATACTAGTATGTAGAAACTCAGACTATGTAGTTATAATGGTATTTACAAAGACGTAAATGATGTTTCATCACTATTGTGCATGTGTGGAAGAGCGTCATCGAATATTAGTAATGCTATAATTAATCTAAATGTAAAATAAAGTAAACAATGTGGATGTGTGGGTAACAAACGCGTGCATGCAATGCAAGAGGTAAACATGCTCCACGCAACCTTAGGATGCGATACGTACCTACATAGATCAAACGACCTTAATCTTGAACGATAGAGTCGGCGCGTCGGAGCAGCGCCCTTACGTTATCACATTTGTTGTGACATTATACAAGCAGTAACAACGTAAATATCGTTTAGGCTTACCTCTCACTAAATACGTATTTACAGTCATTTAATGAACAAAGTAACCTATAAAGTTTTCTGGTAGTTTCGAAAGTTAGTAATTTTATTGATTTGCCATGGTCTTCCTGGATGTCTTTTGCCTCCTCGTACCTTCTCCGGAGGCGGCGCCATATTAAAAAACTGACGGACAAAAACAATCCTCTTGTCAAAATCAACTTAACCGCTTACTTATTATTTGATGAAATGAAAACGAAAATTGGTTTAATCTTAATCATGTTTTATATGACATATGTATTTAATAGGTTGGGTCCTTCTAGTTAGTATAGTTTAGTTATATAATACTCGTTATAGAAGGACCTGCTCTTCCATAGATTTATTTTGATTAACTTTAATTAGCTAAGAAATAATATCTTACATTAATTTTTACCTCCAATTTTTAGAAATCTAAACTTAAAATGCTACTATTAAACTTTTATGAGTTTAAAATCTATATGAGTTTTTATTTTTAACCATTGAATTTTTTGTTAAGAATTTTATTAATTTTATTCTAAACATAAGCGGATTGAGTCAGCGAGTGATTGCTAGAAAAATAAATTGTCCAACCATATTTATCTGCAACTTTATACTTTATTCTTTTTTTACAGCTTCTTGTAATTTATGTAATATCGAAAGCTAACACAGGCGGTGGTAGTATAATTAAAGTCGTATTTAACATTTCATGTCCGTTCTATTACCTGTTATGAAATCCTTTGGTCGAAAGCCAACCCTGATGCAGCAGTCGGTTAACTGTGGCACATAGGAACGTTTTCAAAATTTCGTATCAGTGCTGTTGTCCATTAGGTAATCCCCTTGTCGAGAATTAAACCTGAATACAGGAGCAGAGTCATGGTGGCATTTCGAAAAGTCTATTATAATCAAGGCGTATTCCAAATTTCATTCTGTAGTGTTCCCCAAAAAGAGCCACTTTGTCGGAACCCAAGCCTGGATGCAGCAGCTGTGTCATGGTAGCACATGTAAAGAGTTATTATAATTAAAGGTGTATCTCCAATTTCGTGTCTGTGTTGTTATCCGTTGAGGATTTCCCTTGTCTGGTGATAATCCTGGAAGTAGGTAAAGTCATACTTACAATAAAAATGCATTATCATTGGAACTGAAAAATAAGTCAAATTTTAACTTACTAGAATTAGAAGATGTAGTTCTAATTTAGTTTGAAAGATTGGACCCGAACAAACGTACATAGCTAGTTGAAAAGCTATTAATAAAAATACTTATTACCCAGAAACGGCGACAATAAATTGCCCTATTCAGTAGAAATAAGCAACACAAAGACATTATTGTGCTTTTAATAAATACATTGTATTCTAGGAATATAATATTTACAGTTCCTTGTTAGGTACAGTATTTTATGCGTAAGTGCTTAAACAAACAAATGTAGCATTATATACAGAATACCTTAATACTGATAACTAACAAAAATTAGGCTATATTTACAAAGAAATAATAATAGTCACTTTTTACTTATAAACGTTGCCGACTTCAACCGAATCGCGAATCTCTATTAAAATATACACCGACTGGTTTTCACAGGCTCTTGCCTATATTTGACAAGGAAAATATTCAAAATAAAAAAAATACAATCGGAATTGATATCATGTGATATGACACACACAACACAAAACAAAACCGTTTTTGTATCAGTTTTGGAGCTCGAAAAAAATTTAAGCAACGATTTTATTTTAATTTTTTGTAAAACAAGCTAAACCTGTAGGGGCGTGCCTTAATGTATAGTCGTTTATTGTAATGCAAACATTACTCATTCCATCTGTTACGCTATCGGTTCAGTATAATGACAAACATCTGCCCTAGCTACTGAATCATAATATCCATTAGTCTAAGCGTCATTGGCTAGGAGCTCACGAGCTTCAATCAGTTCCTGCCTGAATCATTCCTCACGCCGCTAGATTGTAGTGGCCCTGAAAACTAAACGGCAGTAAAACAACACATCTACATAAAGTTCAATTAATCGCTTCGCAAAATACCCGAGGACTTCCTTGTTTGTCGATGTGATATTTTTGCTGTAAAAATAATAATAAAAATACAATTTACCATCAAGGTTACCCCGACCTTGTTTACTAGGAACCAAAGTGTCAGTATGTAAACACATATATTTATATTCTTATATATGTATAAATAATATCCATTTGTGTTTTTCTTACATTTAGTGTCGTCATTTGAATTTCACAATTGAATTATAATTATAAAACACATTGTCTTTTGATAAAACAGAATATATTGTAAACAATATTAACTCTCGTTTTGGTACCTAAAATATACGTTATTTGCATATTTTATTACCTGAAAGTATTGTATAAGCTATCGTAAAACGAAATCACCCCCACTTATATGTATACCTGTGTTGCTGGAATCAAATAGTAAGTGACCAATTAATATTTTGACTTACTTTTAATAAAATCAATTTTAGTTCATTTTTAGGGTTCCGTACTTAAAACAGAAAAACGGAACCCTTATAAAATCTCTTTCTGTACTCAGGTTTGCAATGTATTGCAGCTGTGAAAAAATTAAACTTCTAAGTTGAAGCAGTAAAAAATAATGGAATTCGTGTCGCCATTTTGGCGTTTTCGCAAGGGAATCAAAACCTTTAGTGTACTTCCCGTTGACCTAGCATAATGAATTTTGGCAAGAAGCAAGATCTTATAATACTAATAAAGAAAAAAACTGTAAATTTTTGTTAGTCTGTCTGAATGTCTGTACGTCTGTCTTTCAACTTTCCCAGGAACGCGTAAACGCGAAATATATCAAGTTATAAATGATATAATAATATTCAGAGAAATATAAAATAATCAAAACGCAGTTAACTCAATTAAAAGCGCATTTATTTTTCATAATTAAAATTCTTCTGTGTGAAATATTATAATCGGCAAATAATTTAATATTTGTATTAAAATTTTAGATACTTATAACAGGTTAACGTAGAAATTGATCACAAAAGAACTTTTTGCGACTATGAATAAACGCTTAACACGGCCTCATTGAGATCATATGAAAAATCATAACCAACCGGACTCTCCTGAATCGAGGGTCTGATCAGACCTCTGACTGAGAATCAGCTAGTGACCACGACGAATGGAACTTCGTCGAAACGTCGGGCAATAAAAATCTATTACTACCATTAGTTATCGCGATACAACCCGTTATATTAAACATGAAATTGTTTCCGTTCCAGAATTTAATTCTCCCTAACGTTATATATTATCGATAAATGTATTAGTTATTATTCACTCTAATATTAGATAGTTATTCACTCTAAGTAATATTCGTGCTGAATTTAAGATAATCGGCCAAAAAATACATTTTCTCCATACAAACTTTACAACCCCCTTGCACCCCAATGTGGACTAATAGTACCACCTTTTCCATTTCACATTTCATTACTATCACCCAGAAATATGTGTATTAAGTTTTAAGTTACGACCACGCAATACGATTTTACATATAAACGTTTTTACCCCTTTTCACCCTCTTAGGGGTAAATTATCAAAAAACCCTTTCTTAGTGGATGCCTACAATCTAAAAACCACCTACTACTATAATTTCAAGTTCGTAGTCCCAGCGGTTTAGACTCAGCGTTGATGAATCACTCAGGACAAGTAATTTTATATGTAGAGATAGATAGATAGATAGATAGATAGATAGATATCACTGTTAAATTTTATAGCAATTAGTTGAATTTAAAAATGATTAAAACAGGTAGCAAAGTAGAAGAGTACCAGAATGATAACCACAATTTCATTTCTAAGCCGACCTTGGCCTTTAATTGCCAGAATAATTAAATAAAGGCTTATGTATGTACTAGTAACCTAATAGTTATATTAAAAAAAAAACTAGAACTAAAATTTTAAGACATCGTAATAGTCTCTTTCGACTGGTTAATTCTTTATTTAATTTTCTCAGTCGTTTTAATAACACAACGATAATATTTTCACCAGGAGTTGACCACAAAGTTTCTTATGAACAGTCTCAATTCTTCTCTTCATGTTAATTTTTTTACAGAGGTTACTTTAAGGTGGTGATCTTGACAGAGTGTAGTATAGATGTGGAGGACAAATATTGATCTATCATTTCCGCGATAGTAACCAAAAACATCGTTCTGAAAGAACGAAAGTTATAATCTTTCTATATGGAATTTTAAAGAGAAAAGTAATTATAGAAAAAATGACGACTAATATGTGGTTCAAGATCTACGGATAAAAAAGTCCCCTATTTAACGTTTTAATTTGTCAAAAATGTTCACGATTATTGAAACATCGTATTAGATTTAGTACATTTTTATCTTATTTCCTTGTCATAAAATAATAAATCGGCTTTAAAAATCTTCCTTTATAATTTAATATGAATATGCACATTATAACATTAGTACGTGAAGGCATTGACTTGTAGATATGTAATCAACAAAAAATAACTTTAGAGACATTGAATGGAAATCTGAATGTGTGTCAAGAGTGCGCGACTGGTCGACTGCGTACGCGCGTTGGCCGTCGAGCGCACTGCATCTGCCGCATGGAGCCAGGGCCGGGGGCGTCATTGTTACTACGACCGTTCGACGAAACTTAATTGGCCCGACCTAGCTCGTAAAAGCGTTGTAAAAAGTGTGAAGGTCTGGCGGAGGTAAGGACTCGGAAAGAGGTCAAGTGTAATGCTTCGTGTTCCACTGACCTCATTTGGAACCGAACGACGCAGACGCGGCCGTGCGCCTCGCTTGCTCGCCTTTCGTTTAAAATGTGTGTAGATGAACAGTTTCCTTTGTTTTTGTACAATGAAGCGTAAAACTATATCGTTATTTTTCGTCGAGATAGATTTTTCATTTATAAAATATATTTTTTATGTTGTATGGTATTTAAATATAAAAATATTGTTATTAATACATTAAGAGTTTTCCTAAATCTCCAAAGTATACAACTCTAAATTTAAGATAGCTAAAGTTTTACTTTAAAATATATGTATATAAAAAATAGATAACTATTTACAAGAACAATATTTCTAGTGACTGCCTGACGCATTACAATAACATCAATCCATATTTTTGTGTTCTTGTAATGTTTTAATTTTTTCGTAAAAAAAAAACATTTTAGTGACATAAATTAATTCATTTATCCATAATATATAATATATTGATACTTACGACTACGTATTACAGATATATTTTTTTACATTTAACTGTAGAAAAAGTAAAGCTATTATTAATTTATTCCACATTCGTAAATAAAACACTTTTTTTCATGGTAAAAAATATCCGGAAATTCACTGTAGGAGAAATAACCTCCTGAAGTCTGACGAGACCTTCAGCTGTTATAATCAACGGCCGCGAAACAATAATACTGACACATATCCGCGCCCGAATAATACCATAAACTCCATAATTCATAGAAACCTTGGCCCCGATGCCTCGTGTTCAAATCTCCACGGAGGCTCCTAACGGGAGGTCAAGAAGAAACAGATTAAGTCTAGACGATGACATCGAACTTATTACTGATTCTTATTTTACTAAGGAATTGATCTCATTTGGAACTTTACTTGAATATCTACTTGTTTCCAAAATGTTACCGCAAAAGTTTAATCCGTTTCACTCTGCATTCGTATGTTCATATATATAAACTATATAAAAAGTTGAATATTAATTGATATAAACACAAAAATGGATTTAAATATCAAAAATTGTTATTGAATATTGTCTTATATCACTACATTATCGTGACTATGACTTGATCTAACTTCGCCGTATATCAAGGCGAAGTAATATGAAGTTAGTCGCCTTCACTATTATTATGTGACCTTTAAGTACAGATACCAATTGTTTTTTTTTCAATCGAAATCCTTGTGAATAATGGACGGTGTCCTTAACGACTGAGCAGTTGTATAAACAGTAAAGTAAATTTAAACACTTTGCAATGTGCGATTTCTAGCTTTCAGTTGCGAGCGATGCAAAATGCACTGTAATATTCATATACTGAATGACACCAGGAAATTAGTATAAGTTTTTTCCTCAAGTATAATATTTAAATTATCGTAGTGGATAACTTATGACCACTAATTAATATTCAAAACACAGAGACTATTGTTCGCGTCCTAAACTGATAGCACTTCATTCATTAAGACTTCGCTCGTGTATAGAAAAATTATTAATTATTTACTTGCACATAATTAATTCTTCTTTCAAAGATAAGAATCAAAATATTAGTCACATTGAATAACTACCATATTAGTAACACGTTTTAAATCCCAACGTAGACTTGGATACCGGAGTTATGAAAAAATGATGCAACACAATGTGCTTATTTTTTAGCGACAGAATCTGTGATCAACCGAGGGAACTCTTCAAATATTAGAAGCACACCTATACCGATTTAGGTATTTTTTATAGTAACTAGTGGATTTGCTC
Organism: Hypolimnas misippus; assembly: GCA_037950945.1. Classification (NCBI taxonomy): domain Eukaryota; kingdom Metazoa; phylum Arthropoda; class Insecta; order Lepidoptera; family Nymphalidae; genus Hypolimnas; species Hypolimnas misippus. The sequence continues at coordinate 8,582,250 of JBBEEQ010000024.1, forward strand.
TCGTAAAAAAGCATTCGATGAAGTAGGACTGATAATGAAGGCCACAGATGGCTACTCGAACTACTCAATATTTATGATTACGATACGATTACTTTACTAGGAATCACTCCTATGCAATTTATACTCGTCACAATGCTTATTTTTTTTTTATTATTATGCAATGGTAAAGTGGAGCTGATGATCCACACCAGGAAAACTCCTCAGATAAGCAGTTGACTAGGCATTTACCCCTTACTATTTGTAACTATTAAGTATAAGGTATAATCAATCTACCGATTTTCTGATCATCCTAAGGCTTATGAATCAACTTTTATCCCCTTGGAAGGCTTCAGCATCGAATACTGGGCGGTCCCGCCCGACTCGTAAACCTATGGTCCAGACCGAAGGTTTTATCTTTGACAACGTTCACGTAATCCATCGAAAAATGTCTCATGTTTTAATGTTAAAAATCACACAGTCTATAACTACAATACAATAATAAATAATTTATCAATAATAGTTACAGGGTATGTTACGAAATATAATCCACCTTAATAACCAGAGGCAATGACATCTCGAATTGGTTTATTTACTCGAGCCGTCAACTAATGCAAACTTATGGTATATGGTATCATTGTAATAGCCCAATGTCCTGGAAGGTTAGTATTTGTTTCGTTTTAGTACAAAAATCTGAAGTCAACAGTAAAATGTATCGCTCTTAGAGCAATAGCGCACGCATAATTGACCTGCTTCTTATTAAAACTTACCATTATAAGTAATGAATAAGTAATTCTAAGTAAAAATTAGTGTATTTTAGATAGAGATATTGTGCAGAAAAGACTCAAGTTTTTTCATTGTATAAAATACTATAATATAACATTATGATTGGTTTGATATCCTTTGAAGTTTATTTGCTTCTTTTTAGAGTATTTTAAAAAAATCTTAGAATTAAAAAGAATTTTTTATTTTACAAGAGTGTATTAATTGTACTAAATTTCTAAATAGTTTTTCTTTAACTAACTTACTAATGAATGAAATAACTTAAAAAAAATCGAAAACGAAAGAAGTAAACTAAAAAAGCAAAAAATAAATATTTTCTACAAAATTGAAGTAGGTACCCAATAAAATATTCGAAGTCGGTGCCAAGTAAATTTTTTAAAGTATTATTTACTACTTCCGTTTTTTGAAGTCAGTTTATTGCTTTAAAGTTTTAACTTTTTTTATCACAATATTTCATATTTTTATTCATAGCATTCAGACTTGACCAAGCTTTAAAAGTTTGGTCAAGTCTGAATGACTCAAAGGGTAACTTGTTTCTAAATTTATGAAATAACGACCATTTGATGAATTAAAAATGTTTTGTTTATTCCACAAAATATAACGTTATTAACCAATTAATAACCCCTATTATATAGATAAAATTTAGTGAGGATGGATGGAAGTTTTACGCTTTCACGCAAAAATTATTTACACTACATACAATTCTTTACAGTATTACACTTTATGAATCAAAATAACACAGGTTACTTTTACCACACACCACGAAGGCAGACTTACGAGCGGTAGCTAGTAAGATAAACAATCGTCGTCACTCTAAGTTTCTTAAACCTAGTGATTTCCGCACGATGTGTGCGCTAATAGGCAAATAAACAATAATAATTCTTCTGGTTGACCTAGACCTTTGTAGCGATAACAATGTCCTTTCAAGATATATTCCTTTAAAAGGCACCCACGGCCATATAAACATTTTATTATATTTATGTATATAAATATTTTATGACTATTTTTATGTTCCAAATGCAATCTGACAAAATCTGCATATTATAACGGACAACAAGTAGGTAGTAGGAAATAAGAAAAAAAAACTATGTATATACTATAATACATATTATTTTATATGATGAACATATTGGTGTAAGTACTGATAGGTACATCGTAAAAATACATATTACAGTGTTTTTTTTCTTTCATTTCTGTAGAAAAAATTCGGTTATTGATTATTGTCTCTCTGCATAATTATATCATTTTTCAATTACACGTTTGAATATAGTTAACCTATTAGGTTATCAGTATGACTTTATTTTACTAGCATATAGGGTAACAGTAATTTTCGGTAGAAGTAATAACAATATTTGTATATAATATTGCGTTTATCATAACAAGAACAATTTATTTTAGTAACCTCGTACTCTAATCCGTAGCCTACATATCATTACCTACATAATAAGTAAGAAAGTAAACCAGGCAGGCGGCTGTGCCGCATCGTTTGATATAATGGTCATGATAGTTGGATCATCCTCGAATCAAACATCCAATTGAAATATGTATGTATTGTTACAATGACCGATAAAAATCATTCGTCTTTCATTCTGGAGAAGTCGGACGATATTACTTCAAGGTCTGTTTGACGGGCTGACCTCGGCATATCGGTCGTGGAGGACAGACGGTCGCAAATATTTGCGCGCACTAGAGGCGCGCGGGCAGGGGTCGGGGTGCGGCGCGCGGGCCGCGGGGCGGAGGGGCAGGTGACCTTGCCGCGCGTCTGCCGTGCGACCTTGATCTTGAGACGACCGCGCGCGCGCCCTCGCGGCTCCGTGAACGACAACACCTATGCTCCGCCCGGTAACTATATCTGCCATTGTAATGGCCCATTACTGACGTGAAACCGACTCACCAGCTCCAGATATCCACCTACTTCCTTAAGTGGTAACACAATTGATAAATACATTTTCAATTTATTAGTTGACGATGTTTTTCACTATATTCAAAATTTAACCTTTCAATAACCTTTTAGTGTAGTATATTTTGCCGACTAAATAAGGATTTTTATAACTTAAAATTCGTGAAATATGAAATAAATGGATAACGCGTTTAATGATCATTATTTGATTAAAAAATAGGTGTTTGATAGGCACTTTTATTTCATTAGATTGCGAATTAATAAACAATTAATCATTACAAAAATGTGACAATTTTATTTCAAGAATTTTTTTATTAGTTTGAACGCTCGAATTTCAGGAACTACTTGATCGATTATAAATAATGTTTGTGTGTTAGACAAACCGTTTCTTGAAGATTATATAAAATTATGTTACGACTCATAGGAACGTGTTATGAAAACGTCAGCAAAAGTTGGTATCAACGAAATTTAACATTTTATTTACATACAAATATTGCCAATGCTCAAAAGTAACAAGTTAGCACATATTTTGTGAATTAAAAAAAAATAATTCGTTTGAAGTAAATAAAAAAAGCGGGTAACCTGAAGTCATAAGTAGCGCAAGAAAGAAAAAGATAAATTAGATCGATAAAAGTAAACTTTGTAGAGATGGATGGATATTCGATCATAAGTTTGAATACTATGTTAAAATGTATATTTCGAACGTCAGTCCGATTTGAAAATGCTGGTCAGCAGCACGTGGATACAGCAACCTTGCGATAACAGGCATCCGCTGATAGCGTGCGCTGACGCAGCCGCCGTACATTTCTCCACAACGTCCCCCCCCCCCCTCCTGACACCTCCCCCTCCCGCCTCCGCGACCGCGGCCTCTGTCGACGTCCTTCACCACGCGTGCGTTGCAATAAACTTACACGTGGATAGTGCAATTGCATTTATAGCTTACCGATTTGACGACGTGAATACTACTTGTAAATAAATTACATTGATAACGTAGTATAATAATCGCGTATCTCAGAACACAATGTTTTCCGGATCTGAGGCATGGAAAATGATTCAATTTTTATCTTTTTTTTTAATTATTAAAACAGTTAGTGGACATAATTTTGTAGAACGATTTTAAATGAAACTATTTCGATTGAAAATTTTAGCAAAAAAATCTTTATAATATGGTTTGGATAGGACAAAATAACATCTATTTATTTCTATGAAAAAAAAAAACAATTTAGAAACAGCTTAATATAATAAAACAACTGTTATTGGCACCAATTGAGAAAATTGTTACCATAATATTTAATTTGTTTCGAAAATGTTATTAGTTATATGTAAATAATAAATATTATTTTTATTTACATAATAACTAATAAAATTTTAGTTATTATGTAAATAATAAGGTTTAAAGAAAAATTTAATCGACTTTACGACAGAACTGTAGTTGTATACATATTCTAAAGATCGCAACGATCCCGGGTCATTTGCTATTATTTATTGAAGAGTTCCTTTGTTTATGGCCGAAAACTTTTATTTTATAATTATATATTGTTTAATTAATTCAAGGAAGGCCCTTGAAAATAATATATTAAATAGAGAAAACCCCATCTAAATCGAATCTGTAGATTTAAAAAAAATCGCAGCAAAACAATCTTGCATGTATACATAAATATATACATACATACGGGTCGACTACTTTAAAGTCGGTTAATAATATCGTAACAAACGAAATCAGTAATAATTATAAATTCAGTATTGAAAATGTTTTAGTAATAGACTAGAGAGATTAAATATTCTGTCATGAGAAGATAAATAAGCCAATGTGAAAATATTATTAAAACAAAACCCGAGCCAAATTTCACTAATCTAAATTAATAACATGTTTAGCGTTAAAACGTTGCCTAGTGTTTTCATATATTCAATGTAACACTCTACCATACCTGCTATTTACATTTCTGGTATGTAATCAGAAATATAGGTAGAACAAGAGCATTCTTCCTTGATCTTCTTAACCACTTCCAAAGTAGGAGGAGGTTTTCAATAAATCGGAGAGTTTTTATGGAAGTTCACTGATTACTCCGTGGACCGATTTTGAAAAATTTTTTTTTTTTTTTGGTTGAAAGGGTATACTTCCAAGCTGGTCTCATTGTCAGTAGGTCACGATCTAATGATAGGATCCTAGAGAAATCGAGGGAACTCTTCACATATTATAGATTTGCTCACGAAAAGTCACATTTGTTGAAGTGGAACTGATAATGAAGACCATATATGATCACTGGAACTCTTGAATAACAAGTGTTTCATGGGTTACAATTCAATTACTTAAATATGGAGCTGATGATGCAACACCAGGATAACTCTTCAACAATTAACAGCCTTGCATCGGGATTATTTCTTTCGGCAACCTTGATAAGTAGAACGAATTTAATAGGTTCAAGTAAACTGAAAAGAAAAATAAATCTTCAACATTTTAAAGTCGATGCCAGTAAAGAACACATACTCGTAAAAGATTGTTCTTGGCACATCAATTTCAAAAGGTAGTAGTTTTTTTTATTTCGATTCATTTTTATTAGAAAAATGTATAGTGGAAGGAGATTTTATTGCTCCAGGAAGCGAGAGCAAGCTCTCAACAACTGTTTACACACTAATACCGTTTTTCATTAGAAAAGCGAGCATTCTCAGAATATTCCATAGAATCGTTGTGAACGCAGATAGCACGACGAAATAATCTCTACCTCTGTTTACACTGAGAAGGAATAGAATGAGCATTCGCTCCTCGGGTGTAAATTGGCCCTAACAAAATTTCTCTATTTACACTATTGTGTTCTAAGTGCAAAATAATCAAATACAGCTAATAATGTAAATATGTAATCCATTTTATAAACAAACTGTACATTTTAATATTTTATGCAATTATGTACGTATTTTTTATTATTGAGGTACCTGAGGTTTCCTTACTAAATTATAACATATGTGCTTATATTATGCTACAAGAAAATACATTTCAAGGACGTTAAAGACACTCGTGGCACCTTCAAACAGTTTTTACAGGTAAATACAAATTTGTGTTTACTTGAGTTTTTTACGATATCTAATATTCATTTAAATACAGAAACAACAAACGTACGTCACTACTTACATCTATGATTTGCAAAGTAAGCTGGAGCTAAGAACAATATAGTATTATTAATTATCTAGTGTTCTGGTATTAGGAAGTGTTTATTATTAAATCTCCTCGATTTTTTATCCTTATATTTTTTTCTTAGAATCTATAGATACTATAGACTATATTTTGCATATATTCTAATGTTTAATTTTATTTTAATATCGCTAAATCTAAAAATATCTACCTAGATAAATATTAAGTCATGAGTTGACGGAAAATTATTAGAATTACGATATTTACCAGGGCTGTAAGATAATAGAAGACTCTATTATAATACGGAACAATCAATGTGCAATAACAAAATGCACTTAATCAGTTCTTGTATACTTAGCATTTGCCCGCGGCTTCGCTTTCGCCCCGCATCGCACCTTTAGGGGTTGAATTAAAAAAAATCCGTGTTTAGCGGATAATTTTGTTTTCGCATAAGCCTCTTTTGTATTTATAATTTAAAACAAATTAAAATTAAAAAAATAACCTTAGTTACTTATTATCACATAAGCTATCTGTGAGTGAATGTTCTGTCAAAATTGGTCCAGCCGTATATGGATTAGCCGGAAAAATAGACAGACTGACAGATAATACAAATGTTAAAATAGTGTTTATGATGTTAGTACCGCAGTATACTTTCATACGCATTTAGTGAAAAGCAGTTAATTTGAAATTACAAACAAACACTTTCATTTTATTTATTTGTATAGATATTCAACTAATACATAAAATATTTTTAACATTAGTTTTAAATATATATAGTGTAAATATCAGCTTTGCTAATAATATTTAATACCTACTATTACCAAGTTCAAAGTATTAAAACATAATTTCCTTTTATAAACCTAGAATCTTTCAAGGAACTTGTAAAATTCCATGCGATGGTTAGTATAGGGAGCTATTTATATTTTATTTACAATAGTCAGCTCGACCTCGTGACAGCAGCAGGTGGGTCGCCGATGCAACGTATTGAATGCGACTGGCAGTACACATTCAGCTTACGACGGCGTCGCGTCCCTACAGGAAGGGGATGACATTGCATGACCGACACGATATTTTTCCTAAGCAAATTGCTTTGATGCAATGACGTCAACCGTCTGACACGCAGAAACTAACAAGGTCATATTTCAATAATGTATAATTGTTTGTAGAATAGACTGTTTACATTGAAACGTTTCTTTATTACAAGCGGTGACGGCTCGAACATCTGCTTGTGTCGGAAGTTTCAGTTATCAAACGACCATAAAATAATTGTATCAATAGTAAAATAAATGCTTTTCTATCTCTTCCTTTCTCTATGTACCTACCTAACCTACCTACCTATTACCTAAACTTTTATCTTTGGATACCTTCAGAGTGCATAGGTATTTTGTAGGTAAGTGCGCTTTATCCTTCTACATTTTACATCAGACGAGATTGTAGTCAAGCACTTACTTTTTTGCTATTGAAAAAAGTTAAACTATTTCAATATATTACTTCTATTTTCTTTGTTCTTATTGATATTCAACTAACCACGCCTCACTTAACACCCAATCTTCGAAATGTACTTTTAGGCAAAATTTAATTAATATTATAATATAATACTAGCTGTGCCAGCGACTTTTTTCGCGTGGACTACAGGACGCTTGGCATGTCAAAGCAAGGCTGTAATCTGCGGCGCCTTAAAGAAAGGAGCTTTTTACTTTGGATTAGGAACTTTCTGGTTGTATTTATCACAAAAAATTATGATGCAAGATTTTCATCAAAATTGGCATTTAAGTAATTTGCGCTATATATTATATTATTATATGTTATATTATTTTTATTATGTTTATGTAATATATACCTACCGTATTAAATCGGATATTGTTCACTATTTCATTGATTTCAATTTTGTTTCCGCGTAACCCTCTTTTTCATATATTACTTAACACAAATAAAAATTCTAAAACAAAAGTAGCATAAGTTACTCCTCATGATAACTATCTGCTAATGAAAGTCTCGTCAAAATCGATCCAACCATTTCTAAGATTAATTAAAACAACAAAGGAAAAGCACAAAAATTAAAAAAAAAAAGTTGATGTAAGTACCGTATACACTTTCATATGCATTTTGTGAAAAGCTGGTAATTTGAAATTATAGCCACTTTAATTTTATTTATTTGTATAGACAATAGCAATTACATTATACATACCTCGCAATTAAAATTCTACTATTTATTATTTTTTTTTAATGAATTACATGTTTTTTTTAATATTTCCGAAAGTTCCACAAAGTTTAAATAACAAGATAAAAAAGTAAAGCGGAAAATGTTTAAAACTATTATTTTAATAACTAAAATTACTATAATTAAATTAATTAGAACGAATGAAGCGAGTCCTGCATGCAGTTACTGTATAAATGCATTTCATAGTACAATTTATAAAAAAAAAAGCTAAATAGTCTAGCATTATATTATACTTATTACTACCTAGTAGTACTTTTGAACTCCTGACTTAAAAAGAAAGGTGTTATGATATGCTTATCTATGTACATATCTGTGTGCCTGTGGCATTTTAGCTCCCTAATTAATGGACTTATTTTGATACGGTCTTTTTTACATTGAAATCTGATGTAGTCGAGAAGATCTGTTCAGACGTCAACAACTTCAACTGGTGTGATCGGTTCGGAATTACTGTGAATGGTATCAAAATACCATGGCTGCGTAATCTTGACCGGATGCTGCAGCATCATTTTGAATCACTACTCCTCACTAACTACAGCAGAAGTATCGTGTTGGATCTCGTTGAAATGGTCGCAATCTACTTAGATTGACGGTTTTTTTTTTAATTTTCAACTTTATCTTGTTTGTGCAATAACCTCCATTATGTATTACAGTTGACAAATATCGTAGCTGTAACTATACCGTAGCGTCCGTAATTGCTAGTAGATGGATTATCATAATTATATCATCGACCAATAAGTAATTTAAATTAAAATTTTATTTAATAATTTGGTCCTTTTTCATATTTATTATTGCTATAAATTATTTTATTAAAATATTTATATATTTTCATGGATATGTCGCTTTTATATTTATTACTGATTATTATGACTAATTCTGAAAATAATTATCTACATAAGGTGAAACTAGTCAGTTAGGTTTTTCATTTGCACTTAAACATACATGGTATGTTTAAATTTAATGTGCAATTATAAAAATAATATTGTATACATCAGTTTTATAATTATGGCATACATAGCTCAGTCCTCACTAAAATTAAAAACAATACCCATAATTTAAAATTATTTATATGTCAAACCTAACACCAAAATTTCATTGGACAATTTCAAGACACATTTCAGTTGCCAAGACTTTCGAAGATAACTAAGGTTACTTTACCTAATATAATATTTTATATCCTGAGATGAAGTCAGCTCTTATTTATCGTTTCATATTGTTTAATTTCTTGAAAATTAATTATAGGTACAAAAATATATATATATAATGTAAGTGCAATTGCAAACATGTGACTTTAACATAAAGTTTTTTGATATGAGTTTGGCTTGCAAAATTTGCGCCTATGTACTGTGCATTTGTGTGAAATGTTATTTAAGATAAATAATCCTTTTCTTAGAGTTGTCAGAAATATAAAGGATTTTCTGTTTCAATTCAAAATATACAATCAATTAAACAATTTTCTAAATATTTTAACTGTTTTTAGAAACGGTAAAACATTGCTAACGGGGTTCCGCTGGCAATGTTGCCATATTTTACGATATTCACTTTAATTATAAAAAAATATTTACTTTAAGTACAGTTTCTTCTGCAAACACAAAATATTTTTATGCCACAGAGTTCAAACTCATACAGGTGACGTTGCGGTCAAAAATATTGGTCTGAACGCTACAATGTAGCTTACGGGATACATCTACTTGCGTCAATCAAAAGCAAACAATTGATCCGGCGGTTGAAAACATTTCGTTATGATGTCTAATAAAAATATCTTATTTCCTTTACTAATGTGAAGTAATGTTATAATGTAGGTTTATATATTTATACGAATTCATTCAAAACTGTTACAGCTATATTGAGAATCGATGTCTAGAACGTGCCCATACTGAACCCGGAATTGTGAATTAAATTCGTTTCTTATATTTTTAGCTTTCGTACGGCTTATTTAATTAGAAATAGAATTAGTCTGTCGGTGCAGTGCAACGACGTTTTATAATTAGCGATGCACAAATGAAGTGGCTTCGAAGGAATTAGGTCGGTGCGAGGTGCACGCGCGGGGAGGGTGGTCGGAATTCGCGTAACGTTACGTCAGCGGGCGTCGGCCTCGCATCGGTCGCTGACCCGCGGCTATCTCTAGCCGCTGCTCGCTAGTCGCACGCGCACGCCGCCGCCTTCAACCGCGCACCCGCTTACGCCTCTCGCGCAATACCCGCGCTACCCTTGCGCCGGCCGCTGACCCGCCAGTGGTATTGCACTCATTATTCAACTCTCTCTAGGCTTTATTACAAATTGAGTGCACCTTGCACTGTTCATTGAATATGATAAGCTGATTGTAAAACAGCAATTGTGAAAAACAGAGTTCGAAACAATCGCTTTATAGGGCATGATTTAATCAACGTTTAATTACAGTTTTCAGTCTGATATGTTTTAAGAAGAAGAACCGTTGCAAACCACACATATTAAAATCGTGTCACGCAACGTGTTAGAGGTTGTTGACCTCGTTCAGTATCTCCCCACGCCTGCTCTGAAGGTATACATTGTTTAAAACGGGAAATAATACGGTTCATTCCATTTGAGGGCATAGTCATACCAACATAGACAAAGCTTACACTTAATCATAAATGGAGACACATTTTCTTTTTGAAAGTTTAAAAATGTCAGCATAATTTAGCTCTATTACAAAGACCATTGAGTGTGAATCGTTTATTTATAATTGTATATTTTTTTACATAACTTACTTTAAAATATTGTTTCCAATTTATTGTCATACCACTCACGAAATTTCAGTGTTGCTAACAAAGAATGAGTTAGACGGATATAGTGGGCTTTGCAACAAATTTTGACAATTGACATCTTTTATATTTGTAGATAAAAATAGACAGATATTTATTTGTAAAACAAAAATGACAAAGCAAAAAAATATGACCTACCAAGTATTTTTCGGACATTAATTTCCATCAAGCAATAATAATAATAATTTTGAAACTTAATATTCTGTTCATTTACGTATAGTTATTCAAATGTATATACATAAGAATAACGGTATATTATTATTAGGAACAGTTTATAAATGTCTCACAACTGGGCAGAGGCCTTCTCTTCTATTAGGAAGAAGGTTGAGAGCTTATTCAACGCGGATGCTCCACTGCGGATTGGCGGATATAAATTTATCAGTTATAGTATATCATCAATTTCTCCCGGCATATGCAGGTTTCCTTACGTTGTATTCCTTCAGCACCGAACACGGGATGAATTTAAACACAAAAACACTGGAAAACTTAGCGGTGCAAGCCTGGGTTTGAAACCGCGATCATCAGCAGATGATCCAGCATGGAAACGATGTGTTTTAACCACTAGGCGAACCCGATTCCAACGTTTAATAATAACCTTAATAAGAAAGCTTAATTTAATACTTAACGAATAAATGGAATATTCAACTTAAAAAAAAAATATATTATTCGCACCCGACACTTTCTAAGTATTAAATACATTCCAATAAATACATTTTATTATTTTTAATTTTCATTCCAATTTATAATTTTGTCACAAAAAAATAATTATATCAGTCTGCAATACAGAAACTTAGACTGAAATATTAGAAAACAAAGAAAGCGATGCGCAACCCTTGATAATTATAAAAAAAAGTATTCTTTATTAAAGCACTTATTAAGGTTATATTTACGCAAAAAAGTAACCACATAAAATATCACTTACAACTAAGATTAATCATTAAAAAATAAAAGCATTAATTAAAATTTAAAAAAACAAGAGAAAGCGAGAGGAGCGGCGCGCGGGCGCGGGTCCTAAGTAGGCCACTTTCATTTTCATTAATTTCTTTTCGGATGCAACGCGTTGGACATTTTTTCACACTGTTTGCCACCTCAGTGGTACAAATCCAATTTTCGTTAGATAAAAAAAACATAAAATTTTGTATTCTTTGAGCCACAGAACGTTATATTATTGATAGAGAATATATAAATTATTCCTAGATATTAATAAGATTCTTTCAATATCAAAAGCCATAATAATTAAAAAGTTGTAATTTAATTACAGCCAAAAAAAAATTAGGCACACTTACCGACTTCTATCAGTAATTAACTTACAAACATGGAATCTGTTCAAAATATATTTAAATTGATTTAAATAAAACTTAAAATGATATACTTTTTTATTGAAGTAATATTTTTCTTTTGTCTTTAATCTAATATATCTATCTATATAATCTAATAATAAATAAAATAGTACATATTAAAAAATCCTTAGTAGCTAAAGCATATTATTCTGTTCAACATTATATAGTTGATAAACATGCTTGGATTTAGTATAAGCTGGATTCACACAGGGTATTTAATATATTTGTAACTCATAATTAATGTATGTACCCATCGTAAAACTTTTAAAAAGAGTAACTATCGAGTTTCTTGCCGGTTCTTCTTGGTAGAATCTACATTCCGAACCGGTGGTAAATTAATTAATTAATTAGTGTTTAGTTTTCTTTTATTTTTGTATTGACACAAAAGTGCTTGTAAAAGCCTACTTGAATAAAGCATATTTTGATTTTGAATATATCTCTATAGTTTATAGTAAACTTCAACTGCTAACAATGAATGCAAAATAATTATTAAATGATCATCTAAGTTTGTTCAAATTTGTAATGTCAGTAAAATGTAAACCGGATTTTAGGCAAATGAGCGCGAAACTAAAGAATAAGGCGGGCGCGCAAACAACGAAAGTTTAAACTTTCTAGGCCACTCTTCGCCGGCACGCTAATCACGCACTTTTATAACACAGGAGTTTTCTAATGGCTTATTCGTTTTTAACATAAAAGATATATATAGTCATATACAACTTAAAAATATCCATTCTGTCCTTTTAGCGATGGCCACTCTGAGGTTCTTTTTATTGAAATAAAATATATTAGAAATTTTTACTTCACACGCGTTTATTTTAGAGATTTAAAGACGCGCTGTAGAAAACTTTTAACTTAACGTTATAACTTTGTGTAAAATACCGTCTATTAAGTGCTAATGTGAATTTTTAAAAGGAACACTTTTTTAATAAATTAAATTCTCATTTTTTTTTTTAAATAAATAACAAATATAGTATCAATCAATAAACCTATACGTGCTTTTACAACTCATATACTAAACTTTGATATTTCTCTACTTTGATAAAGTTTACTCTTTTCGCTCTATAGTCAATGATATTGGTGTATATGTGCAATTGATTATGTATGGAATCATAAAAGGCCTATTTATCTTTATTTATTTCTACCTACCTACTTGCAGTGCAGTGCAATGCAAACAATGCAAATTTTGAGTCATCTACACTCATTTGAATATTATAAAGAGGTATTATACAATTTCTTAACTTGTGGTCTTCTACTCAGTCATACTATTCCTGAAGATACAGGCTATATAGAACGTGCATATTTAGTACAATTTTTAGATACATTATATCGGATATAATCTTGTAATATATCCATATTACGTAAAAATATGTACTTAATGAACTTACGCTTAATATCTTCTATATACACCATAATTTGCTTCAGTAATTTTTAAGCTAAGTCAATAATACACAAAACCAAAGCACTCGAAAAGCTATCGACTTTCTACAGACAGCCCACGAGATACCGAGCAGGTCAACCTGCGCAAGTATAATAGAGTGGAAAAGGTGAAATTTAGCGGAGCGAGAAATCGACGGGATGCAATGTTTATTGTAACGAGTCCACGATGAAGCGTGCGCGCAAGAGAAACTGAAAGTAATGGCGCCGCACTCAACCCACTTTCACTGCTCTGCTGCGCGAGCGCCCGCTGCCGAGTGCCGCGCAGAGCACTGCACTCTCCCTTGCCAGTTGGAGATCATATTCTGGATCATTAAAATTTTACATACTTTTATTGTTGAAATGTGACTATTATCCATTCTTTGTTTAAGTTAAAAAAAAATCATTATTATTATTGGATTTTTTCCTCAATGAGGGACAGTCAAAGATGGATAGTTTGGACTACTATTATACTCATTTGATATTCACAAAATATCGCTAACGATTAAAGGTTATCTATATCCTTTATTTTTATAAATTGAATTTAAATAATACTACAACAAATCAAAACAACTACAAAAACATTTTTTTAGTCTTACCATAAAGTGAAATCAATATAGCATAATAAGTTTGTTAAATACATTCTACTTTCTATTGAAAGGGTTAAACATCTAGGTCACTTATATTAAATAGTTAAGGATTATACGCGGGAGAAATTTCACTAAGAACTTTATCTATACAAAACGACTTTCAATACCATTAAAGCAAAATTTCTCTTTCTTTCGTTGTAAATACATATTTCGTTGTAGTTTTAGTATAATATAAATATGAAAACTTATATTTTATAGCTTTTTGCTTAATAATAATAATACGTAGATATATACACTTACAAGTAGGGTATGTCTTTAGTGAATTACCCTAACCTTACTAAATTTGTGGCTGTCAAATTAAAGGCACAACAAGTAACAACTTATATAAAACTTTATGAAAATCTGAGCGCAAAACTTGTTAGTGCAATTCTCGCCAAGTATAATAATATAAGTTCTCATTCATTAACAAGGGATAACTACAACGACCTAATCGATTCCTACGATAACGTAAATCATAGATAATAAATTGTCACAAAATTTATTTGTTTACAGACAGGTTGCAGACACTAACTCAGATACGGTATTTCTTCACGGTTTTCACAATAAATGTCGAAGAAAAGTGTTTGTTTTGGTCCCCGTCACCTACTCCGTTACCTAGGTAGGTATAGATAATTCACGTTTAGATAGATAAAATTTAACTTTTAGGTATGATCTTTTTTTTTGAAAAATTACTAAAGATTTAATTAATGTATGAATTTGATAGAATTTTGTAAAAAAATAGTATATTACCTCTCTGAAGTTGATCCTTATAATATGACAGTATCAGATGGTGCAATTATACAGAATCTTAATTTTTTTGCAAAATCAACGTGTTCCGTTCTGACTAGGAAAAATTATTTTTCAAAAAACTAATGATATAGTTATAGTTTTTATCAAAATCGGCTCTGTGACTCCTTTAATTATTTTTCGCTAATGCTTATAGTTTCAGTCTATCATATCTAGAAAAAAAATTACCCAGTAGAAATATTATTTTTTAAAATTATAACATTTATATATTAAATATATGTATTACCTATTTAAATCAAATATTATTCACTATTTCATGGGTTTTAATTTTCTTCCTTATTACATTGACTTTCTGCTAGTGAAAGTTTTGTCAAAATCGATCCAGCTGTTTCAGATATTAGTCGAAACAAACTGAGTGACAGATAGACAGACAAAAATTTTAAAATTGGTAATTTTGTTGTAAGTACCGTGTACTTTCATATGCATTTATTTAAACGTACAAACAGACACATCAATTGTATTTATTTGTATAGATGAAAATCTTCCCTTCTTAAATCGGTTCACTATTTTATTGGTTTCTACAATATTTTGTTATCGCGTAATTATCTTTTTTACTTATTCATTAACATAAATATATTTTTTAAATAAAAGTAGCCTAAGTTATGCCTTATAATATTCGCTATAGGGGCTGTCCATTAATCACGTAATGTTTTTCTTCCATCCCGTTTCCCTCCTCTGGGTCTCACATGATGAATGGACATCCCCTAACTGCGAGTAAAAGTCCCATCAAATTTGTTTCAGCTGTTTCAGAGATTAGTCGTAAGAAACAGAGTGACAGACAAAAATTAAAAAAAATATATTTTTTTATGTAGGCACTGTATTTACTTTTATGCATTTAGTGAAAAGTACAAAATAATGTTCGACGTGAACCCTTTAATTGACATGACTTTTTTATTTATGAAATGAAACAAACACTAAAGATAAGTGAAGCTTACTGCAATATATTTATGAAAACCACATCTAAATAGGATTAACCGTTTCTGAGATTAGCGGGCACAAACACACAGATAAACAGACAAACAGACAAACATTCTAAAAATCATTGTTTTGAGTTGCGTTGGTAAAGACCCCCCATACTATTTTTTTGTTTCATATATCCGACTGTACTGCATCGTGAATCGTGTTATCAGTCGAAGTAAGATGAGTGGGCGGAAGATCAAAAGGTTTTTTAAATAGATAGCTAGTGTTGAGTTTGAAACTTTGTAAAACAAAATCTATTGTTCATACAAAAATAATATTTTTTATGAGTAAAGAACAAAAATGTGAGTATGTATATGTGTATATAGCTTATAGTACTTGATAACTTAGATATGACTTTTGTGTCTACCTTCAGAAAACGAAGATTTATTTACAAACTATTTATTTTTAGTATTTTTATCTTGCCCCATCGGAGCAAGAAGAAAGGAGAGCTTGTCAAAACAACAACAAACAATCAAACATAATCACGGGGACACATAATGATAAGAAAAGATCAAAAGGGTCAAAGGGTTTTAAAGGTTTGTGAACATCTGTGTTTTAGAATGAATTTTGAAAACGAGATACGATCGAAACTTTTATATGTTTAATCTTATTTAATAATAATTGATGGGGTCAAATTGTATTTTGTGAAGATGTAAAGTTCCAATAAGTCCTTAAATACACAAAGTAGTTATATTTGGATAACAGAGTTAAGAAAGAAATGATAAGGTATTTCAAAAACATAATTGTCAAATCTACTATTATTAATCAAAGAAAAAAGTCCTTTTTTTACGTAACTTGTGAAAAAGTCGCACCGGCAAACATTTGCATTGAAAAAGTGACGCCGGCTAGTGGTGAGTGACGTATTGGACGCAAAAAAATGGCGGTCATAACAATGAAGCCAACTCAGGAAATAATAGTCTAAATCAGTCGTTTTGGATTACTTTTTATATACCCCACTCATCCTACTTACTTTAATAAGATATTGCTAGTAAACTCATATGTAACTCATTTTTGTACTTCAATGAGCGGTCAAGTTCGAGCGGCGATAGAAATAATCAATCTTTGAATATTGCAACGATCATTTGCCTATTACAGTTTACAAGATAGGCGCTATAACAACATCTAACAAATGACGCTTGCGTGCAAATACGACTCGCACTTGAACGGTTTTCCTGATTAATTTTCTAGCGGCAACAGAAACATATATACAGTACATTTTATGAAAATTTCAACTCTTTACCTATAACGCTTCATAAGATATTTATTTAATAAATCTAATATTATTTAATAGATACACAGCTAATTTAACAAAGTGGGGTATCGTATTTGAAAAGTGCCAACGAGACCCTATTACTAAGTTTCCGATGTACGTCTTTTACCGTTTTTATTTCAATGATCGTAATAAGTGGAGGGTTAAAATTTTAACTGAGTATCAATTACCATATAATAACATTTTTAATGTTGGTTAATTAATATAACAATGTTTAAAATTAGTAAAACAATGATAAATATTATTAATTATTTTAACATTTTGATAACAGTAAGTATTTAATAATTGCAAATGTGAAATAAAATAAAATAAAATTTGCAGAAATTTTGATCAGAGATCGGCCCTCTCCCGGGCCTGTCGTGATTTCTCCTTCTGGCATGGTCCAGATGGTTTCACCAAAGGAAACAACGTCCACAACGATTCCCTGCGGAACCTCGCCGACACAGCTGCTCGCAAGGAAGAACTTAGGGTTTAGCACACAAATATAACACAAATAGTTAAAACATTCAACTTCCTGTTCAATCCAAGTCCAAATAAAATTGTGGTAAATTGTGTCCAAATAAATAAAATACAAAAAAAACTAAACTAAAAAAAAATATTAATGAAAAATTTGAAAAAAAAGCTTTATGACAAAAGAAAACATTTTCAATTAATTATGAGTAAAATACTTTTATTATCATCAAATTTAGATATGCATATATAGCTATAATACTTACATCTTTCATACACACACACAAACTGTTGCACAATTCGATATGATTTTAAATGCTATTTTAGATATTATGACATTAATCTAATTCATAAAACATTAACATTTTAGGATAATTATTTAAATTTTTTATAACTAGTCGAAAACCTTTTAAAAACCCAATGTTATCTATTAAATATCTTTATAAATATTTAATAGAAAACACTGAGCCGAAATGTCCTAGTGGTGAGAACACGTCGATCTCAACCGATGATCGCGGGTTCAAGCCCCGGCTAGCACCGATGAGTTTTCAAATGCCAAATTTGTCTTTCAATTCATATCGAGCTCGACGCCACCATGGATCAGCGTGGTGAATTAAGCTTTACACCTTCTCCTTAATAGGAGAGGAGCCCTTTGCCCAGCAGAGGGACATTTACAGGCTTTTACGTATTTCTTACTTACTAATAGAAAACAAATAAAAACTATGTTAGTACTCAATTTACAAAACTCGTTATACATATATTAAAATCAAAATCTTTATAAAATAACAGTCAGTGTCTGTCGCTGACACCAAGACGCTGAACAAAGTTCTCTTATCCCATTATCTAAAAGGTTGCGGAACTTAATCCGCGAACTTAATTATGTGTTAAAAACCTTTATATGAATTCTACTCATGTACTTAATTAAAAACATACGTTTATGGAATGAGATTAAAAATAAATAACCGATTTTACTGACATGCAAACCGTTAATATGTTTTAATTAAGTTTATCAATAGAATGCAACAGGTGTTACAGCTTAAACGTTTAATGGGCAACGAACGACATTCAAGCTGTGAGCGTAAGGTGCACGTACAGCCGGGGCCGAGCGCCCGAGCGGCTGTTGCGCGTCGTGCGGTGTGCGCTGCGGTCGGGACGGCGCGCGCTGCGCGGCGAGGCGCGACGGTGTCAGGCGGTGTCGCTGAACCCGTGCGAGTCAAGGGCCTCGGTCGACGACCGCCCGCGGCCTGCGTTTCGCCCGCATAATACACAAACGGACAGCCCACTTTACTTGCAATATGCCCAACTGCATTAACTAACACCTTTCTGTTGTTTACACACCTTATGCATGTAACACATGGTTTAAGACCGAATTAAAATTACAGGGTTATTGTTTTTTTTGTAGGAATACTTTGTTTTTCAAGTCTCTGGGCGATTATTGTATTTAATCAATTAAAATTGTTGTAGACTGAGACTAAGTTTTTACTGTTACACCTCTATAAACCTTTATCATAAAAATATAGAGCTATAAAATCATTATAAAACCCAAGGCTCACTTAGGCTGTGATATCCCTAGATAACTAAATTAAATATTATAAATAGTAAACAATATATATCAGAATTTAAGGTCAACTGATATACTTATTTAAAGCTTCAATTTCAATTACAACATACAGAATATGTGCAACGGTATGCGTGTCAACGCCCTCAATATACATGTAATAGGCACATGAATTGCAACAATTTCATTGAAAAAACAATAATCGCCTGTATATGTGGGTTTCGTACCTACAAGCGTCAGGTTGTCACGGCCGGTCGTCGAACCCACTACGATACACGCAACGCGTCATGCCCCTAAGTAACGCTTTAAATTTACAAATAACAAATCAAATACTACACGAACAATCTTTTACAAATAATCAACACAGTGTGTAACAAAAACATATTGTCGGATATTATTTTGTTTACGACTATAACAGCAATATAAATTCTCTCTATATATATATATATGTATATATACGTAAATGTATATTAAATAATTATGACAAAAACGTTGACATAGACAGGCACCGGCATTGATTGGCATGAACTCTAAGGAATATATTAAATTAAATAGTATTAAATCCAAGCAATTAATCATTTCACTAATTTTAATAGTACTATACATAAATATAGACTAAAATGCGTATAAAAGTTTATAGTACTGTAAATAAACAATATCAATTAAAATATATTTATATAAAACGATGAAACAAATTAATTTTTGTCCAGGCGATGTAAATTGAATTGAAATTGAAAAAAAAACATTTACCGATAATAGTAGTAGTTCATTTCTTAAAACACTTGTAAGTTTTGTTTGCAGATTTTCATACGAATTAAATTTATTTATTATTACGAAGATAGTTCTCGTCTTAGATACGTAGTTTTATGTATTCAGTTGAATTGCAATCAACAAGGATATATCTTAAAGTTGAAAATTTAATTTATTTCATTTAATTTAGTAATCATATATTATTTCTATATTTAAAGGAAAAACTGTACACAACAGCGCAAAATCATACTATATCTATTTATTAGGACAGATAGCAAATAATAATATATAAAAGCTTTTTAGCTATACTTATGTTAAAATTATGAACAAAACATTTTTAAACTTATTTTTTTTTATAAGCTATCAGATCATTGAGAATTTATTTTGAACAACTATTACATATAACAAATACATCATATGCTAAAGATAAAATATATAGTTACAATTATTTAGCTCAACATTATTTTGCACTTATTCGATCGTTGTACAAAATAACCTTTATAAGATGTATCGAAACATTAACAAAGTGGAGAGAATCCAACGTGGATACATGTCAACAATTCGTCACAAGTTTTATTGTCGAGTGCACTCGTAAAATGTCTTTAAGGTATTCGTACCAAAAATAGCCTTGCTTTCGGCGCTCCAACTTACGCATCCATTTCGGCTAACGACCTTTCGGTGAGAGGTCGATTGTCGTTCACCTGCCTCTAACTGTCAGTGAGATGTGCCTGCTGCTTTGTTTATCGCAGCTGGCCCGCTAATCGCTCCTGTTTCCGCAACTCTGGCCGTGAACATGGTCTCTCGCCGCTCTACGCTCAGTAAACTTTTGAGCTTTATTGGGCGGGGGCGGCTAACTGTCGACAAGATTTGTTTCGTCTTCACAATGTACACATATATTTACGCTTGATAAGAGCTCAATAAAAGATAACGTTAAAAACAATAAACAATACTTACAGCCATGAACCAATTTTTATTGATAGATGAGTAAAGGTTTCCTTTAGTTTAGATCACTCATCATCTTAGCCATAAACATCGCAGACTAGCCTAATATCTAAATATACAAAACGATTATGAATAATCACGTTAAGCACGCGTAACTTAAAAGTAGGATTAAGCACATATTATGTAAGAAATGTAATAAATTTTAAACTAAATTGTATTAGATTAAATTTTAACTGCTTTTATTATTGTAGGGTAGACTGACCCTACCCATGACCACGAACGCTGCAAAGTGCTCGAAACGTCGGGATGATAAAAATAATTAATATACGCGATTTAAATCAGTTTAAAATAGTTTTATTTCAATGAATAATAATCGCGAAAATCTAAGACAACGATATACTTTTATTATTATTTATAATAGTTGGTTAAATATTCTAAATTGTTTTTCTATACTAATATTATAAAAGAGGTAAAATTTGTTTGTGAGTTTGTATGTAGAGAAAAACTCTAACACTACTGATACTGATCTGTTTATTGAGGAAGTTTATAGGCTATCACGCTAATACTCATAGGAGCGAAGAAGTAACCATAAACGCAAGTGAAACTGTAATGGGCAGCTAGTTAATAATATAATGTATAATATACTGTCCGCATTTCGTCCGACGAAAGCAAATGTTACCCGTGCCCAAATGTAAGATGTATGGATCAATTTCATGTGATATAAAAAACATTATTTACGATCTTCGGAAAAAATGTTTTTAAATCACATGAATTTGTTTATTTAAAACAGTGTACAACCATAATTTATTTTAAATAGATACCTATATCAGCGATTTTTTTTGATTGACTTTAATACTCTTTAGGGCCTCAATAAGGAGTAATTTTGGAATTCTATTACACACGTAATTCTGTTTAATTTTTTTTCAAGGGATTCAAACAGTAGTATTAAACCTTAATTACTAACTATACTAAAAAATAAAGTATAACCAAAACAGTTTCTTCCAATTAGATATATTGTATATAATTAAGATTCTTATTTATATTACATAATTAGCGCGTGTACTAAGTTTAAAGTAATTACGTCAACGGGATTTTTATTCGGTATATGTGTATTTTTTTACATACAAACTTTTTATCTCTTTTCACCGACAACGCATTTTATATATAGAGAAAAGATTTATAGGTATACATGACATTTTACAACTATGCATATGTTACGTTCATACTATTTGTCGTTAACTAACTGTTTCCAAGTTGGCCCAAACCTTCCTTGTCACTTTCAGTCGCTAGCTGATTGCTAGACAACATCGTCCAAAGTAGCAGGCATTCAGGGTGCCAAAAGCTTGTCGGCCATGTCATCTATATATATAATATCATTATGCATTATATATAATTATCACGTTTAGACAATCCGGTTTTGAAGTATAAAATTGTGTAAAGCTGTGGTCTATAACGTAGGCGAATCCTTAGAATGTTTGAAATTCATACAATTTGGGTAGCATGCGTTACACTTTTCACATCACAATTTCAGTTTTATTTGAAAATGTATGAAAATTAAACGAAAATATATGAAAGGTCAAATAGTTTCAAAACCATGTAATATCTATTATCAAGAAGCAATCGATAAGAAATATAATACCTAATTATCACAATATACTAGTAACAAGTGACCGACACTTAGAGGGATAGGTACTTCCTTTCGACCTATAATATACAGTTGGTCACAATAAAATAATTCCAAAGGTTGTTAGTCTAGTGGTAAATTTTTAAGTCGGTCGCAAGTGTTGTAATATTATTCACTACTGTAATTTTATTTAAAATATGAAAATGTTTTTACTGCTATACTATTGTAATATGACTTCGGTGGTCCCCAAAATGTTCATTTAGATCTATCTTAATGGATGCGTAATACGAACAGCACTTGGGCAACTGTCACTTATTAGTAGTTTAATCATATTATGTTTGTTTTTGAGTTGATAGCCTAACTAGATAGAGTTAAAAAAATAGTTCTACGGTCAGATATTTTTTTGAGATTCAAGCATAAAATAGTCAAAATTTGATGCCCATTAATTGTCCATATTCGGCATTGAGAGCAAATTTCAAATTACATTCATATTGTTGCATTAAACAAACTAAGAAGATAAAGTGTTTTTAAACTTTTAAATAATCCTTTTTGTGTGATAGTGATATAGAAGCTATAATAACATTACTAATTTTAACATTTTTAAATGGCAATTACACAAAAACATGAAATTTTATGTGTATAATTCGCTTCATTACATTTTCTATTTAGTCTGTGCAAATTTGATAGTAATGGTAAAATAGTGTTACCTTTTTAACAAATTATTTATATTATTAAGGAAATAATTAAGATTATTGTTAAAATTATTAATTTTATAAACGGAAATATTGTTAAAATAAAATATTAAATTATTTATTGTTCACAAAGTAGGTTTGAGTCAATATTTTTATTGTTTCAGTTTTCACCTTTTGCCTTTAGCTGGTAATGTAATGACTATTAGTAATTATTTGTATTATCAGTTTGATTTTAATTACCCACATTTAGGGACATTCTTGGTGTATATGGTAACTTTTTTTTATTTAACTAATGGTTAAATAAAAAAAAATGTAAGTTTAATTCGGTCATCGATCTTTTTTATTTTTAGAAACGCACGCGCCAGTTCTCAATATAAAATTTTTATTCAGATAACTCATCGCATTTATAGGAATAATTGCATATTTATTCCAATAAAATAATGTCCATACCGGCATTTCGCCTTGTGGCTTTTAAATCGCAAATTTTCGTCAAACCTGCGATCTATCTTCGTCTATTTCGGATTTTTAACTGCTCCGAAATTGTAATTTTCGTCACATGGTTGGCATGACATTAAACATTCTGGAGCAGTTTCTTTTAATATGAAGATTTTTATTTAAGAGTATTCCTATAGGGATTCCTATAGATTATTCTTATGAGAATCGGTTGATTATGTGGCTAATCACAACTAAAAATTGGACTATTGAGAGATTAAGTCAATAGACAAGGCATATAAGAGGAATACCGTTCAAATACTATGCTCCACCTCGGGATATAATACAATTCACACCGGTGTGAATACTTTTGAAGCTTAGTGGTTCAGCTCCGTGTTCATCTGTTCCTGTTTTAACACGGCAGCGTCAACGTTTGCCTAAGCCTGTCCATATCTCGTTTCATAGCGGCAGGCGGGTTAATCTTTTTTCAAGACTGTAGCGGTAGTTTTCAGTCTATGGTAATGTAACCAAATCCTTTCTTATTTAATAATTTAAAACCTAAGATTCTAAATTATTTTATGTTTTCACTTTTATGTAACAATTCTGACACCGAAACCAAAATTATAATGGTTCTGTCAGTGGCGCCTAACATTTAATTTTTGGTGTACTACCTGGTGACCCACCCGATGAGTTTAATCAAATAAAACTAAATTGTAGCAACATCAGTTGCCGATCGGGTAATTGTGAGTATAAGTAAGCGAAATAAGATACTAACCACCTCTCAAATCGCGACAGAGTTCTACAAAAATCGTCCAAATCCAGTAACTAACGCAACTTCCGTAAAATAGATGGTTTCTAAAGTGGGTTTTAAAGAATATGTTGTGGTAAACGTTAAGTTATCTCTGGGGTACTAGTCACTAGTTTACTTGTAATTATGAATATATTTCTGAGAGTAAAGACGAGCGATCTATCCTAGAGAGAGGGAGGATGCGTACTGCCGATATATAATAATAACTATCTGATCGACGAGCTACCATAGTCAAAATACAGTATTATTTACTTTTATGGTATATTCCTAACAGTAAAAAACCAGTGCTTGGACCGATTAATAGAAAGAAAAATGGTAGGAGTGGGCTTAGTTGCACAAAAATTAGGCCGAATTGATCAGTAAAAAAATTCTTTGGAGTAATGAGTTCAATTTAAAGTTTTTGGCAATAAGAGAAGAATAGTAAAACAAGGATTAACAATATATTAGAGTAGGTGAAAGATTGTTTTGGAGACGATAAAGTTGGTGGCTTGGCTAAATTTGATGAGATATTAAAGAATGATTAGAAGGTTACAGAAAAAAATTACGGGAAAATCTTCTACTTTTACACGTGGAACAAAAGGTCTAGGCTGTGGATTTTTTTTACCCACATTTTTGCAATTAACAAACCCCTTGAGCTATTTATTATTCACGTCTGTATTTAGGTAACGACTAGGGATAGCAAACCGAAAAACTAGGTCCAGTAATTCCGGTAAATTCGGCATCACTAAACGATTACCGGATCTGGTAATGCAAACTTTTAGGTAATATAATTGCTCAATTGCATGACTAGTACTTTAAATGCGTCGTACATTCGTGTTTATTTCATTTACAATATCGTATAGCATATTACAAGAAAATACGCCCCAATGCCTTTTGAAGATGAGTTAAAAATGTTTAGCTGAAGAGAAATAATAAAACCTGTTCACGTAATTTAAAACTTTAGACTCTTTAGTCATATTCCATAATGTCTACAAAGACCACATTTTTTAAAATCAATTGATGATATTATATATGACTTAAGTGTTTTTAAATTCAACTATGATATAAACACCATAAGCATTAACCCTTTCATAAATATAAGACAAACAATTATAACAAAGAAAATAAATTTTATAAAGTTCCTTTTTGAGTATGGAAATGAAATGAGACTTAAAAAGTATTTAAATAAGCGGTAACATACAGGAACACAAGCACATAAACAAGAGTCCTAGGACCTAGATATTAATTAAATGAAACAAGTTTATATTAAAACAAATAACGTCGTAATAAAATTATTAAGTAATATAATTAAATATAAAATTCGTTTTAGGCCGTCGTGTCTATTCTAATCTATTTTATAGCGATATCGTGATTTACGTGCTTTGATTTGTCAAAAATAAGCCACTTCCTTTAGTTTTGGTTTTATACTATTACTTCCCAGAAGTTCATCTTTATCTGACGGTGCAAAAATATTGGTGTTATTTTTTTTTTCAAAATCAACGGGTTCGATTCCTGGCTAGGAAAATATGTTTTTTTAGTAAGGATGCAAAGTGTTTTTCGCTATTCCTCATAGTTTCGGATTTTTGCCTACCATGCCACGCATTAAAAAAACTCACCTGTATACATAACGATGACCAGTTCGAAAGGAAGGATTCCTGCTTATTGTTTAATCTGATTCAGATTCAATTTACAGACTCATATGTATATCGTAGGTATACTTGTACATTGCTCATACTCATTTAAAAACTATTCACATCCTGCCCGGGCTTCGCCCAGTTATATTATCGCTTTAGGTCCTAATAATAAATCCTTTCCCAGATAAAATAAATTAATTTCATTCAAGTACAAATTTCATTTTTTTTAATAAACAATATTTTATTTTTCAGAAAGATAAATAAAAACACCCCACGCACAGAATATCATGGGTAATGTATATAATATTGATTATTGAAAATTAAAATCTTAGCAACAATTTATATATTTATAAATACATTCTTATGTTTGAACAAAAGAACGAGATTAATAAATTTTAAATAAATTTATAAAGCAAGAACGTAATACAAAAATTAGTCTTAAATACAATGTCGCGGGTAAAAAGATACATCGATACGTTTCTGGCATAGAAAGGCCTGGAAGAGTACCGAGTGGGAGGAAACGTGGCGTTTGAGTGGAACGGCTCTCGTGACCTTGCGAGGGCGAGGTCACCCCCCGCACCCTGCTTCTACCTGTTCGCGGACGTCACTAACCGACATGCCTATCTAGCCTACCGATAGACTCATTCGTTTCTAATTTATTGTCATCGGTTTATGACTCATTTCTGTATTCTAACTTATTAATATTGTTTGATAAACGTTCCACTCATTTCCTTGTTATATTTTTGTTACTTAATAAGAAATAGTCATTAACGTCATGAATTGCGTCATATATTTTCAAAGTCAGTTTTAATTTTAATTTACCGATATAAATATAAAGACGTAATTAACCATAACTTACTAGGTAAATAAGACTACCTTTAACATTACTAAATAATATATTTGTTGCGGGCATAGCGGATACGGGTGACGGCGCACAGCTTGGGTCGGGGCGATGACGGCGCTGCGGCCTTGGCCGTGATCGCGCGCTCGATATAGCGCCACCCGCCTGGTCCGCCTACCTAACGAACTCCCGCCCCCTACCCCCAACATTTCTCACCCATACCAACGTACTAAATTTCTGATGCTTTCTGGCTATTTCCGTATTGATAAAGATGCCTAACACACTGCGTTGCGATAAAATACAACGCAGTTATTATTAGTATATAAACCTACCTTATATTTAATTTATAAAAAAACATTCAGAATTAATCTATAAACAAAAATTGTTCCATTCTAAAGTTAAATTTACATACTTTAAAAGGGGAAAATGTTCGGATATTCAGTTAAATCGACCTAAAGTCGGTATTAATAAACAAAAAACCACTTAATAGGCAGACAACGTTGTTGAAACGAATCAGAATAAAACATCAAGGTCGTACAGCGAATGATATCATTTATGGCCTGTCTGTCCCTGAACTCTAGCAGTTAGGCGCGAGTGACGCACGAGGACTCAAATATCGCCGACCCTGAACTTATATAAAAATATAACGTCGGTAATGTCAAACAGCGCCTACGCTCAATACTTTTCCAGGTCACAATAGTTTTGTCTATGAAGTAAAAATAACCTTGTTATATATTTCATCACATATTTATTAGTTTTTTCGTGAATTCTTACAATGCTTTAACAATATTAAATAATTATTTTGTCTTCTTAACTTTCTGTTTGCGTGGCCTCGTGTTATTCGCCTTGCCTTTCTTGCCACGACCTTTAGTTTTTTCCTTGGCCTTCTGAGCACGTAAATCTTTCTTCATACGCGGATCGACTACTTTGTATTGTCCCTTTACCCCTGTAGGGCGTTTCATCCTCTTAGCCGTTGTATGTTTTTTTGCGACTACATACGTGACCTTCTTTTTACCGTCCGTTTGCGCTTTCTTATAGAGATGTCTAATCTGTTGTGCCTTTTCTCTCTCAGACATATCTGCATTCTCCATAACTGCTTCTACCTTTTTCTTTGCGCGTTCCATTTTCTTAATCATGCGCTTCTTCTTTCTGGCTTTAGCTTCGACAACTTTCTTAATTGGTCTTGCATTTATGTCTTGTAACCTGTTTTTATATTCCTCAGAGTAATTCTGTAAGAAAAATTTTCAAATAACTCTTCAACACATACTTTATCGCTTAACTAAAAGATAAAACTATTTATTTCGTAAATTTGTACATTGTATTTTATTGTACACACGAAAAAGACTTTAAAAATAAGTGAGTTTGAACTAAAAACTAAATTTACAATAAACTTTTACCTCAGGTACAGCGACCTCCTTCTTCATGTGCTTTTTTTCATCCTCTACAAACCAATCCGGTAAATTTTTATCATTAAAAGCATATCGATTCCAGGAATCGTCAATCAAATCTCTCTTAAACTTTTTCGACGTAGCTATCATTGTTCCTAAAGCTAGAGTTTCAGCGTCCATTTTAAGTGTTTTCTTTAATCTCTTTAATTCTGAAATAAAATTAATTTAAATTTATCAAAAAAATATTGAACATATTTTGATAAAACGTTACAATAATATAATTTATACATCGGAATAATACGACACGGGTTAAGCCGCGATCTGAAACTAATGTCTGTATATTTATGTATGTCTAATTCTTTAGCACACTAAAAACATAAACTGTTGCATTTCAGCATATTCTCGGTTGAAAAGTAAAAGTCAAGTAACAAATGGACGCTTATAGGCAATACTGTGTCAAGCCACACGGACTTCATTTTGAGAAAATGGCGTCTAAAGATGTCAAACCCATTTTTAACAAATTTGTTTCAAGAAGTATACAGGGTGTCCCGCAAGCCAACGATTAAATTGAAATGGGATATAGGCCAGGTCATAACGAGTCTGTAGACAAAAAATCGTTTTTGTAAAAGTCCCTTGGTTTCTGAGATAGGAGCCATTATGTGAAAAGTACGAAAAATGACTTCTTTAGTAGGTTTTTTTAATGCCATGGGTACAAATTTAAACCTTTCTCAATCGTTGTTACTGTTTCTTAAAGCTGAATAATGTATTTATCAAATAAATAAAATTTCAGGGCTCTAAGTCTATCATGTGCGAAAAAAAGTCACTTGAATTTCAATTTTTTGAATTGAAACACAATTAAAAAAAAAATCTTAGACATATGGTACCTTCTGTAATCAATTATCAATATATTTTTGCAGATTCTGTGTAGTACATTTTTTTTAGTGTGAGTTCTGAAAGTATAGTGATACAAAAGACAAAAACCTTTAAATTGAAATTTAAGTGACTTTTTTCGCACATGATAGACTTAGAGCCCTGAAATTTTATTTATTTGATAAATACATTATTCAGCTTTAAGAAACAGTAACAACGATTGAGAAAGGTTTAGTTTGTAGCCATGGCAGTCAAAAAACCTACTAAAGAAGTCATTTTTCATACTTTTCACATAATAACTCCTATCTCAGAAACCAAAGGACTTTTACAAAAACGATTTTTTGTCTACAGACTCTTTATGACCTGGCCTATATCCCATTTCAATTTAATCGTTGACTTTCGGGACACCCTGTATATCCATCTTTTCTTTTATTTTTTGATAAAAGGTATAATGAATTAAATTCAGACTAATATATGATCTAATAAAAAGTTTTTCAAATATTTGAGGTTATTGTATAAATTGCACAATATGGGACGCACTTGAAATTCGAACCAATTAATTATGAAACTTTTTTCCGTACTTATTTAGTTTATAAGACTTAATTTTTTTTTAATAATGTTAAATAGGTGATGCAGTATCAAAATACATCAATATCTCTGAATTTGACTTTTTGTGGGTTGACACATTATTATCAGCATCCAAATATGACTTTCAAAGATATTAAAGATTTTGTGTCATTTAAAAGTATCTTTAAGTGTAAAAAGTTTTTTAATTATTATGGATGAAACGTTTTTATATTAAATTTGCCACTTCGCAAATTTAAAGTTTATATAAAAAAAATCATTAATAGAAAAAGCATACTATTCAGTATATGACTACATTAATGATAAAACCGCGTGGAATAATAGGGCGTTGACATTCTCGCAGGATAACTGTAGCTAATTGTATCAAACAATATTGTACAAAAATATTTTTAAAAGAGTAACTACTGAGTTTCTCGCCGGCTCTTCTCAATAGAGTCTACACTCCGAGCCGGTGGTAGCTTCACGTGGAACTGACATCACAAATTTGTAAATTGACGATTCAAAAGAGTTTGTAAAGGCCTATTTGAATAAAGTATATTTTGAGTTTGAGTTTGAGTTTGTAGTGATACAAAATCAAGTAATCTAAGTATTGTAATGTAATTATTATTAAAATATTACTGGTTCTCATTAAATAAAAAAAATCAACATAATGAATTAACATACGTCAAAACAAGCTATTTACTTTAAGTATAATTTTAAATCGGATAAAATTATCTCTATATATGTATGTATCTTCTGACCGTATGTACGTCAACTACTCCTAAACGGCTGAGCTGATTTTGACAGGACAAAATCTTTCAGGTCGGCTGGTTTTTTTTTAACAATTTTAATATTAGTGGATATAAATATTTAAAGTTAAATTTAAATAATATTACACAAGTGTAGGTATTTGTGTGTATTATATACATAGATATGAATTAAATACGTATTAATGATGCACGTATACAATATTGTCAATATGTAAAATTCGTAAGACCTGTAAAGCTTATTACTTTCTTACGCAAATCTATACCAATATTATGTGTTATTTTATTTGGTAGTGGTTAATTTATTAGGTTGTAAGTAACACTGTCTGTCTGTTTGTTTATGGTTTTACGTCGAAACCACTCAACATATTTCGATGAATTATGTTAAAGCTATGGGTTGGACGTAGGAGAAGGTTAGAGAGATTAAAGTTTGTGTAAGAATTCAAACTATTCAATATAATTGTATGCTGATAAGCAATAATGTGTGAACCCACAAAAAGTCTAATTTAGAGATATTGATGTATTCTGATAGTGCATTTCGTACTTAACATTATACAAAAATTTTTCAAGTCATTTGAACTAAATAAGTACGGAAAAAAGTTTCTTAATCAAATGCTTAGAATATTGAAGTAAGTTTCATATTTTGGATTATGCAATAATTTAATATATTTGAAAAACTTATTATTACATAAAAATCTTTATTAGCCTATCTGCTATAAATTAATTATACTTTTTATCAAAATAGAGAAGAAAAGATGGATATATGCTTCTTCAAGCAGATGTGTTAAGAAAAGGTTCGAAATCTTTAGACGCCATTTTCTCAAAATCAAGTCCGTGTGGCTTGACACAGTATTGCATATCAGCATCCAATTATTCAAAGCAAATAAAGTCGGGTACCATAATTCGTTGGTTCGTAGATTGTTACGTTTTCACGTTTCTACCTTTTTAATGGTAAAAAACAAGAAATTTTTACTTTTTGAAAATATACGTTGTCAGTGGTATAGAAAATAACATAGCGTACCTTAAGACCAATAAAATTTATTGTAAACGAGGAATAGAAAAACAATTTCTAAACGAACATCTAACATAGGTCACAACATTATTATTGACAAATATAATATAGATATATTACGCGCAAACGAAACCACAGAAGAGTGTTTAATAATATTTAAAAAAAACATCTATTTTAATTGTTATGTTTTAAGTTGAAATTATAAAAAAAACGATAGTCTAGTACATTGTAATATACACTGTACTAGATTAGTTGCATGGTAGTCTATAACGTCGTGTGTCTTTTCAAGTGAAAAAATATATATATACTGCATACTGAATTAATTTAAAAGAACTAATAAGAAAACTAAAAGAATTAAAATTTAAATATTATAAATGTAAAAAAAAGTTGATTGTAATATTTGGTGCTTACTTAAAAAATCTATCCAATTGAAAATGTTGAGAAAAAGTAAAATCTCGTTTTTTCGCAGTACGTATATAAATACGTACTACTATATTATAAAATATTTTAACTATTATAATTTTTATATTTTAACTATTATAACGTACAGAGAAGATGAGAGGAAAAATTATTTAAATAAGAATTTTACCATAGATTTCCATTCATCTTTTTTGGAGGACAGTTGGCACTCCTTTATTTTTCATATGATGGTTGTGCTATTTACAAATACGATAGTATAAAAATCTCATTTTCGTCAAAATGTAACTTTGTGACTTTTACCCTTTAATCCCCAACATTATCATTAAAATCGTCTCAGTTTTAGGAGGTACTGCCTGTTTCCTGGAATTTCTATAGAGACAGAAATTACGCGGGAACACCGATCTCCACCACTACGTATCCAAAACTTCTTTCAATAATGGAAAGTTTCATTATAGGTGTTTAATATTTGTATCACTTTTTTCGTTAGGTTTTTAATTTTTTATATAAAGTAAAAAGTAGGTTAGTTATAGGTAACTCTCATTTACAATGTACATACCAGGATCTTGAGAAACCACTTCAAAACCATCTTTCTTGCTTGTTTTAGCTCCAGTTGCTTTCACTGTTGGTGCCGCATTGTCCTCCACATCATAATCACTGTCAGATGATTCATCATCGTCTTCTTCATCATCATCACTAAGGTCATCCTGTTTTCTTTTATTGCCAGATTTTTTGAACTGTGCAGATTTGTCAGAAACATTCTCTTTAACTGTCTTGCCTTTAAAGATAAAAATATTTGGGAGTCATTAATAACATTATAATTATATGTTGTTAACATTGTACTTATATGTAGTAATTAGTTTTTGTTAGATTAAAAAATATTGTGGTCCTTCCCCGGCCGGGTGACCAAATGACGATTCCGACTGTCCCCCTTAGGGTAGATACTTTGCGATGGCTAAACATAATCATGCCAAAAGAGGGTAGGAATGAAATATCTTATTACTTTTTCTGTTCAAACAAACAACATACACTTTTGCATCTATTCTATTAGACAGGAGATGATAAAAACAGATC
The DNA here is from genome assembly GCA_037950945.1 of Hypolimnas misippus. Lineage (NCBI taxonomy): Eukaryota > Metazoa > Arthropoda > Insecta > Lepidoptera > Nymphalidae > Hypolimnas > Hypolimnas misippus. Next base: position 8,615,258 of record JBBEEQ010000024.1, read on the forward strand.
ATACATTTTTAATACAAGAATTAATCTTAATATTATACATTTTTTATCTCAATTTCAAAGCATTACCTTTCTCTCTGTAGGATTCCGCCAATTTGTCTAAATCAACGCCTTCATCATCTTCCTCATCAATATCTTTAAAACTATCTTTTTGAAACCAAAGTTCAGCTTTCATTGATTTTTTTGAGACTGGGTCGGTATTATCAAGGTCAGTTAGTAACGGATTATTCTTCGGAATTGATGGGGTAGTCTTAATCTTACTGTTTCTTAATGTATTTAATTTAGTTAATTTATCAATTTTCTTAGATTCATTATCAGAATCCGAGAAAGCTAGAAGAAATAATTTATTTTAAGTAAAATACAATATGAATATATGCATCATGCACATTTTTATTGATTACAAGGAAATGAACTGCTCTTGTATTAAATAGTTGATATGTTATAATATTTCAATATAGATATGATAAATTATAAGGATAGATAAACAATCAAATCAATTAAGACAACCAAAAAAAACGTTAGTTCAAATCAAATCATGACAATTCAGATATGATCATTATAGATACATAATATTGTGTTTAAAATACCTAAAGATTCCTTTTCTTCCTCATTGTCAGAATCAGATTCCATTTCCAATTCACTATCGGAATCTTTATAGAAAAGACCAGAAGAATCTAATTTTGAGGATTCTACATCATATTTGACATATTTCTGCTTCATTTTTAATTCATCATCTGAATCACCTTTCTCATCTAATACAATGTCAGGTGACTGATCCACAACCATTTTTAATTGCTGTAATAAAAACAAATGTGAATAACATGCAAAACTACATAATATATCAAACATATATTTGAATGTAAATCTTTATTAGTCAGTAAGACATGCTGTAGTTATTTATACAAAGTAGTTATGTATGAAAGTTACAAATAGGGAGTCACAAAGACATTCTTAGAATATGAAATACCAGAAAATACGTTGTTTAAATGTTAATTCTATCTTACCGCCCCATCCTTAATATCAGCAAGTGTAAACATATCATGACTTTCTAGAATAGGGCCATCATCACCTTTCAATACCATCTTTAAATTCATTTTCTCAGCCAATTTTTGTCTTTGTTTATTTAACTGTTTCCTTTTGCGTTTTAGTTGTCTTTTTTCTTCTTCCTGTAATGTTTATAACAATTTAAATTTATGTGACATGGTTGCGCTTCCAATGCAAAATGTTTTCCACCTAAGAGCAAATACATATTGACAGTTATAGAAATACCATAATTACTTTTCAATAATTTATTAGAATGTAATTTTACACAGCTTTTTCAGATAAATGCCAATTAACCTGTATTTAATCTGTTTAGTGATTCAGATTTATTATCTCTTAGAAGACCAAATGTGTCATAAACTACCAACTTTAAACTGATATTGACATAACCTGTAGTTCTTCTACTTCGGCATCAACTTCATCAATTTCATCTCCTGCACTTTTATCATCAGCTTGTTCTACTTCTTCTGTTTCTGTTTTGGCCTTTGAAATAAAGTATAAAATTATTGCATCTTAAAATTAACAATAGCAATGTTTAACTTAATAATAATTAAATAATAATTCATAATTAATGTATGATACAATTTTTGAATTATGTATTAATAATTACATCTGAATTTTCTTTCTGAAGTCTCCACTCTTTGATGTGCTTTAACCAGCTTAGCAATGCTTTGACATCCTTCCTTCCAAGAACCTTTATATCTTTGCAGCATTCTTTTATTTCGTTCGTGGTTCTTGGATGATTTGCAACCTCCTTGTCATCTAATATGATCTGAAATTTTTTATTACATATAAGTAATTAATAAAATTTATTGTTATATGAGTCATATTTTTATTATTTGATTTTTCATAGATATTCAATATGAATACATAGTAGTGGAGAAACAATACATTGAAACATCTAAATAAAATACTTTGTTATTAACAATTGTATGTAGTTGTATTGTGTATTTAACAATTACTAATTTTATTTACAAATAAACAAATATAAAACTTCTTTTGTCAAATGACAATTTGATGGTGTAAAAAAAACAACAACAATGAAATATTTGTAATAAAGATATATCACGCAACGTAACGCATCACACTCAACGGCCCCCATTAAGATCTCATGACCTTGTGTCGGGGGTCCGGAAACACTCACAACACTAACACAAACACCCAGACCACGACAAACATCTGTATGGCCAATACACATGTTTGCCGTGAGCGGGGATCGAACCCACGACCGTTAGCGCTTTAGTCAGTTGTAGTGACCATTGCGCCAACGCGTCTGCCAAATTATATATAATAATGTTGACAATTTTAGTGACCCAATATGTGGTCAGTTATAAATCCATCTCTGCCTTACTATAATTTCAATGCTTAAAATATTAAGAAAAACCTCCTTCATCTTACCTCTGAACATCCTTGTAGTAAATCAATTGGATCATCTTTGTCCAAAAACTCTGATACTGAAACACTATGAAATGTTGTATAATCATTTTCCTTATATCCTTCTGCTTTAGCTTTCTTCTGTTTTTCCGGATGTAATATACTGTTCTGTTTCTTTTTCATTATTTCCAAATCTTCAAATACATATTTAGGGTCTAATAATTTGGGATCGATAGAATCTGGAGCAATATATCCTTGACAAACAACAAAAATTTCAGATGATTCATTACGAGAAGCTTGGGGTTTTGTTGCATGGACCTTTTTAAAAAATTGTTTCAATACCCACAGCAATGCATGGTAATCCTTAGACCTGAAAACTTTTGTAACAAACCATCCACCTCCTCTTAAAAAATGTGATGCTAATTTCATAGCGCTTAAAGTGAGACATGCTTGCTGGTAAGCATCGTGTATCCAATTTAAACCAACATTAGGAGCACCATCGTGTAGAACAACATCGGCTTTCCAAGTTTTTATTTCCTTTTTAATTGCAGTTTTGCATTTTTCTGTTGTTATATCTTCTGTAAGACTAATGCAGCCGGGCACTTGTTTAATAGGAAATAAATCTACTCCTATAACAATACTGGATACAGGCATATTTTGGTGTGCCACCTGCATCCACCCTCCGGGAGCCGCACATAAGTCGATGCATACTCGTGATTTTTGTAAAAAGCCAAATTTTCGATTCAATTGAATTAGCTTGAATGCAGCTCGAGAACGATAACCTATAAAAACACATTGTGATATATTTATTTTTTAATTGAAATTAAACAGAAATTACGGATTTCGAAAAATATTCTTTAAAAAATTAACCTGTTTCTTTAGCTAGTTGATAATATTTATCCTTCCGTTGTTTTCCTACTTTTGTTTTTTTACCCATGTTTATATTTTTAAAGATAAACTTATTCTTTTTTGGAAAACACCATGTTACAAAATTATCATGTGTGTTTTGACAGTAAATATTATTTTAGGTTATAGCTCATTTTTTCGCCGTTATAATTAGACCAAGGAACAAATCGTATCAACCTATGCCAAGAAGAAAAAAATTTAATGTACTTATTAAGATAATAAACCTAGATACTAATTATAATAAATTAAAAATTATTAATCTAATAAGGGTACTTAAAATATAAAAAATGCTGAATAAAACTAAAAAAGTCTTGTTTCTAAACGTAACTCGTTATATTGATAACAAACATACGATTTCGTGCTGTTCTACTATTGGTTAAATCATATAAAAATCGATATAACCAAACGATTTATAGAATGACTAAAATCAAAAATAGTGCGTACAGATAAAGAATAGAATTACAAATGGCGGCTAAGTGAGCCTGTACTGTCAGCATTGTAAGCGACAACGATTTATTTATTTTTTATTTAATAATAATTTTGATTTATTTTAATTGTTCAAATGAAATTATTTTATTTATTTGCTTCTTATTATTTTATGTAAAAACATGTTTTTATTTATTAATAAACTTTTATATATATCATTGTTCGTTTTAGTACTATAAGTTTCTATGAAAACTAATATTTTACAAATTACTCTAAGATGAATTGAAAATTATAAATCAAAATTACATAGTGAACAACACTTTATATTAAAAAGCAATTTTCATCGCGAAACCTAATATATTGAAGGAGTTATAACCGCAACATAAATATCATTTTTTTATTGAAGTCTGTACCGTCGTATGTAAATATAGGCGGCATAGATGTGTGAGCGAGAAGTGAATAGATGTGCGGCCATTTATTTATTTATCTGCATTTTTTTATCTGCAAGCACTGTATCCAAATCATATATAATTTCGTAACATTTATTATATATTATTTATTTAAAAAATAGTTGAATAAATATATTATTACAAAATATTTTTTTTATTAAAGTAAACTTCGATACCAATAATATTTCTATATAATTCTAATTGTTTTTCTTCTTATATTTAAATACTTGAACCAAGGGGAAATATATATATATACACACTAGTTGAAACTATACACTTAAAATAATCGATTAAGTTGTCGATTTAATATCGATTTTTAACTCTTTCTAGACCCCACTAGTCCAAGCTTCGATATTAATTAACTATCTGCTTGCGGGTTACGGAAGTGTAATATTGAAGCGTATAAATATAATATAAAACAACGGAGTGTCATCTATCTGACCATTTCTAAATTGATTGCATCATACACTACTTATTTTACGTGTGCTGTTCAGTTCGCTCGCTAAATTGTGTTTTATTCAAAGGATTGTTGCTAGTTCATCCTACTGTTTAATATATTCCTGTTTCCTCAGAGGTGTCTTCAATATGGCTCCAAATATTCAAACATTTATCAATGGCTTTCAAAATCGCTTGTAAGTATTATTTTGTTTATTTTTACTTTATTTATGTTCAATTAAATTTGTTTTAGACAAAGGAACTTAATTTATGTTGTAAAATGGTAGATGTTTCATAATATTGTACCTGATAGTTCTAGAACATGTACGTCATTAAGTTTGTTGCAATTAACATTATTTTTTTATTAACATATCATTTAACGTATTAAGTAGAATGTTTTTTTTTTTAAATGACTTAATTATTAATGTGATGTTCTTGCGCGAAATGCCTAGTCACGATGACTTCGTAAATATTCTACATGTATCAATAAACCGATTCAATGCCCAATTTTTTAAATAATATGTTAATTTTAAAAATCTTGTAGGGAACCTCCTGTTCGTCAACATCTCAAAAATGTCTATGGGACACTCATGATGACTTGCGGAGCTGCTTCGGCTGGTGTATACTTGGACATGTTCACAAGATTCCAAGCTGGTCTGCTCTCGTCTATTGTTGGCGTAGGTCTTATACTGATGTTGATTGCTACTCCAGATAATGGAAAGAACACAAAATTAAGACTTGGTTACCTTTTAGGATTTGGCTTAACTTCAGGTATGCATATATCCATACTTCTGTACTAATATTATAAATACGAAAATAGCTCTTTACTTTATGACCCTTTTACGCCTAAACAGCTGCGGTAATGGAAAAGCTGAACTTGAAAAAGGGCATAATCAACCCATAAATCAAAGAAATAGACTTTTCAAAATAATAATTTTATGCAGTTGAAGTTGCAAAACCAACTGTTTATAAATAATTATTTATGCTGATCTAAGTCTATAATAATATAAACTAATTTTAAAAATTATTTTTCAGGTATGAGCTTGGGTCCTATTTTGGACTATGTGAGCATTGTAGACCCATCAATAATTGTGACAGCACTCTTAGGCACAACAGTTGTGTTTGTGTGTTTCTCTATTGCTGCTATTCTGGCTGATAGAGGCAGCTGGCTGTTTTTGGGCGGCACACTTATGACCTTGCTCAGTTCCATGTCATTGATGACCTTGGTTAATCTTTTCATGCAGTCTCATTTCCTTTATCAAGTGAGTAGAATATCATTAAATTGTTTTTATGTTATACAGTGGTAGAACTTAGCTGTAGCTCTTATATGGACTAGTTTGACCAGGGCTGTACTACACACAGAAATACAGGTGACCTGCCTGCTCATTTACCTGCTATTTAGTAAAAATATGCAACTGCTCCAGAAGAATAACATTTCTTTTCATATATAAATAGCCTTGCTACATACTAACCAAAACAAGTTTGTTGGAAGAATATTTGTAGAATCATCTTAATTATGGAAATTACATTGTTTTTGAGGAAATCTGTTTTAAATTTTTTTATTGCCAAATTTTACTTAAATATGAAATTTAAAAAATGATAAATGATTTGATTTCTTAAACTATTTCAGGCTCACCTTTACCTGGGATTAATGCTTATGTGTGGTTTTGTTCTGTATGACACACAACTTATAATTGAGAAGCGTAGAATGGGCAACAAGGATTTCATACAGCATGCTTTGGAGTTGTTTATTGACTTTGTTGGAATGCTACGGAGACTTATTATTATATTAACACAGAAAGTAAGTATATGTCTATAAACTAAATATTAAATTCTTTATTTTAAAAAATATTAATATAAAAATTATTTTATATTATAACTAGCAGTTGCTTGTGGCTACGCCTGCATATATTTTGGAATTTCAGTTGAATAAATCTACCAGCAAAATTTAGGTTTAGGCTCTGCGTTGATGAATCAGTTAGGACAAGTGATTTTATGTGAAAATGTGCAACCTCTAAATATTCTTCAATCTTCATGAAATTTTGCATATCATATGTATCTTTTTTGCCAGTGAGACTCTGGGAGGGGAGAGGGACGGGACTAAAATCATAAGATAATCAAACTTGAAAAAATTAAACACCTTAATGTACATATTACTATTATTCTAAGAAAAAATCATAATACCGAATTTATGACTAACCTTAATAACTGATGATGTAATAAAATCTTTCTTTTATGTGACTAACTACAATCAAATTGCCTGTTCCCATTTAAATAATAAACTTGTTACAACAATGGTATTAATTAAATGGGTAATTTATTATTCATTTTGTGAGGAGTTACATTCTCCAGTTTAGCTGGTCCCAAATTTAAGTGGGACCACCCTAAAATGGTGGAAGAACCCATTCTATATAAAAATATTCATTAAAATCGGTTTATGGCGATGATATCGCGTTTTTGGAAGCTTGGATAAAATTTATAAACATTATTGTTAAATAGTTGTTTATTTTTACTTTCAGGAGGAAGAAAATCGCCGCCGCAAACGTGATTAAATATTTTATTATTAAGAGTTTTGAGGTGTTTAAATTGTACTGTAAACTTGTAACACTTTTATTTTATTTTTGCGTTATCTGTTCAGAAATTTATAAATTTCATAAAATGAAATAAATTAAAACCTAATAATCTTGTTTTATTTGGTTTGTTTACATCACCAGCAATAAACACATAATATTTGCTTTGAAAATGAATTCCTATTATTATTACATAATTATACTAAAAATAGTTTTTTTAGCAGGAAAAATAAAACTGACTTCAAACAGAAGTTTTATCATATAAATAATTCACCAGCAAACAAATGTTGCAATTGCACGTCATTTACTATTAGTTATAAAAAAATTCCTTTGTTATAAACAAGTTTCTCAAACTTCAAATTCTTCATCAGATCCTAACATATTATATACCAAAACCTTCCTTGCATTGTTGCAAAGGTCTAAGGTTTTTGGTAAACAAATTTTTTGCACCATACTGTAGACTCTAAATAGTATAATGTCTATATAGCAATTATAACTATTTCTTAGAAATGCTTTATTGTTATTATAATGGGGCATTGTAGGCCAAATCTGAAACTATAAGGAATAGTAAAAACATATTGAAACGACCCTTGAAGCTGATTTTGATGAATATTAAAACTATTAATAGTTTTTTAACAAAATAATTTTCCAGGCCAGAAATCGAGCACGTTGATTATGAAAACTAAATTACACCTGTGTTTTTGCATCATTTGATAGTGTTCCTTTATGAATCAACTTTTGGGAAGTAATAGTACATGTCAAACTAAAAGGAAAGGCTTATTTTTTTACAAAATGCTATTAAATTCATACATTATATCAAGTGCTTTTATACTTAAATTATTTCGTGCTTAGCAGTAAAATAAAGTATCGTAAGGCATGTTGTATTGTGGCAAGGCATACAAAACCACATTGGAAAAGTGTGGGTGTCTAAGTCTTATCTCTGTTCTTAATTAAAAAAGCCTTTGAGCAAAAGTACTACTAGTAAGTTGTTACAGTACTGTACAATATTTTTTTCATTTAAAAAATATGTAAAACTTAAATAGGTAGGTTAAAACTACGAATTAAAAATAATAACAACAAGAACTTGCATAAAATATAATTAACAAAAGAATGACTAATACTTATACTTAAAATAATAATTGCAATAATAAGGCACTTTTATTTCTTTGTATCATGAATATTAAAATATCAAGGCGTGAATTCAGGGTTTTCTAAAATTAGATGCGAAAAAAGTAAAGATTTTTTATTCTTAATTGTACTTATTTAATATTGATTTGAGAATATCAAAAACAAAGAATGGTAGGTATGCCTTTTTTAGATTTTTATAAAATTAAGATAATGGCCCTACTGCCCTTTCTCTGAATCCGCGCCTGTCTTACTTTTTATATTTTTTTAAATGTTTATTATATAGTAACATACATATTAATCCCACATATCTGTATGTAATTTATTAATTTGAAGACATACTTTGATCATACATATATCATATAGGCATCTTAGTCATTTTATAAAACAAAAATGAAAAAACAATTAGTTGATTGTGGATAAAAAGTGGAGAAATGTCTAAGGTAAAAATCTTAAGCCAGTAGCTTAAGATCTAAGGTAAAAATCTTAAGCTACTGGCTTAAGATTTTTACCTTAGACATTTCTCCATTAAAATGACAAACATTTACAAAATCTGTTTTATATAGTCCCAAATTTATTTTTAATCGGAGGAGGTTTTATGTTTAGCCGTATGTATGTTTTTATTTTATTTACTAATGAAGTGTTCGACTAATCTTCTATTAACCCCGTTCGTCGTTGTTCGGATGAATTTTATTATTTTCGTTTAAAAAAACCTTCTTAGTTTTATTTAATTCGTCGGTAACCAAAGAAATAATAAAATTTTTCATAGTTGATGGAGTAGTATGATTTTGAGTTATATTTTGTTTATTCTCTAGCTCGATACCAGCAATGCTATTTGATTTTATTTTACTATGATTTATAATATACAGTCTTCTGATATTTGACCTACAACACTTACAACTAGTAGACGATTTAGTATGTGTATTTCTCATTATATATTCATATGTAGAAAAGCCCAAAACTGAAATATAAATGTGAAAACATAATAGATGCAACAAGGCACATGCTATAACCAAGGCACTGATACCAAATATTACGAGGAACATTAAAAAAGAAATAGAATTTTTACAGTATTTTTCAGTAATAAGGTTTGAATTCCCAAACTCTGTGCAGTTTATAAAGTTTTGCGTAACAGTACTTAACTCGTGAGGACTTTTGAAAAATAAATATATATCAATTAAGCACAATATCAATGTAAATATTGCTATAAATAAGGCGGAAACGACGCATAGAATAAATACAACATAGTTTCTTTGACCAACGCAGTTGTTTAACCATTTGCAGTGATGATCGAAATGATATACACATTTATTACATATCCCACAATGTTTGGTTTTCTTGTCAGTAGTGTTAATGTTACAAAGATGGCATCTTCCATTTTCAATAACATGAGCATGAATTGTGCGATCGAATTCTGGAAGTAAATTTGCAGATCGTTTTCTCAGATCATCTTCTCCAGGATCCACCAAAGTAGCAGCAAAATGCGAAATAATGTGAAAGACATATAAAAAACTATAAATGATAACTGAAGCAGTTTTTAACTCATAGAATTGTATTTGAATGAGTAACAAGAAGTTAACCAAAGCGGTCACCACAAAAATTATCCATCCAATAATTTGTAGGTAATTTAGAGGAAATTGAAGTCCATTCGTCCTCCTCTGAGATCTTTGAGTTAGATGAAACGTACAACATTTAGGCATTTAAATTATAAGTACAATATATTAAACACTGTTACCATAACCACTGATGGAAACAAATTAATATAGGGTAGGGCAAGATTTTATGCGCGCGCAATACTTTTAGAGGGCGTAGAATGTTGCACAAAAATACCTACACATATAACATCGATACCTCCCACGTAAGTTGTTGAAACCCCAAAATTACAATTTTACAGTAGAGCACTTTTAATCCGTTTTAGTTTGAAAGTTACAACAAAATACGCTTTTTTTCAGGCGTAATTTTGGGGTTACAACAACTTACGTGGGAGGTATCGATATGTTTTTTTGTACAATTGCATAATGAATGTTTGAATTTTAAATAATTAAATGATTGCCTTGGTTAAAATAAATGATATATGTCCGAATTGTCATGTTCACTGTTTGTTTCTTAAATTAATTCGCATGTAGTTGGAACTTACTTTAGAGTTACGGTTTCACCCTGATTAAATTTCGGTCCCTCTGTAATGTTTAGATCTCGTTATGGAATTAATGGTGGAAACCTACCCACCACGCTACGTACCACACCTGTGTTTTGTACTTATAGGTTTAACAGATTGACGTTAATGTAATCGTAAAAATAATAATTTTACAAATGGACTGATAGTTTTTGAGATATACATGTTCAAAGATACAAACTTTAGTTTTATATGAGTACCTATATATACAAATTTATAACAAAGCTATATACGTGCTCTCTAATGGTAATAATACTGGGAGCACACTACACTAACCGATTGTGTTAGTGTAGGGTGCTCCCAGCATTATAATAACGGTAAAGACTGTTAATATTGTGAGGTAGGCGAAGAAAATTCGCGCACTCACCGCGGGAGGGCCCGCGAGTCAGCTCGTGACCACGACGAATGCAACTTCGTCGAAACGTCGGGCAATAAAAAGATATTATTACCACCATTAGTTATCGCGATAAAACCCGTTATATTAAATATTTTTAGTTTAAGATATATAACAAACGTGCTTTGTAATAAATTTGCGAAGAGAATGTTGTAAATACTCTAATAATTGAATGTAACACTTAATATTTCGTAATTTGAATTTCCTTACGTAACTACCTACTTACGTAGTTTAAATGATAGTGTATAAGAATGGATTCGATGTCAAACAATGACCAAAACGATACAGAATTTCTTGAAGTGTTTTTAACCTTTTTATTAATAAATCCAATTGTACTTCCAAAAGAATATCAGTTTGAGTTTTCATTAGCAGCGCTGGATTTGCTATAGGGACACTAGGAGCCAGGGCGGCAAAATTTGATATGTAAGAGATAACTTTTAACTTAAACTAAACTTTTTTCATAAATTGATTTCACTATCACTAACTTTACATAGGTAATGATTTAGGATAAGGGGCGGCATTATTCACTGTCTTAGGGACTTAGGTTTTATCCGGCCCTGTTCATTAGGATTCAGAACCCAAAAGGTGCGAACCCTTTTACGAGGCCGTCTCATCATTCTTCGCCCGCCCGACATTTAAAGTGCTATAAATCCATATTATTTTAAAGGTAACCGTTATAAATAAGCGTTATAGGTATTCGGTTAAAACTTTTATAGAATATAAAAATTTCATAATGTAATTATGACAAATATTCTCACAAATAATATTTAATTTCGCATCCTTTATAGTTGTTAAAATTTAATCTGAATAGCTTTCATACTTTACAGTCTTAATTACCCATATTTTCGGGTTGAGTAATTCATATAAGCGAATTCATAGCTCATACAAACGTAGTGATTATATACTGTTTGGGTCATACTGTGACTCGCATTTGGCTGATTTTCTAGTGGCTGTAAAACCGACAAGTGGCTGTTAGCTGTGGCTGGAGTCTCAATAGCACTTTGAGTGTGAGTGTAAAGAACGGAAATAAAATCGTAATTGTTCAGTTTGAATATCTATGTAATGTAATTGAATGGACCGTACTAATGCCTGTTTTTAACGCAAATTATTACTTAAGTAAATTCGAAATAAGAAATAATTTAAAAAATTGAGACAGCATGAGTCGAACCTTTGTTTCTCGGCTTATGTAGGTCGGGAGCTCTGCATGCTCTGACATTAAACGAGTATTTGTAAAATAAATATCAAGTTCGAATTTTATAATAAAAAATAATATACGGATGTAAGTTATTTAATTTTTTGTATAAGGTTTGTTAATTTTTTATATGGAGTTTTTAACAAAAAATGTTCACTTTTCCGTATGATTTTTCAGACATTTTATTCTATACCAACCTTGTCCTGACAATTATTAACACAAAAAAAGAATTAGCCAAATATATACTACTGTTTTTTACTTTTAAAGGTTTTAGATAATTTAAGTGAAATTTTATACAGGATAATGAAATGCAAAATGAACTCATATTTCATTCTAAAATAAGTTTATTTTAGAAAACATAGAAAGACTCATAGAAAGGATATCTTTCAGCTTGAATATATTAACTTACAAAAGATGATACCCACATTGTATTAATGTATACCTATAAAAGGACAGTGATCCTATACAATAACATATTTTAATAAAAACATTTTTGTAGGTCCACAGTTATTAGTCATTGTCAGTTACAAGCTTCTTTTTCTTTCTGTAAAGCATATTTTTTTGCTGTTTCTCGTCTAGTATGTACCAGTATTCTATGTCCTTTGCAATCTAAATCTTCTTCAAAACATTTGTTCTTACAGCATTTTTTACATAGGTGATATACACATTTCCCTCCCTAAAAATACAAAAACATAATATAAGTATCTTTATGTAACATTCAAATTATATTTTTATGTACTTATAGAAAAATATTACAAGAGGATTGGGACAAGCGCTATTAAGACATATTTCTCCATTTCTCCGATTCTGTTGCTCAAGGTCAGGTTTTATTGGTCGTCTCATTATTCTTTTCAGTTTTTTCATTTTTTTCCTAGAAATTTTGCTACCATCTTCATCATCACTTGCTCTTTTGACAATATTGTTATTATTCTGTAACAAAAAATATGGCAACATATTAAATTCTTAAATCATCACTTTCAAGTTTAAAATATATCCAATTTTTTTCTCTTTGACATTTACAATAACATTTCAATGTTAAGGTTACAATTCACAGCATCCATAAAACTGCAGGCATAAGATAGAAGTGGGCATGCAACATACATTGCACTTTATTTTTACATGAAAATCCAAAAAAAATATCAGTGTAAGAGATGATGTGGCTAGTCAAACTGTTTGCAACCAATCACAACAATATATCTATGATATAAATATATCTTTGGTTTGAATTCCATAAACCTAATCAAACAATATTTGATTGTTGATTTTAACATAGATCTAGGTAAAGCTTGACAGTTCTATTGTCAACTGTTTTAAAAATATATTATTTTTAGCAATAAATTTAAGTTAACTCTGTAATTTTTTTCTACCAATTTAACAGCACATATTATAAAATACCTGCTGCTTGCTTAGTCTTTCCATTTTTTGAGTATGTTCTTCTGGTGATATCCTTACATATGGCTGACATAACCATGGAGGCAATATTAAATTAAATGAAATTCTTGTTATGCCTTCATCATTATCAAATTTAACTTCTCCGTGATGGTAAAGTATATATTTATCTCTTATTTTAATGCAAACATTTTTAAAATCTTGTAAATTTTGTGCTGTAGCCAATAATTGTCGTTCTTCATTATTGTTTTCAAATGTAAAACTGAAAGATAATGTATGTTTAAAAAAAATTTCTTCTACTGTACAAATATTTTATGACATACTACACTTTTATATTGTTAAACTTACACTTTATGGAATATTTTGAACAAATGACCTCTAATGAATGAAGAAGGGCATGGGTACTGTTCAACAAGGTCTAAATATTCTAGTGCTATTTCCCATGTCACGGGATTCACTCCTTCAAATATTGCTGGATTTGTTAGATTACCTTCAGCGCTCATAACACCATCAACTTTAGTGTAATCTAAGCATCTATGAACATCTTCTAAGCATTGTATGTTGCCATTTGCAAACATGGGTATGGATATGGCTTCCCTGTAAATTATTGTTTCAAATAATTACACTGCAAATAATTGTATTACGCAAATGAAGCTTTGATTATTTTGACTAATTACTATTACTTTACATTTATTTATGATTCTGCATGTATGTTCACTAAGATAAAAATATGTTCTTTAACTATTCTATAATTCCAATAATATTTTTCTTTATATTATTGTTTAATCGTATAAATTTAGTACATATATTTTCTTACCTAGACCATCAATAATCAGATGGATTGGAGAAATATTAGTCAAGATATCAAAACCCTGTTATCTCTAATATTGTTGGTGATCTTATAGTATAAACTAACCTAATAGCTTTAATATGCTGCCAACTAGCTATACCTGTCAGTGGGCCTTTTTGCTCTCTAGTTCTTCCATGAACAGTCAATAGTTTACAACCTGATTCTTGTAACATTAATGCATATTGCACAGATTTTTCTATGCTCTCAAATATCCTTACTTTGCATGTAATTGGAACTGAAACTACTTTGGACATTGCAGTTACTGTAAAATAATTTATCATTTTTAAAATCTATTTATTTCAAAAATCACTTTTTAAGTATTTATGCCAATAGTTAATTAAACAATTTCTAGATTTACCTATTTGTCGCAATAATTGCCAATCATCCTGAAGAAAGGAGCCATATCTGCCACGTTTTGCAATAGATTGTGGACAACCAAGATTTATGTCTATAGCATCACAATCGTTTTCCACAAATTTTGCAGCAGAAGCCATAATTTCTGGATTATTACCACAGAACTGTTAAAACAAGGATAAAGGTATTGCAAATAAACATTGGAGCTATTACAGCTAAATATTTTTTTAAATACCTGAACGATTAAAGGACGGTCCTCATTACATGTAGTGAAGTTTTCTTTCCTATATTTTGGGTCTTTTGTAAAAACGTTACTGTGTAACATTGGTGTATAGCATAACGTTGCGCCATGTCTTCTACATAATAATCTCCAAGCTAATTCGCTAGCGTCGACCATAGGTGCAACCACAAAACGTGGTCGTCCAATACTTGTAAACCAATCCGAATCCATTTAATTATTTATTTTTATAGTAAAACTCAAAATAACACATATTGGCATAACCTTAAAATTATTTACATTAATATGACATGTTGGTCAAATTGACAACCGTAGTTATTCCACTCTTGTGATACTTTTATCGATAGATTATCTTGTCGATATCCTTACATTCGATATTATATAATTAATATAGTTGTAAACCCTCAAATACACAAGGTGTCGCATAACGTAGTGATTATATACTCTTTGGTGTCGCATCACTTCATTAAAAAGATGTTTGCACAAAAGTAAAAACTTAAAAATTTAAAACACTGTGCTAGTGATTGCGAAGAAGAGAATTTTAAGAAATATTTGTTGTGGTTATGATAAAAGCTTTGCTGAGTAAATTATTTCGAAGTCTCTATAACCAGACCAAAATCATAATCTTTGATCCTATAAAAACTTTAAACGAACTTGTTAAAGTTATCAAACAATATCAGATTTTTTTAAAGAACATAATTATTTACATTGTAAAATATCATGAATTATGTTGTTAACTTTGTAAAGTATATAAGAAACAGAATATCATCCTTCGAAACCGAGTAAGAATATTGAAATTAGTTCGATACGGTAGTCATTAAAATCGACTTTAAGAAACTAAGATATCGATTCGCTGACATTATATATATTGAAAATCAAACGTTTATTATAGTATGAAATATTTGAATACATAAAAAATTAAGAGTCTTTTAACGTAGTGGTTATATTCTTCTTAAAGTGCTTGACTAATGTGAACTTAGACCATTACCATCTATGTAGTTATTGTATACTTTTTGATTACCATTACTATTATACACACGTTTTTCTCCAGATAACACATAGACATAAAAATATCACTAGAACTTGAAGTTTTATTCGACCTTAAAATATCTATTAACTGAACAACTTAAGGCTTGAAGCTATTTTGATAAGAAAAAACAACTTAAATAAAATGGCACATGATATAATGGTGAGTAAAACATATCAATTTTTAAATTAAAAGTCAATTTTGAAGAATAGTTAATAGAAATTCATATGATTATTTTAAATTTCAGAGTCAATTTTATACCTGTTTGAATTTACCATTTCAAGAAAAAATTGTGGAGCTTACTAGACTTATTGATCAATCTGGCCCTAATAAGGACTTACAAGCTTTATTTCCTCAACTTATAAGTAATATATTTGCTCCTCTTCATAATGGCTGGGGCCTTCGCCAAATTACTTTTGAAGCTAATAGATATGAGTTTGAAGCTCTACTAAGTTTTTTAGAACCTCAAGGACCAATGTTCCGCTTGTGCTACAAACTATTATATGATCCTCAATTAAAGTATAATCTGCCACTAAATGTTTTACCTGTAAGTATTTTCTCACAAATATCCTTAAAAATTTATTCCATCTCATTACAAGTATAATATTTTTTCAGTTAGACTTGCAGATGACTTTTGAGAGGGGTAGGTGCCCCCAATTTTATGCAGATATGCTTACAATGGATTCTCAATCTATGAATGTTGTAGCTCTAGCACTGAGTATCCTTTTTAAAAATCTAAGTAATGAAAATAACTATACCCACTTTGTTAGGAACTTCACATATCACTGCGACAGTCTTGCACATATTTCAAACAGAATCTGGCACAGATATCCTGTATCCATATCTACTGATATCCGAGGGAAAGGAAAGATCTGTAACTACATCCATTACTTTTTAGGGGGATCATTTATGGATCTTTTACTTTATTAATTTAATATATATATAATTTTTAAAACATAGATGAAATTTTTATATATTCAAATTCAAAGGTGGATTTTTGCAGATATCCATTTTTAACAATCTGGTACATTACTAATTTAAAACTAAATATCAGATAACAATTTATTGAACTTTTTTTTACTTGCATTACTTTACAAAAATTTCTTTATTACATATAAATTCAGATCCTTTTGATTATTACATCTTCAATTTTGCACTATATTTAATAAGCAATAATCAAAATAAAGGCTCCTGGGACAATTGGAATAGTGTATATTTTGCATTAGCCTGTGATTATCTTATGCACTTCCTTCCATCTGATCCTAATGTTTCTGTTTTACCTCATATTCCACATTATACTGGAAAGGTGCCAATGGCTGCACCACTACAAACAGCAAACAGGTATTGATTTTAGCTTATGTAGTTTAAATTTTGTAATAATGGTTGACAAATCAATAGAAGCTCTATCTAATATACAAATAAAAAACTTATTATGATATTACTTAATTCAAATTATTATACTAAATATTGAAATAATGTTTTAGTTAATAAGTGTATCTGAATAAATTGTTTATTTTTACAGACCACTATGTTCACCATCACTATTAGTTTTACCGGATCTGTCTGGTATAAGTAATCAGCATACTTCTCCACAGACACAGTCAAGGAATGAAGTCTGGAGATCAGAAACTGTTTTGCAGATATTTATTGATTTGTGGATGAGTGTAGAACAGTTTAACAACAGAAATATTGAGGTACTTAATTTTTCCAATTTTTTTATTATTTTAAAACCTTTAATGATGACGTAGAGCCTTAAAGCCGTCTAAGTCAATATCAATTATAATTTTTTGGTTATTCCTTTGAATTTTGCCAAACTTTCATTTTTCCTACACCATTAATCTTGAAAATAAAATTAATGATTGAAAATAAAATTTCAAATCAGTTATTGCAATTTAAGTTTATAGATAAGTATTAATTTGTGTTTATGTTTCTCTATTCAGATGGTTCAAAGGAGCTATCAAACCGTGTGCTCAAGCCCAGAAAGAGTAAGAATTGTTCGAGTATTGGTGAAACACATACATTCATTTTCTGCCAAGTATAACTCAGATCCTGCAATAAGATCTTCTACTCTTCGTAAATATGCAAGACAAATTATGTGTTCTCGGGCTTATCATTATGTGAAACATTTAGTTATGACTTGGCCTCTTGACGCATCTTTCAGGCTTGTAATGGAATTATGGCTGAGTCTCATCCAACCCTGGAGATACACAGACAATACCATATCTCAAGACAGGTGACTTTAATGCATAATAGTCCATATAATGAACTTGATCATTTTGGCATCCTGTGAATTTTTTTAATAGCAACTGACCCTGAGTACTTTTCACTTATGCAATTGCTGTTTATAATAGTTAGAATCTATACTAATACTATAAATGCGAATAAATTGTCTGTCTGTTTATTTGTTACATATATTATTATATACAATCTATTAAAAAATCTCAATGCTCCTTATGCCTTCGTCTGTGCAGCAATTTTCATCTATTATCCTATTCCCTATTTTAAAGGCAAAAAGATGTACCTTTGTAACAAACAGACAAAGCTACTTTCGCATTTGTAACATTACTATAGATGATTACAGGACCCTTAGTTGTTGTGAAAATCTGTGTTGACTTAGAGGTCAAATTATAATATAGTCATCCTTATGTACCTTTATTTCTCAGATATCCTAGTGTTCAAAGAAACCAAGAAGAAACCAATGCTTGTTTAGATGCCAGTTTTACACAATTCATAGCAGAAAATTTCCCCTCATATACTTGTATTTTTCAATTGGTTCTACCAAGATTTACAAGATTAGATCTTTCAAGTTATAAAAATGCTGTTATGTTATTTCGACTTGGAAAGGTTATTACTTTTTATTTATATTTTATTCCTTTATTTTGTTAGAAATAGTCCTTTATATTTAGTTGTAATGATATTAGACAACTAAAAATTGGAAAAAGTATCACAAAGAAATGAAAATTATTATGATAATAAAGATGTTATAAAATAATCAAAATGTCTTTAAAAATTCTTAATTTCATATTTAATAATTATAGTTTTCAAATTATTCTTGTGTTTTAAATTTTTTTTTAGGTTTTTTCACAACAACATCTAGTTCCCATATTGTTGAATTTAGAGAAAGCTATCACAGACAATGTTTCCGGGCTGCAAAGCCCAGACAACAGTAGCACAAATCTTGACCAAAGGTAATTAAAAAGAAATTCTTATATAAAAATTTAGTTATAATAATAGAGTGAGTATAAAACATCTAATTTTCCAGCTATACTTACAATGGACTTGCATTAAATAAGTGGGTGGCCATAGCAAAACAAGCTATCTCAGAATTCAATATGGCAGCTACTTTTGAATATAATCCGATTTGGAGTGAAAATAGGAAACCTTTTATGTTAGAATTTGTTAAAAGAATTCTCTCTGCTAAACACATTGCTGATAAAATTTTGGAAAATTATTCTGCAAAGTTGAACCAACAACATCAAGGTTTGTAAACTTTGTCAACCAAATAATGAAATTATATTAATTAAATTTATAATATAAAGCAAATACATATTACAATGATGTAAGAGATTATAATAGGTTGTATGACATTACCATCACATACAGCTATTTTATAACCTAACTATAGATATGTTATAAGCTCATAGATTTTGACATCTAGAATGCCGATCACTACGAATGACGTTGCCTAGCAACCAGCCAGTGACTGAGTATGACAAGCAAGAGTTATTTCTTGGTCAACAAGTCATTTGACGAGCCCGTCAAACTTGGAAATTGTACATATTTTTAAAGTGAAATAGTATGAACATACCATATCTATAGTTATAAATGATCATTGGTTGTATGTAATTTTTTTTACTCATTTCTATTAACAAATTATAAATGGTGCCATTTTAAAATCTTTTAAATAGGCTACTATTTTTTAAATAATATATTTCTTTTCCAAAGGTTTTTGGAGTTCTTTGAAACATTGGCTTATGATAGGAAATACTGAAGAAGAAGCAGCACTGTTAGAAGAATATAAAAAAGTTCCTAACTATTTGAATACTTGTATTCACTACTTTACAAATATATTTGGAGTAAGCAAAACATACTTTACTTTTTTTTCTTAAAATTCATTTCATGCTCCATTTAATTAGAGACTTCACTAGAGTTATAATTATTTCAATAAATAATGAACAATAACAATAAAAATGAACTTAAATAGATAAAAATATTTCTTTACCCAATGTACTTTATGAATACTTCAATAAATTAACTATGAAAATATGTTTATATGTCAAATATCTTTATGTGTATATACCTAAAATAATTAAAAATTGTTGTTTCCAGCTCAATGAAAACATGTTATTGCCATTAGAAACAGAATTGCTGGACAATTCAATTGAACATTCTTCATTTGCAAATTCAAACAACTTTACACTTTCTATAGCTCACAAAGTAAGTTAAATATATTTCAACTTATGATATAAAATTGCACTACAAGTTTTTGTTTCATGTATTTAGTTAAAATGTTATAAATTCCAGCTAAGAAACAAACCAACTGGAATTCAGTATATGGGAGATCCAGATCTCATGCCAATCATGTCTTTTGAAAATACAATTTTAGTAAGAATTTTGTATCAAATAGCTTCCAGACTAAATGAAATGGTAAGTTTATTATTCTGTAAACATTACAAGTTGAACAATTGTTCAGATAAAATTGTCATTACAATTTTATTTCATATTATTGTTAAAGAAGCAATTCTGAAACTATTTTTAATAAACGCAAATGTATATATTTCTATTGGTATACATTTCTCTTCTGGTTATATATCATATACAATGGTATAATTAAATTATAAAATATTGTGTTGCAGTATGGGGAAGAATTTTCAAGGTTATGGAGAAGAAATGATTTTTGGGGGTATGTCTCACGTGAAATACTACAGAAACCTCTTACAATACATACGTATGTTAAAGATGCAAGTTACCATCAAAATATCGTTGATCAAGAACTACCGCCGAGGTTGTCGCTGCGACGGCTCGGTTCGCACGTGTTCGTGGTGTGGATTGCTGTAGGCTATATTTTGTTTAGAATGTTTTCGTATAGTGGTATCGTGTATATACTTTTTCTTATTATGTTGTGGTCCTTTTTTGTCTTATCGAGGGCATCTTTAAAGATAATGAAAATAATGAATGATTAATGTACCCTAAAAGGATAAAAATACATATTTTTTTAATTTTCATTGTGGTTGTTATTTTCCAAATTCATACCTTGTAAAGTTTTCAATTAATATTTTAAACAAATATTATTTAGATGAATTTTATTTATCTTATTAATTATTTATTAGCAGTATTAAAGACTCATTCGTTCCTTCAATTCAAATAATTAAATTACTACTATAAATTTGTTTCCATATGTTAAGTATAAAACTTCAAAATTAGTGTGAAAAGTACAAATACGTTTATTTAAAACAAATCTCAAATTCAATAGTATCAAAACCAATTGTGCAAAATCTTGGGCTAAAACAGTACAACTTAAACATACTTTCGCACTAAAGAAATGGGAAAATAATAATATCATCAATTGTATAATACGTATTTGAGAGCACATGAAAGCCAATGTTATTATAGATGAACATTTAATGAAGTTTCTATTACAAGTCTCTCCAGGCTAAGGTTTCATATCAACCAGAGATGTGCAAGGTATACCTTGATTCATGTAAGCGTGTTGGTCTGAACGATGCGTGTTATGCTGCACAGAACACAAAATTGGGCACCACAATAATAATTTAAAAATGTCTTTTATTTCAACTATTAAAATCATCATTGATTTTTTTTAGCAGTTTTTAGTGGAATTCGTATTGAATGTAGTTCTCAAATATTTGTAATTTTGTTCCGACCTTTGTTTATTTACCAAATAAGTCAAGTAAAAACAACTAGACTAAGAATGTCTTATAACGGCTGATAATATTCAATAAGATTAATATAATATGCATCCAATGTGTTAAGTCTTCTTTACTCGACTGTGAAACAACCACCAACAAGGGTGAAACGAGGTATAAGTAGACAGTGTGCGTGGAAAAATTCATCAATAAAATTACTTCATTTACATAGCCTCGCTGAGTATAGTTCAGATGGAAAGGGGCTAACGGAGCTAGTTATAGTGTGATTCACGCAAATCTGAATACGAGGCGATTCCGCACTGGCGCAACGTACAGTTGAGTAAATAAAAGTTAAATTATTAAATATATGTGATATCTATCTAATGATTTGTAATTTCAAAAACAAAATGTATTGAAATATAATAAATATATCTTTAAATGAATAAACACCTCATGTTTAGGTCGGTATATCTCTAGCCTCCAGTTTCCACCACTTGATTCCTTAATATTTGATTGTTCCATATTAAATTTAAAAAATGCAAATACACATTTTTTGTGTTATGGTTTTACTTACATATAAATTATAAGAACTATTTAATAATTTAAATTTAAGAAATATCCAAACGACTGCACTGATACCTAATTTTGTATTCTACGCACCGTAATGTGCATAATTCAGACAACTAAGTTTATTAGTATCATGGTATAGTTGTAAATAAAAAAGCTACTGAACAACCAGTCATTGGATAAAAAGAAAACTGCACATTCTGAACATTAGCAGTACTTCTTGAGAGTGAGCTTGGGTACGATGTTCATCGCCGCCAGCTCCTGGAAGAGCAGCTTGCAGGCGTAGGGCATCTCGACGGCAGATACGGCGGCGGACGAGCGGCACGCGTGGCACCACGCGCGGCTCGCGAGCCGTCCGCACGCGCCGCAGATGTCCGCGCTAAACGCGTCCGACGCGAGCATCAAACGCTCCATCAGCAGCATGCTGGAACAAATAGTTTTAGTAAATTTTTAGAAATAGAATGCGTTGTTATTTCACTTTTTAAATAAATAATGGCTGATGGTTTTTAATCGACTTTAAAAACACGGAGTAGGTTCTCGTTTATCTATGTTCCCCGATTACTCGAAAACGGCTTGACACTTGGACGCTGATAAGAAATACTGTGTCAATTTCATCACACGGAATTCATTTTGAGAAAATCTAAGGATGTCCAATCTATTGTAAATAAATTTGTTTATAGACGTATTTGACGAATTTAATGCACATTGGTTTAATAAAAAAAACTTATTATTAGATAAAACTTTTATCTACTAAGAAGTTTTTCAGATATATGTGATTTTTGCATGGCGCAAAAAAATGTAAACTACTCATATTCTAAACATTAAATTAAGACACTTTTTCCGTACTTAGTTACTTTAAATGACTTGGTTTCTTTTTTTTTTAATATTGTTAAATATGTAACGCATTATCAGAATGCATCAATATCTCCGAATTTGACTTTTTGTGGGTTGACTTATTATTGCTTATATTATATATCCACATCCAGATACGATTGGTCTTGTAAATTATAATTCATCAAAATCGCATTAGCAGTTTAGTTTTAAAATCATAACAACTGGAATAAGTATGTCTTCAAAAAAATAAAAAAAATATTTTGCTTTCGATGTCAGTTCCTTTCTTTAAAAACAGTCTTGTTACAGTTAATACCACCTACTATTTTTTCATATTATGTATCAATGAAGTAATTTCGGAAATATTTTAAATCGTGGAATGTTTAAGAAGTATTTTTTCTTAACGAATAAAATTTTTGAATATGGATTAATAGTATATTAAAAATAATTTAACCTGGCCCCGTAACCAATGAGACAGTCTCGCTCCATTTCCCCAAGGCGCAGGCCGCCGTCGCGAGAGCGGCCCTCGGTGGGCTGGCGCGTGAGCACGGCGCGCGGCCCGCGAGCGCGCGCGTGCATCTTGTCCTGCACCTGGTATTTTACAATTGAAAGCTGATAAGCAATAGTATTTCAAGTCCCATAGACTTCATTTAGAGAACATAACGTCTAAAGATGTCAAACTTATGTATTCATAATATATATATATATATATTCTATTCTGCTAAAAGATATAATAAATTAAAAACATATTAACATACTTAACAAAAAGTTTTATCTAATAATAACTTTTTTTTAATATAAAAGAATTTTGTATATTGCAAAATATGGAATACAGTTTAATATTTGAAACATTAAATGAAGGAACTTTTTTGCGTACTTATTTGGTTTGTTTTAATCAATATATTAATTCATAGAAACAACTCGCGAACACAAAATAGATACGAAGGTAGGGGCGTACTTTTAAGACTGATAAAAGACAAAATTTCTATAGACTAAATAGGAAACAGTGTGTTATTAACACACCATATGCTTCAGCTTTTGATAGTACACAGGGCCGGAGTAGATGTAAGCTTCCAGCGGTTCGCCCGTCAAGCCCGAGTAGAATATGTCCTTTCCATGGTAATTATACCCATGCTTCTCTAACTCCATGCACACGTCTCGAACTTTGGACCCGCCGAAAGCCGTTCCTGTATGATAAAATTATATCTTTTTATTGAAATCGTTTAAACGTTGAGGAGAGGAAAGTACAAGAATTCACATACCGTAGTGAAACTTTCCTTCCATCAATCCGGCTTTACCAGCTAAAAGTTCTATAGTTTTGCCGACTGTCATTCTTGAGGGAAATCCATGGGGATTCATAATCATATCTGGACAGATCCCACGATCATTGAAAGGCATATCCTCTTGTTGCACTATTAACCCGGTAACTCCCTTTTGTCCGTGACGGGAACTGAATTTGTCACCGATTTCAGGAATTCTCGTTTGTCTTAAGAGAATTTTAATTAGAAAGGCGTCTTCAGAATTCGAAGATACCATTACTTTTTCGATGTAAGACTCGACTGGGCCCTTATATGTTATTGGAACATCTTTGTAATCTATTTGTTGTGGTTGGCCCTGACTGATCGGGTTTAGGGTAGCGGGGGGCATTTGTTTATTTATCAACACCTGTCGATTCTCAACCATTTCTCCTGGCGCAGCTATACCGTCAGTGTCTAATACTTCATGCGCTTTTATAACTTTTCCTGTATTAGCGTCTCTCGATGGCCCTAAAATTCTGTCCGAAGTTTGATTACTGTATCGTTTCATAATCGTTTTTGCGCTTTTATAAACCAAACATCGTCCGTAACCTCGGTCTATTGAAGCCCTATTTAAAATTAAAGCATCTTCTATATCATAACCACTATAACTCATAACTGCGACAGTAGCGTTCTGTCCTGCTGGTAACTTATCAAAGTTTGTTAATTCTATTGTTTTCGTCTTAACCATTGGACATTGCGGATAAACTAAATTATACATTAATGTGTCTATTCTATTCTTTTGATTGTAACCGATTGTGCCTAAAAATAAAATAAATTAAATAAATTAAATAAAAAACAATAAAAAATAAATTGTTATTAGATTTATCTTTCAAAAAGTTATTTATTACGGTATAGGTTGTCCAAGCTTCGTAAAATAAATATTAACTATAGTAGCAGTGGTAATACAATTACAAAGGAATAACGAAATTCATACCCATAGCTTGTTTGCCCATAGCACATTGGTAAGTATTCCTGGGGCTCTGATTATGGTGTGGATATGGTACAAGTCCGGCACAAACGCCTAAGATTGTGAACGGCTCTATTTCTAAATGAGTAGTTACATAAGGATCAATCTCTGCTTCAACAGTCGCAATGTGGCTGTCATTCTCTTCATTTACGTCTAAGTATTCAATAAGACCATCTGTAAGAAAATCTTGGAACTTTCTTATGCCCCTGTTAAGCTCGTTTATGTGAGACTGCTGAACTAGAGGGTAACCCTTCTCTACAATGATATATGGTCGGCACAGTCTACCACCATCACTACATATATAAACTGTTCTTTGATTATGATTTGGATAAATAGATACGAAAGCCGATATAAGACCGCGACGTCGAAACATCCTAAAAATTTTGATAAGTTTTTTGTATTGTCTAGTTACGCCCAAAATGTTTCCTGAAAATAATGTTCCCAATTAATAATTAAATAATTAAAACTTACATTAATTATATGTATATATTAAATTCTTAGTCTTACCATTAAGGAACACCATGTACACTGCTGGATGATTAATTTCTTCACCTCCTAATAGTTTAACATCTTCTACTCCTGCGTTACATGCCAATCTCGCTATAGGCTCTTCAGAACACTCTGTTGTTATATGTGTCATGAGCGCTAAATTCTTAACCAGACCACATGCCTCTCCTTCAGGAGTATCTGAAGGACACAGCATGCCCCATTGTGATGGTTGTAAAGATCGAGGTCCAGAAACTTTTCTGGTTTTCTCAAATTGAGAATTAACCCTCGTCATCATACCTAATGCTGAAATATAGCTAAGTCGACTTAAAACCTGTGTGACACCATGTCTTTCCATTTTGAATCTCTTGATAGTCCAGTTTCCCTAAAAATATCATATAAAAGTATAAAGGAATATATATAGATAGTAATATATAAATACATTTATATTTTATGATAAGACAAAAGAACATTCACTTACACTGGATATAGCTGTAAAAAGGCCATTAGCAATCAAATCTGGTCTCATATGTTTCACAACATCGAATGGTGCTGCTTTCACTTTGGGTATAATTTTATCAGCTATAGACTTTAATTCCCAATTGAATCTTTTAAATAAATCTTCAAACATAAGAGCCAGTAACGATCCAGCTAACTCAAGTCTTTTATTTCCATAGTAATCAGGATCATCAATAGCAGCCTTACAATTTTCAGCTTCAATAACTCTCTTTACCATTATTGCTAAGTAAATGGCTTTTACATAAAAGTTGTAATTTTCTACAGTTACATGAGCAAGTATAGTTGTTGCTAAGAGATCTCTAGCTTCATCAATGGGACTTCTGAATTTAGCATTGGGTGTCTGAAAACTTTAAAAAAATACATTCCTATAATCATGATGTTCATAAATAGAAGAAAAATGAATGGCTTTCTTTAAAAAAACATTTACCGCTTTACTTTGAGTTTACTACCAATATAAGATAAGGCCTGGTTTTGAGTAAATATTTTCAAATTGTGGCAGTCCATTATACATGGAGCCATTTTCTTTACAATAAAATCATCAGTACCGACAAGTTGCATTATCTCTTGATCACTGCAAATACCCATTGCTTTGAATGCTACCGCTATTGGTATATCCTAGAAATTACACAATCAAAATGTAAAATCAAAATGTAAAAGTCATAAAAAAATAAATACTTTGTTATTCTTTAACATACATCAGATAATGCATTGTGTCTGAGAACATATTTTTGATTTTTCACAATTATATTTGTCCTGGTTTTTTTTTCATGTGTTGAACTTGTAACTTGACATTGAATAGCTCCTTTAAATTCATCCACAATCATTCTGTTACGAGACAGTTGCTCCTGGATTAATATAACTTTTTCCTGTCCTAAAAAATAAATTAAAAATGGACATTTTAGCATAGTAATATAAAATTTATAACTAAAGTATCTGTTAATAAAAAAAAATAGTAATTACAAATGTTTTTGAGTTTTCGACACATCAATAAGGAAAATTATTTTGAATATCATTAACTTTACCCCTAATGATGAAGTAACCGCCAGGGTCATGAGGACATTCATTTAATTGTGCTAACTCAAAATCTGATTTGTTGGTTAAAACACAATTTGAAGATCTTAACATCAATGGCATCCTAAAATAAATGATTTGCAAGATAATTAGAAAATAAAATATGTATTATATATAGTCTATATATTTTTTTTTGTTTAAAAAAAATATAATTTAAATGAAATTAACAGTGATAGAAACTTAGTAGGTGGTTTACCTTCCAATTAACTGTTTATTTTTAATGACTCTTTGATTTCCTCTTATATATTCAATATCAACTGTTATTGGTGCAGAATAGGTCATATCTCTAAGCCTACACTCATGTGGAGTAGTGGGTTTAGTTACGTTGAAACCTTCCTCCAGATCTGGTGTTCCCACATATGCATTTAAATATTTTATGTAGAACAAAGGATCTGAATCACAGAAAACTTTTTCATTTGCTTGAACAATTTTCTTAATTTCGACATTAATAAAATAGTTAAACGAATCAATATGCTGTTTAACCAATCCTTTTATTTGGAGAAAAGATGGTACAAGTTTCCATTTGTCCTGTAAACAAAACATTTATGGTAAATAAATTAAAAAAAAATCATGTTAATGAACCATAATATTATTAATCTATTGCGATATTTTTATTAATAATTTCGAGTGAAATAATAGATGTAAATATAATCTAACCTCTAATGTCTTTATTGGTTCTCTTAGACCCTTTGCGGTATCCCATTCTGGATGTTTATTTATTTCCCCCATATTTAATTTACATTTCCATCATAAAATAAAACTTTCAATATTTGATTTCAATTGATTTTACTTTTACACTGGGTAATTTGATCATTTCTAGAGGTGTTTTGAAAATGAAAAAAAACTTGTTATGATCTGACATTAGTTGTACAATTACAAATTACAAATGTGTGAACTGCACTGGTATCTTGACATTTGACAATGACATATCTTTCAAAAGCTATAGATATTTTACGTTTCTAATATTTTATGTTAAATTCATTTCTTAAGGTAATGGTTTTTAGTTGTGCCATAAGAGCTATTTTATTCTTGACATATAATATAGAAAAGTAAATTAATGTCATTTCATGTATGTCTAATTTTTATTTGTAATGAAACCATAATTCGCCATACTATAAGAAAAAAAAACCATAATTCAATGGTGTCTCTTATTTATCTATATCAATTTATTACAAATAAATAATATCGATGTCTGAAGAATATTCCATGCCATCTTATATGTCTACCATGTCAAGATATCTTCGTCCTGAAACTTTTAATGTCGAACCTGATACAGCGTCTGCGGATTTGCGATGGTTTCACTGGTATACATTCCTCAATTTTATTTCTGAAGAAGCTTAATTAATTAATCATCTATCTCCTGCCGTATATTTTTATATCCGTGACAATAAATCCTACGAGAAAGCCCCTTATATTATTAGATCATATTTATTTAAAGCCTAAAAATGAAATTTATGCTCGATATACTCTCGCCGCTCAAAAGCAAAGACAGGATGAAACTATTTTAGAATATGTACGTTCACTGAAATTATTAGCTCATGATTGTAATTTTAAAGCTGTTACTTCTGAAGAATATAAGAATGAGTATATACGTGACGCGTTTGTTGCCGGGATCACGTCCCCAACAATACGACAGAGACTTTTAGAAAACATTAACTTAAATTTATTGTACAAAGTACAACAAATTTCGTAATCGCTACAATACAATGTGTAGAAATGCACAATGACGTCACGTTCACAAATCTGTCGAAAACGGCGACACAACTAGAACATGGAAATTCTTAAAATTACTTGGAGTTGGTAAAAAATCCCAAATTTCTTCTTCTAGTAAAATGGATATTGAAAATCTTAATAAACACTTTTCTGCTGCTAACGTAATGGATAGCACTGTTAAAAAATCTACGCTTGATACTCTTTCTTTAATGTCAACTCCTAAATATCCACCGTTTATAACTAAATCAATTTACTGAATGTGATGTTAAAAAGAACATATTGTCTATCACATCCAATGCTGTCGGCACCGATAGTATTAGCCGTAGTATAATATCATTGACATCATTATCCCTGTTTTAACTCATATCCTAAATCATTCCGTTAATACCTGTGAATTCCCTGATGCATGGAAAAATGCTCAAATTATCCCATTACCAAAAAAGACTAACCCCAGCACTTGTTCCGACTTTCGCCCAATCCCCATTCTACCTTTCCTTTCGAAAGTTCTAGAGAAGCTAGTCCATCACCAACTTAGTCTATTCCTGAATCAATTCCATATCCCTTACAATCCGGTTTCCGTCCCGGTCATAGTACAGTTACTGCGCTGGTGAAAGTAACCGACGACATTCGATGGGGTATGGATAATAAGCAAACAGTTATGACTTTACTGGACTTTAGCAATGCTTTTAACACTGTCGACTTTGATATACTGTTAGGTCGGCTACGTTCTGTTAACATATCTCCATCAGTTATTGATTGGTTTCGCAGTTACCTACGAGGGCGCCGGCAACGTGTCCGTATTGATGAGACAGTCTCGTCTTGGAGTGTTGTAAAATCCGGCGTACCTCAAGGCGGCGTCTTGTCACCTTTACTCTTTTCATTATTTATTAATTCTATAACATCTAAACTCACTTCTCTCTTTCACATGTATGCAGACAATATACAGATTTATCGGCATTCCACTCTAGAGAACCTACCTCTTGCTATTTCTACCATTAATAATGACTTGGAAGAGATCTGCCATTGGAGTAAGTCTCACGGTTTCAAGGTGAACCCCTCTAAGTCTCCATTATTATTATTATTGGTAGTCAGAGCTTGGTTTCGAGAGTGGTTTGGTCTGATTTACCTAACATAAAATTTAATAATGCCGTAATACCTTATAGTCCAAACGTTAAAAATCTTGGTATACATTTAGATAATACTCTATCGTGGAACTGTCATATTAAAGAACTAAGTCGGAAAACTATTGGCTCCATTAAATCTCTACAGCGTCTGCGTTATTTCCTTCCTATTCCAACCAAAATTATGTTAGCACAATCTTTACTCCTATCTATTCTCGACTACGCTGACGCAAGCTATCTTAATTTAACCGAGGACCAACTAAATAAACTTGAGCGACTCCAAAATATTGCTATACGTTTCATATTTGGCTTGCGCAAATAGGACCATGTTTCCAACTTTCGATCTAAACTCAAGTGGTTATCTATTCGCTCTCACCGGAATCTGCATGTTCTCTCGCTTCTTTATTGCTCCTTGTGTAATGTTAATGCCACGACTTATTTAAAGGAAAAATTTGAGTTCCTAGGACTACATAATAAAGGGTTGAGATCGGCTGAAAATCTCACATTGAGGATACCTGTGCATAACACAAAGTTTTTCAAAATGTCCTTTACCGTACAGGCTATCTAATTGTGGAATGCTTTACCCATTAACATTAAGCACTATTGTGTTTTAAGAGGTTGGTAAAAGAGCACTATCTGGCTATGGAAACTTAGTCACTATATGTTCTTGTATAGTATTTATGTTTTATTGGTAATCTTATTTTGTTTTTTTACTTACTGTGATTTATTTAACTTTTGTGTTTACATAATTAAACTAACGTGAGTATTTGAGACGACTTATATTATTATTACTTATTTATTATTCATTTATATTTATATGTGTAATTGTTCATTTATATTTATTAGTAGTGTAGTATAGTTTTATTTAGTAGTAGTGTATATATAAGACACCACCTACCTTTCCTTTAAAATTTACTGTTTGTGGTGTACATGAAAGTATATTCTACCTATCTATCTAACTTAAGTTTAGATGAAGCCCAAATCAAGCAATTGCTTTAGAGACTGCTGATCGAAATTCTCAAGGTTACACAAATCAAAATTCTTTTAATCTGCACTTCCTAAACAGGAACAAGAAATCCCAACACAAAGCTTAGCTGCTGCTAATTACTCAAAAAAGAAGCACTGTTTCTTCTGTGGTGGAAACGTTCATCGTCGAAATAAGTGTCCAGCCCGTAATTCCAACTGTCAACTTTGTTCTAAGTTAGGTCACTTTGGTAATGTGTGCCGTAGCAAAAATGAAACAATTAATAATGTTTTAAATGAAGATGCACCTCTAGAAATTGCTGCAATTTCAGCAGCATCGCCTTCTAGCTTGAAAAAGACTACGGTATCAGTGACAATAAATAATTTTAAAGCTGATGCACTTATTGATACGGTAAGTTTTATAAATAGTGTTTTAGCACAATCTATTAATATAAAAAGGAAGCCCTGTAAACAAACTATAACTCTAGCTTCACTAAATCATATATCTTTTGTCGAGGGTTCCTGCATCGCAACGATAAAAATAGACAAAAACGTCTACAAACAACAATAATTTTTAATTGTCAATAATCTTTGTGCTGACTTAATTATCAGACATGATTTACTAAAAAACCAGTCATTTTTTAAATTGAAATTCGAAGGTAATAATGAGGCCTTGAAAGTCTGTAATGTTATGGAAGCATCAGTTCCACCTGCAACTTTATTTACTAATTTTTCTCCTAATATTAGACCAATAGCTATAAAATCCAAACGTTACACATTGAGCCCAGTGTATCTCCATGGAGGTTTATACCGAAAACGACTCGTAATTGATTATTCGCTAACTATAAATAGATTCACGGAATAGATGCTTTCCCTCTACTTAGCATTGAGAGTGTAATTGAAAAAGTTGCCAAATATAATTTTTTTTTAGCCAAATTGACCTAAAGAGCGCTTATCACCAGGTACCAATTTATCCTCTGAACGACAGTATACAGCATTTGAAGCATGTGGCAAAATTTATCAATTTACCAGAATACCTTTCGATGTAACAAACGGTGTTGCAGCCTTCCAAAGAACCCTACAATATATTATCGATACAGAAAAATTTGCAGGAACATACGCATATTTAGACGATGTTACAGTATGTGGTAAGAGTAAAGAGGATCATGATAAAAATCTTAATAAATTTAAGATCGCTGTTAAAAAATATAAGCTGTAAACGAAAGTAAATGTATCTTCAGATCTGAATCTATAAAACTTTTAGGTTACTCTATAAATGATACAATTAAACCAGATAATGACCGTCTCAAGCCGCTACTGGATCTTCCCTTACATACGGATTTACCTTGTTTGAAAAGAACTTTGGGTTTGTTTGCTCATTACTTGAAATGGATCCAAAATTTTTCCCATAAAATCAGACCACTTATTGGTGTTAAACATTTTCCTTTAAACCAGGAGGCTGCCACATGCTTTAACTCTCTAAAGTCAGACGTTTGTAAATCCGCATTAGTAGTGGTCGACGAGAATGCAACATTTATGGTAGAAACTGACGCTTCAGAATTCGCTATTGCTTCTATACTCTCTCAATTTTTTTTTAATTTATTTATTTATTTATATAATCAGGCATACATAACCCATATAAGAAGCACTATAATACTACTAACATCTTAAAAATACAATAATAAATCCTATAAAAACTTATTTATGCTCGTAACAAAACTAAAAAGATTAAAAACTATAATTAAAATTGCTATCACAGTCAAGTTGCGTCACATACGTATAATAACTTATTTTACGTTTCCATCACGATGCACAGCAGACAAAATTTTAAAATAGGGTTATCGTAATATTCAGATAACACACAAAGAATTTCATTTTTTGAGGACCTAATATGATTCCAAAAGGATGCTATTTTCGTTCTGATAACAGCGTAGAAATCAGAAACGCTGGCAGAGGCAAACATACCCGATGCACTGCAGTATCTAGGATACTTCATTAAAATACGGTATGCATCATTATACTGCACTCTAATGTTCCTGCGCGCTTTTTTCGTAAATTTTGTCCATAGTTGACATGTATAAAAACTCTGACAAAACGCCCTAAAAAGCATAATTTTGACTCCCACATCACACCTACCAAATCTACGCGCGAGCATATTACACCTTACTGCCGGCGCTCTTCTTTCACGCTCCATATCAGCATCATCTGTCAGATTCTCTGTAAGAACATGGCCTAAATATTTAAAATTTGTCACTCTCTTTACTAATACACCATCCAAGTATACATCTGGAACTCTTTCCGGTCCCCTTCCCGCCTTAAAAACTAACATCTCCGTTTTACTAACATTATATTTTAAACCATGCATGTTGGCATATCGTTCGCATACTTTTAACAAGGATCTAAGACCATTGATTGAGGGGCTGAGAAGAACCATATCGTCTGCATAGCTTATATTGTTGACACATGTGCTACCAATGTGACAACCAATTCGGGTTCTTCTTAGCTCCACAACCAAATCATTCATATAAAGATTAAAAAGGTCCGGAGATGTCAACCCACCTTGACGCACACCGCAGTCTAAGATATATTCCTTAGACAGCGTGTCGCCCCATCTCACACAATTCGTCTGATTCTCGGACCAATATCTCAACAGGCTTACTATACTATGATCTATGCGCGACTCATAGAGTTTTCTCCATAGCAAATCATAATTTACGAGGTCGAAAGCTCTACTGAGATCTAAAAAATATGCATAAATAGACATATTACGTAATTTGTAATAGTTGACTGTGCTTTTTAAACTGAAAATTGCAGAGTCCGTTGAGAGACCGGGACGAAAACCAAACTGAGTATCATCGATATCCATATTTTTTAATAGCTCGGGGTGTATTAACCTTTCAAGAATTTTTCCTACTATTGTGCCTAAAGAAATCGGCCTATAATTATTAAGACTTGAAAGATCCCCTGTTTTGTTTTTGGGAATTGGAACTACCACTGTTTTCTTTAAATTTTTGGGTAAATATTTAAAGTTAATACATGCGTTATATAAATCAGCTAGGACACGATATATCTCACTACTAGCATGCATTATATGCTCCAAGCTAAGTCCATCGAAACCTGGTGACTTACCTCTAGACATATGCTCTACTACCCTAGCAATATCGTCTTTTACGTACTGAGACGTGTACAACCTAAATTCTTTACGAAAAAAGCTATTATTTGAATTATCCATACAAGGTTGCTTTAATACGGGCTCAATTTTAAAATGCTGCGCAAATAATTCAGCTATTTGTTTTGGTTCTTTTTCACCCCCTACGCATCAAATAAACGCATCACACTCAACGGCTCCCATTAAGATCTCATGGTCTTGTGTCGGGAGTCCGGAAACACACACAACACTATCACAGACACCCAGACCACGACAAACATCCATATGGCTAATACAGACGTTTGCCGTGAGCGGGGATCAAACCCGCGACCATTAGCGCTTCATTCAGTTGCAGTGACCACTGCGCTAACGTGTCTGTCAAACACTACCAGGAATACCATTTTTACCTTGTAATTTTTTAGTAGTGTCCCAGAATTTGCCGAAATTTTTATTGTATGTATTACATTTTGTATATATATGTTTTCTATATTTATATATGTATATTGATATGTATATAATATATTTAAGTCAATTTATTTTATAACTCTTGCTTTGTACGCCTCCAAACCGCTTTAGGTTTTTTTTTCCAGTCCTATGCCCAAAGGTTGTCTGGAAGAAATTGCTATCTTAGCAATAAGACCGCCTTTGTACATTCAACCTTTGTTGTATCTATTTTATTTGTTTTATTTTATTGGTGTACAATAAAGAGTATTTGTTGTTGTTGAAGGAACAAAAACTGACCTTTGGAAAAATTTGCTCTGGTCGCCTATTCAGGTAAAAAAACTATTTGCACATCCGGTCGACCTCGATCCGTGCAGGTGTAGCTAACAGGTACGCTTGACAATTAAACTTGAACGCGCCAGGCTGCTATTGCGGCCAAATATATGTTATATGTCATCTGTAATCGTGCATAATAAGACTCTCGGCTAACAAAACTGGTCACTAATGATATAATCTGTTGAAAATATCATGTATGATGCATACCGAGAATAAGTGTACCCTTTTCAAATTGTGCGTGTTATTATTTTTAACCAAAGATTAAATAGTTAATGGGGATTAGAGTTATTATAATTTTTATTTCAAATTATGTTTATAGTAAATATTATTATTTTTTAATATATAATCACATAGTACCACTTCATTTTTCAGCGTCCGTTACGTTCGTAATTAAGTTTTCTGCATATTCTAAAGGCGATTTTGCGAATAATGAGATGAGTGTTTTTAAGGTATAGTTATTTGTAGTAATATTAATAGTTAAAAAAAAGAAAATAATTTTAACATATATAAGGTATTACAAGGTATATAAATATAAGTATTAAACAATTTTATAACGTAATTTCTTGTATAAACCGACAAAATCATTGATCAGAATTACTTACCATAAACGTTAACCATAGACTTAGTATCTAAATCAATTTTGACCTCTTCTAATATAACTATTAAATAATAAGCACCTATATGTGGGTTTCCGATGATTTTTCTTATTTTAAAACCTAAATTTCTGCTTTCTAAGTAACAGCAAATAAAAAATAATACAATAATATTTCTTCTATGGTAAAGTAGCCATTACAGTGGTTCCATTCTCTTACGTTATTTAGTCTGTTACGAGTTCACATGCGTTGGGGTACAATTTTGTGCGGCCTGTATCGTATGATTATTATTTTACTATCTATGTGATTGTAAAAATCGGCATTAAGGCATAAAATTGTATTTTCAATTAAATAACACAGTAGTGAAACGAATTAATAATGCAAAATTTGTTTTAAAGATGTTTCCATAATGATTTGGCTTAATATACAAAAATAAATTCAAAATGGTCTATGAAACTATTCCTCGAACTGTTCGGATAATCTTGCTAGGAGAACCAGGAGTCGGTAAAACATCATTAATACTTTCTCTGGTTACTGAAGAGTTTGCAGAACATGTGCCTCCTAAGGCAGAAGAAATTACAATCCCAGCAGATGTTACCCCAGAGCAAGTACCAACGAACATTGTCGATGTATGCTGTAAGTATTAAGAAAATTTCGCTTCATGTGATCGTGAGAAATATGAAAGTAACAAAAACTTTTGATTGTAGTAACTGAACAAACTATTGAACAAGTTGCAGAAGAGATTGAAAAAGCGCATGTAATATGTATCGTGTTTTCTGTGGATAGACAAGATACCTTAAATAAAGTTGCATCTTATTGGTTACCATTTGTAAGAGACAATTGTCCAGATGATTACCGGAAACCTGTTATTCTTGTCGGAAACAAAATAGATCTCATTGATTACTCTATCATTGATGTAAGTGTTCAATGCATTTTAACTTACTCTTTTTTGTTTTTTTTTTTTCTTTTTTAATTCAATCCATATATAATTTTAGAACATTTGGGATATTGCTGAGGAATATCCAGAAGTAGACAGGTGCATAGAATGTTCTGCAAAAACCCTAACAAATGTTTCAGAAATGTTTTATAATGCACAAAAAGCAGTATTACACCCTATACATCCTATATATTCTATTGAAGAACAAGAGGTATATAAAAATCTTAATTTTTTCAACAAAAAACTTATTAATGTAAATTTCTTACATAGTCAATTGTTTTTAGCTTACTGAAAGATGCAAAAAAGCTCTTACCAGAATTTTCAAAATTTGCGACATTGATGGTGATGGTTTATTAGATGATTATGAAATAACAATATTTCAGAAGAAATGTTTCGATACACCTTTACAATTACAGGTATACATGGTGGTTCATAGTATATTAAAAATATAATTAATCTATAATACAACATTAATGACTTTTGTAGGTTTTAGATGAAGTAAAATCAGTAATTGCACAAAACATTGCTGGAGGTATAGAAAATGAATGTATAACAATGAAGGGATTTATATTCTTACATTGCTTGTTTATACAAAGAGGAAGAAATGAGACCACCTGGACAGTCTTACGCAAATTTGGTTATGATGAGAGCTTAGAACTCATACACAGTTATTTGTATCCTAAGTATGTTAAATTTTAACTTATGAAAGAAATTTTTTTTAATGTCAAGTTATCTAGGTATTACAATTACATAATTCTGTTTTTATAACAGTGATACTTAATTACCTAACAATAGTAGTTACGTTAATTTTTTTGCTTTAATTATTTATATTAGCATTAAGGTTCCTGTGGGATGTACTTCAGAGCTTTCTTACAAGGGTCAGCAATTTTTAACTCAATTATTTGAAAAATATGACCGTGACAGAGATGGTATGCTTAATCCAATTGAACTGAAGAATGTATTCTCTTGCTGTCCTCGTATACCATGGCACAATTTACGTTATACAGTCCCAACTAATGACAAGGTACTAAAACATAAAATGATTTATTGTAATAAGATATTTATTTTTAAAACTAATGTTAAAATATTTAAAATCAGCATGAATATATTTATATTTTTATATTGATGAAATTTTAAAAAATTATGCAAATAACTGCCATAGAAATTCTCCCAATATGTTTTAAGACATCATTGGTTTTATATAACAAAATCGGAATGTGTAATTCTTTTTTAAATGTAATTAAGATGTTTTGAAATTCTAATTATCAGGGTTTTATAACTCTACAAGGCTGGATGTGTAGGTGGACTTTAATGACTCTACATGATTTGCAAAATACAAGTGCTTATTTAGCATACCTGGGTTATAACTTTCTTGAAAATGACACACAAAAGTCAGCCATACACAGTAAGTACAAACTTAATTTCAAAAATTACTTAATATTTTTTTTGCTTACTTAAAAAAAATAGCATTTATATATAAAGAGAATTTAATATTACATTTTCAGTTACTAGAGAAAAAAAAGTTGACATAGCTAAAAAGCAGTCAAGTCGGAATGTATACCAATGTCACATTATTGGTCCTCGATCATGTGGCAAAACTTCTATATGCAGAAGTTTTTTAGGAATAGCACATAAAGTAAGACCTTAATATTCTATGCTCAAATTTTTATACTAATATATTATATTAGTCAATTATACACTTTATCCTAGTCAACTTCTAACTTCACATAAAAAATATATAAATCGGTGTTGCAGAAAATAAAACCAAATTCACATGACAGAGGTGACAGTAATACAGAAAATAGTTCTTGTATAAACACGGTGCTAGTCTATGGACAAGAAAAGTATTTAGTTTTGAAGGAAATTCCCATAACCAGAGTATCAGACCCATTGCAGCCTCATGAAGTTAACTGTGACGTGGCTTGTCTTGTATACGACATTGCCGCCACTAGGTCGTTTGAATATATCGCTAGAATATATATAGTAAGTATATCACAACACTTGTTATATTACAATGGTGGATTCACTCATGCTAAGTTTGATTTCTCCATACAAACTTCAAACTTCAGTTTTAACTCTTTAAGGATTGAATTTTTAATAGAGGATTGAGCTTAGCTGTAGTCCACTGTTGTGTACTTTTTTTTCTAATTAAACACTATTGCAGTAGAACTAAGCCCATCGCATAACAAAGAACACGGTAAGGAATATAATCTCATCATTTATTTTATATTTAAATGTTTAATATTCATTTTCAGAAATATTTTGCTGAAAGCCACATTCCTGTTTTAATTGTTGGCACAAAGGGCGATAATATAATGATGAGACAGGAATACATTTTGCAACCAGATGTGTTTTGTAACAAATATCAACTTCTACCTCCACAATTTTTTAACATCAAAGAAAATAAACACGATGTTTTTGTTAAGTTAGCAACTATGGCTGCATTTCCGTAAGTACTGTTACACTAATTACAAATAAGATAAATAAAACTAAAAAAGATAAAAAAATAAAAAGATTTATTATGATATATTTAGTAAAATAATTACTTTATTCATAAAAATATAAATAAAAATTCAATTAAATTGCTAAAATTTTAGTAATACGCGTCGTTTTTGTCTGTTAAGTCGGTATCTAGATTTATTGCATTGCGGGTTAGATATAATAAGTCTCAGAATTTATAATAAAAAAACAGTAATGATTAAAATTTAGATCCATGTTTTCTACGAGGTCATTTCAGTAGCAATTATACTCTAGTTTATTCATGATTTCATATTGAATATATTCTTAAGAAATTATTTTAATTGTATCTTGGTCAGTCAATTTCAAGCTGCTTGGATTTTATTCAGCAAACACAGGTCAGTGAAATTTCATGTCAAAATATCTATTATGTGAATATATATTTTTTAAGACTGTTCACTACTAATTATATTTTTGCCTTTGTATGTAGTGTATTAGTTAACTATAAATTATATTTTAAATATAAAATAACGGTATTTAATTGATAACGGTCTTTTGCAGACATCTCAAGCATTTTGCCAGTTTGGCGGGAGATAATTCGTCGTGGTGGAAAGCTGGTATAGGCGTTGCCGCAGCGACCATAATGGGTTTCATGCTCCTCAAAATGTTGAACTTCCAACGTCGGTAGATACAGACTTATGTATTGGATAAATTGAAACTTTGCCAATAAATAATATAGAAATATTAAAAAAATAATAAATTAGTCGACTTTAAAAGCATCCAATACAAACCAAAGATATGCAATGGGTACATAAATTATTAAATTTTTGTTGTAAATAAAATGTTTTAATTTAAACCAGGTTTTTTTTTTTATTTTAATTTAGTAGAAACTTTAATGTTGAAGGCATTAAAGTGCTAGGCTAAAATCTTATAGATTTTGCACAAACAGAAGATGCAGAAACTTTGGTTATATATTGTTTATTTTTTTTTCTTATAGTATGACGTGCGTCCGCGCTACTTATGCGCAAAATATTATATATTGTCACCCCCACGGTTGTCATTTTTATGTATTTTGGCAACCTAACATAGAGCACCATTTACCAAGGAATAGAATAACTATGTAGACCATTTACGTTTGTTTTATATGGATGATCTCTGATATATTTTAACAGTTATATTATTAAATACAATCAAAAAAATACTTTATTCGAGTAGGCTCTTACGAGCACTTTTGAATTGTCATACATGAAAAAAAAGAAAACAAAAAAATTACATCAATAATGAAGCTACCACCGGTTCGGAACGTAGATTCTACCGAGAAGAACCGGCAAGCAACGCGATAGTTAACTCTTTTAAAATATTGTCAATTCAACACAGTTTATGATTACAAATTGATTATTTATCCTGTACGAAATTCAGCATATACTAAGTCCATGCATCTTTATCGTCAACGTAATTTAGCTATTAGACTTTTTAACATATGATTTAAATCTATTCATCGAAAACGGCAAACATTTCTGGGGGATTTTATTATAAAAACGAATACCTTGCAGCAGAAAGGAAACGTTCACTGTGTGAAGTCGAAAACAAAGTGTTGTAAGTTTATCTTTCTTTCTCGAGTTAATATCATGTTTATCTCTATTTCTTTAAAAATAATGAATATTTTGTGAATGTAAACTATATTGTTATAAATGTACTGTGAGGTAACAGTAAGTATACCTACTTTACTAAAAATATCCCGACGGGAGTCTCGAGCTCCTACTATGAAAATAACCAAAATATACTAATTGAGCTGTATCAATATCGGTTACTTGGCATGATGCTCGGAGATCTCAACCGAGTTTCGCAACGGGTGGGCCTTAGCATGAACATAGATAAGACAAAAATCATGTCTAACGTCCATGTCGTGCCCACCCCGATCTCAATTGCAGGCTCAGTTCTCGAAATTGTTGACTCGTATGTCTACCTGGGACAAACGGTCCAACTAGGTAAGTCCAACTTCGAGAAAGAGGTCAATCGCCGAATCCAACTCGGTTGGGCAGCGTTCGGGAAATTACGAAACGTCTTTTCGTCAAAAATACCTCAGTGCCTCAAGACGAAAGTCTTCAACCAATGTGTGTTACCAGTGATGACTTATGGCACTGAAACGTGGTCTCTGACTATGGGTCGCATAGAGAGTCTCAGGGTCGCTCAACGAGCCATGGAGAGGGCTATGCTCGGAATATCTCTACGAGATCGAGTCAGGAATGATGAGATCCGTAGACAGACTAAGGTAGTCGACATAGCCCAGCGGATTGGTAAGTTGAAGTGGCAATGGGCAGGCCACATAGTTCGAAGAACCGATGGCCGATGGGGCAGAAAGGTTCTCGAATGGAGACCACGGACCGGCAAGCGCAGCGTAGGACGTCCACCTACAAGATGGACAGACGACCTTATGATGCAGGCCACGTCGAATAGGTCGCTTTGGAGGTCTTTAGGGGAGGCCTATGTCCAGCAGTGGACTTCCTACGGCTGAAATGATGATGAATGATGATGATGAACATCGGTTAGTTGACGAACTTTTCTAGCCGCGTACGATGCGGAGCTGAGTCTTCCCGTATAAGATAACAAATGGGAGTTCCACTGAAGTTTCATATCAGTTATTCCTAAAAATGCCGTTGTATCTGTAACAT
This sequence comes from Hypolimnas misippus, assembly GCA_037950945.1. Lineage (NCBI taxonomy): Eukaryota > Metazoa > Arthropoda > Insecta > Lepidoptera > Nymphalidae > Hypolimnas > Hypolimnas misippus. The sequence goes on from JBBEEQ010000024.1 coordinate 8,657,182, forward strand.
CAAGGATCTCATTATTTAATATTCAACTACAAGTTTGCTGTTTAACATTAGGCAAGGTAAATATTACACATTTCGTTTTCTTAGCATTTAGGACCAGATTATTTGATGTAAACCAATGTTGTATGAGTGATAATGCATAATGCATTACATCTTCATAATTAGTTTTATTTCTGTCAACTTTAAAAATAAGCGAAGTATCATCAGCAAACAAAACAATGTCACAAATACTTTTAACATAAAACGTCAGATCATTGATTTATAATAAAAATAGAAAAGGACCCAGAATTGAACCCTGTGGAACACTCATCTTTAGGACAGATCCAGAAGACTTTATTCCATTTATAGTAACATGTTGAAGTCTCTGTGTCAAGTATGAAGCAATGAGATCAAGAGCTTTACCTTTCACACCGTAATATTTAAGTTTATATAAAAGCGTTTTGCGTTCTACGCAGTCAAACGCCTTAGACAAATCACAGAATACAACAATAGCATTCTGTAATTTCTCCCACGCATCATACGAGGGAAGGTCAAAAAGTTCGCGGAATAAGAGGGAAGGAGGTTGAAATTAAACACCAAACTATTTTTCCTTTTCAATATATTCTCCCTTAACCCTAATACATTTTTCAGATCTCTAAAATAACTTGTTTATACCATCGAAAAAAAATGATTTGTTTTTGGTGTCAAAATAGGCCGAAATTGCGGACTTTACTTCTTCATCGTCGTCAAATTTTTTTCCACACAGCTCTTTCTTCATTTTTGGAAATAAATAATAGTCACTGGGTGCCAAGTCTGGACTGTAAGGTGGGTGGTTAATTGGTGGTATCCCAAAAAACACTCGCCATGATCTTGCCAGCAGATTGTGTTACTTTGAACTTCTTTGGAGGAGGTGTGCCTTTTTTATGCCACTGCATCGACTCTTGCTTCGACTCAGGTTCATAGCAGTGAACCCAGGTTTCATGACCAGTAACGATTCGGGCCATAACTTCTTCTTTGCTCTCTCTACAGAGCTCCAAAAACTGGCAAGAACACTCGACACGCTCGCATTTTTGAAGTGCCGTGAGCATTCTCGGAACCCATCTTGCACTGACCTCAGTCATCCCAAGATGATGATGTAGAATATTCAAAATAGTTGTTTCGGATACTCCAATCATTGCTGCAAACTGCTTCTTTCTTTCAACCGGGCATCTTCCAATATAAGATTTTCTACTTTTTCGACGGATTTCCGGTGGGGTGGCCTCAATTGGCTGTCCAGAGCGGGGGGGCGTTTTCAATGGACTCTCTTCCTTGTTTAAAAAGACCATGCCACTTTTAAACCATGGTTTTACCAGGGGCAGAGTCCGCGTAAACCGCCAACAGCTCTTGAAAATAATCTGAGCGGATTTTCCTTGCTTGGTAAGGAACTTAATAATACGGCGCGGTGTTCAATTTTCTCCATACGGGCTGACTTCTTCCCAATTCAGTTGTTTACAAGCCGATAACTCAAAAGATAATGACCCAATTAGGTTCAAACTTGGTATATATACTCTTAATGAGGTGCTTAACTAATGCCTACCTGGACAAGTGAGCTTATCCCCACTAACCCCTCCATTCCGCGAACTTTTTGACCTCCCTTCGTATATGTGTTTGAGTAGTGCTATTCCTGCATCTGAAGTCAAGCGACCTTTAGTAAAACCGTATAGTTCACCATGAAAAATACTGTTTACATTAAAATAAACAAAGACTTGATTTAAAATTAGTTTTTTTTTTATTTTACTTAGAGATGGTAATATAGAAATAGGTCTATAATTACCAGGATTTTCACATTTGCTACCCTTTTTAAAAAGTGGTAAAACTTTACTAAATAACACTTAACATTTTAATAAATCTGGAAATGAACCCGGGTTAAGAAATTTGTTAAATATACAAGCTAAATAGGGAGCAATGTCTCGGATGATACTACTAATTACTTTTAGAGTATTAAATGCTTTTTTACAATATCAGTGATGTAATTTGTTCAAATGAGAATTCGAAATCATATTTGGGTACATTATTTGCTAAAAATGTAGACGTAGCTAATGGAGACGAATTTAACTGAGATGTTATATCTGTAGGTATTCAAAATACTGTTCAAATATATTTACAACTTCTAATTTTGAATAAACGAGTTTATTCTCTATTCAATTCAATTCAATCGGCAAAATCTGCTTGTTAGATTTACCAAATAAATTATAAATAACGTCCCAAGTAGCTTTAATTTTATCTTCCGAATTAAAAATTTTCCCTTTGACATGATTTGACTTAGCAGAAATGCACACCGCCTTAAAAGTTTTTGAATACTTTTTTACATATTCTATAAAATGTTCCTCATGATACCACTGCTTCATATAATTTATTTATTTCTATATAATTCAAATAATTTATTTCTTCTATTATAAATGCCAGGAGTAGCCCAGTCACTAAATTTCAAGTTTACAGTATTATAAAATGTCTTTATTTTGAAAATATTATTAAATTCAATTCATAGCGAGACAAGTAAAAGAGAATTTTTGCTCCTGACAAAATAATTAAAAATGGCATCTTGTACAATAACATTTCGCAGAAACTATTCAAATAAAAATAACAAAAGTGGAGATTACATTCCATAAGTATTGTGTTTTTATATGCTCAAGTTGGTAAATAAATTGTATGATTGTAGGCACGCACACAGGCACAGGCAACACACACACACAAATATATTAATGGATTTTTTTTGATATTAGGGTTCGCTTTAGAGATTAGTTGATATTGTTTTAATGAAGAAAAAACAACAATTATTTGATTACCAGTATATTTTGTCGACATTTTTTTAGAACACTTCAGGCTAGATTGTAAGTAATAAAATTAAATCTTTCACAAAATCATACACACTATCACTATTCTTAGCTTCAATTTATTTAATTTCAGTTGTTTACTAATTTTACCTATTATATAATACATAATTATATTGTAATTTATAGATAAAAAATTTGAATAGACAAATTCACTTGTTATGCAAGTTTAAGGTATTCCAATATATGGGACCATTTTTGTTTTAGTATAGTAAGAGTAATTACTCATTACAATAAGTCACATACAGTCACAACAAAATATAACCTAAGTTTATATTAACACTAAAATACACTATTTAATAAGGTCTCTGGCGATCTCGGCCCCTGTAAAACAAAACAAAATTTGTTATAGCAAATTACATTAAAATATAGAAACTATAGAAAAGAAAACAATGTAAACTTGTCTAATAAAAGATTTATAACAAAGATTACCCTCCATCTCCTCTCATCGCACCGCCGCCAGGACGATCTCCACCAGCGCCGGAGCCGCGACGGTCACCGCCACGGTCACCGCTGCGGTCGGGCCGGCCACCCCAGCCGCCGCCGCCGCCTCCGCCTCCACCGCCACCGCCGCGTCCGCCACCACCACGACCGCCGCCTCCGCGCCCGCCTCTTCCGGGTGGTCCGCCTCCGCCGCCTCCACCGCGACCGCCCGATGGAGGAGGACCACCGCCGCCGCCGTTGCCACCACCGCCGCCGCCGTTTCCTCCGCCTCCTGGTTTTTCTTCATTGCATCTATTGCAAGCTTTACGCCAAGAGAAGTTGGTATTTCCACAGCTAGGGTTGGGGCAACGCCAGTCACCGGCGCGGTTGCCCGAGGGCGGACCACCGCCCCTGCCGCCGCCGCCGCCGCCACCACCGCCTCCTCCACCACCACCACCGCCGCCGCCGCCGCCCCCGCCACGGCCGCCGCGGAAACCTCCTCCACCACCGCCTTTTCCACCTCCCCAGGTATTCTGTCTTTGGGCTAGGGATACTTTTATTGTCGCTCCATTGAAATCTTTTCCGTCGAACCATTGGATAGCAGAAGAAGCGGCATTGGAATCTTCGTAGGTAACTGTTGCTTCGCCTTTAGGTTGCCCGGTAGCCTTGTCTTTATACATCCATACTTTTGGCCTTTGTGTTTTTTTATCAGTCTGTAAAAATAATTAGGTACACATTTTATACCATACATATTACATATTATAAAAATAAATAGACAAACCATATTTACTATTGAAAGAAATCTATTTTTAATTTAAATATTACCTTTATGATACCTATGGCACCGAAGAACTGACAAAGTTCATCCTCAGTTGTCGATGGATTCATTCCCTGAACGAAAACAGTATCTTCCTGAGTTATCATATCACCTCCACCCCTGTCGCCGCCAAATCCTCCGCCGCCACCTATAAACAATTCTAAAGTTAATTTCAATGACACTACAGAACAAAATAAATCTTACAATTAAAAATAAACCTGTTTCACTTTTAACTTTAACCTTGACAAATTTTTAACCCTCAATAATAACATTTTCTAGATAATTCCCAGTAGAATAATTATATTGCTCGAGATTTTTTAACAACGCGATGTGGACCATGCACTTCATTTAAAACCACTTTATTGTAGAGAACACTATAACAACCCATCAAATTATCCACTAAACCATTGTTTTTTTTTTTAATTTTACCACAAAAAATACAATGAATCGTTATATTTTTGCAGTGATACGTAAGTAGTTTAAAGCACAGGGCTGCCAAAATATATACAGTGTTTCTGGTATATCTCAGAAAAAATACTGTGTCTGCTTCACAAACACATATGCTATATGGTAAACGACACCATTTACTCTGTATATAAATAACCAATAATATTTATATAAATAATACACTTGGCCAGACTGCTGACAACTGCTGATAGTCCAAGTATTTGCTTCGAAATACGAATAATCAATTTACACCACCTTTTGATTGTACATTCTTAGTAATATTTTTATACCGTATATATATACCTTTTAAACTTAACTTTCCTATGGCATATGTATCTGTATACTATTTATGGTTGTTTAATAAACTGTTAAATAAAAAATAAATAAAATAAAATATATATAATAAAGAACTACTCAACTATTTCACTATCCACCTAAATAAGACCATTTTCACATAGAGTATGATAACAATAACATAGTCACCTAAAATATATTCATTTTATTTTTGTGGTTGCGAGGTATGTGTAGGTATTTTTTTGTTTATATACCTGAAAATCTGTTTTGTTGATATTACATGTGACACTTAACCCATATAAACATGTTCAGTAACCTGTTAAATTATATATACACAAGATTTTCATGCTGCAAGTATTTTTACACATATATGGATACTGATAAGCAATAATGTGTCAACCCATAAAAAGTCGATTTCGGAAATATTAATGTAGTCTGATAATGTGTCACAACATTATTAAAAAAACCAAATCATCTTAACTTAATAAGTACGGAAAAAAGTGTCTTGATAAAACTTTTTAGTATTGCCATCTTTTATTATTATTTATTTAATTATTTAATTATGAAAACAAATTTATTAAAAATAGGTATAGGTACATCATCTTTCAATGCCGTTTTGTCAATATGAAGCCTGTATGGCTTGACATAGTATTGCTTATGAGCATTCATATATGCCACATACCGAAGGAAGACAATTTGTCAACAGCCAAGAAGTGACATACACAACCTTTAATTAATTTGGCAGCCCTAGTAAATTACAAATTAAAAATATGACAACAGCACCGATCGCTCATAAGCGAGGAGCTTTACCTTTATTATAACCACCCCCCCTGCCGCCGCCACTAAAACAACAAAAACACCATTTAGTTCACACTGGGCAGGCTGGGGGCACCTTATGATGCGCGCAGATTGAAACTAAGGTCACTTTTATGATGGACCATTTCGATGTTGAATCCTTTTCTTTTGGATTATGTTATACCTTGATACCTTGAAAATCTTAGAACAATTTTGGATGACAAACACATTTTTTTTTTTCAAATTTTTGTAAATCATGCACATAAGTAATTTTGAAAAAGTGTTTTTAAAATAAATAAATTCATTAACCATGTGAATTCGGTAAAATAAATTTAAATGGCTTTTAAGTATGTAAAAAAATTATATCTGTAAATGTACTTTACATTAATAACACTTTTACAAAATTCAATTTTATGATCAAATGAGCAAAGTCTAAGATTCAACAAGTTTCCATGATAGGGAACTAGCTTGTCACTATATAATATGTTCAGTTATAATACTTTTAAGAACATCTAAGATAGGGTTGCGAGATGGCCGGGAAATCCGGGATTGTTCTAGATTCTGAATATCTAGTAGAGATTTCACAAAAAAATATGAGCTAGATGTTATTCGATTCGAAATAAAATGTAATTTTTTTTATTTAATTCCGCCCGCAAAAATGTTTTTATTCGCTAAAAATAATTTATCTTAAAAACACTTGTTGACTGGACTAAGAGATTCAAAATAGTTTGATTAATACATCCATTTTTCACTGAGATACAGAGGGTCTTTCGAAAATTACCAAAAAAATTTTCAAGTGTTTTTTAAATGGGCGTGGTAAGCCAAATCGCAAAGTATAAGAAATAATGAAAAATACTTAAAGCCTGGAGGAAAAGTCTTTTGAAGAATTCATGTTCCTAGCCAAGAATCGAACCTGCTGATTTTGAAAAAAAAAACGCCCCATATTATCGCACCATAATATAATATTATTTATAAGGATCAACTTTTGTAAAGTAATAGTGTACGACATACTAAAAGAAATTTGATCATTTTAAGTATTTTTATTTTCCACTTTTGAGAGTTGATCATTTCCTTGAAGTATTTACTAAGAAGGTATAATTAATGTATGAGGCAAAAATATTGTTATCTTTTTGTAAAAAAAATAGCCTTTTCTTTTAGTCTGCTGTATATTATTACTACCAAAAGTTAATCCTTATAAGTAACACTATCAGATGGTGCAATAATATAGGTGTTTTTATTCAAAATTAGCGAGTTTGATTCCTGGCTAGGAAAAAGATTTTTTTCAAAAACTTATGAAGTTTTAGTTTTTAACAGGTTTTTTAAGTATTTTTTGCTTTTCCCTATAGTTTCGGATTTTTGCCTAGTACGCCCAATTAAAAAACTTATCGCTGTATATATATTTTTTGTTTTTACAGTAGACAGACTTTGTCATCTAATAATTTTCCTGGAAATTATGAAGTTGTATCTGGCAACCCTAATCTAAGACGATTTTTTAAAGCACACTAGCCCTTATTTAATAATTTTTATCCAAAGTAAAGCCAATTGTCCACCAATAAATTCACACATAATGTCACAATTTGTTTGATGACTTGTAATATTTTGATCAATCTATTCTTCCTTTATTTTAATTTTTTAAACCAACATAAACATACCAAAATAAATGCAATAGTTCAACAAATAGGACCACTTAAAAAATATATATATTGTTATTCTAACAACCTCACATCATTGGAAACCATTAGTGTGAATAAACATTACAATGTAGTAATGCACATGCACACTAGAGCTGAAAGATTTTGATATTTTTGAATAATAAAAAAAAGAAACATTTCTTTATGTGGACTGTGGTTTGATCAATAGACCCCTTTAGAAGGAAATCACTTAACTACAATCAACTTCTTTATACAAATAATTTGATATGTATTAAACCATTCTCCAGTTATACCCTGTTAAATCATCACTTACTAGTATTTACCACTGTACTAATAATATATTAAATACACATAATAAAATAGTAAATTAAAAGATTTTAAAAGATATTTCGGCTTACTCGAGATCAAGAGGGTGGATATGATGAAGTTGTAAATGTTAACTGTTTGTCGATTAAAATAAAAATTAGCATTGTAATTCTTCACATTCGAGACTACTTATGGGACAATCTTTAGCCTAGGGGAGTTAACAGTTCAAGACAATATAAAAGCTGATGTCTGTAGGAGGCATGATATATCTAAATACACACACAAATATGAAACACAATTTTTAGCAAATATATTCAAGATATAGAAATACCAAAACCAAAAATAGCACAACTTAAGGAATTTTCCTTAAATTGCTGACTAGTATGATATTGTTTGAGAAACAAAATTGCATATCCATCCTATGTTGTATTAAAGAGCACATCAATAATATGATCTTAAAATTTGATTAAAACTTAATAATGACAATAATAAAATAAGTGTTGTAAAAGTAGCCATATGCAAAAAAATCAGTAGCTTAAACCTAATTTAAGCACAGAAAAAGGTTTATTAACTGTAATTAATTATAGTAAACTGTAATTAACTGTGTAAGTAATTTTCAATGTATATGATTTACTTGAATAATGTAATTTAATGTCTTATGTTTTAAATGTTATTGAAAGTTTTGAAGTATATAATTGTAATTTAATAAAATGATTGTGTTTCATAGTCTATCACCAAATGTACAACTTTTATTGTGTTTCCACATTCATTGAGGTTATTTATTTCTTACCATTAATTCTCCAATAATTACTATTCTATTAATATACTCGATTCTAATAATTGTTTAATTTAACAAACAAATATGTCAGTAAATAAAAAATTCTTGAAGCTAGTAATTATATTTTGAACAAATTAAATCAATGTATTCAATTTTAGGCTATTATAATTCCCAATGCACACTTAACTGAAATTTTGGAACTTGGTTCCAATGTTCCTTGCTTGCATAGTGAGTATTTCCTGGATGTTGGTTAACCTTATTGTTTGTGGTTGTTGGACCACAATATAACTGCAGCATTACATATTTTATGTTAATTTTATTATAATAATGAAGAGATGCTTACCCATAGCCTCCATCTCTATTCCCCCCGTCTCTATTGTAGCTTGATCTATCACCTCCACCATATCCTCGGTCACCTCCGGAGTAGCCGCTGCCTCCTCTATCTCCTCCGTAGTTAGAGCCACTACCGCGCTCACTACCACCATAGTTGCCGCTACTCCGATCACCACCTCCATAACTGCTTCCACGGTCACTACTGCCGTAATTACTTCCTCCACGGTCACTTCCACTCACGTTGTAGTTATTGCCATTGTTGCGGTCGTAGCCGCCGCTTCCATAATTGGATCCAAAATTTTGACCGTAATTGTTGTCTTGTTGATTTCCTCCATAGCTACCACCACTCCCACCTACGTAAATGAATTAATGAAAGAACGTAAATTAAGATAGATAAATACTTTTCAGGTAATTTTACCCACTTCCTGAACCTTGTTGATTCCAGGCCGGGCCAGAATTTTGACCCGAATAGTTGGTAGGATTATAACTTCCTTGCTGTTGTCCTGGATTGTAATTACTATCACTTGAGCTTATTGATGGAGGCGGTATTGAATACTGAGCGGGATAGCCTCCACCGCTATAATCACCAGATGCGTAAGCTAAAATTAACACGAATATTAAAACTACAGCTTAAGACGCTTCTAATTAAACTAATTAATAAAATATAAAGCTTACGGTCGCCCATATTGTGGCTTCAAATTGGTTTCGTAGCAAACAATTAAAATTAATGCTTTGAATTCATAAAAATATAGTACTTAATACAATATAACAAAACCTATAAACCGTGCCGCACACGGATTATATTAAATAATGGCCGACGGAAATACGAAGTGACAGTAATTTAGCGTTGAGGAAAAGGAAATGTATGAATCATTAAACTCTTTAGTCTATGTCGTAATTTTATATATCTGGAAGCATACAAAGCAAAAAATAGAAACATGCAGGAAAAACGTTTTTGTATTAAAAAGTACTGTAAAAATCCTAAAAATATATGGTTTAGTTAATAGTAATATGTTCGATACTATTGTGATTTGATATCAATAAACTTTTTTTATTGGATATATCTTTATTTTGTTAACAAATGATTATAAATGGTTTAATTATTTTATATTATTATAGTCTAGATTTTGTAACCAAGATTGCTGAGCTAATTCGTCCAAAGTGATTACTTTTGACGAATTAACTAGCAGCTGAATATAGGTCGCCTAGCAGTTGAATATAACAGACGAGAACTGCTTCACATTGTTTTTTTTATTAAAATGCCATTGTGTGTTTATGATAATTGTAGTCATTATTATAAAAAGATAGTAGATAAAACACAAGAAATCTCATACCACGTGTGAGTATACAAAATATTTAGATGATTTATATATTTCAGTCACATTTTAATTACATACATTATTTCGAACATACATTATAGTTATTAATGCAAAGTTATATTATGCAGTGAGACAAGATTTAAACAAAATAAAAAAATAGCTTCAATTTTGATAATTTTAACTTTGGACCATTAAGCATTAGGACGCACCTTACAAGACACTTACAAATTTTATACTAAAATTATCTGTCACGTTTATAAAATCTACCAAGGAATCGATTTTCAACAATATAAAAACCGTTTTCATTGCGTACAGAACTCCATCAAAAATTCGAATCTGTGCAGTTAGCCATGCAAGAAGAGGTCAAACACATTCAATCTTCAAAAAGAGTGAGTTACATTTCATATTTAATTATTTTTGACATGATTAACTCACTATTTCTATTAAAACCACCATAAAATATTATCATAAATAATGTTCTCGACTTAGACCTATCATAATAACGGCTGTTTTAAGTCTTGTTTACTCGACTGTATCATACGCGAGTTCTGAGAGAGAGAGAGAGAGAGAGTGAGAAAGGTAAGGTGAGTGGGTTTTTTTTTAAGAGATAGGATTTTTTAGTGATGATTTTGAAACCACTTAGAATAAAATGTATCCTGCGTACAAAAATAATATTTTTTTTGAGTATATAACAAAGAGTATATTTTCCTACAATATTGATAAAATCCTGTTCAATGTCAAATCTAGAGAAAGAGTAAAAGGGTTTTAAAGGTGATCATCTGAATTTTAGTATGAATTTTGAAAACGGGTTACGATAGAAACGTTTATATATCTTACCCCATCAAAGTAGATTTGGGCGAAGATGAAAAGTTCCAATAAATCCTTAAATACGCAAAATAGTCATATTTTGTTAAGAACTAAAAGAAATGTTCAGGTATTTCAATAATTGTAACTTCCATTAAATCAAAGTTACAGGACAAGGGGTAGGAAGGATTAGAGTAATTTGCCAAAATGTCACACCGGCAAACATTTGCTTATTCACTTACTCGAAGCAGCTAGTGATGAGTGAGGTATCGGACGCAAATTACGTCGTTCGCAGCCGAAGGACTTAAAAAAAAACCGAATGTACTTTAAGTGAATTTATTTTAATTCACAAACATATTTATTAATAATAACTTAATTTAATTAGACTACTTCATGTGTTCAGGTTGTTACACAGAATGCTCTGAGAACTTATTATTATATTATTTATATTATAATATTATTTATGTTGATACTTTTCTGAATTCTAAGAGACACATAAATTATAAGAAAGATCGGTGTGGCCCGTTGTGATGTTGCGCAAGGGTTGCTGGTAGCGGGCCGTCGTCGGTGGTCTCGGCGGATGCGATGTTCTAATGTACCTCTTATTATATTTCAGTAAATAATTACAAATTGTACATTTTATATCATTTATTATATTGAATACATTTTTGTAATGACAAAACAATCGTTGCTACGATACCCTATTATTTTTAAGAATATGACACCTCCATAGGGGTCGCATATATAACACGCAAGAAAATGGTGGTCATAACAATGTAGCTAACTCTGGAAATAATAGTCTAAATAAGGCGCTTTGGACAACTTTTTGTCTTGCCTTGTTTTCGTGCCCCTAGAACAATCGAGGCCCAGCCGGGTGAGACCTCCAGTTGTTTTAAGAAGACCCAGTGAAGCCTGTCAGCGGACGAGGGACAGTTAAGTAAGGATATCCAGTTTCATGCCAGGAGATGCGGTCATCTGTTCGTGGACGAAGTTTTAGTAAGCATTACTCACACGATTGTGTCTATGAAGTCGGTCCCCTTCTGAGGGCTATCAGAGACCTCTTTTAATGTGTTGAATGCCGCTTTAATGATCTGCGACTCGCGGGACTTGGCCATCAGCTAAGTCGCCGGCGATGCGGCATTGGCGGTGGTTAAAGGTTGTCGGTGTTTCGTAGTCGGCGACGCATTGTGATGTTAGTTGGTGAGAGTAAAGACGAGCGATCTATCCTTGAGAGAGAGGGTGGGTGCTTACTGCCGATATATAATATTAACTAACTGATCAACAAGCTACCATAGACAAAATACAGTATTATTTACTTTTATGATATATTCCTCAAAAGACTGAGGGGATGCGCTTATGGTTTCTTGTCCTTTTCTTGGCGGTGTTTGCAGATGAACTCGGGGAGAGGGGGGTGGTTTTCTGGTACCATCAGAGAGATGGCCGAGCTCAACTGAATCTGACTGGGAAACTGGCTTGCATTTCTGCGATAGTCTTGGCTTTCCTATTTTGTGCCTCCAAACGAAATTCGGGACAGAAAGTGTGGATTGCCGGGTATGGTCCCCCGCAATTTAAGCAGGAGTTTTTCATTACTGCACACAGAAGCTAATTTGCGGTGGCAATGATGGCTGGTAAGCCGGAACTTTTTGCATCTAACAACACTTTGCAGGTCCTTTCTTTCCCCTCTGCCGGAGGAGGATATATGACATAGGTCTTTAGCGTCTGCTTTAGAAGGTTGAAGAAAATTCAGCAAGGTCTGCCTTTTACCCAGGTGTATTAATTCTTCTGTGATTTCGTTCGCTTTCCTGTTTGCCGGCAGATCACGTATCGCGATTTTTATACTTCGTTCAGTCGTTAGTTAAGCCTTTGTTAAAAATATAACTTATTATATAATTTTACAAAAACTTGTTTGAACTACGATGATAGATGCTTTTCTTTAAATAATTGCTGTTTTTTTAAGAAATAATTTTGTTTCGCCTAAAAAATCTATAATGAAATCAGCATGTTTACATTCTAAGCTGACAATATCTAGTTATATCATTAAATACGATAAATAAAATTTACATAGTTTATCTCTTAGGTATTATAAGTTTTAAGTGTTAGTTTTATTTGGTAAAAACTGAACTTGTGTAATGGATAAAAGAGATTAACCACTCAATAAATAAAATATTGTATATTTTGGAATTTGATAGAAGTAATTGAAAAAAAAACAATTAAAACACCATTCTTCAAGAGATTAAACTACTAAACGTGAGTAAGAATAAATATTTCATTTATGCTAAATTATATTCACCTTTGACCTTTAGAGATTTTTTTTTCTTCATAGAGGTAAACTAAATTACCCTATTGCTCCTCTGGTTATAACACTGTCAGTGTTACAATGATTTTGTATTTTATATTTCATTATAAGCATAAAGAAAAATGAGAATAAAGTTTTAAGTAAATATGACATTTTGCATACTAATGTTGTTACCCCTTTTGGGGTGAAATATCAAAAAATGTTCTTTTTTAATTAACCCCTTTGTTTTGATAGAAATACGCTGTAAACATTTCAGCTAAATAAATTTACTAGCGAAATTGATACCGTTCCAGGACTTAATACCCCCTAGTATCGCCACAAGGAATGATTTTGGAATTCTGGGATACTTATATTTAGTTATTCTGCCTTGGTAATGTTTGCGCTAAATTTAAGGATAATTGGCCAAAAAATACATTTTTATCCATACAAACTTTACAACCCTTTTGCACTCAGTGTGGAATAATAGTACCTCGTTTTCTATTTTATATTTTATTACATCCAGAAGTACGTATATTAAGTTTTAAGTTAATACGACGACGGAATAAGATATTGCATGCAAACGTTTGTACCCCTTTTCACCCTCTTAGTGGTAAATAATCAAAAAAACCCTTTCTTAGTGTATGCTTCCAACCTAAAAGCCACCTACTGTCAAAATTTAAACTTCGTAGCTGCAGCGGTTTAGACTCTGCGTTGATAAGTAGACAAAACTTAACAAATCTCATTGGAATACAGTATGCCGTTCTTACCCCAATTGATTTTCATATAAAACAGCTATTACAGTGGTAATTATGTATTATGTAGTAGAAGGTAATAAGTGAAACAACTACGAAAAGTTAATTTGAAGTATGTTTATTTATTTTTGCAATTAATGGTGGTACTACATGGACAATATTATAGATTCATAACTATAGTAAATTTTAAATGATAAGGATCCATTTTCACATTAAAGTGTATAAAATCTACAGTTTAGTTATGTGAATTTTTATTTATCTTGCTTTTTATTAAGGTTAGAGCTACCAGTTATTACACCAAACCTTAAAAGTTACTAAATAAAACCTTATGAAAAGTTGATATATCAGGCTCAACATTTGAATTTGTGCTGTACAGCGCAGGCTTGTTGCTGTTCCTAAAAAAATATGATTATCTATGAATTAAGATAAATAAATAAATTTGTTGTTAGATTTTTATTTAAAACATTACAAAAATTTAATATTTTATAATTTTCTTGTAATGTAAAAACGTAATGTATTTCTTAATTTAGTAATAGTTCATTGCATGATAAAATAATTAAAAGACAGTAGACTTGATTGCTGATTCTATTTTGAATTGAATTAGTGATAGATATATACAAAACTAAAATTTTATGTATTTTATTTGCATTTTTTTTAATTTAAAGGTACTTAAAGAAGCTCAACTAATGATAGTAGTTTAATAATATGTAATTTGAATTTAAAAAAAAAACGAAAACCACCACTAACATCCTTATTATTGTTACGTTCTAAACCAGCAGCATACACAAACAATCAAATTGACGGGAAGAATACAGATTAAGTTTTTATTAATATGTTTTATCAAATATTCCATATATATATTTAACGATTGAATTGGAGAGAATCGCGCATCGGTCCATATATTTTCGATGTATTATATATTGGCCGTAGGAACGTTTATTATCGGGGTCTTTATATTGTGTATTTCCTGACCCTCGAAACAGGATCTTGGGATCTTAATTGGAGCTATTAAGTATAAAGTTTTTATTTATTTATATATTACCTAGATAAAGCAGATGTAGAGCGAGGTGTAACGAGAAGGCAATTCATTGGCTGTCCATCCAGCTGCCTATTATGGTAGAGGTCCACAGCTTTCTGGGCGTCTTCAACAGTTTTGTAAATGACTTCTGCTGTTCCTGGTCTAACCAATCGCGATTCAACCATGCCACCAACATCACCAAATAACTCCTAAAATAAAATGAATTGTGTTACCTATCCCATTTTTGTATTTCAATTCACAAAATAGTAACATAAAAATTTATTCTTTTTAAAATTAATACTTTCTATATTTGAGGATTCAAGCACTTTTTCGAAAAAATTTCAAACAAAAATTAAAAATATTTTTATTCATTTTCTTCACATTCGCGTAGAGTACTTTAAGAAAGCAAAGCGTGCGTAAAAAGACATCTACGATTTACAAGGAAAAAGTAGTCGGAAATCGATATTTTATCTATACAGATGCAAAAAAAAATCTAGAAACTACTAGACCTTTGATACATCCTTTAAATAAATATTTTGTTAATTAGTTTCCTTGTTAATTTTAGAGTGCTTTTGCATGTATCTTTAAACACACTTTTGCATGCATATTTTGTTTATTAATTTTATAAGTGATTTTTCTGAAGAAGATTCTTATTTGCACATAAAATCATGCAAAATAATATCATTGAAGATTTTAGTGTATTATCAAGACCACTATGATTGGGATCTTTATTTGAAAATGTTCAGTTACTGTTAAATAGTGAAGAAGATACTATTTTCATAAATACTGTAAGCATCAATGATTGTCATAAAGATTAAGACAAGTTATCAAGTATTTATTACATATTTTCCTGGCCCAGGTTCTCCTGGCATACTAGTTTAACTTTCAGAAAAGCTTTGGTTTTCTAGGATGATTTGCCGGTCATTTAGTATGGTTTATGTCTTCAGATGCCATCACTAAAACTTTTTGTAATTAGGTTTACAAGACTAACAATGAAATCCACTATCCAAAATCCAAATCTCTATCGTGTTTTTTCCATTCCACGTGACATTGGCGAAATAACGTATGACTAACTGGCAACTAAAAGCCATTAATCAAAGAATTGATATATGACAAAGTTTTCTACAAAGAATCTTCTGACATCGTAAAGATTTTTCAAATTCACACACTATTGTGTGCACACATGTGTATTGCATTTATTTTTATAGTTTTTTTAAATTTCTTTACACGTTTTTGACAACTACAAAATCCATTATAAAAAAAGCGAATATTTATAAATAAAATTCTAGCCAAGTTTAGGGCTAAAATTGCTTAAAAGATCTTTTTTTCAATCAGAAAGGGAAGAAACTCACCTCAATGTCTCCACCTGTTACACTGCTGCGTAAATTGCTTACTATTATTCTAAATTCATGAGTTGGTTTTTCCGATTTTTCAGATTTACTTTCAGTACGTAAAGCTGCCATAGGCCTTTTTTTTAATATAGATGGTGGTCTTGGTGGGCTTTTTTCTTTTTCTGTTATAGCAGTTCTACAAACATTATTTTAGTATAAAAAATGAAGCTGCCATTTTAAATCAATAAGAGTAATTATTTAGTTATTAATGTATCAAGATGACTTAAAACTTACCTTTGTATTTCATTATTGTGGGTAACAATTTTGAGTTGCAAACTGGCTTTGCGGTTAGAAAATGTTTTTCTTATTGGTTCATACTCTTCATCTACAGAGTCATCAATTATTTCAATATCATTTTCAATAGTTCTAATTATCGGTTGCAGTGAAAGTTTAGCTATAACAAGAAGAAAGAAAAAGAAAAACTTTTAAAAAGGGAAATCAATGAAACGCGATATATATAAAATCTTTTACTTCAAAATCCATCCTTATTCCTGTTACTTCGATTAAACCAAATTATCGAACCGAGCTCAATTGGAGAGTATACCCTTTCAAACAAAAAAAGAATTAATCAAATCGGCTAAGGTATTTTCAGTTAACATACATTAAAAAAAGACAATGATCGTCGACAAATTGAGAATCTCGTCCTTTTTTGGAAGTTCATTAAAAAAAAAGTTACCAATGGGAAAATAAATACTCATATCTAATTCTATTTAAAGTGTTGTCCTTTTGTACTAACAAGTAATTAACACTAAGTATACCATATATGTTTAACACATTCACTGCCGCTGCAATGCCATGTGTGTCCATTTATCATAAATTGAACATGATGTTGCTGTGAATGTGTTAAATAGTAAAAATGTTAATATTATAGCTATAAAATGTGGTTTTATTTATTTACAATGATTCTTATAAGTTCAAATAAAGGAATAAGAAAATTTACCAAAAGTTCTTGCTTCTACAGATCTGTCCGATCTGTCTTCTATATTTCGTTTATTATTTATAGTTTGTTTTCTTAGTGTCTTTGCTGCAAGGGGCTGTGAAATGACATGCCTTGAAGGATCTGTGAACACTGAAAAAAAGTGCCCGTTTTATAAATGTAAACATAAAAAAACAGAAATTACAGTATTATTCTTACAGTATTGAAATAAAACTATTCTAAAAGCATACATTAATCATTTTTATCGTTCCAATGATTTGAACACTTTTTACAATCATTAAAAAATGTGTTTGAACTATAGGGTGATATACTAATTAATATACATAATTACAATTTATTTTAAATGTGCAGTGATCATGAAAACCTAAAATTATACTATGACAAGCATCCGCATACAACTTTGTCCATGTTTATAATATTAGCGAGGATATGCTTTTTATACTTTACTACATAATTTTTTGTAAAAGATAAACTAAGTATACATATGTTTATTTATTACATTACTTCTACGAGTCTGTAAGCATCTTGTTGATAAAATTTTAAAAGCATGAGTTTATTGTTATAACCTTACTTTAATATTGCACATTACAACAATCGACAAAGACAAAAATAGGAAAAATTATGCTAATAGTCTATTACTAAATACATTGTAGATAATATATTACCTCTTTCTTTGTTTGCATGGGGCTTTATAAATTTTCCACGATTTTGTGAAATCAAACTTCCTCCGTGCATTTTTCCCATAGCCTGTGTAAAAAAAATATTACACCTTTTTTGCAATTTCATTATTATCCACATTTCAAAATGAATGCATTTAAACAACTGTGATGAAATATATAATAGGGTCTTGGCTAATATGAATTTTTAAATCTAAATATTTTTGATGACATCCTGTCTCAATTACCTATTAAATAGGTAAATTATTTAAGTAATAATTAGAAATCTTAATGTATCAAATTGAAATTGTTACCTTTAACTAGGTTATGAGAATTAAATTATAATGAAATTTAATCACATTACACACAAATAAAACTTACCCGTTTTGCTCTCATTTGCTCTAATCTTAAGCGTGCATCCTTCTGTCTTGCAAGTTCTGCTAATTTTTCTCTGGCATCAGTGATTTGAGTTCTTTTCTTTGATATTATTTTATTTCTTGCATCAAAACTATTTTTTTTTGCAGGTGCATTCATTGTTTGATTTTTCATCTTAGATTTAGGTCTAAAATAAGTTTATGATTATTGATGGTTATTTTTACTACAGAAAGTAATATTAGGGATAGTAATTAATTGCACATTATATATAAATTTCTATTGTGTTCAATCAATGTTCTCTATGAATAATAACAAAAGTTTACCCAACATATTTTATGCAGGTAGTGCTGTAATGGTTAACTAAAATGTTCTTATCGTTTATTTGTAATAATATTTATCAAGCTAACTTTATTCTATTACTCATACTATTACGGTTTTTTTCTATGGTAATTTTAAGTATGTAACCAAAAGTGAATTAACTATTCCTGTGATAGTGTAAGTTTTAGCAATTTAATACGTTGTTTTAAACATACTTGAACATTTTTTTGTTTAAAGAATATTGTTACCTAGAAATTCCTCTCTTCCTTTTTTGTATTATATCATCCAGACTCATGTCGACATACGATGAAGCCATGTTTATCAAGTAGGTTTAAAAACTTTATATTCTAACTAAAGTTTAACTGTTGTATCTTTATATATTGTTATTGTTATTGGAATATAAAACTACGCTTTTCCACTTATAATCACTTAAATGAAATTGTATTGCAGATTAGGATAGTTAACTGTCAAATTCGTATTAATATCGTTTATGGTTTTTTAACTTTTTACTTTATCTAGAGATGGGAGAACTCGACCTAGAAAAATTTATTGATTCGAAAAAACATTAAGGTAACCATACACATTCAAGTAATATTGCGCAATATTTACAATGCACAAGTATACAGTTACGTATTTGTGGTGAACGTCTGCTCGTAAGCATTTTCTGATGTATCACAGTTGTAGTGTGTATGGATGGTATGGTTGTATATTTTTTGTCTGTGGTAGTCAATGAATTTTGTAAATTATGTTTTCATTAATATATTTCTACGTTTCATGATGATTTTATTACGAATTGAACGTATTAAATGAATTAACAATCAATGAAAATGAAATATTGAGGTTTGGTTATACAAAATATTTATAATTTAAGTACTTAAATTCGCAATCATCGATCACAGCACAAGTATGGAGCACGAAAGAGAAGAAGGTGAAATGAGTGATGACACAGAAATGCTTGTTGATAACGAAAAGGAATCTCCTCAATTATTGGATGATCAAAGTGCCTTGGTATGTAATTTATACGAAACTATTATAGCTTTATCTGATGTTTCAATTTCAAATAGTAAAATATGTTTGTTATATTTCTATAATGATTACAGTTTTATAAGGCTGATAAAAAAGGTCTCTTTGTTGAGCAATTAAATAAAATCGATGCTTCTAAACTGGAAGAAAGAGCTGCACGATTTGGCTTGAATTTAACTGGAAGCAGAATAGTGACCCAGAATCAAATTGATGAATTGTACAGTAATTTTGGAATTGAGAGTGGAAATGAAAGACATTTCCGATTTGATACGCTTCATTTGAATGGTGTTAGTGGTTTGACGACAAAGGAGATTTTTGAATATTTGGAAGATTATAAACCTGTATCTCTTGAGTGGATAGATGCCAATTCATGTAAGTTTTAAGATTAAAGAAAAATTTACTAAGTGTTGTTGCAATACATTTTTATCTATTGCAAAGACACTCATTAAATTATTCTTTCAAATGTATTCTTGCAATTTTTATCTGATTCTTTATGCATTGCAATAGACATAGGTATATAGATTTTTTGGGATAGAAATCCTTATAGACACCTCAGAAGACTATACGAAAATTTCATCACAATCTGATTTTTGACTTCAGAACATATACAGTGCAAACAAACAAACGTTGATTTTTATTTGTATAGAATTTAGTAAATTAAAATGTTGCTATGAATTTAAATTTTTTGAAATCAATTGAAATAATCTCAACTATTTGACTAATATTATAATCCTTGAAATAAATTACTGCTGTTTGGTATTATGTAGCATGAACACCATCTCCCTCCCACACATATATAACCAGATGTAGCCCAAGAAAGCAACCACCGCCCATCTCAAATATAGCACAAGCAAGCAAGCAAGTCACTTTGCAACTGGTGCAATGGTGGGCAGTGCTTGCTGTAATGCTTACTATAATTTAAAATATGTTGTATTTTGTGAGGGCAAAATTGTGTCTACTGATTATTAACATAACATTTTAAAATTGTTTTAGGTAATGTTGTGTGTCAGGATCATATATCTGTTGCATTAGCATTATTGGTGCATTCTAGAGAAATCACCAATGATGATATTAAGAAAATGTTATTAGAGAAATCCTCATACCATTGGAGAGAAGGAATGCCTCATTCAAAAGGAGAAACAATTTTAATGCGCTTTGGAACAAATAGTGATAAAAAGAATACTAATAAAATACCAGATCATAAACTTAAGTATGCTCGTAACTCAGAAAGTGTAAATAATACTAGTAAGAATCCCTGGGGTGATTTGTGTCAATCTTGGGGTGTTTATGATCACCAAGAAATATTTCAAAGAAAACTACCAAAAACCGATTATGAAGATAGGTCTGAAGAACCGATTGAAACCATACAGATAAAGAATAAAAAACTTGCAATGCGACTTGGAAAAAGAAATTATGAAGTTCAAAAAGAAGAGGACAGTAGTGATTCAGATACAGAATGGAAAAAAAAATCTAAAACTCCCAGAATGAGGATGCATGCTGATGATGTGGAATCAAAACAAATCAAACACAACCCGACAAACACTTACAAAGAAGAAGAAAATGACAACTATGCCCTAATATTTATCAATAGAGGTTACCAATTCCAGAAGTACATTTATTCCTAGAGAAGCAAAAAGAGTTTCTGACAAATTTAAATATAAAGAAAAACCTGTTAAAAGTTCTCATAAAAATATACAATCAAGATTGGGAATAAAGGTATTACAAGAGAAATCCTATTCCAGTGATGAAAGCCCCTCCAATGAATTGGATTGTAATGTAATGAGTAGAGTGCAGAAAGTAACTAATAGTGGAAAAAATTCTGTATGGTCTAGGCTAGAGGTGAATGCTGCAAAAAGTACACCACAAAGTGATTTGAGACAAATTTTGAAGACACGCAAACACAAATCGGACGACTTAAGAGATAAACTTAGCAAGTCAAAGCAATGTAATTTACGTATTGAAATAGATAATAATTATGTTAATGAATAAATCAATTTTACACTACTTACTTTTATTTGTATATTTTCCTATAGTACTGTGACTTTCATTTTACTAGATGCAATGGTTTAGTCGGCGAAGGAGTTTAATATTTCGCAAACGGATCTTTAAATCTAAATAATAACCACATCAATTCTTTTTTCAAGATTGTGTTAATCTATACTTATAATAAATCTGTAGAGAGGACAATTCTGTACATGAAATATATTTTCAAAATAACTATCACGGGGTGATTAGTGATCAATACTGATGCCAAAAATGCAATCAGTAAAATTTTTGTCTGTCTGTCTGTATTTATGTTCCTTATAGAAACAAAAACTACTCGACGGGTTTTAACGAAACTTAGTACAATTATTCTTCATACTCCTGGGCAGGTTATAGTATACTTTTCATCACGTTACAATCAATAGGAGCAGAGTAATAAAGGGAAAACGGGAGACGTTACTCCAATTTTTAAGCTTCCGTCGCGTATGCAGCCTTAATGGTTAAAGTTACATAGAAATCATGTATGATGGAACTATTCTACATAAAATTTCCTAAAAAATATCCCGCAACAGTATATGTCTATCTTTTATGGTTGACTCACATAACACGTGTAACTCCTGATAGGTTAGCAGTTCGGAGCATTCTGATTATATTTGTTTACTCTTACTTTTATAATACTCTTACTCATCCCTAATTTAAAAAAATTAACATACCTCAACCAAATTAAATTACCTATTAAATAAAAAAAATCATAGAAATCAAGTATTGTGGATTGACATATTATATTTCCCTATTAAATTACGATAGTTAATCTGTCTGTCACATCAAAACCACTGAACCCTGAGGAAGAACACGCTACTTTTTTGGAAAAACGACGAAAACGCTGACGAAGTCGCAGGCAAAAGCTAGTAATTAATACTTTGATTATAAATGAATTCAATTCAATTCTTAATTATATTCTCTGGATATACAACGCATTGCCATACAACGGTTATCATTCTTATGTATCGTTTTGGCAATCTGAGACTAGCGCTATAATCGTATTATATGCGTTAAAAGGGTTGTCTGGTTATAAAATTTCACCACTAGATAGTTACATTTTTGTATGGTGTGCAATGATCTTCGAACAGTTTTGAATATTTTGTTTTAAATTGATGATATTTGATATATTTTTGTAGTTATATTATCTAAAAAATATTTACAGGTAATTTACAGATTATATAGATTAGGTAACAGATTTGTATTGTATTGCTCACGAGAATGTCAAAAATAAAGACTAACTGTAAAATCTTTTAGAGCACAACTAAAAGCCATTAACCAAAGAATTGATTAAAAATCTTTTAGTTGTAAAACAATGACAAACAACTTATGTAAATCTTCATAACAGTCTGAGAGCAAAACTTATAAGTGTAATAAATCTTGTGTTAAGACGCGTACACACAGAACGGAAAGACGGAGATGGTTAAATAACTATTTTTATAAAACAGAAGACGGGGAACCGGTAGTATTTAATATAGAAAAATAAAACAAAAATCAATGTTAAAATAAAGTATATTGTTTTTGTGCATTTAGGAGTTTTATGTTAAGTGCACTTATACAAGATAAAAAATTCTTTCGAGACTAACGTCAATATATATGGTGTTAGGTTTAAAAATATGAAATTTGTAACATTAAAATATTTGTAACAAATGTATATATTATAGCTGCAAAAATATCTAGCAAAAGAAAATAAAAAAACGAGTATTATAACGTTTTGCGTGTTCAACAGTTGTAAATATAAATTACTTTGAATATTTACTATTATATTTAAAATACGGATATATTTGTAATTAAAAAATACACTGTCTTTAAATAAAGCGTTATTTAATTGTTGTTAGTATATATTTGTGTTCAGCGCATTTTTATTTAATTTTCTGAAATAATTTGACATATTTTTGCACATAAAAAATAACACAATATATCGACTAATATCTATAAGACTATTACATTTAATTGATCTGGAAAAATATAGTAATTTAAAAAATGTAATCATTAGTCATTGGTATTACTAATAAATACCTACTTATATAAAAAAATATGGCATAAAAATGAATATAAACAAAAAAAATATTTATAATTGTTTTCGACGTACCTGTAACCGATTTCTATGGTAAATTCGCATGAAAATTGCAATATTCATAACATTTATTCAAGGCATTTACATACGGTTTTTGAACAGGAAAAACGCGTATTAGTCGCTATATAGTTACAAACACAATTTTGAACTTCTACAGCGTAATTGTAATGATAAAATTAATGTCAATAAGTAAGGAAGTTGTAATAATAAAATGGTTGTGCTGTGTTTTTTGCGTGAAAAGCATTTCTTAAAGTTAATAGCAATAGTACGATTGTATGACATAGTTACTTTGAAATGTTAGACTTTTTTATATTTTCAGCCTTATAATATCAATAAACAAACTGTTCTACTTTAGTACATTTAAAACCAGTATACGTTCGCAATGTAAATAATAAAAACTGTGGTAATGATACAGTGATATAATTATATATTTTATCAGTATGAAATATATAATTACATATAATTTTATCATAACGTTTTTTTTTTTTAATTTTTTTCAAACTTATTTACAAAAGAAGTGATTTTTGTATTAAAACCTTGATTAGTTTCAATATTCAAACAGAAATGCTGCAGATTAACATTTATAATAAAAATGGCACAAAATATGTTGGAAGAAATAAAAAATATTTTTATTAATTCGTTTCAAGTAATTATAAATACGAAATAGTGAGATTCTAAAGTGGATAAAAATAATATTTGTCCTGAGTAATCAAATATATTAAATTAGGAGATAGGTAATGGTGCGACGTATCTTAATTCTAAGGTATAAACACATGCTTCGTACTTTAAATAATAATTTCTAATTAAAATATTTTTAAAATGTTTAATAATATAACAACGTCGAAGACAAATTATCAATTTAATTTTAATTTTTTTTTTACATTCAATATTGTATTATCTTTACCATTGTAAATTATGCTGTTTATCCTTCGTATCATGTCAGATAATTTAATCATAATACATTAATATAATACTTTGTGCATTTTAAAGAAATTTTGTTTTTTGTTATATTAAAAATGTTAGCTTGTACGTAACCTATGTTTGACCGTCAAATACATTTCATCAGTTTGTTTAGTGAAATTTTTATAGCGCCGGCGCTGTATATTAAAAAAAGGCCTGATATATCCTTTAAGATTATAAGGATTTTTTTTATTTTGCTATGTATTTCATAGTTATACAATTTTAGTGGAATGTTTCAGTCTTCTTAAGTACTTTATACGCCTTTTATATAATTTTATAAGATCTTTATTAATACGCCATTTTCACTTATAGGTCTATGTTAGTCATTATTAAGTTGTTAAGACCATAAATATCCTAAAAAATCACTTTGACTTTCTCTCCTTTTCCGGTTTATCATCATCCTTTTTCTTGGAGATTAATGTATGTTTAGCTTTTTTTAATTGTTTCTTAACTTTGTCCTTCACTTTGTTTTTCTTCCCTGGTGTGACCGCATCTGCAGATTTTATCGACGAACTATTTGACTCGCTGTTCCTTTGTGCTAAAATGAATGAAAAAGAAATAATTATATGAAAAAAATGTTCAGGTGATTATCAAATGAAAATAAAAGAGGAAAGTAAATTTAAGTTATCAAAGTTTCGTAAATAAATAAGGCTGAATATAAAAGGTAGCAAAGTAATTTGAAATAATAAACTTTGATCTGACCTTTTAGAGTGAAGTTTATTTACTAAAATAGTAACCCATACTAATATCATAAATGTAATAGTAACTATGTATGCCTATTTGTTCCGATTTCAGTGTCAATTTGATCAATTTTGGCCAAAGGGTGAAAAAGGAATAATATCTTGGACCTATGGATAATCTATCATTTATCAAAGAAATAAACTATTCAAAATAATTATGAAATTAATAGATTGCGCGCGAAATCGCGTCTTTTTTTAACTCTGAAGAAGAATGAACGTAGCTATAAGATAAGGACGAGCATCGTACGTGGTATTGGCTTGAATGTGCTTCTCCTAAGCGCTATCATGAATTGACTCTTACAGTAATATTGTGTGTATATTACATCAGAATAACTCGTAGGCTACTTTTTAACTACATATCACGCGGGAGAAATTTATGTCAAAATTAATATGTATTGGTCAGTAGGTCAGTGAATCAGACGGTGACTTTAATATTACAATGACTTTTTAAAATAATGGAACCAACTTCAAAAGCACAATATATAACTAATAAACCGATTTTAATGAAAATTCTATTTGACCAATAGGAGAGTATACACTTTCAAACAATAATTAATTACCAAATAGGACAAGCTGTTTTCAAGTAATCGGAAAACATACAAAATCTTTTTGGAAATTTAGTAAAATACACTCTGTATAAACTGATTTTTAAAAAGTACTTATCGAATTTCCTGAGAAGAGCTTCTCTAAGTAGAATCTACATTCCAAACTGGTGGTAGCTAGCTTTATACTAAAAAGAATAACTTGTAAATAGATGATTCAAAAGCCTCCTCAAATAAAGTATTCTATCATCGTTGATTAGATAGTTTCTTTATCATATATTTGCGCTTTATCGGCGTAAGCTTTATGGGCTGACTATATAGTCTGTGACATTAGTGCTTTTGTGACTCTGTGGCATAAGAATTCAGAAATCCGGTCCCTAACTCGCTCTCCGCTACATGCACCCGATGGATGAAAACATTAAACGTTGGTACCAACATATCATCGGAACAGTAAGTTTCGAATTAGTACAAGTACCTCTCTTGCTGGCGATGGAGGCGGCGATGGCGAGGTCCTCCTGGCGCTCGCGGCGGCGCTCGGCGTCGATCTGCTGCACCAGCTCGTCGCGCAGGCGCACGATCTCCACCAGCCGCGCCACCAGCTGCTCCTCGCGCACCTGCACGAGATATGTGATGGTCTGAACTAGGCGCAGTACACTAAATTAGGCTTCAGTCGTTTAGACATTTTACTGATTTTAATTATTAAATACTTATTATATAATTACACATGTCAAATTAATGTAATTAAATAAAATTAAAATTAATTAATAGCAGTTTTTTATGCAATACATATCGGATGTGTTTCTTAACCAGTTGAAAACGTGAATTTGAAACGTGAAGCAGTGTAATTCTTAAAAATCCGTGACATTACGGATTGTGTTTACCAAATGAGTCAAGTAAAGATAAATCCTTACCTATATTATAAATGTGAAAGTAATTGGCTTTGTGTTATAAAATCACGCCTAAACAACTAAACCGACTTAGATGAAATCCGGTACTGAGATAGTTTAGACCCTGAGAATAGATCTCGGATACTTTTTAATGCGAAAATTGCTGGACTTACGCGGGTTTCAAAATATTCAATAAATATATAACACTATCATTTACATTCAATATTTTAAGTCTTGCTTACTCGACAGTACCATGCGCGAGTTCGGACTCGCGTCGTATGCAGACCATACACTTACGTGAATTGAGGTATAGCTAATATAGCTGTTTTGTGCGGTGACTAAGATAGTTTGACGCCTAATCCAATTTAAACGGAGGTACATAATAATGGGTCACAGTGGTGATCACTTTACTTTAGGTGTCCCGCCCGCTTGTTTGCTACCTATTTTTTTTTATAAAAAAGGACCATCTGCAATCATGTAATCCATGGATGTTTGATTGGATTAAGCTGATCGTCTGGGAATCTGAACCACCAAATGGCGATGTAAAGCACTGGAATGTAAAGGTAGATCATATGTTAAGTGTCAAAATTTTTGTTTATACTTATTCGTATAATCTTGTTTACAATTTTAGTATGGGTTGTACAGATAAAATCATTTAATAAGAGGTTAATATTAGTAAGATTTTAGTCAGGAGCAGAAGCAACGGTCCCTTAGATCTAAAAAATAGTTTTCACATAATATTATTTTTATACGACCTATTCAATGACATCACACAATATCGGATAGATAAAAAAATTGTTGTAATTTTAAGTCTAAGGAAAGTACTCTAAAAATGTTTATTTAATAATAATATATAAATAAAACTTAATAATTTTGGCGACGGGATTTATATGCATATCCATGCCAAATTACAGCCTTCCAGTGTTACGAGTTCTAGTGCTAAGCCGCGGACAGACAAACGGACAAAATTCGTATAAGATTACCTAATTGACTATGGAACCTCAAAAATCTTGTCACTGTGAATAAATAAATTATTTCAATACGATATTTTTTAGCATTTCCTTTATCTACTTGTTATATTGACTAAAGGAAACATTCTCTACTTACTATAAAACAAGTTTCTTATCTAGATTTACCTTATCTGCATCTATGCGGTTAACGGCTGGTCGAGATTGTATTACCCTAATTTCATGTTCAATATCAGCTTGCTCCTGTTCCAGTCTTTGTTGCCTTCGTCTACAGGAAACAAAATAATTTTATAATGAAGGTCACAGTTACAAACATAATATGAACATATAAGGAAAATTATGCTAATGGCTGAATAATTTAACGATTGCATTACTCACATGTACATTAACTCTGTCTGCTTCCTGAATAAGTCATTCTTCTCATTGACCAGTTCACATAGTTGTATCACTAAATCTTCTATTTCCTCTTGTGGTGCCGTGGGCCCATCATCACCTGAACAAAGTATTATTACTATACGCTTAGTGGCATAAAAACGTTCACTTCAATATTTAATAAAAATATTATTAATTATTTATTAATACATGCAGTGTGCTAGCACTGTGCAGCGAAACGTCTAAACAACTGTGTCGTCATGAAAGTTTTTTGTTAGTTATACACAAAATACAATAATACACTCTTAACATTTTAGTCATCCTTGATGTTGAAGACTTATTTTAATTACTAGTAACAGTTAGGCAGTTGTAACAGCCTGTTAATGCCTTTTCTATTAAGAAGAGCTTAATCCACCATGCTGCTACAATGTAGTTTGGCGAATATACGTTTGTTAGAATTTACGTTACGAATACACGTTATAATCCCGTAATCAAATTAGGGACTAATAATTTAGACAAACATAGACCAGTGCCATATAAATAATTAAATATACTCTCACCAAACTGACAGACATAAGCGTGTAATAGCAGTAGGAGTGCAGAGATCGAGTTTACCCTCACACTTGTCGCGGATCATCTGCTCGATGAGCACGCCCTGGCGCTCCAGGCCCAGCTGCTGCGTCTCCAGCATGTCCAGCTGCAGCTGCAGTTCCTCGGCCGTCATCTGCATCTTCACCTCGCGCCGCTCCGGCAGCGGCAGCCCCGGAGCTGGGCCCTTCACTTTACGACCACCTGGATTGGACCATACATTGTATCATCATCTACGTAGCATTTTTCCCGGTTATATACCTTGTTTCACGTGAGTGTGTTGGTCTGAATACGAGGCCGAACTCATGCATGGTACAGCCCAGTAAACAGAACTTAAAATCTAATGTATACGATATTGTTATAAACTTATTGAACATTCTTAGCCGTTAAAAAACATTTATAATAATTTTTTCTATTTTACTTAACTTATTTGATAAAAAAACACATTCCGGGACAAAAATAATTATACGAGATAACTAAGTGTTCTGCGGAGCGTCATGCGCAGAGTTCAGACCAACTCACGTGAATCGAAGGTCTGCTTATTACTCTAGTCAAGTTATTGGATACAGAGCGATTACCATCTGACATCCGCAACCCCGAGGGCGAGTCAGTAATCATTTAGACTAGAATAACAACTTTATTAAGAGTATCGATCATTATCAGGCAATTGTGATAACGACACCTTTTATGTGCTCTCCGAGGCACAGTGGGGAGACCCACAAAGACAAACATCCAGACC
Source organism: Hypolimnas misippus (assembly GCA_037950945.1). NCBI lineage: Eukaryota > Metazoa > Arthropoda > Insecta > Lepidoptera > Nymphalidae > Hypolimnas > Hypolimnas misippus. Next base: position 8,686,636 of record JBBEEQ010000024.1, read on the forward strand.
TAGGAACAAATATTTACACAAATAAAAATATCTGCCCCTAGCGGGAATCGAACCCGCAACCGTCGACTTTAGAGGTATGGTTTTCGGTATGGTACATTGTATAAGGCACAAAAAAAAAGGTTACGTGGGGAGAGAGTTATGAAAATTGTATATATCCATTTTGATGTACTCTTTCCAAATTTCTAATGTGACACCTCGTACCTTAAAAAACCACTTTTTGGCAGTACGTCTTTAAAACAATTTATACGTGAAACAACCAAATGACTGTACTAATGGAACTATCGTCATTTATTGGAGTTGTTATTAATGTGTGTGGTCAATAGTCTTGGTTTATGGCAGTTCGTAATGGACGTGAAAATATAATTATGAATAAAATATCAAAAAGTTCCAAAACGAATTGATTATCGTGATATTGATCAATAAGTTCTTGGAATAAATAACCGGCTTCGTCACTTACTAGCTCGTAGCTTACTTTTAAATAAAGCACTCATGATAGTTAGATTAAATTTTAGCATAAAGTAGATGCGTACAATAACTTTAATAAGTAATATAAATTTTTGGGAATAGCATCTTGGCAATATTGGTCATAGGTGGTAACAACAAAACAACTTAAACGATATAACATTAAGTAAATATGTAGCTGTAAATTTAAGTAAGATATAAGTACTTAAATCGAATATACCATCTGATGTGTTCCGAAGGCCCAAAGAGTCGACACCTTTTTCCACTGATCCACCACAACCTGATATAGTTGACAGACTGTCAGGAGGCGTGGGCGCCGGACGCTTCTTTTTCATCTGAGGTGTTGATACACCGAAAGATTTCTGCAAAATGGGTACTTTATAAGCTTTTTATTCAGTGTCATCCGTCGCGTTGTCTGTATGTCCTTATCAAATCTTATGGTTGTCTAATTTATTCACCTCAATCTAAATGAGGGAAGTGGGCCTCCACTTTAGATTCCAATATTTGATTAAGGACATAGTATTGATTGATCGATTCGGCTGAAACTACACATAGTTATGTAAGTTGTGTGACAATGCAATATTATGGTACCAATGACCTTATCTCATGATGAAAGGTAGCACACGAAGAGAAATCATATATTGTATAATATTATAGCGTCTAACTTGTTTCGTTTATATATGTATTGCACCATTCACTTCATGTGCGAGTCCGACTTGTACTTGACCGGTTTTATTTTTACCTATTTCTATTGCCGAATTATAAAATTTACAACTTTAAAATTTTACTCAAACTTTACCGGTTTTCTGTTTTGTTCGGACGAATACTGGAGGAACTAGGTGGTATAAAAACCAGATTACAGAATGAATGGTGTACACATCTGATTCGCGTTAAGGGCAGATCTACCGTGGGGGGAACGATGGACATGCCCACAACCCTAATAGACTTGTGACGTCACACACTGGTCTTAATAATATAAAAAAAATATGTGTGATTCAGACCCAGTTTTGGAAATAATGTATAAATATTTTCAATCGTCAATTGTAAATATATATTTCATAATAATTTTGAATGATGGTTATTTCAAAAATTAAAACGTATATTTTTTTCTTTCAGCCCTAATTAGAGTCAAGATGTGCAAACAGACACATATCATATTTACTTGTTGAGTGATTCGTATGAGTAAGTTCATACCCCAACTCGCACTTGTCCGAGTTGTGTGTGAGTTCGGGTGGCTGTGACCACAGAACTTTTTTTGAGGGCTAATTCGGGTTTCAAATTTCAGTTTTTTTTTTAATAATAATATGACTATTTATAGTGTAGGGCATAATTACATAAAATGTTTCTCAATTTACGATTGTATAAAGAACATTTGAGCATTTCAACTTCCGTGTGTTTGACCAGTTTTACTTTTCATTGAGTGTTGTTAATAAAGCGGCATACCCAAGTGTCAGAATAACAATAAGCCGTATAGGCTTTCACTTCTCATATTTGTAATCGCTATTGCGAATAAGAAATGCTTTCTAAATAGCAAACATTGTTTACACAATACTTCATATATGATATGTATGAATATTTATAAATAATCAGTAAACCTATATAAATTTTAATGTTATCGTTTTAATTTTCCTGCAATACTTGATAATTTTTATGTTACATATTAGGTTAGCAATTTTTATTACATTACTTCTTATCTTGTTGCATTTCGTTTCAATAATTAAATAAATAAAGAGTAGCTCAATCCATATCTAAAACATTTATACTTACTTATTAACAATCCGAAGTTATGCAAAGATATTGGTATTATTGATATTTTTAACAACGTAAATAACATTTTAAACTTCTGAGCTAATATTGTAAATACGACTGTGTTTGTTTTTTTTTTCGATTTCATGTCTTATTTTTTTTTAATTAACAACCGATCATTATAAAATTTTGCACGGATGTTGTCAGGAGTATGGAAAACATAGGATATATTCAACCAGAAATAAGTACTGTTCGTTAGAGATAAGAAAACAAATTTTATATTGTCGTTCGATGTGACAACTCGAACTATTACCATGACAACGTGATTTACTACTTTCGGTAGCCTAGTGGCGGACAATAGCTTTTCCAAAATAAAAATAAAAACGTTTAAAATACGGATACCTATTATCACTTTAAAAATATCATACCTGATCAGAGTGTATTGTTGAGGTATGCGAGCTTAATGAAGATATGCTGGCAACATCGTCCATAGACGTCGAGGGAATGTCTAAATGTTCGGCGATGATTGAAGGCGGCGGCGGTGCTTTAGGTTTCCTCCGTCGCGGCGTGCTCGAGGGCAAGTTCGGTGTACTTGTCGTTAATGATGACTTGTGCATGTTCGAACTGTATTTAATTAGTTTCTTTTAGGCGATGGTTACGCAAGTAAATTTTGCTTACGGAATTATGTAAGTTATTTACAATTCTACACCTAAACGAATATACAGCAATAAATAAAAATACAAAATATGAAAATTACAACTTCATTTAAAGTATAATAATAATTAACTCAATATAATTTTACATGTGACTAATTTTTTTGTTGCGTTATTAAAATTAGTGAATTACTCGTAAGTAGCTTACGTAATTTAGATACGGGAATAAAACTTACATATATTATGCCAAAGTTAATAATTTTGTTTTAAATAATACCTTTTGTCTTCTGATTCTTCATCTGAAGAGGGTTCTTCACCATCGGACCAAAAAGGATTATATGCCTTAATATGTCGTTTTCTGAAAATAAAGAAGAGTCGTACATATAAGGAAAAGGTGGAATTAGGGAAGTGTATCTTCATGCAAACAATATACAGGATAATAACATACAAGGGTGTTGATGTCTGACCATCAGGTACTTTTGGTGTTTGCTGGATGGAAGGGACTTCATCTTCTTCATCATCACTGCTACCAAATGGATTTGTGCTGACTTTTTGTGTCACTGCCTGTTGGTCATGCTAAATAAAAAGTGGAAAAGCATGCATTATAACCCATGTCAAGGCCGAAGTGTTATTTTTAACAATTATACATACCTCTTCCTCATCCTCCGAAAAAGGATTTAAGTGATCAGGATATTCTTTGACTAATTTGGTAGTAATTTTTTGCTCTATATTTTTTTTCTTTTCAGTTATATTTTGCTTTTTTCTTCTAGGTGGTACGCTTATGGTGATTTCTGATTCGATTTTATTTGATGTACTTATTTCTAAAGATGAAATGTCTAAATTTATTGATATACCATTGCCTTGAGCTATTCTGCTATCGTCAGTTATATTATTTTCATCTTCAGTGTTATTTGATATGCCATTATTTTCCCTACTTAAAGAAGTAACTTCAGTGTTGATATCTTTGATATCTATTGAGACGGTTTCTTTCAAGCTGCTAATAGTATTAGTATCAGGATCAGGGTCTAAAGTATTATCACTTAGTTGGGTTTGTAAAAAATTAAATTTGTCTTTATTACTTTTATACACTTTTTCTGGAAGATTTTTATAATTATTATCCATTTTAAAATTATCATCTTTTTTTTCATTTAAATCCATTTTTATACTATTTGTATCAATATTTTCAGTTTCTACATTTTCAGGTTTATCAACATCGTTTAATTTCAATACTTCTTTATACTTATCATTAAAATTTTCTTTTAAACTAATATTGCCTACTTTATCGTCAACACTTGTATCTTTTTCTATATTCTTTTCAAACATACTTATTTTTTCTGTAAAAAAAACGAAAATATTATAACGAAGGTATGATTTATGATTTGGTATTTAAAGGTCACTCTTCATAATATTGCCCAATTGTCTTACAAAACAAATTAGTTTCAAAATTATTGCAGATTGAAAACAAAACATTTTATGATTTTTTTTTTTGTTTTGTTAATATAGTTCAAGTTTAGAATTAACATATACTTTCAACATAGTTCTTAATTTATGCTTACACAATGTTTTCATGAATTCATATTGAATCCTAATATAAATTATTAAATTAGTGTAAAAATTAAAATTTTCATGTTTAGAAAAGTCTAAGAAATTACTTTTTTTAATTAGAGTCCGTATAAACATAAAATAGTAAACATATTTGTAAAGAAATAAGGTACATGCACAGTGAAATAAAGGATAAAGTAGATGGTAAAGGTACTTGATATTTCTCTCACCTAATATCGATTGCGGTCTTGGTTTGGTTTTTGAACTTACTGGCTCTTCAGATCGTAGAACCACTGGACTTGAGCTCATATCACTACTAAATGCCAGCATTCCTATTTGGTCATTGTTATGTATAAATTTAGGTAGAGGTTTTTCAGTTTTACAGGAATCACAAGAAAAATTAGATGAATCAATTATGTGATAATTTTTAGGGTTCAAATGTCCAGAGCATTTTGAGCACCGGAAACATCTCCTGTGATAGAGCTTCTGTGACACCATGAGTCTCTGTGCCAGATATACTGGCAACCCACATGCCGCACATTTATCTAAAGCCACTTTTCCAAATTTGATTGCAGTCTAAAAGGGTGAATATATAGAGTAGGACTGAGAATTGTAGAATAAGAATAACATCACAAACAGAGCAGTGCTGAGTAAAGCTAATAACATACAAACAGAAATAATGAGCAAGCTTTTAATTAAAATGTGGTTACTAACTGATCCTTGATTTGTCGTTGATGGTGATGTTACTTTAGGCTCACTTTCACACGCTTTTGTATTGACTGCAAATTAATTTGAAATATTATATAATACTAAAAATTGTAACATAACTAAAATATAAATAATTAATACAGTACTTACCAGTATGACCAAGGCGTTGATAAAACTGAGATAAATATGTTAATATTGATAATCTATCTGGAACTTCATTTTCTACCATATCTTCAGGGTCTAAAAGTGCTGGAATTCCTAAATGTTTTTCAGCAATACTATAAGCCAACTGATTATTCTCATATATATTTTCAGGCTTTAACTTTGACATATCTCTGTAAAGTTTAACAGTGTAGTTGCATTATTATTATTACATTAAATAAATTACTGTACAAAACAACTTACATCAAATCTGGTCTGAAATGGTGAACCAGAGCACAAAATGCCATGCCATTTCTCCAGGACGTCGTCATATTATCTATTTGCACATCAGGACAATCTTTTACCAAACGTTTACACCATAGTTCCAAAGCTTTAGTTCCTTTTACTTCAGACATTTCGGGTTTTTTTGAAGTTTTTACTATTTGATTATAAGTTATATATAAGATTGATATTTACAACATACATGATCTAATTTAAAAACAAAGCTGAATGTAAATGCCTATTTAATAACGATATGAACTTTAAAACATTGCATTCTTGTTTAATATGTTTAATATTTTTTTAGAAAACAAAGTTTTTAGTAAACTATCTGTCTGAAAGTGAGATTGTTATAATGATGTGTCAAAATAAATATTTTCTTGAATAAAATTATCTATGGATTTTGATGAAGAAATAATGTCCAGTGACATTATAAAAAATGGTTGTCACATTCTAAAATATTTTATCCCTAAAACAAAAATTTTAATTGAATAAAATGACGAGCTAGAAAGAAAAAAGCCTTCTTATACAATTTTAATTCATTTTAAAAATATATGAATAAAGGTTTTAAAATAATTTGAACACAGTCAATATTTTTTTTATATATGATTTACTTATTTTAACTCTTCCTTACAATTACCTATTCATATACCGCTTAAAACTGTTTAAAAAGACAACTATCAAGATTACTATTTGAATAGTGATAATTTATAGTACCAAATGTATTATTTATCTTAAATGTTCCAGTGCCCATATGCATATTTTCAAAATTTTGCGTGATACTATTTTTAGCTAAAGATTAAATAGCTTTATGGGGTTTGTTATAATTTTTTATTTAATATTTTGTTGGTGTTAGACATTATTAATTTTCGATAATTACATCACAAAACTTATTAATTTTAATAATTACTTATAAAATAAATTAGAAACTTTGCCAATATTTTGGTTTCGTACATAAGATAAATGTTACCACTGTATTTTTCAGTATCTGTTTATGTTCTTTTGCGATCATACATGGTATTTATTGTAACGTTTTGACTACTTAGGTAAAGATATGTATCATGCGACATATGACCTATGCTTAAAGGTCTAAGGTATTTCAAGGTATAAAGATATACTTTTAAACATACAATAGTTTTTACTATTTGTAGAACAAACTAACTAAATCATTGAACAGGTTACTTTTTAGTTAATCATAGATCACGAATTTTAATCAATTTTGATCTCTTCTAATAAAGAGACACGATAATCACTTTTAAGCGAAATATCGATTATGGAACTATGGAACGGCTAATGAACAAATAAAACAATATTATTTTTTCCATTAGTTAAGCACTATAGTCATTAAAGTGGTTCCAATCTGTTACATTTTTAGTACGTTTCAAGTTCACGTTCGTTAGGGCGCAATACGGCGCTCTGTATCATATATGTAACATTTAGACTATTAGGCACTAGAACGCGCCTCACAAGGCATTTCTATTAAAATCACGATAAAATACTACCGTAAATATTGTTCTCGATGAATAACAAACAGATTGCTCGAGTAAAAAATAATTGGATCGGTTCTGTACTTAGACCATTAAGCATTCGGACGCGTCACGCGCACAATTCTACGAACTAAATTTTCAGCTTTTGTTTAATAGGAATGAGACTATTTTTATTTCTCAAAATATGTTATCGATATCGATATTATGTACGATAATTTTTATAAGAATTTATCGAATTTTCTAGGATATGTTGTTTTTTTTTTACCCTTGGAAACATACATACATAAAAAAAAATTTGCTGAAAATTTTGTTCGTAGAATTGTGCGCGTGACGCGTCCAAATGCTTAATGGTCTAATCGATATACATATGGACGCTGATAAGCAATACTGTGTCAAGCCAAACGAACTTCATTTTGAGAATCTGAGTTTCAGCCTGAGCCTGCGCCCATACCTGAATCTGAGTTCCATCGGTTTTGCTACTTTGCTAAACTATGAGTGTGTATCAAACCCATAAATGAGATTATTGGATTTACATAACTTACCTTAGCTCTGATGAAATGGGGTTCAACGAAGCTAAGTTTTTCACATATATATCTACAAGTTGAAGCGGAGGATGTGTGCGGATGCGCTCAGTTGCATCGTACGTCTCTGGTGTAAAGGCAGCCTGAAGCTATTTAATCTTTATTTAAAAGTAGTGCCATTGATTTAAAATACGCTACGTAATGCGCATAGTTTAGATCGAAACACTTACGTGAATCGAGGTATACTTATATTAAGAATTAGATACTGTGAGAATTCTGATACTAGCCAATTAGGTAGAATACCTGCTATGTGTTAGGAATATATCATAAAAGTAAATAATTATATATCGGCAGTACGCACCCCCCCCCCCCCCCTCTCTGCAATTTATCTATTCTAGATTGCCCGTCTTTGCTCTCAGAAATATATTAATAATTACAAGTAAACTAGTAACTAGAGCCCGGGAGATAACTTAATAGTATGTAACAAAAAAAGCTCGGGTTCAAAAAATAAAGATGTCTATAACTTGTTTAGAGCAGGGGTTATCAAATTGCGGACCGCGGTCCGGATCTGGACTGCCTGTCTATTTTATGCTGACCTTAAGTAAGCAATGGAACATCTAATAGAAACTTCATCTTCTTATATCAGTTTCTATAGTAGGCCCACGATGCTAAATTTGGATTTACTCGAGCGGCGTAAACATCGATTTGAAGATTAAGTGATAAAAAGAAAAAAAACGATATCTAACGTATACCGCAACGTATACCTTACATGGTCATATTCGAGCGTTTCAGACATTGAAACTATGTATGCCCAACGTATCTTTAATAATGGAGGTTGCTTATTCCGCCGGTTTACACGCAGAGTTGAAAATTGAAAAAAAAACTCGAGTGTATCAGATCATTTGGATGGCAAAAAAGAGGGTGGTCAATATAGCCAAACAAAGTTCTCATTTCATATTCTGACGATCTGGACGTAACATGAACTCTTTTTGATTATTGAAACATGCCTCCTTAAATCATTTCTTTCAAATGAAGAAAAAAACTTTACAGCGCTTGAGTACATATGTCTTGTACTTGTACCTATTAAATTAGTTTTTAAAGCCTGTTAATTTAATTGAAACAAATATTTTGCAGTTTCTCGTTACGAACATAGTAAGACAGAACCTAAGTTACAATAGCCTAACATTAACTGCATATCAGTATTAATAAAGCATTGTTTTTCCCGATGCAGGGCTGTTAATTATTGAAGAGTTCTCCTGGTGTTGTACCACCAGCTCCACTATACCATGTGCATTGTGACAAGCATAAATTGCTTAGCAATTCTATTGAAGTAATTGAATTGCAACCCGTGAAACGGTTTCAAAATCGGACCACAACCAGCGAAAACCAGAACAATCATTAAAAAAAAAAGAACCCCGACGCATTAAGAAGCTTCTCCTTTTTTGGAAGTTGGTTAAAAATGTAGCAACGGACCATGACAATCATGATATTTCAAAAAGCGAACCTTGAATGAAACAGTATTTATTATATAAAAAAGTACAGGTTACATTTATTATTAATAATTTTGAATTTTGTTTAAATCAATCAATAATATCAGTATTGGCCAAGTTTCTTTAAAAAATTTTACGACAAATTCCAAGTGCATCTGGTCTATATCCTTTAGGGCATTGAGACGGAACGCTTATTATATTTCTCGAAGAATTATTAGTCTCTGGAATGTCTTCCGATTTATTTTTTTCTTTTGGGTGTTTTGAGTCTTGAATATTAGCATACATCGCTAATAGTTTTTCGAAAAAATTTTCAAAAACCTTTGATTCACTGTAAAAAGTAAAAATACAAATGACATAAGTATGTTTGTAATTAATCAAAGTACTTATTTGTGAATATATATCAAAATATTAAATTAATATAATATCAAATTATTTTTTATCATTTGATACAGTATGTAGTTTTCTGTACAATACGTTAATGTATGTTTTATCATAACGTGATCATAAATAGTAAAAGTACATTAAAATCGTAATTTTTTTATATTTTTTATACAAAAAAACTACATATTATAACGAAAAATTAATAATGTATGTAGGTACATAATAATGTATATATTCATGTAATATAATAAATTCACAAATTAGCCTCGATAGTAAGAACATTTACAATTTACATTATTAGCAAAGTAAGTAACATACATTATATGGTTAAATTATTAGTTATATCTGAAAGTTGATATGTTCTAGTATTTAGGTCTAATCTATCTCCACACGCATCTTAGGCGTGAAAATGTAACAGAGAAACAGACAGACAGAGTTTTTTTTCATTTATAATTTTAGGCTGGATTTGTGTTAACTGGTTAAACTATCAACAATTTTTAATTCGTACTCACGCTAAAGCTCCTCCTCTCCATATGTCTCGACATAAACCATTTACTACTTGTTGTCCTGGAGGACAGTTTGATGGTACGGTAATCATATTTTTGGAGTCAAAATTATTTCCATACCTAATAAAAAGTACATTCATCGATTACATTTTAAAAATACAATATGCGTAATAAAGATATAATACACTACTACTACTTGTATAATAAAAATGAGGTTATTATTGAACAATCTTTTCCATAATCAGGCGCGGATACAGGATTTCGATGAGGTAGAAAGAGCAATTGTTCTAATTTATTATTTCCAGGCATAACTATTACAAAGATTAAAAAAAAAAATTTATAAACTGTTTATTCAAACCAAGTATAACCTTATATTTTTTTAAGTCAATGTTATGATTTCTCTTCTTAGATACGCATCATTAAAAAACAATATGTGGTCAATCTATGTACCTACTACATTAATAGAGTGCAGTAGAAAAAAAAATTAGTACAAAAGGTGATTTAAGAAAAAAAAAACAAACATTTTACTTTCTTGTGTTAAAAAAGGGACGTCATAATATCGTATGTAATACTGAAATTCTTATCATTATTATACTTAAGTTTATTTTATTATGATATGTTTTAACGTTTATTTAATTATTTACTTACATTGGTAATAGTGGTGAAGGTGTTATAGAACCGCTTTTCCAAATGTCTCTACATTGTCCATTGATCCATTGTTGCCCATCAGGACAGTTAGGTGGAACTGTAATGACGTTTTGTGGACTAACCCCATCAGGTCGTGCAGAAGCATTAGAAAGAACACCTAATACTAAAAAAAATAGAAACATTATTAGTAAAGACAAATTCAACTATGCAGGATAATTAGTCGATGACTGCTCAAGAAAGATAATGTATTGTTTCAGAACTTAAGTAGGTATTGTTTTCAATAAGTATATTATCAGTTATCTATAATTTAGAGTATAATGATAAATCAAAGAATTGCTTTTGATATGTTATCTTAGTTTTGTTATATGTTGTGCTGAAATCATAAAGACAAAGGACAATGTTACAATCAAAGTAATTTCATAGAACGTGTATTTTCATTATAAATTACTTTATGGACACGATTTCTTCCTAAATTTATTCCCCTATAGCACCATCTGTCATTATCGAAAAATTCTTGTTCTCTTTACAATTTATACATAGTGGTTGTCCCTATGAAATATACCAACCGTATATACATATATAGCTTCCAAAAGTTTCGAAAATACATACACGTGATATCTTAGAAAACCCATCTAACACTCTTGTTATATTTTAGTGATTTTTCCGGTCCCCTCTACCCCCTCTCCCTTTGGGCATCGTGTGATTAATGGACAGCCCCATACAAATGATAAAACAAATATACATGCAATACTCTCATGAAGAGTCAAAGTCTATGTCTGTTCAATTTCTCAATTGAACTTTGAGAGCCTCAGAGTTGTTTTAAAATTGAATAAGCTGAAATATCGTAAACAACTTTTAACTTTGATCTTTATTCCAATAACATAAGGACCATTAAATTTATCCTCAATGTTTACAACGGTAACAAGGGCAAATGACACTTCCGCCGAAGTTAGAAGAGGTACTATTGAAACACACTTTGTTTTAGAATCCTTTTCTAGATTTACGTTTATATTAAAATTATAATTCGTATAATTCTGAATTAGGTTGCAGATTTTCATGTTTAATCTTAACGTTAACGTTAACACCTTTAGCATGAAATGTAGACCATATGAATACATCGTCACATAATTATTATTTTTATTTATACAAGGGATTTTACTAATTATCTTAGGTTTTTTAAGTGTTTCGTATCCGAAGGGTGGCAACATAACTATATTATTAATCTTTCCGTTGTCCGTCTATCCATCTGGTCGTCTATCCGTCTATCCAGACGTCTGTCAGCGGGCTCTATCTCATAAACCATATAAGGTAAAGAGTTGATATGTGTACTTTTACATTTTAATTATAGGCCGCTAAAACAAAAAAACAAAAAATAAAAACTGGTTAATTACGAGTCACACATTATGGGTTATATTTTTGTAACACTTTATTATTGTAAAAATAAGAAGTTAAAATTTTCACATAGTGTGTATTTCTATTGCCGCTATAACAAATTAAAAAAATGGTCAAGTGCGAGTCGAACTCGCACACAACGGGCTATTATTATTACATATTGTTACAGCGCTAATTTTGATTCTTTTACATATGTAAATATTTTAAAAGGATACTGTGTCTATTTTGTACGATGGCACGGAGCCCTTCTGGGCGAGTCTGACTAGTATCGGATTGGCTATTTTTATTTCAAGTTTTTAAAATCTTAAGAATATCGTTGCCTCACCTATTCGGCTTATAAACGTATAAAGCAGTTTTACGTGATTATCTTTTTAACGATGCAAGATACGTGGATTTAGATTATTATCTAATTTCTAGCTAAAATTGTGAAATATACAAATAATTTACCTTATTATATAATGGTACACATTCTGTGCTTTCAAATAACAAGGTAGGTTGATTAATTATTATTTTTTTGTATTATGGGGCTTAATTAAGTATTCAAAGTAATTAGTACATCAGTAAATGCCTGCCTTAAGTCTAAAAATAATGAATCGTTTCAGCTACTATGGTAACTTTATTGATTATACAAAAGTAGTTGTTTGCGCGTGTCAATTGAACCTCGATGCAAAGGTAGACCTCCCCACAATAATAACACTTATTATGAAGCTACCTAGGGTGGGTGACCAACGATTACGTTCCAGAAACACACTCCGCTGGGCAATTGCGTTGATCACACGTTCTAACGTATAAGAATACGCGTATTAAATTTCTTAACAATAAACTACTAATAACAGTGTTACAATGACGATAAAGACGTTACTTTTGTTATTTTTGGTGTATCTGGTGATAGTGAATAGCACTGAAGCCAAGAGAAGCATGTCTCGAAGTCGCAGCTCAGGTTCTGGTCGCAGTACAGGTAGAAGAACGAATTCAAATCCTCCGCCGGCTCCCACCCCTATAACTCATTCACAACCTACAGCACAAAAGCCGTCTTTATTTGGATGGCAAGAAAAACCAGCACAAAAAACACAAACGTCTTCAAAACAATCTAAACCGAATAATCAAGGCCATTCGTATCCATCTAGTAATACTGGTCTATCTGGAAACAATCAAGCGAAATCATCATTACCACAACAGGAAATTATACAAAAGAGCAACGTACCTTTACAGCAATCCGTAAAACCTGTGCAAAACAGTCAATCTGGTTTCTCTTATCCAGTGTCAAATGGTCTATCCGGAAATTCTGGTTCAGGTGGCGGGTATCCTCAAGGGACAGGCTTATCAGGTTCCAATGTAAAATCTGGTTCGGGTGTCGCATATCCACAAGGGACAGGATTATCAGGTTCCAATGCAAATCCTGGTTCAGGAATCGGATATCCACAAGGAACAGGTTTATCGGGTTCAAACGCGGCTCCTCCTCCTTATCAAGGACAACATTATCCTACAAATAGTTTCAGTACAAATAACCAACCTCCACGAGGACCTCCACCTCCATATTCAAGTTCAGGAAATAACTTCTATCATCATCCACAGGGGCCTCCTCCACCGTATTCGAATTACGGACACAATTATGGGGGATACGGGGGATCATATGGCCCACAATCACCTGGTTATTTTGGTGGTTACACTAACTATGGCAAAAACTTCGGTAGTGTGAGCCGACCAGGAAGTGCTTTAACAGGTGTAGGTATTGCTGGTGCAGGAATCGGAACTGTTTTAACAGGTTTGGCATTATGGAATTTAGCCCGATCAACCGGGCATCATCATCACACAGTCATTTACGATAACCGAGGACAACCTATTGCTGTTGCTCCTGAAAATAATACTGCACCTGTTGTAGATCCTATCTTAGCAGATTTAGTTAACTGTACACTGACTATAAATAATGATAACAATACTGAAGTAATTGCAATACCTTGTTCTATTGCAACTTCGTTTACACCAGACGCTAATGTTAAAGATGTTAGTGTAGATAATAATAAAGAGGACAATACAAAATGTACCATCACAGTTGTTACAAAAGCAGGACAAGAATTTATGACGACTATACCATGCTCTGTTCTTCTTAATACGGCAGCAGAAAATAATGTTACAGAATCTCCAATTCTTATAAATGCCACGACTACAGAGAATGTTGATATAATATCTGGCGATGATAAACTTGTTCCGGAACAGCCTACGGCTTTGAGGCTTTCTAATATTGCTGAAAATGTAGATAACTACGATGCAGCGCTTAATTGTACTCACGAGTCAGGAGATATTCGAGACCCAATAAACCCCTGCTTCAGTGTTAAGCATAACCTCACAGTTATTCCTTTGTCACCAATTGAAAATCAACATTAAATAATTGCTTACTTTCTCAAGGCTATACATATTTATCTAAAAAATGTGTGGTATTTAAATGTTCTGCTGATTGTTATGTTATCTTGCATCACCATTGTATGTTAAAAATAGCTAACATTCTACATAAATATAATAAAATAGTCATTGAATTTTTTTTAGTTTAACTCGACAATGAAAATAAAGTACGCAGACGGGTTTCGTATTTTATTGAAATTCATTCGGGTAGGGTATAGTTTAAAAATAGATTAAAATCACATAATAGTTTGTTGCACTACAAATAATTTCCTTAAAAAGATCGTTCCTATTTTTTGAAACTTAGATAATGGCTGAAATTAATTAACTGATGATAATGTAATGACTACGCTTCTTTCAAAAGTTACATCAATGTTTATCAGATGGTGATTTTATCGGATTTCTAAAACACGCTTATCAAATTCTACAGTGACAGTACTTACTACTAAAATATACAGTTAAAAGTGAGTTAGACATACTTTCGTTATTAAAGAATTGTAATAAAATTAGTGTAATTCTAATAAAAATTCTCTGATATTTTTTACTTCAGCCATTAACGTTGACCTTAACTTTGCTATATTTACATTAACGTACTTACCTAATATCGATTCATGAGTCAAAGGTATAATTATTCGAAATAAAATGATGAACTGAATGTACCTATTCTAACTTCTAAGTATATGATTTTGACTTGAAATAAAATCTACAATTTTAATTATTTAAATTGGTCTAAACAGTGATATTCTTAATAAAATGCTGTTTACTTATAATGTCATTGTCATTTAAAATTTTGTCTGTCAGTCTGTCTGTCTATCTGTTTGTTCCGACTAATCTCTGAAACTGCTGAACCGATTTTGATGGTACTTTTACTCGCACTTAGCAAATGTTATAAGGAGTGACTTAGGCTTACTTTTATTTAAGATTATTATTAGTATAGATGTTTTTAAATCTATACATATAAAAAAAATTCTAACGGGTCGCTGTCTGTACATGAAAGATATATGAAAAAAAAATATTGGGGGCCTTTTACCTACGCAATAGAACCCAAAACAATAATTGTTAGAATTTTTGTCAGTTTGTTTATCCGTGCGTTTTCTCAAAAACGGCTTATCCGATTTAGATGTGTGGTCATTAATATAATGCAGTAAGCTTCACTTAACATTTAGTGTTTGTTTCATTTAAATCAGTTCATAAATAAAAAAGTTGTCAGTTTAAGGGTTCACCTCGAACATTATTTTGGACTTTTCACGAAATGCATGAAAGTATATACAGTACTTACATTAAAAAAATCCATTTTTAAAATTTTTGTCTATCAGTCTGTTTCTTACGACTAATCTCTGAAACAGCTGAATCAAATTTGATGGGACTTTCACTCGCAGTTAGGGGATATCCATTAATCCCATATTTTAAACCTATATTAATGAGGCCCAAAGGAGGAAGAGGAGATGGAAGAAAAAAATCTCGAAATATCACAAAGTCTAAAAAGTTCTTTAAAACATTACGTATTTAATGGACAGGCAATATTATAAAGATTAACTTGGGCTACTTTTATTAAAAAATATGTATTTATTTTAATGAATAAGTAAAACCGAGAATTACGCGATAACAAAATATTGTAGAAACCAATAAAATATCGAACTATTTCCGATTTAAGAAGGGAAGGTATACATCTATACAAATAAATAAAATTGATATGTCTGTTTGAAATTTTAAATTAATGCATATTAAAGTATACTATACTGAAAGTATACTGACAACAAAATTACCAATTTTAAAATTTTTATCTGTCTATTTGTCACTCAGTTTGTTTCGGCTAATATCTGAAACAGCTGGACCGATTTTGACGAAACTTTCACTAGCAGAAAGCCAATGTAATAAGGAACAAAATTGAAACCAATGAAGTAGTAAACAACATCTGATTCAAATAGGGAAGATAAATATTATATAAATATAATAATTTTAAAACATAATATATTTACTGGGTATTTTTTACTGGATATGATAGACCAAACCTGAAATTATAAGCAATAGCAAAAAATTAAAATTAAAGGAGTCACAGAGCCGATTTAAATAAAAACTAAAACTATATCATTAGTTTTTTGAAAAATAAGTTTTCCTAGCCAGAAACGAACACGATGATTTTGCAAAAATTAACATTCTGTATTATTGCATCACCTGATAATGTGACATATTATAAGGATCAACTTTAGTGAGGTAGTATACAATTAAATGCAATAAAAAGAAAAGGCTAATTTTTTACAAAATTCTATCAAATTCATACATTAATTAAATCTTTAGTAATGCTTCAAAAAAAAAAACGATCATAACCCAAAAGTTAAATTTTAAAAAATAACGGGATGTTGTTACGCTAATAGTGGGTGAGTACAATAGCCGAGTGAAGTGAAATGTAGATTTTCAATAAATTGATTAACCTTTTTAAGAATTATCTAAACCTACCTAGGTGACGGGGACCAAAACAAACGTCACATTCTATCAACTTTGTAAAGCTCACATAGAATAAATAGACAGCATAAAAGAAGTTACTGTGAGTTATTCATTAGGGTTCCGTAGTAAAAAACGGAACCCTTATAGTTTCGCCATGTCCGTCTGTCTGTCTGTCTGTCTGTCTGTCCGCGGCTTTGCTCCGAAACCCTTAACACCAGAAAGCTGTAATTCGGTATGAGTATACATATGAATTACGCCGAGAAAGTCGTACAATAAAATCTTAAAAATATTTTTTTTTCAGGGTGTCTTCCCTATGTGTTAAGAGAGACCAAATTTTTTTTTCTGATTTATCCCATGTTGTGGGATGGGTATCGTTAGATAGGTCTTTTAAAAATGTTATAGGTGTGGGAAAACCATTTTTCCGAACGACGAACTGTTTCCGAAATATTAAGCTTTGAAGTGTTAATTTTTCTTAGAGTCAAGTGTCCCCCCCCCCCCCCCCTACCCACTAAACTGCTGCGTCTAAAAATATCACGATAGCGGTACATATAATGAATTTAAAAGGAAAATTATCACGGCTATGTGGGTTCTTATGGTTATCGAGTTATAGATGATCTAAGTAAAAATAAATATTTCACTTTTTAAAGCATCACATTATATAAATATTAATAATTTTAAATTAATATATGAATTTAAATGAATAAAGAAATACATATTTAATAAGTTTAAATTAAAATGAAATATAAAATAAGGTATAAAACAATGTCTCAATAAAACATGTCGCGAGTGATTCTGAATCGCGCTTATGAAGTTTTCAACCAAATCTCCATAGATTTCATAGGCGCTAATCAGGAAGAAAAATTATCGGCGCTAAGTATATTTTACAAGTGTTAGAATAATAAATAATCGACGAACATGTAAAGTTCAAAATCGTTAGTATAATTCACATTCAAACATTCATTTTACATTAAAAATATTTTAGTCTCGAAATTCAAAATAATTTTATAATAATAAAAGGTTTAAAATTGTAAGTACGTATATTCAATAAACTGACTTAAAAAAGGAAATTCCCAGTTCGTCGTAAACTTTTTTACGAAAATAGGTACTCGAAGATTGCTTGACCGATCTTGACAATTCTGACAACTACGGAACCCTACATTGTGCGTGGCCCGACACGCGCTTGGCTGATTTATTTTATATATTTTCGATTGTCACACTCTCCTTCCTTACTTTAGTAGGTGACTAGCATTTTGATGCAACCTATAAACAAATCGTTCGAAGTAATGCTTACTTTTTTTCTAAACTTACCGGGACCCATGACTTAACCCACATATTTGATTATGTCTGTGTAGAATCGATTACTTAACTTCTAATTCATGTATAGATTTAATGTTATTTTGTATAAAAATAAATCTTTTCTAAAGTTGATTCTTACAGGTGACACTATTAGGTGGTGCAATAATGTTTTTTTTTCAAAATCAGTGTTAGTTAATTCTATTCCAAGAAAATCATGAAATCAAAAAAAACTTATGATGCAGTTTTAAATTTCTTAAAATCGCACACGATTCCTTATGGTTTGGATTTGGCCTATCAAGCTCAGTTAAAAAATTCACCCGATATATAATGTAAGGAGAACCTCGGCGGGAACATATTGTTTTACAATCGAAATTTTAAAAAGACTAGCACAAAACACTTTTCTTCAACATTTATTGTGAACACCGTGGAGGAATACTGTATCTGAGTTAGTGTCTGCTTATAAATACAACCAGAAAGTTTCCAAATCAATTGGTCAACTGACTGTACTAAAACTGAATCAAGCCTGTCTAAAATATGCTCGAATTTAATAAAATTTATTTCTTTTAATGATTTTAACCAACATAATAACATATTAAATAGTAAAGGTAAAGTACTCGATTTAATTCTTAGTAATATTCCTATTAACATACCATTAAGGTGTACTCCACCGTTAATTATGGAAAACTCTTTACATCCTGCTTTGGAATTTTATGCACCTTTAGAAGTAGCTCGCTATCTTCAATTTAAAGTTTCTACTAGACCTGACTTTTTTAGAGCGGACTACGATAATATTATTATCGTAGTCCGCTCTTTATTACTTGCCGGTTTATCAGAAATGTATCAACCGATGATCATGGCACTTGAAAGCTCCGGTGTGACAATAACAGCTGATTGCGTGAAGACTAAGCTTCTACAAGATGTGAGAAAGTCTGAGTCTACTGCATTGTATGTTAAAAGCAAAGGGAATCAATTTGTCAAACAAGCTCAAGATAAAATTAAAACTGGTAAAGGTCCAAGGTGCTACGTGTGTAATAAATATGGGCATATAAATAAAAATTGCTGGAATTAGAAAAAGGAAAGAAGTACAATGAGAACACAGATTCTGGTTATGTCACCGTGTTTTCTGCGTCGATAAACAATGACAATAATTGGTATATTGATTCTGGAGCGTCAATGCATATGACAATGACTTACTCTACGATGAAATTACACCTTCAAATTCTACAATAAGAGTAGCCAATGACAAGAAGCTACCTGTGAGAGCCAGTGGAATTTGACAAACAAGGTTTTAAAATTATGAATAAAATGAACAACCAAATTGCAGCTGCTAAAATAAACAATATGTTAACAGGCTGGTTACACACAGTACTCCAGAATACATATCTGCTTCTACAGAGAATGATATATGGCATCGGAGAATGGCACATTTAAATTTTGAAGTGTTGAACAAACTGTCAGAAAGTGCAGGACTGAATGACCCTAATCATTTTGGCTACATTCAAAGGAATTTTATTAATGTTTATTACTTAATTTATTATTAGTGAACAGGTGGTACGGAACACTTACCTATCGGAGTAACTAATTATAAAAAAAGAAAAAAGAAATAATCATTTATAATTGTTTTATTAGCGTTTACAGACGGAAAAGTAGAGTTTTCCTAAATAAGTACAAAATCGCGATTTTCTTGAAAACTGTAAAACTTGTTACTAATGTAAATGACGTTAAATAGACTCTAAATTACCTCTTCTATCACATCTCCAAAAGTTTGCATCGACCCACCTGGCAACCTGTATATATATAAGGAGGTATCCTTATATACATAAATAAATAAATAACGCATCACACTCAACGGCCCCCATTAAGATCTCATGACCTTGTGTCGGGGGTCCGGAAACACTCACAACACTAACACAAACACCCAGACCACGACAAACATCTGTATGACCAATACACACATTTGCCGTGAGCGGGGATCGAACCCGCGACCGTTAGCGCTTTAGTCAGTTGCAGTGACCATTGCGCCAACGCGTCTGTCATATGTATATACTGCGAATTTACGAAAAGCTGGAAGAGTTCGCGACGAATTACACTCATTACATTAAACGCGGCAGAAAGATCTGCGATTTTAGCTTGGTCGTTGTAGTCAAATTAAAAATGTTGACAAATAGAACATTGACACTTTGATTTAAACGGAAGACATGACTTTATGCCTTACGATTTAATTGAATATGGATAATAATTACAAGACTTGGCTGTACGGTGTAATATCTTTGCCTTTTCCCTCTAAGGAAAGAAAAAAGCGAAAAAAAAGAAAAATGACAATTTGACCAAAGTAAACACGCATAGTCGCATAAACAAATTTTCGTATTTACATTTTTAATTTACTCCATTTATATTTTATTAGAGCACCTTACATAGCAAAAACTCATGGCTAAAAATTAATTACTCGAAATGTAATAAATAAATGTATTGTTAAGATATTTGGAATTTTTATTGTAATTTTAATAAAGTTCCAAAAGTTGATCGAAACGGAACCAATGGAGCATAAAACTAGTATTATTGTTTAATTTTTATGTATTTTTTACTATAGTATACTTTACGCGTAAATAATAAAAACAATACAAATGTCGGACCCTACCATACAGACATTTTGCTGCCACCATACAGGTAACAAGGAAGATTTGGCAATCCGAATCATGGATGAATTTAATACCGAATCTTATAACACAGTTTGCTTAGTGTCATCTACTATTGGAATACTTGGTTCCATTTATCAGGTACGACGACAAAAAGTTATATGACCAAACAAAAATCAACTTAAACTTCCTATTTAGATTATAATACATTTTTTATTATTTAAACTTTAGATATTTCCACTAAGAATATTAAAGAACCTTCAAAGATTACAAACCTCGTCTTCTACTCGAGGTCGACATATTATAATCTGGTTAGCAGTAGCGGACTTATTTGCCTCTCTCGGTAAGTGGTTATTATATGCAAAATATTTTTTTATATAGAAAATTAAGCACATTGAAACATTTTTTTTTTGTATATTTAGGTGTTCTTATTCGGTCATCTCTATGGTTGCAATATAAAAATATAATGCCCATGCCCAATGATGATGTTAGTGTTTTGTTTTGCAGTATAATATCAGTAAGTATACAGATAATTAATCAATTCTTCATAAATTTATTAGTATTTTAAATATTTAGTTTTATAGTTTCATAATATATATTACAAATACGATAAATTTCAGGCTTGGACCCAATATTTTTACACTGCTACTTGGTTTTGGACATTATTTTATGCAATAGATACATGGCGTTCTATAAAAGGTCAAGAATCACATCCAGTACTTTACCATTCGTTAGCTTGGGGTTTACCTGCAGCCACTACAAGCATTGGATTATCGATCCTTTATATTCCAAATGCTAGGTAGTATCTATTTTTTTACTATAAGTTTTTATGGTACAAGTAAGGTGTTAAAAAAAAACTCACAAAATACACATGACAATGCATTGCTGAAGTGTTGTTAAGTAGGGGTGTAATTGTCGCTTGATTTTACTCATTTTTAATATAAACAAAATAATAATTAGGTTTTATGATTGAATCTAAATTGTCAAAAAATTAAATTGGTCAAATAAGTTTCTTTTTTTAGGATTTCTTAAAAATAAAATTTGGTAATTTCACTCTTTCAGGTGTCACAATATAACTTCAGTTTCGACTGCATTTTTAAGAATTCTTCCAAACTACTGTGCTACATACTTGCCTATTGCTATAGTTATGGTGGTGAATCCTATTATCTATGTTTTAGCTAGTAAAAATATTGAAATGGCTGTGGCACTTCCATTGGCTCAGGTAAATCATTAATTTTGAAATTCTATCAAATCTTTTATCCTGCATATTATCATAAAATACAAAATATAATATAAGTCTTGCAGTACATTAGTCTTAATGAATATATTTGACTGACATACCCCAAATTAAAAGAAAAAGAATTCTGAAATTTATGGTGCATGAATCTTTGTCTTTTTACTTTGAGTTTTAATAATATTTTACAGTTTATATGTAATAGTAGTCAAAGTTGCTATTGTCTTAACAATAATTATAAAAAGTAAAATATATTTGTTCATTAGTGGGTTGTAAGAATGGGTCTGATTTAAATAAAATTTTCATTATTACAAGTAGAAAGCTACACTGTTCAAGAAGAAAATAAGCTTTGTAGAACTTTTGTATTTTGTATATCTTGTAAGATATGGCTAATTAATACCTATCTGCAAAATGTATGGGCAATTTTTTTAAAGCATATATTTGGACAAAATTCGTTATCTCATATTGAAATGTGATATACTTTGCTGGTTTTAACATGACGTGAAGTAACTTCTTCCATGGAATGAAGTAATATTTATTTTGTTATAATTAAGAAATAATTTTTATAATTTTAATATTTTTCAGTTCACAAGCAGGGAACGAAGGGTAGTTGATACTTTAAGATTGAAATTCTTTTTGATTAATGCTGTATTTTATGTATGTTGGTTACCAAACCTTCTTAATGGAATTTTGGTATGGACAATGTGGTTTAAAATGCCTGTTAAAGTTATCATTATAATTTGGTACATTATGGTAAGTAACAAATTATATTATTTTAAAGGTATTTTTATTTTTGTGGTGTAGGGGACAATCATTATAATTCCTTTGGCTGTAGTTGTCTGAGAATTGTCAGTATTCATTTATATATATAATTTCGTATAAGAAAAATATATACAAGTGTATCAGTAAAAGTTTGGTTTATTTTACTTTGTATTTTATATATTTTGGAAACTGTAGATAGTAAAAAAATATTTATATCAAGCCCATATATAGGCTGGCTGGATGAGGACACTAACACACTCTTGTGGGAAATTGTTGTTAAGGTGCTAGTACAACTGATTTTATATTCATAAAAAATACCTTGGCTATTTCGCACAATTTTATAATGCATATATTTACAGGATAATATTTTTGTCATTTATGTAGGTTTGTTGATCATATTCACCTAGAGTTAAAATTTTTTATACATATCTGATTTATTGTTTTTTAATTAATTGTTAATGGGTTTTGAGCAAATGCGACCCTAACAATTTATTAATTATAAGCTGAAATTGTCACGTTCCTCGAACAATAGGCCGTTACTCATGTTTAAGAGTATCTCTCCAATCAGGCAGGTTACTTCCCGATGTTTTCTTCAACAACGAACATAATTGACTTTTTTGACGTAAAAAAAGTAAAAAACGCGATCTGGTTAAAATGAATGTTTTTTGTGCACTGCGCTGCATCTACTTAATATAATATAAAACTAAATTACAATCGATTTAAAAAAAGGCGGGAGGTTCTCAATTCGTAACATATATTTTTTAATGGTTTGATACCCTAGAACTCCCTCATTGCTACTTATATATAATTTCAGATCGGTCCAATAGGACTTTTTTCTAAATGGGTTCAGTTCATTTTTAAATCAAAATAACTGTAATCATCCAAGCAAACGATATTGGGTATTTCGCTTTTGAAGTCGGTTTTTTTTAATGTCTTAATTGTTATTCTATTTATTACATATTATACGTTTATTTCTAGGCTTTTCTCAATCCAATGCAAGCTTTATTGAATGCTATGGTATATCGGAAATGGACACCTGTCGAAAGAAAGTTAAGCCCAACATTAGTCAATTTACAAAAAGACTTCGACTTCCATGACGAACAGTCGCCACTTCTCGGCTCAGAACCACCGCGATTGCCGATGTCACCGATACCTCTTGCCATAAACAATTACGCGACGTTGTGATGTGTTTCTTTATTTAATTATCAGTAAGCCGCGTGTGTATTATGTGATATATTGATACATTTTGCATTTATTATACCTATTTCTTTTTGTTTCTGTGTACTTTGCTGATTATAACATGAATTTTTATTGAAGATGTTAATATTTCGCCCTGAGGAATGAACGAAAGAAAATTATAAGGATACTTTTGTTTCACTTAAAAAATATATTATTTTTTTCTATAGCTTGTTTAAATTAAATAATGACATAGTTTGTCTCGTTTATGTGTCAGCGGGCGTTGGGATTGATTACGAAAATTTTGAATATCCCCAGCACCTTTGCACATAATCTTCTTGACAAAAAGTAATAATATATATGTCGCAGCAAAAGTTAAAAACATAAGCTTATTTAGGCCCTTCAATTAACAGCCTAGTCTGTTTAATATACGCCTCCATTCAACAAGTGGCCTGAATGATATTCATCCATTTAATCTAGCTAGGCAAGCTTGCTTGACTTACACTTAAATTTACTTCCTTGAAGTTAGGATAGCTAAAATTTAGAAAGTATTTTAATACCAATTAGTATTTTTGCCGTCTCTGGTGCTGCGGTGACCAGCTCCGGCCCCTACAGTTCGCACGATGCTTGTGTTTTGTTACAGCAGACTGAGGCTAACCCTCTCCCCTGCCTCCGGGCACATAAAAACTCTAGTAACAAAGACATTCTAGGTGGAACAGAACAGAATTGGCTAACTTTACCTGGTTCAGTACCAGACTGAACCAGGTAAAGTCTTAGATAGCCAATTCTATTTTCAATTTACAAATAACAATATGTTATATTATATAATATATAAATAAACGATTCCTAATATCAGATATATCATCTTTTATGTTTTTTTCATATAGTCAATCGGAACGTTAGTTGAATGGAGCCATTCATTGATTAAGGTAAGACTATGACATATATATATTTAAAAATTAACTTATTTTTCAATTATATATTAATACAAATCATTAATTTTAAATAAATAATTTTCTAGAACACATGATTGCGTTTCAATTATTATAATAGTTTTATCAGAATTACAATAATATCTTATACGTTATATTTACCGATGCCTGGGACTTCATCTGCTCAGGATTATTACTTCGAGTAGCTTATTTTTTTCTCCAAAGTTGTCTATCTTATACTAAAATTTATGAATAATGTTCTACAGTTAAGTCGTAAAGGAGCGAGAAACAGACAAAGTCACTATAAAGACCCTTGTTTTGATATAAGGATCAATTTATTATTACCAAATGTCCATTAGAAATAAATTATCATTTATTGTATTTATGGTTCACCATTTTGCCGATAATGGCTTACACAAAAGCAAGAAATAAGCTAGAATATTTTCTTACTTGATATTTATCCTTCTACTTTGGACAATTCACACGATATATTTATAAATTAGACTATAATTTATAAAGTCATGTGTTATTCTGATGCATAAGCTATAATATTGTAAAGTTTCATAAAAATCAATTCAGTAGCTTTTGCATGAGAAAGAAACAAGCATCCATAGGTACTGTTGGGAATATATCGTAAAAGTAAATTCTCATAAGATTAGATTACTCGTCCTCGCTCATAAATATATGCATAATTACAAGTAAACTAGAGGCTAAAACCCCAATAATAAAGTAGAAAAACATAACAAATACTTACAAACTTTGCGTTTATTATATTACTAAAAATACATATGTTCATAATTATATGGAATAAATTTTTAATTAATTAATCAGCCATGAACATAATACATTTTCGATTTTACAATAATTTTATTATGATTATAATTATATCGGCCTATTCTTCAAAGTTTTATGAGATGTTATTCACATCGAAGACATTAAAGTGCTAGAGAATAAATGTGAGGATTTGTGAATCAAATTATGTCATTAAACTTGGTGGGGCTGGTAGTTTTAGGAGCTCATATTCCCTACGAACTAAAATTTTATATTTTTCTTATTAAAAAAATTAAAATAATTTTATATCAAATTATGTTACTATTTGCATACTCACCTATGTATTGTAATGTGGTAATTAAACCATAAAATTATTTGTATTTAGTTTTAATATATTTCTGAATATTTATTACGTTATAACATTTTATTTACAAAATATATATACTTATATACTACTAATTATTATCACACATGATCATTATCATTTTCCGGTGGAGCCATGGTTAAATCGGTGACATCTTTTACAATCATATGAGCAATTTGCCAAGCCATTTCTTCTTCAACTTTTGATGTGTTTGTTGGCACAAACTTACTAACCATTTTTTTAAGAACAGATTTATCTCTTTTGTCAGGATCAGGTTCGAATTTAGATTCAAATCTCCCCAAACTGTTAATTCGACCAAGACTCAAACCATCATGCTTTTTCCTTTGCCATAATGCATCAGCATTGTAAAGTTGATTTGAATCTATAGACATATCAGGTACAGAATGGTTCCTTTTCTTTCTAAATATTGGATCACCCATTGCTAAGAGAGTATTTCGAGTGCTTATACTAAATTCACTGCTGCAATCTGAATGAGATTTATAGTTCGGGGACCATAATTGATCAACTGATTTTATCATTTCTGACAGGTAAGTATAATATAGTTCTGACCCTAAAAAAGTTTTCACATACTTAGTCAGAGTTTTATACACAATTTTGTAAGGTATGTCAAAGCAGGTGGCTTGTAGGCCTACTTCACTACAAATATCGCTCTCAACTTTTAAACGAATATCAGATGAAAATCCAATGGGATGGGTTGCTTGAAGGGAAAAATATTTATCATAAAGTACTATAGCATCACTCTGTGCTGGCTCAAAGTTTGATTGATTACTATTTACAAGGTTGTCCCGAAAATGTATTACAGCTATAAGGAATTCAAGCAAATTGCTGCAAGATTCTTGTTCTAGAAATTCTGTAAAATAAAACAGTATTGTTTCGTTGTATAGGATATCCCTGAGATTAATACATCCACTTGTTAAAATATCTATTTGTGACTTGATATAAAGGGGGCTATTTTGAAATGCATTGAAAAAATTTTTATCAATTTGGTGGTATAAAGAATCCATTACGGGTTTAAAACAATCTTCTGTTATTAAACCTTCAGGCTGACATATATTTGATATAACTAATTTTCTTACAGTATCTGTTAAATCTAGTTGATATGGGGCTTCTAAAGCAACATATTTTTTGAATAAACTTATGGCTTTTTCGGTGATATCTGAACACTCTTCATCTTTTAAGAGTTCACAATTATCTAGGTGTCGAGTTAAGTCTCCACAAGAACTTGTGGAACATTCTCCTTTGGTTTTTTTTAAACTGGTGGCACTTGCTCTCCAACTAAATTTTTGTGATATAAATTTATCACAATTTTTTTCAAGCTCATTATCATTGGATTGATCGTCCAGGCTTTTAGTGTGACTTATTTTTGAATGATTACTTTTATCATAATCAGAATTTATGTGTAGTAATTGTAATTTAAAACTTTCTAATTCTAACCAACATTTAATGAGATATTGTTTGTTTATATTTTCCATATACATCATAAAATAGTTAATTGCTGTTTTTTCAATAAGTATGTCATGTAAACTTATAGATAACTTAGATTTTTTTTCAAAAATATTCGAGTTATCTGAAAAAAAAACAATGTAGTTTATAATATTACACATAACCGTCTTATTAAAGGGAATAAATATTTTTGTACACTCAAGATATATAAAATGTGATCAAGAAATTGTTCATTTTTGTTATGATTTGTTTATATTACATTTGATGATAAAAAGGCACTTGCTTTTTGCCAAAAATAGTGATATCCTGCAATGTTCCCAGTAACAAAATTTAGCTTAATTTTTTTATTTATATAATAAATTTTCTTAATAAAGAACTATTAACATGGTGGCATTATTCATATTTAGATGCTAATAAGCAATAATGTGTCATCCCATTAAAAGTCAAATTAATAGTTATTGATGTATTCTAATAATGTGTATTATTTAAAAACATTTCAAGTATCTCTTAATATAAATAATTACAGACAAAAAGTTTCTTAAGTTAATGATTCGATGATTGAGTACATTTCAACATTTTGCAATATGCAATAATCTAAGACATTTGAATAACTTAGTATTGGATAAAATTTTATATTATACCAATCTACTAGTATTCATTATACCTTTTATCTAAATTCAAAAGATGGATATATAAATCTTCAAACAAATTGGTTAAGAATAGGTTTCACATTTTTGGACCCCATTTTCTCAAAATGAAGTCTGTGTGGCTTGACATAGTATTGCTTATCAGAGTCCATTTATAGGGTCTTGGTAATATCATACTTTTTTTTCTTTAATTTCATAGTCATACAATATAAAATTAGAGTATATTATATAAAAATGCGCCTAAATATGAAACCTACACATCAAAATAAATAGTAAACTAAGCACTTTTTGTTATTAGATCTATAGTAGAAGTAATTATTATTTACTTAAAGAAGTTATTACATCTCCTCATCTATTAATTACAATACAACTCTGTAAATACTTTAAGGTAATTATACTATTGGAGAAACAAAAATATTTACCATCAATATCAATTTCCGTATCCAGTGGTATTTCGATATGTTGCGCAGAAATCTGTTCAGGAGGTCGCACTGGACATCCAGATTTACCCTTTGCTGTAAAACACGTCACATAATAGTAGAAAAAAATTATTACAGAAAAACTTAATTCTATTTAGTCATAACAAACCTGCGCTTTTCCAAAACTTTATCATGTCTTATAATATTGTTTTTGTAAAGTTTGCGGTAGAAAATACATCAGTTATAAAAACACAACATAACAATTTTAAATGACTTCCATAAATATAACAAACTGATTTAATTAATTTGTAAATAAAGTACAATAACATACATTTTTTATTCCTACGTTACATTATCACTGACATTATATTAATGACATTTGAAAAATAAAGTTGCCTGAATGATTTTTTTATTAGATTTACTAGAAAACCAATTTTTCTTAAATATTTTGTTTACAATTTTTTTTATTGTAAACGTTCTTACAGCTTTTATAAAACTTGAAACTGTATTATTAAACTTAAATAAAACATTGTTTTTTAAGGCCGCTTGCACATTGTTATAATGTCCCCATTTAATTTTGTTTCGCTTTTTCTTTCCTTAGAGAGAAAAGGCAAAGGTATTACACCGTACAGCCACCTCTTATAACTAATGTCGGTTCTTCACAGTACTGATTTCAGTCGACGATCGCGGCTGACAACTCCCTAGTGACGGCAGTATCCGAACGTTACTAATATTGATGATATATATTATGCAATGCTATTATATAACTTATTTTTATAATAAGCTAGATTGATTTTGGCATCCAGAACAAAGAGTAAATACCGATTAATTTGGACGACGTCATCTAGCAATAATCGAAAGATGAGTTATCTTTGGGTCAACAACTCAATTTATAAGCTTGTCAATGTTGGAAATGGTTACGACATTTTAACGTAAAACAATATCTCTAAATTTGACTACCATTAACACATTATTGCCTATCAGCATCCAAATATATTTGACATCTTCTTGCAATGGCTAAGGCAAAGAGTATATTATAATCACTATGTTTTAGGCTAAGTAACTACAAAGATTGGCATTATTTACGGAGCTAACTTAATAATGAAAAATGGTTTTGTATATTGTTGAAAATCGATGCATGAATAGTTTTTTTATAAACGTGTTAGATCATTTCATTATAACATTTGCTGAGGGGAAATGGCCCAATGCTTAATCGTCTAAAACATTAGGTAGTGATATTTATAATGATATAAATATTTTAAAATAGAAAATTGAACCGAGTATAAGCATTTAAAAGTTTACTACTCTAGAAAAAAATGAAGCGGTCTTACGACAATGTCTACCAAGTATACTTTTGCAAACCTAGGCTGGTTATGCTGGCGACACTCATGATCTTGTATTGTCACATTTTAAATTTAACTTCTCGGTAGTGTCTTTCGTACATACTTGACCAATTATTCTTAACAGCTTGCTAGGAAGGGCTCGGTCTAATCCTCTATATCTTCGTTTATATTATATTGCTGTTACTTAACCTTCATATTATAAGCGCGCCTGCGCAGTATAGTGCTGTATAGTTAACTTGTATAACTTACTAGTTTTTGTAAATTGATAAATGCAGATAACTCTTAATATAATTTAAAACATGAACCTAAACCATTTTTCTTAAGTTAGCTTAATTTTTTATAAAAATTAAAAAACTTCTCATAATGTAAGTTTTTGTTTTCTAAATGTATACGACAAAAATGTATTAAAACTTACTCTTAAAGAAGTAAATAATTGGAAAATTCTTTGCTTGAACTCAGTTTTACAGTATTGAGATACAAATATAGCTAAAGATATAACTGCTTCTTTTCTTCTATAATTATGGTATAATTTTATTATTTTCAACAGTTTTCTGTGCTTTGGACGGAATATCATTTTCTGTATTATTGGAAATATTATAATGACAACAATCTATGGAATATTATTCAACAAAAGAGCGTCATCGCACCGCTACGCACCGATGTATTGTATACCTATACTAATATTATAAATATGTACCCCTGTCTGTCTGTTTGTTCGTAATGTTTTGAGGCCTAAACCATTGAACCAATTTTGACGTAAGTTATGTGCATATTATTAATGTAAAATAGTTAAAAGGCTACTTTCTAGCGCGAAAATAAATTTTTTCGTAGTACCCATTATTGGAACCAATATGTCTAAGCGTCTTACATGAATTGAAAAAAATGCTGAGCTTAAAATGATGTCATGAGGTGATCCACTTGCTTTCAGAATTTTGATAATCGCTGCGCTTACATACACAGTTTTCTTCGATAGAGTGCCAAGGAAGCGAAGTATATTCAAAGTGGTAGATGCATTTAAAGTATTTCTTCTTAAAATAAAATCAAAAGCAATGAGATCACAACTTGTGCGCTGATGACGTAAAAATTATTGAAGGTTTTGATGTATTTAAGAAACAGCTGGACCGATTTACCGGGATTTTCTCTCACAGATTAACGCGGGTGATACCGCGGATCACAGTTAAGCATAGCTAAGTAAATATATAAATATTCATATTTTTGACATTATCATATGGCAAACAATTGACGAGGCAAATATTTGCTATTTATAATAGTCGGTACCTCATTTTATGGCAATTTATGAACAGGAAAATATAAGAAAGTGAAGCAAAATCATGAAATATCTTATTTGAGAATCGATAAAATTGTGTTTATTTATATTGCCTTGTATATTAACATTTTTCTGTTTCAAAAAACTAATAATTTTATTACACGAAAGAAAAAAGTGTCGCGCAAATTTAAACTCATATACGCATACGGTAGCATCTATTACATGAGCGATAATACAAGCGTTTATACCCGATTACCGCAGAAGGAGGTTCATATTTTTCGTTTATGCCTAATTCGTTGGCACGCTCTGTAAAGTTCTTAATATTATCTTGATTGTGGGAGCGACATAGAGTAGGGTGTACTAGAAAATAAAACCTTTATAATAAAAAATTATACAGGATATATACTCCAAATGTTAAAAATGTTTTTTAATTTATATTTTCAAAAAAACTAATGCCGGAAGAAGTATTATAATTGGCAATTTCATACATTATTTGCAGCGTTTACGCAGTTTGAGGACGCAGTGCACTAACGGAGGCTATCGACCTTCGGACGGTTACCGAGATAACTGTTATGTTGATGAAAATAACTTGAAGCACAAAGCACGCAGGGCGGCAGGTAACACGGCTTAGCCAGTTGCGCAAGTTCGCGGGACTCGCTCGGAGCGAAATCATCAAAGACCAATTTAAACATTCTTATTAAAACTTTCATTAATTTTTAATAAAATGTATATTTTGTATCTTCTTTATCCTCTCTTTTGGGTTTGCGTGAATTCCTCAGTCTTCGATCAGCGTCAAACAGGTGATTTTAATGTTCAAGTTGACGTTAAGGATGTGCGAATTTTTGCTTTAATGAAGGGGGACAAAGAAGAATATGTGGTAAGTTTTTTGAATGTCTTTGATTCGTTAAGCCCATTAATGTTAACATGCAACCATTGAAACCCCTTGTGATATTTTGGAAGTTTATTTGTAAAATAATAAGTTGAGCTTTTACGATCTAAAAATATTTGCTTAAAAAACTTATGGACTTATACTATTTGGCTTGAGCTTTCATATTTGTTTAATCAATTTACGTACTAGAAACAACTTCAATTTGAAATATGCAGTAAATATAGTTAGGTAAATTACACATACCCGATGCCTATGAAGTTTTGTAAAATGTATAATTAAAATTAATGAAACAAATAAGTAATGATTATATTTTGTTAAGCTTTTTATTTAAGGAACTAACTGGTTTAATACGACCATAACTAGTTTCGCACATTCATATTTAAGGTTCCGTACCCGAAAGTTGCCAACTGGACCCTATTATTAAGCCTGTCCGTCTGGCAGTGGGCTGTATCTTACGAACTTTGATAGGCAGGAATTGAAATGTTTACTGCATGTGTATTTCTATTGCCGTTATAACAATAAATAATAAAAATCAGTCAAGTGCGAGTCTAACGCTAACACGGAGAGTTACAAACACTAAGGCAAAGCGTATATAATCACTACGTTTTACACTAAGGGTATATATTACATATTGTTATAGCGACTATCTTGCTTCGTTTCCATAAGTATTTAACAAGTACGTAGTATATAAAAAATTCAGCTTATACGAAGTTTGGAGCCCTTTTTGTGTGCAGGACTGACTGGAACTTAATCGGATTTTATTTTGTGTAAATGTAAAGGATCGAAAAAAAATAGTAATTGTATTTTTGAATATTTTAAGAGTTTTCATTATTTTTGTTTGATTTCAGTTTTTTACAAATTATATACCTATTGGATATTATTCAAAGTACTCTAATGTAAACATCTTTACTATCTTTCAGGACTACGATTATACCTATGATTATTCGGATTTAACAATAAAACCACAAAATCGAACGACACCAAAACCATTTAACGGTACGAGCGTATCTACAGTGCAAACGAGTACAATAAGTGATTCGACGACACTTGGTACAACGCTACAAGAAAATACAATAACGGCAGAAGATTTTATTACTGCGACAATCAGCCCCATAGATGATTCCAAAACAACAATTAAATATTCAACCGAAAGTTCGAGTCACGTCAATTCACAGAAGAATGTAACTGTAAAACCTACCTTCAATACAACGATTAAAAACTGTAAAAGAGGCTTCGTATTAAATCAGAAAGGCAATTGTCAGCTTAAGCTTAACAGTACAGGAAATGCGTAAGTATATAATTACTTAACAGAATCGTAAGTTATATTTTTTGTTATGAAAAAAAGTTTGCAAACGAGCTGTTGAGCACCGGATGTTAATTGATCACCGCCGCCTATGGACATTTGTAGCACCAGAGCCACGAACTCTAGCACAGTAGTTAGTGTGTTTAAGCTAGGCTCTTCCTCAATAGTTATATCTACATTATTCTAATTGGCAATTGCATATTGGCATAAATACTGAATTATCTGTAGTGGTACTTATATAAAATTGAAGAACTTGTTTGTTTTAATGTGATAAACTTAGTTACAAATATAAATATATTTGAAATAATGTTATCATAGAGACATCAAAGTCGATAGTAGTTTTAAGGAATATCGTATACATACGTTGGATAAAGACTCTGTTGTAAAACTTTTAAAGGTTTAGCCCTATCGAGTTTTATTTGCAAAAGAATGAAAGTTTGTATTGAAAAATTATCATTTCTCAAACTAAACTTCTGAACCAATTATGATTAGACCTTATTGGTTGGATAAGGACTCTGTTGTAAAACTTTTAAAGGTCTTTCTAGTTTTTTTTGAAAAAGAATGAAAGTTTGTATTGAAAAATTATCCTTTCCCAAAGTATTTAGGCTATATTTATAATTGTTAATCTATGCTGAATAAATTGTGGAAACAAATAAGTGTATTACGACTTTAGCTTTGAGCTTGAATAAGTTTTGAAAAACTTACTAGTACAAAATATTTTTGCAAAAACAATATGGATTTTTTTAGTATTGTAATTTTGTAGTAACAAAATTATAACACTTAAAGAATCCGTGTTAATTAAATTATTGGAAAATTGACAAACATAAAATTTATATTAAAAGCGCCTTTTCCAACAGGCTGTTTTTACCTAAATTGAATTTTTAAAATAGTGTTTTTTTTTTTAATTTGTCTTTTTAATATATTTAAAACAAAAAAAGAAGTGGAAAAAATGATGGTCCATTTTTATAATAATCTGACATATTTTGCATTGGTAAGGAGATAGCTGCAAATAGCCACTTTTTACTACTCCCTAAATAAACATGACAGTGAGATCAGCAATCATCCCCGAGATCGTAAAATTAGAATTTTAAACACCTTTAGTATTTATTATATTAAATTTTAAAAATTATAAAAATAATATAAATATAAAAATGTTTTTCTTGCAGATTAATGAAATTAGTGAAATTATCCCAAAAGTTGAAATTAAGAAGAGAGAACAAGAGCAATGATAACCCTTAATAAAAATATTTTATAGGAGAGGAATGCAATTTTAATAAGTATAAGAATATTTTTATGTGAAATAAAATGATGTGATTTAAAGAGTGCTTTTAATAAATTAATACTATACAATTAAACCTTTTTGTTTATATTTGTCTTAATTATACCAGTTATACATAAAAATAATAAAATAAAATTAAAATGCATCTATATGTCAATGAGAAACGGTTTGAAAAAAAAACCAGAAAATATTGAAATAGGTTTTTAATGTATTATGTGCAAGTGCAATGTATTGTGCTTATAAAGTGTTTGTTAAGAAGTATATCTTATGGGACGGGCACTAGTTCTTTACGATTTGTACTATTTGGCTTGAGCATTCATAATTTAGGAAACATTATTTCAACATCAGAAAAAACAAATAAAAAAGCAGTGAATTACACAAATATTAATATACAGCATATAAAAACATATATTAACAACAACACAACATGTTAATAATGTTAAAGTTTACAGAGACAAAATAATAATGGAATGAAAGCACCAATTGTAATAAAGACGGGAATTAACACTGTGTTAGCTTCCATTGAATAAGGATCTGGTTGTTTAGGACCACTTGCACGACGGGACTTTGTAGATTTTTCTTCTACTTCTTCTCTAGGTTCTTCTGTTTCAGTCTCAGGCCATACTATTGGAGGTAACTTAGGTACTTCGTCAATTGTTCCTCTCATGACATATAAAGCATTAATTTTTGGGTTATCTCTGTATCCTTTGATAAATTCAACTTTAATTTTACCGCCTCTTATGTCGGACTCTTCGTCATTATAATATAGTTTACCATTTTTTATAGAGTATGGTACATATTCATCGTGGGCTACACCACGCCCTACTTTGTCAAAAATATCTAGATCTGCAACTATTGTATGATCTCCATTCAGAACAACATCGAACACTTTCATATTTGGTGTGTTAAAGTATACTTCACTAAACTTGAGCACTAGCACATAATCCCCGTCTTTATTGGCCGGAATGTCATAACCGAAGGTGCTATGATGGTATCTCTCCGTTTGATATAATATTTCATCTTTCGAATTAACTCTTCCTATCATAACAAGTTGTTTTCCATAGTCAGAAGCAGTGCCCACTCTTCCTTGTAAAGGATCCTTTTCGTAATGAATGCCATATATATCAGTATGAGCTGGACCACCTGCATTTATGGCATATATGATTTCACCCAAGCCTGTAGCTTTTTCAAATAAACATAAATTTATTAGAAAAAGAATTATTAATATCCGATACATAGTTCAAAACGGTAAGATATTTGATATTATACAACCAAATGTTCACTTTTTAAGTAGTCACAAAGCACTCCTTAAGTAGTTTAGTACATTTTTCTCTCAAAGTTCACAAAAAGTAAAATAATGGCATAAATATAAATAGCCGGCATGCCATGAGCTGTCCATCAATATTCCAACATTTCCAACCACGACTAAACTATACCAGCTATACCACAGTTCATACATTTTTTTTTTAATTTTGTTTAACGGCTCTGGATACAAGTCCTTTGAAGCCATTCTTAAAATAGTTCATACAATCACTAATAGATGTTGCCCTTATTCAAACGTTTAAAAAAGCATTAAATTCTTAAGGCCTTCAATAAACTATTTTTTTTACAATTATTATCATTTGTTTATGCAGCATGTATACTAAATAATCGGTTTTAAATTACAAAATTTAATCAAGCAGTCATACACGTAACAATAAACTAAACATATAATGACTTGCGCAAGTTTGGAGGTTAAAATAGGGATAGACTGCAGTCGCCTATTTTTTTGGTAAACGGACATTTATTTTAATAAAAAATATTTTATTTTATTTTGTTTTCGAAACCCAACGGTATAGTACACAAAGTACACAGTTGATAAATTATACAGATACCAATTAAATATCCACTTACAAATAATACACACTAAGAGCAAACAAAACAATTAAAACTAATAGTTATAAAGTATTAAGAATAACTTTTTTTGAAATATAAAATTAGTTAGAAAAAAATAATTTTACACTAATAAAAAATAATACAAAATATAACGGTCAAAATTATTTAAAATAATAATAATAACATTACTTAATACCTCAGATCATTAAGAAATGGGACGCTTAATGTACATATTATTTTAAGAACTAAATTTTCAGCTAATTTGACGGGAGTCGAGGTAGTCTTTACATTGATATTACTGCATACTCAAAATGATTACTAATGCACACAAAAAGAAAACATCAACACTATTAAGCAATATGCACATTAATTGGTTAAATACGTCAACATACAAGAAGTCATTCGTTTAGATTTTAGACCATTAAGCATTGGGACGCGCCTTACAAGGCGTTACCCCTCCAGCAAATCTTATAAGAAATGATCTAACGCGTTTATAAAAACTACTCGAGAATCGATTTTCAACATTATCAAAATCGTTTTTATTATGTACGGAGCTCCGTAAAAAATCCAATCTCTGCAGTTAGCCATTGCAAAAAGAGATCAAACACATCTAATCTTCAAAAAAGGAGCTTACATTTCATGTTAATTATTTTTGACATAATTAATTCACTATTCCTATTAAAATCACCATAAAATGTTATCGTAAATAATGTTCTCGAACAGAACAAATAGATTGCTTGAGTAAAAAATAATCGGATCGGTTGTGTGACTTATGTCACTGCCGTTTTTCGCAATTTAGACTTTATTACTTAACTAACAAAGTAAAAAAAATTTAAATGTTGATTTTTCACAAATGTGTCAACAGTATTCCTATGTTTTGAATAGTGCTGTCATAATGTTGAATGCAAATAGGTATAGATGAAAATATAATTTATATTTTATTTATAAAAGTAAAAATGAGTTTTTAATTAACAATATTTTATTTTATTAGTAAAGAATAATAATTCCTGTTCTTGTAATTAAAAGATCCATTCTATTTTAGTTTCTAAATCGCTTGTAAAAAAACTTAAGCCTTCGAATGTGATAATTTGCCTTTGTTTCATTTTTTGATCCTTACCATGTGTTCTACTTTGATGCCTCTCGTCAAAGTAGAACACGTGGTAAGGATCGAAAAAAAATACGTATTAGCCAAAAATGAAATCTAAGTAATAGGAATCCATGCAGCAGCTTAATTACTCACCCATAGCTATTTTGGTAATATCATGTCGAGTTTTTTTGCAACTCCGGCGCCGGTACTGCCAATCAGCGTATCGGTAACATGAGTGTCAGTGATTTTGTCTAAGGGTAAAAACCATTTACTTTCTTGTTATCATAACACCATTCTATACGACCATGACTTGTACATTTTTTTATTTTAATTTTTGCCATGTCAAATAGTAATAAAAAATAAACTAAAAATATACAGGTTTCTCTATTTTATAATTTTCTATGAAATATTTTTTACATACATAGTTACCCTTGGATACTTTTAGATACTCTTTAATGAATATTTATTACCAAATAAGATTATTATTTTATTATGTAAAAAGTTTCCCAACAAATCCCCGAAATATCGATACATTCTTGTATAAAATTATCGTGCGTAATATCGATATCGATAACATATTTTCAGAAATAAAAAGTCTCATTCCTATAAAACAGAAGCTGTCGTTTTTATGTTTGTAGTATACAATTCTTGTATGCATAACGTATATGACATATTAGTGTGAATATTATTTACTAGTGTTAATGTTTTCTTTTTGCTTGTGTTCGTAAAGTTGTAAAATAAATTTGAGTATGTTTGCAGTAATATCAATGTATTGCCTACCTCGTCCCCAGTCAAATTTGCTGAAAATTTTGTTCGTAAAATTGTGCACGTGATGCGCGCAAATGCTTAATGGTCTAAGGTTTAGAAACACTAAGTATATAAATTTAACGGGTAACTTTTTAAAGAACGACATCATTTTCTTCCTAAAACAAGAATCAAAATTATCGATAAAACATATCGATAATTTTGATTCTACTTTCTGACGCAAACTTTAAGAAACCGTTTGTGTTTTGATACATCACGCTTTAAATATACTCTAAATTTATTTAATAATATCACAAAAATAGTCATATATGTATTACACTCAAAGAAAATTAAACAACACATATAGAAAAAAGTATGATACTTCATATATTTTACCACATCCCTAAGACTCTTTACAAATATAGACAGTACACAGGGCATATAATTACGCCCAAATTTTTTATTTTATTTTTTTATAATAATATTTTTAAGCGAAGTTTATCTGTGTCGATAAAGTAATAAATTGGTCTAATTGATTTTGATTTTTTTAAATTTTCAAACTACGTAAACAAAAGTACTGAAATCTTGCGTGG
This sequence comes from Hypolimnas misippus, assembly GCA_037950945.1. Taxonomy (NCBI): domain Eukaryota; kingdom Metazoa; phylum Arthropoda; class Insecta; order Lepidoptera; family Nymphalidae; genus Hypolimnas; species Hypolimnas misippus. The sequence continues at coordinate 8,725,515 of JBBEEQ010000024.1, forward strand.
ATGTTTTATCGATAAAATAAATAAAATTGCATCTTTACTGATGCTTATAAGCTCTCCCCTAACAGTTGTGTTAATCCAGCCTACTGGATTCCCAAATTTAGAATCATTCTACAATTCAAGTGTCCCCCTGCAACATCAGCGTTTTCCGGTGAAACTATTGCTTTATTGGAGACTATCCTCTATGCCCATTCCCATGACTTAGGACATACTGTTATTTTTACTGACTCATTAAGTTGTCTCTTAGCTATTAATGAAAATCTATTTCGTAGCAATTTAGATTTTCCCTCGTTTTAAAGATCAGAGAGGCTCTGTTTTCCTGATATCAAAAAGGTCTGCAGATCTCATTCGTCTGGATTAAAAGATATTCTTAAATTGTTGGAAACGCGACAGCAGATTCAGGTGATAAAGCTGCAATCCAATTCGGCATCCTTGATTACTATTGAAATTCCTCACAACACCTGAGTTCCTTAACGTAAACTCGGATGGACAACTCCTGAATCTCTTCTTGGAATGCATCAAAATCGGTTAAGGGTAAATTTTATTCATCCATCCAAGTAGATATCCTAAGAAGTCCTTGGTTTTTTCTTTATAGACATGCTGACCGTAGAGTCTTGGTCATTCTTGTTCATCATTTCGCCTAAATCAGTGATCGTAAACACTCATGGTGTGAATGTGGCCTTTACAAAGGTCCATATCCTTTACAACTGTCCCAAACTCTCTTATCATGTCTATGACGTTCTTCTTTGAAAAATTCCACGTGCTATAAATGTTGAATGTTTGTTGAGTGTTGCGTTTAGTACTTTTTGGTAATTTTTATGTAAATATATTATTAGGAATAAAATTCAACTGTAAATAGTGTTAATATAGTTTAAGTGTGTATATTAGTATTTATTTTACTAACACTGTATTGAGTTGTTATACATATATATTTTATTCCTACTTTTTCTATTGCCTTCAAATTGATCTGTTTTGGTACTTTCAAGCGCACCGAACAATCTCCTTCGTGTCTTCACCATACTAAGTGACATTGGCGAAATAATCTGTGTTTATATTGCACTACTAAAAGCCATTAACCTAAAGAATTGAATTGAATACAATTGAAGTGTCTGTTTGTTATTTCAAATTAACTGCTTTTAAATAAATGCCTATGGAAGTATATACGTTACCGACATCAAAACCACAATTTTTAAAATGGTTGTCTATCTGTCTCTTTGTTCCGGCTATCTCTGAAACGGCTGGACCGATTTTGACGGGTCTTTCACTCAAAGATAACTACTGTTATAACAAGTAACAAGTTACTGTAGCATGCATATTAAATGATCGGTTTTAATTTACGAAATCTAATCAAGCAGTCACGTAACAATAAACTAAGCATGCAATGACTTGCGCAAGTTTGGAAGTTAAAATTTGTATAAAATAGGGATGAACTGCAGTCGCAAATATCTTTTGGTATAGGTATATTAATTTTAATAAAAAATATTATAATTTTAATATTATTTCGTAATACTAATTTTAATATAATTTTAATAGAAACGGTATTTTAAAAACAAAATAATATTAAAATTATAATATTTTTAAACGCTAAAACGGTATGATACACAAAAACAACGTTGATAAATTATACAAATACTAATTAAGTTTTCCCTAATAAATAATTCGTAACAGTAAACATATGTATTTTGGTTTAAAAATTTCAGTTATTTTAATTAATAAATAAAAAAGAGGGTTACGCGAAAACAAAACGGGAACAATAACCGATTTAAGTAGAGAAGGTAAACATTATATAATTATATTTTGCCTCAAATTAACGCGGAAGAAAATGTGGAGCAGAGCTAGTATCATATAAATTGTGTAATGACGTTATAAGTTTTTTTTCGCTTTTTTCTTTCCTTAGAGGGAAAAGGCAAAGGTATTACACCGTACAGCCAAGTCTTAAATTGACGTTATAAGTTGATAATAAAACTTTTAAAGAAAAAAATATTGTATTCTTTTTAGTGCGTTTAAATAAAACCTCGCTTTTAATTTTTTTGCTTTTATTTTTTAAGCATTGGTCTAACATTGTAAATACAAGTTTTTTTTAATAATTTCATAGGTCTTCCTATTTAATTTAGATCTCTATCTTTTTAATTTATTCTTATTCCTACAAGTTTTTTTAAGATCCATTTTTATGAATAAAATATAATCTATGTTATTTTAACATTTTATCATTTAATTTTGTACATAAAATTTGAATGGAATATTAAAATTGATAAAAAAAACCGTTCCACAAGAACTTAGGGTACCTTTTCCAAGATTTTCCTCACGTAAACAAAAAAGGGCAAGTAAAGTGTGAAAGCAAAATCGTAGCCTATAACAATTTCTTCATGTTTATTTATAGAGCCAATATTCACGATAGTTATCGAAATTTTTATAAATTTATGACACTTATTCATGTGAAGTTTGATAACGATCGCGGTAACCATTAACGATTGTGTACCTTTAGTGATCTCTATATTACTACATTGATTGGATTTTATTTGTACTATAATATCCGTTACATGAATGTAATTTATATTTTGACATAATTGTCTTAAAATTAATTCTAAGTATGATTTTTAAAACAAATACAAGTAACATCTAATTTCAAATATAATCAATACTAATATTTCTTTGTTCGTGTTTTTTAGATACAATGTCTACGTTTATATTATTAAACTTGGATAAAGTAGAAGGTTGGAAAAGAAGTAATCTTTTAAACGTTTGGTCTGATATGAAATGTTATTTTTAGCGTTAGATATTCTGTCACATTATTACCGAATTCTGTGTCTACGTTTTGTTACGCCTTTTCGGTGCCAATTTTATCATTAGATATTGACTCTCCATTCTATTTCTCGGATGGCGGAAACATAGCTAATTTCCAAACTGCAGTGGACCACAGTCCGATCAACATAACATGTACTTCAGACACCATAATTTCATTTTTGTGTCACTCCATCACTGGTGGCACTTACGCAGTCTCTTAAATTGAGCTTTACACTCGAAAAAAAATTTGGTGAGCAATAATGCATACTAAATAAATCTAATGATAGTTCTAAGGGCTGAGTTCGTTAATAAATAATATATAAAGTGAGACGCATAACGCCCTTGCGGTTCAGTGGTCCCTGTCAAATAATATTGTCGATCTCTATGTCAGAGAGGCATAATTCGTAATTTATATTTACTTATAACGAGAAGTCAGATTCGAGTACTTGGGCTGGCGTGAGTTTTATTTACGCCTACCTTACGGTTCAATGAGCTTAGAATGTAGGTATATTTTATTATTATATGTAGGTAAAAATAAAATAATAAAGTAAATAAGTAATTAATAACTATGAGTGTTTTAAACATTTGGTATTTTTAGAAGCTTAGAATTTTGTGCATAATAAATTGTTATCGTTGAAATTAATAATTAATAAATTATTTATTTCCACAGCATAGAAAAACTAGTAAATAAATCAGCAAACTGCTGAGCACTCGACTCGACAGTGATTTATCAGACACTCCTCTAAGCCGCAGACTACGTCTTTGCTACAGTCCCAAGGTTACTATTTACGATGTACACTGTTATATAAAAAAATATAAAAAAAAAAAAGATTTTTGTTCAACTTATTGTGTAACAAGTTTTTATAATTAAATTTATCTCTTTAGCTGTGGAGGAAGGAAAATTAAGCGTAGATAGGTAATAAAATTGGTGTTAACAATTATTATTTTACACTCTATGATTAGTTACTGTGACAAGTTTTAAAAATAAAATTAAATAAGGAAGACACAGCTAAACTCATCGGGTGGGTCAGTAGGTTGTACACACTAAAAAACTCTAAAACTCTTCAAATAAAAAAAATGATATTAGGACACGAACAATTATTGCCCAACCTCAATGTTTAATGCCGTGACAAAAAGGTGCGCAATTATTACAACTTCAGAGAAGTTACAAATCCGGAAAAGCCCATACGATACAATCACTGTAGAATCTTACAAATATCATTTAAAACTATGAATGAAATAGAAATCTATGCAATTTACAATATTTGATAAAGGTAGGATATGTCTTATGATCCAAATAGTGAAATAACGGTTATAGACATGTTTTTATGGTAATTATTCTGCAAATGTTTCTTTAAACTTCTGAAAATAAACACTCCGATTAAAAAATTAGAAAAGTAAAGAATTGTGCACGTGCTTAAAGATCAACATTCACCATAGTTGTTTGACAACAACTTCTTAATTTAGATTCGTCGTGTACGCTTCGGGAAATAGAAAAGATCGATGACCCGATTAATCTATAACAAAAAGAAAATGGGATACCAGGAACACCAAAAGAATCTCATGTGGGTAATTTCTACAAATAATAATTTCAAATAATTACAAATAATTATTAAATGCAAAATATATTATACTAAACCAAGAATGTCATCACCATAAAAAAATGTTTAGCTTAGACCACGCGGAGCTATTTAGGAACTAAATTAGAATAGAATCTTAAAGTTACATGAAATAAAACACACACACACACCCTTCTTTTTTTGCGTCGGGCTTAAAAAAAATTAACGAATTTAAGATAACGAATTTTTTTATTCAGTTTTTAATTAATGTGCTCGCGGCACTTTATTTTCTTACATTGACTCCCCCCCGTACCCCAGTGACGCTTACATGGAGCCTACATCGCATGCTGGCTAGCTGAGCGCGGTGAGCAGCAACCACGCGACTTTTTTCTAATACTTGCATTTTTAAACTCGTGATATCTTCCGAATGAAATGTCCGAATTGAATATTTCAAAAAGTTATAAAAAGGTATTGAAGCCGTCCGTAATTTATTTATTTTGATAAGGATTAATACCAAGGTACAAATAAAGAGCCTTTTCAAGCGGCGGCGTATAATTTAAATTTTTAGAACAAAAAACCGCTTACTGTGACATAACTATAATATTTAGACATATGCTGTCGCTACACTTTTTGTAGATTATCATGAGTTCTGCAAAGTCGTAGTAAATGATTTTGTTCTATTATCAATAGTTTTCGCAGCGCACGCGACGTAAGGAATTTTTCAGGTAATTTTTTTACACCTTGGATTACATTATTAGAGTTTTAGTAAGGATCCCTATTTTTTTTTTAATATAATATCGCCTATGTTACTCGGGGATAATGTAGCTTTGCAAAGGTGAAAGAATTTTTTAAATCGGTTCAGAGCCTATTCATTACAAACAAACAAACAAATCTTTCCTCTTTGTAATATTAGTATAGATAAAAAAATCATTTTTACATTTATAAAAAATAATTAATGATACTTTTATTGATATCTATTTGCTTTCAACTTTTGTGGAAATTCAATTTTTAAATATTTTTATTAGCTAGTCTTAGATTGCTGAAAATGTCAATGACATAAGGAATAAAATTGCATAAAAACGTGACGGCGCCGATTTAATGATTTTGTATTCGACAAATATGGTTTTCATGTTTGAATAATTATAAGTCAAAATCAAACAATTGAATTGAATTGAATCCGTGTTTGAAAACATTATTTATGATCATTTTTTATGATTATTTTAATAAAAACAGTAAAATTAATTGTATCAAAAATAATTACAAATTAAATTTAACTCCATGTTTTTGAAGATTATGTGTTTGACTTCTTCGTTCAATGGCTTACTGCATAGATTGGCATTTTTACCCAGTTCCGTACATAATTAAAACGCTTTTGATTTTGTTAAAAATCTGTTCTTGATTAGTTTTTATTAACGCGTTAGATCATTTGATTATAATACTAGCTGCCCTTCGCGGTTTGACTCGCGTTTATGGGTACTGCTTTTCTCCTATCGTCGTATCGTGATGTAATATAGCCTATAACCTTCCTCAATAAATAAACTCTCTAACACTAAAAAAAATTTTCAATTCGAACTAGTAGTTCCTGATATTAGCGCGTTCAAATAAACAAATAAACAAACGAATTGTTCAGCTTTATAATATTATATAGATTTGCTGAGGGATCAAAATCAATAACTTATCAATAATGGTATAAGCGCTATAACCGTAACAGTAATCGTGTATCTGAGGTAATACCTTAATTTGCAAGCCAGCTAATTCTATTTTAGTAAATTTTAAGTGTCATATTTTAGGTAGGTATTAGAATTTTACATATTTCATTTACATAGTTCAAAAATATCTAAAATTTTAAATACATTTAAAAGACTTTAATTCATAAATAAATAAGAATAATATCTTAAAATTAAAGCCCGAGAAATAACATTATTAAACAACTAAGGTGGTATTTGTTTATTTGTAATAGCTAATATATGAACTTATCGATCAGATCAGATCTTAGCAAAAATAATCATTAAGAATTATATAATTCTTTTCTATTTTCCTATTCCTAAAAGATAGTATTTAAAATAAAAAAAAATAGTGTTGTTATGTAAAAATTATGCAAGATATATGTACGTTACAATTTATAAAGTTTCAGACTAAAATAAATAAGACGTTTACCTAATATATTAAGTAATATTACAAGCTATCAATTTGCCGTGAAGGTTTAACATAATGAGATCAATTTCACACATGGTGTACCAAAGTTGATGTTACGCTCATCAAGTAACCTTCGTACGTACCTACTCTACTCGTAGAAAGCTGAGCCTTTGAATTACTTTAATGTATGATAAACCACTTAAGATTTGGCAGTTATTTATGATAGATACTCATAATCCTAATGATATTTAAAGGAATTTTGTTGCACATAAACATCTTTTTGTCTTTAATTATAAATGTAAGTTTAATTAGCAATTTCTACTTTGTTTAAATTAAATGAAATCATTTAAATGATCCTTAAGAAAAACCATTATCTAATCCTAGCCGGATAAATTTTAATTGAAAATCTATTAAATTACCCCTCTTCATTTAAAATTCTTACACATTGGCATACTGATACTATGAAAAATAATAACAATATACCTAAAAATATCTCAAAACATCCATTTTAATACTTTAAAACCATTGTCGTATTATTGCCTTATCATAAAAGCAATTTAGAGGACATCGGTTTGATGGTTTAAAGTAACAGCCTATAAATGCCCCACGGCTGGGCAAAGACCTTCTCTCCTATTAAGGAGAAGGTTTAGAGCTCTCTACTACGCTGCTCCACTGCGGTTTGGTAGATATACATGTGTCAGAATTTCTCCCGACACGTGTAGGTTTCCTCACGATGTCTTTTTTTGTGACCGTCGAGCACGAGATGAATTTAAACACAAATTTAGCACTTGAAACCCTGGCTAACACCGCTGGTGTATCAATTCCTTCTAAATTTGCGGTCGTGCCGAAAAATATTTTTTTTAATTTGACACGTAACACGTCACATCGTTAGGAAATTTTTGTACATAATATAAAAACTGTTTAAAAAATGAACTGTCTTTAAAAACTAATTTAAGAAAAGTAAAGTAAAAAAATATTTATATTATAACATTTTGAAGTCGGAGCCAAGTAAAATTTATATTTTATTTACTGGCACCGACGTCAAAATGTTTTGTTATTTAGTTTACTTGTGTTCAATTAGTTTTTGAAGTCAGCTGCTTTTTTTAAGGTTTGGAATATAGTAAGAGACAGTATGTATAGGTGTGCCTGTAACATTTAAAGAGTTCCCTCGTTAGAGCACCCTAGTTGCTGTGGGTGATCTCTTAAGATATATGTATTTATATGGACGTGCCGCTCTTGACTACAAAAACATATACGTAATAGCTTTTTAATACCTATTTTATAAAGATCTACATAATATGCGTTTCATCAAGTTCGTACGATGTTCCTGACGTTACTCAAGCAATATCTATACTAATATTAAAAATTACGCGTTAAAAGGCAACAAACAAACAAACAAACGGACGAAAGATAGAGGAACTTTCACATTTATATTATTCGTATAAATTAAAAGTGTAATATATCTACTAAATTGTCAGCAAGTCCATTGATCGTAAATAATATATACGACTGACCCACTAAGATTTATATTAAAAGCAAGAAGATGGATTATTCACGAGGGAGTTACTACTTGTCCCAGTGGCGAGTTATCTTTAGCCCTTTGTGTTTACAGAACTAGGTCAAGCTGGAGTTTTGCATAATCATATGATTGCGAATTCACATAAGGACTAAGTAGGGTTTGAGGATTGATAGAAACAATCAAAATCCCCCTAACCCTGATGAGATGAGATTGATTTGTTTGATTTTCCCATACTATAAAAAATTCATTACAACCTATCGTTTTTATAAAAATGGTCTCGGAAATACAAAAAAATTTGAAATAGTTTTTTACTTTTACCTTTTTTTCGCCTGAAAATACGGAAGATTTAAAAAATGACATAATTTATTTTTTGTTTGAATTAACAGTTATTTTAGCACCTTGCGTTCATAGCGCATAATTTCAACGACTACTTCGTTTATACCATCCATCTTTACATATGTATATGTATAATCACTTGTCCTGTCTGACTGATTGACCTAAACCGCTGGTACTACAAACTTTGGGCAGTTGATTACTTGTATGTTGTAAGTATCTACTAAGTACTAAGAAAGGGTTCTACGATACTCTACCCCTAAAAGGGTGTAAAGAGATAAAAACGGTTGTATAGAAAATCTTATTTCATGGTCGTGTTAACTTATAACTTCACATTCACATATTTTTAGGCGACGGTATATTTCATATGAATTAAAAAATATATCAACATCATTCCGTTCTACCGTTGCACCCTGTAAAGGAGTTGTGAATTGTATGGAGAAAATGCATTATGTTGGTCCATTAATTATCCTTAAATTTAGCATAAATATTACTTAGGATGAATAACTAAATATATGTATGCCAGAATTTTAAAATCATCCACAGTGCGCGAGTTTTCTTCGCCGCTCGTCGGCAGAAGGCGCGCGGTACACCAGTCAGCTCGTGACTACAACGGATGCAACTTCGTCGAAACGTCGGGCAATAAAAAAGGTAATACCTCTAAAGGTATTCCTTATTGCGATAAGATTCGTTATAATAAATATGAATGGTATAAATTGCGAAAGTTTAAAATATATAACTATATATACAGATTTTGGGGCACGCAACTGTAAGACTGAAATTTTTCAACCTCAAAAAGAAGATAAATTTTGCCATTTGTACTTTAAAAGTTGTAAAGGTGATTTAATTTAACTTTCTTTTTCTGAGATATTTTATTGTATACTTGACCTATGGTGCGTATCACCAATTTGTTCTTCTCATAGTTTTTATTTTTAACGCCAAAAATGAAAAACATTTCTATTAAATAACTTGTATTTGTTTATTGTTGCTTATTGTTTCTTTCTTAACTTTTGTATTTTTTTGTGTAATGACGCAGAACACTCGACCAGCTGAGAGAGTAAAAATAGGTATAATCAGACAAATGTGTTTTGAATTAACCTGTTAAACGATGCTTTGCGTTTTTTCCTGTTGATCTCCAAAATATTACATTTTCTTAGCATTTTGTGTTAAACATTGTATTTATAAATTACAATGGTTTATTGCTTGTATAACGATTAAATTTTATAATTGGCAGTACTTTTGGTAAATATTTATATTTTGTCTACAGAAAGCTGTTAAAGCTAAAAAAATCAAAAAAAACGTTTTTTATTTTTAATTTTGTAGATACCAATCTACTTTTTAATATAAACCATTAATAATGACACTGCTAAATAAGTTTAATTATACCTACTTTAATTTGTGGTGCGTTTCATCGAATGAATATGTTTTAACAGTTTAATTTAGCTTGCTCTGTTTATTTTTTGTTAGCGTCAAATCGAGTAATTGAAATTTCACGTAGTGGTAAACAATGTGCTGGAGCAAGTTTTTTAAAACTACGAGTATTAATATAGTAAGTAATGGTACGGATTAACAATTTTGTCGGTAGTTTTTTATTTTGTCTTTGACTAGTAGCGTAAAAACCATCACGAAAAATTCCAAATCTAAAATAGCTGTTTCCAAAAAAAGACGAATAATTTTTTTTAATTTCTTCAATATGGGTTTAAATAAAAGGGATTGACTAGTACAGTCAAAAATCAATCAAATCAATAAAATGTTCCAAAACTAAGATTACGTCCAAAACCAAATGATGAAACATAGAGCTTAGGCGGTCAATACATTAAAATGAAATTTAGGTAAAACAAAGGAATTCATCAACTTTGAGATAATTTAAATTTGAACTGAGGATGAAGTCAGGAAGTTAATAAGTGCAACTCTTCAACGGTTACTCGAAAACCCCTCGAGTATTTATACCTTATATTCATTCTCGGTTAGTTTCAACGACGATTTCAATTTTTAAAAGTTAAAACTAGAAAATAATAAGACCACAAATCTGAACAGATTGAAATAAAATTCTACCATTTTGATAGTACGTATACTACAGGTGGCTCAACACACATTTAATCATTATCTCTTCTTTGGTTTGCTTGCGTCAGATAAATCCGAATATTAGAGATTTTACATAAATTATGTATTGCTACGTTTAAAAAATAATTGTAAATATTACGTAATACATGTAAATTGTCTATCGAAGTGAAATATTTACAGGTACAGCAATTTCATTCAAATATAAAAATAGTAAAAATAATTGTTAAAGTATTAAACCTCAGTGTAAAAAGTAACGATCATGTCGAGTATGTCTCTATAAATTTCAGCATTTTAGGCTATAAGGTTATTTCTCAATATATGCCTTCAATAAAGCTTTGAATATTTTATAATACATTTTATTATAACGAGAACATCTGACGCATGAGTAATCTTAAAATTGAACGATTGCTAGTAAACTCACGTTTTTGATCAGCCAATTTCTTATGCTTTTTTTAAGGATCGTTTTCGAATATTTAATTTTATATAAAAGTGACTTCATCATGAAGCTGTTTTCTTAAAGATATTCCACCATAAAATGGAACGACCGCCAACTGTTCAAGGTATTGTTTTTTTGTTCTAGATCATGGTTTTCTGGATATAGTCGCATATCATGATTTTAAACAAGTGTATTATGAGAATATTTCTATTTTACAAACGTATTATTAAAAATTCCAAAAATACTTTTCGCGTGAGAACTTATTTCAGTTCGTTCTTTTTAAATGAAACTAAAAAATAAAAATCTAATACATAATTACTAAGCCATTACGTTTTGAAATGTAACAAAGTTTTAGCTCCTTTCTATTATGCTGTAATCGTATGAATAATCCAAAGTGTTATTAATCAAAATACAGATTTTAATCTAAGAAGGTAAATTTTCCGTTATAAATTTTATGTACATACTCTTGTTTATACGAAAGCGCAAATAATTTTTTTTTTAATTTATTTATTAAACTTATTAAATTAAAATATTAATTAATAGTGAATAGTGTCTATTAGCTTGAAATATGCTACGCCCGAGGCTTTTTAGACTTTAGATATCAATCAAAGACATTAGATTTCATCCTTTTATTTATGTAACAATTGGAATAATGCTCTCGCAAGGAATAATAAGTAGGTACGCTTTGTGTTGATCTTCGATATATCTTAATATTTACTATCAAGCCCAGTTTAATTTTAATTTATCTAGAGCTTGTCGCTTAATATACGGGAGATGTAAAAACTAAAAAAATATGCGATTTAGTCACAGTATTTATGAAAAATATGTATCTAAAAGTTTTTAAATTAACACCTATAAAATTCAACAAATCTACAAAGTGTCAAGAATATTACCCATATTCGAAATAATTGCTACCAAAAGTAAAAAGAAAAGGCATAAAATCTGTTGATCGCTACCAAACTTCACAAGATCATCCGTTAGGCTAATTTGAAGATACAAAAAACAAAAATTTAAAATTTAAAATATATATATATATATTTTAAATTTTTGTTTTTGTAAATAAACCGCATTGAGATGAAGACTTTTTTTCAATTAAGAAAATGTGAGAGATTTATTTGGGTCATCAGTTAAACCACTAGCGGCAATTAGACGCTGAATAGCGTCAAGCCTACTCTAAGGCTTTGGGAGTGGATATAGGGTATCATGACATTTGATCCTTGTCTGGACCTTTTTATTTTATTATTATCTTGGAAAATACGCTAGATAGCTTAATGATCTTCCTGTCAAGTAATGGGACTAATTTAAAAAATTTTGTATAAAAACAAATTTATATAAAGTTTTTATTAATTTGTTAGTCGTTTTTACTCATTGAAAATATATGTATACGTATACACGTTTTATGTCTCCTTTATAATGTCCTTTTTTATTTCTCACACCCAGTTACTTTTGAGACCGTTTTTCTTTCTTGCATCCTCCTAATTCTCCATGCCGTCCTAACGTCTAACTTTTACTCCGAATCCCATGCCACATTTCTAAATTTTACTTACACTATTTTATTGTGCACGCGGCGAGTTTATAGAATATTTTGTTAAACACAATACGCACTAATAAATCAATTCATATTTTAAAGAAGAAATTTAAACAGCACTTTTTATCCCCATCTTAACTTATGGCATAATGTATATACATATATAAGTAGGCTCTCAAATAATACAATTTAAAGAGTGAATAAGACTGTATTGTTTGCTGTCAAAGAAGTTTTTATACCTCTTAGCGTAGAAAATAATCTTTATGACTACGCACTCCATATTGTTGGTAGAATTATCAGAATAAAGTGCAGCGGCTGGGGTTTGAAAATTTATTTTTTTAGAAGAGCGCCTGTTAGAAAGTGCTGTGGAAAGTACGACATGCGAGAGCAACGCTGCTCAAATATTTAATTATTTTATAAGAAAGTAAAAAAACTGTCTTTTTATGTTTGGAATGTGATGTGTTACGTTTACAGAATCCCAATTAAAGAATTAAAAGTCGAGCTCTCGATATATCTAACACACATTAATTAATAAAGCAAAAGAAGTTTCTATAGTAGTAGTGTAGTGTTAATTTCACTTGTATTTAATTTTGTATATTTTTGTGTTCGTACACAAGGGACCTATTGAATATGAATTCTGATGTCGTAGATTATTTCACGGGCTGCAAAGTGTCATCCATGATATTGATTATTGTTCGGAATACCGGATGTGGGAGGATCGGATAGGCGATTGTATCATAATCAGCAAACGGATTGGGTTTTCTATTGTTATGCGGTATCGACTAATTAGTCGCTATCTAGTCTTTAATAATTAGATGCTGTTTTATACAAAAAACTACGACTAAAAAGAACAGATTAATATTGTTATTGTTTTTCTCTTAAGATTTTTAATAAAGCTTCCACGAGTCTATTTATACTATATATTAGAATATCTTAATGGCTTTTTTAATAGTTATAGTTGATGTTTTTTTTATTTTAATATAGGGCAAATGAGCAGGATTGCAAGGGATAAGGAATTAGGCTTCTGGTTCTATGACTCACGGTACGAAGAGCTCATTAACGCCGATTTTGTGTGAGTGTGATACTTCCTTCGTCGGCCCGCTCCAGCTGTATGAGCGGTAGCCCACTGACTGATTTAACAAAGTTTGGTAAACTCCTATTTATCCCAATTTGATAAAAGAAAACACTTTAATAGTACTAACTTTATAAAACGCTTAGTGTAAAATGTACGTTACTTTTTAAAATATTATTTTTTTAATATTAATACAGGACAATATTTAATTTTACTCTAATATTAATATTAAAAACAATTACATTAATATGAATCTTTCGTTTATCCTCTGTACAAATAAATTATATTACGAAATAAGTACTTTTATGTTATGATTGTTCTTAATACAAATGTATGATCCTAAATAAACACAATTGTAGCTTTACCAGAGTTATATAATTAAATGTCTATAAAAAGGTAATTTAAAGATAAAGAAAAAAATCGGTCTGTGACTTCATAATATTAGCTAACTTTTCTGAATATATACCATTAATAACAAGATATTACAAATGTAAATACCTTTTTTTCTTTTCATTTTTACCGTTTCAGTATAATTTAGACTTTTTTTTTTACGGTGCAAAACCGATTAGATTTCTTAAAAGTCTATAAAGGGACATGGAGCTGCGAAATGGCAGATATATGTGTTTTAGAAATTCTTCCGACACAAGTACTTGAAAAAGGTCGTGCTAGCTCTGATTGGTAGAATTGGATCTGACCAGTGATAATAGGTTAAGCTTTAGACATCACATTCCATCCACTATGTCATCTTAATGTTGTATCTCTAACTTTTAACAAAATAAAATAGAAAAATATATTGACAACTACAAATAGAAAACAACGTATGCGCTATAACGACGTAAGTCGTTAGCCCTTGTCAGTTAATATAATAAAATAGAGTATACTCGACAATGTCCGCAATACTTCTACAATAGCAGACATGCTGTCTGTATGTGAGTGGGCGAATGGCGACTTCGATTTTCATTCGAAAAACACAAACAACTTTTCGTTCCGGTATGGAGAATTAACGAACCGTTGCGTCGTACAAAGGAAATGTTTCATGAAAATAATCCATAGAATAGTTATAAGTAAGTAAAATATTTTAGCTAGCTAACGTTGGTTTATTTAGTAGTGTTAACCTGACTATTTGAGATTACAGTGGGTGTCAATCAATACGATTGTCAAACAAAAAATATTAGAGTTACTTTTCAGTAAAGCTTGTTTGTTGTAATAAGACTCAAAACACAACCGAATTGTTATAAAATACGCTTTTCTGTTATATAACAGTATCTTTACTATTGTAAAAATGTTAAGCCAGTATATGTAAGAAAATTTGCTTTGAATTTTCAGGTTTTATGGATATTACGGAATACATTTTATTTCTACGTCGGTCTTGTAACATTTTTTAATTTCAAATAAGTGCATATTTTGTTGTATTGTTTTATGGCAATAGTTACGTTTTTATTTAAATGCTTTTATTAGCTGCACCCGTATCTACACTTCATAATGTAAATATTTTATTGACACTTATTGGTAAAAGTACTCAGTAAGAAAATATCTCAATTATTTAATAGAAAGACTTTTAATAATGATTTATATATAAATAAAACATTCTAAAAATATTTACTGACAAAAATATACAGGTTCTTTGAACAAATAGTTACTTAGGATAGCGGTGCCGACACTTAACGGACACAATTTGCAGGTGTCGTAGACACTCCTATCCAATGAAATAAAAGAATATCTGAATAAAGTAATTACAAATTATTTTTTCGATTACGATTTGGTAAAACCAATAAATGTACATCGTAAAAGTTACTCTTACTTACATTATGTATATTAATTTAGCAAATTATTTATTTTACAATATTTGTAACTGTGAACCATTCTACAACAGTTAAAGCCTTAAAATCCATTTATACATTTATTTTAATATGTTGTATACATGGGAAAAGTATTGTTATTATAAAAAAATCTAGGAGATTTTTTTTTTAATATTTCTTAAAATATTTTTTTTTATATTAAGTCATTAGTTGAAACGATATGTGGAATACATGTGAAGTTAAATGGTAATTTGCGATATAAGAAAGGAGCAGGTGTAGACTGTGTTTCGTCGGATCGTTGCGTCTGGAAGCGGTTTCGCTTGCGGACGTTTTAATTCAGTCGCCGGTAGAACACTCCTAACAGTTACAATGAGAGCGGCTCTGGCGGAGCACGCCGCCCTCACGGCGCTCTGTCACTCACCCGCTTCGGACGCGTAAATAATTCCAGACACGAAGCTTATCCGCATGAAAATCTTGTTGAATTAGTATCCTTGCAACTTTATCCTTCACTTTTATTATAATTCGGCACAATTTTTTCTTACCGGCACAATTTTATGCACGTTTTTGTGATGTGATGAGACTGTGATGTTCCATTTAAAATTGATATTGGCATACATAAGTTGGTAAGTTTCTTTAATTAGTATTAATTTTCTCTTTACTAAATTTATTAATACAATATATAACATAAAAATATGCTAATAATGTTTTTTCGTATACTTTTAGTTAAATTTAACTATTTATTTTATATGTATAACTTTCTATAGTTGACGTTTTTAAAAATCGGACAAAAGCTTTTATCACGTATAAAATGATTTCATACAAAAAGTTACGCAATTGTTGAGGAGTATTTTAATTTGGTATGCAAGTTAATTTTACAGAAAATTAGAAATAAATATTCTAAACGATTAAATATACTCGGATACAATGTTAAGTAAAGTTTCAATATAAAGAAATCGATGAGCTAAATAATAAATCTATGCAATATCATATAAATTTTCCAGTTAGAAAAGTAATTAAGTTTAGATAGATTAAAAATTTTGGACAGTAAAAGAGCGAGACAGACACACAAAATACAGACAATAAACACTTTTAACGATTTCAGACTTTATTATGTAATTTTTAAATGCGCTACTGATTAACAAAATTATTTTACACAAAAGTTTTGTATTACTTTTGCTCGTAGAAGGATTTATAGCGAAGTTACGTAGTACGTAGTATATTACTCGCGCAACAATACATGTATTCGGCCTGAGTTAATGCTACGTGGTTTTCATTTTTCGGTGTATAGAATAGGCAAGCCACTGTAATTACAGGAAAAAGAAACATCTTATGTGGAAAATTCACCTATTTCTTTTTTGTTCAAATCTTGAATGAAAATAAACGAAGAATTTTTATCTACAATATAATTTGGACTGGGACGTCGACGATTTAGTCATTTTTTATAAAATTAAGGTTACATATCGGTATTATAACTTTAACATACCTATTATAATTTGTTTTATAAAAAGCAATTACATAAATCAATATGGAAATTTCAATAAAACTAAGCGATACGTTTAGTTGTATTGAAATTAATTACAAATCTTTAATTAAAGCTTAGGCAATTAATGAAAGTCAAGCGTGGGATTATGTTAATATAACGGTTTTAAATAATTAAATAACAAATAAATATCTTTTCATTTGAGATGTTATTTTGGGTATTATAATTTTTATAATTATATTTTTAGAATTGTTTCGCTGTTATTTAGCTATGAAAAGTGACTTTTTTTATCTGGGCGTGGTAGGCCAAATCCGAAAGTATAAGGAATAGCGAAAAATACTTAAAGGACCCTGGGGGCCGATTTGGATGAAAATTAAAATTGCAACATTATTTTTATGAAAAATTATTTTCCTAACTAGGAACCAAGCCTGCTGATTTAAAAAAAACACACACATCCCATATTATTGCACCATCTGATAATGTTGTTTACAAGAATAAACTTTCGGAAAGTACATGAAAATATAAAGACGCTCACGAAAGACACAGCATATTTTAATTGCTTGTAAGCTTTCTATTTATAATTTAGTATATGGCAAACTAAAGGAAAAGGCTTATTTTTTTCTCCCTTTTATATGTTTTTCCCCAACAAATGGGAGTGGTACTCGATTGAATTTTGAAACTAAAACAAAACCATATACTAAGCATTGTAATCTTCAGCCCTGAGGTCTTTCTAGCTTTAGACGTTGCCCTTTGCACTTGTAATGGCACCCTATGATACGAAATTATTGGAATACCTCCCGATGAGTGTAATTTATTGTCGGTCAAACTTATTGGCGTTTTTTTGGTTATTTCATGCCACGCCCGATCTAGATAAGATATAATTTACCCCTATCTCCGACAAATATATCATCGTCATAACATTACTTCACCAACATTTCCAAAATTAAAATAATTGCGGAAGCAGTAAACTCTAAGTACCCGGACGATATAGCAAATAACAAATATTTAAATAGGCAAAACTGTTTCAAAGTGGGAAACACACAGGAATAACATCGTTCAAGCAAGTAATGACAATAGAATTTATTTATTCAGTTACAAGTTCTTCGGTTTTAGTAGAGATGTGAAAGTTTTTCGTTAACTTCTCCGAATTTAAAGTAAAATCGGAAACTACTGAATATTATTTATATACGATTGCCTGAGAGAGAAAGAGATAGAGAGAGAGTTTTGAACTAAGTAATTTCAATTTCATGAAACGTACAGTACAAATATCTGTTATGAAATGTATGTATTAAATCATTGCTTGGAAACTATTCAAACTTATATAGAACTAATTTATGATTTTTTCTTAAACTACTTATTTCTTAATAATGTAAGAGTTTTTTTATTTAAATTGACATTTTTTTTATTAAATTCAATACTGATTTTTTGGTAAATCGTTTTTAAATTATATTTAGATTTAGTACTAAATAAAAGAAATGTACCAGTTTTTCATTGCCTGAAAACATAAATAAAACAACGTTTTCTAATAATGGAACCTAGCCAGATAGATTTATCGCCTCTGAAACCCTCCCCATACTAAATTTCACGAAAACTGTTGCAGCCGTTTCAGAGATTCAGTTTAAATAAATACATATGCGAGTATACAATTTCTAGTTTAATGGTACCAGATTTAAGACGAAAAAGAATTAGTATGCTTGGCTTTTTTTTTTGATTAACGAATGTTTATTTATTACCGCAAAGTACTTTTACTTTCTAGTATTAAAACTACACTATATTTAAATTCATGATTTAGCACTGTATATTAGCTTAAAATATCATTAGACCTTATTATAAAATTAACATAATTTTAGTTGGAAATGTATAATAAATATAAAATATATATTTAAATATTCAATAATAATATTATTATGTGAAACTGTATTTGAATTCTAATTTTTTCTTTTAATTTTTTAATAGTTTTGATGAACATAATTTGTAGAAATCATAAAATATATATAAAAATTTTGTGTGAATATTTTGGTAAACGTTACATTTTTCGTTTACGTTTGAAATTTATGTGGAGTAGGTATTTCTAATTAGTTTAGTAATTTAGTAAAATAATCGATCGATCACCTAGGAAAAGATCGTTCAAAATAAAAACAGAAATTATAAACATTTAAGTTTGTCTACTTATTTTACATTTATATGCATAATTATTTGTTTTTAACCGACTTCGAAAAAGGAGGAGGTTCTATGTTCGGCTGTATGATTTTTTTTAGTTTTGGTCACCGATTTCTTCGCCGATTGTGGACCAATTTTGGATTTTTTTTGTTTGAAAGGATGTAACTAGTAAAAGTTTTTACTTGCCACCGGTTTCAAATGTTTTACTTGTCACCGAATTAAAAATGTTGTAAAAATATTTATTTTTTACTTTTTAGTTTAGTTGTATCGTTTTCGAAGTCGGTTAAATTTTTTCATAACATATAAATAAATAAGTAACTGAGAAAAGTAAAGTCGAAGCATTCAATAAATATGTATTATATATATTCTAATGAAAGAACATTACTAGTAAACGAAGGTATAAACGAAATTTTAATGATCTGAGATATGATTAATATTTAGTTGCTTTAATAACCTTCAGAAGACATAAACTTCAATTAAATATAAGGTTTTTAATAAAATTTTCTTGTTTTGATTTTCACATTTTATTTTTGCTGATCGTAGGTTAAGAACTGAGATTATAGAGTGAGATTTTATATAAGTATATGAAAGCAATATTTACCTAAAGAAAAAACTTTCAAGTACCTATCTAATTATTTTTTCTATCTAAAACACTTAATCAAATTCACTAGAACTAGATGTCCTCGAATAAAAGCAAAAGAAGATTATTTCTATGTAATAATATTTTAACAAAATAAATCGAAAACCAATTCACTTCAGAGGCTTAGATTTATCTGGAAATGAAAAGCAATTTAATAGCTCTATTAATATGATTATCGACTACTATCTCGTCTTGTTTATTATTTAGCTGTTTTTGGATGAGTTTTATAATACATTTGGAAATAAATATTTAAGGGACTTAAGGGAGTAAAATACCGTGAAAATATGGGCGACTACCTACTTAAAGAAAAGACATAAGTAAAAATGTAAATTGAATAGGATTTTCTACAGAGTTTCCGAAACATTGAACTCAGAGCACCGTTAATTGACATGTCAGCGAAGTGGAAATTATGCTTAATTTACATCGTTTCGCTACTTTGTACCTACTACATTTTTTGTAACACATTTTTTTGGGTCTTTTTCAGAAAGACTTCAAACGGTATACTATACTACTCAGTTTACTGAGGTTTTATTTTTAAATGATTTTCATATACATACGTTATGGATTTTTATAAGATTCATCAACTCAGGGATGTTAGGAAGCTAAGGAATTATGCATTTCGAAGCTGCTTCATCTCTGGGCGCCGCCTGAAAGTCGTCTTCGACGCAATGTGCTCAGTTATAGTGCTTTAATTTTGGACGTCCGGATTTTGTTGCTAACTAGTAATATACGCTACTATATAGACAAGAGTGCATGCGTTACTTACTTTACTAACCTTGTAAAGTAAGGAAAAACAGAGAACAACTTTTGTTTCTGAAATCGAGTAGGTTTTCGAATAAATTATTTTTGCAAGTTCATCACTTCAAAAAAATCATATTTTGCGTCAAAGTTAATAAATATTTCCTTCAATGTATAGAACAGTATTAGTATCATTAAAATTGACATATATCGAGTAACATTTAGTTTAGAAGTCACTCAGGAATAAAATGATATTTAAAAATGGTAGGAGTTAAAAAGAGTAAGCAAGTATTTCACACCAGTACACGGACTTTTATGCTATGCATCTATACAGGCCACATTCGGCCTGCTATGGATAATTATTATCGTCTTTAGGCGGGCGACCAATACTCACGTTTATTTTTTAACTCTACTCTACTGGGTACTTCACATATAACACGATCGACCGTGCCACACTCACAGAGAGCCAAGAGCTCTAAAAGCTTCAGAGAGACGATGGGCCTCTACGCGTGTACTAAAATTTCTGTAAAAGATAGTGTTCTGACAAATTTATCGTTAGATAACAAAAATAAATATGATATTTTTTGATGTATGGGTCATTATTGAGATGCAATTTATATTAGTCCACAAATCTCGACTATTATTGTATTTGACTAATCAACTTTCATATGAAATATTTTATAAAATATGCGCATTAGAAGTAGGTATACTACTAGAGGGAATATTCGATTTCAATCTGATCAAAATGTTGTAGGCAAGCATTTCCGCTGGCCTGAATATTCGTACAGAGTTCTCCCCGTGTACAGAATACGTTAACAGCCTGGCAAGAACGGCTAAAGATACTCTATATGTCCTTGTTATTGTTTGTGAATTTGTGTTCCTATATACCCTATGTCGATGTAGGAGACTGTAGCAAAATTAGTTAATTAGTTAAATATCGGAGATTTTTCATCTTTTTGTTATATAATATCTTCTTACTGAATTTAAAATATATTTCTAAAAAGTATTACTACTTGAATTAAATAACAAGGTTTAGTATGAATAAATATTAAAGTTTTTTTTTTTTTTAATATAAGAAAATACATCGTATCTGCCTATGAAAA
Source organism: Hypolimnas misippus (assembly GCA_037950945.1). Classification (NCBI taxonomy): domain Eukaryota; kingdom Metazoa; phylum Arthropoda; class Insecta; order Lepidoptera; family Nymphalidae; genus Hypolimnas; species Hypolimnas misippus. The sequence continues at coordinate 8,746,863 of JBBEEQ010000024.1, forward strand.
GTATGGAAAATAAAAATAAGGTACAAAGTAAACATTTAAAGCGAAATTGCAAGATGCACAGAAATATATCAGTTTAATAGAGAGCTGACGAAGATTGGGAAGATTAATAATATCTAATGATATATTTTCACTTAAAACTGTAGAAATAATAATCTGTAAATTTGTTTTATTTTAAATTACATGATATTCTTTATATTTTATAACAAGGACCATAAATTAACTAATTCGTCACCTGAGATTTAAATAATGCAAATGGAATGGAAATGGTACCTCGGAACGTGTTTTAAAAAAATATTTTTAATATCTTGAAAGAATGAAAGGGAAAATATATGTCTATTTTATAAAATATTCATGTGCCGTTTGGATTGTAAGGAGGCGTAATACCGTGGGTAGGAGATAAAAGATACATAGTTTTGTGAAAATACGTGCAATCTGCGAAAATCAGATAAATCTAGCTAATTCCGTCACGTGTGTTACAAAATAGAGGAGTTTTTTTTAATGAAAATATATGAACAAAGTCATTTATATTTCAGGGAACCAAAGAGTAAAGTGTTTTTGAGATAAATTTCTTAAAATATCGGACGTATTTCTATTTAGTCTGCAATAAATTGGTTTGCGTACAAATATGTGCTGTGGTTATTTGAATTCGGTTTTTTTCAAATGAATCTGATAATTTTTTTGGACTAGGTATTAGGTCTAGAATTAATAAGGTGCTTTAATTTTGTACGTTAATTACTTCATGTCAAAGTTACATCAAAAGATTTAACATTTTAGTACACAGACTAATTTCCACACTACCATTTGATAGAGCAACTTTTTTGTAGATATTTGAAAAAAGTACGTCTAAATCTACAAAAACGCCAATTTTCCGAATTTCCGGACTTTAAAAAAGGAGGTTATCAATTCGTAGCGCATTTTTTTCAGAAATTCAAAAATATTATTATTCAAAATGTTTTGCATTAAAATATCAGTTCAATAGTTTGGTTTTTAAATCAAAATAGCTGAAACTAGTAAGATTTGTGTTGTCTTGCATAAACACTGATAACCCCAACTGAAAAAGACAACGGGCCTTTATCAGTTTTTCATATGCACGGATGAATTTTTAAAACCATCATGTTTCTAACGGTAAGGCATTTGCCAGTTGCCGATAAAGTCATCGAAAATAATAGACGTCATGTCATTCATATATCATCACAAGAAAAACCCGCGCCAAGCTTTTACGCCATTTTTCAAAATTTAATATAATGATCAGTTTAATACTTAATACTTTAAAGTTTATGAGATTCTTTCATGTTGTTATGTTACATGTTGTTATGCTCTTTGTTCCTGTAATTATCTGAACTCCATTGTTGTATGTCGGTAGAATTCCAGGTGGGTGGTAACTACTCAGAAGGTAAATGGCACTGTCATTAACCATGTCTATGATTGACATTTTTTTAGTTATTAATGTACATTACATTTAAGTTATTTATTTAATTTAAGTTATGAGAAGAGTTATTTTAGTTGTTAGTTGTCCAGCGGTGGACATAAACAGGTAGGTGTTTTTGTAAGTACTATTTGTGCGTGATATTATGAGTAAAGTTAATATTTAACATGACACTGGTTAAAGATAAAATACACACGGAATGCGCAATGCAGAAAACTAATTTTTTGCTATATTTTTTTATTACGGTTCAAAGGTATACCCTGGTATATTCATAATAATTCCTGGTATATTTTGTTTTAATAAATGGAGCTGAGAGAGATCCGCAATTTGAAACTAAGTTAAACGCATTAAGGTATAAGAATAATTTTATTAGTACCAATGTTTGTATAAGTAATTCCCCATTTAAAAGTTTTTCTCCGATTTTATTATGAATGCCCTCTCCAATTAAAAAGTTTTCTATGTAAATATAATTTGAAACGTGTATTTTTCTTTTCAATAATCCGCCAAATACATTACGTAGGTAGGTACCACGTCTATACAAATATTTCGAATTACTCAAAAACGATTAACTATCGAATTAGGTATATAATACGGAATATTTATCGGATCTACGATCGGGCATGACTTTACTTAACCAAAATATAAGTATTGTTGTCTTAGATTTTTGCGATTATTATTCATTGAAAAAAACTATTTTAAACGGATTTAAATCGCGTATATTATTTTTATCATCCCGACGTTTCGAGCACTTTGCAGCGTTCGTGGTCACGGGTAGACTAAGGTGACATTTGTCTATTTGAGGTTTTAGAAAATATTATTTACAACTACCGCCAACGGTTTCTTAGTTGGTATCTTGAATAACGTTCCGGTTGCACGCAGAAGGCACTAACTGTATCTTTGGGTCTTGCAGTCTGTTGGACTTGGGATTTTAAATTTGTAATAAGTGGATCCCAGATGTTTGAAGTCTCCAACCATTTTCTTTATTGAAGTTCGGATGTTTTTGAATTTCAATAGCCTCGCGTATCATTCTAGGAATGAATCTGTGTTCTCTAGCGAATATCTGTGGTTTATCAAATCGAATAAAATGGTTAGGTTTATCCAAAGCATGTTCACAACTGCAGACTTTGAAGAAGGCCTATTTTTGACATCTCATGTATTCCTTGACCCTCGTACCGATGCTTCTATTTGTTTGGCTTATGTAAGATAAACCACACTCACATTCAAGTTTGTATACTCCCGCAGTCTGTAAAGGAATATTACTCTTGATAGGTCTCAAGAACTGGCTCACTTTCTTGTGAGGCTTATAGATGGTTTTAATCGAAGCTCGCTTCAAGATGTTGCCAATTCTGTCTGTAACTCCCTTCACATATGGTAGAAATGCAGATTTTCGCTCAACTGTGGGTGGCTTGATACGGCTTCTACGATGCTGGCGAGGCACGGGCAGCTTGTTCTGGTGGAGTCAAGCTTGCTCAAGGAACACATAGGAGATGTCAAAAATAGGCGTTCTTCAAAGTCTGTAGTTTGTGAACATGCTTTGGATAAGCCTAACCATTTTATTCGATTTGATAAACCACAGATCCTCGCTAGTTGTTATATTTGTTTGAGACTATCTTTTATCGTGTTAGAGTGTTGATAAAAATATTTCCTGTAGTCCTTTTTTTTGTTCACGCAAGGGAAATCTTCGAAAAGATACCCGATTCTTGGGGGGAAGATCGGGTTATGTGGCGATTTATACCCACTAAAACCCCTGCGATGGCTTTTCTCAGCACGGAAATGGAGAGGCCTCGGGATCGCTTGCGCATGCGCATGCGCTGCCCCTCCCGTGTGACGCTCCGCTCGTGGCTGGCGGAGCTCGTCTCAGGAGGGAAAAGTCTGGTCTTGCCCTCCCCGCAATCCTCGCTGCTGCGTACGGCAGTTGGAGGCCATCCCGGCAGCCGTCCTCCTCGGGGCCGTATGAAAACGGATGCGTGGGACCCCTATCTCACGCACCCAGGGCTCGTCGTGTAGTCCTTACCGAATAATTTGAGTTTACTTCCTTCGGGTAGTCATTGTTCTAATTTACAAAAGGTTATACTACACTTGTATATATGTAGAATAATATGAACACTCCGCCATTGTTATGCATACCCGAAACTATGTTTAAACTAACTTCGGGCTTTAAGTACTTTTAGGCAATTGTAACCTTTACAACCCATGTCACATTGATGGTAAATGCTCTTAATGTCTTTTATAGGTTTCAAGGTGACAAAACAGTGTGTTTATAATGTCGAGAAAACGTTTTTAAATTGTAAAGTAGTAAAACGTTATAAAAATAATTATGGTCATCATAAAAAAATATTATAGCTTTTATAGTTTCAACGAAAATGTGTGTGTATACATTTTTGCTATCTTTGAATTCATTTTGAATTATTTTAGTGTGACGTCTATATATATAATATTATATAGTACATTTTGTAGTATATCTATATATTTTAGTACTTTAAAAATAGCCGTTTGTAAATCAACAAATATTTTATTTTTTGTTTAACTGTAGTTTTCATTGCTAGAAATTCGGAGTTATTCAAAATATATAATATAAAATAAAAATACAAAATATGTTCAATAACTTTTTTGTGGAGCATTACAATTCTATAGAAAAATACTCCAAGAACTTTTAGTGCAATACATCGTTCGACAATTACAAAAATCGGAACAAAAAAGTCCGTGTATAGGAAAAGTGCGATGCGGACCATCTTATTAAGGGCTCGTATTTTAGGATACTTCGTTTGCCCGAAAAGAGCCGCGATGATCGAGTCGATCTTAACTGATGATCACGGGTTCAGACCTGGCTAGCACCGCTGAATTTTTAAGTGATAAATTTGTGTTTAATAAATTCATCTCGTGCTCGGCGGTGATGGGAAACGTCATGAGGAAACCTACATGTATCGGGGGAAATATTGACACAAGTATATTTGTCAACCCGCAGTGGAGTAGCGTGGTAGAATAAGCTCCGAAACCTTCTGTTTAATAGGAGAAGATGCCTTTACCCAGCAGTGAGATGTTGACAGGCTGTTACTTTGATTTTTTATTATTATAACTGTTGATTTATATTTATTATTTTATCACTTTAAAAAAGTTTTTACGATTTTATTCGCTGATATAATATAATGAATAATTAATATGGTTTAATTCATACTCTTAAGAACGATGCAAAGTATAATTAATAAAATAATTGGTCCTTAAAAGCTATTTCTCACTAACTATTCTCAACGAATTCTGCGAGTTTGTAAGTCGTTTAATAATTGAATTCACGATTAATTTTCCAGTTATTATGCTTGTATGATTCTTTTGTAAAGAAAATCTGCGGGTCTTTAGACAGCTTGTATGAATCTTTGCAGTTGTGCTTTTGAAACTTCACCGGGAACTTTCAAATACTTATCTAGTATAGAAAATAGAAGCTATTTCAAGCTGTCGATAAATGTTGACGTAAAAACAAATATTTATTTTTACATTACAAGTATATGTGTGTATTTTTTATATTATGTGATGACATTTACGTCCTAGATATAGTGTTTTGTTCTATAAATAATTTGATTATATATATACACTTTTATTTTATCCAAATTTACTTCTCCCTACAACCGCCTAGGTCAATATCAATTAATGTAAATTTATGTGCATACATTAAATAAGATAGTTAAGAAGCAAATTTATGAGTATGTCGAGTTATTATTATACTATATTCTTGGTAGATTAGCAATGAAGCTGAATATAGTCTATTTTTATTTTCTTGTCTTATTTGACAAACAAAAATGGCGTATTTCTAACCACACATAAGAATTAGAGACGAGAAATTGTCGACCGAATGATTGAACTGAATCATTTTTTTATAATGAAAAATGATCAGGAAAAATAATGTTCGAAAATTCGTGATTATCGTTCCGGGTATTGTTACCAAATAGGACAAGTAAAGAAAATTGACCATAAATAGTTTTGTAGTATAGATAAAAATAGAAGAGTGATAAAAATTATGAATTAAATAATTTGAATTTTTTTCTTTTTTTTTTTCAGAAAATGTACCTCTTCATCTATCAGAAGAAAAGGAAACTTCTTACTGTCAATTTTTATTTACCATCAAGCCTGTAAACAGAAAAGATGTCTGGTTCAGATGCTAACGGCGGCGACGCGATAGTGGCATACTGCGTGCCTGGTGGACGTAACTTCCAACGAGTCTACGTGAAAGTGCACGGCTATATAGCACTTATCATCTGTTTGCTCGGTTCCGTCGCTAATTCCGTCAACATTGCAGTACTCAGCCGCAAGGAAATGACATCGTCCACTAACTCTATCCTAACCGCGCTCGCCGTCGCAGATCTTCTAGTCATGATAGATTATATACCTATGGCTCTTCACGTTTACACTAATATTGCAGAAGAGCTCAATCGCAACTCGTATGCGTGGGCCGTTTTCGTGTACTTCCATTCTATATTCAGTCAGACTTTCCATACGATTTCTATCTGGCTCACGATAACTTTAGCGGTTTGGAGATTCGTTGCGATTAGATTTCCTCTAAAGAATAAGACACTTTGTAATAAAAGAAATACGAAAATTGCGATTGCGATTGCATACGTCGTGTGCCCAATAGTGTGTCTTCCAATTTATTTCGCCATGGACATCAAGGAGTTACCTAAAAAAAATAGTGTTAATGAAAATGTTACAATGAATGAAACGGATTTTGTGAATGTATCTGCAGTTGGTGAGCCAATGTATGCAATATCTATGACGAATAATCAGAACTTATTGACTGCTATATTTTGGATTTACAGTGTTTTCTTAAAATTAATACCTTGTGTGGTGCTATCAATTTTGAGTGTGTGCCTCATATTAAAAATGAAATCAAGTGACAGAAGACGGCAAAAGTTACTGCAAAAATCGACTGTTGTGACTAATGAGGTAATTTTGTCGTACATAATATTTTTTAATTATACTTTTTACTATTACCCTAAAATATAAATGAATCCCATGAAATAGATTTTAGATTTATTATAATAATTACACACGAAGCACAAGATTTGCAGTAAGTGTTTGTAATTTTATGACGCTGTACTAAATCGCATCTTAGCAATCGCCCACAAGTATTTCTATTTCCATAGTCATCTCATAAACACGTTAAAATGTAAGGACATTTATGCATGGTATGACATGAGTTACATTCCAACAGCGTGTAGTATTTTCTGCTTTATTGCAAAGAGAAGTTACTTTAATTTAAAAATACCACACAGCAAGGTAGAACATTTTCAATACAATTTCTCTCTGGTAGAATTTCTACTGCGAGAAAAAGGCTTCTTATAATATATATTTTTTGATTATGTTATAGTAATAATTCGAAGATTCAAAGGATCGTATAATTGATTGCTAGATTATAGAGATGCTAATATAGTATTTTTCTCAGGGGGAGAAGGCTCGCCTCAATGAAGATGGCGGCAAGAAGGGGGGTGGTCGATCAGATCGCACCACGCGTATGTTGGTGGCATTACTTGGCCTGTTCCTGGCCACAGAACTACCACAAGCCCTGTTTGGACTGCTGACTGCTATTGCCCCACACCTTTTTGGGATATGTTATTATGCATTCGGTCAGTGAGTTTTAATATTTTACTATTTTGATAGTTTGTAGATTTTTTCCTAATATAATTCCTACCTAATAATTAACAAATATGACGAAAATATCAATTTATAATTATTTCGTTTTCGTTATTTATTTTTAAACATATGATTCATTCGTATAATGTATATAGATTAGTAGGTATTTATTTATTTTTGAATTACAGGCTCAAAAATTTCTAATTATTTATAAACATTTAAAGCTGACAAACGAAATCTCATGAATTTAAATTGAGTTAAAAACAAAAATAAATTTCAAAGGCTTTCATTCATTTAGATGTTGAAACCCACGTTTGTGTTTGCGGTTCAAAATGACTTGCCGTCCATAAAATTTGCAATGATAAAGTTACGAGGTTCGTGGATTAAATTAATGGGTACTGGATTTCATTTTTCCGAATCGTTTATAATTTTAAAGAAATTAATTTTTTGAACTATATTGTTTTATAGTAAGTAGTGAAATTCACTAATATGAGTCGTTATTTTTTTTTGTACAGATAAAATATACGCATTTATTTGCTAAAAAAAATAATTCGTTATACTTAATTAAAAATTATTACCTTTACTAACACAGAATATAGGTCGAATATAGGTCGAATACAGTATACACAGCTATTTTCGTTCGTGTAGTTATCTCTGTCCGTTCTCCGATAAGGGAAGTCAGTATGTAAATAAAGTTTAACGTCTTTATTAACTTTATTGATCGATGCTGAACTGTCCTTATTTCTGCGCTCGTCAGTGTGTGGAATTACGTGATAGAATTGATGCCTATTCATATGCTAAGCATTGTACGTTTTTGATTTACAAGTGTACAAGGCTCATTATATCTCATAAGGATCGACTGTCTTCCGAAAAGGAGGAGGTAATTCAAATTAATGATATTTTACTTTTCTTTTGCTTATAATTCGAGGATGGTCTCATAAATTTGATAAAGATCGAATAGAAATCAACCGCTTGCTAGAACAAGGAGAGCTTAACGGATTGCCGCAAATTGCATTGTAAAAAGGTTTAACGAGATCGATAGTTAGTTGAAAGTCGGCCACATTTTTAAGTAAAAAATATATCTATTCACTTTTTTGTATTGTTTTGTTTGCATGATATAATAAGAAGGCAGTAGCGCGAAAAAAATAATGCACGAACAGTTCTATTAAAATTCAAGCCTTACATACTTATTAAATTCAGTAGACGTACTAAGTTTTATTTTTATCGCAATTTAAGTCGTATCATAAAATGTCACGAAGCTCCCTGAGGTCTTGATTGAATTCGATAAACTTTACGATCCTTTGCCCGTAGACACGTCGTAGAAGGCACTTAAATAATATTACTGGTACAAAAGTATTAGGCGAACAAAATACTTCATACTCTTATAAGATCCAACTGGGATTAAGTCGTAGAGTTCGCTCTTATTTTAATTAAAGACAATGAACCTACAACTCGGCGCTTTTAAAATACACGTCAATAGTCTATTATTTTTATTGTCTACATGCTTTTCGGATAATCGTAAAATTATTCCAAATAAAGTTTATTAAAATTAATCTTTAATTTTTTGAGCAATAAGAACTGGGATATTTACAGTATTAGACTTACGTTTAAGATCACGTTTTGAATAAGTGTTTCAATAACGGCATTGATGTAGTAACAATTGATTCAGTTTTTGGTTCAACCTTAGGTATATTTTACAACATAAAATACTTTGGCACGGGAAATTTTGCATATAATCATAAGTATATTTAAAATATAAAATAAGAAATTTGAAGATTTATTTAGCAAATATAATATAATGATAAATGACATAGATTTAAATTTTAATATCCACGAGTTTTTTTATTCAATTCCAAACTTTCCTCTTATAAATTAAGAAGAAGAAATATGTAATCTACAAACTTTTCCCAATTCTGTTATAATAAAATATGCTACATTTAATCGCACAATTAATCTTTAAGGGATAGTATAGTATAATTATACATTCATGGATTCCATAAATGTATGTATATACTATACAACTCAACAGTGACGCTTTGTGTTGGTGTTTCCAAGTAATTTGATAAACTAGAGCCACGGCTGGTATCGCAGTGAATATAATAATTATAAGGAATAGCTAATACCCTTTACAATATCACATAGTGGTAGTTAGGCTTATCCTATTATAAGACAGATTGTGTTATTGCAATTTGGGATACGATAAAACATGTTAAAGTCGATTTTTTACTTATGTCTGTTTGTAGCATATTAAAATATATAAATCGAAAACATAGTAAAATTTTTAACATTTTATGTCAACAATTTGGAATTGTACCTAATAATAAAGATTAAACGATGTTCGAAGAAAAGAACGTAATTAAAAATCTAGTTAGATTTATTAGTAATAGGGGATGATAAAGAACGGTACGGGCCGAGAGGTCGTGATACGTATAAAAGGTATTTCACATGACCAAAAGCGGATAACGTAAAAATGCAAGGTTCCGAAAGTTTATACTTGGCATGATTGTACTTCTAGATAATGTGATTATAATATCTTAGTTATCGAGTTATATTAAATTGATTCTCTTGTTAGGAGCCAAACCTGATTGCAGCAGCCATGATAGCTATAGCGTTGACACGCTCTTATGTCGTATAAAATATTGTATAATGTAATAAAATTATCAGTTACTTTAAACTATTTTTTTTTCTTTAAACTCAATTATAGGTTTTTTGACACGATCCCCTGCTTGTATTTTTTCCTACCTATTTACTTTAAATCTGTACTTTAAGTGACGTCAATTTTGCCGAATATTAAAAAAACTTTTGCATTCAAAGATTTACAGAAAAATTTACGCGGCTTAGAAATCGAAAACTAGTAATTTTTCAAAAAAATATTTTCATTTCATCATTTTTCAATGTAGAGTTTTAACTCTCAGCATAGAATAATGACAAACCAGAAAGCAAGGTTTTTAACTTTGCTTTGTCATTCGAAGAGCACTTTTGTTGCAGCGTCGAATCATAGTTTCAGATTTTTTCCTACTGTCCCATCAGAATGAATTGCTTTGTGAATAGGCAAGGATTAGACGATCAATAATCTAAGTATCGAATATCTTGATATCTCTCACTTTATTTTAATTGACTCATATGCATGCACATTATGACATGGTGATTGTATTGTGCCAGTCTGCGGTCTGGGAAATACCACAGTGTCACAGAAAATCAGCGTGAAGTAGCTAGTATGGTAGGACTTCGTACGGAGGGTGGGAGAGCCGGAAGCTTAAACCCTTTTCTTTTCCATTACTTTCTATTTCCTTTTATGCCTTATTTCCTTTAAATCCGGCAACATTTGTGGCTCCTTTGGAGCATTAGCTTTTTAACTGTTACTTATTTTGAAACATCTATTAAGAAAAATAATATTGAGTGGAAGCTGGAATTATAATGCGTACAAGATAAAATTTTTTATGTAATGTACGTAATATTTTTTTTAGTTTGAAAACTAATATAATCGAGATGGTTTTTAACAGAAGATCTGTTCAGAGGTTTTTAGTTTTTTTACTATACTGTATGATATTTAAATAAAACATAGTTGCATAACCTTGATCTGATGCTGCAACAGCATCTGGAATCAGCTGGAAATGGTCTCAATGAGTGATTGTTGGCGGTTTTTTAATTTTTCATTTAAACTTTTAAAATTTTTGTATACGTCTGCATTTTGAGTATATTAATTTAATTCTTTGATCTCGGAACATTAAAGAACGATAAAGTTTTTGTTTCACGCCGATGATTGAGTAGAGGAAAAAATTTATGAATGAGTAAATTTTTTTTTAGCTTCAACGGATCGGAATAAATATTTATAATACATCAAAGCCAAAAACACTTTACATTTACAAGATATAGTGACATTTAATAACAACAACAGTGAGTGTGAATAAAATGAGGAGAACTTCTTATTTTTTAGTGTGTGTAGTTTTGATGTTGTCATCGTCAGCAAGTCTTGTTTACATATAATATTTATTGTGTAAATCCCCTCAGAATAAGGATAAAGCCGACAGGTGTTTTTCTTGCTGAAACCCATAAACCCTCCAATTTGAACCGGTGTGAGTCATCTAAATCTTTTTGGGTCAAAGGTGCTATACTTAAGGGGCTCGTTAGGGACTGAGAAAATTATCATAAAAGATGCTTGCTCAGTATAAAAATATATTTTAGTTTTCTCCTTACTAATTATTTTTATTTATAGTTTTAACAATTTTTAGTGTTTCGTATTCCAAAAGAAATTATAGAATCATCTCGGAATTGGTTGTTTATCTATCATAAAAGTTTTTTTTTCAGAAAATTTTTCACGTTAATGATTAAATGTCTTCGTGCGAATTGATCTGTTCAAAATAGCCTTAAACTTTCACGCATTAGTTCAGTTAGAACTTCTTTGAAGTTCCATTTCCAAATTATATAATTATATAATTCATTCACTTTTGCAATAAAGATTTTATTTTTATAAAGTTGTCCTTCAGTCGTCCTTAAAATTATCACTGCGAAAAATGAGAAAATATTTTAATTAATATTTATCAGAAAACAGTGATTCTCCAAAAGTAGTTTGCACTCAGCTTATTTGTGTTTACGACCAATTTTTATTATACTAGGTTATTATGTAAGTGATTATTATATATAAATAGCAACGTACTGTAAGATTTATTAATATATTTTCAGATATGAAATAAAACTAAGTCTTAGTGTTAATATAAATAAATATTCAGACATCCACATTGATGAGGAGACTTATCTCTTAAATTAGTCATTCTAGATGTTTATAAAATTAAAGATTTTTTTTTAAACTATAAGGAGCCATTAATTCATCGTTGTAATTCAGGTGGTGAAATAATTAATGATACTTTATTAGAAATTTACCTGAGGCAACAAGGTCCGAATATTTTTTTAAAGATCTATCAATGCCTGTACCAGGGGCTGTCAGATTTTGTTTTTAAGAATTAATTAGCTTTGCTGTTCAGAGCGAAAACGATGTCAGCTTTCGCGCACATACTGTGCCTGAGGTGAATTCTGGAAAGGACGTTTTTAAAATTAGTACATTTTTTATTATTAATTTAATAGCAACATGACAAAATTACGTTATATTATATCATAATTTTTCTTTTCTTCTATTATATAATCATTTCTTTGCTCTTATCCTACTTTATGTAGGGTTGCCACAATATTTTGTTTTCTGTATTAGCAGTCGTCTTAATAGTTATTCCTTATTTACTCAAGGCAGCTTTCATGCAATCCATTGTTGTTTCGGTATATCTCGAATCCTTGACCAACATATACTCCACATCATCTACTTAGCATTTTTTCGATTATACTGTTTATTATATATTCTAGCCCAGATATTGGCCTGTTTTTTATTTTTACACAGCGATTGCTATTTGACCACCGCAAAACCTGAGCCAGTAACCATTTAGACTAGCATAATTCTTATAAGAGTACGATCTTATTAGGTGATTGTGATTTGCGATTACAAGCGGGACCGATAGCTTTATGTGCTCTTTAAGTCACGACAAGCGGACCCACATAAACAAACACCCAAACCTAGGAACAAATACTTATATAAATACAATTTTTTCCGAGCGGAAATCAAACCCACGGCCGTCGCCGTTAGAGGTACAATCAAGAAGATTTATACTTATATCTTATCTATAAGAAATGATTTTTAAATACTTATTCAACGTTTGACATAGTTCGACGAATTTCGAAATGTATTTATGTTAAGTATTAATTTTACAAATATCGATTTTATTGTTTAAGCTACCTAGTTTTATTATCAATAAGGATATTTAATAAAGATGGATCTTATTGCAGAAGCTCGTTAACGTAACGTAGAACGACAAAATATTCATAATACATATTTCTTTCTTCTCTCTTCTCTGTTAATAATTGAACGCAAGTTACTAATGTTTAAAAAGCTATTTCACAAATAACGCTAGGTATAAATAATAAAGTCTGCGTTATTAAAAAAAAATAATATTATGGCCGGATATACATATATATGAAATCATTATGCTAAATCATTAAAATGCTTTAAAACAATAAAAAAATAGTTTGTCAAATGTTATCTAAAATTATATAGAAAAAGAAGATCCAATTGTATCCCGGAAACATAAATCACGGAAAACCACACTTGGCAAGACTCGCCAATCATGCAAGAAGCCAAAAAATATCCATGTAAGGGTGCTGGACAAATTAGAAACGATATATTTGAGTCGAAGAAGGTGGTGGAATCACTGCATGAATGAATAAAATATAAAACAAATAAGAGAAATAAAATTACCTTTTATTCACTAGAATTTCATAAAAGGATTCACTTTCGAAAAGAGAAAAATGTAATAAAATTTAAACGAATAAGTACTAACACAATATATTATTTTGTTCATAATATATTGTATTGCTTATCTTTATATAAAAATTTCGGCTTCTCAATATTGTGATTACACGATGCGATGTTGTTGATGTGAAAATGATAATTAAAAATATTTTTTCTACACAATGTTCTTTATTAAACGTGACCACTATAAACTATTTAAAAAACGAATACTAAACACAAATGTTACATTAGCGTTTAGCTAACCATTATCGCATGTGAATGAGAATTTTATGTATAAAACTACAAAAGATGAAACATTTCAAAGAAGACAGGCTCGTTCGGGGCAGTACCTCAGTCTCACAGAAGATTGACGTAAAGTAGCTAACATAGCTGCATTTCGTACGGTGAGAGAGAGAACCGGAAGGTCGTAAGAAAAAGGATGTGAGAGAGGTTTAGTCCTCTCTTATTCCTTTTCTAACGTCCTTTTCCCCTCACCCCCCAATCGTTTAAAACTGGCAACGAATTTTAAAATGGTGATGTAAACGTCAAGCTTCGGTGATTACTTTTCACGGTGTTTCGCCTGCTCGGTTTTCAGCTATTTTTTTTATAAAAAAATTTCAAAAGACAAACATATAAAATACCTGTCTTGCTTTATTATTGTGACGACGATATGGTTTCTAATGATATGTTTTATTGACAGGCGAGGTGATGGACCTCATGGCGTTAGTTGGCTCTGCCGTGAACTTCGTCTTGTACTGTAGTATGAGCCGTCAGTTCCGTTCCACGTTCACTCGGCTTGCTGGTAAGCTGCTACCTCCGCAAGTACATCAGGATAGTGAGCGTGTAACGACTTCTACCACGCTCAAAACGTAGCGATCGCGATCCGCAGTTAATACGACTGCGCATCTTTAAAAACGTTTAACAGTGATTATAAATGTCTGAATAAAAAAACGTTCCTTCTCGTATTTCAAGTTTTTGTACGTTTTAAACGTACTTATACGCCCAAAATTGCTTTGTTTTCAAGTAATTTCGCAAATAGCTGGAGAGAGACGAGCGAACTTTAACAATTCAAGTTTTGTTTTAATGATATTGGAACGGAAAATTTATACTTTGAAATTGACTTTCATGAAACGAATATATGTAGTTACTTTTGTTTTTATTTCTTGTTATTTTCGACAAGCGTATGTGGTAGAGCAAATATGTAAGATAATATATGGTACATTATTTAAAGATAGTTTGTAGGCAATTTTAAGCTAGTCATAATGAAATTGTTTGGACTGCTTTTATAAGTTAATATAAGAAACAAAGTAAAGGAACATTTAAAAAGGAATGGTGCTTTGTTTGATGAACAATTAGATTATTATACCTACAAATGTATCTCAGTTAAAAGTTATCATTAAATTACAAAGCCTATTAGACGTAGCTTAATGATAATAAATATGACTTAATGAAAACCGAAAATTGTAAATATAAACAGTTAAAATTATATCAAATACTTAGAAAAATGTTATTTATCTTACTTGTAATAATGACGTTTTGTCGTAACTAATTATCTAATAGTTATTATTAAATTAAACATTTAGAATAAAATATATATGAAATTTAAATACTTTTTTAGAATTTAAATATTATTTGACCGATAAAATGTAAATAATGTATATACATATGATAAATTTCATAATTTTTGTCAATTCAATCGTTTAAATGTAATTGTGTAATTGTAAAACGCTTTAAATAGGAAATCATAATGCAAAACATTGCAGTATTAAGACAAATATTTGAAAAATAATGCGCAGTCTCCAAGTCACGCTCAGAGCGGTTAATCTGCGTTATAACATCACCCTAATAACGATTGACGATTATTGTGAAGCTATTAATAAACTTTATTAGACTCATATTTATTGAGGAGTGACGTATAGTTGGAAACACTTTTAATTAGCAAAGTCCATTGTGATCCGGGTCGGACTGTCCCTATGACATATGAGTAATTGCCATACTAAAATGACTTGTGCGAAATAAACTTTTTACTTACGTGGCTAATTTTGTATATGATTTACTTTTTTTTTGTTAACGTGTCTATGTTTCGAATTATAGAACGATATATAACAATACATATAAATGTTATTGGTATTGCGTTAATGCAAATAAATAATAAGAAAAATGCATTAGTATATACGAGTAGTTTGATTAAGAACATTAACAAAATATACAATTTGATGTTTGTAAAGCCTAAAAACTATGAATACATACAAAATATAAATGATATTAGATTTTCGTTACAGCTTTATATTGTTACTAAGTATGTAGATATTTTATACGTAGGTTTTGAATATGTTCTACCAGTGGTTTCTACGGTGAAAACGATATGAAAGCTTTTGCTCTATTGTTTTGATATTCTGTTTCTGACATCGGGTGCATGCAAGCAATTTAGCACTGCACTCTAGGGATAACTACTATTATTATTATATATACCTGTAGCTTATTCAATAGAACGAAGTCGAAATTATAATTTATCTGTTCTTTTTAAAGAATAAATTTGAAGAGTTTACTATACTATACTAAATTAATTTTATTCTTTTAAAAAACCATTAATATTAAGTCATTACAAAACGATTTATTACATGAAACATATTAAAATTTATACCACTAAAATATAAATATGTTATATACTTTCTATAAATTTTGTTGGTTATTTTTATATCTACGCTCCATTTTCCAATTATTTTATTGTTTTCTTTTAGTGAGCGATTTGGGTAATTTGTATCGAATTACATACCTTTTTTTAATTAATTTTTTCCATTAAAGGAAAACGTGTACATCGATACTTTATGGCCTAAGTTGTTATCTTTTATAAATAAAAAACTAAGTGTGTGTTTTAGTAAGTATTTAAAAGTGTACATATAAACAGATGATACGAGACTTAATAGTGAAATGTAGTAGTTTGTAAATGTGAAAATGTCTGTAGCTAGTCAAAATATTGTATATGTATTGAATAAACGAATAAATATAATTAAGTCAATTATGATTTGTATGAATTTGATATCCTTATATGTATGTAAGAATGAAGTAAACTGAAAATGTTTTGTTACATTTAACAGTAACTTTTAATACTAATATTTCTAGTAAATTATATAATTATCCAATAAAAAAAGCTTCCTCTTTTTGTCTGAACGTTTACGTGCACGTTATGCGATATCTCCATCGTTATCGAACCGCCGCCAGTTATTATTGTTTCGAATAGGGTGCTAGCGATTCACCCTTGCAAAAAGTCAAAAAAAGTCGATTCGATCAAACCCATAATTCGCTGCTAAACTTCACAGAACCACTCACTGTTTTAATCTGACGGTAGTCTAAAATTTCATCTAAATCATTTCAGCCAATTTTCATTTCATTTTATTCATTCAATCAGAGAGAATGGAACTTGTTAACATATTCCGGTAAATCGAGATAAATGCAAACGTTGTGATGTACCAATCTACATACCTACATATTATATTACCGAAAATTTGATAAATGTCGGACAGATCTTTGAATAAAAGTTATATAGTAAGTTAAGTATTTTTTTTTATTGTTCATACTAGCTGTGCCTCGCGTTTTCGGCAGCGTTAATTTAAGGAAAAATTATGTATATATATGTATATATAATGTTAACGTTCCCTACTTGAATCGGATATTATTCAATATTTCATTGGTTTCAATTTTGTTTTCTTGTAATTTTTTTATTTATTTTTTTGTTTATTAATTAAAATAAATATTTTTTTTTTTCAAAATAAAAGTAGCCAATGTTATTTCTTGTAACATTATTAGCTATCTGTGATTTAAAAGTCCATTCAAAATCGGCCTAGCCGTTTCAGAGATTAGCCGGAACAAACAGATAGACAGACTGATAAAAATTAATAAAATAGGGTTTTCGATGTAATTACTGTTATTTAGTAAAAAGCTGTTAAATTTAAATAACAAACGGACACTATCGGAGTATAATATAATACAAATTGTTATTTTATACCAGTTCTACTAAACGATTATTTCGCGCTAAACGAACAAAACAACTTAGTATTCTTATTTGCTTCAAAGTGTTATAGCAGTACCAGCGATAAGATCCGTCGTCGTATAGCAGTGAAGCACATAAAAAACGGGCTGTCGTAAATTTCTTTCACAGCTCCTCTAATTTTTTTGCTGCCTGGATAAGAGATATGTCACAGCTGATCGTATGAGGTTGTAAATAGCTGTGAGATTCTTGTACGCTGAGTAAAATTTTGAACATAAATATGGTAAAATAGACTTTGTGATCTTCTATTTGGTAATAGAATATATTGATTTTTTTTTTACAAGTAGTATCATCCATCTTAATACAATATAAATGTGAAAATTTGTCAGGGTGGATGGATGATTGTTGCTCTTTCCCACGAAAACTACTGAACATGTTTTAAGGAAATTTTACAAGAATATAGTTTATACATAGGAATAACATGCAGGTTACTTTTAATCAACGAAAGTGTATTATGTATAAATATAATATGCTTAGTTGTGACTGACTTCTTTATCCGATTAATCTTAAACTGAGAATAGATATTCTCTATGTTGGATAAATTAATTCCTGTATCAAAAAATAACACAATTATTTCAGGTAACACAAAAACTACGAGTACCTTCGGCGGACGAAAGACGGATATTCTATGCACCCACATTATATTAAATAAAATCAAAAGTTAAAATTATTGAATTTAGTTTGAATAGTATTACATATTATCATTTTATAAATAATCGTATAAAATCGTTTTGAGACGATCCCTGGAGGATTATAATTTTACATATTAGGTAAGTTAGACTAAGTCAACTTGCGAATTGCCGAGAAGTTAAGTGCTTATGATGTAAAGGTCTTACGACTTAGAAACCGTCTATCAATAATCGTCTCTCATATGAAAGGTGAGGCTTGAAAGTGTGGGAAAGGGACTGGTAGGTGTAATGAGATATCATGTGCATTCTGTTTTCATTGAACACGCGATTTCTAAGACATTTTTAGTACGGCGCTTGATTTTTCAGAACTAAAGTGAATTATAGATACATGTATTTAAAAATAAAAAATATATACATATATTTTTCATGCTATTTCTTTAGAAAAACACAACTTCAATCTTTCAGATTGGTTTAGTAGTTCCTGAAAAATTAGTGAAAATAGTCGGGCAATATTAAAATTAATGAAGTGTAAACTGACTACACTATTTAAAAATTTACATCAACGCTAAACATGGTGGTTTTACCAGTATTTCAAAACGCTTCTGCCAAATTCCAAACTTTACACGGTCCAAGCTGCGAGCAACTACTTCGAGTTACATATATAAATAAAAGCGAAATATCACTCCCTAACTGATAAATAAAAAATCTCACAAACGACTAAAACTAGAATTATGTTTGGTTACATAACAGTTTTTGCGATGTTACCTACATGTCACTTGTTGAGGAAGAGTTTTTGAAGATTTACATTTTTATGAGGAAATGTAGAGGACGGTGTTATCGCGGATACGATATTACATGCCAAGAGCTATTATCATAATACTGTTGAATAAAACTTTAAAAAAATTAAATGGATTAGATAAAAGCTTTTTTTTCTTTAAAAAGCTTTTCTTATAAATTACGTACGCTGTCAAAACCAATACGCTGACAAAACCTACCCAATATCCAGTTTTTAATTAAGCTGGATTTCAATTATTTTCAATCCTTAATTAATGTTGTTCTATTAATAATCTTTTATCCAAAGTTTGACGTTTGATTTATATTATTTCGTATTATTGTAATAGTAAAGAAAGACTTAAAGACTCGACACAGGTTTCGATCTAAAACTTTCTAAGAAAATACAATTACGCAACAGACTTTAGAATATTGAATTCTCATTGCTTATGTAAAATACATTTCAACAGTTATTCTAGTATATACATTTTCAAGATAATAAAATCTATTCAAAGTCTATATTTAAGTTACAAAAATTAGAGACTGTTTGATTTCAAGATTTTAGCTAGAAGCTCAAATTATATTCATCATATATTTTGCTTAAGATTTTAATTCCTTTCTTTTAGAAATATATCACAAAATTAAATATAGACTTTGATAACTTTTGAAAAAAGTGTTGTTGTTTAGTTACATTTACAATAGTCCAGAAAAATAAACTCAGATATAATTCAGAAATAGGTTTTTAATCCTAGATCCCAAAAAAGGGGTGTTATAAGTTTGAGACGTGTGTTTTTGCGCGTATGTCTGTGGCGTCGTAGCTCTCTAATAAATAGACTAATTTTGATGCCATTTTTTCGTTTGAAAGCTGATATAATCAAAGTTATCCTTAGCTATATTTTTTAGAGATCTATTTAGACGTCCAATCAGGAGGATACACAACTCTTCTCCAACATACACCAGTAATATCGCATTGAAACTCGTTGAAACAAACTCATTGAATAGATTGTCGGGGTTTATTTAAAGTTATTATGTAAGTTTGCGGTCATAGTCCATGTTTTATTTCATTCCATTATTGTATAAACCATTTATTATTTATGTACAATAAAAAATAATTATTCTGTTAAGACAATATAAAATTGTGAATTTTTCAAAGTATTCATACATTAGAAATATAGTATTTATAAGAATAATAAAATATTAAGGATATCGTTTGTTAATAAATTATTGTGTGTAAAATGTTATCATATTATTTATAAGCAGGTACTTATAAATAAATCGGACTTATTAGAGCAAACTTGTTTTTTTATTTATTTAATAAATCACTTTAATTAGTTAAAGTGAAACAATATTACGAATAATTCTAAAAGTCCGGTTAATATTTTTCGGTTTACTTTTTTAATTAAGGCGAATTGCCTTTTCAATCAAAATAAGTAAGCCAAGAATATAAACAAATCTGCTTTATTTTTTAGTCTGGTCACTTAATTTGTAAGTTTTCATTTTCATAAAAATTAGAGTAATTAAGGCAAGACTTTAGTTATTTAAAAATTAAAAACCCAACGGGCCACTAACAACAACGCACACTACAAAATCGATGAAACTGCTTAAGCTACAAGAAGTCAAATGGTTTGTTAGTTTTGAGAGTTTACGTCAGCCATATTGATGTTTTTTTTTTATATAACTATCTATGATACTCCAGGGAAGAATAGGAATCCAATTGAAATTCAAATGAAAATCAAAATCTAAATGACACATTACGAATCGAAATACGTCAACTTAGGCTAGAGGAGTTACAATGTTGTTGAGACTTGCGAAAACCATTACCCTCCTTCCTTCATGGTCAATCAGGTAAAAATAATAAATATTTATAGTACTTGCTTATTTTAATGACCACCTTTAATAATCTCGCGTATAGAATTAAAAGCCTTGTGTAAATGTTTTGTATCAAAACACGAGAGATAATCCCTCTCAGTAGGTACAAAGATAGAGTTGGCAAGTATTTTTATATTAACTTTGTTATTTATTGCTGCCAGGGGTCGCTATACCGGGTCACGATTGTTGCGTTCCTCGAATATTTTCCGTTACGACTCACGGCATAAAGCCACTCATAGTTATGTACTTTTTTACTTCTCTCAATATTCTGAAAACTTTTGCTGTTTATATAGAAAATGGTGTAATTTTTTATTATATTAGATTAAGTAATTTGAATAGCAAAGTTTCACGTGTTATAAAGTGAAAATTTTTAAAATTACAATTTATCTATAAACTTACGATTCTTGTTCAAAAACTGTTATTAGAGATTCGAATAGTGTAATCTTTGATTATTTACTATATCATTTTAGTAAGTTCAATACGATTCGAGAGCCGAGTTGGCCTAGTAGATAGAACACGTCGATCTCAACCGATGATCACGGGTTCAAACCCCGGCTAGCACCGTTGAGTTTTTAAGAGCTAAATTTGTCTTTAAATTAATCTCGAGCTCGGCGGTGAAGGAAAACATCGTGAGGAAACCTGTACGGGCCGGAAAAAATTCTGACACATGTATATCCGTCAATCCGCAGTGGAGCAGCGTGGTGGATTAAGCTCTAATACTCCTATCTTAGCTAGCTCTATAATCCTTAAAAGGAGGGGAGGCCTTTGCCCAGTAGCGGGCCATTTACAGCCTGTTACTTTACTTAAATATGATTTTGTGAGGTTTAATAAGTTGAGTATGAGGGGGTGAACATTCTGACGTATCTATACTACTTTGAAGTTTCACCAATACCTGTTTTGCAGTTTTCGTGCGAAAGAGGAACAAAATCTATTCAACCTTACATGTTTCGCATTTATAATAGAAGTAAGATATATTACATGGAATGTGAGTCGTTTCCATGCAATATTTTATGGCAGCCATTTCTCCTTGGTTTATTACCAGATTTGGCCGACCTTTGACATCGACGTATTGCGTCCTTTTATATTGCCCGTTTCACATGTTATATACATACATAGAATG
Organism: Hypolimnas misippus; assembly: GCA_037950945.1. NCBI lineage: Eukaryota > Metazoa > Arthropoda > Insecta > Lepidoptera > Nymphalidae > Hypolimnas > Hypolimnas misippus. Next base: position 8,768,676 of record JBBEEQ010000024.1, read on the forward strand.
ACTATAGGCGTAACGTTTGAGTTCAGTCGTTTGAACTTTTTTGTTGAAAATATATTTTAAAATATAAACCTAACAAAGATATTATGTTAAGTTCTATATAAGCTATCGACACAGAATATATTCTGAAAATTGATTTCTGATTTTTATCTGAAAACGCTCACTTTAGTTATCATTGTTTTCTACATTATTAGCTCCATGATATATAATTGTAATAATCTATATTTTTATATGTATAATAAAACTGCAGTATCATCACGACTGTATAAAAAAAATTTAGCCGAAAACTGATTGCAGGCGAAGTACGGAGTATAACAGAACACAATAAAACTTTTTCAGAAAACATTGTCTGTCTGTTTATCTATTTGAACACATTAATCTCCGTAACTACTGGACGGACTAAAATATTCATGGGATTTTTACAGGTCACTTTGACCATAGTTTTAGCAACATATAAACTTACATTCAGCAAAATCGGCATATCTTATGTTTTTTTAACATTACGCAATTCTGTTTATGATAGATTTGAGCAATGCAATATTTTATGTTATTGAAAACAAATTAACATGGAATTTAAAATATATGAATTTATTTATATGATGAAAGAATTATCTATGACGAGCTGCACCTTACGGTTTCGCCTTTCTTAATATACAGGCTATTCAACTCAATAATATTTTAATGGGATTTGTAGTTTCAGAGATTTTTTTTATTGGCCCATAAAATTAGTTATCTTCAAACATAAAATAATATTTACAACATACAAATTTGTGTGTGAGTAGATCGCAATCTTCTTGATATGAACACAGCATGCTTATGGTGTACAGTGCATTAAAAAAAACTGTAAAATAAACAACATATTGTAAATATAAAATTAAATTATAACAAAAAAAAAGAATAATGAAACACTACAATTTAAATAATAATAACAATAAATAATAGCTTACAAAGAGTGAATTTGTCTTTTAAAACAGGTTAAAGAACGACAGAATATATCACACTCATTTCGATAGGCGTTTCTTGTTGAAGAAATGCGATGCAATGGTGCATATTTGAAGATTATTCCATACATATAATATTCTAACCAGTTTTACCTCTTATAATATTAGTATAGATTAGAGTTTTGGGCGACATGTCTCTAACAATTGTCAAGTCGAATAAGGCCCTCTAGGGACATCTGGCTTACCGTCACGCAAAGTTATAAATCATACCATTACCTTCAGCGCTGTAAACGAGATAGTGACTTTGTAAGTCAAAAATTACGGCCACATACGTATACGGAATTGCGATCGCAGCTAATTTAATTATCATTCATTGTAATTATGTACATATGTAGTCTTTATAACTTCATATACAGTTAGGAAGAAAGGGTAAAACAATTCATGACTAAGTTCGATTATTACCTTTTTATGTAATTTAATAAAAAAAAACACTTAAGAAAATAAACCGTTCTATTCAAATAATTATTTTAAATTAAGGTAAAATATTGTATTTCTTTTATATTGCACGATAATTGGCTGGCCTCAGACAAATTGACAAAAATTTGCATCCGTTATCCGTGATCAAACTTTTTAGTGTATTTGATGGTCCTCTTTTCTATATTCGCCAGTTCTATCAAGTTACGTGAAAGCCAAGAAAATGTTTGAAATTGATTTTTTAATGAGACTGTTTAAAAAACTAAATATCATAATTTGATTTTAATTTAAACCTTCTTGATTCCTAAAAAATCTGAAAACGCTATAAAGATTGGGTCATTAGAAAATCTCTCAATCCATTACCTCTATAAGATGTATATTCTTTTGATATCAGGTAATATTTCATTTCAAACGTTTCAGAATTATATAAAAAAAAATTGCGTGATCCCCCTTTATTCCATTTCATTAACCAAACACAGGTACGCTTATACATGAGAGCCGAATAAATTACCTCCCTCTTGGTGTGTTAAAATTTCTCTGGACAGGTTTGTATTCACAAAATCGCGAGTTTGATTATATAATGTATTTCTGCCGTTCAATAATATTAACTGTTATTTTTCGAAGCAAAATACACGAGAAAATCCTATTAATATTTACGTGAACGAAGAAAACACTGTCAACACTGACGTTTCAATATAAACACTACGTAAAAATATTATGAACCGAGGCTTGTATAACGCTACGTTCTTGGTATTTTGTTTAAAAGCTATAACCAGGTATTTCTACTTTTACGAAAACATATTCATAAAAACAGTTTAAACAATAACGTTTTTTTTCGTACAGCTGAAAGATTTATTATAGGAGCTTTTTACGAGCCTGATAGAGTAGATATGAGTATACTATCTGCACTCATTACAGATAAGTAAGCTCCTAAGTTTAGCTGCGGGATGGCATTGTTTGCGTTGTCACGATACCTTAGGCTAGAAATACACTATGGATAAAGTATCCGTAATACAACACGTCATGATATTCATAATAATATGCCCTTAACGTATAAAATCGATATTTTTAACGCTGACGACATAACACGACTCACTAGGGAGTTTCTAGTATTAGCATTGCTTAAACGCCTGTGCATATAGCCAAAGTTAAATACTTATATCCTGGTGGTATATTTGTTCATTTGTCTTGTTTTTATTATTAACAAAATATATACGTCTTCAAAAATGATCTAACTCACGGACATCTGTTTAAAACTTAAACAGATGTTTGTAAGATTGGAACTCGTTGCACTTGGTACGAACAATATTATGAACAATTGAAAATTAATAGACGGATTTTGATAATGACGGTGTGATTTTGGTAAATTAATTTATACATCAATTTATAAATATAATATTCATGTTTAAAATTAAATAGCGCAACATCATAAGATTATTTGGGCCTTACTTGAAAAGATTTTCCAAGCCGCGTTCTTTAGAATTTCTGCGCTGTTTTTCTTTACCACAGACTTTAAGATGGAGTTATTATCATAATATTTTAATTTGTTAACATATTTAGAAACTCTTGCTTGAATATTAAAATTATTATTGTATCAACTTTGGTAAGTAATATCCATATCCACGGGGTAAATCTGGTTATTACCTTCTTATCCTGAATTCCAATTTACTACACTAGGAGGTTTTCGAATTAAAATAATAAAATGGATTCTTATTTTAATTCGTATAACGTAGTCATTTAAAATTAAAACGATTTTAAAGACTCGTTCACCAGATTTTACTACAGTTTGACGACTACTACTTAATAAGCAATGATTGAGACGTACTTCAACATCTGAGTTTCACTATTTGTAGAGGCAAGTCTTGAGTACAATGTCGAGGACAGTCTTGTTTGTTCTTTTTGTTTATTTTTTTATTTAATATTATTGGTTTAGAAGGCAGAATATAAACTATATTTATATATGTAAATATCTCATTTTATTGATCTTAAATGTGTATAATAGTTCAAGTGTTTTAAATATTACCAATAAAATATGTTAATCTGGCATAAATTTAGATTTAGACATCCTTGAATTTAAATAGGATCACTTGGTTCAAAGCGTAAACAATACCTTGAATATTAGATTTACGGGTATTTGCCAAACTCATCGTATGCGAGAGGAACGGAACGCATGTTTTCATATTTAGAATTTCATACTGAAACAATCTGTAAACTCAGTTACGAGGATAGAGAGGCTCGCGTTAGAGTGATTGCCATATTAATTGCCAATCTGTGTAGTCGAACGTATATCGGTTTTGGATCGTTGTTTAAATCTGTTATTGAATAATAGATGTTTTTTCTTTTTATTGGGAAAAATGATTAATTAAATTGTTAAAGGTTAAAGATAATACGAACAAATTTAATAATATTTACTGAAGTTTTAAAAAATATACATTTTTTTATATTATTTAAAAATTTAGTAAATATGATTTATAAAATAAATATGGTTTAAATAAAATTATTAAATTCTTTTGTATAAACATTACTTTTATTAGTTAAGCCGTAAAATGTTTGTAGGTTTAATTAATATTAATGTTTTATGTCATCACGTTATCATATGCCTACCCGTTGACACAACGTTATAGTTAAATCATAATTATTATAATAACACCGTATTATGGGCGCGGCATGCATTATAGCATTAACATCGCTTGTTAACTTTGAAAGTAACACGATAAAAAATATTTCGTATAAATATATGTGTATATATAGAGAAGTACATAAAATATATAACAATCATGTTGGTTTTATCCGTCTCATTAAGGCAGTCTTAATCTTTTAAAGTTACTTAAATCTTGTTCAAATTTTAGTTTTACATATACATATGTCCAGAATTCTCTATAGTGCCATAATATACGTGTCAACAATATATGGCAAATTAGTCCGTAATTAAACTCATTTGTGGTTAATTAATACCTATAACCTCATGTGTAACACGGCTGTGACGGACACATAATAATAATAATTATATAAGTGGTTCGTCTATCGTTAATTGGTTTTGATTATTTCTTTCCCTAGATATCTAATTAATTGAACAAGTTTGCGTAAAATATTTACTGGCTGGATAAATGATGTTTATAATGGGATCTGGAGGTTAATTATAATGAATATGGCTATTAAAACATGCCATATTTTATCAGTTAAGATGTTAGTTGTATTGTTAGAATAGTAGAATTTTTAAAATGTAGAATTTTGTGGTAACGCTAGTTTAAAGTAATAATTCTGCTGTTTTACCTTTATCTTTGCTTTGTAGTAAGAAAATGTTCCATTAAACTGATGAATATTGTAGACCAAAATTGAACTGAAATTAGTGTCGCGTCAAGGGCGGATTCGCCGTTGTAAGCACAATGGGCATGCCCACAACCCTAATGGACTTGTGACGTTACACACATGCCTTATTACAGTAATAAAAAAGTATTGTGCGTTTTAATAGACAGAGATACATATTTACGTGTTGAATGATTCATATAAACAAGTTCATACTCCGACTCGAGCTTGGCCGAATTTCGGGTGGCTATGTCCACAACCTTTTTTGAGGGCTGTATTCGCCAATGTATCGCGAATAATTGAGAATTCATATATGCGTCATACAAATTTGAACGTGTGATTATAAAGGGTTAAACTTAAGCGTTTGTATAATCGTTATAGATAATAACAATATTTTTAAAACGGGTATCGTGAACGGTGTTATATAACATAATTTTCAGTATCTCTAGAGAGGTTTTTGTATCTCGGCGCATGTGTAATACATCTCTCTGACGAGACGTGACTTTGTAGAAAAACAATGGCAGTTTGCATTTTCCTTGTATCAGAGATGCGCAAACTCAATCGTCTCGTTAGGTATGCATACACTCATCGTTTTGTTGAAAACGTTAATTGGCACAGCAATTTAATTGTCCTGTATTGGTCCTGTGTTAGATTTTTGCTAACAAAGGATTTATTATTTTTATTTTTTTTTAACGAACGTATCAAACATAGTTTAAATTTAGCCTTTGATAATACAATTATTTTCAGATTTTTTTATTTCAATAAAAATACAAATGTTTCATACTTTTCTAAGAATTTATTGTAAAAGCGTACTCTCTTAAGTGGGCTTTTTTTATAAATAAATCTATAGTTAAGTAATAGAATTAATTTTGTTTTTCTGACACAAGTAAAAAAAATAAAATAAATCATGTAAAATTTTACAACTTACTTATTAAATTAACCAATATTATATAAGTTTGCGGTTGTGTGGAATAATTTGTTTATACATAACTAAACTGATTTTCAAAAACATATTTTTATAATAGAACTAGCAGTTCCCCAAAGCTTCACCCGCATATACTTAGGAATTTGATACCTAATAAATTTTTAACCCTCTTTTTAAACCCTTAGGGGATGGATTTTCAAAAATATGTCAGCCAGACTTGATTTATATAGAACTTACGCTGTTCCGATCAAGCATGGACATTATGGCATAAATAAGTTTAATATTTTATGAGATAATTATAGCCAGGCGTGTCAAGGTGGGTAAAACGCTACTAACCAAATAGAAACCCCCGACGCAGACTGAGCTGAAAATAGAACGTAGAATTTATATAATAAATTCGTAACAGTGCTATTTTTGTTGATAGTTTACATAAAAAATCAGCTTATTCATAATATTATAAAAATGATTTATAGTTACCGATATTAATAACAAAACCAAATTAAAATATTCAAATGTTCAGATTAAATTCTGAATTAATTTAATTACTATACCTTTACCGTAAGACATGGAAGAGTACTCAGGGGATTAAAAATACATACCCATCATTAAAGTTTACGTTATCTCAGTCACTGTGTCTTGAAAATAATAATTTGATTATAACATCTTCGGTGAAGATATTACACTAGAGATATAAAGTAGCAGTTTCAAACGGATTCATTAAATTTTCAAAGACACTATAAAATAATTCTGAACCCTTTTAATATTTTAGAAAAATGAATTAAATGTAATTTTTAACAAGCTTAAAAAAGGAGAGTCTGTAGTGAACATGTATGTATGTGTGTAAAGTATGTTTGTGATTTTCTCAATAACTACTGGTCCGATTTGAAGAAGGCTTTTGTTATTTCAATGGAAAATTTAGAGGAAGGGTGTAGCATAGACTATACTAACTGTACTTGCGACTTCGTTCTCGGATTACATGATGGCATGTTTCATACAAAGCATTGCTCTGTGATGCCTTTAAAGGAGCATTTTAGTCGCATTTTGTAAAAATATTGCTTTTTCCTTTATACATACAATAAAAGTTCTATTAGAAGTGAGCCTATACTTTTTACAAAAACATAATTCATTGTTATATATGTATTATATATATGTTTCGGTCCAATGGTCGTAGCATGTTATATAAGAATACTTTGGAATTTATTAAATAGATTTGGCGAGCAAAGTTATTTTAAAAAGAAAACTGAGAATAAACATTTATGATGATCTGAGTATAACATTTTTTTATGGTTGTTGAAAATAATGAAAAGCCTTTTAAATAGTATATTGTTCCTTTAGAAAAAATTCTATTTGTTGGGACCAAATATGATTTTCCTTATTTTATTGATTATGCTGGCTTGATCGTTTAAATATAAACTATTGCTTCTGAATACATATCTTAAACAATCAAGTGACGGATATAAATAAACTAAACTAATGTAGTAATCATCTTAGTGCACAAGATATAATTAATCACTCGGCAATTTGACGCTCCGTTGAAACTTTGACATGGGTTCTCAAATCATTACAGGATGATGCGGCTTCAGGCCTCGTCATTTATTCACATTGACGGTCTCTTCGAATAGGAGTTGACATCACATTTGCCAATATAATATTACGAGCTTTTTACGCAGTTTCACTTATAATAATTCTCGTTTTTACCAAATTGGTTGATGATTATGATTATTAAAATCAACCTATATTAGCTTAGCTTTTGCTCGCAAATTCGTTCGCGTTAATTTAGTTTTTAATACGCCGGACGATTGCTTATTTTTTTAGTCTGGTATAGCACGCGTGTTACAAAAACGTTGAAAACGAGTTTTTATTGACATATCGAGGAATAATGCTCTTGTTAAGCTTTAGCTCTTTGTTCGTTTGGTTTTAATCGCACCTTGATGTGAAGGCAAGTCTGACAACGGGATTGTTGATATCAAGGAATGAAATATGGATGGATGAGATTATTGAAGCGAAGACTAAACGCGCTCGCACTGAATATACTTAATACCCTGTCATTATTCCCTTCGAAACCCTTCTACATTTTATAAAACCAATTTTAATAGTAACAATCTAAACTAAGTATTATATCAAAGAATAGAATTTAACTTAAACTCTCCTAAACAACTGTTCTTAAAACAAGTTAATACTTTAAAAAAATCAAACATTTTTATAAACAAGCTTTATTGTTTTTTAAGCTTTATTTTAAAAAATCAGCCAAGTGCGTGTCGGGCCACGCACAATGTAGGGTTCCGTAGTTGTCAGAATCGTCAAGATCGGTCAAGCAATCTTCGAGTACCTATTTTCGTAAAAAAGTTTACGACGAACTGGGAATTTCCTTTTTTAAGTCAGTTTATACAATATACACTTTTAAACCTTTTATTATTATAAAATTATTTTTAATTTCTTTCTATATTTCGAGACTAAAATATTTTTAATGTAAAATGAATGTTTGAATGTGAATTATTCTAACGATTTTGAACTTTATGCGCCTATGAAATCTATGGAGATTTGGTTGAAAACTTCATAAGCGCGATTCAGAATCACTCGCGACATGTTTTATTGAGACATTGTTTTATACCTTATTTTATATTTTATTTTAATTTAAACTTATTAAATATTTATTTATTTATTCATTTAAATTCATATATTAATTTAAAATTATTAATATTTACATAATGTGATGCTTTAAAAAGTGAAATATTTATTTTTACTTAGATCGTCTATAACTCGATAACCATAAGAACCCACATAGCCGTGTTAATTTTCCTTTTAAATTCATTATATGTACCACTATCGTGATTTTTTTCATATTTTTAGACGCAGCAGTTTAGTGGGTAGAGGGGGGGGGGGACACTTGACTCTAAGAAAAATTGACACTTCAAAGCTTAATATTTCGGAAATAGTTCGTCGTTCGGAAAAATGGTTTTCTCACACCTATAACATTTTTAAAAGACCTACCTAACGATACCCCACAACATGGGATAAATGAGAAAAAAATATTTGGTCTCTCTTAACACATAGGGAAGACACCCTAAAAAAAAATATTTTTAAAATTTTATTGTACGACTTTCTCGGCGTAATTCATATGTATACTCATACCGAATTACAGCTTTCTGGTATTAAGGGTTTCGGAGCAAAGCCGCGGTCAGACAGACAGACAGACAGACAGACAGACAGATGGACAGACGGACATGGCGAAACTATAAGGGTTCCGTTTTTTACTACGGAACCCTTAAAAGTAAATGGTTTTTAATCAAGGAAAAAAACTTTGAAGTTAATTGAACTCATCATTGTGTTATATTATACAATTTTATATGATATAAGAGTTTGTAGAAAGTCTTTCCAGTAGTAAAAAAAAAATATTCTGAAAATTACTGATGTCCATCTTGCATTTTTTTACGCTTCTTTTCTTAGTTAAAATCTGTTTAGATATTTCGGTGTTACATGTGAACATTCATACACCCGTGCAGAGGTTGGTGCAGTGGTCACGTCAACTGACTGAAGGGTATGGGGCCGGGGGTTCGATACCCGCTCAAGACAAAGGTATTATTTAGACGGATGTTTTTCGTGGGTATTTGTGTTAGGAGAAATAATGGGCGGCATTCAGTATGAAACATTTATTATTATTTATTACACATAGACTAAGGAGTCTATTATTTTTCTTTGTGACACCATAGTCAGGTAAATATATTTAATAATGAATAGAGATGAATAGAGTTATTACAGCATATTGTTTGTCATACTCGTTGTAACAGTAGCAGAATAAACAAAGGCCATTAATATTTCATCATTAAAAGTTCCATCCACGTCTATAATAATGAAACTTTTTAACTTTCTTTTATTTTGTTACACAAAGGACTACTATTATACAATATTTACCTTATGAAAAGTTAATACACCTCATGTAGTTGATCTTGTCTATTTAACATGAAAATTAAAATTATATATCATGGAAAAAAAAACTTTTTATCTACTATCCTAACGACCTACCCCGGTTTTGCACAGACACGAAGGCATTATGAATAAGGTTTTGGTTATTCGTAACTAATTTTAATTAATCTAGATAAAGTCAATGCTTTTCGGATTACTCATTTAATTATTTAATAATTTTAAGTATATGCATAAAGCATATTTTTTATTTTAACTTACACATTATTTCTTATGAGTTCATTAAATATCTTGTAATATTCTATAATTAACGGTTCTATATATCAAAGGAGAAAGTAGTTTCTATCAACAAGAAATGATTCAATATGTGATGATACTTTTCTTTTAAACATAAAAGAGATGATTGTATCTTGTCTTTAAAAGAATTTATATGCTGTTTCGGATTTATTTATTGACATTTTTAAGAGCTAGAATATTTAAATGTAGCTTGGTAACAAAACATCGAAATTTCTTCAATCGCGTTCAATTTAATATTTTATGTATCATATATAAAACTTCTATAAAAAAGTCTCCAATTACAATTACAAGTAAAAACCCGAGTCAAAATATAATCGGAAGGATTTGGCAAAGAAACAGATAGACAGATATACATAATAGAATACATTATATTAATGACTAGCTGTGCCCGCGACTTCGTTCGCGTGGATTTCATAATGCTTGGCATGTCTCCTGCAAAGCAAAACTGTAGTCTGCGGTGCCTCTCAGGAAAGGAGATTTTTACTTTGGATTTGGGAACTTTCTGGTTGTATTTATAATCAGACACTAACTCAGATACGGAATTCCTCCACGGTTTTCACTATAAATATTGAGGAATAATGTTTTGTGCTAGTCTTTAAAATTTCGACTGTAAAACAATATGTTCTCGCTAAGGTTTTCCTTGTATTATGTATGGGTGACTTTTTTTAACTGGCCTTGATAGAGCTAAATCCGGAACTATAAGAAATCGCGAAATATAAATACTTAAAGGAATCTCGTGCCCGATTTTGATAAATCTAAAACTGCATCATAAGTTTTTTTGATTTAATGATTCTTCTAGCCAGGAATAGAACCCACTAATTTTGGAAAAAAAAACACATTCTGTAATATTGCACCACCTTATAGAGTCACTTTTAAGGATTAACTTTTGGGAAAATAACATTAAATCTATTCATTAATTAGAAGTTAAGTAATTGATGATACACAAACAGGATCAAATATGTGGGTTAAATCATGGGTCTCGGTAAGTTTAGAAAAAAGTCTGCATTACTTCAAACGATTTGTTTATAGGTTGCATCAAAATGCTAGTCACCTACTAAAGTAAGGAAGAGTGTGAACAATACAATCTAAAATATATAAAATGAATAACGCACAGTAACTTCTTTTATGTTTGTCTATATTTTCTATGTGAGCTATACAAAGTTGATAGAATATGACGTTTGTTTTGGTTGGCTTAGATAATTCAATGAATCAATTTATTGAAAATCTACATTTCACTGGACTCGGCTATTGTACTCACCCGCTATTAGCGTTAAAACATCCTGTTTTATTTTAAAATTTCACTTTTAGGTAGGATCGTTTTTTTTTAATTAATTAATGTAGGAATTTTATAGAATCTTGTAAAAAAATTAGCCTTTTCTTTTTGTTGCGGTTAACCGTATACTATTACTTCTCCGAAGTTGATCCTGACAATATGAGATATAAGATATGTGACAGAATGAGATGGTGCAATAATACAGAATGTTTATTTTTTTCAAAATCAATTAATTCATTTCTGTCTAGGAAAAAATATTTTTCAAAAAACTAATGATGCAGTTTAATTTTTATCAAAATGGGCTCTCTTACTTATTTTTCGCTATTCCTTATAGTTTCGGATTTGGTCTATCATATCCAGTAAAAAAAAACACCCAGTAAATGGGTACATATATTTTAAATTATTATATTTATATAATACATACCTTCCCTGTTTGAATCAGATATTCTTCACTATTTCATTAGTTTCAATTTTGTTTACACGTAACGCTTTTTTAATTTATTAATTTAAAATGATCTAAAATAAAAGTAGCCTAAGTTAAGGAGTAACTTAGGCTACTTTTATTTTTATTTAACATTGGCTTTCTGCTAGTGAAGGTTTCGTCAAAATCGGTCCAGACGTTTCAGATATTAGCCGGAACAAACTGACTGACAGATAGAGAGACAAATATTTTAAAAATGGTTTTTTTGATGTAAGTACCGTATAGTATATTCAAGCATTTTGTGAAAAGCACAAAATAATGTTTGACGTGACCCCTTAAATTGACATACATTTTTTAATGGGCACAAACGCAGATACAAACAGACAAACAGATAAGAATTCTAAAAATCATTGTTTTGGGTTCTATTGCGTCGGTAAAGGCCCCCAATAATATTTTTTTCATATTTCTTCCATGTAAGAATTTTTTTACTTCCGTTAGAATTTTTTTATATGTATAGATCAAAAAATATCTAAAATAGAAGTAAGCCTAACTGCCTAAGTCACTCCTAATAACATTTGATAACTGCTCACAGTTAAAGTAAAAGTACCATCAAAATCGGTTCAGCCGTTTCAGAGATTGGTCGGAACAAACAGATAGGCGGACAGACCGACGGACAAAAAATTTAAAAATGTATTTTTTGATTTTTTAAATCGGATAAGCCGTTTCTGAGATTAGAGTGCACAAACGCACAGATAAACAGACAAACAGATAAGAATTCTAAAAATCATTGTTTTGGGTTCTATTGCGTTGGTAAAGGCCCCCAGTAATATTTTTTTTCATATACCTTCCATGTACAGACATCGACCCGCTAGAATTTTATTATTAGTATAGATATAGATATAGATTTATAGACTATATATAGAGAAGTTTGATTGTTTAAATGCGTTAATCTTAAGAAATCCAGACCAAATTGTAAATTTATTAGATAGCCAGCGATCTAATTACGGTTAGGTACCGCTATCGCACTGCGATAAATTTTGTCAGTTGATTTCTATTTTTACACTAAAACGAAACAAATCGACTATCTCAATGTATCGCGTTGCGCTAGCGTTAAATCCGCATAATAAGCCTCCTCGTAATTAGCCTGCTGTTCAGTGTATGGTTGTTATTGTTTTTAAGAAAAGTACATATATAATTACAATAGTACGGCTCATGTTATAATTGAAATCGCAAGTCACATCTTGTTATTCCTAAAATGTGTTCGTTATACGTATACATAGTAAAAGACAATAATAATTATAAGTAATTACTTTTTTGCTTGTGTGATAAGTAGCAGATTCGGATCTGCGTTTTGTTAAATGTTTATTGTATTACCAGAAATTGTCCGCAACAATTAATCTTTGCGTATCACATTCATAAGTCTTGGCGCAAATGGAAACTAATTAGTGAACTGCACTTTATCACGGAGCGAGCTCTAACAAATTTCTACCACGAATTTTATCAGAATAGCCTCGGAGATATGTGGCATTTACTCGCTTGAAAGAGAAGAGTTAATCGTGTTGTTTGGTGGCTTAGTGGCTAAGTTTCTGTGTATTTCCTAGAATGTACTAACACACTATTTTTGTATGTACCAGTCTTAGATCATAAAAGGTATCATTGTATCAACATGTACATCTACTTTATTCTTCGTATGATGATAATGGAATTAGAGGACCTTTGTTAAAATGGTGTCAAAACCATTTAAAAGATAGAGCATACAGTGTTAAAATCGGTGAATCGCTTAGTGATGAAATATACGTCTCACACGGAACGGCACAAGGATCGGTACTAGGACCATTGCACTACATAACGTACGTCAATGATTTAGAAAATGCTATTAAAAGTTGTGAAATGTATCAGTTTGCAGACGACACATGTCTCCTGTCAGCGCACAATAACATAGACGAAGCATTAAAACAAATTCAATCAGATTTTGACATACTTGCGAAGTGGTCACATGATGTAGGTCTTGTAATTAATGTCACAAAGACAAATTCTATGTACATTAGTTCAAGTCACAACAGATATAATGGTATTTTAAAGATCATTGCCCATAGTCATACATGTTTACACAGAAATAGTAGTAATTATTGTAAATGTCCCTCATTAGATATGGTCCAAAACCAGCGATATCTTGGTTTAATTATTGATAACCGTCATAAATGGAAAGACCATATAAATAGTGTCTGTGATAAGTTACGAGCCCTTTTAGCAAAATTTAGTCTGTTACGTAATAAAATTCCATATTCAATTTTATTGATGATGTATAAAACTCTTGGCGAATCTATAATTTCATACGGACTCAGCAGCTATGGTTTAACAGGGAGAACACATATTAATCAAATTTATCAACTGCAGCTAAGATTGTTAAAAACAATTGTACCAAAAAAAATTAAAGAATTATATAAAAATAATTATCACAACTTATTTATTTATTGCAAGGTAATGCCAGTTAATATTAAAATTGAGTTCATGCTACTAACAGATCAATATTTTAATTTTAATGTAAATCAAACAATAAATACTAATAATTATAACATGCAATTAAGAAATGTCAGTAATCAAAAATTAAATATTCCTAAATACAATAATAACTACGGCAAGCGAGTGTTGGAATACGTTATTCCTACTCTAATTAATAAAATCCCTAATGATATAAAAAAACAATTAAACACAAAAAAATTTAAAAAAAAATTAAAAAAATTCTATTTGGAACATGCTGTATAGTGTAGCTATTCAAATTATAAATTCCTGGAACTAGTTCAGTGCGCGGGCGTCGACCATTATTACAAAGCTATTATTTTAGTTCTACCCTCAATTTTGTATTTCTGTTACACTTATTATTTTTACTCATACTCATTGTTAATTCGTTATCATTGTAATATGTTGTTATCTTCGTTTGAATCCGCGGTGCGCAGGAAAACCGACTGTGGTTTTTGTTGTACCGTTTTGTGTATTATTAATGTATTGTTCTTTTGGTTTATAAATAAAAAAAAAAAATATATATATAATTATTATATAATCTGAAAAGGTAATATTTAACATTGGAGTGTTAATTGTCATTTTGTACGGGTTCCGTACCCAAATATTACTAACAAAGCTCTAGGTATCTGCCGTCTATTTGCCTGTTGGTTTGTCGTTTAATCGTATAGTAGTATCTTTTGAATAAGTGTTTTAATACAGGCTATTGTAAAATATAGCGAAAACGGCAAGGAGCCCTGTGAGCGTTAATCTGAACTTCATTGTACCAGTTTTTTTAACATTGAGTAGCACCGAATTGTTTTGACGTTAACCGTGCCTGTCCCGGCTATTAACAAGTTACGGCCGCGTCACATTCAGTAAGTGCAAACGAGTGTTATAAAAAACAGTTACTTACATTTGTTTTAAATAACATTACTGAGATAACCTTAAATTTTCACTGTAATTTACTCACTAAGATATACATATTAAACACTTAGTATATAGAAGTAGACTATATGAAAAGACTGTAGTGTGTGTATATTAGAAAAGGCAAATGTCAAATGTTTTGAAATGTTTTACCTAACAACCGCTTTTCCGGGATTATTTGTTGCTTAAAATAATGGATAAAAATATCCGTCCGAAATTGCGACGGCTTCAACATAAACCCAACAATCGCGATTGATGTATTGACGTTAACATAATCCCCAGGCAAGTCACGAAAAAACCATTTGAAGTTGAGTCCCAAAAAGGCAGTCATTTTGTTTTGTTACATCTATTATATTTGTTTGCCTTTGTGCACATGTTTCCGAAATAATGAATAATATATATACTTTTACTACCTTTTACTCGCGACTTCATCTACGTAAAACAATTTATGAAAACACTTTATCTATAGATTAAATTAAATTTGATAGACGCAATTTAAAAACTGGTCAAATTGCCATCTATTTATCACTAATGTTAACTCTTTAAAAAAGCACTGTTACTGTACACTTAACCATTTCCAGCCATTATACGACTTAAAAAAAATTCGCAGGGTCTGTTCAAAACGTTTATTTCTGTGTATATATTTTTTTCTACAATTTCTCAAAAACGAATGAAACAATCTGGATTGTGGAAGTTGTGCATGTTGTTGTGATTATTAAAGCTAATTTAATTTCCTATAAGAAAATACTTTTAGAAGGGTTTTAAATTATTACGTTCGATTTCCGAGCCGTGGAGTGTTTCTGTAAATCTTTCAAGGTAGTTTTTATTAACTTGAATATCGGTGACATGGTTCCCTTCAATTAAATTCTCTAATTCGTGGTTTCAAGTTCCACCCAAATGACCCATCTGAATGAATCATTCCGTATAGATAAAATAGATTTATACGAGCTCTAAAGGGTTTAAAAGAGGTAATTCATTGTAAGAAGAAAAGTATCATTTCACAAAATACTACTTTCGTTTGAATGTGCACACATACCCTAAGTTTGCATAACGTTAAAAGTTTGAAATGACATAAAAAACTTTAAGGTCTTTTTTCCTATCCACATCTAAAACAGAATTACTATGAATGCCTTAACATGTTAACTTGAAGATTTTATAATTTTTATCAATTTGTAATCTAATTTAGAATCATTACATACTAAGTATGTTTAAATGTTTTCCATTATTGAGCCTTCATATCATTATTTGCTATCGTTTGGTAGTTTAATACAAGTATGTCTTTTACTGATGTATTGCACCATGTCCCTATTATCTCAGTCATAATAATTTGTTAGATGTGGGTATAATAATAAGAAATAAGTATAAAAAACAATATAAAAATAATATCACACGTTATTTTTATATTTTCGAAAACTAGAAAAAATATAATTTCATAGCGTAAATATTTAACTGCCTTTTAATTAAATTTTAATTTAATTCAATACATCCTGAGCATCATCAAACATTCAACGAAGTTCAAATTTCAACAAGTGTAAAAGTTTTGTTTAAAATTGGAAATTGTTTTGCTTTACATAAAATTCATTTAAACAGTAAGTTAATAAAGGAAAATATTTATCATCCATACAGATAAATAAAATTGTAGTGTCTGGTTGTAATTTGAAATTAACAGCTTCTCACGAAATGGATATAAAAGTATATAGGATACCTACTTACATCAAAAGTTAATTTTAAAATGTTTTGTACGTCTGTGTGTCTGTCCGTCTGTTTGTTCCGGCTAATCTCTGAAACGGCTGCTCCGATTTTGACGAGATTTTGGCTCGCAGATAGCTTATATCATAAGGAGTAATTTAGGTTCTTTTTTTTAGAAATTTTATTTATTTTACTTTTCGCATAGAAAGTCGCGGCCACCAGCTAGTTTTAAAGAAATTTACTAAATTGTTTTTGTGATTTGTTATAAAACCGTAATTATATTACGTTGTATAGTAAATAGTCTATAACTTAATGACTGAGGTACCACCAACTGGCATATTAACAGTTGATTATTCTATGCAACTATCCCTAAAATTATGTTTCGACTTGAAGGGCAAATAAAATAGTTTTAAATTTTTATTCCATTAAAATCTTTATATTTACATACATCTATACAGTTTAGAATTTTCCTACTTATATACGGTACAAAAGAGTTCACAAATACACTTACCCCCAGTGGTACGCAAAGTTGCACAAAAATATCCACGTAGTAATCTCTTGACTAAGGCAAATAAATCAGTAAAAAAGTAAACAAATAGAAATTGTCCAAATGATGCTATTAATTTATTATTCCTGCGATAAAAGAGACGCAAGTTTGATATGTTTCTTTAAGTGGAACGTAGGAAGAACCAATTGAGAACCCCTGCACTATAGTGTTGCATCAATAATAAATGATAAGACCGTTTAATTAATCAGCGATATAGGATTAGATAAGAGCTTTCGATCGTAACTATTGTAGCAAATTTCAATAACTGACAGATATCGTTATCGTATTATATTATACCGAATAAATTACATTTTGTATTGTATAATTTGCATGGCTACAGAATTCAAGCAACTATTTGATCTGATGCGAACTACTTTGCATTGCTTTGGTTATAATGATTGTATAGTGCATATAGAATGATTCATTCAGATTGGTCAGTAGGGTGAAATCTATCACCGTCCACCGACATGCTGACCCATCTGAATAAATCACTCTGTATTTTTTAGTTTGTACTTCATTAGCGTAGACACTTTGTCCTCCTATTTCTCGCCCTTCGCGTTTTAATTTCGCGACACAAATGGCCTTTCTCCAAAGTTTAATCTGTCTCTAAAATTCATCAAAATTGCTTCAGTTTGGTCACTAAAACGAAACCAATAAACAGAAAGAGTTGTATTTATATTTATAACATTAGTATGGAATTTTTTTTATGTAAATTTATATACAATTGTGACCAACTTCCATTAAACCTTCCATCCTTGTTAAAATATGTACTCTTTCCAGCGAGTCGTTTGTATAGGTCTCTTTTCCAACTCGATTGATTTTCATTCGATTTCGATTAAATTTTTATCAGACTACGCTACTTTTATTTAGGTATCAATACTTAAGTATAAAACAAGAAACATATAGAGACAAAAACACGTTCAGTTAACAGTACCTACTTCCGCATTTTTAAAAGTTGCTCGAAAATACAAAGTTGAGCTTAAAGAGCGTAATAAATAAACAAACTTATTTCGTGAGAAAATCGAACACTCATTAGGGTTACTCAAAAATAAAGTTAAAGTTTTTTACACAAACATACCAACTAAAAAGGATAGGATGTACACCTACACTAAAATAAATTATACAACTAATTAAACCTAAATGTCTGGGTGAAGTTAATTTGAAGTTGAGTTGCTTATAAAATATTTGTAGTAACGAAAAAGAAATCAAAAAAATCTCCTTTGATAAAAATTGCAGGATATACTTTTTGTGTGATGATGTAAACCATTAAAGTAATTATATTTATGTATTATTTTATTCATACGTGTGTGTTTTATTTATAATTGAATTGTTCTGTATTCTACGTTATTAATAGTTTATATTTTTTTCACAGTGTATATAAAACACACGACTGTATCATATAACTCGTATTCAAGGCTATAAGGAACTTTGAGTTTATGTACTGACGTGTTTTAGGAGTGTATTAAGAAAGTTCGTGATCACATAAAAGAGCATTAGAGTTACGTAATCAAATTGAAGGGCATTGTTAGGTTGGAGGCTTTGAGCCGTGACTCGAGTCACGTGGGTCACAGCTGCCTCGGGAGCCGGATCACATAATAAATAACGTGTGATGTAGGTACGTTGTACTTAGCTTTTGCAATGTCACAGGGAAGCAAATTCTGTAAAAAGTTTTAGCGTCTATATTGAATTCCGAACTGCATGTTAAATTTAAGATATGTACATTGAAGTAATGCTGTTTATTACGTTTTATATTTTAATGCATTAATTTTTATATTGTAAATTTTATAAAGTACTATCATAATTGTTTTAGTAATTCACTTAATTGTTATATTTTGAAAACAAATTTTATTATAAAAATACATTACAGGATAAAATGCTAAAATTAGCTACATTATTAGAGTAGAGACATCGCTATTATTAAGAGTTTTTAAAATTAACAGTTTGAAAAAGAAAATACTAAAATAAATGCATTGTACACGTACATTTGAAAACACAAGTACGAACGTACGGGGCCTCGTTAGTAGTGACTCTCGTTTTAAAATAATACTTCTAACAACGTTCATAATGTTTTGTAAATTCAGTTTTCATTCACGATTAAGCATAAGTATTGTTAAAAATTATTTTAGCTATGAATAAATACGTACATCGCTGAATATTTGTTTATTATATATTTTTTTGAAGAATTTATTTAAAATTTGTAATAAATTCTTCATTTAGAAATCATAAAAAAAACGATTAAGATATTAAATGAAAATTATTATGACAAGTGACAACTAAAAGTCTTTTTATATCGTTTAGGCTCCATTTTAGATGATAAAACTCATTTATATATAATGTCTGAATATCTCTGGGGCATAGCACAGCTTGTAAATGATCCTTCTAATGATTTGCTAAATGTTATCCGAAAACGTATTTCGCGAAAACAGTCTGAAGACACTTTAATTGCAAAAGTTCAGAAACGGGAATGTAAGTGTAATGATGCGAATATAAGTGAGATAAAGTTACAAGAACCAATTAAAAAAGGGATCCTTTCACCGTGTAATCTTGAAAAATCGGGCTGTGCAGAAATAAAAGAAAATAAACTAGTTAAATCAAAGTGTATTCAAACAGGGTACCCACTTAGTAAATACCATGAAGCTGCTACACAGAGTCAACAACATTATACACGGGCTAATAAAACCACAAGTATTCAGCAAATAATTCATTTCAGTCGAAGTACGGAAGCTCTCTCTATAAACAAAAAGGATACATACACGGACCCCGTTAGAAATAAATTATGTAGAGATCATCGTGAAATACTTACGGTTCTTCAGAATTGGTCAAATGGTGAAGTAGAAACCAGCAATAATAATTTAGTTACACGCGTAAAGTTTACTATTACGAATATCATTAAATTCTTTAAAATACAAAAAATCCAGAATTATCCAGAGTACAATGGATCAGATAAATATGTTATGAAATTGTACCGAAAGGCTAGTTTTAATAAATTGCAGTAATTGAAGCTATGGAAACTTGTTAAAAGCTTAATGCATGTATTTCGTAAATAAAGTTGTTGGATTTATGTAAATGAAAGCAAATGGAAATGGGTAAAAATAAACAGCGAGTAATGGAACATTTCGCAGAATAAATATTAATATCGCATTCGTTTTAAAAAAATCTTGCTTTATAAAGTTTTGTGACGTTTAAGGTATATATAATATGTTGCATAAAAGCGGATATTGAGTATTTCTTCCAAAATTGTCTTAAATCTAATGCGGATAAAACCGTGGAGTACGTCTTGTACTTATATATATTTCGCTCTAGTTAAGTTAACTTTAATGTATTTAAATAGCATCGTTAATATTCTGTCAGTGTTTGAGAGAATTCTATTAATTGGGTGGTTTACGAGCCACAATGTTAGGGAGTTTGATAAGCCTGAATTAAAACTTATAGCCAGACAAGAGCGCAGACGAATGGCATCCTGAACAACAAGTAAGTTAACGATGGTCCACCGATTACATAAAAATAATGTTTTGCTGATCAATTATTGAATATGCATACTCTCAACATGCTTTTATAAATAACTTGTATAAACAAATATATTTTCGGAGTTTTCTTAAAAAAGTCGTGTTAATCGAATTTCAAAAGAAACTTTGGTTGTGCAGTAGAAAAATATCACGCTCTATTTACTTTTCTTTCATCTGCAATACCAAGAGTATTAACCTCGTATACACTTACACAATATTCTTTCTTTGATGAAAGAATTGAATAAAAATTCTTTTCACAAATCGATCGTTTTTGATTCAATGAATATACTGAAACTAAACAGTTTTGTGTCATAATTAAATTCGAAAATGTAAGTCTTTTTACATGTAATATAGATGGGGTACGTATATGTACGATCGATATTCAATTTCACTTGGGTTTCTGATGCCAAAACATTTCACAAGTTTAAACGATTTTCTGCTCAGTTTCCTGTCATGCACTGTCCACAAACCACACAATTGCAGGACATATGTACTCAGTATGTATGTTTTATAAGAAGTAAAGAAAGTTATTGCTAAAATATGAGATTTAACTGAACGTATACAAGTACAATTTTTTATATAAGACTTCATAAGACGTATATTGTTAGAAATATTTATAAAATATGTAAATGCAAATATAATAAGTTTATTTTAATGTTTTGATTTATGGTTTTATGTAAATATTATCTGTCATGAACTACCTAGCATTTTTCCCGGTTATACCAGAGTCTATTTTCGATTTTAGTCCAGATATTGACGAGTTACTGATTTTGACACAGGCGACTGCCATCTGGCCTCTGCAACCTCTGAAGGCAAGCCAGTAACCACTTAGACTAGAATAATTTCTCTAATACGACTAACGATCATTGTCAGGTGATTGTGATAACAACCGGGACCGACAGCTTTACGTGCTCTCCGAGGCACGTAGGGGAGACCCACAAAGACAAACACCCAGACCTATGTAGGAACAAATATTCATACAAATATAAATATTTGTCCCGAGCGGGGATCGAACCCGCAACCCTCGGCGTCAGAGGTACATTCAGCACCACGTCTATGTAAATATTATGTGTATTTTTCAAAAATATTTTTGTATGTGTGTGTTTTGTTGATGCCATTTAACATTACATAGATTAAAAAAAACATAAATTTTTTTATGTAAATGGTATTTTTTTTAAATATTTCTGGTAAACCAGTATTGGATGAGGGGTATAGGCTTTCGGCTCTCTCACTTACCGAAAGAAACGTAGCTATAGTACCTTCTTTACGCCAAACTTTTGCGAGAGTGAGGTATTGCCATGGTAGAGCCAGCCCGTATACTAGCTGTAATCAATGTCCTATAGCTAAGTTCTGCCATTTTTTTAATTTTTAGTAATTTCGCGACTTTCGATTTTATCGCAAAACTTATTATAAAAGGGGATTGCTAAATATTAGCAACAGAGGAAATCCATTTGGAAACTTGTCGCTTTATACGTTTGTACGACTGAACTTATGAAATTCAGTTTTGAAGCTTTAAAATTAATTTTATCGGTAACAATGTTTCCGCGTTTCGTTTTATTGAATTTACATAACCTTTTATTGGGTCGTGATTCCATTGCATTATTCATTTTATATTTTACAGCAAAAGTACTGTAAAATATAAATTAATTTACCTATAAAATAATTGATTCTTTGCTTAAAAAATAACATATTGAATTTTACCTTTCAAGAGAAAACATTTGTGTTGTTGATCTTATATTTAAACTGTTATAAATTACATATAGAATTGCAGTTTAAATTACTTAATAATGTAATATAAAAATTCGGTATTAAGCTAATTTCATTATATTTCTAATATTAAATTGAAAATTTCATAAAACTTTTGACAATTTACTCATTAAGATCAGTACAAGGAGCCCCAACACAATACTTCTGATCTAAGTTGGTGAGGAGGTATGTATTCTGCTGATTCCAGATATCCATTATACGAGTATAACTTGACCAATCTTCAGAAATTATAGGTAAAAAAAAAAAACTTGATTACATCAACTTTCAAATAAAAGAAATTTAGGGAGCTACGATGCCACAGGTATATAGATACGTCACAAACATATAAAGTGGTATTATAGAGGCTTTTTGGGTCGGAGTTAAAAAATAATTTATTATAGATATTACGAAGACAGATACATAAAATTACGTAGAAATTTCGATGAAGATGAGAACACCTTATATCATGTTCCTTCATGTAACATTATGCAAATTGATTAGAAACTGTCTAAACTCGACTGTCGAGCACTCAGCAGACGGACAAGTGGACACGACGAAATTGTAAGGGTTCAGTTACTGTCAATGTAATCTTGAAATCTATCTGAATATTTATAACACTGTAACATCAGTGGGTACTTGGATTGTAGAATAATTTATCTACATTTATCTACAGCTACGTGACTTAAAGAGGTTCTATTTGTTTGTTTGTGAGTAATCATTGTACCTTCTGGTTTATATGGTATACTATTAGAGAAAAACAGAGGCTATAGTTTATATTTTTAATATTATATGTAATTACCAAGCAAACAAGGAGGATGTAAGGCGATCACGGTTGTTCATGAATATTTGCAGCACTAGAGGAGGTACAAATGCGTTGCCTACTTAAAAAGAAATAACAGAGGAAAGTTAAGAGGAATAAAGGAGGTAAGAGAAAGGATGGGGAAATCAGACTTTCAATTTTCTCACTAAACCTTTAACCAATCTTTAGTGAGAGTGTGATACGTACCCGTTGAGCTAAGCTGTGGGTCATAGCTAGACTCTACTAAAATATTATATAGTTATGTTCTATATTTGATACGATATAGTTAATTAAAACCAATCCTATACCTGCAAAGGCGAAGTCACGCGTAGAATAATTTATTTGACTATATAGAGGAGGAGTGAGTTCCAGACTCAGTAACATTGTTTCAGAAACAAAGTTTTGTTTGCTACTGAGTTAGTTTGATAACTTTTCTTGACACAATTCATAAAATAGATCTTGCGAGTTTTTTGAACTCGTCAGATGATATATCTACCTATCTATATATCTATTCAGTTCTCTTAGTAGATCTCTTTAGCTAAAACGTTGATATTGTATTTCTATAACGACATAGGGATCAATTAGAAATGACTTTTCTATATTTACACCCTTAACGGGTGCAAAGGTGTAAAAACGTTTGTAAAGTAAAACCAAGTCGGTATAAATTGTATATGTATACTAAAAATTTAGTAGTAGTTAGTAGTTTTATGAATTGTTTACAACAAATTCCAAAATATACGAAGGCGAATCCGCGAGAAACAGCTAGTTACTTTATAAAAGTACTAGGCAAGTTATAAAATCGCCTAATTCAAATGTATAAAACGTTTTTAAGAAAATATGACATGTTTAATACAATTATTTCAAAAACTTGATTTACTTTAGGGTTGAACAACTCGATTAATTACTGTTGCGACCTTTTTGTGTTCGTATTGATTTTCGGGAACTATGACATTTAAATGAGACTTGTAATGTATAGCGAATAGCTTTTTGAGCAAGTAAAATAAAGTTATTATCATGATGATTCGTACAAAACCGTTAAAATTTAAAAATGTATCCAGATATTTTAACGTCAGACGGGGGTGCCGAGGGAATCAATAAAACTAATCATAACGCAATATTATTTTCATCGTTAAGTTATACCTTTAAATAATTAACTTGCCCCGCTGTTTTTCCTACGATATGTGTGTAACCATATTGGCTATGGTTAATGAAGAATTAGATTATCACACTACGTTGTACAATCACTGTATGATACCGGGTGTAGAAATGTCAAAACAGGTGTCTGGAGACACCGACTGGAGAAACTGACATCTTTACGACTTTTTTTTTGAATTTAGGTCCAATCACATGTTCGTTAAAATATAAACAGTACAGAAATAAATGTCGCATACTCCATTATAGTTTAAACATTACTTCGCATTACTCAAGCTTCACGTGCTTGCCTACTGTTTGCTAAAAGGGTTGACGTTTAAGATTACTGCTCTGCTCCTATGAGGCGTAGCGTGTAATATGATCGATCCCATTCCTCAATAAAATAAAATTTATAAAAATAAAATGTCTTTGCAATAAAAAAAAATATCTTAAATAGTTTTTGTGTCGATAAGTGCGTTCATTTGAACTTTATATTTATACAAATAAACAAAAAGTCTTAAGATATTTATTAATATAGATATAGTGTGGATCGTCGTTAATGTCGAAACTTTTATAATTGCTCCAAGTTCGTTTGGAACAAATGTTCAGTTCAGTCAATTGTAAATAATTAGCTGAAATAATATTTTTGCAACGAGCCATATTGGGGCGAACGTTGAAATGGCTAGATTATTAAATGTTAAGATTAGTAAAGTGGCGAACATTACTACTATACTTATGCTAACATACTTTTTAAAGTGTTTAAAGTTATTCTTTAATGTTTGTTACATCATAATTCCGTCTGCGTAAAATTTATTAACCGATATTGAAAATCTTTTTTTCATTTTAAAAGGTATACTTTCAGATTGTTCCCGTAGACTTGCATCAAAATCGGTTCAGTATTTTAGTTTTCAAATCAAAATGACTGGAATTAGTATCTCATCCAAGTAAACGAAAGTGCCTATTTTGATTTTGAAGTCCATTTTTTTTAAACTATTATTTAATAAATCTCTATTTTATATATTAAAATAATTAAGTAGATTTATAGAACTATGTTAAATAATTTATCATTATTTCAACAAGCTTATATCGAGAACTTTGGAAGATACCGTGTACTTACTAAGTTATCATGTATTCTGTTTGTTCTAATTTATAATTAATGTACACACCTGCCTTAACAAGATCTTAATTACTTATTTCACTATTATAATGAAAATGTTTTTCGCATCTTTGTCATTAGAAAATCTGGGAATGATCAGAAAACAACGTTTTTTAAGTAAAATAACGACGCAAAAATTATTTGTTTTTCTTGTAGGATGATGAAATTTTGTTTATCTTGGTATGTTTACTGATGCTTAAATGTATATTATATTGTCTACAATTCATAATTATGTTTCAGATAAGTAAAAATATATATTTACCGTTTTCAGTAATTATTATTGTTATTAAATAAATATATTTCATTTTTATTTATAAAATTTAAAACGGGGTGCTATTTTACTACATATATATTTTTAAATGAAAATAGCAAGGAAATGGGTAGGAGCCACTAATTGATGTTAGGGGATCCTCGCCATCATTTAACATTAATAGCACTAGAGACTAGAGCTACAAATGCGTTACCAACAATTAATTTTGTCAGATAAAATAAATAATATAATTCCAATAACAATGCTATGTTCATTGAAAGGTAATCAAGATGCAGCCATTAAAATCGAATTTAGACAAAATTGCTTTTGGTATATACTGATATTTTAGTTTTTAAATCTCACATTTACAATTCATACTCGTACATGTTACTACTATTATTAATACAAAAGTTTGTGGGGGTGGATACATATATGCAAAAACAACTGAACAGATTTTGATGAAACTTAAGACTAATGTAAGTTATACATCAGAATATATGGCGTATATACTTTTTAGCTTTTTGCCACGCGGGCGAAACCGCGGGCTAAACAAAATCAGTTTAATGAATACTGTACTGTTTTGCGTTGTTATTTCTCAGTTAAATCATTGAATGTAATAATTTAATTTTTGGTCTAGTGGTAGTGTGTTTAGATAATATATTTGACCATGGATTGGCAAATTATTCGCACCTGTTGACCTATACCAAATAATTGTATACATTGTAATACTAAAACAATTGTTTTCTGTTTATAATTGATAGTATAATGAAAAGCAAAACCTGTTTCATTATGTTTTTGAAAACTTAACTTTCCTAGTTATTAATTTAACTTTTTATTAAAAAACACAATCTGTGTTATTTGTTTTGTCATGATTAAAATCGGCCCTAAAGGTTTGAGTATTTTTCCTTATAGTTTCAACGATTTGGCCATTAACGTCCACTTAAAAAAATAATTTTGTATAAATTTGAAGTGTTTATTTGGAACTGCAACTGAACCAATCAGTTATGAATAAATATTTTTGAATTAATTATCGTTTATTAATGATATCTGATTATGAAATATACCAAAACACTAGCGATCTAACCAAAAAGTCTACCTAAAAATTTATCCGTTACTTGTTGTTTGAAAATTGGCTAATAATTTCATTAAAACACTCTAGTTAATAACAACGCTATAACATATACAACTATTTTAATATAACATATAATATAATGCTGACGCTATGACTTCTAGAAGTGAAGTAGTAATTGTAAAAGTTATTTGAATTGGCTAGTAACAAAATTTAACGAGGGTGAACCCGCATGAAATAGTTCGTACAGAAAAATTTGGCAGAGAAAATTCGCTTAAAAGTTTATACTATATACCCTTATCATTTCGACGAAATTACCTGAAATTTGGTACAAGTTAACAAAAGGCACTTAATAATAGAGGCTAATTATAAGTTCTGTTAAAATAATTAAAATGAAATTCGAAGCATTGAGATTCAAAGAACCAAATCCAAATTAATTAACATAACTTGGGTATCGAAATGTTTCAAAATAAAAGAGAAACGAATACGTTTCGAACAATGATAAACAACGGGTTGAAAATGTTGGAATTCTTTGTTGGAAATGATATTTCCATTTGCTTTCCGTTAATATTTTAGCAAACCTCGTCTCCGAGTAATGTTTAATCTTAGAACGTTGCATGGATTCTTGGGTTGCAACGAAAAATTGTTTTAACGTATTTTATGAATATGATTTCAATTTATTTATGTTGGTTATTTTTACTTAAAACTTATTACAAATATTTTTGAATGCTAATAATTAAACCTGAAACACAAAACTTACCAATATCATCCCCTATTGAGGTACAATGGGGCTGTGAGATTTGTATGGAGAAATAGTATTTCTTTATCTTATTAACCTTAAACTTAGCGTAAATATTCCTTATCGTGGATAACTAAATACCTGTATCACCGAATTTCAAAATCATCCTTTATTCAGATGCTAAAGGCTATTAAATTTCAGAAGGATCTATATTTCGCTGGTTTGTGTATTTAGATTGTTTAAAATCAAATTACTACATGTTCATTTTTATCTTATTAAAAAAGTTTACATCAATGCTAAATAGATTTTTTTTAGTTTTCTAAACCGTGTTTATCAAATTCTAACTTTATGAGGGCGAAGCCCTAAGCAATTCTCAGTATGTTATACAAATTATATTTATATGTAGAGAGATTTAAAAAGCTTTTAGTTTTATGTTTATGCTTTTACCGTATTGTAACAAATATTTATTTATAAAACTAATCAAAAACTGAAAAGAGTTACAATGTATTTTTTATTTTTACTACATACTAATTGCGTCCTATTTTTAATCAACTTCGAAAAAGGAGGAGGTTCAATTGTTATGTTGTTCCATTAGGTAATATATATGTAGTTTACAACGCCTACCGTCATTTCACTTGTGGCAAAAAAGCCTGTGTTAATGTTGTATATTATCAGTTACCTTTATTAAAAAATATAATCAAAAAGTGTTGAGCCAAAACATCGTAAAAAAGTAATAAACACTATTTAATTTTTATTACAGATAGTTCTAAAATAGGAATTAAGAGTAAGAAACAAATTTAATTATTTTCTAAAAAAAAATATAAATCATATTGGGTCTTTTGTTTAAAATCATTAATTTGGTCTCCTGTACATAATCTTTGGTGAAGGAGTTGTATTCATACGAGGCCTCGCTTTTCTTTGTAATGTTAATTTATACGCCCGCGGGTATTTATGTAAAACCAGTCTTTTAACATATTTGGGATACAGTACGTACATAGGCTTATTGTAAAGGTTTTTAGTGAGATTCGTTGAAAGGGTTGTAACGATATAAAACAAATTAAAAATTTATTAAAACTCCAATAAATCAGAAGACTACAAAAAATTAATGAAGTGCTAGTCTTGCATTTTAATTAAATGTGGCATGAAATTAATATTTGAATTCATAATAAATGTTTGCTGTTGATGTAACTGTAATTATCGCTGGATTGTTAATTAAATTGCGGATTAGATCCCGTTCATCTGTGCGCTATTTTTAGGACCTTAATGAAATTTGTATAGCGCTAAGACTATAATAGGTATAATGGTTTATAAATTATACACTTAAATTAGGGATCGCGTTATTTGATTTTTCCGATTTATTGTATTGATTTATAGTTTTTTAAAGGGTTCTGGATAAACTCGAAAATAAAATAAACTTATTATATATAGCTCATAATATCTAAAAAAACATATTATAATTTTAAATAAAAATAAGATCATGTAATCTTTCTACAAAAATAATGTAAACATAAAATAAACCTCTTTTTTTACTAATTGTAGATATAATATACATCATAATCGTCGTCGACATTTTGTGCATCATCTTCTGGATATTTAATTCACTTCTAGAGAGTTGTCTCTCATAGCCGATTCCTCATCTGACACCAGTGCGTCTTCTATTTCTTGGTCTCTCAGTCATATTCTGTAATAATAATTGTCAAAATTTAAATTTAAAATAAAACTCTGATAATTCATTGTGACCATTTCAACGAGTATTATCACGAAACTTCTACTGTAAGTTGGTGAAGTGTTGTATATTCTGGTGATCTCAGATGTTCCTGCAGCATCAGGTCCAAAATTACGCAGTTATGTTATTTTAATATCATTTACAGTATAGTCAATTTCGAGTCGATTAGATTAGTAGAAGTTGATCTGGGGGCTAATTTCGGGAACACTACTTCTATCGTTAATTTTCAACGATCGCGATAGCATTTATAGCGATACGTTCAATTATAGATGCACTTAATTTCCGATCGTTATCGTTATCGTTTGAAGTGTAAGTTTTGTTATTGCGAATCCGTACATATTATTTTAATAAATAGGTTGATATTATTTATCTTGTTTTACAATATATTTCTTCAAGGAAAACATAATAATGTATATTTTGAGTAATTTAAAATATTCTCGATAAATATTCAATTTAAAATCATTTAAAAATATTTTTGTTATCAATAACACAAATGACAAACAATGCAAGAACTAAACGCATTTTTATTAGAACTATTCATTATTATCTGTAATAAACCAAGCGATTATATATAAATGTCGAAAAATTGAAATAAATCAATATTTTATTATGTGAAAAGTAAGTGTTAATATTAATTATAACGTTTTATGTTAAACTTTTTGTGTATCGCTAATCAAATTAAAGTAACAAAAAATAATATTTTTCGTCTTTCGTCTTATAAAGAATTTGTGTTTAGTGTTTAGTTTTTTATGACTAAAATAATTTCAGAACGATATCAAAAAACCAAAGAGGAACAATGAGGATGACGTAGAAAGCTCCGCTGTTCGCTAACTGATGCTTTTGTTAGAAATATTTAAACCCTAATCTAAAAGTTCTACAAAAAAATAGTTGGCATATTATTCATAACACTAGAAATAATAAAAATCACCTTATTATTTTAATGACGTCAAGTTATTATTATGTTTAGTAAGATATTGTAATGTTTTGGGTGTTATATGTACTCGTATATTAATATTTTGTTTTCTACAGCTCGTCGTGTAATTTCTGCAAATGATATGGTATGTCGACTGGAGTAAAGTAATATACAGTTATTGTTTCGTTATTTAAGTATATCTATTTATATATAAAAATCAAATTCCTAAGTATACGCGGATGAAGCTGCGGGAACTGCTAGTTATATATAAGATTACTTTTCTAATTACCATGAAATTGTAATAAAATTAGTAAAACTTTGTTGTATTTTTTTACATTACTCTAAATAAATTTAATTCAAAAAGTGTTGCTTGGTATTTGTCATATCATAATAGAAATATTGTAATTAGTAATTAAGAAGATTAAAATTATTTACAATAAAATGTGTGTTTAATAAAACACACATTTTTTGTCTACTAAATATAGTACACACCATGATTTTTCATTAAAATTAACATTATAGTAAACCTTATACTCTTTGCATTCATTTGAAAATTAAAAAGTAACTGCCATTGAATGACATTTATGAAAATGACATAACAAATGGTGGATGACAAAATGTTCTATAAGATAGCTACCGCTATCGCTACTACACTACGTCACCGAAATCGCACAATGCATTAGCCATAGCAATACATTTCAAGCCAAATGAAAGTATTATTTTTTAATTTTAATACATTATTTTATTTTTCCTAAAGAGATATGTTATTTTAATTGAATCAATTTTCTGCCCTTGAATGTCTCTTTGGTAAGCTATGTTCCCTTATCCAGGGTTTTATTGATATTGACTAACATTAAGACAACATTATCATATTATATAACATAATGTAAATCGCGAAACCGTCTCTGTTATGTTATCACAGTTACTTGTCAGCGAGGGATGTTCGTGTGTAAATGATAAACAGAGCCATTTGTCTGCGCTTAGGATTATCATATTCATACGTTTTCATAGCATGAAAGCGTTACTATTTGCAAATTAGATTTATTTCAAGTAGACGCGGTCCGTCCTAATATTCATAAATATAATAAAAATGTTTTTAACCAGTATTTTCTAATAGGGGTCAATTATATATTTTTACTGGAGAGTTTAATGTAAAAAAATCTGTTAGTGGTTCATATTCTCAAAAATAGTACAAATATCTCTACTTCTATCTCTATCTCTATAAGATAACGACTATGACGTATGACGTCTATGTGTTTTTCTGATCTGTAATAAGATGTATTATGAAGTTCCATTCAAACAAATTCAATAGCTATTGTTTAAAAGAGTAACAAACATTCGTATTTATATGTACGAGCGAAACAAAAAAGTAAATACTTTATTTATTTTATTACATAAATTTTTGTATTGAAAACATGGAATAGGATAAAAATGTCATTCGATTACAAATAGTGCCACTACGATAGTGACATTCCGCTTATAACTCAATCGAAGCGAACATTTATAAAGTGTCTTGGGTTTCATACACAAAATACCAATTCCCACAAGCGTGTCCCAGTTTACGAAATGTATCTGACTTTCATCAGGAACCAAGTGAACATGTATGTCCCCTAATACCGCCCGCAGTGATGTAGAACATTGTCTTTTTTTCTAAGCCGAAACAAAGTCTTTTTAAGTACATTTCTTTATTATTTTTAGAAGTGAGGAAAATTACTAACACGGAAAGTAATGAATATGTTTTTTATTTAAGTAAAAGTAAGACCAACATCAAGCGAATTGTCGTCGTCAGTACCCTCGAGGTAAGGCATCATTAAAATTAATTTACCCGTACAAACGGTAGAGATATCGTATATCATACACATACATATATATAAAACAATCCGCCGAATTTAAAACCTTTACCTTTTTGAAAGTCAGTCAAAATAATTAAAGATAAATACATTTTTGTGAGCTATAAAGAGAGTCATTAGCTAAAGCCAAAATTATTCAAATAAAAGATAATATAAATGGAAAAACGCTTTTATGTTGTAACAAATTATCGCGCTATTACGATATTCAATCAACTTAATGAAAAAGTGTCATATTTTTGTAATTTATCTCGGATAGGCATTCATTTTGTACTAGTAAGGGTGGAACAGGCTCTTGGGACCGTCTTTATAGATATACGAATTGATATCGAAGTATTACAGCTACTTATCTATTGATCTGCTTTTCTATTGAAGCGCTAAAAGATAGCTTTATTGCGTTTGCTCTATTAAATAGTCGATAGTTTTAATGGCAATAGCCATATCTTTAATAATATTATAAAGTTGGATAGTTTATTTTTTTGTTTTTTAGGTTGAACTCTGGAACCACTGGTTTGAATTTGGATGGGTTTTTTTGTTGGATAGTCCATTTATCGAGGAGGGCAGAGCATCAATGAGAAATGTTGCAAAAACGGATAATTTCTTTTGATTATTTATTGATTGAAGTATCGAATATGTTTTAGTAGGTCTTTTACTCAAATTATCGCGGGGAAACGGTTTGCGGCTTATAGCGACTTCGTGTGGGTAGAGATTTTCATTCCCTATTTTATTTCCTTACGTTTTACATTTATGACACTTAGTAGTCTATGTCCTACTCTTTAGTGTGTGTTGGTAGCTTTATATCAGAATCCATCAACATTTGATTTGCAGTTAGGTGTGAAAATAGAATAAACAAACAGCGATAGGGTCACATTATATTAATTAGTTGTTTATTTTTCGCAGTGTATGGTTTTTTAATGTTTGTTACATCAGTAGGTACTACTTTTCTAAATTAACTCTAATTTTTTTTATACTTTTAGGTTAATCCTAAAATTTATTATATATTTTCAATATTATATATTTTAAACAAAAGACAATAGAAAAATAGCAAAGATTCAGCTTAGCGTTTTTTACAATTGTTTTACATTTTTCATTTTTATTATTTGCGGCTTGTAAATAAATTGTATTATAGCTGTGGGTCAGCTAATGACGGCTTGTCAAGCCACTAACGAGCTTATCAATCATCTTGACGTGTACAGCGTGTGTTCACATACCTTTATTAAAACACCTGGATTTATTCGTACTAAGCTAAAGGTTAAACAAACAAAAAACTCGACAGCAACATTTTTATTATTTACCCATGTGGTCTAAGAAAGTAATGTTTATTAGTTGATATAAGTGTATTTCTTTAACATAATTCGCAGCGTAAAAAATTGGCATAATATTGTACCAGCTTAATCAGAAATATATTATTTTATGCTTTTTAGTTTACTTGTTTCGTTTTCGAAGTCGTTTACTTATTTTTTTAAGTTTTTATTTAACACTTTTAAGTATCATATATAAGTAAGGAACAGTTTGTGATTTACCTAAGTTACAATAATCTACTGTCAACTCCTTGTAACAACTAACAACATATTGCTTTTCTTAATGCAGCGCTGTTGATTATTGAGCAGTTCTAGTGGTGTTGCGCGTTTAGTATTACCTTTTACAATTCCTAAGCAATAATATTAAAGTAATCGAATCGCAACCCCGGAAATAGTATATAAGTCTTCGTCATCAGTTCCAATGCATAAGTTACTATCAAAAACATCTAAAGCGGCATGGGTGTACCAATAATGTTTGAAGAGTTCCTTCGATTTATCCAGGATCAAATCATCATATTCTGTACTGATGACAATGAGACCAATTTGAAAGTATATATACGCTTTTAAAGATAAAAAAAATCTAAATCGGTGTACAATCGGCGAAGAAATCGGTAGACAGAAAAAAAAATGAAATACAGCTTAACCGAATATCCCCCGTTTTTCGAAGTCGATTAAACAAGTAATTTCTTGAGAGATATTATTTTGAATATAATCTTAAAGTATCTGTTTATTATTTTGTGATCACTCACACGCGGCGAAAATGAAATAAAATAAATATTTAAAATTTAAACTCTATATTAAAAGATAAAAATCTCGCTTTATCGCAATTTTTGATATTATGTTAGATTTTACATTACCTTAAATTAATGTATCTAGTGCTATTTGTTGCTCTAACATTTCACGTACGGAAGACTAAATAAATTTTTTCACATAGTCATAAAGAAGTAAGATAAACAAATGTGCGATGAAAATACAAAGTTTTTTTTAGCAAAACGTGTAAAAATGAGAAGGTCATTTGTTGCTAGGAAATATTGCGGTGCATCATTGCGGTGATACGATACGATATGATAAAATTGTAATTAAAAAAGGTTAAATAATATTTACAACCTTAAAGTTATTTGTGCGAAGATTTGGCGGGTAATTATTATTATATAGTTTATCAGGTCGGGTTATTTTATTTGTTTGATAATATTGTTAATTTATCGTGTGTGAATGTCTTGAAAATATTTTTTGATTTATATTCTTGCTAATATTATAAACGTGAAAGTTTGAAATAATGTATGGATGTTTGGTACTTTTTCACTCAAAAACAACTAAATGGACTTTAATTAAACTTAACAATAATATGAACTAATACATCAAGAAAACTCATAGGCTTTAATTTATAAAGATATCGTGTGATTGTCCTAGTTGATAAGTGCCAATTAAGTACGATAAAATTCTACCACCTGCGAGTTATTCTAACGTGAGCTGCAAAAACAATTATATGTATAATTGTATATAATATATAATGGAAATGTTTATATTAAATAGTTCTACAATAAAGTCTGCAACGGCATATATCTATCTTTTACGTGTAGGCTATTATCGTCAAAAAAGTGAGCCTCAAAAAAAATGATTTATTTCTAACGCACATTTGGTAGTGATAAATTGATCCTTATATCAAAACAAGGATCTCTAAAAGTGACTCTGTTTGTCTTTTACGCCTTCACGACTAAATCGCAGAACCAATTTTGACGAATTTTAGTATGAAGAAGATAGATTTGGGAGAAGAAAATAAGCCACCCGAAGTGCTAATCCTGCGTAAACGAAGACGCGTACACCAGCTAGTGTATACCCTTCTGATCTAGATAACGTTCGTCAGTTGATGTATGTGTGTCTATTTCTGCAACATAAACGTCTGGCTAGATATTTACATAATATAAAGTATTACGAATCGTTTACTTAATTATCTATCTATATTTTCTTTAATTTTAATAATAATAATGCATTAGTAGGTTAAAAATCCTAGGTCAAATAGATTTTTTAGCGTTACTTTGATTTAACTTCTACTGAATTCTACATGGATTTCGTTTTGTTTCGGTCGGAATAGTGTCTAGGTGTACTGGCTAGGAATTATAGAAATTTTTCAAAAAACTTGTGATAGCTCCCAGGGTTCTTCGCTATTACTTATACTTTCGGATTTAACCTACTATGCCCAGTTAAAAAACTCACCTGTAGATATACAAATATAGAACTCGAAATAGTATCAGACATAACAATTTAACCATTCCCTGACCTTGAATTTAGCTAAAAACATACACACAGAGAGGAAGAAATACACAGAGAAAGATAGTAACAGTAATAATAATTCCCTACTGAATGTAATTAAAATGGAGTGAAATGATAGCAGTTTCTAACTAAAAATTCAGAAAATATAAAAGGAATTTTATTAGAAGAGTACTGTTATTAGAATGAAATTTTTGCTTTCATATAGGTTCAATTACTTTATCCAATCTTGTTTTACAGTTTTCTTTTCCATAAAAGTTTGTCTACGATGTTATTCAAAAATTATTTAAGAGTTTCATTTTGTATTTTTTAATCTAGATCGCCCAGTGGATAAAAAATAGTTTTTATTTATTTATGGTCAATCAATTTGCCAAGTGGCACCATGTTTTTTAAGTTTTCAAGTGCTAAAGAGTTTGATTTCGTCTGGTATTTGGCGATATATAGAAAACCACAAAGAAACCGACGTCCTACACGTGTCAGAAGAACTTTTTAAATTTACATATGTATATCCGCCAATCTGTGCTGAAGTTAAGTAAAAGATGTTTTTTCCAATTGTGGGATATTTAGAAGTTGTTGGTATTTCGTGTTTTAATTGTGTTAAACATACTACTAACGAATGGTGTTTTTAATATTTCGTTAATTTTTAAAGCATTATATTCTGGTATAATATTATATTAACTCATGGTCCAAAAAGAGGGGTGTTAT
This sequence comes from Hypolimnas misippus, assembly GCA_037950945.1. Classification (NCBI taxonomy): domain Eukaryota; kingdom Metazoa; phylum Arthropoda; class Insecta; order Lepidoptera; family Nymphalidae; genus Hypolimnas; species Hypolimnas misippus. The sequence goes on from JBBEEQ010000024.1 coordinate 8,805,049, forward strand.
ATGTTTAACGTGTGTATCTGTGTTTGTGTCTGTGGCATTGTAGTTCCCTAATCAATTTTGATGCGGTTTGAGAGCTCGTTTAATCGAGACGGTTCTTAGCTATAATAAGCTCTTTGAAGTTATATACTATACTGTAATTTCAATCATATTAAAAAAAAAAAACATAGTTGCGCACCCTTGATCTGATGCCGCAGTAGCATACATAGCTCTTCAACTTACAGCAGAATTATCGAGCTGGGGGCGTTGGGACACGTTGACCATTTCAATTAATATCTCAATAAATAGATTCATCTCAATAAAAAGATTAGCAGTTTTTATTTTCAATTGTACCTTGTTATCCAACTAGTTTGTTACTTGGACGTAATATTCTTATTCCTACTTGACAATTAAATCGCTCGAAATACTATTTCCTTATATCTGTCGCTTTGCGCAATTAATTGGAATAATCGATCTTATGATTGATTACGTTCGTGTATATTCGTATTACTTTTTTCGTTTCAGTTTCGATCTTCGACCACTAACTTGTAGTTTATCCTAGAATTTCGTTAAAGTTACTCCTTTTTAAATGTGTGTGTGTGTGGGTGTTTAAGTTCAAAATGAATATGGTTTTAAAATGTTAAAATTGTAGTTTAACACAGAATTATTTTTATTCAAACTTCAAATACGTCATTACAGTGAAAAAGTTAAAAACATATGTAAACTTTCGCATTCATAATATTAGATTCATTTAAAATTTTATAATTTAAAAAGTCAGATAACAAACAAAATATAAAGCTACGAAGTAATAGTTCAACATACGTTTTTATTGTGGCAGAGTATAGCCACAGCCAAAAGATATAGTAGTAGCAGGAAAGGGCAGCATCACACTTTGACACAAAAGCGATATGAAGTAGCTAAAAAAGCTGCGAGTCATTCGGTATATGAGAGACCCGAAAGCATAACTTCTCCTCTATTTCTTTCCTTACTTCCTACGAATATTTACTTCGTCTCTTATTCCTTTTTAGACTGTCAAATTATTTGTGGTATTTCCTCTGGTGCAAATATCGATGGAAGGCGAATAATAATTAACAAAATTATTGAGTCATACTCACTAATTTTATTTCCCTTTCTAACAGGAGATGGCGCTGATTGAATCCCATTAAAACCTGCGTTTACTTTACCGTAATCGAGTAGTTAGAAAGACTAGCACTCAGGTCATACGCCGGTTCATTGGCCTATTATTTTTTATAAAAAAACTTATATTAAAAAAAAAAAAACGTAAAACTGCGTACAAGAGTAAACGGTCCGCAAATTATGAATAATGGGGTTATTTGACGCTCTGTCCTCATATGTTATGGTAGCGATTCTTCGCCATACTCTAAGTAATTAACAGTCGAAGGGAAACGTTTTTGGGGGCTTACAAAAAAGGCTCTATTTGGTTGACAAAAGGAAATTAAACTTGACAAGTCAAATGGCTGATTAGTTTACTAATGGACGAACCCAATATACGTAATAGCTATAGACGATTGTTACTCGTAAGTCGAAAATATGTAATACGCGAAAAATGAGCTTTCTTTCTAATTTAACTAAGTGTAACGTTTTTTTTGTGAGTAGTTTTTGTGATACTTTCATGATTGGCCAATGAACAATTAAAAAAAAATAGTGTTGTAGTAGAATAAAGGTTTTCTTTTTAATTTTAAATCCCTTAAAAAGAAACTTAAGCTTTTAGAATCTGAATACATTCAACTCTTAAAGTTTTATCGACAGGGGAGGTTTTACGGTCTCGTATTTTTAATTTAGAAGTGTTCTTTCTTCTTCACTGTCATCTTTTAAAGTGAATAAGTTATTTGTTTTAAACTAGCTGTGTCAATACTTTTTGTTATGGTTATGTTATACAGAGACAAAGTTCTAAGAATACTATATTTGTTTTCTTTTTGTATGTTGAAGAACTTTGGCCTTGCAATGGAAATAAATTGTTTTATAAATAATTGAATCAAGCGAATAAATTATTAAAATAATAATGGATATAATTTTTTACATAATATTACATATATAATTTTAATAATACGTGACAATTATATTTGTAAGTTTTACTCTCGTAATTGTCACAAAACAACCCTGTAACCAGGTAACGATTACGTAGATAACCTTACATAACTATGTCTGTCTAATAAAGGTATTGACAGTAAATTCGTTCAGGAAATTATAAACAATTTATGTACCTAAATCTTTATGAAAGTTTGAAGGTGTAACTTATCAGTCTAATTCTCTTCTAAAAGTAATATTGTCTTATAAATCAGATATTCATACATTATTAAATGTGCTTTAGTTTAAAGTTGAATAATATTTTTTTAACTTTCCGCGCATTCGAGTTCACCTTTGGATTAACAAGTTTATGGGTTAACATCCATAATTTGAACGTATCGCTATCAAGTCAATCTCAATCGTTTAAAATTAATGATAGCGGTAGAGTCCCCGAAATCAGACCCCATGATATAAAATATCTACATCCAAATACGTTACAACATTGAAACGTGACAAAATGTATTATAAACAGTTATAAAAAAACTTTCGAACGACAAATAATTGTTTTACTTTTAATAGAAATTTCGTTATATGTAATCAATTTTATGATTGTTGGACGCACATTTTACACGTAGCTTTTATTGAACTTGCTGTTGTTGGATCGGGTGAAATTAAAACCACTTCCTCTTATCCTGTGGAGTTGAAATTTTACATGTTGGTTCAGGTCCAATGACAATATATATTTTTTGTAAGTATGAAGAGTTCTCACAGATGCGAAATATTGTATACGCATTTAATTATTATAACCCATTCTAAGGCAGCTGCATTTATTTTTGGTTTCCGACAAGGTGACACCTCGACAGTCAAAACACAGAATTATGCATCAATTTTTAATTATAATAGCCAGTTCTTAATATGCGAATGTGACATGGTTACTGCATTCAGGATTTCACCCGATGAGAAAACTCCTCAACAGTCAATAGCACAGACGCGAGAATGTACACATCTTAACACAAGGTGGACACAAGTAATTCTTAGTATAAATGATGTATTTTGGAGGAAATAAATTTGAACAGGAAAACCCTTCGAGGACGGCAGGCTACGTCATATAAAATTAAATAATGTAACAAAATAATCAATTTCATATACTTCAAAGGTTTATTGTCTTCTTTTCTTTTTGGAGCGTTTAAATAAAAGATTGTTTTTTTTTTAATGTTTTTAACTACAATTATATACAATTTAATACGTAAGTAATGGATGCTCTGGATTATGTAATGTCAACCTAACAAGTTTTGAGTATTCGCTGGTACTCATAGAGTTGGTCAATAGCAATTGATCCGCGCTGCATCTACGAATCGTCACGTTTCATGGCTTAGTTAAGGATTTTAATTAAAATTGTTCGCAGACTCTAAAGAATTATAAAATTACAGGACAAGTATAATATTAGTTAACACCAGAAAAATTAAATAATGAAATGATTTAATATGAACATAACTCAAGATAACTTCAAATTTACAAGTATATTTAATACATTGTTCGCGCATAATCTCATCAAGAATGTAAACGAGAAAATGAATTAGTAAAGTTTATAAAGTACATCTACTAAATTATTGAAGTTATATTATACCATATGAAATAAGCGTAGGAGTATCGGCCGGGTTTGCTGGTTATTGAGGTTATACGCATGCTTAATAAGAAAGTTACTGTGAATTAAACTTGTAGAGTTAATTAGTTTTTATGGAATCTCAACTTATAAAACTCGGTTCAAATTTTGAGAGTAATGTTTGAATGCCATAGAAAAAATAAGGCTAAGTGGAGTGATATGTCGAATTAGGTTCTAGCCCCGCAGACAACTAATGAGCTTAAACTACTCGCAGCCAACTTGCAGGTGAGGCGATGAAAGATGAATAATAAGTTATATATTTTTAAACGTTATTAATTTATTACGTGCTGACGCTGAATATATATTATATAATAATAATTTATTTTTACATCGTAAAATGTAGCTTATGATAAATTTATTCAATACTACCACTTAATATTATAAAGAGGAAAGATTTGTATTTTTGTATGTTTGTATTGAATAAACTCAAAAACTACTGTGCCGATTTCAAAACATTTTTCACCATTCAAAAGATACATTCACGAGTAATGTAGGCTATATCTAATGCTAGAAATAATACAATAAAAAAACATAAATTAAAGTTAAAAAGATATCAAGAACGTTGTCCACCCGCGCGAAGCCGGGACGGGCCGCTAGTTCAAAATAAAGACTAAAATGTTAAATCTTTTTACTTTTAAAGTCATTTATATTAAGGTTCATTAGAATCATTCTAAAGAGAAAAACTGCCTTGACTGGATGTGAAAATATTTATACAAAAAGGTTCTTTACGAATGAAGTAATGACTAACGAAATATTTAATAGAGATTCACAAAATGAAAAATGATAGCTAGATATGCCTTTTATTTAATAATGGAACTAATTGGATAATTATATTTAAACGTAGTTATTCAAATGAAAATACTTGAAGTAAAACGCCTGTAGTCTGCTCAGGTAGAACAAATTTTTTTACTTCGTTTATTTTTAAGATAAATTGAAATAAACCACGTGAGTCATGACAGGTCAATTAAGGGAAGCACGCGAGGCGATATAATAACCTTTATTTTAATCCACACTAATACATTATGTACTAGCTGTGCTCCGCGGTTACACCCTCGTTAATTTAAGGAAAGGTTATATTTATATACTGTATACCTTTCTTGTTTGAATCGAATATTGTTCAATATTTAATTGGCTAAAATTTTGTTTTCGCACGTTTTTATTTATTTTTTAATTTTTTAATAGAAATAAATATATTTTTCTAATAAAAGTTATCCCTTATAAGATTAGCTATCTGTGAGTGAAGGTCCCGTCAAAATCGGTTCAGTCGTTTCAGAGATTAACCGGAACAAATAGATTGACAGACAGGCAGATAGACACACAAAAATTTTAAATATTTTTTTTACACATACCTGTCTCTCAGTTATAAATTCTTTTGTATGAATAAAAATATGTTTGGATTCTCATGAAATGTATTCACGGAGAATAAACAAGATAGATAAAGTGAACCCGTAGACAAAACAGATGTTACAAACAGGTGGGTTATCTAACCAGTATTGTATATGCTAAAACACAGGGAAAGGTCGGAATACGCGTAAGATATCAAACCATACCCTCGTATGCTACTATTGTCTACTATGTACACTAGGATGTCTTTGTTACCCAAAAAATAAAATGTAATTTTTTACGGATTCTGGATGCTCGCGTGTCTTAGCGATATAATTACCAATACCAAATTTAATTAAGATTGAATAATTCATTGTTAATTTCAATTATTTAACTGCAAGAAAAAGAAAATTGCATTTGATAATCGGAAAAATACATGAGCTGTTACAAAACATGTCAGTCTTACGTATTTCAGTAGTTAAATAAGCTACCACCACTAAGTATTCTTCCATCTTCATTAAATTTGAAGTAAATATCTTTTGTGTCAGCAAGACTCGGGGGAAAATGAAAATCAAACTTGTGGAAAAATGTTACACCCTCGTGTACACTGCTATTCGTTTCTACCGTAAATTCATTAAACTAATTCTAATAAAATTGTTTTGCAATTTCAGTGTGTGATTTTTTTCTATACCATTTAATTTAACTTAGTGTCAAAAAATCACATCAAAGACGCTTTTTTTAGTAAACGTCTATCGTTTTTGTAAAAGTTTGATAGAATAGCAAACATTTGTATTATAATATTAATAAATAATATTTTTGATAAGTCAAAACAAATTCTAATAAAAATCTTTTGTAATTTCAGTGTGTGAACTTGTAAATTCACTATACAATTCAATTTAACTGAGTGTCAAAAATTCACATCAAAGACGCTTTTTTATTCAACGTTTTTAGTGAATAGTTTGATAGAATGTTTGCTACATTTGTATTGTAATATTAATAAACAAATTTTTGATACAGGTTTTGCAAAATTAAACAAATATTTTGTAATTTTTAGGTTTACGTACCGTACCTGAGGGTTGCCAGCGGGACCCTATTACTAAGCCTCCGCTGTTCGTCCGTCCGTTTGTCTGTCAGCGGTTTGTATATCACGAATCGTAAGTCGCGAATTACATTTGTAAGTTTTATTCTCGAGAGCGATATAAAACAACACTGTTACCTAGCAACAGGAAAGTACTATTTACGAAATCTGACAAAAATAGGAAAATTCTTTCAGTAAATCAATGAGAAATAATTTATGTAAATCTTCATGAAAGTCGGAGAGCAAGACTTATAAGTAGTTATAAGTCTAATAGGTAGAGTTGAAATTTTCACTGAGTGTGGTATTTCTATTGTCGCTACAACACGAAATAATATAAAACGGTCTAGTGCGAGTTGGACTACGGCGTAGAAAATTTACATAACATAATTTTATTGTCATTATGCAAAGAAGATATTGTGTAATAGTTCCTTTCACTAATCCCCCGATATAGCATTTGAGGAATATTTTTTATTGTTATTAGTTTTGTTGTTGTATAGATTTTACAAAATATTTTTAAAAAGTATCCATGATTTATCTTTAATTTATGACACATTGACACAAAATATTATTTTTGTTGTAACTCACCATAAAAAACTTCCACATTAAAATGAGGCTATCGTTATTGATTTAATTTCAATAGTTATTATAATTTATGGTTTTATACATAAAATGATAATATTTTTGTAACTTTTCATATAAAATAAATTGCTTAAACGAAATACGTACGCAGCGTACAAGGTTCCTCACATAAAGACGTCGTCAGTTATTAAAGACCATTTATATTAAATATTCGATATTAAAACTGAAAATACTCTAATATACATTTTCTAGACGACGTTCCGTGATGATTGACTTATTTATATGTCGACAAGTTAAAATGTAGTAGGAATGATTTAAACATTCGCTTAGCCACAGGATCGTTTTAAATCGTTTCCATATTTTTGACTCATATACAAACAAATCTGTCAATAGTTAAATAAATTAAACACCGACGTCATGAAGAAAGGTTATATATAAATATTTTTTTATGTGTTTTGTGTATACTAGCTGATGTTGCAGCGCACCGGGTTCAATTGTTAATGTTAACAATTTGGCGAAACATATTTATCGTATAAATTATCAAAATAAGTCCAGCTTTTTAGTTTAGTGATATACGAGTATACACGAAGAAAGAAATGTATACACCTACATATTATATAAAGATATTATATTATATCTTCGTCAAAAGCCAAGGCTCTAGTTTGTGGTGCCTCTCCAGAAAGAAGCTTTTTATTTTGGATTTGGAACTTTCTGGTTGTATTTATCAGCAGACACTATTTAATTCTATAACTATTTAATTCTAATAGTTGCTCATCTTTAACAATGTCATGTTGTTATCGCCTATAATTAAGATACCACTTATACTTATTGTATATTCATGTGTTTGTAATGTTACAGTGTGTATTTTGTTGGTGATCTAATAAATAAATAAATAAAATAAATAAATTCGGGTAGGGAGTTCCTCTGCGGTTTTCATAATAAACGTAGAAGAAGAGTGCTTTGTGCCAGTCTTTGAAATTTCGACGGTGATTTTCCTTCGAGGTTCTTTTATTATATACCGGGTGAATTTTTAAACTGGGCCTGGTCTGTCCCAAATCAGAAACTATAAGGAATCACGAAAATTACTAAAACGGAGTCTCGACGCCGATTAAAATTACAATCAGACACTTCAAATTTATTTATTTGTATAGATTAAAATATCGTAGTATCCGACATATATACAAGGATTATTTAAAAATAAAATCGACATTAACGCGAGTGAAACCGCGATTAAAAGTTAGTACGAGTTAAAAAGCGTAGCGCTTCAACAAATGACTGTAAAAGCTTTTCGATAAATAAAATTGTATTCAAAATTGTACATTTCAACAGGGAATGACTGTTCGATTGAAGTATATTTTTAAGTGAATTGACTACCGCAACAAATTGTGACATGAAAGACATCTTGAAATCGTGTGCCTTGGGTTTGAAGAAGTTGCACTATTAAAGCTTAGTTTAGGGCTTCCTTAAGAGAGGGCGTTAGGTGTATATTTCTTAGTTAGTGAATAGAGATATAGATGTCGTTAGAGATAATTTGTTGCGAATAAATGAAATGTTAAAAAAATGAATTTATTTTTATATGAAGTAAAGTATTATAATATTACAGAAAGAAAAAAGTAGACCGCGCAAGGTGCGATACAATATAGAAATATTACATTTACTAGTATCTGATTTTTTTAAAATAAAACAATGCCTTAGTGAAAAAATATCCGTTGAGCATATCATCGTCCTGGCGAGTTAGACATATTATTTCAAGTTGTGGTCATCTTGCTAACGGTGAGTATTTGCACAGACACAATCAGGTAACTAGGATACTCCAAACAACTTGCTTTTATTTACGATCTCTTAGACTTTGAGGCCCTCCTATAGGTATAATCTCACGCCGGTTCTCGAAAATGGCCGTACTTTGCGCTATTAGGTCCGGGTTGTTATCACTGACAGGTTTATTCCAGCGAATAAACATGATATAGTGATAGTAGACCGGTCAGCGCGCAGAGCAATAATTGTTGACATTACTGTTCCACATGACGATAATCTCCTGAAGGCTGAAAAGAAAAAAAAAGTAAATATTTAGATCTTGCCCACGAGATTACATCCATGTGGAGTGTGGACTCAATAATTATAATTCCTGTTGTCGTCTCGGTTAACGGCCTATTAGAGAAGAAGATTTCGATCAACATCTTCAGAAACTTTCGCTTTGTTGTTGAATCAGGTGTTGAATACAGAAGGCAGTATTGCTCGAGACTGCATGTATAGTGAGGAGGTTAGTCCGCCTGGAGCCCTAGCTGCCGGTGGCCTGGCTCATCATTACCACCGATGGGTTACTATTTTATATATTTTTAAGTATTTTAGTTTATTATATATACAAAATGTATTTAAAAATGTACAAAATAAGAATAAAAGAGACAACAAAAGATAAAAATATTTCGTCTTAAACTACTATATCGATTTTTAAAAAAATGTATCCAACACGAATGGGAGATATACTTTCAAACAAAAAAGAATCAACTAAATCAAGCTATTTTTGAGTAATTGGTAAATATACATAAAAAGCCCCCGGCGTATTGAGAACCTTCTCCTTTTTTGGAAGGCAGTTAATAAGGAAACTTTGACTGAGGGGCTGATATATCAACGCATATCCTAAACCACCGTTATTTGGCACATAAATATTTATTATGACGTTAACATCAGCTGAGTACGGAATTTCGAAAATTCAAACTCTTAAGGGGCGAAACTGGGTATTTAAAATTTGTATGTTGAAATCAATCATTGCGTCAGCGAAGCTGCGATGAAACAAGTCGGTGATAAAGACTATTATAGATAAAGGTTGTACAATGTATCATTATCAGTTACATCAATTTATCACCTCGGATATTTATAATATTATTAATTTATAATCTTAAAAATATCGCAATAGTGCAAATTGACAAATAATAATTGTATTTTGATTATTAAAAAAGTTTCATTTCACTATTCGCAGCTACAATCACGTTTTGAATGCTTCAGTTTTGTGCACGATACACACAATGAGAGCTTTTGTTTATGTTTGTTATTTTCCTCCTCAATTGCAGCACCTTAATAGCAAAGTCATAAAAGCAGCTTATATATTTGTTATTATTCTGTAAGGCGTATAAGTCTCCACTGTAGTGTCGAATAAAATATTTATTTCACTCTAAAATATAGGTGTTGGATGGTGCTTTTTATCAAAACTTAAGTTTACTTTTTTATGCTTTTTTAAGTAGGTAATATATTCAGAGTCTGAAAGTATAAATAAAAAGTGAGTCGTTTGTGGGTAGTTTTAATTTTTTTTATTACAATAATACTTTATTAGTATGTATCGTAAAAGTCGACGAAATTGAATTAACACACATACAATACATTTATTCGTCTAAAACACATGGAAAATTAAGTCAATGAGTTTTCGACATATTTGACGATGGTTAATAACGGAAAAGTTAATTGCTTTTAGTCACTAATATGCGATGCCACACCGTTGCCAATAATCAAATAAATTAAGCGCGTCCAATCATGCGAGAATGTAAATTGGAACGATGTCACTAAAATAGTAATTATTTATTTTATGTTTAGAATACATGTCAGAGTTTTTAATGAAGTCATTGTACAATGTAATAATATATTTACAACTTATTAGGTTAGGCTGCTATTAATATTTTCGATGTTTTTAAACAATTGGCGTTAACTTTAACAATTTGTATACATTTTACACGTCCGTAAATATCTCAAGCTAATAATTATGTACAAAATGTTTGTAAAAACATTAAATATAATAATATATTTTTTAATAAGTATTTAACTAAAATACCAAATCGACTAAATGGCGCCATTACTTTCTCTTATTCTAAATTATGTCCTTTGTTCCGTTCGCAGGCGAAACACTCGGACCTTCGAGTAATAGTGCGAAAATATTTCTAAATGATTTAACTCCTCATTTATTGCCTCCACTGGAGGCAGAATGGCTGATTCATTTTTCGCCCTGAAAATCGGAATTGCGATTTAACAAGGAAATGCTGCTAGCAATCATGCTACCATTCCACGCGGACATGATTTATTTTAACAGTAGATTATATTAACCGTAGACTATAAATATTTATTTTATTAAGTTTTTATCTATGTATATTAATGAAATGAATAAAAATGAATTTTCAAAATGAAAAAGTTTGTGGAAGATTTATAGAGTGAAAAACATAAATAATAAGTGAAGAAAAATACTAAAAACGAAAACATATTTTTCTCATATAAACCGTTTTGTCACTTGGCTGGCAAATATTTATAGGTGAGTTTAGGAATTTGTCTGTTTTATAGCTGGAGTATAAGGTCGAATGTCTTTGATCTGTTTTCTTGAAATACAAAACAGTTCTCTTTCAGAAATAAAAAAAGTGTTTTGCATTTAATGTAGATAAAAATTTTGTATTAAGTTTTGCCCCTTGGGTCATTTATTTATATATCAATATAATATTGTAGTTCTAATGACTAAATTTCTAAAATAATATATTTTATATTTATATTAAAAGTATATATCAACCAAAAAAAATATGGACATCTAAGGCATGTAGCAACTTGGTTTGTTTTTAAAACACATATTAAAATATTTCCTTTATCCTTTTTATCTTTATCTACAATGAAATTATTGTCTCGGTAGGTTTTATTGGCTTTTATTTAATATGCATTTTTATTACCGAACTGTTACCGAATTATTTGTTTGAATAGAAAAATACAAAAAAGGATTTTTTCGATTAATTTAAACTGAATAGAGTGATAAAAGATCAAAGGGGTATATATATTGAAATCTAGTCAGAATTTCCATATTTTTCAATAATTCCAATTTTAGCAAATAAATTATTCTCTTCACATTTATACACAGTAATGTTCTTTTTATAAGATGTTTGTTTGGTACAAAAACGTAAAATAATAACAAAACTTAATATGACTATCAAGAGATTTTCCCGCCGACATATAATAGGCATTATAATTTTATTAAGTACCAAGGTACATAACATAACTTATATAAGTAAGAAATATTCCAATTTAGGGAACACATTTTACGGTACAAGAAAAGTTTTAATTGGTGTCTAACAAAATCACTGGCGTCTCGGAAATAACATAAAATATAAAATAATAATTATCATGTCGTACCTGTTGTGTTCGTTTGTTTATAATACTAAAACCTAATCATTATCAAACTAAAAATTAATAGCTTTCTTCACTTTATTTTCTTAGTTACCATATCGCTTTCGGGCAAGAGATAATTTTTACGTTTTTTATTTCAATACTAATGAAATTCCATACAAATGTTTAACTTCTATTGAATTTTCAAAAATCTATAATTTACGTATCTACAATGCAAACTTTCACACTTTGTCTGTTAATAAGTCGTTAATTTTTTTTTAACTAGAATTGTATTTAATTTTCAATATCTAACAAAAACATTTATTATTAATGATATATTATATGGAACCCTCAGTTATCGAGACCAACTCACACTTGACCGATTTTACTCATTGTAGACGCCTTGGAATGTTTGCTTACGTCTATTCCATTTTTAGAACATAAACATTTACGCTTATAACATAGGCTTGTATATTTTTCTTGTTGTAAATTCTATTAGCTATTCAGAGTGCGGATATTACTAAATAACAGTAACTGTTAGTGTTACGGGTATTTATATATTTTTTTGCTACAAAATTTTCTGGATATTAGTCATACGATATATTGTTTTTATTTTTATTAATTTAGGTAGTAGAAGGCCGGGCAAAGCGGACACCTATATTTTTGATGGCCCGTGGGAATTTAACTAATAGACAAATAACAATGTACGAAATATAACTTATCAAAGTTTTATTTTTATTTTTTATATAATAATTAGATTAATACAAAAATTTCATAACATCAACATATTTTTAATAAAATATTATATAATTATTTATATATTGGTACAGCTATTTGCTTTACCCGATCCCTACAGGAACTGAATAAGAGCAAAAAGTAAAGTGAGAACGCGTTTAATTAAGGAACAATTGATGGAAATTATGTAAAAAGTAAAAACATAAATTAAGACTTATAAAATTGGTTAAAAATATATATAAACCATTATCTATAGTAGTTACAAAGAAATGTGCTTTCTAAGTTGGTCGTGCATTTCTTGTGACTGCTTACTGGATCCAATTAAGAATTTGCTGCCCAATGGTTTTAAAGTAATCGTCTCCACAAAAATATTCCGTTCAGTTTTCATTGGATACTACAGTGTATATTTTACCCGTATTTACTTTGCCAAATTGGTATTCGTTGAATTTAAAAATAGTTTAAAATCATATCCAAAAACAAAGTATTGATAAAACTCACAGTATTTCAATAGGAAAAGGTGTAATTTAGAGACAGAATCAAACCAAAACCGAAACATCCAAGTAATTTTGAAAATACATACTTTGAAATATCGAAACGATTTATCAATATTTGATTTATTTTATTTGTATGCGACAGTCATGTTTAGATGCGCAATGTTGGAATAGTGAAGAGTATTTACTTTTCCCGAACTTCCCCTACATTATGTAATATTAAAAAATATGATGACGATAAAAAATGGTAATAATTTAAAATGATATACCTATTTACTACTTACCTACCTTATATAATTAATTAACAATTTAATCCTTAAAGTGTTTACAATATTAAAATCTATGTAATGATAAAGAGACTAAATTAGGTAGGTACCTATACTTCGAGACTAAAATATGTATTTTTAATGTAAAATGAATGTTTGAATGTGAATTATACTAACGATTTTGAACTTTATATGTTCGTCGATTATTTATTATTCTAACACTTGTAAAATATACTTAGCGCCGATAATTTTCCTTCCTGAATAGCACCTATGAAATCTATGGAGATTTCGTTGCAAAACTTCATAAGCGCGATTCAGAATCACTCGCGACATGTTTTATTAAGACATTGTTTTATACCTTTTTTTATATTTTATTTTAATTTAAACTTATTAAATATTTATTTATTTATTCATTTAAATTCATATATTAATTTAAAATTATTAATTTTTACATTATGTGATGCTTTAAAAAGTGAAATATTTATTTTTACTTAGATCATCTACATCTCGATAAACATAAGAACCCACATAGCCGTGATAATTTTCCTTTTAAATTCATTATATGTACCACTATCGTGAATTTTTTCATATTTTTAGACGCAGCAGTTTAGTTGGTAGAGGGGGGGGGGGACACTTGACTCTAAGAAAAATTTACATTTCAAAGCTTAATATTTCGGAAACAGTTCGTCGTTCGGAAAAATGGTTTTCCCACACCTATAACAATTTTAAAAGACATATCTAACGATACCCCACAGCATGGGATAAATGAGAAAAAAAAAATTTGGTCTCTCTTAACACATAGGGAAGACACCCTAAAAAAATAATTTTTAAGATTTTATTGTACGACTTTCTCGGCGTAATTCATATGTATAGTCCATTATTTAAGCGTTACTTATTAGTAATTTTATTAATTTCATTTATGTTTTGACATACTTTGGTATAGGTACGAATATTGTTTAAATTCAATTTTAATATTTAACTATATACACGGCCAAAATAATTAAATCGGTTTAATATACCTTGTATTTCCACAGGGGTTTGTAGCTTGATTGAGAAATACAACGTTTATTTCGATATACGAACGCAAAATGACTTATGAATATTTGTATATAGTTTTCGTATCGATTAGATCAGTAGAAATTGCTCAGATTCTTTCAAAACTAAAACAGACAAAAATTAATTAAAAAAGTTTTAATAAAATTTAAACTTCTCAACAAATCTCCAAAAATGATAGCTAAGGAATCATCTCGGATACATCAACTTTTAAAACAAAAATCGTATCAAAACTGGTTCATTCGTTAAGGAGCTACGAAAAATAGAGCTAGCTATCTCTGTGTCTATCTGTGGCACAGACAGACACAGAGATACACAGATATATGTACACTTCACCCTGGCTTGGATGCGACCCATCCGTTTTCATATAGCCCCGAAGAGGATGGTAGTCAAAATGGCTTTGAGCTGTCGTATGCCAAAGGAAGGGATGAGAGTGGGAGGGCATGACCACACCGCAGGGGTTTTAGTGGGTTTTACAATCCCACATAACCCAATCTTGGGAACGCAGAATTCGCTTGTGTTCAAATGAATAAGGTCTTCCGCATATAAGAGATTATAGTCTGCGAGGGAAAAAACACTCAAAGTGTGAAATAGAATGTGTCAAAGCCTTTCCTTACCGTACGTAACGCAGGTTTTGCTGTTTCAATTCACGTGAGACCTCACGCTGACCACAATCTAAGTGTAAAACAGCTATATAATTATATAGCGGATATTTTGTTTATCGTGCCAAATATGAAACAGTATGAGCAATTTGAAGGACAATACATTACGTTAAGGAATGTCCCTCGTCTGCACAAACCTTAACTCTGTTAAGTGCACCGAAGCATACGCCATGTTGGATCGGGTGAGGTGGTGAGTGGCACGTAAATGCATTAAATAATTCAGGCAACTTCGTGTCCAGTCATATAGATAAAAGTTTTTAGCATCCATGCAAAGTACACGAAACAAAGTTATTAATGGTAATATTTAGCACATGTGTGTTCACATAGTTTCTGTGTAGTTTTTATATGAAATACTTTAATGCTTGAATTTATTTAGCTTTATATATCGAGTAATAGTTATTAATGTCGATAAGACTGAACTCAAAATTTTACATGAAATGAATAAGGTGAATAAATGAAGAAATTAATACAAGGTGAAATTAGCGTTATGAAATTAGTTTTATACCATTAATTATGTAGCAAAAAATAGGTTTACCTAACCATTCATCCATTTAACTGCATGACTCATTCATTTTCACTGCTTGAGTATTTTTTCAAGCATGTGAAATTAGTCAACCCGTTAAATTAGTGTATCCTCTTGTATAATCGTCTAATCGATTTGTATACTGGCAATATTTTAATAGATTATATATATTGCCAGTTAATTTTACCAATTGAACAACGTAGGAGCATAAAAAATATTTATTTAACAGAGACCTTGTAGTATTTGTAAGCGAAGTTTGAAATTAATCTAGAATTTCTTAAATTTTTTTGGCACTTGAAAATAAAATCACATATACCTATTTGTTTGCGGTTATCCTACTAATCGCCAACAAACAGGAGCAAATGTGACAAAAAAATGAGTAAATCCTTTCATAATTTTTAATATTCAACTTTCAACTCTTAGACAAGAATTGCATTTATAAGTTTTATCTCGTAGCTGATATAACAAACATCCGTGTAAAAGATAAGTAACTGGTTACCGAAGCTGTTTATGTCAAAAATAAGGCATTAAAAATAATTAGTGTTATTTTTTCAGGTGTAACGCGATGACAAATAAACTTATACAAATCTTTATGAAAGTCTGAAAGCAAAACTTATTAGTGTAATTATAGCCTTAGATTATATGAATTATCTAATAAAACAATATTGTTTTTGTATAAATAAAAAAACGGACTTTATTAGTTATTTCTTTTTCTTTCGTATTTTTTATCTTTAAATCCGAATACAAAATAATTATAATCAAGTAAGCCTTGAAATCATTTTTGAACCGCCAATTTACAGTATTTTTAAACTTTTTGACGATCGCTTTGGTATAATGCTACTAAATGTACCTCTAAAGCTTACGGTAGCAGGATTCCCGCTTAAAGTAGATATTTGTATTTGTATACATATTTGTACCTAAGTCTTGGTTAGTCCTCGTGGCTTTCCTCAACATGTCTCACATCATCATAATCACCTGATAACAATCGTTACTCTTAGTAGGGAGATTATTCTAGTTTAAGCGGTTACTGGCTTGTTCTTAGGTATTATGGAGGTCAGATGGTACACATTTCCATCATCTTATCATATCTGGATTAGAATAGTAACCAGACCCTGGTATAAACGCGAAAAATGCTAGATGATGAGTAAATATATTTATATAAAGCTAAAATCAGTTCGCAATATGCTTTTATCTTTACATTCTTATCCTGACCTATCTATGTGCTACTATTAAATAAACAAGCCATAGCATAAACTCACTCAATTTTGTTTATGTCAGTTAGTTATTTTCAGTTTCATTTAGATAGAATTGAACGCAATTCTTGCACAGACAGAAATATAAATAGACCAATATTTTTTAAACGATATTCTATATGGCACTAAAATATCGATACATTTAGTAATTAGTTATATTAAGCCTTCAACCGCTTACATTTTTTCAATAAGTGTTCGACGCGACCTCGTCCTACTTTGCTACTGAAGCTTTGTAATTTTTTAAATAAGTTGAAAAGTAAACGTTGTGATTGGAATAAACGAACAGAGCAAACTTTATTATCTTCGCTGCGGGTAAGAGTAGTAATATTTTGTAAGCAGTGGAGATGATTGAAGGCAAATAGAGTTCGGTTTGCGTTTGTCGGAGTTCAAGCTGACTCATACATCGTTTCATCTTATTCCCAAAGGGCTAAATATTTGCTTTTTCCGTACAACATCATTACTACTTAAATTGAATGTTTAAATTATTTCAGTTATATAATTTTAACATCCGATTCGTGTTTTAATATTCAATTTGAATTTGAATTTTATATTTAATTTAAAATTTACTTCAAGTTAATTTAAATTGAATTCCAAATTAACAATATATTTTATTGCACGACTAAAATAATCCACTTTCTTGGCGAGTGTAATTTATATATTTTACCAACAAGAATAATAAAGATATAAGCCTATTTAATACCAACACTGTCATTCAAGCCGAGATGGTTTAGTGGTTAGAACACATCGATCTCAACCGATGACTGCGCGTTCAAACTCCGGCTAGTATCGCAGAAAATTCAAGTGCTAAACTTATGTTTAAATACATCTCGTGCTTGGTATGAAGGAAAATATTGTCAGGAAACCTGCATTTGTCCAGAGAACTTTTGGCACATGTATATCCGCTAACACGTATAGAGCGTGTAGTGTACTTCTCCTTAATAGAAGAGGATTTTACGTTAAATGGCATCCTCTCTGTATATAAACCAATAACTTACTATTTAATACAAGTTAATAGTTTATACTCAGAGCGATTTATGCGCTTATTTACACGATAATGCGAGCTATACGCGTTTTCCAGGTATTGATCTGGACTAGCGTAATAAATATACCCTGGTATAGGCGGGAAAAACGCAATATAAATGTAGAAAAATTTATTTTAAATTTGCCGTAATTTTTATTGACTTCAAAAGAGGTATCATCTTCTCCGAATCTTAATCCATTTGAGTAGGTCTTTTTTGTTAGATATATGTTGTAAGTAAGATTAATTAAGATGGAAATATTTCGAGCTGGAGAATGAAACTGCTCAACTGACGAAAGCAAATTGTTCGAAAATAATACAAATGTACTTCATTTATGAGCATATAAATATACTACTAGGTAAAATTATAACGTAATGTTAAACTTTTGACAGTATATACTTGTGACAATTATTTTATGCTATAAAGAAGTTACAATCTATTCAAACTTTAATTAGTCGACACAAGGCAATGAAATTAAACGACTTTGGGCGCTTTTACCTGCACCATTATAATTTGGTCTGCCCGTCCTAAATTAAGCCATTTACGGCTATATCTTGTATACAATTAAATGGATCAGATTATATTGGAGTTTAACTTATACGAGGAATAAAAACACATTGAGGAATGTTAACAGGCGACAGTCCTATAAGCAAAATTCTCATTAACAGAATAGCTACTAATAAGAATAAATACGATCCTGTTTGAAATGTTAATGTTATAAAACATTTAAATAGGTAATGACGGTAATTTAAAGATTAAAATTGCCCAATTATTTTTTTCTTTAAATAATCTCATATAAATAACATTATTAATAACATATCATTAAATTAATCACATGATTTAAATTACAAAGTAATTTATTTATATTCGCATATATTGTTTTGTTTGTATTTTACGTAAAAAACACTTAAGGTATTTCTTTTTAACAAAAATACTTGAAAGAAAAGTCCAAGAATAGAGGATAAATTTAGCACTTCTTCCAGCTGTCTCTATCTGTCATAAGATTAAAGATTAAAGATGTAAGATTGAGATTAGAAGACAAAGTACATTGACTTAAAATAGAAATGCTGCAATCATATTTCGCTACAATTTCCAACTACAATAAATGTCTTTCCACAAGACTTAAGCCATATCTTTAAACTATTTTAACAAACGTACATATCGTAGGTTTAGTATTAAAGTGACTGAATTCAAAATCTGTGTGAAACGAGTTAGCAAAAATAAAAAATAAAATTTAGTTTCTTATAATTCTATGGTTTATATTGTTGTGTAATCCGTTCATGGATTTTGATTAATAACTGTTCTACCAGCGTTCTGTGACAATAAAGTCAAAATAAATCCAAGAGCCCAAGTGTTAAATTTTGCGTTTAGTGCCCTAAAATTCAGTCATTTTAATATCTACTAATCGTGCGATACGTAAAAAGTTGAACAGAGTAATTTCCGTATTTACAACATGATGTCTCTAGAAAATGTGAACAAAATTTTCTATGTTGTTTATTTGGAGTACTACAGAAAGCAAGTAATTATTAAAATAATAGTGGTGAATTATTCGAAAATGTATATAAAAAAAGGTTCTACAGAATTATAATCAAAATCGGTTTAGTAGTTTGGTTTTATAATCAAAATGACTGAAATAAGTATGCCATCCGAGAAGTCGGTTGCATTTTTAAAAGTCTTACAAAACGAAAGTATTTGTAAAAAATGTCATAACTATACAGCTTTGTATTCTAATATGATTTTCACCTATAAGTAGGTGATATCATATTTATCATCAAAAATTTCATCGAAGTTGAGGTAGCTATTTAATAGAAGTCGAATACATTACAAGAATGAGGCGACAAAATTATTTCTTCTTGATGTTGTCAATGCACTTGAGAGAAATTCGGAATGGTCTTATATTCTGGTCTATCTATTTTGCTTACTAATCTTACAATATTTAATTAATACATAGGCGGATAAAACAGCAATTACTTGTATAATATAAATATATGGAATAGCGGTAGCTTTTTCTAAATAAATTTGCATTTTGCACGTTTTTCGTAACATACTGCAGATCCAACGGTATCGTAAACTATGAATATTTTTCGAGTATCTGTATGTATTTGTAAAAGCAAACATGCTCAGAAGTTATTCATATATATTTCTCTGTTAAATAATGTTTTACTAAAAATAAGTGATTAATTTATTATTCATAATCACTTATAAAACCTGATTTGATGGATTTATGAGTTAAAAGTATAGTATATACTAGCTTTTGCCTGCGACTTCGTCCGCGTTTTCGTCGTTTTTCGTAAAAAAGTAGCGTATGTCCTTCCTCAGGGTCAGTGGTTTTGATGTGACAGGCAGATCGTATTTTGGTAGGGAAATATAATATGTCAGTCAACAATACTTGATTTTTTTTATTGAATAGGTAATAATATTAACTTTTTTTAAGGGATGAGTGAGATTATGAAAAACGTAAGAATAAACAAATATAATCAGAATGCTCCGAACCGCTAAGCTATCAGGAGTTACACGTGTTATTGTGAGTCAACCATAAAAGATAGACTTATACTGTAGCGGAATATTTTTTAGAAAATTTTATCTAAAATATTTCTGTCATACATGATTTCAATGTACCTTTAACCATTAAGGCTGCATACGTGACGGAAGCTTAAAAATTGAAGTAATGTCTCCCGTTTTTCCAAAGTTTCCCATCATTACTCTGCTCCTATTAATTGTAACGTCATAAAAAGTATACTATAACCTGCCCAGGAGTATAAAGAATAATTGTACTAAGTTTCGTCAAAATCCATCGAGTAGTTTTTGTTTCTATAAGGAACATACATACAGACAGACAGACAGACAGACAGACAGACAAAAATTTTACTGATTGCATTTTTGGCATCAGTATCGATCATTAATCACCCCCTGATAGTTATTTTGAAAATATATTTCATGTACAGAATTGACCTCTCTACAGATTTATTATAAGTATAGATAATGATTAACTTTTCTTATGATTTGTCTTTAATAGGGTCCTGTTGACCCTCTGGATCCAGAATCCTGAAAATCACGTCGCGATGTCGGTACGATATTATGATTTTTGAAACAAATAAAGTGGGATAGTAAAACAAACGATTAAAATAAGTAACAGTCTTTCAATGCATAGATAAAGTAATAAGGTTGTATGAAATAAATGTATCTATTTATAATACATTACATGTAATTTCATGTAAAAACAACATTGTGTAACTATTTTTCTTATTAGATCGCTAAAATAACATGTTGATTCATTCGTCTAATCGATAAAGTTCTTAAACATTGTTCCCTAAACGATAATTGTAGGCTTGATTATAATTGTTCAACTTTTCGAAGATTTCAGAGACACTTATATTTCTATTTCAGAAAATGTCGTAATTATTTATTTATTTAAGCGATTCCGTAATTTTTGTATATAAATCAGTCTCTGAATTTGTATGAGTATTTGAATGAGTAATTTATTTTATTAATATTTATATACAAACGTTAAAACAAGATAACCCGAAACAAACAGATCATTTCACAATGTTAAATCTTATTTGACCCCATTTACTCTCTATCGTCGCGACACAAAGTAGTGTTTTTTTCCGATCTTCAATTCATGTCTATACCAAAAATCATCAAAATCGGTGCAGCGGTTTAGGTGTGAAAACGTAACACTTTGACAAATAAGTTACTTTCGTGCTTATAATGTTATATATAAATTTATATTATAATTTAGTGAAAATCTGCAATTTTCAAATTACAAACTGATATTTCAATTTTATTTATTAGTATAGATATAGGTATAAGTATGGATAGGCGAGGCACTAGTTTTCAATAACGCGAATTATGGAACATGTCATGACTATCTTAATGCTTATTTTGTCATAGTCAGAAATTCACATGTAAAACCCGCAATAGCAAATTTAGGGAGAACTAGCTGTGCCCGCGACTTCGTTCGCGTGAATTAATCGTCTCCTGCAAAGCAAGGTTATAGTAGTCTGCGGTGCTGCACCAGAAAGGAGCTTTTTACTTTGGATTTGGGAACTGTCTGGTTGTATTTATAAGCAGACACTAATTCAGATACGGTATTCCTCCCCGGTTTTCACTATAAATGTAGAAGAAAAGTGTTTTGTGCTACTCTTTAAAATTTCGACTGTATAACAGTATATTCCCGTCGAGGTTATCCTTGTATTATATATCGGGTGACTTTTTTAACTGGGCTTGATAGGCCATATCCGGAACTTTAAGGAATCGCGAAAAATACTTAAAGGAGTCTCGTGACCGATTTTGAGAAATCTAAAACTTTTAATCTAAATCTAAATCTAAAATCTAAAAGTTTTTTTGATTTCATGATTCTCCTGACCAGGAATGGAACCCACTAATTAAAAAAAATACATTCTGTATTATTGCACCACCTACCTAATAGTGTCACTTGTAAGAAACAACTTTGGAAAGTAATAGTAAGAGACAAATTAAAGGAAAAGATTTATTTTTTAACAAAATAACATTAAATCTATACATGAATTAGAAGTTAAGTAATCGATTCTATATATATCAAATATACATAATCAAATATGTGAGTTAAATCATGGCTTCCGGTAAGTTTAGAAAAAAGTCTGCATTACTTCGAACGATTTGTTTATTTGCATCAAAATGCTAGTCACCTACTAAAGTAAGGAAGAGTGTAAGAATACAATCAAAAATATATAAAATGAATAACTCACAGTAACTTCTTTTATGTTTGTCTATGTTTTCTATGTGAGCTATACAAAGTTGTGATGTCCCCGTTACCTACTCCGTTACCTAAGTAGGTTTACATAATTCCTAAAAAGATGAATCAATTTATTGAAAATCTACATTTCACTGGACTCGGCTATTTACTCACCCGCTATTAGCGTTACAACATCCCGTTATAATTTTAAATTTTCACTTTTAGGTATGATCGTTTTTTTGAAGAATTACAAAAGATTTAATTAATGTATGAATTTGATAGAATTTTGTAAAAAATTTGCCCTTTCTTTTTGTTGCAGTTAACTATAAACTAATACCTCTCTGAAGTTGATTCTTATAATATGTGACAGTGACAGATGACGCAATCATACAGAATGTTATTTTTTTTCCAAAATCAACGTGTTCGTTTCTGGCTAGGAGAACTTATTTCTCAAAAAACTAATGATATAGTTTTAGTTTTTATTAAAATCGGCTCTGTTACTCCTTTAATTATTTTTCGCTATTGCTTATAGTTTCGGATTTGGTCTATCATATCCAGTAAAAAAATTACCCAGTAAATATATGTATTATTTTCCAAATTATTATATTTATATAATATACATATATCTTCCCTATTTGAATAAGATGTTGTTCACTATTTCATTGGTTTCAATTTTGTTCCTTATTACATTAGCTTTCTGTTCAGTGAAAGTTTCGTCAAAATAGGTCCAGCTGTTTTAGATATTAGCCGTAACAAACTGAGTGACAGATAGACGGACAAAAATTTTAAAGTTATTAATTAAGTTGTCAGTACCGTGTATACTTTCACATGCATTTATTTAAAATTACAAACGGACACATCAATTATATTAATTATATATGTATAGATGTATAACCTTCCCTTTTTAAATCAGAAATTGTTCATTATTTTATTGGGTTCTACAATATTTTGTTATCGCGATTACGCAATAACGAAATATTAAGAGAATTATCTCTTTTTTACTTCTTCATTAAAATAAATATATTTTTTTAAATAAAAGTAGCCTAAGTTAATCCTTATAATATTAGCTAGGTATAGGGGCTGTTCATTAATCAAGTAATGTTTTTAAGAAGTTTTTAGACTGTGATATTTCGTAATTATTTTTCTTCCATCCCCTCTCCCTCCTCCGGGCCTCACGTGATTAATGGACATCCCCTAACTGCAAGTGAAAGTCCCATCAAATTTGATTCAGCTGTTTCAGAGTTTAGTTGTAGGAAACAGACTGACAGACAAAAAATTAAAAAATTGAATTTTTTGATGTAAGTACTGTATATACTTTCATGCATTTAGTGAAAAATACAAAATAATGTTCGATGTGAACTCTTAAATTTACATAACTTTTTTATTTATGAACCGATTGAAATGAAACAATCACTAAATGTTAAGTGAAGCTTACTGCAATATATAATGAAAACCACATCTAAATCGGATAAGCCGTTTCTGAGATTAGCGTGCACAAACGCACAGATAAACAGACAAACAGACAAACAGATAAGAATTATAAAAATCTTTGTTTTGGGTTCTATTGCGTTGGTAAAGACTCCCAGTAAGATTTTTTTTCATATATCTTCCATGTACAGACAGTGACCCGCTAGAATTTTATTATTAGTATAGAATAGATATAGATTTGTATAGCCCATGTCATGCGGACTATTATTACGAATCTATTGATAACTTCATTCATCAAAATCGATTTAATAGTTTAAACACTACTGTGAAATACACGTAAATACAAATATATACATCATACATACATTTCATGCATTTATTATTATTATTACCCAAATAAAAGTTTTTCAAAACTTTTGCCAACAAATTTTTACTAAACATAGAAGAACGGTTATATTTGGATTATTTTATAAATAAAGATGAGACATTTTCTTTTTATTTTTATCCACTACTACAATATAACTAAGTAAACTTGCTGACATGATTCTAAAATACTATGTTGATGTCTAATCCATCCAAGGTACCAATGTTGTTTGTACCATACTATAATCATTACGGGCATAACAATCAACTATACGCTCTCCAACCAAGCAGGTACAGCAATATTATACGAATTCTGCCAGAATAGACACATTACTTCTTAGTAACAAACAATACAGCACGACGTAAAATCGTAATTTCAATGAATAGACGTGAAATGTTGTTGTCAACAATAGCACATAATTGGAATCCTTTGTCAAGCATAAGTTACACGAGAATCCAACAGTCCAGATAAAGTCGGAAGAAACAGTAAATCAATACACGTAATAACGAAGTGCATCATATATACATGGGCTTGATTAAATATTGAAGTTGGGACAATATGTGAAATTATTTGGTACTATACTGTATAGATAATATAATATTGGACAATGGAAAACGATTATATGAATGAGATAATTGAGTTATTGAAAATAAATTTCATTTTATTTCATTTTTAGGTCATAATTTCATCAATGAGTTACTCAAATTGATATTCAATTAGCTTACAATATTAAATATTTCATGTGGGAATTATATTGAGATCAATGATCGAGGAATGAGAGTACATGCGTAATATGATGAGCAACTATTTATTTAAAGTGTATACACAAATCTCCACATGAATAATCTATTCAAAGTAAACGAAGTCTGAGACCAGTTTTGTTATCAGAAACAATGTTTGGTGGGAACTTATTCACGTGTGCCGTTTGATCAATGGAATCTGCCACATTTTGCTCATCTCGGAGTATTGTATACATTACCGTACCGACGTTTCAGCTGTTAAAAATGTTTGCGTTTTACTTTGCGGAATAAAGTAAGAAAACACTTTTACTTCGGCTGTCTTTATTCTGTTTTTTCATTTATGTTTCATTGAATATGTTGTAAGATTTTTGATCATTTCTTGGGTCGATTAACAAAAAAGTAATCATTTCAATAAGACGTTCGCGAATTTTTTATTTATACTTACAATATTATTTCTGATGACCAGCGATTTATCCCTGTTTAATATTTAATACTTTGTGCAGTACTTTGTATAAACTTAATTCAGAGAAAGTTAATAATAAGTTAATTTGTGTTCGCATTTCCTTTCGAGGGTTTGTGCTCTATTTAAAGAGTTTTTCAGTTTTCGAAATCAAAAATGGTAAAATGAATTTGTCCACATAACAAACATTTCCTTATAAGGCGAGATTACAGTTATAAGTTTTGCTCTCAGACTTTCATAAGGATTTACATAAGTTGTTTGTTTGTCCTTCATAATTATTTACATTGCTTTACACCTGAAAAATTTACTGTCAGTACCTTCTTTTTGGTGAACTCACAGCTGTCCTGAGGGCACTTAGATATCTGATACAGAGTTACAGAGTTCAGGTTACAGAGTTGTTTTATATAGTAAAACTTACGAATGTAATTCTCGCAATTATCAGTTATGTACGTTTGATATTTTTCTTCGTCCCTTTATCTTGAACACAACTTTGTTTTTTGTTTTATACATGTATATAAATATTATAAATCCGTTTTTATTCGAACTGTTAAACAGGTCAGACTGTTACAAATTGAAAACGATTTGTATTAAAACGTCTCGTAAACATTGATCTTGTGTAGATACTAATTTGAAGGCGAAGCGACTGCCGTCGTTCTCATTTCCTGCAAGCGGTTAAATAGTTTTCAAAATAAATTATTCATTTCTTACTTACTACTTTTACAAAATAACTTTATTTACTTTTATTTTAGGATAAAATATTACGAATTATAAAATAATTATTATGTTTTTAAAAATGATTTATAAAAATTTGGTTTTAGGGATTCCGTATCTAAAATTTAAAAAACGCAATATTTTTGGATCACTGTATTGTCCGTCTGCCTATTAAGATCTTTTTCTTAAGAACGCGTAAAGGTATTAAGGGTTGCAATCACATGAGGCTGGTAAAAAGTTAAACTCCTAAGTTAATATAATCAAAAGATACGAGCGTTTATATTAGTTTAGTTGTAATTTTTGACCGAAGATCACATGATCTTGCTTACAGTCTTAAATGTTTGTATAGAACCCTCGGTGCGCAATCCCCACTCACACCTAACCGTTTTTTTAATAATACGTTTCCATTTAAATGCTTTCGAGATGGCCTAGTGATTACAACACGTCGATTTTAACCGATGATTGCGGGTTTATACTTCGGCTAGCAAAGTGGTATTTAAAATTTATTTTCGACAATGAAGAAAAATTTCGTGAGAAACCCTTCACGTGAGGTATGATAAGGGGACCGGTGTATTGCTTTAAAAAAAAAAAGGTTTATTTAATTATTGCAATATATATTTATTACAATTTACATATTACTTTAGCGATATAAAACTACAAGCGACTAAATTAATAATTTAAATATATTACGTACGGTAAATTCCAGTTGTGAAACCGTCCATTGTCTTTATTATTATGGTGACATCTGTATGTATCTTTGGAACGTGCGTTACGACACTCTGTGGTAACTCGTGATGCGTAAAATTCTGACATACCTATGTATAACAGCCAACTCATCGTAAAGTAGCGTGGTGGATTAAGCTTTTCACCTTCAGTATTAAGACATAGGTCCACCACTGTTAATTACTTATTTATTTAAAAAATATATATATAACGTGAAACCTATACCATATTCCCAAAATTAACAATAAAATATGTGAAAACTTGCATATTCCTCGTAAAAATTGCATTTATATAACTGACACAAACTTTAACGTTATCCTTTAAAGGTGTTAAGTTTACAGCATTGGTAGTTTCGGAAACTTTTAAAAGCTTATCGAAACAAAATGAAAACTTTCTAAGCGAAATTAATTATGTTCTATTTTCGAACATGCACAACAAACTTTTACATTCCTTTAAAACGTTGATAGTGCTTCACGTTGTTTCGTACTTAAAGTTTTTATTCCAGCTTTATCTTTATCCAACTTTACCTGTGTGGTGAAGTTATTAGCGAACGTGTAAGTTGTACGGTGGAAGAGCTATCAACGTTAGACTTCATAGTATAAAAGTTCTCTGCAAGTAAACTGTACCAGGTTTAGCAGCAAACAAACAGAGAGAAAGGAGTGGGGGAGGGGGGTGTCAACCGTGTGTCTTGAGTGTATTATGCATCTTCGATAAAATTCTTGACGGAGTTTTGAGTAAAACTTACAAACGGTAACTAATTCAACGTATCAAAATTGTCATTCGCATTTATAAAATATAAAAATGTACAAATCACACGGAATTTTGTAATAATAAGCCTCGAGGGACCTGATTTTCTACGACAATTATCCTGTAATTGAGAATGTAACAAGTTTCTTTACATTATTTACCTGCCGAAAAGTGTACATGAGTTTCATTGCACGAATTTCGGGTTTTCTATGTGTCAATGTTAGCGGGAAAAACGCGGGGAGTATCGATTTTACTTAGTTACCGCGTTATAAAGCCCTTTCAAACGATACGAGTTTTGTCATATAGAATCAAAGCCCTAGTCGTATATGGGCTGGCTCGACCGGATAAATACAACATGTCAACCGAAAATCGATGTAAAGTAGGTAATATGTATGCGTTTCGTACGGTGATGGAGAGATGGAAGCCAAAATCCCTAATTCCTCTTACCTACTTTCTATTGCCCTTCTATTCTGATACTTTTAAAGCGTTCGTAGCTTCTCTGATACTGCAAATGTTCTCTCTCGTTTGCTCACTATTTAAAAAAAGGCACTCCGTATGCCACTGTAAAACGGAAAAAATAGTGTGTCGTTTAGTCCACGTTATCAACGTGTTATGACGTCGCCTGTTTTCGTTCGTTGCAATTTATGTCCTAGAAAAAAAAACCTACACGGCTACAAAATGCTCAGTGCGGCAAAGATAGCTCGCAACGAATCTGTGAATTTGTACCGAATACCTAACGACAAACCATTCCGGAGATTTTGATATTAATACATTGTTTTTATTGTCATTAACCACGTGACTTTTAACCACGTTTATTTGTTTTGTTTTAGTAAAAAAATCAGAAATCACAAATCGGAAGTCAAGCCCTCCAGTATAGTCGATGATATGAAGCCCCACACAGAAGTCGGTGAGTGCAGCCTAGATACTCTTGGCGTCATGTATGTAACTGACTCTTAAAGTATTATTATGCTTATGCCACTGGGACGAATAGATAGATAAAAAAGAAGAAGATAAAAATTTTATTTTCTCTTTTAGAGGTTTATCTTGAATATAAGTTTTTTTTATAGGCGCAATAACTATAAAGTATACTACGTTAAATAATATTCCTTCTTGAATAAAACAGTCCTAAAGACATTTGAAGTGAAACTTTTCGCATTCTCACTATTAAACTGAAATTTCTTTACTTGAATGACTGACTTTTAATATTTTATTAATTTCCAGAAGACATTTACTGTATTAATTTTTTTTCTCGGCTTTATGTTTAAAACATTTGTCAAATTATTTGAGCGTTATTAAGTAAATTAATAATCGTCTGGTTTAAAATTGACTTTATAAGATATAATTGGTTTTGATGATCTTTTGATTGTCTGTGATGAAAGCTACATTAAATGTGTAAGTAAAGTGTAATACATATTATGGATATTAGTGGTCTATTAGATGGCTGCTTAAAGACATAGAATGAAAAAGGTTGAAACTATTATGATGTTACTGATTTGAACTTGTCCAATTGGTGATTTTTAATCTATGTATGTTACTGTCAAAAGTTCTAATTTAAAGAAATATATATATATATATATATATATATATATATATATATATATATATATACATATAATATTTATAGATTAATACAATAATATCTTATAATTTGAATATTAGAATTACACCTTTTTGAAACCTTGACGAAGCTATATAATATTTAATGTAAAAGTGTCAATATCCTTTATTAACAGAACTAAGGGCCTAGTTAATAATTTACATGTCAGAGAAATATAGACGTGGGTTATGATTAATTATGTATTTCAGATTTTGCAGAATTAATACGATAAGACCTCGCCAACCCTTGTTTCTGTATTAAACCATATCTTTGATTAATGTGTACATAACATGTATAATTCCGTATACTTATAATTAATATATATATAAATATACATATACCTACGCGTTATTAATTCTGCAACACCGCTGTATCAAACTGAGTGTGACTTAATTTATTTTCATATTCGATATGTAGGTGAATTTATACTTCATTCATATTTTATTATTATTTTAATGTTGCATTACGATAACAACAAAATATAAAATTTTATTTTATACTAAAATTACCATTACTACTTTTTATCATTTTGGATATTTCTGTTTTTAAACGACTAATAAAAGAGGTTCTGTTATAGTACAGTATTTACTGATCGGATTTGTATGGAGATTTCTCTATAGAAACATGTAATTTAAAATGAAGGTTTTAGCATAGAATATATAAGGATCTGAAAAAGATTTTCGGGGATAAACAAAGGAACTTAAGTAAAATAATAATTTCGTTTAGAGTATGTTGTATTTTTTTACGAAAGCAATTATTTATCTTAATCTTTTAATTATTAAAGTCTATTTAGTGTTTTTTTTATAATAACAATATTAGTATGGCTGTAGGAGTACATACCTATAAGCCATGTATCTTAAATCGCTATTTATAGCTTTAAATGCCACCCCTATATTATGTGCTAGATTATACGTACATGATTAAATCGAGGGATCAAGGTCCATCAAATATTTATATACGCCGTTAAAGATTTTTCCGCAGAATATTTAAAATTTCTAAAAGAAAAATTAACTTTCCTTCCAATTAATAAGACATTGAAATATAGGCTATAATGAGATAAATTACTTTTTAATACCACACCTCGTATACGGGCTAGATCATTCGAGAGAGTACCACACTCTTACATAACATCGGCATGAAATAGTCGTTGCCCTTTGTACTTTTAGGGAGAGAGCGGGTGGTCCATAACCCCTCAACTAATTTTTTTATTTTTTTTTATTTCTCTTTATCCTTCATGCAGTTTTTACTTGGCAACACATTTGTTGCTCCACTGTTGCTGCAAATACTCATGCGTGGCGGCTATTTTACATCAGTTCGTCTATAGATCGTTACGTCTGTTTGTCCTTATTGTTGAAACTGAAATATTGTATGAAAACTTATTAATTAAATATCTTCGTTGCTGGCACTAATTAGGGATTAAAAATAAAAAAGGTAGAGTTCAGATCACTTTTAGCTTTTAATAGTGAAGGGCTGCGTTCATATCTCTAATAATATCGATTTTAATATATTTCTTCACAAAGGGGCGATTTTAAGCTGTGTGGTGGATTAATTATTAATGGCTTAAAATTATTAAGTGCAAAGTGAATATGCTTCTTTCAAAAATTTACATCAGGTCTTATAATACATAATGATTTTCCAGCTCCAACCCGTTTTCTAAAACGCGTCTAACAAATTCCTAATTAAACGCGAGCGGACTCACAAACATCTGTTAGTATTATATAAAAATAATCAAAATAAAGTTCTTATAGTGATTAATGGTAATTACATTAATAATAAATAATTTATTTCGCTTTTCACTTTATGCTACTTTATAATAAATTCAATTCGATTCTAAGCTCTATGACAACACTTAGGTTAACTTTGTAGAGCTAAATGCTGTATAGAATGCGCGCATAACGATGTTAGAAGGCAGCCAGGTATGATTTTGTTACGTTGTTAAGTGCAGATAGTTCAAAGATTCACAGATATATGTATCGGACCAACAAAAGCGGTCTAATTATTTTCAGTCGCGATAACTTACATTGTAATATGACCATCTAATTCAGAGATTAATAATTAGTTTTATACAGGATCCTTTTTTTAATGATCGCCGCAGTCGTTTCCCACCTCGCCTTTTCATCATTATCCGTTCAAGTAACATAAGATTTTTTTGTGTACTTATTTTTTTCATATTGTATTGAAATTGAGGGAGATTAAGTTTCTGTTAGATCTTCTGTGAAACCGTCAATGTCCAGAGGGCCGATTCCGTTCGACGAGGACAACCGACGCCCTCCCGCCCTCCTAGCCCCATTAGCACCCGCGGCAGAACACAAAGAGCGCGCTCTCGGTCCGTGGGTGCGTGAGATAAGGGTTACGCGCATCCGTTTTCATACAGCCCCGAGGAGGACGGCAGCCGGGATGGCCTCGACCTACCGTATGCACCGGCGCACGTCAGGCGTAGCGAATGCGCTTGCGCAAGCGATCCCGCGGCCTTTCCATTTTCATACTGTGGAAGGCTATCGCAGGGGTTTTAGTGGGTATAAGTCTCCATATAATCTGATTTCCCATGGATTCGGGTATCTTTTCGAAGATTTCTTTATTTATTCATTCATTTGATGACCCCTGAACTAATATCATGCTTCTGCCTCGCCAGTATGACAGGCAGCACCACCAAAAGTTAGGAATACGCCTATAACCTTCTCGCCAGTGCAAGCAATAAGTTGAAACTGTTATCTTAATCGGATGAGCGGTAGCGCATAAGATAAAACCAAACAAACATTCATACTTTTTTAAATATTAGATATGTAGAAATTGATGCATAGAATAATAAAAATATTTTTTTAGGCACTGAAAAATGTGATAATAACAAATATTTTTTTATAACAACAAATAGATTTTATTTTTATAAATAACGTTGACACCTTCCCTAATTCAAATAAACAGACCTTTAATACTGTTACTTTAGCCGTCTGCTGTCTAGCTACAGCGCCAAGTTACAAAATCAGGTCTTATAGAAATGGAGCTGAAATTGTCGTAATATTTTATGATCACTACGATTAAAGTTCGCAAAGTTTCATAAGAACTGGTTATGTGAAATTACAAAAAAAATTGTCTCAAAATGTGAAACAAAGCCAAAAAAATATAATACAATATGTTTTATCAATTATCAAGATAAAGTTTTATATTATGGGTTTTTCCTAAATACTCATCTCATCTTTACTGACCAATCGACCGCAAAAATGCTTTTGTGCTTAATAAAGTTGTATAGTAAAGATAATTGCAATCGCGAGCGATAAGCCTGAATGTGCCTAATTGCGATCTGTTCTGTCCAAATAAAAGATAAAAATATAATCGATAAGATTATTCCAAATGATAATTCCACTTATGAATATTATTCCAATACAGGCTTTTTGTAAAAAAAACCGTTAAGATATGTATCTGACTCGTGCACTGCAGTTTTTGTACCACTGATACCAGACTCGGGCTTAACCGGTGTTTATTATTCGTAAGGATATCCTCCAATGTAACAAATATTCAATAAATTATAGCCGGATATCTATTACGGTTCGAAAGATATAGTGCTTTTGGGATCCGACAGACGGACAGACGACGTAGACTTGGTAGTACGCTACTACCAAGAGTAGTTTACGTTTCCAATGGACCCTTTGGGTACGGAACCTTAATAAACTAAATTTTTTGCTACTAACCTCGAAAAGAGACATTTTTTTTTATAATGGGTTAAGCGATTACGCTAAAAGCCTGACATTACCGTGACCTAGAAAACTTCGCCAATTTTATCCGTTTCGAGGGTTTTTCTAATCCGTATATTTGGATAAGGCCACAAAAACTAGTGTCTCATTCTAACGAGAAAGTACGGATGTAAGTATTCCCAGATGAGATTATTACATTAAAGTCAAAGTAATCTTACTTTGCATTTGCAGTACACATAAAATTATAGTCCCTTGTGAGTTTGTGTAAATGAATGAGTGGTTTTTAAAATGAGAATTAATTTAAAAAAAAGGACCAAATGCGAGTCTTGAGAACTCGCGCACCGAGGGTCCCGTACAAATTTGATCGAATGTAAACAAGACTTTAAAAAAGGAAATTGACTTCAAAAGTCAAATACGTAATTCCTTTTTTCTAATGCCATACTTATTTTCAATAATTTTAAATTTAAAACCAAACTAGTAAACCGATTTTGATGAAAATATTATGAGACTAATGTTTTCTTTTTATTTAGAAAAGTTCTTCTCAGTGGTTTTTAAATTGGTTTTTGGGACGTAATCAGCTATATGTTAATTTGATATAAGTACCTAAAAATTATATATTAAAATTAAATTATTTGCATCTTGATCCGCTCTATAACTGTATTATCTTACACACAAGCATAACCATGCTTTGCATTTTTCAAAAATAATGCATTATTGACTTGACTACGTTTTGACTTAGTTTGATTTTTTATACTGTTCAAAGTGAATTCATCCCTGAATATTGCATGTAATTTACAACTTGATACATTTACGCGTTCTTGAGAAAACAGCTAAAAGATACACATAGAGACAGACAGATGGAGAGAAGTCTGTAGGTTTCGGTTTTATCCTTTATATGTTACCATAAGATCTTTTTTTGGGTCCGTAGCGAAAACTGTTTTTTTATTTATTGTAAACTTGAATATATGATATTTCTTTCAACATGAATTCTACGCATTTCTAAA
Source organism: Hypolimnas misippus (assembly GCA_037950945.1). Classification (NCBI taxonomy): domain Eukaryota; kingdom Metazoa; phylum Arthropoda; class Insecta; order Lepidoptera; family Nymphalidae; genus Hypolimnas; species Hypolimnas misippus. The sequence goes on from JBBEEQ010000024.1 coordinate 8,839,002, forward strand.
AAAAAGATCTTGACAGCCAAAAAGACAGTCAGACAGAGGAACCACAAAGTAATCGGGTATAGGGTTCCGTTTTTCAATTTTAGGTACGGAATCCTAAAAAAGTTTTTAATGAAAATTTGCGTAATGTGGTTTGTGACATTACCTTTAGGAACAAGCAATTAACGACAACGATTTAAAAACAATTGGTACATCTAGAAATGGATGAAAGTTAATTTATTTTTACATCCATGTACATACAGACTAAAACAGATAGATAAAACAAGAGCTTTAAAAAGAAAATTAGCTTATTTACATCTTTTTAGTAATATTAGTATTATTGTAAACACATCACCTTAAACGTAGGTTAGTTACACGAAACAATATGATAGCATGGTTACAAAACGTACCTATATTTTTTGTAATCATATTATTTTGTGACATAATGGAAAGCCATTTTCGGTTTTATCGTTATCTATAATTTGAAAGGATGACTCACATAATGTGTTAAAAAACAAACCGCCCAATTACACAAATCGCCAAATTGAGAATGAAAGCATAATAATTTTTTAGAATAATAATTTTTTTAAATCATGTCGTATGCGTTCTACTTTCCATTAGAAAATTTTTTCCGTTTTTCTTTAATAAAAAAATTGTAAGTTAATTCAAAGTAAGCAGATACCATCACAGGCTTGAGGATGACACGTAATCAAGAGAGCAAATTGAGTGCAAAGGCCGCTATGAATTATGGTGACGTTGAGTTTACTGATAGCACCTAGAAGTAACTTCTTAATAACTTCAATAATAACTCCGACAATCTTGTGATCGATAACTAGAACGAAATTTTTGAAATGAATTTATTTCGCTTAGCAATAAAATGATTTAATAATTTAATGATAAAATATTATACTTTTATTAATTTTTAATTTATAAATAATATTGTGCGCGTTGATTTATTTACTTTCAAACTACCATAAATACTTTTTATCCAGTGTTACCTAAACGGAGAAGGTATCTAGTTAACGTAATTGCATAATTCAAGCAATTTTGTGAGAGGCCGCGCAAATGGTAGACTTCCGTAGTAACGCGAAATATAAGTATTATTATATGCGGTCACCCAATATTTTGTATGACCACACCAATGATATTGTGTGTAAGAACTCTATAAAAATATTACACTATCTTGTAATGACTGCACAAAAGTTTTGAAAGTTGGACGTTTCTTAACAATCATATTGTAAAACATTATGACTCTAAGGTATTTGTTGTCACTGAAAGCAATGAGCCAAAACTGATTCAATGCTTTACACTTACCTAATGATATGTAAGATAGTAGATGTATTTTCATAATTCAAACATTAAAAAGAAAAATAAAATTCATTAAAAAGGGGAAGAACATATTCAATCGTTGTATATGCGATATCTATTACATATTTTATTATTTTTAGAATTAAAAGAAGTTCTTTTAATAGCAGCATATAAAAGCTTATATACATATCACATACATATGTCGATTGATTACAATGTGGGCTGCGAAATTGTACGATATTTCACTTTCAAATGAACGATATCACGTTACCACGAGTAATAGGAGTGCTGTAATATCTGTCTGTTTGTGTTTTATAAATTACTACTGATAATAAAAAGTTACGTTTATAACAAATTTTGAAAAAGTTAAAAATGTTTCTTTTTTTCAAAACATAGATAAGTTTTTTTTTTTTTTGTAGGAGTAGCTGTGAAGCAAGAAAAGTTTTTTCAATGTTACACGCACTTTTTAAATTTCTAAAATGTAAAAACTATTTTTAGACATATGTCTTAAGGCATATCCAAGCTTGCGTACGTGCTACGCTCTATGAATAGATAGGGACGTGTCACCTTCTAGGCGCGTGCACTCGTCACGAATTACTGAGCATAGTTATATGAGACAGCACAAGCACACGGCGTGGACACGATGTCTTCGCGAACTTGTGTTTTGATAGTCTTTTGCATGCGATCATTTCCAAATGTGTCTATATTATGTTTTTAAAATACACGAAACTGCACTGTTTGTCCGCGTTAGGATAATATAACATGCACGCGGATTGTTCTCTAACCAAACGCGGACATGTTCAAAGATACTCAAGATGCATGCAAACCGCACTTGCGCCAGTTCGGACGCGCCTTAAGACGTTTATCTAAACAGATTAAAAGTATTTGTGAAAGATAAACACACATGGTTATAAAGCGATAAACTAAACCCACTTAGCGATATTAGAAAAGTTTGACACTCTATTGAACACTGAAAGTCTTTGTGTAGGTATACGATATTTGTCTGAAAAAGGGCACAAAGTAATTTTATCTCGTACACGTTTCAATACATGTTAAGAAGAACTGAAAGCTTTTTAATATCGCTTAATGTATATTAAAATAGTAGTATATAGTTCACTTTGTAAAATTTTAAAAGGTTTTTTTCTTGTATTATGAGGAAGTACATTATACATATTTAATTTTTATTAAAAATATTGTAGATATGTATATTTATTAAGAAAATTTATATATTAAAAACGTTACGTAAACGGTTTCCGTTGTTTCATTTGCTTTTTGGTCACCATTCTCTCCAGCTAATGGAGACCCAAAAGACTAATGGCGCCAAAAACTAAGTTGAGTAAATTATGCTAAACGTAACATAATTATTATGGAGTTAATTAAAACGGTTTAATAAATGAGCGCTTATACTAAATGATGAAGTGAACCTAGGTTAGTGCTAATATTATTTCTTTAAAAAACTCTTATGTGCTATAATATACAGATATTTTATGTAATACATAAAAATCTATATTTGTTTGTGTTTAACTCCGGGATTATCCCAGAGTTATAAAATGAAACTCTCACTTCATCTCATTAATATATTATAACAAAACTTAAAATTTTTCCTAAACTCAACAAACGTTTCTTTTATACATTTTTCTATTCAAATCAATGTGACATATATCATCTTTTTAATTAAAATTAAGAAATGATATTGCCACGAAAAGTATTTATATGTGTCACCTAACAGTTTGTTCGTATCTTATATTCTAACCTTAGACCATTAAGCATTGGGACGCGCCTTACAAGGCATTTCCTCTCCAGCAAATCTTATAATGAAATGGTCTAACGCGTTTATAAAAACTATTCAGAAATCGATTTTCAACAATATCCTTATGTACGGAGGATCAAATCGTTTTGTTATGAACGGAGCTCCGTAAAAAAAACTAATCTGTGCAGTTAACCATAGCAAAACGAGATCAAATACAACTAATCTTCAAAAAGAGGAAGTTTCATGTGTAATTATTTTTGACATAATTTATTCACTATTTCTTTTAAAATCACCATAAAATATTATAGTAAATAATGTTCTCGAGCCGCGGACGTGCCTGCGAAAGCGATCCCGTAGCCTCTCCGTTTTCCGTGCTGTGGCGGCCAACGCAGGGGGTTTTAGTGAGTACAATCTCACATAACCCGGTCTCACCCCCAGGAGTCGGGTATCTATGAAGATTTACCCTGCGTAAAAAAAAAAAATGTTTTCGAACATGACAAATAGATTGTTTGAGTACAAAATAATCGGATCGGTAGTATGATGTTTTTATGCAATTTTATTCCTTATGTCACTGCCGTTTTTCGGAATTTTCGACTTTATTTATTTAACAAACAAAGTAAAAAATTATTTAAAAGTAGATTTTCCACAAATATAGATTTGATGTTCGACAGTGTTCTTTTGTTTTGGATAGTTCTGTCATAATGTTGAATGCAAATAGATATCGATGAAAATATAATTGATATATTTTTTTATAAAAGTAAAAATGCGTTTTTAATAAACAATATTCTTATTTTATTTTATAAGTAAAGAAAATAATTCCGGTTCTTGCAATTGATGTAACTTTAAGACCTATTCTATTTTAGTTTCTAAATCGCTGTAAAAAAATTAGTTTTGAATGTGTTAATTTGCCTTTGTTTATTTTTTTTAGATTCTGACCACGTGTTCTACTTGAGACAGAGGACTTAAAAAATAACGTAATAGACAAAATGGAATCTCTATTATTCTCTAATCTAAATTATAGGAATAAATAAAATAAAATGATTATTTTATTATGTAAAAAGTTTCTCAACAAATCTCAGAAATATCGATAAATTATTAAATTATCTAATATAATATCGCGAAATAAAAACAGTTTCATTCCTATTAAACAAAAGCTGTAGTTTTTATGTTTGTAGTAATTCTTGTATGCATAACGTATTTGACATATTAGTGTGTATATTATTTACTAGTGTTAATGTTTTCTTTTTGCTTGTGTTCGTAATATTGTAAAATAATTTTGAGTATGTGTGCAGTAATATGAATGTATTGACTACCTCGCCCTCCGTTAAATTTGCTGAAAATTTTGTTCGTAGAATTATGCACATGACGCGTCCAAATGTTAAATGGTCTAAGATTCTAACATATCGTTCATACCAAAGAGAAGAACTACGTTCATACAATTGCGATAAAATGTTGTCAAATTATTGTTTCATTTTCGCAAAGCGTATATGCATATTAAATATAATTACATTCCTTTTCCTAATTAAATATTATAAATTGGCTGTTGCAAGTGACTTGCCGGTAAGACATAAAATTAGTTTTAGAATGTCGTCCGACATAACACTTGACTTTTAAAAATGAGGAACGGACTTTAAAATAAAAATTACATAATTTCTTTTACGTGAATGACATAAATATTTCAGTTATTTTTATTTTAAAACCAATCAAAATTACTGCACTGATTTTAATAAAAATTCTGTGAACCAATGCGAACTCACCTATTGGTTTATAGAATTTTTATCAAAACAAATTTAAACAAAGATAATATTAAGTGATCGGTTAAGTTGTTTTCAAAAGAATCTGTTCCTTTTTTAGTAGTCACCAAAAATCTTTTATAAAAAGCAAAAAGCTTAAATATTCCAAGAAAATAAACTAGTTATCCACTGGAATCAACAGGATATACAGCTCCTCAGCCGAATCGTTGTTTTGGGGGCCATAAAAATGGTTCTAATGAATACTTATAAATGGACGTTGATAAGCAATATTAAGTCAAGCCACATGAAAGAGTATATATCCATTCTTTTTTTATATTTTGGTAAAAGATATATTAATTTTAAAAAGGTATAATGAAAAGTTTTATCTAATAATAAGTTTTTCAAATGTATCAGATTATTGTATTAACTGCAAAATATGAAACGTACTTGAAATTCGAAACAATAAAATTAAAAAAAAAAATCTTTCTTATTTACTTTAGACGACTTGTAATTTTTTTTAATAATGGTAAATGTTTGACGCATTATCAAAATACATCAATATCTCCTAATTTGACTTTTTGTTGGTTAACACATTATTGCTTATCAGCATCCAAATGTAATATCGGTGTTTTTTTTTATAAATTTTATTTCGTAATATATTGTAATCGTTAGTTTAAAATGAATTATCTTATTTCAATACACAAACAAATATAAAGTAATACATATTAACTGAAATTCCACAAATGAAACAGACAAAATAATTGGAAAAGCAATTCTGTAACGAACATTACTATTCAATTAGTTATTCGTGATGATTAAGAGATAGTTTTATTCAACGAAATGGTTCTCGGAATTCCGCTGTTTCATTGTAGTTGATTCAGTTGGTGCTCAAAAATAAGGGACTATCTGGAAAGTTTTCTGGGAGTTTTGAAAATAGGCAATCTTTCAGATTTTGACCTTCTCTTTCCCAATTTGTACTTTACCACCTCGTTTCTTTTCTGGATGCACTGCCATAATAGAAAAAATTATATTGTAAAAATTTATTATACATTTGCAAAAAGGGCATTAAAACTACCAAATTACTGTTCTATACAATTATATCATAGTACAGCTAGTAGTAGTACCCGCGACTTAGTCCGCGTGGATTACAGAATGCTTAGCATCAGTGGCGTGCAGTTCATAATGACAAAAAGACACTGCCTACACTGTCTTTTTTACGTTATTAGATGATGAACTAGGAAAATTGCCGAAGAAGGTAATGCGACTATTTTGAAAAGTTTTATATTTCATTTCATTACCGCATAAGTAAAGGACTATTAATTTTGATCGCATTTTTTTTCTTTGGACGCGAGTTCTTAGAATTCGCCATTATTATTGTTTGTATTCATGTTGCGGTCTATTATGTATTTAACATTTTAACTTTGAAAATAGTGTGAAAATAGAATTTGTGATCTGTGAAAGTTTTTCAGGTGTTGTGTGTATACAGAAAATAAAAAGTGTTGACTTTTTAAAACTATCTTTCAGTGATGATTAAAGGCCAAATGATTGATTTGCAATTAAAATGAACTAAAGGTAAAGTCAATCGTAAATTCAATAAAAAACATTATTATTCATATTATTCTTACTGAAATATCCCCTATATTATTAAATATAGGCATGTAGATTTAATTTACAAATAATTAAAAAGTCTAAAAAAATTCTGTATAGTTCTAACTACATAGAGCTAACTACATATATTATATATTAGTTCAAACCGCATCTAGATCGGATAAGCCGTTTCTGAGATTAGCGTGCACAAACGCACAGATAAACAGACAAACAGATAAGAATTCTAAAAATCATTGTTTTGGGTTCTATTGCGTTGGTAAAGGCCCCCAAAAATATTTTTTTTCATAAATCTTCCATATACAGACAGCGACCTGTTAGAATTTTATTATTAGTATAGATTTAATAGAAAAATATTTAGTAAATATTTTGTCTAGTAATGAAAAACTTTATCATATACATTTTAGAATATACGAGATGGACCACAATTCATAGTTTGTTTTCCTAAAAGTAGTCTATTTCCTGCTCTAGAGGCAAATTTATGTCTCTACTAAAACAATTATCAAAATTTGTTCAGCGATTTAGGCGTTAAAACGTAACAAACAAACAGACACACAGTTGATTTCGTATTTATATGGATACCATAGTTTTCTATTGTTTTGTTCAAATGTTAATTCAAATGAATTTGGTAATTGTCCAGTTTCGTAAGTCAATAATCCTAGTTCAACTTTTGCTATTAAGTTCAATAGTGCGGAAATTGCTACCCACTCAAACAGTATTCCATATCCGTGCTTGTACGTGATTATTGATTATTATTATTATTATGTAGCCTGCAGCTTCGAGGGAGTAAATTTCCTGTAGGACTTTTTTCGTAGACAGCATACATAAATATATTCTTACGTTTGTTCAATTATTTTTATGTAAAAAAGAGAGACGATCCTTTCCTCTGTTATAATTTATTATTATGTCTTACAAGCTTTTGCCTGCGGCCTTAATCACGAAGGCTACGATACAGAGATCTCCGAGGAAGTTGAGCGAAACGAGAATGAGTTGCGAAGTTATGGAACGGAGTTACCGCTCAGCTACGCGCGGTCGTTACACTGCCTCACATACATTCCTTGTTTACATCTGTCGCAGATATTCCTTGCTTACATCGCTCACACATGTCTTAATATATAATAGTTTCATATATACAAATATTTAGCTTAAACCTTGATCACCAACAGAGCATTTAAGTCCGCGCTAGCTCACCGTAATAAGTCACTAGGGCTGAGGAAATAAACACATGAGAAAATTAACGTTGAAATAAATCAAACTCATTATGATGTTGTATTATGTAATTTTTTATGACGCATATCGCAAGAAACTCAAGTAAATTATTATAAAAACAGAAATTTTAATATCAGTTAATAAACGATGGTGTTCTCTACTGCTGCTGTTCTAAATTATTTAGATTATTCGTAGCGTGTATGAATTGAGAACCTCCTTCGTTTTGAAGTCGGTAGAAAACTGATGAACTTTTGTTTTTACAGGCACCACCGAGCTGAGATGCCCTAGTGGTTACAACTCATAGATAATATATACAATATAGATTTCGTACAAAAATCTCGACAAGCATTGTGAAGTTCCCAAGAGCTAGACTTGTGTTCAATTCATATCGAAACACATTTTCCTGGAGAAATTCTGACAATTTTGTAAGAAGTTTTGATGCAATTTGCATTGCAGAAGCGTGCTGGATTAATCTCCTTACTTACTGTCTCCTTAATAGAGCAGGAGTACAATGCATCTTTGAGCTATTCTCAAGAGGAATATTATGTAATAAATATTAAAAGGTAATGAATATTTTTTATTTAAAGACCAATTATGGGTTAAATCTTTATACGATACGATACATTTAATCTATGTAATCTATGTATGTTTAAAGGCAGCCAATTTTAAGTCGGGTTGTTTGCCAACCTCCCGCGATTATAAAAAAAAAATGCCATTTTCATCTTTTTAAATTTTTAATTTTAAAATAAAAGAATATTTTCAGACTGGTCTTATAGTTGTATTGTATCATATATTCAAAGGTTGTAAAAATTGAAATATCTAAGGAAAATTTGCGTGCGATAGTTTCTACAACTTTCAAACAGAATTATCGCGACTTTAGTACTTTGAGGAGATCACTTCTGTAGAAGGTCATTCAAAAGCCGCCATGACGCAAATATATCGAAGCCGCCCGGCAACTAATCCTCGCAGATCATCATGTGACATACTGTGAAATAGAGGCATTCGTGGGCATTTCAGGGGCCACCGATCAAAAACTTCTGCATGAAGAACTTGGCGTACCAAAGTTGATATCTCGTTGGATACCACATTTGCTTAGCGACAACCAAAAAACAGCCCGTGTTAGTTGGTGTAACAAAACTCTGCAGCGTTTCAACCAAGGAGAATCAAAGCATGTTTATGACATGGTTAGAAGTGACGAGTTTTGAATATATGCTTACGATCCAGATTCTAAGCAGCCATCAACTGTCTGAGTCTTCCAGGATGAGCCAAAACCATTATGACCAGTATATGCTCACGAAGCACTCCTAAAAAATGGTTGCCTCGTTTGTGAAAAGGTGGTCACGTCGCTACTATTGTATTAGAAGATCGCAAGACGGTTACCACTGACTGGTATACCAGAACATGTTTTCAACAAGTCATCATCATTCAAAAAAAATTAAGACGATGTATGATACTGTACCATGACAATGCAATTTCACACACTGTCCGCCAAACAAAGATGTTTTTGAGCACCCAAAATGTCGAAATTTTAGATCATTTACGTTACAACCCTGACTGATTTTTAATAAAATACTACACGTTATATTTGACAACTAAAATAGTTTTAAGCATCTGTTAAAAACACTTAAGCATTTGTTTAAAAATAATTAAATTATGGCTGCACCATGTTTAACTAAAATTATATTATCATTAAACATTAGCAATATAAACCCTTGAAACGGGTCTCCCTTTGATACATTTAACATAAAACCGACTATATCTGATTAATGGTATCATTGTAATTTTATTATGAATTGACTTATTACGCAATTTTTTATAGAAATTTATGATTTAAAGATAGACATTCCGTATACCTATTTAGTACCGATTTCCGTACTAGACATGAAATGTATATTCGTTTGTAACTTTTTTTATTGATACATAACAAAGAAAGTTGGAGAAATAAATGATAGAAATATATTCGAATGTCAACTTCTATTTTATTGATATCTTATTGTCTCATCGTTATGCCGTTGGCAATCACATCCGGAGTTACTTATTTGAAAAAAAAGAGGTGAAAAATACTTCAAACGATCTTGAGCCGGGTTCGCTATGGAAACAGCCAATGGGATCAAAATAGAGCTCGATATGCTCAAACCATTATTTGCAGAACAATATGGCGTATTTCTAGCCACACATTACAGTTAAATAAGAAATTATCGAGTGAATGATTGAACTGAATCATTTTTTATAATTAAAATTATAATGAGAAAAAAATATTCAAAAATCTATGATTTTCGTTCGGAGTATTGGTACCAAATAAGGACAAATAAATACAAATAGAATATACGTTGATAGCAACATTGTTAAACCCTACCACATTATTAATAGGGCAATATATTATGAATAATTTATATATTTTAAACTTTCGCGATTTATACTATTCATATTTAATATAACGGGTCTTATCGCGATAACTAATGGTAGTAATACCTTTTTATTGCCCGACGTTTCGACGAAGTTACATTCGCCGTGGTCACGAGCTGACTGGTGTACCGCGCGCCCTCCGGCGACGAGTGCGCGAGTTTTCTTCGCCTACCCTCACAATATTAATATTGTCTTTACCGTTATTATAATGCTGGGAGCACACCACACTAACACAATCGGTTCGCGCGAACATTGTTCGAGGTACTTCACTTTTGTTAAATTTATTTATCACCGGGTTCCAAGCGGCCGACAATTTAAATCCGTCATCGCGATTGAAGGTTTTATGTTTTTTAATTTCAATTGCTTCTCGTACTAAGCGGCAATAATAATTTTTGTCCGTCGAGAGAACCTTTGGGTCATGAAGCTCAATCCAATGGTTTGTTCCCGAGTTTAACAGATGGTCAGCCACTGCGGATTTTTCTGTCTGTCTGTTTTTCACCGCCGCTATGTGTTCTTTGACCCTATCCGCTATGGTACGTTTAGTTTGGCCAATATAAGAAGTGCCACAGCTACAATTTATCTTGTATACACCCGGCGTTTGAAAAGGGATGACATCCTTCGGCGTGCGTAAGCATTTACAGACTTTTGTCAAGGGGGTAAATACGGTCTTGATGGAGTAACTCTTCAATATCGTTCCAACTTTGTCCGTTATTCCCTTGACGTATGGCAGAAATGCTGGTTGACGGCTAACCTCCGGTTGTTTTTCCTTCCTACCTCGTAGTCTAATACTATCACTTACCCTATATCCATTGCGTTTTAGTACCTCCTGAATATGTGTCAGCTCGTGATCGAGATGATCAGGGTCGCATAGATCTAAAGCCCGATTTGTAAGTGAATTTCTTACCGAATTAAGATGGCGCGGGTGGTGATGTGAGGTGGCGTGAAGATACCTATCCGTGTGTGTCGATTTTCGGTGTACTTTATATCCAACAGAACCATCAGGCCTAACTATGATCTTGGTATCAAGGAATACTAACGATCTTTCCGACTCTAATTCGTATGTGAATTTTATTTTGGGGTGTATAGAATTAAGATGACCCAAATATTGTTCTACGTCGTGTTTGTTTCCCCTTATAATGCAAAAAATGTCGTCAACATACCTCTTCCACAATTTAATTATTGGCGGTCCTGAAGACAAGGCTTTTTCTTCAAAATATTCCATCCAAATGTTGGCCAATACAGGTGCTATAGGACTATCCATGGCCACTCCATCAATTTGAATGTAATACTCACCACCGTACAAGAAGTAGTTTCCGTTCAGACAATTTTCAAGTAGAACAATGATAGTGTCGGAGAGACCGTGTAATACCAATTTATCTTTAACAACATCTAAACAATCTTTTTTAGGAACGCTGGTAAATAAAGATTCTACATCAAAACTTACCATTATGTCACCGGGTTCCAGTCTGAGCGGTTCGAACTTATGAACAGTGTTTAAATAGCCACGAACGTAAGTTTGAAAAATTACTCGCGCGATCTAATATGTCAGGAGGTAGCCAGTCGAGAGAACCGTTGAAAAATAACGGAAATTTGAAATCGACGGACGCCATTGTTAATCTTTCAAGTGTCACTATTGACGAACCAACAAGATCTATTTTAGCTAAAGGGATGAATTTCGCTTTAACACCTAAACGTGTTCCGTATGAGAATATAATAAGTAACATCGAGGAAACAATAGTAAAGAACAATATACCCGCTAAAGACGCCGAAACTATTAGACAAGATATCGCTGTTGTTTTACGCAAGTCACGGCTACCAAAAAGCAATGTTAGTAATGAAGAACGCTTAGCACTTATTAACCTTAGGAAAAATAAAAATATATTAGTGTTAAAAGCGGACAAAGGTAATGCTACGGTCATACTTGATACCGATGACTATGATAAAAAGATACGGAACATGCTCGCGGATACAGACACGTACAAATTAGTGAAATACGACCCAACAGCAAGAGAAACTCGTCGCGTACGGACACTAATTAGGGACCATCAGAATCACTTCACGGAGGAGGAGTACAGGTATTTATATAAACCGACAGTTGTTCAACCACCGAAACTATATGGTCTGCCAAAAGTACACAAACCTCTTGTGCCACTGCGACCAATAGTAAGTCAAATTAATGCACCAACTTACAATTTGGCTAAACATCTTTGTTCGGTACTGAAGGTTTTAGTAGGTGGGACTTCGTTCTTCGTGAAAGACTCCAGGCATTTTATTGACATCGTAAGAAATCTCAGACTAGAACCCGGTGACATAATGGTAAGTTTTGATGTAGAATCTTTATTTACCAGCGTTCCTAAAAAAGATTGTTTAGATGTTGTTAAAGATAAATTGGTATTACACGGTCTCTCCGACACTATCATTGTTCTACTTGAAAATTGTCTGAACGGAAACTACTTCTTGTACGGTGGTGAGTATTACATTCAAATTGATGGAGTGGCCATGGGTAGTCCTATAGCACCTGTATTGGCCAACATTTGGATGGAATATTTTGAAGAAAAAGCCTTGTCTTCAGGACCGCCAATAATTAAATTGTGGAAGAGGTATGTTGACGACATTTTTTGCATTATAAGGGGAAACAAACACGACGTAGAACAATATTTGGGTCATCTTAATTCTATACACCCCAAAATAAAATTCACATACGAATTAGAGTCGGAAAGATCGTTAGTATTCCTTGATACCAAGATCATAGTTAGGCCTGATGGTTCTGTTGGATATAAAGTACACCGAAAATCGACACACACGGATAGGTATCTTCACGCCACCTCACATCACCACCCGCGCCATCTTAATTCGGTAAGAAATTCACTTACAAATCGGGCTTTAGATCTATGCGACCCTGATCATCTCGATCACGAGCTGACACATATTCAGGAGGTACTAAAACGCAATGGATATAGGGTAAGTGATAGTATTAGACTACGAGGTAGGAAGGAAAAACAACCGGAGGTTAGCCGTCAACCAGCATTTCTGCCATACGTCAAGGGAATAACGGACAAAGTTGGAACGATATTGAAGAGTTACTCCATCAAGACCGTATTTACCCCCTTGACAAAAGTCTGTAAATGCTTACGCACGCCGAAGGATGTCATCCCTTTTCAAACGCCGGGTGTATACAAGATAAATTGTAGCTGTGGCACTTCTTATATTGGCCAAACTAAACGTACCATAGCGGATAGGGTCAAAGAACACATAGCGGCGGTGAAAAACAGACAGACAGAAAAATCCGCAGTGGCTGACCATCTGTTAAACTCGGGAACAAACCATTGGATTGAGCTTCATGACCCAAAGGTTCTCTCGACGGACAAAAATTATTATTGCCGCTTAGTACGAGAAGCAATTGAAATTAAAAAACATAAAACCTTCAATCGCGATGACGGATTTAAATTGTCGGCCGCTTGGAACCCGGTGATAAATAAATTTAACAAAAGTGAAGTACCTCGAACAATGTTCACGCGAACCGATTGTGTTAGTGTGGTGTGCTCCCAGCATTATAATAACGGTAAAGACAATATTAATATTGTGAGGGTAGGCGAAGAAAACTCGCGCACTCGTCGCCGGAGGGCGCGCGGTACACCAGCCAGCTCGTGACCACGGCGAATGTAACTTCGTCGAAACGTCGGGCAATAAAAAGGTATTACTACCATTAGTTATCGCGATAAGACCCGTTATATTAAATATGAATTATGAATAATTTATTAGTAAACGTAGTGTTTTTTGTCTTAAATCCATCTTATGAGATGAAATGAGAGTAATGATTGTATTTTTTACCGCGAGCAAATTTCTAATTTCAATATCAAGTTTCTACTATAATAAAAGAAAAAAAGTATCCTAGATTTGGGTATGAACGTCTATGTAATATACCTACTTGTATTTTATTATCTTTGTTATAGTAATATGAATATAAAGAGAAAGGTTACAAATAAGTAACATCGCAGGTAAAAACCGGGATAGTCATGTAAAAATATCTTTATAAATATATTACTATAACAAAGCACTTTTACAATAAGGGTTTATTTATTAGTAGAAGGTCAGTAAAAATCATTATGAAATAACGTTTATTTGGACCATTAGTTATAAATGCATTATAAAATGTTTTAAAGAACTTAAAAAAGTAAACCTTTTGCGGGAAGATGAATGAGCACCGGATGATAGACCGTTTGAGTGCGGGAGAGGATGGCTCGGAATATTGATTGTATTGTATTCTTTATATTATTTGTACATTTACTTTGTTTTAAAGATATTATTATTTTTTATTTTAAATAAACATTTAACTTATTCTTTCAGTTAATAAACTTATTTTTTGGTATGTAAATCATAATCTTATATGTTATTAAAGGACTTCAAAAATACTAACAAACAAAAAAATAATAATAAAGGATACTCATAAATGAATTTACATATTCTTTCTGTTTATCATTAAGTCGTTCTATTTTTTTTTGGTTTTTTTTTTGACAGGCAGCACTGCAATAAGACAGACACTGCAACTGACTGAAATGATAACGGTCGCGGGTTCGGTCCCCGCTGACGGTAAACGTCTGTGTTGGTCATACGAATGTTTCTCGTTCTAGGTGTTTGTGTTGTGTGTGTTTCTAGTCCCCCAAGACAGGGTCGTGAGATACTAATGGGGATACTAATGGGGTTTATTTATTTATTTTAAGTCCAGTCTAGTTAGTCTTAATCGTAGGTACCTACTTGTTTAAGTATGATTATTATTTAAAGATAAAATGTCAATAAATTTAATTTTTTGTTCACCTCACTTTATATCTAATACAATATTTACATATATTGTGTTGAGTCAATATACAAATATACAATAAATTCAATCTATCAGTAAAATAAATTGCATGCTAAATATTTCATAAAATGTAAATTAATCATTGGATGGATTCTGATGATACTTAATAATAAAATAAAACCTTTGGTCCGCGGGCACAGGAGTTAATAACAAGTAGTTTCAACTTTTACTCCCTTAAAATCATTTATCCAAGCAAGTTCATTCCCGTGGCACATTTGTGAGATTACCTGCACTAAAAGCTATTAAGTAAAATTACAACTGGCATTTAACAGCTAAATGCTTAATAGGGTTTCTGTTATTTCGTTCATTTACGGACCAAGGAAATATATACAAAAACCTCATTTCACACACGATTAGATGGAAAATGGTCGCTGCTGCCCATATAACATATATTTAGTGATCGGCGTGAGAGGTGCAAGAGCTATGCCTTTTATCTCTAAAATTAGTTGATCAATTTGGATGCTGATAAGCAATAATGAGTCATACGACAAAAAGTTAAATTTAGAGATATTGATGTATTCTCATAATGCATCACGTATTTAATATTCAAAAAATTTTCAAGTCAACTAAATATGTATGGAAAAAAGTTTCTGAATCTCATGTTTAGAATATTGAAGTGTGCTTCATAATGTGGATTATGTAATAATCTCATATATATTTTGAACAATTATTATTAGATAAAACTATACCAATCCGTTTTTAATTCATTATACGTTTTATCAAAATAGAAAAGAAAAGATAGATATATAGGTCTTAAAACAAATTTATTAAGAATAGGTTTAACATCTCCAGGCGATATTTTATCAAAATGAAGTCTCTGTGGCTTGACATAGTATTGCTTATCAGCGGCCAATTGTGCGTGCGCTATCGCTTTCGCAACCATACATTTTTCGGATATCAGATTTTTGTACTAAAACGTAACAAATCAACTATCAAAATGTATAGCAGTACGATAGCGGTAGTTCACTGTAATAAGCTTCCATTTTACAGTTATTTTAAATTGTTAATGTGAATCCACATAATGCATTAGACACAAGTACGATTCACGGTAGCATGCGTCAGCGATCCCGTGGCGACCAACAAAGACGATGAGGGTACCGCTGGATTTTAGTGGGTAGTCTGGTGCTCCATGTCACAGCAGGAGTCCCACATACTCGTCTAACTCTCTAGGCGGGATGCGTAAATGCATTCCCCAGCGAAAAAATAACTGGTCAAGTGCGAGTAGGACTCGCGCACCGAGGGTTCCGTACAAACTTATAGAAATCTATATAAGACTAACCCATCTACGCTATTTGTGGTCTTCATCATCAGTTCCAACATAAGTTACTATCAAAAATACCTAAATCGGTATACGCTTGCCTATAATATTTGAGGAGTTCCCTCAATTTCTCAAGGATCCCATCATCTGATCCTGACCTGAAGACAATGGGACCACCTTGGAAGTATACCTTTTCAAACAAAAAAAAAAATTGAAAATCGGTTCCCAAATGCGGCCGTAATCGGCGAACAAACATAAAAAAAAATTAAATACAAGGTCGAATTGAAAACACTCCTTTTTAGAAGTCGCTTAAATATAATCAAATATTATGTAAATAAGGATCAAGTCCCAAAAACTATTTTGAAACTACTTAGGAGCACTTTAATTTAAAACACAATCATGGATGCAATCCATGGAAACACAAAATTTTATTTTAAGTACTAATACACCTTATACTTTAAAAAAAAAGTTATAGCGCGATTCAGGATACACCTAGCGCCATCTCTTGACAATTTCAATGAACTGACTTGTTGACTTGGACATTAACAACAAAATTATATTATATTTTATTCTCGTTTTATTTTTATTTATATTCTACTACACTCCACTACCCCTGCACTACGTTCGTAAAATATTTAGATTTACATTATCAATCAAAATATCGAAATATATATTAGTGTTGCCAAGACGAAAATAATTAGTCCTTAATTCGAACAAAACTAATTGTTTATTTATAAATAACTAATTATATTACTAATAACCAGAAGACTTATATGTGTAGATAAATAAGTAAACTAAATAACTCGATCGTTTGAATTTAATTTTAAAATTTTCGTAATAAGTCAATACGAGTACTTAAATCAAATCGCGTGAAGCTCTTATATTGAATGTTAATTACGTAATGACGTTATAAATCGACGATAAAACTTTTAAATGAAAAGTTTATTTTATAATTTTTAGCGCGTTTAAATAATAATTAAAATAAAAAAAAAAATTAATCGAACAGAATTATATCACAGTTAATATCATAATGTTGTAATAGATGGCATTAGCTGTACGCTGCATCGCGCTATCATTTTGTTAGCTGCGATATATAGATTGCATTGCGTTGTTTATAAAGGTTTGCTGCTTTTTAATGTTTTCGTATTGGTACAAATTTCTTCTTAGTGTTTGTAAAATTGTTTTTTTGACCATGGTCAACTTCTATGTTAATTTGTTACAAGTACATATAATTTTAATTCTAAGATTAATATATTTTCCGCTTGATCAATTTACAACTTGATACATTTACGCGTTCCTGAGAAGAAGTTTGAAAGACAGACGTACAGACTGACAGACACACGAACAGAAATTTACAGTTTTCGGATTTTTTCCTTTATGTATACTAAAGGACCTTGCTCCTGGCCAAATTTCATAATGCTTGGTCAATGGGAAGTACCCTATAGGTTTTGATTTCCTTGCGAAAACGTTAAAAACGCTATCATACTTAAAATATGTGATATAAATGACCGTATCTTTTGATTGCGTTCACTTAGAAGTTTGATTTTTTCACAGCTCTTAGTAATTACAACTCTGAGTACTTGACGTTGATAAAAATTTGTTACCTTCACGCGTTTCTGAGAAAAAGGTTGAAAGACAAACTTACAAACAGACAAACATACATACAAAAATTTACAGTTTTCAGATTTTTTCCTTTATTTGTACCATAAGATCTTACTTCTTGCCAAATTTCATCGTGCTAGGTCAATGGGAAGTACCCTATAGGTTTTGATTCCCTTGCGAAAACGCAAAAATGGTCAAAATATACGACATATTTTCCATTATCTTTTGATTGCGTTGACTTAGAACTTTAATATTTTCACGGCCGCATGTCATCGTAGACATGAGTATATGATATTAATTTGAACATGATACGTCTATGCATTTTTGAGAAAAAAGGGTTGACATCCCGACAGACAGACAGACAGACAGACAGACAGACAGACAGACAGACAGACAGACAGACAGACAGACGGACAACAAAGTGATCCTATAAGGGTTCCGTTTTTCCTTTTAAGGTACGGAACCCTAAAAAAGGCACAAGTACGATGAAGTAATCGAACAAGCTATTATTTACAACCGACTATCATGCATTAAATGCTAGCTATGTTTTTATGCATCAACATACAATGAAATTACATCTTACATAAAAATCAGAATACAAATCAAACCTACATTCATCTCCCTTGTTATTGCTAAAAATAAAATCTTAATAACATATTATAAATATAACCAGTTAAGAATATGACAGTGTATTATATATAATACAGTTAAAATGAATGTAAGATTATCTTCTTAAAGGGATTCGGGAACGGAAGGCTTTGCCTACCGGTGTGACACTTAAAAGCTTTTTTTATCTTTATAGATTATTTTTATTCAATCGTAGTAATCCCACGCCAAACACTCCTATCCTTTATAATAAACAGATTTAATTCTGAATACACCTAACATACCGAAAGTCCTACGTAGAGTTATTACTTCGAATATTAATTAATAAATATTTAATAATCATTCCTACATTATTTTATGTCCCAAAATAAAACCCATTGTGTATTCTATATTTTGCAAATATTTATGAAAATTATATTTTATATTTCGATTTTCCTCGCGAACGTGGTTTTTTTTTCCTCAAATAAGTTTTGTTATTAATATTGCGTTTTCATTTTCTGAAAGTTAAATAATCAAATAACGTTATTTTATTTGTCGGTTATAAATGATAGGGATCAGTGAAATAATGTTAATGTTATTTTTAATGTTATTTAAATAAAAATTCGCAATATTATTTAAATAAAATTAATTGACTTATTAAATTTGAAATTGATTTTAAAGTAACTAAAATGTTGAATATTATTCAAGACATGCCTAAGTCCTTTTAAATCAAAAGAAACGCTGTCTGTCCTTAACAAGTCCATCCGTCCATAGAAAACTCGAAAACGGTTGGACCGAAATCATTACTTCTTTTTTTGTTTGAAAAGCTATATTTTCATATTAGTTCCGTGGTTTGGTTTAAAAATCAAAATAATTGGAATGCGTAAGTCATTCATATAGACGAAAGCCTTGTTTTTAAATCGCCAACTTTTGGTAATCTATACCTAATATTATAAAGCTGAAGAGTTTGTTTGTTTGTTTGAATGCGCTAATCTCAGAAACTACTGGTTCAAATTGAAAAAATCTTTTTGTGTTAGATAGTTCATTTATTTGGGAAGGCTATAGGCTATATTACACCATGCTACGACTCATAGGAGCGAAGCAGTAACCATAAATGCCACTGAAACCGCAAGAAACAGCTAGTCTTTCATATATTATGACGTTTTATTGAGGTATATCCGTCACCCCTGGTTTGGAGCCCAAGATTCATTAAGATGAATTCAGCAATTGAACTCGATAGACATACAGAAACCAGTAAAAACATAATTATAAAGCAACCCTGAGTCATTGATTTACACAATATATATTTGAAGTAGAAACAAAAGAAATGTTATTGTTTCTTTACACATAATTTATCAAATGATTTGGAAGTTTTATGTTACAGGTGCAAAAAAATATAAAGCTTTCATAAAAGACGAACGAAAAAGAAAATGGTGCTTGTTATTCTTTCCCTAATGAAGGATACAATTTGATAAATTGAAGAAGAGTGAAATAATATTTTTGTAGATTAAAATTTATTATTGATAATATTGAAAATAAAGTACCCAAAGAACTTAAAACTTCCTTTGTTTTTTTACTTCTGTTAATTAATGTAAAATCAGTTAAAAATGTATGTATTAATTATTAATGTGTTACCGGCCAAACCCGATTTAAGGACAAACTAGTTTTGCCTAGGCTCAACTAGTTCTTCCTACACGCGATATGATTAACCAGTATAGCCCAGTCCAAATTAATTTGTCTTAAGCCTGATAGGATAGACCAGCTTAGCATAGACCAAACTAGTTTATTCTGATATAGATACGCTCACTCCCTAGAGTGATTACTCCCTAGAGATTTATCCTAATAAACTGGTATGGCCTAGTCTAAACTTTAAAGTACATATATCAAGAAAGTCAAAATAAACATATAAACTAAATAAACACATAATAATACTAACATCACAAGATATCGATGCACGTAATAAAAATAAATCAGCCAAGTGCGTGTCGGGCCACGCACAATGTAGGGTTCCGTAGTTGTCAGAATTGTCAAGATCGGTCAAGCAATCTTCGAGTACCTATTTTCGTAAAAAAGTTTACGACGAACTGGGAATTTCCTTTTTTAAGTCAGTTTATACAATATACGTACTTACAATTTTAAACCTCTTATTATTATAAAATTATTTTTAATTTCTCTTTATATTTCGAGACTAAAATATTTTTGATGTAAAATGAATGTTTGAATGTGAATTATACTAACGATTTTGAACTTTATATGTTAGTCGATTATTTATTATTCTAACACTTGTAAAATATACTTAGCGCCGATAATTTTCCTTCCTGATTAGCGCCTATGAAATCTATGGAGATTTCGTCGAAAACTTCATAAGCGCGATTCAGAATCACTCGCGACATGTTTTATTGAGACATTGTTTTATACCTTATTTTATATTTTATTTTAATTTAAACTTATTAAATATTTATTTATTTATTCATTTAAATTCATATATTAATTTAAAATTATTAATATTTACATAATGTGATGCTTTAAAAAGTGAAATATTTATTTTTACTTAGATCATCTATATCTCGATAACCA
Organism: Hypolimnas misippus; assembly: GCA_037950945.1. Classification (NCBI taxonomy): domain Eukaryota; kingdom Metazoa; phylum Arthropoda; class Insecta; order Lepidoptera; family Nymphalidae; genus Hypolimnas; species Hypolimnas misippus. The sequence continues at coordinate 8,859,869 of JBBEEQ010000024.1, forward strand.
TAAGAACCCACATAGCCGTGATAATTTTCCTTTTAAATCTATTATATGTACCACCATCGTGAATTTTTTCATATTTTTAGACGCAGCAGTTTAGTGGGTAGAGGGGGGGGGGACACTTGACTCTAAGAAAAATTGACACTTCCAAGATTAATATTTCGGAAACAGTTCGTCGTTCGGAAAAATGGTTTTCCCACATCTATAACAATTTTAAAAGACCTATCTAACGATACCCCACAACATGGAATAAATGAGAAAAAAAAATTTTTGGTCTCTCTTAACACATAGGGAAGACACCCTGAAAAAAAAATATTTTTAAGATTTTATTGTACGACTTTTTCGGCGTAATTCATATGTACACTCATACCGAATTGCAGCTTTCTGGTATTAAGGGTTTCGGAGCAAAGCCGCGGACAGAGAGACAGACAGACAGACAGACAGACAGACAGACAGACGGACATGGCGAAACTATAAGGGTTCCGTTTTTTACTACGGAACCCTAAAAACGATAGATTATGACGTAGTGATCATAGAAATAAAAATAATAAACATTACACAATCATCATCATTCCTACAAATATTGAAATTTTTATCTTTATTATTGAATATTATATCATAAACTGTAAGTAACGTCATAAAAATATATAAAAGTATTAGTATTATTAGGAACATTAGCATAATTATTTTAATTAAAAAAATTCTACGAGTCATTTATAATATATTATTATAAATTCTATATGATCTAAATGTATTCTATATAAAAAGAGCTTCATTCTCGTGCTCGACTGAGTTCCTTTGGGTCTTGATCTAATATTATCCAGGTATACACTAATTAATAGAAATATAATGCCCAAAATCAGCAGGATAATTATACGTGGGCTATTGCTATAGCAACGCGATATATGTATTCCGACAATTGATTTCTGATTTTTGTACTAAAAATGACAAATGAATTATCAAAATGTATAGCGATACGATAGCGGTAGCCGTAACAACTCCCCAACTCACAGTTGTTTTAAATTTTTAATTGGTTCATTTCCCAAGTTGTATTGCTCTAAACATTAGTGCACCCACATAACGCGTTTGACCCAAAGTCGATTAAGTAATCGAACAAGCTATTCCTTGTAACCCAATACGTATATCAACATGCGGGTTACCACGACACACATTTAAAGTAATCTTTTGATAGTAGCAGATTGTAGTTTATATATGATTGTTGTACATTTGTTTAATGAAATTCTGAATATGAGGTTCTTTATAAAAAGGTTTTATAAATAAAAAAAAAAAACCTGTTTGATTTTACGCAATTTTATTTGAAGAATTTATTGTTAAAAATGATAAATCTGAATTTTATTTCAACGTTTTTGCTTTTTTTGCACGAGCCAATAAAAGTTTAATTGGTCAAGCTAAGTTGATTTTTACGATTAATTGGATATACTGCATCTGATCTGAGTTAAGAAATAGGCCAGAAAATGATGATCGCATTGAAGGGTAAGGTTGTTAATTTGCGGTTTAGAAGTGATTTTAAATACATTTTCTTAGTCGTCGTACTGTATTTTTATCAGATACGTTTCATATGTTTATGATATAAAAAATAAAACAAAGAATACATTACAGTGGCTTGTTTGATGTTCAGATGCTTTTAAATTTTTCTATCGCTAGCTTATAAGGAACTTAAGATCTTTTGGGATAACCGATAGTCTAAATATTATATTAAACTTATAATTATTATATTCGTTTATAAATTTAATTTTTTTATTATTATTATTGTATTTTAACCTTTTTAAAAAGTGTGTAAAAAATCTGAAAAACTTGAAACATCCCGAACTAGACGTCTAGAAAATGGTGAAGATTTAATTGCAAAAACTACTTATATACCAACATAACATGGGTCAAATTATTAAGAACATATTCTTTTGTTTTTATTTTGATTTAGTCTGTCGATGTTGAAGTAAGATGTTACTTATCCATATAATGTATCATCGGTTTCAATTATCGGCAATTTATTATCGATTTAGAACATTTTTAAATTTATACTCATCGGAGTATAAATTTAAAATGCTTTAGGCGTTAACAACATAACAAATGTTGTCTAGTCTTAACACTTTTATTAATAAATAGCTGGTGCCCGCGACTTCGTCTGCGCAGGATTAGTTTAAGCTTTAATGCTTTTCACATAAAACATAGATACATTCTGTCGCGAGCATTTTTGTAGGACTATTAAAGATAAACATTTCAAATATAGATTGTAACGCATACGGTTTTTGCAGCGCACGCTAGAATTGTTGACTTGACACGTATCGTTATATTTTAGACAATTAACACAATATATTTATAAACAATAGCCTATATGTCATTTTGTTCTATAAGCTATTTAATAGTAAGGACTTATTTAAACGGTCTGGTTTTCAATAGTTATCCGATATGTAACGACGAATTAATAAGGTTTGCTAACATCTTTTTGTTGGTTCATCATCACCTCCCTGGTAAAGTAACTTATAAATAAATTTATTTAACATTTATATTTTGACGCAACGGCAAAGTCGCCTTTAAACGTTTCCATACAAGATCCTTATTTATCTTTGTTTAAAAATTATCGATGATCGATGCTATATATTTGTTCGAGACCCTTGAAACCCAAAATTGCAGTTTATTAGATGGATAATTTCGGATGAAGCTATCGTGACCTTTATCCGTACGCGGTAAAACAATGACCTAAGTGTCATTAAAATTCATTCAGTACTTTTTGCTTGACAGCGCGCACTCGCCGCCGGAGGGCGCACGGTACACCAGTCAGCTCGTGACCACGACGAATGTAACTTCGTCAAAACGTCGGGCAATAAAAAGGTATTACTACCATTAGTTATCGCGATGAAACCCGTTATATTAAATATGAATAGTATAAATCACGAAAGATTAAAATCGATACCTCCCACGTAAGTTATTGTAAGCCACAAAATTGCCGTTAGCGTTTTTATTGAATACTACACGAATTTGCATTGCGTAATGCATTCAAAGTGGGAAAAAACAAAAAATCTTTTTTTTTTTCAAGGACAGTTACAACAAAATACGCCTGAAAAAAGGCGTATTTTGTTGTAACTTTCAAACTAAAACGGATTTAAAGTGCTCTACTGTAAAATTGTAATTTTGGGGTTACAACAACTTACGTGGGAGGTATCGAAATATATAATTAAATCACTTATGTTATTGATTCAAAAATCAATATATAAAACTAGAAATAAAAAATAATTCCATGTTTTTGTGGAAATCTAATTTATTTCTATATTTAAAAATTATTGACTAATGTATCCATAACCAATAATAATAATACTCCATCGAAGTTATTTTTAATGTACACATGTATATAACGTTATATTAAGGTTGTACTATTAGAAATTGGGTACGTTAAAATAATTAAAAACTTAGGAGACTACCCACCTGATAATAGCTTATGTGCTTAGACTATAATTATACCTACCACTGAAATAGTTTAAAACATGAGTTATTTCTGATATCAAGTGTACCCTTTTCAATATATATGTAAGAGAGTATTTTTTTCTTATAATTGATTACCTAGATATAACATGAGTATTAATTCCTAAAATGAGAACATTATTAATTTTCAGCTTTTGTTTATATTGAAATAAAAGAACTCAAATTAACAGTCTCGAGTACATTTACTTATGGGATTTTCTCCACAAATCGTATTTATATTATGAAAAGGCGTACTATTCATCACATTTATAATATATACTCGTACATTCGAGTACCTTACCTTTTTATCTGAAATATTTGTACATATGTGTACAAACAGAACATAAGTTATTTAATAAATTCAAAGAAAACTTTTTTCACTCGGTTTATTTTTAACACAACAACTTATCCTTAATTATATAAATAAAATAACCACTAAAGACATTAAAAATGTTTGAAAGAGCACGGGAACGCGTAGTAAGTGGTAAGAAGCAAGGGAGAGGCTAATAGGCTGATAGGGATTGGGACTTGGGTTCGGATGAATGTATTACTTGGCTCTCATGTCATAAAACATGTGTAGTATGTAATATAATCAAAAAATAAGTTAATATATACGTAATTTTCATTATACGCGTGCTACGATTTACCTAGTATAAAAAAAATAATTACAAAATTATTTGTAATGTAATGTCGTAGAAAAACACATCGAGTTGAACACACTAGTTATAAATATACATAATTCTTGTAATTGAATATATGATTTGAGGAAAAGATACCGTGTGGGCTAATACTTTGTTTTGTATTTTTTTTGATAGCTCGTCTCTTGATGTATTCCTATTAAATCGCACAAAACAGCATTGTGATAGTCACACATAAATATATTCTTCAAGGGGTATCCTCTCCTTGGGTAACCTGAAGTGTCCGGAGTATGAGGAGCGGCACTGGGTCTGGCGAGTAGGGGACAGCAGTGTGGACTTCGTCGCCGGCTGCGTCGCACGTTTCCGCGCATTTTGTCGCGTTTTTCTGAAATCTATGTAATAAACAAGTGATGCGAACGTTATTGGGACCGCTTAAGAATTATCGTCAATGTTAAAATTGTCAAACAATAGTTAATCATGCCGAAAATAACAGCAAAATTGAGGTAAGACAGTATTTACATACAAACACGAAATTAATGAGAAATAACTCTATTTTCGGCTCAATTTTATTGGCATATAATTTTAATAGCAATTTGAAAAAATAATTTGTAGAGTTCCTATTTTTTTTTATATTTTACTATAACTTTATGAAACCAAAATTTGAGTTTGAATTATTCATTTCTTTTAATAAATGTTTTTGGCGTAAAAGTTGTTTGCTACTTTTAATTGAATTTGTGTTTGTCTGGTCAACTTTGCATTACTCTAACTTATAGTAACTTTATACTTCTTTGATGTTATTGATTAAAATAATTATTAAGACAAGAAGCGCAAATATTGGTGTATATTGTATATTGTACAATCTATACGAGATTTAGACAAATTATAAGTTAGTAATATATTAATTAATGTATTAGTATATTTTTAACACTAGAACGTGGTGCATGTCTATTTTTTAGCATTTTCAACATTATGACTTCTTAGGCAAATAACATGAGGAAAATCTACGTCCTACATATATGTACATATTTAAATATACTACGACGGATGAGATTATATAACAATGGGCACTTTCGTCGGGAGACGGTTGTAACTGCGCCATTAAAAAGATTTCAGAACAAATTTCGAGATTTTAGGTAGAACTTTTAGCGCCCGATATTTTTTGGTTATATTTTTAAACGCAGTTACCTATGGTTACATATATATATATATATATATATATATATATATATATATATATATATATATATATATATATATATATATATATATATATATATATATATATATATATATATATATATATATATATATATATATATATATATATATATATTTCATTGCCAAATGAGATATACCGACAATAAAAGTTTTATAGCGCGAATGACTTAACACATTAAAATCACTCAATCGGTTTATTTAATTCTTTCAATACCAAAGATTTAGGATTATTGTTGTAGAAGAAATCCAGGTTTTAACAATGATTTTTGATGCCTTCGATGAAATCGTATTATTAAATTCTATAGACAGTTGAGATTACATTTTCTTTATAAGAAAAGAGAAACATCTGATTCAGAGAAATTTTAGATTTAGCGATCTATCGAATCAACTTCTTTGTAATAGTAATGTACAATAATAATGTATTTTAGATGTCTCTACATTTAGTATATCTTTAATTTTTTTCTTTTATTTTCATTTTAAACTATTTTGTAGACTTTTAAGTTTCTTAGTTTAAAAAATAATTATACCTAGGTAAAATGTTATGATATCTCTCTTCATTTTTTTTCTGTGTACATCAATTCGTAAACCATAATCTTCAACTTCGTGCATTCCAGTAAAAAGAATCACTTAAACAAATATAACGAGCTATTAAGAGCTATTTTGTAGCTCGACATTCACTTGTGCTATGAAATATCAAAAATTGTCGACTTTTAAAATTGTTTTTTTTTTAACAATAATTCGAAAGTGAATTCAAAAATAAAATACTAACCATAATCTGACTTTTGTGAATTTTATGTATCGATACTTGCGTTGTGTCCAATATATTTTTTATGTTTAATGCGTTTACTTAAAATACTCATATAATATTTCATAATCGCCATAACTCAGCCTTAGTTCAAAAATAATTGTTGAAGAATAACTTTATTGAATTGTTGAAGAATAATTTTATGAGCTATATTCGACGATAATCATTCTCTTCGTGCTGGCATGAAATTACCTACAATTCATACATAAAATTTTATGCCAGATCATAAATAATCAATATAATAAAAATATATATCAGACCACACACAGATGTTAGGGCTCCATAGTTATGCAAATTACACGAGTCAGTGCTAACGGTCCGGTGGCTGTTTGTGTTTTAGCGGCGAACGTTATATGTGGAAAATCATTATTAACGCTTTAAAATAACCTTGTGCATCATATCTCACAATTTTCAGTCGTCCGTGCTTAAAAGAAGGACTTATTGTAATAGTTTTTTTAATATATTGTCAAAATAATATTAGTTGTCTATTCTCTAATAAATTATCGTTATTATTTTTCGAACTAAAGACACGGATTTAAAAATATTAAAAAAACACGTTGTGCGCTATTTTTTTAATTTCTGAGAGCTTAAAATTAGACAATAGTCAAAAGGAAATGCCTTTTTTGAAAAATAAGTTTCAGTAATGAACATTCGAATAGAATTCTCGCCCACTTATGTGTCCATATTATCTAGATACTATATTATTATGATAATGATAGCAAGTTAATTAGTATAAAAGGCAATACTTGAAACTAACGTTCACACACATTAAATTAGTTAGAAATTATGGATGTCATAAACAAACGATACAACATAAAGAAGATAAAAAGAAATGATCGTTTAAGATTTTTTATATATTTTTTTTATATAAGACAGTTAATGAAACGAACTCAAAGGCCGGCAACGCACCCGGAACGCAACTGGTGTTGCGGATGTCCATGGACAATAGTAACCATTTAACATCAAGTGGTACCATTTGCTCGTTTGCCCCCTTTTTATAATAATAAAAAAAGAAGTTTAAATAATTTTGAAAACGACTTTGAATAAGTGAAATACATTTTTATTTGTTTGAATGCGGTAAATCTTTTGAACTATTACTTCGATGTGGGAAAAAATCCTTTTCATTAGATAACCTAATTTTTGAGGAAGGTGTTAGGCTATAACTCTTCACATTACTATTCACGGGTGTGGAGCATTAACCATAAACCTCAACCAACCGAGCAAAAACTGTGTGAGAGCAAAATTAACTCGTATGAACCACTAAGCAGGTCAAGTAAAATAATATAAAAGGGAATAAAAGAAAAATGTTTTTTTTTTACACCCCTAATTTCACACGTAGGCAACATTATCTTTTTGCGCGAAGTGACACTCAAACTTCAGTTACGTGAAGAAGACTCGGTACAAACACTACAGTATACTGTTTTCTGCAGTTAAATGTGGCGTAAAGCAATGGCATTTCTGTGGTTGCGGCGAAGAAACAAAACGTTCTGCATAAAAGTGGAGACATTAAAAGCATGTTCAGTAAATCGCAATGAACGTTAGAGGAATATATTACTTTTTTATTGTTGAAGTAATTTCGATAAAAATAACGACTAATTAGAAATGTTATGAAATTTTTCTTTAAAAAAAAATAATATAATTACTAACAAAGCCGTTTTAAGACATAGCCATAGCAATAGCAATGACTAGATTGAGTTTTGCTCGATATTTTTTTATGGTAAATAAATAATGATTTTTTGGAAACTCTATTTAATTTACCTACATATTCTAATGATATGGTAGTAGTTCTTCTGTGCCTGAATATATACAAGATCATCATATATTTGATTTGCTCGTTTAAAGGTTTTTATATCTTTACTTTCCTTTCATTGTCCCCTTTTAACTAGACACTAAAAGTGTAAAGTTGGGTGCTATTGTTTCTCGTAATATCACGAACAATATTTTGTATTTAAATAAAGGATTACAAATGATTCATCAGGTTTCGGATTATTAAATTTCAGAATGTATTACACAAAAATAGTGATTGATATCAACTGTCAAAATATAGCATGTGTTTATAGCGACAGTTATATTCAACTCGGCCTAGGTTTTGGTTAAAAACTAAAAACTTAAGTTCACGCCCACATATTGTTTATATTAGAAACATTTTATAAATGTAATGATATTTCGTAATTTTTAAAAATAAATAATGATGCATTAATAACTCATTATGTCTGTGAGTTATCTGACGAAAAATTTTGCTTTCAACGAGTACTAAATGGAATCGGAAAAACGAACGCTATTCTGTAAGAGTTATTTTTGTACTAGGGGTTCGTGCAAGCTTGTGTGGGTAGTTATTACCTTTCTCCACGGGTTATTGTCATCAAATTGCAACGCTTTTTATTGCAAATTTTATGTAACAGTTCTTCAATTAGATAAAGATGGCGCTACAGTCGCTTAAGCCCAATAAAATACATTATATTAACAATTTCGCTGGTACAAATACAGGTTAAATGAAATGAATATAAATGCTAAATCCGACAGCGGTAGCCGTGAGGTTAAAGTAGATCTGCGTCGATATAAAATTTATATATTATTGTATATATAATTTTTTAACTATCATGTTTTAACACGTGAACTTTATCATTAGAAGATCATCATTAATGCTTTCGTTTAAACTTTGATTTGGATAAATTAATTAAATATTGGTTTAAATTAAATACAAAATAAAAAAAATCAAAATCCGGTCCAAGATAATGGAAGCATTTTATTTCTGGTGGCGAAAGGAAAATTCATTATTCTTTCTGTGAGCCTTTGTCATTCGATACTCGCACTGGATATTTACTGTGTTTAATTTGTTAGATTACGTAACACGATATATTTTCTCCAAGTAACAAAACCAATAGTGCGTATAGTATGAAAATAACAAGGGTATTTCGAGGGCCACATCTCAACAGACAACATGTAACGAGTCATCTCCTTATGCCCCTTTAAGCATGTATATCTACTTATTAGAAAAAAACATTATCTTGTTCTTCTTAACTTAACTTTTTTAAATATTGTATTAATTAAGATCAAAACATGTAAGGCATGTTTATTAATTTTAAAAATTATTTTCGGTTATGAAAGTATGCAGTAAAAAAATAACCGACTTCAAACATAACTGTTGGAGGTACTGCTATTGTTGAATATATAAAAAAAAAATTGCAGCAACTGTGGGTCATTCGCTGTCAGTTATAGAAGATCCATCTCCGAAGATCTTCATTAGATCTCTACATATTATATAGTAAAACCTTCCTTGATAAATGGACGCCGTTAAACAATAATGTGTCAACTCACAAAGTCGCATTCGAAGATAATGATGTATTCTGACAATGCGTCATGTATTTAATATTATTTAAAACAAAATAAGGCATCTAAACTAAATAAATACGGAAAAAGTTTCTTAATTAAATGTTTCGATCATTGAAGTACATATATTTCATATTTTGCAAAATGCAATAATATACTTTAGAAACTTTTTATTAATAGAAAATAATATACGTCTTAAAATAACATTATTAGAAATGCGTTTGCCATGTTTAGACGCCATTTTCTCAAAATGATGTCCGTGTGGCTTAAAATAGATTATCAGCGTCCAAAGACGCATTTAAATATCGCAAACTTCATTCATATCGCATCAGACCATCATTCATTGAAACTCATATATATATATATCTATACATATGTACACACAACATTCAAGAGTATAAATTGATCTCAATTTCTATTGGTTTTGGCTAGAAGATGTCTGATGAAGGAAGGAACTTAGTTAGCAAAGAACTTACCGTTATTTGCAAATAGAATCAACTTAGTTAAAAGGATATTGAACGGAAAGAGAGAATAAAAAGTAGGGAAAGTACTGAATTTCGAGAGACTAACGGCTAGGAGATGGAATGCCTTATAATGGATGGAACGATTCGATAAGTCTCGAGGGACGTGCACTAGATTGCAAGTACACGTGAATGGCTATTGTTAATTAAGACTGTACCAGACTTGAGACTGAGATATGCTACTTGGAAAAACGAAATTCCGTAGCTTCAGGGTTGGTTAACTAATACATTTCTTATAACACTTTGCCTCCTTAGAGATCCCATAATTTTAGGAGCAAGGTTATCTCAATCAAACAATTTAACTAATCTCCTCACATCGGAGCTTTGAAAAGAACTTATGAGTAAGGATAAATAATTTAGTAATTTGTTTAAGACCTTTATGAATTTTATAATTTCTATTAGCTTTTCATGCGTAGGTATAGATCGTTTAATATTTACTTGACCTCGTTCATTTTATTGGAGTGAAAGAGTCGGCTTAAAAACAGCCTGCTTTCAATTTGCAAGCTACGCACAATTATAGGATTAGGTGCTAGAGAGGCATTGGCATCGAAAACCGCTGAATGTCCTCTAAGCACTTGATATTAATGTCCTTAGAATGATGGGTTCATTTAGTAGCATATTTTATGTATCTACAGCTTCTTCCCAGTGCCTTCCTATATGTACGAAATGTTTTTTTTTTACGTTAACAACCTTTTTAAAGAGACCATTTAGAAGGATCGTCTATATCTATGATATCTAAAAATTAGTTCAGTAATTTGGCTGGAATGGTTTATTGATTTTTCAAGAGCACAAAATATACACTTATATACAATAATTCAAAAAACGACACAAATACGGTTCATTCTCACTTCAGTAGTTAATAATGTGTATTATTGGCTAGTATAGTAATACTATTAATTGTTATTTAAAAGCTAGTGAAAATACAAATAAATGAATATTTATTTGTATTTAAATAAATAAATTATTGCTATCTCAACCTATTACTCTTAAACATAAAGTTAAATTGCTCAGTAAATAGTACCGTTTCAATAAACTGAAACGTTGCGTTTAAATTATATCTTAAAGACCTAATATTTTGTCTAAACATCAAATAATCAAATTATTTTAAGTACGAAAGCAGTAAAGTTAATTAAGTATTTACAAATCACATAATTTAAATTAAACACTAATTTGCTATAAGCTTATTATCATTGTTATGGTTAAGATTATTCTGTACGCGTGATTATACTGAAGTACATACACATACACATAAACAAATGTAGTACTGATTCATACACATGTATAAGGTTTCAGGTAGAATAATAAATTATACATTTGGAAATGAGAGGACCTGTTTCATTCGTACTCGCTGCGGTGGACATTAAATTATGCGCGGTTTACTTTTAGAGTTAAATTGTCACGTTTCACCCTAACATGAAAATATATTGCGAATTGGTTACGCAATTGACGAAAACAAGAGATTCGTGATGAACACAATATTACATTTTTATCTGCGTACATGACTGTAAAATCCTGGTATTTGCCTAAACCTGCTATTACGCTCTACGTTCAGTTTTATCGGCATCGTTTGAATTGATATCTTAACCGAAATAAAAGATAAGCTGCCGCAATAGATTGCTTGTGATTATTTGCTTCGATAGATCAAATTAAAATTCTAAAAGTAATATCGATCTTCTACTTATTACTAAACAAAACAGAAGAATGTATACTTATTGTACCATAGATTTGATCTTGTAAATGATTGATTAAATATCAAAGTAACATATTTCTTGTTTATTTAATTATTCGAGTAGATATTTTATTTAAGATAATTAAAGCGACATAAAGTGCACTATGCGCTCCTGTTCCTCTTTATTATCGTTTTTTTAATAGTTATTTTTAAACTAAAACCTTACATAAATATGGGCATAATGTGTCTTTGACTTTTTACAGAATAAAAAAGACTCCTGGAGTTGGTTGTTAGAAGAAAAAATATAAAACCTTCAAGACAAAGAGAATTTCATCTTTTATAATTGTCTTTCTTTTATTGTTCTTTGCTAAGTTAGATGATGTTATGTTTAGGTTTAACGTGCGTTTTCAGAAATGTTTCTTTTACAAACTTCTGTAAATGTTTCATTATTAAAAATAAAGAATTTGATATTTATGTCCATTTTTGTATTAGATGTTTATATTTATACAATATTTTGACCATATATATGCGTAATTTAAGCTTTTATGTTATTAAAAGTAAATTATTTTTATTTTCAGCCTTACTAAATACTTCATAAAATCCTTTAAAATAGTTATATTATATATAATTGCCAATCTAGGAATTATCATTGACATTATTAGCAAAGTTATACACCACTCTGGTGTAGTGTAATGAAAGTACCTCTAATGCAGACGGTTTCTACCCCGCTCGGGGAAAATATTTACATTTGTATAAATATTTGTTCCTAGGTCTGGGTATTTGTCCTCGTAGATCTCGTTACCGTGCATCGTAGAGAATGTAAAGTTGTCTGTCCCGGTTAGTAACACAATCACCTGATAATGATGGTTACTCTTAGTATTCTATTCTGTGGTCACTGGTTTGTTCTCGAAGATGGAGGTCAGATGGCAATCGCTCTATATAAAAAGCAGTAACTTGTTCATCTATATCTGGACTCGAGTCATGAGCAGACCCTGGTTTAACCGGGAAAATGCTAGCTAGATGATGAATGCTAGAAAGGTTATAACGATTGTAATCTTTAGTGAACGTGACTTTTAGTATACTTTTATTCTACTTTAATTAACACGCTTTTATGGACATAATAATTATTTCATCACTGATAGTAAAATTTTACTCAACAATTACATTCAACATTGTATTGTATATATTATAAAAAATTCTATTTTACTATTTTAACTATAGTTGGTGCTTAAGAAGATCAAGGGCTATTAGAGCAAAGCATAGTTAATTCCTTATGCCTGACAAAGACTCGAGGAACGTAATTATTTCTCGGACAAAATTTATCTCTTTTCATGATCAATAAAATTTATTTATTGTTTTACTACAAGCTCCTGAAAGAGAACTTTGTTAAAATCCTGAACTAAGTCTGTAGCAGGAAAATCTTGACAGATTAAAGTTATATCGATAAACAACAGAGAATTAGTAATTGCTGGCTTACTACGTTCTCATTAAGTAAGTTTAATTTCTTGAAGCTGACATAAAAAGTAAGAAGAATTCAATTTATGAAAAAAACTCGTTAAAGTTTATAAATTTGACCCTTGTTTCTGATAAATTAAGGAAGATTTGGCACTCGTGGAATCAAAGGCCATAACATTGGATTAAACATTCTAAAACAATATACTTATTTATTTTTTTAATATTTTGGTGCCGGAAACCCGGAAATAATACTGAGTAAATTATTTCATAAAAATTCAAAGACTTTAAAAAACAAATATAGAGTTTTTATTTTTTCAACAAGACGATTCATTTGAAAATTTAATAAAAGAATAAATTTTAAAAAAAGATAGAAAATATAGACAAATTGCAGGGAGATTTTGAAGTATACATTTACAAATGAAATCAAAAGTGACCGCGATAAAATCACTGAAAAGAAGATCATTTTGAAGAAGACTGTACAATTTTCAAAGGATTTTTAAAAGAGAAAGATTATGCTTTTTTAGTATTTTGCCCGTTGCCTCTATCTCAACAGCAATATTTTTCAACCAGTAATATCAAATATACGAAAATTCAACTTCAAACTTTTTAGAAGACACAATGAATGGCAAAGTTTTTATGACATAGGTATCACATCTTTGACCCATAATAATAACAACCTCGCTGCCAAAGATTGCATTACTTGTTTGGTCGGAGAAACACAAAATTTATTAAGTTGACTTTATTAATAACATAATTAAATTACAAAGCAACTGTTGAAATGATACAATAATAGATTTTATGATTCAAATACAATATTTCGACTCTTATTTTCATGAATGAAATGATAGATGAAGGGATTCAATTACTATATACCTAGATCTTTTAAATTAGATCAGGAAACTCTCAAGGAAGGAATTGAATGTGAAAAATATATAATTAAACGACTTGCCAACTTGGACAAATCTGACTGATTTTTTATTATCATAGTTTAGAACTCTAGAAATAATAGAAAGCAAAACTTATTCAAAAACTTTAGTAAATAACCAAGTTTCATACAGCTATGACTAATATTGGATATAAAACGGTACTAATAACAATAACCTAAAGAGGCTGAGTATAATATATATCAGTGGTAGTAATTTATCAAAAAAATACTCAAGAAAAGATAGTATCTGGAATAGTCACTAACCTTTCTAAGAGTTTAATTAATATTGAGAATGGCTTAGTAAGTACAGCTATTATTAGAGCTCAATGTATCAATAGTTGCTAGTATACATTAAGAACCTTAATTGATCAAGGGTCACAGGTATCGTTTCTGATTGAAGCGAGAGTACAATTAGTTGGGCTAAAGCAGGTGGCAGTCAATTTTGATGTCAAGTCTGGGAAATGGTCATACGAAAGTAAAATTCCCGATGCCTTTGCACGTTGCATCACACTATACTCCCTATATTTCAATCCAAGTAAACACATATTTAAAGTCAATAATTTCAATGCTTCTGTCAAGTGATATAAAAATAATGTATCAAGATTGGTCAGATTAAAAAGAATCACTTGCGGATGCATGTTTTTCATTACCGAGTAAAATTAATAATCTTCTTGGCGCTGAAGTATAAAAAGCCGATATTAGAGGGTTATATAAAATATCCACAACATAATTTATTCACATAAAATACAATTCTCGGGTGGATTCCTTGTGGAAATAAAACAAGCCACTTAACTTTAATACGTTAATAAGCAATACAAAACATTTAGTTTTTTTTTCTATGAATAAAATAGTATAAAGTAGTGTGGTATAACCTAACCAGAATGGCGGGTGGAATACCTTTACACAAAATGACCTGGAAATAAAATGTATATGTTGCCAAAAACCTTATATACGGTATAAATGTCACTACGGTAAGTTAAATTAGGATGTGGTTGTCTTATGTTTAAACCTAGCATTTATTTTCAAAGATCAAAGTTCTTGGTGGGAAACTTTGTAATACATTTAATGTGTTAATCGAATATAAAAAAAAATTGAAGGATTACATTTTTTTTTATAACACAACATAGAAGCAGTAGGGTCATCTGATGTTGTGTGTTCCTCCACTAACATTTGCAGTACTAGAGTCACAAACGCTAGATTTTAATTTGGTAAGGTAGGTAAAAAGATAAAAAAAATCGTACCTAAACATAATAGGCACTGAAAGAATAGGCACGTGGATGGAATATAGACACTTTCTATTATTGCTTTTGTGACAGCAATAAAATGAAGATACAGACGAATTGACAGCGTTCTTACATACAGTACATTGTCAGCAGATCGGAGATTTTAATCTCCGGCAGCAATCAAAATTAAAAGCTATTCTCAAACATGTCATGCAAAATTTAATAACTGAAATGAAGCCACGAGGATTTACGCGTACGTTCTACATGCTATATGTATGATACCTATGTACTCCACCTTTGTGTTTTATTAAGAAAGTTTCATTGTTAAATTGAAATCCCTTAGAAAGTTACTGCCAAAGGATTTAACTAAAAAATTTACATTTTTCTATAGAAGAATTGAAATAAGTATACAGTATATATAAAAGTAACACACGGAATATTTTATGAATGTCTGTGTATTACTCCTGTCATTTATTGAGCATCTCAATTCAATTATAATTTTTATACACACTGTTAATGTATACAAATGTTTAATTTAAGAATTTGATAAATAGTGAAAAATATTATGACAAAAATGTCGAAGTAAAGTCGATAAAACGAAACCATATAACTAACACCTAACATTTTTATATTCAATTAAATTATATTATATAGTTACTTAAATTAGGTCTATCGTTATATTTATGATAAGAATAGCAGGTACAATTCATTTTATTTTATTTATAAACGTGTCGTAAACACTAAATGTCAGAAATTGCTATTGTTAACTGTTTCTATCAACTAAATTTTAAGCACGCACAAACAATATGCTGCGATACGCAGAGGCCATGCATACGAGAACGTTCATGTATCATGTGTATTTGGATACAATAGGCCGTCCTATCGAGTCCAATATTCAAAGACCTTGATTCTATTATAGGATAATTTAATATCACAACGGTTCCAAACGAATAGTCGATAAATAAATCAGTCTCATACGTTGCCTTGAAAAGTTTCTTTGATGGTATGGTTGAAATAAAGATTTTTTTTTTGTTACAGATCATAAAGACGAATGTAGAAGTTCGAACGGAAATGAGAAAAGAAAAAGGTGAACGAACCCGATGATTGTGTATAAAGTCGCTGGTGAATTGCGAGGATGGCGAATACGACGGATGCTTATTGCGTGCCCGGGGCTACCAATTTTAACAAAGCTTATAGCAGGCTACATGGCTACATCGCGATAGTTATATGTATCATCGGGTCCGCCACTAATTCTATTAACATAGCCGTACTCAGTCGCCGAGAAATGATCAGTCCTACGAATTCAATTCTCACGGGTCTGGCCGTAGCGGATCTACTTGTCATGCTGGAATATATACCGTACGCTTTGCATATGAACATCAAAATTGGTCCGCAAGTTAACAAGAACACCTACGCTTGGGCTGTTTTCGTCTACTTTCATTCAATTTTTAGTCAAACGTTTCACACGATATCGATCTGGCTGGCTGTAACATTAGCAGTTTGGCGATATGTGGCTATTGCTTTTCCGCAAAAGAATAGAACGTGGTGTAGTAAAAAAAATACAACTATGGCGATAGTGAGCGCTTACGTAATTTGCCCGTTTTTATGTCTCCCAATTTATTTCGCAATGAATATAATTCCCAGTGAAGTGACACCACACAATAATTCAGAGTTCGCCGAGGACTTATCGCTACCGCAAAACCGGACAGTGTATGTGTTAGAAATGTCTAAAAATAAAGAATTGGTTACTGCGATAATGTGGATTTACAGTGTAATTTTAAAACTGGTACCTAGCATAGCTTTGTCAGTACTAAGTACTTGTTTAATATCGAAGTTAACTACTACAGAAAGAAGAAGGCAAAAGTTGCTAAAGCGATCAATTACGGGATCTAACGAGGCAAGTACAAAATTAATATAAAATTGCTGAAATTGTAATTTAAAAGTTTAGATATTTACTTTCAAAGTCCATCAAAAATATTAATTTAATAAAATTATATTAAATACTTACTAAACTTTCCTTTTTTTAAATAAAAATAACTAGCAAACGAGCAGGTAGGACATCTATTGTTGAGTGATTGCCACCACCCATGGCCATTTGCAGCCCTAGAGGAGCCACAAAGTCATTGTCAGCCTGAAAAGGAATAAGATAAAAAATAAATAGGAAGTAATAAAATGAATGGAGGGGGGGGGGGGGTAGGATTGCGGTTTTCTCACTGGTCGTACGTACCGCAGCTAAATTAGCTTCTTCACACCGACCTTGTGAGAACTCGGTAGTCCGGTCGAGCTAGTCTGCTTTAAGGTGTATACGGTGGACTATAGATAGACTCTACCTCAGTAAAAACAATCATCTTTAATGCAATCATGCTTTCCAATTAAATTATTAAGTCTAAATGTAATGTATGTATATTTTATAAAATATACTAAAAAAAATCTATTTTATATCATAGTTTGACATATACTATTATTTTTTAATTGAAATCCAACACGATATTTTAAATAGATAAACGCAGTAGCAACTATATTGAAATTGTAGTATACCGGTAATTCAAAACACAGGCGGATATAGATACAGATTAACTCGAATTAATATAATGTACTGTATATAATAAACCTATAATATACTGTAAAAATTGCAATGTTATAAAAATTTCGTCTTATAGAAAACAAAGAAAATAAGTTAGTCATATTCATATTCACTATATTTTAAAGAAACAATCTTGAAAAATCTAATTAGACTAAACTCTACATATATTACTTTTCTTACTTAATTTTCATAGCTTGGCAGTCTTTTTGCGAGTCTTAAAAATGACTTAATTACCACACAAATGTAATATACTAATGTTATTCGTATTTTAGAGCCTTTTGAAAAGATATCACAAAATTACAAATTACCCTAGTTTCAAATACTAAGACTTTTATTTACGTTTCATTATTAAATTTATTTTCATAACATAACAATTACTACATAAGACAAATACAAATTCATACATAAGTATTTATCAATGAATTAAGTAATTTAGAATTTAAATAAAATAATAAATTCGAGCGTTATCCAAAAAATATTACCAATTTAGTAAAAAATATATTGAGGCGTCATTAGCGGTAGCCTGAGGATACTCCATTAAGAAAACTCTAACGACCGGCTTTGAATAAATTATATGTAATATGCTTGTAATACTTTAAATGAAATTATTTCAGTATCTTATTCGGTAGCAGTCTGTTATCAAACGATTTCCTTTGATTAGAGGGTAGGATACCCTGTTATAAGGCGAACAAACAGTTTATTTGCTTGTCACTTGTTGTTCTATGTTAATTAATGTACACGGGAAAATACATAATCTCGGGTTTTAATTAAGGACGTTTCTTGTCCTAAGCACACTTTATATCATGATATTTGATTTTAATTATTCCATCATTTTCAATTTGAAATTATTTCAATAGTATTTGCCGAAATCCTACCGTAAACTTTGTTCCCATCTGTTATTGATTCAAAACACAATATTTATAAATGTGCGTGGAATATATTGCAGTGTCACCAGTGGAATATATTAAGTGTTTTTTAAGGCGTCTTCTAAACACTACGAAAGTTTCATCACAATCTGATGACATTATTATGTATAGGAGAAAATGTTCTTGCAGTTTCTTTTAATTTGCTCGTAAGTTTGTTTGATAGATATAAATTAGCACTTTAACATAGGCCATCTTAGTCATATTGAACATAAACTTTGTGCGCTTGTGTTTCGTTTTATAGTTTTTCCTGGTTGTGTAATAATTTTGAAAATATTGGCTTCATGTCCGGATTCGAAAACGAGGAAGTTACAGTTCGAAGTGTTTTTTAAGTGTTTGGTACTGAACTTCGTCATATCTTAATCAATTTTGAAAATTCTTTTTTTTATTTGATCATCTAAAATATACTTTCAAATTAGTCCCATACGATTTTTACTAAAATCGGTTTAGTAGTTTTGTTTTAAAACCAAAATAGTTAAAATAAGTATGTGCCCCAAGTAAACGAAATTACAAATTATGCTTCTGAAGTCGGCTTTTTAAAAAAGTCTTAATTATTTAAATAAATGAATCAATTATGCAATTCTCTTTGGATAATGAACATTGTTACATACATTATTAAACGTTTTAATTAAAACTTAAGAAAAGGTATAACTACCTTGTATTTTCATTACAAGAATATAACATTTAATTTTGATATAATTATAACATTAGATACATTTTTAATCGAACAACACATTGAAATAAGTTCTTTTAAATCTTAGACCTTCAAAGACGCTTACGTTCTTAAAAGTTTCACTTTGAGAAGAACATCGAAGAGAGTACTTAAAACCACTTAAGATCAAAGAAATGATTTTGGGGACTTGCAATGTTCCAATGAACAGATTTTGTATACAAATCATTTTTGGCTTTTCGGTCTAAGGCTTATAATATAAACAGGAACGAGTTTTTTTTTAAACAATCTTTACGCTAAAGTAAAATTAGGCTACGACAATGTACATTGATTATATAATATTTATTGTGACACATAGTGTCGCGCTGTGCACTAAAAATGCTACAACAGCGCGGCTATCGATTCCGACATTTATTTCTTAATTGATGTTCGTGTTTGCCCAACCCTCTTCCAGCTTATCTGGGGCAACCCTAAACATTTGCGCCAAACGATTATATTCTGAGTTGTCTGTAAATCAAGGTTGGCAACCGTTATCGTGGAAGGTGGCCTTCCTCTTCTTCTTACGGATCGGTCAGAAACATTTAGAACGTCTTGATATTTGTTGAATGGAGTCAATTTTCTTTTCACTTTTTTAGGAGTGGAATAACTGAATTATCCCCTGCTGTTGTAGTTGAAAACAGTTTAGATTAGGGTTACAAATTTTTAATAGTATATTTATTAATTATGTCTGTGTAGTTTTAGGAACTTATGAGCTTATGTTTATAGGCAGAGAAACAATCGCTGGCTGAGGAGTCATCAGCGCGACGGTCGAGTCGGACAGACCGGACGACGAGGATGTTGCTAGCTGTTCTTGGACTCTTTCTCTCCACCGAAGTCCCACAAGGTCTCTTGGGCCTCGCGAGCGCATTAGCACCGGAGTTTTTTAAAAGCTGTTACAGTATGTTCGGTGAGTTATTTCTTTCATAAAAAGATGTTAGTGATGGAAAAAAATGGATATTGTTAAGATAGTTAATCTAATGCAAGTTTCACCGGATAGGTTCGATATATGCTCGACTGGTGTTGACAAAATAGCGCTGTTCTATTACGTTAATCGTGATGTGATCCTCATATAACTAGCTATATAACTAAAAAGGGTTTTCGTTTAAAAATAGTATTTCACGAAATGAAAATTGTAAAATGTTCAAATTCATATATTGGTAAGCAAAGATTAATATCATGTAAACAAATGCTTAAACCCATAATCACTTTATATTGATAAATTCAAAATTGTGTTATATAATTTGATTATTGTTCCCAACAATAATCAAATTATATCATCTAATATAAGCGATTTTGCCATAAGAATACTAATGTTATATTTTTGTTTAACGATATTTTCTTCTATTTGGGAGATAAATAGCACATTTGGTGGAGACCTTATCAAACTGCGCCGCGGTGGCCAAACTCTTACGACGTCTATAAAATGTTAATGTTAAGTCAACGTCGTAAACTCCTACGTTATATAAGAAAATTGCCAAATTAAGTGTTTGCGTAACTAGTATACAGCTTAATGTCAAATAATCTTTATTTATTGGTCTGTACATGTCAGCACATTGCTACCAAATAATTTAGTGCGTCGTGCCGTTTTAACAAAATCACATAGCTTCTTGATTTTTTTTAAATATATTTTGTTTCATCAAGCTAGTATCGTACGCAAACAATATGAACTTAACACGATTTTAATAAAACGGAAACTAGAAAAGACTATGGATGCTGATAAGCAATATTATGTCAACCCACAAAAAGTCAAATTGGAGATATTGATGTATTCTGATAATGCGTTACATGCTTAACACTGTAAAAAATTAAACCAAATAAGTACGGAAAAAAAATCTTGATTTAATGTTTTTACGATATCCAATAATATGCTATATCCGAAAAACTTATTACTAGATAAAACTTTTATTATTTTAACCTGCATATATGTACCTAATTCATTATATCTTTTGTCGACATGGAAAAGAAAAGATGGATTTATACGTCTTCAAACAAATTTGTTAAGAATATATTTGACATCTTTAGACGCCATTATCTCAAAATGAAGTCCGTATGTCTTAACATAGTATTGCTTATCAACGTCCATACACACGTTACTGTTCACATTTAAAGTCATTTTATCTATAAAGTAAATTTGATAGAAGCGATTCAGAAAACTGATAAAACTCTACGTTTTGTGTTTTATATTTCATTACTTTCATCGAGAAGTACCTATGTGTGTTCGAGTTAATGCGACCACGGAATTAGATTTTCTATACAAAGATTTTCCCTTTTCATCCAGTAAGAGTGAAATATTGAAAAATCCTTAGTAGATGTTTTCATTCTAAAATGCACCTGCTGCCTAAATTTCAAGTTGGTTATGGTTAGACTTTGCGTTGATGAACCAGTCAGCCAGTCAGTCAGGACAAGTAACTATATATGTATAGATAAATAAACGGAAATGATAACTCTATCTATTAGAAAATACTAAAGATAGTTGAATAGAGAGGCTATCTTAAGCTATAGACCTAAACTAACGAACTAAGCGAACAATCCTAGTAATAATATTAGCATAGTTGATAAGACGGCGAATTTAGGGGAGTGATTAATTAGTATTAAATACGTTAAGTCCTTTGAGCCTTGGTCGGTCAAAGGGTTGAAATAAAATCTCAGCAAAAAGGATGCCTAAATGGTTTTTGCAATTAGAAGCTTTTTTATGAATATAATTTTATTTGTATAATAGTAAATATTACTAAAAACAAATTTTAAGATGAATTATACATAGATACAAAATCCATTAAAATTAAACCTAGTTAATACATTTTTAGCAAGAGGTATCTACTTCTAAATTAATTTTCGTTCTCACCTAGTAAAAATCGACCTTCGAGATTTTATTGAAACTGAGTGAGTCACGTCAATAAATATTTCGAAAATAAATTTAAGTTACAAATTAGGAAATTCATTATAAATAGTTCAAGTATGTATGTTAAGAACAGTGACGAAAATATTTAAAATATAATTTATTATAATAGTTACTTGCCACCAATCCACGCGATGAAGAACTCGGCGGTGAAGGAAAACATCGTGAGGAAACCTGCATGTGTCGGAATAAATTCTGACACATGCAGGTTACACATGTATATCCGCCAACCCGCAGTGGAGAAGCGTGGTGGATTAAGCTCTAAGCCTTCTTCTTAATATGAGAGGAGGCCTTAGCCCAGCAGTGGGACATTTAAAGGCTGTTACTTTACTTTTTACTTTTATTATTCCACGCTGAAATGATTTGTGCAGAAATTATTATAGTTTGTAATAATTTTTGTATGTACTGTAAATTTTAAATTTATATTAAATATTAGTAAAGTTATGATCTATTAAAAATTATCTCAAAGAAATCTTGTATAAATCACTTAATTGTTTTTGAATATAAATAAAACTATTTTAAAAGGATTTAAATCGTATATTATCTATATATACATACTTTTAATATATCTAATTCTCGACGATTCGAACACTTTTGAAAATAGTTTTATTTTCTGTTCAATATATAGTCGAAAAAATCTATGATCGTATTAGGTACGACGCACGACGTCAAAATAAAGTAAATGAAAACAAAATGTAAAATAGTAAGGCAATAGAAATTATAAAGTCAAATTTATCAAACCTGCTTTTGGAGCAAAGTGTTGGTACGCAACGTTTCAATTATCCTAAATTTGCTGTATTGAAAATGCCAATTTGAATTTTTGTTCGACTCTTTGGATCTTTACTTTGAATGCAGACAGACTAAGGCTATCTGATCGTTTTAATATTGTATATTTTTCGAAAATTATGTGACTTTTGATGTTAAAAAATGATTTTATTGTTTATAATCTTTTACTTATAATTACTAAAAATTAATCGAAAACAATGCAAATACTTCTTAAGTTTAACGCTCGAATTATTTTCGTTTTTAAGGAGCACTTAAGATTTCCCGCAAAGATTAAACGTAAATCTTTTTATAAAGTCATTGACTAGAACTTTTAAATTCCTCTTTTGTAACTTAAAATTAAAACATTTAAATTTTTTAAAGGTTTTAACAGCGTGTTTATTCTATATTTAATTATTAGTCATACATGAAAAATATCTATAATAGTAAGTATTTAATAAAACAATAATGTCTGATATAATTAGTAGTATTGAATTTTTAAATTATACGTATATGTAAAAAAAATTGCATAGTTTTCCTGTAAACAGTACGTTATGCATTATAGCTGTAATAATGTATGCGTAATGCGGAACTAAAGGTGCGTTTAAACCAACCTTTAACCAAACAAATAACGGACGAGAGCTAGAACAAAAGAATTCGTTCTTGGTTTTGCGTGTAAACGAAAGCTCTTTTTCAGCGCTTACACCAAACTATTAACGAGCAAGAATTAGAACAAAAAAGTAAAATTTATAAATAATAAATATTTAAAACACAAGAATGCGCTCAAGACTACGTTCCGAGGAGCAAGCAAATCCGAACGCGTAAGAACGCTCTTACCAAATGTTCGCACGGACTAGTGCCGCTTACATGAGCGAGATTTCTTAGAATATTCTATAAAATCTTTTTCAACACAGACAGAACAACGAAAGAATGATGTACATCTTTTTACACTAAAATAATTTAATAGAGTGCGGATAGAATGAGCATTCGCTCGTCTAATGTAAATAGGCCTTTATACATACGTAATTTACGCATACATACGAGAACGTGGTTATTGTCTCGATCTATTGTCTTTATGTATCCTCTCGCTAATTCGAATCACTAATAGATGAAGCATTCAACACACATAACTAGTGTCGAGTGTACACAGTTAACACGTGTAATGTTGTTAACATATTTAATCAAAATGTTAGCTGCTAGATCTTTGTTGTGAGTTCGATACCCGGACAAGATAAATATTTGTATTAAATAGATGTAAGAAAACTGGGAATTTGTTACATTAAAAAACAAATTCACAGGAGATCGTAGATTCTTTATCACGGTCAGTGAATAAAATATTTAAATTAAATGTTATGTGTTTTATGGAACTATACATAAGGGACTTAGCGGCAGAGAATTTAAAATTATTTGCACGTCTGACAGAAGTTGAAAGTTGAAAATAGTGACTTTTAAAAATATAAAATATATTTTATCCTGCTTATAATTAAGGATAGTAAAAGTAAAAAATAATTTTAAATAACTTGAAGTAAACAATATTATTTGAAAGAGCTTTAGGTACAGGTTTATTGTATTTCTCTTAATAACTTTATTCATAATTAAATACATATATAATAAGAAAACATCTAACAACCGCTCTGGTGTAGTGGTACTGAATATACTAACAACGTTGCGGGTTCAATCCACCTTGAGTCAGATATTTGTATTTCTACAAATATTCGATTACAGGTCTGGGCATTTGCCCTTGTGAGTTTCCTCGCCGTGCATCGTAGAGCGCGTAAAATTGTCGGTCCCGGTTGTTAGCACAATCAACCGATAATTTTCTTTACTCTTTGTAAGAAGAGTATTCTAATTTAAATAGACACTGGCTTACCCTCAGCCGTTACAGATGCAGGCCAGATGGCAATCGCTCTGCGTAAAAATCAGTCACTTGTCAATATCTGGAATCTATACTAACATTATAAAGTTGAAAAGTTTGTTTGTTTTTTGTATATTTCTTTGAACGCGCTTATCTTAGGAACCTCTGGCTCGAATACAAATTTTTTTTATGTAAGTTTATTTATTGAGGAAGGCTATATTACATCACGCTACGACTCATAAGAGTTAAGGAATAACCATAAACGCGAGTGAAACCGCAATTGCCTTAACCGGGAATAATGCTAGGTAGAGGATGAATGAGAAAATATTTATCGCTTTAACAGAATATGTCCACTTAACGCTGAATACCTTAGTAATTGAGCACTCGTTAAATTAATTATTTTGCAATTGAATAGATTTTATTGAATCTCATAAATGTTAGACTATCCAGGAGATATTCCAAAATTGATTACCATATGTTTATATGGTAATCGTATGGTCGCGTCGAACGAAATCACGAACAAGGCATATTTTAATAAATTTAAAAATTGATAAAGTACCTACGTTACGTTCAGTTTAAAATTATATTTTTAGTCTAGCGGCCTCAAGGGCAATTGTCTGGTTTCATAAATGAATGTTTTTTTACCTTACCGTTATAAGTCTAAGAAAAATTAATTTTAATATTGTTTGCAGGTGATTTGATGGATGTGTTGGCGTTATTTACGTCATCAGTTAACTTCGTGCTATACTGCAGTATGAGTAGACAGTTCAGGTGTACCTTCGCTCGGCTAGCGCGACGCATGCTGTACGCGGCTGAGGAACCGGCAAAATTCGGTACTAAACTTGAACCTACAACACAGGTGGGCATAACAAATCTAACCTGAAATAAAAAATATCTATAAACAAAACTGCTTGAAATAACTCTTAAATTTAGACAGACATTAATTTCCCTTCAGTTAGAAAAATACGTCCGAACGAAGATATATGAAGCAGAAGGTGTAGGAAATAATTAATTATTACAGTTTATCAAAGATTTATTTACGTACTTAATTGCTTTTCAGTATTCGCATTGCTGTATCAAAGGAAGCAAGCTTTATACAAAATCAATCAAGTCTTATTCTATTATTACGCAAGTATCTAATATTTTAACTCTGTTTGATAGAGTACAGATTTTAAATGAAATCTCGATATAATTTGCTGTTCAATATACCCTTGAGTAATTGTAGTACCTCGCAGTGCTTCGTCGATTTTAATATTTATATTAAACAGAGATATTATTACAACATATTTAAATATAATATTTATTCTTTAAATTGTACTACTAACATAAAAAGTTTTTTTTTTTTCATAAATTTATTTACGATAATATTCGAAGGTACGTTATCTACTCGAAACAATTATAACCTAAATAATTAATGGAACAAAAAAGAAAATGGCCATCTTATGTTCATTAAATATCTCTCCTTATTAATATCTTATTCTTATTAAATAACGACATCATTAAAACACCTAAGGCTTATGTACTTTGTCGGTATTAAACGAGATATTGTAACAAACATAGCTTTTTGATGAATCTTCTTCTCAAATACTTTTTACATAATTGCGTTAGGAGAGTTAAAAGCGAGAGCTCAAGTAGCGACGCGCGACGTCGAAAAATAAATAAAGCCGAATGATCGAGGACCTGTCACTTCCTAAGAAAACAATATGAACAAATTATTTTGCTGGTCCAAAGAATATAATCCGCTTTAAAATTTGTAACTGATTTCGTGTGAAATACAAAACGTCAATATTAAATTGTAAGGGCGCTCCCTTACTGAAAGCATTCGCTTCTAATGTAAAGGCCGATTTACAACAGACGAGCGAATGATCATTTTATCCCAATTCTATTAATTTAGCTCTATCTGCGTTCACAAAGATTTTATGGAATATTCTAAGAATCCTCGCTCAGCTGCAGCAAATAGCACCAGAACGTGCGAAGTTGTTGAGAGCGTACTTTGGTGTATATCGAATGTGCTCACTTCCCGGAGCGATCTATTCAAAGTGTTTTTGTGTTCTTCCGATTCTTTCACATTAATAGTAGTCGTAAACATTAATAGTGTTCTTGTTTTTCATTCTTGCTCGTTGTTTTGGTGTAAACGCTGAAAACGAGCTTCCGTTTACATGCAAAAGACCAAGAACGAATCCTTTTCTTAAAACATCAAGAATGAATGTTGTTATTCGAGTTCTAACGTTTTGTTCATTTGGTTTAAATGCACATTAACAATCAAAATTAGATTTTGTGTACTCGTAGAGACTCGAAGCTCTTTTTCATTATATACGCCAAAATATCAACAGTTCCGGCGTGGGAGCTCCTTAAAGCTGATAAAATAAGGTTGATACTGATGAAGCCGGACCCTTAAGATTAATTAAATTTGCTCTTGTGAAGAAACGCAATCAAGATTTATCTAAAACAGTCTGTCACAGATAGCTTTATTAACTAACTAGTGTATATTAATTAAAATATATTGACTATTAACATTTAATAAAACTGAACAGCGGCAATGTTTTAAGATTGATCGTTATTAGTATTACAGAATCTTAAAATATCCTTATAACTTATCGCCATTGTATATGCACGGATGAATTTTATTGGCACGTCCATACTTACTGGTTATTGATCTTTTCATAAAATGTTAAAGGAATGAAGATATTTTGTCTGTGTATATATAGTTAACATGTAATATGCACACTGGCTTCCGTTAATAAATTGATAACAATATCTATTTCTGTATGCATTATATATGTGATATTTTAATCCCTTTCTCGTATTAAAATTCACAAATAAATTTAATCAAAGCTCAAAATAGGAGCTAATTTTGTATGTGCAAAATAAACTCTAGTATTATTGAATCTATTTAAAAAATTAAGACGCCGTTTCAAAATACTAATATTAGTATTATTTTAAAACAAAATCTACATTAAAGCAAGTGAGCTCGCGAAGAAAATGTAGTTTACAATAATTTCGTTAAATAAAATACAGCCCTATCGATTGAGCTAGTCGAATGATTACGTAAACAGTATGCTTTTATATAAACAATTTTTTCTATGTAATATGAATTGAATAACGTGGCTTTGTTCCAGGTCACCGGTCCGCTATAGCGACAGATCCCCGCCCTCGCCAGGGTGGAGAGTATTATATAGATTCGAACAGGTAAACAACAATTATGCTCGACTTTAGATTTAAATAAATCGACTCCTAAGAATCGAATTATAAGGATTCCCTCTTTATACCCGATAATAACAGCTCTCGGGTATCGAATACGTTTTCCATTGTTCTATGTCTAGAGCTCTCCAATTAGATTGCAACAAAAAGAGTACATTACATAAACGCTATTGTATCTAATATTATCCTACAATTAAATTCCATCTATCAGTGGGAATGTTTTGTCAATATTCTCAATCTTCTGTCCATGAATGTCTAGATTAAAATAGCTGTTTTTCGTGTTTATTCTCGCGGGATATCGAGTAGCCTATGGTAATCCACGATATGAGCTATTTCTTTTTCGAATTTCAATCAAATCCATTTCCAGCCCGTATTATCCGTACCCATCCGTTATTGGATCAAAACACAATTTTTATAAATAATTAGGTATATGATATTCTTTTTATATTTATTTGTAAATGAGAATTTCGTAAAAAATTGCACACAAGTATTTTTAACTAAAATAAAAAACAGTTTATTTTTCCACTAATTGCATTCACTGATTATTTGGATAAATTATTTTCTCACGCTTTATATAAACACTGACACAAAAACCTTCACATTTATATTATTTTAACGACATAATTAGTAAAATATAGTTTGCGTTGATTATGTTAATGCTTGTATCGTGAGTTAACATTCTGAATACTTTTCCTGATTTTTATATCTTCTAAAAACTCAATCAATTAAAATATAAGAAAATAAAACATATTTCTAAATCAAAAGTCTACATGACCGATGAAACGAAAGTCGCAGATATAATTGTATTCACATACACATATTGAATATTGTGGTAATTTGGTTACAAAGTTAAAGCGATAGAGTTAAGTAATTAAATTAATTATAGTAATTAGAATGACATAAATTACTCAAATGGCAATCAATCTTCAATTATTAATACTTGAACAATAATATTATCACTTAGTAAGTGATCCA
The DNA here is from genome assembly GCA_037950945.1 of Hypolimnas misippus. Lineage (NCBI taxonomy): Eukaryota > Metazoa > Arthropoda > Insecta > Lepidoptera > Nymphalidae > Hypolimnas > Hypolimnas misippus. The sequence continues at coordinate 8,889,029 of JBBEEQ010000024.1, forward strand.
TATACTACGCGTATGACAAGTAGTTCATCGATATATAACTCATTAGTATAACTAATACTTATTAGTTATACTAATAAGTTATATATCGATGAACTAAACTAAAAGCAAATATACTCTTAAGCTGTAATTATATTCAATTACAGCTGAAGAGTATATTTGCTTTTTGAATGTGTTAATCTGAAATTCTACTGCTCGTATACGTTTATAAAAGGGACTCGCGATAATAGTGAGGTATTTTGATAAAATCACGACTGTGTTTTTTTTTTAATTAACTATTTTATCATTATTAACAGACAGAGGCGTTATATTATAATTTTTACTGATAAAAAATTTTCTTTATTATGTACAAACCACGTCTATTATTACGCTCAATATTAATTATTAAGATTTTAATATTCTTCCGTTTATCACTATTATATCATGCATTATAAATATTACAATTCCGTTTTCAAATTAACAAAATACTGATTTTAGCAAAAACATCCGCAATAAATGTAAAAATTTTGTGAAAAAAAAAAACAATTTATAAAATAATTTGATTAAATATCGAGTGAAAAATATAGTGTGATGTTTCTGTGTATTTGTGTGTTTGTGATTTGATTGTGTGATTTTTCTGTTTGCTTATAAATGAGTTTCTAATAGTATTTTGAGTTCTGAAATCAACATATCTTGTGTTCTTATTATGTACCATTTTCAACTTTGGCAAGCTCGATATTTGGCCTATTAATACAAATATACTCTTACTCTTGTCTGTCGAATTCAGTCGCTATCTCGCTGTTAGGTAACATCGTCCAAAGTGCTCGGCATTCTGGGTGCCAAAATCCATGAGCTTATAACATACCCAAATATGTTGCCTACCAACATTTATTGAAATTAAAACAATTTTAAACTGTTTAAAAATATGCATTTTTATAATTTCAACACCACGAAATTGTTTTATTTCATTCTGTTTTTACTGCGTACACGTAGGAAAGTCATAATAGGTATATTTACTTCAATAAACAAAAATCATTTAAGCGTTTTCCAAATCAGTTGAAGGTTAATCGAGCAACGGATGTTATTATTAGTTTGTAAAAGTGGTTGCCTCGTGTGTTATATGATTAATCGGCCATAAAACCTTTCTCTTTTATCAAAATAAATCAATTGGAAAAAAGATTAATTAAGAGTTTGTAACTTTCTTTACATAATGCTGTAGCCTGTAATATAATGTAATAATAATAAATTAAATAAGATTTTCTTTTTATACAGATAAACTGTCTTATAGTTTTAAAAATATTAATACCGATTCAAAATATATACGATTCTGACAGTTTTAGTCATTTTGTGGTTCTGTATTTTATATTAAAATGCCGCATTTAATTGTTTGAACGTAATAGTGTTAACAATAAACCCACTGATATATTTTTTTTATAATATGGCGTGCATCCACGCTACTAATATCACAGCCACACAGACTATTAATATCAAATAGTGTTAATACATTTTTTTTGTTTTCAGATCTATCCCGCCCTTATAAAGTGTATATATAGTACGCTCGAAGGAATATCATTATTTTAATCTATATAAAGAGAATTACAATTACCTTTACAATTTTAATCATAACATGTTTACTAGTTGATTAAAATACATAATTGTGATTATAAAATACTTGTAAATTGTGTATAGATGTTGTATACATTTCCTTTTTTGTATATATAAGATAAATTCTAGTCTTTGCGTCTTTTGAGCCGAGACGCAAAAACTAAATCCATGGAATCACATTAAAATCCTTAGACATAAAATAATATATCGTAAAATAACCTTTGTTTGTTAAAATAGGGTCCAAAATGAGTTTTTTAATCATAAAGGTTGTATATAAATGGTAAAAAGTGTAAGTATTTTAACACATTTTTGGTACCTATATTTTTGTTTTGATCAAAAAAACTTGAACATGCCAATTGACTTCATTTTTTGTAAGTGTTTTGTATAAAATTTCTGGAATTTCTTATACTCTTTTAACAAAGCTATTAAACCAAATGTAAACATTTTTTTAATTATTAAATAAATATTTAATGAACATTTTAGAAAATACACGTGTTTTCTTAACCTCATTTTTATACATTTTTTTTGTGATAATTACGTTTAAAATAAAAATACACCTTCTTAACTGACTGAAAAAAGTAGGTTCTATATTCGACCCGAATATTATGTATTTACGTTTATGTGGGTGCAATTTTCCTAAAAACTGTGATCCGATTCGGTTGAAATTTTCGCTATTTAAATTCACATTTTCAAGGATAGTTTTGGTATGCAATATATTCGTAGCTGATAAATATTTTCGGAGATAAACAAAGGAATTCTTCAATTACTAACAGCAAATGACCCGTAATTTGCTGCGATCCTTTGTGGATAGGCACAACAACAGTTCTGTTTGAAGTATTTTTTTATTCTACGAAAATAATTATTAATTCATTTAAATACCTTTCTACCCGAGTGCCGTAGAAGGGATTTGTTGTTTGAGCGTATGTATGAATATGTGTTTTTCTTTAGAACGTTGTACAAAGTAATCTGTTTGACAAATTTCAATAGTATTATTAATTCAATTATTTTATCTATACGTATAACGAAACCTGTGTATACTATTATTTAATACACAGAAATTTATATCGACGAAACATTTCATAAAAAGACCAAATGTTAAAAATCGTCGATGGTGTACATCAAAAATCTGTTTTTATAATAATTAACTCGCATATTTTAATTACTAGATAAGCGAAAAATAACACTTTAATTTTATTTCTCTTTTTAGTAAAATATTTATTTTTACCGCGTTTAAAGCCTTTGATCTTTTAATCGGAATTTAAAAATTTCAACCTAATAAAATTATGAACATTGTGGGTGTACTGCGGCAAACTAATTTACCCAGCTCGGCAGTACACTTCGATTCACAGGAAGCAGAGAATGAGCGGAACTTGGGTTTATTACTTTACAACATTTAGTTCGGAGTCGAAATATGTTTGCAGATCTACGGAATTGAATTAATCCGTATTTGGCAACGGATGTACACATGATAATTATATAATAATAGCGGAAGGCTGTTCGGCTAGAAGCGTGAGTACTTGTGATGGGATCCAGATTATATAGTTTAATACACATTTCTTTTGTTATAATTTTGCATAATTGTACTGTACTTTATGAGTAGTATTTTTATTATTATTTTTTAAATAAAAATATCGAATAAATCGACAGACGGCTGATATTAAGTGTTCACCGCCGCCCCCAAAACAGTTGCAATACAAACAAACAAAAATGGAGCTACAACTACGATGCCAGCTTAAGAAGAATGAGGATTAAGGGCGATAGGGAAAAATATGTGGGAGAGAATAGGCATCTGGCTCTCTCACTTACAACATAAAACGTAACTACGTTTCATGCGGTGAGTGAAAACAGTTGTTAGTTCACGCCGATTTCCTTTAATAATCTGGTACTGCCACGATTGATCCAGCCCGTATACGAGCTGTATTCAGTGAGCTACAGTTAGGCTCTATGACAATATAAAACGTTTTTTATACTTATCTGCGTTATTAAAAAAAAAGTAAAAGTAAAGTAACAGCCTGTTAATGTCCCACTGCGGGGCAAAGGCCTCGTCTCCTATTAAGGAGAAGGTTTAGAGCTTAATCCATCACGCTGCTCTACTGCGGGATGGTGGATATACATGTGTCAGAATTTCTCCTGGCACATGCAGGTTTCCTCACGATGTTTTCCTTCACCGCCGAGCTCGAGATGAATTTAAACATTAATTTAGCACTTGAAAATTCAGAGGTGCTAGCCGGGGTTTGAGCCTGCGATCATCGGTTGATATCGACGTGTTCTAACCACTAGGCCATCTCGGCTCTGCGTAATTTATTACTAAGTAATCGTTTTTAATTTTTACATTATTGCCCTTTGTTGTTTTTCTCACACGCTTAATGCTTGACGACAAAATAATATTATGCGTATAAGATAAATTAAAATCATTTATTAAATATTTAATCATTAATGAAACAAAAAAGAAAGTAAATATCAAACGTTAATTCGTAGAAATAAATGCCACACCTCCGCAGTTGATTCATTTCATATCACACGACTAATTTTGAAACTCCACGCCTCTTTCATTAGCAGATATTATGTCGCGGTGAAGTATCATCGGGTAATTAATGCCTGTGGGAAACACGACGGCACATTATTTCACTTACATTTACATTTATTTTGTATTAGTAGTGGGATGATGTTCAACAGGTCTGTGTTCTTGTGTGAAATCTCACTATTTTTTAAATTAATTTTAATTAGATTTAGTGTGGGTTTACTTCGAGGGCGAAAACAAGCAGAGATGGAAGGCAGAACTCCTCAACACGGCTGAAAATCGCTTGTGAATTATGCAATTTGTAAAAACTACATATTTCAATAAAAACGGTGATTCGATATGTACTCTATATGTATAATATATATATATATATATATATATATATATATATATATATATATATATATATATATATATATCTCCAAAGCTTTGATGATTTTTTAGGTATTTCCGATTGACCGCAGGCGATTCTGTGAAGTTTGGTAGCGATCGGATTAACAGAAATTGTTTTTCGACATTTTGGCAAACGGATCTATAGTTTTTAAACATGGTTACATGATAAACGATACCTACCATATGAACCTGAATTTAAGTTTTAAAAAATTATTTAAAATATTAAAATACGTCAACTATTATTAATTACATAATTTTCCACTACATTTTGCTACATATCTATGATAATGGTCTGGCGAACAACATCACTGAGATTTATAGATATGTTATTAATTTATTTTCTCACTAAAAGTGTTGTAGGTTGGAATTGGCAATAGAATTTATAAACACACATTCGTCTAGACTTCACTTTCGTACTAGCCCTCCTCTAGTCTAGACTTAGATATACCTGCTGACGATTGATCATCGACTTGTTAAATATATTATCTATAAATATAATATGTGCCTGATAGTAGAAATGTAAGTTAAAAATATTATATCACTTTAAACATTTTATATTAAGTAATTATTTTGATGAGCAAAAAGTAAAAATAAGTTTTAGATGTTTTATAGAATGTTATTAGACAAATTTTATTATTTTTAATTATCTACGATCTCATAAATTGAAGAGACTTCAGTAAGTACGAGTTGGTACATAGATTAATTTTTAATTAATCTTTATATACCTACACCCGGGAAAATGTTAAATTATTATCATTCGTTAATTTTTCAATATTACTTTGTTTATTTAATTATGATCTTTTATTATTTGGTCGAGATTTATAGGTATATGTCGAGAATTTTGAAACATACATTTTCTTAAGCATACTGACTAGAACAAAGACACCATATACTAAAAATCTGATGGTTTAGGAAAAAAAACATGAACATATTATTGCACCACACAATTTTGTTTATATCGCAAATGATGACCAGATTCTGGGAAATTGTGATTTACTTAAACGTAAATGAAACAAACGATAAAAAAATTAATTATACATTTATTAAAGACATTTTTGTTTTATTTTCAGTTCATTAAATACTGTTGATTAACAAGTATTATAAGCATACATAATACGTTAAACACAAATGATTACTTACTCATTTATAGTCTTTCTAGGAATCCTGCGAGATTCCTGATAAGTATAAAGTTTTGAGAACGCTTGCACATTTCATTATTATTTTCACGAATGGAACGGTTTCCAACTAAAAAATCTTCATTTATAATATAAATTTTATAAAACACAATTCACATGAATATATGATATTGATTTTCCAGCGCAAATAACAAAATTTTCTGTATATCGTGTTTATTGACTCACCGACTTAAATTATTCAGTATAATATGCTAGTTAGTACTACAGTTTTATTAAATAAAAGATACAAAATATTTTTTTTTAATCTAAGTAATAGCTGGCTAGTATTAAAATAATAAAAAAGTACACATAGTTATTGAAGTTATAATCCTACACGAACTTGTACAACGCGGCTTCATCTGCGTGGGAGACTGTTTGGTTTGTGACTTCGTAGAAACACTTAATTAGTTACCCTATATATTTTTATTATAAAAATAGCGATTACACAAGCAGGCTGGTCAGCTAACGTTAAGTGATCATCACCGCCTATGACTATGATTTGCACAGAGAAGCCACAAAAACGTTACTAACTTAAAAAGGAAAGCCCGATGAAATAGAACAGGAAATAAAGAAAATATGAGTTAGACTTTCAATACCCTCAATATACGAGTATATCTACATCTCGTATACTATACAACATATAAACATATTATAGATATATCCGATGTCTATTCGAAGTAATAAAACTTTTTATGAGTAAAATAATTTTTAAAATCAATTAAATAGTTATATATTAAATAAAATTTTATAAACATACATACGTTAAATAAAACTTTTATTGATTAAGAAACTTCAGGGCGATGCTTTCAAAGAGGTTAACTCTCAATAAAGCAAGTACCCTTGAGGCTCATTTTATACGTCATGTATAAAGACGAGTAATTATTCCTTAGACACAAGAGCCTTAAAGTCATTCAAAAGCAAATTCAACTCGGCTCTAGACGGCTTAGATAATCTTGGGTAAACAGATATAGCATTCAGAATACGTACAACGTAATACCTTAATATCATATTTGTGGATGTATAACCTGATATTACACACTCAACAACTGTTTGGCTTTGATATTAAAATCGGTTTCGTGAGGTCGCTCACTAAATTAAACTAAAATTTCTCTTATACTCTTTTCTAAAAAGCTATTCTGTTTCACGAGTTATTTGCTTTTTACTATTTGTTTTTCATCCAACAAAACAATATAAACATTGTATCGCGGTTTTAACGAATTGTTATGTGGTTTTTCTTTGCATCGCGTCAAAAGGGATGCATAACTAAATTCTACGATTAAACGATTTTGAAGTTTATAATATTTATGCGATAGGCCTTTCTAGTATTTTTTATACCGCTTTAGCCTTTAGTCCTTCGTCAGCAGACAGTATATTTTTGTAGTTCATGCGATGCTGCAAATGTTCATGGCTGGAGGTGATGTGATTATTATTACGACGTATTTTTTTATTTATTACCACTAGAACATACCCTATATTTGACAACATGTATGATCTAATGGTATCCATTCAAAATGGATACAAAAATAAATTAAAATATTCGGGAGAACTTACTAGCAAGCTATGTAATTATTATATTCCTATTCTTATTTAGTACGATATTCCTTAGCATGACGAAATGAGGCAATTCTATTATTCCATATTATGGAAAATGTGACCTAATAATGTAACAAAGGAATGAAAAAGGAAAATCTTTGTAACATTGTGTCTATATTTGAATATATAATAATTTTTGAATTGCCCTAAACAAAAATTGTTCAACAAGCTGCCCGCCCAACCTCACGCGGGTGTACTAATTAAGACTACTCACTTTTTATATAGAAAAATTTAACCCAACCTTTTAGTCTTCTGAGCGATTTTTCAAAAGATTTTCTTTCATAAAGACCTGATATTTACAACAACCTAAAAATAACAATTTAAATATGTCCAGGCGTTTTGAAGTGATGCGCACACATATACTCGACGATTTATTTTAAATTATACAGTCAATAAAACGCTTCAGAATTCTGGATCTGAATCTAGATTAGTTTGAACTAATAAATTTTTGATGCCTCGGCCAGTATTAAAACAGTTACATACGTTTATTCTAGGGCGAGGTGCGGGCAGGTTAAGTGTAGTTCGCCGTCGTAAACTTAAACACAATAAAGTTTAGTATCGTTACTTTACTGTTTGTAAATATCTTTCTGCATGTTTGTTTTGAACTACTGCTTAAAGTTCAATTTATTTTTATAGCTATTATTCTTAAATATGTAAAAAAAATATTTGTTTAAATAATCGTACCTTTTATGTAGGACTGATTGTATCTTAAATTCTGTAAAAATAACTATAAAATACCAATATATTAGGTTTTTATTACCTGATGATTTATCACTACACTTGTAGAGTTCTCTAAGTGTTTTGAGAAATAAATAAAGAAAGCTAACGTTTCAAACGTTGACAATATAGTTATTTCCATGTAATTCAATGGAAGTAATTATTTATTTTACGAAAATTACACGAAATCTCGGTCTCTTGCTATAGAATTGTCGCATATTATTCCAGTCAGTTCGTAACCACAGATGCTATTTCGTTTAAACCTCGGGCAAAATAATAATAAATTAATTCATCGAGATTAAAATCGTTATAAAATAAATCGCGTAAATATAAAATTTACGAGTTTCATCAGTATAAATTGAAAATATTATGTTAAACATTTCAAAATATACATACGAGAATGCAGTTTATTTGAACTTAATCGAATCGTATACATCGAATATACTTGTATGCATTGATGTGAAAATTTCGCCATGCAGACATGCTACATAGCTACCAATATATGCATTACTCGGACGCAATACCCGTAGGGTGCATATTAAAATCTTCGCGTGACGCAATTTTTTATATGAGTTTTAAAATTTAAATTCACACCAAAAATGTTTGTTTAAACAGGTGTTACAGGATGCTCGGAAACACGCCATGTTTGATTTTAATTGTATACTTAAAATATACTGTAATAATAGCAATAAAGTTTCACATTTTCATTAATTAGGACAAACAAACATTTGACACTAATAGCTAAATAATTCTCAAATCAGCTCATTATTCGGTTGGTTCATTAATGTATTGAAAATTAAGATTGTTTTTAATTTTTTTTTATTCTTTCATTTTCTGCGATATTAGTGTTTCTTTAATATTATAAACAAAACTAATGATATTAAAATTATTATATGTATCTATGGTATTTCATAAAAGAATACCTATGATTAAAATCCCTAAAAAAATAGCAGCTAATTCTATTTTTACAATATCACCAACTTCAGTTTTTATAGGTAAAAAAAACACACACCTATACAAAACTTCGACGTAGAATTTTTAAAGTTTTCGAATTTTGTACTTTAAACTAAAAATTAAAGCTTATATAGCACTTGTACAACTTACACGTTCCAATCTCGACGACGTAGTCTTTGAGAATTACCGAGACTGGGTCACAGGTATGCTTTCATTATAGCGGATATACTTTCAAATACGTAAAAATAATAAATTTTTCTCAATCGAGTTAGAAACTATTTCATGAACTAGCTGTGTCTCGCGGTGTCACCCGCGTTTATATGAGGAAAATTATTTTCATCGAATGTTTACTTTCTGTACTTGAATCGAATGTATTTCACTATTTTATTGGTTTCAATTTTGCTACCGCGTAGTTTTTCATTTTTTTTTTTTAATTTATTAATTGTAATAAATATTTTTTTTTTCATAAAAGTAGCCTAATTTACTCCTTTTAACAGTAGCTATCTGTGAGTGAAAGTCTCGTAAAAATCGGTCCAACCGTTTCAGAGATTAGCCGGAACGGATTAGCAGGACGGACAAACAAACATTTTAAAAATTGTATTTTTTATGTAAGTACTTATCATTTAGTTCAAAGCTGTTAATTTGAAATAACAAACAGACACTTAAATTTTATTTATTTGTATAGATAATTGTATCGATATGTATATATGCGTAGGAGTATTTTTTTTATAATTATCGATATTCAGTCAACATATGCCAGTTTAATCAGCTATAAGCATTTACAGATTACATAAAAATAATCCCAAAAAACCCGAAGAATCGTCGGAAGAACCGACGCGACGTGTATTTGTGGTGAATAGCGAATACTCACGAATAAGTTGTTTATATTCCCGTATCTGTGTCTTTTCGCCTGTATTCGGCGAATGCGTCATCAAAGAAGTGCCAACTTCATTGTCGTCTCTGTAATAAATCTATAGCGATAGCGGATTAGAGTGAAGCGAAGCGTATGATAAAATGTAAATTAAATGGCAAGTCCACATGATAGATGACATTGATCGAAGTGCATTGTAATTAATGGACAATAAAGTACTGGGACGTACTGATCGGATTAGTGTGGGGAGTAAATCTCTCCGACTCGACTATTACTTACTAGTAGGTACTGGTACGTGATTGTCGAGTCGGCCCGGTGGGTATGACACGTCGATCTCAACGATAATCGCAGTCATTTTTATGATTAAGCTCTAAACTTTCTCTATAATAGGAGAGACAGCCTTAGCCCAGCTGTGGGACGTTTATATGCTGTTACTTTTATTTGTTGTAATAGTGGTTACCGATCTTCGGTTAAGACCTATGTATTCTTTAGACATATTTGTAGCTATACTAAAATACATATTGGAGGTAAAGAATTTATTTGTAGGAACTCACCAATCTCATAATCTAGTTGCTCAGTTTAAAAAAATCTTTTAGCATTAGAGAGACTATTTATTGAAAAAGGTCATAGACTATATGGATGCTGATAAGCAATAATGTGTCAACCCACAAAGATCGAATTTGGAGATATTGATGTATTCTGATAATACATCACGTATTTAACACTAGCTGTGCCCGCGACTTCGTTCGCGTGGACTACAGAATGCTTGGCATGTCTCCTGCAAAGCAAGGTTATAATAGTCTGCAGTGCTGCTCAAGAAAGGAGCTTTTTACTTTGAATCTGGGAACTTTCTGGTTGTATTTATAAGCAGACACTAACTCAGATATGGTATTCCTCCACGGTTTTCACTATAAATATTGAAGAAAAGTTGTTTTGTGGTAGTCTTTAAAATATCGACTGCAAAACATTAAGTTCGCACCTAGGTTTTCCTTGTATTATATATCGGGTGACTTTTTCTACTGGGCTTAATAGACCAAATCCGGAACTATAAGGAATCGCGAAAGATACTTAATGGAGTCTCGTGTCCGATTTTGAAAAATCTAAAACTGCATCATATTTTTTTTTATTTCATGATTTTCCTGGCCAGAAATAGAACCCACTAATTAAAAAAAAATACATTCTGTATTATTGCACCACCTAATACTGTAAAGATGTGTCACTTGTAAAGATCAACTTTTGGAAAGTAATAGTAAGCGGCAAATTAAAGGAAAAGGTTTTTTTTTTTACAAAATAACATTAAATCTATACATTAATTAAGTTAAGTATTCGATTCTACATAGACATAATCAAATATGTGGGTTAAATCATGGGTTCCGGTAAGTTTAGAAAAAAATGTACGTTACTTCGAACGATTTCTTTATAAATTGCATCAAAATGCTAGTCACCTACTAAAGTGAGGAAGAGTGTGAACAATACAATCGAAAATATAAAAAATGAATTACTCACAGTAACTTCTTTTATGTTTGTCTTTTTTTTCTATGTGAGTTATACAAAGTTGATAGAATGTCACGTTTGTTTTGGTCCCCGTCATCTACTCAGTTACCTAGGTAGGTTTAGATAATTCTTAAAAAGATGAATCAATTTGTTAAAAATCTACATTTCACTGGACTCGGCTATTGTACTCACCCGCTATTAGCGTTACAACATCCCGTTGCTAAAGATTTAATTAATGTAAGAATTTGATAGAATTTTGTAAAAAAAAATAGCCTTTTCTTTGTGTTGCAGTTTACTGTATAGTATTACTTCACTATAGTTGATCTTTATAATGTGTGAAGGTATCAGATGGTGCAATACTACAGAATGTTATTTTTTTGCAAAATCAACGTGTTCGTTTCTGGCTAGGAAAACTTATTTTTAAAAAAACTAATGATGCAGTTTTAGTTTTAATCAAAATCGGCTCTGTGACTTAAATTATTTTTCGCTTTTGCTTATAGTTTCGGTTTTGTTCTATCATATCCAGTAAAAAAATTACTCAGGATATATATTATTTTTTTAAATGATTATATTAATATAATATATATCTTCCCTATTTGAATCATATATTATTCACTATTTTATTGGTTTCAATTTTGTTCCTTATAAAATTGGCTTTCTGCTAAAGTTTCATCAAAATCGGTCCAGCTGTTTTAGATATTAGCCGAAACAAACCGAGTGACAGATAGACAGACAAAAATTTTGAAATTGGTAATTTTGTTATAAGTACCGTGTATACTTTCATATGCATTTATTTTATTACAAACAGACACATCAATTTTATTTATTTGTATAGATGTATACCTCCCCTTCTTAAATCGGAAAATGTTCACTATTTTATTGGTTTCTCTAATATATTGTTATTGTGTAATTCTCTTTTTTACTTATTGAATAAAATAAATATATTTTTTTAAGTAGCCTAATTTAATCCTTATAATATTAGCTATAGGGGCTGCTGTAATGGTTTTAAGAACTTTTTAGACTTTGTGTTATTTTGTGATTGTTTTCTTCCATTCCCACTCCTTCTCTGGGCCTCACGTGATTAATGGACATCCTCTAACTGCGAGTGAAAGTCCTATCAAATTTGATTCAACTGTTTCAGAGATTAGTCGTAAGAAACAGAGTGACAGTACTTGATGTAAGTACTTTCATGCATTTAGTGAAAATCACAAAATAATGTTCGACGTGACCCCATAACTTGACATATCTTTTTTAGCGGACACAAACGCACAGATAAACAGACAAACCGACAAAAATTCTAACAAATTTTGTTTTGGGTTCTATTGCGTAGGTAAAGCCTCCAATATTTTTTTTTCATATATCTTACATGTACAGACAGCGACCCGTTAGAATTTTTTTCATATATATAGATTTAAAAATATCTAAAATAGAAGTAACCCCAAGTCACTCCTTGTAACATTTGCTAACTGCAAAAAGTACCATCAGAACCGGTAAAGTCGTTACAGAGATTAGTCGGAACAAACAGATAAACAGACAGACTGACAGACAAAATTTTTAAAAATGTATTTTTTTACGTAAGTACTGTATATACTTTCATGTATTTAGTTATAAACACAAAAAAAATGTTCAACGTGAACTCTTAAATTGACATAACTTTTTTATTTATGGACCGATTGACATGAAACAAACCCTAAATGTTAAGTGAAGCCTACTACAATATATTAGTGAAAACCGCATCTAAATCGGATAAGCCGTTTCTGAGATTAGCGTGCACAAACGCACAGATAAACAGACAAACAGACAAACAGACAAACAGACAAACAGACAAACAGATAAGAATTCTAAAAATCATTGTTTTGGGTTCTATTGCGTTGGTAAAGGCCCCCTATAATATTTTTTTTCAAATATCTTCCATGTACAGACAGCGAACCGCTAGAATTTTATTATTAGTATAGATTATTTAAAAATTTATTAAGACATCTGAGCTGAATAAATTTGGAAAAAAGTTTCTTAATTTAATGTTTCATATATTAAAGTGTGCTCAATATTTTGCAATATACTAATAATCTGATACATTTGAAAAACTTATTTTTAGATAGATATTTATGCTACCAATCTGATTTTAATTCATTACAATTTTTATCAATATAGAAAATAGAAGATGGATATTTAAGTCTTCAAACAAAATTCTTAAGAATAGGTTTGACATCTTTAGATGCCATTTCCTCAAATCGAAGTCTGTGTGGCTTGACACAGTATTGCTTATCAACATCCATATAAGATATAGGATTGATTTTTAGGAAGAGTGTGAACCTAACCCAGTAAAGAGAAATTGACAGACCTTTACTGTATAATAAACTATATATTTTTAGAAATATCAAAAAATTTCAATCATAATTAATAATGATGCGTATATTCGGCATCGTTATGCATGAATATGAATGCAAATACTGTTTTTAAATCTTGCATTTTTTTCGTTTTTCCATCATAGTCACTTTCAACAGTTTCACTAATTGATGGAGTACGACTGTTGTTATTCCGTCGCTCACAAAGTAGTGTTAAAAAGAATAGTAATTGTGACTTTTCTCTAGGACAAAGGATATGAATTTATAACTTAATAAAAGATATATGACATACATTATAATCGCATAGTTTAACAATCGTTTTTATTTTCTTAGCTCAGAACTCCGTCATTTGGAAACTAATTATGAAAATTACTTTTTTTAGTGTATATACTTTCTGGTACCATAGAATTTTTATAAAAATCGGTAGTAATATGGTTTTAAAATCAAAATAACTAGAATAAGTATGTGATTAAAGTAAACGCACTTTGTTTTTAAAGTCAGTTTTTTTTAATTAAAAAACATTTTGTACAGCGTGAAAGATACACAAAGTGATGTTGATTAGTTATACCTACCTATCAATGGATATTACTATAGTATTATTAAAGGCATTATTCTGAATGCGTACCTTGCATCGACAGTGCGCTATAAACAATGGAATTACACTGGCTTAATTATCCTTTATACAGATATACACAAATACAAAATATTGATGTTCTATGATAGAATCAACATTATTGAATGGATAGTACCTTCCCACTCAAGTGTGTCTGCAGAAAAATAAAAAATTATCTGATTTTAGATTTAATCACATCTAAAGACACATCCATCCAAGATTTTCGAATAACATTTTGTTTTTAAGCTTAACGTTCGTAGGTTTATTCATTCTCCTTTTGTAGGTAATAACAAATAAAATAGCAATTAGGTCTTAATTAAATAAACCGGTCAAGGGCAGAGCGCCGTAACATCGTACAAAATATAATACTGTGTCCTTTTTAACCAACTTCCAAAAAAGGAAAAGTTTCGCAATTCGTCGGACACCTTTTTAATGTATTTTTACAGATTAATAGAAGGCTGGACCGATTTTGTTTACCATATTCTGCTTTTGAATTCGATTCAATTTTCTTTCATGTATTGTTAAATAATTATATATGTACAAGAAACAAAATGGATAATAACAATATGTAAAATATAGACTTTTGCGTCTAAACCCTACTTGCATTTGACAGGTTTTTATTATAATAATAAATATATAATCGCATTACACTCAATTATTAGGATCTCATGATCCTGTGAGTCTGGAAACACAACACAAGTACAAACACGCAGACCACGACAAATATCTGTATGGCCATCTGTATGGAATGCGAATACGATTCAAACTCTTCTCGTTTTTATTGTTTTTTGTTTTCATGGCAATAGAAATATATATTCTATGAAATTTTCAGCTATCTATATCTATCATTACGGATCATGGGATACAGTCCACTGCCAGACGACCCGACAGACGAACAGACGGACAGACGCAGGGCCGGGTTTAGCATAAGTGCTGCCCTGGGACACAGTGAAAAATGCCGCTCTGGGGCACAGTAAAAAATACCGCCCCTGTGCATAAATAAAAGAAAAAGAGTTTAGTAGAGTACAATAAATTTTAATTGAAAATCTTAAAACTGGCTCCTAATGCCCTTGTGTCAAATTAAGCTGGACAGATGGCCAGACGAACGGACAGATGGACAGCGAATGCTTAGTAATAGAAACACTTTGGCACCCTTTGGTACGGAATCCTAAAAAATAAAATCTCTGACTCTAATGCATGTGTCTGCACTTCGCTGCAACGACTACGAAAGCTCCTGTCTAACTTCTTAACAGCATTAGTGCTCATTCCTTTCCGTTATCTCTTCCAATAAAGTTTCAGAGAATTGGATTTCTAACACTTTTTTAAAACATAGGATTGTAAAGTTACGACACAATACATATAAAATAATTAAATTGAAATAATAATTTCGTCGCTGCAATTTTAGAAACGTCGCTGCAATTTTGTCACGCGCATGTACACGCATATAATACGAGCTGAAAATATGACCCTGAACGCGCCAAAACGCACGACGCATAAATAGCAATACCCTAAAAGTAAGACAGACGGATTACAGACTCGAACAACGGCGAATAAAAAATGACCCTGTAAAAGATTGTTTCTTTTGACCCTAATAAATGTCGTTGAGGCCTTGATCTTGTCACCTGAAAAGTCTAAAGGACTTTTAGAAATGTATTCATTGAAATGTAAATGTACCAATATGCGCGCACTTTAAATCTTAGTCTTATTTGATTTTAAAAGCATAAACACTAGTGATTTTAAACTCTCTCTTATATCTATACTAATATTATAAAGCTGAATACTTTGTTTTGTTGAACTACTGGTTCGAATTAAATTTTTTGTGGGTTAGTCCATTTATCGAGGAAGACTATAGACTATATAACATCACCGTACGAAAAAACATAAACGAAAGACATTTTTTGTATTTTGAGAGCTTCCGTTGCGTACGCTATGTGAACCGTTAAAATATGGAATTCAGTTTGAAGATTTTTTACTTAAATAACAGGGAAAAACCGCGAGGCACAGCTAGTAAAATATTCATAAAGTCGCCGTAGTTACGACTAGTATACTAATTTATTGTTAGTAGAAAAAGTTTAAAACAGTTCTGTATATCCTTTTCTGTGTGAATAAAACTTTGGCAAGAATAAAAGGAATAACGGCATGTATCAACTGAAAGATTTTTTTTTATTTTTGCATGAAGTTTAACTTATCCACGATAGAGTATTTCGGTAACTTTGATAAGAGTTTGTAGCATATTTGTAATATCTCCAACATATGAAATGTTTTGTGCGAATGACTTGCTCAATAAAAATTCGAAAACTCGACTATATCGAGTTTCGGGTAAAGTTACAGAAGAAGTCCAAATATTAAAATAGTCTTTCATTCCATCACTTTATCAATTTATCTACAATACAAAAAATATTATTTATTTTGTGTACTCGTGTCTCATGATTGCCATACCGTTAAAACTTTACCAACTTATTGTTTTGTACTTTTGAGAAGACTATATGCATAATATAATTAACTACCAGTACGTTAGAAACGAACTGTACCGTCCAGACTAAATAAACTAGTTTTAAAAATTCATACAGTATAACAAAATTTACATTAACGCGTACGAAGCTGCGAAAAAAAACTAGAAAAGTATAAAAAATAACTATAGCTAACTATATTTGACATTTTTAAACATTAAAATAAATTAAAACTTGGTTGAAATCGATAAAATGTATTATATAACATTTTGTGAGGCACTACCAGATACCAATATGCAAAGAGTATATATATGTGTGTGTGTGTATTCAAATAACATCTGAAACAAGAAGTATATCAAGCCGCAGCTGTCGAGAACTTTACGAATCTAATTTTCGCACATCAAAATATCGTATACAGACGCGACTTCAAACCTTAAATATACAACATACATATTAATTATATGCGGAAACGAATAAAAAGTGGAATAGGCTTACTTTAATTTAATAAACTTTCTTTCGTGCCTGTCATGCATTTTATCTTTATGTAAATTAAAGTAAAATGCTGTTAGTAAGTAAGTAAATAAATTAATTAGCTATTCGTCGCGACCTTGAACAAGTAAATTATAGGCCCCCTATTAAATTCATATCTTTATGTATCCTTCAAATATACATATATAGACCATGACGTATTTTATTTTCGCCATATTTAAGTATAAAATTCAATGTATGTACCTGCATGTTACTTGTATGTTCAACATTTGCTTTATATAGGGTACATACTAACACAAATATTTTACCTACTTTGAAAAACATACATGCTCTCGAGTTCTTTGATGTAGTGCACACAGGTAGATACAAAATGCAATAAAGCAAATATAAAATACGTGATGGTAATAATAAAATCACATAGTATTTATTGATGTTAGTTTCATTCGCTCTTTATATTTATTTTACATCGCCGAACATAAAAAGGTATGTTATGATTTCAGGGTTGTAAAACGTTATGTATGTAAGTAGAAGAGTCAGTAGCTTTTTTATTTTACCACAACATCTGAACACCTTAACCAATATATTCTATATAGCATATCAAATTTTGGTTTCTGAAATTATATGAAATCAGTAGTGTTGCCCAAATTCAGTCTTGGTCTTGCAGTCTTGGTCTTGTTCTTGCGTTTTTGCAAGACCAAGACCAAGAACAAGACCGCGTATTTTTAGCAAGACCAAGACCAAGACTGACCGTGCAAGACTTGAGCGAGAACAAGACATAGCCTGCAAGACTCTTGCGTCTTGCAGCTAGGACTTAGCGCTATTTCACTGAGTAGTTAGGTGTAACAGTTCGGTGTATAGGTAGGTACGCTTAGGAATTCTATGAGACGCAAAAAACTGTATCAAAAAATATGAAAAACTGGACCTATGCGCATTACGACTAATACCATAAACATATCTATTAAAATATCTATTAAAATCAAACTGAGTGCATGCATAGTTATGTTTTAACCATCGGCACTTTGATAATGCGGCATCAAAGGTTTTGTACTTACTTCTCAAAGAAATTTGGCGCTTTTCGGAAGTACATGGTTATGATACACGCGCCGGCGGCTTCTTTTGAAATCTAAAACAATCGTTGCCGCCACGCCGAAATCATAACATTTGACACTATTTGATTGCCGCCATAGGGCGTAGGTATACTCATGCAAAATAATTTCGAATTTTAAGAGTACCTACAGGTGTTCCAAAGAATAAATAAGTTTCAGAGTGCTTAAAATGAAAATGAATACATTATACTGATCACGCAAGTAGTATTATGATTAGGATAAAATGGTAAGGATAGGTAGTAGATGTCATATTAATTCATTCTAGTAAGTATATATTATAATATTGATTACTTATATGGTTTTAAACTAATTACTTAGGTACTATTATTGTACATTTAGTCATTATATTTCTTAAGTTTTTAAAAGAAAAAATAGCAAAAAAGTGTTCAAATATCACCCGTTTAATAAATATTGTAGCCGCTTTTAAATATACTTGAAACGTGTAAAAAAATTCTACAAAACTAATAAAATAATATAAAAAGCGTAGGTACTTATCTACTAATAAAATAAAAAGCCTGCGATAAGAGTTTTGTATTACTTATCAGCCCGAATATCTCTGAGAGAGATGATGAGAGTAAGTATTTACTAGCTGTGCCCGCGACTTCGTCCACGAGGAATAGTAACTTTGGAGGTATAGTGACGTTCAGAACTTATTTATTTATTTTAAAACTTCTGTCATCAAACATACAAACGAACTCTTTAGCTTTATAATATTAGTATAGATGTACGCCAAAACATTCACTTATATGTAAAGAATAGTGATTGGCACTAATTCTTTACATATATTTTATTCACGCGTCGCGTCTGTACAAGTAGGTAATATTTAGTGTGTGTTTGTACGCCGCACGCGGCATTGTTTCATTTGCGGCGGCATCCTTTTCATAGAGCCGGCACGTGGCGAGGCGGCGCGGTAGAAAGCAAGGAAACGTACTATAAATAAAGGAATTATTTTAATTCCAGTCATTTCCAATTGAGCTGTGCTTCGAGTCTAACTTAATAATTGTTTTTACTAATTCTCGTTGTTTTCTAAAAACGTATCACGTGTACAATTTAATATGAGTGACGAAGATTCAAATTATTCTAGTCCGAGTAACGAGAGTTTGAGTCACAGATCTAAATCTTACTATGGCTATGTTAATTCAAGCTCACAATGTTCCAAGTTCCAATTCTAATACGTTTTTCTAACATTTAAAGTAAACTTTAATAAATAGTAATAGACTAATAGGTAATTGCAAGACTTGCAAGACTCTTGCTGCAAGACCAAGACCAAGACCAAGACCGGGAGCGCAAGACCAAGACCAAGACCAAGACCAGGTGTATGGGCGCAAGACCAAGACCAAGACTGGCTAAGTCTCGTCTTGTTCTTGCATTTGGGCAACACTAGAAATCAGCAGCAGCAACATCATTTGACATATTGGTTATTATCTATTTTAGTCTTTTATGTATCGGCAACATAAAGTCTTAGGCGAGAATTATACATGTAAGTTTTGCTCTCATATTTATATAACGATTTACATACGTTGTTTGTTATTGCTTTACACCTGAAAGAATTATATCAACGTCTTATTTTTAACATTCACAGCTTCCGGAAATATCTAAGTATCCGTCACTAGGTTACAGAATTGTTTTATTTTAGTTAAGAGAGTAAAACTTAGAAATACAATTCTAGCCTTAAAAATAAAGCACACGAGTTAAAATCGAATGAAAAAGGAAATAATTATTTATACATTCCTTTGTAAGTATTTATTAAAACGCGAAATTTAAATTAATTCCAATATCAAGGCTCTTCATAATCTCCTTTGTATGATCGGTATGATCGATGTTTTAATTTTTATAAACGAAGTGACGCAGAAAATGGTCCTCTACGAAAAACGAATTACATATCATCGATCTGTCAATACAAAAAATTATTGCGTCCTTTATACTGAAAGGGTAGGCTTTCGGTTGTAGGGTAATATGCAATACCGTAAAATTCCTATTACTATACAATAAAAATCTTAATATAAAAACCTACCTGCTTATAAGAGGCAATAATAAAAAAGTAATAAGGTATAGGCTCGTTAAAATAGGTTAAAGATACATGAGAAAGTGTTCTCATCTTTCTTTAAATCATTTTAGAAAGAGATAATAAAGTAACTACCTATACTTTGACTAATCTTTAAAAAAAATATAAAATATGCCGTTGCAGACTTTTCTCTCAACTTCTGTACAAACTTGTGGTACACTCTGTATAGTTTTTGCATTTTCTAACTGTCCGGAGAGATCTACATTGAGGATGAAATAATTACTGATATCTTAGAAATCATTCAACTTCTATTAAAAATGCGAAAGTTTGTGAGGATCTGTTTCTTTGGATAGAAAATTTGGATTTTTTCTATAATTTTCACGCAAAAAACAACTGAACAGATTTTGATAAAACTTTACCGGAATATAGCTTATACATAATTTTCATCAACATTAAAGATGTAAGATCAAACCTGTAAACCAGGGCGAACTAGCATAATGCAAAAGTTACTTGCTATTTTTTGTAGCTCTACCGTGTATTCGAAAAATGTAAACAAATTTATATTATTCAAAACGAAAAAATAGTAGGTACATTTTCTGGAAATTGAATTTTAAAATCGAAAATTACATACCATGCATAAAGTTAACTAATAAATATTTATCTGTTTGCTGTTAACAACAATATGATCCAATGTTGTCCTAATTTTTTTAACCGACTTTCAAAGAAAAAGGGAGTTCTCAATTCGTCGGGGGCTTTTTAATCGTCTGTCGACGTTGTGTCTTAAACAAACTCTAAATTGTATTTTACATAAAACAAACGGCAAGAAAAACTTATACATATATTAGTATATAATTTAAACAATCACTTGTATTAATATACAATTAATTTTTTGCTTTAGCCTACATCTGTTGTAATATTCATTGTGTTCATAATAATGTCATAGCATTTTTTATGATAAGGTCTCCATTCTGAGAAAATGGAAAAGGGTGGTTTCATTTTTAACGAAAACAGCACGATTGAATCATTTCATCCAGTTTTTCATGTTTCGTTTTTATTAATGTCGGAAAGACTTTTTTGCTCTTTTTCAGATATTGTTTATACGCGTCATTGTCACTAACATTATTTGTTAAATATAAGGCAGATATGATGTAGAATGATTTTAAGCATTTGTTTATAAATTTATTCATAAAAGTCTCAGTGTTTTGTTATAATTATATGTATTAGATAGGGTTCAAATGAGATGAAATTAATAAGTCATGCATTGATATTATTACAAATTAGCCAAGTTCATTAAGATGAATTTATCAACTGTAGCGCCATTTAGTGGTTTCTAACCGTAAAAATGGCCTAAAACAGCCATACAAACAACCTTCTCTTACCCCATGCAAAACCCATCAATACGGTTCCCTTGCGAGGTGAATATAAATTTTTAATTACAATTCAGAAAACAATCCTCACATCATTTTTCAGTTTCTGTATATCGTCGGATGTAAAACTAGCCTTTGAAATAGGGTACATCTTTAAATAAAAAAAATTGTTATTGATGAAGAAAAAATAGCTAAAAATAATACGTATAAGTAACACTATAAATAATAAACTGCGTAATAAAATTGACCATAATATTTTTTACCAATAATGTAATTTTACATTTGGTTCAAATTTAGACATTATAGTAAAAACTAGATATGCGGTTTTGCAGTATCCCCGGCGATGTGTTGCTGTTCAAAAAAGCTTTTATATCTAAGGCAAGATTTACACTTGCAAGTTTTATTCTCGTTGCTGATATAGAACAACTCTGCAAACTAGTAACACTTACCTATGTAACCTTACATAAACCCTAAGTCTCAATAATTAAGTCACTGATAGTAAATCCTTTCAGGCAAAAGCAATTAATGTAAATCTTATGTAATTTCGTAAGCAAAACATACGAGGTAATATTCTCGCCTATAATGAGTTTGCAAAAACGTTAATTAAAATATGTTCGATGGTTTAAAAAATACGTACACGGGATTTATTCTTTAAGAAAAAAATTATACCTACTTAAAACACTCTGCTGAAGATTATAATAATAAGCGCACTGAACGTTCATTACCTCCGCTATTAAAATCTTTCATTTACATAATTCATTTATTTTTAATTACATTAAAGAGATTTAATGTATTTACATTAATACAAAAATATACTATTTAAACTTTATAATTTATAATTCCTAGAAAAATTAGTCGATTATTTATTAGTAAATAAAATAACGACCTTTACTGTGATACGACTGTAAGTGTACTTTTCTCCATAAAAAGTCTTCCAAGCGCTGTTCTATTGTGTCTTTTTGTGCGGTTAACTCGAAAAGTTATGTAAGTGATGTTGATAGAGTTTTCACTACAACGAGCTGCGAGGGACACTTTCCAAGCAAAATCCCACCCACTTATACGTATTTAACACACAAGAAACCGAAATATCGTTAGTATGTTTCTGACATAAATTCTAGCGACTGTATTTCTATTCACAACAGAAAATTCATATTTTCAATGTAGAAATACGCAAATAAAAATAGATTTATTTCCCGTTCCCACGTATATAGAATGGTGACGTAATTGCCACGTTTTATATTGAAGAGTGTATTGCTTATATTATTCAACTCAATAAAGTTACATATCTTCTGATAGGTACAAATAAATTTTGTGCCTTGACTCGAGATTACAAAAAAAATTTTGATTAAATGTAAAATTATTAAGACCAAATATTTTAATATTAAGTAACTATTCACCTATTCATAGATTGTCCAACATAAGTCCATGAGTAAAATACTGGAAGATAATTAATAATAATAATATATGTATGGATAGCGATCTATCATCTATATATATGTAATTTTATATATAGCGCACACATAAGTGCTTTGCTGATTCCTTTGAATTAAGACGAACAAAGCAAAATGTCGACATTTAAAGCAAGGCAATATGTTCAATCTTAATTGATGTTAAGTATTTTATATCTATTTGACTATACTTAATATAGCACCCGGTAATAATACCCACTAATAAAACGATAAAAACACATCCAGTTTGCACATTCGCAACATCTAGCTTTCAAACGTAACTAGATACCACAGATAACACAATTTAACAACCGAGATTCGTTTGTTCTCAGTAAACCACGAGAGATTTCTATCATTTATCATTTCAAATTGGCCAGTAGAGCATTTAAATGTTATCTTTTTATTAACCATTTTAACTTTAACCATTCACAACTGAAACAAAAGCCTGAACTTAACTTAAAGCTTTTTTTACTGTCTGTTTGTATATATATATAATATTCTGGCCCATTTGTTTTTATTACAAGAGACAGTTAATAATAAGGATAAAAAAATAACTAACTTCATTCTTAGTCAATTTTTAAATGCTCATACTTCAGCAATGAAGCATCTAACGAATCTACGTATATTAGAAGTATACTTAAGTTTCCAGAGTATAAACAAAACACAGACGTAACTTTTTTTTTATTTTGGCCGCTTAACGTAAAATGCTTCATATATAAGTTTTGTCTGTTGGCAGCCTATTAATGGCAACGGAATGCTTTCGGAAAATTCTGCTCCCAAAGTCGCTCCAGTGCCGATGCAGCCATAAGCTAGTTATTTATGTATAATTTACATATCGGATGTTTAAAACTATTTTTAATGTGTTGATTTTATACCTATCTGAAGTATGAGCTATATCTGGCTTCTCTTTGATTTTTATTATTACAAGCGTCTATATGATGTGCGTTGTTAGTATGGGTCTAATCTTGTAAACTAAATTAAAACTCACTTCCTCTTACCTTAGGGAGATGAAAATTTGCAAATTTTTATGGTAAGCACGAGTCATAGAATCAGAGTATAATTCTGATTCTGATTAAAGATTGGCGCCAGACATAAAAATTCCTCAACGATCAACACCACAAACGCAAAATCTTGTATACACATTTAATTATGACATGGTTGCTATATTCAGTATTGGCTCCCGATGAGTGAACTCTTCAACGATAAACTCAAAAATACGAAATTTTGTATACCTTATCTTATTGTGATAAGATGTTTTAAAATCTGGTATTATTTGGACAGCACAACTTCGTTCCTGACAAAGTATTTTTACGCTTTAAGTAACGTCACGTCACTAAGTCAACGGGCAATCGAGGCTTATATTACCTATACCTATTATATCTATATCTATATCTATACTAATAATAAAATTGTAGCGGGTCGATGTCTGTACATGGAAGATATATGAAAAAAAATCTTACTGGGGTCCTTTACCAACGCAATAGAACCCAAAACTATGATTTTTAGAATTCTTATCTGTTTGTCTGTTTGTCTGTTTGTCTGTTTGTCTGTTTATCTGTGCGTTTGTGCACGCTAATCTCAGAAACGGCTTATCCGATTTAGATGCGGTTTTCACTAATATATTGTGGTAAGCTTCACTTAACATTTAGGGTTTGTTTCATGTCAATCGGTTCATAAATAAAAAAGTTATGTCAATTTAAGGGTTCACATCGAACATTATTTTGTACTTTTCACTAAATGCATGAGAGTATATACAGTACTTATATCAAAAAATACATTTAAAATTTTTGTCTGTCAGTCTGTTTGTCTATCTGTTTGTTCCGACTAATCTTTAAAACGGCTGAACCAATTTTGATGGTACTTTTACTTGCAGTTAGCAAATGTTATAAGGAGTGACTTAGGCTAACTTCTATTTTAGATATTTTTAAATGATACTTACAAAAAAAATCTAACGGGTCGCTGTCTGCACATGACAGATATATAAAAAAAATATATATTATTGGGGGTCTTTAACTAACCAAATAGAACCCAAAACAATAATTTTTAGATATTTGTCTGTTTATCTGTGAGTTTGTGTCCGCTAATCTCAGAAACGGCTTATCCGATTTAGATGTGGTTTTCATTAATATATTGCAGTAAGCTTTACTTAATATTTAGTGATTGTTTCATTTCAATCGGTTCATAAATAAAAAAATTATCTAAATTTATGAGTTCACATCGAACATTATTTTGTATTTTTCACTAAATGCATGAAAGTATATTCAGTACTTTCATCAAAAAATCCAATTTTTTAATTTTTTGTCTGTCAGTCTATTTCCTACAACTAATCTCTGAAACAGCTGAATCATATTTGATGGGACTTTCATTTCCAGTTAGGGGATGTCCATTACTCACGTGAGGCCCAGAGGAGGTAGAGGGGATGGAAGAAAAAAATTACGAAATATCACAAAGTCTAAAAAGTTCTTAAAAACATTACTTGATTAATGAACAGCCCCTATACCTAGCTAATATTATAAGGATTAACTTAGGCTACTTTTATTAAAAAAATATATTTATTACAATGAATAAGTAAAAAGAGATAATTCTCTTAATATTTTGTTATTGTTTAATCGCGATAACAAAATATTGTAGAACCCAATAAAATAGTGAACAATTTCTGATTTAAAAAGGGAAGGTTATACATCTATACATATAAATGGATGCTAATAAGCAATAATGTGTCAACCCACAAAAAGTAAAATTTAAGATATTGATGTATTTTGATACTACGTCACCTATTTAACATTATCCAAACAAATTTCAAGTCATCTAAACTAAATAAGTATGGAAAAAAGTTTCTTAACTCAATGTTTCGTATTTCAGGTGCGTTCCATATTTTGCAATTTATAAAATAATCTCAAATATTTAAAAACTTATTATTATACTAGCTTTTGCCTGCGACTTTGTCCGCGTTTTCGTCGTTTTTCGAAAAAAAGTAGCGTATGTCCTTCGTCAGGTTTCAGTGGTTTTGATGTGACAGACCGATTAACTATCGCAATTTAATAGGGAAATATAATATGTCATTCCACAATACTTGATTTCTATGATTTTTTTTATTAAATAGGTAATAATGTTAACTTTTTTAAATTAGGGATGAGTGAGAGTATTATAAACGTAAGGGTAAACAAATATAATCAGAATTCTCCGAACTGCTAACCTATCAGGAGTTACACGTGTTATTGTGAGTCAATAAAAGATAGACATATGCTGTTGCGGGATATTTTTTAGGAAATTTTATGTAGACTATTTCCGTCATACATGATTTCTATGTAACTTTAACCATTAAGGCTGCATACGCGACGGAAGCTTAAAAATTGGATTAACGTCTCCCGTTTTCCCTTTATTACTCTGCTCCTATTGATTGTAACGTGATGAAAAGTATACTATAACCTGCTCAGGAGTATGAAGAATAATTGTCCTAAGTTTCGTTAAAATCCGTCGAGTAGTTTTTGTTTCTATAAGGAACATACATACAGACAGACAGACAGGCAGATAGCCAAAAATTTTACTGATTGCATTTTAGGCATCAATATCGATCACTAATCACCCCCTGATAGTTATTTGGAAAATATATTTCATGTACAGAATTGACCTCTCTACAGATTTTTTTATTATAAGTATAGATAACATATTAAATAAATCTATCTGCTTTTGATTCAATATACATTTTATCAAAATAGAAAAAAAAGATGAATATATACGTCTTCAAACTAATTTATTAGGAATAGGTTTGACATCTTTAGACGCCATTTTCTCAAGACGAAGTCCGAGTGGATTGACACAGTATTGCTTATCAGCGTCCAAATATAATTGATGTGTCCGTTTGTAATTTTAAATAAATGCATACGAAAGTATACATGGTACTGACAACAAAATTAATAACTTTAAAATTTTTGTCCGTCTCTCTGTCACTCAGTTTGTTACGGCTAATATCTAAAACAGCTGGACCTATTTTGACGAAACTTTCACTGAACAGAAAGCTAATGTAATAAGGAACAAAATTGAAACCAATGAAAAAGTGAACAACATCTAATTCAAATAGGGAAGATATATGTATATTATATAAATATAATAATTTGGAAAATAATATATTTACTGGGTAATTTTTTTACTGGATATGATAGATCAAATCCGAAACTATAAGCAATAGCGAAAAATAATTAAAAGAGTAACCGAGCCGATTTTAATAAAAACTAAAACTATATCATTAGTTTTTTGAAAAATAAGTTCTCCTAGCCAGAAACGAACACGTTGATTTTGAGAAAAATTAACATTCTATATGATTGCATCATCTGATACTGTCACATATTATAAGAATCAACTTCAGCGAGGTATTAGTATATAGTTAACTGCAACAAAAAGATAGGGCAAATTTTTTACAAAATTCTATCAAATTCATACATTAATTAAATCTTTTGTAATTCTTCAAAAAAACGATCATACCTAAAAGTGAAATTTTATAATTATAACGGGATGTTGTAACGCTAATAGCGGGTGAGTACAATAGCCGGGTGCCAGTGAAATGTAGATTTTCAATAAATTGATTCATCTTTTAAGGAATTATCTAAATCTACCTAGGTAACGGAGTAGGTGACGGGGACCAAAACAAACGTCACATTCTATCAACTTTGTATAGCTCACATAGAAAAAATAGACAAACATAAAAGAAGTTACTGTGAGTTATTCATTATGTATATTTTTGATTGTATTCTTTACACTCTTCGTTACTTTAGTAGGTGACTAGCATTTTGATGCAAATAAACAAATCGTTCGAAGTAATGCAGACTTTTTTTCTAAGCTTACCGGGAGCCATGATTTGACCCACATATTTGATTATGTATATTTGTATATAGAATCGATTAATGCACTTCTAATTCATGTATAGATTTAATGTTATTTTGTTAAAAAATAAATCTTTTCCTTTAATTTGTCTCTTACTATTACTTTCCAAAAGTTGATTCTTACAAGTGACACTATTAAGTAGGTGGTGCAATAAATAATACAGAATGTATTTTTTTTTAATTAGTGGGTTCAATTCCTGGTCAGGAGAATCATGAAATCAAAAAAACTTATGATGCAGTTTTAGATTTCTCAAAATCGGACACGAGACTCCTTTAAGTATTTTTCGCGATTCCTTAAAGTTCCGGATATGGCCTATGAAGCCCACTTAAAAAAGTCACCCGATATATAATACAAGGAGAACCTCGGCGGGAATATACTGTTATACAATTGAAATTTTAAAGACTAGCACAAAACACTTTTCTTTAACATTTATAGTGAAAACCGTGGAGGAATACCGTATCTGAATTAGAGTCTGCTAATAAATACAACTAGAAAGTTCCCAAATCCAAAGTAAGAAGCTCCTTTCTTGAGCAGCACCGCAGACTATTATAACCTTGCTTTGCAGGAGACATGCCAAGCATTCTGTAATCCACGCGAACGAAGTCGCGGGCACAGCTAGTTTTAATATAAATTTATACGTGCCTACAAGAAGAAACCTGATTTTGAAAAAAGCTAAGTGCATAGACATATTGGCCCGTATAATGAGGTCGGCGTCAATACAAAGAGCCGCTGTGGAAAATGCTAAATCGGCAAAACAGTGTATATGTTCGTCTTTTACTCAATTTATATAATTAGGACGTTTGCAATTTTTTATCTATAAAGTATAACTTCTCGTTTTGTTGCCTTCCACTGGTGAAAGAAGCTCTAATGCATTTTACTGCAATTTTCTATTAAATGTTGATAGCATTCTTGTAACCAATGCATGCCGACATGACACTGTAATTAATGAACAGAATATTTAAGTTTCTCTGTATTGTAACTACTATGTTGTGATTCTATTTGCTATCAATATAATTATTATATACTATTATATTTGTTTCATTAAAATAAACATAAAAGTGTATATTATTTACAGAGTAAAATGATAATACTACCCGTATTTTAGTTTTATATTCAAAGACAGCTTTACGAGGTATTAAATTTATAAGTTATTATTTTAAGCACCTTCGCAGGTCCTAGTTTATACATTGAAACGACATTTTTATATGCAATAAATAATATCGAACGCAGTTATTGGAAGAAAGTATTCTAGGTCACGTAGATCCATAAGCTACTGCCGATTTCGTTTCGGTAAAAAAATATTTTTAAGTAATTCATAAAATCACTAAAATTTAATTTATTTATTGCTCAAAACGGACAATCGTTAAGCCGTACGTTATTACACCATTTTTTTACCACCTACCAGCTAACCCTTGGCAGCTAAGTTTTATGCTTTGCACCGATTTCAAAATGTTGTAAAAAATATTTATTTTACTTGTTTCGTTTTCGAAGTCGTGTTTTTTAAGTTTTCATTTTGAATATACTTACCTACACAAATCAAAAGGCCACCTCAATATTATATATTTTATATTAATATGTGAAGAAAAAAACTTTGAATTTTTTTGACGAAAATAGCGCGGACCGCCGCACCGGTCCGCGCATTACACAATTTATATAGAAAAAGAGAGCAGAATACAAATATATATTTTTTTAATTTTGCTTAAAGGCATTAAATCAATAAAAAAAACATTACACACACTATCATGTATTTGACACTCGCGCATATTTACTCTTTTCTTTATTGTTATAATCTCTGGTCAAATTGAGAGTAGATTATAGGTTAATATTTTTTAAATATGCAAACTTATAATTTTAATTAATTATGCTAGAATTTCGACCAAAGGGCCACCATTAGTTATATTAAATTATGAAAGTGTTAATGGCATTACTGGCATAAGAGATGGTTGGTTTTCATCCAGAGCATAGAATTTGTATTTCATCGGTGAAATGCAGTTGACCACAACTGGCGATTGGATACCAATTTTCCACGCAGACGTAATCTAATAATGTATTTAAACTGTAGAAACATTAAATTTTGATTAAATATAAAATGGTATTATATTTTGTATTTATTTTTATAATTTATTTTTATATAAGGTGCGTGTACTTTCCTCAGCAGTCATTCGAGCAATAAGAAACAACATTCTTCATTGTCATGAATATACATTATACTCACAAAAGATGTTTGAATTATTTGCCATGAATTGAAATCCTAAGTTGTGGTTACTAAACTAGTAACGTCGAAGAAATTACCAAGTTACACAGGCATCAAATACATCTGTTTCTCCGCCTATTTGTCATCCATTAAAGTGAAATTTGCTTCGAGAGTAGCAATCCATAGAGATATTATCAAGCTGATGTTTGCTTATACAACAGTAACGAAGTAAAATCGACATTCTTACGTTTGTCTAGAGCAACAAAGACATGCAGAAAACACAAGTTTCGTGTTTTCTGCATGTCTGAAGTGAAACATGTGACTCATGTGCAGTTTTAGACAAATAATTACAACTTGTTACAACGATAATATGATAATTGCGATAAAAAAAATAGCAGGTTAAGTACAGTCAGCTACAGCTATCGCAACGTAACAAATTTTGACAGTTGATTTCTAATTGTTGTATTAACACCAAACAAATCAACTGCCAAAATGTTTCGCGTTGCGATAGCGGTAACTACGTATATTAATCCTCCGAATATTAGTCCCTGTGCTTTTATACTTTATAACAATTGTCACGTAAACGAGCGTGTAACGAGCTCGTTTAAATTATTTTATTAATTAGTTTTATTACTGCAATTGACATAAAACAACTCAATAACCTTATAACAGTTGGTAATCTTAGGAAAGGTGTTGCTGTCAAAGATAAAAGCACTAACGGTAAATTCTTTGAGATGTTAAGCAATCACAAGCAACTTACGTAAACTTTTTTGTAAATCTAAGAGCGAAAATAGAAGTGAATTAGTTTCATAATATCTGTATACTGTCTATCTGTTACCTGGAAACAAAATTTGGAAGAGTCACTTAGAATTTTACTTTGAAGTCGCGCGTTTTCGCTCGTTACGATTTTTGTCATAGAGAATCAGGCCCCAGGTTGCGCTTGGTCGAGTGAGTAACACGATCAAAGTAGATGCATTTCATACGCGTAGTGTGTAGTGCGCTCTGTGTGTGACACTCGGCCCGAGTAAATAAATCATGCCGAAAACCGCTCTGAGCTCTAATTGACAAAAATTATCGCAGCCCAAACACGAGACAATTTGACAGTTTATAGGCATTTTAGAACAAAAACGGAAATCAACTGTCAAGAGTGACATGCTGATAATACTATCTCATGCTATATTCACCGACACTGCATACTCTATATATCTATAAGATAATCCTTTATTCTTGCCGAATTAAAGTTATAAGTTTTACTCTCAGACTTTCATAAATATTTACATAAGCTGTTATGTGATTATTGAAATAATTTACTGTCAATGCCTTAGTTTTGAGGTTCACAGTTTCGTAAGGTGACCTTAGGTAACTGTTACCAGACTACAGAGTCCTTTTATGTCAATAACGAGTAAACTTTGTAAACGTACAAATGTAATTCTCGCCTTTAGGATAGGCACCGAGTTGACCGAGTAACATATATGAGGAAGGATATGGCGTGTTAATGTTATTGTTATGCTATTTGCTACAGGACATAAACTACTTTCAAAGAGAACTTTGTGAGTTTTATTATTTTATCATAAACTTTCAACACCAACTATTTTCAAATACTTATTTACCGATATCGCAACTACTTATCGCGTTGAAAACGTGTGAAATAAGAATTGCCTTTTTTATCAGAAACAAATCAAATCAAAATCAAGGCTTTTAAAAGCACTTTTGAATCGTCAAAACAAACAAAAATAACTGGTCAAGTGCGAGTAGGACTCGCGCACCGAGGGTTCCGTACAAACTTATAGAAATCTATATAAGACTAACCCATCTACGCCATTTGTGGTCTTCATCATCAGTTCCGACATAAGTTACTATCAAAAATACCTAAATCGGTATACGCTTGCCTATAATATTTGAGGAGTTCCCTCAATTTCTCCAGGAACCCATCATCTGATCCCATCATCTGATCCCTGAAGACAATGGGACCACCTTGGAAGTATACCTTTTCAAACAAAAAAAAAATTGAAAATCGGTACCCAAATGGCGGCGTAATCGGCGAACAAACATAAAAAAAAATTAAATACAAGGTCGAATTGAAAACACTCCTTTTTAGAAGTCGCTTAAATATAATCAAATATTATGTAAATGTGGATCACGTCCCAAAAACTATTTTGAAACTACTTAGGAGCACTTTAATTTAAAACACGATCATGGATGCAATCCATGGAAACACAAAATTTTATTTTAAGTACTAATATACCTTATACTTTCAAAAAAAAAAGCTATAGCGCGATTCAGGATACACCTAGCGCCATCTCTTGACAATTTCAATTAACTAACTTGTTGACTGACATTAACAACCTAATTATATTATATTTTATTCTCGTTTTATTTTTATTTATATTCTACTACACTCCACTACCCCTGCACTACGTTTGTAAAATATTTAGATTTACATTATCAATCAAAATATCGAAATATATATTAGTGTTGCCAAGACGAAAATAATTAGTCCTTAATTCGAACAAAACTAATTGTTTATTTATAAATAACTAATTATATTACTAATAACCAGAAGACTTATATGTGTAGATAAAGAAGTAAATTAAATAACTCGATCTGTTTGAATTTAATTTTAAAATTTTCGTACTAAGTCAATACGAATACTGAAATCAAATCGCGTGAAACTCTTATATTGA
Source organism: Hypolimnas misippus (assembly GCA_037950945.1). Lineage (NCBI taxonomy): Eukaryota > Metazoa > Arthropoda > Insecta > Lepidoptera > Nymphalidae > Hypolimnas > Hypolimnas misippus. The sequence continues at coordinate 8,921,910 of JBBEEQ010000024.1, forward strand.
ATGTTAATTACGTAATGACGTTATAAATCGACGATAAAACTTTTAAATGAAAAGTTTATTTTATAATTTTTAGCGCGTTTAAATAATAATTAAATTAAAATTTTTTATTAATCGAGCAGAATTATATAACAGTTAATGTCATAATGTTGTAATAGATGGCATTAGCTGTACGCTGCATCGCGCTATCATTTTGTTAGCTGCGATATATAGATTGCATTGCGTTGTTTATAAAGGTTTGCTGCTTTTTAATGTTTTTGTATTGATACAAATTTCTTCTCAGTGTTTGTAAAATTGTTTTTTTGACCATGGTCAACTTCTATGTTAATTTGTTACAAGTACATATAATTTTAATTCTAAGATTAATATATTTTCCGCTTGATCAATTTACAACTTGATACATTTACGCGTTCCTGCGAAAAAGGTTGAAAGACAGGCGTAGAGACTGACAGACACACGAACAGAAAATTACAGTTTTCGGATTTTTTCCTTTATGTATACTAAAGGACCTTGCTCCTGGCCAAATTTCATAATGCTTGGTCAATGGGAAGTACCCTATAGGTTTTGATTCCCTTGCGAAAACGTTAAAAACGCTATCATACTTAAAATATGTGATATAAATGACCGTATCTTTTGATTGCGTTAACTTAGAAGTTTGATTTTTTCACAGCTCTTAGTAATTACAACTCTGAGTACTTGACATTGATAAAAATTTGTTACCTTCACGCGTTTCTGAGAAAAAGGTTGAAAGACAAACTTACAAACAGACAAACATACATACAAAAATTTACATTTTTCAGATTTTTTCCTTTATTTGTACCATAAGATCTTACTTCTTGCCAAATTTCATCGTGCTAGGTCAATGGGAAGTACCCTATAGGTTTTGATTCCCTTGCGAAAACGCTAAAATGGTCAAAATATACGACATATTTTCCATTATCTTTTGATTGCGTTGACTTAGAACTTTAATATTTTCACGGCCGCATGTCATCGTAGACTTGAGTATATGATATTAATTTCAACATGATACGTCTATGCATTTCTGAGAAAAAAGGGTTGACATCCCGACAGACAGACAGACAGACAGACAGACAGACAGACAGACAGACAGACAGACAGACAGACAGACAGACAGACAGACAGACAGACGGACAACAAAGTGATCCTATAAGGGTTCCGTTTTTCCTTTTAAGGTACGGAACCCTAAAAAGTACTTAAATTAAGGAAAAGCTACCACCGTTCCGGAATGTAGATTCTACTGAGAAAAACCGGCAAGAAACTCGGTAAATACTCTTTTAAAAATTGTGTTATTAAGTATACATTTACAAAATTACAAATGTATATATTAAACTGTATGAAATCCAGCTACACTAAATCCATGCATTATTATCATCTATATAATCTTGTACAGAATAATATGCTTTAGCTATTAAAGACGTTTTTTTATACATTAAACTTATTAAATTTTTGCGGTATTTTGTTAGAAAAACAGACACATTGCCCCAGAAAGGAAACATTCTTAAACATTGTGTTGTTTATGTTTTAAAATCATTGTATTGAATAAAATTCTGTTTTGATTAATAAAACATTTTTTTAAGAAAGTTATTAAAAATTATCTTATAAAAGTTTTAGTGAAACGCAATTTGATGTACAGCTATCATATATGCATTAAAAAACAACAACTACTGTATTCGTTATAACATTGTAACAAAAGTTGAGTTATTGTCTGTTAATATTATACTAAAACAAGCTCAACGGGTCCGAAAGCCCTTGATATACGGTCTAATGGAAGACATTAAAAACACGTGTCGCATGATCCTTTTTCATTAATAGTCTACCAGGGCACAGACGAAATGTTTTCTTTAAATGCTTGAACAATAATCGTTTTTATATCAAACTAAGGCCAGATAGACCGATTTAAAATCCGGTACATATTAAAACGTCGAGCAAACAACCGAGATTTACAACTTATCAAGTGACAAAGGTAAACGTTATAAAATCCCAATCTTACAAGAATCTGCAGAGCAGCAGCGTACTGAATTTAACCAAGAATATTTAAAGGAGAACTTTTTAAAAAGAGTACAGTTATTTCCCTAGAGAGGCTAAATTAATGGCGGGTACTTTTAAATTAATATATGCATGTGTAGTAAGACGAATAACAAAACCTTACTTTTTTAACCGTCTCGAGAAATATAAAATCACCACGTAATGTTTATTTCTTTTAGGACTGTGGAAGTATATTTCTTTTAGATGGATACGTCGAGTACATTTTGTATGCACTTTCCTTACGACGGTAAAAGCGCATTCTCTATTAAAAGTACCGCAAATGAACGTGAAATTTAATCTTGGACTCGTTTTTATTGTACTAACCCAAAATTTCGTAATCTTAAGTTGGTATACACATTACTAAAGATTTTTTTTTAATAGAAAAACCAAATATTTTGTTTAATATATAAAAGAGAAAGCTTATTTAATTAAAAACCATTTTTAATATAGTGCTTTTTAGAATACATAATTCAAAAACGAACAAAAGAATCAGTCTTCTATACAAAAAGGGGTCGATTCGCAGAGCAAGATTGACAAACCATTTTTACCGACGAGTTCTCATTTTTCGAGTTCCATTCATCCTCACAATAATCCAATCAATCACTATTCATTGTCTGTTAATCTACAAAAACGTGAAAAATGTTTTTATCTCTGTATGACAATAGATTTTGGAAGTAATAAATTCTACATTATTTTAGTTTGACAATGAAAATTCAAAAAAATAAATAAACCGATTTCATAAACGAATTTAATACAAGTAAACTAAAAAGCAAAAGCTAAAACCGACAACATTTTGATGTCGGTGCCAAGTAAAACACAAGTACTTGGTAGATATCACATAAAACTTTGTATGTGTTATTTAGTACAAAAACATTAAAAACGGCAGAGAAATCGGTGAATAAACATAAAAAAGATACATACAGCCAAACATAGAACCTCCTCTGTTTCTGATAACAGTTAAAAAGAAATCAATATCGGCAAAAATGTTTCATCGCTATATTTGTGTACACAGATAGCTTTTGCACAAATTGCATATCAGACGCTTTGATTTAAACACACGTGAACGGTCAAACGCATGTTCGTTTTATCACAAGTGAATTTATTTGTTTACCTTTGTATTTGAGGTTTATATTCAAATACTCGTAACGTATTCCTTTAATAATTTCAATGAAAATTGTATCTAAAGTTTAAAACAACAGAGATACAAACCATCATCATTTCGGATATCGACCGTAAAGAACAGTCATATTTAAAACTAGCTTTTGCCTGCGACTTCGTCCGCGTTTTCGCCGTTTTTCGTAAAAAAGTAGCGTATGTCCTTCCTCAGGGTTTTGATGTGACTGACAGATCGTATTTTGGTAGGGAAATATAATATGTCAATCCACAATACTTGATTTCTATGATTTTTTTATTGAATAGGTAATAATGTTAACTTTTTTAAATTAGGGATGAGTGAGAGACTTATAAACGTAAGAGTAAACAAATATAATCAGAATGCTCCGAACTGCTAAGCTATCAGGAGTTACACGTGTTATTGTGAGTCAACCGTAAAAGATAGACATATGTTGTTGCGGTATATTTTTTAGAAAATTTTATGTAAAATATTTCTGTCATACATGATTTCTATGTAACTTTAACCATTAAGGCAGCATACGCGACGGAAGCTTAAAAATTGGAGTAACGTCTCCCGTTTTCCCAAAGTTTCCCTTCACTACTCTGCTCCTATTGATTGTAACGTGATGAAAAGTATACTATAACCTTTCCAGGAGTATGAAGAATAATTGTACTAAGTTTCGTTAAAATCCGTCCAGTAGTTTTTGTTTCTATAAGAAACATACAGACAGACAGATAGACAGCCAAAAATTTTACTGATTGCATTTTTGGCATCAGTATCGATAACTAATCACCCCCTGATAGTTATTTTGAAAATATATTTCATGTACAGAATTGACCTCTCTATAGATTTATTATAAGTATAGATTTTACGGACAAGAAAGTAAATAGCTTAATAGAAGGGTAACTTATTCGTTATGTCTCCAATTTTAATTCAAGTTCTGAACATATTTTAAGAAGTATCGATTTCCTTATATATAACTTAACATAATTAAATTAATGTTAGAGAAAATTGTATCACAGGTGTTTGCTTTTTGCGTTACTATAATCATGATGTCCCGAGGAGACCAAATATTACGAAGGGTACCAATTATTATTTCGATATCCAAAAATTCTGATAAAAATTTTATCTCACGAACGCTTAAATTTTCCACTAATAAAATATCAATTTGGTTTTAAGCGTAAAATGCGCAACCTTTAAAAGTCAAATGGCAAAACGTTTACCTATAAAAGCAAAGCACGAGCAAATTATATGTTAAGCTGCTAAAAATTACATTAACAATAAAGATAGTAATTAGCGAAAATCACATATGTAAGTTTCACTTACGCGTTCACACAACATTTACATAAATTGTTTCTCATTGCTTTTACACTGAAAGAATTTACTCGATGTGACATATTTATTGTAACTTACAGCTTACGTAAGGTTCCTAAGTAAGGTAAGGTAGGTACAGAGATATTTTCTATCACGTACGAGAGTGACACTTACAACTGTAATTCTCGCCACGGAAATATTTGTTATTTTTAATAAAATAAAGAATATTTAATCTGAAATATAGTTTTATTAAGAGAGATTTTTAAACAATGACACGGAACAAAATTAAATAATAAAAATGACAGTTTATGGTCAGTATCTATAAACTACCGACCAAAATAAGGTTCAATTTTCTATTTACAACACTCTCACCAAATTTGAACCTTTCATTTAATTACATATTAAAATTTAAAACACACAAGTTTACAAACTCTGACCAGAATTGATATTAAGTTCTATAAGCACATTAAAGTTTTAAATTTCTTAATACCAATTTTATTCCTAAGATATTGAAACTTATCTCTAGACAGAGCTTTGGTAAACATATCAGCATATTGTTCCTTAGTACAAACATATTTCAAATCTATTTGTTTTTCATAATACTTTTCTTTGATGAAATTATATTTAACATCGATGTGCTTACAGCGTTTGTGATAGTCCACATTTTTAATTAAACAAATTGCACTTTGATTGTCAATATTTAAACATATACAGTCCTGATTAAATTCACCAATGTCCAGTAATATTCTTTTTAACCACAAAGCTTCTTTTGTCGCAGCACAAGCAGCCATAAATTCTGCCTCTGTTGTGGACAAAGCAACACTCTGCTGACGTTGTGTTGCCCATGTTATGGCAGCTCCATTTTTAATAAACACATACCCAGTTAATGACTTTCTAGTGGTAGTGTCTTTAGCATAATCTGCATCACTATAAGCTTCAATTTTATTTTGCTGAGATGATGAATAACAAAGGCCATAGTCTTTTGTTTCCTTTAAATATTTCATTATCTTCTTTACGACATTCCAATGAGTGTGATCGAAACAATTTAGATATCGACTCACCAGACTAACTCCATACATGATGTCAGGTCTGCTTACCACAGCTAGATGCATGAGTGATCCAACTGCCTCTCGGTATGGAATATTCTTATTCACAGACTCAGTGCTCTTCTCCAGTGTGGTGTGTGGGTCTACTGGAATATTATTGCAGTTAGCATCTTGCATGTTATATTTATACAAAAGTTTCTCTATGTATTTTGACTGATGAATAAATATATATTCTTCAGATTTTTCAATTTGTAATCCGACAAAATTCTTTGGTTCACATTGTTTTATCTCGAAATTTTGTTTTAATTCATGCATAACTGTATTCAATGAATCTCTTGACTTTGAAAGTAGAAGCCCATCATCAACATACAATAATAAATAAACTTTGTTATTGTTTACATTTCCAATATATATACACCTATCTGCGTGACTGTTGTTGAAACCAAACTTCTTCAGTGTGGAGTCAAACTTATGGTTCCAACATCGTGGTGCTTGTTTAAGGCCATAAAGAGAACGATTGAGTTTACATACCATATTTGAATGAGCATCCAAATCCAAACCTTCAGGTGGTGTCATAAAAATGTCTTCTTTGACATCACCATATAAGAATGCAGTTTTGACATCAAACTGAATAATATTCAAATTATGGTGTGCTGCTTCTGAAAGTAAAACTCGTATTGAATCGTACCTCACTGTTGGAGAGTATATCTCTTTACAATCAATGCCTTCTTTTTGACTACATCCTTTGGCACATAATCTTGACTTGTACAGCGGGCCGGATGGCTCGTCTTTTATTCTGAAGACCCATTTGCAACCAATTACCCGCACTCCTTCAGGTTTCTTAATCAATTGCCAAGTATTATTCTTTGTATGTGCCAGTAACTCTTCCTCAATCGATTGCTTCCATTTGACAGCATTGACATTTCTATCAGATATTGCTTCACTATATGTTTGAGGAACATTTTCCTGTCCTACAATTTCTTCTACACACATAAAGTTATTTTCTTGCATTTTACACAATCTTGCTTTTGATCGTGTAGTTACATTTGGCATTAATTCCGAGTAATCTATATTTTTATCTGGTTCATATAAAGATCCTTCATCTGAGTAGAAATCATCACTGGATTCATCTTTAGAATCTTCAATATTTTCTGATAAATTCCGCGATGTTGTGTCGCTGTCAGAAATAGTCACTACAGTATCTTCACAGGCATTTGGGGCTGACTCTGATAATGGTAACATGTCATAATTTCTTTTTACTGAGCTTTCTAGAAAAATCACATCTCTACTAATAATGACTTTTCTTGTCTTGGGATCTAAAAGCCTGTATCCTTTGGTTTGTTCACTGTACCCAATAAATATCATTTTATTTGTCTTAGAGTCCCACTTCTTAGCTTTTTCTTTTGGAACATGTACCATTGCTTCACATCCAAAGATTTTCATATGTGTTATATCTGGCTTTTTACCGCTCCACATCTCTTCCGGTGTTAAAAAGGCTAATGCCCTTGTTGGACATCTATTTGTAATGTAAGCTGCGGTTGATACAGCTTCTGCCCAATAATGCTTTTGTAGTTTTGCATTTAAAAGCATACATCTAGCTCTTTCTAACAACGTGCGATTCATTCTTTCCGCTAAGCCGTTTTGTTGCGGAGTGTACGGAGTGGAGGTTTGATGTACAATTCCAGATTTCTTAAGAAAAGATTGAAATTCATTGCTTGAATACTCAGTCCCATTGTCTGTACGGAGAGTTTTTATAGTCATGTCAAGTTGATTTTCAACCAGTATTTTAAATTCTTGAAATTTCTGAAATACTTCTGATTTTCTTTTAATTAAGTATACAAATACTTTCCTTGTAAAATCATCGATGAAAGTAAGAAAGTAGTGAGCTCCTCCAAGAGACGGTGTTTCCATTGGACCACAGACATCAGAATGAATAAGTTCTAGCTTTGCTTTTGCTCGGGAACCTTCTGAAGGGAATGGTAATCTTGTTTGCTTCCCTTCCAAACATGAGATGCATATCATTTTGTCTGTATTTTCTATTTTGACTCCTGCACTTTCTGACAGTTTGTTCAAGTCTTCAAAATTTAAATGTGCCATTCTCTGATGCCATAAATAAGAATCATTCTCTGTAGAAGCAGATATGTATACTGGAGTACTGTGTGTAACCAGCCTGTACATATTGTTTATCATTTTAGCAGCTGCAACTTGCGTGTTCATTTTATTCATAATTTTACAACCTTGTTTGTCAAATTGTACTTGACAGCCACTATTTATGATTTGACTGACAGAGAGAAGGTTGGTAGCCAACTCAGGTACATAGAGTACATTCTGTACCTTGATCGTGTCCAACTGGCCTTGCATATTGACAACATTTAGATTTACCGTTCCACTGGCTTTCACAGCTAGCTTCTTGTCATTGGCTACTCTTATTGTAGAAATTGATGGTGTAATTTCATCGTAGAGTAAGTCACGGTTCATTGTCATATGCATTGACGCTCCAGAATCAATGTACCAATTATTGTCGTTGTTAATCGACGCAGAAAACACGGCGACATAACCAGAATCTGTGTTCTCATTGGACTTCTGTTCCTTTTTCTTATTCCGGCAATTTTTACTTATATGCCCATATTTATTACACACGTAACACCTTGGACCTTTACCAGTTTTAATTTTATCTTGAGCTTGTTTGACAAATTGATTCCCTTTGCTTTTAACATACAATGCAGTAGACTCAGAGTTTCTCACATCTTGTAGAAGCTTAGTCTTCACAGAATCAGCTGTTATTGTCACACCGGAGCTTTCAAGTGCCATGATCATCGGTTGATACATTTCTGGTAAACCGGCAAGTAATAAAGTCCCGAGCCACTCGTCATCGACTTTAAAACCAATGTTCCGTAATTTATGAGCAGTGGTCATGATCTTGTTAACATAATCTTCTATGTTCAGACAATTTTCAAGCGTTGTATTGATCAGATCTCTCAACAGACCTACTCGGCGTGTCAAACCTTTGTCATCGAAAGCTTTGGCTAAATTATTCCAAACTTCTTTTGCGGTTTTAGCTTCTTGAATATGTATATAATTGATAGGATGCACTAATAAGATAATTTTTGACTTCGCTTTCCTATCAAGTTTGGAATCAATTTCGTCATCTGGTTTCGCGGTGATACAACTCCACAATTCCTCATGTTCGAGGTAGGCTTGAACTGCAAATTTCCACGTAGGATAGTTTTCTCTTCCCGTCAGCTTTTCAATCAGTGCCATCGTATTATTTGACGACATTTTGCTAATGAAGATGTGGAAACACGTGCCAACTTTTTAGGTTTAAACTGAACTATATTTTTATTTATTTCTTTTCAAAAATTTTTGCACTTTTTAAATTCACTACTTTACTTTTATGCAAAAACAGGAGGGCTGGGCCCATAACCTGTTATTTTTAATAAAATAAAGAATATTTAATCTGAAATATATAATTAGCGATATATTATAATTTCCGATATGGTCTAGTGGCAAGGATACCTGGCTCTCACCCAGGAGGCTCGGGTTCGATTCCCGGTATCGGAACCATGTTATTTTTAATAAAATAAAGAATATTTAATCTGAAATATAGTTTTATTAAGAGAGATTTTTAAACAATGACACGGAACAAAATTAAATAATAAAAATGACAGTTTATGGTCAGTATCTATAAACTACCGACCAAAATAAGGTTCAATTTTCTATTTACAACAATATTTTTATTATATCGCTTCTCGGCCTTTTGGCTAAGATCAAAGAGTAAAAAAATTTTTTTTTATAATGCTATTGTGCCTACGTATTACCTTTTATTAATGTAAGCAAAAATCACTGTCCATAATGGCACTTAGAAACAAGTCGATATTCGATATGCTACATTGTCAATTAATACATTATTATATGTTCTGTCGCGGTAGTCGCCATTCTAACATCGCACTGTAATATCGTCGTAACAATTAAATATTATAAATTATATTACAATACACATATATCTATACCCAATTGCCTTTCATTACATCATCCACAAGACAAAAAAGGCAAATTGGTGACCCCGACGTGATTCAGTCAGTTTATATGAAATTATAAGTGATTATAAAATGACCAGTGAAAATAGAACACCACCAGCCAGCACAGCATCCGAATTAGCAACAGTCACAGTGTCATCAAGAATCCCTGAGTTTTGGTGCGATCAAGCTCGCTTATGGTTTGTGCAATGTGAAGCCATATTAACACCTCAAAAACTAAGCGACGAAGCGAAGTTCAACTTAGTCGTCACGAAGCTGGGAAAAGACGTAATACAACAAGTCAGCGACATTCTACTTCAGCAACCCCAAACGAAGAAATATGACACGCTAAAATCGAGATTATTAGCAGTGTACGAAGAATCAGAAAATCGTCAACTCCAAAAACTTTTGAGTGAAATCGACCTTGGCGATGAGAAACCATCTCAACTTTTGAGACGCATGCGAGATTTAGCCAGGGGAAAAATTCCCGACGAAACGCTGAGTATCATGTGGCAAGGTCATTTGCCAGCCGCAGTACGCTCCGTCCTTGCCGTCACTGATGTAAAAGATTTGGAAAATTTGGCTACTATTGCAGACAAAATTATGGAAAATACAAGGCCTATTCAAATAGCGGAGGTTAGTAGTAAACCGTCGACGTCAGCTGATAACCTTTCCGTGTTGCAAGCACAAGTGGCTCAGTTATCTTTACAAGTGATGGAATTGCAGAACATTCAAAGATTTCAACACAAAAAACGAAATTATAATATTCATAATCGCTACCGACCAAAATCCCGTGGCCGTAATATGATACGACGTAAGTCACGAAGCGCCGATGATCTTTGCTATTATCATGCGCGATTTCGCCATAGAGCTAACAAATGTACAGAGCCGTGCGCATGGAATAAACAAAATACCCAGAACACGGAAAACTAAATAAGGTGCAGTCAGTGGCGGATGTCTGCACCCTTTTACCATGCCACCGCCTTTGCGTGACCGACTTAAACAGTGGTCTACGTTTTTTGGTGGACACGGGAGCCAACGTTTCTGTTTTGCCAGCCGTTAAAAAACCCTACAGACACAGTGATAGTGACAGTTATAGACTTTATGCCGCGAATGGGAGTGAAATACGAACATATGGAACTAAGCGCTTAGAGTTAAATTTAAAATTAAGAAGACCTCATGCTTGGGATTTTATACTCGCCGACGTAAAACAGCCTATCCTTGGTGCCGATTTTTTAAATCACCACAAACTCTTAGTGGATGTAAATGGTCGAAAACTTATCGATTCTGTTACGAGTCTAAACGTTATTGGGTTTATGGTAAATTCCAAACAAGACTCTATCAAAACAATACAGGTCACTAACCCATGCTACGATTTATTGTCAGCTTATCCCGATATAACAAAACCTATGTGTTACAAAAATGTGCCAAAACATAACGTTATGCACCACATCGAGACTACTGGACCCCCTGTCTTCGCCCGCGCTCGACCTCTTTCCGCCGACAAATATATGAGAGTTAAGAAAGAATTTGAATTCATGCAAGAAATAGGCATATGTCGACCTTCGAAGAGTTGTTGGGCCAGTCCACTTCACGTGGTTGCTAAAAAGAACGGTGAAATACGACCCTGCGGCGATTATCGCAGTCTTAATGCCATCACCAAGCCAGATAGATACCCGATTCCGCGTATTCATGACTTTACATACTTACTGGCTGGAAAGATAATATTTTCCCGAATTGATTTACATCGTGCATACCACTTTATTCCGATGGCGCCGGACGACATTGAAAAAACAGCAATAATAACTCCATTTGGCCTGTTCGAATTCCCACGGATGACTTTTGGCTTAAGAAACGCAGCCCAAACTTTTCAGCGCTTTATGAACCATGTTGTTTTTGAAGGTCTGGATTTTGTATTTAATTACATCGATGATAGCATTATTTTTTCAAACTCGGAATCGGAACATCGAATGCACTTAGAGACCGTTTTCAAACGTCTTAATCAATACGGCGTTACAATCAACTTAGCTAAGTGCGATTTTGGAAAAGCGAAAGTAGACTTTTTGGGATACCACGTATCCGAAGAGGGCATACGACCTTTGAGTAATAGAGTGAAGGCCATTACAGACTATCCCAAGCCAAAAACAGTATCACAATTGCGCCGCTTTATGGGAATGATTAACTTTTACAGAAGTCATTTACCTAAAGCCGCTAAATACCATGCAATTTTGAATGCATATTTACATAATACAAAACGTAACGATAGAACCCCAATCACATGGAGCAAAGACGCTGAAGAGGCATTTGAATTGTGTAAAAATAATTTAAAAGAGGCCGTTTTGCTGTCGCATCCTGTTTCCGGAGCACCTTTAGCTATTATGACTGACGCATCCAACACGTGCGCAGGCGCTGTTCTTCAACAAAAAATTGGCCAAAAATGGAAACCGCTATCCTTCTTTTCCTGCAAATTTAGCGAAGCTCAGCAACGTTATAGTGCTTACGACCGGGAGCTACTATCTATATACATGGCTGTAAAACATTTTAAATACATGATTGAAGGTCAACAAGTGACCGTATTTACGGATCATAAGCCGCTCGTGTACGCCTTACACAAAAAAGCTACGAGTGGCACCGATACACCTAGACGCCTACGACACCTGGATTTCATAAGTCAGTTTTGTAAATCAATAGAGTACATTCAAGGCTCGCAAAATATCGTGGCGGATACCTTATCAAGAATCGAACAGATAGACATGCCTTCACCAATCGACTATACAGAAATATCCAAGGCTCAACAAAACGACGAAGAATTAAAATACTTGCTGAAATCAAAAAATTTAAATTTTAAAGCCATCGTATATCCAAATTGCAATGAACCGATATATTGCGAAATATCAAAAGAGTGCGCGCGCCCTTACCTACCGCATGACTATCGTATTACAGCCTTTAAAGCGATTCACGGAATTAGTCACAGTGGCACGCGCGCCACTAGAAAAATGATAACAAATAGATATTTTTGGAAATCTATGAATTCGGACATTAACGAGTGGACAAGAGCTTGCGTTAATTGCCAAAAATCGAAAATTCAACGCCATACAATAGCTCCACTCAGCTCTTTTCCATCTTGTAGCCGTTTTGAACATCTACACATGGACATTATCGGTCCATTAACATATTGTCAAGGATATAGATACATACTGACTATGATAGACAGAGCGACTGGGTGGCCTGAGGTAAAATGTTTAAAGGACATCACCGCAGAAAGCGTCGCACGCGCATTATATACTCAATGGATTACGAGATTCGGTTGTCCCTCCAAAATTACCACAGACCAAGGCCGCCAATTTGAATCAAATATTTTCTGTAAATTGGCAAAATATATGGGTATATCAAAAATTCGCACTACAGCTTACCATCCACAAGCCAACGATATGATAGAAAGGTGGCATAGAACGCTAAAGACAGCACTGATGTCACGTGGAAATACCGAAAATTGGGTAAAGGAGCTACCAACCGTTTTATTAGGCCTCAGAGCAAGCTTACGAGACGATACAGGCATTTCTGCCGCGGAAATGGTTTACGGCACTACTCTAAAATTACCAGGAGATTTTTTTGAGCCGTCAAAGCAAGCATCTCCGAATGACGAAACATTATTGCAAGATCTGCGTATGCATATTCGTAACCTCGCCGCCGTACCGAAGCGACCGCACAGACAAGGAAATATATTTCTACACCCAGCCTTATCATCATGTACGCATGTATTTGTACGCTGCGACCATGTCACGAAACCCCTAACAACCCCATATTTTGGGCCTCATAAAGTCATTGAGAGGGGAGATAAATATTTTAAAATTATGATCTCCGATAATATAAAAACAATCTCAATCGATCGATTAAAACCTGCATTTCTAATGCACAATAACTCAGAAATACAATACGCTCCATCAAATAAGGCCGAAGAATTCATAACAAATTCCAAAGTGCATAGCGGCAGCAGAGAAGGCCACGATAACAATAACAACCAGATTCGAACCCGATACGGGCGACTCATCAAACCTACAGTGCGATTTATGTCTGCGTAAAAAAAACTTCTTATAATTATTCATACTGTCATCGGACGACAACTAATTCGCTACGATTTCGTGTAACATCAAGATGGGAAAACCACAAAGCAAAGAAGAAATTATCATTGCCCAAAACGGGCAGGCAAATCAGGCGAACACAAGCCTACTGCATGAGATTACGCATGATAAATTAAACCTTATAGTCATGCTTATCATCACGGCTGTCATCACTGTCACCTGTTTAATATGTTGGAGATACTGCAAACAAAAGTACACTAAGTACCTGAGAAGAGAAATCCAGGGGTTGCGCGCTAGCCGTAGAGATCGCGACCCGCATCATCCACCTCACTCAGTGCCAACATACTCCGTGGCGTAAAAAGTGAACTCGTGTTGTGCAATTAATAAATATGAATAAATAAATGTGCTAAAAATAGTGAAGTTACAATATAACTGTAATATACAAATTTTATTTTTGACGATTGAAAAATATTTTTGTTTTATATAAGTGTAATTAATTAATTAAATTTAAAGTAATTAAATTTTGCATTATATTTTGTTAATTTGTTTACTTTTATAATAATATGTCATAATATGTTATTATTATTATTATTATTTTTTTTTTTTTTTTAAAGGAAGGGAAGTGTTGTGCCTACGTATTACCTTTTATTAATGTAAGCAAAAATCACTGTCCATAATGGCACTTAGAAACAAGTCGATATTCGATATGCTACATTGTCAATTAATACATTATTATATGTTCTGTCGCGGTAGTCGCCATTCTAACATCGCACTGTAATATCGTCGTAACAATTAAATATTATAAATTATATTACAATACATATATCTATACCCAATTGCCTTTCATTACATCATCCACAAGACAAAAAAGGCAAACTATATTATACCATTTTACTACTAAAGTGACATGGTCCATGGCAATGAATAGAATACGCTGTTTTGTAACCAAAGATTCTTAAATCCGTACTACAAGTTTGAATTTTTTAAGCGTAACAATAACTTACCTTATTTTTGCCATCAGGTTAGGATACGATGCTGTGATCCTGGATCAAGAAAACTCTTTAAATATTGTAGGCACACTTTTAACAATTTAAATATTTTTGATAGTGACTCGTGCATTGGACTACGTCACATTTAATGGAAAGTCAAATTTAATGAAATAAAGCTGAGTATGAAGACCACAGATGGCCGCCGGAATTACTCAATAGATAAGAAGTATTTCACGAGTTGCAATTCGATTACTTAAATAATAACGCTCAACACAATGCACATGGTAAAATGGGACTGATGGTGAACTCCAGCAGAACTCCTCAATAATTAACAGCCCTCTATCAGGAAAAGGCAACGTTCTGTAAATGGTGATAAGCAGTTCATATTAGGCTATTGTAACTTTGGTAAATCAAAAACTGTCCCTTACAATAAACATAATTTAAAAGTGTAAAGTAAAAACTTTAAAAAGAATTAACCGTCTTCAAAAACAAGTGAACCGAAAAGCAAAAAATAAATGATTTGTACACCATTATGAAATCGGTACCAGTAAATAACAAGTAATAGAATTTACTTGGCACCAACTTCAAAATATTGTAAAAAATATATATATTATTATATATTTTCAGTTTACTTTTTTATTTTTATAATATTAAAATAATATCCTAAATAATAGAATTACAATATTGATAACATTTTAGTGACGTATTATTGATTTTAACATTTTACTGGCTAAAATAGTAATGATTTAAAATATAAAAGATTTAATGAATGTAAATTTTGTTATTTAAACTCTTATAATAAACGTGTGTATCTCTACGGTTATCGGAATACAAGCAAATGCATATTTATCTATGTTTACTTTTAGATAAACCTTCACACGGCAAATATAAAAACAGGATCCCAAAGCAACGCGTGGACGTTTTATCTCAAACACTATCGCTGATTTAATTAAAATGTCTTTGATAAAGAGCAATCAATCGATACTTATATGTGTCCGTCGAATTATACATAGCTTAAAAAGTAATACTATGATAATTAATTTTTACGTTAATTACTAAATAATGAAGCTTTATAAATGTTGTAAATATATTTCACTTTTATTCTAATTGATATTTAAGATATTAAAAATTAAAGGTATTTGTTTCTACGGAGGATAATTAATTTTCTCTTTATTTGTATTCAACGTTTACACAGACTAAAACCAATTAAAAAGACGGGAGTACTCCAGAAAGAAGACTAACATTTCTTGTTTGACAAAGGAAAAACTGAGTTTTTAAATTGTTTTTTTAAAAGATATCACACATTAAGAGCAAAATTACCCTCTCGCGTCGTTAAGCTGTTTAATTTCAGTTTATTTATTGAACTTGTAAAAGTTAATAATAATAATTATTATTATGATCATCACCATCATCTAGCTAGCACTTTTCCGGTTATATCATGGGTCTGCTCATTATTCTTTCATATGAAAACTTACTGATTTTTACATAGAGCGACTGCTATCTCCTCAACCCATGAGGGCAAGCCAGTAACCATTTAAACGAGATAAGTCTGCCCTGCTAAGAGTAACGATTACTATCAGGTGATTGTGATAACAAACGGGATCGACAGCTTTACTTACTCTCCGAGACACGGTAGAGAGAAAAAAACAAATACGCAAGCCTAGGAAAAAATATTTATTTAAATATTAATATCCGATAAATATTAATAAGCGAGGATCCAACCCGCAACCACTAGTTTTAGAGATACAGTCAGTACCACTACACCATAGCGGTCGTACTTATTATTAGTATAAATAGATATGTATATACATATGTATAGATATATGTATAGATATATATAATGTGAATCTAGGAAACGACTCCAATGATTTTCATAAAATTTATTAGGAGGAGTTTCAGGGGTGGTAAATCAATCTAGCTAGGAAAAAAATAACCGAACAAAACACGGCCATCCAAGTGCTGTAAATATAATGCTACCAAATATATTCCGCTTAATGGACAAGTTGTCCATTTTAAAATACACAAAATTTCATAACGTTTCCAAAACAAGAGTTACATTTACTTTTAAATTGTTATAAAACAATCTTTCTTACATTGTAAGATCTATTTGAGATTTATGTCTGGACTATTCTCGGACGAGGAGACTTGATAAAGGAGTGAACATGACACATTATTTATGGCTTCTGTACAAGATGCGGTAAGTAAATCCTCAGTCGCCCTGGTGAAGTTGATCAAGTCGCACTAAATCAAGGGTAAACACTGGACAACGTCCTCTGCTATCGCTGTACATTGGCTTGGTTTTATGCTTTAAAACTTCCAAAGTCACTGACCTACAATACACTAAGGATAACAATTATTTTCCATCTTATTTTTACTTTATAATTGCTTGTAAGTAAGAAGCAAGATTGGTTTATTTAAACGATACAAAATTTTATGAGTCGAATATCGAAAAACTCTTTTTATATTTTTTTGTTGTTTTTGTTTGTGATTGGATAAAGTAAGGTAGAGTATTTATTTTTTTATTATTACAATATACCATCATTATAAATATCTAAATATTTATTCCATTTAATATATATTAATACTGTGGGTAGGTACATATCTATGTAGGTAAATGATTTTTGTTAGCTCTATATATATGTATTATGTACTAAAACTTTTTCAATGCAACACACACTGTATCTTATATAGAAGAAACTCATACTAGATACGCCGAAACCATTGTTGCGAATATAATTAAACTAACTACTAATTACTAATAAAAGTAAGTATATATATTTGTTACGCCTTAACGCTGTAACAGCTTCAGCGGAAGAGACTTAAGAAATGACGTAGTCAGAACTACCATACTACGAATTGGAAACCTTCTTTTCTCTGCAAAATACAATAAAATACACCACATATTTTCAAACGCCTAATTAAAGCTATGAGTAGTCGTTTGAAAATGGGCACGCTTATGCAAATTGCACCGTTACCTGGAATGATTATACACGAAACACATAAAGCAGAGTAAACACTGAAGTATGTACATTCGTGTGTATGTGTGTGCAATTTATAAGAGCTCGAATTAATATGATTTCATGCACCATTATAGTCTGGCGCACATAAGTGGAGCCAAAAGAGAACAATCAATCGAAAAACTTTTATATTATCACTAAAATAGGTAGAAATAAATCGTTTGAGAAATATTTTTCTCACTCACGTGAGAAATTATATTTATTACTAGTGAATGTGTATGTTTGTTACTTTGTTCCTCTGTAACGGCTTAACAGATTCAAATGAAATAGCTCAAATCCAGGATTAACACATAGCTATTTTTTATCCCGCTGGTGTAACCATGGGGTTAATCTAATAAAAACAATATCGAGAAGAAATCCATTTCACTATAAATCTGTTTCTCAAAAACGTGTAAAACTCAATTCATCTGATATAAATTGTAACATAATTCAACCCTCCCACATCTTTAATACGCTACTTCTAAAAATTGGCGGATTTACGACTCACACTTAACACATACGTTTATATTATCCAAGAGATTGCTTTTCATTCCTTTTTATGGTTGGCAAGAAGGCAGGCGAGCAGATGGGCCGCGTGGAAGTAAGTGGCCACTTCTGCGTTAAGACACTGGCCTTATAAGTAACGATAAGCATAACTATAATTTTCAAGTGTTGTCCGTGAATTATGTACCTATCTTTTTCCACCGGTATTCTTTATGTAACGAACAACGATTTTTTTCTAATATTATAAAAATGGGTTAGAATAATAATACAAGATGAATTTTTTAACTGGCTGTGGATCGCCGAGTAGTGAGTCGACAAGGATAAGTTATAGCAAAAAAAATTATGAGTCTCGAAGGCACTTTTGATGAAAATTAAAACTGTATCGTTATTTTTTTTATTATTTTTTTCCCTAGCCAAAAATCGAACCAACTGATTTTGAAAAAAAAAACAGCCTATATTATTGCACCATCTGATCACTTATAAGGATCAACTTCTGACACGTAATAGCTCACGTTAAACTAAATGCAAGGCTAATTTGTTACAAAATGCTGTTTAATGCAAATAATAAAGAAATTTTAAATAGTAAATTCTTCAAAGATATAATAAAAATTTCGAATTGTGGTATCGTAGCGCTAAATTCTATATAACTATGCATTATGGCTTGCGCAAAAAAAGGACGGCAAGACAAAGTATTTTTTTTTATCCAACATAAATTAATTCCTACAAATTAATACTAGATAAAAGATTCTACTAATTAGAAAACGAACCCAAGGCATCAATCGTTCGTTCTCTAAACATTGGAATCTGTATCTTGTTACCAATAGCTATTGGTTATTGTTATTTAGCGAGTGAATTTACATTGGATAAAGAAAAAATTCTATGCCCCGCTATTCCTGGTATGCACAGGCATTATACTATTATTTGCACCTGACTTATTCAGCGAGTTAATTTAACAACGAATTTAAAAATAATAAATAAAAATACACTCGAAGACTGTTTTAAATAACGTAGTAAACCCTTGAGATTAGTCTTAAATTTCGTAAGATTTATAAAAAAGAGTTCGTGAAAAGTTACGAGCCAAAAAGATTTCTTAGAATCTACAAGGTCTACAGAAAATAAATCTTTATGAATAGAATAACAAAGAACTGTTTATAACACTATGGCCGCTACCTTCTTGCGAAATTCGGCGCTTATTAAAGTAGCTTGGGCTCGTGAACAGATACTCTCGGCAAACTATTGTAGTAGGAGTTTTAACCAAAATATGTTTTCCCGGCCTACAATTTGTTTTCCTTGATTTTACTTTGTATTATAAGTTGCAGCGATGAATATTTTATATTTCTTACAACGAGACCGAAATATGTACTTACTCTTATTACTGCAAAATGAACTTATAATTATGTCTTATCTCTGTACTTGCACAAAACTTGTAAGGATATATACTATGTCTATAGTTTTTAAACCTGTAAGCCATTTCTAAATTCAGCCATAGGTATAATACCATACTGCGTTTTTTAAATACATTTTTTTTTTTTTAATTTAAATCAATCAACTGAATATTATTATTTTGCATAGATAACAATTAAAAATGGATGTACATATGAAATTAATAAACCACATTATTTTACATAAGCTTATTTATATAAAATAACGTTTATATTAACCGAAGTTTAATTATTTATAAGTTTCATTAATAAGTACAAATAAAGAGTTGTGCTTGTGAATTAATTAGTGTGGATTTTGTAAATGGATGTACTGTTTTCCTGAGAACACATTATTTATAAGATTAATTATTGCATCTCTTACTCTACATATAAGCTACGTTTAATATCATTAAATTAGTTACAGAAAATTAAAAAAGGTAACATTACAATATCTCCTTATCTTACTTAATATCTCTGTTACTTATTTGAAACTTTGGTTTTATTATGTACAATATTGTATTTATTAATTTTATATAAGTTCGTATGTATTCATTTATAATATGAAAGCGTTTTCCCTTTTTCAATTTAATATAAAGCTTATCGTTCAGTTTCATATTAATTTACGTTTATAACGTTGATGTAACGGAAATAACATCTTAAATAAGAGTATTGAGTTGCACAGTGGTTTAGCCAAAGGTCAGTTTATTTTAACCAAACAGTAAAACGATATCCGAGTTTAGTAATACACTTTCCGTATGAAATTTATTTGGTATATAAAAAATAGATTACTTCAGGTAGCAAGTTAAATATTATTTCAATTACTAAAAAATGTTATTCTATATACCGGTAAGGATCACAAACATGAATAATTAATATATAAACGAACGAAAAAATTAAAAGATCAATTAAATGCACCAATTTTTTGAGATTTTTCAAACTCCTATATCTTTGTTAAAAATGATCGTATCGGAGTCATTAAAAAATTAATCGAAACCTTAGTCTCTACTTAAGATTTCTTAACTGAAAAAAAGACTCGCGTAATACCATGACTATCGAATTTTTTTTAGTTATTTTTCTATTCTAAGGACCTGGAAACATTTTTTACTTAATCATTATGTTGACAGAATAAATTGATTTTTTTTTTCAGTTTCAATCTGTTTTCTTGTAAACTTTGATACGCCCACTTTTTTGACTTTTCGGAGCTATGGCGGTTTGAATTGAGTTTAAGTAGATTGTCTTCGATTTGTTGCACTACAAATTCAAAATGGACTTTAAAACTTAAAAACATGTCTATAAGAGTAGGTTATCGTATTTTTATTTTCATTATCACATTAATTCGTAACATGATTTTAAAAAAAGATAGCTGTTTCTTTTTGTGTTTTCGAATTTCCAGAAAATTTGAATTTATTATTTTTTTTTATTTTCACTTTAATAATATCTCAGTTATAATCTTCGAAGCCGGGGCAAGTCAATACAGAATACTTTACTTATTAACATTTGATTTGTTGATACAAATGTTAAATTTAGGCTGATATTGTTTTATTTTATTTACAATTCTACATTATTCCTAGTACTCCTTTGTAAACTAATCAATATTCATATGATTTCCATCCTTCACAATACCTCCGTAAACAAACCTCTTAGCAATATAAAAGTTGTAAGCAAGGATAATAATTATTCTCTACCGTAGTAAAATATAATAAGAAAGAAAGAAATTTGATGTTTTAAAAATTAACATTTAAAAGGTACATTATTATAAAGAATTACAGCCCGTATTTTATGCATATGTGTGTCTTAATATAAAAAAAAAAAACTTACATTAACAGAAGCAAAGCCGCGAGCAACTGCTATCATCGTAACTTGCCAGGGTCTGTATAAAGGAGATATTTAAGAAAATTCGAAGGTTCTTAATAAAAACAGTAGACGTCAAAACAATTATTTTAAGACTTTTTTTGTTGTCTGTTATAGTAAGATTGTACGTGCACCACGTAAAAGCTATTGCACGAAATTAAATGCGGTTTTCACAGTTGCATAGTTGTTGCAGGACTAATTTCATTTATGGTACCTATTTCATCTTGATGCGACCTATAAAAGCCGAGGTTAATATTCACCCATAGACACTATACAATCCATTTATATTCTAATAATGTTATTAATTTTTCAGTATATTCAAATATAGTTCTGATATTTTTTTTTCCTCTATTGTGTGTCATATGTAAGATAAATACACAGCTAATACAAAAAGTTAATAAAATAAAAAGATATAAACGAAACGTCGAAACATTTTTTTACAGGTAATATCTAATCTGACTCACTGTAGATGTTTTACATCAAAATGAATATTTTATGTTTTCATGGTTAATAATACAAGAAGATATGTTTATGAATATTCTGCTTAAATTATTCTACGTAGTTGTTACTTGTGAATATTACTATTTACGTAATTACGACATTGTGATCTTTATTTTAAATGGAATCGACAAAATTCGAAGCCTTATTGCAATATCTCCTTCAGAAACTATCGCAGACACGAGGAAAGGATAATTAATATTCTTGTCGTGACCTCTTATCAATATGATGGTAACTTTAGGTACGCTTAATTTTGTATCATATATAAGATACTCACAAGGTCGTTCAAAGTTCGTAATTAAATGTACGAGCCACCAACGCTATCTCATGTTTCTGATACATTGAATATACCTAGGGTAAGAATTATATTTATAAGTTTTATACTCGTAATTAGCATAAGACAACTACTGTAGCATTATGAAAGCTATTAGAGTCATAAATAAGGGCATTTACAGTAAATTCATTCAGGTGTAAAACGATGACAAACAAGTTATGTAAATCTTTATGCCAGACTTAGAGCAGAACTAATACTCGCCTTATATATCGCATTTTACAAGTCTGTGTCAATTTTTGTACAGATCCTAGATAAGAAACATCTTTGATATTATGAATAACTAATTAAAAAACTGACCCTAAATCTATACTAATAATAATACCCAATAATAATAAATAAATATGCTGTAGCATAGATTTTGTCACAATCACATAATATAAAAAAATTGTAATGAAGGTTGTAATTGTAATGAAAAATTGTATGGAAAGTTGATAATAAAAAAAAACCCCGAAGAATTGAGAACCTCCTCCTTACCTGGGAGTCAGTTTAAAACTTGTAAGTGCGCTTTTAACCTCAGATGTCTTATTAAATTTATTATATTTTTAGATTATATATTTAAAAGTCGGCAAAATAAATGCCTAATGGACTTATAGCAGTTAAAAATGAAATTAATATGCCAATAAGTATTCTAACATCAATACTAGTAAGTTTTTTAAAGTAACTTTATTAAGAGCTACAACACAATACACGTACATTAGAACTTGATGATCGATACTGTAAACATATTTATTTCCTAAGATAACAAAACGGAAGACAGCCACATGACGGTAAGTGCCTCTGCCCACATTAATAACGTCCAGAATATTAAGTTTCTAAGGTTATTGCCATTTAAGGACGTAATTATATCAATACGCGGCCTTGACTTTGTATCGGTAGGTTTGATTTTTTGTACATTTTGTTGGGTTATACTTTTATTTTACGAATCATTTCACATGAATATCTGTAAATCGGCAATCATTTCGGATCATATCTTGTATTATTATTGTAAGCTTTGTTATTACAAGCTATTATTAAACTTGAAATGGATGTATGTAACTACGTTTGTTCGGGTGGAATCTTGGAACTCAATATTGAAACAGATATGTATCTTTAACCGATTAAGCTAATTTTTTAATAAGGTAATGTTTCTTGGTTTCTTAAATAAAATTATTATTAAATAACAATATAAATGTTTAAGCTTTCCTAACATTTACATCAATGACATTATGTGACTAAAGATTATATATATATATTACATATATAAGCATATATTATATGCTTATATATGCATGCTAAATTTCCTTGCATATTTTTAGCGTCAAATATAATAATCAACGTATATCTCCACTTATAAAATAGCATTCGTTTACATGTATCTATTTTAAATGGCTTATCAAAATAAAATTACAAAACATTTTGGTAAAAAGACGGCAACGTTTTTCAAGCCTTGTGTGGTATATGATTATGCTCCTTGGTAATACACGTATAATTTGTACTGGGATATACTGGCTTCCTCTTAGTATTAAAACAACAATGTAAAACAAAACTGCATTGCAGTGGTCTCACGAGTGGACGACAAAGTATACACAGAGATGACCATTATTATCGCCCATAAAGGTACTAGCTACCTTTCCAGTAGAAACTGTTAAAATAATTGCAGATGTAACAATTTAACATATTGACTAATATTATAAATGAGATAGTTTATGAGTTTCGTATTTTTCGCTTTCAACGGCGTTTTTGCGAAATTCTACATAGACACTGCTTATATTTTGAAATAAATATAAATTCTTCTTTTATTTTGGTAAAATAGGATAGCCTAATAATAAATTTTTGTTTTTTTTTTTTTTATTTTCATAAACCGAGGTCACAGTATTTAATGCGATGAAAACGTAATATCTCTGTAATAAGGTAAAAGATTTTATTACAAACCATAATTCTCTTTGTCTAATAAGCATTAGTGTATGAAACAAAGCCATTTATTTCACTTGGGGAAAATGTAATCACTCGAAATAATGACACGACACAATGTAATCTTTAATGTATCAGGAGACGCGGTTGATATTACCGAATGGGGGGCAATTTTACTCGAGGGCGGTAAAATAATTTTCTAATAATTATACCTATTTCTAAGTTTTTTCATTAAAAATTAAAAAAGTTTTAGCGAGACTAAAAATTAGACGAAAATATAGATGAGTTTTCAGATACTACAGTTTGTCTTATTTAAACATTTTTTTTTTATGGACAGAAATAAATAGTCATAAAGTTACAAAGCTAGTTTTACGTATCATATGTTATTAGAAAACTAACTTTTGAGCTAGCTGCGTTAGAATTAATTATATTATATACATGCTGAGAATACTTAATTATGTTGTAAGAGTCCTTTTGAATGCCAATTTTTTTTGTAAGTGCATTCACCATTAACATCACTACCTAATAAGTAAGCCAATCGCTGAACAATATATTGCAAAAAGAATATTATTGCAAAAGAAATATATAGGTATACATAGAGCATTATGTTATAATGTAATAGGGTGATGATACTGACATATTTACGTTACCAACGAGGGAACGAATTTACTAACACGTTTTGTTGTATAAAAGAGTCGAGATGTGAGCACACATTTTTTTTTCATTTTATTCGTCGTTAGCGCCGCGTCTGCGTTAATAAAGGGACCCTTAAAGCGTATTTACAGAGGCCAACGGTAGCATTTTAAATTATTTACACAAAATAGCGGTAATTGCATATAACCAATTTTTTCATTTTCTATGTTTTTATATCCTTCTAAAAAATAAAAAAAGATTCGGTCATTAATTTTGACTATTTTCGGCGTGATATTTATGTCTTATGTATAACAGAGTATGGACAAAGAGGTGAGCATTTTTACATTCTGTTTACTAGTAAGTTATATTATCCCATTACGGACGTAAACAGTACGATTCGCGTGCATCTTAAAAATGTAACGGCCTGTCTTAATGTCCCACTGCTGAGCAAGGGCGACACCCTTGCTCAGCAGTGGGACATTCTCCTATTAGGAGGAGCTTAATCAACCACGCTGCTCCACTGCTGTTTGGTGGATATACATGTGTCAGGATTTCTTCCGGTACATGCAAGTGTCCTCACTTGCACTCACGATGTTTTCCTTCACTGCCGAGCAACTGCCGGATTTGAGCCGGTTCAAAATCATCGATTGCAATCAACGTGATCTAACCACTGTGCCATTTAGATCGTTACAGTACCAGTCGTGTAATTATAAGACATAATATGATAATTTATAAACATTTTTGTGTGCAAGAGGCAATCAAAACAACAAACAGCTTCAAATTGCCTTTACGCCTTCACTCTTTTACTAAATTTGTATATTCCCAGTAAATCGCGAAGAAAATGAGCGCGAATAGAACGTCAAAAGCCTAGGCGCTTAGCATGCACGTGAAGCGCACGATTCGTCCACGTGTGCAAATTTGGATGCGCCTTTTATCATATACATACATATACGCATAATCAGATCATACGCAAATCTTTACTTGATAACTATTAGTTAACTTTATTTTACAATAAGGTGGTAGATATAAAATATAAAAATAAATGAATAACAATCTAGGTCACAGAATTAATGAGAGGCTTCTTCTTTTGATATAAGAATAAGAATATATAACACATGAATCTGGAATTCTATAATATGTTCATTTGCATGTTACTCGTCTGTAAAGCCAATATTGACTAATGAGGCCATGTTTCATCTTAACTGGCAAATTGATGAAACGTTCTCGCTTCGCAAGTGGGTAATAAGTGAGTAAAAAGCAATTATGATGAAATGTTATTTCATTACTACGTGACGTTGCAAAATTAATTGACTAGGTAATATATAAAGTTACTCATACGAATATATAGGGAAATATTTCTACTTATTGATTTTTTGGTCTTGTACCAAAATGGACATCATATTCATTACTAAGTTTATGCTGTATGTGTGTCTGTGTCCAACTTTTAAATAGTCCGATTTCTCAACACAAATTTTGTATGTTATTGTATATTGTGTTTTGAATACATAATCATCTGTATTTACTCAAAATACATTTATTATAATTAATATAGGAAACATAGACTTGTAAAGTTGCCTAACCAAATTTGAATTTTTTCTTAATTTGTTAAATTACCACTTACGAGTACATAGGCAACCCTATCCAACCCTGTAAAAAAAATAAACCCTAAACTGAACATGTTCTCCTATGCATAATTATTCATAAAAATTGTATTGTGAATAAATAACGATTATATTTGCGGCGGAATCTCTCGGTGGATGGAATCTGAATTTTTAACCGTAATAGGAATCAGGTTGAAATTTCTCAAAATAAATTGTAAGAATGACAAATATCGTATACGAACGAATAATAAAATCTGACCCAACGAAAGTCAGCAAGACATTCTCTATACACGAATCTGATTTGCGTTTATTTTACTTATCTAAACGATTTAAAAATTTAATCTTAATTAACTTCTATACCTATCGTATTTTTTTATAAATAAAGAATAGAAGTAAATATAAAACTCGAAAAACGTTGGAATTATGCCAAATTTTAGCAATAGTGTAAATAGTTTAACTGTAAATCCTAAGATAGATGGGAGAGTAATAGCTACTCGTATGTCACTTAACATTACAGCTGTATTGTAACAAATTGCTCAGAACGTGTCTGTCACCGTTTACAGGTTAATTTCAAAATATATAGTAAATATATACAATTATTTTTCATTCAAGTACGATGGTAGTGTCTTGTTAATCTATGATGTTCGTCGCCAATTAATCGAAAATGTTCGTAGAAACAAATTTGGATAAACGAGAAAGTCTAACAAATAAATAAGCATGAATAATATAAGACATAAGTAGGTACAATCTAACCGATGTTCGGTTTTTTAAGAAAAAAATTATTAAGCAAAAAAAGATTATCGATTTCGAACTATACAAAAAATACTGATAAAATGATTAATTTAAAAATAAATAAATAATTTCATGAAATATAAATATTTACTATATACTAAGATAACAATAAACTAAAACAACTTTTATTAAAATGTTTTAAAAAATAAACTTTGAAGTAAATCAAACTGATTACTTTTGGCCGAATGATTCCACATTCACCATCAGATACTGGATATCATCTAGAAGTAAAGGGCTCATTAATCAAACTGAGTGGGATTAAGCTGTTTTATCACAGGGATGCCGTGCCGACTTTCCGAGATCAGATCATTGGTACCATAATATTTTATCGTCATCCAAGTTACACAGGTATGTATGTGAAGTTTCAGCTCAATCGAATAATTAGAAATAGGTTTAATTTCGCCTGCAAGATTTGAACACAATCATACAAGTAACGGGACCGGTGAATCTGAATAAAATCTTGTAAATATGATTTTCATCACTAATTGGCTAATAACAGTAATACAATTCAATCAAAATTAAATACATTCATCTGGTTACTAGATAAATAGACTCGGCCTATTATTAAAAACAATTTGGCTAAATAAAGCAGCCATTATGTTATAGAAGTACCCTTATGTTGTTAAAGTAAGATTAGTTATTCATAAGGAAGGCTAAAGAGAATGTAATGATAGCGAATTATAGAACGTTTAAAGCAATCATTTTTCATGAAAAATAAAATTAAATATATGAAAAAGTGTAAACATTGCGTACCTATAAAAAAATAAGCTGTACCTAGCTGACAGTAGTAACTAGCTGACCCCGCAAACATCGTATCGCTTCAGAATATTTTTTTTTGTATAAGCTTACTACCTATTCCATACACAATGTATGAGATGTTTTTTTTTTCTTTATAATGTTTTTTTCTTCTATTTTTTCGATAGCTGTCCTGCTATTGGGGAAAGTGACTAATCCAACAAATCAAACATCATAAAAATCGGTGCAGTCTTTCTTGAGTTATAAACGGTGTATCTTTGTTTTACAAGTATAGATTTAAAAATATATCATTATATACATATTTATAAGTAATAAAAAATATGTCAATGTATAGATCCTTATAACACCTTGTTTTCGACTTCACAAAGTAAATGTTTCCTTTCTGGGGCAAGGTATTCGTTTTTATAATAAAATCCCCCAGAAATATTTGCAGTTTTCCATAAATAGATTTAAATCATATGTTAAAAAGTCTCTAATAGCTAAAGCATATTACTCTATACAAGATTACGTTGACGATAAAGATGCGTGGGCTTAGTATATGCTGAATTTCGTACAGGATAAATAATCAATTTGTAATCATAAACTGTGTTGTGATGTATTGACAATATTTTAAAAGAGTAACTATCGAGTTTCTTGCCGGTTCTTCTCGGTAGAATCTACGTTCCGAACCGGTGGTAGCTTCATTATTTGATGTAATTTTTTTTTTTGTTTTTTCATGTATTGACGATTCAAAAGTGCTCGTGAGAGCCTACTTGAATAAAGTATTTTTTGAGTTGATTTGATTTGATTTGATTTTGATGATTTTATGGATACGATTTTGTATTATTTTCGAACAATTAAAAAAAAGGCCGTAGTTTTCAATTAGTAGCTTTTTTTTTCAATGTTTGTTACCTCATAGCTCTGTAATTTCTAAACCAATTTTTAAAAAATATATTTTTTTATTAGAATGGATATGCTTTTATATTAGTTCCATTTTGGTTCAGTTATTTGATTTTAAAGTCGAAATAACTAGTATATTAAGTACATCGTTCAAGCAAATGAAATTGCTATTTTGGTTTTAAAGTCGGTTTCTTTTTTTAAGCCTTAGTTTCATATACAATATTAAACGAACTACCAGATTATATTGAAAAAATCTTGTATCCGCTTATTATTGAAGATAATAACATCAAGCTACGACATTTGGCAAGAACCATAAATGAGAAACAATCTCGGAAGTATCAATTAAAAAGTTTTAAAACTACTTAGCAAATATTTTTATAATCCACACTCAACATTATAAATTTAAAATTAACTGTATCTGTGTCCATTTGGTACATATTTGTCGCGTCTTAATAGACAAATTAATTTTGATTAATTTTTGGAAATGATATACATACATTAGATCTAGGAGAATGAAAAAGTCTACTTTGTCTCGAAAATAAAACTTGAAGACGGTGAAATAATTCTCGAAGTAATAGAATCTCAAAATTATTTTACGCAGACAAAGTCGCGGGTACCAACTAGTAATTATACAATAACGAAACATTTTGTTAAATATTTAACACTTCCGTTTCTTGTTTGTACCGTGTAAATTGAAACAGTTCTAATGTAAATACAATCGTAATAATCCCTCTTGACCGAGTTTCGAATAAAAACTGGTGTTTTAGCTTTTAATGTTCTTGCTGCACAAATATTAATTTTGGTCATCGAAGCAACGAGATTATAATTAGAACTACTGATTTGGAATGCACTGCGTTTACTAAAATGTTTAGTTTTAGCGCATATTGCAATACGATTTAGGATCTCGCATACATTACAAACTTAACAGAATGTTCAAAAAGAATGTACCTTTTTTCATATTCTTTTTGCCACCTGATGCCACATTACAAATTGCAATCGTATTAGCAGTGACACTATAAAAGAAAAATGTCAACCATTTGGGGATCACTGTACCGGTGACCTTTACACTTCGCGGAAGCTCTGCCCGGTTTTCATTTTGACAACGTTAATAATTTCATTATTGTTATATATATTTAACCGAAAAGGAATTTTGGATATAAATGTTATTATATCAATTTTTTTTTTGTGTTCTTAATCTTTTTTAAGTCTACCTATATCTAATTTCTAACAATACTTTATACAGAGCGATATATAAATTTAAGTAGGGAGAAATCTGAAACTATGAGAACTAAAAAAGATGATAAGAATAATGTCACTAATTTGCAAGTATCAATTAAAAACGTCACGAAAAAGTGTATATAAAAAAAATTGTATAAAGGAAAAACTGTAACTCAAGAGTCGAACCTAGTAAATTGAAAAAAAATCTTATTTTATTTATTTTTATTTCAGAAATTTATTGAGTAGATTGAAAAATGAATGGCTGTATACTAAAGCAGGTAAATTGTTTTTTATTCGTGTCTTACAAAAATCCATATAGGTATCCTTGAAGACCAGATGGCTACGGGGATATACAAATATGGCAGTATACAAGGGAAATATTAGTTCATGTATAAGAATATTGAACTGTCGACTAGATATTTACTGCGTCAGGAAGGGATACGCATATTGAACCTTTGTGAGGCAGGTAACGCGTTTTGATATATTCATATATCACATTGGGACGGCCAAGAAAGATTATTTTATCAATATTGATTTCAGGAGAGCCTGTATAACTTGTTTTTTTTTTTTTAATTATAACGTAGCACACTCGACGGCCCCCATTAAGATCTCATGACCTTGTGTCGGAGGTCCGGCAACACTCACAACACTAACACTAACACCCAGACCACGACAAATATCTGTATGGCCAATACACACGTTTGCCGTGAGCGGGGATCGAACCCGCGACCGTCATCGCTGTAATCCGTTGCAGTGACCATTGCGCCAACGCGTCTGTCCAACTTGCATTTATACAGTAAATATCGCGGTATAAGAGTCATATGAACGTATCTATGTATCAAAAATTTTACTTTTTCCTAATTTAGCGGTACTAATAAAACGTTTTTTGCTTCTGAAAAGTGGTTCTAAAACTAAGTAAATCTTTTTTTTTTGGTATTTGTAAAATGTTAAATTACGTTGTTTTGCCATTTTATAGGGGACATTGTCAACGGTTTTCCTTTAAAAAAATATTATCGATTTTTTTGTAGATACGTTCATCTGGTTGTTAAACCGCGATATATTATAATATAAATTTTTACTATTATTTATTACATTGTTAACTGAAGTAGGTTAATGAAAAACTAACAGTCAGTTTTTAAACAATCAGAGAAAATATAGTTTATTCCTATGTAAAGAATAAATTTAAACTTTTTACTGCATGTGAACCGTACCTATACTTTAAAAACTTTGGGATTTATGATGAATCAGAGAAATTCCAATTCATCATAAAGTTCTTAAAAGAAACTAGTTCTTAAGTGCGGTTATAGAAATGTGATTACGAGAAATGGATACTTGTAAGATTAGTTATATATTTTAACCGACTTCCAAAAAAGGAGGTTCTCAATTCGTCGGGAAATTTTTTTATGGATGTTCACCGATTACTCTGCCGATTGTGGACCGATTTTGATTTTTGTTTTAATTTTTATAATCTACTTAGTACCTATTTTCAAAATCAGTTAACACTATATTACCGTTGAAATCTTTGATTTCAGATGTACTTAGAAGCATACACTGTTATAGGTTTTTAAATAGCATTTAAATAGTTCCAACGACGAAATAGGTCAGCAATGTCTAAATCTTAGAATTTTTAGTTCTTCTCGCTCTGTCCTCTATGTTTTGTCGTCGACATCAACAACCCGCTGCTAGGCAACACTTTAGGTAGCTTATACAAGAAGAAAATATATCCATTCCGATTTATTATTTGTTCGTTAAATGCTTTCACTCATCCGATTTCATACGGTTATCACTTTGACGTAAAGCAGGCATTTACAGAGCTTATAAATAACGCCGACGTAAACCCGTACGTCATAATATGTTTCGATGTTGCACTTACGTTACGTTATGGATAAACCGACTTTCCGCCTTGGCTCAGTAACTGTGTAAATATTGACTTCCTTGGTAAAACTTTTACTTGGTACAAGAAAGTTGACATAGAATATTAGTTAATAACATTAATAATAAAAGTAAAATATTATTTAAAAATGTGATAAAATATTACTGGTATTTAATAACAGTAAAAATTAACAATATTAGTGTCATCACTTACTTGGGTACCGTCACTTTATTTAATAAAGACTACATGACCCAGTAAACTCCGTACTATCCAAAATTAGTATTTATTTTTTAACTCATTTGGGTTGCTGCCTTAGAGTTTTATTATTTATTTCTTTCAAAGCCGCCCCAATATTTAGACGAACAAAAAGAAAATAATATATTCAAA
Organism: Hypolimnas misippus; assembly: GCA_037950945.1. Taxonomy (NCBI): domain Eukaryota; kingdom Metazoa; phylum Arthropoda; class Insecta; order Lepidoptera; family Nymphalidae; genus Hypolimnas; species Hypolimnas misippus. The sequence goes on from JBBEEQ010000024.1 coordinate 8,954,147, forward strand.
TCAATCAAGCAGTTTTCGAATTTTTGCGACACTAACGTGTATGTGAAAAAATTATACTTTACCTATATTAAAGTATAATATTAATTGTTGATTTTATGATAATTTTGATAGAAAATGCCCATTGATTTTCACATTCTTTTTAAATAATACTGAGTTAAAAACTGAATGCTGTTTAACCTCTCGAGAGATACTGCAATTTGAATATTGTGAGATATTTTCAGTAAACATTTTAAAATTATTTTTATGTAAATTTTCGGGCACGTTCAGAAAAGATTACTCATCTTGTTGGGAAACAGTTACAGATATTTTTAAAGTAATGATTTAAATTTTTCTAAATTAGATTTACACAACTTATCAAGATTATTTGCCACGACTATATGTTCTTGTATTTGAGCGGAATCGTATTTTTCACTAATCCTTACTAATGTTAGAAACACGAAAGTTTGTATGGATGTATGGATGTTTGTTACTCTTTTACGCAAAAATTACTGAATTTATTTTAATGAAATTTTACAATAATATAGCTTATATATCAGAATAACACATAGGCTATAATTTATAAATATATTGTGTGAATTCTCAAAAATATAACAATAAGTGTCCAGTAAGTAAGAAAAAATCTGTTATCTATGAGTTATTCTGACGTGTGCTGCAAGTAGCGTTAGAATTACACGTATATAAAATGGAAATGTTTATCTTGATATAGGGTCTCTCAAAGTAAGGCTATCTATCGGTTACGCCTTCACGACAAAACCACAAAACCAATTTTGACGAACTTTGGTATGAATATAGATAGAACCTTGGAAAAGAAAATAAGCTACTCGAACTCCTAAACCTGCGCAAATGATATCGAGGGCACCAGTCCGCTAAACATTTTTTTTAATCATATTTTTCTCTTTTGTCAATTTATTGTTGTAAACACTTGTACCTAATTGAGATCGGCAAATTTTGATAGGTATTTTTTTTTATTTCAACTATCAACAACATGATAACAAAGGTCCAATGAAAATCCATTCAGTGGAACCGGGTTCCGAGATTCCCTTTTTTCTCACAGCACTCCACTAATTTTAAATAAAGTACATTCAATAAAACATTACCTATTTTTTATTTTAATAGAAAATTTACACATATTAAGAAATTATTTCATATCATTTTAACGATAAAATTTTAATGAAACTTTATGACCTAATTAAAAGTCGAAACAATCTAAAAGATAACCGTAATTAATTTAATATAGCCCTGAAATTTCAGGAAAGATTAAGCTTATTATAGACCATAATGTCTCGTTACCTCTTTAAGCATTTAATTAATTAATCATGATTGTTATAATATTTTAAAACATGTGTTTGTAGATGTGGATAATGTTATTATATGTAATTATTTAGATATATGTAATTATTTCGATTTGTCTAGCATACTAGGTATTCAATTAAATATTTTAAACAAATCGGTACTTTATTTTTAAAAATAATAGGAAATTGTTGTATACGGAGGCGTCAATAAAAGGCGGGTGGTGGATACAGACTGCTTTTATTTCTCATTACTCATTACATACTCGTTTGACATTATTTATCAAATAATTATACATCTACCGACATCCTTCCCTTTAACATGAATTAGAAACATCTGTATGTAACATTAAAATAAAAATATTACCTAATATAATAAATGACCTAGCATTATAAAATTGATTTATAAGCTAACACATTACATTTAATTAATAAATAAATAGAATAATATATTAGAATTAATTTAACAATATTAATCACATGCAATTTAAAAAAAAAAAAAAAAAACATATTATAAAAAAAAACAATTATTTAAAAAATTGCTAACATTTTAAATTTCTTTAAAATCTAGAAAATTAAGGGCATTCAATTAAATAATTAAATATTTAACATTCTTTAGGTATAAATTGAACCAACTTTAACAACATGCATTACATCTATTTAACATAAAATAACATTGTAATTTACTTAATATATAATTTCCAAAAATAACTTCACTTTATACATCCATTTTTTAATTATTAATATAAAATAATTTTGCTAGTAGGTATACTATTTTAGTTTATTTTTTACTGTTATTTATTATACATTATTACATTGTGACATATTCGTATATACCTACTAAATTAATTAACTCATCCACGAACATTATTACTTTACTTTCAAACAAGCAGGTACAATAGTTTTATATTCTTTGAATATGAACACAAAAATATATGGACATTAATTTTATGAATTATTTATACGAGGATCATCAAGTTATTTTATATTAAAAAAAACTATTACACTGAAAAAAAAAAATCCTTAAAAACAACAATTAATTTATAATTTTAATTATTTCATTGTTCATATCCCCATCTAATCGGACGCCTCACTGTCCTGCCAAAACGTGAAACATATGGGTTACTATTATCGCTATTTATAAATGACTGCGATTGCGGGGCTGGTGCGGGGGGACTATTGTTTACGGGAGCTGGAGTCAATGTAAAACCTGCTACGTCATCGTCCGCGTTGTATTCAAAACCGGTTTCTGGCCTTGTCAATGAGTCTACGATAATGTGACGTCGGTTTCTAACTAATCTTATACCATTTAATAACGTTAATTCATAGCTCCTATTGCGAAGTATTTTTGTTACAGTGCCACTAATCCACATTTTACGCTTTAAATCTCTAACTTTAATTTTTTGCCCTATTTTTAATAAACTTAAATTTTTACTATTCTTGTCATAATTATATTTTGACACTTTCTGTCTGTGAGTTAACTTTTCTTTTATTTTAACATTTCCTTTATGATTAAGTAAAGCTGGCCTTGTAGGCAAGATACTTCTAAGCTTTCTATTTTGCAGTATTTCAGCGGGAGAGGGAATGTAATCGCTAATAGGCGTATTAAGATATTCTAATAATGATAATTTATAATCGGAGCCCGCATGTTTACTCTTTTTCATTAAATTTTTCACAGTCTGGACTGACCTCTCTGCTTGGCCATTAGACTGTGGATAGTGTGGAGATGTTTTAATGTGCTGGAATCCCCATTCTTGGGCAAAATTTTGAAATCCTCGCGATGTAAATTGTGGTCCACAATCAGTAATTAAAGTTTCAGGTATACCTTGCCTACTGAAAACGGATTTTAAATGGTAAATAATGGATTCCGATAATGTACTTGTTAATTCAATCACTTCAATGAACTTACTATAGTAATCTACTATCAGTAAATAATTTCTGCTATCAAAATAAAATAAGTCCGCACCGACTTTTTCCCAGGGATAATTAGGTACTTCATGTGAACATAATTCTTCTTTCTTATTGCTTCTTTTGTATGTTAAGCAAGTTTGACAATTCTCAATAAGATTTTTCAATTGATTGTTCAATTCGGGCCAAAACAATAGTTCACGTGCTCTTAATTTGCATTTCTCTAATCCTAGGTGAGAAAAATGTATTTTTTGTAACATTTCTTTACGAAGTTTCCGCGGTATAATAATCCTTTCACCTTTCCACAATAAGCCACATGATTCTGACAGATCACTTCTGTATGTCCAGTAGGGTCTCATAGCTATACTCAACATGTTTTTGTTTTCTGGCCATCCTTTTTTAATATATTCTTTTAATTCCACTAATTCTTCATCCTCTTCCGTTTCTTTTTGTAATCTTTGAAAATGTGTGTCGGTTAATGTATTATTCGATATTACACATCTTATTGCTTCCGTCATTTCATTCTTTATATCTTCGATAATATCTTTTGTCGAATCACACGGTTCATAAGCGCGAGATAATGCATCTGCTATAACCAACTGCTTGCCTGGTTTATATATTAAATTAAATGTGAAGGGTTGTAGCCTAAGTAGCATACGTTGCAGTCTAGGTGGTGCGTCGACAATGGGTTTATTTATGATTGTTATCAGTGGTTTATGATCCGTTTCTATTGTTATATCTGTACGGCCATAAATATAAGCATAAAATCGTTCACACGCAAAAACACATGCATATAATTCCTTTTCTATCTGAGCGTACCTTTGCTCGGTTTTAGTTAAAGATCTGGAAGCATAACTTACAGGTAGTCCATTTTGTAATAATACAGCCCCTAATCCACTTTTACTAGCGTCAACGGAAATTGTTATGGGTTTCGTCATACTGTAATACTGTAGGACTGGTTTTGCTGATAAACATTTTTTTAAATCTTGAAATGCATTTTCTTGTATTTCTGTCCAATGCCATTCTATCTCTTTTCTTAGCAATTGGCGAAGCGGCTCTGTTTTTTCCGAAAAGTTTTTAATGAAGCTACTCATATAAGTCGCTAATCCTAAAAATCTTTCAATATCCTTAGTATTTCTTGGTTTTGGCATATTAACAATAGCCGAAACATGACTTTCATCGGGATATAAGCCGTCCGTAGTAATTTTGTGTCCTAAATATTTAATTTCTTTTAACCCAAATTTACATTTATCTAAATTAAGTTTTAAGTTAATTTTTTGACATCTCTCTAACACTTTTCTTAATATTCCATCATGCTGCTTTTTTGTTTTAGCAAATATTAAAATATCATCAACATACATACACACACCTGGTATGTCATCAAAATTTTCAAATATTTTTTTATGAAAAACTTCACAAGCCGATGATATACCATACGGCATTCTTAAAAATTTATAACGGCCAAAAGGCGTGTTAAAAGTACAAAGATCTGTGTTTTTTAATTTGACTTGCCAAAACCCATTTTTCGCATCTAAGGTTGTAAAATATTGAGCTCCTGATAACCTAGAAATAATTTCGTCTAAAGTAGGTAACCTGAAATATTCTCGTTTAATGGCCAAATTAAGCTCTTTTGGATCTAAACATATTCTTAAATCCCCGTTAGCTTTTTTTACTATCGTCATGCTATTAACCCAATCTGTCGGGCCTTCAACTTTCGCTATAATTCCTTGTGTCTCCATTTCCGTCAACTTTTCCTTAACGCGGTCTTTAATAGGCATCGGTACTTTCCTCGGAGCATGTACTACAGGTTTAATTTGTTTATCCACCCTTATTTCATATTCCCCCGGCAAACAACCTATCCCTTCAAATACGTCGCGAAATTCTTTGATACAACTTAAACTCTTATCTAAACTACGTTCTATACTATATATTCGTTTAATCAAATTTAATTCTTTACATGTATCATGACCTAAAATTGGACTTGAGCTCACATCCGCTACTTTAAACTCCAAAACATACCATACATCTTTATATTTCACTTTTATAAAACATTTTCCTAAAACTTCAATAGATGAACCGGAATACCCATATAATTTAGTGTTAGTCTTTAGTAAATGTTGTCTATCTATATTTATTAATTTTAAATATCGCCGTGGTAATACATTGACGTCAGCTCCCGTATCAATCTTAAAGTTAATTTCACAATTATTTATTACTAAACTTACAGACCACTCATCAACCGTTTTATTTAAACTATTTACCTTTTCATCTGATAGTTCGATTTGGTACACTCTGCACATTCTGGAATAATGATTCATACGCGCACATTTTAAACACCGCACTCCGTACGCAGGACACTTAAACTTTTGATGTTCTAAGCCGCACTTATTACACTGAATCACAGACGCCATATTTGCATACTTTCGTGTTGTGACTGCCTCATGTAGTTGGTCAGAGGGCGCTGTTCGTCTTGACCGCCATTCTTCGCGGCTGCTAGAGGGCGCGGGCGCAGCGCGTCGTTCCGGTGAGGCGTGACGCGGCACCACGCGCGCCCTGCGCCCCTGTGATGATGTCCTGTACCCGCCACCGCCACCTGTGTTTTTTCTCACGTTCCACAAATTATTATTATCACCATTATTTTCGTTCACTCCTTTCACATGAAATAAATTTTCTTTATTGTCCGTCATAATACTTTCCGAATACATCTTAGATACGATTACAGATTGACAGATGTCCAAAGCCTGCTTCAAAGATAAATCGGGTTCTCTCAGTAGTCTTTCCCTGATACCCGAATTTGATATTCCACATATTAATCGATCTCTAATTAATGATTCACAAAGTAATCCAAATTCACACGTGGTAGCTAATTTTTTTAAATCATATAAATATTGTTCAATCGTTTCTCCATCCTTTTGATTCCGTATAAAAAACTTATGTCTTTCAACTGTCAAATTTTTTCTTTGTTCGAAATAGCAGTTAAATTGTTTCAATATGCCATCAACGGTTAAACTTTTTGATGTAAATTGTTCGTATAATTCACGGCACTGTTCACCAATTACATGAAGTAATATATTCGTTTGGGTCTCAGGTGACCTTTTCGATAACTCACACGCGTTAAAATAAATTTGAAATCCTTTACTCCATTTTTTCCAACTGTCACTCAAACTTCCCGACGATATGTTAAATATATTTTGATCGAAACAAAAGGGTGCAGGAGGAGTTAACACCGTTTCCATTATAATTAGTTACTTGCTAATTTTGATTTACGATAACTTCTTTCGAATTTGCACTTTTAAATTAACGTCTTTCTTTGTTCAGTATACCGACTGCGCCATGTTGTATACGGAGGCGTCAATAAAAGGCGGGTGGTGGATACAGACTGCTTTTATTTCTCATTACTCATTACATACTCGTTTGACATTATTTATCAAATAATTATACATCTACCGACAGAAATGAGTCATTTTTCTTATAATTAAATTCACGTATTTTTGAAACGGTTTGAATAATTTATGTGAATTCGACATTCGTGCTTAAATTTCTCAAGTATTGAAAACAAGTTTCTCTCATTTACGCCATTCAGTTAAAAACCGTTCTCATAAAAAGTTAATTGAGAGTTCCTTGGTTTGGCAAACTTTTTCTTTACTTTTCAATTTTCTTTAAATTATGGAAGGCCATGAATTGCTATTTAAAAAAATAGTTAACTTTTAATTTAAAAGAAAATACTTTCTTCACGTGATATATAAAATTTTAGAGACCCAAATATATACCGAATCTATTTAACGAACCAATGTGAAAGTTATAGCATTTCAGATAAAAATAAAATATTAAAATTGGTTACGAAATGACAGAGTTCTGGAGTAATAAACATGGAATAAAACATGCTACAAACTGAGAACCTCCTATTTTTTGAAGTCGGTTTAAAATATAAACATATTTAAGAAAGGAGCAAAATTGAACACAACGTATGATGCGGCCGTACAATACAATAATACTTATTATACAATAGTATAAAATTGAATCAAAACCTCCGACAATCCATTGATTGGGACCATTTCAACCCAACATGATTCTTTGGCTGTATGTTAGGAGTGATGTGTCCTGCTGCTTCCAGGTGATGCTTCAGCATAAGGTTAATGTTACGCAACAATGTTATTTTAATTTAATTCCTAGCATAGTAAAATTCGAGTAAATTAAGCCAGTTTAAAATCAAAAATAAAAAATTTTAAAATTTGTAAATGAAAAACAAGATGAAAAGCATTTAAATACTAACAATGTTATTAATGATATACAAGGTAACTGTATATAAGTTAACCAACTTAATTTTATTCGTTTTCATTCTTTTTTAATGGACATTTTATAGAGTCAAAGTTTTTTTTTTTCGTTATGGACGCTATAAATTAATATATTGCCTTTCAAAACTTTCCGCTAATCATTTGCTTCTGTAAAGTATATACTTATAAAAATGTTTTAATACTCCTTATTTATATATTTCTGGTAAATTGAAGAGTTGTTTGTTTGAATAGGCTAACTCGTGATCTACTAGACTAATAAAATAATTTTGTTGTGTGAAATAGTCGGTTTATTAAAGAAGGTGATGTCCTGTAAAATATTACGCTACGACACGTAGGACCGAAGCAGTAACCATAAACTCGTGTGAAACCGCGAGTGAAATCTAGTTAATTTATATACAATTTACATACTATGATAGTAGGCATCCTACACACCACTTCGTACATATATTATTGAGCTTATTCCACGGATCATAAATAATGTATTAATAATTTTATACTAGTAAATAATTATCGAGTCTACATTTTGTTATTACTGATCATCCATTTTTTTATATTATTTCTTTGTTGAAAATAATTACAATTATCCAAAATAGTAATCGTGATAGCAAAAACAAAAAGTTTTTGCGAATCACAGAACTAAGATAAGTAGAATTAAGATTTATGCTTTATTCTTAAAATTCAAAGAAAATTCGAAAGTTCAAAACAAGCTCCAAACAAAGAAACGATGGATTAAGTACTCGATTATTTAAATGCGTTTGAAGTCGCACATGCTCGTACATTATGTTGATAGGAATAATTAATTGAAATTATGCTGAATCTCTTTTATTCCTCACTCTTAATTATTATTTGTATTAGTGTGTATGCATTATGAACAAAAAGAGTATTATCTGGATGCTATAAAATTATGTGTAAAAATAGTAAGTGACAAAATATTATAGTATTATATTATCTAATGACTTCAAAATATATTGTGATCAAATTCGTATTGTCTTTCAATATTTTTTTTCTCTTTAGTTCTTTTTACTTCTTATACCACGAATTGCTACGTAGCATAAGCCATATAACTTTGAAATATCATGAGAACATTCAAGTGACAGTAAATAGACATTTACAATGTACATATACGTGCTTCTATTCGTTACACTAATGGTTTAATTCGTTACAATAAAGATAAACAATATTACGAGTAAATTATTTATGTATATATAAAGCAAAAAAGTTCATGGTTCACGTAAAATATTTATGCTGAACTTCAAGTTGAAATGTTGAAACTTTTAACAGCCTTCGTTATGGAAACTTCATTTAAAGTTTTGACTTACACCCTTCAAATATTGATATTAGGTAATTGTACGTGTATCTTTTTACTTGTTATACGAAATACATAGAAAACACATTGTAGACACGAAGAATTTATTTTTACATTCGATTCCATCCTTTTGCAATGTCATGGATTGGATATCGAAAAAAAAACCTCACTTGCGAGATATCTACATCGAGTTCGCTATATTTGTTCAATATTTCAATATTTTAGACCCGGCGGTTTGTGTTGTAGTTGTCGATATTTCCGTAAATGATTCAGTCAGTGACACTGGGTATACCTGAATTAAAAGATTACATTTTTGTATCTTTAACGACGTAGATACTGTCTCAGTTATAATGTGAGTATGGTAGCCAGTTATAATGTGAGTTGTTTTGGATTACATACCTACCACTTTAATATTAAATTGATTGGATTTTTTCAAAAAATTCCGGGTAATTTGTAGCACTGTTCTGAAATCCGGTAAACTCGATAATCCGACATTTTTCAATCTAATATTAATCTTAGAAGTAGAACCTAGCTTTAGTCTATGATCTCACAAAAGATGGACATGAAGTAGCTAATATAGCTTTATCACGGTGAGGCAGAAAGTTAGAAGCCTTACCCCTTCCAGTCGTTCCCTAAAATCATATTTCCTTGATTCCTAATTCCTTTTTAAGGTAGCAACGCATTTGTGGCTCCTTTGGTGCTGCAAATATCCATGGGCGGCGGGGATTACTTAACATCAATTGCCCCGTCTGCTCGTTTGCGCACTATTTTTTATTAAAAAAATCTACTTACCTGCTACCATAACAGCATAAAATAAAACGCGAAAAGAAAAGTTTGGTAGTAATATTATACAAAATATTAAACGAAAAAAAAGTCAAGTAATTGCATAAAGATGGTTTTCACTTATACTGAAATATAAAATATTTTCCCCTCGCACAAATTGAGTCGGACTCGGATTTACATATTAATTACATCTCAACTGAACCTTTTTGCAGGCTCGACTGAAATCATAACATGGAAAAATAAAACAGGTAGATTTAAAAAGTGAGGACATTGAAAACTTAGAGCGAACACTCGAAAGGGTCTGAAGCCGCGCTCTACTTTTTATCGAAACAGCGAACGCGCAATTTCATTGAAGCATTCGTCGGCTGAGAGCCTACTCCGAAATAATTATACTTGTCAAAGAACACAGCGGTTTTACAACACATCTCTTTTACTCTACTAAGAAAAATATAGAAAATCTTCCTGGAATTAAAAAATAATATTGCTATAAGTAACTGTCTTATGAAATGAAACAAATTTATTTATTAGAAGACGAGAACTACGCTTATAAGTCATGCTCTCAGACTTTCGTAAAGATTTATATAAGTTATTTCTCATTGCTTTATAGCTTTACACCAAGGTATTCATTGTCTGGGTAGCTTTTATAACTACTTACTACGTTACATTGCTAGGTGGGACGTATTGCTAGGTTACATAGCTGTTTTATATCGTTCTCAAAAGTAAAACTTTAAAAAAATATGCTCGCCTTAAATATAGATTTCCTTAAGCATGTAACTTGTATATTTATATTGTTATATACACTGTATTTGCAAAATTCTATATACTATAGATATACGAAAAAAAAGTATATATACTTAATGAAAATTAAAAAGCATTCTTACTATCTGATATATGAGACCGGATATCGATTCTTCATACCGGAAGATAATATGGACAGGCCGAATTCCTGCTAATTAAGGTTAGGACTAATATACTACTACAAGATTTTCTTGCTTGAATGGTGGACAACGTGTTGTCTACGTTGTTTTTATTAATAGACATTAAGTCTTGATACATACTGTTGTATACCAGGATTACGTAATAGATCTCTTATTTTCGAATATTAAAAAATTAACACGTAAATAAATATACGAAATGTTAAAGAAAGGTTATTTTTACATAATCGTTTAGCATTTTCACTAAAACACAAGTCCATTGAGCTGTACCATGTATTCGAAGTTTGAACACTTGCTGATAAATTCATGCTCGGAGAACAAATCTGGCTTCAATAGAGGAAAAAGGTCGCTGCTTTCTCGCGAAATGTTTTTAGAAAGAAAAATACGTACGAACACTTTGATAGAGATGCAAAAGTATATCCTATGAGTTGTGGTAACATACAGCAACATATAGGTACATACGTTAAAAACGTCTGTAACATTTAAAATGTGAGTAATTATCAAATTTCAAGAAATAGTTAATTTTGTATTATGCTTTAATTGTAATCAAACTAGCTATATTATAAATGCGAATGTGTTTTAATGAACGTTCATTTAGAAATGACTACGTCCACATGTTAAGCTGTCCCATCGTACAACGTTACAAAGTCATGTAACGTTTCGACATCATTTTGTACAAATCTCTAATGTGCATTGGAAAAATTACGACATAATATAATATCGTGATATTTGTTTAATTTCAAATAAAAACATCATATCATTGTAGTTCGATGGGACGCCGCGTCGTTGGTGTGTGTTGTGGCTCTATTCGGATATTTACTCTTGTGGTTGTTTCTATGTTTAAGTTTATGCTACTTCGCTTCTGAACTTCCTCAACCGGAATAATCACTAAATTATTACGTATATACGGTTCGTCTGACCCTTCATTTGCAATTTAAAGCGGAGTAAATAGTTACAATCGTATTTATAACGGTTGAACAACGTTAGACAGTTTATGCAAATCAAATTTGCCAACAACACTTTCATTATTGGATAAAACCTTGAGCTTTTTAATATGTTTTGACTCTCCTCGACCTTTTTTAATTGGTATTTTTAACAAAATTTTAATCACTGGTGTTTTATATGACGGCGACAGCGATGGCTGAGCGATAGTCGCGTCATCGTCTTCGTTCGGTGATACGGGCTTCATCACGGTTTTATATCAAAACTAAACTGGATGTAGGTATAACCAAAAATACTAGGTATGATTACTATTAAATCAGTTCAGCGACTTCTATTAAAAAATATTGTTGTTCCACGACATATATAATTATTCCATCGATTTTTTAATATATGAATTCACACTTACGATACGAATTGGAAACGAAGACTAAGTCCATAATAATGTCATAATATCTAAAGATATATTAATCATAAAACACAGAAGCATTATTTTAATACTTATTCTACTTTTCTCAATAAGATAGAATCTATAGAATCTTACATTACGAAAGCTAAAATGAGTTTTCAATATTGTCATCAAACAAACAAGACTTCAGGATATTTCAATGGGACTCGTTACTCGAGACTCTATATAATCTCTATATTATTATAACTCTGTAACTAATCTCACTTGAGTGTTAAAATAATATTTATTCACTCTTAGTATGCTTTTTCTTCTTTTATAAAGTAAATGTAAAAAAACACAAAGCAATTCTGCGAAGTTAATACTTTGCGGAATTATTAATCTCAGTGAATAGTGAAACGATAATATTAATTATGATGCGTGCTGTGTATTGAACATTTCTGAGACTTGTAACGTAATATGTTATGGCCTTATTTAATAAATAGGCTATTTTACGATCTGACTCTAAAATAATTATTGAAATCGAAATGATAGTTCCGGAGATTCCATTCAAACAAACAATCTTATCAACTTTTTCATATTAAAGTAGACTCGGTCTTTGGAGTATCATATTGTGTCTATTATACCAATCTGACCTCAATCAATGTTACTTCGACATAATCCATGAATAATTTTGTTAAATACAATGTACCAATTCGTACCATAGTTATGCCTATTCAAAATACATGTCTACTAAGTGACTGTCCCACATTCTGCAAGACTATCCTGTAGTACCAGATCTATTAATTAGTAAAATAATATGATTAAAATTATATCATGATAATACTTATTATATGATTAATATTTTTTTATTTTTTTGACTAAAATTAAATATTTTAAAATACTCCGAAAATATATTCAATGAGACCATTGCAAAGAGGCCCAATACGATATTCCTGCTGTAAGTTGATGAGCAGTTGTGTATACTACTATACTAGTGATTCAAGATGATGCTACAGGATCAGGTCATCAACCATAGAAGAGCTGATAATCTTCAAACGTGTGGACAAACCTTTATATATGATGTCTAAGAACCATTCCGATTACATCAGCTCTGAAACAAAAAAAACGCATAAAAATCGGTCCATTCGTTAGGGACCTATGATGCCACAGACAGGCACACAGATACACAGATACATACGTCAAACTTACAGCACTGCTCTTTTATGGTCAGAGATTAAAAATAAATAACTTCATGTAAATTTTGTTAATGAAAACGTCTCACTTTACCGGTAAAACTTCCCTTCCCTCTCCCTTCTTTCACAAAATGATTCCCATTCAATTTTCAGAAAGTCAGAAAGTCAGTAGTCAGTAGACAGATAAATAACATTGTTTTATATAATTTACAAGATTATACAAGTCTGCCGACTGCGTAGTCTGACAGGTCCGATTTTGAATAACATTATTATTCTAATATAACAATTTGTACGCAATTACAAGTAGATGCTGATAAGCAACCACAGTTAACCCACAGAAAGACAAATTTTGAGATATTGATGTATTGCATGTATTTAGCATTATTCAAAAAAATTTCAAGTCTAGATGACTAAATAATTACGGAAAAAAGGTTCTTAATTTAATGTTTTGCGTATTGATGTGTGTTCTATATTTTGGATTAAATAATAATCTAATATATTTAAACACTTATTATTAGACAAAAAAAATAATATTCCAATTCTCTTTTAATTCATTATACCTTTTATCAAAATAGAAAATAGATGATTGGTATGCATACTTCTTCGAACAAAATTATTAAGAATAGGTTTGACATGTTTAGAAGCCATTTTCTCAAAATAATGTCAATGTGGCTTGACATATAATTGCTGATCAGCGTTCAAGTAAGACCGCAAACTAAATGTATACAGCAATATTCCCTTTCACACCAATGTTATTTTATAATTATAGTTATGTTACTTTAGTTTTAGTATTTGACGTTAAAAACTGTACCCATCTCTAACTTTGATAAGCTCAATCTCAATAATCAATTGTTTTGATGGTCCAAATATACTTTTGCCTCTTATACTCAGTCGTTTAATGATTGCTAGGCAACATCTTCCAAAGTGGTCGGCATTTGCATGTTAAAATCCATGAACTTATAACATGACTATACTTTTTGTAAGGCTTATATGATAAATTAGTCAGATTACCACAAGCGACCACCTTCAGCATATTTAGTTCTTAGAAATAGGTTTATATAAATAAAAAATATAAAAATCATATACAAGATAAATTCATTTCAAAAATCAAAATCCCGACTGTGTAACAAGACTATTTGCTGTAAGCAAAACCATATTAATATCAGCTCTGTTTATTAGTTTTAAAAGCCCTTAAATGAGAATCGTTTTATTAAAAAAATCGTAAATAAATATATAAGTTAAGAAATTTAATATATAACAATTGTACCGTCACATCTCTCAACAACATTGTTATAATAATTAATATGTGGTTAACGGTGTTGGTCTCACAATTATGTATTTTATAGACCTAAACTTTGTACTAAGACATATTGTGATACTGTTTGTTAATCCTCAATAAATAAATAAAATCGTTATAGATCATTAACGGTAATACTGATGGAAAAACGCTATGAGAAAGTTAAAAATGATTTTAAATACCTATTTAACGATACCCCACTTGACATAGTTCGTCGATTTGGGACTTTTTCACATTATTATCTAAATGTTATGCTTTCTATGACATTTTCGCCATCATAACGTATCAAATGACAAATCATTTATCAAAGAAGGCCCACGCGTTTGGTCTAAATAGTGCCATAAAGATACAGTTCCACATTCATACATACGTACAAACATAGGCTAATAAACATATCAACCTCTTTCGCGTAGCGCAGTCGGATAAAAAACAAGTATGCTAAAATTTGAATACGATAAATCTGTCTATTGGGTTAATAAGCAACCCGCGATACTATGATAGAATCTTCGAAGAATTACTTAGCACGCGAATTCTTGTTTTATAAAGAATTCTTCGTCAATAAATATAAAAAAATGTTTACACAACTGCTTTCTTCGATTAAGAAGTAATCTCTTAAGGATGAATATAAATGGTAGGCTTGAAAGGATTGTATTCAACGCTTCATAAAATGTGCGATGAGTTTCCTTTTTTGTGTAATAAAGTACCTACTTAGATAACAAAAGTGTTCCATAGCTTAATGACAAGATATTTTGTCTGTGCTACCAAAACTAAAACCTTAAGTAGGTATTTTCAATATGGGAGGACTTCAAAATGACACATTTTTCGATATTTAATTATAAATACATAAATATTAATAAGACATAATTATAAATACATAAATAATAACATAACTATAAATACCATGTCAAAATTTAAAAGTAAAAACATTTAAACTTAAAAAGTAATGTGAAATCTTTTTTATTATTCTTATTTTTAACTTATTTTATAAATAAACTAAATTGAAATATTTTAACTTTTAACAATTTTTATAATTATTGGATACTTCTTGAAATCTGTGACATTTTTTTTTAATTCTTTTTATGTAGTATTTTGTATTTCACATTATTAGATCTTATGGGTGATTTTTGCATTACACAAAAGAAGCTTATTAGTAATTATAAGCCTTAATGCCTTAGAAAATACATAAACATAATTATTCTAATAGATATACCAGAGAATATTTTTTTATGTGAACTTTAATACCAACTAACTTTATAAGGGATGGTTTTGAAATTCTAAGCTACAGGTAGGTATTCATTTATCTTACGAATACTTATGCTAAGTTTAAAGTATATCGATTAAAGAAAAACTTTTTTCTCATTCGTTTCATACAAATTTTCATCCCCTATTATACTCCCTTCAAGTATGAATTTATTTAAAATAGTAATAGACTAAATTTTTGTTTTCAACCAACTAATTTATGATTTTATGTTGTTCTAACTTCAAAATGAATCCAGTTTCAAACAAACTTTCAATCCCCTTTAAGTCTCTTAAGGAGTGAATATCAAAAAATTATAATACACACGTCATTTTAAGATATTTTGTGTGAAATTTCATGCTTCTAAACCCAACGGTTTTAGCTGTGTGTTGATCGATCAAACAGTGAATATGTCTGTCAGCTAATTAGTTTTTATTTTTATATATAGAATGTTTTAATAAAGCGGGTCAGCAGTGAAAAATCTGAAACTATGACGGTATGACGGTTTTTGATTTTTATTAGACTAATAGAGAAAATAATAAAATAAAACTCTTTCGTGTTGTTAAACACTGACAGTGTCGTACTAACATTTATTCCACACACTCTATATTCTGCAATAA
This sequence comes from Hypolimnas misippus, assembly GCA_037950945.1. Classification (NCBI taxonomy): domain Eukaryota; kingdom Metazoa; phylum Arthropoda; class Insecta; order Lepidoptera; family Nymphalidae; genus Hypolimnas; species Hypolimnas misippus. Next base: position 8,970,337 of record JBBEEQ010000024.1, read on the forward strand.
GAAGTAACAAAATAGATTTTCGAACCATGTAGAGGTTTTGTGTACATCTTTAGATGCTCTTTATTTAATTTCATAATTGATGACATTGTTCCTTTAAACAAATTTCTCTTAAATACTTTAGTTTCAAATTTCTCCCTACTGACCCAACTGACTAAATCACCCAGTATACAAATAGAAGACAGATTTAAGTATAATTTTTTTTTCTTGTAATTAAATTTGTAATGAGTTTGTAATAATTATTGTCAAAAACTGCTTTCTTATATGATATCGTATATTAACAATTAGGTAGTGATAGTATTAGACCACGAGGTAGGAAGGAAAAACAACCGGAGGTTAGCCGTCAACCAGCATTCCTGCCATACGTCAAGGGAATAACAGACAAAGTTGGAACAATATTGAAGAATTACTCCATCAAGTCAGTATTTACCCCCTTGACAAAAGTCTGTAATTGCTTACGCACTCCGGAGGATGTCATCCCTTTTCAAACGCCGGGTGTATATAAGATAAATTGTAGCTGTGGCAGTTCTTATATTGGCCAAACTTAACGTACCATAGCGGATAGGGTCAAAGAACACATAACGGCGGTGAAAAACACACAGATAAATCCGCAGTAGCTAACCATCTTTAAAACCATTTAATTGACCGTCATGACCTAAAGGTTCTCTCAACGGACAAAAATTATTATTGCCGCTTAGTACGGGAAGCAATTGAAATTAAAAAACACGAAACCTTCAATCGCGATGACGTATTCAAATTGTCGGCCGCTTGGAACCCGGTGATATATGTATAAATTTAACAACTTCACTTTTGTTAAATACCTCGAACAATGTTCGCGCAAAACCGATTGTGTTAGTGTAGTGTGTTCCCAGTATTATAATAACGGTAAAGACAATATTAATATTGTGAGGGTAGCCAAAGAAAACTCACGCACTCGCCGCCGGAGGGAGCGCGGTACACCAGTCAGCTCGTGACCACGACGAATGTAACTTCGTCATAACGTCGGGCAATAAAAAGGTATTACTATCATTAGTTTTCGCGATAAGACCCATTATATTAAATATGAATAGTATAAATCACGAAAGTTTAAAATATATAATAAGGTAATGTAGAAAAAAAAAGATTGACGTTGCCTTTGCCATAAAAGCTAAAGCTTGGCGCCAAAAACATAAAAGAAAACTTAACAGGTAACATGAAAGAAACTTTTTTCATTTTAATATAATTATGAACACAAAGAATTTTCTTGGAAAGAGATTCATTAACTATTTTAACTTAAAAGCCTTTATGTAAATTTAACGAAGAAAGAAAAGAACACCTTATTTTAAAATTTGAAAAATTTTCTCTTCGGCCTGTACAATTTTTAATGGTAGGTATATGAAAATCAGCGGGCTAATTTCGGGGACACTCGCTATTGTTAATTTTAAACGATCGCGATTTATTGCGATACGTCCAAATTGTAGATGCACTTAATTTCCGATCGTTATCGTTTTTGAAGAGCTATTGCAAATCCGCGTAGATGAATAAATAGGTTTTGCTTGAATATATTTACCATGTTTTATAACATATGTCTTTAGGAAAAATAAAATAATGTATTAAAATTAAAAAAATAATATTTTTATTTGGTTGGAAATGTACCGCTATCGCTAATGCATTGTGTGATTTCGGTGACAAAGTGTTTTAGCGGTAGCTATCTTATAGACCATTTTGTCATCCACCATTTGTCATGTCATTGTCATCAATGTCATTCAATGGTAGTTACTTTTTAATTTTCAAATGAATGTAAAGAGTTAAGGTTTGCTATGTTAATTTTCACGAAAAATCATGCTGTGTGCCAAATAAAACACACATTTTTTTTGTAAATAATTTTAATCTTCTTCATTACTAATTACAATATTACTATTTTGATTTGACAAATACCAAGCAACACTTTTTAAATTAAATTTATTTAAAGAAATGTAAAAAAAATACAAGAAATAAAGGGTTTTACTAATTTTATTACAATTTCATGGTAATTAGAAAAGTAATCTCATATATAACTAGCAGTTCCCGCAGCTTCATCCGCGTATACTTAGGAATTTAATTTTTATATATAAATAGATATACTTAAATAACGAAACAATAACTGTTTATTCCTTTACTCCAGTCGAGAAACCATATCATTTGCAGAAATTACACGACGAGCTGCAGAAAACAAAATATTAATATATAACACCCAAACACACAAAACATTAGAATATCTTACTAAACATAATAATAACTTGACATCGTGAAAATAATAAGATGTTTTTTATTATTTCTTGTGTTAGTAGTGAAGTGAATAATATACCAAATATATTTTTGTAGAACTTTTAGATAAGGGTTAAAATATTTCTAACAAAAGCATCAGTTAGCGAACAGCGGAGCTTTCTACGTCATCCTCATTGTTCCTCTTTGGTTTTTTGATATCGTTTTGAAATTATTTTAGTCATAAGAAACTAAACAGCAAACACAAATTCTTTATAGGACGAAAGACGAAAAATATTAATTATTGCAACTTTAATTTGATTAGCGATACACGAAGAGTTTAACATAAAACGTTATAATTAATATTTTAAACACCCACAATATAATATTGCAATATAGCTATTAATATTAACACTTACTTTTCACATAATAAAATATTGATTTATTTCAATTTTAATATTAATTTCAATTTTAAAATTATTACAATCGCTTGGTTTATTACAGATAATAATGAATAGTTCTAATGAAAATGCGTTTAGTTTTTGCATTGTTTGTCATTTGTGTTGTTGATAACAAAAATGATTTTAAATTATTTTTATTATAAAATTTATCAAAAATATTTTAAATTACTTAAAATGTACATTATCATTTTTTAACTTCATATACATTGTTATATTTTCTTTGAAGAAAGATATTGTAAAATCAGATAAATAATATCAACCTATTTATTAAAACAATATATTCGGATTCGCAACAACAAAACCCACACTTCAAAAACGATAACGATCGGAAATTAAGTGCATCTATAATTTGGACGTTTTGCTATAAATTCTTTCGCGATCGTTTAAAATTAACGATAGCGGTGTCCCCGAAATTAACCCCCAGGCCGAGATGACTTAAAATTAAAAATCTAACAATTTGTATTTTAAATATCAGTCTAATCATCATGATAGATCAGATTTATTTTTTGATCACCTTTTATTTTTTAAATCTTTCGTTGCCAGTCCACAGCAGATGTAGGTAACTCTGTCGATGGTATTTAAAATTTGAATAATATATACGCGAAAATTTTAAGTATACAATGTAATAACCTTTGAATTCCGATCTACATACCTCCTAATGATTGTAGTGTAGACCTTTTTTACTACCTATTTAATAATAAGTAAATATCCCAAACAAAAACCAGTGTAAGCACATAGGTAAGTACTTAATCGTATACCAAAAGACGGTTAAATATATATATATTTTTTTTAAATAAAAATTAACCGTCTTAAAAAACAAATTTAATATAATATAATAAAAATTATACTATTACAAACGTATTAAGCAACGAACATAGTAAGATAGTACCTAAGTTTCAAAAGCCTAACGTCGACTGCTTATCACCATTAACAAAATACCTATTGCTTTTCCCGATGCAAGGCTGTTAATTGTCGAGGAGTTCACCTAGTGTTGCACCGTCCGCTACACTATACCATATACAATATAACGAGCATAAATTGCTTAGTAATCAAATTGAAGTAATCGAATCGCAACTCGTGAAACACTTCTTATTTAGTAGTTCCGGTTGCACTCTTCATCATCAATTGCTACTATCAAAAATACATAATTAGATATAGGTGTGTCAATAATAATTGAAAAGTTTCTTCGATTTCATCAGGATCCCAGCATTAGAACCTGCTTGATGACAATGGGACCATCTTGGAAATATACTCTTTCAAATAAAAAAAAATCAAAATCGGTCCACAATCGGCGGAGTAATCGATAAACATAAAAAAAAGGAAAAAGTTTTCGACGATTTTAGAACCTCCTACTTTTTTTGAAGTCGGTAAAAATTATAATCACATTAATGTAAGATAGATCATAGGTATGTACTATTTTACTTAATTTTTTTCGCAACTTTTCTGAAAAGTATTTTATAATACTACATTTTTAATTTTTGAATAATTAATGAGTAATATGAGTCAAGTTAATCATATTTTATAATTTCTATTACTTTTACAAGTTTATCAAAATATACTTATAGCTATAGGCATTTACGAAATAAGGTAAAGCATAGTCCAAAAATTAATCCCTGTGGGGCCGTCACTTTCCATTCACTTCAACCCTCTGACTTAGGTTCCCAGGCACGTTCTTCGTTGCTACAGTGGCGCATTTTTATTTGTCCTTTACACACAATCAAAGCCGAGATAAGTCACAAATTATCCCCAAGGCACCTTAACTTCTTCAAAGTTTTTAATATTTGTAATGAACCAACTAGACACTAGCATCAGCCGTTCGGAGACATGAATATCTTATCCATGATCCGAAACTTTCGTTTTGTGACCGGGCATTTGTATTTTAAAATTTGTTTGTTTAAAATTTAGCTATTTCTTAAAAAATAGCACACAGCTTAATCTGTGTTACAACTTACAAGGTCATTAACGACACTTTTTTTTAAAAAGTTCTATAAAGAATTATACGATTTTTACAAAGTAATTAGTGTAGATTGTTTTTTTTTTAAATATTATTTTTTTATTTGCATTGGAACTGTCGACTGTAATGATAAATATTATCAACTTTATTTTATTTTTATGTTAAATAAAAGTTATAGCAAAGAACGTACAAGCAAATTTTCTAAACTCGCGGTAGAACATTATACCAAAACAAACTATTCAATTGATTTTCACTTATTCTAAAAAGTTGCTAATAAACAGCCCTTACCTACATACATCATGCACAATCAGTTTTTGAGAACTTGGCTGTTATTTTGTCAAGAATATATGTACATATGTAACTTTGTTGGGTAGAGTACATCACTTTATTAATCTCATGAACGGTTGAAGATTTTTATTCAAATTTGAAACGTTATATTTAGAAGAATCTAGCATGTCATGGAAAATTTTAAGTGTATATATAAGTCAAATCGATTTTAAGTAATAGGGTACCGAAAGTTGCTGGAAGTAGTTCGTGTAACTAACTCATAGCGCAGTGTATGTATACTCTATTTGCTTTTTACGAACTTGGCGAACACACTGATGTGTGTCTAGATATGATTGTGTTAAGTAAGCATATATTGTTTAAAGATTCTCAGACACGTATTGGTACAGTTTTATATTGTTTGTGAACATATGAAAGAACAGAAAAAAATATTATTATGCACAACCTATACAGCACATTGTATTCTTATGCGTAAGTAACCTGTAGACCTTGAGGCTTTGACTACATTATTATTTAAATAACTATTGAAGACGACTCGTGTAGACGAGATGTGAGTATTTTAACCAAGCATTATGTAGTTTGTCTTCCCCAAGGGGTTGAAGCGACAGTTTTATGATAATGAGATTTGAAAACCAGATTCCCTTTATAAAAGACGATGTATTAAAACTATTCATTTGGCGAATTGTGAATAGTATTAGTAAGTTATTTTAAATAAATTTATGTATTACATTTTTTATCCTAATTTTTATAATAGATAAGGTAAGTAGGGAGAAGATCGAACGATTTTTAGACGAGTTTAAAACCTTGTAGAACAAAATGTATCTATTGTTTGTAAAAAAGTAATATTTTTTATGATTAAAGAACAAAGAGTATAGTTTTCTACAATATTGATAATATACTGGTCAATGTGTTCTAAAGCAGGAAAAAATTAAGTAAAATGTTAAATCGATGAAAAAACGACAGGGGAAATATGGAAGGTGGCAGGGGAGGAATGAAATATTTTCTAAAATGTTTCAAGGTATCTTAAAAGTTGTTGAAGGTCACTAAGCTATAGCATATAGTACTCCTGTAACTTAGATAGGAATTTAGTGTCCAAATACGTCCTGGATACAAAGATATTACCCCATTTACCCCATCGGGGGAAGAAGAAAGGAGAACTTCTCAAAACAACAACAAACTATCAAACACAATCATAAGGAAAGATCAAAACGGTTAAAGGATTTAAGTTTTGTGAACATCTGAATTTTAGTATGAATTTTGAAAACGGGTTACGATCGAAACTTTTATATGTGTATCTTGGATTTGGGCGAAGATGAGAAGTTCCAATATATCCTTAAATACGCAAAATAGTCATATTTGGAAGCATTAACAGATTTAAGAACTAAAAGAAATGATAAGGTGTTCCAAAAACATAATTGTATCTACTATTTAATCAAAAATACAGGACAAGGGATAAGATGAGAGGACTTGAGTAAGTTAAAGTAACAACGAAAGAGTCACATCGGCAAACATTTGCGTATTCTATACAAGAACGTACTCGAAATGGCTAGTGGTGAATGAGGTATTGGACGCAAGAAAATGGCGATCCTAACAATGTAGCCAACTCTGGAAATAAATGTAAATAAGTAGTTTTAGACCTATTTACACTTTTTTCTTCCTCCCTTTTACCTTATATATTGAACCTTAGCCCGAAAGAAAATATTAATAAAACTTTAAAAAAAAGAATCTATAAAAATAAATTATTATGTATATTGCACTTATAGACGATTCGAAAGAGTCGTAATGATCTATCACCCTCACGTGAACTCTCCCACGGAGATCTTTTTATAGCAGTCAACTATATAAATCATCAAGAGACCTGGGAGAGTGGCCATAAATTGATATCGCTATACGAAAATTTATAATGCTAAACGTTAGTACTGGCTTACTGAAATAGACATTAAAAATATATTTGTATGATACCCTATTTATATTGTGTTAATGACTGATCTATCAACTGGTGAAAAAATTATCCGATTAAGGAAATATATTATTTATGTGAAGTTTGCAATTGTTGTGCGATTGAATTAATATCTATAAACGACAAATTATTAATTTTAATTAGTTATTATAAAGTAAGTAATATAAATTATTTGTTGTAAATGCTAACTATATAAAAAAAGTTTGCAAATAGTTCTGAATATAATTTGTGTCAACATTTATAAAACAGATTCAGACAATACAAAAAATATAAAAACAGAAACAATAAAATTATTTTAAAACGTTAACATATTCATAGTAATTTTTTCGTAATTATTCTTAATCCCCGCCCTAAAAAAAGTTATATAAGTTTAACTTTTGTATTTGTAAAGATCTATTCAGACCTTTGAAGGTTATCAGTTCTTGTTTGTATTTATGGAAGGATCCGAGCAACTTCTACAGGTCCAATCGACTCGCATCATCAACAGGATACACAACTCCTCACCAACTTACAGCAGAAGTATCGTGCTAGAGCTCGTTGGTATGATCTCAATGAATAGTTTATGGGAGGTTTTATTCCTGGATTTTGTTGATAGGTTTTAGTAATAACTAAATGTTTTTTTATAATCAATAGCATTAAATTGTTTTAATAACAAATGTATAAAACTCGAAATGTATGCATACATTAAAAGGAAAGATAGAAAATAAAACACAGCAATAGCTTAATACGTTACGAATATAATATTATAAAATATTTTCAGCCTATCGAAACATAATCTTAGGGGATCTACATTTATTTACATAAACGAAAGGCGGATCAGCCACTTCTGGGGCGTTCAGTCGTCGTGCAGGCGCTCGGGCGGCGGGAAGCCGCGCGCGGACAGCGGGTCGGGCGCGGGGGACGCGTGCGGCGCGGGGGACGCGGCCGGCGACGCGGCGGGCGACGCCGTGCCCAGCGGGGAGGGCAGCGTCGCGTACACCGTCGGCCGCGGCGGCTGGTACGACGGTGCGTACGAGTCGCTGCGAGGGTTGTAGAAGGGCGAGTCGTCCGCGCTGCAGTCCAAGTTCGGGGAGTATGGAGTCACGGCTCCGCAGGAGGGCGCGTCGTCGCTGGGCCGGTACGCAGGCGCGACGGGCGCGTACACGGTGCGGCGCGGCGGCTCCGCCTCGGGCCGGTGGTGGGAGGACGGCGCGTACGCGTCCGACCATCGCGCCTTGCTCGGCGTGAAGTCGCCTTTAACGTACAGTTGTATCGGCCTCCGGAATCCCTTGCTCGCGTGCTGGGGTACACCCAGAATGCAGCATTTGCTGAATCCGACTTCCGGGGATAGGAGATATTCCCGAAATTTATTGGGAAAAAGCTCGATCGAGTTGAAATTCTCATAAATAGTTGGCTGTAACAATATTAAAATAATATTTAATACACAATATCATAATAAATATTTTTGCTTAATAGTATAAGGGCGGGTTATTCGCAAAAAAGAATTCTACACCATTAAATAAAGAATCATTTGATCTTATTTATTGAGGAAGGTTATAGGCTATATTAAATCATAGGAACTACAACTCATAGGAGCGTAGCAATAACCATAAGCGCGAGTGAAACTGCAAGAGGTAGCTAGTTTATTATACTTTTATAGTAATTACTTTAAGATTTTCACTTAAATCATAAGATAAAAATCTACATAAGGAACATATTCATATATTGTCAGTAAGAGGCAGTGTTAAATGAATAACTAGAAAAATTTGCTAATGAAAAGAAGTACAGCAAAACTTCTCTCAAAGAATTACATAATAAAGTGTCATATGCTTCTTTTATTGTGAAATACCACATCGACAATAAATTAAAAGAAAATGTGGTATAATATAAATATTTTCATTTTATTGACAATATTTAGTACCTTGTGATATTTTGGAATTTTCATTTGTAAATAGGTATTTTTGTGTCTATGGCATCTGTACGTCAGGAATTCATGTTATTTTTTTTATAATTTATATCTTAATTAAATAGATATTATCCAAAGGATTTGTCCCTTAAATATTAATATAATGATAAAGAGGTATTATGAGTGAAGGACAGAGAGTTTTTGATATTTTTAAAGCATGCCCTAACAAAATATTTGTCTATGAAAGATATTTTAAATTAAAAATTAACTAAATGTAGATACATTATTAACAAAGGAAAATCAAGGCAATATTATTACAGACATCAGAATATCTCTATTTCATTCTTAAATAATTCAAATAAGTAGGTAAAACTCATGTAAAATTAGACTAAGAGTCCATATATGATTGTCAATAAATTATATGCTATTTCTTTTTTATAGATTCAATAAAAAATAAGATAAATTATGGAATTTATGGAACATTTTCTTTTAATATCAGTTAAAAAATATATTTGTAAAAAATGTAAAATAAGCAATAAAAGTTAGTATGAACAAAACTAAACGAAGAAATTACACAAAGTTTTATTTATAAAAACAAATATATAAGATTATTACTTATAATTGTTATGAGTGTATTGTATTATATGTGACTTTGTTTTATCTCATTTACAAAAATATTATAATGATTACTTACAGTCAAGCGTTTCTTCTTCTTATAGCTGGCCCAGTTCTGGGCTTCCAATACAAGTTTGCCACCAGGACGTAGGTCAGCAAACATCCGTCGAAATGCACGTTTTAAACCTGCATCTCCCCAGTTTAGGTGGAGCCATTTAGTGGTAGATAGGCAAAGAATCAGATCAAATTGTGGGCTTTCCATCCCAGAACCTATTGCTACTTCCTCACGAGGAACATAGTTACCCTGCAAAAATGGACAATCAAAATTTTATAATAATAAATAATTTTTAGAAGAAAATTTCAAGAGGACAGAATTAAGGGACAAAAAGCGCGTTTGGCGCATGACAGCTACACGGAAAAAATCCTACAGACACTTATTATTAAGCAAGAATTACATTTATAAATAACACTCTCAGACTTTCATAAGGATTTACATAAGTTATTTCTCATTACTTTACAATTGAAAGAATTTACTGTCAGTGCCTTATTTTGGATATTCATGTCTTTCAGAACTTCTCACAACATATCTGTTACTAGGTTACTAAGTTGTTTTATATGGATCTTGAGAGTAAAACTTACAACTGTAATTCTCGCCTTAGAGTCAATAAGATGAAAAAGAGAGAGATTAAACTTTTTACACCCTTTTTAACATAAAAGGTACATTGGCTTTGGATTGGTGGTGGCAAGCACTACAAGTTAAATTAACAATGAAACATTTTCTTGTAGTTTTGAGTTCAAATGGAAGATTTACTAACATAAAAAATAAAATTGTTCCTAAAGATATTCATTTCAAAATAAAGAAATATAATTATCTGAAAAGATAGAATAGCAAACATAGCACTGTACCCAAAATTTCTGCATATCAAAGTAGTATTATCAACAAAACATTTGAAATAAAAATCTGAAGACATACTTGTTTGAATGTGACATTATGTGGAAACCCCGGCATTGATTCTTCAGTCTTTGGATCACCGAGTGGACCGAACATCATGGACATTGACATAGGGAAAAAGCATTGTCCTTGTTCCTGTTTATTGATTGACTTTCTGTTCTTTCTCGGCTTTCTTAATTTCCTTCCAGGCAAATTCTTCTTAGAATCATCTTCTTTATCTTGCTTCTGTTCTGCAGAAGTACAGTCTTCACATTTTGCCTCTTTGCATTTATCACATTCCAGTTTTTTTTCATCACCTTCAGTTTTTTTATCATCTTCTATCTTTGGTTGTTCTGAAGGAACAGGTATGAAAGATCTTAGGTTTTTTCTTGCTCTACCTGAAACACCAAACATAAAGAATATTTAATTGTATAAATATATAATTAATTTACACATAAAAATTTTATCATAATTTTCTATCAAAAATTTAAACTTAACATTATTGTAATAAAACTATGAACATACTTTATAATTTTTTGTTCCCTAACATTCAATAAAAAAAGTGATGTAGGATAAATATTTCATTAAAAATAGTACATACCAATAAGCACTGGGTCAATATCAATTCCAACAACTGATTTGGCTCCAAGTGTGCGTGCTACAGCTATAGAGATATGCCCTACATTGCAGCCAATGTCCAACACATCCTTGTTTTGGAACAGGTGCCGGTGCATCTCAAACACTTGTAGACGAATATCCATCATGGCATTCAAGTTGCGATATCCATAATACCTGGAAACATACAAGACAATTTAAATTATTTATATTCAGTATAAATATATACTTATACAATATTATTTATAGTTTTATTTTGTAAATTTATACTCTTAAATGCTAAAATTACTTTTTTTTTTGTTGTTATTATTATGATAAATTATGACAGTAATTTATTTGTAAATATTAAGAAGGTTTTACCTATCATAATTTCCATATTGATATCGTGAATTTTTTGGATGAAACGTTGGCATTTTCTGATCTTCTTCTGATAAACTTTTCAACTTGGTTCTATGTGGTGAAGCAGGTCGTTCCTGTGTTCCTGCCCTCTGTTGTGGTCGAGCCCGCATCCAAGCACCAGGCTGTGGAACTACGGGACTAACAATTTTATCCAAAGAGTCCATCCGTCTTAACTTTTTACCATCTTTACCTTTCTGTGAACTATTTTCACTTTCACTGCATGATCTTTTACGTGATTTTGATGTAGATGTTGATGGTTCAGGTGGTAGTGGCTCTTTAATGCCTTCTTCTTTAACTGGTACAACTTCTATTGTTGGTATAGTCGTCTCTGTCGTACGACGTCTTATTCTTGGTTTCTTACGAGGCTTCCGTTGCTGCATTTCCAGTCTTTTCTCATATTCTTCATTATCTAAGGGTTCCATAAGATTTAGGGGATCTCTGATATTAGGTGGTATTATAACATCTATCTTAGCCTTGTGCCTTGGTGGTGTTGGAAGTGGAGAAGATTCAGGTGTAACTGCATTCATTGCTCTATTGACATCTTCATCTTGTAGGCTATTAAGATTTAAAGGATCAGATATATTACCACCAAGTAGGAATTTAGTAGGCGGAATAAAAGCTTCCTTGCGCGGTCTTTTGTAAGGAAGAAAGAATTTTGATATGGAAGGAAAACTTTGTGCTCGTTTCTTACTTTGTTTAAATTTTGTGCCAGTATGATGAACCCTTCGCACGGTGCATCTTTCTTGATTGTCCTTAGAAAGAACGTGCCCTTTTTTTCCGTGCCTGGATTTCTTTTTGGTTTTCTTTGAGCTTGCAGCAGCAGAATTATCACCCTCCTTTGAGGAGTTCACATCATTAACGGGTACATTTGAAGATGTACTTATATTTAGCGACTGTTCCGTGGTATCTGTGATATCATTTTCCGAAATATCACCGGTGTCATTTTCGACGGTCTCACACTCATTTTTATTTTCACTAGTAATAACGTTTTCTTCTGAGCTACCCATTTTTATTATAAATAAAAAAATTACATGTTAAGTTTAGATAAAAAGTAAAACTCAAATTTACCGCCACTTCGTTTCTTGCAAAATGTACAAGGACATCCGTCAATGGTGATAAACAGGTCTAACGACGGTATATATGTTTAATGTCAACTAGAATACAGGATTGATATATCACAAATATCATTCGTCTAATCTTTACCTGTCGATTATATTTTTCCTATTAGACAAAATTTAAAAACAATATGATTTCATCAAATATTCGCCACACTGCACACACCGAAACAAATAGGAAAATGGCAATTTGACTTTCGTTTAGTGTTGCTAAGTTAAATAGTCTCGTGTTCATATAGATAATAATATTTATATTTTACCTCACAGATAACAAATTTATTACCATAAATGTATTAGTAATGTCTTTCAATAATATAATATAAATATATATTTCGCCATAATTTAATTATTAGTTTTATTAAACAATTATTAAAACACGCATATTTTACATAAATGCTTTAGTGGCCTTCAGTGTCAAAAAATGTTTAAGTAAATATTCTTACAAAACATTTTTTATGCAACTTACTATTTCGTTTGTCATTAAATGATCAACTAATATGTATTTTAAAAGATGAATATATTAAAACGGATATCGTTAGACCGCTTATTAGTCTAAACGAATACCCAATGTATAATATAATAAATAATCACGTTGGATAAAAAGTTGTATTTTATATTAAACAAAGGCAAGATATAGGTGTACCTTTTTTAAATTTTGCTTGGTACTATTTTTAATTAAAGATTAAAACTAAAAATGAAAAGGATACTTGCGAGTATTTATTTTATATGTTTTTATTAGTAAGTATTATATTTTCAAATAATCGCGTCAATGGAGTATTTAATATTTTGTATATAAACAATAATAAAATAGGTTTTAACCTTTGTTGATAATTTCAGTTTCAAACAAAAGACAAATGGTACCACCACATTTTTCAACGAATGTTTATATTTTTAACATAATTTAGATATGGAAGTAAAGTAATTGTTTTAACCACAAAAGTCACATTCATTAAATTATGTTGTTTCTCATTAAATGACTTTGCATTTGAACAATTCATACGTGGTTCAAGTTAAATTTTTCACATTTGTTTATTTACGTCTATAATTTCTTCAATGTAGTTTTATGACGTCACGCAAGTAAAAAAATAAAATGACGAATTCATATTGTATGTAGCAAACCCAAATACTTTAAAACAGAACATTTTTTTATATGTATACAGCTACAATAAGTTATAAAAATACATAACTATTTGTATACCTTGTTTTACGTTTAAGAGTGTTGGTGTAAACACAAAGCGAGTCCGAACTCGTGCATGATACAGTCGAGTAAACAGAAGTTAAAACATTGAATGTATATTATATGAACACATCTCAAACATATTGTTATAATCTTATTGAGTATTTTTTACCGTTATATGACATTTATAATCTATATGTTTTTACTTGACTTATTTGATAAACATCCCGGAATTTAAATCACGATTTTTCAAACAATGACACTGATTCAGTATTCATGTCTTAAACTACACATTCAGTGTCAATTGAACTGAAAACTGTCAAAAACAATTAAATAATTATTTAAATACATAAATTGAACACATTTAATAATATAAGAAATATTAAATAATTAATTTAGTATTCTGCGCAGCGCATTGTTAAGACCGACACACTTACGTGAAACGAGTTTAAGTATAAAATAATTATGGAACTGAATTACTTTCTCGATAATTTCAATTTTTTGTCTATTTTGATGTCATAAATAAATTAAATAAAAAGCACTTTTATATGGGATTTCCAATTGTTTTCTGTTAGAATTATTTAGTTAATAATTCATAATAAACCTTTGTGCAAGTCTTCTGTTAATATTTTTTTTGTAATATTTTTGGTTGCTATGTTACGTTTACTTCACTTTTAGAATTTATAAATTATTTTATTTATTCCAAATTTATATTTCATAGGTTAACATTTTTGTATTTTCGTATTTAAGACCCAAACTTTACTTTTATAAGGAACGACTAATAAAAAAATTAAATAATAATATTTTCTCCCGTGGTATTAGCCATTACTTAAAATATGTTTTATTTTACCTTTTTAGTCTGTTACAAGTTAGGGAACACTTTTCACCAGCCTTAATGCTTAATTTAAGGAATGGCAACACTATGCACAAGCGTAAATATTCGAATTTCAAATTGTGGCGTCCGTTTACTAATCTGACAAACGAAACAATTGTTCGTGTTTTAAAGTGAATGTCTTTTTAATGTAATATTACAAAAATTAAGGTACGTTACAGTTATAGTGCTGTTAAATTTGTGGGACCATCCAGTATATTATTTATGTCATTATTTTTACATGTTTTCATATAGTTTAAACTTTATAATTTCAATAACTTGTCATTTCTTGTGATCATTTTAAACTTATTAATTATAAATAAAAATTAAACACCATAGAGAAAATGAAACGAAACAAACGGCGAACAATGATTTTACAAACTCGGTATCGTGTTGTTATTGGTTTGTTTTCTATTTTTTCAGATGTCTCGAATTCCAAAATTTCCTTCAACTGCCACTAAAGAAAATAAACCTACATTCACGAATGGTCGTAATATGACGAGAACATTAGGCATTGGACTCAGTGAGGCCGATAAGAAAAATTTATTGTTAAATCATACGAAACCTATGCGAACAGCTTCCTCCGCTACTGTACCAGCTCCACGACTTAAACGATCAGCTACAGCGCCATCAACGGCTACAGTACCTAATAAAACTGCAAAAGTCGAAAAAAAGACTACAGTAGCACCAAGAATTGCTCCATATGATTATAAAGCTCGATTCAATGATTTAGTTGAAAAGCATAAAGCTATTAAAAGTGAATTGAGTGATTTGAAGGAAAAGCATTTGGAAGTGTCCGATGAATATGAAAAAATTAAAGAAACAGTGGAAGGAAGTATCAGTGAACGAGATATGTTAAAAGAAAAATTATTAAATACTCTTAAAGATTTAAGACAGAAGTCGAGTGAATATGAAAGTTTAAAACTCGACTATGAAATTCAAAAACAGGAAAATGAGGAATTACATAATAAAAGTAGACTTTTGGAGGATGTCACTCAAAGCTTAAAATTAAAAACATCAGAGTTTGATAAACTTCAAATGGAATTTGATGATTTAACTCGTCGCCATAAAAGTTTAAGTGAAGAAACCGAAGCTCTAAGGGTTTTGACTGATCATCTTAAGAAAATATCAGTAGAATATGACAAATTGAAATTAGATCATAAGGATGCAGTTGACACAATCACAAGAAACAAAACAGATTCGGAAGCATTGCAGAATATTTTAGCTACTATGTATAGAGATCAGAGAGTGTTGAGAAATACAGTTCAAGATTTGAAAGGTAATATTCGGGTCTATTGCAGAGTACGGCCTCCACTGGAGTCTGAAACATCAAAGCCTTTATACAATCTTAATGTTCTCGATGCCTGTTCTATAGAAGTTGAAAAGATTGAACTTCTGAGTTCAGCGAGAAAAGGTAAATCCCAACACTCTTTTTCTTTTGATGGCATATTCACACCACATTCATCACAAGAGGATGTTTTTGCTGAAGTTTCTCCAATGGTTCAATCTGCTTTAGATGGGTACAATGTATGCATTTTTGCATATGGTCAAACTGGCTCAGGTAAAACATATACTATGGAAGGTGGTTGCGGAGTTGAACAGTATGGCATTATACCAAGGGCTATTAACATGATATTCACATGTATGGAAGACTTAAAGAGGATGGGGTGGGAGTTGACTATAAAAGCTTCCTTTTTAGAAATTTACAATGAAATTATTTATGATTTATTGAACTCGAGTAAGGAACAGGAAAGTCATGACATAAAAATGGTAAATTCAAAAGGCACAGACCTATATGTATCTAATTTAAAGGAAGAAGAAGTGAAGAGCTCTCATGACTTCATCAGATTGTTGATATTTGCTCAACGTAACAGACAGACAGCGGCCACATTGAACAATGAAAGAAGCTCCAGATCTCATTCGGTCGCGCAAATAAAAATATCAGCTATTAATGAAAAACGTAAAGAAAAGTTTACAAGTAATCTAAACTTAGTGGATTTAGCTGGGTCTGAGAGTGGTAAAACAACACAAAGAATGGATGAAACTAAACACATTAATAGATCACTTTCAGAGCTTTCAAAAGTGATATTATCATTACAGACTAATCAGTCCCATATCCCCTACAGGAATTCTAAACTTACTCATTTATTGATGCCGAGTCTTGGTGGCAATTCTAAAACCCTTATGTTGGTCAATATCAATCAATTCGATGAAAGTTTCAATGAGACTCTTAACTCCTTACGATTTGCCACAAAGGTTAATAGCTGCCGAACAGTTAAAGCTAAGAAAAATATTACTATGGTTGACTCATTATAATTATATATAACTTTGACTTTTTTTATTATACAGTACACAGGAACACTTATAGTTATACCATCTACTATGAAAGTTATGTGTCTGCTTTAACATACATTTTTGTATTGAATACTATTAATAAGTGGTATAACTAAATGTGCTTTATTATTGTTTTATAAAACTTAACTTTTATATCTAGTGTTAATGTCCCACTGAATAATCCACCGAGAAATGTTTGCTACGTTTTTGAAAAACTAAGGAAAATTTTAAGACTATAAATCAATTAAAAATTCTTATAAATGTTCTTGGAGAAAAGAAATTAGTACAACTTATACCTATGATACTTCATTACAGTTTCGTAATAGTTAGATAGATAAAATTAGTTACTGCGATTAAAAGTGAATGATAGGCAAGTTCCTGTAAATAATTGTAACCAAATTTTATAAATTCCTCTTCCATTTTGTATGCCTTAGTGTGAACGTGCTAAGGCTATGTTCTGCCCTCGTCTTTAAGAGGTAGTTAAATATTTCGCCATATTAAATTGTATTATAATTGTTCTAATATCTATAATAGTGAAAACAAAATCATCTTTTTAGTGACATAAATGACTACTGAATGATATAAAAAAAAGGTTTTTAAAAATTCCATTAATTATTTATTTCTTCAATTGATATTTTATTTGGAAATGCTTTTTTTTAATTAAAATGGAATTAGTATTTCAAAAATTATTTTAATTTCCTTTTAGATTCAGCTCCTTTATGGGCCGGTCTCGGGGGGGCAAATATCGTAAAGTAATATAATTTCATTTCAGAACAAACATTTCATCGAATTAGTCAGCAAAAAAATTATTGTTTTTTTACTTCTTTTTTTTTAAAATATAACTAGCTTAGTAAACATGGAAAACATAATTCAATACATATAATATGCCTAAAAACAAATATCGAAAAAAATGTAAAATTGAATTTTTTACTCCTATGTAGAACTAAGAGTTTTAAAATTTAATAACACCTGTAGATTGTTAATTTAATTTGTCATTAATGATTAATTATAATTATGTTACTATTAATGAATATACATTGTCTTTGTATTTTTCTTATTGTTTTATGTTCAAGCCTCAAGCTATTCCTACAAAAGAGCTGAGAGAAATGCTGTACGCATTTCTACAAGTAGAGTCTAAAGTGAATTTACGTAAATGGACATCAACAAGTGTCAACAAAAATGATTGTAATAAATATTATGATATTTACATTCGTTCTCATAATATTAAAAATAATTTAATGAATTGTCTATAATACGCATCAAAATACTAGTCACCTACCGAAATAGTCCTAACCTTAAATATGTATGTTTGCTTTAGATCAGTACTTCCCAATTCGTTTTTTCTTTGTACCACTTCAAGAAAAACCTCTTACTCGCATACCATATCAGCCCCCCAAATAATAATAAACAAGCGTACCGCTGCAAGGAATTATTATAAAAAGTGCTCTATACCACGGGTTAATTTTAAAGACATGCATTGGCGTAATAAAACTGAAAGTATGCATAATATCTCAGTTTTCCATCGTTAAGCTAATGCTATTTTTGTTTGTTAAAACAACGTGTGTGTCTAATGAATAAAAAACTATGATAGAATTAAGGCGCTAAAAATCCGCTATTTTAATTTTATGTACCCGCTTAGCATTATCCGCGCTATAAAGACAAATGTAATAAGGTATCATTAGTGAAAATCGACTGTTAAATCTTTGACTATATACGAGCGGACATAGGAACGGACATACATATATACAGTACAAACACATGACCCTCATTTTGGGCTTCGCCACTGTTGGAAAAATATACTACGCTATCACACTAGAAAATAGATTTTAATTAGATAGAACTATTACATCAATAAAAAAATCAATAAAATTATAGTAGGTTTATGTTTACGACTTACAATTGAAGAAATAAAGGTGTCATAAATAATCACGTGTTATGTATTAATAGCGCCATCTTATTTCATTTAAGAGAACTATAACTTTTATTACGATACTAGATGGCGCCACGAATTTAAATTTTTAATAAAAAGTAATAATGAGATTTATTAAACTAATAATAAATGTCTTCATATATACTAGCTGTAAACAATATGCATTGGAATATTTAAAGTATATAGATTTTTGGAGTCAGGAACTTATGTAGATGTTCGCAACATAGAACACCTACTGGTTCCGAAACGCGTAGAGGACAAACATACAGACATTGATTTTTGTTTAAATAGATTAACAAGTAATAAATATCATATAGGTAAAACTGTGAAGTATACAACAAGTAGTAGAATGAAACTATAAATATAAGAATATTTCATAACTATTGACTTATTAAAAAAACAAAAAGAAGAACAATATAAAGGGGAAAATTAAAAACAAGATTGAAATCAAAAACGTATAATTAAATATTAGATAAGGACTAGATCAAATTAATAAATAATACATCGCATTCTCTTTCATATAACAAACACAAACGTAGTTATGCTGTACATCTCCAAGCCTTAACGCTGGCGCTGGGAGAATGGCACTGGGGCACTTAGGCCAAGCGAATGGTGCAGTTAATGCAGGGCGAGTCCAACTTCCTCTCGCCAAATGTTCAACGTGACACATCTGGTTCTGTCATTGCTTCAGAAAGTCTTGCTGTTTCTATCGTATTTATTAGCCTATCTAATCCATATAAGAAACCTTCTTCATGATTGCCTTGCTGCCAGGGCTCTCTGTGTGTCACTTGTATCTCAATTGGCACGCGTCGAGTTTTAGCAAAATCGATAAGCCAAGCACCGACACGTTCATCGTCGTAAATGATGAAAATACTACTGCCAACAATTTCATGTGTTCGAAAGAAATCAGATTTTTCGAATAGACTTCTGATCTCACGGAGACGAGCAGCTATTGCACGACGTGCTCGCTCATCGTTCCCAAGAAAACGAGCGACTGTAGCTGCAAGTTGTTTTGGTTCCCTCACCTTTTGGAGATCTGTGAGTGGTGGTTGGCCAGGGAGTTTCACTGCTTCAATACGAAAGCCTTGTTCGGCCGAAGACGAACATTGTTCACGGAATTGCATGTACCGTAACTTAGTAACTGCACGTGCGGCGTGTTCAGCTTCAGTGGGTGCATTAGGGTCCAGGCGCACCATTTTCTCATAAAGATCTGTCCTGGCACGAGCGTTGCTGACTTCATCTTCTAAGAATGTACGAGTACCCATTTTAATATCCATTACATGTGGGTCACGGAAACCATGAAGAAGATCTTGTAGCTCTATAAAATGTTCGCCGCCATATTCTAGCTCTCTGTAGAAGCGAGGAATAGCAGAGCGCATGTGCGGGCAGGCCGCTAGAGCCTCATATGCGTCGCGCTCAGGGTTATGCGCGGGATGATCGCCAGCTGCCCGTCTCTTCCAAACCGTACCGGGGCCCGCCGGGGCCAGGGATCCTGGGTGTCCAGACAGTTGGAACCATTCCGACGATCGCGATTTAAGCAAAGCATCGGATGCTGGCGCTGAGAGCTCCAATGCATTCTGTAACAAAAGAATATTAATATTAAAAAAAAGAAAAATAATATTATATTACACTATTGTTCAAATTGTTAAAACAAGTTTTAGAGATTAAGAATGTTTACTAAATACAATTTCCTTAAAGAGACAGAATGGTCATTTAATGAGCATTAATTACGTAATTAAGACCTTTTACTTAGTAGAACTTGGTTTAAATAAGTGATTTCTCTCACAGATATTACGAAAATGACTGTGTTACGAAATATAATTTAAACTAACTAACTTTATTTGACACCTTTTTATAACTATATTTATATTTATGTTTTTAAAAACTTTTAAAAAAATTTAATTTTTTTATTTCAAATAATACTTACAATAGCTAAAAACTTGAGCAAATCTGATGGTTGCGATGATGGGGTGGTTGGTGCAGGAACGGCAGGAGTTGACTCTACAGATGAAGTAGTGCGCTTCCAGCGCTTGAATAAAGCTCCTTCGTTCTTACTACGCCAACGATCCTCATCTTTGCCAGCAGCAACCTACGAACAATGGAAAACACAAGTTGAAAACACCATATTTCCACACACTTTATCACTATAGGCTATTATTCACTTCCATATTAGATAAAAAGCACCACACAATGCGATGACGTACCGCTATGATTTTATTTGCGGCATAAAGTAGCCCGCCAGGGCCGAGCCGGCTCAGCACCGACTGACGGGAAACACTGTTCATCTTGCTGGTGACGGTCATGATGTACGAGTGCGTGCGATGGAAGTACTAACACAAGTGAGCGATACTGAGTAACGCGCGAGAAGCGATCGACGTGCGTGACTTGACGTCTATTGCTAGCTTGCGAGTAGTGCCAGCGGGAGGGTCACGCGTGCTTATATAGAGACCTCGGCTTTCTCGTGACGTCGGCGCCGCGCCCGCGCCCTCACCGCTTTCCGTCCTCAGGCCGATACATTAAGTTTTCTTGCTTTGGTTTTTCACTAAACCTAAATTCAACAAATGATTACATTTGTCGCTCGGTGATCAGAACAATAACTCGTGTCCAATCTCATCTACTTTAAAGAGTTATTACAAAATTTTTTGACGCTTTTATTACTATTTAATTTTCGTTAATATTATTAAACAGGTTATTAACCTATTTATGACAATAAGATTTAACTTTTAAAACCTATAATAATTTAGTAGAGATCGTTGAATATTTGTAAAGCAGTTTTACTTATTTCAAATAATGTATTTCTTTTCGAAAAAATAATACTCAAGTGCAATAACTACAAATAAAAAAGAGGTAACACATTTTTTTACGAGTGTAATGTTATAATTTTTTATATATTTTAGAACCATTTATCTTTAGCCTCGTATTATAATAATGTCATAGTAAAATATAATAAAAGTTAAAACAAGAAAAGATCTAATTATCATAAAATTATATTGAACCGAGATGGCCTATTTAGAAAGACACGTGCATCTAAACCGATGATCGCGGGTTCAAGCTCCGGGTAGCACCGTTTTTAATTGCTAAATTTTGTGTTTAAATTCACTTCTTATTCGACGGTGAAGGAAAACATCGCGAGAAAACCTGCATGTGCCAGAAGAAATTCTATTACATGTATATCCATCCACCCGCATTGGAGCAGCGTAGTGGATTAAGTTCTTAACTTTCCTTAATAGGATAGGTTCTTGCCCAGTAGTGGGATATTTACATGCTACGTATATATCTAATATTTACTTACTTAAATTAAATTACATTATTAACAGATAATTCATTTAACATTTACAATTTATTTTGTCGTCATCCGACGTCATTGATATCAAACTCAACAAATCGCGAGCTATCGCGACAAATAAAAACATTGTTATTCAAATCTTGACACCCGTCAAATTATACATATCAGCAAACACGTACTACAACAACATGAGATAGGTCTAATATAACATGCAATACAAAGTATGTGAACAAGTAATTATCATAATTACCTTATCAATAAAAATAAGTGATCATGAATTGCAAATTCTAAATTTGATGTTTCAGTAATTAGAGTATATACTCTATTGAATTATATTAATTCATGAGATATCATCAAATCAAATGAAATTAGGACGAGACGATGTGTTCTGAAAGATCTATGATGTGTATTGTTAACTAGCTGTGCCCGCGACTTCGTTCGCGTGGATTACAGAATGTTTGGCATGTCTCCTGCAAAGCAAGGTTATAATAGTTTGCGGTGCTGCTTAAGAAAGGAGCTTTTTTACTTTGGATTTGGGAGCTTCCTGGTTGTATTTATAAGCAGACACTAACTTAGATACGGTATTCCTCCACGGTTTTCACAATGAATGTTGAAGAAAAGTGTTTTGTGCTAGTCTTTAAAATTTCGACTGTAAAATAGTATGTTCCCGCCGAGGTTCTCCTTATATTATATATTGGGTGACTTTTTTAACTGAGGTTGATAAGCCAAATCCGGAACTGTAAGGAGTCGCGACAAATACTTAATAGAGTCTCGTGTCCGATTTTGAGAAATCTAAACTGCATCATAAGTGGTTTTTGATTTCATGATTCTCCAGGCCAGAAATAGAACCCACTAATTTTGAAAAAAAAAATACATTCTGTATTATTGCACCTCCTAATAGTGTCACCTGTAAGAATCAACTTTTGGAAAGTAATAGAAAGCAACAAATTAAAGGAAAAGATTTATTTTTTTACAAAATAACATTAAATCTATATATGAATTAGAATTTTAATTAAATAAGTGGGTTAAGTCATGGGTCCCGGTAAGTTTAGAAAAAAAAGTCTGCATTACTTCGAACGATTTGTTTATGGGTTGCATCAATATGCTAGTCACCTACTAAAGTAAGGAAGAGTGTGAACAATACAATCGAAAATATACAAAGTGAATAACTCAAACTCAAAGAATGTGAAGTTTGTTTTGGTCCCCTTCACCTACTCCGTTACCTAGGTAGGTTTAGATAATTCTTAAAAGGATGGATCAATTTACTAAAAAAATTACATTTCACTGGACTCGGCTATTGTACTCACACTTGTTTTAACATCCCGTTTTAATTTTAAAATTTCACTTTTAGGTATAATCATTTTTTGAAGAATTACTAAAGATTTAATTAATGTGTGAATTTGATAGAATTTTGAAAATAAACCTTTTCTTTTTGTTGGAGTTAACTGTATACTCCTGAAGTTGATGATCCTTATAACATGTGACAGTATCAGATGGTGCAATAATACAGAATGTTAATTTTCTGCAAAATCAACGTGTTCTTTTCTGGCTAGGAAAACCTTTTTTTTTTTTCAAAAAACTAATTATACAGGTTTTGTTTTTATCCAAATCAGCTCTGTGACTCCTTTAATTATTTTTCGCTTATAGTTTCGGTTGTGGTCTACCATATCCAGTAAAAAATTACCCAGTAAATATAATATTATTTAAAATTATTATATTTATATAATATATATCTTTCCTATTTCAATCAAATATTGTTCACTATTTCATTGGTTTCAATTTTGTTCCTTATTACATTAGCTTTCTGCCAGTGAAAGTTTCGTCAAAATCGGTCCAGCTGTTTCAGATATTAGCCGAAAAAAATTGAGTGACAGAAAGACAGACAAAAATTTTAAGATTGGTAATTTTGTTGTAAGTACCGTGTATACTTTCATATGCATTTATTTAAAATAACAAACGGACACATCAATTATATTTATTTTTATACCTTCCCTTTTTAAATCGGAAATTGTTCACTATTTTATTGGTTTCTACGATATTTTGCGTATTGCGTTTTATATCGCGTAATTCTCTTTTTTACTTATTCATTAAAATAAATATATTAAAAATAGTAGCTAAAGTTAATCCTTATAATATTAGCCATAGGGGCTGTCCATTAATTACGTCATGTTTTGAAGAACTTTTTAGAATTTGTAATATTTCGTGAATTTCTTCTTCCATCTCCTCTCCCTTTCTGGACCTCACGTGATGAATGGACATCCCCTAATTGCTTGTGAAAGTCCCATCAAATTTGATTCAGCTGTGTCAGAGATTAGTCGTAAGAAACAGACTGATAGACAAAAAATTAAAAAATTGATTTTTTGATGCAAGTACTGTATATACTTTCATGCATTTAATGAAAAGCATAAAATACTGTTCGACGTGAACGCTTAAATTGACATAACTTTTTTTTTATGAATCGATTGAAATGAAATAAATACCAAATGTTAAGTGAACCTTACTGCAATATAATCATGAAAACCACATCTAAACCGGATAAGCCGTTTCTAAGATTAGCGGGCGCAAATGCACTGATAAACAGACAAACAGACAAAAATTCTAACAATTATTGTTTTGGGTTCTATTGCGTATGTAAAGGCCGAAATAATTTGTTTTTTTCATATATCTTCTATGTACAGACGGCGACCCGTTAGAATTTTTTTTATATATGTATAGATTAAAAATATCTAAAATAGCAGTAAGCCCTTAGGCTGTCACTCCTTATAACATTTGCTAACTGCAAGTAAAAGTACCATCAAAATCGGTTCAGCCGTTTCAGAGATTAATCGGAACAAACAGATAGACAGACAGACTGACAGACAAAAAATTAAAAAATGTATTTTTTGATGTAAGTACTGTATATACTTTCATGTATTTAGTGATAGGCACAAAAAAATGTTCAATGTAATTCTTTAAATTGACATAACTTTTTTATTTATGGACCGATTGACATGAAACAATGCCTAAATGTTAAGTGAAGCTTACTACAATACATTAGTGAAAACCGCATCTAAATCGGATAAGCCGTTTCTGAGATTAGCGTGCACAAACGCACAGATAAACAGACAAACAGACAAACAGACAAACAGACAAACAGACAAACAGATAAGAATTTTAAAAATCATTGTTTTGGGTTCTATTGCGTTAATAAAGGCCCCCAAGAAGATTTTTTTTCATATATCTTCCATGTACAGACAGCGACCCGCTAGAATTTTATTATTAGTATAGATTAAATGATTTGAAATACTTATATATTCACATAGGCCGCTTTTTGAATATATCAATTTTAAAAATTACGTTACGCCCCTAATAGTGATCATAATCGCGAGTGAATCTATATATTAATATATTAATATATACCTAATTATAATCAAAGAAATATTTTGTATATATATTTTTTTTTATTAATATAGTAATTTACCCTGTTCCTATATAAATGATCATTATAATTGTGAGTTTGGAAAAAGGTAGGCTATTTAAATGTGTGATAAATTTATTGTGATAGAACTATAATTATCTATTACCTTCATTAATAACAATCTCAAAGGTAACCTCAAACTCCAAAATCATGTATATAATCATATATATACTGCTGTTACATCAATAACATAATATATAATATCAATTACATAATACACATCATACCATACGATATAGAACGTGGGATGGGCCGAGTGGGGTCAATTAAAACAACGATTGGATTTGGTTGAAAGTTTCAAGTATTTTTTAATTTATTAGTAAAAAAATTAAAAAAGTAAGTTATGATACTATCATTCGCCTATTTAGTAACTTTATGTGCACAAAAATTACCAAACAGATTTTGATTTGATGAAACTTTACCGTAATAAACTAATATATCAAAATAACATATTTTTATTACCGTATGTTAAAAATCTTACGTATGTACATCATAAAAATATTATGCACATGATATTATGTTAATAATAAAAATAGTGTACGACGCTGGTTTAAGTTACGTATTAAAGAAATTGAAACGGAGCATAAAACTGTGACGTAAGGCGATGTCCTTAGAATAGTATGACGTAAAGGGAAGATACGAGTTCGCTCCGCATCCAAACATGACGCCCGAACTTCTGAGGTTCAGCTTCGCCGCACATATTATGTGACGTAAGCACGTCATACATATTTGGTACACCAGCTTGTATCAAAATAAGAAACATTTAATCAGATGAATAGACTTTTCGGTGATTGTCATGCCGCTGTCTAAAACGTGACTCGTCGTAAATGATTTGTTCGAAGGCTGCGGAATGCAATCGCGTTATACTCGTAAATGTTTATGTTCTCCAGTCTCAAATGTTTACCGAAAGAAACATTATATTTTTATAGTAGCAAAAGTTTTTGCACATAACTTTATTTTTAGTTGCCATGTTATATTTTTCATTTTTTTTTAAATTGAAATCATCCTATAAACGAGATCCAACACAATACTCCTGCTGTAGGTTGACGAAAATGATGCTGCAGCATAATAAAATAAATAAATAATAATAATAATTTATATATGTTATTATATAATTTATTATAATTAATACTTATAATAAATTTCGAATCGATCAAACCAGTTGCTCAGATCCTTTCAACAGCAAAATAGAGCTGATATTTTAACTTCTAAACAGGCCGTTATAAATTATAGCTAAGATCTATCTCGATTACATCAGCTTTCAATTAAAAAAAACTCATCAAAATTGGCCCAATCGTTAAGTAGACAGATGCACACAGACACACAGATACACACGTCGAACTTATTATACCCCTCTTTTTATTTGGTGCTTAAAAATGTCCAGTGACGCCAAAACTATTGATGAAATAATTAATGAAACCCATCACTTATCTTAAAATAAAAGTTATTTCATTTTTTCTTAAACATGCATTCAGAACAAATTTGTATTGATGACCCTGAAAAGTTTAAATTGATTTAACGAGAAATTTAAATAAAAGCATTTAGAGTATATGATTTCTTTTCCAGTATTTAATACAAGGGCTTTTAAATTTGATTTTGAACAATAGACGAACTTGTATCTAATATTGATATATTATGACTCTTGCTCACGGCTTCGCTCTCCTTAATGTAGACTTAGTTATACTGGACGACCGTCTCATAATATGATAAATAGAAATAATACGTAATACGTTGTAACAGTAATCATGGTAAGTTCCTTTTATTGATCGTTAAATTCACACTAACTAATAGGTAAACATAAGTTTAAAGAAGTCACAGATGCTAAAGGCATTTGAAGCCTTCAAATTCACTAAATAAAACTATATTTAAAATACAAGATATTATCTATTATACGCTAATTACTTAGATAGTCTATATAAAGAATATTTATTTTCTCGATGAAACTGCTATGTTGAACCGGCGACGTAATGCCACGATAAAATTACGTAAACATGAAGAAAACTCATAATAAGGAAACTACATATATAAAGTTGTAAAGTGACAGTTATTTGTAGACATTTAAAGTGTAGAAACATAATATTTGAATAAACTGTTAAACGCTCGAAATATACTAGTATATATATAATTATACTAGCTATTGCTATCATGATGTGGGACCGTGATAGCCACTCGAAAAAACGGACTTCCATATGAAGGGTTCTGTATTCTATGTATTTTTTAAATACTTGTAAAAAATCGTGAAAATTTCGACTCTCTTCCTGTTACGGCGGACAGATGGACAACGGAGGTTTAGTAATAAAGTACGGAACACTAAAAGCACTGTTTGACTTCAACGTAATGTTTATTAAACTCGCTCATTATTTTTATTTAAAGACTGTACTGTAAAAACATAATTTTGTATGTTCTACATACAACATTATTTTTCTGATATGTGATTTCCACGACATTTATTGACGACACGCTTACTAGTAGTTTTCTACTTAATATATAACAAAAATCATCTTATCTTCTGAATATCGTTGATCTTTGGAGAAATCTGTAAGCTTAAAATGAAAATTTGTTTTTAAATGTCGAAATATATCGTCATAGTGTCAAAAATATTTTGAGAACAACAGAAATAATATAGACTATATATTATACCACTGCATCGATAATACAAAATATTGTATTGATTAAACTTTATATTATATTCTTAATACCAGCGAAAAAAATGTAAGTTTTGACTTAATTCAGAAAATAAAATGCTTATAATTATCATTAATTGACACCATTCATTTTATTACTCGAAACGGAATTCAAACATGTGTGATGTGATATCATACTTTGCGAACGTTAAGAACATTAAATAAATACAGAGAACTCCTACACAAGCGTCTAACGAGAATGACTTTTATTATTTCATGACCTCAGAATCAGAATACGAGCAGGTAAGAAAAATTATCTTAATAAGATGAAAGATCTCGAAATAAAATATTTTTAGTGTATGTAGAATTATGTGACAATTTTGAAATATTTTATGTCATATTCATTATGAATTTTACCATATCTACTAATAAATAGCAAATCGTAGGCAAATTTTTAATGTTTTTATTTGTGTGATTTATAAATAGAGTTATAAATATTTGTAAAGAATTTAAATTTCTTACGTTTTTCTTTCGTTTTGACTTTGAAAATGTAGTATAAGCGATGATTTGGTTACTTGAACAGGATACGCATCACTTTTGTTAATCTTTGTCTTATATGTGCCAATAAAATCTTAACTATTTTTAGTCCAGTCGTTATGACGGTAAAAATAGTCTGTAAATACACGAAAAGATCTTTGTAAACAATTTCCTTTTATGTTCTACTAAAAATGATAATAATGGAAATGTAATGAGATTTTTTTTATATTTAAAAGTAAGTAAATA
The DNA here is from genome assembly GCA_037950945.1 of Hypolimnas misippus. Lineage (NCBI taxonomy): Eukaryota > Metazoa > Arthropoda > Insecta > Lepidoptera > Nymphalidae > Hypolimnas > Hypolimnas misippus. The sequence goes on from JBBEEQ010000024.1 coordinate 8,999,239, forward strand.
AATGTCAGGTAACCGCGGCAGTCTAGTATCCTTTTTATGAACAACTAAAATAAAAAAAAAGAGTATGTTATTTACTCTATTTAACAGCTAACTCAGGTCACGGCCATCACAAGAAAGATTACATAGTTTCTGAGTGCATATATTTCCTTTGCACAGTGCATTATGCACAGACAGCGCGTGGAATTAATGCACGTCTGAAGGCCAAAATTGCATATCGATTTCACTGCTCTATATAAATTCATGTCCCCATACATTTGATATGTTTATCGAGTTTAATCGGCTAGTAGGTCATATAAAGATGAATGAATGGAATGAAATACGAATAATATATTCTTGATAAGTATATAGCATAACTTAATAAGCAATAACTTTAAAAAACAAACACTAAAACTGTATTAATATTTCTATGAATCCATTGCTCACGAGAATAAGTACTATGAAATACATTAATGAGCCTCAATGGCATATTTCTACCGTTCGTCAGACGATGATCTAAACTAGAACAAAGTGAATGCACGATTCCCTATTCGACAAAAGTGTCGGGGTACAAAAGATACGCAAATGCATTGTCATAAACTCGCCACGTATTTCGTCCCGTACTTTTCCGATGTTTGCAGTCTTGCTGCGGTGGTCGTGTCGTGGTCGGTGTGTTCAAATCAAATATGTTTAGCACCAGCTAATAGATTACGCTCAGTTTGTTCTCGCAATACATATGGGAAGTGATAATGTATTTAATTTCAAAATGTCACAAACATCGAAAAGGCGCCGTTAATATTTAATGACTTTTGCCGTTCTAATTTTTAACTTGCTAATAATTTTGATTATCATAATATGATTTTAATGTTAGTAGCTAACACTGACGTAGGCTACGCCGATTTGCTTAATTTATACTTAGTAAATATTTTTACCGACCACATCTCATGGTCACATTAATATTTATATTAGTTTAACATCGACGATTTTTGAAAATATAATAATGCATCCAGCATTAACAAAGTAAGATAAAAAACAAAAACGAATATAATCGATGAGTATTAGTAATTCTACTATAATTAAATTATTCGATTAATACGTCAATCCGAAACAGATTTTGGGGGATTACGACGTAGTTATTCTCTGTTTGCATGATGGCAAAAGATTAATTTTAGCGTTTTGCCATTAATTTATGTGTGACTGTTAAATTTTATGTGTTTAATTCTTGTTATTTGATTTATAATTTCAAATAATTTATTTAATGTTTTGTTATAAATATTTGTATATGTATGTAATGTTGTGTTTGTTTGTGGTTTCTTTTTGGTAAACTTAATCCCATTAAGTTTCGTAATTAGTTACGGGTATTTAGATACAGATGAAAATCAAAAACTCAGCGGCAGCGTTCGTCCTAAATTAATTTGAACTTTATAAAATCCGAATTAACGGCTAATTTTATTATATAATTATATCTACACTAATATTATAAAGAGAAAAGATTTGATTGATTGTTTGCATTGATTAAGCTCCGAAATTAGCTAATGGATTTGAAAATTATTTCACCATTACAATTCTACATTATCTCTGTTGAACATAGGCTATAGAATATCATCGTGGCATCATACGAGTAGCTCCCTAACGAATTGGCGATTTCGACGCGGTTTTTTTGGTTTGAAAGTTGATGTGATCGGGATAGCTCATGAAGATCTGTTTAGAGGTATGAATGTCATCGGCTCTATTCTATTTGTTGAAAGGATCTATATTTTTTATCAATGATATTTAAATACCATAGTTGCGTAACCTAGCCCTGATGTTGCAGCATTATCTGGAACCGCCAGGATACTTCTCTAGAGAATAGATTGTTGCTTTTTTTTTCCATTTTAAATTTTATACTAATTATATTGTTTCGCTGTAATTTAGGATTATTATTACGATACTTAGACGTTCAAAATTAATAAAGTTAGTTGATTTTAGCGAAAATATAGTTATTCCCCGAATTTTGCGATAAGTGGGACTGAACAGTAATTGCGTAAATCGAATTCGCGTAAAGAGAACTTTACATAAAACAATAATTTAGTACAAAATATGTATGTAGCATATTAGGTAAATGATATTATTATTAATTAATTCCGGGTTCGTGTTACAGTAGCGTAAGTCGAGGTTTTACTGTTTTGAATTATGATCTCATAAATACCTGACGGAGAAATCCACGTCATAATATTCGTAACCGCATAATACGAACGGCCCTTCACAGCGAGAAGGCGTCGTGCTCTCATCCGTTAGAAAATATATCGAAGATAATTACCATCATAATTTCTGTCGAAATGACTAATTATTGATTAAAATAATGTAATGAGAAAATAAAACAGTAGTTTCTATAAATTAAAACTCTACTATCGCATTTATAAGCTAATTTAGTTAACATATAAAACATTCGCTATACGTCAGAGCGATTGTTTTCGGTGACAAATTCGCAATAACATATTTAGTTATTAAGTCGGCGATATTGAATGGGGCTATTGTGAATGTCGAAATTAGCCACATGACGCAGTTCAGTTTGGGTGCGCAGGTGGCCCGTGTTGATACAGCTGCAGAATCCGTACCAACACCGATATTCCTATATAATATATTTAAACATTTCAGTCTCCGATTGTGACTCATTATATAAATATAAGTCGAAATAATATTAAATGACAATATTCAAATATTTGATTTAAGGTGAGTACATAAGTAAATATAAGATTTTTTAACAAAAATCGAAATCTTAGTTACTTATTACACATTGTACCTTACATTTATATTTACATTTTACCTTTTTAGCTTGTCAAAATGTTACCAAAAATTCAAAAAAATAATATTAAGTGAAAAAAGCCTTAAATTATATTAAGATATTTCTTTTATTATAAAAGTCTATATGAGTCACATTGATTATCCTGTTATTCTAATATTATTATAATAACACATCTTATGAATGAAACAACTTTTCCTGTAGTAAAAGGCCAAAACTATAACAAAACGTTTAAATGTTTTATCCTATAAGTCACAACGTGATGAAATACAGCCTGTAAACTTTTCTTAGAAATCGGGCTTACCAATTCAAAAAGATTTTCACGAATGGGTCGGGTAGGAGCTTACTCAATGAAAAAATCAAATGTTCAAATGTAGGTAATGGAATATTAACAATAATGGTCACAATGAGGCAATATGTAAATTTAACAAATAAAGCAGCAACAAAAGGACGAAAATATTAACAATGAACGTTTAGCTGGCAGGAAGCGAGCGTGCAAGAATGCACAGAACCCAAATAAGTGACGAATTGTTCACTAATCTGTGTTGCCTGAATAATATTAGATTAAAATACACTTAAAAGCAAAATACGCATTTTCGTGTACTTGAATGAAATTCACGTTTATTTGGTTAAAAATCAAACTACTGAACCGATCTCGGTGAACATTCTATGGGACCTTAAAAGTATATACTTTAAAAACCTCTGAAACAAAAAGAGTTAGTAAAATCGGTTTAGTCGTTTTCAAGTAATTGGGAAACATATATAAAAAGACCGACAAACTGAAAACATACTTTTTTGGTTGGTTGGTTAAAAAACTGCGACACAAGTGTTAGACATTACAATAACGGTCTAAATAGAAAGAGGCTTCTGTATTTAAAAATGACGGAGAGCAACACTTAAACTTTAAAGAAACATACATTACATTAATTCAGAACTTCTTCCCTTTTTTAAGTTGGTTGAAAAATATCTGATTGTGACATTAACATTATGTGAACGTTAGTACCTATTGGTTACTATGTTATTTGGAGTAATTAATATTAATTATATACGTGTCCTTATTATTTAATACCAATAAAAGTTAAGGTGACCGAATGTTTCAAGGCTAAGGAAGGTCCTAGATTAAGGAAAACCACTAGAGGTTTACACCACCATGGTATTATCATCGCATGATTTGAAATGCACGTGTTGGATTTTCTTATAAATCTTTTTTTGGTATCCTTTAGAACATTTTCCTTTATCGACGGTCGAGAGCGATGTATAATTAATTAATCATTTTATGGTTATTTAAGATTAATGTAAGATGTAAAGGGATGGTAACTCAGTACATTATTCTTAAAAGGCAAAACATTTTTGTTAAGATTATTATTCATATGAAATTTATGTTTTACGAAGGATGCAATAACAATTTTACATAAATAATATTATTAATATGCATAACATAAACATTACAAGATATACATATGGTATTTATTTTACAATGTTTACAAGCGAGATTGATCTCTTATCGCGTTGGAGGATAACCATCACGGCTTGGTTTGTCAGCTCATTCAATTCGGGGTCAAATGTTAATGATATCGGCAAGCGGAAACCCGCACTGGCGAATACAAAATAACAAACCAAGTGTTGTCCAAAGCGGAACTTCAACACCATGGCTTTGGCTTGAGGACATGTCGCACGCACCACAGACAAAGTCAAGGCGCTACAGAACCGTTTTATTTTGCTTCATGCAACACTCTGTACATGTATAAGAAACTCTTACGACGGAACATGTTAACTAGGTAATGTAATAAATATCCTGCATCGTTAATTAACCATCATTAATAATAAAATTATCTTTACCTTTTACGACTTGATAGAAAATTACCTTTTAAAATGTTTCTTGCATAATAATTAACACTTAACATACTAATGGGAATGTAAAGTATTTTTACCACACTAATGAACTAGTCACTATGTAGTAGTATCAATATTAATCATAAAGCCAATCTATAATAACAATTCTATCTATTTAAGAATAAGTAAAATATTGACAGTAAATTAACAATGATTTTAATTAAATCAAACCTACCTTTGTAAATAAAGTCTTAAGGCATGGATCACGTAAAAACAATTAAAATTCTATCGAAACATTAGAAATCCTGAATGAGAAGGAGAGTCTTGTTTACAATCTATCTCAGATTATAAACAAGACACTAAGGGTTCCTCTCCTTCTTCCTTCTCATTCAGGATTTCTACTAATAGATGAAGTTAATAATTACAAAAGGACAATATAAATCACGTGAATGAAGTGATGACAAAGGAAATAAGAGGTTATTTTTTAATGTGCCAAAAACTGGCAAGTCATAATAATAATTAGCATGTAAACTTGAATGGAGCATAAAATATTTAATCAAAATTCAGGATACGTCGCGGAAGAGGAAACAACGGTCATGTTTATCCTATGTGTCCTGCTCATCACCTCCTTCATATATAAAGAGATAGTTTACCTCACAGCTCACTGTGTGATTAATGTGCTACACGATAACAAGAAATTCGTTAAAAATAAATTTTAATGGAACACGTGTAATGGTGAACAATGGAAATTACCATATTTAAACTTTTTTAAAATATTTACTTCCAAACTCATCACTTATATTGAGTTCAACTCACTAGTGCGTATACTTTAATGTACTACATATAAAAAAAACGATTGCTCAAAATTTGGTAATTGGCCACTCATTTCAAACTATATGTTATTTCTTGTCGATTTGCGTTCGCGATGTTCTGGTAAGTTCATCAGGAGGTTTATTATTAGGAACAATCGCTATCGCAAAGCAGTACATTTCGACAGTTAATTTGTTTCGTTTTAGTTTTAAGTACAAAAATCAAAAATCATTTGTTAAAATGTATCGCGTTGCGACGGCGGTAGCTCACTAATAAGCCTTCAGCCTGCAATCATTAATGACCTTAAGATAAGGTCAATCATATTATTTATCATTATATTTATCATCGTCCTAATATAATTAAAGATCCTCGCAACTGTCGTGAGCATTTATACGCAAAGTTCAAACTTTTTTCACCCCCTCATGTTTTATTTTTGCGACTCAAAGAACATCGTCGTTTGAAGAATGCGTCTTCTGTAATATGACTATCTGTCATATTACAGAAGACGCATTCTTCAAACTTATAAAAAAAACTTATTGATAAAATGTTATACGTTACATTTGACAGCTGAAATAGGTTTTAGACATCTTTTAAACGCATATTAATCTATATCTAAAGCATGTTTAACTCATAACTGTCTTTAGACGCGGATTTGTAGTATGGATTTTTTTAAACACGCGTTTAACGTCTGTTTAAATATTTTGTAGTAAAGCAGTATATGTCTATGTTTTTCTTCAAGGGCCTATCTCTATAACAATGTTTAACAAAATTGATTTCAGCGGTTCATGCGTGAAAACAGTCTATAGAGACGGGCAGAATTACTTTTGCATTTATAATAATAATATAGTACGGATTTTAAAAGGTGCGATTACCTTTAGTATTGTCCCCTTTTTACTTTAAAACGTATTAGGGTAAATACGTGTTATAGGTATTTCATTTGTTATTTAGCCGGCGCTGACTGATATTCAATTATATTTAAAACTATTCCAAATACGAATTAATATACATTAATGAAATCATTCACACTATTTTCCTGTTTTACTCTAGTAGTATGTACATATATACTAGTATTTACGTGGCGGTTAATAATAACAATCGTGGCGATTGCGAATTTAAATTTAAAGAAATGAATATCTAAAACTGGATTTTTATTATATCTTATAACAAATTAAAAATGGTATTTCTAAATACACTTTTCAGTAGCATCCAAATTAAACGCAACGGAAATGTACTTTTTCAACGCAATAATAAAAAATAATTTATATCCATAGATGGATGAAATTAATAAAAGACTTAGACAGACCAATACACACTAAACGCGGCGCGGTATTGCGAGATATCCTAAGTAGTCTAGACGGTCGCTCGGTCTGATCTGGTCGGTGTAGTTTAGTCAGTCTGATCTCGAAAATACGGTCGCTAATCGCGCTACGCGTAGATTGTATTTCTCTATCCGTCAGAAAATTAATATTAATCAGAAATTCAAACAGCAAACATATATTTGAATTTGTAATTTCCTTAACAACACAGTCCTTTAATTAAATCTTAACTTACGCGATTTATAAGAAACGAAGATGCTTTTTTTATTTTAGAGTCTTAAGTTTAGACGTTCAAATGTCCTCTACAATTAAAGTATACATTAACTTTGATATCAATAAATAATTCATATAAGGATTAAATTTTTTGTAACTTTATTTTAATGATATATTTAAGTTGGACTTGTTACTGATCTTAAGATACATAATATCTCGACGTCATTATGCGTTGTAAACAATAGCGATATATATAACAAGTATAATGATTCATATTAATACGTTTGATATTCAATGTACAAGTCATTCTTAATGACAGTACGTAACAGGTAAACTTGTTAGTCAATACAACAGGAATGTAGAATTTACTATAACATTAAAGAACGACTGCACTCGTAGATTTCTCTAAATAATTTAATAGCGATGGAACTTGCTTTGGCGGCATAGTATCGTGAATATAAAATAAAAGATCTCTTTAATTTCAGGAAATAAAGAAAAAGAACAATCACAAATATATTCAACTGGTTTCAAAAATTAACAGATTCTCAATTCGTAGCGTTTTTTTTAATGTATGTTACCATTCAATTTTTTTTATTTGAAAAGTCATACATTCAGATTGTTTCCATAAAATCTTATTAAGTTTTGTCACAATCAGTTAAGTAATATGGTTTTAAAAACCAAAATAACTGGAATAAGTATGTCACCGTAGTAAACGAAATTGCGTATTGTGCTTTTGACGTTGGTTGCTTTTATTATTACAATTAAAGTCGCTAGTATAACTCGTTCTGAAGTGGATACGTGTCTATATAGTGCTTTCTTTGTCTTTGTACGATTGCTCGTTACGAAATAGAGCGCATCTCCGCAAGGCTATAAAGTGCGTCACTTTTCAATAATTCAAAACTTGTTTCGACATTTTCAGACTTAAATTTATTGACTGGGCTCATACACAGGTTATAAATATTTATTTGTTTTTTGTCCCTAAAGCCTTTTCCATAACGTCAATCTACTTTTACCGCTTCTTTACAGTTTTCTATACGAAAATTTTCTAGAACACATCTATACTAATGCTAAAAAAGGTAAAATTGTTTGTAAGTTTATTTATAGAGGATAATCTCTGAAACTACAGATCCGATTTGAAAAAGTATTTTCGCATTGGACATCACGTTTATTGAGGAAGGAATTCTAAATTACATCACGCTACGACTCATAGGAGCGGAGCGGTAACCATTAATACGAGTTAAAACCGCAAAAGGTAGCTAGTTGTAGTACACTATTGTGAAAAGTTTATTTATTAATCACTCAGCTTTACGTATCCATTTCTTAATTTTTTAGTTTATTAAATAAATACTTACATTGCCTCATGTTTTTATCTAAATGTATATCCTTATCGATATTATAAATGTGAGGTAATTTCCGTCCATTGGTTCATTAGTTTATTTGTACGCCTAAACCGTTAAACTTATACAACAAAATATAGATATATAGCTAGGATAGATTGGGCCTTAGTGAAAGGCATAGTGTATTTTTAGTAGCTAAGATAAAATTAAAAAAGTGTGAAATCAGAGATTAAAGTGTGCATGGAAAAGCTATTATTTCTCAGAGAAATAGACTATTCAAAATAATTTCAGTAGTATAATCGTATATCCTCCTTGTCTTTTGTAATTGTTTGTATCACTATATAGAATATATATGTTGTAGGTAACAAATAACTTATTTTTAGCATAATATGTATAAATAAAGGCCAATACGGTATAAATTTAGCATCGACATGTGAAATTTAACTCGTAATTTTATTATATATTTAGAAGTTATGTTTCCCGAGCTCTTTGTTTAAAAAAAGTTATTCTAGCTCAAACTTATTCATACAATAATATTTTATTTTTAAAAGCATTAAAAATTATTATTTATATATCGCACGTAAATATTTATTTAAAATATATATTTATTTCTAAATAATATAATATTACAAGAGAAAAAATCAAGATAAATAAATTGTTTTATTAATTGCATTGTGTGTAAAATCCCTTACGTTTTTGGAATGTGACATTTCGTAACATATTTTTTTTGTTGTTGTTCTTCAAAATCATAGGAAATTCAATTGATCGGTAAAACCGCTCTGGTGTATAGTTAATGTTATTTTGATTGTGTAATAGGTACACTTGTCGCGTCCTTCAAATGTGATTGCACAACCCATGGGTGCCGCTGACATGCTTAATACCTACGGCTCTTCTACACATGTTAACCAGATTCTTGTATTTCAACTTTTTTGTTGTCAACGGACAATAGAATATCTAATGTAAAATAATTTGCGATACCGTTGTATATCATTCGATCACTAGCTACGATACCACAATTTAAAACATTTACACTGGAATGATGATCGCATATGCGTAGAATAAATTTTATTATTTGATATTACAGATTAAAAATTACGAGTGACAAATGAAACTCAATGAAGCAGCCCAATATCTAAGCATACTTACTCAAGGACCATATAAATCATTGACCTATTTAGTAATTGAGTAAATTAGGTTAGTCAGTTTAATAAAGGGTGCTGTGATTCAATAAATAAAAACATTTTTTTTTCTGTAGGTATAATAAAATTTTTCGTAGGATGGTTGTACATAATTGTTTAAGTCTTTGGTTTAATATGTGTTAAAAAAAATTATTAAAACGTTACGACAATAGAAATCACGATAATAATAGTCTACATACGTTAATCTCTCAGGTACGTCTGAGAAAAACCAACAGACGCGTCAGATACAGAAGTGAATTTCAATTGATAACTTATCGCCAGTGCAGTACGTCATGAATAAATATACTTATCGTGATTGTAATCAAACCTTATCATACAGATCGTGACTTTATATCTTATTAACTAATGCTTTAACTTAACTGATCAGCATCAGGCACTTTTGTCTACAAAAGATTATAACCATCACATAATAAAATCATTGTTCGAAAGAATTTTAGTACGCGCTACTTTTAATCCTTCGTTCAGTATTCATAAAACAACTTCACAAATAAGAAGTAAGTTTATAAAATCGGTATAAAAGTTACCTCAGCAGATTCACAAGTAAACAATTAAAAGTTATTTTCACAACATAATAAATAATATAATTTTTGTGAGTCATGATATCGAGTTCCTGTAGTTGTAACGTGGTATTGATTTAAAAGGCATATTTTTTGATAAATTATGACATACGTACAAAAATTACCAAAAATATTGATTTCCAAACTTTAAATCACTCGTATAATTCATAGTACGGTAGAAACTACTGAAAATGTATAATGTAATAATATAATATGCTAAACTTTATTAAATAACCTTGTATTGTTGCATTTAGATAACGTCATGATAAAACCCGGGAAGCATCAGTAATATGATTTCCGGGATACTCATTACTCTATCATTTAAAATAAGCGACTTAGACTAAGTAAATTTAGTTTTATTATTATTATGCGTACACGTTTATTTTTTATTTTAGGTTCTTAGCAAAATGGCGGCAGTGTGACACTCATCTGATTTCATAACTTTAAGACCCTTCGTCACTCTTTCGACACATACCTTACAAGGAGTGTCATGAGATTTCGAATTGGTTAGTTTTTTATTTGTCAGTGTTTACATTTATATGTGTAATATGTAATATACGCATAATCGTACAATTTATCTGAATATTAAAGAGGACTTACGTATAAATAATAATTTCAAAAATTTTATTCATACATATTTAAGTAAAGTTAAATTTTACTATGTTTTTAAGATAACCATTAAAGTCATTAATCGTTATTAAGTACATTCACGTCAAATGCTTTATAAAGATCGATACATGTAGTCAAAACATTTGAAGTAAGTACTGCACACGGCCTCCACATAACAATATTCGTACTTTATTCCCCTGTATTTTTCTTTAGTATGAAATAAAACCAAGTCTGTGTAGATAATCAAAAACGTACGTCATTGTATTGCATTATAACGATATAAAAATTGTTGTTACCTGAACCGCAACTTAAAAACAAGTTTAAAATTTTATCTTTATTACAATTTAACATGTAAATCGGATAAAAAATAATAAAGTGATTGAACACAATTAGTATATAAATAAAAATAATCAAAATGGTAATGAATTGACGTCAGTTCGTTTTATATTTAGTATCAGAGGTTATCTCACACTTTAATTCGTATATAGAGAATGAAACTGGTCTATTTAAGTCGATTAAGTTATATCACTATGCGCCAAATAATCACGCGATGTTTTATTACATAAACAGAAGAGTTCTTTAACATTTTCAGATGATGAAATTTATTATTTTCGTTGTAGCATAATCCTAGATAGCTTTTCAGGTTATAAACGTATTCAAAACGACGTTGCCTGGTAACTAACTAGCGGTTGAGTATGACAGGTGAGGTATCTTTAGGCAAATAAGTTAATTAACCAACTTGTCAAAGTAGGTATAGATTTTTGACATTAAATAGTATAAAAATATCATATTAGTAATTGTTAAATATATTTGTTTAAAAATGTATTTTATAAAAAAATAAGTTATAATAAATTTTTTGGCATAAAAAACAGGTTTCGACATATTGTTATATCTTAAATGTCTCATTATTCTACATATATTTTGATAATATATATTTAAAAAAAATGTGTTACCGATGAATATTTAATTAAAACTGGCAAAGTGTGAGTCGGATCACGCAGAGTGTAAAATTCCGTCGGTGTCAGTCAAAAATTCGGATTTCTATAATAAGGCTTAAAATCTTTTATCATGCATACATTATATAAGAGCCTAGCTGTAGCCTAATGAATACAGCTCGTAAACAGGCAGGCTCGACCGAGCCGGGACCTCTCACAGTAGATCGGCATGATAGAGCTCATGTAGCTGCATTTCAAGAGAGCTGGAAGATTAACCCCCTCCACCCAATTCCTTACCTTTTTTCCTGTTCCCTTTTACCCCTTATTTCTTTAGCTGGCATGGCATTTGGTTCCTCTGGGTTGTAAATGTCCATGGGCGGCATAGAATTATGCGCGTTACTCTATTAGTAATAATGGTTTAAGGTAGTGAGTACCATTTCTATTTTGACCGCGCGACTTCTACTACTAGGTGCTACGGTATTGATTGTACACGAGCGCTACATTAACTAGGCGCAGAGAGTAGGGAGAGTAGTTAAAAATTTTTACCCATTTCCAACTTGACAAGCTTCTCAATAGACATGTTGGCCCAGAGATATATCACCTGTCACAGTGTCATACCGAGTCTGTTTGCTGAGCTACGTCGTTCAACTGAGTCCAAAATTCATGAGCCTATAAATATAGTTTCATTGCAACATCGACAAACAGATAGATATAATACGGCATCAGTCAGCGCTAATACTCTTTGACTACGAAACTCTAAAAAACGTTTTATATGTTAAGAGTTTAAACTTGTAATATTAAATAAGATTCTTTTATTATATTATATTAATTTCTGTTTCTACATACATGTAGATAAGGAGTACTAACAATAAGATTTACATTTGTTTTGAAATACCTATTATAAATTAATTCAAAGATAATAATTACGACAGCTTTATCATTTATTTATTTAAAGAGGAGATAATTTAAAAAGGTTCTTATTAAATTATATTTATTTTTACAAGGACATATATCAAAGAAAGGGGAGAATCCGCACAATCTTTTTAAAATTTACTTCTGAATCTTTCCGGCAGGCACTACTCGTTAAGAAACTATTTTTATCAAAGATGCCTAATTTAAAGGTATATTATAATTTCCTTCAATAATAACATTAAACAGATGAACGGCGTTAGGTATTAAACTTTTTAAACATGATAAAAAATTTATCTACCAGTTAGAGTTTAACTAGTAAATACATTAAAGAGGAAATATTAAAATACTTCATCTTAATGTTCGAAAGAGCACAATATTAATGTACTTCTTCGTCACAAGTGAAAATAGCGACACGATACCCTACTTTCTAAAAGATAAGAACACGAGGAGTCGAAAGTTGCAGGATTGAGCCAGGAGGCGTGACCGGTAATCGTTAGTGACTCTCACACAGTTGTTATCGCTTCGTCTTCTTCTTGTACTCATAGATACTTTTTAATATGATATCAATGTGGCGTTTTTAATACATCATATCTCTATTACTAGTATTTTATGTATTACTATAACTGGTCTTATCGCGATAACTAATGGTATACATTTTACTGCCCGACGTTTCGACGAAGTTGCATTCATCGTGGTCACGAGCTGACTAAATCGCGTTAAGTTTAAATATATAATCTATTACTAGAAATCAAAATTTACTTTAAAAATTGAAAACATAAGGCGATAATTACACTTAAAATTTAAAATGATGTCAGATTATGTTATTTTATGACTTACATAAGTTATTTCTTACATAAGAATTTACCGCTAGTGTAATATTTTTGACATTCACAGCTTTGGTTATTACTTACGACGTATATGTTCCAGAGTTGTTTTATATAGTTCTCGAGACTAAAACTTACATACATATGTACTATAGTTCTCGCCTAATAAATGTTTCCCGTATTATTGGTTTTCAATACACAAATATACTTGGAATACATCGTGTTACTACAAAATTTAGAAGTTAAAGAAGACTAAGGAAAGCGAATAAAACATTCCATCAATGTCGGTCAATAAAATCGTCTATACCTGTATATAAAAATTAATGCCGTGCGTTATTCTCACTTAAACAATGTTGATGAATATAGCTCGATCGATTTAGTTTTATTTGTTTTTTTTTTTTGACTGAACACTGGAGTCCTTTACAAAAAATAAATAAAGATAAAAAAAAACCCAAGGGAACCGTAAAAAATAATTGGGTGATACCAAATTTTGGTGATACGATATATACAATGTTTACCGAGATATAGATATCTTTCAAAAATACTAGCATAATAAATTTGCTATAGGTAATAGCTAAAATAAGATAAAATAGCCTAAACAACTCAATTTAAAGAGACGCTACATTCAAGCTAACCTATTGAATACTTACGAGGAAGAAGAACTAGATACTTTCTATGCACCGGTGCCGAAAACGTAAACCGCTTCTATGTACAGTGATATAATTAATGTCTTTGTAGTTTATTATTATTAAATAAAAGCTACATTTTACTGAAGTCAAAAAAAATATGAGTGAACAATAGTTCGGAAAATATAAACTTGATGTGAAAATATGTAATATATAATTATAAAGTATCTACAAAATAATAATAATAATAATACCTACGTCACAAATAAAAAGTACAAAGCATTATATATTATTCGTTGAATCTTAATATAATCTCTTAATATGTTTTGACAAAACATTAAATTATGATTGTTTTAAGAAAAGTATTATTTACATATAATAATATTATTTCCCGAAAATTCATTTAAATTAGCGTTTGAAATTATTGAATCACTAATTTCAAATCGTGAAATGTATGCACGGATCACCTAACAGCTACATACAGAGTGATTCATTTGGATGAGACAGGTAGAAATCGGAAACTATGAAACTACTGAAATTTGCTGAACCATGTGACCGACTTTAAAGTAAAGAAAAACTTCATTGAAAGATTTGCGGTAATACTATGAATCAAAATTGGTATTTAAAAAAAAGATGTTCCTTTTTTAATTTTTGTTGCATATATAAATATATTAGTATAAAATGTATTAGTTCAGGTCTAGAGAAACAATTATTATTATCGAACTCCATAATGTAAATTAAAAGAAAACACTTTAACATTGTTTACAATGATAGCCATTTTCACGATAATGACATGACTAATAAGTTTTGAATTTTTATGTGACTTGTAATTATTTAAAAACGTTTTAACTATTTTATTATGTGTATGTGTAATAGTACACTATTGTGATCCATCCTGTTGAAAATACAAGATTTCAATATTAAATAATTACCGAGAACACTAGATTGTTAGTGAAAGTGGCTATCATTTCAAACATTTGTTAAAATAAATATTATAAATTTAACATTTTCTTTCATTAGCAGATGGAATGGGGTTATATAAAAATATTTATATTTCACGATCTAAATTATTCATATATGCAACAAAAATTAACAACATAAGTAAAGTTTTTTTAAAGAAGGTACATGGTTCGGTTCTCGAGCCGCGTAGAGTTTTTTTTAATGCAGTTTTTCTTAACTTCATAATCGGTCACAGTGTTTCTTTCAACAAATTTCTCCAACTCTTAGTTATAGAGTTCTTCCTAGTGACCCATCCGAATGAATCATTATAGTATATACTAGCTGTCTCTTGTGGTTTCTCCTATGAATCGTAGCGTGATGTAATATAGCCTATAGTCTTCCTCAATAATTAACTATCACAAAAGGATTTTTTAATTCGAGCCGGTAGTTCCTGAGATTAGCGCGTTCAAACAAACAAACAAACTCTTCAGTTTTATAATATTTGTATAGATTTTTTAAAACTGATCTTCATTACACTAACAAAAACAAACAAATATGCAATTAAATTTTAAAATTCACTTTTTAATTAAAAAAATTCAAAATTACAGTCATAAAGACAAAACTAAAATTTTAAAATACTATTTTTGTAACTAATAATAATGACTAACCAAATTAACGTTAAAATGCTAATGATTTCATCTTGAATACTCACAATTAGACAATGACACAAACCATCACAGCTGTGCAAGCATGCTTAATGGGTTCAACTAAATATATATATATATATATATATATATATATATATATATATATATATATATATATATATATATATATATATATATATATTTGTTGTGTAAATGTATGAATGTTCCCTATTCATTCCATAAGGGCTACGTCTATTTTGATAAAATTGTTGGACAATCTTCAGATTAATCAACGGGTAATCATGTAAAGATTCCTTTTTTTTTGGTTATAGGAAAGTGGATCACAAGTAATTACTATTAATTATAATTTAATTTTCTTATTTATTAATTATGTAATTAATTAGACTGCAATAAATCTCATAACACATAAACATATAATCATTTATATAACTAGACTATCGTATGGTGTGCCAATATACTATCGCGCTATGTCGCAAAGATCTCTGTGTTATTTTATTTCTAATTTTTCTATATAATCTATAAAAAATATGGTGTATACGATTTGCTTATTAACGAGATTTTTGATCAGTTGCTAATATATAACTTGTAAATATGCAAGAAATGATTCCATAATCTGTTTTAATATAAGGTCATCCTGAGCTTCTGAGGCGTCAGTCCGCCGACGCTTATAACCTTGATCGGTGTGCGCCACAGTGGACTGTTTGAGCCGTTTCATTTGCAAAGAAGGCCTTATATGTATCGAAATAAGAATTAAAGCTTTGTTTAATCGCAGCCTACGTAAAGCGAAGCCATGTGGTAAACCTCCTTGATAGCATCCTGCTCTTTGAGTTTTTAAACTTATATTTAAAACAACTTTTTCACTTAATTTGTAATTTATATTCAGAAAATGTATCTGCAATTAACGAATTAATGAAATAACAATCAATATGATTTATTTAATGAGAATAAAAGAAAGTTTACTCATGTTACTTCTGATGTTTTTGTTTATCAGCTACGAAGAAGTAATTTGAATAAAACATTTTTATGAAATCTCAAATCTATAAAATTTATTTATTCTTAACAGAGTTAAAATATATGTATATAATTGTTTCTTGATAATTCGTTTGTTATTACATTTATATAAACAAACTCTATCGTTGTGAAATATTAGAAAAAATTATCATAATGTAATTAATTATAATAATGATTTTTTTTTATAAATATTAATTATATATATATATATTACAACCAAAACAATTATAAGATACAAAATTGAAAACATTATGTTAATACTAAATTATAAAGCACTAAGCTAATCAAATAACATGGGAGAAGTACTTAAATATACTGCAAGCGAGGTTTATTTGAATGGATTCAACCTAAATTACTTATGAATACGAGGTTACTGAACTACCGATGAAATTCCATTAAATCAGGCACGTTCTGACTCCTAATGTATAAGCGATGCAACTTATAATAGGCAACAACATTTCCGCTTACTTTTTCCTGGGAGAATCGCTTTAAGTCGATCAACTTCTGATATTGACGGAGCGCTCGCATGTACAGGCGGACGGGGAGGTCGGTCGGCAAGGAGACCGACTCCGCGCCCCGGGACTTCACGCCCGCACCACTCATTGTCAACACGCACACAAACACTTTTTATCCATAAGTATGTACATCCAGTAGCGCTAACATGAATACTTAGCGCGATTTGCGCGTCCGAAGTGAACGTAGGTTCCACGCAACACTGACGTACCGAACGCCCCGCGCATGCGTACCTACCCGATGTGTCGCGTTTGCAAAAAGAAACTATACAACTATTTACCCACGCTCGAGTGACTTTCCCTGCCCGCCCGCCAGGCCACCGACCTGACCTGCTTTTACTATAAATAAATATTGTAATGGAATACTATATACTATATATAATACGCTCATGCGTTCGTCATAATCGTCATTCATTACTTCGATAATGGCTTAGTTCATAATTTTTTACCATCATCTCGAAAAACTTTCATTTGTTGCTTACGACAAATTAGTTTTATTAAAAACTAACCAACCCAGCTGACTACGTATAGCCTTCTTTAAATTTATTGTTCCATACAAAACGTATAAGAAATTTATTAATTAACATATTCACGAAAAAAAAGGTTTTATTTCGTAAATATTTTCGATGTTTTAAAAGTTAATCAGCTAATAAATAGGACGTAGACAAATCCAATAAATCAATTATCATAAAAATCGGTGCAGTCCTTCTTATGTTTTAAATGGTATTACTAACGCGACTTTGCTTTATTTATATAGATATATTATTAAAGTATACTACTACATAAGACTCGCAGTACAATAAATGGCTTTACTATTTTTACCTTTACGATAAATATTAAAAAAAAAAACAACGTATAAAATGTTTGAATATGTAAAATTGTACACCAGAAAAATAAGATACTAATGCAGATACACGTTATATTTACTTTTGTTAAAACCAATGCTCGTATATATTGTCAAATTTAATACAGAATCATTTCGTATAGTCGTATACCATGTTCTACAAGGTAGGAAAACTTCTAGAAATATACGTCACAACGCTGCATGCTTTGATATAGAACTGGTTTTGGCTTTTATGAGCTAAAATCTGATTTAAAATATCTCTTAGGTATTTATAAATTAAGTAAGGACACGCAATATAAAATTAAAAAGTTTTTTACATATGCAGGTTCGACTGATATGTGCAATTTATATAGTGCAAGTAGAAAAAAAAAGAAACGTGTATCTGAATGGCGTGATCATTTATCAACAAATATGCTACTCCAAAAACAATCACTTGAATTAAATAAAATGGTTAAGTACTATATATACAGGACAAAATAGTTAAAATTCTGTTTTTAAACTGCATTGAGTTTAGGCACTAAATCTATAACAATGTGAATGGCGGCGAACCTCTCATAATATTGAGTGATAAACATTAAAACAGTTTCAAGAACGTAGTTTGAAATTACTAATACCTGACTCTGAGACAAAATACACTTTTATAAAATTCATAAAATTTGTTTACTTACAGTTACACATAGATCCTTTGTCAACATAACCTCTAATGCATTCGCCGCTAACGTCGTATGAAGTTTTAAAGTAAACGACCCAATTACTTCGAATTTTTTCACAAATATAAATTACTTGTAGATTTTAAGAAAATATAATCATATTTTCAAATATTTCTAGAAACAACGAACACCTAAATGTAATGTCTATAACCCGTTTATCCCTCCCCCGCTAGTCCGAGGCGTCCTGCGTACTATGGCGGTAATTCTTATTATAGAGATACGACCGCTCCGTGGGTGAGACTTGCCAGCCATACGTACTACGCAAAATCAATCTGTGTCCCCTACACAAAAAGTGTTAATGTCGCGTGTACTGCACAGTGCACATGTGATGCATGCCGGCTCTTTTTGATGCATTCCAATTTCTATCGGTCAAATTTCCATGGAGAGAGTTTGGATGTTGGATATGAGTTTCATTTTTGAAACGCTTTATCTAATCTTGCTATGGTTAACATAATGACTGTTTACTGGTAGGTCATGGATGATGACGCCACAGGTTTAATGGCCAGTACGGGAAAGTGACAAACGGGTCATTAAGATAAGTATTCAAAGAGGAAATGAAAGTGCAAGTACACAAATACTTAATCTCAATTACTCGTTAGTTTAATGTGAAAAATCATTTAATATTTAAACGGATACCAACAAAAATAAAGTATAGTTTTAAAAAATTCTCGATAGTTTTTATTCGATAAAGTTAAGAAGGCAAATAACGTTGCACTTGAATATTGTTTTGTTGTGGAGAATTTATAATTAACTAGAGATCCGCCCAGGCTTCACCCCGTGTGAAGCCTAGCGTGAAGCGTGTTCAATGTGGTTTTTAACATTACAACAAAATGGGGTTGATATCTAAAGATACATTATTAGTGCACCTCCATACCATCTATAGAGCACACATTAATGAAATCTTTTGCTTCAAAAACATAGGAATTTCATACAAACTATCAAATCCCGTCTTACCGCCTTAGGCGTGGCGTTTTGAAATATCCTTTTTTAGCGGAATTCTACCCCTATAAGGAACTTACCTGCCAAATTTTAAGATTGTATGTGTTGTAGTTTCTGAGATTTCGTGAATTTATCACGAGTGCTATTTCGCATTTACATATATGGATAGATAACCACTGTTTAGAAAGTAAAATTATCTTTGCTTAATAAATATAGAAAATAATAATAGCTTAAAATAATCTGGCAGCAACACTAATCTGAAAATCGAAAGTAATTTGACGTAAATGTGACAAGAAATACGTAAACTGATTAAAAAAACACTTCTGAAATATTAAATTTATTTTTATAACTCTGTTTACGACAAACTTAAATAGATATTTTTTACGTTATGTAATTAATAAATACAATAGATTTAGACCATACATTTTTACAGAGTTATATGTATAAAGGTACAGAATAAACAGAATTCCAGATCAATAAACTTGTACCAGTATTAGAGGAAGTAAAGTATTTGAAGGACATTAAAATTGTCGACTTTGATTAGATATTATATTATTGCTTCGACTCATGACTTCGATATTTAAAACCTTTCTTTGAAAAAAAAACACTTATATTTATATAATCGCTTTAGTGTTTGATATGGTTGACATGTAAGTAAGATACAGTATTCGAAAATATGTTTGAAAATTCGTTACACTTTACGTACGTGATAAATGGATGCTAATAAGCAATAATGTGTCAATCCACAAAAAGAATTCGGAGGTATATATCCTGATAATTGTTTATGTATTTGACATTATTCAAACATTTTTAAATTTATTTCAACTAAATAAGTACGAAAAGAAGTTGTTCAAATTAATTTCGAATATTTAAGTGTGCTCAATATGCAGTAATTTAATATATTCGTGAAACTTATTATTAGATAAAAAAAATTATTATACCAATCTGATTTTAATTCATTTTACATTTTAACAAAATAGAAAAGAGAAGATATACGTCTTCAAGCAAATTTGTTAAGAATTGGCTTGACATGTTTAGACGTCATTGTCTCAAAATAAAGTTCTTGTAGTTTGACACAGTATTGCTTATGAGCGTCCAAATGTAGATGAGATCCTGACTAAACATAGGTACTGCTATAGATGTTCGCATCAGGTAAAAAAATTACTACATCGAAATGTCCCTTACGTGGTAAACAAATGAAATGCGTAATACTTAGATGTCAACGAATGAAACACTTTCGAATTGCGAATGAGTTTTTGGTAATTAGTCTACCTACCCCTAAAGTCAACTATCACCGATCCTCCCTAAACGAACCTGGCAGAATTTACAGTATTAGTGCTTGGTTATATTTTTAAGCTGCTATTCATTCTAACCAGCCTACTTACTATAAAGGTAAATTAAAAACTTACCTACAATTAAGTCGTGTCTAAATCTGTAACAATTAAAAACAACTACTATGCTAGGTGTGGGAACCAATAGTAAATATTTGATTCTTAGTCTTTTGACACCCACTTGCAAAAATGCAGAAAATAATCATAGACTAATATCACAATATGGGGGCATTAATACTATGACTGACGTATTACATTTCAAAAATCACCATTGAAAATAATTTATCGTCGATTAAAAAAATCATACAGCCTAAGCATATAGCCTTACATTTCATGAACAGGATAAAGAGACAATGTGCGGCATAAATAACTTTTTATTACAGGCTCGGACAATACAAGTATGCTGTGTGGATGAACTGTGTGCGGCAGTTGCGTACTTACTGGCACTCGTACGGAGCGACCCTGTAGGTGCTTACGTCAATAGCTCGTGATCCTTCTTTGAGATAAGCACGGTCACTATCAAATTATTTGAAGCTATACGTCGTCGATACATTGTTCGCTAAACTAATTTCGTTGTTTAATAACATGGTTGCGTGACCTTGACCTGATACGTTATTGGATTTTATTTATAAACTATGAGTAAAATTTATAGATTAAATTGATAAACACATTTAATATATATATTTAGCTGGATTCACGGATAAAGCCCGCTAAATGTTTGAATATTATACAAAATATACACAATAAAAAAGGTATTTAAATTTTTTTATAAACAACAATTAATAAATTAACTAATCAGTCTAGGCATAGCTCAAAACACAGAACGTTTGAGTTTTACACACAGATAGGTATTATACCTAGTGTCCACTAAGCACGGATTTACGATAATTTAATTCCTAAAGTCCTTATCTATATATTAACACGTAAATCAAAAACTATGTACCCCTTTTTAGGGTTCCGTAGTAAAAAACGGAACCCTTATAGTTTCGCCATGTCCGTCCGTCTGTCTGTCTGTCTGTCTGTCTGTCTGTCCGCGGCTTTGCTCCGAAACCCTTAATACCAGAAAGCTGTAATTCGGTATGAGTATACATATAAATTATGCCGAGAAAGTCGTACAATAAAATCTTAAAAATATTTTTTTTTCAGGGTGTCTTCCCTATGTGTTAAGAGAGACCAAAAATTTTTTTTCTCATTTATCCCATGTTGTGGGGTATCGTTAGATAGGTCTTTTAAAAATGTTATAGGTGTGGGAAAACCATTTTTCCGAACGACGAACTGTTTCCGAAATATTAAGCTTTGAAGTGTCAATTTTTCTTAGAGTCAAGTGTCCCCCCCCTCTACCCACTAAACTGCTGCGTCTAAAAATATAAAAAAATTCACGATAGCAGTAGATATAATGAATTTACAAGGAAAATTATCACGGCTATGTTGGTTCTTATGGTTATCGAGTTATAGATGATCTAAGTAAAAATAAATATTTCACTTTTTTTGTCGCGAGTGATTCTGAATCGCGCTTATGAAGTTTTCAACCAAATCTCCATAGATTTCATAGGCGCTAATCAGGAAGGAAAATTATCGGCGCTAAGTATATTTTACAAGTGTTAGAATAATAAATAATCGACGAACATTTAATGTTCAAAATCGTTAGTATAATTCACATTCAAACATTTTTATTAAAATAGGTACTCGAAGATTGCTTGACCGATCTTGACAATTCTGACAACTACGGAACCCTACATTGTGCGTGGCCCGACACGCACTTGGCTGATTTATTAAATTTAAATTTTGCGAGCGCAGGAGTATGAAATATCGCACACTTATTTTTTTTATAGAGAAGGAGTGTAGAATGCTAATATTTTTTTAATTATGCATAAAAATTATATACCATGTACACATGCGCTATACATATACTCTCGTGGTCAATCTTGATGTTGGTTAAAAATTTAATAAAGAACATTCGAATTTCAACCGCTAGGTAATAACTAGTAATGACTAGTTGAAAAAATTTTACATATTTTAATAGCTCGTATAAGCCCCACATATAAATAGTATTAGTATAGTAATATAATAGCATTTCGAATTAATCATACAATAAACAAAAATATTTATATAAAGCAGATACAACCGGTTCTCTATCAATGGTTATTACTGCATATCAGTAACCGCACGCTCTAGGGTTCAAACCGTAAAGTCGACCTTATGTATAGTTACTAACATTTAGTCCGTGTAATTATCCTTAAATTACTGCTCATTTAATAATAATAAACCGCAATGCACACTTATTAAGTTGTGGACTTGGTTAATTTATTTGAATGCGCTAATATTATAAATTATCAGTCTAATCCAATCTGGCTATTATGTAAATTAAACACAGGTGAAACGGTATTTACAAATGGATACGCAGTACGTGTATACAGTAGCGAATACCCCAACCCCCTCGCTAATCAAAATCCTAGATCAACCACTGTGTATCATGTACTTATACTATTTTATTTTATTGTAAAAACTTTGCATTTATCTATTTTAGCAAGTATAACTATATTATTTTAACAACTGACTAAGATTCTAATATAATTATAATTATATGAAATTATATTATTGTACTACATTAATTATATATTTAAGCTATGACTTCTACTTTTTTTTTTGTTTTTAGTTTAAATGCTAAAGAAAACTATCGCAAACAAAACTGCATTTAAGTATCTAAAACTGACTTCCAGCATCGTCATCGTGTTAAATCAAATTTGTTCGTGTTTATATTAAAGGGAAGATCCTAAATTTACAATAGACGTCTATATTTTTTCCTTAAACTAATTTACCCAAAACACTGTTGTAAATTCCCGTTTTTCCGCGTAGTGTGTCTAATTCCAAGAAAGAACCGAAGGTATAGTGTTTTCTACTGAAATCAACATCTGGTAATACTGATTAAGTTTGTTTTCAGTAAGACTTAAAGCTATAACATTTTTCTATACTACCGTTTTTTTTTAATAAAAATTACAAAACAGGATATTATTCAAAAAAGGAACGTAATTGGTCTATTATTACTACTGTATTGCAATTCCTTCACGAATATAATGGGTAATCAATACTTGTTACTCCTGACATTTTATTTAACATGAATCGTCACCAAAATATGATAATGTGTATATCCCTAAATAATTCGTATTATTTTAACCATTAAAATCAATAGCCCGATCGATTTTATCATAAATGAATTAGTCATTCGATTAATTTTTCCAATGGAGTCCAGGAATGATCCAGAATGTGAGGTAAATGTCCGATTAAAACAGGGTGGCGTAGCAAGAGGACGTGACCAAGGAGGTCAGTTGGGAACGGACGCGGCAAGTGCGCGGCGCGCCTCGCACCCGGACGCGGCGCGAGAGCGGCGCACAAGCGCCGAGCGCCACGCTGAGGCCGTTGACGTCAATCGACCACCTCACTATACATATTTATTATAGAGCGCGTAATTATTCGTTTTGGCTTCCTAAATAAATGTCGTGGAGCTCTGTGTGACAGGTAAATTTACATAGCATGCAACTTGTATAGACTAATTCCAGTCGTGCCGTGTATTCATTGAGCGTATTTGAAAACATTTGTGAATAATAAAGGAGTGAATATTTTCAGGAATCTGCTTATCCTATTTCTTCAAAAAAACAATTTTTGTTTACAGAGAACAATCAATGTAATCATAACACGTTTCTTAAATTTTATTCTAAATAAATCTGTCCGGACAAAGCTCTCATATAATGGTATAATTACTGAACTTAACATATAAGTAAGTTTGTTTACCTACTTATCAATAAAATATTAATGAAACTACAACGCCGTTTCACATATTAAAAAACTTTAATAAAATCAAGGAATAATTAAGAAAAAATAATTCCTAAATATTTTAACCTCTCACTCCTTGTGTCATTTTTTACGAAATTATTGCCAAAAGAGATAAATACGCAGTATAAAAGCCTCCTATATACTTTAGCACTTAAATACTATCAACGCGAGTAAATAACACCTAGCTAATAACATTTACATAACCTGTTCTTTTTAAACAAAAACTTTTATCACTTGCGCCGTCGTAAAACAACATAATAATTTGATTACTATATCTGTAAAGTTATATTTTGATATCATTGAAAAAAAAAAGTTTTCGTATTATCAAAGACAACGTTTGAAAAATCGTAAGGAAAGTGACAAATTTTGAATGAAAATTTGATACGAGTATTTACTGGGAAGGGTACACCGGTGTGAAGCCAGAGCAGACAATTAGAGCTTTTTATTTCTGGAATATTATGACGTTTGTTATTATTTGTTCTTATTATTTACAACGATATGTAATATGCACACCGTTATCATCGCATCTAAATAAATATTAAACAAAATGAAGAAGCATTTTTACTGTGGTATCTCTACCATTTTTACTGTGGTAGAGGCTACCAGTATTCATCGACTACAGCTCGCATACCGGCTGGATCGACCGGGGCTCTACATTCTCACAAAAATCTTTGTGAAGTAGGTAATACCTTTAGCTATGCTACATATGATGAGTTAGAGAGCCGGAAACCCAAGCCTTTCTCCCATATATTCTTTACGTTCGTCTTTCTATTTCTCTTCTTCCCTCGTTCCTATGTAGATACCTGTCACCTAATGTGAAGTCACCATCGCTCCTGAACATCTGCCGCAACAGATGAATCAAGGAGGCGGTGCTGGTTTACGAGAAATAAGAGGAGAAAAGGTAGTAAGGAAAGACAAGGGGATGGTGCATTGATAAGCTTCTGGTTCACTAACTCGCCGTGAGAAACGTTGCTAAATTGTAAAGAGAGAGTGATTATGATAGGGTTTTGCTTTACCGATTTAATTTAATTTAAATATTTATCCGTATCTTAAATATTGTTTAAATGCCTAATAATATCACGAAGTATTTATAATTATTCATTTAGCTTAAAAAAATCAAACGGAAATTTATTTTATATATCCTGTCTCTATAACGAACTATGTTATAAAACAAATTTTTAAACATGATTTACCAATGTGGATGATATGCGTTGTTAAAAAAGTGCATATTTCATTGAACCAGGGGTTACTTTGCGGAATTCCATGATAATAATTAATCAAACCGATGCATTCTTGTTATATGTTACAATGTTCTTGAACAAAGTTTTGATGAAGTGCGCTTGTAAAAATAGTTTGGAAAAATACTCGATATATTTTTATTCCGACTGATATTTTTATAATTGATTGCATAAGATTCAAATTCATATTGGTTAAGCATGATAATTTAATACGAATGTAATATGAATAAATAATAGATTTTATCGAACTACAAGAGAGTTCTTGACACGTTAAGGTCAGACAATCGGCGCCTAACTACCGTGTTAGATGAAATTTAATTCATTTTAAATGTACTTTGTAACCTTTTTGATAACTTGATCTAAAGTATGTATTTTGCCCCCATTAATGAAAATATTCTAAGGTCGACCGTTCCTTCATGTATTTAAGTACTAATTAAATCCAACTTATTCGCATTTAAAAATATTTATATTGATAAAATGAAAACTTATAGTTATATTAAAACTTGAGACATTTCAGATTTGAATGGGATGTACGAATATTATTTAAGCTTTACATAATTAGTGACTCTATCTTTCTAGCTCTCATCTTTGTTGAAATCAGCCCAATCAAAAAAAACTCTCTACGTTTAATTTTTTTTCACACTCTATATAGTTTATATAGTCCACTGTTCATTAAAAAAAATTCCATTTCACTTGCCAATCCAGTCTCGTTTCATTTCACGTGAATCAACAGTTTAATTGAAACGTCCGCTTGCGATTCTTGACTATCAAGTCGATAGTAGTTCTCACGTTTTGAACGCATTGTGAGGAGGGTGACCAAATTTATTACATTTTCTTGTAGGATTTTTCGTATTAATTGATATTTTTCTTACAATATTATTATTTTTTATTATTTTCATTACATTTTTATCTTTTCTTTTTCATTAAAAATATTTTAAATTTAGGTTTAAAACGATTTTGAAATTTAAAAACTCATATATTTACTGCAGTCACTACTGTTCTCGTCGACTTGTGGTGATCGTTTATTGTTAAATATATTCTCATAATGTAGTAGTACTGTTGGTCACCAACCGGTCGTCTACAACGTACGTATGTAAACATGCAACGTACAAACGGAAGATGAGGCGTGCGAATGTTTATTGTTAATAAAAATGTCTGCATTCACACAATGCAACTGTTACACGAAACGATATTTCGTAATTAGTCTTTGATTTTTTAAAGTGATATCTATGGAACAAAATAAATAAATAATAATGATTTCTATTACATCCCATATAGCAAATAGTAAAATTTGTTCAAAATACATTTTATTACTTAAAAATGCAACAATGTCACTGGGAATTCAATTAGGATCGCGGGTAGACATACACACATATACAAAGTTTAAGTTTAATCTGGATAACTAAAAAGTATTCAAAACATCATATCAGGATAATGATAACTAATTTCTAATACTCGTCTTTTTTAGATTTAAATGCGTGTAAAAAAAATATTTTTTTTTGACAATAATAAGATGTGAACTATAAAAAATATTGATATAATCTTAATCTCTTGCGGGAAATTTTTATTTTGATAGTTCGTTTATTGAGAAAGGCTATATTGCATCACGCTACGACTATAGGACCGAATCAGTAACCATAATCGCGAATAAAACCACGAGGGGCAGCTAATAAGGCATACACTCATTTATTCAATGAATAATAAAAAAACGATTAAATTATAATTATATAGAATTAATTATAAGTAACCAGTTTACTCTACCTCGTTAATTGAATTTTACTATATTTTTTTAAGTTAGACTAATACATAATTATAGCAGTAATCATTGCAAATTGTATAATATTATGTTTCCGCAATAAGCGTAAATGTACTCGAATTAGAATACTTGACAAGGATTAATTAATTACTAAAATAAAAAAAAAATTACGCTTGTTAGCATAATTATCTGAAGCAAAATAGAATTTTAAAACAGTCTGTACGGGCATATAATTTGGATTTTCTTATAATTTTTCCAAATCATTATGTATGAACATAATATTCTGTAATATATTAAGATTTTTTTGAAAAAAAGATGAATTTAAAGTAAACTTTATCTTAAACTAAACCAATAATTATGTAAACTTGTCTGTTTAAGCGAGTTAATCTTAACACCTTATTAGGTTCACCTACCTACTAGTGTACGACTTAACATACTTAAACCGATTAATTTTTATGTTTGTTATTTATTAACTCCGCTATTTCTTAACTGATTTTGATTTTTTTATTTGAAAAGATACACTTCCATATTGGTCCCGTAGAAACTACATCGAAATCGGTTCATTAGTTTGTTTTCAAAATCGTAATATCGTCCAAATACTCGTAAACGAAATTGTATATTTAGCTTTTGAAATCAGTTTCTTTAAAAAAAGTCTTAGTTATGCATTGCATGCAATTGCATGCAACCTGTATATTAAGAATTTTATAAGGTATATAAAACATCGCTACACGGCGCATAGGATCAAACAATAATATAAATGTCAACCTACATATATGTATGTCATACATATAATACAGGTAAAACCGCAAGGCACAGGCAGTTTTCTACATAGACTACAATACGTAAACATCTTATTCTCTATGCTAATATTATAAAGAGAGATCGAATATCGTATAAGTGCGTAGTAAATTCCGTATCCACAGAACTTATTTTAAAAATAATGCAGCTATTTTAAGGTAAATAATTCTAGATGGTCATAGGTTATATTTTTTGTAACTACACACATTATTTTAAAACAAAATCTATATTAAAGGGAGTGATGCCGCTAGCAAAAGCTAAGTAAATATTATGATGATGTAACATTACCATGTAATTATGCTATATACTCTCTAGACTTCATCTATTAATGTAAATATATTGGTTGTTTATATTTTAAATATTTTATACACAACAGCTAGAAACAGCTTTTTACTCGACAAAGGAGCAGCCGGATAGGTTCACCTATTGTTAAGTAATGACGCCACTCATGGATATTTGCGACACCTGGTCATGGAAACGGTCTAGTAAAAAATTGCATACGTGCGATATTGACCAATTAAAGTACCCTAAAATTATAATTAATCTAACCAATTTTTAAACATATCGTTTTAATATATAAATAGGGCATTAGGCTAATAAGATTAGTTGTGGTGCCAGACGTCTAAGACGACACAGTGGAAAGAGCCCAGACCGGCCTGATAACCCACGCATGAATCTGTCGTAAGCGCCGGGTCACGAATGCACGCAGCTTGCGCCTGGGTGCTGTTACAAGAAAAAAATAATGATGCATTATAGCATGCATCTTGACATTTTGTTACAATATATTAAGATAAAATAATCAATTAAATAAAAGGAACCGCAATAAACGCAATTTCGTTTACTTGAATGATTTGCTTATTTCAGATATTTTGATTTTAAAACTTTTGAATATACGGATAGCTCAACAATATCTAGTAAATGATGATATTAATCGTAAAGTTATATAAGTTAGTAGTTATTTATTCCGGAAAAAAATACAAAAGCAATATTTTAAAACGGTTTTACTACACGGTATCTTATTTGCAATATAGGTAAGCTAATGAGAGATATTTATAAAACAATTAGCGACTATTGGCTATGCTGGAAGCGTATTAAGATTAACGTCATTACTAGAGGCGGGCTTTGAGCCAGCGACATTAGCAGTTTGCTGGTATCGTGTGTCGAAGCGCAGGCGACGTGACTCGCTTACCATCAAGCTTGCGCAGACATCATTACGCAACCCATAACTTATACCAACATGTTCTTTGCCAAGAAGGAAGAATTTCTTGCATATTCTTAAACATAAATTTGGTTCCATTATAAACTACTTCGTTTTCAAACCAGAATTGCACTACTTAGTTGTTATCGACCATTTTGAATGACTATTTTCTGATCAAACTTAATTAGTTGTTAATCAATCGTAATTAAAATATACAAAAAATGACAATAAAAAATTATAAGAACCAAATAAGTTAAATATTATGTTATATACATATCTTTTTAATACAAAACGTTTATTTTTTTCCAATAAAAAAAAAGAATTTTTTTTTCCTTTCGTTTTCCCATAACTATTTTTAAGAAAGAACTGCGTATAAGATAATAAAGTTTTTATGAATTATAATGCTATACCTACTTACTTAAGAAATTATTTTTTTTGTTCCGATAATACTCGTACACTAAGCCTAAGATATTTCTATAATATTTTCCACTCTAAACTAAAAGGCATTATTAGTAAGTACCTCATTTACAACAAATATACAGTTAATTTGCATACCACGTAGGAAATATTTTACAAAACAGAAATATCAAAATACACACGTAATGTAATATTCATGAAGATTAATGCGTCACTGAGAATCTCTAATATCAAAAATATTGTATCAAATATCGAGGACACTATAAGACAATGTGCAAAGTCACCGATTTCCATTACCACCGCGCAGACGCAACGTCGTAGAATTGTGAAACGCACCTAATGACGTCAATGCCGCCCGCTGTCCTGTACTTTCTTTTAAAGACCATTACGAATATAATAAAATTTAAAATATAACTAGGATTAGTTCGAGTACTAAAAAGTAAATAATTTTTTAGCTTAAATCCTTTGTTCCAGACAAGGAACCAAACTGCTATATCGAAATAACTAAAAAAAAAAATATTTAACAAATGAACAAACAAATGAGCAAAAAGAAAATAACAAATGATTTAAACTTCAAAAGTTGTAAGAAAAATGATAATAAATTAAAGAAAATATTAAAACTTTAGGAAAAGAAAACACAATTCTTTCGTATTATTAAATTTAAAAAATATAATTAATTAAAACGACAATTATATAAAACAGGCAGAACCTGTTTCGCTGACATTCTTCTTTAATATATTTCTATGACGTCAATAGCCAAGTACAACGCAACAAATGTGTAATGGAAATTAGGTAATTATATGTAAATCACATTTGACAGATCGTTGAATATCATATTTAACTTATCACGTATTAAATATACATTTTTATTGTAACAATGATTTCGTATATATAGATCGGATTTTAATGATAAAGATAAAAATATATAATAATTTAAGGTTTAGTATTACTATAATTGTATTTACCAGTATTACCTATCTGATAAATAATTATAATTAATTAAATAAGTAATAATTATTTTAACACATATCTACAATAGTTTAGTAACAGTTTTTTAGTTCAAATAGTAGTTTAGTAAATACCGTTATATTTACTTATTTCATTAACCCCGACCAAAAAGAGGTGTTTTATAAGTTTGACATGTGTGTATCTGTCTGTGGCAGGTGATAGCCCTAACGAATGGACCAATTTTGATGTTGTTTTTTTATTTGCAAATAAAACAGTTCTCAGCTTTAATTTTATGAAGATGTGTTCAAAAGTGAATGTACACCAACACCGAATACTAAAAAGCCTATTATTATTATTGATTAAAATATGCTGCTTATATATTCGGTGCAAGTAAATAACATGTAAAAAGTTTTACTGAGCATTTACTTAAAAGTATAGTACAAAATATTTAAATTGTGCTTTTAATTTACTTGCATAAATTTATTTAATATTTTTTTGTGTTAAACAAAGTCGGCAGTAATATTAACTTCTATAAATCGATGCTAACATAAGAATTAAGTTATAATAATCTATCAATTATGAATTTCTGACCTTACCATACTGGTAAAATAATTATTTATATGACTCGCTTAATACGGCTGACGCCACATTGTCACGGCTAACATGATTTTTTTTTAATATAATTTTATTTATTATTTTTTTTGGACAATTTCATTTAATATTTTATTATTGTTTACTCTCTCTGCAATTGAGTTTGTTGTGTAATAAAACATTTTTAGTGTGTAGTTTTTTGATAAAAAAAAGAGATTGAGTAATGTCTGCCTATCTAAAAAAGAGACCTTAATTTTATAGACTTTTTGTTTAATTACTCTTTAAAATAATATAAGTTGCCATATGTTATATGTAAATAGCCTTTGTAATGCTACATATTCATGTTGTGCAACAACTAACTATCGTTTCCCTAAATGATGCCCCGTGTTTCTTTGAAGAACGACACCGGAAACTTGAAAAGACTCTCTGACAAGACACTACGGACCCGGCCCTGTCTATTGTCTGTATAAGCTGCAGAATTTTGATTATTGTAAATATACATATATTTTGTTACGTATTTCTGTTTAATTTGGAGTTCACGTGCTCAACGTAACAACAAGACACGGGTCGATGTTTTATTGTACTTTTCGCTTAATATACAATTTTTATTTTTATATATGAAAGTCCAGTGTACGCTTGTTACTAATGTTTCCCGTTCTTGTATTCGTAGAGTCGTAGTATACCCTACTAAATGAATGGTTCTTAACAATGATTAGACCACAAGTGACACTGTCGAAATAAAGATTATTTTATAACTTTCTTTAAACGAGAATTGAAAAGATAATTATTAATATTGTTTAAAATAATAAGATAACAAATAAAGGTGTATATAAAATTGATAAGTTGTTTCTAATTTTTTCCAATTTTTAAGCACACATATTTGCTACTTTAAAAGTTTTTCTTAACATATTAAAATTACGTACTTGTGGAAAATTACGCACTTATGGAAAATTTTAAAAAGTTTGTTTGCTTTATTTTTCACGGTAAACATTTAAAGAACAATACCATAAACTTAGATTTAATCGCTTTGTCAACGAACCAATTATGTACATATGTTTTTAACCATTTGAAACTATTCTTACTTACTAGCTGTGCTCCGCGGTTTTACCCGCATTAATTTGAGGAAAAACTATATTTATATAACGTTTAACTTCTCTACTTGAATCGGATATTGTTTACTATTTAATTACTTACAATTTTGTTTCCGCATAACCCTCTTTTTTTTATCATCGCTATTTGTGGGTGAAAGTCCCGCCAAAATTGGTCCCGTCGTTTCAGAGATTTACCGAAATAAACAGATAGACGAAAATTAATAAAATTGTGTTTTTGATGTAAGTAGTGTGTACAAATACAAATACAAAGATTCTTTATTGTACACCAAAACAAAAAAAAAATAAACACAATAGATACAGAATATAGAAAGAAACAAAGAATGTACAAAAGGCGGTCTTATCGCTAAAACAGCGATCTCTTCCAGACAACCTTTGGGCAAAGGACATAAGATTGAATAAAACGGTTAGGAGGTGTACGGAAATCAGAACAAATGTAATTATTGTACATAAAATAAATAACATAAATTAATATATAAATACATATACTGCAAATACAATTATACATAAATACGAATACATATTATATATGCATTTAGTTAAAAGCTGTTAATTTGAAATCACAAACAGACACTTAAATTTATATTATATTTTATTTGTATAGACAACCATATTAGCCAGTTTAAATTTAAGTCACAAACTATAAATGTATGTGTTTATAATAATAATAAACATAGGTCATAGTTTAAAATAACAAAAATACAAATTAGGGTCCTCTTCTATAAAACATCAACATGGGTGGGCAGTAGAGACAATTGATTATAATGAGTACTGTAATAAAGTAATCTGTATGCGCGAGGTGGAACACCATGGTAAACGACAGGTACGTCCGCGGATCATCGTGATGTAAGACATAATATTTAGAATTTTTTCTGAACACTTGTTTCCTACATTTACAATATGTAGGAAATACCAACAACACAAGAAAAATTTGTGCAGCGTATGAGGAGTAAATGTCAAGGCAAAACTTACTTATCAAAGTCAAGTTTAAGTCTCGTTATAAAAAAGTTAATAAACTTGTTAAATCCGTCGATGGTAAGTTTAAAATAATATTTTTTGCCTGATACATGACCTTATTTTATTGAATCATTTATATTTGAAACAAACTTTATATATTATGATTATTTGTTGACAGGTCAACAGTCGTATTACAGTGTCGTTATCACAAAATGCTGCATTATGACAGTTGATTTCTGATTTTTGAACTAAAGCTAAATAAATCAACTGTCAAAATATATCTCGTTGCGATAAATTTTCGAAGATTAGCCTGCTGAATAACTAACAAAAACAGTTTTTTTTTAATTTAAATATTGAGACACTAAACATATTGCGTAAACACATATTGCGTAGAACATTGTAAAGGCTTCATTTTAGGAAAAACATTATTTTTCTGATTGCTTTATAGTTCGTCTGTTCGAATCAATCTGTGTTTTCATATATTAGTAAAGTAAGTAAAGTAACAGCCTATAAATGTCACACAGCTGGGCAAAGACCTCGTCTCCCATTAAGGAGATGGTTTAGAG
Organism: Hypolimnas misippus; assembly: GCA_037950945.1. Classification (NCBI taxonomy): domain Eukaryota; kingdom Metazoa; phylum Arthropoda; class Insecta; order Lepidoptera; family Nymphalidae; genus Hypolimnas; species Hypolimnas misippus. The sequence goes on from JBBEEQ010000024.1 coordinate 9,033,531, forward strand.
CTTAATCAACCACGCTTCTCCACTGCGGGTTGGCGGATATACATGAGTCAGAATTTCTCCCGACGCATGCAGGTTTCCTCACATTGTTTTCCTTCACTGTCGAGCTCGAGAAGAATTTAAACACAAATTCAGCACTCGAAAGCTCAGCATATTTACAATAACAAAGGTAGTAGGGATTATTCTGTACACCCTGGGTGCGTCATGTCTATAAAAAGACGGTCGGGTTGGTATTTACAAATTAATTATTCGAATATACAACACGCTTTGTTATCATAACGCATGTTACGAAAGATCATATTGCAATGTCAACACTATTAATATTTATAACAAATTTAATATTCGTTTACGCGATAACTACGTCAATCGCTCAACGACAAAACAATTGTTAATCGAATAAAACTAATTCTAGAACACCTTAATTTCTAATTTAATTACGGTAGATATTATCATCTACTACATGCTAATAATAAATCAACTAAAAATAAAAATATCTATATTATAATTTCGCTATTCAGTGATAGTAAATGCTATTAAGTATTTCACCTATTACATATGGTTTACCAATAAAATGAGTTACTATCTACATAAACAATAGTGATAGCAGCGATTATTTTTAACGAAATGTTTAAGAGATATTATTTATCCTGGGATTTTTCGTTTAACATTTCCCTCTTTACAAGAATTCTTGTGTGGTCAGTGTTAATATTTATTATTATTTATGTGATAGAATAATTCAAAGGCGTCGCTTATAGTTTTTTATACGGAGAGCGTTGAACCCAACGTGGTCCACCAGGAGTCAAAGATTGAAAGTTTTTTTATATATAAATTAAAGCTGTTTCTATGAATGATTAGGCGAACTCACTTCTTTATACCATATTAAGAAAAATATGGAAACAAAGTTGTTTACCAAATTATTAAAATTTTCCAAAATTATGAATACGTTTGATACATATGGTTAGAATCATTTTAGTCAAAAATTTTTTGATGGAAGCTAATATCTTTCAACACCACAAATCTGAGGGGTTGTCCAAGAATCTCAAGTGCTCTGTCGTACCGACGGTCGTGAGTGACTCGCCGGATGACCGGTCCATGGCCGAGGTCGCGCTGAATATGCAGCATCGAGCTCTTTAATATTAATAGAAGCTTCTTAAAATACTACCCGCGGACAATCACAGTGATAATCAAATGTAGATGATTACTGGGGCGGTTGACCTCCGTGCGTCCGACCGCGTTCACACAAGGATTCCAGCTTTTTGTAAATATTTCTCAAAGCTCTGTTCGTGTCATATTACTTTATAAAAAATACAACCTGTAAACATTTATTATTGTATGTATGATGAGTTCATAAACATAATAATGTGGATCACCAACGCTAAAATCCTTAGCATAGTAGTCGAATGTAATTAGCGTTACATATACTGTTACTTGTTATGAACAAATATGTATAAAAATCATGAATTAAAATATAGTTGTCTCTTAGAAAATTTGTGACAATTGTTATTTTACACAAAATTCAATGGACATTCAGTTTCTGATTTTAGATGTATGAAAGTGTATAGTCAGCTCAAAATGAATTATTCTGACTCTACCTACAGTCAAATGCGTCAAACACTGAAGAATTTTAATTCAAATTTTTTATTTGCAAATCAAGCCGTACCCTTTGCATGAAAAATCTGTGTGCCTATACTAATTTTAAATGCACAATTTACATAATGCTGCCCAAAAATTAAAATATCAATATTTGAATCAACAGAGCCGGCGTCATTACAAAATTTATGTTTATTTTTTGTATTCTTATAAATAATTAAAATATACAATATTTTATTAATATTACAAAAATTATATTCCCAGCTAAATCACTATATGATTCAGAATAAATAGGATCAGGCAGAAATAGCTCAATTAATAGAATAAGTGGATCCTAAATATTACCCGTTTGTTCGAATCCGGACTAGTCTCGGCGAAGTTTCATATGCTAGTGTTTAAAATTCGTCCCGTGTTCGGCGGTGAGTGAAAACATCGTGCGGAAACATGTGCTGGGAGAAATTTATATAGGAGTAATACTTTGTATAGGTGGTTAGTAGATTTAAAAAAATATCAGTTATGGTCTATATAATTATATCAAATTAATAATGAAAGAAAATTAACTTAATTTTTATGCAAGAAAACGAACTTTATTTGTTTATAAAATAACTAATATTATTTTTTTAATATATCTCATAATGATTTCAATTAAACAGTGTAAACAATATTTTTATACACAAAAATAAATTACCATGATTAGAAAAAAATAAATAAAAAACAAAGAATCAAACGAGATATTGGAAACGAATATTTTGTAAAAGATCAATTAATTCTTAAATTTAAAACAATAGCTTTGAAAACATAAAAAATATCTTAAAATCGTATTGGTATATGGTACATGAAAAACGTATGGGGCGTGCGTATAGATTTATGTGTATTAGCTATGGTTTATATTATACTATTTGCGTTTAATAACATTCTACGGTGTTTATTTGTTAAGACTAATATTGATAACAGTAACAAAATTCGCAGCGTAACGTATAACGTATCGTCACTTACAGCATATTAAAATTTTAATGTAACGTTATGATTTAAGATAATGCAGTCTACTTAAAATTAAGAAACATTTGAGTATTTGTCTGTAAAATTATCAAAATATTTATTTAAGTTAACTAACGATAAAGCTGTCTTTTTTTTTGTTTTTACATACCTAGTAAATAACTAAAGGAACAATTAGCGTTGCTTAGACAATGAGAGGTTTTGATGTCAATGCATAATAGTAACTTTAGCTGTGATATAAATAGATAATGCGTTACACCAAGTTTTAATGGGTATACAAGTGGCCGCAATGGTTGTGATTGGAGCGATCAGTGCGCAGGCGACTCGAGGGCGTCGTTAGCACGCGCTCTCGTTGTGACTGATTGTTCGTCCACTTGTCGCCCACAGACTCGCCTACCCACGTACGACTTATCCTTTATCTTAATATTAATACAATTTTTTACACAGTTGCATATCGCCGTAGTTAATAAAATCGTGTCAATATTCTTGATTTAAAGTTCGTGAAATATTTTTATCTCTAAAAACTTTAAAAAACAATTTTATGACACTTTATATATTTATAAATTATTAATTTGTTTATAAGATTTTTAGTATTTTAATACTTACTTATGTGTTTACATGTATTTTATGTACATTATAAGGTATAAAAACGAAATTTATTGATGGATATAAATAACATCGAACTGTAAGACAGTAAGGAGTGCGCAGTGAGCCTTTGTGGCACGCGCTGAAACCGTGTGTCGGACGCACATCATTTTATATTTGAACGACTGGTGACTGCTGTCGCACCCAATTACGATCTAACCTACGTTTAACCCCAATCACTTATCGATCACTCTTTTTTTGCATAACAAACACGTTTCAACGTTTATGCTGAAATTAGTACAATTATGAATGTATTTGTAAATAATTACGTTCATGAGTAGTCGTGAATCTTGCTGATTTTAGCTGATGCTGCAGCATCAGGTCATGGTTACGCAACTAAGTTTTTTTAATATCAAGTGTTTTCAAGCTAGCAGGGGTTTGAACTCGCGCTCATCGATTGAAGTCGATTTGTGGTAACCATTTATTATCGACATTTAATAAAAATGTAAAATCAATAAAAAAACAAAGAAGTGCTCCTTTACTATAATTACCATATGATTTCGAAGTCAGGGATAGCCTCTAATGAATTTAAAATTTACAAAAATAAAAAGACAATACATTTACATACTAAGGCAAGTTACAAGTACTAATGAAGCCCTTCTGTCTATTTTAGTAATAAATAACCACTAATGTCCTTTAGTATGTATTTAGGAAAATAGACGAGAACAACAAAACTTTAAGGATAAAACTAACTACACCTTTATTATCATGGTACTTATGAAAAACACCTTAATATTACCAAAAGGTATATTCAAATTCGCAAAAAAAGGTGATATTTTAATTGGAAGAAACTTCGATCACAGTCAACGAAGTCAGATACAAGGGGTCAATGATACACATTCTGAATTATGCATCTACGGGATAAAGTCCGTTTACCCCGAACGTCGGCATTCTTAGCTCGGTCCGAGGTCCTGAGCATTGCCCTTTACCCTACACTGGCAATACTCAAACAATGCGACATCAAAATTTATAGTGTATCGTTTATAATAAATAAACTCTGAGTTCAGACGGAGGCTTCTTATTATTCCCGTATAATTTATCGATCTCAGACTACTTTCCGGAAATAAAACAGACGATGGCACTTAATTCCGATTATGGAATAGCCTCTAGAAATATCTTCCCGGTTTTTATATTTAAATTATTAAAGTTATCAAAAAGTAAATGCTACTATTTGATGCAAAAAAGTATAATTCTAGAATCTCAATATTTCCATATAAAAAAAACTGGAAAGGTATTAATACAATTTTAATGATTTATCTTCAATCTATACCTCAATTTTTACATGTTGTTTTTTATGCGACATTTAGAGTCACAGTAGGTATACCTCGATTCACGTTAGAATAATGGACTGAACTATACGCATTACGCTGAGAAGAACACAAAATTTGGTATCAAGATAGTCATTTACACATTTCTTAAATTAAAATTATTTATTATTATTATTCTAGAATATATCAGAAGAAGATATTCAAGAAATATTAATAAGTTTATAGTCATTATTCATATATACACTAAATTAAAAATATACACGACTGAAGGTAGTTATGATGCGTAAGTTCGGACTGTCGAAATGCTGTTAAAAAATTAATCACATTAATTTTTTTCTAATAACAAACTTTTAAAATCATATAAATGAACATAATGAAAAAATCTTATTGGGTTTCGCCCTTTACAGTTTTACTCTGTGTCGACGTCTTTAGGATTCCGTAATAAAAGGGTGCTAACGAGACCCTATTACTAAGCCTCTGGCCGTCTGAAGGTCCACCTGTCAGTGGTCTGTATTACATGATTTACCTTTTACGGGGAAAAGAATTAAAATTTTCACAGAATGTGTATATTTCTATCGCCGCTAGAACAACGTATTTGTTTTATATTATTAAAACTAGTCAAATGTATATATACTAGTAAACCCGACAGACCTTGTCACAGGACAAGCACTTTATCATGAATATTTAATTCAAATTTAAATAAATAATATAAAAAATAATTAAACTATGCAGCTGTTAATCGATGTTTACATCGCACGATTTGTCATTTGGAACTGTCAAATGACAGAGTGTTATTTCAAGAGCAAATAGTCAACTAAAAGCCATAAACCAAAGAATTGAATTGAAGCGCTAATAGATTATGAAAGGTAGTTAAGTATAGCCGCTTTGACAACAAGTACTAAAAACGGTGAAATCGGACTCGCTGACGAATAGTTAGACATTACACTAGTTAGACATTTCACTCACGCTTAGTATAGGACTTTCATACAAACTTCCAACCTCGTCTTACTCCCTCAAGGGTCGAATTTCGTCTTAGTGACTACCTACGTCCTACAAAGATGCCACATTCAAAATTTGAAACTCCTAGAAAATGTAGTTTCAGAGTTTTCGTGAAGAGTGCCTTTCGCTTTTATGTCTATAAAGATGTTGTTATTTTGTCTATCTTTTTCATTTTACAGATGTAATTATTTAAAAAGAACACATTGTTACATCATGCACGATGGTACGGAACCCTTCATATATGGATCCGAAATGCATTGACCACTTTTTATGTTACTTTTGTGTAATGTTTATTAAACTCCCAGTTCACACCCACTCTACATGTCAAGTCGATAAACTCTAGTCCTATCCCAATACATTAATAAACATGTCATCTCAAAGTAAAATAGAACAAATATACATAAAAAATAGTTTCTATATATATATATATATCTCCAATTACATAGAAATATTTAATGTATTTTGTTGTTGATTTATTCTGCTAATTAATTCAATTTTTAATTATTTGTTAACTATAAAAGAGCCTGCATACTTCTAATCAGGCTGGCTCATACGTACAATATACATTAGTTAGTGAGCCGAAGCCCAACATCCTCCCCCATTCCTTTCCTTACTTCTTATTCTCCAAATGCATTGCAACGCAGTGAGCTTTGGTGCTGCAAATGTAAAGAGACAGTGGGTTATTTAACATTGGGTAACCCGCTTGCGCGTTTGCGGGCTATTTTATTTTAAAAATATTATGTTTATGAATAAATATCTACAAGTAGTTCTGTTAAATAAATGCAACTACATAAATCAAATTAAGTTTATAAATATTTACTATAAGTAGAGGATAGCTGTCGGGAAGTTTTCTATTTACGTTCCCACATATGGGGTTTTTGTAACTTAGTTTCGTTTTAAAATCCAAAAATCCTTTCTTATCAACTGTTTACGAACTATAAGTTCCTACTCACTGGCGTATTTAGTAAGAGGGTAAAACCTTGTATACTATTTTTCAAAATAACTTTCAAATATTAAATATTGTAGACATACTATTTATGTTAACAAGAGTTTTAATAATTACATGCGCTTACATTCTATGGTATTCGCGGCATCACAACAAATCAAAAGACTCTTGACATATATAAATTGGCCCTCGCATTTGGTCTAAATAGTGCCACAACGGTATAAACACACATACATACATACAGAGACTGATAGATACATTGCCCTCTTTTGCGTCGCGCAGTAGGTAAAAAATATTAATTCATGTATCCACGTGCCCTACACCCCACTCCCCTCCGTGGCCTCCCCGAAACGTAGTGCGACGTATGAGGAAAAACTCACAAAATTTCTGAATTATATATTAAAAATTAATTAAATCGCAATTAATAAATTTACAGTGCTCTCATTAGTCGTTGACACAGTTAAATTTAGTCACGTACGCTCTGCATTCATTAGTTTATATAAACAGTACTATCACCCCCTAATGTAAAAATCAATCATAAAAAAATCACACTGGCCCTAATGTCATTTTGCCGTAATTTATTTCTGTAAAAAATCATTGGAATTGGACAAAGATTTTAAGTATGTTAAAATTATAATTCAAAAGAGTTAAGCTTACTCCGATGGCGCGAGCAGCAGCAACTAGTGGGGTCAAGAAGCTCGGTGTCTTTTAAATAACCCAAAAGCTGCTAAATGAATTAAGTTAGCCATTGAAAGGGTAAATGCTACCAATATTTGGAAACTATCTAGATGCTTTAGCTTGAATGAGGCCAACAATTTTTTATAATTAGAAAATTTATCGTGCTTAGGGTTTCGTACCCGAAGAGTGTCAACGGGCTGTATCTTATAACCCATAACAGGTAGAAAGTTGAAATTTTTACCGAATGTGAATTTTTATTACGGCTATAATATCAAATAAAAAAACTGGTCAAGTGTGAGTCTGAATCGCATACATAGCGCCTATCTTGTTTTCTCTTATTTATGGTGAATGTAAACGTAAAATGTTTTTCAGGTTTCAAATAAAATCGTTTAAAATGAAAAAAAAAATTCTTTTACAATTCGATTGCCTAAACGTTAAAAAAATACTTTTAAGTCTATACCCTTTACCCTAAGGAAAACATATTTACGAATATTTGAAGAATGATGCATCTTAATTTACACTGTATCGTATTAGAACTACATTCACTTAATTGCATACATAGCCTTCAATCATTAACGTAGAGCACGTGCCTTTTGTGTGCCGAAAAGCCTACGTGACTGCAGGCAGGGAATGATCACACATTCTAATCGTTTCTAATAATGAATTAATTTGATGGCCGGCTTCTTAATGACGATTCTTAATTTAATCCACTTAAGAGACCAAATTATATACCTATATAACCTAATAACTACACACATACGTAAAAATCATTAATGATTGAACAAGCCGAAAGAATGTGCTCGTGAGGCTGTGCAGTATTGTAATATAATATCAAAGTCTTTTTTTTTAAAACCCCGACAATCAACTTTATAATTTATACCATTTCAATGAGCCTCAACACGATACTTCTGCTGTAAGTTTCTAAAGAAATATAAAAATATATAGTTTCTAAAGAGTTGTGTTTCCAATTGATTTCCGATGATAATGCAGCATCAGGTCAAGGTGACGTATCGATGTTTGATATCATTCACATAACATAGGTAAAGTAAATTTTAAGTCGATTAGACCAGTATATAAGTTAGTCAGATTCTTTCAACGACTAGAAAAGAGCTTGAAACGTCTAAACAGATCTTCATAAATTATATCTAAAAACTATCTTTATTACATGCATACTTTTGAACAAAACAGTATCAAAATTGGTTCCTTAGGGAGCTATGACTTTACAGACCGACATACAGAGACTTAGATACAAAAATAAATAGATACATATGTCGAAGTTATTCGGGTTTAAGTCGGGAGTTAAACAAAAGACAATTATATTGAAAAAAGTACATACAATTTTAATTAAAAAATTTAACACAAGCTATATTGTAAATTATTACGACTTGCTAACCGTGTTAAAGATTATGAGGTAACATAATAATTTTTACAACTTTACAAAATTGGAATATAAAAATCAACAATGTAGTAAAAAAAACTTTTTAGAGTACCTTACGTGTAGGGTAAAGTGCAGACAAAATGTTTAACATCTATCCCATGGCTTAAGGTGTCCTTGGATAGGTCGCTTAAAATATTGTGATATGAAAGAAACATTTTTTCAATTTAGAGTTCCGTTATCTAAATATTATCTTTCAAATGCTAATTTTTGTTAGAATAATGTCCCACCTCCTACTACCTACAAAATCAACAATGATTTTGTAAAAGTCTGAATCTGTGGACAAGTTTGAATAAGTTGATCGACTTATAACATGTTCTCGGAGAAGTAAAAAGGAAAAAGTCGTACAAATTACATTTAAAATAAATAAGTTATAGATCAAGTTGTTAGTTGTGTTAAATAGGTAGTAGATATAAATTTATGAACTACATAAATTTATGGAAGTACATTGAGACGGGCTCTTACAGAACCCTACATTGAGCGTGGCGGGACAAGCACTTAACTGGCTCTTATTTTACAATACGTTATGACAAAAACCTTATGTGAAACAGAAAGTTTGTTTTTTTTTTTTTATGAATACCCGAAACTTAAATATGTTAAATTCGAGATGCTAAAAGGATCAATGTGTATAAAAAAAATTAGTTAGCTCGCAAACGAGTTTTACGTGATTACCACCGCCCAGGCCCACATTTGAAGCACCAGAGAAGCCATATATACGTACTGAATTTAGAAAGAAGTGGGGGATGAAAAGGAACAGAAAATAGAGAAAACGATGGGGGCTAAAGGCCTTCGACTTTCTCACGCATTGAACGAGACGAAGCTATAGTATAATAGCTAATTTACGCCGATCTTCTGTGAAGGTGAGGTACTACCAGTCGAGCCAGCCAGTATACGAGCTGTAGTCAATAACAAAGTCAATAAAAGCCTACAACTAGGCTCTAACTCACTTCAAAATAATAAAATATTGTTAAACCAAAATTCCACCTACAAATAACACCAGATATAAAAAAAAAATATTTTTTTTAATAACTTGGGTATTATTTCTGTACGGTATCCTATAAACAAGTATTATATTTTGTATTTTGTGAGAAAAATTATCATACGAGGCTATCATCTTTAAAAGATTGACGTCAATGTAATAACTATTAAAATTCTACGAGGCAAAATCGTAATCGGTAGATCTGTGGGATAAATATGTCTACATAATTATAAAAAAATATCGAGGGCTTTTTTTCACCATCCTTACTTATCTCGATTTAATACTGTGTGTAACCTTTAACAGATGAGATAGATAAGAAGAAAACGATATTTTTATTTAATTATTTTCAAAATACATACGAGTATATACATATATATATATATAAAAGAAGTAAAGAGAAAAAATAATATTATACTCTCTCAATTTTTAATTAATTTTAATTTTAATTTTGAATTAAAAACTAACGGTTATTTATTATAATAATTGTGAAATAGAATTAAATTATTAAAATAAAAAGTACATAGCTTCATTGTAATTTAAAAAAAAACATACATACATTCTTATTTACCTCGCTATGCTTTTTGATAAATTATGTAAATTACAAAGTACGCATAACATAGGTAGGTTGGGCGAAAACAATACTAATCGTTTGTTGCAGAAAAAACCCACATTTTTATTCAGAAAGAACGTATTTTCCAAGTAATTTTATTATTGTCAAAGAATTAATACTTAATATAAGTATATTTCGTATATGTATTTTTTTAATCATAATATCTTCTAAATACTTTCTAAAAATAGGATCTGTTGGAGGAATAAGATAATTAAATCACATAAATAATTATTACGTACAATAAGGCGCTTATTTGAAAGAACCTTTGTTTAATAATTAAAATTTATTTATTCTTTAAAGTTGATATGCGTTCATCAACGCATACAATTTAATTATTGTACGAACGACTATAGACTAACATTAACTCAAGCGCCTGATAGAATATTGGTACACTTTAGGAGTTATACGAATAATTGCATCGAACTACTCTAAAGTTAACAAAATGTGTTTAATAATATATCCTCAGTATTGTGGTCGTATTTTACCGACTACATCTCATGTACGCTGAGTGGCTCATCTGGGGTAGTACCGCACTCTCAAAGATCAGCGTTCAATAGTTAGTGTCCGATGTTGGTAAACAGACGATGATTTGCCTGAACTAACATTTAGTGTGTTCAAGCATCGACGGCACGTAGCAAAGACCGTGAGGAATCGGATATTAATTCTAATGCCACAGTTTCAATAGCACTAATTTCACAGACTATGTAGTCACTCGACAGCCCATAAACCTTACGTCCATAGAGCGTTAATATATGATAAAGAAACTATCTAATTAACGATTATTGAACAGTCATTATAGCGACATGTCGTACGGTGAGCAAGAGAGCCTCTCACGCCTCTCCTTCTCATTACTTCCTGTTTTCCTCTAGTCCATATTACCTCTTAACCCATTCCTGGCTCCTTCGCAACTGCACTAATGGGCGTCGTTGATCAATTAACATCAGGCGATCCGAATTCTCGTTTGTCGAAAGCTGTCATAAAAAAAAGCTTAAGAAAATAAAAAAACACGGTTTCATAGAAAATCTACAAAAAGTAAAATATTATTATTGAACAAAAGGATGGTATTATTGATGAGTTGGTCGAAAATTGAGTTAAAAGATTTCGTTACACAAATAGATAGATTGATTGTTAGAAGGATGCAAGTAAAACTAATTAATTACGGGAGAGGCCGCGGACGTGCCTGCGAAAGCGATCCCGTAGCCTCTCCGTTTTCCGTGCTGTGGCGGCCATCGCAGGGGGTTTTAGTGACTACAATCTCATATAACCCGGTCTCCCCCCTAGGAGTCGGGTACCTATGAAGATTTACCCTGCGTCAAAAAAAAAAGTAAAACTAATTAAAGCGTTTTAAAAATAAGTATTTTTTATATAAAAGGGGAGCAAACGAGCAAATATACCACGTGATGTTAGGTGGTTACTAGTGCGGTGTGTTTAGTGGTTGCGGGTGTGCTGCCGTCCTTTGACGGAAAGGTCGACGGAAAGGTCGACTTTCGACGCTTGAAAACCCCCAAATTATAGCCCTTTGGGTAAATCTCAAGAGCAAGATCACTCCACAGCCTGCACGTATGCGGAAAAAAACTTGTGAAGCCCGCATATTGGATACCGACCATGATTCCAGGTAGTGTGAATGATATCGAGTCTTGAAGCGAAGAGTGTGATGGTAAAAGCGAGACGATAATACCATGTCAAAAAGTTCATCAGATCACTGCCCATTGTACAGACAGCAAAACATAAAGAGGTTGAAGCGGCCATTAGAAGAAACCTTCTCAGAGGTGGGAACAGTAGCCCACGTGAGGACGGACCCGAGCTTTATAAACCAGCAACCTTTCAGGGAGTTAAATTGGACGAGGTTACGTCTACCCATCCGGAGACCTGCTCCAGGGAGGTTTCGATTTCGGACACACTTTGTATTCTCTTCTCCTCCATTTTCGCCCGAGAGATATTAGCCCGGTCAAAATACTCGTAAAAGGCATCACCCGTACTGTCATCCTCATTATAACGAATATATAGGTGACAGCTCTGAGCCTTGCGGTACTCTAGAATTTATAGACTTGTTTTCCGAACATACACCGTCGACAGCGACCTTTATGCTCCGCCCATCAAGAAAACTGGTACCCAACTGTATAATCCCTCGGAGAGGCTGTAAGATAGAAGCATCGCTACGAGCTTTATGCCAGACATGGTCATAGGCCTTTACGATATCTAGGCTGACTGACATAGCTCCCCCTTACTTTCATTAGCGGCTGCCCAGCGGTGTCTCAGGTATACCAGAGAATCATCCGCCATGGAATCACGACGAAGCCAAGTAGTAGTTCAAGGAGTTGCTTATTTAGTACGCGCTCCATGATAGAATGCAAGGAGGTAATTGCAATAAGCCTTTAGTCTCCGTTGTCACACTTCTTAGGCATAGGGTAATTTGCTACTTTCCACAAAGACGGCACAATGCCAGTGGTATGGGAGAGTAAGAATAAGCGAGTTAGTTCCGAAGTCAATTTAAGAGCATAGATTTAAAGCACGCTAGCAGATATACCATCAGGACCGCTGGACTTTTTGATGTCGAAGGAACAAGAAGCATAATGAACAGCGCTTTGCGTAAACCGTACTTCAAGCATTGTGTGACCGCCCCGGGGGTGGTTGACGGCGTTTTTCCGTCATTATCTAGAATTAAATTCGACCTGGAAGCTGGAGGCTCAGTCCAGACATAATGACTCTCCCGCTTTGAGCTAGACTAGCTAGCTAGACTTATTTGCAAGAGACATCGAACCAGAGTTCTCAACGTATCAAAAGAGACGATCAACTTTGGTATTACCTGTATAGGCACGCATCGATGCGTGTGATGCCACCAAAGTCTACGCGTGCACATAAAATAGAGTGGTCTGACTCTGACTGACAAGCTGTCAAGCCATAGACAACAAATAACACCCCTGACATACATACACACGCCGGCCTGCGGTACAATGACGTGTTCAAGGCAGTACCCAGGCCAATGGACATTTTCAGGGATATATCTTTGTTTCAGTAAGAAAAAATAAGGCCAGCTTGGAAGTCGTGGTGAATGGCGCTCAAATTGCTATGGAGCGTGCTAGATGTCATGTTTAATTTTTGCTAGACTCATTTTAAATTCAATTTTATTTCCTGGTGGAACGTTTGAAACTTTGCTTTTTTCTTTCCCCGATGGGGTGAGATAGAAAATACTAAAAAGAAATAATTTGTAATATTTTCGCTTACTGAAGGTATTTAAACACTATTGTCTAACTTATAAGTAGGAACTGTAAGTTATTAGTTTAGTGACCTTCAAAAACTTCAATACCTTCTATCTTTCCCCAGTTTTATTTCAAAATTTCGCAAATAATAGAATCCAACCAATATTACTGCTAGCTATGCTAAAAATTAAACTCGAGACTTTTAATCTTCATTTTTTTTCGTTGTATATAAAAGCGTCAAGTTGCAAAATACATATAAAATTATAAATCATTCAGTACAAGTTACTACACATATAATAATATATAATAAATTATGCATTACCTAACACGAATAAATTTTATGATATATGAGAGTAACAAATACAACTAAACATAAATACTCCTAAACGCGTTATTATCGCTCGTTTCATTTATTAACAAGTCATGTTTGTTTTGATTTTATATAATTGTAATGAGTGGCGCTTAGTTTCTACCGAGGTCTTTGCAGACGCCGGCGCAAGGCGGCGCGATGTGCGTTGCGGCGCATCGCATAGCATTGTCAGCGATCGCCGCTCTTGGCATCGGCGATTCCGCGCTCGTACGATACCTACGAACGCGATCACGTGATTCATTGACGTCAATACTGACCTCTGCCAGCATCGGCTCGCCTCCTGCCTGCTTATCTGAGCCGAAATACCCTACATAGCCGATCCGTCTACTTCCTCGCTGCTCGTGTCGCACTCGTATTACAACACGCGATTTAAGTTATTCGCTGTGCTAAAAAGGTGAAGTCTTAAGAAATATCTACTCTTGAATTTACATATCCTATATTAATTCAAGAGTAGATATTTTACTATGTCTACAATATTAGGTCCGTAATTCGTCGGCATATGCTTAAAAAATATTGAGTACGATAACAAATAATTTAATGACAGTAGATACAATAGTGGATACAAAAGTAATGTACAAAAAGTATTTTAAAAACAGGAAAAATCTTATTTATTACCTATTTATAATTTATTGATAATAGAAATAAAACAGTTTATGATATCTTCTCTACAATGGATATAAATAAATACTAAGAGCTAAATGGCAATGATTAACAACATATAAATATGTTTTACACTCATAGATTTTATCATTTAGACTGTCAACCACTTTGACTTTGTTTGAAGACGTTGCCTAGCAACCAGATAACAATTGAGTTTGAATGGTGAGTTTTATTGAGCCAGACAATTAACATTCTTGTCAAAGCTGGGAATAAGATTTTTATTATTTTATTTTTTATTTTTTATCGTATCATACTTATCTTTAGTAATAATATATTATTGCTTAATCGATGGAAATCAATACTGTTGTACAATACACACTTTCTTTGTTTTGACGTTTCGGCTTGTATCAACCACCAATGTTCCAATAATTATAAACAGAAAATATCGCACTAACATATTACAAAAAAATATAAAAAATTAGTACCTCTGCCACTTGGCCTCTAAACTAAATACTCAATAATAATATAACAAAACATTTATAGCACTAAAACTAAAACACGTCATACATTCTATACTACAATGTTTTATATATATGCTACATACTTATGATTCTATTGAAAAAAAATGCGCATTATTTTATACTAATGCCGGAAAATAATTTAAGCAAATTAAACAAATACTTCGATATAATAATTAAATTAAAACAATTAATTCATGAAAAAACATTTATTAGTACTTTTTTGCTTTATTACTCTATCTTAATTTCTGATTTGGAATATATAATTTCCATATTGCAAAAATGGCATCTGAAACCAATTTTTTTTAAAAATATCTTTTCACCTATTCGTGTTAGATAGTTATATAATTAAACTTCTTATAATTCAAGAGAAAACTTCTTATAATTTATGTTTGAACCTTAAATTTGTAAAGAAAAACGAGCCATTTATACATTCATAGCAGTTTGAAAATGAGTTTTTGGTCAAAACGTAAGTTGAGTTGAACTTTGCGGCACTTGTACCCTTGCGTGAATTATAGAAAATTTTCTGAAGTTTGTTGAATGATTGTTGAATGATTGTATCACTATTTTTATCGTTAAATAAGTATCAAAGATAATTTCAAAAAGCTCCTTAGGCGCCATTTTTCCAATATGGCACAGCGACCGACAAACATACGAGGTGGCAAATTAGAAATTTGAAGGGAATACGTTATAATCTACAGAATCCTCAATTCTCAAAACTTCCGGAAAACTTTCCAGGTAAAACTACCATATTACTAAACAAATTAATCAATTATAACGTATTTATTTCAAGGCGCTCTATATTTATAACAATGACATAATATTAACTTTCGAAAACCTCAATAATAAACAAAAGATTAAAACAAAAAACTAAAGTAATATTTATCGTTTAACAAAATAACAAAGGATAGTTTACAAAACCGGTAGCCTATCCTTGTAAATATTCAAATGTCTGACAATACCTTTCATTCATTCATATTGATGGTTATTTAGATTTAGAAATTCACGTTTTTGAAAGTATCTATATCAACGTGACTTTAGATGTTTGCACTGTGAATATAAATATATTTTACAGTTTATGTAGAGCAGTGAGAGGAAAATGTTCAAAAACATTAAAAGGATGCGTGTCACTTTCGCTATGTATTAGAGTTTTAAAAAAAGGACTCTTATATTCTTTGGATTCAGTAAACCATTTTTAATATATACGCCTAATATTAATGTGTTTAGTTAGGTATTTATTCTTCATTATTATAATATGAACCTACATTTTTTTGAGATATTAAAAGTTAGAACTTACCACAGCATATAAAATGCGAGCTTTATTAAAAAGTGTACTCTAAAAACCATTACATTAATAATTGTCATCATCCGTTCAGAAATTTCGTCTCCGCCTCGGCTGGTTTTCATTGGAACTTGAATAAATTTATATGAGACTACCCTCGTACTACATTATTTTTGTAAATCGTGTTTAAATCTACGAATCTGGTGTACGAAGCGTGCGGTTCGCGTGCATCTTAGAAATATATATCATGGAGACTTTATGAAGTATTCGCGATTAGATAGCTAGCAGTTGGCGTGCAAGTTCTCTTATTAATTCGAACAGAGTGGTTCGCGTGCAGCTTCGGAGCATAGTGAAAATACAGACAAAACACTTGTTCGCGAACACATCGCGTACACGTCGCGTGCTTTTGCTACATCTTATATGCTCAAAACATAGTTCGCAACACGCGCGCGCGCGTATAATGTGACGCGTCCAAAGTCACTCAGAGTGCATAGCACGCAAACTGCACGCTTCGTACACATGTTACACGTTTTAATATGGACAAATCATTAAAATCGGTTTACAAGTCGAATGAAGTACCTAGTCATTTTTTGAACAACATTTAATATAAAATAGCAATTATAATGCAGTGTGTAAATGTCCCGCTAATGGGCAAAGGCATCCCTTTCTATTAAGAAGAAGGTTTAGGAGCTTAATCCATCATGTTGCTTTACTACGGGTTGGCGGATATATGTATGTATTATTATAAATCTGTCAGAATTTCACCCGACACATGCAGGTTTTCTCACGATGTTTTGCCTCACCGCCAATGAATTGTGTTAAACACAAAAGCCCTTGAAAACTCAGGGGCGCTAATTCAAAATTCGTTTATTTTTAAAGCGATTTTGAAAATTATTTTTTTTTCATTTGAAAGTGTTTATTTTCCGATTGGTGCCATATAATTTTCATCAAAATCGGTTCTGTAGTTTGGTTTGTGAATCTAAATAACTGGAATTAGTATTTAAATCCAAACATATAAAATAGCATATTTTGCTTTTTATTTTGATATTTTTTAAGTTTTAATTATTTATAATAAGATTATATTTAGAGTCATAGAAAATCTCAGTAAACAAAAGCTTCCGTAATTCTTATTAATGGATTGTTTCTATGCAGCGTTTACAAAAACAACAAAAACAAATACACTTTTCGTAAACAAAATAAAATATATATAAGTGGTATAATTAAACAGTATATAGGGATGACGTTTATACACCGTAAAGTATCCATCCTAAGGGGGATAATCGGAATGGGTTGTCCGTTGATCCACCTCGGCCGGGGTGGATAAACAAAATTAAACAGTTAAGTTGTGGGTGACGGTTACTGATAAAATATTATATTACGTATTACTTTCAGTTGCATTAAATTTGTTATACCAAAGCACCATGAATTTGATCAAAACAAAACCGCAGGAAAAACTATTTTTAGTCTTAAGAAAATTTTGTTTCGTAAAAAATACGTAATGTTATGTCGGAATCCTTGATACGTCGAAATGGTTACATAACAACTGGTGCCAGTTTACCATTTTACTCACGTTTTTGTATTTGTCTAAAAAAATCTCATTACTATTCTAAAAAAAAAGTTGTTTGCTGAGGTAACCCTCTTTTTGTTTCTATTTACATTTTAAACATACAAAGCATTATACGTTAATAAAATGATTTTTTCAACAAAGCAGTTTTACTTCTTAGATCATTGCATTCTTACGACAAACATTACGAGTAAGTCATTAAAGTTAGTAAATTTGAATTCGAGTGGAATAAAATAAAATATTAAACTCTATCTTCCCGAACCTTTTGTTGTACCTTATTACATATTAGTTTAAAAATGTAAATACTGTTAAAAATAAATATTTCTATAATTAATTTTTTAAATTAATTTTATTCAGTAATTCACTGAAATAGATCTTTACAGAAAATCTAGAGCTGTTAAAATTAAAGCGGACCGGGTAATCGACCCACGGCCTCATCTCAAAGGCTTGTGTCACAAAATAATTTGTTAAAATTAACGACTTTCCTAATCAATAATTGAAATAGAAACAAAACGTACAACCTGGATTCAACTCATTTTTTTTTTATTTAAGTTTACAAAACTGACTTACAACTATAAGTTACAAAATTAAATCTTAGCATAAGAGACAATACTTTTGTTGCAGTCTTCTAGATGTAAACCTAGCATGCTTTAAAATAAATTTAAGTTACTCAAAGAATAACCGTACTTGTGTAAATACTACATAAAATATTTGTTTAACTTGCCTTTAATAGAGCAAGTGGACTCACCAAAGATATCTAAGTTTTGACGAGTACAGTTCGTAAGCGAACAAAAAACTCATTACTGTTATTGTATTGGAAGAATTATTTTTTCTTTATTCTATTTTTTTTTATTCTAAAAAATAATTGAAAGATTTTAAGCATAATGGATAAGTTCTACTTCTTTTCTCGACTTAAATATTGTCAAATTACAATACTTATAGCATAAGCATCTAGCGTGTTCTGCTGTCAAGCAAAGTTGGTTGTGGTACAGGATAGTTTCAAGAATAGATTCGAGGTGCTCAAAACAAGCACTTTTCTCCTCACGCAAGGGAAAAGTCATTCATAAATAGGAAATTAGGAAATTTCAGAGAAGGAATTAATCAGAGAAAATGAATTTATCTTATAAATCGCGATATATTTATAAAAATAATAGTAAGAAATTATTTCGCCAAATGATTAATTAAGGCTAAAAAAAGTGTTGTGTACAACTAACTTATTATCCACTTCAATAGCTGACTCAAGTACATTTTCATAAACATATTCGTTCAATATTTTTTACGTAATGGAGTTACATAAAAACTAGAAGTTACACAACAGGATTACCACACTACATCAATATTTCCAGTCGAATAAATTGCAAGTTTTTTTATGTTTTTCATTTATGTAGAGTTAATAGAATATGAATACGAAATTTATGTATCTTGGTGACATAATGTCAATCGTGTCAGAGTACATAACATCAAGTTATATCACGCATATGTAAGCTTGTGTATGTACCCATAGTTATATAGAAACGTATTCATAACCAAATTACACATACAATTTGATCACAGCAAACATATTATTTATGTCTTTTTACAATAATGCATTGTGAAAATTATATTTGATATTGTCGCCGAGTTTACGCAAATTCAAAATACCACTTTCAATTTTTAAGTAATCTCTCACGTGGAGCCTAATTAAAGATCATGAAATACGTTTGAAGCGCTGAAATGCCTGAGTCTCTGACGGATTAGGCGCGTGAAATATTATAATTGATTCGTAAAACACGTGTGCCCGGCGAGTGATAGCGACTTAAAGCATCGACTGTACTAATTTAAAAAAAGTAGCGAAATACACGTGACTCTGTGTCTACTTATTATTAATGTTTGTGGCCATTTCGTTTTCTTTTTAAATCGACGCAAGTCATTGACAATTATAATAAGATAGATTCTTACTTGTTTTTGTTTGTTCAATTTCAAATGCTTATTCTACATTCTGATCTCAATATATGCGAAAAGAAAATCTTTTAATTTCGACGCTAAATATTCCATTGAGTTAAGTATTACATATACTTGCATTAAAATATTGTTAACCAAAGTATTCTAATATTAGTACAGATTTTAGTAATAATAGCATTTACTTTTCCGTCCTATTTTAAGGATACATTGATATTTCATATTTTCATTGTAATGAATTGATTAATCAGGGGATTTTTTCCTATATTTTATTTTCATACAATGTTTGCAAGGTTTTCTTACGTTAGAATCATTTCCGACATGATGATCTAAAATTGAAAATTAAAAAATACCTACAATCTACTCATTGAGACCATTTCAACGAGGTTCCAGACGAAACTTCTGCTATAAGTTAGCGAGGAATTGTGTATCACGCTAGTTCCGGATGACGCAGCAGATAAAGGTTACGCATATATGTATAATATGTCATTTTAGTTATAAATTTCTATTTGATCAGACCAGTAAAACGTCTGATCCTTTCAACAACCATAAAAGAGTCGATAAACTTAACAAGTCTGAACTAATCTTTATCTTTATAAATTATAGTTAAGCATTATCCCGATTTCATTAGATTTAGAACAAAAAAATGCATCAAAATAGATCAATTCTAGTTAAACTTATAGTACCTCTCTTTTTGATCGAGGGTTAAAAGGTAAAATAAATACACTAAATAAACAAAATATGTAGAATCGAAAATATTAAATAATTGCATATGCAAGAAGTTCGTTTTACGAGTTCCATTATTTCTATAAATAACTTTTAGCGTTGTTTTTTGCTGTAAATGTACTTCGCATTTGTATTTTAAAAATTTTTAACACTATTTTTTTATTCAGCTAAAATGTAAAGAATTTAAAGTAGACAGCACGAGACTTTGAAAATCAATTCAACCATATTGTGACAAAAACAATATCAAAAAAACATCTTACAAAAAGATTTCTAGAAAGGAAAAGTTTTCTACGATTTACATTAGGATTCCTGTCCAGCAAAAACACTCCTCACGCTACGTAGCGCTATGTCTTCATTTAACGCAATGTCTATATTTTATACGTAAGATATTTTTCATTCTACACTAAAGCTGCGCTTAGTATTAAGCAACATTTCAGTGGATAACATGTCTGTTATCCACCTTATCAACACTTGTATAAACAATACATTATATATCTCCTACGTAATGCATAGTTTTTATCCTTTGAAATGTTAGGCAGTGACGTTATCTAGATTGTGCTTTTATGATATAAATTAAAGTATTTCAAATTAAAAAAAAATTTAGCTATATTGTAATAATATATATTACCATTTTATTCGTATTTAAAACCAAAGAACCGTATAAACAAAATTATAAATTGCTAAATTTTACCTATCTAGTATTAATTTTTTTACCTTATCGTCATTAATTTTTCAAAAACTTAATGTATCTTTTAACGAGCTTTTCAAATCACAATTCTCATTCTACAATTTTATTACATTAATTCTATATGGCTAATGTATGTCATTTTAATTGAAAAAAAAAACAGTGAGTAACTCGACAGTGAATGAATGCCATTATAAAATACATTAGGTATGTATTGGTATACATACACCTCAATACAACTATCAAATCATAATTATATGTGGATGAAATTTTTTTTACATTTAGATTCAACAATGAGCCAGTTATAATAATTAAACAGTGCGATGAGAGCCTAACAAATAGAAAAGTCAAACAATAATAAAAATATAAATAGTCAAACAATCTTATTTTAATAAACTGAGGCAAATGAAATTTGTACGCTGCATTCAGAACGATACACCGATTGTTTATATAATTATAAGTTAAAATATAAAACATTAACAATAAGATTATTCTTCTCGAAATAATTTTGAATAATGAAAAGTTATATATCAGTCTCTATACTTAAAATATCTAACACTACTTTATTTTAAAGTACGTTTAATCAAACTAATAATAGTATTAGTTTATTGAGCTTCTAATTTAAATATGTCCAACAAATTTTGTATTTTCGCGGTTTTATAATTTAAATTAGTATAGCTAAATTGAAACTTATTTTGAAGGTATAATTTTGCAATCACGTGTCTTGTTAAGCGAAAGACATGAAAGAAAGGAAGTGGTCTCCGAAGATTAGTGAAGAAAAAACGTGATCGACCGGCGCCGGGCGTCGGTCGCCCGGTCACTCACCGCTCGCAACACGTAAATATGATCCAGGATTATTCCTGAATTAATTCTAATAAAAAAGTCATACATTTCTCGTCAGAAGTATAATAAGAAGTACTACATATTGATAATTTTTTTATTTTCAAAGTCAAAGGATAACGAATCTTCGATATTTTCCTAGAATACTCTACATACTCTACCTACTCAATTTACAATTGCTTTTATGACGTATCCTGTTTCAATTTATTTATGTTATGTACTTTTTTATATAAATGAAATAAATATTTCTTGATCTTCGTACTTATAATACTAATTTATTAATTAATAATTGTTATATGGTCATCAATTTTATTTGTTGCGAATACAGCAGTGTGTTATTATATAATGTTAATACTAGGAGTACATTCGTATTGCATTTATAAATAAAGCAAAATTATGATTAAGATTTATATTAAAAATTAAATAAATAAAGAAATTATGTCTAATATTTTTTAAGTCTGGAATCGAAAATAGTCGATAAATCCTATAATGATGTAATCACTATTTGTTATCAGTATTATTTGCCTAAAACTACAAACACCGATTTAAATTCACAAGACTCAACCTAAAAAACGTAGGTATTCATCTTTTGTAAACTTTTAAACACTTAAAGTTGTTTAAATTTTAATCCATGTTTACCGAATACCACATACATATCCAGTTTGTGGGAAATCCCAAATCAGAACTTTGAATTTTGAATATTAGAAATAACAAGGAAAAAGGAACAAACCTAATTTTTTTTGGTAAAAAGTACAATATAACATTTTTGGTAACATATTTGGACCATTTCTCCTCAAGCATAGTCATATCGTTATAAGTTTGTAACAATGTTCTTATTACTTGAATTAAATATTATGTATTGTGAATATGATAGTTGTTCTTATTTATAACTAGCGGATGACATGACTACCCGGTTTTTCACGAGTTATACAAAGGTTATAGTGGTATTGTAAATGCAAATATTAAAATTTATTCGATACTTATTACGCCTAGAGGCCTTTTATACTCATTCACCCATTTCAATTGTCAACGCTAAACCCGTTTTTATCTATCGTGCTTTTCTAAATACATAGATATCTTGTAAGTTTTCTGAAACTACTGTTAAAATATAAAGTTAAACTGTAGTTTGTATCTACGAAAAATGATGAAAATTGTGTCGATTCTCACTTTGACAAGGATAGGTATTAAATAAATTAAAATAATTTTATTTGAAATTAGGAATTTACATTCTCTTTTTCCATGTCAAGCAAATGAATCTACTACGATTTCGGAAAAGTTGAACCTCAGACCTGGGAAGAAACCGTGACAGATTTTCAGCAAGACATTTTTTGTTCGGTTTTTTACAACGTCAAGATTTGTTAAATGTTTTTTAATGTTTTTAAATAGCCTAACAAAATCTTTAACTACGATACTACGATAGTAGTATCCATGGGCGTTAGTGGTTGGTTCAACGAGCCCCTGTCCCCTTAATATACGACTTACCTAAACTTAGTACATTGAACAAATAACAATGGTAATGGTTCATATAATTTCTAAAAAACTGAGATTAGCATTTAGAGTCATATCTTCTTAGTGCAAGGTCCCATCGCAAATTACATACCCGCCATTTTTCAAAGTACAATTCGTATAAATAATTCTATACAAGTCGTCCGACTTTTAATTAAGGTCCTTCAAATGAGGGGTTTTATAAGTCCATTACACCACGCTCCGCATAAAGGGGATTCTGTCTTTATTTTGTTCTCTTATCTTTCGCAACTGGTTTCTTGTGTGTAAACTAGAAAATGTTTTATTTTTCTCTAATTTATTACGACGTAAAAGTAAATTAAATTTGTACATCTCACGCTATGGATATTACAAGGCCCGAGAACAGGAATGTTCGAATGTGTAACGATTTTGTAAATAAGTAATAAAAAATGTTATTAATGTAATGTGTTATAAATAAGAAATAAAAATGTGATATGTTAGACTTATAGAACTCCCCATTTAAAGGACGGCAATTTAAAGTCAAACGCCCTTTATAGAAGAACATGTTTCTACAGGTTGCCTGTCAAAATTAGCTCGAAATAAACTTTTTAATGAAAATAGTTTTTTTTTTTTCAAACAATAGTCTTGTAATTTGGAGATGTTATTATTTATATGGAAGAGCGGTATGTAAGGTGCCATTCGGTCGCCATTGTTCAATAGGCCCCAACTCCTTGAAAAACGTGTGTAAATAAGTGCAAGCGAAGAAGCTTTTGAAGTTGTGCGCTTATAATGTAAGCTATAATTTTTTTCTATACTATAGGATAGTCTGAGGATAGATGTTGTCTATAAATATACGTGAAAATGCTAATTTAACCAAATAAAAAAACTGCAGGCTTTCCTATATACATTATATTTCACAAAAATATATTTTTTATAAATAAAAGGTGGGTACGATGTGGTACTTTGCAATGGTGTTTCAAGCTATATGACAAGTTTATTGTAATTTTAACATGTGTAATAAAAATTAAATTAGCGATTAAAACTTACCTTAGTTTTTCTGGCTTGTTTCTTTTTTCCTATAACTTTGAAGCTGTTTGAAAGCTGTAAAGAAATTGATCAAGTTATTTGATAACTCAAATTTTAAATTAAATGTTGTTTTTTTTTCTTCTTTAAAAACAATAAAAGAAAAATATATGTAAGTTTATTTAAGTCAAATCGAAAGATTTAATAATAAACCTCTGGGTTCGTTTTGGATTATCGAATTAACAAAGTTGTCAATAAAACCTTAATATTGTATTATAGGTGATATATATAAAATACATATGAGAAAATTATAGCAGAACCGCCATCAATACAGCTATAAGTAATTTAAAATTTTGTGACACGAATGTTTGTACATGTTTTCTACAGTAAATAACATATTTCTAATATTATCGACATATAAATATATGATTTTTATGAAAACTGCATAATCATAGTATAATGCAATATTACATATGGGATTTCTCATTGGCAACATCTTAAGACGAACTTCCTCACCGATTAGTCTAGGGAATTAAATATTTCCCACGTCTACGAAAACGAAGTCACGGGCGTCGCAGCTGTTACAAATGTGTTATATGCATTATATTATATCTAGAATGATCATAATCATAATAATATATACGCTTAAGCATAGAATATGTATTCTCTAAAACAACTGACTCAATTTGAATAATTATTTTTGCGTCAGATATCCCGTTTAATGAGGAAGATTAAATTAGGATACATTACGCTACAACTCATAGGAGCGAAGCAGTAATCATAAGCGCAAGTTAAACTGTAGCTTTGGATGAATATTTTTTTATATTTATTAATTTATACTGATAAAAAATCGTGACTTACTGCCTCATCTTTTAACACAAAGCTTAAACGTTATTGTGTACTGATAGGCTAAACAAGAGTTCAAAATTAGATGTATGTGCTCGGAAATTTGCAAAATTATTACCATCATTCAATGAGTAATCATACAAGTGCAACAGCAGACAAAAACTGCCCTAGGAATACTTTGAGTCGCGCCAAAAACTAATGTCGAGGCGACATCTGGAAAATCGACGAGTACTCCTGGCGAGTAGCGAGCACACACGAATTAATTGTTTACACGTACTTGGGCTTATTCATTTGAATTATCGAATATCTAAAAGTGCTATGAACATTATCATTTACGTCAACATAATATTAATTACTCACAGTGCATTGAAAACAGTTGAAGAGTGATACTGGAGGTGTAGTTACATTGGAGACGGGTGACACTGCTTCTTCGGGTTTATTTTCCGCTAATTTGTGATTCGATCCCTGTTTACAATAAAATTAAATTAATATATAAAATATAATTATTAAATAATCGTTATAACAAAGATAGCGTAACCGCATATAATAATAATAATCGTCGATTTACGAATCAACAAAAATTATTATCTAAACGTTACTGTTCTGGCTACCTTTTTCGCCTAGACAATGCATTTATTATATTTTGTAATGTTTTTTTTTTATAAATTTGTTAAATAATAAACATTAAGAACAGTTAATTATTAATAAAATTAACCGGCTAAATAGTAGTCGCAGTAATAAGTTGGCAAGTACAGTTGAACATTTAACTCGTCATTTCTATAATTATAATAGTTTGTTGTATTACGGAAAGTCGGAAAACATAATAATTATCATACGTTAGTTACGACACCAACTAAATTAAAAGTTATTTTCAAAATATTTCATGTTGTTATATAATTAAGTTTAGTATATACAGATTAAGACGCATTAGTATGAATATGTAAACAGTGACTGAGTCAAAATACGATAATGTAAACATCTACACCCTATTCCGGCTTTATGGGTACAATCTACGTCTTATTAACCTTGATTAAACAAAAGAACAAAGCATATGTAGCTTCCGAGTCGTCTACTCGGTATGACTATAACTAATAAGTACAATATTGTAATCATAGTTCGAAATAGTAAAACATTATTACCGGAAGTACAGAGTAAAGAAACAAAAATGTGATATATTTTTCCACATCTTATTAAATATATCTTAATATAAATATTAAAGTTAATATAGTTGATGCACATAGGAACTAATTAATTATTGACATATTTGTCAAATGGAGTTGAATGCACTACTGTGTACCGTCGTGGCCTTGACGGCGCGCACACGCATGCCGCGTATCGATAACGTCGCCACTCGCCACTCTCCGGTACGAACATACTCACATTTACACTCGTAACATCGCTGGTGTAAACGGCCGAATAACTCTCCGGCGGAAATTTGAATGTCGGTGACGACATTTCTAAAACACAGCACAACAAGCCGTCACTGGAGGAGTGCGCAAGGGCGCTTCGTCGTGATTCCACGACTCCTCGGGTCAGATGGCAGATCGCCGGTCGCGACCGCCTCGCGGATTCATTGTTCCTTATTGATCAACGTTACGAACGCGTACTACCGCACTAGGACAGCGCGCGGGTGCCGCGGCAGGGGCGCGATCTCACTGACGCTCGCCCAGCGGCCGGACAAACGTGAATTATCACGCTTTATGGCGATAATGAGCAATGTAAACTTCCCCTTTATAAAAATCGTGTTGATCGTCGTATGCGCCGATATATATGCTGTCGGCGTCGGCTTATCGGATCCAACCGAATAAGATAACCTGAACGCACGATAGTGTTCGGTTAATCATCGTAGCGAACTTAGCATTTTTATATTTCGTCTACCTCCATTGTTAAGGATTGTTAACAAATAGTTTCTGTGAGGTAGTAACTATATAAGTCAAAATTGACCAATCAATCAAAACCACCGTAAATATATACCTTACATGGGTAAGGCAACCAAAAACAATGTAGTTTAAAATTAAACTTATTAAAAGTAAAATTAATTACTTTTGATTAAACGAGTTAAATAAACAGTATAAACAAGCAGACGTTCTTAATAATTAATTTGTTGGCTTAACTAATTTAACTAGTTAGTTTAATTAATAACCCTGAGCCGCCAAAGTTCATTTATCAATCCTAATTTTATTAATGAGGTTGTTAAACGCCTGCCAAATAAAAATTGCAAATATTTATAAATTAATTTAAATGTTTCTTATTTAGTTAATATGGGGTTTGAATAGGTTTCTTTAAAAATAAACTGTCGCATGTAATACTGTTTGGCTCCAATATAATTAAAAAAACAATTTTAGAAAATAAATACGGAATTTCGTTTATTTGGATGACATATTATTCTAGTTATTTTTATTTAAAAACTACACTACAAAACCAATTTCAATGAAAATTCTATGCGATTAATCTGAAATCAAACTCTTTCAAATAAAAGATGTTTCTATATCGGTTAAAAAATTATGGACTTCTGAGGTAACTATTCATAACATAACAACATAAAAAAAATACACAACGAACTGTGAACTTCATCAAGTTTGATTTAAGATCCACCATTTATTACCCACACGCTGAATTTGGAGAAAAAATGTCTATGTATATTCATTTTAGGGTTCCGTATGAAAATGGTATCAACAAAACCAAAACCTTTTGTCCGTCTCATTGAACTTTAAGGGTTATATTTTTTAATATTCTTGTCTAATTTTTAGAGTATATGCATTATGACAGATTTCGTAAAATTCATAAAAACCGTCCAAAGTGACTAGATGTCAGTGGTGGGTGTAGTAGTATCAGTTGTAGCTTAACATTTGCCGCATTATTGTTCTACTAGCTTGCGGCTTCGCAGGTTTAGATAGAAAGTGGCCTTCAGATATATTATTCTTAAAGTTTCGACAAAAACCTTTATTACTTTTTCGTGATAGAGCAAAAACATCCATCCACCTACCAGACTTTCGCATTTATAATACTACTAGTATTGGTTGGTTGGAAATATACTCTTAAAGATATAGTGGTCAACTTTCTGAACTCCATAGTTTAGATAAACCAAAACTTATGCACAATAAACGCGAATGCACATATATTTTTTCGAAGCATTGGTATGATATAAATAACAAATATATGCGATTTAAATGTTTTAAAACTATCATTTTAATATAAAGTCGCGAAGTTCTACGAAGTTTAATGTTGATTTTAAAAGTTATAGGTACGAGGCTGAAGGTTAAATTAAAATAATATTTCAGAAATAGTAAATAATACTGGTTTTTATTTTATTATTTTTCATTTTCCATTGATGATCTATACAAATATTACTTTTATCAAAATACACTGCTGGAAAATACATATAATGTGACTAAAACTGTTTTATTAAGTATAATTAGTTAATATAAAAATACACAAAAATTTGCTATTATTTTGTTTTGTCACGACAAAATTTATTCACAATTTACTAAAAATAAGGTCGTCGTTGGTCAACTGGCTTGTAGGACAGTCTGCGTGTATGTGAGGAGCTGTATGGCGCGTTTAGTGGCTTCGTCCGAGGCGTTCTTCTGCAAACGCTGCAGGGACGACTGCACAGCCGCTGGTATGGCCGCACTGCGCAACACTAATTTAGCCTGAAAAAAATCCATGTCAGACACTTACTTAGAATTAATAATATAACTAAGACTTAAAATAAACGTTTTTTTAAAGACAAAATACGCAATTTCACACATACATCAGTTACTTTAATTTTAAAACCAAATTATTCACAAAAAAATTAAAACCAAATTCACCGACTGCGATGATATTTTTATTGGACCAATCATTAATTTATTATTATCAATCTGGAAGCATATCCTTTCAACAAACAAAATTTCAAAATCGGTTGATGTATAAAACAGTTCCGAGTTCGGTTGATTCACAAACATTTAAAAAAGTAAACTAAGAATTGAGAACCTCCAAAGAATATGCTTTGTTTTAATAGGAAGTTTTATTATCAATACTAGCCACCTAATAATCGCCTAGCGGTCGAAATTCGACTGTAGTTCGTAAAATTTTCAACCGATCTCAAGATTGACCACAGATAACCTATTTTTAATTTGACCAAAGACTTTAACAATAAACAAAAGAGTATTATAAGATTATATAGTGTTTGTGAATCAAATACATAATATATAAAATAAATACGAAATTTTATACTCTTCCGACTGCGCAATTTTTTTTGCTT
Source organism: Hypolimnas misippus (assembly GCA_037950945.1). NCBI lineage: Eukaryota > Metazoa > Arthropoda > Insecta > Lepidoptera > Nymphalidae > Hypolimnas > Hypolimnas misippus. The sequence continues at coordinate 9,062,976 of JBBEEQ010000024.1, forward strand.
CACATATTAATAGATAATATGCTCGAATAATGTACGTAATAAGTATATCGTATGTACTAAGGTAACAAACTATACATTGCCTGATGTCCTGATGAAGTAATATGCCTGAATAGAATTTTTTTTATTACAATTGTTGATAAAACACAATAATTTAAATAACCATCCTAAGCTTACAGTTTATACAATGTTATTATAGCGATAGCAACAATACCCTGTGGTTGTTGGCCGCCAGCGCCCACACCGCCCTCGCCGCCGACACTATCTCGGCGGTGTCGCCCGTCAGGAGCCCAGCCGACAATATTTCCAAAAGTTCCGCTAAGATAAAGAAATACGAAATAACTTAGTTTTTTTTTTTAACCAGTAATACATGATTATATCTATACTATGGATCTTTCATTTATTTTTACTGGCTTTTTGTGACGTTTAACTATTTATTTTATAGCATTAAAATGCCACGCAATAACTCAGTGGTTTTCTTTTTGTCTAGGCTGAATAATCAAAATCTGTTATTATTGTTTTTATTATTATTTTTTTTTGTATAGTTTGCTATTTTTGTTTTCCTTTCTCACTTTTTTATGCATGTGGTGTTTGTCTATATATAGTTACACAATCTGTATAATAACATTATGGTAAATGTAAGCATGTATTCTCTGAATTTGTAACTTGACGAACCTTTCTAAATAAATAAATAAATAAATAAATAAATAGTCGCCAAATGGCATAGGCGTTACACGAATGAAGTCTATTTGCAAGATGCAAACACCCATGCCTACGTTACACTTTTTCCACTTAACTTTCTCTTAAAATTTTTTAACCCAATCTCATCAGTGGTATGAACTGGCCGTTGAAAGATCAATTAGTTTGTCACGGTTTGCTTTTATAAGTATCGATTTCAAAAGTCTGATAAAGGATGATGATACTCACGCGACTGCAAGAATGCGAGTCGATGATGGTGCGCGGCGTGCGCCAGCGCCGGCAGTAGGAGGGCGCGAGGGCTGCGGGCGCCAGCGGGCAGCGCGGCCAGCAGCGCTGCCGCGCCGTCGCCGTGCCGCGCCAGCGCCTCGCCCAGCCGCCAGCCCTCGCTGCTGGCGCGCGCGCCGCCGGCAGTGCCAGTGCGTGCGCGGACTTTATTGATACACGATAACACGTCGTTCTAAACATTCATTACAATTTTTCATTTCATTAATTTCCATCGCTTTTACAATGTATAAATGTTGGAAATTAAAAAAAAAAATATTTTCGTTCAGCGATCATCATCTTCGCTTGTCGTAGTAGTATATACTTTTGGATTACAAATTTTACAAAAATATATAATGTAGAGACTGGGATAATTGTATGTGCTTTTTTAACGTTTTATATTGCACAACGCGATGATAAGTTTTTGGGTTCTATAATAAGACACTGCACTACGTAATTCAACGATTGAATTTTGATTTATACTTTGATTTATCAGTTTGTTTTCCAGGCACAGTATAAAAAAAAATTAAAAAACACCTTAATTATAACAGTTCTACAATGATGGTGGGGTGAACATTGTCGCAGTATTCGCAGTCCGCGATCCAGTAACGAAGTTGGCCGCGGGCGAGCGGCCTCCCGCCCGACCAGCGCGCACACCTCCAGCAGCAGGCTGCGCCCGCCCACGCAGCTGCACATGCTGGACCACGCTGTAACCGTAACGTTGAACTGTGGCGATAATAATGACTAAATCTTTTGACAAATGTAGAGGTTCTACGTTTTACACTCAAAAATTACTTTAATTGCGTGTAATGAAACCGTGACTGACTGACTAATCTATCACAGCTAAAATCGTTGAAGGAATTGAATTGAAATTTGGCACATAAATAGTTCCTACGTCATAGGCGATTACTAGGAACGGATTATTGAAATTCTACTATAAAGGGAGAAACGCAATTCAAAGTTTATACAGAAAAATCCAGCGCGAGCGAAGCTATAGGCAAAAGCTAGTCAATATGTAACATTATGACACAAAATACATAATTATGTAATACTGGTCCAGCATGAAAAGCTAATATTAGCAATAAAAGTGTTTCACCTCTTGGGCAGTCATTGGTGAAGGTGACCAGTAGACACGTGAGGGTGTCTCGCAAGCGTTCAGTCATCATGCACCACGGCCACAGCCTGGCGAGGGAGACGGCAATGTCGTCCGCGAACATGTCTTTAGCGCCGGGACAGTCGAACATGGAGCACGTAATGAGCGTGAGCACCCAGTTTAAGGTGTTCAGAGTTGGTTCCTAAAATAAGTATAAATTTTGAATCAGACAGAATTCTCTAAATACTGTTTGTTATGCCTCGGTTCACGTAAGTGTGTTGGTCTGAACTATGCGCATGACGCTGCGCAGGACTCAAAATTAGGCACCAGGACAGTCATATAGGCATTTCTTTATTTATTTTTAGCAGTTTTCAGCTCAATTCATACGGTATGTGTAAACTCAAAATAGATGAAATTATCAACACTGAACTAGTGTGTTTGAAGAGTCGTGATTTTTCTTTTGGGATGTGTTTACATATGAAATAAATCAAAAAGAGATAAATAGATTAATTATAACAGTCGTATAAGGGTTGAAAATATTCAATAAGATCATAACAATATATATTCATATCATAAACATTCGATATCTTAAGTCTTGTTCACTTGACATGCGCGAGTTCTGACTCGCCTTATGTTCAGACCAACACACTTACATGAAACTAGATATAGGTACTTGAATTTTTATTTGTCTCACCCAAATGGGTTTTGGAAATGGAGAGACACGAATATAATACTATTACAACATATTTTAAGTGTTATATTTTTCTGCTCAAAACACTCTTCATGAATATATCTATGTATAAATGTATTTTGTCTATAAATATTTTACCCAGGTAGGACCTAGCTGTAGCCCACTAACTACAGCAGCAGTATACGGGGTGGCTCGCTCGGGGCAGTACTTTACTTCCACAGGAGATCCACGTGAAATAGCTAGTATATCTGACTTTCGTAAGGTGAGTAAAAATCACAATCTAACATCCTATACCATTTTTCTTTACTTTGTACTCCCTACTTTCATCGCTTAAGCTGGCAACGCATTTGTGGTAACAGACACGAAGACTCAATGGATACTGCAACTGACTGAAGCGCTAACGTTCGCGGGTTCGATCGTCGCTCACGGCAATGTCTTTATTGGCCATATGATGTTTGTCGTGGTCTGGGTGTTTGTGTTAGTGTTGTGTGTGTTTCCGGACCCCCGACAAAAGGCCATGAGATCTTAATAGTGGTCGTTGAGTGTGATACGTTTATTATTATTGTGGCTCCGCTACAAATGTCTACGCGGTAATGATCACTCAACATCACGTGTCCTGTCGGTTCATTTGTCAGCAATTATTTGTCTACATAATTATTAAAAGAAATTGTAAAAGTGTCTATCATTAAATACACCTGAAAAACTTTTACTTTTTACACAGTCTAAATTGAAATACGAACGTGATCAGCGTTCTTAATAACTTCGACGGGTTTCCCGTGCAGCGAGAGCGCGTCGCGCAGCATCTGCAGTGAAGCGAGGAGCGCGCGCGGGAAGTGCCGGTGCGCGCAGTAGCGGCGCGCGCGCGCGCTCGCGCGCTGCAGCTCGCACAGCGCGCCGCAGCGCCGCGCACACGAGCTGTCTGCGAAACGCACCATACACTATAATAATTGGGTGCTGATAAGCAATACCGTGTCAACCTACAAAAGTTAAATTCGGCGATATTGATATATTGATATATTCCTATAATGATAATGCGTCACGTATTTGACACATTCAATTTCAAGCCATTTAAACTAAATAAGTATGAAAAAATTTCTTAATTTAATGTTTGCTATATTGAAGTTGTTCCATATTTTGCAATATACAATAGTCTCATATGTTTAAAAACTTATTATAAGTTTTTATTATACCAATCTGCTTTTAATTCAATATAAATTATATAAAAATAGAAAAGAATAGATATATACTTCTTCAAACAAATTTATTATATATATTATAATATAATAGAGTAGGCTTAACATCCCTAGACGCCATTTTATCAAAATGAAGTCCGTGTGGCTTAATAAAGTAATATTACTCAGTGTCTAATTATAAAGTAAGAATTTTTTCAACTCAATTCGTAGCATATTTTTTATGTTTGATACCCTAAAACATCGATTCAGTAATTCGGTTTTAAAATCGAATTAATAACAAGTTTATTGTCCAAATAAACGAAACAGCGTATTGTGCTTTTAAGGTCGTTTTATTTTTTTGAGTTGTTCAATTTATCTACCTAAAACTGTGCCTCTACTACGAGTTTTGATACTATTTGCATAATTAGTCAAAAAAAACCGATCGAAAATTACGTTATCGAAAATTATCACAAGTAAAGGATACTGTAGATGACTTTTATGATTACTTTTATTCTACGAGTCATGGAGTAAAATTGTTACATATATAAAGAACTATATAAATAAAAAAAAACTGAAATCGACATAGTATTTTCTGATATCAGCGCTTTTAACCAGCATCGATGAGGTCATCGACAAAACGGATAAAATTAAAAAAAATAGTATTTCATAGTAAGCTATCACATTCAACCTGAAGAGTTCGAGTTACATTGCATCGTTACTCATGTCGTAATCTATATATATATATATATATATATATATATATATATATATATATATATATATATATATATATATACTTTTTTACTCTGTTACTCACTTAATCATCATGAAATCTCAGAAACTACAAGTGCTAGTAGTTTCAAATTTTGCATGAGGGTTCTTTTTAAGACATATGTCCTGAAGAAAACGGAAGTTTGCAAAATTCGACCCATAAGGGGGTAAAGCGGGGTTTGGAAGTTTTTATGAACGTCCTATGTTAAACGCGAGTAAAACCGCGAGGGACCACTAGTATAATTATAAAAATTACTAAGTATACATTATTTACATACAAAAAACTATCTTGCTAATATATCAATAAATATTTGGAAAAGTTGTTTATTTGTATCAATGTATCAAACATATTGACATTTGAACGACTCATAATCATTACATATCCATGGCAGATATGTCTGAGGTACTGATAATACATAACAATCTTAAAATGATAACAAATATACACATAAAATATTAGTATGCTACTTAACATAATGTAAATATCACAATAAAGTATTTAAAACTGGCAATTTAAAATCTATAAAGCATAAGATTTTGTTTGTTTGAATGCGCTCATCTCAAGAACTACTAGTTGGAATTGGAAAATTATTTTTGCGCTAGATAGTATATTTATTGAGGACGGCTATAGGCTATATTAAATCACGCTACGACGCATAGGAGCGAAGCAGTAACCATAAACGCGAGTGAAGCCGCAAGGGACAGCTAATAACTAGATACTTAATTTACCTTGACTGGAAAGACACTTCTTCTTATCGATTAGTTCTTGATATAAATTCATCAAAATTTTACAAAACTCTTCAACAATGTACTCCGGCTGGCAATCGTTCCGAGCGCTGTCACCGGCACATAATCTGTTATTTTGCTCCTGGAAATGCGGTGACAGAAAATTGTTGAAGAAGTCGACGTTCGTCTGATCCTTGGACGTATCGGTGCCCTCGTGAGAAGTGGACCGAGCCAGCTGCGTTATACAGTGCATTGCTGCTTCTTGGTATTCTGTAAATTATTAAGTATATCCATATATCCTTACATATCTATTTTATAGACAATCCTACAAATATCATAAATGTGAAAGTTTGTATGTGTGGATGGATGTATGTTTGTTACTCTCTCACGCAAAAACTACTGAACCGATTTGGCTAAAATTTGAAATGAACATGGCTTATATCTTGGATTTACATTTACTATTCCACGCCGACGAAGTCGCGGGTGAAAGCAAGTATCAAATAATCTAATTGGGTATATTTTATCTGAAAATTTAAACCATCAAGCCTGGCAGAAACTGAAATTTTAACAGTGTCCAACCAACCAACTTTTTAATTTCAAAAGCCACGAATTTAAACATTCTTCGCAGTTTATTTCACAATACAATTTGAAAATAATCTATCTCCAATCATCGGACTGTTAGAAAAGAAATACATATATAAGTACATATTATGTATGGTATATATGTTAGTACCATGTCGAATTCTTTGGCACGTTTTACAGCCTAAGCTATTCCATGGAATTCAACATACAAAGCGTCATTTAATTCGCATCAACTGTAACAGTGTCTTAGGATATGTTATTTCTCGGAATTTCCATGGAAACGGGATTTACGCGGGAAAACTTTCAATATAACCCGATTCCAAAACTTCTTTTATCAATGTGAGTTACATAAAACGTGTATAATATGTGTAACACATTTTTGGGTTTTATAGATTTATATTTTTTATACGATTTAAATTTTATTAAATGATCTATACCATTATTTTCATGTTCCAAGGCTTGGAGCAATAGCTGGAAGAGCATCAAGTTGTTTTTCTTCAGCTCCCACCACACAGCGTCGCTGGCTGACCGTTCGCTCAACAAGGCTGCGAGGAGGTGTAATGCATGCGTACGCGCAGATAGAATCTCGTCGTTCATTTCATCTAGAATCAAAGTAGGAACACATATGTCGGTAATCATTCTACAGGTTATTAACTACAGTATATAAAATCTATATGATGAGTATAGAAGAACCTATTAGATATTGTCAACTGCGTAAGTTTTATTGTATCTTGGCTAATTTAATAAATATAAGTGATCTTAAAGCTAATCTACTGTAATTAAAAAGACAGACGCGTTGGCGCAATGGTCACTGCAACTGACTAAAGCGCTAACGGTCGCGAGTTCGATCCCCGCTCACGGCAAACGTGTGTATTGGCCATACAGATGTTTGTCGTGGCTGAGTGTTTGTGTTAGTGTTGTGTGTGTTTCCGAACCCCCGACACAAGGTCATGAGATCTTAATGGGGGCCGTTGAGTGTTATGCGTTATTTATTATTATTATTAAAATTATTTTTTATATTATATAAAGCTTATAATATAACAATAAATAAAATAAATAAGGCAATTTTTAGATAACTACACGGAAATAAAACCTGGATAATAATTTGTTACTTATCACTACATCTATAATGAAAATATTTTTTACTAGTATTCAGTCGCGACTTTGCCTGCGCATAAACAAGAACTTTTTGGATATACTTGACATGAATTTTTTATAATTTAAACAAATCACACTATGTCTATGAGTTTATCCGATTTATATGCTACATTTTGAGTTCTTACCAAAATTGTTAAAGGTCTCATAGAAATTAGTTCTAATCATATACATTTTTTCGATATTTGACATTTTATAATAATAATTTGTTCTATTGAGAACATTAAAAAGTAGCCAGATGCTAACCAAGGAGCAACATTTCATTTTTATTTACATAGATAGCTACCTGATAGGCTTTTTTGCCAAGCGATTCGCGTTTTGTACCTACTTCCGCGACGTATCAATTACATGCAAATTCTTCTTATAAGTATAGACGGAAAAGAAATGAATATAAAGAAGAACCTCATTTTCAGTAGAGTCACTAAACATTTTACTTGACAGTTCAAAAATGATTGAACTATAGTCATATCGCTTCGTGTGCGAAAACTGAATTGACGAGTACCGTATCAGTAGGCGAACTATATTTAAAATTCATATTTAATATAACGGGTGGCCACGAACTGACTGCAAACCACGAATGCAACTTGGACGAAACGTCGGGCAATAAAAAGGTTTTACTACCATTATTATCGCAATAAGACCTGTTATATTAAATATGAATAGTATAAATCGCGAAAGTTTAAAATATATATATTTCAAATCCTTGTTCCATAGCTTGTAGATAGCCTCGTTAGAGGAAGGCCTTAGGACTACTTACACAATATTGTCTATGGCACTTTCTAGTCAATGATTAGTGTGGTCACCCTCACTCTCTGTCTATGGTAAATTACGCGAGAGCATTCAGATAAATATAAAAAATATATAAACTATGACTAGCGGTAACGCCTAAATGTGCACAATGACTACAGCCCATATACCCCCACCCTCATAAGAGATTACCGAGAACTAGCTAATATAGCTGCCGCTAATATAGCCTAACATGCCTTACTCTTTTTTTAAGCTGGCAACGTTTTTGTGTCTTCTCTGGTATTGCAAATATCACCATACCATAGCTCTAGCTATTATTATATAAAAAAGAAAAACAATAATACCATCATCGATGGGCGTGAGCGTGAGCAACAGGTTGTAAAGGCAGTCCCGCGCGGCGGCGAGCGCGGCGCGCACGCTGGCGTGCTCGGCGGCGCCGCACAGCGCGCGCGCGCACGCGCCGCGCACCTCGCTCTCCTGCTCGCCACGATACGACGCGCATCTGAGGATATGGCATTGATTGATTACTTAATTATTATAAGTTAATAAATAGTTGCTTTTATTAGGAATATATCATAAAGTAAATGTATACTGTATTTTATGATACCTCGTTGACTAGTTAGTTACTATTATATATCATCAGTACGCACCCTCCCTCTCCTTAGGATAGATTACTCGTCCTCGCTCACATAAATATATTCATAATTTCAAGTAAACTAGAGAGAACCCCAGTGATAATATAACAGCTTTAAGGTTATTGCTTGAGTTGTAGTCTTTAGTTTGATATTGACATTATTGATAAGTATTTATAAGAACGATGATGGGAAATCTATCCTAGAGGAGGAGGGTGCGTACTATCAGTATATTATAACTGATCAACTACTTTTCATGGACAAAATATGGTCTATATTTACTTTCATAATATATTCCTAATAAGTATTATTATAAACATTTTCTAAAAGGTATGTGGTAAAGGTTTCTGTAAGGTGGTAGGAGACTTAAAACTGATTTTCTTTTTTTATTTTAAAAAAAGAAATCAGTTTAAAATAAACTGTAACAGTTTTTATTTGTGTAGATTGGTAGAGGCAAAACAATTTACTGTTTTTTTTAATTTTGAAAGATTGAGAGACATGGTCAAATTTCAAACAGTAATAATAATAATAACGGAAAAAATGCTTCAATAAATATATAATATATCATAAATATTTATAACGAGTTAAAACTTTTTAATTTTTAATTAGGAAAACAATTTATAATTTGCTTCAGGAAGAATATCGTACAAATAGAGTTTAAAAATAATATCGACGCTAAAAATGTCGTTTATTTTATGATCTTCTAAATGTTACTAGACAAACATCAGTATTTAACAACATCCGCAACATTATTTTAAACATAATGACTGAAATAAATTGCCGCTGCGCAAAAAATCTACTCACCTGAACAAAACTCTATAAAGACCTTGCTCGTTCCATGCTTTAACTGGCGAACTTTTGTATATCGTTATGTTGTAAATGACGTCGGCAACAGCGACGACCAGCGCCGCAGTGGGCGGAGGCTTTTGAAATTGTAGAGAAGGTGACAAGTGGATTTCATTGTTTTTATGCGCACGTACTTCCAACTCCGAACCACGTTCTAATACTGATAACGGTACATTTGGCTCTAAAATGACAAAAACCGTTTAGCTTGACAGTTTTAATAACGACTGAAATCATGGGTCAATGAATAAAAAACATTCTGTTCATTCATTCATTCTTCTGGCTAATAGGCTTTTACGTCCATACTGTTTTAGGATTTCATAAATTATAATTATATTTATAAATTCTCAGTGCAGAATATTACATAATACTAATAATTATGCAAAATTTATCAGCTCAGGTGGAATTTCTGATAAACTATTTAATCCAGTTTGATGTAACATTTGTAATACTATCAACCTACCTAGATAATGTTTATATTCCTTATGATTAAGAAATTCAACGAATATATGTAGTGAATCTTCCAAGAAATTGGCTTCCTCTATAGATCGCAAGACTTCATGTTCTAGAATCTGAAAGTTACACAAAAAATCATATTGAAGTTTCATACTTCTTTTTATTTTAATCGGCTTAAGGCTAAGACCCTCGTCACTGATCGTAACAGCCCTGTCATGGAATCAACATGTTGAATGTGACACATGAATCGCAATTATTTTAAATTATATTTACATACCAAAGTTATGAAACTAAATTGTAATTAATAAATAACCTTAAATTTATTATTAAAAGGATAAAAAAAACTTTTATATGCGACGTTAATACCAAGATATCTTATATATAGTCATACACTTAAAATACATATGTTTAATTGTTTTAATTTTTTGTAAGGTAATTAAGTTTAAGTACTTTTAGTTTTTAGGCAACTAACAATAAATCATAATTGGGAGAGACGTCGTGTAGCACCTATAAGTCATATATTTTTTTTTGCAGTATCAACTTAAAAAATTTAAACGTTGAAGTCGTATAAGGTTTTGTAACTTATAATTCCTGGTTTTCTACAAACTACGGCGAATAAACATGTTATATACTAAAGCATATTTTCTTCAAATAATAGTTGTTTAATATTAAGTACATATATATTCTTATTCCACGAGATATCCCCGAGACTTCTGCATAAAAACTTACGTCTACTATTCTAACCCTTTCATGTTTAAGTTTCCCATATACAGTGACCTGTTTCTTGCTTCAATGTCCAATCTATATAATAGCAATATTCAACAAAATCAGCCGAGATGCCCTAGTGGTTAGAACACGTCGATCTCAACCGTTGATCGCGGATTCAAACCCCGGCTACCCGTTGATTTTTTAAGTGGTAAATTTGTGTTCAAATTCATCTCATCTTCAGCGATGTAGGAAAACATCGTGAGGAAACCTGCATATGCCGGGAGAAATTCTAACACATGTTTATGCACCAACCCGCAGTGGAATCGCGTGGTGGATTCAGCTCTAAACCTTCTCCTTAATAGGAGAGGAGGCCTTTGCCCAGCAATGGGATAAAGGCTGTAATTTTACTTTATTTTTATTGAACAAAACTGGTTCAGTAGTTTAAGTATAACAACGTAACAAACAGACAGACAGAGTTACTTTCACATTAATTAGTTTGGATATTTGCCTCCTCTTTTTATTAAAGAAAAAATTAACATGAATAATATAACATATAAAATATAACATAAACATTAAACATATGCGAAGAAGGGTTTTTCCGAACTGTAACAGACAGTTTTTGAGCTCAAGATCGCGCGTTCATGCGAGTTTAATTTAAGGCTTTATGACATTGCTTTAGGTTTAAAATCATATTCATAGAGACCACGGCGCAACATTTTATTCAAATAATTGTCTTTACAGTACAATTTCATAAACGGCTATTTTCGAGTTGTTGGTTGTAACGGACACACTGATAAGTAATCTTTGAAAATAAACTTATCCCAATAAACTGATAGTATCATATACAATAGAGCTATAGAATGTCATTTTATAATTTTTTTTGTATAATTTAAAGTAGAATATTTCCGATGAAAACGTTTGAAACATGTATCTTTTCAATAGCATTTTATCATTTCGACCTTGCCTTAAGCTGCGTTATGAATACAAATAAAACAATATTTTATTCTAGTCTAGTAGTTGAAGTCCCTCTAAAAGTCCTAAATTATTTTGCATAAAACAAAGTATTCATTATCTTTTACGACCTATTTTATTTTCGATAGCCACGCCCACGTCAATGAACTATAAACAACCATTATAATTATAAGAACGAGTTTTTTTATATTTTTTTGCATCCGACGTGGAAAAATGAATAATGTCTTGCAAACCATTAAAATCACCACAACTTTACGATATGTGAAATAATAACAAAATTTGAGATTGATATTTTTCTTATTATTATAAAATATCTATATACACTTAAACACAATCTACAAAAACAGCTTATAATTACTTAGGTACATATTCAGTCCTAATGTTATTATTTAAAATACTTTTAATAACCTTAACAAAGACATCTAATCTTTAGAATGTTTTATATCAAAACAAACTTTCACTATCGCCTCAATTGCATAACTGATAAAATAAATGTATATAAATCATAAACATATATCATCGACTGATTAAATTCTAAATGAAAACATTGTTTTAAAATATTCCCGATAAAATTTATCTATACCTACAGAGCTGGTAAAATATTATCATATTTTATTAGGGCTGTAATACTGACACAACAATAAATGCACGATGTATTTTATCCACCATAAATAAAAATTAGAAGTACACCATGAATAATAAATTTTCTTTAAATATAAATATCGATAAATACTACGGTTTAGGTATTTCTTCTTCATCTTCATACTTCATTTTGACAACCATCATTCAAAGTCACGTTCTTGGATAAATCTTCATTGAATTTTGTTTTCTAAACAGGCTCTAATATACGTTTTAACTTTCTAAGTGTATCATAAGTGAGAGCTTAATTTGGCAAATATTTCGTAAAAAAATTACTTTCTAGTAATTAAATGGGTCTAAATCGTAGCCAAATACTGCCTTTATTTTTTAACATGACGCTTCTAGAGTCGTACTCGATGGTAGGAGTAGTTTTAGCGCACGGTTCTACCACGAAATTTTGGAGTACTGTTGCGAGAGCGGCTGTCACCATCAGTTGAGCGAAACGGGCACCTGAAATCAAAACGAAAATTAAAATCCTTTATACAAAAAATACTATTTAATCTACACACTCATTTAAATTGTTTTTAAAATATTCCCTGAGAAGTAAAGTCAAGTATGATTTTTTTCCTATATTCGTTAAGATCACGTTATATTTTTTTTCGCTTTTCTTTATTGTAATTTGTGGAAATCGCCTTATTAATGAGATAAATGTGATTACCACGTTTACATCACTTTGTTTATTTCGTTTCAAGCTATTAAATTTATTATGTACATACTATTTAATTACGTACAGCCATCATTTTTAATGTATGTTTATACCGTATATCAAATAGGTATGAACGTTGGACTAGTAGCTTAATAACACCGATAACGGTTAACTGTCAAAACAATCAGTTTTATAAACTGACCTCTTTTAACTCTAAGACTTAGTACCGCGTATCACGCATCTAAGCTATTAAAGTTTATCAACTTCAATTATTGGACATAGTATTTTTATATCGAATGTACGAAATCATCTTAAAGAATTTGGGTTAGATACGTTATCAAATTTGGATTGATGTAAAAACACAAGTTAAGATAGTATGCATTAAGTAGAAAACGAGTTTTTTTTAAACGTATATTTAAGATTTTATTTAAGTTTTTTTTTTCAAATAACAATTCACAGCGGCGATAATTAATATTAATTATTCGTATTCAATTCCACATTCTCTGACTGAATTTAAATAAAGTCGCATTCGTTAATTCTAATATGACTTTCGTTTACATTATTCGACGCAATTGTTAAAAACATTGAATCGCGGACCAAATTATTTAAATAACTTATTTATTATTAAAAAAAATAATTACGTTACATACCTGGACAACTCCTAGGGCCGTCACCAAAAGCAATGAAACCCGTCGGATTTAAGTCATCTTGAAAACGTTCTGGATCAAATTTATCTGGATTTGGAAAATATTTCGGATCCCTTTGAATGCAATGTATTGGTACCAGAAGCGCATCCCGAACTTTCATCTTTAAGTCTGTACCCGGCAGTGTGCAAGGAACTGTACATAGTCGTGTAGTGAGTGGTGTCGGTGGATGCATTCTTATAGTTTCCAAAAACGTTTGAGTAACTAAACGCATAGCACAAACAGCGTCATAGTTTAAGCCGTTATAGCGATCTAGACATTCTATTACTTCATCCCTTAATTTGCTTTGTAAATTTTCATCCTTCGCTAACTCGTATAAACAAAACGATAAAGTAGTCGCCGATGTTTCTAGGCCAGCTAGCATAAATATAAACGAATTCGATGTTATTAATTCATCGGTCATAGGAAATCCTGTTTCCGTTTTTTGCACATTTAGCATAAGTTGAAGAAAATCGCTCCGCTGCTCACCCGTCTTTCGTCTCTCTGTTAGCACTCGCTTGATTATATTTGTAAAAAATATTTCAACGTCCGACGAGTAAGTTTTGAGATTTAATAATTTAAACATTCTCGGGAAAAATGTACGACAATACCGTTTTAATATCGTTTTACGGTCAGTTTTAAACATTTTCTGTGACATAATCAAAAATGGTGACTCGCTATCTTTTAGAGATCCAGGATCAACTCCAAAGGCGCAACTGCCAATAACATCAGTGGTAAAGCGAGACATTAACTTCGGAACTTCGATATCATCAAACGCCTCGACAGCTAGAATGGCTTTTAGTGTTTTTGCACAGTCTGCAATCAAAGGAAACATAGCTTTCATTTTAGCTGAGGAAAATGTGGGTGTGATAATGTGGCGCATTTTGTGCCATTCAGAACCGCTCATGTTGGCTACATTCCGTAATAGCGGCTCTCGTTGTGTATCTGTTGCGACGGATATTCGGTCACTGAAATTCGGAAACTCTTTCGAAAGCACTGTCTTAACTAATTCTATATCTATCAAGAATAGCGAAGGTCTTCGGGCTTGAAAAATGCCGACATATTTTACATCTCGAAATTGTTCGTAAAAGAACTGAAGCATCTTCGCATAACTCCGTCGCATCGTAAGTGTTGCGCCAAAATTTCCAAAAATCGGACAAGGTTCTCTGTACGGAACATTTTTGTTATACCAATATTTTCTTCCGTTGGTTCCATAATGAAATATTGTTAGTAGAATCACTAACAAAAGTAAAATCACAAACAGCATAACAATAACACTCATTTTAAATCATATAAAACAGTCTACAAATATTACAAATTAATAATACACTCACTCATATACATACTATTGTACAAAACTAAGCTAATGTTTGCGGTTATTCGTATAGTAAACAAGCGATGCGCGTGCACGATTCAATTTATGTGGCAATGCACGGCGCTTGTGGCGACCGCGGCCAGAAATCGAATGAGCAATATCGCCAGTGAGCGTCAAGATAAGCTCTACGAGTAGCTTCAAGGTCATATATGTTGACGTACCACGTCCGTGACTTGCATATACCAGCATGCCTATACTTAGAACACACTATTCATTATGAATGAATTCAAGCACCACCTCCGAATTTAATATAAAATAATAACATACACATTTAATTAGTGACTTTTAAGGAATAAAATAATACATTATTTTTGTTAACCCCTATACAAACCTCCTTATTTTTCTTCTTATTAGACATTGACTATTGATATGTGAAAACCTATAAGAATGTTTAAGTAGCGAACATATGTCTCAACTAACTTATTTTTTAAAGAAAGTAGCTATCGGGGAGTCAAAAGTCTATTATACATATTATAATTTGAATGCGAGCATTAAAAGACTTCTATACACATTCACATATTGTAATACTACATCAGTAAAGCAATCAACTTTATCAGAGCGTGAAACTTAGTGGGAAACTTCTTCGCCGCAGAAGCTTAACTAAGTATATCTTTTTAATACCATCTCGTAAAAAATAAACTTATTATATTATTTTCATTATTATTATTTTCAATAACGGTATACCTGAAAATCTTTATAAATTGTTTTTATATTTTATAAGTTAATATTATTATTATTATATTTTTATACACTAAAATTGCTTTAATCAACTATTTATTCAACTGCGCAATATCACGACTTATGTATATATCAACGAATTTCATGTCTACTATAATATAATTACATTACCATCTTACAAAATCTATTGTACGTATATTCTGTTCTAAAGCAAGAATACGCAATGAGAAACAGATTACAAATTCCAGTCGCCGGATTACCAGTTTATCGCATTCACAATTTTTAAATGTACTTTTAATATGTAAACTACAATACGTATTTAATATATTTACATATTAAAGTATAAAGACGTTCCATTGTTTCTTTTATGTAAATGTTGTTCGTTCGTGTACATACTATGGTAGTCGTTAAATCTAGTGGCGCTAGGCACAATAAGGCAAAAGATCACTTGGACAGTAGTGCCCGTCTATTTTTTTTACCACCTTCTAAAAAAATGAGGTTCTGAATTCGTCAGGGACTTTTTTACGCATAATTCACTGAATACTCAAAAACGGCTTGACCAATTTAGATAATTCTTTTTTTTTTTTAAATAATTCTTATTATTTTCAGATTGTTTCCATATAATTTTTATCAAAATCGGTTTAGCAGTTTGACTTAAAATCAAAATACAAGAAATAAGTCATGTCAATCAAATGTACAAAATTTTGAATTTTGCTTTTGAAATTGTTTACCCTTTTCTAAAGACTTATTTATAATAATCCGACAAACGACACCTCATGTCACGTGATTATGGCCGCACCAGAAGTGCCACAAACACGCTGACGACTTAAGAGGCAACAATGGATGAAGAGGAATAGGAATTAAAAGAAAATGTGAGAGTGTAGTACTACCCCGACCAAGAAGTTGTAATCGGTGGACTACGACTAACCCCTCCACAATAATATTGCATAAATTTTATTTGCTCTTTAATAATTGCGTACAATTAAGGTATACTTTTTTGCATCTTTCACAATCAAAAAAATAATTTATTTCACAAAAGAGTAATCGAATAAATATTGGAACCGCAGGACTATCTCGTATTGTATGTATATTATTACGATAGGTAAATTGTACAAATCAATAATCCACACTGACTTAATAGTATTAATCAACACTAAACACTAACTAAGTGTTACCTTCGTCTTAATTATTTTGATATCCTCGATTGAAAGCCTTAATCCAAAGATAAAAAAAAATCCTCTAAAAATTTATAACCTTTCGCCGTTAAACGTTTTTGTTATTTCAACAACACGGTAAGTATAAACTTCGACAATATTCTTCTCAATGCTAATAAGAGATTTAATATCCCATTTCCTACTTATAAAGCAAGAATTACACTTGTCAGTTTAGCTCACAAACTTTCATAAGATTTACTATATACCTAAATTGTTTCTGATAGCTTTTACATTACATTACACTTGAAATAATCTTCTCTCAATGAATTGTGTTTGACGTTCACATTTTCCGTAAGGTTACCTAGGTAATTGTTACCAGTACCTATAGCAGTGTACATATGGAAGACGGTATTCTATCGACATAGTGTATGTATAATACCGATCGAAATTATGTTATTGAAAACTCTCAAAACTTGTACTAGAGCTACTGATTATACCGTCCTTTAATATCAAATATGAGAGTAAAACTAACAAGTGCAATTTTCGCCTGATACCAACGTAAAACGACATAAACAGGAAAAATGAAAGTATTATGTAGCGAAACGCGATCGTCAACTGGTTTAGCTCCGACAATCGTCTCTCGCACACAATGGACGATAATAATAAATATTTTTTTACAGTCACACAATGTATCGATAGATTGCTTATTTTAGGAGCACTTGTAAATACACGGTGAACAATAATAAGCAACAGTTATTATGAGTGCAGTTTGTTTTATACCTTTCATCAATATTTTCGTTTGGGATTTACCCACTGGCATAAACGCGAATAACGTCCGTAATATTATTCAACGTTTAATGTGTTTAGTTTATCGAAAGTACTAAAAATTGTATACATACTAAGAAAACTATTTATTTACGAAATCACATACGGTCAAAATCTATGACTATACCAATGATATTGTATAATTATAGATATGTTATGAGGTCACGGATTTTGGCATCCAGAATACGGATCACTTTGGACGACTTTGCCTGGCAACCAGCTAGCGACCGAATATGGCAAACAAGAATATCTTTGGGCTAACAAGTTAATTGATGAGCTTAGAAATGGAGGAGGAAAGGAAAAAAAGAAAAAAGAAAGGATAAAAAAAGAAGAAATAACTGGTCAAGTGCGAGTAGGACTCGCGCACCGAGGGTTCCGTACAAACTTATAGAAATCTATATAAGACTAACCCATCTACGCCATTTGTGGTCTTCATCATCAGTTCCAACATAAGGTACTATCAAAAATACCTAAATCGGTATACGCTTGCCTATAATATTTGAGGAGTTCCCTCAATTTCTCCAGGATCCCATCATCTGATCCTGACCTGAAGACAATGGGACCACCTTGGAAGTATACCTTTTCAAACAAAAAAAAAATTTTGAAAATCGGTACCCAAATGGCGGCGTAATCGGCGAACAAACATAAAAAAAATTAAATACAAGGTCGAATTGAAAACACTCCTTTTTAGAAGTCGCTTAAATATAATCAAATATTATGTAAATATGGATCACGTCCCAAAAACTATTTTGAAACTACTTAGGAGCACTTTAATTTAAAACACGATCATGGATGCAATCCATGGAAACACAAAATTTTATTTTAAGTACTAATACACCTTATACTTTCAAAAAAAAAAGTTATAGCGCGATTCAGGATACACCTAGCGTCATCTCTTGACAATTTCAATGAACTAACTTGTTGACTTTGACATTAACAACATAATTATGTTATATTTTATTCTCGTTTTATTTTTATTTATATTCTACTACACTCCACTACCCCTGCACTACGTTCGTAAAATATTTAGATTTACATTATCAATCAAAATATCGAAATATATATTAGTGTTGCCAAGACGAAAATAATTAGTCCTTAATTCGAATAAAACTAATTGTTTATTTATAAATAACTAATTATATTACTAATAACCAGAAGACTTATATGTGTAGATAAATAAGTAAATTAAATAACTCGATCTGTTTGAATTTAATTTTAAAATTTTCGTACTAAGTCAATACGAGTACTTAAATCAAATCGCGTGAAGCTCTTATATTGAATGTTAATTACATAATGACGTTATAAATCGACGATAAAACTTTTAAATGAAAAGTTTATTTTATAATTTTTAGCGCGTTTAAATAATAATTAAAATAAAAAATTTTATTAATCGAGCAGAATTATATCACAGTTAATGTCATAATGTTGTAATAGATGGCATTAGCTGTACGCTGCATCGCGCTATCATTTTGTTAGCTGCGATATATAGATTGCATTGCGTTGTTTATAAAGGTTTGCTGCTTTTTAATGTTTTCGTATTGATACAAATTTCTTCTCAGTGTTTGTAAAATTGTTTTTTTGACCATGGTCAACTTCTATGTTAATTTGTTACAAGTACATATAATTTTAATTCTAAGATTAATATATTTTCCGCTTGATCAATTTACAACTTGATACATTTACACGTTCCTGAGAAAAAGGTTGAAAGACAGACGTACAGACTGACAGACACACGAACAGAAATTTACAGTTTTCGGATTTTTTCTTTTATGTATACTAAAAGACCTTGCTCCTGGCCAAATTTCATAATGCTTGGTCAATGGGAAGTACCCTATAGGTTTTGATTTCCTTGCGAAAACGTTAAAAACGCTATCATACTTAAAATATGTGATATAAATGACCGTATCTTTTGATTGCGTTAACTTAGAAGTTTGATTTTTTCACAGCTCTTAGTAATTACAACTCTGAGTACTTGACGTTGATAAAAATTTGTTACCTTCACGCGTTTCTGAGAAAAAGGTTGAAAGACAAACTTACAAACAGACAAACATACATACAAAAATTTACAGTTTTCAGATTTTTTCCTTTATTTGTACTATAAGATCTTACTTCTTGCCAAATTTCATCGTGCTAGGTCAATGGGAAGTACCCTATAGGTTTTGATTCCCTTGCGAAAACGCTAAAATGGTCAAAATATACGACATATTTTCCATTATCTTTTGATTGCGTTGACTTAGAACTTTAATATTTTCACGGCCGCATGTCATCGTAGACTTGAGTATATGATATTAATTTCAACATGATACGTCTATGCATTTCTGAGAAAAAAGGGTTGACATCCCGACAGACAGACAGACAGACAGACAGACAGACAGACAGACAGACAGACAGACAGACAGACAGACAGACAGACGGACAACAAAGTGATCCTATAAGGGTTCCGTTTTTCCTTTTAAGGTACGGAACCCTAAAAAAGGAAAAAATTATCAACAAAGTAAAAAGGTCCCGCTTATTTTATTTCGCAGCTTCTGCTCAGGTCCTAGGTTTAACTTTTCGAAAATGAAACCGTGGTAGATTCATTTGGTTGACGTTCAACAAGATAATGTATATTCCTAATTTTAAATTAAAATATTTTGATTTTGAAACAGGTTTTAACGTAATTTGAAAAAATTAATGTATCCACAGTTTTTGTTCAAATTGATTGCTCTGCGTCATTTTTTTATTATATACTTATTTAATAAAAAAAATGATAGCTCAATGTTTATGGTATTCCAAGTTGCCGCGACTATTTTTAGACTGTATGAATACGATTACACTCTTGACAGTTTTCATGACGCACCCGCGCCTATAGAGCGCTATCTCGCATCGCACTAACGTAGGTGGTCCTCAATATTCCATGCACGTACCACAGCGGTTACTATAATTTATAGATGATTATAGAACGGCCTATTTGAGAAAACTGATAAATGTTACTGCCTTTTGTTCTCTATGCGTTTAAAAATAGCCGTCGATAATAAATACTCGTTTTTTATAAACCAATAATCTTAATGTTGTAATTGATGACAAATAACTTTGTCTTAATGTACTTTTGTTTATATAAAATTAATTTATTGATTTATATGTTTTAGGTAATAATTTTATAAATATAGTTTTTATTCTTCTTACACCATTTTATACCTATCTGTCAAGTATGAATGATGTGAATACAATTTTTACTTTACTGTTTTTGGGATTTACTACATTACACTTTAGTCGGATATCGTATACGATAAACTTTTTGACACTATAGATTACGGAGTGAGAAACAAAAACCGTAGGTATAATTTCGGTCAGTAATATACGATTCTGGGACTCATCAAATGCTTAATTTAAAATTTTAATTATTTAGTTGCGCTGCAGCTAAGGGAAACTTTATAAACGTATCGGAAAAATCCTCAGACACATTCTATTATACCAAATATTTACTAATTTTAGATGACTAGACTACTGAACAAAATTATCTTAGTAGCTAAAGCATATTATTCTGTTCAAGATTATATAGACGATAAAGATGCTTGGATGTATAAGCTGGATTCACACATGGTATTTAATATATTTGTAACTCGTAAATGTATGTACCCATCGTAAAACTTTTTAAAAGAGTAACTATCGAGTTTAAGTTTAGTAGAATCTACATTCCGAACCGGTGGTAAATTAATTAATTAATTAGTTTTTTGTTTTCTTTTTGTTTCTGCATTGACGATTCAAAAGTGCTTGTAAAAGCCTACTTGAATAAAGCATACTTTAATTTGATTTGATTAAACATTATATTTTCTTTCATTCTTTCTTATCGATTTATATTGCAAATTGTATGTAAACACATACTTCCATTTATGCACATAAATGTAGAAATAGTGTCATGTACAACAGGAAAATGATGTGGTAAAATAATAAAACACGTCAATTATTTACAACTAACAAACACAACACGTTAATAGAAATTTTATAAAATGTTCAAGAAGGGCCGTTATTTGTAGAAGATTCGATATTAATATTTTCAAAGAACAAAAGTTTTGTAACTCAAGTTAATGAGGACTCATATTTTTAACACCCGACCCAAAAACTGGTGTCTTAAAAGTTTAACGTGTGTCTCTATGTATCTACATATGTATCTTGAATTGTGAATTTAAGTAAATGAATCTATACTAATATTATAAAGCTGAACAGTTTGTTTGTTTGTTTTCTTTAAACGTATTAATCTAAGGAACTACTGGTTCGAATTAAAAAAATATTTTTGTGTTAGCTAGTTCATTTATCAAGGAAGGCTTGAGACTATATTAACTTAGCCAAAACGATTTGACTGATTTTGACGTAAAAAAAATTTCTCCGGAGTGTCATAGGCTATCAGACATATCAGCAAAGAATTAACATTAAAAATAACTGTTTAAACTAGCGAACTGTTGTAATCGAGATGACACAGTTTCAGCAATTTAGAAATGCGAAATGATATTATAAGGCGTCCGGT
Organism: Hypolimnas misippus; assembly: GCA_037950945.1. Classification (NCBI taxonomy): domain Eukaryota; kingdom Metazoa; phylum Arthropoda; class Insecta; order Lepidoptera; family Nymphalidae; genus Hypolimnas; species Hypolimnas misippus. Next base: position 9,084,985 of record JBBEEQ010000024.1, read on the forward strand.
TTTTTAACTTAGTACTTAAATCGTCTTGCACTCTGCATCAATAATAGTAACCACAACAATAGGACGTTTCAGCGAATATTTCACGCAAAGCCAAAGCCAATATTGGCTCCATTACAGATTTCGTAATAGATAAAATAGACTAACCTGTGTATGAGACGAGGTCCTCGAAGTAACAGTGGTGAGTAAAGTAGCCGCAGCCGCCCGCACTATGTTTGCTTCACCAGCTCGCGAGAACATCTCCATCGCGTATTGGCACAAAGACTCTTTTTCAAGACCTGACAAAATTAGATTCACTTATTTTCAATTTATTTGATTAAGGAAAATATTGATTTTGGAAAAAAAACTAGGTACGTATCCCGTTTAACTTTACGCGTATTTAGGATTGTTGTAGCTAGTTGTTCGTCTATTTTATAGCAATGGACAAAATCAAAAGTGCACAATAATAATTAAAGATTTTTTTTAATATTCATAAGTAGGTACAACTAAATCATATGATGTTTACATTCAATTTTTTCACTTAGGTCAAATATCCTTATAAGTACATAAAATTAAATAAAATTCACGTGACTTATGTTACGTGTCATGTAGACTTGCTTGTAATCAAGGTAATTTATATTCAACTAGTTGGTTCCTGCGAAATTATTCAACGCAGACGATTTTTTTTTATTTAAAAAGTTGAATTCTTTTGAAGTCTATTTATTTGAAAAACGCTGGGTTCTACTGTCTGTCTGTTACGACAAGAAATGAAATAAGGCATAAAAATTTTCATCCATTCAAACAATCCATTATACGCTTAGGGTAGAAACTGACGAGATGTATGTGTGAATTCGGATTCGCCTCGTATTCAAACCGTCACACTTACGTGAATTGATATATAGCCCTATGCATCAAAAGTAAACGTAAAAACAGCCTATAAATTTCCCGCTGCTGGGCAAAGGCAACCTCTACTATTAAGGAGAAGATTTGGAGCTTAATCTACCACGCCGCTCCACTGCGAGTTGGCGGATATACATGTGTCAGAATTTCTCCCGGCACATGCATGTTTTCTCACGATATTTTCCTTCAACGCCGAGAATGAGATGAATTTAAACACAAATTTAGCACTTGATAAGTCAGCAGGGTTCAAACCAGCGACCATCAATAGCGATAGACGTGTTCTAACTACTAGGTCACCTCGGTTCAAGTATCAAGCTAGAGCAAAATTCGTAACGTGTTACGTTACGCTGTTACAGGTGTACAAGTCACTCACACTGCAGCAGCTGCGTGGCGAGCGGCGCGTGGTGCGCGAGCGCGGCCAGCGTGTGCAGCGCCGCCGCGCGCAGCAGCGCGGAGCCGCCCGCCGCGCGCCGCACCGCCGCCAGCGCGCCGCCCGCCCACGCCGCGCACCAGCGCTGCCGACACACTCTATACTATACCTCGTTTACCTCGTTTTACGTAAGTGTGTTGGTCTTCGAGGCGAGTCCTAACTCGCGCATGGTACAGTCGGGTGAGCAAGACTTAAAACATTGAATGTATATAGTCTAATTTTCTTTACTTGTATGGTTTAGCAGACAAATAAGGGCTACTTGTAACCACTCAAAATAGTTAGATATGAAAAATTATCGATCGAATGATTGAACCGAATCATATTTTATAATAAAAAAAAATTATGTTCGAAAATTCGTGGTTATCGTTTCGAGTATTGTTACGGGTGCAGCGTAATGCGCATAATTCAGACCAACACACATACATGAATCGAGGTATACGTGGTTCGTGAGTATGGGAACTGTGACCCCAGATCTGAAACTAAAATAGCTAATAAAAAAATCGGATTTTTGGAGTTAAGAAAACCCTATTGGAAGAGTTCAAAAAATAAATTTCTTATTTTTTAATTTTCATCGAAGAAATTAATAGCGTAAAAGTTGTGACGGATGGACGCCGGTATAGAAGCCTCAGTATACAATAGTAACAATTAACATGTAGAGGCTGTATACTATGTACTGTACTGTATCATTAGTTAAGATTGTCGCGTTCTAACTTCTCAGTTAAATACTTGATACCTACGTCATAATAACAATCTATGTGATAAATTTCCGTTTAGAGATTTGAGCTGTGCGATAGATCAGTCAAACAGTCAGTCGCGGTTTTTGTGTATGTGTATTAAGATTTATATCTTAGAAATGTCTCACTACAAGGTGAGACCTCTTCTCCAGTCACGTAGTTGTGATAGGGAATTTAATCTCATACTTATCGAAAATTATCAAAATATTTCGGATATTTATTAAAATATTTATTTTTATTTAAACTATTAGCATGAGATAAATTTTACGCTATCTAAGTGTTAAATTCTAAGTGCTCAACCAAAATTAGCAGTAAGAGTAATATCAGATATATTACCCTCGAGTTTACTAAAATAAGTAAATAATCAACGAATGTCGTTATCGACATTATTGTTAAAAAGAATAACCGTATTTTCACAATTATTTAACATTTTACAGTAAAACGTCGAATTTACTAGCCTCCTTTATAACCTCTTTTATTATCTGCTAAATTATTTCACTTATTTTATTTAATAACATGCAATAATTAAAAAAGTCAAGAAACGTTTTCTTAAAATAACAAAACAAAACAAACAATTAAATAAGCAGATGATTATATAATTATTTTTTGTTTCTTTATATAAAAAAACAAGTCAGCTACTCCACTGCACGCCCATTTTTTCTTCACAATTCAGTTTATAGCTGTTTTCCTCGTACACATTTCACCAGCTTTATATCAATAAATCTATTGACAATCTTATCACCCATAGTTGCAATGTTCAACGATGTTCTCAATACGTTATCAATACAGCGATTGTTATCAAAACCTATACATACTTTAATATTTATACTCCTATGGTAAATCACCATAACGTAATACTTTAAAATACCTTTTCAGCAACAGAGACCATAACAAAATTTAAAGTGTTATCCTTCAACCAAAATTATTGTCACAATATATTCATAACAATATGATATATATCTAATTAATTTATATTCATGATAATATTGAATTTTTTAAGAGAAATAGTGACTCTCGTAGTATTAACACAAAGAGAAAGGATAAATTCTTAACGCAAAGTTTTCGACTTTGCAGTGTAAATATTTCCTCACTAGGACAAAGTGTTCGTTTATATAGTAACAAAATACCACAAAAATGTTAGCAGTTTTCAATACATAAACATAAATTGTATATTAAAAAGACTTTAATAGCTAAAGCATATTATTCTGTACAAGATTATACAAACTATAATGATGCATGGATTTAGTATAACGAGATTTCATACAGGATGTTAAATATACATACATGTTTGTAATTTTTAAATGTATGTAATTACCTATCGAGTATCTTACCGGTTCTTCTCAATAGAATCTACATTCTGAACCGGTGGTAGCTTTTAAGTAATTTAAATACTTTTTGTTCTGATTAAATTTGAGTTTGATTGGAGACATTCTTGTCCCTCATTTATTTTCCTTTTAAAAACACACAAACAACTGCTATAAATCTTACAGAGATCAAATTCTTTGCAAAAGTATATAAAACTTCTAAATCAAAGATTGGAAAAAAACTGTCACTCGGCCCAGAGGCTGATCCTTATTAGCAGCGGACTTCTACGTCATCAAAGTGAGGATGCGTCCATACCTGCGGCGGCACCGCGGCCCGGCGCAGCCGCCGCAGCGCCGCGAGCAGCGCCAGCGACGCGTCCAGCCGGCACGCCTGCCCCTTCCGCCCCGCGCCGGACGCGCATCCGCTCAAGACGCTCGTCAGGACTCCCAAGCTCTGGATCAACGTTTCCTCCGATAACTCGCAGTACCGAGAATACACCGCGTATCTGATACACCGTATCAACTCGTTGAGATATCCTGGAATACTCGAATATTAGTCACACGTTACTGGAAATTGACGTTATTATTGATTTACAACTTTATATATATTGATTATATCTATCGTTAGCACGTATCACATGAATTTAAGTAGACATTGATAGCGAGTGGACCTAATATAATAAGACACAATATATATGGACGCTGATAAGCAATACTGTGTCAACCCACAACGACTTCATTTTGAGAAAATGGCTTTTGAAGCTGTCAAAGCTATTCCTAATAAATTTGTTTGAAGACGTATATATTCATCTTTTCTTTTCTATTTTGATAAAATGTATAATGAATCAAAAGCAGATAGATTTGGTTAATATGTTTTCTAATAATAAGTTTTTAAACATTTGAGATTATTTTATAAATTGCAAAATATGGAACGCACCTGAAATTCGAAACATTGAGTTAAGAAACTTTTTTCCATACTTATTCAGTTCAGATGACTTGAATTTTTTTTGAATAATGTTATATAGATGACGTAGTATCAAAACATATCAATTTCTCCAAATTTGACTTTTTGTGGGTTAACACATTATTGCTTATCAGCATCCATCTAATAAGGTACATCATTCCTGGCATATACAGAATATTTAAAAATAAATCCCGATTTTAATACTACACGAATAGTGAGTGAGATCTAAGATATATATGTATATTTTAATTCAAATGATTATACTAAGTAATGGTCCGAGATGTAAAATTAACTTGTCTTTATTTATCTAGAAAATCCTATTTACACATACAAAGATTATTATCGCGTTTTATTAACACAGCGCAAATATAATTAGCAATCGTCTGTAACTCGTACACGCCGACACATTGCGCCCCACATGGCGCAGATAAGCGAAATAAAGCAAAAGGAAATCATTGTTTGTGAGAAACATGCACCACATGCTTTACGTTAATTTATTCATTTCGATTTTACTTGTGTACTCAAACATGCACTAAGGTTTTTATACAAATATAAAATGTACTGCGCCGAGAAATCTATCCGGCCATACCAACACATTTTTGTTAAATTTACAAATGTCTCAAAAAATTTTGGCTTGAATCTCCAACTCTATACCGAATTTCTTTAATGTTACAATTTGAAATATACAATATACTTGTAATTATAATGTGTATAATATACTTCCTAGTATATAATATGGTAAAGTCGGTGTATTAATTTTACCATGCATTGAAAAGTGTATCAAAGAACTTTCTTATTAAACAATCTATAAATATGATTAAAAAATAGGGTAACAAAAATACACCACATTATTATGGTATAAAGGTCTTCATCAGATCTGTGTTGACATATCCATAACTTGGCGACGCATACTATCGAATAAAAATGAATTATTGAAATAAGTTTACAGCTAGCGACGATATAAACGCACATACAAAAACTATACAAACAAATTAGAAACCTCCTTTTTAAGTCGGTTAAAACGATAAACGAAACGCAACTACGACGCTATTATTAGTGTTATAAGAACAGTCCATTCCGTCATGAAACAAACTTAACATGTGCAATCTAAAAAAGCGAAGACTCACCAAGCATATGGAAATTCTTTAAATCAATCCTTTCCAAACAGACGAGTAGGATTTTGAACAGACTCTCCATCCTGCTGCAGCTGAAGTCTCCTCGCCGCTCCACGCGTATGATACATCTCAACAGAACTTTCACGATGTAAATGCGCAGTTGAGTCATTTCTATGTCCTCTTGGGCTGTTTGATGAGGATAGAGTCGATCGCGGCTGAGCAGCGATATTACAACAGCGTCGCTGCCGATGAACGATGTCTTTATCCAGGACAATGATACATCTAATAAAATGTTAAATTCAATAAGTTTTCTAAAACCGTTACTAAAAACTCGAGAATATTTAACCAAAACCATTTTATAATCAATTTACAAGACGTTTTCGAAGAAACGTTTGAACTTGTAGGGCTCCTATAAATATACGCATTAGTTTACCATTCATGAAAAGAAAATTTTAAAACGGTTAGTTCATTTTCTTTAACTTAAAACAATTCTTGTATAAATTTAAATTTGATGAATTTTTGTAGTCATTTAGAAGGAGAGAATAATTGCCTTTTATAAAATATAAAATATCTAGTGCACACAGTTTTTTAAAGATTTGTCTAAGCCACGCCCACATTTACAGCCGATTACGTTATCGAATGTCTCACCTTCTTTCGGCATATTGTCCATGTAGGCGACAATAAATTTCAGCAGCGAGATTAACAGCGCGGCGTCGCGGAAGGAAGCCGGCGCGGCGCTCAGAAACCTGCGCGTGCGCTGCCACGGCAACTCGTCCAGTTCCCGCGCGCCAGCCGGCGACTCCGGGATCAGGTACGTATAGCTACGAAGTAACAAGGAACACATGATTGAACATCATATCTATACTAAAATTATAAAGAGGTGAAGTTTGTTTGATGTTTGTAAGTTTATAAATTTGTATGTATGACGTAATCTTTGAAACTACTGATCCAATTAAAAAAATATTTTTGCGTTGGATAGCCTATTTACTGAGGAAGGTTATAGGCTATAATACTTCATGCTACGACTAATAAGCATAAACTCGAGTGAAACTGTAAGGTACAGCTAGTATGTATATACATATGGTCAGGTGTCGTGGGATACCCAATAGGAACGTAGTACCTTTTGCTGTAATTACATACATATGCTAAACCCAATGACATGTCATAACTGATATGTTACGTTCATACGATTGGCCGTTAAAAATCTGTACCCAAATTCACTTTGACAAACCCGTCAATTGTCTTTTTAACTCGCGGATACTGTAGCCTGCCCTAATTAGTCACTAAGTTGGTTGCTAGTTTGATAAAACTTTAAAGGATTTTTAAGTTAAATACATAAATTAGCGTATTAAGTTGACCAAATTCTAACAATAAGTGTCATTCAAGTAGCTATGACTTCTTGTTAAAAATAATAATAATAACATTAATAGTAGATACAACTCGACAGGTGCGTATTAAAAGTGCTCGTCAACACATCAGTGAAGCCGGGCGTCACCTCGTCAGCAGGCCCAGCGCGGCGGTGACCTGCGCATGCGCGGTCGCGTTCTCCAGCGCCAGCAGCAGGCGCGCGCAGGCGGGCGGCGCGGCGGCTGCGAGGAGCTCGCGCGGCGGGCTCGCGGCCGGCCGCCGCGCCCGCTGCCAGCGCACCCGCACCGCGCGCCGCCACGCCTCCTCCGACATCAGCCACTCTGTGTGGGAATAATAAAATAAACCGACTTCAAAAGCTAGTGGCGTACAAATTCCAGTTATTTCCATTTTAAAACCAAACTACAGAACCGCTTTAGATATAAATGTAAGCGACCAATCTGAAAGTATCAAAATAAAAAAAGGAATTTTCAAAATCGGTTAAGAAATGATAGAGTTCCTACGTAACAAAAACAAAATAGATTTTTCAAGCCACTCATGGGCGTTTCCAGAACATTCTACCAAAGTTTCATCACAATTTGATTAATGGTTTCGGAATGCATTGAAGAAACCATTTTTGACACCGTAAAATCATTTCTTTTTGCTGAAAAAGTCTCTAGAAAGTAAAAATATGTTTTAGGCTAGATGTCTAGTTTTTTAATGTATCTGGTTCTCGTGACTTCAGAAATTAAAAAGATTCGGGTTGCCCAAGGTTTACCGTGAGTGCGTCAACCCTAAGACATTTAAATTACGCCAGAACTTAAATTGGACATAGACTCACCGACAGACGAATGCTCAGTATTAGGACTGGTACTCCAATAGCTATTGGCGGTGAACGGGAGAGTCGTGCGCTGAGTCACGTTTAATGGTAAAGCCGGCACACGATGACGAGAGGAATCCAATTCTTGAAGAGTGAAACCGGCCCAAGCGACCAATGACAGCACTTGGGCAGACATTAATACACTGTTTTCGTTTGCGGGAAATACGAGTATTACTGCAAAAAAAATCAGTATTAACGCTTAGAATACAAGTATTTTTAACATGACTTTTTAAAAAGCGAAGACCAACTTCAAAATTAAAATTGGCAATTAAGTTCACTTGAATGACATTTATTTCACTTACTTTAATTTTAAAACCAAAGTACTGAACTAATTTTGATAAAAATTCTATTTTACCAATGTAGAGTATGAAGAGATGTATATATGATATACCCTTTTAGGCAAAAAAAGTTAACTAAATGAATCAAGCCATTTTTGAGTACTCATTGAATGTACTAAAGAAAGTCCCCAATGAATTGAGAACCTCCTCCTTGGAAAATTTTGAAAGTCAGTTAAGAAATCAATAGTAAAACTAATTTTTAGAAACAAGCTATTATTTAAATGCTATTAAGACAAGAAAATACACTTTGAACACTAATAATTTTGTTACACTATACAATTACATATGGCATGTGCATTTTATTTATCGTTTGAAGATGTACCAGTCCAATTAAAAAAATAACCGTGTAGTAAAAACTGGAGTTCTGGTATAAATAAATCGTAATGTATAGTGAAAAAATATATATATGTACCTCTAATCAAGAGTAGGGGTAAATCTGATATTTTCGCTAAATTGTGACGGCACACGAAACAGATGCTATTCAGAACTGACACGCAGCTTATCGCGCATTCGGGAAATGCCAAATAATCTTCCACCATCAACGACAACCTAAAATAGAACGCAAGTAATTCATAAAAAAAAAGCTTGAGTAAGTTCCACTGAAAACTAAAATAATATTCATTTCAACACTGTAAGTACTGTATGTAAATTTCAATTACGTAACTCTATATCAAGAATATTGGGGTAGCTATGCATGAAATTTGAATCTACAGAATTGAAACCATAATTAAAATAATTTGTGATATCCTCGGGGTTACTGCAAAAACGCGTTTCTAACTTTTACTGTAGTCTTTAACCAAATAAGGCCTTTTGGGCATATTCCATTACGCAATGTATTTATATTATATTTGTAGTGTCAACGACGATATGTCAACATTTATTTATTTTAGGAATTTATTTTACAAATTTAGATTATATAATTCTAAGGTAGATTATTTCTTAATAATACTAAAGTAAAACTTTTTATTCAAATATCTACCTTATTTCAAAAGCTAGTTACGCGGTTTTGCAGTATCCCCGTCGATATACAAAAAAAAATAGATAACATAAAAGGATACACAAATGTTTATACCTAAGAAGAGCAACGATCAGATTGAGTCCATCGTGTTGCAGGAAGGCCTCGTGCAGCTCTTGCTGGCGCATCATGACGGCCAGCTGCTGCAGGGTGCTACGACGTAAAGACGGCTCGAGAGCGGCCCGGCCGACGCCTTGTGCCCTGTACTCCAACGACTCTTCGTCCAGAACTAGGTCTTGTTTTAAAACTTCAATAATCTGAACCAAACCAGCCGTCTGTAAACATATTTAGTACATTTGATCTGTTTAGAGTTAACAAAAATGAGGGACATTACAAAAACTGTTATAGAAAAATTTATATCAAACAGAACTGTTGTTGTATACATAAACATACGATCTCGGCAATCGCGGGTCATTTGCTGTTGATTTTTAAGAGTTCCTTTGAATATCCGCGAAAATGTCCATCAGATCATAATATGTTATTAAAATTCAAACAGTAGCTTTTTGAAAAAATTGCGGCTATACATTACACAAACTTACTAACACACATAAATACATTCGAGTCGAATACAAACCTCCTTTTATTGAATTCGTTAAAAAGTAATTATTTTATGTACACAAACCTGAGGATTTCTCGAGGGTGAGCTGGACTGGTCGATGTTAAAATTTTGAGGCTCAATGCGTCTCATGGCATTCAGTATTACATCGGAACGCAGTGACTCTCGCGGGGGCAAGTAGTTGTCGTCATCTGCAAAATAATTTAAATGTTGTTCCTTGTACATATATACAGAAAAACAGTAACCATTCTAGATAATTATACTATTTTTAAACCATTATTTATTTAATGGTTAGGTTTCTTAACATTGACTCTTAAAAACTAATACAATAATCGATTGAAAATGTCATATTTATTGACGAACTCAAAACACAAATAATATCACATTAGAGAAAGAACTTCATATAAGAATAAAAAAATTGACTTTAACTCACCTAGCTGTCGACAGAGGGCATACGCAGCATCTAACTGAACCGGTGCACAGTTAACGAACAACAATCGAACGAGACCTGCTATCATTTCTGCTTTAGAAACTCCCATACAGTCCACTATATCCGGTTCCAAAGACTTGCAGATTGACTTTCCTGAACAAAAACAAAATCTGAGAAATTTATTAATTGAGGGGCTGCTTTGTGCTTTGTATACAGTTTTGATAAAATTAAGTTTCACAGAATTTCATAAGATTGTCACAGGAGAAAGGCGTCTTGTTTTAAAACCCAATTCCTGTCATAAAAATACGTACCAAAATTATGTCTTTCATCTCAACCTATTCATTTTTAGGGTTCCGTACCTTAAAAGGAAAAACGGAACCCTTATAGGATCACTTTGTTGTCCGTCTGTCTGTCTGTCTGTCTGTCTGTCTGTCTGTCTGTCTGTCTGTCTGTCTGTCGGGATGTCAACCCGTTTTTCTCAGAAATGCATAGACGTATCATGTTGAAATTAATATCATATACTCAAGTCTACGATGACATGCGGCCGTGAAAATATTAAAGTTCTTAGTCAACGCAATCAAAAGATAATGGAAAATATGTCGTATATTTTGACCATTTTAGCGTTTTCGCAAGGGAATCAAAACCTATAGGGTACTTCCCATTGACCTAGCACGATGAAATTTGGCAAGAAGTAAGATTTTATGGTACAAATAAAGGAAAAAATCTGAAAACTGTAAATTTTTGTATGTATGTTTGTCTGTTTGTAAGTTTGTCTTTCAACCTTTTTCTCAGAAACGCGTGAAGGTAACAAATTTTTATCAACGTCAAGTACTCAGAGTTGTAATTACTAAGAGCTGTGAAAAAATTAAACTTCTAAGTTAACGAAATCAAAAGATACGGTCATTTATATCACATATTTTAAGTATGATAGCGTTTTTAAAGTTTTCGCAAGGGAATCAAAACCTATAGGGTACTTCCCATTGACCAAGCATTATGAAATTTGGCCAGGAGCAAGGTCCTTTAGTATACATAAAGGAAAAAATCCGAAAACTGTAAATTTCTGTTCGTGTGTCTGTCAGTCTGTACGTCTGTCTTTCAACCTTTTTCTCAGGAACGCGTAAATGTATCAAGTTGTAAATTGATCAAGCGGAAAATATATTAATCTTAGAATTAAAATTATATGTACTTGTAACAAATTAATATAGAAGTTGACCATGGTCAAAAAAACAATTTTACAAACACTGAGAAGAAATTTGTATCAATACGAAAACATTAAAAAGCAGCAAACCTTTATAAACAACGCAATGCAATCTATATATCGCAGCTAACAAAATGATAGCGCGATGCAGCGTACAGCTAATGCCATCTATTACAACATTATGACATTAACTGTGATATAATTCTGCTCGATTAATAAAAATTTTTATTTTAATTATTATTTAAACGCGCTAAAAATTATAAAATAAACTTTTCATTTAAAAGTTTTATCGTCGATTTATAATGTCATTACGTAATTAACACTCAATATAAGAGCTTCACGCGATTTGATTTAAGTACTCGTATTGACTTAGTACGAAAATTTTAAAATTAAATTCAAACAGATCGAGTTATTTAATTTACTTATTTGTCTACACATATAAGTCTTCTGGTTATTAGTAATATAATTAGTTATTTATAATTAAACAATTAGTTTTGTTCGAATTAAGGACTAATTATTTTCGTCTTGGCAACACTAATATATATTTCGATATTTTGATTGATAATGTAAATCTAAATATTTTACGAACGTAGTGCAGGGGTAGTGGAGTGTAGTAGAATATAAATAAAAATAAAACGAGAATAAAATATAATATAATTATGTTGTTAATGTCAAAGTCAACAAGTTAGTTCATTGAAATTGTCAAGAGATGGCGCTAGGTGTATCCTGAATCGCGCTATAACTTTTTTTTTGAAAGTATAAGGTGTATTAGTACTTAAAATAAAATTTTGTGTTTCCATGGATTGCATCCATGATCGTGTTTTAAATTAAAGTGCTCCTAAGTAGTTTCAAAATAGTTTTTGGAACGTGATCCATATTTACATAATATTTGATTATATTTAAGCGACTTCTAAAAAGGAGTATTTTCAATTCGACCTTGTATTTATTTTTTTTATGTTTGTTCGCCGATTACGCCGCCATTAGGGTACCGATTTTCAAATTTTTTTTTTGTTTGAAAAGGTATACTTCCAAGGTGGTCCCATTGTCTTCAGGTCAGGATCAGATGATGGGATCCTGGAGAAATTGAGGGAACTCCTCAAATATTATAGGCAAGCGTATACCGATTTAGGTATTTTTGATAGTAACTTATGTTGGAACTGATAATGAAGACCACAAATGGCGTAGATGGGTTAGTCTTATATAGATTTCTATAAGTTTGTACGGAACCCTCGGTGCGCGAGTCCTACTCGCACTTGACCAGTTATTGTACCTAGCAAACATAATTAACTTAAGAACAAACTTTCTCTTACTTACTTATTATAGTTCTTTAAAATAAAAAAAATATTCTCACTCAAAGGAGATCATCCAAAAAATTGACTCAACATCCCTCATGTTGATCACTGGTCGATCCAGGATTTTGGTATAGGGGTAATTTGATCCAGGACAAGTCTAACATGATGTTTAATTTGAAATTTTCAGAGGTGAATCCAGATTAATTTACCTAACGGTGTATCGTGTGCTGCGTACACGTGCAGCAGCGGCAGCACGGGCAGCAGGCTGGCCAGCAGCCGCCACCAGCAGCCCGCGCCCAGCAGCAGGCGCCCGCGCAGCACCAGCTGCACGATCTCGCTGGCACTGCACTCCACCTACAGCATTAGCATTACAATACTTCCTTTCAGTGATAATGTATAATTATGTCACTTTTATTAGTTTCAACAAGACTATGACTAAGTGACCACTGTTTGTCTGCCTATCAGGGGACAGTATTTCATGAACGGTAATAGATGAAGACTTAAAATTATCCAAATGCATTTTAAATTTAAATTTTTATCAATTAAAACTAAATAACCAACTTAGATCAGAGCGTAATTGATAGTGTTGTTTATGTTTATACCTTATATAAAAGAGGAAAGAGGGAAAAGAATTTTTTTTAACTGAATTAACATGTAAGTACATAGTTTACCTCCTTTCTTGTTGAGGATAATCCATGACAGCATATTTCAGTCAATATTGCGACATCGCATATTAATGTCAGACATTTCTCATTTTCTGTTTGATATTTGTCATCACCCATCAAAACGGATTTTACCATCTCGCTTAACATTTTGTAAAAGGTAACCTGCACCCATTCTAAATTGTGAGCCATTAAAGTTAAAGCTATGCTTCGAGCCAATGACCAATCTTCGTCATTAAGGTCTAGATCTTTGGACTTCGTTAGCAAAATTACAGCAATGTCTTTCAAATAATTTTCACCAACATTTAAATGCAAAATTGGAAGTGCATTTTTAATACAAATCAAGATACCCTTTGACATTCGATTCGAGTCTCTTATCGTCATAAATTCAATAGCGTAATCCATACTGACGAACAATTTATTTAACTCTCTATATTTGCTTTTATATTCTTGATCCACTAATGACTTCGAATTCTGTAAAAAAATAAAATCATTAAAACGAATACATTTACAGTTTAACAAAACATGAAAGTGAAATTCGAATAAAGAAAGTATGTACAAAAATGACAGCAGCAATTTTTTTTGCAATATCAGGGTACAAAAGTTCCACAGCAGGATCGATGAGCGCAGCTTGTAGTGCCACCAGTAATGAAGATGGTGCTAAAGACGACTTTCTCATCCAATTCAAAAGCCTCTCGCCGCACGTAACTAAACGCAACCACGCAACTCTGTGATGCGTACGCTCAGGATCTTCGTCAAATGATGTCCTGAAATGTAACAAATTAATTGACATTTTGTACTTAAGAAATATCTAATGCTTAGGCGCAATCTTTACGAGCGCGTATCGCAAAGTATCCGCTTTGCTATCGTCGTCTAATCTCCACGGAATGACGATTACTTCGCTGTCGTGTCGTCACGATCACGCAAAGGGTTGCCCGACATCACGACTCGTCGTTGCCGTGTGTCCCGCAACAACTTCATTGTGTCCTCACGTCGCGACAAATCGCATCTCGTAGGAAGTCGTTGACATATTTCCAAGACACTCGTCACATCACCACGATAGTATACTATCGTTCACAGTTTCAATTGATTCATAAATTACTACTTCACGACGTATTGTTGCGAAACACTCGCTTGTGATGTGGTGATGGCACAAAGAACATTAATTATGATAAACATAAACTTTTTAACTTTGAATGATATTCTCGTTGTTGTATTACTTACTTGAACTTTGTGATCAAGTCCCCTAACATACGCATAGCCATACAAGCTTTGTGAGCAATGTCTCTGTGTATTTTAGGTTTATGGTCCTGGATCCAAAACTCTTCACTAACACTAGCCAGCAGTAACTCAATAAGGCTTTTAACAAGGCACAAGCAATTATTTAAATTATTCTGTAAAAACAAATATAAATACTTAGATCATAAAACATAAACATCACATTCTTATTTCAATGTACTATATAACTTATAAGTTGAAATGAAACTATTTTAAACGGATTTAAATCGCGTATATTAATTATTTTTATCATCCCGACGTTTCGAGCACTTTGCAGCGTTCGTGGTCACGGGTAGACGGGTAGTCGAAACGTCGGGATGATAAAAATAATTAATATACGCGATTTAAATCCGTTTAAAATAGTTTCATTTCAATGAATAATAATCGCGAAAATCTAAGACAACTTATAAGTTGACAAATTAAAAATTCTTGAAAAAGCTTTGATTTGATTCCTTGTAAATTCACCCTCATTATATTTGCTGACCTAAGCAATGATTTATGTTTCTGATTATACAGTCTATTCATATTTACCAGATTGTACAGTGTAACCTAACATAAAACTGGGCAAAAATTACAGCCCTCAAATATCTAATTATAATGATATCCTACAAAATTATAACAATTCACATGCTACCATCAGCTATAAAAATAAATTAAACAACATATATCAACATGAACTTGGACATTCATAAGATTATTAATTGATTGATTATCTATGTGTAACATTGCATGATAAGCAAAATTTATAGAAATAAGCTTTATAATTTTCTTTTTTCACACTACCACTTTCTAAATCACTGGAAACTCATTATATCATTACATGTTTATAATTTTTACCATATCTATGACATCATTTTTGTCATTTGTGTCCATTAAAACTACACTACGAGTCATAATAGTCACTATAGTTTGCAAAGTCTCCAATGCATATATAGGAACAGGCAGCTGTCTCAATGGAACTAGAGCATCGTCAGTTGGTAATTGAGTGAGATGGTCTGCAAATTGTTCCAACTCGTCATTTACATTATCGCCATCTTTATAGTCATCTGAAATCTGACAGAAAAATTACTAAAATGTGGTTACATTTTTAGCTATAACAAAAAAACAGAGAATTTAGTACACATAAAATAAATTCCAGAACTGCTAAATTAGTTTTAAAAAATTTGGACTATTTGCAAAGTACTTTATTCTAGATGGTCAAAGGCTATGGTTTATAAATACATGTATCTTTAAATAAAATGCGAACAAAATCTCGTATTTTATATAATTGAATAAAAATTCACTTAGACATTTTAGTACAATTTATAAAATTATAAACCTTAAATGGGTGAGATGTCACTTCCAAAGAGAATAATGTTGAAAACCTTTTGCATAATGATTCAGTTATGCATAAAAGAGTTTGCAAAGCTTCTTCCGGGTGACCACCACTCTGTCCGACAGATATAGCTAATAATGTCTGTAAATTTAATTTAAATCACTTTTACTCAAAGTTAATGATATTAATAATAATATAAATGTGTAAATTTTAAAGTAGGTAAAATTGTTGCTTTCATAGAGACTACTTAAATTTTCTACTTTTTGTTTAATACTCCTACTACCTTACTTATTATACAAAATCAAGAGATTAATATATATACATATATTATTTCATAGACATGTAGATGTTAAAACATATATCTGAACACTCATTTATTGTAAAGTCAAATATAAAAATAAATGGAAAAACATTTTCAGTAACTACCTTCACTATAGCAGGTCGATTTAAAAATATCTCTACAGGGAAATCCCTTAAGAAAACATCTCGGATGAACCTGCAGCAACGTCGAGTTGATTTCAAAACTTTTAAAGAGTCTCCAATCAAAATAATTGTTTTCAAATCAGATGGACTTAAATCTACCCAAGGCAAAAGTAGAACATTGACACCATCAGGGCTACATCTAAAAATAAATGCAAATTTTTAAATTCTATAAGTTAATATGTGTGCGATTTGACATGGCTAAAGTTTATATTAAAAAAGAATGCAGGAAGCTGAAATGTATATGTAAATGAAGATGTTAGTGGGAGAAAGTGATATCTTGCACTTCAGAATTTTTGTCGTTTTAAGCATGGATAAAAGTGTTAAACCTTAAAAAAAACCGAATTTGAGGCTATTTAGGAAATACACTATTTTTGGATAAATGCATTTAATAAGTTTTGTATCCTTAAGCAAAACTTTGGCTCTATTTTCTTGAAATTATTTTTTGTGACATATCAATGTGTTCATGACTTCAATTATATTCAATTAAGTTAAATAAAACATTCAATAACAAAATCAAACACAATTTAAGCTATAGATTGTAATCAAATAGTCAGTAACTAAAACATTAAAATTTAATAAAATACTGTGGACTTTCAGTGTTTGTGTGACTAATTATATAAAGTCTTACACTTTGATATAAAATTAGTATAAACAAATTATGCTTACAGTTCCTGCTTATAAGCTTCTACATCTTCATATGAATCTGAGGTTCCTTTTGATGATATCTTATCTAAATCTATATTATAATAACTACTATTTGACCCATTGCTCGCAGAACTGAAAAATATGTATATATAAATGTATTGTTAAAGCTGGTGCAAAATTTAATACATTTTAATTACACATCAAACAAATACAAACAAACCTTGTCTCAGAATTTAATTTAAGACGTGGAATATTAACATTAGCTTGGGAATCAAGAGTGTTCATAAAATGAATAGTTTCCATTAAGTCATTAAAAACTTCCAAAGCATTATGCACTAATTTATGCTTTATTTTATTTAATGTTAACAAAATTGTCTCCACACCAATTTCTTTAGCTATGTAGGTACCAGCTTTAGTCTGAAAACAAACAACTTTTAATATAATAGAATAGTTTTTCCAGATTATCCTTAAATAAAAATTACCTTAACCACGGTAAGCAGGAGCTGCAAAGCCTCACGTTGTAACGTAGGTTTCTGGACTTGAAACCAAGCAAGTAAAGCCTCTAATAATTCTCTCGTTCCGGCCAACTCATCCTCCAATTCCCATCCTAAGCGAAGTTTTGTTACTAATAACTGCAACGACCTTTCACGTATTTCTTTTATAGGATGATCTGAATTAAATAATTACATATATTATCATTTCGTGTTTATTTTCTTTGAATCTTATGTATATATTTAGAGATATATTTAGATAATTTATATATGTAAATAATATTTACTCAATTTTTTAATATACGCCGATGACAATTCCACCGCCGGCATAGTGCAGTATTAAAATGCAGTGTAAATATAATTTTAGTTTAATTAGTCGTATTAATTTTTATTATTTAAATTCTATGTGCTATAATACCAAAGCACGATTCTATAATCCATGTTTTTGTGACATAAAATCCTAAATTTTTATTCGTAACTATCAGTGTTTGTTTTATTTACTAATTCAAATTTAAAAATTTGACGTTATACTTTTTTATACTCAAAAAAGAATAGCTTTGAATACAGACCAATTGGATTTAGACCATAGACATAAAAATATAGAAACATTTCTTTCGCATTTAACATCAAACTGTCAAAAAAAATTGATGGAGGATTTTTTTTAGCAACTCGTACATTTGTCCTCAGAAAACCACATAAGTAGAAAAACAATTGATGATGAGAACAGATGCTTGCTGGAACTACTCAATAACAAGAATTTTACGAGCTGCGTTTCGCTTAATTTAATATGATTGCTAAGTAATTAAAGCGCGTCACAATGCATATGGCAAAGTAGAGCTGATGATGTAATACCAAAATAATTTTTCAATAATTAACAGCCATGCATCGGGAAAAGCAATGTTTTGCTAATGGCGAGAAGCAGTTTACGTTAGGCTATTATAACTTAGGTACTTATGTATGTACTGCCTCAGTGTGTTCGTAACTTAAAAGTGAAAATATTTTTTTGAAGCAAATCGACTTTTGAAATGAATCGACTTCAAAATGAATTTAATGGGTTCATTTAAACTAAAAAGTAAAACAATATATATACTTTATACAACATTTTGAAGTCGGTCCTGTGGTGAATGAAACCAGCGACACTCTATAACTCTTTTTGTCGTTAGTGCACCTGTTGGGGTCCTGTCAGCATTTTACTTCCAGATATAGAGCCATTTCAGCTTCTTAGCCCCCAAGACCATCGGTTTTTCAAGCTCATTGCCACTTCAACTCAACGAATGCGTTTATCTATGTCATTTACTCCAGTTCTATGGATCTCCTCATTTCTAAATCGATCGCATACAGATACCGACCGTAGCTTTTTCCATTGCATTTTAAGTGACCCTGACGTTTGTTATAGGACCCATAATGAACGACAACGTTACAGAGGCGTTAGTATTCACTGGCAACAAGCACTATTTAATTCTTTAGTCTTCAGACACTGAGGAATTTTGGACGATAAGATATTGCAAAATTTCCTGAACGCTTCCCAAGAAAATCGGATTCGGCGGCCTCTTTCTCAACATTAGACTTACCAACTGAACTGTGTATCCCAGATGTATTCGTTAACAATTTCGCGAGTAGAGGTCTCACCGACTATAGGGCGAATGAGAACATGAACATTTTTTCATAAACTTGTTATGATCATTTTCATTATTAAGCCTATTTGTTGAGGAACTCTATTAAGGTCATTGAGTGTTGTATGTGGTCTCTAAGAGTTTCTGCGAATATGACTACATCACTGAAAATAAGTGGTATATTCACTATTAATATTTATGTCAACTCCGTCCGGGGAATAAGAGGGCGCGACTACATCCTAGAGCCCCAACCGTTAACCTCACTTGCATGCACTCATTCCTAATTAACGAACGAAGTTCGGACGTTCGACAACCACAGCGGTATAACAATTTTTACATTAGTCTGGATAAATACACCGCCTAATGTCAGGCAACAGCGGCATTGATGCGACCAGTCTAGCTCTGCGGGTGATCAACCCGCCTGTTCAGCGTGATAATCCTATGGACAATTCTCTTTTATGGAGAGAAAAAAAAAAAACAGAGATTCCTTTCTTTATTCTAACAATTGCTTATAAAATATTATTGATTTATTTATTTAAATTTTTTACAAAAACAATTTCCAACTTTCGACAGAATTTTCAGGAGAATAGAAAATGAATTGTTAGCGTATTTATTCACCTGTTTCGCACTTTATTGACATATTTATTATTTTGACATCTGAGCTAAAACACTGTGTATTGTTGTTTTTTTTATAATTCTATGTTGATTGTTAATTAATTGAGTTGAATTTTATAATTCTATGTTATAAGCAATCATAGACAATATTATGTAAGTTAATAATCTATGCCATAGTTTCATTTTAAAAACGTCAATAATCTTGAAAAGTCAAAACTTGAAATACAATTAATTATTATTAACTTATAACTTACGAATAAGAAGTAGTTTGTTTTACATTGAGATTATCTTTTTTAGCTAAACTTTAAATGTACATAAAAAATTACAAATGCATATATAATCGCGTTTAATTTTTATTTTACGAAAGTAAGAACTAAAGTAATCAACTGAAATTTACAATGTATTTATAAACTCTTAACAAGCTGGTATTATATTTCGCTTTTAATCATCTTTATTTCAGATGGCTGATTTAAAAACTCTTCTTAAAGAAGCAAGAAAATTTATTGATGACAATAACTACAAAGAAGCTCAAGAATGCTGCAAGAATATTTTACGAAAAGACAAACAGAATTATTTGGGACTAATATTACTCGGAAAATCATTTCAGGAATCTGATCAAGCCCCATTAGCTTTTCAAAAAGCGATAGCATGTAAACCAGACCATCCATTGGCTTGGCAAGGTCTTGCAAATTATTATGAAAAAAAAGAAGACATTAAGTCTAAAACAAAATTACTATCAGTTTATGATGAGATGTTAAAATTACAAATTGATGAGGAAAAATCTTTGGAAATCATAAATAAAGTTGGTGAGCTAGGACAATCTCTTAAAGATAATAAATCAATTACTATTCTTTTAAATTGTATGGATAAAAAGCCTGATGTCAAAATATATGAAACTGCTAAAAAACAGTTACTTGAACTTTTGAAATCTGATATTGTATGTAATGAAGAGGATACTTTTAAAATAATAAATAATCTTAAAGATATGATCTCGAAAGAATGTAATGATTCTATAAATATATTATTAGGAAAAGCTATTTTACAACAAAATAAAAAGTATGATGAAGTACTTAAAGAGGTACTGGAGTTAAATTTTTTTGGGTCTAGTGTTATTTTTCGAGAATGGTTATGTAAATATTTGTGTGAAAATTTTATGAAACAAGAATCTTTCTGTGGGTTTGATTTAGACAGACATAAAGATGAAATAATACATGGAATTGAAAATTCGAAATATCCTGCCCTTTTAAACAGTATGATATGTTACAGCAAAGGATTATATTTAGATGCTTATAAACAATGTGTTCCACTTGTAAATTATCAAGAAGCAGATGAAACGGAGGCCACATTTTTAATAAAATGTGCATTTATGTTGAAAAAGTGGTCAGTTGCACAGAAACTTGCAACAAACTTTTTGATAAAAGTTAAGGATAATAATTTTGCAATAACATTGAAAAAATTTTTATTCTTATCGCTGGCAGAACAACAGAAATGGAAACAAGCAAAAACAGTTGCAAAGGAGATACCAACAGAAATTTTAACTTTAAATGAACAGGCGACTCTTGCAAAATGTTACATAGAAATCGATGAACATGCTGATCACATAATGAAAAACCTTCAGACTACTGAATACTATTTACAACTTGAAGCTTTGTCCCTGATGAAACAAGAAAAGTACAGCAATGCCATTGCTTTATTAGAACAAATGTTAGAAAACCCACAAAATTTATTTTACATCGGAAAGGCATATTGGGAGCTGCAACAGTTTGAAAAAAGTTATATAAATTTACTTAAAGCAGCCAAACTTGATGCCGAAAATGCTGACACCTTTCTGTATTTAGGAATGTACTACCACTACTGTAAGGCAGATTTTTCTAAAGCAAAAAAATGTTATGAAAAAGCTTACAGTTTAAATAGTATGGATTGTAATGTTATAAAAAAATTAAGTGATGTATATATAAAATTACAACTTATTGATGATAATTTTAACTTATTGTATAAAGCTAACCAAAATGTTCCAGTAGATCAGACATGGATAAGCTTTCGTTTAGGGCTATATTATATTAACAACAGACAGTGGGAAGATGCTATTTTACAATTTCGAAATGTTATTAAAAATAATCATAATGATATATTTGCTTTTGAATGTTTAGCAGATGCTTACTATTCAAGAGGATCATTTACATCTGCACTAAAAGCATATAATAAAGTTATTACAATGAGTTCAAATAAAACCTTACATTGTCTCACTAGAATTGGTTATATACATTCTATATTGACACAGTACGATGATGCAATTGCTACATTTGAAAAAATACTTAAAATTGAACCTTACTCAATGTTAGCTTTAAAGGGAATTGCGGAAACATGGATGAGAATTGCAACAAAAAAATTTAATGCTAAGCTTTATGGCAGTGCAAGAGATACAGCTCAAAATGCTATTAATTATATAGTTAAAGCTTTATCGAAGGAGAAAAAGTTTCTATGTTTTTGGAACTTACTTGGAAATGCATTGATATTTTTAACAAAATTGCCTGATGAATATTGTTTTGTGTGGCTAAAAGTTGATGACAACATGGATATGGTGAAAAAAGAGAAATTAGATATTTATCCACAAGCTTTAGCATGTTACTCAATGACTGCAAAACAGAAACTGCAATTTACATCATATGAACTAGCATCTACTTATCTTGATTACTATCACGCATCAAAGAATATGGTGCATTGTCACATTGCATTTCAATTAACAATAGCCTGCATTAAATTAAAACCTTCGGCTTGGCGAAATTGGAATTTACTTGGTAAAATATGCATCTTTAAGAAAAAGTATGCCCTTGCTCAACATTGTTTTATTAAGGCATTGTTAGTGACTAGAAAATGGTCTGTTGCAGATGTATGGTGTAATCTTGGAACCCTTTACATAAAAATGAATTTACATAAACTAGCTAATTACTGTTTTTGGCGTGGACAATCTACTTCGCCTTCCTACCCCCAAAGTTGGATCGGTCAAGGATTGATAGCAGAGGTCATTCGTGAAGAAGAAGCAATGGATCTTTTTAGACATGCTTCCCGTTTAGGTTACCATCCTGAGAGTGCTCTAGGGTATGCAGATTGGGTATGTCGTACTATAAAACATGATAATTATAAAAATAGTTCTGAATTAAAATATGTTATAGACAGTCTTGATGCCATCCCCTATGCCATGGACTTAGTCATGTGGTTTTCTGCTTTTGAACCAAACAATCCTTGTTCATGTAATATTCTTGGTATTCTGCAAGAAAGAAGTGGACTTCTTTGTACAGCTTTGGAATCATATCAAAGAGCATTACAATATGCCGAAGAAACTCAAAAAAATATAATTTTGTTAAATATTGGTAGAATTTTTCTAAGACTGGGTAAATATGATGAAGCTATTAAAATTTATAAAGCTATCACTGAAGCTAGTTTGAATTCAGCCAGTGGGTTAGCATTTGCTCTGTTTAAAAAAGGTCTTTATGAAGAAGCTTATTCGGCATATGACACAGCATTGCAATGGCTTAGTAACGATGATAATGAAAAAGCTGATCTTCTTGTTGCAATGGCAGGAATTGTTTACATGTTTAAAGGTATGGACGATGCAAAAACATTACTATTTCATAGCATTCAAGTATCACAAAAGAAACCAACAGCAAATAGTTTATTTGCTATATGCTCCCTGGGGATAATTCATTCTGATCAAGGTTTGTCAAAATTAGCTTTGGGTGAATTACGAAAATATGAAAGGGATAATAAATATGGATATGATATTGGTTTTCTGAAATCTTATCTTGTACTAGAAAAAGACTTTAATCAGGCAATTAAAATACTAAGTGATTCTCTCCATGATCATCCAGATGATACACTTTTATGGTTTTGTATGGCTCAATATTGCTTAAATGTTACTAACGCAAAAGCTAAAATCGCGAGTTGTTGTTCCCAAAGAGCTATATGCTCAGCTCATTATTGTGAAAACAACAATGCAGCTATCTCTGCAAAAATGCTTGCCACTGCCAGCATTGCGGAACACATAGCAGGAGACAAAATTAAAGCTATGTTGTTAGCTAAAGGAGGTCTTCACATGTATCCATGCCAATCTGATATTTGGGCTGCATTGCTTTTTTCTATTTTAACTAATAAGAGTTGGTCTAAAAAATCAAATTGGATTTTAAATAAAGCAGGATACATGAGAAAAAATCTTGAAATAACTAGGGGACTTAGTAGATGGGTCAATCTATTAGAGAAAAAGATAAATACAAAACTACCTAATATTTAAATGCTTTGATCAGCTTTTGTAAAATAATCAAATATAATTTTAAGCCATGATTATTATATATTTATAAATATTGCTATGAATTAAATCAATTTAAAACTGTGTAATGAACTTGTGTAAAAATTTAAATTTAGTATCAGTAACAATAAGATTAATTAATTGTCAAACAATGTTGGTGGTTACAAACACAATTATTTAATAACATGTTTTACAAAGAAATGAGTTATGCTTAAAATTGGGTATTTAAATAAAAACATTTTCTAAATAATTTGTAATTTATTTATCCTTTTCTATAAATTCATCTGGTATTCTTTTAAACACAGCAAGGAACTTATCTCCATTATTTCTTGTAACTTTCTGTCCTTCCTCTGTGCTTTCGAAAAGCTTATCAACAATTTTATCATTTTTCTAAAATAAAAAAATATATAATACAGTTTTTGTAAGTAAATTTCTTTAGAAACTACAATTGTAAAGTCAACATTCTAATAACTTACTAATTCTTCATCAGTCATCCTTTTAAACAATGGATGTGCTTCGAAATGTGTAACCATCCATTCGTGTAAATCTTTTACATCTGTTATTGTATACACAATACCCTGGAAAAAGAATACTTATATAACTTTAACATGACATAGTGTGAGTAAAGTTGATAACAATAAAAATTAACTAACCTGTTCAGCAAGAACATAGGCATACTCAGAAAGTAGCCATTTATTTATTATTCTCCATTTATGCTTAGCCTTTTTAAAATGTGGATCAGGATACAAAAAGAACATTTTTTTAAGCTGGAACAATTCATACTGTTAGATAGTGTCCATAGACAATAAATTAATTTAAATATAAATAATAATATACCTGACCCTTGTGGAAAAAGTTTGGTAAATATTTCATAGCATTTGTTCTTAATACTGCTATATTTTGATATTTGTCTACATATTGTAATCTCAATGCCTGAATCCTATCATTTACATAATCTGAGACTTTAACTCGTATTTCTAAGCCTAATATAAAATTTTCCGGAAACATAGGAGATAGAGTTACTGAAAAATAAATTATGTATCATTATATTATACTGTAAAGTTTTGAATTTATTACAAAGTATTTCATCATAAAGTTTTTTTTTCTACTTGCCTAAGAGTCCACCATATCCACATCCAACATCTAAAAATTCAATTTGTTTCTCTTTATTGTCACTTGTCTTCAAAACAGGATACAAATGTGACCAGTCATAATCATCCGGATGTGAAGGACTATAAAAAGATATTAAAAACATTTATTTTTTATTTAAAACTATTTGATATTCCATTTAATTTATTACTAGTTTTTAAATAAAAAAGGAAATGAAGGGAAACAGAACGTAGTACAGTATTACATATAGCCTATGTCGGTTGGAAATCGTGTGAAATTTTTTAAGAAAATAAATTGAAAAGCCTAAAGAGAAAATAGTTTTAGAGATTGTTTCGTAAGATCAAATAAGCAAATTTCTAATATACATGCACGTTAGTAAAACACAATCTTAAATGAAAATGAAATGAATATTATGTGTGGTAAATATATGGTCATGTCAAATAATATCTCATATTGTGATATGAATAAAAAAAGCAATTACTATATACCAATTTTATAACAACAACTTACTATTCAAAACAATGGTCAGCGATGGGATTAGAATGAGCTCGCTGTCGATAATATTTCTTTTGCGGAAGAGACATTTTTGTAATATATTTTTTTAGTTTATCATGACAAAAATTAATATATACAAAAACAGAAATTTTCTGTAAATCACATGTGGACGTATTGTTATTATCGTCTTATCAGCGCTACCACAGGCTATATACAGTTACAGATAATACATGATTATATGTATCCTATTTTGTGGGGTCCATAGACACAATAGAACGGACTAGGTATATTTAGTTGTTAAAAAAATGTGCTTGATGTGCGATCGAGACGGTTTGCGATTGTGTCAGTCAATAGCTGTATAAATATATAGTATATAATATAATAGGCTCACTTCACATCAGGTCAATAAATAACAAGATGTCTATGAATACTTCTAAAGCGCTAACAAGTATTTTTTTTGTTAATCCATGCATTCATTCTTTACCTAAGAAATTGCAAAATAGAGTAACAAATACGTATAATGGAGTAACAAATATATTTCCTGAAACAAGACTATTATTGTCGTGACAACTAAACAACAGAATCCTAATTCCAAAGGTCACAGTCAAGTTGGTTTTAATAGTAAACGTTTCTATAAAATAAATAAATAATTTAAGTTATTTATGTACTCTACATTTCTGGTCAATTTGAAAAATGAAATGAAATAAAATAATATAGTAAATGTAATCAGATTATATATATATATATATATATATATATATATATATATATATATATATATATATATATATATATATATATATATATATGTACATATATATACAACCATTTGTTGATACGAAGTCGGTGGCAAGTAAAATTTTTTATGTGTAATTTAATGGCACAGATTTCAAACTTTTTCAAACAGGTCTTCAATTGGTGGAGAAATCGGTGAAGAAAAACAAAAATACAGTTGAACAAAGAACCTACTCCTTTTTTGAGGTTGTTATGGAAAAAAAATATATTTATGGTTTTCAATGTCAAAGTCATCTGCGGTTCTCACTCGTTTGTTTGTCTTCTCAGTTTTCGCTTTTAAAGTATATTACTAATCTTGAAACAATGAAAGTCTTTTAGCAATTCTATGTTAATAAAATAAGTCTGTGTATGGTTTTTGAAATATGTAAGATATACAGATCCTCATGCTTAAACATCTTTAAGCGGAAACTTCAGTTCAAGTAAGTACAAATGTTATAGATAACTTGTCTTTAAGCTTGTAATTATTATCGTTAATATTATAAATTTAATACACTTTAAAACATTTTTGTATCGTAATATGGAAAAATTGCATAATATAATTTTTCCGTTTTTTTTTTAATAATTTTTTTACAAATTTTAGAATATTGATTAATTATTATTTTTATAATAATATATCTAAATTTACCTCGATTATTGTAGGTCATCAATGAATTACACATGTTATGTTCTAAAACGAACCTGATCTTTCAAATAGCATTTTACGAATTACTAAACAATAATACTAAAACCTTGTTATCAACAAGGTTTTAGTATTATTGTTTAGTTATTAAAAATGTTAGACTGGTTGAATTACATATTAAACCTACAAAACATAATTGTCTTGTATCATTATGTATTCAAGATTTAATTTTCATTGAATAATTTATGCCCTAATTCTAAAATTCACCAAATGTGTGACTACTAGATATACTAGAGAAATTTTGTCTTCTTGTTTATTATATGTTAGAAACATAAGATAAAGAGATATCTTATGAAAAATACATAAGTGTATGCTAGATAAATTGAAATGTAAATTATTCATAGGAAAAACTATTAAGAAAAGCTTATTTTATCATATTTATAGCATATCATTGACATACACAATACATGTTGTAAACCAGGTTATATTGAGACATTTCTGTAAACTATATTATTGATAGATAAATAAACTTTGATAAAAATGAGAAATCATTTAAAAAATATTTCCTTAGTGTACAGTTTTTACTCATTGTTATTCTATGAATTCAGTTTTATATAATTCACTCTGATACCAATAACAAATTTTAATGAAATCACATTGAATCTCCAAAAGTAGCACTTCAAATTAAAAATATTTTAAGTAATTGATATTACCGTCATGGAACAGAATATTCTCCATGTAATATCACAAAAAAAAAAAAACAGAATTATCCATCATGGTGTTTATTCATCATTATTTTTTAAATATAAATTTGACACGGATATTTGCAAGATGCAGTCGATACTCGTGCCGTACGATAGTGCGTTGTTTTGACGTCGGAGCTTCGCACCCACGTGCGTTCGGCAGCGCCGCACCGCGCCGCAGTCTGAGGCTGGCGTCGCCCGCGCCACACGCCCGCCGTCCCACTCATACGGCCCGTGCTTATCAAAACTTCGCGGAATGTTATCAACGTATGCGACGCGACCATAACATTATACTCCGATCCGCGATTGTTGTTACTTATTGAGTGTTTGTTTTCTTAGTGCCGCGTATCAAAATGAAGAAGGAAGACTCTCAATATAGTTTGAGCAGAGGCGCTTCCAGGTCCGCTCGATTGCTCACAGATAGTATTTCATCCGACGAACCGGAAACGGAAAGGCTTCTAAATTCACAGCCTCCGGTCGTCGTAGCGGTGGGCAATGTACGACGACAATCGCTCACTGCGCCGCCATCCCCCACCGATTTTCGCAAGAAACGTGACAATCGCCAACACAATTACATGAACCATCTTCATCATCTTATCCATTGGAGAGATATTTGGGGCGGAGAACCGCATAAAGCTAACGAGGTATAGACATTCAAACACAATCCGTTTCTATCCTCCTTCTTCTTTAATGTTCTTCCCCAAACCTAAACATTTGTTGTTTGCCCCTATGATGGCTGAATTTTATTTATATCGTTGTGACAACAGAGGCTTCGAATTGTTTAACATTAACGATTTATTTTAGTGAATACTACAAATGTATTTTAATTTTATTTAAGAAAAAAAACGAAAAAAACGAGATATTAAATATTTACTCAACCGACAATCTCTTTGTCTCTGTAGCCTTGGAATCTTTTTTTTTAATTTAACAATACCTTAACCATAAAAAATCTAGTTCATTATCACAGACGTAATAACTAAAATAAAAATTAAATATCTGAACATGTTATTGTATAAACTTAGTTATTGACAATGTAGATGTTGTTGAAAATGCCGAAAACGAAAACAACAAAAACTCTAACAAAAAAATGATTAATTAGTCTTGTAGTTTTAAGCAACGACATTTTAAAATAACATGAATGTCGTTTTAAAATTTGTGTTTATAAAATTTATGTTCTTTCGAAACAAGTTTCACATTATTTACTTAAATAAATTTCGTTTAAGAATGTTTGAATCCTTTAACGTCTTTCAATCCAAATGCATTTCACGAACTTACAAGTAAATCTTGACTGGTTCTCTAAAATATAATTTTCCAGAAAATAAGCGATTATCTCAAACATGATAATAAAATAAATTTCAGGCTAAGAGTAATATATATATATATATATATACCCTTTACAATAGATAGAACACTTTAAGATAAGCCCTTTAAGTTAATTGTTTTGGCTCCCGTTGCGTAACGATTCTATTGAAATTAGTCAAGAATAATTTTAAGTATTTTTAAATATTATTAATAACCAAGACATTACTTAAAAATGAATAAATATCTTCAATATGATTTAAGTATCATACAATGATAAACAAATCAAAACACGATAAGATTATTTTTAATTTTTTTACTTGAATAACGGTTAAAATTATATATTTGCAATCTTACGTATCTATAAAGTCGGTTTCTATCTACATAACATGTTCTTTGCGATAGAATTAGATTGGCTTTAAAATTGTATTAATAACATTTAGCTAATTATCTCAATATAAAACTTAATTGATACTTTGGATAGCTAAAGTAAAGTCGATACAGAAATCGCAGTTCAAAATTGCATCATTTCTAATAGTTTATTAAGACTGTTAATCAAATAAATAAAAAAGTACGAATCCCAAAACTGAAAGAAATTTTGTATCCATAGTGCATGAATAACATATACATACCTATGATATTTAGTTAGTTATAAATAAACCTTGTAGGTGCAGATAATTAAACAACGATAAAATTTTTAGGGCACTATTTGCTTTCATGTTTTCTTTTTAACGTATTTAATCCGAAACATGAAAACCCTGATTGAATATAAAAATAAAATAATATTTAAAACGTTCCGATGGAGCAGGCAATAAAAATCTTTTGCAAAACCGGGGTTTTATCTCTGAGTGTTAACGATTTAAATGCATGCAAGTTCCACTAACAATTATAAATTCCCTTTGCAATTGTTTTTAAATATTTGGACAGTGGCGTTAGTGCAATAAACAAATAATTTTACGTATTTACATCCTTACGTTAGTCAAAGCTCACAATTTTTTGTTAACGGGCAGACAAAAAGACAGGCAGACACCGTGGTGATTACACAAGTGTCCCGTTATTCAAGTTACGGAATACTGAAAATAAATAAAGTTTAAACACGCAAAATCCGGAATTGTAATATTAGTGTGTGCTAAATTCCATTAGTCATGTTATGACTAACCATTGTTGAACATTACGCATAGTTTAAAATTTTGCTATTGCTTTTATAGCTATTTATTTATCTTTACCTACATATTAAAAGAGATAAAAATATACATATAGCAGTATTACAATTAAATACTGCCTGATACTTCTACATCGACACGCAGGCATGAAATATTTAGAAATGGCTACAAAATTACATAAAGATTACATTTTGGGATTATTATTATTTTTTTAACAAATGTCGTTCTAATTTATTTATTTAAAATCAAAGAAAATACTCATATAAGGAAAAAAGCTAGTTACTATAGACATAGACAAGAAATATCTATTTGTTTAATGGCTTTCATTTATGTATGAATCTGTCCATCTGTATACCGTGTCATATGTAACGTTGGTGTAGTGATTCACTAACAAATATAAGAAAATATTGACTCTGGTGTAGTTATTGTCTTTTGTCTAACTTGCAAAAGCAATAAAGAAATTTTAAAGTAAAAGGTTTTCTACACATAAGGAACGTTGAATTAAATGATATCTATGAGAATCCTTATTTTTAGGGTTCCGTACCTTAAAAGGAAAAACGGAACCCTTATAGGATCACTTTGTTGTCCGTCTGTCTGTCTGTCTGTCTGTCTGTCTGTCTGTCTGTCTGTCTGTCTGTCTGTCTGTCTGTCTGTCGGGATGTCAACCCTTTTTTCTCAGAAATGCATAGACGTATCATGTTGAAATTAATATCATATACTCAAGTCTACGATGACACGCGGCCGTGAAAATATTAAAGTTCTAAGTCAACGCAATCAAAAGATAATGGAAAATATGTCGTATATTTTGACCATTTTAGCGTTTTCGCAAGGGAATCAAAACCTATAGGGTACTTCCCATTGACCTAGCACGATGAAATTTGGCAAGAAGTAAGATCTTATGGTACAAATAAAGGAAAAAATCTGAAAACTGTAAATTTTTGTATGTATGTTTGTCTGTTTGTAAGTTTGTCTTTCAACCTTTTTCTCAGAAACGCGTGAAGGTAACAAATTTTTATCAACGTCAAGTACTCAGAGTTGTAATTACTAAGAGCTGTGAAAAAATCAAACTTCTAAGTTAACGCAATCAAAAGATACGGTCATTTATATCACATATTTTAAGTATGATAGCGTTTTTAACGTTTTCGCAAGGGAATCAAAACCTATAGGGTACTTCCCATTGACCAAGCATTATGAAATTTGGCCAGGAGCAAGGTCCTTTAGTATACATAAAGGAAAAAATCCGAAAACTGTAAATTTCTGTTTGTGTGTCTGTCAGTCAGTACGTCTGTCTTTCAACCTTTTTCTCAGGAACGCGTAAATGTATCAAGTTGTAAATTGATCAAGCGGAAAATATATTAATCTTAGAATTAAAATTATATGTACTTATAACAAATTAACATAGAAGTTGACCATGGTCAAAAAAACAATTTTACAAACACTGAGAAGAAATTTGTATCGATACGAAAAGATTAAAAAGCAGCAAACCTTTATAAACAACGCAATGCAATCTATATATCGCAGCTAACAAAATGATAGCGCGATGCAGCGTACAGCTAATGCCATCTATTACAACATTATGACATTAACTGTGATATAATTCTGCTCGATTAATAAAAATTTTTATTTTAATTATTATTTAAACGCGCTAAAAATTATAAAATAAACTTTTGATTTAAAAGTTTTATCGTCGATTTATAACGTCATTACGTAATTAACATTCAATATAAGAGCTTCACGCGATTTGATTTAAGTACTCGTATTGACTTAGTACGAAAATTTTAAAATTAAATTCAAACAGATCGAGTTATTTAATTTTCTTATTTATCTACACATATAAGTCTTCTGGTTATTAGTAATATAATTAGTTATTTATAAATAAACAATTAGTTTTGTTCGAATTAAGGACTAATTATTTTCGTCTTGGCAACACTAATATATATTTCGATATTTTGATTGATAATGTAAATCTAAATATTTTACGAACGTAGTGCGGGGGTAGTGGAGTGTAGTAGAATATAAATAAAAATAAAACGAGAATAAAATATAATATAATTATGTTGTTAATGTCAAAGTCAACAAGTTAGTTCATTGAAATTGTCAAGAGATGGCGCTAGGTGTATCCTGAATCGCGCTATAACTTTGCTTTTTTGAAAGTATAAGGTGTATTAGTACTTAAAATAAAATTTTGTGTTTCCATGGATTGCATCCATGATCGTGTTTTAAATTAAAGTGCTCCTAAGTAGTTTCAAAATTGTTTTTGGGACGTAATCCATATTTACATAATATTTGATTAAATTTAAGCGACTTCTAAAAAGGAGTGTTTTCAATTCGACCTTGTATTTAATTTTTTTTTTATGTTTGTTCGCCGATTACGCCGCCATTTGGGTACCGATTTTCATTTTTTTTTTGTTTGAAAAGGTATACTTCCAAGGTGGTCCCATTGTCTTCAGGTCAGGATCAGATGATGGGATCCTGGAGAAATTGAGGGAACTCCTCAAATATTATAGGCAAGCGTATACCGATTTAGGTATTTTTGATAGTAACTTATGTTGGAACTCATGATGAAGACCACAAATGGCGTAGATGGGTTAGTCTTATATAGATTTCTATAAGTTTGTACGGAACCCTCGGTGCGCGAGTCCTACTCGCACTTGACCAGTTATTTCATCATTCATTTCACAGCCCTCGTGCACTAAAACTTAATTTAATGAAGATAACGTGAAAATTTTCTCTACTTTAATTTATTAAACATATATTCTTATCAAAAAAATTATAGAAATCTGTTCAAAACCAATGTTTTGCTAATATCTCCTATTTTAGCAAAACACTGGTTTGAAAAGATACGAGGTGGCAAAGTCGAAATTCGGAAAGAGCATCCCAAAATCTATGAGATCACCAATTTTTTAAACTTGCGGAAAACTTTTTAGGTAATACTAGCAAATGACTGTATCATTAATAGAAAATAACACATTTTTCATTTAGCAAAACTAACGCATATTTTCATTAAAACTTGAGGGGTTGTTTTAAATATGAAACTATTGTCTAAATAGTTGTCGGTGCAGTTAGACGCAGTTTGCTTGCAGTGTCAAAATTTAATTTAATATCCTTTCGCAAAATCTTATGTTTTGTTAATAAACGCGAGATTAAAAGGTATTTAATAGAACCTTGTGGAAGAACGAGCTAAGGTCGTCTTTAAAGCAAAATGTATTATATTTTTTATTGCATAGATATTTGTCGGTCTGGATTTTGAGGCAGAATTATAGTAATCGTTAGTATGGCTAAGGCGAGATTTACATTTGTAAGTTAAGAAAATAAAGAGAAAAGAATATATAATGAAAATTAGGTTTAGCAGTCTAAACTATGGGCAATTGAAAGATTTTTTTAAATAGTACGATTGTAGACAGCTGCGTGCAATGAGTGATGTCTTGACAATGCTTATCAATTACAAGCAATGAGTCGCGTACATTCAATTTAATCCCGACAATTGAAACTGCAGCCACAGCATATTTTATTAGTGATGGATTCTCATTTCGTACAAGTAAAAGTATCTACTAAAAAATCTAAATTATCAAAAGATTTATTATAAAAAATCGTGTTGATATTATGACTTTAATATTAAAAAAAACCTTCAATAAATTAATTTTGAATGACACTAAATAGAGAATTAGCTCATATTATGTTTGTGTAATGTTGATACTTTGGCACGCTTCACGGTTTTCATACTTAGTAAAAATGTCTAGCGTCTCTTCTCTCTTCTGTTGTACCTTCCTAGTGTTTATATAATAAACACAATATCGGCAAAGTGAAAAGAATTGTTTTATTTTAAATCCATAATCCAATAATTCGGATAAATAAAGTAACAAAATAGAAATAATATAGTGAATTAGGCACTTACTCTATCTCTTAACTTTTAAATTCAAGGTTAAGCACGATGTTATTTAATATCATTCATAGTATAGTAAATTTCGAGTCGATTAGACCAGTAGAAGTTGTTCAAATCCGTTTAGAACTAGAAAATTGCTGATAACCTTTAAAGGTCTGACTTTCATTAACTATAGCTAAGAACCATTTCGATTTCTTCAGCTTTCAAACAAAAAAAAACCTCATTAAAATCGGTTCATTCGTTAGGAAGCTACTACGCCATAGAGAGACACAGCTACGCTCGGCGACCTTACCACTCTTTTTTGGTCGGAGGTTAGTTAACAAGTAGTAATTCTTATATAACTATGTTAAATTTAAGTTAGCAATATAGCATAGCGACGTCTTCATACAGGACTTATTCCTAACTTCCGAGAGCTATTTTCTAAAAACCGACAATTTCTCCCGGAAAAAAGCGTCCATTATAATCGGTTGACCCAGATTGTAACTTTTCACTCTACCCAGATTTATTCAAATTTATCCATTTATTTTCGCGTGACATGTGCGAGAACAGAGGCGCATTCAGTTTTAGTTACATTTTTTCCATATCATCTCGTTTCATAACAATAATTGAAAAGGCACGTTCAATTTGCGGTAACTCAATTTGTTTTGAAATTACTGTACTTATTTAGGATCATTAGAATAACTACAACGTACAAATAACAGCTCTATTATTTATTGTTCCGAGTCTTATCTTTACGCCTACATACTTAAACTGACTTTAGTAATTATAATTGCTCGACTAGCGTAAGTAGCAATTTTATACGCTTTTATGACGTCAACCTGTACAAAATTATGCAATAATAACGTTAAATGGGCTTCTTATCAAGCATATCCAATATGCCTTGATGAAATTATTGACACCATTAAAGATAAAAAGTTTATCTTATGAAGAGTGGGCTTTTAAACTAAAAATGGAGTATTAACCTTAACCGTTTATGTTTATTAAGATGATTTTATTATAGTTCTGAAAGTTACTCTCGAGAGCGATATAAGGCAACTCTGTAACCTAGTACGTTGTAAGTAGTGAATGCCAATTATAAGTTTTACTCTCAGATTTTCATAAAGATTTACATAAGTTATTTCAATTCAATTCTTCGGTTAATGGCTTTTTATTGTGCCAATTAGACACAAGTTAATGAGTAATTTGTTTTTGCTTTGCACCTAAAAGAATTTACTGTCAGTGCCTTATTTTTGACATTTACAACTTTCGTAAGCATATTTCTATCTTTTAACGTTAGCTCACTATAACCTTTTTATGCTAACCAAATTTGTTTTAAAATAATGCATTATTAGCACAAAGTAACTATTTCACGCGGACGAAGTCGCGAGCGGAAGCTAGTATTAAAATAAAAGAATAGTTAAGGTAACTAAACAGTGAGACAGTAGGTACACGCAAATGTCAAGGACGCTTAGGACGGATAAACGGAACGAAATTGTTAAAATAATTAAATTAAAAGGTTATTTTTCTCATCACTCATACGACATTGTTTATTATAATCTTTTTTTAACTGTACAGTGCTAAGAGTACAGAAATTTGGTAGTTTTACCTGGAAAGTATTCTAGATGTTTGGAAAATTAGTGATCTTATAGATTTTAAAAAAAGTTTGTTGACAATATCTGCTTACATTTGAGCGCCATTTTCAATATGGCGGCGTCCAGTAAATATACGAGGTGGTAAAATAAATCTATAATATTACCAATTTTCTAAATTCCCGGAAAAGTTTCCAGATAACCCCTGCTGTTTGAGCGCTAAAAGACTACAATATAATATTGCTTTTAAGAATAGACTTCTCATATTGTTTACTATTTATACATAAATTAGTGGCAAATGAGATTTCAAGATACCAAATATAATTAAAGTCCGATTTTATTTCGATATAATGCGTGTAAACTGATAGAAAGATATATTTTTAGTGCACACAGACACTAGTGACAGTTTTATTATAGAGTATATGTGTTCATTGTTTTATTCAAGTACTCACGTTGATTAAGTTCATAATGTAGAAAAGCATAAAACATTACTTTTGTCGTGGGTTCTAAAGCCTCTTGATGCGCTTCGTTCTTTACAATAATGCATTCATTAGACAATTAATGCACCGGGCTCCTTCATTACCACGAGGTATTTACATGTTATGTTTATGTATATTATGTATTCTGTAGTGATATATGCGTTAATACGTAATTAAATTTAAAATTTAATTCACTTACGTTTTTTTTTATTTAACGTACTTAATTATTTGTTTGTCCATGCATAAAACATTTTTTTTAGTAAATTCGTCTATCCGTTATTCTTATAATTTTAAAGGTAATAGTTTTATAGATTTACAAGATGATTAATTTTAATCAACTCTAAGATTAAATATTTTATTATAGGGTTTATTATAAATAATTATTAGTGATAAATAGCCCTTAGCTAATTGAATTACGCAGTCATTTGCCTCAATATTACTGCATATATTCAAAAGATAACAAACTGCACTATATACAATTATAGATGTGTCCTTATGTAATTATATTATAAAGTACATAATCAGAATAATTAAGGCTAAACAGATCGAGACCTGCAATAAAATATCGTCATTATTTCATTGCCTTGATAGAAATGATAGAATCTGCTCAAATTGACATAAGGCTACGTACTATAATTATTATTATGCTAACTATAAGTAAATAACCAGTATAATCAAATAGTGTAAATGCAATAAACTGTAGAAATAATTATTTATAATGTAATCAACGTCGTAGATTGAACATTATCGTATGTTACCTTTGACATCTTTTCGAAACGAGACACTTTAAAAAGTTTATAATAGCTGTACAATGTACACGTGTTTATAATTGAACAAGTGAACAAAACATTTTTTTTTTTTAGTTAATTAAGGTATATTTGTGAAGAAATAATTTATGTAATAAGTATAGCATGCAACAGATTGCCAGTAGTAGATCGCTTAAGACATAATTTGTATAATGCAAATGTGTCTAAAAAGGTTAAAGTTTTCCTTAGCTCTCTTATCTACCTACAGACAGCGATGTATAAAATTAATTAAGAGCCACTTATTAATCATAAGGTTTTTTTTTTGCTATTTATTTTTTTTTGTTTTCCTTACATTAAATTAAATAAGCTCATTTAAATAATAAAAGAAAAAATATATTCATTTATCTACCCGTTCTGAATTTATTACCTAAGATGGAGACCACAATAAATTGTATTATCGCATATTTTTTAAATATTGATGTAGTTTTATTTGCAACGATCCGACTAATCTTAATCTTTGGCTTGGATTGTTATCACTTTTTGTAGACATTTTAATTACGACTTTAAAATTAGACATTAGTTTAACTGAATAAGGTAAATTTTTAAATGTTTATAATTAAAAACATAATTTTAAAACAGTTTCTTGCCGGTTCTTCTCGGTAGAATCTACTTTCCGAACCGGTTGTAGCTTTTCATTAATTTAAGTAACTTTTATTTGTTTTGACGATTCAAAAGTGCTTTTAAAAGCCTACTTGAATAAAGTATTTTTTTATTTTGATTTTGAATAATTTTACGCCCTGATATTTTAGGTTCGTTTACCTTATATATTAAAAAATATATTTTACACATTATACCCACAATAAATTTAGTTCAGATAAACAATATGACTTTATTGTGAGGCGGATCAAAGATGATGTCCACACTTGTTTAAGGAAAGTGGATAATTTACAATATGATTAATGACTTAGCTTATGTATCTATCTACCTGAGTGTGTTATACGACGTACATACCCGTAGTAGAAAAATAATTTTACTAATTGTATAAAAACTGATTCATTTATAGTATTCCCTTTTAAATTTATAATTCTTTTTAAATGTTATTGAATATGTGTAATACTATAAGTATTATTTTTTTTACCACTTCTACAGTTATTACATAGAATCTTTTAGCGTCAAAAATATTTACGCAGTAATATTACGACCATTATTGCTTAGTAACGATTGCCATTTATTTGCCTACAGGGAGGTTAGACATGTGAACTTAGCTAAATTATATTACAACTATAATTATAATATTATATTATTACCATATAATATTATAGTTTTATTTCTAATCCTTGGACGTGTATGGCGTGGGTTTTAGTTTAACTTTGGGTGAGGCCCGCGCTATAAATGGTTGGAAATCCCTAGTTTAAAACATGAGCTATGACGCTGTTTAATAAGATGTCATAGATTTTTAAAGAATTTATTAATAAAAAGAAACACAAATTGTTAATCAATATGAAAGAATGCTATAGAGTGGATATTATTATGTGTTTATTTTTTTATGTTCCATAAGAAAATTAATACGAAATCATCTCTGTGCCCTTTTTTCTGTCTGATACGACGTTTACATAAGCATATATGTATACATATTTGCAATATTTAGTACCCACATGAAGACCGTAAATTAAAAAAAATGTGTACTTTAAGTTCTCTTGTGTACTGTCTCAAAAAAATGGACAAACAGAAAATACTAATCATACATGTAAATCAAATGAAAACAATATACGTACATTCATACCTACAAAAACATCTGATAACATAAATGTACGTATTAAAACATGATAAAACCTTAAAGATCTGAGATGGACCTTGTATAATTTTTTTAACCAAAAATGTAAACAAACGCCTTCATATTTACGCGCGAATGTAGTTGGCGTTGATTTGTACACGCGACAAATAGATATAGTACTCCTTCTATTTTTATCTATCTCATTCTCAAGATAAGGAATTAGGAGGCATTAGCAAAATCTTAAAAACTCGTGTATAAAGTTTATTGA
This sequence comes from Hypolimnas misippus, assembly GCA_037950945.1. Classification (NCBI taxonomy): domain Eukaryota; kingdom Metazoa; phylum Arthropoda; class Insecta; order Lepidoptera; family Nymphalidae; genus Hypolimnas; species Hypolimnas misippus. Next base: position 9,123,808 of record JBBEEQ010000024.1, read on the forward strand.
ATTTAAAACGATAAAAATGATAAAAAACCTATCTTACTTATCTATGTGTAATTTTGTCTACCATAGTCAGAGACATAAGTTCTATAAAAATGTTCATCAAAATTCGCATATCATATACTATTTTAGTGACATTATATTTTCTATCGATAAAAGTTAAAGGTCCATTAGCTCCTGCGAATAGACGCGTTTTTTACATTTTTAATAAAATAGATATATCGTGATTTTATTTATAACTTTAAAAAAAACTTTAATCCTGAACTTTGCCTCGCTATTTTACCAAATCTTAGATTTTGGTCCTGACTACATAGTGTCTAGTGGCATGGTGTCATAGGAATATCTGATTTTTTAGGTACAGAATATACAGATTTAAATGAAGAATACTAGTTTAATACCTTGAATTTAATGTTCTATGTAAATATAATAATGCCAAGAATTGTTTAATTTTATAACTGGTTTCTAGAAAGCATTCTACTAACGACATTATTTTGAGACGATCGTTTAGCTCCGTATCCTCTTTCATTGGCCTTTATACTTCAAAAAAGGAGGAGGCTCTCAATTCGTTGGGGATATAATATTATTGAGAGAGAAATTTAATTAAAGATTTACTTATGAAATATGTATCTGCACCTGATTATTGTTCATTTTAAAATTTGTTTCCTGTAGTAGACTAAGTTTAAAGTATTTTTTTTTTTATGATTTGCTATCATTTACTGTGTATCTGTGAATCTGTCTCTATCCTGTAATTATTAAGAGTTATAATTATTATTCATTTAAGTATTTTAAAATACCGTAAACAATAAATTAGTGATTAGAGTTAAACCCCGGCTAGTATCGCTGAGTTTTTCAAGTAATAAAGTTGTATTTAAATTCATCTCGTGCTCGCCGGTGGAGGAAAACATCGTGAGGAAACCTGATTGTTCCGTGAGAAATTCTGACACATATGTGCCAACCCGCAATGGAGCAGCGTGGTGTTTTTAACTCTAGAAACATTCTTCTTACTACGAGAGGAGGCTTTGCCCAGCAGTAACATTTACGGGCTTTACATTTATTGTTACTTAAGCAATAAAACGTTTTTGTTTATTAATATTTTGATGTACATAGTGTGTAGGTATATTATTTGAATAGATTTACGCAATCATTGTTATCACGTCGATCTTTTTTCCGTTAGTACACATGGCTTGATTTGCTTAGAACTTATTGTTAGTATAACATGAGCGGGGTGATTCAAGGTCGGGTCACGATACTTTTCACATCACGGCCATATTGGTTCCGCTCTGACATCATTACCTCGCCCCGATTATTACACTTTGATTACCGATTAAAGTTAATATTAGCGTTGTGTTAGTGAAGTTCTGGCGTTTAATAGATTACTAAAGAAGTTAATAAATAATTAAAGGAATAATTTGACTTTGATAATATTGTGTTTATTATTGTGTATATACTAATAAAGCACAAGAGTAGACGTTAGACAATTTTCTAAGTAAGACAACCGCGAAGAGCACCAGTATGAACATTAAACATTCACAACTTTTTTGTTGAAGATTAATTTATGTATTTTCAAGACATAATTTTAACACATATATCTTTATTAAAATACAATGTAATGATTAATACGATAGACATAACGGTTGACAATGCATTTGAAATATAAGGCATAGCAAGACAATCATAATGTCAATGACTATTGTCAGAGGTAATTTACCATCAGCTGACCTATTTGTTTTCATTTCTATTAAGAATAATAAGGTAATTATGAGCAACATTTCTTATTAGCGACGTTGTAAGAAATATATTTTGTAGTTCATGTTACTAGTCTGACCTCTCTTCGAACATTTTCACTCATTGCTACGCAAAATTAAGTAGGTATTCCATTCAAATGTAACGGTACAATTCATGCGTCACGTATCGTCGTCGACAGATTCACGTGCCTGTCTCTTTGGATGAGACAATGACAAAAGAGTGATTTTACTAATGCAGAGCATGAAATAGATAAGATTATGTGTTCCGAATACGAGGAGTGTCCCTTCAAGGTTAAGAGCTATTGTTACATGTTTATAGCTTTCCTGTTTTAAGAGCTAGTTTAGACGATAAACATAATAATTCCGTGAATCGTAAACGAGGTAGTTTCTGTATTCAGGTATAAGCAGGCCTCTTTTTCCCACTCATTCTAAGCAATTGCCTAGGTCCCCGCTATTGATAGGGATCTCTTAGTTACTGCCAGATTACGAAGAAGTGATTAAGGATTTTACCTCTCTCAAAATTAAGAGGGTAAAGTAAAAGTTAACTTTAATGGGATACAATATTTTTAATTATGTGTATATGGGTTCATAATTATGCATTAATTTTATCTGAAAGTTAGAAAATAGAATTAATAGTTGATTCAACTATTCTTTATAGATCCTAAAATTGTACCTATTTACTTTTTACACATATTCTAACAAAATTATTCCCAAGTCATAGGGGCCCCATTTTCCTAATTAATTACGAGTATGTTTAGGGGCTCCAATATTTTAAAGACGACCTTGCTTAGGTATGCTCCTTATTAGCTTTTAATAATAATTAACTGCACATCTTTTAACTTAACGAATAAGTTGTTATGTTTTGATATAATTATTACATTATGACAAGCTACATCTCTACCAAATAGGTTTGCAAAGTACATAATTATCTCCATTCCCAATTTCCCTCATGACCGTTTGATTGTTTTAACTTGAACAAACGAACACACTTGATCACAAAATTTCAGCCCTTTAAATGGACGCTGATAAGCAATACTGTGTCAAGTACATCATTTTGAGAAAATGGCGTCTAAATATGTCAAACCTATTTTTAATAAATCTGTTTAAAGTAGTATATGTATATCCTTTACTGTTCTATTTTGATAAAAACTATAATTAAGCAGATTGGTATACTAAGAAGTTTGGTTTAATGATAAGTTTTCAAATGGGGGATTTTTGCATAATCCAAAATATAGAACACACTTTAATATTCTAAACATTTGATTAGATTCGATTTTTATATGAAACTTTTTTCCGTACTTAATTACTTCAGATAATTTGAAATTTTATTTTATAATGTTAAATGTGTAATGAATTTATTATAAATTATCTGAATACATCAATATCTCTAAATTTAACTTTTTGTGGGTTTTTGTTGTTCTTTTGCCTAGTTTTTTAGGAGTTTTGAAAATTGGTGATCATATACATTTTGATATGTTCTTTCCGAACTTTGCCACCTCGTATCTTACCCGGGTGCGCCGTCATGGGCGTAAAATGACGCTCGAAACAGTTTTTTTGACAGTATCTTTGCAATAAATTATACTAGAGAACATTTCCTATAATTCGTGTAAATATTTTATTTTTGTATTGACAAAATCTACACTCACCTCCCATGCGAAGCCACTAGCACAAGCACCTACGTTACATTTTGCAATACACTTTTTACTATATAACAGAAATAAATGATTTGTAACTCGTGAAAAGATGACCATGATACAAACGAGCTCTAACGGCTATTGATTGTCACTATGACACAGGAACGTTGTTTTTACGTACTGTTGAAGGGTTCGGCCTAGATTCTATACACTTATAAACGTAAAACCTTTATCATATAACTAGCTGTCCCTTGCGATTTCACTCGCGGTTATTGCTTTGCTCCTATGAGATTTAGCGTGTTGTAATATAGCCTTCCTCAATAAATAAACTATCTTACACAAAAACATTTTTTTTAATTCGAACCAGTAGTTCCTGAGATTAGCGCGTTCAAACAAACAAACAAACTCTTCAGCTTTATAATATTAGAATAGATTACTCCTAGTTTCTAAAATTAAGACGCTTAATCTAATATTAGTATATAGTTTAGAATTATTACTGTTAATAGTCTCTGTAAATTGAAAAGATGTTTTAAAATATTATATTAATAAATGAGTTAATTAACGACTAAGTGAAATTTCAAGCCAAGTATTTGTTGCGCTCGTGATGAGAACATTATTAGTGAGATATGACTTTATTATTGCTCGTTAATTATATAATTGAATAGTGGCTCGCTTCGGTTTCCTACGTGAACATTTCGATATATTTTTTTTTATAAATATTACATATGCATATTTCCTATCCATTTTGACTTGAGTCGAATTAAACTCAATTTTTTTTTATATTATGATTTATTCAATCAATATTACTTTGGTCTTTTATTTCGAACCGAATTAAATAAAGTAGGAAGTTTTCAATTCATAACGTATGTTTTTTTATGTTCGTTACCTCATAACTCCGTCATGTTTTAAGGGATTTTGAATCTTTTTATATAAATTATAATTTAGTTTTAAAATCGAAATAACATATAAGTGTAAGTAAGTATCATTCAAGTAAATGAAATGTTTATTTAAGTATATCTAATACAACTTACCGTACAGAATATGAGTTCTGAGACGCTTTTAAAACATTATCTAAGTACCTTTCATTTTAATTTGTATAAAAATACTATCTTTTTTTACCAACCTGAGAAAAAAAACATAACGTGAATGTAATCAAATGGGCCTAGGAAATCCGAAAAAAAAACAATAGAATGAACAGACGTACCGAGCTATGTGTATATCATTAGTGTAATTCTCTAGTATTACGATCTCTGGAACAAAGCCAAGATAACTTGTAAATTATCTATTTATTATTGTAACTAAGTAATTAACCTTGATTTTTCAAGTAGAAACAATTCATGCAAGATGTCCAAAAAAAATTTCATGGTTCAGTTATTAGAAAAAATGTCTTCAGTGGCACTGATATCTTTATATCACAAACTTATCTTTGAAAGACTTTGATTAAATCACGCTCTTGATATTATGTCGTGTCTGATATAAATAGACTCTACAAAATTCATTTTTAGGGTTCCGTACCTTAAAAGGAAAAACGGAACCCTTATAGGATCACTTTGTTGTCCGTCTGTCTGTCTGTCTGTCTGTCTGTCTGTCTGTCTGTCTGTCTGTCTGTCTGTCTGTCTGTCTGTCTGTCTGTCTGTCTGTCTGTCTGTCTGTCTGTCTGTCTGTCTGTCTGTCTGTCTGTCTGTCTGTCTGTCTGTCTGTCTGTCTGTCTGTCTGTCTGTCTGTCTGTCTGTCTGTCTGTCTGTCTGTCTGTCTGTCTGTCTGTCTGTCTGTCTGTCTGTCTGTCTGTCTGTCTGTCTGTCTGTCTGTCTGTCTGTCTGTCTGTCTGTCTGTCTGTCGGGATGTCAACCCTTTTTTCTCAGAAATGCATAGACGTATCATGTTGAAATTAATATCATATACTCAAGTCTACGATGACATGCGGCCGTGAAAATATTATAGTTCTAAGTCAACGCAATCAAAAGATAATGGAAAATATGTCGTATATTTTGACCATTTTAGCGTTCTCGCAAGGGAATCAAAACCTATAGGGTACTTCCCATTGACCTAGCACGATGAAATTTGGCAAGAAGTAAGATCTTATGGTACAAATAAAGGAAAAAATCTGAAAACTGTAAATTTTTGTATGTATGTTTGTCTGTTTGTAAGTTTGTCTTTCAACCTTTTTCTCAGAAACGCGTGAAGGTAACAAATTTTTATCAACGTCAAGTACTCAGAGTTGTAATTACTAATAGCTGTGAAAAAATCAAACTTCTAAGTTAACGCAATCAAAAGATACGGTCATTTATATCACATATTTTAAGTATGATAGCGTTTTTAACGTTTTCGCAAGGGAATCAAAACCTATAGGGTACTTCCCATTGACCAAGCATTATGAAATTTGGCCAGGAGCAAGGTCCTTTAGTATACATAAAGGAAAAAATCCGAAAACTGTAAATTTCTGTTCGTGTGTCTGTCAGTCTGTACGTCTGTCTTTCAACCTTTTTCTCAGGAACGCGTAAATGTATCAAGTTGTAAATTGATCAAACGGAAAATATATTAATCTTAGAATTAAAATTATATGTACTTGTAACAAATTAACATAGGAGTTGACCATGGTCAAAAAAACAATTTTTAAAAACACTGAGAAGAAATTTGTATCAATACGAAAACATTAAAAAGCAGCAAACCTTTATAAACAACGCAATGCAATCTATATATCGCAGCTAACAAAATGATAGCGCGATGCAGCGTACAGCTAATGCCATCTATTACAACATTATGACATTAACTGTGATATAATTCTGCTCGATTAATAAAATTTTTTATTTTAATTATTATTTAAACGCGCTAAAAATTATAAAATAAACTTTTCATTTAAAAGTTTTATCGTCGATTTATAACGTCATTACGTAATTAACATTCAATATAAGAGCTTCACGCGATTTGATTTAAGTACTCGTATTGACTTAGTACGAAAATTTTAAAATTAAATTCAAACAGATCGAGTTATTTAATTTACTTATTTATCTACACATATAAGTCTTCTGGTTATTAGTAATATAATTAGTTATTTATAAATAAACAATTAGTTTTGTTCGAATTAAGGACTAATTATTTTCGTCTTGGCAACACTAATATATATTTCGATATTTTGATTGATAATGTAAATCTAAATATTTTACGAACGTAGTGCAGGGGTAGTGGAGTGTAGTAGAATATAAATAAAAATAAAACGAGAATAAAATACAATATAATTATGTTGTTAATGTCAAAGTCAACAAGTTAGTTCATTGAAATTGTCAAGAGATGGCACTAGGTATAGCCTGAATCGCGCTATAACTTTTTTTTTTGAAAGTATAAGGTGTATTTGTAGGTGTAGGTGTGATCCATATTTACATAATATTTGATTATATTTAAGCGACTTCTAAAAAGGAGTGTTTTCAATTCGACCTTGTATTTAATTTTTTTTTTTATATTTGTTCGCCGATTACGCCGCCATTTGGGTACCGATTTTCAAATTTTTTTTTTGTTTGAAAAGGTATACTTCCAAGGTGGTCCCATTGTCTTCAGGTCAGGATCAGATGATGGGATCCTGGAGAAATTGAGGGAACTCCTCAAATATTATAGGCAAGCGTATACCGATTTACGTATTTTTGATAGTAACTTATGTTGGAACTGATGATGAAGACCACAAATGGCGTAGATGGGTTAGTCTTATATAGATTTCTATAAGTTTGTACGGAACCCTCGGTGCGCGAGTCCTACTCGCACTTGTGTAGTTCAATGATTGTTGATATCGATAGGTTGTTCAACATCATAGTTGGAATTAATTGTGATGTTAACCTTGTGTCGCTATTCAGAAAAACTCTAAAGCTTAGTGCTATTGTAACGGTATTTACAACGTTAAATTGAGCATTATTAATGTATATTTTATTTACATTATATACTTAATAATATATCGATAAATATTCTTACCCGTTTGTACGGATTGTGCGTATTTCTATCTATTGTTGCTTTTTATATTGATCGCACGCATCTACTTCAGATTTGACATAATTTTACACCCAGATAATTAATATATCAATAGACTATTAGCACCATTTGTATTAATTAGGTTTTTATTCTCGACTTCGTCCGCGTCAATGTAGTATTCATTATGCCGGACAACCGTCCAAAAAATATTTTTTCTATCGGGTCTTTGTATTAATGCTTGAAAGTGTAAACGAAAAGTTGATTAAGTTTTTTTCGCAATCGAAGAAACAGTATCATAGCACATACCATACCAACAAACAAACACACAAACTTTAGTTTTTCTAAATATATTAGATTATGTAGTTTTACTTGTATTATTCACTATTAGCCTTGACCGAGCACAAAACTGGTCGACCTCATTTATATGGAGCTATCAATTTCCCAAATTCTGTCATTACGTATCGATATGGTTTCTCGGGAAATGACAAAAGTGAATATGTATTAATATAATTTATAAATACGTATATAAATACATTTTCACTTGTAGGTCTTTTGATCGTCGAAAAGCCTTCAGTGCCACCTTAGGAAATATGATATTTTTACTTATTATTTTGACGGCACTTTTGTTATTAGAATGAATGGATGTCACATGTATTTAACTCTATTTATACCCCTGCAATAAACTGACTAATCGTTCCCCAGCTACAATAGTTAGCACATGATGCTAATTTCTCTGCCAATGTGTAAATCAATACTAGGATACGTAAAAACAATTATTGCTAATTTAATTAACTTGATGAGTTAAAACTAAAAATGTTCTTAAAATGGTATTTAGGTTTATAATTATACATCAAATGTCCGTTTACCTGATTACAATAATTATAAATTATAGTTATTATTTAATCTCTTATTGTGGGTTATATTTATATAATAGGATTAGTTACGCTAAAATCTATTTATTTAAAAAAAGTTAATATATATTTTTTAACTAATTACCTTTTATTTTAGCTATAGCTACTCTATTTTTAAAAATAAATAGTTAGACAGTTTATTATAATTATTTATTACTTTTGTGATAAATCAAACAATAAGCCTCTTACGATAATAGTTTTAACTGACTAAAGCTGGAATGGAACGTTTAAAATAACAAAACGGACACACGTGTAACTTTATTTTTTTTACATTTTTAATTGAAAATAACTTTATTGTCGGTTGGCGACAAAATCGCTGTCATTGTTTCGATTGTTTATTATTGACAAATAAGTAGGCGACATTGACATTCAATTGAGAAAACCGTGACTCACTCGTTAACATAAATCAAAATGTACTTATTATAATTTATCATATTTATAGTATCCGTAATTGGAAATGAGATAAATAAAAAATAAATATAAAATTTTCTTATAAATTCAACTATTCAAGTTCGTGCCTCTAGAAATATTTATTTATATGAATAATTTATTTTATGTACTATATATACGTATCTCTGAATAATTAGCGTCTGATAAAAATTTGTAAATTGTTTCAAAAAATAACAGTATTAGAAAAAATATTGCAATTTCAATTTCCTTAAATAAATGGATCGAACTATATTTTTAATTTACGCTTTTCGTATAATAACAAGAAGTTAAATAGGTAATTAAATGTTCCTACCTAACCAAAATCCCCTCTTCCTATAATAAGAGATTGGAGTTTAATCCACCACGTTATTTTACTGTAGATTGCTGGATAATTATTTAAGATTCAAATTTTCAAATATAGACTGTGTCAGAACTAACGCCATCTACATGCATTTTACGCTATTAATATGTTTGCAGTAAAATTGCTAAGGTGCGGATGATCATAAATATTATCTTTTTTAACATAGTATAAACGTTCGCCAATAGATGGCGTTATTTGTATAACAATTTAAATTAGATTTTATTGTTAGATAGGAAGTATTACGTTAAGAAAATTTTACAAGATTACACAAAAAAAACTCTTTAATTATTTATTTGTGATATAGCTTTGAGCATATAAGTAGTATATTTTAAAGGTGATAATTATGTTATTTTAAAATATAATTACGTACTCACTTAATAGGTGATTTATGGGTAGGATACGCCTTAAACATGATTTTATTTAAAATATAATATTGTCTTTTACATGTAAATACATGTAGGACTCGACAAACAAACTGATAAGTTTGATAAGCACTCCTGTTTAATTTAATAATATTGCTTCCATCAATTCTTATCAATACAAGTGGAGCGACGGTGGCCGCAGGACCGAGTAATACTCGACGCATAGCCTGTCATGATTCGTTTATTATGAGTACCCACGCGTGTTACATTATTTAATTACATTCTTTTCTACGCTTGGTTATGTTTAAAAGTGTACGGGAAAAGTGAAAATGAATCTAAAATATCTGTGAAATGTCTACTTGGCAGGACAGGATCGGGGTCGCATCATCATCGGATTCTGCCGAGAGGCGTCCTATAGTCCTCCCGTTTAGAGTACCGCGAAGTTATGGCAGTGTGTTTCCATATTACAGGTTTATGAGGGATACATTGAGCGAAACATTAGCTAATGAGGTGACTTTATATTCTTCATATTTATTGATTATTCAAGTACTTAGTGACTTATAAAATAAATATTATAATCTTTTATCGCGGATGACTTTTAAATTGCTATATAACCTACAGATTGGTAGTAACGTTAAATATATATATATATTAAAATAGCAAACACATATTACATAAAAATATTAGGTAATGTATACATAGGTATATATGTACTTACAAAATTATCTATTCAAAAACATAATACTTATAATTACAAGATAATAATATTTTAACGTTAAAATAATAAATAATACTTACGTCTGTTTGTAGTTTATCGTTCTTTTTTAATTTTTTGTAATTTATAGCTGTGACTATGTTTTCCGTTTGTTAAGATTTATAAATACAATTACTATCTGAGACTTTTAATAACAAGATTAAAATATTGTCTCAGCAAATAAAAAATTATATTCGTTTTTATAGAGGTAATATACCATTACTTTCTGAGGTTTATTTTCTTGTCAATAAATGTTATATAAAGCACATTTCTAGAGAATTTCATTTAAGTGCAGTTTGGCAAATATTTTTAGAGGATTTTTTTTTTTCATTATTTATTAAAAGTTAATAACTAGCATTAGTCGCATTTTTGTCATTGAAAAATCATCTAGCCTCATTTTCATTAAACGTGATCGCCAGCGTAGGCAGCTAAGTGTATCATAGATAAAGGCGTACAAAATTTTGTGTCTGTCCTGTTGTCCGTTGAGGAATCCCCTAGTCGGGAGCCAACCCTGAATGCAGCAGCCGTTTCATGGTGATATTTCGAAAAGGCTACAATAATTAAAAGAATAAAATAAATGCAAAATTTTGCGTCCTTGGTGTTGACTGTTGACTAGGTCCTTTGCCTGAAGCGATTCCTGGATGAAGAATCAGGTTATGCTTATCACAAAAATTTTATCATAATTTTATCCATTCAATGAACAGCGAAACATCCGAAATGCGACAAATTGCATGCTTAGTATTAAAATGGCCTTATTCAAAAACTATTTCATCAACAGTTTCTCATTAAAGTCTAAATTTAAGGGCTTATTCCCAAATGTAAAACTTTATTTGTGTTTTGTGCCTAACATTGTGATTTTTGAATTCTGTCACTTATCATAATACGATTAGTAGTAGTAGTAATTGTGGATGTGCGGCATCGCTTTCTTTTACTTATATTCTCAAATATAATAAACCTAAATGTAGAACGTAAATATAATTATAATAACATAGATCATATTTTTGGTTAAAATCAATATTATGAAGTGTTTTCGTAAATCCGGAAACAATAAGCAAACAAAACTTTTTAGAAGTATTTTACAAGACTAGTTTATTATAATCTATTTTTAAAGCGATAAAACTATCGCTTATTGAAAGGAAACAATTAGAAAAGAGAGTAGTTAAGCGGATAACTTGATCGTCTGTTAGAACCAGCTGCAACTGCGCGTAAATTCAAACCAGAGTTTAATTTAACGGATAATCACTGGCATTGAAATTCATAAGGAGCTAACTATGTAATCAGTTCACCGAGGCGTAACGGTAAACTATATTATCTTTCTATGTTTTATGGACCAAGAGTAAATTATGGTGTAAGAAAACTAAGAAGATTATCAACTAAACCTCTGTATTCAAAGAAAACGTTTTTATCCGAAAGCAAACAATCCAAGTTTACCGAGTTAACGTATAAAAGTTTGCAACATCTAGTAGCACAGTCATTGTGTATCGAAATATGTATCGAATAAGAAATGAAAATATATTAGTAAACAAAGTAAATGTCGGATTAACATCGCTTTAGGCGATTAACGTCTGATGACGTTTCGACGAAATGCTTCGTGCGGCTTCGCTTATGCGGACTTACGGACAGGTACCTCGAAATAGTTCTATTTCTTTTTATTACTTTATATACTCTTTTAGAAATAAAACACGCGAGCTTGCGATTCCAATTATTGCCGCTTAAAAAAATACTTTGGAATAAAAAAAATAAAATGCAACTATAAATTTAACCTAAATTTATACCAACTTATAAAAAATATTGTTAATAATAAACTACAATTAATAATTATTAATACAGTGTAGTCCTAATTACATGCTCGTCCTTAATTAGTAATCTGTTCTGTTTCTTCGTTTGTTAACAAAAAAGTCAAGGCTCTGCTTTTTTTCCAAATTTTTTTCATTCAACGTGTGTTTGGTTTTGTCTGATGAATGTTTGCATTATTGTATGTTTCATTTCAGAAAAAAACGCATTCAAAATTTATTTGGACGTCTTTATTTAATTTTAAGAACTTGTGGCTTTTTGACAAATGTTCTCAGTAAGGCGAGAGGTACACTTATATGTTTTGTTCTCTTTCTCTTTTGACTTTCATAAAGACTGACATAAGGTGTTTGTCATCGCTTACCACCTAAAAGAATTGACTGTCAGTACCTAATTTTTGACAGACTCACGGCTATGTTACTGAGTTGATCATATAGTATGTTAATGTCGCCTACAAGAGTAAAACTTACAAAATGAATTCCCGCCTAAAGTTATATCAATTATAATTATTAATAATAAAATAAGATAAAATATATATTGATGATTTTACAATATATTTATAAAACATACTATCATCATAAAAATTTTTTCCAACTTGTTTTTGGCGATGTGAAATATTATCTTCAATAATGTGTGTCAAAATTAATGTTAAATACGCCAATTTGAAAATAATTTTTCGCTCTCATTAAGAAAATTAGCTAAGTATCTCAAAATTAATGTTTTCATTAATAAATGACAGTTTATAGTATTACGTAATTAATGACTGACGATGCGAAGTACATATTATCAAGGATCATCTAGTCATCACAAAAAAGACTTTCAATCGATTTTTCTGATTGTTTAATTGATTGTTGTTTTTTCATTTTGAAAATGTATACTTTCAGATTGATCCCATATAATTGTTATCAAAATCAGTTTAATCGTTTGGTTTTGAAATCAAAATACTTAGAATGACGATATCATGAATCCTTTTCTTGCTTCACTAAATTAAAAAAACTTTAATGAGTTTTATGGTTGTATTATTTAGTTACGCGAAAGTTTGATAAACAAAATGAAATAAAAAATATTTTCAAAATTTCCTCCTACTACTCGTTCGTTGATAATCCAGAATAATTATAAATTGTATTTAATTATTTTATTTTATACGGATAATAATAAGTCATAGATATACATTTATTTAATAGTTTTTACGCAGCAAGGAACTTATGTATTTAACATAAGATAACGTATTTTATAAAAATAAAATTCATGTGTGTATCATATTTTTAGTTTCCGTGTTTTTAATATACTATCAATAATATAATACTAGTTTTATTGTTTTTTATGGAAGTTTTTTCAAAAAGTTTATCACTCACAATACAATGTATGCAACAGGCACACATTTCCAGTCAAGTGGTCACAGCATGGCGCTCGACTGGGCGGAATCCTGTAACCCCCGTTATTCTTTTTTACCTTCGCATGCGTTGCGGATCTTCACCTTCATTCCTTTTTGCTTTTGCTCTTTGATACCACTAACTAGATCTTGCGAACTGGTTATTACGAACACAATGAGTATGAAGTAAGCGATGGTTCTTACAGCATATCTGTGATAAAGTGCATTGACTTCCATTACTTCAAGACCAATCAAAGTTTAAATAATTATTTGACCTCTCACATAACTGATGGATTATATTTATCGTGACTCACGAATGCGGAACGATATGCCGGACACTGTTCTTTTACTTTATCGGATTATGTTTTTTTTTCATACGGTCTTTAAAGTTGATTTCGGTATTAAAAAAATAAAATTAATATATTTTAAAATATTATTATAATTAATCGAAATACATCATTATCCTCTTACAGCAGTTCAACGTAAGAGAACCCGTTTTGGTTAAATATGACATAGTGACTAACATAAATACGACGCAATATCATTTTGTTCACATTTTGATCTATTGCTTGTTAAAATAAAAATTTAAATATTATTAAAAAAAAAACGGCGTCGGCGGGGAGGGCTTTGACTCGGGCACTGGTATCAACCTCATAGTCGGTGCGCCGGCACAGTGTGCCCGGACACCGAGCGACATGCTGCCCTCAGAGCGAGCCGTCCACCGCACCGCCTCCGCGATCTTCAAACGTCTTTCGCTTAGAACCTACAGTACCTATTCTTTAGTACGTATCCGGCCGCGTTCATTCATCGCACCCGCCCTCCGCCCGCCCTCACTACGATGCGCTCTAAATAGTATCCGCCCATCGTGATCACGCGAGACGGTTCGAGTTCCCCACGCTGTTTAGTCACGACGCTCGCAAATCTGTCACTGCACGTTTGCGGGACGCTCGTAATATTATGTGTACCGCCGCGATATGTCTCGTATGCCCGAACTGCCCAAAACAAAAAACAATGAAAATGAGTACGTTCATATCCGCTGCCTCATTGCAAACATACACAAACCGAGAAATGTGTCCAGGCCTCCAGCATCACCGGATTCACCCCCGGAGGAAATTCGAAAATCACCCTCGTCTTCGGATACTGATCGAAGTCAATCAGAATCGATGCAATCGGATAAATCTGAAAAGAGTGATGTATCCGGTGTGGATAAAGCAGAAGAGGCCCCGACGACGCAACGTGTAAAAAGTAACAGCATCGCGGGTCCAATGTTGGCGCCGCCCGTCTTGCATAAGCTACGCCGGCCCTCATTTATGCATCTGCAAATTGGCAGTGGAAACGAACACATAGGCCCCTTGTCTGCAGGCCCACATTTGAACGTGCCGCGGTTTACCGTCACGGCGCCGCCAGGGGAACATCGCCGGTTCAGTCATGGATTCCCATTCCATGGTTTCGCTCTCCGTCGACACTCAAATACGGTCTGCGCTGATATCATTACTAGTGTTGTGCCTAGCAATGTAATATAATCACATTGTTTGTGTGCGGTGATCACGATAATACTTGTATATATTAACTAACTCATGCATGTTATTTTCTTGTTTGATCACATCGAAAATTTTTAAGCAAAATTTTCAAGAATTTTGCAATGATATAAACAAATAAGTTTCTTAAACTGAATATATTTAAGAAAATTGTATAAAAATAAAGTTTAATAGGTCGTTCTATTACTTGATAGTTGTTAGATATTATATTTAAATATTGTGACTTACTTTGTAAGGTTCGTTTTAAAATATTAGTTATATCAAATTGAGATAAGCATATCAGTCGAACCACGTTATTAATATCAGGATATAAATAATAATAAAACGTCATTTCCAGCAGTAAACACTATTGTGTAGTTTAAGGAATTGCCTTGTGATATCTTTCTTTATCATTATATCTATAATTTTATATTCATTAGAGACATTCTGAACTGTGATGTGCAAACGTTTACAAGTTCTCGCGTATCTTACTGCAAATAATTTAATTTACTTTTGAAATTGATAAGTGTCGTGGTCATGTTACGCTGGAGTTTGCAAGCAACTGAGGTGTTATTTTATTAACTTACTAAGCATAAAACCAATTCGTTCACATGCATAACGTAATGAATCCAAGTATTACCTGCACGTTTTTGACGTTTAGCCTTCCATGTGATATTATGCCTACGATTTTGTATATACCTAAGATTGCCTGCCTGTACCTAAGCCAGAAAACGTGTTAGCAAAACATAGAAAAAAATTATTATATGACTGTACTAACTTATGGCTTATGACGAATTTTTGTGTAAGAGTGTATAATCGTACTAAAACATTTATTTCTTTTATTAGTAATCTATTTTTTGACTTGCAATTAATTAATATAACTGAACCGAATTTAAAAATATTGATCTCCATCCGATATTGTTTATGTATGTATGTCTCTGGATATCCGATAAATAAATGTATAAATTGTAATTCAGTTTTATTTTGGCAACAGAGCCTCCACCGGAGTGAGTCGATGGTGTCCCTGGCGTGTTTCAAGACGCTCTCTCAACTGGTGAACAGCGACGGCAATGAACTGCAGAGCTTTCTATCATCCAACAGAAACATCAATGTCGACGACAGGGACGAGGTTATATTCATTTTTATAATTAAAAACACACAAAAAAAAAAATGATAATTTTTCTTCATGCTAATGTAATATAGGCCATGTACAAACGACGATATAATTTCTGCAGTTACGAGGATTTACCGAATAGTAGACAAATAGAAGGAATTGGAAAGTAAAAGATTGTATCAAACAACTCTTTAATACGTATAATATTAAACCTTAAACTTGAAAATATAGAATTTTTGAAATTTGAATTTGCATCGTGTGTCCTTAGCCTTTAGACACACACACTTTCATAAAGTGACGTTTTATTTTTGTCCGAAGAGATGCTTTAAAATATTGAAGATTTTTGTTTAATCGTTTTATCATTTACGCGAATGATGTACTCGTATGTTTCCAAGAATAATAAATGAGCAGTTTTATTCTTATAAAGAATGTTAAGGATATTTGAATAATAATATCTCATTAGTCGATAGAAAAGAAAAATATTGATGATTTTTGTTATTCAATAGATAATGATTTAATTAACCTATTTCACTGATAAAATATTTTTTAAATTGATAAATCCTAATTTTTTTTAATTATATATTGCGCTTGAAATAAATAAATTTATAAATTCATCAAAACAATATGGTAATGAATAATGACGATTAACATTTTGCTTAGATACTTTTTAGTACACATAAACAGTTTTACTAATGTACCCACGTGTTGTATTGTTATGTAAAAAGTTTAAAACGAACACTACAATGTATGCATCAATAAGATCAATGAAATATACACGTCTGTGTCTACAGTTAGGTATCTATAATTGTACCCTAGTTTGGTACAATGTAAAATTTTAATTTAATTTTTTTTCAAACTTTTTTAACAATTGCTTAGTTAAGGTTTAATTAAAATGATAATTTCATTGAATTTTGTTTAAAAAATTACTCTTTTCTTTGGTTTGCAATTTAATCCTTATTTGTGACATTATAAGATGGTGCTATAATCTATGGCATTAGTTTTTTGTATTTGTCTTTTCAAAGTACTGATGATGCCATTATAGTTTTTATCAAAATTTATAGTTCGGTATTCATTACATTTTCGGATTTAGCCATTCATGCACACTTGAAGAATTCACCTATATGCAAAGTGTCTTAATAATCATAATATTATATATAAAATTGTTTAATAAAATATCATAGAATCTGTCTAACAAAGCTCATCAATGATATAGAATGGCACAACGGCACTCATGTGCGCGAGCGAGGGCGGGCGCGTGTCGGCGGTGCGCCTGCTGCTGGGCGCGGGCGCGGACGCGTGCGCGGCGGACACGGACGGCTGGACGTCGCTTGCGTTCGCGGCGAGAGGCGGACATCTGTCTATCGTTCAAGAACTGCTTAACGCTGGCGCCCAAGTTGATTCCAGAGACTGTGTAAGTTAAGCGTATTTATATGTTGGCAACACTGTTGATTTAACTTTAAGTTAGCGTACATTTAATGCTTACCAGGAGTAACTTAGACTTTATTTTTATTTTCTGACGGAAAAAAATATTTAAATTTATACAATCCTTTATATTATTATAAAAAAAACAATAATAAGTACAAAAATGACTTTTTAATTTTTAATATTAGAATTCAAAAGATATATAATATAAAAAAAAATAGGTAACATTTATTTCATATTAAATTGTAATTATAATTTAAATGTAATTTATATGTCAACAGTTAGTCTATTAAAAACATATCCGTCGAGACCATGCTTGATGCCAATTTGTAGTATAAAATCAGCCTTATACGTGATCTCTCACTTGTCACTTATCTTATTGTATTGCTGATGCATCGGAATGCACACTTGAACCTATTATGCACTATTCGAAACTATAAAGTATAAATATGTTTTAATTCTTTAAATCCAATTACAAACCACGTTTGTAAATAATACAATGTTGTAGCTCTGTAAGAGACTAGAAAATATGAAAGTTAAGCCGCATACATTTATGTAGAGCTAATTTTAACTTTCTTAAGAAATGTTAAAAAGACTAATAATTGATCATGGTTTCTCTTAAATGTCGTGATAATGAACAATGGACGATAACGAGTACACTTTATTATGTCCAAATCAGGACTTTTTTTCAAATTAAAATTTATTTGTAAAGTTTTATGACAGATTGTGACCCAAATAACTATAATAGAGCAATGACCAAGTGTATTCTGGACTGTGCACCAAAAATTTGTATATTTATACTTGTGGTGGATCATTGCCAAGAAATCAGCGACATCCCCACATTCTTAAATCTGGTTAAAGTATACATATAGTATATATATCTTCGTAAAACAATAACACTATATTTATAGAATGTTTTCCCTCGACTAAAAAGTGTAATGCACCATGTCTAATGGACTCATTATTCTAGAGTGATGCAGCTGACAAAATTTCGCTTATTGAATACTGTATAATGTTATTTACAGGTAGAAAAAAAACAATTTAATAGTTAAAAACAAGTTAATATATATTAATAAACATTTAATTAAAAAATTGATCCTAATTTTTTAAGCCCAATCGAACAATATACAAAACGCCCACGAGACCATTTAATAAGTTCATCGGATGTATAAAAAGTGTGCGTCAAATCTCTTATAAAAACGCGTTGAGTTAATTTGGTTAATATATCAATGTACCAAACGTTATTTTGATTAATATTGTTTGGGAGCGACCTCGTTCTGGCCAACGATTGATGTGTGCTACAGATTTAGGACACTTTTGGGAATCCTTTCATTTTCAAATATAAAAATATTCGTACAAATGACTTAACTAATAATATACAGGGTTTGACTAAAATCGTCTAGGAAATTAAAGGGTGCTTAAATTAAAAGAATAAATTAACATCAAGATTGTATCGATCTTTTTCTTTCAGGGTGGATGGTCGCCACTCATGTGGGCCGCCTACAAAGGGCACGAAGAAATTGTTGCACTGCTCCTTGAAAAAGGTGCCGATGTACACGCACACGGAAACTATAATATCAAGTACGTATATTTTAAGAAATGTATTAAAACATTTTTTTAAGTCAAAAAGTTTAACAAATTAAAAGTTTGAGTTTATGTTACTACACAATAAGGTCTCCATTATCGTTACAACTAATTTTATTGGGCTCAATTATTGATGTAACAAACGATCCATTTAATAAATTATACAGGTGCTATTATATCATGATCAATTTATGAATGAAGAATGTATAGGTCGTAAATATGTCATAAATAGCATTATTGTTGAAATGAATGTCGCATTGTAATATTAACAGTAGATTTTATAAAACTATGCACCGATTTGTAACTAGAATTCTAGATTTTTATTTTTTTTAAAAAAAAGGTATATGAGAAAAAATAATAATACTTATTTTTTTATTCTGTTAAGTAATATAATTAAAATAAATGCTTGACATTTCAATTTTGTAATATTAATATAAATAATAAAAAGACGCCAAAGTAGGATTTACATTTTACTCCGTCGTCATTGATGTAGGTACATCAAGTGTGACTGTGTCTGAAATTATCAGGAGTATCTAAATAATTATAAATATGTTTATGATATATTTTTTATAATTTGAGTGTACACGCAAATAGGCCACTTTTTGCTCTAATTGACGAAAAATCAGCTTTATATATTTCGTAGTTTTATTTACCGTTTTGTCCCTCGCTCAAAAGAGCTCTTTTGTCTATAGCCGTCTTTATTATGAATGTAGGGTGACATAGTAATTATGTATTCACCAGGAATCGAAACATTTATTGCCCACGTCGCGTGCACATATATGTCGCTTTCATCCTTTCTATTCGAGACCGCTCAGCGAGGCTAGGAAAATGAAGGGATGAAAATGAAGTAAATGCTATTGGTTGATTTTTTCCTAGTACACTGTGACATTCGCTTCTCACACTTGGTAGATACGCCACCTAATCTTGGGTCCTCACGACTGTGATTGGTCGACCGTGACCAGCTGGCGACATTAAAGTCATCGTATGGACGTGAATTTTTCAGCGATTTTAATTGATATGATATTAAGTCGCTGTGAAATTTCACGATAACGTTGTATCGCTGTCTGGTCGCCAGCGACTAAAGTCGCTGTCGCGAGGACCCAGGATTAGATCGCGTATCTACCAAAAATGTGAAATGTATCTGTCGGTGTGTGTGAAGGAAAAAATCCACCAATAGCAATAACTTAATTAGCCATCGCGAGGATCCAGCTAGAGGTCGCGTTTGTTCCAGCTCGCTAGTGTGGGCGGCGGGGCGGCGGCACAGCGGCGTGGTGGCGCGGCTGCTGGCGGCGGGCGCGCGCGCCAGCTCGTGCGACAAGTACGCGACGTCCGCGCTCACGTGGGCCGCGCGCGCCGGCGACGCCGCCTCCTGCGCCGCGCTGCTGCGCGCCGGCGCCGACGCCAACACCGCCGGCATGTACTGCTGGACGCCGCTGCTGCAGGCCACGCACGGTACGCGCGGGCTTTATTTTTTTTATAGAAGAAACTTCCCGACGAATTGAGAACTTCCTCCTTTTTTGGAAGTCGGTTAAAAATATCTGGCAGACGAGCAGGCGGGACACCTTATGTTAAGTGTTTACCGCCGCCTATAGACATTTGCACACTTACAGCACTCTGACGCGGCAGCATTCAGATAACAAACGTCTAATTTGATAACGCCTAAAAATACGAAACGAAAGACATTGAAAAATTGAATAAAATTATAAACTTAAATTATTAAATTAAAATATTATATATTAATTAAATTTAAAATATTTTTGAAACAATAAACATTTCTGATTGTTTACTTCGGCAGTGAATATTGTTTTATTTTAAGATAAGCAATATTAGTCACGGGCTTTGCTATTTCGAATGCCAAATATCGAAAGATAACTGGAGTTTGTCGTCGATGCTTGAGCAAAACAACATTTACTCTTGACAGCATCGTGACAGACATACGCCAGCCTTGGTTGTTGGCCAAGCTAACACATCTTCACGTTTAGAACTTGATATTTATATAAGTTATAACAATAAAATAACATCGGAATTCCGTATAACTTCACATGAAATCAAATTGTAATATCAATACAATAATATCCTTAAAATGTGATCATATGTAGATTATAATAATGCAATTATTTTTTGTGGTTGTATTAAAAAAAGTTACAATTTTAGTTATTATGAAATAACAAAGAGTGAAACGTATTGTAACACGTGTCATTATGACGAGTTTAACTAAAACACGTATTCATAATCATAAATTTTTCAAAATCTCGAATACTGTCTATCAACTTAAATGAATGTCAACCAAAAAATAAAAAATATGTATATGAATCAATCTGTCATTAATTTTTTGCGCTTCAATATTATCCGAGCACGTGAGTACGCTGACAGATAACACGTTTATATCCTAGTGCTTAAAATTAACTTAAATTTGGAACTCGTCCGATTGTTTCTTTTTTTTGCAAAGTTCAAGGTAAACGTCTTTAATCAGTTTATCGAATTTATTGTCTCCTTGTATATAGATCATCTATAATTATATTATTGACTTAAATAATTTATTTGTTTGAACTCATTCATCTTAGTCTATTTCAATTCTCTTTGAAAAAATCTGTTTGCGTTAAAAGAACAAAAAACAAATGAGTTCTAAATTTAAATAATTTTAAGCTATATGACACAAACGTGGCTAGTAACTCATCAACGTCCTCACGTGCTCGAATAACACTGAAGCACAAAAAGTTAATGACACAAATTGATTCATGTTTATTTTTTATATTAACTATTACATAACATAATCCTACGAATCATAGGAGTAATAACTATAAACACAAGTAAAACTGTTGAGACAGTTAATATAATTAAAAAAGTATTTTTATATTATCATCGAGTTTTCCATTTTTAAGCCCTTAATTTTTTGTACGAATATTATTGATTTTACGTATTAATATATTTTTTTACAGGTAACCATTTCGAAATCGTCCAAATGTTGTTAGAACATAAACCTAACGTCAACGCGTTAGACAAAGACGGTTGCACAGCGTTGGCCATCGCCTGCAAAGAAGGATTCTATGATATCGCACTCGCATTAATAAATTCCGGGGCTTACATTAATGTTCAGGTAATTTTAATGTTTTTAATAATATCTATCAGTTATCACTATACTAAAACTTTTCTGGTCATGAATTGCAACGAAGTAGTTACTCTTGATGTATCACTTTGCTAATCTATCAATATTCAATTTAATGTAATGCTATTAATGTTTCGGAAGTTGGAATTTATCGAAAACAGCCGGCCACTCTGTAGTTATTATGAAATAAGACGACGTACAAAATGAATATTGAAATGAAACTATTTTAAACGGATTTAAATCGCGTATATTAATTATTTCTAAATTTTGTCAAAAATAGGCGTTCTTCAAAGTCTGCAGTTTGTAAACATGCCTTGGATAAACCTAACCATTTTATTCGATTTGATAAACCACAGATCCTCGCTAGAGAACACAGATTCATTCCTAGAATGATACGCGAGGCTATTGAAATTCAAAAACATCCGAACTTCAATAGAGAAGATGGTTGGAGATTTTCGAACACCTGGGATCCACTTATTAAAAATCTAAAATCCCAAATCCAACAGACTGCTAAACCAGAAGATACAGTTAGTGCCTTCTGCGTGCAACCGGAACGTTATTCAAGATATCATTTAAGAAACCGTTGGCGGTAGTTGTAAATAATATTTTCTAAAATCTCAAATAGACAAATATCACCTTAGTCTACCCGTGACCACGAACGCTTCAAAGTGCTCGAAACGTCGGGATGATAAAAATAATTAATATACGCGATTTAAATCCGTTTAAAATAGTTTCATTTCAATGAATAATAATCGCGAAAATCTAAGACAACGACAAAATGAATATCCCTGTAATGAGTTATTTATTTAATACCAATGTCTTTGATTAATATTTTTATAACCGATTTTCGTTTTGATTTAGGATTTTCTAATACTTAAACAGAGTAAACAATAATAATAATTAAAAAAAAAAAAAACACAAAAATGCTATATCAGAAAGAAGGTTGGCAGAAATAATTTGTATAATAAAAATCGCGACTCAACCAGGTTTCGGTATAATTATTGGTAACTTAATTGCAAAACAATTAATTTGGCACCAATCCAATAAACAAAATCATCGAGATTAAAGTGGTATCAAGTTTTTTACTTTTAAACTACTATAAAAAAATCTATTTTAAATTTCACTACAGAAATTGTATATCATGTTGCTGTAAATATAAATATTTTTTTTTTGTATATTGTGATGTAAAGTATACCGTTTCATAGCAATTAAAACTAAGTGCGCTGGTTTTAATTTATCATCAACATTAAATATGACAGCTTCAGTGACAGCAACCTTGAGACACATATGACGATGCCAAATTTAACGCTTCACTCAATAAATTAGTGACATTAGTGTTACAAATTTTCCGGTAAATACGTATGACCTATAAAACTGGACGCTCGTCGTTTAAAGGTGTAATGTCTAATTAATTACATGCTTCTCCCAATAAATATGGATTAATATTTTGAATACGAATAAAATATATTTTAATTCATTTTTAATTTTGTTTTCATAAAATGAAAAATCATACTTTACCAAAATTTATTATTAATATAACAGAAACTAAAAAAGGAACGTTAAAAAGCAATTATGTTTCCTTGGGTGACCTACTTATGCTATTTCGATTTTAATATCAAACTACTGAACCGATTATGATGAAAATCGTTTTGGAACCAATCTGGAAGAATAACGAATTTTAAAATCAGTTAATATGTGACAGTGAAGTAATAAATATGAATAAAATAACATACACCACGACAGAGCATCTCCTTTTTTTAATCAGTTAAAGAACGTCATTACTTTTGATCCTCTAGTACTTTCTATTTCAATATGCAATTTAATTTGTGTCGATTAATATTAAGATTCATTTATTTTCCAGGACCACTCAAAAGATACGCCCCTCATATATGCAGTGAAGGGCGGATACAAGAACATAGTGGAGGCTTTACTGAAGAAGCATGTGGACGTGGATTTGCCGGGCAAAGAGAAGAAGACCCCCGTGTACACGGCCGTGGAGAAAGGGCATGTCGCAATTCTGAAACTACTTCTGGCATCTAATCCAGATTTGGAACACTGCACTAGTGTAAGATATTTTCTGATAACTAAGATAGAAAAATAATAAACCGACTTCAAAAGCAAAATACACAATTTCGTTTGCTTGGATGAAAAACTAATTTGAATTAATAATTTATTTTGATTTAAAAACCATAAAACTATGGGACCAATCCGAAAGAATACCCATTTGGATAAAAAATGACAGAGTTCGTAGGTAACAAACATTTTAAAAAACTATTCTTACAATTCCTGAACCTCTAACTCTTTTGAAGTCTGTTGATATAAATTATTCATTCAAATGTTAATAATTTATTTGAAATAGAGACTTTTTAATAGAGAACTAAAAAAAATGACATCTTTCCAACATAGTTTCCTTACATACGATTAGAAAAATGTTTACATGAACAATGTGAATATATGTATAGATACGTCAAATATAGTAAAAGTAGATATTTCGTTGAAAATTAAAGACCTTAACTATTCGTAATTAGTAATTTATAATTCTTCATAAACTTACAATAATAATAAAGAAAATGAAGATAAGATAAAACATACATTAAGTTTAACATTGAGACTAATCTATTTTTATTATTTATATGATTTTTTATGTAAACTACTTTTATTGTACTGCAGTCGAATTTCTCTATTTATCTCTTACGATTAGCACGTTATCATTCCTAACAAATGCTAAATTGTAGTAAATACATTTTATCAATAAACATTTTCCTCGATTCATACATTGATCTCAAATGTTACAGAGATATGTTTTGTTTCCATAAAATTACGTGTGACTAATTCCATTAAAATTGTATAATAGATATATATAGATATTACGAGCGTAAAAGATATATACATATGTCTGCCAAACTACACTGAGTTAGGTTTACTAGAATAGTTTCAAATAAACACCGTATAATTTCGAGAAATATTCCTTAAAGAATGTTTAAACGCGAATTTTGCTCGACGCATTTTCATACTAGTTTAATTGCGACGAGGGTCTCTGTCTAACCAGTGTTTATTTATTTGTAATATATTGAGCACATCATCACTTCGACATGTAATTAGTATAATGTCAAGGTATAAAAACTACACCTTCGATAAGTGTCATATTATAGTATTATAGAGTACTGTTACTCCCCTAAGTACTCTATAATACGACAAATTCGATAATCCGACATCACATTGCAAAATGTTCGTAAAATTTTTGTAAAATTAAATTTTTTTTACTCTTTCAAACCAAAAAAACCAAATTGGTCCAGCTATTTTCGAAAAATAGTTAATTAATCGGAAGATACATAAAAAAGTCCCCGGCGAATTGTGAACTTCCTCCTTTTTGAGAAGTCGATGAAAGTGTTTGTCGACGGTGAATGATGTCTTGGCATGTGTCCAGAGCGGCGACACGGCGCTGCTGCGCGCGGTGCGCTCGCGCAACGCGGAGGTGGTGTCGCTGCTGCTGGAGCGGCGCGCGCGCGTGGCCGCCGCCGACAACCGCGGCGACACCGCGCTGCACGTCGCCATGCGCGCGCGCTCCAAGGTCAGCTGCTGGGCTCGATGAAAACCACTATACTTATATCTTTACTTATATTCTTCACTTTTATTTATAAAAAGACTTGAAACAGTATGAAACTCAAAATATAATCACTCTGTAGAAAGAGATAGAGTTATTTTACGACAATGCTAGCCTCGTTACTGCAAGCCTAAGGTTGATAGTGCTGACAATATGGACGTGACGGGGCCAATCAGATTTCTGGGAAAATAAACTTTCTAGTAGACTTTTGCACATTTTCGCGGCCAATTATTTTTGAGAAGACTCAGTCCAGTTCTCCAGATGAGAGATCTTGCGCATGAGTCGGTTTCGACTTATCCGAGAATAAAGTTTAGACGAAAATATAAGAATAAATAAGATATACCACTAATTCATAATTGTAACACTTTTAAAAATTAATTCAATCAATATTTTTAAAAATTTCAGCAAATTGTAGAAATTCTACTGAGAAATCCAAAAAACAGTCAACTTCTCTACAAACCAAACAAAATGAACGAAACTCCATATAACATAGACATGAGCTACAATAAGACAATATTGGGTCAAATATTCGGCGCGCGTAAGCTGAACACCAACGAAGATAATGAGAACATGCTCGGATATGAGCTGTACAGTGCGGCCTTAGCTGACATGCTCTCAGAGCCAAGTCTCTCTGTTCCCATCACTGTGGGCCTCTACGCTAGATGGGGATCAGGGAAATCGTTTTTGCTCAATAAACTTAAAGGTAAGAATTATGTATGACATTAATATTAAATACTGTTTTCGTATAATTTATTATAATCATGAATTAACTCGCATCCGCATCTGTCATGGTCATATGCTAAGTGAGTCAATCACCTCGTGACATGTATCTGTACACTACACCTTTGCCAAATAGTAAATTAGCGAAATTTATAGTACAATCGCCTTAGCCAAGTGAAGCTCAATTACTGAATGACCCTAATTTAATTTATAAGATTATTTAAATACTTATTTACGAGACCTATCTTAACCTTTTATTATAACATGCGTGCCAAAGATGCTCAATGATTTGATTCTTAATTATTGTGTCTCTTTGGATTCTGGTATGTCATTAGAGATAGGCAATTACTAATATATTTTTCTATTTAAAAGAAAAGCACGTATATTTTTTAAACAGATTCTACTTTACTAAAACAGTCTGTAGATGTACCACAAACAACTTATCTTCCGACAAGAACAAGATAGAAAATGACTCTACAAATTTTTATCAAAAAAAGCTCTCTCTTTAAAAGAAATGTATAAGCAATTTTTATTCGAATTTGACACGTAAATTAATATCAAATTGACGTGTTTTATGTAAGAATACACCGCTTTCACACGAGGCATTTGGCGTTCAAGTTAAACGTTAGGGCAAAGTTAATAATACTCGAGTTTCCTGAATCTGTCATCCTATAAAAGTTTAAAGTGACAAGCGCGTGTCCCGCAGAGGAGATGAAGAACTTCGCGCGGCAGTGGAGCGAGTCGGGCTGGGCGTGGTCGTGGGCGGTGTCGTGGGCGGCGTGGCACGTGGCGCTGGCGGCGGCCGCGGTGGCGGCGGTGGCGGGCGCGCCGCCCTACATCGCGCTCGCCGTGCTCTTCGCGCTCTTCGCCGCGCTCTACCTCACCTTCTACCTGCTCTGGTACCTCGGGAACAGGTGAGAGTCGCAGCTCGGGTTTGAATGCAATTAAAATTAAAAATTTACTTTTCTCTTTGATTACCAGATGATGATTAATTGTATCTACGTATCTACGCTGAATTTAACAACTTCTCATACTTTAAAATCAAACAATTTGGTAGACATAACTGTTTGAGAAACATTATTTTTGGAACAATCTGATACGAATACTCCTGGATATGTCTACTTATTTAAAAAAGATAACGGAAAATCGTTTTTAGGGAATAATTATTATCAGTCCTTTGATATTGTTTTTAACATTATCATAATATATATTTATTGGTGTAATAAAAAATACATGACAATCCGATATATCTTTGGTGGGTAAAGACGTTATTTTAAGCTCCAAAGTACACTTCCATGGAACATACCCGTACTTATAAATCCGTATAAGCTCATATCACTCGAAATTGACATCAAGTAATAGACGTATATACGCGCGTTGAATACGAAAATACGCCCGTGTCACACTAGTCTCTAGGAAAAGAAGGGTGTTTTTACAAAGTGCCGTTTTCATCATTAGGTACGAGTGGTGGTGGGCAGGCGGCATGGTGGGCGCGCTGGGCCGGCGCTTCAGCTCGCTGCTGCTGCTGCTGCAGGTCATGTTCTGCCACCCGCCCGGCCCCGACGACCCCCGCGCGCTTCCCGCGACGCCCATCAGGTGTGCTAACATTAAAATTAATTCAAAACTAGCTGGTGCCCGCGACCTTGTCTGCGATAAATAAACTTAAATTTGCCTAAGTTACTCCTTATAATATTAGCTATCTGCAAGTGAAAGCTGCGTCGAAATTAGTCCACCCGTCGTAAAGATTAACCAGGACAAACAGACAGACAGACAAACATTTTAACAATTTATTTTTTGTTGTAAGCGTCGTATATACTTTCAAATGCATTTCATGAAAAGCTGTTCATTTGAAATTGCAAACAGACACTACAATTTTATTTATTTGTGTAAATAATAAAACTATAAACTATATATAAAATGCAATATTATGTAAGGTTTAAGTCGGTTTTTAACTAGTTTTTGTTAAAAAGGCTAAAATACTTTATCATTATATGTTAGTATGATTAATGTCAATTGGCATTGCAAGCGTGATTTGTTATTGAAATGAAATTATATTAGTCATCATTATAAGTTGCGTGACATTCAGACATATATACATGCCAAATTAGTCACTAAAAGTCAGATGACTGACCTATATATTTCTAAGAAGTTGTTTAAAATTATATGTGTAAAAAGAAAGTACTTGCCAAGATTCACGATATATAATTCTTATACTTTTTTACTTAGCCTTTCTCACAAAATATTATACTATGATCTATATGTCACAATCAGAATTCTTTACTGCTCAATAATACTTTTAACAAAATCAGTCATAGCTACTATTGTCGAAAACTTGCAGTCAAAAGTACTTTTGACCGGTTAAAAGTTTTGACCGTAACATATGATAAACCAGCATTGCTTTCGCTCGCGTATATTTTGGAATTTGACTAAAGCGATGCAGAAAACTATATTTCATTACTATTATTCTGAAGTATGAATAATAGGTTTTAAGTTAATACGACAACGGAATAACGTTTTCAATGCCATCATTTTTTCCCTTTTTTATCCGCTTCGGGAAGATATATCAATGGTGTGGATGCTTAGAACTTAAAAGCCGAAATTTCGTGTTTGTTGCTCCAGCGGTTTAGGCTCTGCGTCGAATCAGTCAGTTAGAACAAGTGATTGTATGCATTATGGGTAAGGAATGTATCATAAAAGTGAATATATATATTGTATTTTGTCTATGGTACCTCGTTGATTAGTTAGATACTATTATATATTATCAGTACGCAACCTCCCTCTCTC
Organism: Hypolimnas misippus; assembly: GCA_037950945.1. Taxonomy (NCBI): domain Eukaryota; kingdom Metazoa; phylum Arthropoda; class Insecta; order Lepidoptera; family Nymphalidae; genus Hypolimnas; species Hypolimnas misippus. Next base: position 9,152,966 of record JBBEEQ010000024.1, read on the forward strand.
TAGTATAGATTACTCGTCCTCGCTCATATAAATATAATCATAATTACAAGTAAACTATAAACTAGAAGCCCAGTGATAACATAACATTATGATAAATGTAAAGCAAAGTACATAAGAGCTCTATTGTACTATTCGTCGGCAGGTTCCACTTCACGGAGGGCATGAAGGGCGGCGCGGGGCAGGAGGGCGAGGCCATGGTGGTGCAGATGATCGGCAGCCTGGCGGAGGCGCTGGAGTGCCAGTACGGCCGCGTGTGCACGCGCCTCGCGCGCGCCTTCCGCCCGCGCCCCGTGTCCTCCACGTCCGGCTGGAAGTCAGTGGCACGAGAATGCAGTTTTTGTTTTAAACATTTCATCATTTGTTATTCATATAATAATTTTTACAGGTGGCGCCGGGCATGTTGCATTCCACACATAATAACTTTTGAACTGAGTTTTGCTTGCGTGCTCGTCGGAATTTGCGTGCTCATCATATACTTCACGGATTCCGAAACGGATCCATCGTAAGAATACATTGTTACTTATTTTAACTATCTAGGGTATACGTGTTGTTGTACAGATATAAAACCTGAAAAAATATTAATTGTATCTTAGTTGTAAAGATCCATCGTTAAACGCTGACGTTCATAAATGAGTAGTAAATGTAAAGCGTAAACGATGACTTGATGTTAATTAATCGTCAATCACCTGTATGCGCGTGCAGGCGGCGCGACGTGCAGGCGGGGGTGATGGTGGGCGCGTGCGTGGCGGCGGGCGCGGTGCTGCTGGCCAACCTGTACGCGGGCGCGCGCGCGCTGGCCGCCCTGGCGCTGCCGCCGCGCGCGCGCCTCGCCCGCCTCGCGCGCGACATCCGCCGCGACCGCGCGCACGCCGCCGCGCTGCGCCCCGAGGTGCAGGCGCTCACGCACACCGTGAGTAGCGCCCTCCGTTCTATATTCACTTGCGTCTTCATTATTTACTTCGAGGTCATGTCTGTGAAGTATTCACTCGTGTTCATGTATAACACCATTATTATCGTATGCACGTACATACCATTAGGGTCTATGAATATAATGTTAAAAACAAACAGTAATCTATATTCGTTTTTAACAACGTTAGACAAAATTAATAATACGCCTCACACAGTAAGAACGCAAAACGTATTAAAAAGAGACGATCGTCTCGATAGGTTTCGTGCCTGGACGCGTTCACGGGGCAGCAGACGCGGCTGGTGGTGGTGGTGGACGCGCTGGACAGCTGCGAGCAGGAGAAGGTGCTGGCGCTGCTCAACGCCGTGCACGCGCTGTGCTCCGACCCCAAGAGCCCCTTCATCCTGCTGCTGGCCATCGACCCGCACATCATCAGCAAGGTGATTAACATTGCCGTATTTACCTTTTTCGACTTTTTATTAATATCTTTAATTCTTTATATATTATATTAACTTACAAATTCTTTATTCGAAAATTTCAAATAAACTCCTTATTTCATAACATAATTTATACAACACTTTTCCTATTCACATATCATGGTCTTTTTACTCATCACATTTTTCACTGTTAAAATATTTAAAATACAATCAATAAATTAAGAGATTCGTTTATTATTAGTAATATGTTATATGATAAAATTATCTATTCGACATCGGCAATTTATCAAATTTAAAATGCGCAGGTTGCTTGGATGGAGGTTAGTTAAGTGTTGGGTGTGTTCGGTAGACCGTCCGACCGTCAGTGTTGTGCCCACGGACATCGATATAGATGTTTTATCGTGTGCTTGCATGATCGGACTTATTTTGATTTGATTCCCGTTACTGTGAATTTATTTTATTTTGCCTTTGATGTTGCATGATAAACGTTTTCCTATCGAGATATCGAATGTAAATATTTTCGTTATTACTCGTATACTTCTAAAAAAAGATCCATCTATAGAAGAGATGGACGTAGTTTGTCATAGTAGGCGGCGCTCGAGAAGGCTTTCCTTAAACGTCTGCACAACTCACCCAGGCAGTAGAGATAAACAGTCGCCGGGCGTTGTCGGAGAGTAACATCGGCGGCTGGGACTACCTGCGCAACATGGTGCAGCTGCCCTTCTACCTGCAGAACTCGGCGCTGCGCCGCGTCAAGGTGGCGCAGCAGACCGCGGCGCGCCGCATGCAGGCGCTCGCCGCCGACGACTTCAGCACCTCCCTGCAGCGATCCGTAAGCCTAATCATTTTTTTATTCCATTATAATATGTGTAGATGTCGATTGCTTATGTATGTTATCATATATTTTGGTTTCACAATTGTTATTTAAAAATGTATTATCAAATATTATTTTATTAAATTTGGGCAATGGCGGATTTATCAACAGGCTGAGCTGGAAAAATGTTTATTTCTTATTCCACATAAACAACATATGGTGAAATGGCGTTTCACCATTAATATATATTTATTACAGTTTTCTTAGTTGCGTTTGTTTGTGATGCTTGAACGAGTATATTATCGGAATATGATCGTGAACTAGGGGATACCCTAATTAACTAGATTAATGATAATGAATATTGGTTAGATACATAAGGAAATAGATGATATAATGTCACAAAAAATTTTCTGATTGAGATAATAAAAAGATTCCCTTCGAGATGTTTTTAATAAAGTTGGTATACTTACGGTTGCATCGCAGTACATTTACAACAATATAATGTATATTCACAACAACATTGATTCTTTTGATAAAAACAGTAACAGGCATTGTATTAACACGAGAAGAAAAGATAAACTTATAACGCCGAAGTTTCGACTCCGCAAAGTCAATGTCACCTTCTTGGGGCAAGGTATTCGTTTTTATAATAAAATTCCGCAGAAAGTGTTACAGTTTACACAAAAAAGAAATTTAAAGTACATATTAAAAAATCCTTAGTAGCTAAAGCATATTATTCTGTTCAAGATTATGTAGATGATAAACATGCTTGGATTTAGTATAAGCTGGATTCACACAGGGTATTTAATATATTTGTAACTCATAAATGTATGTACCCATCGTAAAACTTTTAAAAAGAGTAACTATCGAGTTTCTTGCCGGTTCTTCTCGGTAGAATCTACATTCCGAACCGGTGGTAAATTAATTAATTAATTAGTGTTTAGTTTTCTTTTGTTTTTGTATTGACGATTCAAAAGTTCTTGTAAAAGCCTACTTGAATAAAGCATATTTTGATTTTGATTTTTGAAACAAAATCGCTAGCAGTAGTAAACTCAATGTGGCGCCCCAGGTGTCGGCGCGGCGGCTGTCGTCGACGTCGGAGCTGATGTCGAGCCAGGAGCGCATCAAGGGCGCGCGGGCGGAGCGCGTGGAGCGGGCGGAGCGCGGCGCGGGGCGGCTGCGCGCGTCGGAGTCCGTGGCGTCGTCCGTGGCGTCCGGCCTGCACCGCGCGCCCGCGCCCGCCGCCGGCGCCGCCGACCTGGGCCGCGTGCTGCTCACCGACGACTACTTCAGCGACGTCAACCCGCGCAGCATGCGGCGGCTGATGAACGTGCTCTACGTCACGGGTAACGCGCTCACACCGAAACTGCTAATCTAATATTAATGATTTTTCTACTACTGTTTCTTCCTAAAGTTAAACTTCAAAATAAGTAAGAGATGAAAGTTTGTAGGAAATTGGTCTTTGAGAAAGTCTCTCATATATATTCTCATGAGTTTATTATTAAAATTAAAATCAATACTTATTAATTGGTCTCCGCGACTTCGTTTGCTTATTCTACCAACTAGTATGATAAATGAAGTGCTAAGCTTAATCTATTTGTTTTAGTATAAACTATAACGTTTTTACCACAAATAACAACCAATTAATGAAATTACATAATTTCAAGATATTTGAATAATGCGATATTATATTATTGAATAATTGAATGTTTGTCACAAAGTAAATATCGTTTTCAGGCCGTCTTCTCAAAGCATTCCAAATCGAATTCAATTGGTACCAGCTAGCGTCGTGGGTGAATCTGACAGAGCAGTGGCCGTACCGCACCTCGTGGATTATTTACCACCACGAAACGTATGAGGAGCATATTGATGATTCTACCTCACTCAAACATATATACGAAAAGTAAGATACGTTTTTTCAGATTTTTTGGTAACTTAAATTTACCGTTACAATGTGAACGAACGACGAAGTCAGGTTGTTAGTACAATTTATAACTCAAGAACGGTTGAAACGATTTTTTTTCTTGACCTTTGATGTGTTTGAATCGCTTTCGCCCAAATAGTAGAATATTCAATTGAAATAATATCATAAATAATCTTTTTGATGACTATTCATTTTCTGTTATATTTTTTAATTCTGAATATTAATATTTTGAAACTATAGATATGTAACGTTCATATTATTTGACGTTTCATATTACCACCTATTTTCAATTTTGACAAGCATGACAAATATACTTGTTATTGTTTTGTTGATAGCTGGTTCCTAGGCAACGACGTCCAAAGTGGTTGACATTCTGGATACAAAAATCCATGAGTTTATAACACGTCTGGAGTGATATAATAGTGATTCTGAGGATGTACGAAATTCACCAAATCAGCTAGTTAAAAATAAATAACTTTCAGGGTAAGACCACTAATAGGTGGATTACGCGAGGCGAGCACGCTAATGGAATTGGACCGCGACGAGCGCAAGCTAGAAGTGTTCCTGAGCTTCCACCGCGCCACGCTCACCGCCGCCGACCTCAAGATATTCCTACCGTTTACGATCAACCTCGACCCGTATATTAAGAAAGTTATTAAAGGTAAATACAAAAATATTTGGAAAAGAAAAAGCGAATGAAAAAAAATATTGGGCTTAATTTGCTCCATAATTATTATTCAAACTATATCCAGAATTAAATAACGGGGCAAAAGAGAAAAATTATAAGATTAATAATATATAAAAATGAATGATTTTAGAAAAATAATCTTGCAGAGACATGTGTTTTGTGTTTTAGAAGAGCAAGTGCAGGCCGGGGCCGAGGAGGACGTCGGGGCGGGCGGCGCCGCGTCCGCGCCGTGGGCGCCGGGCTCGCGGCCGCATTCCAAACCATTCCACAAGAAACAGGTGCGCTGGCTGGAAATATGTGGATGCTGATTAGCAATAACGTGTCAACCCACAAAAAATCAAATTAGGCGATATCGATGTATTCTGATAATACACCATGTATTTAACATTATTTAAAAAAATTCAAGTAATCTAAACAAGAAATAACGAAAAAAAGTTTCTTAATTTGATGTTTCGAATATAGAAGTGTGTTCCATATTTTGCAATATGCATAAATGTTTTTGAAACTTATTGTTAGATAAAACTTTTTGTTATACCAAAACTACATTTAACTCGCTATACGTATTAAAACAGATAAGAAAAGATGGATATATACTGCTTCAAACAACTTTATTAAGAATATTTTTGTCATCTTTAGATGCCATTATCTCAATACGAAGTTCGTGTGGCTTGACATAGTATTGCTTATCAGCGTCCACATATACATAGCATTATTTTAATAACAACAAACTATATAGTCTTATAAAACAATACAGAATCCACTTAAAATAAGAATATCTAACGATTATTTATTTTTAAACAGAAAGTCGCATCGACTGCACAAGCCACAATAACCAGTACAGCGAGTACATTGGTGCCGACCCAGCCTCCGCTGTGGGTGGGCTGGGCCAACAGTTGCGCCCCCAATGCGCAGACGCAGCCCTACCCGCAGGCGCCGCCCTACCCGCAGATGCAGCCCTACTCGCAAGCGCAACCTGATTACGCCGTGCCCACCCAAGTGCTGCCCTCTGTCGCAGTCAACCCTACTGCATTACTACGGACTGCTTTTCCTGGACTCGTGAGTATAATAAGTTATTCCTAGTCTCCAATCTGAAATGTTTTTATCCACTATTTATATATCATTTATCGTCTATATTTATGTTATTGAGGACGCATACAGTAGAGCGACGAATACAGATAAATTCGCCAATTCATTATAATGATCATAATACTATATTGGTTGGTGACGCTTGTACAATTTTAAATTCAAAATATACTTTATTTAGATGTTTTTTGAACAATCATCATCAGTATATGGGTTTTTCTTCGCAGTAGTAGTAATATCAATTTTCGTCTATTAATGATTACTGTGATATATCTCATATTATCGGCTTAAAATTGTTAACATACCTGTGTTTCATCTTCTTTTATTTCTTTTTCTTCTTCATACATCATTTATTAATTAAGTCGCGTATTTACGACGCTATAAATGTGCGTGGAGGATCTTCAGTGCTCATGTGGTACTGCCCCGGTCGAGCCAGCGTGTACGAGCTATGGACAAAGAGCTACAGCTAGTAGTAGTAGCTTAGTAACAACTTGTAAATGTCCCACTCCTGGACAAACGCCTCCTCTTCTATTAAGGGGTAGGTTTAGGACTTCGTCCATCACGCTGCTCCACTGCAGGTCGACGGGTATATGTGTCAGAAGTGCCCCGGCACATGCAGGTTGCCTCACGATGTTTTCCTCCGAGCACGAGATGAAGTCAAACACAGCGGCCGTCAGTCGGCCCGCCACGTGTCTGCAATGAGAGCGTGTCGCAGGGCGAGGCGGGCGCGCTGCGGCTGTCGGCGCTGAGCGTGGAGCGCGTGTGCGCGGTGGTGCGCGCGGCGCTGGGCGCGGGCGGCGCGGCGGCGGCGGCGGCGCTGCAGGCGCACCGCGTGTGCGGGCTCGTGCTCGCCGTGTGCCGCCTCAACGACCTCAAGCCGGTACGTGCGGCTAGCGACCTGACCACCACGTTCCTTATACCATTTATCTGCCTTTTTTACCCGACTGCGACAATGGGTAATATGTTTATCAGTTTAGTTAGTTTGATTCGTCATGACGGTGCGAATGTCATAAAAAGCCAATAAATCTGAGAGAATCAAAATAAACGATTTTGGACGTCATAATGTGAAAAAGAATGAAATTAAAATCGACGAACTGTATCAAGTGTGGTATCGTTGAATATTGAAGCAAGAATTAAACCCATAAATTTTGGTGTATTTTGGTGTATGATTGTTTGACTCATTACTACAATGCAATAAGGTTGCCTAAAAATCTAAAGGACTCTAAACGATATTCTTTAACTTTAAATCATATTCTGCTTAAGACTTGTTTAAATAAAACAAAACACACCAACATCAGTGACTATATCAAGAATTATCAATCCTAAGAAAAGAATTATCTGATTTGGAAAAAAAAAAATTTCATTATTCTTTTATCTTTTCAGATATTGGATTTACCATTTGGCGACTGGGAGCTTTTCAAAATGCTAATAATGAATTTACGTGAACTGGAGTCGAACGTCCCGTTAAACGCACCCGCTGTCACTGGTATGTACTAAATAAATCACAAAATTAATAAAAAATAAGTAAAATTTTAAACCATGGTTAATTAAAAAAATAATAATGAATAAATATCTTTGTTTCCAGTGATACCAGATAAAACAATAGAATCAGAAACCGATTCCATCAAACCCAGACCAGTATTGGAACATCAAAGAAGTCGACCGTCTAATGTCGAAAAACAGGTAATTTTGACATTAAAACATAAGTATTGATTGCTACAAAATTATGAACAATGTATCTAAGTTTTAGGAAAATAATTACATAGAGGAAGTTTAATTTATTCATATATTTTTGCTCTTGCAGCCTTTCGCGGAATATCAGGTATTTTTGAAGAGATATCATGGCACGTGTTCATTATAATTTTAGTTTCACTGTGAAATGCATTGATGTATTACAGAATACGCATGATTAGGATTATAGTAATATTTATGAGACTCCGTAGTTGTGCCATTTCATGTTGTATTTCTTTGGTAGAAAACGATTGTTTAGCACTTCTGGTATCAAAAGATTGTATTAGTTGTTTACTGTGTTTTTTTTTTTTTGGTAATTATTCATTGTGTATTATCATTAAAAGAAACAAGCTTTCGCAATAATTCGTATTAGTTTAGAAATTAATGTTCACTTTTTGTAGATTAAATATACGGCCTCAAAATACAAGCCTTTTTCAACCACACACACAGCCACAAATAGGTTGTGAAGAATAAGAAAACTGATCGAGCATATTATGGCTTAAATTATAAATACATAATATGTAACACATTCCGAATAGCTGAATACCTACATAAATCACCGCCTTTATCAATATTGACACTACAAAATATGCTCAACATACCAAAGTATTGAGAACTTAGTGATTCTAATAGTTAAAATATCGTACTATGATTACTTGTACGCTGCAGGTGACTCTAGAGGAGCAGATGATCTGCGGCGCGCTGCAGACCCTCAACGAGGAGGCCATGGAGGACGTGCTGCAGTCGGAGAGCTCCGCCCTTCCCGCCGCCCCCGCCGCCCCCGCGCCCTCAGGTGAGGCCCTGCGCACCATCCGCGAGTTCCCGCCCGCCCCTCCCTCCCCCGCCTACAGCGCCACTCCCTCCGCCTCCGCCTCCACCGCCTCGACGGGCTCGCACACCGACACTTCCTCGGAGGAGGGCGACCGCCGACCCGAACACGTGATAGTCAATCTCTCCGATGACGTATTTCTGTGATATTAGTGCCACTATTCGTTCTGTATTGATTGTGTCTTATTTTGTTAAGAATTTCAAACTACCTTCCCGTGCAATAGCGTGCACTATTGTATGATATCCTGTTATTGTACTATTAGGTTTAAACAAAAAGATAATCTAGAGACATTCTATTTAAATCCGACCGCATATTGTAAGAAATTCCTGTTCTTACGCGTGCCAGATGTTGATTCAAAATGTTCTCGTTAAATTTTTCTTTTACAGAAATTTCTTACAGTATGGTTTCAGGCTGAAGGGTCTTAATTATTGTACTTTTGACATTACAATGTAATAATATCATTTATATCGCGTACCAGTTAATAATTTGTGTCGGAAGAATAGATATTAAAAGACAAACATCAAAAGACATATCAGGCACATGAATTAATACTTTTAGTTTTTTATTTGCACTAATAAAACACATTTTGTTTAGTTTTGGCTTAAGTTTGTGAGGATTGTCTCATATAAACGTGTTAAGCATAAACGATAAACAAAACAAAAGTTTAAATTATACTTAATATGTTGTAAATATTATTAAAGCGCCTATGAGACTTACGCCTTCATAATTAGCATAGCTATGTTATTTTTCTTTTGTTTTCTAGACGCACTGTCCTGATCAGTCTTATGCAATTTTTTCAAGCATTATTAAAAATATTGAATGTACTTATAATATTCAGAAAATTGATCTTTATTAAAGTGTAGACTTTTTTTAACTATATCTTAGTTATAGAATTACGTAAAATACATCTGCAGTGTTATGATTTTTGGATTCCTCTTTATATTTTGTAGTCGACCTGCATGTATTTTGAGGCTATATAATAATATTAATGTATAGATTTTTGTCTAGATTAGTTTTTATTTATCATTCCTATTATTTTGCAATAATGTAGATTGTAAGTTTTATTCATATTTTTGTGTTGTTCTTGCCTTGTCTCTGGTTGTGATGTGTGCACATTTTAGTTAAAATTATTAAAAATGACTGTGCCATTACAATTTTGATAAATTTTGTCCACAATTCTATACATTGTGAACTTAACCGGTTAATATTTAATTAAGGAATAATTTTGTGTTCCTTATATTTTGTTTTGTAGAAACGAAATATTCTTAAAATTGTTACTAGATAATGAATTGTGTCCTAAGAGTGATCTTTATCTCGCCGTAGGTACTTACTGTTATACTACCTAGTTCTACGAGAATATTTATTAAAGACATTTTTAACGTTTTACACCTAGTTCGATCATATAGTATAATGTTAATGAAAAATAGTGATACTCGTATACTAATTTCAATATTGTATTAGATCTGATCCTATCGAACATATCAAGGGATAATAACGTCGAAAATTTTATAAGATAGCTAGGTTCCTCGCCATATAGAATTCCAGTAATTATATCATTCCGTAGGTAGTAAATTATGAAAATATAAAAATAAATATATTTTTTTATATAAACGTAGTTTTATTTCCCAAAATCCAAAAATCATCCTCGAGGTTTCAGGTCGACGGTCGCGCGGAGGCCGCCCGCGCCGCCGCCGCCTGACGAGCGCTTGTTTTCAGACGAGGCTCGCGAGCCGCGCGCGCCCACCGTCAGCTTCAGCGTCGAGAGCGAGCAGCCCGAAGCGCGCGCCGCGCCGCGCCCGCGCCCGCGCCGCGCGCTCGTCCGCCCGCGCCCCTCCTCGCTGCGCCTCGCCGACGACGCGCCCGCCGCGCGCCCGCCCGCGCGCTCGCTGTCCGTCGAGGACTCCACGCGCACCGGCTCGCCCGTGCTCGACCACCTGCGCCGCACCGCCGACGCGCTGCGCAAGGTCGGCTCCGCGGAGCGCCTCGCGCGCCTCAAGGACCGCATCACCTCGCGCGACCGCAGCCCGCCGCGCGACGAGCCCGCCAGCGACGACGAGTCCGCGCCGCTCGTCGCGTCGCCGCCCTCCGCCGCGCCCGCGACGCCCGCCTCGCCGCGCTCGCGCCCGGCCGGCGCCGAGTGCGCGAGCGCCGACTTCTCGCCGCGCTCGGACACCACGGACGCGGAATCGCCGCGGGGCAGCGCCGCCGACTTCGACCTGCTGCCGGAGAGCAAGGGCGGCGGCCGCGCGGCGCGCGCGCGCCGGGCGGGGGAGCCGAGCGAGGCGTCGCCCTACCACATGGCGGAGCCCTACAGCATGCGGCTGCTGGCGCACGGCGCGTCGGAGGGGCTGCGCGCGCTGTGGCGCCAGGACGCGCTGGACGCCGACCCGCCGTGGCTGGAGCCCGACTCCGCCGTGTGAGCGCTGCGGCCGCGGGGACGCCGGTGTTCGTAGAGATCGCGACGGCGATCGATGAGCGTTGCAAACGTGATTCCCATCGCGCATAGAAAATCTGCTTGTGCACATTTTTACGTTACTTAAATATTGAACGCGTTGAAAAATACCGTCCTACTTATTGATATTTCGATAATTGGATGGGATAATTCATCAGCAGCATTAATGGATCGATGTACTTAATTTGAATTCTTTATGTACTTATTAAATATAAACACTTAATTCATAAACATATACATTGATATAAATTACATCTGCGTAAATCTTTTGTGCTAGTATAACTAGCTATTCTTTCTGTATAAAATATATACGTGACGTAAGAAAAATATAGTAGTAACCTCGTGTGGCTTTTTATTTTGCTTTTGTCCTGTCTAGCCTTTATAGCCTGAAATACAGCCGACGTGATGGCTGACTTCTGCCTAACATAAAACAATGTTATTAACTATTGTACGAACCAAGTGTGGGGAATGTGAATATACTAAATGGAACTTTGATTTATTACATGGAATATCTGTTTGTATTCTAAATAAGGCTGTAGTAATCACATGATATTTATAATTTAGATGAAAAAATAAATACAAGAAAGTTTATTCTATATTGACCAACAACACATTTAATTTAACTGAATATTTACTGAAAATTCTAGAATACTTTTTTTTCCTAAAAGTACACTACTACTTACAGAAAATAAATAAAAACATCGATATATTTATTTAAATTATATTTATTGTTTACTATAAATAAAATATCAACAATAAGTATATATTAGAGATCACAAAAGATACATATGAGCGGAATCACTACATGTCTACTATACAATTAACAAAACAATATTGTTGATGTAGATTACTACAACTATTATGTTTTAATGTCGAGAGAACAAACGAAAGAGAAAGTACAAACGCATTTAACATAGTTTTCATTGAATTTGACATTTAACACTAAGTTACTCCCTGTAATGTGGTCATTAGAGAGAATATGTTATAACTATACATCAACTATATACAATTTTACTAAAAAATATACACCCACGAAATAAAGCTATTAAAATGTCAGCAATACATCGTGTTAAATTTTAATAGTAAAAACGTTTACAGAAATAAAGATGCTGACATGAAGCATTAATCTGATATTAAAAACGCACATATCTTTTCTAGCTTTTGGCAATTTGACACACCAAGCATGCAAATAAATATAATATATAAAAAAAATGCGTACCTGCATTATATATTGCATTTTTTGAAAATTTTGATGTTTAGTTATAACATTTAAACCAATTGAAACATTATATTTTTTATGACATCTGTAATATGGAATTTATCTAAAATTAAAAACATATGGCAAATTAAATCAATTTATATAAAAACTCTACAATTTTTAAAATTAAAGGTATAATTAAGTTAACACAAAGCATATAATCTCTTCAAGCAGTATTTTATCATTGGCGACAAGCCTTTTATCTTTTCTACAAAAAGCAAAAAATGGAGTAGAAGATGTCAACTATAAATCTTTTTAAGTACAGAGCGCAATCGTTTGAACAGAATTTCTTAATATTTTGAATTAATTACATGTTGCACAATACAGTAGTTACAAATACTCGCACTATTTCATATGTACAATGTATCCTACTTGACTGTATACAATGGTTTAGTCGAAATATCTGATTATTAAAAATATAAGTTAAACTTTGCAATTACACGCCGTCTGTACAACTAGCTACAATCAATGATTACTTTAACTGTATAAAAAAATTAAAAAAAAACTACGAAGATTCGTCACACTATGAGAGCACCCATACTTCACGGTGATAACGAAAGCTACACTTACACGTCAGGGAACGTTTTAACAATTTACTAATGCAAGTATCACACTTCAAATGACTCGTATTTTACTAATATTCGTGGCGGCGTCGTCGTCGATGAGCTTATCGGGCGGGTCGGGCTCGGCGTCGGGGAGGCAGCGGTTGTCGCCGGCGTCCTCCGCTTCCTCGGGCTCGTCGAAGTCGTCGCGCCTGTCGTCCAGCGAGGCGTCGGAGGCGGCGGATGGCGTGGGCGCAGTGAGCGCGCTCCACCAGCCCGACAGCGCGCCGCGCGCATGAGACAGCGCACCGCCCACGGCGCGCGACGTGCTCGCCACCGCGCGCCCCGTGCTCGCTACCGCCGCCGACACCTTGCGCCCGCCCTCAGTCGTCGACATCGTACTACGATACATTTCAAATTTACTTCTACATTTCTATAAAACAATTATTTTATCTAATGCTCGAATGCGCACTGTGGTAGTGTGTGACACATACTATTTTTTTTTAAATGACATAATGAGGTAATTTAAATAAAATTTAATATATCAATTTTGTTTTCTTACATTTTATCAAATTATACACTTTAACTCTCATTATGAGAGTTTCTATATTTCTTAAATAAATAATTTCTTGTCACTACACTTTTGAATGTTCTCAAGAACAAATTTGGGACTAAAAAAAACCGAAATTAATTCTCACTGTGCCAGTTTAAGCTTCATGTCAGCCACGGATAATTGTCCAGAGAAAGGATGCATTGGAATAAGATTCATGAAAGATTCGATTTCTGCATTATTTGTTTCTTTTAACCACTTCTCATAAGCTGGTGTTGATTTAAATGCAGCCATGAATTGGGCATTATAGGATTCAATTTCCCTACTTCCCTCTGAAAAAAAAAGAAAAATAAGATATGATATATATTAAATAGTATAAATAAGAAAACTGCAATATGTACCTGGTAAAAGAGATGTTCTTAGCAAGTATATTAAATAGCTAGAAAATTGATCTCTTATCCAAGTGTCACCCTGGCTGGAAGCATGACGCACTACATGATCAGCAAACCTAAGGTCCTCTGTGCCAAGAGCTAGCTGTCTTCTGAGACTCATATCTGCTGTTTCTATTCTCATTTCATTAAGTTCTACTAATACATCAAACAGTTGTCTTTTCTGTTTAAAAAGTACATTAGATGCTCCAACAACAAACCCCTGTACTGCAGAATCAGACAATAAATCTAAGTATTGTAAAGACAAATAAGGTAAACAAATATATCCATCCTCAAATAAGGGTAGAGGAAAGCCACATTCTGTTTGATCTATTTGTCCCGTTAAATTGTATAATCCATCAACACTCATATCCCTGGCCATTGTAGGACTTTGCTGTGCTTCTGGTACAGATTTCTGGGTTTTATATTTTTCACCAATACTGTGACATTTTTCTCTTCCTGTGGTAAATTCCTGCCTGTCAACCACATCTGACAAAATTGACTCATCAAAGCTCTGTCGGCTGACCCTGTCTTTTTCTTCCAACATATTTCCACTCTCTTTGGGGGAGAGTTCTTCATCTGACTGATTCATCCCATTCACAAGAGCCTCTTTAAAGGAATTAGTATTAGCATCTACAGTATCTAGTTTTTTATCTTCCTGTATAATGGTAGGAATTGGAGATAATGGTCTTGACAGGCTAAAATAAAATATATATTTTTTTTATTGAATATTATGTATTTTCTTTATATTAGGTACTACTAAAAATAATAAAATAAAAATACTAACTATAACGAAACTACATAAAAATTTCCTATTAGAACATAATTTAACTTTAAAATTATCAAATGATCCAATAATTGATTTACTTACACAACATTGGCAGATTGGGATAATCCATATTCTAAGCAGCGTGGCAAGAGTGACACGAGTGTCAACAAAGCTGCTGATAAAGCCCCTGCCGGTGATCCATATATAAGAATTTTTCTTCTTAATAATAATAATTTGAAGAGTAATAAGGCTTTGTGTCGCCAATTTTCAACTAATTTTTGAACTGAAAAACCTAAAAATTTCGCAAAAGAAGGTACAATTACAGTAGACAAGGACGCTATTCTAAAGAAGGATAATTTAATTAATTACTTTTATCTTACCCTCAAAAGCTTGATCAATTTGAACTGGACAACTATTTAAGTGTTTAAAAGCATCTTCCAGAAGCTTGGTCTGTGAGAAATCACCCTGTAAGAACCAGGCTCTCACAACCAACTCCATTTTGACAGCAAGGCGACCAAACAGTGGGGCTCGACAAATCACACACACACTTTTCTGAACTGAACTTCGTGTCATGTCCTCTGTTTTTTGGGCCACTTGCTAAGAAGTAGATAATAATGAGTTAACAAACTTAAACTTGAAAGAACAAAAAATAAAAACATGAAAGAAATTCTATTCTTAAAAATATATATTTTTTGTACTTTTACCTCCAATGGTATTTGTCGAAAACATGATATGCCATAAACTGTATGCGCTGGTTCAGTCAATCCTGGTAAACTAAAAAATATTGTATCCGAGAGATAATTGTGAGATCCATCCGGCAAAGCCAACGCAGGGAGGTAACGCCAAGCAGCTGGAAGTTCCGACGGGCGGCCAGCGACCAATTCAGGGTAACAATGCTCCACCTGTAAAATAAAGAGTAGAAAAAAAATAATCACATACTTTATCGTATTAAGTCTGTATTTTAAAACCTGTCTAGGTTTATTATTTTATAAAAATGTAATTCATTGCAATGTTTTACTCTCTAAAGATTAATTATTTTACAAAAACAGTATTGATTAAAGAAAATTCATGACGCCTACCTGACAACCTTTCTTGTGATGGAAGCCCACCACTATAATGTTTAAGACAGGTTCATTTATAAACGACATTTTGTTTTAAATAAAAGGTTTTGAACTAAAACTGATCATAGCTTTGCTTAAATAATTTACGATCATGTAAAATTATACCATCGCAAATAAATTTGCGTCAAAAACCGGAGGCTGAGTTGACTTTTTGAGTTATTGACATTAGATGTAGAATCAGGGTTGACAGCAACGAATTATCTGAGTACGACGGTCAAAGTTTTGAAATAAAAACCAATATATGTTTAACTGAAGATAAAATCTTGATATAATATTAAGGTTAAATAAAACACTACTTATTGAATCACAATGCACAATACTTAAGGAATATAAATATATTTTTATAATTTGTAAAACAAAGAAAGTTAATTATATTGGCATTTTTAAAGTACAAATCATATATATACATATTGTGTAAGTGATTATAGTATATAGTAATATTTTACCTCATAGACAGCTGTCAAAAGTAAATTGGTCAAGAAAGTGCGTAAGGGAAGTAACAAATACGGTAACCTTTATACGGTAATAACAGTTCTCCTTCCAGGGTTCTGATTGGTCTCTTCACCTCAGTGTCGCCACCTTCTGTATCTCTATCTCTATGTATATAATACAAACCGATATTTATTATAGATTTTGGCATCTACCACTTAGGAAGAATTTGCTTGGCAACCTGCTAGCAACTGAGTATGACAGGTATTTTTGGGCCAATAATAAAAAATGATAATTGGTAAGTTTATTAAATTTGGACATTGGTAAAGAATTTTAATGTCAAATATTATGATGTTCTCAAACATGATCAAACAAAAAAATAACATTTCAACTTGTAACATGACGTAGTAAATGACAATGAGAGACACGTTAGCGCAGTGATCACTGTAACTAACTGATGCGTTAACGGTCGCGGGTTCGATCCCCGCTCACAGCAAACGTCTGTATTGGCCATATGGATGTTTGTCGTGGTCTGGGTATCTGTGTTAGTGTTGTGTGTGTTTCCGGACTCCCAATACAAGACCATGAGATCTTAATGGGAAACGTTGAGTGAGATGCGTTTATTTATTTATTTTATTTAAATATTGTAACAAAAATAGTTCAACTACAAGCTACAAGTTATATGAAAAATAGATAGGCGTTAAAAATCTAATTATGTGTGGTAAATGTAACATGAGTCATATTTGCCACACGTGTTCGCCAGTTATTAATATATGATATGTAGATTACAACTTATTAAAGTCTAAGTTCTTAGTAGATCAAAAATAATGTTAGATTTAATTAGTCAATCAAATACACGAAAGTAGAATCAGAAATGGCAATTAAAGAAATATATGCTATCATCACCATCCTAGATTATTCACCAAGTTTTTCGTTGATTTTTCTATCATTAACGCTCACTTAAAGTGTACCCTAACAGATGTGAACCTGTAACACGAAAAAAATGTTACATGTTTGAAGCTTTATAATGGCTTACCATGGAAGAAAATATTATTTTATTTTTTATTTATCGTTCCTTAGAAACGTAGGAATTTAGGTCCTTAAATAATAGAAAAACTTCTAATAAGAGTGCTTATCATTTTATTGATTTATTATGAGAGGTTCCAATGGGTTAAAAATTTGATATCTATATTTAACGAAAAAGTATAGTTAGTATGAACTCCATAAAAAGTTCCCGATGAATTGTAAACCTCCTCCTTTTTTGAAAGTCGGTTAAAAATCATTGAAAATATTATTTTCATATCTTACATTGTAAAATCGACTTTATAATGCAGAAAATCAAATGGCGAAACGTTTATAAAAACAGAATTGCGCTTTTCCCAACAAAAGTATTTTAGTCATCGAAATTTTAATATTTATTTTTCGTGACCCTCCCCTAAAAAGAAAAGCAAGTCAAGTATGGTTACTGTTTTGTATAAGAAAACTAATCACGCAAACACTACTTCGTTACAGGCGTGAAAAAAAAATTAAGACTATTAATTTCAATTACAATAATTAAAGTTTTATTTCTTGATGAGTACTATTTCTGTTTAAAATACTTTGTTTATTTCCATATCTTTACCATATTAGTGAATATTATACAATAAATATCACGTATGCGACAAAAACATAAACAGACGATGAAAAATAGGGCGTAACCATTTCTCATTTGTATGAAACTAAAATATTGGCAACGTTTGAAACTTATTTTATTATACTTACGATAGTCAAAATATAAAGTAAAACGTCACAAGAATCATATAAAGCTATAACCTTGAAATTTCAAAAGGTACACCGATTCGTAGCCTTTATAGTATATTGAAAATCACGTAATTTGGTATATGTAAATATAGACTGAAATTGTATAACTGTTTATTATTTATAATCAAAATTTGACAAAAGAACATTTCATAGATAGTATATTTAAAAATTTTGTTCACATGCCTAACCGGCTTTAAGATGTCACAATTTTTTTTTAAAATAAGTGTTACCATTTGTTATATAACATCACTAGAACACAATGCTTTTCAAAATATAACCTACGCTATTTGTAATCTGTATTTGTAGTCATTGGTCATCTATCTCAATATCGTTTTGTCGACATCTGTACTGTGGTTGCAAATTTTTGATTTGCACTTTTATTACCTAAATAAATATTAGTGTTTTTGTTACCTTAGACATGTTTATTTGTTAATTTTACTGTTGAGAAACAGATAACTTTTTCGTTAGTCAACAAAAGTAAATGTTGTTTAAGAGTGATATAAAGAACTATTATTGTTTACAATAAAATTCATGCGTCGCCATTTTCGCACTTATTGCAGTGACATTTTATTAAGTCGTGGTTTAGAAATACTGTAATAAATGAACAGTGTTATTAATATATATTTTAATTGAATAGCATTAGTGCCTTGAGGAAGAATTTTCTTGACTACTCGCATTCTAAAAAGGTTAGAAAAAATATAGTATTTTTTACTTATTACATAGTTACTGACATCTCCTTATCTTATTGTGGAATAAATTATATTAATTTATTACAACTGTATTGATTTTAAACTATTTAAAGACACGGTGTTACATGTAAATATATTAATACGCTTTTTATAAATGTCAAAATTTTTATAACTGTCATTATATTGCGATGTTTTTAATTTGTAATTTTGTATTTAAATTCGGAAGTTTTGATGTATTGTAATTTTTTTAACATAAAATATCGTTTTTATTTTTATGATCAAATATATATGAACACCTATTACCTTTATTATTACCGTAAAACACATAAAATTTTGACTTAAAAGATTGATTATGAAGAAAAATTAACTTTACAATTCTATTGTTTTCAATAACATTAAGTGGAGGTATAAAATTTATTTTATTTTTTTCATAGTATGTTTTTTATGTACTAATATATAAGGATAAGTTAAGTGTAGTCCAATTCTTTTAA
Organism: Hypolimnas misippus; assembly: GCA_037950945.1. NCBI lineage: Eukaryota > Metazoa > Arthropoda > Insecta > Lepidoptera > Nymphalidae > Hypolimnas > Hypolimnas misippus. Next base: position 9,171,908 of record JBBEEQ010000024.1, read on the forward strand.
TGGAAATATTTATACACATTATTATTTTCTTAAAACATTCTGTAATCAGTATTGTGGTAAATTTATTATTAATATGAATATTAAAATACAGATAACAGTTCCTATACAGGAAACCAAATAATATAAAAAAAACTGTACTTATATACTTTATAAAGTATTTTATTATGTCTATGTTATGTGAAACAGGTGCAAGTTGCAACCCTAACATATTCAAGGACAACTGCTTCATTTATTGCTTCTGGTTTCATGTGAACAAAATTATCATTAATACTATTATATTTATGTGTTATAAATATTATTAAAATCATTAGTGAATTTTCTTAAAATACTACAAATATTTTAAATATGTAAAACTTTATACATATTAAGTGTCAGATGGACATATCAACTTTTTCTTATTTAGTCATTATATATTTTTTAATTCTATAGAAAGTGGTTCTGATACTATTTTGAATTTTTGAAATTAGTGAAATGTTGAATGTGAATACTGTTATGTTGTTTTGACATTTCATAGAGTACTCCATTGCGAAAAGTTTATGTAAATAAATTATTTTAAAATTTTCCTTAGATACATTCATCTGATTTGTATACTACATTGTTTGTGTTCATTTACCTAACAATATGTTAGTGAAATATAAAAGTATTTAGTAGACAACTTTTATCATAATGGTTTCTTCAAGAATTTTATATATGTATCTTGTCTAATTTATGAATTTCCTCTCTCAGGATTCAATGGATAACACATTAGACCCATCGGCATGACTGAAAAGGTGCTATACCCAGGTAAGTGAATAAAATCACATTTAAAATTAGGAAGTATTGTTATATCAATTAACTTATACCTTCAAACAAAATAACATTGAATATTACTTTTTTACACATTACCCTTTGATACCCATTAAAAACAATAAACTGTAGTCATTTGATTAGAGATTTTATGTAATTAAGATGAAAGTTTTGTAAAAGTAAAAAAAAATTATGAATGGTAATGACCATTATTAGTATCTATTACATATAATTTTTTAAAATTTACATAATTATGATGTTATTATGTTTTTAAAGGTCATTAGTATTAATCTTTTAATTAAAGAAATCAAATAATTAAAAATATCAAATAGTGTTTAAACAGAGTAAGTAAAGTAAATGTTAGATTTTTTTGTTACTAATATAACTGTAGGATAATTCTCAACAGAGTAAGTTAAATTATTTAAAATAACTGCCAATAATAGTGCATGTCATATTAAATGTTACTTTTATAGATAACAAACCACTATTTGTGTTGTTATCTTCTACTTATTAAGTGTATCAGTTTATATATAATATACAAAAAGTAAACTTTAAAAGATACAAAGACCTACCTGACTGTTTTTCTTGTTTTTAATTTTATTGTAACAAAGTACAAAATTGACAAAATTTTCCCAAACTATTTTTAGTTCATCATGTTTTAATTATTCAATTGAATAACTAAATTGCTAAGTAATTTTAACAGCGTGTTTGCCATTTATTTATATACATTTGGTTAAAAAAATTGTTTTATCCATATGATATTTTAGGGCATTACATATATGTGACTTTATTTATAAGCTGTTAATGTTGTTAAAAAAAGTTACTGTTACAGCATCAAAGATGTGACAATATTGATGTTGCTTAAATTCTGGAACACTATTTAGCATGCTATTAACATTATTATTATTATTTTGATTGTTATTTTTATAATAAATGTTGTAATCTAAGACACACAAACCCTCACATGTTCTTTTACGACTGCACAGACTACAAACTTTCTATTGTCTGAAGGTTCAATCGGACTTAAGAGTTTGTTTTGTCTTCTGTAGGTTGATTCAGTCGATAGCTGATGAAATTATTGCCCGACAGTATCGTCGATAGCCTTAAAATTCTTTAGCTATTAACACTTTGTTATCTCTATTAAATAAATTTTTAAACCCATCCATATCTCCACGGTTTGTCAAAGTCGAAAAATTTACAAGGTTTTTTTGTGTATTAAGTGTGTATGTACCATCAAAATCTTTTATAATTTAATTTCGGTCATGGAGCTCATATAAAAAGTTAGTTTACTATTTTCTATGAAGCCAGTTATTTTGTTACTAAATATACTGATTTTCACCGAAATTACTCCAGTGATTTTTGCGTAATGCTTACACGACACGGAACATATTTTTAATAAAATAAATCCCATCAGATTGAAAATCTCTATCGTTAGTGTGTTAGATGAGTCGTCTTTATGATTATGCATATTTTATATTACTAGCTGTGACCCACGGATGCACACGCTATAAATTTCGTTCCTTCTCGATGAAGCTCGATTTTCCCTTGTCGCCTGTCATTGTTCTCGTTTTGGATACTCGCTTATAGTATGCCACATTGGTTTCCTTTTATGGTTATTGCTCTGTTCCTATGAGTCATAGAGTAATGTTATATAGTGTGCAAGTTTACTCAAATAACGGTCTATCTAACGTAAAGTTTTCATAAAAATTTAATTGGTAGTTATTGAGAGGCCATTAGTCCGATACATCTTGAGAGATCCATAAATATCAGTACAAGGTGTAACTAAATCTTGAAATTTTTGCGTCGAATTGTTCAGTGGTAATATCCCAGCACTGGTCTTTATAAAAAAGTAGTCAAAATTTAACCACTATTGACGAAATTAAACAAAAGCAGAAATTTGAATGGTAACAATTTTTGGACACGTATTAGTTTTTGTCAAAATAACGTTCATAAGAAATATGACTCGTCTTGTTATTGGACTCGAAAACGACTCTGGAAACCTCAAAAAGGACTTATAATCCTTCCATGGCCGGGTCAATTATCAGAGTGGGTTGAGAATATTTGGCATAAATAAAAAGTGTAAAACAAAATCCGTGAAATACTCCAATAAAAAGGAATTAAAAACGATGTTAGTTGGTAAATGTGTTAAACTACAACAAGAGCAAATTATGGAATGGAAAAATTATGGATATTATGAAAGCTAGAATAAAAACCTTATTCAATAATGTAGGAGGATCAATATGCTATTATAATGTATACATTTTTTGATTAAGTGATTAGTTTATTGGTAGTAAATATTTCTTTATTAAACACATTTTCTATTTACTTTCGACTTAGTACTGAAGATAATAATTTTTAATATTTTCGCGACTTCTTTACAAGGAAGTATAAATTACTCTAATTAAAACTGATGTAACGAAATTCATAATTATTGATAATGATTTTATATTCATTTGCAATTTTACGGTAAGTATATCATGTATGCGCTTGTGTATTACTCACATGTGCGTAGTTATACACATTTTATTGTTAACGAAATGTAGTTCATTACCATACGTTTTAAAATATTTTGCGTATGATTATAAAGTGCGTAAAATTAAATACATAATTTCTATACTATTTTTTCTAATCTTGCTAATCTGATGATTTCAACCGTTCAGCTTCAAAAAAGAAGGTTCTCTCATTTGTAGGTTTTTTAGATTAGGTTACCTCTGAACTCCAATATGTCTTTAATTTCTCTTCAAAATGTAGAAAATATTTATTTTTTGCTGTTTAGTTTACTTGTTTCGTTTTTGTAATGCGTATTGTTTAAAGTTATTATTTTTCAATGTCCTAGTTATTGTGTCAATCAAATGTGTGGAACCGACCCGTCGATCTTGTTATTCAACGTCTAGGTACATAATTAACAACAGTTAATCATGTAGGTACACGTTAATTAATATTATTGCGTTTAAAAATTCTAATAAACGTCGGGATAAATTCAAGGCTAACAAGCAGCGTATCGATTTTCATTTACCCTGCGTTGCCGTCTGTGTATATTGCGCCTCGCTATAAATTGATAATAATACCTCGACAAGTCGACATATCCCCTTAACATAATGTCACGTGGTTCCAGCGTCACGGATGAGTCGTCACCCGAATCGATAAAGATTCTAGATTGTTCCAGCTCGACTATTGATCTATAGTCTCTCCTTATTCAGAATAACTTAAAGTGTCAATTCGTATGGTGTCGCTAGTTGTCTGATCGCAGTTGGATATCAACTTGCTATTTATAAATGTTGTTTGAATGAAATAGGCATTGTAATGGAAAAAGTCATGAATCTTGTTCTGTTTTCCTCATAGTTATTTCGCTTAGTTTTTGCATTTTAAAATTTTAATAGTGTAATTATGTTATTGAAAATATGAAATGATTGTCTTGACTAAAATTTTTATTGCACTGTAAGAAATTAAAAATATTTACAGTACAGTATAGGTGTTTATACTATTATTTTCAAATGTTAGTTACTACTAAGTATTGTTTAAGCACAAAATTTTGCAAATGTCACGTAAAATGCAAGAAACAGAAAATCTATAGTATAAAACAAAATACTCGTTCTAAGGCGCAGGACATATACTTTTTAATACTTAAATTGTAATATATATAATAAAAGCAAACAAGGGAACAAAAATATGCAAAAATGTGTAAATTCCGATTTACACTTAATCGATTTTATTGTATGTCGTTATGGCGAAAATAAAAATGCACCATCCGTAAAAAGAATCATATTTTAAAGATATAATTATTTTTTTAAAGCATATCATTTTTATTTTTTACTACTTGACCTGGCGAACTCGTACAGACTTATATTCAATAAATGTATTAATTTATTATTAGTCCGTCCATACAAAATGCGAGAATGTTTTTTTAAACTTTTTTTTTGTGATTTTTTTCGTTGTTTTAACAAGAATTTTGATATTCGGAGCGAAGACAAATCCAGTGATATAAAATTGAAAATTAAAAAAAAAACCTGGCAATCTATTTCAACAAACCCCATTGCGATACTCTGCTGCAAGTTGTATATCCTGTTGATTCCAGATGAAGCTAGAATTATTCCATTATAACATCTTTTACAATATAGTAAATTTCCGTGTCGATAAGACCATTATAATTTGTTCGAATCCTTTTAGCAACTAGAAAAGAGCTATTAACAAATTTCCACTCCTGAACAGGTCTTTATAAATTATACCAAATAACCTTCCCGATTACATCAGCTTTTAAATAAAAAAAACGCATCAAAATCGGTTCATTCTTTTGGTAACTACGATGCCACAGACTGACACAGACACACTTCGGGTATTAATAAATCAAAATTCATAAAAATTTGCTCAGCAGTTGTTAGCATGTTATTAAACCGACTTTGTTTTATTTATATAGATTTTATTTTGTATTATCAATAGTGTATTATTCGGTAGGGCTAATTAAAATTCTAAGTTGTGCTTTAATACGGAAGCGCTGTTTAACTGTAATGTTTAAACATAGAGAAGTATATCCGATTTAAGTTGCTGCAAAAATGTATTCAAATCCATGACCTGCTTTTTGAGCAAATGTGTAAAATTTGTCCTTTTTGGGATTCCGTAGTCAATTAAGAACCTTTATAGTTACGCCACGTAGGTAAACCATGTCTTTCTGTCCGCAGCTTAGTTCAGAGATTCTTAACGGAAAGCTGTAATTTACCATGGGTATACATATTAATTACGCCGACAGAGTGTTATAAATAAAGCCTTGAAAATATTTTTGTAGGGCAGGGTTTCCCCTACACTTGATGGGGGGATGTAACTTTTTTCTTGTCTACCCCATGTGGTTGTTTACAAATATTGTAGGTGCGTAAAAACTATTTTCGATTTATCGATCAGTTTGTGAAATATAAAAGCTATAAAGCGGTTTTTTGTTAGAGTTCACTTCCCTCATCCGCCTTAACTAACTTATGTCTTGCTTTTCGATTTGCAAAAAAATACGCAGTATTATAGTACATAAAAAAAAACTATCCCAGCTAAATATGATTTACAACTTAACAAATTATTATACTTAAAAAATGTACTTGGAGAAGTAACAAGAAAAGATTCGTGCAAATTCTATTGAAAATTACTTGGATAAAGTTGTTACTCGTGTAAAACAGGTAATTGATTTAAGTTTATGAACCATGTTCATGTCCAAATTATGAAAGGCTGAATATTTTGATGGGCACCTGCGGAACCCTTCATTGCACGTGGTCCGACTCGTACTTGGCTGTTTATTAAGACTAAACTTTGAAACGATAATAGTCAATTTTTAAAAACATGTTAATAATTAACTGCGAAGTTACTAACAAGTTATTGTTTATATAAATGTCACGGAAAACGGGCAAAATTTTTACATTATCCACAATGAAAGGAGCTACAATTCGTCGCACTGCATACACAATTACGCACACATACGCATCATCACGTGAAAAATATATGGAATTTAAGCCATGAAACAACCGCTTATATATACCGGTCTTGTTTACTCTATGACGCGGTGCATGTGCATCAGTTGACGCATCGCGGTTGGATCTTTACATAGAGCGCGAGTCGCGAGGGCCGAGGAAGTATGTAAAACGGGTACATAAGATATGGATCGATGCCGGGGACCGACACCCGCAGACTCGTTCCCAATTCTATCTGTCTTTTGAGCTCTCATCGCTTTCTCAACAAAGTGTTAACCGTTTTTTTATGTCGCTTCCATAATGTCTATAAATTATTTCGAATATTTTATAATTTTAATCTCTAATGTATTTGCATATGCACAAAAACTTGTAAACAATTTTTATGATGTGTATTTATATTCGGGTATAAATAGTTGTAATTATTATCAAGGCATGTTTCCTTAGAGCACAGAAAAATTATTATTATATTCAAGGTTACTAACGATCATAACAAGAATAGTATAAAAGGTTAGATATATCTATTACGCTATAGAAAATCTTTATTCTTTGATATCAAGTACGGCACATGCGCACCCCTGTGACCTTGACGTTCAGTGACAACTTGGGGGAAGAGCGTAGCTTTTCTTAGGTACATTTCAAGGGACTTGTAAACTTTTGGTAACGCCAATATATATTTATTTTTGTAAACACTATCAGACAAAAACAAGTGTTGGTTCACTTACTCTTTTTTGAAATATAAATTAGTTTATCTCATGACAAATGTTTTTCTGCAATCAGCGTTTCAAGACCTTCAACGTGTTACTATAGCGAAATGTATAACGGCAGAAACCATAAATTTATTAACACATAGCAAAATTGTAGCTCTAAGTCTAACACATAATAGGGCCACTGAACTGGGCTGGGCGCCGCTCTACAAGCACGAGTGAAACCCGCTCGAGGTCATTGAACCGTTCATTTTGCTGCATCCGTTGCAAATACTCTTATGCGCATCGCTGTTGCCTGCCGGCTGCCACCAATTCCGTCGACTGAATATACCAGTTTTTCACTGCTTAGCGAAGTGAAAAAGTGGCCGACGCTAAAAAGAAACGACGAGCGAGTTGACTTAGCAATAGAAAGTTGATACCGCGCTCACTCTTAGTAATTGTGTCTGATAAATAGGTGGCAATTTACAATTTGAACTGATAAAATGGACGACGCATTAGTTGTGGTTTATTTCTAAACTTGTTTTGAAAAGACAGTCGTGACATCATAAAGTTACTATTTCTCTATACGCAAAATAAAAAAAAAAACTAAATAACAATAAACATAAATAACAATTATTTATATTATTTACATTTATTCAAAAACAATTAAACAGATACTATTCCATTTTCATAAAGATAGTAGTTATTCAATTTCTAACAATGAACATTCCAAAGCATTACTTAATTTATTAAAAATATTTTTTTTTTTAATACGAAATCAATTTAATATTATAGACTTCATATAGTACTTGTCGCTGCGTTGGGACTAGAAAGTAGAGGAGCAAGACGTGGCCATTGTGAATAATACGTATGTACGTATGTATGTACTTGCTCTCTATATACTCCTTAGTATCATATTGCTTGCTCTCGTTGCTTGTATGTAGTCCATCTCTATCGGGGATAAAAATACTTTTACATATAAACAATTGATACCATCTGTTCATAGCAACTACACAAACGAACGTGTGACTTTTTAAAATGAAGAACTGTTTTTCTAGTATTTTAACTCGAATGTATCTAAATCTTGAGAAAGTCTATTGTGTTAATCATTTGCTATGTTAACTATAAATCATATAGAGTTTAATACATTTTATTATTTAGGTGAATTTGTATAGCATTATATGTAATTAATTTAGTTTAAACTCTCAACTTGCTTAAAATCGTGTTACTGCCTTTTGGATTTTATACTTCGGTGTCACTTACGGCGTCTTTTGCCGACGCGAGGCTTATCGACCCAAACCACCGAATCGCAATTTACGAGTAAAGTAAACCCTTTGTACTCTGCGAAGATTTCCTGTGCCTCCAGATTAGTTTAATTGTCTGGACGATTCGATTTCTGTCCAATACGTCAAATATAATAATTAGATATTATTTTGTATTATACAAACAAAACTTGTTATTTTTATTAATTAGGACATTGTTGTCTACGTAACACCGTTATAATGTTTTCGTGTCCAATTGATTTCTTTGAGTATTCTTACCATATGCATAACCATCTCTTATTTAAAATCTCTGATAGTCGAATTTGGAGTTACAAAGCATATGTTCTAAAATAAAGTAGACACTAAAATAAACTTCTTTTTATTATCTATAACAATCACTCAAATTTTCTTTGTCCGATTTTAACCAATAAATATGATATATGTTGTACCATGTAACCACACAAGTGTCCATATAAAACATAGTAAATAACAAAAGTGTTTTTGTTTTGAGTAGTAAATACACTTGGCTACGGTACACTACGATCTACGCGGACTGATTCAAACTTGGTTTATATGATTTTTGACTGTGTTAAGTATTCATACGATTTTTGGAAAAAATATGTTGTCAGTGACATTGTCTTTTCACCATTCGATTGTGATAGACTCGAGTAATCATTTTACCTGTATAACTATGTCAGTAAAGTAGAAGTAACAATTATAGGCTGCAATGACGCTTCAAATAAGTGACAAGGAAAAGAAAAATCTTTTAGTGTCGACTTTTGTAGAAGGGGAAACAGTGGGTGTTTAGGGGTGCGGTCGGTGGTAGGAGTTGTTATATAGTGACGCGATCACGTGTACATTTTGCAGCCTGTATTGATCCTGTCGTCTTTTTCTTGTTAAATGCGGTAACACTGCGTGATTACCAACGATTTTACTACGTTAATTAGGGGCTATATGCTACTTGTTTTAATATTTTTAATTAAAAACCATTTATGTTAATTTTTTTGTATTACGTTTATCTTAAGTTACACATGTGTACGAAAAACATAAAAAAAATGAAATAAATTTACATTCTAAAATTATGGTAAATTTCAACAAATATGTGTGTAAAATATTTTAGAATTTTTGAACTTGATTATATTCAGAGAATAGTATCTATAGGGATCGAGCTATATCAGGTGGATTGCAGGAGTGGTCTCGAGCGAATTGCCGTGTCGTGGCACTCCACTGAACTGTGTTGCCGTTTGGGTGCGTGCCATTTCCTCGCTTTATTTTATTTATGTCAAAGAAACCTATATTAGTAACGGGTCGGCTGTATTAATTCTATACTTTATGATATTTTTCGTTATATATATTTTTTTAACTTTTTAGAAGTTGCGTTTATTAGTTATATTTTATCTCATATTTGAAGGTTAATCTCTTGTGACAGTACCGTACCGCACTGACATGAAATTGAAGAGATCGTTTGTTATAAGTTACATTATTTGATTCGATAAAAAGTTCACGTCGGACATTTGTCACTGGCCTGAACTATAACGCTAGTTTACGGCAAGCAGTCGGCAAAAGTTAGACAAATGATTGAAAAGAGGCGTGAGAGCTTAGTGAAGTAGAACGAGATGCGAGATTTGTATGCGTGCGCTCTATTTTGGTCGCGGTGGCACACTCGACGGCTAATCGGCGCGTCACGTGGCCAGCGCCGGAAGGATGGGGGGTGAGGCCTCGCGGGACGAGGCTGGGGCGTCGGAATGCAGTCACCACCGCTCGATGCACGGCTCGCCGATTGATCGTTCAACTGCTTACCACTAAAGCATTTTACACCTACTGATGACAATCGTCCTCAAGCCTATTCTATTTGATATGACGACAAAGTAAGACGAAAGAACAAATTTTCTGGGGATAACTATGATTACGTGCATTATAGTATCAATTGTGTTATCCTTCATCACGAATTTTACGGAAAAATTTTATATAAGTGTCATAAATAAATTAAAGAAAGAAAGATTGGAAAAAGAATCCAATTGGTAACATCAGTAAATGCAGAAACATTGATAGCTTTTATTAGTGACTTTTACTTGAATTATTTATATGAGCCCATGTTAGGATAAAATTGTGGAGTACGAGCAAGTAATTGCACCGCGCGGATTGCAGGCAATCGCCCCCGCACCGCGCCCCGGCGCCCCGCTCTCGAACACCGTAAGTAAACAGTCTGGTGTTTATCCGCGTCTCGCTCGCACCGACCGCGTCGCGTCGCGCCTCTGAGGTGCACTCACTGTTCCTATTATTTTCGTGACGGGTATTGCGCCGAAGCCGATTCCCGCATCCTCACCCCGAGACGCGAGGTCCGGTCTCGCGGTAGAGGCGACGGCGGCGGCCGTTCGCATCACGAGCCAGTCCACGCCCGAGGCCGACTGTCGTATAGGTTCGCGCCTAATGAAACGTTTCGTTGCCTCGTCCTCATCGGTTCGCATTATACTTTGAAATCTGTCGTAGCGCGAAGCACCCTTCGTCTCGGTTGACAAAACTGATAGTGTTCGACGGTACTAGGTGTCAGTGTTCGGATCGTGTACTGGTGTGCTGATGATACACGTGAATGTGAATGGGGCACGGAGTGGAGTCGGAAGATGCATTTCAAGGAGTCGTTTGCGATGAGCGATCGTCCGAACGAGCGCGGCCGGCGCAACTCCCGCTGCAAGGGTGGGTGTCTACTATCTGCGGCGACGGCCGCCAGTGCTCTGCACTCGCTCGCTTAACTTTCGACGACTGTCCGTATACAATAACAGCTGCTCGCTTCTCACTCATATCGCTCGCGCGGCTAATTTATTTGTCACTATGTACACACAACATAATTATCGACTACTATTTTCGAACAATAATTCGTCCATCGCGCGTACAGTATGATACGTTATATCAGTATTGTTTGACACTTAAAGAAACATTGAAATATTTCTGTATGTTTATGTTCAACTTGCACACTACAATATAATTAAATAATTTCAGGTTCGTATGTAATAAAAATTACAATAAATTAGAATTAAAAGAAATTAGATAAGATAAGAAATTCATACATTTATAAAACAAAATTTTAAAATAGACAAAATAGACTCGGTTTTGGACGTTTAGTGTATTTCGGCTAACGATAGTAAACGTGAAGTGATTGGATTATGCAACGGTTTCGGTGTGTCATCTGTTTCCGTAGCAAGCACTCTTGAGAAAGAACTTTTGACGTGAAACTTGTAATAATTTTTATCTGCATATTATACAAAAAATTTTATACAATAATATGAAATATTTAAATAAGCTTTTATTCTTAAAACTGTGTCATGTAAGAAAATCTATTTTTTTTTCAAGGTTAAAGTTATTGAGTATTATTAATATTACTTTCGACTCTATATAATGAATCTTTAAATAATTATAAATCGTTTGAGCAACTTCAGCTGGATTTGGTATCAAAAATATACCTACTTTTCAATTAGTATGGTGCTGTTTATATTCTTCGATATGTGTATTTACTGAATAATGATAGATTAATTGGATATTTAATATCGTTTAAATAAACGTTGATGCAAGAAGCGGAAGAAAAATATAAAATAAATAAGATAAACTAAAAGGATTGCAGAATGTAACAACGAAAATTTTAAATCTTTTGTGAACAGGTTTTAATCATGTATTTATTTACCCTTTGCGCCAAAGTATCATCAAAACCGGTTCAACAGTTTCTGAGATGTGGATAAAAAATTGCACGTACCAATCCAGTCGCTTCAAGGTTTTCATCGAGCTTTTTACTTTCTTTACCAACAAAACGTTTTGGTTGTCAGTAGGGTGGGCCATTTATTCTACCTACTAATATCAGTGTACCAAATTTTAAGCCGGAAATCGTATCCTATATTCACAGTAGTGTCACATTTATAGGCGAGAATTACGTTTATAAGTTTGGCTCTCAGACATTCATAAACATTTACATAAGTTGTTTGTCATTGCTTTACACCTGAAAGAATTTACTGGCAGTGTCTTATACTTGACACACACAGCTTTCTTAACTACTTACGACGTATATCTTACTAGGTTACAAAGTTGTTTTATATCAATTACAAGAGTAAAACTTACAAATGCAATTTTCCTTTAAGATTCAGCAGCGAATTAAAAATATTTTTGTGATAAATATGTGAAATATTGTAATGATAAAATTGAAATTATAAACAAAAATAAAATCACAAAATTACGACAAATCCGGTAAAATCCAGACGATTACCAATGTAAACATCATTTGAAATTCGCGCCGTCGCGGTAACATGGAAAATTTTCAGTTAACTGCTTTTTACGTTACGAGTCATAATCGATTAATTTTATTTTTTATTCAAACTGTGTAGGAGTAGGCTAGACAGCAACTTATTAAATTTTATTATATATTATTATTAATTGCCCCCTGTATTTTTTGCACATGTTTATATTCCTATAAGTTAAAAAAGTGAAGGTAAAATATAATTAAGTAAGTTCATCCAAAATAAAATGTCTAATGTTACTTTTAAATAGATTATTATTTTTGTTTGTTTTCACTTTTTAATTAATTCTTAATATTTCAGATTCTAGCTTGAACTGTATCATTTAGAAACAGAATATTTTTATTTTTTTAAGAAAAAAATTATTAATTGATACATATATCTATTTATTTACTTTTAAAGATTCATATTTACAAATATACTCGTTTAATTATATTTTAACATGAAGTGTTTTATGTCGTGTTGTTCTTATTATTTAATTTTTTTCATATAACAGAATTCTAGTTTATTTCACTGTAAAGTTACAAGCCAAAAAATTTAGGTACATCTAGTGTTTTCGTGTTATATCGACCTTGACATAATTAACACCAACAAATAGTCATGTTACGAATCTTTATTGTAGATCGATTGAATTACTTTTACAAACAGACTGATGTGTGTATACTATAGCAAATAATACTTAATTCTTATTACTATGCTAGTACCTACTTAATACCAAATGCCTTTACTAAATCAATAGTATGTTAATATTTATGAGCTGTGACCTCGGAAATAAACAATGAATAATATCGATATTTTTACTTTTCGGTATGTTGCAATTGATGTTATAGCTTTAATTATTAAATATATTGCCAACAATAGTAACACTATCGATTACTCATTATGAACATGCGTAGTTATAAACTCATAACCTCTTTAATAGGTATTATTTGGACGCTGATAAGCAATACTGTGTCAAGCCACACGGACTTCGTTTTGAGAAAATGGCGTCTAAAGATGTCAAACCTATTCGTAATAAATTAGTTTTAACGTATAAATTCATCTTTTTTTTCTATTTTGATAAAATGTATAATTAATCAAAATCAGATAGATTTATTTTATATGTTATATAATAATAAGTTTTTAAATATTTGAGATTATTTTATAAATTGCAAAATATGGAACGCACTTGAAATACGAAACATTGAGTTAAGAAACTTTTTTCCATACTTATTTAGTTTAAATGACTTGAAATTAGTTTGAATAATGTTAAATAGGTGACGTAGTATCAAAATACATAAATATCTTAAGATTTGACTTTTTGTGGGTTGACACATTATTGCTTATCAGCATCCATTTAGCTATTGATTTGTAGAATACTTTTTTGTACTTGCAGATTGGTACATATTGTTACCTGTATTATCTAACAGATTAAAAAATAGAAAGTATTATAGTAAAAAATATCTTGTATAATCGTAAACAAACAGTGATATGATCGTTGGCTAATATACCTAATGTGTACTCAGAATAACGATGATGTATATCTGTGTCATTTTTTAACCATTTTAGGCACAACGAATTAGTCATTTACACTTCGTTAACACCATTTAGGGATTTTCCTTTTATTATATGAGAAAGAGCAAACAAATAACGGATAAAGAATTTTAAAATATTTCAGAATATTAAAAAAATCGCTTTCAATGTATAATATACGAAAAATAAATAAAACTTATCACATATTCATGTAGAACGGAAAAAGGCCATCATAATTATATCATTTCGTTCCAGACATTGTCTATTGTTGATGATGATGATAATTATAATAAACTCGTGTAATTGATTATTTACATATTGTAGTAAGAAAAAAAAAACAATTCGTTTTACACTTATTAAGGTTTATCTATCAATAATATTTTTCAAGTTTATGTCAGTATATTTTTTTTGGCACGTTCTGCTGTTGTTTAAAGTACGTGACGGATTTCGACATGAAAGTATTAGTCGTCGTCTATAAGGATATTGTAAACAAAAAAAGGCAATTGCACATATTTAAATACCAATATACCAAGTAAGTACAAGTGATTGTATGCAGTAGGCAAGTTGACTGACAAAAGAACATCTAATCATATAGTGGTATAATTTAGATAATTCGTTTCTGCTTGGTAGATTTTTTTAATTTGTTCTAATGCAAAATATATAAATGATGTAGTTTTAATTTTAATCAAAATCGGCCTCGACGATCCTTTGAATATAATGTTTTGCTATTTCTTATAGTTTCGGATTTGGCCTACCACGCCTACATATACATACATTCAAATATAAATATTGAAATAATATAACTCTTCTTCAATAATCAGTATTTCATATTGTTTACTAATTAATTGTATTAAAAAAAACGTTGACACGCTTAAAAAGTTTCAATGACCTTGTTATAATCTGAAACCTTAATGTCATTTCAAAATGTCAAAAGTAATAGAAAAAGTAGGTTATTGCGTACGGCTTTGTGAGCACTTGTTATTTCTTCAACTTTCTGTCTTCCTTAGAAAGAAATATGTATAACACAAGTCAACAAAATATTTACTTTTTTATGTCTGGATTTTAATAAATAAATTCCTATAATGAATAACATATTAACGACGAAAGTGAGGTTAAGCTGCAGAACATTGGGCTTCAACCAATGAGAGTGGATCGAAAACCATAAATGCATGTGAAGCCCCTAAAGAAATCTTAACATTTTTATTTTTATATACATAGTCAACGTTGTGGCGCTCGTAAAAAACAACGTTATGACTTAAATCAAAGGAAATTTTCTTTTGTTTAATTGATTGCAAATAAATTTTCATCGTGAAATAAGCAGAATAGAAGATATTGTCTAAAAACTGTTTTTGAGGCGTCATTTTTCCATACGAGATAAAGTAAAAATTTGAGAATGTAACGTCAAAATCTACAAAATCCCCAATTTGTAAAACTAACATTCCAGGTAAAATTACTAAATGACTGTACTATAACGTAATAGAATAAATTGAGCATTTCATCAGTAGTGGTGACTACTTACTAGGTAATATTGATTTTATCGTGTTAAAGTTACTTGTTAGTTATGTGCATCGCAATAGTCATATTGACGTTATGTATAATTAGAAAACACCTTAATAGGATTCCTTGGATTCCGTTAAGATAAGTCCGAGGTAACCTAAAATAATTTTAAAACATTCGTCACGTTGGGCAGATTCGACAGTCTACTCGTTGTAGGCTTTAGAGGCTATGCGGTAGGCGGTACGGGGGAGGGAGGGAGTCACAGAGGATGGAGGTGAGATCATAGTGGCGAGTGGCCCGGGGAGGCGATCAATATGTACATTGAACATACATACATACCTATATAAATAACGGTGCCTAACTTCTCCCAACTCACTGTCTGCTCCAGATACTGCGCCAAAACCCCGTCCTCCCCTCCCCTCTATGCTATTTTACCGATTCTTTTTTATAATCATTGTTCTTATATAAGTGATATTGGTACAAGAGTTATCTCAATCTAAAATATTTTTGTCTTTCTTAGTGCAAGCCTAAATCGTTCTTTACCTGACATTCCATAAAAATGTCTTGAAAATTTATAAAATTAGATACTAAAATTATATTTATATAGATTTTCATCCTTCTAAACAAAATTAGTAGTAACAGCCACCCGCGATTTTGTCTGCGTTTTTTAGACTAACTGGACGGCTATTATAATTTGGCGATTTTTTAAATATATATTTATAAATTATAACTGTGTTATTATACTAATTTATCTATACCATACCATATTATAAATGCGAAAGCAACTCTGTATGTCAGTTTGTTTGTTAAGTTTTTACGGCGAAACCGCTAGACTAATATTGATGAATTTTAGTACTTAAATATGTTGCATCTTAGTGAAGCTGCTTTTTTGTTGCCTGCTGTTAGAATGAGATGATGTTGCGAAAACGAACTATTTAGCAAGCTGTAATACTGTAAATTTCATCATTAAATACTGTGATCGAACTAAACTGCAGTCTAGTGGGTACAGCTCGTATACGTGCTGGCTCGACCTTGTATCACACTGTAACAGAAAATCGGCTTGAAGTGCTTCCTATTCTTCTTGAATTCCTAATTCCTTTTTAAGCTGGCACCATATACATGTTGTGGGCGGCGGTGATGGCTCATCTGTTGGTTCCGCCGGCTCGTCTGTCCGCTATTTTTATTTAAAAAAAATTTGTTCATTTTTTGCGTTTATGGTATTAGTAGGGTTACGAATGTTGTTGTTTTGAAAATATTTAAACCGAAGTATAATAATTTATATTAGCTTATCATCTGTCTCTTCAAGTGCGGATTTGACCAAACTAGTATCCTGTTAATACAATTACTAGGTATTATTGAACATTTTTATTAAATTAGGATTAATTTTTCTATGCTGCAAATTAAATGATTTTAATGTGTTTTGTATATTTCTTGTTTTTATTCTGTGATTTAAGAAAAAAGAAAATAAAACAATAAATATTTTATAAAGAGATTTGGTATAAAATATAATTACGCAGAGTGACCCTTTTGAGAACCCTTCGAAATTTATATTTTAACAAATTAATTTCTTCTACCTCAACAGTAAAGAGAATATGCAGTTTTACTTAACTTAAAAAATCGCTGTCATGGTTATTTTCAACAAATTTCTCTAGTTTTCATAGTTTCAGAGTTCTCTCTACTGTTCCATCTGTATGAATCTGTATACAGGTATAGTAAATTATATAGAATAATTTTATCATAGATACATTGTATAGAATATTATAGATAACATAAATTTTACAAGGTGCAATATGCTCGTTTTAAGTTATTCGATTACATTTTAGCTTCTTTACGGTCATATTAAAATAATTTATTAAAAAAATGTTGTTGAATTATTTATACCGGAAAATGGCTAAACCGATTCGGTTAATTCTTTTTTTGTTTGTATAAGTGTAGTATCTCATTGGTCTCATAGAATTTTCATTAAAATCGGTTTAGTAGTTTGGGATTAAAATCAAAATAACTAGAAAAAGTATATCCGAATAAATTAAATTATGTATTTTGCTTTTGATGTTAGTTCCCTTTTTTTTAAAGTCTTGTAGTTATTGGGTACAAGTGATTTTAAATAAATAGATTTATGACGTGCAGAAAACCTAATTACGATATATTAACATCAGTAGATCACAACATAAACTTTAAAGTTCTAAAAATATCAATTAAATTAGGAATGTAAATAGAAATAGCAATAACATAAATTTCAGTAAAGTATCCATCTATACGACATCTTCGGTCTCTTAAGTTTACTTACTTGATCATAACTAGCCAAATAACAAAAATCTTTTTAATAAAAGTCCCTTGGTACCGAAGATAATTTTTTTTTAATACGAGAGGTACAAATTTTGATATTTCTTGGATGCTATAAGCAATAACTATGTCAACTCACAAAAAGTCAAATTCGGAGATATTGATGTATTCTGATAATGCGTAACATATATAATGTTTATTAAAAAATTAGTTTTTAATTTAACGTTTCGAATATTGAAGAGTGTTCCATAATTTGCAATATACGACAATCTTTATCTATCTATTATTAGGTAAAACTTTTTATTATACCACTCTTATTTTACTTAATTTATACCTTTTATCAAAACAGAAAAGAAAAGATGGATATATACTTCCTAAAAAAATTTATTAGGAATAATTTTGACAACTTAAGACGCCATTTTCTCAAGATAAAGTCGGTATGGCTTGACCATAGTATTGCTAATAATCGTCCAATTATATTTACTACTTCTTGTAACTGAATAGCTTAGTAATCAAAAAGTAATGCTCTCAAAATAATTTGGAGTAGTCCTTGATGAAGATAACCTTTAAAAAATCATCTGAATTATAAAATTTTCGTCTTTTTCGTCACATTACTTAAACGACTCACGCTGTAAAAAAAATCACAAGAATCAAATAGTCTCAAAATTCCCGCATCTTAAGTAAATGCTAAAATTAAAAAAAAAATCATTGATTTGCTGAAAAAAAATATAGCGGCTACTTTAAAATAAACTTGTTTATATATCAATTCAAAATATATTGGAAGCTCTCCTGAAAAAGAGTACCAATTTAAAACTGCAACATTCGGCTTACATGACCAAGTGCTCTGTCATTGTACAAATACTTTGTCCTCTTGAGTTAAAAATCTTAGGCTGACAAATAAATATTTTAAATCAATCCAATGTACCTGAATGGGAAATAAATTATATTAATAATAAATAAATAAATTATAAATATTATAATGTCCTAATATACAAAATGTAAATTCTCACTGTTAAAATAATCATAATCGTATTATCTTATTAACGCCTTTTTCCGCATATTGATAAGATAATCACGGTCTGTATATTTGTTCACCTTATTTCTTTATTAAGAACAAGAATTAATTATTATAAATATAAAATTAACATTGTCAGTACAACTTCTAAAATATTTTTTTTCTTAATCCTATGTAATAAAACCCTTTATTTTTAAATTGTTATAATAAAATGGGTTCTACGATTTCCGGGATGAAAACCCGGAATGAAATGAATCATAGGAACGAAAAATAAATATAAAATCCTTTGATATATCATTTTCTCTCGTGGTTGCCACTTAAGCTATATGTAAGAAAGTTTGATTACCGTTCTGGTATAATGGTACTAAATGTACTACTAACGTGGACGGTTGCGGGTTCGATCCCCTCTCGGGGCGGATATTTATGTTTGTATAAATATTTGTTCTGGGTGTTTGTACTTGTGAATCTCTTCACCGAGCCTCGGAGAGCACGTGAAGCTGTCGGTCCCGGTTGTAATCACCTGATAGAGATTGTTACTCTTAGTAGGAAGATTATTCAAGTCTAAATGGTTACTGGCGATTGCCATCTGCATTTCGCATCCTCGCAACAGTTCTGATGACAATCGTTCTGTGTAAAAATCAGTAACTTGCCAATAACTGGACTAAAGTAGGTATAACCGGAAAAAAATGTAGTAGATGATGATTTATTCTATATACCTTAGTTTTTAAAGACCTATTCTCTAAAACTATTGCGCCGTTTCTAAAAATTATTTCACAAATATTTTCTGTTTTATTTTACTATTGGTAGTTATTTTATTGTAATAAAATAATTGTTCAACGTTGAAATGACAATATTTGTAAATAAAAATCAGAAGTAAAATCGCTATCCGTAAGCTTTATCGGAGTGCGGTAACAAAATAATTGAACAGAATAATTATGTGGCAACTATGTAAAATATATAAGATACTAGATATAAATATAAAACATGAAACACATAGCTTTTTTGTACTTAAGGCACATTAACGCTTTTGCAATAAAAAAGTACAAGATGATCTTTAAATTAAATAGATTTACTTTTACACGTGAATATTAATAAAAACATAATTTTGTAATCTGATGATAAAATTATTTTATATTTTTTAGCATGATATTTTAATGCAACTAAAATGATTTAGGTTTAACCTTTAAAAGAGTAAATTGATGTATATTTATTATCTCAAATTTACGCGTTTATATTTCGGTGTTTTTTTTTTCTAAATTGTTTTGGTAGTTGTAATGAGCCCAAAGAATTGCTACTATTCTTTTTATATTTCTTTTGTCGTTGTTTGATGTTAGATAAGCTTTAATATGAGTCTAATAAGGAATACAAATGATATGATCTTTATAAATTATACTCGATTATATTGATCAAAAAGATATATTTCTTCTTATGTTACCTTTACACACGATAGTTGGATGCTGATAAGCAATAATGTGTCACCCCCAAAAAGTCAAATTTAGAGATATTAATGTATTCTGATAATACATACCGTATTTAATACTATTCAACAATTTTTAAAGTCATCTGAACTAAATAAGTTTGGAAAAATATTCTTAATCTAATGTTTAGAATATTTAAGTATATCCCATAGTTTGGATTATGCAATAATCTCATATATTTGAAAACTAATTTCTAGATGAAACTATTTACTAGCCAATCTGCTTTTAATTAATTTACCTTTCATCAAAATAAAAAAGAAAGGATGAATATATACTTCTTTACATAGATTTATTAAGAATATGTGTGTGATATCTTTAGTCGCCATTTTTTCACAATGAAGTCCGTGTGGCTTGACACAGTATTGATTATCAGCTTCCAATTAATATATTACAGACAAGACAATTAATTATAATAATTGACATTAAAAACGTAAAGTTGAGTAATAAAATACGGTTTGAACGATACAAAAAAATCTTTCGTGTGTTGTTCTATTTCTAGACTTAAATCTAAAGAATTAACATACACTGCGAGAAGGGGATATAAGTACTAGAAACACTTTATATATTTAATAAGTAAAATATAATAAAAGCCTCAATGCACCCAGTAGTGATACAAAATTAGTTATTATCGTTAGATCAGAAAGTATGTTTATGTAAACACTTTCCAGCAGGAAATATTGTGTACTCATGATATGTTGTTGCTAGGCGCTGGCGTCAAGATGGAGCATTTCCAGGCGGCGCTGGATCCTCGCAAGCAGGAGCTGCTGGAAGCTCGCTTTCTGGGCGCCAAGGTCAGCATCCTTTTTATTCCCAGTAACTCTTTCAAACAATAATCGTTTATTATAAGCCTTTCACCATTTTCCTAATATAATACAAATCTTGTAGCCCTTTATTATTGATGTGT
The DNA here is from genome assembly GCA_037950945.1 of Hypolimnas misippus. Taxonomy (NCBI): domain Eukaryota; kingdom Metazoa; phylum Arthropoda; class Insecta; order Lepidoptera; family Nymphalidae; genus Hypolimnas; species Hypolimnas misippus. Next base: position 9,193,049 of record JBBEEQ010000024.1, read on the forward strand.
TTGATATATGAGTTAAATATTTTGACCGTATTTATTTTTGTATTTCACATTGTCAGAAGCTTACCGATTCTACATAAAAGCTAGGTTTACATATACATTAGTAGGTATCGTAAAATATTTCTGTGGAAAATAATATAAGATTGCTATATTTTTTAATATATAAATTTCACAAATGTTTGAAGACGGGACGGCTGTAATATTGTTTTTGTATTGATTCTTTTGTTCTCTCGCGGCTCTCGGTTTTCTGTGCGCTCAGTTAGGTTGTTAGTTCAGTTTATCGGTAACGTGGAGACGTTGCTATGTATCACTGGGCTACGTCAGCACACAAGCTCACGCTTACGTGTACAAAAGAAAATGGCCGCATCGCTACAATAATGGAAAGAAACAGGCCCAATAACAAACTTGTATTTACTCGATATGATGTCATTAAGTGCGTGTTCAATTATTATTCGTTCTTTATTAAATCGCACTTTTTATTTACGATATAACGGTCATAATATTGATTAATGATTTCCTTTTAGTACATTATCATTAAATGTTAATTTTTCGGATATAAATTAAGCGAAGATTTAATACGGCTTTTAAACCGAAATAAATGTACGGTGATATCGTAAGCTTTGAAGTCACGTGCTCCCTGATAATACAGCGGCTTCGTTTAGCCTACCTGAGCCGTTGCTGCGCTTACTCGCCCCGGCAGATCATTGTGCTGTGTCGCATCGCTTATATTAGATATATGTATAGATAGATAGCTTATACATATATATATTGTGGTCTCGGGCAAGTAAGTGATGTAGATATGTAATTCCATTATGTGTCTCGCCTCCGTCCGTCCCCCCTTCCCGCACTTCTCTTCTGTTCCCCTCCGTGGACCTATTGACGCGTCATTTTGCCGCGCCAGGGCATTGGTTTTATACGTTGTTTTGCTTTATGGGTTATTCAAATGATATCTTTTTAACAAACAAGCCCCCTATTCGCTCATCGGAATCATTTTATGTGAGTAACGAATATTTGAAATTATTTAGAGCCGGCCCACATTTTCCTAATTATTTATCGCAGTGTATATCCTATACCTACATCGGTTGTTATGGCGTACAGTTCTCAGTCTATTATAATGAGCGTCGTAGGTATGAGACTACCATTTCGTCATTCGACAACAAGATGGCGGACGGACATAAATAGTTTGCCGGTAAATGTACGTTTGTGACTTATCAACCTACAAACAGATTGGTGCTCTCACTGCCTGACTGCGCGGAATCAGAGCGCAAAGTGCCTACGTAATACATTTAGAACATTGCTCTGTGCGATTCTTTGCATTATTCAATTGCAATCAATTAATAAACGGATTTAAATAAAAATACATATATTTATATACGTTAACATAAAATCCATAGATGTCATAAACCTTAAAAAATGAGACTATTTAAGAATTGAATTATTACGGTTACGGAACTCTGTTCACAATATTGTAATACAAAACAATTCTAAATATAAATCGTTCTGAAATCAAAGAGGGGTTTTTAAACGCATGGTTTACATGAGCGCATTGATCGCGTGCTTGCAGGTGAGCGCAGGGGCGATACTAGTAGAAACCCAGCGAGTCACCGAGTTCAGGACGGTGAGTTTAGCCATTTTTGGATTTACATTGATACGTTCGTGTAATAATATTATCATATATCGCTTTAGCCGCCGCTCGCATTGTATGACTATCTATTGCATGATGGCATACGCTAAATTTAGAACATTGTATCTGTGCTACACTCACTGCGTGGCGCCAGTCACCTTGATGATTTTATTGGGTTCGTGCGACGACCGATAATAATATTGATTTATCAATTTTACCAGACGTGATCTCTAAAACGATATACCGTTTGAGTTAGCTTATTTATGTTAGAAAAAAAGGTAAATTGGAATACAGCAAACGATTATTAACTAGTACAAGTATCTCGGTGAGCCTTAATTGCTATCATATATCTTATCATTTTTATTACAACGTCACATTCACACTTTCACGGAATTAAAAATAAACGTTATCTAAATAATCATTTTAAAAAATGAGTGACAATGTCGACAAGAGTAACAAGTAATGAGTGTAGAATGTAGATATTTGCGTGTGCAAGAGAGCTAGAATATGCCGGTGGTGTTGCGGACGGCCTCGATGAGCGTAGCAAGCGGCTTAGGCTCGGGGCCGCGGGGTCACCGACACCGCGCCGCGCCCCGCGCCTGTCTATCATCAACCGACTACCCCTACAACTTGCGACGACTATTTTGTAAAACACACCGAAATGTCTAGTTAATGACACTATTTATTGCTCTTAATATAAATGTTTAGGTATAGTGTAAATCATAAAGTAACTCAATATTTTTATTACACTTTAATAACGAAAATTAACAATTAATTTTTTACTGTATTCATTATGATTTATTTTAATTAAGAATATATGTATCGAATTACATATTGTTGTACAAATAAATTCGTTAATCTGGAAGCGAAGTTTATATTTGACTACAGTAGGCGTTTAAAAGCATTCGGAGAAAAATAGGTAGGCGTAATACAGCGTTCAATCGGTCGGTTTGCACATTCAACACGAAGGGAAATTATAACATGGCGCATTCGGCCTCGCCCCGCCTCGGCTACAATGTGCCGCCAAACCTCATTCCACCGCTTAGCCGCCCGGTTCCGCAGTTATTTTTACACAACCCGACCTTTCGCACCGGTCGTCACCGCACTCCAGCATAATTTATCTAAATCGCACTCACTAACAATTGCTTATACGTTTCACTATTCAGGCACAAGGCACAAATGAAGTAAATTCAACATTTAATACGCCAGTAGTAGATGCCACTGACATAATTAGGCGTGTTTTCGAAAGTAAAATCGTAATTATTTAAATTTTATGTTTTCGTCACGTAAATAGCATACGAAACGTCCGCTCGTACAGACTGCCGCGGAGGCAATGAACGCGCGCCGCGGGGCTGGCGGAGGCGGGCGGGCGGCCTGTCATGCGTCAGCTGAGCGTCACGCCGCGACATTGCAAGGTCCGCCCGTACCGCCTCGCCTGACCCACTGCGCCGCACCGGCCGGCTTGTAACGCCGGTACTTCAAACGATATACGAATGATTATAACGAGACAAATATCATGTTATTTATTGAGTTACTTGTAGTTTAGTCAAAACTACAAAAATAATGTTATTTTTGCTTATTTCGAATGTAGTAAAAACATGCGATAAGTAGAGCGCACTAGCCAGCCGGTTCGCCCCAAGGCGACACGTCATTTGTTGTGAATGGAGCGCCGCGCATGCTCGCTACGCTCGCTTGACTTGCTTTGTCGACTTGTATTCAACTCTGAAGAAAACATATACCTATATATTTTACTTCTATAGACGTATTATTTTTTGGAGACATTTTACATTTATTAATACATTATAAAAATAGTGAGTAATAGATTTTTAATGTATGAAAATGTTATGTTTTATGCGATTATTATGAAATTATTAAAATCAAGGCAAGTCGGTAAGGTATTTTCAAAAATATATGTAACGAATGTGATAGGCAAATGTTTCACAAATATAGTATATATTAGGATATACTTATTAAACATCTCTGTCTATGCCTTTTCCATTGTTTTGTTTTAGTGGATTAGCTTCGTTTACAAATTACGTTTCCCTCGTCACATCAGACATTTCAAATATCATATTCGTTATCAAAGTGGCGAGACATCTATACGAAAATACAGATCAATCGGAGGTTTCCGGAAGTTTTCCCGTGTTGTAGATAGATGTTGAAATATTATAAGGAAAACTTATCAATAATGATATTTTTATTATAAATTATTAGTAAAGGAAGCATGATTTTTATACTCATATAAGAATCTTCTTTTAATTGATTAAATAAATAAACGTGTGTTGCTCTTTCATACGGCAAATATATATTGTTAAAAAATTCTTCAATCCACATTTTGTCCGATTGCTGAAGGAGGATAACGATTTTCGAGCGTATGTAGGTGTATGTATTGAGTATATTATATCTCGGAATTTCCATAGAAATGGGTATTATGCATAAAACACCGATGTCCTATATTAACTTATAAGATTACAAAACTCTTCAAAGATGCAGAAAAACAAAAGAATATAAATATAAAATTTGTAACACTTTATGGCAACTCTGACATTTCGTATTTATTTATTTAAAAAAAAGAAGAAGAAGCGGAAAGCAGGCCGGAAGTTAAGTGAAATTCGCCATCCATGGACATTTGTAGCACGAGTGGAATAAGGGAGGAAAGTTATAGAGAGTAAGACAAGGAATAAGGGAGAGAGCTAGGCTTCCAGCTCTCTCATTCAATGTATGAAACGCTATATTGGTTACTTCACGACGTTATTGTGTGGTACTGCCCTGTTCGAGCCAGCCAATATACGAGCTGTAGTCGTTAGGCTTCAGCTAAGCTCTACTTCAGTTAGGCTCTTTGATGTAACAAAACTTACGTTATTTGTATTACTTAAGTTATGTTAAATAATTTACCGCTATTTCCTCTACACGTTTTCGTATTTTTGTTTCTTTAAATAAAAAACGAAAATATTCCACAATAAAACCTTTAAATTTAGCTTCACTTGTAAGTATTCTTTTTATCGCACTTCAAAATATAATTTGTTCTATAAATTAATAATAAAAAAAATAAGTTTTGAATTATTGATAAGCATAAATGCTTAATTATCTATACAATACTATGTATGAATAGTATGAGGCAGACAATATTACACATCGAGCCTTAGAAAGAGATTATATTGTCATCCCTGTTTCACGAAAAGCTAAGAATTCGATATCTATTAACAGCTGTTGTAACTACTACGTTTATAATAATAATTAAATGCCATGTCTTAAAAATCTATACCACTGTTATAAAGCTGAAGAGTGTGGTTTAACGCGCAAATCTGAAAAAACAAAGAAGTACTGGTATGAATTGAAAAATATTTTTGTGTTGAACAGTCAATTTACTGAGGAGGGCTATACAATATTACGACCAATAGGAGCGGAAAATCAATGAAAAATGTTGCAAAAATGAAAAAAAAGATCCCTTCGAGAGATCAGTTGCTTACGCTACGTAAACGGTTAAAGTATGTTTAGTACGATATTTACTCAAGTTGACGCTGGTCAACCATTTTTAGAAAATTGTAAATTTTTTTTTAAGATTTATTTTACGATTTTGATTTCGTATACGTATTTTTAACTTACGTACATATAATATACCATAAACCATAAGTGGAGAAGGCCTTGTTTGAAGTCGGTTGGTAAAACCTTTGAAATTCACGTGGATAAAGTTGTTAGCAGAAGTCAATATAACGAAATAGGCCTGAAGAAAAGATTGTTTTTTTTTTTGTAAAATGTGTCGCAATAAAAACGTGAGCGTCTTTTTAAAAGTTTGAAACAATTGGGCAAGTTAAAATGCCCTTAAAGGTTTCAATCCCGTGTACCATTGCTACAATACTTCTATACTTTATTTAAGGTTTTAATTTTATAGGAACACTAGCTACTTGTCCTGGACAACAAACCAAACCCAATAAAGGGATATTATAAGTTTCATCAGTGTATCTGCGTGCGTGCCATCGTCGTTGACAAATGGTACAATTTTAATGCGTTTTATTTGTTTGAAAGCTGATGTAACCTTGATGGTCTTAGTTATAAATTTGATAATCTGTTTCAACATTTGCTGTCATACTACAATAGACGCATTAAAACACAGTTCAACACGTGTCTAGCTAAACAGGTTTAAAAATTAAAAATTGTTTAAAATATAATCTAAATTGCTTAACAGTGAATATCATCATAGAATCATAAAAAAATTTAATGAGAAAATGTTATATGTTACATTTGACAGCTGAAATAGGTTTTAGACATCTATCATCATCTTAAACTCACTTACACGTATGTTAATCTACTTACACGTATGTTAATCTATATCTAAAGCATGTTTAACTCGAAACTGCGCTTAGACGCGGATTTGTAGTACGGATTTTTTAAACACGCGTTTAACGTCTGTTTAAATCTTTTGTAGTAAGGCAGTTGAAGTTTATTAGCTTTTTTTTAAATGTACCGTACTGTGAATGATATCAAAATCACATAGTTACGTAACCTGATGCTACAGCATCATTTAGAATCAGTAAGAACCTCAATTCCTCGCCAACTTACAGCAGAGGATGCTATTGTTTATTATTTTCTTAAAATTCTATGAAATTAATCAACTATTATCTATTATAATCTTAGATTTCGGTAAAAATAGCGTCACGTTTTTTTTTATCTAAATACTATTAATACTTATTGATATTTGAGGATAGTAAATAACAATAAAAAAATATTTTACTAAGCAAATATAGTAAACATGGTTTAAGAAAATTGCTAACTGTAAAACGTTAATACGAGTCGTTAGTGCATAGAATGCTAGCACAAGAAATAATCAATAGTGCAGGGTCGGATTCGAATCTCGTGGCGCCTCGTTGGCGCTGCACACTTGTGGCTGGTGTTGCGCCCTGCCCTCCCTCACCCGCTCTCACCTCGGGCCCTATACACCCCTCGCACTAGAAAATTGGGTTAAACAGCACGCGGCTGAATACCGCACCGGAAGAGGGGATTTCGGGGTCCGCGGAACTGCGCTTCCACAATGAATGCGGGACAGAGATGTGACTGAGTATTGATTGTCTTCAACATCGAGACGCAGTTTCCTGCGGCGCAGTTATGCACACGCCCCTAACAATCTTGTTATTTTATAAAACGATCAAATGATTTTGGTTTCGCTGACCTTGATTAAAAATACTTTTATAATACGCTTTATTATTCAATTTTACAGTTCTTAATGTAATCTACACTTTCACGATTTCTGTTAATCGAGAATACATAATTGTAAGGACTTTGGTTTTAACTTCTCAGGAATAGATGATGTACGAATAAAAACTAATTTCCTACTTTATAGCTTCAGAAGCTGTATAATTTCACTGGATTTATTTAAAATATTTCCCAGTATTGCATAGGAAGTCTTCGCATGTATATTCACCAAACCTTATGCCTTTTTTTGAGTTAAATTATTTGAAAAAAATTTGAATTGACTATGTGAATAATTTTGAAGTTTTCAAGTTTAACCAACTTCAATTAATATTATTTTTATTCCATAAGATTATGCCTTAGAATGGTTAGTGTTCTCATATAAATTACATGCAATGCGAGTAATAATTCAAGCTATACTTTAAAAATATGTCAACATTTCAACTTCCAGGGAACAACTTAACAATTTAATTTTGTTATTTCCATCTATAACATTTTTTTCAATATCGTTGTGAATGTAATCTATCGTTTATTAATTGTGCGTATAGGTCGGAGTATATGCGACGTGGACATATATTATGCATCGACGTAAGTAAATATTGTTGCCAGCTCGCTAACTTTCCATTCGCCTGGTGCTAGGTGTGCTAAATATAGACACGACAATAAGTACTACGTGGTAAATCATTTGAAGTCTTAGGCATAAACTAAATGATAAAGGACTTGCAAATTGCAATGCACGACGACTACGATGTTTGGTCTTTGATTTTTTTTTCTTTATCGCAATATTTTTTAAATATACAATTTATTCTTTATCATGAAATTTTAATCATTCATACCCTGCAGTAGGTGCGTCCTTCTTAAATACCTAAATAGATTTAAACGGCCGGAAATGCATTCTTATATAGGTACACTGTGTCGTTACCCATACGCAAATTCAGCTGCCTATTCATTTTAAATTTTTAATATAATTATAATTTAAATAAAAATGGACTCAGAATTACTGAGTCCATTTTTATTTAAAGATCAAAGGGCAGTAAGTGACTACGGAAAACGTTTTAAATTTTATCATGTTGTTTAATTTGGTAGGGATAAATTATTCATAACAAAATGAAGCTAGTTACCATTAATGTTTTTTTTTTTATATATATTAAAATCATTTACTGTTTTCCTACAAATATATTCATATATATTTTAGTCACAAATGTAATTATTTTTTAAACTAACTTGTTACTACGTTGGCTATTTTATTTATTGTATTAGCTACGTCTTAGAAAAAAGCAGGGTGTAAACAGAAATTAAAAATATTTAAAAACCCATTACAATCTTACTATGAATTATTATGACATGAAGAATCCGTTAACCGGAACAAATAAACAAAACGGGAGGTAGTTTTGCTAAAAATAATAAAGATGGGGCGGGATTAGTACTGCATAGTTGGTAATTTGTTTGTGGATCGACCGTTTCTAACGCGTTTGTTATCTGATATTTACGTCAGTTAACCTTGCCAGAAAATGAGACGTCGATATTCTAACTCGTATCGACATCACGTGATACATTATTATTCTTATCGTTAATTTGATTCAGTCGAAATGCGTTGCATTCGCTTAAATATTGCTCAGTTGTTAGTTCAGCAAGGAGGTGGGTTGCTTTGAATCGAAGAGGCGGGGGCAGGAGGCACCGGAGGGAGTGCAGAGCGGCAACGTTACGATGATAATACTAATATGCCCGTTTGATATGTTTTCACCGTTTGATACGCTATGTCTAAATATTCACTAGATTTTTTTCCTGATTATTTCGATTTCGTTTATACTCGTATGTATCATTTCGATATTCCGCTCTAAAGATAACTTATCACATAGTTTACGATAACGAATTGAATAAAATCTATTTTATATTTGAAAATACACGTATATTATTGGACATTGTTTACAATGTTATGCAACGTTACTTTATATAACGATTCATAAAATTTGACTTTCCATATTTGCAAACATAGCATCGAAGTGTCAGTGAGCTAACAATTTAAATCAAAATAAGAATTGTAATGTTATTTAAATGAAATAGATAACAATAAAAGGTATTTACTAAAAATCTTATTTAAAAATTGAAACTATTTACACAAATTATACACGATAACTAGATGTTCATTTGTTCATTATTTATTATAATGAAATCAAATCTTTTTATATAACGCACGTGAACAAGCTATTCCAAATTAAAATATTATCATATTATCTGAATGTATAAAAATCGATGTGTGTATGTGTGTGTAGCGAATTAGATGAAAATTTTTAGGCAATCAGATTAGCCCAGCAGGTTGATCTTGTAAAGTTTTAGTATTGAACAAATCCACAGTATTTTTTTTAATTTGCAAGGATAAGTTGCTAGATTAGAAACTCAACCTTTGCCGTTCTAATTAACGTGCATTATATTTATCTGGTAATTAGAATTGCATGGATCGCAATATTAATTTTTACATTGAGAAATGTCCATATATAAAAAACCTTTATAACAAGTCACATTAGCTCGCCTTGGAAACGTCACTACACATTATTGCAAAATATAACAAATATTTTTCACAACCTGATACAACATTTAAAATAAGTTATCTCATTGATTAGCTAGGCATTTGTTAAATCTTTGAAGTTACTCAATCTTATATAAATATATAAAACAAAGTCGGGCTTCTCACAACAATCATTGATTTGTTGGATTTGTCTCAAAAACATCGGAAAATTCAAAATCATTTTCTATGAAATGGCTGAAAAGTTAACACAACCTATATTGATTCTGAGGCTGCACGAAGTTAGCCGGGTCAGCTAGTAGTATATAATAAGCACTTTTTCTTCTACATCAAGTATATATGTATTTTCAGTTAAAATTTCATTCATAAAATCTGGTAAATTATTTTTAAACACAGATATTGTGCTTTAAAATACCATTAATGTTTGTTTTTAAGATGCATATCGTAGGTTGACATCGCAAGTTGTAGCAGTTAATGTAAAAGCAATTAATATTATTAATAGGTCTCATGACTACCTCGTAACGAGTGTTCTACAAATTAAATTAAATTTAACACGGCTTTATATAATGGCTATCAAATACGTTATCTTTAGTCTTTCCTATGGTAATGTCGAAGAACAATAGAACAAAGACACTGATTGAATGTAGCTCAAGCATTTCCTAACATTCCTCTGATTTAGCAACACAATATATTTAGACGTACTATTTTAATCTAAAATGAATATATAATATAATTTAGATTTTTGTTTTAGTAAGTACCATCTCTATCAAAACAAAATTCCAGAAACCGTTATTCTTTGCTTGTAAAAAGTAAAATCACTTAACATTAAAAAAATCCGCTGTACGGGGTCTACCTGGTTTTGTTGAATCGCATTTTTTTTTCTAGGCAGGTGAAGAATTTCCATTGTAGTTTTAATAATAATACAAATTGTACATTTATCGTTAAATAAATATTTATATTTTAAGTACATTCTATGTTATTGTAGTGAATACATTTTATATCGCAGTTATTATAATCTCTTCATATTCTAGATGCAATAAAAAGTTACATAATTAGTCATAAAAATATTTAAATACTTTATATTGATTTAATCGCGTCAAAATAACTGATAGTTACATTATAACCGAAGATTATTTATCTCTATAATCATTTATAGTGTTTGCTGCGTTTAAAGTTTATCGCGCGTGGAGCTTGGTCGCATACGGCGTACCTATGTACACTTAGGTACATACTACGTACCTACCTTCATATCTGTGTTTATGTTGGTACATCGCGGCACAGACGCCTACGTAACACGTCCAGTAAGCAGTTTGTTGTGGGGCACGAGCGCCGATATCACGTACTCGTTCGCCGCAGGTCGGTGGCACTCCGCCCGCCACCCGCCGTTGCCACCGCACCTCGTTGCGGGAATAATCGGTCAAGTCGATTTCATTCCGACTGATTTTATACATTTTCATTACATAGTCCTAGTGATCAAATATTTGTTGAACATTACTACTCCCTACCGTGGTAAATCTATATCTAGTTATCCTTTCAGTATCGAACAAAATCTGCACTGTAGTGTTTACTTTCAGCAACTATTTAAAAATTTCGCGATCTCCTAGAATGCAATTATAGGCTGTTGACCTGCCGCTCTAAATTCTTTTACGATCTATACCTTGTACGAGAAACTTGTAAAGTACATTTACATTATAAATATTTCAATTAATGTCCATATCAGTGTTATGTTTTATTGGATTAACAATGCTTCTGGCCTTGTATCCTTGTAAAATGGCGCCTCGCCCGTCGTTATTATTATTACATTCGAAGCGAACTTCGTGACGATCTCCATTCTCCAGCCCCCCGCTCCGACGCTCCCCGCGGATGCGTATCCGATTGTCGCGAGCCGACGACTGGCGTTTACGACTTGTCAAACAAGTTAGGTTATTCAGACTATTGAAGCGAAAATTCAAGAAAATTATCAAAAATGAACTTCTTAAGACGTAAATAATTTGTGAGTAGTGTTAATTGTGGTTATAAACGCTCGAACGTACGATGAAAACAGAAATAAACTGGGCGAGTCATATGTAAAGACGCCATCTTTCTTTACAGATGTCAGCTGGGTCACAAATTCAGATGGCACCACAAACTACTGTCAACACGGGGCAGCCACTACATAATCAGGACTCCAATATGAGCACAGGTAAAGTGTGTACAAGTGGTAGAAGTGCAGTTTAACCTTGTGATGTGATCAGTGAAGTTAGTGTTTGCCACTACACGCTCACAAGTTTTCTGGAGGCTAATCTTATTTACGAACTTTGAGGACTAAAACTTCTATGGATCACTGGCATCGAAGGAAGGATTGTGACGTCAACTTTTTGTGTATAATGCCGGATAGGAACTGTGAAAGTGTAATTTTTTCTTCTGTGATCCGAAACTATTGCGTGACACAATGCATGACTATAAAAGTGGAACTAACGTGAACCACATCGGTCTGCTCAGCTCTTTGTCGAAAAGTGAGTTAATGTTTATTTCCCTGAACACTGAGCTTGTGTCCAGTAGATTTTCTTATTTTTATAATTTATAATATGTAGGCAAATTTATGTTTTGATTTGTTATAAAATGACAAAATGTTATACATGTATAATAGCACCCCTTGTATACAGTAACATTCTGTATCATACATAAAATTTATGCTCGACCTTCCAGGGTCTTCGCATAGTGACAAAGAAGTGGATGCTTTGACTCCTGAAAAATCTGCTGCAATGCGAGGTTCAAACGCAGGCCCTGGTAGTGCCCTTGTACCACCCAGTGGTGCCACACCTACTATAGCTATGCCGGAAAGAAAGAGAAAGCGAAAAGGTAAAATATTTGTATATTATATCAATTACCCATATAAACTCTCCTAGAAAAATTTTCAAAATCAATATTAATAAATTTAGAAAGAAGTCTGATCAAAAATTTATCATAGATATGATTTCTTTTAATTTTATAGCAAGAATTATATGTTTTCTCAGGTGAAGAAGGCGTAGGTGGTGGTGGAGGAGGTGGTGGTAAACAGAGGCATAATTCATCAGATAAAAATATTCGAGAATATTTTTCTAAGCACCCCTCATCCAGTCCTGTTCGGCACGCTGGAGCTAAGTCACCTTCACCGCAGGGCGCTAATTATCCTATGGTAACTAAAAAATTATTATATGCTAAAAATTGGATATGGTTTAGTAATTACAATTTAAATTAATGCTCCTAATCTAATCATCATAATAATACAGAAATTTAATTATATTTTATACTCTCATTTGTATTAGCTTCATTTTAAAACTTGAAATATTTTAGTAGAGAGCTGATGAAGGGATTTATTCTCAATAACCAACAATTTTATGTCTTAAAAACTGTCATACATACATACATATGCTTATACCTTACTATTTAAATATATTATGAATTATCAAAGCATGTTGTATTTTATATATCAAAATACTTCATATGGAGTGCAGTCACTAGTTCAGTAAAATGTTGATTTCTCAGGAAAACATTCTTGTCACGATAACAAATTATAATATGCATAATTTTAATAATTTTATTGCAATTTTTAAGTTAATTTACAGATTCATGAAAGAAATTTATTTTGCAGTACCCACCGTCACCTTCATCATTACTGCCTTCGGGAGCTGACTTTTTACGTTCCGCCTCGCAACAGCGACCTCATACTTCTGTAAAACAGGTATTATTATTATAAAATATTTAATTTTATTTTAGATTTATGTTCTTAATTTAGTTTATTGTTTGTTGTCTGATGCAGATTCAAACAGAACTGACATGTCAGAGGATACAAGAGTTAGAAACTCAAGCTTCATCTGACTTAGAAGTAAGAAACAATAGAATAGAAGAATTAACAAGAAGCAATGAAGAATTAAAACATCAAGTTCAAGCGCAGAGCAAAGTACATACTGTTCTATATATACATAATTATTTAAAATGATTTTAGGAGATTTTAAATTATTTGATTTTAAAATTGCAGGTTATAGATCAACATAAGTCACATATAAATAAATGTATAGAAGTGGTAAAGAAATTGTTAAATGAAAAAAGCACTATTGAAAAAAAGGAAGCCCGACAGAGGTGTATGCAAAATAGGTTAAGGCTTGGTCAGTTTGTTACACAGCGTGTCGGCGCTACTTTCCAAGAGAACTGGACTGATGGATATGCATTTCAAGAACTCACCAGGTAAATTAACTAATATATAAAAGAATTTGAGGTGTCATGTTTAGAAAGAAGTTACTATTGCTGTTTTTTTTTTTTTAATAAAAAATAGCTGACAAACTAACAGGTAGGCAGAGATGATGTTAAGTGATGATCATGGAAATTTTCAGCAACAGAGAATCCATAAATGTGTTGTCATCTTAAAAAGAATAAGAGATGTAAGGGAACAGAAGTAAGGAAAGGAATGGGGGAGGGTTTTAGGTTAGGTTAGCTCTCTTATTCACTTTACAAAATGCAGTTATATTAGCTACTACAGGCCAATCATCTGTGTTTGTATTGCCCCGGTCAAGCCAGCCCTTTTACAAATTGTGGTCAGTAGGCTTCAGCTAGACTCTACCTTAGGCCTTAATAAAACGAAGAAAATTCTGTTTCCATAGTTGAGTTTAAGTAATATCTTTATCATAAGTAACTTATAAATAATCCTGTAGAGAATTTTTACAATCTGTATGTTTTTTAATATTGAGTAGGGATAGATGTTTAATAATCCCAGCATCATGGGATCTCAGTAAGATAGATTTTAGAGTATTTTCAAATGGATTACTTTTTATTAGTATCATCATTACTAAACAGTAAATCTACAACTATTAGAAATGAGAAAATTTGTGATGATGGATGAATGTATATTTGTTTCAAATTAATTCAAAAACTTCTAAACAGATTAAATCTTTAATATTAAATTATAATGTATTAATTTTATAATAAATTAATACAGCTTTATACATGAGAATAACACATTTGCTAAAAATTATAAAAATATTGTGGATTAATAAGTGGCTGTGCTTATATTTATTGTAATAATAAATAAATCGTTTAATATCTTTATAGGCGGCAGGAAGAAATAACAGCAGAGAAGGAGGAGATAGACAGGCAGAAGAAGCTGCTGTCTAAGAAGCGGCCGTCAAATAACGAGGGTGGTGGCGGGCGGGGCAAGCGCACGTCCAGCGTATCCGCGCCCGCCACGCCGCAGCCGCAGCCGCTGCACAACGGCACGGACGCGCCCACCTTCCTCAAGCCCGATCCGCTGCCCAGCATGACGTGGCAGGAGTACTACGAGGCTGACGAGATACTGAAGGTCAGTGTCGTGCATGATATTGTTGATTTACATGACATTAAATGCAGTACTTGTGTGAGTTGTTTCGTTACAATTATCGTGTCGTTAAATTGATAGGATTGTTGAGGTTTTGACGCTGTTTAAAAGAGACTTAATAGAGGCAGAGTTTTGAATTAGTCTAGAATACTAACTATTGACAAGAAGAAATTAGTGATAATAATTTAATAATTAGAATGATAATGTTGACTCTTATCATGGTAGTATAGATTTGTAGATTAAAGTTTAAGAGTTTAAATTATATGTATATTTTTAGTGTTAATTTTTTTGGCTTGTTTGGATACTTCCTTATATACTATTATCACCAAGTTAAATTCACAATTTTTTACTAACCTCCTATGACCTTAGCAATTATTTTTAAAAATTCTTTTTACAAATAAATTTAAAATAATGATTATTATTTGTAGTTGAGGCAAAGTGCCTTAAAAAAAGAAGATACGGATTTGCAGCTAGAAATGGAAAAGTTAGAAAGGGAAAGAAATCTACACATTCGAGAACTAAAACGAATACATAATGAAGATCAGAGTCGCTTCTCACAACATCCTGTGCTCTCTGATAGGTAAGATGAACACTTCAATTCTTGAAAATCAAAATGTTTACCTTTATGGCTTATTTAAACCAGGTTTTATAAAGATTCTTAGATGACCTTCAACTAATTAATATGAATGCATTACTGATATCAGTGCTCATACATAATATTTTACTTTAAAATAATAATTCTAAATAATATGATGTTTTTACATTAAGCTTATGCTATGCGCACTTATGATTTTTACAATTTAATTTAAATAATACATTTGCATTGGTGTTTAGACACTGGATATCTGATTATGTTACATATGGTATCTAATTGTGTTCATTTTACCAAAATTAATTATGCCATTTAAGCTTGAAAGTAGGGCATACATATATACAAACAAATTTACGTTTTTTGGTTGTTTACATTCATATTCATAACCCTATTTTTAAAATGTCTTATAATTGACATATTTCTTTAAATATTTGGTGAAATCTTCTGTTATATTTTTACATCTATTTGAATATTGCACGTATTTATTAATAATATTTTACTACAATATGGAACCTTATAAATTTCAGATATTTGTTACTAATGCTGTTAGGCAAGGGTGGATTTAGTGAAGTGCATAAAGCATTTGATTTGAGGGAGCAGCGCTACACCGCCTGCAAGGTTCATCAGCTCAACAAAGACTGGAAGGAGGACAAAAAGGCCAACTACATCAAGTGAGTCTGTATACCGGCACTGTTTAAGCAATATAAATGTCTTTAGTTTCAATGGGCATTTTGTTGCAATACAAACGGCTTTTTATCATTATTTAATTCTTTAAGTTATTAAAGTTTTATTTAAATATTGCAATGCTTCTTATGTGAGTTATTTTGTAACTTAAATAACAAATTTGTTTAAATATTTTCTAACTTCTTTGAAAAATATTTAAATCTGTTTCATTTATTTCAGACACGCACTTCGGGAGTACAATATACATAAGGCGCTAGACCACCCTCGAATTGTTAAACTTTATGATGTGTTTGAAATAGATGGAAATTCGTTTTGTACAGTTCTCGAATACTGCAATGGACATGATCTCGATTTTTATCTCAAACAGGTAATATATAAATTGTTTGTAATGGAATTATGTTAAGATTTTAAATGCTATTTATCTTTATATTTGTGACCCACACTGGCTTCGCCCGGGTTACATATAAATTTAAAATTCCTAATTTACCCTCAGGGAAGGGAATATTTTGAAAAACATGATGAACATGTGCATTTCTAACCAGAAGTACGTACATTAAATTTTGTGTTTCTAACTTTGAAATTAACGGATATTCATAAAACCATTCTTCCCTAATTTACCACATAGAAGTGAAATTTCCAAAATCACTTTCTTGGTGGATGGTTTTAAAATTTCAAATCTATATCATTAGCGGTGTACGCTCTGCATTGATGTATAGATATATATTTTCTGTCTGTTTGAATGTCTCTGAACTCTTGGTAAATAAATGGATTGATTGCTTTTGAATTTTTTTGTTGAGCAGGACATTGTCTGTAGAGTTTGCTTGTATTCCTATATGTTTTGATAAAAGTGTGATTTTATATTAATCATTTCTGTATATTTCAGCATAAGACTATACCAGAGCGTGAGGCGCGATCGATCGTGATGCAAGTGGTGTCAGCGCTCAAGTACCTGAACGAGATCAAGCCACCAGTGATCCATTACGACCTGAAGCCGGGCAATATCCTGCTAACGGAAGGTAATGTGTGCGGCGAGATCAAGATCACGGACTTCGGCCTCTCCAAGGTGATGGATGAGGAGAACTACAACCCTGACCATGGCATGGATCTCACCAGCCAAGGCGCAGGCACTTATTGGTGAGTGGAGTTTGTCTTAATGATTATTGATAGTTATTGAATTACATCATTATGGTAATAAATTTTATGATAACACTGCAAAAAGTCTGGAGTACAACTGTGTTAGAATGAAATGGAATTGCTATTTAAAATTTTTGATAAAAATATAGAAAGATTCAAAATTGTATGTAGTTGATTTGTAAATAATTTTAATGTATTACTAACTTAAGAATTTTTCTATTTTCAAGGTATTTGCCACCAGAGTGCTTTGTAGTTGGCAAGAACCCACCAAAGATCAGTAGTAAGGTGGACGTTTGGAGTGTAGGCGTTATCTTCTATCAGTGTCTGTATGGCAAGAAGCCCTTTGGTCACAATCAGAGTCAGGCGACAATACTAGAAGAGAACACTATATTGAAGGCAACTGAAGTTCAGTTTGCCAACAAACCTACAGTCAGCAATGAGGCTAAGGTGAGTGTTTAAAAGAATTCAAATAGACAAATGTCACCTTAGTCTACCCGTGACCACGAACGCTGCAAAGTGCTCGAAACGTCGGGATGATAAAAATAATATACGCGATTTAAATCCGTTTAAAATAGTTTTATTTCAATGAGTGTTTAAAAGATTTCTACCTTCATTGAAGATAACATAATTGAAAAATAATTTTTAATTTAATTTTGGAACTACATAATGATAAATGATATTTCATTTTATTTTGTGTTATACAAGTATTTATTATTATTCTCATGAAATGTAGAAATTTAATTTAATTGTTTACCCTGTTCGGCACATAAATTATCAATGCTGTTAGATAGGTGATTATTGATAACTCATGGTTAATATTGATATCACGCATATTAAGAGCAACGTTATTGACAGAATCAATATTTCAGCAATTAACTGATGATACTGTCGATACTACTGTACATAATCAGTAACATATTGAAGCTTAGCAGCACCCTTATTTACAAGAATTATTATTGTTATGTTTGTATGTATGTATGAACATATGTTTGTTGCGGTATCATGAAAAAACTACTGCACAGATTTTGATGAAACTTTGCAGTGCTTATACATAAGAATACAACAGACTACAATTTATAGAATTCTTGTTTTTAAGCAGACGAAGTTGCAAATGGTCGTGGCACTAATATGTGTATAATATGAGTACTCTTATAATATATAATATGTATAATGTTGCGTATTGCAGAGCTTCATCCGCGCGTGCTTGGCGTACCGCAAGGAGGAGCGCATCGACGTGTTCGGGCTGGCGCGGCACGAGTACCTGCAGCCGCCCATGCCGAAGCCGCGCGGCGCGGCGGGCGCGGGCGCGGGCGCGGCGGCGGGCGTGGGCGGCGCGGGCGCGGCGCCGGCCGCCTTCAGCGCGGGGCTGTTCGCGGCGGGCTCGTCGTCCTAGCCGCGCCGCGCGCGCCCGCGCCGCCCGCGCCCGCCGCGCCCCTGACGCCGAGGCGCGCCCGCCCCGCCCGCGCCGCGCCCGCCGCGCGCGTTCAATGACTATATCATTTACGGATTAAATTGTTTAAGATTATGCTTACTGTTGACTGTATTTATTGAGCAGGTGATAAAATGTGATTCTCCATTTAAGAATGGTTTTATCCTTTTGTCACTAGAGAAGAATCCTTGGGACTATCCCTAGCATATTATATAAGTTATCCCTATTAAAAAAGTTAAAAATACGAGTGCGGTGTTTATTTATATTGTTCCTCCTTGTGAATGTATTCAGTGCATTAGTGCGAATGTTGTGATGACTTCGTTATATATCTCTATAATCGAGGAAGAGAAATTATTTTAGAATTATTCTTCATAATGCAACTGTCATGTTGAATTAAAACACTTTATAATGAAAGTAATCGCGGTTTTACTTATACTTTAGTTTCTTGATGAAAAATAATTTGCTATTTAAATGTAGTTTCATTTCATATTATTAACAAAATTCATTTAAAAAAGAAACATTATTCATTAAAAAAGAATGTATTGCTTCTTTAGTGAACATTGATGGCTAAAACAAGTAAATAGAGAAAAGTAATCAAAGGCGCCTCGGGACCGATATTCGTAAAAACTATAATTACATCATTAGTTTTTTGGAAAATATCTTTCGTAGCCAGGAACCGTACCCTTTGTTGAAAAAAAATCCAGCCACTATTATTTCAACACTTAATAGTGTCAGTAATAAGTTTTAAACTCAAGTAATACCGTAAATTAAGGGAAAACTTTGATTTTCAATAAACTCAAAATATTTTCATTTACGATATTGTAACCGTATTTTTGACTCCTTTTCGTAGTTTTTTTAATAGCTCGCTATGGACTCCATATCTGTTGGAATCGCGAACCTATCGAAGATATTACATAATGTTGATGCGTTTTAAGATTTTAGGTGTTATCTTGGAATTAGAATAGGAAGTAGCTTAAAGTATGAAATAAAGTACGGATTGCTATTCGGTATTAAGTAAAACACAGAAAGCTAGCTAAATTATAATTGATTTATCAGCTACAGGGAAAATACCAAGTCAATATTTTTCTAATAATTTATGTTTTCTAATGCAGAAATACCTTACAAGAATTTTTAACAAGCCGTTAGACCAAAGTTAGACCACAAATAAATGCAATTAAACCGTAAATGATTAATGATTGGAATTTACTCTTGTATAGTCTAAATTAATTGCAGTGCTCTTAATTACATAGAATAAACATACTCCTAGAAATTAAACATAAATGGAAATAACCTAAATATTTTGAATCCACTTTATTTTTGTGAATATGTATATTTAAGGATTTCTATTCAATTAGATCGAAATGGCAAAGAAAAACTAGATTAAATACTAAATGTTTGGTTTACGATTCTTAGCTAATTTTTATAATATTGATTGAATTCGTCATCTGGCCAAAGTCAAAGCAAGGAACAAAAAACATTGATCTTGTATTTTTTGACCATATCGGTATTTTATAATTATTTTAATGGATTATAGTAATCGTACGTCAAGCGATCTTTTCGCTTGTATCCATTAGCAATTATCCAGTCGAGCATCACTCAGCAGAAATACGTCATCATACTACACGACCAACATAATTTCTTTAAAAACATCTTTAAATATAATTTCTGCTTTGAATTATGAAATAGAATAACTTTCTAAACAGTATTCTACAGTCCCTAATTTCATTTGTTGGATTAAACCGTCTACTCGCAATTACGGGCGCTACAATATATATTCTATCCTTTATACATCCCTGTTACCGCAAGTATTGAAATCGTGATTTAATTCATAGTTGACTGAGTTAACTTGAGCTATAATAAACTCACGATTGTACTTGTCTCCCAATATAACAATAAATTCGACGTCACTTCTACACCACGTTTTGGGATCTAAAAGAGTAAAAATGATGCAGGTGATCGTTGCAATTACAGTACATTGCTTGCCACGTAATTCTGGCCTAAATCTTTTAATTCTTTGATGAATCAACCTTGCAAATTTGCTACATTTTCATCACAGTTTGTCATAGACAAATAATGTTGAAAATGTAGTTTAATTACATTTGCTTTAAATAATAGGTCTGGTTAAATATTTACAGACGTCCCGGTAATTTCTTTTATTGCAGGAAGGTCTATTATATTACGAATATCTAGGTAATGCGCATTAATAACCAACAACCATTGCAGTGCTTGATTCTATTTTTTTATTTCAATCTAAAATTCTCTTGACATTGCAAGTTTATAAGATTTTATGTAACTATAATTAGACTAGTTTGTTGAGGATGAACCGGAAGTTGCTTAGTCAATTTAATGATATCCTTGGGGAAGAAAACAACTTGCCCCTGACACAAGTCTTTACTAAACCGATTTCGTACACACATCATTTGTATAAATGGTACAAAACTTAACAAAAATCTTTTTTCAATTTCTGTTAAATTTGCTATTTTATCAGAAATTTCTGAAACCTATATTTTGTTCCAGAATACTTGCGCAGAAATTTAGCACTTTCTAAAGGTGTTAATAGCGAGTGCACATTATATTACCTAAATCTAGCAAATTATCTAGAGTATCAATTTCTAGACTTGAACGCTGTCGAGGATATTTTATTGCGCATTTTATTGCGTATGTTGCACGCTACATCCAAAAATAGGTACATTTATAACTGATAAAAACTGTACAGCACTCATAAATCTTGGGCTTTTCACCGATCCGGATAACTCTCTCAGTTTTAATAATATTTAAACCAAGGGAAGATCTTGGTCAAGAGGGTCATGACTTCCTCCTGGGCTGGGTCCAAGACCTAGGTAGAGCACTAATTATAATTGTTAAACATGATGATGATTACCATGATTTTTATATTTTTTTGTCACAATATAGGTTTTATGTAAGTACCTTTAATATTTGATTAATTTAATATGATTTGTAAGATTGAAGAACGTTTAACCGGAGTGGCACTTCTCCACATACCCATCGAAGTAGAAGAAGTGATTATATTTTCCCTGTATCGATTATTATCAAACTTAAACTATTACTTCTTGTGACTTCCACAACTAGGTGACCCCTGGCGGCGAAGCTGGATCCGCCCTTGATTTAAACTGACTGGTGTCTACTAACTGAGCTAAAAACAACCGATGGTTGCGCTGCTCAATTGTCTCTTTGATAGCCGTTCATATGGCGATAAGATGGTCACGTTTTTCTGTTGTCTAATTAGACAGCCGCTCGTAACTAAGGCTGCTCTTCTGTCCCGTTCGACAGACGATTATGAATAGGCGAAAGACGATGATTGCAAGTTTTTCTGTCTCTTTTATTAGATGCTTATGGATAAGCGATATACGGTGTTCGAGCTGCCCAGCTATCTCACTTGGTAGCCGCTCATGAAGGAGTGATAAGTGACGGTCACGTTCTTCTTTTGTCACGTTAGACAATCGCCCATAAATAAGCAATAGACGATGGAAACGCTGCTCTTATGTCCCGTTCGACAGGCGCTTCTGAATAAGCGATAAACGATGATTAGGTACGCTGTTCTGTTGTTTTAGTAAATAGATGCTCGTGAAGACGCAATATGCGATATTCGCGTTGTTTTATAGTTTCTTTTGATTATTGCTACGTATATAATTTGTCATGGTAGAAAGCCTTTCTTTACGGACGTCTGAAGATTCTGTCAGACGTTGTGCTTTGTTTCTGACACTTTCTCATATAAGATGTATGTAAGGAATGTCTCTCTATGACGTACTCTATCTACCTTATGTATTTTATTTACATCACTAAAAAGTAAAACAAAAAAATATTTAATAAACGCCATAAAAATAATCAAATATATAGAACCGATATCCAATCCAATCATAAAAGCTAATTTTTTCATACAATTTCAAAATACGAAATTAACTAAATACAACAAATATACAATATCTGAAATTTTAATCACCTTTTGAAGTCAAAGTGAAAGTACCCATACCATACTTTCAAACAAAAAATAATTAACCAAATCAGTCAAACCATACAAATGTACATAATTCCTAATGAACTGAGAACCATTTTTGTCAAATCTGTTATGATATCTATATATATTTTTTAAATATCATAAAATCGTTTCAATAAATATGCTTGTTATATTAGTGAAATATTTATACTATAAAATTATAATATAGCTGCGTCTCGCTGTTTCACTCACTTTTATGGTTACTGCTTAGCTCCTGTAAGTCGTAGCATGACGTAATATATGTAGCTTATAACCTTCTTCAATAAACAGGCTACCCACGGCAAAAAGGATTTTTCAAATCATATAAACAAACTGAAAAAAAAATTCTTTATAATATTAGTATTGATTATTAGACAGCTACAGTCTAACTATAAAAATAAATATTTAAATCTAGATAGAGCTCATCAGAGTAGATTTATTTGAATTAAGAGAGTTTCAGGACGAATTAATTAGTGAGAATGTTCATGAGATGAGGTGAGTTACTCTGAATGCTTTTATGAGCTGAAGCACCTGTTTCCACATTTTTTATACGTCGAAAGCAAAAGCTCATACAACAACCAACACGCAGTACGGTTCTCTTATGAAAAGAAGAGTACAACTTATTATGTACCTTATAAGCTAGTAAATTTGAGTGGCTAAACTAGATGGTGGGTATAGAACATTTTATTGAAGAAAGTTTAGATTTTAATCCCAAGTATATATTAAGTTTATGTACATGAACACAAGAAATCCGACGAGTAGTTTTTGTGAAATTTGTATACGGTCAACTCAACATGACTAGTACATAGAAGCCAAAACGCGTTTTAGACTTCTACATAACAATATTTTTTGTAAGTATATAAACGCGGTTTATAGTCGAAATATTGTATTTATGTATCTACTTCCTATAAAATATATTCACTGTTCATTCAACGCGGTCATTGGAAGAAGTACTTTGATACTCCTTTTTTATATTCGAACCAAGCTATAAAGGATTAAAAGCCTGCAATTTTGCATTGAAAAACTTTCATGTATTTTCATTTCCATGCGTGGCTGCGGTGAAGCGGTTGTTTTAAACTCGCATTCAATGGTTTTCCGAGCTTTGGAACAATGCACTCAACACTGGACCTATAATTGTTAAGGAGGTATTATCAACCTTTTATGAGATTGTTTTGCGTCTACCTAACGAAGCTGGCTTTTTTATATATTTATTTTTGTTTAATTATTAATAAAAAAAAACATAAATGATATAGACGAAAGTTAATATAAATAATTGAAGTAATAAAATTTTAGCGTCTGAATGTCAAAGATCTTTTTGATCATTTTGCAAGTAATTGATTATAACAATTTCTATTAATTATCGAAGGATTTACCGATTGTTAAATGTTTGAGTCTCTGAACTATATAATGTAGTTTATTATTCTTTAATACGTATACAAGCACAAGCGGACCAGAGTAATTATTATAATAAATATTCCAGTGAGACGAAGAGGACGTACTGACAATATTCCATATTCCATTAATCTAATCGACACTTTTCTTTTCATTTATGAGATATTCCTAACAAAATATAATAACAAAATGTATAACACAATTAAATAATAATTCTAAAAAAAAATAGGGCAAATGTTATGTATTAAAAGTCTTTTCAATTAACGTACTATTTACAGTATGTAGTAGGATTCCCTTAGTTTACAGTTTCACACCATGGAAACAGGGTTACATTGTTCTTTCTTAGCATGAATAGTCCTTGTGGGAAGCTGGTCTAGAGTTGGTTTCGAATCATTGTGCGCAGAATGTACTCCGTGGCGGAATAAAATGTACGTAACATTTGTGGCTCGGTCCTGAAGTGTAGGGTTATTGTGTGAGAGTTTTCGTTCCGTGGTTGAAAAATGAGAAAAAATATATTGTCCAATTTTTTACGTAGTAAAATAAAGTATACAAATGTATTTAAAAAAAAATCCTTCGAGCCGGATTTGAACCAGCGACCTATGGATAACAATTTTTATGCGTCTACAGTCCACCGCTCTACCAACTGAGCTATCGAAGGTACATGTTGATTTTTGAAATTTCGGTGGATATAATTATTATTTGTTGTTCAATACAGTTTATAATGCAATATTAAAATAATTACCTTTATTAAGTGTTACTTTCTCTTTTGATATTAAAAAAATATTAGGCAACGTAATTATTTATGATCAGTTTTACATCCGAAAGACTGGTCATTGTACGAATTTCTTTCACATCACGAGTAATAATACTTTCTTTGCATAAAAACTGTTTACAAAATAAGTTGAAATAATTGAAATAAATTGAAATAGGTTATTTGACATTATCAATAAGCATACGTGCAGCATAAGTTACAATATGGTTTGTAGATTACAACTTACGGGCGCTAAAATGTATTTTAAATAAATAATAAAGTGTAGGGCAACTTAAAAATTAAACATTATTACTGTGATTGTCTCGGAAAATTACTTGAGACTGAAGCTCATTAAAATGCAACCAGATTTTCTGAGTTGTACCGTTGCACAAGATTCTTGTATAAACCATACATACTTGTGGCATTACAAACAACAACCAATATTTTCTAGATATATTAATTAGTATAACGTTAAAAAGTCATTAAAAGTAAATATTACTAACTAAATATATTTTGTTGGTAGATTCTATATAAAAATTAAACGAAAGAAAGGTAATGACCTTAAATACATGAAATGATTGCTTCTGAAATTGAATTTGTTTGTTCGGCAAATTAAATAAACTCGATACGGATGAAGGCAAATTTTTCAGTAACAAGTCTTCTTGTGATCGGAAGGCGTTTATTAGGAAATGAAGCCGAGATGATTTGACGTAGAGAAGCGAAATCTTATGTTTAAATATAAACAAAGTTAGGGTTATATACGTACCTACACATCTTTATTTTATTCAATTGTAAATGCATGTATATTTTAAAATATTACATTTTTCTTATAGTAGGAATGACAATACGTGTATAAATAATAAATACCTAATAATCGTAAATATTTTTTTTATTTAAACGCGCTATGTTCAGTAACAAGTTCGATTTATATAATTAATTTTATATTAGATAGTTATTTTAGTAAGGAAGTATAAAATATTACTACAATCACGGTACACTTTTACAGAGAATCGAAAATGAAAAATAATTGAAAATGCAAAGGACTTGTACCCAGAGCGATTAAATAAATAAAAAAAAATGGTCTAAGCATTATCTAGCCATTTCCTTAAATATTGTAATTGACACTACTTCTTTTTCTGAATAATAATTCAAAAGGAAGCTACGTCGTATAGGAAGGACGTTGTTTATTGAATCTGAAAATAACGGGCAGACGAACAGGCGGTTCATTTGATGTAAAGTGAACACTGCTGCCCTGGAAATACGCAGCACCAGATAACCGTTACTTAAAAAGATAAGGGATAAGGGAAAATTAGGACGTAAAGGAAGTGATAGGATCTTAGTCATAATGTAATATAGCATATAGCCTTCCTCAACAAATAAACTATCTAACACAAAAATATTTTTTCAATTCGAACCTGCAGTTCAAACAAACAAACAAACTCTTCAGCTTTATAATATTAGCATAGTTAAATAGAAGCCTGAACATAAAAATAATTTTTCCATAACCAGAGATTAAAGATTGTTATCATAGTTCATAGAGATATCACGACTGACCATAAAGTGGTCGTAAATAAATTATTTCAGACAAAAATTTGCTATATAAATATATTTATGTATTAGAATTAAAATTTCCTGTAGTGTAATTTACTTTTAACCCGTTTTTATTACACGTGATTGCATAACATTGTCTGTACATTATATTTTTGTTATAAGCGCGTGTTCAGCCCTGGATGCTCGGTGGAGGGGATAATTCGCAGGGATCGAAGGCTTTGATGTTCAACGGCCTTGCGGCACCCGGCGGACCGTGAGCCGTCGCTGCCGCCTGCACCCCACGAACTTGACCTTTATTTGCCATTATGATGTAAGACTGAACTAATTTTGCGTAGTTTTAAGTTTCGTTAAATTTATGAGACCTTAATTGGTGATGGATTCTCATATTATGTTTGACAATTCAATGTCCTGTATAATTTCACAATGTTTTATTATATCAGAACTTAAAAAACATTATACTGTTAATTTTTTATAACGGTAAAAATCATAATAATAAAATATTACGATGACAGAATACAGCAATAGCAAAGAAAAATAGTGATAGATACTTGCATTTGACATGGTAAAACTATTTAACTCAAAATTTTAAATAATTTTAGTTTTGGAACAGTTTTAGAAAATCATAAATAAAAAAATCATCAACACTATACTAATAAAGAACTCAAATTCCGCTTCCAATTCTCTACCCATGATAGTAATCCGCGTAAAGTTTAGTTTATTAACAGGTAAATTATTTCCTGACTCAAGTTTTCTTTAGAGTATTTACTAATATATCAACTATCCATCGAACAGATACGAGTGACTGCATAAATATATAATCGCCAATAAATTCCTATCGAACCCTCTATATTCAAGTATGCTTTCGTGTACTGTATTGATCCTGGGATTGTCATCGCTTATTCCAACCATGTTTGTTCTATTTGCGCAGTGCTGCCGGCCACGGTAAACTAATTTCTTTAATATATACATAGAACCCTGTGTATACTGCCTACTGGTGGATAAATGTATACTAATTTTCGGAGCAAAACTGTTTAAAATAAATATTAGACGACAACGTCACACGTGACTGACCATAATAAAATATAAATATATTTTTTATGAAATAGCATTTTTACTTAATTTTAGCCGTATCATTATGATAAATGAAACAAACAGAATTTAAATTAGATTTACCTGACAATCTTTTTTCACTACCACGTCAACGTCTTATTAATTGTAATAAATAAACTAAACTAAATATTGATTTAGCCCTTCTTTCGCTTCGTTTTACTAAAAAGACAGAGATACCGAGTTCCATGTCTGTTCTTATGAAAATATAAAGGCTGTTCGGCACATGGATTTCAGGAAAATAGATGAACCCATTTGGAAGTTATTAAAGTAACTTTTTTTTCAAAGTCATTGTTTTTGATTATTATTTTTTGTAATAATTAAATATTTTCCAGATTTTTCTATTTATACCACTATAACTTCTTTTACAAGTGCTTGATAGATCAAATTGATTTTATTTTGACTGTACAAAATGGTTGATATCGATAAACGAAAATAGTAAAATAAGACTCTGAAAATAAGCAAACACTGATTTATGAGCACATATAGTTACAAACTGGAAGTAACAAAATTTACAGTTTAACTATGCAGAGCATCTACGAATTACGTAATGTTTGTACCGATAAAGATGTTCAAAAACTTTCACAGGCTGCTTTAATTAATGTTTTTAACGCATATCATACGTGTAATGAAGTTTTCATTTATTTGATTTAGTGTTAATATACATTTATTGAAAGTTAACATAATTTAATGCAATAATTCTATTAAAAATAAAAAGAAAAGGAAATTAAAAATAACTATATTAAACCTAAGTAACTATCGATGTCACAGTGAGGCAAGGTGCCCAAAACACTGGCAGCATTACCTCTTTGTATGGCCAGACTGATATGCTGGCCAAGGTAGCCGCCAGCCCTTCGGTCACCTGTGGTTTCGACGAGGCGGGAAGACAGCTCTTTGAAAAACTTTTTCGCTTCCTCGCCCCAGGACCCCACGGTTTCAACGGCAAACGGCACAAATATGAAACTCCTTTCAATGTTTTCGTATTTGCGCCGCTTGACATTTTCAGCATTGGATGCCGCTGCTCCCACCGTTAAGGAAGTCCCTCGTATATGTGATGCAGCCAATGTATCAACACAGGTAGCATCCCATACAAGCGACTTTTTTTTTTAGTTGACTTTTTTAAAAGTCGGGGTAGAACTGTAATTGAAGAAAACGAGACAAAAATAATAATAAAAAACGCGAGGCGCGACGACTTTGTAGCGTCTGTACACTAAAAGTATTCAAGACACATAAAATAATGTTATCCATATTTACAGATTTTTTTTCTAGTTTCATTTATTACATAACTATGTTTATCGCAAAATGAAAACGAATGAAGATATTGCCAAAAACTGTTTTTAAATGTTATTTATGAGCGCATCAAAATCTACAAAATCATCAATTTTCAAAACTCTTGGAAAACTTTCCAAGTGAAACTACTTAATGACTGTACTATAAACCAATTGTAAAATAGGCCCACATTAATCACGGCGTCGGCCGCACCGGCTCTAAGTAAATAATAATATATTTATACGAAAATGCTCTTAAGTGATTTAAGGTTCTTTAATAATTAAATTTGGTGGCTAGCTGCCTCACACAGTAGATAAAATGTCTATGTAATCAAGGATAGAAGCTATCTCTATTCTGAATTCCATTTAAATCCGTTGAATGAAATTTAGAATAGAAAGTCAAGAAGAAACGCTACGGCATAATGAAGTAACAAACATACAAACTATAATATCTAACGAAGATTAATTTTAATTTTGAAAATGTTAATTTCAGATAAAATATGATTTGAAGTCAATACTAAGTATCAAGTTAATCAGAAGTTATTTCTCCTCAATCGTAATGATGAATTTAGCCTTGTAGCCGATTAGATTCCAGCTTTAGGGCGTGCAAAGCTTGGCCTTGAAAACTGATAGATGGCGTGTTTTCCAACGTGAGCACCCCCATTACCTATCGACCTTATACAAAATCAATGTTATTACAGATAACATTGATTTTATGTAATTTTCTAATGCCCCTTAATGTTACATTGAGGTTATGATATTTATTATATGGACATTATTAATAATTATTTTTAGACTTTGCAACATTAGTTGTGTATGTTATATATTATTATTTATATTATTATTCATAAAAAACTACTACCCAATCCTTTTGAAACTGTTTTCAGGCAACGCAGTGCGCGTTATACTTTTTCCGCTAGTTTAATTCACTATAAAAATGTATCGATAATTTTATTTTAATTATTTTGGTTAATATTTTATGACGTATGGTAATCCTATTACTAGTGTTTCTATTACAAATATAAAATTTTGTTAGGATTGATGGATGTATGGGTAGATGGATTTTTGTTCTTCTCTCTCAAAAAACGACTGGTCAGATTTTGGTAAAACTATGTTGTGTATATGTGTAATATGTAGAGCCTATCAGAAGCAAGCTATTCAAGCTATTCTTTATTACTAAACTAATACATATTTTTACAATTTTAACTAAATAATTTAATACATTTGTAATATATTTCAAACCATGAAATATTTAAAACACCTCGCTGGTAAAATACAATACTAGCACATCCAGACTAACACACTAAACTCAATAGAACTAATTTGCATAGAAACCGTAGCCTAAATTAAATTTTAGTATTGTTACTATTGTTAGTTGTTATCGTTGATGCAATATATTAAGCTTTTTAAAATAGAACGCCTTTTATATGTTCTGTAATATAAATAATAAATATAAAAAAAAAAGTTTTAAAAATAAACTTTTATTTAAATGCGCTAAAAAGAATAAAATAACTTTTCATTTAAAAGTTTTTCTATCAACTTATAACGTCACTACAAAATTTTCATGACATAAAATCTTAAAAAGACGCGAGATTTAAACACTCGTATTTATTTTGTTTATTTTTTTTTAATTAAAATCTATCAGATCAAGTTATTTTATTTACTTGTTTATCACACAGATAAATCTCGCTTAAATTTCAAGCTTAAATAAATACTTCTTCCGGCTAGGTGACAAAAAAAAAAAACGTTAAGAGAGCTGAGAAAAAGGAATGAAAAATTTTATTGGGCATAGAAATGAGTAAAGAATATAATAAACAGCTGCGACACATTTTCTCAAAATTCGTTTTGAGCAATGCAGAAAGAGGGTATTCAAATACTTTCAGGTTCTTGGAATTACATTTGTGCAACGAATATTAGGCGACTCAGACGACGAATGACTGAGACGGTAATGCAGGACCACTTTGCTGTCGTTTTCCCGAAGGATAGTTTTTAGAATTTATGTACATATCCAACGCTCATTCATATGAAGACATCCGGACCCAATGTAACAATACGTAATTTGTAGTGGTTGCCATCAATTACATAATTTTCTACACATTTATTCCAAGTGTAAAACAAAGTCGCTTCCCGCCGTCTGTACGAGATCTTTTAAACTACGCTATGAATAATGCGGTTTTCACCAATAAACAAGGTAATTCATGCGGAAAATTTATATATATATAATAAATGTAGTACAGTAGAGAAAAGTCGAGAATTTCAAAGATTTGTAATTCGATGTCGTATGTATATAACTCCATTGCACCCGTGCGACGCCGGGACTAGTCTCTAGTTTAATGTAATAGAGAAATTATTGTATAAAGGAATAAATATACATATTCACCAAAAACATTCTGCGAAAGATGTATATTTTCTTCTTAGTTGCAAAATTTTATATATTAATAATTTATGTTAATGAGCAGAGAGCTTAATTTCTAAGAGCTTCTGTCGTCGATCGCACAATATTGTTTGAAACAATCGTACCTTTTACAAATTTCATTGTCTTTTCTAAGGTTTGGATTACACTTAATGGATTCGCGATACGCTCCAGCTCTTTGTGACATATCGCCATTGTTCGCGAGTTGCTTGTACTCGTACAGCTGCATTGTTCGCCCTCTTAGGAGAAAGGTGAGACCTTTATTGAATGCAATTTTCTGTCAACAAATAGTACTGGTAATATAAGTTCCTTAAGACAAATTGTAATTCATTTAAATGTGTTCGTTTTTTATATTACAAATAGAAATTAGGAAGTACTTGTCATCTACGATATAAGCAAATAAGCTGGCTCGCGAATGGTCATGAAACCAGATTATACAGATTATTTCAATTTCAATGAGAATCGTTGAATAATGAAACGGAACAAAGGAATAATTTTCCTATACTGGCAGTGAATTTTAAATATTCCATATGAATTTCTATTAAGGATAACAAAGTGTGGGACAACGTTAAAAGGTCAGTGGAATATTAATACGCTTTTATTAGTACGACTACTTTAGTGCTGTCCCTTACGTTACCCTTATTTAAGTATCAATATTATATATTTATTAATTTTTATTTTTATTCTCATTTCAAAATCTCTTCAAATGAGCAACGAATGCATTGTGAATGACCGAAAATGAAGGGACGAAAGCTTTCGATTTTTGAACCTGATACACATTTAACTCATTTGCACTCAATAAAAATAATTTACAAACTAATCTGTTCCTAAATTATATATCTTGAGTTAAATTTAATTGATTTAAATATCGATGTAGTCTAAATTCTAATATTGGATATGCAGCGAAGAGGGAGGGCGTGGGTACAATGTTACAGGTTTACCGCTCACGGGTTCGCAACGGATAAGTGGAAACGCGTAGCCTATATTTGCAATTCCGATATCAGAGTTTCCTGCAAAACTAGCGACCTGGAATTAATAATATTCCACCGTTTTCGAACGTTATAACAAAGAACGTGGTATTTTGAAAATAGATTTGAGCAATTTTATTTAGATAATCCTGTTGATTTTCCTTGGTTATTATTTTTATATTAAAAAAAAAATGATATAAAATTGTTAAAAAATATAATTGTTATTTCATGTACGTCATGCTTTCTATAACATATCATATAACCTTTGATGTATATTAACATTCGTGTTTGTGCAGAGTCAATGTCAAAATATTATCTGTGATGCTGTAGGCATCTGTCGGTGACCAGGGACCCTGTCACCGTAATATGTGATTGGAATAAATCATTCAAGGCGACTGACAAGACAAGAGGCCTTCATTTTACCTTATCGACCATTCGTTCCTGTTTCCTTTGTAAGAAATATAGGAAAATATTATAAAACAAAGTAAGACATAATTCACGATTTTTGAGTCCCTATTAATTTTTTCTTGTTATAATTAATTAAATTAATCAAAGTTCTTTTGTTTTATGGATAAATAATGATAAGTTTTAGATGTTTATGTTATACCTACTGTTATTATAATAAACGGGTTCTGAGTTCAGTTCGGCTACAATTGTTTCGATAGTAATGATGGTAATCGGCATGCAGGGCCGGTGCCGGCGCGGACGGATATAGCGGGGCATGATTCGATAGCATCGCGTCACCCGAGGTTACTAATTTTCTGTGTTTATGCTTCTTTGTGTGTTAAATAAATACAAACAACACCAGATGTGTAACGTCACGTACTACAGAGATAACTGTAGATTTTAGTGGCGTTACGTGTCAAATCACTAGTTTTTATATTGATACTTAAAGTATTCTACAAAGATTTTTTATATTCCTATTGAGTTTACGTACCTTAAAGTTATTTACAAAGTATGTAAATTAATCTTAAGTTTTTTTTCTTTATATAAAAATTTGAATAGAATATGTAAAAATCTTTTCGCGTAGCAAAATAACATTTTATTAATTAAAGTTGACAATTGGGATTTGGCAATAAAATAGTGTGTTCCTTTAAACATGAAAAAAATTTCAAATAAAAATACTATTCGTTTGTGCTTAACAGCTTTAACTCTAATTTGATATAAAAATAATAACATTCAGTATATAATTTATATATTTTTTTACTTTTTTTAATGAAATAAATATGACCCTGTATTTATCAAAGTGCCCACAAAAAGGAATTTGGATGTGAATGGCGCTAAAAGTAATTATGAGCATGTTAGTGGGGTTAAAGTATCTAAATATATACAAAATTAGATATTTTTCATTTATCACAAAAAATTATAGCCAAAAATAGGAAGAATATTTTTGAGAGCTATTATTTTTGGAGTACGTACTCTCTAATAGTACTGGATCATTTTAATTACTCGAAAACGTATAGTTTTCATTTATTTTAATTTTTTTACATGTACATTTTTCGGTTTTTGATTATTTACGCTAGAAGTTTTGGGTCATAATAACCTCTATTTTTTTCCAAATCGATAATCCTACACATGGTATATTCTTAAATACACATAAACATTATAGGGTTTTCACAAATTTTCAATATCACTAAAAATATACGCGTCCGCGAAATTTCGGGACAACCCCGGATTTCCCAGTGATTGGGCAACCCTACTTTAATATGACATAGCTCTCCTTAATTCTACATGCCATAGTTAAAACGCTCTGAAAAAAGAACAGCGCGATTTGATTGACACGGAATAAGCCGCGTTAAACTATGAAACTACACGCGTTACTATAACTAATGTTTCTGGATCATCATAATATGGAGCACACAGCTACATATTATGACGATTCTTTATGTTACGTCGCGGAAAAAAATCGCAATGCTCTTATACTTTTGGTCTGAGATATAAAATAATTTCGCGGAAAATTTCTGTAACTATATACTATGACGGAGTGCGATGCGGATTTATTACACGGTAACTGTTGTTATATACCAACTTACAAACGTTTTCCTTCCGTAATGAAATATGACGAAATTTTTTTTCACAACTAGGAATCTCTGAGTTAAACTGCGAACAGACAGACGAACATGACAAAACAATAAGGTTTCCTAGTACACTACGGAACCCTAAAAAGGGCATCAATAAATAATCAATCATCATAAATATCAACTTAGGAGTATAAATTTCGTGTTTTTGAACCTTTTATTAAATTACGAATTTATTTTTCTCAGACTTTTGAGCGTCACGGGTCTGAGCCGTTGCTTACTTTGGTGATTGGTTAAATTGGCCCCGTATCAATGTCGTTTTTATTTTAAATATTTTCGGTTTTTATATAAATGAGGTCATAGACCGTAA
The DNA here is from genome assembly GCA_037950945.1 of Hypolimnas misippus. Taxonomy (NCBI): domain Eukaryota; kingdom Metazoa; phylum Arthropoda; class Insecta; order Lepidoptera; family Nymphalidae; genus Hypolimnas; species Hypolimnas misippus. The sequence continues at coordinate 9,227,381 of JBBEEQ010000024.1, forward strand.
ATATTTCACTCTTAATCGAAACTTTTGTTCAAGAAGCGAATCCGAGATTTTAATTCACTTCGTTACTACACTCGGTTAGCAGAGGTCTTGAACTTTCTTGCGACAAATTCCTCAAGATGTTTTCCTTCATTCTTCATGAGATGAATTGTAAACAGAAAATAATTTATAAAGTCATTGCTTAACTGATCGCACTTGAACCCGTTACCTTCGGGTTCGGTTTAAATCCCCGTGTTCTGATTAGTTATTGGCTCTTCTTGGCTATTCATTGATATTAAACGTATATCAATATATGGGCACAGTTTCTTTTTTTCGTGTATAATGTATTAGTACCTGGATGACCGAGCTTTGGTCGGTATTTTTGGTGTCTTAGGTAATTAGATTAAGTAGGAGATAAAAAATTATAGTAGCAGTTTTATTGCCTCATAACCCTCTGTATATTATTTTCATGAATCATATACAAATATACATATACATAAGAATAGCTCATAAAGGTTTAGATAAATAGATTTATTATTACTTCCAAAGATATATTTTTGTTTGTGTCATATTTTTGTCATATATCAACGATAGGGTGATGCGTATAAATGATATTCAAACGTAATTAGGCACAATATTATAATATGGCTATAAATTATATTCTTTACACAATGACGAGGGCATCGTCCGTGCAGCACTGACGTCGGTGGCGGCTATTTGCGTCGCATTTGACTGGTAACTGTCAAACTGGAGATTAGCGAGCGAAGCATGGGTTCCCGTTTGATTTACATTATTGCTGGATGCAAATTGCTAAACACTTGAATTTTCGCATCAATTGTATGCATTCATTGACCCTGATCCACCAAATTGCAAGCATTAATATGTATTATATTTAGTTAGGAGGGTACGATTTGTTAGATATATATGAGATAACTCTAATAACAGCTTTCGATCATTTGTTGAATATGTATTTGTAGGTATTGAATGAAGTCAAAGTGAATCATCATCATGGACAATAAACATGCGGGTAGTGCGGGTAAAGCTGTCAATACATTTTTATTATTATTATTCGAGCAGTCAAACTTTACTGTTATAATAAAATTATTGTTATGTGTGAATTTGGTCAATAATCAAAGAATTAAAATAAATTAATAAAAGTGTTATTCATTTTTTTAAAGGAATTTACTTAAAACAGGTAAGAGTATGCAAATTTGCGCATGATGATCCATTAAAATGTATATAAAGAACTTTGTTTTAAACATCATAATTATTATCCTAATTTGTTAGCAAATTAATCTGCAATAGCAAATTACGTATCTACTGTATAATTTTCGTCTCAGTATATTTTTTCAAATTTCATAATTCTATGGAATGAGAAGATAGAAAGAACACACCATTCGTTGCGAACCTTGTGGCTGTAATTTATACGAATATAATAAAGACAGCTCGTTTAGTATGAGCATAGTAGAACAAATAAACCTATTTTAAAAATTTTATAACAATTTAAAATGTTCATTACTCTAGATGGTTATAGGCTATGACGAAATCGCTAGCAAAAGCTGTAAATAAATAAATATTGTTCACATTTGAAAGGGTTTTTAGTTTTTACTTTGATAAAGTTTATCTATCCTCAATCGAAATTTGTCAGGGGTCTAGCGCCCTAAAACCAAAATTTGGGAACCATCTCAGGTCAAGCCTTTCCTCCACCCCCACACTTCCTCTCCAAAACCAAAATCCTGCTTATTCGCCACTGATAGATGCGTAATTTTTTTAAATATATATTTGTCTTCATTGTATAATTACGAAATAGTTAATACTCATTCCTAAATATAACACATTATTTCAATTTCCATAACTGTTTTTAGATTACAATTAAAAATATTTCAGTAATAAAATAAAACCTATTTGCCTGAATAAAAAGCCCTCGCTCTTATAAGGTTAACTTGCTATCTAATCAGAATGTTTATCTTTCATTTCATTAAATATGATCGAGTACCTTATCAATTACAAGCTTATTACAATATAAACGTTATGTTAACAAGGTAATATTTCAACGATTATTTATTATCTAGGGTAGTTTTTTCGGAACAATGATGAGTGCCGTATGTACTCTCACTCGTTCATTCATTTTCAATGTCCAGTATTATACTACCATTAAGAATAGGCGCCTGCAGTGTATGTGCCCGCCCTCTTCGCGTCGCAACTCTCCCCGGACCGCGTATATTCCGCCACTACTGGTACCCGAGGTAACCCGACCGACGCAAACGGCGCGCGCCCGCCAGTCATCGAGCGGCGGCCTTCTAAGATGCTACTATGAAGCTATGAGAGACATTTTTAAATTCATGTGACATGCGCTCTTATATTTATCATTAATTTTGAATAAAAACAAACGTTCTTATTGGATTTCAGTGAACGAATTAAGTGAAAGTGTTGTGAGATTATTACTCATCTTATTCTTGAAAGTTCTTTATTCCGATTTCGATTTACGCTTGTGCTGTGTTTATGTTGGGAGCGCGGCGCCCGTTCCGTCCGGCGTGTTGGAGGGACGTCGCCCTCGAAGACTTCTTATAGAGGTAAGGCGCTATGATATGATTATTTTAACTTTTGATATATAAGGAAACAGTTTAATAACATACGTCATGATAATTTAGGCGCCTGGCTTGTAGCTATTGGAGCCGGTTTCTTCCCTAAACAAAGATTGTTTTAAAAAATCCGGTTACGAAACAGCTCCAATTGTTTAGGTTAATGATTGAGTTGATTTCTTTATCTAGTGGATAAAATTTGATGGTTGGATTGGAAAAAAGGTTTTTTTTTGCAGATGTTATGTTAGTTCTACCTTCAAATACTTATATATTATGTTATTGTAATAATACGAATTTGGCAAAAACTGTTATAAAGGTTACTTTCTTTTTATTTCTTTGATGTTAAAGAGAAATGATGGAAATTACTCCTGCTTTATAAATAAAATATTACATTTTAAAAGATAAACATTAGTAATTATAACGCAGAAGTTCAGGTATTATTAACCTATTTGTAATTTTAGGCCAGTGTGCAAAAATTGTCGCAAGAAATACAATTACATATTTTGTAATACTTACATAATCACCATTCGAATTACAATACTAAAACGTAAGATTTGCACATGTGCATGTGCATGTCTTACGTTTATATGTGTTTTAAATTACCTTGCTATTTTATATATATTACTTTAAGTAATGCCACATTTGACTTGTAATTCGAAATATTCCGAATCAATTTTTCAATTTAATAAAATTCATAAAGATAAGCTGTGAAAGAATATTTAAATCGAAATAAATTAATTATTAAAAAGCTTAGAAGTGTCAATTAAATCTAGATGATCAAGTCATGTTGTTTACTTGCCAAGACTTGTCATTTAATATTAGGCCAGACGCCAGACAACGATTCACGGATCCTACTGGACTAAGTAAATAAGGTAAATGAACGGCCTCAATAATGTAATTATATAATAATGAAGTACGGATTGTTATTGCGGTATTACTAGCGAGGAATTAGCTTAGTTATGCTCTGATAGCCTATAAGCCTTACTGTTGTTATATCCCTGTGTAGGTCGCTGGTATCAGTTATTTAGCAAACACTTTACCCACTATTGTGTTCTGACACACTTAGGGTGTGTTCCGAAATATAACCCGGCATTATGGCATGTATCCCTAGTACGAGTTTTTAAAAACTTTCAATAATGAAATTTTCCTTCGGTATCCTTTCATACATTGACAAATGCCTCCAGCGAAATTCTCACTGCAGGCGCAAATAATGAATGTATCAAAATTAGTCCAAGGATATCGACCGAAAATTAAGTTATCGAAAACTATTACAATTCGTATTAGGGTACAGACCTAACGACGTCTTGAATTGACAACTATAGTCGTCTAACAACGACGTCTAATGGTGACACACGAATACAACTTGGTATCGAGTCAAGGTGTCATTAAAACTGACATGACACCTGTTTGCTAGATTATATTTCGAAACACACCCTACAATACACCAACAACAGAATAGTCGTTTAACACAGTTGCTATTATATTTAAAAACTGTCAAAATATTTTGTATTTTGATACGGATGTTCGATACTTACCGTTCAGTTTAAAATAATACTTTAGCATTGGCAATGTAAAGTATTACTACTGTCTTTAACCAAGCTAACAATTTGATTGGCCTATTCGCTTATTATCTTTCTAGTATTATAAACGCAAAAGTGCGTAGGTGGATGGATATTAGTTGCTCTTTTTTGACGCTAAAGTTACCGAACGGATTTTGATAAATCTTAACAGCAATATAGCATCAGAATAAGAGATAGATTAGAATTTATGGAGTTAATTCGCTAAATTATAAGGATAAGTATCAAGTCAGTCAGAATCCTGCCCACACGAAGATGAAGTTGCGAGTACTATTAGTCAAGCATATGCCAACTGAAAATACATATAATAATCTAACCATTCACTTGCAATGTCGATTGTCCAGTTCAAATTATCATAAATTAAATGCACTTATTAGTAACTTATTTATCAATACTAAACTATGTTCAACTATCAGTAGAATTATAAGTGAGAACCGTAACGCACGAGCGGTGAAGTCATTGGCCAAAGATGATGTCAGTGATTCTGATCGCGCCGTCTTATCTAACTGGCTGCGGAACAAAACACTGCCGCTTAATATTACTTGCCGTTTTGTCTGTTACTTATGAGTTATATTTTACTGTTGTACAGATTATAAAAGTAGATTAAATAAAATTCAATGAAACATTTTGTTTTTTTTTCGTAGTTCATAATTCACTTCACAAAGCTACGATTGAAATAATTTAGGAATTTCTACTAACATCAATTGTTACAAATTCTTTATTGAAACGCATTTGGTTGTATATTGTAATTAACGTGCCTTTTGTTACATTTATGATACATTCGTGTAATTTTGGTATAAATTAACGCTATAGAACGCGACGTAGGTATATTTTAATATTTAATAATTTTGGTTACTAATTTAAAAATATCATTTCATAAATTATTAGTTAGGTTAAACATTTAACGAACTATAACTTACAATAAAACCAAATACTAAGGACGTCTAAGGACGTACATGCGCTAGTAATTATTCATTGTTAAAATTCTCACAACATAAACTCGTTCGATTGATAAGAAAATACTACAAATATAATTGAGGAAAACATTTCTTCACTCCGTCCTACAAAATACAATATAGGCATTACATAGAGTATCGTAAACTATGTAGTGAATATATATTTATAGTGGTGTTATATTGAACAAAAAGAATTATGTAGTCAAATATGTATTTTTTTTAATTTTGTCTTCATAGATTTTCTTTCTAATAGTGTGTGTGTTTATAGACGATGTCGGAGCATCCTTGAACACAATACATATGGACCGAGTGTAAGATTTCGAATAATTATTCGTTATGATCATATTTGTGTCGCTATATATTTTTCTATACTAATGTATAAAACACAGGTAAAATTTGTTTGTTTCTTTTTGTTCGGGCACGGAAAGCACTCTGCCACTCTGGTGGAAGAAATTATCCTTACACAAATTCATCTATGGGCCTCTTTCTCCCCTGCCCCCCGCGGTCGTCTCCTGCAGATCAGGTCAGTGAGAGCGTCCACTTTTCGTTCTCTTTCCGCAGTCTCAGTCAGACCATTGTCGACCAGCATCCCGCACTGCCAAGCATAACACAAATCAAACTTGGCAGCGTGAAATCTCCACCTACTACCTCCATTAGGGCATGGCGCTAGAATTCCCAAGCGGCACACTTCTTCTAGGCGTAACGTGCCGAGTCGACGGGCGCGTTACACTCTTGACAGATAGGGGATACCTCCCTCCTTCGTCGTCTGATGCAGGTACTTATCGAAACATCCATGCCTGGTAAGCACATGCGTCTTTTTGAAGGTGAGCATCAGGTGCCACGTATTGAGCCAACGATCGAATAGAGCCCGAATCGCCTATATTATCGGCAGGTCAACCGCTGAAGACCCCGAAGTCCTCCTTGCACCTTTCGATAAGGGTCGTCCACGACACCGTACGTTATTCTTGTATTTCACTGTTATTACTCTCTGAGGTCTCCTCAGGAGAATCTTGTTCTAAGCGGTGAAAAGTCTATCCTTATAGGAGCACTGTATAGCGCTATGGTGCACTTAATACCGGCGTATAGAGGCCGGCAAGATGAGCCGGTATATGCCACATTTTAACACACATGCAACGCCAGCATTGGCGGGCGGGCTGGGGAAAATGCGGCACAAAACTCTATCGTCCGTCCAGGGTTACGCCCAGGTATTTCATTTGGGCCCACCACCACGACGACGATACGCGTCCCTCGGAGGCGGGGGAGGGGGGACCACGACGTGGGCCATGAAATAGAAAGGATAGGTGTAAAAGCAATAATAAGAAACAATTTTTCTAAAACTTACCTTGTGTAATTCTGACTTAATAATACATTTTATTTAAAGATAAATCTAAAAAGTTGACTTTTTACATCTTAAAAGAATAAACGAAATACACAATAAATGCTTTAGGTATTATTATCTTGGTTAGTTTAATAACAATATTAATCAAATGAAGTCATGAGTTAAGCTCGTTATGTATATTAATTAAATTTTAAAAATATATTTCCATACAATGTTTTTCCTCAATTTATTAAAATGATATATATGATAATATTATACGTATTTAATATCGTATAAGATAATCGTAGTTAAGATTTAATAGTCGGTTCTGTTAATTGTTCTTTAAAAATCATAACGTCAAATATCAATTACTCATTATGTAGGTACTTAGTCCACTTTAATTGTAATTTCTTTCTGCTATTTATTTAATGTACTTTTTCACGGCTGAAAGAAATAAAAATAAGTGTTTGATAATCTAGACGATATTCAAATTCATTGCATTGATCGACAAAATCTATGCTTTGGATGAGTGAGTATGAGCAATCAATTTAAGGATATATTCAATCGGGTCATAAAATTAGTTTTATACACGCTCATAATCTTTATTCTTTAGTTGTACATGCATAACCTTTTTTTTGGATTTAAAGTGTGAATTCTAAATATGTATTATGATGTTGCCACTATCACACAAAACCGGTTACAATAGACGCGAACTTTCAATAATTTATAAACATTAAAGCTATTAGGTCAATGGCATCAGCCTACGATCCTTGGTGTTTATTCTAAAAATGTCCTGTGGCTGTAATAAAAAATTTCACGTTTCCTTTTTTTTTTTTTTGAACAGGGATCCTACCGGAAAGTATAGAAAAAAACATGCGAATTTTCCTTTACATTTGACTTTGACGTTAAAACTACTACTAGCGTAACCTTACACTCGGGACAGTGCTCAGCTGTGGCTTCCATTCAGAAAGACTTTGACATCAACTCATTAGTCTTCCCTCATTGAAGCACATAAAAGCACTGTATTGTATTATACATACAACATAACTCGATTTATAAAAAATTACCGTTTTTACTTTACAACTTGGATGAAAATGAGATGACTGTTAGAGATACTTATTTATAATTGTTTAGAAGAAACCAAAACTGGCGTGTATCGCATTGTGCGTTATATTAAAGTGGGTGAAGTAGAGTTGGCATCATGTGAATATTTGCGTATTCTTGAATTAAAATAAAATGCTGATAATAAAACTGTCAAAATCGAGACGTTTTTTAAATTTTAAAATGAAAAATGGAAATTTGTTTTTTTTTTTTCTTATATGTACCTTCATTAATTAATTTTTTAATCGACTTCAAAAAAAGGAACATGGAATTACTTCGAGACGATGATCGATTTAGTTAACTCTTTTTTGTTTTAAATGGTATGCTTTCAGAATTTTTTCATAGAATTTAATACATGGAATTAAGTATGTCATTTAAGTAAGCGAAATTACCTATAATGCCTTTGGTTTCTTTTTTTAAGTCTTGTATTTTATAACTTATTTACAAAATGGAGAAGGTTTTCAATTCGTCAAAAACTTTTTAAAGTATGTTTATCGATTTCTCGAAAACGGCTGGACCGATTTAGTTATTTCTTTTTCGTTTGAAAAAATATACTCTCCGATTAGTCCGATAGAATTTTCTTTAAAATCGGTTCAGTAATTTGGTTTTAAAATGAAAATAACTGGAATAAGTTTGTCTTTTAAGTAAGTAAATGAAATAACGTATTTTGCTTTGGAAATCCCCCAAAAGGGGGGCCTATTTTTAAGTTTTGTATTATAGTAAAATTTTATTTATAATAAATGTATTTTTATTAATAATAGTCAATACATAGTAAAGGAAATAATGCATCAATGTAACCATTATTAAGTTAAATGCATCTGCTTGAATGGCACTTAAGGTTTATCGCAAGCAAATTATACCATCTTGTATATCGTTTACTATCTCAAGTTGACCTCCACAAGTCGGTTACCTTGAAACGCCGAATGAACAATACAATTTTTGCTTCACTTGGTCTTGTATGGTTTCCCTAAACTTAGTATAGGTGCTTCTATTGGACAAGTTGGATAATGTTAGGCAACAATTTCTTTCAAATGATTAAAATACTTACTTAACCCATTTAGTGCCGCCGTACTCGTTTGAGTACAGTTAGTTTTTGTTACCTAGCTCTTACGTACGGATGATTCAATAAGCTTGTGACCGCTGTACTCATGCGAGTACACCTTTCAAAAACTCATAATAGGGAAACATTCCTTTTTATTTTGTATTTAAATAGGTCACCAATAATTAGAAAATAAAGGATTTGGCGCTTAATGGGTTAATGAACGAAAATTTTCGTATTATGGTATGGTTTTCTAATTTATGAAGAGTGAAAATGTTTGAAATAATTCTAAATTTATAATTATGTAATGACAAGCGACCTGCTTGCCAAAAAAAGTCTGTTGATCCGATCAAACTTCATCAAAACAGCTCCAATCGTTTTGGAGTCGATTTTCTATATAATGCATACATGTATAGATTATTTGTATGACATTTGAGTAAATAATAGTCCTCAGAGTCAATATAATGTTTGTTTAATTATTTATAATGGAATATTTATGTAAACATAGACTTTTGTTTACACGGTCCCCGGACAACATTAACTAAAGAAAATTTATTAAAAACTAGTTGCAACTGGCATACTTTACAATGTAATATATGGACGCCGATATGTAATACTGTGTCAAACCACACGGACTTCATTTTGAGAAAATGGCGTCAAAAGATGACAAATCTATTCTTAACAAATATGTTTGAAGAAGTATATATATATTTTAATAAAATGTATAATGCATTAAAAGCAGATTGATATATTTAATATATGAGGTACATAAAAAGTTTTTCAAATATTTAAGATTATTGCATAAATTGCAAAATATAGAACGCACTTGAAATTCAAACATTTAATTATGAAACTTTTTTCCGTACTTATTTAGTTTATATGACTTGCATTTTTTTCAATAATGTGAAAAAGGTGATACAGTATCAAAATACTTCAATATCTACGAATTTGACTTTTTGTGGGTTGACACATTATTGCTTATTAGCATCCATATATCTTTTGGGCTAGCAACACTCTTGGACATCTTCAGAACACTACTTCATCACAATTCAATAAATACTTTCAAAATGCATATCGAACTGACATATACACATTATTATTTTTTATATGAAAGATTAATATTTTTTAAAAGAGTTCAGAAATTAATAATAATAAGAAATTCGGTTCATATTCCTCATCTTCATTTAACTCTTGTAATGATATATCGTCATGTTCTATCTCTTAACATCAACAGCCCGTTGCTAGGCAACTTTCCAAGTCCCGTCTACAGTAGTCCCATTCAAAATATAAATATATACATGTACATATACATATATACACATGTATGAATGAGGAACGGCTTAGTAAATAAAGACGTTTCGCGTTCGAGATGTGCAATAAATAAAACAACTCACTGTCGTCATCAGTTTGAATTGACAATTTTAGTTTTATTGTGACCGGCATCAGTGAACTCACTAATTGAAAAAACTTATAAAGTAATTAAATAAGAATGACTACATTTCCGTTATTAAAAAAATATAGGAAATAAATTTCTTTAACCGTGCATAATTTCAAGTTGATCTCAATATTAAATGCTATTAAACATAAGGGCGGATAAGGATTTAGGTATGAATCCCTAAAAAGGACAAATTACGAAACTCGTGCAAAGCGAGACCAAAGCCGCGCACAAATTAATGAACTTTCATTTTTTAATACTCGTTATTCGTTGCAATTTAGTCCTTAAATTTAATCTTATGAAAATAAATATAATAATTCATTTAAAAAATAAAATTGATAAGTTGTTTTATTGTAGTTTTATTAATGTAGTGTAATAAATAAACCACAATTAAGTGAGTTTTATAAGTATTCCATTTTTAGGATTGCGTAACCAAACTCTGAAACCTTACAAGTTCGTCAAGTCTCACAAATTCATAAAACTTACTTAAGTATTATTATTAGAAACGTCGGTAACGTTGATATAGGTATTAAACGATAAACGAATACTGAAAAATACTTATCGATTTTTAGCACTTTATTGAAATTGAAAGGCTTCAGCACAAACAGTATAATTATATCCAGTATAGGTTGCGTCAAATGCTAGTTACCATAGCACGTAAAAGCAAAAATAAATTAAACTAACTTAAGAGTTGCTTCACCTGTTTATCCTATAGAACCTGTAATAAGTCTGATAGAATATGTCATTTGTTTCGCTCCTCACATCGTTCTGTTACCTCGAGTTGACAAGCATTGTGCAGCGGGCTACAACAGAAACTATAATTGCGAGTCTTAATATGTCCCATTACCTGCAAGTTGAAATTTTTAAAGACAAAAGAAGTCATGTATTAAGTTGAATTTTTCTTAAAACAAGGACGATGTAAGTTTTTTGTGATTTACTCGTTTTTCTTTCTAAATAAAAACGTAAAGGAGATTGCTAGAACTACGGCAGTATTTCATTGTTCAATATAATGTAATAAAAAAAAACCACCAATAACTAATATAAATTTAACTTAAGATTATTTTTTTACTTTTTAGTCCAGTTGGCGTTTCGTTCTTTAAAAAAAAATTACGCTCTCTTATTAAAACTCTGCGTTTCATAATTTCCTAATATACATATCTGTTTGTGTTTATGGATTTGGATAAAAATTTAAAACGAAGATGCGAAAAATAATTAATTACAGTACAGATACTTGGATAAGACCATGTCTGAATTTGTATATTTATAACATGGCACACAACACAGGTAATAACTAATAAACATCTGAGTACAAATTTTCAGCGTTTAGAGATAATTAGAACCCCTCGGTATGTTTACACATCTAAATAAGGAAGATACACTTAAAAAAGGACGAGGAACAATTTTAATTGAGAATATAAATATTAAATAAGTACTTTACTAAAATATTTAAAACATGTTTATAATAATAATATTATCTTACAAAATATGTACGTCATGTTATTAACACTTGTAAAAATACCACGGGTATAAGTTTCTCCGTAATCACCACATCAATCGTGGATCTTGACATCTCTTATTGATTAATTGATTCTTACCTTTATTTATAGAAATTGCCAAGAAAAATAATTCTGCTAGTTACATCGGCAATTCTGAACGGAAGTACGATACGTTTAGGCACTTTTATCACCCCTAATAGCTTTCGGATGCCTCACTAATTGTTGCGTTAACGAATCGCCTTATCTTATTAGAGCACTTTATAACAACACTGATAAATGTGCGAGGGAAACGACTACCGATTTATTTATCATACATGTATTAACTGTAGCGTGGTCATGTCAGTACGTGAAATTGATTTTTAAATTGCTTGTTTTTGCTTGTCCGATAGCTACTGAATATTTTAAATATTCATATTGGTACACTAGTTGTGCCTTACGATTTTATCCGCTTTTAATTTCATTACTTACCCCAAGGATGTTTATGGATTCATTTCTATGGCTCTTAGTTTTTGATGTTTTAAAGCCTGTAACCTTCTTTAGTTAAAAAAATACATACATACATACACATACATAGTCTCTGTTTCTATAATATATAGAATTTAGACATAGATTTACTGGATTTAAAAGGGATTTATTTAGGTTATCCTTTATTTTTGCCCACCATGTGCACCACAGTGTCGCGTCTGTTTTTATGCTTGTAATGTTTTTATAACATAAATATACCATTATACCATAAATTTATTTACATAAAAACATATGATTAAGGTTAATTATATAGGAATTTAATATAATTACAGCGACAGTTCGTATAAAAACAAATAAATTAAAAATAACACTAATATTATTTAAAATCGATTCGTTATTACTGTTATTAAAGTGTACGATTAACTTTACTTAATAATCAATATTTTATAAAGTAATATTAAAAGCAACATAGCAGATCGTGATAATTGTTTTAAATGTAAAAATAATATATATTTTAATATTACGGTTTACCTCGCCTTTTTACATATTTGGATATCACTGCGTCCTTGCCCCATTTCTTAAATAAAATTTAGATAAAATAATATGCATCGATTTCGTCGTCGACCATTCATGCTTGCGATATAAACATTAACATTTTCAATCAAGGCTTCGCATTGTTAAAACTTTATACGTTAACGTATTGTAAACTGTATTTTTTTTTTAATTTTGCTTAAAGGTTGAAATGCATCGTCAAAGTGTTGTTATAGTCCCGTGAATATTAATATTAGTAAGGTTTTTTTTAAGTTATTTTTGTATCTTTAAAGTATATATAGTGTACGATAACCGCAATTTGCATGGTACGAATTGTTTCATCAGATGTAGGACGCAATAAAGTTCAAGTTTAGCCGGTTTTTTTATGGCTAACGTTAGGTTTTTAAAGTCAAAATGTTAAGATGAGGTCTTTGTGTTTCCTCTGCATAACTTATGTTATTAATATTTTCACGAATCGTCGGTTAAAACTTGTTTCTTTTTTTATTTATATTTTATAATATTTTTTAGTTAGCAATTTTATTTTATACTAGCAGTTGCTCGCGGCTACGCCCGCGTATATTTTGGAATTTCAGCTAAATAAATTTACCAGCGAAATTGTGACCGTTTCAGGATTTATTACCCCCTAGCATCATTTTAAGGGATGATTTTGAAATTCTGGTATACATATATTTAATTATTCTCCCTAAGTAATGTTTGTGCTGAATTTAAGGATAATCGGTCAAAAAAATACATTTTCTCCATACAAACTTTACTACCCCTTTGCACCCCAGTGTGGAATAAATAGTACCCCGTTTTCTATTTTATATTTCATTACTATCACCCAGAAGTATGTGTATTAAGTTTTAAGTTAATACGACCACGTAATAAGATTTTGCATACAAACGTTTTTACCCCTTTTGGCCCTCTTAGGAGTGAATAATCGAAAAACCCTTTCTTAGTGGATGCCTAAAACCTAAAAGCCACCTACTGCTAAAATTTCAAGTTCGTAGCCCCAGCGGTTTAGGTTCTGCGTTGATAAATCAGTCAGGACAAGTGATTTTATATACATACTAGCATTTGCTCGCGGCTTCGCCCGTGAAAATTTTGGAATTTGATAGAAGCAAAAAAAACGGGTAAAACACCACCCTTGAAGGAATTTAATTACTAAACGCGTATGTACATATAATAAATATTTCATTTAAACAACTTTTTTTTCTAATATGTAAACTAAACTAAGCACCTCTGTGGGTTGGGGTTGATATTGATACAAAGATTTTGTGTTTTATATTTCATTATTAGCATAACGAAGAATGAGTGTTCAGTTTTAAGTAAATATGACCACAGGATAACATTTTGCATACAAACGTTTTTACCCCATTGTACCCGTTTTGGGGTGAAATATCGAAAAGCTCTTTTTTAATACATCCCTATGTCTTAATAGAAATACGCTGTAAAAGTTTTAGCTAAATAAATCTACCGGCGAAATTATTACCGTTCCAGGATTTAATACCCCCTAGCGTCACTATAAGAAATGATTTTGAAATTCTGGGATACATGTAATTAGTTATTCTCCCTAAGAAATGTTTGTGCTGAACTTAAGGATAATCAGCCCAAAAAATAAATTTTCTCCATACAAACTTTACAACCCCCTTGCACCCCAGTGTGGAATAATAGTACCCTGTTTTCTATTTAACATTTCATTACTATCACCCAGAAGTATGTGTATTAAGTTTTAAGTTAATACGACCACGTAATAAGATTTTGCATACAAACTTTTTTACCCCTTTTGACCCTCTTAGGGATGAATAATCGAAAAACCCTTTCTTAGTGGATGCCTACAATCTAAACTTTGTTATTTAAAACGCAAAATTTCTGTCATAGTTGAGTAATAATCAATTAAATTCTGTGTTTTGTATCACATTTTTTACTATAAAATAGAATTTTATTTTATGGATGAAAACTTATATCATCATTACAATTCTATTACTTATAAAATCTACAAATCTCTGGGGAAAAAATTAAACAACTAGATCTGTGAATTTTATTTTTATTTTATTAAATGTTTAGTAAAATCTATAGGCACGGTTTAAATAAACATCCAACAGGAACAGTAAATTTCGAAGTAAAGTTATGGGATATTTAATCCAGAGTACATTTTTATAATGTTTTTTGTATTCTTAGTGCTTGTTATTTCAAGGCACTAGTTATATTTGCATGCATTCCTCTGTTTCGTTAATTCGACTAACTTGTAGGCGTTCAATACCTCATACAATATTGCCCCCGGTAATCCGACAAACGTTTTGTAATGCGATGTCGGATTGTCGAATTATAGAGAACTGTCAAAAACCCCTTGTAGTCCGGATCTTTTTTAAAGAGATTAATCCCAAACCGATAGTGTTTTTGTTAAAGTACTTTTTATTTCGTAAATAAATTTGTGTGTCTGTGTGCATGTTTTAGACATTTCGGAATACAAGAGGGTGGAGAAAGGGGGATTAGACTGGCGCCGGATTTTAGCGGGGGATGCCACTGTATACATATAAAAATCAATATTTTGTTTGTATTTTAAGCGTTGTCATATAGTTCATCCGATTTCGATAAAACTTTGTCAACATGTTGTTTGCACTCAAGCGAACGTTATTGGCATAGTGCAATATTAACTTACAGTAGGCGACGTGTCGTATCCGTAAATGTATTTTACTATAACGGGAGCGAAGCCGCGGAAAAGCTTGTTAAAAATAAATTCTTATAATGTGTTTAAGTATAGATACCATAAATAGATAGATTTTTCTTTACTCCCACGAACGAATGCTTTATATAAAAATGTTATAAAAAGCATAGCGTTAACTATATCCTACTACTGCGCTTTATCTTTTCGAATCGTAATTACTTAAATTTCGTATTACTAACATTTACTTAGAAAGATCTTATCTCGAACTTTATTTATATCACCGCTTGGTTCTGGGTGTAGCTGACCAATCGCGCACCACTTTTTATAAACACTTAAAGTTTTAATAACAAAAAGTTGCATAAAAACACAGTTAAGTACGTTCTCATTATGAGAGACCAGAAAGAAGAATTGTGATTTAATTTTTGAAATTAACAAAGATACAGGAAGTTTTTAACGAAACTTAAATAAGAATTATGTACTTTTTGTAATAATAATGATAACATAACTACCAGAGGCGTAACTATACCATCTGCGGCCCGTGGCAAACTCCGTGGATGGGGATGTTATAACTTAATTTTAATGAACTACTTAAGTAGTTACCCAAAACTATTAATAATAATGTGTGAATTTTAGTTAAAAATCTGTTAAGTTTTATTCTTACGAGCATATGTTTATACATATTTATAATAAATAACAATTTTTTATAAGATTTTAATGAATACATTTTTTGAGGACAGGCCGTCTTGGGTCCGGGGCCCGTGGCTTTTTGCCAGCCCTGCTACCCTATAGTTACGCCCCTGATAACCACATTAATTCTTATTAACACTATGCACCATATTTCATGTATCATATATAAATATTAAAATGTTTTAATATGATTAAAATTTTTGAAGTTAAAGTTTATAAAAAATAAAATGTACATATCATGTTCGCAAAGAATTTAAGAACCCCGCTACGTATATAAAACGTTACATAGCAATAACCTCCGTTAAATTTTGGTCTTCGTTCATACCGCACCGTCTTAGGTTCAAATGTGTATGCTTACTTTGCTCTCGTCTAGGCGAAAGTTTTTTTCATTCCATGGAGATGTTTTCCTGAAGCTCTCGGAAAATATTGAGTTCTGAACTCTAATTAGGTCCACTGGTAGGTTTTGTATTTTTTATCGCGCAAAGAATTTAGTCTCCTGCCGTGTTATTGCTGGTTATTAAGGATTTATGCTTTATTATGACGGAGATTATTGTGCTAGGTTATTTAATGATGTCTGATTGAATGATGAATCTTTGTAATATAAAATGTAAACTATGTACACAGCAATATAAAAAATCTATTAGCGTCTTTTAGTTTCGTTACAATACAATAACGACTTTTATTTTGTAAGCTAGAAATCTTATCTATACGTATATTATTTTTTCTAAGCTTATTAAAAACCTAATAAATATTAAAAAATAATATTTAAAATTAGAAATTGTATATGAAATGAGTTTACTTTAATTTTTTTAATTTCCATTTTAGGGTTCCGTACCAAAAGCGTGTCAAAAAGACACTATTACTAACAATCCGTTGCTTGTTTGTCCGTCTGTCAGCGGGCTGTATCTCATGAATCGTAATAGATAGAGAGTTCAAAATTTCACAGAATGTGTATTCATAATGTTTCGCTATAACAGTAAAAAATAAAAACCGGTCAAGTGTGAGATGAACTTGCATACAAAAAGTTTTTTTTTCACACACTATAAAATAATAGAAAACCTTTCATGTGCGGGTCCGACTCGGGTTTAACAGTTTTTGGTACATTTATCAGAGACCTTATATCGTTATAAAGAAAAAAACAATGTCTCCAAAAAATGTGTTGTCATAAATATTAAATCAAAGAAAAGAAATAGCAAAGCTCTGAGGTATCCTTAAAGTAATATTTTAGTAGAGCAAGCGTAGATCCGCCCGTCATGTTTAATTACTGCTTTGAACTCTGTAGTCCAGGAGGACTGGTCCTAGTTTCGCTGATAAATTTATTATTAATAAACCATTTGATGGCCTTTTGGGAATCCCGAAATCCCTTTTCTCTGGAATATAATTTTACCTATGTTGATTTTAAACAACAATTAAAGTTTCTCTTTGAACAAGAAAATTCTATTACAAGTTGCTAGCAACATGTATTTATGATCTCTAGACGTAACGAATTAATTATAACTGACGCATTACTAGATGTAAATAATTATTAATTGTAGAAACATATAACTTTGTAACAAATAGCGCCTTAGTCAATTAACAAAAAGTTATTAGGTTAATATAATGTAATGTGTGTCTCATTTTATTACCAAAATAATGTGTTTATTAATTAGCACTATTTGTGTTATACATATGTATGTCAGAACCCTATTTATTCTAACTCTGCCTCCATCGGAGGATCTAGTTATATAGGTACAATAACATACTCGGTTAGACTCGAGATTTTTGTAGGTTTAACCATTTCCCCTTGCACTAGTATCGGTGCCTTATGATACGAAATCATTTAAATAACCTTTCAGTAGTATAATTAAATCACGCTCGGTCATAAATCTGAGAATTATTCTTTATCTTCTACAAATATATGTATATTAAAACGAAAACGTTATTTTGAATGTAAGTCGTTTTAATGTTTAAAAAAGCTTGTGAACAAAATATATTCTTATAAAAATACACAACATTAATTGGTTTTTACTATAATAATAGAATACGAAACATTTGGGAATATTTTAATCAGCGTATTGATATTGCAAATAATTGGAATATTTTTTCATTTCGAAAAGATCATCACGCATGCACTTCAATTTATTATTTGTTACATCGGAACATTGGCCGGGAAAGTCATGGTTTTAGTGATACTTTATCGTTCGGGAATAGCCGCCCTTGGCCGCGACCCGTACTTCCGTAAAGTTTTGACTTCGGTCCAAACACAACATTAGCGTGACACACTAAAAGGGGCGCCACGTAACAACCCGTTAGGGAATTTGCGATAACTAATTAACTTAATTGTCTTAGTAATAATACAATGTTTATTAATATTTTTATGTCCTAATTAATTGTTAAGTTTTAATTAATACTGAGCCGAGATGGTCCAGTCGAGTTTAAATTCGAACTAGAATTTTTAACAGACTTCCAAATATGGAGGAGATTGTCAATTCGTCTGGGACTTTAAAAAAAAAGTATAGTCGATTTCGGAAAACGGCTTAGCCGGTTTGTTTAATTCGTTTTCTAAGTAAGGCTCTTTCAATGGCTCCATAGAACTTTAATCGAAATCGGTTTAGTAGTTTGATTTTGCTTTTGAAGTCGGTTCCCTTTGCTTGCTTTTGCGTTTAGTCGTCTCGTGGTGAATGCCGGTAAACATCGTAAACGTCACCATACACGTGTCCAGCCCTTGCCAAGCAGTCGGACATTTACAGGCTGCCACTGCACTAAATTGTTAGGAACATACTTACATATATAGGTAGTTGCTATTACTTAGCAAAGACATCTCTACATGTAGGCAACAATCATTCAATTATGAGTTTTTATATATGTACATATGTACTTTAAGTGAGTTGTTAAAAACTTACCAGTCTTGCTTAATTTTTTTTTATTAGTCAAAGGCGTCTTGTCGTTTCGCGCCTTAACGCAAACATGCTTTAGAGGTTTCTCATTTAAATTTGCATAGCTTGTGCTTTTCAGATAAAATTATAACTGGAATTTGTAAAGAATTCTTGTAATTAGAGTGAGTTTTCTGTGTTAAATGAAAATAGGTCAGTAGGCAGCCATGTGTTAGGCTGATATTCATAATGGCACTTCTAAACGGTTTTTCTTTTCGTTTTCACCGCCGACGCAGAAAAATCTATGACACATTTAATATTTCTCTTTAATTAGTTTTTTTCAGGCGTGTGACCTGAAATAGTGAAATTTCCATTCAATACAATATACGTGCATATCTCTAAGATTTTAGTTTAGCTAAGATAATCTTTTTAGATGATGTATTTATTGCTTAATTTAATGTGATTTATCAAAACTACAAAACTCCGACGATTGTTATTTTCACGGAGAACTGCCTCATTTACGTTACCTAACTTGTGAACCTGTTCGTATATTGTTTTTATGGCTCCATTCTTTGAGCGGGATTTACACAATCAAAATCAATGTCATACCTTCTTCGTGTCACAAAACTAGTAGGCGGACTTGTATTGTCGAAATATTTTCCATCCGAAACTATGCAGTGTCTCCGTCTGTCAAGCGTTTTATGTGTCGTAAAAATTACGATAGAGTCCGCTTAAATCAGTGTCAAATAGCTGAAATAAGTAGGCGGAGAGATTTTGCGTGATAAATTATAACAGAGTACGGCTTCTTAGTCGTACATGCGGTGTTGTTGTAAAGAGCCGGCTATTTATTCATATTTCGAGGTGACAGTCTATTTTTGCCGTCGCCGGCTGTGCGCTGTTGACAGATGTTTAACCAAGTCCAGTATTAGTGTGTATTTCCTTTTTATTTTGGCGATATTAACGAAACTATATATTATAACTTTAGTGAAATAAATTTTCATTTTTATCACATCAGATCAGATGGAGAATATAGACTGAGTTCTCGATTAAATTTAGTTTTGCACTTTTGTGCATTGAGTGCAAAACTAAATTTGACAATATATTATTACATTCAAAATTTGGTACAGTTAATTATGATCTTTAATTCGCAATTATAAAACATTTTATGGAATTTATGTTCAATGAAATTTAATATCATTCAAAAATAATTCATAAGTGGATTTAAAACGAATTACGTATTTGTTAACGATTTATTTAATATCTGTATTCATAATCTATGATGTACATTTATCCCCATTGAATGTGCTAATTACGATCTCATCATGATTATCTTTCGATAAATGAGATTCGTGTTCTGCTCGACTGTCTTTTGAAATTAAACTATTAATTAAATTATTATTATTGCGATGACATTTGAATTGATTGCATTACAAAGAGCTATGAATGCAATTGTTACTAGTGCTTCATTAATACGATCATAGTAACAAGCTTATACATGTTAACGTTTTATGTTCTGAGTCTGGCGCTAAATATAATTGACATTCAATAGTTTATCTTTATTTTTAACGAATACGTTCACGTAATTTCAACGCCATTTCCAATATCTTAAATTCTATATCTGCATTTGATAAATAAATATCAATCACAGGGAAATACTGTACATATTCAACGATACAACAAAAACATTTATTGCTGTATCTGCATTTTGGAATTACGGAAATCAATCGGGAGAAGCTTCTGCATAAAAATAAACGTACCTAATATACGTACTGGTATCTCACAAAGGATGATATGAGCGTGAATCAAACAGCGAGTACCTGGTGGAAGGCACGGTGAAAGGCTTCGTTTGTGTGGTTGTTTTGAAAGGCTGAATTTTTTTCATAGTAGTGCAATGGGCACGTCGAACGGCGCCGCGGCGCTCCGCGTACCGAGTTTCATTCGTCTACCGCGATGCCTACTGGGTTTATTGACCCGGCGACCGTGACCCCCTCCCCCTCTGCTGCTCCACCACCAGCGCCAGCGATTTGCAACGAAATGTCACAACGAATTGCTTAGATGACTCGCTTTTGATCTTCCTGTGTAATTGGAATGAAGCTAATTGTCAGATTTAGTAAAATGTTATACAGATTATAACAATAAATACTTCTGTAATGAGAAACACTGCAAGAAAAGTAATTATTCATTTTTTTGCATGTATAATTCTTGAAGCATTTAAAACCAATTAATTTCGACGTCAATGGTTACAATTTAAATTAATATTTATTCAATAATTAAAATCTCGTTGACATTGCTCGGTTTTATTATATCGTGAATTTATACTCTAGGCTTTTCATTTTTGATTGCATCGTAACGTATCGTATCAATAACGAGTTACTGTACTGTAAAACTATGGCCGCGTGAATGATGGATGCAAAGGTATTAATTATTTTATCTTTTTCGAGACTATTTATTTTCCAGTAACCAAAAGTATAGTCCACTTTGCCGAGTCTTGTCAACCGTATGTCATAAACATATCAAGAAACATTAAATATCCTTTTTAAAAATATGTTCGTGTTTCGACGCCAATTTTCGACATTACTGACATCAAATAAATACTGTACAGTAAAATATATTTTACGGTATTCGTAGCAATCATAAAATATACTATAGTAACTGAAGAGCTGCCGCGGCTGGTCGCAGCGCAGTTCTGCGGCGCGTTTAACATACAAACAACTGCACAAACGCTCAGCGTAGTTTTAAATTCACAAAGAGGAAAGGAACTCTTTTTTTTCACAGTAGCAATGAAAACACGTTTATTTTGAATCAGAAGTTTACTCGTGTTTAAATTTATTACTGCACATTTAGTATGTATATGTTTTATGCATAATTTATATATTGGTTTCACTTTGTTTTTTTTTTTAATTTTTCCACAGAATATATTTAAAAAAATACAATTGCTAGGCTGTATAGACTATATAGGACGCTGGTAAGCAATAATGTAGCAATCCACAAAAATTTAAATTTAGAGATATTGATGTATTCTGATAATGCGTCATGTATTTTACGTTATTAAAAAAAAATTAAGTCATTTAAACTAAATACGGAAACAAGTTTTTTAATAGAATCTTTCGAATGTGCTCAATATTTTGTAATAAACAATAATTTAATGTATTTGAAAAAATAATTGTTAGATAAAACTTTTTATTGTACTAATCTGATTTAAATTCATTATACCAATTATCAAATTAGAAAAGCGGAGATGTATACGTCTCCAAATAAATTTGTAAAGAATAGGTTTGACATCTTTAAACGCCATTTTTTAAAATGAAATATGTGTGGCTTGACATAGTATTGCTTATATAGAATCTATAGATAACGGATAAATTAGGTTTTTCTCCACAATAGAAGAGCAGAACTGCCTAGCAGTGGGAAATACAGATATTTTTCTTAAAATCAGTTTGTTTCTCTTGTTTCAGTCGCTACATTTTTATACCTTGCAATAAGAAAAGGTACTCGAAGTTTTATGTACTTGTTGTTGCCCTCGGTGGTAGACTATTACATACTAAGTGTGTCATAACGTTTGTTTATTACACCAGTTTATGTTGACCGTTACATTTGAAAATGTTGTAAATACTAAGGATTTACAATGTTCAACTATAAATTATAATGAAGTATGAACAACAACGAATTGTTATTTATGTACAGTTAATGATTGTGAATTAAATATTGAATTGGCACATTAGGATTTGTTTATTTTCATATTTTATTTTTTTGATTTTTAATGTTGTTATTAAAGTCAGAGAATACAAAAAGCTAGGCATGCATTTAAAGAACCTTAAAAATTATGACCCAAAAATATATTCAAGATAAAATTCAATATGTGGGTAGTTACATTTTATTTGAAAATCTGGTTACAATTTTTATTAATGATTTTGGTAGTTGCGGTGTCAATGTAGGATAGTTACATACATATATTTAGTAGGAATAATGATAATTAAAAGTCTTATAGGTTACTCGTATCGGTTGTAGGTTATTTTTAATCATCTTTTAATCCTTATAAACCGTATAGAAATTATTTTTTAATTATGCAGCAAGCATCAATTTTTAAATTGTGACTTCAGTGATGTAGTAGCTGACATTTCTGAACAAAGCAAATCAAAAAGATATGCTGTGGATTAAGCCTGCAGTATCGTTTGTCGCTTTGTGCATTGGTATTCAGGTCTTTTGAGCTGCGACATTATTGGTCTTTTGTCCTTTAAACTGCTGCTACTGTTTAGTTATTGACATAAAAAGAAAGTTGTTGCTACGGCTGGCTGTTGTATCGGCATTGAGTTTTTAGTATTTATTTTATAATTATTATATTTTAAATGAGATAATATTGATGGTATTTAATTTTGACTAACATTTTACATTTTACATTTTACAATTATTTTTTTCAAAAGGTATTGTATATTAAGGTCTCATAATTTATGTTAAAAGTAGAATAACTGTCTGTATTTGTTTACATAAGTATCTTTATGGCGTAAAACTTATAACACTTACTTAAAAATAAAAATAATTTAATAATGTATATAATTAATAATTCCTAATAGAAATTGGAGTGTAAAATAGTAATGTGTTTTCAAATTGTTTTGTTTAGATGAGGCGGAGGGCGGTTCGTGAGGGTGCGCAGGTGAGGTGAGACGGTGGAAACGGGCATGGATCACGCGGTCAAGGCGATGTCGGCGCGCGGGCCGTTGGCGCGCTTGCTCACCCGCCGCCGCTTCGAGTCCGCTGAGCTCGAGGAGCTGTACGCGCGCTATGCGTGCAAGCTGCAGCGCTCGTCGGTCGGCTCCGCGCTCGCACTATGGGCCGTGCTCGCCGCTGCGCTCGCAGGCGTAGATGCCACCCGGGGCTGGCGGAGAGCGCCACAGGTACTCATTGTTACACCTGAAGCGGCTATTGAATTTCAAATTAATATTTTAGATTTGCAGCGTTTAGTTTACGCTAAATAGTTACGATTGTAAAAATGTACTCCGTCGTGTATTAGGTGGGCGTGTTAAGCGCACACGCCGTGCTGTGTGGTGGGCTCGCATGGTGGTGTGGTCGCGCGAGCGGTGTGGCACCCGAGAGACGGTTGCCGCGCGCCTGCTGGCTGGCTCTGGCGGGCGGCGGCACTGCGCTAGCGGCGACACTGCCCGCTTGGAACCCGGGCGCGGCCGCTGAGGGCGCAGCCCACGTAGTTTGGGCTGTCTTTGCCGCCTACGCCCTATTACCAGTAGGCGCACCGGTTGCAGCTGCTTTCGGACTGCTCCTACCCATCGCACACACAGTCGCCGCCGCGTTAGTGGCCCATCGCTTTCCTTACCATGTTTGGCAACAGGTAAGTCTTGTAATAGATATCATTATCGCGATGAGTTTGAGCGTATTTACTATCGCTCACGTGAGAAGCGTGGTAATGCATTATGATTAATGAGAAAGATTCGTATAGTAGGAAAAAAAAAAGAAATAGGTAGGTATATCTAATTTATTGTTTAATTTATTTTTTTATATTATTTATCGTTTATTTTTATTTTGTTTCATTCAGCTAAAAATCGTTTATATGCGATGCAATTATGATAACTTGGAATTATAAACCTTTACTTTTCGTGAATTTGGCTAAAAGGGGTACAGGTCACGAACACAATGACGTCATTATTATGATATATATAAACCTATCTACGGTTATTGCATTTTATGCACCACCAGCCATTTAATAGGAAAATAAGGTGTCAAATACGTAAGTGTGTCCGAAAATTTTTAATATGTTTGTATACCATGTAACTATTAGAGTAATTGCCGAAGATATTCTCGATTGCGTCATACCTTGCCCCCATGTGTTGCCGCCCTCAGATCCTCTATACTAGTTATGAAAATAGCGCTATTTACCACGTCGACCTTGCTATACCAACACTAATTACGCCCAGCGTTTAAAATAGTATCTAGAAATGAAATTATATAGCCAACAATGAATAAATTTATTCCCGGAACCAAGTGTGAATCCTTCTATGTCATAGTAGGCGTGGAATCGTTAGCGTCGTCAATATGTAAATTTACCGTATTATGTACGTGGCGGCCGTGGCAGACTGGCTACCTCGTTATAAATGACACTTATAGCACCACTTTTCCTCCATATTCACAGGATATCGTCGGATCCTTAAGTTATAGAAATTAAAATGTCGTTAATAGCGGCTTGAGTTTTAGTTTACCAACAGTTTGGCGTAAGCGTGACGGGTTTTATATGAGCACCTATGTAGCGGAAATTAAATGAAGTTAAAAAGTTTCGTGCATTTTTGTTACATTTGACATTTGTCAAGTTCAAGTTGAACGTCACGTCAAATTAAATATATGGATATATCCGAGTCGCTCACGTGACTTTAATCGATTTTTTATTTATGAAAGTATATTTTCGGTTAGTCAGTTCTGTAGTTTAGTTTTGAAATCAAAATAACTAAAATGTCATTTGAGTTAACCAAATTACGTTTACGTTTTGTTTTTTAACTGTTCCTTTTTCTAAAAGGTTTATTTATCATATGAATATTAAAAATAAATATACTAATATTATAAAGCTGAAGAGTTTGTTTATTTGTTTGTTTGTTGGTTTGTTAAGGAACGTTATAGGCTATATTACATCACGCTACGACTCATATAAGCGAAGAAGTAACCATAAACGCGAGTGAAACCGCAAGGGCCAGCTAGTCAAAACTAAACATATAAATACAAAACAGCGTAATTGTATAAAACCAACGATATTAATATCTGCATATCAAATAATAAAATCTGAGTATCAAAAATCTAAGATTTTTCGTTGTACTTTTGTATTCCGATACAAAATAATTTTAATTTATTGAAGTACAGCGAATTGCGAAAGTGCGACGTTTTAATATTGGTTAAAGAGAGAAGTTCTTATAATTTCGTCATCCATTCGCTTGACAGCCTCACAGCCTCCGGTTTTATTTCAAAGAGCAAACGTAAGTGCATTAAATTTTGCAAAACGCTTGAAATAGAATCCTATTTTCATTTATTTAAAATGGAATTTTTTGCTGAACATGTTTTTTGTAATATAGTTAGGTTTTCCCGTATTTTATATAATAATGACAATAACATTTTTTCATCTACACTTCGTATAATATCATACTAGCTTTCACCCGCTACTTTGTCCGCGTGGAATAGTAAATGTAAATTCAAGATATAAGCCATCTTCATTTCAAATTTCAGCCGAATCGGTTCAGTAGTTTTTGCGTGAAAGTAACAAACATACATCCATCCATCCATACACACATACAAACTTTTATAATATTAGTAGGATTATCATATATAAAATAAGATTTATTAAAAATAAGTAAAACATATTCACACATACATATATTTCTCGTAAATTGTTGTTGCATAACAGCTATTTGTCGAGTAATGCATATCCTTTTTCTGTAATACATTTGTTAAATCGTGTTTTATTATTGCGTAATATATTTTTGCGAGGATAATAAACGTGGTCACAATTATCTTTTGATTAATTTTTTAATTGGAAATAATAAACGTTACAATAAATAATATAGGAAACTTAACGTAACAGTAAGGTCACAAAATGTTCTGTTTTGGCACAAATTATACAATACTCAAATGTAACTGCACAACCTGAATACAGTTCTCGGCCTGGTACAACGCTTTCATAACGTTACTTAATAGTATTTTATTAATTTATGGATGGTATTTTTTCTTGCTTCTAGTTTAGGGGTTAAATTGTTTTTATCCTTTCACAACATATAATTAAAATAATTTTAATAAATTCTGCGATCCGTTGCAAAATTGATAAAAGAAAAAACGCACTCAGTATGGACTACAAAGTCGTCTTTAAGTGATAGTCATGTAGTCAATTCTTTTTTGATGAAAAAAAAATTTAAAACCTTGTCTGCGATGTTTACGCGATAATGCAGATTGATTGAAAGCGTTTTAAAGCTTGGGTATAACATTCTTCATTCAATTATAACGGTATAGTTTTCGTTTATATGGCTTTGAAAATATGATATTTTTAAAAGATAAAAATTCCATCCGAAAATGAAAAGAAATACAAAGTAGATGTACCAAATAAATATTTATGATAAATTAGTTTAAATTTATAATAAATAATTCATGAACATGTATTTATTACATTTAAAGTAGTTACACGTAAGATGGAAATGGCTTTGCTTGGTTTGGCGGTAACATCTGGTTCTTGTAAATGAGAACCGCGTGTCGAATCCGATTAATATATCCACCATCGACTATGTGGGGATTTATGTCTCTTGTTATACCCTTGAAACTGTCTATTGAAATGGAAAGCTGAGTAATATTTCAAATTTAGCTATTATTACAAGTTTTGCTCTCAGACTTTCATAAAGATTTACATGAGTTGTCATTGCTTTACACTTGAAAGAATTTACTGTCAGTATTTTTGATATTATTTTTGATATTCGCAGCTTTTGTAACTACTTATGAAGTATCGGTCACAGAGTTTTTTTATATCAATTGAAGGAATAAAACTTATAAATGTATTTTTCGCCTTAGACTTAGTGTTTCTATTTTGAAAATATAACGTCACTTCGTAGATGATATGTTATGTTAATTTCATGAAAAAAAAAACATTTGTATTAATATATTTATGCATCAGCCATGTAGGTAGTTTATCAAAGAAATTCATTGTATATAAAAAAAAATAATGTGCAAAAATGTTCTCTTAAAATAAAACTTCCTGAAATTGTTTACCCAAACGTCGAGCATACCACCTACTCATAGTTCCGTTCGAACAAAGGTTCCGTAAATGAACATAAAAATAAACATACACTTTCAGCTTGTATTTTTGTAATTCTCTTTAAGTACTCGAATCATTCACGATTATGTGTATCGATCCAATTAATAACGGTTCTTATAGTCGGATAAGTGGTTTTCGATCCGGCAGTGATTTATGGAATACGCCTGTTCCCATCGCTCCCTAACAAATGTTTTGCTCCATCGACCTCTGATTCGCATCCACTTGGACGTAAAACTCGTTCGTCTTAACGGTTTGCCGTCGGCGATAATTGATCAGCCTTATTGTTTCATACTGATCCGGAAATAGCTGGACGATTTAATAAACAATGAAACAGCTGCAAAATATGCACGTTACATTTCTTTGACAAGTGTCGTAATGGTCGTTTTAAATTGACATCTACTATCTACTAAATAACAATTTGTAACTCCAAGTGTCGTTCTATTCGATACAATAAATTGGATGTCAAATGAGAACGAGTTTTAAATGAAGTTAAAAAATTCATATTAGCTCATGGGTATTTGTTTTGAAATGCAATGATGTTAAAATATGTCATGTTTTACAAAACTATTACCTCTTTCCAGTGTTACTCCTATTTCACTTACTGTAATATAAGCAAAGGTTTGCTTTACGATCGATATGGAGATCTGACGTCAATTGTATAGATTTCGACGATAAAACTATTATAATAATGCTCGATTATGCCAATTCCATTAACAATGGTATAAAACTAATACGCAGAATAATATATTTTTTAATTTTTGTTTTGGAGGTTTGCACTGATCAGCAATATCGCCCGATTTTAGCGTTCCAGACTTAATTTATGAGGTTTTTCAATGTCACGAGTTTTATGTATACTAACTTCAGGCTCTCAAAGAGAATACCCGTGACAAATGCGAGAACCTATTGCCGGTAATATGTAGACTAGACATACTAATTAATTATTATTGATCACACGCGCTTTAAAAGCATGAAAAATTTGACCATAAAAGGCTGTTTCATAAAAACACTAATAAAATCCAAAAAATATTATTAAAGAGTTTTTAAAGAGTTAAACAATTTAATTTTGTATGAAATAATACCAACACTTCACGGTGTCATTTCGTTTGAAAATGATTAAAATTAAGTAACAAAATGACATATCGACTGTGCCTGATAACTGTTGTATAACGTTCCTCAGGGCGTGTTCCGAAATCCAATCCAACGTACTATTGGCGTGGCAGACTTAATGATGTCTTGAATTGACAATTTTTACACGATTTTATGTTGATGGTTAATTTGCTAGACGAGCAAAAAGAGAATGTAAATTTTAAAGAATAAAAATATTTTGATTTACGATCCAATGGTGTCATTAAGATTATAAATATTTACAGAGAACGTTTTGATAAAATATGAATAGCTTATTTTAAGAATTCAATTAACAACATAAAAGAGACGTAAGTTATATTTATTATGTTTAAGAAACATTTTAGTCACCGTCGCTTTTAATTTTTGTGTCAGCGTGAGTTTGACAATTAGCCTAAATGGAAGGGTTAGGCATTCATTCATATTTGTCAGAGTAAAAATATTTCTATAAAAAATATTTTAATTTTTAGTTGGACGCTGATAAGCAATACTGTGTCAAGCCACACGGACTTAATTTTGAGAAAATGGCGTCTAAAGATGTCACACCTATTCTTAACACATGTTTAAAGAAGTATATATCCATTTTTCCGTTTATTTTTTGATAAAAGGTATAATAAATTAAAATCAGACTGATACATTTAATATATTATCTAATAAAAAGTTTTCCAAATGTTTGAGATTATTGTATAAATTGCAAAATATGTAACGCCCTTGAAAATCGAACCAATTAATTAAGAAACTTTTTTCCGTACTTATTTAGTTTATAGTACTTCAATTTCTTTTTAATAATGTTAAATAAGTGATGCAGTATCAAAATACAAAAATATCTCCAAATTTGACTTTTTGTGGGTTGACACATTATTGCTTATCAGCATCCAGTTGTCAAAAAAGCTTAGAATCATGATCTATGTATTGCACGTTTCTATTAAGTTTAATATGTATAATATTTAATTATCAACATTGACTTACATATTTCATGATAGCGCTGTATAACTGTTGTGTTTAAAACATAATAATTATATACACAATAATGACGAATGACTGACTGCTAATGATGTCTAAAACAGCTTAAAATACATTAATTATGTTTGTATATATTGTATTTGTTAAACGATATTTTTGTTGTTAAACATGTTTAGTTTTAATGTTTTATGAGGTGCAGGTTCGATTCTTGCTTTATCGTAATTTTTGTTTAAATCTTATAACGGTATAACTAATGTGAGTTAAAATGTTTTTTTTTTTTTGCAAAAATTATTCGTTTCATGGACGTTGTAATTTGATAGATGTCATGATATGCATCGGGTGTAATGAACATGTGTATTACAAATTAGGCTAATCGCTTGTCAACAATTAAACGACAACGCGCTTAATTGATCACTGGAATTTCACAGTTAATAAACGCATAAAAATCCATATTGTTGCTGTTAACTACCAGTGCCATAATGTTGAATAAAGAATTATTCACTCTTTCTTAGTAGGATGTTAAATTGTACTAAATTGTGCTTGGAATTTTGCAGAATAATAATTTAGATTAATTTTTTTTTTATAATTGTTCTAGCGTAAAATAATCTCCTCTCTACATAGCGTAACAATTGATAAAACTTTACATTATACCACCGTATGAACTAAAATCAACATATAAATAATTTTCCTTAATGGATTTTAATATAACTATTGCGATAAAAACGTAAGCCATACACGAATACTCCTACATACTCGTATATGCTGTGTATAATAAAATTATAAAATTAAATAATTTGCTATAAATTGAACACGGTAATTTATTTCACGACCTCTCAATTTGATTTTGAAAATTCTTTACGTTATATAGCTTGTTTATTGAGGAATATCAACTATTTACTTGTAGTCTCCGCCTCTAGTTGCCATAACATATTATGGCGTATAGAATTAGTAACAATATACATCACAGCCCCGATTCGCACGAATTTAACGCGGGCAAAATCGCAAGGTACGTCGAATATTAAATATAAATAAATCAATAACCGTAACCTGATCGACAATGGAAGTAACCTTCTGTAACTTCGTTTTCACCACATCGCCTGTAAAAAGTCATTTCATTCCGAAACATTGCGTCCTCCGAATAAATCACTTCGAATTTCCATAATAATATCGCGCCACAACATGATGTCTAAAATGTATTCACTGTCTCACATTATTTACACTCTACTGGCTCTACGAAGGTCAAAACTAACATGCTATAAAGACAATGTACATGGATATTTGTGATTTTATTTCTGTTTTATATGACGTTAACTATTGAATCTAGGTCTGCCAAAAACTTATATTACTAGCATGTATGTAAAACTATATTTGGATGCTGATAAGCAATAATGTGTCAACCCACAAAAAGTCAAATTCGGAGATATTGATGTATTTTGATACTGCATCACCTGTTCACATTATTAAAAAAAAAACTCAAGTCATATAAGCTAAATAAGTACGGAAAAAAGTTTCTTAATTACTTTTTTCGATTTCCAAGTGCGTTCCATATTTTGCAATTTATACAATAATCTCAAATAAATGAAAAACTTTTTATTAGATAATATAATAAATGTGTCAATCTGCTTTTAATTTATTATACCTTTTAACAAAAAAGAGAAATAAAAGGCAGATATATACTTATTCAAACATATTCGTTAAGAATAGGTTTGACATCTTTAGACGCCATTTTCTCAAAATGAAGTAAGTGTGGCTTGACACAGTATTGCTTATCAGCGTCCATTTATATGACGTCTGTTCCTTAATAAGAATCGTCTCAAAATGATATAAGATTCAGTTTAAAGGAATAGGTACTCGATAAAAACATTGACGTTGGCTACTCAAGTAATATTTATTTATTATTTAAATACTTAATATTGACATTTGAAAAATTAGAACAAAAGTTGGAGTTAATGCCTGCAGGCATGCTCTGCCAGTCAACCTTTAGGCCATAGAGTTTCAAAATATAAACATACTGAATAACGAGAAAAAAAAAGATAAAATAAGATAATCAGAAATACAATACCTTTAAATTTTTTAACATATATTATACAGTAACAGATGTATCATACGGAGACTTATGAAGTAAGGAGGTGTTTCTGTAAACGACGCTTGAAAGATGCTTTAGTAAGAGCCTTTCGAAAGTCCTTTGGAAGCCTATTTCATAATCTGACAGCTTGAACAAAGAAAGAGTTGGAGACGAAACCAGAATTGTGATTGGGAAATAAAAAAGCTATGAATCGCTAGAACGTAACCGTCGATCGCGAATGTCACAAAGAATTTTTTTTTAATATTATGATGAAAGGGTTTTTTTAATATTATGATAAGGGTTGCTAAATGTAAAAGTAGTAGATATAGGACTAATAGAAAAATATAAGGAT
The DNA here is from genome assembly GCA_037950945.1 of Hypolimnas misippus. Classification (NCBI taxonomy): domain Eukaryota; kingdom Metazoa; phylum Arthropoda; class Insecta; order Lepidoptera; family Nymphalidae; genus Hypolimnas; species Hypolimnas misippus. The sequence goes on from JBBEEQ010000024.1 coordinate 9,259,351, forward strand.
AATAGTATGCTAACGACTAACATGTTGGCGTAGTGGTCACTGTAATTGACTAAAGTGCTAACGGTCGCAGATTCGATGCCGCTCACGGCAAACGTCTGCATTGGTCATACAAATGTTTGCCGTGGTCTGGGCGTTTGTGCCTATATCCGGACCCTCGACACAGGGTCATAGGACCCTAATGGAGGTCCGTTGAGTGTGATGCGTTTATTATTATTAAAATAGCAATAGATTATACACTTGTTTTAAGGGAATACTTTGGTTTGGTTTAGTACATCGATAAGTGTAGACACACATGCGCACGGGATTTGGCACTTCACGCAAAACAAAAAGATGAGACTTCATCTTTTATATTTAGAATAATACAAATATAACGTAGAAATGAAAAAATGATATTGTATAAGAAGCTTTCTATGATAAATATTGTCATATATTTGAGATTACAGCTCTTTGAAGTAACTTGAGAATGAAAAATGTTACCCAAAGCGCTAAAGGAATCCGTTGTTATTTATGCTAATGTAGAGAATAAAATCAAAAAGATTCAAAAAGAGAGAAGAGTTAGTGATTATAGAAAAACTTTTATATACAGTTATACACATATTTATTTTAATAATTTTTTTTCCAAAAATTAAAGCGACTTCAAAAACGAACCTAAGAAATACAAATGAACTAAAAGGCATAAAATAAATGTTGTCTACATCAATCAGTACGGTGAATGGTGAACACCCACGAAAAAAAAGTCGATGAATTGAGAACCTCCTCCTTTTTTCGGAAGTCGGTTAAAATATGTTTAAATTATAAAAGATAGAACAATAAATACATATGCAGAACATTCAAGTTTGATAATCAAAATGAAACATCAAATTAATTGTTATATCATTATACGAGATAACGCCGTACACAGAAATGTCACGCCAACACTGCACAAAAATTGGTCGAATATTTTCGTTAAACCGAAATACTTTATTAAAACGAAAGTTTTGATGGCGCAAGGGATAGAAAGAATAAAAGTGTCATATTTTGAACAACATGCAGATATTGGAGAGAGTTAAAATTACAGGTAAATAGAGGAGAAAATGTTGTATGCCGTCGAAAGGAAATAGTATTGAACTTGAACAGAACGGGAAAAGCTGCACAGACTAGAACACAATTCTTATAGAGATACAAATAACGCTTTGAGGGATACACAACACAATAGAAGTGTGTACCTACTTAACATTTACATTGTACATTTTGAATAGTGATATTATTATCGAAACTTTGTATTATATGGACGCTGATAAGCAATAATATGTCAAGCCACACGGACTTCATTTTAAGAAAATGGCGTCTAATCATATCAAACCAATTCATAACAAATTTGTTTGAAGACGTAACGAATGTATGTATATGTATATCCATAGTTTCTTTTCTATTTTGATTAAATGTATAAATATATATAATAATTAAATAAAAGCAGACTGGTCTAATGAAAAATTTTATCAAGCGATAAGTTTTTAAAATATATATGAGATTTTTTTATATTCCAAAATATGGCACACACTTCAATATTCGAAATATTTAATCAAAGAACTTTTTTACGTATTTATGTACTTTGAATGACTTGAAAAATTATTGAATAATGTTAAATACGTGTTGTACTATTAAAATACATCAATATCTCCGAATTCGATTCTTTTTGTGGGTTGACACATTATTGCTTATCAGCAACCATATTATATTATTGTTTAAAACACATTTTTTTTTGTTATGACGGCATCATAAAGAAACCTTGCGATTCAATTGGCAGTCGCAAGAGCTTATACATTTATCCGAAATCATCAATTGAAATACTTTTCCTTCTACATTCGAATACAAAAATTTCAAAGCTTTTGCCAAAAACAATTTGGTTTGTTACTCGATGTACGCAAAAACAAAAAAAAACAGTTTTATGATTATAATATAATTGTAAATTTTGTACTCAAATCCTGTAACATAAATTTGTATCGGTATAAGGATAACTAAGAGTAATATAACTTTTTTATAACTTTCCTACATGTACATCTTTTATGAGTCTTACATCTTTTGAAATATTCATTCGTTTGCATTACAGAAGAAATCAATGAGAACTTATATTCAGACTTGAATATATTGAAAAGTGCTCGATGCGGATATTGGAAATCGAATGACAGGAATAGAGGATGTCTTTGTAGATTTTATCGTAAATTCAACGCGATATTTAATTAAATGTACGCCATTTTTAGTACATAAGAAGTAAACTATAGAATCATTATAATTGAATAAACTAGCAAAAAGTAGTTGTTGTTAGTTACACTTCATTTTAAAAGTAAAAAATAACTGGTCAAGTGCGAGTAGGACTCGCGCACCGAGGGTTCCGTACAAACTTATAGAAATCTATATAAGACTAACCCATCTACGCCATTTGTGGTCTTCATCATCAGATCCAACATAAGTTACTATCAAAAATACCTAAATCGGTATACGCTTGCCTATAATATTTGAGGAGTTCCCTCAATTTCTCCAGGATCCCATCATCTGATCCTGACCTGAAGACAATGGGACCACCTTGGAAGTATACCTTTTCAAACAAAAAAAAAAAATTGAAAATCGGTACCCAAATGGCGGCGTAATCGGCGAACAAACATAAAAAAAAATTAAATACAAGGTCGAATTGAAAACACTCCTTTTTAGAAGACGCTTAAATATAATCAAATATTATGTAAATATGGATCACGTCCCAAAAACTATTTTGAAACTACTTAGGAGCACTTTAATTTAAAACACGATCATGAATGCAATCCATGGAAACACAAAATTTTATTTTAAGTACTAATACACCTTATACTTTCAAAAAAAAAAGTTATAGCGCGATTCAGGATACACCTAGCGCCATCTCTTGACAATTTCAATGAACTAACTTGTTGACTTTGACATTAACAACATAATTATATTATATTTTATTCTCGTTTTATTTTTATTTATATTCTACTACACTCCACTACCCCTGCACTACGTTCGTAAAATATTTAGATTTACATTATCAATCAAAATATCGAAATATATATTAGTGTTGCCAAGACGAAAATAATTAGTCCTTAATTCGAACAAAACTAATTGTTTATTAATAAATAACTAATTATATTACTAATAACCAGAAGACTTATATGTGCAGATAAATAAGTAAATTAAATAACTCGATCTGTTTGAATTTAATTTTTAAATTTTCGTACTAAGTCAATACGAGTACTTAAATCAAATCGCGTGAAGCTCTTATATTGAATGTTAATTACGTAATGACGTTATAAATCGACGATAAAACTTTTAAATGAAAAGTTTATTTTATAATTTTTAGCGCGTTTAAATAATAATTAAAATAAAAATTTTTATTAATCGAGCAGAATTATATCACAGTTAATGTCATAATGTTGTAATAGATGGCATTAGCTGTACGCTGCATCGCGCTATCATTTTGTTAGCTGCGATATATAGATTGCATTGCGTTGTTTATAAAGGTTTGCTGCTTTTTAATGTTTTCGTATTGATACAAATGTCTTCTCAGTGTTTGTAAAATTGTTTTTTTGACCATGGTCAACTTCTATGTTAATTTGTTACAAGTACATATAATTTTAATTCTAAGATTAATATATTTTCCGCTTGATCAATTTACAACTTGATACATTTACGCGTTCCTGAGAAAAAGGTTGAAAGACAGACGTATAGACTGACAGACACACGAACAAAAATTTACAGTTTTCGGATTTTTTCCTTTATGTATACTAAAGGACCTTGCTCCTGGCCAAATTTCATAATGCTTGGTCAATGGGAAGTACCCTATAGGTTTTGATTCCCTTGCGAAAACGTTAAAAACGCTATCATACTTTAAATATGTGATATAAATGACCGTATCTTTTGATTGCGTTAACTTAGAAGTTTGATTTTTTCACAGCTTTTAGTAATTACAACTCTGAGTACTTGACGTTGATAAAAATTTGTTACCTTCACGCGTTTCTGAGAAAAAGGTTGAAAGACAAACTTACAAACAGACAAACATACATACAAAAATTTACAGTTTTCAGATTTTTTCCTTTATTTGTACCATAAGATCTTACTTCTTGCCAAATTTCATCGTGCTAGGTTAATGGGAAGTACCCTATAGGTTTTGATTCCCTTGCGAAAACGCTAAAATGGTCAAAATATACGACATATTTTCCATTATCTTTTGATTGCGTTGACTTAGAACTTTAATATTTTCACGGCCGCATGTCATCGTAGACTTGAGTATATGATATTAATTTCAACATGATACGTCTATGCATTTCTGAGAAAAAAGGGTTGACATCCCGACAGACAGACAGACAGACAGACAGACAGACAGACAGACAGACAGACAGACAGACAGACAGACGGACAACAAAGTGATCCTATAAGGGTTCCGTTTTTCCTTTTAAGGTACGGAACCCTAAAAATGATATCAAAGATAAAATATGATTTTAATTGGATCTTTTTACATACACATAATTTATATATAAAAGCGAAAGATCACTCAATCACTCATCACGAAAACTCAGACACTACAAGTGCTAGGAGTTTCAAATTTTGCATGAGGTTCTTTTTAGGACGTAAGTGTGCACCACTTAGACAGGATTTTGCAAAAATTTGACCCCTAACGGGGTAAAACGGGAGTTGGAAGTTTGTATAATAGTCCTATACTAATTGCGCGTGAAAGCGCAAGGGGCCACTAGTATAATATTCTACAATTATACAATTATAAACATAACTAATCATCATTGATGTTATTAATTCTAAATTAATAAACTGATTCATGTATGTGATATGCGGCAAATTGATTTACATTTGATTGTGATCTTTTTATGTTGTAAACATAACGTCGTATATGATAAATAAACTTTAAACTAAAATCTTCATTTTATAGAAACATACTCGAAACTCGCTGCACGATTCCGAACCCACACGGTGGCTTATCTAACCCTTCACCTGTGCCATATCGCCAAGTTCATCAGAAAGCGGTGTCGGCCACACGGATACATGTTAATAAACACGTCTCAACCACCATTAACCATTTAACGTATAAAAGTGGCCCGACAACCGGAGCTTTCTTGTCTGAGATAAAGTTGTTTGAACGTTACAGATAAGACTGTACATATGCATTCGGAGAAATAATTAGTTTTGATCGTTTGATTTCAAATGCGATTCGAATGTGGGCTATCAATCATATCGAACGCGCACTCCATTATCGAGATGATGTTGTTCTGGTTGAATTTTTTTTCCTTTCGGAGCGGATAATAGTGCCTCGATACATCTTTTAATAGAAAGTCGTAAGTTTAATATCTCTTTTGTATGTAAAATTTCTTTGCTTTGCTGTTTGTTTATTGGTATATCTGTAATTACTGGTCCGATTAAAAAAAATATTTTATTAATATTATTCTATACACTGCATTTTCCTGCATTCCTATGTAGTGTAGCGTGGGCAGATATAAAATATATTTACATATTGTATATTTGAAGAGATAAAGCTAACGGCGAAGCTGCGAGTAACATGTAGTACTTTTTAATTAAAATTTATATAACTTTATTAAAAACTAAGGTAAACTTTGTAATAAATAATCGTGTTTGAGTCACTTAGAAAGTTCGAATGGATAGAAGAAAACTTTTTTTAAGTAGAAGTTTTGTTCTCTTATTTATTTTTAATGTCTTTAAAATTTTTATATAAGTAAACAATTTTTTTTAATCGATTTAACGAAATGAAAATCTATTTAAGTTCAGTAGGTCATAATGGTTTATAATGGACGAGTAAAAATCGCGGGGGCGCTAATGTTCACTGAGCCGTCACAGCCTTTACGGGGGCAGGTTCTATTAACACATATCGCTATAATGTGCGCCTCGATGCTTTTAAATTTATAGTTATAGGTTATTTTCCTCTTCAATTCCGATCTCAAACAAAACGTTTGATTGATATTCGATGCTGTTGCTAACTATATTGGACTGTGATCATATGCGTATAATAAAACTTTAATGTTTTTTTTTTCTTTCTGTCATATGTTCATTACATTATCGAGTATTAAATATATTCTATATATTTTATTATAAACGCATGTATTTTCTTTTAATTCTGTTATAAAAGTGTTTTCTCTTTTGTGGCTTAAATGTCCAAGTCCTAATAAATAATAATTATAACATGGGTTCTGTGGCGATTGTCAAGCATATACCCTTTTAATGAGTACAAACGAAATTTCCTGCCCAATTTTACTAACGAGATTTCAGAAGTGGTTTGAGCTCATTTCGTAGGGTTTTTGTTTTTAACGCAATACAAACACTCGAGAACTGTGCCGTGCTTCCCCTACGTGCTTTCAAAAGGCGGCCGTTTGAAGAGTAACTGAGTTTCTGTTCGTGTAAATACTTTAATATGTTATTAACTTTGTTGCTCAATTACTTTTGTTAAAGGATTAAGAGTCTTTCGTACTGGAAACGTCGATAATTTATACATATGGATATGTTCTAAATTTAATGTTAATAATTACGTTTTTTTTTTTTATAACACATAATATAACTTCTATTCAAATTTAAATAATAATTTTCTTATGCAAGTATATTAAAGAAAATATAAGTATTTTACAATAATTTTATATTGACCTACTTATAAATATATATCCGTTACAAAATTTCACACATTATATATATTCGTTTACAACTTTTGTCACGCTACCGATAATAAAGCGCATTAAACAACTGGCGCAAGCGATTTGACGTGTCATTTACTCAGCACTGATTAATAACGTTCCATTCGCTGAACTGTTTTTTATTGACTACCATTTTGCTGTCTATTTTGACTATGATAAAACATCGTGAATTATTCATGCTCATTGACTACGACAATCTGACCAAACCATCCATGCCAATAGTCCTAATCTGAAATCTAATAAATCAAGCGTAGCGACACGGCTCGTGCTTGACCCTGTACTGAGGCGGTAAGCGGCTTATAAATGTGATAGAGATTTGCCATTTTTCGTTCGGTTATAAAATAGGTTACACCGCTGGTGCTCAAGATCTCTGTGACCCTTTTATACGCCCGCGGAGATCAAAAGGGTACATTGTATAGGAAATATATCGGAAAGAACACTATTTATTTGCGTTGCTTTACGAAATGCGAATTGTATTACATTGCTTAATACACAAAGTTCAAGGAAGTTAATAAATTATTAATATGAGTAGGTATATTCTACTTGATTTATGTGACCGACATGTTCGAAGAGTTGGTCATTGCTATTAAAATTTGTTCTCTCAAAACTGATTTCATAAAGCAAGAGTTATTTATTGATGACCTACGATAAGATCCGTTCTCTAGCTACGCTGATTTCGAACCGATCTTAATCAAATTTGAATCGGAAAATCGTCGAGGTAAAAACAACTAATTCAATAAAAAAAGAATTGTTAAAATCGATTCACGTCGGTAAAGATATCGTGGAATGTACAAAAATTAAATCAACTGACATTATTACTTAGACACTAGCTTCAGCAAAATTATTTTAAATTGAAATTTTAATACATACCGTTTCAATTTTTTTATTGTCATATTCATGTAGATCTTTCGTTTGGTTTGAATTTCCCCTTTATAAATTACAATAGCGAATTATTTATAGTTATAAATAAATGAATGAGGCAAGTTCATGTCAGGCCGCGCAGATGGTAGGTTTTCGTAGACGTGAATTGCACGAACCAAGTTATTTATGTGATAACTTAGTTTATATTTAGTCTTGGGACATAGCGTGGTAAGCCATAATTCATGGTGCTAATGATAAAAGATTTTTTATTCTGTTTTTTTTTTTTTCGTTATTTTGTATTTACAAAATTTTATGTAAATTGTAATTCTAAAATTGTGATAGACTGACGGATATAAAAATTCTATAATAGTTCAATTATAGTTATTAAACTAATGCATTTTAATTTGAACAAAGACAAATCATATTTAAATTAAAAATCGTACCGGTATTAATTATAAAATTGAATTTAAAATACCCAATATGTCGTCACCTGTCAAATAATTCATAGTAATATTAATTTTTGAATAGTTACGAACACTAAAAATTTACAACATGAACACTAAAAATGGCATCACGGTCTCTTAAGACCGAATAAATGAATCATAATATAAAGAATTTCGACGCCGCAGACGACACGTAAAATGTGTTTTCGTTTCGTCGCTAGTTGTTACTGTGTCGCAATTTTTGATATGTTTCTAAAGATGCTCTCTCACTACGACTATTCGTCTGTTTTACAATGTAATTTTAGCTTTAAGTTTAGTTAATTTGAGCTGTATTTAAATTAGTCAAGTAGAAGAACAGCATTCAGTGTGCAACCGGTAATGATAGAATTTGCAACACTCATGATATACATGAACATCATAAAACATTGTGACATTGTAAAAACAACTGATTTAACTATAGGCGAATGCTCATCAGTCAGTGAGACAGTATTGTAACGTAGCACTAAGAAAATGAATTCTTAATTATTACGTTCTCGGTACGGGAGCGTCTTTAAAGTTAAATCAAACATTCAAAATCATAATTAAAATATACTTTTTTCAAGTAGGCTTATACCAGCATTTTTAAATTGTCAAAAAAAAACAAAAAAATATTTAAATCAATGAAAAGCTTCCAACGGTTCGGAATGTAGATTCTACCCAGAACAATTTTGTTAATATATACATTTGTAAATTAAAAAATATATATCAATGTGTATGTTTTAGTCAAATTATTGTTACTAGATGCTGGGCAACGTGGTGGTGTTTCTATGTGTGAACGTGGTGGGCGCGCTGATGCACTCGCTCATGGAGACGGCTCAGCGGCGCGCCTTTCTCGATACGCGCAATTGCATCGCAGCCAGACTCGACATGGAGGACGAGAACGAAAAATTGGTAAGTATTTTTTTACAATATCCATACTAATATTATAGAGCTGAAGAGTTTTTTGTTTCAACGCGCTAATCTCAGGACCTACTGGTTCGAATTGAAACATTCTTTTTGTGTCAAATAGTTTATTAATGAGGAAGGTTATAGGCTATATTACATCAGTCATCATCATCAGAATCAGTAACCATAAACGCTAGTGATATGCACGGGACAGCTAGTAATATATAAATAAAAAAAAGCTAAAAATAAAATAGTTTTTTTTTTCATTTATTTTAATTTATAGTATTTAGAGTTTCCGAATGAAATAAAACTTGAGTTTTTCAAATTTGTATTTGTGTTTCGAATAAAAAGTGTTATTAAGTCTAATTATTTGTGTTTCGGTTGATTTTTGTTCATATGGATACTTCTAAACCCCAAAGAGCACGATACACGCTAGGTGTTAAATGTTAACCCTTGGTGGGAAAATTATTCTAGTCTAGTGAATCCACTAATCCGCCCGTAACCGTTACGGGATCAGGTGGCAAGACCTCTAGCTAAAACTAATGATTGGTCAAAAGTGGTTTGAAACAATAATCGATTAAGGAATCACTTCTGGAAAATTCTGCAAAAGAAAGAACTTTTACGTATCGATCGCTTCTTTGTAGTATGCATGGAATTGATGGACTTAAACAGAGGTTAAAGAAGTCCTAATCTAAACTTTAACTATTCTTCACTATGTCTCCTTAGTTCTGAGACATACATAAAAGTTCACTCAGACCGAGATTTCAACTCGTCTGCCGTGCAAATATTTACTCCAACCGCAAACGCGGGAGTAAATGGTAAGTACGTTATTATTACCACAGACTGTCGTCAAACAACTATGTTATTATTTCACTTTAAAGCGGAAGAGTTTAGAAGTTCTTAAGAAGAAATATCCATTTATAAAATAAAGCTATCATGATATTAGAAGAAGAAAAAATATCTACAATAGAAACTGCTCGTATTTTATTTTTGAAATTCTGATCGTTTGTCAATAGGAACGATTACTGCTATCTGTGCTGCCGCAACACGTTGCCATGGAGATGAAAAACGATATAATATCGCCTGTCGAGGGACAATTTCACAAGATATACATTCAGAAGCACGAACAAGTCAGGTGAGTAAGTGAACAAGTCAAGTCACGTAGCGCTACATTTCGAAGTTTAACGCGAGCATCTTTCGATTTACTTATGTAATAGCCTAAAACTTAGAACACAATAAAACACATTTACATTTTTATATACTGTATTGGTTTTCTATGCTTACATGTTAAATTACTTGTGGTTGGCGATGTATCTTATCTAGACATACCGTGTTGGACTGACTCCAAATTGAGCTAGAATGATTCCTCTTGACTCAATAACCTGCCTTGATTATTGATTAATCTTTATAGACGCACTAATCGTAACGATCAGCCCGATGTTGATGTTCTGTTGTAAGCATAGGTGGTTTAACGAGAACATTCATTAAAATGTATGAGATCTAAATTGCACCATTTTGTATTAGAATGATACGTATTTTCACTGTCCTACGAATTATTCGTTAAGAATGATGTTAATGTCGCTGTTTAAATGCCTGATATAATTCAATCAATTCAATTCAATTCTTTAATTGGTGTCTTTTAGTTGTGCCAATTATGCACATGTTATTTCGCCAACGTCGCGTGGAATGGAGAAAACAAAGTGAAGATTGATGCCTGAAACGAGCACGTAGTCAAAACGTGTCAGTAGATTATGTTACTAAAAAGCATGCCTGTCAATGGCATGCCACTAGTAGTCGTATTTATTTTATATACACTGCCATATGCCATAAGGCATGTCTGAGTGTGTGCGACACAACAGTCATGCCACTTGCTCGCATACTACGTGCACGTTTTTAGAATTCCATGCGCGAAGGGACCCTATTAATAAGCTTTCTGTCCGTCCGTCCAGCCGTCCATCAGCGGGCTGTATCTAAATCCAATCTAATAGATAGTTATTTGTCATAGTGTGTATTACTATTGCTACTACAACTAATAATAACAATCCACGGTCAAGTGCGAGTCACTTATGTATTGTTACAGTGCATCTTTTGTTTCTTCTACAAAAGTATTTAAAAAATATATGAGAGTTATACCTTGTACGAAAGTAGGAAACCCTTCGTATGCGAGTCCGACTTGCCCTTGACCGGATATGGAATGTGTATTTTAAGGGTGTATCTACGTGAAATAATGATTTGTTTAAAAAAAGCAATCGACTCACCAATAACAGCAAAGCGAATAAAACAGTGTCTAGTCATAGTTTACAATATCGACTAAACTCCAAGGACAGGGTGATGTGTGGCGGCCGTCCCAGCTCTGACAGATTAATTTGTGTGTGGTTAGATGTCATCGTGACATATTGCTTTTTTCGCGCGGTCATGACCTGCTTATTAGTTTTTAGACGAAGACATTTTTTATCTGTCTCACTGTAATCCTTGATAGGTCGTATTAATAAAAGTGGCAATTTACCTTTTACACAATATAAAATTTAAGTAATGTTAGCAATTATCAAATAGGGTTTGGACAATGTTATTACTAGAGATATATTATTAGTTCATAGATTTAGGTACGCAGAAACTCCATTCCTTTCCTTACTTCTTATTCTCTTTTATTCCTTATTTCTTTTAAAACTGGCAACATATTTGTGGCTCCTCTCGCGTTACAAATATCCACGAGCGGCAATCATTTCACATCAGGTGTTTCGCGTGCTCGTTGCTAGCTATTATTTATAAATTAAAAAAAATATTATAGCAGGCGTGAGCAGATATATGAGCCAAAAACACAATTGACGAGCTTGTCAAAGATGGAAATATTCACAGAATTTTCACGCCAAATAGTATAAACATAACATATTTTTATAATTTGTACATTATGTTTTTGTATACGGCCATTCACACCTGCTTTTTTATGTATTCCACAAATGAGATTTAAATGGTTTTAAGTCTCGCACTATTATTGTCTATAACTAATGATGTAATATGGACGTCAATGTTTGCTAAATGTTTGGAGTCATCGACAAATTCTAAGAAAAATTCTCAAATGTTTTTTTTATATACAACATGTAAAGATCCAAAAGCATTATCTTCTTGTCGTTAACTAATTACTTTGTGAGCATTAAGTCTTCCACATTGAAATAGAATTATTAACGTTACTTTGAACGTAAAGATAATTTCGGATAAATGTTTTGAAATTATCTGTCTTACCTTTTAATACGTGTGTAAATATTTATTAACGTTATGATAAAGCGAACGTATTTGCATGATAAAGTGGTACGGACAACTCTCTTGCTTATCACTTTGCTTCCGCTAAGCCTGCAGGTTTAACTGTTGCGGTTGGTTGTTCTAATATAATTTATTCTTACGACATGTATTGGTTGTGCAGTAAAACTGAACAAACACTACAATGTATTTGTAAACGTTATTTTATGTCGATGTGTAGGTGCGAAAAAGACAAATATATTTACTTATGATTATTTCAAAATAAATTCTAATCAAACATTTAGTTTCATCTAGCATATTTTTGGGCTATACAAGGTTCTTATTGTTGTAGTCTAAGTTTTGAGAGCTTACTGATTTTTAAACAGCGTTTGCAATCAAACCTCCACAACCCGTAAGGACAAGCCAGTAACCGTTTAGACTAGAATAAATTAACTAAGAGTAGTAATCTTGATCAGGCGATTCTAATAACAATCGAGCCGACGATGTACGTGCTCTACAAGATATGGTAGAGTTCCATAATGACTAACAGTCAGATAAAAATTAAACCCGCAACCGTCGGCGTTAATATTACAGATTTAAACAAAAAATTTCTATTTTTGTGGTGGTATGTAAAATAATATTAACTGCAGATTGACGTGAGGGTAATTACTTGTCAGCTGATCGGCGTCAATACGTCGTTAACCCAGCGTGATTTACACTGTGATTAAATTTTTTAATACCGTATAATTAAAGGCTCGTTATTAACATATTGCCGCCAAATTATCACATGACTTATTCTATTTTTAATAAATTATCGCCTTACAATTATTATAAAATAAGTTGGTGTGTAAATGATGCTAAGTAATATTTGCTAATAAAATGGTTACACTGAATTCGTGATAATTGTATTGTTACCTGTTTGTGTAGTTTAACACTTGCTTTAAAAATATTCCCAGTTTCTATACAAATTTCGATATTTTTATGGTTCTCTTATGTGTAATGATATAAACAACAGCTGGTTTAAATATAATATATAATAATAAAATAATAAGTCCGAACTTATTTTACAAATGCGAAAGTTTATAACTTCGTGTGTAATTTTTCATAATGTTACAGCGTTTAATGAAATTTGTAACGGAGATATTTACGTATATCCTCTGAGACACGCTTAATTTAAATATAAATAAAAGTAAAATATATACACCCTTATTAAATCAAGATTAAAACGTGATTAACTAAAAGTAAACCTTCCTATCATATAAATGATTAAGTACACGACATTTGAATGATGTTTCAATTAAATTAGCGATGCGAATCACCGGCACTTGTAGTTAATCGAATGAATCGTCGAGTACATTCAGAGTCAGGATATTTACTCCTTGTTTTGTCTCGAGCTAATATTAACTCCTAAGCGAGTCATCAGGTGGAATACTCGCAAATATTTCATTATAATATCTGCCTTGAAAACTTATCGAATTAATTTACCTGTTAATAGTCTGAATATATTATCTGCTAAATAAAGACCTTTGTTAAGATTGGCGCTTACTGCGTTATTGGATGTTTTCTGATGTAAGGCTTTTTCTTTGAAATACTTACGTTTCCGAACACGAAACGAATAATAAACACAAAGAGAACACTTGAAAAATTTATAGCTGCTTGTTCGCAAATCGCAAAAGTTGGTTAAGGTCGATATATTCACCATTATTATCTTTAATGCTCGTATTTCTAAATCTTTCTGGTTTATTTATCACTACCGAAGATATCGTTTATTAAACTAAATACGAAATAAATTAGCCTTCGTTTATTCTTTTGTGTGTAACTAATGTTCATTGGTGTGAGTCGACGTAGGCGTAGTTAAGTGCGCTCGTCCTTTGTTTAACTTTGTTAATGTTAGAGCTTCAGCATATTTGTTCTGATTGAAATAGTATCGTCGCTACATTCTACTTGAATAACAACTAAAATATCTGTTTATTCAAATATCTACTATATTTAAATTTCCCTAAAATATTTTTATTAAGATTTTCATGAAATTCAACGATTTTGTAGAAAAATGGTAATTTATTTTTACTTACTTGAATATTTTTATAGGCTACTAGCTTTTGCTCGTGACTTTGTTCGCGTATAAAATAATAACTATGTATACAATACATAAAATATGTGCCTTTCAAATGATACCATAATTTTAAAGATATTCCTAAAGGTTCCGGAGTTATTTCGCACATATAAAAATCGCTCTCTTATTATATTAGTACACATTTCGACGGTTAATGAACATTATTGTTCTAAGATGTCAGTCGTAACGACTGGGAACAATGAAAAATGTTTGTCATTAGCTTAAGTCTTACCCGTATTCTTCAGAGAGCTATTGTCAACTGCATCAGTGATTCACTATTCAAAGGCTCCACTTTAGATCTACTACTCAGAACATTGATTCATCTCGGTTTTAATGCGATTCAGTTGTTCAACGTAGGTGTTTGAAAAAAAATATCTATCAAAAAAATTTTCTTATTCTCCTATAATTGTTATTTTAATTCTTTTGTTAGTTTTTGTCAGCGTGCAATAAAAAGGATAGTTTATGGTTGAAATTAGATGCGCCTCGAGGATTTATCCGCGTTTTGCGGCACTTACCAGATTGGTTGACTTTTATTGTTATTGCTTCGCACCTATACGTTTTGGCGTGACGTTTTATGGCCTGTAACCTGTCGTAATAAACGTATTATCTAACGCGAAAAAAATTCCTTACATCAAACCGTTAGTTCCTTAGATTGGTGCGTGTTAATATAAAAAAAACCTTGAAGTCTCTTTGTAAATGTAGATAAGTTATATAACATTTAAAATTTAAATTAAACTTTGAATAAATGAAAAAAAACTCTTACTTGTAATTAGATATTAAAATACTTAGAAATTTTTATATTTATTTTACGTTTTCATATTTAAAATGTGTCGTTTAAATGTTGTCTTACGATCGAAATAAATAAATCAAAGTGTTCCGTGTTTAAAATTAAATCGTATATATTTTTTAATTTGTAGTTTTTAGTCTGTAAACATTCTCTATTTTGATTTATAGATCCCGCCTATAGACTAGCTTGTCAACACCCACAGTAGTTGTCTAGACGTATCTAAATGTAATATTATTTATGTATTATTTGGGAAGTACAATTTATACGTATTATTTGGGAAGTAAAAATGGCTTATTGGCTAAAATTATATTAAGAAATCATGGGTCTTCTATATAAACTGCTCTTATATATTCCTTTGATTAGGTTCGCGACAAAAAATAACCTAGGTCCTTCTCTGAGGCCCAATCTACATCTATATAAAAATTCATCAATATGGACGTGGATAGATAACAGACAGACAGTTACTTTCACTTTTTAATATTAGTATGTATTATTTCCAAGCGTACCTATATAAAATTTTACATTCCAGGGACTTAATTAGAAATTTCTTTGAAATGTTTAGAATAGAATTTCCTAACAACGGTATCCGTATGTCATTTTGTTGGCTTCTTACCAAAGTTCATTTTACAAGAATTTAGTAGCAAGCTGATGTGGTTATATTTATTTTTTATAAATTGAGTCTAGGACATATTTTAGATCTACCAGATTACCTCTATTGATTATATAGATCCAGATTGCTTGTACGCGCTAATCTCAAGAACTACAGGTCCGATTTGAAAAATTCTTACAGTGTTAGATAGCCCATTTATCGAGGAAGGCTATAGGATATATATTGTTACGCTAAGACCAAAAGGAGCAGAGCACCAATGAAGAATGTTTCAAAATCGGGGGATATTTTCCTATTAAGAGAGCTTACGCTGCGTGCGCTGCGTAAACGGTTAAAGTTTCGCAAAAATCATGTATGACAGAATTGTTCCCCTTTAAAAGTTCAAAAAAAAAGTTCGCGACAACATATGTCTATCTTTTAAGGTTCGCTCACTATAAACTTTTTTATGCAATTTTTTTCTAAAATAATGCATCATTAGCCCAAAGTAACTATTCCACGCGGACGAAGTCGCGGGCGGAAGCTAGTTTTGTTATAAATAATGAATTTGTCAAAGTCAAACTATATTATTTAAATGATTGTAGAAAAAAATAGTTGAAGTAGATCTCTACATGTTTTCTCTTTAGCGATTTACCTACATGTGAAAAATTGTTAAATGGATTATGTAGTATACGTCTAGTGGTGTTTGGCGCTTGCGTCAATGCGTCTGTTTATAACGTTTTCCCTGTGTGCATAGATGTTACCTTACATTGTTATGATATTGTGGTTTACAGGCAAAGCGCAAACTAACCCAATTTAAATCGGAGCACCGCTGGCAAATTTGTTAGCAAATAATATAAACATATTAAGTACTAGTTGAGCTTCGCGGAGTTAGCTGTTTGTGCGCTTCCGTCCGTGATGGCTACTACTGTATGGATGTGTGATGTTTTATAGTCAATAATTATTTTGCCGCTTTTACTGCGTTAACATAGAT
Organism: Hypolimnas misippus; assembly: GCA_037950945.1. Lineage (NCBI taxonomy): Eukaryota > Metazoa > Arthropoda > Insecta > Lepidoptera > Nymphalidae > Hypolimnas > Hypolimnas misippus. Next base: position 9,275,985 of record JBBEEQ010000024.1, read on the forward strand.
TTGTCAGGTCGGCCGACCGTCTAAAGTTTATTTTTCTGTTCATCCGGTATGACACAAGCGCCACCCACTGGATGTTAATTGTACTATCGCTATTACTTTCGCGCACGTGCAAACTATAAGTTGACAAAGTTCTATCGCAATCGAATGAGCGGTATGGTGTCGTATAAGATACGAACCAACAAGCAAACATTGATTTTTATGTATTAGGGAATCTACGCCAATAAATAGATAATGCTTTAGATTAACGCGTTAAAAAAAAAATAAACTTGTCAGATTTATATATAGAACCTATATTTTCATTTATACAAACACAAACTAGTGAAGTGGAGAAGAAATTAGTAGTTTGAAAAGTTTACCTGTTACATTACTAAAAGAAATCCTCTCTTATGTGGTATACAGTTGCTAATACACTTGACTGGGTAAATTAAAACAAGTCTCAGAGACTTTGTAAGCACTTAGAACTTGATAGTCTTGCGTCTCAGACATGTTGACGTAAGCCCAAATTGTTTTGTCCAACTTGTAAGAGACGTCCGCACAAGTTAACAAATTCCTATCCAATCTGCTGATGACGTGTATAGGTATAATAAACACATCTATATGTAAATTATTTGTGTATTCTAGACAAAGACAAAGTTTGTAGACAAATTAAAATGTATTGAAATTACTTTAAATTTAGATGATAACGCAACTAATTAAATGGTTAAGTCATTTCCATATACTACAAAACAATAATTTAATTGTTATACAACTTTATCTAATACAGCAGATATATATATCGCTAAAACTTTGCATAAAGTTTTTTTACTGATGCCAATTTATATTACTTTAGTCAGATAGTAGTTTTACCTGGAAAGTTTTCCGGGAGTTTTGAAAATTGGCGATCTTATACATTTCGAATTGCACTTTCTAATTGCGGCTTTGCTGCCTCTTATCTTTTCCGGACATGGAACCCGGACCGGACAATATGGCGGTATTGGAAAAATGGCGCCCGAAATCTATTTTTTGACGATATCTCCTTTCTGTATTTTCTACCCGTTTTTCGATGAAAATGGTTTTTATTAATAAAATAAACTAGAGAAAATTTCCGCAAACACCTTTTTGGAAAATTATTTATTTAGTGTACAAGCGCTGCAAATTCGATTCAACAGAGTTTTGCTTTTAATGTAATTATATGAAATGATAATGCCAATTTTTTCGTTTTCTATCTCAATTGACTATAATCGAATCAAATTATATACTTTTCAGTAAACATCATTGTTTTCGGTTTTAAAATATTAACACAACGAATATAATTTTCCAGTTCACAGCGTTGTGAAATGTATAATGTCTGCAAACGTTGTTTTATTTTTAACTTTGGTAGTTTCTATACATAGTTTACAGAAAGACTGTAATTTTTTATAAATTTTAACAAATCATATAAATTTAACCCTTAATAGCCTGATTTACGCAAGTGTTTTATTTTTAAATATTACTGTGTTTGTTTAAAGGTCTAGATGAAGGAAAAAATAGTTAAAAAATCACAATAATAATCTTACATATTTATTTAGAAAAAAAAAACAGGTATCAATTTTGATACTTCAGGCATTAAGGCTATAAAGAAATCAGATATACCTAGGCTAAAACTACTAGTAATGTTAACATTTGGTTTAAAATATTAGTATCAAAATTGAAACTCTAGGCTATTAAGGGTTAACCAAACGCGCTGGACCACAAAAAACTGTTTCGTGTAAAAATTTAATTATAGTATTTGTGTTTATATACGTTAATTAAGCTCTTATTTTATAATGATATCATTAAAATTTTAAATTGAAATGAATATGATTTAAATAAATTTTAAAAGATATTTTTGAACGAAGTAAATATTCAAAACAAACAAATCTTTGATGAACAAAGAATAAATATCAAAACTTACTTCGTGTTGTTAGGATATGGTGTCACAAGTGAGTATAAACACCGACAACCTTTTAAAAGGTCACCCTTTATTTCTAAGGTTAACACGATTATCTCTAGAGTATACAGATATAAACTGAAATATTTCCACGCGAATAATGAAATTACTGTTTATCTATGCGATAATGTAGTCCTTAGGAGATTAGTAGTATTTAATTTATGTAAGTAAATCGTGTTTAAAGCCTGTATTCTCGAAACAGTTTTCTATAACGTCGGTCGATAATTTTATATTTTTTATATACCAAGCAAAAATGACAGTGAAAAAGTAGTAGTACCTAATACAAATACCACTGAGTAAGAGCCCTCTTTCAGAGACTATCGTTAGTACTTTTATAAGGTAGTCTAACACATAAAAAGACCTTTTTGTAATAAAAACGTTCACGTGGTATGTAACAATAAAATTATTAACCTAAGTCATCACAGAATGAAAGCAAAGTTTTATAATTTTATAAAGAACTAGGTGTTAATGGTTATTTCACTTATCGTTCTAATATACTGATCTATAAAACAGCCACAAATAAATCTAGAAATTTTATGAAATACTTTTGGCACTACTTTAACTTTATTGTGTACACCATTAAAAATGCTTTTATGTTTTTGTAAATAGTACGTTCCAGCGCGAATAGCTTTAACATCTTTCGGCCGAGGCCACGTTCTATTGTTTCATTTGACGAGATAAATATATACAGTTGTGCAATAAAAACTTCAAATAAAACTCGCTATTATTCTTCAGCGATATCTTGTTAACAATCCGTTTAAAAATAAATTTTAAACTTACGGGCGGTTTCTATACGTAAGCATGTATCCATATGTACATATATGATGTTTTCCTGCTAGCGATAGATTTAACATAAACTCTATACTCGCTATGTCAAAACTCTATCGCTAGTGCGAAAAACCCCGGATGGATAAGATTATTAAAACCGGCCGTTAGTCTAAAATATAAAATGTGTAAAAGGCAACGGTTACTGACTGACTGATATCAACACAGCTCAAACCAATGAACGGGATGCGCTGACAGACACGCAGATTGTTATTATGATGTAGGCGTCCACTACGAAGGGATTTTTCAAAATTTAGTCCCTAAGGGGATAAAACGGGGTTCAAAATTTGTATGAATAAATCAAACTTACTGTGAACAATAAGCAAAAAGGTACTTTTAGATATGACGTTTTTCAAAAAAATAATCGTGACATAAATGTTGAATCTGTGTTACAGAGTCGGTCGTGTAAATTTCTTTTTTTACACTTATCGTAGGAGATTATTCAAATGCATCAAAATTATAATTTTAGAAGACATTGGTTTTCAATGTGACTACGAATCACGTGAAAGTGCTGAAACCATTATAGTATTAATTGGGATCAAGATTGCGTTTCTATATCTAACCAATGAGATTGGAAAATTGGATTATCAGTGACAACAACCCAAATATATATAATATTCAGATAGCTAAGGAATAGTTTAGAAATCTATTGTAAAGTCATTTCATCTTTCGAAAGACGGTGTATATGAAATTAGTATGATATTGTTGATATGTTTAAGATGTTATTCGCACCTATTTTCAACATCTACCACTCGAAAAAAGAATAGAAAACTAACGACGCGTTTTATGTTATTATCAGACTATAAATAATGCTGCTTATACCCAACTTTTAAAAAGTTAACTAAATCAAATAAATAAAAGAAAACCTTATTACGCGTGTTTAATAAACGTTTTAAAAAGCTAAACAAGAGCAGACTGTAAAAGCATTCGTAAATTGAGTAAAAAAAGAGATATTGTCAAAAAAAATATTTTTTGTATAATTTTTCCAATATGGCGGCACGGCCATTATTGAAAACAAAGAAATGATTATATACATTCATATTTATATTTGTAATAATGCATTTGTTGACTCTTAAGATTTCCTTTTACAATTTTTTCGCCATGACCCTTCGAGAAGTGCACTTCGAAATCAATGACATTAGTAATTTTTAAAACTCTTGGAAGACTTTTCACATGACCTCTCTTTCGAGAACCAAATGACTATACTATAATATCGCTGAAAATAATTTTCCTCCCATCTCACATTACCTTCTTCCATTAATATCAATTACACTCTAGGCTAAGGTCGGGTTTTTTATTACAAAGGTCACAGTAAAATCCGTGTGTTTAATTTCCGAGTCACGTCTAATATACTATGTATTGACTGGCTGTATCGTAACGTGCTAACGTGACGTCATGGTGACAGGAAGTCTATTACCGCTCTTGATCCTTTTAGGCTAAACGGATATTCAGCTGATGGGATTGTCTGTCTACCCCCCTACTTTATGAATGGTTTGTTTATTTTCACGTTTTATAAGTTATGTCACGATGTAGCGCTATTTTATGATATTTAGAGAGATTAGTTTATTTAGAGTGATAATAATAATACTAATGTTGGTATATTGTTTATTTATTAGCCATAATAGTTAAACATTAATCTTCTGAATTAATAAAATAAAATAACAACATTTCATTCATATGATTGTTTTATTTTTGTATTATAATTTAAAAAAGCTTAAAATTAAAACAATAAGTTATGATTAAAGCTAATTTAATATATAAAAAGCTATTCTTACGTTAATAAAAATTTTATGACGCTGTAGAAAAGCTAGAGAATTTCATCTCGTATACAGAAACAAGTAAACATGGGTACAGCACAATAATGTTTCATAATGAGGCGAGCTCCCGGCGCCTCGCGTGTCGCCGCGCCGTTAGGAAGAAAAATTGCGTCCAACAATGTTAGCCCTTCTTGAAATGGCCATTCAACGAAATTCAATGCTTATCGTAATTTTTCACAGCCTATAAACAACCCCAGTGTTTGGCTGTTTGCTCAATAGTGAGTATTATACTTATTTTATTTGTTATATCCTTTGTAAAATGTATTTTGAAAATTGTTCCTCAATAAACATGAGTACCAAGAATTGTTGAAAAAAAAAGTTATTTGATTAACGTAAAATTATTACAATAAAAGTATCTGGAAGTCATATAATTGTTTATATTAAATCTATTTAAAGATAACACAAGTATGATCTATCTGCAGATTTAAAAATAATTTACTAAGTCCTCACGCCGAAGGGAATAACTGACACGAAAATTCATAGAGTCGGAAGATATTAATCACTTCGAGATTTAACGAGTAATTCCCCAGCAGAAATAGTTTTGCTTTTGATTACTTTACGCTCCAACTGTTTCGCGATGTACAGAATCTGTGGGACAAAATGTTTTGACGTGGATGTATTGCATTAGTTGCTAATTAAAAAGTAAATAAAACAATGTATGCTTTGGAAAAGATTTATATAAGCTTAAACCTTTACAATTTCTGAATTCGACACCTTATATTATATAGCAATCAAATGCGGCCTTTAAAAGCATCATATTCGTACACCAATATGTTAATTGGTTAAATACATTTTCTCACATTGTCTTTTTCAGATAAATAACGTGTGTGTAGTAATTAAATCTGTGTGCCATCCTATTTCAAACATTGTGCACAATAACCTCTACTATCTAGAATTTTAAACTATTCTAGTTTGAGATTTTTACGCAAAAAAATTAAATTAATATTCCACCGAACTCCTAAGAGCTCTTTGATCATAGATGCAGGAGGCTGCTCTCATTATACTCTGACTTTATATTTTCCACTGAATAACGAGATATACTATAGGCATTTGCATAAAAAGGGGAAAAAAATTAAATCCTACGGGAAGGATAGTTACTATGTATACTTGCGATCTCTGTAAAATGCAAGTACAATTTTTCATAAATGTAATCATATTCGATTTTATTTTTCTTGTGGCAGCGATCGGTTTTGCAAATAGACTTAACAATACCTAAAGTATTTTTTTTTACTTTCAATTATAATTCTATAATATTTCATTTCGCCCATGATTAAGTAATATTTACAATTGTTGACAGTGTGTATATCAAACGATTCACACAATTAAAACACATGTATAAATTCTGATTATTATTATATTTACACCAAATGAATAATTCATGCCTCGAAGCCTGCAGTATTAATTAATCAAATCACTAGTTGTACGCGTGCTCTCCTTTGACGTCATTATATCTGTAGTGCTATGGCTTCATAAAAATAATTGGTAATTAAATTCAATCGCAATTGATACGGATTGACTATTGTTAGAAATTGTAATGATTGCAATTCGATTGGAATATGAAATATATCTATAAAAAGTCAAGGCAACAAATTACATTAATACACGAAGTTAGTTTAATGATAATAAATATAATGATAGTATTTTTTTCACATTTACATACCAATAGGAACAAAACGTTCAAAATTATCACAATAACGTTATTTTGTATGTTGTATTAAAAATAAATTGACTTAATAAAGTATCGTTAATGTTACTTCTAAACTTTGTAGCAATTACCTTAATCCATAAAATATTAATATACTCATGTTCTGCTGAAATTTAGTAGAACTTTTTGAATCTAGAATAACCATTACAAACTGCGGTGTTTCAGTACAGTTTAGCTATTACTTGTGGTAAAACTTCTCAGTTCAGAGATTTTTGCGCTGGCTTGGTTTACATAATTATCTACATCTTTAAATATTTTCAATACTAATTTCTTATGATAATGATCATGATATATTTAATTCAATTCAATTGTTTGGTCAATGGCTTTTAGTTGTGCCAATTAGACACATTGTATATATATTTTTCGTATCGTTAACTTTCCCGTCGATCACTTTTTATTGCAATGTCATTCAGATTAATCAGCTTCGATATTTTTTAACCTCCAGAAACTTTGCTATCATCTGCGTCAGACATATCAATACGATTTTAAGTGCTTGTCTATGTTCAATGTTCTCGTACCACCCGCTCTACCGCAAACATTAGTTGACTGGTACAGGCGCATGCCGGTAACTCACCACAAACCACGTACTCGATTGTCAATTTTATACGAAATTAAAGCAATTTCTGAAAATAGACTCAGTATGTCAGACGAGAGTATAGATTTTGTTTTACAGATTTTTACCTAAAAACTAGGGTGTGACGTGACTTGACACATGCCTTGTCCAAATTTAAATTATGGTCTTAAATACTATCAAGTGATGTGCTTACCCACTAACAGCTTTTTATTTTTATAGATATATAAGATTATAAATAACATAACTATGTAACATAAGGATAGTGTCATAAGGATTTAAATACATTTTTGCATAATCGTAAAAGATTAGTGTGTAATCTATGTACTAATATGTGAAGCAAAAACTTAGTATCCCTTTAACGAAAACTGGGCGAACCGAGGTATATGAAACTTCGCACACTTATATGTAGTTTATATAGAGAAGGAACACAGAATGCTAATATATATTTTTTAATAATGCATATAAATACATTAAACCAATAAAAGAATATATATTACACACACAATCATGTATTTCACACGCATATATACTATTTTGTTTATTGTTAGTCTGTGGTACAATGAAGAATAGATTAATATTTGTGGTCATTCTTGAAATCGGTTGAAAATTTAATGCATTACGGTCGAATTCCACGACCACTAGTATAAATAATATTGTATATAAATAAAATGTACATTAAACGATTTGTTTTAGCATCCTATTTGCGGATATCGTGGGCTTCACTGTGCTCGCCTCGCAGTGCAGCGCGCAGGAGTTGGTCAGACTCCTCAACGAGCTCTTCGGCAGATTCGATCAACTTGCCAATGTAAGGATAACTTTTACCCTAATTTCAACTTTTGCATTTTTATAACTAATATTATAAATTAAGTTTTGGAGTCAATGTACATGTTTCTTACGTATCCTTAACGGCTCCGCATATTTGAGTGGTAATCGGATCGACATTTACCAATAATGCAGGTGTATATGATGTTGATAATAAAATTAAAAATTATAAACACCTGCTGTGACACACGCAGTATATGAAGGTTACATAAATTTAGCTTTACAGACGCGGAGAATTATTTTAGGCGCAATGTTGCCACTATTAATATCAACAAATTCAGCTCGGACGCTATTTTTAATAGTTGTTTAAATAATAATGTCAGACGTCTCTATCGACCGCGTAACCGATGTTTAATGTTAAACATTTGTAAATAAAGATCAAGTAAAAATCGAAGTAAATTTTGGGATTAAATTGGTATTTCGTTATATTTTCGCGTATATAAATAAAATCCATAAAAATATATAAAGAAGTGAATTTTCGAAAATCTTTTTTGTAAATTTTTCAACGTTTTAATTGTGATTCTACCATTCGGGGTGAAGACAAATCCAATAAATCAAAGGTCATAAAAATCGGTTCAACCGTTCTTAAGTCATAAATGGTATGAGTAACCTATGTTCAGAATATATATAGTTATATTATCGATAATGGTAGACCGACTTCCAAAAACTGATGATGGATAATCGCTCGTGATTAATGCAGTCATTGTACAAAGTACCTACATATGTTACGTTTTGACGAGGATCGACAGTACGACTAAAGTCGATCACTTTTTTAAATGGAAAAGATAAAAGATTTGTATTATAGAGATTATATTAATATTATTGAAAACAAACATAACAACACCATTTTTACGCAAAAAAATAAAACTAAATATATACATATTTACATAAACAACTCCTGTAACAACAAATAATGTTCGCGTGGAATGGTGGTAAGAATGCTAACAGTATTGCTCATTTGAATCGCATTTCCGATTTTCTGGGAAAATTTACAAAAAAATACACAAGCCCTCCTAGCATCGGTTCAAAAAATGAGAATCTTTATGACATTTTTTACACTAATTCAAATACTTGATATATTCAAAAGTATAATTTGGAATAAGCCGATTAGCCTTGCGCCTTTTAGATGACACAGCATTTTTCGCAGCGGTTTCCACGCTTAATAATCTTTATCTATTTTATATATTCTATTATTTATATAAAATACGTATATATAGCACGCTTCTTGTTAAAGTGAACAAAATCTTTGTGTGAAACAAAACTTAGTTTTATATAATACTCCACAGTATTATATATTCCTCTGATTAAAAAAAAATCTATCAAAATTTTGTGAAATTAAAGTCTAAATAAGTGGCCGAATTCCCAAGTGTAAAACGTTTATTGCGTTTTTTGCCCAGTAATGTAAATCTTTGAATTCTGTCACTTTAATATTAAACGTACGACATGAATATTTCCCTTATATTCGTCACAGGTTATGTTAGTTACATCATTTATAATTTACGAAAGGCTTGGTCTGTTTTTTTTATTTCTTACATTTGTCTCCGCCCCAATATTAAAATCAAAATATAATTTATTTAAGTAGGCTCTCACGACCACGACAATACAAAAAAAATACATTATTTAGAAAGCTATCACCATATTTTTTATCGTAAATTTTTTTCGATAATTTTTAACTATCAGTAAAAAAAATTACAAAAATAAATTATAAAAACAATTAATTTTCTCATACTTTTTGTGCGAAACGGCTAATGTGTTAACACAATATTTATGTATTTCTAAGGCGCTACAAATTTGCCAGGTCTAGCTGACCTAACATCAATAATACCTTTTCGTTCAGGATAACCACTGTCTCCGCATCAAGATCCTCGGCGACTGCTACTACTGCGTTTCGGGGCTGCCCGAGCCGCGCTCCGACCACGCGCGCAGCACCGTCGAGATGGGCCTGGACATGATCGACGCCATTGCGTGAGTCACATTTCCTCTTTCACGATTTTATTGTTTCATATGTTTTTATTTTATAGCGGAAGATAAAGTCCGATTGTTTATTTTACGATTTTTATTTTTGTTTCGATTTCGTATTTGCGATTATGTTATATAAAATTATATTTTTATAAGATACATTTTTTAAACTACACTTATGGATAGGCTTTACATACAGTCTACATCAATACATTTTACGTACGCAACTTAGACTTGACTTGAGAATACATATGTATATGAATTTATTCAAATTTCAATTCAATTGAAGTACAATTAAAAAGTATATTTTTTTGGTTATTAAAAAATAACCTATGATATTATTATAGATAATAGAACAGAACAATAATAGATATTTTGATACCACGCCAGAGTTGTTTAGTTAGGCCTACTGGTGATTGTTTCGCGATATAAACACATCTGTTAATGATGAATTTACACGATATTTAACATTTGGACGGGCAAACTATTTATGCACGATATAATCGCGCAACATTATCGAAAATCACGAGTTACCTTCATGTCACACATTAATTTAAATGAATATGAATGTCAACTGTTCATTTGGCATCGCCTGGCATAATAAATAAAATCTTAACGATCCCATGCTTGTACCTGAAGCGTAGAAAAGTAAAACTCAAAGCAAACATTACTTTCGCAAACATATCGTTATTTACAACTCTACATTTAATAACGAATGTGTATTTTGTAATACAATGTATTCAAGTACTAAGTTGACGACAAGTTCGCGCTGTCGCCACTGCAAAAGTCGTGGATTCGATCCCCGCTCATGACAAATAAAATGACAAAATGTCTGTATATATCATAGGGATGTTCGTCGAGGTCTGAGTGTTTGTGCTTGTGTTGTGTTTACGGCCACCCGTTGAGTGTGAAGCATTTATGTTTACTTATTATATCTCGGGGATTTACTCGTGTTAATTTTCTTTACTTTATGAGAAAAAAGCAGACAAACGAGCAGGCCGTTCACCGGATGTAATGTGATTATCGACGCCTATCGACATTTCCGACTTAAAACGGCAAAATAGATAAAGAGGTCAACGATGTATGGAAAAATTTAAGAGAGAAGGTAGCCTTTTAGCCTTTAGCCTTCACGCCGATGTTCTGTGAGAGTGTCGTACTGCCTCAGTCGAACCAGTCTAATAAGCAATAATGTGTCAACCCACAAAATATCAAAATCGATCCTGATCACGCGCCACGCAATAATTTTATTCAAAAATGTTTAAAGTCATCTAAACTGAATAAGAATGGCAAAAAGTTTATTTTATTTTTCTTTTCTTTGTTTCAAATATGAAAGTGTATTCTATTGTATTCTACTCCTATGTTTTGTAATATCAAATAATCTCATATGTTTAAAAAAAATAATTATTATATAAAACTTTTAATAATATCAAAACCGTTTATCAAAGTATAAATAAGCAGATGGATATATACTTCTTCAAAGAAATTTATTAAGAATAGCTTTGAAATCTTTAAACGCCATTTTCTCAAAATTAATTCCGTGCGGCTTGTCATAGTATTGCTTATCAGCGTCTATATGGCCTTATAAACTTTTACAAACGGGCTATTAAACGCAAAATGGATTTTCAAACCGAACTAATACTTGCCGTGACTACGTGTTCAAGCAAACTCTTAAACTTTATGTTAGTATAAGTACATCGTTTCTTATTCTAGCGGAAAGTGTGTGAAGTCGAAGTTTAGTGAATAATAGAGTTGAAAGATTCTCGTCTGAGGTCGTTATTCAAACAGGCTACCGTGGATTATCGTGCATTACCTTTTCTGTGAGACCACTTTACTGCGAAGTTAACCATTCCATTGAACGATGTTTCATTAAACATGTTCGTATGTTTGAGTACTGGATTAATTTAAAATCTTAATTATGGTTAACGAGAATGATTAAGCAGTTAAGGCTTAAAAAAATTATAATCGATGTTCTTTTTGGATTTAATTATGAAATAAATTTTGTTCGTTTTTGCAGTACTTGTTCATGTCTTCTTCGTTTACTGTATTGTATGAATTGAATTCATTATGTATTACTATAATAAAATCGGTATTGACCCGTTTATTAGAGGATCATTTAAAAACGAATAGACATATTTTGATAAAAACTTTTTATATTTAAAAGCTTGTAAACTGGTTTATGTTGCCACTCGTTGTTTCCAAATACTTATCAATATGTTATTTTTCAAACATGTACTTTTTGATATAATTTGTATTAGTATAGTCAGCAATCACAAATAAAATCGACACTGATAAGCAATACTGTGTCAAGCCACACGGACTTCATTTTGAGAAAATGGCGTCTAAAGGTGTCAAACATATGTATTCTTAATAAATATCTTTGAAGAAGTATATATGCATCTTTTTTTTTCATTTCTTGATAGAAGCTATAATTAATTAAAATCAGATTGATATATTTAATATATAATCTAATAATAAGTTTTTCAAATATTTGAGGTTATTGTATAAATTGCAAAATACGGAATGCACTTGAAATTCGAAACAGTTATTCGGTACTTATTTAGTATATTTGACTTAGAATTGTTAGAATACTGTTAAATAGGTGATGCTATATCAAAATACATAATATCTCCAAATTATACCTTTTGTGGGTTGACACATTATTGCTTATCAGCATCCAAATGTTTATAAGCCATGGTCGTGTTTTTAGGATTTTTTTTCATTTTAAGAAATTTCTCTTTGGAATTTTTTTACGCGGGTCCACAACCATTCACACGCAGATGTACAATTCTAGTAGTGTTGTAAAAATCTCTTACAATGTGCGCCCGATGATGCATGGAAACAACATATTACGTTTTCCACGTGGACCACTCAGTTACTCGACTTACGTATAACAAACAAATCAAAGCTGCAGGCAGAAGCTACTCCTTCATAAGTTCTATACAAGACAAATGCATGTCGAACTGGCTAACTCGATTATGTCAGCACATCTATCCGTATACCCGAGTCCTTTGTGCTAAGCCTTATGACATTCGATGTGAAATTGCGATGTAGGCAGACGTACATTATTAAAGCGCACGGGCTCGGTGTAAGTTTACACTAAAATAATAGCAGGAGTTTGTAGCTGAAAATGTCGAAATAAAAATTTGCTTGTACCTTTGACATTTACATTCATATTGATTGCTTTTGTGACGTAAACTGAGACTTCCCTACTTTGTATATAGTATCACAGCTATATACTATTATTTATATCTTTACATTAGTTACTCTTAGGCGAGAATTGTATTTGTAAGTTGTACTTTCGAGAGTGATATAAAATAACTCTGTAACCTAATAACAGATATGCCGTAAGAAGTTACGAAAGCTGTGAATGTCAAAAATGAAGCACTGCCAGTAAATTCTTTCAGGTGTAAAGCAATGAGAAATAACTTATGCAAATCTTTATGATAAACCTAAAATAATATTTTTAAGTGTAAATTTTCTCCATATAACAGACGTTGTAGTATTTTTTCTGGCTTAATGGTGTCAGTATTGAGTTTCTTATCGGTTCTTAGAACGAGAGAAATCAATATTTTAAAACGGGTAGTAAAAGCTCCATTTAAAAGTGATATGACATATTTGAGATGAGATAAAGTAGTTTGTAAAAGGTTAAAAATAAAAATATATCCGTGAAAATAAAGTAAAAACATTTACTTTGAGTTTATTTATACTAATTCCTGCGCTTCCGTCGGCGTAAAAACTTACATCCCATATTTGATTCTTCTCATTTTATATGTCGTTCTATGTCTTTTCGTAGGGTCCAATCTATATCTATAACAATATTCATTAAAATTGGTTCAATGTTATAGTCGTGAAAACGTATCAAACAGTCAAATTGGAGCTATTTTCGTATTTATGACATTAGTATGGACACAATGACGGCTATTAAAGAAACATCAGGAAGCTGTCAACGACCACGTGCAGTCGGCACAACTAAACAATTCGCCATTACTAGTCAGAAATCTGCTTTATCTTGTTCCAGCGCCACGCGAAGCTATCAGCTAGGCAGAAATCTACATTCATATAATTGAAAATTAAATGGCAAGATGATTTATTTAATTGGTGACATTTTGTATTATAAAACATCAATTTAGATCAATCGGAACCGTTGATTTTATTACTGTAACGCCTTTAAAAAATAACTGAATACACGAGGTATAGCGAGATGACAATATCTTTTTCGTTCTTTTAAATGAAAAACGAAACTCGTATAGAATATCGTCGTGGACGGTCTGTCCATATGTCTTAAAACACTTTTCCGCAGAAAGGAGTATAGATATCAAGTCGAAATTAATATGAAATACTAAAGTTCATGGTCCCTTGGTGAACAAATTCAAACTTCTAAGTCGACGTTACCAAAATTAATAGGCGTTTATGTCACATATTTTTTTATAAAACCTACGAACGCAATTAAATTAATTTATTTATAGCCCTAATAAAGTTTGTCATTATATCAATTGAAAATATATTCTGTGAAATAAACATCTTGCTGGCTAAATGCAGCTGGAGCGATGTGTAGCGAGTGGGCCAAATAAATAAGAATAAGAATAAGAATGAGCTTTATTTGCAGCATTTCATAACTGCTAGACAATAGAAAACAAAATATAAAAAATACAATAAAAAAAAGAACTTAATAGTAAACATATAAAGCAAAAAGAAGAAGATAATAAAGTGAACAAAACAAAATTATTGCCTAAACAGCAGTATGACGCCACAAATAGGAGGTCACTCAGCTTCGCTGCTGTCTTAGGAGTCTCATAAACGAAAAAAAAAAGAAAGAAAAAAAAAAATAAATAAGAAAGCAAATTATTTTTAAAATTATAATCTATTAATCGTTTATGCGACTCCTGGAGACCACAGCACTGATTTTCAGTGACCACCTTATTTGTTAAGTCATATGAACGACATTGACAGCTATTATATGATGTAAAATTTAACATGTTACATTACAAATTCATTAAAATGTTAATTATATTCGTAAAAAAAAAGAAAGAAAATAAATACAAAACCTATTTTTATATTATAATTATAAAACAAAAAAAAAAATGTAAAATTAGTTGAAAGAAACAGTAATCAGCAGATATCTTCTTTACATTGTAACCATAAGTATTTGTATAACAACTATAATTTCTTAGAAAACAAGACAGCAATATAAATAAAGTAAAGAAAATAATAAAAATAAAAAAATAAAAAAAATAATGTTCTTATTACGGAGTCCGTCGCGCTTGTCGCTAGTTGACACTGACAGCTGACGCGCCACTAGCTTCCTATTCATTCACTGCCTACACGTCTATTTGTCACAGCTCAAATCTACCATCTTGTATGTGAATAAAGATAACATCTCTATATAGATTTATTTCGCTATGAATATTTTATTGGTTCAATTATATCGATCATTTCTAATTAATTTCGCAATTTGATTCTATATGTACGTAGAATTTAAAAAGTATTTATTTCAAAGATAAGTATTTTTTTTAGAAAAAAGAACAATAGCAGTCAAACGTTATAAAATAAGAAGATAATGCTTGCATCTCTTGGGAAGAAAACAATGGCTGTGCCACGTCATAAATAATATATAGTTTCGGCTTTGTAGGTCACCAATCGAGTGGATCGCTCGGTCGGGACTCGGGTCGTGTGTACTCAAACTGATGTAGTGGCATCGAGTTGGAGTTCGGCTGGATATCAAAGCACTGGTTTCTAACTTGAACTTGCCGCAATGTTCGAAAGTCTTAAGAAGTTTTGCGATTGCTTCTTTAGCGAAATAATTACATTCTCTATACCGGTATACACTTAGATTGACCTAAATATTTTATTATTTGTTTATACTTAATGGGACAGAACGAAATATAGAACGTACCTACAATTATTAAATAATATAAAATAATTTGTTTCAAATTGTTTAGTACAAAAGGCGGTCTTATGGCTAATTAGCCATTTCTTCCAGACAACCCAGCATAGGAGAAATATTCTTATGGAAATTGGGTAATGGTGCTGTAGTAATCCTTACATACAAATAATTTAAAAAACTTGTATAATATACATATATAAAATATTTTGTTATCTTCTCTCAATTAAATTAATGCTAGATGAAAATATAGTGAAATAAAATTATTTTGCAAACTTGTGTCAAAATACTAATATGCCACCGTGTCCAAATTTGCACTTTTTTTTATTAAGTACCTAATATTTAAATGTCAATAAAAGTAATTTACTTTGATGAATAAACTCATAAAACATGACACACGACATCAATTTTAGCGACACATTAAATAAGAAAATGCCAATTCGACATCGTGCCGACGAGTTATATAAATTGCGAACAATTTTAACGGCACACTTTCTTAAATAGGTACGTCGTTAATGTCATAATGTAATTATTGTTAGAACACATGAGAGTATTTCTTGATAGTACCTTATGTCTTATCAATAGCTGTCGTATGAAAGAGACTTTGGTCTTTCTCACAAGGAGGGGGTCATAGGTCTTCACTATCACGAACTAAAGTAGAAATTACACAAGTATAGTACACTACACGTGTCTCGCTTTATTGCGTTAAAATACACACATATCCTGTAACGGTTATAACTACTGTTCCGTTCCTACTGTTCGCAGTGTAATGTATTATAGCCTATAACATTTCTCTATAAACCGGCTAAACTCAAAAAAAAAAATTTAGAATTTCCTTCCAAACTATTTATTCCCAAGATGAGTACATTCATATTATTTATAGAAACAAACCGACTTTACGAAGACTTGTTACTTCTAATTAAAGATATCAATTAATCCGATATTAGATGTTACAATATGATATTGAATCCTATGATTAATGTTTATTTGTTAAATGTTTATATTAAAAATATACAGAACATTCTATCATAAAATAATCTTGATATTTTTATAGTCTTTGTATGTGTTCTTTAGACAGACATATAAAGAAAATAATATAATAGATTTATTCACCTCGTAAAAATCGTCATCTAATTAATCGTTATAGTTTAATTTCAAATGAAGTATCATTTCTATAAACAGACTACAATTTTTTGCTGATATAATAATCCTCGAAAAATATTTTACGTGAGCTGAAAATATGTGAATAGAGTTTTACAGCGAGTGTGGAGTGATATTTATTGCTGACTGCGCGTTTATAAACTTGTGCTGCGAGTCGCTGGATGTAACAGATGAACGAATTCTTTTCCGCGTTTTCATTTCAAAGCCGATAACAAGCTTAGCTGACAGTTATTAAATTCGAAAGAAAAATGTACTTCATTGAAATATTATTAAACTCACAAAGTCGCATGAAACCATCGTCGATTCGTCTCAGTTTTCGGTCATCCTCAGTGATAAAAGTGCACATAAATAAATCTCGTTCGTTTCTCTATTTATTCTTTTCCATTGCGTTGGCACAAAGCGGACGGATCCGATTTTAATGAAAGTGACACAGTTACGTTATAAGCTGGCAGCGATGCCAGCGTTCGTACGTCCAAATACTAAAATGACAAAAAATTACTACGAAAATAAGTATCTGAAGTTTTAAACGTGCCATTACTCATAAATAGCCTATTTTATATATTCTCTTAAAATAATAAATTTGTGGGCATTTAATTAAAAATAACGAAAGTTTACGTTAAAACCAGTATAACTATGTAAGAGAATATAATATAATTATCCAACTAATTAGTACATAAACAGGCCACTCCAAGTTGGCACACATTTCTCATTACTTAAACGATAAATTTTAGGGTTATATGTTAAATAGTGATTGTGTAATTTAAATGTGAAAATTTTTGTTTTATTGAAAAGTGTAAGAATGAATAGTCTGGATAGAATCGTTGGACCAAACGCAATTTACAAAGTCCGGATGTTATTTTATTTTATGTGTCTTAGAGAAAATAGATATTACTATTTATCTAATAGTTTCTCAAGATCTTTTATTTTTAATCCGGATTTAATTAACCTTCACAGAATTATTTTAGTTCTAAATTTAAAAAATAACAACAGTTGGCTCTTGAAATATTAATCAGGTATTTTCGAAAATAAAACGAAAAGGACTTAAATATGACTAATATTTTTTTTTATGTAGACATTCTATAACGGTATCTCATTGTCATCTCAGAGGATTGTGGCGACGCTTGCGGTGAGTCAGCGACGCTAGAGGCTACCACTTACCGCAGACCGCAAACCTCAAGATCAGAATATCTTTACATCATTCGCAGGTGTGATTTCATGACCACGTACCAATGAGAGCAATTTAAAAATAAAGTTGTTCCTTTTTAATCCCCGACGCAAAAAGAGGAGTGTTATAAGTTTGACTGCTATCTATCTCTATGTGTCTGTCTGTGGTACCGTAGCTCCAAACCGGGAACCCATTTGAATGTATGTATTTTTTATTAGAAAAAGGGTTTTCTATCGTTGGTTCTTGAATATGTTTCACCAAAATCGGTCCGGCTGCATGAATAGGTTGTCGGGTTTTTTATGTTTAAATTTTAGTAAATTATTGGTCTAAATGCAAAGAATCCAAGTATTACCTTGTCCTTTCTCATTATTTTTCTTTAATCTTCTGGAAAGGTTTATAGCCTACGGAGAATTGCGATAATCCTATTTTCAGGACTCTTGTAACTCAAACGAAATTGCAAGAAATGGCTAAGCAGTGAAATATAAAGTATTTTAGGGTTCCATGCCTAAATGTATAATATAAAAAAAATTTATTGTTGTAGGTCTTAGTCTGTGAGCATGACACGTCCAATCGACTAAGTATATTAATAGCATACAATCGAATTATATGTGGAATAATACAAGATTTTTCTTATTCCCAAAAAAAGTTAAGGAGCAAATACTTGAAGTGAGATAACAAGATCAAGTGGGGTATCGCGTGAAAGATCCACGAGTATGTTGTAAAATATTTGTTTTCAATTTAGAACAAAATGTACCTCATTGTCATCTCATCCAACGGAAAACGTTGAATAAATAGATCGAGACAAGTTTCTTCTGAATAATAATTATTTTATATTTTTATCGCTTTAACTTATCTACGATAATAATTACTACAATCCCTGCGCATAAAAGAGTGTTTTGTTGGATTCGAACTCCTCAGCGGTACTTGAACTTATTAAAATGCTCAGCTTACATAAGGTCTAGGTAACTGTTTTATCAAGCCAGTTTACAAAGTTGTTTTATATTAAAAGGAAAATCCTATAATATATAATTTCGTTTACTTGGATGTCATATGTTATTTTGATTATAAAACGAACTACTTAACCGATCTTCATAAATATTTCTATGACACCATTAAGAGAGTAAACCCGTTCAAACAACAAAGAATTAACAGAATCGTTCAAGCAGTTTCAACAAATAAAAATGTATCCACGAATGGAGAATCTCTTCATTGTCGGTGTCGGTGAAAAATTACCAATTTGGTATGATACCAGTAGAATATTTCCTAGATAACATTTTCTTGTTACGTGTCGCTCTGTAGCTATTGACCGCGCTTAAGACATCGTATATTATTCTTTGATGCTTTTCGAGCGCATCAGTTTCCGCAAGTGTCGCATGTCTGTTGTTTTTCCGTGTTTGTTATCTTCCTGTTGTCACATTAAAGTGATATAATACTTTCTTGTTCCTTTAATGTAGTATTCTAAATTTATAAACGAGTTACTAGTTTGGTCTTTGAATGATTTAAATGGTTAAATTTTTTGTTTTAAAAGATTACATTTATGAAAATTATATTATGAATATCTACGTACTGGTTTCAATAATAATAATTGAAATGAAAGAAGTACCACCTCACGGTTTTAAATTTGTTTCGTACGTATTCGTTCAAATCAAAATCCATATAAATGCTTTATATTCGAGAAATTTAATATGTTAGTAAGGCATGTTTCGAAGCAAAAGCAAATAAAATTCTTCATACCATATTTCTGGTTGCGTTTGTATATTTTGTTCCCAACTTTGTGTATGGTGAAACAACGTATGAAATATGTCTACACATAGTTTCAAACATAGTTAATTATTCATTTACATAATTATAATATTAAATGTTAACTTCATAATAAAAATCCTTAGATAGAATATCAAATAGACACATTTTACGATGTGTACGATTACGGTACGGTTTATAGCTAGATAAAGATTTATGCTAATCATAGTACAAACACTCGTAACTATGCTCCGAGAAGCCAGCGCCGCAATTAATCTAATATCCATACGTTTTATGTCTATTGACTTTTACGCGCATAAATATGTAAGTAATATTAATAACGCATCATATAGCTCGTCTTGTATAATTATTGTAGTTGAAACGCACAGACGTTCCTTATTTATTTAAATAAATGATATATTTATATTGAAAACTTACAGACTGTAAATTACAGAGAAATATAAATTACAGGAAAATGCAACAGTTATTACTGTACTTATTTAATGCACAAATTGCTTTTTTTATTAATCATGACCAAAAATAAGCCTCGGCAGTTAAAATATCTCTTAAAACTCGCATGTGATGATATCAAGTCCAATAATTTATCAATATGACAGATGCCAATTAACACATTGTCCCGTAGGTACATGGTAGAGCTCATGAAATTCTAATATAAAAATAGTCCGGCTTACGTTCGCAGACAAACATGCGTTGACGCATATTGACATCGACGCTGCACTCTGTTTCGTATTAGGGAGTTCAATATTTGCGGAAAAACATGTCGGCATCTATCGCAGTCGGAACAGCTGCGGACTGCTGCGGCCGAATAGCGCAGATCAAACATTTGTTGATACACTTCGCGTGGGTCGAATGTCCAACTTCCAACCTCATTCTATATTTCATTACACGATCATCATATCAATATTAAACGATCCATTGCGTTAAAAACACACATGTAAAAAATAATCAAACCCTGATAATTTTGAACACTTATTTTTTGTATATTTTCGTTCGTTTTCAACGTTTCAACTGTTTATTTTCTATTCCTGTTTGTGCTCGCCGTTCATAAGAAAGTTAAAAAACAATTTCGCGTCGTTGTGAACATAAAAGATGCTTGTTTTCTGAATAAATACAGAGTTTATCCTGTAAACTACACGGCAAAAAATTCTCTTTTACAAAAATGCTTAATTATTACGGAGTTTTATCCGCTTAAGATGACGTTAAAATTATGTAATGCCATACCTACTCCAAATTGCAAGCATCCTTGATCTTATTTAATTAAAGATTTTTTGTATTAATGTACTTTTTTCAATATTGGCAGAAATATTACATTATAGTATCACTTTTGTATTACACATTGAATGTAGCTCACAATATATATACGAGTATGTTTTGTTACAATATAATACAAGGACTGTGTAATATATCTTTATATATTACACAGTCCTTGTATTATACTAGTAAACTTGTAATAAAAATGCCTACTATGTCGGATGATCAATATATTTCTAAAAAAAATGTTTGTTTACGCTACGATCTCTTACGATTATTTTCTTAATGTAATTCAGACCACACAAGGTGAAGAAGATACGTAACAGTTGTTCAAATACCGTGTACTGCCATGGGTTCGAAAACTCACTGAACATAGGAGTAAATGTATGACATTCAATATCAATTTTCGAGCACCGTCCTGACACCTATCCTACCCGATAACTCCTAAAGCTGCACCGATGTCCGGTGGTTAATTTTCTCATTTGTCAATATAATAACGACGTCGTCGAGCAATAAACGAATGCGCAACGATATCGGGACACTGATATAAGGAGCAATCTATAGTGCTTTTTCACTAACCGACACGATTCTGAAATATCGTCTTTGATATGTTATGAAGCCATGTGGGAACGGTATTTCGCTAGTCATAGAATTTGCTCGATAAAAGCACGTGACGTAATAACATACAAACTGATCATGTTTGTGTGCGATCGATTTGCGCAAAATATACCCCGATCGTTTGTTATTCTGTTTGCTTTCGTGTCACTGTATTGAGCCGAACAATTTGTTACCCGACGTTGCAACGCAAAAGAGTGTAATGTGTTTATCAGTCTATGTATGTATGGGTGTATGAGGGCTTGTACTTTAGTGGCACTATTTAGACCAAATGCTACGATTTTATGAATTCGTTGTTGATGGCGCAAATTTCATAGAAAGCGTAAAAATTTGGAAAAATCAAAATGGCGGATTTTGGAAACCATAATGTGAAAAAGAAAAAAATTAAAATTAACGACCGCTATCAATAGGTACCTATTTAAAATTCTTTTTGTCGTTTCTCATATCCGTTTTTTAATCCGATTTATCGTTTAGGGACTATAATATGATTTCAAGTTATATAGTAACGATTCTCACTGCAAATGATTTTGTAACACACTCGGGTTTTTATCTTTTGAAATTATTTACTTGTTTATTTTGATTTAATATTGAAAATAACTTCCAAATGCTCAAATAGTTACTCTTTTAACAGTTTAAAATAAAAGTGATGGACCTATACAACGAATCCAAAAAATAAAAAAGTATCGGTGCTATTCTGATGTTTCGGCGACTATCAGTATAGGTCAAAGAGAAATCGCTTTTAGCTCTATATAGGGCCAATATTGCATTGCGGATTAGTCTCATAACTAAATAAAATTATGTTTAGTGCGTTCGATCCCACACGCATCGTTCAACTTCGTTGTTTGCAATGTTTTACACATACTTTGTTAACAGAAAATATAGCGTATCAATGTTATTACACGTGCTGAACTAAATTAATAGGCACAACTGAAAACTGAAACAGACGTTATTTTTAGTCTATTAACTTGAGATCTTGGCCACGAATCGTAATTATTGTTATGAAAATAAAACCAAATGCAAAATTAATTCTTTAAAATAATTGTTTTGCTTCCGTAAATATCGTAACTCTGTTTATTATTTCTTTTACATTTTTAACATCAAAATATCTTTGGCGATATCACAGTTATTTTAACCAACTTCTTCTATGTTCGTCTTTATGTATGTGTAAAAATTCTTGTTGGATTCTTTAATGAAAGTGATAAATTTTTAAGAACCATATTATACCGGACCTTCAAAGATTGTATAATTGAGTGTCTGAGATGACATAATCCTCTATAGATGTGTTGACACACACCTGTTAATTTTGTCGTAGCTGTAGCAATAGCTAATACAGTAATATTGTTTTAGTAATGATTAAATATAAATAAGCATCTCCATCATCGTTATTCAACTACACGATGACTACAACTATTGAATGTCATTACTACATTGGATAGAATTATCTCTTAAAGCCAATAACCAAAGAATTGAATTGAAATAATCTTGCTATGATTATTTGTTTATAATTTGACATTCATAAATTTCCAAAATGCAAAAAAAATGTAAAATTTTTTGGTCATGAATATATTTAATAAATACATATTATCCTATACATTTTATATGTATTTTGTATCGCAGTACGCCTTGGACACTTTATTCAATATTGAATGTTTAACTGGATACTAAGTAAACTCTTGCATTGTTTGTATTGATAAAATATAAACTACTCGGATATGCAGGTTACAGATACCGCACATGCGCCTGGTTCTCTCAACGTTTGCCGTGTAGATCTGCGTGCGCTCCAATGATCTCATTCATAACACCTCGCTGCCTTTAGACATAGTAACGGCGTATCGGGATTTGCCCTACATTTAAAATTACTACATTAGTTTGAACAGGATATTAATTTCTAGTATACTAGTTTTGAATGATTACTTTGTCTTTGTTAGAAATATATATATTTAGATTCAATGGGTTATCCATGTTGGTATGTCGTGTTTTTAATTACTCTATCGGAGGATTCTGTATTTGTTACGTACTGAAATAAAAAATAGAAATCTCATTATTGATTAAAAACGAATTGCAAAATATGTTTTCACTTTGTAATAATAAATCATAAGTATATAATAGATGTATGTAGCGTGCAACGAAGAGATTGGGCGTTTATTTGTCGATGCCAATCCTATCGGCCTCCACATGTCAAAAATTTACTAACACTCGATTTTCTCCATCTATTTATGAATCTACTTGTTGGAATATCGTGTCTGGTTTTATATTAAAAAGAAAAAGAGTTTCTTTGCCTATTTTAAATTAAGTTCTGCACAAAAAAAAAGTGAAATATATTTGGACGCTGATATGCAACACGGTGTTAAGCTACACGAACTCCATTTTGAGAAAATGGCGTCTAAAGATTGTCAAACCTATTCTTAATAAGTTTGTTTGAATAAGTATTTATCCATATTTTCTTTTCTTTTTTGATTAAAGCTGTAATGAATTAAAAGCAGGTTGATATATTTATTGTATTATCCAATAAAAAGTTTTTATAGATATAAGATGATGGTATAAATTTAAAAAATAAGGAACGACCTGGAATTTCGAAACAATTAATTAAGAAACTTTTTTCAGTACTTATTTAGTTTATATGACTTTATTTTTTATTGAATAATGTTAAATATGTGATGCAATATCAAAATACACCAATATCTTCGAATTTTACTTTTTGTGGGTTGACACATTATTGAATATCAGCATCCATTTATGAAAATAATTTCGAAGGATTTAAAATATTCTGCAGAAATTTTATTATCTAAGATCAATGTGCGTGCTTTATCTGGTACAAAAAGAGTATTATGGACTCTTTTTCGTGACCGCTTATGATCAAATGTCGTGTCAAAGGGCTGTGAAATGTCAGCTCCATATTGACACGTGTCACGTACACGTTTATGTGATAGCCCTGTCGTCACACGGTCAGCGGGCATTTCACGTTTCAATTATTTTTTTTTATTTTCCCTTTAGTATTTGTCAACCCGTGTCAGTTTGTTGTAGGAAAAATTTAGATTACATTTTTGATATTGTCTTCGTTAACGTGTTGTTATATATAAACACATAATATTACAACAATATTATATAGCTTTAGGTATGTTATAAGCTCGTGGATGTTGTCGACAAAACCAACTTCGTCGAAACGTCGGGCAATAAAAAGGTATTACTACCATTAGTTATCGCGATAAGATCCGTTATATTAAATATGTCTAATATAACGTTAGTTTTGCAAAGAAAGAGTTTTAAATAACAAACACTTTATTTATTTATTAAAAACCACAATATTTCAATTTGCTAGATGTAAGTTTATTTTGTATTTTTGTATTCCTATTTTTGTATTTACAGTAAATACTAAATATTAAAATAAAAAATACGACCGGTGGCATCCAGTCAATAATTAATTAGGTAACAAATACACTATGGACTGGTGTATTAACTTTTCATTTTCTCGACCGTCCCTAATTCCTGGCTACATTCCCACTAAATTTCACACGTACCTAATGTTTCTAATTTAGATCTTGCAATGTACATTGAAATTGATGATAAATGAATATAGGAAAAACTGTAGCAAATTTAAGTCCCCGTAGATATAAAAACATTTCTAAATCAAGGTTTTTTTTTGATAATTTAAGAAAAAAAAGGGAAATAATAAAAATTATAGTGATACAAAAAAGTACACGAAACATTTTATTTAATTTTATACTACTGGTCGCCTAGCGTTCGGTATTCATGCGTAGTTCATTAAATTTCAACCAATTTTCAATTTCAAGATTGACCACAGATAATCTATTCTCAATTTGACCAGACTTGAACAATTAACATCCACTGAATGAATAATACTAAATAATGAAATTGTAGTAGGAAATTCAAATTTTTTTTTATATATTATAAATTTCCGCCAAACGATTCACCTCATTTCAATAAGAATATTTTTGTCATAACATATGAATAATGTAATAAGAACTAAAAATGTATAATAAGCCATTGTATGTATCTTTTTAAAGAATGACTATTTGTAAGTTTATTGAAAACCGAATATTTAAATCGGAGGAATACATATTATTGGTTTTAAAATTCTTCGCAAATTCAGTGTATAAGGAAAAAGTCGTAAGGAAAATCATTTTTAAGTCATATATATTCGTCAAACCGCAGTTAACTAAACTTTGAAATGAAATTGTAAGGTAATTAAGTAAAGTAATCGTTTAGTTGTACTACCACATTAGTTATTAGACACAGGAGTGGAAACAATAGGTTCAACACAATCTTTCGTACTCTTTGAAACCAACTCAATTTATATCATTAACATATAATAACATCTTAAATTTAATATGATATAAAACAGATAATTGAAAAAATCAAAAACCGTATATGCGTAACAAGAGTATAGAAAATCTTTACTAACCGATTTTAAATCGTTATAGATTTTAAAAGTTAATTTGGAAAATTAGTTAAAAAACGATACAAGAAACTTAAAGATGATTTTTAATACCTGTTCAGCGAAGTTCCGCTTAATAGAGTTCGTCGATTTTCCATCTTTTTCTTTTTCACATTATCACGTGCAAAATCAGTAACAAATCAAACGATGTGTCATATATATCAAAATCCAAAAAGGTACTAACCCATATACATACATAGGCAGATAAACACATTATCTTCCCTTGCGTGGCACAGTCGGGTAAATAACGAACTAATACCTCTGTTTCAGCGTAGCTTGTTTCTGTTACTGACAAGCCGTTGTTCAATGAAAGCCAGGCTTGTTGAATCTCTTCGAAATTGCTGTTCGAGTGTTTATCTATTACTTCATTCTGAACCTAGTGTTTGCTTTGGACTGGGCGCGCTGAGTTTATGTTGTATAAATTTACAATAATATTTATTTATAATATTTTTTGGTTTGTTTCTTATTGACTTTTTTTATTTTTGTCGTGTCGTAGGATATAATATATTAAGGAGAAGGGTTAAGAGCTTAATCAACCGCGCTGCTTCACTGGTTTATGGATATAGGTACATGTATCATAATTTCCTTCACGGCCAAATACGAAATAAATTTAATCAAAAGAGTTCGAAAACTTGAGTTTGAACCCGCGATTATCGGTTGTGATGGACATGCTCTAACCATTAGGCCATCTTGGCTCTACATAGGTTTAACATATTATATTAGTATGTACTGCTAATTAATTGCATATAAAACTTTATTAATATATTATTTTAATTAATTCGTGCATCGTGACATTTATACAAATAACTTTATAATATTACGTTAAATTGCTCAAGCGAAAATTACACGAGATTCATATTTTTTAATTTAGTTTTCTTCACAAAGCGTTTTGCTAACGCTGAGGTTGAACAATGTAACAGTATTTTCGTTAGACTTACATAACTGAAAATTTTCAGGTCAAATCTGAGAGTGGGTGGAAATCGATGCATGGGTATTTTTTGTTTTTAAAATGTTATAAAATTTAGAGATGCAAATTTTCATTTAAGTTTAGAATTCTGAAGTAGTAGAACTTATACCTATACGTAATGACTACCCTCCGCGTGTGGCTTCACCCGTTTGATATGTTGGTAAGAAATTAAGAAGTGATCTATAAGTTATTCTTATATTAGTATAAGGTTTCATCAAAATCTGTTCAGTAGGTTTCGTGAAAGAGCAACAAACACTTATCCAAACGTCTACCCATCCTCAATAACTGTCGCATTTATATTAGAGAAGAAAGGTATTCTTAACAGAGGTATTTTGGAATGGCGTATCTCGTCATGGCTTATTTTTTGTTTCTTCTTAATAAAAGACAATGTTGCCAAAAAAATTTATTACCTTGTCCTTAAGAGCAAAGTGAGTTACGATGAAACACCCGTCTTTTATAAATCATAATTTGTTCTCTTATTTTGCTCCACATTTCTTTCGAATTACCTCGGGTTTTTTTATTCATAGCAGATCATGATGTAGTCATGACGGAAACTTAACTTTATTTAAATTTATTGCTGTTGAAATATTTCACAATAATAAATATTTATTTAAAAGTGTGAAAAAAATACCGAGTTTTATTAATGCTATCCGCGTGTCGGATGATATGTCTTGGCAATTCTTTAGAAGCACAAATACGAATTTGTATATTTCTTCATTTTAAATATGGCGCTATATCCATACAAACTTCCGTCTCTTATTATCTACTAAAAATCGATATACCCGATTTTTATACGAGTATAAGAAAAAACCAAAACACGATTTTGTTACAAATGAAAATAATCGAAGTTTACTTTTCATAAAAACTCTCACAGCATATCTTATTGATAATACTATATTGTCAGGAATCCCTTCTCAACTTTGTTATATAAAGACAGACGCGTTGGCGCAATGGTCACTGCAACTGACTAAAGCGCTAACGGTCGCGGGTTCGATCCCCGCTCACGGCAAACGTGTGTATTGGCCATACAGATGTTTGTCGTGGTCACCCAGACCATACAGATGTTTGTCGTGGTCTGGGTGTTTGTGTTAGTGTTGTGAGTGTTTCCGGACCCCCGACACAAGGTCATAGGTTCTTAATGGGGGCCGTTGAGTGTGATGCGTTATTTATTATTTATTTATTATAAAGAGTTCTAGAGTAAAGTGTTTTGCTTCAGTCGATAGACTTTTATCAAGGAAATATCAAAAACATTAGGAATTACGTTAATAAATGATAGAATTATGTCAATAAATATCATAAAGCATAGTAGGAGACTTGTGTAATATTTACATTAAGGAGCAAACTAGATTGATCTCGCGTAGAACGGGTAATGAAGAGATTCCACTGTTAATAAACAATTTACTGACGCCTCTAATTACCAGGTAAACACTTGGTGAAAATTGACTTAAAATCTCTACCAGTTTCAATTATGTGTTATATTTAATTAACACAATTTTGAATAAAAATAGTTTACTATGAATAAAAATATCACGTTAATTATATCAAATAATAATAACATTATACGTATGCTGCTCTACAGGGTTTGTTTTATGTTGTTCTCGTCATTAAATCATCATTAGCGACATGACCCACTTATAAGACTTTTCTTTTTACTATATATAAATGCATTTCGCTTTTATAATAATTAACTTGATAACCTTCCATATGACATATGTATATATTAGTCATAAGCAAGGAGTGAACACGCGGCACTTAGCGCTGTAATCGGTCACAGTGACCACTACGCAAAGCCGTCGTTAAACATGATAAATTCATTTTAAAAAATTAAAAACTCCTGCTTAACAAGACCATCTTCTTTGATGTAATTCTTATATATATATATATATATATATATGTATATTTTCTTATTTTTCTTTTTCACATTATTGCATTCAAAAACGGCCTTGTCCAACTTTTTATGCTTTCTATGGTACTCGTGCTGTCATGACTAATCAAACAACGTGATCATTTGTCAAAATTGGCCCACACGTTTGATTTAAATTGTGCCACAAAGGTTAGGCTAAAGGTTGATAAACATATTACCCTCCTTTGCGTCGCTCAGTCGGGTAATTACGCGAGTGATGCGACGAGCGAATTTTTAAAAACCAAGTTTTTTTACTCTCTCCATCGATGATAATTATCACCATGAAACTCTTATTATGTATAAACACAACTCCATTACGCATTTATCCATTATTAAATTAGATTCACTCATCTTTTGTTAATATTTTTTGTGTAATTTTCTTAGAAAGGATTTGTATTTTCCTCTCGTCTCTCTTTGTGTTACGCGAAATTAACTTTTACTGAAAATTACTTCAACTTGTTTGTTCATTAATTGAGAATTTACATGAAAAGGAATTCACTGTTGCCAAGAGATTACTTATTTAACTTATCTGTATATCAACTCAATAGTTCAAATTGTCTGATCAATGTTCAATAAATATTTATTCGTTAATGGCGTTGGTTTTTTAAACCTTTCCTAGATTTATCTTCGACAAGTTACGAATAGTTTGACCTTGGTTTTCAACGACGTTCAATTTGTTTGATCGTTAAATCGAACTCAGTTTTAGAGAACTTTTATATTATTGTCTTCTTTGAAAGCAATCGTTAGATAACAGAATTAGTTACTGAATTAATATCTTTGCATTTTAACATTTTATTTCATTTTTTATATTTACGTATCACTAAAACAGTGACACTAAATGTACATATTTTGATATTACATGTATAAATATAAATAAGTTTTACATAACATATCTATGAATTACGTATTTTGTTATCTCAAAAATTTTACCACACTACAGGTATTATTTCAACAGTTTTTCTTTAAATTGCTTTTTTTCTGTTTACAGATCTGTTGTAGAAGCGACTGACGTGCAGTTGAACATGCGAGTGGGCATCCACACTGGACGTGTACTTTGCGGAGTTCTGGGACTTCGAAAATGGCAATACGACGTATGGTCCAATGACGTAACGCTTGCCAACAACATGGAAGCTGGAGGCGAACCTGGGTAAATAAAATATTAATGTATATTTTAAAAGCAGAGAATTATTTTCAGTCATACTTATTTATAAATATTTTCAGACGAGTGCACATAACGCAAGCAACACTGGAATGCCTTGGAGGAGCATATGAAGTGGAACCAGGACACGGTGCTAGTCGCAACGCCTACTTGCGCGATCATTCGATCCAGACGTACTTTATTATACCACCACCTAGACGAAGAAAAGTCTGTTTCGTTAAGAATATCTTTATTACGATATCAAAGCAACGATCAATATTTAATATAATATTATATTTTTTCAGATGTGTCTGTCAGCGGGGGTAGGATTGGGATCTGGGTCACGTCGAAAGCTGTCATTCAAAAACGTATCGAATGTTGTGGTTCAACTTCTGCACTCCATTAAATTTAATGTGGACGTTCCATTCTCCAACATGGCGGCTTCTCCACAAGAACTGAAGGCAAACGCTGCCAGAAAGGTACTTTTCCACAACGATAACTTGTTCGACTAGACGATTATCTAGAAGTTCACGTTTTTGCTATATCGTAAAAGAAACTCTTATGTTTCTCTTTGCACCTCGACGTTACGTAAATCGACTCGCACCTTACTGGACACGGCTAAACAATACGAGGTCGATGTCCATGACTTTTCTTTCTCTCCAGATGTTTTCAATTGAGTGACAATAAATCTTTTTCGGTGAACTGCACCTAATACTTCAAAGGTAAGTCTGTTTCTTTTATTTGATTTTTATAGTGTTCTATTCTTATTGAAGTGTTTATATTTCATTTTAAATATCTTATGTAAAAATTTTGCAATAAAAATATTTCCAAAAAATACAAACGCAAGCGATTCAATGCCAAGCCTTATTTTATGCCTTATTTATCTTTTAGCAATCCCTATTGTTACTTTTGTTCTTTGATTTAATGTTGTGACCGTCAAGTCCATGCCTCAATACATATTAAAAAAAATTAAGTATCACATAAATGAAGATGCAATTGCTTGCCAAAACGGAGTTGTTGAGGACACTTATTACATTTCGAAGATAGACTAGACGAACTGGTTTTGATTTTATAGTTAAATATTCATATCAAAATTTTTGTTTAATATGTTATAGCTTTCTTATCAATTTTGAAGTGACACCATGTACTCGTCACAAATAGAGAAGTTTTACAAATTAAAATTATCTACATTCATCTGTACTACATCTATTAGTTCGATATTATTATATTTCGGGTTAACTCAATGATAGCGACCACAAGGTCTCCAAAGGTAAGAGATCCTCTATCATATTTGTTTAAGATGAAACCAGTCTTCAATAACACAATACAAAACCGAAACAATGAACGTTACGCGTTTCTGTCAATGAAACGTTGCGCTTGATGCAGCACGTGCACACCGTCCACTCGAAATGTAAAATTTAGTGTGGGACGTCTATGTGTCGAGTTGGCAGCGTGTGGGTCGGGTTGGCAGGTGCTGGACCTGCGGCGCGCGCTGCACGCGGAGCCGGGCTCGGCCGAGGCGCTGCGGCTGGCGGCGCTGCGCGGCGAGCACGTGAGCGCGCCCGCCGCCCCCGCCGCCCCCGCCCCCGCCTCCGCCCCGCACCACCACACCTTCGACGCGGTCATGCAGCACCACGCCCTCCGCACACACGCCACGGTCCACCGATAGCCCGACACCGATACTATCTCACTGTGCAATGCCGCCTCGCATTCCTTAACGATACACTCGATAGCTCAGCTATACGGACGTACGTGCTGACATTGTGAACATATAACGATTTTGAAAACGATGATTGTAGTATAAAATTTACTTCAAATGATAAGTACGTACTTGCGTATAGTAAAGCTATTAAAGCACTCGATATGCAAGAAAATATCACATAATAGAGAGTTTAAGAAAAAATATGTGTATGTGTAAAACATATAATAACTATTTATTGTAATCGTCTTGCATATTGAGATAGAAAAAAGTGTATAAAATTGCAAGAATAAGTTTGATATATAAATACTGCGGACGAATGGTACGCGCATTAGTTATATGAGCTTGAAGATAGAACTAGACCAAATGTTGTGAGGGTCAATAGAATTACCCGAAAATAAAATGTTTTAGAGTACATTTTGTTACACGAGGAAACAACATATGACTATAGCGTTCATGTTTTGCTTAAGGAGTTGTTTGTACATGAAATACATTCGATCAATGTGTTTCATCTGCGCAATAAATTATAACCTCGCTTAATGTTTTCTAGTAGTTAGTATGGTTTTTTAAGTGTGATTTTGGAACTAAATCTGCCGCTTATGATTTGAATTTTCGAATTATGATCTGAAGCTTTCTTACAGCACTATCAAAATATTTTGCGAGGAATTTAAGATATTTTGCTTCGCACTAAAATTTTAATCAACAAATCCCTCATTGGTTTACACAAATCCTTTATTATCTGCAAATATAGGCAAGATTCGGAGATGCACAAAATGTGATACTTTCTTCATTGTACCTTTCACACTATAAGTTGCTGTTTTGGTCAGGTTACACTTTTCCTTTATACTGTGATTACATGTTATGTTATTTACTGCTATTTATTTTATTTAATGGTCCAAGTATGAGGCACTTTAATTTTTTCTATAATCGAATTGAACATTTTTTTAATATAACTACTCGAGTCCCACCCACTAACATGGAACGTCTGCTCATTGTTTTTCAGATGTTCCGCTCTTGGACATTATTTCCACAACAAATACCCGCTGAAACAGTAAGCGCAGAAAAGTGTTGTTCATGTGTATTATTGTTTTCCACCATTCACCAGGTGACACAAAATATCCCAAAAACGATGTAGGAACTTATTTATGTTCTTGGGTCGCACCTCGCGAATGATTTCGTTCGCACTTTTATTTTCTAACGTCAAATCGATCAGGTGAAGTGAAGACCAAGCAAAGAGCAACGCGAGCACTCAAAACCTACACTATCACTATTTTTATTGGGACTTATTTTCTTTCAAAATTGTGAAACTTTACTTGATATTGTTTTTATTAAATTTTGTTTGAGAATAAAGCCGAGCGCACCGAAATGTGTTTCACTTGCTATCCCAATTAGCGACCTCAATTAGCATGGCATGGCATGACCTACAACCTAACCTGCATGTTATTCTAACAAACGATTTTAATTTAATGGAATGGTTAATTATATGTATATGATGCCATACTGTCTAAATATCGTGAAAGAAATTTTTTTATTATGTTCAAAATCTATTTACACTGGACCTTTAAGTGATCAATCTCGGATACCTAAATCCATAAATGTTGTTTCGTAAGTGTTAAAATATCTTCATTTTTAAACGTTGATGTCTAAATTTTATCATATTATTTTACTATTCTAATAATGTGATGCTGCTTCGGATTCCGGAACTTTTATTTCTAAGGTCAGTTCAAACTTTAAGTGGAGCATGGAGTCGGCATGCTGTGGGCCCTCAGTGTATTCGGTCCCTTCAAGTCAGACCCTCGATGTTTAACGCAATAACGCACCCCCTACCGATCTGATTCCCTACCGATGCAGATGTCAGAAGACGACTGGCAAGAAACAAAAGTTGTTATCATTTTTTAACTTTGAATATTCTTATACAGAATAAAGTGACGGAGAAGTTTAAGCGGCCTCTGAAAAAGCGTCATTCATCTGTATATCACCAGCCCACAAACCGCGTGAACAAGTATCTAGCGCAGGCGATCGACGCGCGCTCCGTGCATCGAGAGAAGGCCACTCACGTTCATCTACTAACGCTTTGCTTTAAAGATGTAGATAAGGAAGCACAGGTACTAATATAACCTCAGAAGTAGGTCATATATTTAGATTTGATTACAGTGTAGTTATTTTTCTTAGTCTATATTCGGAGGTACTATTTTTAACATTCATACGATCTTTAAAAACACGTTAATTACATGTTTATTAATATGATTATATTTTCGTTTCAGTACAGAGCTTCGACAGACGGTGGATGGGCTGGGTCTCTTAGCGCCGCGTTAGGTGCATTAGCGGCGGCTGGAGCACTGCAGGCTGCAATTTTACCGCGCACAACAATACTATTGCTTCTATTTGTCACTGCTTTTGCGTGGTCCGCCGCCGTACTGGCTCTGACACTTGCAGCTCGTTTGAGGCTCATTCCCTGCGATGTGTCAAGACCGTTTGCGCTTAGAAATGCCATCACTACCTTTACTATTGTGCTCGGTTATGCTGTCGGCCAAGTTAACGTGGTAAGTATATAGATAAAGACACTTTAGATAGATTGTGTGCTGTTATAGAAAAAAAGTCAAAAAGAAGATTATTGATTAGGACAGAAATTATAAAAACGAACTATATAAAAAATCAAAAAAACGATTACATTTCAGATAACATGTCGTGAAGTGAACGTCTGCAGGAATTTGACAGAGAACATAACAATGGAAGATATACGCTCGACTTCGGATCAAGTCGCTGCTGCCTTGTGGAGTAGTACTGACCATCGAGCTTGTCCCATCCCTCTGTATATTACCCTCGGGTGCTGTGTCAGCATGCTCGCCGTAGCTGTTTTTTTGCGGCTACCGATATTGGTGAAAGGCATTTTATTGGCTGTGATGACCGCTGGATATGTAACTGTGATACTGGCTTACCATAAACACTTGTTCGACTGCTACGATCTTATGACTGAGTGAGTATCAGTCACCAAATTATACATTTATCTAATATACTTTGATATACATATTCTCATAATTCCATCAACAAAAGTATATATAATTGTAGAACATCGAACTTGAAACTAAATCTTCTTTTGATTATTGGAAATCTACCGCAATTTCAGGCCTGGTGCTGTTGGTTCAGCATACGTAGCATGTGCATGGACACTGGCGCTGGCGTTAGCGGTGCTCCTTCACGCTCGACAAACAGAATGGACGGCTAGACTAGATTTCCTGTGGCAAGTGCAAGCCCGAGATGAGAAAAGAGATATGGATGCCTTACAAGTATGCTATACTAAGAAAATGTTCTATAAACAAGAGCACTGAATGTAATCTAACTTGCTTTTTATCTGATCTTTTTCAGGCATCAAATAGAAGGATTCTATTCAATTTATTGCCAGCACATGTTGCAACACACTTTTTGGATAACCAGTTTAGGACAAATATGGTAACCATTTTTATATTTTTTCATTACCTCACCTTAACATAAAAATTAACTTTGTGACTTTAAGAGAGACGAAAATATTATTACTGGTCCAAAAAGATAAAATAATGTAACTATGCACAATATAAATAAGTTGTTGTTTCACAGGATCTGTACCACCAGTCATACCAACGTGTAGGCGTTGTGTTCGCGTCCATTACCAACTACCATGAGTTCTACATGGAACTCGACGGCAATAATCAAGGCATGGAGTGTTTACGATTGCTCAACGAGATCATCGCTGATTTTGACGAGGTTAGATAATACAGCTAAGCCAGACTTTTTAATGATACAATTTTTTTTCGAACATCTTTTCATATATTAGCCTTGAGATGATATAAATTGTGTGTTAAATAAGAATGTTAATTAACTAATAGAAGACTTCATTAGCTAAATATTAAGTTCTTAATCTCCAATTGCAGTTGTTAGGTGAAGATCGCTTCGATGCTATAGACAAAATTAAAACCGTGGGATCCACATATATGGCTGCCGTCGGTCTTATTCCCGATAAAAAGATGGCTGATGACCCAAGCACTCGCAAACACATGGCAACTCTAGTAGAATTTGTTTTTGCAATGAGAGATAAACTTAAAGATATCAATGACAATTCCTACAACAATTTTATGTTACGAGTTGGTAAGTACGGATAAAAATGTTTAGTTATTTTGTTTAAAATCAATAATTATATTCAATTACAATTTTTTTTTCTTGTCAGGTATTAACGTTGGGCCTGTAGTCGCAGGAGTAATAGGTGCAAGAAAGCCTCAATATGACATATGGGGAAATACAGTTAACGTAGCATCTCGCATGGATTCCACAGGGCTACCAAACCATACTCAAGTAACTGAAGAAGTTTATCAAGTGTTAAAAGATTTGCCCTATCAATTTGTATGCAGAGGCAAAGTCAAAGTGAAGGGAAAAGGCGAGATGACCACATATTTCTTGACAGACCGAGCACCATCTAATGGCAACTCGCAGAATCCAAACGGTCAACCGCAAAATCCACCATCGGCTTACGGTGGAGTTGCGACTCCACTCGCTATGCTACAAAATTCGGCGAGAAGAGCGGCAGCGCAACCTTCAAGACTGCCGCCTGTTAGAGAATCATCAGTGGCTGGTGAAAACGAGCCTCTTCTGCCTTCCAACGGTCACCATAACGGGAATAATCACAAAGGCAGCAAAGGAAGACGGAATAAAGATCCTGAAGATACACCCCCACCTCCGCCGCCGCATGGGATCAACGGCAACCCTCGCTGGCCTCCTCCGCGTGCGCTGGTGCCGCCCTGGCCGCGGCCACAGGAGCCCCGCCCTCCCACAGTACATAAACGAAGACCGCCCACCAGACTGCCGAGACCGCGATCTAGTGAAAGTTTGCCTTTAGCGAGGAGTCCGCGAGTCCATTCGTCGGCTGACGAGTTGAGCTCTCTTACGCGCTCTCCAAGTCTTAGCTCTTCAGATGAAAGTTACTCTCGGACTACTGACGCGTCCCCGTCTCCTCCTAGACCAGCGCCTTGGTTACCTCCTCCTCGACCACAACGAACCGATCCCAATACGACGTACGACTACCCGCCTATCCGACTAAATAAACCGACGCCAAATATAATCAATGAAATCTATTCAAAACATAAGATGAATAAAAAGCCCTCCCTGGACGAGAAATTAATTGATGGAAGTTTAAATTTTCAAAAAGAGGGTGAAAAGTTGCAGAGGAGTATCATTAATATGCTCCAAACGTCCGTCAAGAGAGACAGTTGCAGTCAAACTGACAAAAAGGATGTGCCACACCGTCTCACTCAGAGAACGAGCTCGTTTTCCAGCTCGGGTAGTCGCCCTAACAATTTAAAACATTTAAATCATGACTCAAGAGAAGTATTCACGAAGCGGAGCCCGTCTGACGTCGCTTGTGTACCGCCTTTCGAGAGAGAGATTCAAAGGCTGCTTGATGATAAAAATCTAATTAAAATTAATTCGCCAAAGACCGAGAGAAAGGACTTAAAATTAGAATTAAGGTAAGAATTAAAGTTCTATTAAATATATGTAACTTATTACTATTGTTTATAGTCAAAATAAAATAATAAACTCGTTTCATCTAGTTTTGAACGACCCACATAATTATAGATGCATGGACTATTCATAAACTATTAAATCGAAAATTATGTCCAAAAAAGCAAACTACTTCAAGGGTAGAATACTAGTATGATTAATAGGAAAGGAGAACTTTGCCCAGCAGACGTTTACAGATTGTCACTTTAGTAATATACTTTTAACTAGCTGCGTCTTTGACTTCGTTCGCGTAGTCTATGGGACTCTGTATTGCTTTTCAAGAGCGGAGCATTTTAGTCGCATTAATTATCATTTTACAAAATGTATTTTCCTTTAGTTTGCTGTATAGTATTACCTCCTAGAAATTAATATATAGACCTGACATGCCTGGTGACCTGGTGCAATATTACAGAATGTGTTACGGAAAATTAAAAAAAATATTGTGTTTAGATGAAAGTACCGTATATAATACATGCATTTCGTTCATAGCTGTTAATTTTTAATTAAAAACAGACACTTTTATTTTTTTGTATAGATAACAAGGATTTGTATTTCCATGAGGATAGCGCATTCATTATATGAATAAACCCTCTATAAACAAATTAAGATTTAAAAAAGATTTGTATTCGAATTCAAAACATTCACCAGCTCATGTGTCCCAGGGCGGCGAACTCGTCGGTGGAGGCGGTGCGCAACTGCAACAACAACAGCAGCCCGCTGCACGCGGTGGGGCTGGCGGCGATCACGCAGCTGGCGCGCCACGAGCCCGCGAGCCTGCCCTCGCCGCTCAAGCCCGCCGCGGACTTCCCCGGCGTGCTGCCCACAGACGTCGTCGTCGAGCTGCCCTCGCCCGTGCACTCCGCTGAGCGGTTGAGGTACGTGTCATTTGTTTATTGATACATATCATATTATAATTTCTTTTTATCGCTTAATTGAAAATTAAATGTTTCGTGTATATAACAATTATATATAAAATAATCATAATAAAAATTTACACTGTTTTCCAAATTCAATAATGATTTAGTAACTAAATTTGACTTATAAAATTGTATAAGAAACATTTAATAATAAAAGAAATGTCTTAAAGAATGTCGCAGAACACTAAATTAGGCACCAGCCTAATTTAGTGTTCTGCGCAGCGTAATACGCATTGTTCAGACCAACACACATACGTAAATCGAGGTATACTTATGAATTCATATTTCACATTACAAAAAATTATGCCGTCGCTTTGTTTAAAACTAAAATTTAAGTGTCTATAACATTGATATTTTATTACTATAGATAATTATGTTACGTTCATAATATATTACGATATAAATCTGGAGAGAAATCTGTTGCTGAACGACGTTTCAAATAAAGGTAAAGTTGGCACTCCACTTTACAAATTCCATGAATGTATATAACAAATCTACAGTTATATAATACCATTGGTTTATAAGGTAAGCTACCTTAATAACTTAAAGCAATTAATATTTTAACGAGTACAAAATACTTTACAGTGCACCTGGTTCTAGAAAAACGGAAGGTTCGATGTCAAAAGAAAAACAAGATAAAGACATACAGGACAGGCTACATAACCGGGTAAGGATCGTAAAAATCATCAACATAATTTATGATTTTTTTTTAAAGTAATTGTAACCTTTAACCTATATTGTAGACCGTAGAAATAATCAACATAATTTATTCAATATTTAAAAACTAATTTTAACTTTTAACCCATGTACTTGCAGGTCACCACTTCTAATCACAGAGAAATGGGTATCTACGGGGAGAGCCAGTCGGAGTGGAGCTCGTCGTGCTCGGAGGGCGAGGGCGAGGGCGGGCAGCCGGAGAGCACCGGCTACACCACGGACGACCCAGCGCTGGAGAACGTGTCCATGCTGAATGAGGCTGGCCTCACGGACGCGGAGGCGGCGCTCAGCGACGTCAACTCGTGCTACTTCGTCGACGACGATGTCTCGTCCCGCGCCTCCTCTCGCCTGCTGGATTCGGAGGCGCTGGTGTCTCTCGAGTCGCTCAGCGCCATCTACGACAGCGACGAGCCCGCGCACAGGTACTTGGCGAACATTCGTACCGTCAGCGAGTCCATCACTAGGAACTTCGGTCAGCCCGCACACGTCACGGACGGCGAAAGCGACGTGTAGCCCTTCCGGCTCCGAAACGTATACCTCGACTCACGTAAGTCTGGCACAAGGACAATCGTTTAAACATTAATTTTAATTATTCAATTATCTTTATATAATTATATATCAAATTAATGTGTTTAAATCAGATGTGTTTCTCAAATTGTTGGAAACATTAACGTCTTATAACGGCTGAGAATTTTCATATTATATACGTTCAATGCTTCCAGTCTTGTTTACTCGACTGTACCGTGCGCTCATTCAGATCAACAAACTTACGTGAATCGAGGTAAATATCGATACCAAATGTATTCTAATTGTTTCTATTAAACGATAGGAGTTCCGAAGATGATTCTCTATGGGCGCCGAGAATAGCTCCGTTTTGCTCTCTAAAGTAAAAATGAATACTCAGAATATGTTTTTTTGTATTAAATGTGTACGATTTCGTAATAGTAGAACCGATTATCTATACGTTTGTCTTACTTTTCATCGGTCATTGCTATTCGAACTGCTAACGTGCCTCGTTGTTGTTTAAACGAAACTCATGTGTACTTTATATTATGTAAATTGTCAATATGTACCTATTAATATCACTGTATAATATTCATTGTAAATTTGCGACTGTCATGTGATGACGGCTCGATTCATCTAGTAATATGCGGTGATCTCTACAATTATAAGGTGCTCTGACTTAGAATTATTTGTTATTTGTCTTGTGAGTAAGGAATAGGTATTTCAATATGAGCGACCAATATCTGTAACATCGGTGTTTAGTGTGGAGGGCTGGTCCCTGTACTTTAAAATCTGTAGAAATCAAAAGGAACTGTTCGCGTAATCGACGAAAATTTAAGTGTGGTTTGATAATAATGTATTATTTTGCATTTCAACATAACACATTTAGACATAATATTGTTACCACATTTTATTATCGTAAAAGCTTACATAATATAATTACTTATTTTTCGTACTATTATTACAAAACTGAAATAGACAAATCTTAAATTTTCTACTATGATTTTTTCACTCAAATCTAGTCACTTCTCACACATTTCCTTTATATACATATTTTTATGACGAATATATTATACTATTGTCTTTCATCCGTTCTTTTCATCTTTTATTGTCTTTATTTTAAAACGAAATGTTAGAGGTTAATAATGTAAAGCCGTGACTTAGATATTTAAAATAAGCCTTACCTTAACAATTTTTGCCTTTAATACTCCATCGTAGGGTTTATAAAGATGTGATCAATTATAAGTGTTCAAAATTATTAAAAAAATATATTTTAAAACAAATATTATATTCATTATGTTTTTTTAGTCACACAAAACCTTTTGCATTACGGCCTCAGTCACATAGTTTTTAAAATAAAATCCAAAGTACAACTAATAAATAAAACCAGTACCGAATATTTGTTGTAGAATATTCTTCATTATAATATTTAAAATATTTTATTATTTAATGTAAAAATAGTTTTGTGTCAATTTCGTGTTATTCATATATGTTAGAGTAAGAGATACTTAATACAAGAGAAAACTCATTTAAGACTAATGTAGAAAAAGGTTTCCTATTCTGTTTGACCGTATTTACATTGCTTAGGTATTATTTAACGAAGCATGTACTTAATGCGATAATGTGAGGTGAATGGGTTTTTCATGAAGTCTGCTGATCTTTGAATACAACATTTCTTAACTTAATTATTTCGGCATTGCTTGAAGTAACCGATCT
The DNA here is from genome assembly GCA_037950945.1 of Hypolimnas misippus. Classification (NCBI taxonomy): domain Eukaryota; kingdom Metazoa; phylum Arthropoda; class Insecta; order Lepidoptera; family Nymphalidae; genus Hypolimnas; species Hypolimnas misippus. Next base: position 9,317,015 of record JBBEEQ010000024.1, read on the forward strand.
ATTTTCAGTTGTACACATTGTGAATAATTACTAAATCATGATTGTAACTATTTTTATCGCATTGTGTGAAATTTAACTTATTATACAAAAGAAAATCGACGGCATCTATAATTGTTTTTTTATTAAAATAAACTAATGGACGTGTGCATTTTCTACATGAGTGAAAAAGGTCTCCCATGGAACTAGTAAATTGTTGGTAATCTTTGTAAATATTGTTAATCACCTGTCTAGTGCTGTAATCTTAAGTAGTGTATCATGCTGTGAAGATATGTTTTATTTTTGGAAGAGATCTCTTACTTCAGTGGGTCTTCTCAGTATGTCAATTTAATGATTCTCTCGTTAATGTGTTTAGATATAGTGCCAAATATTTTGAGTATATGCTTATAATATATGATATTTATTTCAATGCTACTTGTTTTGTTATGTTATACTTTTTAACGAGTTTACATTTTAGAGGAGAACTCATTCAAGTTATTCGAATTTTTAAAGTAAATCGGTAGTAACATAATATCAACAATATTTGTAGAAATTTCTAAAGTTCTTTAAAAATGTACTAATTTTTCGAAGTCTTAAAAAGATTTAGACATTGTTTAGCTAATTTTTAAACAATGAATCTATTCGCGAAAACTTTTTTAGTAAACAGCTAAACATATTTTCTTTTTGGAATGAAAAAATATCGCATGATTGGTATTGATGTTATTTTAAAATAATATATTGCAAAGTATAACAAACACTTGATACTTGTGAATTAGCTTTCATACTGAATATTAGCAACAAAAATATCTTCTGTATCAATTATTTTTGTAGATATTATGTACTTCAATTACTGCATATTCAAGTGTATTATGTATTTTATTTATTTTAATTCAATTAAGCAATATTAATTACATTTAATTAAAGCGGTTTACATGACCTGGAATATTGTTTCATTTTATCTCCTCAAATGACGCCATGGCATCGCTTTATTGTAATGTATGGTATACCACATAACACGCATAGGGTTCGTCATAAGCTTACATGTCATGTGTGAGGCGTCGGTTACGGTGTTGTTTTATGCATACAAATGTGTTTAGCCTTGAAAATAACACCATGGAGTACATCAAGAGTGTTCAAACGAGCGACGGTTATAACTGCCATGATCGTTTTATTGTCACAGTATATACAGAGATTTGAGACCTTCCATATATTTAATTAAAATAACACTTAAATAGTTTGACTTTTCACTTGAATGGACTACTTTATCGATAGAACACAATTTCCACATAATTATATGCTACAATTCTAATTTTACATAGTGCCTAATAAAATATAATTTTGTCAACTTTTTTACTTTTTCCTGTTAACTCTTACGTATCTGTGTGAATGATGTTCCATCCCATTAAAGTTCACACTCAATAATAAACGCTTCACTTACAACGATCTCATTAGGATCGTAAATATAAGTATAATAACATATGCCCCATACCGATATTTACCATTTGCGAGGATCGAACCCACGGCCGTTAGCGCTTTTGTCACTAGCAACGAGTAGTGCGCCATGCTGTCGTCAAATTGGTACTTTTAATAAAATTTTAATGCAATTTAAAACTTTTCCATAGTTTCATTCTACAATCAAGTTATTAACACTAAAAAAGAGCATAAAATCGAGTTGATGTATCATATCGTACGAATAATTTACAAACGTTAATGTCAAACCATCTAGTCATTATAGCAAAAGGATGCAGGTTCCAACCCTGCTGCGCAATAATGTGTTTATAAATCTTAGCGGATAAATCAGTACGGTGCTAGAATTAGTAACTTATCGATATTGCGACTAGTGACGTGAGACTACCAAGAACAAGTTTGATCTTAAATTATCATTAACATTGTCATACCCATTTTAAATACAAACAGCTAAGTTAAACGAAAGGTTTAAGGTAAATTTCAAGAGTTTTGACAGAGCCTGAAGCCTACTACCCTCTCCCATTTCTTTTCTTACTTTGTTTCATCGTCATCGTCATTTCTCATCAAGACTCCTCTGACTCCTCTCCTTCATGAGCGGTGGTGATATTTCTTAAAATCAGGTGACCGTGACCCGCCAGCGTTTGCCAGCTATTTAAAAAAACATACGAAATACCAACAATAATTGTAAAATGAATCACATCTAACTAGGTAAGTGATTATAACAGTTGTATCTTTTTTACCGGAATAAGAAGGAATCGTATTTTGTTGAATGGAAATACAATTAAGTAAGAATGGTTGTTTTAATTACATTGATTATTGTTGCATTGTGCAATTCTTACACACTAGTTTCCTTTATGATCAAATGCATTCCAATTCATTCAAGCATGAATTCTGTTCTTTAATTTCTCATTTCGATTATTTTAGTGTATTTCATCATTATTTTTTACATAGAAAAAAATAATATAAGCATAAAAATAGTATATTGGCAAGTGCAGAGGCAGTTGCCTGTATTATCTATTATATAGATAACAATCCAGAACTTAATACAGTCCATATGTTGGCACCAACATCATTTTTAAAAAGCCAATAAGTTTTTCACTTATTACTATGAAATTGTACTGGATTCCTGAAATTATATGACTCAGGCGATTGATACCAAAACGGACGGTTTCATTCAAAAGTTTGAAGTATTTAGTCGTTTACACGATATGTAAGTAAAATACATCATGCGGTAGCGAGCAGGTATGACGCGGCACGTCGGCCACCTCCACGCGCGAGTCGCACCGCACAGCACAGCTGCCCGCCGTGACGCTGCCGCCTATTGGTTGTGAGCGGAACCGGTCGTACCCCGCTACACCTCGTCCCTCCGTTACAAACTACTTCACAACGAATTCTTATTCATACTACTCGCGAGTCACTCTATGACCGTTGCTGTTTCGCGCTCCATGCCCGTATTTCGTTGTAATCTTATCGTAATGTGTTCAATGTTGAATGCTATTTCTATACCTGTGCTGAATTGATACTGACTGAATATTGCAACGATTAAGTACTAACGTACGTTCTGTATACGGCGCTATGAAAACACACATCCGAACTGGTAGTTTTGTAATTTTTATTTCAACGGTGCTTTGTGAGCGGCTTCGACATAGGGCTACCTTTGCCATGTGCGCCAGATAGTGCTGTGCTCTTATTAGTTTTTCGTCAAACTAATATGCTAGCTTGTGTATATAATGTGTGGTGAGCAGTCACGGCTGCTTAGTGAATCATAAGTGAAGTGTCAATATGAAGGTGACGGTGTGTTTTGGTTCTGTGCGGGTGTTGGTTCCTTGTGGCGCTGGCGACCTATTGGTCAGGGACCTCATACGGGAAGCAACGCTACGATATAAAAAAGCTACCGGACAGGTCAGTTTTTTCTTATCTTCCTTTTATATATAATTAGCATAACGTAATACACAACTATATATGTAATACACAAACATTAAAAACTGTTATCGGTTAAAATTTAAAAATTTGTTCTCTGCTGTAAGGTAGGTAAGTATGTTTTTATTAATATTAATTGTTAGGAATTTTGTTAATTCATTTATACTATATGATCTAATGCATAAAATCGTAAAAATGAAAAAGGAAGTAAGAAGCATAAAATATGTAATCGATGGATAAGCCTAAATAAATGTCACGATTTGTAATCTTGACTGCATCTTGTTTTTTTGCGTATCTAATGATCGTTTCGCTATGGAATGTATGATCGTGATGGCGCGAGAACCACTTTCGCGACAATATATCAGATCGGAATAGAACGCTAGCGCTACTTTATAGATGCTGTCCGACTAGATCCAAACACGACTTGCTCAAATTTCATAATGGGAACAACACATTCTTGAACGATTTGTTGTTCGTTTTTATTGTAGACGATGAAAAGGCCAAATAAAGTTAGATGCTAGATTTAAGTGAGCAAAGCGAGTGAGTCTAATCTGTAATTTATTATCCATTTCGTGAATGATGATAAATGTTACGTGATAATTCACGACAAACTGCTCAAATTTCCTATATCCGTTCAACTGTTAAGACGTTATTGTGAAACAAAATTGTATTTTGTAATGCTACATAATAATTTTAATGGATATTGGAACAGTGAGAAAATTAACACGGGGAAGGGGAAAAAAGTTATGTTTTACATAGTTAAAAGTTATGCTAGTACAATATATTTCTTAAAATGTTATTATTTTTTGAGACATCCCCGTAACTGATAGAACTTAGAGCATTGACTAGAATATTATTAATACAACATTCACCTGCAGACACACCTGCAGGCTTAGCCCACTATCATCGTTCGTAGGAGGTGACCGACCTTGCTTGGTAATGCTGTGCGCAGCCATCATATGACTAGACTAGCTGTCCCTTGCGGGTTCACTCGTGTTTATGGTTACTGCTTCGCTCCTATGAATCGTAGCGTGATGAAATATAGCCTTCTTCAATAAATAAACTATCTAACACAAAAATAATTTTTCAATACGAACCAGTAGTTCCTGAGAGAAGCGCGTTCAAAGAAACACACAAACAAACAAAATTCGGCTTTATAATATTAGTATAGATAGAACATAGTGACTAACATGAGATTTCATAATTTTCCATTGACAAAAGTAGCCCCTGGAATACGTTAAAACTGTTATTTATAACGCATAATTTAATATACAAAATCCAATAAAATAAGTAAGTAATCTAATAAAATAACACAATTCAGTAATTTAATCATAAATATCCCAATTTAAAGCCTATTTAATTTAAAGATGAAAAATTAAGAGTTGAAGCTGCTCGCATCAGCGATTATAATTTATTATTAAGTGTTACACATATACGGTGTATATGTAGTTTTGGCAAATTTCTGCACGATTGCCTCGCGATTACGCAACAGAAAGGTCGCAAGCACTAGTTAACGAGCGGCAAACAGTTGCTTGCCGCTCTACTGCCTATGCAATACTATGTGTTATGGAGACTACTGATTAAATTCTTGATCGTAATTCACTTCCTAAGTTATTAAACTGATTTTTTTACTTATTAATATTAATATATATTCCGGTACAAATTAACATGAAAAAATGTGCCTTGTCAACGACCTAGATACCCGCAATGGTCTTAGCTTTAACCCGTGTATATTAATAATTAAATGTATTACTCAGTCATATGTGGAAATTGTGTAATTAAAACCAAACTTTGTATGCGTATATAACTCTGTATGTAATGTTATAAATTTATGATAAGTAGGTATGTATTACTAATAAAATTTGAATTATAACGAATAAAAACAACTAACATCAAAAGGAGAATACGTAATTTTGTTTAATATGAAGGATATGATTACTTCAATTATTTTTATTTTAAAACCAACTACTAAACCAATTGTGATGTAATTTCTAAGGAACCAATAGGAGAGTATACACTTTCAAACGAAAAAGGATAAACCAAATTCGTCAAATCGTTTTCGAGTAATCATTAAATATACATAAAAAGTCCCAGATCAATTGAGAACATCCTCCTGCTTTTTTGGAAGTCGGTTAAGAATTAGGTACTCTGTCGTGTGTAATATACGAAGGAACATAAATAATCTGTCTAAGTAGTATTCAATAAATCAATCATTATTCATTCATTCATCAATCAACAGCTTTCTTTAGTCTATTACCAATCATTACCTCCCAAAACGCGCTACAGTTCCTGATGAATGTACCTTTCACATCCAGACTGGCCAAGTGTCTTCTGCTTTTGCCGTGAGACCTCCTAATTGACATAATTAAATTATAGTAATGTTATATACATCCAAAACATATATGTTATCGGCCACGCTGCAGAATCTTGTCTTGGCACGTTAACACGCCGTGAAACGAAATGACGTTGGGTCGTGGTACGATTAAATAGATTTAATAATTGATTTTTCATTTAAAATTGAAGACAAATCACGATGCGGCGTCGCAATTCGTGTCTAATATATTTTAGCCATATATATAATACTATTTCGGCCAAAACACAATAAACAATTTTTTTTCTTAAACATGGTAAATCAATTTACACAACAAAGGTTTCTGTTATCGAATGTTTAATTAATGGGTTAATCCTAAAACAATGGTCTCCTAACGAGTATTCTTCAGGTATTTGGATCGTAAGATCTATTGTATTTTGTTTTGTGACTATCGCTAGACGTCTCGACCGGTTCCGAGAATCATGACTGTGTTCTTTTAATGTACGAACTAAATAGGTACCAAGTTATAAATTACTTACAAACCTATAAAGCAACTGTTTTCCAGTTTTTATTGTGTAATATAAGATGTATTGTTATGAGTATCATATTATTCATGTACCACATGATAAGTCTAATTTTTACGATTATGATATAGTTACTATGTTTGTGTGATCCGTAGTTATTTTATAATATCATTGGAGATCCGATTATTATTTGACAAAGGGCTTGTCCGAATTTTACATTTTATATATGTTTATATTTCTAACTAAACGGTATTCCAAGCATTCTACGTAATAATTATCCTATTGTTCCTTTCCCGAAACTGTAATAAAACTTAATTTTACAACAGTTTTTCGACTAACGTCCCTTAGCTTTACCTAATACCTAGAATGGAATGAGGCGTTCTTTGTCACGGATTGTTAGTAAGCTATTAAAAGTATTTTTTTGTGTGATAAATACTAATAATTAGGTATATTTAGTCACCAGAGCAGTGAATTTATAAAGAAACAGGTCAGTCATTAGACGTCGCCATATGTTGGGTTTCTGTCAAGTGGATAAATGGCAGGTCTTTGTCCGATTCTCGTTAATTTTTTTTAACATAAAAACCATTCGCATATGTTTAAAATTCTACCATATTTTTCAACTTGATTGTTTATACATATTCAACTTCCCACAGTAAATAAAATATATATACATTTTATACATATGCATATTACGAGATAAATTTAATTGATCTTATCATTAATAAACAATAAGTAAATATGCATTATACGATTAAAATCGTATTTATTCGGCCTAAAAACGGCCTAATCTTATCGAGTTGATTAATTAGGTAAGTGGAGCAAGTATCGAATAAGACTCCAAAAATATACGTACCTACGAAACATAACTGCGTAATCTAGTACCTTGTAGTAATCCACGTTTTATGTTTTTTACTTATGTATATTTGTTTTATGTTTTAACAAATGCCTAAGGCCCTATTTATGTGGTCTAATAAATAAAGAACCCTATTACGCTAAGTGCTCAAGATCTCTGATAGGCAAAGAACAGCAATGTATTTTAGAATTAGACCTAAGTAATTTAGGTAATTAAAAATTCGAAATAAGAATACTTTGCACTTCAAAGACAAACTGTTTAAGACACAAGAGGTCACGACGGTTCGCCAGTTTTGACGGATTATTTCCGCGTTAATTTTTCCCAACTTTACGGGGTAGGGAAACTACGAATCTATAACATGTTTCACTTCAAAATCGGTTAAGCCGTTTAGGTTTCGGGAGATCACAGTGGAATTGATATACTAACTGACACTGAACATTACCCGCCTTCTGAGTCAGTTGGGTAAAACTATATACGTACATATTTACACTCTGGAAATGAAATAAAGCTGAATTCTAATATCTGGATTTGAATCCCTAGAAGTCCGAAGGCAATCTAATTACGTAAAGCAAATGAAAGATACATGACATATAATATCCGAGGTTAAGAATACATTATATTATGCAGTTACATTTTATTATTTTTTTAAGAAAACGTTTAAATAAAAGAAGTCTTATGACTATATTTTTAGAGAATCGAATTTCTTTAACTCTACAATCTAAATATTATGCACCGACTTCAAAAGCAAATTACGTAATTTCGTTTGTTTGGATAATATACTTATTACAGTTATTTTAATTTTTAATCAAATCAAACGATTTTGATAAAAAATCTATGGGACCAATGTGAAATACCCTTACAAATACAAAAACAAAATTTTCAAAATCGGTTAATAAATGACGAAGTTCTGCAACAATAAATGAAGAAAAAAACATATACATATATACGAATTGATAACCTCATCGCTTTTGACGTCGATTGAAAATAATTTTATAACTAGGAATATAAATAAATTTATTTTTATTGGATTGATGAGTGTATAGTGCACCATATGTCTTAACGTTACTCGTTTTATCATGCACTTGTCGCTAAACATACCAAGTGACCGTAAAAATAACTTTATACATAGAGCATTTGAACCTTAACATCTGCGTGACCCGATGGCCGACACGAACTAAATCGAATTACTTTTAACCGTTTATAATACATGGTTCACATTAGAACTCGACCTTTGTTTAATACACATGAAAGTCTAAGTAACTGTATCTATGTACATAATAAAGAATGTTGTATGTCCATGTTAGAATCTAATTAAATGCTGTAACGTTGTACTGTTCTATAATAAGATTAAAATACATACGTTACATGCATATATTCTAAATGGATTTAATTTCTTGAAACATTCCGACAAAATCGTTAAAATGTTTAAAAAGGATGTAAACAAACGTCATAATTACGTAGTTGTGAAAACCTAAAAAATTACAATGTTTTTGTTTTGTGCCAATAAACTCATTTACGATACGATTAAGATATTAGTATTTTCCTTTTAAATGTTACATTTCAGCTTTGTCATCTAAAGGAATAACTGCGTGGGTAGACTGAGCTTACTCATGCGCACGTGCAGTGTCAGTCACGTCCCATGTCCAATTATGCGACAATTTGCTGGTTAGCAGTCACAGTATCTCTCAACTCGCAGCCAATCGTAGCGCTCCCTTATCATACGAAATTTGATCGGCACTTGTATTTTGCCACTTATCTGAGCGTGTAAGAGACTAGACTTGTAGGTTATACTAACTAAAACACTCGGTAATTTGTTAAAACAATATTAAATTTAAACGGCTCATTTTCTGTTTAAATAATACTTAATTGTATTGTATGTGGCATAGTTATCAATGCAAGAGACATTAAAATACAATTTTTTGAAAAACCAACATTATCTTATACATTTTCAGAAACTAAGGGACATTATCGTTCAAAAACATAATGTGTTAGATAAAATAGTCATATAAATTTAGTCATAAAAATATTTTTAAATATTTTATTTTAAGAAACTTATATCTCAGTAGTTTAAATGGTGTACTATAAACATATCATCTATAAATGACATTGTTTAACTACATATATCGTCATTACACATTATATAATTATAGTGTAGTGATCATTGTTTTCAAAGTATCCATTCAGGGTCGGAACAATATTGATGAGACTGTATGAAAATTCTTGCATACTTCTTGCACAAGTACTTATTAAATGAATTTGTTTAACATAAATTATTTCGATTGTATGTTAACTTTACAATCTGCTAGATCTAGCAGTAAATATAAATCTTGGTTGAATCAATACTTAATATACGTTCGTTTATTTAAATAACTACCAATCTGATTAAAAAAAATGTTTGCAGGGTAAATTTTGTATTATTTTGTCTTGATCCTCGTAGTGAGGTAATAAAATTAGGTACAATGTTTAAACTTTCATTACATAGCTTATCGGTTATAAAACATCAGAAACAGATAGACATATAAATTAACGGGTGAAATTGCAAGGCGCAGCAAATAATAAAATTGGTGAAAAACTAGGTCTTTCACATGGGTCTTATATTTTTAGGCATTTCAATTTGAAACGCCGTATCATATTGGTAATTCACATTAGAACTGGTAGTGTTTTGATTGTCAGTGACTCACCTATAATAGTCGATGCCGTAAACATTACAATTAGTTTCACATCTATGTACATTGTACGTTCTGTTAATTAAACTTGTATTTGTTTTTTTTTTCATCGACCGACAAAAACGAAAATCTTTTCTGAATGTGAACAGATTTAAATGCTTATTTTTTTGTTTAATATTTTATGCTTCTAAAATTGTCTTGCGCAGATCAAAGGTAGGATAAAATATTCCGTGCTGCGGATGCTGTAGAGCGGGATTCTTAAACGAAAGACGCTGAATCGCTTGCGATAAGCGCAGTCATTATAAATAGTATTATTATCTTTAGGGACATTTGATTAAAGTAACTTTCTATATGAATGATTTTGTACTTTCCACATCCTTAGTATGTAACTAATTTAATACATTTTTTCTTCTTTTTACTTTTTATGATTTACATATTTACACATATATTTTATTTTTTAAGCGTAGGTGGTAAACAAAAAAAATAAACAGGAAATACTATTAATGCATTCTATATAGTGATTTTAGTCAAAATGCATGAAATTATCTCCTCAAAACTTTGAATAATAAACATATAAGCTAATTAAAGTTAAAAGTGAGAACGTATTTTAATAAGGTTTTTTTAGAACCATCCGGATCCAGAATATAGAAGGATTTTATGATACTTAAATTCAAAGCATGTAAACACTTTATTGACCTCGTACCTCCTATATTAAAATAAAAATACATCAAATCGCAGGAAACAAGCTTGATAACCGTGGAAAAATGTATTGTATTTTAAGAGTCACAAAAACTATGATAACGTGTTAATAAGATGAGCGCATCTTCTGCGTTAGGTGATTCGAATTCGTTTTCAAATAAAATATGATTAAATAGAATACTATTTTTTTTTAAATAAACATATCTCTTTAACATTGTTAATATTTATAAGAAATGGTAATATTTAATTCACATAATCGTAAAAACTTTCACTATATTTTTTATTGTTTTAATTTGCCGTGTTTAATTGTAATTACCGCATAAAACAGTAAATTAATAACTATTATGTTAATTATTTATTTTTATTATTATTACAATGTGGAATCATTTTCGATATGATTAACAAAATATAGTGTAACTCGTATTACATACGTCTTGTATTCACTATCAATAACGAATAGTGTTTTCAGCACTATATGCAAAATGTAATTATATTGAAATTATTATATTGAAAACTTTATATGGACACTGATTAGCAATACTGTGTCAAGCCACACGGACTTCATTTTAAGAAAATGGCAAGTAAAGATGTCAAATCTAAAATAAATTTGTTTGAATATTGTTTAGAACGTTCTCAGAATACATCTATATCTCTGAAAATGGACATTTTGTGGGTTGACACATTATTGCTTATCATCCATATGTACAATTGTCTTTTCAGGCCACGTATTAAGAGCAGCAGCTAGTTACCAATTTAATAAAATTATTCTAGCAAAAATATAATATTAATGATTTTTGTTTACATAAAAAAATCTTGCGCCGTTCGACTACCTGCTTCATTACGAGCAAGGAACAAAACACGCACCTGTTGTTCTCAGGTAGTTTAATAAACTATCCCAGGCCCGCCCTAAGCTATTACCGTTGTTTTTATAACTTTCCTTTATTAACCTTTGTATCACGGAAGAGAATGCTGCATTCATAAAACTTGAGTATTATAGAAAAAACTTAATACCAACTTTTTAAAAATTTTCTAAATGTTAAACGCGATGTTACTCCTTCAATTGAGATTAATGTAATGCCATTTTAAATGTTATTTAATATCCATCAAGTCGCCAAAGCTATAGAACTTGCCGAAGAAATAGTAAATACAAACACTCGAAAAATACACTTCTATTAAATATAATATGTTAATAATAATACATTATCTATATAATAAATCAATGTTTGTACTCTATACGTTCCGAAACCATTAATCGGATTGTGCTATAAAAGTGGTAGGGTTTACTGGCGACGTCCACCATAGTTCATAGCACAAAAAAAATCTATGTATGTAGTTTAGGTTGCATTGCAACACATGCCGGTTACCGCGAGTAGTATATTTAAATTATATTGACACAACTACTTATATTTCGAAATAAATTTTATGTACAAAATTCAAATTAAACTCCCCTTCAAAAAGATAAATAATATTTAAAAGTTAAATAACTGAGTTTTATTAAATTTAATTTATTTCTAAGTAAAAATGAAAGTATGTCAAATACTTTTTATTAATATTTATTAACAACTTTCTTCATATTTAAAAACACTTTTACACCAAATTCTCATTTGATCAGATTTCATTATTTAAATTGTTACATATAATTATACCAAAGTCTAACAATCTATCCTTATATATTTATATATCTCAATCTGTAATAATATATAAAGTTGAAGAGTTTTTTGTTTGAACGCGTTAACCAACGGAACTACCAGTTAGATTTAAAGAATTCCTACACGTTAAATCGTTTTTATAGGCTATAAAACATCACGCTATGATCATCAGTTCGGAGCAGTAACCATAAAATGGAAAAGTACTGAAAAACGCGGGTGGAACCACCAGGTACGTCTAGTTATATTGTCACTTCCTGTGTAATGAACGCGCCAACATGTGGGAAAGTTAAGAGTGTCTAGTGTCTACAGATGGAGTGGTTTATATCCGTTTGCGAGTAATTGCGCCGAAGCGATCACGATAGAGGACGAGCGAGGCGGGGACGCCGTCTGCGCTTAGAATGACAACACCGGGATAGCGAATTTAGGACACTTAAGACAATATGATGTTCTTTTCGTTGAAGCTATACATGGTTTAAAAAAAAAAAAAAATTCACAGAAGTTCCTCGACGGTGGGTTTAATGTGATGAACACGTTTGGGTTTTAAATGCAAGCACTTAAAATAAGAGTATTTCAGTTAGTGGACGCTAGTGTAAACTTACATACAAAGGACAGTTATGTTATGAAAGTATTCTCTAAAAAGTTATTACGTGAATTTTTTAAGGAGTGACTCCCACTAAAAAATTATTAATATATTTTTTCCTTTCCTTTCCTAAAACGACGGTATATTTGTTATATATATATTTTTTAATTTCACAAAAGTTGACAGTTATAAATTAATTTAACGTAACTCATTTATATCTTTTAATTGTTATAAGTAATGTGTAAAAAGTTAAATTTCTTATTTTATTTTGATAAATTAAAACCTTAATCTCTTAATGAGGCATTGTCCCGCAACGCATAAGATGTTTGGCAACCCTAAGACGATGGAATGCCGTCCTACCTGCGGGGCGGGCGGGCCTTTTAAAACGCCATTGTACATTCTCGTCTAGTCCTGATCAATGCTTGAATTTTTTACTCAATCGTCGCTATTGTCACTGCGCACAATTTTGTCAGTTTTTATCTCAAGAGTAACGGAGCGTAGGCCATGAACTTGACATTTAATACGTGATTTCTATTTCATTATCTTAAATTAAAATTATTTGTCTGTTTGTCCAGACTAAATAAAAACGAACCGAGTGCGAATTAAGGTACTGACGTCAACTAGCAATTTAAATTACGTAGACATAAAATTATTTTTGTTATATTCAACCATAAAATGTTGCAGCAAAACAACAACAAAACTATGCTTTAAATAATATAAAATAAAAAAAAAAACACAAAAATAACATTTAAGTACAATTTAAAATTTAATTTAAAATATGTAAACAATTCTAACATAATATCATATATTAGTTCCTAAATTATAATACAAAACTATTATTTTTCCCTAAGACAAAAATAATTACTACGTGTCCAAGTTATCAGAATTTAACCGGAATATTGTAATAAATGTTACGTTACAGTATCTGTAGTATAGTAGGTACGAAGACAACATTGTCATGGATTTCCTCGGTGACTAATGCTTGATTCACTTGTTATTCGAACTACTCCACATGACTACGTACGTTAACAACGATTACCATTTAAATGACTACTATAATCTCTCTCTTTTATGTATTATAATTGCTTTAAATCTAGTTTAATATGGACGCTGATAAGCAATAATGTGTCAATCCACAAATGGTCGAATTCGGAGATATTGTTGTTGATGTATTTTGATAATGCGACACGTATTTCAAAATTTAAAGTTAGAATAGTTGAAAGTCATATAAACTAAATAAATAAAGAAAAAGTTTCTAAATTTAATGTTTGGAATAGTTAAGTTTCTTCTACATTTGAAAATTTACAATAATCTTAAATATTTGAAAAACTTATTATTATACCAATCCGCTTTTAATTAATTATACCTTTGATCAAAATAGTAAAAGATGGATTTATACTTCTTCAAACAAATTTATATAGAATAGGTCTGACATATTTAGTCGCCATTTTCTCAAAATGAATTCGATGCGGCTTGACCACACCGAATTTCACAGTATTGCTTATCAGCGTCCATATGTTATTTTGATATTTTATATGCTGACAAGTTAGAGTAGGTAGAGGTAAAAACTTTATTATGAACCATAAAATAACTTATTTGAGTGTGGAAAAAACACAAATAACCTATAGCAATAATGTTAGTAAAGACACCTTCACTGAACTTACCTATAAGGACTCAAATTTGATTCAGCACACTAATCCTACTATTGAATACACAACTTACACCTTTAAAAATATATTAAAGCGCAAACTTATAACATATCTACTAAAACAGAGGTGCTTGCTTGTATTTGAACTCGTGACCTTTGGTTTTTACAAAGATCCACTTGTTTTATCTTTTAGGTCACCGTGTGTACGTTCTCTTGTAACGTTTAATCGACGGATATTTCGCTAAAGCTAATAAAATTTATCGCTAGAAAGTCGTAACAACCCTTTTTTCAATTTTACTTCACGTAGATATTTTATGCATTAATTATATAAGTAACTAACTGTGCCTTGCGGTTTTACCCGCAGTAATTTGAGGAAAACTTATATTTACATATGTAATGTTTGTATTCCCTAGTTGAATTGGATATTGTTCACTATTTCATTGGTTTTTGTTAATAAAGATAGTTTAAGTTACTCCTAATAATATTTGATATCTGTGAGTGAAATTTCCTTTAAAATCGATCTAGCCGTTTTAGAGATTAGCCGGAACAAACCGACGGAGAGACGGACAAAAATTTTTAAAATTGTGCTTTTGACGTAAGTACCGTACATATTTTCACATTCATTTTAGTTACAAACGGACACTTCAATTTTATTTATTTGTATTATACTACTATTTAACGATACAATATACAAAAATATTTTACGACAAACTCCAGTACAGTGTGTATATATATTATGATTAAAATTGAGCACACACAATTTCCTTGTTTTGTCTGGCTGTTACAATTTGCACGTGCATATAATACAATATTGTGTTTCAAAAGTCAAACAAAACTATGGTACGGGAACAAAGCGACTAACACAGGTATGAATTTAAAACATTGTGAAACGCCGGGTACCTGAGCCGCACACGCACCCATTGTTCATACTTCAAATCCGACAAAACCTACGCAGCGTACGCGTTCAGATGGCTCCGAAACCTTTCCTACTATCATTTCAATTACGGGAAATGGAACCATAGAACTTAATTATCTTATCTTTAAAACCCAATTACACTCAAGATAAATAGGTGTTCATCCTTTACTAAAAACATATCATTTCACGAAGTCGCACTTGTATTTGAAATGCTATTGATTATTCTTATCTATTATGTGCACGTAACCCAGTTTTTTGTCCGATAAGAATGTATCTAATAAATATCAGTATCAAACGTATAAATCTATCGCGGCTGAAATAATTTGTAATTTGCATTGATATTTATGTAAAGAAACTTTTAAAAATCGATAAAACACTGAAACAGTTGTCGTAGCAATTTTATTTGTGTTTTCAGGTGAAATTAAACATTTAGAGTTAAATATCAATCCAAAATCTATGCAAATAATGAACCTAAAGTTCGATGAAGACGTTATTATCAACAGAGTTCACCATTTTTGTACATAGTAATGAAATTTGACGAAATTTCATATCGAAACTCACCAGTCAAAATAAAGGATATTTTTATGCGACCACACTGGAAATATTTCGTAGAAAAATCCCATAATTGAAATCTAGAATTGAACTATCACAGACACATCAGCTTGTTATACCTAAGTGAAAATTAACCAACACGAAATAGTTTTCGCTGTTGCTATTATCTCATCACATTAGATCTTTTGAATGATAAACGAAAGTAACTTTAAAATGAATAATCAACAATTCTATAATAGCTAGATTATGACTTATTATCAACATTATGTATGTATGTATGTCCCACCATACGGATACCAGTCACTCTCGTTTTCTCCCACGACCGTCACCCTCCACTGGCCACCCCGCTGGTTAACTAAATGAAACAAGCGAACCGACACCAGTTATACACTTTCCGCTTTTAATAAAATATCTGCCAGACCAATGAAAGTGGTCTTACTTGTATTATGATACATGAGACATTTCGCGTAATATACAATAATAAAACCAGAGTTTTTTATATTCTTTAATATTCTATCTTTTAACCGAGTTCAAAAATGGATGAGGTTATTGTTACAGTTAACTTCTCTATAATCTTTAAGGACTATTTCTTACACTCTGCTTTTGAATCATAATCTCTTTCCCTGTCCGTTATTTTTTTCTTATATATCGAAACCAAAATTAAGGGTAGTTACTATATAGAGTTTCATAAGAATACAATAAATGTTCATGTTCTGTTTTTCGTTGTGAAATGTTTTACATATTTACGGCCGTGGTTTAGTAAAAAATAATGCTTTTTATAAAAATAGTTAAATCGTACGTTTTGGATAGTGTGACCTCAAGTTTTATTACTCATAAACGTAAAAAGGAAAGTTGAATGTCCATTTCGTAAGATATAGCACTATTTTGGTGTCAAATCTTGTTCTTCGTAGTGATTTGAATTCGTAGTGTTTATTAATATTGCGGTTGTTCACCATGAATGACTCTTAATGAGATCGTCAACCTTGTTTGGTGATAAGATTTCAATGGCGATATTTATAAATTAGATTTAATAAAATGACATAAATATTTATAATGTATGTTCTTGAGTAACGTAATAAAAGTAACGGAGCAAACCGTGATTAATATATTTTCAAAATCATTAATTTATCAAAAATATTATTAACGATACCTACGGATCGCATCATATTTTACGCAACTCTTCATGAAAATAGTAATAATTAACTGGCGTTGCACGATAAGAAATTTTTCTGCCCAGTATATAAAACAAGAAACTGATAAACAATTTATGAAAAAAAATATAGACATATTCCTATTTACTAATAAAAACTACTTCAAAAACAAACCTCTCCGCTTCGTGTTTGTGGTGTATAAAAATATTTAACGTACAGATAAACTCACCGATCTTTTATTAAAGTATAGATATTCACGCGGTATACGATCATGACACGAAAGCTTCGTAAGAAACATCAAGGTCACGGAGACAATATAGATACTATACCTAGTTTTTATAAACTGTCTATTGTTCATTGGGAAATTAAATTTCTAATAGCACCGATATTGTAGAAACTATACGTCGACTGTGAAAAAAATGCACGATCAATACGATGTTAATGTCATGTTCAATATATGTATAAAATGTATTTCATATATTTATTAAGAAATTTATAGTAAATGTTCTCATCTTTAAGGATTATTTTTTAATATAAAAAATATGGTAAATTAATTGTAGGTCAATATACTTTGTTACACATTTATATCAAGTTTAGAAGGTTTGCATAGCAATTTATGTAAATATCAAGTGAGCGTAAAATACCTTAGAAATCGATAAACGCCATTGACTTGGTTACTATGGACACGACTTGTCGCAAGAATTTCGGCTTCTAATAATATATAACTTAGTATAAGTATTCTAAGTAGATTATTACATTATGTAATAAAATGCTAGGCCTAGATTACAATACCATAGAATAGGCGTAATGTAATAGGGCATTGTACTAGGAAAGCACTTATTGGGTTTCTTGTAATTGATTTTCCATTACAAGAAACTAGGAAAGCGATGATATTCTTTTTTAACCCCCGAGTCAAAAAAGGAGTGTTATAAGTTCGATGTGTGTATATGTGTGTCTGTCTGTCGCATACTAACGAATGGCAAATTTTGATGCGGTTTTTTTGTTTGTAAGCTGAGAGAGTCGAGATAGATAGGTCTCAATGAGTAGGATGTTAGGAGATTTTTCAAAATTTAAATTCTATCTTCTTTTTCTATGTCATTTATAACCTTAAAGTACTATTGCTAAAACAATATAAGTTTGCTATTTCACTTTTAAACGCAATTTAAAATGAAAGTATTTACATTACAAATTAACCACTTCGCTTATTAAATAAAAAGTATAATGTAAAATAAGTTAAATTTATATAATTATTATTTCTTAATTCTTAATAACTTAATAGTTTAAATTATATATATCTATAATCCATCTATATATTTGTTATCAACCTTTTATATATATGTTTATTATTGCATAAAATGTCGCATTTTAATCTGTGTTACTTTAGATTGTCAGTCTATTTGTGAAATATATAACAAAGAGTATACAATAACTACATATTTTAAAATAAACTTCATAGTAGTGTCTGTGGTTATTCCGATATTTTATATTTTTTGTACAATTTCTAAAAGTAATTATTGTGTAATAATATTGAATAAAATGAAACGCTCAGCCGACGCATAGCGACATCTATCAACCGTATCTGGCAACATGTTGTAAACGTTTCATTATTTTTTTTATATTAAAAAAATATAATATGATAAACTATAATATTATTAACTTTAGTATGTAAAGAAAATTAAATAATGCATATTTATATCTAGTAGGATGAATTATCTGTGGTACACTTTTAGGAATGTAAAGTACATCTCAGTACCCACGTGTAACGAAAGATGGCGCTCGAAACTAAAATGTTTTTGCGTTTACTTACAAAAGATTCGTCAAAGTCCCATGAAAACGTTTTATTCTATTTTCATATTACAAAAAGGGTGCACAGTATAATTATAATACTACCGAAAAAGAGGTGGGACTTCCACGGGTAAAAACCTATGTATGCGAATGCTTAAGGTGCTTATACTAGTGGTTGCCTAGCGGTCGGAAGTCATCCGAAGTTTATAATATTTTTACCAGATTTCAAGATTGATTACAATTTACAAATAATCTATTCTCAATTAGACCATAGATTATAACAATAAACAAAGGAGTATTATATATGCGTATGAGTCAAATACATGCTAATGTGTATAGTGTTTTTTTATTGATTTTATATATTTTTTGTATAACTAATATATATATTAGACATATAATTATACAGTTAAAATAAATTTTCCGGCAATTTTTTATTTTGTCAGGCCTGCCAGTTACTTTTGCGTGCTATTTTTAACTGACTTCTGAAAGACTAAAAGGAGGAGGTTCTTAATTCGTCGGGGCTTTATTTATGTATGTTAACCGATTTTTTATTATGGTTTTACCGATTTGGTTACTTCTTTTGTTATTTGAGAGGGTAAATAGGTCTTATAAATTTTTATCAAAATCGGTTCAGTAGTGTGGCTTTAAAATCTGACTAAGTTTGTCACTCAAAAGAAATTCCGTATTTTGCTTTTGAAGTCGTTCCCCTATTTTTTTTTTAAGTTTCGTCATAAAAAAGCGACATTATATTTTAGTTTACTCGCTTCAGTCTTTTTCCAGGTTATGGAACCTGTACCATCCTTGTATAGTATACATTCCTATTTTTTTGGTAGGTAGAAGGGTCACAACACTGGCACTGGCCGTGGCACATCACGACATCGTGAAACATTACGATGCGACGTCACGTTGTGAAAAATGTTCGTAGACTGACTTAAGTTATACGTCATGTTTATTAAAATTTAAGTATGATACCAATATTCATTATAACGATACAATATAATATTAAGCATGTTAAAAATATACACTTATAATACAACATATTATTTTATATCGTTACATATATTCAAACAAAAATAAACTTTTATGGGGACGTTGACATTAATTTATTTCAAACACGGCTTATGTATTCCTTTTTCCCGGTCGAGACTCGAAAATGTACGTTGTCCTTGATAAGAACTGGATCAGGTCGGTGGGCACCCCGAACGTTCCGTTGGTCGCGTCCGTCGCGCTTCGCTTCACTGCCAACGACATCCTTCCTATCCTTTAATATGGAGCCACTGGAAAACACACTATGACAATATTCCCTTTAGTTCTAAATATTGGTACCTACCATCTGTAATGCGACAAAGGCATTTGATTCAATAACAAGGAATTATATGAAAAAATTAGTACGTTTTTCCGCACATTTCGTTTTAGTTTAAGAAACTGTTTTTTGCAAGCGAATTATCCGTTTTAGAAGCTTCAAAATCGCCAGTTATTAGAATCAGAGAATTTAGTTCAGTTAATAAATCTAATAAAAGCACAAAACTAAGTATTTGTGGTAACTCAGGTGTTATGTATAATTGTTTACACGGGGCTCAATGACTCTGTTACCTCAGAGGGGAGTGGTGGCGACCTATCGAGTGCCGGCCCTCCCTCCCTCCGCGGTGCCGACACGACCAGCGTACGCGCAGAAAACCGAGCCAGTTGCCTGCCGTCGCCGCGCAGCCTCTTGTTTGTTTACATCCGCTATAGTGACGTTAATGTTTAAAAAAATACCAATCATATTACATTACGTGAAAATAGCACAATTCAAAGTGGCCAAGTTTATTATACAGCGTGGCAGTGATGAGCGTAAACGTGGCATTGGTTTAAAGGCATCTCTCAATACGGTTTTGCCAGTTAGGTATTGTATTTGCACAAAAGTTGCACAGTCCACTGCACTATAGCGCAAGCAATAGTGAAGGTTGAAAGTGTTCAGGAATGAGATAAAAAATGACTAGGTTTAATTTAGGTACTCATTGTACGATTTTTTTGTTGTGTGGTAACTTAAATTCTAAATATTAATATTTTTAAAATATATTCAACGTTGTAGGTAGCGGCTAGCTAGGAAAACCTATCAGTACGTAGAGAAGTGAACTTGCTATTTGAATCAGTTTTTGTCGAGATTTCAGTGTGGCGTGACTACACGCAAGTCCGACGCTCCGTATAAGATTATAATGGATAATGCAATAATATGTAATTATAAACCTGCCAGTCCAATTCATATGATGTTTATCTTGACAATGTCTACAGAATACGTTAAAGTTGCATTTTAACTATTGTGCTTTCTCGCCTTATTTAGCTAGATTATTATTATGGTACTGCTTTCTAAACAACAGAGAAATTGTATTCATTTATTTATAGTCGTCTTGTCACTATAATATAAGTAAAAGTCTTTTATTAAGTCTGTCCATAACGTAAATGTACAATGCAAAATATAATATACAAGAAAAGTAACATTGCATCTGAAATGCAAATCTGTAGTTTAGATGATTGTTAAGAAAATATAGGATTAATGATACAATCTTGCATTCAGGGTAAAAATGTTA
The DNA here is from genome assembly GCA_037950945.1 of Hypolimnas misippus. NCBI lineage: Eukaryota > Metazoa > Arthropoda > Insecta > Lepidoptera > Nymphalidae > Hypolimnas > Hypolimnas misippus. Next base: position 9,338,282 of record JBBEEQ010000024.1, read on the forward strand.
CAAAACATTTTTGAAAATAATTCCTTATGTGTACAGTTAGCGTATAATGTTTTATATTATTTTTTAAGATATTCATTTTACTTGTTTTATTGGCGGGCGCTTAATAACGGTACTTATCATTATATTTTCAAGTTGTGAATCAGAAATTGCCATTGTCGTGCCAGTGCTCGTCAATAACTTATAATGAGTATCATTGTTACGAGTAGCTGTATTGTTATTTAGAACTAGTAATATAAGAATAGTTGACACTGATCCACATACCCAGATCTCACCATAGAAAGCAGCTCTCCCATCTTTTTAGTGACAATCGGCTACAAGTTCCGGTAATATTTATCTAAATAGGTAATAAAACTGATTTTAAAATATAAGACTGCTTTTATGGGTAAAATTAAGGTTTTTCAAATTTATTATCTGTTGTCCAACAAATCTGAATCCCACGTTAACATAACCTCGGTGTTAATAACAATGGTTCCATTTAAATACATTAGGTAACATGTTTTACTAGAGGAGGTCAAAAAGTTCGCGAAATGGCAGTGAAAGGGATAAGAAAAACACATACGACTATTTATCCTTTACATTTTTTCTTGACGTCACGATGTTATTCCACAATATTTGTTTTTGTCTACTTAGTGTTCGTTTTCTTTCGTTTCGTAGTTATTCAGGCGATAATTCTCTGCTTTAATTTAGTTTGATAGTGTAAAACCTAAAGTACTTAAATATTTCAATCAATAAATGTTAGGTTCTAAGTATCGTATTCGTTTTAATCGCATCGTAGTAGTTAGTCGTAAATTCGCAACAGCAAATTAATTAACGAGCAGGAATTAGTACTCATCATCCACTAACTTGGCATTTTAAGGTACATGATGGTAAAAAAGTCTTCAATAGATACCAAATTTTTCTTTAAATTATAAATATATTATAATTTTCAGACTTTTAGAGCTAGTTCATAAAATATTATGTCTATGTTTAAGAAGACTGTCTTGTTTACTTTTTGTTTTATGAGGATTCTTTTCACAGCAGGGAACTCGATTTTCTCCGTACTTTAAAACATTTTTTTTTTTCAAAACTTGTCTTCTCTGGACAATCTCGATTTCAGTTAGCATATATTTTTTGTCGTCAATAATCTTTTCGGTATTTACAGACTAAAAAGATAACATTATTTAAATTGTTTAACAACTCTATATGTTTATAAAAATATAGAGTTTTAGAAAAATATACGTAGGTACTAAAGTTACCTATCATTTAGATATTAAATATCAATGATTCAATGAAAAATGATGTTGCAATTCTATTCCCTATTCTATCGTCTTAGTGTTTCAAATTAATTAATTATGAAACGAAACTTCAGAACTTTTTGTAAAACCTGTTTTTTATGTAATATTTTCTCGATATTTTTAAAATACACCACGGATAAACTCAAGAGGTGCTTGGCCGATCGGATTTTAGTTTAAAGCGTCAACGTACCCTGAGTTTCAAGTCACACTCGTTTTATTGTATCTCTGCACTGTGTTTATTGCTCGTGCATAATACATGTGCAGGTTATTATCAGACAATGTTAGGCTCGGCCCATAATTTAAAACTGAATTTATGTATCTCTTTGCCCACTTATTTATACGATTTATGATAATTGTTTCTGTATAAATTTAAAGGTTCTGAAATAACTCGATTAGTCGTACTTATTTCCCTAAATCTTAAATTATTAAATTAAGGGATAACCACTCCAACGGAGGATACCTACCTAAATGAGGCCGTACATGATACAAGAGAGCGTGACAGTGTTGATGGAAACATAATATTCGTTCTATTTGCTCAGTGAGTCGTATCTTATGTAAAATTACATTGGAATTAAGATTTCTTTAAGGGTTTATAATTTAAATTATTCTGTCAATGAGAAACTTACAAGATGTTCGCTCAACAGTTTACTTAAACATAGAACCTTCGGAGGCAGCTTAGTTTCTATTAAAATAGGAGGGGCGTGTATCGCAGATAACGATGAAACGATAACGAAGTTGAGGCCAAATAGAATGTGCTGTTTAAACGCGTCACCCGCCAATTTTTTGCACTTTTTGCGCGTCTGCAAAATCGAATGGACTTACCTATCGAACAACTGTGTACATCGACAGTGCGAATGAATACATGTGTTGAATTCAATGTTATAAATACATATTTTATTTTCAAAGTTATGGTGTACTTAGTGATTTTATATTAAAAATAATTAAAAATGAAAGATCCTCCTCGGTGTGAAGATGTGGCTGACAAAATAGTGAGACTATTTGGATGGAGACAAACGTATCCAGTTCAAAAACTTCAAAAGAATTTATTGCCGAAACCCAATGAAACGGTAAGTTTTTCTTTACAATTGTAATTTATACAAAAACACTAAATAAATAAAAAATATTTTAAAAAATTATAGAAAGATACTTTAATATACAATTGATTTAGTAAATTAAAAGTTATAAAAAAATTTAATTTTAGTTTACAGCATAATAAACTAGATGTAGATTAACACTAATAATATAATTTAAGTGAAATACAAATAGAAACATAATGTAAAATAATGTATATCACTTGAGCACTTTAGTGTGTTTGTTAAACGGAACACGTCTGACAAACTGAATAGCTACGTCCAGCATAAAAGCTAAGCTTAAGTTGCGAATGGCTTTTGCAACATCAAGCAAAGTATTGTTTGACATCTCTCAAGTGGTCTGCCATTTCTACACCTTGAATACCTAACAAGTAACCGTTGACATATTGAAATAAACAACGGCTGCCTCCTAGCATCCTTCTAAAACGTAATAATATGTCCGAGGATGTTTTTATAATTTAGCATTTACTTATATTGTACTTAATGGTAAATAATCAATAATTATGCAGAAGGAAACGATCGCTTTTAATAGAGAAATTTTATACCACGTAACTTCATTGTTGTTACTTTCACGGTTCCTATTGTGATAGGAAAGTACTTATTAAGTCAACGCAGTTACGAGTAGTAATTATGTTGTCGATGTCGAACGATGTGGCAACATAATACTGATCGCATTGGTCAATGAACTGCAAAAATTAGGGCAAGATTTTCTAAGAAGTTTATAATAACCATAAACGCAATTATTTTAAAAATACTACTTCCTATCATTGCTGAAATCTATTACGTAATAGCTACGTATAAAAATGTATGTATGGGATTAAAGCTATGTCTGTCAGGTTACCTATATATGGTGAAGAAGTTATTTCTTAAAGATACTTAACTTTCGTATTTATTTATATATAATTACACCCAACAAACGAGCAGGTTCACATGATGTTAAGTGACCACCGCATAAACGTCTGCAGTACCAGAAGAGCCAAAAATACGTTGCCGGGTAAAAATAAATAGGGATTGAAAGGTATTAATAAAAAGTAGCAGAAAATTTCCTAAATGAATGCATGTATCCACATAGCACATTTTTATTATCTTAAAATTGCGATCATTATTTATTCATCTATAAACGATAGTTGAAATGAGGTCACGCTTGCTTGAAACCTTGAACGAAGAAGTAATTCTATTCCAATTAATTCTTATAAAACAAACTGATTGACGATTCCTTAGTATAATCAATAAGTAATTACTGAACGAAACAACCTATTAATAAGCCTAGCCTCGCTGACGGAAAATAATCTGTTACATTCCACCGCGATAATGAGCCATCCGTTGACTAATATTAGTAATATAGATAATACTGATAACAATTTTTAATTTTAAATCTAAGGTTGGTGATGTTATTTGTACCTAGTAAAGTAAAGTGAAGTAAAGTAACAGCTTGTAAATATACCACTGCTGGGCAAAGGTCTCCTCTACTATTAAGGAGAAGGATAGAGCTTAATCCACCACGCTGCTCGACTGCAGGTTGGCGGATATACATGTGTCAGAATTTCTCCCGGCACATGCAGGTTCCTCACGATGTTTTCCTTCACCGCCGAGCTCGAGATGAATTTAAACACAAATTTAGCACTTGAAAAATCAGCGGTGCTAGCCGGGGTTTGAATCGAAGATCGACGTGTTCTAACCACTAGGCCATCTCGGCTATATTTTTGTGAATATTACGTCTTAACTTGCGTTTAATTGTAGGTAATTGTTCTTATATTGCACTTAACATTTTACCTGGGTACACTAGATCGGCTTATTATTCTAGTCCATACTCAAATCTCAAGTCAGTAAACTATCGCTATTTTCAACAGGCCACATTTTGACAGTTAAAGGAGTCGGTTCAGTACAAAAGTAGTACAGAAAACAACTGTTAGAATGTAGCATTTTATAGCTATAGTTTAACGTAATTGCCCTGTAAGTTTTGCCGGGGTAATGATATTTACACAAAGCTTTTGTCATCTTACTTCGTATCCTCTTGGGGCAAAATCGCCATAAATGGGCTATCTAATGCAAAAAGTCTATCATAATGGACTATCCGTTCCTAAGATTAATGCCAATGGAAACAAACAAACAAAATCTTCAAATAGTATAGTATATGATAGTACTTATACTATGATACTAATCACTATAAAGATTTTTTTAAATATTTATTTTCTTATATTTTAGTTGTGTTAGAAATCTATGTATTACTGAATTCCTAGTACGAGTTTTCATAGTTTTTTTTAGCGTAATTGGACGCTGATATGCAATACTGTGTCAAGCCACACGGACTTCATCTTGAGAAAATGGCGAAGTATATATCAGATATAGGTGATGCGGTATTAATACACATTATTGCTTATCAGCATCCAATTATCGATCGGTAATCTTCCACACATTGACTAGCCGACCAGCGAGAGTTTTGTTAGAGGCGCGGCCAGTCAATTTAAATATGCAAAGTTAGTCGAAAAACACCGACCGAAAATTACCACAAACTCATACTAGGGTGCTGATGTAAATTCTCTTCAAAATTGGGGTTCGTTTTATTCACTTTGTTTTTCGAACAGTTTTTTTAATCTACAGATTATTTTCAACAAGGTATAAATATTAAAACTTAATAATGTTGGTAAAAAGGTTTGCGTTATAAAATTCTAATGATTTCAAACCTTTCTAGGCTCCATAGCCTTGGCGTGCAATAACTAGATTAATGGACGTTGGCTTCAATACAATATTTTAATTAAGTACACAATTCCATTAACTTGTACAGACTGCAGGCCCACATCCTATTATAACAGAATTGTGTTCGCAGTACCTATGGCTCGAATAGTAATTGTCAATCGTTAGATACCCGAGTCTCTCATTGTTCAAACACAAAACCGTTTCCTCTGTAAAATGGGAGTACATGATTGTTGTATAAAATGCCTTAATATTAAAATCCGCGTCGTATTGTTGAATTAATATCGAAAACTATTTTTCGAGAAGTCTTTCCAATTCTAAACGAGTTGTTGCTCGTGACTTCGCTCGAGCAGAATTTAACAAACTTAAACCCAATTCCACACCTTTTAGCGTTCAATTTTCAAAAATCCATTAGCATGACTATGTTGTAATAACTATGTAAATATAACAACAGTGCCATTAAATCCAATCCATTCATGGATCAGCGTTGATCAGTCAGTCAGTTTTTGTTTTATTAGGTAGTATAGGAACCGTGACGGTCCAATGGACATAAGAGTGGAACTATCAACCAAGAGTCGCGGGTTCAAAATATTACCTAGCACCTCTGATTTTTCAAACGCGACTTCTGTTTTATCAATTAACATTTGTAAAATAGAAGTATATATTTTAAAATGTAGTTACATATAGTAAAATAATTAAAGTATTTAATAAAGACAATTACTTATTAATATTATTTTGTAATACAGGCCTATTTAGCACGCCCCTGTTGGTTTAATTGAATGCCAACGATTATCACCATGCTAATTACAAGTGATTGGCTTAAATATTTGCATAGGTATCCATCACTTGATATTTCCATAACTTCTCGTAAGTTCAATCAAGCATGAACTAAGCATAATAATACACCGCTTTTCATAAAACCAGCAGAACATAACTGTAATATTTCTGATGTACCATTAAGTTTGACGCATTATTGTAAATATTAAGACGCTAATGTTTAAGATTAATAGAACATAGTACAAGTGACAATTTGCACTTTGTTTTACTGTTTTTACTATCACATTGTTCTTATTACTTTTCTTAGAAAATGAAACATTTTCTTTCTCAAGTTTATTCTTAGTTATGCGATTTTTATTAAGTTGCCTTCAGTTGTGTTTACGCCGCGGCACGGCGCGACTGTGCGACACGCTCTATTATTTCTTATAGTGCTTGTGTTAATAGAAATTAAAGTGTTATAAGTAATTAAAAATAAATCTTATAATATCAATAATGTTATAGAAATCGTGAACGTTGTGATTTTTTATGAAATACTGTTTTTAACTACTAAGTAATGAACTAATTGCATTCAAAAAATTAATTATGTTTTAAATAGACAATACAATATTGCAATGTTCGTGATAATAAATACCATTTATAAGATAAAATACGATCCGACGTTGGCCTTTAAATATTGAAATTTTACTCTATACCTTGAAACGCATGAAGTCAGTGAGAAGTTACAAATTGCAATAAGTGTTATGCACGTCTGTACACTTAGTATTTACATAAGAATTTCGCAAGTTACCTTGAAGTAGCAATGATAGATTTACAAAATAACCTGAAATTTATAGAAAGACGTTGTAATAACATAATTTACAACAAAATCGCCACTTCGACGATGATTGATAGAAGATTTTAAAATGAAAATTTGCAACTATTAAACTAAATCTGCAAAATTGTAGCTATGTAATGTAAAAATAATGATGACGACAAAATTACCTGTGTACAACGACTTATTATACTATTTTACCTATAATCATTCTTAGCTCCTCGTATTGTATGTTTTCTCGAACATATAGAAATGATAGTACAAAAATGTATAAAAATCTAAACAATATATTTTTTAATTATACTCGTTAACAATAGGAATTTGTTTGACGCAAATTCGTTCACTTATCATTCGGCACGCGCGGCCAAAACCATAACCGACTGTTATATCCGTTCGCTACACAAGGCTTTCGACAAATCTGTATCCACGGTAATCAGTTAAAAAATACCTGTCAAGTTGCATGTACACAATCAATTAGCATTGAATTACATGGGACTTGTAAAGTATAAAAACAAATGAAGGTCTAGTGGAGTTTTATATCTGTTCGTCTAGTAAATCTCATTAGCGTTTACAGAATCGCGTGATCGGCGGTTATTCGGCACGTTCCGTCCTACGAATTTACGTTACGCATGAGTATTTCAGTATCGCCATGCGCGGAATCTCGCGTGATCTGGCAGCTGACGTTTCCACTTCTCCGTCATGTAGATTATTTACTCCGTTATAACGATCTATTTTCATTTATAATTTATTACCTGGGTCAAACGATATTTGTAATGATCAAAGTTATTCCCAAAGTACATTACTTATATTTATTTATATCTGTTTAGTAAGTCTCGCGTTTTTCAGTTTTCGTCAGATTAATTGATATTTATTAATACTGCTACGCACTCGATACTTATCGTGATGCTTAACTTTCTTCAATAAACAGGTTATCTAAAGCATAAGTACATTTTCGCACCAGATATCCCTATTTTGGAATAGCACGTTCATATAAATAAACAAATCAATTTTATATGTTAATATAAATTGTGACCGTTCTGCGCATTATACGGTGTAATTAGATAGGAGGCGTTCCGACACCAGATAAGCCGATTTCCAATGAATCACGCGAACCTTAATGGGATGTAGCATCTGGTGCACGGTGAGCAGCGCGAGGCTGTGTTTGGTCGGCGGCGCGCGAAGGTCAAGGCTTCATCCGCACCAATGACCTGGTGCAAATAGCCACTATTTCGTGAACGGCACTGCTTCTATTCATTATTGTGTTGTAATTATTTTAAACTTTGTACTAATAAACATCGAACAACATCGTCTAACCACCATAATAACGTATTTGAAAACTATATGCATAAAATAAATGAAAATAATATAATTGATTATAATTAATAATTCAATCACCAATACGTAAAATACAAATTTAATGATTTACATATCATAATAATAAAATAAAACTATATCGGAAATAAAAACATTGCAGGTATTATGATATTATATAAAATCTACTTCTGCAATTATGAGTGAATCTTTTGTTAGATTGATCTGCCATGAACCGTCTAATTACTATTACGTCACAGTCATCGTCATTCAAGATTAAAAGTATGGCCGTCACACAATTGTAATTTAAATATACTTGCGTGATTGACAGACATTCACAACCTTCCTTATTAATGAAATGCAGTAGTCTTGCCAAATAGATAGCCAGCCTTCACAAGACCTTATTAATTTACATAACTAATACGTTTTCGTTACAATACTATCGCCTATGTCAAAAATGCGCAATGGGCTGATGCATTTACGTGGTGATGTACAAAATATACGTATGTAAGTGAGAAACTAAAGCGAGATATAATCGATATACTTCAGTACTTAACCATTAAGTACGAATTGTGGTTTTTAAACGTCTTAGATGGTAAAAATGTCGTATATATGGATGCTGATAAGCAATAATGTTCTAACCCACAAAAAGACATTCGGAGGTATTGATGTATTTTTATACAGCGTCGCCTATATATTCAAAAAAGTTTTAAGTCATTTACACTAAATAAATACGGAAACAAGTTTCCTAATGTAAGGTTTCGAATTTCAAGTGCATTTCATATTTTGCACTTATACAATAATGATTTTTTTTATAAAAACTTATCATTAGATAACACTTTTAATTAAATCAATGTGCATTTAATTCATTATACCTTTTATCAAAATAATGAAGGTAAGATGGATATATACTTCTTCAAACTAATTTATTAAGATTAGGTTTGATATCTTTAGACACCATTTACTTGAAATGAAGTCCGAGTGGCTTGACACAGTTTTGCTTATCAGCGTCCATATATAGTATGATACATATCTTTTATTTAAGAACACTGTTTTATTTTCTAAATAGTGTTATAATTGTATGATATGAAGTCAACTCGCAACGCTGATTTAATTTCTTATTTACTTTTCGACCAATTTTATTAAATTTATATTTCGAAGGACAAATAAATCGCGCATTTAGGTGTAAATAACTCTGTAAACACTTATACAAAGTACAATCGCATATGCAAAATAGACGTAAACAGTCTCGATGTGAAAGTAAATCGTGCTATATTAAGTGTTCGTGTTTATTTACAACACGTTGGCGAGATGAATATCGATAAATAACAATTTTATATAGTCCCGCCGTGTGTTTCGTGGGATTTTCCATCAAGAATTCATCGAAATTCGTCATTGTTCAGTCAGTTACAGAGTTTCATAAAGAATATATAAATAGATGATATGGTTTTGATCTGAGATTTGCATCAATAAAAAAGGCATACAAATTATATCTACTAAATTTGGGTGCCGTTTCTTTTACGCATTAATTTAGACTGCTTTTCTTGTTAGGCTTCTTGTCTTATATGACCTATGTATCTTTAATTGACCCTGTATTTGATGGTGTCTTAGAATGATCTGCCGTAATAATATCGTATGTTTTCGGTTAAAACGGTATTTTCTAAAAAATATTCAAATTACATGATTTTTAAAATATTATTAGATTCGTTTATAAAATTAAAAATGTGTGCAAAAAAATACTACGATTCGTTTCACGGCTTTTGGACTAAAAGTAAGTGAAATCGTTGATAAAAGTGTTAGTGGTATACAAAACATGTGTAAATAAGCAATGGATGAATCCGAGGAACCACCGGTACCTCCGCCCCGGGTCAAGAAGCGGGCTCGAATAGCCGTCAAAGAACGCGAAAAGCGTACAGTTACGTGGGTACGACGTTAATATTTTTTATTACAGTCGCTGTTTTAGACGCTCGTTATATTATCTTGTTATCCTCACCTGAACTATCATCTTTATGACTAAAATTAAATATATAATCATGTACATATGTATTTAAAAAAAAAACATATCTATGTACCGGTCTTTTTTTGTTTTTGTGATGTAAAGTATCGATTCAAGATAAAGTGTTTGTAAGCTCTAAAAGGTTAATTGTAAAAAATGATAATAATTAGACATGTTCTTGTTTGTATTGATAATAATCGGTTCCGAGTTTCACTATTCATACACGAGCAAAATACTCGGCTGACAGTCGCACAAAGGCTCGTGAACGAGCTGACAAAACTCTATATCTAAATAAATCGTACATAACATCCAAGTGTTCACGCAACGTTCGCTCCGATGAATAGATTGAAAGGCAAAAATACCGCGTGGGAACATTCGTGATGCCGTCGTTGTGCCGTGATTAATTCCTTAATATAAGAAAAACAGAAATTCGTTAAATCACCACACAATGCCAATGTTCGCACGTCGTTGGTACAGTTATATGTGCCCATATAATATATCCTTGTTTTGAATAAAGAACATTTCTAATTTTAATAACACAAAAATCGTGCCATTAAATAAAATGTTCTACTTCTTAGGGGCCGGAGACATGGGTTGGAGTTCGAGCACTTCGCGCAAGTTCGGGGGGTATTCTGGACCTGGACGACCGCGTAAGGGATGTGGCTGATGACAGGGAGACTCTCACCGCGGAGTGCGCCAACCAAGCGCAACCGAGGGCCGCCCAAGCAGATGGCGCAAGCGGCTCCTCTGCTGGTACCGCCTCGCCTGATATGTTTCGGGTGAGTAGATACAGTAAAAGAAAAAATATGTTCACTCAAGTAAGAATATAATATGAAAAATATGAAATATGTATAATTATAGGTATAGATATTATTATTAATCAATATATAATCGTAAACAAGCGTATTTTGTAATATTTTTTATGAATAGTGCAGTTTAATATAAATATAGAATTTGCGAAAATAACAATAAAAAAATCTTGGCTGAATGAATAGAAAATCCGTGCCTAGATTAAGTTTGACGTAAAAAAAAGAGAGAAAGGCGGGATTTCATTCACGATTCAATGTAATTTTATTGTGTGACTTGTTGAGACTTGTTGTTATTTGTACAAATTGTCGTAATTTAATTTAGTGTCATGAAAAGTAATAGAAAGCTATTAGGTTGTTTTGTTTTGTACGACTCCAAAATGGGTTTAAGTTTATCAGATTGTATGTGCGTAAAGAAAACTGAAAAGGTTAGTAAAATATATTTATTTTAAACTAAGTTTAATGTTATTTATAATATAAATTAAATATGTTCTACTAATTTAACGAATTTATAAAAAATACCATATTTCGATTACATACAAGAATAATCATACAATTATATACGTAAAGTTTTATATATTCGAGAAGGTAAAATTTATCCGCGAAGTCTTTTACATTTTGTAAGTATTTTACAGTAAATATAATTTAAAAAAATATAACTTTTACGATGTGTGATTCATCAATTATATATACTAGCAATGTAATAATACACACATTAAAACTAAAACTTATCGTAGGTGTTTTTGTTTCAAAGATAACGGACTTAAACTAGGCTAACAGGATTATTCACGTTAGTGCAACCATGCGATGTTGATATATTAAATTTACTGAAAAGCTATACCTTTAAGTATTTTATTGCTTATATTTTTATAAATACATGAATATTTAACCAGTATATTATTAAAATAGTACCAGAGATATTACATTTTTGATAAACGACTTGAAACAATATACTTATAATATCTTCATTACATTGTCACTGCAAAAAAAAAGTAGTGTATAGTGTCTATTTTAAAATATACTGAAGTATTTTTATAAAATATTAAAGAAAGAAATATTTCGAAAGGACAGTAAAGAGATTGTTTGAGAAGAATGTTTGAGAAAGAACAAATAAGTTCGTGGTTGTTTCCAACCACAGAAAATATTTGATACAACCAGCAACACAATGAAAATCGAACCGTTATTACGGCATTATCAATCTGTGAAACTAACTATAAAAAATAATAAAACATTGTTGCAGTGTATACGACTATAGTTTTTAATACCTTAAATTAATGTTTATTTTAGGGCGGTGGTGGTGTGGGGGGCAGTATGCGAGTTCCTAACACGGATTCGTGTGTAGAAGTCGGCGTTGCGGACTTGGAGGACGGTGCTAACGGTTTGCAAGTGCGCCGCGGAAGTGAGCCCTCACTGCATCAAGACACATTGCCTCCGCAAAGACAGGTATAGCCTCGTTCCAGTTAATTAAAGATTTCTAGTTAACTACACTATAATAGTATTAATTACGATGCGATCCTTGAGTATCAATGATACGTTACACTATTACTTTGCGCGAGAGGATTTTCCGTCGCGAATATGTCACTCGTGCTTAAACATTGATTTCTATATTTTTCGCTACAAAATATAAATAGTTTTCATTTTTTTCTTAATGAAAATACTCTTCATCAGTTCTCATGCTTCCATACTCACCAGTTAAGTTACATATACTTACAAGAATAAATAAATATAACCAATTTTTAAATTGCTGTTATATTATATATTGAAATCGGAACAATATTAATTACAAATTTTATTAAATTTCAATAACCAATTTATACATTTATATTTTTAATTGTACTTTTGGTTTATGATATTAAATAATTATTTTGTTTCCAGGTTTCAGATCAAAGCAAACGATGGTCAGCGGCGGTGGTATGTCGGGACGACACAAGCCGAGCGACTCACAAAGTGCACCCCATGGACGGTCGACCGCCGGATCCAGCTCCAGGCCACGGACAACACTTTCAGCGACAATCCAACAGACTATCTATGCAGTTCTCAGGTCCGGGGTAAGTTTGCAAAATTGTATACAGTACTGTATATATTTACAAATAAATAAGAAAAAAGGGCAGTGGCAAGTCCATGAATCTTTAATTTAAGAAAAAATGGTAACCACAATCATACTTTTTGAGAAACAGTTTGCTATCATTGAAATATTTTGAATTAGAAAATGTGAGATTTTTGATGGACAATAAGTGTAAATAAGCTAACCTTAACTTACATAGAAAGAATCAAATTACACTATATTGGTATTTTACATTAGCTGTCAATGACCTGAGTTATCTAAAAACAAATTAATTTTTATGCACGACTTGATAAGCATACCTCAAGGCTTTAAATGTAATGATTATCATGCTATAGTATATAATGTAATATATTTTATGGAATAAACTGGTTCCTTTTTCAGGAGTGGGGTATGGCTTGATGCCGCTGACCGGGTCCAAGTATATGAGAGTAAAAGTCTACCCCGAGATGCACGCAAGGAACCTTTAGGACAAGACACTCCAAGTAATAACCAGAATCATAGGTAATTTAAAATTTACTGAAAAATAATCACTTAAAAACATACCATTAGGACCAACAGGCCGACAAACTCTTAGCTCTATACTACACAATATTGGTTCTCGCGATTTCATCTGCAGGGTATAATTATTTTAAATAACCCATTTTATTGAGAAATATGGGATCTCCATACAAACTTTCATCCTCTGTTTTGCTCCTAGCCTATGTCCCTCTCTTAAGTCCAATCTAAGCCTAAAATAAACAGAGAGAGCTATTTGTATATTTATAGTATTACTATGGATTAGTCATGCAATTTATGAGAATCTAATTTGTTTATAGAGTGGAAGATATGTTAAGATGGGTATCTGGAGTTAATAATGTCGCCAGTGTACATCCTGTTCAAGAACGACCACTCGACCTTCTTCCCGAAGGTAAGAACTATTTAAATATGGTAAAAGTCATAACCAGTATAACTTTATTAATATAAAATATCTCAAAATCGATTAAGAATATTATCCAAAATAAGAATTTACATTATCTTTTATAACATCTTATTTTGAACCTACTTGGTTTGTTTACTTTATTGTTGATAAACCTTTTTTACGTTATATGTCTATTTATTATCTATTTCATTGTAGAAAGTCCTCCAATTGCTTACAACAAGATAGTGGTATCATATCATTTGTTTCAATACAATGAGTAAGCAAGGAAACACAATTACACCTTTATTTATTTATTTTTTTTATCTTTGTTTTTTTCAAGGGATTTGGTCACAATGTGATCATGCCACCCCTATAGAAATGACAAAAAAAAAAGATTAAAAGCTACTTAAACATTTCTACGTCTTAAACCTATATCTACTAATTTATACAACATCTTTGCCTGAAGATTCCGACATCAAGTAGATTTAAGTTAAATTTGCAAATGTATTCAGTTCTTTCAGCTTCATTTCGCACACATTCCGCCAATATATGGAAAACATCCTCATTTTTATTGCACTCTGAACAGGCTGGTGACCGCACCTTTCCTATTAAAGCAGCGAAACTATTTAGAGGAATAATTACACCTTTATTTTTATTATTATTTCTATAATAAAAATATGAATCACTAACAAAGAAATTATTTATAGTAATGTGAAATATTCCTTTTTGTCAGGTAACAGGGAAAGGGCTATATCAGGCATGGAGGTACCAGTCAGTCCGAGTAGTAAGCCAGTATCGAAAGCTATGCAGACTGTGTCTGTTACCCTGATTAAGGGCGAAAAGGGCCTGGGGTTCACTATCACCACTAGAGATAATCCTACCGGTGGACATTGTCCTATTTATATTAAGAATATTTTACCAAAGGTAAGAAGATATTATACAAACATTAATTTAAGGGTAACGATAAGATTTTAGACAAAAAATGCTTTTAAAGTTTGTATATTGTAGAAATATATTTTTAACACGTAATTTTTGTTTTACCATGCTTTGGCTGACTCTTAGAATTTCTCAGTTAATAAAGCGATTAATTTAATTTTTCAATTTGTGTAGTATTTTTGTTTAAGCTTGTTACTAAAAATAATTTGGTTTATTATGTTTAACGAAATACTAAAAAAATACATTTAATACTTTAGTATACCTTGGGGTGGATAATCGGATGATCAAACAATGAAATTCCGTTTATCCCACCCGGTCGGGGTGATCAAACGGATACGCGATTCCGATTATTAGAGTGGATACTTTGGGGTGACTAAACGGAACCATCCCATTTTAGCAGCGTTAACAGAATCGTTAATTAAATTATATTTTTTATGAAAAATGAATGCCTATATTGTAGTAATCCACAAGACATAACGTGTGCAGGGCGCCGCGGTGTCGGACGGGCGGCTGCGCGCGGGCGACCGGCTGGTGGCGGTGGGCGGCGCGGCGGTGGCGGGCCGCACGCAGCAGCAGGTGGTGGCGCTGCTGCGCAACACGCCGCCCGACGCCGCCGTCGACATCGTGGTGGAGCGGCCCGCCGAGCCGCGCGCGCAGGTGCGGCGCTACGATTGTGTTACTATCGCACATTAAAACTATTTTTAAAAAAATGAAGCAAATTATATAGTTCATAAAAAATGTGCTGTCCGGCTTGTGGTCCTTTAATATATTTCCAAGATTTAGCTATCTCTCTCAGCCGATGTTGGTTGGGTTGCCAGTGAGTCTTTTAATTAATAAAATTTTTAATTAAAAAAAACCTTGACAATATATATTTATTGAGACCATTTCAACGAGCCTCAACACAATACTTAATAATCCTTCTAAATGTATCCTAATGATTCCAGTGCTAGAGCACAGAATAGTTAACTTTGAATCGATCAGAACAGTAGCAGTGGTTCTGATCCTTTCAACAACAAGAAAAGATCTGATAACCTTGAAATATCTGAATAGATCTTCATGAATTACAACTAATAACTATCTCGATTTAATTAGCTTTCAAATAAACAAACCTCAACAAAGTTGGTCCATCCGGTAGGAAGCTATAATGCGACAGACAAATAGATAGTTATCCAAATGCACACATCATACTAATAATCTGGTACATTTCTATCAAAAGTTATATTGTGAAAAATGTTAAAAAGTAATAACTCGTATTTAATCATTGCAGAGGATAGAGCCCCAGCAAAGTCCAACCAAATACACGGAAAAGCCCATAGGTACGGCTCCGATTACACAATCGAAATCAGTTGAAGTTAAAAAATCTGAAAATGGTCGCGTGTCAAGCATGGTGAATGCTATCAACCAGAGTAACAATAATTCAGTTAGAGGAAGGATACCGAAAAGCTCGTCGAAGGACGATCTACTGAAGGATAATTCTGTAGACAATGCTTTACAAGAGGCTTTAAACTGCTCTTCTAGTTCTGTAAGTAAATAATACCTATCTGTATATTACGTTATACTATTATATAAAGCAGTCAACTGCATCTAAATATTTTAAAAATAAACAAATTTAACATTAGCATCTAATTAACTTTTTTTCCAGTTATTAGGTCTACGTAATCGCCTAATCCTGAGGTTAGATGTGCCAGTCCACGATTCGGAGAAAGCTGGTCTCGGTATCAGTGTAAAAGGAAAAGTTACAGTTGGACCTGATCCTCATGACTTGGGTATTTTCATTAAATCTGTACTTCATGGTGGTGCCGCGTCCAGGGATGGGAGGTGAGCAAATATAGCATTTGATTTTCTTATATGTTATAATCAGATTAATAATATTGTGGGAGACTGATGCCTAAGCTAGACATAAGTATTTCAGATCACCAGATCTCCACCCCGTGATTAAGTTGTTTATTTATGCTTGATGAATTTATATCAATGAGAATAATAGAAACAGTCGTTGATCATAGTGGAATTTATTACATGGGCTTTTTTTTTAAGAAAAAAACGATACTATGTTTAATTGTTTTTATTAATTTGATTTTGCTTGATTTGATTTGCAGATTACACACAAACGACCAGCTGCTCAGCGTCAACGGGGTGTCGTTGGTGGGGCAGTCTAACGCAGAGGCAATGGAGACGCTGCGGCGGGCGTTATTACATTCGAGGCCTAATGTCCACGGCAGCATATCGCTCACTATCGCCAGGAGAACAGGTTCGTGCTATCTTTTGATATATTCATTAAATTCCTTGTAAGGTTAATTTAAACTTAATTTATAAGCAATTTAGACAATCATTTGAGTAGATAATGGCAACTGTACGAAGTAATGTTACCATTACATTATCAACTATTAATTTGTGGACTTAAACCCAACAGGAATATCGTGAAAAACAGCACAGAGTCTTAACTTACTTATGTTGTTATATATGTTTGATTATGTGGAAAACAATTCGTTTCACTTATAAATAAAATCGTATTTTTCATATTTTAATTGTTGCTTACAGACAGCATGGATAGCTTAGCGAGGTGGAAAGACGACACACCACCGAATGGCAACGACACGACGAACTCAAACGAAAATAGTAATTCTCAAAATTACAATACGGTTATATACAACACGACGCACGACAAAGAGAACAAATCACAAGAATACACTCATAAACTCGACATTAGCAAGGAGAGTCTCGACAATCACGACGGGAGAGCGAACAAGAAACACGCGTCAATAGTCACTATTAATAATAATAATAGTTGGGTTTCCAATCAGTCGGATGATAGCAAAGGTTATTTAGAAAGGGACAAAGATACGATTCCACATGATAACAAAAGAGATAGCTTCGAGTGGAGTCGGCTGGATGGATGGAATCCTGTCATAGACCGGCTGACCGGCCTGCGCAATGAAAGCTACTACATGGCGACTCAAGTGGACGCTCCGGTCGCCAATGGGCACCACTACAGGCAGAATCTAGGGCATGTTCACATGTCAAGGTCTCCGCCTGCACATCATAACGTTATCATCGAAGAGGATTATGCAACGACCAGGTAAACAGTATTGGTTTTAATAGACACAGTAATCTTTTTTATATTTACAATTGATAAATTGTTTAAATCTGGTGGTTCATAGGAAAGTAATATGAAGATATGGAATATTACCGAATTAGATATCATCATAATCGTGTCAAATTGTAATTGTCGCACACCCTCCCTCTGCATCGCCCCGTCAACAGCTAGGCAATAGAATGTCAATCGTTTGTTCGTCTTTGCGTGTCAGTAGAGATATTTCATTTATTAAAGCCGAATTACGACAAAAGTATATAATACCTTCGTAGCTTTACAAGTTAGTACTTATAAATATTAAATGTTTTAAATGCTTCGATTCATAGTATAGGTTATATAATATATGAATCGAATATATAGTCGTTAAATTTTCTCTAATTTTCTTATTTTCTGTGCATTTTTTTGTCGTAAGAATCTTCTACAATGTATTAGAAAACTTAAAAGGTAAAGACGAAAAAAATCAGTAAGGTGGTTCCAAAGTGATGGCGTGACCAAGGGAAATAGGGATTAATTGTTATGTACCCTCGCCGCAGAGGCAGCACGGCGGGCGAGTCGGGCAGCGAGAGCGGCGGCGCGTTCAGCCGCGACGCGGTGGGGCGCCGCTCCATGTCGGAGAAGCGCCACGCCGCGCTCGACGCGCGCGCCACCGGCACCTACCGCAAGATCAAGGAGAGCAAGGCGCTGCACGGTGCGGCCTGCCTTGTAGCGTTGCCACAGCTCCCACCTCCCGCGATCAACGGCTATCTAACAGAAAACTACTTCGTTTTAAAGATTATACCCCTTACATACAAATTTTAAAATGAGAAATTAATAATAATAATAAGTGAAAGAAAAAGAAAAATGTAAATTCAACTTATAACTAACAACAGAGTTGTTTAATATTAGGGAAAAAACACATGAGTCTTCTATCAAAATTCTATCAAAGTAAAATAAAAACAATAAATGAAGTGTCTGCAAAGTATTATGTCACAGACAGGCGTACGGAACGCGCCTAAGCATGGCCACATAACAGAGACGTCTTATGTTAAGCGATCGCCGCTCTGTATGAACACCTGCCGCATTTGAATATAAGCTAGATTCTAGGAGAGAGTAGGAAATAAAGGAAGTAGAAGGAGAGTTTGATTTCTAGCTTTCTCGCTTGCTTTATATGTACCGATTCCACACCAATTACCACAATTCATAATTACGTAAATAATATTTCTTCAAATGTACATTATTTCCAAATGTTTTATTATACTTCTGTATCGACAGCTATGCAAGTCGGGCCATCTCTCGGTATGCGGAAGTCATCGAGTCTAGAATCTCTTCAGACCGCGATTCAGGAAAATCAAAGGAACCCAACGCGAAACGAACCTATCTACGCACGAGCTCACCCACGTAAGCTATAGATTTTTATAGCTGTATGATAGACGGAATTTTTTTCACAATTTCGAAAACTTTAGGTATACTTATCAATACAGTGCAACCTCAATATAACGACTTTCTCGATTAATGAAAATTTTTTGTAATCCCCTTGAATTGTCCATAAGAGACAATATAAAATATACCTTTACAATGAGAACATTTTTTGCGGATAACCTTTTTATAATGAATTTACAATTGGACGCTGAATAGCAATACTGTGTCAAGCCACAGGAACTTCATTTTGAGAAAATGGCGTCTAAAGATGTCTAACCTATTCTTAATAAGTTTGTTTGAATAAGTTTTTATCCATATTTTCTTTTATTTTTTGATAAAAAGTGTAATCAATTAAAAGCAGGCTGGTATGTTTAATATATTATCTAACAAAAACTTTATTAAATATACATATGAGATTATTGTGTAAAGTACAAAATATGGAACCCAAAACCTTAATATAAAGTTCCTACCAGTATAAACTCTTAATCTTATAGTATGTGATTCCTATCGCGACATGTTTCGAGACGCTTTTCGTTTACGTCGTTCGTAAAACAATCATTGTTGTTTGATGGAAAGTAATGTACACTTCTGCTCCTCACTATTATTAAAGATTTAAGTTAAAATGGCTCAGACACGTAAAAGGTATTCTCTCTAACGAATTTTAGACCAACCTAACCTCAACATAACAAACCTAAGCTCAACAAATTACTTGATATAACGAATATTTTCTTATTCCCCTCCGATTTGTTAAGTCGAGGTTGTTCTGTATTATTAATAAATTCGCAATAAATAACTATACTCTAATCGAGAAGTTTTTGTGTTTACATTTTAATTTAGATATTTTGTAGAATTCAGTTCATTTTTATTTAAAGGGGTGATTTTTATTTTAGCGCTGAAACATTGGCTGACGGACGACAATGCAGCCCCAGAAACGATCGTACGAGGCTCACCGCAACAATCCTCGTTGTCTCACAAGAAGCCCTCGCTTCTGAAATCATTATCCACGATGTTCAGGTGTTTACTATTATCTCAATGTTGCTTTTAAAAAAATTTGTATTCGTTATTTTAAATATAAAAAATGCCAAGATATAATAATTTGAACCGTGTTTTTAACATGTTGATTTTTATAGGCCACTGATATTTTTAATAATATTAAATATATTTTAAATGATGTGTATTTTATGAATTTACTATCTGCCCCTCATGGTTTCACTCGCGTTTATGGTTTCTGCTTTGCTGTGATTTGAAGCGCGATGCGTAATATAGTCAATCTTCTTCAATAAACGGGCTATATAACGCAAAATGATTCATTTCAGGGATTACCCCCTACATACAAATTTACAAACACAATTAACCTTTTTATAATGTAGACTAATGATTGAAATAAAATCCTCAGAATCGGCAAACCACATAAGAAGGTCGAGACGGAGGCGTACGGCCGCGCGCAGCCCGGCCGCTCGTCCGAGAAGAGCGTGTCGCGCGACGCGCTGGAGCGGCTCCGCGCCGACGAGGAGCCCGCGCCGCCCGCGAGGTCAGTGCTAATTCATTTATGACGGCATAAGCTATTAGCTGATCCGGAACGTTGCTGTGGCTCGGAACATGGGTTTTTGAGATGTATATACAGTTATTATTGATAAAACTGGGAAAAATCATGAAAAAAAGTAAGATTCAGTTTTTTTATAAAAAAAATCCAATATATGTACGCTAGGTTTTAAAGCGGATTAACCATATTGCAATATATTTTGCTGGTCAAATTATAAAAATTTTAAAAATAGGTATCATTTACATTAAATGTTTTGCGTTATTTCATTTGACAGTGTAGGTTGATTCACGTATACCTAAATGTTTGAGTAATAGGTGCGTCCGAACTCGCGCATGATATATGTACGAGGGGAGGTTAAAAAGTTCGCGGAATAAGAGAGAAGGAGGTTGAAATTAAACACCAAACTATTTTTCCTTTTCAATATATTCAGATCTCTGAAATAACTTGTTTATACCATCGAAAAAAAAAATTTGACTTTGGTGTCAGAATAGGCCGAAATTGCGGACTTCACTTCTTCATCGCCGTCAAATTTTTTTCCACGCAGCTCTTTCTTCATTTTTGGAAATAAATAATAGTCACTGGGTGCCAAGTCTGGACTGTAAGGTGGGTGGTTCAATTGTTCGAAGCCGCATCGGTGAATGACAGCCGTCGCAATATGGCACTTGTGAACGAGTGTATTGTCGTGCAGAAGGAGCACACTTTTTGACAACTTTCCTCTTCTTTTTTCCTTGATGGCTTTTTTTAATCTTTCAAGTAAAGAAGCGTAATACTGTCCTGTTATAGTTACTCCACGTTCTTTATAATCGATCAGTAAAATACCTTCTGTATTCCAAAAAGCAGTCGCCATGATCTTGCCAGCAGATTGTGTCACTTTGAACCTCTTTGGAGGAGGTGTGCCTTTTTTATGCCACTGCTTCGACTCTTGCTTCGACTCCGGTTCATAGTAGTGAACCCAGGTTTTATTACCAGTAACGTTTACCTTAGTCATCCCAAGATAATGATGTAGAATATTCAAAATAGTTGTTTCGGATACTCCAATCATTGCTGCAAGCTGCTTCTTTTTCAACCGGGCGTCTGCCAATATAAGATTTTCTACTTTTTCGACGATTTCCGGTGTGGTGGCCTCAATTGGCCGTCCAGAGCGAGTGTCGTCTTCAATGGACTCTCTTCCTTGTTTAAAAAGACCATGCCACTTGTAAACCATGGTTTTACCAGGGGCAGAGTCCGCGTAAACCGCCAACAGCTCTTGAAAAATAATCTGCGCGGATTTTCCTTGCTTGGTAAGGAACTTAATAACGGTGCGGTGTTCAATTTTCTCCATACTGGCTGACTTCTTCCCAATTCAGTTATTTACAGGCCGATAACTCAAAAGTTAATACCCAATTAGGTTCAAACTTGGTATATATACTCATAATGAGGTGCTTAACTAGTGCCTACCTGGACAAGTGAACCTACCCCCACTAACCCCTCCATTGCGCGAACTTTTTAACCTCTCCTCGTACGTCCATTCACGCAAGTCTAAGGACCTGAATTATGGGCATTACGCTGCGTAAAACACAAAATAAGGCATCAAAATAGTCTTTTACATTGTTTTAATTTAAATTATTAAGTAGTTCTTATATAATTATGACAGATATTTGACTTACTTGAATCAACCTACAGACAGGTGAGAGTATTGTGCAACAGTTGTTTAAATAATAATAATGAATGTAATAAGCCGTGCCTCGCGCAGGGAGGAGCGCGCGGCGCGCGGCGGCTCGGAGCGGCGCGCGGCGCGCACGGCGCCGGCGCACGCGCACACCCACGTAAGTTCCTTCTAACCTCACTGTTTATGCGAGCTCGAGCTATGTGCTTTTGAGCCTATGATTGTTTCTACAGGGTGATTCATGACGATAGGTTAATACAGAGAACCCAAAAAAGTTTCGAAAATCCATCTTAACCTCAAAACGGTGACATTTCTCAAGTTCTCCTAACTTTAGAATTCTCTATACAAAACCATCTTTACGAAACATTCTATAAAAGTTAACATACCTTTCAATATATAATCAAAGTAAAATTGTTGCCACAAATATACTGAAAAGCATGAATATATTCACTATTTATGTTGTTCTTGCAAAATCTATCATTCCATGTTAAACAGGTGATGGACAACGCGTGGGGACCCACCGGACACTATGTCAATTACGAAGAAATACAACAGAATTTAAAGTGAGTTTTTTAAACTTTTTATTTAGATCAAACCCAAGTAACTATTATAGTTTTATTAAAAAATATTTTAATACGTGCATTTCATATTTTATTTTATTTATTGTAATAATATTTTATATATAGAAATTTGATGGGTTGAATAATGGAAAAATTTACTTTAAAGCTGAATAATTTTGTTTAAATCGTATAAATCGTAATCTTAGATTATTAGTAACAATTATTAGCATACCAGACTTTATGAGTAAAGCTTATATCGGGCACCTGCGACTGAGACAAGAGATCGAAGACAGATAAATTAGTCGATGCTAGACATTTTATGATATAGATACGCCAAGTAAATTGATGACGCAACAAATTCTTTTATAAAAACTAGTATTCGACTTAAAAGTATATAATAATATTTCTCTTTGTATAGAAAATTAAAGATAATAATATACATAATAAAAATAATTATTAATGATTTCCTCGACAAAAATTAGTTTATATTTCGTATAAACAAATAGTAAAAAGATCTACAAGGGTGGCGGTGGCGTCATCCTCTATGTGGTGCCGCCGCCGTAAGACTAAAGCGTTTGTGAGACTTAAGCGTTTGACGTTATTTTATTTTATAAAAACAAGGATTACATGTTGATAAAAATTAACCATCTGGTCCTTCTGGTAGTTGACCTATTATTGCAGATTGTTATAAATTGTGTTATGGCTTTATAACATTTAGTAGGAGGCCACAGGTACTGAAACTCAAGAAAAAAGCCAAAATAGCGGAATCTTAATAATAACCAGTTACACCCTTTCTAAAAGAAAGTTCATAGTTGTGACATAATTGACTTTATTTTTTATTTTTTAAGCAATTGCAAGAAAATAATTTGTGTTTTATTCGTAACTGACCAGTATAAGTTAATATCTCTTCATCGATCCAGACTTTCAAATTCCCGCGTCACAGATTATTATGTCTCGATAATGGAGTTCTATAATCCTTCGATAATAATTTAATCTTCGCTGAGCGGAACATAAAGCGACTCGTCTCGGTTTCTTGTCTCCTTCGCTAGTCGTAGTCGCGCAATAATTAATGTCATAAAAAGGTCTATTCACATTAAGACGTTGGGTATATTCCCGAAAAGGAAAAACCCCGGATCGATTCCAAATACACCTGTTTGACATATTAAGGCAATCTAACAAAAAATAAAATTGAAATATCTCAGAAAGATTTAGAGTTTGGCAATGATATTTTATACCAAAAGATGATTCGTTTGCTCGTTTCCTAGCTATCAAATTTTTCTTTTTTTTTAACAAAAGGGGCTGCATTAAAGCAAACGAGCTGATGTTTCCCTGGTCGTAAAAGTTGGAAGTGGAAGATTTGTAACGCCAAATATTAACGAAACATCTATAGGTGGACGCTGATAAGCTAAAAGCATAAAATGGTGGCTAAAGATGTCAAACCTTTACAATAACAACCTCTTTGAAGAAGTATATATCCATCTTTTATTTTCTATTTTGATACGAGGTATAATCAATTAAAATCATATTGATAAGATAAAAAGTTTTATATACTAAAAACTTAACTGATACTGCGAATTAGAGTTATTGTGGGTTGGCACATTATTGCTAATCAGCATTCAGTTATAAAATATCATTGGCGTATTGTTATGAATTTGGGATCGATCCGTGCCCTCGTCCCGGTGTGAATGCCCCGTGCGTGCCGGCAGCCTGCGGCGCGAGAAGCTGGGCGAGGTGCAGATCGGGCAGGTGCGGCGCACCGCGCAGGCCGACAGGTACCAAGCGCGCGCGCTCGCTCACTAGTGCCTTGAAACGACCTATTCTTGTATATATGTTAACGGCTCTGTTTTTCATGAAAATTAGTATATGGTTTCGGGGGAGACAAATCGATCTGGCTAGGTTTCATTTTTTTGCAATTAAATACTGCTACTATTTTTTTTATTTACTACTAAATCTAAATGATATTGATAATCTAACATGCCAATAACTGGACTAAAGTAAAAAGCGGGAGGTAGAGCCTACCTGGCCCTGACTGCAAATAGCTCGGACTAGCTCGACCGGGGCAGTACCTCACGAGTACAGAAGATTGATCACTTACTTACTTAATATCAGGTGACCTTCCTGTTCCTTTGCCAGCAATTTTTATAAAAAAAAATGAAAAAAAATTTCGATTGTGCCCCCTGATACCCGTACCTTCCGGTATAAAGTTTCTCATACAGGCTGTATGTTGCCAAATTTCATTAAAATACGTTTCATGTTTTTCACATTATGCGTACCCGGGAGGTATACATTGTTTTTAACCAATAAAAAATGTATATAATAAATATTACAACACAAATGCAGTTAATGTATAGCTTAGCTTGCACCTGCCTTAAGTGCACCACTGCCTCTTATTGCGTAATATATTCTAACAGTTAATATTCCACTAACCATCGAAATAGAAAACAGAACTTTGTTTTTTGAACATTAATCTGAAAAATAAATTCTTTAAATTCCCTTCACCATATTTCTACAAACAGTTTGCAAGTCCTTGTATATAGACCACATTTTCGTAACAATTTACTTGTGTATAAAAATTTCATCCTATCTAAAATAATAATATAGGGTTAATAGTTCACAGTTATAATTAGAATTATGAATGACGATAATAATAGACAGGATAATAACTGCATCGACAGCTTACCGCGCCGAGGCCGTTCGATAAACACCCACGAGGACCAATCACTCGCTATAGATAAAAAAAAGAAGAATTTCTAAACCGAGAATTATTATAATTATATAATTACTCATGAAGTTTTACTAATATAATGTCAATTTGTATAATTTTATTATATTTATCTTATAAATTTCCAACTATTGTCTACACTAAAAAATTAGTCGGTACTGTCTTAATTCTGTATTACGCTATTCTAAATTTAGCACTTAACGGGCTTTGTTCTATAATTGTGTGAATAAACACCGTGTGATAACAATTTTTGAGATTTAATTATGCTTTATATCATCAACACATACTTTTATATTTAACAAATTAGTAGGTCAGTTTTTTTACACTTTCGAAATTTTTTTTATTCATATTAATATAAAAAATATCTTTAGAATATATATTTATGCATCAATTTTTTTTATAAAATATGATAACGTTTGATTCGGCTTCCGTAATGTTTTAATTACAGTAAAATTATAAAAATATTTGTATATTTTAACAAAATAAAAAAAATAAAAAAGCTCTATCATAAATAAAGATTTTATAGTTCAATTAAATTAAATCAATGACTGTTAGTATATTATTATAAATTTCCAAATTGTATGTATTAATAAAATAATAAAAAAAAATAGAAAAGAAAAAAAAATTATACGTAACGTATGTAGCATCGAAAAATTAAACAAGATGGAGATTCTCGTCATCGACTTATTACTAATGAAACACTGAAATTACATAATAAATCCTTGAAAAATATATTACAAAGATGTTATTAATAATAGTGAATTTATTTATCTTATTCTTTATCTTCTTTGCAATGACTTTAAGAATTTCTCGAATTTTGAACGAAATTTAATAAATTTTAAACATGAACTTTGTCACGTAAGTCGTGACCGTCAATCAAATTTCCAGTTATGTATGACTATTTTAAAAATAAAGTAAAAGATTTCTTGAATAGATTTTTACATTTTGTTTCTTATTTTTAATAAGTAATCCCACCTTGCGTACTTGTCAACCATCTGGCCATGAATACCTACGCTTTACGTTTTAGTATTAAAGCGAATTACATTATAATAAGAGCCGAGATGGTCTAGTGGTACACGTCGATCTCAACCGATGATCACGAGTTCAAACCCCAGCTAGCACCGCTATGTTTTCAAGTGCTGAATTTGTGTTTAAATTCATCTCGAGCTCGTCGGTGAAGGAAAACATCGTGAGGAAACCTGCATGTGCCGGGAAAAATTCTGACACATGTATGTGCCAACCCGCAGTGGAGCAGCGTGGTGGATTAAGCTCTAAACCTTCTCCATAATACGAGGGAGGCCTTTGCTCAACAGTGGGACATTTACAGGCTGTTACTTTACTTTACTTTTACATGATAACAAAAAACGACTAATATCAAACACCCAATGTTTGACTTTTGTATGGCAAAAATTACGTGACAAATAATTTGGTAGATTGGTCCTTAAAAGTTAGTATTATTATATATTATTCAGAACAGTTACTACTTAATTTGATCTTAATTGTAGAAATATCATTCTCAATTTGACATTTGAATTTTTCATTAATGTCACCGTATTTATATCAGACTCGATAAAATTATATCGGTGTTGCTAATATATAATGTTACTATACATAATATTATTCATAACTACATTACATGTGCAGTTAAGCTATTGGATTGTAAATGTCAAAGAGCATTTCGAAGCAATATATTTTCCTAACGCGGCACATAAAGTCAAATATAAGAAAATATAATACGACTGACAGAATTACATATTTCTTATAACCGCCGCCAAGCTAATTTACTAAAAAGATAAACTATAGCGGATACACTAAAACATTCCAAACGGTTTTTACATCATTAGATAAAATTATACACTTTGCAAGTATGATACCTTTACTCGTAAAAATACTAAAGTGGCTAACCACACGTTTTGTTTCCTGCTCCGTGTCGGTGGGACGGTAAGATGCAAGTGTTTCGCAACGTCTCACTAATTGCTAGTCTTGAGCTCATTCTACGATCGTAAATTGTCGTAATGCCCTTGTCTCACTAACTGCTAGATTAGATGGAGATCGTAGATTCTATCCATATATGTACATCATGTATGAAGTCATCTTTATATTGTCCTTTTGTCATAGACCTAAAGATAATCCTACAAAATCAATATTTCCTATTAGTTGACATTTGAGTTATATTTTTGTTCAGAATTAATGTTTCCTTAAAAATATTCGTGGAATTAAAATTACTAGAATTTTGTAGGCTTCTTAATAGAAATACTATTTCGTATGCAGTGGATATAGTTATGTACGAATATGATGGTTTTATGGATATTAAAACTACTTAAGCTAGAAAACTTGGATTATTTTATGTAACGATGAATGGTGTTTCTAAAAATATAAATTTTAATGTTCGATCTTTAGAAATTTATTTTTATTTTGTCATTATAAATATTCAAAAGAATAAAATAACAATTTGTTAATAACAAAAACCGATTAACAGTTAATCTCTAACCTTACATAACAAAGCTTTCGAAATAAAATCAAGTAAAGTAAAATTTATTACTACAGTCGGAGAACCGGAGGGGGCGGTTACCATTCCCAGCGCTCGTGCAAAGACAGCGGGGTTCGCCCGCAGTCCAACTACTACGAGTACGAGACCGCGCCGCCGAGGAGACCCGGGAAGCTGTCGCACTACCACTGAGCCCTGCGGACTCGTACTGCTCGATATCGTCTTACGACCTGATTCCATTTGTACCCCAATGTCCTTCGAAGACTCGGGATGGAAGATTCCAGATGTTGGAATTCTTATGTAGATGGAATTCTAGAAAAGAAAAAAAAATCCATATAATAAAAAGTTCATAAATCCTTTATACTTGTTATAACTGAATGGAAAAGAAAATAAAAGACACTGATATATTGTTTAGAAATTTACGTCTGTGGTAATACTAAAGTAGGGCTTGTTTTGTAAATATCGATTAGGCTATGATATATTTTTTAAGTTTTATAATAATAAGCGCGCTTTGAAAATCTACCAGTCTATTCCTTTACGTTTGGTCAAATTAAAACTATAAAAGACGTAATTTTAAAAATATTTACATGTGTACATGGAGTAAAATGAACCTGGAGTATTGAAGCTCATTATATTGAAGTGCTTCGTAAGTTGATTGTGAGTGTGGAATGATTATTGAAATAATTGTATAATTAAAATAAATTGTTCGACGGGATATTTTTTCAAATGTAATCTAAATCACACTTGGTACTTATACAGACATATGATTGTTTTTAATACGTATTTTATATACATCAATGGGCTATTAATTTAATACGTAGCAAACTAGCTACTTTGATGTGTATTTTTGAACTCATCTTTTATTAATTTTTGATCTGTAATATTGGTTGTTCATGTGCTTAGAAGTCAGATATTGATGTTATTATGACTATATTATTAATTGGTGCCATTTTATTGATGGTAGCTAGTTTGTATTTACATTTCTGGTAAATTCTTTGAAATGTCATTTGGATATATTTATGCCATTTAGTAGAAATAGATTACTGGTCACAGTAAATAAAAAAAATAGTTTGACGTCATTATATCCAAAGAGGAAAATGAGTAAATAACGCTAGGCAAACTGGTCCTCAATTTTATACAAAAAGAGTTTTAAGTTTATACAAAAAATACTTGATAATTTATTTTTGTATAATAGTGTGAAAAAATTACAAAACTTTGAACATTATCTATGTTAAAGTATTTCATAATACATTCATAAAATAATAGCATAGAAAAGATATATGTTTATGATATGAAGTAGAGGTGAATTTTATTTTAAAATATGAAAAATTTACAACTATTGGTAAAAAAATATAAGTTACGTAATTGTTTAGACTTCACATCAGTTCTTAGATTAAATTAACACCAATTAATTAGTTTCATAGATTTTGTTTTACAAAATATTGCCAACTTCGTTCGTTTCTATTTTAGCAAAAACCTTATAGTTTATTCCCTCATAATTAAGAAAATGCAATTGTTTTAGAAAATTTCGCAATAATTGACCATCAACACGGTTCTTCGTAGTAAATAATTATGTAAATAAATACTATATAAATTTCTTGAAATGGCACAAGA
Organism: Hypolimnas misippus; assembly: GCA_037950945.1. Classification (NCBI taxonomy): domain Eukaryota; kingdom Metazoa; phylum Arthropoda; class Insecta; order Lepidoptera; family Nymphalidae; genus Hypolimnas; species Hypolimnas misippus. Next base: position 9,368,002 of record JBBEEQ010000024.1, read on the forward strand.
CTTATTTTGCAACCCTGTGTCATTCTAAAATCATAATTAAATATAAAAATAATAAATTTACTATAAACTCTATAGTAAGTACAGGCTATTTTTAATTATGTAAAGTCTCAAAAGGTCCATTTAAACATCCAGTATTTAGGAATATGAACCGTCTAGACATCACCCCGGAGAGAAGTTTAACGACTACTGTTTATAAAATCTTTTAGAGGTTAAAAAGGTTACGTGACGTAATAAACTCATTTTCCTCGATTTCACCAATTAAAACTGTGTTGTATGTATACCTCATTATGAAGTTGTCTTGTAATACCAATAATGCTTTTTTTTATTTAATCGTTACAAAAAATAAAAAATAAACAAGTTTTAATTGACAAATAATTTATTTTCGACATTAAAATAATTTACATTAAACAAAAAAATAAAATAAAATACGACCGTATCGAAATGAAGTAAGCGAGTATACTCGTATAGTGTAAATATACTTCATATTAATTTTAAGCAAACAATTGTTAGACTATTAATTATGTATATTACATACATTCCTACTTAATTCCGCGTTTAAGTCCAGAAAACAAAGAAGCTTTAAAATATCTACTAGTTTAAGCTAAGCTGTAACAAAAAATAAGGTTATTATGTTTACTTAAAACGACTGAGTTTGGATGATTCAATGTTAGGTATTACTTGTATTACCATACATATAGCCTTAAATGAAATTTTTTTGTAAATGCAAAATGTTCCACTTTTTTATATTTCATTATATCACACACGTGCTACTATTCTTCTCATTATTGTGATATTAATTTTGTAATTAATTGAGATGTTAGATACCGGTTCGTCGTGGTGATACTTGAAACAATTTTTAGTATGTAATAAAAGATAATTTTAAAAATATTTCTCATGTAAATAGAAGAATGCAAGAAAGTTAATTAGTTCAATTTTATAATTATATTCGATATGATTTGACGATTCTGTATTGTTATTGAATTGTATGAACAAATGTTTAAAATTAAAATTTTGCAAATAAACCGTTTTGCATATGTGTGCTTATCGTAACGTGTAGACATGTTCGTTTAACATGTGGGGTACCGTTTTGTATAATTACGAGATTATAAAATCATTGCGATCGGCCATCTGTACCTTAATAAATAAGTATTATCTCCGTTTTGTTGTTTTCTTTTCCCTGCATTGTAATCATTTTTGTAAAGGTAAAAATCAAAGTAGGTACTTGCTTTGCTAAACTCGTGAAATGTTGATAATGATTTTTGATATTGACATAGTATTTTTAGTAGATATAAATTAAAACAATAAAACTTAAAATGAACTGTTTTCGAATTTATACAACTGAATGATGGCACAAAAAAACATTTGATTTTTGTTTTATGACACTTTGAGCAAATTCTTTGAACAATTTATTTAAGCACTCTGCTTTGTACATATATCACTAGCCTATTTTCCGAAACTTTTTGTGTGACAATGTTGATAATATAAATATTTTTTTTATTTGGTTCTTTTTTTGGTAACATTCTCTTTATGTGGTTAATGATCTCTGCATACCAACTAATAAATATAAAATGAGCCGCATTGTGTTTTTATTCAGGTTTAGCGTGATTCGAGTGTTATGTTTGTATACATACATAGATTTGCGGTAATATTTGTATTGAACACGTAACCGTTAACTTTCGGTACATCATAGATTCTCGTCCCTTTACTCGACTAAGAATATTATTGTCGGCACTGAACTATTGACCTTACCTTAGACTTACAGCGATAAAGCGTTCTGTCTATATTATATTACCAGTTTGTTAAAAAGTTGGTAATATACACCTATTATAGGCGATGTTAATACTTGTTTTATTATATATTAAAAAATAAATAGAGAGTAGGTAATAACAAATCTTAGATTGTTCTTTCAGATTGCTTTGTTTTCCTTCACCGCCAAGCATTAGATAAATTTAAACACATTAAGAATTTGATGAAATCAGTCCTGGTTATCATTGATCTGAACCCGTTACGATTCGGTTTGCGTTCAAAATTTTTATTGTGGGCTGGTGTTGCTTAAAATATGTAAGCGTATTTGTTTTAGAGAACTTCGAAAATGAAACAACGGATTTTTTACACATTATGTGATGCTTTGCTTCTTATGGTATATTTTTCACGGTGTTTTCAAAAGTTCACAATAAAATATATTATTTCATATTTGAACGCTGATATGAAATAATGTGTACAAGCCACAGGGACTTCATTTTGAGAAAATGGCGTCTAAAGATGTCAAGCCTATTCTTAACAAATATGTTTGAAGTAGATATCCATCTTTTCTTTTATTTTTTGATAAAAGGTATAATGAATTAAAGGCAGATTGATATACTTTTTTTTAATTTATAACATTATTGTATAAATTGCAAAATATGGAACTCACTTGAAACTCGAAACAATTAAGAAAGTTTTTCCGTCCTTTTTTAGTTTATATGACTTTACATTTTTGGAATAATGTTAAATAGGTAATGCAGTATCAAAATATGTACATCCATACCTATCTCAGAATTTGACTTTTTGTGGGTTGACACATTATTGCTTATCAGCATCCAATTAAGCTAACCGACCTTTCGACGAGTTTCCTTCGCCTACCCTCACAATATTAAAACTACGCACTCGCCGCCTGAGGGCGCACGGCACAATAGTCATCTCATGATCACGATGGATGCACCTTCGTCGAAACTTCGGGCAATAAAAAAGGCATTACTACCATTAGTTATCGCGATAAGACCTGTTATATTAAATATGAATAGTATAAATCGTTAAAGCTTAAAATATAAAATACATTAACATTAATAAATGGTTAAAATCAATATATACGTGATATTATGTGTAGGTATGATAATATACCCGGCTACAACGGTCGTGTTTGCTCGCCACAACTGCGACGGGTCAATTTGAAGCTGCTATTAAATCCCGTGTTATCACTGTTCATCACGTTCGGTTTAAGTGTCCGCGAGACACTTGAAAGGTACTAAAATTGAGCATCGTTTGAGGGTTTCATTGTAAATTATATCTAGATAAATTAATAACTTATAAAATTTAAACGAATTACTGGCTAGATTAATTTAGAAAATATCGACTTCGTAGATCGTTTAATATAATTTGACCCGATTACTTGCGATTGTCGTGTAAGCGAGCACTTATCTTAACAATACGGTTATTAGAAAGGGCAAGGCCGAAGCTTGCATGTCTCGTATAATTTGTCGCAAATTGCATATGTTCTTTATTTTGATTGTTCTTAGAAAGTAGTAGGTACATTTAAAACCTAAAAATATCTTCGCGTTATCTTTGATTAAATGTATATGCAAGTTCGTGACACTTCGAGTTAATTCGAATGTAAAGATATGAAAAGAATAAGCACTTACACAAAGGTGTAAAAACATAACACATTAAAAAAACGGAATTCTAATAGAACTAGACTTATTTAACTAAAAAAATTATACAAAAATTAAGGTTATAAATTGTATAGGTATTATAGAAAGTAAGACTTACATTACTTGTTTATAATAGTTTTAACACCTACACAAAAAATAATTTACCGTCAGTGACATATTTGACACATACCACTTACGCATACTTAAGTATCTCTTACGAGTATATACTTTTACCACGATACAGAGATGTTTTATATCAGACTAAGATTACCAAGTGTAATTCACGCCTAATAAAAAGTTGCCGTAAAAAGATAAGTGCCAGTTTTTTTTTAATATTTGGTAATTTATTTATTTCTTTATAGAAGTTTTTTGATAAGTTCCCACGTATTTTACCGTTTTACGTTTTCTTCTGATGAATATTTATCATTTAATCTAATATTAGCTTGGAATTTTTTCCAGTAATTGTATTTCATATTAAATTGTATCTACCTACGTAAAATCCCATGACGTCAATCGATAAAGTGAACCTAAAGCTAATACAGTATAAAAGGGAGGCAAAATATCAGACCTGTCGGAAGCGAGATTAGAAGTATAGCGTAAAGATTCAAGTTGGGAAAAACATGTCGCTGCTTGTGAATAAATCATGACAAGATCACGTTCTTATACGTGTAGTTTTATCTACTCTTATAACGTAGGTACATATTTTATGGTTTAAGGTATACATTATATAATTTCCTTTAAATAAAGTTAGGTACATAAGAATATGATTTAATTTTATCGCATTTTCAAATCCGCGTGTTAACATTTTATTTAATAATAGACATTTGTACTGTAGACAAAATATAGCCCATATTAATTTTTATGATGTACTAGCGGCCCCTTGCGGTTTAACTTGCGCTTAACATAGGACTTTCATACCAAATTCCAATCCCGTCTTAGTGAGCACCTACGTCCTAAAAAACCTCCTTTTTTGAAACTCCTACTTGTAGTTTCTGAGATTTCGTGATGAGTGAGTTAGTGACCTTTCTCTTATATATATATATAGATGCCTAACGTTACTTATACATACTTTTTTTTTAAATATTGTCGTATATTTAGGAAAACGCGTGCCTCCTTGCGTGCGTTCCTTGTTGCGTGGCATATTGGCAGTTTCGGGAATCTGTTCATATTACCTCGTCCATATTATACACTGTAAAGAGTGCAAGGCCATTTACCCGCCAGGAAAACCGCAAACGTACTTGTAACAAAGATTTATATCAAGTAATTTAATTGCTTGTTTACTATTAGCTTAGGCTTAAAACGGGTTTATTGCATAGGAGCAATTCTAAGAAAACTAAAGTTTTTGTTAGGAGTACCTTTCGAAATAAACTAGTATTTATTTGTATATGTTATTTTAAATGACGTTATAGGGTGTGTTCGGAATTACTCATACCAGTGCTAAATGACATCACAAGCAGACATCTTAATTCATTCACAATATGTCGTCAGTACTGGCCAGTGTGTAATTACTTATACGAACACAGTGGGCAACTTCGTCACGCTTGTAGCCCATGGCAGCATTTGCGTTGCTGTACAATGCATCTTGTGCTCATATTCATCAAAATTAAACACCATTAAACATTATTTAGAAGCGCTGGTTGGACCACTCGTTTGTACATATTCCCCTTTAGTTGTACTGGCATTAGCGAGTCGCATAAAACACCAGTTAAAGCTCTGCACTTTTGCCATCCTGCTTGGATACTGTTTTCAATATGGTAAATATTACTAGCTATTTATTTAAAGGGTTTGCTATCACTTTGCGGTGAACGTCCATAATTTTGGTGCCAAAATAATCGCAGCACATATCGTTCTTTTTCGACGTATTATTAAGTCCTCTGCTTTCTAAACGATTGCATTACAGGGTCAATCTGCAGCTCTTCAGCAGGCTGATACAAGTAGAAAAAATAAATTATATTTTTATTTTTAAAATAACGAGTAAGTAGGTAAAACTTTATTAACATTTTTATAAAATTGATAGAAAGATAGATAGATAAAAACTTTATTACACTCAATTATCTGGGATTACAATAATAACAAAAAAAAAACATTATTCTAAGAAATGAACAATTGTAGGTCTTATTACTAAAAGCGATCTCTTACAGACAACCCAACTTGCAAGGATATTGATATCTTCAAGAGAAGGGTGTCGGATATATGAATTAAGTCTCTTCTTCATCATCAGGAAGAGTTGTCTACACACAATTTTTGTATTTTTATTATATCTCATACAATAATTGGTTTGCTTTTAGTATGCTAGCAAGCAAAAGACAAAAAAAAAAACATTTTATTTTTATTCATAACGAAATGAATAAAATGACAACAAAAAACTCTTTAAACAAACATGTTAGTACCCCTTATTATTTTTTTTAATTACTTTATTCCTAACAATTTGCCATTATTTCTCAAAATTATTGAAAATTAATATGATACCTTTTTCAACTTACATATATCTTTCTCAGCACTTTACACTGACACTGCAAATTGCCCACAATTGCAGTTTAGAGTGTAAATTCAGCATGTTAGATTCTTTAAACCAGCAAAGATTGATAATTTTAGTTTTTAAGGTATATTTAATTTAATTGTGTAGTTTTTATCATAATGAATTTGAAGTCGGTAAGATACCTACAAAAAGCTTTATTTATCTATTTCGAAGCATTATGCAAAAGTTACTTTAGAAGTTAATGAGTTATATTCATTATTTGAATTTTAAACTTGATTATTAGCATATCATACCTGGATACGGAATAAGGTCGCGTGAGGTTCAGACAGGTTTATTTTGACTTAATGAATTTGTCAAGCTCAAACTTGAAAAATTAGAAGATTTAATAACCACGACAACGAGAGGTCGTGGCCTAGAACATTGTGTAAGAATTTCCAGCGGGTGCGACATAGATATGGTGACCGTTTAAATATATGTTTTTAATTATTTTTTATACTTATTTTACTATTATATAAAGCTACTAATAAAGTTGAATGTTTATTTGTTTGTATTCAAACAAACAAAAAAATACGTTAATCTCTTTATCAGACTCAGAGAAATTAAAGTACCTACTTAGTACGCAGTTTGTATAAATGTTAGTCATTGCTTTAAAATACCTGAAATTAAAATTACAATAAGAAAATGGAGCATTTAGTTATCTGATATGATATATGTACACTCACTTACTCACTCTCACAGAAGATCAGCGTGAAGTTACTAATATAATTACGTATAGTTGCGTTTCATGCGGCCAGTGAGAGAGGCGGGGCTTATCTCCCTCATTCCTTATTCCTTTTTAAGTTGGCATCGTATTGCAGTCTCCTCGCGCATTTGTGGCTCTTTTAGTGCTGCAAATGTTTCTGTACGGCGGTGATCACTTAATATTAGGTTTCCCGTCTGCTCGTTTCCCATCTATATATTATAGAAAAATGCTGTATGTATATTATATAATTACCTAGTACCTGGGCGACTAAACTTTGTTTTGAGTTGTTGGTGCAAAAAACCGACATTTTTTTTAATTTTGAGTCTTGAGTAAAAAACGTTGTTATCGTAGATTTGTTATGACGCACGATTTACGAATGAAAATAATATTATTTTTGCAATTATTCTTTTGGATTTTACATAGTAGGTAGATACGTTTAATAATTAATTACATAGTAATTAAAGCGAGTAGATTTTAAATCAGGCATATTACAGTAATGTCATCAGAAAGAAACTTACACATTAAAATTTTTACTGTGATTTGTTTTTGAAAATGATCTAATAAGGTATTAAACGAGCAATTCCTGAATACTACATACATACATAGATACAGCTTCAACAATTTTCATGAAATTTAGTAGACATGAAGGCGAATAATCAATGTTTTATCCGTGTTTTCAAGCCGTAAAACTGCTAAAATATCATTAGAATGCTATGTCGGTAGTACCGATAAATATTATTCATACGTCATCAGTATGTTATTCGTATATAAATAAAATTAAAAAAAAAAAAACGATTTATGTTACCAAAAAAAAAAATAAAGTTATCGTTTCAAGTTCGGTCGTCCAGGTACTCATTGTAACGCATTTTTTTATTTTGTTGTGTCATTGGAAATCAAGTAGTAGATTGTTAGTAGAAATCTGAAAAAGCACAAAGTTTATTCCCAAACTATCGAATTTTGTACAGATATGAAAGTATACAAAATATACAGACGAATGAAACGATGCTTAGGCGCAAAAAATCTTAATATAAAAACAGAACATCCGATGGCGAAAGTGACGTTGCCGTTGATTGATAATTTCTAGGGCATCCAGCAGACTAGGTCGCAGCTCGACGCTCGCGCTCGTTCCGAGCAGCCCACCACCCCACCGGTGCCAGCGCTGCGGTCGCGGTTGGGCGCCGACGAGCGGCTGCTAACCAGTCTCATTGCCTCAGTAACTGTGTGCCACGCGTCCTCCCATCGCGTATCGAACGGGCGCCGGCGCACACGCTGCAAAACGCGTAACGTTTGCTATCAATATTTCGACAAATTAAACAAATACTACAAATTTTTCAGAAAAGTTTCCGGTGAAATCGTATCAACTTAGTATTTTTTTTCTGTGCGAGCAACAGTGTCTATTGTATTTACACAAACTGAGCGAAAGCGGTCAGCCTGGCCGTATTTTTCTACAGTGTTTGCCTGTGTATGTGTTTTTTCTGATGATGTGTTGCAATAAAAATAAGTGTTAAAATGTCGAAATCTGGTTCACGACGAGCTCACTGAGTGCGCTCATGCCACTGTAAAAAAACGAGCACACATGCTTATGTAAGCCTGAATCAGCGGTTAGAACATGTAAGTATCTCCTTAAGTTAACATAAAGTAAGCAAATTCCAACGCTAGGTATACAAGAAGCCGTTATCGTCGATTTCTATACAGGTTTTATTGTAATCTTAAATAACTTTAATTATACATAAAAAAAATAATAAACACTAACGTAAAAAATTCGCTAGGTGGGTATAACCCACAGGTAATTTCCTAAAAATCACCAATTACGAAAATTAACATCAGATATTTTTATATATTAATGGTCATTACTATCATATTCTACTTTTCTTATTTGTTTGACTTTGTAACTATACAAATCGTTTTATAAAATATTTAGTATGTTAAATACCTGTAATAAAGCAATTAAAATTTTAATGTTATTCTTTCATAATTTTCGCATCATGAACCAACCAAAATCGCATTGCAATATTTACTTAATTATTTTTTAATAGCTTTTACTAGTATTAGAAGGTGGATTTCGAAAATACATACTGAGAACGTTAATTGTTTTTCGCAACATTTAATACTTGTTAAAAATACTGGTAACCCTTGCAAGAAATGTATTTAAGACCCAAAATTTACTCAATTTTCTGTAGATGGAACTAAGATTTTTATTATTTTCAGCCTTTTGGCTCATTGCCGGCGATTTGTGTTTATAGTGTGTTTGGTTTTGTTTACTCACTACTATTGAGAGCAGTAATGCAGTAACAGTTTCGGTATCATCACTGACTGTTCTCACTCGGCTTTGATCGTCTTCAAAAGAAATAGCTATTGATGTCGATAATGTTTAAAATACTTCTTTTAACAGTGTTGTTCTGTCCACTAAATAGATTTTATTATACCAAATCATATAGCGTTTGTTCGCGATCGCCATTGAGCAATCACCAATTTAAATAATGTAGACTTACATTATTTAAATTAACCAAAATGTAGAAATTATTATTATATAATTAACCAAAATTATCTTTGTTTAAAAACACTTTTAATTTTTTTTTTTTTATTAACACAGTCTTGGCGCACGACAATAAGATCTAAATTAAGTAATTGTGAAATAACAAACTCGTGGTTTCTTCTCAATCATGGTTTTATTTTTAGATATTTTAATAACTTAGGTACGGAATCGCATATAATGAATAAACTATAGATACATTTATAATCTGATAAAATATTTGTTTTCCCGAATATTTAAACACATAAAGTAATTACACCCACAATACACTACAATTTTTTTTATAAGTTTCAGACTTAACCGTAGAGGTGTAAGAATGACGTTATTTCATGACATTTGATTATTGTTATTCAACTACTACTTATTATCGTCATACCTACTCGTCATCATTACGAGAAGCGATAATTCGATTTATCCTTATAAAGGTATAAATAACTACATTATTGATTAACATATTGTTTGACTGCCTATTTAATCATTTATCATTATTCTTGAAGGAAAAATATGCCCATGGTGATTTGAGGCGATCTTATGGTTAGGCGAATCGGTCTTACCGCTACCGGTCTTGTAATTTTAAATAAAATATAAGATATATAAATCTAAAAATTCTAATTAACATTACTATTTTATTTGCCGTTATGCAACTGGCGTATTTGAAATGCAGCTGAAGCAGTTATTTGTTTTTCTTTTTTTACTCAATCGTTACTATACTTTTGCAGAGCAATTACTATTTAAACACCAAATCTCAGTAACACTAGTGAGAAAAAATTTGTTTAATAACAATAATCAAATGTCATGAAATAACGTCATTCTTACACCTCTACGGTTAAGTCTGAAACTTATAAAAAAAATTGTAGTGTATTGTGGGTGTAATTAGTTTATGTGTTTAAATATTCGGGTAAAAAAATATTTTATCAGATTATGAATGTAAATTTTATAAACTATAACGGAAAAAAAACTAATTTAAAAAAACAATATCCTCATTTGCGTAAATTAATAATACGCGAGGCGTCTTAATTTTTTTCTAATTTGTTTAATATTTTTCCACAAATTAGTATTTCTTTGTATTAATAATATATAATAACTTTGTATTAATATTTTCATTTTTATGCTACATTAGACACAGAACATAACATTTTATGTTTTAATCCCTCTTATAACTGTGATAAGTACTTTTAAGGATTATAGTGAACTAAAAATACCACTGAAGCATAAAATGTTTCCACTCATTATCGATTTCAACGAGCTCGAAGTCGCGGACGTTAACAAGTTAAAAATAACATAATTTCATTATGTTTTTAGCTATCAGTATGCAAAACAACCTATTGTGCGTTGGTAGATCAGTCATTAATTCAGTCGGGTTTTCTTTTATTAGCATAGAATATTTCCTTTTATTATTGAATGATAAAAACATTACTCAGAGTTAAATTGATAATATTCTATATATATGTACTCAAAAAAGGCACGGTAATGTACTTAAAAGTGTGCATCACAAGTACCACTTAAAAAGTTAAACTCGAGGGAATCTATATTGCTAGCAGGAGATAAGATAGAAACAGGATCCGGACGGCCGCAGATATCGCGTCCGCTTCTTTGAGCAAGCACTCGATACGATGCATCGGGTCAGATGTTATCAGACCGGAATAACAACTAAGCCCAGAAAATTGACGAAATGTTACGGGTTAAAATCAATGTTAACGAGTACTCATTTCATAGATTATGTAAGTAACAACTCGTGTGTGATATTTCTTAACTATGCTTGAATAATTTTAATTTATGCGTTTCATTATTTTCATACCTCGTTACATACATATATTATAATATATATATTTTTAAAGGCGATGTACCTAATAATTGTATTTTTTCTTTCTTGTATTCCGTGCTCAAAACGGAACACTTATAATTGTTTATTTTTTATTGTCATTAATATAACTGTTTTACGTTGACATGAAATAAACATTTATAGTAAACGGTTTATTTTAAGAAAATAACACAAAATATGACCTAAAAATATCAGAGGCTGTAAAACGTCTTACAAACATTCATTATTCATTAGCGATTCATCTTTTCTCATTCTTAAATCCTCTTTTCACAAAATTAAATAAATAAGATGATAGATGATAACAGTAAGTATCGTAAGTACTTAGTTTAAGTTTAAGCAACATTTTAGTACGATAATAGTAGCATATACGTACAACAGGAAGTTTTTGTTTTTCATACCTAATCATTATAAATACTTAGTTTTTTATCTACGTCGTTCTCGAATACGGAAGAATTTTCTAAATTAGTAAAGCATACATAACAAGCAAAAAATAATGTTTTATACATAGTTGGATCATAAAACTTGTATGGCTACCAAATCTTGTTTGTTTTTAGGATTCCGTAGACAAGAGTGTCAACGAGACCCAATCACAAAGCCTCCGCTTTCCGTCCGTCTACCCGTCCACCAACCTGTCCCTCTGTCTATTGGCAGACTGTATTTCATGAACCGTAATAGATACAGAGTAAATTTTTCAATGTGTATTTTCATTGCCGCTACTACAATAAATAATAAAAACTGGACAAGCACGAGCGAGTCTTATCAGATTTTTACATATAATAGCGCCTCTCTTGTTTTTTTTTTATAAAAATATACTAATAATTATAAAGTACATAATATTATATCTTGTAGGACGGCACGAAACACTTCGCGTGCGAGTCTGGCTCGCAGTTGATCTGTTTTTTGTTAATGTCTATGTAATATTATATGAATACGTTTCTAAATAGAGAATCAATCTCTGCTTCAAAAAATGTAGTAGAACCATTTAAATATTTTATTTATTTTTTATTAATTATCGTTAATGTTATCTGATTGTATACGCTACCTATACATAATTTTTTTTATAATATTTAGATATTTATAGTTTGACTATCATTATCTATAACAATGTATAAGCTACTTAAATTGAGTCATATTATCCTGAATTATAAAATTACATTTGTTAAAAAATCTGTTATCATATTTGTTATTGTTTTTACATTGTTAAATATTTCAATCGTTTGATAGAAATACCTTAAACCTAAGAAAAAACTACTTTTAAGCATTAGTGTTATAATTAATTATAATTTAATATAAATAATTGGTTGAATATATCTATTAAAATGTACATTTTTCGAAGTTGACTCTACAAATAATAGAGGCAATTTTCTCACTTTAAATCTACACCCGTCCTTGTCCAACTCATACCATATCGTCGCGTGTTACTATTCAGTTCTAATAAATTTATAATTAATAGCATTGAGTGGTAACATGCAATGATCAATAATTATGTTTTAATTCAGTATAATCAATATAGCGAATATTTTTATCGAATATAAACGAAATAAAAGAAAAAATAAAAGCTCTATTATTTTAATCAAATAATTTCGTTCATATTCGTAAAATATATTTATATATAATAAAAACATTCAGCTTAATTCGATGTTCTATGACAATGTAGTTACAATATTCTTAGTCAACTGTCTGTTCACACCATTAGCACGTAACGCCGCATCGCTACTTTCCATTCAAATACCCGTATCTCTGAAAGTTGTGAATGTCACGTATGCTATTATGACCATTCAAACCTTAGAGTAGAAATTATTTTAGTCGTACAGTCTATAGAGAACAATAGCTACATATGTATATATCTGCTTTTATGGTTGTGATGAGCAACAATAGTTTATAATATTCTATGAGAACTTACATTATTACCAAAAGACTTATAACCGTTTAAGGTCTCTAGCGACTCTACATATTCACGAATAATTACCAAATGTATTAAAAATTTTATCTTATCTTTTAAACACAAAGATCAATAAAGATCTCATTAGGACACAAATAATTTGTCAATATTCGTATTATTTCTGCTATTCTTTAATTATATAACCAAAACTAATAAAGGCGAGCCATAACGTGTGATATATTGCATGCGATTATGAAAACTCTCAGTTCCACTTTTCTAGTTTCTCCTCGGTCCGTCTCTCTTGGCCCCTCAGAAGCCCGAGTGGCGTGAGCGTAAAGGAAAACATGATTTGGCGGTAGCCGGGTTCGTTTCGGGCTTTCGGCTCGACTCGGAATACTTCGGTGGAAATCTACAGTTCGAATGACGGAACGTCGTAAGCGGACGGCGCGTGGTGCGATCTCGACCGGCGCTCAGGGCATTTCGAAGGCACTAGGCAGCCGGTCGCCGACCGACACGGACTTCGCGTATCGGTATCGTGCCATTGCAATTATCATTGTAAACAAACTGTATGACAGAAACGTCTCCGTTTATTAATTAAATTGATCGTTTGGATAATAGAACACGGCGCAAACTATCTAATCGCTGTGAAATTTGTAATCACAGTAATTATCTCCTGAATCTAGACGACCGGCCTCGTGGAATTTAGTGGAGTTGCAGTAATCATGCCAGGTTAGAAGGCGTATTTTGGTGTGCAGTGTTTAAGTGAAAGGAGCTTGGATATTGCGGTTTTTGTTTATGATTCGGTGAGTAACTGTTACGGTGATCGTTGATCATCAACCCCAAGTGAAACGTTAGACTCTGATTGTGTGTATCCCAAGTGTTGAAACATGAAGAAGATACATTAGTGACTTTGGAAGATGTTCACTCTATTTGCTTCGTAAATTGTCAACAATTTTCCTGACCGGCAACTCGTATATGACCATCTAGTGTAAGTAAGGAATTACTTATTATCTAACCATAAGTTTTAAGACATAATATTGTGTTTTATATAAATTATTTTATAATATAGAGTTGCGAATAGAACAGTACGAGTATTAGCAATAAGGCTCTATCAAGTAGACATAGTGACAATTTATTTATAATTTTCTATTATGTGTATATTTTTATCTTCAACATTGCAAATATGAAATTTATTAAAAATACATATAAAAAATAAAGAATTTCTCGTACGTAAAAATATATCAGTATTTCATTAGGGTTCCATTGTTAAATACAGAACTGTTGCTTTTTATTGGAGTTCGTCTACTTATCTATCAAAATTGTATGATTTCTATATATTTATTATAGTCGATTTTATAGGTAGTGCTGGAGTTGGTAATGCTTTTTTATAAAGATAACGAAATGAATATTTTAGCATACATACATATTTTACAACCCATGCCTAACCTAACCTAACCCAACCCAACCTAGAACATGTTTACATTAATGGGTTTTGAAAATGTATTAATAAAAAATATTGTGCCAGACTTTGATTTTTAAGTAAGATTCTGTTTGGTAGAATTTGCAGTTGTGTCCGTAACACATATTATATGACCAATAATAATGATTAACTATGTTTACCCGACATACACTTGATATTTGTTATTACAATTCAATACTCTATTGTCAACTAATAGGCGGAATATTTATTTATAAAAGAGTAACAATGAAGTGTGAACGGCAGCAATGCGAACAGCTAAACTTATCTTCGGATGTCTGCTATTTTTATCTGTTAGTAGTCAAGCGTGACGTGCTAGTCTTTGATGATTTTATAAAATAAAATATGGCATTTTTCTACGGAATCCGATTAAAAATATTCAATTACGACATCTTCAAGCGTAGTATGCGTGGAGAGATAAAAAAGGCAAATATTATATTATATTAAAATGCAAGATAATTTTAAAATGTTTTGACATAGTCAGTAAATTATTGCACATATAGATTGTAATGAGACTCACTTATTCAAGTATATCATTTCATCATATCTTCATTTAAAAATGAAGAAGCCGAACCGGTCAATTGCTATCGTCAGCTCAAAGTGGGCCAAGTTGACCTACCTTGTAAATATTTCTTTGCCATAATAATAATGTTTAACTCTACACTGCTACCAGTAATATAAATACTGTTAGTAAGTTCTAGACAGTAATTTTTACTTAGAATTGCTGTATCATTCTGTATTATTTTACCTGTAGATATATTTTTGAAGACATACTCTATATCGAATTCAGTTATCATATTACGTTTATCTCGATGATTTAAGCAATTCGCATATATAATTCTTTTTTATCTATAATGACAAAGTTAAAACGACATCATAAAATCCGGTCTGTCTTAACTGTTTATATTAATATATTTCCATAATAATATGCAATTCCTTTTTTACTTCCTCTATGTTTTATCTACTATGTTATTGTTACGTCAATATTATTATTTTTTGTTAAAATATGGTGCATCTACGTAAATGTTACATGAATCAGTTTGAATTTACTTGTTTGGGCGGGTTCCTAGTTTTGAAATATTGCGTCCAATTTAATCTCGACAGACAGGAAATTTATAACATTTTCTTATTATAATATTACCATATATTTTATTTTCTTGAACCATATTTTGTCTTGCTAATATATTTAAAGCTCGTGTTCACTCATAGCCTATTATCTCATCATGTACGCTTCGAGGGAAACTTACTCGAGTTCAGAAATACTTTCCAACTTTAACGTACGGAGATGATTTTGATAAATTGAATTGGTTGTATTTCGTTCAACTTATGGCTATTGGCTGAACAAAACGTTGTATGCTAAATTAATATTACTCGAGACAAACATGTTTCGAAAACGTACAAGTTTTAATTAATTCGTCGATAGCGTGTATTCTGT
This sequence comes from Hypolimnas misippus, assembly GCA_037950945.1. Lineage (NCBI taxonomy): Eukaryota > Metazoa > Arthropoda > Insecta > Lepidoptera > Nymphalidae > Hypolimnas > Hypolimnas misippus. The sequence continues at coordinate 9,383,779 of JBBEEQ010000024.1, forward strand.
CAAATTCTTTACAGCACAAACGTAATTACAACAACAATTATTTAAAAATTATGTGAAAGTCAAATAAAATAACGTCGATGCTGTATTACTTGTGAAATATTCATTAAAACAACAGCAATTTCGCCGAGGAAGTACAATAAAGATGAGCGCAAAATTTATTTTTTTTATATTTTTAGTGGTAGCGTAAATTAAAGTGTATTGAGTATTTTTGTGCTAAACATATAACATCTTTAAACGCTCAGGTGTTTTAGTAAGTTATTAAGATGAAACAATAGCGCTTCAGTTCAATGTGATAGCGTTCTGAGACAGCAATCAAATCGATGTCATCATTGTTTCTATAATATGAGCATTTGGGTCGGGGACACGTCTTGCGGGACAACTTGCGTGTCGGTGAAATTTATGAGATACTCTAAAAAATTCTTCTAAACCTTTGTAGTATTTATTATATTGCGTTTCATAGCGCTCTTTTGCATAAATAAAAAAAAAGATTTTTAAAATACTATAGAGTTATTTATGTTTTTATATCAAACTAGCTTTTGCCTGCGACTTCGTCCGCGTTTTCGTCGTTTTTCATAAAAAAGTAGCATATGTTAAATGTACGAAACACAAGCTATATCGTTTTAAGCGTATGTTCTGGGCGTATTAAAAGAATTTTAAGATAAAAAAAGCTTACGTGAAAGTTACAAACTTTACTTCGACAGTCATGCACCTTTCTTTTTTGAGTTAACCCTTAACCTAAATAATTTAAACTTTCAGTTGTGACTATAAGAAAGCAAACAAATTATTGAATTGCTGAACCTTACGGATTTACACGGTGGATAAAAAGAAGTTTATGATAAAAACTAGCTGTCCCTCGCGGTTTCACTCGCATTTATGCTTATTGCTTCGCTCATATGAGCCGTAGCGTGATGTAAAATAAATCTTCGCAGTAAATGAGCTATCAAACGCAAAAAAAATTTGACATTGCATCAATAGTTTCTGAGATTATCCCCTACATATACAAACAAATTTTACCTCTTCATAATAATATATAAGATATAATATATAGATTATCTTAATTTAGGATATAAGTAATTGTTCAATCAAATCTGTTGAGCCTCTTCTGCGTAAAGAAGTACCAAACATAGAACACTCCCTAACAAACTTTCGCATTTGTAGTTTGAGTAGGGTAATATTATATGGACCAGCGTGAGACACGGGGTTGTTAGACATGATCCTGTGGGCGGATACACTGTTATAGCATACATTCATCTAAATTTAGCCCGACCGCAACCCGAGGAGGCTTTGGCATTGATATATTCCTAAGATAACGAAAAGCCCATAAAAAGACCTCTCCTCAAGGAAAAAGTCTCATTTGTAAGGTGATTCTTTATATGGCCATAAAACATACTTGTGTTTACTCGAGTTTTTCGTCTCTTGTCAGATATTTTGACGTTTATTGTTTTTGCTCAAAAAGGTGTTATAAGCAGGAGTGTCCTTAAAGTGAACGAACTTGTAGAGTTTTCTAATTGATCTAGACTATAATACAACCCGTATCATAGTCTAGGTCATAACTGGCCAACTAACAAAAAAATCGTTTTACTAAAAGGTTGGAAGCCTTTATGCGAAAGATGTGAAAAATCAGTTTTTTGAATACCGCGACTACAAATTTTGAAATTTGAAATTATTTTTACTGCTTTTTGGAGCTAAATAGCTTATACATACAAAATACTAAACCCAATAAAAATTATACCTTACTAAGTATATGAAAATGTATCTTTTGTAAAAAATAAGGAATTTTCAAAATCGGTTCAGGAATGACAGAGTTCTGAAGTAACAAACATAAAAAAAAATAATGTGATGTTTAAAAGAGTATACTATCCTAATGGTCCCTTAGAACTTTCATCAAAATTTGGTTTTAAAATAAAAAAAAAAACTGAAATAAGTTTGCCATGGTCACCTATTCAACGATACCCCACTTGACATAGTTCGTCAATAGTAATTTTTTTCTTTTTTACATTACGGCAAAAAAATCAACCTATTCCATATATTTCGGCCAATTTTTATAATGTTTATTTTTATTATTATTATTTGTGTTTTCTCATAATTTATAATTTCATACTAACATAGGATTAGTTAATTATGTACTAACAAAATTTGGACTGTAAATCGTCTGCAATAAAGAATTATTATATTATTATTATTATAATTTTTTTGATTTCTATGACATTTATGCCGTTGTGACGAATCAAATTACGTGTCATTTATCAAAATTGGCCCACAAATTTTGTCTAAATAGTGTCATAATGTTACAAACCCACATACACACATAACCTGATAAACACATTATCCTCCTTTTCGTCGCGTAGTCGGATAAAAAGAATAAGAAAATATCTCGCGTATAATAAGAAAAAGTTTAATTAGAAAACTTAATTAAATATTCATACTAAAATGTTATCAGTTTCTTAAAATGCAGCTCAAACCCATGTTTTAAGAAAGTTTACTAGATCAAATTACTGATAACCTCATTACTCATTACCAATCCGAGTTAACGGTCTCAAAAATAATGTAATTCTTGAGTTCAGCGCAGTTAAACTAACAAATAAGCTCTTTAGCTTTATAGTACTCATTAAGTATACATATTTTCGTCTAACAAAAAGTTATAGCTGCTGATATATATTGTTATAAAATTATAATTTTGCTAAATTTTAATAATTAAATATACAAAATTGCATCAAAATATCTTTATAGTTTTTCTATGGTGACTAAAGATATTTATTTTTGGACAATTATATCATATTTACCACTTATATACCAACCACTAATATATACCAAGTTTTTAAAATAAAATCACTAATTAAAATATTCTCGCTCTTTTAAATGACCTCTTCATAATTAACCTTTTTATTTAAATATATAAGTAGTATTGACGTGACGATCTTGACCTTTGATGTTAAGTGCTGCTCATCGCTTGAAGTAAAAAAGCTTTTGAAATCTTCATTATTAAAAAAAATAACTTTCTTAAATTGTTGGATCAGACTTCCTTTGTATATACTTTTTAAACAACTTAAAAATTTAGACTATGTAAAATTCTATAGTCGCGATTTTCTTTATATATTTATCTCTTATATATATATATATAATATATTCGGATATATTCGGATCTGATCATCTGATCTGATCAAGATCCTCGGAGATAAACAAAGAATCTATGAAAATTATTATTTTCCGATCAAGAGAGACCCTAAACTCTAACAGTTATGAAATTCATTTTCAAAATGATCAGGATTCGATAAATATTATTGTTAACGCTGTATACGTTGTCATGTATTTATCAGTAAATGTACTCGATAGGAGTTAGTCATGTATTGACGTATGCATTATAAATAGCTTATTAAACATAAACTGCAGTTAAAACTTGGCTTTAATTTCAGAATATTCTGTACTAGCTGTGTTCCCGGATACACACGCGTTTATGGTTACTCCTTCGCAACCATGTTATAACGTGATGTTTTATAGCCTTTCTCAACAAACTTCTATTAAAAGCAAAAAGATTTTTTTAATTCGGTTTGGTTTGTCAAAAAAATAAACTATTCATATTTATAACCTAGGGATAGAGTATTCGTTTTAGATCCATTTTCGTTTAGTATTTAAACAAATATTTAAAAATAATATTGGTCAATTAGTAAAAAGCCTTATTACGAAATGGTAACATTTTTTTTGTGTTTTGGAATAAAATGAACTGTGTTTAAAAACATTTTATTTCAATCGCCTACGCAGCTTAAATTAAGTTAAACTTAAGAGTTAAGCTAAGGGCTTAAATTTTTATCTCGAATTGATTTTTTAACCTCTTTTGTTATATAATCATTGTCGTACCCGGCACTCTCCGGCATCCTAACTAAAGTATATGATTTTTTGAGCCAGGAACCATCGTGGGCGTCCATAGACCACCCCACTACATTTTTATCGCAATCCAATCACTTGTTTGGAGAGAGGGTATACAAATATTGATTTTTTTGAATAGATTAATATGTACTAATATTATAAAGTTGAAGAGTTTGTTTCTTTGTTTGAACGCGCTAATCTCAGGAACTACTGGTTCGAATTGAAAAATTCTTATTGCGTTAGATAGTTTATTTATTGAGTAAGGCTATAGGCTATATAACATCACGCTACGACTTATAGGAGCGAAGCAGTAACTATAAACGCGAGTGAAATCGCAAGGGATTGCTAGTTTACGAAAAAAAAAGAAATAGAAGAAAGAGATGCCATATGTGTTAAAAGTATTTATATATTTAAATACAATATTGGCGTGTATAATATAAATGAAGTGTATAAATAATGGTGTAGTTATAGGATATGAAATGCAAATTCCTTTGACCTATTCAAAAAACGTGTGCACTAACATTGTATATGATATAATTTACTATTGTCTAATTTATCTTCAAACAATTGCTTCAATTTTAATGTTGTAACGCTTATATAAATGTTTTGTTTACAAATTTTAATAGCATCCGTTCCCATTATTGTCTTATATTTTGTAATTATCATTATAAGATTTTTTTATTTGACTGTCTAGCTTTTGAAACTTTCATCTGGGTGTTGATTTAATTGCAAATTCTTTTTGTAAATGAATTGGATTTTTTTTGTATAAGTACAAACACTTTTAGTTTCACAATTTAACAGTTGTTTCCTTTTATTGCTTTTTGGGAGTTATAATAAAGTCATCCCACTAGTAAAAAGACAGAAATTTGTTTGTTTGTTATTTGTTTCGGACACTCCTAAGTGGATATATTAGATAGATAAGCACACACAAGATAAAAGAAATAATAAATACTAATAAAATATTTGTAGGTACTAAATTATATTTAAATATGTTAAAAATATAATATTTTATCTATAAAGAGACATAAAAACGCTTAGATGATTTTAACATCACTAACAAAATTCAATTCCTACTTCAAGTTAAATTATTACGATCTGCAAATACCTAATATTAGTATACATAATTAAAAATAATATATTCAGAAGACGAAATATGTTTTTTCCGTTAAAAGAAAGCCTCCATGGTACATATACGTTTTGAAAAAAAAATGCTTTAATGCCAATATAGCAAATTAATTACTACTTAAAAGTATAATGTCATTAAAATCTGTATTGTAGTCGTACAAATTCGAAGCGAGACGTTAGTAGAATGTGGATTTGTTATTGTTAAAATGATTGCGAGCTTGGAGTGTCGCTGAAGTGGACACATAAATGATGCAACGCACGCGCATGTCATTCTACGTGTCGAACCTAACCAATTAAATACATATTACACTTGTGTCACAAACATTTTAAATTATATACGATACATTAAGAAAGAATGACAGCTATTCATTTCGATTATGACACTATTTTTTAATAATGTTTTTACATATTAGAAAGAAGGCCATTTAAACGAAATTGAATTAAATTGTTGACCACTAACTTTATAAACCATACAATTAGTTCATTTTTGTTTTTTATTTCCTGTCAAGAGTCGTATCTTCTTTTATATGATGTCATTTTATGTAAATATAGAATCGTTATTCTCAATAATAATAATTTATCATATATTAACTCCGTTGTTGGAAACAGCTACCTGTGGAATATTTTTGATATGATGAGATTTGATTAACATTACACTGTCGAAGAATTGCGCCGAGAAATTTAAAGAACATTTCTGATCGAACGAACTTTTAAGCCTGAACCTTGGTAAAAGATGATCAGTTCCAATAAAATTGAATAAAGCCTGACTATGATATAAATGTTTTAATACTTTTTTAAAAATAAGTTTTTTTTTTTTAAGTATAAATATCTATATACAAACAAATCCTCTGGTATTACCGTATATGTTTCTTCTGACTATAAAAAGTATTTATGTTACAAGGAAAACTTTGAACTATAGGTGGCGCTAGTACCTGTAATATGAGTCTGTAATAGCTGCGGTTGTCGTAGTTTAGATCTGTAGACTAGATATTTAACTTTGCCATCACAGGGGTCTTAACAGATTGAACTGAACAGCGAGTGGTTATATCGGACCCGATATCTTATGATTGTAATCCACTCGATCTCGTCTGAAGTACCTTAGAGATAGAGTTTGAACAAGAAAATCTAACGCTTTGCATGAAGTGTATAAAATTAACCTTTTACTACTTTACTTACAGGAACAACTTTTGTTCTCTTTTAATTATTTTATTCATAAATTGTCTATAGCTTTTGCAAATTTGTGAACGAAACTTTTTGTTTTCAAAATTACCTACATGTTATTTCAAATTGAATGACATCTCGCTCATATTTTTCGGATTCCGCGTTCAAAATTTACAAAAGCACTTGTTGACAAGACCAATATTTCAATTTTAATTAAAAAGTTGATCTGTTCGGCTTGAATTCGCTGCAACAAATACAGATAACAAATTAGTTTTGTAATTCAACACTCTTATAATGTTTTGTAGTCCATTTAAATTTCAGCGCCTTGAAGGCCTGAACATAAATAAATTATATAAAAACGCTGTTTTAATTTACAAAAAGTCAATTTACATAAAAATTGAATATTCACATTATGTTTTAGAGAATCCTTAGACGTTAGTACAATGTTATCTAAAACATATTATATACTAATATATTAGGTAATTTTCCTTATTCTATAACAGTTGGTTCAACGACTTCGTCTGCGTTGAAACTTTCTTCCCCTATTTTACTCCTTCGTGTTTTATTTTCACAACAAACTGGCGCCTATGTATTTCTCCAATATGCAGTATATCTCTATACCATGATCAAAAGTGGTTCTGCGGTTCTACGGCATAAAAATATTACGAAGATAGTCACTTTCACATTTGTAATGTTTATTATTGATTAATATATTACAAACTAAAAATTTAGAAGCATTAAGCAATTCTATTCTATTAAAAATCTCCCTTAAAATATCTACAAGATCTTAAATATATATAATTATCTAATGAATATATTAACTTTGTATCTTCCTACTGCAATATGATCAAGAGTTCTAAATACTATTTTTATAGACGTTCTATTTATATAAATAAAATAATAACCAATAAAAACTTTTATCTTAGACAACCCGAATCGGTGCAAATATACGTAATAAAATCACAAATTACGTCAAATGATAACGTCAATAAACTCTACGAGCATATATAAATATTTGTATGTACTTCTAACAAGTAGATATTAAATTAACGAAAGACATATCGAGTCATCGGATGCAGTATTTGCTAAATGATTCTAAAAAAAACTAAAAAGCTTTTAAGTAGTGTGTGTATAATATAGTTTTATGATTATCGTTTTGTTTACTTTCAGAGTGAATGAGATCGATGATCTAGCCCTTGATTAAATATAATAATAGCCAAAGCCAATTCACATTCCTCGGGAGGCAATCTCTATAATTTGCCTCTCTAATTCTGTAAGCGTAAATAGCAAAATATAATTTTACATTTTACCATTTAACTTAAATATAATGGTAAGATAGTCTATAAAATATAAACATGTAAGTTAACTAACTGTCTGTTTGTAATCCGAATAAATTAAATAGCGGTTCAAAATTAATTAGAAACTAGAAATTTCCACAAAGACAAAGGATGAACAAAGCAAATAATGCCAGTTCTAAGCAATGTTTTCCTTTGAATTCAATGCATTCAAGAAATAAGAGCTTTAAATCTAGCTACGATAGCAAATATATTTCAGGGCAGAAATTTGCTTTCAAACGAGAGTTCAATTTGTAAGTTTTTTTTTTCGTAATTGGTATAAAACAACTCTGTAACCTGATAACAGTTATCTAAGGAGTATTACAAAAACTACGGCTGTCATAAATAAAGGCACTGACAGTAAATTATTTTAGGTGAATTGTGTTTTAATGATAAACAAGTTTTGAAAACCTTTATGAAAATTTGAGAGCAAAACTTATATGTGTAAGTCGCCTAAATGTAACATATCAAATTCGAAAAATACTTTAATCGAGTGGATTTTTAATAGCACTTTTATAATTTAAAACTTCACAAGTTTACTTGACAAATCTGTCGTTTCAGTTCTCATGTAGAATGAAATGATTGAGACATATCATAATATAATGAAAACCAAATCTTAATTTATGCTTGCGGTAAAGTATGGGTTCCGTGAGATCCAAGGGAATAAAAAATCACCAAGCGATAAAGTTTAAAAACTGTAACCTGGTAACTGCATAATTATAAACTCTGGCGAAATCTGCCTCTAGCTTGTTTACACACATTTAAAGTTACACATTAAAACAAATTTATTTATTTAGACAATATGATATACATATATATTTGAAATGTACTCGTCAAATCTTTCGTAGATGGTATCATCATCTTTGGTAGATGGAAGTATTTAATTTTTTTTTTGAAATAATTTCCCTTCTACCTTTAGACGTTTTACAAATACTCACTAACATAAAAATATGCGAAGTGATTGGAATTTTATAGTTTGTTGTATTCAAGAATGGAAGGTATGATGGTAACAATTACACGTGTTAATCATAAAAAAATGTCAATAAAATATTAATTACTCTTTAAAATATTCATATAAACAGCAACTATTATTATTTTAATAATAATGCAATTTTAATTCATTTGCTAGAACAATCGTTACATGATAACCTTCGCATTATCGATTAGTATGTTTCAATTAGGGCTAATCGATACAATCAGTCGGTACCAATCAGCTTCGTCGACACTACTATCACATGGTCTTTAGTACAATGTCCCAGATGTTATTTAAATAATCTAATTCAAACTTTACTATTAAAACATTAAAGCCCCTTTAAAGTTATTTTTGAGGCTTTATGATGTACTGTTAGCTCCATATTCAGGTCACGGATTCCGACCACACCAATCAGATAATATGCAATTTAAAAGAGCCGGTCATTTAGCGCTGCGCTTGCGCACACTGGGCTTTGCATAGATTAAGCCATTGTGTATACGACACAAAGCGTTATTATTACATTGGTATTTCTCTCTGAGGTATTGATTTGTCCATTCTTCGTATATTAATTGTTAAAACACAACAAAATATTTATATGAAAATGATTAGGTACTATCCGTATATTCCTTAGCAAGTATTGTCACTGTATAAAAATACTTCTATAAAGATAAAGGATAAAGGGAGCCAATCATAGACAGACAAATATTTATACGTATATATGTATGTTCAAGAAGTGTATAGAATTACATGTTATCCACGACTGCGCCCACGCAGTGTACAATGTATCATACGATTATATTTATTGAAATGGAAACAAGACACATACGAGTAACAATGGATTTTTTGTCTCCTTTAAGGCTTATTATATTATAGTCAAAATCTTGAGGCGCATCACATGATAAACGTAATGCCTGATTTAGTTTAAATTTTATATTTTTAGCATCTAAATTTCGTAACAATTAGACAAATAATAGTAACTCACATCATTTTAACAACAAGAAATGAGGTAATAGATTTCAAGCATCTAAACAGATTTTCATATATTATATTTCAAACAAAAAAAACGCATCAAAATTGATCTATTCCTTAGGGATGCCAATAAAATACACAAATTTATAACACCACATTTTCGGTCGGGGGTTAATAAAATCGAAATGAAATCTTTTTATAAAGAAATTACACAATTGCTGATGAGCCGAAGCGTAATATATATTGGTATAAACAGTAAATAAATCTAATATTTCCTCAAGAAATAAACAAGACCAATATATCTCAAAGACAGCGTGGGCAGCTCGTGGAAAGTATTAAACAAGTCTTATAAAATGTGTCTATCGATTTATCTACCAGATTTACAATAAACCTGCTATTTATTAAATATTCTCTTTGAAAGGATAAGTCGTTTGCAATAAAATTCATAACATTTTGAGTAAGCGGCTGCGGTACAAAATCATTTTGTTCGTACTATACATATGTTTATATTTGTTCCGTTCATTATTAAGAAACGCTTAGTAAAACCTTGAATTTAGGTTACATTGTAAATAAAACTAGGTACCCATATGTTAATAACAGACTCAGCAATTGATTTCATAACCGTAAGAAGTTTTGAAATGTCAAAGTTCGAGCTATAAGGTATATTTGATCTTTTTGTGAGTTATCTCACTTTTAAATATCGAACCACACTTCAGACATTTGTCATAACAATTTTGATGAACATTTCAAATGAATATCGAATATAGCTATGTCAAGCGACCGTGAATTAAATGAACGGACAGACGGATGCATAAACACAGGTGCCTCGCCAAACGAGTTCCTGTTTAATGGCAGCTATCTTAAACTGTTCTATTGTACAATATATAGTATACTACTAGAATACTATTATATATATCGTATACTATACAATACAATGAACAAAACAAATACTCACTTATTAATTTATTATTATTTAAACAAATACTTATGAATTGATGAAACTCGTTAGAGTATAGCATTTTAAGTTTTAATTATGTAGATACATATGTTTGTCAGTTGCTGGATTATGAACTTTATTCTCACTAAAGCGAGTTATGTAACATAAACTTGTTTACAAGTTCGTTTACTAGTTTTTTTTTGCCCGATGTTATATTACCTACTTCATTATCTTGTTTTCGAACTACCGAAGCATATAAAGTTCAAGCTTTAAGCTTCTAGCAATAAACACGAATAGGATTTGTTTTTTTAATAAATTTTAATTCGAACATAAAATATTAATGATATATATAAACACATATAACATTTCATTTTAAGTCATATATGTTTTAATATGGAAAATTTTAAACAATGACATTCATAAATATTGGGTTACAAGTACATTTTAAAGTAGGACTGTTAATATTTATGTAAAAATTCATTACTAAATATGCATATTTTACAAGATTTATTAAAAAAGGACGAAAAGACGCCATGTTTTTAAAGAATTATAGCGGCTTTCTTAATTTAGCGAGCACTTCTTGGCGTAATAAATTTAAGTGAATTTATTTATAGATACAGCTCGGTTTCAAATTTTCTCTGAATATTCGCGGTTTTTGTAAATAACTTTACGAAACGGTTTTTAGTTACAAGAAAAACAAGCAACGTTACTACAGTCTACAATTATTATTACATTTTATATTATTATTTTGTAAATTGAATTTACACACACATTTTTATTCTATACAAATTCTTTACATAATTTATTCTTAAGTCCAAAGTACGATCAAGATGACACATTGAAACAATAATTTCAATCAGTCCCTAAAACCAACATTACATATGCACCAAATTTTTTGTTTTTAATATACGTAGTATAATAATTATATCAATTTACGTCTCATATCAGTTAATTATTTAAAAGCAAAATTCAGTCAAAACGAACACTCCATGTTACATAACTGTACTAATTTAATAAAAGTTATTACTATATTTATTAAATTTAAAAAAAAACACAATAGATATGTATATAATAAAATGTTGGAAACTTAATTAGAAAATCATACTTTATTACTATGTATGATTTTAGAATAAAAATGATAATAATGCATTTTTTATAAACAACTTTACTAGTAATTGATTGCAAAAAGACACAGTTTCTTCGAGACATTAAAAACTATTAAATTCGACGTTCTTATTCTTGCTTATAAGAGTTATAAGCTCAATCAAGTGTGTTGTAATGCAGCCAACAACGGCTTGTGACTCAACATATTGATTTTTAATTAATGAATGCGACGTTATTTTAAAACATTATACATTCAAATATTGGGGCCGCCGCGTTTCTATTTTAAAATCGATAATGTCGATCGACAACTTTATTTCTAACTTAGATTAGGCTATCTAAGTTATAAACCAAGTAGTGATAACATGAATGAAATTTTTTCAATCACGGAAAAAGGATACTTCATATAATGCAATGTAATGTTACTATGAAACTACCGTGTTAAAAGGTAAAAGGCTTTTAAATTTCTTTTTATATACGACATTTTAAAACAATCAAACCGCAGCGCCGCCCTCTGATTTTCATTATGTTGTTATATCATCATGCTATAAACTGTGTCGAGTTTTATTAAACGACAAAAATAAAGATGGTTGCATAATCCGGATAAATGGATGATATTTCATATTGTTTCAGATCAATGAAATAAAATGAATACTACTCATATTTAATATAACGGGTTTTATCGCGATAACTAATGGTAGTGATACCTTTTTATTGCTCGTGACCACGACGAAGTTACATTCGTCGTGGTCACGAGCTGACTGGTGCACCGCGCGCCCTCTAGCGACGAGTGCGCGAGTTTTCCTCGCAAAAAACGTCAGGCAATAAAAAGGTATTACTACCATTAGTTTTCGCGATAAGACCGTTATATTAAATATGAATAGTATAAATCGCGAAGATTTAAAATATACTAATTACTACATTAACTATTTTTATTTTTTATAAAAAAATAAGGCGTGGACGAGAATACCTATATTCTTAAATAATTTGTTTAGTAAGTCTTACTTATCTAAATGAAAATCAATTTACAGTTTCCGCGCGCTGCACTATCAATCTTATTTGCGAGCTTTATAGAGTTAACCACGAGCGCCTACACGTGGACGTCTAACTATTGCTTTCAACGTTATGTTTACAGAATGTTGTTTGAAACTAGGCGGTATTGTATCATTGAACGTTATATCAGCATTTATTATCTTGTGCAGAGATATTATTTATTACTGATAGAAACAATTGGACGCTGATAAACAATACTGTGTCAAGCCACACGGACTTCATTTTGAGAAAATGGCGTCTAAATATGTCGAACCTATTCTTAATAAATCTGTTTGAAGAAGTATAATGAATTAATAGCAGATAGTCTAATAAAGAGTTTTATCTAATATTATTTTTTTCAAATATATGAGATTATTGAATAATCCAAAATGTGTTCCATACACACTTCAATATTCTAAACATTAGATTAAAAAGCTTTTTTCCTTATTTCTTTCAGATGGCTTGAATTTTTTTAGAATAATATTAAATACGAAATGCATTATTAGAATAAATTTGACTTTTTTGGGTTGATTGCTTATCAGCATCCAATTGTTATTGACAAGAATTTTTGTAACGATCTGATTGTTTAAATTTTTGTTTATAACGGTAATTAATTTGAAATTCTGTCTCTGTTCATGTACATAAGACTGTAGGTAACTAATTTATATCTATTAATTTTGTAATAATCGCCTTTTCATTCAATCTGTATATGCTTCGATTTAATTTGACATTCAATGAATACTTAAAAAAAAACATGTACACATTATATACAGAAGTACAGATAAAGGTAAATGTATGAACTGAAGTTCACTAAGTAATCAGTAACGACTTTAAAACTATCTTTATAAAATAATAAACCATATTAGTGTATATAGTTTTTCACTAACAAATTTCATTTTACTATTTTTACAAAGGGCCCGAAATTTACGAATGGATGAGTTTCAGGGAACGAAAGTACACTAATGTGTCTGCTAGCGTCTTGACAAGAGTACTTCAGCGATTCCCTTGCGTAAATCCCAATAAAGCACAATAAAACCGTACATTTTTAAATTAAACCTTATTGCGTAGGTAATAAAACTTCGTTCTACCAAGCCTCACATGAATGTGAAAACCTTCGTATTACGAATTCCTGTTGTTTTAGCTCGACGCAGGCGCTTTTTAAATATTAAAAGTAACCGCGCCTCGTACTACGGCTCTGATAAAGGTTTTAAGATTGCTTCTATGGTGCCTCTGGATATGATGGTGCCTATGGATATTAGGAAACAACATTTCTTTTACAAATCATATGACCCTTTTGGGTGTCTAAATTATTCGAATAAATTCTTATTTTGAATATCGAAGCTGATAAAGTTATCTGTAAAATAGATAACTGAATACAAGGGAGCTAATAAAATACGCAGTTACGATTATAATAATATACTAGCTGTGCCCGCGACTTCGTTCGCGTGGATTACAGAATGCTTAAAATGTCTCCTGCAAAGCAAGGTTATAATAGTCTGCGGTATTACTCCAGAAAGGAGCTTTTTACTTTGGATTTGGGAACTTACTGGTTGTATTTATAAGCAGACACTAACTCAGATACGGTATTCCACCACGGTTTTCACTATAAATGTTGAAGAAAAGTGTTTGGTGTTAGTCTTTAAAATTTCGACTGTAAAACAGTATGTTCCCTTGATAGGCCAAATCTGGAACTATAAGGCATCGCCTAAAATACTTAAAGTTGTCTCGTGTCCGATTTTGAGAAATCTAAAACTGCATCATAAGTTTTTTTGATTTCATGATTCTCCTGGACAGGAATGGAGCCCACTAATTTTGAAAAAAAAAATCATTCTGTATTATTGCACCACCTAATAGTGTCACTTGTAAGGATCAACTTTTGGGAAGTAATAGTAAGCGACAAATTAAAGGAAAAGATTTTTTTTTTTTTACAAAATTACATTAAATTTTTACATTAATTAGAAGTTAAGTAAACGATTCTACACAGACTTAAACAAATATGTGAGTAAATCACGGGTCCTGGTAAGTTTAGAAAGAAAGTCTGCATCACTTCGAACGATTTGCATCAAAATGCTAGTCACCTACTTAAGTAAGGAAGAGTGTGAACAATACAATCGAAAATATATGTATAAAATGAATAACTCACAGTAACTTCCTTTATGTTTCTCTATTTTTAGCTATACAAAGTTGATAGAATGTGACGTTTCGTTTGGTCCCCCTCACCTACTCCGTTACCTAGGTAGTTCTAGATAATTTTTAAAAAAATTGATTTATTGAAATCTACATTTATCGGCTCGGCTATTGTACTCACCCGCTATTAGCGTTACAACATCCCGTAATAATTTTTAAATTTCACTTTTAGGTATGATCGTTTTTTTGAAGAATTACTAAAGTTTTAATGTATGAATTTGATAGAATTTTGTAAAAAAATTGCCTTTTCTTTTTGTTGCAGTTAACTGTATACTATTACCTCCCTGAAGTTCATCCTTATAATATGTTACAGTATCAGATGGTGCAATAATACAGAATGTTATTTTTTTGCAAAATCAACGTGTTCGTTTCTGGCTAGGAAAATTTATTTTTCAAAAAACTAATGATACTGTTTTAGTTTTTATCAAAATCGGCTCTGTGTCTCCTTTAATTATTTTTCGCTATTGCTTATAGTTTCGGATTTGGTCTATCATATCCAGTAAAAAAATTACCCAGTAAATTTATTATTTTTTTTTAATTATTATATTTATATAATATATATCTTCTCTATTGGAATCAGATATTGTTCATTATTTCATTCGTTTCAATTTTTGTCCTTATAACATTGGCTTTCTGCTAGCTAATGTTTAGTCAAAATCGGTCCAGCTGTTTCAAATATTAGCCAAAACAAACTGAAACTGAGTGACAGGTAGAGAGACAAAAATTTAAAAATTGGTAATTTTGTTGTAAGTACCGTATATACTTTCTTATGCATTTATTTAAAATTACAAACAGACACACCAATTTTATTTATTTGTATAGATGTATACCTTCCCTTCTTAAATCGGAAATTGTTCATTTTTTTATTGGTTTCTGCAATATTTTGTTATCGCGTAATTCTCTTTTTTACTTTTATTCATTAAAATAAATATCGATACCTCCCACGTAAGTTGTTGTAACCCCAAAATTACAATTTTACAGTAGAGCACTTTTAATCTGTTTTAGTTTGAAAAAAGGCGTATTTTGTTGTAATTTTCCTTGAAAAAAAAAAAAAGATTTTTGGTATTTTTTCACTTTGAATGCATTAAGCAATGCAAATTCGTGTAGTATTCAGTAAAAACGCTAACGGCAATTTTGTGGCTTACAATAACTTACGTGGGAGGTATCGATATATTTTTTACATAAAAGTAGCCTAATCACGTAATGTTTTTAAGAACTTTTAGACTTTGTGATATTTCGTGATTTTTATTTTCCTCTGGGCCTCACGTGATTAACGGACATCCCCTAACTGCGAGTAAAAGTCCTTTCAAATATGTTTCAGCTGTTTCAGAGATTAGTCGTAAGAAACAGACTGACAGGCAAAAAATTAAAAAAAGGATTTTTTGATGTAAGTACTGTATATACTTTCATGCATTTAGTGAAAAACACAAAATAATGTTCGCCATGAACCCTTAAATTGACATAACTTTTTTATTTATGAACCGATTGAAATGAAACAAACACTAAATGTTTAGTGAAACTTACTGCAATATATTAATGAAAATCACATCTAAATCTGATAAGCCGTTCTGAGATTAGCGGGCACAAACGCACAGATAAACAGACAAACAGATAAAAATTCTAACAATTACTGTTTTGGGTTCTATTGCGTAGGTAAAGGCCCTCAATAATATTTTTTTTCATATATCTTCCATGTACAGCCAGCGACCCGTTAGAATTTTATATATGTATAGATAGATTAAAAAAGCCTTACATAGAAGTAAGCCTAAGTCACTCCTTATAACATTTGCTAACTGCAAGTAAAAGTACCATCAAAATCGGTTCAGCCGTTTCAGAGATTAATCGGAACAAACAGATAGACACACAGACTGACAGACAAAAAATAAAAAAATGTATTTTTTGATGTAATTACTGTATATACTTTCATGCATTTAGTGATAAGCACAAAAAATGTTCAACGTGATTCCTTAAATTGACATAACTTTTTTATTTATGGACCGATTGACATGAAACAAAGCCTAAATGTTAAGTAAAGCTTACTACGATATTTTAGTGAAAACCGCATCTAAATCGGATAAGCCGTTTCTGAGATTAGCGTGCACAAACGCACAGATAAACAGACAAACAGACAAACAGATAAGAATTCTAAAAATCATTGTTTTGGCTTCTGTTGCGTTGGTAAAGGCCCCCTATAATATTTTTTTTCATATATCTTCCATGTACAGACAGCGACCCGCTAGAATTTTATTATTAGTATAGATATATATCTTCCCTATTTGAATAAGATATTATTCACTATTTCATTGGTATCAATTTTGTTCCTTATAAAATTGGCTTTCTGCTAGTGAAAGTTTCATCAAAATCGGTCCAGCTGTTTCAGATATTAGCCGAAACAAACCGAGTGACAGATAGACAGACAAAAATTTTAAAATTGGTAATTTTGCTGTCAGTACCGTGTATACTTTCATATGCATTTATTTAAAATTACAAACAGACACATCAATTTTATTTATTTGTATAGATGTATACCTTCCCTTCTTAAATCGGAAAATGTTCACTATTTTATTGGTTTCTCCAATATTTTGTTATCGTGTAATTCTCTTTTTTACTTATTAATTAAAATAAATATATTTCTTTAATATAAGTAGCCTAATTTAATCCTTGTAATATTAGCTATAGGGGCTGCTGTAATGTTTTTAAGAACTTTTTAGACTTTGTGATATTTTGTGATTGTTTTCTTCCATTCCCACTCCCTTCTCTGGGCCTCACGTGATTAATGGACATCCTCTAACTGCGAGTGAAAGTCCCATCAAATTTTATTCAGCTGTTTCAGAGATTAGTCGTAAGAAACAGACTGACAGTACTTGATGTACATAAGTACTTTCATGCATTTAGTGAAAATCACAAAATAATGTTCGACGTGACTCCATAACTTGACATATCTTTTTTAGCGGGCACAAACTCACAGATAAACAGACAAACAGACAAAAATTCTAACAAATTTTGTTTTGGGTTCTATTGCGTAGGTAAAGGCCTCCAATATTTTTTTTACAAATTTTACATGTACAGACAGCGACCCGGTAGAATTTTTTTCATATATATAGATTTAAAAATATCTAAAATAGAAGTAACCCCAAGTCACTCCTCATAACATTTGCTAAGTGCAAAAAGTACCATCAGAACCGGTTAAGTCGTTTCAGAGATTAGTCGGAACAAACAGATAGACAGACAGACTGACAGACAAAATTTTTAAAAATGTATTTTTTTATGTAAGTACTGTATATACTTTCATGTATTTAGTTATAAACACAAAAAAAAATGTTCAACGTGATTCCCTAAATTGACATAACTTTTTTATTTATGGACCGATTGACATGAAACAAACCCTAAATGTTAAGTGAAGCTTACTACAATATATCAGCGAAAACCGCATCTAAATCGGATAAGCCGTTTCTGAGATTAGCGTGCACAAACGCACAGATAAACAGACAAACAGACAAACAGACAAACAGACAAACAGACAAACAGACAAACAGACAAACAGATAAGAATTCTAAAAATCATTGTTTTGGGTTCTATTGCGTTGGTATAGGCCCCCTATAATATTTTTTTTCATATATCTTTCATGTACAGACAGCGACCCGCTAGAATTTTATTATTAGTATAGATAAAAATAATGAAGAACATTGAAAAAAGAAAAAAAATTGCAAGAAAGAATGTTAGTAGTGTCCATTTTATTTTAGCTGTACAATTAATTGAGGTCACAACAATAAAATATAATTCGTTTTTACTTCAAGTACCACACGCCGCACAGCAGTGGGCATGATGTGACCCAGGAGACAGTAAATGAGCTGGGCTGGTTTTTAACAATTTTTCAATTTCCGTAATTACTTTTTCTTTACCTCTTTATCAAGTAAAACTATTTTATACATAATCAAAACATCTATTAAATCAAAATACGCGAAATTTTTTATTTTATTTATAAAAAAAAACATATTTTTTTTTATTATGGGTAGTTAGGGTATTTACGTTGTTTTTAAAGATACAAAATATAACAGATAATACGGAGTATCTTATAGGGTCTAATGAAAAGGGTTTAAAATAAAATGTATCAAAGATAGTGTAAATATTTCATGCATGGCTAAAGCAAACTTTACCCTTCCCTTACCTACATACAATTTCCGAATAATTATATTGCCACATAAGCATGCCTTGTTGGGTTAGGCGGAAGGCGCTGGAATTTAATATGCCCGAACATGTTTACATTATTAATATGAAACGATATATGTATATTGTTTTTCTGATACAGAGTTAGGTAAAATTCGCATTGGCTTTAGGTACTTTAACATAAGCATATTTTATAGGCAAAATTAATTTACATTAGTTTGCAATACTGAAATATCGCATGTATGTGCGATATTTTAATATGATTTTATTACAGTTACAAACTTGAAATTTTGGCTTGATACATTTTATGTTTGTAAGGATCAGTAATAAAATAAGGGATGTACGAGTTTAGTGTTACACAAAATTTAATATATAAAAAAATTTGGTTAGAAATAAATGCACATATATCGGAGATTTTTATCGTTTTACCCCTAAGAGTGCGAGTTAGGTGTTGTAAGTATATATCTAAACTGGACTAAGATAGGGTGAATTGATAGATAATTATATTATTTTGATAGACAAAAAAAGCTAGAGTAGGCATTTAAACCAAACATTAAACTGAGAGGAAACGGTTGTGCCTAATAATGATCTTCGAATTAGATTAGAACCTATACTATTTATATTCATTTAAACTATTAATTAATAAAACAAAAAATAATAGATTAACGTAAAGTAATAACTTCACATACCTATATACACAATTATAATTACCAGTTATTTTTTAACTCCTAGGAGATTTGTATGGAAAGTGAAATATTAAGGAGTGGCATTTTAATCTAAAACCTAGAGTGGTTTTACTGGCACTGGCAATATAACTATCAAATGTAGTACATAATCTATATTTATATAATAAAGACAGAGCGAATTTTGTAAGCGCGAAATAAACTCCAAAACCATGAACCTATTTTAAAAATTAGCGCACCATTTGAAAGTTGAATTATTTTATTTGCATCATACTAGATGGTCATATGCTATATTTTATGTAGATTGATATGCGTATTATTTTGAAACAAAACCAACATTCATGCGAGTGAAGCCGTGAGGAAAAGCCAATTATGTATATTGAGTAATTAGTCATTATAACTAAGGAGGGATTAGTTTACTACTAAATTATTTATTTATATAAAAATAAAATGCAGTGATATACCTATAACATTTTAAAAAGAACATTCGATTAGCTTGGGTATAATATAGTTAGATGTATAAAAATAAAATTAGCCATATTGGCTTAGGGTTGGTATCCTAATCAATTCAAAGTTTTATGGACTTTTAAAGAGTCCAGGAGTGAATAATAATAAGACATTAGTTTCAAAGTCCACGTTTTTAATGTCTGATTCTTGACATTAATAGCTCTTTTCTAGGAAATTCTCCATTTCACGTGTGTATCAGTCCCAAGCACTTAATAAATGGTACACGTCAAATAGTAACAAATAAAACGTTATGTAATAAATGGCCCTTTTATACTTGTCCTTTGACTATTAAAATGTTTATAATGATACAAAGAAGAAACTGAAGATAATGACAAAATAAATAGTCTGTCCTTAAGTAACAAAGGACAGAAAATAATGCCGTCATACCTTTGAAAATTGATGTAATTATTTGAAAGCCAAAAAACATCACTTTGAAAGATCTTAGCAAAATAGTCGACTTCAAAAGCAAAATTAATAATAAATAAGAATAAATAAGAAAACTACTTGGATACTCCTTTTGGCACTTGGATGACATACTTAAGCCAGTTATTTTGATTTTAATATATTAAATCGATTTTGATAAAGGTTCTTTGGATCCAGTCGGAAAACGTAGGCACCAAGCATAGTTTCGAAACAAAAAAAGCTGTCAAGTAATCTTCGGATAATTGGGTAACATTTATAAAAAATCCAGTCTTAAAAATGTTTTAATGTAATAAAATACAGCTTTACAAATTCACAATTCCCCTTTTATTTATAAAAGTAAAAGGGAGGAAAAGTTTAAACAAACCTCTTTCATAACATTATTCAACGCAAACCAAACAACAAAATAATCCGATTCTCAGTGATAAGTATAAAGGTATTAGCTAAGTGCGCGCCGTTGTGTAACCGTAAGCCGCTCACCGCGCCTTTACTTCTACAGTTTCCCGTCCACCCTCTTAATACAATAAATTTTGTAATAATATGTTTCTAGACTATAATATTTTTTATTCTATTTCAGTTTATATTACGCAAGTAATCAAAGCCTTTTTCCTATTAACGAGTAGGTATACTAGCAAATATTTAATAAGTAAATGTTTATAGTGTTATCTATAATCTATACTCTATACTAATAATAAAATTCTAGCGGGTCGATGTCTGTACATGGAAGATATATGAAAAAAAATCTTACTGGGGGCCTTTACCAACGCAATAGAACCCAAAACAAAGATTTTTAGAATTCTTATCTGTTTGTCTGTTTGTCTGTTTGTCTGTTTGTCTGTTTGTCTGTTTATCTGTGCGTTTGTGCACGCTAATCTCAGAAACGGCTTATCCGATTTAGATGCGGTTTTCACTAATATATTGTAGTAAGCTTCACTTAACATTTAGGCTTTGTTTCATGTCAATCGGTCCATAAATAAAAAAGTTATGTCAATTTAAGGGTTCACGTCGAACATTATTTTGTACTTTTCACTAAATGCATTAAAGTATATACAGTACTTATATCAAAACATACATTTTAAATTTTTGTCTGTCAGTCTGTCTATCTGTTTGTTCCGACTAATCTTTAAAACGGCTGAACCAATTTTTAATGGTACTTTTACTTGCAGTTAGCAAATGTTATAAGGAGTGACATAGGCTGACTTTTATGTTAGATATTTTTAATCGATACGTACAAAAAAAATCTAACGGGTCGCTGTCTGCACATGACAGATATATAAAAAAATATAATATTGGGGGCCTTTACCTACGCAATAGAACCCAAAACAATAATCTATACTAATAATAAAATTCTAGCGGGTCGCTGTCTGTACATGGAAGATATATGAAAAAAAATCTTACTGGGGGCCTTTACCAACGCAATAGAACCCAAAACAAAGATTTTTAGAATTCTTATCTGTTTGTCTGTTTGTCTGTTTGTCTGTTTGTCTGTTTGTCTGTTTGTCTGTTTGTCTGTTTGTCTGTTTATCTGTGCGTTTGTGCACGCTAATCTCAGAAACGGCTTATCCGATTTAGATGCGGTTTTCACTAATATATTGTGGTAAGCTTCACTTAACATTTAGGGTTTGTTTCATGTCAATCGGTTCATAAATAAAAAAGTTATGTCAAAATAAGGGTTCACGTCGAACATTATTTTGTACTTTTTACTAATTGCATGAAAGTATATGCAGTACTTATATCAAAAAATACATTATTACATTTTTGTCTGTCAGTCTGTCTGTCTATCTGTTTGTTCCGACTAATCTTTAAAACGGCTGAACCAATTTTGATGGTACTTTTACTTGCAGTTAGCAAATGTTATAAGGAGTGACTTAGGCTGACTTCTATTTTAGATACTTTTAATCGATACGTACAAAAAAAAATCTAACGGGTCGCTGTCTGCACATGACAGATATATATAAAAATATATATTATTGGGGGTCTTTACCTACCCAATATAACCCAAAACAATAATTTGTTAGATATTTGTCTGTTTATCTGTGAGTTTGTGTCTGCTAATCTCAGAAACGGCTTATCCGATTTAGATGTGGTTTTCATTAATATATTGTAATAAGCTTCACTTAACATTTAGTGATTGTTTTATTTCAATCGGTTCATAAATAAAAGACTTATGTAAATTTAACAGTTCACATCGAACATTATTTTGTATTTTTCACTAAATGCATGAAAGTATATACAGTACTTACATCAAAAAAATCGAATTTTTTAATTTTTTGTCTATCAGTCTGTTTCCTACAACTAATCTCTGAAACAGCTGAATCAAATTTGATGGGACTTTCACTTGCAGTTATGTCCATTAATCAGGTGAGGCCCAGAGGAGGGAGAGGGGATGGAAGAAAAAAAATTACGAAATATCACAAAGTCTAAAAAGTTCTTAAGAACATTACTTGATTAATGAACAGCCTCCATACCTAGCTAATATTATAAGGATTAACTTAGGCTACTTTTAATAAAAAAAAATATATTTATTTTAATGAATAAGTAAAAAAGAGATAATTCTCTTAATATTTTGTTATTGCGTAATCGCGATAAAAAATATAGTAGAACCCAATAAAATAGTGAACAATTTCTGATTTAAAAAGGGAAGGTTATACATCTATACTAATAATAAAATTCTAGCGGGTCGCTGTCTGTACATGGAAGATATGTATATGAAAAAAAATCTTACTGGGGGCCTTTACCAACGCAATAGAATCCACAACAAAGATTTTTAGAATTCTTATCTGTTTGTCTGTTTATCTGTGCGTTTGTGCACGCTAATCTCGGAAACGGCTTATGCGATTTAGATGCGGTTTACACTAATATATTGTGGTAAGCTTCACTAAACATTTAGGGTTTGTTTAGGGAAGGTTATATATACATCTATACATATAAATGGATGCTGATAAGCAATAATGTGTCAACCCACAAAAAGTCAAATTTAAAGATATTGATGTATTTTGATACTACGTCACCTATTTAACATTATCCAAAGAAATTTCAAGTCATCTAAACTAAATAAGTATGGAAAAAAGTTTCTTAACTCAATGTTTCGTATTTCAGGTGCGTTCCATATTTTGCAATTTATAAAATAATCTCATATATTTAAAAACTTATTATTATCTATATAACATATTAAATAAATCTATCTGCTTTTGATTCAATATACATTTTATCTAAATGGAAAAAAAAGATGAATATATACGTCTTCAAACTAATTTATTAAGAATAGGTTTGACATCTTTAGACGATATTTTCTCAAAACGAAGTCCGTGTGGCTTGACACAGTATTGCTTATCAGAGTCCAAATATAATTGATGTGTCCGTTTGTAATTTTAAATAAATGCATATGAAAGTATACACGGTACTGACAACAAAATTAATAAATTTAAAATTTTTGTCCGTCTATCTGTCATTCAGTTTGTTACGGCTAATATCTAAAACAGCTGGACCGATTTTGACGAAACTTTCACTGAACAGAAAGCTAATGTAATAAGGAACAAAATTGAAACCAATGAAATAGTAAACAACATTTAATTCAAATAGGGAAGATATACGTATATTATATAAATATAATAGTTTGGAAAATAATATATTTACTGGGTAATTTTTAACTGGATATGACAGACCAAATCCGAAACTATAAGCAATAACGAAAAATAATTAAAGGAGTAAAAAAGCCGATTTTAATAAAAACTAAATCTATATCATTAGTTTTTTGAAAAATAAGTTCTCCTAGCCAGAAACGAACACGTTGATTTTGGAAAAAATTAACATTCTGTATGATTGCATCATCTGATACTGTCACATATTATAAGAATCAACTTCAGAGAGGTATTAGTATATAGTTAACTGCAACAAAAAGAAAGGGCAATTTTTTTACAAAATACAATCAAATTCATATATTAATTAAATCTTTTGTAATTCTTCAAAAAGACGATCATACCTAAAAGTGAAATTTTAAAATTATAACGGGATGTTGTAACGCTAATAGCGGGTGAGTACAATAGCCGAGTCCAGTGAAATGTAGATTTTCAATAAATTGATTCATCTTTTTAGGAATTATCTAAACCTACTTAGGTAACGGAGTAGGTGACGGGGATCAAAACAAACGTCACATTCTATCAACTTTGTATAGCTCACTAGAAAAAATAGACAAACATAAAAGAAGTTACTGTGAGTTATTCATGTTATATATTTTTGATTGTATTCTTTACACTCTTCCTTACTTTAGTAGGTGACTAGCATTTTGATGCAAATGAACAAATCGTTCGAAGTAATGCAGACTATTTTTCTAAACTTACCAGGAGCCATGAATTAACCCACATATTTAATTATGTATATTTGATATATATAGAATCGATTACTTAACTTCTAATTCATGTATAAATCTATACTATGTTATTTTGTTAAAAAATAAATCTTTTCCTTTCATTTGTCTCTTACTATTACTTTCCAAAAGTTGATTCTTACAAGTGGCACTATTAAGTAGGTGGTGCAATATTATAGAATGTATTCTTTTTTTAATTAACGGGTTCAATTCTTGGCCAGGAGAATCATGAAATCAAAAAACTTATGATGCAGTTTTAGATTTCTCAAAATCGGACACGAGACTCCTTTAAGTATTTATCGCGATTCCTTAAAGTTCCGGATATGACCTATCAAGCCCAGTTAAAAAAGTCACCCGATATACATATAATACAAGGAGAACCTCGGTGGGAATATACTGTTATACAGTCGAAATTTTAAAGACTAACACAAAACACTTTTCCTCAACATTTATAGTGAAAACCGTGGAGGAATACCGTATCTGAGTTAGAGTCTCCTTACAATACAACCAGAAAGTTCCCAAATCCAAAGTAAGAAGCTCCTTTCTTGAGCAGCACCGCAGACTATTATAACCTTGCTTTGCAGGAGACATGCCAAGCATTCTGTAATCCACGCGAACGAAGTCGCGAGCACAGCTAGTATTATAATAAAGAAACAAATACATACAGGTACGTTTTATAAAATAATAAATAATTTTTAAAATATCAAAGATTCCGTTCGATCAAAAATTTAAACTGCATGAATAAACCCGAAATAAAAACTTTAGAAATTCGCTGGCGTGGAATGAGAATGCATTCACAAAGTTTACTAGCAGTTTGTTTAGTTCAGAGAAACTACGACCGCTATTTGAAACTAGTAACAAAAGCGGCCAAAGCTTTCAACGAGAAAAAGAGTGAAAAAGGACGCGAAAAAAATGATATTTTAAATACCACCTTTATACCACACAACTAGGGTAGGTAAATAAATCCCGCTTTATTTTTTTAATGACATTTAAATAAACAACCGAAGATCTCCCAAGAGTATTATATTTGTGCCACGTAGTCTCTACA
The DNA here is from genome assembly GCA_037950945.1 of Hypolimnas misippus. Classification (NCBI taxonomy): domain Eukaryota; kingdom Metazoa; phylum Arthropoda; class Insecta; order Lepidoptera; family Nymphalidae; genus Hypolimnas; species Hypolimnas misippus. The sequence continues at coordinate 9,409,653 of JBBEEQ010000024.1, forward strand.
TTTCATAGTATATCTTTTTCAAAAAGATTGAATAGATTTTTGTTTGGTTTTTGTTATAGAATATAGATATAGTTTTTGCTATAGGAGTTTCGATATAAAGGTTTCAGTAATATAATAATTTTGCAGTCACGTAATGTTATGATGATTTGCTACTGATAAATATTACTAGTGAAATGCATTAGTAATTTGCTAATAACATTACTCACGCCAACATGTTTGTATACGAGTATTAATAACATTGTTATGATTGCTATGAATTTTATTTCCTTATATTACGAATTCTTGAAAAAACAAAAAAAATACACTTCTTCGCAACGTTTATTGATTTTGGTTAAGCTCTAAATTTTGCAAAGTAATGTATGAATTAATTGAATTTTCATTCTATTTCATATTATTTAAAAAAAAAACAGATGAACTTAAATATTTACTGAATGAAGATTCAATTAATGAATTGTAAATATTTAAGTTACTCTGTTATTTTTAAATTCCATGTTCTTCCTAATTTCTAAAATTTGAAATAATCATCTAAGGCGCGAATTTAAAATATAAGTTTTGCTCTTAGATTTTCATAAAGATTTACAAACGTTGTTTGTCATTATTTTACACCGGATCTTGTACTGTCAGTGTCTTTATTTTTGAGAGCGACAGTTTTCGTAAGGTTACTTCGGTAACTGTTACTAAATTACAGAGCTGTTTTATGTCGGTTACGAGACTTACAAATGTAATTCTCGCCTAAGGGAAACTTATGCGAACAAAGTACGAGCAAAAGATTCAACATTTTTTCCTTTTTATATAATATGTTCCACCTGCAATTGACTGGAGTCGTTGTAATATGACGTCTGAAATAAGAGAAGATACGATCAATCACAATGAGATGGTTAAAACGTAGAATGCTGCGTCGTCGGCCACTGACCCTTACAGGTGACGTCAATCTGAATGCAGAGTTGCAACTCTTTATTAAAATCTATTTGTTGACTTACTGTTCTGTAACCTTGTTTTATTGTTGATTGTGTCTTGTCATATAATAAGTGTAAAGTATTATGTTTTTTTTTTTTTTTACATGAAAAAACGTTTAAGTTATAAATAATTAAATGTTAAAATAATAAATCATAGGCGTTCATACATATTTATGTTTGTTTGAAAAATATTTATTCTTTAAATAAGGCCGAAATAACTTTAGAAAAAAATGAATGTTTTAAAGTTCAGAATTACAAAAATGTATCACATAATTTAAAATCATATTGAAAATAAATTAAAATTCAATTATTCACTTTTGAATGTATTTCTTTTAAAGTTGCGAAAATACATCTTTTTATTTTAATTATATACTTCAATTTTTCTTTACTTTCATTCAAAACTGCGAAGTCCTAAATTTAAAAAGATAAAATTCTCTTTGCGTTTAGCGTAATTAATTTCGGTACGACGTTATTTCCACCCTAATAATTTATTTCGGTCTTAACCAAGGATTTATAAAATGAATCTTTGTATTTGGATACTTTCAAAAAATTATAATCATCAAATAAGGTTTAAGGTACGATAAGCCAAATATTTTATTATGGTTTCCTACCCGAAGGGTACTGTCAGTCTGTCCATCCGTCAGTACGCGGGCTGTATCGTATGAACCGTAATTGGTTGAAAGATGTAATTTTCACAAGGTACCAAAATACAAATGTATTCTAATTGCCGTTGTGCCACTAATTAAAAAACACTATAGTGACTCTCTTGTTTCTTTTACAAAATCATTTAAAAAGTACAGGAATATATTTTGTAAGACAATACGGAAACCTACGAGTGCGTATCCGACTGGCATTTATCCGTTTTTTATTATACTTGGTTTATCGTAAGTTAAGCTTTATATTATTATCATGTTCTATGAAAGAAGGCTTTAAATAAATTAAGATGAATAAATATTCTTTAAGGAATTATTTTCATACTAATTATACATATTCGAACGAAAGTGATTATTTTTAATGTAATTATTACTCGACAACTACGAGGACAAAAAGGAAGGTTACTTTTTTAAGTATACGTTAATCTTTAGTTAAGAATTAAATGCAAACATGACTACTTCATTTAGTGGGAAGATATTGCAATCATTTATTCAATTTTGGCGATAAAATGTAATTTTCATTGTTTAATATACAAACGACCTTTATCAAAGTAAAAATTCCTATATTCTCAAACCTAATGTTAATTATATCGTTAAAAAAAATATTTATGCAAGTACAATTCTTGTATGATTAAACATTAAATTAAAAGATCTCGTAAGTAGTCTTCACATATATGTATGTATATACTCGTATTTATGCAAATCCTGCGATTTATCAGCTAAGGTCACTAGAATTTGAAACCTTGGTTTAAAGGTCAGATGTGTTAAAATGAAATAGTCCAAATCGACAACTGCGTCCCGTTTCAGGGAGAAAACCACTCTCAATGTCAGCCAACGGAACAAATTATATCGATTTGCAAGGGAATAGCTATCATAAATCAGGCAGTAGATAATCACAAAACGTTATAAGAATTTTATGTGTCCATATTTATCTTTAATCTTTATATATGGATGCTGATAAGCAATAATGTGTCAACCCAAAAAAGTCAAATTCGGGGATATTAATGTATTTTGATACTGCATAACCTATTTAACATTATTGAAAAAAATTCAAGTCGTATAAAGTAAATAAGTACGGAAAAAAGTTAATTAAATGTTTCGATTTCCAAGTGCGTTCCATATTTATCAAATTATACAATAATCTTAAATATTTGAAAAACTCTTTATTAAACAATAGTATATTAAATATATCAATCTGCTTATACTTTATTATACTTTTTATCAAAAAAAGAAATGAAAAGATGGATATATACTTCTTCAAACATATTTTTTAAGAATGGGTTTGACATCTTTAGACGCCATTTTCTCAAAATGAAGTACGTGTGGCTTGATACATTATTGCTTATCAGCGTCCATGTGTAGGTATATATTTATTCTATCCGTGTGTATGTCACTAAACTTCTATACGATTGGAATAATTTTTATGATTTGCGTGTATTTGAGTTGGTTGAGATGTTTTTGATTCACAATTGGATCCGAGCTGATGGTTATGCTTTATTTTTATATACAGTAAAGATAAAACGATGTTCGTTTATCTGTAGATTTCTTTATTTGATTATAGTATTGTCTTATTCACATAAATATACAATATAAAATGGTTTACAAATAAATATGTAAATTACAAGTATATCTTATTTCGAGCAAACATATTACAAAGCAGTTTATAAAGATCAACAGAAATTTGAATAAATATTTATTGAAGAGATCAAATAACACATGTTTATTTGAGGTGTTAAATTATTAACAAAGCGCTAAAGCTGTAATATAAAGCAAAATAACAATTATGGCGAACCAAAGCACAACTTCTGATTTCATCGAAAAATATGCTAATGAAATTAGTGGAATTAATCGCATGGTGTGTTACTGTACATGTAGGTACAGTCGAGTTTGTCAAGTGTACGTCATTCGTAGAAAATGGCAAAATGAAAAAATTATCACCTTTATTATAATCAATTAGTACCTATAGTACGTGAAGCCGTCAATTGATAAAGTCATAAAAAATTAAAAATTCGATAAGTGTAAAATACAATTATGCCTCATTGTTACTTTATCGTTTTATATGAAAATTCAAAGTACACAAAAAGAAATGTTAAAGTATCGATAAAATAACTATACCTAAAATATGTAACACGCGATTACATAGTAATGTTTTATAATGACCGTGTAATACAATAGGCTTAATTTTTTTTATCTTTAACAAGTACTTAATTATACAAAATTTTTATTGCAGTATTATTAATTATAATTAAGTACAGCATAATTGCGTTAAATATAGTTAGACATTAAAAAAAACAGGGTAAATTATAAGTTTTATAAGCCTATTTTCCTTTAGGTATTTAAATAATTTCGTAGTTTTATAAGCAAAAATGTAAATAAACAGTATTTTCATGTGTTTTTTGTACCGTATATCTTTACATATAATATAATAAAGTTGAAAGATTTGATTGTTTGTTTTTTTTTGCATTGAAAAGGCTGCGAAACTATTAGACCGATTTGAAAAATAATTTTGTGTTAGGTAGCCAGTTCATTGAGGAAGGCTATATTCTATCACGCTACGACTCTTAGGATGCGCGAAGGACAGCTAGTTGATATATATTCATTGATTGTAGAAATAACGTGTAGTGTATTCATATTCATGCGTCAATATATTTTTAACTAACGACCTAAACCTCCTTAAAACCAAGATCTGTTTGATCGCTATTAAGTTTTAAACATTGCTAAAAAATTTATTAAAATCGCTCCGTTTTGAAGTCCACGGAGAACATTCTTGTACATATTTTATAATATACTGGCTGGTACTCGCGACTTCGTCTGCTATGTCTGTGATGCCTACGTCATAGGAGCTTTAAGCATGCAAAGTCTTAGCCCGAGCAGTTAAAAATTGAGAAAGTCCCATACAAATTTTCACCCCCTATTTATCCTTTCTTAGCGGATGCCTATGTCATAACATCTACCTGCATGCTAAATTTTAGCCCGATCTGTCTAGTGGTTTGGGCTGTGCGTTAATAGATCATTATGTCAGTCAGTCACCTTTGAATTATATATATTTAGATAAATGTAAAAATTAAAATATATATATTAGTATGTCATCCCAGTAAACAATTTTATGTATTTTGCTTTTTTTAGTCTTAATAATCTTAGTTTTTTATCTTTTTACTTACTGAATTCATAATTACATAGTCGACGGTAGTGGGTAAAGTAAAACAACTATGCTATACGCGGTTTACAAACGCTAAAAGCCTACACAGCATCCCACCACTACATATATGCATACAATTAATTCTCAATTTAAACTTGTACTGCGGTGTGTTCGGCTTTCATTCGTTTCTATAGGTACATAGATGTACATATATGTGGGCCGTATGTAGTCAAAGTGCATTATCATATAAATTGAATGGTGTGAGCTTTTTTCGTTAAATTCTTTTTCGTTATTTTTATTACTTCAGTGCCTTGAAAAAGTCGTGTAATATTTTTCTGTGTAATTAACTCATAATTAATACAAAATGATTTGTTTTTGTAATGATTTACTTAAAATATCATATATATTAATATTTTAAATATATTTATCCCGATATATTAGGTCCATTATTATAACAATAAAATACATCTAGTATTTACAAAATATGCACCCATAATTAAAAGCTTACATATTATATTTTATATATTACATATTATAGGAGTATCGCATAATATAATGTAATAGCGCAAAATTCGTAGAACTCAATGATATTTGCCAACCAATTTTAAAAGAAGCAAAATCGCAATGGAACGATGTTTACTGTGTATTTACATTTAGGAATATGTATGTATATAGGAAGCCTAGCTTTAGCGTGCTTGACAGCTCGTATTCAGGCTGGTTTCACCTCACCTCACTCTCATACAAGATCGGGGTAAAGTAACTAACTTATCTGCGTTTCGTATAGTGAATAAAAGAGTCGTAAACTTAACCCCCTTTCCCCATTCCTTTCCTTACGTCCTACTCCCTTTTATCTCTCATCTCTTTTAAGCTTTCAATGCATTTGTGGGTGAGTCTAGTGCTTCGAATGTCATGGACAGCGATGATCAATTAACATCAGGTGTCCCGCTTACTCATTTGCTAGCTTTAAAAAAAAAAAGTATTATATACTCAGACTGATCTAAGCCAGCCAGAAAAACGCAAATAAGGCAGGAAACGAGTATATTTAGCAATGCATATAAATTATACCTACGAGTGTAATCTATTTATATTTAGGCGTCAAATGCGATACGCGAAGCGACTAATTCAAGGTATATTAAATAAAACCAATAAATCCTTTCGTTAACTGGAGCTCGTAAACTTCGACAGGCATAAAAAGGAAAACAAATATAGGAAATGACTATAAATAACTTCCCATTTCTTCGGCCTTTCCTTTTCGTTTTAGTTATTGAGTACCTACCAGTGTGGGATCAGTAATATATGTTAATGGACTTATATAATTTAACCTATTTTCATGCATCTATATTATAGTTTTAGCTATTCATACTACTGAATTTGAAATAAGATAATTATTAATCATCTCTAAGACACCATCAAATAAAAACTAAAAAATATATTTAAGTTTCGAATACTTAAACGATAATTAAAACAATGTTTCTGATTTTTAAGACTATTTAAATATTACCTAATTAAAACTTCTTAATGTTGTAATATAGTTACAATAAATAAGAAATGTTTACGTGTTATTAAATGATAACAATCTGTTAACACAATTTAATATTATTTAAAATAGAATATAGTTCATTGTGGATTTGTAATAGTAATTCCTAGACTATCTTTCCTTGGAATCTATTAAACTAATTTCACAATAAAACTGTGTTAAATTTAATTGGTCCCTATTACAAATGAATTGCAGATAATGTCAGCATATGAATAGTTCTAAATTGCCCAAAGAGGAAATATAAAATGTTGAAATAGACGTATATATTATTGCGAGTTACTCTGTTTTATTTAACGAGGTTGATATTTTAGGTTTATCTATTACTTGAATGTAAATTATGTTTTATCTGGGTATTTAAAAAAAACATATATCTTTAAAGTACATATTGTTTCCATCTATTAATTCCTGTGTCCCAAATATGTTGTCTTAAAATTTCATGTCTCTTTAATGCTTAATGATTCCTAATTTTATGAAAATATAAGTAACTATTTTGGAGAGTATGTATCAACTTATGAATTTTGATATAAGCCTATTGATGTTACACGAAGCTTGTTGATTATAAGACCAAATTTGATTGTAAATTATTAACTAAAATGGGATTATTTCAAAGTTAATAATATTACTTGTTACGTAGTTGTCAGGTACATGATTTATTTAATAAATACCTTCATTAGTAAGTAACTAAGTAATAATTAATAATCAAATAACAAGTATTCGATATTTTTTGCAAACACCGTTAAGAAATGAGTTGGGTATTAAAGTAAGAACTAACGTTTATTTATATGCAATCGATATGTATAAAGCGAAAGGTCACTCACTCACTCACTCTCGAAACCTAAAAAAATAGAAGTGGCAGGAGTTTAAAATATTACATTTTTTTAGAATGTAGGTGCTAAGACTGCTGAGACTACTAAGATGGGATTTTGTAAAATTAGTATGGGGTAACCCCTTTGGGGGGGGTAAAACGGGGAATTTTGTACGAAAACCCTTTGTTAAGCGAGAAATATTAAAAAAATATAATGTAAATATTCAGATTGTGACGGTCAATGTTAATGTGAAATTCATTTTGTAGAAAATGTTTAATATCGACAATTTTTAATTTATTTTGTACTCCTGGATTTATCCGCGCTTATGATTCCTCTCACTCCCTATAGGATGTAGCGTAATGTTTGCTACCTGACTGGTAAATCCTGCGAATAGGAACTTCAAACAATCAAACCATTGAACCTTATATATGTTATGGTCAAGACTTTTAACCCGTCAAAAGTACTATTAAAATAAATCAAAACAAAAATAGCAAAATCAAAAATCGCAATCAAAACTATTGCTGCAAAGACATAATTTATTCGCAGGTGACTGACTAAAGCGCTAACGGTCGCGGGTTCGATCCCCCGCTCACGGCAAACGTGTGTATTGGCCCTACAGATGTTTGTCGTGGTCTGGGTGTTTGTGTTAGTGTTGTGAGTGTTTCCGGACCCCCGACACAAGGTCATGAGATCTTAATGGGGGCCGTTGAGTGTGATTCGTTATTTGTTATTTATTTATTTATTTTATTTATTCCCTATCGTATTCCTTATTTATATTATGTAGTACTACGAATCTTTGATTAAAAATCAATATTTTCTAAATAAATTACATTAATCAATAAACAGCTCATTTACTCCTATTTAAAATAAATGCTTGTTTTATGAAATTGAGTAGACAATAAAAAAATTAAGTACTTCCAACATTTTAAAGTATTTATTACTTTTATATACTATACATTACACAATAATAAAATATGTTTTAATATCAGTGCTAAAATATCAACATTATTTGTTAAGCTATTTATGGCTAGGTATAATAAAAATATACACTTAAAATATCTCTTAAGGGCGCTTTAAAATTAATAATAAATTATATATATTTTTGCAATATGTGACCAATGGAAAATTTAACAGAAAGTCATTTTAATTACCGTTTTTGTTGCGATGAAAATAACACAAATAATAACTCGTTAATGGTGAGACAATTGACGTCATTCAGTCAACTGAGAAGAATTTTGCCGTCCATTTGTGGTCGCAAAAACTTATACTATTAACAAAGTATTACGAAGAAAATTAATGACTTGACAGACTAATTTTGTTATTAATAATGTTTTTTTATAAAGGAACGTCAACCGTAAAATTAGGCTTTTGGACATTAAAGATTTCTAGGAAATTGAAATAATCACATACCTACGTATACCACGTCGGTATACGCTAAAAATTTCTTCGAGTACAGACAAAAAAATATATGAAACGTGTTTATTGATAGAAAACGACATTCCTTATTTATATAAAAACTTTATATATATATATATATATATATATATATATATATATATATATATATATATATATATATATATATATATATAATAATAATAAATAGTATATACATATACAATAATAAATAGCGTATAATGATATCCTATGACTATTTCTCTTTTCTAACTAGCCTTGAACTCGACTTAAGCCCTGGTTAAGTACATAATATTGTTTTGCGTGCGCGTAAGAGATTTTATTAAATTACTGTTTTGTAATGGCATAACATAACACGTTGTTAATGTCATTAAATTCTTGTTTAATAACTAATAACTGTACGGGCTTCTAGTTGCGACTTATCATTCGTAATTTTGACTCCCATATTCGTCTAATCAAATAATTTTAAACACTAAATGATTCAAAATCAATATACACGTTTTTATAATATTTATAGACTATTGACTGTATAACTGTTAAGGTTGTTTAAAAAAAATATATATATTGTCCTCATATATGTGATATTTAAATCTCGTTGCTGAGAAACATAATTTTGAATAAATTGATAAGATGATCGTGATGTCGAAATACTTTTTCTTCGAGTTGCAAGGAATTTATAGAATTACGATTAAAACAACAGGCAGTTCGTAAAAAAAGTTTATATGCTGAGTTTTTTAACTGGGCGTGGTTGGCCAGATCAGAAAGTATAAGGAAAAGCGAAAAATATTTAAAGGACCTTAGGGGAAGGTTTTGATGAAAACTAAAACTGCATCATTAGTTTTTTGAAAAATTAATTTTCCTAGCCAGGAATGAATTAACTGATTATGAAAAAAAACACACCTATATTATTGTTCCTTCAATTATCATTATCACGTACTTATAAAGATCAAATAAAAGTAATAGTATAAACATAAGATTGTTAAAATTAAAGGAAAAGGTTTATTTTTTTTTTCAAAATGTTATTAATCTCATACAAAACCTTAAGAAATCAATTCTTTAAAGAAATGGTTAACACTCAAGAGTGAAAACTTGGTTCAGTAATCGAGTCGCTTCAAAATGCCAGTTACATACCGAGGTAACAGAGATGCTGTTTTTCTTAAGTTTAAAATCGGTCACATGGTTTCTTTCAACAAACTCTAGCTTTCATAGTTTTAGATTTCTCCCTACTGAGCCATTCAAATGAATCACCTGTATAAGTTAGAGACTTTTTCTTTAGTTTCTATTTGATGTACAAATAATTATGAACCTATGTATTTCATATTCGACAGCAAAATACTTTTAAGAGAAATAACATCGTTATTTTCAGTACGAATATAATCGATGTTGAATTAATAAATTATTCCGATTCATTGTTTAATTATAATAAAAATCTAAAGCTAATAAAAATATGTTATTATAACTCAGAACTGACTTTGACTCTTAACTTTAACTGTTAGAAATAAAATAATATTTTAAACACAACACACTCAACGGCCCCCATTAAGATCTCATGACCTTGTGTCGGGGGTCCGGAAACACTCACAACACTAACACAAACACCCAGACCACGACAAACATCTGTATGGCCAATACACACGTTCGCCGAGAGCGGGGATCAAACCCGCGACCGTTAGCGCTTTAGTCAGGTGCAGTGACCATTGCGCCAATGTGTCTGTCTAAAATAATTATTAGTCATGTTTTTATTTCAATAACTATTTATTGATTAAATTTAAAAATAATTACTTTACGTAATATTGTAAATATGATCTTATCAACTAGATGTATCTCCCGACTTCGTCCGCCTAAAATTTCAGTACTTGAAATGACATGTTAGCGCCTAACGAACAATATGTAAACCCTTATATATTAGTATAATAAATATTTTTTTAACGCCTCAATCATGTTAGGCGTGTAAATTTCACAAATTGTGTTTTTAAATACTTCTTTATATTGTGAAATATCAATATACCCACATGTACGTATGTATGTACATAAATGATCTACGTACTGCGTCTGCGTCATTGTATTTTCTTTGCACACAAGGAATCTCCCATATGTCTCTCTTAAATATTCTTAGGAACACTTTAGTTATAAAAATATATCAAAAATAAATACATGATATCCAAGGCTGTTAACTTTGATACAATTCATAATTAGTTCATTGTCAGTTGCATGAATAATAATTTTAATTTTATTCATATTTGGTTACATTAGTATTCATATTATAATTACGAGACTTACTAAACTACGTTTATAAAAAAGGTGGATATTTTACCCGATGACTAATGATGTAACAAGTAAATTACTTATACCAATTTTGAATAGATCAAAGGATTGCATTTTTTAACAGAATACTTATACACTATCCTCATATATAAACCAAGCATCAGACCGACGAATACATAGAAATAGCAGGCAAACGAGGAGGTGGTTCAGCTGATGTTAAGTAATCACTGCTGCCCATGAACATTTGCAGCATCAGATAAGTCACAATCACGTTGCCGCCCTACGAAGGAGTAAGGGATGGGAGGTTAGACTCTTGCTGCGAAGCCGTGAAATAAATTAATTGCTTTTATAAATAGATAATAACAATAATTAATGTCATTACCAACCGGTTGTGTAATTGACACAAATGTAATTTAAAACAATTAAAAGTTCTCATCTTAACAACACAATATAATCGTCTTGGGAATGTTTATAATCTTTAGTTATTATATTTACATCGTAATAATAAACTTACAAAAAAATCACCTCATAATTTACTCACACTCCACATAGTTTACCCACTGACCGATCTTTATTACCAGATAGTAAACAAGATCGAATAAGATTCACTGGAATCCCGAAATATTCAGAATTCAGATCATCCGGGTTCAGCGCACGGTGAAATATAGGATACGAGGCCGCATTCGAGTAAAGACTGCGACAATAATAATGGCAGACAGAGAACTTTGTTCGTTGCTGTTGACTTAAATTAAACTTTTATAAAACAAAATCGTTTTTCGGAGGCTTAAGAATAAGCCTAAAATAAGTAAACACGTGTACATAAGTACGCGGTACTTTTAGTCCCTAATTATATGATTCACTTCAAAACGATCTATTTCAGCGGACAAAAAATGCCCCGAAAATTGTTTCTCGCCCGCGCAAGCCTCAAGTGTGTTACCATTATTATATTTTTTATTTTAATTAATTTTGACAGCTCTCTCAAATCGATAAAGAAACCAGTATGATTTGTTACTGTTCATTGAATAGATGTTATGTTAGTATAGTCAAGTTCGTCCAAATCTCGGTTTAAAGAGCTTACTAAGTTTTACATTCGAATGTTATTTTGTTATTTTAGTTTTATATTACGCAAAAAACTGCATTTATTACTTGTGTTATTTAACCTAACGTGGTTTTTATATTATAATATCTTAACGGACCATAACTTTATAATTATTTACTAGTTTAAAGGACTTAATAAAAAATAGATAGTAATTAAGTATATAAAGACGCATTTATCTTTTCAAAGGATAATTTTGAGAAAAACTTTTTAATTGAATTCAAAGTAACTAGGTGCAAACGATGACTACCAAGTTTAGTCTAGGTCATCTCGTATCTCATTATTTATTTAAAGCATCACCTATATTATTTTCCTTATGGTTCTAAGTAAAGAAATAATATAAATTCTTTCTATAGCTATCGTATAATTACATTTAGTGAATGTTCAATGCATTCTTTTTTTTAATCATAAATATTATTACACGTGCAAAATACATTGTTTAGTAAGAAGCCTGTAATCAAATTTTTATAATTTTTGGACGATGTGTTTTGTTTTGTGTTGATGATGGAAACAGTCGATATATACAAGCAATCTAGGAAATTATGTGGAAAAGGACGCCCATTACACGTTGTCGGCAGTATTTACGCGAATTACGATATCGTCTTACGCAAAATAAGCAAATTCACTTACACAACGAAACTGGATTTTCCGTAGCAAGAAGTACCAGTCCACCGTATCTACGTGTTTATGATATTGTATGTTCTAATATGAAATGTATTCCCTATACTTAAGGTGTCTTTTCGTTACAGAATGCCGGCGCTCCGGCTCCTGGGGCGTAAATGGCTGGCCGCCTCCGATGATCTTGTGTTTCCGAGTATTTTCGAACTTCTTTTCCGTTTCGTTTGGTAAGTTATACTTAATTATTTGATACAAAAGTTTTGAACATATTTCAATATATTTTTATATATTTCAATATATCAATACTTCTAACTGACGAAGTAGTATAAAAATTAAAAAGCATTTAAATTTAATACATTTAATTTTATGTATTATTTAACATAATTGTCTGGCCTTTGGCTAAAATTTCAAAATATGGTTAGTCAGAATTATCAAAGCAATAATTAATTAACCTTGCTGGCGATATGAAGTAAGTACGTTGTAGCCTAGTTAGTATCCAAGGCTTCACCGAGTCATCCTACAGAAAGTGCTTGTGAAGACAGCAATTTAACGCTTTGAAATGTCACACAGTCTTACTAATTGTCGTGTGGAAATTCTACGGGTATTTATAACTGAAACTGTTTTGTTATATGTTTCTGTGACACGCCGTTTCTTTATGGTTGTTTTTCGTACATATTATAATTACTAAAGTTATGAATAAGAATCATATCTTAACAGCGTACCTACTGTTATAAGAAAATTTGAATTTCGACGATCATATTTTAAATTGCACTTTTGATGCGTATTTTCTAAAGTAAATTGTTTATTAAATTATACATTTTACCTTAATTTTAAATTAACTGTAATAAATGTCATCTGTTAATCTAAGATACACCTCATTATGTCTTAATTAATTATTGCTAAAGACCTTTAAAATAATGTCTTGATAACAGAGACGCTTTAAATATCAATGCGAACGTAAAAAACTACATTCCGAGCATAGAAGCTTAATCCAGATTAACTGTTTAACTATTTAAATGTGCTATTAAAAGCTTTGAATAAATTACGTTTGAATTTGTAGCAATTTAATGACTAGCTGGCACATTGATTTCTAAGTAGATTACGAGTTTAATTCCCGTTCTAAACATGTATTTATATCGGCCATATTATATAGGTATATGTTTAATACAAACGTTATCATGGGAAGCATTGTAGTGTAACAGTCTGTAAATTCTCCAATGCAAGGCGTCTTCTTTTATTAAGGAGAAGGCTCTCCCATTCGGATATATAAGATATATATGTAAGAATTTCTCATTCTCTCTAAGCATTTGAAATATAGCGCCGCTAGCCGGGGCTTGAATCCGCGGTCATCCGCTAAGATTGGTGTGTTGTAACCACTAGGCCATCTCAACTAAAAACATTGACGTAACCACATTTTAGGAGGCAAGATAAATATACCTACTTATTTAATATCACAATAAAAAGGAGATTCGAACAAGACTAATGTACTTAATAATTAATTAAGGAAAAAACCACTATTAAAAATTATTTGTTTATTATTGCTAATATAAAGTTTAAATGAATTGCCTTTTTTATTTTGAATTAATTTGTCCTTAAAGTTTGATTTCAGCGTTTTCATTACGATCTTTATCATAAATAAAAACGAAAATATCGTCAGCTACAGCGAAGATAATACGAAATTATATTTAAAACTATCTGTTTTGCAAAAAATGAAAAATACAAAGAAAATTGTTATGGAAACAAAATAAATTAAAATAGTTACTTGTTACACATAATAACACCATTTCCATAGATAATGAACTTTCTCCGCATATTCCTCTCCGAGATGCTCAGCTTCGCTCCGACCTTGTGCCCAGCCTGATTGCTTCATAATGGCTTTTAAATTGTCAAGAATCGTTCTGATTGCCATTATTTGCTAGCCACTTAACTGCCAGACCGGACATTTCATTAGTTTTGGACATGTCACGCTTATTATTCAATTCAGCAATCATTTGACATAATAAAACTTGATTGTACATTAAATGTTTTATGTTCATTTTTTATTAAATGTTAAAATTAAATTTAAAGTGCAGCCTATAAATAATAATGTGTTTTGCTCGCAATCATTATTTGTTATACTTTTTTTTTACTTTATTATTTTCATTAGATTCAATAGCAAGGTTAATTAGTGATTTAATTCTTTTATACTTTAAAATAATTCCAATCAACATAAATCTGAATCTCCAGTGTGGCTATTGTTATTTATATGTATGAAACACAAGAATGTGTTTGAATGTCACATACTAATGCGTTAATTTCACGAACTATCTAAATATGTACCTATTTGATTCATAAAAATATTTTGCGTTAGAGCTAGTTCGTTGCTAGGCAACGTCGTCCAAATGGCTGCTAAAACTTATTTAAAGTTATAAGATATCATTGATATATTAGCTCCGTGACAGTCACAATTACAACCTATTTATCGAAGATCGATTTTTAATAATAAAATGTAGCCATAATATCAACAAGTAACTTATATCGTTATTTAAAAAAGTATGAATCAATATAGATCTACGAGTATGGGCGACTCGATAGATATAAAATGTACCAGCACGAAGTCGAGTTGTTAGTAATGAAAATAGTATACTAATAAATACTTACATCAACAATTCAGTTTCAATTTAATGAAACAGGATCGACTTTGCTGTGCCCTCTGTTAATAAATAGTACTTAGAATTTCGTATAAGACACTCATTTCAAACATCAAAGCACCTTTTTTTGAACCTTTTATTTTTTTGATAAATAAATGAAATACTTATAAAAGCAAATACTCCAATTTTATATTTATATTTACCTGGGCATCAATCATATTTTTAAAAAGTAATTAGGTAAAAGCTACATTGAATTTTACTCAAAAGGATATCTCTACGTTTAAATTATTCGAGAAATATGTAACAAACGAGCATGCCGCCTTTTGTGAAAATATTCATAAAGGGACTAAGGGATTTATTACACTCGGTTAAACGAAATTTAAATAACATAATCTGGTAGAATTAACCCATAGTATTATTTAATTTATTTTTAAATTCTTTGTGTTAAATCTATATTTAAACAAAAATTTCAAACTGGAGGTTGGCTTGTTTAATCGCTCTTATCTCAAGAATTACCAGTCCGGACTGAAAAACAAATTTAGCGTTAAATGGCCTATCGTAAAGGAAAAAGCACAAATGTCAAGCGACAGGTTTGCAAATCAATATCTATGTGCATATAACGTGAAGTATATTATAGTGTAAAAGAAAATATATTTTAGGTTAGTCCTCATCGCCTTGGTCGTCGAAGTCCTATACCCCATAACATGGCAGTGCCAGAGCGATGGCTGGCAGGGCGGCGCCTTCGTTCGACTGTACTTGTGCGGCACGTTGGCGCTGCAGGCGTGCCTGATGCTGTTGCTCGCGGCCCTGGCGCAGCAGTCCGCCAGGGGCACCATTACCGAGACGGACGCAAGGAAACTTGTTTCGCCTTTATTGTTACTTAAGTAAGTATAGAGCAAGAATTTCTTTTGTAAGTTTTGCTTACAGACTTTAATAAGGCTTAATAGTTTTAACATTACTTTTACATCTGTAAGAATTAACCTTAACAATTGTCACCCGGTTACTGTTGTTTTATTTAATTTACGGGAGTAAAACTTACAAGTGTAATTCTCGCCTTATATAAAGTAATTTTAATATATTATGCATACACCGTCTATTATACCTGTTTTCCTTTATCGAAAGTCATAAAACTTTGTATTATATTTAAATTTAGAGGTTACTTTAATAGATACAAGATTTATATGTGACTTCACCTCCATAAACTTTGTTTTTATGGCTTTGGGAATGTTTTTTTTAGAAATAAATTAAAACTTATTGATGTTTTAGGAAAAACAAATTTAGAGAGATTTTAGAATTATATTTAAAATCCATTAAACATTGATGTCTATTTAATCAGTATATAACAAGATAATAATAGATAATAGTACATCTATGTATGAACAACCACAAACATATTATATTTTATTTCAGAGTATTTCTAGTGGTACCAGAAGTGGCACTGAATGTAATGGGGACCATGTGGATGTTCTGTGAAGTTATACAGTGTTCGGTAACAGATAAGTTTTCAAGTATTGTTATACAAAGTGAGTATTTTGTTATTACAAATAATAAAATTTCAGAACGAACAATTCAGTAAATTATAATTCTTCTGTTTTAGGTATAGTCCTATTTAATTGGGTCCAACTGGGTCTAACCGTATTTGGTTTATTCATGGTTTTCGACCCTCTGGGGTCAGTAAACTATGGGGACATGCAGGATACGCCCAACCAAGTGCGCCATCATAGGAAAGTGACCGGCCTTTGGTCGAGGCGGTTTAGGTGGGCGTTTTGTTGGCTTAAAAGAGATGAACATGGTAAAGAAGCATTTCAACAAGTTGCAGGTAATTTATGTTATGGTTTTGATTGAAATGTATTTAAATTTTAGTTGATGGTAAAAATACATACAAGCAATTGAGCTTTTTATGATAAGGAATCTCTATATAGAAAAATTGGAACCGTAAGATGCATTATTTTTAACTGTAAGTCGCTCAGTCAATCGATCCATGTTCCTATAACAACATAAATAATTTCAGTTTCAATTCAATTCAATTCTTTGATTAATGGCTTTTAGTTGTGCAAATTAGAATCATTTCAATTTAAAGATAAAATAAGTGATGAGATGTTTTGCATCAAACAAAAATAATGACAAGGTGTTTAAGATATTCTATGCAAATTTGAGAACACTTACAAATACGAAAGTCATATTTTTATTTCCACATGAGTCATAAATGAAAAGATCATCTTGAAATAAGTGCCAAACTAACGGCTTTACATATAGAACAGTTTATTACACCCTAAGCTTTATATTTGACATAAAATGGCACTTTAAAAGTAGTAAAACACATTTAGGCACCTAATGTTAAGGATACTGGTTTACGTCGTTACTTATTCCTGTATATAATATACGCCTTATTGATCTATATATAAACTTCTTTAAAAGAAAGTGTGTTTTACAAAACGCACACTTTGCGACTTTTTTTAATGTTCATAATTTTAATATTCTAAAATATCTATCATAATCTGCGTATAAAATGTATTAAATATTAAGTATTTTATTTAAAAATACTATACCGTTATTCGATTAAAACTTTTACAATTTTTAACATCAAATTATGGTGGCTGAGTTTAGTTATATGGTTTTAACCTCGTTTCAATTTTGCAGCACTTCTAAGTGCTTTGTTCAGGTCCACGGACCTGGTGCCTTCTGACGTTGTCGCCGGCTGCGTCCTACTCCGAGTGCGTCAGAAACGCGAAACAAGAGAGATGCGACGCATACAAATGCTCAACGACGAAGAACCGATTTACACCACTGACGTCAACAAAGTATTCTCCGAAACACCGCCCTGGATGAATTTAGATGATGCGTTGCACTACTTGAGGTTATCGATCGCGGCTTACGGGTGGCCGTACGTGTTATACCGTCATTGTCTCACCGGTTTCTGTAAACTGGCCCGGCATTTGACCTGTTGCTGTTGTCGGTAAGCATGTCTTATACAATAATGGTTATCATGGTTTCAATAACCGATAAGGTAATTCACCCTCTCTTGGGTTATATCTGCGGTTTCTTTTTCTAGAGGTAATGATATGACTTTGATATAACTTGTATATAGTTTATGACAAAACTCAAAGTTAATAGAAAACTCATAGTTGGTGAAATCGGTTCTTGAAAGTGACCGTATATGCATTTAATCTATTTCCTTGTGTAAATAAAAGTACATTTTTCGAATGAATTTTATTAAACCGTTACGTGATTTAAAAAATACTTAGAAACGTTAATTGTCTGAAACATTTCTTTTACTTGTGGTCATATTAAATATTAACGTTACTTTCTAGGCCAAAGAACTCCATAGTAACGGATGATAATTGCTGCCTCTGCCACTTCGCCGGAGTCAAATACATGTCCAAGCTCTCCGCGGATGATATCATCTTCGCTTCTTTCAACAATCGCGTCTTTGAAGTGAGTTGATTTCATTTGCGATGATTAAGCGTATCTTACTGATTACGATTCATGATTATTTGTTTAAAATATTTTGAAAATTAGTTTAGTATGTATAATTAAAACAATGATATGTAGGTTTTTAAATGACGTAATTATTCAATAAAGTATGTTAAATAGACGATGTTTATTGTTTTATGTGGTAGTCATATTTTAATAATTGTAATTTTAATGTGAATTCATTATTTGAATACATACTTAAGTTTAGTATTTACTTTTGATGAGAAAATAAGTAGATTAGCTTTTTCTAACATTTAGCTGGCGGTCGAGTTCACTTAGTATAGCACTTGTTCTATTAAACTCAAGTAAATTTGTTCGTCCCTTGTGCCACCAGCTCCTGGACCGTAACTCAATTTTAGTCCATTCAACGAACGTTTCGGCTACATAACGAAGTTTGGGACATAAGAATTGTCGTTTTATTTTTCCAGTTGCCTTTCTGTGTGATATCGGATCATGATAGAGAAAGTATAGTGGTAGCGGTCCGAGGGTCCATATCCTTAAGGGACATCTTTACGGACTTTACGGCCGGATCCGAAAAGTTTGAGGCTGATGGTAATTTATTATATTTTTATTTTATTTTACAAATTAGTTTAAATAGAAAAAAAACATAATTATTGTTATAATAAATAGTGTTTGATTTGATCGTTTTTTTACATTTATTGAGTGCTGTTTTACCAATAGGTGTACCAGAAGATACAGCAGCGCATAAGGGCATGTCTATGGGAGCCGCTAAAATGTTAAGACGTCTCTTACCTGTACTCGACCGAGCTTTCGCACAGTTTCCACACTATGACTTAGTTCTCACAGGTATTAATTTAAAATTTATTTTATTGTTTTCAAACATCTTAAATACTTACATTACCTTTCATCGATTTATCTATTGTGAATACAGAGAAACAAATCAACCTTTCCTTCTTTCGATTCTTTGAACTCTTAATATTTAAACAAATATAGTTTTTTTTTTATTAACGGTAAGTAATATAATGTTATTAATTCTTAATTTTCAGGTCACAGCCTTGGAGCTGGAGTAGCAGTATTAGTCGCATTAAAATTAAGGCCAAAATATCCACATCTCAAAGTTTTTGCGTTCTCGACCCCTGGTGTGTAACAGTTTTTAATCTAATTCTTTTAATGATGTAAAATAAAAAATACTTCTAGTACAAAATGAAAGTTGTAATATAATACTAAATCAAAAAAGTATATTTTGATTTATCATAAAAAATAATTGTTAAAAATTAATACATTATATTCAATTTTATTAAATTTTCAGCGGGATTAATAAGCCGGGAAGCTGCAAGGTTTACAGAAAGTTTCGTTATGACAATCGGAGTGGGAGACGACCTAGTGATGAGGCTTAGTGTTCACAGTATAGAAAATCTCAGAACCAAAGTCATACAGACAATACACGCTACTAAATTGCCAAAAGTAAATAACTCCATTTTTTACTTTATCTTAGCTTTAACCTTATATGTCAAATTCAAATGAAAATATCAAATAATATAATTAATTAAAATTGACTTATTTAAAAAGGTCATGGACTTATTAAAAATTTGTTACATTTTTTCTCACTAAAAGCGTTAATACGGATAATTTTAAGATTAAATTCTACACAGAATCGATATGAAATTTTCAACTTATAATTTGTTTTCATAATCCCTTTAGGGCTTTAGAACTCTGTGAAAATATCGGGAAGTTTGTGTATATGTTGTGTGTATTTTCCCCGACTTATGTTATTTATAATATGTTAAAAAACACGACAGATGCGATTTATAGTGAAAGCAAAACAATTCAGTACTCTATAGCTAGGCTCTTTCACGAAGAAAAACTAATCAAATAATAAACATAGACAATAGATACTCTCAGAAGTGACTGTAATGCTAATGGTCGCGGGTTCGATCCCCGTTCACTACAAACATCTGTATAGGCCATCCAGATAGTTTCATACGGATGGTTATTGTGGTCTGGGTGTTTGTGTGTTTATTGTGTTCTTAGACGTCTGTCGTAGGCGTCAGTGTGAAGCTTTTATTTATTTGTTTACTTTTGACCGACTTAAAAAATGTAGATTTTGTTCTGTTACTCATATGAATACGTTTTTTATGTTCGCGATTTTTTCAAAAACTACTGTTTCGGTTTGAATGTTTGCTAAATTTATTTAGATGCATATTTATAATATAGTGAATGCTATTTAAATGTATATATTTTTCAAGAAAGATAAGTAATAAGATATATAGTAGTAGTATTAAGATATATATTAGATAATGGATCTGATTTATATCTTAGAAATAAACAAAGGAAATCTTACTTGTCCATTTATATATACAACAACAGTTCTGTTTGAATTCGGTTATACATATCTACGAAGCCGAGATGGCCTAGTGGTTAGAACACGTCGATCTCAACTGATGATCGCGGGTTCAAACCCCGGCTAGCACCGCTGGTTTTTCAAGAGCTAAATTTCTGTTTAAATTCATCTCGAGCTCGGCGGTGAAGGAAAACATCGTGAGGAATTCTGTATGTGTCGAGAGAAATTCTGACAGATGTATATCCGCCAACCCGCAGTGGAGCAGCGTGGTGGATTAAGCTCTAAACCTTCTCCTTAATAGGAGAGGAGGCCTTTGCCCAGCAGTGGGACATTTACAGTTACTACTACTAGTACTATCTACGAACACAATAATATTATTTCAGTATCGCATAATGCTGAATGGCTTCGGGTACGCGCTGTTCGGCGTGCCGGCGCGAGACCTGGAGTCAACATGGCGTCGGCCCGAGGACCTGGAGGCGAACCACTCGGACGACTCCGACGCGCTGCTCGTGCAGAGCGTGTCCACCGTGAGTGCTGTCAGTACGATGTTACCAGGTTACCGTGTGCCGTGCCGTCTGCTTGGGACTCGCATTGTTGGATTCATTCACCCTCCGAGGAGTCGTCTCTCAACTTGGAGATTGCGTGTACATTTTTATAAAGCTTGGTTATCTGTTGTGTGTAATTTTGTTTAAATTAACCTCTCGAATGCCGTGACATGATGATGTTTCCCTGCACGCAGCAAAAAAATTGTTATACGCTGCAACATACCATTTAATCTATTAGAAAATATAAAAAAATATAGAAGAAATTACGAAAACTAATTTTTTAGATAGATCATTTTGTTTTTGTTTTTTTTTTTTTATTTTTTTTTTATATAAATATTACAATACAATTTAATATAAATAGAACAATACTTTCTTTTAATGATAATAGTTAATGGAAGAAAAAAATATGCGGTGTAAATAAGACGCGGATCCACGTTCGAGCACAGAAATGCGAGGATCCGCATTCGGACATTCCAGAGGTTGATGGAGTGAAGTAATTTAAAAAAAACGGTTACAACAGATAGCCTATACTCTAAAAGAAATGTACATTCGGTTTTTTTGCTTGGAATGTAGTCAACGATCTTGTTTTTCTATATTTTATCTAAAATAGAGTTTCATAAAATTGATTCACTTATAAATATCATTAGAGATCTGAAAAAAATTATCATGATTAAAGAATTGGTGTACGATAATCTGTGGATTTTCGACAATGTTAGAAAAAAAAATTATGAACCTTTATTTTGAGACATTAATATTTATTTTACATTCTATATTCACACCAAACAAGCATGCACATATCATTGGTTTACAGTTTTACACTTTCAAGGCAATTTTCATGGTATCACCCACCTCTTCATTACAGATTGTACAAATGAAAACAAATAAAATAAATATTTTTGATATGAAAGTTTAAAGTTCAATAAAAATGTGATAGTTTTTTATGTATAATCGATATACTAATTTTAAAACATTGTATTAATTTATTTAATTTTCAAAAGAAAACATGCATATTTTCGTACTTTATGTTCTTATTTGTTTACTTTTTGTACAATTGTAATGAAATGAAATATATTATAATACATGTAAGTATTTTTTACAGATAATATAATTGTATTTATTTCATTTTGTGTACACAATGTCGCTTTGTTAAACACTTGTTCTAAACAATTCAATAACTTCCATTATGAACAATTCAGAATTTGTATACATTTGATACATTACGTTAAACCTATAAACGTATGAAGTACAATGATTTAAACAAACATAAACACAAAATCAGTCTCAATAAATGTAATATATATTTAATAACTATAACATATTATGTATTTGTAATAGGCAACTACAATATATATATCTCTATATAATACAGTAATATATTACAAGTTCCAAGAATTGAACTACGTACAAGGACGCGGTTTCTAAGATACGAGCATTTTCGTACCGATTTGTACATCAGGACATCATCTAAAATGATACAATGTAACGTCCTGAAAATCTACAATGTGCATCGTAAGAAATAACGACGCGACTGTACATCGTGACTACGTCATGATACGATGATATAATTTTTAACGATGAACGTCGTAGATTTTTATTACGTGACGTCGTAATATTTCTTGACATCGTAGAATGCCAGGACGCGACATCGTAACGTGTATATGTGGCCGTATCGGTGGAATCGTACGCGTTCCAGCGAAAATATTTCGACAATTTTTGGAACAGTTTATGTCGTTGCTATTAAGATCGAAAATTGAGTAGAAATATCTGATATAGACATTTGAATCAAAAATAAAAAGTAAAGTAATAATTTTTAATCTGTCGGCCTCCGTAAAGGTAAGTAATTAGATTATTTTTGTTTACATTGAAAATGGCATTAGGAATAGAAATAATGTTAAATAAATAAATTTCCATATTGATAATAACAGCACGTAGCATTTTTGTGTTTTGTTGTTTGTGTGTGTTTTGTACTAATACTTTAAAGATAAATGATTGTATTTTTGTATGTACCTATGTTTTAAAAAAATAAACTCCTAAACTACTGGACCATTGCTGAAAAAATAATATACAGGGGTGTAGTAAACATCCTTGAAAATTAAACATAAGCTACTTAACTAAGTATTTATAAAAAAGGGAATGCGATATAAATGGGAAGAATATAACCGAATTCCACGCGGACGAAGACGCGAGCAGAATGCTAGTCATTATTAAAGAACCAAATATCTCTTTTTAATACTATCGTTCAATATTTTGTTTGTATATCTGTATAAATAGTAAAATTTTACGATATAATTTTTTTCATTTTGGGATAAAAAACGAAAGTCAAAATATAACTTAAGTTTTTTCTGCATACCTAAAACTCAACATAAATTACTAGCACCCAAAAAATAAGCAAACCTAAGACTTCCACGCCATGGCAACATTGAAATATTTTTTTTAATATTTTCAAGGAGGCAGCGCTAGTCTCGCGGAACGTGTTCGCGCGCCGGTTTTCCTCCGCGCGGCTGTTCACGCCCGGCAGAATCCTGCATATCGCGCGTCGAAAGCGCATGGGAATCGAAAAGTTTGTACATTTAAATATTATATATATATATATATATATATATATATATATGTGTGTAAGTTATGAACCGACTTCAAAAAGGAGATTCTATATTGGACCCATGGGTGTAAATTTGTATGGCCGCAGTTTATTGTAGTATTGATTCGATTTAGATGGGGTTTTCGATTTATTTTTAAAGATTATGATCTAAATGATGCATGCATGATCTATGAATGCAGCAACCATTCTGTTTGAAGTCGATTATATTTTTCTACGAAAACAATTATATTGAATATATTTTCATTTTTATTATCATTTGTCACATGTCTGAACATAGCAATGAAGCCGATGAAGAAGGGTAATTGATACATAATAAAATTTTCATTCATATAAAATGAACTCATTCGAAATAAAAAAAAATTAATTAAACTAGAATTTTTATACAATTTACCATTGAAATAAAAGAAAATTGAGTATAAGCAGCTTGTTATCGTTAAAGTTAATTAATGCAATTTCAACTAAGATACTTATTGATATTTATAGGAAAGTGCGCACGCAGGAACCGACTTATGAGATGAGGTGGGCGTGTGCTGAGGACTTCATGGAGCTGCAAGTAATGCCCAGGATGCTCTTAGACCACTTGCCGGAGAACGTGCACCGCACCATACAGACAGTTATTGAAGAAAAACATTCATATCGAGTCACTCAGGTAGTTTAGATTTGCTGCTTTATAGAAACACCTTGGGTATGTCTTTGTTAGACAAAAAGGTTAAGTTATAGAACGGCGGCATTATGTACTGTTAGGCAAGAATTATAGTTGTATGTTTTACTCTCGTAATTGGTATAAAAATAATTCTGGAACTTATCTAAAAAACTATAAATATAAAAGCGGTGAGTGTCAAAAATAAGGCACTGGCAATAAGCATATACAGCCCACTTTTGTAAATCTTTATAAAAAAATCTCAGAGAAAAACATAAGTTTTTGACTTATAAAAGTGTAATTCTCGCCTAAGGAACAAATACTTAATTTTATCGTGAAAACGACGGCAGATATTTAATAAATTAAAAATGTATTAATAATACTATACCAGTTACAGAATACAAACATCAAATTAGCATATCAAAGTTTCTAAGTTAATATCTAGAGATTGAACAATTGGATACAATTTCGAGTCTCTTTACAGAATCATTTATAAAATTCATTTCTCGATTAATTAATATTTTCTGAGTAGGAATTTCGTCGATTGGTAAACTCTGGTAAGAAAAGAGACAATATAGATAATAATGGTTACATAGATTACTAGACTAATTGAAAGAAATGTTCGAAAAAAAATGCGAAACTGAATATAGTTCAAAACGAATGACGTAAACGCCTACGCAATGTGTATGAAAAGACTATGCAGCAGATTAACACCATAAGATGCAAACAACGCGAAGGATGCAACGAAAAATTGCATAATATTTTCTTAGTTTGCTATACTTCAACTGCCGCACAAGCTTGCCATTGAATCCTCAAATTTCGATTTGTATAAATATCTCATAGCTTAATTAACTATAATTATATTTTGGTATCATATTGTTGTGTGCTTATCGTCTATCGTCTTAAAATGAGGAAGCCAGCTTATTATCTTCATTCATTAATTCCTGATTTTAATATAAAAATATGTGTATGACAACTTTAAAATTAAATAATACACTTATATAAAAATACTAAATGTATGGTAATTGGACGTTTTCAAACTTTTTTGAGAAGTGCACATAGTATATACACTATATAGAAATATGAATCCAAATTATAAGTCTTAAATTACTAAAGATAATTAAGTATTACAAGATTTTGAAACTCATTACTAAATAGAAAATAAAAAGTTTAATATACGTATACATATATGTATTTTAAATTTTAACATTTGTAAATATATTCTTAAGTAAATATTGAACTTGTAAATAGTTGTAAGTTATAAAACTGAGAACGGCATTAGTAGGAGTAATGTGAGAAGACTGTGATGACGTTAGTTTCAAAATATAAAATATAGATGAATATATCTTTTGGAGTATAAAGAAAATATTGATTCAACAGGCTTATGAATTTGCATGTAATGTAGGTGTGCTTTATAGATGTAAGGGTACGTTCAGACGTTAAAAACGTTCTGATATCTTTAAGTGTTTATTCTTCAAGGTTATTCATTTCATTAAAACTCGATTGTTGGTTGCTTTAAATGGAGTTGAAAACTCATAGTTGATTTGCTCAATCGAAAAGCAATTTGTTTTCAAAATTATGTTTAAACTGCGTATTATTGCTGTGTATGTAATATTAAGACTCGCGAAGCTACCATACCACTTAGTACAATAACTAGATAAAGTAGGATACTGCGTTACCGGTGTCAATTATGTAGAAAATACAAAATAGTTTTATTTCACTCTCTGTAAATATGTGACGACAAAGAATTTTAAGATATTTCTTGCATGTTGTTCTCATTATAGTTACTAAATTGTACTTTATACTAGTTTATAAAAATTATATCTATTAGACAATTTCTCTAATATATAAGTATAAAAAATATTTTTATTCTAATTTTGAAAACATCTGATGTAAATATATGCCACCTTTTAAAAGCTTGCCAACATAAAATCTATATCCACTGCACCAATTATTACCTACTTAATGTATAAAACTCGGGAACAAATGAAGCGAACTTGATAAAATAATTTAATAATATATAATATCTTTCTTGACTCTAGCGCCGACGTCTGCGTGCGTTACAGCATTTACCTCTTATATAAGTAGAGTAGACGATATACATTCCAATTTCCGCAAAGGTAACACTCAGTCCTATTTTCACTGACCGGCTTCACGCATCGACGTACTTGTACGAATCAATTTTGCGCATAAAAGTTGGTGCAAATACAAAAAACATCGCACGCTGGTTTCACGGTATATAAATATCTTTATTTCGTTCTATAAATATGACATAGCAGTAAAATCGCTCATATTAATAAAACTTTAATTCCAAAGTTTAACTATTAAAAGGATTTAATCTTACGTATTAACGATTTACTATTTCTTACGCAATTTTGGATTTTTACTTTTTTACCGACCACGCGCAATATAGTTTCATACAAGTAAATACTTCAGCGTTTAGTCGGACTCTTTATGTTGTTTGTTACTTTGAGATGCTTGGACAAGTTTGTGTGGTGCCTTAATGGTTTCAGATTTTTAATAAATGTTACTTAGTTTTCTTAATTTAATAAAATCTACTCGTATGGCAGTTGTTCACTTAGAAATTTATTATTTGTATTATTTTACAAAAATAAAATACTCAAACTAATTGAATGTGTCAATATTTTATTTTATTAAAAGCTGTTTTCTTTGAAATGTTTGTGAATAAGATTTTTATTTTTTACTTATTTTTTTATACAAATATTTATAACGCAGTTTGAATACTGAAATGTAAATCTTTTAATTATCTTTTTTTACTTTAACATTGACAACAACATCAACATCGGGCTGTTGTGAATCTCATTATTTTTTAATTGTTAACTAGAAATTCAAAATTTTATGTAACTAGTGAAACATTTCTTATTATAATATTGTTATGACATTATGTTACTTAACTGTGTTTGTTCGAGTATTAGAAGGACTGAGGTTCTTTTCACTTGTACCCTAAATTAGGGCTTTATATTCTGTCTCTTTATGTACTAGATGTAGCCAATATTTTGTGTTGGGTTTATGTTATTTATAATAAAATCTATTTTAAGTATCTGCATTTTTATTAAAAAAATCATTAATAGAAAATAAAGATTTCGAAAATTAAAGTATGAATTTTCAAAGTACATTTGTAATCTAATTTTTAATATATCGATAAAACCACACAGAAACATTAAAAAATCTAACACTATGCTTTAAAAATTATCTCAAATAAATTGGAAAAATAAAGTGAATTCTCAGATAACTTAATATTTCCTTGTTGTCTTTTAGCGTTATTAATTTATTTTGCATAATAAAAAATAATGAAATACTTAATTGGGAGTAACAAAGGTTTATTTTCAAACTAGAAAGCTATAAAAATAAAGTTTCTCAGTCAATTTAGAATATCACAGCAATATACTAAACAATTATTAAAATTATATAATTTTTAACATAAACACCATCACTAAATCTATAAACAGGTATAAGACTATCATAATATCAATGATTAACAGGGTAGAGAATATTTCATTTAGGAATATAAACTAGATATGCGAAAATAACATTGAGATCTTAAAACATTAACGAATTTTATGTCTGTATCATCTCACAAGCGTGCGAAGTTCTACAATAGCCGCTTGCGACGTAGGAGTCTTCTTCTTTTCTGATTTATATCTGAAAACCAAGATTTTATATCATCATGTCTTCACGGTTTCAAATACACGTTTTTGTAAGAATTTTTCTCGTCAGTTTAAAAAAACCATAGACTATTTGAATTAATAGATCGCGTTGGTATATAAATGGTATTTGAAAAAATCTAAGTGACATTCATTTTCAATTAATTTCCGAAAGTCATAAACAAACGAAGCAAATTCCCAAAATGTTAACAATGAATTTTACCATATTACTATTCGAAATATATCACAAAAGAAAATATATATTATATTTTGTCTATAAAGTGTCGTTGATTAGTTTACTAATATTATCAGTATATCTCCCTCTCTTTCTATACTAGATTACTCTGTCCCGCTTGTACGTATTAAAGAAGTAATAATCTAAAATTCGGGTTGATATTATTAATATATAATAATAATCAGTTAGTATATTATAATCAGGTTCAGGGTATAAATCCAACCACAAAAATTATTTGATATACATACCTATTAAGGAAATCGTGCGCAATATCCGGGCGGTATATAGCCATATCTCGGATATAGACTTGATCGTTAGTGAGAACACGCCGGTAAGCCAACTCCCGCCATATTGAACCTCCGCCGCTCGATAAAAGAACCAAACCTTCCATGAAACTAAAAGAAATTTTAACAGTTTATTAGGTAGGACCTATTTATATTAAATAGGTACATATAAAAAACATAACTTAAAATATAAAGAAAAATAATTAAACTACCTCAAATATTCACTGACAAGGTTGTATGTCTGTTCTGTGCTTCTGTTCAGAATGAGTCTCGTCGGCGAAGCATTGAGCAACGATATTTGTAACGCGATCTGTTGCGCGAGAGTCGCCATTTCACCCGCAAATCCAGTACATCCTCCCTGGAGATACAACTCACAGGCATCGGTGCAGTGGTTCAACGCAGTATCGAGCAAAGATCTCGTCGGAACGTTATCGTGAATGAGATGCCAAACGGGTTGTGGAGTTTTCTTCGAAGTTTTCGTCGCATCAGATGCCATTTTCTCTAAGTCTTGTATGAGGTCTAAGGCCTGCTTTTTCTTAACATTTGCAGCTTCAGCGTACATGTTAAAATGCAGAGCGACCATTATGTATGTGTCTGTGTCACCAGGGCAGTGAGTCTTCAAGAAGTCGAGTAAGCCGTGTTTAAATTCAGCGATTTTGTCTTGTTGTTGACCTAACATGTAGTCGAACTGACCGAGAAGGAATTCAAATTGATGATTGTCTCGTAAGGCCTAGAACAAATAGAAATGAATATGAATTAATAAGAAAACTCAAATACAGTAAAATTGTATTTGACTTTTCCAATAAATTGCATACACAAAAAAAAGAGATCTCAAGTCAAACGTAGCACAAACGTCTCATTTGTTTTATTAGAAGCAATTATGGTTCATATA
The DNA here is from genome assembly GCA_037950945.1 of Hypolimnas misippus. NCBI lineage: Eukaryota > Metazoa > Arthropoda > Insecta > Lepidoptera > Nymphalidae > Hypolimnas > Hypolimnas misippus. The sequence goes on from JBBEEQ010000024.1 coordinate 9,439,405, forward strand.
TTTTTTAATTTTCAACAGCTATTAAAACAAGTAATCATTCTATCGTTTCAAAATGTTTGCGCACTCCAGCAGCCAGCAGGCGCGCCTCCGAAGCCTGAACCGAGTAGACGGGACACACGTACCTGCAGTATATAAGCGCACTCGGTGTATCGCGCCAGGCCGGTGAGCAGGCGCACCATGAGGCGCCACGAGCGCGCGGCCAGCAGGCGCGCCTCCGAAGCCTGAGCCGAGCAGATGGGACACACGTACCTGCAGTATATAAGCGCACTCGGTGTAGCGCGCCAGGCCGGTGAGCAGGCGCACCATGAGGCGCCACGAGCGCGCGGCCAGCAGGCGCGCCTCCGAAGCCTGAGCCGAGCAGATGGGACACACGTACCTGCAGTATATAAGCGCACTCGGTGTAGCGCGCCAGGCCGGTGAGCAGGCGCACCATGAGGCGCCACGAGCGCGCGGCCAGCAGGCGCGCCTCCGAAGCCTGAGCCGAGCAGATGGGACACACGTACCTGCAGTATATAAGCGCACTCGGTGTAGCGCGCCAGGCCGGTGAGCAGGCGCACCATGAGGCGCCACGAGCGCGCGGCCAGCAGGCGCGCCTCCGAAGCCTGAGCCGAGCAGATGGGACACACGTACCTGCAGTATATAAGCGCACTCGGTGTAGCGCGCCAGGCCGGTGAGCAGGCGCACCATGAGGCGCCACGAGCGCGCGGCCAGTAGGCGCGCTGCCAGCGCCTGAGCCGAGCGCAGCGCCACGCCCACGCCCTCCGTGTCGCACGCACACGAGAAGCACTCGTGCGCGACTACCAGCAACTCGATAGATATTATGTTCACCTAAGTGAAATGGGTATAGTAAATGACCGTAATTATATAACGTACGTAAAGTATAGCCATGTTATAAACAGCGCAGTTGACATATCGAAACCATACCTGCTTTGTCGATAATTTAGCGCCCTTAGTTATCTTTCGGATATTCGATTTGACTTCGTATCTAATATGGACATTGCTTCTCGAAATAACGTCAAATAGATTTCTTCGAGTATCACGGGATAATTTTCCTGCAGTGTACACGGTAGAAACAGAATATACCGATTCAGTTTCGGCTGACATTAGTGTACCTTCTTCAGTTAAAATAGATTCCACCTCATCTCCTTCTACGTTTTGATATTCCTCGTCTATTAATGTTTCAACATCGAGGCAGCTATCGTCTAACATATTTTCGGGAATTTTCGAGGTATTTGTCGCATTGTAAATCTTTTGAAAAGCCATTAAGTGATCGAGGATAAGTCTACCAATATGACTGCAGGAATCTGGACGCATGTTTAGGAACATCTCAATATCTGAATCAAGGACATAACCCCACAGAGTATATTGAAAATGTTCTTTTTGCCTAAATGTTGAAGTTTTAACTAGATGTGGTGATATAATTGCTGCAACCATTTCTCGGCATAAATATTCTGCAATCTATAAAGAAAGGTCCGTTACGATTAAAAGTATCAAAAATTTTTACTATTTCACATAATTAAATTAAGCTAACAGGCATACCTGTTTGGATGGTATATTAAAGGTGCGGAAGACGAGATTGGCCAGGGACATGCGTGCTCTGCCGCTAACTAAGTTAATGAAATCCAAAGGTCGACTTTGGTATTTTAGCACCGAAATATAGTCCCAACCGATTTGTAGTGCGATTCGAAAGTAATTGGCTACCTGTAATTAATTAAAGATAGAAATTATATTAAATACAAATTTATGAATACCTCAGACGAAAAATAAAATCTAAAAACAAAATTTCTATTCAAAAAGTTTTAATAAAAATTTTAAAAAATTTTAACAATTTACCTGTTTAGCTACCGACAGACCGCTTTTAACAGCAAGTGCTTCTAAAGCTGATAATCGATCGGCTTCTTCCCGCGCAGCCAAGTGAGGAATACTTTCTCCATCTTGGCGTTCCTGTATCACTACTAACTCTTCGAAACTAGTTTCTGAGGCTTCTGAAACTTACATTACAGATATTGTTATAAATTGACTTCGTATGTGGCATATTTAAATACATATTTTTAATTGTATTATTACACATACCAGTCAATTTATTCTGCAGCGTCGGTGACGATATCACCAAACGCAATTCCTGTGGTAATTCATAAGGCGAACATGAACCCTCGGCTAGTCGCAAACATGTCCGCATTATCTGGACGGGGCACGCTGGAGTCCTATACATGTATTCACTCGAAGTTTTAAAGAGAACAGATAAACGAAATGCCTCTACCAAAAGTTTTAACTCTAAAAGTTTATTGACAGCTTTTTGCCAGCGATCAATGTCGTCGGTCTCTTCCAATATTTCAACTTTTTCGATATTCATGACATCAGATTCAACTTCGATCTCGTGTAATGTCAATGAGAAAGGCTTCTCTTCAAACATCATATCCATCTTTTGAGAAGCTGTCGGTTCTTTCTGATTATTAATGACATATTTCAATGTACCCTGATAATCGTTAAGTATTATGGTGGTTTTAGGATCGGTTAGTAGGTATGCCGACCACATTTCGTGTTCGATTTGTTCTCGCTTTTCTCCGTACGCATGGTTTTCTTCAAACCAGCTCATAATAACTCTATAAGCATAAAACTTTTGATCGCGTTCTGTAATGTGACGAGGAATACCAGAAAGGAATTCAATGGCCTTATCTAATGTGACACCCGCACTCTTAAAAGCTTCACTGCATTGCGCTACAAAGTATGTTATATTTTTATCTTCTACAGTAGCGTCATCATTAAAAATGAGACTACTGCATTTCTTTTCCCATTCTGCTTTTAAAATATCATCTACTGGCAAACCAGCTAGTTTTGCTATTTTTAATGCCACGTCATAATTTTTGTTTCGAGTGTAAATAATAACGCACTCGAGGATATAATCGTTTGAATCCTCAGCCAGCATTTTAGATATGTTCATCACAGTCGACGTTGACATTGATATTTCAAATATTTCATATAATGTAACGAAATTTGGTGTTGGAACTGTAGAAAAGACGATTATTAATGAATACTTACAATTATACATACAAAAACATGATGTTTAAGTTTCAACTTACCCATAAAATCTTGTGCGAAACGCGTTTCAGCTAAACATTTTAAGAATTCTTTTTGATGAAATGCCATGTCGAAATTATGAGTTAAGGCTATTTTAACTAGAGACACGGCTAATCTCTGCAAAGACTCTTTGGACATTTCGTAAGATAAGCCATTCGCGTCTATGCTATATCTTCGTTGACAATGCAGAAGAAAACTAGACAAATACCTCCTGGTTTCAGAGTCGAAAATAAAAAGTCGCACACTTCGGTATAAAAATGATGTAATAAACTGTAGCGGGCTTTCCTAAAAAGTGTTTTATTAAATTAATTTAAGATTTAGTAATGTAAAATTTATAACAATTTTAATTTAAAATTATTTTTAAGATCATAAACAAACTTAAAATTTACCGGCATAAATATGAGAATTGACTCATAAAGAGTTGTGATATAGCCTTCTGTGAGGCAGATTTCAGCAACTTTTTGAAATAGCTGTGCCGGGACATTTTGAGCTATTTCGGCTTGTAACGCTTCCCGACTTCGTGCGTTTGGTTCGAGAGAGGACAGAATCCAATGTGCCCAAAGAACGTCTACAGCATTTGGCTATAAAGAATAAAACCATAAATAATCTAATTTTGTTTTATTAAAGTTCCTTTCAACGTAATCAGACATTACAGGCTACCCTCCAAAAACGTATGATAATTTATGTTTTAAATATCGTAGTCAATAGAAATAGCAAATGACCAGAATGTGTTTTCCAAATAATTACTTAATTGAAATTACTTCATAGCAGCTGGCGAGGAGTACCAGTAACGGCTCACGGTACACGTCGGCCGCTCGTAACAATGCAGCGGGCGGGTCCTCCGGGCCGTGGCAAGCCGCCGCAACTTCCCACAGCTCCCGACCCATATACGTACTGGATGGAAAATCAAATGATACGCTTTGGGTTGGACTCTGAAATATAAATAATCTTGCTACAAATCTATCCAGTGTAAAGTTCTTTTAACTTTTACTATTTTCTATAAAATATGTTTTTAAATAACAAAAAAGTAACTTTTAAAATTATGAAGATAAATCTGTGAAACAACATGTCCACTTACTATGTCAATTGAGTTAAGTCTCATAATTCTTCTTTGCCCATTACTGGAGTTTGATTTCTGTTCTTTATCATCTTCTGCAGTGCGATGCATCATGATGTATTTTAAATGTTCTGAATATGATTTCTTCTCAAACTCTTGAGATAATTGCAACATTTGTGAGAGTGGATATCTAAATACATCTCCAAAAAGAAGGAAATTGAACCACGAGTTATTTTTGACGAATTCTTTTAGCTGAACTTCTGGCAGAGGTAAATTATGTAGTATTGCAAACTTGACCATTGTTTGAGATTCATATAAAACTACAGACATATCAAATTTTCCTTCTGTCTCTTGTATTTCTTTCAATCTATACAATGTAATCTCTTCTAAATAACGAAGAATAGTTACTGCTGTATCATCGTTGTTTTGAATAAGTTTGGCCATATACTCGTTAATAACTTTATTAGCTTCGTTTTCAGGTAGCCCTTTTTGTGTAATCAAATGATGTTTTATCATTTTAGTAGCAGATATATGAACTCGGCATCTTGTAGGGTTACAGCCGATCATCGCGACGAATGATATCGCACAAGCCGTCATAGCAGGATCAAACCAATTCTGTAAAGCCAAAGCATGCGCTTCACAGCATGCACTCTTAATACTCTTTTCTTGTAATCGGTTATACGACTGATATTGTTGTGAAACGAAAGCTTGGCTTGCATTGCAAGGACGATATTGTTTCAAATAATATACATGGTTTAATTTTGCGTCATATCCATATCTTTTCATTAGTTTCTCGTTGGCAAAGTCCGGCATGTCTATAGATTTTTGAGATAACGTCTTAAGACCGCGGACATCGACCTCGTTAGATAAAAGGCTCCCTAAACTTCTTCGATCAGTTTTATCGGGCATCACATAACCAGTGCTCATATTTATAATTTGAAACTCAAATATTTTCGACACATCTAAGCCTCGATAGCCCGAAAGCAATTGATAGACGTTTACGTCTTTACACTCGTACAAACTATTATCACTCGCATGTTTCTTATAAACATTGTGCAAATGGGGTAGTTTATGTTTGTAGCCTTTATTTGGTAATTTAAAATCTTTGAATTGTAAAAACTGTTCTTTTGTAAATATGTCAAATAAATTTGCATTATCTTCCAATAAAATCATGCCTAGCACCAAGTGAGGATTAGAAGAAATATAATTATCAATATCATCTTTGGCTATTTGTTGACAAGTTTTATACACTGGCACAACATGACTCTGTCTGTCTGAAGTTTGCTCAATGCTTTTAAACAACAACCACAGCTCAATACAATCTCTAGCCTCTTGTTCAACATCTGATAATTCAATGTCTAATATATGACCTTCAATGCAAATTGTCAGAACTTTGTATAATTTATTTTTCACATAATATTTCGCCAACTCTAAGTAAAATTCTTGTATACCCATTGTGGCACAGGATTCAGAAAATATATCGTCAATTAATTTTAGATTTTGTGTCCTTGATAATCTAGCTATGATTTGATATAAATCCTTGCGCTCATTTTCTACAATAATTCCATATGAAGACAGTGTATCATAAATACACATCTTTGTATACTCAAAGCAATCACTGGTAGCTATCTTTTTGATCATTTCGTCAGAAATGGGCCACTTTCGAAATATTTCGTCCAAAGTGTCAAGAACTTCACTTTGAAAGCCTCTAGTATCAACATTTAAGAGTTTTTGTACAAAGTTATCATTATTAAAGAAATTGTATCTTGCATTCATATCACGCACTACTTCTGACATCTGTACATTTATCCAACGAACAAGAATCATAGATTTATTATGTTCCACTAAATAATTCCACATTTGAGCTGGAGTTGAGAAATCAAGTAAAGAAAATTCTAAAAAAAAATTAATAATATTTAATTAATCTAAAATAAAAATATATTTACAATAAATTCAATAACCAAAATTCAGAATTAACAGAAATGCCTTTTTTTTTGACCCAACAACAACAAAATTTGTGGATTTTAACATAGTATTGTTCAACAGCCAGTGCTTATTAGTGTAAGCTTTAAAACATAATATTACAGAGTACTGGAGAGTAATAGTTTATGCATTTAAATGTAATGCATGTATGTAATTGTCATATACTTTTTTAATTTTAAGTAATTATTTTCGCAAGTTAGATAAGACTATATACAGCACATTAAAAGTTAATAAGCAAGGCAAAATACACTTATTAGCTACAATTAAAGGTGCGATGTGCATTTGTTTAGACATTTTATTTAATAAATTACATGTTTGATACATAATTAACAAGCCTGAAGGTCAACATTTATGTTTTTTACCTTTTCTAATTTACTGGCAGCTAGGTCATATTGTTTTAAAAAAAAATTGTTTTCTTACTACCTTTTATTATTCTTACTTTTCTATTACTTACCAAATGTATCAAAGAACAGAGCAGTTGCAATTTTACATTTCCATTCTGAAGAATACTTCTCTATCTTCTCAATTGTTAGAGCTTTGATTTCAGTTTCATTAACAAATACCCTATCTGTTGCAATACCAAAAACTTTGTTCTGCTTAAATGTACCGTCCACTTCAAATGATTTTTCTAAGTATCGAAGCAGATTCCAGTGTCTCTTAAAATCCTCCCATCGATTAAGATTTGCAGTTTTCATGTCTTTAGAAAGTTTTTGTAGATGTTCCACTATGAAGTCTCTGTAGTCAATTTCAGCTGATGTCTCAGCGAGAGCCATTAAATGCTCTTCTGGGTTTATGTTGCATTTATTCAAAATATGCAAAACTTTGAATATTTGCTTCCTCATTAGCAGTTGAACTGTCCATGCTTTAACCTTTAATTTGAATATAACTTGAGAAATTATTTAATTTAGATCAGGTAGAATAAAATGTTAAGTACTAAAACTGTTTGAGTAGTTAAGAGTAACTATAATAATTAATGATTTATAGAACTATATAACATTGCAATGATAAACTTTTACCTCTGTCAGAAACCAATCCCTTGCTGTTGATTCATTCCAAGAGTTTTTGATCTTAAGATATTTAATAGCAAGATTGATATGAGTCCCTTTAGCTGCTGCTTCGCGAACCATGTCTCTGGGTGACTTCTCCTCCCAGCAGTTCCAAACAATCTTCTCATTTTGACTTAAGCCTTCCATATTTTACAATAAAATCTTTTATATAGGTAATATTTAGTTCATTTTGCAAACTTTCACTTACGACACGATGACGGTAGCATTTCTATTACACTTTACTGGACTATATGAAACAATATTTAATTGTATCTGATAACAATTCTATTTGTCAATTTATTATATTATGTACATAATTATGTTTATTTTGATGGTTGATGTTAAATCCTAGTTTTAGGTTTTAATGAAGGTAGCTTACTATACTAGGTAGGTCTATTGGAATGAATAGTGACTGGTTTTACCAATTTTTATATTAGAAGGGATTAAATTTACTACTACTACTAATATTTTATTTTTGTAAACATAGAACATAAACTAATTGAGTAAATGATCAAGTCGAAATTGACAATGACATATATTTTTTTTATTTAACTTGTTTTACGGCCCTGGGTTCAAGCCCTTTTGAGCCTAATGACATATTGATTCAGGAGTTGCCATAATCATTAACAGGTGGTACTAAACTGTTTATATTCTCGTTATCGATAGAGACTAGATAAATTCAGTTAGGATCTTAGATCATTAAGCATTACAAAATAGAGAAACCTGTACATTTTTAATAAATTTTTATTACTATTTCACATGACAAAAATTAAAATATAAAAAACTGTACAAGTCATGGCCACATAGAATGGTGTTATGATGGCAAGAAAGTTTTTTCTCTTAGACAAAATATTTAACACTCGTGTTACCGGTACGCTAATTGGCAGTACAGACGCTGGAGTTGCAAAAGAACCCGACATGATATTACCAAAATCGCTATGGCTGATTCTTATTTTTTAGATTCCATTTTTGGCTAATACGTTATTTTTGTTAGATCCTCTGTTGAAAGTAGAACACGTGGTAAGGATCTAAAAAAATGAAACAAAGGCAAATTAACACATACAAAGACTTTAGTGTTTTTACAAGCGATTTAGAAACTAAAATAGAACGGATCTTTAAATTGCATCAATTACAAGAATCGGAATTATTTTCTATACTAATAAAAAAATATTGTTTATTAAAAACTCATTTTTACTCTTATAAAAAATATAAATTATATTTTCATCGATACCTATTTGAATTCAACATTATGACAGCACTATTCAAAACAAAAGAATACTGTTGACACATTTGTAAAAAATCAACATTTAAATGTTTTTTTACTTTGTTTATTAAATAATAATGTCTAAAATTGCAAGCAATCTATTTGTCATGTTCGAGAACATTATTTACGATAATATTATATGGTGATTTTAATAGAAATAGTGAATTAATTATGTCAAAAATAATTACATATGAAATGTAAGATCTTTTTTTTGAAGATTAGATGTGTTCGATCTCTTTTCGCAATAGCTAACTACACAGATTGGATTTTTTTACGGAGCTCCGTACATAATAAAAACGATTTTGATATTGTTGAAAATCGATTCCTGAGTAGTTTTTATAAACGCGTTAGATCATTTCATTATAAGATTTTTGGAGGGGAAATGCCTTGTAAGGCGCGTCCCAATGCTTAATGGTCTAAGGTTAGGATATGTGAAATCGATAATATAGGTATAAATCGATGATATAGATAATTATTTTTTACATTTGATATCGTCCTCTAAATAGTAAATTAAAGAGCAATATACCTTGAATTATACCCACACTTATAGGTTGCTAAGCAACATTATTGTGTAGATAGGTAAACAAAACATTTGTTTGACCTTTTTCAAATAGCTTTTTTATCACGTAAGCACCAACATTTAATTATAAACAACAAATTGAAAGCGATGGCCGAGGAATTACAAAAAGCCCACTTACATTACGATGAAATTAATAAAATCCGAGTTATTGATAATACAGTACTTAAAGAAACTGAAGATTTAAAGAATACGTGCAAGGATTATGAGACAAGTAATATTTTTTGTGTATTATTCAAATTACAGACCGTCGTGTAAATATTTAATGGTAAAACCCATAAATAAGTTACACAGATTTGTAACAAAATTATTTCAATATCCGTTTACAGAAGTACAAGACTTTGAGAAAATAATTACTTCCTTACTGAATATGTTAAAGGAACTCGGCGATAATGTTGAGAGACAAAAAATGGCTGCTATTGGAGCTACAAATCTTCTCAAATCTATCGCAAAAGATAGAGAAAGTGAACAAGCAAAGCTACAAGTAAGACGAAAAAATGGTTTTTAAATATTTTCGTTTAACCTTTATTGCCAGGGTCTATCAGATTACTGATTTTTACATAACAAGACTTTAAAAAAAGGAAATAACTTAAAAAATAAAAAAAAGCAAAATACGTTATTTAATTAACTTGAATTATAAATTTATTCCAGTTATTTTTATTTTAAAACCAAACTATTAAACTGATTTTGATAAAAATCAAAAATATATACTTTAAAAAAAAGGATTAACAAAATCTGTCCAGCCATTTTCGAGTAATCGGTGAACTTACATAAAAAGTCCCCTGCGAATTGAGAACCTCCTCCTTTTTGAAAGTCAGCTAAAAAGCCTATTTTTATAAAAAAAAAATCATCTAACATCTACGGTCTCTGTGAACAAACCAGTAAATTAAATTTCAAAATATTTTTACGAATACAAAGATTTGCCGTCTACGAATAATCGAACTTGCAGCCGTCGGCGTTAAACGGATAACATAACGGACCACACCGTAACCCGTATTTGAAAAATCCATATTTTTCACGTGAAATTCTAATCAAGCAATACTTATTGCATTTCATTTTTGTTTCCAGTCAGAAATAAGCGATAAATCTATAATTTTGGAAAAACTTGACAGTGAATATGATGCTCTTCAAATTTTAGAAGCAACTCAAACGGAAACGATCGAATATCTGACACAGTTAAGATAGCTTAATTTTTTTTGTTCCTAATAAAAACTACATAATAACAACCGTTAAAATAATTATAATTATCAATTTAAATCTATATTTATTAGCTTTTAAATACCTCACTACGCTTATTTTAAATGTGTTTTTTATGTAAATAAGTATGGTACTTTCCTTTCACAGTTGAGAAATAAGTAATACAATCATTTGGTCTGTAAAAATGTATTTTTTTTATAATTGATTCACACATGACAAGGAAACAGTTTGTAAACCAAACTGCTGCTAATTTATTAATAAATGTTTGTCTATTGTTTGCTGTATTTCAAATTCAAGTATTTGTAAGTCCTAGAATGTTTTGTCTTCCTTAATTTTATTGTAATTAAAAAAATATGACTACTTATGCGACTACAGAGTAACATATATAAATAATGAATTAAAATATACATTCACTCCCTTGATTCACAAAGATTTATTTTACCATAATTTTAATGTAGGAACATGCCAATAACAATGTTGCAAACGCTGTAACATACACCTAAGATAATGTAAATCTTGCAACATAATAATTACAAATAAGTGACGATCATGTAGTGGCATGAAATACTTGATGTTTTCTATTGGGCGAGAATTACACTTATAATTTTTGCTCAGACTTTCATTAAGATTTACATAAGCTGTGTTTTTGCTTTATACCAGAAATATTTTTTTACCCTTAAAGCTGTGGTAAGGTTACCTAGGTAATCATAGTTATCAGGTTATAAAGTCATTTTATATCGATTACGAAAACATTTCAGAAGTGGAATTCTCGCCCTAATGTATTTTTAGGTGTAAGTTAAACAGCAAAAGTTTGATTTACCCATGTATCTTCTATTTATATATACTGAACTTTTGTTTTTTTTTTATTATTATTATTAAATCGGAATTAATCACAATTTTATTCTTTTCAAGTTAAATTTGCCCAAATTGTGCCTCACCCACAAAACAGAAAATATGTTGATATACATAGTCCATCTTTAACTCAAAAATAACTCTTAATGCTAATACCATAACTTATACTACTTTCTTACAGACTAACATCATTAAGTCAGTTCTATAATATTTTATTACTGGAGCTAATTTAGTCTTTCACTGGTATCAAATATTTTTAAAAAGTACAATAATAACAGTCAATTGTCTTTTACAAAATATTAAGCACAGTATACACTCAATTATTCGATTTTAAATGGCCAATTGTACAATAGGTTCATAATGTATTAAAAAAAGTGAAAATGTCAGAACATATATATTAAACTTAAAGTATAACGCATTATATTGATGCAAGATTTAAATGAAATAAAATTCGAAACTATACATTTCAGTTTTTTTTTCAATAAAAAAATCATGATTAAACTTAAAGCACACAGAATACCAGAAACAAATTGTATAATTCCAGCAAAATTAAAGACAGAAAAATGAAATATGATCGCTCAATCACAAGAAAGAATATTTATTCCCAGTTTATAGAAAGTTGAAGAGTATCTATTTGTAAGTAAAAACTACAGTAGCAAGTCATTGCAAAGTCTCTAACATTTAACTATACTCTGTGTAGCTTGAACACTGTATACTTAAATCGAGTCGTGAGTTCTAAACACTCGAAGTTACCACTGAACTTGATAGAGGATCGTCGACTTTTTGCCTTTTTGACTCCTGTTGGTCGTCACTTTCATCAGCCGCGCGTTTCTTCGAGCCCTCAACGTTATTTGTGTACTGTCCTATATCCGCAATAACGCCACCTTTAAATCGTACTAAAATAGCAGTCATGTTGTCACAGCCAGTTCCGTCTCCTATTGTACTTGGTGCCAAGCAATGATCAAACATCTAAAAGAAAAAAAAACCTTATTTAATGAAAAATTAAAAAAGATAGAATTTATTGATTAGAAGAATTTTCTTTTAGATGGTGTAAAACGAAATTGTCTGTTAATAATAATAATAATAATTGTTTTTAATAAATTTAAATAAAATATAAAAATGTTCCCAAATAGTATGTCTAATACTATACACAGTTTTAAAACCAGAAACAGATTATCTATTTGGTTAGGGTTAATAGTATATGTTATACAGAAGAAATGCATACCTCTTCACATATTTGTGATAATCTTTCTCTACCTTCGGCGAGTCTGGGTAGGATGAAGTCACAGACGTCTTGACTAGACATGAAGTTCCAAATCCCGTCGCAAGCTAAGAGCATAAACTGATCTTTTTCTGTTTCAATTGTTAATGTTTTCACATCTGGTAGTGCTGTTATCATTTGCTCCTTAGCATCTAAGTCTTTGTTTTGTTTGTATGAATGGTCTCCAATGGCTCTTGACAAATTCAGTCCACCGTTGATTCGTCCATCGTTGGACACTTTGCCTCCTGCTTTTGTAATCCTCTCTAACTCTGGTGCATCCTCTGGTTTGTGGTCTATTGACATGTCAATGGCTTTGCCCTCTCTACATATTATGCATCTTGAGTCACCAGCATTTGCCACATATAGTTCATTGCCTATAGAAACATATTTATATTAATTATTTAAATTAAAATCCTAATTATTTATTTAAATATATAAGACGCGCGTGAACTCCGAGTAATCTTGACGTAAAAATGTAGTGGAGTTACTCTACAAGACACTAAAAAAATATTTCATACAAACCTAATAATATAATAATTAATTATTTTTAATGCATAATTTAAAACAAAAAAATAAACAAAATTTTTTATTCTGGATAACAGCCACCAATATGTTAACACATTTACCGCCGCCGACACGTCAGGCGGGTCCATTTCCAATACATTGAATACAATCAATGCATAGTGGCAGTGAATGTGTTAAGATGGTGTTTAGTTATGACATTGATATGGGCTTTAATATGCATGTCCTTGCATCAAAAGCACTTATAGTTTAACAACAATTCCACAAACTATATAGCTTATGGGTTTAGTATATAACTTATGAAATAAATGTACCTCTGAGAAGAGCTACAACAGCTGTGCAGCCACTGTCATTCCCAGGCTCCTCTGCCATACTGAAGTCGCCTTCTTCATCACTTGATTCTGCTTCATATTCTTCCTCTTCATCTTCTTCTTCTGCTTCACCTCCAATAACAAGTTAATTTAAGAAAAATAAAAGAATAATAAATTATTTATTTCATTAAATATTCTAATAATATAACATTTAAATTTTTTAAATTGCCAAAGAAATGATATTAAAGTTACCCCCACCCCAACCTTATATTGGTTTAATTCAAAAATGCACTATATAATGATAATGATAGACAGTGCATTTTTGAACAACTACTGTAAAGTCTCAACTGAAACTACAGTCTAGGGCAACAGTGTTTAAACTTAATTTTACTAGCAAAACAGGTTAATGATACTTAAAATAAATTAATTATTATAATAAACTTGAAAAAAGTCATGCAACAATTATTAGGCTATTGTCCTTACTTACTTTCATTAGAGGATTCCTCCACACCATTAACGTTTTCTTCATCAGAGGAATTAACCTCCCCACCCTCAAAGTTTTCATCATTGGAATCACTTTCGTCATCATCATCATCATCTGCTGGGGCTTGTCTTAACAGTGTTTCATACACAGCTGCTGCAGCTCGGCGAAGTTTAGATTTCTTTGGCCTTTCTGGTGTTGCTTTGTCTGAACTTGATACAGATGATGCTTTATCTGAATATACACAAAATTAGTAAGAATAAATATGACAACCTCTAAATGTTCTACTCCTGAGCAAACACCTATTAACGAAAATGTTAGGGTTTCTCGAAAAATATTATTATCTTAACATTCGTTTAAATATAAATTTCCACAATACCCTAAAATACTATAAATAATGGTATCCAAACAATAATTTCTTTAAATTTTCATTAATGGCCACCCTATAACATGTTTTGCATAAAATCATAATTATTAAAAAAGTAAAATGAAAAAAGTCCAATAATATATTTAAATGTGACATGGCATAAATAATACTATTCACACTATTAATACATACAATATAACAATAATTATACCTTTATCTGATTTAACTGGTGTGGTTGAGCCATTTGAAGAACTGATATTATTTTCAACATCAACTTTTGAGTTTGAAACCTCCCCATTACACACTTCTGATACAGAATCATTTTCAGATTTTTTTGAATCGGCACTTTGTTCTGGTTGATTGCAGTTTTCTCCAGAACTGTCTGGTGTGGCAGCAGTTTTATCCACATCCATAGCTACGGCTTTATCTACATTGTCGTTTTGGTCACTTGTAGACACCTAATAAAAAGTTATCAAATCAAATCAAAATATACTTTATTTAAGTAAGCTTAAAGCAGTTTTGAATTATCAAAACAAACAAAAAACACTTCAATTAAGGAAAAGCTATAACCGGTTTGAAATGTTAGATTTTACTGAGAACGACAAGAAATTCGATAGGTACTCTTTTAAAATTGTGTTAATAAGTACATGTAAAAATTACAAATCATTATCATCTATTTAATGTTGTACAGAATAATATGGTTTAGCTATCAAAGACTTTAATATACAATTTAAACTTATTAAAAACTGCAAAAATTTTCTGAGGTATTTTGTTATAAAAATGCGACACCTTGCCCCAGAAAGGAAGCATTTACTTTGCAAAGTTGAAAACTTGGTGTTATGACTTTATCCTTTCTTTTTGTGTTATTACTATGTAAGTCACTATTTCCCTCAAAAAATTAAATATTATTATGAATATCTATTATGTAGTAGTAGTATCGTAAGACAACCGCTCAGGTGTGGTATTGAAGGTACCTGTAATGCCACACTGCTCAGGGTAGATAGAGAGTAACCATTTAGACTAGAATAATCTCCATTCTTGTTTAAATGGTTACTAGTCAGGGAAAAGTAGTTGGTTCCAATGACTTTACCTACATGGAATGCGTATATAAATAATATATTTTTAAAATTATTCTTCCTTTTATATACATACCTCACCATTTGCTTCTTTGTCCTCGTCATTGGAATTTGTTGAAGAAACTCCGCCTGTGTCATCTTCAGTTTTTGTTTCCTCTGTCACAGGCAAGCCATTTCTGCTTGATGTAGCCTCATCATTGTTTTGTTCTGAGCTTGACTCTGCTACTTCTACTGATTCTTGATTTGAACTTGAAGCGCCAGCACCTTTGTACCAGACCATGTTATACAATTAGATACAACTTATGGTAAAATACGAAATACGACCCAGTTTTAAATTAACATTACATTACTTATAGTATAGATAATCTTCAGTATCAATTATTACAATTCCATTTTTAGCAGCTGAAGTGCAAAATGTTTAATATTTTGGAAAATTATGTGTAAAAACTAAGTTTACTCATTTTTTTTATAAGTAAATACTAATGATAAAATGTTTTGTTGCTAATATAAAACAGAATAAAATTTTTACAAAAATACTATCAGAAAAAGTTCAAAAACACAATAATTGTTATTGTCTTCATCATTTTAGGTTTCTTTGTGTGTTTTATACAATATTTTATTAAATATGGTGGTACTTTTTAGGTATTTATTTTTTTAAGACATACCTGAACCGCCTGGCTCATCAGTATTTTTCTTGGCACGGAGGCAGGGTGATAACGGAGTTGCATTATCACCCAGTCTTGCTCGATGGAGCGAGATTAATTTATTTTCATATTTAGCCAGCACTTCCTACAAAATTCAAAAATATTTTTAGATTTATTCCATTTAATTATTGTTTTTAAAGACTTTTAGTTGTGCCATATGAGCACAGATTATTTTGTCAATGACACTTCAGATAGAGAAGATGCATGGGAGATGTTTCACTTCAGATTATTATTATTACTACTGGTTGCCTAGCAGTTGGAATTTGACGGTAGTATATTAAATTTTTAACTGATTTTGAACTGATTTCAAGATTGACAACAACAGATAATCTATTCTTAAGCCACTAATTTGACCACAGACTTTAACAATAAATAAAAGAGTATATTATATGTGTTAAATATATTGCAGTGTATAAAATGTGGTTTTATTGATTTAATATATTTTGAATGCATAATTAAAAGCATATTAATATTTCTAATTGCATCTGTATATAAACTATAAGTGTTCGAAATTTCATACTACTCTGTCTGCGTAAATTTTCATAAAGTGAGTAGAAAGTTTTTACTTCATGTATTAATGTATAGATTATATTATTTTGCAGAGTAATTACTATTTCTCATTCAAGGAGACAATTATCTTTAAGTTTAAACTATTAATTATTAAAATTAAATAAATAATAAAAAGTAAAGTCTTTAACCACATACAGTAATCACAAGTGTATAAAAAGCATTAACTCTGATCAATAATTATCAGGGATATGGTTTTAACATAAATCAAGTGGATTATTGTCTATTGTCATAAATTAATAAAATCCAGATAAACTGTTCTAATATTAAGGTGTTTTTTAATATTTTAAAATCTATATGTCACACACAAGAAATATAATTTTTGTCTAGCAGTAGTGTATTACAATCAAGTTTATTTTGCAACTTTTATTTAAATTGATTTTGAAAAATTTTGAATATGTACCTGTAATGGAAGTCTGGCATCTTTATACAAGTTGCTGATATTTTCATCTTCAGATTCATCATTGTCACTGGGGTCTGGAGGGTTTATTTCACCTATTCCATAAAATATACATATGGTAAGGGAAAATTTATGATAAGTATAAATTGTTATATCCTAGAAATGTGATAAATGTTTTTTAACATACTACCAAATGTTTACATAAACATACCTGCCAGTTCTTTCAGTATATCCATAACCTCTTTTGTGGCAATACTTGCATCAAATCCAAGAAAGGCATCTGATAAAGCTTTAACCATGTCTCCACTTTTATATGCCTCTGTGTTCTTAATAAAGTCTGGTAAATTTTGTGAACAATATGTAGCAACCTCTGCGCCCCCGTGGCCATCATATACAGCAAACAGTGATGTGTTCTCGTCAAAATCCAAAATTGTATTATGTGAATCCTAAAAGTATTTGTTTTATAATCTTTTAGCAAAAATTTATAGTACATTTGACCTTTAAACCATTCAACAAACAAGCGGCGATCAAATACTTTACTACCTTTTTATGTTTATTATAGAAAATGCGATTTCCTAAATAAATACTATACGCACACTTCACTTCAATCGGACAATAACTACGGACGAACATACATAGTTAAAAAGCATTGATAATCATAAGTTTTACATCAGTAAGTTAAAAGTGACTAAAAGTATAACTGAATTCAGTATAATTACTAATTAGTATCGAAACACTATCTTACCTCTTGGTTGACACGCCAACCCTGCATGGAGCTTGCACCGCATTCCAGTTTATCGTTTACTTCATCATTAGACATCTTTTCAGTGACTGGTTCTGATAAATATGCACCCATTTTGCCAAGTTATTGCATGAAATATAACTATTGTAAGGCAATTGACGCGCGAACTTCCCCAAAAATTGTGCAGGCGGCAAGCCTAACCTGACATACAGATAAAAATTATTTTTTGCTATCTGGGAAATTCAATCAATGTTGCTAGAGCTATTAAATTTAACGTTGTCGGTACATATTTTTTCATGAATATAGATATTTTGTACTAAAAATATCGATAGATAAGTAATAATTCAGAGCATAAAATACATTTGGGCAACCACTAAATAAATACACTAACCCTCTTAACCAATAAAGAAAATAAGTTGAAAAAAGCAAACGGCACCATATAATTTAGAATTTGTAACGAATTAAACGTATTAAACCGAATTAGATTTTGTATATTTTGTTTAATTGGTTAAAATGTTTTTTTTCAAAATATTGTATACTATATCCATAACAATATTATCTATGGTTTTTTTTTCCTTTCGGGGAATCTATAAGAAAGTTAACGCAAAATTATAGTGCAGTAATTAGGTCGATTTCATGATATCGACATTCAGCAATCAAAATTAAAATAATAATATACTTTATTCGAGTAGGGTTTTAAGAGCACTTTTTAATCGTGAAAACAAGCAAAAAATATTTAAATAAATGAAAAGCTACCTCCGGTTCGGAAGGTGAATTCTTCCAAGATCGGGCAAGAACATCGATAGGTACGTACTCTTTTAAAATATTGATAAAGTACGTAACATTTGGAATTTACAAATATGTAAACTACGGACTAAGATCCTAGTGTTATCATAACAAGAATAATAAGATTTAGCTATTCAAGATTTTTAATATATAATTTATATTTAATTCACAAAAAACAATTGTAGTATTTTATTATACAAACGAATTTGCCCTATGAAGGAAACGTGTAAATTATGAATTTATCCTTCATCTCGTGCTAATACTATGCGAGTTACTATTTCTCTCATATAATCAATATTGTTTTTAATATATATAACATTGTTATAAATGTATTGTGACGCAAATGTTGAAGTTATTTTATAATAATTGGCACAACTAATAGCCATGAAAACAAAAATTGAAATTGAATACAGTGAAAGTGTCACTAACATAATTATAAAAAATAAATGCAAAATTAAGAAAATAATCTGCTTAGACTACGAATTTATTGTATACTCTTGGGATAAGGAGACTAATATGGGTGGTTTAGAACTCAGAATTCTCAGAATTATATGTAGAGAGAGCATTTTCGATGATGATTCTTATTTATATTTATTGTAATTTGTTATAAAAAAAAAGACAGTCGCGGTGACTGCTATGAAAAACCGCTTAATGCAATAAAAAGTTTTTACTTTTTAAATGAATCGGGAAGCGATAGAGTTCGCGGGTGAGCTAATGTAAATGTTGAATAAGTGAGAAAATTACTGTAAAAATTTATGTGGGGGAAAGGGATCCCCTTATCACCCTAGTAAAGTCTGAAGTTGCGGAAATGCAAAAAAAAAAAAAAAAATTATCACATTACAACTTAACACAAATGCTTCTTACTACTAATAATGATTTGTAAAATACAAAACGTACCGATATCATCTCTTGTCGGGGTGCAATGAGGTTGTGAAGTTTGTGTGGAGAAAAATATTTCTTTAATCGATTAACTTAAAACATAGCATAAATATTTTTATAGTAGAAAAATAAATATGTGTAAAAGGTACGATTTACAGCCGCTTTTGGCGGACGAAAGGCGAAAATTCTATCCAACCATATTATATAAAATAAAACTAATTTAAAAATATAAATTACTTCAAGTAATAATAGGAAAGCCGTTAAAAGTTTATTTTGTCTAAAAGTTGTTCAATTATAACATATATATACATAGTCGTATAAAGTCGATTCCTGGAGGTTCATGATTTTACATATTAGGTTAGACTGCGTCAGTTTATAAATTGCTGATATATTAAGTGTTATAATGTAAAGGTCTTACGACTTAGAGATTAATCTGTGGCATGAAGCCTACGGTATTCATCATTTATTAGACATTTTCACTTAATCACGTCCTCACATGATGATCTGAGCCGGCCAGGTGAGGCTTGAAAGGGTAAGAAAGGGATTAGAGGGTATAGTGAGATATGTGAGATATGTGCATTCAAGTTTTCTTTGAACTAGTGATTTCTAATACATCTTTATTACGGCGTTAATTTTCCAAAAGTAGATTATAATTATACATATTTAAAGTTAAAAAAGGATATTTTCCATAGCTTTATTAGTATTAGCAGTTGAATTAATAAGCTTAAAATGAGCACGGGGTTAATAATAAGTAAATCTATATATATTAAAGCGAAAAGACACTAACTCATCAAGAAATCACAGAAACTACAAGTTAGGGGGGTTTTTCACATTTTTCATGGGGTCAATTTAGAACGTAGTTAAAATAATTTTAAATTAAATCTTGCAGAAATTGCGTTATGATCTTGCGTTTGAAATAAATAAGTAAAAAAAAAATGCGCCATTATGTAATCGGGTGAAGAGTCTAGTTTATTTTAAAGTAATCACTTCCTTTAAACATTTATTTGCTTACAACGAGATAAATAAATCTAAAATAAATAAAATGATAGAGTTATGATTAAATTAAATGAGCGAATCATTGTATACTATATAAGACCACGAAGTTGTAAAAATTGTGTCACAATTTTGATTTTTTTAATCATGGAAAATATCTATGATCGCATACTTAATGAGATCGGAAATGAAAATAAGTATCAAAAACGTTTCGATATTATTTATCACGTATTTTTTATTGTATTTTGGGGTTTAGCATATATGAATATTATTTTGGCGCTCGCAGTTACGCCTCACTTCTGTAAAATTCCAGAAAAACCGGATAACGTCAGTGATATAGACTGGAAAATAAAACACATACCAAGGTAGGACAAATAATTGTGGTGTATTTCTTAGTATACCATATCATATTTACAATATATCTCGTGTTTTGTAGGTATGAAGATATTAAGGGTCAACTCAAATTCGATAGTTGTCTAATTTATACCGACCCTTACATAAGCAATGATACAAAGGGTATGTATCAGCATTTTACAGTGTCTTTAGAAATTAATAGTCGAATGTGCTTTATAGATAACTATATAAAATTAAAGTTTCTATTTTTATCGCTCTGATTTTTTTGTGATGACAATGACTTTAGTTCACAAAATTTGAAAACTTTTTTCAAAACTAATTTCTAATGATATGATAATGAAAATGTCGATTTTTAATAAACCGATTCATATTTCACAGTTGGAAAATCACACGCACCTGTTTCTTCATATTCCGTTATCTAATTATTTCATTGATCAAATAGAATCTTACACTTGTTTGTATTTTATTACAGCATGTCATGAATATACTTACGATAATACCTGGTATGATAAAACGGTGCCATCTGAAAACAATTGGGTATGCGAAAAAGAAATAAATGTTGCCAATATAATGGCTTACACCAAGTTAGGAGAGGTTATTGGATCAATCTTTTTCGGGTGGTACAGTGACATGTATGTATGCCATACTTTAGATTCATATATCAGTCAATCACTGTGATTATTAACATCATCTACCTAGCATTTTTTCCCGGTTATACCAGGGTGTGCTTTCTATTCTAGTCCAGATATTGACGTTAGTCCAGATATTGATGATTTTTACACAGAGAGACTGCCATCTGACCTCCGGAACCCCTGAAGGCAAGCCAGTAACCATTTAGATTAGAATAATTTCCCTACTACGAATAACGATCATTATCAGGTGTTTGTGACACAGGGACAAACACCCAGACCTAGGAAGAAATATTTATACAAATATAAATATATGTCCCGAGCGGGGATCGAAACCGCAAGCGTCGGCGTTAGAGGTACACTCAGCACCACTACACCAGAGCGGTAGTCATCATTTTGATTATTATGTAACATGAAAAACAGAGTTGGTTTGAATTAGAGTCAAACTTTTGCTTTATACAGAAAAAAGTAAAATCATCATTGTAAAATGAGTGTGTTAAAAGCTTATAATTACTTATTTCTATTGTTTAGTTTATAATTTTTTTTTTCTACTAACTATGCGAGAAAAGTTATAATATCCATGCTAAGTTCTAGTTCTAAGTTTTGTTCCATATGAATTATGTAAACAACATAACCATTATCTAAACAGATACATATATTACAATAGCGTTGATAGAAAAAAGAAAATGGTATTTTTGTGATCAACCTAATAAACTATCTCATTTAACGACAAGCGATGGTCTTAAATATAAAACATCTTAAATATAATATATAGTATAATACTTAACTTATTATATTTTTTGTTATTTATTATTATCATATTTTGTACTGATTTTCGGATCAAGTCTCTCATTTTTTAATATTTTTATAATATTACTGAAATTTTAAATTAAAAAAAAAAACCCATGACAATATATTTAATGGGATCATTTTAACGAGCACCAACACAGTACCTCTGCTATAAGTTTGTAAGCAGTTGTGTATCCTGCTGATTTCAATGATTCCAGAAAAGGGCTCATGATCTTGAAATTGCTGTACTAATTTAGATAGCACATATCTAAGATCCATTGCTAGCAAACCCTCTTTCACTTTAAAAAAAACCGCATCCAAATCGGTTTAACCGTGCCGTGAGCTACGGTGCCACAGACAGACACACATAGGGGTTAAACCTATAACAGACCTTTAGCGTCGGGGATTAAAAAAATTACAACCAAAATACGTTCTCGACCAATTTTAATAACAAAAAAAGAATACAATTAGCAAAATTATAATCAGGCATGGATTCTGCACAGTTTGACGACAAACAACAAAGTAATGTCCAAATGGATGTCACTTTCAATTTTCTGTTGACTTTTAATAATATGGTATTTTTACAGATATGGCCGACGGTACGCCTACATCATCTCAATAACAATGTTGTTTGCTGGACGCTTGATCTCCTTACTGGCGGCAAATTCTTATCTGTTATTTCTTATCGGCTGCTTTATTGCATATTTACCATCCTGGACAGCAGCTCAGGCTATATCGGTTTTATCCTTAGAAATGTCGTCAGCAAGACGCCGGACCTTCATCGTCAGGTTAAGGTTTACCTCGTATAGCAGCGGAGTGTTTGCGTTAGGTTTGCTATTCTGGTGGATACGCGACTGGAAAATATTTGTCATAGTTACGATAATTCCTGTAATTCCTTTTTTAATAATGTCCTGGTAGGTATTTGCATGTATGTATATAAGATTGTGTGTGTAAGAATTTTACATTAGATACGTATATTAATCATATTTTTC
This sequence comes from Hypolimnas misippus, assembly GCA_037950945.1. NCBI lineage: Eukaryota > Metazoa > Arthropoda > Insecta > Lepidoptera > Nymphalidae > Hypolimnas > Hypolimnas misippus. The sequence continues at coordinate 9,462,312 of JBBEEQ010000024.1, forward strand.
ATTTTTAGGAAAATGATTGAATCTCCTCGGTGGTTATACACGCAAGGTAGAGTTCAGGAGTCCTTAATGATACTAAAGAAAATAGCTAAAATAAATAAGAGACAAATTGAAGCTAATACGGAGAAAGATTTTCTTAATGCGGATGCCACCGATAAACCTCAAGTTTTAGGCGTATTAATGTTATTTTCTACAAAAAGAATTGCATTAAATACGATGATACAGTTAATAATTTGGCAAGTAATATTTTAACTTTTTTAAATATTTTTAACTATTAAAAATATGATTATTCAGATACAGGATGTTTACGATATATTTTTAATAAGTTTGTTTTTTTAGGGTTGTTGTTTCGTTAAGTTATATGCAGTTATTAATGAGTTCAGGAGAAAAAACAGATGGAAATCCATTTCTCGATTTCGCTTGGCAAGCATTGATAGAGCTGCCAGCTGTGTATATAGCAGCTTGGCTTGCAGATAGTATTGGTCGTCGTTATACAGCATTGACATCAATTGGATTTACAGGTGTCATGTGGACGTGTATCGCTATTAGAGAGAATAGTGCGTATAATCTCTATCTGTACTAATACACCTAACAAAGGGAGAGCCAATTTTGTATATATTGAGTAAATTTTGGAACCATTTACTCTATTTTTAAAATTGCAATACCATTTGATAGCTATATTATTAATGATGGTCGTAGGCTATATTTTATGTACATCTATGTACTCTTTAAAAACAAAATCTACAATAACGCAAGAAAATCTGCGAGCTAGAGCAAGTATGCACTAAAAATACTTAGTCTATTCAATATTTTGTGAACGTTTTACTTTCTAGCGTATTAGCCAATGTGATGAATACAACTTTGATTATGCACATATTATACATAATTGTTATTATAATTTAAAGTAGGGCTTATTAGTTTTAACTGCGTTTTCTGTGCGCACGTGTCGCGACGTTTTAAAGTTATGTTTATAAGTCGTCATATGATTTTATATTTATTATAACTTTTTTTAATAAATTGACTATTTAACAAAAGAATATTTTTTAAAAACATTCTTGTATTTCCCGAGATTAAAGCGATCGATTAAACAAATTCTATAGATTTATATATCGACTCGTATTTATATAGAAGTATATTTTGATATTTTACCAATATGAATCATAAATCTTTATTATTTTACCACTTATAAAAGGTGCTGGAGGATGGATTCGAGAATGGTGGATCGGGAGTTTATTCAATATTGTTGCCAGATTATCAACAACTGTGATATTCTTCTTAATTAATTTGTTGAATATGGAATTTTACCCAACTTGTCTTCGCCAAACTGGCATGGCTTTGGGGAATGTTGTATCTGGTGTCTCATCAGCAGTGATTCCTTATGTAATATATTTGGTAAGGTTTACACATGATGTTACCTTTTTTTATAATTGTATAGCGAATTAGAAATTAAGTTATAAAATCATATTCATTATTTCCTTGAAGAATTGACTACTTTTGGTTTAACTAATGTATGAATTTAATAGCATTTTGTAAAAAAACAAGCCTTTTCTTGTTTGCCGTATAGGGCTATTACGTCCTAAATTATCAGAGGATACAATTATATTATTTCAAAACCAGCACGTTCGATTTCTGGCCAGAAAAATATTTTTTCACAAATTACACAATTATTTTTCACAAAGTTGTATTTTGTAAAAAATCATTCAATATTCTTTATTCAGTTAATGTAGTTATGTATATTAATATTATGTTGTACATTTTTTTAATATAAATTGTTCATATATATTTTAGGGACGCCGATATGACCCAAGGTTACCCGGCCTTATATTGACAATGGCATCAATAATTGGTGTTGTAGCGTCATTTATTTTACCCGAAACATTAAACGCAAAATTGCCGGAAACACTGGAAGAAGCTCAGAGTTTTGGATGTAAAGAAAAAAGCAATAATGTTACTCAATTAAAACCGTTAGTCGATAAACTGAATGTCTGATAGCGGTTACAAAAACAAAAGAGACTCACAGAATTTTATTATAATTATATGTATTTTTATCAATCAAATTAATTATAATCATTACACTGGACTTATAAGAGACATGCTGGTCGATAAGTTGATTCAGTTTCGTCGTTCATCTTGTTGTAATAATATCATTATTATTAAAGTATTAGTATTATTAAATTTGTAAAAAATTACGATTTTTTTTATTTACCCGTGGAATATTGAATTTATCTTCAAATAAATTAATTATTTATATGCCATGTGGAATATTTAGCGCAGTTACCCAATTATATATAACTACAGATTACGTTATTATTTGACGTTAAAAATCTATATCCATTTCCATGTTTGACAAGTTCTTCAATTTATTTATTCAATATTTGTACACAAATTTGTTTCAATATATGAGATAGTGAGACACCATGTGAGACATAGCCGTAAAGTCCGTCTAAAAGCTGCCGCTACGAAGGCTGCTTTTAGACGGACTATACGGATAGTTACTATAAAAATTAAAACATTTTTTTTATATTCCATGGTAAACTAGCCATTATAATACTTCTACATCTGTCTGTTTACTAATCTGTTACAAGTCACATCTGTTAGGATACACTTTTCACAAGACACGATGATCTATACTCTACATGCGCAAGTTAGTCGTTGGTTATCTGTGTGATGTAAATGTAAATTTTATAAATGGCGGTGCTGAGTATTGGCATAAAATTTAACGCCTTCAGATAAAATTGTGCTTACAGAATGAGTGTTATAATAATTTGAACCATTATATTTTAAAATTTATAAAGCACTTCCTTATCGGAAGTGTTAGTAGGAAAGTATTGTATTTGTCCACATCTCTTGGTTTCGCAAAATGTCGGGCGATCACAAAACATTGATAAAGGGTAGTCCATCGCAATATGTTAAATTAAACGTGGGTGGTACTTTATTTTACACTACCATTGGTACTCTCACCAAAAGTGATAATATGTTAAGAACAATGTTTAGTGGTAGAATGGAGGTTCTTACAGATTCGGAAGGTATTTGTTGTTTTTTATCGAGTATGTTGTGTATTGATTTGTATACATATATGTACCATTACGTTCATTTTGTAGGATGGATTTTAATCGATCGTTGCGGCAAGCATTTTGGAACTATTCTGAACTATCTTCGTGACGGAACTGTTGCATTGCCTGATACATACCGTGAAATTATGGAATTGTTAGCAGAAGCCAAATATTTTCTGATTGAAGAACTCACAGATTCATGTCAACAAGCTCTTAGTAAGAAAGATAGAGAAGCTGAGCCAATTTGCAGAGTACCTTTAATAACTTCACATAAAGAAGAACAACTTCTTATAATGTCGACTTCTAAGGTTTGTAGTTACTTTATAAAAATACATAATAAGTCATTTTAATTTTTAATCTTATTAAATAATTTTTTTTCAATTTTAATTAAGAGGTGAATAAAAATAATAATCTTTTTTCCACAGCCTGTTGTTAAACTGTTGATCAACCGTCATAATAATAAATATTCTTACACAAGTACATCAGATGATAATTTGCTAAAAAACATTGAGCTATTTGACAAGTTATCATTACGCTTCAGTGGACGAGTCCTTTTCATAAAGGATGTTATCGGCTCCAATGAAATTTGTTGCTGGTCCTTCTTTGGCCACGGCAAGAAATGTGCTGAAGTCTGCTGTACATCAATTGTTTATGCAACTGATAAGAAACACACTAAAGTTGAATTTCCTGAGGCCAGAATTTATGAAGAGACTTTGGGCATTTTATTGTATGAAAGCCGAAATGGTCCAGATCAAGATTTGATACAGGCGACCTCCTCACGTGGTGCCGTTGGTGGCCTCTCATGCACTAGTGATGAGGAAGAGGAACGCTCTGGATTAGCCCGTCTGCGTTCGAATAAGCAGAATAATCAGTCTTAGCGGTTACAGTCCGGTTTGGCTCGCCTTCGGAGCTCCAAACGTACAAACGTTTGATACCAAGCCGGTTTTTATCTACCATTTTGCTGGCTACCATGCTTTGGTATTTAGACTTGGCTGAACTAATGTCTATTCTGTGAGTCTTCTCTGTGACTTTCTTGACAAATGGTGATTATAAACATTTAAGTGAAGCATTTATTTAAAAAGTTTGAAACTTGGACAAATACATTTGTGTATGCATTTCTAAAGTGTATAAAATATATTGTGAAATGTAAATATTTAAGACATTGCAACAAGCATTACAGCTAAGAATGAGAAAATTGTAATAATTTTTTGGCATCAAAAAATATTATAACATATTATTTTTAGCAATTTTTTGTACATGATTAATTCTACTTACATTTCGACCTTGCAAATTGTTTACACAATTTCTTTTTGAGATACAGTATTCTATTTGATAATGTAAAATGATTGGGTATTATTTCGCCAATTATAAAATATTGTTTCCTATTTCTTTTGTATTACAAAATATATGTATTTTTATTAGTATGTCTTGTGAATTTACTGTATGGAATAAATAACATTAGAATTTACTTCTCTGAATGAAAAAAAAAATTATGTACAAGCTATGTAGAACAAAAATTTAAGAATATATTTTATGCTTGAAAAATAAGTACATAATTCACAGCTCAAGTAATATGCCAAATTGATGTTTAATATTAAAAATTAGCTTCATGTCTATTATATTAGAAAAGTTTAAAGTTTTCTAGTAGTACTATGTTAGAACAATCTGTGTAGTATGCTATGCACAACTAAGCACTAAGATAGAAGTTTTAAAAATATTTTAAATAGTAAAAATATGAATTAAATTAAAAAAAAGTTATTAAATGTGAACAAATTTCAAGTAATTTCAATTGCCACTTTGTTAGAGATATTTAGAATGTTAGCTGAATTTACTTTAGTCGTGATAAATGTTCGCAAAAGTAGGTGCAATGGCATTGTAGCTGCCTCTTGCATTATATTAAGGTGCATGTTTGATGTCTAATTTATTAATGTATATCTTTAGCATTAAGTACCAACAAGTAAATTAGCTTGAGACCTTTATAGAAAAAGCTGTCTTTGAAAAATTTTCGTGAAGCTAATAATTATAAATGAAGTAGTTTTGTCGTGAATTCTAATATTCTAAGCATAAATAGAAAATTTTCATATTATATATTTATAATCTATGGTCTCAAGTTAGCGTCGAGTCGTTGATTATGTATGTTCAAATTGAAGTGTTTGCAGTGCCACTAGTTAATGAAGCTGAGTCTAGTCTGATATTTATTATTCCAATTCTATTGTAATGAGAGTATATCAGCGGGGATGTTTTGAGGCTATGGTAAGAGAGTAATGAAGAAGTAAATTAAGATTTTCCATATTATATTAAGCTATGGAGTGTTGATAGATAACCATTTATATCATGTGTTTAAAAAGTTCTCTCTTAAAATGTATAAGAAGTATTAGATTATCCTATATAACTGTCTAAGTCATATGAATATTATGCTGTATTGAAATACACTTTATTCCCAGTAGATTTAACAGCATTGATGTATTGTTTACGGAAAATGTCTTTAAAATGTTTATCTCTTTTAAAATATATGCTCACTGTTTAGATGTCTCCATGCTTTTTATTTATTTTAAATAGATTCACCTAATAGCTTCACAATATTTCATATGTATGTAAATCTAATTTATCAACGTGATAAACTATATCAATGAAATTTTAGAGGAATTAAAAAAAAAATTGGAATAAGAAAAAAAATATATATTTATCTTATATGACATAAAAATCTACAGATTTTCCAAAATAAAATCTTGCCATAGACTGATTTCATATGACTTTTTATACTCATGAATAAAAAAAATTAAATAACTTAAAAATTCTCCATTTAACAAATATTTAATTATAAATACTGCTGAATCATCAGTATTCACAAATGTCAGTCATTGTCAGATTTAATTTTTTTTTTCCAATTCAAAACTGATTTACACTACAGAATCTAGAATTCATAAACCTTGAAGGGCCTATAATAAAATTTATTTGAAGAAATACAGCAATGTCTTTGCCACAATAAGTTGACTCAAAATTGTTTAGCATGGAATGGATGTGGATAATGCTCTCTCATGCTAAAAATACTGAACAAATATTTGGTGTAACTATAACTTTTAGCAAATGCTTAGCTTAATAATATTAGAACAACTTATAGGGTGCTTTTTATCAACATTCCATGCGGTTGAAGTATTAAGAAACAATATAATTATATGATCTTGTTTAGTATTATTATTTCATTTCATTGCAACTTCTACAATATACTTTTTGTTTTAAAATTCACTTTGTAAATAAACTATGTTCTTTTTATATCCATATGGACAATGGAATGGACAAATAAGCAAATGGAAAATCTTCCTAAATGGTCTTGGACACATGCTCAGATAGTAGACAATTTAAAAATCAAACATCAGGTAGTAGTTAAAAATTTTAGACTGTAGTCTTGTTTAAAACTACTGACGTGAAATGGATGAATTTTATTTAATTTTCAAGTTGATTGAATTGATAGGTAGTGGGTTGGGTAAAATGATAATTAATATTTTTTATTAAATCTCAAATGAAAAGAAATGAAATGAAATAGGGAAAAGGATATTATACACAGAGTGAAATAAAAAATATGATTAAAACAAACCAAATATCTTTATACTTTTTATTAGCAAGTATTTGCAAGTAAATTTTTCTTGTAGCATTCGAGACTACATAATGGTACACCAGTTTTAGAACAATTGTATTTTTTAATTTGATCACATCCATCCACACCACACATGGTTGGCTTTGGAGCATCCTTTGGTGGTTTGATTTCTAAAGGGAATTGTACACCCGGTGGAAGAGACAGAGTTATTTCATTGTCCTTATTTTTATAGACTATCATGGGTTCAGATTTCCTGATTGGTTTTCCTCTTTGAGCATTTTTGAGGTTTTTAGATTCCTGTTTCTTCAAAAGACGGTCCATTGTTTTCTTTTTATCTTTTTCTCTCTTTTCATCTGCCAGTTGCTTGCGTTTTTGTGATTTCAGTGCAGCTTTTTGTATTGCTTCAGCTGTCATAACTTTTTCTTTGTAGCCCGATGGCAGCGCAAGTAACACCTCTCCACCAGGACTTGTTTCTTTATCTGTACCTCTTTCGTACATAGCTCTCTGCCTTGCAGTCATCATTTTAGGATCTTTAGGTTTAATTTTTTTTAATTCTTCATCAACCTACAATAACGGGCATAATATAAATAACATTAAATTTACATAAAAATAATAGTCATAATTATGAGACATACCTCTTCAAGTTTCCCAGATTTTATTGCATCAAGCCATCGCTCCTCTTCACTCGAGGTACCACTATCGCGACCTTTTGCTTTCTTTTTCTTTGAAGAAATTTTAGGTGGTGTGCTTGATGATGACCCTGGCATTGACTTTCGAGAATCTGAAGATGACTTTATTGTTTGCGCTTTTAGGAGATCAGCCGCGGAGGTACTTGGAGCATCTTTTTTTGACTTCATTTTGAAAGACTTATCTAAACCATCCTCATAAGCAACATCAATTGAACTATCGCTATCATACTCGTTGTCGAACTTGCGTTTTTTATGCTTCTTATGTTTGTGACGTTTGTGTTTCTTTTGCGGTGAAGCATCTAAAAAATGATTACATTGTTGAGGGTTTTAAGGTATTTCTTCCATTATATTACAAAAACAACGTATTTAGCTTTTTACCGATGACTATTTCATCCTCCGTAGTACTCTGATCGCGTTGTCTCCGTACCATTTTTCTTTGCCTGTAGTTTTGATTTTATTAAGTTAGAATAATAATAATATTTTTATTCAATTATAAATAAATCGATACATACAGTTTCAAGTTTTAATTCTTCTATTTTTATTGTAAATAATAAACAATATAATATTGGTAGCAATTCATTGCTGTCATTTTTTTTTTTCTATGTATTTGTGATAGTCATGGATACAAGGCATTATATATTGTATTAGTGCCAATTAAAAAAATATAATATGATAGCATAACGCGTAGTAGTATAGATAGATTCTATACATGCATAAATTAATCTTGATTAAAACATTCATTTTACTTAATTGTGTAAACTCTTATCTGCTATGTGTGTCAGTCATCCAACATGTGTATGTGTAAATTTATACTTGCGCAAGTGTTTCATTACGTGTATGGCTATCATAAGCGTAAAAAGGTGTCTTTTATCTTTGTCCGTTGTTCCGTCACGTCAAAGATAATGAGTTCTTTAAACAATCAACAGAAAAAACACCCGATGAAGAAAACGGTAGGAAACGTTAATAACGTTAAGAACGTTATTAAGAAACGTTATTAACGTTGAAGAAGACAATACAGAAAAGATGTTTTGTTGGGTGTGAGGAGAAAAATAAAGCCATATAAGTACATATTCAATTACGTTCTACTATTAGTGATAAAATAAAAAAAAAATGGATTTTGTATTGGTTTGGAATCAAAGTGCTAGTGTTATAATTAATTATTATTTGAATAATAGTATAAAAAGATAATTGTATCGGATAAGCAATAATGTGTCAACCCTAAACTGAAACTAAACTACCCCATTGCGCCTCTGTGGGTTGGGGTTGATATTGATACGATGATTTTGTGTTTTATATTTCATTATTAGCATAAAGAAGAATGATTATTAAGTTTTAACTAAATAAGACCACAGGATAAGATTTTGAATACAAACGTTTTTACCCCTTTTAGGGTGAAATATCGAAAAGTTCTTGTTTTAATTCACCCCTTTGTCTTTATAGAAATACACTGTAAAAAATTAAGCGCAATAAATCTACCAGCGAAATTGTTACTGTTCCAGGATTTAGTACCCCCTAGCGTCCGATAATTAAGGATAATCAGCCAAAAAAATACATTTTCTCTATACAAATTTTACAACCCCCTTGCACCCAAGTGTGAAATAATAGTACCCCGTTTTCTATTTTAAATATCATTACTATCACCCTGAAGTATGTGTATTCAGTTTTAAGTTAATACGATCACGGAATAAGATTTTGCATGCAAACGTTTTTACCCATTTTCACATTTAGTGGATGTCTAGAACCTAAAAGCCACTTACTACCAAAATTTCGAGTTCGTAGCCCTAGCGGTTTAGGTTCTGCGTTGATGATTCAGTCAGGACAAGTGATTTTATATGTATAGATAGATAATATAAAAGATGAGTATATATTTCTTCAAACAATTTATTAAGAATAGATTTGACATCTTTAGATGCCATTTTCTTTAAATGAAGTGTGGCTTGACATAACAATGCCTATCAGCGTCTAATCATAATTACAATAATAATATAAAACCGGCCAAGTGCAAGTCGGACCTCCACATGAAGGTTTCTGTAGGATCGTACAAAATAAAATACTACGTAATTTTTAAATGTTTATGAAAAATATGCAAAAACAAACTTTCGTATTCCAACTCGCATTTGACCTGTTTTTATTATTTGTGATTATAGCGGCAATTGAAATATACATTATGTAAAAACTTCAACTCTCTACCTATTACAGTTTACAAAAAAGATGCTAAAATATTATGTAATAAATAATTACCTCTTTGTTTGTGAACACAACTCGCACTTGAGTGGTTTTTATGATTCGTTGTTCTAACGGCTATAAAATACGCATTCCGTGTAAATTTCAACTATCTTCCTATTACGAGTCATGATATATAACCTCTTGACAGACAGATGGACAATGAAGTAGAAGGAATAGTGTCTGTTGACACTCTTTGGGTGCGGAACTCTAAAAATCAAACGAAGTTATATAATTTTGAATTTGCGGTTTTAAATTAATGTATCGACAAATAGGAATAAATTTAATTTTATCTAGAATAATATTAGATTAGGTTAGATAAAATTAAATTAACGGCTAAAAATATTTTAAACAAGATTAATTAATTAAAAAAAACTAAAACCCAAGACCATCTGCAGTCAACAGTACCGTATTAGTATCAGTTTTGTCTAAGAGCCAAGTGAAAATCGTTACGTACCAACTTTTAAATCGTTATAGATATACATACGGTAATTCTGATTGAAAAACGATATGAGAAATCTGACAATGATTTACTAAATACCTATTCGACGATATCCCACTTGATGTGATTCATCGATTTTCATTTTTTCTTTTCACATTATAGCGACCAATAAAGGTCATTTTGATTTTCAAATTTTTATGCTTTCTATGACATTCGCACTTCTATGTCTTAATAGCGTATTAGGTAATTGTTTAAATAGTGCCACAAAGATACAATTACATACATACATACATATATAGGCTGAGGCACCGCTAAGGAGTGTAATGTGTTTACATTACACTCCTTAGCGGTGCGCCAGCGGGTAAAAAAAAAACTTTTATTTAAATCGATACCTCCCACGTAAGTTATTGTAAGCCACAAAATTCCCGTTAGCGTTTTTACTGAATACTACACGAATTTGCATGCATTCAAAGTGAAAAAATACCAAAAAAATTTTTTTTTCAAGGAAAGATACAACAAAATACGCCTGAAAAAAGGCGTTTTTTGTTGTAACTTTCAAACTAAAACGGATTAAAAGTGCTCTACTGTAAAATTGTAATTTTGGGGTTACAACAACTTACGTGGGAGGTATCGAAATGGTCTAAAAAGAGAAAAATAAATTTTGTTACATTATACAAAATTCATATCTCATCAGTCACAAGATGGGCACGAGCAATATTCTAATTAGAATTAAATATAAATGCAAAATTTTAGTTGAATAGGTTGTAGACTTAATATCTCTTAGATTTCAGCTGCATTTTTGACTCATACAAACATAGTGAATTAATTAAAAGCATAATATAGCATATAGCAGTTCCTTGAATTAATCCAGTCGGTTCTCACTGTTGATGAAGTGTATAAGTAGTTGGAAACGTGTATTTTAGACGATAAATAAATCGCAAAAAGGTGAAGCTATTAAAAACAATCGACACTTACAGCAAAGAAATTGAAAGAATTTTAACACAAAAAGTACTATGTAAACAAAATATGGAGAATGGAAAAAAAAAAAACTAAAAGTCCGAAGGGAACGAGGTCTCGTCGTTAACGTTTTCAGCGTATTTAGTGCTTCCGCGATGGAAAAATAACGTAAACAAACGAAGCGTTATTAATTTCTGCTTTCTATTAGATCCGACAGCATTTTCCATGCTATTCAATTTTGAAATATTGCTTGCCACGTAGTGATTTATGACTGAAATTGTAAAACATTGTAATATAATATTTTAAAATCAGGTTCCATTGGTCTGAACTATTTATTTGGTTATAAAGATTTTTATGAAAATATTACAAAACACAGGTAGACCTAAAATGCAGTTGTAAATCCAACTATTTTCTTGCCCACAATCAACAGATTCATTAACTAAAATAGTTACCCATATAATTGTATTAACGATAGCTGACGCGACAACGTCGAAGCTAGAGGGAGTAAATAATTAAATCATTATTCTGCGCGCGTACTTGCAGCAGTTGGTATGTTGAAATTGCTAGTTTCATTACAAAAGGTAGAAAGCGTAAATTGCCAGCTTACCAAGAAAATACTTACAAAATATTTTCACTACATCGTACACGAGGCATCCATATAACTTTTAAATTAGTCTGTTTAGTTGTTTTATCCGACTAGTTTTTTCAGTATTATAGTGTGAACATTGATACAGAATTGAAAAAAATCACGTGAATCTAACACGTCTTATAGAAATTAAAGTAATATTTATTTATTGCAATATATTTAGATGACAATGTAAAAAAAATAATTTAGTGTTAAAAAAGTCGTTATTACTTCATTAATATATTTCCTCGCAACCACATAAAATTTCTACTTGTAAATACATTGAAAACTTGAATGTGGCATTAAAACTCATTGTTCAGAAGTTTCCGCTAAGCTAACGAAAACCCACGACAATCTCTAACTAGCAGAAACTCCGTTGCCGCAACAACAACTTTACCTGCAATTTTATTATGAAAAATATGCATTTTGAGAGTTACGACCCAATTATAAAAATTAATATGTTTAGTCTTAAGCGTTTGTATTGTGCAAAAATGTTTTTAAATGTCTAAATAATTTATAAAACCACGTGGTTTATGACAACGTGAAGAAGTTATATTAGTTATGTGTTAATTTCTAGATAATTTAAGAAGTACGAGTATTAGGTGTCATATCTGATTCTAAACTTAACATGCTTCCCTAATTTTATTATCAATCTGCATTTAGTTTCACGTTAGGTTGATTTTTAAGTTTAGATCTTAGAAGTGTTAACAGTTTTGTATGAATCAATATTATGGTTGAAAGTAACTTAGTACACCTTATTTTAAGACTTACAGGGATTATTGTCTATATTTAATAATAATAAAATAAAACATTTTATGAGAAATAATGTACAAGCATATAATTAACAATTGTAAAATTTTATTTTTTTGGATCACATCGCAACTACAAAATCAAAATATGGGCATATAGCTTTTAATTAAAGTTGAAAATAAACATGAGCTAGGTTACGGAACTCTAAACAGAGTATTTTAGTAGAAAATAGGTTTTCCATTATAATATTGAGCCTTTTAAAAATGACGTCTAAATATTAATTCTAGGAAAACAACCCATGATACCAAGTAATAGCACGTTGCAGGTTATGAAAATTCCCTTTGTAATAAGAGGCATTATCCCTGAAACATAATAATAACAAACGTTAGAAAAGCTTTTGTGCTCAACTATGAGAATTAGTGTAAGTAATGTTTATTCTGTTATGTAACTAATATTTTTATTATCGTGAAATTAATACCTACTTATTATTTGGACGAGATATAAGTTTGTAAATGTATTAGTTCGAAAGACAAAAGTAATAAGTTTTTCCATACAATTATATAATTATATATAAATATTATAATCAAAAGGATTTATAGAACTAAATGTTTAAATACTCCATATTTTTGACATCCTATACAATTACGATGGCTCTTAAAATGCTTATTAAAATTTTAAGCTGTGCGAGTCACTTATACGAGTACATCAAACAACACCAAAGTCGTAATGAATCCAGGGAATTTGTAATAGAATTTCCGCCAAAATCTGAACATCAAAATTTTTCGTAATTACAACAGTCCTTTCATTTCGTAGGAGGAAGTAAAAATTCTCGACGATATAAAATCCTCTTTACGATTGCTTTTGTGATCTTTACAGTTCTAATGGCCTTTGAAATATGTAAGACCGCATTTAGTTAAAAATTATATTTCATAAAGGAAGTTCTTTTGCTACTTTAATATTTTTTTGGCAATTATAACCACATAAAATGTAACTATTTATATGTCGAATAAGAAATGTAGTTTAAGGAAAATTGTTAGTCACGCAACAATCGTTTAGTTTATCGGTCTTTTTTTACTGGGTTTATGGGATTCATATTGGTTTGTCATAGTAAAAAAGTTGTATTTATATGAAATGTCATTTGATTATGTGTAATATATGTATATAAAAATCAATTTTCATTAAGAATTCCTAATACTATGTACGTTAACTGTATGTGCGACATAATATGAAAGATAAGAATGTAAAATAAATTTACAATTTAAATTCGATATTTTTTACAAATACTTCATTTCTTGTCCTCAAAATTTTGGACATCAAATAGAGTTATTTCAAAGAAGAATAATTTTATTGAACAAGATCCAGAAACCCAAATTCATTACTAACTCGTAACTTATTAGCATATTACTAAAGTGATAAGTTACGCAATTCCTCTAAAGTGTGCTGCCACTGCTTTAATTAAACTAATTACAAGTTCCAAAATTATTAAATAGCAACTTAGTATGCACGTGTAGTGTATTGTATAATGTATGTAAAACGAATAATCTTCATTAATTATGTAATAAATAATAATAATCTAATTGAACACTTATGATTGAAAACAATAAGTATAATAATAATAATAATGTTAAAAATTGTATTGGTTTACGAACCTACATGATGTCTTGTGATTGGTAATTTGTTATTCTTTCCAGTTTGTTATACCTAATGCTTTTTAACTGTAAAACACCTTTACAAAGGAAACAAACAACGTAGATAATCATGTATGTATGTTCCTCATGAACCCCAAAACGTTGAAACGATTTTGATGAAACTTTTAGGTAATCTTCAGATTAGCCCAGCGGTGACCGATTTTTTTTAAATACACACGTTAAACTTATAACACCCCTCTTTTTGGTCGGGGTTAAAAATGAGTCACAGCGTTTTTAGATACTAAAACCTCGCTTAATAAATGGGTTTCCTTACACATAGAGAGTTTTACAAACGGAACGGGTAGTTTCTAACAACAACAAAGAGGTAGAATAATGTTTAAAAGAACAAATGCTTAAGCGTTGTATACACTTGGATAGATATAGATTGAGTGTATGGCGAAAATTACATTAGTAAGTTTCAGTCTCGTAATCGACATATAACATCTCGGTAACGGTAATATTACCTAGATTATCATCATCTTAGTAACAGTAAGAGATGATAAGAGACCTCACGAAAGCTGTGGATGTCAAAAATAAAAGCCTTGACCGTAAATTTTTTTAGGTGTAAAGCAATGACTAGCAACTTAAGTAAATCTTCATTACACTGACTATAATAAAAAAAAGCTATTACAACAGGTCTATTATATTATGAAACATGTAAGTTGTTGTAACGTTTACTTTGTGTTCGTAATTTTTTTCAAGCCATTCTGTGAGTCACCCACTTGAAACATTTGTTGTAATTTTTATGTCAATGATGCTTGCAAAATTTACATTGTTGCAAGAACTTTAATTGCACTTTGCAACAAAATAAATTTAAGTTAAAAAATATTTCTTTGGCCTCATTAAAATAACAATACCGATTAATGTGAATGACAAATATCAAGTGTAAACGCGTTAATGTCTGGAATTACCAATCTGATAAAAAATATTTTTGTGTACTAGCTATCTAGTACTAAGGAAGGTAGACTATGAAAGTATGAAACGCTAGTTTTTGCTCGCGGTTTCACTTACTTTAATTGAGATTTTGTTGATAATATGCATACGTGTACATATATACCTAAAATATTAAATTCTATCTAGAAAGGTACATTACCTTGTTACCAAATGTTGTCATAAGTTTTAAAATAGGTATAATGTTTTCGGAGTTTACTTGGTATATTCAACATTTTTTTCTCTTTATTAAATTTGTTGATCATGATTAAATTAAATGATGAGCCGAGATGGTCTAGTGGTTATAACAGGGTCGATCTTTACCGATGATCGCGGGTTCAAGCCCTGGCTAGCATCGCTGATTTTTTAAGTGCTAAATTTGTGCTTAAATTCATCTCGACTTCGGCGGTTAAGGAAAACATCGTGGAGAAACCTTCATGTGTCGGGAAAAATTCTGACACATGTATATCCGCCAACCCGCATTGGTGGATTAAGCTCTAAACCTTCTCCTTAATAGGAGACGAGGCCTTAGCTCAGCAGTGGGACATATACAGGCTGTTCCTTTACCTTTTTCCTATGATTAAAAGCAAGGAACAACGATTGAAAGAAATATCCAATTTGTCGAGTCCCGAAATTTCTCGCGGACAAAACTGCCAGGCACTTTAGTATTTGTTTTTTAGTCGTTTTACAATTAATCATTTGAAGAATGATAGTGTAAATATTGTGATTATAAACACAACTATACTGCTCAAAGATTCTCTCACAAAGGCACTGTTTTCAAGAATTCTAACCTACTTTTCACATTTGTATGCTGAAACACTCAAATGCTAGCAGTATGGATGTCTCTTGTTCCAATAAGAGGGCACTCGTCCATGTGTATCAATTTGACCTACTTGATGATTTTATAAAAAAAACGTCCGTCTATGTTTTAAGCTTTAACTTAAAATCAAAGTAGTAATAAATGAGTTCTATTTCTTTCCCTGATGATATATTTGCAAGGAATGATTTTTAACTTCTTGATATTTAAAAAAATGTTTTCAAAAAATTAAACCGACTTCAAAAACGAACTTAAGAGATACAAATAAACTAAAAGGCATAAAATAAATGTTTTCTACAACATTATGAAGTCGGTGCCTAGTAAAACATTCGAAGTCGGCGTCAAGTAAGACCTTTTTCGTGTTATTTACGGTCGAATTGAGAAGACTCCTTTTTTTGAAGTCGCTTAAAAAATGATGTTTCACCAATTTTGATGATATTCTGACTCGGAATAATTAGCACCAAAGACTTGAAATCTCGCACACAAGATATATATTTAAAATCCCAAATCATACTTGTTAAACTTTTCCTATGACCACGTTTCTTTAGGTTTCCACGCCCGAGGGGTGCCAACGATACCCTATAGCTAAATCTCCGTATTCCGTATGTCTGTCGCCCGTCTAAAAGTGGGCTGTATCATGTGAACCGAAATAGCTGGAGAGTTGAAATTTTTACTCAATGTGTATTTCTATTGCAGCTAGAGCAGCAAATACGAGGGTTTTTTATTATATTATATTGTGGAAGCATTTTTGATGTAATGAACCCTAATAGGTGGAGTTAACATTTTTAAAGAATGTTTATTTCTATTTCCGCTATACCATAAGAACCGGTTAAGTGCGACTTGGACTCACACACGATATATTGAATACTGTTATAGAGCTTAACTGCTTTCTTTTATATAAGTATTTAAAAAGTACGTAGTGTTATACCTTGTACGATAGTATGGAACACTGAACCAGTTTTTTAATGTAATGAAATAATCATTACAAGAAATTAAGTCAAATATTCGTAAAAGAGTTTGTCAAAAGGATTCTCTATAAAAAAGATACAACCACTGTGTATAATTTTGTAATCAATATTAAAAATTCAAGTAATTCAAAACAACAATAATTTGAAAATTTAAATATATAGATATTTTTGTTTATTTCTTGTTAAGATCTTTTAAGTCTTTTGGTTAACAGTATTGTTTTTGGTAGACTTTTTTCTTCTTTGAATGGTTACTCTTAAATAATAACATAAAAATTTTAACATTAATCGTAGGCAAAACCAATTTACAGAATTTTTTGTGCCCACAGTACCTTCCCGTTTCGTAGGATATTAAGAATATCCAGCCTTAAATACATAGAACGAAATTGTGATTTGGGACGCGTAGGGACAAATAGTTTCCGAATATTGTTTTCAAGAACTAAGTTATAGGATGTTGTTTTTGTTTATTATTGAATTTCTTGTTTGTTTAAGAAATTATAATTAATTATCAAACATCACGTACTGAAATAATTAATGCGCTTTGCACACCGGGGACGGCAGGGCAAGTATTTTTTTCTTTATACGTAACTAGTGGTAACAAGGTTTAGATTCCAATCGTTTGAAAACGAACGTTTGATGCTTTGAGTTTTCTAAATATTATATTATCTGTCTTATTATAGTCTCACTTATATTATAAAAAAGTAAAATTCATTTGTAAGTTTATATGGGGAGTTATCTCTGAAACTGCTGATTCGATTGCAAAGATCCTTTTGCGGTGGAAGGTCCGTTTATTGGGGAAGGCAATAAGTTATATTACATGGACTATGACTCATTGGAGCGAAGTAGTAACATCAAACGCGTGTGAAATCGCGAGGGGCAGCTAGTATTTTTAAAAAGGATATTCATTTAATCGCGCTCTCGTTCATGAGACAATAGCGTCACGTTATACAAAACAATTATAAGTTTTGCACGGTTTCTTGAAATACATAACCAAAATCAATAAAAAATATTCATTATAATTTCCGACTTTTGTCTTTTAATGGGAGATTGAAAAGTTCCAATTTTTTATTCACACGCCGATCTGTTACGTGATGTACGAATAGCAAATTCACCGGCGCTATTAGATTAGCAGCGATTCGTGATTACGGGCTGGCGCGAATGCAGCGGGGATTTGCTAATATAGCTTTCATTTGTAAAACTAATGATTTAGTAACACGATGGAATTCGCCGCGGAAAATTCGTAGCCTATTTATATCTTGGATAATATTTTAAAATTAATATCGTATTTTGAGCTGATGAACAGTATTTATAATGTAACTAGTCTTGGTTAAAAATTGTATACACAAAATAATGATACAGCACCCAATGTGTTCTGCTAATTAACCTTTCCTTTCGAGTGACTGCAGTGATGAAACTTTGATATCTGGCGCGTTATTACGGTGAGCTACCGCTATCGCAACACGATACGATTTGATAGTTGAATTGTTTGGTTTAAGAAAAAATAAATCAAAAATCATTTGTCAAAATGTATCGCGTTGCGTTAGCGATAGCTCACGCGTTATTGCCCCGCTTCACTTATACGGTCGCTTAACGGAAATCAAAATCAAAATCAAAATAAAAAAATACTTTATTCAAGTAGGCTTTTAAAAGCACTTTTGAATCATCAAAACAAATAAAAGTTGCTTAAATTAATGAAAAGCTACCACCGGTTTGGAATGTAGATTCCGAGAAGAACCGGCAAGAAGCTCGATAGGTACTCTTTTAAAATTATGTTTTAAAGTATATACATTTAAAATGTAGAGCACTCAGTGATTTTTTTTCAGAACTCTTAACTTCTTAGACGTGTTATCCCTTTATTTGTTTTATTTCCACCTACTTTATCTACCTTTTAATTGTTTTATTTCATTATCTACTTCTATATTTTTATATACAGCACACCAGAAAATAAAAAAGAACACGTTTACATTTCGTTCTGTGCGTGTCACACACACGTCAGTTTCATAATGAAATAATTCTATGTTATTGTTTTAATGTTATATTATATAATTGTACCGGTAATTATAAACGTATAAAAAATGTTTATTTTCTCTTATAAAAACATTTGTTCTTTACGTATTGTTGTGTTTGTTTCCTATTTTTGTATTGAAAGTATATTATTCTTTTTTTTATAACTTCAATACCATTTGCCACTATTAACTTAGGAATTTATGTATTAAAATAATAACGACTTAGTATTTTTATTTACTACATGCAGTGTTGTTGTACAATGATTATATTTCTATAAATTAATTTAAAAAAATAACCATTCCTGATGATAGCGATTTATTCTTCATAACGCAATTTATTCAAATGAATATGAGTGTAAAATGCGCACAATGTAACATGAGTTCTGTATGAATAGTTTCAATATTTGTTAAGCATAATTGGGAATCGCAGAGGCAATCGGGATAAATGCATAATTATTTAAAGGCAATTAAATTTACGCACTACTGGAGCCGATCGAGGCGATTCGGGAGCGCATCGCTTTATTAAATTTAAATCCAGGACTCACAGTGCTTATATTGGCTTTTATAGCCTCGTTTAAAATTTCCCGATTCAACTTTTAGGGTTCTTTTGTCATATGTAATTCCTTAATTGGGGAAAGGTTATTTGCAGTTTAAGCAAAAATCATATATTTCATTCGAAAGTAAAACAAAAGTCGTTGTTGAAGAAGCAGGAGACATAAAAATTACAATAATACGTAACGTTAAACATCGTAGTAAAATGACTCATGTTTTTAATGTAGTGTGTTTGAATTAAACAAACAAAAATAATGAAACCTTTAATCATTTTATCATTTTTATTTCACCTACTTGTCATAATATAAAAGTTCATATTTTAGTAATTAAATATATAAATAAATTTCAAAATAATCTATCAAAATTTAGGTTAAGGTAAGTATTCCATCCAAAGTAAGTATATAATTTTTACGTTAATATTACTCTAAAAAATCTTCTATCTTGTAAACGACTTCTTGTTGTATGAACTACGGAATTCCACTATCGGCGCAGCCTGAATTAAGGGGTCGAATTATTTAAAACATTGTGAGTACACTTCGAAAAAGGATTCAGGTTAAGATAAAAAGAAATTTTCCATTCAAATCAATGTGCACACTTGTATTAGAATATGCATATTTTATTCACAAATTTACCTACTTGTTATTTCGAAGCTTCACTTTTTTTTGTTCAAGAGAGTCAAATCGTTTCAGTAGGTGTTTATTTGTTTAATCAAGTCATTCCTAAGCTTTCTCCAGAATAATATGTGTATGATTGTAGTATAAACTACTTAGATATATATGTGTACTAATTATACATAGTTTTGGTTTTTCTGTATATTTATATTCTTTAACAATAATTAGATCTTCAAGTTTACCTCCGGTAACGATGCCGATGTCCTTAAGATAGTTATAACTCAGTCGTACTACTTTGTAGATATATTTTTCTAATACACAAATCTTATGTAATAATTGCACTGTATCTGTATGTATTCCATCGGGTCATATTTTGAGGCACTTGACGTCATTTTTAATAACAAAATAAACGATGAGAGCTTTACGGCACTGTTGTGTAGGAAGTTGAATAATTTTAGCTGATGTATATTCTCTTTGTGCCTTTGACTGCAGTTCGTGAGTACAGTGCCATAAGCAAGGCAATTTCTCAAATAAACACACTTCGTGACTTATTTCTCTACCCATTATCTCATGAACTAAGTAGGAACGCTTACCTTCATAAATTGTAATGCTAAACGTTATAATTTGTAATGTTTTCGGGTTTATATAATGAATTATATATATGGTTATGATATTTTTCGCGTTTCTTTGTATTAGATGACAATCTACATTTAACATTGCGTCAAAAATATACAAAACCATTTCAGTTAATAATTTTAAAGGATAAATCACATTGAGATTAATCGTTTTACCCATTATTATTGAAAGACAAGATATTTTTTTTTAGTCATAAGTTAACTATTTATATATGTATATAAATCACGCGGACGCCATTTCATGCATTTAAATGAAACTAAGTATAATAAATTATATCTTTGGATGACATATGAATACTTTGAATCCACTCTATGCCTGAATAAGTTAAAATAGCTGCGATTAACGTCAACGTTAAAAATCAAAGGCAAAAGCAAGTAAGTACACTCGGAAATTTTATTTTCTATACTTATTGCAAAGACTTCAAGTGGTTGTTTAAAAAAATTAAACGAAAAAATATTAGTAAGCTTACATTCGGGCCATCGAGCAACTTGAATAATTGCAAAGTATAAAATCTTTGAAGGAGAACAATTAAAAAGTTTATCATGCTATATACAAAAGATGTTACATAAGACGTCCTACTTATATGAAATAATTTATTTTGATAACAAAACTTTTTAAATAAAAAAGGTTGCAACAAAAGGAATATAGGTCAAAAATTTCGTTTACTTGGTTGACGCACTTATTCCGGTTAAAATAAGCCAACAGAATTAACCAGAAACGTAACGAGTAATCGGGGAACAAAAATAAAAAAAATCCTCGAAGAACTGAGAACCTTCTTCTTGTTTTTAAGTCAGAAAAAATCTGAGTTATATGCTTTCAATATTATCCCTATTTATTTTAAACAAGTGAGTGTATTACCGTATTTTTAGCGTAGATATTATTATACAATATACAGCATGCTAATTACGGTGGGCTATCGCTATCATGCTACATTATGACCATTGATTTCTGATATTTAACCACCGACCGAAAAAAAGAGGGTGTGTAAGGGGTTATAAGTTTGATGCGTGTTTATTTGTGACATCGTAGCTTCCTAACGAATGTGCCAGTCTTGATGCGGTTTCTTCGGTTTGAAAGCTGATATGATCGAAATGGTTATAAGATTATAAGAAGATCTTTTTGTGGGGGGGGGGGGGGTCACCTTGTTGTGGTCAAGTCGCAAGAAGTAATAATTTAGGTTTGATAATAATCGATACAGGTAAAAAGTTATCTCTTTCTTCTACTTCGATGGGTACGTTTTTATGGATGTGGAGAAGTGCCAGTCCGGTTAAACGTTCTCTAATCATACAAATTATATTAAATTAATTAAATATTAAAGGTACTTACATAAAATCTATATTGTGACAGAAAATATAAAAATCATGTTAATCATCATCATGTTTAACAATTATAATTATGCTCTACCTAGGTCTTGGACCCAGCCCAGTTTCATGACCCCCTGGATCCGCCCTTGTGTACAAATCCTTATAAACTTACAGCAGAAGTATCGTGTTGTTTGAAATAGTCTCCATGAGGAGATTTTGTAAAATTTTCTTTTAAATAATGTTATCTATTGTGTACTAAAACGAATAAAATTAAATCAAAATATATGCGCGCTATTAGCCTAGATGCTAATAATTAGCATTAAGCGCAAATAGATATTTAGTTGAACGATTCAAATATTCGAACCGTGAACTGTAAATACATGATACGTTGATATAATCTCAAGTCGACACGAATGAAAATAGTATCGAATTTTCGCTCTGCATTTATGTATAAGCAACAACTTTTGGACCTTGGTTCCACCTGGACGCTGTTATCGCAGCGAAAACAAATCACTAACCTGGCAGGTTGAAATTTAGTTGGACGAATAATATTATTTTGATAACAGATAGAAAACGTTTTAAATTGAAAGCCAAGGCGAGTTTACGCTTTTAAAGACAAATGAATAGCTCCAATCAAGGGCATAACTGTAGGGTAGGTAGGATTGGCAAAAAGCCACGGGCCCTGATCTCGAAAGATCCCATGGCCCGTTTTATTAATAAAAATCTTATTAAAAATGCTATTTCATTGTAAATATGTATGTATTAACCTACGGTCTTGAAAATAAAACTTATTTGATATATAACTAAAATGCACACTTATTAAATGGTTCATTAAAATTAAGTTATTACGTGACGACTTTTATGGGGAGGCCTCATCCAAAGAATTAGCCACGGGCCACAGATGGAATAGTTTAGTGGTTCCAATAATTTTTGAGTGATGATACTTTCTCGAAGAATCAAGCAATTTCGAAATAATAAGAAAAAGTGTTCTTATGAAGTATAGGGCATAGTTCTAAAAATATAATAATTTAAATTGTTCTTTAAAACATATTTTAAACTCTTGTACTCTGTTCAGATGAATTTGGTATTAAAGGAGAGCATAATTTCAAATAAAAAATATCACAATAAATTACTCGTAACTGCTAGTGCAATTTTGCAGCGGAAGACTAACTTTTGACTTAAGATTGTCGCTGGGTTTCGTTAGTGGAAACTTGGGTGCAATAAATAATAGTTCACCGTTAATACGCGGCGATGTTTCTAGGTTATTTCTGCTTTATTAACATAATAATACAAAGTTTGATTTCTTACTTTGCTAATTGATTTTTAACTTCCTAAATTGTTTTTTATTAAATTTTTTTCGTTTCAATCGTAGTCGTAAGAGTACCTACTTTTTTTGTCAGAGTAAAGTTTAACATTTTCAACTAAATCACTATAAAAATTAACACACAATAATTTGTCATTAAATTCACTGTCCATTGTTAAGTAAAATCGTCGGTTCTCATTTCATTATCGTTATATTTGCAGATTTCAAACAAGAATAGATAAGGATTTATTATAAATAATTTTCTTTGCAAGAAAAATAATGAGGGTAATTAATGTGTAACCTGTTTTTTTTTAATTTAAATGTAAATATAATTTTATTTTTTTTATTTGATTCTTAATTTCAATTTTACAAAAATGGGATATCGTGTAGGTGTATACAAGTCCTATTATATTATACTTCAAAAATGTCATTTTTTTTCTTAAACGAGTGTTTTTGTGCTTAAATAACGTGGGTTGGACCACATAATTCAAAAGACTGTTGGCATAAAAGCTTTTATTATAATTTAGTACAAATGGTTTTTTAGAGTTCTTATAATTAAGAAAGGCTCGTCGCTTTGGATAAAAATGTCAAATGATAATATATAATAACATAATACACAAAAATATATTTAAAACACTATTAAAAAATTTTTGTTTAGGCTCAGTAGACGCTATAAAATGATTTCAAACACGCTCATTGCATTTTCTCGGCTAACAGACAACAGAATATTTAGAAATAAGCACGCAACGGCTCGGCCTTGCCTTTTATTTATTGCAAACGATATAAGGAAAATTTCCTTTTGAAAATTTTGTGTAAAACTTTGTAACATGTACCTACTAACTGTAATGATATCATTTACAACTTCCCGGTATAAATAATTACATTAAAACTGTAGGCTTTTATTTATATATTAATGTTATATTGGTTGATAAATTTTAAACAATCATGTGTATAAGATAATGTATTTATCATTAAAATAACTGTGGATATTTTATGTAAATTGATCGAATAATTGAAAGAAAGGCACCCGAACCTGCAATACTTTGTTATTCACAATTTCCTATTATATCTTATCTATCTGACCTATAATATCTTTAAATTATGATGCTTAGTTGTTTTTGTAGTTGTTCGTAGTTTTTTTAATAAATTGAACTTTCCTTAGCGGTATAAAAATTCCAAGTAGGTTATAAAAATATTTCTCTTAGAAGTTTGCTGTAAAGTTTCTACACAGAGCGTAAATTTGCTATTATCGTAAAACGGAAGTTGTTAAGACGTATGTCGCCATTTTTCAGCATGTTTATTAAAATCGTAAAATGTTTTAACTCCAAATGTGACGCTCTACTTTCCATTATGTGTACACAACTACAAAGTGTGTATACAAACAATAATAAATGATGAAACGTAATTAAATGATAAATCCATTATGATAATGGTTTATAGGATATGTGCTTCTCCTAACCGAACCTATTATTTATGTCATGATTATTACGGTATTTACAGCTGATTTAAAATAATAATTAAGCGTCTCCATGAAAATGATAAATGAATCATTATTTTGATTTGTAAATTATGTGTAATTTTTATGTAACATTGATTTTTTTTTATATCAATAACTTGTATGTACCTTATATTTATTTTATTTCTAATTTTATACATTAGTTACTAAAGACGCAGAAGTAAAGTAAAAAAAATAAGAAGAAAAATAAAGAGATCACACTTTTATGTGATTTTTGTGATCTCCTTATTTATTGGCTAGCAAATAAATAATACAAAAAAGGAAAAGTTATAAAATTTACTATAATGTTTTACGATTAAACAAATCGTTATCAATGTATGCGAGATACATAAGTTGTTTTGTCAAAACTTTCCCGTTCAAACTATCGACAATAATAAAAACAGTGTTAGTAATGGCCTTATCTTTATGTTATTTACGTAAAATCAAATTAATAAAATTTGAGATTTTTCATGATATCAATACATTGTTTTATTTTGTGCAACGAAGCAAAAATATACGTAATGTATGCTTCTATATTTAAATCAAAATCAAATAGATTATAATATCAAGTTGATTCTTACCGCGATTGCCATTGTTTATTACTCTTATTTGACAAATTATTTGGTTAAGAACAAAGAGATTATACTCAAAAATATCCACTACTGAAACCAATATTCTTTTGTCTCCCGTACAAAAGAGACACTGACCAATGAGCTAATCGACCATCTGCTTAATGCTTTAGCTTATTAAAGCAATTTAAAAGTAACAGTGTAGTACATAGTTAACTCTTTCCTGCTAATTGTTTGGACATTGCGACCCTCTGGGACGTTTTTTGCTGTCCGGTTCGTAAGCCGAACAGAAACGGATTTTACTTTTCAAGAAAATGCAAGTTAAGCGTAATGTGAAATGTATCACGTTGATTTTAATTTATCAAATTCTTGTTTAATTAATTATTTAGAATCTTCAATACCCTTCTTACTAACAGAGATTTAAAAAAAATATACATTGTCTTTTGAAGCTTTTATAGCAGGAAATACATTTTGCCTGTAAAATAAATATTATAACCTGGAGATAAACATTGTTGTACAAATAGTGAGTCACGTATGACTTATTGAAAATACACGTGAGGTTTAGAAAACTGAATATTTACGTTATGTGATGTGCATAAAGAATTTGTATTATATTGTAATAAATATCTGCTTTATATAAATACGTGACTCCGATCAAATCAAATTCGGAGAGAGATGCATTTAAAACATTATTATAGAAAAACATTAGGTATCAATGAAAGATGTGAAAATGCAAATAATATTTTATCTATATTTTGTCTATTTTATCATAAAACAATCGTCAAAATATCAAGCGAATAAAGTTCGAGCTCTTTTTTACATTTTGATAGCCTTCGCGATATTGTGAACGTAATATCTATGTATTTGAATGTAATTTCCACTTTTCCGAATTGGATAGCTTTAAAACTTGTTCCATTTTCAAACAACTCAATCTCCGGGGAAGTTTGAAAGGTATCGCGAGACTCGCTCTGTTTATGCAGGTCAACGAGAGCTCCGACTCGTAAAGTACTATCGATTATTACTTCGTTCCGATTTGTTGGATACAAATAAAAAAAAGTAGTTAAAAATTCAGCGAACATCATTTTTCTATCTACTTCAAAGTTCAATTCGCGCTTCAGCTGTTAGTTTCGCTAATGACTCAATTTTTAGGGTTCCGCATCTAGAGTTCCAACAAGACCCTGTTACTAAGCTTCCACTGCCCCTTCGTCTTTCTTTCCATCTACCTGTCGGCGATTTGTATCTCATACATAATTATCACATCAAACAACAAATAGTAAAAATTGGTAAAGTACCTAGTTGACCAATTAGTTTAATGTTACTATGATTTTACTAGTATGCACTGACCAGAAACTAATAATATATTAAACATTGAGTTTTATTCATGTATAAAGAAACTTTTATGTTAGACGTTTAGCTTTGGACTGAGAAACATCCATATTGAGTGGTTCATTAAAAATATTTAATATATTAATTAATAAAAAGCTGTTTTTATTAATTAATATATTAATTAATACCTTCGCTAGCGGCTTTGACCACGGGGTATAAGGATAAAAAGTAGCCTAAACATTATTCTGTTGTATAAGCTATATTTACTGTATAGTTTCATCAGAATCTATTCGGTAGTTTTTGCGTGAAAAAGAACAAACATCCGATGGATGAAACATCAGATGGATGAACATCTATCCGAACAACCCACCATCCTCACAAACATATTGGCATATATGATAGTAGTAAGACGGTCAAAAAACGCCTAATACCAGAATATTAAGGTAGATCACGTTTTAAAAACTAGTAAACTGAAGAATTAATAAGGGCTTCTATGAAACCTCACACACAATGGCCGGTCACCGCTGATCGTAAAGTCTTTTAATCATCACACCCGCACATCAATAAACCGCCCGCGATACTACCAATTACAAAACCAATCAATGTTCATCCGCTGGTAGAGGCACTAAATACAGCGTGATTGATTGACACCACTGCTCTCATTAATCTCCAATTAATAAATTGTTTTTTTCATTGCTCGTAGGAGAATAAATGTGCAAATAGGCTTTTTGAATTCTGCGAGTTTTTAATAATTCTGCGTGTGTGCACTGAAAATATATCACATTTGACCTGTAATATACCTTGTATACATATGTATATATATACCAGTTTATGTATATGTTCTAGATTTATAAAAATGTCGGATTGATTTTGAATAAATTTTTAGATAACCTTAATATTTGTTCAGAGGTGATCTTGGGAAGTTTAGTAGCTAGTTCCTAGGATAATTTCGTTTCAGTTAAATGCTAACCCAAGTAAATATCTATTGGAATGGTAAAAGTTAAATAAATTAAACTTTTTACTTTATAATAAGGTTTAGATTACTAAAAACATTAGGATTTAAATTTACATAAGTGCTAATGATATGCGGAAGCGATTTACTAATCTCGAAAATCATTTTGAGAGTTGAATTTGTATTTAAATACATATTTTAATTAATAAATATACATACATAACATGTATAAACACTAATATTACTGTATTATAAATAATTTAAATACAAATAACTTTAAAGCTTTAGTTCCTTAGGAAGCAATAGCAATATCAGGCTATCTTCTAACCATTACTGATATTGCACACAATGCTGATATTTCTCGTAATCTACATACATACCATAGTTATAAATTATAATGAAAGCTAATTGTGTCTTATAAAACTAAAACGGTTTTCTATGGTTTTACGTTCAGTCGGCCTTGCACGTCACAGCTTACTGTCACGATATTTTTATTTCCTTGTGCGCCTATATGCAAAATTTCTTTAACAATAATAAATAGAGGATAAAGTTTTAAAAACTATTACACAACTACGTGAATAAATTTCGTCATATAAAATTAGCTTATTTCAATCAGGCCATTATAATGAATGTGTTGACACCTCACTTATTAAAATCGGTTCAATAATTTAGGCGCTACGATGGAACATACAAACTCACATATACATATATGGACTCCCAAAATCATTACGTCATTATGATCGTAGTCGGGTAAAAAAATTACTAATTAATTATAGAAGTTTCTAGTAAATTAAAGGAAAAGAATTTTAAATTACTATTAAAATATAAAAAAGAACCTTTTTGCTAGTAGGTAAAGTTTCTAGCTTTAAATTAAAGAACTTTATAATACACACACATATATATATGTTCCACTGATATAAAATTACCCTAAAAGAAAAGATTTAAACCTCAACTCAGCCCGCTGCTCAAATACGGATCGACGCATTTCAACGGCCGCGAATTAGAAAATCTTAAAAGATACTGGAGTTATCAGATACGATTAAACTATTTAGAGGACTTGTGAATTTATAAAGTTCGGTTTAAGCAATGAAATATCGATTGCGTAATTCAACAAAGCATGTATTAATAAAATAAAATAAGCGACGTATTTGAATTCAAACGATATCGAAATAATAACGTGCGTGTATTTAGGCAACATTAATAATAATTAGCTATTTACCATTTGAATGCACCGCGCATTGTATTGCAAATGTAGTTTCAATTTTCTCTATTAATTTCATACAGTTTAATTCTACAGCAAATTCATTGTGTTTGTAAGTCTGTCGCATATTCCGGTTTTGTTTGCTGTACTGATGGCTCCGTCAGTTTGAACAGCGCGTATTATACGATTAACACTTTGTGTACACTGCCTTTTAATCAAACCAAATTAATTCACAGCGAACATTCATTTTGATTTCACATATCATCGTCATTTTTTTAAATTTATTTTAATTTTATAATGCTAATAACAATGTAATTGAAGTATTATTAATAAATAAAGTATAGTTTATTGATCAGTTAGAACATTAACCTCATTGTATTAATAAAATGAATTGATATCGTTTTTTTTCTTCGTTTTTTTTATACGTTTAATAATTGGGGCATGCATACTCGATATGCCTTTAATGTGATGAACTTTGTTTTTAATAGAGCCACCCACGTCGTAGCTGGCGTTTTTTGTAACATGCTAACATGCGGTAGCTTTTGAAAATACATGTCAGAGGGACATCGGACATCGGAGTCATAATTCAGGATGGCAGAAATACAGTTTCAGTGGTTTGCTATTTGTTGAACAAAATGTTTTGTTTCATTTGATAAAGTTATATATTTCAAAAATCTTGTTATTCTCGGAATTATTTATACTACAACATTTTTCTTTTACTTATGAGCGGTTTACATCTGACCCATTTCAATTTCTCAACCGACAGAATCATTATAAAGGTGTTTTAAAGCATTCACAAAGAAATTCATCGAATATTCTTAAGTAAATTCAACTCGAGTTTGTAAATGAGGATTTGTGGTAGAGTTGGGTTAAAATAAATTCACTTAAGATAAATCTAAACCGAGTTCTGTAGTTTGTTGTTAATGACTTTGTGTAATTAGCGCCTGTAAAGTTGTAACAGATTTCAATTGATCTATTATATCTATTGTGTACATTCTACATTATATTTTAGTTAAAAAAAGACAAAATAAATGTTCTTTTCTAGTATATCCAATATTGAGATAAAAAAATATTTTTCTTACGTAATCAAGTTCATTAATTAGTTCTCGTACCTTTTAGTGGTTACCACAAATTGTTGTGACATATACAACCATATGTGAAAGTATATATCTGTTTTTATACCAGCTGTTGTTATACCAATATATAATTATACTCACAAAAATACATAAGTCATTAAAATATTCGACAAGTTAGTGCCTGAAAATAAAGTTTTTATCTTTCGCTATTGTCAAAAGATGCATTGTAAGGTTAGGTTAGATCACGGAGAATATATAAATAATAACAACACAAATTCGTATGGCGGAAGTTGCGAATAATTAAACAGTATTGTACAATATGTTACTGAGGTACATGCTTGTTGTAGGCAATTGATTACGGTTAGTATACGGGCTGTTCCAATCAGAGGAGTATCTCAGTCTCACAGAAGATCAGCTAGTGTTTCATATGGTAAGATAGTCGGAAGACTAACGTTTTATTTCTTTCCTTAGTTCATATTTTCTTTCATCCTTAATTGCTTTTAAAACTTGCAATGCATTGTGACAAAAGACCGTAAGCGGCACTTAACATCAGGTGTCCAGCCTGCTCGTTTGCCTGTTTTTATATAAAAAAGATGTTACTTCTTCTGTACTTTCGGTTGCAACTTCTGCAGTTTTTTAGATTAAGTCTAAATAAATGTTTATCTCCAGTATAGTTTAAGTGTGAAATATAAACGGGATAGCTATAAATTGAAATAAAAGTTTTAAAATAAATTTACTGCGACTGCAAAGTCTCACCGCGGCGGAACTGCGCGAGTTTAAGATTGTCGTCCGATTCGTGCGAACTTATACACTATGAATGATAGACGTCGGCTAATGGATTAATGGTGTGTGGTATAAACTTACTTATCTTTACAATTCTGAGTCTTATTTCGTGAGTAATTAATTTTTATTTTTTTTTGGATAAAACAATATGTACGTTGCTCGTAATAATCGTGTTTCTTTCGCTAATTGTTTTTATTATTTATTCGGTGCAAAAAATATATATTTTTTAGTCAATATAGTCAATTCTTTGGCCTAGGCTTGTGTAAAGTACTCGTTAACTTTTATAAAACCACTTTGTTTTCGTGAAAATATAAACGAAATATAATTGAAGAATAAAAAAGGATCAAGAATAATTCAATATCATTTTTATAGCAATCGCTATAAATTTTAACGTACGGAAGGAATATTATTTTAGTAAAATATTTTCTTCTGTTCTGTTTCTTTATGTAGGCGCTATGTGAAAAAATATAACGTTTCGTTCGTTAACTTCCATATTCATGTAAAGTTTAATATGTCATTTAATATGACATTCGCTTTCACCTCGTCATTCAATTAATAATTATTAAATTATAATTTACTATAATTAAAAATAAATCTAAATATGTAATGTAACTATTCATACTTAGTAATTAGCTTAATTTTCACTTTTTAAATCATTTTGCGTATATTAAGCCATTCACTACCTAAATAATGATATTAATATTTATAAAAATTCTCCTATTTTTTTTTAGTACTTACTCTCTTGCACTCGCACTTGACCATTTTCAGCAGCTTCAGCAAACCGTCCACAGACTGCGAACATAGCTACGTGATCAGAATAATAATTTAATTATTTAGGTATGTCCACTAGTTCTATAACTCACTGTCGCATACCAATTCCTTTATACAATTAAATGGCAAAATTTTTATCCTAACGAATTAATTGATTGAGTACATTCGTTCATGAACGAATTACTCGTACAAATATACTATTTGTTTATGTTGTGTGATTGTGAATATCGTTCTTTGGGAATGTTTTGGAAATCATTTGTTATCTGTAATCAATGATTTCATAATATACAGTTAATATGATAAAAATAGATAATAAAAATGCTTTCCGTATTTGCATCATTCATGCTCACACGCAATTCATAAATAATACTTAAAAAATTTCAAATATTTTCATTCTGTATTTCTCAAATCATTTCATTTCCTGATTTCTAGAAGATGACTAAAATTGCACATATAAATCATCTATGTGAGCACCTTTATTGTTTTATAGTTTAATACACATAGGTAAACATTAGTTATTTTAGTATACAATTTATTAGGCGCAAATAGTTTTTGATATAACTTATCACGTCAATTAATCATAATTGTAATTTATATTAGAGTGTTTTGTCCTGTTTATTTTTGTTATAAATTCTTTATATTATTGTATTTACCTATATACCACAACACTATTTTTAATGCTTTTACTACCTACTATATAGTAAAAGAACTAAACAATATTGCTGTTTGTGATAAGAAAATCAAGACTAGAAAGTCGATACTAGAAGAATAATAGTCGTCACAGAACTCATTCAACATTTATTTCAATAGAATATTTTAATATCAAAGAGAATGCATAAAACATAACTTCTGCGTTAGTTTATACAAAACGCAAAAATTAATAGCGCTCGGTTTGTTCACGTTATTTTTCCATTACGAATTCCCGAATGAGCAGCGTTATTCACTACGAGAGCATTTCACTCCGTCCTATCTCCATTTCCAATATCGGGAATTTATCTAGTAACAAGAATAATGTTCAATAAAAATGTGTGTACAAAAATAAATGTGATTTATTTGGATATGTATATTAGTGTACCAATAAATATATAAGCAATATTTTATACTATCAGAAATACGAAAGTCTCTTTGAAAGGTTTCCATGAATTTTAACAGATCTTAATAATAGATGTAAAGATGTTTTGAAAATTTTCGAGGGATGTACATATATTCTTTTTTTTAAATTAATAACTCAGACAGCAAAGTCTCAACGTTTTGTAATATTTAAACTCACAAATTTTAGAGTATTATTACATTTTGTTTTTGAAACAAGACATACAGTTTAAAAACTATAACTCGATTACGTAAATAAATTCCGTCATATAAAATTTTCTTAAAATGTATATAATATATTTCATCCGGGCCATTATTACAAATCTATTGCAACCTCATTCATTCGACTCAGTAGTTTAAGCGTTACAGTGGAACGTACCAAAATTGGTACATAAACTGTCAAAATCATTACCCTTCCTTTTGGCTTAGTCGGATAAAAATCAAACCGCTGGCGGGTCTGCGGATAAAAGCTTAATTTTAGAACCTTTGTTTTTTGGTTCGTAAAATACTTTTCGTTTTTAATAACATGTAACACATTCTGTTATATTAATTTATTAATAATAACTAAATATTATTATACATATTTGCATGCTATGTATGCTGTTTTAAAATAATGTTGTAAAATAAGTTACCTTAATATTGTCTATACTGTATTTATTTTTCCTTCTCTTAAGAGAAGTATGAAGAGATTTTCAAAGCATTTTATAAGGAAAACATTTCCAGTCTACCAGTTCAGGAATAAAAATAAAAAGCCATTTTATTTCAAGCTATAAGCAATTATATAAAAGATCTCAGATGTCAACACACACAAGCGTACTACATTTCTGCAAACAAACAATAGACAATAGATATTTCCGACTGTGCACGCCATTTTGCAATTTAATGCGCTTTCTGTCATTTGCCAGAGACGATGCGATGGCATTATGTGTTAAGTTGTGAAACATTATGCACGATACCACAGATTGTAAATATTGAACAATTACTACGAATCAACGAGTATAATTTTCTTCAAATTGAATGAAACGTCAGAAAATTACTTACGATGTGTTGATACATTTGTACCCTTATTATTGTGCATGTAATTCGAATTATAAAATACCAATATTATATTATAGTTTTAGATATTTTATAAGCTCATTGATCTTGGTACACCGCATTTGGATACGTCGTCTAGCAACCACCGATAATATGATGAAGTATGTATGAGTATGATTTCCATTAACCAAATAACCGAATTGAATAGAACAAGTTAATGGACAAGCTTGTCAAATAGTATAAACATAATATCATTATTGTAAAATATCATAGCAATATATTTGCATGTTCACTTTAATACAATTGCGGTCGTAGTCGCCAGGTTAATCTTTAAGTAAATATATCTATAACAAAATACATAGAAAACCATTTACAGTTTAACTAGGCTTAAGAATTAACTAACGTAAAGCCTACCTGTAGTCCACTGACTACAGCTCGTATATGGGCTGTCGACTGGGGCAGTCACTTTTACAGATCGGCGCGATGGAGCTTATATATGTAGCTCCGTTTCGTACGGTATGCAACCTCTTCGCCCAATTTATGTTCTTACCGTTCCCTTTTACATCTTTTTAAGCTGTCAACACATTTGTGGCTCCTCTTTAGCTGCAAAATTCTAAAGGCGGTGGTGATCACTTAACATCAGGTGTCCCGCCTTTTATGGCAGATATTTAAAATATATATATATAATTTTTGTTACAGAGTATCTGAAATATATATTCTGTGACATACTTTTTTACTAAATTTGTAAGGCTGGTGAAACATCCACCCGCTAATGTTAGTTCTTGAACCTTAACATGCAATGTGTAATTTGTGAAATTGTTATATGTTTTACCCTTGACATATCGTCCAAAATGGGTTTCTAACTACGAATTGTATATATTCTGCTAATCATAATATTTTGATATCAAAGTAACATTACGGAGGATAAACATATAAGTTTATGTATGTATATGGATATAATTGGACGCTGATAGGCAATACTGTGTCAAGCCACACAGACTTCATTTTGAGAAAATGGTGTCTAAAGATGTCAAACCTATTCTTAATAAATCTGTTTGAAGAAGTATATATCCATGTTTTCTTTTCTGTTTCGATAAAAAGGATAATTAATTAATAGCAGATTATCAGAATACATTAATATCTCTACATTTGATTTTTTTTGTGGGTTGACACATTATTGCTTATCAGCATCCATATACGAGTGTAACGGCATTGACGACAAATCTGCTCAGTGGTCACTGCAACTGATTGAAGCACTAAAGGTCGCGGGTTCAACCTCGCTTACGACAAACGTTTGTATGAGCCATCCGTTTTTTGTAGTGGCCCGGATGTTTGTGTTGTTGTCGTGTGTGTTTCCGGAACCCCAAAACATGACCGTTAGATCATATAGAGGGTCGTTGAGTGTGTAGCGTTTTTTAATTCATATGACATTTGAGTGTAAGTATGTTTGTTGCTTCGTCAGCCTGTAACGGCTTAATTAATTTATATGGCGGAGAGAAACTAGTAATTGTGTTTCCATTTTATTCTAATTGCATTCTGGATTAGCACTCAAGCTACTTTTTAATCCAATATACAAAATGGACGAAACCATGTGGCGTAGTTAGCAATGTTATCAGTAACAACATTAATTAATTAGCCTCCAGGTAATTTTTTTGAAAATTACACAAGAATGCGTCTGCTGTGTGTATTCAAATAGAAGACGTATATTCCTCTTTCTACACGTAAATGAAAATTTCCATTAGCACAAAGAGAACCACGGCCTTTATATCTTTTTTCCGGTATGTTCCGTCAACCCGGAAGACAAATGAAATATTCCCCACAGTGAACGCGCTGTGAGAGGTTTTTTTTCTTTTCACGAATGAATTATTGGGAAATAAATCCATGTAGGACATCCCTGACTTCTATAATAGCAAGTATATTTTATCACAAATGAATGTAAAATTTCATATTTTTATTATAACCTACAAAAAAGGAGGAGGTGCTTAATTTGGCTGTTTTTTTTTTTTTATATACGATTGTGAATTGATTGAACTTATAAAATATTTTTTTTTATTTGATACAATTTGCCACCAAAATGTTTTCAAATTTAATCTAAGTCCAATTCGAATTTTCCTTGTTTCCTTTCAGTGAACAGAATTCCTGAACGGATAACAGTTAATCACTCGCGATTAACATTTCAACATCGATCGACAATTAACAGTGTGCATGAACTCGCTCATTTTGGACAATTTATTAATTACCTAAGAGTAATATATGACGAGTAATATTAAACTCCTATCTAAATATTACATCTAATGCTCTTCGCACATTGGTGACGACAGGACAGATTATTTTTTTTTATTCAACGTAAATACATACGTAACTAGGTTCAGATTTGAATATTAAGAGAACGAACTCTAATCATAAGACAGGATTACCTTAATATTAGAATAGGCACATCGTTACCATTAGTATTTACGCATGGGTTTACTTTGAATAAAAAAACTGCTATCCCTAGTGTGAGCGGGCCATAATACTATTAAATAAATCGTTTTCAGACTTATTTTGATTTTAGTAATCAAGACGACAGTTTACATGCTGACAACTAAAACAGACGTAATAGACGAGGGGAAGAAAATATTATACAAATGCTTGAGCATTAAAAGGCTTTCCATTTTTCTTAAGGACTCGCTTCCAATATAATTTATCCACCCGTCAAATACATAATTATGTTCCGGACTTAGAAGTGAATGAGCCATGGTAATAACAGGCGTACAAATAGGACAAAATTACAATCGTTTTTTTTTTATAATGCTAGCAGTCGGCACCGGCTTCACCCGGGTTACGTATAGACTTATAGTCAATAATTAATAAACACCGAAATAAATGTACATGCATTTGTTTGTTAGCAGAAGTAGCCTTATAAATTTCGTGTTTCTTATTTTGAAACTATTAGACTTGCATTCTAGTGATCATCCTTTGTTTTACTTCTGTAGAAGAAGAAGAAGAAATTTACAAAAATCATTTTTTGACAACATTTCCAGTTTCAAGCCTTAACGGTTTAGGCGCTGCGTCGATGAATCAGTCAGTCAGGGAAGTTATATATACAAATTATATATGTATGTATAGGTATATTTTGCCCATTGCGTTACATTTGCGTTATATAAAATAAATAAAAAAAGCACGAAGCCTTCTCCTTAATGGGAGAAAAGGCCTAAGCCCAGCAGTGGGACATATACAAGCTGTTACTTTACTTTACTTTTATAAAATAAATGATCTTCTAACGTTCCCGTCAGACGAGCAGAGCATTTCAACGAGTCTATCACTAGCAGTGGGAAATTGACGGACAGGCAATAGTGATTAACCTCCATTAATTCTTTTTATTCCTGAACAAAAATCGTTTGGAATTCGATACAATTTTAATGAGGTATTACCAATACAAATGACACCTGTTTCAAAATGGTCTCTCGTGGATCTCTGCGGAATTCGCTAGTAGCTGCCATGTGAAACTCTCATGGGACGTAATGCCATTTTACCACTTATGTAAGCTTGTCGAATGCGAATTACATAAACCGATGGTTAAACTATTCGTTCAATCCATACTGGATTTACAAAAATGTTATAACGTATTCAGCAAAAATGTTTTTGAAGCAGTAATATGTAATTGAGAATTGAGAATATTTACAAATTAGTTGACAAGAATTTTTGGAGCATTTCCCCTTTGAATCACAATTCTTATTGATATATTTACTGTCTAATTATTTAGATTTGGATTGTATTTTATTTTTTGTCCGATGTTTTGACGGAGTTCGCGGAGGTCAAATGAAATGGAAAAAGGGTAATCGAAGAATAATCTTGCAACTGCCGTGCGGTACATCAATCACCTTGTGACTACGACGAGTGAACTCTCTCGATACGACGAGTTAAAAGAAATTGCAACATAATAATATTTTTTTTTTTTTTTTATTTTAGCCGTCTCTTTCCTTCTTGCTTGGCAAGAAATTGAATGCATAGTCATTTATTTTTATTATTATTTTTACCGCCTTTCCATTTTTTGCGGCTATGTCTCTTTTCATTTTCGAGGGTCAATCTTTCCCTGTTGTCTTTTTTTCTTTTTTTTTTTTTTTTTTTTTTTTTTCTTATAGTTTTTTTTTTTTTTTTTTGCTTATTATATATTTACAGTTCCTTATATCTATTTATATTTATTTTATATACATTTTGACTATGACTATTTACTTACACATTTTAACATTTTATTCCTGCCGACGGCTTGAGGTTGCAGAGGTTGTTACGGGACTTGGACTTCACTTAATAGGTTAAAATAACATTTATATTTTAAAATAAAATAAATTCAAAACAATTAAAATAGTTAAAATTCAAAATATTTACAATTGGATTATGTACAATTAGATAAAATAAAATAATAATTTAAATAAGTTAAAATTTTAAAAGTAAATTACAGTTTTAGTAATAAATTAGTTAAAAAATAAAAAATATAAAAAGGTAAAAATAATTTAATAATTTAATTAAAATAGGTAATAAATAATAGATTAAATAAAATTTTAAAATGACAATTTATCTTG
This sequence comes from Hypolimnas misippus, assembly GCA_037950945.1. Classification (NCBI taxonomy): domain Eukaryota; kingdom Metazoa; phylum Arthropoda; class Insecta; order Lepidoptera; family Nymphalidae; genus Hypolimnas; species Hypolimnas misippus. The sequence goes on from JBBEEQ010000024.1 coordinate 9,500,314, forward strand.
TTTTATTTCGTCCCGTAACAATTTTGGCCGTCTTGAGGCAGAACCGCTCCAGATACGGCCTGGAGTGTTTATCAGATATTAAATCCGCTATCGTATCTTCCGTCAATTTTTTCCCTGTACTTAATTCCAGGTCGTATCTGTCTCGGCTGTGCCTCGGGCATTCGAACAATAGATGTTTTATGTCCTCTGCAACCTCGGGGTCGCACACGCAGCCAGCACTATCTCTCAATTTGAAACGGTAGAGATAGGCGGCAAAACCGCCGTGGCCCGTCAGCACTTGCGCCCACAAAGACGTCTTGTCGAGACCCTTCAGGGCCCGATAAGCGCGCCATACATCCGGGAAGAAAATGCGGGTGACCTCGGAAGTGGTTCCACCGGTGTACCTCTCGTTCCACCGCCGGACCACGCCCTCTCTCACACGTCGTTTGACGTATGAGATTGGACACCTGGCATACGCTGGGGCGACCCTGGACTGAGCCGCCAGCCTCGCCAACTCGTCGGCGCGCTCATTGCCGGGGATCCCGACGTGAGCCTTCACCCAATAGAACTGGAGGGTTTTACCCCTCCCCTGCAACTCCCTAATATTCTTACGAATATGGGTAGCGAGGGGATGGTGCGTGTCCGGGTTCCGGATCAAATCGAGCGAGGACCGGGAGTCGCTGAGCACAGCCGCACAGTCGAAGCCCCTCGCGACGACCAGGTCAGTAGCCCTGGCTATCGCGAGTAGCTCCGAACATAATAATATTACAGGTAGAGGTTTAAATAAATATCAAGTAGCGGACAGAAAAATATATTACGAGTATGCGGTTTGACATAACAGAAAGTTTCATTGTTATTCGATACATACTTGCAGATCATTACATTTTTTTCTATATTTGATCATAAAGTAAAAGACTATTATATAAGAATACTTCATGAATTGTAACATTGTTTTGTTCGTGATTAAAAAATAGAAGATCTAGAAGTTTTTTAATAGATATATTTTTTTCTTATTATATTTTCCTTCAGAACAAAATCGTGCTTTTTTTTTCAAGTACAATGACAAAGAAATCGACAAGGACGATGCAGTTGCGCATTGAAAGTGGGTCGCCTGTTAAAATAAAAGGACCTATGACTAACAATAAGTACACAATACATTTTTTCAATAGCGTAAATGTACGCACGGTAAAAATCAGTTTATATAAAACAAAATATAGTAATTTACATAGTGGATGAAGTTTTACATAGTGGATAAAACAAAAAACGTATTTTTAATCGACGTCCAAAAAAGGAAGAGGAGAATGAATACGATTGTTAGTGACTTTTTTATGTATGTTCCCCGATTAATCGAAACGGTTCGAACGATATGATTAATATTTTTTCTGTTTTTTCAAACAGAAAAAATATTAATCATCTCTCTCCTATTGGTGTCATAGAATTTTCATCAAAATCGTTTCAGTAGTTTTGTTTTAAAATCAGAATGAGTATGTCATCTAAGTAATCGCAATTACGTATTCTAATTTTCAGGTCGATTCCCTTTTTTCAGTCTTGTGTTTTCATAGCGTAATTTACTGTATTTCATGTACATATTTTGTTCATATTTTTTATCATGTTTCATTCAATTTAAGAACTACATCGACTTGATACATTAAAAATGTATTATTTCTTGGCTTTCATAATGTTTTCTAGAAAAATCCGCATGTAAAAATATCAACCTAACACGATGTATTCATAAAATTTTCACTATACTGAGTGGTAAAAGTGGTAGCAGGTGGAGCGACGAGATGACACGTCAAATTAAATTTCTTGTATACTAAGTGCAAAGCGTAATACGTAAACTGCGGTAGGCATGCAACACATTATATAGGCGTATACACAGGGCCGGACTTAGAAGCGAGGAGGCCTCGTGACAACAAAGGAGTGGAGGCCCTGGGACAACAACGGAGGGAAGACAATTTTTATTGTTAGTTAATAAAAACTTCCGAATTAAAACTTTAGCATAGTATAGTTATGTTTTACGGATTCAAGTGCAAAATATAATTTATGTTTGTACGCGTATGTATAAATATGTATGTAAAAATGCTAAAAAGACGAATTTTTGACTTTTTTGACAGTAGAAGGACACAACTTTAATCATTGTAGATTACCTGTGAGTTAAATTTCTGGATTATATTATATGTGCGTACCAGTAGATAAAGAAAACAGATAAATCACTTCGAATTTTGTTTATCTCTGTGAAAGTCATAGGGGCCCAATTACCCTAATGTACTCAGGACTTCCAATAGGTTAAAAAAGGGCCTGGTTTTTGGGACTCCACTCTTCCGAAGGTCCCGAGGGCGTAGACCCACACGCGTCCTTCTAAATCCGGCTCTGGATATGCACGTTAGATCTCGGATTCTGGAGTATGCACACGGATGAAATACTGAGCTAGGCGAGCTGCCAGAATTGCTTTATATTGACTCCGGTATAGTTGGACTGTGCGGTTGACGGCAAACTAATTGATATATAGATGGAGGTCAAGATTAAGCTATTGAGGTATCGTTTACAGAACAAAAGTTAGGATAAAAGTAATTTTCGTTAACATTAGTAAAGATATTTAGTTAACAAGTTGTACATTAGTACAAATTAATACATATGTAGGTATTTTGAGTATCGTTTATAATTATTGTATGTATAATTTATAGATTTTACACTATAATAAGAGCATAATGAAAATGAATTTTTACGTCAAATAAATATGAGTATTTTGCTACTAAAGCGAATTCTTCTTCCTGACATCAAATGAGGCTTTCGTCATTTACAGATTTTACTTTCCTTTTTGCAATTTTGTCCTTCATTTTACGAACATTTTTTGCAGCGTAGCTTAAATTAAAATCGTACTTTTAAATAAGTAAGTTCTTCACAAATTCAGTTGATCGTTATTCAGTAATGCGTCATCTACATGTGACGTCAGAGAGTTACCGCTATTACGAGAATATATCTCATCGCGTATGTTGTGACCTTGCTGTGTCGAGCAGGCGCACTGGGTGCATCTTTGTATGCACTGGAGATCTGTCTTTGATTGTATTGAGTCGATTCTTATTAAACGTAAATGCAGAGAATATATAAACTGGTTTCTATTTATTTTTATAGAACTATTTTTAAATTATAAGCATAGTATATATTTCTAAATTAGAAAAACCTTATGGTTCTATAACCGTGACTTTAAAAAGGTACGTGAAATGACAATGTAACAATAATAATACAATAGTATTTATTTATTAATAAATAAGACTCATAAATATGAATTGAATGACATATAGCCTTTGTGAAAATAAAATTGCTAAAATGGGCCGACGCAAAAACTTTTCCAAGCTTTTTTGGTATGTATCGAAAAGCACTAGCCTCGAAACGACGGCCGTCACATAAAGGGTAACTCTGCGGCCTTTTAGCTAGAAAGTATTGTTAGGTTTTAAAAATGCTTTAAAAAAATATTATGTGCCCGTACCTTGCGGTACTCGAATACTGATGCTTGAGGTAACTACTTTGTTTTTGTAAGTCGTCACTCGATGATTTATCATTAAATGAAATACTAAGAGTATATAATATGAAATATTTTTTTCAGTAGTTTTTAAGTTAAACATGGTTAAATCATCAAAGAACTTTATATATCAGTATAGATATTTTATAATATTACTTTACTTTTTCTGTAGTTAGAATACGTCATTTATGTTGGAAAATGTTTTCATTTTATTTTGAAATATTATGCTGACGTACGAAAAACAAAGTTATTTCAATCTAACATTAAACCAAGTTATAGTAATCAAATAAATGTAAAATGGGATTTAAGTAATTCTACTAAAAAGAAAATTTTTGACGATGTTAAACGAATTAATTAAATAAATAATACTTAATACACTAATGTAAAGTTTTTAGAGTAATCTTTGAATATGATACGCATTTTGGTAAAATATTTAAACGAATCACACTAAAAGAAATCACACTCAACGGCCCCCATTAAGATCTTGTGACCTTGTGTCGGGAGTCCGGAAACATACACAACACTAACACAAACACCTAGACCAAGGCAAACATCCGTATGGCCAATACAGATATTTTGCCGTGAGCTGGTATCGAACTCGCGACCGTTAGCGCTATAGTCAGTTGCAATGACCACTGTGCAAACGTGTCTGTCATAATTAATAAATATTTATTCATGTAGCAATCACCTGTTTCTAAATTTTGCTCACACATACAGTATACCTATAGTAGTTGTGACGTAACGTGTCCACTGAGCAAGTTGCGCGGTGAGCTAGACTAATCAACCGGATACGAAACTGGCTATAGTCGGTTACATATCCATTCATCCATGTGAACTGTGTAATGGTGGGTTACACGAAAATAGACTCTAATTTACTGTTTACCGACGTTAAAAAAACGTTAATGTAGGACAAGTTTATAATAAGAAAAAAGGAGAGAAGAGCCATTTCAATTTTGTAATTTAATTTCGTGTATTTTGCATTACATTAGTCAGAGTATATTACATTAGTAATTTTATGTTACTAAAGTGGAATAGTATTAAAAAAGGTAGCGAATCAATAACTTGTTAGTTACACCGTACCTTAAAAGACTTTCTCTTGGGAAATTAAAAATAATTAAATCGTCTTATACACTTTATTATTCTTGTATAAATATGAGCAGAGAATAAGAAGAATAGTAACAATAAAGCGTAGTTAATTACTATAAACTTTCTCCAGACAAGAAACTATTTTATGTCGTTCAGAATGAAAAGATTGGTTTTAGATTACGGCTCTTATCGTGGTGAATAAGATATTGGTGTGCTCTTTATTTTTCTTTGGCTCACTAGTGACGAATCAGGTCTGATGCAACAGTTAAAGCATTGAGCAAAAATAAATAGCACACTTTTTTATTCATCCTATATAGATTACTTAAAATAAATGAAAATTTTTTTAACCTGCCAAGTAAAATGCACTATTTAATCTGTGGTATCGGAAGCGAGAGCCAAGGGCGTCGCGACGTGTCCCCGCGGGATAATTTTCATAATAAAACCATTCCCACAAATGGATCCGTTCTATTCTACGTCAATTTGTTTTATGCTACCTCCCTCATTCAACTCATTGATTTTATTAAAAAGGAAAAAGACTTTTACATTGAAATTTTTTCCCTAAATTTGATTGTATTAAGGTGAAAATTTATTCTATTAACGCCTTTTTAAAAATACTTATTAGACTTTTTTGTATAAAATTTATTGGAAGATTTTTATATCAGTTTTTTTTCTTTTAAGGGCATGAAGTACGGGATATCCTACCCTTGACATCAGAACAGGTATGAAAGGAATACTTGTTAGAAGTATGGGGTCAAAGTTAAGTGCTCTTCAACTTTCCACAAGATCAATGCGATGCCGCTTCAGCGTAATACGGTAAAGATTTTAGTTATGACTAAAAATACATAAAAAGTCACGTACATAATTTAATTTCCTTCGCAGTAAAGTAACTCTGTCTGTCTATTTCATTATTTCTAACGTTTTCACAAAATATAATCCCTAAACCAATTCTCATGAATATTGTTTTTTTTACTCCAAATCCTGAATGAAGACCCTGGAGATAGAAAATGAAACTAGAAGATGCTGAAATAGGGGATTTCATTTTATTTAGCGAACAGAGAGAGAGAGAGAGAGAGAGAAAGTAATTATATTACTTAAAGAAATAGTAATAGTTCATACTTTTGTTTTAAATGAGTAACATATATAGTAATAGTATGTAAACGTAATTTCACGTTATTTTCTACAAAAAATACAATTTAATCAGTACTGCCTCGGGGTTTCACATGCATTATTTCAGTAGGAACAAAAAAACAATAAAATAATACCTACATGCCAATTCGTCTAACATTTATGGTAATTGCTCCATTTCAATAAATTGTAGAGTGATATTTTATTGCGTATATACTCTTTCCTAATAATAAGCCTGCTATGTGTACGCAAAACTCTTCGCAAACAGGGTTGGTGTGGTCACTTTGTACGGATGGCCGACTCTACGCTGCCTAAATTTTCGTTATACTTGAAAATTTAAGAGGGTAAGCGCAGAATGGGGTGCCAGTTTCTTCGGCATAAGGTTGTGTCTAAACGCTACCTCACTACTTGAAATCTACTTGTTGGTGAATGTAAAGAGCTGACGCAATAGACATCAGGATAGCGCAGCTGTCAACAAGGCGGTAAAAAAATTTGAAGAAAATCGATTAATAGAAGTGCCTTCTTAAAAAATCCGTTCAAAACCTTTCTATATCTACACATATAATTCTTTAAGTTAACAGCATTGTGCGTCAAGGCCTTTAAAAAAAATTTGGTTTCGCAAGTCACATTTGCGCCCATTGCCACATAATGAAGGACAGCATCATCATCAGTTATCAAGTTATTATAAGCGGACAACGTGATCAAACCAACAACCAACTTTAGCTTACATGGATATCAGTATAGAGTCTAGTAATTGCCACAAAATAACCGCAATTTTGATTTATGTATCAGACCATTTATAAACAATATTTTAATAAAACTTTCATAGCGAGCATATTGTATTTCTAACAATAAATAACATAAAAGCCTATAATGTATTATGACAAACTGACATTTATTTAAAACGCAAAATACAATAATGAACAATTACAAGATCGCACAAAAGCGTGGCGACGAAATAAAATCTTGTTTCAACCATCCACATAACTCGTTTATTTATTCATTTTATATCGCTTTCAAACAATATGAAATATTGGATTTTGATCAAGTTATTCCCTCAGGAAAATGGAACACGGGACATGACGTTCGAAGTTATTGGTATGGTATCCAAAACGAGGTAAGAAATTAATTTCAATAAAATTTGTCAAATCAAATCACATAAGTATACAATGTCATTAATGTTACTATTTGTCTATCGCTGATTTTTATTTTAGCTGAGGTAATGCTTATTGCTCTGCTCCTGAATGTTGTAGCGGATTGTTTTATGTTATAAAAGCGAAAGTAATTCTATTTGTCGGTTTTAGTCTGTTTGTTACGTTTACGCCTAAGCCAACGAAACAATTTCGATAAATTCTGTTTTGGAGATGGATTACAACCAGAGAGAGAGAGATGGAGAGATTAGAGAAGGAGTGGAAGAAGAATAGGCTCTGTGTTCCTTACATGTACATAATAAATGTTACATTGTATATCTATGTAATTGACGTAAATTTAGCCACTGAGCGTTCAAATGTCCTAAATAGGGTCCAATTACTAAGAGAAACAGATTAATTGATAGTCGGTTTTCACCTATTCAACATGTAAATGATATCACTTTCCATTTCCGAGTAGGCAGCCCATCGATGTGGTGAAATCATTTAGTATTTGTTACCATGACGCAAGTTACCACTACATTGTTGGAAAATGTTCGCTTATATCCGGTACAAATGAATTGTTTTATTCATAACAGCCCATTAGGTTTTTATTTCATCTTTTCTTTCAATTGAGAATATTATATTCGTGTCACACATAATTGACGAATTTAATATAAACGGATTTATTTTATAACACAATAATTCAATCAACTTATTATAATAACACGACAAGCGTTGTTAAGTGATCGCCGCTGCCTATGAACATCATAATTATATAAACTTCTTTTTTTGTCAGTAAAAACATAATATAATTAAATTATATATTTAATCAAAACTCATGATTATATAATATGTAATGGATTTTGGATCCAAAATGGTAATCAATTTTGACGACGTTGCCTAGCCACCAGTTAGCGACTAATTATAAGAAGTTTCTTTGGCCCATCAAAGAAATTGACAAGCTTATCAAAGTTGGAAATTCGTGCACATTGTAAAACGTAACATATCTATAACTATAAAATATCTTTGTGTTAATAAAAATAAATTTAACTTACCCGTGAGCAAATTGCCATTGGGTAAAAATATCCGCCCACGAAACAAACGTTGACATTTTCAAATATTTTCTTTTCCGCTCACGTTACGCGTGGACTACAACTTTGATATGTCCCTGGTTTACAAAACCCACTTTACATATATACGCGATATATATGACTTACAAACAGAACAGCTACAAGTCACTCCATTCATAAAACATGACACGACTCGAGACACATTACCGAGGAGCATGACACTGTAATTTCAATGTGATCATAATATTTAATGTTGCTCTAGAAGAAAATAACAAGGCACGTTAATTAATATAATATATTTTTTAACCTTTTTCCTCTATACACCTAAGGATGTTTCTTGCACGTTAAGGTTATGTTATTATGAAGCTTGTTGGATTAAGTTCTTTGTTTGACAGTCTATAAGTAACTAAAATGTTCAAGATAATATTATTATTGCGTATTCAAAACATTATTAGTATGGGGCTAAAAGTAATAATACATTTGGTCTAAATACATCACTGTCATGTAAGCATGTATTAACATTATTGTTAAATGCTCTTCAGCACGATTTATATGAAATTATAGTACTCTATAAGTGAATAATTAGAAAAAAAAGAAGTTTTGAAAGTTTGAAGTTTTGAAAATTACACGTAATAATGGTGACAACATGAGGACGAATAAAGGATAGTTTAAAATAATTATTGTCCATCGTTTATCTTTTCTCCTTTCCGTGTTCCATTTATATTAATCAATTTTGTTGTTTATCAACTGATCAATAACAATTATTTCGTAAAAAAATTGACACGTAATTGATTTTTTTTGAAAAGCCGTGTTTTATTATGAGTAACATTTATGTATATATATTAGATCGATGTGTGTGTTTACAAAAAGCAAGTAACGTAATATTTAATTTATTAAATTAAAAAAAATGTCTACTGTTTACAGATTTGCTATTTATATTTTGATCATTTGCACTAATTATTGATTTTATATTTATCATTTTTCTAAATTGTCTTTTAAAGAAGAAAAAAATGGAATGTTTCCTACACCTCTCCTTAAAAAGCCCCCTCCGTTATCATGCCTATCTAATCGACTAGAAGTATCCATGAAAAATCGATTCTTTTATTCGCAGAATAGAATTCCACCTTGTCCCTTGCATATTTTACAAAGGTCGATCGGTCTCAAGGATGCATGCAAGAATAGATCGAATCGATGAGCCATGTCACTGCGTTCCCAGAACTCTTGCAACGGTTATGAAGCATGATTCAGTGAATATTTAATCGCCCTGTGCGGTGCCTTTCGTAGCAACTTCAAGTTCAGAAATTATGACAGTATTGATTTTGTCATTTGACAAATATTATTTATTTATATAATGTTATTTTAAAGCACTAAAAATGTAATTACTGAAAAATGTAAATGAGTATACGGTTAAACGGATGACATATTATGTGACGACTTCTTGGTGTTGTTAAGGTCAAATAACCATCAATAATAATACGGTGGCGATAAAACCTAACCAAGTACAATTCACATTTAATTTATTACTATTAGGTAACAGTACTTAATACAAACATTCAATATTTGAGGGTTAAGCAATTTTGGGTAGGAGATTGGTTTTCGCAATAGTAACTGACTATAGAGGTATACAAATTTTTTATCGTTTTACGGATGAATGTCGTGGTCTATGTACTGGTGTTCTAAGTACAGGACATAGGATCACATCTTAAAACGACTTATTATTCTTAGACTTTTACTGCTTTACTATAAAAATAAATTAGAAAAAAAACACGTTTAGCACGTGTCAAGCTAAACATTGTTTAAAAATAAAAACATTGTTTTAAATGCTGTTAAAGGTACTATAACGCGTGCAAAATTATAAAAAAAAGAACTTATTAATAAAACATTACACGTTATATTTGACAGCTGAAATAGATTTTAAGCATATATTAAAATCACCTAAGCATACATAGTTAAAACTTTGTCTAAACCATGTTTCACTCAAAACTGTCTTTAGACGCGGATTTGTAATATTAATTTTTATAAAAACGCATTTAATGTTTGTTTAAATCTTTTGTAGTAAGGCAGCTATTGTTTGTTTAAGTCATGCGAAATACATTATGTATACGGAATAATATTACTACGGAATATACGTTTAATGGATGTTTCAAATTAATTATTGTCAATTAATTAGTAAATATGTAATTTGCTATAGATATAATATGACAACTAAATAAATTTTATCTTCGTTATAATAAAAAGGTTATTAAAAATAATTTATTAAGTATATATAAAAAAAACAGTTTACTTGAAAACGATAAAATATTACATTGTATTTCGTGATATTATTTGTACTATTTATATTACTTTTTTAAACCTTCAGTTTGTATTTTATTGATTTTATTATAATACATTGTATAAACTAGGTTAAATATATCAAGAGCTTTAAAAACAATTATTATTGGAATTACAGCTATGCAATTAAGTTGATAGTAAGGTTCTAAATAGAATGAAAAATAAAATCGATAATAATTCTAATTAATACTAGATGTATTAAGTGCAGTGACTTTCATCTTTTAATTAAAAACAATAATTTTGAGTTATTCACTAAATTTTTGTCATTTTAGCGAATAATCTAATAATTTTACAATCATTAACATCACAGTATAGTAAAAGATTTAATCACAGTAGTAAAGTTGCTCATATCCTTTCAACAATCATAAAATACCTTCAAACTTCTGAACAGATCTTCATAAATTATAGCAAATAACCGTCCCGATTACATCAGCTTTCAAACAAAAATGACCACATCAAAATCGGTCTATTCATTAGAGAGTTGTATAGAATACACATACACATAGATCCAGATACATACTTCAAACTTATAACACTCCTCACTTCTTTTGAAGCAAGGTGGTCTATTTAATAAAACAAAACACGTGTTTTAAATCGATGTTCACAGGTTTGAATTCGGGCTAGTGTCATTGAATATTTCAAGTGCTATATTCAAATTCATCTTGTTCTCGGAGATGAAAGAAAATATCATCAATCGTAAAGTTTTTTCAAGCTTTTATATTTCTTTTCTACGATATCTTTCTACGGTACGCAAATTACTTTCATTTCTACGAAATTTACTTACTTCTTATTATGCTTAATACATTCTTAGGCGAGAATCACATGTATAACTTTTGCTCTTAGACTTTCATAAAGATTTACATAAGTCGTTTGTCACATAAAAAAATTACTGTGACTTTATTTCTGACAGCAACGGCTTTCGTAAGGTTACCAGATTATTACGGGGTTGTTAATTTACGCCATGTAGGTTTAGAAAAGTTCAGTGAAGTTATCCAAATACAGATGAAGCCTTAGTTTAGTATTTTTGTAATATGTAAAAAATAAGGAACTGACACTAATTATTACAGATGTAAAGTAATGAAAAGTAACGTATGTAAATCCTTATGGAAGTTTCAGAGCAAAACTTATAAGTGTAATTCTCGCCTTAGGAATATATTAAGAATACTTTTGATTTTAAAAGATCACTATATTTCTTTATTACATAGTACATAATGAATAAACAAACGACACGACAAGACATTTTATTATAATCTCTTAAAGTACTGATCAGATTAGAAAAAATATTGTTGTGTTGTAAAGACCGTTTATTGACGAAAGTTACAGGCTATACATACATACATCACGCTACGACTTATAGGCGCGAAACAGGAACCATAAACACGAGGGAGGGGCAGCAAATTTATAATATTAGTACATAGAAAGATAGAAGTTTATGACGCAGGTTTTTTTCGACTACAATCTAGAAAATTTATTTAAAATAGAAAGTCTATGTGAGCCAAGTCGCAAGAACGAGGTAGTCTATAAAATATTAAAAAGTCGGGGCTAATTAGATGCGTGTCTTATAAAATCGATTGTAATAGCGTTCAGGCGGTTCAGGCGACCTTGCTCCTTCGGCATGGGGCATCATATCTACGCTTGTTCGAGATGTCGCGACGGCACGCACGGTGAATATCTATATTAGGCACTGAAATTTCCTCGCACAAATTCGCTCATATAACTTATATTATAACTTTTTCCCTCGAAATTTGATATACAACAGTAACGCCAATTTATTAAAAAAAATCATTTTCTCTTTTAATATTTGTATAATTATATGTAAGAAAATTATTTATGATTTATAGTATAATTAAATTGATGATATTTCGAAAGTTAACAGTTTAGTCCGATTTGAAGATTTGAACTTCCTTCTTCTGAAAAAACGTAGCCGCGGTATTACTTATTTGTCAAGGAGGAGGAAAGAGATTTAATCTAAAGTGTGGTATATTTTTGTTGCAGATAAATGGGATAGATATGGGGTGATTTGTGAGGAGTGCTCTGATAAGATAGAAAATATCATCATTTAATCCCTGACGTACGTGTTCATTTGAAGCATTTGATCCTCTTGTGTTTGTGTCATTACTAAAAGGTTAGTGTTGATAATCGATTTTTTTTGCAAAAGTAAAAAGTATCAGGTGTTTTTATACATTAAAGTATCTACTGAATTGAATACTGAAAAGGATTATTAAAAAATCGCAAACAATATAAAATGGTTCCAAGAAGACAAAAAATATCTATTAATTGATACAAATAAATATTTTTCAGCACTTCAATTATATCAAAATTAAAATATTTTTATTCAAAATTAGAAATTTACATTCTCTTTTTGATCGTGAAGTAAACGAAACTATTCGGTTTCGAAAAAGATAAACCTCAGACCTGAAAAAAAATCGCGAAAGAAATTAGGCGGTTTTTTTTCTTTGTTGAATATTTTTTATTCAAAAACGTCATATTTTTATACAAATTCTAAAATTTATTGAGATATCGTGGAATATGTAGCTATAAAAGTACTCAAAAATTAAGTTATTTCTCGATAAATCATGGTCATACGGAAACTAGGTGTATAATATCGAAAAAGACAACTTTAAAAAATAAACATAAGTAGGTATATAAAATGAACTTATCTATACTAATAATAAAATTCTAGCGGGTCGCTGTCTGTACATGGAAGATATATGAAAAAAAATATTATAGGGGGCCTTTACCAACGCAATAGAACCCAAAACAATGATTTTTAGAATTCTTATCTGTTTGTCTGTTTGTCTGTTTATCTGTGCGTTTGTGCACGCTAATCTCAGAAACGGCTCACCCGATTTAGATGCGGTTTTCACTAATATATTGTAGTAAGCTTCACTTAACATTTAGGCTTGGTGTCATGTCAATCGGTCCATAAATAAAAAAGTTATGTCAATTTAAGGAATCACGTTGAAATTTTTTTTGTGCTTATCACTAAATGCATGAAAGTGTGCACAGTAATTACATCAAAAAATACATTTTTTTATTTTTTGCCTGTCAGTCTGTTTCTTACGACTAATCTCTGAAACAGCTAAAACATATTTGATAGGACTTTTACTCGCAGTTAGGGGATGTCCGTTAATCACGTGAGGCCCAGAGGAAAGAGGATGGAGATAAAAATCACGAAATATCACAAAGTCTAAAAGTTCTTAAAAACATTACGTGATTAGGCTACTTTTATTTAAAAAATATATTTATTTTAATGTAATAAATATATTTATTTTAATGTAAAAGTAGAAAAGAGAATTACGCTATAACAAAATATTGTAGAAACCAATAAAAAAATGAACGATTTCCGATTTAAGAAGGGAAGGTATACATCTATACAAATAAATAAAATTGGTGTGCCTGTTTGTAATTTTAAATAAATGCATAAGAAAGTATATACGGTACTTACAACAAAATTACCAATTTTTAAATTTTTGTCTGTCTATCTGTCACTCAGTTTGTTTTGGCTAATATTTGAAACAGCTGGACCGATTTTGACTAAACATTCACTAGCAGAAAGCCAACGTTATAGAGAACAAAATTGAACCTAATGAAATAATGAACACTATCTGATTCAAATACGGAAGATATATATTATATAAAATATAATAATTTAAAAAAATAATAAATTTACTGGGTAATTTTTTATTAGATATGATAGACCAAATCCGAAACTATAAGCAATAGCGAAAAATAGTTAAGTTAAGTTTAATCATTAGTTTTTTGAAAAATAAATTTTCCTAGCCAGAAACGAACACGTTGATTTTGCAAAAAAATAACGTTCTGTATTATTGCACCATCTGATACTGTAACATATTATAAGGATCAACTTTAGGGAGGTAATAGCATACAGTTAACTGCAACAAAAAGAAAAGGCAATTTTTTTTATCAAATTCTATCAAATTCATTAAAACTTTAGTAATTCTTCAAAAAAACAATCATACCTAAAAGTGAAATTTAAAAATTATAACGGGATGTTGTAACGCTAATAGCGGGTGAGTGCAATAGCCGAGTCGAGCGAAATGTAGATTTCAATAAATCAATTTTTTTAAGAATTATCTAAACCTACCTAGGTAACGGAGTAGGTGAGAGGGACCAAACCAAAAGTCACATTCTATCAACTTTGTATAGCTCACATAGAAAAAATAGACAAACATAAAGGAAGTTACTGTGAGTTATTCATTTTATATATTTTCGATTGTATTGTTCAGACTCTTCCTTACTTTAGTAGGTGACTAGCATTTTGATGCAACCTATACACAAATCGTTCGAAGTAATGCAGACTTTCTTTCTAAACTTACCGGGACCCGTGATTTACCCGATATTTGTGTATGTCTGTGTAGAATCGATTACTTAACTTCTAATTAATGTAAAGATTTAATGTAATTTTGTAAAAAAAAAAATCTTTTCCTTTAATTTGTCGCTAACTATTACTTCCCAAAAGTTGATCCTTACAAGTGACACTATTAGGTGTTGCAATAATACAGAATAATTTTTTTTTCAAAATTAGTGGGCTCCATTCCTGGCCAGGAGAATCATGAAATCGAAAAACTTATCATGCAGTTTGAGATTTCTCAAAATCGGACACGAGACTCCTTTAAGTATTTTAGGCGATTCCTTATAGTTCCAGATTTGGCCTATCAAGCCAAGTTAAAAAAGTCACCCGATATATAATAACAAGGAGAACCTCGGCGGACCTTGCTTTGCAGGAGACATGCCAAGCATTCTGTAATCCACGCGAACGAAGTCTCGGGCACAGCTAGTTCCTATATATATTTATTAATTAGTTATTAAATATTATTATATATAATATTTATTACCATATATTTTATTCCGATACAGTTGCATTTATCGTCATAACGAGTCATTTAATATAATAAAATATAAAATGTTTAGTATTAGTGATACGATTAAAATAGCTACTAAATGTAATTACATAATTAATATTGTTTGTAGTCTGATATCAATTTCGGATTATATCATGATCCAATGCGAATAACATTGCGTTTGCATGTTTGTCGCTAAATCGCTATGTTTGCTTAGTTAAAAGCCAAACCGGCATCGGCAGTGCAAACAGCACATTATGCGATTAACAACTTAAACGTATCGCCTTTGCTACAAAACGTAATTTAACTGATAAAAAAGGTTTTTTAATATTATTGTAAACTAGCTACTCGCCACGGCTTCGCGCGGGTGTACTCATTAAGAATTATTCATATTTTTATATGGAGATTTTATAACCTAACTTTCCATGTCATTTTTCAAACGTTTTTCCTTGCGAACCTTATCCTTACAGTTACAAAAAGATGTTACTGTTTTAGAATGATGCGCTTAAATACACACATACACTCGGCAATTCATTTTTATTAGAAGCTGTTATTTAACTTTCTACGTATGTTTTGTTGTTTGATTTAAACCTTGCAATCTAAATTCGAACCACTTCCTAATTGATTCATGATTAATGATGACAATTGTTGTGGTAAGCATGACCTGATTATATATAAATGATTGGCTCTAGACGAGGGAACTCTTCGGCGGTAATCACTATAGATACGAAATTTTGTATACGCATTCAATTATGATAGTCTGCTCTAAGTGCCACCGTGATGTGGCTGCTGCATTCAGGGTTGGCCGCCGATGAGAGAACTCCGCAATGGTTAATACCTCAAATACCAGATTTTCTACGAATTCAATTCTGATACACAGTCTTACGTCACATCATGACATAGTTGTTGCATTTGGGGATGGCTTAGAATAACTTGTGTCTATCTTGAGTCAAGATATATTCTCGTAACAAGCTTTTAGGTCATTTAAAATCATTAATAATAACTGGACTTTTATTTTGATTGTAAAATTATTTTTAACGTTTTTTTTGTGATATTGAATTTTGGTTTTGTGTTTTGTTTAAATACTAGCTGCTCCTCACGGTTGTTTTTGGTGTCCACACTTGCGTAGTTACTGCTTCGCTCCTATGAGTGGTAGCATCGTGTAATATAGCCTATAACCCTCCGCAATAAACAGGCTTACTAACGCAACAATTTTTCAAATAGAGCCCAGTCGTAGTAGTAGTTTCGGAGTCGTCCAATAGGCTATATTAATTTAGGCAAAATGGCAAACAATCAAATCTTTCCTCCTTATAATATTATAGTAGATTATTGATTTTTTTTATACGTTGAAAATTTATTTTATTTAAGTCTAATTTAATGTTTTGAAATTAATTTTAAAAACCTTATTGATTATGGATTGGGATGATTATTTTACACTTTTAATAGAAAATCTTCATAGCCTTCACAATGGATGTTGAGAACACATAATGAAACAAATAACATTTGAAAGTTATGAAATTGTTTGCCTATAAAACTTTTTATTTGAATTTTATTTTAAATTAACGTTCGTAAAGTAGCTTACCAAAAATTCTACAGCTGGAACGTAGTTATTTGGCCGCGTTCATTATGATCGCATTAAATGTCCAACAAACCATAAATTGCCAACTAATTATGAGCACGAAATTCTCCTCAAATTACAATCTATGTGCACGGCAGTAATTTCCCCACGATCTCGCAACTTAGTCGGAATGCAGGTCTAGTGTTGAATGGTTTTGCATCTTCGCTCTGTTTAATATTTATTAACCCCCGACGTAAAAACCAGCTATGTGTACCTGTCTGTAGCACTGTAGCTCCTAAATTGGTGAATTGATTTAGATGCGATTTTTTGAAGGTTTCCTAAAGATGGTTCTTATACATGTTTTACCAAAATCGGTCGAGCCATTTTAAGATCGTGATCTTTTTTTTCTTAGGTGCGGTAGGAATCTTAGATGCACAATAGGTATTTGATTTACTTTCAAATATATGTGTCCTTAAATTTTAAACACCTCTGTATGCAACATAACTATGCAAAATTATGGAATTCTTGGTTTGATGCTGCAGCCAGGATCAGCAGGAAACACAATTCTAACTCATAGCAAAAGTAATGTGTTGGTGCTCGTTGAAATGGTCACAATGGAAAGATTGTAGGTGTTTTTATAATTTTCAATTGTAATCATTTATTTTCATTATAATATTATGACATAATTAATTTTAATTGTTATAAAACAAGTAAAGGTTCTTCAGTATTTTCGATGGGATCAATTACAAATATTTTTCGTAATTGGAATCACTCGAATTAACTTAAAACGGCGAGGTCTCGATTAATTGGTACAATATGCAATGAAATATTAATAGATACATATTAAAATTCTTAATATATAATAAAAAGAAATTGGCTTTCATTTTAAGAAAGATAATATTTCGAGTCATTTACACCCCTTACACGTAATAAACGTACATATTACGAGTGTACATTAGCCGCTGAGGTCAGGCCACTGCCAGATGGCGAAACGCCTGTAAAACCCGCACTTACCAACTGGCCTTTAAATGAAATTGACACCTAACCTTTAATGTAATACCGCATTGTGGTTAACTGAATGGCCAGGACGTCCAATAGTAAAAAGCTTATTTAAATTATGTACTTGTATATCAAGATTCTATATTGAAAATGAGAGATTGCTATGCCAATTCTTTCACCCAAACGAGATATATTATTTTTGCGGAATTCATTGAATCTTTACTCATTTATGGTATTATAAAAATTACAAAAAGAAAATTTTGTAACGTTTTGTTTATTATTATTTTTATATATACATATGATAACATTTTTTGTATATGGAAAAAATCTTTAAAATATTTATGAGTGTATATTTTACATAGTCGTAGTAACTGATTTTAAAATTGAATAACAAAAAAAAAAAAACTACAGTTTTAGTATTTATTATTACAAACTACAGTTTTAGTATTTATTATTACGCCGTACAACTACGACGTCAATTTAACTGCTTCCGTAGTATACCCTTGACTATTAAAATTATCATAATACTTAAGAAATAATATCATTCAAATAATAAATTATTTGCGTAGAACATCGAAGCGATTTGCTACTACGATACGATCTAAATTTTTCATATTAAAACCGGAGTCTTAATATGTCATAAAAATACAAACGAGGTTTCATGGTAACACAATAAAACACCAAAGCTTGAAAAGTAATTTTTGACCTTATATATTAATATATTATGTTAATTATTAAGAAATAAGTGAATTTCTTATTGTATCTACTTGACTTGGATGTTTTCATAAGGCTAGAATTACATTTGTAAATTTTAGTCTCGAGAGCGATATAACACCGCTGTATCCTAGTAACAGATACGTCGTAAGTCATTACAATAGCTGCGAATGTCAAAAATAAGTAACTGATAGTAAATTCTTTTAGATATAAAGCAATAAGTTATTATAAGTTTAATTTTCGCCTAATAAATCAAGTGCTTGTTTCAAGTTGTAGCAATGCGATCAAACATGTTATCTATCCCCATCTGTTTCCCACCCACTCGACTGACTATAAAATGTAATTCTCATTTTGCCTCAGGGTTTTGTAAGTTTAGACCTTTGCTATTGTGATATCGTCTCGGCGGGGTACAACTGATGCGAAATTACGATACCCCCCGATAAATATAATTTATTGATATGATCAGAGTTATTGACTTTATTTTGT
Organism: Hypolimnas misippus; assembly: GCA_037950945.1. Lineage (NCBI taxonomy): Eukaryota > Metazoa > Arthropoda > Insecta > Lepidoptera > Nymphalidae > Hypolimnas > Hypolimnas misippus. The sequence continues at coordinate 9,519,177 of JBBEEQ010000024.1, forward strand.
TTAATAATTAAAATCACGCCCAATCAAGATTCGATATATCGTAATATGCCGGTGATAAATACTTATATTTTTATTTCTCTAAGTTATTATAACTCTGTGTAGTTTTTAGTAATAAAATAAGAGTAATTAAGAATAAAAGTATAAGAATAAAAAAGAGTAATTAATATGCATTTAAAGTTTAATTTATTGCATTTTAGTGCAACTGGGAAGCACTGGAAGTTGTCATGCTGTCTCGGGAGCACTTTGAGATAACAGTCAAAACTTCATCCAGAATAATTTCGATTATTCGAGCTAATGAGAAAACTTTTCTTCGTATATAGTCTCTCGGGAACATTTAATTATGTCATTCCATAGTATTTTTAAAATTGCAAGAGTCCAATAGCGCTCTTGAAAGTTGAGGCTGACTCAATTGTATTAATTGCATTATTATAAACGAAAATATTGTATCAATTTATTTATTATTTGTTGAGAAAATCGTTTAAGTTATGTGAACAAAATAAATATATCGTAGCTTATCTTTGGAAACATAAATCCTTAAGATTTCCATAGTTTTATATCGAAAAAATATACTTTCGTGAAAGGGTCATATTATGAGTTATAGTGAAATGGTATTATAGTTTAAAGACAAAACTGCAAGCAATCCCATCCGACTACAGATGGCTTTATTATGGAAATCGAGCTGTATCAGTAAAGATAACTGACGGTTACACGTAAATTATACACACACGTCCTTAGATTGCATAAAAAGCTTCGGCGGGTGTAAAGATTTTATCTTGATTTAAGTTATTATTTTGGTACCAGTTTCCTATATATTTCAATAGCTATGTAACAATAAATCAGTTATTGAAACACCATTAAGGATCTTAATTTGTTTCATAAGATAAAATTTTCACTAGTACTATACATTAAATTAAAAAAAAAATGTTTTTAGGATATAAAATTTAGAAATAAACGAGCTTTATAATCATTTAATAAAGATATATTTATATTTAAGAAAAATACATGAATATTATGACGTAATAGAAAATACTAATCCGTAGAATGTTAAATTCTCCTTTTATAGGAATTTCTTCAAAATATAGCGTTATGATTTAAACCTGGTTTTTGAAAATGGTAATACCGGGAGCGTCTCAAGGCTGGCAACACTGGGTGTACTCCTATCCTAGTACGGCGTGTTTATTCTGCTTCTGCCGCGTATATCGACCGCCCGGCGCGCGCCGCCTCAGTCACCCTCGCCACTCGGACCGCGCCGCGCGACCCCACGCACCCGTGACAGCTACCGCCGATCACAACCTCACTAATATCGCACAACGATACGAGAAATAAAAACACACGTCGCATTCGTGTAAAAACTACCATCGACTATCGCGTATTATGACTTGTAATAGAAACGATATGCTCCGAAATATGCGACGCGCGTGAACAATAAATAAAAGACTTTGTTGTGTCATGTGAATTTGTGCTTTTGATGCTGAATCTCATACATCCGGCGGCTGTCTTCACGGTGAGAAATTATTTATTTAAATTTTGGAATAAGTAAATATAAGTACAAGTTATGAAAATATCGAAGGCTAATCGGAGACCTTGAAAGCGGTGGCGCACAGGATGTCAAGTCGTAGCATGTAGTAAACACTTCGTAAGAAACCTTGATAAGAGATCGTATCGTGAATTTTTTCGGTTGTTTTTATGAAATAGGTTCATTTTAGGTCAAGTAAAAATTTGTAACTACGTCAAGGTTAAAATTATCGTGTTTAATTGTTGTGGTAGAATGACTTCGAATAATTTTCGATTAAATATCTTATATTTCTAATTTGCATTCTTATACCCAATAAGTAATTAAATTGTTGTACATAGTCCAATGCCCTCTACGGAGGTCTACGCCGTAGCCGCAGTAGACGCTCGTAGCAATTCTGCGCGTTACTCACCTCTACCGGTGCCTCTACGTTACAGGAGTTTGTTGTCAAGTAGTTTGTATCGTATCAAACACATAAAGTTTATTGTAAGTTATTTTGAACCTTTATGAAGAAAACTTTCATCATACGATTTTCGTTTTATTCTTTTGTATATTGTTAAAATACTAAGTATAGCTTTTCTTTTTGTTTAATAAAATGTTTGTTCTTTTTATTATATCGATATTATAAATTACCCAAATTAAAGTTGTCGTCATCGAATTATAGAGTCACCTTGTTATATGTCTGTCAGTCACAGACGTTTTCCCTAGAGTTTATTTCATGAATTTTTGAAATTCGACTTATTTTTTGCATCCAATTACTTAAACCCGACGTGAAATTTGAATTTAAAATTCTGAACGTCCACTTTATACCGAGAACAATTAGTTCTAAGAAACTTTGTTTCGCAAAATCAAAGCGCTTTTGAAACACTGGTCTTAAAATAACAGAAATACTTACAGATCTTAAAACATGGTTCTATATTCATCAAAGTGAAGTAAAATTAAACATTTTACAGTCGGGCAAACGAAAAACTTTTTAAATCATATTAGACATCTAATTTTATATTTTATTGGAAAATATTAAATCATTAAAAAATATTGTATTAATTATGAATTAATTAAAACATAAGCGATGAACTAGATGTATTACTTAACACTACTAAAATGATATCTAGAGTCAGTGAAGGTTCTAGAAGGTGCATATATTGCCTAATATCATAAAATATGCTAACATTGTACTGACAGTCTTAAAAGTACGTTGACTCAGAGTATACCATATTCTATACCAGCATGCGTTGTAGTATTGAAATTATTTATTCACGAACTTCAACAAAAGACTGTTATGATATGTATTAATAATTTATTAAAACAAATTATTTATTTGTAATTTTATTTACGCGATTGAAAATAATAAGTAAATAGCTACATAAACTCTTAAAATTGTAATAAAAATGAATAAAGGTTACACATAATTTTTTTTTTTAAATCTTGAGTTGAACACACGATGGAAAGGCATTTTCGTACAAAATATAATACTGTGTACTTTTGAATACTCTTGTAAAAGTGTATTAAAAAGTACACTTGAGGCAATACACTTATGTAAATAATTTTAAAAGTCCAACTCTCACTTGGCTGGTTTTTATTATTTATTATTATATTAGTGGTGGTATTAGTTTCTTAATATAATTTAAGTAAATATGTTATATTCATAAGAATATAACAATAAATACACAATAAAAATACGCATTTTGCGCTAAATTTCTACATATAACGTTTCATAGGATAGAGACAGATGTACAGCGAAGATTGTGTAATAGGATTCCGTTGGCTTCTTTTGTGTACGGAACCTTAAAAATGAATTATAATAAAATACCTCTTAAGATAAAAAATTTCTTCCATTTATTTCATAAGCGAAACTAATAAAAAAAAAAAATAAACTTCAATGAAATTACTTTCAAGTCTGAAGACTATAGTTATCGTCTAGAAACCGCGAATCAAAAGTTTATAATTTCTCTTTCAACTGGCGAACTCAAAACTGCCACATACGAGATGTCAACTTTAACACCGACGCGTGTGAGTCTCATCACGAATATGAAAGTTTTTAAATCGTTCAGATATTTATATTTGCGTTCACATTTATGCCGTGTTCTATAACCGGACAAATATGCGTAAAATGGAAAAAAAGTAGGTATCTTCTTTTTAAATCTAAGATTTTAAATGTTAAAGTATCCTTATAATGTTAAATAAAATATATATTTATGTAACTATTGTTATTTATTACTATACTGGATTTTTTTCTCTTTATTTATTATGTTTGTAATTAGAAACTATTGTTACCGCCTTCATGATTTTCTGTTTGGCCTAAAGGTTGACTGGCAAAGAATGTCTTCAGGCATTAAGTCCACCTTCCAATTTTGTTGGTTAATTAAGTATTTAAATAAAATAAAATAAATAATAATAAAAAGTAAGACAAATTAAAGAATTTGATTAATTTCAAAATAAACCAAGAGTACCAGAAAAATTCTCTGTAGGAATAATTTAAAACTACAAGAGAATTTGCCCTCAAAATAACACAAAACTCTTAAACGACTTACGTTCTGAATTATGTAGGCGTTTTGGAATTAAACTATCTCCGACTGCATTATAAATAAATGTCAACATGTCCACCGGCAGTTCCACTCGAGCAGCCTTGAATTAGAGGTCACCTGAATTAATCATGCGAACACGCTACAATCTACCCTTTATTCAATTAATTACACCGGCCGAACGTTTACGCCTCTTTAGCGCGTTTTTGTTTTTCATTCACTACTTAACGATCTATCGAGGATACAATTGAAACATCAAATTTAGGTGTTAATTGGGAAGCGCTAAATACACGTTTACAACTTTTCTGGTACCATTTAGTTTACTATTGTTAGAGTTGTATCCATGAATTCTTAAAATGTAAGTGAATATTAGCTAAACAATGAAAGTTTCATTAAGTATTTTTGTATTATTTCTTACTACTAAAAGGTTTTTATTTGTGTAATTTTATTAACGTGGGTTTCATTTTGAGATATATATGATAGAATTTACTTCTCGAGATAAAAGTATTTCATCAAGATTATAAATAAAAGTAGGTACATATATTGAACCATGACATAGGGTATCGTGGGTCGACTTTCATTAAAATCCTTCCTGTGGTTTTCCGTTACAGATTTATTATGTTTATAAAATACATTTTGTTTTTCTATTTTATTTTTTTAAGAGTAAAACAATATACGACTTTATGATGTGATGTTTTATTGGAATGAAAAAAAGTGGACATGATTTTTTATAATGAATAGGTAAATTAGTAATTACGACAACTGGAGGTTCCCTAAAAAAATTCAAAAGGAATCATTATTATCAAAAATTTAACATGTCAAATTCTTTACACACAACGTTTATTAATGTAGCCATACGCATACATATTTTATAAATTAACGTATTATATAAGTATATGGCAATAGCAAAGAATTCTAAAGACTATACATCATGCTAGTTCTTGGATACGTACGTTGACACTCAATATAGAGGTTTGTTGTATACTAAAGTACAAAATTATACTTAATTATTTTCTCGAGTCAAGAACTAAGTCGGAATGCGAAGGTATAAGAACAAATTATTCGTGGCCTTAATTGTACCTCTAGTTCATAGGCCGAGTGGTAAATTATGACCTGTCAACACGCAGATTGATGTAAGTTGTGTTTAGGAAGTACTTATTTTTATGTCCGTGAACTAGGCTCAATGTCTCTAAAATATTGGTTTACGAGTTCGATAAGACAAAGTAAACATTTGATAAGATTGTTCTTAAATGACATCAATACGCAAAAGTTTATCGTCACCCATGATAATAGTCTTCATAAGATGCAAAGTTATAAGTTAAACAAAATCTTCGTTGCCAGCTACGATATTGTCATTTTAAATCTGAATTTAAATATACTATTGGAAACATTGTAAGTGCAAAATAAAAAATAAAAAAGCCTTTTCAACAATACAAACAGAGGCTTCTCGGGCGGAGTCGCGGACATAATTTTGTTGTGTGTACAATGTATATATTGCCGTTGTATTGTGTTTATTAGCTGTAAAATTATTTTTTCTTTAGTATAATGAATAATCTTTTCAGGGTAATTAGTTTCTAAATGTTCTTTTTTTCAATTTCCATTTCAAATTAAATTTTATATTTGTAATAGTTTACCAGTATTACAAAATATAAAATTATCATTTTTTACGCAAATATATTTAACAAATACGAACCAACGATTATTTATGCGAAAGCCATATAAACATTAATATGAAATATTCATTTTGTTCAATATTAATTAGTTTTGTTGTTAATGCAAATGAAAGTAAATATTTATGATACTTTTCAATAATTTAACAGTAATATTGGAATTTAAAATTACATTAATTATAGCACTAATTTCATTTGTTACGGACCGCCTTCTGCTTTTATTTATTCGAATCAATCAGTTTTGTATTTTTTGTGGTAGTAAAAAAAAATTAAAGCAAAACGAATTTAATATTATTTTTCCGTATGTTTTTTTAACATGCGATCGTTTTGAACGCTTCGAAGCGATCATGGTCAAGGCCTCAAGGGTAGATTCTCCACGTGTTAGAAACGTTGCGCTGGAATCCGCTTAAATTTTTTTTTCAATAAAGTTTTAGTTATTAAGATTACAAAAGAAAAAAATGCTCATTGAGATTTTATATATTATTCCATTATGCAAGCACACACGCACACACACACACACACACACACACACACACACACACACACACACACACACACAGACGCGTATATATATGACCGCTTTGGTGGATAGGTGCTGAATGTACCTCTAACAACGACGGTTGCAAGTTCGATATCCGCTCGGGTCAAATATTTATATGTATTTGTATAAGCATTTGTCCGCCGTGCTTCGGAGACCACGTAAAGCCGCCGGTCCCGTTCTTATATATTATTCTAGTCTAAATAGTTACTGGCTTGCCTTCAGGTTGCGTTGGTCAGATGGCAATCGCTCTGTGTAGAAATCAATTTTGCAATTATCTGATATATTTGAAAACTTTTTACGATATCAATCTGCTTTAATTTATTATACCTTTTATCAAAATCGAAAAGAAAGATGGACATATACTTCTTGAAACAAATATATTAAGGTTTGATAGCTTTAGCCGTTATTTTCTCAAAATGAAGTCCGTGTGACGTGACATAGTATTGTTTATCAGCGTCCAAATGTCCGGGAAGTTGGAGGTAAACATTTTGAAATGTAACGCGGCACTTTAAGATTCTTTTCAAAAGTGTCATTTGTGGGCAGTTTATAAATAAACGGAAAATTAAAATAATTTTTGTATAATCGTTTCCCCGGCACATAAATAGTTGATTCGCTTGACACAGGCTGGCACCGCTAATGCGAATTGCTTAAAACAATTTTCCAGTCGTTTAGGTTTCAATTAAGTATTCAATTTACATATTTAAACAGGGCGGGTGATAGGTTAGCGGAAATGACCTCGCGGCGCATGCGATCATGTCGCAAGTTCGCAACTATCTTGCTTATGGATAAAAAATTCCTATTTGCATGAAAACAAGCTACAGTGCTATCAGTTGCTAAATCAGTGTGTAATAGAGCATGACCTGTCATTCAATGCACTAAAAGCGTTAGGGTACGTAGGTACATTGTGTAGATGTCCTTAATAGATTAAATAAAATTAGTAACACGTGTAGATTATGTGGAAAAAACCACCCTAATATAACCTATAATCTTAAAACTGCTAAAATATATTGTCATCACATCTAATCGGTAGTCTTAATAGAATTGTCTTGCTTTGTTAATTTATTTTATCGAGACTAATGTCTTATTCTACACAGTTATACAACGGTAAAACAGTCACCTAAACTATTCTAAACACGAACTTTTCCAATTCAACCATGGATAATAACGTACTTTCATACAAATTTACATGTACTGTTTAACTCTTTTAAGCGATGAATTTTTAAATATCGTTTCTAACTTAAACATGTAAAGAACTTCTCTACAAAATTTTATGCACTTAGACCCGCTTAGGCTTTTTAGGCGTTTTTTGTCAGTCTAAATATTTTTTAACTATAAATAAAAAAAAATCTTGTTAGACGTACCCATGTACCCATATGTTATATTTATATACCTATATGTTATAAGTTATTACCAAACATTATAAAAAAAATTCGGTTCATAATAAATTATAGATAAAAAATATATTTTTTCTTTTCTGAATGCGTGTTTCGCTTATTCATTATTACTCACGGCATAATTTGACTGTAATAATAATTTAAGGCAATTAGAAAACAAAAAACTCTATAATTATGACACTTAAAATCTTCTGTCGTAGGATTTGTTAATCACTGGTGAATTGATGATAATTATGAAATTATGTCTTTGTTCTTAAATCTCATCTTCAAAACAGAGTATTATTTATTTATGTAATCATTAAATACGTAATTTTGAAAATATTACCTAAAGGTCTCTAGTAATTAATCAAGATAAACAAATATTTGTCCATTAATTTACCAATGATTGATTACTTTAAATGTCTTCAATAATGGTTGTTAAAGAAATACGTAGCTAAGTAAACAAAAGAGGTGCGTTACGTAAAGAATCATACATAAGCTTATATGAAAGTAATTATAACCGTTACAGATTTGAACATAAATATAAAAGGCTTTACGTCCTATTTATAATTCCCTTTGTTGTTTCTTCGTTTCCCTTTTTAATTATTTCTTGATATACGATACCAATTATGATGTAACAAAGCTTTTCACTTTTTACTCTTCTATATAGTAGTTACTAGTACATAAGATAAGATTTTTTTAATAAAAATAAGTTATTTTGGTTACTAGTTATATACATATAGTCAGGGGGTCTAATCCGTCTGTCGGTTTAAACATTTTACTCGTAATTACGGGCACTACAGTAGAGTTATAGATTTGATATTGTAATAATGACAGACAGAATTAACCCTCCGACTATATGTACATATACATATATGGAGATTATGAATTATTAGTTTTATTATTATGTGTGCTACATATGTATAGTTATTTTGTAAATTTATTTTCATTATTTATTGAAAATAAAATTACAATATATACAATAAAGAGAAACTTAACTATTTACAAATCGTAATAATTACTGTATAAATCATGTCCGCGCGAAATGGTGGCAAGAATTCTTGCGGTGTTTCCTCTTTGAATCGCAAATCCGATTCTGAAAGCAGAGAAAAAAAAAATTATCATTTGTATCTCTTTATTTGGCTATAAATCCACAAAAGAGACATTGGTTCAATATTTAATCCTGTTAAATTTATTAAATTAAACAGGCATTTCAAAGCCTTTATTATTTAGTTATTAATAATATACACTGCCGTCAGTATTGTCTTAAAGTAGTCATGTTTATATGTGTATCTTTCATATATTCTGAAAACATTAAGTTTTGTTTTGTTTGCTATTCGTGAGACTAAAATATATTTTACGAAAATATCGTTGTGACGTCATACTAAAACCACAGTATCGCGTATATCCTATGTGCACGTTTAGGATATTTTATTTAGAAAAGAAAGCGTTCTCAGTCAAAGAGCTCCGAGTATATTTTCATATTCAACAATCACGCAAACGTAGCTCATATACAATAAACGTATACATTCTTACTAAATGATAAAGTGTCTAAATTAGAAAACTTTTTTGTATTTTATTATTTTTGTACCATCTAGTGTTAGTGACATCTCCTACATAATATATTGATAAATAATTTTTTTTAACAATATTGAAATATTAAGTTGCCCCTTAACTGAATATAAACCTAATTATTTTTTCGACAGCCTATACTCGTAAATATGTCAATGTTGACTATTTAAAAGAGCGGCGCATATATAAATAAAATTATAAATGAAACCTTAAATAATAAAGTTACTTTTTTTTATATCAACGTCATAAAAAAATAACGAAGTAAAATCAAAGTTGTGTAATAATAAAAACATATTTTCGTTGCAGCATTGGATAGTCAATGTAAACTATTTAGTCGCGACCATTCAAAACGTTCAGCGTTATACAAACAAACGGAAATAATTAATTGGCACAAACAGCATACAGTTTTCCCGCATAAATGCAATACAGTAGAAATAAAAATTTAACAGTCGCTGCATTCGATAATTAAGTTACACGGATTAAAATGTTAACAATCAAATTTTGTAGGATTTAAATAAACGATATATTTTTTTTACACATAATTTAATTTACATTTCTATAATCTATATTCATATCTATAAGTATGTTACTAGTGGTCGCCCATTGGCTGAAATTTGACTATAATTAATTTAAATTATAAGTTTGAACATTATTAAGGTATTGATAATCTATTCTCTATTTGAGCATAGACTTTAACAATAAAAACAGAGAATATATGCGCGTATTTGTCAAATACATGGTAGTTTGTGTAATGTTTTTTTTATTGATTTAATGTATTTTACACATAATAAAAAAATAGCATTCTGCACTCCTTCTCTATATAAACTATAAGTGTGTGAAATTTCATATTTCTTCGTCCGCGCAATTGTCGTAAAAAGGAGTACAAAATTACAAAATTAGATAAAGAATTTGTATGAGAGGACGCGCTAATTTCGTTATCTATAATGGCTATACATATAACACCCCGTCTATGACCTATAGGAAATTAACTGAAACCATAAATGTAGGTAAACTCTTGAAGAAGAAGCTGATTAATAATTTGATTTATTTGAAATTATATTTTTATTTAAACTTTTAGGCGGAAATATTCCCCTTTTACTTCGGGTATCTTGATTGCAAACCGAGATTTATTGAAATCAGTTTGGCAGTTGGGAATTAGTTAAGATTGTACCCTCGACTTTGATCTCGTGGTTGTTAGATATTGAGTTATAATTTATTGGCTATCCTCTACAAACCCTTTCTGTCATACCACAAAAGACGCATTAAAACCATGTTCAACACGTGTCTAGCTAAAATTAAACATTGCTTAAAATATTATCTAAATTGCTTAACAGCGAATAAACTCATAAAAAAACTTAGTGATAAAATGTTATACATACGTTACATTTGACAGCTGAAATAGGTTTTAGACATCTATTAAACTCACTTAAATGTTAATCTATATCTAAAGCATGTTTAACTCAAAAATGTGCTTAGACGCGGATTTGTAGTACGGATTTTTTTAAACACGCGTTTAACGTCTGTTTAAATCTCCATATTTTCCTAGCAATGTTAATATTTTTGTTCTTAAAATTGAATAGCAAAATAAAATAATGAAAAAGTCTACGCCTCAGACCAGTAAAGAAAAATAATTTTTAAAGTCTGACTAGAAGTTTCGGAGATAAGGAGAGTGAAATTCACTTCTTTTTAACAGTTATATAACATGTATATTAAAGTTTGTCTTTATACATATAAATCAAACCGCATGTATAGAAGAAAAATTTTAAAACTTTTAAAAGAGAATAATTTAACTCGGTAGTTCACACAAGTGTTTTTTGAATTCTCTTTATAAAAATTCTCAACTTAATAATCCCGATCTCAAGTTTTCGAAGCCAAAAGAAAACCAAAGTTGCTCCAGAAAGTACAACCTTTTTCCCGTTTAAATATGCACGGTTCAAATGAAATTTAATTTTCTCTTAAAAATGGATATTTTGTACGGTATTTTATAATTTAAAAGCTTTAATTCCTCTAATGTTTTAATGCGATTGTTTTTGAATTTTACAGATTTAACAATAATTGTTCTGTATTGTAAATATTTGCTTATAAAGTTTAAATTAAAATCTATATTTTAAAGCTTTAAATGTTTTTATTGGCTGACAAAAATTAATCATCGATAAATTAGAATAACTCAGATTAAAAAATATTTTAAGTTTTGAGTGTTTCGTATAAAAAGCTTTATACGAAACACTCAGAACTTAAAATATTTATAGAAATACATCCAATATCTTTTTGACTGTTTGTTCGTCCTATCATTTGTTACATTTAGCAAAGTTGTAACATTAAGTTATCCAATAAACCAAGGTTCCAAATTCGAGCTTTTGTTTTGAGAGATTATTTTTAGGTGGGCTAGACGAAAATGGTAATAAAAAAAAATATTAAAATAATTGTCTAAGTCTCAGATACCAGTAGATTAGATTAGATATTGTTTCCTTTTATTAAAAAGAGGCGGAAAAGTTATCTATAAAAAAATGTAGCTGCATATTATCAAAGTAAGTTTTTACTGAGGTAGAGCTTCCCTGTAGCCCGTTGATTACAACTAGTGTTGTGCCGGATATCCGTATCCGTATCGGCGGACATTTGAGGGAGAAGAAAGATCCGTATCCGTATCTGTTACTTTTTTGGCGAAACTTTTACTTTATTAATACAATACATCGCAATGACAAATCATCAAATTAAATTCAGATTATTTTCGATTTCTTAAAACTAAATATTTGGAACTTTTATAGCGCAAACATTTATTGTAAGTTACCGGACTAATAGTACATAACTCTAAAGTACTAAATCAACTATCTTTGTAATGAGATCAATCACAAATCGTGATAAACGGAAAATATATAAAACAGAATAAACGCACACATGATTCCGAATATCCACTTTAGAATGGATACAAAATAATGAAATATTTAAAAATCCCTATCCGTATCCGCGGATCTTGATACGAAATGTCCGTATTCGGATCCGTATCTGCGGATATACATTTTTAACGATCCGGCATACCAGTAATTACAGCCTGCACACAGGCGGACTTGACAGGGATAGACTCACAGAAGTCACTCAAAAAGATAGGTGTGAGGCAGTACCGTAAGCTTAAACCCCTCACTCATTCCTTTCCTTACTTCGTATTCCCTTTCATCCCTTTTTAAGCGGGCACCACATTTGTGTTTCCTCTGGTGCTGCAAATGCTATGGGTGTTCACTTAACATCACGTATCCGTCCTGCTCGTTTGCCTACTTTAATAAAAAAAAGTATCTGCTAAATATAATCAGGAAAATAATTTACTCCATAAGTACATTATGATTGATATTTAACGTATGGATGGAGTTTTGCGTTATGATCGGCATTTTAATAAAAATACGACGATGTGAATTACATGTATGATTTTAGTCCGAGAGCCAGTAACAGATATATATGACCAAGTTCCTCTCAAGTGATAATTAGTAAAGCGCAGCAGAAAATCGAACTATAAAGCCTCGTGAACGTCAGCTGAGGCTCGGTGGGGGGGATGAGTAGTTGTAGCCTCCCACGCTTGAAGAAAAAAAAATACATTCACTCATTTCCTCTCGGCTAAAAGTTTATCAAGTTATAGCTAACCCAATACCTCAACAAAAAAAAATAATCAGCTGGCTATAACATAGTGCATTGTACGTCAGCTGATGGCTAGATCATGGGAAAAAAAATCTTAACTTTCAGTGATATCCTCTCGGCTAAAAATTTACTAGATGATAGCTTATACGTATGTAACTATTGATAAATATATATGTCAGCTGGCTGTATCTCGGTGGAAAAATCGTCAGCTGATACTTTGAAGGTCGTTACGTAGAAGTTAGCTAGAAGCTGACTATTTAAAGGCATCAGTTGACCAGGTTTCCCTCGACTTAGTGCTAGCTGATTTTTTTTATTTATCGCCGTATTATATTTAAAATATTTCTATTCTTGATTCAAAAATAAATCATTAATATTTTGTGTTTTTTTTTTTACTTCCAAATCGCTAAAATAATTTATATAGCTTAGGAAGGTCTTTGTATGGAATATTACATAATTATAAGTTTAAGTAGGGATTAGTCATTCAAAAAAAATAAAAGTAGCACAAAAAAAGAAAATCTAGATTTTTTTTACTAATAGTGTAAAAGATTTACATAAGATTTGATGATATTAAGATAAAGAGAATAATATTTCAGTAAACGTTGGTATTTATCTTTCATATTAAGCAAATTTATTCAACCTTGACGTTACAAGTGTTTAAGTTTAAAACCGACAACGTTACTAATTTGCCTGTTTTCCATGGAACTGTCTTACTAACCATGATGGATGGAACGAGAAAATTTTACTTTTACACGAAAGCTTATTATGCACTGATTTATTCAGCGAACTTGTAAATGACTTCAGCTCGAATCACACGTAGGAGGAAGTATATATGGAGGGATATGTTGGCAATTATATTACCTATATCTGTAAATTTTTTTTTTAATATGAGCTGTTATTTTGACCACACTAGTGTCTTACTTGAAATGTCTAGGAATAGAATTAGACATTTTCTGCCTTACTACAAAAGATTTAAACAGGCGTTAAACGCGTGTTTAAAAAAATCCGTACTACAAGTACGCGTCTAAAGACTGTTTTAAGTTAAATATGCTTTAGATATAGATTAATATACGTTTAAGTGAGTTTAATAGATGTTTAAAACCTATTTTAGCTGTCAAATGTAACGTATAACATTTTATCAATAAGTTTTTTATGAGTTTATTCGCTGTTAAACAATTTAGATAATATTTTAAGCAATGTTTAATTTTTAAACACTGTTTAGCTAGACACGCGTTCAACATGGTTTTAATGCGTCTTTTGTAGTATGACAGTTTATGTTTATGATTGCTAAATATCTTAGCTATGCTTTTTCTCTTTGACTTCCATCGATTCGAACAAAAAAGGGATATAATTGATAACTAAATGTCCTTGTTGAAATCTCAGTTAGGTACTTTTATAAGGAATACGCTACTAAACTCTAGACTATTTTTACTCTTCAGAAAATTCTTACTCTTTATTAACACGTATATTAACATGTAAGCATTTTATTTCGTGTAATTATTGTTAATCTGTACATACATAAATTATAAAATTCTGTTATCATTAACAAAATTAGCAATTATTCCAAATCGTTGATGTTTAGTAGCTTTCAAAAAGACCTATCTTATAGACGGGATAACTTGTATACTCTGTAATGAAATGCTCAGCGGATTTTGTAGGACGAGCGAGCGCTTTGATGCTACCTATGACTGCGGCCCGTAAAGTATCCGGCCTGTTTTTAGGATGTAAAATAATTCTTTAATAATATGGATAGCTTACGTAAAAATGTTTTATTCATAATTATTTAATAAAATACGATATTTTATAATGTTTGTTTTTACAAAAAATCTCTTTTTTTCTGTCAACAAAAGTTGACATACTTTGATAAAATGTAAAGTGTTCCAGCCCACTCGGCCACAGAAGTGACCTTAATTAAACTTGTCATCACAAAAAATGTAAAAATTTTATAATTACATTTTAAAACTCGAATCGTTTTCGTTTCTAATTGATTCTTGTTTCAACATTACTCAGTGGTTTCGTGAGATACGAAATAAATATATTTTCCGACGGCGAACTAAGCTCTTTATAGTTTCAATGATCCTTTCGTTTAAACTGCTTTATTGCTCAGAAAATTGTGCTAAACGTTTAGAGAAGTTTCCTCAAATTCATTGCTGAATTGACTTGAAGTCCTTTCAAAAGAAAATGGTTTAATTTATTAAAGGGTCTTTTGTTGACTTTGTGCCAAAGATTTTGTTGAATTTAAAAATTTATTGAATTCAATAGGAAATTCATAATTTATAGTATTCATACAGCTGAAATTCATTTATTTATAAAACTAATTACCGAAACAGTCCTTTGAATTTGTAACGCATACGAGCCGTTCAGAGCAAGTTTGTTTTCGTATTGGGTAATTGGTGTATTAATTTGATTTAAAATTATGTTGTGAATCAATAATCTTGTAATTCCCACCGGCTGCGTCGGGGCTGATAAATAATTACAAATTTAATCAAAATATCTTCCCAGAGGTCTCACTTTGTAATTAGTATGTACAAAGAACAGGGGACACATAAATACAACTTAGTAGACATTACACAGTCGAGTATGAACTTCTAATCATATTATTCCTCTGGTACGAAATACGCATTTCTCGCGAGTGGTAAATTTCTTAGTCTTGCAAGACGTTAAGTAAATTTAAGAAATTTTATAGTTTATACTGTTTATAGTATAGACTAGACTCTACTTAAAAAGAGCGAATTTTGTGTATACGAAGTAAACTTTAAACCCATTGAACCATATTTAATCGACTTCAAAAAGGAGGAGTTTCTATATTCGGCATTTTTATGTGTTGTTTGTATGAATCGAGTTTGTTTTTCTTTTGTTTGAAAGGGTATACGAGTATATACTTCCTAGATAGTTACATATTCATCAGGTCAGGATCTGATACTGAGATAGTATGTTTATAGTAGCTTGTGAATTTGCTCTCAGAAAGCACTATTTGGTGAAGTGAAACTGATGAGGAAGAACGCAGATGGCCACCAGGGCTAACCAATAACAAGTATTTTACAGATTGCTTGTCATTTCTTCAATATGTTTGTTAAGCAATTTATGCTCATTACAATACGTATGGTAAAGTGGAGCTGATGGTAAAATACCAGGAGGACTCCTCAATAATAAAAAGCCCTGTATCAAGAAAAGCAATATTTTATAAACGACGATAAGCAAACGACATTAGGCTATTGTAAGTTAAATGAATCCCAAACTCTCCCTTACTGCCTTATTACTATATACATAATTGAAAAGCGTAAAATGAAAACTTACAAAAAATTAAGTGACTTTAAAAATTAACTCAATATATGTAAGTAATGTAGAATGCAATAATTACATATCTTCTACAACATTTTTAACTCGGTGCCTGTTTCAATAACACGTAAAAAAGTTTATTTGGCACCGACTTCGAATATGTTATGTGGTACTAATTTTAAAGTATGTAAAAAATATTTATTTTGTGTTCTATAGTTTAATTGTATTGAATTAATTTTTGAAGTCGGTTATTTTTTTAAGTTTTTATAAAAATTATGGTACTGTACAAAGGTACATTATTTTAGATAGTCATAGGAAGTACCATTTAAATTTTACCTTCGAATTTTACCGGTTCTATGTTCGGCTGTTGGTATTTTTTTATACACATACTTTTTGCGTTAGATAGTCCATTCATTGGGATATTATGTACTATATAAAATCATATTATCAGCTATAGAAGTGGTGTAGTACCGAGAAACGTGGGTAAGACAATGATTATAAATAAGGTATATAGGTGTGCATTAGGATGGTGGACGAAAATATAGGCGAATTTAAGCTGTATATTTTTCCGCGTATCGATGTTGCGGCGTGAGCGGAATTTCTTGAAGCCTTTGTTTATTGCTTCCGTACTATATGCTAATGGGTACAAACCCGCGATGTAAATGTAGGATCGATATTTTGGTTATAAAAGATATTTCGTTTTGACACGAATAATTTTTACATAGAAAATTTGTCATGAAAAAAAAAATTAGAACTCATGACATACATTTAGATATAAAAAAGCGAATACAAAGAAAAAATCAGTGAAATTCTACTTAGGCAATTCCTTTGTAGGTTAGGATATAAAAATTATTGTTTCATCATGTCGTATATAAATTATCTTCTATATAAAATAAATATCAATTAACCGCATAACGAAGTGTAATTTGTATAATTACAGTACCAACCAGCGTAGTTTGACACGTATCTGACAGAATTATTTATAAGGAAAAAAGTTCTTCTATCTGCGAAACACTTTAATAAGTTAGAATATAGTTGAATTTATTCGAAAGTGTTGCGAGGAACGTTTCAATCCACTTTACGGATCTCTGTGGCAAATAAAAAAGGTAGTGGCGGCACTATTTTATTGTACCGAGCTCACTTCAAGTGTTCAATAGACATACAGCAGAAAGGCGACCTTCGGGATCCTTTATTCAACAAAAAACTTGGGCTTTTCATAATGGCGACAACTTAAATCTATGTGACAAGAGTCAAACAACAAAGGAATATTGTTTGGTAAAACTAAGTGAATAGAGATTTTTTATATGATTTTCTATGACTGACAGGTTTCAATTATTATATATACATAAACATACATATAAAAGTAAAAAAATAATAATAAATGCCTAATAGAGTAGTTTTTTGAGTTTTCTGAGTCACTTTTATCAAATTCCATAATATCCGCGGGCAAAGCTGCAAAGAACTGCTAGTGATCCATAAAAATAGATTCTAATATATAAGTTTGGAAATTGATTGTTTTTATTACTACACAATATTATAGTTTAACTTGAGCCTGTTCCATTTAGTAATTACTTCCAGCAATTTCAATTAAAACTTGAATTGTATGTCATCGCAACACAGTCACAGCATTTTATTTTCGTTTCATTACGATGAAACTTTTTTAATGTCGTATAAGACTCGGTTTGGTATGAACAATAAATTATTTTTACAAAATGTACAAATTTTAGTCGCGTGTCGAGCGACTAATCAAATTATGAATTTTTCGAATGATTTTAAAATCTTTTATATATACACAAACACTAAAACTGTTTGTTTTTTTTATTGCGTTGAAAAATACCAGCCAGCCAGTGGCGCTTAAAATAAAAACAACAGCGAGTTTTTTCATGCACAAATTATTTGTTAAAAATTTTGTTTTGGAAAGAATAAAAGAAGTTTATATATGTTAAGTGTATGCCCTTAGTAATATTAATTAAATACTAAAATTTTAATTATGACAAATTGAAATAAAAATAATTAGCTTAATTTATATTTCGTGTGTAGGTTATTGGTATAACAAACATTAAAATGGAGTCATTTTCTACGTTTTTTGCTTTGCATTTTCTATATCGATAACTTTACCAAAATTTTTGAAAACAACGTTAATAAGAAGTCCCAAAGTTTGATAAATTGTTTGAAGATAGTAACAACTCCAGTTATTAACTTTAATCTCTATTAAAGTTCAGTTGTTTTAATAGCTACGCGTATCTCTAAACGAATTCAATCTCTTCCACTATGATATATATTATTATAAGTTTAAACCATTTTTTATTTATTATCTACCTATACTATACACACATATAAAAATATAAATCACTATATAATAGATCATTTATCTATTATTTTACCGCCAGTGTTAGGATTTTGCATTTTAAACAAAACAAGTTGACTGAAATCGTAAAGTAAAATAAATAAGTAACGAAATTGTTCAATGTTACACTTTAAACACACACACTTTAAATTAAATACCATACTCTTTCGATTTATTTTTTTATTAACGTTGTCATAAATCTTTAGTTTTTAATAAAAATATCATAAACTCGAAATGCAAATATAGAACCAGTAAACAAACTTTAAATTTGGAACGAGGCTTCGGCTCATAGGGTGGGTATAGGGTAACTTTATGCGGAGCTCCGAAAGGCCGTTTTATGATTGGTCGTAAAAAGGAGCCTCCGCGGGGCAATTTTATTCTTTAATTAGCTTACATTCTTGTTTTACAGATAGCTTTAAAACAGTAATGCGAATTGTAAAAACCTTTTGAATTTTATGATATCAAGATGGAATATTCTCGATGGATTTTAAACTACGTAAATATATTTTTTAAATCAGATTTTTATCAACGTAACTTAACTAGACGTTATGACAAATAACCATATTATATAATTACGAAGAATATATTTCTTGAACTCGTTACAGAGTATCTATGAAAAGTTTTAAGTAAATCTGATGCAATACGATTTTCCGTATTGAAACTATTACGTCCGTTACAGACGATTCGATTCAGATAAATCTTTTCTTAGCAAATAAATAACATACCTACATATATACTTACATATATCATAATCCACGTAAATAAGCTAACAAATATCAATATTCGAAAAAAAATATTCATATTTTTCTGCGATTTTTATCTACAGCAAATATTTGTTACCTTAAAATTCTCAAACAATATTTTTGTCACGCATCAATTAACTCGTAATGCTCCTAATATTCAAGTTATAAGCTATGTAAATAATATTAACCTAAAATTAGAAATGCCCAATTAAGTAATTCACACGAAAACTTTTAATGTATTCGGGCGTGAAATAATAATCCTAGATCGGCCTTCAAACGGAGCTAGGGGCTAGCAATCTAGTACACGTTGGTAGTCGGTCTCATATCGTATAAATACGCTAGTGCATTCGCCTTGACCTAACCTTCGCCCACGGACAGACGGCCTCGATATTAAAAACTGCAAGAAAATATAGGGTTTTAGCTCCTTCCTTAGCGAACCTTCTTGTAAGATTACTCATTTATGAATGCTACGTTATGATGAAGTAACTTTAGAATAAGTATCTGAATGAAAACTAAATTAAATATAATTATAAAACAACTCTACTGTTTATATTTTAAATAATCATGAATATGACAACATTTCTAAAGATAATAGACGCTAGATACTTATTATTAAATAAATAAAAAGACAATCTACACAATATAATTATGTAGCACATAAAATAAATGTAAAAACGACCGCAAGCTCATATTACATTTCTTTAGAACGGGCTGAATCATTGAGTGGATTAGGCCTCGTTAATTAAGAGGAAAATACAGCGAATTCCTGTTTCATTCAATTTCGAGAAAACAGCCATTAAAGATCAAAGCTTATGATGAAAGTCTGAACGTGGACATCACATTTATAAAACCTTTTAAGCGGATTACTTCTATTGCTCACTTAAAGTAAAATATACGTTACCGCAAGCTGCTTACGATGAATACATCGATCACTCAACAACATTTTATTGGAGTGGAAATATCCATTTCAGAACGCAGTACTTAGATAGAGTTTTATGTTTCCTAGTTACCTTTTAAATGAAACTGCTGAGTCATATATTTACGGAAACTTGGTGGCATCGTAAACATTGTACACAGATAAGGGAAAAATCTTGGGCCATTGTCTGATCGGGTCTATTGTTAGCTGGTAACAATACGTGGATTAAGCTGTGATTAATTTTGCGATGTCGCGGTTGATAAATTATTGTAAATATCAGTTAGCACATTTGTTATTCGATAGGTAATGGAAAATTCATTTGCAAATGACATTACTGTTGATTTTATCACTTAAATACTGTAATTTATAATACAATATTTTACAAAATTATATACACATTAGGTCTATAAATCAGTTAGGTTATGGATTTTTGCTATTTTTTATGTATCCATATGAAATATGCGTCTATAGATTTATGCCATATTTATAGATAATATGTGCATATCACTCTTTTATTCTTACATTTTTTTGTAAATAAAGTGAATGCCACTTTATAGTGTTTTTGTAAAATATAGCACTTTTAATTTACGATTAAAATTTTTGTAGAAAAAAAATCTAGATTATCAGGCTAATATTGTCTAGCGGGAAAAACTATTAAAGAAAGAGCTTTCAACAAACTGCCTTAAATGGAGTGCAGTTCTAAAAACTTTATAGCAAAAGACAAAGGAAAATGGTGGTCATGGAAATTACTTTTATAAGATACTTTAAAATTTTATTTTACTATGGCATTTAAACTGAAAAATAGTAGTCAATTATCAGAATTGAAATAATTTCAAGTGATAAAAAATTATTATTAATAATTTTAAAAGAGTATGTATGAATCATTCAAAGCCTGCATTGATTTTACGGAGCTGGGTTTAATCCAGGCTTAATACATACACCATACCAACAAAGTAATGAAATTGATAGCTTTAGGTGATATAAAAACAGTGTTTGTATCTAGGTATATGTATATGTAGAGGCGTTTCCCTTCTAAATTGACGAAAACCAATTCGCGGACGAAACAACTCCTATTAAAAAAATATGAATAAATATACCTACTTTCATTAAATGAAACGAACTATAAATGGTTACGAAATAAAATAGTTTCGTGTAGAAACTGGAAATAGGTACTTCGATTGTTAAAACATTTACTATGCTTCGATTTTACGATCGAGGGCTTATGTTAGCATCGTCTGGACATTTGCATATTAAATCTATTAAAAGGCATTTTATTAGACGAAACTCAATAATGCCAGTTCATATTTTTATTATTTCTGTTCCAATAGGGTAAGGTTTTGCAATACAATGAAAAAATACCAGTGCTGATTTAGAGTGTTTAAGTCCTAAAATTTTTCTTAATAATTGGTACAATGATAATTAAGATTAAATAAATATTACAAAGGGATAAAATATATTTATATATTAAATTTTATTGCTCTCATGTTATTCTTTAGCCTATGCCACCTCGTCTTTAATGGACGCGTTGCCATATCAAAAAAATAATGCGCAAAAACAGTTTTTACGTTAGTATATCTTTTCTCCTACTCATTTTTCGATGTAAATAATACATAAAATACATCAATCTAGATAAATTTTCCTATAATTTATATTAAAACTTTTTTTGTTTTATTTAATACTTTTTGTACATGAGCGCTGCAAAGTCGACTCAACACGCGCTTTATTTATTACTAGCTGTCTCTTACGGTTTTACTCGCGTTTATGGTTTTTGCTTCGCTCGTATGAGTCGCAGCATGATGTAATATAGCCTATAGCCTTTCTCAAAAAATAAACTAATTAACACAAAAAAACTAATTAGAACCAGTAGTTCCTGAGATTAGCGTGTTGAAACAAAAAAAAAACACTTTAGCATAAAATATTAGAATAGACTAGCTGTACCTTGCGGTTTAACTTGCGTTTACGGTTACTGTTGTGCTCCTTTGAGTTGTAGCGTGATGCAATATAGCCTATAGCCTTCCTCAATAAAAAAATTATCTAACATAAAAGTATTTTTTTAATTCGAACCAGTAGTTCCTGAGATTAGCGCGACACACAAACAAACAAATTCTTCAGATTTATAATATTAGTATATATTACTTTTGTCAGTTTCTTCTCAGGCGAATATTAGACTTAGCCTTATGTATTTTGCCCTCACATTTTCAGAACAATATACATAAGGTGTTTGTGATTGCTTTAGATCTGAAAGTATGTTAATGCCTTAATTTTTGACATTCACAGCTTTCGTAACTACTAACAACGTATCTGTTACTAGGTTACAGAGTTGTTTAATATCGCTCTCGAGAATAAAAGTTACAAATGTAATTTTCGCCTAATACAGTTTAGATCGTTGAATATGATCTAGACAAGTTCTGAACTTCATTGAAATAATGTAAACAATTTATTTTTTAATGTTAATTTTAAGTTCTTTTTTGTCAAACTATAGTTCCTCAAACGCATAAAAATATAATTCAAAAATGAATTGTGGGATATTTCAGAGATAGATGTGTGATTGTTACTTACATAAAATGGTATAAATAAGTATAGGATAATATAAAATGATAATTTAAATTAAAGAAGAACACGCTTTCCCATAAATTTCCCTTAAAGAAGTCCAAATTACAGCAGGCGGGTAAGACGGAAGCTTAGCAGTGGGTATAAAATAAAAAATGGTAATTGAAGCGATTTTTTATTTATTTTGAATATTGATGATTTGATTAGAAATGTTCTTTACTTATGAACATCTTAGTAATATAGTTATAGTATAACAAAATTTTTCGTTAGTTATAAAATTATTAATCGTTACAAATCTATTAACAAAATCCATTTCCAAGTTTTTATATAATATATAATACATGTTTACAATTTTTTTAAACATACTTATACTTTGTATAAAACAAAACCAAGACTCTTATTTTTTTTTAAATATATTTCAAGAGTAGTATTTTTATTATTGATTTACAAAATAGGAAATATACGTAGAAATATAAGTAGAAAATAAAACTAAGTAACTAAAATGATTTCTTTTGTTGCAGGTGCTTGATCAGCGTTGCGTCGTAACATGGTACGCTAACAAAACAATATAAATAATTGATTTGGGAACAAATTTGCGAACGGTACAATTTTTCAAAGGATTATATTATTTGTTTGTTTAGAAGTAGGACAAGTACACAGTATATACTCTCTACCTTTGTCTGTATTTATAAGTCCGTCTGTCTATACAGTACCACTAACATAAAAAATTATAATTCGTTAAAGATAGTGCAACTAGTGCAAGTGCAACGAAAAAGCATATTAAAAAATCAATCGAAAACCTTTTTTCACAGAACGGTGATTTTGTTTTGTAGATTTAAAACTAGATTAGAATATTTGAAAATGATACTTCTATATTAAATTATTCAGTACTGAATTATGGTTTATTGGAAAATGTATTATATTCTGATTTGAAATATAAATAACGTCATGAATGTCTATTTTCTACTTCGCTCTTTAGTGTAACAGATGATATCTACTCTAAAATTATATCATAAAATAGTTTTGTGGTTAAGTTGTTAAAATCTAACAGACTGATCAACAGATACAATAATAATTACATTTATATGAACAAATCTAGGGATAGTCGTTGTACGTTTTTACTTCAAATTTACTGTTTTATTTAATAACATGGTTTTAGTATAATTATTTAATGCCAATTTAACAAGCGTATTTAAGTAACTGCCAAAATAGACAATATAGTATATAATAGCCTTATATCTTTGTTAACGATGTCCTTTAACAGAAAAAGGGGTTCTATTATAGTATGTACTTAAATCATTTATTGTAATAAATTTTCATTGTACTTTCGTACTTAATCAGACAATTTTGTCAAATAATTTAGTAGCAGAGACCTGTAAAAACTTTCAACGCAGATGGAGTTGGGATTTCGCCAAATTTTAAAGCCTAATAGGTGCCCTTTTCGGGTATATTTTTTATTACACTATTATTTTGTTCACGTATTTTATATCTATTTTACCATTTTATATTAAATTTTCAAACTTCTTATTATCATTTTACGGTACCATTTATCTAACATCTTTTTTATCTAACATGTTTTATTAGAAGTGACACGAGCCTTGAAAGGTATTTAAAAATCAAGAGCGTTTAAGAATTTGGTGAATAGTATACATGTTATACAAAAGTCAATGTAAGTCTGTGTCCCTTATAGACTTGAATACCATGCAATCGATTGAAATCTTTGTAGGTCATATTGGATATGTTACTGTTACTTAGAAAGTAGTTAGAGATAATAAAATCTGATTTCAATGTTCTTTTTTTTATAAATTAACCACTGAGATAAGTAGGAGGATCCGACAGATACATATTAAATATTCATAATATTTTATATTTATTTCATTATAAAAGTATTTTTAAATTGTAATTTATTAACTAAGTTGTTTTTTAAGTCATACATCGTAACTGTCGTAATAAAAACCTTAGAATTTTTGTTTCAGAGTCGAAAAATAAAATACTACACGATGACTAAAATCAAGTAACATAAATATAATCTCTAGAAAGCACTTCAATCGAAATATTGATTTTAAAGAAAACAATGTAGAATATTAAGTTATTCCAAGAGCACGTTAAATGGAAGACTCATGGAGTCCCGTGCGCAGATGAGTCAGTCTCTGCCAAATAAACACCACCGACCAGAGGCCAACTACCGAAGCTGTTCGCAGTCTTTGCCGCTTGATATTCTGTAAGTAAAATTTCTTTTATATGATAATAACTTTAGGGGCACCTTATATATATTTATATAAAGGATATTATATAAATATGTATATATAAGGTGCCCCTAAAGTGAGTTTTGCTTAGCCCGCCCTAAAGTGATATCTTAAAAGAAATATGAGAGGTCTACCAAATTTTAAGAGTGTAAGTTTTAGTTACGTGGTGAGTGAGTCGGTATGTAATTTATGGGATTTCTCTTTTATACAGAGTACATGCTAGCACATAAATTCTAGAGCATAATTCTCATGTAATTTTAGTTTTTCTATTTTCTGCAGCTGTATCGTTTAGATGTTTTCTATACGCGTAAAATAATGATTACATTGGACTTATGCAAATAATATCATACTGGTTGCCTTTTGTGTATAAAGCTTTGTCAATGAATTCTCAAAAAAAAAAAATATATCGATCTAAAACGCTTTTCTTAATGGAAGAGATGATTATTTTCTATATAAATTAGCTTAATGCAAATTTTCATTAAGTCATCACATAATAATTAGAGACATAAATGGTTGAAGGTAATATGGTGCACACTTTACACACATAACACTTTTATCCATGCATAGAACAGCGAAAAAATTCGAAATGCGACCTTCTTCCATTCACGTTTTAATTGAATATTATTTTTATTAGATGGTTGCCGCGGTCGTCTTTTCGGCCGGCGGAGGGCGAGCTGGCAGATTGCGTGCTCGTGGTCGGAGTGTCGCGGCCCAAACTCGCCGCGGCCCTCCTTTCTGTCACGCTGCTATCACTTTTCCTCACATTTCACGTACTCTATGACAGCGCCCTTTACAGTATTCAAGTGAGTAATACAAAATAATACATATTATAAAGCTATATAATTGTGTCGTGGTGTGCTGTGATGCGTCAAAATCTTGAATAAATCATATCGATGTTATATAATAGTATGGTTAGAACTACATTATGAAGTGTAATCCGTTAGGGGTTTTACTAAGTATCGACGCATCGTGAGATATCACGACACTATAGTGTATGTACAGCCTTAGGATAAACACATAACCACGTTCCGACGTCGCGATACACTTCGTAAGTTTTCACGACGCGACGTCGCTACGAGGTACGATGGCATGACTTTTTTTTAACGACCGACCCCAAGAAGTTAGAGTTTAGTGTCTGTGAAACAGTCTGAGGTATCGTATCATACGAGACAAAAACTTATAAGTGTAATTCGCTCCTCAGACTTTCACACAGATTTACATTAGTTGTATGTCAACGATTTGCAACACCTGAAAGAATGTGAGGTGATTAACTGTTACCAGGTAACATGGTTGTTTTATATCTAGAGTCGCGATGGCCTAGTGGTTAGAACACGTCGATCTCAACCGATGATCGTGGGTTCAAACCCCGGCTAGCACCGCTGATTTTTCAAGTGCTAAATTTGTGTTTAAATTCATCTTGAGCTCGGTGGTGAAGGAAAACATCGTGCATACGCCGAGGGAAATTCTGACACATGTATATCCGCCAACCCGCACTAGAGCAGCGTGGTGGATTAAGCTCTAAACCTTCTCCTTAATAGGAGAGGAGGCCTTAGCCCAGCATTGGGAAATTTAAAGGCTGTTACTTTACTTTTTATATCACTTACGAGAACAAAACTTACGAATGTAGTTTTCATCTGAGAGCAAAACTTATAAGTGTAATTCTCGCCTTACCGTCATAACCGCACGAGTATACCCGTCTTGTTATATTCTTCTAGTTGATTTTGAATAAAAGTACACAATATTTGTAAGTAAACGTTTCAGAATAAGGTCATGGTAATTTTTTATCAAAGTAAAAAATAATATGTTCTTTCCATTACGTTTATTTCAGAGTAAACATTTTTCATTCAATTAATTGCGAGGGATCAGTACCGTAGAATTGTTGTATTGTAATTAATTGAGGCTTATTAGAATATTTTTTTTAAACCTTAACCTTAGGAATATAAGGCAATTAATTAGTAAAAAATACAATATTAAAATATATATAATATCATTTCATTTTATAAATTTCGGATATACTTTCGAAAGAAATTATTATTAAGTGTCTTTCGTTTGTCCATTCTTTTATGAAAAAAAAATGTTTATTTTCATGTAAGGTACCATGATTTACGCAATGAATATACAATTATCACAGAGTTTGGAGTTTATATCATGTCCGCGATGTTAGATATGTAGCAGTTGTATTGTAATTTACAGAGACACAGAGGATGTACTAAATTCACATGAACAGTTGCGCAATTAGAGCATGAAATGGCCACATTTACAGCGTTTCAAGTGATGAAATACAAACTGTTTAAGATACATTTTGTAAACGTAAAATACGCTGGAAGGTCTAGCCTTGTCCTGTGTTTTCTTTCAATCAACATCAAAAAGGAGATTCTTAATTCGTAGTGTATGTTTTTTTATGTCTGTTACCTCAGAACTTCGTCTTTTCTTAACCGATTTTGAAAATTATTTTTTATTTCGAAGGGTGGAATATATGTATGGGGAAATTACGTTTTTGCTTGTGAATTCGGATGCTGTTTTAAAGTGTTAATTATATTAAGAGATTTTTTTAAAGTTATTTTGGAAGAATTTAACAATCTTTTAAATTAACAATTTTGTACTAAAATGTGAAAGTAACGTAATGTGAAAGTAACAATTTTGTACTTTAGTGTATATATTTAAAGTCAATTTCATTGTACAACACAACAAAAATAAAATGACGAAAGCAAAACTGTAACAGCTTAATCAAAAGAAACGATCGTCGCTCACATAAATGTCACTTTAAGTTATAGTTACCAGACGTCGTGAGTGTAAAATTGAAATATTTGTTAACTTTAGTAGCGACGTAATTAAGTATAATAGTAGTAGCAGGCTGTTATTAAAACATAATATCTTTGCAACTGCTATTAGCGTTTGTCCAAAAGTTACAAACTTGATTGAATTAATTAACGTCAATTAAGCACGTGGAAAACTTTTTCTGATTCGTCTTTCATTTATTATACCACTGTACAAAGTGAAAATATTCCTAAATGTATATTTAATGTAGCTTAAAATACAGACTAAATCATTAAATCCGCTGTTTAAAAATTAAATC
Organism: Hypolimnas misippus; assembly: GCA_037950945.1. NCBI lineage: Eukaryota > Metazoa > Arthropoda > Insecta > Lepidoptera > Nymphalidae > Hypolimnas > Hypolimnas misippus. The sequence goes on from JBBEEQ010000024.1 coordinate 9,547,146, forward strand.
ATGGTTAGAGATTGAAACCATAGTTTTTCAAAGTTTCATCATCAAAAAGAAGTAATATTGGTAACCTACACAAGTATAAACTATATCGATTATTTACGTAGTTAAATACGGTGAAAGTTTTGATGATGAAAACATGCACTTTTTTATTTAGTGTCGCTCATTGAAAACAAAATCGGCTCGGTAATATTTAAATTATTGTTAGATGCTCTCTCTAATACTTAAAATAGTTGAAATTGTGAATTTAAAGTAGTAGAGTTAATTTGTCTATATTTTGAATTTTTACAAGTTGAATTATGCTTGAATTTTGTTTCAACCGTTTTGATTTATATATTTTGACTTTTAGTATGATTTTTCGAGTATACGCTATATAGTACTACTTTTATAATACGATAATAAAATAAAAAAAGTTTGTAAATTGAAATAATTCCCTTATCCTCATTATCTTGATAAGATTTAGTATCGGTCCGTGCTAAGAATACTTATGTAATTTTGATTAAATCATTAAGAACGGTCCCCAGATTTTGAATGAGACTTAACGAACTCGTAAGATTTTCAGATAAATTTTAAATAAATCGACGATGCAACTTTAGAGACGGAAATAAACAGGTTTCGAGCACGGAGTACTCCATTAGACTCATGAACAAACTGATTCTAAATTGATCCTTTAGCTATTTTAAAGTAAAGCGACTGTGCTAATCTATTAATCTTATTATACAATTTGTAGACTTGCTTGAATTGTGAAAATAAATTTAAAAGATTTTCCCGAAGAAGTTAATGTTGGAAAAAAATCTACTTATACGCTGGAAGTATACTTATCTTTAAAATCCATTCAATGTTACGATCATGGCGAGTACGTGAAGGGCGTGTCAGACCGAGCCCCTGGACTATCGTGGTCTCTATATTCTGAAGGCGTAACTAATGTTTCCACCTGCTTTAAGATACCATCAAACAGACATTTACCAATCCTTATGTATAAACCATTTTAATCTTTAATGAAACGTTTTACGATTTAAATTGGCATGTTACACAGTCTCGGGCTACCTTACCCTAAGTTTATGACACTGTTGTTGTATTACCTCGAAGTTACAGACGCTTTACGATGTGTACCGGTAGTAGTGTGATAACATCGACAGGGCTAGGCTACAAATAGCCTTGTTACGATAGTCTTATATACAATAAAAAGTTTAATGATGATATAGTGTAGTTGAACTGTTGCCTACTGACAGTTGATCTATATATCATATAAATCTATATATCACTATAGTGAATCAAATAATCTTATTAAAAGAAAATACATTTCCGAATATAATGTTCTATTTAGATTTTTTAGACGTTTTATATAACATATTATTATTTTACTTTATACTTATTAAATAAAAGTCATTATAACAAGTCATTGGAAGTATATTTTATGGAACAAAAAACTTATACTCAAACATCCACCAATTGACAGACACATTCAGTTCGATTGTATGTTAAATGATGAATCGCAATCGAACGACTACAAAGGGAATGCACTAGTGGAAACGGATTCACTGAATATTGTCTGCAATAGAGATTCAGTCAAACTAGTTACAGGAAACACTCAAATATAACCCTTATTATACAAGCAATAAGACCCAAGGAATTATGAAGTGATTGCATATCAATAGTAATTTGTGGTTGGGATAGTTCTAGTATGAATATTAATACCAATTTATTATCTTGCGAGTATATCAAGTTCGATAGGGATAAAATGTCGTAGAGATTAGTATAATATAAAGTTGTGATGCGTTTATGAAACTGTTTAATAGAAAGCAGTTTTAACAAAACGTTACATTATTTTTTTATACTATTTAAATTATTAAATATAGACGTTAGGTATACATAGATATGTTAACTCTGTAACGGTGTCATGGTTTAAGGTAATTAGATCCGCCCCGATAGACTGATCAAATATATAATTTTAATATGTTTTTGTATATAGTTATATAATAGCGCATAAATTTGCTTGAAGAGTTCACTCAGAGTGTCACCCGCCTACGGTTTATTCCGAAACTCTTAATTAATACAAAGTTGAAGAGAGGTGAGTGAAATTTCATTGTTAATTTCTAAATGTCAACATTTCAGGGATACTGGAGTATTTAAATAAGTTTTTATTATATTAACCTTTACTTTTATTATAATATATAGAATAAGTTTTAAAATGCTTTTTAATATAAGTACCTTTAAAAACTTTACAATACCTTGTAAATAAAATCAGATTGTTACAATTTTGGGAATGATTTTGTTTGAAATTGCAAATGCTATTCTATTCCAAAAGGAAACGCTTCCTACATTTGAAGGTAGCGAGATCAAGTGGTGTATTTCCACAGGCGGCGAGCATGGCGTCAGCTGCCAGCGAGGGCCGTAAGATATTACAGAGTCAAGAAAGCAGCCGTACGATAAACCACCCTATGGCTTTGAGGAAAAGGTTAAAAGCGCCGCGCGCGCCGCGGCCTGCCCGTCGACTCCCGCAGGTATAAACTTCTTGACACATATATTTCTACGCTGACATCTGGCAATTGCCGCCAATATAAGCTACGTAAGTACGTAAGTGCTACTCGTACTCCGACACCACAATTAGACGGCAAGCTGATAATAATAAACTTTTAGATACATATAATCATATCAAATTATGTGGTCTCTCGAGTGCTGTCGTTTTATCGTATTAATGTAAATGACATGCAAACTTTTAATCATATTACGTAATAATACACACATTAACATTATTTTTAATTGATATTCGTATGTGTGCTAATGTATTGTTTAAAAACGTTTTTATGGTTTGCTTATGCAGGCACTCATTATAGGAGTTCGTAAGTGTGGAACTCGTGCTCTCTTAGAGATGTTGTATTTACACCCGATGGTACAAAAGGCGTCAGGAGAGGTACACTTTTTCGACCGTGATGAAAATTATGCTCTTGGCTTGGAATGGTACCGCAGCAAAATGCCTCTTTCATTTAAAGGGCAAATAACTATAGAAAAAAGCCCGAGCTACTTCGTTACCCCCGAGGTAAGGAACAAACAGCGTATCGTGGATTGTTTACTAAGTAAATATTACATGGCATTTGTCGGTGAGGCATGTTGTAAGAACATTTCTTTGAATTTCTATTCTGTAGCTAATTAAGGCAATGTAATCTATTTGTTATCTACAAGGCATTATTATGAATAATTTACATTTACCTTGATAATAGATTAGCAAATGGAATTCACTGAAAATATTTAAGTAATAAGAACATGACAGTGTTTTTTCTGATTTAATTACGTAAATGTTAGAATAGTTAATTAAAATTAACTATACCGTCGAAACCATTCTAATTATTTAGAAAATATAAGAATAATACGAAACGTTTATTAGTTTGTAATATGAAAATATTTTTATATATTTATCTATCTTTCTTTTTTTTCTTTCCTAACCGTTTAGATCTTTTTTCAAGAGGAACATTTTTTAGGTACCAGAAAGAGTGCGTGCTATGAACTCTACTGTGCGTCTCCTGCTCATAGTGCGGGAGCCGGTGACTCGTGCCATTTCTGACTACACTCAATTACGTAGTCGAACTACGCCGTCTGCACCTGCGGTGTCCCTTGCGGGACATCCATTACCCGATGCTGCGAAACCTTTCGAACATCTCGCCTTGGCACCGGATGGTTCTATAAACGTAGAGTATAGGTAAGGATACTTAGATCAATTTGTGTAATCTTTTAATGTTTTTCTTATCAGACGTAGTCATACTTATTGTTGAATATTCCTTCTGTTAAAATTTTGATTGCTAAATATAGATAGTTCTTATCATTTTATGTTGGTAGAATATTTAATTAGGTTGTCTTACCCTAAACAACATAATGTAATGCTATCGTTATACAGTACGGAGAGTGAGAAGGCCTAAGGGACAGCTAAAGTTTTACGGCTTTCCCAATTACATAGCCAGAAATAACCATCAAATTGTACATTTCCCTGTTTAAATTGTGTACAACATTAAGTAATTCAATAAAATAAGTATATTTTTTTAGAAAAAGATCATATACTTAATTAAATAAGTAAACATATATACTATTTTCGTGTTTATATCATTTTAATTCTTATCCGAAGGCCAATAGCAATATCCTTATACCACGCGTACCTTCATCGGTGGCTCGAAGTATTTCCTCGGGATCAGATTCTGGTCGTGAACGGAGACCAGCTGATTGAAGACCCAGTGCCGCAACTACGTCGCATCGAAAGATTTCTTGGATTGGAACATAAAATAGGTTTGTAATTGCTATTATGTTTTTTTTACTTATTTCAATATTCAAATATTGTTTAAAAAAACGTTTTGCCAAAATTGTAACGAAATTTTTTTTTGAGTGGTTAAAGAAGTCAGTTACCTCAGTAAGAACTCTTGACATCCTTACAACAAAAGTTTTCCAGCCGACCTCAAGGCTTGAGATTTCTTTCTTACTTTTACAATTTTTATCCTGGAGTATTGTTTAACAACAGGAAGGAAAAACTTCTACTTCAACGAAACTAAAGGATTCTACTGCTTGCGTAACGACACCACGGACAAGTGCCTCCGAGAAACAAAAGGCCGCAAGCACCCTCGGGTAGACCCCGCAGTCGTCACGAAGTTACGCAAGTTCTTTGTGCAGCACAATCAACGATTTTACGATTTAATCGGGGAAGACCTCGGCTGGCCTGAGGACTAAACTGTGCACCCCGATTCATTGGTCAACTAGTCCATCAACTGATCTATCAAAGATCGAATCTTACTTATCTATGTGATGAACATATCAATGTAATACATACATATCAAATCAAAATAAACATATCGCTAGCTAATAAGATTTTTTAAAAATGTTTATGTATACATTTTAGCGTATCATAGATTAAGATATTTAAGAGATTTATTAATTATTTATTTACATAAAGACGGGTGATTATAATTATTGATGTAGGCGAATAATTTTAATAATTGAATTTCGAAATGGAATAATTATAACGTTAGCTATATATATTTTCATAATTGTGTTAATTGTTTAAAAGTTTTATTAGTAAATTCTGTTTTGAAATTTTACGGGCAGTGTGTAAGAAAGGGAACAAAATGTTAATAAATAAAATTGAATGATTACTTTCATTTCGAGCTAATAGCGTTGTTTTTCTTAGTATTTTATACAAACTTATAATAGAAATAATCTACAGGCATCTAACGTGTACTGATTTGATAAACCGACCCACTGAAACCCTGAGCAATATATTTTTTATATATAACTAAGTATTGTGTGCTATCCTTATACAAAGTTGATTAGATATACAGATATGAATTTTAATATTTGTGATCGTTTCGTTTTTTAGAATCGATTGATTTTAATAGTATTAAGACCTTAATGTAAGCTAAATCTCTAAGTCTAGCTAAATGAATGAGTGTTGTAAATTGTTCGCTTTCTCTTTTTAGATGTTGTAATTTTTGGTCGTGCAACGTGTCTTAATGTTTTGAGTTCTTTAGTAAATGTGATTTTTTAAATGTTAGAAGAGATATTTCATATTGTCCAAATTCGAGAGTGGTAATTTTAAAGTTGTAGCTGTAATGTTGTTGAATTGTCTTCTTTAGAACGAGCAACTAGATTCCTATAAAACGAAATCTGTGTGTCTATATGTCTATACTATTTCCCTTTATCTTATTCGGATTCTTTCATGTGTGTGGTGGTTCACGCTGTAGCATATTCTAATATAACACGCTGATTTTATTAAACATTTTGAAATTGAAAATTCGACGCGGGTTTTAGAAGTATTTCTATTTAAGTGTAACGTCCAAGACTGAAGAGTTAGTTGAATAAGTCTAAGTGATACCTATTTAGCATAAAATGTCCATAGGTAAGACGCGAGACGAGAGAGTCACAACCTAACCACACTACCACCGTAACAACCAATCGTGTACAGATGGCACTTACAACGCGTTAACGAGTAAATTTTTTCAGTAGGAATTTTGCTTCCAAATACAATTTTCACGATCAACGAATATTTGTATGTTTTATAATTCCGAATTTTTTGAATGTACCTTAAGAGCACGCGAATATACGATACAGACATATCACATAATAGTGAAAACTAAAACGTAGACTTAGTGATAACCTCGAGCTAAAGAGCTGAAATATTTTGAAATAAAACTGCTGGAGTTGAATTTAATCATTTTTATATTCATTATATATGGAAATCAAACCATTGAATGTGTTCAAGTACTCGTAATAGATATTTATACAGTCACGAGAAATCTTTATTGATTTCATTAGTGCGAAGGTTAATTACCTATATATGTAACTAACATAATTTTGTCGAGCTTTGAGACATCATCAAGTTTATTGAATAAATCTAAATCATAATTATATTAGCGTGAATAGTGCTTTACCGCATCTAACTGAAACATTATAACATTAACCAAAGCTATTACTGAAATATAAAACAATTTGTATTTATTTTGAAGATTCACGAAATGTATAGTACGATATGTTTAGTCAATTGTAAGAATAGTGTAATATTTTTGTCTTTTACTTCTTTAAATGCCAATTATAAGGATCTTGAGTGATATAAATAGGAATATACATATGTACATATTTGTGACATAATTGCAAGTTAATTTTTTTGCAAGCAAAACGCAATGCAAACAGATAATTTTACGAAATAACCAAAGATTCCGAATTTATTTTTAATGGTAAAAATTTTACTAAAACAATAAACAAGACGTTAGTCTTGTTATTATACATTAAAATAGAAATCAATTTATTATAAAATAAAAAATTACTTAAATTAATTTAAATGCCTTATCAAATAATACGATTCGACAGACTATAATTTTAATGCTAAGTCACGATCAGACAAAGTGCTCTTAAAATTTATGTAAATATTCAGCTCAGACAACAACGACATCGTAATATCATAATAACCATTATAAAATACAGAATTTCAAGTAAAGTAAAGCATTAGTTCAACTTCAGCAGTTTGTATCGAAACAAGAATATCAAGCATATCAAATTTTCAATATTTACAATTAAGTTATAAATTAAATTTAGATCTCTAGTTTATTTAGTTGTATCTTTTAATCCTAGTCTTTATTGGTTTAGATTTAATTAGTTGATAGATAATTTTAATCACTGTTAAATGTTGTGCACATTCATAAGTAGTTTTATCTGATTAGGGCAATAATTTTTATAGTTGAATCATTTAGATACATGATATAAATTAATATTTTAACCAAATTCGTTACGTTTCACTTCGATATAAAATTTTAATACGTTTAAATCTATCTCTCTATGTTATGACAGGAAATCAACTATTTTATTGTTTCGTTATCTATGCACTGAGATCAATTTAATAAAAAAAAATACTTGAATCTTAATGTTACATTTCCTTGTAAATATCTTCTAAAATTCTTTTCTATAAGTTAATTGTACTTGTCTTCAATAAAATATATAAAAACATAACGATGTTTCCTTTCATCATTCACAATCAAATTAAAGTAAATGACTCTTTTGACTTTTTAAAAAGAAATAAATTATAATATGATTATTAATTATATATAGATATAACCTTTAATTATTATATTAATTTAGGTTGAAAAGTCCGAAAACGTTTTAACGTTTCTTTCATGATTTTATGCCGTAATACTATTATTATACCATATACAAATTAAAGTTTAATCACGAAATACGTGGATGTTTCGTAGAATTATTTATGAGACACACACGATTGGACCAAATAGTGGCAAGATAAATGCTTGACCCGAAATTCTAGCGTTTCTATCACTACATCCATCAAGACCGGCGATCTTGCCATTTTTAGATTACAAAAAGAATAAGTAAATTCGAGCTACTAAATTGAATTCGATCTGATATGTTTTGATATAAAATTTAAAAATATTCTAGCAATAAAATTTGTATAATTGTCATATTTATATATAAATACAAATTTTAAACTAGACATTTTCCGTGTTTTAGTAAAAATGGATGGCCATTTTACCCGTACGATTTTTCCGTGTTTTACACGGAATTATCGTACGGGTAAAATGTACCACAGTGAAATTCACGAACATTCGCATTTGAAGTATTACTTCGATTCTTACCATCAATTGTTGTTAGTAATTTTATAAAATCAGGGTTGGAGTCTGTCATTATGCAACACCCAGTCCGCGGTGTCCGCATACAATATTCATTATTCCACGCCTCTAATGAGACAATGTATTCAGGTTTACCTTGCCGCTAAAGCAAAGGACTACAAAGTTTCGTTTGAGTACGGAATTCAGGTCTGTATATTCAGCTAGCTGAGGTTATTTTAACTGTTCAATTAATTTTTAAAAATGTCTTTGAATATATGAATCTAAACGAAATACGACTCTTGTAAATGTTTTTTGAAATTAGAAAAGCCATTCAATTTATGTAGATTAAAAAGTACTCTGTAATATTTTCCTTTAGAATTCTTAAATATAAAAACAAATACCGACCGATTGCTTTACGTCTGCTCCATTCAATATTGCAGATATTGGCTACGGGCTAAATTGAATTTCTGATGCCTATTTCAAACATTCTAAACAACAAAATGCAGCTATTTGAAATATAAAAATTAAGAAAGTTTTTTATATATTCTACAATGTTGTAAGCCAACTTTTCAACTCCAGATCGTTTTAAATGTCTTTTTCAACAAAGTTATCGATATTTTTCTCAGAACTTATTCTTATTTATCATAATATTTATATAGTTTGCAAATAAGTGCGAAATAATGGTAAAAATAAAGTCGATGTTATTTTCCAGTAATTTCAGTAAAGAAAAAATTAGTCATGTGCGATTCAGGCCACGTGCAGTAGGTTCCATAGTTGCCCGTCACAATATGCGAACTTCCATGATCACCATGTCTAATTCAAAATTCAATGCTATTTTACACGTTCAAAAATGCTTAAAAAGTACAGTCAAGTGCGTATTATTAAAGTATTTTTAGGTTACATTTTAGGTACACTTAAAATGTTTTTACCATTCCATAGTAAATTATAGCTTTCTAGTAGTTAAGACACGGGCAGACAGAAAGGTATGGCGAAACTATAAGAGTTTCTTGTTGACTACGGAATCCATAAAAGATTTACATTACTTTACGATAACTTTTGTGATTGTAAATTATTTTATGAAAATAGCTGGCAAACGAGCAGGCCGGATACCCGATGTTAAGCAATCACCGCCTCTCATGGACATTTGCACCAATAGAGAAGCCACAAAGGTATTGCTAACTTAAAAACGAATAAAGGATGAACGAGAATAGGAAGTAAGGAAATGAGTAGAGGAGGGTTTTCAGGTTCCGGCTCTCTCATGCACCGTACGAAGCGCATATCTATCTTTCTAAATTTATTTCAGCTACTTCAAGCTGATCTTCCGTCAGAGTGAGGTAGAGCCCCGCTCGAGCTAGCCCTGTAGCTGTAGTCAGTAGGCTGCACTCATACTTAACCTCAGTAAAATTACAAGAAATGTTAACTTGTAATAATGTTTACAATATATAAAAATATAATAAAAGACGAATATACATAAAATTACTTTCTGGCACAATAAATCAAGTGATATAAATAATAAAGAAGATAATGTAGTTTATGCCTAGTCTGTGGTACCAAATACAGAGAAAAAAGGACATTGCCGCATAGTGCCCCATAATCCCCGTAGAGCGTGACCTGAATTTGAGAGAGCTGCATTATCGCCTGGAAATAGGGTTACCATTATAGACTAGAAAATACTAGATGTCTTAAAGGAACTTAAGAATCTTCATCGTGGATATTTTGCTAAGAAATTTTAAAAAGGTAGAATTGTGTTTCAAAGACATTGTTCTTACTTTTTACCAAATAATAAAAGTTAACCACTACATAAAAATAAAACTAACTTAAACTAATTAATGGAGTTTGTGTTTTGAATTACACCTAGCTAAGTTGTTGCTTATGTTTATGTTAGCTAATATTGATTATATCAGCCTATTAATAAAAAACGCATTACAATGATTCATCCATTCGTTGCTGAGATACAACAATATAAACAAAAAACAAAGGATTTTAATGAAAAGTATATAGGTCCTTAATTCTGGTCCTGAGTACTCCTTACTGAAAAATTATTATAATCATTTTAAGGAAAATAATATTTCAACCTTTTTAACCCCACATAAGTTCTATGTATTTATAAAAGTCTTAGTAATAAAATATATCACCCTAAGTATTTCTTAGTATATTATGAAAAATGTTATTTTAATAGCAAGGTCGTAAGCTTATACATAAACTATGGTAATCCTATTTAGAAATTGCTAGTGTCAACCCGGGAACTCAATTTAAGAAGTTGGATTTTTATATAAATCACAATAATATAATAACAGTATAAAACTTTTTCTTGTTTTTTTCAGATTCACAGTCATAAACTAGTTAACTACTACTAAGTTCATTTTATTGTGGTATATCCTAGGTAAAGCTCACTGACGCTGATGTACCACATGTATACATAGAATTGGCGTAAAATAGCTACATAGCTGGGTTTCCTACAGTCAGTGAGAGAGCTGGAAGCCACACCCCCTCCTTTGTCTCTTCCCTAACTTTAATGGAATGCAATTGTAGCTTCACTGATACCATGTGATGAACCAACGAATCATATTCAAGTATACATTACATTATATATTTAGCATGTTTCATATGATATGTTTTGTTATAGACGTAATTGTGTCAACGAATGAAATAGTAGAACATCTCTATGCTTACATCAAATGACATAAGTTTTAAAGATGTTAAGAGATTTTCAAAAGACAAATTCACGATTAGAGACAAAAATCGTGGAGTTTAAAATCAGTTCTTAAGGATTACGTATAAGGTTTCTAAGTAATGTTTATAAACTCGTATTGGGTCTTAACTAAGTAATTTGCCTTAACGCTTACTTGTTCTTGAATGGAATTGTAAATATTTAATGTAAACATTAAACACGTTCATACGCCTATATGCTTCTAATGTACCTAGAACAGTACTTGAACCAAATACTGTTGTAATCTCAACTCTACTTACACCAACTTAGTCTAGTTCAAACAAGCGTCGGCGCTCCAAATGTGCAAGTTGTATTCGACACAATAGTTCCATGTATTGGCTTTCCTACAAACTTTGATGCAACTTCGGAAGTACTGCACTAGGAATTCATGAATAATATGACGTCATACTTGTAGACTAGGATAAACTATTGACCCGCCATGCGCCTTAGCGCCTTAATTCCCATGTGTACGAGTGTAATTATTATATGAGCTTATAGTGTAAGAGTTACTCTTGCTAATCACAGATGAAAGTATTTTTTTTTAATTCGCTTTAAGCATGTCGGAACATTTTGTTGTATTTGTTTATTTTGTTACATAAGTTTTAAATATACACTATACAAAGGGCAAACTTAAAGCTAAAGATCATGCATACAGGGGCTTGATAGATCTAAAAAAAGTCTTATTTTTTAGGAGAAATTATTATTTCACATATAATCATTTCTAGCTTCTAATATAATTACGCTTATTAAAGTTATATTACAAAAAAATATAACTGAACTCATGGTATTACAGTAATCGTTTTGACTCGCATTAATTAAATATATGCGTGACTCACGTTTCTTTATTCTGCGTTTAATATCCATACTTTAAAAAAAAGTAATATTAAATATAATCAATAAAAATATTTATATTTATTTTTTTATAATTTTTTTTGTTTTTATTTTAGGTTTCTCTTTACGTAAGCTGTGAGTTTTAATAAATAAGTAACTGGCAGGAAGTTCACAAAGCACAAAGAAAGTGAGTGTAAGGCGAGACTTACATTCGTAGTTGACTTTTGAAAGCGATATAAAAGAACTCTGTAACCTAGTAATAGTTACGTCGTAAGTAGTTACGAAAGCTACGAATGTCAAAAAAGGGACTGACTGTAATTCTTTCAGGTGAGAGTAATAAGAAATAATTTATATAAATATTTATGAAAGTTTGAGAGCAAAACTTACAAGTGTAATTCTGACCTTAAAGTAATGGTAATCAATTTATGTAAATATAAGTCCGTGAGCAAAACTTGCAAGTGTATAATTCTCGCCTAAGAAAATATATGTTCGTATCTAATCTAACCGTCAAGACATAACAGTTCGTGTAGCAATGTTTTGTTGATAGTCTTTTAACGGAATGATAAACGACTTAGCTAATGTTAGGTCTGGGTGACCTAACATTAGCTTAATGGAGTTTTTGTGAACAGTCTTTATTTTCATTGCATGTTGTGATTATCTAAATTTTTTGCAGTTATATATTCAAATTCTTTCAATTGAACGAGAAAACATATTAAAATTAAAAATACTCTCTACACACAAAACAGAGAAATTTAATTATTTACAATACCTAGTAATTAATTCAATAGTAATTATAAATACACTTAGCTCGCTTTTTATGTCAAGCTACGGAAAATTCGAATGCTTAAAAGAAACGAGGTAGGTCTTGACCTTGTACTCAAATACAAGTTGATTGTTACTTAATTGAACTGTCTTCTCTATTAAATTGTACTTCGACGACAAACTGAACGTTTCATGAAAAATTATACGAAATGACATTATAGAGATTATACAACATTTAATGTGTGTGTATACTTCCAGATTCATCCCATAGATTTTTATCTTTATCCTACGAATATTGGTTAAAATGTCTCAAAAAATTTGAATTTTCTTCACCTTCGAGTTCGAGTTTAAAAACAGTAGGACTGGACTTAGACTTACGAATATTTGTTAAAATATAACTTAAATACAATACATTCTAACATAAACAAATAATTCTATTTAAAATAAAAAGAAACGAAATTAATTGTTAAATGTATTATAGCCATTCACCATTTCCATTCTTATTTTAAAAAGAAAAGAATTTTACTTTACGGTTAATTGAACTAATGCGATTATTAACTGTTGTCTACTGACAACAGAGCAATTAGGTCCGATTCATTCAATTTAACGTTTGTTCAGCTGACATCACGGAAACAGTGGTTTGCGTTGAGTGACGCTAATTAAATCTATCACTCTCTCAATTTACTTACGTAAAGTATAAGATTTTAACTCTAATTTGAAAAAGGACACGCCATATAGTTATTATTAAAAGATTACGGTTTTAAAGAACATATTTGGAAATTATAAAATGTTTGTACTCAAATAAAAACCTTACCAAACTCAATCGTACAATTGATTCCTGTTGAAATGAGTTATGGGAAAGGGGCGCAAAGCAGATACATTTAGATTCGAGGGGGAAAATCATGAGCTTGTTAATCGATATTAGCCTTAACTTTTACAGAAACGACTAGTTACACAGGTTTAAGATCTGTTAATAAATAATTAAGTTATAAGTTCTAACCCGAGCGGGGAGCCCAATTTTTGGTAAGTGGCAAACCGGACATAACAAAGAACGTGCAAAATAAGTTAAATAATCCTTATTGTTTTATAACAAATACATACAAGAATTTTTATTGAAAAGGATCAAGTTTCACTATGTAATTATTGAAGTATTAGTGAATAAAAACTATTTAGAATGCAATTCAGAAGTCTAATCAGATCAAATTACTTTTGTTATATTAAAAAAAATCATATCACGCCAGTTGTAGGTAAAGCGAATAGGTAACCTCTTTGCTCTTACCACTTTGCCCTTATTGACTTTTAATTTTTATAATCAAAACTAACTTAAAAAAAAACTTTAAAAATTTCGACAAGTCCGTACAATTCCACACTTTTAAATTATACTTAAATACACAAACAGTTGCTGATAAGCAATAATGTGCCAAGCCACAAAAAGTCGTATTCAGAGATATTGATGTATTTTGATACTGCATCACCTATTTAACATTATTCAAAAATGTTTAAGTCATATAAACTAACTAAGTACAGAAAAATGTTTCTTAATTAATTGTTTCGAATTTCAAGTGCGTTCCAAATTTTGCAATTTATACAATCTTAAGAATTTGAAAAACTTTTTATTTGATAATATATTCAATATATCAATCTGATTTTAATTTATAATACCTTTTATCAAAAAATAAAAGAAAAGATATATACTTCTTCAAACATATTTATTAAGAATGGGTTTGACATCTTTAGACACCAGTTTCTCAAAATGAATTCCGTGCGGCTTGACACAGTATTTGCTTATCAGCGTCCAAATGTTAAGATCAATTTATTGAACAGTGCATACTGAAGCATAAAGAAAACACCCAACACTGACTGTGTGTTTTTTACAAAATCTACCCAATTTTTATTTTTTGTTGAACCTACTTAATTACACGTCCGTGCAGAGTCGAATGAATGCCCAACGTGGAGCAGAGTGAGATAATAGCTCCTGTGTACTTTGATGCTTCTATCTATTGTCGCGTTTATTTAAAAAGGTAATTATGCTTTAGGCACCCTAACCGTTTTAAGACGTCCAATGCCTTTACTATAATTGCATAATTATTAATCACAACATATTTTGCAGTCATTTATTTAGAAATTTCATTCGGATTATTTTCACTAGATCTTGATTAAAATTGGTACATACTTAGAGAAGGTGTCGCGTAACACGTTACACAAAAGCTAATTAACTGAATATCTGTTTTTATTTTTATAGCTTTATTATCTTATTTTATGTAGTCAGTTAAAAAGTATAAATATTAATCTTTAGATAGTGTAAACCACAGTCGCTGTCTGCCATCTGTATGCTTAGATTTTTTAAACAACGCAACGAATTTTAATACGCTTTTCATCAATATAAAGAGTAATTCAAGAGGGAGGTTTATACATACATACATACATATAATAGAGAAAATCTGAGAATTTCAAAAATTTGTAATATGATGTGAAAAAAAATCTACATTGAACTTGTGTGAAGCCGGGGCGGATCGCTGGTATACATTCATTTATTTCAGACTAGTTAGTCCTAGTGATTTTGTCTGTGTAGAAATTCTCATCCCTTACTTTACCTCCATTTTATCTATAAGTAAAAGTATATTCTACTCTAGTTTCCAATCTATTTCCATACCAAAATGAATCGAAATTAGTTCATTGATGGTCAATCTTAGTATTAATTGAAATAGTCGCCAATAAATAAATTGGACTTTACTACAAGTATGTACCTTAATATCGAAGTCTCGTACAAAATGAGCGCCTACAGATACGCCTAATTAAAATTTATCTGTTAATTGTGTTATACATGGTCGATTTGTAACAATTAGTGAAAATTGTGATGGATGTTCTAAAGCTAGATATTCCTAAATAAAAATAATCCGGAGCTAAATCATTATTAATAAACGAGTATGTACTTAATAAGAATATAGGATATATATATTTGATATGCTTAAATCTACATCAATAAAAATCTGTATTACATAATTATATAAAGATTTATATAAATTAAAAACTAATAACTTGATTGCATCGATGTTTTGCTCTTGTAAATTGTTTTCAAATATACAGATTGTATATGTCGGAGAAACACCATTCTTATCGACGTCATCATGATTTTCAAAGTTCAGTGGACGTCATCATTAAATGCGAGCACAAAATATCGTATTACTGTTTCGCATAATTTAATTACAGCATCACAATGTGAGGAGTGACTTTTGAATAGTAAGATTAAATAATTATTTACGATTTATAGTTTAGAACATGAATTGTAATTATTTTATACTAGCAACGGATTCGTGACACCAATCTCGCATCACCGCAAGATAATTAATTAATGTTCAATGTATAAAATTTGTTTTTCTTTTACTATGACCATCGTATGTCTATCGTATATCGTAAGTCTATATCTACAGTAACTATCTCAAATCAATTAAATTATCGATTCACCTCTATCTACAACCATTCTCACATTCCCATGCTTCGTCATTATTGTTAAGATGACGCCTCGACCCCGCTCGAGGATTACGCTCCGCTCTGGTTGATTAACAGAATTAATAGACCATATTATTTTAAATTTTAAAAAGGTTTTACATATAAACAAAATCAGATTAATTTAACATATTTTTAGTTAATAATAAGCAATTAGTATGTCGTTATAATTAAAAACAACGATCAACTTCATTCCGACTTCCTCCGACATAATTATATATTTACGTATTTGTCTTTAAAGGCCTTTATTGTGATCTTGTGATACCCCACTTGGGAATCTAGAAAAAGAAAATTTCCAGTCTGCACATTAAAGCGTCTATAATCGTCTATTTTAATCTTTTAAGTATTTTCACGCCATCAAAGCGAATCTAATGACATATCTTTTTTAAATCGGTTTCTAACCGTTAAGCAATTTCGAATAGACGTAGGAACGAACATACACACATAAGTTCAAACACATTATCCTCCTTGGGCTTCGGATTTATTTAATGACATTAAAATCTATAAATTTACTACAGTAATTGTAGTATTCTTTTATTATTATTTTCCTTTTATTAAATAGTGTTTATATATATATATTTTATCATTATTTTTTATCCTAATTTTTATTAGCGAATAATCGCTTTGTCGCGACCCATCACATCTGCGAGTACGAAAAGAGTACCATCGAAAATCATCTTTATTGGTTATTCGTTATTCATTCGTTTTTGTAATTATTATTTCTAGTATTATTAGTCACTTCGCAAATCTCTTTTAGTTTTAATTTTTATTATTTTTATTGTAATAATTTATGTCAATATTAATCACCTGTGATCTGAACTTATTCTTATTATCTAATTAATAATCTAATTTTATCATTCACCTGTAATATTGTACATATGAAGACAAATATTGGCAAATCGGTATGTGCATGAGTAATATGTGGCTTGTCGGAGGTGGCGGTACAGAGGTCAGAGTGTCATTAATCTTGTCAGATTTACGGTTGGTCCCAGTTTATCTTAGAGCGTGCCCGTAGGATTACTACTTGCGCCTCGACAATGCAAATTAGGATAAGGTATCAAAAAGTTTTTTATTAAAATGACAAAGAATTTCGCCGCTTTTGACCGTATTACTTTTTATGATGAAACTGATTTAAAAATATTACGTTTAAAATAAATTGTATTAAAGCAAGTAGTAACTTCGTAATTGTTTTTTTTTGCAGTCATTATATTGGTCCTACTGGATTTCCGAGACTTCATCTGCGTAAAATAATTATTTTAAATAACCTATTTCTATGAGAATATTATCCCTACATAATATCATCCTTTATTTTTGGTTTGAAATTTGTTTAGCGGTTTAATCGCTAAAACGTAATAAACAGAGTTTTTAGAGTTTTACATTTAAATGTGCGGGGATAAGTTGGCTCTGCTTGTGTTTTACCGTCTTTACAATGGGCACACTTGGCTTCAGGACTCGATATCATCCACACCCCTTGGATTCTTGGTCTGCATTCAATGTGCGAGCTTCTCGATCCCTTTTCCCGCGCACGTGGAGACTTTGTGTGTATGATCTTCTTCCTAAGGACTTTTAGATGCACTCAAGTGTCGAATGTATAGACACAATTTTCCGAAAACCAGCAACACACCAGATATTGATATTGCAGATCTCCATGACCGAAAGTGACCCCTCAACATCGAGTGAAACTGTCAGTTTCTTTATAAAGAAAAGAGTTACTTTCACATTTCAACCATTAGTATGGAGTGATGTGCAAGTGTAGAACTACAACATTTATGTAAGGATGTAAAATTTTTACTCGTATTAAATTTTAAGTTTGAATAGATACCTTACATAATTTATTGGATACTATTATGAGAATTGGTTTTCATCTTAAATTCTGAGATACCCATTTAATTTGTTAGTTTCGTAACCCGAGACTTTCGTTGAGCTGCAAAGTTTTTCATCAATATTAAGTTCGTTGGTTAATCACGGATTTCAAAGAAAATTCACGTTAAATTCGAGAGGCCTTTAATGATAGTTTAGGGCTTCCAAGTTTAAAAGAACCTTTTTGTAACCTAAAAACATAGAAAAAAGAAAGAATTGAATAAATATTTACTTTTTCTCTTTGAAATAAAGTGATTGATATTTCCAACAGGCACTTTTACACTTTACATCATAAAATACCAGAATTATTAAATTAAAGATATTTAGGTAAATACTCTTATTAAAATTGTAAAATGATAAATAATACAAAGTTTTCGTAACTAGTCATTACATATTCATTTCCTTTTAAATACGACAAGTTTGGCTAATCTCTCCTTTTCATCTCCATATACTTATAAAGTAATTTACCTAATTATAAGAACATCAGAGAACGGTTATATTAATAAGCAAATTGCAATTTCTCTCCTTGCTAATAAATTGAAACAGGCGCCAAGCTTTATATTTAATTAGACTCCTTCGATTCACCTAATCGTTATTTTACTCTACTAATTAAGTCGAGATGGATGTCTTAACAAAAAGTTTTAGTTAGTAATTGTTAGTAAATACTTAATTAATTATTAAAAATCACTTCATATAGAATTAGCGAAAAACTTGTATTTAATAAAATCAAGTAATTAACTGATTAAAGACAAAAGTAAAACTAAATTAATTACTCACTTTACTTAATTTCATTTATGTGTGCTTTGTTTAAACTGCAAGTAAATATATGTTAAAATAAATTACATGATAATTAAGAAGCGAAAATTTAGCTACAACTATAAAAGACGACAAAGAAACTTAGACAATATTTAGGTTTAGACAGAAAACGCTATAAGAATAACAACAACAGGAACAAAAACAAGGACTCTTTATTACACACCAGTGAAATAACAATATTATTCAATACAGTTATTTAGTTTTAAGATTAATGGAAACAGAATTTTTAAAGCAAAAAATATTAAAATCGAAGAAGCCTGAGAAAATATGCTTAACTTGTAAACATGGAGTCTATCTAAGGACGGCAATACCTATTAAGTCCAGACGGCGTTAAATTACTGCCTATAACTATTTACACCGTTTCTCCGAAGAAAATCTTAGGCATCAGAATATCATACTTCAATGTCTTCATTCTAAAAATATATAAAGAGCGCCTTATTTTGCCGTTTTTTTATTTATCTAACTAATACATACTTTTACATAACAATATTGTCTAGTAACTGTATGTACATATGTATTTACATTGTATATTTTAATGAAATATAGTAATTCATATTATAATATTAAAATTATAAATCTTAATTTGATTATATATGTATGTATATTACATTTCGTTATCAAACTAAATGCGAATTCACCTTTGAAAGAAAATATGTAGAATGTAGGTAAGAAATTGAACAAGCTATGATACAGGGCAGGTAGCATAATTATTTCCGTTTAATTATAAAAATAAAATTATATAACTATCGGCGTTCAAACTCGTGTCTTAATTGTTATATCACAAAATCAAACAATGTTAAGTACATAGGTAAAAGCTCGTAGGTTCATTTAACCTTGAAAACGAAATCTAAGCGGATCCATGTTCAAGTAGATATTACGACGCTGCAATTGAAGAGCATTTTCAATTAATAATAATTTCATAAAAGTAATTGGATTTTATACTATGTTTTTATAGAGCTAAGTTGACAAAATTAATAAGATAATTAAGATTATTTTTACTGAAAAAGGTATTAGTAGGAGTAAAAAGTTTTACAGATATTCTAAACTTGTTGATTAGTAGGTACACTTCAGTCTAAACGAGAGATTGTATTAGTAATATTTTTGATCGTTAATCTTAATAAGATCATTTCATTATAATATGGTTTCAGAGATTAAGATTAATTATAATTGCCGAACTGGCTTTTGTACCTTGTTAACAAGAAACTGTTATGTTATAACAATAAATTAAAATTGAAATGCACGCGAACTTTCACTTATGACGTGTTATGCGTTACATAATAGATATCACCAGTGAAATTAAAGTTCAAAGTTTCAATTGAAGATCTTGCAAGTCGCTGAGGATGACGAAGGCATTTGGCGGGCGTCCGAGTCACGTAGCGCCTTGGAGGGAGACGGAGAGTGCTACAGAACAAGTCTACGATAACAGCTACAGTTGCGCTAACTGCTGAGTTCTTGAACGCCATCTTGACAATATTTAAGATTTGACCTTTGTGTTTTGTTCCGATAATTCTATTGAGATGTGATCTATTATTATAGTTGAATAATCTTTTGTTTTCTTATTTTGAATCTTTTTTTATTTCTGTAAGACGATGGTTGTAAATTATTGTCATACAATACTTGCATATACATATATTGTTATCGCGATAAATTCAGATTTTATTAGAAATATAAATTTTATACTCGGAGACTGAGATTCGGTGTAATGTCTATACGAACTCTGTATGTATCGAATGATGTAATACGAATAAAGAGGTAATATTATCACCTTAATTTATTATATTACATATAATGTATTACACATTTAATAATATTTTTTTTTTCTTCAAATGACTCGTAACACTAAATAAACAGGAAATTTAAAACCAAAATGTAATAAAAATACACTACAATTTCAAAATTAAATGTAACGTACAATTTTGAACGCGTAGTTATTTGAATTTAGAATATGCTGTACACAAATGGTCGCAATTTTAATTTCACTCTTGAGAAAACTCATCGCCACAGACAAAGAAATTTGAAACAAATGATATTATCATAAAAGAGCATTGTATTGGAAAAATATTTTAATGTATGAACGAGAATTCACATTTTGTATATTCATATTTTGTATATTTGTTTAAATGTACGCTTCGATTGTTCAATCAACGTTATTGAATTAAAACGTTTTTAAACCGATTATAAGTTTTCTGTTGTATAAAATATCGATAAATAAATGTTTATATTAATTTGAATTCAATTTGTTAAAATAATAAATCGATTAAAAGAAATAATACAATATTTTATTTTATGATATGCTATTTATTAAATATTATTTTAAAATGAGCTAAAAATATTAACAGTATTGGACAGTAAATTATACTTTTGTAATTGTCTGTATATTAGAAAAAATAATTATATTATCGTTATAACGTCTTATTTATTGGTGTATTTCTACTATAATTTTTGTCATAATAAATTTCTTCTGATTCTATTATTAATTTAAAAGGTAATCAACGTAATATACTTATATGTAGATACGTAAACGATTAACATATATGCAACATAAAAATACATTATAAATCTTTACTCCGCTTTAATCAAAGGGGAAATGTTGACACACATTGCCTGCATTGTCCCAATTTAAATTTACCAACAGAATTATTTTAAATTACTCTGAAGATAATGGCGGCCTATTTTGTAACGTTGCGGATTCTTTATGAAGAGAATTTTATGAAAAGGGAAATCATGTACTGTCATGTAATAAAGTAAGACAAATAATTTTCTTAAAATATAAACAAAAAAAATTATGTATACTGTCTACACGTCATACGGTCTATCAATAACTATATCTATATATAAATAGGTTTATTAAACAAAGTCGCCTATACCATTTATATATACCTTAAGAAAAAATCGTGAAAATAAATATAAAGAACATACATTTTTCATACATTTTGTAATAAACTCGTTTCTAATTGCTTTATTTTTTTTGTTAATAGTTTCTACTTATCTTTTTGTAATCCTCGACCCAAAAAGAGGAGTGTTATAAGTTTGACGTGAGTATATGTGTGTCTGCCTGTGGTATTGTAGCTTCCTAACGAATGATCTAATTTATATGCGGTTTTATTTGTTCGAAAGCTGATGTAATATAAATAGTTCTTCGCTATAATTTGTGAAAATCTATTTAAACGTTTGAAGGGTATTAGTTACTTTTTATTTGTTGAAAGAATCTGAGCAACTTGTACTGGTCTAATAGACTAGAAATTTACTATACTGTGAATGATATGAGAACAGCATAGGTGCGTAACCCTGACCTGATGCTGGAGCATCATCTGAAATTAGCAAAATAACTCACTTAAAGCAGACGTATAGTGTTGGTGCTAGTTGAAATGGTCCCAATGAGTTGATTGTCGGTTTATTTTTAATTTCCAATTTTATCTTGTTAACATATTACGAACGTCCCGACGAACGTTTCTTAAATATTTCCTTAGCTGACCCTGTTGTCGTAATTAGTATTAAAAATGTATTTTGTATCGTACAATTTTTATACAGAAAAACTACTTACTTATTTTTGGTAGTTTTTTTATAATAATTTATCTCCACTTGTATATTTTAATATAATTATGAAAATATACAGAGCGTAGCACGAAGCAAGCAGTTCCCAGCGCCAACACAGAGCGCTCACATTCGAAACATAAATGTTAGAATATATCCAACTACAATTACAGTCAGAATAATTACAACATCAATATAAAGATCCAATAGCTGACAGATAGATAGATTACTTATGTTATATAGAATTATGTGAAGGCAACGCGTACTTTGGTATATTTATTTCTTTTTACTATCTTACAATGGTGTATAAAGAAATGTTTGTACGTGATTTTTCTTTTCTTATGATACAAATAATAACATCTATAAAACAAAGAATATCAGTTACGATAAATGTAAGCATGTGTGAAAAGTAATATATCCAACACGTAGTTGGCTAGCGTCGGTAAATGAAGGTTCAATCTTGTTAGAGCTAAACAAACGTACGAGGCCCCCGGGAGTCGCATAATGTGACGAATGAGGCTTTACCATCACCCAATTTAACACGCCCAATACTAAATTATACTTTGTCTACATAACTCAATATTAACATTTTCTTCCTTAGAGGTAATAGGTTTAGGACAAATTGAATATTTCTGTTTTGTAACATAGGTAGAGAATTTAATATAATATAAGAATAATAAAATGTGTTTTTGTTTTATCTTGTATTATACGTATTATTTGTTTAGTTCAGTTGTTTAAAATATATTAATCTACAATACTGTTCTAAATCTAAATATTTTAATGCTAAATCTAAATATTCTATGTAAAGTACAATATGTATAAAAATATCACAATAGGATTAAGGGTATAAGTCAAGGTATGAATTATTTACTTTTTTGTAAGTCCTGGTTATTTATGATTTATATATATTACAAAATATCTAAGGTTTATGTGTTTCAAAATATTAGAAGAATTCCTACTGTCCAAAACGCTCAAAGAATCAAAATCAATCCGAACTTTTTTAATCTCACGTAGGTGCGACTGAATCTGTTCAAGACGCCCACTTTCCCGAGTAATGACGGTTTGAAGCTGCTTTGTCATTGAAATTACCCCATCTTGTAACAAAGTGGGCTTCGTATTAAATTACACGCCTCAATCTGTCACCCGTCAGGAGCCCGGAGCTGTCATCAAGCTGCTTCGGCACTAAATTGACTGGTATATTGCCTACTCGCTTTAAAATATACGACTTTACCCACCTCTACATGGTCCCATAAAGAACGAGACAGTTTTGATTAAATCTACTACACTTAAGTACGTATACGTTTACTTATATTTGACTCAACTTAAGTACATTACACCTTTTGGCTAAGAAGAGATACAGGAATTTATCTAATGTTATTCATTTTAAAATTTGTGCGTGTGTGTGCTTCTTACCTATAGGTACTCGCTGTACCAACTTAACAGAATGAAATGAAATTTAGAGTTATGCTTAAGTTATTTATATCTTGGATTATAACAAAGGTTACTATTTATGCCGCGGATGAAACAGACGCAGCTAATAAATTATGTATTTTGTCATTGACATATTAAAACAGTTTTAAATAAAGAATAAATTTCAATTATGTATACATCTATAATCCTAATTAAGAATGCTAAAAGATATTTCAATTTAAAGTTAAATGTTCACATTGGAGAAATTATAACTACACGAGCAAAGTTAGTATGATTTAGAGGAGCGATGCTGCGGCGTTCGAGACGTGAATTCAAATAGACGTCGACTCAATACAAACACGCGACGAGGGCAATTGCACAATATCCATATTTATATCCTATGTTTTAGACATCCGTTTCCTCAATATATTATCAATATTGCTTTTATGTTCTCGTTTTACAATAGGACTTGTTTTCCCGTCACTGCGGTCGGTTAGATATTGGACATAGAGGCATTTTTGACGATCCCCTGAAAAAAAAATATGATCCAATCACTCAACAGTAAATATCTATCATCGCGATCGCTTATGCTTTTATTCAAATAAATCAAGCCGTACATAGTATTTAACATAATAAAAAATTTAATTATTATAAGTAATCTTATAGATTTACACAAATTATAAACTACACACGAATTATACACACGATACTTCTGCTATAAGTTGGTTAGGAGTTGTGTATTTGTAAGCTGCTAATTCAGATAATGAATCATTGGGTTCATCCTCAGCATTTGGTCAAGGCTATACAACTATGTCACTTTAATATCATTCAGGGTATAGTCAATTTTGAGTCGATTATACCAATATAAGTTATTCAGATCCTATCAACAACTAGTTAATAATAATAATAATTAAATAAATTTGCTTTTTATCGGATGAATAAAGAACACCACACCACAGGGTCCTGTCAGCAGGCCCGCGCCGTCCATACGTGCAAAGTCGTGCGGCGCACGACGGCGCCGAATCAAAGAAGCGCCGGGCCTATACTTTAAACTTTCAAATTTTTAATATTTACATTAGATTTCGTATTAAAAACATACGGAAAAAGACTTGTTGATTGGACTAAACCATTTTTTTCTAATATCGCCACTACAAAAAAAGGCGCATATAAGACAGTTGCACAACTGCGCAGATTAGGCTTGGCGCGGGCCTGCCTGTCAGAAATGAAGATTTATACGTTAAAAGAAAGGAATGGAAAAACAAAGGATAAAGATGATGATATTGCATGACATAAAATACTTTTTTATATACCCTTTTTACATACTAACTCTGATCTTTTAAAAATGACTCTCGCCTACGTAGTAGTAGTAAGTAAAGTAATAGCCTGTAAATCCCACTGACCTTCTTAGAGCCTACACACCACGCCGATCCTCTGCGGGTTGTTGAATATACGTGTGCTAGAATTTTTGCCCGGTACATGCAGGTTTACTCACGATGTTTTCCTTTACCATCGAGCAGTAGATGAATTAAACACAAAAGCACTTGAAAACTCAGTGGTGCTAGCCAGCTTAAATATTACAAAATAGATTTTTTTGGATATTTGCGATAACTATACACATTGAATTAAAAGTATTTAATTTTTTTTTTAATTTTTATCATAATGACAGCAACGTTTTTAAGATTTTACACCGATCATGTTCAAACAGGTACCCGTGATATACACGTTTAAAATCCGTGTCAAATAATAGTTAATAGTTTTCCCTATAGTGTTAATGTTAAGGCCGGCAACGCACCCGCAACATCCCTGGTGTTGCACATGTCCATGGGCGATAGTGACCACTTAACATCAGGTGGTACTATCTGCTCGTTTGCCCCCCTATTATATATATATAAAAAATGTAAACTTTTAAACTCCTTTTGCTTCAGTGGTAGTAATCAAACATAAGCAAACTTTCATTCTCTAATTTCTAAGGTAAAGCTTCGTAACATATTTTGGATTATAGCCTGAGGGCGATTTGTTGAAAACTACCCCTATCAAAGTACATAACATTTTGACGTTGAGAGTTAATGGAGTAATTTTTATATATAAAAAGTAATTCAAACTATTAGCCCTCTGAAGAGTGCTTTTTTTACTACACATGATCTATCAATATTGAGGCATTAAAGCAATTATATTATATTGTTATGTTACCTCTGATGAGCCGAGATGGCCTAGTGGTTAGAACACGTCGATCTTTACTAACGATCGTGGGTTCATACCCCTGCTAGCACCGCTGATTTTTCAAGTGCTAAATTTGTGTTTAAATTCATCTCGAGCTCGGCGGTGAAAGAAAAAATCGTGAGGAAACCTGCATGTGCTGGGAGAAATTCTGTCACATGTATATCCGCCAACCCGCAGTGCATCGTGGTAGATTAAGCTCTAAACCTTATCCTTAATAGGAGAGGAGGCCTTAACCCTTGTTCTAGACACTAGTTTACTTGTAATTATGAATATATATGTGAGAGTAAAGACGAGCGATCTATCCTAGAGAGAGGGAGGGTGCGAACTGCCGATATATAATAATAACTAACTGATCAACGAGCTACCATAGACAAAATACAGTATAATTTACTTTTATGATATATTCCTAACATATATAACTAGAGATCTCTTGTAATATCATGTATCTTAACATCAAGAATTCCGACCACTGTGACGACGTTGCATGCAATCAGCAAGCAACTGAATTTGGCAGGCGAGGCATCAATTGATGAGCTTGTCAAAGTTGGAAATGGGTATAGATTTTTAGCGTCAACAACTATGAACGTAACATATCTTTAATTATAAAATGTCATTGGTGTAGAAGCATAAAACTTTCCAAAGAAGTTTTTTATATAATGCAGATGAATACTGAGAACAAAATACGTCACCTAAAATGGTCAAATATTTCAGGAAATGTTATAGAAAAAAATGATGTTCGTCATTTCTGAAATTAGAATATGGAAATTGGCGTTCTCGAAAACACGGCTAGTGTGTATATTGTATGCGAATAAATAAAACTAAAGTTGTTTTATGAATACGCTATGCTTTTAAAGTCTGCACTGCCTTTTAACCTACAAAGGCTTAATACATGTAAAAAAGAACGAATAAATATTTCTCTACTTTATTATTATACTCTCGAGCAATCTGAATGGCTTTGTGCTTTTCGCTCAACTCATAACATATTTGAGAGTCCATACATTGCATTAAATAGATATACTTAGCATATAAATAAAAATCTGAATAATGATAACATTCAAAGATATTTCGTAAAACAGGCCAAAGAATGTGGGTTAATACAAAAACGAGTGTGGTTTAAATTCATATTTTTTAATTATGAGATTTCTTACTAATGATTGATTTTCACCACTGCGGCGTGACGCTGTGAATGCTGCGGTGTTTGTAAACAGTTAACGAAAAAGAAAACATTTTTGAAACGATGGCACATGGCATTTGTATGAGCACTCATCTATACTAATATTATAAAGCTGATCGAGTTTGTTTGTTTGAACGCGCTAATCTCAGGAACTACGTGTTCAAATAGAAATTTTTTTTTTTCGTGTTAGATTGTTTATTCATTGAGAAAGGCTTAAGACTATATTACATCACTCTACGAGTCATAGGAACGAAGCAGTAACTATAAACGCGAGTGAAACCGCAAGGGACAGCTAGTGAATGTATAAGAATGTGTAGGGAACCTTATACTACTTCCTAAAACTTAAACTAAATTATATATATCATATAAATAATATAATAAACAAACATACATACATATTAATATTTAATTATATATAGATACATAAATACATATATACAGTCACACATATCCATTCATACATCATACAGTCACATAAAAATATAAACACAATTTGATAATAAATAAAATAAATACTATAGCTAAAATATCGCATCGCCCCATCGCTGCTTGCACTGGAACGCGATGCTTACGCACCACTATTTATCTATCGCTATAGCGCCTATAGCGATCCTTTTGTTCTCGCGCGGCTGCGTATGCGGCGCGGTTCAACGTATACCAGTCACGACCTATGCTTGACGCTGAACGCTTGTCGCTTTATCCCACGCCGCGCACTATACGTTGCACTGTATGTTAGTAATTAGTTTACTTATAAGTTCTATCCTGTGTTCTATCTTTCCGCTGTGCTATAAACTGTCTCTTCTTGTGCTTATCTTGTGTTTAACGCTGTGAACTGTAACCGTCCCTTTTCTTACGCCTTCTATTCTTTGGTTTTCTTATGTGTTTCAATAAACACATTGAAAGTGGGTTGGACTTTAATTTACCTATTCGTTACTACACACGAACATCACACACCAACCACCAAACTGGTGACCCCGTGTATGAACATAGTGACTGTACCGGTTATCCAGTGTTAAACGTCGTGTACATAATAGTGCTTACGTATAGAACATTTTGACTATTGGTGATCCCGGGTTGAACATTATACCGATTTACCAAAATTTGTGATCCCGTTTCCGGCAGTGGTGACACGTTACAAAACCCGTTAAATCATGCACGGTGAAGATTTTGAAGATGCACGCGGCAACGGCCGGCAAGGTCATAAGGACGAATTAGGGCGGTGCTCCAGTGACGGACCGTCATCTGAGATTTTTAAAGTCGGTATACGAGTGCCTCCATTTTATCCAGATGAACCGGAGATTTGGTTCGCCCAATTGGAGGGACAATTTGCGCTCGCAAATATATCCAATGACGTCACAAAATTTTATTACGTCATCGGTCACATCGGGCATCAGTTTGCGAAGGAAGTCAAGGATATTATTGTGAATCCGCCAGCGACGCAGAAGTATGAAAGGCTGAAAGCTGAATTAATAAATAGATTATCCGCTTCTAAGGCCACCAAGATCAAACAGCTTCTGACGCACGAAGAACTCGGTGACCGAAAACCCTCGCAGTTCTATCGACACCTTAGAAGCCTAGCTGGTCCTGATTTCCCAGATGAGTATCTGCAAACCATTTGGATCAGTAGACTTCCTCTAAATGTCCAGACCGTCCTGGCAGCGCAGACATCAGCTTCCCTAGATATTCAAGCGGACTTAGCAGACCGGATTATGGAGATTGCTGTACCTTCGCCACAAATCCACGCGGTAGCCTCTACATCCCATGGTGACAACCCGTTGGCAAAGGAAGTGGCAGAGCTCCGTAAGCAAGTTATGTAGCTTACCTTGCAACTCAACCGAAGAAATCGTTCCCGTAGCAGACAACTGAGTGGCAACCGCTCCCGAAGCCGATCACAATCGAGCTACATGAAGTATCCGATTTGCTTCTATCACTCGAAGTTCGGTGACAAGGCCCATAAATGCGTCCGCCCATGTGACTACAAATCGGGAAACTCCAAGGGCGGTCGGTAATGGCGACAGACGATTGCCCTCAAGTTCCTGGTCGCCTGTTTGTGACAGACCGAAGAACGAAGATCCAGTTTCTCGTAGACACCGGAAGCGATCTCTGTGTCTTCCCAAGGTCCTTGCTACGTGATCGTCGAGGTCGGGCTAACTACCAACTTCGTGCAGCCAACGGATCATCCATAGAGACGTATGGTTACGTGAGTCTTAGTCTAGACCTCGGCTTACGCCGTGATTTTGTGTGGCGCTTCGTAGTGGCAGATGTAACTAAGCCAATCATAGGCGTAGACTTTCTCTCTTTCTTTCATTTAATTGTAGATTGTCGTAATAAATGCCTTATAGACAGTAGTACTAATGTAGTAGCTTCAGCATCAAACGCAACGCGGTCAGTTTCCATTTCCTCTGTAAAGGTCGTAACTGGTGATTCTTGTTATCATAAAATTCTAGATGACTTTACAGAGATTACTCGACCAGCTGGTGCGCTAAGATCTCCACTACACAACACCGTACACCACATAAGAACGACACCAGGCCCTCCAGTTTCTTGTCAACCTCGGCGTTTAGCGCCGGATAAATTGAAGATTGCTCAGCAGGAATTTCAGGCGATGCTAGCAAATGGTACTGCTAGACCGTCTGAGAGCCCCTGGTCTTCACCTCTCCACCTCGCGCCCAATAAGAACAATGGATGGCGTCCATGTGGGGATTATCGAAGACTTAATGCTCGGACGATTCCTGACAGGTATCCGATTAAGCATATCCACGATTTTGCTCACAGCATAGCTGGTTGCAACATTTTCAGCACGCTGGATCTTGTGAAGGCTTACAATCAGATACCTGTCAGCCCCGAGGATATCCCGAAAACCGCGATAACGACGCCTTTCGGGTTATATGAATTTCCCTACATGACTTTTGGTTTGCGCAACGCAGGCCAAACTTTCCAACGCTTCGTCGATGAGGTAACCAGGGGACTCGACTTTTGCTATTGTTACTTAGATGACTTTCTAATATTTAGCAAGAGCGAGGCTGAGCACAAAGAACATCTTCGTACTATATTCGGTAGGTTGCAGGAGTATGGTATGCTTATCAATACCTCTAAATGTGTTTTTGGCGTACCAGAGGTAACATTTCTAGGCCATAGTATATCTGAGAGTGGCACGAAACCACTCGATACTAAGGTTCAAGCCATAAGGAATTTCCCCTTGCCAAAGGATATTCGGCAATTAAGGAGATTTTTGGGCATGATCAATTTTTATCGCCGATTTTTGCCCAAAGCAGCTCAAACGCAAGCTCCCTTGCATGCTTTGTTGACAGGTGCAGCCAAAGGTTCGCAAGCTATCACCTTGACGGGGACTTCCCTCAAAGCCTTTCACGACTGCAAGGAAAGTCTCGCTAATGCTGTCTTATTAGCTCACCCAGACTTTCAAGCCAAGCTCGCCCTTGTGACTGATGCTTCGGACACAGCTATCGGAGCGGTCCTCCAACAGAACAACGGCAGTGACTGGCAGCCTTTGGCCTTCTTTTCCAAGAAGCTTACACCTGCTCAACAAAAATACTCGCCTTATGACAGGGAGTTGCTAGCCATCTACGAGGCTATAAAATATTTCAGGCATATGGTCGAGGCTAGACATTTCGTCATTTACACGGACCATAAGCCTATTAGCTTCGCGTTCAATGAACGTAAAGCTAACTGCTCACCTAGACAATACCGGCACTTAGACTTTATATCTCAATTCACCACCGACATAAGGCATATTTCCGGCAAGGACAATGTCGTAGCCGATGCCTTATCTCGTGTGGATGAACTACAAGCTCCAGTCAGTGCCGATAGTCTAGCTGAACAGCAAGCCTCAGACACTGAGCTGACGAATTTTCTCATTTCTGGCAATACGTCATTAAAACTCGAAAAGATGGAAATACCTGGGAGTCGCAATTATGTGTACTGCGATGTCAGTACAGCGACCCCCAGACCATTCGTACCAAAAACGCTCCGTAAACAAGTTTTTGACAGCTTGCATTCCTTGAGCCATCCCGGCGTCAAGGCAACTGTTCAATTAGTAACGGAACGTTTCGTCTGGCCTGGCATCCGTAAGGATTGTAGGTCCTGGGCACAATCATGCTTGCCGTGTCAACGTGCGAAGATAAGCCGTCATGTCTCTGCGCCGTTAAGCACTTATAGCTTACCACGCACACGGTTTAGGCACATCCACATTGACATCATGGGACCATTGCCGTCATCGGATGGCTTCCGCTATTGTTTGACGGCCATAGACCGCTTCACACGATGGGCGGAAGTCATTCCAATGGTCGACATCACGGCCGAGACCACGGCGAAAGCATTATTGTCGGGTTGGATAGCCCGATTCGGATGTCCGGAAACCATTGTCACCGACAGAGGCCGGCAATTCGAGTCCGCTCTCTTCAGCTATCTTTCAAAGATAGCTGGATTTGAGCATAAACGGACTACGGCATACCATCCGGCGTGCAATGGACTTATAGAACGGTTCCATAGACAGCTCAAAGCGTCTATTATATGCCATGCGCAGGAGAAGTGGACTGAGTCACTGCCTTGGGTGCTTCTTGGAATAAGAAGCTCCTTTAAGGAAGATCTACAAACTTCTTCTGCAGAGCTACTATATGGCGAGCCCCTAAGACTGCCTGGGGAATTTTTCCAACCCAGTAGTAGCGGAACCACGGACATAACCGAATTTACCGCTCGACTACGCTCTTTCGCCCAGAGACTACAGCCAGTGCCAGCTTCACGTCATGGCAAAAATAAAATATTCATATTTAAGGACCTAATGACCACTGATCATGTTTTCCTTAGGGAAGATGCATCACGTGGTTCATTACAACCTGCCTATACCGGCCCTCATAAAGTATTGTCCAGAAATGACAAAGTTTTTAAGCTCATCGTCAATGGCAGGCAAGTCACGGTCTCAATAGATCGGTTGAAACCAGCTTTCCTTTTGGCCGATAGTTGCAACCCCGTTCCGAACGATAAAATTCAAATATCTGGTAATAATACCAACAACAATTATCAGACTCGTTCTGGCCGTCACGTTAAATTTCCTGATTATTATCGCCCTTGACGGTCTCTGGAGGGGGGTGGTGTAGGGAACCTTATACTACTTCCTAAAACTTAAACTAAATTATATATATCATATAAATAATATAATAAACAAACATACATACATATTAATATTTAATTATATATAGATACATAAATACATATATACAGTCACACATATCCATTCATATATCATACAGTCACATAAAAATATAAACACAATTTGATAATAAATAAAATAAATACTATAGCTAAAATATCGCATCGCCCCATCGCTGCTTGCACTGGAACGCGATGCTTACGCACCACTATTTATCTATCGCTATAGCGCCTATAGCGATCCTTTTGTTCTCGCGCGGCTGCGTATGCGGCGCGGTTCAACGTATACCAGTCACGACCTATGCTTGACGCTGAACGCTTGTCGCTTTATCCCACGCCGCGCACTATACGTTGCACTGTATGTTAGTAATTAGTTTACTTATAAGTTCTATCCTGTGTTCTATCTTTCCGCTGTGCTATAAACTGTCTCTTCTTGTGCTTATCTTGTGTTTAACGCTGTGAACTGTAACCGTCCCTTTTCTTACGCCTTCTATTCTTTGGTTTTCTTATGTGTTTCAATAAACACATTGAAAGTGGGTTGGACTTTAATTTACCTATTCGTTACTACACACGAACATCACACACCAACCACCAAAAATGGTTTTTAACGCCTGACCCAAAATGAGGGGTGTTTTAAATTTAAAGTGTGTGTCTGTTTACTGTCGTGACTGTCTGTGGCATCTTATCTCCGTTACGGATAGACAGATTTTGTTGTTAAGTTATAAATATTAGTCCTATATTTCGAAAGAGTTCTGATTTTTAGGAAGTTTTTGCCTTTTTAAATATTTTTTTATCATTACTTGTTGACCATTTGGCCTTACCAAAATTACTAAACATTTGTAAGTTTTTCGTTTCTCTATATCTTAATGTCTGTGCAACTCAAGTATGTTATTTAAGTAGTATAATTGTCCCGGTAATGATGATTTTGTATTTGGCAACCCTAATGGCCCGCTAAAGACTGAACAGAAGTTATATTATTTACACATTAGAGGAAAGCCATAGATTCGATTTATATTAAAACTGTATAATAAACAGTGCTCGTACAAGACGTTTATAAAGAAGACGTAACAAAATAAGGGAAGAAATATGTAGAAACGTTATTGGCTAAGCGTGTCCGCTTAAATGACGAATTGCCTTGTAAAGTAAAACGATTTGAGCACTCCCACGCTAATACAAGTTTTCGCTTTAGTCGATCTCTGAGGCTTTAACTGTCACTACGGGAAGACGAGGGATCGCTTTGAAAATTTTCGTCCGAAATTCTTCGTTTATCGGCTTAATGAAATGCTCTTACAATGTTTAACAAGGATAAATTATATCAATTACTAGGTTATTTCATATGACCATGTAACTATTGAGAAAAAGTTCGTAACAGATTCAATATATAAACAGTTTATAATAAATAAAACACAATCCGGTATTACGTTGTTCAGTGGCGGATTTACCTGAGTTGGCTAGGAAGTAGTGCGGCAGATTTTAAGGTAGGCAAATTGCAATTTGGGTCCTTTTGAGTGATATGTGTTATCGAAATATGATTGTTAATGTGTTATGTTTAGGAAACATTTACGCTAAGCTCCTAAGGTACAATATTTATCTTCAGAATTATGATGGGATGTTAAAATATATGCTGTTTAGCCTTTGCAACTGGCTTAGTAGTTACGGGCAGGTGGGTTTACGGATCGAATCACTAGTTGTGCTATCATTTTTTTAAATTCTAAATCATATTACAAATTCGAATGTGAGTTTTTTATGTTTGTTTACGCCTCAATTACTCGAACGATTATCATAAAATTTTGCTTACTCTTTCAGAGGCACAGAAAACCTTCTGTTAATTCTAAAAATACATACTTTTCCATTGCCATTAAAAATAAATTAATGTGTAAAAAATCAATTATAATTACTTTAAAAAAAGTTTATATTTTCCTAAACAAATTAAATTTTATTCAAAGTACATTCTTTCAAAACATAAAAATAAGTTTATAATTAATCAGAAAAAGTACATTTGACTGCGGAACCCAAAAATACGAGTAATAAATCATCGCAATTAATCATGGTGGTAAATAGTAAATACGATGATTAATTAAGGTCGGATTAGGGATATAACTCAGTCGTACGTACAAACATAGGATATTCATTTTTCTAGACAAATTATTTACAGGTGATTTATACGATAAGATTTCGTTCGTCGATTTTTCTTAAATTTAAAATATCTTTATTCATATAGGCTTTTAAAAGCGCCTTTTGAATATTTTACTTCATTCCCGAATGAATAAAACTCGCGGAATGTTTTAACATCATCCGCTGATGGGTTCTACTAAAGTATGCGTATAATTGATAAAACGGATTTTTCATTTTTCCAATAAAACGTAGAAGTAGAAGCACTACATCAGAAAAATTGCGAAGAATATGCATGAGTCACAAGTGCAGGCGAACCCATTGGGCGCTTTATCGAGGCAACATGAGATGTTTTAAAATTGCCTGTAAAACTGGAACGAGTCCAGGAGGCTTCAATTATTTAGCTCCGCTTCTCGATAGCACGGACCTTTGTGAGAATACTAATATTGATTGTCTCTCCGCTCCAATCAGATAATTGTTTCTGATGCATATTGACATTCCTTTGCGACAAAGACTTTTATTACTTGTTTCATGTTCATATTAGATTTCGAAATGATACCGACATGACATTATAAACTTTCAAATATTATGCGTATTTTAATTTTAACTTTATAATATGGAACTTATAATTTAACCTATAAATGTATGTATGAGAGATGTCACACCGGGGGCGCAACACTAATATGAGTTTTGGCATTTTGTGAACATGCCGCCGCACATCCGATCAGAATAAATAAAAAAGTATGCGGAAATGTGTCGCGGCTCCGCAGCGGAGCTGGCAGCAACTTAAATTTAAAATTTAGTTTCATGTAAAACTCCATGCGATTCCTACGTGGATATAGAACTTCTTATTTGCATTTTAGTTTCATGGGAAATAAGATATTGGAAATGTTCGTGACAATGTATAAATTGTTTTCGTTCATAATTTTTAACCTAACTTAAGTATGATTATTAAAATAATATATTGATAACGACCTACGCATGATAAATAATTTAACAAAAATTTGTTTCACAGATTCAAGTTGAAAAAGAAACAAGTAAGCACATTATGAGATATTCTGCATAATATATTTATTTAATATTGTATATTTATATTACGTTTAAAAAGTAATATTTTTGAATTACTCCAAAATCAGCGAGAAGAATCAGAGAGAAATTGTGTTCAAACGTACCCTACGTTTGAACACAATTTACAATAGTTAGCACAACACGAGTACACATTATCTAAAGTTAAACCAATTTATCGATTGTATCCTTATCGAAGTCCCAGAAGCGATGTGATTCATAGTAAAGTTATTACAAGTACACGCAAATCATCGGTATGTTTGTTTGTTACATTAAAATAAGAATATATTATCTACTTGTATAAACTGATTTCATGAAAATGTCACCACTAATTATAGAATTTTAATGATAAACATCTATATAGATGTCAGTATAAAATTAAAGTTTATCTTGAAATTAAAATTTCTCCGAATGGGTACCGGGATACTTGAAATATATATGTATGTATATGTAGGTATATATAAATTTATACGTATACAAAGATATCTTACACGTATGCAAAGATAAGATCTTTTATACGTTTAAATATAAATTTATGGTATACAAGATGATTCTATTTACATAGAAAAATATCGATTTTTATGCTAATAAAATTGCTAAACGTGATTAAAAACGAAAAAAATTAACAGAAGGAATCCTGCTCGGTCATTAGTTATTCTACTACTAAAACAATGTTGTAGTTGTAGTTAAAAAGGTATGATGAATGATGATGAATGGAATTAATAACGAACAATACTCTTATTGACATAGTAATGCTTATTATAATGGCATGATAAAAAAATACAATCCAGCTTTTAAACAAGAGGCGAGATGGCCTAGTGGTTAGAAAACTTCGATCTTTACCGATAATCGCCGGTTCAAACCCCGGCTAGCACCGCTGATTTCAAGTGCTAAATTTGTGTTTAAATTCATCTCGAACTCGGTGATGAAGGAAAACATCGTGAGGAAACCTGCATGTGCCGGGAAAAATTCTGACACATGTATATCCGCCAACCCGCAGTCGAGTAGCGTGATGGATTAAGCTCTAAAACCTTCTCCTTAATAGGAGAGGAGGCCTTACCCCAGTGGAACATATACAGGCTGTTATTTTACTTTACTTTTACATTTATTTTAACATAAGAATACTTCTATTCTACAAGTCTTAAGAAAAAAAACCATTCGATACCGCTCCAGCAGAACAAGTCGAATGTCACTACGATAGCCCTATCTGATGTAACTCCGAGCCGCTTTGTGTTAACTCGACACGGTAACAACTCGTTATTTAACGTCACTACCGGTCACAGGAAAATTAAAGTAGGTAAACGATCTAAGTAAGTTACGATTGAAATGTTTTACAAAATCTTTATCTTTTGTACTTAGTATCTTCTGATTAAAATATATAATTGGTACATTATTTAAATATGACAAATTTAAATTTAAATACAGTAATTTGTATAGTATCTGTTTTTGATCGCGTGTAATTATATCAAGAAAGTGCAGTATTAACCCAATAAATTGTAATTCCGAGTCTTTTGTCGAATAAATGAACCAAGCGGAAGAGGTAGACCATGGCGCTAAATCTTTTAAAAGTTATTTGCATTCTTAATTTCTTATAATGGTATAATAATCAGCTATAATTTTAAGTAATACAAAAATATAATTTGATATATTGAAGCATTATTTGCGCTTTTTATTCGATTTATTTTCGAAAGAGTTTAATGTTTCCGAGCATGATAGAAAACAAAGACCGTTTGTCAACTTAATGTCCCACATTATTATATCCCTTCCAATTGCAAGGAATTCTAGAGAATAATAATTTACATATGTATAATTATAGCAGCATTTTATTCAGTTGAAAATTACGTACCGAAATAAAATTTCGTGTAACGTGT
Source organism: Hypolimnas misippus (assembly GCA_037950945.1). Taxonomy (NCBI): domain Eukaryota; kingdom Metazoa; phylum Arthropoda; class Insecta; order Lepidoptera; family Nymphalidae; genus Hypolimnas; species Hypolimnas misippus. Next base: position 9,584,268 of record JBBEEQ010000024.1, read on the forward strand.
TTTTATTTCGGTTTGGTCAATTTTTGTCTATTGTTTTCTACTGTAATAGCATTTAAAAACTTTTAACATAAATTTATATTCACGCCACTGAAATAACAAAAGAATTTGAACGGATGAAAACACAAATTTTTTCTTTAGTTTCTGTCTGAAACAGGAAATTTACTGCTTCTTGGGGAGTCAGTTTTCAAAATAATGGACAAATGGATTACAGAATTTACACAAAACACAATTCTACATAAATGCACGATCGATTTTGAATTTGTAGAAGTTTATTACTTTTTATTAAGTTGTAGCGAGTGAAAAAATTAATTGAAAATTGTTTCTATTAATTTTAACTTAAACCGATTTCTCAAGAGACTAACAATTTCAGACAATTTATTTGTAGCAATTATTTAGTAAACAGATCACGTAAATCGTACTCTATTTTTTGGTTTCCTGTGTGAAATGATGTTGTAAAGAATATTAAAAATATCACAGGCTGGAATCGGTACGATTTAGAGAGAGGGTGGTCATGTTCGAGACGTGAATTGAAATAGAAGCGGGCTCAATACAAAAATGCGGCGAGCAGAATTGAGCCGATCCATAAATTATATGTGTCAGTCTAACCTCCGATTCGACCTCTTATATTTTACTGATGTCCTTAAATGTTCACATATTGTATGTAGATTAATTGTTGAATACTGCCGCTAGACATTTTGGTAGTTGAAGACGTTATTTTTTTAAAATGACATGTCGTATCATTTGTGATAGCGAATTTAATCCCCAATAATTCTATAGGTTGATAATATTTTAGGTGAAATTAAAAATATAATACTAGAATCACTTAGACTCTACCCATATTTCACAGGCGTTCTATTTAAAATTATAATCTACATTATAAAAACATAATTTTAAAAAGCAGTCATTCAAAAAGTTTCAAAATGTTATGTTATTTTTTCACTCAATGGATTTTTAGGTACCTTACGTGTTGTATGTGGCGTCACTATATCGCTTAATAAAACTATGTTATATAGTAGAACTATTTCAAAAATGTATAAAGCATTACTTCGTACTTTATTTTATTTAATATAAACAATTGTATAATCACTAATTTACGTTTCTAAAGAACGTATAAAATGGAAGGAGATAGTGCAGTCAGAAGGGCCCGACAACGAATTCGTCACGTAGCTGCTTGAGCTATGCCAAAGCATGCTTCAGTTAAACTGCTCTCTTGGAAAATGGTTCGAGCTGAGATAACAGCTCTGTTCCGAAGACACGTCTTCTTGCCATAGATTTTGAGGTTTTAAGTCTTTGCGATAATTTACTTTGCCAGCTCTAGAGTCGAATTGGTAAAAGCTTCTTGTATTGTAATTTAAAACAAATTATTTCGAAAAAACCTTTTCATCTTTAAAATTTATCAAGATAAATTGAATATGTGCATATAAAAGCGTAGAAATGTAAATTTTTACAATCCCTACCATTGACACGAAATCGTTTTTAAAAGTCGGGTTTTATTTGAAGTGTATTCGAGGTAATTGACCAGTAGAATTGAAGGTTATGTAAATGGACAATTTAAAACAGTCTAGAAAAAGTAATATTAAGAAAAAGAATCAAATATCCAGAGCATAAAAGCTTTTACTCGCCAGAAACATGTCGTGACAGTAAGAAATTCTAGAAATGAAAGACACGGTTGTTGGTTTAAATTTCAAACATTCGTTTTCGTTTTATGTTAGAGCTAAGTTGTAAAATTGTCAGTCTGGAATGACTTGGCCATAAAATAAATATTAAGACGCGTCTTTAAATCAATTTTGTTTTTGCGATTTACTCAAGAAATTTTACAAGCCAACTGACGTAGGGATCTTTATTTTACACTACAGAATCGGAGTGTATTTCATCAAGAAATAATTTTATTAAAGTAATTTAAAAATTCCCACTATACGTTTTATATTTTGAGGTAAGTTTAAATAAATTTTATATTTAATTTGTTATTTTAAACACTTCACAACCAACTTTAAGCTGCTCCAAAATATTTAAAAGACTTCGTCCTATTATTTAATAAGTAATAGGTCGCAGCAGTTCACGAAAACAAGCATATGAAACAAAACACAACTGTAGTTCCATTTCGACTATTTTATGTATTCAAAAATAATATCTAATCTACCTTCGTATTTTTTGTTATATTGTTATTTGTATTTCAAGGAAAGTAATAAACCAGTCAATTAAGTACCGAAGGATCCAGATGAAGGCCGCAGGCTCCCGCCCGCAGACAGATTGAGGCGTATTATTTAATTCAACGCCCACTTTGTTACAGGTGAGGTAATTTCAATGACAGCAATAATAAGCTCATTTCGCCGGAAACTGAACGTTTTATTTCTTTAAACGTATACTCGTATTGATTAAATATATGTGTAATGACTTGGGTCCAGGCCTACACAATATTGATTGTACGACCACAAATAGGGATACAATTTCAATTCGTATTTTGTGGAAACAATATTATTCTTCTTTATAAAATATGGTCTGAATAGATGAGAATACATTTTTAAGAATGTTGTTGTGTTAATAAAATCTAGAGAATGGAAAAGATCCTTTTTTTAACTTCAAATTATGATTTATATCATATTGGTACATGACGTTAGCTTTTAACCATTATTTTTATTTTACAATGCTTATATTACACTAAGGATGAAAATTAATCCAATCTCCATTTCACAGCTCGATAATACAAAGTAGAATTAAATACAATGACATGCTAAATTCCATTAGCCTTCGCGTAACGTTGCCTTTATCCTTTGCGGTAATACGAAATTATGTTTTTGGTTATAAACCCATAGAAAGCGATGATATTTCGCATTATGTCATCGCTTTTATCAGGATAAAGGGGGTGACTTAAATTTAGATTCGGGATATATTTTATTCAAATTGGCTTTTAAAATTACTTTTGTTACCACTGGTTCGAAGTTTAGATTACACGGCAAAGAACGGACAATACTTAAACTTATTTTAGTGTATACAGAATGAATTTTTAACTGGGCGTGGTAGGCCAAATCCGACACTATAAGGAATAGTATACATTATAAACGAAAAATACTTAATGGAGTGTCAGAGCCGATTACTTCCCAGACGTTGATATTTATAATTAGTGTCAATTATCAGATGGTGCAGTACAGGTTGTGTTTTTCGTGGGCATCCCCAAAAAACCCTACCAAAGTCTTTTCACAATCCAATCATTAGTTTCGAAACGCATAGAGGACAAAAATACTAACATTTTTGTTTATATAGAAATAAATAATATTGCAAAGAGTAAGTTGTTTTAAATTGTGATTGAATGTTTGTATGCTTTAAATTGAAGTGGCCAATGGATACGTATATTAAATACATCCACTGAAAAAAGGTGTAGAATCCATTTATGCGAATTACGTCACGGTTGCTGACTTAACATTATGAACTCTAGACCATCCTACGGTTTTAAACTGCGTGGGATGAAAGTGTAATATTACGTATTTGTAGATCCTACGCTCGTCCAAGGCGTGGGCGTTGAGCGTACAATGCGGTATAACGACCTTACTAATCTATATTATCTTTCTCTTTCTATTGAATGAATACTAATTCTATCGTTGTGTTTAATTTGTTTTATTAATTAAAGTGTATTTTGAAATAATTTATAAGAAATACCATTCATCTATTTGGTTTTAGCCACAGGGAAGGCATGTCTTATTGCCTGTTGCATTTTTAGTATGCTTTTAATTGTCATTTCTTTACTGTTAGGAATATATCATAAAAGTAAATAATACTGTATTTTGTCTATGGTAGCTCGTTGATCAGTTAGTTATTATTATATATCGGCAGTACGCACCCTCCCTCTCTCTAGGACAGATTGCTCGTCTTTACTCTCAGAAATATATTAATTATTACAAGTAAACTAGTGACTAGAACCCCAGAGGTAACTTAACATTTACATATGGATTAAAACAAAATAGTACGATGTATACATTAAAATTTACTTTCACAGTCTTATTGTAACTGGTTACAAAGTTACAAATCTCATGAAATATTTTTCAATCTACTTTGAATAGGAAGAGATTTAAGGAGTTAGGCTTCCGATTCACTTATTTACTGTAAAACAAAAACGCAGTTTTATTAGTTGCTCTAGGTCGATTTTCTATAAAAATATGGGCGTCTTCCGAGGTTCTACTACAATAAAATATATTTATAAAAATAAGGTTGAGGACTCTTGTAAGATATTTAGCGGTTTGAGAGAGCAGTGCGACATTTGTATCGCTCACTCTTTGATAAGAAAATATTGACTTTTAAAATTGTAAACGTTTCACTTATGAAAATTCAATATGTAACATGAAAATATTGTTAACATTTTACTTTATTCACTTATTCCATTTTATCTGAATAATAAAAAATACTGTGTATATTTTATTTTGGATTTCTGAGTGCTACACTGCAGTGAGCTTTTGGAACAATTAATTTTTTCATTGACGTCATGTAAGCAGTAATGGCCGTTCACTATCAACAAGGGTAATTAATTTGATGATGGAGTTTTATTGTATTTATATGTGAAAAACTGTCTGGCTATTTTATTGCTATTTTTGTTTTATTTTCTTGTTTTTGTCATTGTTCGGGCAGACTTTTGTATGCGGTACTTTTTGACCCTCGTCTATCTATTTATCTATTAACCTTTTATAGTTTATGCTGGACATAGATATATTCCATACTGCGCCACAGTTCACTCGATCCTCAGCCTTCCGGATCCAGTCCTCTCCAGCTGTCTTTTTCAGCTGTCCTCGGTTATAAGTACCTCGTCTACACAGAGCGATACTGTACAATTTCAAATATTACACTTATCTATACTTATTTTATAAAGAGGTAAAATTTGTTTGTAAGTTTGTATATAAAGGGATTTGAATAAATAGTTTTTCCTTTAGATAGCCCGCTTATTTTATTAAGGTAGGCTATATAACGTCACGCTACAACTCATAGTAACGAAAGAATAAATAACATAAAAACCAATAAAACCGCGACGGACAGCTAGTTGAGAAATAAAAATATATTACATTCCACAATTAGTCTGTTTTGTTGGTATAAAATTGTTAAATCTTTTGCTCGTGAAACACAAATTGAATCTCCTGTATCCAATCAATTAAATATAAAAGTTAGCAAGCGTGAAAATCAATTAAATCTCTGTAACCAGTTGTGCAAATAACATTCAGTGTATTCTATTAATATGTTCAAAATAAAACGATATTCGAAACTTGGGATTTGAATTAGATAAATATACTTTGTAGAGTTCCTTGTTCAATGTATTTGAATCCGCATAATTTATAAAGATGAAAAACAAATAAATAAAATTTACAAATCGCTTATTACATACCAAACTGGACAAACGATTTCAATATATATAAATAAATAAACGCATCACACTCAACGGAACCCCATTAGGGTCATATGATCCGGTGTCGGGGGTCCAGATACGTACAACACAAGCGAAAACACCCAAACCACGGCAGACATCCGTATGACCAAAATGACGTTTGCCGTGAGCGGAGATCGAACCCGCGACTGTTAGTGCTTCAATCAGTTACAGTGACCACTACGCTAACCTGTTTGTATAGAAACTGTTTATAAATTGCATAAGGAAATACCAATAATAACCAAATAACACAAATAGTCGCTTAAGTTCTAAAACAACGTAAGTTGAAATTAGCTACAACATACAGTTTAATAATTATGTATTATTGACATAATCTAAATTATAGTTTTTTTCTTGCTTTCCTGTAAAGTTTCCATTTTTGACTTACGTCGTGTTAAAACTCAAGCGGCAATACATTCATCATTGTTATTGAATTTGGAAATTACACCATTTGAACGCTAACTTACATAAACGTTCATTATTCCCCATTAGCCATGAAAACATGAGAGCTCTTATAGATTTCAGTGACCTATTGACAAGCTTAAGCCCGTGTCAGTTTCGTTCTCAGTACGAGGAGGGTGTAGGCACTGTGCTAATATTTACTTTGCTGCTTATAAAACACCTGTATGTGGAACACAAGCCTCAGCACAGTGAAATAGAAATGGTATCATTTTCGTACCTATCTACTCTTCACAGCATATTAAGTCTAAAATACAAAAATTTGCTAAATATTTAACATAAATTCAAAAAATATATATAAGATAAATATTTACGAGGTTCTTTAAATTAGTACGCGTAGTTACGAATATACCTAAGACAGTAATACGGGACAGTTTGTGTTTTGCCTGAGTTACAATAGTCTAATGTCAACTGTTTATCACCATTTACATAATATTGCTTTTCCCGAAACGGGGCTGTTAATTATTGAATAGTTCTCCTGGTATTGCATCAGCTTCACTCTACCACATGCATTGCGACGACGAAAAATCAATTCGTTGTTTGTCATTGCTGTATACCTAAATTTTAATGTAATTTAAAAATATATATATATATATATACATACATATATTATATGTTGTATATTGTACGAAAATAGAACACAACCGATGAACAAGTTAATAATAGCTACGAGACAAATTGCAGACCATTACTTAAGTAGCTTCTGCTCTGCGGTCCCTCTCCTCCCGACCAACTCTGCCGTTTAATGGACACTAAACAAACGTGTTATAACTTATTCATCAAGTGCTACTTAAAACTGGATGTTGATGGCCTGTCTCGTTGATATATGTAAAAGTTTCAGCCTAATGACTCAACGTCGTTAAGTTGTACTATGTATTTCCCAAGCGTAACAAAATATGAGAATTTCTAAAATATGGTAAAAGCAAGCTAACATTATTTAGGTTAAATGTAGTTTTTGGTTGTGCTTTATATAAATTAACAAAAAAAATAGTATATGACAACTATATAATCTGGTATGACGATTAGTTCTTTTAATTACTTCTCTTTTGATGCGAATCGATTGCAATTTATTTTCCATGTTAATTAAATGATTAAGTGATCAATTCGGCAGTTAAAATAATTTTATAACATTAGAAGTATTTATTGTAACTAGGTAGTATGAATAATGCTCCATCTGCAAAGAGCCAAGGGAGCCATTACTACAACTGTAGATTTAAAAATGTTCAATTTTCAATTAGTATTACGTAAAATTAATACTTTGTTATTACAGTTGGATATATTTTGTGCGAAATGTTTCACAATCGCAGTTATACATAGGCTGTTTATAAAATGTTAACACGCTTCTGCTTTTACGAATAAATTATTGCCGAAAAAAGTATATAATTTTGACATACCCATCATACCGAAACAGTTGAAAAAAATATATTCATATTCGTTTTATGATCGCAAAAAAAAGCTTTCAAAATCAACATAACGAAATGGTTATTAAATTTCTTTGTTTCAAATGAAAATTCTTATAAAATGTTTTAATAAATATTAACATGATTTAAAGTAAATCGGATCCAAAAAGTCTAAACTTCCTATCGGTCTGCCTTAGCTAAAATGTTAGTAAGCTCTCATATTAACTTTCTCGTCCTACACAAGCTTGTCTAGTTGAGGAACTAAATAATTGAAGCCTTCTGGGCGCGTTCCAGTTTTGGTAGCAATTTTAAAACATCTCATTTTGCCTCAATAAAACGTTCGCTACGAGGACTCTTGTGGTTATGAATATTCAAAAAAATATATAATATTTTGAATGGCAATTACGTGGCACTTTTTTAGCCACAGACTGTTTTATAGAGAATTTAAAACCGAATAGAACAATACCTATACGTCATGACAGTGTCAGTGTTACTACATGAGTTATTACTTAATTTTACTTCATATTTATGTTCAAAATAAATTCACAATTCATTTTCTAGTTTTAATATCGATAGAAAATATTGAGAAAATTATAATATATTCACAAAATTAATTCTTTTTACACTATAAAATATACTGATTCAAATTAAAAATTAAGCAATTAAAAAAATGATAAAAAAAATTACGAATAATTTCCGCACAATCATTATAAAAATTTGAGGTTAAGGTAATCGTAGAACTATATATTTGAAATTCATTTAAAAACACTCAAAACAAAGGAACGAAATTTTTACACTAGACGAAATGTAGACTTTTTATTTTACAATGTGTTTCATCTACTTCATACAATGTGTATTTCAATTTCACACTGTCCTACGTTTTAAGGTAGTTTGTTGTTTGGACCAAACAATTGCGCGTCACGGCACGACGGCTCCTCTTGCAGTTCAACTTTTTACTGCACGCCAACTCTGTCGCCGATTATTCGATTAAACATTCGAATTCAACTAGTTTTTCAATTAACATTTTGTAATAAAAACTCAATTATTTAATCTAACATAAAAGCGTGAATGGTAACCGATATACAGACTTGATTCATTATAATTAAACGTTTAATATGTATGTAGTACGAAGTTAATGTATTTATTTATTACTAGGCAACAATTTATTAGTGAAAATATAAGGCACTTGTAATGGTTGAGGAATAATATGAATTATTACCCGACGGCGGACTATCCTTTCTATTATTCTTTTATTATTATATAGATTTCTCTTAAATCTCTCAGATACGATACATTATACATCACTGTAGTAAAAGTAACGATTAGCATTCAATAAAAAACTTTTGCATATAAATTATACTAGATCTGTTCTAAACCTCGCTTAGATAAGCACAAGCAGCCCGGAGCAAAAATCGATCGAAGGAAACTCGTTTAAAATGTTTTTACTAACTTCATCGACAGTTGTTCCAGCTACGGCGGAACCGCAAACTGAGCCGCAGTATACAGTATACTGTATAGAACATGTTGTAAGAGGATTTTGTATCTTTCAGCACTTTTCTTCTTAAAATAATACAATTAGAAAAACTTGGATGAAATTGCGAATACGTGAATAAAAAATATTTCTCGGTAATCTCCTCATTGAGACCATTTCAACGAGCCCTAACACATTTCTTCGGCTGTAAGTTGGCGAAGAGTTGTGTATTCTGTTGATTTCAGATGATGCTGAAGGACAAGGTTACGTAACTACGTTATTTTGGCATCTTTAAAGTCACAGTATAGTAAATTTCGATTCGATCAGACCTGTAGATATTGGTCAGAACCTTTCAACAACTATTAAGCAGCTGATAACCTTGAAATGTCTGAACAGATCTTCATAAATTATAGCTAAAAATAATCTCGATTACGTCAGCTATCAAACAAAAAATTAAAATCGGTTCACTTTTTAGAAACACACAGCTTTTTAAATACACAACCCCTATTTTTCAGTCAGGGGTTAATAATAACCACAATATAAATTAATTGCCCAATGGATGTAAGAAGATCGCTTCAGAACGCATCAAAGTAAGTCTTAATTGGCACACCCATACGAAATTCGGACCGATAGCTAGTTTTAAAATAAACTAACATATTATTCCAAAAATTCAATACGTTGAGTTTTATTAAATAATCTATTTTTAAAATCAACAGTACTGGTAGTGTCGCTATAAATGATTAATAAACTATATAAAAAATATTTCATCCAGGAATACGAAATCATCCGAATAATTGAAATTGGACGACTAACGAATATTGTATTTAACTAACGAATCGAAAATTTTGTTTATGGCAGCGATATTTTATTTCATCTCCCTCAAATTACTTTTATAACCGACTGTAACAATATAACACGTTTGAGATCTAAGAAACCCATTTGCAATGAAAAGCTGAATAAGATTGCAAGATACGGAGACGAAATTGCCGATCATAATATTCTGTTGTAGAACGCTCGTGGAATGGAAAGACTCAATCGTTTCACCCTTTATGTTATCGTTTTATGTTTGTGCGATCGTTTTAAATAGAAAACGTTTGTTTTCTATCGATACTATTCGATTATAGTCGAGCGCATCTGTTTGTATATACGACGTGAACCGTACTACCCCGTAATCGCACCACTGGACAAAAGCCTGTGCAGGCTTTCATACTCAAAGGGTGGTGCTTGATTCGCGTACGTCTAAATGTTTGAATACGAGGCGAGTCCGAGTACAGTCGAATAAAAAAACAATAAAACAATATTTATCTTAAATTATTTATAATTTTAAAAATAAAATATATTGAAGTATAATAAATGTCTATATAGATTTAAAACTTATCGTACCTATCCAAAAGTTATATAAATATTACTCTTATGAAAAAATAATACAAATAAGTGGTATACAATTACGAGTACACACGAGAAAAATAATAATATACAGTAGTATTATTTTATGTTATTATATTATTATAGATAATAAGATTAAATAATAATATTTATTATATTATCTAATAGGTGTACAAAATTATTGTTTGTCTGTTTGTATACACATACACTGCCACATCATTCATCTGATTGCAATATAATTTTCTCAACCTATTATTGGTACTAAGGACAAAATTATGAGCATGCCACAATTAGGTTTCAATAGGTGGTGTGCGTGTCTTACCGGCTAGGTAGAAAAATAAATTCCACACGGTCATTCGGCTTGTCAAAACCTATATAAACGCAGCGAAGCCGCGAGCTAAAGGTGGTACTACATTAATTACAGTCATATTTTGTTTTTCGGCTTATATGAAGCGAATATGGACACCTTCAACACTATTTAAGGCAAAGAAGTTAACTCTAATTAACTACTGCATCACCGTAGAAGAAAAAAAATAACAATGCATGTATTTATGAACGAAAAACATATCACAATGCTTCTCATAATATTTCTACAAAAAAGTAACCGTAAATAAAAACTTTGTAACACCTGGCAAGTCTAACGGAAACTACATTTTCGTAACCTTTTATTATGAAACAAAATTCATTTTTGTTACAATGTATAAACAATCAGATTGGACAAAGTCATCGACATTTGCTTGTACGTGAACTCTTAAATTTCGTCACGCAAGTTAATTTCAGAGTCACGCAACACTATTCTATACAAGCCGATTCATGCCCATGTAAAAAGCTATAGTTATTCTTTTAGATTGCAACAATGTCTTTTCATTAAACTTTGATATTTTCTAGCCTTGAAAGAAAATATTAAAATATGTATTATGCTTGGTTCAGTATTTATTACACTTTCTATTGTTTTACAGCAACCGTTAATGTCTAAAAGAAATATTTAAATTTAAAGAGTGCTCAAATTTAAATGTTAAACCAACTTGTGTTTAGACTAAAAATCTTGTTTGATGTCCACTTTATATAAATTGTTACATAATGTTAAATAATGATTAAAAAAAATCTTGAAATAAAAGGAGAATTTTTTTTATTACACGTATGTGTATATAAAGTTATAGACAAGAATTACACTTATAAGTTTTGCTCTCAGAGTTTCATAAAAATTTAAATAAGTTGTTTGTCATTGCTTTAAACCTAAAACAATTTACCGTCAATGCGTTATTTTTGTAACTGTTACAGAGTTGTTTTATATCACTTATGACACTAAAATTTACGAATGTAATTCTCGATTAGTAACACATATTTTATAAGAACATTGCTTAACGACCTCTTATTATATTATTAGTAGTAATTACTTAACGACATATTATGTTTAACTAGCGATATAATTTGTATACTAGCTACAAGAATCACTATAGAAACAAGGACTGTATTTTATAATAGTAAAACGCTGTTACATATTTTATTAATCTCAGTGTATGTTAATCTAAGGTATTAATTATAAAAAAGGACAGTAAAATGTGGAGTATAATGGGGAAAATAAATTCCTAAATGCAGTTTAATTAAAGTCGCTCGACTTTTTATGAGAAAACACTTCAAGAGTGAATGTATAGGGTTGGTAGTATGAAATATTTACGACGCTTATTAATGAGAGAGGTTCTATGCCGCGAAACAATATAAAATGTTGTTTACGTAAGCTATTTACATAATCTGCAAGTATTAACAAAGCCTGGTGTACTTTATAGTAAATTATCAACTATAACTTCGTTATAGTGGTTTCTGAGATTAAAATAAAAACGCTTCAGTTGTTACTACAGAAACGTACGTAGTTTTTTTTTTATATATTTTTTTCTGCAAATGAAAATAATTGAATATTTGATTATTATTAATGTTGAAAGAAAGTAACCATAATTATTCAGTACATGATCCACTTGTGACACTGGCTATTTTAATATGTATTACTCGTCTGTACCGTTGTTCTATATTTGATATTTACTGTATTGTCATTCCTTTTCCATCTGTCGTATTAAATAAACTGTTCGAGCTATATATCATATTATTTAGTAGTATAATTACAACAATTAATTTATTTTTAACTTTTTTAAATAAGCAAATTACATAAAAAATATAATCAATATTGAACAAGAAAAATATACGCTTATATTATCACAGAATTACATAAATGGTAATGAACGATCATACTTAGTTAGCTTAATGTATCTTGTTTACAAATGATGTGTATGAACACGTGACGAACACGTACCGGCTTACTTAACAAACATGCTAGTTGAGGGAAACAACCACCAGCACGCCATCGCAGCTGTAAGGACATAACGAGTTTTTATATAAAAGTTGTTGTGCCTATTATAACGCGGTCTTACTCGCGTTTTCGGTACTTCCCAAATAGGTTTACATTAACGATTAGGTAATTTTACACACCTGTGAGTCAAACGCCTTTTAAACAATCAAATAAATTCGTCATCGTAAAACTAACACAAAACGGTTTTAATTTCAGAATAGGCCGAACGTCATCATACGTGTAATGATTTGGTTTCTTGGGAAAGTGGACTGTCAAATTATGGGCGCAATATTACGGGTGTCTAAAAAACTTTTTGAATTTACGGTGTCAAAAAATCCCGTTTAGAAAACCGTGCCATACTGTTTTTTTACAAAAGATTTGTGTGGTATCTTAAAAAAACTGGCCGCTAAATAAGGCAACGTCATTCTGGGAAACCAAAGCTCGAGGATCTAAATTTTGTATTGAAAAATAAGGTATACAAAATATAATGCACTTCTCGGTAAATACCTGATACATCGACGTTTGGAGTTAGGTAATTTCCGCATCTGTATTTTTTCTAACAAATAAATAAAATTTTTAGTTTCAACAAAATAAAATCGGTTTAAATTTCGAATTTATTACAAAAAAATATAGAAAATACTTTATAAAAGTATCCTTACAATTTTTATTTTTTCACGAAATTATCCAATATGATGTCGGTGTTTATTTGTGTAGGGAATATTGCATGTTAGGTCGACGATGTGTCTCAAGGGATGTTGAAATTGCTGTTACTTGTTACGCTTTTAACTGAAGCAATGTATTTATGTATGGAAAATGTTATTGTTTCATTGTCACAACGAAAAATAGTACCAATTTTTAATTTTTAGTTTCTTATAATTATTACTACAAAATACCTATACAAGAAAAGTTTTAATCAAATTCGTGAAGGATGTGTTAGACTTGTATGTTTTTTTTTATTTATTTTTAATTAAAAATGCAGCATTTTTATAAGAATTTCTATAACAATAAATATTGTTTTTTCGTTTTAGTGCATTATTTTCACGCATTGTTCAAATTAACTTTGTCTAATTTCATTTAAAGTTGAGAATTCAGTGATAAGTACTACCGCACTAGCTAGGCGCTTGAATAAGATCTTTCCTAACAATCACATTTTCAAAACTTTCCATTGTTCTAGTTCGTCCTGTACTTTACGGGGCTCAAAACACTAAAATAAGGAAAGATTTATTTAAACCTAATTTACTTTACGCTAAAAATGTTAGTAATTTCTATAAATCATCATCATATTACCTAGATTTTTTTATAGTACATATTATGATAATTTTTAGTTTCTTGATTATTATATATTAAGAACTAGCGGTTTCTCGCGGCTTTGCCAGCGTGTAGTTGGGAATTCAATGGAAATAATTCAGAAAACTGATAAAATACAGGGTGAACAAAATTTGTTGAATAAATGTTCAATTTATGCTGTATTATTTTCACCTTTCTCTCTTCTCATTCGTTTTCTCTATATGAAGTAACCCCATTACACCTCTGTAGGGGCTAATATTGATACGTTTTGTGTTTTATATTACTTTATTAGCATTAAGTATGTGTATTATGTTTTAAGTAAATTTGAACACAAAATAGCATTTTGAATACATACGTTTTTACCCATTAGTAACCTTTTAAAGGGTGAAATATCGAAAAACTCTTCACAAAATTTCAACTAAATTTACCTACCAGCGAATTTTTCGTATTCCATAATTTAACACCTAGTGTAAGGGATTATTTTGAAATTCTATTATACATAAATTAAGCTATTAACCTAAGTAATGTTTACGCTATATTTGAGGATAATCGGCCAAAAAAATACATTTTCTCCATACAAACTTCACTACCCCCTTGTAACCCAATACGGGATAATATTGATATATATATTTTATTTCACATTTTATTACTGTCATCCAGAAATATGTATATTAAGTTTAAAGCTAATGCAACCACAGAATAGGATTTTCCACACAAATATTATACCCCTTTTTACTCTCTCAGGAGTAGAATATCGAAAAACCCCTTTTAGTGGAATTTACAACCTAAAAGGCACCTATTGAAGGATTTCGCCAGAATCGCTAGAATTTCAAATTTATAGCCCCAGCGATTTATGTTCTGCGTTGATGAAGCAGTCAGTCAGTCAGAACAAGTTATTGTGTATATGTATAGATAAATACTTAATATAAAAATGTAATATAACCATTAAGCTTCAATGTTTACTACATTGTATTAATTTTAAAACATTGTTTACACTTTACTACCACAATAAAAGTACTTTTCAACGTTCATATTACTTTTTCTAAAAGATACTCATGAAAAATTATGGCATCAAAATTCGTGTGACAATGCAAATACCTGAATATATCATACAAAGAAACGTGTTTAACAAATTTTTGTTTCGCCTTGTGAATAAACGACCTATTTCAGAACCGTAATGCGAGTGTTCAGAACACGTGAATAGTAGCGAGTAACGTGCAAGTCGTGCAACAAATAATTTGCATGTCATGCGAGCCTCACATACCGCGGAGCTCGAACCCGAGCGCAAGCAGTCGAGTCGCCATTACGTGCGAGCCCGCGCCAGCTTTACAGCAAACTTCCTTTAATTAACTCGACGCCACTCGCGTCCTCCCTCGTAATTAAGGCGCCGTGCACTAGCCTCGTTGACAGATGGAAAAGTAGTTACCAGACTAGTTTCGCTCTCAAAGGGCTGAATATAATTGAGTTTTCACTTAATTTTTGTGCTCGTAATTGCAGGGGAAGAATTCAGCGGTGTTATTAATTACCATTTTATTTTGAATACTCCATGAATTCTTTGCGATTTGGTAAATGTTATTGTATTTCTAAATATATTAATATATTCATAAATAATTAATAACGTATTTTTAAAGTATAGTATAGGACGTTTGTATGAAATTTAGTTTGAGTGTTATTATTAAATATTCAATTTGACAATTGAAATAAAGACTTAGCAAACGAAACCTGTAATTTTGGAGACCAAGAAAATTAACTGAATTAACATATCTGAACTAATAGTTATTGTTAAACTTTTTTACCAATATTATCGACTTTTAAATTTTAAAATGACTTCAACGAAGGAGGTTGATCTACGTTCAACTATTTTCTTAAGCATAATCGAATCACCTACCTAAAAATATATGATAAAAGTGAAAACGACAGAATTTCAAGTAATATAATTATACATAATTATTGTTTGGATAAGTGTAATGCTGGTTATAAAAAATATTTTCCTCAGAATTTTTCCTTTGTCACTATTCCAATTTTATTTGAACCTTCAGCTAGTGTCTAAGATTTTTCTAAACTATTTCTACTCTTGACAATTTATGCATTCCAAAAGTTACCCTCTTGACTAGATAGTGCTTCTACACTTCTACGACTGCGGTGTACACTTTCTTGGCTAGACAATTCTTCGACACTTCTAGCATTTCGAAGCACAACTTCTTAACTAGACAATGTTTCAACGCTTTTCAACGATCTAGGACTGCGAAAAACCACTTCTCGACTATCTACTTCTTCTACACTTCGAGGACTCCGGTGTACACTTTCTTGGCTAAATAAAAACTCGACGCTTCTAGGATTACGGTGTACACTTTCTTGACTAGATAAAAACTCGACGCTTCTAGGACTGCGGTGTACACTTTCTTGGCTAGATAAAAACTCGACGCTTCTAGGACTGCGATATTTCATTTCTTGACTTGCTAATTCTTCAACACTCCTAGGGCTCCGATATAAGCTCTCCTGGCTGGAAAGTGCTTCAACACTTTTCTTATTACGAATTTTAATGACTTGCCAAGGATTTGTTTTTGCGTGAGGATTCCATCCTGGAATTACAATTTGACGATGGCTTGGTTTATTTAGTCCAGGGAAAGACGTCTGACGTCTTTCACGAACTTTGAAATCATACGGACGATGATGTAGGTTAACGCGTCCTTCGTCCCTTTGCAATGGAACTTTACTTAACCCTGGCAGTCTTGGACTGTCTTCGGATCTCTCCGAAGCAGAGACAGCCGCTAAAACTAATAATGACAGTGTACATTTAAGCATTTTCGATATATGAATAAACTAATCTTAGTGGTCACTTGCAGTTCTTATATATAATGGAAAACGGTAAAAGTAATAAGAAACTCGTTTTAGATAAGACGGTCGGGCGAAAAGGGTAATTACTTGAAGTGATCCCCCTATCGGCTACTTGTTTACATCAATAACTGTAGTGCGACGCAGCGATTTTGATAACCTTTTAAGGACGGTTGATACGTAAAATTAAAATGGCGGTTGTGTCATATATAATTTAGGTTGTAGTTTTAGTACATTAGGTATTAAATCACAAATTCATCGTTACTAAATATTTTATACATTAGCGATGCGGTTAATAACTTTCAGAACTTTCATGTATGTAGATGTCATATTTAAATTATTTATTCAATATTTTTATTGAATTCAATTAAGATATTTAAAAAAGTACATTTAATTGAAAAGTATACAAAACTATATATACATATGTATAAGGTATTGTAATTTTTTTTTGTACTTCATAAACATACCTACTTAAAGAGTATTACTATTTACATATTCATATGCTGTATAATTTGAATGATAATATTATTTTGCTAATCAATGGTCAAGAAGTTAGTGTTAAAGATCGCCTCTTAAGGGGAATTACCTTATACACACAATTATATTATCTCTTTATATTTACAAGAGTTGAATGTCTCAAATTTCACATTTTGCAACAAAAAATATAACATGATATTTTTCCTCAAATAAAAATGTACTCTAGCAAGCTATAAAATTTAAAAAATGTAACCCGAAAATGAAACACCATGTCAAGCCACTATATATGCATCTATATTTTTCTACTTTCATAAAAGGTATAATGAATTAAAAGCAAATTGGTATAATAAAAAGCTTTACCTAATAATAAGTTTTTCAAACATACTCGTACGATTTTATTGCATGCAAAGTATGAAACACACATTAATATTCGAAAATTATATTAAGAAAATTTTTCCCGTACTTATTTACTTTAAATGACTTCAAATGCTGAATTGAATTATGTAATACGTGACGCATTATCAAAATACATCAATATCATTTTATGGGTTGACACATGATTGCTTTTCGGCATCCAAATACAGCTGCGCTATTGTGTAGTATCGTTTTGCTTGTTTATTAATAATTTATACATATTTATTTTTAGGACAACATGATACATACACACATATGTATCGGTAATATGCTCTCCAAGACCTTTCGTCTTTAGTAAACTTGACCCGCACGCACGACCTAATGCGTCGATTCAACGTGTTAAATAATTATATTATTTAATTATATTTTTTGTGATGGAAAATTAATATAAATATTCTTAGTAGCATAGAATTCCGTTTAAAAATTTCCGGAAATAGATAATTAGATCATAAACTGTTACATAGTACCTATCTATGTAACAGTTTATGGTCTATTTATCTATTTCCTAAAAAAATTTATTCTTGTTATTGAAACAAGAACAAAATTGCATTCTATGGAAGAGGGTGCGTTCATTAAAATGGCCGATAAAAAAACTAAATATATCGCAATGTAACACATATAGAAATACATAAATGTATATTTGAATCAGTGAACCGACGTTAATAGAGTTTTTACTGCTACTTTTTTTCATGCAACACATAACTCTCCTGTTGGGAATAACTCAAAAGGAGGATTATGTGTTGCATGCATGTGTGTACCTAGATATCTATAGACGTATATGACTAATATCCGTTCCTATGCCCGCTCGTCACTCAACAATGATGCTATAACCCCTCTAAAATCAGAGCGAAAAAAAAATTCAAGGTTCGCGCAAGATACAAAAAATGAAAATGGTCAAAAATAATTTCCTTTTATTTTTGTTTTTTTTTTCTCTCGTTAAGGTAGATATAACCGAACGGTACAGTTATGGTAAAATACCAAAATATATTGTAAAGTAATGAATTTTAAAAACTGGAGTAAAACCTCTTGCTAGTTATAGTAAGGAAAAATCATAACAAGTTCGTCTGTTTGAAATCTACTTATAAGCAATTATGTTGTAAAAAATTAATATCCCTCGCATTTGTCATTGTATGAAACCTCTAATTAGCCTGTTTATAATATTATTATAAAACTATTTCTTTTGTTATAGATTATAATTAACATATATACATGAAACCAATATTTTTTATTAGATTTAATGATTTACAATAAATACATTTATTTCTTTACGTGTTTGGTAATTATTTTAGAAAACAATAAGTACGTCATATTACACAGTTCGTAGAAATATATTGTGTCTTATCCTCAAGTTAACTAAAATAAGGTTTACTTCGTGTATATTTTATAAATATTTTTCTATACTAGATGTGATAACTGGCACGACTAAAAGCCATTAAGCAAAGAATTGAATTGAATTGTATTTATTCAAAACTAGAAGCAAATAATAAAAGAATTGAATTGAATTAAATTGAAGATTTTTGCTTTGATTCAATTATTTAAGAATTAATTACTGAAAATAACTTCATAAGATAAAAATAAAGGTATTAATAGTGTAAATATAGTATATTTGTAAACAGGAGCGAGAATTCTTCTTTCTTAAGAGATAGAATAAACATTTATTATATTAAAGACACTAGCTCTGCCCGCGATTTTGTTCGCGTGGACTACAGGATTGCATGACTAATACATAGAAAAGGTGTACTCACTCTATGGTGCCTCTTGAGAAAGAATTTTACTCGCCTTACTAGCATTTTGTAAAAAAATTGCCGTATACCATTACTTCCCAGAATTTGATCCTACTACGTGACTATTACAGAAATTATTATAGAATGTGTTTTTTTTTCAAAATTAGCGGATTCGATTCCTGGCTAAAAAAAATAATTGAAAAAAATGGCTAAAATTAAAAAAAAAAATCTAAAAAAAAGCATAAGTTATTTATTATAACATTAGCTATCTGCATGTGAAAGTCCCTTCAAAATCCGTCCAGCCTTTCCAGAGATTAGCCGGAATAAACAGACGAAAAGCAGACAGATAGACAGACGGACAAAAAATTAAAACATTGTGTTTTTGATATAAGTGCCGTATATACTTTCATATGCATTTAGTTAAAAGCTGTAAATTTCAAATTACAAACAGATACTTAAATTTTATTTATCTATATAGATAATATAAGTCTGTACTTAGTGTGAAACTCGTTAAGGTCTTCCCTGTATTTACAAATGTTTGGTAATATGTAAAGTCCCTGATTTACGACCCACTTTTCCTTAAGATGTAGTATAAAACAGCTGCAGCCGTGTTAATAATTATCATTCTTCGAAGAAAGTCAGAGAAGATTTTCAAAAATGTTCAAGTTTTTATCTGTATTAATCTTGGCGTCAGTTGTCGTTTATGCTTCTGCTCAGCGCATTATTTATCCAACGTACAGGCCACCACCAAATAGAGGACCAATAATTCGTACAGCTCGAGACACAGGTGACCAAGAACCATTATGGCTTTATCAAGGCGATGTACCCCGAGCACCGGCGACCGGCGACCACCCCGTCTTGCCAAATTATATAGACGATATTAAACTAGATCCGAATACAAGATACGCTCGCAGCGTGGACTCACCCAGTGCCAGACGATCAGGTGGAAGTCACAGAACTTCAAGTGGCAGCCGAGACACTGGTGCGACTCATCCAGGATACAATCGTCGAAACGCAAGGAGCATTAGGCCTGGTTTGCCACGTCCATCAATTCCCAGACCTGGCCCAAGTAACCCGTTCCCAAGGCCGCTCCCTCCTCGTCCAACTTATCCTATCTATGCATAAAGTAGAAATATTTTACTAAGATAACGTATCTGTATATCCTGTTATTTATATTTTTCTAATAATTACAGATTATCGGAAACTAAAACTGTAGTTGTTCATATAAATGTCATATTAATAAATATTTAATAATATTATGTGTGTTTTTTTTTCAATTTTTTTATATTTAATATATTTTATACTTTCAAAAATGTTTCCTCTTTGATTTCCTCATCTAAATTCGTTGTCTTTATATTTAAAGTAAACTTTTCTACTCAATTTTCTGTCATAATAAGGCTTTTTAAAATATTTTAATTTTAGAGTTCAAATGGCATTAAAATTAAAACAAAAAATATACAAAAAAAACTACGCATGTACTTATTTTGTAAATAAAACTTATTCAGACCTAATATTTATTTCAAACACTGTACTTTAAATATCTAACACTTATTAAATAATAATTCGTATCGGAAATGGCCTCTAGTCTTGTTTTTGTATGCAATGAACATCAGTAATACAATATACATACATGTAAATTAAATAAAAATTATACTGACTTCAAAAATGAATTTAGGTTACTTGTATATTATGACTTTGCAATCTTTGATATGTTACACGCTCATGGATTTTGTTCACCAAGATCGCTGACCACTTTGACTTTATTTGACGACGTTGCTCACGACTGAATGTTACAAGCAAGAGTTTTTATGGGCCAATAAAACAATTGATGAGCTTGTAATCGTTGAAAATGGTTAGTATTGTTATTTGATTGGTTCTGATTTTTTAAGATGTTATGTTAAACGTATCGAACTGTACTGTTTCTGCTAATATAACTAAATATATAACTAGACATCAAAATAGGTATAGCTAGTCTTAGTCAAAACAAATTCGGCGAGCCTAAACACTTAATTACAAATACCTAATTAAATAAAAGATTGTTACTGGTTTATTATTTATTTTGTTACGTGCTCGTGCAATAGTAAAAAACTCTTGCTTAACATTAGTTAGCTTTAGTTTTTTATCGTTGTCTCATCTATTATGCATCTTACCAGTTAATCATCCATTAAAGGCTTACATAGTAGCTAATAGCGTAGCTCAGCATTTTATACATTTAAAATTATGACTTGTTATTGAATCTATTACAAACGAAAAACGACTGGTGAACATACACAAAAAAATGATTATAAAAAGTCCCCGATGAATTGAGAACCTCCACTTTTTTTGCAAGTCAATTAAAAAGGAGAAATCGGCAGTAAGGAGGTAAAGAAATCAACAAGTACAAAGTACAAACTAAAGTATAAAACAAATTCATAAATTTTTAATTTAAAAAAAAAACTAATAATTTCTTATTAATAACAATCTTAATAATAATACACTTATTAATTAACAGCAAAAGTAACACAGGCAATTGATTATGCTATTATTTTAATACAATAATGTCAATAATTTTTTAGAATAGTTATTTATACGTAATCCAGTATTCCTTTTCATTTGATTGATTTACCAGCCGCTTCTGCCTCTATAGACAGGACGAGCTGATGGCCGTCGGTATTGGTTACGCGGTCTGGAAATTGATTGACGTCGCATATTACTAGGCCTAACGCTCCTTGCTCTTCGAAGATTGTGTCCTGGATGAGTTGGACCAGTGTCTTGGCTACCACTGGAGGTACTGTGACTTCCACCTAATCGTGTAGCACTCGGTAAGTCAACGCTGCGAGCGTATCTTGTATTCGGATCCAGTTTAACATCGTCTATGTAAGGTGGCAAGACAGGGTGATCGCCGGTTGCTGGTGCTCGGGGTACGTCGCCTTGATTCAGCCATAATGGTTCTTGGTCTCCTGTGTCTCGAACTCGGCGAATTATGGGTTTTCTTGTTATTGGTGGCCTGTACGTTGGAAGAATAATGCGCTGAGCAAAGGTATCAACGACGACTGACGTAAAAATTAATATTGGCAATATTTTTAACATTTTTGAAGATCTTCGCTGATTCTCTTCGAAGAATGATAATAATTAACACAGGTATGTTTATTTTATACTACACCTTGAGGAAAACGTGTAGATTACACACTAGGGACTTTACATAATATAATAACATCTCGATTACATACAGGGACTTATTCAGTTTCATATTTAAATATCGACTCATCAAATCAATGATTTATTTGTTATAATAAAGGTAAAGATATACTAACTCGTGTATATGAATGTTTGCAAAAATTCTGATTATTATATATTTTTTATTATAATAAATAAATTCATATTATTTATTGGAATCATAGAGAAGTGTAGTCAGTAAAGTAGATATTATACACAATTATGTGTACACCATGCTGCTCCAATCTGAATATTAATTCAGACGACCATGTTATTAATTATTTATTTTTAACCTCTATTTACTTTTTCGACAAAGTATGTAATTTAAAAAATATTCTATGGAATCCTACTAATTAAATTCAAAGTAATTACAGAGACTAATTTTGAAGATATTATGCACAGCTATTACAGGGGCGAATATTGTACAGATATACACATAACAATATACTAGTCAAAATTACAATTATTTTATAAATTGCGCATGTATAGTCTTGGTCACCAACTCACCAACCAAAACTATTCATATTCTATTCTCATCAACAAATTCAATTTCTATCATTATCATTTAATGCCCCTCAATTTAATGCTAAGCTGAAATCTGTGTTTCAAGGGTTACTTGAATAAAGTATATTTTGATTTTTTTTATTTTACATGGTATAAAACAAAGTCCGTTCCCGCCATCTGTACGCATAGATCTTTTAAACAATGCATCATATTTTGATGGAAATTTCATCAAGAAATAGAGTGATTTAAGGGGAAGGTTTATATGTGTAAAAGTAAAAAAGTACAGTAACAGCCTGTAGATGTCCCTGCTGAGCAAAGGCCTCTTCTATTAAGGAGAAAGTTTAGAGCTTAATCCACCACGCTGCTGCAATGACGGTTGGCGGATATTTGTATAATACGTACATATTATATAATTAAAAAAGCCGAGAATTTCAAATATGTATCATAATGTGTCTATAAAAACTACATTGCACCATATAAAACAAGATTAAAGTGAGAATAATAATTTTTCTAATAACTGTTTTGGCCTTTTTATTAAGAAATATTCTTCGCAGACGTAGTCGGCGGAACTAACGACTGGTCATGACACATTGGAAGCGGTAACGGTCGCGAATTCGATCCCCACTCACGGCATACGTCTCTGTATCGGCCATATGGATATTTGTCGTGATCCGAGTGTTTGTGTTGTGTGTTTCCGGACCCCGACACACGATCATAAGATCCTAAGGGGGTAGTTGAGTGTGATGTGTTTATTTATTGTTCTAGTACATTTAACAATCAAGATATTTTTATTTAAAATAGGAATTTACATTATCTTTTTGAACATCCAAAAAATAATTTACCACCAATAAGAAAACTATACACAGAATCTGAATAGTACGTTCAATACGATCAAATCTAAACATGAAACGTGTCGATAATTATGAAAAAATAAAAAAAAAGTATAATATGTTTAAAACACGATTTTTTTTATTTATTGCACAAGAGTCAATAGAATTCAAATTACAGTCGTTTCATCTCTTGAAATAAAAATAAATGAAATATTGGTTAAGATAATAAAATTACGGGGAACACCCTTTAAAACAAAGAAGATCTGTTCTTATAGATATCAGGAAAATATTATCTCTTGAATATATTAAATCAATTGATTGTATTCTAATTCGTAATTATATCAATAAAAGCAATGATATTATACACGATAAATTAATATGGTAACAATCTTGCAAACTTAGACGTACTATACGTATAATAATATTTACAAGTCAGTACCTGATTTTTGGAATGGTAAAACTGAGCATATTGTAATAGTAGGCCAGTAGAAAACTTTTACGGCTTAATATAGGCCTTTATTGTCCTATTGCGAAAACTGACCTACCTACCTACTTTACCATATTTAATTGAGTATGAAAAACATAAAATAATCTTAAAGTAAACAAAAAATTAAAAGCAGGATGCCCGTATGGTAAATTTTATTAAAAACTAAGACAATTAGAATTATGAAAAAGTACCATTTAGGTATTTACTTTAGAGACACGTCTATTTTTTTATCTATGTTGGTCACAATATGATATTTTAATTCTATTACTTTATTAATTACTAGCTACTACACGCGACTTTGCCTGCCACTGTCAATTTCATATGTTTTGTTTCATTCTTTGCACGGAACCCTGATTTTGTTTTTAAAATTGAAGTAGCCTTAGTTATATATTATAATAATATTAGCTATCTAATAGTAAAAGGCTGTCAAAATCGGTCTAATTGTTTCGGAAATAAGCTGGCACAATTAAACAGATAGGTTGAAAAACAATAAAATTAAAAAAGTTAATTTTCCACTATAAGTAGGTATCACGTAAGCATTTATATCTACGACCATTAAGTAATTGGACGCGTAATACACACTATTCTGCGAACAACATTTTCAGCCAATTTGGGGGGCGAGGTAGTCAATACATCGTTATTGCTGCACACATGCTCAAAATTATTTTACATAAATACGAACACACATAAAAATAAATCATCAACACAAGTAAATAATATACACACTAATATATCAAATATATTATGCATACAAGAATTGTATACAATACAACAACAAAATGACAGCTTTTCTTTAATAGGGATGAGACTATTTTTATTTCCGAAAATATGTTATCGATATCGGTATTACATAAAAAAAATTTATTCAAGATTTTATCGATATTTCTGGGATTTGTTGGGAAACTTTTTACATAATAATCTTATTTGATAACATACTTTTATCAAAGAGTATCATCTCGTAAGAGTGTCCAAGAATAACTATACATATATAAATTATTAAAAATAAAATTACAAAATAGGGAAACCTGTATATATATATTTTTTTTTATTGCTACTTCCCATGATAAAAATTAAAAAACTGTACAAGTTATGACCACATAGAACGGTGTTAAGATGGCAAGAAAGCTAATAGTTTTTTCCTTTTGACATAATCACTGATACCCACTCTACCGGTACACTGATCGGCAGTAGGTATCGGCGCCGAAATTGCAATAAAACTCCACATGATATGACCAAAATCGCTATGGCCGAGGAATTTTCAGCTAAAACATTATTTATTTAGATCCTCAGCTCAAAATGAAACACGTGGCAAGAATCTAAAAACATGAAACAAAGGCAAATTGCCGCATTCGAAGGCTATGGTTTTTTTTTACAAGCGATTTAGAAACTAAAATACAATGGATCCTTAAGTTAGAGCAATTATAAAAACTGTAATCATTTTTTACTAATAATTTAAAATTAAAATAATATTTATTAACAACTCATTTTTACTTTTATATATATTTTTTTAATTTATATTTTTTCGATACCTATTTGCATTCAACATTATAACAGCACTATTCAAAACAAAAGAATACTCTCGATACATTTATGGAAAATCAACTTTTAAATATTTTTTTACTTTGTTGGTTAGATAATAAAGTCTAAAATTGCGAAAACGTCAATTATAAACGTGAATAAAATTGCATGAATATATCGCAGCACCGATCTGATTATGTTGTACTCAATCAATCTATTTGTGACATTCGAGAACATTATTTATAATAATATTTTATGGTGATTTTAATAGAAATAGTGAATTGATTGTGTCGAAAATAATTACATACATATGAAATGAAACTTCCTGTTTTTGAAGATTATGTGTTTGACGTCTTCTTGCAAAATATTTTACGAAGCTCCATACAGAATGAAAACGATTTTAATATTGTTAAAAATCAATTCCTGAGTAGTTTTTATAAACGCGTTAGATTTTTCATTCAATTCTATGATTTGTGGCTATCATACCATTATGAGATTTGCTGAGCTGAAATAAGGTGTAAAGCGTGTACCAATGCTTAATGGTCTAAGTAAAAAAATTATATTTTGTCATTTCAAACTAATTTTTATAACCAATACTTCGTTTCATTTTTTTATTTATTATAAATAAAATAAATTAAGTAAATACAATTATATAACACAGATACGTGCAGGTTGAGTGCATGTAAGATTAAAATGTCGATGCCGTGTTTTGGATTATTTTCAAAAATATTTACACAAGCTTTTCCTACAAACACACACGCGCAAGTTTGTGTAATTGATAACTTGCGCAAGTATAAATATCGGCAATGTGTAAGACCGGTAGTCTTAATTAATACATTAGGTGAAAACATTAACACATAAAATAAATATGCACCTAACTATATTTTAAAACAAATTTTAAGATAAATTAAAAAAAATATATTATTTAATCAATTCTTATAATTAAAGTATTTAGTTAAATTGTCTGATTTCAAAGCAATTTTAAAACTAAAATTAATATACCGACCATACTGCAGTTGGCAACTTTGCGTTCCGTCATTTTTATATGATGTCTTTAATTTTCCGGAAAATTTAAAGAAAACTGTTGAGAAATTATTTCAAAAGCTCCCTGTAGCTATTAATTATCCCGATTCCTATTTGATGAAACATTTTTTGCATTTACAAAAAATCTCATTACATTCGAAATCATACTCATACGTGAGATGTCAATAAAACTACTCGACAAAAATTGATTTTAAACTGCGAAATCTTAAAACCAAAAAACACATAGAATTAGCAATAACACATGTTTAAATAACAAGGACTTTTGTGTGTGCAGGAGTAAAATATCTTTCAAAATGAGTGACAATCAACCTAACATCGGTAGAAAAATTTATAATTTTATAATCAATAAATAATTGAAGTAATCACATCACTGTATTAAAATTAAAAATACTAATTTCAGATGATATGGAAATGCTAACTGCATTGTACGACTTTGAAGCAACGTTGGCTAAGACCTTGAGCTTTTCAGAAGGTGAATATTTTTACCTTCAGCAGACTAACACTAAACAGAGAAACTGGTGGCACGTCGTTAATAAAAAAGGTCAAGTTGGATTCGTTCCTTCGAATTACGTCGCTGCAATCAAGGTAACAATTAGCTTCATTATTCAAATTAAGACATGATCTTTTGAGCATGTTTAAAAGTATATTTATCTCAAATTCAGGTAGAGCCAGACTTCTTTTTAGCATTTCTTAATGAGTGTATTAAAAATATAAACGAAAATAATACAATGACTTCACAAAGACAAGAGTTGTTAACAAAATTGAGTGAGAAGAAAAAACAAATACAGAGTTTGATAAAACCACCGAGTAAAAAACAGGCAGCTCCGAAGCCTCCGCCACGACTGGATGACAGCACACCTCCTAATGGTGTGTCACCATGCTTCGACTTAAGGCCTGTTGTTTCTCAACAGCAAATTTCAGAAGAAAAACAAACTTCTTCATCTCCTTCTAAATCTCAGAGTAGTGCTAAGGGTATGTATCTTTTCAAAAGTATTAATAAAATTATAACAGTTTCATAGCATTATTTGTCAAATTTACTGAATATTATATATTTTAGAAAAAAAAATAAATATTGAAAATAGCATTATGATATTGTATTTATACAAAGCAGGGAAACTCAAATATTTATAATTCATTAATTTTCTTGATTTAATTTTCTTACTGTAAAAATCTAAAAAACGTATAATAAAAATTATATAAACTATTAACTTATTAATTAATGTCAGTCTTTTCATACTCTTTTAGACAATGAGGAAGACAAGAAGGCTTTAGGTGTCAAATTAACATCTAACCAGCTCTCATCCGATACTGATAACCAAGATGACAGTCAAGACAGCAGTGAAAGTATTAAACCCAATGCAATCTATGAGATTGTGCAAGCCGTACGCAGAGAGACCCAACTCAGTCATGATATGTCAAAAGTTGCTGTTGAAACTGTTTTGATTTCATTGAGAGTAAGTGAACTTTAAAAAAAATGAATACTAGATATGAAATAAATATACAATCTTCCACTTATTTATTTAATAAAAATTGTGTCTCATTACAAGCAAATCTTGTAAAAAATGTTTCTACAACTGCCTAATTTTAAATAAAGGTTCCTTAGAATATCAACAACAATATGTATATTATTTCTTATAATATTAAAATATATATAAAATAATAAATAAAATATATTTATTAAATATAAACTAACATTTGTGCTATTGTAGATTCTATCAATAAATTTTCATTTCCTGGACAACCACCCATAAGTAATTTTACTATTTGTAGGAATCAGATTCTAAAAGAATAAAAAGATATCCAATATATTTTTCTGTATCTCCCGTTTTCAGAAGTACAGAAAAAGAATTAATATAAAATTTAAGAATAGTCAGTTAAGTAAAATTCAAATAATTTAAACAAAATTATTTCATACTTCAATATAAACCATTATAATT
The DNA here is from genome assembly GCA_037950945.1 of Hypolimnas misippus. NCBI lineage: Eukaryota > Metazoa > Arthropoda > Insecta > Lepidoptera > Nymphalidae > Hypolimnas > Hypolimnas misippus. The sequence continues at coordinate 9,612,978 of JBBEEQ010000024.1, forward strand.
GTTCTAAGCCTAAACTAAGATAAATTATAATGACTATATAATAATGTACATTTAAATTACAGGAATTCTTGCCTGGAGGTGCAGCAAGATCAATCATAGATGCTTTACTTCGAGAGGCAAATAGCAACATAACATGCCCTAAAAATGCTATAGATGCTGCACCTGATGCCCTACGAATGATGACTGCATTGAATGCATTGTCAAAGGCAGCCAATGATGCACAGCAACGAGGCTGGGCTCTACATGATGATGCTCACGATATACAAACTCAATTATTGGAACTCATATCTGTTATGGTATGTTACATTTTACATTAGAAATTTAGAGAGCCTCTTATCTAATTTATGTGATTTATGATATCCTAACTAATTTATGAGACAGACGGTCATACTTGGCAGGTTTTTATATCTTATTGTTCTTTTTTTAGAGATTATTTGTAGATTGCACTATAATTACATAAAGTTTGATGATTATGTATTTCGTGCCATGATTTGCAATGTTTAACCGACTTCCGAAAAAGGAGTTTCTCAATTCATCAGGAACTTTTTTCGTATATGTTCGCTGATTGATCAAAAACACCTTGACTAAATTGATTAATTATTTTTTTGTTTAAAAGACTATATTCTCCTATCGACTCGTTTAATTTTCATCAAAATCGGTTTAGTAGTTTGGTTTTGAATAATATTCGTTTTGAAGTTTGGAATAAGTATGTCATTCAAGTACACAAAATAAAGTCTTGTACACTTCTTATAGAAATAGATTTAATAGAAATATTTTTTTTTCAGTCAAATGCAGATGTGAATATATCTCAACATGTATTAAGCAGTCATCGTTATGTCTATGTTACAACACTTGTTCAATATTATCAAATGGAAACACGTTGGCCACTTCGTCAACTTTTATTACAGGTAAGATTTGTGTTTATTTAACTCGCTAAATTCAATAAATTAAGTAATTTATAATTTTTAAAACAGTTACTTTTAGTAAAAGTAAAGTAACCCTCTGCAATTTTCTCATTGCTGGGCAAAGGCCTCCTCTCCTGCACATTAAGGAGAGCTTAATCCAGAACGCTGCTCCACTGTGGGTTGGTTAAGAAACACAAGTCACAATTTCTCTCAGCACATGCAGGGTTCCTCACGATGTATTCCTACACTCAAAATACAAGACAAGCTCAAGATGAATTTAAATACAAAATTAGCATTTCAAAGCAAAGTAGTGATAGCCGGGGCTTGAACCTGCAAACATCAGTTGAGATCAACATGTTCTAACTGATCTTGGCTCTGTATTTTGTATAGACATATATTTTATTATGAAAGGAAACATTCCAGCAAAATAATTTATTTAGTGACAATATGTACATATAAAAGATTTTGCATACTGGCTCTCTCATTCCCTATATGAAATGTAACTTTCTTATGTACTTTACACCAATTTTCTACGAGAGTATAGTACTGCTCCTGTCAAGGCTTAAGCCAATTGGCTACAGCGAGGCTCCAAAGTAAAAATCGTGGCCTAGTAAATCACTACATGATTTAATTCTAGGCATTTGGTGTGATGTGTGGTCTGGAACGGACAGCGCTCGCTACATTAGCTCTCTCAGCACTTCCCGCTGAAATAGCTCGTGACATGCGTGACAACCCACGTGCCGTCAGCCGTCTCTCCCACTCTGCTTTGCTCTTATCTATGGTGTTATCTATGGGTGACAAACTACCAATAACACATTTTGGTTAGTATTTATTTATATTTTTACATCTTACTACTTAACAATATGAATCTTTCTGACATTGGGTAGGCAAAAGTTTGTTCTGCTTTCAACCGAAGTTACTGAATAGATTTTGAAGAAACTTTACAATCAGATAATTACACGCTACTTTTTCTCTACATACCACGCGAAAGTCGCGAAGCTAGGTAGTTAGTTAATAAATAAACATCTACTAATTTTAAAAGAGAATAATATAATATTTAGATTTTTATATTTGTACAAGTGCCTTAAATATGCCTTTTTAAATTGGTACATGTAATATATAATTGGTTCATGTGTCTCTCTATGTGTTTTGTAACTTAAGTAATTGTAATAGAAATTACAAACAATCTTACATTTGGATAAAATAAATAATTATATACAATTTCAGAGCAACTCGGCGTAGAATTTGCACAGTTTCTTCTTGAACTGATAGAAGACCCACCGGAAACAGATGTAGATGAGCAAATACCTGACTTATTCCTTACCTTGCTGCTCGCGTACAATCTGCAGTTCGAGAACCCCTTTGAGAACCTTTTACTTAATGCTCTTGAGACTATGAATAATGCAAAAATATTCTGCGAGAAAGTTCTTCTGCTACTTAATCGTGAAGGTATTTTTTAATTTTCAATATGACTATTACCTAATAAAATACCTAATTTAAATAATGTATATGCATAATGCATCTATTCTTTTTTTTAATTCATAGAATTATATACAAAAAACACAAGCAAGTTAGTTGTTTTATAATATATTCACATTTTACTAAATTCATTTTCACATACAAGTCAGTGAACACTTTTGCGTATTGGTTACCACATCGAGAAAAATGTGTCGGATGCGACAAGGATCATTGACATATTTAAAAAAAAAAAACATAATAAAATAGCTCCCATAAAAATCCCATGATCCATAAATCTGGAAAAAAACAGCATAAACACGACAAACATCTGTATGGTCTACACAGATGTTTATCAAGCGCAGGGATCGAACCTACGAATGTTAGCGCTTCAGGCAATTACAGTGATTATTACGTTATTTATTAAATTAAAGTTCCAAAAAAATTTTCTACAGAGGATCCAGTGCATATTTTCGACCACGAACCTGCGCCTGCGCACTCTGTTCTGAAGTTGGCTATAGATCTATTTAGTCGCAAGAAAACCGCCGAACATTTCTACACGAATGATGTGAAAGTGGCTATCGACATAATTGTGAGGCAACTAGCTGACCTTTCTCCTGGAGATATAGTATGCATTCGTTATTTTCTAAGTAGTGTTACGATTTTTTTTTAAATAATAGTGGGAAAACTGGCAGGAGGGTCACATGATCTTAAGTTATCATATGATAAGTCTCTATTCCTAAAAACCTTTTTTTGGAATTCGCCTTAAAACATATACTACACAATGCACAATCAATCCATCTCACAAAAGTACATTCATACTATTCATTTTATAAAACTTATAAGTTGCATATAACTAATTGTCTTTCTCAGCGTCGTCAGCAATACCTCAAGATACTCCAAGGCATTATACGCAACACGGATTACGGAGCTCATTTACACCGAAGAGATGACTTGCTCCGTTGTTTCGCTCGCATATTCTGTGAGGAGGGAGACTCGAGTCGTGATGATCAAGCACTCGTGAGGGCCATATCTAACGAGTTCCCGCAGTATTTTAAGGCTTAAGGTATGAATATAGTTTGTGAGCTAATGAAAACATGGGTAAAGTTGAGCTTGAATGTATGGATATAGGGGATTTAACAGGACCTTAATTATTCGATATTTTTATTGCGTTCCTAAAAAACAAGTCAAGCGCGAGTCAGATGCGCAAGGTTCCATGCCTTCCATCTGTCTATTTTAAAAATCGCCATCTTTGTTTTTATAATTTGTTGTGCAGAAGTTTAGTAGTAGGGTCCTGATGGAACGCTTAGAGTATGGAACCAAAAAAAGTAAATTCAATAAATAATTAAATAATACCACTTATGAACTTACTAAGTTACAACCAATCTATATGAACGGATTTCCGTTTGGTATTTACCAAATAATAACAAGTCAGAAAATTATGGTCCTGCAAAATACTTTTGAAATTAAATGGGTATTGGAATGTTAAACAAATCATATCCCTCACTCAGGGAGTCGAAATATTTTATGAAAAATTTTGCTGTCAAAAACAAAATATTTAATGCAGTTTATTATTATCTATATATCTAAAAAAATATAATATAAAAAATGACAGTTGCTATCCTTGATAGAATGAGTTGATATATCCTGTTTCAAATAAAATTGTGTGTTTAGTGTTGTGTGGATTAATATAGTATTTAAAATCTTTAAAAAATCGTGTCTCTAATTATTAAATACAGTAGATATTGAAATATCTTGTTTAAATAAATTTTTAAATTTTAAAGCCTATTAAAATCTAACTGATATTCGTAATTGGCTGTGTTAGTCTCTATTCCAGTGTTTGCCTCGTTGTTATCGTGTCTTATAATGATATATTTATTCATAATTATATAAATGTATTATTAACAAATAGTTATGCATGCAAATTCTAGAACGACACAGATCTCAGATAGAAGTATTCTTAATGAATTTATCAAATTTTCCTATACTTTATCGTTAAAGTTATAAAGGCGCGTCTAAAACTAAACCTTTTGAGATGTTAGCGAGCAGTTCGCGTGTAAATGTATTGGCCACTCGCGGACACGTACGCGTGCATATTAGGAACATACTATCGACCCCTTAGAGCATCTTCGCGTGCAATATACGGTCAAAAATCTTCTTCGCGAACATATCGCGTGCACGCCATGTTTTTGTGCGTATTGCACGCACGCGAAATACACGATTTGTGCTCGTGAAGTTTGGATGCGCCTTAATGATGTTATGGAACATGAATTCTAGATACGTTACTTTCCTATTAAACGGCATTTGAAAATGAATATTTGAAACTGAGATATGAGTGGACTTATGAGTGGAATAAATATATGCGTAAATTATGGGCATAAAAGGTAGCTGAGATAGCCTAGAAACAGTCTATATCATTTTCATTGCAAGTGCCGTATTATTTATGTCAGTGTAATGTATAATATCAATCGTGTTATGGCTTAAAAATATATAAGATGTAGTTATTTCTTTAATAGATATAAAAGCTGCACAAATATACCTATTAATTATGATAAAAAATGTATTTGCAACTTATTAGATAATTGAACAATAGATATTATATTTCAATGTTAATTTTAATGTTATATACAGGCTGATTTTTTAACTGGGCGTGGTAGGCGAAATCCGAACTACTTAAAGCTTAATTATTGTATGAATATAGCATTTTGTAAAAAAAAATAAGCGTTTTTCTATAATTTGTCGTATACTAAAACTTCTAAAAAGTTGATCCTTATAAGTAACATTATCAGGTGGCTCAAAAGTACAGGCTTTGTTATAATTTTCAAAATCAGCGGGATCGCTTCCAGGCCGGAAAATTAATTTTCGAAAAAATAATGATGCAGTTTTAGTTTTTATCGAAATCGGCCCCGAGACTCCTTTAAATATTTTTCGCTATTTTTTATACTTTCGGATTTGGCCCGTCACACCTTGTTAAAAAAATCACTTTGTATATGTTAATAAAAAAAAGTGATTTGTAATGGCAGCTTATACTAATTACGTTTGTCTTATATAGTATGTAATATAGCAAGTATTCCAATTATTTAAACTATTTGTATTTAATTTGCATTTAAAATGCATTTTTATTATTATATTTAGTTAGATATGTAATGTGATAATTAAATTCTAGAGACTTCGTCGATTGTAGTCAGCCCAAGATAGTCAATGATCTGACATATTCCATATTATTATATATATTATACATGTGCTAATTTATGAAGTAAAATGAGATAATTACACAATATGGATTGTTCAGTATAATCAATCTATCTTTTTTCACTTATCAATTAATAAATCGACTAAGTATACTCTTTATTATACTTTGGCTAATCGTTGGTCTTGCTAAAAATATTAATTAAATCATCACCAAATTAAATTCGGGTTACAAATTACTAATATTATTTTATAGTAATTCAATCAGCTCTCTCAGTTTAATAAGCTTTATACTTAAAATTGTTTGTACTTAGTGATGATATCCCTTAGTTATATGTGCCAGTTTCGCACCAAAGATAATGTGATTAGGTTAAACCGAGGCACTAATAGCTTATGTATCTGTCAATTATTCCGAGCATTATTGCTAATAGCAACAGAATATATTTACTTACTAGAAGATTATATTCTTATATGAACAATAGATGCATTATTATAGATTGAATACATTTTACCGGCCTAACTAGAGGTATAGTCAGTTTATTATTTCTGTATGTTTAAAAAGTGACTTATTTGTTATTTGTTTCTTTATCATAAAATTAATATTATTGCTATTTGATGTAAATTAATATTCTAAGATTTTTTTTACTTTGCTTATTGTCATCGCGCGATGTTCTTTCGAAATTTTGTGCCATTTAAAATATGTCCAAAATTAATAATGCATGAATATATTTTGTATGTAGAACTTATATAGTGTGTTTTCAATAGCTATATTTTAAGAAATAAAATCAGAATGTTTATAAAAATTTAAGAATGTATAACTTCTTCTGTTATTTAAAATAAATTAATTGTTTAAATTTTTCCTCATTGACCAATTTAGCAGGGTGTTAAATTATATAGCATTTTTGTTTCTGTAGGTCAAGTGATTAGTATTCTCAAATAATATTATTGACAAGTTATAGACTAAATTATTGAAGTGACTTAAGTTTTCACTTTATTTAAAATGGTCTATTTATAAATAGTTTATTCTGGTGTCATAAATTTAGTATATTTTACTGTTTTGCCCAATTGTTACATAGGTTTGATCGGAGTCTAGTCTCTTATTCACGTGATATATTCAATATGGACACTCTTGAGTTATCTATCCTAGATAGAGAGCATACATAGTACTATAATATAAAATACCATTATAGTTCTTATAATAGACTGTTAAATAATACACAAATTATTTTTTAACTCTTATCTAATAAATATCACTATCATGTTCTAAAATAGAATTTCTATCAAGATCAAATCAGAAACAAAAAAAATCCTACTGGAAAACTTTTGTCTTTATCGTAAGTATTGTGCGGTTAGTTCTGTATTAGTAACATTGCATTATTTAGCTCGTGTCGTTAAATGTGATGTCGCTTTCGAGACAGCTCAAAGCATCGCCAAATAAACTAGGTTTATAAAAACTATATAATAATGTGTTATTTGATGTTTGAAAACCGATTCTTATATCTGTAGCCTACATAAATATTACGATTTTAAAATTGACCATTTCTATGATTGTTCAACTAAAATGTATTACTGTGTAATTGTATTTCGTGCCGAAAGATGTCGCTATTACTTAAAGCGAATTAACTCCATCTCTTCGAATATCTTTGAACTAATGTGCTAGAAATAAAGTATAAATAAATGCTCATAGTAATTTTTATTCGTATAGCTAAATTAATTTTGTCCTAACCATAAGGCCGTCTTTATTTGGATGCTGATAAGCAATAATGTGTCAACCCACAAAAAGTCAAATTCGGAGATATTGATGTATTTGAATACTACATCACCTATTTAACATTATTAAAAAAAAATAAGTCATATGAACTGAATAAGTACGGAAAAAAGTCTCTCAATTGATTGTTTCGGTTTCCAAGTGCGTTCCATATTTTACAATTTATACAATAATCTTAAATAATTGAAAAACTTTTTATTAGATAATATATTCAATATATCAATCTGCTGTTAATTCTTTATACCTTTTATCAAAAAAGAAAAGTTAAGATGGATATATACTTCTTCAAAAACATTTTTTAAGAATAGGTTTGACATCTTTGGAAGCCATTTTCTCAAAATGAAGTCCGTGTGGCTTGACACAGTATTGCTTATCAGCGTCCATTTATAAATAACTTTAAATTAAAGACAAATTAGATATTTTATAATTAATTTAAAAAACATTAAGATTTATTAAAGTTTTAAGTTTTAGCTGACAAAAACAAGTAAATGTGGCATATAATTTCTGTTCTGTCCTGCGAGTTTCTATTCTATCACATCTTGTAGAAACCAAATAAATAACTAATCAGGTTGACTCACTCTGTTGGTAATTGATTCTTAAAACTATTTAGATATACTTTTCCTTTTCTGACGACTGGATCCATGCCTACCCTTACCTTTGTCTTCATCTTCTGATATCTGTCTGCCATGTTTTTAATATTGCCACGAATAAAAATAATTTTGTGAACCTCAAAATATTTTGTTAAAAATAGAAATAAGATCTACAATTTCAATTTAGTCTGGAAATTTAGAGAACCTTCAACTAAATACGATTCGAATTTATAAGTGCGATCTGTCATATACGTACATCTTATAGCAAATATTCTGGACTAAAATTATATTTCTATTTTTTCAAAAACGTTCCATCATTTTCGCTATCAACACATAATTTAAAGATTTTGACATTTAAGCGATACGATGATGTTTTAAGAATTATCAATATTAACCAGATTATAATATAAGGAGTTTAATTTTTTTTCTGATTGCAATGTTCTATTTAATTACAATAAATGAAGAAGTATGAAATAAAGGTTGTTTTTATTTAAAAAAACTTATGAATTTATAAAATACTCTGAGATTCTTTACAAATTTCTAATGGACATGGAAAGAAATTTGACGATATGTTTTAACTGTTATCAATATATAGGTTTGGATATCAATTTCACGTTTATTAATGAAAATTGATGTTCCCGTACACGGGTTAGTGGAGTTTATTCACTATAATAAATAAAGCATTACTTCATTTACTTCATGTTGGTATTGGGTATGGTAGAAATAAAACCACTCGTTTTTATACATGTAATTTAATGTACCATTATGAATGCGTATAAATATTTAAAAATGTAAAACAGTGATAAAATTCATAGTAACCAATACACAACTGTAATCAACATAACTAAATTTAAAAATTATATATTTCAAAAAGGCAGATTAATACAAGTACTTATGAAAGTTACAATTTATAAATTGTCTCAGATGCAAGTTTGCACGTCGATGTCACTGTACTTAAATTATATTAATTCGCAGGTACTATTACTCTCTTGGGTTTGTTTAATAACGTTTAGAAAACTGTTTTTATTTATCTGATTAAACGTTTGGATTTTATAATATAAAAACTTGGCCCCAATGTTTTTAGGGATCCTCAAAAACGGGTATATTTAAAATTTGTAAATATGCTCTTTGCATAGAGTAAAAATGATCGCAATAACATTATTAAAACGACAAACTACTTATGATTACAGTCTTCGTACGGATTGTATATTTTCGTAAAAAAACGATAAAATGCATCAAATTTTACATTGGAATGTAACTTTTTACAAAATGGAATATAAATAACTTTTGCCTAATTAATAGAAAACTTACTCAATCTCTACACAAGGAAATAATACAGAGGTATCCCTCGTATAAACACATTGAGCGTTATCCTAATAATTATTGATAAACATGCTACATGTACTTACGTAATACTTAGTAAATTGATTATAACAAGTATTACCACAAGACGTTACATCGAATTTGGCAACTTGATTGAACACTTCGCTTAACAGTACAGACGCGCACGATATCTAAACAGTACATAATATTATTTTCTCCTCACCATTATCAATATTACTGTTGGCTTTTAATCGAGTTAAGTTTATTGAAAAATTCAAAAACACAGCTTCCTATTGTATCTATTTAAAAAAGTTTGAAAAAGTAATTTTTAAAATGTTACTTCCAACAGATGCTATTATTTTTTACTAACAATAAATATTAAGGGTAGATATTCACTATGAATCAATCACATTCTACAACTATCGAACACTCGCACATTACATTAATTAAATTTAAATTTATATACAGATTACAGCTAAAATATCTTAACTAAACGCCTACTAAAATGTTAATAACTGTGTTCCTAATTTTAGGTAGGTATATGGCCACTGATTTTATATTTTGTATCTGTTACAGACAAATAAGTATAAGTTTTGAATTTTTTCTCGTCAACGATAACCCATTCTTATAATTAAAGTATTTCATTTCGAGTATGATTACATCTATCTACACGTCAATTGTTTTACTACGAATCTAACACATTCATAATAAATATATTACCACAGAGTAGCGAGTACAGTGAAGTTAAAAACAATAAAAATGTGTTTTCGTTGACTTCGTTTTCATAATATTTTAATATTTCTATATCACTTAGGTGACATTTAAATACTTTTGTTTGCAATAAGAATGTGGTCCAAAGTAATATAATAAACTTTTATCATCAGTCATCATAATAATTTTGAAGACGGATTCAAATTGTTAGGATATTTTGTAAAATTAGAACAACGCACAACCGCAAGAACAATGATAATAATTTTTGATAAATAAATTATGTATAGGCTGAGGGCCTTGTTCCGTTTGTCGGATTCAACCGCAATTACAGGTGTGATTGAATAATTACAGCGTTGATATTGGTACAATATCAGAGTTTTAAGAATTAATTATATATAATAGTTGACTAATACCAAAGCTGTAACTATACCGTAGCGTCCGTGATTACGAATAGACGATTCAACCCGACAGACAGAATTAGACACCCAGACTATATGCCTAAAGTCAACAAATTGAGCTAAAGGGTTAAAATTTTAATTTTCTATACTTAATATTTGACTTATGATGTCCTTAAAAAAACTGTAAATTTTTCATTAAAAAAATCTTCTATAACTTCATTGTAATAATGACAGTTTGTTAAAATGTTTCATAAAAGATAACAAATCATTAAACTTATACTTATATCAAGATTAAATCATTACAAAATGGGGAAACAATTTTATATATCAAGAATTTACAATATTTGGTGTTGGTGCGTTCCACTGCAAGCGTAGTTTTTAATGTTCTTTTATAACTGTATTAAACGCAAAAAATCATGTTTTTTAATAACCTGCAAATTTCAATGAAATACTTAATGTCAAAAAAAAATTTAGGCAGCAATTCTCGAACCACAGATAAAAAACGGAACAGATAAAAAATACGCTTGCAACGCTATTCGTTTATCGCTACGTCGTCTGTAGCTTAGCTCGGGTTCTGCGCGACCTTGCGCAGCCGGTAGCCGCCGGTGCCGCGCACGGTGTACAGCACCACGATCGCGACCGCCACCACCGACATCCCGATGGCGTTAATGACAATCGCCTCGGTTGACATCGAAGCGTATGTCTCGCTCCTGCGCACCGCATGCCCCGGGTTAGTATAGCAATTATAGATACAGAGGACTGGACCGAGGCCGTGCAACTACCAGAAAGCTTCTCTATCCAGAACTCTGATTGGTCATGTTACGTCAGTGTCGCCAGCACTACCTTCCCTAAGATTGCAGAAAATAGACGGGCATTGTCGAAACATTGCTTTATGTTTTTTTATAAAGTTGTTAATTTTTTGAGGCTCATCCCTGGTCCAGTCCTATGTTACTTTGATTATAGTGTACGTCGAGGGCACTAAAAAAAGGAGTTTCTCAGTTCTTCAGGGACTTTTTTTTAATGCATTAAGTTTTGGACCGAAGTTCCTTATCGCATATTTCACAGATGGGAGCTATCAGGGAAAAGAGTCCGACCGACACTTTTGCCATTATAAAGAGACAAGTAGACGAAATAGAGAAAGAGTGTAAACATCTACTTGGCGCCGAGAGAGGAGTTGTTGTTACTTGTTAGTATATTTAACTTTATCATTGTTTTAGTTTTAATACATATATTATAGCGAAAGGAACTTCCTCGTAACTAACAGGTGTCCCACGACAACTATCGTTTTATTTTTTTAAGCTTTATAAATACATTTTATTGTGTTTTTTTGGCCTTATATTATAAGAGCATAAAGAAAATCGCTGTAATTTTGTAATAAATGTTCAGCTAGTTATTCATTATTATATTAAAATGTTAGTTATTAATGTATCGCAACAAAAAAAAACATGCTTTATGTTAGTGACAGTATAGCCAAAGCATATTGTACATACATGCTCATAAAAATTAAAAGTCAATTTGCCTTACAATATTTTATTACCACAAAATATTTTTACTTAAAATAATATTAATATCAGATACTATTTTTTCATAAAAAAGTAAAAATAATCTAGACCCTATTCATAAAAAAAATATATATTTTTGGTCTGATGCAGACCGAATCTATCGTATAATTATAAAAGCCTCCATATTTGTACATAGGTAGGTACTTTTTATCATCAGCTTAAAATGCCTTTAAAACTAGTTTCCTTAAAGACTTTAATCATAATTTATAATAATTATTTTTAATGTTATAAAATCTTACAGAATTCGTTTATTTATTACAACAAAATAATAGCTATAGAACATCTGCTACAGTATGAAATATATTTATTTAACTGCTTTTTATCATTATTACTTAAAATTTTTAAATTTTATGTCATTCTAATAAAAAAAAAATAGTCTATGTACATTATTGTTCCCTATATTTTATCACCCAGAACTCTGTTGTAATTAATTAAAAATATTCAATGAATCAAAAGTAAATTTTAGAAATCTTCAACACTGGTAAATCAATGGAAATTGGCTATTAAAACTGTAGACACGGCAGTGTTGATACATTTGTTGCATTAAGTCTACAAATCGACAGAGGCTCTCATGTCACGGGAGTCTGCCTTGAACTTATTCCTCGATACGATATACATGACGACTGCGAGTATGGCTATGATGGCAACACCGATAGCGTTGAGGATCACCCCTTCGTCTGGCAGCCCGCTGTACCGTTCCGCGCTGTGGATACGTTCACATACAAGCAACTAACACATACATGCACAATTTACTCAGTGGTGGATTTACACATTTGCGTATAGGCTATTCTCTGCTGCTAGTTGGCTATTCAAAATTTCGCCGCCCCTATCCACCCCCACAATTCAAATCGCAATCATATAATACATATCACTCGTTCGCGCATCGCCACCAAACGCGACTACGCAAATAAAAAAAATATATACTAGTTATGAAAATTACACGTAGAATGTTATATGAGTCTAATAGCATTTAGTTAATATTCATAAGAATCGTTTTGGGATGAAAATTTTTGTGAAACATAAAAGGGGCCCCAATATACATATGTCGTCCCTAAAATTAGCCATACCAGGCTCCAGCCTGCTGGTAAATCCGCCACTGTACATACTAAACGATTTTAATGACATAACATAAAAGTAAGAAATGACAATAATATTTCAGACATAACAAAAGGCACATTCATGCAAAAATGACAATCACAACATATTGTAACTATAGCCTTTCTACGATGACTTTATTGAAATAAAAAAAGTCGGCGTTTCGGCGATATTCGATAATAATAACAACGAAATGAATAACTGGTGTAAAGTACCTGAACTCTCCCACAGTAGCGTTTCTGAAGTAAAATATACTATGAGTAAAATTGAATATATAATCAGGGAAGGGTAAAGTAGTTTTTAATAGAAAGTTCTAGTCATTTCTTAAAATCTATTGCTATTTTCTCTGCTAAACTATTCTGAATACGATCAATTTAGTACTAATTTTGTAAAACTAATCGATAATTATGTAACCGTTTTAAGTACTTTAAACATACGTACCCAAGGGTGAAGAGAGCCTTCTCAGTAAGTCCGGTAAGACAGGCGCACGCTCCGAGGACAAAAGTCAAGATACCAAACGCAGCATGAATTGGCACCAACGAGGCACGGAAATTCGCCGTTCCCTTATTACAGATCAATAGCAGGAGGAAGCTGAAGAAACCGACAGCATACTGCGAATATAAAACAAAAGTTTAAAAACTCGTCTATACCGGTATGACTTTTAAACGATTCTCAAACTCTAAACTAGATCGAATCCACTATCAAACTTCGAGCGGTAAGTTCCTTTCGTATGAAAATGAGTTTCTCTTTGAACAAGTTTGATAAGAACGGAATTAAATATTTAAATGAGATGTGCATTTTTTTTTTCTGAAGTTTTGCAATTCAGATATAACAAGCATTACTTGTTATTTTCAGAACTTTTTATTATACGTATTATATTAAGTACCAATTTTACCTTCATCTATGAACTTATTTTTAACGATTAATTGTAAATTGATTAGCAAAATATAAACATCTCTAAAGAGATGTATAATGATAGTCATTTTACCTGAATTCCAAAGAGTCCCATAGCCACAAAACCGATCCAGCTATGAAGTGAGTAGAAATTGTTGATGCCCTTCTTGTTATGGAAATCAAGAACAGCAAGGAAACCGATGACTATGCAAGGGAACGCCAAGGCGTGGAATATTGCATGTAGCAGTTTCACGTAAATTCGTCTGAAGCAACGGCAGATACGGTAGAGCAGAACCGCTGAAAAGAAGCAAAATAAGATCATAATAAAAAAAATATACGTTATATGTCGTGTATATGTCGGATGACAAGAATCAGTAACTCGTCAATATCTGGACTAGAATAGAAAGCAGACCCTGGTATAACCGAGAAAAATGCTCGGTAGATGATGATATGTCGGATGACATATACATATTTAAGTCCGCCAGTCAGAAATTGAGTAGTGTGCTGGATTAAGTACCTTCTCCTTAGTAGAAAATGTGGCCTTTACCCGGCAGTGGGATATTTGACTCGATCCAAAGATCCTTAACCACCCGCAATCTATGTATTAAAATATAAACTTCCAGTATATATCCTTTTTTTAATGTTCATAAAAATAGTATACTTACAGAATCCACTGAAAGTAATGAAACCAGCGATCATAAGTGTTGGATGTAGGTTGAATTGCTTCTCGGGAATGTCATCAGCCCAGCCATAGCCTTCTCTATAGAAGAAGGTCCAAAAGATGGTGAGAGCTGACACGCCGATCAGTAGGATTGTGGCTAGAGTGATGACGAGCGCATACTCGCACCATTCGCAAGCGCCTCGCTCGTGTTCGTCCGACTCGTACGAGCGGCTGCGTTGTCTGGAACAAAATTAAAATAACAATTAATTTTGGATTCTTATATTAAACGCATATATACCAATTTTACAGCTCTTTCTTACTGTTTAAATTGCGAAACTTTCCATGCCATTAAGTATCATGTTCTCTTAACAAGAACGTGATAAACAAAGATTAATGAGATTAACACCACCTTAAGTAGATATGGAGTATTTGGCTGTATGTATAAATCAAAATATAATTTATTCAAGAAGACTCTCACAAGCACGTTTGAATCGTTGTCAGTCAATCAGAAACAAAAAAATACTTAAATTAATGAAGCCACCGAAAAGAACCAACAAGAGACTCTATTTTATTATTAGTTATACTATTTCGTTTTCAATTCGGTACTAAATCTTTAGTATTCATGTTCGACAATGATTAAACACAAATCAATGACTCTATATCAAAATTAAAACATAATAAGAGAAGTCTGGAGTTAAATTTAAAAATTAAATTGACACACAAGTCTCATAGCTGAATGGTGTTTGTTCGTTAACCTGGACAAGAGTAGGAAACCCGTTTCAATGGAAACATATAACTGAAGCAGACGGAGGCTTGAAAGGAAACCGCAACGCCATTGATACTAAGTTCCGTAAGAACACTCATGCCCTGTCGTTTGGTCTACTGTTTTTCGTTTTATTTTTTAACGTTTTGAACAGGGCTGGATTTACACTTATATATAATAGGTTGTCTACTAGCATTAAAATGCGTCATATTATTACTTTTCATTCATGAATACTTTAATCCATATCTTATATTATAAAGTTATATTATAAAGTTTGCCTGTTTGAAGAAGCTTAGATTAGCTAGTGTAATAAAAATGCGCCAAATCGTCCTTTTATAGACCCATAGAAGAACACAATAATTATAAACATCAAACAATAATGCAAATGCCGTTTAATACGGGTAAAACCGCAAAGTACAATTAAATGAAAAAAAAAACGGTTAATCTGTTTATCAATTTGTAAGCGACTAAAAGAAGAATGTCATCAGTGAAGATTACTTAGAATTCCTTTTACAACAGATATATCAAAGTGTATGTACGTGTCCTTAATGTCACTCGTAAGGTCTACAGAGGTGTCAAGTGTCATGAGATAGTCGGAGCGACACCGGATCTGAGACGTCATGGGAAGCTGTGGTTATGTTGTATAAAGTTTTATGTGCTCGAGTTAACTGATAACCGCTAACCAGGGCTTACAATTTAAGTAACTAATGAAATAATTATACGAACAACATCACTATTAGCTTGTTTTCAAAAACGTTCTACTCGTACAAAACCAATTTTAAAAACGAGTAAAGTATAAAATTAAAAAAAATTACATTCAAATAATGGCATTTTTTTATAATATACCTATACCCAATACGATGTTCTTTGAAAGTATTATTGTTATCTTTAGGATGTCAAAAAGAAGTAATGAGTAATTGGTTAGACCATTCTAGTTACATTAATGAGATAATTACACACTAAACAAAACTATTCGAGACCAAAAAGCTGCTATTAAAAATGTTTATGTTGTACACTGATGCTTAATTAGCTTAAGCGGTGTAACAAATAGAAATCGTGACCACCGTGTAGGCGAACATAAAATTCGATTATAGTTTTGAATATTAAAAGTATATTCTGTTAACGACATTGATCCAAATTTATTGATTTTTAGGGTTCCGTACCTTAAAAGGAAAAACGGAACCCTTATAGGATCACTTTGTTGTCCGTCTGTCTGTCTGTCTGTCTGTCTGTCTGTCTGTCTGTCTGTCTGTCTGTCTGTCTGTCTGTCTGTCGGGATGTCAACCCTTTTTTCTCAGAAATGCATAGACGTATCATGTTGAAATTAATATCATATAGTCAAGTCTACGATGACACGCGGCCGTGAAAATATTAAAGTTCTAAGTCAACGCAATCAAAAGATAATGGAAAATATGTCGTATATTTTGACCATTTTAGCGTTTTCGCAAGGGAATCAAAACCTATAGGGTACTTCCCATTGACCTAGCACGATGAAATTTGGCAAGAAGTAAGATCTTATGGTACAAATAAAGGAAAAAATCTGAAAACTGTAAATTTTTGTATGTATGTTTGTCTGTTTGTAAGTTTGTCTTTCAACCTTTTTCTCAGAAACGCGTGAAGGTAACATTTTTTTATCAACGTCAAGTACTCAGTGTTGTAATTACTAAGAGCTGTGAAAAAATCAAACTTCTAAGTTAACGCAATCAAAAGATACGGTCATTTATATCACATATTTTAAGTATGATAGCGTTTTTAACGTTTTCGCAAGGGAATCAAAACCTATAGGGTACTTCCCATTGACCAAGCATTATGAAATTTGGCCAGGAGTAAGGTCCTTTAGTATACATAAAGGGAAAAATCCGAAAACTGTAAATTTCTGTTCGTGTGTCTGTCAGTCTGTACGTCAGTCTTTCAACCTTTTTCTCAGGAACGCGTAAATGTATCAAGTTGTAAATTGATCAAGCGGAAAATATATTAATCTTAGAATTAAAATTATATGTACTTGTAACAAATTAACATAGAAGTTAACAAGGTCAAAAAAACAATTTTACAAACACTGAGAAGAAATTTGTATCAATACAAAAACATTAAAAAGCAGCAAACCTTTATAAACAACGCAATGCAATCTATATATCGCAGCTAACAAAATGATAGCGCGATGCAGCGTACAGCTAATGCCATCTATTACAACATTATGACATTAACTGTGATATAATTCTGCTCGATTAATAAAAATTTTTATTTTAATTATTATTTAAACGCGCTAGAAATTATAAAAAAAAACTTTTCATTTAAAAGTTTTATCGTCGATTTATCGTACGTAACGTCATTACGTAATTAACATTCAACATAAGAGCTTCACTCGATTTGATTTAAGTACTCGTATTGACTTAGTACGAAAATTTTAAAATTTAATTCAAACAGATCGAGTTATTTAATTTACTTATTTATCTACACATATAAGTCTTCTGGTTATTAGTAATATAATTAGTTATTTATAAATAAACAATTAGTTTTGTTCGAATTAAGGACTAATTATTTTCGTCTTGGCAACACTAATATATATTTCGATATTTTGATTGATAATGTAAATCTAAATATTTTACGAACGTAGTGCAGGGGTAGTGGAGTGTAGTAGAATATAAATAAAAATAAAACGAGAATAAAATATAATATAATTATGTTGTTAATGTCAAAGTCAACAAGTTAGTTCATTGAAATTGTCAAGAGATGGCGCTAGGTGTATCCTGAATCGCGCTATAAGTTTTTTTTTTGAAAGTATAAGATGTATTAGTACTTAAAATAAAATTTTGTGTTTCAATGGATTGCATCCATGGTCGTGTTTTAAATTAAAGTGCTCCTAAGTAGTTTCAAAATAGTTTTTGGGACGTGATCCATATTTACATAATATTTGATTATATTTAAGCGACTTCTAATAAGGAGTGTTTTCAATTCGACCTTGTATTTAATTTTTTTTTTATGTTTGTTCGCCGATTACGCCGCCATTTGGGTACCGATTTTCAAATTTTTTTTTTGTTTGAAAAGGTATACTTCCCATTGTCTTCAGGTCAGGATCAGATGATGGGATCCTGGAGAAATTGAGGGAACTCCTCAAATATTATAGGCAAGCGTATACCGATTTAGGTATTTTTGATAGTAACTTATGTTGGAACTGATGATGAAGACCACAAATGGCGTAGATGGGTTAGATTATATAGATTTCTATAAGTTTGTACGGAACCCTCGGTGCGCGAGTCCTACTCGCACTTGACCAGTTATTATTAATAAAGAGTCTATGTATCATATTGGCTATGAATATTCTTTTTTAAAATATAACTAGACGTTCTATCTATTGAGCAGAATATTTTTTTTATTTTACCAAAAAATAAACTCCATTATATTGCATCATAACGACTATCGACACTTTTTGTCTACAGTTGATAATATCTTTTCAAGTGACCATTTTGAGTCCACTACAAAGTGCATTTTTCATTTTTTATAAATTTTATTTTTATGTATCATTCAATCCTCTCTAAAAATTATACTGTGTTTTATACTGAAAACAAAAAGGAAGTCATTTTAAACGTGAATAACGTGAAGCATCGATAATTATCTACAGTTAATCCTCTCATTACTAGTGAAAGTTTTACGACATAAGTATATACGTTACAATGATAAGTCACTTTGTAAATTATGTAAGCTTGCCAGTTAACATTTGCAATATCAATTTCCACTTAGGCAATCAAATATATTTATAGAAACATCTGTCTGATTTTTGTTATTTAAGAACGAAGCTTTAAGTTTTAAGACCATTGAAAATCTACTTATGTCCCCAGGAATTAATTTTTTAGTTAAATACGTCGTTCTTGAGTATCTTATGGTCATTATTTTTCTTCTATTACTGATGTGGTGTGCTGATAAAATAAACCCTAATGGTTTTTCTTATGTGTAAGCTATAATACTGTTAAGAGGCACAAACATCAATACATCCACACTGATAAACCTTTGTACTTATAATGTTAGTTACCTTCCTGTATTCATACAAGAAACGAAACCGTTCATTATTATATCCATTATTCGTAACCACATTTTCACAGATTCATTAAGAGTTGCATCGTTTTGGCTCACTTACGAATGGCAATTTATCTCATGTTTTGTTTATAATCGCATCGCCATGGCCATGGTGAATAGCGGTCAATTTGACACGGCCCGGCAAGGTGATCGGAGTCGTGATAGGTTGATTGTTTGTGAAAGTGGAGCTCATGAGACAACGTCGCTTGATTTGAAAATTTATTTTATAGCTTTTTCGCTTCGTTAGAAGAATTCCGTAAAATAATATTATGTATAATTAATTAGTTAACTTTAGGTTAAAATTAGAAATTCCTTATTGATTTTTCTACCATTAAAAAATTGAATAGAATTTTGCAACAATATAGTTTTGTCGCTATTTTTGTCTACCTTTTATCATGAGCATTACAAAATTTATCGCCTGGTCTAACTAAGTAATTTCACTTTCACCGTTTACTATTTCATACTACTATCAGATATATAATTTTGATGAATAGCGTTTTAATAGTTTTAGACGCAATTGTAAGCGAAGGAAACGCCAGCTTTCAAATGTTAGTGAGATTTTCTCGTGCATAAAAAAGCGGCGAAACGAGTTGTATCATCTAGCTGTTCTACTTAAACGGTTGCATTGAAGAGAGGAGAAATGTGGCGTAGGGTCTCGAGGGGCGAGGGGAGGGGGGAGGAACGGTCAACGACCTCCCGGGCCATGGTACTCCTGGCCTACATGGGACATTCGTCACTATTGGTAAGTTCAAATGTCTATTATAAAAACTACATTAATATTAGTTACGATTGATCATAGAGTTCACTTAACTTTCAATGTCAGTTATTATAGAAATTTTCATAAGATTTTTTTTTAATTTTAAAAATTATGAACAAAGTAAAAAATCTTAACAAAGGAATACAATAATTTAATTCATAACTTTGATATAAATTTTTGCGTAATTAATACTCAAACCCAAATCAAAACTCTTCAAAAGTTTTGAGTCGAATGTTTTCACAAACACCGGAGCAAAGCCGTCAAAAGGCGTTCTTAAGATTGCATAACAATCTCAAGAAGAACCGTTAAATTAACCACATTCATTCGAAAACTTCTTAGAACTTCCCGGTGAGGCGGGGTTCACGTAATGACCACACAAAATGAACAAGAACCCGACAGCCGACGGCTGGCTTAATAAGCAAACTCTAAAGCGCTCGTTTCAAGATCTATTTTCATGTGTTACACTCAATATTGAAGTTTCAATAAGATATTGACATAATTGGGACATATAAATAAACATGTAACAATTTTGTATACTTACTACGATAATGAGAGCTAGCGATAAAAATATATATCGATCTAAAAGAGTAAAGTTAGCGAATTATATCTCTTGTCGTGGAAAAATGTAGTCAATTACTGAAGGTACATAACCTATGCCTATTTATGTGGAATGTAAAACTGAAATTGAAGTCAAGAGTTCAATAACCTGTTAATATATAGTATTTGGAAACAAACGAGTAATAAACCTCAAATTCTTGAAGTTTCACAATATTATGTGTTAAGCTTATTATTAACAATTTGAAAAGGAATAGAATAGATGTAAATTATATGTTACCCGAAAACAAACTTTACATATTTGCTTAACAACATAATATATGCAATGTAAAAATGCAAATTAAAAATTATGTCATTGTTGTAATGCACAATATTTCGTACATCTGACTTTAAAGTATAAATGACAAATTTTGATCACTCTCGACTATAGTCAATTTAATATTCTCATATAAATTCTGTAGTTCTTACTGTAAGCTAAGACGGATATCCGTCGTCTCCTTTGATTGAAAAAGGAAAAAGCATTATAAGATCGTCTGCGCATACATTATTAAATTGCAATGTAACATTGTGTTCTATCTAGATTTTCTATTGTTTTGGGATTAAAATCAACAGGTGTCACATATATATTTAAAAAATTACCAGACTTGTAGGTAACCTATTCATTTTCGGTATTTATTATTATTTCTATTATTTAACATAATCGTGTCATATTATTGAACATACATGGAGAAAAAACATCAAACAGAATTAGTTTTTAGTACTAAGAAACTTTTCTTTTTAAATATTGGCAAGTAGGCGTTATGTAAATTAAATTAATGTCTTATGTAAGGGTTACATAATTGTTGGTTGTAAATAAATATCTTATTCTAAAAGAACACATTTCTATAGAGTTTGTAGAGCACAATGATAATTTTATTATTCTACAGAAAGAATTTAATTACTCCATACGCAGTATAATTTGCACTCGAGACAATGGTAGCGAATATATTAATAAGTTTTTAGAGCAAATTATACTGTTTGTTTTAATTACCATACATAACTATTTTATACATACCATTATGTTATATTATTAAAACTAAAAATACTCATCACAAGAGTTTCTTTTATAAAAATAAAATAAAAATATCTTGATCTGTGAGGTCTTAGCTAAATCGATCGCAATGTGACCAGACATTTCAAACCATTTGAGTATTTTTCTTTTTCTTTAATGATTTTTTTTTCTTATATGAAGTAGATCCGCGCTACTAATGGGCAAAATATTCAAAAATCTAATGACATTTTATTGCTATAGGTATGTTGCGTTTATATTATTTGACATTAAAAATCTGTGTTAACGTCCTATAGTTATATAATTTGATGCATACTTTTACAACTATTCAAAAAAATAGGTACTCTTAACGTGTGTCTGTTTTGGTCCTGTTAAATGGATATTAACGTCAAAAATTAAAATTATCCAAAGTTACATCAAACGTTAAAAACGTTCAAAGTTAATATCTATAAACCGATAATTGTCTCTTTACTACTTTTACTATATAAGGAAGTAAAAATAATTAAGCATTAAAACATAAGAGTGTAATCGTGCCATTTTCATCAAAGATTTTTTTATCTAAAAATCTACCCGTTTACATTATTATTGAAAGCACGTGAAGAGCAAGATATCGCTTACTATACAGCCATGTACCTCAGAAGACGTTTACCTCAAACACTTAACTACAATGGGTCTTAAGAACCCTCGGGACTTGTCGTATCTTGATACGAACAGTTTAATCCTTAAAGATCAATTAGTATTAAAGCGACTTATCTTAGAACATTGATTGTTTTAAAATATTGTAAAAATATTATCATAATAAAAAATAATATTTTATGAACTTCTTAAGGTGACGGACTGGTATATAAATATCTAATTACTTTAAACATTTTTTTAAATAACTACTTACAATATCTAACAAACAACAAACTCATGTTTTCTCTTATTTCAATATCTATACTAATATTATTATTGGCAATGTATCGGTCTGTCTGTTATCTTTCCACATCTAAACCAATCAGATATCAATAAAGTAGACATAGACTAGAAATACAAAATGCTTAATAAATCAATGTTTAAGAAAGATAGAAGAAGCAGAATGAAATACATTTAACCTAAAAACTTAATTTTATATGCGAGCTTAGTCGAAAGAAAAAGTCGTATGAACTAAATTTAACGTATGCAAGTGAGAGCCGCATACAATAAAAAGGTAGTCTTAAAACACAAGATAATATAGGAAACCTCCTGTCACAATATAACAAAGTAAATGGAGCGAAGAGTTTAATCTCGGCCGCTCCGGGATTAACTTCGTATTGCTTGAGATGGCTCATCGCCAAGGGCCATTGTTATTAATTGTTCAACTGTCACTGCGAATACTGTGTTCAGTTTTTCAACTATTATTTTACTAAATATTATTGCACTAAAATCTATAAACCGAACTATCTGAACCATAAGTATCCATAAAGTTTACCATATTGCTTTAATCGTCTATACATTTGTAGTTATTATTGGAATATAATAGTGTGACGGAAATGATGTACGGATGTAATGTAAAAAATAAATTATATAACAAAATATATAAATCCTGCCATCACAAACAAATCTATTTAATCGTAATACATGTCTAATAATCTGCTCTACTATTTACCAAATGCCAATATCCTTATCGATATCGATCCAATACATTTAAATAAAATACAACGGTTTTCGTAAAGAATTTTAACTAACTTATGTAAATAACTGCTTTAGCGAAGCTCCCTTCAGATCAAATTAGTAGCTTTGAAAAATCGTGAACATATATGTATGTATAGGTCGTCGATATGGAAGCTATTTTTTTTTGTCAGTTAAAAAACTGCCTTACAACCCGCAGCCTATCGTAACACATACAGTCGTGCTGTCTACATGCCGATTTCGACAAAAACTGCACAGTTATTTAAATACTACTAAAATAAATTTCCACCGTAAATGTCACCGTATCCAGTATTCTGGTCGACTGGCTATGTATATACCTACACATCGGCCTTATTTTTAGACCATTGAAAGTCTTAAAAGCGTTGCATCTATTAATATTATTCGTTATATTTATCACATTTATGTTTATACAATAAAATTCTCTAGAAGTTTTATTTCGATGTCATTAAGAAAGTATTTTAAAGCTACAACGACAACATTTAATTCTATTTTATTCACTTCCCCGACTCGGAGCGCCTTTTCATGTCTTTTCACGACACAAGTTTGAAGAAAACGACGATAAAGAAGTACTAAACAAAAGTTTTATCTGGCGGTTTTTTTCCTAAACGCGTCCCATTTTCAGCACATCTTGAGATGAAAATATCAAAGAAAAAGTAGGTTTTGGCGAAATAATTTAGATTTTTATTCAGTTGTAAAAGTACGAATGTGCTTTACCTTGGTATTTAATACCGTCATTTCAAAATGTTTTTTTTTATCTTTTATTGTTAAAATAAAAAAGGTTAAAATATAAAATGTAATTTCAGTTAAAATATATATGTATATAATTGGATTTGTTAATATGGATTTTGTTATGCCGACCGACTGCGTAAAACTTATGTTGGTTGGTTTTTTATACACACTTTATCTATACAATACAGTGAATTCTGTATGTGCGAAATAAACTCCGGAACCTCTGAACCTTTGTTAAAAATTATCGTACCATTTGAAATATACCTTACATTATTCCAAATGGTCTCAGGCCAAATTTTTTGTAAATATGCATATTACTTTTAAACAAAATCTACATTAATACAGGCGAAGCCGCGAGTATATAATATATAAGACACAAATTACATTTCGCATTTCATCATATTAAGATAAATCGATGTTCTGTAATTTAGTTCACCACTCTCACTTTATCGGTGAACACATAAAGTTATATACTTAATAATCTAATCACGGGTTCAGATAAACGTCTCGTGTTTGCAACTGCTGCAATTTGTACATGAAAGCTGTCGAGACGGCACGTTCCTTTTGAAGCTAGAAAGTATAACAAGTCCCTTGCGACTGCCGACGACAGCTATTTACTTGAGGAATATTATATAATTTTTTTCCTTGTACGCTTCTAGTACATAAGTAAATTATTTACCACAAAAGTGGGATTATATAGTGAAGGTTTGCATTTATTGATCGGCTGTCGATATTAAGATTTATACCCCATTTTAAATAATTACTCACGATACTTCTATTTTATTATAATTCGATCCATTTGAGTACGAATAGAGCTTATTGATTCGGTCCAAAAAAGGGGGAGGTTCTCAATTCGTCGGGGACTTTTTATGTATTCTTTTCGATCACTCAAAAATGTCTTGACCGATTTTATAAATTCTCATTAGTCCCATAAAATTTTCATAAAGATCACTTCATATATTAAATGTGCAGATATTACTTTGTATGAAGATATCTACTGCGGTCTTTACTGCGTTCTTAATAAAGATTTTAATGATACGTAAAAATATATAGAACCATGGTCTAGCACAAAGCGCGTCCGTTCAGCTTAATGAGGAAGTGCTCTAGAAAAACTACACTACAATTATTGTTACGTCACGTCACCGTTTTGTGTGGAATACAATTTGAACTGGTTGCATAGCCGCCGAGCATTCTGCACTACGCATTTTGCAATGTTGGGTAACAATTCTCATTATGAATACATTTACATACAACGGTAAGGTATTAAGTACGCAATTTAAATATTATGAAAAGTTATTCGTAATATTTTTTTAAATATTATCTAGTATGCTAGGTCTTTAATTAAATGAATTAAATATTTCGTATAATTAAATTATTTTTATTAATTATTTAACAATATAATTTATAATTATAATTTTGGTTAAAATGTAATGAAACAATTTTTATGCAAATTAAGACGAAAGAAAATCTTAATAAGAAAATTTAACCTTAACAACACATACACAAAATATCGGCATGTAATCTCGTGGATATGGTACGCTTTCTCCTATGTCTAATATTTCCCCAATGACTATTGGTATTTTCATATGCTAAAATAATATGTTACATAGTTTTGTATAGAAGTGTCCAAGCTGTTGACGGTGCATCGTATGACCTTTTTACCCGATTATAACGAAGCCCAAATGGACGATTATAACTTTGACTTGTATGTATGTATATCTACTCAACGGCTTAACAGATTTTGATAAATGATACATTATTAGATTTGTTTTGATGGCGCAAGTTTCAATGGGTTGATAAATTTAAAAAAATCAAAGTGATGGATTTTATACACTTTAATGTGTCGAAAATTTTAATTTTTTTAAATTATTTAAGTCTTGTTTATTTTTACTATGTATCATGGCACTTAAGATTTCGAGCAGCCTTTGATCATACAATTCTTATTTATGGTAGAATAATTATTAAATAACGTGCTAAAGTAGAACAAGATGTATTTTTGTAATCCTACTGTAGGCTGTCGAAACTCGTGTTACAGAGTTTTATCGTATAATCGGATGATCGTTAATTTCTGTCACGTACTTTGGTGTACAAAATGAGTACACAATAACTATGTACATATGTACATAACTGTCAACTTTGTAGGCCACTTTGTTTATAAGTATTAAAGTTGAAAACAGTTTATAAAAGAGAATATTTCAAATATAAAAATCAATTATGTAATTTAAAATTACTTATATGTTTGGATCTAACTTAGTGTCTAATAATTAAAAAAATTAGACTTTAAAATGTTAGCAATAATAAATAGAAAGAATACTAAAATGTCTATGAATCTGTCTAATAATAATAAAAACAATGAATTGAAGTAAATATATAAGAAACTAGTTGTCTCTTGCGGTTTCACTCGCGTTTATGGTTTTGCTTCGGTCCTATGTGTCGTAGCGTGTTGTAATATAGCCTATAGCCTTTCTTTATAAATAAACTATCCAACACAAAAGCAATTTTTCAACTCGAACCAGTAGTTTCTGAGAATAGCGCGTTCAAACAAACAAACAAACTCTTCAGCTTTATAACATTAGTATAGATAAATCATATAATGTAAGAAAAATTACATATCATTTATAAAGGAACAGTTCGGTGACATCGAAAGCAGAGCTCTCAGTATATCCCTATAATAAGCTTCATTGATCTTTGACCCTTGCAATTGGATTTAACAAGTCGTTGCTGATTGCAAAAACGATGGAACAGGGTAGGATCTTATAAAATCGGTCAAATGCGACTTTGACTCTTACCAAAAGTGTTCTGTATCATCGTATATAATGTACTTTTAAATACTTTTAGAAAAGACATAGGTTGGACGCTAAAATTATATGTACTAAATTTGTAGTTTGATGCGCTTTTTTTAATAGGGCGATAGAATACATATTGCAAAAACTATAACTCTTCACATTTTATGGTTCTTGAGATGCATTCTGCTACAATATAAATTGAAAATGTAAACAAAACCCAGACAGTCGATTTTAGACGATTTCAACTATCCCCAACATGATACTTTTGCTGTAAATTGATGAGGATTGTGTATGCTGCTGATTTTAGATGATCACCATCAGGCGTAAGTTACGCAGCCATATCATTTTAACATTATTCATACTATAGTAAATTTTGAATTGATAAGACTAGTAAGTCAGACGATGATAGAGCTATGATGCCACAGACAGACATATAGATAAATAAGTTATACTCGTCAAACTTATAACACTGCTCTTGAAATAAAACTATTTTAAACGGATTTAAATCGCGTATATTAATTATTTTTATCATCCCGACGTTTCGAGCACTTTGCAGCGTTCATAGTCACGGGTAGAAACACTGCTCTTTTTTGTCAGGGGTTAAAATGATGGACAGCGGAGACTTAGTAATAGGCTTCCTTTGAAACCTTTTGTGTACGGCTCCCTAAAAATTCCTAAAAAACGTTAGGTTTATGTTATCGTTGCTTTTACGTATTTTTTATAATAGTCTTCTTTAGTATTATCAGTCTAATAAGAAAATATCCTTCTGCATTAGATAAATATGATGCTACAACTCGAATTTTATTTACCTCAGGTGGAACTGTGAGGCATATCTAGTTATTTATGAGTTTGTGTAACAATAGACACTTATGAAAATATTTAGAAATATCCAAGAGATTAGGGACAAGTTTAATGATGATAACTCAGCGATCGTATTATAGATGTGTAAAGCTGATTCAAATATAAATACAGTTTTAAATTACTGAAACATTGCATAAAACTTGCATGCAAATTGTAATATTTATTTTACCATTTGACAGTATGATATATATAGAGTATATGATATATATGATTATTTTATTTATTTTATTTTATTTTAATGCTTTATTGTACAATACAAAAGTATTAACAAAAGGCGGGCTTAATGCTACTGCATTCTCTACCAGCCAACCTTAGGATGTACAAGAAAGAAAGATGTAGGTGTACAAAAAAACATAAGATAGTGTTAAATAATGAAACGATAATATAATACAATATAATATAATATAATATAATATAATATAATATAATATAATATAATATAATATAATATAATATAATATAATATAATATAATATAATATAATATAATATAATATAATATAATATAATATAATACAATACAATATAATATGAGTACATATAATGAAGATTCCAAATCAACCATTATTGCTTTGATTTAGGTAGTATTTTTTTAGAGCAATTTTAAAAGTGTTTCGCGAAGGAGATTTCCTAATTTTTTCCGGTAAGCTGTTCCATAAACGGATAGCAGTCACAGTGAACGACTTCGACATAAAGCCTGAATGGTGCGGTGGAAATGACAACAACAGGTTTTCCGTGGAGCGAAGCGATCTGTCATGAGCGTCAGCCCTTAGCACGAATTTGGATACCAAATACTCGGGATAATTTGGGTCATTCAGAATTGAGTATAGCGTGCAAAGAATTCTGCATGACCTACGATCACGTATCGAGAGCCAATTTAATTGCGAGCGATAAGAAGAAACGTGATCATACTTCCGCAAATTAAATACAAATCGAATGGCAGTGTTAAGGAGTCGCTCGAGTTTATTTACTAGATCTTCATTTGCGTCCAGATAACATATGTCACCATAGTCAATTATTGGTAGTAATAATGTATTGACAAGTTGTATTTTCGTTTTAGTCGGTAACATATGTTTTAAACGCATCATATTATGCATTGTACAGTAAAACTTTCGCAACACCTCCCCCACCTGGTCAGACCAGCTTAAGTGTTTATCCAACGTTACTCCAAGATTTTATTTTATTTTATTATTTTTTACAACGTTTTACAATTCTTTAGTCTATATAGATAAAAGGCAGCCATTCCTGACTGACTGGTCTATGCATACAGCTCAAAACACTGTACGGCTATAAAAGGATTTTCCAAAATTCACTGTCAAAAGGGATGAGAAGGCGGTTTGTATGCCAGAATATATTTTAATAAAAAAAGACTTTGTTATTCTCAAAAGAATCAAGACTCTATAGTAGATATGATAATTAAAATGCAATAATTAATGATATTACTTAAATTAATTTTTTAATTTACACTCCCAAAAAGACATAAAACAAAATATAATTAGTTATTAATATTCACACTCACTTCTCATAATGCTCGGAACTAATTAACAAAATTACCCT
Source organism: Hypolimnas misippus (assembly GCA_037950945.1). Taxonomy (NCBI): domain Eukaryota; kingdom Metazoa; phylum Arthropoda; class Insecta; order Lepidoptera; family Nymphalidae; genus Hypolimnas; species Hypolimnas misippus. Next base: position 9,642,326 of record JBBEEQ010000024.1, read on the forward strand.
ACAAAGTGCCCCGACAATATGTCGTGTATCCGTTAATAGAGCTTGCGGTTGGGGCGTTAAATTAAATGACTCGCCGTGCGAGGGAGGCGACATTCGGTACGTTTTAAAATTCCTTTTAGTCGAGTAAAAATTCTCATGACAGAACTGTCTTCGCTTTTAATGCAATTCAATTATAAGTATTCTTGCGAATTTTATATTTTAAGTAAATGCTAACATTACATAAATATATCGTAACAAATTTAATTACCCCGTAAGCATGTATGAAATGAATGAAAGTATTATCCATCGTCTTGTAAAGTTCACTTTTTTTTAATCAAACGTTTTCAAAATAAAACACACAAAAACGATCTCAAATTCAAATTTTGTACATAAAAAAGACAAATTTGTTGGAATATTTTTCAGAATAGGTTATATTTTTCATATTTATATAAATTAGTTATTAAATAAATAAATAAATAAACGCATCACACTCAACGGCCCCCATTAAGACCACGTGGTCTTGTGTCGGGGGTCTGGAAACACACACAACACTAACACAAACACCCAGACCACGACAAACATCTGTATGGCCAATACAGACGTTTGCCGTGAGCGGGGATCGAACCCGCGACCGTTAGTGCTTCAGTCAGTTGCAGTGACCACTGCGCCAACGTGCCTGTCAAATAGATCTATCGTCTATGGTTTTAATATCTATAGAAGATAATTTGCGAATTCGCTGTACGCGTAGAAGCGTTAAATTAAATGGGTCGTCACAAGTCAGATGATTTAATATTCCGCGCGTCAGTGATTTCGATGAACCATATAAATGTATGTCAAATCTGCCTGGAATCTTTATTAAATAGGTAATAATAATAATAAAAGGGTTATACACAAAAATAATAGATTTTTAAACCGATATCAAAAAGAACGTTCACAACTCGTAGTGTTTTTTTAAATGTTTATTACGTTAGAACTCCGTCATTTCTTGACCGATTTTGAATTATTTTTCTATTTTAAAGGGTATACTTTCATATTGGTCGCATAGTTTATTTTAATCGATTCAATAATATGGTTTTAAAATCAAAATAACTGGACTTAGTGTGTCATCGTAGCAAACATAATTGCATATTTCGCTTTTGAAGTCGGTTGATGTTTTTTTTAAGTCTAAGTTAAATATTTAAAATATTAAAGTTTATATAAGGTAAAGGGTGATTAATGCAACTGTTTATCTTGTTGATTTTCATTTTATTTTCAAACGTTTTTTTACATCAATTGTTTGAAACGTAAGAAGTTTTCGAAATAATATTTGTCCGGTAGGTTGACTTTGACTAGGGGTTCCTGTATCTATTGAATTAATAAAATGCGGGTTCAACAAAGCCTCTCTGATGGGCGTTGCCCGGAAGTAGTTAATTTAATAATAGAATCCTGTACGAGTTTTAAGGAATTTCTAACATGTAATATTATTAATCCTGCGAATTGATCCATAAATATGGTTTCTTCAGTTTTTAATTTCCACTCCAATAGAGATTGAAGTATAAAAATAATCCATTCTTAGGGGATAGCTACGGTATCATAATATCCTTATGTGTGAAAAACAACCCGATCCGGTTAGTAATTTAAGCTGTGCATCAGTAAATAAGTCAGCCAGTACGCTACATTTTCCATTTATTATTAGTATAAGATTTACAAAATTAAATTGTGAAAAAGTTAAAATATGATCTTATTTATAAACAAATCCTTAAAGTTTTATTACCAATTTCAAGTAATATTTATTAATAATCGTCACAACAATAGCCGTGGGAGCCGTTTCGACGATTAGGTATCAATTGTGCAAAGGCCATGAGGTCAATGTAAGGATGGGTGAATTAACAGATTCATGGTCGCATTCTTTTGTGTTACGATCAAAACACATGTAGTACATACATAACTGACCATGTTTTGGGTATTTTAATTTCAAATTATTTTTTATGTATTGCATATGAGGCTTGATGTTTTGTATTTTTATTTAGGTTTACGACCTAACGCGTAGCCACTACATGTGGAAATCGGTCCTTTCTTAGGTAAAGCGCTCTTAACATAAGTAGGTAACTATGTACATAGGTAATGGATGAATATGTATATCGAGATTTCTTTCTTAATAAAAAAATATTTAGTAATAATTATGTATAATTAATAAGAAGAAAAATTTTTTTCTCTACGTAAAAAAACTAAAGTTTGATTACGAACTAAAAATAAGTCCACAAGTTTTATAGCTGCAAGTTGGATTTAATTAACTATTTATCAGTTGACAGACCCAATTTATTTCCGATCCCAATTAATTCCGAGTTTGTAGTGTAGCGGGAAATCATTTAAACGTGAGAAATTAATTGCCGATTTGAGGTGATCGTTATTTTAGTCAATAAAATATAAGCTACCAAGTCGTGTCCGTTATACCTTTTGAGGTGAATAGGTTTGAATAAAAATCATTTTAATTAATTTTTACTGTTCAAAAATAACATCCGGTCACCATTGGTTTAAGTGACCTTGCATGTTTCTAAGGTTTTTAAAAATAGATTAGTGTTTTGTACATAATACCAAGCAAGTACATGTATTGTTAAATCATTAATACATAAAGAACAATAAACAAAAGATCTCATTATTAGATATAGAAATATGTTACTTCAAATGATTTGTGATGTATTTTTGAAAACGCATCTTGAGATTATTTACCAACCACCATAAAACAACCCTATGGAAATGTCAGCGTTAACGTCGTTAAAAATTAGTCTTGCAAAGGGAAAAAAATCTTCAACTGGCATAATAAATCGCAAAAAATTTAAACAAAAGTGTTTAAACATGTTACGCTAAGCCAGAAACGTTGACATTTAAACTTGGAAATCAATGGTACGACACGACAAGCATATTGAAATCCCATGACCGCGTTAGTCCAGCGACTAGTGCCAAGTCAGATGTGCCGAATAAGTGGTAAAAGTGGACCAACGTACGTACTTTGCCGAGAACATTTACATTACATTACGGACTTTACGCATGTTACTATAAAGACTAGAAGGTACACACTGCGTGAGACCTACTGCGTCGTAACGGTACAAAACATTGTTTATCAATGGGCTTCAAGCAGCTTGCGGTTTTTTGTCATATCTAGTTTTGCTCGCGGCTTCGCGTTAATGTAGATTTGGTTTTGAAATAATACTCATATATACATAAAATCTAGCCTTATGACCATGTACATGAAAGAATATTGTACCTTTCAAATGTTACTAAAATTTTTAGAATAGTTTTATTGGTTTCGAAGTATACTCGCACCTACGAAAGTCTCTCTTTATTATATAGATTATTATTTACATCTTCGTTCGAAGTATGAACTGACGCAAATGCGAAAATTTTCGGTATTTATTATTATATAAAGTGTTAATGAAAATATTCACTTTTTTTCGTCCCTGTTTCCATTTTGACTAATTTTACTTTATGTCGTAAATTGTAATTGCGAAATGTTCACTTTTCAAAGTAATCCTGATATCGATGAAAATAGAAACGACAGAATAATTAAAAGATAATTAACATGAATTAGTAAATCTCCTGAAATTAAATTGATTATTCAAGCTCAATTGAATCAAATTTCGCAATGGCAAAATTATTTAGTAGCGTTTCTAACTCATTGAATTTGCATAATTTACTGTATTTATTGAAACTATAATGAGAAGTAGAACTATGCGTTTATATAACTTTATATATAATTCAATTATATTATTTTTGTAAACTATTTACACATCGAGTTATCTAAATCAGACTGCCAATGAGTCTAAAAGTACTTAAAAGTACTTAGTAAAATATCATAAAAAAGCAATCGAATTGGACCTAAGACAACACTTGAATCAATTCTTAGCTAGAATTGGGTACGACACTATTGTCGTTTCCAATTGAACTATTTCAATTCAGGTCAAACTAGCAACTTTTGCGTTGCTAGCCAACCCTTCTATTTTATTAATGGTTTTAAAGTCTGCTACGACGGAATGAAGACTTCGTTTCTTGTTAACAATAAAAAGGCCTAATCTTCCAAACTAAATTGTTATTTTATTAACAGTATTTTTCAAATAAATTTTCCTATATAATAGAATCAGAAACAAATAAAACAAACGATGCTTATCGCCATTTATTTAAATATAGATATTTAAAATTATCAAGTGGGTCAACTCTCTTAGCTCTTTAACTAATTTAATATTCGTGTCAAATATCATAAAACCACAATCATAATTAAATTATTCAAGTACACAATTGTCAACGAAGACATTGGTATATTTAAATACTGATAAGTCATTGCAGGTTACAAGCCATTCATTCCAAGAGATACAAAACAATTTGGCAAGTAAATGACTTCTTACAAATAACGGTTTCATAAAAAACGACATAAATATTTATGTACTATTCGTTTCGCGTATTTACGGTTCTAATTTTTTTATGCCGACTAAAGCAAAACGTTTCAGAGCCTTCCCTTTACATAATAAACATTTATCAAAACATTCCAAACATGTTTCCTTGAGGAGGAAAAGGGATCAGCGAACAAAGAATTCCGTATGTTGAAAACAAAATATTTTATTTCAAAAAGGATCGAAGGAAAAGGAAAATATATAATAAAATTCGAAATATTTATGTACATAACTGAATGTAACATATTAATGGCCATGTTACTACTATTTTTTAATGACGAGGTATCTATAGTAGATTTATGAATGTGGAAACTATACTAAAACATTGTCTGTATTTTTCTTAAAACGTGTTTAAATATTGGTACTAATTCATCAATCTGCATCAACGCCAGTAATAATATAGATTACTAAATCATAAAATTGTTTATCTTTTTACTATAATTCTTAATAATATTAGTTCCTGAAGATTTAAACTCTACCACAACTTAACCTGTCGCTATGGGTGCCAATCAATTTAAGTGCATCTTGTCGCCTGATTTAGATGTAAATACGTTATCAAAATGTGATAAATATTTGTAGATCTGTTGCAGATGATATTGTTCAAGGTTTTTTGTTTGAGTTATATCATATAAACAAATATAAATAAGTTAATAAGCTGAACAGAATTTAAAGTCTTAAATAAACTTATTTAAGGAAGAGATAAAAATCACTACTGGAAGAAACTTAAAAAGGTTGTTGTAGTGACCATAGACACATTTTTTTTTTTATTTTATCTGGACTATGTCACCCAGGATTACATTATTATAGCGGTATCGTGTAAAAGATTAATGTCTGCTAGGTATATAAATAGCATGAAGTTGTTCGGACTTATTAAATAAAAAAGGCAATAAAAATTCTCTTAACCGCAAAAAGAAAAGTTTTCGCTACCTCTTCAATCTCGGTGAAGTTTAGTTCGGAATCTTCCAAAACAATGTAACGGCTCCTTCTGATTAACGACTTGTCGAAAATTCGTACTATCTACGAACAAAATTGCTCCGGCTGCTTTCGGGTTATTAGCCATTCAAACGATTTTGTTTCTTACTGTAACGGTTATAAGGATTAGTTTCACAGTAACTTATTTTTCCTAGCATACATTACATAGAATAATTTGTCTTACAAACGAAGGCAATGTGTTCTGACACGCATTCTTCAATTATATTGTCTAGTACGTGTTGTGGGTTACTTTTGTAAAAAATATCTTAAACTTTGGATATAAAAGTGCTAAATATTTTTATTTTAGAAATTAAAAATAATAATATGAACGTCATATTTAGCGCAGTACTCATTAAATTTCTTTATTTATATATTGAAGTACAGTCCCAAATCTTTAAAGAAATAAAATTTTAAATTAACACCATCAAAGTGCATCATTTTCGAACGATGAAAAGTATTTTGACTACCTTATTATAATACATATGATTTAATTACGTTGAAAATTATAAACTGAAGAAGTAACATTAGATAATTATATAAATTATAATTTACGTAATTACATTCATTTGTAAATCGTAAATAATGTCATTATTAGCAGATTTATATAAGTTACCTAACAGTAGTCATTTTTGTATATTTTTTGCACTTAATCGATTAACATTTACATACATCGCAATTTAATCTGACATTCCGTCTTGTGCTCGTCACACTAAACTTAATTATAATTAAAAGTTACAAATTATTTACATAATTATATTAAAGATAATTGCATCATATTGCAGTTACGTTATTGCAATAGGAATCTAGGTTTAGGCTTATTTCTCTATTTAGTATTTTAGCAGACTCACCTGTAATCAATCAAAAACGTCAAGTATAGTGATTTTTTACCGATAAGATAATGCAAGGTCGGTATTATGTACACGGTCTCCATCAAAAGCACTGATAAAGACTATTTGAGATGACAACGATAATTTATAGCGACCTTCACTTTTAAGGTAGTTGTTTGTACAAGACTAAGGACTTTTGGTTTATTTATTTAATGTTTTATCTACAATTTACATTAGCGTGTAATTTAATTTGGGATGTTGAAAAGGTTTAATTTATCTATTCTATGTAGAACAATACTAAAACAGGTTCATTTTATACGTGTATGTTTGAAAATATACTAAGATAAAAATTATAAAACAAATGTTTGAGAAAAAAATATTTTATTTATATATAGCTATGACTATTAATGCAGCTTAGTGGAAATATTGTAATAAGACTTGGATGAGTACTAGCTTATGCTCTCGATCAAAATGTACAATACTTTTTATCCCGGTAAATAAATAGAGAAAAAACTCCGTCCCCACGGAGTCGCTTCATGAATAATTTGTGTATTTTCTCTCTAGTAACAGTGAAGTACATCATCTTTATATAAAATATGTACATTATTTATTAACAACGTCGTTTTTGTTTGAACTTGTACAACAGTACAAATTCTATTTGTTCTACGCGGACTCATAACGCTGTTACTCATTTGTAGCAAACATGGTAACAAGGTGATTACAAGCTAGTGAAAGATGAACACAAAAGAAAATAATTCCCACTACAATCTTGTAGATTTTATAATTAAATATACAGCTGTATAATTAAACGACGTTTCATACACAAATATGTACATAATTACGCGTAATTAGATTTTTGTAATTGTTAGGTACTTTTAAAATTTTCTTTAATGTAGTTTTTATTTGTAAGGGGCAAAAAAATATTTTGCAACCAAGTCACTTTAAATTATACCCGAGCGAAGCCGGATAAGGTCGCTTGTAAAAAATTAAATTTATTGGCTTCCTCATTCTGTCATTGAAAACGCCATCTATAAGAAATGTATTGCAGACTTTCTCATCATTTCATATAAACACTATGCTTTAATTTTTCAACAAAGAAATTAAATTTTTCAATAAATGTAACTATTATAGCTAAGTTTCACTTTTAGAAAACGTCATCGTCGCCATCCGTGTTTTCAGATAATGAAAAACTGCTACTAGTTTTATTCTTTAAATACTACTAAATCTAATAAAATCTCTAATTTGATTTCCAAAAAACTCGATTTACCAAAAAATCCAGGTACGATTATTTATATGACAGCTCCGCTGAGTTTCTGAAATTAAACTTTTTCCGAAATCGTGGTAGATTCATTTGCTTGGCGTTCAAAGAGAGAATGTAAATTCCTAACTTAGAATAAAAATATTTTGATTTTGATTTTGGCAGATGAACAGAAACTAGATGAAAATTATTAATTAGTATGAATCCTAATCGTAATTCTAATTTTAATGTAAATCTACTCTACTTAAGTATAGTGGCATTACGTTCGTCAATCTCAGTTTAATCGAAATCCATTTTAAGGTCACATTTTAGGTACGACTTCAATTGGGGCCAATTTCAATGATAGTATGTAATTTACTAGTGATAGAACTCCGGACCGCTCCTGGTTGATAGCAATGGAATAAATTTCAGTGTCTCGATGTAAACGGTGATTATGTTAGAGCAATTACAGACGGAAACGATAAGACTCTTCGATTATAGAATCTATAGAGTTGACAGCACATTGTGAGAAATACATCAAACAATGTCAATTTCTTTGAATATTTTCAAAAAATCAAAATATACTTTATTCAAGTAGGCTTTTAAAAAGCACTTTTGAATCGTCAAAACAAACAAAAAGTACCTAAATTAAGAAAAGCTACCATCGGTACCGGTAGGTACTCTTTTAAAATTGTGTTAATAAGTACATATATTTAAAAATTACAAATGTGTATATTAAAGATCCTTTATGAAATCCAGCTATAATAAATCCATGTATTTTTATCATCTATATATAATATATATAGATGATAAAAATATATATAATCTTGTATAGAATATGCGTTACCTATTAAAGACTTTTTAATATATTTAGGTATTCAATAAAAGATAATACTAACTGACACACACGCAAGCCGGTGGGTGCTGAAGCGTAAAATTTTGCACCGAAGTTATTTACATAAACGTAGGTAAACTTTAAGTAGAGAATGAAAGTTTATATGGAAGTTCGTTATTTTATAGTTAAAAGTTTAAAAGCTTGATGCACACAAATCAGTAACTGGACTAGAGTAATAAGCAGATCTATAACCGGGAAAAATGCTGGTTGAGATGCAGACTGATGAAAACAAATGTTAGACGTCGTTTTATATAAATCAGTATAAATAAATAGAAGAGAACTGATTATTTATAATGGCAACAAGCATAAGTACGCATCTGATATGAGCGAGAGGTACAATTAGGTACAACAACAATTACTATAATTTATTCATAAATAACCCACTTTAAACATTCATACAGCTAGAAATTCTTCGCATAACTTGCTAGGTCCTTTTGCGTCATGCCCATTGAAATTAATTAATAAATTACTCAATACACACGTTACATCCTACGTGGATTTCAGACAGAAGTAAGTAGGAGTATTGTCGCATTAAGTGTGTCAATAGAACAGGAGTGCGATCCAACCTTTACGCTCGGCGAATAGCTTAAAATGGTTTATTCATATCCATGTTTCACACCTGTACGAGCGCGTGAAGGTATCTCTTATTTACGGGACTTGGAAATTGGAATAATGTATTGAATTCGAAAGTATTTATTTTATGGTATGTTATAACAAATTGAACCATACTAGGACAATATTATTCGACCTGTAACATATCATTTTTTGATATATATTTGACAATAAGATATTTATTCAATATTTATGTACCAAAAAAAATCATTACATGAAAGCCCAACAAAGAAACATGTTAACACAAAGGAGGGCTCATCTCTATAAGAGATCTCTTCCAGCTACCCTAGATTGTGAGTAACATTAGGTGTGTGAATTCAAACATGTAGGTACAGCTTTAATAGTAACTTTATAATTACACAATACTAATACAATAACTAGATATAACAATATATATCAAATGATATATTGTACGTAAAAAATATTTACACATGATTGAGAGATAATATTTTACAAACGGACAAAGGAGGGTTAGTAATAGAGTCCCGTTGATACTTTTCGAGCATGGAACCTAAAAAAGAGTTTGCTCAATAGATGCCATAGCTTCGTGCACGATAATAAAAATTGAATTGTGTCATCATACAAATAAGGATTTGATTGATAACTATTCAACGCCATATATCAAATATTTTCACGTACATATATTATATAGGTACACTACGTGATAATAATTTACGAGGGAAATCTCAAACATCCCCTAGGCTTTCATCTCACAAATCAAATATCAATCGTTGCAAATGGGTTATCTATTGCTACATCAATCAAATTATTGCTAAATCTTCATATTACATCACATTCGTTTTTATGCCGTTCCTTTGTCTATGAGTTCAAAAACTTGTAACGAGAGTTTCGAGTTTCAATGTACTTGACCGACAAGTGAAGTCACTTTCTATACAAACACGAACATTTGGTGAACTTGTCGATCAACTTCTCGCAATAATGTGGTATCAATTAAAATGGCTTAGTTGGAAGCGGTTGAGAAACGACTTTTATGAATACTAAGAAGCCTTCTAAGGGAACTAACGGGAATTGAGCTTAGGCAATAAATAAGCAAGAGTGTTGTAACGAGTAATGCATAAATGTCTTAAAATAGTTTACACTGTTAAATATGCAATGTGAACGTACTATCTAAATCCATCCGTATCTTAGTCAATAAACAATTCAAAATTGACATTTGACAAGACTTTTTACAGCATCCGAACTATATACTGGTAACACTTTAACTAGTAATAAATAAATACGTATTTATTATGTATATATAAGAAACGTTTTATAGACGTCACGCACGTGCTGTAGAGACATTTAAATGTGTAATGACGTCTATAATATTTTAATTTTACAATGAAATCAAAATATTTTGGAAAGTTTTTCTGTTTTCATTCACTCTAAACGAACTTTTCTTATATTATTAATAATAATATTTAATGTATAATTGCAGACAAGGAGCATGAAACGCGATGAAGTAGGTACGTCAATTTTTAATGGCAAACAATTTATGTATTTTTATCTGTTAAAAAAATAACCTAACACTTTATATAAAGACGTAATCTATACTAATAATAAAATTCTAGAGGGTAGCTGTCTGTACATGGTCTGTACATGAAAAAAAATATTATAGGGGGCCTATACCAACGCAATAGAACCCAAAACAATGATTTTTAGAATTCCTATCTGTTTGTCTGTTTGTCTGTTTATCTGTGCGTTTGTGCACACTAATCTCAGAAACGGCTAATCCGATTTAGATGCGGTTTTCACTGATATATTGTAGTAAGCTTCACTTAACATTTAGGGTTTGTTTTATGTCAATCGGTCTATAAATAAAAAAGTTATGTCAATTTAAGGAATCACGTTGAACATTTTTTTTGTGTTTATAACTAAATACATGAAAGTATATACAGTACTTACATAAAAAAATACATTTTTAAAAATTTTGTCTGTCAGTCTGTCTGTCTATCTGTTTGTTCCGACTAATCTCTGAAACGACTTAACCGGTTCTGATGGTACTTTTTGCAGTTAGAAAATGTTATAAGGAGTGACTTGGGGCTACTTCTATTTTAGATATTTTTAAATCTATATATATGAAAAAAATCTAACGGATCGCTGTCTGTACATGTAAGATATATGAAAAAAAAATATTGGAGGCCTTTACCTACGCAATAGAACCCAAAACAAAATTTGTTAGAATTTTTGTCTGTTTGTCTGTTTATCTGTGCGTTTGTGCCCGCTAAAAACGATATGTCAAATTATGGGGTCACGTCGAACATTATTTTGTGATTTTCACTAAATGCATGAAAGTACTTACATCAAGTACTGTCAGTCTGTATCTTACGACTAATCTCTGAAACAGCTGAATCAAATTTGATGGGACTTTCACTCGCAGTTAGAGGATGTCCATTAATCACGTGAGGCCCAGAGAAGGGAGTGGGAATGGAAGAAAACAATCACAAAATATCACAAAGTCTAAAAAGTTCTTAAAAACATTACAGCAGCCCCTATAGCTAATATTATAAGGATTAAATTAGGCTACTTATATTAAAAAAATATATTTATTTTAATCAATAAGTAAAAAAGAGAATTACACGATAACAAAATATTGTAGAAACCAATAAAATAGTGAACATTTTCCGATTTAAGAAGGGAAGGTATACATCTATACAAATAAATAAAATTGATGTGTCTGTTTGTAATTTTAAATAAATGCATATGAAAGTATACACGGTACTTACAAAAAAATTACCAATCTTAAAATTTTTGTCTGTCTATCTGTCACTCAGTTTGTTTCGGCTAATATCTGAAACAGCTGGAACGATTTTGATGAAATTTTCACTAGCAGAAAGCCAATTTTATAAGGAACAAAATTGAAACCAATGAAATAGTGAATAATATCTGATTCAAATAGGGAAGATATATATTATATTAATATAATCATTTTAAAAAATAATATATTTACGTAGTAATTTTTTTACTGGATATGATAGAACAAAACCGAAACTATAAGCAAAAGCGAAAAACAATTTAAGTCACAGAGCCGATTTTGATTAAAACTAAAACTGCATCATTAGTTTTTTGAAAAATAAGTTTTCCTAGCCAGAAACGAACACGTTGATTCTGCGAAAAAATAACATTCTGTAGTATTGCACCATCTGATACCTTCATACATTATAAAGATCAACTTTAGTGAGGTAATACTATACAGTAAACTGCAACAAAAAGAAAAGGCTATTTTTTTTTTCAAAATTCTATCAAATTCTTACATTAATTAAATCTTTAGTAACGGGATGTTGTAACGCTAATAGCGTGAGTACAATAGCCGAGTCCAGTGAAATGTAGATTTTCAACAAATTGATTTATCTTTTTAAGAATTATCTAAACCTACCTAGGTAATTGAGTAGATGACGGGGACCAAAACAAACGTGACATTCTATCAACTTTGTATAACTCACATAGAAAAAAAAAGACAAACATAAAAGAAGTTACTGTGAGTAATTCATTTTATATATTTTTGATTGTATTGTTCACACTCTTCCTCACTTTAGTAGGTGACTAGCATTTTGATGCAATTTATAAACAAATCGTTCGAAGTAACGCACATTTTTTTCTAAACTTACCGGTACCCATGATTTAGCCCACATATTTGATTATGTCTATGTAGAATCGAATACTTAACCTTATTAATGTATAGATTTAATGTTATTTTGTAAAAAAAACCTTTTCCTTTAATTTGCCGCTTACTATTACTTTCCAAAAGTTGATCTTTACAAGTGAAACAGTTAGGTGGTGCAATAATACAGAATGTATTTTTTTTAATTAGTGGGTTCTATTTCTGGCCAGGAAAATCATGAAATAAATAAAATTATGATGCAGTTTTAGATTTTTCAAAATCGGACACGAGACTCCATTAAGTATCTTTCGCGATTCCTTATAGTTCCGGATTTGGCCTATTAAGTCCAGTAGAAAAATTCACCCAATATATAATACAAGGAGAACCTAGGTGGGAACTTACTGTTTTGCAGTCGAAATTTTAAAGACTACCACAAAACAACTTTTCTTCAACATTTATAGTGAAAACCGTGGAGGAATACCATATCTGAGTTAGTGTCTGCTTATAAATACAACCAGAAAGTTCCCAGATTCAAAATAAAAAGCTCCTTTCTGGAGCAGCACCGCAGACTATTATAACCTTGCTTTGCAGGAGACATGCCAAGCATTCTGTAATCCACGCGAACGAAGTCGCGGGCACAGCTAGTTGTTAATAACATCGCAGAAATAATATTGAATTGCATATTAAGTATTCATGGAATGTAACGTTTTACAAAAATTGCAAAATATTTTTCTTTTGTAAGCGCAACTTTACAAAGAGGCGAGACTTTTTCATAATTTCAAGAATTCATAGCCGTGATATTCAAGAACTGCTCTGCAATTTACATAAAATAGAAAAGATTTTCTTGAAAAACGTTAATTATAATTTTAATGCCAATAAAAGGATTGTTGCACAATAGGTACTGTAACTCAGTATTTGTGTCTAATAATTGTAAAGTTAATTTAGTTTTTTTTCACAAACGATCTTCATCGATTAATTGAATCGTTCGGAGTACATATACTTATCTTGGAATTTCATAAGATATCTTGTTCTAAGTATTATTCGATCTGTAAAAGACGTTTACTATTATTACCGCATCTTTATAAATATATCTATAACTAGAATAGTAAGTCGCTTTATTTGTGCATTATTTTGTATGTAACATTCTTTTTGACGTACTTATATATTCAATGTTAATATTAACACATGATATCATGTATAAACTTAATTAGGAACATTTTTATCATATTGTCCAATTATGGAGCGTACAGACAAAGTTGTGGGGAGAAATAATTCAATAAAAGATTTAGTCAATTAAGTTAAACATTCTTAATAGTGTTACATGCATTAAATGTTCTTCTAATCTCCCCCTAGACGCTTAAGGACTCAACTTGTTCTGTAATTGCTAACGCTGCAACTTAATGTACTTGTTGGGGAATAATTACAAGGGTCATAAGATGACTAAGTATGTGCGAGGGAGGAATTAAACGGTTCTAAACTTAAGCGGACTAGCGACAGACGCGTCATACGTGTTCAAGAGCACATACTGCGATTAGACATGCACTACGATACTCTTGGCTATACAAGAAGGCATGGAATTGCGGCTTTTTAATGGCAATTCGTAGAAATTAATTTCTTTATTTTTTTTATTTCCAGGTATTTATGCGACATGTCTTAAATTAACCGAATTGATGGACTATTCTATTAATATCATCTATTAGTTGGTACCTATTTTATTGCGTTTTTTTTTGTCATGATTGTCGATACTAAAATACTTATTACAAAAAAAATATAAATTGCCTAAAGGCCGAAATTTCTGTTTTGATAAAATTCTACTATTTGAATAACTTTTGCTAAATTTAAACATATTCATAATTAGACCTTACGACTAAACACCAAAAGTAATTAAATATTTACGAATTTAATTGCTTTAAAGCGATGCAACATTTCGCTATTTATTGCTAGTGCACACATAAATTGCACAAGCTTTGGCTACAAATCATCTGTCGATTGTGATTTGTGCCTCTGTAGCAGATGACCTTTATATCCAGAAATTGGCCAACAGATGTAAAGAGCGTCGGACCTTATTACATACATTTTATGTGATTTGTAATATCCGTGCATATGACTTATTTGTCACGTACGAATTTTAAATTTATTGTTTTTTTTAGGGTTCCGTACCTTAAAAGGAAAAACGGAACCCTTATAGGATCACTTTGTTGTCCGTCTGTCTGTCTGTCTGTCTGTCTGTCTGTCTGTCTGTCTGTCTGTCTGTCTGTCTGTCTGTCTGTCGGGATGTCAACCCTTTTTTCTCAGAAACGCATAGACGTATCATGTTGAAATTAATATCATATACTCAAGTCTACGATGACATGCGGCCGTGAAAATATTAAAGTTCTAAGTCAACGCAATCAAAAGATAATGGAAAATATGTCGTATATTTTGACCATTTTAGCGTTTTTGCAAGGGAATCAAAACCTATAGGGTACTTCCCATTGACCAAGCACGATGAAATTTGGCAAGAAGTAAGATCTTATGGTACAAATAAAGGAAAAAATCTGAAAACTGTAAATTTTTGTATGTATGTTTGTCTGTTTGTAAGTTTGTCTTTCAACCTTTTTCTCAGAAACGCGTGAAGGTAACAAATTTTTATCAACGTCAAGTACTCAGAGTTATAATTACTAAGAGCTGTGAAAAAATCAAACTTCTAAGTTAACGAAATCAAAAGATACGGTCATTTATATCACATATTTTAAGTATGATAGCGTTTTTAACGTTTTCGCAAGGGAATCAAAACCTATAGGATACTTCCCATTGACCAAGCATTATGAAATTTGGCCAGGAGCAAGGTCCTTTAGTATACATAAAGGAAAAAATCCGAAAACTGTAAATTTCTGTTCGTGTGTCTGACAGTCTGTACGTCTGTCTTTCAACCTTTTTCTCAGGAACGCGTAAATGTATCAAGTTGTAAATTGATCAAGCGGAAAATATATTAATCTTAGAATTAAAATTATATGTACTTGTAACAAATTAACATAGAAGTTGACCATGGTCAAAAAAACAATTATACAAACACTGAGAAGAAATTTGTATCAATACGAAAACATTAAAAAGCAGCAAACCTTTATAAACAACGCAATGCAATCTATATATCGCAGCTAACAAAATGATAGCGCGATGCAGCGTACAGCTAATGCCATCTATTACAACATTATGACATTAACTGTGATATAATTCTGCTCGATTAATAAAAATTTTTATTTTAATTATTATTTAAACGCGCTAAAAATTATAAAATAAACTTTTCATTTAAAAGTTTTATCGTCGATTTATAACTTCATTACGTAATTAACATTCAATATAAGAGCTTCACGCGATTTGATTTAAGTACTCGTATTGACTTAGTACGAAAATTTAAAAAAAAAATTCAAACAGATCGAGTTATTTAATTTAATTCTTTATCTACACATATAAGTCTTCTGGTTATTAGTAATATAATTAGTTATTTATAAATAAACAATTAGTTTTGTTCGAATTAATGACTAATTATTTTCGTCTTGGCAACACTAATATATATTTCGATATTTTGATTGATAATGTAAATCTAAATATTTTACGAACGTAGTGCAGGGGTAGTGGAGTTTAGTAGAATATAAATAAAAATAAAACGAGAATAAAATATAATATAATTATGTTGTTAATGTCAAAGTCAACAAGTTAGTTCATTGAAATTGTCAAGAGATGGCGCTAGGTGTATCCTGAATCGCGCTATAACTTTTTTTTTTGAAAGTATAAGGTGTATTAGTACTTAAAATAAAATTTTGTGTTTCCATGGATTGCATCCATGATCGTGTTTTAAATTAAATGGCTCCTAAGTAGTTTCAAAATAGTTTTTGGGACGTGATCCATATTTACATAATATTTGATTATATTTAAGCGACTTCTAAAAAGGAGTGTTTTCAATTCGACCTTGTATTTAATTTTTTTTTATGTTTGTTCGCCGACTACGCCGCCATTTGGGTACCGATTTTCAATTTTTTTTTTTTTTGTTTGAAAAGGTATACTTCCAAGGTGGTCCCATTGTCTTCAGGTCAGGATCAGATGATGGGATCCTGGAGAAATTGAGGGAACTCCTCAAATATTATAGGCAAGCGTATACCGATTTAGGTATTTTTGATAGTAACTTATGTTGGAACTGATGATGAAGACCACAAATGGCGTAGATAGGTTAGTCTTATATAGATTTCTATAGGTTTGTACGGAACCCTCGGTGCGCGAGTCCTACTCGCACTTGACCAGTTTTTTTTATTAGGTTCTAATCATTTTTCATACTTCATTATCAAAATTCTTAATAATTTATAGTATTTAATAAGTTCATTTAATACGTTTTACATATATAGGCATGTCGTAGACTTTGAAAACTAGGACTAGAATTTGAAAATGTTTATCATTAAAGATTGATTTGCGATTTATACACAAATATCTTATTACAAGATAAAAATAGCTACAGTTTATTTCAACTCGAAAAATTGAAGAGAGAAAGAAGAAAATTAAATATTTCTTCGTATCATAAATTTTATATCAGAAACAATAGCAAATTAAACAGGCAAGGCGATAACAAGGTCGGTAACATAACAACAAATTCATAGTGTTTGCATTCTTCCTGCCTTCACCGGACTGCCTTGAATGCGGCTTGAATAGCTCTCGCTTGAATTCTAGGATTGTCGAATCATATCTATGTACAAGTTTACAGTTACCATGAACACTCGACAGCAGGTTCGATTTTCATTTCTTGAAACTGTTTTATAAATAACACGTTCCTTTTTAGACTTCAATCGAAAAGACTTTGCTTAAAACATTCACACGGTTTCGAGTTATAATTTTCCGTCTAGTAATTCAACCATATTGTAAACTAACTCGAAATGGTACTCTTTACCTCAAAATTGCGACGTTGTTTTTGTTCGAGATTAATAATTCAAAGAGCTCCGGCTCTCTTCTTTGCAAAACTCCTCTTAGGTATGTAGTTATTGTAAATTATAAAATATCATAATGAAAGCTTATTTTTCGCGACTCACAGTTTTCTAAAAACAAAATCCTAAAATATTTGTCTAAGTACTAAATATTTAAAGATCAGAAAGGAACACGTGCAAAAAAAATATAAGTGACTATGGACAAATAGAAAAAAAAATTAATGACACTTTTTTATGAATCACTCGCTGACCTTAACCATTGTAAAGGTTAAAACTATTACGCGATAAACAACATCAGTCTTACCGTCTCTTAAAATCCTCCATCAGAAACGTAATATATTTGCCAAAAAATGGTAAATATATTTTACGTACGCCACTGGGCTTCATATATTCTGTTATTTTAAATTCCGTTTGAAGATAATACAAAAATTCACGGTATTGAATTAAACAAATGACACCTTCAAACACTTGTGCACTCAAAAGACAGCTGACTTAAAAACGGCATCACGTTGCCTATTATTCAGTATTTCGTTGACGCGTATTTCTTATATGCATATTTCGAAATCTGGTAATGCAACGTACCCAAAACATATCAATTATCTCTATAATATCGTCAAATTTCATAACTATCTAAGTAATTTAGTCTAAACATTAAAACAATATTGTTAACAAAATAAAAGTAATGTACATATGGAAAATATTAAATATTAAATTAAAATATAATGTTTATTTTTACGTTTCATATTACAGTTACGGCGTCGTGTCGTACAAATCTACGAAGCGACGTCGGAATGTGATACGATGATATAATTTTCCATTTGAAATAAAGTAAAATCGTCGTGATATTTTACGATGCACGTCGTACATTTTCACGATGCGACGCCGTGACTTCTAACAACGTCGCTTCGGAACGAGCTATGACGTGACAACGCAACGTAGTTATGGTTTGGCCGTAAGGTTTCGTCGTAATGAAACTGTTGTTTTTCACATTAAATTTCACACGTCTGTATAAAGTTATAGACTTGTTTCAGTTCACGACATGCTTTGAACGTGACTTAATTATATCGTTAACGTTTAGAAAACACTGACAAGTGCTAATTGGAAGTCATTATAATGCTTTAGCAGTTTTCTGGTTATTTTATCATGAGATACCTATACTTCTCTTTTTGTAAAATTATTATTTTATTATAAACAATGTAAAGAAAGGTCAAAGAACATGTTTTTTTTCGAGTATTATTTAAACAGTAATTAATATAGAGTTGTGTCTAGTATGTTACATTGTGAACAAAATGCCCTAAGAATAAATGCTCTGTAATTACAGGACATTGGGTTTAGAGTGTAATTTTAAAAAAATGTATCAAGTTAATCTAACCTTGTCGTCCTCCTATCAGAATAATTTATATTCCAAGTTAGTGATAGTCCCGAATAGATCTAGCATGACAGAATTGTACTGATAAAAAAATTAACCATAAAACTTGACTTCTACAGCATAAACTACAAAATGTTTTAAAATAGAACAAACCAATTAAGCTGTCAGTCATTCTATCATCACTTGTTTTATGAAATTATCAAAATAACGATTAACATGGTACATTAAATGTTACTTATTTACCTGTATCAGCCCCATGTAGCGTGTTACATAAACTAATCTTAATATTATTCAAACCGCATTGAAATATATCGCCTATTAAATAGCTTATGACTTTCATATAGCATAATCGTTTGCAATTAAATCGATACAGCGTAAATAGTCTCGTGTGAATTGATAGATTTGAACCATTATAGTCCTTTTGCTGTTGGACATAAAATCAAATATAGGATATATAGTAGTTATGTAATTTCAAATATATTTTAGTCTGATGCAAGGTCGTTAATAATAATTGACAAAATATTACGTTTAATATCCATTTGTTCGCAAAAAATGTTATCAATATATGCAATATGCTTTTGAATATTTAATATTTTCCACGTCCAATTCAGAACTTACAAACCGCACAAAAAAAAGCGTATGTTTTTAAAATATATTCCATAAAAATCAACAGACACTTATTAAAGATTTTATTTTAATTATTTTATTGAAAATATTGCCATAGAGTCATCCTCGTAATTGTCTTTGTGAAGTGAATATCTAGTTTTACAAGAGCAGTTAGTAGATTCGTAACAACATAACAGCATCCTTTAGTATTGCCTCTTAATTCGTACGACTCCGACCATTCCGCATTCCCGCAGTGAGTGGTTTACTAATGTTCAACCATAACACATATATCCAGAGTACCTACCGATTTACGATCTATTAGCTAACTGTATGGTAAACTAGCATAAATATAGACTATTTATAACAATGATGGCTAACATTAAAATTGTTTTAATTTACATGCCATTATAGATGACATTTTGAAAACTTGTTTTTTCTTTTCGTGATTACAAATACAATAATTCTAGAGTTTATTTTTTTTTAATTAAAAGATAATTTTTAAAAATCAGTGAAATATTCTAATTTAATAGCATTTTATTAATTCATTACAGCATTTTTAAGAATTCATTAATGTTAATAGCCATAAATGTTTTATTATATTTCAAGAATCTGGTTCATAATTACGAAGCCATAATTTACAAAAGTAAAGATTAAGGTAATGCATAATAAAAATAATAAAGAATAATTATGCATGACATAAACAATAAAGCTATATTTATAACAAGAAAAAGATTATTTCTTGGTTACTTCATTAGGTGTAGCGTCTCTACCATTCTATAATACCAAAGTTGTATGGGTACTTTAGCTAATATATTTTTTAGGGTTCCGTACCTTAAAAGGAAAAACGGAACCCTTATAGGATCACTTTGTTGTCCGTCTGTCTGTCTGTCTGTCTGTCTGTCTGTCTGTCTGTCTGTCTGTCTGTCTGTCTGTCTGTCTGTCGGGATGTCAACCCTTTTTTCTCAGAAATGCATAGACGTATCATGTTGAAATTAATATCATATACTCAAATCTACGATGACATGCGGCCGTGAAAATATTAAAGTTCTAAGTCAACGCAATCAAAAGATAATGGAAAATATGTCGTATATTTTGACCATTTTAGCGTTTTCGCAAGGGATACAAAACCTATAGGGTACTTCCCATTGACCTAGCACGATGAAATTTGGCAAGAAGTAAGATCTTATGGTACAAATAAAGGAAAAAATCTGAAAGCTGTAAATTTTTGTATGTATGTTTGTCTGTTTGTAAGTTTGTCCTTCAACCTTTTTCTCAGAAACGCGTGAAGGTAACAAATTTTTATCAACGTCAAGTACTCAGAGTTGTAATTACTAAGAGCTGTGAAAAAATCAAACTTCTAAGTTAACGCAATCAAAAGATACGGTCATTTATATCACATATTTTAAGTATGATAGCGTTTTTAACGTTTTCGCAAGGGAATCAAAACCTATAGGGTACTTCCCATTGACCAAGCATTATGAAATTTGGCCAGGAGCAAGGTCCTTTAGTATACATAAAGGAAAAAATCCGAAAACTGTAAATTTCTGTTCGTGTGTCTGTCAGTCTGTACGTCTGTCTTTCAACCTTTTTCTCAGGAACGCGTAAATGTATCAAGTTGTAAATTGATCAAGCGGAAAATATATTAATCTTAGAATTAAAATTATATGTACTTGTAACAAATTAACATAGAAGTTGACCATGGTCAAAAAAAACAATTTTACAAACACTGAGAAGAAATTTGTATCAATACGAAAACATTAAAAAGCAGCAAACCTTTATAAACAACGCAATGCATTCTATATATCGCAGCTAACAAAATGATAGCGCGATGCAGCGTACAGCTAATGCCATCTATTACAACATTATGACATTAACTGTGATATAATTCTGCTCGATTAATAAAAATTTTTATTTTAATTATTATTTAAACGCGCTAAAAATTATAAAATAAACTTTTCATTTAAAAGTTTTATCGTCGATTTATAACGTCATTACGTAATTAACATTCAATATAAGAGCTTCACGCGATTTGATTTAAGTACTCGTATTGACTTAGTACGAAAATTTTAAAATTAAATTCAAACAGATCGAGTTATTTAATTTACTTATTTATCTACACATATAAATCTTCTGGTTATTAGTAATATAATTAGTTATTTATAAATAAACAATTAGTTTTGTTCGAATTAAGAACTAATTATTTTCGTCTTGGCAACACTAATATATATTTCGATATTTTGATTGATAATGTAAATCTAAATATTTTACGAACGTAGTGCAGGGGTAGTGGAGTGTAGTAGAATATAAATAAAAATAAAACGAGAATAAAATACAATATAATTATGTTGTTAATGTCAAAGTCAACAAGTTAGTTCATTGAAATTGTCAAGAGATGGCACTAGGTATAGCCTGAATCGCGCTATAACTTTTTTTTTTGAAAGTATAAGGTGTATTAGTACTTAAAATAAAATTTTGTGTTTCCATGGATTGCATCCATGATCGTGTTTTAAATTAAAGTGCTCCTAAGTAGTTTCAAAATAGTTTTTGGGACGTGATCCATATTTATATAATATTTGATTATATTTAAGCGACTTCTAAAAAGGAGTGTTTTCAATTCGACCTTGTATTTAATTTTTTTTTATGTTTGTTCGCCGATTACGCCGCCATTTGGGTACCGATTTTCAAATTTTTTTTTTTGTTTGAAAAGGTATACTTCCAAGGTGGTCCCATTGTCTTCAGGTCAGGATCAGATGATGGGATCCTGGAGAAATTGAGGGAACTCCTTTATGTTGGAACTGATGATGAAGACCACAAATGGCGTAGATGGGTTAGTCTTATATAGATTTCTATAAGTTTGTACGGAACCCTCGGTGCGCGAGTCCTACTCGCACTTGACCAGTTATTTAAGAAAACTTTGAACCTACGGTCGAATAGGTTCTGTTTAAAAACTCTTTTAAATAATCGTCTTTAATATGAACAACGTCATTAATTATGATAGGAATAGTAATAAATATATTAGCATTCATATTTAATATTAACAACTAAAATTAATATAACTTAAATACAACATAATAGAAAATAATAGGAATAATTTATGTCTAAAATGAAACCGCTACAGTTTCTCATCGAGAAGAAAAGTTTGCAAAAAACGGAAATCAATAAAATAAACACATCTTTTATGATTTGGATTTCAATTATTAAATGCAATACATTCACTTTTAACTTATACTTATTTGTCTTTATTAATATTTTACTATTGTTTTAATATTATCAATATGATCGGATGTTTTTGATATTAATTTTGACATGAATGTAATTTCGCTTAACGCGATGATTGGGTGGACTAGTTCTGAGCGTCGCGTATACCAATTAGGGTCACTTTATAGTTTATAGGAATAACGTATTTTAACTTTACATATTCAATTTTCACATGACCTTGTTATTTCTTTATTTAGATTTGTTCCCAAAAATTAAAATTATTTGTTATATTTTAATATATCCATACAAAAATGTACACATCCGCCTAAAAATCGTATATATTATTAATAAAAATATATGAAAATAAATGACTATACTAATAAAACGATAGAATCCTTGAATTCTATGTCATAAACTTTTTTATTGCATTATAGAAAGGCCCAGTATTCCAAATATGTGTTACGTATACTCGTACGTACCAAATTGAATACGATTACGACAAATATACAAGTCATTATAGGTTTATGTTAAAATTCCTATATGATATACTTGTCATTAAAAACATCACTAATTAAAAATTAATGTATCCAGCATTATTATATAATTAGGATATAATATTATAATATACATACATTAAATTCATAACCTACTCATAATGATCTTAATACTTTTCTGCTCAACAAAGGATTTTATTATCCTCAATTTTATAAATATTCTATTGATACCACCTCCCTATCTTATCATAAAAGATGACAGGCTCAGAACTTACCTGAAACAAATAAGATATATTTTAAGTAAAACAAGTACATGTATGTATATTATGTTTAACAATGCGATGCTGTTTTTACAGTCGCTGAAGTTTTCCGTCAAACAACGGTTTATGTTTCCCAAACACACACCAGCATATCGACTACAACAAAGCTTATAAACAATGTACCAAAATCCTTGAATTTTCAACACTATTAACAATATGTTTATGTGTATTTGTTTTATTTTAAAAAAGTGTCAAGCGAAATATGTAATGTTTAATGGTTTCTTATATAATACCATAGCATGTATAATTCTACTTGTTTTTTTTTATTTTTAAATTACCTCACGTTACATCCTGAGTGCATCTTTTTTTATAGTGTAATGACTAATAGCTATAATGACTGCGTCATTGTTGCCTACAACAGTAAAAATTAAATTTTGTCAGAACAATTTTGAAGCCTCTTTTCCATGTTGATATTATCATGCATTGCATCGTTGCGCCCCGAGGAATGCTATTGTTTATACTTGATCATTTTGAATATGAATGTAGGCGTGTTACTTTCTTCCTATTGTTTACTAGAAGCATTCGCGGCCATTTAAAATCGACGTAAGTATTACTATCACCGCATGAAATAGGCAAGGAACATAAAAGCTTACAGTAGCTACAGTAAATGATACGTACGGTCGATGCTTTAGTTGATATCTCTGACGCATCTTGACTTATTTTACGGATTTATCAATCACTGTTCTAATAAGCGTAATCACCAAATTTTTTTCACGTGAGCCATACGACAGTTATTCAGTGAAGTCATCAAAGAAACATGCGGGCTTCAGCGACACGGGCGCGACCGATCTACGCAATTTAACTTATTAAAAATGCACGATCCGTACGGAAATTATCGGGTTGCAGCATGCGATGTTATTAAGTATTAACGCAAAACGTGTATCAGTCGGTCGGAGGGGCGCGCGACTGCGGACTAGGCGGCGGCGCCCGCGCACCTCTGTACCAACATTAGCGAGCCGTATCAGACACCAGAACAGAGCAATCAATTTATGCAAATTACCGACGGGATGGGACTGGACACGAATAAATTGACTATCAAGACCAGAAATGGTCGGATATATATATAACTGTCTCTGGGATAAATGAAATATAATCCTTTGCGTGCGCACATGCATAATAAACTAGTGTGTCGTTTGTATAAAATGCATCAATATCATTTATGATAGCATAATTAATATAGTACATGGTAACTTCAATACACTCTATATTTCTTAACAGAACTCGTTTAGAGATTTATAAAATCTTAGCTCGATCGATAAATATAGCGGAAATACCGTAACTTGTCACAGTTTTCACGCAGGTTAAAATATTGCGTAGTATTTGTCGATGTGGCGCCAAAAGAAATGATTTCGTGCAAACTGGAGCACTGTCACAACACGTCAATCTTTCGCCCAGTCGTTACGCACCGCCGATCTTGTTAGGAGTTATCGCTTTGCTCACCTTTTATACGACTAGCTTAGGTAATGCGCAATCTATTACAAATTTTGAAGTAATCTTTTCTTCTAATTCGGTATCGGCTGGAGAATTTGGTTCTCATTGAAAAAAATGGAAACAATCAAAATAACATTTTTTTTTCCATTCTTAAAGTAAATATTTAAAAGGTATAATTTTGTTTTTGGGAAATTTACCAAACGTTATTTTTTATTTTACAATATATTTATTTCTCTACCCACAATTTTTATATTATAATTTTTATATTATAACTCAATTTTTATATTATATTAAATTGTTTGAAAATTAAACGTAAGATTTTCTAACAGTCAATGTCAATTAGTATTTGCGGGAGCAATCAGCAACTAGTGCAAGTTTGTCTCCGGCTTTGAACTCCACCCTAACATTCAGACACAAACGAGTTTCCTGTCAACGTCAATGGATATATAAATAGACAACAGCATAATTGATACCGTCAGTTGCAATGGAGCAGTAACATTAAACTTTGCAAACAAGGCAAACCACATGCGATTGACACTTTATGTCAATCCAAATGTATTTAATATCCTCATTAATAGCGGCCCGTCTATAACTGGTTTGTAAAAATTATAATTTAATCAACAGGACTCTAGACTTGATTTTATCTAGAGAATTAGTCACGTGGTGTTTATTAGCAATATTCAATGCGTATAATCACAAGCGCATTTGGGTTTTAATTTAATGTAAAGTTAGGTACTATAATGTAGAGAATCGTTACTTTAAAAAATACGTCCATTGATATTTTGAAGAGATTTAAAGTCAAAAAAGAAGAAAAAACTTATTTTAATTTTAAATGACTTGGTTGAAAATTGTGTCCTAAATTACTTTCGCCAATAGCTAAAACAAAAATTAATTAAACATAAACCGAATTTTGAACATAATAAAAAAATTAAAAAAATCTACACCAGTTAAATATAGGTATTCACTTTCAGTTGTTTATTATCTTGTTCGTTATTATTAATACTATATGTACATTGCAATACAAGTATAACTTATTTTACATCGTTGTTTTATATAAATCGCAAGTGAAGTAGACGGCCGAGAGAAAGGTGCCAATGAAAGTGTATTCGAATGGTTAACTTTTGAAACCGCAGCGTAACTGATTACGAACTGACAATCATGTCACACCTTGCTGAGTTACGACGTTTGTAAAATCGATTATCATAAATATTTCCAATAATCTCTTACTCATTTACCAACAGGGTTACCAACCAAAGGGGTGCAAGATGTATTATTTTATAAAAGTGTACACTTAGATGTCAGCTATCCCGTCCGGTGTTTATGTCCTTATTTGTATTGTTGACTTGATTCTTTGTGGAAGCAACATATTGCAAACTTAGTTTTAATGTGACCAATTTCAACATCTGTGTGACACGAGATTGCTCAGTTAACCATAAAAATTTAGTTTCATATAATTCTGTGATTTATAATCTATGATAAAAATATCTTTGTATCAATATTTTGTGACATTAATTTCTAAAAAGCGGCCGAAATCCCTAGAGTACTTTTTTTTGCATTTTGTTCTTAAAAATGTAAAATTTTGATTTCCATCAAATTAATACTAAGCGTACAAAATTATAATAACAATTTTATGGTTTTTATTATATATATCATCTTAAAACAACTAAAAATATTTCCGCATAATTCTTTATGTGGGTGCTACTACAAAATATAGGACTATAATTATCATCTATCTTTTTAAAGGATTTGTTTTCCAGATATAGATCAGGATTCTGTTAAAGGAAAGGCGGGGTGGTCAGTCATCTTTTGTATAATTTTAATCAGGATCCCTTACCCCATCTCTCCTACCCTCAGAGTCCGCATTTTAGGAATTTCATTGTATTTATTGCACGTTACCTTGAAGTTAATTTAATACTGTAGGTACTAGGTACGTATAGTAGGTACAGTACAATTACTTTGATAAGCACTTCTGATGTTTTGACCTTGTTTTTTATCTTCTCTCAATATTCTCGTAAGTACATCCTTTTTCTTATCATTTTTATAATTCGTAAAACTGCAACATTAATGGCGGAACTTGCTTTCACACTACAAATTCTCCAATCGCTGAGAATTTGATAAGAGTTTAAATTTTTTGGGTGAATTTCAGTCGACTCTGTTGATCTTTTATTAGCTACTAACTGACTTAATTGTTTACATACACTATCTTATACCTGCCGAAGTAACAAGTTTACAGACATACCCGACAAAGACGAAAAGAAAATCACATTGTCAGACTAGAGAGTGTACAAGTAGTACGTACAATTGTACATGTGCGTGATTCAAGAGAAATAAGTATATTGTACCAACTTCATGTCAAATGATGAATACAACTTTATTTTTGTTTCTTATCAATTTCTCGTTCACAATTAAATATTTTCATATGCGGATGTGTAATTATACCAGTATTGCATATATTAGCGTAATGTATAATTTATTTTTAATAGAAAACAATAAATTATTGGTTGAGAAACTTTTATTTAAAAATATATATATAATTAGGTTATACTATACCAAATAATTAATTTTGTTAATAAAGTTCATAAATTATTTTTAAAATGTTTAAGTATTTTGTTACCTTTCTAATAAATTGAAACAAAAGCTTTAAACACACGTTTTCGTTTATGTTTATATCTGTAAATTAACAGTTTCAAACGCATACTATCTGGTTGTAAAAGTGAAATTGTTGTTAAAATAACCCCCAGGTTAGGTGGAAAGTTAGTAATAACATACAAATTACTCCATCCTCACCGCGGGGCCAATGACCTCGTCAATTGCATAGAAACTCGACGATTGTCAATGTAACACGATCCTATCATTTAAGGACGTACACGAGAAATGGAACTACCTCCCATTTATGACTATGTGTTTATATACCAGTTATGTGAGGATAATTTATTTTACACTTTACACGTTTATAATTAAAATATATTAAGTCTCGTTTCCTTGTAAAATATTCTGTTTGTAAAGAAAATTTTAACCGAAGCATTTAAATGGACAAAGTGACATTGATCATGAACGCATAAAAGGTAAGAAACTTAATATTTTTGTGTACAGAAAGAGCTCGTTATCTAGTATTACCTATTCAAGTATCCATTGGTTACCCACGTCAACGTGGTTTTCCGCCTGTCTAACCCTTCCAACAAATGCGGCGGACATTTTGTTCTGGGACATCGCTCGACCAGCACAAAGGTTATTTATTGGATCGGAACCTCCTTAGCAATAAATTGTAGCCGGTTCTAAATTGAAATCTTCTTAACTCTTCTTTTCATACCCAATTTTAAATTAAATTTTTGTACAGTAATCATATATTTATTATTATTCATATGTGAGTGACTATTAATTCATCCTGTTGTAATATTTTATTTATTTTTAGCTTAAAACGTATGCTTAAATATTCAACATAAACAACGCAATATGTCTCTCAAAGGAGTAACTTTGGCCAACAGCCACGAATTTACAACAATACATAATATTTGTTATAGTTATGAAAATATTCAAAAACGAAACACTTATTGCATTGCCGTGTAAATTATTTTGACTTAAATACATATAACATATAAGTTATATGCGACACAAGAAAAATTGTAATGTGTACTTTGTCATAACAAGTATCGCTTGATCCCTGCAAGAATTCAAAGTTTCACAATTAAATGAAACATACTATGGTATGCTTATAAAATTATTCGCAATTAAACTAGCTACATCTCTCAACAACATCGATAGTGAAGTAAGGAAATAACAGGCAAACAAAAAAATTGAAGTGTTGCGAATCATCCCCATACTCTATCCGCCGTTCTGAGATTTGAATATAAAAATTTTACGGAAATATTTTAGCTGAGACGCTCGGTTTTATTTCCACTTCAGACGTCGCTTTTGTCTTTCCAGGTCTGTAATTGCATGACTGGAACGAGTAGATCGGGAAATCTAGAAGGGTAATTTAAACAGTATTTTTCTGTTTTAAAAGTAGATTGTTATTATTTTAATTTGAAGATAGAATTAAAAAGCTCGTTGCTATTTGCTTGCAATAACGTTGAATATGTTCCATTGTTTAACTTATTACTCATTTCATCTCAGAAGTTAGATAAAAACTAATAAATAAATACGTTTTGATGGTTAAAATTGTGCATATGAGAATTTTAAGTTAACAACGAATTAATTCTAAAAAAAGACTAATGACATAATATTCTTTACGTTAAAAAAGAATAAACGAATGTGTTGCAAATGGAAATTTCTTTAGAAATAATAAGGAAAGTGATTACTTGCATTACATACAAGTATATAAATTTCTTCTTTATTTACTTAAAATCTTTATAAAAACTATTTTTTGCACATGTATCGTTAAAAAATTGATAAAACTATGCCTACACTATTTTCATAGAAAATTAGCTTAAGTAAATAATCATTCTAAAACTATAGCCGTTTCACGAGTAGATATCTGAGTGGGTGTCAAAGATATACACTTATTTTATTAAGAGGAAGCGCAGATTGGATCAAGGTCTGATGCAGTGACAGACGTCCATCTTAATGTATCTACATAAGTTGTGAAAGAATTGTTTATCTTTTTTAAACTACCACTTACGTATTACACAAACAAGTCTTGTTACTACACAGACCCGAAGTTATTTTGTGTAGTAAACACTATTCTGTTAAAAACACGCAGCGAAAAATCTTGCGTAAATTAGAAGAAAATATGGACCTGTATACCCGCTGTTCAGCAGTCACTTGTAGGATAGTTAAAGGCTTAGTAATAACTTTTCTTTAATAGAACAGTAGGCTTTTTTCTACAAATGGAGGTTCTACCTTAATTTATATCTTTCAACTGTTGTGATGTTTCTAGTAATACACTGTTACTTTGAACGTAAGAAAATACGTTTAAATTGCAAAAATACGCTTAAGTATGACGATTTCTATTGACAATAGTTACACTTTTGCTCACAGACTTTCATAAGATTTGCATCAAATGTTTATTGATCCTTATACACCTGAAAGTGAGATATTTTTTATACTCACAGATTACTTATAGTCATCTAGGTAACTGTTTCTGAGTTCTTTAATATCAGTTACAAAAGTAAAACTTCCAATTTTGTAACTCTCGCTTTAAAATACTATCTGCTAATGTTCACACACCAACTAAACGTTAAGTGATAATCCGTCAAAATCGATCAATAACAGATAGGGAGCCTAATGAGCCCTTTACCACGCATATCGCATTAAAATAACCCCTATCTGATTCACAACGGAAAGGAATTAAAATGAAATGCCACCGCACCATCAGTCGTGATACACACATTGTTTCGAGTAATTAACTGTTGATGATTCGAAATATAAATTGTAAATATAACATTGAAATAATACTTTGAATTACATCGTTAGTAACATCGACATAATGTTTTTTTAAACACAATTGTATGCTGATAAGCAATAATGTGTCAACCCGCAAAAGTTAAATTTAAAATATTGGTGTATTATGTTAACGCATAACGTAATTAATAAATATTATTCAAACATTTTTGCAGACATCTAAAGTAAATAAGTACTGAAAAAAGTTTCTTAATTGAATGTGTCGATTATTGAAGCGTGCTCCATATTTTGCAATACGCAATAATCTTATACATTTGAAAAACGTATTATTAGGTAAACGTTTTATTACACCAATCTGCTTTTATTTTATTATAACTTTTATCAAAATAGAGAAAAAAGATCGATATATACTTCGTTAAACAAATTAAATAAGAATAGGTTTGACATGTTTAATTTTCTCCAAATGAAGTCAGTGTGGCTTAAGACAGTATTGCTTATCAGCGTCCAATTACGATTTCACTCAATCTTATTTGGTAAACTCTTATCATACAAATGTATTATGTTTGAAATTAAACACGCCAGAGAGAGAATAAACAACTTAAACTACTTTTATTGAGAAAACGCTTTGTAAGTAAAATTTCTAAAGTAATAACGTATGCATATCATGTACACGATTATAGAGAAAGGTGAACTCAAATGTTTTTTATTGTGTAAAATTATAGAAAGTTATATTTCTTATATCGGAAATAACTCCAGTTTCCTAGAAATCATCCACGGCAAGGAAATCGATTAAACGATAGCGGATGCTGGCGTCGTATCCCTTGTGCTAGTTTCTTGTTATTAAACATTAACTTACCTCGGCCGTAATAACTTGTTCTGATATTACTTCTTACTTTTTTTTCTTTATTTTGGTTACTTAAATACTATCATAAAAGTTGCCTTGCAGGTTACTACTGCGTATGAGACGCAAGAATTGAAAATAGAAATGACGCAAGAATTATTAACGAGTTTTAATCGTATTAAATATTGTAAGCTAATTGGAATGTTATATTGTAAATATAAAAAGAAAAACAACTGAATGAGGTTACAAACCCGAAATAATATAACCTTTTTAGTACAATAAATAAATTTTAAATCATTTTTATATATAGTGTTTTCGATATACATACACAAGGCGATAATTTAAAACGTCAAACTGCTAAAATATAGAAGCAAAGTTTTCCAACTTTTCCGATTAATCCCAGAGGACTCTTAAACTGCACCGTTATGCAAAATGTAGAGCCCTCTTAAATCCTTCTACAGTCTGAATATAAGGGGTCAAGCGTAGTCTATTTAAAGACGCTCACACACAATACATTTTAACAACATATTGTAAAATGACTCTTGTAACTACGTTAACATTTACGTGCTCATATCGTATCATCTGATTTAATTCTGTAGTTAAAATTCCGTAAACTTATTCTCTGGGGTTTTATGTCTTTGGACTGCACAAAGTTATATCAGTGTCATACAGGAATATAAAAAAAGTCGTAAGCATTTACGCTTTATTTAAAGATGAAATCATCGATAGAGTACCAGCGATGTAACGATGTGCGTAAATGATTATATTGTATAATGTTACATAACAATGCATCGAATAACGCGCTCGGCATTGTTTTCAATGTCTTAATATGTGGAGTATGTAGAGCGTATAAGCGTACACAGAGCGAATATTATATGACTCTCAATTGCGCATGTAATACTAGGAAAGCACATCTTTAATCAACAATCGATCTTACGATCAATTTATCTATTATTATAATGCGGTATTATATACAAGTACTTAATTGTACATTACAGTCAATGACATTATAATTTCTACGTTAGTGGTATTTAAAAATTTCAGAAATGTAAGCTGTTTAACTATATCTGCGTAGTTTGACGTAGAGCCATCTTTTTTTCCCGAGACCGGATTTAAGCGTATCAGACTACAGCCCCGGGATCTCTATAAGAGAGAGGCTAACACAATGGAGTTTTTTAATTAATACTATCATGTCATAAAAATATCTAAAACCTCTGATTAAAGTTTTCATTTAAGTACTATCAATAAAAAGATGTTCATTGTATTTGGAAAATAAATGGACGCCTCCTCTCCGTTAATGTCCCATGATCTCTGTTACCTTTTGTTGTCCTAAGGTCTCTACTCCTACTAATCCGGCCCTGCTCCCCCCTCGCCCTCCCCCATAATAACGTGTACCTCCATTACATCACATTTTGGAATTTGATAGTCAAATGTCAAAATAGTCCTGTCATATTGACACGAGTCTTGCAATTGCTAACTGCTAATTCCTTTACAGAAATACGATGTTCCGTGTGGAGCCCGCTTCATAGGCACTTAAAAATGGCGGATGATCTGTCAAGTGCATGAGCCAGCCCAACTCGTTCCGCTCTCAACGCTCTCAATTCGCAACTGGGACTCGACGAGTTTTTTTTTAAACAAGCAATTTCTTTCACGCAAAAACGGTTTTATGACACTGATCTAGCGACATATTTGAGGTGTTAATCAGTTTTATAAACTACTCCTAAAAAGAAAGTTCAACGCCCCCAAGAATCTAGATGTGTAATAATATTCCGGTCATTTAATATTTTTTTGAATCTATTTTTTTATTTATTAAATTAAAAGAAAAAACATTGGCTTCTAATAAATGAAGAAAAGCTGTTCATGTTTTTCTCAGAGATGAACTTTAAACGACTAATGTAGAGGTCGAAAAAGGTAAAAAAAAGGCCGACACGTCGACGAAGTTGATAAAAATATAAGACTTAATGAATACAGTGTAAAACTTTTCCGTTAACTGAAAAAAAAGTGATAAAGCAAAACAATGTAATATACGAGTAGGAATACGACGAAAAATAGAGCAATGAAAAGAACTTTATAACTTTGAGCAAGTAAAAACAACTTTTTTGATTTTTCGCTTCCTGGGTTTATAAATAATTAAACAATATTCTGGTTATTTTGACGCAAATCAATGCTACCTTTTTAAAAAATGCATTTCAATTTATTTCAAATATTTATATTATTTAGAATTCAATTATTTGGTTACCCTTTTACTTTGTATGATTTTTAATATATGTTATTCCACACTTAATTTAAAAACAAATATATACATATTTTTTTCCACGTATAAATTTGACTTAAGGCTTATATACATATATCCCACGGGTTTTACGTAATTGAAAGTATTTTTAGGTCTGATTTTAGTCAAAATTCATATACAAAATGTAAATATATTACATTTTATATAAATCAAACAATAACATGCACATGGTACATGTCGGGTACATACAGTACAGCAGTAAATAGCATCAATTTCATCCCATTTCCTGAGCAGCTCCCTGTGACTGAGACCCACTCTGCGAATTATTAGATTCAATAAAATTACTCTTGGAGGTCAAATCTACCCATATTTCTTCCCAGAGGATTTTAGTTCGTTGGATTTATTAAGCACTCGCTTCCTTTAATTTAGAACTATAATTACTGTTATAAACTATTTAAATATATTAGTGTGATTCTAAGAAGTTGCTTAATTACGAAGGTTTTTGTAAAAAAAAAAACTTATTATTTAATAACATTACGTTATGTGAATGTGAATTTCACAAGTTATATTCAAGGAAGAGAATCGATAATTTATCGTTAGTCCTTGTAATATAATCGTATTCAATTATATCAATTCATTCATTGGTTCACGTAATTCCCGACAAAGCAACGCCATCATCCGCAATTATTCAAATTTCATATTTTAAAGAGTCCCAATAATGGAAAATACTTTAATATGAAGTCAAATATTTATTTAGGAATTATTGTAAAAATATTATGGAATTTGCCCGGTATACAATTACGAGAATATAATACCTATATGTATGGGAGTTAAGTGTTCAATTAAAAATGCTGTATGTCATAATTGGTCTCTGTCAAGTTTTAAAATTATTTCTCAACGATAAAGTGCGTAATAACTAATTTACTGTCTTAAATGTAAACGAAACATGATTGCAGAGATTATATAAACATGTGTTGAGTAAATACGCGAGTAATTTTATCGTAAAGTATATAAAATTAAAAAATGCGACAAATTTTAAAGTTCTTATCGGATAATTTCCATATAAATTAAAGTAAAGTAAAAAATAAATAAGATATATATCGATAACTTTTAAAATGCATGTTATTTGTAATTAAGACATTACTTTCACAGTATTGTAGCAAAACAAATATTTGATATAATGTAGAAATATATTTCCGTCAAAATAAAATAAAAATAATACCTACATTATTTTTCATTGACTCTAAGATTAAACAAATAAAAAATATATAAATACTTACTGTTGATTTTTACGTGTCATTTTCTTTAGATGTTATTCACTGTATCAAATAAAAACACTGCCCGTTACAGTTCGCTAAATTTAAAATAAAATGCACCAAAACACAACACGAGACAATGAAATAAAAATATATTCGAAATTGGAAATTTGGCGGCAATCGTCACATAAGCATGTTTCCCTCCGCGATCGTGTCACCACTCTCCGAGATCTCAACTCGATCCGAACACGATATGCGCCCTACTTCAACTTTAACATATCGGTTGCCTGATAGAGACCGCAAATACATTTCACGTAGCTAGAGAGAGAGACAAAATAACTAAATAACAATGATTAACGAATTATGCAACATATTATCATAATCTTTTTAATTTTTAATTTCTAAAACTTCATATTTTAATGACTTTTTATCGCAATACAAAAATAGTTTTTTAACGTATTTCATAGAAATAAAAATCATATAACAGCGCCATCTACAAAAATACTTGTGTATTCATTCGTACCTACGCGAAGCAATACAGAGTATAAAGCCCACAACTGAACATCGATTTTGATCTTTCGTATATTATTATGATTCTAGATGGCGTTCGTTACACAGAATATTAAGTGACAAAAAAATAGACATGTAACAAGAGATTTCGTCAATGTTTATTAAGTTTTTTATTTTTAGCGTTTTCTTTGCATTTAGGAAAAACACGCATATATTTAGCAACAATAACCCCCTCTGGATGCTGAGAACATTCTAAAAACATTGTTGTTGTTGGCAGGATCGATAGATAAGTATAACTCATTAAGTCAAAAGGCGCCAGCAAATGGTATAGTCGAGATATTTTTCATTTTAAGACTTTATTATAACTAATGAATTAAAAAAATAAAATTAATTCTTGATCTTCACCATATGCAGTTTGATTCTTGAGAAAATAAAATCTACCAGTTTCTTCTAAAATATTAACAATTTCTCTGCAACCATCTGCTTAGCCATATTTTGACGTTGTCTATCTTTTGGCTTCATTAAATTATTATTTTTTATTTTGTGAGAAATAAAACTTAAAGAAAGTGAAGATACGAGCAAAAGCTAGTTACGGATAAGGGGCTAGATTAAAACGTTAAAACAAAACGTTCAATTAAAAATAATATGACATTAATAAGTATATCTGATGAGATACTTATCTTTTACAACGCTCTCAGAACGTTGTTATGAAAAGCTTAAGACGATTCTTAAGATGTACTTGTATTTGAGATAACCCAGGTTAAAGAAACAATACAAAAGCAAGATAGGAAAGGGATGATTTACCTTATTTTTACTAATCAAAATTCACATTCGAAACCTTTCTGAAACCTTATACTTACAAATCAATCAAACAAAAATATTTTTGCTTTATGCCATCTACATATTAATATAACATTATGTGTATTAAATTAAAATTAGGTAAATAAATATATCTAGTTTAAAAAACACAATTTATGCATCCCAAACATCTTAGAGTGCTTGATATCATTCTTTAATTATTTATTTGTTTATTCATCACTTATTTATAGATATAGACATAATAAAAAATGGTAGCTAATTTTATTAAATTTTCTATATTTTATGTTGGGCAGTTATGACGCTTTTTTTATTATGTTTTACTTAGTTACTACAACTTTTCGTTTAGTGGCCCCATACCATGATCCGCGAGCATTCTCCTTTCAAATTATTCCGACACTTGAAAGTCAGTGAAAATTTAATTGCAAAATTATATTACATTCATAGAGCTGTAAGGTGCGAATTACATTCGTATCTAAGTTTTACTTTTCTAAACTGATATAAGGCTGTAACATAAGAGTCTTTCAGGGTTTTTTTTTTACAAAAAAGGGTGCTAACGAACCAATACTTGTGGTACCATCTGATGTACAATGGTCACTATCGCCCATGGACATCTGCAGCATCAAGGATGTTGCGAGTGCGTTGCTGGCCTATTTATGAAAAGGTACATGCTATATACAAAGGCACATACACTCGATGCTTGAACCACTGGACGGATCGGGCAGAAATTTGGCATGCGGGTAGGTGTTATGACGTAGGTAAAAATAATTTTGATTAATTCTACCCCCAAGAGGATAAAATAGGGGATGAAAATTTGTATGAAACTTTGTCTATTTTAAACCGTTCGGGCTGAGACTTTGTATGCATAAAGCTACTATGATGTAGTCATCACAGACATCGCAGACGAAGTCGCGAGCACCAGCTAGTCAATGATAAACATAGAAATGTAATTTTCGTCTTAGAAATAATATAATATGTAAAATCTACTTACTTTTTGATCTTCTTGCCTTCAGCCTGAGAGATAGTAGCTGGTGGAGGAGGTAAGTCGTCCATCGGCACCTCCTCGTTGGGCGGCGAGGGCGGCGACTTATCGAACTCCGCAATCGGCGCTAGTTCCGGCATCGGTGAAACGGAATTGCTATCCATCGCCGACAACTTTATGGGAGACACTTTGACTGATTTGTAAACCTCGTCGACCCCCGGAACCGCCGGAGGATATAGTCTTTAGGAATAAACACTAAACCACTCAATATAATATATCAGAAATAAGTCTTTGTTATCGTTGGTATAACGATATCGTTACGAGATCAACTTCGAGCGAAGTTCGAGACCTGAAAGCAATTATCTTTATTTACTGTTCTTTTGAAACAGCCCTCGTTCCGACTGCTATTGCGAGATTACAGGACGGCTATATTTATTTTGATTACGAATTCTCTGACCAGAATCAGAATATACTGTTTGAGATGTTTTTGTATAGAAAACAGATGAACATAGTTCTATGATAATACGACTTATATGTTGTACTTGTATTTTTCACATCGAAATACAAACAAAAATGGCAGTATATTTTGCACACTTATAACTTATAAACTAAATTG
This sequence comes from Hypolimnas misippus, assembly GCA_037950945.1. Classification (NCBI taxonomy): domain Eukaryota; kingdom Metazoa; phylum Arthropoda; class Insecta; order Lepidoptera; family Nymphalidae; genus Hypolimnas; species Hypolimnas misippus. The sequence goes on from JBBEEQ010000024.1 coordinate 9,679,834, forward strand.
TAGTGGGTATAAACTACTGACAACCAAACCCATGATATAAAAACTTAGAATACAATTTTGTTTATATTTATTGCATCTATACGAAAGTTCACAACAAAATGTCTGTCACCGATAATAGATATTAAAATTGTGTTTGATTTAGACGCGGAAGGACAATGCCCTTCACCCTATATTTATTTTTCGTTTGACGTGACATTACTGAAGGGATCAGCCGTAGTGCTAGAACACATCATTAACACTAAAGCATGTGGGAATAACAAATGAAAGCCGGTTTTACCCATCGCGGTAACTTTTCAGCTATACCTACGTATATTCTACATTTTACATTAGGTATACATCTTACATAAAACGTTGATTTATTAACGTACGCGGAAATCTGAAATTATTATATTAATAAATGTATTGAAAATAACTACATCACTAAGTTTAAAATTAACAAAAGTTTAATTAAAAGACTTACAGAAAATTCTACATGGTTTAAGAACCGAAAGTAATCTCGAAAGTAGTCGAAAAAAAAATTACTTTTGTATTTTTTATATTCTTTTATTGCAGAAATTAACAGAAGGCATTATGGTAGTCACAAAGAAACGTAATTATGGAATCCCATGTGTACAATAATTTTATAAAGATATTTTTATAATATATAATTGTTGGTCGAAGGACATTAACCACTCGTCATGCGAAGATTAAAAACTATTTTTCGTATTCAAGAATTTTAAGTAAGCATATTTTGTGAAATTTTATAAAAAAGGTTGAAAAAAGACTATGATTCTACTGTAATGGTGAGTAAAATCCTAGATGAATACTTACAGAAATTGTGAAAAGAACTTTTAAGTGCAGCTGGTTAAAAATAAAAGTTGTCAATAAAAATGTCACGTTGTTTTAAATAATAGGAAATCGGTGTAATTTATTTTGAACGTAGTTTGAAAGTAGGCAAAGCTAAAAGGAATAAGATAAACCATCAGCGGCAAAAGCGGCACACTACTGTGAATAAAAAGTGGAGTTCATTTTAATGGAATTAGTTAAGAAGTGCTGAGTCTTGTAAGTCCTAGACAGGCTACTAACAAGATAACGAGCGCCCGACTTGATTGAGCAATTTGTACAACGGTTAGTTATGTTTGCAGAATAATCGGTAAAACAGAATCTCAAGTCGAAAGGTATTCATCCACCTGCTTCGATAGCTTAATAATTAAACCCTTTTTATCATTAAATGTCTCGATTGTCAGTTTTTATATAACGCCAGTTACGAGTAATATAGTAAAAATCAATTGCTGAATGTATACTCGTATAAACTTATCACTAGAGACCTATATCGCTAATTTGTTTTTTTGTTGTTTTTTTCTCAAAAGCGACTCTTAAGTGAGTATCCATGCAGATAGTTAAAATATAAAAAAAAAACGAAAGTATTTCTCATTCAAAAAATAAAATAACAATACAATTCATAAAACGAAATACCTCAAACGTCTACAAAGGTTAAGGCGTTAAGAAAGGTTGAAAAAAAGAGCACATCTACTACCATATATGGTACATGAAGCCTCCTATTTGCCTGTAATGTAAAAACTACAACATAAAATTTCTTGTATTAACCCGCTCTTCTAACTCATCTAAAGAAAAGAAGGTTTAATATCGCATAATTGTTGCAAAACATTTAAGTAGTACTACTATTACAAAACAAGATTTTTTCGAGTAACATTTATTGTTCAACAAATTACTTTTAAAATAATGAACAAATGATGTACAAACTTTCAATAGTATTTTCAGATACAATACCACTACTACTCGTTTCACCTCGAGAGGATTCTAAACACATTCCAAATTCTACAGCTACTCCGCTATAAAAACATATTATCCATCCCAGAACGAAACTGACTTTAATCCTCTTAGGATTGCTACTAATTCCAAATAAAGAAATGAGGCTTATTTAGCTCCGTATAAAAACTAGAGTAGTTTTAATTACGTAGCAAAATTGCAACCGATAACCTTTTTAAATGATGGAGGATGTTATAATCAAAATGAATGTCAAGGACCCAATTTTAATTACTGGTATTTTGTCTATGTGGGAGAAAACTACAGAATCATTTTCTGATATATGGAAATAAAAAGAGAATTCCTTTATGGGCATTGAATATAAAACTGAATCTGTCAAAAAAGTTCGCGGACAGCTATACTTGCAACAAAAAGCATTTACTTAAAACAGCAAATCAGCAATATGTGAACTAACAAGATTCCATAAATAAAACAAAGAATAGCAAGGAAAGTGTATTACGCCGGTACTGTTGCAAATTACGCCTCGTCTCTAAGACCTGTATAAATTGCCTGACGCCTGCGGCTCGCGTAATTTTCTCAGTGCTACAACGAATGTGAAATGTGATACGTAACCAATATCTCGAATGAAAGTGATACTCGGTCGCTGGAGCCCTTGTGCTCGTAGTATATTTACTAGGACGTCGAGGTTTATGCGAGAACACTAATAAATAAGTGCATCGGGTGCTATATAGCATATGTTGATGTTTTTCTGCTACTTTGTAGGTGAATACAAGCGGTAAAAGTGTTTATATAATTTCTATAGTTGAAAGTTGAAAAAATTATTACAATAGCAGTCATAGCATTACAGTTTTATACTACATTTATTATTATTAATATTATGTATAATTATACAATATCGAATGTAATTTTATCGATCCTTTCTTGCCAACATTTAGAACGAAATTAGAGATCGTTTAGTATATATACTACGTAATCATAACTCCGAAAAAACATACACACAGCAAACAGTGTGTGGATATATATAGACAGACGGACATATGTCGTAGTAAAAACACCCATTCTCATAGTTTAATTTCTTTTTTTAAAGTCTTCCAAGAGGGTGTATGAATCAACACATCACAATCAACAATGTATGAATTAACTATGGTGATAGGAATTTTTGGTTGTTGAATTCCTATTTATGTTCAGAAATAACAATATATTATCTATCATTCTTTCGCTAAACCCGGGAACAAGGCTTCCAGGCTACCTCAATACATTTTAAAAATAGTCAATCTTGATATTGCTAACTTTTTCAGATAAAAGATACATCACAAATTTACTTTAACACCTGGTAAAATAAGGAAGTTCCCTTGGTGTGGAATTTCTCTATTCCATAGTCGTTATTCCAAATGAAAATCGTTACGGTCAGTATGCACTCATTTTTTAAATAATATGTTCTAAGTTGTCTCAGCGTAATATTACTCATGTAAAATGTTGTTCTCATATAGCAAAATAACACAGAATTTAAGTGTAATACGCCAAAAGATTTCCATTTCTAAAATAGGTCAAGTCTCAAGATATGAAACACTATTTCTCCGAGGTATCGCGTAGCTCGGGATAATGCGGAGTATAGTTGACTTTGTGCAAGCGTGCATATATTGCATTGTAGTTCTTATTTCACTTGATATAAAAGCCATAATGGACTCAAGCGAACGCCGCTAGATAGAACCGCACAGGTAGTACGGAGAGTGAGGAGAAGGGGCCTCGGGACTGTTAGCAAATGAGGTCGACTTGAATAGGTTCCATTGCCACAGTTAAATATACATTAAGATATTAATATCGTATTTTTTAATATAAAAAGACGTCATTAAAAATAATACGCAAGAATTGTATCTAAGCTTTTATTTACTTTCAAAATATATTTTTAAAGGAGTAACTATTGAGTTTCTTGCCGTTTCTTCTCGGTAGAATTTACATTCGAAACCGGTGGTAGCTTCAGTATTGATGTAATTTTTTTTTGTTTTTCGTATTAACGACTCAAAAGTGCTCGTGAGAGCTTACTTGAAGAAAGTATATTTTGATTTTATTAAAATGTACTATTGGTCGCCTAGCAATCGGAATTCGATCGTAGTATATAAAATTTTCAACTAAGATCAAGATTACAGATCTATTGTCAATTTTACCACAGACTTCCTCGCTTCTTTTCTATATTAACTATAAGTTTGCAAACTTTCCTACTCCTCGGTTCGCACAATTTTCATAAAAATGGGTATAAAATTTTTGCTTAACGTGTTAATATATTCTTAAAGTGTGCTATTGTATTAAACTATAAGAATCCGGTAATAGAATTGTATTAAGATGTCGTATTATCAATTCGTTTAAATCTAAATTAAATATTCTTTTTAAAATTGTCAGTAATATGTTTGAAAAGTCAATACTACAGTGTACACATATCAGTAGATAAGCTTAGAGAATCTCTTAAGCCAATTTTAAATAGTAAGAGTAAAAAACCGTAAATAGCGCAATTAGAACACGCACGCCGAGATTTTGCTGCACTGACATCCGACTTAAAAATATCTGCTATAGGAACTAATATTTTGTTATCATCCTAAACAAGTTCACAAGAAACAGCCTTTTAAAGGTAAACTAAATTATCTGACAAACGAACAGACTGCTTAGGCTTACTTGGTAAAAATTATATGTTATAGTTCGGTCAATAACCTTTGGATTGGATACGAAACCCTAAAAGTATTATTGAGTACAATCTATGTATTTCGGTTTCTTAAAACTAACTTTATTATTTAGATTAACTTTTATAGATGTGTTACAATTAACATAGAAGTAACTTTCTTATCTCAAATTTCATTTTAAACCTTCTATTTAAATGTCAGTGGTTTATTCGATGTCTAACAGCTGTGAATATTATAGAGCAAGGCTACTGAAACGAAATATTAATATGGACTTCCAAATGCCACTAAAATAACGCTGTGACCCAATATCAACATCTGTTTAAGAAATAATTTGTCTGCAAAATATTAAAGCGATTCGCAGATTATTTGAACTAAGGTTATCTTCACGGCCTTACTGATTAATTTATATGCATACTTATTACTCATAGGATAATTATGATATAAGAATATATAACTTTACTATTAATGCGAAAGTTTGTGCCGCTGTTTGGTTGGATGGTTGTTGCTTTATCGCGCAAAAATACTGAACAGATTTTGATGAAACTTTTACAGTTCTCGTACTGGGCGGTAAAGGAAAATATCATGACGAAACCTGTATCAGGAGTATATCCGTCAACCTGCAGTGGAGCAGCATGGAGGATTAAGCTCGTAAGCCTACACTTTAATAGGAGAGGCCTCTACCGAGCGTTGAGACATTTCAGACTGTTATTTTACAGTATTGTAGGTTATATGTCAGAATAACATAAAGAATACTTTTTACCTACATATCAGGCGGGTAAAGCCGCGGATGAAAGTATAATATAAGACAATAGGAAAACGTAATGTTTAAAGCTTTATCAACACCAAACATTAAACTACTTGTAAAACAACATTTCGTAGATTTAATTAAAAACGCTCAATCATGGAAATAGCATCTAAATTCATTAATTCATACTGTGGAATGTTCATTAATTCATACGTTTTGATTTTATCAAGACAATTTTTATCGCAACTTACATGACAAGTGATTGTACGTCGCATTGTCACATAAACTTGTGTACATAATATTATATTTTATCCAAATATAAAACAATATAAAAATATTTTACTTCTTGAAATAAAGCTATTTTAAACGGATTTAAATCGCGTATATTAACAATTTTTATCATCCCGACGTTTCGAGCATTTTGCAGCGTTCGTGGTCACGGGTAGATTTTACGAATAAAAATCGGGAAATCTAAGACAACGATATATTTTACTTAGCTTGATCAAGAAATGGTTTGTCTCTTGCTATCATAATTTTTAATAAACTCACATGTGTTTTGAACAGCTTAAAACAGTTACATTACCCGTCATCCTGCTCTTTAAAACAGTTCCCGGGACACCCTGTCAAGTGATTATATGACTTGCGTCGGTGGATATAAGGGCAATTATGCGTTGTAGTGACGCGAGGAAGAGGACAATTTGATATGGCCTCAAATCATTCCAATGCAATGGGGAAGGCTATCCTACGCGCCTAGATCCGGGCCACCTAACTCCGATTTATGCAACACATAGCTATCTGTCATGCCTAGTCGACTCTACCTTCAGTCACGGTCACTGACTTGTGTCTTTAGTAAAAGTGTCAATTATGCGTAAAAATTTAAAAAGTAATTTTTATACAATAACTTCATATGAATAAGGTAAGACTACATACATTAGAATGAGCATATGTCGCTAATCATTTTTTTCTATTTATTTGAGTAAATTGGGACATGTTTTTGTCTTTAATATGCTATCAGCTATCGAATTAAGCTGTTACGCTTTAAACATGAAATGCTCTCACAGGTATATTTAGAATACAAAAATCCAAACACATACAAGAACCAGCTACAATACTTATTATTACATAGCTCTATAGAAGAGTTTATTATGCTTACTATAATAACTAAGAAATATTAAGGCTAGTTACAAATATTTCATAGAAATTTATAAACGTTCATTACATAAAAAATAAATAAAAGTAAGTTATAGACGTAGTTTGAAGTAGTTTAAAAAAGGTACCTAAAAAAGGTTAAAGAAACCTTTATTAAACATATTCCTGTTAAAAATCTGAAAAATCTACATACATATTAAAGAAATAACAATCATATCATACAAATATATCAGTCGTATCAGTCACACAAACCATAATTATTTGCCTCTATTATTTTCCCTCCTAAAAGCTTCGTAACTCATATCTGTCTCTTTAATTTAAACGTCATACTTTTAGCAATACACGCGGGTAAACACGACGCCTAACTTATTAGACACGAAGGAAATGGCACTCCCGTGACGCCGTGACATAACTTGTCACGGAAAACCTAAATTTGACAGGGGACGCGAGAAAACGCCATTTCCCTAATTAACCGGGGCTTAATTCCATTTGCACCTCGTTGACGACTGGCTTATGATCGAAACACGTAATGTTTAAAGCCAATTAACATTGTACTGATATAAAAATTACATTTCATTGTTTTGTAACCGGACGGGTCTCATAAATTCATAATAGTATGTAAATTGAATTATTTTCAACCGATTTAAAAAAAAGTACGAGGTTCTCAATTCATAGTATACCGTCATTTATTAACCGATTTTAAAAATTCTTTTTTTTTCTTCTGCGGAGTAGTCTTTAACTAGTATTATGCGGTCAAAAGTTTTTACTTTTAACTAATTTTGCCAGTTAAAACTATTATTGACTAGTTTATTATAGACTAGTACTGTAACATATATACATGAACATTGAACATAACATAACATAAAAAGTTTCGATTAAAAAAAAGTTTTCTTTTATTTAAAAAAATCTAATTCAGTTTTTTTTTTACTTTTGAAATCTTTTTATATGAAATATTCTGCAGAACATTATTTGGATAAATCGTTATTTTTTTAATTATCAAGATAAGGACCGAAGGTAAGAAAATATAAATAAAAATCAGTGGAAAGAATCAAGTTTAAAATTAAAAAGGACTCCATTGAAAAAAAGTATCTAAGTCTTAATACGAGTAAGTAAATTTGTGCGTTGCCGGAGCAAGAAGCTATTGTTTAATAAATAATCACTTTTGCAACGTTACATTCAGAATTTCAGACTCATCTAAATTCTTACTTTCTCGAAAATGTAAATTACATATGTATAATTTAATATAGTATATAACAGAACAGGTAAACGTAACATCTTACAGAAAAGACCAAAAAGGATTTATTAACTCCTCAAACACCAGAAGGATAAACATCAAAAGGTAAAGGACTTGAGACTCAACTTGATTACATCCCCCTGAAAGCCGACTACGGTACCTATCCCAAGTAAATTTCTTGCGCAAAAATATATTTTAGGTTGAAGTGTCTACGCACAATTTTCTTCGACGAGATTCGTTACAGCTTAAAATGATACTAATTAGTCTGTTACCGTGATTTCTGTATAAATTAAGCTAAGTTTCCGTAAGGTGTGGAAAAAAGCAACTGACATTTTTTTTAAAATACGCAATTTCGTATACGTGGACGACGAAACGAATGAATTTATTTTGATAAAATTTCTATAGAATAAATCTAAAAGTGTACCCTTTCAAATAAAAAAAAAAACAATTTTCAAAAATTGACAGAGTTCTGTAAACCCGTTTGAAGTCGATTTAAAACGCGTGTTAATATTTGCAAAATAAAAAAATGAACATGATATCTTCCAAACAAATAGAAACACGTTTAGTTTTTTTACTCCTAATAAATCAAACAAGGCCTATAACATCATTAGCTCATAAAATTTTACACACTTATAATGATCTATTTTCAACAACAAAAGAATTAGAAGTGTTTACCTTTATTTTACGCTTATAAACAAGTTTAGATAAGAACCTTATTTCAAGGGATTAAACTAACTTCCCAACATCAGAAATGCAAGTGATTAAAACCGGGACCGCCTATTTCGTCGGATCCAAAGTAAATATTTATGAAAAGCCGAGTCTGTGTGGTCCCTTTTATGACGGTACTTTGAAGCTTTTACAGGACGAGTGGTCTGAAAATATAATTACTATTACGCAATTATTTAATATTATTATGAAGTACGTGAAATATCAGACTGTTACTTATGTACACGAGGGTAATGACCGTGCTAGTGAATCCACATTCAACGCAAGCTGCGGGTTTCATCTCGAATATCGGATTCATTTTAGATGGATATTTGTATTGTTCATGCAAATGTTTTGACATTAACAATATAAGTGTGCATACTTTTTTCCAAACTCATATCGAGGCAATGATAAGCATCTATAAATCCATAAAAATATGGATTTCTGATAGAGTATTTTAACCATAAATGATTAAACAGATCTGATTTTGAATTATAATTATCTATTAATCACTAGATCCACTTTTTGCAAATTTCGTAGAAAAATCTAAGAGATAATTATACATACATATTCAATTTTAATAAATCTCGGTAAGGAGATAAATTAAAAGGACATAGAAAACATTTTGTCGCGAAAACAAAACGTGAAGTGGTAAAATAGGGGATGAAATTTTCTAGATGGACAAAGTCACGGAGAGCAGCTTGTTTAATATACTACTGAATGTACAATAGTACCACTTCCCCCGAGGCGTTGAGGTATTTCATATAAACCTTTTATGATTTTTGGACGGCTAATTTACACCTGCATTTGCACAAAGCGACAGTACAACAAAAGCGGCTTAATAAAGGAAGAATAAAGCTATAATAAAACCTTACTTAAAACGGCTTCGTATTGAAAGCACATTTCAGTTATCTAGGAAGTAGGGCACGGTGTGGGCTTGACGCTGGGAGGATTATTTAAAAAAGATATGAAAAAAAAAACATTTAATTAGCGTTACTGCACTCCATTTTAATTCGAAGCTATTCTTGTCTCTATTAAAATATTTAATCGCTCTAATAAACTTTTTATCCGGTTTACAAAGATTTACCACCACTGTTTAATCTACGGGCTTATTTTTTAATATACATATAATAATATTTTATCATTTTAAAATAGGTACATTCTGTACAGTGTAGTCTTGATTGTGGAAAAATTGGAATTGTTCCAAATGTAAAGAATATAGGATAAAGAATACAATTGCATTTACACGTTCTGCTCGTAGCCATCTGATATAAGAAACAGCCAAGAATACAAATTGCAGCGTAAGACCGAAAGGAAAGTTAAGTATAAAACTCGGGTAGACGTGTCTATGCCATACGAAATTATTTTATAAATAAAGTTAAACATTTTTATTATAGAAATATAATAATAGGTACTTTAATAAGCGTATTTTAGTCTTTAATTACACTCATAAGTTTTGCCATCAGAATTTCATTGATTTATTTAAGTTGTTTGTCATTACGTCTGAAATAATTTACGGTCAATGCGTTTATTTTTCACAGCCACAGCGTTCGTAAAGTTTAGGTAACTATAACCATGTTACAAAGTTTTTTTTGTCGATAACGAGACTAAAACTTACTAGTATAATTCTCGCCTTATACGCACTGAAAATATTAAGTTGAGAGAGAACCTATTTATTTTCAATACCAAAAAAAAATACTGGTATCTAATTTTAGGCTTCCGTACTCGAAGGAAAGCCCTTACCTAACTGTCCGCCTGTCTCACAACGGACTATATTTTTCAAATTCAAAATATACTTTATTCAAATAGGCTATTTACAGCACTTTCAAGTAGTACAATTTCAAGTAGTGTTATATGTACAATTGAAATTTTCATGTAATGATTAATTTCTGTTTACTGAAGGGCGAGTCGGACTTTACGAAATTTTACAAATTGCTATAGCGAGTTTCTTGTTTCTTTAAAAAAATGTTTAAAAACGTGTACAGTGTTATTTTTTGTACCAAGGTACGGAACTCTTAATGTGTGAGTACGACTCACATTTACCAGTTGTTATTTAATACAGTTTCAAAAACGCTTTAATATAAACGAAGTTAAAAATTGCAGCCAATAGGATTATTGGCTGAAATTTTTAACTTCGTTTATATTTCAACGACTACGAGTGTTTCCAAACAATCGCCACACAATACTATAATGCTACGAGAAAGTAAAAGTGGCAAAACGTATAAAATCGGCAAGCTGCCAGCTGGTCATTCACGAATTTTATAGCCAATTCAACATTTGCACTGGAAAAATGGATAAGGCATTCGACGTTTGTAGAGGACTCGAAATATATTTTTACGTTAAAAGTACCTATTGTATTACATTATAGAGTAGGTCTGCATAGATATGTGTACATATACATTAATTTGAGTAATTGTTCACCTCATTTAAGAAAAGAAACGCAATGGCCAACCTTAACATAAATATAAGAAAATGAGAGACATAATAACAAAGTTGTAATAAAATTAATTATTTAAATTTTAATTGGTTATATTCGAAAATTATTGTACATTAAACAAATAAACAAATTATGTTAATGTTAGTCAAGCTAAAAAACAATATACAATTTGATTCCCAATCAATGTTTTTATTTTAACTATTGCAAAATACGATAGAGATGCGCGTGCGCCGTGAAAGTATGATACGCGGTGTGCATTATTTGTTTAAATTTATCAAGAACAAACTGTGATAGAAAATAGACATGCCAAGAACAAGAACATGTGATAAGAATCCTTTAATAGAAATGTTACTGAAATAAACAATTGATAAATATAGAAAAAAACTTGTTTAAAACAAAAATTCGTATAATTCACTTCTACGATTATAAACTTAACACTTCGCTAATTTTTTATAGGCAATTCATAATGTTTATTGCTATTCATATATTCATAATAATGTGAAGTAACAGAAGTGAAGTACACACATAATACCTAATTATACACGAAATGCACTAGAGTTAGATGTTTAATGGATAGTGCAATCTTTGTTTACACCGTACCGTAGCAATTGCAGTGAAAGTGTTTGCAACTAGATTGTTTTGTTATAATCATCTTATTTTTTGCTTGAAGTTAGGTATGGTTTGAATAAAAAATAAAATAAAGCGATTATAATCGTTAAAGTCGTCTATTACTTAAAAATAAATTTCATATCAAATGAACAACATGTTGCTCTAAATTACTTATTTCACACCCTTATTTGTGTAAACTATTGATAGGATCATATATTTGTATAATAAAAACTTGTAAAATCAAATAAAACTGCAGGATTTGGTATTAATTTAACCAATAAACCGAACAAGTTTCTGCCAGGTATTAACACTCCTGCGGCGTATCCCCGTGGCCTATTTGCTTCAAGAGCCCTCACCTACACTCGTACGAGTTGCACGGGAAACGTTGCGGGCTCATTAGCATTGGTGTAATACGCGCCAGCTTTATTTTGTATTATATTGAACTGAGTGAATTTGTTTATCGCTTTTAATTACATCAATTAGACGAGAAAATATTTTTTTATGTATTTATTGTATAATATTGTTTTAGCTAGCTATGTATACATATAGTATCGAATAAAGAAAAGTATTAACAATAATAATTAGAGTTTTAAAAAGCATTAAGTAAATAAAAATGTAATTAAAGTTATGCGTAGACGGCTGAATTCTGGTATAAGAATAAAATCATAGTTGTCAAGCGCAGGCTATTACTTGCACCGCTTTATGCGTCGGGTTGAGATAGCGGACGGCGAGGGATGCTGCGCGCTACAGCCTCCGTCACGGGCGTAGTACGAACAAAGCGTCCCGCCCTTCCCGCTTCCGCCCGGTGAAAATTCGCAACACAATAAATTAAACCCGCACTGTAATTCTCGGTGGAGTCGAAACGAACGCTCAGAATATATAATCAGTTTCTATATTATATTTACAATGGGCTTTGTATTGGTTTTTAATACGTTAGAGCGTATGTCGTACGTGTGAAGTCGACAGCGCGGCTAGCGAGATACTGGCAGCCTCCGAGCGAGGGGGCGCGGGGCTGCGCGAACTACGCTTTCATTAAGGACAATCGTAGCACGTAGCTACGGTCGCGCCCGGCTCAGATAAGCTCAGCTTCGAGCCCCGGGGCTGTTCAGAACACTAGTGTAATGTACATCTAAGGCCTGGGTTAATTTGTACTACGTTTACTATTACATTGTATATAGAAACCGGTAATACATAAATATTAAATATAAATTAACACTGACTTTATACGCTAAAAATTATTATTAAATCGTTGTTTTGTATGCGAAACTATTGTAATAAAGAAATAATACGTTTACAAAATAACAAATATTACATAATAGTGACAAATTATTTCCATTCATATCATGTTAGTTTTACTATTATATTTTACAATTTTATTTTATTTTAAGAATAAATAGTTTTAGGAACAACATTTATTTTTTAATTCCCTATAATGTATTCTAGGACCATTTAACAAAATTCGTAATGTTAGGTACTCTACTGTGGTAGAGTGTAGCTGTAGCCCGCTTCAGCACATAATCGGGTTGCCTTGACCTAGGCGTGAGGTAGCTAATATAGTATTGCGTATGGTGAGTAAGAGAGCCGTTTACCTAAACCCTTCCTCCATTTCTTTCTTCCTATTCCCCTTCAACCCTTATTCCTTTTACAGCTGGCAACGAATTTGAGAGTCCTCTAGTGCGGCCAATGTTTACAGCGGTGATCACTTAACATCTGATGACCCGCCTGCTTGTTTACCCGCTACTTTTTTTACTTTTGCAAATAAAGATGAAAACTTATTGTAAGTAAACGAATATTAACAATAATAATTTTGATTTTGTGTACTTTTACATAAATGCTTATTTATATAAGTGGTTACTTACTTATGTACCCACACCCACTTCCATTATATGTACATAGTGGTCTAGTGCATAGAAAACGTTGATATCAACGAACGCAATGGTCGCAGATTCAAATCTTGGCTCAAAATTATGTTAAAAAAGTGAAAACATCTAAAGTAAATTATAAACATCGGGAAGAAACCTGTAGACGTGTTAGGAAGTTATTCACATGAAATGACACGTAGGTATAAAAGCCAATCCGCAGTTTAGCAACATGGTAGATAAAACTCTATATCTAGGAGAATGCTCATTTAACACATGTACTTAGTTCATTCTAATCACTAATCTTCATTATATTTTTCAGAAGTACAATAAATTATGAAAGTCAAATAAATTATTGAGTATTTAATACTAGTATACCAAGTATATAGTAATTTCTGTTTTATCTATGTTTATACTTTAATGAATAATGAGATTTGAAGCTAACTAATTAATGATTTTCATGTTTACGTTAACGTGTACGTTTGCTTGAACGCAATGATCAGTATTAAAAAAAAATACGTTAGGTGCTTCTTTATTTAGAAAAGGTAAAATCAAGCCTATCTAGACTCTATATTGATACATATATGAAGCTCAAGTGTTTGTCTGTTTATTTAAACGTTGTAATCAGAGGAACTTACAATTAAAATTTACCTAACTACTATGAACCCGAATTTTTGTGAGGATCGAGAAACAGGTTTTAATGAATCTTTATGTTCGTATATATTTAGATAAGGTTGTGGGTGGCTGCTGAATACTAGGAAGCTATATTACGCTACGACTCGTGCCGGTCATGCCGGTGTAGCAGTGGCAGAAGACGTCAACCAATAAAACGTACCGAATTTTATCACAGGTGAAACGAGAAACATCTGGTGTGTAAAAGGCATCCTTAATAGTTAATGATATTATATTGCTATAAATATGTTATTAGCTCATGGATTTGGGAACCCAAAGTACGGTCGGTATACCTTGGACGACGTTGCAAAGCAACCAGCTAGCGATCGAACATAACAGGCGAGAGAAACTTTGGGCGGACTAGTCAATTGATGAGCTTCTCAAATTTAGAAATGGATATGCTATAGTCTATTTTTCTTTACTCGTCTCATTTAGCAGACAAGATGGCGTATTTTCTAACCATGCATAAGAAATAAGAGGTGAAAAATTAACGATCGAATAACTGAATCATTTTTTGTAATGATAAATTTTAATGAAACACAATATTCGAAAATTTGTGATTCGTTCCGAATAATTTTACGAAATAAGACAAGTAAAGAAAAATATACTATAAATACATTCTCACAGTTGATTTGTTTTAGTAAAAAAAACTGTCAAAATGTTTATGATAGCAGTATGTCACCGTAATTTGCCTGTAATTTGTTGACGACACGTATTATGACCACAACATATCTATTATCTAGTTATAAAATATTGTTGTTGTTAGTATGTACCAAGAAAACACATAAAATTTAATAAAATACATTTATTTAGCATAGTAAGTATATTACTAAACATTATATTCTTTTTACAATTTAATTTTTATTAACTTTATTTTTCTTGAATTTGTTTGATGGAATACTTGCTTTTACGCCACTTTTTTTATTTTTATCATTTAACTGTCCAACCTGTTTCTTCTTTTTCTTATTTTTAAGCTTTTTCGCTGCTGCTATCTCAATCTTGTCGGTTATTTTCGCTTCATTTTTGTTAACAGTTGTTTCTGTATTTTTTACTCCTTGTTTATTTTTCTTTTTGTTTTTCTTTTTATTCTTTGCCGGGCTTTTATTATCTGTGTTATCCTTAGATTTATTTGTAGCATCTGTTTTCTTCGGATCTACATTAGGTTTCTGTATACTCGTTTCAGTTTTAACAGTTGTATTATCTTTAACTCCACTTGTTTTAATGGTAATTTCTTTAGAGCCTACGCTATTCTCTTGATTTTGACCACCTACATTTTTCTTGTTCTTTTTGTTACGTTTTTTCTTTTTGTTTTGAACATTCGTTTCTTCTGAACTTTTTTGTAACACTTTTGAATTTTCTTTTGTTACTTGCTTACTTTCTTTTGGTTTAGCCCTGAAAAATATTAGTTAAAATTTGAGATAAAAAATTTTGGATACTTTAAACATTTCATTATTAACATTTTAAATAAGTCAGCTACCACTTATTTAAAATATGAAGACTAAAATTCTCACCAGGACAGATGTAACTATTAAAACCTCAGGCAAAAATAAGAGGTAATCCAATATCTTAATTGTAACACAATTAAACCAGATATTTAAAACATTAATAAAAAATTTCATAATATATACCCATTCATAGGTCCGGACGGTTTATTCTTCTTATTTTGTGGCTCTATTTTACTGGCCTCGGCTGGCCTTTTCACTGCTATTTTTGATGACTTTTCTTGTTCGTCTGTTGTCGCATCACCATTCTGTTTGACTTCTTCACTTTCTTTTAACTCTTCTTCGTCTTCCTCATCTTTAACAGCTTCAGGCTAATGAAAAAGATGAAAATTACTTTTATTACTTAAATCACATTCTTTAGTAGAGGACCTATTCAGAACTATTGGTAAATTATGTAGAAGTAAAAAATTAGTGAGCCGAGATGGCCTAGTGATTAGAACACGTCAATCTCAACCGTCCGTTCAAATTCCAGCTAGCGCTACTGACTTTTCAAGTGCTAAATTTGTGTTTAGATGAATATCTCGAGCTTGTGAATTCTTATTATCACATAAAATAAATGCTTACTGTGGACATAAAATATGAAACAGCAGAAAAAAAGTAATACTTACAATGACATTAGAAAACTTCTTTAATTTAGCTACATAGAAACCATCCATGTTATGTGTGTGTGGATAGAATCGCCTAGTTAACTTCAGAGAAGGGTGGAATCGATGGTGCCTGTACTTCACAAAACCCTCTGTACCAAAGTCAAGACCAGTCGGTACTAATTTCACATTTCGTCTTTTCAATGCATAATTAACAACCCATTCATTTTCCTCTGGTAATATAGAACAAGTAGAATAAACAATATAACCACCAGTGCTTGATTTGGCATTGCAGCAATCTATAGCGGCTAAAAGCAACTGCCTTTGTAAATTGAAACATCTTTGAATATCTTTCTGATCCTTAGTCGTTTTAACACTGGGATCCTTTGCGATTACACCAGTACCTGTGCAAGGCGCATCAAGTAGAACTCTGTCGAAACCTTTGATAACATCTGGAAATTGGCGACCATCATAGTTACATATTACTGCATTAACAACACCCAATCTATGGAAATTGCCAACAATAGCTTTCGTCCGCTCCTTATTTGCATCATTAGCAAAGAGTGAACCTGTATTTTTCATAATAGCAGCAATATGGGATGCTTTACCACCTGGTGCTGCACACATATCTAAAATTCTCTCGTTTTCTTGTGGCGCTAATGCCATAACAGGCAGAAAACTCGATGCCCCCTGTAAAATATAATGACCAGCCAAATATTCAGGTGTAGCACCAATCGGAACTGTTGAACTGTAAATCACAAGTCCCACTTTGCTCCATTTGCCTACTGGATCTAAATTGACACCCCTGTTTATTAGTGCCTGGGCTAAGTCTCGTCTTCTTGTCTTTAGACTATTAGTTCTTATTGTTAATGGACGAGCTACTTCACTTGCTTCAAGAAATTCAACTAATTCTTGAGTTGGAAATAGTTGCATAAGTATTTCCATTAAGAACTCATTATAACTGTAGTATACACATAGATCTTTCAATAGTAAGTCAGTGTATTCACAACGAGATCTGCCATCTTCTTTCAATCTGCTAAAATCACTTAAAACTGTGACAACATCTTTTATTCTTTGATGAATATCTTGCAAACTAGTTGGATTTTGTAATTCCTCTTCACTGGGGAATGCAAATACGTCCTGTTTAGCAATATTAAGTTGTAATTCTTCATCAGCTAATTTTTTGTCTAACTTCTGTTTCTTTTTTAGTTTAATGTTAGCTTTTTCTATGGGTAACATATCATCGTTATCTCCATCATCATCATCATCTTTTTCACTTGAATCAGAATCATAAGTCATTTTGTTGGAAGCATTTAAGTCATCCTCAACTTCATTTTCTTGTTCATTATCTGAGTCTTCAAATAGGTCATCAAGTTTGCCAACCTATAAAACATATTATATCATTAAAAATATCTCAACAATAATAATGAATAGTAATCAATGACACTAAATGTACAATATAGTATAGTTTTTTCTAAAATTATAGTTTGATATGGTATGTTTAATAACTTTGCCACAACATTTGTCAGTTTAAGGATACTTTGTACTCATACTTATTAGTGGTGTACAATAAAGTGTTAAAAAAATAAAAAAAATAATCTTTTGCTTTTTTATAGGAAAAAGTACTGGAAAATTCTTGTAAATGTTATACCTTATATGTTTCTTTGCCAGATTTTTGGTCAACTTTTTCATCTTGGTCATCGCTAGCATCTTCAGAATCTTCGTCTTGTTCTTGATCTTGTTCTTCTTCATCTGATACTTCATCATCAGAACCCTCGTCTTGTTCATCGTCACTGTCTAGTTTGGGTTCCTTAACTCTTTTCTTAGTTTTTTGTTTTAATTTTAACCATTCTTGATTATCATCTGTGAAACCTGTAGAAAAAATTAGTCTCCATAATATATATGTATGCCTAAGAAATTGATAAATAACGAACATGATGGAAAGATATGTTTGAAAATTCCTTAAACAATAATACAATAATTTATAAAATAAAACAACAAATTATTTATTATTATATACATTAAATTATTCACTAGTTAATATCTCTAAGTTTTAAATTAACAGTTGACAAAGTTTTTTTTCTTATTATATTTTTATTATTTAAACTTTAGTGAATTCAACAAATTACACAAAAACATTTACAACTAATAATTTATGATATGGTTGTATTGACAAAGTTATTCCAGTCGTGCAAACTTTTACAAAGGTTACCTTTAGCATTTTCATCTCCTGAAGATTCATCGGTTTCTTCTACTGTCTTCTCTTGTTGCTTAGCTACATTTTTCTTTGCTTCTTTTAAAGCTTTCTTCTTTTCTACAATTTCCTTCTTCTTTTTAGCTCTACGAGCAGCCCTTTGTTTTTGTCTGTGACTTAACTTTTTCTCTTCTTTGTCATCTTCAACTAAAAAACCGAAAATTTTAAGCTCCATTTTTAAAAACATATTTACTATATTACTACATAACTATAATCAAGCTACTTAGGATTGTTACTTTATTGGATAATTTTAAAAAATTATAAATAAATTTACTATATAATTTTTCTTCTGTATAAAATAATATCTACAAGATAGTAAAGAAATATAATTTCCTAGTATTTAATATAGTAAGGAAGATATTTAAAAAAATATAATTGCACGTGTCTTCATTTCGAAGTTGCGACTTTTTAATTAACATTAATAGCTATTAGTTACACTCTTTTTCACAAAAAAGAAAAAAAATCTAGTATTTATTAGATTTAAGAACTTACGGAGCCCTTTTTTAAAAACAGGATCAGGTTGCTTTCTCGCCTTTCTTCCAGGTCCTTTTTTTACCTTCTTTGTTTCATCAAACTTAGCTTTACGACCCATTTATGTGATATTTTAGTGTTCTTAATATAATTTATAGTATTTCTAATATATTAGAAATTGTTATTTTTACAATAACCACATAAAAACACGTGTGGATCTCCGATTCTCCGGCACTTTGAAGTTTGACAGTTCAAGATTTTGGTTTGACACATCAAATAATTATTTTGATAATATAAAATCTTATAATTTTTCTGTAAACTATTAAAGTTATGGTGGCCACATACACAACAACTTTCTTGTACCAATATTAAGAGTAAAAACTTGTGCATGTGTATTAATAAGAATATGGCAATACCTTTAGAAATTAGAAAAAATCGTAAAAAATAAAACGAATGAAATGAATGATAAGGAAATTGTAAAATTACGGTAAGAGAACCAATAGTTACTTATCTACAATCATATTATATAAATATAGATGTTATAAGCTCATCAATTTCGGCACTCAGACAGCTAACGAATACGACGTTGTCTAGCAATCAGCTTGCAAACTGATCATGAGCTTAGTAAAGGTGGACATGGGTAGACAAGGTCAAATAATATGAACATAATTAATATCTGTTGTATTACATAAAATTGCTTTATTTTATTAATTTGTTTTAATCTTATTTCGTTTAATAATAATTAGAATTGAAAATCATATAAGAAATTACGGCACTAAGACTCGGTCACGTATTTGCAGTGTTGAAATTTTCATTAGAGAGTCATAAATTTGATTTAAGGGTTTTATTTTAAGAAAAATAATATTCAAATTAATCTTATAGAATAAAAAAGTATATGGGTGAACGAGCTTTGCTCTATATTTTTTGGAAATTACATTTATGAACTATAAACTGATGAAATATAAAGTATATTTTTCGATCTTACTAATTGCCGTAAAACACGGATAAAGTGCCTTTTTCTAAAAATGAAACCTAGCTAGATCAATTTATCACCCCCGAATTCCACATATTAAATCGCCGTAATATTTTATGACAATTGTCTACAATTATCATAAAAATCTATAAATAATATTATATACAAGAATTGCTAATTTTAAGGAAAGAAATAACTACACTTCAAAGAAATACGAGCATTCTTCCTTTTTTTATTGTAAATGTTTAAAGAGTAAATATAAAGTATAAAATAATAAAATATTTTTTTAATATCTTCTAATTGTCTTAAAAAACTTACTAGACAATTTTAATTACGATCTCATTGCCTAAAGTATTATTCGTAAAATATGTCTTATTCATAAAACGTAGTTTTCTTTTTGTTCGGTAACTATACTGGGGACCTTAATTTCTTGCAAATCAAAAATTATTTCATTATTATTTTTTTGATAATTTGTTTTTCTACTTAATTATGTGCGTAAGCAGCTTTAATGTATTTTTAAACTAGTAATATATATGAATTTTATTTATTATGTTATGCTGTGTTATGAAATCAAATCATTTTTCAAATACATCTCCGTTTAACTGTCTAAAATTCAAAAATTTAAAGTATTTTGCTAAAACAGACTTCCAGATATTTTGTAAAGATGATAATTATATCTACCAAACGGTTTAAACATTTCTCAATTAAAGCTATTACTTAATACCAGGTTGCATCACTATTATATTTTCTGATGAACCTATTAAGTGAGAAGATTTGGCAATAGTAACAGTTGGCTGAGGTATCTGTATGACTTTCGTGATTTTTTTGTATATAGCACCTTTTTGACCACCTTTTACAAACAAGTTTTTCGATTCGGTTTTTAATGCTTAATTCAATAAAACTTTTTTATATGAGTTACCATATTTTCTTTATTATTAGTTTTTATTTCTTTCAAGATGATTAGTATACCTAAAAACAATATCGAAATTAACATTCTGTGTTCTAAAAACTGTAGGTACATATATCATCATCCCATCATATTTTCAATAGCTATATATAACATATCTATTATTATTATATAACTATAGTAATAATAGTCATATCATACTAAGTCTAGTCATATGTAAATAACTAACAATGCACTTGCGCAAGTTAGACTTAGAAATCAGAATACAAAAATTACAATAATACGTTTTTAAATATTTTGGTATCTGTAATGTGTATGGTAACACTGAAGTATTGTTTTGTTGATGTCGTATAGGTTATATTTTATTTATTGTAATTTAAAAAAAAGTGTGGAAAACCAATCGTAATTGGTTAAAAAGTGTTTATAAGATGCCTACATGGAACCAAATTCAGTCTCAATTGAGAAACCCTAATAATCCAGTAGTATTTTTTGATATCACTGTCGGAACAACGGTAATATTTTTAAATTTTTTACAGTAGTTTAATGAGTAAGGAATGTTTCCTTATAAGCAAATTCAATTTTATTGAATTTATATTTTATGAGATACTTAAAATTTGTTGAAATTATAGGAAATAGGCCGAATGATATTTGAGCTTTTTGCTGATGTAGTGCCAAAAACTAGTGAAAATTTTAGAGAATTTTGCACTGGTGAGTACCGGAGAGATGGAGTTCCACTCGGATATAAAGGTGCCACATTTCACAGAGTAATAAAAGACTTCATGATACAAGGTGGTGATTTTGTAAATGTAAGTACACATCTTCTAATGAAGCATTTGTATTCCAAGATAAACACAAATCAATACATGAAATATATGGATGCTGATAAACAATAATGTGTCAACCCACAAAAAGTCAAATTCGGAGATATTAATGTATTTTGATACTGCTTCACCTATTTTTAATTGTTGAAAAAAAGTCAAGACATATAAACTAAATAAGTACGGAAAAAAGTTTCTTAATTAAATGTTTCGATTTCCAAGTACGTTCCATATTTAGCAATTTATACAGTAATCTTAAATATTTGAAAGACTTTTTATTAGACAATATATGAAATATATCAATCTGCTTATAATTTATTATACTTTCTATCAAAAAAGAAATGAAAAGATGGATATATACTTTTTCAAACATATTTGTCTACACTGGGTTTGACATCTTTAGACACCATTTTCTCAAAACTAAGTGCGTGTGGCTTGACATATTATTGCTTATCAGCATCCATATATAAGACAAAATATGTATTTATTTAAAAGACTTCTAAAATGTTTTCCACTAATCTAAAAGCATGAATATTTTTTTTAAATATCTATTTTCAGGGTGATGGTACTGGAGTAATGAGTATTTATGGAGGAAGTACTTTTGCAGATGAAAACTTTGCTCTCAAACATGATTCACCAGGATTATTATCAATGGCTAATAGTGGCAAAGATACTAATGGCTGCCAATTCTTCATTACATGTGCAAAGTGTAATTTCTTAGATAACAAGCATGTAGTGTTTGGAAGGGTAATAGATGGTTTACTGGTTATGCGAAAAATTGAAAATGTACCAACTGGTCCAAACAATAAACCAAAAATTCCAGTAACAATATCTCAATGTGGACAAATGTGAATGTTGTGATAAAACAATTAAATATTGAAATAAGACTAATAATATAAGTTCAGTAAAATTTTTATAAATTCCATAAATACATTTTTTGTATTGAGTTAATTAATTTATTTATTTTTTGATATTTTTAAAGTATAACCATTAAAAGTGTAACTTGTAAAAATTCAATATAAATGTTAACCCTAAGAAAAATTTTTTGCTATTGGCAAAATAGTGGATAATTCAAAGAAAAAAAAAGAACCATTAATAACTTAATCATTGGTAATTTAATTACTAAATTATTGTTACTAATGTAACTATTAGAAACTGCTTCACATTATATGTAATATAAATATTTTTTAATTTATAACAAAATACAATAAGTAACTGTTTAAATTAGGAAATTTGCTAGGTATTGATATAGCCCTGTCAACTTTTTACTGCGTTGCTGTTCTGAAGAAGATTTGTCGGCGGCATTGTTGCTGGACCATGCCGTTTGCCTGCTTCCTGTATAAAAGCTCCTTCCATCTGTCTTGCAACTTGGTCAAAAAATAAATTCGATAAATGTGAATGAAAGGCGGATCGAAATTCAAATGTTATTTGAAAATCAACAACACAAGACTGTTGTTCCCTTTTGAGTCCTGGACTAAATCGCCATAGTGTCAACAAGTGATGAAAAAGTTTACCATCTCTACATTCAGCTTTAACTAAATGTGGTTTTACTAGAGTTACATTTGATGTATAACTTTCATTTATGGGTGGAAAACCAACAATGAGGTCTGCTTTTAGGTAATCAGGTTTTTTGATTAAAACAATAGATTGTTTGCACCAAGGGACAAACTTATAGTAATTTTCCACATCTGAAACTACTTCATACATTTGTTCCATTGTGTATCTGAAATGAAGTGTAAAATATTATAACATATTAGAAATTATATCCAAACCATTGGGCTGTTCAAACCGAATGAGCAATTATGCAAATTAATATGTGCCATTAAATTATGTCATATATATTTATATTATATATAAATCTTACTTGATATTTGATTATTTATTTAATAGATTAGAGCAAAAAAATCCAGTTTATACACTCTTATTGATAAACAAAATTAAAAATAACTTAATTTTTGTCATTGATAAAAAAATTTTTGGTGAGAATTAATATTATTTAGGACTTACCCGACTAATTGTCTTCCACAATATTCTCGTTTTCGACTAGATTTAGGAATATTGAAAAATGTTCGAGTTTGATGTTGCGATGCATGACAATGACACTGAACATTATTTACGTAATGACCCTGAAAACTGAAATAAGGTTAAAAATAAACGCTAAAAACAAACTATAAAATGTTGTCAAAAAAATACAACATTTTCATTTGATTCAATTTACCTAATTATTTTATTGGCAGAGAGTATCACTCTCGATCCGATTACACAATATTTAGATAAATTCATTTCTATCACCAGAATTTTTGACTTAACTAGATAATTAATTTATTTTATAATATTTAGATATTTCATTTTCACAGAAGCAAACCAGTACAACTATCACATTTTTATTCATTTCTTATAAGTCAAAACAATTTAATTAAATATTCCATGTATGGATATATAACTTTTAAGTTGATTTGCAATCACAAACCACACTTGCGAATTGCCAAAGGACAATGACATTGACAAACTATATTGACATCTACTACCTAGTTTTGTATCAAATCTCAATTGTTTTTGCAGAACCATAGACATAAAGGAGTTCTTTCCACGTTTCTGATTGGTCGAAAATGAAATGGAAGTGTTAGTCATATCAAAAGAATGAGATGCGCTTGCAGAAAAGAAATATATTGCCAGAAAAAAAAAATTGAATTGTAAACGATGTATATTTTACAGAGTGTAATTTTTGGAGACTTTTTTTAAGAGAGCTCGGTCCAGTTATCTATTTCTACGTTAACTTATGCGAAAATTCAGATAACCTAAGTTCGAAGGTAACCTAACTCGCCAGCTGAACTGTATTTCACCAATATTATTGGTGAAAAATCTGTTCAAACATAGCACAATCAAAGAATATATAATCACTACGGGCACAATCACCGTATCTTATACAATGTCTGTGGTAATTACTTGCTGTCAATATGTATTGTATGGGTACGGCTATGAATAGGTGTATCTTTTTCAAATTTTGCGCGGTACTATTTTTAACTAAAAAGTATAAAGCTTGACAGGATTTGATTTATATGTAGTTTACCAGAAATATTATATTTTCAAATTTTCATGTCACTAAAGAGTGTAGTATTATTTAAAAATGAATAAAATACGTTTAACACTTTGCTGATATTTAAGTTTCATACAAAAGAGACCACCATACTTTAGTTGATACCACC
Organism: Hypolimnas misippus; assembly: GCA_037950945.1. Classification (NCBI taxonomy): domain Eukaryota; kingdom Metazoa; phylum Arthropoda; class Insecta; order Lepidoptera; family Nymphalidae; genus Hypolimnas; species Hypolimnas misippus. Next base: position 9,704,398 of record JBBEEQ010000024.1, read on the forward strand.
TCATTTTAAGGGTCTGTTTACGTTTATATCGCATATGCAATAATATATTATTGTAACGTACTGTTAACATGTTATAGATATGGACATAAACTAAATATTTTAACGAAAAATAACACTAATTATTATTATTAAGAAATAAAATTTATGTTATTTTTTAATAGTAATAATTAATTATAGTAATTTGAATAAATAGTTTCATTTTTTCTACGCCTCTGACGATAAGGTGTTTGTTTAAAAAGTTTTCTCGCTTCATACTGGACTTGCTTTTTTCTTTACGGGAGCTATCTCTAAATTAAAACGTTAAAATCCTATTAGTTAACATAGTTTTGTTGGGAAAAGCAAAACTTTGTGTCTATAAGCGTTTCGTCAATTGGTTATCTTTGTATTCCAAAGGCGATATACGTAATGTACGTATGAATTTTAAAAATAAAGAGATCTATTTGTTTATCAAAAAGTATATTTAAAAAGGTGTCAAATTAAGATTGGAATAATAATAATTGTCGACAGTTACATTTTCACGCACATAAATAAAATAAAGACAACTTCAAATTGTGGTAGGCAAAACCATATGCATTAAAAAGTATATGGAGTACACTATACAGATATTATAAGGTTTAAAATTTACATTTAAACAGTTTCATGAGGTAATTTACACTGTTTGTACAATAGAATAAAGCAATGTAATCTTTGAACTGAATTATTTTCTCGTATCGTATAATAGATCTTAAATTTTAATCCTCTCCCTACGGGATATTTTTAGCAAAGTAGGTATAGTTACTGTTGCGTCACAGTACATTTATAACAATATAGTTTACATTCACAAAAATATTCATTCTTTTGAAAGAAATAGAGATAAACATAATATTAACACGAGGAAGAAAGATTAACGACAAACATTTTTATATGGAACTTCAAAGATTTTTTTTCATTTTATGACCCAAAATTTTATTTTTCTAAGGAAAAGCTGATAAAAAAATAAAACAGTAAAATTTTTCTTCCATTGTAAACTAGACATAGTGCTTTCAATCTGTTACATTTTTTAGTCTGTTACGGGTTGCGTGCGTTAGGGCACACTTTTTGCAATCCACGTTGAATTATATTTTTCATAAATCATAAAGTCAATTTTAAGATGATTAAAATAAAGTAATTAAACGAATTACATGGCTTTGTACCTTACAATTTAATTGAAAATGAATAAAAATTACAAAAGATTTGGCTGTACAGTGTAATATCTTTGCCTTTTCCTTCTAAGGAAAGAAAAAAACGAAAAAAAAATTAAAATATAGTAAATAAAATAACCTCAATCTGTGAATTATCATACTGTTTAATTAAAAGAATGAAATTGCATATAAATTTTAAACTGCAATTTTTAAATATATGTTTCTTTTATACGAAGTTATCTTAACGAAACCGAGTCTTCATTCCAATGGATGAGGTAGAGACTTTTGTTGATTATTATCAAATATTGGAATGTGAAAGACAGGCTACTGACGATGAAATCAAGAAAAGTTATCAACGCCTGGTCCTAGTATCCCATCCTGATAAGATAAGAGGTAATGGCCACGAAGAAAACTTCCATCGTATTCAGAGCGCTTGGTCAGTTTTGAGAGATCCACAGAAACGTAAACAATACGACGCAATGCTTAGTTGTTATGAAAGCAGTGACTTTTTGCTGTATAACAAAGTTTCATTGTCAGATATGGACTATGATTCTTCAGAAAGTGTTTATACATATGTGTGCAGGTGCAGTGGAGTTTATTATTTAGAAGCCAATGAACTTATCTCGCCTAAGGTGTTAATAAATTGTAATGAATGCTCATTTTCTATTTTAGTCAATATACCAGAGGACAGAATTTAGATACATTGTAATAACACAATCAATACCCAATCCTGGCTCTTGGGTTATTCAACTAAATGTATTTGCAGTGAAAGTGTTAAGCAATTAAATGAAACTAAATAGAATAGGTAATTAAAAATATCTTTAGTATTTGTAAAATAATAAAGAATTTTATATTTCTAACCAGGTTTATAATATAGCTTTGGTAATTATTATTCTATTATAAATACAAATAATATATTTTATTCCAAAAAAACTTATTGTTTAATTATGATAGTAATATTGAAAAAATCAATATTTTAATTTTTTTTGTATGATGCCTGTTTCAGACTAAGGAATCCAAAATTTTTTATTTTATTTAAAAAAAAAAATAATTCAGTTTTTTTCTTTTTAATATTGATTCTACTAACACCGGTAAAATATCCAAAACATACCCAGTTGAAACCCTGTATATCTCTTAAACTATAAAACTTTATTTAGTTGTACATTGTATTTTTTTATTAAAAATAGCTAACAAACAAGCAGGTGGGACATCTGTACATATATATCAAAATTTTCTTATTTGGGTGGTGTTTGTATCCCATTATGTAGAATGTCATTATAATTTTAAGGATTCATGTGTTGCTTATCCTAAGTTGTATTTGTGTCAAGTGTTCCCGTCTCTTCATTTACCAAATATTTTTTTGCTTCTTGACATACGAAAAATTTAGTGGCAATAGTATATAATATAAGAGTTAAAAGGAAAACTATCACAACTAAGTAGATTTTAAAAGTTAACTGGTAAAATTCGACCAACTTGTTGATGTTTTAAAATTTAACATCTTGCAAAATGTTAACTTGTAGGAGTAGTAAGAAAAATTTAATATAAATTCGATTTAAAATAAAATATAAATTGTCATGCTTTTAACTTTATTTTACTTAATTAAATTATTCTGTGTGCAATAAATTTATTTATGATTATCAGTTATATAAATATAAATCCTACAATTAATGTGGCCCGACACATACTTTACCAGTCTTTATTTTATTATAATTATGCAGTTCAAAAAATAATTAAAAAAAAGGAAAGGATAGATGTGGAAATTGATTGGTAGATGAAATTTTTGTTTAATATAAAATAAGCAGACAAATTGATTAATTCCATTTATTTTATGGTTAGGCTAGAACATAGATATATAATCATGACAAGGTAAATTTATCATAATTATGGTTAACTCATGTGAATGACTAATTTTAAATCTAAATTAAAATTTTGTACAGCAATTTAATTATAACTTAAAAGGTACAAGACAATTTTCGATATAGTAATTTGAGAAAATAAATTATTACACAGAATGTCAATATATAAGAAGGAATTTAAAAATTTATTTATATCATGTAAAAGATCTAAGCTATCACATATGTAATAATAATTTCATAAAGACTTTTGTGTTTTACAAAAATACTTTAGTGGCAAGAAACTAAAATAGAATAATATTTCAATAAATTCATTTTTTAAATTCTATAGAGAGTGAAGAGAGAGTGAGAGTTACGTAAATCTTAATTAGCCAAAGTAAAGAAACTAAAGCAATTTGCCATACTACAATGTACAAACTGTAATCCTCTTTGTTACCACCTCATGTAATGTTCTTAAAACATCACAGGGTAGTAAACATTAGTCACATTTTATATGTAAAATATTTCACATGCACTCTTTGAGATTACATAATATAAATTACCAATTATTGGTACATTAGACCACAAACAATTTTAAATAGTGGCATACACAAATTATTTACATGATTGTGCACATTTTTGTACTTTAAAATAAAATTCACATTAATATGCGAAAAAGTCCAATTAAGCCGAAGTTTCCACATTAAGAAAAACACTTGTGCTGTTATAATCTGTGACAAGTCTCGTCACTACTTCACGTACCGCGAACGACCTCTCAATTCGTATACACAGTAAAAATGTATTATAACTTTCATATTCACAGTATTGTAGTAAAACTCGGCAGTTTTGCTGCAGATTTGTCTATGATAAACAGCGTGTACAATTTTCTTGTAATTTAATAGCATGTGGAAATGCAGCTAAAACAGTCTATTATTACACACTCAGTAAGCACGTCCAGTATTAACTTTAAAAGCCATATTACAATAACCATCAGCAAAGTCTCACTTTATTTACACATCTGTCCATAAAATTTTTCTTCCTCTTGGTTTGCGTTGTAGCATCTAAGGGTGCAGGTAGTGACACTTGTGCATGTTCAAAGGAATCCACGGAGTGTTCGCAGACAGGACATTTCCTATCTTCGAGATTTTCTTGAATTTCTTTACAGTTCAAATTATCACTACTTTCAGATAGTCTCTCAGGAAGACTGTATAAAGTTTTAACAGGCGAATTAGTTTTGGAGGTGCTATCGCTACTTGATAATTGATCACAACTTTGTGAGTTTGCTGAAGCTTTTTCTACAGATGACTGCCGGCTTCTGCGCGGTCTGTAAAATAGTATAAACATATTTTTATCTATAATAGATGATAAACTCTGCATCAGGAGATAGTTAGATAGAATACAACTTGCATTAGGCATATAAAACAAATATATTAATACTATGACAAAGACTTGCACAAGGTCACAAAACATGGAGAATTCAATACGAGGCCTTTGCCTAGCAATGAAACATTCCGGACTTACAAAAACAACAAGGTTAGATAAATAAAATAATCAGCCTCTTACGTAATCCTGCGAATAAAGAATAATTCATAGATTGTATCACTAAAATGACATAACATACCTTACTGGAGGCAGAGTGTGTAACGTTTCTAGTCAATCTGCTTTATCACTGCCTCTACTTTCGCTGGAGTGCATGCGTTGGTAGTTAGGTGGGCCGCGACCGATGGCAGCCGTACCGGGCGTCTGTCCATCACCACGATTTCTCAATGTATTTTCCATCCTATTAGCTAGGTTGGATTTACCTCGAAGGAAACTAGAAATAAAAAAGGGAATTTAATTTACGTTTCTTTTAAAAGTATCCTGAGATATCATACATTTAAATGTGAGTTTGTTTGTTTGTTACACATTGGCTCCTCAGTAACTTAACCGATCATCTTGTGTTATTTACATTGTTAAGAGTACGGAAAAGCCGAACTGTTTAAGTCATACGGTATAGTTTTAAACTATCTATAGATAGTTTTAGAATCTTTCGGTAGGTCGGGTTGGATTTGTATCTAACGCCATTTTTTAATTGAAAATTTTAAACAACTGATTAAACTAAAATCTTCGTTACATTACGTATTTTTATTTAAACATACCTTTCAAGTTTCTCGACACATGCGTCTTGATAGTCATGTATCCACCGTACGCCGTTAAAGTGGCACACAGCACGCATATCTTCTGGCAGTTCTTCGGGCTCTGGCCATTCAAAGTTGTCGATAATTGGTACAATATTGCACTGTGATTGCAACGCTGCCACTATCTCCTATAAACATTTAAATAATTTATTACCATTTCATTTTTTTCGTGGTTTTTAAACAAAATAAATGTATAACTAGCCAATGAGTATGTATGTATGTATATAGTATAAAAAAGAAATGTACGAAACATCGGGATGACCAAAATAATTAATATACGCGATTTTAATCACTTTTAAAATTGTTTTATTTCAATAAAATATTCCAAGTAATAATCGGGAATATTTATGAATTGAAATGAAACTATTTTAAACGGATTTAAATCGCGTATATTAATTATTTTTATCATCCCGACGTTTCGAGCACTTTGCAGCGTTCGTGGTCACGGGTAGACGGGATTTAAATCCGTTTAAAATAGTTTCATTTCAATGAATAATAATCGCGAAAATCTAAGACAACGATAATATTTATGAATATATTATTGATATAATAGCTTACCCGATGAACCCAGTCTTTCTGTTCTGTATCATGCTTGCATCTCTCAAGGGCATTTGGCGTGAGGACCAACAAAAAGTGCTTCGCCTGCCGAATACTTCGGAGCAAGTTGTTGTCGAATTTGCCCGCTTCTAACCTTTCAACGTCAATGAAAACCGTAAAACCTCGCACTTGAAGATGAACTTTCAATAAGCTCGCCAGTTGTGAACCATTTGATCTTCGATAGCTAACGAACACGTCCAATTTCTTTCCCAAATTCTCTTCGCCTTTACTGAGGAGATTGTTCTCGTAGGCTGTAAAAACGTCCTTTTTATGTTATTTTTATTATGTTTATATTAATGAAGAAAATTTATTATTATTAAATTTGGTTTCGTGCTTTATAAATCTAATATGCGTAATAATATAATAAAATAAAAACTTTAACTTTATTAAAATAATTTATTGCGTTGAAAGCACTGTGCATTACTAATAGGACTCACCTCGTATTGCGTTTAAGATCCTGAGTCTGTGTATACTATTTCCTATCCGACATTCAACTTCTAGTTGCTCATCACTTAAACCTCGAATTGATTCCTTGTCGACACCGGCATTAAGCATCGAATATGTGTAAATAGTGTACTCTGGACCAATGCCTTGTAGGAATTCGTTTAAACTGCCCGTGTCGCGTGAACTGTAATCTGCCATTTTCTTTAACTGTTGAAGTTCCCTGGTGAATCTGTAAAATGTTAAATTGAAAAATTAAAAAAAATTCGAACATTGTATATATTGATAAGTGCATTATATTAAAAAATGATATATATTTTATTTGTTACTGTATATTTTACCTTTTACGTTTGATTCCATTGTGTAATCCAATGTCTTCTTTGAGATTATCCTCTGTTATTTGTAATAACAAGTCTCCATCAACTCTGCTCTCATAGAAGTTATTCGCGTATTCGGAAAAACCTATCTGCTTTACCCATTCTCTTACATCTTCTATAGACCAAAGAGGAACTTGTTGCGACAGTTTGTGAGGCACTTCTTCCCCTATGAGCCTTAACGCCTGAGCGGCATATTTTGATGCAACCGCATTGGGACAGCTAGCTACTTTTTTCAACGATTCTATAGCACCTATTTCTCTAAATATTTCAGTGTTACCTTGCTGTTTTTTAATTCCAGCTTCCATACAAAAATGGAATGCAGCGAGGTTTCTAGCTTCTTCCCTTTTTGAACTCAGTACAGGAACTAACCTTTGCAACCAGTTTTTACTCTGACCGTGTGCGTGTGCCAAATTAGATCGAGCAAATTCGGATGGATTGTGAGTTGTAACGAAAGGTTCCACTAGGTCTAAGGTACCAGATCTTAAGACAGCAGCTTCGATTTCCTTGTTTGCTACTAGAACAGCAATAGCTAAACACGCGTAGTACTTAATATTGTCGTCATTATGGAACGCTAGAGGGAATAACCACATCGGTACTGATCTCTTTATCATAGCTTCTTGATTTTCTGCACCACCATATAACGAGAGATTCGCAAGTGCCGTGGCACAGTGTCGAAGAGTTTCAATGTCATTTTTCCTGCATTCGAATAAAACTGCGTCTAAACCTCCTAGCTTTATAACGTCACTACATGTGCCTTCACTGTGTTTGAACAGGTGTTCTAAAATTCCAGTGCCTATCCTTGCGTGGTCTACAGAGTTTGCATGTTTTGTACATACGCAAGCAACGTTTACGACTTTTTCGAGTCCATTTTCTACAACATGAGCTCTGTTTTCCGTTGTTAGACACTGTTCGAGTAGTTTTGCCGAACAGAATTGTAAATCAGGATTATTAGATTCTATACAGTTTGCCATCAATATATCTAGACCACCAGAAGTTCGTAATGTGTTGCATAAAGAGTAGCCCAATTCATGTCCATATGTGGGTACTGCCCACGCTCTCCTTAACATTTCATTTAGTTTGTTAAAATGTACACACGCATTTTTTAAATCTATTTGATTGTTTTTTATTGCAGTTATAAATGCATTAACTCTATGTGAATATTTCTGTATTGCTAATTCAACATCCTTTTGATTCGAACTTGCATCTAATTTGTCTAAATCTTCAAATGTTAAGTTTGATAAGTCTTCGTCGCCTGGTTTAACGGTTCCGTTCAATAATTGACTCATCTGAAAATGCGATATAGTATTATTAACACGGTAACGCCGAAATAACACATACGTCAGCAAATTAACAGTTAGCGTATTTATGATACATCACATTTTCTTTAGTTAACTAGCAAATACCAATCACAAAAACAATACCTGAGTAAATTTCGTTTAAATATAGAATTTTCCATAAACACGATATATAACAAATTTTATAATGAAATATAAAAATTTTAGGTCAATATAAAAGTTTTAACTACTATATTATTAATTTACCTGGGAGGATAATAGTGTTGATTTTGTAGTGAGATTTTTGCTCGAAATAGTCATATTAGAATGTGCCACACTAGAGTGTTCCTTGTGACTAAACATGCCACTTGATGTGACGGTTTGTCGTGCTTGCGATGAAGCCATGGCTTTTTTCTCAGCACTAAATGCTTCTGTCTGTAACCGCGAACTAGACGAAGACATGTTGTTTGCTTCTTGTGCCAACATTTCTCCAGCTTGTAATGATCGCTTTTCCTAAAAAACACAAGTTTTATAATAACTTCACAAAAACCAACTATGTTATCAAATATATCAAAGTCTGGAAAGATCTTAATTTATGTCACCATGCTTATCACTAAATCACTTTTATTTTGGCACATTTACACTGATACGCTATACAAATGAATGATAATTACAGGAATAATTAAGCGCAAGTTCGGTTTTAGGCGTTTTTTGGAAGCCATGGTTTTTAAATTATAATTTAAATTCTGAGTCCAGACGCAGTCGATATTCGTCCGTCTCGAGATGAAAACTACTTTTACATTCAAAAGTATTGCGCGTCATAGCTCGGATCGTGTGCTGATTCGTTTCTATTGGATATAGGCCAATCGCACGGCACTCGTGGGCATCCAATGATAATTTTAAAGTTTGTGTACAGACGTCACGTTTAAGAAGGTCGATGAGTAAAATATTCCGGGGAAACGGATTCTCACCGAAGGATAAAACTGCTTAGGGGGAAAGCGTGCAAGGACGCCTCTGTGTACTGGCCACGGGGCCGAACCCCCTCCAGTAGACATTCCGTTTCTAAAATTAAAACAGTCTATTCGTGTACCCAAACGCGCATGCGCAATAATTAACTTCCGCGTATGCTCGCACGCACGACGGTCAAACACTAACTGAGACAAGCATGGTGCGGTAAACGATAAGCGCTCGCAGATAAATGAGCTCACCGCCCTCGGCGAACCTCCTCGTCTCAGCATCCTAGCTGTCCATGCCACAAAACGTGCAGCCATGATCACTTGACATTGAAAAAATCGATTGCAACTGCGTTATTATAGCATATTTTTCATCGTGTTATCAAGGCAAGGAGCCGAATTCGACTGAGCATGTTAGCGGCGCGGTGGTGAGACGTCACTTTGGAGTATCGATCGGACTCGGCCAAGCGAGGTCGCGTCCTTCGGTCGCGCCTTGTTGGCGGCTACAGAACGCCGGTATACACGTTGTAAATGCAAATTATGATGTCCAAACAAAAGTGATTTAAGAATATAAAGAGTATGTATACCATAATGAAAAAAATAATAAAAAAAATTAAAACGTGCTTACTTGGTGGTAGGCAGCATTTTGTTCAGCCGTTAAGCCTTCAGCTTGCAAAAGTTTGTGTGATGCTCCAGCAGCGCTGCGTTCCGCGTATTGCACGTCCCCATGTTGTAACCGGCGCATCCTTGTACTGTTGGCTTCTGATTTGGATGCACTGTATCCATCAGTAACAACTCGAGTAGAGCTTGCTGATGTCATTCGTGCTGCACTGTATTTTAATTCATTTGCTGCATTAGATCCCACAGATGCAGTATTACTTGCTAGTAGACATTGTTTGTCAGGCGGCGGCGTGTCTGATTCAGGAAAGGTAACTAAAGGGCCATCTCCAGCCAAATCGTTCATGTCATTTATATCTCCAATGTTGCCCATATCGTTGAAATCCCGTATATCAGTAATATGCCGTTCTTTCATATCATCCTGATCTACTATGTTCTCCATCGAGCTTCTTAATCTGCGAGTAGATACAATTATATTTATTAAAATGTCTTATGAAATACCAAAAGAAAGATTTCAAAGTACGATGCTTTTAAACACAATTCAATTTCTATTCAAATGGTACAGATTTTATTGGAATTGATCTCGCGAAACCGTACTGTTGCTATTGTTTGTCGGCATCAAACTACATACAAACGTAGAGCGTGGAAAACAGCGGGGGAGACTTGGCTTCAGGCCAAGGCCGTTCAGGTGGGTTAGAAACGGTGTTATCTTTAATATCCATTGACAGAACAATTTAAAGGTACCTTATTACATAAAGCGAAATACGAAAAAAATATGTCGTATGAATCACCTTTGTCCGAAATTTAAAGCAGCGGTATTGCTGAGCGTTTTCATTTCAGAAATAGAACTTTTCAGGTCTGTAAGGTCGGACTTCATGGAGCTAGCGCGCTGTGACGAGCTCTGCACCCTCTGGCTCGTGACGGCGCTGCTCGACGTCGTACTAGACACCATCTGAAATTATCGACACTAGTCTTGCAATTCATACTCCTACAGACTCTTTAATTCATTGCCTTCTACACACTGCCTTACTATAAAAACTATAATCATTTCTTGACTTACAATACCTTTATCTGTATATTTTAAAGCCAATCCAATGTGTGTAAAGTATATTGGGATTATTTGCACAATATTTCACAAAAAACGGAAACACTAAGTCTGATAGTACACTTCGTACACAGTCGTTATCTAGACAGGGACTGTCGAGTTCAGTGCCAATGCTACAGAAGTTTGTGCGGGCGTCATACGTTTTGGCGCACTTGCGAGCAAATAATAATACAGTCGTAGATACCTACTATATATTTCAAATCAAAAATAGATTTTTCCAAAAATAAAATTCTATTTTTGAATTTTCTGAAATGAAAATCTATGTCAATTGTCACATCTATTAAAATATATGTGATTCATCTTTTGCAGTTACTAGTCAAGTTTAATCTTTTAAAAAAAAACAAACACCTGTTTATTATCAAAATCTTGAATTGTCATTTAAAGAATATTTTTTATAACCAATTGTAAATTCTTGTAAAAAGTAACCACAACAGACAAACAATGCTTTGAGCGAAATGAAATGTCGGCCATAATTTTGGCAGTGGGCGTCGTATTGAGAAGCAATACAGTGATTCAGCAGACGTGGGTGGGATGCATCAAAAGGCCTTGAACTTCGTGGCCAACGATTGCAAAGGTGGTTGTTGTCAATGTGTCTAAGATACCGGTTTTTATTGTTTATAATTTTTTTAGGCGACGGGACTTACGATGTTATATCTAGCGGCAATTACACGTTCAAATTATTTGGAAAAGTATTTTACATTTTTATTTTTTTAACACAACAACAAATCATTACGAAGCTTCTTGAAAATATTATGTTAGAGTTATTCTAATAAAATGTATGTAAATGTGTCGTATATTGTACCTACGACTATCATACATTCTTTGTATTTGCATTTTAATTTGATTCTTCACAATTATATAAACATAAATATATATAACACATTTACTGAAGTATTATACAGATGATAAAAAAAAAAACAAAACAATGCATTGATAAATAAAATTATAGCTTGTTGGAATTATATACAAAATTACTTAAGTACATCATTACAATAATGGCAGGATTAATTTTATTCTCATAAGACTTGCACAAGGTAAGTTATTATTATTGTTTGAATATAATTACGATAATATGTAAGAGAGTAATTAATAATTGTAGGTATAGCTTATTTAACGACTAAGAATTGGACTAAGAATACCACAAACTGTTTTTATATAACGACACCTTTTTAAATGTAAAATTCCTTCGGCTCTTTGGTGGTAGTCGATTTTTGGTTTACCAATTTCCTTTAGAAAAATCTAATGCATTCACGTCAATGTCTCGCCGATATTAGGAAAGCCGCATACATTAATAATTATTATTGGCACTGTTATTTTATAGTTAAAAGGTTTTACATCTATCGGCAGTATCCATGACTGCCTATTTATTTCACATCCCTGCATTGCGGATAAGGTGGTATTGTCAGTCGAGTATTATAATCTTTTTACGCAATACAGATATTCGATTTAGTCTAAATCTCGGCTTATCTCGAAGCGAGTTGTTTTTGGTTGTTATGACAATTATCCGATAATAATTTTTAATTCTTAGTTTTTTACTTGTATTTAGTTTGGTTTGACCGTATTTTTTTAAAATAATAAACATTGGCAAGATTCCAAGAACAACACAACATTAAACATTTTTATATCTTAAGGCCGTGACGAAATTTTGCTTTCACGTTATAAAATCTATTATTAAATATATCTTATCAGAATATTTGTCTTATCAATTTCGAAATATATCTTGTTATTTTTAGTATACCTGCTTGTTAAAAAAATGCCCATGTATGGGTAAATTTATGATGCGTAGGTGGTTACAATTTTATGACTTTAGGCTCGATGGAAATTTGAAGCAAATACACACTAATTAAGATTCTAAGTTTAAATATTTAATACCTTTAACTTAAACCGAAACATTATTTCACCGAAAATTCTGGTAAGAATTATTTCTGTTACTAATAAATATAACGTGATAAATATCATAAACTGCAAATTATTTTAAATTGTAATTTCTGTTTTGGTAATGTAAAAAAAGGGCAGAATCCAGTTAACAACAGATCTCGCGTCCTACGTTACACCGTGTCAGGTTTTTTGGCTCTGTGGCTCTTTGCCAATACAGACACTGCGGGCAGGCGCACACGCTGATATAATTACTATTAGATTTATCGTAAACAGAATTCATGTTCACGGTTTTAATATCAGTTTACTATTAGGCAAGCGGACACAGCTTTTAATAATTATATAATTACTTGTATTATCTAATTGAAAAAGAGCAAGTATTAGGGACATACTTAAAGATAAAAGCTGAAGTTTGCATATAACAATAATATTCCGATTTATAACTTGCAATGATTGACTTTCACGCTAACTCTAAGACAAAGACATGTTAAAATCTTTATGATAATTACGGATACCGTTGACCTCGGCGCCGATTGTTCCAAGTAGTTCTAACAATAGGTATACGCATCCCATATTGTTGCTCGGTGCCGCACATTTGTTTTATTTTATTTATTTTTCTCGTAACTCGCGCTCGTCGAATTCAAAATAAACTGGCAATTTTATGAACCGACCGAGGCCGGAGCCGAAATAACCCAACATCTATATTTAAACACAAACTAGCAAGAATTTCTATAATATTTTAGATTGAAGACCCTTTAACAGTATTTGATCATCTTCGTTTGTTACATTGTAATGAGTCAAAGATTTAGCATTTTTTACTGTGTAAAGAAATCGTACAATTCGCCGTATGCGTATTAACCAAAAATTCATGAAAAAGGGTATTAAGTTATTTTTAAATTTCTTCGTAGAAGTTTATTGATTAATAAAAATGGAAATATTTAATGTAACACTCAGAATGTTTTTATTTACAGAAAAAATATTATTGTGAAATTGTTGTCGTTATACTAAGCCATGCAGGCAAAGTTGCGAGTATTCGCTAGTTATCACTAATACATTAACGATCCAAACACTATTTTTAAAGTTGTTATTTTTGTTATTAAAATAACATTTTTAAATTAGGCCCTTACGTTTCTATTGCTCAAAGTTTCAAGTTTGCCTTGATCTTTTAAACCTTAAAATCATTTACACTGGATAAACAGGCTTATTGCAAGATTTCACGCTTGTCAAAACTAATCAAAGCTAAACTATAAATTATCTTTTGATTATACCAGTGTTTTGTATACGTTCAAAATTCCTTGAGAGATTACATTTTTATGGACGAGTGTATACTAACTATACTCGCGACTTTGCGTCCATTATGGCGATGTGGATATTTTTATTACTATCTGTACCTAGTATGTATTACAATATCACTTAAAGTATACCATTTTTTTGGGCCAGTAAGCCTCGTGGACGTGCCCAGGATACTATCAAATTTTCATCACAATTCGATCAATTATTTTGGAACGCATATCTGGCAAACGAGCAGGCGGGACACCTGATGTTAAGTGATCGTCTATTTTCTCTCACTCATCGTGTGAAACGCATCTATATTAGCTAATTCACGCCGATCTTCCTTGGGAGCGTGGTACTTCCTGAGCTGTAGGTAGTGTGGTACAACTAGACCTACCTCAGTAATTTATGAAAATTGCGAACAAAAGAGCATTCCACTCTTGACAAACGTCTGTATCCTACGGATTTTTGTCGTGGTCTGGGTGTTTGTGTTTGTATTTGACCCCCTACACACGATCATGGGATGCTAATGAAGGCCGTTGAATGTGATCCATTTATATATTTATTGATTTATTAATATTTGTACAGATAAAATATATTAAATCACCCCTACATTTCCTGCATATTAAAAGTATTCCTTACAAGGCGGATGTTTATACCATATTGAGTTTTATTAAAATTTATCTAGTAGTTTTTGCTTAACAAACTTCAAAGATATTCGACTTTTCTATTACTATACAAAAATATTTAATTTATGGATAAAGTACACACTTTTATTTTACGGATATGTATAATTTCACTAATTATTCTTTATCTAAGTTTTTAAAATAAAGTAATCATGTTTGTTAGTATTATTACGCTTCTTACGGAGTATGTATGAAATATTCTTGCTAGCAGCTCGAATAAAGTAAGAAGAAGCCCACGAAATAGTTCATTAAAACTTTGAAAACTAAATTTTATTCTTATAATTTTTTATCGTTAACGTGTACTCAAATATTTTGTATTCTCATGAATAGTATAACAAGGAGAATAATTTTAATTGTTAATTTAAAATTAACGCGAATAAGAGATAATATTGAAGTTTTGGTAGCTAAAATACAGTTATGTTCACTGTATTAACTTTTTTACAATGGTATGTTGAGAAAGATTATATTCTTATGTAAATAATAAATTAATATATTATGAAAACCTAAAATTATCTGAATAGTTAGTATATTTTAGTTGTGTATGCATTAAGTGAAATTGTTTACTATAATGGCAATGCCAAAAAGATACTAGACTTTACGATATTAAAAATAAGCGCTTGAAAACCACGTTGTATTGACACCATAGACAACTTTTAAGTCAGTGCACGAACTTCAGAGATTGTAAAAAAGAATAATAGTTTATACTAATTCGCAAATCAAAATGTCAATTACTTGTTGTTTCAAAGAGCTCGTGACCTGTGTGTTGAGGGTCTGGTTCTGGCGGGCGAGGCTGCTCTTCTTGAGGTTCTCCATCACGGAGGCCAGGTCTTTGGCACTGCCGTTGGACTTCAAACTGGTGTTGCCATCCAAGCTGAATTCTGGTATCTGAAAGAAAAAAAATATAAATACTTTTATGCTTATTGAGGTAGATTTTTTCTTTTCTTTTTATTTATTTTTGTAAAAGTTTTATCAAAAAAATATTACAAATAATAGTCAGATGATAAGAATGTTTAATTGCTTATCTATATTATATAAAGAGAAAGCTAACTTTGTATGTATGTGCAAAGTAAACTCCTGAACCTCGGGTAAATACCCGACTGCGCGACGCAAGGAAGGGTCATGTGTTTATCAGTCTTTATATATATGCATGTATGTATGTTTGTATGTGGGTTTTTACCTTTGTGGCACTATTTAGGCCGATTTTGATAAATGACAAATCGTTTGATTCATTATTATATATTAATGGTGCGAATATAATAGAGTATACATTTTGAAAGGTTAATTATTCTTGATGGTCATTAGCTACATTATGGGAATGTATGTATATTTTATAAAATACATATAATATCTGAATTTAGTAAAATATAATACGAAATATTCATATTATACACTTATTTTTCTGTATTCTTCCCTATGCTTTTATTATTGGCTTTATTATTTCGGAAAATTTGCCCTATATTTGCGGGTAAATTTTATGAAAATTACTTTAACAAAGTATGTATCATGTAAACAAATAGGAGTAAATGCATCAACTATAAACCTGCTTTTATCACATACACGCATAATAGCATATAGGTAAAATTGAAATGTCGATCTGTGATTTCTAAAATTTATCGCGTTTTAACCAAAACACCATGATTTTCATTTTTGACTGTTAGTCCGGATTAAACTTCGCGTCGAATTTGGAATTTTAAGTGGGAATTCACACACAAGTAGAAGATTGTGTTAGCAGTACTTAGACTATTTTCAACTTCTTCATATCTTACGAGTTCACTGAACCTTTAAAAATATAAATCTTCTTAAACTGCAGGTGAATTTAGGTATATGAAGTTCTAAATCTTAAGCGTTACTGTACATATTGTTACGCATTCACATTTATACTATTAATTAGGATTGCACCAAACATGCAACGTTGCCTATCGTTATTTTTTCTCGAGACGTAAATATTTTTAGCCAACTTCAAGAAAGGAAGTTCTCTGCTCGACCAAATACCGATTTTCTCATAAACCACTGATGAATGTGGATAGGATTTTTGCTATTTACATGCATATTTTTCAATGAAGGTTTTAGTATACAATATATCATCTGATGAAGATTGCAGATAAACTATGGAACTCGTAGCTGCGATCATATGCCTATGTATACAGAAACAGTTATGTTTGAAGTATTCATACGTCATGGCCGTTATCAAAATAATAAAATCAAATATTTTATTACACGCGATACCTATTGAGTATTGTCTGTTAATAACTTATTACTCCGCCTTTTACAAATCCATGGTTTTTTATGGTTTAGCTTTATTATCTAACTTTTTATATACAAATTATGATTAATACTAATATTGTACAGAGGTAAAATTGTTTATTTGTAAGTTTATTTGTAGGGGGACGCTTTGAAAGGTTGAAAATATTGGTTCAATTAAAAAAATACTTTTGCGTTAGACAGTCCGTTTATTGAGAAAGGTTATATTTCATTAGGCTGCGTATATTACATGTAGTATTATTTAATTTTGCGATCTGATACAATACATTCAGACTATGTACAATAGATACAACCTTCACAATTCTACCTATAATAATGACTTTATTGCCTTCTGGGAATCTGTTTAGAATTCAGCGCAAGGACAATCTGCAGCACTTAGCGTACCGTTGAATAGGGTCAAAGGAACCATTGGTGTAATGTATTATCTATGCATGAGTCATTGGAGACTCCAAATGATTGTTGATCAGAAACTCGCCTCACGCGCTCGAGTGTAGAACACGAGGAGTCGTACTTCGAATACTGATCTAGCCGCCTACAGAAATCCAAGACTGGAAGACTAACGCAATCGAAATACGCCACAGACGCCGAACAATGGCCCTTAATCAGTAACAAAAGACAGTCATTGTGCGAAAACGATTAATTCGAATAGTTATCAATCAAAGTTGCAAGCGAATTACGACATAGAGTTAAAACTTATTCGAAGTGACACAATTATGTTATCGATTTTATAATTGGTAGATAACGTAATAATGCTTTAATTGGTTTATGACAACACTGCTGATTGCATGTTACGGAGAATCCGTTGAAGATGCGCGTGACGCGGCTTGACGCGTTGGTTGATGTCATAGCGCGGAGCGCCGGCGGTGGAGCGGCGTCATCACAACACTAATCTGTATACCTACGTGTAACAAAACTTTAATAGAACCGTATCAGTGAAATATTCAATGAAAAGATTATTTGTTTGTTATAACAACATTAACATGCAGAAATCATATCACAATTTTCGAGAAATAAAAACCATCCATATACAAAGTCAAGTCTCGACAGTAACTTACTAGGTTAATTGATACACAAGGGAGCTAAATACGAAGTAATTTTATTTTTTTTTTTATAATAAAATGCTCGAAAGATTAAACCCACAGCCAAACAATCTTTCTATTCGACAGTAGTAGTCCTTACAATTATTTAAATTACAATAACAATAAGCATAATTGGTAATAAAAATAAAAGTTTAACCCTAGATATTGTTACATTTAAGATACGTTATCAACTGTTTTATTTAATTTAGTGTACCATTTTTCTTTTTTTTTGTTTAAATTACTAAATAACTTTTGTTTCATTACAAGATCCGGCCCGTATCGCATAACCTCAATGATTACATAATGATTTCATTGATAGCTATTGCCCTGAGTCAAGGATGACTAATACTTGTCGATGCAAAAAAAAAGATGAGATCTACGTCAAAACAGGTCAATTGTAGTGCGCGTGAGTCATAATTCTCAGTAATGTCGTCACAGTTCCAGAGACCTTAGAGAGGTTACGTTAGGATGGTCACGTCACAGAGCATCATATTGCTTGTGCCACAACTTGTTAATGCAATTGACATTTTTCAATTAGTGATGCTTAGATCATATGGTAAGGCACGTGTTTCTATTTATCTGCAAAAACTTAACAACGATATTTTTTCTTCATTATATATTTTCGAAAAGGGTAGTCGAGGTAAAAAATTAAATTTTTTGGAACATCGATTTGCTTTCTGTTAGTTTACAACTAGAATTAAATTTTATAGTCAATAATGTACATATACTCATGTACTATTTTAATTTAAAATATTTTAATAAATTAATTTATTTCCATGGAAGCTCTATACAATTTCATAAACTCTATTGAATAGTATTCATGCTAATGAATTTACAAGCGAAATATTTGCGAACTATACCAACGTCTCTATCATTTTACAATTCCAATAATTGCTTAACATTTGATAGAATAGCTGTATGAAAAAAAAAATCAGCACATGTATCAGTCACGTGATCGGTAAGTATATAATACAATAAACCGTGTTAGAGACAGCTCATCGTAGAGGTACGGACGGTACAGAGCAGTACTAATCCCACGTGGGCGAAGCCGTTAAAAACGACTAGTAATACAATAAACAAACCAAAATAAACATTAGGGTTATTTTTGTATCCATATGAATATCATTATAAAACAGATAATATGTGTAATATAGATATTTTATAACCACAAAATAATTTTACATTAAATTATTGCCAAATTAATGTTTCTTAAATTACAGTAAAAAGTTAAAAGTATGATTTGATTAGTTTTAACACGTATTGCAATTATAAGAAATTGATTTGGTCAAACTTTATTACTCGTCTCAAATTTCATTGTAAGTATCATTATGTACAATATTCGTAATAATCCTAGCCGTGGCCGGTTTTCGACCTATATTTTAGTTATGAAGTCATTTATATTGAATAAATTTTTTCGTGAAGTCAATTCGATGACGAAATAAATAAATTTAGAATTTAGTCATCTTTTATATGCATAAAAAATGTTAATTAGCCATTATTTAGTGAATATTAAATTAGAAAATTTGACAATAAGTGGTCGTGAAAAATTGTCTAAGCGTCTAAACTTTCATAGATATGGATTACATTTTTTCCAATAATATTTAATAACTGTAGATATGATATATGTATGATATCAGCTTAAGAATTTTGGCACCTAGAATGCCGTCCACTTGCCTTGTAACCAGCTATCGACTAAGTACGATCTTTTGCCCAATAATAATTGACAACCTTGTCAATGTTGAAAATGTGTAAAGATTTTTAATGAACATAACACATCTATAGTCATAAAAGATCATTGGCCTTTTTCCTTTTTATGTTAGGTGATAGGATAGTATCTTATATGTCAGATATTATATACCTATTAACTTTAACCCTACATGTACAGATATTTTAATTCATGAGATATTGCTTGATCGCTACACTCTTACACTATTGTAAATACTTCAAGAATCAGATTTACAGGTAAGATAAAGGTATCCATCGCATTTGTAACATAAGGGATGTTATGTTGTAAATTTGACCGCTATGGGTCGTAACCGTTCTGAATAGATATATCGAGTTTATCTTCTTTTCGTTTAATAGATTAAAAAAACGTACGAAATATAAAAATGCGTTTTGGGTCTCCACCAAATGTATGAGATCTCTACAATGATAATTTTTTATATTTGATACAGATGCGATTCTATTATAATTATAAAGTATAAGTAACTACGTTTATTTACATAATTGTATAGAGCACAATTGGCACAACTAAAAGCCACAAAACAAAATAAAGAAGAAGAAGAATAATTGTATAGATTAGGTTACGAAGTCTTTGAAACAATGACTGATGTTATTAAACTCCATCACTATGACAATTGTATTTGGTTTAAATTTATTTAAACAATAGTTAATAGATATAGAAACCGATATGTAAATTATCATGCGTGTCAAATAAAAAGTAGCCAAGAAAATATTTTTACAAAAACTAGAATAACCCATGAAATTTTCCTATATCATAAATATTTTCAAATAGTGATATCTCAGTGTATATTTGGTATTCTATGATCCCTGATTACAAATATAGGAAGCACTTCAATACGAAGTGTTTCCATCAGAGATAATATTTCATTATCACTATGTATGGACAACGACTGCATTCATTGTAAAAGTAGCTAGATAACAAAATTGAAAAGCAAATTACATTCAATAGAAAATACCGTTCACGGTAAGGACATAAAGAATGTCGATGTTGACAATCGGAACGTAAATAAAGTAGAAAACGACCTAAAAGACAAATAAGACGATGCCTATTCTCCTCATGCAGAGAGTGTTTATTTCTTGGCAGAGCTTTCACAGCTGCAGTCGTTCTCTACTATCTATTTACACGTTTAGGTATACCTTATGCATGTTAATATAAAGATTATATTTGCTTGCGGTTTAAAACGCAGAAGTATGGCGATATTCTATGCTAGTGCCAGATGCACTATGTAGTCGCAGGGACATTGTTGATGGAGGTCAGTTTTGCATGCACAATAAACGCGACTGCGATGAGCGTGTATCTGTTATATAATTGTTGAATACAAATCGTCACACTTGTATTGTCTTATTGTTAGGTATTTGTTATTACATATTGGAATAATAACGATATACATTGCAGTATAAATAAATTTTCATTTACTCCGAATATGTCGATCGTAATAAGAATGTTTAATATTTTGACGTAGCCATAAACTAATCTAATAAGCGGAACAACTAACTGGTCCTTTGATTTAGCATACATTAGCATAAGCCTAAGTTTTATTGTAAATTACTTTTTGTGGTTTACATATATCCAAACACAGATATTTTTTATCGTATTGTATTTACACATAAACAGTTACTCTTAAAATGCTATTAAAATTCCATAGCATGTAAGCAAGAAATTCATTGCATTTGCCGGGTGTATTTTAAACTTCCTCGTCTCTTGCTATTTTTATAAACTACAACTAAAATAGAAAAAGGTACATGAGTAGACACCGGCATCAGATTCTACACAAATATTTCGAAGTATTTTCCTTTAAGTGATAGAGCAAAGTAACCTACTCGCTTAATAATATTACAAGAGTTTAAATCGAATTTCAATACTGACGTTCAATTATAGTTTGTTTTCAATATACCTATGATATTTTATCGCAAATCGCTTCCACTAATTACACTTTATAAACAACGTTTAACATAATCAGTTTACATGTGGGAAATTTACTCAGCGAAGCTGAATAATGAAGTCTACCAAACATGTCAACTGCAGAACATATTAGCAACGAGGATATGCAGTAGGTTAGTAAGTATCCACGTCGCACAATGGTGCCAGTTTTAGAAGTATACGAGGCGAACATAATGGTTTTACCTTGCGTTGCGCCAACGATTAGATCTTTTGCACCGAGTAAAATGTCCATTCGATACGATTCACATGATTCAATATCTACTTCTCTGTAATGTTTCTTGTTATCTATTGAGAGCACTGTCAATCACTTATCGTCATCACAAGCGAGCCGCGTCGCGTGTCGTGTCGGAGCGAAGAGCTAAAAACACGTGCCAGCTTGACGGCGGTTGCGGCGTGACTGCCTTGCCACTATACTAGCCGGCCGGCCGATCGCAAACTTTAACCGGCGACCACAATGGCTAATTAGAATGGCGAGCACCGCGGGGCGAGGTCTGAGGGGGGCACCACCCACGGAACTTCGCATCCGCCTTATGGACGACTCTGATGAGACACCGATCTTATCAATACGTCCTCCGAACCGGCAAGATCAATATTGGTAGTTCACAAGTGCTCTGATTTTTGCCATAGACAAACGACACATTTGGTTTAGTTAGCAGACGCCTTCGTGTCAACTTTTATTATTATGGTTGGTAAATGAGAAAAATAAATATTTAAGAAACATAAGATTCTGGATTGTAATGAGTTTACTAGTCTATACATATATTGGCGCTGGCTTTGTAGATCCGCTTCATATACAAAGGCTCATTTTAAGTTTTATTTAAAATCAAATGAATATATTTTAAGCAAATAAAATTCAAACCTTAAAATAAAACTAAGTATAAAGTAGTATAGAGCAAACAAAGCAAATTAATAATTCCTTAAAAAAGAACAGTCTCAACAAACTCAACTCTTGCAAAAGTAGAGTAGTCTTTAGTAGTCATTTATATATTTTAATTTTAAAATTAAAATTCAAATAATATCACAAGCCTGACTGATTTTAATTAAATTAAGTTAGTACTTTAAATTTTACGTGATTTAAATTTAACACTTGCAAAATAAACTTATGCGTGAAACCTAAGTGAAGGGAGAGTCGATATTAATTCCATCGTGATGAGTCAAAGACCTTTTAATGTCAGCAAGAGACGTCGGCGGATCATCGATACTTGCAATTAAAGATATATTAATTGGATTTCTTTTAAGTCCAAATATGAAAATAATTATCGAAATATTTATTAACGCTATAACGAGTCATATAGAAGTTCCATTCGTGATAGAGTTATTAAGAAAAGGATTTTAATTGTGATGAGCTATCATATTATATATTTATGTTTCGTAAATGAGATATGCAGTTTTTATTTTCTAATATTATTTTACAGGATTGGTATCCTAACGTAAAAGATAACATAATTTAAAAAGCTTGATTTCTTAATAGTTTATTATAAATAAAAAATAAATTACACGCAATAAAAATCAGACGCGCGTCGCCGGGGCTAGCGTCGGCGTCTATAATTTTCTCGCGGAACATAAGACTTATTTACAATTTCTCGTTTATTGAAATCTCTGAATGAGTCACGGTATTCATATCAGTGATTTAATTTACTTGCATTTAACGAGTGTGCGTTACCGATGCATGTCGATTCTCTAAAACTGTGAGTAAGGCTGTTATTCATGGTGTGGAATTACCATAATGATCGCTATAAGCGTTACATTTAAGAGAAAACAATATTCTTCATGAATGTATTTTATGTAAAACTATATGAAAAATTACTTACAAGGTTTATATACTTACGACTCTTACGAGTATAAAACTTTCTGTTCATAAAGAAGAAAAAGAAATTATATTAATATAACTGTTTTAATAAAATATGTGCGAGTACAATAAGTCAACATGTTTGAAGCCAAATATGTTCACTTTTAAGAGGCTATTGTCTGCACATCTTCATCTCTGGGTCGAAGGACACGGTTTGACTCCCACACATATCAGATGCTTGTATTAATTATATGGAATATATGGGTTGTAGGAGAAGTTTAGTAAAGACAACACATGCGCGGATCAGAGCATTTGACAAAATAATATTATTATAAATGCGAATATATTTTTTCCTTAATTATGTTACGCGACAACAATATTTGTAAGTTTTACTCTTGAAACTTATATGAAATAACTGTAACAGCCTACCTAATAACAGATACATACGTCTTAAATTAGTTAGTTAAGAACGCTATGTTTGTCAAAAATAAGGTTTTAATTTACTGACAGTAAATACTTTCAGATCTAAAGCAATGACAACCAACTTACGTAAATCTTTTAGAAAGTCCGAGAGCAAAACTTATAAGTGTAATTTTCGCCTTACGCATTCATATACAGAGTTAATCCGATTTACCTGGTGGAATTTTTCATTTGTCACATGCCAAGTATATATATATTTCTTTAATAATTCAGTTCAGTTAATAGTAATGGATTCTGTAACAGTAGGCATTGATACACATCTCTGCTAGATGAGATCATTGTGATTACAGTTAGATTAAATTTGATATCACTTCAAGATGACTGCTCTTTTTTCTGATAAAAATTATTTATGAAGTAATCTTTATATTTAAAAATAACCCAAAAAACAACAAGTCTGAACTGCGTCTTTAAACTTTTAAGGTTAAGAATGGATTTAGATTACAAAAAAAACTTACTTTAAAACGTCAAGGAAATTAATACTTATTACGGGTATATATTTTACATTGAAACGTATCATGAAAGATTACACAATTAATTTACGTCAGGATTTAAAAATCATATGCATCATTTAAAAATATTATATATTTTGATATGTGTAGGAAAACAAGATATGCTTTATAAAATTGTCGCAATTATACTGAGTCACATAACCTACGATTCTGGTAGAGTCGTATGACTAAACTGCATGAGTCGATCCATTCATGAATTCACAAGTTCAGCGGTCACCAATGTTTACAAGCAATGTTTTATGACTATCAAAAGTTGTGTCATCATCGATAACGCGTATTACGTTTGGATTTCATACACAATCTACGATAAGGATAATAGCACCGTATGTAGGTATAGATGTACACCGGCCTGTACTGATAATTTTCAGGAACTAAGTTATTGAAATAGTGAGGTAATATTCATTATCTGTCTTCCGTTGATTTAATAACAAATTCTTTCCATATTTTTAACATGCGTAGCGCTTTACTAAAACAGAACTCACTGCTTTTATAAGGCGGGAATTACACTTGTAAGTTTTACTCTCGTGATATAACAATTTTGTTACCTGATAACAGTTACTTAGGTAACTGTACGTACCTACTTTACTAGCTTTGAGTTTCAATAAAGTCATTGACACTTGACAGTAAACTTTTTAATGTGTGAAAGAAGTGATAAACATATATATTCTTTTGAAAGTCTGTTATCAAAACTTACAAGTCTAATTCTCGCCTTAGGTTAAATTATTAATTTACAGAATTACTAATTCGAAAAACTAATTTGCAAATTATAGCTTAAAATGGACGAATGACTGCAACGCATCACATAAAGTCTATGTGACGATAAGAGTCTTAGTAAAATTATAATATAATTATATTATATAAAAATTTTCAATTAAAGCAACTATTTCTCATTTTAATAAAAATAACATATTATCCGCAGCTGTTAAAAAAGTTCTAACGTCATATTTTATCTCTCAAACCATCACACAATTAATTATATATAAATTAATATAAACACACAATTCTTTATAATTATAATATAATAGGTACTGACAATGCTATAGTCTTACCCATTAAATTCCAATTATAGAATTTAAAGTAAACTTTTTTTTGGTACCTAATTAGTAGTTAATGTATCTAATTATCGTTATTTTATTAAAACGGAATGCGTTTAGTTAATAATTGTCGTCGATGAGCCGCGTTCTTTCCAGCGCGGCACAGGTATGCGCAGTGGTGATTCATCATTCATTCACGTGGTCGCTTATCACCGCACAGGCATAGTACAATATTACGGAGTGTTCAGTAGATGTTACCTGCGCGTGCGCCGACTACAACAACCATGACTCATACATCCTGTTCCACCTTTGCGGCACTTTCACGAATTTAATATTCAATTGGTTTGCGACCGATATTGATTTGAAGATATGGAAGACTTATTTTAATTTTTAACCGACTTCAAAAAAGGAGGATGTTCTCAGTTTGCCGTCTTTTGTATGTATTTTCACTGATTACCGAAAACGGCTTGGTCAATTAGGTGAATTATTTCTTTGCTTGAAAGTTTCTACTTTTAGATTGGTCGCAAAGAATTTTTATCAATCTCGATTCAGTAGTTTAAATTTAAAATCATTAAACGAAATTACGTATTTTATTTCAGGTTAGTTTCTTTTTCAAAAGTCTTGTCTTTTAAAAGATACAGTATGGAACATCGTCGGTACGTCAAGTGACCTACCTACTTTAAATGAGATCTGCGTCAAACCTAACACATGTTTATATAACCTGTTCAATTTCTAACATATGAGTCACGTAACTTGTTTCACGATTAATTTACAAAGAAACTTTTTTCATCTCTTCAATCAAACTAAATAGATATATGATGAAGTCATCCAATTAGCTGTTTATATTTAAAATATGATGATTTGACGTAAATATAACGTCTGTGGTAGAGAAATTGAGATTATAATAATTAAAATATAAATCTGATCTTTTATTGATTGTATATCAATTTTATCGATTCATTGGTTATTGCGATCACAGATTATGAATTAATAATTTTGAGCATTTTAAAACAAATTAATGAATAATAATAAAATATCATATAAAGACATTGTCTTAATTTATTTTATATATTTAGCGGTCAAAAAGACGATTGTAAACATAGATTATTTTAAAATTGATTTATGTAAAGACTCTACTCCTTAGCTTTGTTATTCAATCCTCAGTAAAAACCAAAAGCAAATCAAGCAAAATATGTTTGTTGTATTATATATACTACAGACTGGTAGATTAAACAAACTCAAAATCACCAAATTGATAACAGCACGTCTCCTTGCAATTGTTTACTATCAAGTACAACAGAATCCTAGTCTTTGTAGAGATTACACATCAAAAGCGACATAATAAGGCAACAGTGGTGACATATTTACAGTCTCATGTGTCTTTATGTCTTAGTTATGGATATTTTGAAGCCTAGATAACTGACAATGTTTAAGAGGAAAAGAGTATTAAATATTATGAAACGCATGCTGATATGAGAATACATGTATGTATATTATAACATGTGCACAAACCGCAGTTGACTTTAAAAGCAATGCAATATATAACAAAAATATTGAGGCTAAAATTTTACTATCATATAGTCCCGAACGTAATCACACGGGGAAAACCAAACGTTTATGTATTTACATTATGTTAATTGTACAATTTGTACGTGAAGTCTTGTAGAGTTTTAGACAATGAAGATATTATGTCTAAGAGTGGGAACTAACCGAACTTTTTGTAAAACACTTATATTATATGAATGCAACAATTTTTTTATTACATATTTTGTATGTATTTTGAATGTAATAATTTTTTTATTTTATATTTTGTAACGTACCTAAGATATGGAGTTTTTGGAAATTCATATATTTATATTGTGTAGCGAAATAATATAATGTAAACAACCTATTTATTTCATGTTCCCAAGGAAAATAATATCATTTATTTATGTAAATTTAAATGTCTTAAATATTATGTTTAATGATGTTATTTACTTAGAAAGCGCGGAGAAGATGTTTGTTATATTTTATCAAAATAAACTGGTAAAACGCGAATCAGGCTCACGCACTGGGTTCCGTGCCGCTTACATTCAACTAACGCTTAGTAGTTTTTTTATTGTTCATTACTTTACTTTAGAGTTTAAAATATAATCGTACTAAGTTTGAGTAAAAATAACAAACTTAACAAACTTGACTTTACAGTAACCGGATCCTAATAGAAGATTTAGGTACTGAATCTTAACAATCAACTATTTGAATAAACATGAGAAATTTTTTTTAATAATGTCATTAATACTTTAATCCTTTATTACAATTTTGTTACTAATACGAGCTCTTTTAAGCGTACTTGGAAATAGCCCTTGAAAAATCGAAACAAAGAGATTAGCCGAAATTAAGTACATAAAAGTGTTTTGTGGTTAACCGGCTAACGGACAAAGCAAGTCATGATTCATTTGTTGTTTTAACAATACGTAAATATTTTCCGAACCTTATCATTAAACCATAACATGCACTAAATATGATTTTGAGAAAACTTATTATTGCAAATAAGTCTCATAATTATACCCTTTTAAATAAGACAAAGCCCGTAAAAGGACGAAACAATTCTTTAAAAATACATTTAGATATACTTTTCTTGTTAAATATTATCAGAGCTTCGATGATAATACTAAAAAAATATACACTAATGTTATATAAAATGTTTTGTATGTTTGAAGTTTTTATGTGGGGTGTATCTCTGAAACTACTGATCCAATCTCAAAAAATCTTTTTCGTTGGATAGCCCTTTTATTGAAGAAGGTTTAAGGCTATATTACATTACATGAGTCACAGGACTCATGGGAGTGAAGCACTAGCCATAAACGCGAGTGAAACTGCAAGGGGCAGCTCGTATTTCACACTTATACTAGAAAATATGCGTGCAGGCTACGTCTCCTTGTGAAGACGTTGATATCAGTATAAATATAGAAATAATTAGAAAATGTGATAACTATAGAACTGTGTTTAGTGTAGTTTAAACTGTAAACTAAATTAATGTTTAAAACTTTTTAAATTCATATGCATACTTAAATATTAAAAATTTTGTTTATATATAGGTCTATCCTAATATCTTTATTGAAAACATTTTAAAAAATTGCATCAGCGCCAATGCTTTTGGTGACAATTTTTTTTTAATATGCATTCAATTTAACAGGGTTATAGTTGTGATATTAATGTACTACTTCTAGATTTTATATACCCTCCACCTAAATTCAGACAAGATTCATACCCATCGTGATGTTTTTGTGGACTTTTCCGGGGAAAGCAGGGATTCTTCTGAACGTACCTGAAATTAAAAATATATATATTTTAATATTAACAGAAATATATAAAGTGCTTAAACATTATAGGCAGAAACCCAAAGATCTACCTCTTAATATAGAAAACATAACAACCAAGCAAGTTTAGTAGGTAACTAACCACCCTAATTTTGTAAGGATTATTTTATACGATATTTTATATTATTTATTTTAATACTAGAATTAAGAAACGATCCGCGAGCTATCTATTGTAAATGGTATCACCAAGTTAAAACCTTTTCAAATATGTGCACACAACAACTTTTCATCGCAATCAGATAAATGTTATAGGAACTTACAAGGAGTATATTAAATATGATTTATACGTAAAAAGGAATAAAAGAATCTAAAATAAAACTTCTCGTCTCATTCTTTCCACGTGACAAGAAAGCGAGTGCCTTTTTTCAAAATGTTATTAACATTCTTTGCCACCAATTTATGCGGACAAGATTTATGCAGTTACTGTTTTGAATTATAAATAATTATTTAGTCAATTGTTTTTCATGAGTATGTAAGTACCTATAATATCGTAATTTATATTTTTTAATTTTGATAAATCGGTGAACCTTGTGCCACAGCCATCTATTGAAAGTAATCCGAAATGACAATTCCCATTCAAAAATAGCAAATTCGATTTTTGTAATTTTTCGGATGATCCTTTAGTGTTATTGTTTTAATAGTTTCACAAATTTACTTTTTTAATAAACCTTAAAAATATTAAGGCAATCAAAACAAAAATAAATCATTCAAATATTCCGCTAAGCTATTTTCACGTTTTTGCGAAACTTACGCAAGAGAACATTCGTTCTGCAAAGCCTTGCAAAAACTCGATTAATGACTTTTCTATTATGTAAAGATAAAATATATTATTTTATGTAAAAGAAAAAAACGATAAGATTGTCGTAAGTTGTAATATATCGAAATCATTTATATATGTACATACATGTCGAGAAAGATCTAGTATGTAATATATTTTCCGCCATTTTTGTAGATAAGAAGTGAGATAAACTGTATTAAGATCGTGTAAATAATAAATATATCTAATATGTAATATTCTATAGATATTTTGCAATCAAAATTTTGATTTATTATATATAGAGTTAATCTTATCGTGAAAATTATGTGTATCGAAGATTTATGCGATATAAAGTATATTAAAAGTAATTAATTATTTATTTACCTGATATAATTCATGTTCTTACAGCTAGTGCATAATTAAGATTTGAATTATTAGCTGGAAGGGTGGTTAGTATTTATTTTAATATTTATAAATTGTTTGTGTTTGTAATAATAAAAATATATTTTGCTCAATAAATATTTCTTTCGGATTTGATTTGTATGAACTAAACAAATAATTATGATGATTAGAAATTGAAGAAAATGTATAATAATTTTAAATATCATTGTCAAATTTTTGATAAAATAACATGCAACAAGATTTGGCAAGTGCGAAAAATTTGTTTTTACCTACTTATAGATATGATCTAATGTCGATTGTAACCAGTACTGATAAATAGATCCTATCTCACGAATCTACACTTTATGATATATAATAGAATTTGTGATTAAAAATAAAACTCTAACTGCTTTACTACAAACGATGAAGTAAAACCATGTTCAACACGTCCTAGCTAAACAGTGTTTAAAAATTAGACATCGTTTAAAATGTTGTCAAAATTACTATGATTGCTAAGAAAATTGCGTGTTTGACAGTTAAAATATGTTTTAAGCATATATCAAAAATATCTAAGCGTAAGTTTATACATAATTAAACTATGTCTAAATGATGTTTAACCCAAAACTATCGTTAGATGCGGATTTGTTGTACAGGATTTTATAGACACGTGTTTAACGTGTGTTTAATTTTTTGTAGTAAGGCAGTAAGTTGTTTTTGAGGCAAGTGTGAATGTGTCAATAAACATCAACGAAGTCCTAATAAAAGTCATATTGAACAAGAAATTAGATATCGTTACTTAAAACTATGTGTAGGTTATTAAGTTAATTATTTGAAAAACAGTTTTAATGTCTTATTTATTATTCAAATAAAAGGTATGACAATATCCTAAGGTTGAGTCACTCATGTTTATGAATGACTGACTCATAGTTCATTTACCTTTCTGTTTATAGCTAAGTAATTCTTATGCCACAGGTTATGTTTTAGTTGCATATGCTATGCAAGTATGGTGCATCACTCACTGCATTAAACTATCCTACTTCGAAGCTTGTAAACACTCGCAGCAGCAAAGATTAGCTTTAAAGCTCGCAAATGCTTTTATACTCATTAATTTACTAACTCGTATTTTTTTATAAAAAAAGCTTACAGATGTTTTTATATAAGATCAATAAAAATATAAGTTATTCAAATCAAATTAAATATTCACAGATTAAAAACGAACGAAAGATAAACCAAAAAAAAAATCGGAAAAAAAAATTTCATGGATAGATATATATAAATTTTAAATAGTATCAATTTTTTTAACGTATATTATATTTCTTTTCACTGAAAAAAAGTTCGTATTTTTAAGTAAAATAGAAAACATGCTTGATTATCTTATAACGTATTTAATCAAAATTTCTGCAAACAATTGTCGATTTTAATCATCTTCACTTATATACTTAGCAATGTTAAATTACATTTAAGTTTAATCGGAAGATGTTTCATTGGACGTCTGCTAAAGGTTGACAAATGATATTAAGACGAACAATGTAACGAGCAATTGCAACGCCAGCCCACATTATCGTCTAAACGCGCTTTAAATCGCCGGCGGTCAATAATTTCGATTCAGTGCGAGCAATTTAATTCAGCTTAAGATGTCGCGTGGGCACATTGCATTGCTGCTCATGAGTGCGTTATAAAACTCGATAAGTGTCGCGACAGTAGGCGGCCGGAAGAGTCGAGTGGCGAGTGTTAGTGGACTTCCTACTTAGACAGCTCGCAGTTCAACGGAAACGCTATTTTTGGCGCCCACCGCCGCTTCCTCCGAGGAAAGTCCGTTGAATACAATACATTTGATTATATATCATTCTTTTCCCTCTTGCAATATAAATTCCTTTTCATTTTATTTTTTTACTTTTCATTATTCATTCATTCCTCCTTGGTCATAAATATTTTAGATACGTTTTGCACTTGATATGGATTGGCAGTTTTATTTATCGTCTGTATGTAGCTTGTACTAAGTAAGAGTAAATAAAGAAGCCAGTTTCCTTAAAACGTGCAAATCATTATCGAATTTTGGCAATGCGTCGTTCAGTTAAAAAATCGATGAATTTAAAAAATGCAGTGAGTCAGGAAGACAGCGAGAGCATTCCTTACCGCATTCCTTCCGCTGAGGGTCCAGAATTCCCATCATTGTGCCATTGGCACGTTGGGAATCCGGCGACCACTCAACGCCTTGGTGTATGGCATAAATAGTGTACAGATATTTTAAACTTTCGAATATTTATTCCTTAATAGAAATTAAGAGCAGGGGCAAAATGCAATGTACCTATTGTACGGTACATTTTATTAAAAAATTGTGGAATATATGTTAATACAACAAATATATTCATAACAATTATAAAGTATGTATATCTGGTCTAATTTAAGTTTAAATGGCAATGATTATTATTTTATTATTATAGTACAGCCTTATCAAAACCGTAAGAATGGACACTAATTCGAAAAATATATAATATTACATAATTTATGTGAATTTAAAATGACTTACTAAGTATATCATATCATTTCTGAGTATTGCAGTTTTTTTTTCCATTGAACTCTGGCCCACTTAGGTGAATTAAATTTGAGTTATTTGTCTAAATTAACCTTATTGACACAGGACGCGAGGAGATTGATTATCACATTACGATCTTGATTACATTTAGGATTGTTACTGAAACTGTTACACAAAAGATTTTCATTCTTTTATAAAAAATACACACACAGACATTTACATATATACAATTACACACTGTTGATTTCTGAATTAAATTAATTTTTTTTTTAAATGTGTTATTTTATTTTTGAACTATTGTAGATACCTATATTGTATAATGTTAGCACGTTCTGTAACCGCCCTGGATTTAAACATAATTTATTTTAAATTTTGTCAGATTTCGTTAGATTCGTTTAAATTGTGGGAGTACCATAGGATATATCTTTTTATCGGTAGGTCTTTGTCAGTTGTTTAATTTATTTATTAAGATATATTTAGTCCATTAAGAAAACATGTATTAAAGCAATACAAAAATGTATTGAAAAATCTATTCAAAAGAATGTAAATAAAACCTTATTAACTAAACACTTATTATTGCGTTTAAAGATTTTTATTTTTCATAAGATAAATATTCTTTTAAATAAGAAAATTTACAATACATAAATAAAAGTAAAAAAAAAATTAAACAGTAACGACTGACTTCCAATAGACATTTTCCGATGTTTTTTTAAAATCCATTTTAAGAGCAACAGAAGAATTTGATAATATCTCTCGGTAAATTATTACATATAATTTCGTTCTTGCTTCAAAAACTGTAGATTTTTCCATAATTTCTACTGCGTGTTAATTGTAGTTTGTGTGTTTTCTTCTTGTATTATGTGTGTAATTTTAAATTTTAATGTTATTTGTTTTTGCATGGAATATAACATAATATTAATATTAAATTTATATACATAGACTGGGCATATCACCGATATCTATTTAAAAAAAATAAATCGCTCCAACTTGACTTTTAGGTTTTTTGTGATCGCTCCAAGGTTAAGCCATGGCTTGATTATGCTATGTCAATAAAAAA
The DNA here is from genome assembly GCA_037950945.1 of Hypolimnas misippus. Taxonomy (NCBI): domain Eukaryota; kingdom Metazoa; phylum Arthropoda; class Insecta; order Lepidoptera; family Nymphalidae; genus Hypolimnas; species Hypolimnas misippus. The sequence continues at coordinate 9,737,693 of JBBEEQ010000024.1, forward strand.
ACGTCCGACTTCGATAAAAAAATAGTACACTTTATAGATATAATATACTTTATTATTGTACGTATGTACATAGAGTTACCAAGTACTGCCTTTGGATTAAATTCTTCTAAAAACTATTGTTATGGATTTAATAGAAGGTTATATTTATTATTCGAATTTTAAATAAAAATAGACACTAACTGGCCTAGTTTTAACACAATAGTCACTATAAAACTGCAATTACTAAATGAAAATTCTCAGTAAAAAGCCATAATGTGATGTAGAGTGCGCGTTTGTTATCTCAAAGCGGCGCTATCAAAGGGAATCGTAATTAATACAATATTGCTCTTCACGTCTGTAATATAAAGGTTCAAATTTAGTTGTTCATTTATTACCAGATGCAGGGACGGTTTTACCCTTTAACCTAAATATCGATAAAGGAATCTCGCCTTTAAAATAAGGGGCTTCGGCGCAATGTTCATTTTTGCGCTTAAACGTATTTATAGGTCACTCTTATTAAGAGAAATAATATATTAAAAGTATAAGGCGAAAATTATATTTATAAATTTTACTCTCATAATTGATAAAAAAAAAACAATTTTGTAACATGGTAACATTTACCTAGGTGAGCATACGAAGGCTGTAAGTGTCAAAAATAAGGTTCTGACAGTAAATCTATTATAAATCGTTTATTCCAATCTTATGAAAATAACTGAGCAAAACTTACAATCGTTATTCCATTGGCAAGTAATTAAAAAAAAATTATTTACATTTATAACTACATTAATTTTTACAGGTGAGTCTTTGTACGTTCGGTTGTCTGAAGGCTCCAAATATTTCTAAGAATTCAGCCAAGGTTAGAGGTGTGAATATATCTGAAGTAGGTCGACAAAGTGGAGCGACATCGCGTTTCTGAATCATATGGTACACTAAACTGACAAATCGTTCTCTACTTCGACAAAACGCGCCATAAATTTATTGTCTTATTTAAATTTAAAATACTTATTATATAAACATTTCATATACTATTTATTAGTACTAAAGAAACAATTAATTAATTAATATATTTAAAATGAATCTAATCGAATCATTATTCAGAAATTTTATAAATAAAAAATATTAGGCAAATGTGAATGAGCAGGTAATTAAGATGTATACCTATTAGACAAATTATTGCCTTTCATATGTCGCGACCAGCATTAATTAATCTGCTCGTGTTCATTTGGCGGACACTTGGGAATACCTGAACTACTCATTATTTTGCACCTTATTTGGTAATACTCATTCGTTATTTCGTTCTTTAATTTTTTATCTAAAACTTAGTTTCGAAACTATATATCAACAATATGAATGTATCATTATTTTTTACCTAATTCGATAAGTTTACCGTACCGTGTGTATAAAACAAATTATTTTTATGGAGGTTACACCGCCCGTGTTGATGAGTTATCTGAATTATTATGGCAACTAATTACGACTCCTATTTTGCCCGTTGTAATTACCTCATTTTATTATTCCATCTAGAAGCACACCTACGTAAACACAACACTCAATAAATACTTGTTTTGTAGATAAATGCGTTAATCGTCGGTTGTTTATGTACTTTTTTTAATACGTTAATCAAAATTCATTTACCGTACTAACTTTACCTTGATATCTTACCTTCTTTGGGAATAGAATTTTTGGTTTTCCCGTGTAAGCGGAATATGATGCCATGTTATCGACTTTCGTAACAACCATAATTCGGTAAAGAGCACTTAATCAGACACGAGCAAACACTAGTTAAACGTGAAATGTGTGAAGTAAACGTTTCGAGAATTTTCGTTGATCACGTGTTTAAAGGTTAAAGTAACTCGTTAGTAACGTTTCCAGATTACAGTCCCATTTAGACTACGTATTGAGATCACAAAGAAAGTTTCTTTTCGGTTGATTTTCGTCGCAATAAGCTTTTAATCCTTGGACGCTTTGTGTCCACGTCAGCGTCGCCGCGGCATTATTTATACGCGCATCTATTATTTGTACAACTGTTTTATTCACAACAAGTTAAGTGATAAATATTATTCGAGCACTCATCAAGTTTGTCACATTTTAATATCGTCGCGGATAAAGTGCGACCGACGCATACACCGCACCACGCACTAGTCTCTTTCCAAACTGAATTTTTGTCGGCTTCAACTGTTGCTTTTATCAATTCAGTCGGCGCGTCCCTCCCTCATATATATACTTCTCGCTCACTCTGTGTTTGCAACTGCTTTGAAGAAAAGGGATGGCTTTATCGCGTCTCGCTCACGACATAAGTACACCGATAGTGAATATAGCGACATATGTATGAGACATGTTCAGTATGTTGAATGTATTTATTGTATTTGTATTATACCACAGTAGAGCCTGTATAGAGCAGACGCCAATGTCACATATTATGAACTTATATGCAATCTCATCTATTATCATTTATAGATAATCAACTTGTAACATTCAAACCATCTTAATATGAATGATATATTATGAATGTAACTTGTATTAAACTTTTCCAACTTCATAGTTATTAAAAGTTATGAAAACGAAAAATATAATTACTTAATTTATTTTTGAGCAGAAAGTAATAAAATATTACAAAAAATATATACTCATTTAACCTACATCGGCGGTATAGAACAAAAGAACATAAATAAATGAATAGAACATATATACATAGTCTTATTTATGTAGAGAATGTAAAAAAAACTATTATCATACTAATTGAGTATAGAAGAAATTACTATTATTTCAATTTACGTACATCATTAAACAATAAAAATTACGTTAGGCTTAGTAGAAATAAAATAAGACAAATTCAAAAGCATCAGAATCACATATACCGTTGCGCATGATTTGTCCATTCTTTGTGAATAAGGGTAGGTGGTACCTACCAGAAAGGAAAATCAAGATTCACGTGCTGATTCATAAAGAGCTAAGTAGCGTTTCTTGTTTTTCAACAAATCTTTACTCGTATACATTATTGTACTTGTGATTCTTAAAAGAAAATTGATGAATTAATTTCATTTTGTTTCAAAAAATAAATTTAATTAGTTTTTTTTTAATGTAGAAAAGATAAAAGAAAGAAAAAAAGTTCTTAAGCGATATAATTACGGATAACTTAGTAGATAAGTTTATATTTATAAAAACTATATACAGAATATACAGGATTTCAATACCTTTAAAATAAAGGACTATACTTTTTCATTGAATAAATAAGTGATTCTATATATTTTATTCTGTAAAAACTTTTACCTTAAAATAGGTCTCTTTTCAAAACATCCTAATACCTACATATCGTAGAAGGTTTTTTCTTTGTAGGATCGATGTAAATGTATATAAAATTTTCATGTAGATAATATCTTAATTTTCCTTTGTTTTATAAGTAAATTGAATAATAATAAAAAGAATAGAAATCAGTCACGCATTGAATGATAAAATTGTAAACACTTGTGATATTCAAAATCTAAATGAACGTGTTATATTGAGGAGTTTAAACAATAATAATATACTAATTACTGAAAAGACATTACCAACGTTTCAAAGATATGAAGGTAAATCAATAATATTTTATAGTTATAGATTGTTACGTTCATACTATTTAAATTTAAACATCTTTACCAATTTCCTTTGGCAAGCTCGTCATTTGTTTATTGGTTTAAAGATATTCCCGCTAGTCATACTCAGTCCTTAGCAAGGTATCGTTATTCAAAGTGATCGACAAACTGGGTGCTAAAATCCATGAACTTTTATATCTATAGTTACATAATATAATTGAGGTGAGTACATATTAAACGCAGATTGACAATGAAAATTAAATTCATTATAAAACCTGTAAAATTATTTGTAAAGGGTTTTGGCGAAATATAATTCTAGATGAAACAACATTTATAAGTTTTGCTCTTAGACTTTTATAAAAATTTTGTTGTTTATCCTAACTCTACTTAAAAGTATTTACTGTAAGTGGTTTATTTTTGAAAGCAACAGCTTTTGTCAGGTTACCTTTACCAGGTAACCAAGTTACAGAGTTGTTTTATGTTAACTATGAAAGTAAAACTTACAAATGTAACCCTCGCCTAAGATTGAATAGTTATATTAAGAACTTGGTTTGCTACTTTTTGTAAATTAAAAAATATAAAATCATAAAATACTTAACTACTTTCATGCATATGAGTAACAACTACTAATTCTATATCCCGGATAGTCAGTAGAAATAGAAAGTCATGAGCCGTGACACATAATTGTCGCGACGTCTTCGAAAACGGCGACTGTGCCGGCGCCGAAGGGCGTCACACTATTTTCAGTAATTTTGACTCAATTCTTGTTTCATACTATAAAATCACGTTAAAGTTCTAATTTATAGTTAGCTTGGTTTTAAAGTTTCATTTATATCTTCATATTTTTACACTTGTTAAGTTGATTTTCGTAAAGCTCTATTTACTCACATTTAGTACGTATTTACTCAAAACACCTGTTTCCAAATTTGTACCACCTTGTCACTTAATTCATTTTTATAGCTATTTTTATTTTATCATTATATCTTTACATTCATAACCCCAACGAAACTTCTAGCAAAATATTAAATTATATTTTATAACATTGGATAATTTAGAATTTGTTAATGAATCAGTTACTTAGGAACAATCATGTGAGAATATTTAGTATATATCTTCACCTGCCGAATAATTTTCGTAGAGTACTCTATAGAGAATGCATTTCCACGTACACAGCATGTCACAGTTTTCTTTAATTTCATATCACACCCGAAAAGAATAGTTTCACTTACACGCACACAATATGATATGCAACGTACGTCTATATCAATGAATACTTCACTCAATTCTGTCGCTAAGTGACAAGAAAAATAAATCCGCGCTTGTACTCGTGCTAAATCAGCATAAATCATTTACACGACCGATATTTTCTGCGATTTTGCGTTTTGAATGTGTTATGCAATTTAAATTGGCACATGATTTTTCCCTTCGTAGAAATTGGCCATTTAAGAAGTTTTAGATTGAAACGTTGTGTAAGTATGTGGTATTGTTCTAGAACACAATTTACGTAAACAAAGTTACTTTTTTATTAATTTACGTTTTTAAATACAACATATTATAAACAGCAGTATCTTGTTCTAGTTATTCTAATTCATTGAAATAAAATTTCAAGTCCTAAGTTTTTTATTTTTATGTAATTCATGTGCACGTCATCGAGACAACGTAATTTTAAGATCATAATAAACATATCCAGCAATCATATTATATTAATAGAATTTGTTTATATTCAAACTTGTAGGTATTACGCGGTCATTGGCACTTACAATACTGAACGTGGACGTTACACCTTTGCGCTTGCGCACCTTTCGACACCGATACAAATTGCTCTCCCAGCAGTTTGCAGGAAAGCACGTAGGCCAATCCGACTTACTACTGATGTGTACGTGACGTAGCTTTTGCTATACAATACTATAAGAGGCAAGGCTCTGTTTATCTTATAAATCAGGAACTACGAGTATCAAAAATATTTGACTGTTTATCAAGGAAGCTTTCAAGCTAGATTACATCGAGCTGCGACTTATAAGAGCGAAGCGAAAGTATAAACCACATGGCACGGGTGTGCACAAAATTTTTCAAAATTAACGCTTGTAACTATGAGGTTTATCTAATATCAGTCTAATAAAAAAAAGTTTTTTTTTTTCAATATCTATATTATATAATTAATGTAACTGGCCGAACACTATTCGCGCATCTCGCAAAAACTTCTGCACGCAACAATTTAATGCGGTCTTCACAGTTGTTATGGCCCAACATAAAATCTGGTGCTTGTTTTATCTCGATACGCCATACATACAGAGTATTACGTAGACGAAGTTGCGAACAAAAGTTAGTCTTATATACTATACAAATCTGTTATAATCATAGACGGTATTAGTATCGAAAATATTTATTGCAAAATTTACAAATATTTAAATTGCATTTAATAAACGTGTAAATGATAACGTGTACGACCACGTGTTTTAATGACAAAACTCTATGACGTAACTGTTATAAGTATTATAATTAAATATACTATGACAAATATGAGACACAATCCCTTATAATGTACTTTGTTTGACGTTATTAATTTTAATAACATTTCGTAAGAGATAAACGTGGCTCAAGTAAGGGATAACATTCGTGTACTAGGCGTAACTATTGCCTTGTATATGTTAATGAGCCCTTTGATGTTTAGGATAATGGGTCTTGAGGAAATATTTTCTTAGATACCTTGCGTCATACGATGTTAAGAATTCATAATAATTTATTTTACCTACATTATGTATATAAGTTGTTTAACACAAAATTCAGCTGATTCTGATGTTTCTGCTTAAGTAAATACATTTACATTTTTTACTATCTATAAAGTTTCTTATGTACTTGTTGTCCTTATTTTCTCAGAATATAACTAATATGCGCTTAGGTTTTAGCCTAATTGTTTTCGCAGCCTATATTAAAATATTATTTACATTTTCATTGCGTCAAGAGTTTCTGTCCAATTCCGCTTTTTATTTAATATTAAATATAAGATATATTTAACATTAACATATTTAAAACGTTATAAATAGTAAAAGTAGTACATAAATATCCTATTTTTTTGTTAAATTATAAATTCTTAAACTGAAATCTATCAAAAGAAAATTGAAGTGCCCGTTTGCAATTTCAAATTAACAGACTTCTACTCAATTCATACGAAAATATAAACAAAATCACAATTTTTTTTAATTATATCTGTACTTTTATTAAAAAAAATATTTATTTTAATTAATAAATAAAAAAACACGTGAAAACAAAATTGAGACCAACGAAATATTGAACAATATTCGATTCAAGCAGGGAAGGTAAACATAATATAAATATAATTTTTTCTCAAATTAACTCGAATGAAGCCGCGGGGCACAGCTAGTACGACATAAAAAGAAAGTAAGCTTTGTTTATAACATTTAGTCATGATGAGTACCAAAGTTCATAAAGGATCAATGACACTGTAATCTGATCCGAAAGTAACGAAATATAATTTGGTTGTTATATTAAACTAACAGGCCCTTGCGATTAATAAATCCCTCTATAAATAAACTATCTAACACAAAAAAGAGTTTTTCAATTCGAATCAGTAGTTTCTGAGATTAAACAAACAAACAAACTCTTCAGCTTTATATTATTGATGTAAATGATTATATAGGGCGTTCGAATTTGGAGGGTTCTTTAAATCTAACACAAAATTTATCATCAGAACGTTACGCATAAAAATTCATTTAAATTAGTTAATTTTTAAAAATATTTTTAGCTTATGTAAAGAACAGAAATATTGTAACTAAAACTTAAATGTTTAGAAAATATAACTTAAATATAAATTGGCTTAAGATAAAAATTTTGTTTAAACTACGTCAGTTATATAGGTACATGTTTCCATAGTTAACATTATCCAAAAAGTCAAGTCATCCAAGCTAAATTAGTACAGAAAAAAGTTTCTTTACTTAATGTTTCGGATTTCAAGTGCGTCCCACATTTTGCAATTTATAAAACATATTATTAGATAAAAGTTTTCATTATACCTACATATTTATAATTAATTTTACCTTTTATCAAAATAGAAAATAAAAGATGGATATATACTTCTTCAAACAAATTTGTTAAAATAGGTTTGACATCTTTAGACGCCATTTTCTCAAAATTAAGGCCGTGTGGCTTGACACAATATTGTTTATCAGAGCCCATATAATAGGAACAGTGACTATTTATTAGAACAGTGTCACATAAAGAAATACAAAAAAAATAGCGACATTTATTATAATACTAGCTGTGCCCGCGACTTCGTTCGCGTGGATTACAGAATGCTTGGTATGTCTCCTGCAAATCAAGGTTATAATAGTCTGCGGTGCTGCTCAAGAAAGAAGCTTTTTACTTTGGATCTGGGAACTTTCTGGTTGTTTTTATAAGCAGTCACTAACTCAGATATGGTATTCCTCCACGGTTTTCGCTATAAATGTTGAAGAAAAGTTGTTTTGTGCTAGTCTTTAAGATTTTGACTGCAAAACAGTAAGTTCCCACTAAGTTTCTTCTTGTATTATATATCGGGTGACTTTTTTTAACTGGGCTTTGATATTTATATGGCCAAATCCGGAACTATAAGGAATCGCAAAAGATACTTAAAGGAGTTTCGTGTCAAATTTTGAAAAATCTAAAACTGGATCATATTTTTTTGATTTCATGATTCTCCTTGCCAGGAATAGAACCCACTAATTTTAGAAAAAAAAAATACATTCTGTATTATTACACCATCAATAAACTTGTAAAGATCAACTTTTGGAAAGTAATAAAAAGTGACAAATTAAAGGAAAAGATTTTTTTACAAAACAACATTAAATATATACACTAATTAGAAGTTAAGTATTCGATTCTACATAGACATAATAAAATAATATATGTGGGTTAAATCATGGGTTCCCGTAGGTTTAGAAAAAAAATCTGCATTACTTCGAACGATTTGTTTATATCGCATCAAAATGCTGGTCACCTACTAAAGTAAGGACGACTGTTAACAATACAATCGAAAATATATAAAAAATCAGCCAAGTGCGTGTCGGGCCACGCACAATGTAGGGTTCCGTAGTTGTCAGAATTGTCAAGATCGGTCAAGCAATCTTCGAGTACCTATTTTCGTAAAAAAGTTTACGACGAACTGGGAATTTCCTTTTTGAAGTCAGTTTATACAATATACGTACTTACAATTTTAAACCTTTTATTATTATAACATTATTTTTAATTTATCTTTATATTTCAAGACTAAAATATTTTTAATGTAAAATGAATGTTTGAATATGAATTATACTAACGATTTTGAACCTTATATGTTCGTCGATTATTTATTATTCTAACACTTGTAAAATATACTTAGCGCCGATAATTTTCCTTCCTGATTAGCGCCTATGAAATCTATGGAGATTTGGTTGAAAACTTCATAAGCGCGATTCAGAATCACTCGCGACATGTTTTAGTGATACATTGTTTATACCTTATTTTATATTTTATTTTAATTTAAACTTATTAAATATTTATTTATTTATTCATTTAAATTCATATATTAATTTAAAATTATTAATATTTACATAATGTGATGCTTTAAAAAGTGAAATATTTATTTTTACTTAGATCATCCATAACTCGATAACCATAAGAAGCCACATAGCCGTGATAATTTTCCTTTTAAATTCATTATATGTACCACTATTGTGAATTTTTGCATATTTTTAGACGCAGCAGTTTAGTGGCTAGAGGGGGGGGACACTTGACCTTAAGAAAAATTGACACTTCAAAGCTTAATATTTCGGAAACAGTTCGTCGTTCGGAAAAATGGTTTTCCCACACCTATAACATTTTTAAAAGACCTATCTAACGATATCCCACAACATGGGATAAATGAGAAAAAAAATTTTTGGTCTCTCTTAACACATAGGGAAGACACCCTGAAAAAAAAATTTTTTTAAGATTTTATTATACGACTTTCTCGGCGTAATTCATATGTATACTCATACCGAATTACAGCTTTCTGGTATTAAGGGCTTCGGAGCAAATCCGCGGACAGACAGACAGACAGACAGACGGACAGACAGACAGACAGACAGACAGACGGACATGGCGAAACTATAAGGGTTCCGTTTTTTACTACGGAACCCTAATGAATAACTCACAGTAACTTCTTTCATGTTTGTCTATTTTTTCTATGTGAGTTGTACAAAGTTGATAGAATGTGACGTTTGTTTTGGTCCTGGTTACCTATTCCGTTACCTAGGTAGGTTTAGATAATTCTTAAAAAGATGAATGAATTTATTGAAAATCTACATTTCACTGGACTCGGCTATGGTACTCACCCGCTATTAGCGTTAAAACATCCCGTTATAATTTTAAAATTTCACTTTTAGGTATAATTGTTTTTTTAAAGAATTGCTAAAGATTTAATTAATGTAAGAATTTGATAGAATTTTGTAAAAAAAATAGTCTTTTCTTTTTGTTGCAGTTAACTGTATACTATTACCTCCCTGAAGTTGATCCTTATAATATGTGACAGTATCAGATGATGCAATCATACAGAATATTAATTTTTCTCAAAATCAACGTGTTTCAACGTCGTTTCTGGCTAGGAGAACTTATTTTTCAAAAAACTAATGATATAGTTTTAGTTTTTATTAAAATCGGCTCTGTTACTCCTTTAATTATTTTTCGCTATTGCTTATAGTTTCGGATTTGCTCTATCATATCCAGTAAAAAAATTACCCAGTAAATTTATTATTTTTCAAAATTATTATTATTTATTAACTTTCCTATTTGAATCAAATATTATTCACTATTTCATTAGTTTCAATTTTGTTCCACATTGATGTTGACAGATAGACAGACAAAAATTTTAAAATTGGGAATTTTGTTGTAAGTACCGTGTATACTTTCATATGCAAATGCGTATGCATATGAAAGTATAAAGTATTTAAAATTACAAACAGACACATTAATTTTATTTACTTGTATACCTTCCCTTCTTAAATATGAAATTGTTTACTATTTTATTGGTTTCTCCAATATTTTGTTATCGCGTAATTCTCTTTTTTAATTATTGATTTAAATACATATATTTTTTAATAAAAGTAGCCTAAGTTAATCCTTATAATATTAGCTATAGGAGCTGCTGTAATGTTTTTAAGAACTTCTAAGACTTAGCGATATTTTGTGATATATTTCTTCCATTCCCACTCCCTTCTCTGGGCCTCACGTGATTAGTGGACATCCTCTATCTGCGAGTGAAAGTCTCATCAAATTTGATTCAGCTGTTTCAGAGATTAGTCGTAAAAAACAGACTGACAGTACTTGATGTAAGTACTTTCGTGCATTTAGTGAAAATCACAAAATAATGTTCGACGTGATCCCATAAATAGTCATATCTTTTTTAGCTGGCACAAACGCACAGATAAACAGACAAACAGACAAAAATTCTAACAATTATTGTTTTGGGTTCTATTGCGTAGGTAAAGACCCCCAATATTTTTTTTTTCATATATCTTGCATGTACAGACAGCGACCCGTTAGAATTTTTTTTCATATTTATAGAATGAAAAAAAAAACTTAAATAGAAGTAAGCCTAAGTCACTCCTTATAACATTTGCTAACTGCGAGTAAAAGTACCATCAAAACCGGTTCAGCCGTTTCAGAGATTCGTCGGAACAAACAGACAGACTGACAGACAAAAAATTTAAAAATGTATTTTTTGATGTATGTACTGTATATACTTTCATGCATTTAGTGATAAGCAGAAAAAAATGTTCAAGGTGATTCGTTAAATTGACATAACTTTTTTTATTTATGGACCGATTGACATAAAACAATGCCTAAATGTTAAGTGAAGCTTACTACAATATATTAGTGAAAACCGCATCTAAATCGGATAAGCCGTTTCTGAGATTAGCGTGCACAAACGCACAGATAAACAGACAAACAGACAAACAGACAAACAGACAAACAGACAAACAGATAAGAATTCTAAAAATCATAGATTTGGGTTCTATTGCGTTGGTAAAGGCCCCCAATAATGTTTTTTTTCAAATATCTTCCATGTACAGACAGCGACCCTCTAGAATTTTATTATTAGTATAGATAAACTACATTTTACAATCTGTCGCAGATAATAAATTCAAATAATTTCCAACACGTGTTTGATATAATTTGCTCGTAGGAAACTGCGTATTTGACGAATAGAGCGGTATCGAATGAAAACAACAGAAAACCGAATGCAAATCATGTATCGCTGATAATCGTAATTGGATATTTCGTCGAGCCTCCAAGACGCGTGGGAAGCTTAACAAAAAAACTGCTACGTGAGGAAAATGTACAATAATGTATATACGACGTGATCAATTGTCCTTGGATTCACTTGGTTTAGTTTCTAAAAAATATGCCAAAAAATGCAAAGTAATTTAAGAAAAAAAAAATTGCAAAAAATAGGTACGGTAATACCCCGGCCTTACGGGACTGGTGGGACTTAGCGCTATCCGCGTAAGTCGAATTCGCGTAAGTCCGAGGTACAATTTTGCATTCGAAGACATACAAAGTATGTTTAATTGAGACTGGAGACTAAATAAAACAATAATTTAGGAAATAATTAGTATCTAATTCTAGATAATATGACAATATATACAAACTACGGCGTTCAAACAAAAAATGAATAGACGAGAAAATTAAATCGCGTAACTCCAAATTCGCGTAAGTCGGGGTATTACTGTATATAAACACTTCGTAACAGCCAATAGGTTAAAATAATTTCGGTAGCTTCGAAATCGTGTACATCAAAGATTCCAAATTAAAGACAACTGTGAGTTTGCTCGCATTTAATAATGTTTAAATCTGTGTACATGTCTACACGGTGCAGGATCCGAGGTTGTCTAGTTATAGTGGTTAGAACAAGCCGATCTCAACCGATAATCACAGGTTAAAACCCCGGCTAGCGCTTAATATGTGTTTAAATTCGTTTCGTACTCTGCATCGTCGCAAACATTGCGAGGAAATCTGTATGTGCTGGGAAAAATTCCAAAAGCAGAGGTGGCGGATATATATGTGGATGTTGTAAAGCAATAGTATGTCAACCCACAAAAACTCAAATTTAAAGATATTGATGTATTGCGATTATGTATTTCGTATTTACCATTATTCAAAAAATTTTAAAGTCAGCTGAACTAAATAAGTGCGAAAAAAAATCTTAATCTCATATTTAGAATATTGATGTAAAAACTTATTATTAGACATCTCTTAACTAGCCTATCTGCTATTAAGTAATTATATTTTTTATCAAAATACAAAAGAAAAGATGGATACATACATTTTCAAACAGATTTATTAAGAATAGGTTTAAATTAATTTTAACACGTTACATTTATTCTAATGTCATGGAGTCATAGATTTTGTCTTACAATATTGTCTCCTTTTTCAAGAACAAATAGTATTTATGTATTGTCAAGACTTCTGCCCTTAAACAAAAGTAATTATTTAATGATAAAACAAGATATCCCATCAGAGATTATAGTTCTCTTGAATATATATTATATATTGTTAATATACGTCGGTTATAATACAATTTAATAAAATATTTATTATCTAGAATTATTTTTCACTATAATCATTAGAACGTATAATTAGTATTTAAGATTTATTCCAAAACATGTAGATTGCATAAACCAATTAACATTAAAGTATACAATCATTCGAGTAATTATTACTGCCTATATGTCTCAAAGATCGTAAAACCATGTTTTATTAACGTGTACTATTAATTAAATTATTTACGAGAATATTCTAGCTTCAAGGCATCAACAGTAGGTATTATTATATTAGACACAAGGAGTTCTCCGGCTTCGACCGTGTATAAATAAGACTATACATGCTAAAGTTATGGTCAAAATGCCTTAATGTAAAATATTTTTAGAAGCAGCGAAAACAATATACAATTGTACATAATATACTTAGAATTTGACTGTTCGTAGACGTCGCTTTAGCTACTGCATATAATGATGTATTGTAACCTATACTAATATAATATAACCTTCCATGTTGTTTACTTGACTCAGGTTTCTTCGATTCATTTAATTGCTTCTTAATTATGAATAAAATAATAGCAAAGTAGGCATAATTCGAAACAAAATGATTTTATCTATTCGTATAAGTATGTTCCGTCTTAATCTTAATTTCTTAATTAGGTAATATATTAACTATTATACACGTAATATGAACTATTAACACGTAATTGTTTCCGAAAATTTTGTTAAGCACTTAATAGATTCTGATTAAATTTACAGTAAAAATAAGTAACTTCTCGTTAAAATCGTTGCCTTTCATTATAATGCATCGTTATCGTGTACTCTTTCGCCAGTTCGTTACAAATCGCGACAATTATTTATTAATCGTTATGTCTATTGAATGGCGATTACGTTGGCTAACTCTTTACATACCAGAAAAGAATGGCGCTGTATGTAATCACAACAAGTTTAAAGTAAAATGCTTAATTTTAATGTGGATCAGTCGTTGGACCCTTTGAAAAGAAAATGGCGTCTATACATGTCAAACCTATTCTTAATAGAAATGTTTGAAGACGTATGTATCCATCTTGTCTTTTCTTTTTTATTTATTAAATTAAAAGCAGGTTAATATATTTATTATATTATCTAATAAAAAGTTTTTCAAATATTTGTAACTAGTGTATAAATTGTAAAATATGGTGCGCACTTGAAAATCGAAGTAATTTATTAAGAAACTTTTTTCCGTTCTTATTCAGTTTATATGACTTGAAATGTTTTTCAGTAGAGTTAAATAGGTGATGCAGTATCAATATACATCAATATTTCCGAATTTCACTTTTTGTGGGTTAACACATTATTGCTTATTAGCATCCAGATATATAAAGGAAGATGAATATGATGTTTGTAAATTATTTTAAGCAAACATAATATATTAAGTTTGAACCACGAAGCATATAATATTTTTGTCTTGCTATAAACATTAACTCGTCATGTAAATTTCAATTTTACGGTTGCCCTATTATATACTTTGATTAAAACGACTATTAATATTTGTTTTGTAGTATATGCATTTTCTATATTATGAAATTAGGCAGACGATGTAGTTTATAATAATAGTAATTAAAATATTACTATAAATTCAACTTCTTGCTGACATGAACTTAGGTAAATTGACTAAGTATTAAGATTATAAATTAAAATATTCTATTATGTTTTAACATTTACAGCTGCAAACTGTGGTCATTTCAGTTACATTTCCATGTATCCATTATAGACATTTTTTACCAAATATAAATCATTCGATAGAATGATAATTTTATCAATGAGTTTGGCATTTACTATCGTTAATTTATATTGCGTTTTGTTTCAGACACGTGTTCGCAAACCCGGCTTTATCTCCACAGCACGTGTCTATAATGTCAACACCGGGTGGTGTCGGGTTTCGCCACAGACACCACAGACAACGCTGACAAGACCCAGTCTATTATCAGCATGTACCAAACGAAATACGATTAACGGCACGATCTGTTTATTAAAAGATTAGACATCTGTCTATACCTTACCCATATAAATGAAAAGGTACTTCGCTTCGTAGTTATGGACACTGAGTAAAAACACCTGAAAATATTAAAATGCTTTTTCATAAAAATAATGGCGTGATTTGATTTGTGTTTGTCTCACACAAAAAGTACTCAAGATGCAGATAGATACCAGCTAAAAAATATTTTGGTATAAGGAACAGTGCCTAGAAGTGTTTTCTTTGTGGTAAATTGTACATTTTGGAATATAAGATTTAGTAGAAAATAAAAATGATAACACTTTTTCACTACCTAAAAACATAGATAAAACGACATTTTCTAAAAGTGTTACCTAACTCCATCGATTTATCGCTCCCGAAACTCAATATATTTCATGAAAATCGTTGAATCCTTAATATGAAATCGAATAGAATGTTGTTAAAAAGGCGCGGATATCGGTTACCTTTTTAGTTTAGCCTGAAATTCAGTGTTTTAAGCGTACGAAGCATTCATATTCGTATTTTCACAGCAGGTTTAGTATTCTTTTCAATTTATGAAGTTGAAATTATTACATACATATTTTTTCAGGAAATTTGTTGACAAATATAAATTGGAATAATTTATTAAAAAAAAAACTTGTACGTGGGACTTAAAATAAGGTATTTCAGTTTGAGTGATTCCTAAAGTTAGTCAAAGTTATGTAAAAAACTATGACCATTTTTTCTATGTTGCTTTTATTATATTACAGTAAAAAAAGTAAAATAAATATAAGATATATCACATATCTTTACAAAAACACAAGGTCGAAAAACATAAGGGCGAACCAGCTTAGAGCTTGCTTACACTAGTCGAAAAGATAAGTCATTCGACGAACCCATGTCACCGTTTATTCTTCTGACGACTAACGCAGTAGACCAAGTTTGACGACGTATAGGTTGCTCTATGTCTTCCGACTCCTACCTTTATCTTTCCTTTGTATTTTTATGAGATTATCAAATTAATTCAATGTTTCAATCAAAAATATGATGATACAGGAACACACACACACACACACACACACACACACACACACACATACGCAAACACAAACAAACATATATTATATAAAAACATATATTTTTTTGTCTATACATTTTGTCGTTATTTTTTTTTTTATTTTGTACTCTCACTTTTTTATCTATCTTTTGTTAAAATTTTCTATCTTCTGGGCATTACTATCTTAATAAAGTCTGAAAGATGTGCACTGATTCCTAAAATACAGTTTATTCTAGTTTAGGAATCGGGGACTAATTTTGTACTTAATAATTGTCTGTATCAATAAATAAATAAAAATAAAACATGGCCTTTATTCACTTCCATATGGGCGTCGATTGCCTTGCTGGAAGGATACGTAGTCAGCAAGATGAAGGCAGCAGCTGCATATGTATGCAACGCTTCGACCGGGACGCAATCGAAATGCACCTGGCTTCTTTTAACTTCGATAGAATAGCTAGTGTATGCGAACCCTAAAACATGTACTCATATCTTCATTCGATACATTTGTCATATTCGTCACATCTCATGTTAACTTATCATAATCATATCTAAAGGTCTCGAGTTGACCTGATTATTTTTTGCATGCTGTATCTCAGCTCCACCGGAAATGATTACATTCCGTCTTTAGTTCATTCGTCTCCATTTTATTTAGATAAAAAATTGTGTTTTTTATGATTGAAATTTGAATAACATACTAAAGTTGAAGGATTACAAATCTATAGCCAGTAAATGCAAAGTTTTAAGCTGTATGTTACACGTTCAGTCTGGTGCGAGTTCAATCTATGACCTGGATTTTAATTAAACTTATGTCAGATTGAAAGATCGAAAAAAGATTTTTACTTAGTATTATTTATTAAGTTTAAACATTCGTTATATACAAAATCAATCTTGTGTCATTCCGATAAAGATCATTGAACCGACGCGATTAAACGTTTAATAGAGATCATTTGATGTGATTTTTAAAACATTATTATATTCGTTTTTTTAATGTAATTTCTTTGAACGCATCCCGAAACGAAAAGCTAATGAAAACAATATTAACAATCACTCTAGGTTCACCTTGTTTATAAAACGAAGGATTAATTATGAAAACAAATCCAATGCTAACACGCCAATCAATAGTATGCGATATAATGTTTATACTTTATCACGAACGTAACCTTAATATTTACTAAACCTAATTCGTCTTCACATGAACCCCAATTCAATAACATAACACCATTCAAATTAGGAAGACGAGAAATATATATTTTTATTTTAAAAACACAATCGATTTCAATGAGACTATCACGCGCCGGTCTCTCTAAGAGTGTTTAATGTGTAAACTGTAGTATTTTTATAATTATATTTTGTTCAATGCAGTTCAGTTTATCAATTTAGATGGTTTTAGAAATCTAAAGAGAAATATAAAAAATTGTTACAAAAATGAAGAAGCATCGCGTAATATAATCCTACTTATAAGAAGTTACTTGGATACAATATTATGCAAGAAACATTGTGTTATCATCTGTTGTAAAAAGACAATAGTCGAATTGTGATCAATTTGGCATTGGAATTTTAACGCTCGTGGGCGTAGCGTCTAAAGCCTAAATTGTTATAACGACCTGTTTCCATTTACCGACACAGAGAAGAATAATTCGATAGAGATTTATTTTGTTAAATAGCTGAAAAAGAACTTAAGTCCAAATTGATATGATATAATAATATAATTGGTAAGTAAAGTCAGTACAAACTCCGCGATTCTTAATTTTTAACGAAAACAGAAATGTACCGAAATAAGCCTAGCGTTTGCGATCGTGTACCTTATTGATAAATAAAAATACTGTGATGATATAATTTTTATAAGCCGGACATTTTTACAACGTGTAATTAACCGTGCCATTTTGGATTTTTAAAATTCAGGCACAATTTTAACTAATATACTTCAAGCATTACCCGAAACAAATTCACAGGTTCCAGCTTATATGTATAGGTATATGTACTCATGTTTACGCAATAAAATACAATATTGGCTAAAGTCAAACTAGATAATCTTGATAATTTCGTATACCATTACGTCAATATATAAAGCATCGATACAAGTATCGCAGTGATAAACGTCACGAGTGCTGTTGATAAAAGATAGCATATTATCAATTTTTGTCATTTTAAAATAACACTTATCATGTGAGCTATTATAACCTATCCTCATATTTCCGGTGGTTGATAATTCACCTTCAACCGGAAATGAGAAAGATATAAAATATCAATAATTAGTTACATCAATTTTATGTCAGCTTACAAAGCGTTGAAATACATAATTGTACGAGAGGCTTTTTATATTTTTTTTTATAGATTTTATTGTACTTTTAGCAATTTCATTAAGATCCTCTAGAAAAGTCGATCTAGAGATTAAACTCTTACCACAACGGCAAATGATTCATACAATCGTTTAAAAATGACGGATCTAGTGAAGTTGGTTAAATATATTTGTAAAAAAAAATATAATAATTTGTATGGGTATAAAATATAAGGCCCATATTTTTTATAATCTGTGAACGTAGTGTAACATCGCGTGCCAATGGAACTTAGCAATCTCGCTGGCAGGACATCCCAATAGAGTCGGTATAAAGTTATTTGTTTAAGTTTAGTGCCTGCCCACGTGCCCTGCGTCAAATTAGAATATTATGGTTTTATTGTGGCTCATTCATTGACCACTTCCAGCGACCATTTGACCTCCGTTTAATAGGTCACTTGACACCGTCGCAACATAATACGAGTAACTAGTTTAGAGTTTAAGTGATCATTCGGTAATTGTTGTGATTTCGCCTAGAATTTAGATTCTAAGATGTTGTAGCCATAAAAAATTAACGAAAAAATGTTTAAAATTGTTACTTGTTATTATTAAAAGTATATTTACGTGATACATGTTGGAATAGCATGTACATTTGTATCTAAATACACAAAGCTATGAATAATAATGTAAGATAATATTTATTAGGAAACATCGATAACATTTAAAATTTATCCTCATCTTTTGTTGCCAAGATTACTTCATTTCTTATGAACATTATGAATGAATGCGTAACACGTTACAGTTACTCGGCGAAAAATTTACTTGTCACAAAAATGATTCACTTTATTATTTTATTTAAATATTTTATCCTTGACATAACAGAATTTCTTCAAAATTATGCCATGACGAAAAAATATACAGAAATATGTTTTGAAAAGGGTCTTATCGTAGATTTCACATCAACTTGTAAAGATAATCTGCACTGTTTGTGCATCTAATTTGGGTTTTTCGAAGTTTTAGTTTTAGTCACGAATTTTTAGAATTTTGTATACATATTACAAAGTATTGTGATTTTTACTGCTTATAGGACTTACTGCCAAAACACATAAACACGTTATGACGTCACATTGTGAAACGACATACGTCAATTGAAAATATTGAAATATAAAATATCATATCCAACACATGCCTAGTGCCCACAAGATACAAGGCACATACACGGTTGATTCATTTAGATGGGTAAGCAGGGAAAAATCCGAAACTATGAGAATAAGAGAAATTTGTTAAAAGGAATCATGTCACCGATTTTGAAGTTTTAAAAACTGCATTCAAAAATTTACACATCTACACGCCTTTTTGATCATCCTTACCCTTTGGAGATTAATGTTTTAGGTAATAAGGCGTAAAAACAGGACGAATAATCTCCTTTTCATATTTATGATATTAATTTGAACAGAAAGAAAAATCGTTTCAGAAATTTTAAATTTACGTAATTAAGAAGTGTTTAACAATAACTTCAGCAATTAGTTATGATGTGATCTTCACTCATGGGATCACACCCATGGCACAGTAAATAATATGATAATGATTCGCCGACCCGAAAAGAAGGGTGTTATTAGTTGAGGCGTGTATCTGTGTGTTCGTGTGTCTATCTGTGGCATCGTAGCTCCGTAACGAGTGGATCAATGTTAATGATATAATCGGGATATATCATGGTTATTATTTATGAACATCTATTCAGATGTTTAAGATAATCAGCTCGTTTCTAGTGTTTGAAAGGATCAGACAAACTTCTACTGGTTTAATCGACTTAAAATATACTGTGAATGATATCAGAATAACGTAGTTGCGTAACCTTGACCTGATGCTGCAGCATCACCTGGAATCAGTATCTGCATCAGCTGAATACATTATTCCTAAACTTACATCAGGAGTATCATGTCTTATTGTCTCAATGAGTAGATTGTCGGTTGCTTTTTTGTAATTTTTATGATATACAAAACAATATTTGTATATAGTAAATTTTAGTAAACATCTAAAGGGTCCTTACGCGTTTAAACGCATATTCTAATTAATCATTACTTATTTGTCATGTTTGACCAAATGCATTTTCCTTTTGATACTGCAGAACTTCTTTCCCGTTAACTGACTCACATTTATATAGTATACATAGAAACGATCACTCACCGTTATTTTGCATTTTGATACACAATATCAGACTTACCTGTAACAAAAGAACGGAAATCTTTAATAAATCTCGAATAACACTGTTTACTGCCTGATTCATGTATTAGTCAAGTTTATGGTTAGACGAGCCCGTAAAATAATGTTTACTTTGTTGGCAACGAAGGCGGATAAGAGCTTGAAACGGTACAAGACACAGAACAGAGTTAGCAATGACGGTGGCATCGTTCATGCGGTAATCTATACTAATATTGTAAACCTGAAGAGTTTGTTTGTTTGTTTAAACGCGCTTTATTTATTAAGGAAGGCTATAGGCTATATTACATCCCGTTACGATTCATAGACGCGCAGCATTAACCATAAATGTGAGTGAAATCGTAAGGGACAGCTAGTATATTGATAATATTAATATTTGTATCGTGAGACAACGTTGCTATAATATATATCCATCAATTCCTACTTCCTATATTTAAACTTCAGGAAGTTACCATACAGAGAAAATGTAACAAAGAACTTTAATCCAGGAAGCGAATACAAAACTACCTAGAGTTAGAAATCATTTTAATAAAAAGAAAATTTAACACTAAAAAAACAATTGACTTTAAAAGCAAAATAAGCAATATCGTTTATGTGGCCGACATACCTATGTATAATGGTTATTTCAATTTTAAAGCCAAACGGCTGAACTGATTTTAATAAAAAATCTAGATAGTGATACAAATATGAAAGTGTGGGTACACTTTCATATTTGTAAATATTCAAATAAAATCGGTTAGGTTAGGTTAGGTTCTGAAGCAACAAACATTTAAAAAAAGAACAAACAGTACGAATTGAGAACCTCCTCCTTTTTGAAATCCGCTGGTAAAATATTATTATAAGTTACAATAAGTTTGTGATTCCTTTTCTTAATGGAGTTCCTTACCATTTCTGAAAGATGTGTGTTCTGAATTAAAAAAGGATTGAAACTTATTCCCATGGAAAACAGACGCATGACGCAAATGCTAAGTCGGACACTTAACATAGGACCGACTCAAATAACACCGATGGTTCCATCATTAAACAAGTAAAAACAAGCACCTTCAAATGAACGTAATGAATGAATTCAAAGCATATTGGTCTAAAAATGCCACTTTATATGAACAAATCAGACAAATATAAAAATATCTTTTACAATTCTTTCCTTGTATTTATGTAGGTTTGAAAGGTTTAATAGTATTATCCAATCTGTTATTTTTTCCAATAAACATAAGAATTACAAACTTTATTAGTATCTTTTAATTTTGTCTCTTCAAAATACTCAACTGATTTAATTAAGAATAAGGACTCTACATTCTAGTTTAAATTAGTCGTTGCATATTTTTTTTTCTTATTTTATCATCTTTTCTCTATTTTTGCTTTCATTTAGTATCAAAACAATCAAATTACTTTTCTCTATAAATTTTCAAAATTAATTCTGAATACCGTACGTAAAAATATTATTATAAACATTGTTATAGTTGTTACATTGAAGCCGTAAAAACATCACGTGTTTTCAAGTTCAAGGGTATTTTTAATAATTTTAATGCCTCTCAAACACGCCAGCAAAAATATTACTGGAATTTTACATACGAGGGTTAAATTATTGTCACGAATGTTGGTACCAATAGTTGAATATCTTGCAAAATATTGGACAAAAGAATAATGTACGCACCTGTTTAAATACGACTTGCGTTTTTCGCATATAGTACAAATATTAGTTATAATGTACCGCATTAAATACAATACTATTTTAAGAATACATCTTATTCACATCACATCATATGTTTTAATGGTGTTCATTAGTAATAAATGTTTACACCAATTATCTAATTGTTTTAAATAAAATAACTAAAGTACACTGTTGACATACTTCCAGTACTAATAAAGTTTTTTTTTTTAATTTGAATTGCCAATTCAATTTTAATTAAATTTCAATTTATATGCATAGCTGAGTTTTATAGCAAGTATTATAGAAAGCACAGTTTTGTACGTAAGTATATACACACAATGCTTTATAATTACGAACACGTAGGAAGAATGTAATCTTCATTATTTTCGAGAAATTCTTGTTTAACCGTCAATTCGTCATAGAAAAGTTAATAAAGTGGAAAAGCGCGTGCTCATATGATAAAATACCAACTTTATCTATTAAAATTTACATCATTATCTCTAAATATTTAATTAAATAGATAATTATTTTGATTTCCGTTGTTCGCTTTCTACGAATTCCTTTGATAAATATGAAACTAATAACTCATTCTAGTGCCGGTTTAAAAAATAAGGCGCCAACGTGATTCATTTTTTATTATCAATGAATGACCTAATTTACTCAATGAGTGACGAATATATTACGTGAGGATTTTATGTAACTCATGCTGAATTATTATTGACACTCGTGAGATTATTTTGACATTTTTATCACTTAGTATTGTTTTTTATTGAACTAAATAATGTGGCGCTATTTATTTATATCTTTTTTTACTTCCGTTCATCCGGTGTTAAACACATGTTTTCACATTTTAAGTTAATTTTATTATGAGCTAATATTTAACAAATTAAAAATTTATTAATTGTAATATCATCTCTAATTATTTTGCACTAGCTGTCCCTCGCGGTTGCACTCGCGTTTAGAGTTACTGCTTCGGTCCTGAGTCGTGATGTAATATAGGTACAGACCTAGCCTATATTACAGAATGTAGCCTATAAACTTCCTCAATTAACGGGCTATCAAATGCAAAATGAAATTTTCAAATCGAATCAGCAGTTTCAGAGATTACTCCCTACATACAAACTTATGGGCTTAGAAATAAATTTTACCTCCTTATAACATTCGTATAGATGTGTTGTATTGAAAGTCTAATTGTATAGCTCTGTACTTTGAGATATGGCATGGCAGAAAACTTTACTGTTTATTGTCATAGTAGTTAAGCGTCTCGCCGGCGCCTGCGCAGCCTAACAAAGAAGACATTGTTTTATGTTTACTTACAAGGTTCGTTTTATTCTTGAATGTCAAGTTAAAATGTTTAGCGTGATAAATGTGCTACTTTATCGGGAAACAACCATTTAAATTTGATTAGGTGTGCTGTTCTTTAGAATAATATATTTCGAATAAAACTGTACACAATTATTTATTTATTTTAATAATAAAACAATAAAATCTTGTTTATAATCATATACTTACTACTATATGTATATAATATTTTACTATACCCATTTCAAAATATAAAAAAAAAATCAATTTATAAACAAATACAGTTTTATTGAAATGATCAGTTTCTTTTATATATTTCAATTCAATTTCAATCATGATATTAAAAAACTTATTATAGTTATATAAAATATTTTATCATTTAATGTCTAACGCCTGCATGATTAATGCTAGCAAATTTTCGCTTATGGAAGTTAGTGCACATTTTGTTTCACTTGGCGTTTAGTACATTTACGCTTTTACAATCTAAAAAAATATTAACAATTGATCGCAAAGAAAAAGATTAAAAATAAAAACAACAATTCTTCTTATACACTATTCAGTTATTTGTTCCAAATTTAGTATTTAGTTGTCTAGTCTCTTTAAGTTTAGATAGGAACTAAGACATTAAGTTTAATAAATATTTAATAATAAATAATTTTGGTTTTAGTGTTTTTATTTGGGTTTAATACGAATAATATTACTATGTCATCATAATTTATGTACTCAAGATTATGTATTAGGGGTTATTCTAATATTTCTACCATTATATCGTGAATAATAATTTATATAAAGAAGTTGCAAATAACAATACCTATAGGTATTAGCTTCAGATGTAAAAGTAATGTATCATAAAACTTATATTTACAAATTAGATTGATAAATTTACATAATCATGCGTATTGTATATTAATTTAAAATATTTCGTTGTGTTGTTGTATGTGGATTTTTTATGTTGGTATTTCGTAAAGACGAACTTCTTGCGTCGGCGCAGGGAAATTGAATAAAGAAGAAATATGATAGTGTCAAGTTGTCATCTCGTAGGCTACTTGTCCCCGGTCAGCGGAGCAATGACCGCCGACTGTTTCCGCCGACATTCGGCACGTTATTCGGTAAATTACAAAATGAAACCGGATTACAGTGCACTTCGAAAATTCTGATTCAAAATGAATTTGTTTTCTTTTACAAAATGCAGATACTTTTTCTAAATTGTGCTCAAATTTATTAAAGCTACTTCTACTAAATCTACTTTTCATCTATGTTACATTTTGCATGTATTATGTTATATATATTAATCTTACGTTACAGTCAAAACTCTTAACAGATCAATAGTACCTACTTATAACAGGCAAAATCTGTCAAAACTACTTTTGATTTCATTCATTCATTAAAATTTCGACTCAGTAGGTACTTTTTATTTAATTAACAGTTATAAGTAGTTACTGTTGCAAATACATTAACTTAATTTGTTTGCCTATCATATTCGTTATTTATGTAAATAAAAAAATACTAACCGATTAGGTTTTGCAGGTTTTCTTTTATAATAGTTACTCATATTAAAAGTACTTTTGGCTAGTTTTGTCTGGTAAAAATACTATTGTCCGGTTAAGAATTTTTAACGGTACATATCTCCGATTAAACTCCATTTCCTAACCACCACTTCGGTAAGTTTTAATTGATCTACCTGTAATAAGGGGTAAAACTTAATAAAAATGGAAAACTTAAAAAAAAAAAACTTATAAAAAACTTTAACAAAATATTCTTAACAAAATTTTCATAATTTTACAGATCAACTGACTACGAATCTCCATATTTAATGGAGCATAGATGTGGTATCTGATAATTAAAAATATATATAAACACTCTTTTTATATAATCGATAAAGTACGACGCATAGGAGCCGATTAGTTAGGAGGCGTCAACCAATCTGACAAAGATTGGAAAAAAAATATGGATGTAACCGGAATAATCTAGTTGTATTATAAATAACAACTATCATGAATAAGCCTAACAAAATGATATGACAGGCGCGAAAATTTATTTTAATCATTCTAATTACAATTTATTAATGTGTATTCTGAGCAACCTCGGGCGCCATTAGTGGTTGTCAGCGTGTCAAAGGGTGTTAATTTAGCCGCATCATCGTTAAGACCACACGCGACATGCGAAAAGTCAATTGCGTAATTGAGTGGCTTGAAATATTTCTATTACACGATAGGATACGATATCGTAACGTCTGTAATGCCAAACGATTTGTCTAAAAGTGTAACTATGTAAATGAATGAGATACGTAATTTATTTAAGTTTAAATCTTTATATACTACTTACGTTAAAGCCGATTTGAATAAAATTTTGGTAATAAAAATGTTTTCATCCTACAAGCAAACAAAATTTTGTTCACTTTTTGAACTGAAGATTATAAATTTAAAATACATAAATATACACATGCGAATGACACTCATCGCGTATAAAAATTATATTTTTATTGATTGTATTAAATAAGCGATATCCTTAATAATCCTTTTTATTTGTATTGCAATAAAATATGGTATAATTAAATAATTAAACAAATTGCTCTAAAATTAAGTGATTCAATTAAATGATAGTTAATAATTTTATAGCCCATAAAAACGCATATTAAACAATTCATATAACAGAAAAAATAAAAGATTTTTATACGTATGTTTAATATATATGTGTGTATATTTAATATACAAAAAACTTAAAAATGTAAATAAACGTTATAATGTCTGCAGTCTGCATGTTTAATATTTTTCTTGTAATCAAAGAAACTTAATGTCACAGTCATATTTGTATATAAAATTTCTTATATCATACGACCTTAAAATATTCGCTTGTGTATTTTGGTACCAACTGTAAGACACTCATTTTGAGTCAATAAACTGTTATAAGTAAATACTTAAGTTACCAGTCAACTAAAAACATATATAAAATAGTCATAACACGACAACTCTATTATTTATTTAAATAAAATAGCTGGCAAACCAACCGATATTAAAGTAATCACCGCCGCCCATGAACATCTGCATCACCAGAGGAGCCAAAAATGTGTTACGAGCTGAAAAAGAATGTAGGTTAAATGGGAATAGGGGGTAAGGAAAGGGTTAGGTTAGGGGAGCGATTAAGCTTTCTCTCTTGGAGACTCTTCTTCGGGGCTATAATTTGCATGTGAGCTTGAAGTTATTGCTATAGCAAAGGGGTTGCAGTATTCAAAGCATCTCTGTGACTGGCCTCAGTATGACTACTAATCACCGATCAAAATTAATATACTTAATAGTTTTGAAACATGAAACATATATATACATATTTTAAATTAAGTATTTATAAAGAGAAAACAGATCTGATTACTCCTGTTCTGATTCATGCTCAGGATACATCTGGGTCATACATTTTTATCTCCCGTTTTAATTTAGTTTATATATAGTTGGAAATTTTATTGTAGGCGTAGGCGTTTCTATTATTATCTCATTCTAGCTTTGAACTCTACATTAACATTCAAGTGAGTCATGTCTAATGAAAATAAAAATTTTACTATATTAACATTCCAGTGAGATAAAAAAAAATTAGTTTATATGAAAGTGGTAAGTTTATAAGTTGTTGTTTGGTTATGACGAAATTATCGTTTAATTTGTTGTGTTTAGTTTTATTGCAGAACTACATAAAGTCACGAAAATATACAATAAATAAAGTAAAGGCAAACACGTTTAAAAAAACAATCAATTTAATAAGCGTTGTTACTATGTGCTGAAAAATTTTGTATATACTTAAAATTACTAAGTAAAAAAGGAACGATTTTTTTCTATTTTTATGAGGTGTATAAGAAATAGTTTCAATCTAGTAATCATGAACAATTTAACGTATTACATCTGTAATATTTTTTATACAATTACTATCACATACGTATATTGTAATTATATCTGTATAAGTATTTTTAGACTATGAGTATTATAGAAACGTTTAATGATGCTTAAAATATTAATGGACTTTAATGAATAGCTGAATCACCACTATGGATCTGTGTGAATAATATTTGTGTCGTGTGATACAAATAAAACAAATAAAAATGTAAAGATATCTAGTACAGTAGCGTAATCATAAAGAAGACTAAGGAGCCCAAGTTTACCCCTTTCCCCATGAACCCCATGGGTTTACCAGTGACAACTGTTAAATTAAGCGTGATATTATTAATATTTTGTAAACCAATTTTTTCCACACTATTTTCGTCATAATATTTCCAAATACAAAATTTCTATGAGAATATACATATAGTCCGTTCCGAACCTAGTGGCTGATTAGCAAAATAATAATTTTGTTCGTGTTCGTTTTTAATTTCAAGTTCGTATATATATATATAGATATATATATATATATATATATATATATATATATATATATATATATATATATATATATATATTTTTTTTTTTTTTTTAATATTAAAAGTAAATAAATATCAATTAAATTGAGTATAAGTAATTGCTCGTACAAGTTAATTAATTAACACACACAAAGGACTAATTAATTATTCATTATCTTATATCGTTTTACATAGCAACTGATCCATAATTTTCGCTAATTTGCTGTTTAATACGCATATTACTATTATATAAATTCAATGACCTAGATCGAAACATATTTAAAAACTGAAACTTTCTTTCGCAAGAACTAGACAGGAGTTACTATATTTTTGGCGCGGTGCCTTGAAGATATGCTTTTCTTGAAAACCAGTGCGAAATAATGAAAACCGATGTGTACTCGTATTTCGCATTTCAGAAACATTTTCTTAATATTTAACATCTCTCACAAAATGAGTTCGCTTTGAGAAGATTCATTTAAAATAGTTCAATGCCATGCGTAAATTTTCAACTGAGTTTATCAAATCCAATGCACTTACGAGAATTTGTACGTTAGATTTACTAGAGATTACAATTTTATTTAATATATTTTTGTTTGTTTTTCTATTTCTGACGTATAATAATGTTATAGAAATTCCAATAAGACATCTAATAAAATATAATTTCGTAATTTAGCCCACTAGGAATTAAATTTTTTAACTAAAAACTAATGAAGATACAGGATCAAATATAATTTTTAATAACTAAATATTTTAATTACAACGACATTTATTTATATAATAATTGAGTTATAACAGCTTAACAATTTTCGCGTAAATCTCGTACGCTCAATGTTTGAGCATGCGCAGCCATTTATTATAATGATCGTCATCGCATAAAAATAGATCGAACTCTCGCTCCGACTGAGAAAACATTATTATCAGTTTTAATGTGGTTTGAACGATTGCGATTGTGATTCATACCTGAATCTAACTTTGATCTGACGTCAAAGAACATCGGATCTAAAAACAGATTCTCGGAGTTCTTGAGATTTGGGTGCGGTTACATACTTGAAGTGTATCGTCAGTATGTTGAACGGATTTATTTATTGTGATATGACGTCACGCGCCATTGACCCGCCGCGCCGCTTCTTCGTCTAGGTCGATTACTCGACACTGTGACAGCGTATAATTAAACTGTTATACTCCTTTTGATGAAAATACTCAAAAGTGCTTTGTGATTTGAAAAGAAAATAAATTATAATAGCAGGAGAAACATTTTTGCTTTAAAATTTACAAATCGATAATAAATATCTAGTAAAAATCGTTTTTCGTTCAATGCTTCAATTGGCAAATATTGTGTAATTGATAAAAATAGATTATTAAAACTAAATAGCTTTGTTGATATATTCTATGAGAATGATTCACTGATTAATTAATCACGAATCGTTTTATAATTCTATAACATAGGTATTGATCTCTGTATTACATGTTTTTAAATATCTACAGACATCTTCACTAATGAACCTTTTGTAAGTCACGACTTTTACGAATCTACTGACTTTAGTGGCGATATTTCTGTAAAGTTAAGGGCCTACGAGAAAACTATTCGGTAGACTTAAATGTTCAAATCAGAAACAATTTGTTGTCTTGGTAGGCTTAAAGATATTTTTCGTTAGTAATATGCACCGCCTACCTTTAAAGGAGAGCGAAAATACTGCATAACTTCCACAGATACTATTATGGATCAAGAATAAGTTAAATTTTGAATGTACAAATTAAAAATGTGTCATATAAAATGATATATCATTGATTTAAAATTGTGGCTATAACAACTTATGCATTTTTTCGCTCTTCTTTTAAGCTGTTTATTCTGATTTACGCGGTGTAAGGATTTCACTGACGTTATGTCCTAGAATGATAGGTTTATTCTTGTATTCGGTTCAGTTTGTCTAACACATCAACAAACCTCTCATTAACAAATTTAACCTACGTACCTTTAAGCTATCTGCGCATAAATATTTACAGGAAATATGTGCTTATTAGCTCACAAATATCACAAGAACCAAATACACATATAAAGACTTACAGATTCATCATCACAGTTTGTCTTAAAACGGCGTAAATCGAAATTCTTATACAAATTAACACTAAAAGATTCATACCCCGCAAGTACTGAGTATCTTTAGTATGTTTATGTTACCACTTAGCAATATATCGTCGGCCTTCAGTTGCTTATAAACGATGAGAATTTTGTAAGACAAGTAATCAGCTACGGTTTTGTTCGTGTGTTTTTGTCATAAATTGGAATCTATGTAGATTTTTTATAAATAAACTAGTCTCCGCCAGCAGCTATGCCCGCGTGGTAAGTTGATAAAAGCCTATCTGTTATTTTAATGTATAATCTATATTACAATTTACTTTCATCGACGTCTGTTTAATAGTCTTTGCGTGTAAGAATAACAAACGTTCAAACATCATCTATTCTCACAAACTTTGAAATAAAAAAAAAACATTTATAATATGTAATAGCAAGACATATCAAGTTAAAGTTATGTTTAATTAACACACATATGTATAAAAAATCGAGTGGCGGATATACACATTTGCCGCCCCTACCGACCTCTAGAATTCGATATTCTAATTCACAATCATATTCCGATAATACATATCACTGATTCCCGCATCGTAACCAAACGCGACTACACAAATTGTAGAAACAAATATATTGCTGGTGAAATGTGGAAATACTTATGTGGGCCTAATAACGTTTAGTTGTATAATTATTACTCTTTTTGGAGTAAGAAGTTTTGTAAAATATGAAGAGAGCCTCCAAAATCCGCCGTCATAGGCGCCACCCTACATAGTCTACTATGTCAGTCGGCCACTGAGAAAGTCCTGAATAATTTTGTATTCTAGGTATGTAGTTAAAGTAATTATTTTTCGAAGTCCTTTAAAATGATTCAAATGAAGTTAACAATACAATATTACTAAAATACAATACATTCTAACATAAACAAATAAACAAATTCAATTCGAAACCATTTAGCCGTGATCTTAAGAAATCGTTTGCGGTTAACCGTAAATTGTCTTTCAATTAAATTAAGGTATCAATTAATTAAATTCAATTTAGGTATTTTTAGATTCATTAGATATATTCTGACGTTAATGTCAATTTACATTTATATAAAAATCCATTTTACTACATCGTCTGATTTGAAATGACTGATGGTTATTTTTTCTATATTATTTTTTATAGTACATAAATAAAGTCCCATAGATATTTTGGTTAGCTGTTAAAGTATTCACATAAAAAATATTTTTTATTTGTAGTGTATATTAAATAAATCACAAACCGTTGTGGTAGGGAATATTCTGTCTAAGTCCGCACGATACGCTTCTAAATAATTTACAAGATCACGTATTCACCAAAAACATCTGTATAGAGAACCGTTTCCAGAAGTTTTAAAATTGATATATTTCTTTCGCTCTTCATTTTTTTACCTCGCATCTTCACCATTTGCGTTGCCATGTTAAAAAAAAAATATACCACTAAAACTAAACTAGAATGTGAAGAGAAACACATACAAAAGTTTTCTCTTTTCATGTACATAGGAATAGTATCAAATTTTTTATTAATAATAAAGCTTTTCTAATACAGCTTAAAAATATAGCTACTGAAGAAAAGGAAAATTCAGGAGAAAAAGGTGATTTTGTGTTTGCCTATTTATATATTGATGAGATTAGTACTGGTAAGGTGAGAAATACATTTGTAAGTTTAACTCTCGAGAGCGATATAAAACAATTCTGTAACCTAGTAACAGATACGTCATATGTAATTACGAAAGCTGTGAATGTCAAAATTAAGGCACTGACAGTAAATTATGTCAAGTGTAAAACGATGGCAAACTTATGTGAAACAACTAAAAGCCATCAAAACAAAAATTGAATTGAACTTATGTGAATTTTTATGAAAATTAGGGCAAAACTTATAAGTCAAATTCTCGAGAAGCAGACCCTGCAGTTATCCTTTATCTTTTTTTATTTTAAACAAATTGTTTGTTTATAAAATAGGACGTAGTCTTGCATTTAGTTGAGCGTTGAATACATTTGTGTTATAATAAAATTGTGGAACTTAATATTATTTCGTTAATGTATAAATTAATTCTATAGTGTAAAGATTTTATAAAGTTTTATTTGTTATATACACAACGAGAAAAAAATCATTTTGAGTTAAAATTACAAAAAACAATTAATCTATACCACAACTAAATTGAGTTCCACGAATTGGAAAATAAATAATGACAACGTATCTAAATCTAAATAAATCTAAATAATTATACCCGAAGTGTAAACTCTTGCTTCCTAATATATTCTCCGAGTGATTTTATTTGAAAGCTACTTTATTATATGTAAATAGAACGCTACTCTTTTACTTTTCACCATCATGACGTCAGTTGCCTAAACAGACGCGGATTCGAAAATAACCACACGAAGAACTTTAGCAAAGAGAATACATATCTTAAAGATACAAAGGAAATGAATTAATCGTAAAAATTTGACTACATTCTATTAGTAGTATTTTATGAATTCTATATTAAATTATTTATATATACTCAAGTAGTATTTAATTGGAAGGGGGATAAAAATGAGATTATTCTACAGTTACTGAAGGTGAACTTATGTGTAACCTTGACAAAAGTAAACAAAACATTATTAAAAATGAACCGACCTCAAAATCAAAATACAAATCTTCTTTTCGATTGTTATACAGTTTCCAGTTGTTTTGTTTTTTAACTGATTTCGACGAAAATTTTATGAGACCAATAGGTGAATAGACCTTTCAAACAAAGACTAATTAATGAAATCAATGTAGCCGTTTTTGAGTGAACATACATTTTAAAATGTCCTCCACGAATTGAGAATATCCTAGTTTTTTGGAAGTCAGTTGAAAATATTGCAATGAATATTTACATATATAATTATTCAATTTGAAAGAACAATACAAACGAAGTATAAACAAAATGAAATGAATTATACAGGTTGATTAATTAAAGTGGGTCGTTATGCAGAAATATGGATTTTTTTTAAAGTCTTAAGTTTTTATGCAAATCTTTCAATGGACTTTTTCCTAACTTCAATATACTCGTAGTTTCAGATTTCACTCCACTGACGCGTCGGAATGAATCACCCTGTACACAATTATACATACATATTATTATAATATTTTGCATTTATATACGTATATATAAGTAACAAGCATTTATTGCCCATAATGAAATTAGAAAATGTATTTAAGAAGAGCTTGACTTTTTGTAAAAAAAAAATTAAAATCATATATAGCTTTCGTTTCTAATAACTTATGTAATTTTCATCATCATATTTTCCCACAGTCAGGAAACTATAAATCAAATCGTTTTATATATTTAAACTGTTGAGAACATTCCCGCTTGAAGACAATAAACACGAATGCGATAATAAACCGCAATTTCGTATCAATGTACAATTCATGATATATTTACCATTAGTAGTATCGATAGTTAATTTAGAAAAGCATTAATCGTATCAATTGCAATGAGGTGATTTAAGAATTTTTAACATTAAAATAACATCTTAAGTGTATGTCTTTTTACATTAAGGTATCAAAAATATTAGATAAAGCATCCACAGTCCACACTAATTAAGAAAACTCTAAGATAATTGGAGCAGGGCTACAATCGAATCAATCAAATTATCATTATTGTTTTTAATTCGAGTATTGTTTTAATTATATAAAAGAACGCTATGGAATCGATAATCGAGATAAGGAGACTATAATAAAGAGATTTTAATGACTCTTGATCTCAGAATTGCGTCTAGAATTTTATAGATGACTAGCTTTTGCTCATGGCTTCTCTTGCGTCATTGTAGGTTTTGTTTTAATATAAATATATACATAAATTATAGCCTATGACCATCACGAATAATGTACCTATTAAATGGTGCCATAATTTTTAAAATAGATACACAGGTTACCTTGTTTACTTCACACATAGAAAATTCGTTCTCTCTTTATTATTGTATTAGTATAGATTCCAAATCGCGGTTGCTTACGTTTCGTTTGGTCGCGCAGGTGTGATCGATCTTTAGCTGTCAGTACGATTGTTATTTAGTAGAGTACATTCAATGTTTGCACAATTTAGTTTATGAGGGTAATTAATAGTTTCGTGTACATCTGTAGAATATATCGCACGCTATTCAAAAATTCACATTTTTGGGAAATCGGAAAAACGTTTTGCATTTGGGACTTCAGACGTTTTTTTAGACTTTGTCACAAGATGTTGATAGAGCAGCTATTTTTTTTTTTCAAAATCATGTATTGTGAACCACAGAATTATGTAAAACTAGACAAGACAGCAGTTTAGCTAACACGCTTCAGAGACATTTTGAATTCGGTCACTTTAATACTTATCGTGATACACATAGTTTCTCGACGTCGTCATTTCACTACTGCTTAGAAACTTATTCATTGATATATTAAGAAGGTTCGTCCCTCTCAATATTATGGTTTAACTAATAACAACTCAATACTGAAAATAAGAAATTTATGTCAATTAACGAAGTCGCGTGTCAAAGCTTTGAATGTAATAAAGCACCGAGAGCATAAAATGCTTAAAGGCGATATTCATTCGTGTCAATGGGACAACAAAATGAAGTGTACGAAATCGGAACAAACACTTGCGTATAAAATCTCACACTAACTCGGAATCGAGTTTATTTCAGGAATCGGCTGGATGTGATCCAAAAACGAGTATAATCGGAAGCCGGTCACTTTTCCCGCTGACTCAACAACTGAGTAACTACTGCCGGTGACTTCGTCTTACGAATGTCAAAGATTCAACGTGCATACTATTTCTGCACGACAATCCCGAACTATTTTTGATGTCGTGTTGTAATTTTCTCAGAAAACGCGATAATGTGTGGGCAGATTTTATTGAACGCAAGAAAAGTAATTTTGCATTTTCTGAATGAGCAAGAGAAAATTTAGTATATTTTTTTTTCCTTGAATGTGTGGAAGGAAAATTATGTTCCGTTTACAAGAACTCTTTAGAAGATTTATTTAATTAGTATTCTGTCTCGGTTTTTTTGCATACGGGTGTCGATGAAGCTACTAAAACTAAACGAATTTACGCATTATAGACGCAATTTTTTTTATTTCATATAAAAAGTAGTTGGCAAACGAGCAGGCAATACACTTGATGTTAAGTGGTAACCGCCGTCCACTGACATTTGCAGCATCGGAGGAGCCACAAATGTGTTGCTAGATTAAAATGAAATAAGAGATGAAATGGAATAGGGTGTAAGGAAAGGAATTTGGGAGAATGTTAGGCTTCCGGTTTTCTTACTCACTCTATGAAACGCATCTGTATTAGTTGCGACATTTTGCAATAGTGAGGTACTGCTCTGCTTAAACCAACCCGTATACGAGCTATAGTCAATAGGTTACTGTTAGGCTCTACCTCAATTAGTTGTATTTTTTTGTTTGTTTTAATAATTATTAATAGGATTGATTGCTGAATATTCTCTCGTCTTACATACGAGGATAACTATTTCTGTTCTTACACAATCATTGTTCTATGCCAACTGTTTTCTACGACATTGTCATGAAAAATAATATATATGTAGATAATAATAAACACATGACATGATTCTAACTGTTTTTTTTCTCGTATTGTTGATTCTTATTAATTTTTAATTTATAATAAATGTTTCTTCCTATTGGAAACGATCAGTTTTATCTTTAGCTTTTGAGGAAGGATAACAAGAAAATGTTATATGTATATATTTTATACTATTATTAAATGTTTTTTGTATTATTAATTTTTGACTAAGTAGCTTACTGTTTAATTCACTATTATTAATTTGTCAAAACTTTAAAGTTGTTTCTAAAATATTCTAGAATTTTAAAATCAGCTTTTTAATGTTTTTATAAAAATTACTAGGCAAGACTTACTCTATTACGAGTAAATTTAATATAACTTTATTTTTAACTTTAAAATACTAAGATTTATATTATTTATGTTAAATATATAGTTAAGTAGTTGAAATTAAGCTTACACGGATCAAGAGAATGCATCCTTAAAGGAGATCAATCCATTTCGTTAATTTGTAAACACATCACTCAAGGATCAGGTTTAAAGATTCTGATATAGTCCAGAGATGTTGTTGGATGATCTTATTAATACCTGCATAATTTGTTTTAGTTATAATTTATATGCCTACATATAGTGCCTTCAAAATTAAAACACTATAAGCGCTTTGAAAATTATTCTTATAATAAAATATCTTCACAAAATTTTTGTTCATATAAGTAAATTTGATTTCGTGTTAGTATTTGGTGAGATCGTATAGCCAAGAGTGCAAGAGTTGAATTTTAGACATTTAACTTCAAGGTACAAAGAGAGGTCACAATGGTAGCATCCTTGACAACTAATCAATGCACGTTAGATCATCACGCGAAACCTGTATAATAACTTTAAATATTTTATGTATCACGTTAACAAACAACCCGAGATAACAAACTGTTGCAATTGACTTTAACACAAGAGCTTAACATTGTTTAATCGATATTTCGAATCGAAATTGCTTATAAATTCATGCTTTAACTTTGTACTAGCTAACTATGACACGATCCGAAGTAAACAGTGCTATTTGCATATGTACAAACGTCTTTCGACTTTTATCGACGTAATTACGTGATACTACGTGTGTAGCTAAATAGGTATATTACCTAATGCTGCGACTGGGTATTTAATACGTAGCAAACATCTGTTTTATTGACGTTGGGTAAAACTCTCGAGATAAACAATGATATAGAACTATTTTAAAAGTCATTATGGTGAGTATCAATATGAGATGATATAAAACAGATCGACTTTTAGATGGTCGGATTTGTTCCGCTTTGATAAGAGTGTTAAATTGCCACGGAAATGGTTTGTTCTATAGTATTATTATATGAACGTTTATTGTAACATACAAGAATTCATTTATTATTATTTACCTGACCAAAGAAGCGTTCCCGTGCTGCTGCCATAGTTTCGTTGCGTGTTTCACTTTTAATAGAATTGGAATCGGTCGGCTGCGTCATATTTAATGAGTCCTGGGAATTCGTCACAGGATCGTCGGGCGGTGGTGTCGTCTGCGCCTGCGCCGCCTGAGGCGCAGGTCTATCGGAGTTGTCCTCTGCCACTTTCGTAACCTTATGTACACTTTCGTTTACTTTGCCACCCCCGACACCGTTAGTCTTATCACTATTTTCTTTCTGCTTTTTCTTGTTCTTCTTCTTGTTCTTCGGTTTCTTGGGCGGTTTGCCCTCGTGGAGACGGTCGCTAGCGCAGCACTGCACATTACCCATGTCGAGGTGCGAGCATGTCGCGGTAGCACGGTCGGCGGGAGTCGGCTCGGTCGGTCGGTCGTTCGAGGCGCGTCGGCGTCGGCGCCGGCTCGCGGAATGAGCGCTTCGTGAGTCCCCGGCGTCGTGGCGCCCACCCGCCCCGGTATTTTTGACGCAAACTTTGGATTCGCGCTGACCGCCGATTACGCGGATGGCGTCCACGAAGGATCGCACCCGAAAGCCAAAACGTTAACGCGTGCCGGCCGCGCTGGCGTCATCGCGCGTCTCGGCCCCCGCACCGCAAGGTCAAGGCGTACTCATTATTCCTCCTGGGCACCCGTCGTCACGAACCGCTCCGTCAAGACGTTCTCGAGGCGAGACCTGAGCACCGTCCTCGTCAACTGAGCGCGAGTCGTCAGCCGATACTGCTATCGATCACGCAATGTTTACGTTTAGCTACCACGGGAACGGCGAGTAACCAATAGCGACACGATATTTACGGTTTTGTGCATTTAATTAAATCGCACGATGCACAGAGTATAAAGAAACTGAATACTAGTTATGTTAAAAATATTACTATTATCTTATACGTGTATCTTTACACAAGTTGTTTATTATAAATTCATTGTAAACA
This sequence comes from Hypolimnas misippus, assembly GCA_037950945.1. Lineage (NCBI taxonomy): Eukaryota > Metazoa > Arthropoda > Insecta > Lepidoptera > Nymphalidae > Hypolimnas > Hypolimnas misippus. The sequence continues at coordinate 9,775,633 of JBBEEQ010000024.1, forward strand.
GTGTGCAATGTTTTGTTTTAGCGCGGTCGTGTTGTGCGCGTTATCAGACGCTCGGATACTGGCGGGGACCGACCGCAGTCTTATAGTGGAGTGAACACGTGGTGCCGCTATGCAACGAATAGTAAATTTAATACGTCGCACCGTTTTAACCACGCTAGCGGAAAATAATTAATTTTATTTTGTATATCAGTACATGCTTAAATACAGTCCTGCAACAATCTTCTTATACGGCTATAATAATAAATATTTTTCATTTTAACTAGCACTCTAGCTCTAGTCAAATGTCTTAAATATATAGATCAGGACAAATTGAGAACTTTTTTTTTAGTCATTAAAAAAAAATAATATCTCTGTTTCCAATTAATCTAGAGCATAAAGTAATCATCACGCCTATCATGCACGCCGGTAATCATAAATATGAAGCCCTATTTGATTAGGTTTTGCCCTACATTTAAATAAAGCACTTTCTCTTTAACTGTACCGAGAATGCCATTGTTTCACTAAACTGGATACGATTGTAATCAAGCAAGTAGTTGTTTCGTTTCAAATAAAATTATTTGTAATAGATTTTAATCACATCAATCATTTCCGAGTTCCCATTACGTTCCAATTTTCAGCGATCACTTTCACCAGTCGCTTTTTGCTTTTAAAACTTTTTTTTTGCAAATGTTTAATCATCTAAACACAGAAGATTATTTTATATTTTTACATATTAAAAAATAATTAAATTAATTATCGTGAGGAGTACATGCGTGAAATTGAGTGTAGCTTTATTTCGTTTACGTCGTCGACGTATAGGGTTGCCAACCTTCCGACTATTTCCGGATTTGTCCTAGTTTAGAAAGAGTCCGGGGAGCTTTCAGGCAGTTTCATTAGTAGTCCATGTTTATAATTCATCATAATGAAAGTTACATTTCTCGTGTGTTTTCTTATAATCTTACATTATATTTTGTTTGTAATTTCATAAAAATATCCAAAAACGGGGTAATGCTGCCAGTATTTTGGGAACTTTACCCAGATGCAGTGGCTTAGATGAGGTCTACAATGTTTTGTAAAATATAATCCTTTTTTTTGTATTAATTAAGATGTAAATAGTTTAATATATAATCTTTTCTTTTATTTTTTTTTAATTTATGTATATAAATTAATAAAGAATGTTTTCCAAAAACATGATTGATATTAATTATAACAAATTTTCCTCTTTTAAGTTACTATAAATGAAAAAACACAGTTGACATGTCCGGGCTCATGCTCCAATCTCTGGATTTCTTTTTTATAAAAAGTAACTAGCAAACGAGCTGTCGCGACGTCTGGCATTAAGTAACAACAGCCGTCCATGGACATTTGCAGCACCAGAAGAAGCACAAATGTGTGGCCAAGTTAAAAAAGATTAAGCAAAGAAAGGGAATAGGAAGTAAGGACAGAAATATGGGAGGCAGATCGATCCTCTCATTCACTGAACGAAAGGCTGTATTAGCTATTTTACGCCGATCTTCTGTGAGAGTGCCCCTGTCGCACTAGGCTAGGCTAGGCTCTATCTCACATAGTTTTAACGTTTCTTGTCCTGGTTGCCTGATTTTAGAAATGGTAACCCTATAGATGTAACATATAAAGTTATTGGGCGGATATTGATAAGTACGATTATGTTTTTACTACCCGTGGTATAAACAATGGTGATAAGAAATACAGTAAAGTGCTCGTGTACATTACCTTTGTATAGTTGTTTATCGTTAATTTTAAATAACGAATTATTTAAGTCATTGGTTACAATTTCAAATGGGTCATTATACTGACTATACTGTAAGTATATGTTGTGTAATGTAAAAATGTAAAATTGTAAAATTATTTTTTTAATAAAGTATTAATAATATTTGGAACTGTAATCATGTTTACTGTTTATGTGTATCTGAAAATAACATTGAATCTAGCTTTGTATCTGTCAAGTGTATTTGTTTACATTTTAATACTACCATAAGGATAACAATACTATCTTAATATTCTCCAAAATATAACAAAAATTCATAAATTTTATACTGCTTGATTTATTGCGATGTTTTATATAAATTGGGCAAAGGCAGGACAAGTCTGAGAAATTTAAAAAAGCTAATTATGTTAAGTAAAAATATAACTAAGCGAGTGGTTGATAGAAAAATAAATTACATAATATATGATGTAAACATTTTGATTTAGACTTGCGCATGTTACCTGACATGCACAGTATTTTTTTTTCATTAAACGTAAGCCCATCTAAAGGTTAACAAGTAGTCAACGAACGTTATAAAATGTTCTTTTTTTAAACACACTTATACTTCTTAAGCAAAGAAATAAAATTCCGTATTTTGCTTTAAAAGTCGGTTGTCTTTTTATTCTTAATTATTATTACAAAATAACCCATAAGATTTGGTTCAAGACATTTGATCTTTGTTTATTCGGGTTGTACGCGTGTCGCAACGTTTGATGTCCCGGAAACCAGGCCACGTGAGCTTTTAACGTGCTTTCAATACCGCCTTTCACACCGACGACGACTTGAAAATAACAACTTTCGGTATTCAAGTTACAGGTTATAGTATCAAGATGGTTTTTGATAATTTTATTTCAGTTCTTTAGATTTTTTTTTAAATATTAAGTAAGCATTAATTTTAGTAGTCTTACTACTTTTTAAAAGAAAGCGAAAAAAAATAATGAAAAATAAATAAGAAACTTTTTAGTATCTTCAACACAGAAGATTTGTTTCGTCTTATAAATAATTAATTGTTAAGAGTCAATAATTTGTCGGTGTACATAACAGTCATCGGATCAGGAATTATATGGAAGTCGTAAATAAGCCGCAAGCACAAAATGATGTTAGATTGCGTATGAGTATTTCATTATTTTTCAGTTAATTTTTTGTGCGGTTCCGTAGTTAATAATCAACCCTTATAGTTTCTCTATGTTATCAATAAGAAACTGACAAATTCCAAGTTGTTCTTAAAGAAGCCGTGTGTTCCATATTATTAGTTTAAATATGTTTAATGTTATGTATATCTTATTTCACTTATAGAAATAATTAATCAGTACAATTCTGAGAATTTTTCATCAATCTATTAGTAAATTTAGAAGTATATTTGTGTTTTTCTTATAATATTTTTCAGAACTGCACATCGCTTAGTATTGAAGATACTGAATTCAAAATCTCTGTGAAATGAGGTAGCTCAATTAGTATCTACGTAAAATTTAGTTTAATATTAATTTTTAATTTTATTCATAATTGGTCTGTTTTTTTTTTAATTAGTTTGGTTCATAATCTTTAAAAGATAAATAAGAATTCTATGAACTTTTTGTAATATTAAAGTGTAAATAAACCGCCGATTTTTCACGAGTAATTTAGATTTCGGTCTTGATTTTGAACTTTAATACTTAAATATATATAAAAAAAAAAGCTTTCGACAATATCTTAAGTATTGCTCGCTCAATATTAATGACGGTAAATTCAATTGCTGTAACAGATCATCGTATACTGGAGATATCATTGTGGATGGAATTAATAACAACACTTCACTTGTTAAGTTAACTAGATTTGCCGTTTCCGTAGACCTCCGACTAGCGTGACAGAGGATCATATCATTTTCTTACGTCTGACAGCTACTTCACAGTTATGAACGTAATTATGACAGATCGCATGGGACCAGAGATTTAAGACATGATGTCGCATGAGTGGGCGTTTTGACCCAACTAATTAACTTGATTTCTGAAACTAGACTAAGAATTTAACCTAGCTAGACAATTTTATCGAAGGTCGCGTTTTAATGATATGTTTTAATGCGGTGATTTAGATATGTATGTAGAAGTACATATATCCATCAATTTGTTTTAAAGAAAGGTAGAAAGTAAAAAGGATCGTATGGATTTTTTTTGCAAAATGAATGACTTCTCATAATGGTGCATTTTCTTAGATTTCGAACGATTACATGTTAAAAAATGAAACGTAAATTCTAGCCACGAAAGTTTTCGAAACGTTGTGATTATAAAAAATAATTAATAAAGAGAATTTAAAATTGATTAACATTAATGCCGGTGACGGAGTGAATTATTAATATAAAGGCTCTGAAAAAATTAGTAATGTTACCTTCGATTAAGACCTACGTTTTCTTACCATCAAACAATCTTAACTTATTGACAATCTTCACAAAAATCGTTTCCAACATTGCAAAGACGTCCGAACCGAGCAATGTCTCCCGTTAACTAGTTCTTTTAATGTCTATATATGTATACATTTGTGGCAAGTTAATCTAAAAAAAAAAATAATAACTCACCTCAGTATCACTCTCCTCAGCTGCTATTGCGACTTCCCTCTTTAAGTGGTCCTCTGCCTTATCAAACTCTTTATCTAGCTCTATGACCTCCAGTTCCAGCTGTGGTGACGCCTGCAACTCCTCAATACCTATGGAGTGCGACGAGTCGGACTGAAGAATATGTGGACTCGGCATTTTCAGGATGAGTGGACGGAAATTCAGTCGAGAAATTTCTGAAAGTATACCCGTATTAGGATACGATAAATACGATTTTTATTTTTAAAATGTATCTTTTAATATTTATAACGGAAATGAAAATAAAATATGTAAATAAGGTGAATAATTTTAATCACTGATTACAATTTATATTTTTTCTTGATTATTAGCTTAGCATATTTGTAAACACATAATTATATAATTCCTAGTGTAAAAAAATTAAAATATCTGTACAAAGAAGGTATAGAAGATATAACCTAACATTATATACTAATATTAAAGTTTCGTAATTTATATAAAAAATGCTATGAACATTAACATTTTAAATTATAGTAATCATCTTAAAACTTTTGTCCGTAACATTGCTCGTGTCAAGTTCGATTTCTCCAACCAATTTTTAAGGGTGAGGTTTTTAAACATCAAAAAAAATCCTTAACGGATGCATACATCATAATAACCAACCAATACCAATATATAAATAAATGTACCAATTCGTTCAGTGGTTTGATCTGCTTTGATTGATTAGTTAATATACATAGATACATGAAAAGAAAACCGTTATTTTTATATTAGTATAGATTAGCTCGTAATTGAGTTTTTGCGTAAAATAATTTCAAAAGATTGGTAAAGAGATAAAAATTTTAAAATATTTTATTAATCGTAATAGTACAAATATGCTTAGTAACCTTGAGAAATTAATGAACTTACCTACGTTAGATATTGAAATTACAATGCTACTAAATTTGCGTAGGTTTAATATACACGTTTCGTTTAGTAACCTTAACCGATTTACCTTTATATAACTATACTATTAATAATTTAATATAACTTACTTTTATTTTCAGCTTTTTCCTTTTTCAAGTTTTTGCTGGCCTCTCGAATGCTATTCGCTTGGGCTACGTTTGAGCAAATTGGTCTAATTGAAATTTTTTGAAGGCCACTGCCAGGAAGTAACGTCGTAACGACTCGCTTAGGTCTTTCTCTTTCAGGACTTCTCTGATAATGACTGAAAACTTCTTCAGTATCTGCGTCTATATCCATTAAACATTCTTCAAATTGTTCAAAGTTTTCCAAATCAGAATCCAATTCACTCCTCGAACCGTGAGAGTCTGGTCTATAAAACGATTCGGAATTTCCCCTACTATTGGATGGTTTAGGCTCAGGCGATGAAAAGCTTCGCATAACGAAACCTTTACTCTGGCTGTTTCGAGGACTTGTTTCATTTTGTGAAGCGGGTGTGGAGTAGCTTCTCGGCAGTTGACTTTTAAGACCTTGCATTCTTCGCTGCTGTTGATTCGTTCTAGTCGCGATTAATCCTCCACGTCCACTTTGAGCTGGAGAGAGCTCCTTCCGAGGCATCACAACTCTCAAACAACTCAAACCGTGTTTATCTCTATGGAACCTCCGACCAACTGGTCTAGAAATAGTCCATATGTAATTTTACCGTGTCATACGCGTGTCCACTTCTTTATGATTGAATTACTATATCGAATAGCAAGGCCGGGTGCAGCCAGGTGATATATAATATGATAAGCACTAGCGAGCACGACCGATTTACGAACACTGTTGCCCCACATTGAAATTTGATTAGTCCATTAGATTTGAACCCACGCTGATCATTGATATAATTCGTACAGTAATCGACCACTCACGTTTATGATCACCAGGGCAATGAATAGTAATAGTGGTATTTTAATTCACGGTCATTTAAATTGAAATTATATAAATATAGTAATTTCGCAATTTACAGTATACACGTGCTTTTGAGCTTACGGTTGCGTTGATCAATGACTGACTTTACGCTACGTTGCGAAGAAGCGTAGGTTAAGCTCAGGAGGTAGACAACTTTCTCTTTTCCGGTGTCTTGACGACCATAACAACTGTTATCCATTAATGAGTAAACCAAAACCATTACCGAATTCTTGGCCAATGTCTTCTTTAATGCATTTACATATGTATATCTTTTTTACGAAAATAAGTGAGCAAGTGACCTGGTTGGGCACATGATGTCATGTGAGACTCTATGAAAATCTGCATACATAAATGCATTCCTGGCTTAAAAAAGAAAATACCTTCTAGTCTGCGGAAGAGGTAAAATAAGGTACGAAAAGAATAGTCACTTCTGGTCGGTCTTAGCAAGCCAGAGCTGTATTCAGTGTGGCTATTGCTAGACTACAACAAATGGTTTAACTGTACTTCCATGTATCACATAAAGAGAGTATCGTGTTCGTTAAAAAATATATTTTTCAGTAATTTTAATGTTTTTGTTTTTTTTATGTTTGACAACAAACAAACGATCATATTCATCATCCCATTCGTATTCTGAATCTGTAGGTATAAACGGACGCAGATAAGCAATACGATGTCATTATGTTTTCTTTTCATTTTGGTTAAATGGCGTCTAAAGATGTCAAACGCATTCTTAATAAATTTGTTTGAAGAACCTATCGTTTCTTTAGATATAATAATAAGTTTTTCAGATATATGAGATTATTGCAAATCAAAAAAATAATACATCAATATTTAAAACATTAAATTAAGATACTTTTTTCAGTTCTTATTTAGTTTAAATGATTTCATCACAATACATTAATATCTCCGAATTTGACTTTTTGTAGGTTGAGACATTATTGTTTATCAGCACCCAAGAAATTAACGATTTTAAGGGAATCTATATTCTATTTATTCCTCCAGTGGATTTTTTGTGACGCTAATACAAACAAGACCAACCCGCAACTCTCCTAATTTTGCAGACGACCATAAGCGACAGTAACCAATTAATAATATCATGTGGAATAGTCGGCTCGTTTGGCTTTTTTTTTTGTAAAAAAAAGTAACCTTCAAAAGTACAACCTAAGGGGAATGTGATATATATAGTTGATAATATTAGTAACATTAAATTTTAAAATCGATTTGGTATCTTTTAATTTCTTGCTTTATTGGATCAAAAATATTTCTTTTAAGTAAATTATTGTTAACTAAATTAATTTTAGTTACAACAATTTATACCTAGATACAATGAAAATAGTTATATAATAATATTCCAATAATTTATGTAAACAACTTCTTATTGTTAAGTGAATAATTTTAGTATATTTGAAAAGTTGACTCAACACGCGTTTTGTGTATTATTAGTTTTACGTCATATTTTTCTAATCCACCTCAGACGTGACCTTTATAATAAGTTAACTAGATCAAATAAATGAAAATACCGTCAATCAAACAAATGATTTATTGCACGTGTGAGTAACCGTTGCAAAGAGAATTATTTAATTAGAGCAATTTATGGGTAGGTGACAAAGTAGAAACTTGTATAGAGCACATTAAAATCTGCGAAATCACCAAGTTTTAAAACTCCTGGAAAACTTTTCCAATACAACTGCTAAATCACTATACTGTGCTGTAATAACTATGTATTTCACTGTATCGGGTACATAATATAAAATTACAACCACTGTTTTTCTTTTGTAAGCGTTTTATTTATCTATTTATTAATATGTACATAAAAATACGTATTCCTTTTATAATTACAATATACTTATTGTGCGCATAGAAGTGTTTGACATTTGGCATGAGTAGGAGGGCAGAAAACTACTTATTTGTATACTTATATGTATAACAAATACCTTATATGTATAAATACATACATGATATCAAGATCCCGTTTTTAACGTTTTTATTGATAAAGTTTATCATATACAGAATAGTTTTTATGTAATTCAGATTATTTTTTGTTTATCATGAAATATAAAGATAATACATATTAAATGTATCTGTGGTTTGTAAAAGGTGACATCTATGCAAAGTTTGCAGAACTATGTAACAATACAAAACATATTTTTAAATATTCATTGCATACAATAAAAGTTTCGTGTTATCGACGCTAGATGGCATAATATAAGTAGCAGAAATGTAATAAACAAAATCGTCTACAGATGGTGTTAGCTTACCCAATCATTTTTGTTAATATATTTTGCTTAATAAAATGAGCTTATAGAAAAACAATTGCAAGTGTACTCAATAACTCTCTCCATACTTTAATTTTATAAACAATTTTTTGGAGCAGTTGTTCGTTTGAATTTTGATATATAAATGATAAAAACAAAACTATTTTAAAAATTCTATTTTAGGTTAATATAAAACTTCTAACAGGTAGGGTAAGTGGAGGGAAGATTAAAAACGGGTTAAGACAAAAAGTCGTCCAAAACGCCTGATTTAGACTATTCTTACCAGCGTGGACTACATTGTTATGACCGCCATTTTCTTTCGTCCAATACCTCAATCACCACTAACCGTTTCGAGTACGTGGTTGTATAGAATATGCAATTGTTTACCCGTCTGACTTTTTCGCAAGTTACTCAAGTCTTTTCATCTTACCCATTGTCCTGTATCTTTGATTAAATGGTAGGTACAATTATGTTAATGTCTGTTAATACATCCAAATATGACTATTTTGCGTATTTGAGGATTTATTGGAACTTTCCGTCGTCGCCCAAATCCAATTTGACCGTATAAGATAAACATATAAAAGTTGTGATCTTAACCCGTTTCCAAAATTTATACTAAAATTCAGATGTTCTCAAACCTTTAAGTTTAAAACCATTTGACTCTTTTGATCTTTCCTTATGATCATCTCTTCTTCGTGATAATCTTTGATTAATTGATTACGTATAAGTGCAAAATGTAAATATGTAATTTCTGGTCTTTGAAATATTTTTTGTTCTTTTTACTTAGCTATCACTTATATACTTTAAAGGACAGAGGTATCATTTTTTGTATTTCATTAGTAGATACACAAGAATTGATGAACTTTTTTTATGTATGTATTTACTACTGACTGACTATCTAATTATTACATTTTATAAATCCAAAATTATTATGCCATGTAACTAGGTAATGACTGAAAATCCTACACTTAAGATGATGTAACCAAAGCCATAGAATTGTGCGCTAAAAAGGAAGAGAAGGATATTATTTAGAGCGGCTAAACATTATCGAATAATTTTAATGAATAATTTATATGAAGAAAGATGAAAAATTTTGTTGATTATAATCAGGGGGAACCAACTCTGTCTGTGGGGCTTAAACGTCTATTCACAATTAGGCATGCCATTGTAAATATACCGCTTTGAAAAAGCTTTTAACATTTGTACAAAATAAAAGCGGTCGCTGTAAATTGCGAATAGACGCTTAAATCCGACAGACGAAGTTAGCCCTCTGACTAACCTTATAATAGAAATTAAACTTAATTGAATGTGATATTTTAGTTTTGCTTGAGGAATTGTATATTCAATTTTATATTCTGGTGGAAAATTTGAGAAGCTCTTCTGTCTTTATAGAAATACTCTAAATAAATAATTTGTAACATCTTCGTTTCCTGAAGGAAGACACTAAAATCGGGTCTATCTTTAAAATTTATTCAAGATAAAATATGGGTAAATATTTACTTCCTGAACGATTTGAAGGTGGAGCCTCATCAAGTATCAACCAATCTTCTCTTTGGGTGCAATGTTGACTACATTTGGTAACTTTTTAGCAGCTATATTAACAAATAACGATCCTCTCACTGAATCTTATAAATTTCAACTTTTACAAAACCATTTATCTTCGATCATATTTATGCACATTAAGGATTGCAAATGTTATGAAAGTGCTTTATTATAATTAGATTTAATATTCGTAAAACCAACAAATGAAATATTCGCAAGGTACAAATTAGCCAAAAGACAGCTGAACGCAGGAGAAAGTATCGATCAGTTTTGTAGCTTTACAATTGCTTTTTAAATATAGTTATTTTAGGCAAGTTACAGCCGAAAAAAATGCCGATGAATATATAAGGAATGCTTTTATAGCACTGTAAATGAAGTCGTTCAACAAACAAGAGCTTTAGAACTCGCCCAAATACACAATGAAAATTACCAATACCAAAATATAAATGCTACGACTTTTCAAATTAAACAGGCCGAAATTGTCCAGTATCTGGAACTACATGTATCAGATGTTCCAAAAAAGGTCACTTTGCAAAATTGTTTCGTAACAATCGACCGTAAACAAACGTTATTAATACAGATACGACTTCAAACTCTATGAATCAACAACAATCAACAATCAACTACAAACTTTGTCGTCCATTATCGCCGCTACTGATTAAGCAGAGCTACAGTTCCTATTATTATAAATGAACAAATTACAGCCAAAGCTCGTATTGACATAGGGAATACAGCAAGTTTTACTAACAGTAGTTTAATCGATCGTTATAATTTCAAAAAAACTTTAGGCACTCAGCAAGTTACAATGACTGCTCATCTAACGTCTCATCTTACGTCCAGAGCACGGCAAATGCACTGTGGATATCAACATTAAACGATACTTAACGCAGATTTAGTTTGTATGGAAGAATTGTGCAACAATATTATATTAGTTCATGATATTCTGAAACGACACAATTTTGTTGAGATATGTATATTTTATGGGACTTCAAACAACTCTAAAGTTATGTTCTCTAATACAAGCAAAAATAGAACCGGTCAGTATTTTTTCCAACATACATACATGGGGACTGAAAACCAATCATTACTAAATCGCGTAAACGAACGAAGCTAAGAAATTTTTATCTCTGGAAGTAAGAAAATTGCAAGCTGATGGAATTATAGAACCTAGTTAGTCGCTCTTGAGGGCAAGGACAAGTCCTTGACGTATCAAACGAAATCATAAGCAAAGAATGTGCATTGATTATTTTCAGACTATAAACAAGTTTACTTATTTGGATGCTTTTCAATTGCCAAATGTCGAGGGCACTATGTCCAAAATAGCAAAGCACCGAGTTTTCAGCAAAATAGATATAAAAAGCGCATATCATCAAATTCCAGTTTTAGAACGTCAAAAACCATTTACGGCATTTGATGCAGATGGTAATCTATACCGGTTTTGTAGAATTCCACTTGGTGCAACCAAAGGAGTGGTGGTATTTCAGCGCGCAATATATAATTTCAATTATTATCAAAGAAAAATTAAAACTACCTATGCTTACTTAGATGATATAACTGTGTGTGCAGTGGATCAAGAAGATCATGACATTAAACTTAAAGAATTCCTTGAAAACGCGACTCGCTATTATCTCATTTTAAATGCAGAAAAGAGTAAATTTTCAAAAAAAGAAATAAATGTCCTCTTATTGATATCCCTCCACCCACTGACTCCGCTTCACTTCATCGAGTATTAGATTTATTCGCTCATTATTCTAAATTGATATCAAAATTTTTAAAAACAACAACGAAAATCTTAAACAGTTTGATGGTTTAAAAGATGAAATTGCTATATCTTCATTGAACACTCTTAATAATGATAATCCATTTACAGTAGAAACTGATGCATCGAATTTTGTAATAGCAGATACGCTTTCACAAGAAAAATAAACTAGTAGCTTTTTTTCAAAAACTTTGTCATCTTCTAAACGCAATTATGCAGCTATTGAAAATGAAGCTTCAGCTTATGAACGTTTACGTCGATGGATATAATTCCTTATTGGTCGCCACTTTCGCCTAGTTAGAGATGAAAGTCAATCTCATTTATGCTAAATTAAAAACATTCGTCAAAGATTAAGAATGACAAAATTTAACGGTGGGGTTCAGTTTACTTTCAAACGACAGCTTTGATATTATTTATCGCCCCATTGTATTGAATTTAGTCGCACATGCGTTATGAAGAGTTCCACAAATCAATACAATTGCTTCTATGTCAAACGACAATAAACTTTATAATCTACATAAATCTCTTTGTCATCCTGGAATTACAAGAATGCTTCATTGGATTAAAAGCAAAACCTTCCTTTCTCTGTCGAAGATATAAGGCATGTTACATCTTTATGCAATATTTGCGCTGAAATGAATCCTTGATTTTTCAAAAACCAGGCCAAACTAATAAAAGCAACAATACCATTTGAAAGGATAACCCTTAATTTCAAAGGTCCACTACCAACAAAAAAAAACTATAATAGATACATACTCACAGTTATCGATGAATACTCCCGACTTCTTTTCGCCTACGCGTGTCCTAATATAACTACACAGACAGTTTTGCAATTTAATTGGCTTTAAAAAGTGAAATTCTTCCTATTTATAGATGGCAAGAAGTTTTAACACCTGCGCTTCATTCGCTGATTACTATGTACTTATCTTGGCTTATTCCAGGGTCAATTTTATTAAAGAATCACTTAAGAACTAGCAAATATGACTCTTTAATGGAAAAAGGAAATTTTCCTTTATCATCATATCATTAGAAGCGAATCCTCAACATTCCAAATTTTGTTTACCTATTGGAAAAGAGACCAATTTAAAGAGCGGCGAGTGCACGAGTTCTCTACGCCTACCCTCACAGTATTAATATTGTCTTTACCGTTATTATAATGCTGGGAGCACACTACACTAACACAATTGGTTCGCGTGAACATTGTTCGAGGTACTCGCGCACTCGCCGCCGGAGGGCGCACGGTACACCAGTCAGCTCGTGACCACGAGGAATGCAACTTCGTCGAAATGTCGGGCAATAAAAAGGTATTACTACCATTAGTTATCGCGATATGACCCGTTATATTAAATATGAATAGTATAAATCGCGAAAGTTTAAAATATATAATAAGGTTTTAAAGTCAACACTACCTATCTCATCAAAAAACCGTTCGTGCTTACCTACTCCCTTACCCACTCACACCCACTCACCTTACCTACCAGTTAAAAAAATGAAACTAGGTAATGTATGCTTTATTTATTTTATTCCTTGTTTAATAAGAAGTAATTAATTTACTAAAATACAGGAAAATTTTGAAATTTATACTTTTTTACTAGATTAACAGAGGATTTTCCTGATTAGTTTAGCTCGTCCGTAATTTTAGTACTTGTCTGAATAATTCACTACTAAAACTAATGCAAAAAGATTAAATATACCTATTTTTTTATTTTAATTTACAAATTATACTTTTAAGTTTTATTTAATTCTCGTTTCGAAGACACAAAACCAACTACGGAAAAATATACAGAAAATATAAAATCATCATTCGTTATGTATAAAAACTATCGGGTACCTATAGGTGTTTAGCACGATTATAATAAGGCATTATAGTTACACACAGTTTACACGCAACGAATCTCCTACCAAGCCGTCAGGTAAGTAGACAAGCGTTATACAATAGTGCGCCAGTTGGCCTGCGCCCGCGCAGAACGCATCGCGAACGTCGCGGTCTATTGCTTTCCGTAGAAAAATAGTGATTCGGTAAGCATTTTAAATATTTATATGGATTTTCATTATATTTACTACCTTTTTATATTAGTTTAACACATCGACTCTACGAAAAATCCCGTGTTTATCACGTTGATTGAGATCTCAAGAAAAGTTGCGACAAACGTGATTTTCTTCTTATTTAATTTGTTTACTTTATCTTCATCGGTTTGTTAATAGTTTTGTTGTCGATATAAATAGAAAAGAAATATATGTATGTACCTAATTTATTACTTTATTAAAATGTTTTGATTAAGTGATAAATATTTATGTAATTACGCTAAAATTTTAATAAACGCTATACAATGCACTGTACTATTTTAGTAATCTTTGCAGATGAAGTAAGTAAAAAACGTGTTATAAATGTAAAAAAGATAATAAAAGACTTAATTAAAAAAAAAAAAACTTTTGAATTTACTTTGCAGACGTATTTTTCTATGATCTATTTAGTAACCTAAGTTAGTTTAACTTTAATATTTGTCGCATTACTTAGCTTGTGAGATTGTAGAGATCGTTTCACTTTGGTTTTCTTCATACAATCATTTATTATAGAAATATTTCTTTTTCTTTTAGAAAATTCGAGATAATAGATTTTGGCAGATGAGATATTTGAGTAGATATGAATAGATTCGCTTCATGTGTAATGTTTAAGCTTATGATATGTAATATTAGTACTAGTTTTAGGTTGTCAGGTTTTTTTTACTTTATTGCTTAGTTCTTAATAAGGTGGAATGTTCATTATCAATGACAGTAAGAAATCTTCAAGCCCAAAGAAGTTTTTAATTTATTTTATTGCCTATAAAGTATAAAAAAAATTCATACATTAAAAATACCTATATTATTTCTTTCAAATTTAAAAATGAATCTAGTCATATGATGTTATCAATAATGATCATAAATTGAATGTTTCTTTTGTCAGTAAACATTTAAACTCATATAATATTGTCATTATATATATTATCCATATCATTTTTAGTTTTATTCGTATCTAACGCTTCTTTGTTTGTAAAAATAAGCCTTTTTTAATATTAGTGAGAAATTTCCTGAATATAGAAAATACCTATAAGTTGCATAAGTTATGCGCGGGCCTTTAGGGTTAGCATGTTATGTAGCATAACACGTTAACCCTAAAGGCCGGCGCATTCGTGCATTAACGCGGATAAAAGTCCTGCGAGCAAAAGACTTTCCTTTGCTTGGGCTTTTGTCCGCATAGAATAAAACTGTTATTCGGGAAAATTTTGCACGCGGTACTTTTAGTATCTCGTGTGCGATATGCGAGCCTCTTTTAAACGTTCTAGATTGATAGATGACAAAGTAATCCGAAAATTGTTCTTATTCTGCTCAGACCTTAACTAATCTGTCAATTCTTTTACAAATTATTTGATATAATGTTTATATACGAGAGGAATTATCTTACTCATTGCGGAATTATTTTCTCTATATAATAGTAATGTCGATCTTTGTAATAGGAGAAATATCACTAAGTAATTAAAATATGATGGGCATTCTTGTTTGAAGTATTACCTATACTTTACTTCGAATGACATTTGTGAGACCCGCGATTTAGCTCTTACGTTTGACTGGTAGGTAGGGTTGGTTGATATTTTATATTTTAAGCGAATAGGGCACAAAATGTGCTGATGTAATGTTTACTTTAGCAAAGATCCGGCTCCCGCGTAACTACACTTTCTCTCCTCTATCTCAAATGCTATTGTAACCAATGTTATGTCTTCGTATATTTAAATTAACTAGTAGCCGTCCAGTGGTCGAATCTCAACCATAATTAGTTTCAATTATAAATTTGAATATTATTAAAGTTCTGTTGTTGACCATTAACTTTAATAATAAGCAAATCAGGCATATATGTATGTACGTATATATATACTGGTGTATGTCAAATACACTGTAGTGTGCGTAATGGATTTTTTATTTATTTAGTGTATTTTTATCCACACTTAAAAATATTAACATTTCTCTCTCCTTCTCTATATAAAATGTAAGTGTGCGTAATTTTATACTCCTCCGTTCGCGAAATATTCGTATAAACGGGCACAAAGTATTTGTATTACTTATTAATATATGTATATAACAAACATTATGGAAATCCAGTTTATGATAGACTACAATTAAGATTTTATCAAGTTGTTATAAAAACTTTTTTACAAAAAAGTAAACCGACTTCAAAAAGCTAATTTAATAGATAAAAATAAACCAAAAGGCAAAAATATATATTTTTCTACAATATTTGAGGTTTTTGTTCTACACTTAAAGTTACATTAAAGTTTTTATTTTACATTTTTGAGTTACGATTATAATAAGATTAAGTGATTTACCTAAGTTACAATAACCTAATGAAAACTTCTCATCAGCCTCTACAAAATATTGCTTTTGCCAATACAGAGCAATCATTCAGGAGTGCTCCTGGTGTTGCATCATCAGCTCCACTTTTCCATATGCATTGTGGCGAGCAAAAATTGTTTAGCAAAAATATTCGAAGTTATCGAATCGTAACCCGTGAAATACTTGTTATTGAGCATTTTCGAAGGCCATCTGTGGTCTTGATCATCAGTTCCATTTCACCAAATGTGGTTTTCTGAGCAAATACGTGATTTACTATCTAAAATTTACCTAAGTCGGTATAAGTTGGCCTATAATATTTGGAGAGTTCCCTCGATTTCTCCGGGATCTTATCATCATATTTTGACCAGATGACAATTTAGTATACCATTACAAAGAAAAAAAATCGCAAGTCGTTTTACAATCAACGGAGTAATCGGTGAACATACATAAAAAAAGACCCCGACGTATTGAAAAGTTCCTCCTTTTTTTGAAGTAGGGTTAAAACGAAAACTAAAATATAATGTAGCAATCAAGATAATTTATTGTGTTTTTTGAAAACTAAAAAAGACTGATATCCGACGAACAATCATTCACAAAAATTCAACTAAATTAACTTCAAAACTTTAACATCCAATTTGAACAGCCATTTAATAAGAAAATTAACAATAGTTTTGTTTACTTTGTGTGAAGAACAAAAACCTTAAAGTCATTGTTTAGAAAATAATAGTCAGCAAACATACAATGGTATATATGGAAGCCACGGTAAATGGTCATAGGTTATTGTATTTTGTACTTTGTACTGACGCATAACAGAAAGTAGTTCTCCACGGCTTTGCCTATGTACTCCATAAACTTTGATTCTATGTTTTATTCATTTTCATAAAAAAAACTTTTACTGGGTATTTATAAGCATCTTAATTTTTTTACTGAATGTCTTAATTTAGGTCCCAATATGAATATGTACTATACCAATTTTATTTATTCTTTTCTTTTTAACAATAATTGATTTTCAAATTTAAATGTTATAACATTTCCTCTCAAATTTATTTCAACTAAATTATTTTAAAAAATATATCACACAATAAAAATATTTTATAAACAGCAATTAATTTCCAAAGGAAATTATTTTATGTTTAAAATATTCATCATCGATGTAGATAAAATATATGACTGAATTTTATTGTAGTTTCAAGTATATTTATTTTATAAAATAAATGAAAATAACTGGTAATAACTATCACACTAACAACAACTTTAATTAACGTAATAAAAGAACCCAAGCGTAAATTCCTTAATTATATCACCCATTCGTAAAAGAACTAGAATGAAAATAATGAGCTACGATTCTACAGACTTGTCATAATATACCTGACTCAAGAGCTGTCAGCTCGTGACCACGACGAATACAACTTCGTCGAAACGTCGGGCAATAAAAATGTTTTACTACCATTAGTTATCGCGATAAGACCTGTTATATTAAATATGAACTCGATGATTACTTTAATATGCAATTGGCGAAGATATTATTACACTGATATCTTGCAAACTACAAATCTTTGAAAAATTGCAATATTTCTCTTATTTTCTATAAATAAGGACTATATAACTAAATTGCGACAAAATTTATATGAAACCAATTTATACGATTGAAAAAAAAATACAATTGGTTATTATTTCAACGGATCTAAAAAAATACAATCGGATTGTGACCCGCTTTCTTTTCTTAACACGATTAAAAATACTCAAAACGCTAATGCACAACGACCTGACTAAAAAAGTTCAAAATATTTAGTATAGCGTCATTTAAAAAAAAACTTTATATGTGGAAAATGGTTTTTTAACCGAACGTTTTATAATACGAAATAATTCAACATCGAGCGGTTATGTTGTGTTCAAACACGACAATTTTACGTAACCCACTAGAGTGACCTTATTTAAGAGAAAACTGCTTTACCACATATATCATGGCGGTTCTATGAGCAAGTAATGCAACAGCAAATTTACACGAATACATTTTACGCATCCCTTTAACATTTAAACCATAATACTACAAACACCACAAGATTCGGCGGCCAGATTGGGTTTTCAGTCAACTGTAGAGTCAAAGACGTTTATTATTTTGTCTTCTTCCTGTTGCATCTACATTGTAATGACGATATTTAAGGTACAGTAACTCTTAATAATATAATTATACAACCATATTAAAGACTGATATATTAAATAAAACAATAATATATACTATAAGTAAGGAAGGTGTTATTTTATGTATTTTTCTTAAAAAAATATAGATGCAACGTGTGTGTCTTAGTTGTAAAACAAATTATAAAGGCGTCGTGTTTACACATAATTTCATAGAAATCCGGTATATTATGTATTTCAATGTCACGGCTTTATGGAGAAACTGTTAGTAGTCATCCTCCATCATTTGCGGCGACACGAAATCACGCTGAAGATCGTACATGATTCCATCAGCTGTTACGAAATGCGTAATAACATTCATTTGTGCTGCGTGAACACGTAATGTAGTAAGTGCGTTACTTTTGTACGTTACCTAGGTAATCACCATTTCCGCGGAAAATAGAATAAAAAAAAACTATAATATATTAAGGCGATTGTGCAATTGTATATATATAAAAAGTTAATTATAGGTAGTATATAACTAATTCGTTTTAAAGAATAGCTTTTATTATTATAAAATATAGTTTCGTTTTAGTGTACTTTTAGAACGGGAAAAGTCCCCATTAAATTACCTGATTTTCGATCCCATACAAAAGTTTAATTTTAACTCTGAAAAGCATGTCCATAGTTACACCTCTAATAATCAATTTAGGTTACCAAAAAGTTTAACCGAAAAATCTTTGATTATGAATTGCCATTATTTGTTTGAATCATATTAAAGTTATGCATATACATCGGTCCCTTAACGTATTATTTGTCCAGTTTAAAAAAAAATGTAATAAATCCATTATTTTGCTCTTTAACATTTCATTGTTATTAAGAAAATAAATTATATTAACACAGTTCCAGAATACTCCGGTGAAATCGATTGCAAAGTTTTCGATGCAAGGAAACGGAATGGTATAACCGGTTTTCGTGCTTATAGAAATAGCGAACTGCAACTAGGGTTTAGATGGTTCTTTCTCTAAACACCTCCTATATTATTTTTCTCAAAAATATAAATAGCATGTAGATTAAAACAGGTATAATTCTAAACATTAAACATGATATCAATGTTTACAATTCTAATTTCTTTTATTAAACTATCTTATACATATACAAGACTTATGGAAGACTTGTTTATAATAAAAATAACTCATGTAAAATACGTCTCTTAAAGTTACCTATCTTAATTACTTATTAACCTAATCTAATAATGAAGAAATGCCTTAAAATTATCTCTTATTTTTAAATGTTTCATTTCTAGTCAAAATGGCCTCAGAAGTCAACGAATGGTACAGAGGCAGGAAGGTGCTTGTGACCGGCGCCTCAGGGCTGATGGGGAAGGTCCTGATCGAAAAACTTTTATACAGCGTGTCCGATATTGGCTGTATATACGCCCTGGTACGCAGTAAACGCGGCAAGACGCCTGAATCGCGTATTGAGGATATGTGGAAACTGCCTGTATGTATATTGAATGATTTTGTAAACCTGTATTCAATAGTTAACCTTGATATAGTAATTACTGAACTCACTACGACTTATGATGATATTTTACGAAAAACAATTGATTCATGTAAAGGAGATGGAATAAACTAATTAAAAATGCGAATATGAGGATGAATGGATGTTTGTTTTGCTTTCATTTAAAAACTATTCAACAACACTTGATAAAAGGTGTCAGTAATGCATATAATTTTGAGGTTTTTACTTTACTTAGATTTCATTATGGACAATAAATTATAGAACTCGACAGTAACGCAATAAAGACATGAAATTAATAGTTTGGTAACATGATTTCATTATGAAAATTCTTATTTAATCTATAATAATCTATTTCAGTTATTCTCAAGAATAAGAGAAGAGAAACCACATGTCATGAAGAAGCTGGTGCCAGTTACTGGCGACATTCTTTATGATGACCTTGGCATCGAGAAGGTCCAGCTGGAGAAAATATACGACGAAGTGAGTATTATATTACCTACCAACCAACTGAATATGTGTGGCGAGGGTCTCTACAGCCAATAAATTAAGTGACGTACTTGTCAACATTAGAAAATAGTATAGATTTTTAAGGTGAAATAGTATTAACATATCTATAGTTACAAAATAGAATTGGATTTTCTGGACTTCAAATCAGCATACTTCAAAGTTTGATACCTTAAATAATGAGAATCTCTCTCTCTCTCTCTCTCTGTTAATAAGAAGTAATTGTTGGAAACTGTTGCTATTACAATATGGTACATTGTGACAGTTGAGTTTTTGTACTAAGACGCAGGGTGGTGTAGCTTCTATAGCTAAGAACAATACTAATTCGTTTGCGCTATCGTGTAATGATGGCATTTTTTTTTAATTAGTGGGATAAAGGCAGCAGATAAGCACGACAAGATGAAATGACAATTGTAATGGAATTTAAAATTCATCTTTATGTACTAATGTGTACAAGTTAAAGTTTTCCAAATGTAACTAAATTTAAACTTGCTCAAGATTTTTTTGGTTATATTTGTCGTTACCACCGTAAACTTGATATAATCTGTGAACATTTAATATTTGTATAGAAGCTTAGCATAATCTATACTAATATTATAAAGCTGAAGAGTTTGTTTGTTTGATTATTTGCTTGAACGCGGTAATCTCGGGAACTACTGGCCCAATTTGGAAAATTCTTTTAGTGTTAGATAGCCCATTTATCGATGAAGGGTATAGGCTATATATTATCACGCTAAGACCAAAAAGAGCGGAGCACCAACGAAGAATGTTTCAAAATCAGGGGATATTTTCCTATTGAAAGAGCTTACGCTGTGCTCGCTGCGTAAACGGTTAAAGTTTCGCAAAAATCATGTATGACAGAATTGTTCCCCTTTAAAAGTTCTAAAAAAAGTCCGCGACAGCATATGTCTATCTTTTAAGGTTAGCTCACTATAGCCTTCCACGATAACCTTTTTTATGCTAACCAAATTTGTTCTAAAATAATGCATTATTAGCCATTAGTTGCCATATATAAGCTTTTATCTATTAATGCGTCACCTTTTCGTACGTAGTATTATACACACTTTGCTAAAACGCTTTTGTTACTGTCAAATTATAGCATAATTTAATGGCAACGGCTGCTTTCAGCAATTAGTTAGTTCTAAACATCAAAACCTGGTTAAGGCTAAGAATTACTTATAAGTTTTGCTTTCACAAGTAATATTAATGTAACCTGGTGAATATCAATAAATAGTCGACTGGCAGTAAATTGTTTCAGGTGTAAAGAATTGATATACAACTTATATAATTTTTATGATAGTCTAAAAGCAATACTAATAAACGTAATACTCGGCTGAGGTTTTGTATGTACAGTAAAGCATGATATTTCTTTTTAATCTGAAGTGATTGATTATATTTGTCAAAGAAATTAATTTTTTTGGTCACAGGTGTGTGCATTTGCGCCAATTTGAAATAAAAGTAATATTTACTAAACGACTCACAAAACACAATGACACAAGTAATTTAGTAAATATACTATATAATAATTTATGAAAAACTCAACTCTAAAAACTTATATATTATATATAGAAGACCAATTTAAGATTATTATAATGAAAGACTAATTTAAGATCGGTGACTATTATTTTGTTGCTTTTGTTTTGCATTTTATAGGTCTTTAAAAACTTATTATAATTACAATAACTCAAAATGACTTTTTTACATACGTACATACCTATAACATTGGAGAAGTAAAATCAAAATATATTTAAGTGGGCTCGCACTTTTGAACTTCACATATGTTAGCTTAAACTTCAGTAAAAACAAGTATGATGATAGAATTAAATATCTCTTTTCCTGATTTCCTTTTCTTTAAATTCCCGCCAAGTGTTCATTTTTCTTTTTTTATAACGTTTGTCAATGGTATCATATTATTCTGCCATTATGAAAAACACTTATAAATTTTTATTTTTGAACACATAATTATGCCTATATACAGCAAGTATAGTATAAGTATTAAATAACTTTTGTAATATAAATTTACTTACTTTAAAGAATTATACCTTTATTTACAAGTAACTATCTACGAGAAAGCAGTTTTCCATTCTAAGCAGTATAAATGTCATAGACATAATTTATGATAAAGTAAAGAGAAACTGCGCTGATGTAATAAACTAAACAGAATACATTATATATAATTTACGTAATATTTCTCTTGGTATATGTGTATATACCTACTAATATTTTGTTTTAAAGTTTTTTTCATGCTTTTCCATTAATATTTTCGTAATGATGTTTTCTTAATTTTGACTAATTTAAAACAAAATATCTATTTATTTTAAGAATGTTTAAAGACAGCGACATATCATTTTTATTAAACTTATTTTTTTTTAATAAATAACCTTCTTTTTTCGTAAAATTAAGTGAATAATCTGCTCTTACTAACACAAAAACCTTTTAGAGTAAAAGATTTATTTCATTAAAACTAAATAATAAAGACATATAGATCTACTGTTTACACTATACTG
Source organism: Hypolimnas misippus (assembly GCA_037950945.1). Lineage (NCBI taxonomy): Eukaryota > Metazoa > Arthropoda > Insecta > Lepidoptera > Nymphalidae > Hypolimnas > Hypolimnas misippus. The sequence goes on from JBBEEQ010000024.1 coordinate 9,798,386, forward strand.
TATATTATGTAAACATATATATAATCAACTAAGTTATCAGTAAAATGTTCTTTTTTATGCAGGTGTCAATAGTGTTCCACTTTGCTGCCAGTCTTCGTTTAGAGGCACCGCTAAAGGAGGGCCTCGAAATGAACACTAAAGGTACACTTCGAGTGCTGGACGTAGCGAAGAAAATTAAGAATCTCGTAGCATTCGTGCATCTGTCTACAGCCTTCTGCTACCCTGATTACGATAGAATGGCTGAAAAGGTATTTTTGAAGGCTTATACTTTTCTAGAACAATTTACAAAATTGAATAGACCATGACATATGGAAGGTATTCTACGTCTATAACTGAACCCATACCCTTGCATAGCTACTGATAAACGCCAAAATCGATTACTTTCTATAAATGTTCTATAACTTATTTTTAGTTTTAATATAGAACGAATACTGCTGATTTATAATAGCTAAATGGCAAGGAAAGAAGTCTTAAAAATCTGATGTATAAAATATAATTAGAAAATAAAAATTGTATTCAGGTACACGACCCGCCAGCTAACCCTCACGATGTACTCCGCGCAGCAAGCTGGTTGACAGACGAGCAGCTCAACCTACTAGCGCCATCTATGATGCAGAAACATCCGAACTCGTACACGTATTCCAAACGCCTGGCCGAAGCGCTGGTGAAGGAGAGCTATCCTCAAATACCAGCTGTTGTAGTGCGCCCCAGCATTGGTTTGTACATATTATTTATTTTTTTATGGTAATTGATATTGATCAGTAATTTTTTTTAAGATTTAGTATACATCTTGATTATAACCTTAGTGTTATTAAAGACTTTATTTTATACCATGTAGATTGTAAACCATAAAACTATATAGAATTCAGATTCGTAAAATAATAGATACAAACCGAAGAAAGAAACTTCTCCTGTTTCGAAGTCGGTTAAATGTTTGCACTCGATAGAGCTAGGCTCAATATATTTAATTTTACAATAATTTTATTTGCCTATATAACAATTACATTCTTTAAGTTACGACACTTATAGGTATGTAAATGCACAATATTCTATACATTTTTAAACATTAGAAAGCATTATATAAATAACGCTTTATAATTTAATTTCAGTAACACCATCGTACAAAGAACCGACTCCCGGCTGGGTGGACAATCTGAACGGGCCCATCGGCTTAATGATCGGAGCTGGTAAAGGGGTTATTAGATCAATGCATTGCTATGGCCACTATCATGCGGAGGTGATTCCCGTGGACATCGCCATAAATGGCATAATTCTCATCCCGTACTACATTAACACGAAAATCGAAAGGTAAGTCACATTCATAAGTAGCTAATCATTAATTTCTTTTTACTAATTTATAATTATTAAACCTGCATGTGTCTCGATTCACTATAAATTTTGAGTAACCATTTGATTCTACATAAATTGATTGTTCTCGAGATTATTATAAGGTTCCAATGTCAATAGAAGGGCAAGCTTTGCCCAAAACTCACTTATGTGATTTTAGAATTAACTTATGTATAGTCTTTGGTTTTGGACCACCTTATTATGTTTAAGTTATATTAACGATTATTTTATTAATATCTTCATAAACATTTAAGACATATTGCAACATGTTTTCCTAATTTTTTATTTTACTATTTCTGGAGAAAGAATTACAACTATTATATTATTTACATTTATTACCATTCCCATTCATCACACTATTATCGAATATAATATATTACAGACCGGCGGAAATCCCCGTTTTTAATCTCACATCCGGGGATGATAGGGACACGACATGGAAGGAGGTCTTGGACATCGGAAAGGCGACTGTCCGTAAATTCCCATTCGAAGGGCCGTTGTGGTATCCAAATGGAAATATCAGACACAGCAAATTAATCCACGAATTGTGCGTTTTCTTCTACCACATCATTCCAGCCTATCTGATAGACTTCTTGATGCTTATATTTGGGCAAAAAAGATTGTAAGTACCTTTTCTGTTCGATTTTTTTTTCAGAATTTTATCCTCCACCTCCAAAACACATAATCGAGCACAAGATCAAATTACCACGTATTGTTCGTCACTATACTTGAAATCACATAAATGTCTCTTCACTTATAGTTTTGGAAGTCTGGCAAAACTATTCCGACTCCTAGTGTTCTTACTTCCTAAAACAAAATATAACTCAATATAAGCTTAAATTGAACTACAATAAATTTATACTAATCTAATCAGAGTTACCATTAAGTAATAATTTTATAATTAAACATGAAACGGACTTTAATCAAATTTCATAAATAACTGACTGACTGATTTTCTGTCGATTATTAAGGAGTTCAATTCTCCAATTCGGCCATTTTGTTTTTCTGATTTTGATCAAACTTATGAGACCAACCTCTAGGTAAAATTATTTTGTAGGAATAAGTAAAATTATACAATAGGAGTTAATAGAATCGGTTCACAAAAGTAGGAGATAAAGAGACATTAATGTATTTAGCCAAATGAAGTAGCTCCAACTTCTTGAAAGTAGGTCTAAATTATTATCTTGATTTTTGACTAACTCTAAACTATTTTGCTACATCAATTGAAAACACAAGTTAAAGTCGATATATCCTAACATGCACCCAATGATATTTCAGTATGGTTCGTATACAAAATCGGATTTCCGTCGGTCTGGAGGTGCTCCAGTACTTTACGACCCGTGAATGGTGGTTCGATACGCACAATTTTAAGGCGTTAGCGACTAAACTGAATCACACAGACTTCGCTACATTCCCTATGAACCTCGCTATCATCGAAGTTGGCCCGTATATTGAGAGTTGCATGATTGGTGGTAAACTGTACTGTTTGAAGGAGAAGTTAGAAAACCTTCCAAAAGCAAGACTGCAAAATAACATGTGAGTATAGAAATAAAATTATATTAACTTTATTTATTTTTCTATGCCACATTTTTGGTTGGTTGTTGGTATTGTTTTATAATGATTATAAACGTTATGCAATTTATTTGAAAGTAAATGTGTATGTTGTACTTGTCTTGTATTATTTTTGCTATTTTTATATGTATTATATAAATTATTGCCCATGGTTGAATATTTAGAAAAAGAGAATAAGTGACACTAACTCATAACTGTGAAAAAAAAATTATTAATTTTTACTCTTTATTACGATATAGAATATAAATATACTTAGAACTATTATAGGTTTTTCGTTAATAACGTTAACATATCTAAATTTATTTACAAACGAATTATTTGTAACATTTGTTCCAGATTATTCCTCGTGGATCTGCTTGTATCTGTATTCTTCTACTTATTGATACTGTACTGGCTGGTTCTTTTGTTTGAACCACTACGTACCCTATTAAGTTGCGGAGGACCATTAGTTAGATATTTACCCCTGGTTGGCAATGCCGTTTTTAGGGATACGTAAAATATCAATACATTATCAAACATTGCTCAAATATATCATGACGATCGACGATGATGATCAAGTGGACGCTGACAAGCAATACTGAACTAAGCAATACTACATTTTAAGAAAATGGCTTCTAAAGTTGTTACCCAGATACATTTTTTAAGTGTATCCTACAAATTATACATTTTATAGTGAGTCGATGAAATATTTTCATACCAGGTAGTGTAAGAGCATTGCACCCCTCACCCCGCGCACATTGATGTAACAGACCAACGAGGTGAAGCTAGTTTCTATATTAAGACTGGTAAGGGTACGTAAGCACTTGTACTTATTACCAATATAAATGATAGTCGGAGCAAAGAGGTCAACATACGCCAGTGGCAAATGTTATCTCAGACATTTAAGAGAATATAGTACATTCAAAGTACGAGATGTTTTTATATAGACCATTATACCATATCGGTGTATAAGATAATTCGCGGATTTTTTAACTTAAATCATATTTGTATAAAATAAATAAAATATTTTTGTATAGATTTATGATAAAGACTTAGTAATATATTAGCTTTAAAATAAAAATGTAATGATACTATAGAAAATTTACCCAAGAAATGTTTTCGAAGATAAACTTTTAATTTTTTATTCTTTTTTTATTTACATAACAAAAAATATATATATTATCCCTTTTAAATAACTATAGGTTAAAGATTATAATTTGAACTATTATATTGATTATAAATAGAACAAATATTATGACTTTATAAGATTAGTGTCTGTTGACCTATTCGTAAGATAGAAAAATGGTGTTACAATTCAGATGATATATAATCATTTAACCTTTTAAGTATGAACTATGCAAAATAGTATATACATAATTGTTAAAACAAAACATGATTTCGATAAACGTTTAAAGAATATAATAAATAACATGGCAAAGGATTGAGTATTCAAAATAAAATTTAATTTTAAAAACACTTTTCTTTTATTTCATTGTTTAAAAATGCATAATACATTATAGTTGATATTACTTTTAAATATATAAATTATATTTGCTACATCACAGTATCGACAGAAAAGCTTGCCTACAGTATACGATACGATATCGGAACATGTAAAAGGCATAAAATAAATTCTACACAATATTATGCGTTGTTTCAAAGTACAACAGAAACGGAACGTCAAGCCTTGAGTTTATTGGAGCTAAGTTTTTGTATATTGTATTTGTGCTACGCGAAAACAGTCTCTGGGTGGGTCTAAATACAATCCAGCTTACTGGCCAAAGCTATTGATATGTCGTATTGACATTTTTATACGTCTAACGATACTTCAACTAGAATTTTTCGGCATTGATGTAAGGTGACCATAAGTGTCATAAGTGGAAAGATCACTCATTCGGAATATAACAAGATGCCTTAAACTGATTTTAAATTATTGGAATCTAAAAGACATATTGTTATTTTAATAATAAATTATTCGGGTTTGCCTTCGCCATAGAACATAAAGGGTGATTGGATAATTATAAACAAATTTAAATCTAAGAATGGCACACAATATTAGTTTAAGTAGATCTTACTTTGGAATGATTTATGTATTCTTCGGACGGACAAGTGTGCATACAACGTATTAACACAATTACCACAACACAAGCAAGAGCTGTTCATTTTTTATATACCTAAAATCGACCTTAGATGATACCTAATAAGATTAGATCAAACTCAAACTCAATGTTTTCATTAGAATATTAATAAAATTAAAAGTGGGTTTTGAGTCACACAATTTACTAAAATTCTTTATCATGTAGACCCAAACCTTTTATTCAACTTCATTAGATTTTATTTAAGTTTAAAGAGTTGTTGAATTTTGTAGCAAAACAAATTTATAACGATAGTGTAGGGTTTTACACTCTACGACATTTTAATATAGTTGCGTCGTGTTATATAAATGATATCAAAATTGACATTATTTTTTTTTTTAGTGAGTGGATCTAACTATCGATATTATTATGAAGTCATGCGTAAGAGTGTTTATTTACATTCCGGCATGCGGTTTTGCTGTGAACACGTCTCCAAACCTTAGGACTTGGCTGTTTCGTAGTAAGTCTATCTCGTGTTCGCAGATAAAGAATAACTTTTGATCACAACGGATGTCATTGAGGTGTCCATTGTAAAACATGGAGCCACATTTCTCCTCTCCTTTTCCATCTGGCTGTCCCCCTCCCCACTTAGTATATCCACTATCTGTTAATGGCATATCTGAAAAATGAAAATGTTGTTTTATTTTAACTGATTTCAAAAAGTTCTGTCTATTATATACGAGTTATATTTTCCAAGTTTTGTATATTAAAAGTACTTTGTATTATTTAATTATTTTTCTAAAAAAATAATAATCTATCTGTGTTATCTTGGGTTGAATATGCCATGTTAAAGGTCATTATTTTTGTATTTAAAATATTCTAATAATAATAAAGTTCTTAATCGCTCATCAAAAGCTAAATATATATTTAAGTTATATTGCTATCTCTATTAGAAAAACAATATTTGGCGCCAGTGACTAAAATGTTTGATATTAGGACTGATTTGTGGAGGACAAAATTGAATTTTCGTTTGCATTGATCTGAAATACTAAGAAATAAACTTTGTATTAATCGTACCGGTACTAGCAAAATAGGAATATGAAAGAGTATATAATATATAGTTTTATTTTTTTCACGTACAACTGCTTATCCGATTTATGTCGACCTTTCACAATATGATAGTTTACATATTTTAAACAGAAATATGTTATCTTATATATTTATATGATGTATATTTTACGTTATATACGTTGTGTAGTCAATTATGTCAATGTAGTTTGACTAGAAACCTATCTATTAAGAGGTTAATCTAAATTTATTACTATTTTACGCTATCTAAATTACTCAATCGACATAAGCATTGAAGGTAAGAAATGTAGATCTCAAAAAAATATCTTTTAAAAAACACGACAACATTATCTACCGTTTATTATTGTTATTATATTACGATAACCGCTTTTTTAATTTTTATTAATTGTCAAATTAGCAGTAAACAATATTTATTCGTCCTTATTATAAAAAAAAAAATTGGCGAAATAATATGTGCACAATTTGCACAACTAAAAGCCACAAAACAAAATAAAGAAGAATTATAAAAAAAATCAATATAACTTTAATCACTTTTTCTCTATAAAAATGGCTGTTTATACTTTTTAGCTAAGAGTAGTAATTCCGAAGTTATTACGAGGTATTTCTAAGGACGTATAAAAAACATGAGCTAAGATGAAAATAAGAAAACATACAACTGACTGAGTAGAACAGGGCTACAGACGGGTCGATATATAATGTAAGATCGTTCGACGCAATGTTGATTATCTTCTAATGTTTGCATTTAAAACTGCCTACTTCGGGTAAAACCTGTAGGAAGTCGGCGCATGTCACTAGTTGATAATGAAACAACAAAACATTGTGACTAAGCTATTGTTCGAATAACCAACTTGATTAGTTATTATATCCGAATGCGGAAAATCCATCAGCAACGACGTTTTCCACGGAATACCACAAAGTAATATCATTATTTCTATTTTAAAGACTTAAATAAGAATAATAATACAAAAGTGACATAATTAAATTATGAAATTGAAATTTTATTTCTAATTTTTTAAAAAAATATTTATATTTTGATTTTAGTTTATTTATATTAAATTTATTTTGAAGTCGATTTTAATTTTTATTTATGAACTAACGTACATAAATATATATTTCTTATAACATTATAGATATAATTATTTTATATAAATGTCGAAATCAGTTGAAACTTATAGAGAATGTGTCAAAATATTTCTAAAATTTAAGCTGGTATATTTTAAACACCAACATAAAATATAATTACGCCTGATTCAATTAAATACCTTTGCAACTGTTTCTGTGTTATCGTATGTTAAAGAAAAAGATACAAAAAAGTAGAAAAGATGGTAAGAAGTGGAAAGATCTTTTCTACTGCAGATAGAAAATATTTAATTTGATTTTGATCAAATTATGTTAGAAATATACTAGCATGTTATAGTGTGTCGTGAGGCGAAATAATCATAACGATTTCATACATTAGGTATGGTTACATATTATGATAGAGTGACGTGTCGCGTCACTTCACGACATGACTATCTCTAGCTTTCCTCGTACATTGTGAATGCAGGTAGTCGGAAAACCCCTTTTTTATCTATAATAAAAAGGTAAGTTGCGGATGCGTTGCCGGGTTTAGTGAAAAGGTGTGCAATAGCGTCAGGTTTCAGTGGCACTATTTCAGATCCATAGAACCAATAGAACCATTCTATCTTAATACTATGTGCGACAATTAATTTAATCTGTGCAGAATTAAACAATTTATTTATATTAATTTTAGATGCATATAATTTTTTCAAGTCAAGAAAGTCGAAGCTCAAATTTTACAGATTAAAATTTTTTATATACACTTCGAGGAATTAGATTTTAAAATTAAAATGTAAATAAATTATTGTTTTAACGATTTTATGAAGTAAAATATTCGAAGTTTATTTGCTGGCCAACTTCACAAAATTGTAGAATATATTTGTGGTTTGCTCTTTAGTTAACTGGTTTCGTTTTCGAAGTCTGTTTAATTGTTTTCAAGTTTTTATTTTAAGCTTTTATGCTACCAACTTAGTAAGATAGCAACATAGTAAGGAATAGATTGTGATTTACCTAAGTTACAATAGCCTAATGTCAACTGTTTATCGCCATTTACGGAATATTATTTTTCTCGATGCAGGACTATTAAATTATTGAGGATGTCTCCTGGTGTTACTCCATCAGCTCTACTTTACGATACGCATTGTGATGAGCATAATTTGTATTGCAATCATTTTGAACTAATCAAATTGCAACTCGTGAAATACTTGATATTAAGTAGTTCCGGTCACCATCTGTGGCCTTTATCATCAGTTCCACTTCACCAATGTGGCTTTCCGAAAGCAAATACACAAGTTACTATAAAAATATCTATGGTAAGTCTATAGAATTTGAAGAGTTCCTTCGATTTCCTCAGGAACCCAGCATCAGATTCTGACCTGATGACAATCGGACCAATTCGGAAGTATGTCTTATAAAACAAAAAAAACATCAAACTCGGTTCACAATCAGCGTAAAAATCGGAAATTTGAATTCAAGTAATTTAAAAGCTTATTAATAAACAGTAAAACTTGAACACCCTGTGTATGACGTCAATATTTTAATAACGGACAATCCTGTCATTGATGTCAAAAGTGGTAGTGGTAGGTAATAATTGAAGCAAAATATACCGGTTTTAGTACTGACTGACGAATGTTCACTAATGACGTTATTTACAATTGCTAAAATATTATATTCAATTAAACATTAACATTGCTTAACAATTGGAAATTATCTTTGATTACGTATGTGTATACAATAACTAGTTTTTCGCCACGGTATCGGATAAATAGCCGACGTGGTTCCTACTCCAGGACATAATTTGTCTAGTCTGAACTTCACTCAAATTCATTAATTAAGACGTCAGAAAATCAAGTAACAAACACAAGTGACAGTTGGTGAGAGACAATCTTTCATGTTTAGAGTATGAATTTGCTATGTAAGTCCAATAAAATAAAGAACTTTTTCTAACGCGATACATCATCAACAAATTAAAGAAAAGTTATTTTTATGTTTCCAACAATCGATAAAAAAATCGAGTACTTACTTCTAATTATCGTCTGCCATCTATTTTTCTTGAATTGAAATCCTAAATGTACTGCGCCTCTCAAAAAGTCTCCTTCTACATTGTCTTTCGGCGCATTGTTTGTCAAGTTGACTAGATGATTCGCCTCGTCTTGGGAGTTGATAACGGCCAAATATGATTGTTCCGTATTACACACCGTATAGGCATCCGTCCAGTTCATTGGAGTTATATGAAATTTGTAACACCTACCAACTTTTTGATAATATGCGTAACCTAAAAAGTTTTTATTATAGAATAATATGTTTTTTAAAAATATAACTAAATTTACTCGACTTAGCCCAAAAGAAGAGTTATTCTAATTAACTATTAAGATCATACATCTTTAGAACCGTTCTCTAAACAAGGTACGGAACAGGAATTTTAAAGAAACCTGACAACCAATTCATTGCGGCGATTTCAACGAGCATCAATATGTCCCTTCAACGTGGATGTATAATGTATAATAGATATTATATCATCATCTAAGGTACAATATGAAAATATTAAACATTTGACTTAAGTACCAAATCTTTTCGACAAAAGGTTCCACGCATTTTGAATTAGTAATTCAATTACATATTTTATAATTTTTAATGTATAAATTAGTTTATTATAAACTAGATATTATTTTATTTTTACTTTACTCTTCTTCACTCCAATGGAACTCATCAAAATAAATCAAATGAGCTGGAATTCGCAGGGTTTACTAAAAGTCATTGAAGAGTTCCATCTATGCATGCATGATCCAATCAGCTCGTTAAAATCGAATGATATAGCCAGAAGCCCAACCCTCTCCCCAATCCCTTTCTTTATTCCTTCATCACACATTCATATCTTAGTTGGTAACACATATGTGACTGATTCGAACATGCAAATGTTTATGGGCGACGGTGATCATTTTACGTCACTTGACTCTCCCGCTCGTTTTTCCAGTAGAATATAAAAAATATACAAACGTTTTACCCAAATCGGGAATGTCACAATGCATGTTCCATTCAAGACTGCTCAGTGTTTTCTTGCAAATGAATGGGAACTTTTTGGCACACTGGTCGTCGTTGAGGGTTCCGTCTCTGCGCAGGATCACGCAACCTTCCTCGCCTCCCGCGTCATTGGGTTCCCCGGGCCCCCATCTATCATACACGTCCGTTATTGGTACACCTGAAAGATTATTGTTTTGTGATTTATTGCTATTTCTCAAGAGGAAATTATACTTGATAGTTAATGTATAGAGAAGCATCGAGTACCAATATGTCACTGACAGTAAATTCGTTCAAGTGCCACAGCAATGATTAACAATTTATGGAAATCTTATGGAAGTCCGTCAGCAAAACTTACAAGCGTAATTCTCGCTTTACAAAAAAGAGAAAATAAGTGTTATACATTAACTATATTAATATAATTTTAATTATTAGTTTTAAAACTTCTTAGGTGGTAGAAAAATGTTATTATAAATTAAAATTAAAAGTTCGGTAAAGTATAAAAAACGCACAAATTAAATGTGAACACGCAACACAATTCGCGAACAGATTTCTATAGTTATTTTTCTGTATGTAATTATTGCCTAGCGACAGTACCAAATTGTGCAAATATACAGGTATTTTCAAGTTTCTGAAAAAAATTTTTTTAACTAACAATGCAATTCTAGTTTTCATCAAAGTCCCCAAGGCTTCTTTGAGTATTTTATGCTATTTAATTATTTAATATAATTTTGGTTTTCGCCATCCGCGCATACTAAAAAAAATCACTCAATAATATTATCCTGTTATTATCATTACTATTCCTTATTTACTTAAAACTCAAATAATTACGTATCAGCTATCATTATTCAAGATATGTTGGAATAATTATAATAATAATACAACTCAGATCGTGATAAGGTAATAATATCATTAATTATATAATAAATATATTGTAACCATATTTTTCAAATTGCGAGTTTGTGTTACGCAGTTATCTAAACTATCGCGTAAAAATGTTATGTACGATTATATCATTATAATTATTTGCTTGTTGCATTTTTTGTTAGTAGGTTGGTACTTTAAACCTAGCTAAGCTTTTAAATATGAAGGTTAAATATGTACTCAAGACGGCAGAACTTACAATTGCTACAACAATTGAGACCAAATCACGAGAACCAACAGAATACGTCAAAATTATATTTATTTATATTTTTTATCAAAATGTCAATGTTTCTGGGTAAAATTAAGCCATGTTCTCATTATGTTATATAAATAAACACTTATACTATACTCGTAGTATAGAGCTAAAAACTTATCACTTTACTTATCTTGCCGACCGAATGTTAACTTTATTAAAGCGAAAATCACACATGTAAGTTTTCTTAACAGATTTTCATAAAGATTTACGAACATTGTTACTATAGCTTTTACACCTGAAATAATTTACACACATTATTTTAGACATTCACTAACTGTAACTGTTACTAGCCTTGTTTTTTTATATTAATTACGAAAGTAAAACTTACAAGTGTAATTCTCACCTAATACGTATTAAGTAATGAAACTAAAATTAACCGTCAGAACTTCATGATTGGTTTTTTTGAGTAGCACTTTACGAGAATAGCCTAAAGAATATATAAAAAATAACTCGTTTATTTGACAACGAGAACTATGAGCTTGATAACAAGTTATAAAATCAATTTCTTCGCTTATGAATATTGTGACCAAAAAAGCCACAACTGTCTATAGTGTTTATGCAAGTTGGACGTTTGCAGTAACATGCTAATAATTCTCCATATCAATACTGTAGCATCCGGTACGCGCAGCTTTGACCTCTAAAAAATGTAGAGTTTAGTTCACCTAATATATGTATACCTAAGAAGATCGCCTCCAAAATACACGTTTCGATACTAGTTTTTAGATATGTTAAATTCGTTTATTAATTTTCGTTTCAAAAACCACTAAAATAACAATACAATTAATGCACATAAATCTGTTTTGACACGGTTATTAAATTAGTCGAAATTTTGCTAAACGGTACTCACCATCGACGGTTTCAAATACTTGTTTCACATTAGGAGTTGATATTCCAATAAATACCCAACTAAAAGGCTGAGTTTCGTTCCAGAAGTTTATAACGACGTTTGCTTCATCATCATCGTCGGGATAGAAGAGCGTTGCTCCTTCCATAACACACCTGTCTCTAGCATCCTGCCACGTTCTGTGCAGCGTATGGATTTTATAAAAAGACTTCGTATCTTCTATATATTTGTAGTCTTTTCGGAAGAACTTGACATTCGGTTGGCAATCTTAAATATGAGATTTGATTCGGATCATCTATCCACTAATAAAACTTATAAACTATTTGATTACAGAATTAACATTTAAAATAATAACATTGACATGTTATTTTGTTAATGCAATAGCAAAAACTTATCACTGTTTTCGGAACAAAGGAATTCGTTATACGATATTACATTAATTTCACAGAAATTATTTTATATATACTACGTCTTATTTACTTACGCGTAATTTGAGAAATGTACTGCAGAACAACAACAACAATCAAAAACTTTAAAGAGAACATTTTGTATATTTTAAACGAACACGTGTGTAAAGGACACAGTTCTACAAGTGACTGGCCAGCTCTAAGAAGATTCACTTTATAATCGCGAGATCAACAGGAAAATTAAAACAACTCGGATACTCGTTTATTTAATAAGTATATAATATTAAGAAATGATCGCACGGTTGGGTTGTCCGCGGTAAGGTTTGTGTTACACGTCACGTTATGAGAAAATTGACGTAGAAGGACAATTTGAGTTGCTAATGAATTATTAAAGGTAACTAGCAATTTTTTACGTCGTATTGCATTAAAGTTTGAATTATTTGTTGTTTTACGTAGGATTTACTCCTATAGTGATGTAGTTAATTCAATTAAATGATAAGAAAATTATATTCATAATAAACCTGTTATAAGATTAAAAGGAAGTATGATGACGAAAAAGCGCATTGCAAAAAATAATTTATCGAATACGCAGGCAATTAATTTTGCCTGCACTTTATTAACAGGACAACCAATTGCTTTAACGTCCCTATATTTAATGAACAAATTATAAATAGTTAATTAATATAATACTGCTAATATATTTTTTTAATTTGTGTAAGTTTACGGTTTATTATAATTTGATAACTTCAATAAATTGATGTTGATTTAATTGGTTTTCGTTAATTGCACAATAATTACATAGTGCATAGTATTTAATTAATATAAAAGACATGCATTTATTATTATTAAGCGTTAGTAGTTTAATCCATAGAATTATAAAAAACAAATTAAAGAACAGAGGTTTGTGATAATTGTATTTTTAAATAACATAAAATTGAAAAAAAAAAATCCGACAAGCTACACATTGAGACCATTTCAACAAACCCCAGCACGATGCTTCTGTAAATACTACAGAAGCGTCGTGCTGGGGTTGCTGGGTGAGGAATTGTGTATACTGCTGATTCCAGATGATGCTGCAGCACCAGGTTAAAATTGCGCAACTGTTTTATTTTGATATTATTTACAGTAAAGTAAAATTCAAGTCGATTATACCAAATGTATGGTCGACAATCACTTCAACAACTGGAATAGAGGAAATAACTAAACGTTTGAACAGATCTTCATAAATTATTCCTAAGAACCATCCCGATTACATCAACTAGTCCATTTGTTAGGGTCAAATTTGTAACTCTCCTCTTTTTGGGTCAGGGGTTAATAAAAAAGCTTACGTCATTATAGTACTGGCCAATTAATCAGGCATTATCAGAAAATTTTCTAAAAGCCATCCCTTATACGATTAGTACACTTTTTAGGGTTCCGTAGTAAAAAACGGAACCCTTATAGTTTCGCCATGTCCGTCTGTCTGTCTGTCTGTCTGTCTGTCCGTCTGTCTGTCTGTCTGTCTGTCCGCGGCTTTGCTCCGAAACCCTTAATACCAGAAAGCTGTAATTCGGTATGAGTATACATATGAATTACGCCGAGAAAGTCGTACAATAAAATCTTAAAAATATTTTTTTTCAGGGTGTCTTCCCTATGTGTTAAGAGAGACCAAACATTTTTTTTTCTCATTTATCCCATGTTGTGGGGTATCGTTAGCGTCTAAAAATATGAAAAAAATTCACGATAGCGGTACATATAATGAATTTAAAAGGAAAATTATCACGGCTATGTTGGTTCTTATGGTTATCGAGTTATAGATGATCTAAGTAAAAATAAATATTTCACTTTTTAAAGCATCACATTATGTAAATATTAATAATTTTAAATTAATATATGAATTTAAATGAATAAATAAATAAATATTTAATAAGTTTAAATTAAAGAAAATTTAAAATACGGTATAAAACAATGTCTCAATAAAACATGTCGCGAGTGATTCTGAATCGCGCTTATGAAGTTTTCAACCAAATCACCATAGATTTCATAGGCGCTAATCAGGAAGGAAAATTATCGGCGCTAAGTATATTTTACAAGTGTTAGAATAATAAATAATCGACGAACATTTAATGTTCAAAATCGTTAGTATAATTCACATTCAAACATTTTTACGAAAATAGGTACTCGAAGATTGCTTGACCGATATTGACAATTCTGACAACTACGGAACCCTACATTGTGCGTGGCCCGACACGCACTTGGCTGATTTATTTAATTTAGTTAAGTTTATACCCAAATACATTAATAAATCTTACAAATAAGAATTAAATTAATTGCTCCTTTTTTGTAATGGTGTCGTGAGTGATTAGACCTGATTAATTTTTTAAAACTTATAGCTTACGTAATTAAGTTACATAAGTAAATTTTACAAATTTAACTCCTGTCATTTACTGTAAATTGGCGTTAGATAGTCTTATATCTTAATTACTATTTAGAAGATAGAATTAAAGCTATGTAGGTAAGTTATGTAGGTAACCATACGAAATCTCTGTCAAAAATCAGGCACTAACAGTTATTTTTTTCAGTTGTAACGCAATGACAAAAAATTTAAAGAAATCTTTATAAAAGTAAAAAAATGAGATTAAATTTCGTTTAATAAGAAACGAAAGTTGTTATGGCATTGTGAAGATACTAGCAAAAGAAGTTGGAATTTCGACTTCGCCAATGGGAAATCCCTTGGGTTTACGGCGGTCGGCAAATAAATGTTAATTTTATTTAAATCATTTATATATTTATATTCGTTATTTATATGCCACCAAAAAATTAAAAGTAACATACTAAAAGTATACATACTTATTTATTAAGACCATAACAATTTTGCTGCAGTGACTCTACAATTTTACTAGTGTAAAGAGTCAAATCAAATATTATTATTATATTATATAGTGCACCATTTACAGTTAATGTAATACACTACTAAGCCTTGCTTAGGCCATAAACCTAAAAACCTCGTAAAAAATGTTTTAACCCTTGCGGGGAAGTTTTAAAACTTTGTGAAAAATTTAAACTTATTAATATTTATCTCTGTTACTCCTGATAAATTATATCGAGAGAATATTACGGTGACAGAGACAACAATATTTTTTTATTGACAACCGAGGTGTTGCAAATTTCCTTTCAATATTTTTGTATTGAAAAAAAGGAGTTTATAATTAATCATTCGATATGAAAAATGTATATTTTATTACGTAACATCTAAGATGATTAATAGATAATTTGGTTAATCCGGTATGATGGTAATTCAGTGACTGGGATCCTGTTACTGGGGGTTTTTATAAAAGTAGAAATAAATTATATGCTTCATATTCTATAATTCATACAATTTATAAAATATATACTTTGAAGTAGTGGTATCATGATGCATTTTTTGTAGATCATGTAAAACGATATTCAAAAACTTTTAAAAATTATATTATAAACTAGATATCATAAAGGATTTTAATATATTTATAACTCCTCAATATACATATGTATTGACAAAATTTTAAACGTGTGATTAATATTTTCTTGAAGTCAGGGGTAAGGAAGTCGTGAGGACATACATACATTTTTTTATGTGTCGTCAGAAGTTCTGACACATGTACTTTTATGTATATCCATCTCAGTTTCATTATTGAAGTTTGTTTCTATTCATATAAAATCACTTGTCTTGTCTGATTCATCAACGCAGACCTTGAACCGCTGGGGCTGCAATCTCGAAATTTTGGCAGTAGGTTCCTTTTAGGGTGCAAGCATCCACTAAGAAATCGTTTCTTGATACTCTACCCCTAAAAGGGTTAAGAATGTAAAAGGTTTGTATGGAAAATCTTATTCCGTAGTCGCATTAACTTAAAATTTAACACACATTCTTCTGGATGATAGTAATGAAATGTGAAACATAAAACTTACGAATATCATCCCCTGTTGATTAACCAACAATTATTTATACATCCAAATTAACCAACTAGTGACTGAGTATGACAAGTAACTTTGGCTAACAAGACAAGTGGCGAGCTCTCCAAATTGAAAAAGGGTACTAAATTTTTACGTCAAATAGTATGAATGGAACATGTTACATAGATAACAATGACTAGGTTACGGAGTTGTTTTATATCGGTAACAAGAATACAACTTGAAATAAAAGCACTTTGCAGCGTTCGTGGTCACGGGTAGACTGATAGTCTACCTACCTCTAGTGCAAAGTGCTCGAAACGTCGGGATGATAAAAATAATTATACGCGATTTAAATCCGTTTAAAATAGTTTTAATAATAATCGCGAAAATCTAAGACAACGATATAAGAATACAACTTATAAATGTAATTCTCTACTCATGTTGGTGGAAACGTTTTTTTCAGTCATTTTATTGGTTATTATGTCAAGTCACTTAATATTATGTCATAACCAGTTAGATGGAGGCATATCTCGCGACAAGCTTTTAATAAAAATTAAATTGTGTAATAGGTACATAGTACTGATGAGTTTGATTTAATAAAAAATTAATTTTCATCTTTTTAGTTCGCTTAAATAAAGGTTTGATTTAAAAAATTTAGTTGATTTAATTTTTCTATTTTTTAGTTATTATTGAGCATATTGGTTATTTTTCGTGTTCTTCTCAGCAAGACATTCATTAGATATCCATATTGTGGAAGTGCATTAAAAAATACTAGTCAGCCATCTTGGATAATCCGCCATATTGAATTTAGAATGACATTTCATAGCTAACCGTGCATTGTCATTTAAAGTAAGCGTGTATACAATATTTCAGCTCAATCGGTTAAAGAAAACTCAATTTCAAAATTATGTGATGAATATACATAGCAAGTTAAATAAAAGCTTGTAAAAACAAATTCCGTATAACTATTCCTGTGGCATGAATTGAATACATTTGTTATAAAATTTAACATTAGAAATTCTTGAGGCAATTAAGATCATAAATTAATTTTCATACCACCAATGTCGTCAACATGTTCATTAACATCTATTGGCCAATTGTTTATTCCATAAAAATAAAATTGACGAAACATATCCATATACATACAAATACGAATCTTAATAACATAACACTCATTTTTATTGCCTTTCTGTAGTATTAGAACTAGTCGATTAAATTATATCCCATATTTACCTTTCTTTAAATATTTAACGATAGGATAAAAGATCGTGACGTTAGGTAAACATAAACTACCATTAGTACGTCTGTACGTACTACTGTAGGTATAAATACATAATAAAATAAAATTCGAAAGGTGAAATAAAAGACAATACTATTTTTATATTGAGGTGTAAGTTTATTCGCATAACAATGTTTCATACAAATTTCCTCGTTTTGTACACACCTTTTCATGTTTGTTTTGTAGTTATCTTTTATAAAAGTTGACTCTAAAATTTTTAACATATCGTCTGTTCCCTATATCTAATTCGCTTCACCACTGTTAAATCATACATAAAGGATTCACTAAGGCAACTTATTAGGAGGAAAATTATAGTTACATCGGACAAATAGAATTAAGAAACGATATACAAAAAATGTTTCCATAAAGTCGGAATGGGCTCTTAACTTTTATAATCAGCCTTCCTGTATCATTCGCCGTGGCACTAGCAATGGGAGCAGAAAGCAGTGGGGGAAGTCCCTGCTGCAGATGTAAAGCCAGTTACACATAGTTCGAACGAAAGCAAGCGAAGACTGGTACACACTAACAGAGCAAGTAAAGTCAGACATCGACAACGTTGTATTGATTCAACTAACGACTGTACAACATACTTTGAATATGCACTAACAGATTTTATGTTATATGTTACACATATTTAAAAATAAATAATTTGAATTATACAATTGAAACGTGTTTTTAATTACTGAATTAAGTTGCTCTGTTAATTGTCCGCGTGGTTTCGTTCGCTACGTGCGCCGGGATCATACGGGCGCAGTAACAGGGCACCCGTACTAAACAATTTTTCTAATGGACATTGCACAAATCACACTGGTATCAGTGGACTGGCCACGAGGCTGCCAGTTACACCTAAGAAAATTCGTCACTAAATAACAACTAAATCACTTTAAAATCAATTCAAAATGTACATTATTCATCTTATCCGAGTAAACAAATCTAATCTGCTACAAAAAATTAGCAAATTTAAATACGAAGATCACCTAGTCCGTCTATGTAAAATTAATCGCTTAAGTATTAGAAAAACACAATAGTGAGAGTGGGCCGCTCCGGGACCACTTGTGATATCTTATTATGCTTCCCGGTGTACATTCAACGAATGAATAGCGAAAGATATTGCGTTGACACATTAAAACTAAAAAATGACTGTACATTTAATATTTTATATGTAAATATTTGTACATATTGCACTCTGAAGTAACAAAAAATTATTAAGAAATATCTGTCGAAACGAAGAAAAATTATATTATATACGCAGAACGAAAAAAAAATATCTCAGTAAATACAAATTCAAAGTAATCAAGTTTCGATCACAATGTTCGTAGCTCGTATATTAATCTAAGTCCCTATGGCTTACAAAGCTTAGAAATGATAAATACAGAGGTCATTTACAAAAAATATAATTCTACCCAAATAATATAAAAATAACAACAGCCATCTGTACTTTCTTAGATGAATAAAATTAAACATATGTCAAACATATGACAATAGAATCTAAAGGTACCTATGTACAGGGTCGTACAGGAGACTGGACGTGCCACGTTCGGTCACCGTTCTCGCATCCGACACAAATGAAACAGAGTTAAGGCTAAGGGCAGGGTATAATAAAGGTCCAGCCACACGCAGCGACTCACTTGCGCAAGTTTGCCGTGTTGCCGCTAAAGACTACCTCAGCGTAACATACCGTTAAGTTAAACTGCATTAACCGAATACAGTACAATGTAGCGATTAAACAATCCGCGCTCCGAGTTTACGCAAGCAAACATTTACGTTTTCCCATGAAGGCGCTTAGCTGTGCAAACCGGTTCGCACCATAGACATAAAGGACTGGACCATGCAAAGAAAAATTGACCACTCTCTTGATAGAGATAATTCGATTTTTTAACAATGCCCCTCCTTTCTGCAAGCCTTGAGTTGATAGTGGTGGCGACACTGACTTCACCTAACAAAATCCTAGAAAAAGAAACTTTTTGGCAGTCTCTTTTGTACTTTCCCGATCGACTATTTTTGCTCGCTAAAGGCTGTCTATGGTCCGAGTTAGCGCAAGTGAGTCGGTCGTAAGCCGGTCTTTGTCATGTAACAGTCGAGCCGTTCGTCCTCGTCCTCGTGCTCGTCCCGTCCCACTCATCGATGCTCACACAACGTCATCCCGAGCGATATAAACTTATCATCGTACTTATATTCCATTATCAGCTAAAGACACAAATTATATTAGGGTAATCATTACTTATTACTTTCTCGTGTGAGATTATTACGTACTTAATAAATCTATTACAATTTCGAAATTGAATAATATGTATCAAATACGACCGGCTCTGCACCGACGGAGTCCGTTAACTATGAAGCTATCCGTTATGAACTTCCTACGCGTCAAATGATGTATAACAATTTACTTATCGAATGGCAGTTATATTTGTCACAAACTTGAGATGCAAAGTATACAGCTGTAAGGCTTCGAGCGCTTACCGTCGCATCTCAGTTATAAGGCATCATAGCGTAAAGTTACTCGTGACTCGTTATTCCCTAACAGTCCTAGATTTATAACCCTAGATTCTTAAAGGTGTCGTATAAAAACCCGCTATGACCACAATCATACCAGATCGCACCGTGTACATACGTTTATAATGGCAGTGAGTGTTGTCAATACGCCCTTCGACGTCGGAGTAAACGTAAGACACTCCAGTGACGTTTGTGCTTCGTTAACTATTTTAGAAATCGCCTACTGCTACAATAAAATTATATATAATTCGAAAAGATGTATTAAAAGCGGACTAGCGCGCGGTCCGCGGTGCAAGCTCGATCGTCTCGTTCTGAAATTTTATACGTATATTTAGAAATGCTTCCAAAAACCTCAGGCATACGTAATATGTAAATTTACAACACAGTGGCATGTAAAGAAGACACATCCAACACGCATCAGACAGACTTATATCTACATGTTAATAGTGTTAACGTTACGGGTGGTGTCGGCGAGCTCGTGAACTATGAACGCGAGGGAGGGAAATAGTCTTGGAATATATCGTCGAAGATTAAAATGCCCAGCGATAAACGGAAAACACGCTTAATTTATGCTTTAACAACGCTTACGGGTAATTGAGATCGATTATTTTAGTGTCTATATAACTATGATATTCCATTCTCAACAATGTAGGTACACAGTACAGGTAACGCGAAATAAGGCATTTCGTATGTGTAATATATTGTATATAATGGGCAGTTTATTTACCTTAATGTGAATTATTTTTTAGTTATTTATTGTTTTTTTTTTTAAATGACATCTCCCTTAGAATATTTAAATCGGAGGCAGATTTGGTAGATCATATCGTGGACACGACATTGCGCGCAGGTCATTATCAACGTTTACATATAGACTCTATACCAATATTGTTCCCATACAGTAAGCTCGGCCAAATAGTAATAGATAATAGAGAAACATACGACCGATTTAAACCAGCTGCCGTTTCAATTTTGATCGCTACCAAGTATACTCTATAACTATAGATATGTTAAATTCATCATATTTGACGTTAAAAATCCATACCCATTTTCAATTTTGATAATCTTGTCAATTGACTTGTTGGCGAAAAGACACGCTCGCTGGCTCTACTCAGTCGCTAGCTGGTTGCTAGACAACGTCGTCCAAAGAGTTAGGTTACCAAAATCCATTAGCTTATAACATATCCATAGTTATATAATATAATTAATCGCTATACACAATAAGAGAATGTACCAAAGAATAAATCATATAGAACATTTTGAAATAAATATCAAGAATAGAATTACAGAGTAACATAATATACACGAAGGATTCAGTTATGGGTACTATATGTCTAACCGTACACATACTTACATAATAGCTGCCAGTCAACTCGCACGCAACGTCATGCCTTTGTAAGTAGCATTACACAACATTATATAATATTTGAATTTTGTACAAATTTATTACACATAGTAACTGGGATTGTTAGCCACATCTGCCTCCGTTATCTCCTAATATATTAAGAACAACGTGTAGCACAAATAGTCTATTTAATATGAACCTATAAATTATTCTACGACGACCTATGGTAAATTGCACGACGTGATACGCCTTATCGCCTTCAATAACTCAACCTGTATAGCAATTCAACACCGTACCAGTGACAGCGAAGGTCAATAGCCTAAAGTAAAGACTCAGTGCAGTGTGATCACTGTAGAAAATGAATCACCCATATATATACTTATGTCGTTAACTATCAAAATATATCAAACAGGTAGACAAGAAACCGGTGATGCTTTTATGAAAGCTACTGCGACAGTAGAATTTCTAAATGTAATAAGACACACTTATCTCAGCCTACCTAAGATACTTCAACATTTATAAATGTAATCACAGCAATAATAAATTATAATTATTCGTTAAAATCGAGGGACGCGGGCACAGGACAATGGAACATCAATCGGAACTAAAATCGACAGGACACGATAACACGTCTGACATAAACTATATATAAACAAACACAGTCGTAAATCATCAACAGCGTCCGCCGACAGATATCCGGCTCCGCGGGACGTTCGCAGCGAACTTTACAATATACATATATATTAATCGAAAAGTTTAATCAACCGTTAATTTTGGTAAATAAACATAACTATCAACTTTTCACCCAATAGAAACATCTCATATATTACTTTTTCTCATATAACTCTCACGTATGCGTAATTTAGTACTTATCCAAGTCACATTCGTATCCGAGCGACCGACTCAGTATCCAGTCACATTAACTATCAACACTAAATATATTCTCAACGTTCAACATCACATATATTCACTATACTCGCAGCGTCGGTCACCGAATGCACTGTCCCTAGCGGTCCGTCACGAGTGTCCGTTCACTTCACTTAAACTAGCCAGTCTATAGCGTTTCTCTCCGGAGGGCGTCGGCTCAGCGGCCGCGGGGGCGCAGCGAGGGGGGGCGCGGGGGCTAGAGGTCGGCGGGGTGCTCCACGATGGGCAGCGGGTGCGTCGTCGACACCTCCGCCACGTCCCAGATCTCCTCGAGGAACGGCGGCAGCTTCCTGTTCTTGAGCTTCAGCGAGATGCACATGTTGGAGTTCTGCATGCCCAGCGTGCGCAGCTCCGACAGGATGGAGAGGATCTTGCCGAACACGACGGGGCAGCGCGTGGAGGCGCTCTGCTGGTTCATGATGTACACCCGCAGCGTGTTCAGGTAGTACCGCTGGATCTCCTCCACCAGGTGCGGCTGCTCGAGCCCCGGCCGATCTGGAATTGGTGGAGGTTGTAACGTTAATGCGGACCGTTTTGTAAGCAATGTGAGACTGAGACTGTAGTACTAATAAGCGACGCTAGTTAGCGCTAATGGTCGCGTCTTCGATAACTGGTCACAACAAACATCAGTATAAATCACAACCGTTTGTCATGGTTTGAGTGTTTGTGTTGTGTGTTACAGGACTCCTAACATATTCCAAATCGTTATTGTGTAGTTTTGAGTAATTGTAATGCTAGTGATATTAGTTACGGTTTCGCTGTACTCTTTCAAAAGTTTAACTGTGACACCACAGAACGGCCAATCACAATGACATAACATAGACAAATCGAATTTCGAATATCAACAAGGCGTTTCAAAGAACTTACAATGAATATAACGAAATAAGTTAAATTCGTATAAATACCTGAGAAGATGACGATCGCGGTGAGGAGCGCATAGTGTACATTGTCCATGGACATGGTGTACATGCAGCGGCAGAAGTGCAGCAGGTTCTCTATGACGTACGACATGCCGGCCTTGCGGTAGTTCTCGCGGGTGTACGCCCGGTTGTTGGCGAACAGCACGCTGTCTGTCGTCGCGTCGTACCGCCGCGCCACTCGCAACATCATCACTTCGCTGGAGCAGGCCTGGGGAAGATAATATTTTTTTTTTTATAAAAGTTTGTTACACTGACGGCAAGGGAAATAAAGGCGTAACGCACTTTTATTAAAAAATGACACATAATGTAATTGTTATATGGTATATTTCTTATCAGTATTAAATTGTCTTTGTGTTTTTTGTTCTTTTTTACTAATAAGTAATAAGAGCTTGTTTTGAAGAATAAAATTCTTTCTTTATAATTATTTTTAATGTAACTTATAGTAATGATTACTCTTGATAATGATAATGCTTTGTCTCTCTCATTTTCATATCAATAAATAAAATGAATTAATTTAGAAAAAAACATTTTTTAGTTCTATTAATAGCTGTTGCTTTTTAATAAATGATCTTTTTAACTAATATTATAAATGTGAAATTACTCAGTCTATCTTTTTGTTGATTATGTTTTAACGCATGAACAATGAAACAATTTTGATGAATTTTGTTGTAGATTGGACCTTGAAGAAGTACATATATAGACTTCTTGTATCGCGGACATAAAATTATAATTTTCAAAGAAATTGACTATTCAAAATAATTCTATTACAAAATGATTCAAGTCACGAAAATCATTTAATATACAGAACATTATTTTGAAAGGTAATTCGTATTTTGTGATAAGTCAAAGTATATATAAGTACTTGATATGACACTTGCTTACCTTTAGAAGGGTGATTTGATCGGGCTGCGAGATCTTGGCAAATCCTGGCAGTCCTTTGGCGAACTCGACGATCAACTGCACGGTGAGGATTGTCATCTCTGTGATCTGACGGAACGGCAAGTCAGATTCCTCGTCGTCTTCGTCCGCTTCCTGCCAAGTCTAGACAGATCAAATTGCGTTCTTAACGAATAATATTCGTTAATTTAATACTGGATGAACTAGTTTTCAACTACAACTAAAAATAAAATTAATGAAAGTAAACGAATAAATCAATTATTGCAAATTAATATTCTACAAAAATCCAATGACGTTAATGGTAAAAATAAAACTAATATGAGAATTAAATTAATATAAAAGTGCAATTTAAAATAAAAATAAAATTAAGGCGAATGAAACCCACCTGTGTAACCCTTTTCAAGTCTTCGTCTGAAGGCTGCTCGTACCCGTCCTGATACCAGACCAGCCTCGCGATCAAGAACTGCTGATTCGCCGTGAGTGGAGGGATGTTCTTCAGCCTGTTCTGCTCCAGGAGCTTTTCCGAGAGGAACCGCGGGACCACTTCATGCTGCAAACATTCCAGCTTCACGTAGGAAACAACAAACATTAATATTTTGTTGCCATTAGTTAGGGAGGGAACTAAAATTTTGCATGCAACGAAAATTTCCAATCTATTTAATACTAAATTTAAATTACTTCGGGACCAGGGGTATATAGCCAAGACTAATCTCTATTAGTCGAGGCTATGTCATAAATAAGAAGTGAAATGCACTTACAATCCTGGCGGCTTCGGGGGGCGGTGGATCGCATTGCATTATGGGCGGCATGTGATCATCAACTGTCGTTGTGCTAACTGGCAGTTTGTCTTTTTCTCTTTGTGCTTTCTTTTCTTTCCTTTTGATTGCACACGTTGTCTCCGGAACTACACATTCTGGCCTCATGCCCACAGCGAGACATTTCTTTAATCTACACTCTTGACACTTTCTTCGCATGTACATATCCATTTCGCATGCGTGACCAAATTTGCAAATGTATACAGCATTTTTAGTAACGCTCCGCCTAAAGAAACCTGGAACAATGTAACATAATATGAAATTCTTGATTTTCTTTTCGAAATATGCTTTTCCATCGTGAATTAAATATATGATAGGTATGTGTTTTGGGAATTGGTGATATCATAACAGTAATTATCTAAGTTCTATGAAACACATGGATTATAAAGATCATCAAAACATGCTCAACTGTGATGAACAACAACATTGGAGTCGGATGAATCAAGAAGTAGACGCGATGCAGACGGCTATTGTGACGTTACGTCTCGACTTGGATACAATGTGTACGTTTAGCTAACAGCCTTGATAACCGGTACAATACTCCAATTCAGCACTGAATTTGAATAATCGTGGGCGCTTGATAGATAAGGAATTTCCAATTTGGCATGTTTACAAATCTATCTATATTTAAAACCGATTGGAAAGTTACCTTTACATCCTTCACATGTGAGTGCATTGTAGTGGTACCCGGAGGCTCTGTCACCGCATACGAGGCAAAGTTCTTCCTGTTGACGAGGTGCTGGGCCTTTCTTTTGCCGTCTCGCTTCTCCATCTGTGCTGCAACCATTTACACTTGATGCCGGCGACAACTCCTCACGACCTGCAACAGAATAATTAAAAATTAGTTTTAATTTTTACAAGTTACAGTTTACAGTTACATTCTTTATAAAGAATTGAATATTTAGTTTCTTACGTCGAATATATATCATATTAAATAATTTATAAGTTGAATAATTATGTTATTGTGGTATACAATCATTTTCAAACATTCGTTGGAAAGTAAACGGAAACAAACGACCGAGAATCCAAGGCAGGCAGCTAATACAAAATAAAGCGAATCTTTGACGCTTAATGCAACTGCGCAATAAATGAAATTCGAAACTGGTGGCCCAGCGGCGCCGGGTGTCGAGAACATCTAAAATCGGACGCTATAAAATTTGCATACATTTCATGAACGATTTGTTGAGTCGGCGGACGAGTGAAGATCGTTTGTTTTTCATTTTTACATTCGACCTGCTGTCCCTTCGACGAAGAGATGTTTTCATAACGAAACACGATCAAGTCATTTTCGGTGGCAGTTTGAACGTTTCCTGCCCAAACAAAAGGTGGGTATACCCTGTCAGCATACTAATGATGTTTGGCACATCGGTTTGGTATTCAAGGTGCATGTAGGAGTAGGGTATGCGATGCGCGATGGAAATTAAATCGACAATTGTCAATCACGCAGTAGGAACTCCTTAAATGTAAGACGCAGTGTTGCAAGTTTATTATTACTTTGTTTCACCTTTAACCGCAATGAATGAGAATGTATGCTTTAACACTTTATACGTAAAATCGATTCCAGTAAACAATATTTGTTAATTAATGACACATTTGGTTGTTCATGTTCAGATAAAATCGGTTAAACGTAGGACAAGTGAAACATAAAAAGGTAGATACGTTGTAAAGTATGACGCATAAAAAGCGAAAAAAAAATCAGATATTAAGATTTACATTAAGCACATTAACTGAACCGTGCATGGCAGTTATGTTTCTAGTAAATAATTTTATTTACATTTTATTGTGACCATTAAGCGGAGTAAAGTCGGGTCGGTGGCCTCCATTGCGTACCTGAGTTACGCAATCGGCTGTAACAAACTGTTGCCAAAAAACTAGTTCTACGTCGGATAGGAGCCAGAAGGTGTCGAAGTGAAGAGGCCATGGGGCGTTAACAAAATCTATTATTTACTTTAAGCTCATGGCAAAAAGTTTCAAACATTATTACATTGAACTGTTTTATTTGCCTATAAAATCCACATGCTGCATTACTCTCGCTACAGATTCTTCAAGTTTTATGTCTCATGCATCGTTAGCGATCTGGACGGTAAACTCACCGCCATAAAAAGACTGTCATTCATAAGGATGCCAAATTTAAAAATAAAACTAAAGACGTTTGCGATTTCGTTAGTGGCTATAAGTTATCTTACTTCGAAAGTTGCAAAGTGTGATGATTATATCATTAAATAGCGTTTAGTGGGTTATTAAGGTGATGCAACCCATCGAACGCGGTGAAAGTGTCCGAGATGGCTAGAACTGGTTCGGTTCATCGAACACACTATGCTATTATAGTGTTTTATCTAAGATTTTTAATAAATGTCACAACACACGATATATATTTCAAAATAATTGGTAACAAAGAATTGTAAATATACGAATCTATACCGATTTTTGATTACCGCATGAAATACAATGTACACTTTTTGTCTTTTACACTTGCATTTATGTTGTCAATTTGAAATTAAATATGTCTCAAAGTAATTTTAAAAAATTAAAATTTAATAATTAAATTTTAATCATAGATAAGAAGTAAACAATTATTTGAGAATTGTCATAAACAATTTATTATCAATTAAATTGATGCTCATGAAAAAGAAACCCAATCAAAAGTTGAACGCACGGATGACCGAGTCAGTGTGTTATGTTGTTACGTCTCAGCTGTTGTGCGCGAGCGCATAGAAGGTCTAGTTCGTGGCGGTTCGGCCGGCGTCGCATATCCTCGGCTGCGCGAGCAAGAGGGCGATGTGAGCGACAAGTGGGGCGCGAGCGTCGACCGGGGGCAGCGTGCGGCCTTGACTCTTACGTACCTCCCCTCCCGCACATCTCTCCAACGCTCACCGCGCCGCCACATTATTTATGATAGCATCTGAGCTCAAAGCAAGCTCGCGATTCTCTACAGCTAATAATAACACGTTTTTCCTCTCACGCGATTGTGACTTTTTCACTTATTAAGGACTGTTCTTTGAAGCGATTCCAAACTTGGTATAAACTAGATATCTGACGGGATTATTTCTCGTTAGCTTCTGAGATAATGTATTAAGTTTTGCTTCATTTATTTCGTTACAGTGAACACAATGATTTATTTATATGTATCTTATACCTTAAATTAATTTTTAAATACATGTTTGTTTTTATTTGTATTAAGGAAAATTTTATTGCATATGATTGAGGTTACATAATTATTTTAAGAAGCTTTTATTTTTACTGTTTCACTCATTAATATATTGCCAGGAAAAATTACATATGTAAGGATATTGCATTTATATATTGCATTGCAGTATGTTGATATCTACTTTTATTAAAAACCAAATTGCAAGATCGTATTTAAAAATCATTTGAAATAACTTCTTGTTCGTGTTAAAATATGAAGACAATAATATTTAATGCCTTAATTCCTGTTAAACGTCGTTATCCCACGGAAATGAATTAAGTAGCTATTATGTGAATGTGTGAGAAAAATTCTGTTGCTAATATTTAATGAAATGGTACATAGATTACAATAACCAATAAACGAAACAAAAGTTCTAGTTTTATTGGTCAAATTTTAAAATGTGTCTCATGTTTACATTTTGGTTTTTGTTATAATAAAACGGTTAATAAACTAACTAAAATGTTTTAAAGAAAACAACTGAACTGTTTATTGTATATACAATATTTTTTAAGGTTTTACTAATACCTGCATATTTATTGTCTATAAATAATTATCTTTATATACAATACTTGATGAGCACAGAAATATCTAAACGAAAATTCAGAAAGTGATGTCGATTGAACAATACGCACTTTCACTTTGACCCCAGAAACAGACGACGCAATCGTTTCGCAGGCGTACCGCGTAAGCGTACACTAACTAGCCAGTGAAAGTCGCCCAAAGTTAGGTATTGCACAAGCCCGTACAACCTCATTGAAATTCGGGTGCGGCGAAAGTAAGCGTAACATAGCGACATGTCCTTTATATTAAGTAGCTCGTAATCGTTTTAGTTGCTAGCGAAGTGTTGCGTGTAACGTTCGAAATGAGAAACATACAATTTTAATTATGATCATCATAGCAAAAAAAAATCGCATAAAAAGCTACACGTGATCGATGCATCGGATGGACGGAGATCGGATCATAATATTACTTTCTACAATACTTTCTAGCAAGAGATGTGGGCCGGAGCCGGCGCAACTAGAGCGATCGGTTTCTCCACGCGCCGGGAAAATTGGATTGAAATAGAAATCGCGTGCGGTGAAAATCGCCATTTTCACGTCACACGCTATCGTGGAAACTTCGATTACTGTGTTTATGTACTATATCTAATCTCATTCATCAACTGGACATTACAATAAAACCAATACAGCGATCTTATTTAATAACCAATTCATTAAAATATTTCATAGATGTAGGTATGACTCCAACCACAAAATCTCCGAAAATTCCTATTTGTTTTGTTTTTTTTTGTAAAAAATTTAAAATAATAATAAATCTAGTAGGAGCTTTAGCTGTATAATGTAGAGTTCATATAATGACAAGGTCTACACACAATTGTTAAACATGTTCTAGAATGCGACAGACTTGTAATCATGGAAAATTGTTTCGCTTATCAACTTGGTTAAAAGTAAAAAGTTTTGTGAAAAAATCCTTTATAGTCGTTTATGGTAAACTCATTGCGGTTATTTTAACCTTCAACTTTAATATGTATATTAAAAGGTCATTCGCATGTGACTATTTTACTCATTTAAATACTAATGTACCTACTACGTTTGTCAGAGCAAAACTATTCAAATGAATATCCTATTATTAAAATATGGTAAGCATAGTTTTATCACAGTCATGTATATCCTACACTTTATCAAAAATGAGATTTCTAATCGAGCAAATACCAAAAGACTTTTTCAATTAAAAGGAAAGACTGAACTCGTAACTTTAAGCAATCAAATACTTAAGACGTAATAAAAATGCCTACATAATTTTCCATTGCCTCATTCGACAAAAAAAGTAAAACATAAAACGTAAAGTAGATCAAGCTGCGACAACATTCTCTTTACATATTTCGTCGCCCATATCGTAAAGTCGAAAGTGTCCATCAGTTATCACACACATAAATGCGTTTCCATAGGTGGACGTAATGGATATGCCTCAGCTCCCCGACATTTTGCTGTTTGTTTACAGTACTAGATTACATCGAACCTCTCTTTTTTCCCTGTTTTCGTCTCTCTCTGCTCCCTAATTTAGTACGGACGAACTGTTCACCCACGCTAGTACGCCTTTTCGAGTAAACATGAGAATGGGTAAAATAGTAAAGGAAGGGAAGTATAATTAGAATTAATGCCGCATGGTTTCCCGACGTTAAAAACCTATGGCAGCTGTACGTATCGGATACCATTTTTAAATGTGTAAAATAAGTGTTCGCAGAGCGCTTCGTCGCTGCGGATACGGGTTTTTTCAAATAACCATGTGTCATATACAAATGTTAGACGCTATCTATGTGTACGAATGCCCTTGTCTGACACGGCCCGACCTCGTTAGCACAATACGTTGGAAACGTTGACACCGTAGCGACTCTATCTATACGCCCTTGACACTTGAACACTGCACTTTAAACGCTTTCCATTACGTTATTCTATTGGAACTTACAATTACTCATAACCACAGATTTTATTTATTAACCTAATTCTATAAAAGTATTATATAGAACGGAAAACTAGGTCAAGGCACGTTTAAGTGACGTCAACCAGTTATCGTCCGTCGCGCGACGGCCATAAGGGCTAATTAGAACGACTTATAACCAACTGGGTCAACGACTCTTTGTTCTAAAACCTGATAAGAATTTCATAATTTATTGAAGCACACCAATATGTGAGCAATCTATTGTACTCTGATTTTATTCGGTTACATTAATTACACGATCATTTTATAATCGTAGTTAATTATTTAATTATCTTAACTAGTTGTTGGAACGTCTTCTGGGTCGTTGGGCTTCATTAAGAGGAAAATGCAAAACAAAACAATTCACAAACAAGTTAAACATTTTGTTTTATAGGTCATTAACGTTCTATAAATTAAAAGGATACTGTAAAACCTCAAGAGGAAAACGTGCTCTCAAAGTAGGTCGCGCCTCAACAATCGTGGTATTTAAGTTCAACGTTTACAACAAAGTTTGTGTCAAAATACGTTTATACGTATATGTTATAGTGTATTTGACTTACATGTGGATATATTGCATTTTAACAATATAAGTGCAATAACAAAAATCATTTATTGATATCAAATCACAAAATGTTCGTGGAAGTTATAATAAAATGTTACCTTAATGACCTCAATTATAAGTTTTATTAATTATATTTTAATAGTAATTAGTTTCATTACCGTTAATTTCAATGAGTAACCGTTTATCTATGTTCATGTAACTTGTATATCATTAAAGCAAACAGAATCTGAACCAGAAAATCACGTTGATTTTTAGTTTAATATGCCAAGCCATCCGGGAACGTACGGGGTCAACAACCGTATATCAGAAGAGATAAGCCGACTACGAAACGCTTATCAGCCGCCAAAGAACGCCTTTGTTTTCGATGAATTTAACGCCAAACACGGACGCTGATTAAGTGATTTTACAAGACGTTTTTAATTATTTGACTTTGATTGACTATTTACATATATATTTTTAGTATATTTAATGCTTTTGGAAATAAATATTAAATATGGAATAAAAGTAATTTAATTTAAATAGTTGTACCCTTGAAATAAAAATTGACATATAATTTTTATTTGTAACTACATTTTGGAAAGGAGTAAAAAATGTTCATCATTGTTTGTTATTCACAGGAACAATACAAAAAAAAATATAACTCATACTTGTTCTTCATAATTTGGCAAAACGTCGAGTCGCCATCAAACATCGGTTTGGATGCGGCTAAAAATATGCGAATCGTGCTTCACATCACACACACAATATAAAAAGTAAATAATAAATATGACAAGCACATGCTTTAAGTACATTTGATTTTTGATATCGTCAGTCATATAAAAAACTTTACATTCCCAACGTTAACTGAATTAATTAAATGAATTATTTGAATATCAGTGACGTCAAGGTATTAAAATGGTAAATATGGGACAGAAATAATCGTTTGTAGTGGAACATCTCGTGAACTGTGTCATGGGCTCAGCCCACGCGCGGCAGAAGGTCGACCGCCCTCCGTATTCACTCAATATCGCCGTCTGAGACTCAATAAACATGTAGTTACTTTTTTTTTCACTTATTACTTAAATTTACTTTAATAAACATTTGTGTACTGTTTTGAACGCTTAAATATATGTAATCTACTTCTATAAATAAATCTTTATGATACTTACTAAAGTATTAACTGATCCTTACAATTGAACTCGATAATAGATTTTAAATTTTAACAAATTTACTGTTTCGATAATCTGAAGTTAAACTTGACTTACTTTTGACGATATAACCCCGAAATGGGGCACAGAGTGTCCAAAGTGCACAGAGATTTTTTTAACCCTTAATAGCCTAGAGTTTCAATTTTGATACCGATCTTTTAAACCAAATGTTCACATTACTATTAGTTTTAGCCAAGGTATATCTAATTTATTTATGGCCTTAATGCCTGAAGTATCAAAATTGATACCTGTAATTTTTCTAAATAAATATGTAAACTTAATATTGTGATTTTTTAACTATTTTTCTTTCATCTAAACCTTCAAGCAAACAGTAGTATTTAAAAATCAAACACTTTCGTAAATCAGGCTATTAAGGGTTAATTTGAAGAGAAAATTTTAATATAAATGTACACATCAATAAAATTTGTGAGTTTGTAATTATTAATTTAAAACATTTGCACTATAATTATTACTAACATTCCCTACATCTAGGTTATTACGTACGAAACAACATGACGACAAATTATTAGGGAATTATAAGGTACATTTAACAATGATATATGGCTATCAATATCAACAACCCTATCAAACGCCTACAAGAATTCTGTAGAGCCTGGATGGGTCGGCAGTTACAATAATCGGTGCTGTCAGCTTGATGGATGGACCTGCGATGACGTTGCGGAGACATATAAAGCTTCTCCCCGTGCCCTACAACCACCCACTTCCCATTCAACGCTTTTATTCACAGGGAGGCACATTTCCTAATCACCTACTGGTATATATATAGATGCTTTCAACGACCCGAAACCAAGATATTTTATTTAGCTGTAAATTTTTAGTACAAAAACAAAGAAAGTAGTTTTTCAAAATAAATTTGCTTAATAACAATTTAGATTCCTTCAAATAACTTCATGACTTATTTAAACTTATTGTACGATTTTAAAATAATTAACGATTAAATGAACTGACTACATTTATACCATCAAAATAGGTGAATGTTTTAAAGAAATATTAAAGTAAGTTAAACCTTTGAGAGCAGAGAAGAAACAAATACATTGTTAGCACATTTGCAATCGTCCTGTTCACAGTGATAGTCACAGTAGTTAGCGAGAGCAAGAGCATTCCTCGGCCGGGCTGACCGGTTTCCCGACGCAGGCTGTTTATGGCCGGACCAGATATAAATAGATACACTGCAACATCCATCTTCTTAATGTTTTAGTTTTAACTCCGACGATGCAACACAAAGTTTTAAAACATTTACAGAATATTTCATTTAAATGGCATCATCGACAAGTATTATGAACCGCGACAAGCGTTTTGTAACTTGAAACACAAGTGAATGTTAGCAAACAATGCAATAATCTTATCAACCAATTCAGATTTCGATAAATTAAATACAAAGCATCACAATTGTTAATTCTGATCAGTATCAGAAATTCTGTTACTATTCCGATGTTAGATGTTCATTGTCCAGTCGGAAACTACGATAGAATCGCTAAGCTGATCAATAAGACGGTCTACTTCACCTACCTTATTAAATGCTGATATAAATTCACTTTCACATAGAGCCTTCGTTTTTAATTGGAACGAAAATAATATATTTACTCTTCCGATTTGTTTTCCATATAAATCTAATTACAATTAATCGAACAAATATTGTATATTCAAGGCACGAGAGTTGCATAAGCAACCACGTGGAGACGAGATCGTTGACCCCAGAAAAGTGTCGTTGATACTACGCCGCTATCACCTCAGCATCAGATAAAACATTTCGGTGCACGATAACGAATTCCAACAAAACAATAATCGCAACACGAAACGACCGAAAACATCAGGTTATCTATCAGTTGCGTGATAGTCTTGCAAAGTCGGCGCGGCCTTGCTCAATCATCTCTACGTTCTGCGCTATTGCTGGAGTCACCCACTTTAGCTCTCTATTGCATAAACGACCTCGTAATGTCAAAGGAGGTCATTGTCGCGTTTTGCAGTCGCGTTCACCCGCGGATTGCAGGTAAAGTGCTTCTCGTTGCCAGTTAGATAAATTATATCGATTGGACGGTCTCCTTCGACGTGTCTGTGACCCCGATGTAAATAACCTGAGGCGGTAGTACTGTAAACAACTGACGCTGTTTGCGTCAATCATTTGCTCGCCGCGGTTCTGCCTCACCCTACCAATGATGTGTTCGTTGTGCATGTTCTACATCTATTTTAAGCAAACGAAAAAGGCATCACGGGCAATGTAATACAGTTTAATATTAAGCCTCCGAATAATGGATAAATCTTATATATGGTAACATTGATTATTAAAAAAAATCTTAACGCTTCTTAAATAGATGCATAATAAAATTGTATAAGGGACAACAAGTACCTAATTAAATTTCAACGAATTAAAAAGTGACTAAACTGTCGAGACCAAAACATAGCTGAAGTAGCTGAGGAAATATTATATTCAAATATTTTTATAATCATAACTCAAGACAAATGTGAAAAATTGTAGTGTCACTGACATTTTAAAAATATAATTCACAAAAAAACCACAGGTAATTTCCATGAATTCGTGGTAAACGTTTAAGAATTTTATATTTATAAATACAGAATACATTAGATATTTTTATAATTTTTCTTGTTGTGTTCAGCTATTCTGCACACATTTAAAAGTGAATAAACGAATGTTCACAGTGCATTAGATCTGCGCACCCAACATACATCTACATGCAATCAGTACGTATTTATAATCTACAGTGTAAGGTGACCTATATGATAAGATTACTTCAATAGCTCAACCACACACAAAGCTTGCAAGTCGTGTCAGTGTGTGAATTCGCGTCGAGCTCGTACAATGACATTGTCGACCTTGACTACTGCCTCGTATATCAAGCTACATATACACACACATATACAGCAGGAATGTGTTCGTCACGAATGTATTTAAAGCTAGCGAATAGGTATTATTCGTCTGATTTCAGATGTACACTCGGACGTCGAGCGTTTCTATACTTTTAAAAATACGTACATGATATTTTTATTCGCGGTGGAGTAAAACCACTCTGTATTTAGAACCATCTCTGGTCGCTTTGATATAGAGCAGTTCAACACACGATAAGGTGAATGCCAACGCGCCGTGCAGCGATGCACAACGATCAAGGCCAAGCGACTTAAATTATAATGAGTTTTAGTTTAAATGCAATGCGCCTGCGCTAAAATCATACAAACACAGTGACACATACCTGCATTTAAACAAACTTACCGATAGATTATATAATACAAACGCAGGTATTTGTTGTGTTGTATCGTAGATACGCTTTATATAGACGCTGAATCTTTATTAGGTATGGACATACGCGACTTTGATGTCAACGTTTGCGAGAAACATAACTTCAGAATTAATGATTCGTTAGACAAGTAATATCTCTATTCGTAAAGTTTAACATGATTTAGAGGATGATAAAACGTCAAAATATTTTGTCATATTACCGCTATTATACCGTAGATCTGAGGCCGTAATTGACGTTAATAAAAGTTATTATTTACACAAAGGCATTCTAATAAATGATTGGATGAAATTGTTTGATGAAAAGTCTCGACATTATCTCGGCGTGTTTTCTACCGACAGGTCATTATTTTTTGTGAAAAATATTTACTTTGAAGTCATGCGAATGTCTGCCTCATTAGAGCGCGTATGAATAGGAAAATATTTTTTAACTACTTTGATGATTTGAATCAAGACACTTTATTTTCCATTAGTTTCTTTATGTACATGAGAACAACTAATGTATTCTTACATTTTATTGGGCACGATTTCATAAAAACAATGATAAAAAGTCAACAATTAAACGCAAAAAACATTTAGAAAATATTGTAAATAAATTATTATTCTTTAATTAATTTTCCATAATTCAATTATAATCCATATTTTTAATTATAATAAGAATATTTATATTGAAGTAAAAGTAAATTGTAGACTGCTTTTTTCAAATATTATAAATATTTTGTTTTTAAATTAGTCTAGCTCTGAGACTATTATTCTATTAATCTACAAATACCGAGTATTTTGTACAAATATAGCTATGAGAAATTCTATTCGAGAGAAAATTGTAAGAGTGTGGGTCGTATACGAAGATGGCACAATAAAGCGTCAAGGAACACGCGTGAGGGGGCGGACTAACAAGCTTCAAAGGGATATTGATATTATCCCGATAAACCTATTCTCTGTACATATTTGAACAACTTCGGTGTTGAGTTGGAAACACGAATCTTACAAGATTCCTTTCGTAACTTATTAACTTATTTATATACATTGTCACTAGACTTTGAACTGTGTATTAAATATTATAACCTGCAATGCAATTGAGTCCATTAAATCAATGAACATTACACTTAAGACTGTGTTAATTGTGATGTTATAGTTGATCATATAAATGTTAGGTATATATTTTAAATTATTAATATGCTAGATTCAAATAGGCTTCTTAAAGCACTTTCGAATATTCAATTTACTAAACAATGTTTTATGCTGGTTTATACCAAAAAACCGTGATAATATAATCTTTGTATTGGGTTATATTATTTTACAATTTTAGTTTTAATGTCCTGTTGAAAATGGACACGTATGAAGCACTTTTCAGATTAATAAAACTATAAAAAAATCGATAAAAGAAATAGGTGAATCCACTTAAACATCAAATAATGACTATGTAATTTTTTGAACTATTGCACGGTTAGACTTATAAAGACCGTATTGTAAAACAATAATAGAGTTGAATTGACACAAGCTCAGCACACTTGAGGAAGTACGTGAGTTACGTCTGTTATGCGAATCGCGTAGGTGTATTTCCTTTTCTATTGCTTAGTTCTTTTCCTAGTGACATAATTCAACGCCCATACAACTAGACATACAATTCACGATCCGATGCAAACGATCGCTTACTATATTACGATTTATATTAGTACGTATGATTTTCGCTGAACGAATTTAAGGTAAACTGGTTACCTCGACAATGTACATGACTTCCATTAAATGCAACCGGTCGTGAGAGAATATATCTAACGTGCCATCTTTTCTTAGCAACGCAATCTATATAATGAATACATTTGACAACAAAGGTTTCAACAGATATTCGTGATTCCGTTATGATTAACAGATTCAGATCAATGTGCTGGTGATCCAGGATGTAGTAGTTTCAAGGTAAACACAGCGTGTAGTCCTTAAGTCGTTCGTCTAAGGAATACAATCGAATAACAGTTTAAATATTAAGTTGGGGCCCGCGGTACAACGTAATGTATAGTCAACAATGCCAACTCTGTTTAAACGTACTTTGCGATACAACAGATGCCCTCGACAAGATAAATGAAACCATTAGAGGCGGATAAAAAATCAGCGGCAACGTTGATCATAACCACGGTATTGTTTCTTTTCATACTTGATTATTGTCTAAATTTATATACCCGTATAAAAATATTTTTATCTCCGGTTATGTAGACTAAGATATATACGTTTTGTAGTAGATACTTATATATATATATATATATATATATATATATATATATATATATATATATATATATATATTACATCACGACATCAACAGTAGGCCTGGAGATTAGGTCTAAAACAAGTAATTCCCTTTAAAAATATCGCAAAATAAAGATTTTCTAACGTAAAATAAATCCTTCGACGCATTTTTTACATAGTTTGACAGATTGTAACACTTGTAATGACCATATCTCAAAAATTGTGTAAAGGAGATATGTGATGTTGGAACCTTAATCTTTAGTTAAAGGAAACAACTGTTTACTGTATCGTGGCATTTATTGAACTAACTTATATATGAATAAAAAAATATACTAATAAAATTATGCTTACATAGCTAAATGCGAGTACAGTTACATACATAATTCCTAACATTATAATTAATACACTTCACCTCCCGAAGGCGTTGAAAAAAAAAATGTAACATTGGAACATTTTTTTTTGTTTTGTTTTAGGTAATATTATTAGATATATCTAAAAAAATATAATAACTAACTGTTACTCTAATACTACCAACAAACAATTATAAAACACAATTAAAAAAATATTAAAGAATGTTAATATATTATAATTATACAATACAACACAGGCATAACAATATAAATTCATTAATTATAATTTTATCAAATATTATTCATAAAAGGGTTTGGTCCTATTTTTATGAACTATTTCTTCCTTATTCGAGTTATTTTTAATCCTAACATTACATCCTAAGTCTTTTACAACTGTATATGGTCCTTTATAAAGAGGATCTAGTTTTCTACCTGTTTCTATCTTAATTAATATTAAATCTCCTACATTATATTTAACAGGATTTATAGAAATGTCATACTTAGATTTTCGCTTATGTTTATTAGTTATTAAGTTATGTTTAGCTTCAGTTTGTGCTAGCTGTAGTCTATATTTTAATTGCAATGGATAACTATCAGAATTATATAGCGGATCTACATGATTAGTTAAATTAGAGGGTATATTGCATACTTTACCAAAAACTAATTCATGTGGCGTGTAATTTGTTTCCGAATGAACTGTATTATTGAAACCGAAACACCAGAAAGATAACCAATGACTCCAAGTATCCGGGTGATTGCTACACTGGATTCTTAGAAAGGACCCTAACACTTTATGGGTGTTTTCTAATGCACCTATTGACTCATGGTGGTAAGCAGTCGATGATAGTTTTTCTATATTCAAGATCTTACAAACCTGTTCCATTGTCGACGAAATAAACTCTGTCCCTCTGTCTGTAGCTATTACCTTAGGAATGCCAAATATTAGAATAAAATTGCGTACGAATGCATCAGCAATGGACGTAGTTTCTTTATTTTCTAAAGGAATTGCTTGTATGTATTTTGACAATTCA
Source organism: Hypolimnas misippus (assembly GCA_037950945.1). Classification (NCBI taxonomy): domain Eukaryota; kingdom Metazoa; phylum Arthropoda; class Insecta; order Lepidoptera; family Nymphalidae; genus Hypolimnas; species Hypolimnas misippus. The sequence continues at coordinate 9,837,845 of JBBEEQ010000024.1, forward strand.
CATTGTATAGTTAAAATATAAGACTTATTATCTATGTCCTTATCTAAAGGTCCAACTAAATCTAGATATACTTTTTCAAAAGCCGAAGATGCCGTAGTGGTAATTTCCATCGGTTCTTTAATATAGCGACTATGTTTCATTTTCTGACACATCGTGCATTTACGTACAAATTCCTGTACATCTCTTTCAATGCTAGGCCAGAAATATCGTTTCTTAATTGTGTTTATCATTCTGCGCATACCAGCCTGTCCGCTAGATGGCAGCAAATGAAAATCATTCATAATAAGAGTTTTCTCCTTATCATCCGTTATTCTTTTAACACCTCGCAATATACATAAACGGGGACCGGTCCAATTATTCAATGACTTAATTTCATTACAAATATTTTTAATAAAATCTACATTTTGTTCATCTTTAACGATACAAACTTCTTCAACACCTATCTTCTTACAAAATAAACTTAATTTCTGCACAAATTCGACTCGCGAGAAGTGCGCCTTAAAATTAAGATTAATATATAAATGTCTCCTATCCGATCTAAAAGCAAAACACTCCATTTCTGTAGTAATAACATTGTTCGCTCTCAATTTATCTAATGTTTTCCCATCCATAAACATCAACTCAATTGTATAACGCGGTTTTCTTAATATATCTACGATTCTTGGTTGATCAGGCCAATTGTCTTTATATTTATTAAGATCCACGTTCCCTTTTGAAACTTCTTTGTCATTCATTTCATTCATTCTTTTCTTCTGTGCTCTAGTCATCACATTCACAACTTGTTCATGCATCTGCTTTAACTCATCTGAGGTCATACTAACTCTCGATAAAGCATCTGCTACAACATTCTCTTTGCCCTTAATGTAAACAATTTTGTATTTATATTCCTCTAAAGTAAGTCTAAATTTAAGTAGTCTATTAGAAGGATCTTTAATACTAAAAAGATATACTAAAGGCTTGTGGTCCGTCATTAATGTGAAATTTCTGCCGTAAATATAAGGCCTAAAGTACTTCACAGCCCAAACAATGGCCAAAAGTTCTTTTTGAATTGTTGGGTAGTTTCTTTCGGCCTTATTTAATGGCCTACTAGCATAAGCTACCGGTCTCAAATCTCTGTTACATAAAACTGCACCGATAGCGATACCTGACGCGTCTGTTTGTACTACGAATTCATTGCTTGTTGAAAAATCAGGATATTGCAATATTGGCGGTGATATTAAAGACTTTTTTAAAATATCGAACGCTTTTTGACATTCATTAGTCCATATAAATGGTTCGTTTTTCCTGCATAATTTAGTTAAAGGTATAGTAATATCAGCAAAAGATTGTATAAATTTACGATAATAATTACAGAACGCTACAAATCGCTTAACATCGTCTGAATTCTTAGGTATAGGATAATTTTGAAGAATTTTAATTTTACTTGGGTCCGGAGAAACGCCTTTATCAGAAACAACGTGCCCTAAATATAAAAGTTCCTTTTTCAAAAATTCACATTTATGGGGGTTTAATTTTAAATTTACTTTTCTAAGTCTTTCCATCACGCTTATCAAATTCTGATTATGCGAGCTCAAATTCCGTCCAAATATTATAAGATCATCTAAATATATGAAACATTTCTCAAATGCAAGGCCTGACATAGCAACAGACATCATACGACTGAACGAACTGGGACTAACCTTAAGACCCATAGGTAGTCTTTTCATTTGATACTGCCCTGAGCTAGTTGTAAATGCTGTATATTTACGACTCTCAGAAGTCAAGGGCACTTGGAAGTAACCTTGGTGAAGGTCAAGGTGACTAAAGTAAATTGCTCCAGAAAGCGAATCTAAGATTTCATTTATGTTCGGTAACGGAAATTTATCATCTACTACAAGACCGTTTAATTTCCTATAATCAACTACTAGTCTCCATTTGGTATTTTGACCATCAACAGCTTTCTTAGGAACTAACAGTATTGGACTAGACCACTCACTATTACATTCCTCTATGATATCATTTGCTTTTAAATTTTTTATTTGGTTTTCGATTTCAGGCTTTAAGGCTTGTGGTAAACGGTATGGTTTTACATATACTGGAGAAACATTTGGCTTAACAGTAATGGATTGTTGATAAATATTTGTGGTCGTTAACTTATCACCTTCCATATGAAACACATCTGCGTACTTTGCACAAATGGCCTCAATGCTTTTCTGCTCATCATCGTGCAAATGAGATAAATTTAGTTCGTGCAGTAACTTTTGAACTCTATCAACGCTAATATTGATTTTATTAAATGTACATATATTATAGTTATCTAAAGATTGTAATTCTGGTGTAAAAGATCCTAGCTCTATGTCTTGTTCACTAACATTTAATATCTTAATAGGAATCCTATTATTTTTTACTGTAGTGATTTCATTAGCTAAAATTATATCTTTGCTCAATTCTTTTCCACAAACAACAACATCCCCACTTATACATTCATTCACATAAAGAAAGTGTATTGATTCTGATCGAGCAGGAATAAGTAAGACTTCATTACTTTTATTGACATCGCTTATTAGTTTCAAAGAATGAGTAAAGTTGTCTATACGTAAAGTAACTAAATTTGTGTATAAATTAATGTTTGCTTCGTACTTTAATAGAAAATCTAACCCTAGAATTCCATCAGCCTTTAACGGTAACGACTCAAAAACTGAAAATTTATGGTTAAACTGTATATCTTTACTGGATTTTAAAGTTAAATTTACCAATCCTTTAGCTCTGGTCTGTCCACCAATGCCATTTATTAACGTATTATCTCTGTGTACTGGCGTGTTAAAAGGAATCGCTTCATTTTTTATGACAGAAAGTGATGCACCAGTATCAATAAGCCAATAATATTTTATGTTATTAATGTACAATGCCACATATTTTGTGTTTTCATTGCATGATAAGATTGTGTTCTTAAGATCGAAAAAACTGAATCGGTTTATTATTTGATGGTTGACTACTTTGAAGCTCCTCTACATTGTGCTCAACTGCATATAAATTTCGATTTTGAGTGTTATTTCTACTTGTTGTGAAACCCCTACCTCTGGTATTGTAAGAAGGTCTGCGATTAGCATAATTAACTCTGAAGTTATTATTAAAATTATTAGCTCTATAGTTACTATAACTAGCGCGTCCCGTTCCACGCTGATTACCGTAATTGTTGTTACGCTGACCGCGAAAGAAGTTTGTGTTTTGGCCATAATTATGACTACCACGATGACCGCGATTAGCACTAAAGTGCCTATTGTTATAGAAAGTACGTCCTTGCTTTGATACATGCATGAGGTTACCTTGTGGTGGAGCTGGCCTGTCCTCGTCTTTGGCAGCCTGTACTGCTTCTTTCAAACTGCTATAATTTCGGGACGTAATGATTGTAGATACTCGTGAGCTGCGCAGTCCATCTGAAAATGTTTTTATCGCCGTTTTTTCATTTATGGGTTTAAGTACCGAATAAACACTCGAGTTCCCATCGGCCTGTGAAATCGTCATGTCAGTAAACAACTGCTCTATTTCCTTACCATATTCCTCAATGGTCTTTTGACCTTGTCTCATAGACTGTAACCTGGACTGAATAGCCGTATACGACTTTTTTGTTATTAAATGATTGCGTATATCTCTAATTAAGTCGTCAACATTCTCATATTTGTTAGAAATACGTAATTTTGCGTTTTCTGAAAGTCTATTTTTTAAGACAAAAACTATCAATAATGACTTACCTGCATCCTCCAGCATATCAGCGTACATTTCGATAGAGTCAAGCATTCTCTTAGTGGTGCTTTCAGTATCATCCATTACTGGAATTAAATTACATGCCACTTTTAAATCAAACTCCATTTTGTTAGTTTTAATTGACATTGGAAAAACACATAAATTTTTTATCTCGTCATACAATATTTGACACCTACTAAAAATTTCTTTGCTTAATAGAGCTACTTCTTTATCACTACTCTTTTCTAAACTTAATAATAATAATGATTGACATTTCTCAAAAATATCACTTGATTCCTTCAGTTTAGTTGCAACAGTGCTACCTTTATACCTACTTTGACCTCTTTTTACTAAATATTTTCGTATTTCGAGTAACAATTCATAACATTCTTTTAAACTTTCTATCATTTTATGCCTATAATTTTAAAATATTGTATAATAATTCATAAGTACGTAAAACTGAGAACTATTTCGCAACATACATACATGAAATGTAACGCGTAAGCAGTTTTTGTTACAAGGTATCATGTTCGCGAAGTTTCTGCGCCGTTTAGTCAATTATAATTATTAGCGTAATGAAATTTGATCACCGTCTTTACACATTTTACTTAATATTAACATTAGAAAACCAAATTAACTGCTCAAATACATTCTAAATTGTTTAAATACAGCTCACACTTTCACATATAGTCATAGTTCATTGAAAATAACAGCACTTTATTACACTAAATGCACGTAATAGTTTAAAACACTCACATAGGTATGTCGTATTGCTTACGTAGTGGTCTCCTCGACGCTGCGGCCCCTGGCCCGTAATGATGACCTGATGCGGGCTACAGTTCGCATCCCCAATTCCTCTTGAATAACGCGTCGAAGGCACTCCCTGTACAGCTTGCATCCGAAAAATATTACAACAACCAAAACCAGGGCTAAAACAATATACGTTACAGTGCTTATGCTGCTTAGATGATTGCCAAAATTTTCCAATTGAGCCGAATTGTCGCCAACGGCATTTTGATTCAAAAACACATCTTCCTTTTCTACTTTTGACTGACACATCTTTTCATTTTGTTAATTATCTGCACCCAAGAGCCAAAACAGAAGGAAGAGGTTCCTTGGCAGAGCCCTGGCAGGGTCGCCATGTGATGTTGGAACCTTAATCTTTAGTTAAAGGAAACAACTGTTTACTGTATCGTGGCATTTATTGAACTAACTTATATATGAATAAAAAAATATACTAATAAAATTATGCTTACATAGCTAAATGCGAGTACAGTTACATACATAATTCCTAACATTATAATTAATACACTTCAGATAAAACTCTAGGGCCTTGTATCAAGGTTGTCCATCTCGTGGTTACAGAGACTGGTTAAAGGGAGATAATAGAACTAACAAGCGACGCGATGGCAGCGCGTGCGCAACCAACCGAGACGAGCGCTCGACCAAATATTTTTATCTCCGGTTATGTAGACTAAGATATATACGTTTTGTAGTAGATACATATATATATATATATATATATATATATATATATATATATATATATATATTACATCACGACATCAACAGTAGGCCTGGAGATTAGGTCTAAAACAAGTAATTCCCTTTAAAAATATCGCAAAATAAAGATTTTCTAACGTAAAATAAATCCTTCGACGCATTTTTTACATAGTTTGACAGATTGTAACACTTGTAATGACCATATCTCAAAAATTGTGTAAAGGAGATAAAACTCTAGGGCCTTGTATCAAGGTTGTCCATCTCGTGGTTACAGAGACTGGTTAAAGGGAGATAATAGAACTAACAAGCGACGCGATGGCAGCGCGTGCGCAACCAACCGAGACGAGCGCTCGACCGCATATCCGCCGTAATGCCTTCCTAGACTACCTTTTCTATAGAATGTTTCAAGAAAAACTTTCAACTAGTCTCGCTAGAAATTAATTTTAAATTTTACTTAATGACACTAACTTTACGTTTTTATAGGAAAATAATGTAGAAAAAATAGAGGGTGTCTTCATATTTTAGAAACTACAGATTTTTATATTCGACTCTCTTTCAAAAGAACCGCGTTTCAACCTTATTATTAGAGACTAAAACTCTATTATGTACAGAGTAATAGCATTTCCTGTACAGAATACGTGATATTAATAATTTCTTTTGAAGTGAACGTGGACTTAGAAAATGAAGGGGGCCAGATCGACCATTAGATACGATCAAAGGGTTGCAAAATCACGCTGCAGTAATGAAATTTGTTCCCTACTCTCAAACGCCAGCTGCTCGTGGGGCTCGGATTAAGTAATATTATTCTAACACCAAACTCGCTTAGATACTCAATACTTGTAGAGCTGATCGGATTTATATGCAAATTTAGCACGGAGAAAATTAATTTAGAAAACGCAAAACGAAAACAAGCTTAACGATGTTTCGATAAACTATCGTGTCGGTGGAACTATTTTTGTTATTACTTATGTTATTTAAAAACAGATGAAGTCATAAGCTATCTTCTCTTTATACGGAGTGAGGTCAGCGACCTTTTTGATTAAGGAATCATCAATCATGACTCGCGTACACGGAGTGGATATCGCATTTCACGCCATTGAAATGTTATATTTTATCGTATACATGAACACTGTTCGATGTAATTGGAAAACCAGGGCGAGTGATATAAGGGTCTTGTTAGAATTAAGTGATGTCATGTCAAGATATAGCGATTAACGATTTGAAGTAAGTTACTGATTAGTTATTACATTGCACGTAACTATGACCTATAAATTTAGATTCGTTTATTGTAAAATACGTAACGCTAAATCTATGTTTAAATTTCATCTAAATTGCCTTGGGCCTAATTCCGCGGGGTGAACCCGTCTACTAGCACTTACGGACACTATAGGACAATTAGGGTTGTTTGTTAAAAATACTGTAATAATTTGAAGGTTGATGCTATTTTTTTTGCAATAAATTAGACATATTTAGGTTGATGATGAGACGAGCTGCCATTTTTTATTGATTTCAATGTCAATAGATAAGACGGTGGATCCTATTTACATCCTCGCAAACCCCCAGGGTTCGCGTGCCACAAGTTAAGAAACACTGATATAAACAAAACAATTATGAGCATGTTATTTTATTTTGTTAGATGATTTTGTAGCATTTACATCGTATTTATAAATAAGATGCTATAAAAATAATTGTTTACCTTCTTAAATGTGTAATTAGTTTTCAGTTTTTTAGTTATAAAACGCGACGAAGACATTGTTTTAAAGATAAGTATATAATAAACGTCTTATTATATATAATATTAATAAGTATATAACAACCTTTAAATCGTGATGATTTAAAAAAATCTAAAGAATTCCATGACATCGTCATGTAAAACGGTTTTTCCCGTTTTTGGATGATAATTCCGTAATGGTTGCTATTTATGTTAATACTGAAGAGAGCTAAATTAAATATTATACCTGAAATGAAAAGTTTAATATTTTTTTATTAATGGAAACCATTACATGTATAAAAAATATAATTGTTTTATTAAATATGAATCATCATATGTGAAAAAAAAATGCCGGCATTAGGCTCCCTGACTATTTAACATAACAGTGTTTATGCTTGATTAACAATTTCGAATAATTTCTATTTTATGTATTCTAAGAATATATAATTAGTAATAAATGAATTGTATTAATGTAATTTTCGTGTATTAACATAGCGTTAGGAATTCGATTACCCGAATACCAATCAATCAAAAGTCCTTCGGCGGGGTTCGTAACCCTATCGCTGCGACAGAATTAATGATTATTCAAAACGCGAAACAAATAATTTCCGGTTAAGTGAGTACAACAAGAGTAACGTGCTAGGTACATGATGGTTCGATTTGCCACTATTTATATAACGACGTGTCAAAAAACCGCAGTGACCTTGGCGCCCCCACGCGGACACAGATACATTCACCTCAGGTGGGGCCTCTGGGGTATGAAAATGTGCCCTACAGGTATTTTCACACGGTGTAAATTCTTACGGCAAAAATAGACAAGATTTATTTACGAAAACACGCTCCGGACATTACCAAGTTTGTTTTAGACTTTAATGGATAAATGAGGACAGAACACTAACACACTTTAGACTTGCATTGAATAATGTACATATTTTATCAAATATATGTAAGTTAACAGTTTAACTTTTATTATTTAGGATCTTTTAGAATTTTATTAATTCGTTTTCGAAAAGAAAATGATTTCCGTTAATAGCTTTTAATAAATAAAAAGTACGAATGTTAAAAAAGATATAATAGTTGACATTTTATTGATCTTACAAGCACTAATGATACATTTCTGTGCTTTATTCACTGCTAGAACTATAATAGTAAAATATAGGCATCTATAAAGGAACCTATGTAGAATGCGAAAACAATAGCGTTATGTAAGTATTATACTAGTCGCCTTAATTTTCAGACTATTAATTAATATCAGATTCAGAATTAATTTTGTATTTTAATTGCGTAACAAAATACGTGTTGAAATTGCGTTTTAAAATTATAAACAAATTTCGTGTATTAAGTTATATTAAAAACGTGAATCTCACATACATCAAATATTAATTACTGATTTATAATGGAAAAATATTCTGTACGATGATTGATTAATTTAATTAAATATGGTTGCAGTGCAACTCGCTTTTATGTAGAAATTCGATATTTTTTTTTAAAAGCAATAAGCTTGCCCGCATGTTTGTGTTGCTACACGACTTATCTCTGATAGTTTTAATTCCCCGTGACTTACAGAAGTTTTATTGATGTATGTAGTCGATGGCTGATGCGGGTTACTTTATTAAGTAGAGGATTATACTAATGTAGGAATTTTAATAATAAAAAATAAATAACATAAGTATAAAGTTAGTAATTCGTTTGAATGTTAATTGATTATTTTAAGTTTTGATAAATGAAAAACTGTACTTCTATTTAGATGTTTTTAAAATCTCGAATTCACATTATATTTATTCTTAGTTCCAGGGTTTAATTAAAACTTCCGAATATTAAAATATTAGAAAATACATATTGCAACAAAATAATTGTTTCAAGCAATAAAGTTAAGTATGATAAGTAGGTCCCGTAAATTTTATAATGAAATTAAAGAGCTTATTTCAAATAAAATATGGATACTTTTGTCGTGTTGGAAAAGGCTATATACATATTAATCGAAATAAGGTTTCGCATGTTAGAAAAATATCATGATTATACATAAGACCTGAAGCAATTAATTATACTTGTAATTGAAAAATTAGCCTTAATGTTATTCATTTCTTTATTGATACAAATAATTTGGTATTTCTATAAAACATTTGTGTTTCACGTCAACACGGCGTAATCCATCAAAATTAGGAGCGACAAGCTAAGCAAACTTTGCAAGTGAAAAATATTATGTCCGCATTATTTAGGCGGTCACTGACTTACATTATTTGAATATACACTAGAAATCATAAAACAATGCTTGTAAATTGCGAAGCGCTTTGATAGGTACATTTTAATTTGACAAGCTTATACAAGCGGTTTTGTTTTTGTGTAAACGAGTACATTGTTCTGGGTCAATAATAGTAATTGGCGGTTTAGACAAATATTGACATGGCTTCATTTTAAAATTTGGGATTATTTTAATAGATACTAATTACAAACACACATACACACACACACGTGCAAACAAAGTTTAAAGCGTAATTAATCATCTTATAACATATACAGACCTTAGTCTGTACAATGTATATACATACAAAAATAAGATATAAAACGTGAAATTGATACATCATATAATGTCGTCGCTGATGTTCAAACACACTCTAACTTAAAATTAGCAATTATAAAGGAGAACGATAGAACTTCATGAATTTATATAGAATTAATTTTTAAATAGTATATTTTCAATTTGCGTACTTAATATATTACATTATATTAATTAGTAATATCAGTGTCTATGTAAATTTTTGCAACTTTTTCGCTCCTTTATAGTAACTAATTTTGGGTTAAGCTGTATGAGAGCTACAGCGACGATATTTTATTTTACGTCTAAACAGCTTTATAAAGAAACGTAAATTGCAATTTAATTTGCATAGACAATGTTTTTGTATGTTTAGAAGTTATGTGCATAAATTGATTCAAGAGAAAGATTACAAAGAGATTGCTTAGTAAAGACGTGTGAGATGAAAGCAAAAAATAATAAGTCAATTAGAACATGATAAGTGTGTGAAACGATAATTCATTGCTTCGTTGCGCGTAGAAGAAAGTGACTTACTATAAAGAAGCGTCTACAAAAGTTGTACAAATGTTAGTCGCACTAAATATTTTAGAGACTTATTAATTATTATTAAATTAATATTAATATTTTACCAGTTAAAGGAAACGTTTTTTGTTAATTTTCTATTACAAGCTATGTTTGCAAGAGTATAATTACACAAAATACAAACAATGAACTTTTATCTGAATTGTAACCTAGGTAAAAACATATTTATTTAAATCTATGTTTGGACAATTAAAGAGTGGACAATACCGCCTACTCTACTAATATAATCCCTGCCTTTTGTAGCGATTAGTTATACAATGAATAATACGCTTCTGAACAAGCGAACATTTCAATACGAGGATATTTCTACAAATAGCTATATATAATTATTGCATCTCGTAATATTTTAACATTTTTTTAAGAGCGCTTTTAAAATTCATATTTTTTGTAATGAATAATTATAGAGTTTGCATCATTTTAAGTTAATTAGTAATAAAAAAAAACTAGAACATTCAGTTTTTGTCAATAATTAATAAATATGACATATCCAGTGAACAAGTTTTTCAGGTTCGGATACTGTTGCTAGTTTTGGAACAATTTATAAAAAGTGCCAGCGCAAACGAAGTAAAAATAAAAATTTAATATGTATAAAAAAAAGTTAAGAGCAAGCCAAGAATGGCGACGTCGTTGTCTGAAGAAAATTAACTTTGAATGGGCCAATTTCATCATAACGAACAAAATTACATTTATTTTTTTCTTTTTGCTATATATTCGAGATTACCCTTTCAGTTTAATAATGGAAACGAAATGACGACTCCTCCTAATATTGCTTTTCTAATGATTTTTTAATTATAATTATATTACGTTCAGATACTGCGCAAATAATTTTGTTAAATGACAATCCTGAGGTAAGAACATAAATATCAAAGTATTGCTTTTAAAATAATGGAATGTTAAATGTACCTATTAATTTACTTAAGAGGTTTTATTACATAATAAACATTTTTGAAGAATTTAAAGTATTCATTACATAATTCCAATACAAATATATATAGATAAATTAAACTATGGAAATAGCATATTGTTATCTAATTTCTACTTTAACCGGCGACTATTTTTTATTAAAATTAAAAATAAAAACATGAACATAAACCTTAAATTCAAATAGTGATGTGTCTTTGACGTTATTTTGTTCACATTTTGCACAACTTCTACTAAAATGGACCATACATGTAATTGATTATTGTATATTATATATACCACATGACATAAACGTACATACGTATACATATATGGCTTGTCAGGCGCTGCGATTTACCATCAGAAGTGGCCTCTAAACCGGTCGGACCGGCGCGCCAGCTCTTCGACGAAACTCTTGCATCCAGTTCACTCTTAAATTGTTTATGTTGTATGCTTTATCGCATATTAAAAGGACTTCAAATGGAAGCCAACTTGATACAGTCAAGTTTAAAACAGACCGATAATAAAACGCTACGAATGTTTTAAAATGTATCGACAGTGTGTCTCAGTTTATTACATTTTTAAACAAATACTTTTTCAAATTCGAAGCTATTAAACGATGATTGATGAGATTATGTAAGATAATATTATCTGAAGCAAATAAAAAACGCAAAGAGCATGATCGGCTTTCAAAGCAAAAAAGCTTAGACTATAGAGTATAAATTTCCATTAACTTTTCTTAGTAAAAAATACGTTCATTATAAAAACGCGAATCGAATTCCAAAAATAGATATAAGCGTCCAATTTTATAATTTTAATGGCAGCCCCATTCATAGCTAAAAATATTAAGTAAATATATATCGCTAGTGGGCTGGATACTAATAGGAGGGAGCGTTCCCCATCCCGGCTGTCTCACCATTTCTCCCCGTAAATTGATGATAGATTAAACATTGTACTATTCTGGCAATGAATGTACATATTTCAAGCCTTCAGAGCCAAAGTGGAGATTTAAAAAACACATTTAGATCTATGCTTATGTATTATTTGTCTTCTATTGTAAATTGTTGCAATTTATTTATTTTTCACTTGCCAGATTTGTAATCGAAGGTATATATTTGTCTATGATGTATTTTTGAAATTGATAGATTAATATCGCAGAGTAAATGAAAGGCGTAGTTATATTATATCTAACGTAAAAATATAAGTAACACTTATCGTTTACAAGTAGGTAACGCGTTCACAAGATGTTGTTTTTATAACAGTGTGGTACTAATATTGCATAAACCTATAGTTTGTTAGGTGTTATACTATTAAGAAATGTATACAGTAGTTATGAATAAACACTAAATGCCAATGCTATCGAATAGTCTGGAACATTTAACTTTCCTTGTGTTTATAAGAAATCAGAAAACTTCAAAGTATCTAGAGGCTTAGAAGCGTAAGAAAATATTATGTTACCTCTATGAATAGGATATTTATGTAAGCCTATATTTTCGGTATTGGTTAAATTGATACATAACGAGATGGCGTGACGCAAGATCGTGATGATGATAATGGTATTATGGGATTCGGATTCATATTATAGACATAAGTTTATTTTATATGGATTAAATAATGGCTTTACTGTATTGTAGTTCAACTGAAAACAAGCAGTATTTTTAACGTCGTTTACATTGAAGTTTTTGGATAAAAATGGTAATCGTTTCCGGACCATGATGTATTTTAAATTTTCCATTTTAACCTTGAACGTGTCGCGATAAGAATTACTCATGCAGTGTTCCTCCTACGCCGTCTCACTAGCTGTTTAGCGGTCACTAATCAAACATAGGCAGCATTGTTTACTAAGAATAGGTAGAGCAAAATAACCTAGCCAATACATTGTCTACTTACACTGGGATTGAAAAATGACGTATTTTTCATCTAAGTTTCTCCTACAAGCCACAAGTAATAATGTCATTCAAACCATTACTCACAGTCGCACTAAAACTTCGCAACATATTTACTTATTTCAAAATATGGTGTTACACGCTGCGCGATGATGACGAATATTTCATGTTTAAAAAGGAAGTAGAGGTAAGAATTGTAATGTAAACAATAACTTAAAAACAAAAATAGGTAACGAAATAATATAGAATCAAGGATTAAAACGTTTCGTTCGCAGAACCGGCGTACATAAACAAAACATTAGGATTATCAGTATTGTGCAGTGAGCGGAGACATCGGCCCGTGGCGCCCGGTCAAGGTATCCGGGCCAAAGGTCGATGACAGCGCCGCAACGCCTCAGCCTCTGACTTTGACATCGGCAGAGCACTTGCCGCCAAAATTCATATTTACATTTCTAAATTAGAATCATGTTGCAAATAAAAACGCTTTCGAGAATGTTCGTAATTTTAAAAATCTGACCTGATGATATCGATTCGTTTTCCGATTTGGGCGTCGTGGGTGGCATCGGCAGTGGCATGGAAGGCAAAGGTTGTGTGGGCGGCTGCTGTTGCTGCTGCATGGTGCACGTGTTGCCGAGCAGCGACTGTGCAGTGTTATAGGTGATGCCATCGTCGTATCCCCATAGCTCGAGCCCGCCGTACTCGGGCGAGGCGAGCGACTCCGGTGACATAACCATCGCCGGGTTACCGAATCCTAAAGCCGAAGACGAAGTCACTTCTGAGGAGCTCTCTTCGAGCATTCGCAGCGGAAAGCCTCCGTTGTTAGACCAGCGGCGTCTCATGTCGAAGAGCGTGTCACACGCCCTCGTATCCTCGACCGCCGACGGACATCCTCCGCTCCTCCGACACTTCACTTTTGCTTCGCACTTTAACTATCTAACGCTATTTATTATCAACATCCACTAGGCTCGGCGGCGTCGAAACCGAAACGAATCGTTTCTCACAGTCGACCGGCTTCGGGTTCACTCTAATAAGATTCAATATTTCTCTTTTAAACTCTATAGACACAACACTACGTAATGGACCCAAAAAGTTCACAAATCCTCCGTATTATACAATTTCGGAAGAAGTTACCGCGTAAGTTTGATAGAAATATAAGCACGTTACACGCGCGCGACCGTCGTCAACGAAGTACGTAGAGCGAGCGAACAAGCGACGCGGCCGCTCTCACTACTCACTGCCACGGTCGAGCGTGACGTCACGCCGCCCCGCGCCCGCAGCGCCCCCCGCGCACCCCGCCGCGGCGCGCAGCCGTGGCACAGAAAGTCAAGTCACCGGGCGACAGAATGTAGCGCGCCGATAACACCATCACTTTAATTTATGAAGTAGATTCTTCGTCGCATTATCAAAACAACTTTGTTGTTCGTTACGCAACTTTTGAACTTGACAAATTAATTTCTCAATTAAAACGTTATTTGCTACATGTAATTCCATTGAACATTTTGAGGAATTTTTAATTAGTAAAGTATGTATTTAATAATTACTTAACTATTTAACTAATAAGAGTTCAAAGTTCTTTGACAAATTTATTTTTCTACGTCTGGTTATAATTAACTTTAAATAATACTGTCGATCGATTTCAATGAGTAAGGTTTATATTAAAAATCGGGTTATGCTTACTAGACGAACAATTTTTTTAATAGTTTGTTAAACGTTACAAGTTTTAGTGACCCACCTTTTGTACAAGTTGTGATGAAATGTAATTAAAAAAATTGCCTATACTTAACTATATCAAGAGTTTGCAAGTTTGGTTTCAAGAAACATTAAGAGTTATTACGAGTAACTAGATTGACTAAAATAATCATTGACCGAAAATTAAAAATTACAAATTTACAAATACATACCGTAAATCAGGACCTAAATATTAAAAACATAAATAAATATATAAATAACATAAATATGTTTTCTAAGCCGGTAGAGTTTAATAAAAAGTATTTATTACTTGTCATCGTCGGTGAAAAATGGACATCGTTCGTCTTTGTGATAGAATGAAATTCTAATCATTTTTATTGCTGTATTACAAGACACAAGAGAATGTTTGGACAAATAGAAAATTTAAATAATAAAGATTAATACCTCAGTGAACCTGCCTGCTTTTTCGTGATAGCCATGCACATATATCTTGATTTGAGATGATAAAGTGAAGGTTGTTAACGAAAAATGGAACATTGTCCTAAATTGCATGTAGGTTATCAATGTTTTTGTGGTGGCACACTTTGTAATCAGCATCGAATCTATATTTTATCACGGCAATTTGAAATTCAAATTCGGAAGTTTTTCGGTAATCCGTTTGCGATTTATAAGAGGAAAGAGTAATTAGCGTCAATCGTGCAGCAATGTATATGTTGTGAGAACAAAATATCGAGTAGATTAGATTAGGTGGTATGACGTACCCATCATTCTCGTCACAATCACGTGTCCGCGCGGATCGTTGACCTCCATGTTTTGGAAATACGCATCTCGAGATTCTTGGGTTCGAGAATTCGCAACACTACAGTCAAGCTTCCGTGACATTCAAACTATTTATCAGCCAACGTTCGTTGGTCCATGAAATGTATAATTTATAAGTTTAATTTTCCACCGCTGATAGTGGGTGTTAAGTCATTTATATATTTCGCAATGATTTATTTTTAATCGTTAGTATAATTTTTCAATCCTTACAAGATTTGTGTTTACCTAGTAACAGATTGGTCACTATCAAATTGTTCTGGTGTGGCTTTATTCATTATTATTTCGTCTATGGTAATCCGACAGCAAGATAAATACATTATGGTACGACTACGTGACTCGAATCTGTGAAGACGATTTGGGCGAATAATAAAACCACTAAATTACTGTGTTTGATTATTATTCAATGTGGAAAAAGTTTAAAAACACCTTTGTTAGAAAGCCGCATTTTAACGCTACCTAGGCAGTCATATAAAAACAATAAATTTATAATATGCATTACTAATAATAATTGATAATGTAAAATTTAAATTTGCCGGTTACGTTTTCATAAAATCATTTAGATGACTTAAGGAACATTAACGCATAGTGGCGTCATAAGACTTATAAGGTTTGATCCACCATTAAATCATGACAGTTGAAATGAGTTAACAATAAGTTTTTTGTTGTTTATCTGTGCTGTTTGTACAGTCGTGATGTTGGCTAGTCGTGCGTGCAGCATTATTCGATTGGTTTGTTCCCCTTCCCCTCCTTCGTTACGATAAAAATCTTTACATCAAATTAATTTAAAATAAAACTATTTTTTATTTGACGAAAAACGATATTCAGACGAAAACATTTTAAAGTATACCTAACGATTTATATATGTTCCAATACATTGTATCGTTACAATGGTAATGGTAAATATAAGTTTTTTTTTATTCAGCAAAATAGTAACTTTCTAGTTAGCTGGTAAAGAAGGAACATTTTTGTTACGTAGTTTTTAACATGGCCATAGACAATTTAAATAAATTAAACAGTTAGTGTAATATTTTAGCACTATCACGCCAGCATCAGACGGCACTGACAGGTTTATGGGAAACAGGATAGCTGTGTGATATTCACGGTCATAGTGTAATTTTCATTTCTTCTTATTTCGTTGGACTTGTCTTTTACCTTATCTTTTTTCATACCAATTTATTACTATCGATTTTTTAAAATATTTTTTCAACATTTGCCAAGCGCTCTATATCTTTATGTATTTCATAAATTAAATTAAATCAAATAAAATCAGAAACTTGTTTTTTTCTTAATTACGTTTTTTGTGTGTGAAACTAGTTTAAAAAATCATAGATTTTTTTATATAACTCGATCAGAATATATTTATTCTACCATTAAAAAAAGATTGTTGCTGTGTACGTTTTTTTTTTAACGAAATCGTGACTAACGTTGTTACACAGACGTAGCGATACACGATTTCCCAGTCCGTCTGTCTGTGCAGGTATCACGCGGAATCCAGATGTATAAATAAAACTTTTCATTGTGATATCTTGTACAAGTAGCCAATATACTTTTATCTCGAAAACCACCAAACAAACTTATACTCTTATAAATGTGTTTGTAGCGAAAACGTGGTGTCTACAGCAAATTAAAAAGAAAATATATTGAGCCCATTTTGTATTAAGTATTTTTATTCGATATCGTAAATCATTTCGGGCGCTAAATGACTTTATTAAACTCTTTCGTATTTATGGTTCGTAGCTGTTTAAGTAGGTATGTATGTTGAGTTGTTGATGTATGGGAAGTTTTAACAATTTACTCCGTCTATACCAATTATTTTTATGTTTAATAATTAAAACATATATTATTATATATTGGAAAAGAATAGTGCATGTAGGTAGTTAAAATGTTTTTTAAAGTATAATTGCTTGGGCTTTAATTATGGTAAAAGGTTAACTGTCTCTCTGTCCACGTATCATGCAATACTGTTCATAACTTACGGGCATATCCTGAACATATTTTATGTTTTTAAAATATATATTCTACTAGATTTATTAAAAATCGTTTTTATATATAAAAGTCTATGCCAACGAAATCACGGACGTGAAATACACGTTATCTAACGTTTGTATCGATCTGAATTTACAACTTGTTTCAACTCATATTAAAAATCAAGAAAAAAAATCTTAACTTTTACATGCGAATGTTTTGCACATTAACAAATAGTCAAACAAAAGTAATATGTTTTGATAAGTTCATATAACTGCAGGAGGCAAATGATTAATATCTGAAAGTTGGCTTCAAGCCATACACTAAGTTTGTTGTGGTTTTTAGAAATGAATGACAATAAACCCTCATAAATAAAAGTTATCTGTAATGTCTCCTTTCTTCAACCAAATAGTTACAAACCTTTCAATGATTCCGTAAGAAGTTCGTGTTCGTCTTACCTGTAAGAAAAAGAAATGAAAACTTAATAAACGTTATACTGAATTCTATTAAATAAAGTAATTACAAACGGTATATCTAAATTATCTTAACTTAAAACATAATCATTTTTTAATCGAATAAATTCAATAGATTCAATTAAAGTAGTTCACATGGTCGGTAACGTCGGTAACGCTTACTCACAACGCGACAAGATTGTGAGCGCGCAACCGGTTCAAATTTTCCTCAACTTGTCGCACCTTTTTAAGTTGGGTGGGTAGCCGTTGTCGTGTTTTTACTAGTGAATAGTGATGCAGGCGTATAAAAAGTGGACGCGGCGGAATGGTCTGCTGAAGCGCAATTAAGACCAAGGTCTCCGGGTTATCAAACTCGTGTCGGCGACTCGCGATGCTTGCCGCGCCTCGTTGGCAATGCAAAAAAATGTAGCGAATAATAAAGACGATGGTATTAAAAGATAATAGCAGGGTTAACACGCCGGCTGCATAGTCTTAAATACCTACGCAGGACCGGCCATTCGTCACGCTTTATAGCGGAATAATAAGGCAACCGAGCCTCTAGTAACCGATGCCATTATATGCAGTCCTTAAATTACCCGTTGGCATTAAAGATATACCTTACTCAGACATTTATCACTTCTTTTTTTACTTGTACGTATATACGAGTACATTAAAAATATTATAATGTAAAAACATATTGGAAATTCCAATGGTACAGTGACTCTGGCCAGGAGCCATTAGGTACAGCTAGAGGAAGTCAAGGCATCCCTTGCATACGCAATGTTCAAATCCTGTTCGTTGACTTCTATGCACTTGACAGTCACTGATGTCATACGCGCTAATGTGACCTGGTAAGAAACCGTTTTGTTATACACAGCCACGACCACTTACATAATGTCTGCACAATACGAATTAAACTTTAGATAAAGACAGCCCTCGCAAAGAGAGCTTTAGCTTTACTTTTGCTTGGTAGGCCTATCACACTTTTGATATATGTATCTTTGTATTCAGTGCGAATTATAAATGCAAATCGAAACAAAACATATGCAACGCAGCTTAAAGTTTAATTTTAAGTGTGATAATGTTGCAATAAGTCGTTATAGTCCGCGAGACTAATCCCATCATTTACGTGATGTAACTATCGAGTCCAAAGAGTAGACGCGATTAGGGTCTGCTTGTGAACTGCTATTATGTCGTGAGCTCTGGGAATAGGAACTATGATATTGATGCATGCTTCGTAATTCATATCCGCTACTACATAAGCGTAAGGTTTTACATATGTGACTGACTTTTATAGGACAAAATATATGAAGCAATCAATGATATAATACTTGACTTCTTTTTTCTTCATTTAAAATTTTCTTTTCTTAAGTGAACTTTTAGTCTCGTTAAAGTTGTATAAAATAATTGAGGCCAATAGTACCTTATATACGATTTTTCTTACGAATAATATAGTGGATGATAACGATCTTAAATTTGCATGTCATAAGAATTATTAATATTATTAATGAGAAGAAATTATTAATAATACAATTAAATATGAGTAATTTTACGCAAAAAGAAAAAGAAAATATCAATAATAATTATTACGGTTACCAAGCAAACTTATATAATAAAATATACATATACAAACATGTTTATTCCTCTTATTTTCATAAAGCTACAATATAACAGCACTATAGCACTAGTGTAATAGCTATAGCCAGAGCAACAACAACAAAATTATTACTTGAAACATTGTCTGCAATGCAAAAACTATTCGCTACATAGAATCAAATAGGTCAGCAGAAAGGCGCTGATGCGACCGTTGTACGCTGCGCGTGAGTTGACTACAGATGCGTACAATTAGTCTCGTAAAGACACCATTGTAGTTCTTACTGCATTGAGCGTAAAGGATAAAATATGTGGTAAAAATCCTGTCGCCCACCGTACAGTGCAGTACAAGTTGCGTAATGCATTGTCCTTGCTGTAGGGTAGTGATGACACAATATATGGAATTAGGACATCGTTGTTACTGAGTAGCTAGATGCTTGCGAATGAGTGAGTTAGGTTTTACTAACTTTATAAGTTAAATTAATGAGTTCTTTTTATAGCTCATTAGTATAGGCATTATGAATTTACATTTAGTATTTTTAATTTGAAGACGAATTGGTGGAGCAGTAGGCGGAGAGTCATTTCTCATGATCACAGCGGAACAATATGTAGACAAATATATTTATATTTTTATTCTAAAAAACTAAGTATCTATTTATTTCTGTAACATGGTCCATGTCGTCTGTCAGAGGAAACGTTGACTCCAGCTAGGAGTTAGGGAATTTGCCAAAAGATATGTTTAAGAGTTTATTATAGAAATGGATTGACAACTTAAGACGTCTTCTGCTTCTTTGCCAACTTTGCAATTAGACAAAATAATAATGGTTTCTAGTTTAAATAAAATAAAAACACACATGTGTGTTTTATGGTCGGAATATGATCATTGTTTTATTTAGAACCGTTCTTATCCAGATGTGCTCTCATTGTCATTTATAAATAAATATGATGTAATGATTAATCACTTAAGATATAGCTTCTTATTCTGGTTGCTTTCGGAAATCATAAGTTACAAACTTAATGTGTATGCGAGAAGAATCACTATGAGATCGTCCACTTCATTAGTGCAACAGAGCCAAGGTTTAATTTGTAGAGAATAATTGCATAGTATGCGTCAGTAAAACGACTTGTCAGACCATTAGGAATAACATTGGTAGTTGCTCAAATTGAAGGTAATTATATCTAATTGCGAGTCACGGTCATGGCCAATAAGCAGGAACATGAGAAGGTGGACAGAAGGTCTGCACCCTAGGAAATCACAAACTGTCAAATAGACAAACAAACTTAAACTGAACCTTGGTACATATTAGTCGAAACTAGTTGATACCGAATATTTTAAATAATTTTCTGTCGACTTATTTTTAAAAATATGAAAAAACGATTGGAGAGGTTGGTGATGTTTAATCGCAACTATAAAACCTGTGGATGAATGCAGTGTGATAATTAGACATTCGCTACAGATGATTTTTAAGTATTAGATAATAACTATGAATTCATATAATATTCATTAATGTATCTATTAGTCTATCACACAATTAGTATTCTAAACATGTCTCTTATTGTTGCAGATTATAAAATGTTAACGTCACTGCGACATTCATATAAGTAGTGCTGCATTTTCTTTATTTGTGAATTTTTCAGTTTCAGTTAGTTTCGATTATACCTTGAATTGTAGTAAGATTGGTAATCAAACCTTTACACAATTTCAATGTTATCTTTATTAAGGAATTGTAAATATTTTTTTCAACGAATTTAACGATACGTTAGTGTAGCGTGTATTCAATTTTAATGTTTGTAGATCGTGTAATAACAGTAAATATATAAACAAGTAATATGAAAAGATTTATGTTAATTTAGCACAACAGAAGCATGAGTCTAGTGTTAATTCCGTATAGCCTATTAAGGGGATTGCCAACAACGGTTTCTCGATAGACACCTACGAACGTTTGTCCTAGTTGCAATGCTGGACCATCGCCAAGGCTAGGTCTATAGACTAGGCTGGGATTTAAGTATTTTTAGATATCCCATTTCATACAAGATTATACCATGAGTTGTTGTGCTGTCGTTTCTCTTATAACATCGCAATATCACACAGTTAATGTAACAAAATGAGGTTAGCAACAAATAAACATTTCAGAATAAAAATAGGCTACATATCAATTACATCGTGTACAATAGGAAAATTACTAAGTCTGTGACGAGAAATACAAATAGAATCGGCAATAACCCAATACAGTCGGAGTCACGTACCAGCGAACTAACACACGAACCCTCAATGTAACACGATAAAATGTCCCTGCAAATAACACGAGTATGAAAACAGTCAAGTATAAACAGTCGGAACGTATTATTCAAGCTGGTTCGGTTCACGTTGAACGCCTCGCGGACTACGGGCGAACGTTGCTATATTAAATTTATTGCATCGTAACTTGTTGCTATGATCGAAGGACGGCAACAAAACCGGCAGTATTACCAGCAGGCCTATTGTTTACTGAGAATAAAAGTGGAATGGCTGCGATGGCTGGCGTGGCGTCGCCATCGTGCACTTGTTTAAACTCCATCCGTAGAGCTCGGGTATAACGAGAATATTTTACTACCGTATTGCGCCACATAAAACTTTTAACCATAGGGAAATTCCTATACGCGGGATAGCTTATATTTCAGAAAAGTATTAAATCTGTTCTAAATCACATTTATGATATTGGAGTAGCTATAAAAATTACAAGTACAAAAATGGCGGATATTTAAGCGAATTTTATAAGATGTCATCGAACTGAGATTTGTATTTATTCTATGCACACGAGCTCGATTTATACTTTTTATTGATTTATCCAGAATACCGATGTCTGCAAAGTCTTGCAGGCATTTTTTAAATATCTCGTAAAATGTAATTACACTATTTTCCTTTTAAGTTGCTCTTTAAATATATTCTAAAAAATACATAAATTATCTAAAGTATTTTTTTTATTTTCATCGATATTTAATAAAAAGAAAAAGAACGTAACGTAAATTGTACAATATTATTATTATCTATACACAAAAGTCCTTTTCCTTCGTACGTTCCGTAAAAGAAATTCTTGCGTGTTCACCAAAGGTTATCGGCTAGTTTTATTTATTATTTTTACATAAGTAAGACCTGTAATTACGGTAAGCCATAAAGAAGGAGAATGGCGCAACCTTTTGACTTTTAATTATTGAACACAACCGACAATAGCGGAATGGAACGAGTGCTTGAATCGAGGTGATGCCCTTTAATAAAGACCGTTAAATCATTTTCGAGAATTCATCTGAGTATCGAGATTAACTTGTAACATAAATTTTATATCTGATTTATTAGGTTACTTGAATCGAGTACATCAAATCAGGAAAAACCGAAACCGATTCAAAAACCAAAGAACCGAAAGTCAATTTACAGAATAAAAGAAATACATGAACCATTAACATGAATTTAATGTAAAATACCAATATCTGTATGTAGAATAATTTTCATTGCCATATTTTAGTTAGAAGACTTGTGCAAGAACCAAGAAAATATTACGTCCATATCCACCATATTTAGTGACGTCATATACACGAATTCATTATTTAAGACTTGGAAAACTTTTACGAGTTTATTATCTCATCTTTACAATAGAAACAGTATCCTTGTATGAACCATAAGAGGTTTTATGATTTATTTATTTTCTATACATCGTGTTCAATATTTACTAAATTTTCTTTGATATTTATGACACTGATTATGACACACTCTCTTTGTAATTGATATTATGATATTTATGAAGTATTTTCTTTGCTAAAATAAAATACCCATATACAATATTTAAATTCATGGAAGGAATGTACTCGCATGTGCATAAACACATAGTATAATCCTTATTGGTAGCGCCATTTTGGTAAAAATAGCTACTCGTATACCAGAGTGAATATATTTCTTTACGCTGGATTCCTGGTTCCACGAATGCTTATTTAGTTTATAAAAAAGGTATTTTGCAATGTCCCCGCAGCTGGCAATGCATGTAACAATGTTGTTTTGCCCGTGACACGAGTTGGAAGCTTCGGATCACGTCTCTAGCGCATGACTCGTTTTTAACTCACACTGCACATTATGCCTGACATTTCAACGGTCACTATCGCCTTAATTACGGCTACTATTATTTTTTTTCTATTCTTATCTTTCCATTTATTTTATGCCATGTGTCTGTTACGGTTCACGTAAGCGCATTTAAATAGTTCCGTGGATGCAACGGAATTTTTTCTATAGTAAAACTTTATTAAGCTTGTACTTGTAATTTATTCAGAATATTAATATGAAATATATTATTATATATACTATATCAAAGTTCAGTATCGTCAAATTGTTGTAACGTATTAAATTTAGTACTAAAGTAATAAACATGGGACGGTAAATAAATAAATATTTCAATTTCGTACATATTGTGTAGCCTTAGTGTAGGATTAATAATCACAATTTTGCTTATCGACTTTATAACATGATGCTTAATAGAAATAAATAAAGCAAGGGCACGTTCACATCATCTAACCTACATTCTCAATCTGTTTTTCTAAAATTTGGGCGTAATGTGATAATCCATCTGTTCCAGCTCTCGGAAGTGATAACTCCGGACGTTTATCAATCATCATATCAGTAAACATTTTGTTTGCTCCCGTTGTATTCTCCGCACTAAACCGCTTCCGCGACACTAAATCAAAGATTTTATGTGTACGTTATTACTGAGCGTATAATAAACTAACATAAACATGTTCTGTACTTAATTTATTTACTGCCTGAGAAGAGGATCGAGCAAAAAAGTTCCATTAAATCTTTAAATAAATGACAGTCTTTTGTCACTAGTGGGAAGTACAATTGATTATGGATTATACATATTTCATCTACCTACGCAACTATTTGTATTAAATGATCGTAATATTTTATGTTCAATATAAGTATACAGACTTAATTTAACTATACGTTATAACTTATCATATACGATGCCGTTTTTTTCGTTTTAAATAGATATAAATTATAAAACACATGTCTTAGATGTGTTTAATTTTAAAATTTTTATATGTTACCATTAAACGTTATCTATGGAATGCACGACTTAGTATCTATGGTAAGCTATGACGACAGCTATGATCATGAACAACTCGGTTATACTGCAGTGGTGGACGTGCCCTTGAGAACCGATAACGAGCATTTGTCGTGTGTCGAGAACTTATGTAACTCACGAACGAACCGAGACGAGGAATGCACTTGTACATCTCGCCGTTAAAGCATGTTAAATTGAAACTATCGAACGATTTCAAAGCAATTTTATATTTCATCACACTGAATTATTTATCGAACTGTTAATAGGCGTACCTACAGACATCGTTGCCACTCACTAGCTTTCCTATAAAGAAACAAATCGTTACAAACATTTTTCATTAAATTTTATTGCGTAATTTTAATTTTTTCAAATGAAAATTTTAATCAATTTAAAATTCGTTTACATTTCTCGTTATTTTTCTAGATTAACATATCAATTATTAAATGAACATCATCAATAGAATAAATAATATTACACAATATTACATATTTTCAATATTAATGTACGTTTCAAGGCAAATTGGACCGGAAATATAAATCAAACGATATAATTGGCACTCCTGGGGAGGCGAAAGAGGTCGAACTGTAAATAGGTCAAAATCAAGATTCAAGGTAGAAGGTATTTTAGTCGGTTGGTGACGTCATCAATATTTCTTGTTTTTGAAAGATGTTGATTTACCACAAAGGAGATTTATTGTTATATATTTCGAAAAGTTACGTAATAAATTAATATATATCGATACCTTCCACGTAAGTTATTGTAAGCCACAAAATTGCCGTTAACGTTTTTACTGAATACTACACGAATTTACATTGCTTAATGCATTCAAAGTGAAAAAATACCAAAAATCTTTTTTTTTTCAAGGAAAGTCACAACAAAATACGCCTGAAAAAAGGCGTATTTTGTTGTAACTTTCAAACTAAAACGGATTAAAAGTGCTCTACTGTAAAATTGTAATTTTGGGGTTACAACAACTTACGTGGGAGGTATCGATATTATTAAATAGTGATATACATATATTGTATCATTTAGTTTTGATTGTTTGCAGTTATATAAGTTCTAAAGTACTAAAGATGTTTTGATATCTGCTTTAAATGTATTTTTTTTACTTAGATGATAAAATAATATAAATCAAAAGATTTGTTTATCAATTCCTAATTAATCTGACGCATTATAATAATATATATTGAATAGAAAAATGCTTGATTATTAAAAAGTTAGATTGAAAGAGATTTTGAGTACATAAATTACTCAAGACAAAACAACATAAATTGTTAACCTTGTATATTTTTAAATAAAATCGCTTAAAGTGTAGAAAAGAATATCTAAGAATTGTTCCTTGATGAGCTAGAAATTGTTGGAAATTGACTAAGGATATCGTCGTGTAGCACGCACGATGTCTAAAAATCATTGACAAAATTAAATTGGGGACATAGTAACCAGGTCATTGGATCGGCGCACAGCCTTGACCCGGCCGTGCCTGAGTCAGCGTGTCGCGTGTGCATCTGCACTGAGTATCATTGCATTACGTTCTCTTTATAATTATGAAAAGTTACGAAATTGGTGATCTCGAGTCTCGACGCGGTACCTGTTGGAAAGCTTTGCGACACAGACACGAGTTTATGCTAGAAATAAACTTGTTCGTTTTGGTGTGTCATAACGCCCTAGAAATATATCGATTTCGTTCATTAAATATATACGAGCCAAGATGACCTAAGACAGAACAACAATCAACCGATGGCCGCGGATACAAATTCAGACTAGCATCTCTGAATTTTCAAGTGGAAAGGCGTTATGTGAATTTATCTCCTACTCAACGATGAACGTTATGAGAAAATCTATCTGTAGTTTGAGACTGAAAGAGGTTCTTATTTTTCTCCCTAATAAGAGACTTTGTCCAGTAGTTAAACATCAATAAGCAGCTCTACAACATAGCTAGAAATGCATTACCATGTAGGAGTGTCACATTGTGTCGTGTCTGGAATCGACGCCACAGTACACCACAATACTATCGTCTATTTCTAGCTATAGATATATCTGACACAACATTACCAGTTAAACTTTACATCATACATTCTGTTTTCTTATAACATTGTTCGTGTACCGTTTATATTTAAAGACCGATAACAAATGTCCTTTCCAACATACGTTATCACAGAAACATTTATACCACCGTCATTAATATAGGCTGGAGATAAGGAAAAGCACGCATAGTTATTAACTTAAATCACAACTTTACCCGATACGTGACTATGCTGCAATTAAAAGTGATAACGTGAACCATTACCGTAGTCAACACGGTCTTTATTGGCTGGTTGAAGATTAAAAAAAAACTCAGATTTATATTCTGAGCTAAATATTCCATTGTATAACATAAACAATAGCAATAAGTCACAAGCCAGTAACTATGAGCTTTAAAATAAATACCATATTTATTTTAAAGCTCAACATTTCTAGAAAATATACATAGAAAGTCTTGTGACTTAAACGTAATAGTTGGTATAAAAAGAGCATCCTGCTCAGGACATGCAACTGGGTCACCGAACGGGGACAAGGCTGCAGAGGGAGTATTATTCTATTAACTCGAAACGCCCAGCTATTTGTCGCTACAATTGCTTAGAACTGTGTTATTCATCTCTTGAGAACTATGGGTAAAAGCGCAAGAGTTGCCAACAATTAGGTTGATGATATAATTTTCGTCCTAAGATGAGTAGAAAGGAAAATAAAGGTTCATCCTCTCCAGTATAAAACAGTAAGTTCTACAATAAAATGTAAGTACATGTATTAAGTTGTAAAACAAAATAGCTACCGTTCATGGACCTAGATGATAAATACATTGTATGTAGTTTATCTATACAAGATATAACTTCAAAATAACTCCACTTTCATATTAAAATTAAGGAGCGTCAGATCAAAGACGATATGACATTTTCTTACTAATATATTACACACACAGTATTCTATCATGTATATGAAACAGTTACTGAATGTTTTTGTAACTTAAAAATATCAAATAAAATTCGTGACATAGATCAGAATAAACTTGTCTGTTTTATATAATTTTTAACTGATGTAGAGCCTACGTGTACACCGCATACGGGATGACTCGACCAGGGCAGTACCTAACTCTCACAGATATCGTACCATGAGTGAGAGAGCCGGAAGTCCAACCCCCTTCCCCATTACTTTCCTTACTTCCTATTTCCTTTCATTCCTTATATTTTTTTAGGGTCGCATTTATGGCTCCTCAGATGCTACAAACGTCCATGGAAGGTAGTGATCACTTTACATCAGGTGTCCCGTCTGCTCGGTTGATAGCTATTTTATAAAAAATATTAAATAAATAACAAGTTACCACCAAAGGCCTAAACACAATTTCGTAACTTTGGCTGTCAGTTATGAAAGGTCTTACATAAGAAAACATGAAATTGCTAAGCATAATATATTTGTAATGTTAACCCGCCATTATCATCGTACGATTTCACACAAAATGCCAATCATATAAACATACATACACCATATTGATATTAATAACATTTAAGTTGAGAGTCGTTATCATGTGAAAACTATTATCAAAATATCATTAGAATACATGACACATTTTTATGTGTAAGTTGTACAAGCTTTTTCACTCGTAAAATTTTAATGTATTATGTAATGCTTATTACATTATATCGCACGTTTATTATTAAAGTGACCGAATTCAAAAACTCACACTATTGGTCACAAAACGCACTGTTGGGTGGTAATATGAACAGTATTATATGAAACTAAATTTTAATTATTAACTTAAATTTGAATTATTAACTTAGCTAACTCGTTACTCACAGATTTTGAAGTCAATACTAAACGAAATATTATGCGTAAAATTTGCAAATCTTTGAATTCGAGGTTAAAGTGAAACCGACGATAAAACTATTCATACGTTAAACTATTGATTTATCTGTGGAATAAGTTGAAACATAGAGAATACATTATAGCTGCTTAACATTAAGCTACAACATCATTCATATGTTGAAATTGAACACAATTAATTTAATAATTCATTTGTTTACAAAGGCAGCAAAAATATAAAAGTAACATTATTTACTTTTGTAGAGTATTTCTAAATAAACTGGAATACAATGAATAAATGAAATTCCGCAAAAATAAACAAAATCTGGTTTATTTACATTGTTGGCAACATTCAAAACATCTGACTATACATAATTACTATATATTTACCTTATTATGATATTCTAGCGGTTGGCCTTAATTCTCATCGAAGTAACAACGTTACAAAAGAACTTATGGTTTCAAGATTAACCATGTAAATTTGTATATGTAGGGTTAGGGTTGGCACCTGTTTGGGTATTACCGGATTTGTTGTTAGGACAGACGGTTTCCGCCGAACTTTATAGCGTACAACATTTTCTGTTGGATGAAAACAGTTCCATCTTTGTCATACTATTTCTATACGTATTTTGTATTTTATAATGATGATACAAATTTTTACTTACCACATAGTATTTTATAAAGAATTACATATCAGGCGACGGTAAAAATGTGCAATTTTCAAGCTAAAATATACGTTGTTTTTAAACTTTTCGTCTTGGTTTTATAAAGTAACAAATGGAAGCCCGCGTAAGATGCTAGACAGATATTCGTAAACGTTCACTGCACGTTCTCACGTAATCGTTATAAAAAATCTTAAGATTCTTTTTAAAACGTCTAGCAAATATCCTTATTTTGAAGTTAAGACATGCGTGTTCCAAAGTTATGGTTTCATGTATGAGGTCAGCCTTGAAGCTTCGTTGTCGGTGACATATTTACAATGTTAGACGGATGAATAATGTTAACACTTTGTAGACAGCGTTCATTTGTACGATAAATATCAACGTAATTTGGTAAAATAACATTGGGTATTTGACTTCCGTGTACACGAGGTTGTGATACTGTTATCAGCTAACCTCTATATAATGAAGTGCATTTACTTATCACACGACCTTCCTCTTTTAAACTACTGGGATTAGCTAGGCGTTGATTTGTTAAAATATTTTGATAAGCAATTATTGTTGTTGTAATTAAATTTTTATAGAAAATATCCGTTTTTGTGATTGTACGGTTTAATAAATGCTAATAATAAGATAATATTCTGTTTTTTTTTTTTTTCTTTTGGGATCGCCTAATATCTTCATATAAAATAAGAAAAATCGAGAAAACAATATACATGTATCAATTTCAAGATTGTATTTGTAGTTTAATCGTAACTTACGTCAAAATACTATTACTAACAGAAAAATATTTGGCATAAATTGTTGAAATATGATCTCACAAATTAAAAAATATATATAATACCTAATTTCTGTAAATAAGAGGCATTTATTAAAGTCATACAATAGCCAATACAGTATACAGTAATATTTGAATATAAATACACACGTATTTCAAGGAAAACTTTTTAATCAAGGACAGATCAATGACCGAGAAAAATTAATAAAAAACCAACTAGTGTCAGTCACAAAATGTACATTTTGTTCTACCACCGGTTAAAAAATTCCACTTAAATATTTATTCGCTTTTGGGTCATTTCAATATTCAACTTTTAATTGGTATCATCGTTTATTGGAAACTTTATTTAAGGAATTTGACCTTTAAGGACTGTCCTTTACTGTCTTATTTAAATAATAGTGCCAGCGTGGACTGCATAATTGATTCAATTTAATGCTATTAAATTTGTAATTAATGGGTAAAGCCTGTATTACAATACGAAATGTTTACAATATTGATGGACGGAGTTGTCTTACGGGTGTTATTAACTTTGTATAATAATAATGTGTCTTGCATTACGACCTTTGTAATATATAAATATGGGGGTCATTGATTTGTGTTTATTGGTCAAGATAATTAAGATAATTGAATGTTAAATGTTTATATATATTTTCTTATTAAAACATATTGCTAATTCAATAAAAATAAATAGTTTACTTTGTTACATATAAGTTTCAATTGTTTATTATAATATTAATATTAATATTATAAATAGTAATAACTGACTTTTATAGATAGTTTTAAATGTCAACTTAATTGATATTAAGCTTATTTATTTATCTGTAAAAACAACATAATTAAAGGGCCCTATCAGGGGATTGTAGAATCTAGACACACGGCAGTGTGTGCGCCAAGTTTGCAATATAATTTACTAGAATAGTCTAAAGTTTAATTTAAAACTATGACTAGTATAGAGACCTTGTTAATCGCTTAGTCTAATAGCCTTCATAACAAAGGCAATACTTAGGTAGTATATACATTATGGAAAGAAAAAGAAAACCTATAATTAATGAAATTAGGAAGAGAATTATTTTTGAAAAATATTTTTTAATTTTACACAGATGCAAATCGAACGCAAATATTTTTTTATTGTGGCGTGTCCTTGCTCGTCATTACGCTTCGGTACTGTTGGTCAGTGTGAGGCCGGCCTTAATCTTTGTTGTCTGCTCTCTACAGGGACCGTTTTATCGCCTCTGCCCTTGGACTACATACGGTGATAACAGCGCAACGGCATCTGATAAAATGTTGTTTTTATAGATCGCAAACTCTAAACATTTTAACATTGAACTATATACAGCTGGTTTCGATAATAGTACAAATCAAATCTATCTGCGGCTATCGATACTAATGATTGAATTTTGACATAATTTATTTTAAGTTTATATCAGAAATTAATCGTTAACAGGTAAAAATAGATAAATGGCATATCAGCCGATAGAGCTTCGGATAAAAATATTTTAGATATTTTAAAATAGCAATTTTTTAGACAGTCTACTTTTTATTGGTTTCATTAAAATTATTACAAACTAATTTCTATCAAATTTGTATATATTGCGGTTTCAAACTGCAAAAAAATCGTGAACAATTTTATCACTATACCGCAAAAACATCATATAGTACAATTTACAAAATTGTTACGTGATTCGATTTATTCCTGAATTTATTTGGCAAAAAGTTAGATAAGTCAATAAAAAATGCAACCAAAAAAGTATACACAATGGTTTGATTATATCGCCGCAAAAATTATGGAGATTGATGGCGATTACTCCTCTTGAAATTCAATTATGGACAGACGAAGCTATTAAGCCTAATTCTTGGAGGTATACTCATCATTACGTATTATAAAAGAAAGTTAACCGCTAATTCGTGGGTGGATTTTTATCAGCCAATAAAAATGACTTCTGAGAAAAGTGCTCTGTTCTAAAATATAGAAGTGACGAAGACTTTGCCTACAGCTAGTAGTTAATAAAGTAAAAATTAGATCTCTCTAAGCCGTGCTTTAAATATACTGATCCGACTTGAAAAAATCTTTATGCATTGAATAGCCCGTTTATTGAGGAAGGCTATACTATATCACGCTACGATTGAGAAACAAAGTAAAGAACTTTGGATTTTTTAAATTTCAATTCATTTTAAGAATCCTTGAAATATTTGCATTTGTGTGTGTTTGAAAAACGAGTAGGTATGCATGTGTTATATTTTTTTATGTGTGTATGATATGTTTGATGTCTATTATACAGGATATCCTTCTGTGGTCGTTGAGTTTAAAGTCTACATTATTTTTATTAATTTATAATCCTTTTATTACAAAAAAATATATTAAAATTAAATATTACTTGTTATTAAACGCGAATTTTTCTTTAATTTAATAAATAATAAATAATTCGTTTTTGTGTGTATATGTATATACGTACGCATAATAAATTTGAAAATATTGTAAATTATATAGATTTTTAGTTAATATAACTGAAACATTATGAGTTATTATGATTATGAATGAAAGGTTTGAATAATAAATAATTAAACAATACATTTGTCCAATTGTATTATCATAGAGTACTTAGTTCGCAGTTTGTATTACGGTGCAAAACTGTATTTCTTATGCAAAGGTCATACAACGTAGTTGACAATGCAACACCTGCGCCCCTAGCACCTGTATAGAATTCATAAATAACAACAAAGACTGTCTATCAGACGTTCATGTAAAAATAATTGTAGTTAAATCGACGCGTATAAAGTGCAACAGTCTGAGTATGGACACACAATATTTAACCGATTTTATAAAAGAGTTCTAAATTCGGATGCATTTTTAGAGTTCTGATTTCGACGGGTGCTAGCGGATAACCGATTAATAAGCATTCGCTGTCCGTCTGTCTGTATGTCCGTCAGTTGGCTCTATCTCATAAACTATGATAGAGGTGAAATTTTCACAGACTATATATTTCCATTACCGCTATAACAACAAATGTTCGTCGTGTCGCGTATTTTATGTTTGTTATGCGAGGTGTTATGTTTATAATTATTTTGATTGAATATTTTTATTTAATAGGCTATGCCGTGGTGTTGTATAAATTTGATTAAGATCCGATGTAAATGTCTCATTTTTAATTATGTAGATTATTGTGTAAATATCTTACAAGTAAAATGGAGATTGATAATTTAAAAAAATGGATATCTTAAAACTTGTTTTTATCACAACTGAGAAATGTTTTCACATATTTACATTTAATACACTAGTATCTTTTATTTCCAAATCATTAACTTTTGAATCATACAGACAGACAATTGACCAATTGCATTTAGTTACATATATAACGATTTTAAAAAAATAACACCGGTATATGTGCGTTTATTTCTAACCAGAAGTAGATACATTAAATTTCGTGTTTCATTGTTTTTTATAAACGAAATTATGATATAACACGATACTATAAAATACAAAATGATTGGAATATAATAAAAAATAAATGAAACTATTTCTAATAGACATGTCAACAATTATAAGTTAAATGTTCGAGATGACATTGACTAAGAAAAAAAGAGTTCATTATACTATTGAACTTTTATAGCGCAGTTAATTACGTAGAAACGATAGAGTAAACTTTAAATTATATTTACGTATGCAGATTACGGGTTGGTGTGAATGACATCCTCTGTGAAGACACAGTACAACATAAGTTAAATTGCTAACGGTCAGTAAGTAGTCTCAAACATTGTTATGCGAGGATTACACTCATAAGTTTTACCCCCGTAATTGATACAGAAGAACTTTGTAATCGAGTAACAGTTACCTAGATAGCCTTACAAACGCTGTAAGCATCAGAAATAAGTCACTGACACTAAATTCTTTCAGGTGTAATGCAATGACAGACAACGTATGTAAATCTTTATGAAAGAATGAGAGCAAAACTTTTAAATATAATTCTTATCTTACTATACTCTGTTAGTTGTACTGATATTTTACAAAGATATTTAAATATCGATTTCTAAATTTGGCTAATTCGTTTGATAAATTGACTTGGTGGCCCAAAAATACTCTCGCCTGTCATACTCATTCGCTTGCTGGTTGATAGGCCAAGTCCTCCGAAATGGTCGGCATTTTGGGTGACAAAGTCCATGAACTTATAACACATCTATAGTTGTATAATATAATTTTATATAACCTATGTATGCTACTTGGACTTTAAGTTTTAATAGAATCTACATATTGTGTTATATGTTGAAGACAAGATGTGGAAAAGAGATTAGATCTACGGTTTTCCCAGTATAGCGCGTAAGTAAAATAACTTTTTGTTTATTGCCACTTTTGTTGAATTCGTTTCAAAGTAATGATATCGATGATTGTCAAAACAAAGTATTTTTAATCACTAATTTGCAATCATAAGGTTTTGTTTATTATTGAAGGCGTCATTTATATTAATCAAAATAAAATAATATAATCCTTTATACAAAAATAAATAAATTATGAAAAATTTTTATATTATAATTTTAGTAGACAAAAAACTAAACCATTAATTTACGTTCTCAATTTTTTCAGATGTTATTTGACCTGAGAATGTTTCAATGTGTTTAAATATTTTAACTCACTTACTACATACTCAATAAAACCATATATATAATTTCGTAACAGAGACACGATATCTAAGTTAAAGATAATATATTACTTTACAATTCTGTAAAATTGGAACATGCACGAGTTTCGCGGTGTTCCGAATATGGTGTGTTTCACAAGGGCCGTAACGGTACCATGGGAGGTAGCTATTGATGCAATATTGAGAGCAGTCTAACCACTGAAATTGCTTCCAAATTATTGAATAATTCGTCTCGGTTTTAATAAATAATAATAGAATTTTTTAATCAAATTTAATAAAGAAAATAAAGTTAACGAACTTTTATTGATAAACTATTCGGATTGCTGTCAATTCATTATCAAATAACTTGCTTTTACTATAATTTACTAAAATATGCACTATTTTTCTTTGAGAGAACGATTAAAAATATTTCGTTTAGGTGATAATTTGTATAAAATTAGTAAAATCAATATAATGTCATGAAAGAATTAAGATTTTGTAAATAAAATTTGTAAAGAAAAATCTCGAAGTGAAAGCAAATTAAAGTGCGGGCGCGCACTCGCAAAGATGAAAACTGTTGAAAAAAAATGTACAAACTATTTTCAGAGCTATTTCAAGTTTACAATGTGGGTATACTTTACAAATTATGTAAAAATAGAAATAGTAAGTTTACAACTCTACAACACGATAATTACACAATACTTTAAATTCAAATGCAACATGTTTCAAAATCGGTCAACGGATCTAATTTAACGTGTAAAAATTTTGTGATGCTAATGTTCATCTTGCTCGTAGCAAGAAACGGTCATAGTTGCGCAAGCGCATGCCATGACCCAGTACACACAGCCCTCGCCGTCTCGGTCCAGCGCGGCACGTGGTGTCTTAACGTTTTAGAAAGATAAAAAGTCACTGTAACCATGGTGACCTTCCTAATCTAAGACTCGAGCGTTTATAAAACATTTCTTATCATTTCTATACCGAGTAACACTCGAATAGATACAGAAATTAATTGGAAAAAAGGAATTATTACGTCAGTAAAAATATTTAATACTATATTCTTACCAATATATATCTGGCTCGTAATAGAAAACTATTTCCAGAAATTAAAAGCAAATGCATTATCGCACCTGTTCTGATAAAATTCCGTAAGTATTTTTGTACTATTATATTTAACGATAATAACGTAGACATTATTGGAGATAAAGAGCAAGGGCAATGAATTATAATTCCCGTTTTATCAGCGGTACAATCCGCTTTGCACCTACGAGCTGCGAATGACGTTGGTAATGAAAAAAAAAAACTTCGAATAATAGAATATTTTTATTTCCTATAGAAATTCAAATTGTCCCAACGTTTCGGACACATAAAGACGGTACGGTCAAGGTCAAAACGACGGTAGATGGTGTAGTGATAGTGATTTAAAATTATAATCTAAATATTGACGGTCAGATTTTGCCAACCCTAGGCGTAGCATGCAGATAGGAAAATATATCAACATTGTATGTGTGAGTTGATATAAAACAACGCTTCCATACGTGAATTGGTCTATGTATTTACAGATATTGCGTCCGTTGCCCTCTCAGCAACTCGGTGACATTGACGGAGTACAAATAAGCTGATAACTACGCGTAAATAAATATGACATCGTGCAATATCGAAGAATCATTTGCGGTTGTAAAAAAATATATATGCATAAGTATTTAAAATCGAGCGATCGAACGATCTAGAAGAAACGGTTACGTCTATCCGAATGAAACTCTTGCCGCATTTGGCTGTTTGATTTTAGAATATATTATTTTTTATATTTAAAAACAAGTTTTCATTTATAATTACTTTTTGTATTGTATGTACACATAATAATGTAGATATAGACTAGTACAAACATAAATATAAAAAAAGAGCAAGATTTTTTAGTCAAGTCTTAAGCAGTTGTCATGAATATTTTGACAAGGTGCGACAGCAAAATATTTATCTTCACGTGTGAAGTTAGTGGGTGGGAAATAAATCTAAACGATAATCCCATACTGTCGACAAATGTACTTTTTGTTAACACGTATGCCACAATAGACTTTGGAAAAATCATTATAATTGTAAAGCTTTTAAAAATAAAACCAATTACAATAGCGATTTGGAGAAAACCCATTTCGACAAACGACTATCAATCACAAACGAAAAGTCAGTCTCATTAGTATCAAAGAAGATTGGCAATAAATCGAATGCAATAAAATAACTCGATAAATTAAAATGCCTTTTCATTAATAAAGAGAAGTTCAATGGTCTTTATCAAAATCATTGAAGAACAAGGCGTTTATAAATAACATACATTTCCTACGTGGAATTAATTTTAAACAGGTATTATTTCGTACGTAGAACTTTTAAAGGTTATTTGTCTAAATTGTTGTACCGACCAAAATACTGAGTGACGTAATCGCAAAGTTTAGTGAACGTAGCACTGTAGCACATTGCTCGCTCTAAGTTGAACAAATTCTCAATTCAAGGTCTGCCATGATCAAGGTCGCAAGTAGGAAATCATTGTCGCTTGGTTCACACACAACTCACAGCAATTTATCGATAAATCATCAATTTTATTCTGTAATTATCGAGCATTTG
The DNA here is from genome assembly GCA_037950945.1 of Hypolimnas misippus. NCBI lineage: Eukaryota > Metazoa > Arthropoda > Insecta > Lepidoptera > Nymphalidae > Hypolimnas > Hypolimnas misippus. The sequence continues at coordinate 9,874,779 of JBBEEQ010000024.1, forward strand.
AGACTCAATATTGAAACTAATAACATGCAATTAGTCGTTACAAAGATTGATCATAGGTATTAAAGTTAGGTACTACTGGAATATTGTGTTTTTTATATGTGGCTTGAGCAGCATAAAAAATCTACAAGTTTATTAATTCGATTATTTGTTTCTAAGCAATCAATATTTTTATTTTGAAATATATTTTTTATGTTTTTAATTTGTGATTAAATTTAATCAATTTACATGTTATTTCGTCAATCTGCTTGTACTTCATGTAAATGTCAGCATTTCATCATCCTCATCGTCCATTAGTAAAAAAAAGCCCTTCTTAACGATGTTATTCCACTTTTTTTTGCTCTTGTGCCGTGTTCAAATTAAAATCGATAGGTACTGGTTTTCATATAATGATCGTGGCCCCTTTACTTCCATTTACTTTATCTATATTTTTTGGGCAACATTACATAATCAAGTAGATAGTGTAGTCTTCATAGAGAGAAACTTGACATTCTTTTGGTACCAAGTAGATATAGTATTGGAATTTGGAATTTTTAAACATTTCTATTAAAAAATATATTTTTTTAAGTTAAGATTATTTGAGTGCGTCTTACGTTGCATTACGTCATTCAGTCTCAAAGGTCTCTAAAGGCAAAGATATTTATTAAGGCAAGCCAAAAAACTTTTGGAATGCCGTCTGCTTGTGGGGACATTGACAAATTTTTTATCAATTTTGTTTTACCATAGCCAAACGACAGGTTACATTTGAATATCAAATTACGTTTATCATCGCCTTATTTTAATATTGTTGTTATGGTTTATTATTTTCTTTAGAAAAAAAAAAATGTTTGTCAAGGTTGAGTTATTATTTTCATAACTTACAATCACACACAATTAATTGCGTTTTCACATTGCCACTTATGTGATTCTAGTCATGGGAATTGAGCTCGTTTTTTTACATTAGGGAACATAATTAGTTCTGTGCTGCGACCGCGGATCCGTGATGAAAAAATATTTCCGCACTGCTACCCAACAGAGTACTTCAATCACGTCTAAACAATACAGCGCTCGATGTTGGCATGTAATTATTTGAACTTTAAATAACGAGTCAAAGAACTTTAAATATGCCGTACGAAAATATAATTCAATGCCAATAGGACTATTGATACAAAAAATATTAATCCATACTAATTTTATAATTGTCTGTCTGTCTCTTTTCTTTTATTGCGATAGACAAAGTTACTTTCATAATTAAAATATTATTATGAGTTATATGGAACATATTTTCTTCAATTTTTTTTAAAGTAATTGTAATGCAATTCTGAAGAAGTAGGTACATACATTATACTTCTACGTCTTTAAGCTTTATCGAAATGGTTTAATTTAATTCGTATAATTAAATTTTCTTCAATCTTTTTTACATATAAATAATATTTTAAATCATGTGATCGTATTTTTGTGTTCGCCATTTTACGTTCCATTTGGATCAGAATCTTATTTTAATTCCTCTTCAGCAACTGATTTTGATAGCCGATAAACCGACGCTAATGGCATGAGCCATAATTATTTTTGCTTTTCGTAACTGGTCCATGAACATATTCGTATGCAAATGTTGTGCGAAAAACAGACCAAGAATCATTAATATTGTAACCAGTTATTCGCTAATAAACATAAATTATTTATTTCTTTCCGTCAGATCTTATGGAAAGGCCGAACCTTGATGATACAACTTTAATTTTATTTTCTTTCAATATTCAAAATCGATTAACTGTTATTACCATTTAGCACTGAAGTATAACATTTTATATTTCCATAATGTCTCTCGGAATAAAACGTATACGACGTTAGTTACAAACATAAAATAAAATCAATTATTTTCTGTTCTAGTTTGAATTAAAGCAGATACTATTTTTTTGCTACTTCTTTAAATAGTGTAGCTCTTAGCGAATATATGGCAATACCTCAATAAAACGTTTTCTAAATCATGACTCATACAAAATGTGACTTTATGCAATTTTGAAATTAATTCATGATCATTATAATCGTTCCTATAACACATAACAGTTTTATTAGTCACAAGTCTATGTGAGTTAATTTGTACACTGTCATAATTATATTCAAACATGACATAAATTGTAAATATTACTTATAATCGACTTGAAAACTGATTCAAAAAGACATAGATCATTTTCCTAAATAAGCAATTTTTTATGTATATTGATCCGTAATATAGTCGCCGAATGTAAAACGATTTTGAGACAAAGTTTTGCGCGTTTTGCGGATGGAAGCTATACGAAAATAAATGTCCGACCGACATTATTTTTAATAGAAAGAGACAGTCAGATAGAGAGATAGAGAAAGAGAGATAAACATGTACATGGCGTCGAGGAGCGACTACTCTAGATTTGCCTACTATCTTATAGCTTGTTTATTGTTTATGATTAAACATCGTTCCTAACGAGTGTTCTCCGACACCCGTGCTTCTTATTTTATAGGTTAAGCTTTGTGGATTAATATAGAAGTTAACGAAACTGGAGAACAAAATATTCAAAGCGGAATACACACACTAAAAAACTTGCGATTAATTCCATCGTACCAAAAACTAAAGTATTTGATTAAAAACTAAATCATTTAATTCTAATTAGCTTCATTATATGCACAACTCATATTTAATATCTAAGTTTTTGTTTTGTTTTATGTAATGTATGTATCTAAAGAGAGAAAGTTTGTGTGATACTATCGTGGTATGTATATTTTCCTTGCATTTGTTTATGCTTATTACATTATCTCTTTGTTCGGAGCTTATATTTGCATAGTTACTGCTGCATAGCGAATAGAGACGTTACCGCTAGAAAGTATACAAAACATTTACGAAACAAGTAAACTGGAATTCGTTAATTTTTTTGTATAAAAAAATCAGTAATAATTTTTAAACGAAGCTATAGTCATCAACATTATTATAACACCCGATACGAACGTTTTAAATTTTAAGTTAAGTAATATCAAAGTTCTAAATATGTAACAGATGTTTTGTAGGCCTTTTTGCCCTTCCGTGGCAATGTCAAGCGAAGATCGAATCCTTAACGCGTTACGTCATATGTAATTTTGTCGGGGGACGTGGCGGGCTGTAATATCCTCCTAATTCTTAGAAGGCAAGTTTCCTCCTCAAGTAAAAGCAACGTTGAGTCATTTGCAGCCTCATTTCTTTTTTAATAACTACATGATGCTATTAAATGACTTTTATTGCACGTTTTCAACTTTAATACGTACAAAATGTTTATATTCTAATATATCTTAGATGTATTATATTATGAGTAGATAAAGAAAGTTAAATTGTGTTAACAGATTTACAGTCATTGCTAAACAACGTAACAAAAAATAATAATACAGAAAATGTGTCAAACCGTTGACATTAAAAACCTTTTGAATCCCGTCAGAGAACCCGACGTTATTAATTTTACGTCTGTCGCCTAATCAGATTATATTTTGGCCTTTGAATACTCGCCCGGTATAAAAACAACTTAGTTTTTTTATTGATTACATTATGGATACTATTCACTTCCTGTTACAATGTAGTGAATTGGCATTTAATTTATTTTAAGGCCAAAATTGTTATCATCCTTTAATTTAATGTTTAGAAACGAAAACATTAGAACATCGACGATAACAGAAAATTTAGAACATTTCGTAATAAATAACATATATAATTTTTTCAATATCTAAGTATTATATTGTTCCCCTAATTTTTGTTCGGAAGCCCTATTATATAACTTGATACGGACGAAACAAGATCCCGTTTTCATGGTCAAATAGCCATCAGAGACCTTGAGTAGAATAGTGGTTTAGTGGATGCGTGGTATGTATTAGTATCCTCCATGCAGGCACCTGATCAAACATGTGGGGAGATAAGCGGGACACTTGATGTGAGACTTGACAGATAACGACGCCTTCCTGGCTCTAGTCTAGCACTTGAAAATTTTAATGATGTATAAGAGCAATTTTTAACTACATATTTACTAATAGAAAACGTTTTAAATATAATTAAAATTATTTTGACAACTCTTAAAAACAATACGTTAAAGAGTAATTCAAAGAAAACAAGCACAACAATCAAAGGCCTTGGTTTCAAAGAACTTAAAAAGGTCCAACAAAAATCAAAACATTGAAAACATCTTCCGTCTCATATGCAAATGGTGATACGTGAGCACGATACACACGAACACGACAATCAAGACAAGATTCACCATTGGAAATTCATGTAGATACTTTAAGTTACAACTTTAAAATAACATTTAATGTTCGAGACTATATTTTAGATGGATTATATTAAGCCACTTTATACATATTGCGTTCCAATGATCATTGAACGCCTACGTTTCCTACGTTGTTGCTTTTTATAGTTGCTATTGTAAGGTATTGTAAGACTACTTAGTATGCGGAGAGTCCCTGGATGGAACTCTGTGCATTGATACAATGTGGGCGGTTAAGTAGATATAAATTATAAACTACGACTAAGTTGAATAGATTGCTACTTCTGAGATACTTGCTTATTCATTTATTTTTGTAGTACATACAGGAGAGCGCTAAATATTCGTGTTGAAATAAAACACAAGAGTAAAAGTTTGAATGAATAAAATCAATTAACGATTTCATGGTCAGTCGAGGTGCAATGAAAAGTAACGAATGACGAAATAAGTAAATGATTCATTTTCCTTATTCCGGATGTATGTCTACTCTTTAATTTGAGACGGGCAGGAATTGATGTCCTATTATATCTGAATCGAGCCAAACGGCCATGGTTTTTCAATAGCCCTGAGCGATTGTGCAGGCCGGCACGTGTAACTTTTTGTGCAAAACTCCTTGACATTCTTTAGTACTATTTCGGAAAGGATTCTGGGTTGAATATCTTATTATGCAACGTATTATAAAAGCTTAAATCATTATGTTTTTAGTTGAAAAAAATTGATAGCGTTTTAATAATAGCGTGACTTTTGAAATTATGACGAATATTGCGTAAAGTCATGCATTCGAATTTTAAAAGTGGGCGTTATATTTTTGTGGTATTAATATATAGGCATTATTTATTAAAAGACTTGGCAGGCGTGATGCTAGATGCCTTCGATGAATTCAAGTTATGTTAGTAAGGAACGCTCTAGTGGAAATGTCTTTTTGCCGATGGCGGTAGCGAGGGGGCGCGACGGCAACTTTCTACGCGACCTCGAAATGCTGCATTCACTTTCCTCACGACTCTACACCGGTTACGCAAGAACTTCGACCGACATACTCGCCTCACTATAATGAAAGCGCGCCACTGTCATTCCGACGACATATCCCACGCTATTGCCAAGGCAATACAATACTCGTTAAGAGCTGACATGAACATAAAAAGTTGACAAATATTGACGGAGGCACTTTCTTCTATTAATATATTACGATGTATAAACCCATACACCGAAAACTTCCATCACAACTCGTTGAAATGTTATAAAATTGTTTGCAAATTTTACGAAGGACAGATAAAAACGCCAGGTGCCGTGCCTCTTGCTTTCAAGGTCAGCGTTTCCTAGAGGTGCATTTAGGTTTCTTTTTATTCGTTGCATGTCCCTTCGTTGGAGCCGGATCGCGTGCGGCCAAACCAGTTTGATGCTGTTCTCCACTCCACACGTAAGGCAGGATCACCATTACAATTCCAAGTTTTTGTCTCCATATTTCATGTATAAATAATTCAAGATAGTTATAGACTTACATGGTAATATTATAAATAGTTTGGTAAAAATGATACTTATAAATTCGTTATGTTTTAAGTATTTTTTTATACAAAATATACCATTATTCAGAACTAGTAGTTGTTGAACACATACGTTTTTATTTTCGATCTTATGAGAGGGATATATATTTATAAATTAACTACCCGATGAACTTCGTATCGGTACATATATTTATATAAAATGTTGTCAAAACTTTATGCAAAATTTTTACCTACATTAATGGCAATACACTTTTTTTATTATTGAAACTCGGTCACATTCTACAGCTATGAAACAAACAAATTTCTGAACACACCTATAGATATTGACAACCAAGTCACAATTTTTTATATCTAAAATGACATCAAATATTTCTCAGCTCGGAACAGTTTATATTGGAAATTTGAAATATTTTTTTAGTATTTTTCTTACTGATTTATTATTTATGATATTTCTCGCCGTTTAAACCTTTATTAAACTTTTACAAATATTTCAAGACCATAATTAGCCAAATCGGTCCAGCCCTTCTCGAATTTTAGCGAGACAAACGAGCAGTAACTTATTTTTATACATATAGATTCAATTTTAAAATTTGGAAGTATTAGCGCTAACTTTGGTGGACCAGAAGCCTAAGCGAGTACAACTGGTAAAGCAACACGAGCAAAACAATGGGGGCGGATTGCGAATTCGGCTTTTTCTTAGAAGCCTCCAACAACTGCAAAGCGCGCCAGCAGGAAGTGGGGAAGGACTTAGTTTATGTAACCTAATCACCTGCCGGCTCGAGGCCAGCTTCGACGGCTTGGAAAAAATCAAGGCCACGACAGGCCAAATGCGAGCTCAGGCCATACACAATTTTATATCTAACCCTCCCTCGAGCGGTCATATAGCAGGATGTTGCATAAGCTTTGTTGTTTTGTTATCCTCCGTGCAGACCGCGTCGCATTTTAGATTAGTTTTTTGTACAAGCTGAGTCGTTTCTTATCTGGACTGCCGTTGTATATTGAACGTTAACAACGAAAGAATAGATTGCATTTCCAATCCGTTTTTACCCAACGTGAAAAGTCATTTACGTTTTTAGAAGTTTGTTACAGAATATAAATGTATCTTACCTCGCCTTACTCTTTTTCTGAGATTATAAATTTCTTTTTAAGTGTAAATGTACATTTGCTAAAAGAGTTTACTAACTTTGCACATCCAATTTTAAAATTTTCACCTTTTTGCAACGTTACAGTACAAATACTGTATGAAACTATATGAAACTTTTAGACTAAATGGTGTGGATAGAAATTGAGACACCGCAAGACGGGGATTCAACGTCTTTTAATATAGTGAGTCCAGTGTATTTCTCTCAGATATTTTCTGCTGTTGGTTGATCTTAGTCATCAAGTAAATTGAAGTTTAGATTGGGTTTTGCTACTTAGAATTTTCTTTAAAGTTTACATGTTTCTAAATTAAAATAATATCTGTGTATCGTCAAGATTAAAATGTCTTGATTATAATGTATTTAATGTATCGAAATATTCTATTTCACGTATGAAACTAAACAATGGGGCCGCAGTCAAGTTTTGACGAAAAAAATATTCACCGGGGGATTTCCATCGGGCGGAATTTCGTGGGTGAGCCGAGAAGGGCACCATCCCCTTCTTTGTATCCGTTGCCGCGGCAACGTCAGCTATCTTCGCATCAGTGACTGCATTGTTCTCACGTGAAACATGGATTTACAATTGATGTGATTTTGAATCATTCGTCGCGCCGTTGGCGTTATTTGGGGTTCAAAGTGGATTTATAGTACTTTAAATTAGTCGCGGAAATAAAAATGGGAAGTAATTAATGTATGTAAATTATTGTTGTAATTACGTTTTACATTGCTATTGATTTTTTTATTAAATTATTATATCTTAAAATTATATTGAAAATAATAAAATTAAGGCAGCACAGCTTCCTACGCCAATTTTAGGTTTATATAATTATGAAACGAGATAAGTTTACATAAAAATGTGCAATGTTATAAAATAAAATACTAAACAATTAATTTTTGGCACTAAACACGTGTAAACTTGTGCAATATGAAATCTCTACGTGCAATATAAAAATATAAGGTTTTTATAACACTTACAAAATAACCCAAATATATGAAGAATAATGAGATAAAAATAACATTAAAGCTACTTTTTTTAAACCTAGGTCAGATGAAATGTCTTGATTATTATCAATTCTTAGAGTAGGTAATTTATTTTTTGTAATAAATTTTTGATATCAAGAAATTATTGATAACTTTATTAGGTAATTAAAATAAATTATTTCCAGATTTAGATATACATTTTGCAAAATCAATTTTATTATTCATTTTAATATAAAAAAACCTAATGAGATCGCTGGGGGCTATTTAAATTTATGAAACGATACTCGTACGATATTTTAATAGAGTTTTAGTCGCGTGCTCCGTGCAATAAATCTTACGATTCAACCTTTAGCGAGCGTACAAGTTTTATAGCCAGCAATGAGACGCTGGGAATAAGTTTCATACCGGAATCTACAAGTATAATGCGCCCGCGCCGCCCGACCATAATATTTTTCAAAAGATCGCCATGAATTATTTATTTCTCACGTACACACCATTACAATTATTTCTTTTCTACTTGAAGGTAACAACTCGTGAATAGTAAGTGTCTGCCTGCTTAAGCTGCTCTTGTATATGGCGGTCTTGGACTAAAACTCGTTTTTTAAACTCACAAGAATGAAGTTTGTCTGCGAATGCTGGCTATAAATAGCGTATAATAATATGGGAGCCTTTAATAGACTTATTTTTTTTACTTCTTACAGTATATACGCGAGTATTAAGTTATAAAATTCAACCAACCTTATCTCTCTTAGAAACTCTTAGAATTATGTTTTTGGTTTAAAATTAATATAATTTTTAGTATGCGCTGATTTCGTTTTCTTAATACAATTATAAGCTCACCGATTATGTACGTATTGTTCCAATCATCAAAAGAAATTACGTCACGCGCATTGCGTCGTGAAAGAGGTAAACATACGGGGTTAACGGCCCGCTTCAACTTGACACATTTTTGGTCGGCCCAATTGTAGGGATCAGCGACCTGCTTGCGCAACGGGAACTCCGTTCAAGTAGGGCTCTGGGGCAAGGATATTCCTAACAAACTTGGCGACCACAGGTTAAAAATATACATAAAAACTTCCTCGGACAAAATTTAACATAAAACGTCAAAACTTAAAGCAGAAATGTCATAGGACATTAAAATTAATAATTTCCGTTACATTTACATGAAAACTTCCTTATGAATAATATCTAAATCGCTATTATCGTGATCAAGTTTAACACACGCGAAACTTTGATTTTTTAAATTATCTTTTTATCTATTAAAATTGAGATTATAAAAAGTTTTTATTACTTTTTCGTCTTAATTAAGCAAAGGACTCGCCAAACTAGTTATTATAATTTACTAAAACGCACAAAATAAATAATAATTAATTAGTAATTTTTAGGACAAAGATAGCTTTTAAGAAAAGTATTTTTAAATATAATTGTGAATATTTTGTAATATTTAATAAGGGACTGAAATTATAAAATATTTACTTAAAAAAAATAATATCATAATTTTAGTTTATTGGGTCAAATGGTCCAATAGTTGTAACTATCGTTATATACAGAAGTAGAATGCTGAATAATCGTAACATGCAATATTATTATTACATGTATTATTAATGTTATAGTAACGCTCTAGTTTCTATACTATATTAATATAAAGAGGAAAATTTGTCTATAAGTTTGAATGTAGGGGATAGTCACTAAAAATACAAATCCAATTTGAAAAATTCTTTTTTCTTGGATAGCCCGTTTATTAAGAAAGGTTACACGCTGTATTAATTACATAACGCTACGACTCATAGGAGCGAAGTAGGAACTATAAACGCGAATGAAACCCTGAAGTCAGCTAGTATTTTATAGAAACGAGGATGTTTAAAGTACAATTTGCTTTTGTTCGCGGCTTCCTTCGCCTTAATGTGGATTTTGCTGCGCCGAACGACCTTCTAAAACTTATTTGCCTGTTTGGTCGATACGACACGCGAGCCATATAGTAAAATTAATTGTTCTACGTCGATAACCCTCTAACAAGAGCAAACAATAAGTTGACAATATTTTATCGCAATCTAATGTTACGTTATAGCAGCGCATAGAATACAAAAAAAAAAACAAATTGAAATTTTTATATATTAGATCTGGCCTCATTCTGAGTGAAATACTTGAAATACTCTCCCTTTTGTATATCGCTTGCGTCACGAAGGGATGCAATAAAAACCAATAAAAAATGCAGGTAGAGGGACCCGTGCATCGACCCCGGGGTTTTTGAGTGACGTCACCATAACATTGCGTACGCGCATAGAACGAGTGTAACGTTACAAGATAAAATGATGTTAACCGTAATCGAAAAATAATGGAACTTTGGCCTATTTAGGTCATTTAACGGATTTCTTTAAGTACAGTTCTCTGAAGCAAACATTTATACGAAGAGATACTGATTTAAAAACAAAGGGCCTATTAACGCCGTTTAAAACAATTTTATAGTATTTCATATAAGATACGGTATGAGAAGTAATTGGAGTCGGAATGCAATTGTGTATTTTGAAAATTAGACGCAACGAAAGGCGTGTGCACAAAAAATCCTGGGTATTCAACCGGTCGTTTTTTTTTCGCTTCTTGTGTGTGTATCTTTACAATTTGCACTGACGTCCCGGTGTCAATGACCTCTCGACAGCTGTTTGACTATTGTATCTGTGACAAGTGCAAGATGGGCTGCCACAGGAACCATTCCGGTACACACGATCCGGAACAAAAGAGGCGTGGATAATGATATCATTACATTTTTCTTATACAATTGCTATAATGATCCACGACGTTGATGTAACACGAGCAATGCCATTATTTGCTGTAATTCATTAACGTTACAAGTTATTCTTTTTCTTTAAATCCAATTATCAGTTTTGTCTTCACATTGTTATTCAAAGCTTTAAGGGATATTTTTAATAGCGTACGGACAAGGATGAATAAACATACGAGTCATTTGAATGGATTCCCTACTTATATAAGGTACTGCAAAGAATTTTAAGCAGTCCCGAGTCACGATTTTAATGTTTCTATTCTGAAGTTGGGGCGTAGGTCATGAGGAAGCATAAATTTAGAAGAGTCGATAGCGACTCGGCTCTACAAACCCACAACAGCTGTAGACGAACGCCACGCCACCAACACATGCCCGCACCCCTAGACCCGCACACAGACACACCCGTAGACGCGACGTAAACAGACGCAGGTTATGTATACCAGATGCCCCTATAGAAAGAGACGAACTTAAAGTTTGACTTAGTGATAGAAAAAGAAAGGACGATTAGGAGCTCCGTTCGGTTCGACAACGTGCAGAGAACTCTAATTAATGTAGCCGAGGATTCGAAAAAATAAAAGGATGTATGCGACATTATTACAGCTTGGAACTTAGACTGAAAAAAAAACTTGTTACGAATGCAGCTGTGAAAATATGAACAAACGAGCGTTCAAGTACGTTTTAAATGGGATCGCCTTAAATAGCAAATAAACGTTTCATAGAAGCGAGCTAACAGAAAAATAAACAGAAGCAGGCCGAGCGGCGAGGCCGTTGTTAATTAACATACAGATAGTTTAATAAAAGGCAGGAAACAGGCAGCGAGGGGAGTAGGCAATGAAGCGGTAAAAATAGAAGCGGGGGCGACACAGACGCGCAGGAATCGATCCTCCGAACAATGCGATGCATCGCCCGCGCTGCGCCGCGCCAATCAATAATGGATGGCGAAGCTGTTCCGTGCAGACGATTTGCTAACGATCAATATTTTTGTTTATAAATCCTTAGGTGTAACCGCTTTCTAAATTTCTGGCACAGACACAGTCGCCAGTCGTTTCTATAACCTGCGAAACGTGCTGGAATGTTTTTGCAAATATTTGGCGTCACGCACATATTCAGACACGATAAAGCGTACAACACTGCTTAATCATTATAGTCTTATAGTGTTTAAACAGTTGCCTCTGTTTGAAGACGTACAGGTGTCATTGCTTAAAATAATAAGAAATTGATAACAATACAGTGATAATGAAAAACGATAAACTTCGTAAAATTATTGAGATTTTTGCATTTAAAGTATGTTAAAATAAGAAAATAGTATAATTATGTTTAACTTCAAATATAACGGTTTCTGTATATGATACGTGGTTTATGGCCAACAACGATAAATGTACTTTAATTTGAAGCTATAAGTACTTAAGATTTTATTACTATAGGGGTGAAAGTCACATTCCTAATAATTTGATGGCCCTTATGCTATAAACTCAAATTAGCTTAATTAAAACCTGCAGGGAGATTGCATTAATTCAGAGATAATTAACAATTTTATAAATATTGAGTCTTATTGCTGCACTAATTAGGCAATGGAGCTAAATTTTACATCTACTAATAATTTATTTAGCGTTATATTATAAATTGTCTCAATAAAGTTAAGACAATTTATAATAACACTTCAATAACTCCTCAAAAGTTTCTATTGTCCTTTAGGATCTAGTAATAATAACGCGATGAAATCTGTGCTTGGGGTTATCACAGTTTTTATTTTTTATTAATCCTTGACACTATTGATGCGACAAAAACAATTTATAACGCACAATTTAGTCTCGCCAAACCTCCGTTCATTGTGAATTAATGTAAGTGTGAAAGTAATGCGGAAGTCAACGAGTATGCGGGACACAACCCAGCTGACTCGCGTCCCGGTTATTTTAGTTAGCCAATTCGCAAGCACGTCGGTGTTGAGACAGGTCAGGCTCAGTCACAGGCACTCCACTGTAAACCCTAAGTGATGGGGGAGCGAATATAGGTCATCAAGGGAACACGAGTCTGCGGTGCGGAAAGCAATTTTTGCTTTCAACCGCACATTGTCATGACGGTGTAAGTACTGTGTGCGAAATTTATCAGCGATGCGAAAAACATTGGGGCAGGTCGAGGTTAACGCCCTTCGCTCATATCGCTCACCTTATCTACTCATTAAAATATTACCTATATTAATTTCGTTCGTTCTTTGTTTTTAAAAAATGAAACGGGGAGTCGGTGCGAGCGTTTTCTTTTTCTAATCGAGTTCTCGGGTTACAAAAAAGGTGTTTCTTGTAATAAGCGCGTTCAACTCTGTGGGAACGCTGCAGGGGCTCACCGCAAACGCCATAACAACGCCGCTCGATTCAGCGAAGCAAAACCACGTCTAGACATTACCTGTATATTAACACTTCCATTATACGCAGATCTGCATTATCCTCTTACTTTCCTTTACATTCTAAGATTTAATAAACGCCGAGACTCTCTCGGAGGTCTCTTTAGGCCGGCGGACGAAAATTAATGCTCGGTCAATACGACTAATTTTTGTTTTTGGCCGTACTTTCCATGTAACTCTTCGGGTGGTCGGTAAAATGATGTTAATCGAATTCGTACCACACAAAATATATTGGAAGGCAAAAATACTTTATTGGTTTTTGCTTATCATTATAATTAGCAACGTAATCGGCGTCACTGGATATTTCTACAGAAAATAGTATTATAAAATTATATCACAAGTTCTTTGGCCGATAATATTTTCACCTTGCGAAGAAAGTATAGCACCTCTAGATATGAGTCAGTGAGGTAGTCACGAACCCTTTGTTATCGGCGGTGGCGGGCCGGCGAGCGGGCGAGCGGGCGGCGAGCGGGCGTGGGTAAACGGCCGGCACAAAGGCGGTCGGACGCGGCGCCCTTCAACCGACGGAGGCCTTGGCTGCATTTAGACGCGGTTCGACAAACTCTACGCCATTCGTTTTACTTTTCATCTTGTATCCAGACCTTTTATTGCATTACTTGCCATCGGAATGTCGCTATGTGAAACGCCCAATAAAATCGCACGATATCCTAAGGGAACGTTAACTATGCCGATTCATGGGTTTCTTCTAGTGCTGAGGTCGCCAACCCGAGGGACCTTGGCCGATTTTAAACTCAGGTTCGATGATCGTTCGGATCGCTGGAACGTTTTATAACTTTCACGCTCGACGATAAAGTTTATGTCCGAACTTGTTTCCTTATGATGTCGGTTATAAATACGTACCCGCCAGATGGTACATTCGTGCTATTAAAAGCTGTGAAAAATATATAAAGAAAGGCTTCCTAACAATTACGCCTCATTCTACTTTTTCTCACTATTAATTTTAGTTATATCAAAATATCGCTCACAAAAGACCATCAGCTAAACATTAATTAACGAAAGACATGACAGACAATTAACGCACTCAATTAGTCAAAAAAGTTCGACCACGAACAAAATAGCTGCAATGACAAATGTACGAATTCGCAGTACGAATGAAAACAAAACTACACGACGCTAACGAGTAAACAATTCCTTATTCCAATGAGCTGTGACAGGAACTGATGTCCTAGCAGACCTTGGCCGAATTTAGCCGGGGTCAACGACCGATCCCGGGTCGCTTTCTCTCGCACGCGCGATGCAACAATGCAGTTTAACTTCCATGACTTGTTTGCTTTAGGAGCATTTACGCTACGACACTGGTTTTAATTTGTTTTAGGACCCTGACGCGCTTTCTATTATTGTATTTATATTTTCTTTATTAAGGATAACAACCAGGCACGAGAGACAGAAAGTATTTTTCTCTATATCAATATTCAGTATATTGGACATGTAATATTAGACTATCTTGCTTTATCGATATGTTGCCAACCATAGATTTTTAATTATATTTTTTTACTTGATTTCATCCTCAGCTTAAATAGAATAAGCAAAACAAAGTTTTAGCTTTTAAGAGTCTTTTTAACACTAAAACTATGTAAACATCAAGGAAAATAATGTAAGAAATCGTCAACGTATCGAAAGAAAGCCTGAGACATGTGAATCTATTACAGTGGACGAACTCAACAGAAGTTATGGTTTTTATAAATAATGCCTTTAGATAATTAATTTACATTTTTAATGTGAGCCGAGATGCCCTAGTGGTTAGATTAACACGTCGATCTTTACCGATGATCGCGGGTTCAATCCCCGGCTAGCACCGCTGATTTTTCAAGTGCTAAATTTGTATTTAAACATTCGACAGGCACGTTGGCGCAGTGTTCACTGCAACTGACTGAAGCGCTAACGGTCGCGGGTTCGATCCCCGCTCACGGCAAACGTCTGTATTGGCCATACAGATGTTTGTCGTGGTCAGGGTGTCTGTGTTAGTGTTGTGTGTGTTTCCGGACCCCGTTGAGTGTGATGCGTTTATTTATTTATTTATCTCGAGCTCGGCGGTGAGTGAGGATCGTGAGGAAATCTGCATGTGTCGGGAGAAATTCTGACACATGTATATCCGCCAACCCGCAGTGGAGCAGCGTGGTGGATTAAGCTCTAAACCTTTTCCTTAATAGGGGAGGAGGCCTTAGCCCAGCAGTGGGACATATAGAGGTTACTTTACTACTTTACTTTACTTTACATAATTAATAAATAAATCGACAAAAACGTTCTTTGAATACAAGTATAGCTGTAATGCATATGTTTATTCGGTTTAATTACATAAATTTTAATAAATTATGTTTTAAATTTTGCGCACGACGGTACAAAAAACAAATGTATAAAATATATTTTTGGTTATTTAGTAATTAGAGAGGAAATCCGAATGTTTATGTGTCGAAACGAGGTTAAAGTTTTTTAAAAGCAATAAATTTCGCACGTTTGAGAAAAAAGGATCATTGACTGTCAATGAGAACGCGAATTATTGACGCACTGACGTAAATAGAATTTGTAAATAGTAGAATAGGTATGTACAATCGAACTGATATTAGAAATGCGAAAGTTGTAAATTTATACTTTCTTCATGCTGCAAGCACATACAACATATAGGCCAGGGAGCCCAAAAAAAAAATCGATTTGAAATGGAAAAAATTTAAATCTTTATCATATTTAGCAGTTTTTCTTCAAATGAATTGCAACACGAGATGTGTGATCAATCGACTCACAAAAAATAATAAATAAACCTCTCAATTCGTCGGAGACTGTTTTATTTAATTATGTATGTTTTCTGGTTCATGAATAACGGCTAGATCGACATGGTTAATTTTTTTTTCTTTGAAAGGGTATTCTCTCCACTTGTTCTCTAAGAATTTTCATCAAAGTCGGTTCATTAATTTGGTTTCGAAATAAAAATAACTGTAATAAGTATTCAAGAAAGCGAAATTAAGTATTTACTTTGATGTCTGTTCCAGTTTTTTAAATATATTGTAAAAAAATAATTTTAATTTTATAGCCATATTATATGGAAAAAGATGCTTTTATATCGAAATAGGTGGCAAATAAGCAGGTGGACCAACTGAATTTAAGTGTTCACCGTCACCCATAGTCAAATGCAGTACCAAAGTGAAGTGAGTGAAGTGGAAAATTAGGGAAGGGATGGAGGACAGGGGTTTTCTTCTTAATTTCTCTTTCTGCTTTATCTTTGGGTAATATTAGGTGCAGATACAGGAAGTGAGCAACGAACCCAATGATTCTTATGATATGATGTTAACAAATTCGAAGTAAAATAAAATAATTCTAAGAATAAACACACTTGAAAAGTAATTAATTAAATCTCAACAAAACTTATAAAAACCTTTTTAGTACAGACACGACTTCGCTATTACATTTGTAAATTTATATTTAAATAAAATATAAAATATCGTTTTTTTTTTGTTCTCAATTTAATACTAATGGAGTTTGTGAGTTTGTTTATAACATTTCAAGATTAAAACAACTTTTGAATTGAGATGAAACATTTGCGATATTAATAGCCTCGTTTGAAATATTGTTCTCCATTTAAAAGCGGTAATGTTTTTGGCACTCCTATGTTATTAATATATTACATATAATATTAAGAGATGTTTTTAACGAATGAAGTATATGCAAAATAAATTGAAACATAAGTTGTAAGTGTTATTAAGAAAAGTTAATGATTGCAGAGTTTAATTGTCCAATTTATCATCGTCTAGAATTTAGTTTAAGTTGATTTTTCACGTTTTGTTGCTTATTATTTCGTATTTTATATCGTCATAATACATACTTCTGTATTATAAACTATTATTTAATTTTTATATACCATTTAAATAATTTATAATCTGTATAATATTTGATATGGAATAAAATATAAAAAATCAAAATTACAATAAAAGTAGAGCTCAATGAAAGGCAGTAATTGATAAGTTCAATCAGTCTTAGTGGCTCCATAATAGATTATATTATATGTAAAATTTTTAAAAAGTTTCATAATTATTAATAATATAATATTATAAAGTAATATATCTAAAGTAATATATTACAGCAATTGGTTGGTAACAAATATTATTCCTACGTACCTACTTGTAGTCTCGAGATAACTCGTTCGAGTGTTTAACCACTTCAACCGAGCGAGTTACTCGTCTATGCAAATACACCTTCAGACCTAACATCGCGAAATTGACTTTGAATTTTTAGGCCGTATGTTTAACTTTGGTAAAGTTGATATTTTTTTTATAAAATATTTTTAAATAATTAACTCTGCATATAGATGTTAACGTAGGTAAGACGCTTTCCGTCCTCCAACCAATTCGAATTTTTTTTTTAGTTTGAAATGGGTATATGGGCGAGAAATATAAGTTTTACTCTCTTTACAACAGACACCAATTCAATTCAATTATTTGGCTTTTAGTTGTGCCAAGTAGACACATGTTATTTTACCAATGTCACGTGGAATGGAGAAAACACGATGGAAATTGGTCGGTGGGGTCGAGAATCTAACCTTGACTAAATTTTGAAAACACCATAGAATAGGTCTTAACAAGAGTTACCAAGGTAGCCTTACCAAAGCTGTGAGTGTCAAAAATAAGTGACACTACATGTAAAATTTTTCATGTGTCAAGCGATGATAAACACCTTATGTAAATTTTTATGAAAGTTAGAGTTCCCACGTGACATTGGCGAAATAACATGTGTCTAATTGGCACAACTAAAAGCCATTAACCAAAGAATTGAATTGAATGAAAGTTTGAGAGCAAAACTTATAAAAGTAATTTTCGCCTAAGAAGAAGAGTGTGCCCGTGAACATAGAATTTGTTATAATTAACGACTTAAAGATAAGTTTAAAAGCATTAAATTTTGCACAGGAGTTATACAGTCATCTACTATCCACTTTACATTAATTAGAACATATTACATATTTTGTAGGAGAAAAACAATCTTATTTATAGCATTACTTAGTTAATAGCCACTTAATATTAAACTTTTGTTTTAGACGGTTTGAGTGTCTATCGGAGCTCTTATAATAATATTTAAACGTCGAGTAACGCCGCGGGATAAACGCCAGTGATAACGGTAGATCTCAAAAATACTTCACTTAATGCGAACACTCGAAGGATGGGGTAGATATAGCAAACAAATTGTTTATTTAAGATATTAATATTTGTTCGGCTGAGTGGTTTGACCTTGAAAGCGGTCCTTCAGTGGAAACCAATTCAGTGGGAATCAAGGTCTTACTTGCAAATAAACATTTTAATACGTTTCTGAAGAGGAGGACAATACATTGTAAATATTTAAGGACAATTTAACTTTTTACTCACTGTGACGAAGCTCAAAAGAAAGGTTATATGTTTGACCTGTATGTATGTTCGTTCCTATGACCGCTCGTAACTACGTGGAAAATGTTACGTCATTAAATTTTTGATGGCGCGAATGTCATCGAGTTCATAACTGCGTCAGATTTCAGTTTTTTTTTATATTTATCGCTTGTTTTATAATATTTATAGCCAACTTCTGAAAAGGAGACGGTGTTCGATTCGGTTAAATGATTTTTGCTGTTGTTCATCAATGTATGTAAACTTACTACTTATAAGTTTTACCGATTGCTACAAGGGTGGATCCATTTAAATTTAATTAATCGTTTGTAATTGACGCAGTTGTTATAAAGATCAGATACATAATAAGCGATTGAGACGGTAACTTTTTAAGTAAAAAGCAATTGATTTTATGGATGGTGATAAGCAATAATGTGTCAACCCAGAAAAAGTCGAATTCTGATGATTGATGTATTCTTATAGTGCATCATGTATTTAACATTATTAAAAAAAATCAAGTCATCTAAAGTAATTAAATACGGAAAAAAGTTCTTTAATTAAATTGTTTTGAATATTGAAATCCGCGCCATATTTTGCAATATAAAACAATCTCATGTATTAAAAACTTATTAGTTAATAAAACTTTTCATTAGACCAATCTGTTTTTAATTCATTATACATTTTTTTCAAATTGAAACGAAAAGATGGATATATACGTCTTCAAACAATTTCTTAAAGAATTGGTTTGAACATCTTTAAACGCCATTTTCTCAAAATGAAGTCCATGTGGCTTGAAATATTATTGCTTATCAGCATTAATATAAGAACGTATACGTTCTAATTTGGTAACGCACTTACAGGATATTGATGCGTTATTTTTACCTTGCGGGGTATTTTATTTTTACCTTTTATTTCATTCAGGGCTTTCCGAGAATAGCACTAACTATTATTACATCAAGTACATAAACTTTTGTCTGAAAGGAAAAGAACCATGGCCGATAACTAAAACGATCTCTCTATAGTGTTAATAAGCGGAAAAATAAAAATGTTCCTTATATTTTTTAACAATACATAATATTTAAAAACATTTATGTTTGTGGTTAAATTATATAATATACGAAATGATAGAACTTTTTATTTATAGTTGATCCAAAAACCGCATTTTGGGTTAGACAGCTTGTCAACTTCTCTATTAACATAACATGCTCTCAATAAAATCTGCTATGTGATTTTCTTAAGTATAATAAGATTTTAGTGCAATAATCGTTTATTAGTGAAAACTTGAGAAAAATATCTAACGGTAATTTGCAATAAGAGAAACTCTATAGCGGATTGATTTATAATGAAGTATGCTGGATATCGCTGAATTTAGATAACCTAAATCTATTAAATATTTAATACCAGACCACATAAAAAAAACACTTTAACTCAAAGGTTGTACATTTTTAATGTAAGCATGTATAATACCGACTAAGATTAATTAGAGAATTTTAAATTTTCATATATCTTACTTAATAGTTTTTGTTAGTTCCAGTAAAATGTCAAGGACTCTGAACAGGTTTGTTACCTTCGAGTCATGGTGCTAATACCATTGTCATATATTATCTAAAACGGATTATTAATCAAGTCAAGGCATTGAACATCAATATAAACATCATATTCTTCATATATTGTGCAATGGAATCGAAAAAAAAACATATTTCAAAATTACCAATCACGTGAGTCCCTGTGAAGAACATAACGTTGCTCTTGCAAGAATAATGAAATAAATTGTTCTAGAATATTTTGTAAATTATATCTTTAAAATAAATCTTCAACAGAAATAAACATAAAACGCATCAAACGTGAGAATATTCTTTGTGACATAAGTGTTAAAATGACTTAATGTTTTACTTGAGAACTTATGGCTATGATGAATGGTCATAAACTTAAATTCAAAATGGCGTCGGAAACTGTTTTCATTGTCCGGTCTCAGAGCCTGGTAGTTATGTCTCGCAGTTTTACCTGTGTTTACTTTTGGATCATGATTGGTCGATATTGGATAACTTAAGACCAAATTAAACCCTTATATTACAGACTCCTACTTTTATTACTTAAATAATTATGTATATAATTATTTTTAAAAACGAAATAAAAGGAATTTGAAATTTTCAAGCAATATTGATACTTCGTTAAGCCTTAACTATTGAATCGATCGCTGTCATTTTGGTACATATGTTATTAGGATTACAGAAAATAATGTAGAGTATCTTTTATCAAAAAAAACAGCCTGTTGCCAGGGGTTAGAAAAATATTTTAGATAGACATAGAAAAGTGTACATTACATCGCAGGCAAATCAAGAATATATTGTATTATCTAAAACATTGTTTATACAAAGCAACGGTTGTTTACTTCACGATAATGTTTTTGTCTCGTTTCGTTCGATCTTGTACAAGGACCGTTTCCAGCTACGATTCCCCATTTTCCCCGTGACATTAAATTTTATGTTCAGTTTTATATACGCCTACATTGTTTAACTGATCTCGCGTCCATGTACGGTAGATCAAAGGGGCTTCCGCTTGTTCGTAATACCCATTCATAAGTAGGTACATATAATATCAATCAGAATACTAAACGCACATTGAATTGGTAATATTTTCTGTCATTTCCTCATACGGCAACATATTGCTATGCATATTAATGGTTTATAATTGCTTCTATACAATTTAACGCCTATTCTCCTTGGTTGAATTGAAAAAATAAATTAGAATGAAATGAAATCAATTATGCCTTGAACTTTTCTAAAGTGTGAAGCGGAAATAGAATTACTCGAAGTTATTTTAAGCTATTTTTATTTTTGAACCTTACAGCCATTCATTTATGTTATACTCGTAAATAAAGGAGTCTGTGCAATAAAAGTATTTATATATAATATTATTTTAAGAACTATATTTTTTTAATTAACTTTGAAGACCACAAACACAGAGAATTAAATATTCAACGTTTTAATTAATTACAAGAGTAGAACATAAACAACGAATATTTTTATTTCGCATTTTGAGTTATTTTTAAACAAGTTACCTAGTCATTGTAGTTTTAATAACATCTATTGCAGATAAAAAGATGATTTACACGTTGCCAACCGCGCAACGAAAAGTTGAACAACATGTTATTTAAACAATATAAAGTAAATTCTACAATTGCTAGCGACATGAGATAAATCGTTGAACTCCCATTCTTTTTATTGTTTCTTTATCGAGAACGCGATTCCGCTAATTACTCAATTTATTCTGGTACAAGGCAATTTTTTAACTAAGAACAGATGTTATGATGGAAATGACTTGCGAAGAACATGTTAAATTTTTCATCATATAAATATAAAAACGGACTGAGTGCGTGAAAGGTCACTCAAAAGGTGAACCTGAGAGCCGTGACATTTGACAGTTGCGCTAAATAAAAATATTCGAGTAGTCACCCAGCATGCAGCTGATGGGTTTTTAATGTTTTTTGTTGTT
Source organism: Hypolimnas misippus (assembly GCA_037950945.1). Taxonomy (NCBI): domain Eukaryota; kingdom Metazoa; phylum Arthropoda; class Insecta; order Lepidoptera; family Nymphalidae; genus Hypolimnas; species Hypolimnas misippus. Next base: position 9,896,656 of record JBBEEQ010000024.1, read on the forward strand.
TTGTTAAACAGGTAATTAATAATTAAAATACTTTTTATTTGGTATACCTAATACTTGTAAGTCCAAACGATTAAAAACATCAATCCAAATAAACCATGCCATAAAAACACAATTGCTTTAGTAATAAGACATTATTCATTCACTATAACTTTTACCACATTTATATCAGTTTAATATACGTTTCTAATTCGCTGTTCTAAGGCTGTGTAAATTGCCACAATTCCTTCAATTACAGATCGACAGATAGCGTCCACGTATATATAACGTAATTTATAAACGATGAGCGACACCGGCATTAATCACAATATACAGAATGCACTGCCGATGAGATCATTACCAGGATCAAAGGAAATTACAGGAAGGGACACGCGCTGCTCCGTAACATAATTATGCGTCAATTTATCATCAGAGAAAATCAGATTAATAATATTAATGAGAACAAAATCAATTCTTGTTAGCTTTATTTTATTTGATATCATTAAATTTTAATGAATTTTAAATTTATGTAAATTATTATAAAAAATTTTGTTTCTAATCTTTTAGGGTAAAAAAATCTAACACGCACTGACGGAAACAGCCTACAGTGATGGTTCTAATCAAATAGACATAATAAGACAGCGTTTTTCGTCGAAAAGTTATTCCCTGTGGTTGTTATATTAATCTAATTACTACCGTATAACCTAGGACTAATTTATAAACTAGGTTTTATCTCCTATAAATGTTTTACGCAAAAATATTAAGGAATGTCTTTTATTGGTTGTCTATAGACTTAATCTCTCTATGTTTATGTGAAAGCGACAATCTAGCGAAAGTAAAATACGCTGCGCTTAGTATTCTGCAGACAGCCTCTTCTAGGTAATTAGATGTACATATAAAAACCGTACAAAAAGACTAGTTTGAAGAAGTAAATCTATCGCAGAATCGTGATATAAACATTATTCATAATTATATGTTGTTCGGAAAATTCAATGTTTATATAGTATGTTTTATTACCAGCTAAAAATTATTTTATATGATGTGTCATGGTAATAAAACGTTAATGATCTATCAATAACATTCAATATATTTTTAATTTTTGTTTTATATGAAAAAATAATTATGATTTGTCCATATTCATAGTTAAGGTTTTTAAATTCAAGAAAACGATTTCTTTTATTAATAATACGTAACTTCTTAAATTATTATACCTTCTAATCATATTGTTTTATAATATAAATTCTAATAATAATAGTAATGCATTCATAAGCAATGTTTTAATATTGCTAGTTTGTCACATGGTCACAAGAAAAATACAAGTAGCGCCATCTATCAAAAGTGTGAATAAACAATGGTAAAAGTTAAAGAATCTTATTGTTACCTATTTATTAAGTAGTAATAAAAATAGTATATAAAGAAGTAGATCACATTTAGATATAATTATTACAATATTATACTATCATTATATCGTAATTTTTAACTTAATTTTTTACTTAAGGAAGGAGGTACATAAACATTTTGATACTATTTGGAAGTCGTATAGAAAATTAATGCATAGCATTAGATAGCATTTATTTATATTCACATAATTGTTACTTATTAGTCGGTTATGTATAAAATGTAAGCGAGGTGACGTAGCACGCAAGTTCAATCTACGGCACGATTCCAGTGTTGTGCCGGCATGAACTCAAATGCTCAGTCAAGAACGTTCGTTTACCGCACGCCATTCATAACGAGTACTAGTAACACCATCTAGCGGTCAATGTCGGCACGTCGTTACGCCACGATAAAGTTTTGGTATGACGTAATAGATGGCGCTAGTTATAGAAACAAAAATTATATAAAAACTACATATATTAATTATTTTCTGTTGTTACTTTTAATTTAATTAATTAATTATTATTATCGATCTTCTTATATAATAGACCTAATGTCTTATACATTGCTATTCAATCATAAAAATTGCTAATTCTATGTATTTACTCACAATGTTTATACAGAAAAACTAGACATTATTGTTTTTCTTAAAATGTACTTGGTACAAATAGTTTACCAACAAAATTCCTTGATCGATAGTAGGCTATTTTTTAATTCGTTTATTTGAATTGAGTTCGTTTTAAAATGACTTGAATTGTAATTAACCGAAGTTACTAAAACGATATTGAACTTGGTGAAAATATTTATAATTTTTTATATCTATAATTTTAATTTTCTTAATAGGAAACTAACTTATAAAAGAAAATAAGAGTTTTGCTTTTTACTTTTAATGACATCGATTTATCGCCATTAACACTATGTATCTACTAATACATTTCTCTTATAAAACAATATAACTTAAACAAAAAGACATAAATTATAATAAAATTTACCAATAAATTATGTTAAAAGTTTATTCCGCGTTTCTTCATTAATTAAGTACGTTATTTGATTGCTTGTCTAATTAATTATGCACACAACAAACTATGTAATTTCGTAGTTAATTGTACTTGGATGCAAGACAACAGAGTGTAACGACTCAGGGTTGTCGGCTGGTTTAAATTAGCACCATTTGAAAGTGATCTCATCAGGCCATTACTCATTGGCCGTCAAGTAAACTGGCCTAATGAAATTCGATGCGAACATCTACTGTGGGCCGCGAGAAAATAATTTGTCACATTATAATCTTTATTTCTAAAGCAATAAGAGCTGTGGTTTCTGCTCGCGGTGTGTGTCCAATGGATATTGCTATTTTAAACGAGAGTACTTTAAGTTACACCGAGTCAAGTAGTGACACGTCTGTGTTTTGTGTTATTAATGAATTTGAAAACTGGCTGTGATAGCTCGCGAATAACTTATGTTCAAATTCTGTCATTTACAATTAGCTAATATATATTTCAATTGTTTCATCAGAAGACGAATTCAAACCTTATTTTTTTGTACTTTTTGCTCGCGGCTTTGCTAGCGTTAATGTAGATATTGTTTTAAAATATAATATAAATACGCATATATGGTCATCTAAACGAATGTACTTTTCAATTGTACCATAATTTTTAAAATAGGTTTAGTGGTCCCGGAGTAAGCTTTACTTACAAAATTCGTTCTCTCCCTCTTAAACATATCGCTGCTTTTCAAGAATATAGATGCAACTAAAAATGATGAATTTTAGGGAATGGGGTTTTTAAATTTCTTTATTAATGTGATGTTGCATAGCTGCAAATTTTAAACGATCCTTTGATGTTATAACTTTATTGATTTAAAGAAAATTCATCACCACAACAATGTAAAGAACATGATAAAACATCAAAGATTTATGGTCTTTTGACATACTTAGTTCCATTTGTTAGAATTTTAAGTTACTACGATATTCTTGCAAACCAGCGATATTATATTGTCAATGTAAAATATTATTTTCATATATTTCTGAAGAGTTTTGTTATTTTGTTTTAGACAATGTACATTGAGACATTAACGAAATGTCATATAACAATGGAGGGTGCGTGCTATTGTTTTGCAACACCGCGCCCTCTAGCGGCTACGAAGCGGAAAATACTATAGCATTGTACTCACAATATTGTTGTAATGATGCTTTTATTGTTTATTTCAGATTTATTTTATATATACAGAAGCACCTTTAAGTTAAAAGAAAGGGAAATGATCCATTAATAATTAATGACAAGGAATATGACTAACAAAGTCTCGTACTTGGCAGTATATTGCGAATCGTTAAGGTTCTTTTTAAATGGTAATATCTAGGTACAGAGGTGAGTAGCCATTATCAGATGGTCCAGATCGAAAGTCCTGCCTTCTTACTATTAACAGAAATACATTTCGGTGTTCACTTATATCCTCACCAGGAGTACAAATCCTGTAGCTGCTTCCCTTAGGACAAAACTCTTTTTTTATTCATCATATAGCTTCTGTGCATTTCATACATACCGGAGTGAGTGATTATTGTCTATCACTCAGTAAATTATACAAGTGTTTTTATTTAAATGACTATTTAAAAAAACACAGAGACGGATGTCTGACGCTATTTAAACATATAAAAGAAAGTACAGATTTAATACGTTTTAGTTACATGATCCTCGTATTTGTCTAGATTTAAACAGGAGGGCGGAGTCGAGGCGAACCGCGACACTTTCTAATGTAATAAATATTTTACATTTCTCTTGCGGTTTCGTATCTTGTTTACTGGGCGTCCTAAATTATGTGATTGAGAAATTATAATCCTCTGAGAGAATCAGGGTTATCATGAATCTGATTTTTCGGAATTTCGTTTTATTAACGTACAATCGGAATTCAAAATTTAATTAATTTTCTCTTTATTATTACGTAACGAATCGAAATAATGTGAAATAACTTTATCAATCTTTAGTCATTTCCCTCTAGATAAAATTTTAGACAAACGAAAATTTGGCTTATAAGATTTTAACGTCTTTAATGAAGGGAAATTTAATATAAGTCGTTTTAACTTTAAAATATTCGTTTTGTGAACATTATTTGTAGTCATTTTCTTATAATTAGATATCAGATTTCGTTTCCAATGTTAATTTATGCAAAAAATAAACTTTATATAACTCTCGAAATTAACATAATGTGTTAAAGCAAATAAACGCATTGAAGATATCCGAATTTATTTGGGCACTAAATAAAATTCGTTTTACCTTTTTTCCAACAGTTGAAAAAGGAATTCGAGATTCAGCTTACCTGGAACAAGACACGTATTTTTAGATATTTTATTAGCAAATGTTATAAAAATAAATTATTTTAAAGGTTAAGAATTTGTTCAATGTGAAATTCGATTCTCTGGACCAGCAGCGCTTCGCGAATTCGGCGTTATAACTTCTTTATTCCTAGTCTATTTTTCTTTAATTTTTTAATTTAGCTGACAAATATGACGTACTTCTAACAACATAAGAGTTAGATATTATAAATTATCGATAGAATGCTTGAGCTGAAACATTTTTTGTAATGAAAAATAATGTTCGATAATTCGTGATTTTCGTACCGAGTATTTTTACTAAATAAGACAAGTGAAGAGAAATATACTATATATTAATTGAAGCGTGGCTTCAATAACGAATAAATTTCACGAAAAACGAGTTAACGTTAATACAATTTGTGTTAGATAACCCGTTTAACGAAACGGCACGGCGAAACTAAAATTGCTAGTTCGCCACTGAACCCCAAAAATCTTGGTGCATAATATTTACTGTCCCTTGGTTTTAGTTTTTTGGCTTTGCTTCGAGCACTCTCTGTCTAGTCTGGAATATGTTTCGCAGACATGTTAAAAAAGAAAAAAAAATGCATGAATTTTATAAAATAGGTATGAAGTTGACGTGACAATTTATTACCATCGTTAGTGAGAGTTTGTGTCATGTATTTTATACTGCACTATGACCTGGCGAACCTCGTATCGCCTTTGAATCAATAAATGTTGTTAACTTATTATTAGTCGTTCAATACAAAATGTATGTGAAAAATATTTTTTTAGATTAATTTTTAAGTCGTGAATTTACACATGCTTTAATAGGTATTCTGCTTTTCGCAACGGAGAAAAATCCAATACATCAAAGATCTGTTCATCTATTCTTGAGTTATGAATGGTGTAACTAAGTCATCGACTTTGTTTTTGTATAATATATAATATATATAGATTTTAACAGAATAGTTTTGTAATACGGAGTAATGAAAAAGAAACTGTATTTGATGATCATATTTTATCTTAGTTGATAAATTTTTATTTTAAGCAAATGTAAAAAAAGTCACAATAATTAGTTCTTAAAAATAAACCATTGCTGTATATGACCTATTATTTATATTTTATAGATAACGTTAAATATAAAAAAAAAACTGATTATTATAATTCTGAAAGCCTTATCAGAATGATGGCCAAATAATAATTACCTAAATAAAAATAGATTTTAACAAGCCTAACCAATGATATTTTATAACATAGATACGTAATACTATTTGACCTTAGAAATCTCTACCAATTTCCAACTTTGAAAAGCTCGTCAAATAAATTTTTGGTCCAAAGATACTCTCGCCTCAGTCACTAGCTGGTTGCTAGGCAACATCGTCCAAAGTGGTCGGCATTCTAGAAGACAAATAAATTACCCACGAACTTAAAACATACATATATAACAAAATTGACCCTAACACTATTTTTTAACATGCCATTTAACATTTGGGTATGTCTGTTCGTTGCTGTGAATTTATAAACCTTAAATCCTTAATGCACTGTTATTACATTTAAATAGCTTCAATTATTTTTAGTACCGACATAAAACTAAATTAAGCGGAGTTTGTTATTCTTTACTCTGAAGGTATACTTAGCAAATTTCCAAGCGTACTCAAGGCTGAAAATGCCCTTTAAATCGACACGACCTCGCTCACTGGTCGTTAACGCTCTTCGCTTTTACGGATAGTTAAATTTCTATTGTTAGAATGAATTTATTAACGAAACATTAGTCGTTTGCATTTTAAGCGAAAATTGCGATTAGTCCTCGGAGACCTTTTTCACTAACAGCGGCAAATAACGTTGAATAGTTACGTGTTTAGATGTGAATCCCTATTCAGTGATGTGAGAGATATGAGAGTAAATAAGACTCTTTCTTTTTATTTAAAGTCTTACTGTCATACTACAAAAGAAGCATTAAAACCATGTTCAACACGTGTCTAGATAAACAGTGTTTAAAAATTAAACATTGCTTAAAATATTATCTAAATTGCTTAACATTGAATAAACTCATAAAAAAACTTATTGATAAAATATTAAACGTTACATTTGACAGCTGAAATAGGTTTAAGACATCTATTAAACTCACTTAAACGTATGTTAATCTATATCTAAAGCATGTTTAACTCAAAACTCTGCTTAGACGTGGATTTGTAGTACGGATTTTTTTAAACACGCGTTTAACGTCTGTTTAAATCTTTTGTAGTAAGGCAGTTAAATTCTAATATTTGTTTCTCACAACTTATTCTATAATATTCTGCAACAAGACGTACCTAACAAACTAGATTTTTTTAATAAGCAGGTTTAATTCTCGAACCATGTAGGGTTTTTTTTTGTAAAATCTTTCAATGCAGTTTTTCTTAACTTTAAATTCGGTGACATTATTCCTTTAAAAAAATTCTCTAGCTCTTTTGTTTCAGCTATCTCCCTACTGACCCATCTGAATTAATCAACCTGTATACTTTTCGAATTTTATTTTAGTTTTTAAATTGAAATACAAAAGGAAAAGTTTTAAGCATGTGTATCCAATTGGGGGTGTAAGTCAGGGTGGATAGGGTATTACGTTTACCAGAAGTATGTAATAAGTAGGTATATGTGTGTATATAAAAATATAAAAGCACCATTTGTCTTATAAAGTTAAGAATCGATATGTCTGGACGTTAAATCTTTAAATAAAATATTATATCGTCGATGCTAATAAAATCAATACATGCAGCGTGTGAGCGTCGAGAGCTCTGTTTAGTTCATAGTACGTATAGCTAACGTTGTTAGCGCTGCGGTACAAAAGATTATCGTTATGCTTTGTGCCCCCCCCCCCCCCCCTCCGGTGACGCTGTCAAGGCCAGTAGGGCCAACAGCAATACTCATACAGAAAAAAGAAATGCTTTGTGCAATACGAAGCATCTAAATCTAAATACTATAAATGTATTATTTTTATTGACATTTTTATTTTTGATATTTTGTTTTTCGGAATTCGTAATTAGAAATAAGGAGTTTAATGTATAAAGGTATATTCATCTCCGATAATATAGATGAACTTTTAAACTACAGTAATAAGTATTATTACTGTAGTTTGGGTATTTTGTGTGTTCCAAAGTTGTTTATAATTTTTTTGATATTGCAAGTATTATTCTACTTGGACATTGGATTAATAAATCTATGTCTTAAAGAAAAGTGATATCTATATACATAAATATACTTTTTTCGGATTTGTCTCCGCTCCGAATAGCAGAATAACTAAATTAAACATTAGAAGTAGAAAATTCATTCTACATGGCACGGATAATAAGTTAACAATATTTATCGATTCTGAGGCGATACGAAGTTCGACGGGCTAGTTAACATAAATAAGAAATCTAAGACATTTCTGAACCTATTTGGAAACAATTACGCATATGTTTACATACTATTAAAGGTTTTTATCAACTTGTACATTGAATTGTTTAACAGAATATTTTTTTAATTTAACATTCATTATTTTTATGTATAAGCCATACTATTGGTATACACATCAGATTATGAAATTCATAGTAGGCATGCTTATTTTTTTTTAATTTTTACTGAATCTGTCACCCAAGATCACACGACAAGCGATTCAAAAAGTCTTATATTTCAGTTGGAATCAAGTTTATTTGTAACTGGACGTTACGTCAGTGCACTGAATGTTCTGGAGCTGCAGGCGGGCGGCTCGCCCTTGAATACGGATGAGGTGCTCATGCGTATGTATACAGTGCAATCGAAATGTGATAGAAAGGATCTTTATCGATAATGTCGATAAACGTCCCTGTTTTTTGACGATAAACGTACCTATTTTTTGGATATAAGTAATTATTAGTAAAAGTTTTTTTTGTATACCAGCTCCAACTTGTAACTTCTCCGCTACAGACACTTTCATGATTATTTTTTGTATTTATTTACTTTAGTTTATTAAACTGTTATTTGACTTACTATAACTAAGGCGTAATAATAAAACAATAAAGCAAATGATTATTCAAAATTGATAGTAATAGAAATTGTCATGTATGTTTTAGTAGATTATTATACTCTATATCTCTACTAATAACTAAAAACCGATCTAATAAAGGTTTTTTCTAATTATTAGAAAAGAAAAATGATTACAGAGTACTGGTCTTTTCTCACGAACATTGACAATTTCAGGATGCTATTCATTGCAATGACGGTCGTGGGACCACATTGCTATGGCCTCTGTGTTTATAATTAAACTAGCGGCTCACCCTTTACATAAGAATGAAACGAAAACATTGCGGTTAAGTTTTTTTTATGTCTGATGATTGATTTTTTTCCTTTGACTTTTTTAAAGTATACTTTTGACAAATCAATATGACAATAACGATTGCTTGTTATAAAAAGTTAATTAAAACTTGGTTTATTTCTTGCCATCATACTAAATAACGCTCATGTATATTATTGTTTGTTATAGTAATAATAAAAAAGTAGTTTTTAGGACGTTAAATTAATTAGTTGAGTAGGGTAGGAACTTGAATGATTAATTAAGTTAAATTTTAGATTAATTAGGATTTAATTGGGTGCTTAAATTTAATCGTAATTAAAATCAATGAAATACTTTTTAATAACATTGTTAAAAAAATGGAAGCCAGGAAGTCGTGTGATGAAAAAATACGCGATATTTAAAAACTAATATACGGTCGAAACCTTGGATTGTTAGTAGAATTTAAATAATCTTATTTTTTATATGTAAATAAGTTAGTAATCTGTCTTCTTGAAGTGACATATTATTTTTATTATAAACAGGAATATTTTATTTGTTTGTTCCGGATTCCGTAATCATTACGAATGTAAATAAAACAAAAAAATTAATATTCCGTTTTACTAAATAGCTATAGGCTATAAATTAGCTGTAATAATTAATGAAATTAATTAGTACTATTTAATACACATAAAATAAACTACATATTAATTTTAAGTCTATTCTGTATATAAAAATGTCCATTTGTATTATAAACATTAAATTACTAGTTTAAGAGTTACTAAAAATATTTACAAAACTGGTTTTAACTGACAAATGGCTGTTATATGATTTAATTACAAAATAGATCGATATTATACCATAAAATCCAAAATGGGTTTTAATTTAAATATTTTTAAATTTTATCGATATTTTAAATCTTAAGATGGCGACGCACTAGCCCTGTCGGACACGTTCACAAAATTAACTGGATTAAGTCATTTTTAAAGTATCTGGAAATGTTTTGTTAACGTCGTTGTTAGGAATAACAAATACACTATAAATACTCGCTAACAGTTTTTACGTAACATTCAGAAACAAGAAAAGCTTATAGAACGTTTTTCGAAAGTTTAAATTTTAAATGATAGTTATTTGAATAACGCATAGATTAACTCTTTTTTTTTAAAGCATTGATTATGTTACACGTAACATATTTAGTAAAATTACTAGATTGAAGAAAAGGTATGTTTACAGACTTTATATAATATGTATTATGTATATACAACGATATACATATGTATGTGTTGTGGATGAGTTTCTTAATTCCACTACTTCTAGTTGTCTTAACCGATAAAGACACCCATATTATTGCAATAATTCTTATATTATTGCTGACGAATTGACTACGTTAAATTAAAATATATATATAGGTGCTATTGGCTATGAAAATGGTACCCGCGTTTTAAATTTAAATTATTTATGTAATTGTGGATAGTTTATGTGTATATTTAGCTCTGATTTTAAATATAACGTTATTATTAAATTTTGTGTTGATATTTGAGAAAGAAAAATATTTGCACTCAACGTGTCTGGGTCCGATTTACATTATGTAAATTACATGCAGATGTTATACTGTCAAAACGTCTGACGGATCTGTTTTTGAGGTGCCTGTTTAAAACGAAACCTCTGTGCACACTCGCTGAGACACCCAGACAGGTCGAGAGGGATTATGTACGAAAAAATCTGTTTTGTTACCACTCGACTGTGGCTATATTGCTGAAAATTATTTAAAGTGTATATCCAATGCACTCGATTGTGGGCTTTTAGCCTTTTAGTTTTACCAGAATGCTGAAGGAGGATTATTGTACTAATGTATTTTAGTGTTATGTATTTAATATTTCTTATTTGATTTTGAAATTATATAAAAAATTTAAACAGCAAAACTCAAATTTGCTTTCGATTATCGTAAACAATCGTGACTCAAATCGTGAGATCTATGAATTGCGTTTTTGCAAAGTTAATTACTAAATTAATATTACAGGAATTCTTTAACAAGACGGCAATTTTGTTATTTTTAATTATTTTAATGACCGATGACTTAAATTTTTAATTGTAATTGTTGGTAGTAGAAAAAAATACATTTTCGATTTATTATTTATATTTCGTTACTAGATACAATTAATTAATAAAATGTAACACACTTAGACACAAAGAGGGCAAAGACCTTTTATTTTCACTATAAAAATATATTTTATCTGTATTACGGAAGGAAAACGCCCACGCCGTTTATTCTATTTAAGTATAAGAATTTTCTATTGATAATAAGATTTTCTATTAATTAAGCAATTAGATAAAGTCGGATTTAACTTATTGAAGTAAAATTATCTCTTTTAGATCTATTTTTCAATTGAAAATGATCTAAACTTTGCACAGATGGCACAACTCTACGTAATATATTTCACGTCCAACGTTGCTTTTAGATTTAAAATAAATTCGCTGTAATTTTAAACTATACAAATATTTATATTAATAACACAAATATAGGACAGCTCTAATGGATTCGAGAATTAAGAACAAACTGTTTGTACTTTATTTTAAATTCGCCGTCATCTACGTTAAATAAAATAATTTTATCGGTAAAATTATATTTTATTAATTGTTAACTAATAAAAATTGAAAAAAAAAAGGAGAAAAACAAAATAGAGATAGCGAGTGATTAAACTTTTTAATCGATAAAATTCAATTTTGAAATTTCTATCATTCCATCACTATTTTAATCTAGAAATTTGGATATAGAATATCCTAATTTTGTTTCACTGCTAATAAAAAACGAAACAATATATAACGTTCCCTTTTTAAATATCAATTGCTCGATAAGACTGGAAACGAGTCTGCCCGGGACGTTCGAGTAAGTAGGTCGGAGGCGCGTCCGTGTCCCGACCTGACCTACCCCACGACCCATTTGTTTCGTCCCGGACATGCGTAGGTAGGTATATAGACATGCTTGCTTTCAATTTATGCGAGTTTACCTCCCTGGAGGACATTTTTGTAGAGGTCTTATGATTGTTTTACGAATTTAAAACATAGAAAATACGAGTATGACATATGAGTTTGCTTATTAATTTAATTTACTATTAGTAGCATCTTTGGTGCATTCTTTGGTGATCTTTGGTATTTCATTATATTTTTATAAATGCGTGATTGATAATTTGGATATCTTTAAAAATATGCAGTCATATCTTATATAATATATATTTTATGTTAATCTAACTAACAAACTCTTGGCGAAGAAAAAAGTAAATTTAATCAAAAATATTAACAAAAACCAACACTAATTGCTGATACGCATACAATTTTATAATGAATGTTTACGCGTAACATAAATAACAATTTTGTATGAAATTTACTTAATAGGTAGATGGATATCTTTAATGAACGTTCATTATTTCGAATGAATCGTAATTTTAAAGGTGCATGTTACAGTATGTTTAAGTAACATCGAATTTTTATTGAATATTTTAACATATAGAATAATATTGTATAGGTATGCATTTTAGGAAAATAATGATTGTTTTAAATCTTGTGGGATCGGGTTATATCTTTAAATTGTCTCAGAGAAAAAGTATATTTTAATTCTAAATATGACTCACAAAACGATCTTTTCTGTTTGCTTTCTTAGTTTATTCTTCTTCACAAATTTATTTTAACAACGTATTACAAATGTTAATTTCTAATTAAACTCCTTTATAATATGTTCATATAATTGTTGAAGTTTATAGATAGATAATATAGAAGATTAAATTGAAATGAATTAATATTGAGTTATAGATATTACATAAAAATTATAATATAATTTGTAGTAATTTGTGTAGTAATTTTTGAGCCGTGGTTAGAACACGTCAATCTCAATCGATGATCGCGGGTTTAAACCCTGGCCTAAGCTAGCACCGCTGATTTTTCAAGTGCTAAATTAGTTTTTCAATTCATTCTGGAGAACGACGGTGAAGTAAGCCATCAAGAGGAAACCTGCGTGTACCGGGAGAAATTCTGACACATGTATATTCGCCAACCCGCAATGGAACAACGTGGTGGTAAGCTCTAAACCTTCTCCTTAATAGTAAAGGAGGCCTTTGCCCAACAGTGGGATATTTACAGGGTGTTACTTTACTTTTACTGCTTTACTATATCTACATATTACATTTAAATTGAATTAATATTGATATATAGATATTACATTAAAATTGTAATATAATTTTCAAATAATTTGTGTGGTCAAATTTTTATAAAGGTTAAAAGACTGAATGTAACATTTTCAGTGAGGGAGAGAAATATTTCTGCTCAACTAATTTTGCAAACATTTTTAAACTGGTACAATTAATTTAATTTATCATTTCTGAGTCTAAACCAATGATGAATAATCAATTAACGTAATATTTGTTATGAAATTTAGCATTAACTTTGTTAAAGTGATTAACATTTATTTAAATACTTACATTAAGTACTTTAGCTTGAAGAATTTTCCTGAATATTATGCTGTCAAATAAGAGTCAGTTTTAAGCTCTTTCGAAACTTCTGAAGAGATAATTTATTTTTGATCCCATCAAAACTTACGCTAAATTTAGTAATTTTAGGTAATTTTTCTTCCTAAATAATATGTTTATTCGTTTCTCTTTTCTCTTAATCGCATCACGCCAATGTTCGCTTAGATTTTTTAAATTATGCGAAGGATTTTAATGCGGTTTTTATAAATAAGCCTATTGAGTCAAGGGGAATTTTACAAGTATAATACATGTATATTATAATAGAGAAAAGCCGAAAGTTTCAAAGATTTGAAATGTGATATCATATAAAACTACATACAAGAATGCGAAGTTGGGGGAGGTCACTAGTATTTTTTAAAAGACAGTTTTATTTTATGTTTTAACGTTAATTTATGTTTAAATTTGTTATAAAGTTTCTTTAATTTATAAAATATTGTATAATTTTAAGCAGAACATTGTTCGAGGATAAAAATCTAACATAAATTCATGAACAACACGAAACAAAATATCTTTTATATCAATTGTCTGACTGAATATAAAACGAGGTTTCTTTTGATTGTGGATCCCTAACAGATTAATCATTCTTATCTTAGCTTGAGTTATGAGTTGGCACAACAATAGCCAAAAGTGAATAAGACGTAGGAACATACTGTTAACATATTCACAGGTAAAAAATATTTAAAAAATCATGATAATAAAGAGTGTAAAAACAATATTAATATTACTAAATTTAATTTTACTTTATAGAAAATGTAAAATATTTTTTTTTGTCTCAATGTCAATGTTGTTTTTAGTGTACATTTATCTTTTCGTGTAATTTTATAATCGTAAAGATTTTACAGACTATATTTCATATTTATATTTTATTATTATATCATCAAATGATGTCTACAACACATATGAAATATCTACACAGCAAATCCGAATACCTATTCACAATGAAGACATACAGGTGTTTAATCATATCGTACTTAATGATCTCAAAACAACGATCTCAAATGCCTTATACGTAAAACATTGCACTTAACAAACTATTGAAATGTCAACTGGTGCTTGTAATATTGTTCGCGCATCAATTCCGCGCACGATCCCCACAATGGTGTTTGTGTATGCGCGTGCGCTCCATTATTCGCGCTCTTCCCAACGCAAATAAGCTCCGTCAACTGCCACTTCCGTTGCCATTGCGTGAAAATAATTTAATCTTTTGTATAGCTTATTTATTTATTGCTTTCATGGTTTTTAACAATACCTCTTATTCTGTAAGTATTGTTTTTTATAATCTTCGATAGAGCAAGACACAATCGCTATCACAAATTGAAACAACATTATATTACTTGTAATTAAATGAAATTGTAACAGTTCCATTAACATATACGTTTATGATAAGATACAATAACACGATTTCTTATATATATTTTAAGTAAGATAAAACTATAATAAGTTTTGTGACTGTAACACAAAAAAAAGTTATAAAAATATTGATCGTAGTAAAAATTACTATTATTACTTTAAGCGATAATAATTAGCTTATTACTTGCTTTTATTTAATTTACACAAAACTTATATTGATAGGCGGGATTCACATTGTATTGTACGTTTTTTATCGCATTCAAAATTAAACGTCCAATCAGCCGGGTGTTCGCATGATGATTTTTTTTCGTGTATTAACAAGTAGCTGCAGTTTATATTATGTGTTATTGCAAACTGAATGTAACGTTAAAGTTTATGAGTTTTGCTTGACAAGTTCAGAGAATATTTGTTAAGCGTGAGCGGTATTTTCAGTGTGAAATTTTACATACAAAGTGCGGTACTAATTATTTGATAAGATTTCCTGTACAAAAACGTGCAGGACACAAATGCCGTAAATCCAGCCTTAATTGTGAGACATAAATGTGTGTTAATAGCCTCTATTAGGTGTAGGTGTGGGGGCCGGAAACTTACACAACTCAAACAAACACCCAGCTCGATACAACCGTGCTTTATACAAATATTGTGAGCAAAATCCTTTTGCGGTGACCGCTGCGGTAACTAAACGTCAACGAAAATTACAACCCGTTTTTTGCTTTAATTCAGACATCGGAAAAGTTATTTTATTCAATGTGTAAATTTTTAATTTATTACAAGCTGCGTTTAATTTACATTAACAAAAACAAATAATTCTATTAAAAATAAAAAAAGATAGAGAAATTAAAAATTTTTTAAACCCAAATCACTATCGCCGTCACAGTGAGCCAAGGTGCCCAAAACATTAGCTGCATTACCTCTTTATATGGCCAGACTGATATGCTGGCCAAGGCGCCAGCCCTTCGGTCACCTGTAGTTTCGACGAGGCGCGAAGACAGCTCTTTGGAAACTAAGTTAAAAATATTATTCAACTGTTTGTAATTAAAAAGAATATTCTCTTAATTTTCCGTTTAATTTTCCACAAACGCTTGTCTAATTAAGATTAACCTAAATAAAACCCGAATGAGTGACAGCCCTATTCGCTACTTACGATTCGCATTTTGTTCCCATTTCTTAAACTTTGTTCAACATTATCATGTAAATATAACTTTTCTTTTGTGTTATTCCTAGTATACTGATGTGATTGTATGCAATTACGTTATGTCTTGTATAATATACATTACACGTGAAAATGGAATTAGTCATATTTATTTTAAAGTAACGTAAAGTACGTACGTACGTACGTATGGCTATAATGAAAATAAAAGTTACTTATATAGGTTACGTCTTGATTCTTTACTGCTTCGTCCCTGTGAATCGTAACGTGATGATAATCTTCATTAATAAACGGGCTTTAAAACGTAAAATCAATTTTTCAAATCAGATCTGAAATTTCGAATATTACGCCGTACACAGTACATTTTAACTCTTTATAATATTAATATAGATTAGAATTCTTTGCTTGTTGTTTCGTCCGCGTTAATGTAGATTTTGTTTTTAAATATTACGCATATGTACAAAAAATACAGCTCATCTAGGATAATGAGTTCCTGTATCAGTTTAAAGGTTTAAATTGGTACAGGAACTTTAAAAATAGGTTTAATGGTTTCGGAGTTTACTTCGTACATATAGAATTCGCTCTCTCTTTTTAATATTATTATAAACTAGCTGACATTGGCGAGGTGGACATTGTGGTATATTATAATGTCGATAATGATAATTTTTTATATAAATTCACTAAGTGAGTTCTTGAGGTCACATTGTCATCAAATAGTCTTAAAATAGTCACTTCCATAAAGTTAAAAGAATCGCATCTTGTCCTCAGTAGTTGTCTTGATGCGCACACAAACACGAAGTAAGTTACAATATAAACAAAAAAAAATTGACGCAACCTATGTTAACCTTCGGTAAGCTAGTTTCGTTATAAAAATACGTATAACGAATAGGAATTCTTAATGCACGGCTAACAAACAGATCGTTCTTAAGATTATATCAATAAACCTTTTTATAGGGGCGTAATCAGCGCTAACGAGCGGCAGATTAGACCCCGCGCACATTAAGTATAGGAGGTATTACCACACGGCGGGTTCACACGGGTTCAACCGCACGATAACGTCGGCCTTGGCCTCTGCACTACAGACAATAGTGATTATGAAATATACAGGGAAAGCACACTAATCTATTCGATGTCGAGAATGTTTTGCAAGTTGTTTGTGATAGAGATCATAATTTCTGGTCGGTTGTATTTAATTTAAAGGTAGTTATTATTTTCTTTTGGGCGCCTTGAAAAGAGTATTTGTTTTCAAGAATAATATGGATATGTGTATAAGTTTTTTTTATTCTATTTAATCTATAAAATGTATATTTACTCATACATAGGTTACGGGAAATCAAGAAATAATACGTATATATTTTTGGTAAATAATTTTGTAAATATATATTACAAAATAACATTCAAATCACACTGCTCTTTCTTTATCTTTTATATATTCCGAAGACGTCGCTTCGATTCAACGTTAGTCTAATATATATCAATTTTCTTTAAAGACGGGTCAAAAGGTCGCCATGATTGACGTTCTGGCTTTATAACTGAACACAAACGTGTCGATACAATGTTTATTACTTGGTAGGTAGATATATTATTATACGCTGAGATATAATTTAGACGCAAAGCTAAAAACGTCTCTTTATTTCTCGCGATGAAATTTCCTTGCCAACTTGGCAAACGTTATAATATATTTTACTTAACTATTTAAAAATATTTATTTTGTACAATCTACAGAAAAATATGTCCGCAAAACGATTTTTCGAAAGAGATAAATGTCCAAAAATGAAATCATTAATCTGAGTATGTCAAGAAGAACGTCTTATTTATAATTTTGTGATAAGATTTAATCTTGATTCAGTGAGAAATGACGTACATTAGTGTCATTTTTTAAGTAATGTTCACAATAAGTCAAATAATAATATACTCAACGGCCCGTATTATGATTTCATAATCCCGTGTCGGGTTTCCGGAAACATATACAACACAAACACCCAGACTAAGACAAACATCCGTATGGCCAATACAGACGTTCCTTGTGAGCAGGAATCGAACTCACGACTGTTAGGGTTTGAGTCAGTTCCGGTGACCACTGCGCCAAAGTATGTCTAGCTTGCGTATTATCCGAATTTAGTTAAAAGCGTGTCTTGCCATCAACACGATAACGATATATATATATATATATATATATATATATATATATATATATATATATATATATATATGTTATATAAGTTGATTTATATATATATATATATATATATATATATATATATATATATATATATAAATCAACTTATATAACATTTCTTTTTACAACAGAAAGACAATAATAGTAATACAATGATGATTAAGCTGCCATGGTAAATAATAGACAGAAATTTTAGTATAGTAGGGGTCTTACCCATATACTAGCAATTACGCGTCCGTGGGACAAAGTTTAATCTATTGTATACCTAATTATACCTACTAATCCTTTATAGCAAGTCAAAAGATACCATAAAAAAATCGTACGAACATAGACTTCGATCGATCTCTTCATTTGGAGGTCTGTTGGTAAATAAGATTATTTTGATGTCAAATGAACATGAGTTTACTATTAAGCTATAAATTTTCACAGAAACGCCGGGATATTGACATATTAATTACAAATTGTAAAACTTATTTCAGTGCCGTTCGTTTCCCATTACGTCTTTATATATTACACAACTGTTAAATCGGTTAAGAGACACGGGGGAATTAAAACGCTTCTACAGGTATAAATAAATATTGTAGAAATATAACGACGCATTCGATATACCGACAGAACAGTTCCATCGTAAAATATCTCGACGGGGTATTTTATCGAGTGCACGTATTCTTGAAATTATTGCTGTTATTCCATATCGGTTTCTATTGAAGGCTTTCATGGATACTGATTGATATCTTATTCTTCTCGGTAATGTTTGTTGTAGTCAAAAATACATGAGAATTTATTGTGATATTGTTCAATTCATTTTTGTACACGAAAATATTTGTTGATGCAAACAACATCATAAATATAAAATAACGATTTCCCGTTCTTTTGACTTTCAATAAAAAAAATATATTATTTTTAGTGAATTTTAAAATAGCAGCATCTCAATGCATCCCACGCTGCACTCGCAGTGAAAATTAGAATTCTTCGAATGTCGTTTTAATCTCGAACAACTCAAAAGAAGTGAATTTATCAGTGAATTGTTAGCGTGCACGACTTTTCCAATATTCAAACAGACGAATTGACAAGATTACTGCGACAATTCTATTACAATCTTTACATATGTCTCCAGAGAATAAAAAGTAATGTCTGTATTTTATGATCGTAGTATTGAGTCTCTAAAATTTTAATATCGTGTTGGTTATCGCATAAAATCTTTTAATAGAATTTGCAACAAATTTTCCGAATTTTTTTTTTGGTTAATCAAATATTTCTTGCTATTTTTAACGTGTAAAATTACGTTTTCCTAGTGTTATAAATTAAAGGGATTCGAGACGACCACGTGTATGTCGTTCATCTTTTTAAAATCTCCGTTAGTCAGCCTTGAAGGTGATTCCTAGTATTATTGTTAAAGCCATCGTGTAGAATACAAACGAACTTTTAGCCGGCTCAAGTGTAGGTAATGAAGATTTAGATAAGATCTGCGGTGTTTCATTTCACAGAGAACGTCGGCTTCATCATGAAATAAATTTTAACGAGGAATTAATGAGGGACACTAAGAGTTAAGCTTGAAACATATTATTGGATGTCAGTAATAGTTGCGACGATGCGACTTAATTCTAAATTAGAGTTAATAGGGTCGAAATATACGTGACCTTAAGAATTGCATTGAAACAAGTTTTTGATATCAAATTAGATCTTCCCTTGGCGATATATTATTAGAAGAGTTAGTAAAGATGTGGACAATAAGTGAATGAGACATTCAAGGAGAAAAAGAGTTCAGTTGTTCAAAGTTAGTTAACTTATGTAGTTAATACCTACAAGCATGTACAAACTGTGAGTAGATGTGATTTTTTAAGTGTAGACGTCCGAAAATTTGTCTCCTACAAGAACGAAATGTCCGAATTTATTTTCATACACGACGTACCGGTTACTCAGTCACATCATCAGTCGAAAGTGTTTGTAGCATCCGATAATATGTTCCAAGCTTTAAAATGACCATCAGTTGCGCCCAAGCAAATATTCGGCGGACAAGTTGCTCTTAATTGGTTCTCAGAAACTGTTTTCTTTTTAGGCAATAAAGACGAAGCATATATTTTTGGTTTTATGGGGATGCTATATCGTAAAGTTTATGGGTAATTAAATATGACGCGACAAGATTAAACTATGAATACCAAAATTGTAGTCTTTGAAGGAAACTACAGGAATCATAATTTTATTAAAATTTTTTTTTAAAAAAAGTTTGAGTGTTGATTGTATACGATTGAACTGTATATCTAAAGTATGTTTTACTAATATTAAATTTAACTGTCTCATAGGTAGGTATACCTCACACACAAAGAGGGAGCAAATTTTGCATGTATAAAATAATCTCCGGAACCAATGAATTTATTCTCAAAATTACTTCCGACTGGTGCAATGTAATTTTTTCTACGACAGCACATTACAAATCTTTGAAATTCTTGGCTTTGCTCTACTATAATAGATTTATTGATGCAAACCGCGTTAAATCCATTGCGTAATTTAATAAATAAAGCGTACAGACGGCGGAAAGTGATTTTGTTTTAAAAAGAGTGAATTTGACTTATTGTTTTTTTTTTTTAAACGAAATCTACATAAACGCGAACGAAGCCGCTATCGAATTATATAAGCAGGGTTGTGTGCAAAATACAGATAATACAGTATCAGTTACAACGGGTTTAGTCTTCGCTTTTTATACATAATTCACAGTGCGGTTTTCTTGGATTTGTT
The DNA here is from genome assembly GCA_037950945.1 of Hypolimnas misippus. Lineage (NCBI taxonomy): Eukaryota > Metazoa > Arthropoda > Insecta > Lepidoptera > Nymphalidae > Hypolimnas > Hypolimnas misippus. The sequence continues at coordinate 9,917,515 of JBBEEQ010000024.1, forward strand.
AGCGCAGTATCGCGAACACTAGGATCCCTTACGCCTTCCCGCTAATTTATATTCTAAAGACACGTAATAGAAAATATATTTCACAAGAGATGTCAGTGTTTTAAAATTTTTTTTGCGCGATTCCTTTTACTCAGACGACACATTTTTGCCAGTTATTTCGATTTCATACCCGAATTACTGAATCGATTTCGACAAAAATTCTATGACACCAATCTGAAACTAGATTTTTTAGAGTTGTTCAAGAAATGACAGAGTTCTGAGATAACAAACAATATAAAACATATACAACGAATTAAAAACTTTTTGAAGTCAGTTGAAAATATTTTTAATTTAAGTAATAACTAATCGAAATAAAAGAATTGAAGTTAATTGTTTAATATAAAAATCAATCAAAACGGACATTTAGTTCTCAAGTAGGTGTACTTTTTCACCTAAAGCAAAAAACTAATGAGGGTTGCGATGAGGAAAACTAAAAATATTACCTTCTCAAGTATTAGTAGCGTTTCAAAGCCAAGTTAATTGTAATGCATGTATTTTCCAGTCGAATTATAAGAATTTTTTTTATCTCGGCACGTCACGCTACACTCAGGTCATTGCCCTCATTATCGGGTTTGGCACGATAACGATACGGAAAAATCCTTTTAACACTGATAAAAGAACCAACCAAATTAAAAAGATCCGTATTTGTTAACTTTATGTGAAACACGCGAGGTCTTAATATATTATAACTTCACCAGATTTGTTTTTGGTTAGGAATGCGATAATAAAAGATATGTCCTTGGCTGGTGTGGTGTCAAAGAGGTCGAAAGAGGTCGGGTAGATATATTTAAACAAGTTGCTTACCTAACTACGTGTTTTGTTTAAAATGAAATTGTTATTTATGACGTCAAATATACGATTAATTTACAAAGACGTTTTCGTAATACGTTGTAGTAGCAGAAAAAATAAAATAGCGAAAAACTTACGAGTGACGTACACATTTGCGAAACACGAACTTAACGTACTGACTATAGATTACAAATAACAATATTTCCATGTAAAATGGGATTGGAGCACTTGGAAACGATCATTTTGATGTGATTTTCAAAACAAAAGACATCACTGAAAAAACTGACTTCGATCAATTCAATCGAATCGCTTAGTGGCCGGTCCTTGTTAAAATGTGTATTTACGATTGCTTTAATTGCAACTCGTTACATATCGTCCGTTGAGAAATTCCTGTCTCCAGTTCGGAAGGTCCGCGGGATCTCGATCAAGTTTATATATCAACATTGACGGACCACCCTGAAAGTATAACTTATCAAGTCAAAAAATAATTAATCGAATTGGTCGATCAAATAAAACACTGCATGAAATTCAGCGAAGAATATAAACAAACTCCTTTTTTAAATTCGGTTTTTTTTAATAAAACTAAATTAAAATTGATACGAGTCTTCGTTATATTTAGTAGCGTATCGTGACTTCACGTAATAAATTTAAACTGAGTAATTTTATAAAAGCTTCACTTGGCTACGATTAATAAAATATAATGCTTGTACATTGTTTCTGTATAACAACTATTATTATTAAATCTGTATTCATTAATTTCAACTCGCTTTTAAATTATTATTATAGTAATGTTATATTTTATTGATTTATAATTTAACTTATTTCAATTCCATTTCTATTATTTTTGTCTACAGACTGTATAGATTCTATAAATAATCTTCTAGTATTGTTGCTTATTTTAATTAGTTCCAGATAGATGCCACTTTAAAGCTTAGTTTAGTCTTAGATAGATCGCAACTAGTGTTGCCAGGAACTTAAAAAAATTCAAACAAAGACTACAACATGCATCAGAACATGATGCAATGTGAGATATTTGAAATCAATTACTGTTTAATGTACATTATTATATATTATTTACAATATATCAGTTTTATTTTGTTATTTCGTAAATTATTATTTATCGTTTCACCACAGAATTTTTTTAGAGTGGCAACCCCAGTGGTAACCACCCGCTAACCTGGCCCTGAATAAGTATAAACTCATAGGAAACGATTCTTTGTTCACAGTATGTGGGCCACGTCCCTACTGTTAAGCAATAATGTAGGTGACATTTAGTTAACACTGACAAGTGGGTCATTGATACAATGTGTTACTTGTTAAATTAAGTATGTTCATTAATATAACTTTTTTACACAGCTACAAGATAAATAAAACAGTTTAATACGATATTATAGTTTAAATGATGACTATATATAAAAATAACCATAACTGTAGTAAAAACAGAGATATTTAAGACGTTTAAAATTTATACTGGAATTAAAACTCAAACACATGGGTCTGTAAGAAAAAAAATCCTCAAATTTCAGACAAAAAATGTTATAAGACATAGTCGAATATACACTCGTATTTATTTCGGAATAATCCGTTTAGATTGAATAACATTTTTTTGATATTTTTTAAAAGTTTTTCCACGCACGTTTCCATAAAACTCATATTTCAATAAAAATGAACGTTATTTTTCAAATGGATACAGGTAAGCCGATAGGAGCGATTTGATATTTGTTCATTTTTTAAAAAATCAATTTCGTTTTAAGCACATTTTTAGGGTTCCGTACCTTAAAAGGAAAAACGGAACCCTTATAGGATCACTTTGTTGTCCGTCTGTCTGTCTGTCTGTCTGTCTGTCTGTCTGTCTGTCTGTCTGTCTGTCTGTCTGTCTGTCTGTCTGTCGGGATGTCAACCCTTTTTTCTCAGAAATGCATAGACGTATCATGTTGAAATTAATATCATATACTCAAGTCTACGATGACATGCGGCCGTGAAAATATTAAAGTTCTAAGTCAACGCAATCAAAAGATAATGGAAAATATGTCGTATATTTTGACCATTTTAGCGTTTTCGCAAGGGAATCAAAACCTATAGGGTACTTCCCATTGACCTAGCACGATGAAATTTGGCAAGAAGTAAGATCTTATGGTACAAATAAAGGAAAAAATCTGAAAACTGTAAATTTTTGTATGTATGTTTGTCTGTTTGTAAGTTTGTCTTTCAACCTTTTTCTCAGAAACGCGTGAAGGTAACAAATTTTTATCAACGTCAAGTACTCAGAGTTGTAATTACTTAGAGCTGTGAAAAAATCAAACTTCTAAGTTAACGCAATCAAAAGATACGGTCATTTATATCACATATTTTAAGTATGATAGCGTTTTTAACGTTTTCGCAAGGGAATCAAAACCTATAGGGTACTTCCCATTGACCAAGCACTATGAAATTTGGCCAGGAGCAAGGTCCTTTAGTATACATAAAGGAAAAAATCCGAAAACTGTAAATTTCTGTTCGTGTGTCTGTCAGTCTGTACGTCTGTCTTTCAACCTTTTTCTCAGGAACGCGTAAATGTATCAAGTTGTAAATTGATCAAGCGGAAAATATATTAATCTTAGAATTAAAATTATATGTACTTGTAACAAATTAACATAGAAGTTGACCATGGTCAAAAAAACAATTTTACAAACACTGAGAAGAAATTTGTATCAATACGAAAACATTAAAAAGCAGCAAACCTTTATAAACAACGCAATGCAATCTATATATCGCAGCTAACAAAATGATAGCGCGATGCAGCGTACAGCTAATGCCATCTATTACAACATTATGACATTAACTGTGATATAATTCTGCTCGATTAATAAAAATTTTTATTTTAATTATTATTTAAACGCGCTAAAAATTATAAAATAAACTTTTCATTTAAAAGTTTTATCGTCGATTTATAACGTCATTACGTAATTAACATTCAATACAAGAGCTTCACGCGATTTGATTTAAGTACTCGTATTGACTTAGTACGAAAATTTTAAAATTAAATTCAAACAGATCGAGTTATTTAATTTACTTATTTATCTACACATATAAGTCTTCTGGTTATTAGTAATATAATTAGTTATTTATAAATAAACAATTAGTTTTGTTCGAATTAGGGACTAATTATTTTCGTCTTGGCAACACTAATATATATTTTGATATTTTGATTGATAATGTAAATCTAAATATTTTACGAACGTAGTGCAGGGGTAGTGGAGTGTAGTAGGATATAAATAAAAATAAAACGAGAATAAAATACAATATAATTATGTTGTTAATGTCAAAGTCAACAAGTTAGTTCATTGAAATTGTCAAGAGATGGCGCTAGGTATATCCTGAATCGCGCTATAACTTTTTTTTTCGAAAGTATAAGGTGTATTAGTACTTAAAATAAAATTTTGTGTTTCCATGGATTGCATCCATGATCGTGTTTTAAATTAAAGTGCTCCTAAGTAGTTTCAAAATAGTTTTTGGGACGTGATCCATATTTACATAATATTTGATTATATTTAAGCGACTTCTAAAAAGGAGTGTTTTCAATTCGACCTTGTATTTTTTTTTTACGTTTGTTCGACGATTACGCCGCCATTTGGGTACCGATTTTCAAATTTTTTTTTTTGTTTGAAAAGGTATACTTCCAAGGTGGTCCTATTGTCTACAGGTCAGGATCAGATGATGGGATCCTGGAGAAATTGAGGGAACTCCTCAAATATTATAGGCAAGCGTATACCGATTTAGGTATTTTTAATAGTAACTTATGTTGGAACTGATGATGAAGACCACAAATGGCGTAGATGGGTTAGTCTTATATAGATTTCTATAAGTTTGTACGGAACCCTCGGTGCGCGAGTCCTACTCGCACTTGACCAGTTATTTTATTTAACGCCAATTATATAAACACACATCTCGATACCATTTTTAGGAATGTGTCTATCTGATTAATAATTAAATAACATATTCGTGATTTATGAATAATTCATGTAATTTCATGAACCTCAATATACTTCTGCTGTAAGTTATATCCTGATGATTTCAGATAATGCTGGAGCATTCGGTCAAGTTTACGCAACTATATTATTTCGATATCATTTATAGTATAGTAAATTTCGAGTCGAATACATCAGTAGAAGTTGCTAAGATCCTTTTAATAAGTTGAAAAGATAACCTTGAAATGTCTGAATAGATCTTCATGAATTATAGCTAAAAGTGTCTTGATTATATTAGCTTTCAAACAAAAAGATCTCAATTAAATTGATTCATTCATTAGGGATGCCGTAGACAGGTACACGTCAAAATTATAACAGCCTTCTTTTTGAGTCGGGAGTTAAAAATATTATTAATGTAAATATCATAGAACACAGAACATGTTTTATTTTAACGCTAAACTTAGAGTTTATTTTCTTATTCCTAAATTAGAGATATGCAGCGCTGAATTTGCTATAGGGGCACTTGGGGCCAGTGGCCAGGGCGGCAAAATTTACCCCAAATTTTGTTTGAGAGAGTTTTTTTTAAATATTAAATTAAAATGTATTACATTCTACTCAACTTTTTTCTTTATTTTTAAAGAGTGAGTAAAACTTTTTTACTACTTAATTTACATAGGTAATGATTTAGACAAAGAGTTGTTTCACTTTGCCCCAAGGCACCACATGGGGTAAATCCGGCCTCGTACAGGTGTATTATTATTAGCTGTAGCTATAATTGACTATAGCTCGACACACACTGTCACACACACGCTCACACACTGTTACAGAAAATCAGCGTAGAGTAGATACTGTATCTTTATTTTTTAGGCCAGAATGACAATTATAACTATTACTCTCAGAGCTACATAAATATTTACAAAAGTTATTTGTCATTGCTTTACCTAGAAGAACTTACTGTCAGTACCTTTATTGTTGACAGCCATAGCTTTCGTAAGGTTATTTAATAGCTATTTAGGTGGTCTCACAAAAGCTGGGGTTCTGTCAAAAATAAGGCATTGAGGGTAAATTATATCAGTATTAAGGCAACAACTTATGTAAATATTTATGAATGTATGTATTGGGATAACTTATAAGCGTAATCTTCGCCTTACAGTGAGTGAATGAACCGGAAGCCTTAAACCATTTTCCTATCTTTCTATTATCGATTCCTTTTCCTAATTCTGTACTTTAATTAGGCGTTTTCTGATCCTGCAGATTTTCGTTAGATAGGTGACCTGCCTTCTCGTTCATTTTTTTTCATAAAGAAACTTACTTTCATATTTATAATTTGAGTAAGGATATATTACGGACATTCTTGTATGTTTTTTTTAATCGTCAGTTCGCGTGTCAACTTGCTGTAATGGATTTTAAGCGGAGTTCAACGTCCTTGCTTTTAATATAATATGTAGCAATGTTATCGGATTATTATTTAGTGACAATTTGAAAAAAAAAAAAATAATTTGAAAAAAAAAAGACTTTTTTAAAGGGAACCAACTTCAAAGGTTTCGATTCTTACATTTTTTTTAATTAAACGACATAATAGAAAGTACTGAAATACATATACTTTTATTATAATAGTTATCGGTGAAAAAAAATATATTTATATTTATATAATAATAAGTAACGAAAAAATGAGAAAAACGTGATAGTCTTGATAGCCAAGCGTCATGGAATCGATGAAATAATTTATTTATTTTAATTTATTTATTCAAACATATATTTAGCTGTCTCTTGCCGCTTTATTTGCGTTTAAATAAATATCAAAGAATTTTTCAATTCGAACCAGTAAATCCTGAGATTAGTGCGTACAAACAAACTCTTCAGCTTTATAATATAAGCACGAGTATTTGTCTTATCGCTTTAAGTTATGATACGAACAAATGCATATATAACATGAATATAATTGTACTATTTTTGAAGGTAAAACGTATGTAAATCGTTGCTATTTATTTTCTTCTAGTCGATGGCAAAGTTATACTGTGTGGTCTAAATGCTATGGCTACACATTTGAAGACTTCTTTTCGGCTGAACAGAGATCTGGTATTGTGCGAGGTACACAAAAATGCAATTTGGATGCTGTTAAGCAATAATGTGTCAACTCGCAATAACTCAAATTCGGAGATATTGTTGTTTTCTGATACTGTGCACCTATTTAACGTTTTTAAAAATACAAGTAATCTAAACTTAATAAGCACGGCACAAAGTTTTTAAATTAATTGTTTCGTATTTGAAGTGCGTTCCACATTTCGTAATTTATAAAATAATCTCATATTTCGAAAACTTATTATTAGATAAAACTTTTAATTATAGCAATCTGCTTATAATTAATTATACTTTTTATCAAAATAGAAAAGAAAGATGGATTTATTCTTCTTAAAACAGATTCATTGCGAATAGGTTTGATGGTTTTGATCTTTAGACGTCATTCTCTCAAAATGTGTGGCTTGACATAGTATTGCTTATGAGCGTTAATTTATGAAATCTTACCTATTTTCCCATTGGGGCTGTAGGGGCCGTAGCTGCCCGAGGAGAGCGGCGACGAGTAGCCGTTGGGCTGCGGCTGCGTCGCCGGGGACGGTGAACCTCCCCCCGCCATCCAGTCCCGGACTTGTCCGTTCAGGTGACCGTTATGACTGACCCCGGGCTCCGCTTTCACCTGACTCGGGATACCCCGGTATGCCACCTCGTGTTTCAGGTCCATGCCGCTGCTACCGCATGCTGTCGCGCCGCCCCCGCCGCCCGCGCTCCACACTTCTGTAACAAAAAAAATATTAAGTCACATTAAAGTAATGTTTTTACTATCTTTTTTTAATACCTCGGGAGGACAAAGTCATTTGCTTGTTTATACCGGATACTCGTAAACCTTTCTTAAATGAAGAAAATTGCTATTAAAAAATAAACAAAACAAGAGTTGTTTTCCTGTGATGTGCCAATAAACACAGCATTTTAACTTTTAACGCTTCTAAAAAAAGGAGAAGTTTTTATGTACTGATTATTAGAAAACGGCTTGACCGATTTGGTTTTATATAAAATTTATATAAAATTTTCATCAAAATCGGTTCAGTAATTTGGTAAACTCACTTAGGTATTTTGCTAGAAATTCAGTTGCCTTTTTTAAATTCTTGCAAACTTGTTTAATTTTTTGTTTATATTTTGCAAAGATAAAATTCCGATATCAATCACATATTTCCTTCCTTTCCTTATAATTAGTAATTCTAGTCATAAATCACTATATACGAAGCAATCAGTCGTATTACTGGTTTAATTTGGTTTAAAATAAATGTAATCCTAAAAGCCAACGAAACTAAAGGTTGATTAGTAGATAACACGACGAAGGACGTTGGGACCACGTACTTAAGTTAATTAAACTCTACCTTCGAGCAAATTTAGAACCAAGATGTCTGAACGGTTGATTTATGTATATAAAGTACTGATTTTTAATACTATCACGAGAATTACTTTAGTAAGTTTTACTCCCGTAACTGATATAAAACAACCCTATGACCTGGTAAGCTAGGTAAGGTAACGGAATATATGTGTCAAAAATAAGACACAGGCAGTAAATTCTTTCAGATGTTAACCAATGGTAAACAACTGATGTAAATCTTTCTAAGAGTCTGAGAGCAAAACTTATGATGTATACACTTGTACATAGAATTATCAATCATTGATCGTATTAAAAATTGAATTATTAGTATGAAAACAAAAGTTTCTCAGTCACTGTGTAATTATGTATGTTTGTTACTTCTTAACGCTGTATCGCCGAACAGGAATTTTGAGAAACGCTGGGATATGGGAAAGATTGCGGGAAGCATATCTATATTTAATATACCTAAAGAGTATGTTTCAGTTTATTTATAAGCGCGTAACAATCCCGAACTGAGATAACTTAGTGGTTAGAACACATCGATCTCAATCGGTGATCGCGGGTTTAAATCACGGCTAGCACCGCTAAATTTAAGTGCTAAATTTGTGTTTAAATTCATCTCGTGCTCAGCGGTGAAGGAAAACATTGTAAGGAAACCTGCATCGGGAGAAATTTTGACATATGTATCCGCCAACCCGCAGTGAAGCAACGTAGTGGATTAAGCTCTAAAACCTTTACCTTAATATGTGAGAAGGCCATTGCTCAGTTTACAGGCTGTTATTTTACTTAATGGCTCCCATTAGCACCATATAATCCTTTGTCGGGTGTCCAGAAATATACATAACAACAAAACCTAGACCGAGATAAACTACCAAGATTATACATCAATACTAAGGTTCGTTATGAACGAAAATTGAAACTATTATTAATATTATCTAATATTATTTAATATTGGATAGATTTAAAATTACTGCATGTCGCGTAGGTACTACCTAGTTATAGCTTTTCTAGCCTTGGTAGTTTTTGTTAACAGAAATAATTTAAAAGAACTCATTGTCACGAAGTAGGTTAACACGTCTGCAGCTGATCGTGATAACAAATCAGCTTTAAATCTCCATCGCTTAAACCAAGGTTAACAGATTTTACGATATGCACTTAATATAAATTATTCAAATTTATTATTATATTATATAGGATCGCGGACGGGTTAAAATACGTTATGATTTTAGTCTAAACGAGGTCTTTCCCGCAACTTCGTCTGTGTAAAACGTTGATCCCCTATTTCACCCATTTATATTTTTATTTTTGCGGGCCAACGTCTATATTCTTCTGAAATGTTCAATCTGTTTCTACATATATCAAAATTAATTAAAATTGGTTTATTCGTTTGGACGTGGAAACGTAACAAACAGACAGTAAGTACTAAAAAGACTTATATAATATATTAATATTATTAAATTGTATAGTGTGGATTGTAATATGGAATGAATTTTATTTGAAACTGCAAGAGATATGAATCAAAAGATCTTTTCGTTTTATTACTTCGTCCTTTTACGTAAATAGCTGATTTATATGTTGTTATTATACGAAATAGAGGACGACATGTACTGAAACACATGTACGGAATTTTAAATATATAAACAAATATTTTACACTTTTCTATATTTTTTTTTAAACTTAAGTTAAAGTTAAATAAACATGATTCCAGATTATCTTCATTTAATTTAATGTAACACACAAACTCTCTGCCAGACAAGGTTTTATTTACATATAGCATTAAAATTGAAGGTTCCAAACCGTATATGGTTTTATATTATGTAAATTTATCAAAAAATATTTATTATAATTTTATAATCTGTATCAGAATATATTTGAACTAAATATATTTTATGGCATCTAAAATAATGCAAACGACTTACATATGCATGCTGTAAGTGTGCATGTTTACATTGTTTTATGAGCAACAATAACTCTGTTCCTTTAAATATTTTACGACAAAACGTAAAATATAAATTGAGCAATATAATACACGAATTTGAGTGAAACGTGCAAAGAGAATAAGTTACCATTTTTAAACAGGACAAATTTCAAATTTGCTTTCAGTTAGCGCTAACAGTTATTTTTCTACAAAATATAAATTGACATTCACAAAGTCAGAGTAAATAGGTATAGGATCCATTGTCGATAGCTTTACCTTACAACAAGTAGTAAAATTACCAAATTCCAGGCTTTACATTAAAGGATTAATTCATACCATAAATCCAGATGGTATATAATATACACTAAAATATCATCAATCAAGAACAAGCCAATATGAGCGCTGCGCGTACGCATCATGAGCGCTTGTCGTTGCACAATAAACGCGGGCGCAGAGAAAGCGTGTGACGTCACGACCTCGACACGCTCACCTACTTGCCGCCTCGCCTGCAACAACCCACTTCGATACCGGCCCAATGTCGAGCTTTCTATTGACTCTCAAACGACCATCATGGCTGTCTAATCGGTTAAACAGTCACAAGTTACTTCCAAGTTAGATAATCGACAGTTTTCGATTTGTGACTATATCACAATAAAGTGATGCATGAGTTGAGACAGAGAAAATTGCACTAAACATATATAACGTGTATAAAATAGTTATTTTATAAGTAAAACCAGTACTAGAGTATTTATTTTTGAATCCATCAAAAATTAAATTCGTAAATATTTCGAATGATTTACAACATTTTAGTTTCTTACAAGTCGATTTGAAACATTAAAAGGTAACACTTTTATCCCTAAGACGAGCTATCATATCGGCTTATAGCACCACCGAATTAGTTACTATGATAATAAAATAAAATGAATAAACGTTTTACACTCAATGGCCGCCATTAGGATTTCATGACCGATCAGGGAAGGTATAATTGATACTACTGTAAGTTTCTTAAATCATTCAATATAATGAAATCATAAAATAATTGCAGATTTCTATCATACGACGATCAACAGCTAGTACAAACACGGCTTAACGGTGAAATTCTCAGGGTATCCCACACATCGTTACATCGACGTTCTCGCTTCATCGCATCAAACCTTCAGACCAAACAGAGGATGTGCTTTTACGACGAGCGATAAACTTTTATAGCTCATTACGATAACGTTAGAATAAAATACGGAGAGCAATCGAAGGAATATATGTAAGGACCAGCTCGTTTCGCCAGCTACGCTAAGACCGAGTTTTTCTCTGAAATATTCCCAGCGGAACGCTAGATGTAGTAATGCAATCCGATTTTATATGCACGTAGGAAATATTTTCTTGCAATATTTTCGAAGAACTTGTTCTTGGAAAACGGGAATGTATAAGTTTCTATGTGACTTCGCTGGTCAACCGTCCATTCTTAACGAAATTATAGTAAAAATAAAGTCCGAGAAATGCTTGTGAATTGAAACACCGAACAATACGATGTAGTAACGCAGTCAGCATGGCGCGACATGGCACTCGAAACAACACAATCTATATGCAAAACTGGTGACGACGCATTGTGTTTCTTTGACATTAGGAATTGTCGTCGACGCGGAAATAGAATTTACGAGTGGCACGACCCTAGTGCGTCCAGTGATATATTCGGCGAGGTCACCGACGAGCCAGCGACATTTTATTGCGTCACTGATGGACTAACGACCTTGTTATCAAGAATAGGTATAGTAAGGCATAGCTCTATGAGGTGAGTTCGATAACCGAACGAGGTGGGAATAAGCCGATTGCGTTGTTTGCCTTAATTAGAGAGTTCGGCACAGCGGACGTATGAACTTAATGAATTATTGAAACGATCGTATGTGTTCCGGCCTCCAGTGACTCCAAACAAACTGTTATCATTCCCACGGGATGTAACTGTAGTGATAATTAACAATTTTACATATATTTACAAGAAGTTACTGTAATTTGATTCTTACATAACGATTACATATTTAACACAGTTTTGTACAAGTAAATTTTTAAAAGCGGTAAATAATTTATACGGGACTTTTTTTAATAAGTTTTGAACTATAATATTCAATAAAAAAGAATTTTAATTCAATATGAGTACTGACGTCTTTTATATCTAAACCCGACGAGCGCTTTCATTAAATAAATTAAAAAAGTTAAATGACAATCCCCGCAAGTCTCCTAGCATTACATTACGTATGCAAGCGCCCTAGAGAAATTCAAGGACTAGATGTCTTAACTCCGAGTAATATTTTCTTTTTATTGTATCCTTCAAACTAAGTGCTTCAGAATATTTCGTTGTATATTCATGTATATAAATGTAATATATAAAGGACAGGATATAACAAAGGAATAATATCCGTTACCTCTGGACGACGATTCGATAGCTAGCTGTAAACTTTTTATATTCCCAAAGGAGTGCTTTAATAATACGATTTCTCGACTCGCTCAGAATGTTAAATCCTTGGATATTCTCACCAGATGAGCGTCCATGTGTTTACTACGTCTTACGTTGCAGGGGGACGATCGAAAGATGAAAAGATTGGAGGATTCTTTGAAGGAATCACGTCGCTATTTTATCGGTGCATTCGTAGTATGTGCTTCTTAAATCGTTTTGGGTCTTTCATATCCAAAAAGTCATGATATTTTTGTTATAATATTCACTTTCGATGTAAAAGCAGCAGGGCGTAACTAAAATGCTTATGGTTAATAAATAAAAACTATAATTCATCCAACCAAAATAAATCAAAGTGACCCCAATGTCTAAAATTTAAGTTTACACAATGCGTTTAATTTCATTGTGAAAGATGAAATATACATTGTCAAATTGAACGATTGTCAGAGTACGTACTAAAATGGCAACAGTTAAGCATAAGAAAGCAAACAGTGCACGTTTGACACGACTTCATTATACGTATTACAAAATACATATGAGTTACGCGATTAAATGTAAGCTGATTATTTATTTCGCTGATACAAGCGTTGTGACACATTCATGATTTAAAATTAACAACGGATGATTTAGTGATATCAATCCATATATATCTTGTTGCAAAACCAAAGTAACATCTGCAAGTCATATAAAAACTAACAACATTAGTTTCGGTGACAAAATTATCATATTAAGTTTTTTTTTTTTATTGGGATGATAAATAAGGATTCAGATTAATTAAATATAATGTTCTGTAGTAACAAAACTTTAAGTGTTACAATAAGATGACAGCATTATAACACAAGTAATTTTAACTCTCAAGTACCTCATCTTCAATGTCAGAAGTTCTCACATAAAAGCAAGCTGCAATTGTGTGGATCAAGTTGAACTGTTTGCATAATAGTTTTATATTTCTTTTATGTTTCAGCATTTATATGCTCGCACGAGTGTGCATGATATTGAAGACCATTCAAATGTTCTTTAGTATTTTCCTATTCAACTGCATTTTCTTGAGAACAAATTGCTGAATGTTTTACCGATGAAATACGTCGTATAATGTACCTTGCAAATGTTTTGAAATTGAGAGAACTATTATTATTGTTGGAGAACGTCGGTTGGTCGGATACTTTGTGTGTTTTACTTGTTACGACCGTTAAAACGTAAATCACAAATGCATTATAAAATCTTTTATTATATGAAAAGAATAAAGTTAGATGCAAAATAATGTCGGCATTAAATTGTATTTTGGTAACAAAAATAAAGTCATTCGTTAAAAATTTGGTAGCCGATGGGTGGTCATAATCACGCGAGCGTATAAAGATCCTCGTAAAAATAATGAGCGATTGCATTACTCATGCGCACTGAATCTGCAGTTGCTGTTAATTGCTTGGACTTATCTTGATGGTGTCCTTTGTATCTTTTTATGGTGGTCGTAAATAACCACCCACTCCACCGGAGGTGCTGGATTTATTACGTAGAAATTTAATTAGCAATCTAATACACTACATGGAAACCCACGCGTAGATATTACCGAAGAGACTAAGTTATTGGAATGTATTATCATTCGAGAGTTGAATCATGATGTTGGGATCAAAAAGGCAGGGTGATAAATGGTCTTGATTGCCACAATAGATACAGTACTTAATGAAAGCAATACACTAGCACTTGTCGATAGGATAATAAATAGAATGTACACGAGAAAGATATGCACGGTAATGATGTAAATGTTTCAAAATCGTAATTTATTTGTGATGAGACTTTCTATTTATATTCTGCATCGTTTGAATGTATTGATTTCCGTATTGTGTGAGATTACTTAACATATACAAATAATTCTGTATTATTTGTTTCGCTTGCTGATTCAGATTATTGTAAGTGAGAAGTTTGTATTCAGAGCAAGATGGAGCGCAGTTCTGGGCGCCGTGCTGTGACGCCATTCAAGTTGAATTTTGCATCCAAATGTGCAATCACCAACACCAGCGCCAGAGCTTGCTTACCCTTATCTAAACGAAACTACAGTTTCGTTATAAGTAAAACAGAATCCAGACACAAACTAATTTTCCGCATCGTAACACATTTTATATTAATAATACTTTGTTTAGAGACAAGTAGTGCTCAGTATATATTATATACAGTTGTATTATATAAGATTTATCAAACGATTAAATTCAAATTCCACCCGTAAATTCTTTTATGTCGGTTTTTTGATATAAATATATTTTATATTTTGGAGGAAACAGAAAAGGCTTGCTAAGTATTGTTGAGGACTAACAATCCTTAAGGAAAATGTAGGAAACATTTCTCGCGAAAAAAACATAATGAAAGTAGAGTTTTTTCTTATACGTTTTCTGAAATTTTAGTTCGCTGTATTTATGTATCTTTATTTAATATTATAAAGCTGAAAAGTTTGTTTGTTTGAACGCGCTAGTCTCAGGAACTACTGGTTCGAATTGAAAAATTATTTTTGTGTTAGATAGTATATTTATTGAGAAAGGTTACAGTCTATATTACATCACGCTACGACTCATAGGAGCGAAGTCGTAATCCATATACGCGAGTGAGTTAGTAATATAACTAATGATGTTCATGTGCACGTATTCAAAGTTTTAATAGATGTCCAGTTACAATTTTGTTTTATTAACATACTCATGCTATTATTCTAGAGACATTAACATAAACCGGAATCAAAATAAATTTATATTTATATCTCTCCAAATATATGTTTGCCTTGATGACAGTTTCTCGTGTTTCAAGGTATTATAAGTAGAATTAAGGCCTATCAAGCTAATTCCTCATTACAGGAGAAGGTCAAAACAGAAGCTTTTTTGTCTCGTGTAATCATTTGTTCATTTGATTTCAACCATTCCCTTAAGTAATGTAATGAAAACAGTAATGATTTGACCTTTAGTAATAGATGTGAACATTTCCGTTACGATAATAAAATGTACTCGAAAAGTGAATTTAGAGAACTTCTGAGATTTTATTATTTCAGTAAAGTACAATGTAAGTGAGGAAGTAATAACAGTATTTGATATTTTATTGGGTATCTACGCAAATAATGTCGTAAAGCAATGAATATTGAAGGAACAAAGGAATCCTGATATCATTTCTGAAATTTTAAAGCGTTTTTATTACTAAAATGCTTCCAAAAGCTATTTTCTTTAAAATATGTAGTAATAGATAATATAACAATATTATACATAAAGTTATCGCAAGGTAGATTGTTGGTGATGTATGTGTTTACTTTAGGTACTTAACGATGTCGTTTGTTTGGTATAATTGATGTTTCTCTTTATGAAGCAATAGTTTAGTTACTCTATATTAATGTAAGAGAAAATACATTTATATTTGAATTTATTTGATTAGTACACATAACACGTATTATGAATTTTCTTGTCAGCTACAAGCTTTTAAATATAGGAATTTAATGTAATTTAAAGAACACAATCCATTTCATAAAACTAACAATGCTCAAGAATACGCAATTATACTACAAAAGTATACATAATATTAATACTCACCAACTATTAAAAATTTCTGGCCATCGAAAACCATAACCGCCTAAGTCCTGAACTTCGCCTAACTTCATATCGCAATTCACAACATAAAAAACATTAACAAACGTCAAAAAATTTGACACAGACACTAGAAAAACAGCCACTCAAAACTTGCATGAAGCTTGGAAAAAAACCGCGATATGTAAGCGAGATGCACTTTCATCACACGCATCGCATCGGCGAATTCGCGTTCGGCTACACTATTTAGTTCACTGGCTGACTCAGCCGCGTTGTTTGTTTGCGAACGGGGCCTCCAGGCGTAAGGAGGCTCGCAGTGCGCGGCCGCCGGGCTGCGTGTTATGTCTGAGTCTGGGGCTATCGATCCGTCGCCCTCGTTTCGGCCCGACTGCGCCTACAAGGGTATAAGATACCTCGAAGTGGCTATGCAGGTTAGTCGGGCACATTGATCAAAATGTTAATAAAAATTTTCGGTACACGCAATGTTCTAGTAGTCGTGTAATCTTGACCGTCCTTAATTGCTAGTTCGTTTGTATGTTTG
Source organism: Hypolimnas misippus (assembly GCA_037950945.1). Classification (NCBI taxonomy): domain Eukaryota; kingdom Metazoa; phylum Arthropoda; class Insecta; order Lepidoptera; family Nymphalidae; genus Hypolimnas; species Hypolimnas misippus. Next base: position 9,934,149 of record JBBEEQ010000024.1, read on the forward strand.
CGAAAAAAAAATTCAGTTTAATTAGAATATTTCGATACAATTTACACGAATGAAAGTCGATCGGTTGATTGATGACTCGTGATTGATAGGTTTCTTTTAAATATCAAACGTCGAGATTAAAAAAGCACCTGTTCGTTTTCTGCTTATTCACGTTTAATTTTGTCTATCAATAAAAGTCACGGATTCATAGTGATTCCTTCTAGATCCGTAATATTTCTGTGATGGTAGAACGTTGTGTTAAAACCGTACTCCCGACTGTATCCAATGCAAGCCATTAACGTAAAGTAGAAAAACGTAAGCTACGAACTAAGGGAGAAGTAGAAATATGTTAGTATTGTATTATTTCTAATATTATATTAATCATGGAAATACTTCAATAATTAATTTAATATTGCAGCTAGTGTTAAAAATGATTATTCACAATCAAAGACTTCGTTAATCTACGAGGTGTATCGAAAGCAATCAAGACGCCATGTCACATCGTGGTATATATTTTGTTACTTAGGTAATACAAATCTATGATCTGAATTGGACTTTGGAGAAGTACATGGGATAGGATACATATTATAATGATAAATAACTATTATTTAGTGTTATTTATTATAGTATATACGATGTTTAAATAAATGTGGATTGTGTAATCACTGTGATTTTTATAATAGGGGATGTGGAGGTCATAAACTTAATAATTTAAAATATTGTGTCGTTTCATTGTTTGTTTATATGTGCATTCAACAGTGGGAATACAATACATTCATTATTTTATTGAACCACTAGCTGAGCCGGCGAACTTCGCGTCGCAATAAATGTTGTGTTAACTTATTATTAGTCGTTATATGCAAAATATATTAGAAAATAGTTTTGCTTTTTGTAACTTTTAGCGGAGACAAACCAATAAATCAAAAGTTTTATAAAAATCTGTTTAGCAGTTTTGAGTTATAAATGGTATAACTAAGGGTTAGTTTACTTTGTTTTATTTCTATAAATATTAAAAAATTATTGATTTTTTAACTATAGAAAAAATATTTCTTGATTTTGAAACATTACGAATATATTATTTCCTTAGAAAATAAAATGGTTTCAAAGACATAAGAAATACTTGGCATAGAAACGAATTTGCTACTACCATTCGTACTTTATGCAAATCGAAATATAATAATTTCAAGAAAATTTAACAAAGAGAACATATTCTTTACATATATACCATTATAGATAGGAACCCGAAATAGAAAACTTCTCAATACGTTCTTTAAGATTCCGATTTTCTTTTGTATCCTCCTCTCGGAATTGTTACCAATTTCTCGATTGTGTATGGTATAGTTTTCCGATACAGACAGACATCCAATTCACACCTCGATATAAATGTCTTAAAATATTTTTCTCATCGTGTCCCTTTGAAAATAGCTGTGACACAATCAGATCGGAGCACTTTCTATTTTCCATTTAACCAGCTTCAAAAAATTAGATTCCCAGTACAAATGGATGCATTTTATGTTTTATTATATCTTGGCTGAATAGATTTTAATTATTCATTTTGCGTTTAAATATGTGATATTTCGAGGATGATCACTTTTAAAGACGAAAATATCGTCGAAAACTTTTTCGATGGATATGAATAAATCACTTAGTACACACACTAGTAAAGATCACACTGTTAAGATTACACAGTTTTGGTCAATGGGATATATTCTTAAAATGTGAAAGTGGTTATTTTTTTCTATTGCTATAAGTAGGCATAAAGAAAAAGCTAACCTCTGCTCAAAGATATTATATAATAGATTTTCCTGAGTCAAATTGTTAACTCGGAGGTCTAAGTTATATTATCAATAGCTACACGTGTCAAGTCACGATCGACAATCTTGCTGACATGCTAATGTTGAGATGCTTATGATGCAAAAAAAATATTGAGTGCTGGCAGCGAGACCTGTATTAGCATAGAAAATAGTTTCCAATAGGGTCACTGCCGTGTCCTGACGTACCAATAGCACTAGCATCAAATCTATCGAAATAAAATAAGAAATAAATAAAGAATTCGGTTGCAGGACTCGTAAATGGATAAAGATAGTTACTATGGTGAGGTACCGCTAACGTATCGAGATGTATTTGGACAGTTATTTCGTTTAAATTCAAAAATCATCAATCAACTGTCAAAATGTATCGCGTTGCGATAGCGAGAGCTTAGCCGTTATTACTCTGATGGTATATATATATATATATATATATATATATATATATATATATATATATATATATATATATATGTATATATATTTAGTGTATGTTTTCAATTGTTTGGAAATATATCCTTATATTATTGAAATTGGCAAATACTTTTCTGACAAAATAATTAACAAGTTTTCAGTTTTTTTTTTAATCAAAGAGAATTATTACTATAAATTACAAAATCTATTTTATTATAATTATCACTTTACAGATTCTATTGTATTGTAATATTATTAATAGTATTACTTAAATTACGTGTTTAATCCAAGCACGCTTCAGAATCCTCGGTTACTAAATCAATGTAAACATCGCCAAGTTTTAGAATAGAGAGTATTTACTGACGTTAAATTGTGGGACGCAGACTTAGAATAGCATAATTATGTTAGAATATTCCACGTAGAGAACAAATAAATATTTATATTGTTTTTAAAAAACGCTAGGTGTTGTGTCTGAAATTTATCTATGTAGGCTGCATAATTATATAGCTAAATACTATATATTTGCAATACATAACTTATTTTTAAATTTGCTTAGTCATAAATAATAGGCTTGGGAAATGTTATCCATACCAATATTATAACTTTGAATGTAACTTTGTAAAAAAAATTGTTATCTTTTTATGCAAATATCATTGAACCAATTTTAATTAATTTTGTTAAATTTAGCTAGTTTGCCGTAAAAATAAAACACGAAGGACGTCAGATAAGAAATGAAAATTTTTAAACAAGGAAAATCGCGAGATCCAACCTAAAGCATTTATGTCGGTGAGCAAACGTCTCTTTGTCCTTTAAGAAATAGTACAGACTTTATTCGCCCCGTCGCTCTATCACGGATTGGCAGATCTTTACAAACACATGATTACTCATTAACAATCGTCTTTGTATATGCGATAGTTTTTTATGATTATTTCTATTTCTATTTACAAAGTTCGCGAGATCGAAGTTCCCGTCACAGCTCGTAATGAATAAGTTCCACTTCTGTGTTTTCAAAAGGCCAATAATAGAAACGGGGATAAGATGACGATTGACTTGGCAAGAGATCGTTAACACAAATACAGAACCATAAATTTTGCTTTAGGTCATAATTATCTAAATAGAACAAAATACATTGTAAGACACGCCCAATGGCCACCCGTGATATAATTTTTGGTACACTGTAAGAATTAAACATAGGGAAAGTTCATATCAAAATTTATAATTAATTTATGTAATTTAGATTCGCTTATCTAACTTACAGTTTCAACTGAGCATGGTAACGAGAGAAATTATTCATTTGTAGCGTATCTTGTCTGAAGTTTGTAAGCCTTAACTCATTAAGGACAACAATAAATAACGTGTATTTAATTAATAGACTTGTCGCGAGTGTCATAGGCTTTATGACGTCATCAGAAACTAATATGGCGGCTAAAACTTTAAATGTGTTTGTCACTTTCAACTTAATAGACGAAATATATTTTAAGTCTACTATTTGTATAGTCTTCAATATTTGATCGTGATAAAATCAAAATCAAAATCAAAATCAAAATATTTTTATTCAAAATAGGAATTTACATTCTCTTTTTGAACGTCAAGAAAATGAATCTACCACGGTTTCGGAAAAGTATAACCTCAGGCCTGAGAAGAAACCGCGAAAGAAACTCAGCGGGACTTTTTTTTTGTTAGTTTTTTTTTTTTTTTAACAACGTCAAGATTGGATACAGTATGTAAAATATATTGAGACAGCCTGGAAGCGATCGCATTATTCCCAAGGTGTGTCATCATCTATGAAATCTTTAATATTATAATAACCTCTAACACACAAACGTTTCTTTACAATTTTTTTGAACTTTGCTATAGAAGCATTTTGAACGTTTTTTGGGATCCTGTTGTAAAATCGTATACATCTCCCAACAAAAGAATTACTTACTCGACGTAGTCGAGTAGCAGGCACAATGAGTTTGTCCTTGTTCCTCGTATTGATATGATGGATATCACAATTTTTTTTAAATGAGTCAATGTTTCTATGTACATACATTACATTTTCAAGAATGAATTGAGAAGTAACAGTCAATATGTTAATTTCTTTAAATTTTTCTCTTAAAGATTCTTTATGGCCAAGGTTATAGATTGCGCGAACAGCTCTTTTCTGCAGAACAGATATTGTATTAATATCGGCGGCATGTCCCCATAGTAGTATGCCATATGACATGATACTATGAAAATAGCTAAAGTAAACTAAGCGTGCCGTTTCAACATCTGTTAATTTTCTAATCTTTTTAATGGCAAAAACTGCAGAGCTAAGTCTATTCGCTAACCTTTCAATATGGGGGCCCCATTGTAGTTTGGAATCCACAGTGATACCAAGAAATACTGTAGTTTCCACCGGTTCCAACGTTTCTCCATTTATAAATACGGAGGCTTGTACATTTTTAACATTGGGCGTTATAAAATTTATACATTTAGTTTTATTACAATTTAACATTAAATTATTAATACTAAACCAATGTACAACATCAGAGAGAGCATTGTTTACTTCGTCATATGTAGATGAGTTACGTCTCACTTTAAATAACAGTGAAGTGTCATCAGCAAACAATACAATCTTATGTTTCTTTTCTATAAGATAGGGCAGATCATTTATGTAAATGAGAAAAAGAAATGGCCCAAGAATAGAACCTTGAGGGACTCCCATATTTAGTATAGCCCCAGGAGATCTCTTGCCATTGACGTCGACCTTCTGAATTCTTTTACTTAAATATGACATTAGAAGGTCGAGTGCGGTTCCTCTGATACCATAATGGCGTAGTTTGCTGACCAGTGTTGAGTGTTGAACACAATCGAAGGCCTTAGATAAGTCACAAAAAATACCAAGAGCATTATGTGACTCCTCCCAGGCCTCAAATATATTCTTAATTAGTTCAACACCTGCATCTGTTGTCGACCGACCCTTAGTAAAACCAAATTGTTTGTCATGTAGTAGCTTGTTATTAGTAAAATGAGACAACATTTGGTTAAGTATGATTTTTTCAAAAATTTTACTAAGAGTTGGCAGTACAGAAATTGGCCTAAAGTTATTAGGGTCTGAAGTTCTTCCCGATTTAAATATAGGTATAATTTTACTATGTTTCATCAGGTCAGGAAACACGCCATATTCAACGCATTTGTTAAATATAATTGTAAGATAAGGTGCAATCGTGTCAATTATAGAATTCACCACTTTTACTGACATACACCAAAGATCGGCAGTTTTCTTTATGTCTAATGATTTAAACGTCTTTATTATATCTTTGGGGTTTACAGGAGTAAAATTAAAATTTATGTTACAACTATCAACGTTTTCTTTTAATAATGATTCAGCAACGCTGGTTGAGGAGATTAAGGAGTTCGTTGTAGAAACTGGAATGTTTGAAAAGAAATTTTCAAAGGCAGTCGCAACCTCCTGGTCTGAATTAATATTGTGATTATCAACATTGAGATTGTAGTCGAAGTTGCGATCCTTTACTTTTCCAGTTTCCCAATTTACAATATTCCATGTCATTTTTATTTTATCTGGAGCATCTATAAGTTTTTTTTTAATATATAAGGACTTTGCCACATAACAAACTTGCTTAAAAAGTTTAGAGTAGCTACGAACATATGTGAGGAATGGTTTACTATGATTATATGATCTTTCACTATAAAGATCATACAATCTTTGCCTACTCTTATGAATACCAACGGTTGCCCAATCATTAAATGACAAGAAACCTCCTGAATTGACTGATTTAGAAGTAAATACAGCACTAAACTCAGTTTTTATTAATTTAAATAATCTATTATATAAAATATTTGGGTTTTTATTTTTATTATTAAAAGTAAAATTAGTGAGTTTTGCTATAATGTTACTTCTAAACTTCTCCATTCGATTAGTGGTAACAGGAACAAACTCAAACTTTTTATTATTAGTTATCTTAATAGTCTCTAAATTAAAAGAAACTAACTGGCCAAAGTGGTCTGAACTCAACTTAGTTATAATTGAATTTGATAATGGTTTAAAATTAGAAAATATATTGTCAATACACTTGGCTGAGGTAGAAGTAACTCTTGTTGGCTCTAAGAATAAGTTAGTTAAGTTATATGAATTTAACAAGGATCTAAATCTAATAGTTATGGTGGAATGTTCTAATAAATTAATATTGAAGTCACCACATATCATAATATATTTATTAGACTCAGATAATTTTAATAATAATTTTTCTAATACATTTTCGAATAATTCATATAACGCATCTGGGGGACTGTATATGCTTACAACAATAACGCGCTCTAGCTCAGCACAGGCTATCTCAATAGTACGCTCAACAGAGAGGCTCACTATATCCTTACGTTCCTTAAATTTAAATTTGTTACTTATAAGAATCAGCGAGCCACCGCATTTCGCTTTTTCTCTGCTAAACGCACTAGCCACCTGGTGACCATGGAAGTTAAATATGAATTCATATTTGCGGAGCCAATGCTCTGTAATACACAAAATATGAATATTTTCATATTTCATAAATAACTCCAATTCTAATTCTTTACCGGGTAATCCTTGCAAATTTTGGTGCACCAGGTTTACAATTTCATTATTTTTGTTGTAATATTTTTTATCACATAAATTAATTGATAAGATGTTATTATTGATATTATAATTATTTTCTAAGTATACACAGCAAGAGATATCCTCTGTTGTCACACTATTTAATTTAAATTACTTGGAACGGATTCCAATGTTTTATAACATGTCAAAGTAATAGCCTGCTCAATAGAAGCAGTGGTCGGGGTAGCCAAGTGCTTGGCTGAGTTAAAACTTAAATAATATGATAGCGACTTTGCTATCTGTCGTTTGTAAAAGTTAGATAGGTTTAACCTATCACATGTCAATGAAATATAATTATAATTAATAATATTATTAATGTCAATAACATGAAATTTGTTTTTTATATTATTATTAGATTTCACATAATTACAGTTAGACAACAGAGTTAACATATTGTTCAGATTATATCTAACTGTATTTTCCTGAGGCATATCAGAGACATAAGGAAAAGTATATAATATAATTTTTTCAATATTTAAATTATTTAATTGGTCATAATATCTTTGTAATAATTTTTTATTTAAATTACTTCTTCTCCCAACCATAACAATTATAGTTGTGTTAGGACAGTGTGTTGTACTCAGGATGTTATTCATTATTTGTGAAAAACTAGCTCCTGGCATACTAATATTAAACACAGACTGTCCATCACAACAGTCATGAAGAAACACACCCATATTCCTACCCAACTCATCCCATATTCCTACCCAACTCATCACTATATATTTTTATTAATTTATTGTCTGGGAGGAGTACAGGCTGTTCCTCATTTAAAGATATGAGACTGCGGCGTTCCTCATCCAGTCTACACTGTGAGACAGTATCATCTTTCTGCCCTGAATAGACCGAGCTGCATTGACACTCACAATTATAATTTTTTGTGAGCGAATCAAATCGCTCTGAATTATAATTACATAATTGGATCAAGTTATTCATTGCAGAAATATGTTCAGCTATTTCTTTCTGAGCTGTCTCATATTTACTTGATACATTTTCTAATTTTTTTTTTAATGTTTCAATTTCATACTGGAGTGAGTTAACCTCAGCCTCATAGTTTATTTTAACACTTTGTGCTTCGTTATAACATTCATTAAGTTGTGACTTCAGTGCGGTTTTATCTTTACATACTTTTTGATAGTTTTGGTAAACATTTTTGATTTTTAACAATTTTTTTGATTTTTTGATAAATTTATTTATTTTTAAGTATTTTTTCAATTTGTTTTTACTTAAAATAGGATGAGATTTCACTGAGTCCTCACCAGTTAAATCTATTACAGAAATATCAGTCTTTGGGACATTGGCTGGTGAAACAAACTGCAGATCACTCTCAACCAGTTCGTCGAATAGGCATTGGGTTTGAGAGGCTTTTTTTGTTAAATTTTGTGTTTGTAAAGTCGTTATAAGCTCTTGAGCCTCATGCAGTTGAGATTTTAACATAGAGGTAAGCTTCAAAGCTTCCTCATACTCCTCTCTGCACTGGTCAAATCCATTGACTATTCTTTGTAAACTATCATTTTCTTCAAGCACATTTGTATACTTAATATGTAGTTGTGACAAGTCGTTTTTAAGTTCTTTGTATTTGTTGTTAATGAATATGATTTCATTTTCATTGTCATCCCTTTCCTTCAATAGTTGATCATTTTGAGACTTACATTTTTTCAATTCTAGAAGAGTCAGGTGAAGCTGATCTTCCGCCTGACGAGCTTTGTTTGCTCTAGTCATCATTTTTAATTTAATAAACCAACGTTTTAAACGAAAAGGATTACAATTGTTGAATTAATCTACAACAAAATTAAGACCGTTTTACCTGCGCACTGACAGCTGATCGCACAACAACACTTTATTATAATTAATTTAGATTAGTAGCACTTATTCACTTTATTTTTACTGGTACTGTCATTTATTATTAATTATATTGTTTTAATAAGCACAATTTTTAGTATTTAACAATTTTAAAATTTAAATTAATTGGGAGAAGTTTTTTTGACGTCAATGCCTCAGTGATGCCACAGCAAATAATAGTAATATATAAGATAGTATTCTCGACCGCACCGAACAATCTCCTTCGTGTCTTCTCCATCCTACGTGACATTGGCGAAATAATATGTGCTCATATGGCACAACTAAAAGCCATCAAAACAAAAATTGAATTGAATTGAAATATATTTTTTTAAGTCGATACTCCTAATATATGATATTTTGAATATGTCATGAATTTTTTTATAGAATTTGCCTACATTGATGTACATTGTCATGCAATAGTTTTAATTGACAGGGCTGATTGTACGAGTGGAACACGCAGCGGTATAACAATAACGCGTAGTTACGCTACACTCAAGCTTGAAACAATGCGAATTGCAGAGATAAATTGACTGTGGAGTTCCTTCCGACTGCATTTGTTTTGTACCCCACTTCATTTGTTGATACTCTCGCCACTATTTACGCTACGCATAAATCCTCTCCCCTTAGCAAAACAGAAAACATTCCCTAATTGAATTCGTGTTATTTTTGCTGTAGAAAATTGGCCCTGTGCATTCAAACCGTGAGAAAGTAGAGACGCTGTTTCAGTTTACACGGCCAGTTTAAATATAAACGCGGTTTCTTGCATCGTGTTCGTAGGCAAAGGTCTTATATTACCGGATGTGTTTACCGAAGGTTCGCTTTCAAAGAAGCCCTGTTGGCCGGCCCGCTAATGTTCGGTTGGGTGTAGCGTGTAAGGGTATAATTTCCAGAAGCCGTTGTTCAGATTTGCATTAATATAGGGTTAGACCGCTCATAGGGTATTGGTGAGTCATAAAATACATTAGTACAAAATCGAATTGTTTAGAGGTAACATGCATTTTATATAAGTAAAAATAGTTATTATGCCTTATATCTATACAAATAAATAAAATTGAACTGTCTGTTTCTAATTTCTAAACCCATATGAAAGTATACACGGTACTTACATCAAAAATACAATTTAAAAAATGTTTGTGTATCTGTCTGTCTGTTTGTTCCGGCTAATCTCTGAAACGGCAGGAGCGATTTTGGTGGGACTTTTACATACAGATTGCTGATGTTATAGTAAAGAGTAACATAGGCTACTTTTATTTTAAAAATATTATTTATATTAATTAATAAATGTAAAAGAAGAAGAATAAAATTAGAAATAATAGAACGTTAATTCGTTTATTAATTAAATATGCTAATTACAAAAAGAAATTATTTCTCACTATAGTTGAACTTTGCTGTAGCCCTTGGACTAAAATCGTTAAGTTCCTAAAATGGCGACGTTTTTTTTACGGTGAGTGAGAAAGCCGGAAGCCTAGCCGCCCATCCTTTCCATTATAGCCTATTACTCTTCATTCCTTTTTAAGCCGGAAACACATTTCCAGCTAATCTGGTGATGCAAATATTCAAGGGCGGCGGTGATCACCTTACATCTGAGTAACCGTCTGCTCGTTTGCTGCTAAATAAATACTTAATACAAACGATAGTATTAGATATACGTTTATTGTGTTAATTACAATATTTATGCAAGTAATAATGGTAGAGTTTAGCACCATAGTGTAATATTGTTTGTTTTCTAAGCCTGGACGTCAACAAGAGATATTCGAATAAAGCTATTAAATTATAATAGCCGTATCCCATTAAAATGGGATAACATTGTATTTTATTGCTTACTTTATGTTTGGATTACTTTGTAAGCATAACAGTGTGTGGTTTAAGCTTTGGTTTCCCCAACATGGTCAGCCGACGCAATATAACGGACGTAAAAAATTGACTACAGTATACATATATAAATGTCCTGTAGGCAATTATCCCATATTGCATTGAACATGCGTTGGGTACAGTCAAACAACGTTAAAAAATGAATTTTAAATTTCATACATTGACTATGTAAACAATGTGACACAGTCTTCTAGAAGGAGTACAATTTAATATTTTGACGTCCGTTATATTGTGTAAAACATCCCTCTATTTTGGTAAACCAGGCCTTAAAGGAGAAATGGCATTTTGTAACGATCGTATTCATACTTATAGCAGTTTATTTACGACTGAAAATTCACCTGGCGTTTTTTGCAATATTTGTTATAGTTTACGGCCTATCGCGGCTTTTTACGAAATTGTCATGACTGCAGCAATTTGCTTATATTTATAGTTGCAACAAGCTGTTGCCCATGAGTTCATTGTATTTATTAGTTTAGATAAAATTTCAGAATACATATTATTTATAAAATTTGAAATAACATTAGATATTTTGTATCTACCCTGCGGGTCAACCAAGTGTCGATAAATAATGTGTGGTTTAGATACGTGTACAATTATTATAAGAATGTATGTAATGTTTCAATCAAAATTACAGCCGGTGATGGACGCAATTTACTCCACAGTTTGTAATTAAAAATACATTGACAACTACTCATCAACTATCAGCAAAACATCGCAAAATTTAAAAGCGCGGATATCCGACGAAAACTCTATTATGTCTGAGTGACATGTTCGAAATCGGCAAACGTGGTGAAGTTATTAAATTAGGTCTATCATTAGCAACTGTGAGTTGCGTCCGATAAAAGATAGATTTTTGACTGGGCTCTTTTTGGCAGTTAAAAATATATATGAGAATATTTTTATTAAAAAAAATAACATAAGCGAACGCGTAAGTAATAACTCGAAATGTTCGTAAGTCTCCGTTGATATATATAAGAATACGTATGAAAATACACACTTGTTCTCGATAGCTTTTACTTATGCGATACTTTGCGCAGTTACACACTGATTTATTGCTAAAGTTGCAATATATCCTGCAGGAGCTTGTTGAGCCATAAAATGTATCCAATCTCATTCGCTCGACAAAAATCCAAGTGATTTCGTTGAAATGTTGCGAGGCGACATGCAGATATGTAAAATTTCACTTAAAAGAGATAAGGGGGTGAAAAGAACAATAATTTAAGAAACAAAATATTCTTGAATAATTATAATCGATTAAAATAATAAATAAATAAATATACTTTAACAAATAAATTAATAACATAAATATTTTGGTTTTAACTTAAAATATAATCATTTAAAAATTAAGAGCATAAAGTTAAGGCAACAACGACTAATCGACTGCAATGTTTATATGTTACCCCTTGTTAGCTCGCTTGGACGCACAGGTGTAGTCGCAACTTTATTGACAATACCGCGTCTCTTATTAAATAAGTATTTACCAGGTTTATGTAATATACATTTAGTTAATATAACATATTATGTCAGAACCTAGCAAAATAATGCCTTTGAATTGATGTGACGGAAATAATTAAATAGAAGTAATTATAAAAAGAACAAATAACTTACTAATTAGTATTTCACACAATCGAGACTTGATTCATTAAATTTTTTGTGGCAGAAATAACACAGTGACACGTCGAGTGTTACACAATGATAGATGGCAGGTGACCTACCCGTGACCTTTGCCCCAGCCTGTAACCTACATCTGGGTACAATCGATACCCGCTCTGGGCTGAGGACGATATGCTGTTATGGATTATATAAAGTGGAGCTAAAATTTCGTACAACATCCAGCAAAGGTTGGGCTGTCTAAGGGGTGGGGTAGGAGGCAATAGTCAGAGGTGACCCATCCGTGACCTTTGACCCGCAAGCCTTTAACCTACATCTGATAATCGATAAGAGGTTATTTAGATCCTGAAATAAAGTCTTATCGATTATATGAATAATTTTATTTAGTTTATTTGTAGATGGAAAGGCTTTTATAAATTCTTATCTGTTGTATTTTTGGTGAATAATAATACTATATATAAAAAAGTGTTAGTTACGGATTGAGTATGCAGTTTCGATATTTTATAGATATTAATTATTTTTTTAAATATTTAATATTCCTAACACGTGAGCTAAATACATCGGCATTTATATCGGAATTTAAAATACATTTTTATATCGACAATCAATTAAATAACATTTCAAGGATATAAAAATATAATATTCATGTCAACTCCACCTGTTTCCTTGTAAATGTCACCGGATCACCTGTGTTATTTAATTTGTGCGAATAACAATGTTTATAGGTCGACAAGTCAATGTACGTAGTCACTTATCGCTTGCGACACTACACGACAGATATGCCACACGCTTCAATGATTTTACAGCCTAAATATATAAAAACAACTTTAAGTAATGTTCTATTTGACCGTATTTACAAAACATTCATTCAATTTGATCTTCCCAAATGCGCGTAACTCCATAATCTCTTGTGTTCTATGAAATTTTATATATTATATTATTATCCTCGACCGTATGTAAGCGATATAAAAATATTCTTCTTAAACTCTTAGACCAATTATGATGATTTTTTTTTTTTAAAAAGCCGCCAACTTATTTCGCTGCAGTATCTAAATGTGTTTTTTAAAAGGGCGACAGTAAATTCTTACCTAACATTTTTATTACTTTAAAAATTATTGTTAACTAGGAAATAATTAAAATATCAATATATATTTATTGATGTTAACTTAGACAAATATTAACATTTTAATACAAAATAACCCATAGGTTTAGTACCTACTCACTAGGATATCGTAACAATTGCTCCCAAACATTTCGACCTTCATCTCCCTAACTAGTACTAGCTCCAGCGACCCAGCAACATCCCTCCCTGTTCTTGAACTGGTTAGTGTACTCTCAGTTTCGCCCGGGACAGCCTGACCTACCCGAAGACTGCTAGGACTTTATTGCTTTCCTGAATGTCATCCGTGACTTGCGTGCGGTTTCCCGCGTAAAATCGATAGAGGGAAAGGCAATAGCTTTTTATAGAGACTAGTGGTCGTCTAGCGGTCGGAATTCGACGTTGGTTCATTACATTTTCAACTGTTTTCAAGATTGATCACAAATAATCTATTCTAATTTTGACCAGAGACTTTAACAATAAACAAAAGAGTATATGCGAGTATGTGTCAAATATATGTTCGTGCGTGTAATGATTTTTTTTATTGATTTAATATATTTTATTAAGAAAATATTAGCATTCCTCTATCCTTCTCTATATAAACTATAAGTCTGCGAAATTTCGTACTTCTCCGTCCTCACAATTTTCGTTAAAAGGGGTACAAAGTTTTAGCTTCCTGTATTAATTATAGATTTAAGTATACTCGTAAAAAGCAACTCGTATGTAGTTTACTGATTGATTAAATATGATATGGCAAAATACCGTTTTTTAATAGAGCTTATAAAATATTTTTAAAGATTCAAATTGCTTAATGGATGCTATTTTTATTTTATTTAACTTTCTAAAGGGCGATTTAGGAAATTATTTTTTAGAATTAAATCCTATCCTGGGATAAGTATCATGCATGTTTAGGACTCTACTATACATTTACACACAGGTATATTTATAAAACACACTATTGTAATTTTAATTCGCACTGAAATAAATAAGATATGCGTCATAAGTACATTTTAATTAAATCCGAGGTAGCAGTTCGAGCTTTAATAATTTAATTGAATCCATTAATTAATTTCGTCTAATGTCTATACAGACAAATTTTGACCTATACCGTATATTTATACATACGTAGCATAGTTATTCGTAGCTCTTACGGACGGGCTTGCCAACTAGAGTTAATTAGAGTAATGGAAAACACTTAAATCATAGAACTGAGAAATATCCCACGTTCGTTATCACTTAAAATAATGATAAGTAATACGAAAACATGTCTGTAGGTACATTTTTCTATGAGATATCTTGTTCATTAATATTTCGGAGACATTTTTAATTAAAGTATAACTAATCTAAAATATTGTAGAACATTATATATTATAGTATATTTCTTTTTAATATGAATAATGATTAATAATTACAATAGAAAAAATGAAATGAAAACGTATGAAAATGGGTAACTGGCGTTATCTGTTTTAAATCGGTAAAATAATAAAATAAATCTATATTTGAAGCTTCGTTATTGTTATTTGTAGAAAAGTAAAGTTACATCGGTTGAATTTTCGACAGGACTTTGCAAAGATATTTTAATGTCAGTACAAAAGAACAATTGCAAGTTCAAAAACAGAATTAAAATTATTTACAACACAAGCATGACACATGTCTTGCTTTGTAAAAATGATTGTATCTTTATCCTAAAATAGACAGACGTACAAAAGAAATACGAACATAATTCCTTGACACGCGCTAAATCATTTCATATTAGCGTTTGTTCTTTTGCATTTAAAAATTGTTATGGAAGTATTATTTTTCTTCTAAAAATATGTTTGAATTTTAATGAAGGTCGAGAACTTTGAGCAAGAATTACAGAGTTCAAGTGCGAGTTTTTATATATCCTGCGCGCAGTAATAAGGGCATATTGTGAGGTAGCCTGCACGTGACGGAAGTTAGAGGCATGTAGGTATCCGATCTACGTCAATCTATCCATAGACTAGCACGGTATAAGGGCATTATATGAGGATTAAATGTGTTGATTTTAAAATAATAAATGCTGATATTTTTATTTAAAACGTTTTTTTTTATTCTTCCTACGTCTTACAAAGCAAAAATATAGAGTAGTAACTGTATATATTTAACAGTGTTGCCATATATTTATTTAAATATTATATATTTTTACTTTGCTATTTTCTTATAAATCATAAATAATGTTTTGATAATACTATAAAAATAAAATTATAATTTTAATATTATAGGTGAAAATATATAAAACTAATGAAAACACAGTGACTTTTCAGTGTGAACTTAGATGAGTTTATTTCGGAAATGACACCGAGAGTAATTCGTTATAAATAATGTAAGGAATGATTTTTGTGATTAATATGAGTATCCAAGTCAGTGACAAGTTAGTTGCAACAATTTATGATTCGATTTTAAGAATTTTGTTACAATAAGTCCTCACTGACTGTCGAGCATTTACCTGTAATGCATTCGCCTGCAATCGAAACAATTGTTATTACTAGGTGGTTGTACTGTATGTTACGCATTGTAAAAATTGTATCATTACATTGTAATGCTCACTTCTTCCTCACTCATGTAATGCTCGAATCTGAACTGTTACATTTCAGGCGAATATTCGCAAGTAAAGAGGTAAGATTATAGACGAATATTTGTGGTAAGGCTTTAGTAAAAATAGAAAAAAAAACATTTAAAACAAAAATAAAGAGATCACGAACTTTCTAGAAATTATCACGCGACAATACTTAATAAACGTCATAATAAAAATAACCCGAGCGCTATTGAGTCGAACTTGATATGAGAAAAACAGGTATTATCTCATATCAGGTCGATGACCCTTTGTCTGGACTTTTTCACTCACTGACACCGGGACAAAGACGCCGAACCATTATGCCTTGTCACGTTTCACGAGCCTTTTTGTATTTTGATACCGTATTTACATTATTACTTATAGTGACATTCTAATGTTTTCTTTTTATAAAATATTGATAAAACTAGACATGCTATACATTATAGGAAAAATACAAATGTTCTATTCGAACACAAGTTTTTAAAAATCATAATCAATATTAATGTTATAAATAGCTCTGTTTGAGTTTGTTGCGTTTCTACGCCTAAATCACTGAGCCGATTTTGATGAATTCCATTAATCAATAGCGTTCTCCTGTCGTTCGTTAAGTAGATCTATTCACTACTGTTGATGATTTAGATCTTAATCCAATTTAAATATATTCACCCTCAAGGTACTCCTATTGGTTAAAATAATAAAAAAATAATCATTGAAATAGTTAATTAATCGACAAAAAATCAGCCAAATTCACTAACTTCTTTAGAAAGCGTTAAGGAATCATTTTTAAATGAACGGAACAATAATTTATTCCCGATGATTATTTCTTTCACGATAAGGTTTAGTTCATTCATTCTTTTAATGGTGTCGTTGCTTTTATGTCTTTTCATAATAAATAAAGGTGTATCTTAGTTGAAAAACGTATGTGTCAACCGTGCAGTGTGGTTAATTCGTTATGCCGATAACATCGCTATTTGCATATTCTGTTGGTTTATAATAAATTGGAGTTTGAGTTTGTTATAACGAATTGATACAACAAAGGCGTAGTTATGCTTTTCAAAGTTTAGTATATACAGTTTATTTATTTTATTAGCTTCGTTTGTGGTGTAGAAACTGAATTTGTTCTGTTTTGTTGTTTTGAAATTTTTTTATGTTTTATTGTATCGATATTTACATTAGACCGTAAGAAATATTAAGTGATGTTACTACAAAATTCGTTAACAATGTTGATTAATTATTTTTTAAGTATTACAGGTTTAGTAAAGACTTTTAAAAATATATAGCAAGCAAGAAATATAGTTAAAAAAATTATAGACAGATTGTGGTGGTTTATATTATTCCTAAGCGTTGTGATGAAATAAAAAAATAATGACTTATTATTTAAACTAGATGACGTTATTGATGTCACGCCCACTAACACAGCCGTTTACACGAGCGTGCATTAGTGGGCGACGCTTCCGCGTTATTATTTTTATATTTTTGATTAATATCTTCACTTCCGTACCAATCGACACTAACATTGATGGATGTTTCCGACAAGTAGCATATTGTTTTTTTTCAAACCTTCAACATTTTAACTAATAGTTATTTTTGTGCATTTAATTTCCAAAACAAACACGTATACATTTTTTAAGGTCTGTATATCAATTACAATCACGAAGTTTTATCCTTTGAAAAGTACTTCAAACTTGTACAAATTGAATGTCTCTCGAGAATTGAAGTTTGAAAATAATTGCCAAAAGTTAAAGTTTCAATTTTTTCTTTTACATAAAATTTAATTTAACTCAATACTTCAGTAGAAATTGAATACAAGTGATCATTCAACTTCGCGGAATGAGCCCCGCATTTTCGAAAACCAAGTGGAGTTCATTGTGAATTCTTTTTTCTGCAATAATTGCGGTGGCATTATCAACATTTTTCCGTTTGGAAAAGAATTTTACATAATCAGATCCTTAATTAAATCCAATTTAGAGCAAAATTAAATAAAAAGTAATTACAGGCCAAGAAATTGGTATCTTTACGGAATAATTCGTATATTTGATATACTTACATTTTGCTCTCAGATATTCATAAAAAATTGATTGTCAGTGCCTTATTTTTGATAATCACAGCTTTCATAACTACTTACGACATATATTGTATTTTAAAAAGTCTTATTAAAGACTTTTTAATATACAATTTAAAATAAATGAAGCATATTATTCTGTACAAGATTATATAGATGATAATAATGCATGGATTTAATATAGCTGGATTTCATACAGGATGTTTAATATATACGTTTGTAAATTTTAAATGTATATACTTAATAACACAATTTTAAAGAGTACCTATCGAGTTTCTTGCCGGTTCTTCTCGGTAGAACCTACATTCCGAACCGGTGGTAGCTTTTCCTTAATTTAAGTATTTTTTTTGTTTGTTTTGACGATTCAAAAGTGCTTTTAGAAGCCTATAAAATATTTTTTGATTTTGTTTTTGAGATTACGAAGTTGTTTTTATATCGCTCTCGAGAGTGAAACTTACAAATGTAAATTTACTGTCAGTGCCTTAATGTTTTGTCAGCAACAAACTTTGTAAGACTACATAGGATTGTTGCATATCAATTACGAAAGTAAGACTTGCTAATGTAATCCTCGCCGTACAGTTAAAGTTTTGCGAATATCGATAAATAGTTATTGCCCGCGACTTTACACATTTTTTTTAATTTGTTTTGACGTGTGGTTATACCTCCAACTCCCGACATTTTCATGAGATAAAAAAATCAGCTTTTTCGTGTCATTAAAATCGGTCGGTTTTTGCATGATTCGACAAACATTATATTGATATAGCACAAATAAATGTATATATAAACGAAAATATTCTTAACGTATTGTCTTCGTAAATAAGTTTAAAAACACTCCCACAAACGTTGTCTTCGTTGACGCAGTTTCATGTATCGATTGCATCAATTTCAATGTATTTGATAAGACATTCATACCGATCTTTATTCAATGTCCCGTTTCAAAACCGACCAATACGGTACCATATACTTGTTCCGATACAATCTATTTTATATTCATTACTGATTTTATATCAATTGTTAGAAAGAAAACGTTTGGTCCAGGTGTTAAACAAGATAAGGTTTTTAAAGTCAAATTCGTGAAGGATATGAATTATTATTAAATAAGGGTTACGGGTACCAAGATAAAAATAACCCACTTCATGTTTATTGTATAAAATATCATACATTTATTCTCAAATGTACTTTAGAGTATTGTAAGTTTTGTACAATATTTGAAAAACTTCTTTGTATTCAATTTTATTTTAAAAGTAAGAAAATTTATTCTTACTGTGTATATAAAATACATATGTAATGCATTTATTATTTTTTATTATAATAATAATATGAATACATTTGACGTCTTGATTCAATGAGAGACAGTGTATACTTCTATTTAAGTTTTAAATCAACTTTTTAATAAAAAAAAATGTTTTATTATAAGAGATTGGCTCTGTCTAGCATATTTCCTGTTACTCCTCGAGGATCTATTGTTCAGTTCCGAGAAATGTGAATTTATATTAGAAAAGAAAATACTAACTTATAAAAGGAAATTGCTATAAATAATTTTTAGATGAGGCCATGCGCAAATTATTAATAGATTAGAAAATATTTATATAACATCTGTGAGTTTATAAACATTATTACATTTTTTCTTTTAATTAAATGAAAATAAAAACTACATCCTATTTAGGATCGTAATCGTCATTTTTTATGAATGCTAATTCATTACCCGTTTAAAGACAAAAACTTAGTAAAAAAACATCCGTTTGAAATAACACGTTAATTTAACATAGTGTAAAATTAAGTATTACTTTGGATAAAAAATTTATTATACTAGTGTGTAATCGTAGATTTTATCAACGTCGATTGAATACTATATGCTCCTTCTTAATATAAAAAGGCCTTATTTACATATGTAAACATAAATAATTAATTCGCAGAAAATTTTCGTATAAAAAGTAGGTGTTAAAAAGTAAAGCCTGGTTCATCGATCGTGGTCTAGTTACGTCAATACTTATCAAGAATAGAACGTGCTGTTATCAATAACATAACATCGAGAGACATATGTACATATGTAGTTACTATGATTTAGGACTAAGTAGGTACATCACAAATGTACACTTAAGTATAATCAAATGTTCGATTACTTGAAAAATATATAAATATATACACACGTAAATAAAACAAAAGAGACATTTTTAGTTTGCTGTATTGAAACGTGTCTTATTAATATATTATAAATTATATTTCTTGTAATATACTTCAAGAATAATTTTTCATTTTATTTAAATTCCTTGACCGTATTATTTAAAACATCTGAAATTAATTGTGTTATCGTGACTTATTTATATAATAAACAACTGTTAGATGTATTCCACTTCGGCGCAACAACTATACAGCAAAATTAAATTAAAAATTATAAAATTGCGAAGTAAAGTTACCATATATAAAGAGAGAAAGTAATTTCTATGTGTGTATGTTTATAAATATAGGTTTTGCGAGTTGAGGTCAACGACAGCATCGACTTTCGTTTAATGACACCACCTCGGGTCTAAAATGCTAAATATGTTGTAAACGGGGATCACGCGGCGCAAACCAGTTGATAAATTATTTCTCCAGCATGCGCAGACGTCGTGAAATGCGCACATACGTCGCCGCCATTATGTTTTATTCTATCTAGTAATTTCTCAGTACTTTATAATATTATTATTATTCATTTTTTGTTATAAGTGTGATAAGACCAATATTCTTTGATATTAAAATATAACTTGATGTCTTTGATAAATGTTGATGTAATGCAACGTTGTTGGCCCTTTTTAAAAAGGTATTGATTTTAATTTTAATAAATAATTTCTGAAAAACTATAAAGTAACATATCACACGCTTAGTATCAAAGTGACAGATTAATAATGTGTTTAAAAATTTTAGCTGAATTGCTATACGTCTAGTCTAGTTTCACGAAATTATGTGGTTATAAATCTATAAGTAAATAAACGGTCGAAGTCCCTAATGCAAAAGGTTTTTTGCGAAAGGGCCGAACTTAAAAATATGAATTCATTGACTTCGGTCACTTTATTACATAGCACGCGAAATTATAATTCAAATGAATTATTATAAAACATTAAAAAAAATAAAGTTACATATGTTGAGTAGAATAGAGACGACAATACATCAACAACATTCTATATTCAATTCTGGACAACAAAAGCATGTCTGAGGACGGTCAAGAACATCTAAGTGTAACTTAAAATCTAGTCTAATATTCAATGCGTATATTTAATCATGGGTAGCAAAAGATTTTAGTGGACAGTGAATACATATAATATGTCTCCATGGCCATAGTCCAAACGGAATCGGATGCTGTTACATAATATAAATGCAAAAATGAGTTTCTTGTGGCCAACATCGTGCGGACGTATGTAGGCCGGTCGCGCGATAACGTATCTTATTGGGTTAATAACCTATCGCCGAGTACTGTAATGCAATCAAGTTTTATCAAAATGCTTCAAATCTTTATCAAATTGAACGATGCAGCATTGTCATCGCGTTGGCTGCTTTGATATTGTCTTCCTCTATGTTGTGTAAAGTTCTAAATCGTAACATTCGTGATGACAATTGATTTTTTTGTGGTTATATTTTGACGGGACTTAAAAATAGGAAGAGGTGCTCCATTCGTAGTGTATGGTTTTATAAAAGTTTGTTACATCATAACTCTGGTAGTTATTAACCGATTAAGATACCGATGAAGATATTTTTTAATTAAAAGGATACAATATTTAGAAATTTCTAGAAATCGGTTGTCAAATTGAAATAACTGACAGTAATGTTCCAAGTAAACGAAATTGTATATTTCGCTTTTATACAAAGTTTTAATAATTAGTTTTGTCATTCAATCCTAATATTTTCCTATATATCCACAATTTTCTTAAATTTTCTTTCATAATAAATGCGGAACACTCTGAAATAGCGATACTCTATGCTATTTAAGCAGTTTGTTCCAAAGGCTTTTACACAACAGTGTAAAAGTAAGTAGTGATAACATCAAATTTATTGTCTTTACGTTTCCGTACCTTAAAAGGAAATAGAACCCTTGTAGGATCACTTTATAGTCTCTCTGTCTGTCAAAACCTTTTGCTCAGAAATAGGTTGAGGTATCATGTAGAAATTAATTGTATATACTAAAGTCTACTATGACTTGCAGTTGTGAAAAAAATAGTGTTCTTTGTCGGCACAATCAAAAGATAATGGCAATTATGTCGCATATTTTGACCATTATAGCGTTTTCGCAAGGTAATCAAAACCTGTAGGTACTTCTATACAATCTAGCAACATGACAACGACATATAAAATAAAAAAAAAAAGGTTGGATTCTCGACCCCACCGATCAATCTCCATCGTGTTTTCTCCATTCCACGTGACATTGGCGAAATTACATGTGTCTAATTGGCACAACTAAAAGCCATAAACCAAAGAATTGATTGATTGATTAAAATAAAAAATCTGAAGAACTGTTAATTTCTGATAAGTTTTTTTATATGATAAGTTATTTCTTTCAGATATATACAACGACTGTTGGTCGGATGATCTATTATTCCATATATTTATATTTTAATAAAGATTCAATCGGATCATGATTTATAGGCGACATGTATCATATATTCTTATTCAAATAAATTAAAAGTGACTTTTGACATATTACCTAATAGAAAGGCTCAAGTCCTGCTGCAATCAATCATTTTTCTTTTTAAAATACTTATTATATTTTTTATAAATGTTAACCTCTATATAAAAAGAGCATAAATTATTATCAACAAGAAGTTATGGTTTTTACGCTACTATAAGTTACTCATTGACGTCAAGAGGAAAACTATCGATTTGCATTGTTCAATATAAGATTAAAATATTCTATTTATTTAGTATTAAATTTATTTACTGATTATAACTTCAGATTTCAATAAACAATATTACAGCTAGAATCGATTAAGTAGACGAAAAATTATAAAAATTATATAACAAATTGTCCAATATGTTAAGGGGATACAAAATCAAATAATAACTTTTTAATGTTTTATACTCGTACTTTATTAATCAATAAAATCCTTTATCTACTCTGATAAGTATATTATTTATATTTCGTTCCTATTGGTCGCAATATATTTGAGGAAATGTAATTTAAAACACATTATTACATATACATTTGACCTTATTTATATAATTATGCCGAATTGTATGTACATGCTTATATTAAAAAAAGGTTACTAAGTTTTTTCTCCATGTATTAATGTGTAAATAATAATTAAGATGTCTTACCACTGGAGGCGTTTTCCGAGGCGAACAGCGGGGCGGCGTTGTAATCTGAAATTGAAATATAATTTTTATGTTTTAGATAACATTATTTTACATATTTAAATGATATAAAGTAAACATAAACTCAGAACTGCTTAGATATTTATTTCACTCTAGATAAAGTTAGGTTTTAACGAACCTCATAAAGCTATAACTGAGCTTGTGTCCAAATTGATCGTTATTTAAGGCTAGAAATATTTGAGTAGAATTTAGTAATGAAATAAAAATATTTAATTAAATGTTGAACACGATTATTACGTAAATAGTTAAATAGTTTATCGCTGTAGAACATGAATAGTACGAGGATTAGTGCTATTTAAATTCAGCACGAACGAAATAAATAAAAATATTAATTTGTCAATTAGTAATTATCATTATAGACTTAGTATAAGGTTATGATTACGCAGTATACCATAATTAATAAGAAAAATATATTTTACTTTATTACTGAATATAAAAAAAATTGTTTTATGTTTTTTATTTTTATGAGTACAAGTATTTGAATACAATGACCGAATGCGGAGATAACGCTTTAAACGCCGACACGGGAAGTAAAATCCCTAATCACGAGATTTTAAACGTTTTATTTACATTAACTTCGTAATCAAACACTTTCACAATCTATACCATGCGTAGTTTTTATAATCCTATGAATAAAACATAAATTATCGTAAACCTATATAAAGTGTATTGCACTAGTTGTAAATGATGCCAATAATGGTCTATGAAATATGCGCGAAGGCCACGGGGTAAACGACACTTTCTTACGCAACGTTTGTCGGTTGCTACACACCAGTGTACTTTGACCCCTTCTATTATGACCATTACATGCGTTTTAGAACTCAAATGTAATGGACACGATACGTTCTATCGATATAATTTAATTAGCGTAAAGCTGGAAGTGGTCACGCGGACTTTCACTGCAATGCTGTTGTCTCTTTCACTCTAAATATTTTGTTACAAAAACTAAAAACTGAACTAACAGCTAATACCAGATGATATTTTGAAACACGCAGAATTATATTTTTTATATGCATTTAGACTTTAATCTGTGGTCATAGATTAAAAATAAATATTTGAAATAGAAGGAATCACTAGGTAATATTTTATTTATTCTATGACAACCATTTTAATTATTTCTACTTAAAGCATTGTCGTTTTACAAAACTTGTCATTACTTAATTTTTGGATGAAAAAATACATTTTCGTCGAACACGATTATTTCACAATAGCAATACTGTAACGTCAAACTGACATACTGATCGAGTATTCTTGTTAAACCGTCGGCTGCCATATTGCTAACATATATGGCATGCAAATGTACGTGTAGCTGTATTTGTAACTTGCATATGTGTGAACTTGTAAGATATGTTTGTATATTTAACCTATCAGCGGCTGTGTGTGTGAGTTCGCGGCCTCTTTGTATAGACCTAACTCGGTAGTTTCCAAATATAGCATTGTAAAATTAAGTGTTATGAATGTATGTATTCTCATATTGTAAATATTCTAAATTTGTTTGTAAGTTTGTACATAGAAGGAAATCTCTGGAATGACTGATTCGATTTCAATTTGAATTTTTTTGCGTTAGATAACCCGCTTATTGAAGAAAGTTATAGGCTATATTACATCACCATAAGCGCGACTGAAAACACGAGGGGCCGAAAGTTAAAATTAAAACAGCAGTTTTACGAACCGAAAACGAATTTCGAAATATTTTTAGCAGTCATTATGACTGGTACGTTTGGCGTAACTTTTTTTTTTAAATATTTATTTATGAATGAAAATCTATGTTTGCGATAAAATAAAAAGGCACTGACCAATAAATATTCATTCTCCATTTTGTTCAAAGCACGTTCAATTGTTGGTCACGCTATTGTTTTTAGTCGGAATTTTAATCGATTCAGATTTACTCGGCCGTAAGTCACAATATTACGCACATTAATTTTCATAAATTGAACTACGTAAAATAATTGTTTTCGTAAATATCATTTTTTGAAAATATCAATTGACTTCAAACAGAACTGTTGTTGTGTACATAGGAACGGTTGCAACAATCGCGAGTGTTTTTGGTTATTAAAGAGTTCGATCGAACTCCGATCTTTATCAGATCCTAATCTATACTAATACATATTATAAAGAAGTAAATTTGTTTGTAAGTTTGTATGTAAGGAGTAATCTTTGAAACTAATGAAACTGTTTGTAGAATTATTAAAGTGTTAAAACCTCTAAAAAATCTATTATTATCGAAAATTTTATCCAAAGCCCATCCTTACTTTTTGAGAAAGTATCGGGCATACAAGTTTCACACATAAATATATACATACAAACACACGGGTCGTCCTTTTTTGTAATCGGTTAATAATTTCAAAAATGTTACATAATAAAATTAATAAAAAAAACAAACAGATCTTACTTAGGTGTATTACTTTTTTACAATAAATCGCATGTATTACTCAAGCGAAGGCAAAAACTAAAATGACAACTTGTTTGTCTGATACTGTTCAAATATTTTATCCAAAGTAAAGATAATTTTTCAATCTTGCCTTAACTCGTTCAAATAAAAAACTTTTCAGCTTTTTATATTACTACAACTATAAATTGCGATATTCAAATGACTTGACTTTCAAACAAGTCGGTAATTCGAAACAACAACTGCAACATCACCTCTTATTTTAGAACCAGCATTAACAAAGTCGGTACACAGTTGTTTAATCAGACCTGACCTAAAGCAATGTACGCGTCTCGTTTCCCCTACTGACCGTGCTCCTGAGTTTTTCCACAACGTAAACCATAGTTCTGTATACGTTAATTTGCCGCTTGAAACTGGCCCTTATTTATAAAGGAATAAAACCCGGTTTTAATATATGAAACCCAATGCACGAAGAACTGTTTACAGTTTATGCACGCATAAATGTGCATAACACGGCTCTTGCGCGCTCCCATATACCTTTGTACGTATAGTTTTCATGTATATAAAAACAGGGCTGGCGTTTACTCAAATTTTTCTTTAACATAGGTTTTAAATTCTACTCATTCACCCATCGTAACATAGACGAGCTTGTAATCGTTAAAATATATGAGTTACTACAGAATTTATATCGAAAACTAGAATAGTCATTCTATTATTAATTAATTAGTTGATACAAAAAAAGATAATAAAAACTCATTAAAAATACTTAACGCAAATCTTTAAAGGAAAACAATATATTTAACGAAATTAAAACGTTAAATTCGGGTCTACGTAAGAAAATTATTTCGATATCAGCTTAATTATTTACATTCAAGCAATGAAAGGTATATATAGCAAAATCCGCTTTGTATTTAACTTAGTTTGCAATAATCCGCACGAATGGCCCCACTACTGACGTTGTTTCAGAACAGGCGGTGGGCAGACAGCCCTGGGTGGGGAGGAGGTGGCAAGGGGGTAAGGGGGTACGATTCCTGACCACGCACAACTGGGTGCCTCGCTTCCCGACGGCCTATATTTAGCGATGCATTTCACTGTACTTGGAAATTGTACGCCATGTTTCAGAACGAAACCCCGCTCGGTAAAAAGGGAATACGCTGTGGCTATAGTCGTCTGTGGATAGGATATTAGTGTCACAACGAATAGTGCATTGCGTGGTTTTTCTTCCATATAACGAGTTCCTTTGTACGATTTTTGAATATGTTTTTATCGGGGGATATTAATGGAGATACATTTGAAAATGGATAATTAATCAGATTAACCGAAATAACGAATATCCAAAACCCTTGGGTCTACGCTATAAAATTATACTAATTTTGATAGTTGATTTCTAATGTTTGTATGAAACCGCTTCCTTTAACTGTTAACAATCGGAAACCAACTCAATCGGTTGAATTCTTAATAACTAGCCCCCCAGGTCACTTCACACAATTTTTCCTTGTATAATATAGATGGTTACTATGAAAGAATGATTGGAAATTTATCCCCTAAGAAATAAAAGGGCAATAATCAACAAATTCCTATATTTTCCATAGACAATTCACTTCTCATGTTTTCCTTGATGACTTTTTAGGTTTTCTACATA
The DNA here is from genome assembly GCA_037950945.1 of Hypolimnas misippus. NCBI lineage: Eukaryota > Metazoa > Arthropoda > Insecta > Lepidoptera > Nymphalidae > Hypolimnas > Hypolimnas misippus. The sequence continues at coordinate 9,961,403 of JBBEEQ010000024.1, forward strand.
AAAATTGACACATCAATGTCTCTTTAAATAACTATCCATCACTCAGCGTTATTTATAACACAAGTATCATAAGATTTGTAACCTCGTAATAAATTTAAGGGTCTATTAAATTATAATGTAGGGAGATTTTCTGTTTTATCAAGCGACCTCAAGAAGGAAGAGGATGTCAATGTATGTTTTTTTAATATCTCGAAACTCTGCTTTTTCTTAACCGATTTTTTAAATTTGTTTTTTTTTGATAAGTTATACTTTCAGATAAAAAAGAAATAGCTGACATAAATATGTCGCCCACGTAATTCGCTTTTAAAGCCGGTCGCCTTTTTTTTAATCTTAATTATTACACAATTATCGAGACTTGAGATCGATTGTAGGTCTCGTGTATACTTTGAAGTATAAACATAGGTTTGCATGCGGGCTTGGACGCCACTATGAATCTACTTAGTTGTAATAAGTTATGAGGACAAACCTAGACAATACTATCGGCATTGAACTGTGAGAATTATGACCACGCCCATTTATCTTTGGTCATCAGCGCCATTATTGAGTGATGTTATGAGATGGTTAGTTAAGGAAATAAGTAAATATACAAAGTTCATACATACTTCTTCTAATGGTACGTACTATAATGCACTTATGCAAGTGAATAAATTGATTATTAATATGATTATAACTATATACTATTTTAATTTCGTTCTACAGTAGCATAAAAGCTATATTGTGAAATATCTCTTGTTAAATAAATTGCACTCGAAATAATTCTGAAAAATTGCTATGTTGCGGGAGAGTATTTTTCAAAATTATAAATTTTCAACATAATCGCTAATATAAAAAAAATCATATTTATCTATTTCAGAAATTCAAATAATAGAAAATTATTTTCAAAGAATTATCATCGCATATAGTCTACATCCATTACTTATTACTACAGATAAAATAACAATGAGCAATACGAGTGAATATTCAAAATTACATTTCAACGTTTGTGCATTAGTCTTGTGGTTAAGAGTGATCGGCGGCGCTGCGTGTGGGCGTTACCGCAAGCCACCCTGCCCTTTATCCCTCCAGACATACCACCAATACCTTATTTCAGCTGTGCTGAAATCGTACTGTTTCTCTCTTTCATTGTATGCTTATATGGTACGTCGGAAACATGTTGGTTGTTTTGAATAACTTTTAAGTCTTCACAATAACTGTGACACATAAGATCAGTTAGCTACTGAATACTAGCAGATGTTGACCAGAGCAGAATTGTTTATGAAACCAGATGTCTGTATTCGCTATATGGAATAAAGCATTAAGACTTCCAAGCATGATCGGAATTAATACATGAGTGAAAGCATCATATTTTCCAACAGCAAGTTTCACTTGAATTAAGTTCTCTGCGAAAGAGAAATCGAACATCGAGCGCGACGAGTCTCCGTGGAAAGCGAAGAAAAAGTCCTAGAAGAAAAAGAGCAAAAACGTGCGGCATGACTCCGTCCTACAGCAACATAAATCGATAATAGGAAGCCCTCCGACTAGTTCAGCAGTGCGTGCGAGCGACCTAATACACCCACTACGAGAGCCGCTCGCAATGCGGGCTAAATATACTGGCCCCGGCGCGCGGCGCGTTCCTCCGATGCATCGCGCCGAACGGAACTTATGTCGCAACAACAACGTCCACAATTGCTTGTTCAGAGAAAATAACCGGTTTCAGTGTTTAAACGTGCGATACAGCACTCAGGAGGCTCGTCGTTTAGGTCGACTTTCCCTCGAAATGCAGGAGGAAGAAGGCCGTTTCACAAGAGAGCGGTCGCGGTAATAACACAGCTAGGTGCATTCTCGCTGCAATTTCGCTCTCGGTCGGGCTGTGTGTTTGTGGCGCGCTGAAGATCAGGGCTAACGATCGGCGTGGTGGCGGTCTCGCTCGCACGCGCCTCGCCCGCGCTCCTCAGTCCTCGGGCACGTCTAGCAAAAGAAACGCGACAACTTTATCTGACAGCGACGCGACGCGACGCCGAGAGGCTTTTGTGCGTTTTCTATGTTTATGATTATACGAGAACACGTATAAGGGGCCCTTTGAACGCGTTGCTAGCTACATAATTCCGCGACAGTTTTGTTTTTGTTTCAGCTTTTTGTTGAAGACGAAACGTGTTGCGTACAATGCGTGCGATATCATCAGCTAATCGGGTGGCTGCGGTGCCGCTTGTAGAACAAACTATGGCTGTTTACAACTATAATCCTAGTTTAAAATAATCACAAACTTGAATGTAACTTAATATTTAATTATTTTGAAATACGAATTTGAGGTTAACTCTTCTACGAATAAATCCAACGTAAATTTTTTGGGTACAAATTATATTAATTAAGCAATTTTATAAATGAAAAAGATAATGACCTATTTTTATGATCTTGCACCATATTAATATATGTTTATTGCTCCAGACTAAGAAGGTCACGACTAGTCAAATATTATATAGGTTATCTGGTTGTTCACCGCCCGATTCTATGAAAATCGATTCAAACTGTTTGCGTTGAAAATTGGGGAATCGAATTGCATGGAAACGTAATATTTTAACCATCGGAATTTTTATACCAATCACCGAAGATAATTTGATACAATTTCGTTAAAAAAATATGAAAGAGATATTTAAAGTAATTTCCAATCTCTTACGGTTTTATATTATAATGCAAGAGGCACAATGACCTTTAAGAAAATTTTTGAATAGGTCTTTTCAGAATCTTTTAAAAAGAAGCACAGATAGAAAAATTTCTTCTTACTGCTGTTTTAGTGTAGGCGTAGAGTAATTTTATCTTTTTATGATATCTACAATGTCACTCACTTCTTGATGAAATTTTGGTGCCAAAAATATGTATGCACTGTTGAAATACAAGATTTTTATTAACTTTTAAATTGCAAAACTAATGCCAAGAATAGTTTAGTTTTTTTTTATTTGAAAATTTAATATAATTATATACAAACTGATAATGAAACTGATATACACGTGACTTGGAGAGTTGCCTAGTAATGGGTTGTTGGTGTCTAGAGAGGGAGAGTACGGCAGTGGATTATTACAAGAGTTGGAAAATAGATTCTTTGAAACCAAATATATAATTAAACTATTGTAACAAAACAGTTTTTCAAATGATTGTACTGTCGGAAATATAATGAAATTTATGGAAAAATTATATAAAATACGTATTAATTTTAATAAAATTTTGAACGATGATAAATTGTATCATACGTCAAGTTCGAATACTTTTCATACCCTAAATGTATGGCTTCTCAGAAGGTAGTCACAAACTTTGTTCGTAGGAAAAACCCATGTGAACGAAGTCGTGGGCACCAGTCGTTAACGATTCATCTTATGAAACCTTGCCGCGAAAATATATTTGAATTTTCTGAATGTGATTTTAAGAAAGGTTTCAAATTAGTTCCTTACCCTTAATAAATATATTATATCCTATTTTACAAAGAAATACTTTACATGAATATGGAATAAATATAATCAACTGTGATCTCTATATACGCGCTTTGTTGTAAAACGTAAGTATTTAAAAAAATATTTTCATCAAAATATAATTATATATCCGTAGGGGCTGAATTCTTCTTGCGTTCGTGAATTAGTGACAGCTTAAGGCGAGAATTACACTTATAAGTGCTTTCATAATTACTCATGACGTATCAGTCACTAGGTTACAGAGTTGTTATACATCGCACTCGAGAACTTACAAATGTAATACTCGCCTTAGGTATATTATTCTGTAAATTATAATATCAACCGATTTTTTTTTTGTAACAGCAACATAAAAATTGTTCTGTACTCAACAACTAAAGAAAAGGCATTTTTTATTCATATAAATATTTTAAAGCAATATGTGTTAACAAAATATCACAAAAACTTTCTAACAAGAATAACGTTTCGACTAGGGTCGTATAAGTTCAAGTTCAAGCTAAGGTATTACACAAGTCAGCAAGGGGGGCTGCTGATTTAATTTCGCGGGTATTACGACTGCGTAACGGTTTGCGAGTACTATATTTACTTTGGGGCACGTGTTCGGATCTGAATGGGCCCGCCCTTGACCCCGGACGCGGCACGCACCGCCCGCCCAAACGACTGGCCGCGCCTCTGTCGTTATCCCCCCCCACTTCACCCCAATCAATAGCTTCCTATAGATCCCACTTACATATTTCTATATTCCGCTAACTTCTGCCAACTATACGGTTTCTATCTTATAAATACGTTCTAAATTTAGCGCGGGAATACTTGCAACTGCAGCCGTCTAATTAGTTACGTCGGCTTTTAATTGTAGTAAATAATTCAAAATTAATTGCTTAAAATGGAGTCTAAATCAAGATTAAAAACGATCGCTCGAATGGTGGCTAACGATACGGAAAATTAATTTATACTTTAGAGGTCGTTTGGTATAATCTCGGGTTAGATTTTTTCGGATGCCTTAACTATAAACGCGTTTTCAGATGATTGTTAAGAAATCACAAAAATAAACAAACGTTGTAATTATTGAAAAAATAAGGATTTATGATTTAATGTATGTGACTATGATTGTAAATAATTTTTAGTATTTCAAATCGCCAATTCAATGGCTTTTGATCAAACAACTCTTTTATGTCTAAAACTATCTACAATATTTCCGCTGCGCTAAGCAATATACGTGAAATAAACTCTGTCACGCAAACTATTGTAATTGTGTGTGTGTATATTGTGTACGTATTATATTGTCAATGTAGTTGTAGAGAAGTGACCGGCAGTGTTACGTAACTCAGTCGCCGATAGTATTCATCGACGGTGTTGGAGTTTCCAAGTCTGGCTATGTAAAGATATGCTGTACTTAGTTGCATATGTAGCGAGTAATGTATGCGATTGAGAACGTTTTGATCAATTTTTAGTTTCTTCAGTTGTAATGAAGGTAGCGTTCGTCCAACTCGATCGATAGCCCGGTGTCTAGTGTGGCCATTCGGTTGCTAAGATGGATATTTACACGTGTACGTTCTACTTCCGACTAATAACTTTGTTTTGTTCTGTACGAAATTGGGAGATTTCGGAGTGATTATTTTAGCTTTTAGGTATAAATGAAATCTTGCAAGTAAGGCGAGGATTACACTTGTAAGTTTTACTCTTCATTTTTTTTTAAGATTTACATAAGTATGGTAATAGAATGTACTGTCAGTGACTTATTTTTGATACTCCAACTTTCGTAAGGTAACCTAGATGACTGTTACCAGGTTACGGAATTGTTTCATATCAATAACCAAAGGAAAACTTACAAGAGTAATTCTCGCTTAAGAAAATATGACAAACTGTTAAACGTATACGAAATATTACGTATTATTTGTATTTTGATCGGTTTAAGCAAATTTAGAACCGCATGGCGACAAACAAGTTTTTTAAAGTTATACAAATAACCCGTTCTGTACCCGAGGAGCATAATGTTGCTAATTTTTAACATTCCTTTAAAAGAAGTTAGCAACCTAGATGTTTTAAGTAGGTAATATATTTAAAAAGGCTATTGTTAAATGACGGAGACAAAGTATAGTGAACATTTAATAATAAATAATCGATATAATAAGCAAACTTGTGACATAAAGAAGCTCTGCTGTATGATAAAAATTTTACACACAATTTATAATTATGTGCTGTTCTTTTAATTTTCTTTGCTGCTGGTCTTAGCAATCCAGTTTCTGTTTTGTTTTAGTAATGTTTTCTGTTAGTAATGTCTTAATTAAAAATAATTAATGAAAATAATTTAAATGCATTTAAAGCACGAATGTTAGTAACTTTTCGAAATATATTCAGGACTTTATGAAAACCCTAGGTCATTATTTTAATATTTTGTAACAGAGAAGATCTCAGTTTTATGATTTCGTTAAGGAGATTTATTAATAGCCTAATGTAACCATAGATATAAATCACAACTTAAAATCACCTTGGCCGGATTTCACATCTGCCGCTACAATGGACAAGTAGGCCGCTCCATTGCCCATTGTCAATGCTCTTGCGCAATTTGAAATACGGCATCTCTGCGGGCTTACAGCGAATTTTGTAGTTTTATTTTTAAACACGAACACTTTAATACCTATAAGAAATACTTTAAGAAGAAAAAAATCTAAGTGTAAAGGTCAAAACAAATACGACATCGTAACGTGCCACGATGCGATATCGCATCGTAGTTATCTATTTTGGCTCTAATGTATAATAGAGCTGCAACTTAAAAAGTATTAAAACTATAGTAGTTGCTTAGTAAAAAATTTTTGAATTGCATTATCGTAAACACTATAACTGACAGGCTAAAGCCAAAAAACTATTGCCTTTTTCTATAACTCAATAATCTTGAACGTAGCCGGTAGTAAACAAAAAAAAAAAACAAAATTAAAGTATAGTGGTGTTGGTTAAACTTATACCTATTTCAGGCACATATATGCACATAGTACGAAATCCCTTCGGGTGTAACGTCCTCAGAGGTATCTCGATCAGGTATCGAATTAATGGGCATCGACATTTCGATGCATAAAAAGTACATACACACATATAAATAAACGTAAAGCAATATAGGAATCGTGTTCTCGGAACACGCAGCGAACTCCGAGATTTTAAGACCAATACACATGCAACACTTGAAATCTTTTATATATCGATTTTAACGAACTCTAAAGACCTATTTGCAAACTATTTAAATAAAATCGATTTTCGAATAATTTGATCGAACAATCGATGTTAAGTATTGATTTGCGAGTCATTTTGGTGATTATTAAAGAAATCATTTAAAACAGGCTTAGTATCGCCGACGATTCTATGTGGAAAATGGTGTATGTGCAATATCCCTTACTTTGAGGAGTTCAATAACCTCGATGATAAGAAAGCTGATTCAGGACGAGGAAAATTTATGTGTTTATTATTATAATTAGTTTCCATAACCTTAAACTTGAAAATATTGCTATTGATAAATTTAATTAACTCATTTATTACAATGTCATTATATAAGTATACATATTTTTTATTTTATTTTGCGATATTTTTTTGCTTAGAATATCGAGATCTAAAACTGACACGTCGTCGCAAGTGGCAAACTTAGGAAAAAAAATAGTAATAATTAGCCATTAGCGTATCTAACAACGGTGTGCAAAAAACATTGTTTTTACACTATCCAAACGTTTGTCTTTACACTATATAAACGTTAAACGAGCAACTGGCTCCGAACAAATACGAGTTACCAGTTCTTACTAACGAACGCATACTCTTTTTTATTTTTTTTTATTTCGGTCAATGGCCTTGCGGCCCCATTGTATTCGCTCCATTGACATCGATCTTTGGGGTTAGATATAATTGAAGTAAGAAAAAAGAACGCTTAGGCATAGTCCTAATGCTTATTCAAGTTGACAAGCACGCACGTGCGAACAAAATCAATGTAACGTGACTTTTGAATTTTACCCTTTGACAACTGGTTTTTTTTTTGCGAATGGCAGACTAAAGTCGTTACTAAATAGGTATGTTTTGTATTTATTATAATTATATAGAGTTTAGCTTATAAAATAAATTTATATTAATAAAGTGCCATACACGCGTATTTCTATTATAATTCAGACAAATCGTTTAATTAAGTTTTATTTTATTTTTAACCGACTTGTTACATTTCATTACTCGAAGACGGCTTTACCCATTTAATTAATTCTTTTTTTATACTCTACGATAACAAAAAAACTCGAAAAATATGTCATCCAAGTAAAGGGAATTACATATTTTGCTTGAAGTCAGATCACTTTCTAAATGTCTTATTAAAATAGAGGTAGACGAAATTCCACGAAGGAGCGTTAGTAAATGAATACCATACATTGTATTCAAAATAGGCCGTTCCATGAAGGTTTTAGTACATCGATAATATTCGATAAAAGCTGGAGCGAGTCGATTTACGCTACATAAAAATATCGTTACATTTAAACAAGCTGCTAAATTATTTTTACGAGCGCACAGATTACCGAAACCCACGCCCTGTCTTCGTGTTTTTCACACTATTTTTTGTCGATAATCGGAGCTTAGTATAACAAAGTCACGGTAACCGATCAGCAAAAAATGTTTATTAATGGGAACTTTAACCTTTTGGCTTTTTAAAATTTTTGGTCATATCGTCAATTATATATTATAATGGGATACCTTATGAAATAGATTTTAATGGAATATATTATAATGTCGAAATTAATAATTTCCGAATACGTAAAATCACTTGGCTGTTCCATAATTTATGTTTACCGCTTTCATTGTAATGAACAAAATAACAATACTATTATTGTTAATTCAGACAATACAGTTTGTTTGCTGCGCCTTTACATTTGATTAGATCTTTTTCCAGTTTTTACGAGCAGATCGATTCTGACATCTGTCTAAGTATTTTATGTCTTGTATTATAATTAAGTTAACTATTAATGATACTTGAATATTAAAAACATTTTTTTATTTATTATTATTTTTATTTAATTGATGTTATTTATAATAAGTTTCCACTTCTTTGGTACGTAATATCTTGAAGTCTAATAAACATAAAAAGGTATATTTACATTTTAATCAGATTGAATCTATGATCGTATCTTTATTTCATATTTTATCTCAAGCGGAAATTATTTATATACTGTTTTATATTGAAATAATAGTAAAACATCGTATACTTTCAGTGTTACGTTAATAAATGCAACAGCTGTACTAATTCAATTGTATACGTGCTCTCATTTAAAGAATAGATATAAAGTCATTAAAATTTAGGCTCTGTTTTAAATATTTATGACTAGACCACGCGGCAATGTTTGGTCTAGGCATTCGATCGAATCGAGCGTGTGTTGACCGCGGCGATTCACCTTGAGACCGCTCCTCGCTTCGTATAATCCTACTAATAAAAATATCCCTTGACCAGTTCCACTCATAAACAAAGTAACAGGCTACACAACTTGAACGTTTAGTACAGTTTCGTACAATGCTCGAAGACCGGTCCGCTGCTGTGGGTGAGCGAGTTGTGGAATGCATGGGGACGGTCTGAGACGGCGTGATTTGAAAGTGCTCGTGTGCGTCGGTTATCGACTTTTTCTTTGCCTATTCGGTTGCCTTATAATTTAAATGTTTTTTTTCCAACTGGGAGTAAGATTATCAAACCAATTTCGTAGACCATAAATTACTATCCTGTTATAATTATGACTTCTTACATCAAACGTGGAACGGTGATTTTCGCTCATTCTAATGTTTAATCCATAACCGATTGTTTATTCAAACAAAATTGCTCCTAATAATATGCTGTAATTTATATCTATAATGGTTGGTTCTGAATCATTGCCGTGATTAGATAATCTAATTAACATATTCTAAGCATAAAAACAGTCGCGCGCGCAACTAGTAACTGGACCAAAAAAACTTAGAACATATTTACTAATGAAAAAAAAAATTGTCCAGGTAGAGACATTTGCTATTCCTGATCTGAATTTTAATGCTAATTTTACCGTGTGACCCTTTAGACTAAAATAATGTAATATACTTAATACTTAAAAAACCTGTGAACAAATATGCTTTAACGTAAATAGTTGTAAGAATTAATATATCTTCCTATGTATATTAAAGAGCGTCGGAAACCATTTTGGAAGTATCTTTTATGTTAACAACATGATTTCTTCCTGCTGTTCTATTCGTCGTAAACAAATCCGCAAATTACTGATGACGATGAATAATTCATCCGACAAGAACCTTGAAAAGATTAAGCCGTCTAATTGTCTGTGTGTTTGATTGTTCTATAGATTATACGTAGATGCTGTCTAGACACTTTGAGGCCGTCAATCGAGCATAATATTCAGTACTTCCGTTTTGTAACGCAACAAAAAAAATTGCCAGTGTTTTTATGTATTTGTTGTTTCACTCAAGTATAAATCGAGGACAGAATACCTACTGTTTTGTGGACGTAAGCATGTAAAACAGCTTGCTCATAAGGTGTATACATTTGAACGTGAATAATAAATAATAATCTACTACGAATATAAAATAAAAGACTGCGAATTTTAAAATGTTTTCTGAAGATTTTCGCTTTTACGATAAAATTCATTAAAAATTTCATTTGTTTTAATGTATGCAGGGTTTATTTTTTTCTGAATGCGTCTACAATTTAGTTCCTATAGGTTTACAACTTTTGTATATATTATACCCTGTTTCATTTTTTAAATAAAATATGCTTTGTCTGAACTTGTTCTGTAGTGTTAAAAAAAACTAGACGAACCAGACGACAGGAGACAGTTAAAAAAATCGCGTGCGATGTCGATATGCACCGAGATATTATTTTAGTAAGAATTTTTTCAAAACGACCGACTTTATTAACCGCATTCTTAACTGCATAAGATCACTCAAGCAACAGTAACTGAAAAAAAAAATGCAACATATACCCACTATATCATTATAATTGGTATTTAAATTGCCATGATAAACTGCGTCTTTATGCAGTGTTTAAGTTACCTTACTCAATGTAATGAATGAATTCTATAAACTGGTTCTCAAGGAAAGTATGTAGAAAGTACACGAGCACTTAAACAAGTAAAACGAGTTAGCTAGGTCTTAATTGATCGCTTCATGCTTTATTAGTTCGTCGATAGATTGTTTCTAACGTTTTAATTTATAACCATTAAGAGTGAACACATCAAAACAGACACACAGCATATTAATTATGTAAAGAATAAATTACCTTTGCTTCTATGCTCAAGAGAAAATAGCAATATATGACGAGTATGGCATACAAATGAATTCTGTATACTTCGTGTTAGTAGCAAATGTTTATGTACGTACATTTTGATTTCCATGAAAAAAAAACAGCTACTTTATTTAATAGCCACGTAACTTATAACTTCGGTAAAATTCTGTGAACGCTTGAATAATTTTATCTTTGAGATTTGTAGTAAAGTAGTCGCAGAGAATATTCAAGGCGGTGTTTTGTTTAATAGCTTTTGTTGTGTTGTGCAATAAGAAAAAATAGCTACATTTTGAAAACTATCGATCAGTACAAAGCTGTGTTCTATATCACTCATATTGCGATATCAAATTGTCATCTTATCCTAGCGCTATCGCCCACGCATCGGTTTTAAACGTTATCAAGAACCCACTCGCTCTCTATTTGTTTTCCTCCCGGCAAACCTCGATGTTAACGGGCCGGCCCAATTCGGCAACCGAAATAACCCGAACGGTGTCCTAATTCCGATGTCCCGCACTACGCGTGTATTAAGGTCTGGACGCGCGCCCGGTTTTTTACCGTCGGGCCCGGATCTTAACCCTGTGTGATTGACCGCGAGCAAGGAACTCAGTTTTTGTGTACAGGATTCGGGGAAACCTTGTTTGTTTTAATGGATTTTTATCTTTTAAGTTGATCTTTAGAATTTAACTGTTTCTGTAGTAACCGCTGCGTGGCTTAGATGCATAACTTTTTTATCTTTGATGCTATACGAAGTTTTATTTAGTTATTACTAGATTGCGAGAATTATAATTAGAATATGATTTGAATGTCCTACATACTTATCTGTGAGATAAAATATGTACATTCTCCATACGAACTACTCTCCCGTTCACTCTTTGTAACTTATTTCATGTAATATTATAAATTTCTCAACAGTAATCTTATCTTTAAGCCCAGTAAAACCAAATCGAAACTTGAACTACCGGTTCCAAGTCATATAAAGGCTTAAATATAACCGAATAAATTGGAGCTCCGTTTCTTCGCTTAATATGAAACTTAAATAGGATAAAAGCTTACCTTCGAATCTTATGAAACATTAATTTATAATAATCTTATTTATGAAAGTAATAAATAAACCACAAGCTCTTATCGAATAACGCGATCAAATTTAGCTGGACAGAACCTATTATTGCCTCCCTAACTGTCACATCCTAAACTAGTTACCTACAGGCTAGACATTCGGAATTCGTCATTCGGCCACGTCCCGGTTCCCGGACCGGCTACATTCGACGCGGGCCCGTTATCTTTGAGTTATAAATGTATGGATGTGTATGGTAGCCAAATATCGGTGACAGGCGGGTGAACGACCGCGCGCACTAAGGCACCTGCAATCGCGACTGTTGACACAAGCACCGAGCGACCGACATGACGCCCCAAGTGATAATGAATGTCGGTGCAATACACTTGAGATTTCGAATTAAGAGTTTTTGTTCGCGAGTATTTTATGTTCTAAAAGGACAACCGGTTTCGATTGAATACCAAATGGAGGAGGAAATTTACACGCTCACTTACGTCATTAGAAGCTGATGGCTTATGAGTGGAGATTTTGCAAAGGCAATGTGTACGAATTCGTTAAATGTATTTTATGGCACTTGTATTACAGAATCGTAATAGCATTAAGTAGCATTTATTTTTAGCTCTTTTAGGCACGGCTATTATGAATTTACTTTGCTAACTGCTTATTATAATTTAAGAGTTCATATTTGATATATGTTGCGAATTCTATCAGAATGTTATACAACTTTAAATATTATGTATTGAACTAATTATACTCCTAATGTTCACTATCATGTTACAAGACAGACGAATTCAGCCGGGTACCGACGCTCTCTACACGCAAATCGAGAGTACAACCTTGTCCTGATTCTGAAAATTGGCACACTTTTTTTCTATTCTTTGAATCATGGCCAACGTCATAATTCGAACGGACCATGCGAAATCTGTGCTTTATCTCTGGATTGGTCAAGAAATATAATCACGCTAGCGCAAGACTTTTGATTTACGTTAAACATTTAACATAGTCGTTGATCTTGAACAGAAGAATACACACTTACAAAAAATAATATTAGTTCATAATTTTAGTCTATGCAAATGTTAAAACCATGTCATTGACATCGTTTTTACTTAAATAATAATCCGGTTATTAATTCTAATTAGGTCTAGTCATATTGTATACGTATTCGTAAAGTATAAATTATTTAAGAAATATGAGTTTATTCGCAATGTGTTACTCAGTGTTATAATAGTGATGTATCTACATCATTTTTTGCCTCTCTTTATTAGGCGTTAATTGCACTTGTAAATTTTACTCACGAACTTATAAAAGATTCCACATTAACTATTTATCATTGCTTTTCCACCTAAAAGAACTTATAATAAGCGCGTCCTAGCCTGAAATATTTATTCAAACTCTACACCTTACGTAAAGATATCATTTGTAAGAAAACTGTTACCGTTTTAGAGTTCTTTTATATCAATTACGATAGTAAAACTTACAAGTGTAATTCCCACCTTATAAGACGTTGCTACATTGTGTTGCTGCATTTGTCGATGATTAACATTATACAACAAGCTTTATATTTTACTTTGTTACAGCAACTTTAAGGATATCAAAATACATTCGTTGCCGCAGTAATATTATAGTACTTTTGGTAAATAACTTGAACTGTAATTATTTGAATAACTATTTTAATTCGCATGTTCTAGGTTCAGTTCAAATAATATATTTATTTTGAAATGGAAAAAAAACACTATTTCTTTCTCTTCTTGTTTTCTTTTACGGGATTGACAAGATGTTTATAAGAACTGTATTTTTATCTATATAGTTACAACACATTTATCTCGTTTCATCTCAAGTATTGATTCATACGTTGATAGTGCGACGCCAATTACGTGAATTTTTATCATTTTATGAAATCGTTTTAATTTATTGCTACTTACTTTGAATATTTTTATAACTATTTTAATATATTGTGTCAATTAAGGTCAATCGAATGCGTTGTAACTGGAGGTTTAAGTCACATTGTGTTGTATTATGATTTTCGGACATAAATATTAAAAAAAAAATAGCTCCACATTTTCTAAACTCGATGCAAGTGATATAATTATAATATTCTGATTTTCCTAATCATGATATAGTTTAATTATCATCAGTTTAATTTGAGTTTGATCATAATACCAGCTTAATTGTTAAACCCCTGAACACAGTAGGTACTAGTTCACAATTAACGATACTGGAGCGATCGTTAGTTTGTGCGTTGTAATTTAAATCCAAGTTTCACATTGATGTATATATTTATATATTTTCGATATATACAAACCGGATATTAAAATAGTATGCGGTGTAAAATGAGAAAGTGTTAGGAAGTAATTTATAAGAATTAATTCATTTTTAGACGGGAAATTTTCGTCTAGTGTCTGGTGGAGATGTTCTAAATATCAATATAGATTCGTTATTGGAAAGTGAATTTTGATTCTTGTAATCTATACAAATAAAGAAATCAATTGCCGTAAATTAATTTCGAAAAACATCGAAAATAGTTCGATCTATTTAATTATTTTTTATTTATCCGGCTCAAACGTGGTGGTTTAGGAAAAAGAAAATTATTTTAAAAAATCAAAGGAACAGCAAAAATCATAATTTTTGGGTGGTACGAGGTTCTGGTATCCAAGAATGTATTTAAGAATGCTATCTACTAATACTACTAGTACCTATTAATTAAAAATACTTCTTTTAACTCAATAAAATAAAAATTTTAACTAAAAATCAAATTTTCGTGTCAAAAAATTTTAAAAGTAAAATAAAAAATCCTTACTTCTTTATTAAACCACAATTTTCATCTTCTATCTAATTCAAATAAGACTCCGGTTTTTTGTCTCTACACGGCTTTGAATTTTGTATTAAAATCTTTTTTTCACGAAGTTAAAATTTTAATTAGACTGTTTAATTCCACTTGACTATAAATATTCAATCTTTAATAATGCCTCATTTTGCTCACAAATGGTTTTATCTAAGAGTTCTGTAAGCAAAAGTTGAAAAAATATATTTTATTTATTTCAATTTAATCGTAGAAGACATAACTTTATCGATAAAGAAGCTACTTCTGAAGACTCTCTGTCTAAAGCTAAACATGTGTCATAATCCGTTTTTACTTTAAGTTACTAGATATAACTTTATATCGCAATTTTATTCCAAACCTAAAACTCGCTATTAAATGCCGACGCGAATAAAATTGCACAGCAATTACAACTACAAATTAAAGGTGATGATGATAAACTGAAAGTCGCAACTAAAATTAAGAGGGAGACCGAAAGAAACTGCACGATTGCATTGAAAAAGATCTTAGGACAAAAGAAGAGTTTACTAACTTGAAGAGTAAGGACAAGGATCGAAGAGAGTGGCAACCTGTTATAGAAGTGGTCAAGATCTATGAAGGGTTTTAGTGCAGATTAAGTAAGTTCTGTACTATACTTTTCTGTATTAACCTGTAAATGTTCTAGTGCTGGGCAAACGCCTACTCTCCTATTATGAAGAAGGTTAAGAGTTCAATCCGCCACGCTGTTTCAATACTGATTGTTGGATATATAAGTGACGGAAATTCTTGCGACCCAAGCAGGTTTTCTGACGATGTTTTCCTTCACTGTCGTACAAGAGTATTAAAAAAAACTCAGCGCTAACCGGGTTTTGTACTTGTGATCATCGCGTCAGATCGACGTGTTTTAACCACTAACTTATATTTTCTAAATAAATAATACAAAATAATGAGAGCTAAAGGCTACCAAACAAACACAACAGTGCCTTATCCAATGAAGGCATTATTTCTAATGCTAGTTTATTGGACTTGAGACTAATTCAATTTGCAGAGCAGCTAACGTTAAGCTGTTTACAGTTGCATGTTGTTGACCTGCGTCAGCTAATATCAAACACCAGAAACGAGTAACAACATAGATGTTACGATTCAGCCTTATCTATACTAAATATTATAAAGATGAAGAGTTTGTGTTTCTTTGAATGCGCTAATCTCAGAAACTACTGGTTCGATATAAAAATTTCTTTTTGTGGTAGATAGATTATTTATTGAGCAAGGCTATAGGCTGTATTACATCACGCTACCATTCATAGGAGCGAATAACCATAAACGCAAGGGACAGCTAGCCGGATATATCGAAAATAAGTGTTCCGTGTCCAATATAAAGATAGGTTATTTTTTATTGGGAACTATAAGGGTAAAGTATATTTATAGATAAAGGTATATCTAATAAATAAAAAAAATAATCATTTTTTTTTTCATTAAACATTTTATGTATCGCTACTATTTTAGAGTTACTGTTACCCGTAGTTATGTTTATAATAATGTGCCCAGACTATAATTAAATAACAAAGTTTGACTATTAATACACTTTTTGACACAAATAATATTTAATTTCGAGAATCG
The DNA here is from genome assembly GCA_037950945.1 of Hypolimnas misippus. NCBI lineage: Eukaryota > Metazoa > Arthropoda > Insecta > Lepidoptera > Nymphalidae > Hypolimnas > Hypolimnas misippus. The sequence continues at coordinate 9,977,578 of JBBEEQ010000024.1, forward strand.
AGGTCTTAGCTGCAATCAAATAGGAAATTAACACCGCCTTTATCAGTACCGCTTGTGGCTATTTTAAGTAAACAAAGTAACCTAGATCTAACTGTGTCATAGATCATTATAAAATTGTACTAATGATTTAGTAATTTCGGGGTTAATAAACTTAAAAAAAATAGAAAAACTAGTAGCGCACACACAGTGCAAAACAGAAAATGTGTAATGTAAATGTTCCTAATGATTTATGTAAATAAATATCGTTATAAATATATGAAAAAATGTTAATTGTGGCGAATCGCTTTGTAGGACAAGTGATCAGCTGAGCGGATGGCCGGCATGCGGGCAGCCCGCGCCGCGGCACGCGGAGCGAGCCTGGCCGCCTTCGTTGACAAACCGACGACTTTCCTACTTGCATGCTATAAATATTCAGCGAACACTCTGCCAGCAAGCAGCGCTCTCACCGCGCCGGCTTTCCTCGTCCGACGATACCCACCTAGATACAGTTTGGGCTCAATTTTGACGGTCCGTTGTCGCGCTCCACCAAAAAAATGTCGACAAGGCGGTTTGCGCGGGCACTCGCGCTTCTGTCTTATTCATCCATCACTGCACATCCGCACCAATTGGAAAATCACGATTTCACTGTCACGGCGAGCGGCGTCCGTCTGGTCCGCCGGAGTCGCAGTATGCACCGGCACAACACGCTTTGACAGTTCGCGGCGATCGCTGCAGCGAACGCGGTTGTTGTGACGCGAGGTGAAATCGCCGAGAACCGAAACCGAGTTGCGAGGTCAAAGCGACCTCCACGCTCGAGAGCGTGAGAGCCGACGGAGCCTGAACGATAGCAGGTGTGCGGCTAGAAGTGCAGCGATAGTACGAAGAGAGCTGTACGAGACGACGCGCGTGACTCGCCGCCGCCGACTGACGGGGCGCGCCGCGACGAGGCTGGCTTCACCACCACACGCGCACTCGCGCACACTCGCGGCCGCGGCCGGGAGGCGCGGAGCCTCGCCGCCCGCTCGCCTCGCCGCGCGCTGCTACACCGCGCCGCGTAACAATCGCGCCTCACCGAACGCATTTACTGATAATATTTTAAAATTTCATTCGAATTTGACTTTATAATATCGATGTCCGTCGAAGCTCGCCGTCCAATAGACTGAATATTTACCAAAATGCGGTGCGCTGGGCGACATCTTGGTAGATTAGTTGCGCAGTGAATGAAAGGCGCGTGGAAAAACTTCAAAAGCGCATGCGTACTGCCCTTACTATCCCTCCTGATACCACAATTTGAATTAGTCTGTTGCATATATGACAGGAAAATTATGCCTAAACACTTCCACTAAAACCTTCTAGTAAAGGTCAATATTAGTAATGACTGATCCTTCAAAGCCATCGTGTGCGAACTTGGTCATATGTTTGCCGTATCAAGTAAAAGAAGTCGGTTAGATGCGAAGTCAGTAACTGCATCACTGTCATTTTCATTCTAAAAAAAGCGAGACCAAGTTACAAAGTAGTAACAAATGAATGCATGCGCGGAGGCAGAGTAAGGTCATCGGAATGCTTTAGGTGCGATGCTACAAATTGCGCAAATAGATGTTCCAATGAACTCGTTTAATAATAGCGGGCGTAGTGAGGGCGTCAGCGTCGAGCGTCGCGAGCTAGCCGCGTATCGTATCGCTACTCGACTATAATGCGAAACACGCTCAAGGTTGTCAGAGCACGTACGCCGGCGTCACGCACTGCGCTCGCTAAAATCTCACTAGAATCTTGAATGAGATAATTTCATCACGTCATCGGCTTATGAAATGACTACTATCAGTTCGCGCATAGCGAGCCCTTTGATCATTGTCTAAAACTATACATTTGAATTTATTATTAAAATTATAATATAGTGCACGAATCGACAAAGAGAACCACCAAGTTGTATATATTAAAGCCTCTTATGTGAATATCATTTGCCGCATCCCGAAAATAGGGAGCTAGAGTTTTGACCATCGAGACAAAATTCATTTGTTAAAACGTCATTTCAAAGTACATTAGAAAACTGTTATCTTTTTTATTTAGGACATTATAAAAAAATACTCCTACTTATTTTGTGATCAAAAAGACTTGACTAATATTTAAAACACAAAAATTTGTCTCGGGAATAATATAAAATTTGCGCAAGTGTTCAATTTCACAAAAATACACCTTTATTTTTGGATTGTAGTAGTTGGAGTGACATTGAAATGACGTAAAAAAGAGATACGGAACGCCGCGAGCGTCACGCCACATCAGTCTCGGGAAGCAACAAATTATTATCATATTGAACAACTGTGACTCTTAATTAAGAAAACGTCAAAATAGTCAGTTTGCTTTGCCAAGTAACGCAAATATGTTACCGTCTCAAATTAGATGTATATTTTTTACTTAGTATGGCTGTGACTTCTTCGAATACGCTACTGTATTTGCATGCGTTACGTAATTTTACTACCGCGTCGCTAGGTGGATAAAAAAAAATTGAAAACAGAATCAAAGTTTCGCGTCATATTGCAAATGCTGCAATATGAATAAATAGTAAAGGTTCTTATGGAAATACTTTTATAGCTTTGTACAGACATTGTTACAGAGCATTGCTTAAAAATGAACTGCATTTATTCTAAATAGGACACAACGGCACACAGTGTCGTTTGAACAACGTCGTGTTTGTTCGTCGGAGGTGGTCGCCCGGGATGCCAATCTGCGCTTCCGCCGGCGCCCGGATCATTGCCAGAAACACTTAGGGGAAAAGTCAAGCGAACAGTGAGAGGAGTCTAAATGACACGATAAAAATGTAATTATTAGCTTTATTTATTCTTGAAAACACTTAGTAATATTTAAGCCATATAAAAATAAAGAAATAATTTATTATATAAATTGGTATATATTGGTATGGATAAATAACCATAATTATACCGAAATAATTTACAAATATTGCCAAAGAGGACAAATTTTTATGAAATTAGGAGTGGTAAATTTCAGACGGAGTCGCATTATGCATGGAGAGATTAAAAGAAATTTAATGTCTACATAAAGATTCCGATAAAGCGCCGACGTCAAGAATTTTATCTAATTAGTGTCACATACTGACACTTCAGACAAGCGTAACCTTCTTTTTTATTTCAAAAATACGAAATTTATTGGACATTTTATTATATATATATTTTTTATTTGAAGGTACATTTTAGTTTCAAAACATATTTAATTGTATAGGTACTACATCGGACAAAACAAATACACGACGACGTTTTGCGCTAGCATTGTTTTCTCTCAACCGAAAAAGGAGATGAAAAGGAATGGGTGTGGTCTCCTTGTAGATAACTTTGGTCTTGCAGTTGAATGGACCACACCGGTTTATTATGGGACTTCAGATTCGTGAAAGTCTACCGACGCGACAAAGGCCCATGACGAGCATGAAAACTTCTAGCTGGACAATACCACATAAACGTTAAGGTCTTTTTGTAGGCAGTCAGCGAAACGTTTTCGTACTTTGCGAGAAAGTAACTACACCAACAAATGGTCGTAACTGACTACAAACAAACTATTACCAACTTAAAATGTATTTCAAGAAGCTAACTTAGTGGTCAATTTTCGTTGAATATCTTCTCAGTAAGTACGAGCGGAAGAACCCTTCATAAATATAATTATTTCGACTTCTAAGCGGCGTATTGGCAAGCATAATTCGATTTAGAATATCGAGTTTGGGTCATCGTCCGAATGATGCTGAATAATCTTGATATTTCATAAACGTGATCATTAACTACCTTTTGGGACTGAGTTGTAATGTAGGACAATAAATTCACTCGTTAAATGCTACGAACATTTTATAATTAAAGTACGAATATGGTATGATGTTATCGAAATCGCTGCAAGATTAAGTATGATTTCACATGCATCCTTTAAAATTACAAAGCAATGTAGAATTATACATTTTGTAAATACAGTAATACAACATCAACCTTCGTGAAATGTAAGTACTCGTATAATCGTGATCGTTTACAAATGTATTAATAATAACCATTTAATGTTGAATAATGTGCTATAATTTGCCTTCGTACTATAAAAACTGACGGATATTTCAACAACTTTCATTTACAATCGTTAATGGAAAAAACAGAAAAGAGAAGTACATACCAATACTAATAATAAATATTACCACCTGATGTTAAGTGGTCACAATCACCAATGGACATCAGGGATATTGCGGGTGCCTGTCCGGACTTTAAATGGATGTCCAGGACAACTGACGGATCAACGGACAGGCTAAACCGCTGATCGTAGATACTTGAAATTTGAAAAACATAATCCTTATGCGATGTAGGCTTTGCATGAGAAGGGATTTTTGAAATCACTCTCAAAGGGGAAGAGTATAAACATTTGTAAAGTCTCATTCTGTAATCATATTTACATAAAAAAATAGTAATAAAGAAATATAAATAGTTTTGGATGCGAATTATGAAATGTGAAATACAAAACATGCCAATATCATTCCCTGTTGAGATACAATGGGGTAGTGAAATTTGTATCATAAAGTATTTAACTTCTTGTAAATGTATTTTTTTAACTGTAACTAGTAGTGTAAGTTAGCATAAATATTTCTTGGGATATATATATAATATTAATACTAATACCATTTTTTTGGTTTTAGCAAATAACGAAAAGTTTATACAAAAATCATTCCTTATCTACGTGTATGAATAAATAAGAGCATGAAATAAGAGCGTGAAATGTGATTAAACTTCTATAAAAAGTTTACATGAGTGATATAGATATTACCAGTTTCTATCTAATTCCAAACTTTACAAACTAAACGCCGTAAAGTAGCAACTGCTAGTATTATACACAAGCACGCAGTTATTTTTGGTACTTTTACATATAGTCAAAAAACTTGTGCACAGCGATAATACTTATCCTAATTTATTTGTAAAAATAATTTCGTTTATCTCCAGCCATTAGTTCTTAAGGTACATCTTTGGAGCTAATTTATCGGTGCTTTGAATCTCTTTTTGCGTATGCGCTTGCAATTAACACCAGAGGTCGAGGCGGCCTTGCCATTAGATGTAACCCTCAGCCTACGTGGCACCCACGCTACACCCAAACAGAATTGTTAATCTCCCATAAATCAATACGCATAAATAAAAACGCACTCCGCTTATATAATTACAGAGGTGTTTGATTTATATCCCCGTATTTATTTAGCAGCGAGTGTTGTCGTGTCGATTTGATTGTTTTTTTTCTTCGGTTAAACCGATTAGCTGGGTTATTTCGTTAAGCCGGTTGATTGTCGGCGAATATTATCGAGTTATTTAAGAACGTTCGAATAATATGCTATTTGTTTTTTTTTAATTAAAAAAAAAATGAATTCAAATTATATTCAATCTAAATAATCTTCTATTGCCCATTTTTAAGACCATGCGATAAATACATATAGTATCAAAAACCTCGACTTTGAGTTAACTTGAATTTGAGTATTACTATTGTCCTATATAAGTTAGGTTACAAATAATATATATAATAAAAATCCGTTATACCTTCTAATCTTCTATTTTATAAACTTGCTGATCACAGACAAAATTCTAGGTTAAATTTTTTTATACGTTATAAAAAATATGAAATGTTCTATTATTTATATTAATCTATGGCATTATACTGATTGTAAGATCAATTGAAAAACTTCCTATATCCCCTCAGTAATAGAGTCCATCAATAGTTAATTCTATTCAGTGAACTGTAATTGTAATGGTTGTAGTTGTACGCGTCGTACTCATATCGCTTGCGCGTGCGCAAGTAGGATTTCCTTTTTAGACCATTCCTACTCGTCCATTGGGTCAGTATGCGAGGGTGAATCTAATGTTTCCTATAACACGTTTAGACGAGTCCTACTAACTATAGAGTTTTTTACATTCGATTAATATTTTATACAATATTTACATAACAATGAGTCTAAGTTAAGGTTAAGTTGTTGAATTTATTGGAAGCTTGTATGAAATTTGGGCTTTGACTTGGTTCGACTGCAACAGTACCTCGTTCCCACATAAGGTAATCTAAATGATGAAAATAACTAATACGTATGCGGTAACTGGGCGAACCAGATATCTACCTCCCCCTATAGAATATAGAAAGAAAGGGAAGGAATAGAATAGGGGGACTATTCTATTCCTTCCCTTTCTTTCTATATCCTCTCATCCCCTATTCAATTGTTGCTCCTCTGGTGCTGCAAGCGTTCATTGGCGGTGGTGATCACTTAACGTCTTGCATGTTTGTGTCCCGCCTGCTCGTTTGCCGGCTACTTTTTGTGAATATGAAAAAAATAATGTTGCAGTGACGAATATAACTTCGTATTCTTCTCTTCTTTAGGCAAAAGGCTCTTCTTTTGTTAAGGTATTCTTCTTATTAACAAGAGAAGAGCCTTTGTTCAGGATGATATAAATTTACTTTATTTATAAGTAAAAAATACGTAGATTTTAAAATATATAACTTCTATCGTTTTCGCCCTTGAAGGCGAGGACGTAGTTAATTAATTATGACTTTCTTCAATTATTTGTCTCTCAAGGTATATAAAATAAATTGCACTCTATTTTCTATTACGCTGAAAATATATACCTATGTAAAGAATAGTATTGATATTAGAATTAGAACATACGAAAATAAACTAGTTCATTGAGAAAATATCGTTAACACAATTTGTGGTTTACGTTTAAGAAATCAATTTATGTATGTTTAACAATGGTGCCAGCATATAATGTAAGATTCGTTGCCAAATTGCCTATTCGATCACTAATGTGCGAGTAAGATAGCGAAACGAAAACGTTAAAACGACCTAGAGAGGTGAATAAACGACTATTATCGAGTTCAACCCAAATTTTTGACCTGATTCGAAGTAAAAACCGACGTAGGCTAACGACCCACCTGACGTAATATGGAATGGAAAAATAAAACCAAACAAGGAATGCAGTCTGCCTTCTTGAACATTTTTTCGATCAAATTTTTGTTTTATCTGTGAACGTAACGGAGCCTCTTAAAGAAAATAAAATACTGGGTATAATTATATTTTCCGTATTAAATGTTTTGTGTTTATGTGTAAAAATGTTTTGTGACCGAAAGCGTTGCTTAGCAACCGGTTGTTGAATGTTGATGGCGAGGACGAAAACAGCAGAGAATTACCTACAAGAGGGATCCAACAGAGAATAATGGTCATTCTTCTGGACTATTTTTGTTTGTAGATTTTATGTTATTTTCAAAAATATAAATAGAATGATTACATAGGGTTTGGGATGTATAGGAAAAATTTAAGTTGTAAACGTAAAATTGTCTAAAAGTCTAAAATCTTGATCTAATCTATTTAATGCAATGATATTATATAAGTATGAATATAATATATGCTCATGGATTTTATTTTGACCACTGTGATATTGTTTAAAGTCGATGTCTAGCAACCAGGTAATGACTGAGTGTGGCAGACGAGAGTTTCTTTGCGCCAATAAGACAATTGACGACCTAGTCAAAGTTGGAAAACGATACAGATTATAGTGACATAGTATAAACCCAACATACCTGTACTTAAAAATATTTAATACTGATTTCAAATATAATAATTTTGAGTTAACGAGCAATTTATTAATAAAAATCATAGGCATTATACAACATGTTCTTAAAATAATACTAGCACTATATTAATAGCAATAATTAATAATTTTTAATACAATAGGAATTGTGTTATGTGTGTAGGTAAGATATTAGGTTAAAACTTGTTCTAATTTTGCATTATTGCTTTTTATCATCCTAGCCAAAATTAATTATGAATTGACATTTGCGTAAACGATATGGAGTGATGCCAAATGACCAAAATAAAAATGATGTATTGAGTTCATATAAATATTTTTAAGGTATTTAGGATGTTAAGGTTTCTGTATTATAAATATGAATAAAATATGTCTTGCATTATAAGATTTTAAAATACATCCATACAAATAAATAAAATTGAAGTACAAACAGACACTTCAATGTTTAAATTTCAAATTAACAACTTTTCGCTAAATGCATTAGGAAGTATATACGGTATGTACTTATATCACAAAGACTATTTAAAAAAAACGTTCGTCTGTCTGTTTGTTCCAGCTAACCTCTGAAACGGCTGGACTGACTGTGGGAGTTTCACTCACATTTATAGGGAGTTACGTTATTTTTTTAGAAATTATAATTATCTCACGTAGACGAAGTCATCAGCACCAGCTAGTTTTAAATAAGTACCTACGCCACAAAGCGATATTAAATTGTTATACGTGTTATACGAGAAGGCAAGGTACTTATATATTTTATTAGCTTCGTTCTTGCAAATAAAGTTATATGTAATAGCACTTTTCAAAGCACAACAAAGGCTTGTTTATAATATCCGGTGTCGGTTTGACTGCAGTGAGTAAGCGAGTCATAGCGTTAATTAGCAGCATATAAAAATAATCTTGTCCGAATTATTGATCAGTTAATTTGTGCTTGGATCTTAAAGATAATATATTTTTTAAATAATTTATACCTTAAAAATTTAATGTGCCACAACGATTTGTTGTGTTTTAATCAAATACGAAATAGGGGAAGATTGTAAACATGTAATTTTATTATGTTTGTTCACCAATGTCTATTGTGGACTGTGGATGATTGTGATGTGGATTTTCTTGTTTGTAAAGCCTCTTAAAGTGTAGAAAATATTTATATTTAACTTTTTAGTTTACTTATTTCGTTTTCGAATTCGATTTGTTTTTTTTTTCTAAAAGTTTTTGTGAACAATGCTTTTTGCACCGAAAAATACTTTTATAAATATTTTGAAAAAGCTGTATATAATACGAAATTAATAAAATAGAATATAATTTTGTTAAAATTTAATAAAAATTTAAACAATATGATACTTAGAGGCTATAAAATCTATTATATATATTATGAATAATAAAACTATGTATATCATTACTAAAAAAACCGTATTTATTGTCAAAGGAACAGCTTTATTAATTAAATGCATGAATATAGAGCCTTCATCCTAAGCTAAGCGTAAATTCTAAGAACTAATAATGATAGCTAGACTTGATGATTTTTATCGCTTATTTTCTAGTCTGAGGCTTAAATGAGGTATCGATATTAAGAATGGTTTTATGGCGATGTTAATAAATGTTTTTACTGACTGGAATGTAATTACGTTTCATATTTCATGTATATTTGATTATGCGTACCTATTTTGATATGAAATATGAAAAATGATATGAACATTTTATATATTGGTTAATCATATTTTCCTTATTTCTTTATGAAATTAAAAATTCCACTTTATTATATATTCATAGAAGTAAAATCAGAGATTAGTTTTATAAAGGAATTTAATATATTTTTAGGGCTACGTGTTTAAAGTGGGAAAACGGAACACTTGTTATTTTTATATCGTACGCTTAGTATGTAAGTGTCCAAATTTCTAATCTGTGTTGAACGAGTAAGATAACTTAAAATTTAGATTAATATAATTCTGTGACCTTGAAAAAGAAAATTAACTATTTTGTGTTGGCCGAATCCTAAGTGTAAAACGTATTGTGCCGAAAAATGTGAATTTTTGTCACTTTAATACAGAGCATGCTATATAAAAACATAATAAACGCATTACACTTAACGGCCCCATTAAGATATCATGGCCTTGTGTCGGGGGTCCGGAAACACACACAACACTAACACAAACACTCAGACCACGACAAATATCCGTATCACCAATTTAGTCGTTTGCCGTGACCGGGGATCGAACCCGCGACCGTTAGGGCTTCAGTCAGATGCAGTGACCACTGCGCCAACGTATGTGATATATTCCTTTTCAGTACGTTTTATTGACGTTTATACATTAGGTACAGACGGTTAATCAGCTCGAATTTAAAGTTCAGCAAACGTAAGTCTTTTTACGACAAATAAATTATAAACTAACGATGTTGGTGTATAAAATTCGCATTGTACGTTCTGCATAATGATATTTTAGTTAGTCGTATTTTGTATTTTATATACAATAAAAATACGATTGTTTCCATTTACAATTTATATTATTACTTCTATCTGGTTAGTATTCTTTATAACCTCAAAGTATATTAACGGCAGGATAGATTTTAATTTATGATGTCTTTATTTATTTGTCTAAGCTGAGCGATGAGTATAGGTTAGGTTTTATTTTAATAAAACAAAAATGGCGACCGTTATTTTTTTTAATATTTTCCTTAATAATCTTGTTATTATAACGTTATTACTTATGAAGTTAAAATAATATATCTTCAATAAAATATTCCAAATAAATTATTCATAATATATAATTGTATGGATAAAAAAATAACTGGTCAAGTGCGAGTAGGACTCGCGCACCAAGGGTTCCGTACAGAGGGTTCTTACTTAGACCTAAAGTGCACATTTGCGATAAAAATTAGTCATCAATGGGTCCACCAACAGACGCGACGTCCAGCCCTCCATAAACTCAAACCATTTGTAGCCGCTTTAGCCATATTGGCTAGAAATAATAGGTATATAAATAAAAATAGTTGGTCAATTACGAAAATTAAATCTTGAAGATTTTTCCGCTTTTTAATTACCTTGTGTACCTTATCGTTGTCTTAGATTTTCGCGATTATTATTCATTGAAATAAAACTGTTTTAAACGGATTTAAATCGCGTATATTATTTATTTTTATCATCCCGACATTTCGAGCACTTTGCAGCGTTCGTGGTCACGGGTAGACTAATATCATGTTTTTCAATGGCAGTTCTCCTGGTATCGCATCATCAGTTCCACTTCACCGTATACATTGTGCCGAGAATAAATTGCTTAGCAATCATATTGAAGCAATCAAATCGCAACACGTAAAATACTCGTTATTAAGTGGTTCCGGTACCCATTTGTAATCTTCATCATCAGCTCCACCTCATCAAATGTAGCTTTTCGTGAGCAAATGCATGAGTTACTGTCAAAAATACCTAAATCGCTAAAGGTGTGCCTATAATATTTGAAGATTACCCTCGATTTCTCCAGGATTACATCATCAGATCCTGACTTCATGACGATGGGACTAAATTGGAAGTATACCCTTTAAAACAAAAAAAAATTGAAAATCGGTTCACAAATGACGGAAAAATCGGTGTAAAAATATAAAAAAATACATACAGCCGAACATAAAACCTCCTCCTTTTTCGGAGTCGGTTAAAAATAATCAATTATTATATACATAATATAATTACATTTTATTCTTGTTTTATTTTTATTTATATTCTACTACACTCCACTTTCACTACACTACGTTCGTAAAATATTTAGATTGACATTATCAATCAAAGTATATATTAGTGTTGCCAAGACGAAAATAAGTAGTCCCTAATTCGAATAAAACTAATTGTTTTTTTTTTATAAAAAAAAAACTTATATTACTAATAACCAGAAGACTTACATGTATTATCTACACAGTAGTAAGAAGTAAATTAATTTACTCGATTTGATTGAATTTAATTTTTAAATTTTCGAACTAAGTTAATACGAGTACTTAAATCAAATCGTGTGAAGCTTTTATATTTAATGTAAATTATGTAATGACGATAAAATTAACGATAATTGATGATGAAACTTTTAAAGGAATAGTTTATTTTAATATTTTTAGCGCGTTTAAATAATATTTTTTATTTATTATTTCTTTATTTTCATATTTAGAATAATTGTAACTAACTTTTTCATGAAAACAATAAAATTAAATATTTATTTGTCAATAGGCTGTTTGCTTATTGTGAAATTAATTGTTATTTGTACTTAAAATATTTGGACAGTTTTAACTAAAATTTTAAATTTTAAAATGATGTTACCTCTAGCAACATAAATCGAGAATTTTATCTACGTAATGTCATAATATTGTCCAGAGATGGCGTAGACTGTACGCTGAATCGCGCTATCATTTTGTTAGCTGCGGCATATAGATTGCATTGCGTTGTTCATAAAGGTTTGCTGCCCCTATGTTTTCGTTTTGATACAAATTTCTCCTCATTGATTGTAAAATTGTTTTTTGACCGTGATCAACTTCTATGTTAATTTGTTTTAAGTACATAAAATTCTAATTCTAAGATTATATTATTTTCCGCTTGATACGCTCTATTATCTCACACACAAACTTAGTTTATTTTTCAAAATAATACGTTTTTAATTAATTGGATACGTATTGATTTATAATTTAGGTTTTGTTAACAGCTTCATGTGAATGCAGCTCTGAATATTTGATATAACTTACAACTTGATACATTTACGCGTTCCTGAGAAAAAGGTTGAAAGACAGATGTACAGACTGACCGACACACGAACAGAAATTTACAGTTTTCGGATTTTTTCCATTATTTATACTATAAGACCATGCTCCTGGCCAAATTTCATGATGCTAGGTTAATGGGAAGTACCCTGTAGGTTTTGATTCCCTTGTGAAAACGTTAAAAACGCTAAAATACTTAAAATATGCGACATAAATGACCGTATCTTTTGACTGTGTTAACTTAGAAGTCTGATTTTTTCACAGCTCTTAGTAATTATAGCTCTGAATACTTGACATTGATAAAAATTTGTTACCTTCACGCGTTCCTGAGAAAAAAGTTGAAAGACAAACTTACAAACAGACACACATACATACAGAAATTTACAGTTTTCAGATTTTTTCCTTTATTCGTACCATAAGATCTTACTTCTTGCCAAATTTCGTCTTGCTAGGTCAATGGGAAGTACCCTATAGGTTTTGATTCCCTTGCGAAAACGCAAAAATGGTCAAAATATTGGACATATTTGCCATTATCTTTTGATTGCGTTGACTTAGAACTTTAATATTTTCACGGCCGCATGTCATCGTAGATTTGAGTATATGATATTAATTTCAACATGATACGTCCATGCATTTCTGAGAAAAAAGGGTTGACATCCCGACAGACAGACAGACAGACAGACAGACAGACAGACAGACAGACAGACAGACAGACAGACAGACAGACAGACGGACAACAAAGTGATCCTATAAGGGTTCCGTTTTTCCTTTTAAGGTACGGAACCCTAAAAACCATGAACTAAATTTAGGAAAGAAATTCTGTGAAACGACGTTAACTTAACTAATTATTTATTTGGCGTAAATGTATAACTTTTGTCTAATATTAGGCTAGAATTACATTTATAATTTTTATTTTCGTAATTGATACAAAATGACTCTTTAACTTGATACGAGTTACCTTACGGAAGCTGCTGCTTACAAAAATAAAGGCTCTGACAGTAAATTCTTCATATATAAAGCAATGACATACAACTTACGTAAATCTTTATAAAAGTCTGAGAACGAAACTTATAAGTGTAATTCTCGCCTTAAAGCAACCAAAAGTGTAATTAATTTAATTTGCTGTCAAAGTTATCAAACAATTTCAAAATAACAAGGGATTATATGACAGTTCTTAATTCAAGCAATAAACTTATGTACGAACTTATCTATATATCTGTATAAAATTTTCTTATAATGATAGAAGTTCGCTACGCTTTCAAAGTTAAATTTAAAATATGAATTATAGCGTTTGTAAAACGTTAAACTTCTAAAAAAAGGTGTACAAAATAGACACCAATTCAAAGTCACCAGTGTTTTCAAACTTGTCGTGGCAATGCAAAAGTTGTTGAGAGAGCCAATAATGAATCAACTCATGAAGCGAGTCTTATTGAAAGTGCAAGCAGTCTACGAAATTCATTCCACCACTTGCGACTGGGCCACTGTGCACATTGGTTTCCATTTCTAAAATGACGTATCGATAGATTACAGAGACGACAAAAATAAACTCTATATCAAACACGTTAAGTTCATTATCCTCTAAGGCTGGTCGTGCTGTAAGTCGTTTAATTGTCACAGAGTCGCACTATTTATAGAAGAACTAGTAGCGAAACCTGTGTAGCAGGATAGTGGGCTTAATGAGAGGCAGAGTTGGATTATTGCCACATGTATCGAGTTTGAATGATGGCCTACACTTATCTGGTTACCTGAGCATCAAACGGCACACACAAAGGGATAATATCAAGATTTATTCGTGTGACATTCACGCTAATTTATTTTCGTTGCTCGCACTTTTATCAAAGCAGTCATTTTTACATTTAATTCAGTGACGTTTCTTTTTATTTGGGTATAAATTTCTTTAATTAGTTGCTGTTTCCCGTTGCTCTGGTCGGTTTTCGAGGCAAGAAATATGTTTATGTTTTGTTGGATATTAGTGTAATAAAATATTTAATTTTTTAATGATTGTATCGAAATGTATATTATAGTTTTTGTGATGTTTATTTTTGGGTTTTAAGAGTTTTGTCTGTTTTTATTTATTTTGTTTGAAAGTGAATTTGGTATAAAACTTTGCAAGGTCTTAAAAACTAGAATTGTGTATTTTTTTGCGTTGTTTATTTATAAATGTGGCACAATTTTTTTTAAAAAATCATTATTATCGTGCTTTTTTGTATATACATAAAAACATATACAGAGGTTAAATGCAAGACGATTTACGTCAATATTATAATTTTTAACCGACTTAAATAAATGGAAATTTAAATTAATTAATTTATTCGTAGTGTATTTGTTTAAGTTTGTTACCTCAAAACTCCCTCGTTATTACGCATCCCATAGAATTTTCATTAAAATCAGTTAAGTAATTTACTTTTTAATTTAAATAAAAAGAGTACAACTCCCTGTACCTAATAACGAAATTGCATGTTCCTGTGACTTTTTTTTGCTTTTTAGTTTACTTCTATTAAATTTATTTATTAAAACAGTGTCTTTTTTTAAATACCTATTAACCTATATCTATATCATTACCCTATATATTCTCGATATTGGAAAGAATCCTCAATCTGTCAGTGACTCGCGCGTTTTGTTTTTCTTTAGCAAACTTAAAAAAAACATTGGAAAAGCAACCTAACATCACGCGGCGCAGAGCAATTAATGGGCAGACGGTGTCATTCATTCATAGGTATTTTGTTTTCGAAGTGAAATAAGACCTAATTCCTCTCGCAGCAGATAAATAAATCTTTATTAGGTATCGTAGACTGAGCTCAAGTACTGCAATCGTCAGTATGCAATTACAGTTGATAGCTAGTCATTGTTCCCTTAAAACAGGCACTCGGTTAGAAGTGGTACGCTGTTTTAAAAAATCAAAATATACTTTATTCAAGTAGGCTTTTACAAGCATTTTTGGATCGTCAATATAGATCCAAAAAATTAATTTAATGAATTTACCACCGGTTCGGAATGTAGATTCGAGTGAGAAGAACCGACAAGAAATTCGAAAGTTACTCTTTTATAAAGTTTTACAATAGGTACAATATACATTTATGAGTTACAAATATATTAAATACCCTTGTATTCCAGCTTATACTAAATCCAAGGATATTTATCATCTATGTAATCTTGAACAGAATAATATGCTTTAAGGACTTTTTAATATGTACTTTAAATTTATTATTTGTAAACTGTAACACTTTACGAGATTGTATAATAAAAACGAATACTTTACCCCTAGAAGGTAACATTGACTTCGCGGAGTAGATATATATAAAATGATTCAGATAATTTTAAAAGTGCTCTCTAACCGGGGATTTTATAGAAAAATTTCGCCTGTAACGTAACAATCCATATTCGATTTTCAGTATTTGTCTGATTTCGAATCAGTTGTTTTACAAAGTCGGCGATCATGCTATTTATTGTGCATTCATGTTACATAGGTATCATTACATATTGCGCACTGTGGTGTTCAGTTCTCCTCGTTCGCTAATGTAATGCTCGAATGTGAATTGTTACTATGTAGACGAATACTTTCGGTGCGCAAGCAAACATAAAAATGTCTAAAAAACTTTTTGAGACCAAAAAAATTAAATTTTGTTATCCTCGGCTTCAAAATAAACAGATTTATTGCAGCATAATTTTTGCAAAGTAACGTATAATAATAATCTAGCATTAACTTTGTTGCATTATTGATCGTATTTTGGAACATTGTTGATCACATTTTTAAAGCACGATGTTCTTAGGCTGCAGCTAATTGACAATAAATGTAACGATCTAAAGGATGAACAACGAACGTATTTTAAAGCTATAACTCCTCAGAAATTTATTTTTGCCAGCACACAACTCATTTATAACAAATTAAAATGAAACAACTGTGTAAATAACACAACTCAGTAATGTTTGCTGGAATTGTTACGTAGACATATGTACACCATGGAGGTAGACATGTATGTACATACATATATGTACCTGTTACTCATATTGATTGTTTTCTAAGTCGATGACGTCATTACAGAAATGATTATTTTGATAAAAGAATGTAAGAAACAAGAATCTATATCGATGTCTAGAAAGAAAAATCATCGTGAATAAACCTATGTATGTGTGGGGAGAAATTATGACACATGTATATCTCCGAATCCGCAGTGGAGCAGCGTGGTGGATTAAGCTCCTAAACTTCTACTTGATAGGAGAGAATGCCTTTGCCCAGTTGTGGGATATGTATAGGCCCTTGGATTCCAATTACACCACACTGTACCTATCACGCCAATACACAATTTTAAAAATATAATTTCAGTTAGCTGAACTCGATGGGAAATATTCAAAATTAAGCTAAACATTTTAATCCACGACCGTTACCAAAAAAAGATATTTTTTATTATTTAAATAAATATCTTTATCAATAAACATTAGTTCGACCTTGAGTATTGAATGCAAGTTTAAAATATCTAGTTTCGTTTCGTCGAATCGATCTTGTATTAGCATAATAGATGCTTTTATTAGCATATAAAAGTTGTCAGAGTCAGCGACCGATGTAGGGCCGATATCCTGATTATTCACGAGACCCGTTGCTTCCGCGACTGCACGTGACTCAGGAAAACCATGGAGCTATTACATGAGCTATCATTGTCAATTGATGTGTTGAAACATCACGTGTGCGAGATTGAAGAGTAACAATCTCCTTTGAAGAGTAACATTGGGCCTAATCTATGTGCTCCATCTGCGGGGTAATTCATCCCACAAAAAGTCAAATTCGAAAAAAGTGATCTATTCTGATAATGCTCCACGTTTGTAACAATATTTAATACTTTTTGAAGTCGTCTGAACTAAATAAGTATGAAAACTTCCTTAATTTAATGTTTCGAATATCGAAAAGTGTTCCATATTTTGCAATATAAAATAATCTAATATATTAAAAAAGTTATTATTTGATAAAACTTTTCATTATACCAATATGTTTTGAATTCATACCTATTATCAAAATAGAAATATAATGGAGAATACTTCTTCATACAAATTGATAAAGAATAGGTTTGAAGCCATTTTCTCAAAATGAAGCCATAGTGGCTTCACACAGTATTGCTTTTTTTTCTTCTTTTAGTTTTTTGTAATATTTTTAGTAGCCTAATTAAAGACCGCATTTTTTTCTTCGATCTAGTTACATATTGTTTTATTTTAACTACCCTTAAATAAGAAAGTTGATATATATTTTAAAGAAAATTATGTGAACATTCTATAATAATATAAAACTAGCGTAAACTTTTTAGTAGCTTCTACTATTTGACCTCGCGACTTTGTATGCATATGTGTTACAGTTTACAAAAAAGAAATTTTAAAGTACATATCGATACCTCCCACGTAAGTTATTGTAAGCCACAAAATTGCCGTTAGCGTTTTTAGTGAATACTACACGAATTTGCATTGCTTAATGCATTCAAAGTGAAAAAATACCAAAAATCTTTTTTTTTTCAAGAAAAGTTACAACAAAATACGCCTGAAAAAAGGCGTATTTCGTTGTAACTTTCAAACTAAAACGGATTAAAAGTGCTCTACTGTAAAATTATAATTTTGGGGTTACAACAACTTAGGTGGGAGGTATCGATATTAAAAAATCCTTAGTAGCTAAAGCATATTATTCTGTTCAAGATTATATAGATGATAAACATGCTTGGATTTAGTATAAGCTGGATTCACACAGGGTATTTAATATATTTGTAATTCATATATGTATGTACCCATCGTAAAACTTTTAAAAAGAGTAACTATCGAGTTTCTTGCCGGTTCTTCTCGGTAGAATCTACATTCCGAACCGGTGGTAAATTAATTAATTAATTAGTGTTTAGTTTTCTTTTGTTTTTGTATTGACGATTCAAAAGTGCTTGTAAAAGCCTACTTGAATAAAGCATATTTTGATTTTGATAGAAACTTTAATCAATATTTATATTAGCGACAAAAAAGAAAAGCCTATTCCATTGTCCAAGGTATCTATATATCAAATTTCATTAAAATTTCTTTAGCGGTTTAGTCTTAATGTAACAGTTTAACAAATAGACAGAAAGATATACAGACAATTACTTTCGCTTTTATAATATTAGTAGGTATAGATAGTGGAACGTGAATTAAAAATACATAATGTACTTAACCAAATCGTATTTGAATCAATCATAGTCCCGTGTCAAGGGATATCTTCGCCCTAGTCATTTATCACCTATCGGATATTTATCGAACCACAAGCCCTTCGGAATTTTTCGTCCTCATTTTTAAAAACATTATGTAATATTTGTAAAATTATTCCCTTAATTTTCATAGCTTAAGCGTTTTTTAAAACATTTTCTATTAAATACTAGCTATGCGCCGCGGTTTCGCCAGCGAAACAATTATAAAAAACAATTTAGAAAAATTTATAAATATATAAGAAACATTAATATGGATAGTGTTAAACATTATATAAATATTTTTTTTTTCTCATCCTGAATCGGATAATGCAGTGAGCATTTCATTGGTTTCAATTTGGTTTTCGCATAACCCTCTTTATATTTATGAATTATTTTATTATTATTATTATATTATATTTTATTTATATTAGTGAAATCCCGTTAAAAGCGGTCGTTTCAGAGATCAACCGGAATAAACAGACAGACGGACAGAAAGACAACCGGACGGACAGACAGACAGAAGACATTAAAAAAAATGTCTTTTCAACGTAAGTACCATACACGAGTACACTAATATGCATTTAATTACAGACAGTCTTTCTGTCTGTAATTTACAATTTTATTTATTTGTATAGATTTAGACATGGGTATAATAAATTTTATTTATATTTTACTAAATTCGAGATCGCTATTACACATTATTTCACCATTTTTAGGAATTTCTTGCCATAACTTTTGAAGATACAGTGAGTAACGCAAATATTTTGCTTTCATAAAAAATAGCTGTCAGACAAGCAGACGAGGCACCTGATGATAAGTGATCACCGTCGCCCATGGACATTTGCAGTACCAGAGGAACTAAATGCTTTACTACTGGTGGACAAGAAACAAAGAACACGAGAAGAAAGGGAATAGGAGGGAATAGGTTTTCGGTTCTCTCACTCACCGAATAAAACGCTGCTATTTTACTTACTTAACGCTGATCGTCTGTGAGAGTGAGGTACTGCCTCTGTCAAACCATCCTCTATATGAGTAATCAGTGGACTACAGCTAGTCTCTTCCCCTTAGTGAATTATGAAACAATTTTCGGAAACACGTATTTATAATTTAAAAAATGCTAATTACTAAAATAATGTTTGAAAGAGCTTTTATATCATATAATAATATCAGATAACAATAGTTATATAACATAGTTATTTTAAATATCCCAGTGTCAGGTTAAACCATAACATAAAACTATACATATTTTCAACTATTAAAGAATTGAATAATAAATACATCAGTATTAAATGTAGAGTAATATTTTAATAACGTGCCGGAATGATCTACAACTGAGGCTAGGTCGTGCGCCCGCGCAAGGCTGCACACGAAAACACAATATAGATCATCAAAAATTCCGCTCCATATAATCTAGCAGTCTGAATAGTTCAAGTATCCGCTTTAGTGAGGTGAAGTTACTAAATAAACTATTTTACATACAAGTGATACAGCGGAAAATATCCAAACATAAACCTTATCACGTCGTGTTTGAAGATATAAACCTCTGTGTATGATTGTACATATGTTCAAATAAGCGTTTGTGGACGTGAGTAGTTTACAAGTGATTGTGCTATTTGAAACAAGCAACGATGAGCGATAGCACGATTTTTCATTTTTCAAGTTACGCGTTTGTGTAAAATTTATTTTCAGTTTTAAAATAGTCTATATATGTACGTATGTCAATACTGTCTTATCATATTGTATTTTACTGCTGTCTCGGAGATATTATGTATTTTACAACTTTACAAACACCGAATTGTTTTTGCTAACTGTCTGAGACGCCATCTTAACCTTGTCAACGGAGTAAGAACTTTACTTAGGTAATTAAAAAATACCATTTGATTTTACTATTATTATTATTATGCTTTTTTAAGGATTTAAATAGGTTGCCTAAATCTGCAGCAATATATTTCAATATAGTTTGGTAATGTTTGGGTGCGGTAGGTGGGGACGGGTGACTGAAGCAATTGCAACATCCGACGCGCCGTCTGCCGCGCCAATTTGCGCCGGCGCAACAAATGGTCACCGCTGCACCCACAAAATAGCAACTGGCGTCGTAAAACTGCATCTATGACCTCATCCTATTGTACTTGACTCGTACGTAGGAGTGACCGCTAAATGGGCACAAATGATTTATGGCAATTAAACTTTATGTAACGCCGCAGAGTACGGGGCGGACAAGCGGTGTGCGTGACCGACTAGTTTAATTCCAACCGAATTACGTTAATTTCGAAAGCAAGGTCGGTCGTCGCCCTTACCAATAATTTATACTCAATACTCGTAAATAATGAACGAAGCGACACTTTTCCATTGGCTTTATTGATGGTACGAGTTTGACATTGACGCCTTAGCTTATATTTTATTTGTACACGACCCCTTTATCGGTCATCTGCTACGTGCATCAACTATTTTAACAGCTTAATGTGTGTGACTAGACTGAGCAAATTTGCCATTTTTGATCGGTTAAACATTTCGCCAATAAATGTTTTATGGTTATTGAGCGGTGTATTTTTATAGCGTACGTTTTTGGTAGTTACAATTAATTATTATATGTATGTATAATGCCTATTCATTTTTATTTTAAGCAGTGACGTACTGTTCTTATTTGATTGACCTTATTATTTTATTAGTAATTCAAACAAAACTTAGTCAATAGCATGCACTTTAGTATACAAGGTAAATATTTGTTTTAGTCCTGTATTTGTTTATAAAGAGCACATAACAAAATAAATCCGGTTTTTATCTTCTACGATGGTGATATAAACCAAGCTTTTTGATAACATTACCTGACTTTTTGTAGTGTAACTGAAAATCGATTTCACTACGGATATTAATACAAAACTCGTGCTCTGCCTAAAATAATTTAGGATCTACAGTAGAATCTATAGTAGATGATGAAACTAATAAAGTGATAGAATTGGGTGAATAGCGTATAGTAATGTTAAATATCTCACAAAGATTTCCCGCGACATTGTTGTGTGGGTTACAGGATGCTTGGCATGTCTTATACAAAGCAAACCCGCGGTGCCTCTCGAGAAAAAAGGATTTTTATTAATTAAAATGAATAAAATTTCTTACATAAAAGTAGCCTTACTTCTTATAACATTAACTACCTGCGAGTGAACGCTCTGTCAAAATCGGCCCAGTTGTTTCAGAGATTAGCCAGAACAAACAGACAGTCAAAATTAAAAGAAATGATATTTGATGGAAATACCGTATATACTTTCTTATGCATTTACTGACAAGCTGTTAATATAAAATTACAAATAGACACTTCAATTTTATTTATTTGTATGGTTTATATACAATCTAATAATATATTATTATATATTACTGCAAATTATACATTAGTTGCAAGTCACAACGTAACATCGTACATGCGTAACTCGACTGCAGTAGAGTTGGATCTATCAAAATTCAATTATAAAAAAAATCGATTACTTAATGTTGCCATAAGGATATTATTTGATATATGGCATAATCGGTAATCGACAGTAATTGATTATCCCAAAACATAATACATATTATTATCAATTGACTTGTTGGCTCATAGGTATTCTCGCCTGTCATACTCAATTGCTAGCTGGTTACTACGCAACGTTGTCCAAAGTAATGGAAAGAAATCCACGAGCTTATAACATATATATAGTCATTTAATATGATTCGCTTATCCTTATAAATCATTACATTTTTTTAAGATCATTCCTGGGTATATTTTTGTATTTACTTTGTATATATGTATTTATATAAAGAAACCCTTTAGCGTTTTAATTGTCCTTTGTATATAAATAAATTAAGTTCTGTAAAATAAGACTGTAGTGAGTATTCAGCTGAACACCCGATACGTCCTAGCATCATTATTCCGTAAGTTAAGTCCATGTACACGCAGTCGCGGGTAATTCTTGTAAGTTAGTAAACCTAAACAATCAGTGGAAGCCGGCCTGAGGTAAACAAAGTAATCAATTAGGCCGCTAGCTTGAGTAATGATGCTATAAATTTAGCGACTGCCGCGGAACCTTCGCGGAATCAATGGAGTAATGAAAATTTAAGCCTAATAGAACGACTCGCCACGGACAGACGTGACTTAGCAGGACAATTTATATTGTTAACTCATTATCAGAAATTCTTGGGAATTGAGGGGTCAAACAGGACTGATGAGTACAATGATCATTACGACTGGCTTATATGTTTATACTCGGAGGTTCTGATCCTGACAATTTTTTTTTCTAGGTCATACGATTTCTTCATGGGCTAGGTAGTCAGGTATATTCGTCGTTCGTGTTTGAATTGTTTTTTTTTTCAATTATAGGAAATGTGTTTGTTTACTATAGAAAGGCCCTTAAATAATAGCAATCATAATAATTGTTATACATTTTTATAAAATATAATAGTAATATAAGTATATAGCCTACTTATCAGGTCCATCTAAACCTTTGTAAAAATCTATTTTAAATAGGAAATACATAGAATTTTTTACATGCATACAACTAAAAACCTTAAAAAAAGAATTACCAGACTTTTACTCAGCGTTTGAGAACATTCATTTTCAGCGCAACTTTC
Organism: Hypolimnas misippus; assembly: GCA_037950945.1. NCBI lineage: Eukaryota > Metazoa > Arthropoda > Insecta > Lepidoptera > Nymphalidae > Hypolimnas > Hypolimnas misippus. Next base: position 10,000,646 of record JBBEEQ010000024.1, read on the forward strand.
TTTTTTTTTGCCGTAAGAACCTTCTACGAAGTATTAGAAAAATTAAAAAGGAAAGATGAATAAAATCGGTAAGTCGTTCTAAAGCTATAGCCACCAAGGGAAAAAGAGATTTATTCAAAAAATCATATTGTGATAGCGATAATTCAACGTAATTACCGCGCATATTATGGGATTCGCGTCAAATGCTTAAATATGATGATATTTAATAAAATATACAACATACCTATCAAAGGTCGAAATGTACCAAAATAACCCGAACATGATTGATGTATCAGGATAATATGATTAATAGCGTATCAGTATTCGCGGCACCCGCACGATGGAATCAACCAGCACCTTCGCGGACGTGACACAACAACCAAATTGATTTGATCCCTTAAAATCTGTCACCACTATGTTTTTATTACGATTTCATATTTCATTCCAATTATGTTAGGAGTTACAGGATGAATAGAAATATTCTTTTAATTGGAAGTCAGTCCCGAAACGGGTCCAGGTGTTTTTATTAAGCGAATGTTCTGAGAGTTCACATAAATTTTCCTTTTATTAATTCTGCCAGCTATTTATAATTTGAAATATGAAAAGATAGAAACATTTTTAGCCTTTAAGTATTTTTTTTTATTTTTTGTTAGAGGTATAATTTTGTTAAATGTAAATTTTAAAACGAAGATTGTTGATTTTTTTTTCTGCCAATTAAAGTTCGATGAAGGTTATTATGAAGTAAAATGAAGTACCTAACTCGATCGAGCAATCTGTTCAATCATCGAATTGAAATACAAGAACGATCACCTTTATTCCTTCAAATTATTCTTAATGAAAGATTAAAGTGATGAGTGAAATTTGAAACTTTTCTGAATCATTCGACTTAAGGAATTGCTAAGTACGTTGTTCTGAAGCCTGCCATGTATGAATTAATCTTTCCACATGTGCATACTTGAATGAGAGAGATTTAAAATTGATAATATTTTAATTGGACTAAATTTAATACCTATTCCACTTGTATCATGTATGGGTAACTTCATTAATAATTATGGCGTTATTCATAAAATAAACTACCTCCCTGCCTCGACTTAGAACGGGTGTTTTGTTAAAGAGTTAGTCACATTTTTGTGTAGACATTTCAAGCCTTAATTTTTAAAAGACTTCTAAAAATGAGGAGGTTCTCAATTTAACGGGGGCTTTTTCATGTCTTTGCTGATTACTCGAAAACAGTTTTACCAATTTGGTTCTCTCATAGAATTTTTATCAAAATCGATTTTGTTGTACGGTTTTAAAATCAGAATAATAGGAATGAGTGCATCATTCAAGTGAACAAAATTACGTATTTTGCTTTTGAAGTCGGTTACTTTAAAAAAATCATGTTCGATTTTTTAAATATTTTCTTTCGTGACAATTTTTTTTATACAAACACAATTAAAAAGGAATAAGCCAATTGGGTACAACGTTTCTGGAGGTATGCGCGATAATATGTTTGGCAATTTATATATACCACTAGTCGCCTACCAGTCGAAATTCAACCGTATTTTATTAAATTTTTAACCGATTTCAAGATTGATCAGATAGTCTATTCTCAATTTGACCAAAGACTTGAATAATAATCAATAGAGTATGTATGCGTGTACGTGTTAAATACATGGTAGTGTGTGTAATGTTAATGTTGTTTTTATTGATTTCATGTACTTTTTGAATAATTAAAAAAATGTATTAGCATTTCTCTCTCCTTCTCTATACTCGTATAAAGTATAAGTGTGCGAAATTTCATACTCCGTCTTCGTAATTCTCGTAAAAAGTGGAACAATGTTTTTGCATCACGTATTAATAAGACATAAATATATTTATAATTTGCATTATTATATCATTTACATAATGTAACATATTACAATATAACTAGAAGAGGAATAAACAAAATTCAGTTAAGAGCATTGAGTCCATAGCTTAATGGGAATGCATTGTTGAGTTTGAAACGAGGTCGATCAATCAAGCATGTTGTAGGATAACCGGCGATGATTTACTTAAATACTCGAAGCGTTGTCACATAAGACGCAAACAAGCTGAGTTTTATTACCAGGCAGAGTGGAATTTTACTTAAGGCACGATGTAAAATATGTAGGTAATAAAGTCCTGTGCAAGCCGTGCGTCGCGTAGACAAGCACCGGTACATCCTGTTTGGAAATGATGTAAAGAAAGCGTTGTTATGCATGTTTCACATTTGCATGTGGATAAAAATATCTCGTATTGTGATAGAGCTATAATATCTCTTATCCTTTATAAATTACACATAAAACAATATTTGAATTCTATTTAAAACCACAGTATTTAAGTAATTTCGAGACTGAATTTTTTATCTAAACTTTGCTTTATTTTAAAAATGTGTTAATATAAATTTAGATATAAGGAGTACTTCGAAAATGTTAAGTTAGAAGACTATGTTATTCCAATACAAAATACATTAGTGACTGTCACATTGGGTGGTCCACAGCCCTCATGCTAAAGAATAGACCCGCATCACGATTATTCTTTTAACCGTATCGTTGGTACATAGCAGGATTTATCAAAGTTATAATAATTTTAACACTACAGCGAAAATTAATACATTATCTATTTTGCATATTATAAATACCAAGAGATATTAGTGGTCTTTTCCTTGCGGTTCGCTCCCATTAATGTAGAATACATCTACCGGTACGACACGCGCGCCACCACCAACTCCACCAACTGTCGGTAAATTGTATGTACTAAATTTATAAATCTTCGCCAAAGTGCTAATGGCAGCGCAGAATTCGGATAGGAAAAATATTGATTTTTTTAAATATTGGTATATCTATTATTATCCATGAAACTCGACCGTTAGATTAGCGTAAGAGACAGTATCTTATGCCATCATAAGCTTTATATATATATATATATATATTCTAAATAATTTATAACACATTCATTAAAAAATAAAAGTCACAATTCTTTAAAAGAATATTAGAGAATTTATTTCACACCCAATCAACAAATTGGATTGCTTAATAAACTAATGTAATAGTATATATAAATACTCCTTGTATTAGATTCATTGAAACAAAACGATATGATACAAATTATACAAACATACTTTAAACATTTTTACATGGCAGTATGCTACCACAACTTTTTGTTATAATTTAAACCGAACAAAATTCATTACACTTTGAATTTTGTTATATAATTATGATTAAAGAACATATTACTTAAGCATAACGAGCAGTTATTTTCCGAGTCAACGAAATGTGAAAAGGCGACGTAATTTCTTCATTTCGCTTCAGCTTATAGGTTTATGAGCTTGTTGATAATTAAAGGGGTGGCGCAGGTAGGTGTGAGCGACGCGTTTTAATTAAGATCTCCTGTAATTGTATCGTTGTATGTTATTTGAAACGATGATTTTAATATACTTATTAAAATTATTATATACGAGATACATCTTTTCAATAAGTTTTCAACAAATAATAAAAAAAAAATGTTTATCATATAGAAATAATTTATATACATTTAAAAATTCAAATCAATGTATTACAAAAAATCGAATTATATAATTATTTATTATTAAAATAATATTGCATAAATCGCTACATCTGTTGAAATTATCACAAGGAGTTCAAAGAAAACTCGTCTCTCGATGTAATGTCAATATGGCGTCAAGACATCGAGCGCAGCGGCCATCACTGTTTTCGGGGGTCATTGTGCTCGCGGGTGACGTCACCAGTGACCTTGACGCGTTCCCCCCTCTCGTTGCACGCGTGAAAAATGTCGCTGTCAAATGCGCTGGCCTCTTTGCTTGTACTTTTTTATGTTCCACGCTTACAATTGCTGGTTGTTGAACACGTGTATGTTTGCTTTCAAAGTCTTGTTCAATACACTATTCAATACAAATTTATTTTTGGTAATATGAAAATTGACCTTTATGTAAAAGTATTTATCCAATAACGTTTTAGTATATATTTATATATGTGTTACAGAACTTATTTTAATGTAAATATTGTTATTCAAAAATAAAATCGATAAAAACATACCTAAATACATCGTGCTTGCCCAGCAACGTAAATATCGATTACAAGCCGAATGAGAACTTAATCAACACGGATCTCGCAAAAAATATCGATACGCCAGTCGGTCTTTCACAGTTTGCGTTTGTGATTAGTTAGCAATTAGGCAAGTAAAGTTCGGGAGAATCGACCGTCTGACATTCACCGCCCTTGCGCCGCCCTCGACGAACTAAGGCCGCCTTCATAAAGCGTAACGCGTAAGGGCTGTAACTTTTATCGATATATCGAAATTAATTCAGATGACGTCAAACGTCTTGCTTTGTCAGTTGATGACTTTTGAATTTCCGGCATTTTATTAATCATGTGTGCACAAAAAATTATGTTTATTAATTTTTTTTTCGACAGGTTTAAACATTTCATTTTCATTTCATTCATTTTATTTATCTGTCGATACAAAATACCTGCAAATGACGTCATCGTGATGTATATTTTGTTTTTCATGTAAGTAATAAATTTGTCACATCTTGTAATGTTAATAATTCATATGAGCAAGCTGTGGTCTCCCGTAACTGAAAGAGCACACAAATTGTATTAAGTAACATTTTTTGTTTATAAAACAAAATAGAAAAAATAAATAAATTAGAAAATATTTTAGTACTAGAACATACTGCCTTCAATTTAAAATTTCAATTAACGATTGCTCGCAGACATTATAAACGAATCAATCTAACTTCGAGGTAACTTTATTGAAAAGTCTTTGTTCGAAAACTTATTGTTCTTATTATTGAATTTATAAATTGGTATATTGAAATGGGATTTTCAATTTCTCATACCTACGCATTGTTTATATAGTAAATTGAACGAAGTAGAAAGTGTTGTATCTACTTGAAACTAAGTATTAATCAGGGTGTCAAGTGGGCATTTGTTGGACACATTATGAGCATTAGCAGAATCTATTTATAAAAAAAAAAAAAAACTATTTATTTTTTTATAAAAAAAAATAATTTAAACATAACATCTTGTAGGTTCATATAGATAAACATATAGGTATCATATATGAAAAAAAATAAAAAAAATTCATTTTCTTTGCTTTTAAATATTAATTTTTTAAAAACTGGTAAAGTGCCTGTATAATCAACTACCTGCACAATCAAAAAAGAGTTCCCAGTGTCCGTCTGTGACATTGCAGCTTCCTAATAAATAGACCAATTTTGATATATTTTTTGTTTGATATGATGTAATCGAAATGGTATTTAGCTATAAATTATGAATGTCTGTTCAGAGTGAAGGTTATCATCTCTTTTCTTGTTGTTGATAGGATCGGAGTAACTTCTACTGGTCGAAACGACTTTAAATTTACTTTGAAATACTATAAAAGACATTCAAATAAATTAGTTGCGTAACCTTGACCTGATGATCAATGCATGCAAAACATAATTGAAAATCAGCAGGAGAGACAATTCTTGTTAAACAGGGAGAAGTATCGTGTTAAGTCTCATCGATCGAAAATAAGCATCTTGTTTTGCGTTAAATAATTAACGTTATTACCCTGCTTGATCTAGACCGAGATTGTAAAATATTATTCTTATCTATACATATTCATATTCGTTTTTTTTTTAAATTTATTTTAAATGTTATATTATTGATGTTGTTAGTATACTGCGGGATAAAGGCTTTCACTTCCAATAATAAGGCAATGTTAAATAGAACATTATGGAGTTCAGAACCTTATGCATATTGCGGCGTTTTAAAATTTCTTTCTAAAAAAGTTCCTTTTATATCTTTTCAAAAGCACTTATCTTTTTTTAGTTTTCCATCTAATTAGTTAGATCCTTCAGGATTTACTAATAATTTAAATATTGGAGGTAGATCCTGAAGGATCTAACTAATTAGATGGAAAACTCACAGATCAAGAAATTTTAAAATTTATTTAAGACCTACTCCTTTGATCATCTCAACATCCATTTACGACATGAAAATAAAATATATATAAAATAAAGCAATTACATTTGTTACGCGGCAACATCAAAAATGGCGGTCAACAAAGAGTGCGTGATTCATTATTTCATTAGCGAAACCTCTACACAAATTGTTAGTGTCATTCACTTCTTGTGTTGAAGGTAATCGGGAAGCTTAAATAATTATGTGTTTATTTTTTTTTACCTAGAGCTTAAACGGATTTTATATATTATTTTTGTGTAATTTTACTTTACATTGTTAATATTATTTTTTGGGTTTCTATATATTTTAAATAACGTATTTGTACGTATTCCTTAGCTTTGACAGACAGGTTGGCGCAGTGGTCACTGCAACTGGCTGAAGCGCTAACGGTCACAGGTTCGATCCCGGCTCAAGGCAAACGTCTGTATTGGACATCTAGATGGTTTGTCGTGGCCTGGTCTGGTCTGTGTTTATGTTGTGTGATTTTCCTGACTCCCGATACAGGATGATAATATCCTAATGGGGACCGCTGAGTGTGATGCGCTTTTTTATTTAGCTTTTGATATTTATTATCTTAATAAATAATTTAGTATTTATATTCATATACATTCTGGAGACTATCATTATCGTATAATATATTAAAATTGTTTGATAAAAATACACGTTCTCTTAACACCCGCATCTTGTAGGTACTAATAAAATTACCATTTTAACAATACAACTTTAATACTATTATAATAAACATTTAAGCATTAAAATTAATTGCACGTAGTTATAATTATGAAACTTAATTTAATCTAATTACATTTTAACTTCAACTGAATTACGAGTACTAGACTAATGATACCTAATGTATGCTTAATGACTACACATGCAAAAATATATTAAAGCTCGCAGTGTGGTTTTACATAAAACAACCTTATTTAAAATGTAGACGGTTCGTAAATATTGAATAAAATTTGTTAATCGTACAATATAATGAGACCAAGGAAAATAATTTATTTAATCATTTTATATGTCTTTTTTTTAGATTACGTTTACTGTTTTTTATATATAAAAGTGGTCAAATGAGCATGCAGTTCTACCTGATGTTAAGGGGCTACTGTCGCGCGTGAGCATCTGCAAAATTTGAAAAGTGCGTAGAAGAATGCGTTTGCATTGCCGGTCTTGGAGGAAAAGGTCTATACAATCGACGCTTGAAAGCCCCTAAATTAAAGCGTTCCAGGAAAGTCTCGTATAGGTCTATTAAAATACGAAAAGGAAGACTGCAGTGACTTGTGGATTATATAATTATTTTTATTAAAATTATAAACTCCGTCAGTATACTGCGGTCTTGATTAGAGTTCGTAGCGTTTATTACATATGTAGGCACCGGGAGAGCGGCGACGCAGAAGGGTACACGTGTACCTCCTTGACATAGACTTGGTTTATAACCAGATGATGATGCTGAGTCCGACGAGTGACCTTAACCGACTCTCAGCTGAGAGCACTGACAGCTTCGTATAAGTTCGTAAAAGATACTCCAGAAATATTCATCCTGCAGGAACATTGAAGTATTCGATGATATATATTTTTTAGATCTAACGAGTAGCCAATTGAAAACGAAAATGAAACAATTTTCAAGAACTACGTTATTTTATAAAAAATCTGTGACCCGTTTTATGAAAGAGATTATGAAAGAGAGAATTATGAAAGAGATTACATTCGTTTGTAATATTTTTGACTCCATCACTTTCACCGACAAGTGAGGGTAAGAATCATCCCAAAATATTTAAATCAAGCTTAAAACTTAAAACTACGAAAAATAAGTAAATCAAAAATAAAATCAACTTCAAAATAAAATAACTTAAAATTATGAAATATTTTTTTTTTGAGGTCGATGCAAGCAAAGATATTAAATATAAAACCTAAACTAAGTTTCTTTTAATGTGCTGGCACCGACATTAAATAAATATTATTTCATAATTTTAAGTAAATTTCTTAGTTCATGCTTTTAAGTCGCTTTTGTATCCTTTATTTCATAAAAATAATAATAAAGTCTTAAGAACTCACCGTTTATCAAAGCGAATCCGTCAGATGATGTTGTTGATATCGTCAGGATAACACTGTATCTGAAAAAAAAAAACATTTTATTATTTATTACTTAAAATAAAACGCATTTGTATCAACATATACCTATTCTGTTATAAATAACCAGCCGTTTCGTTAAACCTAAACATTATTATGAATGCGTATGTTCGTGAATGAGTGAATGTACGTTTACTATTTCTTCACCTCGTGACAGCTCGACGGTTTTTAGTGGAATTTATTAGCATCTACTATGTATTACATTAGTTGAAAACGTTCATAAAATATAGCTAGTTATTTATGCATAAGATAACAATATACCATAAGGTTAATGGAGGTTTTCTAGTTTAGCAACGATTCCCACCTAATGCACTTAAAACAATATTCTTGTTTTATTTATTATTATTTATACTAATAAATAAACAGTGTTGTGATTCAATTATTGCATTCAATCAATGTGATGTATTTTTTTTTTTTGAGAATATATGAAATAATTGTCTAATTAAAGGACAAATGGATATATTATTTTTTTAAACAAATAAATTGAACATAGATTTGACTTCTTTAGACGCTTTTTGCTCAAAATTACATATATCCGTGTGGCTTACCATAGTATTGCTAAACAGCGTCCAGTTGTGCTATGTGTCCAATTATCTACAGAGTACAAAAAAAAGAAGAGAGTAGATTTAAATATGTTTTTTTCGTACGTTTAGAATTAAATCAGTTCCTCTGTAATGTAGATACATATAATCCGCATGTCGAAACTTTTTCTTTTCTGGCGTCGAAATATGATTTATCTATTCTGTTTCAAGCACTGAAGTTTGTGAAGTATTTGAAATATTGTCTATTGAATGTTGTTTTCCTAAATATCGACTTAAACAAAATAATAGTAAAAAATAAAAACATTTTATATAATTGCATTTTATGTAAACGAATTATTGGGTTAGGAACAAAGTAAGAAACGATTTAAGTCCGAAAAGAAATCGACTTCAAAAGAAATCAATTAATGATGAAAAATAAGGTTTTAAAAAAGCTTTTATTTAAATGCTCTGAAAAATAATTATTTTGTTATATTATATAATTTTACGGGTATATAACGTAAAAGCTTTCAATTTCGTTTATTAAGATAACATACGAATTAGAGTAATTTTGATTTCAAAATCAAATTACTCAACTGATTTTTATTCTAAGAAAGATTAATCTAAAATCAAAGTTCTGATGTAACAGATATTTAAAAAAATACTATATATTAAGAACTTCTCTGTTTAGTTATTTGAAGTCGGTTGAAAATCTTTTCAGCTCACCGATTAATTATAAATCTAACATAAAAAAATCAATTATCAAAGGTGAATAAACTACAACCAACTGGTAATTAACAAATTATTGATTCATTTTCATATCAAGGAGCACAAGAATCGTGGACTAGACAATTGCCTCAAGCTAGATTAAATTTCAAGAAATAATTTATTCTTGAAATTTACTCATTAATTATGATCTAGAATTTTAATACGGTAAGACGTGTGAAGACTCCAATACAGATTAAATTTAAACTTTAATTGATTGTAGGTTAAACATTAAGCTTTGTTTTTAAACGATAATTACTGTGGATATTATTATCAAAACTTTGATACAATTATCTTTGAAAATCATTGGTTTTATTATAATTAGAAACTTAGTAATACAGTATACTCGTATATTTTGGCATATTTTATCACAGAGTTCATAAGAAACATGAAAATGGTGTCAAATAAATTCATGGGCAGAACTCTTTCTCCATGAATGCTTTTGAAAAAAGTTAAAAATAAAAAGTTTTGTAATTATCTTCTTTTCGTTAAAAATATATTTCGTAAAACTTAAAAGATAAAAAATATATAACTTGAAAATAACTGTTTAATTACTCTGAATTATTAAAAGTTACCATTGCTCACATTATGTAAATTACGACCGTGCCTCAAACTTTCAATGGAAGATTTAAAGATTGAAAAACAATTAAGCAACTCGTGACTTTCATAAATTAAACAAAGACTCTATCACCATTGAATGTATACATTTTAATTAGTTGAGTAAACAAGAAATTTCAAATTGTACAATTAATCTATACTAATAATCACAATACAATACAATCAAGATAGAGCGATTTTTGTATGTGCGAAATGAACTCTGGAAACAATGGACTTATTTTACAAATTATGTTAGATGCTGTCCATTAATCACGTGAGGCCCAAAGTAGTACAGTAGTACAGCCCGAAGTTGTAACAGTAGTAGAAGCAGGTACAAAAAAATACACATGATCTGACGTGGGGGGAAGTGGTGGTACAAACATTACCACGTATTACGTAGGGGGGAGGAGGTCTAAAAAGTTTATTATTCTAGGTGGTTATAGACTATATTTTATGTACATATACTTATTATTTTAAAATAAAATAAACATTAATACAAAGGTGCAAGCAAAAGCTAGTAAATAATATTTTTAGCAATTATATTAATAAGTACTATTTCACCTTCATTCAGTATTTGCCAGATTAGTTGACGTTTATGGTAACTACTCCCATTTCTATGAGTCATAGTGTAATAATTTTTAGCCAAGTTTTCCTAAATAACCACGCCATCCATGAAAAAAAAAACTGACATCATTAAGAATCTTTGTTTTACTTCTTTAGCGCCAAAAGTAATTTGCATAAAACAATACTACTTTTTACTTTAATTAAAATATTTATAACAATATTAATCATTCGTTTTTAAAAAGTTTTTGATTTTAAATGATATTAAAAAATATCATTAAAATCGGATCGGATATTCTTAAGGACGGAGTTCTGGATAAAACGCTTTATCGACTTTGCCAATAGTAAATGTTTTGAATGTGCAATGTTGAACTACAAAAAATACGAATTAAGTTAATGTTCTCACGTCTACCTGTCTACTATATGTAGCTAAAAACGACTTGAAATTTATTACCACCTTGAATTGAAACTTAACTCAATTAACTCAAGTCCTAATAAATAATTTTTAATTATTATTACTTTTGCTAGTTTCTAGTTATTTCACTTTACTAATTAGTGAATTGAATAAGTTTACAATTGTAATTCATGTTTCTTTAGAAATACTTTCGGTATAAGTAATATTTCTATTATTTTGATTTGTGTATTTCAAGGGGTTTACATTTTCTTTTATTTGTTTTTCTTTTGTTAAAAAATGAAACAATCAATTTCTTAATATTGTTAGCACTTTTGTAACAAACATCACATCCTTAATTTCACAATGTCAAACTTCCTAACCACGTATTGTCTCTATAAAAAACAATCTCGAATATTTATAACATACTTATCAATAAATATGAAATTTATTAAGTTATCCCATAGAAGTTATCAAGACGTGAGTTTTACTTTGTTTTGTATATACTGTCAAACTACAGAAACCGTCATATTGGTCTGATACGAATTTGCTCAATTAATTCTCAAATAGCTTGATTATCACTCGAGACTCGAAGCGCGCAAATATTAATCGAAATACTTAAGTGCTAATAAAATACAACACGAACGTGTGAAACAGAAACGGAAAATGTTATTTATTAATGCAAATATACGAGTAACATTTCAAATTTTATAATAGGTTCATATAAAATAAAAATAAGTGTTTAAATTTCTATTTAGCAGAAATATACAGACGTTTTATAATTAATCTTTCACACTCTAACGACGCCTTAAGTAACTAGCTACATACAAATTAAATGTAAGTCTTGAACTCTCGCGGCGTGCTCATGTTATTCTGCGCACGATTCTCGTTCTGATTTATTCCTAAGATTCTTGTATTCGCACCTTCCTCCCTTGCATATTTCGCTGCTATTAGGACCGGTTCGCGGCTCTTATCAGCGACGTGTTTTTTATTTCTGCGCCTAGCAATTATTTTTGTACTGCAATTAACTGGCGCATGTTTCACTAATGATCATTAACTTGACGATTTTCATTTACATGGAAGATCGGACGGAGGAATGATTTATATGCTGTACAGGCGAGGGTACTTATTACGGAAGAGGGTAATAAATCATTTAACATATAAATAATAAAAAAAGAAACGTAATATTGTTTAAAAAAATATTTTTGGAAAATGTTTTCGTTATTTACGAATGGCATTTGATAACATATTTCGCTGACCTACTGTTCCCTTTGCTCTGTGGTTTTGGCGGCACACGCGCCGGATGCGATGTAATCTGTAACCGGGCAACGCGATGCGTGTTTTATTTCGAAATGCGATACGTAAACGTCTCTTTGATGTTATTTGATTTTCATCTGACATTCGCTGAAAGGCAAATTTGGGCGTAAACAAATATTTAATCAAACAAGTTTTTTTGTGTATTTTATTTATACTTCTTGCGTATATTATCTATAAATAGAATATTGGTTTTCTAGGGTGTTTTTAATGGGTAAATACGAAATATTTATCTTAATACCGCATATTAAATGATTTAATTTGAGCATCATTTTTCAGTCTTATGAATAAAATTATTCTATAAATATGTTTTAATTAAAAAAGAAAAAGTATATAATTATTACGTAATTTCTGACTGTGCCAACTGTGCCAAGTATTCGTACAGGTCAACTAGTAACGGACTTATATATTATTTATTAATAGTTTATTATCCTCTCAATTTTATCGTAAATTATAACCAAACCTTTAATAATATACTCAATATTATACATAAGCTGGCAATAAATTTACGGAGTGTTTTTTGGTCTGTTTATTATTTATTGTTGAAGAGTTTTAAAATTTTACCCACAAGTTGGTAGTGACGTGAAAATTGCGAGCAATGATTGATGACTTTAATGTTATGCTAGATCGTGAAAATCGTGCATCGTGGGTATAATTCGTACACTGTAGTGACGTCACACCAGATGTGAGACGAGGTTTAATGTGTCGTGCTGATGATATTCATAAATATGTACATACTTTCCAACATAATTAATTAAATACCTTATTTCACGAGAAATTCAAATTATGAGATTTTTAGATACAAGACATTATATATAAGATAAGAAGTGCGATTTTCCGTGTATTGAGTTTAAGTTTAAGTGTTGAATTTAAATCAAGATATGAATGCCCTCATTAAGCCAATTGTAAAAAAAATGAAAGCGGGTATTAAGTATGAGAAATTTAAATTCGAAATTACTAGTGGTATTGCCACGCCACAAAACAAAATAAAGAAACAAAGAAAGACTAGTCGTATGGCACCTTTACTTATATAGAGACTCACTTAAATTTGTATAAGATACTACGTACGTACTTATTGGTAGACCTTGGTTTAACACGTACCTAGATGACGTATCCAATTTAAAATATATTTTTCTCTAATTTGAAATCTCAGCTACAAATGGGCATTAATATATTTAAATAAGAGAAAATTTAAGTAAAATATTTACATTACAAAATTGTTACTGTACGAATAATGTCCAAGTGAAATGGCAAGTCGTAACAAATAATTACAAACATCTTTTATACTTTCAAAAAACTATGCAATTACAGTCTTTGAAAACCTTGAAATATGTATAAATAATTCTTAAACGTAGTTGTTAGAATGAGTCCAAGGTTTTATCCCGACGTTTCAAAAGCTTCAGGCGATAGACGTTCTTATCCTAACGCTCAAACATTTCTGCTTTCGCGATAGCTAAAATAATAGACGATGCCGTAAGGCACTTGGAATCCTTGCAAGTTGCTCTTTATATTGAAATTTCTTGAAAGAATGAAAAGAAAATGTTAAGATACATCTTGAAGCTCATTTATAAAGTTATAATATAACTATTTGTTTTCTGTTTATATACTAAAATGTGTTCAAATTTAATTGAAAATTAAATTTAATATTTACAAAAAATAATAATTGATTTCAAAAATAGAATCGAGTAATATATCGAATTCATTTAAAGTGTGTGATGATATCTTAACTGATAAGGGAGTATTTTCTAGTACCGAATTACACAGAAGATTTTTTTCTTTTTTTCATGAAATAATTTTTTCTTATATTAATGAGAATACGCGAATGAAGTCGGGGGCACAGAATATTGTTTATAGTGTGGTTTTTCCTATTCTATTTTGGGTGACTTTTTCATGGTGTTTGTCAAATTAAAACATTAAGCCTATTTATTTATATAAAAGTGTATATATGAGATTCATTTATCTTTTCATTAAAACAACTTAAAATATTTTACAAAAGTTATGTATATTTTGAAATAACGTAGGTATTAAGAAAAAAAATCATCTTTTAGTTATAGCGTATCCATTCTCCAATAATGCGTACATATATGCGTATAAGTTATAATATAAAAAAGGTTTTCTATAAAACACATACATTTCCTGCTAAAACAATCTGTGCAAGCCTTGAGGAGGCCCTTCAAACGAAATTATTAGCATTTCTCGCCTGGGAAATCAGGAGGTGTTCGCTTATCTCATTTCATTAGACTAGCTGAGGACAAAGTGAACGCGAACCTCCAGGGAGATACATGGGCACTGTACATATACATATTCTTATGTACTATTTTATAAGGTCTAGATTTCAATACATTCCTAAATTCCTGTTTTGGTACTGGTGGAACTAAAAGGCCATCGATAGTTCTTGATAGCGTACGAGGAATAGAAAATTTATTTGTACACTTCGAATAATTTTCTAAAAAGTAAAAAAATAAGAACAAATATGTATAGAACTTCTTCGATTTTCAATATTGCGTTACATAGAAATACAACTATTTTTATCCGAATTTCAAAAGAGGAGGTTCCCGATTATTTTAAAACAGCTTGATTTGGTTATTTTTTTTTTGTTTGAAAGTTCCAGTTATCCAGTTAATAAAATTTTCATCAAAATCGGTTTAGTAGTTTGGATTTGGGTAAAATAAAAAAAAAACTGGAATAAGTATGTCATTTAAGAAACCGAAAATACGAGTTTTAACTCGGTTCTGTCTTTTTTTTAATCTTTTTAATCACAATTAAATTGGGTATACTAATAATTTTTATCCCGAATTTCGAATACTTTCAGCGTGAAAAGTCTGAGGGTCTAATTTATAAGTGTAATTCTCGTTTAAAGTCAAATTCGTCTATCTAGAAATTAAATTATTAAAAAATTAAACGTAGGGATGATAAACATAATTTATATACGCGAATATAATCCGTTTAATTATGAAACGAGTAAGATTAGGATATTTATTTCAGTACCAGTGGATACTCAGGCGTTAAATAAGGTAAAACTTTTTGCCCAATTTATATCTTTTAACTACAGTATATACATAAATTAGCAAAGCAAAGCAACAGCCTGTAAGTGTCTCACTGCTGGCCAAAGGCCTCCTCTCCTTTTAAGAAAAAGGCTTAGAGCTTAATCCACCACGCTGCTTTAATGCGGGTTGGCGGATATACGTGTGTCAGAATTTCTCCCAGCACCTGGTCTCATCGCGATGTTTTCCTGCACCGTCGACTACGAGATGAATTTTTACACAAATTTAGCACTTGAAAATACGGCGGTGCTAGCCGAGAATGAACCCGCAATCATCGCTTGGGATCGACTTGTTCTAACCAATAGACTATCTCGGCTGTCGTATATACATACCTCTAGTATATACCAATTAATCTGTCAATTTACTTTTTAAAGTTTTTCTATGCTGTTATCTTTACAAACTACGCTGAAAAATCGTATCGAAGAATTAAATGACCCTTATCTAATGATTTTTATAAAACTTTTAATAAATACATTGAATATATGTAAGTAAATGTATTTCATGCTCTAGACTAAGCACAAGCATATTATTTGTCTAATACCAAGGGATTTCGTTTAAACCATACCCATCCATTCAATTCAATTACGAAATAAAATAGTATTGCGGAGAAAGTTCTAGTTTCTTATTCAGACAATCCTTTTGAGGGAGAACAAAGGCGGGTTCATTAAAATAATCCACGGGAAGTTGTGCTATATAACGAGTTAAATAATACAGTCATAAAGATACCTCATTATAAGTAGCTCCACTATTATAAATTCTACTTTAGGTTAATAGGCGAGCCTTGAACCCATATTCGGATGGTAAAAAATAAATTGCATGGAAAAGTAGATTTAAATGAGTCCATATCGATTTCGCTGTGTCGGCGTTTGTGGATAAAAGTTATGGTTTTACAATTAAGGATAAATAATTCGTGATGTAGGAGTTGGATTGAAAAGTCATGACTCGTTTGAATGATTGAATTTTATTTTTTGATTGAATGAATATATTTTTGTGGCTAGAGATTAAAATATAATGTGCTATTGGATAATTGTACTTCTTTTCCTAATTTATTTATACGTTCTGATTAAGAAGTCCAACGTTAAGTAATACTCTTACTACAAATAAGAAAAACCCGATTTCTTTATGAAGAATATTATTTTTTACACTTGTAGAACACCCAATTTTAAGGATCGTAATAAATAGTCGAACGCCCTATATATGTATATTCTAGTGTGGCGGACAATAATTCGAAGACGAACAAGCGGCGCAAGCATTGTATTGCGTCGTTAGGCAAGCGGGCGTCGTGTTGACAACGCGCGCCTCGCTGTGCTATACATATTGTAAATTTCGAATTGTCATATAAAAATTTTCTTCACTTCATCTCTGTAAAATAATTAATTAATTTTTGTAAAATTTGTAAATATATCTTTTAAATAACTAAAGGTTATTATCATTGATCCACATTACTAACGATTAAAGCACTAGTAAAGTTTTTCTAATATGTATAAAGCTCGTATAATGATCCCTTATTATGATTACTATAATGAATGTTCATTCTAGTAGTTTATTTTAAAATATTGGATTTGAATAGAACAATATCATAACCGTCGTAAATTAAACATCATACTGATGGGAAATTAAGTTTTAGTCCTCCACAATTAACGCAGCTAAAACAAGTTTCCTAGTAATTGCTTCAATCACTGATATAAGGAATATAAGACTCAGCTAACTCAAAACATTTACCTTGAAAACGCTAAGAAGGGTAACATTAGTAACACGATTTTATTGTATTTAACTTTTTAAACGACTAGCTGCCCGTATCGGTTTTAATCGCGTTTATCGCTACTGTTTTGCTCATATGAGTCGTAGCGTGACGTAATATAGCCTATAGATTATAACCTTCCTCAATAAACAAGCTATCCAAAGCAAAAATAATTTTTCTAATTGGATCAGTAGTTCCAGAAATTACCCTCCACATACCAACGTATAAAGAAATTTTATCTCTTTATAATAATAGTATGGTCCGTCTGAAAAACTTGCCATGACTTTGTTTATTTTCTTAATATTGAAACAGATTTCCATACATTTTCACTTCTCTATAAATCATTAGTCTCCATATAGCTTTATTTTTCGGCTTTTTATTATCACTTGGCGCTAATATGAATATCTATTTGCTACATCATAGTTTATTAAATCTGTTTAACTATTTATATTAAATATTATTTAATATAACAGTAAAAAAATTATTAAATATATATGACAGACAAGTTGGCGCAGTGGTCTCTCCAACTGACTGTAGCGCTAATGGTTGCGGGTTCGATCCCCGCTCACGACAAATGTCTGTGTTGGCCATACGGATGTTTGTCGTGGTCTGGGTGTGTCAGTGTTGTGAGTGTCCGGACCCCGACACAGGTCACAAGATCTTAATGGGGCCCGTGAGTGTGATGCGTTTATATGAAAAAAAGTGTAATGCATGATAGTAATAGTAGTAATAGCTTAACATTGGTTATGAAGAAAAAAAATGACACATGTTCTAATATAAAGTAGTCGTCAGAGAAAATATTACGTACACAATTCACACGAGTATAATATAATTTAATTTTTCATTAGGTAAAGAAACCAGTAAATAATTATTAACTACCTATATACAAAACTGAAATTAATCTGTTAACGTTTTTATTACTGTCTAATTCATAGCCCCCAATTTATAATATTTATATGCATAAATAAAACTCATTATAATATACTTCAATAATGGGCATTTAATTTATAATTATAGAACCTCTCGTAACATAAACATTAAAAGTCTTGTCAGCTTTTTAATTAGATGTCATTTGATTTGTAGAAGAGTTCCCAGTAGGATTGGTTTAATGCCAATAATTCTAATAATATGCCGGTTTCAACGGATATAATATAAAGCCAATTATAGCAAATAACTAGTTCTCCGTTTCGAAGATAGATTTTGTTTCACTTCCTATTTATATTATAACGTTGAAGATTGTTTTGTTTAAATGCGCTTATGAAATTAAAATCCAATTTTAAATATTACTTTAACCCGTTTTTTCGAAGAAAGTTGTAGGCAATATAACAATACGTACTTTGTTTCTTTTGATGAATATCAAAACATATATGGACGCTGATATGCAATAATGTGTCAAGCTACACGGACTTCATTTTGAGATTAAAACTTTTTGAAAAAAAAACAAACCGACCTCGACACTGAAACAAGTAAACTAAAAAGTAAAAAATAAATATTTTCTACCACATTTTGAAGTCGGTACCAGGTAAAACATTCGAAGTCGGCGCCAAGTAAAACCTTTTACGTGTTATTTATTGGCACCGACTTCAAAATGTGGTAGAAAATATAAATTTTTTACTTTTTATAAATGATGAATGGTTGTATGAAAGTCCGTCGTTTTCGAAGTATGAAACACGAAATTTAATGTATCTGGTTAGCAATAAATGCTCATGTACATGCTCATCCCTAAGAGGGTGAATTAGGGGTTGTAAGCCTATGTATAACCCTGACGAACCCAGTGTGGGCTGCTGGTAGAGTATATTTGTATTGTTTTGTCCTTTACAATCCAGGCGACATAGGTACTGTAGAGAAGTAGCGAAATTTAACGCGGGTAACACGACGAGGATTTAGTAATTATCGATTAAATATAAAAAGTTAAAAATTATTTAAAATTCGAAGTCAGTATCAAGTTACCAAAAACCTTTTAAATGTTATTTACTGCCAACGAATTCAAAATGTTGTAAAAAATATTTATTTATTGCTTTTTATTTTGTTTGTGTCTATTAAATTCAAATTGTACTCAATTGAGTACAACGAGTTGAATAGCCCTTAAATGATGAAAGTTTTTTTTTACTTTTTTAATTTTTAAATTTTATTAACCCTTTCACATTACAAACAGGATATTTAAAACAAAAAATCACTTTTGATTTATGATGGGTTGATTACATTTTTAATAAGTAAAAGTTATCTTAACATATCACAAAGTCGTATTTTCCATAACAATAAGTGTAATCGAGGTTGCAAATGCCCACAGGTTAAGGGAACAGGTTGTGCTTGCATCCCAGCTTATAACACAACTTCACTAGCGAAAGTTCTAGTTTAATTAAGAAAGTGCACAGCATGCAAATATCAAACATCTGCGACAGATTCCTCGGGAATGTAAACGTGGTTTCATTAAAGGTAATGTCTTTGTAAAAGTTATACGTCAAAAGTAATAAGATTAGTTTCTCTATTAAAATTTCTTGCTTCTATAATTATGCATTAAAAAAAAATTAAGATTGCATTATATTTGGACATCGTGACATAATGGAATAATGTTTATAATGAGATACATTATTAATTTAGATGCAGAATAGATTCAATCCATCGAACTTATTAAAATAAAACATTTCATGCTGATAAGCAATACTATGTCAAGCCACACGGACTTTGTTTTGAGAAAATGGCGTCTAAAGATGTCAAACATATTGTTAATAACTTTTTTGAAGAAATACATATCTATCTTTTCTTTTCTATTTTTTGGTAAAAGATAATGAATTAAAAGCAGATCGTTATAATGAAAAGTTTTATTTAATAATAAGTTTTTCAAATATTTGAGATTATAGTATAAATTGCAAAATATGGAACGCACTTGAAATTCGAAGCATTAAATTAAGAAACTTTTTTCCGTACCGTTAGTTAAGATGACTCGAAAATTTTTTGAATAATGTTAATATAGGTGACGGAGTATCGGAATACATCAATATCTCCGAAAATAACTTTTTGTTGGTTGACATATTGTTGCTTATCAATTGTACATACAGTACAGAGAAAAAATAAATATTAACGAAGTCGCGATGCCGTACATATTATTTAATCATTACGAAAAACTAATTTCTTTAACCGTCATAATTGCAGACAAAAGTAAAACATATGTTTATCCAAAGGTCGATGCCCTTAGTACTAGTGCGGTGTGAGTGCGTCATACATGCAGTTTTCAATGTATACTTAGGAAATAAGAAATAGAACAGTGAGTCATGACTTCAACCAAGGACTTAGCTACAGAACTGCAATGGCCGACCGCGTTATTTTTGACGCGAAATATTCTAAAGGTCGAATCTGATTTCGCTGTTTTTCTGTTCGTAAATCGTTAAGTAAACGATATGGTACATTTTAAATGAAATGTAAATATACGAAATTATACGACCAGCGGTTTTTGTGATTTATAAACAATTGTAATAAACGCTTTTAAAGTTTTTATGATTATGTTTTCGCATTAATATGAAACGCGCGTTAATTTAATTGAAATTGAAATTGTTTCTGTTTTATTACTTAATATTATCATCATCGTTATTTTTTAATTAAGTATACTTTTTTTAGTTATTATCTTTAATTTTTGTTAGAAAATTCATGTTTCGTAACATTTCCAATCAAGATTATAAGAAATGGATTTTTTGTGTATTTTAAGATTTGTACTTCTTAACATTTGTTGAATAATTAAAATATCTACCGTAATATGTTTATGTCAGTCAGAAATTGTAGTTAGAGGGAGGGAGGTAGTACTAACGGTACTAACTTGAGGGTTAAAAGGATAAAAAAACATTTGTATGGAAAATCTTATTCCGTGGTTATATTAATTTAAAATTTGATACACTTACTTTTGGATGACATATTAATAACGCACGAATATCATCCCCTATTTAACTACAAGGGGTTGGTGAAGTTTGTATGGACAAATTTATTTGTTTTTGGCTGATTATCCTTAAACTTAGCATAAATATTCCTTAGGGCTAATAATTAAATATCTATATCCCAGAATTAGAAAATCATCTCTTATAATTGTGCCCTGGCACCTGGGTATTAAAGTATACGCGGGCAACGCCGCGAGGAACTGCTAGTATGACATAAATTCTAAAAATAAAAAACACATCTATCATTTTTTTAAAACATTCATATAAAAAATAAACCGTAAAAGTAATTTAGAAAGCGAAAAACGAATGAAAATAATTAAAAAAATTTTATCCGCCATACCCTAAAAGGCTTCACTGGTACAAATTGACATTCAATATCGAATTATGGTGGAAATCCGAATCTACTGTTCAGTGAAGCGGGAGCCTGCTGGACCGTGAATGTCACAGATTGAATCGGCATCCGCGACTTTGATGGCTACACGAGAATTTGTTTAATTACCATTTAATCTCGCGTGGGTATTGATTGTATCGGGACACATTGCAGCTAGCAATAGTTATGTACCTACAGCTTTCATAGAAACAGATGCTTAAATTCTGACAGTAGATTTTTGTAATAAAACGCCTACTTTGGTCGTCAAAATGTAGCATATTGTGATACTACTCAATAAGGGTTGATAATCAACCCTTACCGAGTTAGTTAAAGATGGTTATAAAACTACTTACGACCAACTCCAGGAGGGTTTTATGCTGAAATGCCAGCACAACGTTATTTTGACAGTTGAGTTGTTTCGTTTTAATACAGAAATCATCCGTCAAAATTTATTGCGTTCCAATAATGGTAGCTCACAGTAATTATGCTACAGTTATTAATGGGCATTGAATTGTAACGTCAATTAGAATGAACATAACATATAATTAGATACATTAGTAACAACTTAAGTGATTATCATAAGATGTAAATATGTTTTATTTCCTTTTTTTTTATTATATATTTTTTTTTATTTAAGGATCTCCAACAAAAGAAACACACTATTTATTATTAAAAATAATTTGCTTATCTTCGCGGTGTCACTGGCGCTGTTACTGTAAGTGGTAGCATAATGTAATATAGCCTATAAAAAAATTACAATAAACGGGCTATCTAACGCAAAAAGAACTTTCAAATCGCATCATTAGTTTCAGAGTTTACCTTAAACTTAAACAAATTTCATCTCATTATAATATTAGTATAAAAAACATATCGCAAAGAACAATAATAGCTTAATAAATATCGGATGCTATATTTTATAGATTTTGATTCTTGTATTAAACGAGGTTGTCGAGGCGGCTTCTTAGAAGAAGTTATGAAAATAAATATTTTTCCAATATCAAGGCTATAAATAGTGTTAGAGTAAGGCTTTGTCGATCAATGTCGGTAACATTTCGACAGTAATGGGCTTTTCTGTATTAATAGCTAATATAGTGATAGTGAACCCTTTCATGACAATATATAATATAAAGAAAACTAACACTGACAAACGTTTAAAACGGTATTCCAAAAAAAAGGAATTACTCAATTCGTCAAGAACTTTTTTTATGTATATTCAAGATAACTTGAAAACTGCTTGACCGATTCAAATCATTTTTTTGATAGTATAATCTCCTATTGGTCTCATTAGATTTTTATCAAAATTGGTTTAGTAATTTTTTTTGTAAATCAAGATAACCGGAATAAGTACGTTATTCATGAATACGAAATCACTTACGAGTATTTTGCTTTTAAAGTCGATTTCCTTTTTTAGCGCTTCGTTTAAGTATTGCTATACTGTTATATACGTTTGATGCACTAAAAAAGTACCTTGAAAATTGTTACTGCACAAACGAGACTATCAATTTACAGGGACTAAAATTACCGCGCTTAAAGAGTCGAGATGGCCTAGTGGGTGAACACGTCGATCTCAACCGACTATCGCGAATTCAAAGCCCGGGTAACACCGCTGTATTTTCAAGTACTGAATTTGTGTTTGAATTCATCTCGAGCTTGACAGTGTAAGAAAACATCGTGAGGAAACCCGTATGTACCGGAAGAATTTCTGACACGTATATATCTGTTAAACCGCGGTGGAGCAGCGTAATGGCTTAAGCTATCTAAACCTTCTTCTCATAAGGAGAGAAGGTCTCTGCCCAGCAGTGGGACATTTACAGGCTGTTACTAAAATACCTCGGTCCAAAATCTCTCACAGAACAGTTTCATATTGTGGCGATTGTGGCGACGTCTTTGTCTGCGCAGACCATTGAAGAGAAGATCTCGAGTGAAGCCAAGCCGTATGTTGTGATTGTATAGTAGAAGTTATGTGACAGGGGCTGATAAAATATCAATTCCAAGTAAATTTATGCCTAATAAATTTCTACCTATTATTCCTTGATCGCTTGTAATACAATAAATTACGTTTATCAACTATAGTACATATATAGGTACAGGCCGTGGAGTTCTCTGAGTTCTCTGTAATATTTTCATTTGTTGGATTTATTATGTTTCTCGTGACATTATGAATAAATCAATTAAATTCGCTTATATATCATCGTAAATATATTTTAAAGCCGTATAATATATATATATATTAGTCGTAACTAGATAGATTAAATATTTTTTAAACATATTCGTCTTTGTCTTGTAAAATTGTATATGTTATGTTATGTTTTATTATATTTTTTTTATTTTTATAATATATTTATAAAAATAGAAAAATGTTATGTTTTATTTGAAAAATCACGCTATTAATACTATCCAAAAATATTTCTATTTTACTCTTAATTAAAGTTTAGTACTCTGTAAAACTTGTAAAGCCAGACACTAATAACAGCTCGTATATAGGCTGGCTCAAACGGAAAGTATCATATTCGTCTCGCTGCGATTCGCATGGTGCACTCACTCACTCACTCCAGTGAGAGTCAGCAATTTTGCCTTCTCCCTAATTTTACTGCCCTTTATTCTTTCTTCCCATTTAAGCAGGCAACGGACTTGTTCACGGGCGCGGTGATCATGTGATACGCTCTCTCTTTTGCTTGCTATTTTCACTGACAAAAATAGAAAAAAAACAAGATCCTTATGAATAAATAGCATTATAAAAAATCAAACAAAGCGAGCACTATAATCGAATCGTTCAATTACAAGAAAATTCAATTTTGGTATTAAGCGCACGCATCAATATTTGCACTTCATATCAGGTAGAGGTCAGGCATGACCGGGTCATGGGAATTGGGTCGCCACACCTACGTCCTAGTTACAGCTCTCCTGAACTATATCGTCCCGGAATATGAATTTTAATAGACTCGAGGCTACACATCTGGACATATAAATTAAGTTGACACGACAAACAGACAGACGTAACAGAAGGCCTGTTACGTCCATGTGGAAACGATATAAATGTATTTAAAAACAGTTTTTGAAAATGGATGTTACTTTGTCCGGGTAATCATTGAAACAGCTGAAAGAAGGTTTTAATAAAACGATAATGCTTAATTCACATTAATCCTTGTTAATTTGAATTAGGTAGGGTCATGGCTGTGGCCATGAATTTTTTGATCTAATGACGTAATACCACCTGAAATTTTTGGCGACCTTCTATGTAAAGTGAGTTTGCGCATTGTCAATATTTGTGGTATTGGTGCAACTATTAAGCGCAAACTAGAACGTCTGTTTTAACGAATAATTGATGCAGAGAAACATGCACCGCCCTTGGCGAATAGTTTTTAAAATGGCGTCTTACGAATTCAAGAACACAAAGGATAGGTATTGATTAGATCTCGATGTATGGACACAATTATTTTAAGATACCCACTTTATTAATAGATATTGTTACAATATGTAATTCGTGTAACGATTTTTTGTTTATTATAAATTACTTTTTACTTTGATCTTAGTCTACTGTAAAAAAAAAACAATTACAAGCTATAATTTACGACTCATTTATCGAGTTTTAAGATCACAAATTGTAACGAAATTGCCGTAACCAATCAAATACACAAATGTAGCCTTTTATTCCGTGTTCCAATAAAACCCAATCATATCGTGAGCTCAATCGAAACTTTAACCGTGTGTGTAACGAGAAAACAAGAAAACCTCATTGATATCGTTCGAAGTTAGATCATTATTACTTTCTCCGCCACACTTGCATCGCATTGTTTACGATTGGAAACTATAAATCACGTTATTGAGGCCAATCGTGAAGACAATCACTGTTCTCGTAACTGCGTGTAATAAATGTCTATTAAATAAGGGATATCATAAGTTCCATCTTCTTTTGTTTTAATAAACATAATATTGGCTTTTGTTTTACGAGCACACTTCGAAAATAGCTAAGACTTAAAGAAATAGCGAATTCAAAAGCATAATACGTAATTATGTTTGTTTGAATTATCCTCGTTATTTTGATTTAAAAGGTAAAGTATAAAACCTATTTTTATAACTATGGGGCCATCTTTGAAGCATATTCTTTCAAACAATAAGTAATTTCAAGATCAATGGTGGAATATAATGTAAACATTAAATATATACTACGAGTTAGAACCGAGCCCTTTTGGTGAAGTTAAACATTCGTTATACATTTCGACTGGTATAAATTGACAATTTAAATCAAGAAGTAATGAACGTAATTTTATAACAATATATTATTGACAATAAATCTTTGCGATATATTGTGTACATTTGTTATTAATACAAATAAATAACTTTTGAAGCGTCTGTTTGTAATTTCAAATTAACAGCTTGTTAGATATTTTTAATTTTTTTCCTGTCGGTCTGATTGTTCCGGATAATCTCTGAAACGATTATGACTTCACTTGCAGATAGCTAATGTTATAAGAAGTAATTTAGGCTACTTTTATTTTTGAAATTTTATTTATCTTAATTAATAAATAAACGATGTTTACGATAAAGCAAAATTGACACCAATAAAATTGTGAACAATATCCGATTCAAATAGGGAAAGAATACATAATATAAATATAATATTAACAATAAAAATAACATAAAATATAAATAATTTAATTACTTTTACAGCCGAAAATTCAAAGACTGGCACAAAGCACTTTTCTTCAACATTTATTGTGAAAACCGCGAAGGATCTACCTGAGTGTCTGTTGATAAACACAATCAGAAAGTTCTCAAATCCAAAGTAAAAAGTTCCTTTCTCGAGAAGTGCTGTAGACTACAGTCATGCTTAGTATGAGACTTGCCAAGCATCCTTTAGTCCACGCAAACGAAATCGGGGTCACAGTAGTAGGTATATTAAATTTATAAAAATTATTGTGTCAATTGCGATATAATTTTGTCAGTGTACTGTTTGTACTTGCGAGCAGCTTATAGGTATAGAACAATTAACTTCCAAGAGGCGGCGCGGGTATTGTACCGCCCAGACAGAAAAATAGGTTTATAGACCGTCGTCCGGGAATACAAAATCTATAACCAGTAAAAGCTAGTAAATGTCTTGTAAATGTCCCACAGCTGGGCAAAGTTCTCCTCTTCTATTAAGGGAAAGGCTTAGATAGATCTTAGAACTTAATCTACCACGCTGATGCATGTTTTCTGACAGACTCGTTAGCGCAATGGTCACTGCAACTGACTCAATACGCTAACGGTCGTGGGTTCGATCCCCGCTCACGGCAATGTCTGTATTGGCCATACGGATGTTTGTCGTTGTCTGGGTGTTTGTGGTAGTGTTGTGAGTGTTTCCAGACCCACGACACAAGGTCAGGCGATCTAATGGGGGCCATTGAGCGTGATGCATTTTTTCCTTTACCGCCGAACACGAGATAAATTTAAATACCGATTAAGCACTTGAAAACTCAGCGGTGCTTGCTGGGGTTTGAACCTGCTATTATCGGTTGAGATAGACGTATTCTAACCACTAGGCCATCTCGGCTATCAACTATTTTTTAGCTAGTAACTCATAAACAGTTGAAAGAATATTTTTAAATAAAATCAATTTAATTTTAATTACAATGCCGTGTTTCAAATATAAATAAGTAGGCTCTTATTAATAATTCAGTCGATATTTTACCTACATTAAATTTAAAGACATAATATATGCGATACTTTTAATAAATCATATTTAACATATGCAAATTCCACGCGAACACTTAATCAAATATGTTATGACAGTATAAAATCGGCATAATCCAAATCGACTTCAAAGTATCGTCTTCGTATTTCTCATCTGATTTAAACATCGATATGTTCTAGTACGAACAACTACGAGTAGTTCGCGTGATCGACTTTAAGAATCGATTAGTTGCATAACAGTTAAGCAAACATTTGCGTGCATCGTTCAGCCTTGCCAACGCTATCATGCGCTTCCCGGGCCGATGTCTGGGTGACCTTTGTATTCGCTCGGAAACTGGGTCGTCGGCTTCTGACCTTTTTGTTTGTATTGCTAGATTGAAAAAGCCGATCTATTCCGATCTGCGCCGAAGACGCACGACAACTATTTCGGTTACATCTGATCGGAACCTAGAGACCGTTCCGTGACGTGTAGCAATTATACAATCGATGCTAGTAATGTGGGTCAGCTGCTTTTCGAGCTGTTTGTGTGCCTCGTAACGTGCTAACTTGTAATACGGTAGCAGTTTAATGGGGAGGTGAGGGCTTAAAGTAGTCTATTAAAGTAGCCGCAGCTGAGCTTTTACAGCAAGTGCTCGTTAAGGTGCTTATGGAAACATAATAGTCTATCGGAGGCTAGACATAATATACCTACATATATACTATTCATCTGTATATAGAAAAATGAATCCTCCATGTTTATATACATAATACAACTTTAGAACTTTGTCGATTTCATTAATCAATAGGTTTCGGATTATAGCAAAGTTGTTTTATGATTAATTATCATGGAATTCTGCAAAGTAACGCCTGATTCAATTAAATATTTGTCGATTTCGTTAATCCTTTTTTTAAGTTTTCTTATATATACTTCGTACGAGGTCATACGGAAAAAAGATTGTGTAGGAAAGTAGAAAATTAATGGAAACTGAACAACTCTATAAATTTTTCTAATCTTACCTTAGCGCGTTTGACATAACTGACAGTCGTTTGACAATTCGCCGGAATGAAAGATCGTGCGCAGTAAATATCATTTTACAGCTGTATGGGTTAATTATTTTTATATCGTTGTACAGAACAACGTCTGTCTGGTGAACTAGTATCTACATTATAAGACTTATTATTGAAATCTTAGTTAGGAAGGCATATACGGTCACTTATCATCTTTTAATATTAAAACAATATTAGCAAAATATTATATTAAGATGTTATTTTCATTAAAATTCTTAATAATTCCAAAAAGAATAAGATTATGATGGAAGTAGCTTTAACAATAGCCCAAGAGATTAAAATCGAACCAACACTCACTACGCTAAGCCTTTACACCGTTGAGTTATAGAAGAATTCCTTTAATAACGAACATAATTAACGAGATTAAGTTATTATAGAAATGTCTGGAGGAAAATAAATTTAAATTCTCTAGCAGTTAAGCTGGTGGGCGTGGTGTGCTCGCTCCATCGACTATGATCATGACTAGCCCACCATTACTGGAGCGAGTGTACTAAATATTATACGATACATTACTTCTGGCATGCACTTAAAGCACTCATGCTTATTTCTTCGCTAATATTTATACTTTTCTTTTAATGAACGTAAGAGCTATCGGTCAACCTATCAATGGTTGTTATAAGAAATTCTGCCATTATTATAAATGCGGTTTTGTAAAGATGGATGTATGAATAGACGTTTGTTGCCATTTCACGCAAAAATTACCGAACAGATTTCGATGTAGCTTTCGAGTAGTTTAGTTTATATATCAGACTTATGGCTAAAGATATATCTGTGTGTCTGTATAGAAAAGTAGTATATTAGACTATTGGTGTATGTTTGCTAATTTGTATAAAACTATAAGTGCGAAATTATCCACAGTTTAACTAACGAAATAAATGAAATCTTTACATTTTATCATTTTTAGTGCTCTTTGAATCAGTTGCAAATATTTTTGGAATAATTTAAATTATACGTATTGATTCCATATATAAAATTAAAAATTTAAAACAACGGATAATATATTCATTGAGACCATTTCTACGAAACAAAAGATTCTGCTCTATATTGGTGAGGAGTTGTGTTGCAGCATCAGGTGAAGGTTACCTAACTATGTTTTTTTGTACCATTGAAGTCACAGAATAGTAAAGATCTATTCGATCAGACCAGTAAAAGGAGCTCAGATCCTTTCAACCATAAAATAGATGATATCCTTTAAACGTCTGAACAGGTCTGTATAAATTATATCTAAGATTCATCATCAATATCCATTCAGATTACATCGTCTTTTAAACAAAAAAAACGCATCAAAATCGGTACATTCGTTAGGTAGCTACGATGCCACAGACAGACAAACAGGGACATAGTTAAAGTTATGTTGATTAAATATATGTACGTGATTTTTTTCTCGTTCAGTGTCCAAGGTTTATGTAAAAAATATGCTATTTAGTATTAGTCATAAAAGTTGTCAATGTATTAACAATAACTATAAAATGCTGTAATATCCGTTAGGAATTCCCTAATGTATTTCATATTAAATATTTATAATTGCATAATTTTTATTTTCTGTTCTTAGAAACTCATTAACATTATCACGATAAAAATATTTAACCTTAAAAGTTTAAAGTCATTACCATCAGACTGTAATAAGAAAATGATTATTTTTCTGTAAAGTAGCATTGTAAATATAAGTATAATTTTAATGTCTGTTTGTCATGTCAAAATAACAGTTTTTACAAATGCATATATATGTTACTTACAACAATACACATAATTTTTTAATTTTTATTTGTCCGTCCAGATATCTGTCTATTTGTTCCGGCTAATCTTTGAAACTACTGATTTGGTTTTGATGGGGCTTTCACTGGAACATAACTAATGTTATATGGAGTAATAAAGAGTATTTTTATTTTAAAAAGGAGTTAATAGAACGAAATTGCGATACAAGTTATACCGATGTTATACAGGATAATTTGACCTTAATGTGACCGTGTAGAGTGAAGATTTTAAACTATGGAAAATTAACTCAGGTAGAACTGCGGCATACATCTAGTGCTATATACCCGTAAATTACTAAGAAACCGAAGGACTCACTTCAATTGAGTCATCAGCTGATGGATGTCGATTCCAATCGGAATGGACAGATTTATCCGGCAAGTCGAGCGAAAACTGCACGCTGACCGAACACATCGTAAACAATGCATTATTGCGATATGGTTCCAGCGATCAGTGCGCAGTCTTGCAGGGAATGAGACGTGAGCATTGAGCACTTAAGTACAAAGCAAATATACTTATCGCTAATAGATATGTTCTATGTTCTGTTCCATTGTGTTGTGGCTGCATGCTATTTTAGAATTGTATATTCATATTTTGTAGTGGTCGGCTAGCAGTCAGAATTTTGACCGTCCTTCATTAAATTTTTAAACGATTTAAGATTGACCAAAGCGAATCTATTCCCAATTTGACCACAGACTTTAAAAATAAACAAAAGAATATATATGAGTACATAATAATATGGTAGTGTGTAATGTTTTTTTTTTTATGCTCTTCTTCTCTATCTGAACTATAAATGTGTAAAATATCATACTCCTCAGTCTGTCATACATACGTATGCAATAAAAATACTAAAACAGACTACAAAATTAAAAATTTACGGAAAAATTGTCGTGGCTTGCTTTGCTTGTAATTTTTTTTCCATTAGCTTAGGTCATAACTTAAGGTGGATATAGTTTGCAACACACATTCAATAATTATAATCGATTTCCCTCAAAAAACTCTCACGCACAGCACAGTTACCAATTTTTTAATAAATAATAAGGATATCCTTATGTCAAAAAATTATACAGCACACAAGCATTAACTCCAATAAAATGATAAATGTTATATACATTTCGCTCATATAAATATTTGTTAAGAACGGAGATCAAGCGATCGATCTCTATACTTGGCATAGAATCCAACTGCAGTGACCAGTGCGCCAATCGGCCGTCAACATTCCGCGCATACTTTTTGGATTCCGTAACTAAATGTAACGTAACCAAATTATCTGCATCCAATGTGCTTCCCGATACTTTTTCCCGCGCACGTGCAGGCTGTGGAACGATCTTCCTCTTGAATATTTTCCTGATCGCTAAAATTTAGGGGTTTTCAAGCGTCGAGTGTATAGATCGTAAAGTAGCGTGGGTTCTTCTTTAAGATCCAATATACCTCTATGGCGAAATATATCAGAATTGATTTACCTGTTTAGACGGTAAAAACGTAACTAGCACTGCACACGACTGTACTATGTTGTTTCGATATATTTGTTTCGTGTCTTTAAATTGTCAAGTCTCCGGTCCCCGTCGTAACGAGGCGACCGTTTTAAGCCTCTTCATAAAATTTAAGATACAAATACTTTCATAAAAATTGGCATAGCAGTTTTAACGTTACTATCGAATAAACAAATTATAAATTTCTACAAGAAAATATAAGTGTTATCATAGACATAAGATACACAATTATTTCGGATCCGAAGCCTAAATGAATTTCAGTTTACTTTAACGCCCGTAAATAAAGTCATTGTTTGGTTATTTTGTGTTGTTAATCTTAGAACCAAAAATCTCGTACAATAATAAGAATTATTTTTAAATAAAAGTATATTGAGAGAGAGAGAGAGAGAGAGAGTCGTGGGTGATTGCAAAGAAAAGAAATTATCCGATTATTCAGTCACATTAAAACGGCAGAAAATTAATAGTCAACGGTGTTAGAAAAATGTACGCAGATCATGCGATTGTGAATCGTGTTGTATTTAATAATTACTAGTCTGCGAAACGAAAATAAATCCGTAATCACCGTCATTTATTCACAAATAAATATCATTAATATCCATAAGTTCGGAGATCTCTAGATATTTACTGTCTTAATTAAAGCAAACATTTGCTAAGCTTTGTATTTCTTTTCTTAATTTATTTAGCTTTCTACCAATTTCTGTTTCTTTTAAGTTTAAGGTTTTTTTTTTATGTACAAGATGTTAATTTTTATAGAAACAGTGCGCAAAAGAAACGGCAATGTTAAGTGATCATTGTTAGGAGTCGCCGGCTTAAAAGGATAAGGGATAAAGGGGAATAGTAAGAGCCTTAAACATATATGTTTAAGGATATTGTTTAACTCCGAGATCTTTTTTTTTCTTATAGTATGGCGTGCATCCGCGCTACTTATGCGCAAAATATTCTGCCAATGTCAAAATCTCCGAGATCTTCCAGAGTTATAAAATGAAACTATAATTTTATCTCATTAATATATTATAACAAAACTTACAAATTTTCTTAACCTCAAGAATCGGTTTTTCTACATTTTTCTGTTCGAATTAATTTGACATATATCATCTTTTTAATTAAAAAGAAATAATGTTGCTACAAAGAGTATTTATATGTTTCACCTAAACAGATATAAATTTCTGTCTCTTTCACTTATCATATGAAATATTAACATTTCTTTACAAAATAAATCGAAAAAATGTTTTTTTGTACAAGCACAGGACTCACTACTATAACGTTATTTAAGAATTGTTTTGTAGAGATACCTAAAAATTTAAAACAAATAAATCCAATTTAGACGCAAAAAGTGTCTGTCACATTGTCATTTATCTCAATCAAAGTACAATGAAACGAGGAATATTTTATAATGAGTACGTCGCGGTGCACATGACAACTAAAAAATAACAAAAGATCACATTTACAGAAGGCGACAGCTCAGTCATCGTTCCTAATAATAACATACGTACAAAAAACTGAGGTATTTTTTCAAATAATAATTATCCTCAATCTTTAAGCTAACTATAAATAAGTGATCCCTTACTTTGTTTTTACCGAAATTACATTTATTTACAAACTCAAAAATTGCTGTGTCCAGTGGGATAAAATTTTACAAAAATGTAGTTTATAGTTGAAAAGACATAGGCTACTTTTAATCTCATATTTCTATTCTTTCAATACTCTGTAAGAATGCAGAATTGCAAACGGTATAACCAAACTCCACGCGGACGAAGTCGCAGGCGGGTTACTTGTTGAAAATAAAATTACAAATTAGTATTACCAAAGAGGGAAACTTAATTGTTTAGAATGCATTAATTATTTTATAAATTATGTCCCCGCGGTAAGAATTACTACCAGCATTTCGTCTTTGCTTCGGAATTCCAATTCGATGGCCGTAAAATTATTATATATAATTCTTTATCTAGGACAAGATAAGCCGCAACAGTTCCGATTCCGACTCCGTTTTCGCACTTACCTATATAAATATAGATAATAAATAATTGAAAAGGTAAAATATTGATGGAAAGAATAATACCTATAAATAGAAGGTATAGAGTATTTTATAGATGTACAAAAACACAGATACAACACAAAACAGGTTTTACAAAATGGCGGCAACTGTCTGTCATATTATATTTCACATTGCCTTATGAAACCCGAGTCAACTGCTGTAACAACACCGCATTTGTCAAAATCGTATACACACAAAAAACAAATCGTAAGTACACAATTTAATGCCACCCTTCTCGACAGCGGTAAATCTGATAAAAAACGGAATTAAAAGTGAATCTTGTGTTTCTTTTATCTGTATTTAATATAATTAATTCAGACTTCAGTCGCTTATCTCGTGGTTACAAGCCTAGCCCCACTAATATGCAAATATCTTTTTTCCGTCGGGCAGATCTACAAAATCGTGCCTGCTCTGACTAGATAATGAGGCGAGATAGCCGCTACGTGAGCAAGTAGCTAATTAATCACACCTGAGACCAACTCGTAGCGCGGATTTCCTTTAATTAAAATAGTCCTGCGTTTACGTTGTTTATTAGAAAATGAAACCCCAAAATTGTTCTAATTAATTATTTTATTACATTCCACATAAGTCTTCAAATATGAGTAATGTAAAGTAAAGTAATAGCCTGTAATTGTCCCACTGCTGGGCGCAGGTCTCTTCTATTAAGGAGAAGGTTCTAGAGCTTTAATCCATCTCTAGGCAACCTCGACTATGTAGTGTATTAACATGAAATATTCCTCAGTAATATTAATTTTAAGGGTAATCATTTTTGATTCAGAAATCAAGAACTGGAAATAATTACAAAATGACAGGTTCGATTAATTATGGCTATTATATAATAATTCACTAGCTCGACTCTTGAGACAGTATCTGATACATAGAAAATTTTTATTCCTGGAAATGAAAATATTTCTAAGGGTACAAATACTGTATCTACTTATCCATTGCATTAATAAGATTGCAATCATTACATCCGTCATTCATTTGTTTAAATTAAAAAAACCTTATTGAAATTTTATTAGTGTAAGATTTTTCACCTTAATTATTAAGAGTTATTCACTCATTTTGAGATAGTGAAAGAACTACATAGTTATGTATCGTCTAGTGCAAATGTTGACTGAGCTTACAAAATTGCTGGCATAAGACGTACAACAATTTAAGTCTAACAGACAACTGAGGTAACCACTCAGGCATCTGTTTCTTTTCAGGTTTTTATAAAAGAAAACTTAGTATTATGTAGATACTATGACCACATTGCGTATATTAATTTAGTATTTATAAATTTTTCTGTATTAATTTTCGTTATGATTGTTATGTTGTAAGTGAAATTAGTATGCAATAAAACTATTATATTTAAACGGATTTAAATCGCGTATATTAAATATTTTTGTTATCCCGACGTTTCGAGCACTTTACAGCGTTGTACTGCCAGTCAGTCTGCCCGTGATGACCACGAACGCTGTAAAGTGCTCGAAACTCGGTATGATAAAAATAATTAATATACGCGATTTAAATCCGTTTGAAATAATTTTATTGCAATGAGCAATAATCGCGAAAATCTAAGACAACGTTAATATGCAATAACTTGAGTAAAATAATATTATAGCGTATATAAAAATATTAAAATTACGTCCGTCCTATCTTGTATTGTTTAACCAGTTGTCTAATGTATCGTTAGCACTACCATATTTGGTTTGGTGTAATTATAATTCTAGTATAATATTGTATTCGCACTCACCTGTCCGTCACCGGAGTCACTCCGGCGTTTCTTCTGACGTGCGTTAAGTTCTCCACTTTCACAATTAAATAAACTACGGGTAAAACTTCGAACACCTATTATTGCAGATGGCAGTAACAGTTATACTATTCGTCTAATAATTGTGTGAATTTCGTTAAAAATTTACAATAAATTCGATTCACCCCTTGATCGAGGTGTTTAGACCTGAAACAAAAAGACATAATGAATGGAAATATCAAGCAAAAACAATTTTAATGAACAGCGCACATATATAACTTTGGAATGAGGCCTCCTTCTATTCGTTCACATAATAATAAAAAAAAAACAACATTATTATTCAACGTTAAATTTCGCATTTGTGGCTTTGTTTAATCTAAGCAAATGTATTCATTTTTTATGGTGTGAAGAAACATATTGAAAGTAATGTTTAAGAAACAATAGATTCGACCGCGATTTCGTTTCAGCTACATTCGTATTATGAGTTGTTTCGAAGAATCGTCCAACAAATAAAAAGCGACTGTGTACCCTTGCCCTTGGGTGTAAAGTATGCGATGTAATAAACCGAAAGCGTCGACGCTGGACGCAATCTTTCTAAAGTTTTTCATGCAAAAATAAACTTTACAATTTTTGTGGTAAGGTTTAAATTCGTCTGTAACAGAGGCACAGCCGGTGCAATGAGTTAGCTAGACTGTTTGAATGTCAAACCAATGATCGACAGCGACTGCTGCACCAGTGCAATAAAAATATAATTTATTCACGTCTGAGTAAATAAGATGATGGGTACGCAAATTGGAAATTTGGACTGAGTTGGGCAGCGGAAGTTGTAACGTTGGGGAGAGAATTGTTGGGCTGTTTTTAGTAACAAGTGCTTGGGAATGGAGCAGAAATCAAAAAGGTCAATTTTCGCTTGCATCATCCATCATCGTTTAAGTGATTTTTAAAATGCTAGTCTGAAACAGTACTGTCAGTTACGATACAATTCTTGATGCACGATTTAAAGACTTAGGAGATTAATGTTTAAAGCATGTCGAAATTGTTCCATGTCTTACGTCATATTTATAAGTATTTTAAGTTACATCGTAAACAATTTGAAGTACTCTTGCAGCGGTTGTTAGGCGAGATTTACATTTGTAAGTATTAGTTTAAAAATGGTATAAAACCACTTGAAGAAAGTAACAGTTACCAAGGTAACCTTGCGAAATCTGTTAGTGTTTTATGAAATCTGAGCGAATCTTAAGAGAGTAACTCTCGCTTTACAAAACCTTTAGTGATCAATCATTTCAGTTTGTATAATTTATCACGACCTTATAAAATCTTACTAGGTTAGCGACGTGATGAATATATCGGTTACTATTTTCATGTTCACTTAATTTTACAAATAAAGAATTTTAAACCTCTTTCTAGCTTTTAATAAAAAAATATTTCGTCTAATATTAACTATTGGTAAGCAAATAATCACCAGTACCACTGAAGCCGATCGTCTAATTATTGCTTGGAAACGACTTTGAAGTGATCCACATATAAATAATATGCTTGAGTAATCATACGTTAAACGAGATGCAGATAAATAAATCCCGCAGTTTTAGTTAAATTTCGAAATATAATTCGACAAGCGATGTTTACGCGCAATCGCGATATGCACAAAGTCACGACCTTAATACGACATCAATAATTTTGCTGTACACTACGCTTATTGTTGACCGTACACAGTTTTATTTCATACAAGAGAAGAAATCGTAAGCGTTACAACATTGTTTATCGAAAGTAACGTGTGTTTTCTTAGTGAAGTATAAGCATCTATGCGCCGAATGTTATGAAGGTCGTCCATCGAGACGCAAATCTGGCGAGGCATTGAACTATGAAACATAACCGGAAGCCGAGGCCGATGACTGATGAACGCTACCGCACGAACTTAGGGCTGTCAAATGACCAATCATATTTATCTTAAAAATACGCAATTATCATATCTCGGTGCTTAATTTATATGCTTAAAATGACATCGTTTAGAGGCAACCTTATCGCTTGTCGTAAAATATCCTCGCAGACACGCTACTCGGGTTTTTACTACCAGTTCGGGGTCGAGTTTATTTTTCATGCAATTTTGTGAGCTGTATGCGAAATTTTAAATATCGCGACCTAGATTTTAGTTTTAAAAGCAATTTATTAATGTTCACAAAATTAATAACAATGTCGTGTATATTATTTAAACATATTTTTGTAAATATTGCTCTTTAAATGAGTAAGTAAATTTTTATACGATGAATTAAGCTTTTTGACGTTTTTTTTTTGAACGTTTGAAGCTATTATTTGTAGTATAATTATATCAATTATATTGAAAGGTACAAAAATAAATTTTGAGATCATTTATTGTTTGATATTAACGATAGCGCGGCCTTGTAACCTCATTATTTTTTTTCGGTATCGCAATGAAAATGCTAAGAAATGGCGCCTGTAAATCAGTCCATCCTTTTATATAGGCAATAAATCCATTTTGTAAATAGGTCAGCCATTTTGCAAGGCTTATGCTGACTGTCCCTCGAGTATGTAAAGCATCGAAGCGAATATTTTGTCTCGCTATCTCACATATACCTGTTTCGTGTGTAGAATACATTTCGGATTTAGTTGTTAACAACTCTTAAAAAAAAAAACTATAACGTGACTACCTAAATAAATTTATATAGCCTATGTCACCGAGGTCACTTTTTTACGAACATATTGACATCTCATTATTTAAAATCGGTTCAGTACTTAAGTTACGATGGATCATTCAAACATACATACATACATTCATATATCCATACTTTTCATAGACTGCCGTAATCGTTATCCTTTTGGCTTCACCGTAGTCAGGTAATAACAAAATTCGATGAGCAAAAACGATGCAAACACTTAAAGCTTCGGTACGCTTTATTTTCGCTGGAAGGTCAGCCTTATGATTTGCTGTTTTTTTTTCTAACGATACGCTCAAATGAAATTAAGATATAAAGATATTTATTATGTATTGCTTCGTTAGCGACTTTTAATTTATATTTATTATCCTTGAAATATTTTCACGTCATCGTGCAAATAATTCTAAAAGTGAAAGTCATTCCGCAGACGTCACTTACATTTTATCAATAGCTTCCCGAGTGCTTGGCGATAGGTACCTAGCGAATTTATTTAAAGTCAACAAACCGCTCGGGCGGAGAAATGTTAAATTACAAGTCTCGGATCTTCAAAAACGTGTCAAAGCAACATTTCTCTTCGCTTGTTGAAAAGGAATTTAAAGTAGTAAAGCGGAATCCGAGTGCACGGGAGTTACGTTAAGCACACAATTTGTTAAACATTTCCACTGCAAGCCCTATTATGACGAGCAAAAAATAGCATATTTTTTATACACTAATGGACGGCTTTGTTCTTTGATAGTAATTAGGATTGAGGCAATCTTTTTGATTTACGACTTTATTTCGAGTACATCAGAACGCAAGGTCATGTCTTAGTACGAAATACGATAAAATGACACGTTTATATCTAAACTATCGACTTCATACAAACTACTAATATTTTTTTAGTATGTTTTTTTTTACCTAGCACCGAAGTAGGAATACTTCCATAAATGCTTAACTTTAAAAAGAGGTACATTTGCTTTGAATTCTGAAATATAATGTCGTATAACCGTATATATATAGCTTACAAAAGTTTCGAAAATAAATACACGTGATATCTTAGAAAACCCTCCTACACGCCTTTTGTTATATGGTGTTTTTTTTCCAGATCCCTCGTCCACCCTTTGGGCCTCACGTGACTAATGGACAGCCCTTAACGAATTTGATAGACAAACCATTAAAAAATAATTTAAGTTAGGTTAATGTTTTTGCAACGGTAATTTTGGCTGCTATTTCTGTCCAAGCTCGAGCTCATA
This sequence comes from Hypolimnas misippus, assembly GCA_037950945.1. Classification (NCBI taxonomy): domain Eukaryota; kingdom Metazoa; phylum Arthropoda; class Insecta; order Lepidoptera; family Nymphalidae; genus Hypolimnas; species Hypolimnas misippus. The sequence goes on from JBBEEQ010000024.1 coordinate 10,039,587, forward strand.
AATCGAACTTAAAGATCGAAATTATTATTAACTAATTTCTCAGTCAAAACTAGTTTTAACCGGTTAAGGGTTTTGACTGTAGCATATACAACGACTTGATTATATGCATATTAAAAATAACTGCCGAATTATCGACTAGCAAGGTTAGAAGTTCATAGATTTGACCCATTTGGAATTGATTCGAGATATAAATAAAGCCATATCGCTTGTAATCCTTGAGTCATATTTCAAGCAGTATTTTATCAAAACATAAAACGTCGTGTTAAAATCAGATTCGATTTTTATTTTTTTAATACCCATTGCAGATATTGTAAAAAACCGAAAATGGTCAGTGTTTATTTGGTTTGTGCGCTTGTGTGTGTGTATTTACACACACTTTGAAACCAGAATGTTTAGTGCGGTTTCTTAGAGGAATATTTCATGCTAACTATACTTATTTTATAATATGACCATCGTATTTACGTTTTTTTGTATAATTAATTCTACAGCGCTCCTGGTGGCGAGTAAAATTACTTTTAAAAGTGTATTTATCCTTAGGCGGTAATAACACTTGTGAATTTTGCTTACGAACTTGATTATAATAATAAACGCATCACACACAACGGCCCCTATTAAATTCATATCCAATACAGACGTTTGACGTGAGCGGGGATCGAACTCGCGACCGTTAACGCTTTAGTCAGTTGCAATGACCACTGCGCCAAGGTATCTGTCGAAACTTACACTTACTTCGTCATGACGTGATTTATTATTGAACCTTACGTAAGGTAACCAGTCTATAGTTATCCGGTTATAGAATTATTTACACAAGTAAAATATTCGTAAGTAGATAACACAAAAAAGTTATATAATTCTCGCCTTACATTAATCTTTATGTGATACTAGTTTTTGTTTCTGGCTTCGCCCGCGTCAATGTAGAATTTGTTTTATAATAATATGCATATATACCATAAAATATAGTCTATGATTAATTATCGTAGAATTCAAAAGGTACCATAATTTTTAAAATAGCTTCAATGGTATCAAAGTTTTAACGCTACTTAATTAAATGAGCTGTGAATGTCAAAAATAAGGCACTAAAATTATTTTAGATGTAAAGCAAATGACAAACAAAGTAAATATTTTTTCATAAAAGTCTAAGAGAAAAACTTATAAGAATAATTCTCGACATACGACAATCATCAGTCTATATAAAAAAATCAAATCTGACCGTCTAACATTCACTGACTGATGGATCAAAGCAGAGCTGAAACCTCTGTACCTAGAAACATGGAGTTTTGCACAAACGTTCCTTAAATATCGTAAGTATGAACTAAGATTTCAGAAAATCAATCCCCTAAAGGGTTAAAAAAAGGTTTGAAAGTTTGTTAGGTATCAAATTCCAGTATACAGGCGAAACTTTGACAGACACGTTAGCGCAGTGGTCACTGCAACTGACTGAAGCGCTAACGGTCGCGGGTTCGATCCCCGCTCACGGCAAACGTCTGTATTGGCCATATGGATGTTTGTCGTGGTCTGGGTGTCTGTGTTAGTGTTGTGTGTGTTTCCGGACTCCCCACACAAGACCATAAGATCTTAATGGGAGCCGTTGAGTGTGATGCGTTTATTGTTATTATTAACTGCTAGTCAAATTATAAACCTATAATACGTATCCGCAGTCTGTTGACGTACTCTCATTGTTTTGGACGATTTGGATAACAAAATCCAACCTTCACTACGTTTTAGAGGACGGTTGTTAGTATATTTTTTGCCGCGTTTTTATGCCGATATATATTGTCTCACAATGGTGTTGAATTTGAAAGGAATACATTAGCTGCCCGGTCATTGACTCCACGTTAACAGCCTAGTCCTCCAAACGTCTGGTAATGTGCTGTAACGATAATTCGGTAAGGAAAATTTATTGCCAATGTCAACTTGAAACTTTTGGTTGAGAGGCGCCATTTTGAATGTGATACTTATATGATTACATATAAGTATTACATTCAAAATGGCGCCTCTCATATTCTACATATTAATGTAAAACGTATTACATTTCTCTTTACATTATTAAATTTAAAACTTTCTATCAAATTAATTCTAATTGAAGAATTTGTTTGTTCTGATGTATTAAGTGTGTAATGAGAAAAATGTTTTTTACAATAATATAATAAAGGAAGGGAGCTAAATTTATATGTTTATACATTGCTGATGGGTGGGATTCAATTCTGGAACCATTTAATCTAGGTAAAATATAATTGTACTATATGAAAGGTACATTATAAATGATGATAATTTTTAAAGTTACACGAAAATAATATACGGCGGAATTTCTCTCAAACAGTTATAAAAAAGTTTGCATAAGCATCCATCATTTAGCAATAAGTTCCCACATGACTTAGTGACGGATCGATAATTCCAGATCACATTATATTAAATTTCGAATCGATCAGATCTGTAGAAGTTGCTGAGACCCTTTGATTAACCATAAAAAAACTGACAACTTTCAATTGTCTGTACGTCTTCATAAATATAGTCATATCATAGTTAAGAACCATTACGATTACATCAGTTTTGAAACAAAAAAGAACGCATCAAAGTTGGTCCATTCGTTACGGAGCTACGATGCCACAAAAGGACACACAGATACACACGTCAAATTTATAACACCTCTCTTTTATGGTCAGGAGTTAAAACATATTCCAATTATAACTTTTGTGTAACCCTTGCGTAGCAGAGCGGGTCGCAAAGTCGGCCTTTAACTAGTCCTTTTTTCTTACTTTTCTTATTTAGCAGATAAATTTGTCATATGTCTAGCCGCACAAAAGAGTTAGATAAGAAATTATCGATTTTATAATTTAACTGAATCATTTTTTATGATGCATAATTAATAATGATTTTTTTAAATAAATTATTAAATATAAAGATTAAAAAATATAATGAGATTTTAATCATATATACTCGTGTTTTAAATGCTATAAAATGTTTTACTAGAAATAAAAATGTATACTCCACTTTCAGCATTATTTATTAACTATACACCAGTAGTAATTTATACCAATATAGAATTCGATTCTAGAATTTCCAATGCATATCCTTTTGTTTTGGACTCTAGGAATGGCTAGTTTATATACATTGTAAAGACAATTTACATAACAATATAGTACTGGTTGCAAAACGCGTATATCATTGATCGTATTCGGATCTCGAATACGAATTCGCCATAAATACCAATATGCTGGTTAGATCTTATATGTTTCACTGTATGTGAAAAATGTTATATACTGTTATTACGATTTATTATTATGCAACAAAACTGGAAAAAGTTGTGAACATTATACATTTTTAGTGAATATATATGCACGAAGTGAATAAAGAAAATTGGGATAATTGATATGGAGTGCGAAAACCTGAATTTACATGTCATATATCAAGATATACAGAGATACTAAGGAGTTAATAATGAATCAACACCAGTGTACTTAAATTGAATAAGTTCTAACTGCTTTGTATCACATATGAATGTCTTTTATTAAACGTCCTTTGAGATGAACACGTGTTTCTAAAATCTCATTGCAAGGAACGTGTTAAATTATTCGCACCCTTGACCTCGGTCGAACCCTTCGGGCCAATCAAGCGCATGGGAGATTGATGTCGTCGGCTTATTGGTTATTTGTCACCAAATTAATCGTTGGAACGAATTTATTTGCCAGTCTATCAACGGACAATAGATTGATAAGGCTTCTGGTTCGGACTTTATCGGAAAATTTATCTTCAGGCCCACTTGAAATGAAGTGATCGATTTGGAATTGGTTAAACACCAATTCCAAAACAATCATATTTTTTCTGGAAGAACAAATTCGATAAGATATATCTAAATAGATACTCGTAATGTTCCTTATAATAGACTTTTAAAAAGAATATACATTTTAAAAGCTATTCTTGCAGAAATACATTGGCGAGGAAAAATAGAAAGAAAATGTCACCTTTAATCTACCTTTACTTGCGTTTCTTGCATTTGTGGCGACGACGTAAAGAAAATATATTGGAACATTAGACGAAGCAGAAATTGCTGAGATCGCCACGCCCTTAAAGTTTATGATCGCTATTGTAGCTCCTGCTTAATTGTTTTATTAACCAATAAACCGGATATATAAACACTAGCCAACAATACAACATATCTATTGTTTAGAAAATTGGAATTTCTAACAAGTTATACCTAATTCGGGGTCTATTGTGCGGGGTTTCTCATTGTTGACGAAATAATTTGGATTTTGTGCGATTATTTATTTGATTTACGTCAATAATCATCAAACAATGCCAAGTTAGTAACGTACAATACAGAACGTTTGTGCTAACTTCAAAGAGAATTTTGGTCGGAAATATATATAGAATTGATTTGACTTCGTAGCTGGGTACATTTCATTTATATGTTTCTTAGTGGCAAGTCTTTTGTGTAAATTACATGTGCGAAAGTTGAGTAAATGAAAATATGTTATATACTTCTTCATGAAATATGTAATGTAACAATATAAGCCTCTGTTTTTCAAAACACGACTTAATAAGAAAGAATGAGTTGGTATGTTTTAATTTTTTTTGTTTAGTTTTATAACCTACTTAAGAGATAGTTATGATAATCACAAAAAATTAATAGCACTTGGTTTTTTACCTTAAATAGTAAAAACAATATTAACATGACATTTTTCTGTGCCTTACCTGTTCGATTCAACCATGTAGAATTTTGTACTAATTTAATAACAATTTACGAGTAAGTCATAAGTTTACAAAAATATTTTTTTAATTTAATTGGTGAAATGTTTTTATTGATTTTTTATTTTTTTAATGTTCAACTTCGAGTAAAGATATTATTTATTAAAAAAGATCCAATTGAAGCAATTAATAAAACGTTTAAGTTGGCCTCGACACCTTAAAAAATGCAATTATTCATAAGTCCTTGCACTCTCGGGAATCTGTAAACAGTTTTATTGGCAGTTAAAATTTCTCTTGAATTAATATGAAACGCTTAAAAATACGTTTTACGTCTTAACGATGCATTTTGAATTACGACCAACGGCTTTTATTTACTTACCGACTTCGAAATGTATAGTTTACCTTTTCCTTTGACAAAAATACCATTAGGACATTATTTTTTTACTTTATTTAAACATCACGTGACTTTTTTGGTAATAGAGGTCATTAGTAGAACAAAAAACTGTCCAAAAGTAAGTAAAGGAGTTTTTAAAGGCAGATTTTTTTAGAAATACTAGTAGTAATTCATTTAAGTTATAAGTTAGAACAAATACAAAGGAGTATACATGCTTGTGTGTGTCATATTCATGTAAGTGTGAATTGTTTTTTTGATTCATATAATGTATTTTTATGCATAATTAAATATATATATTAGCATTCCACACTCCTTCTTTATATAAACTATGTATAAGTGTGCGAAAAAAAAACTCCTTTATTTGCGCAATTTTTATAAAAGGGGGTACAATGTTTTGGATTCACGTATTAATGTATAGATATTATTATTTTCTGTAACAGTGTCATCGCCTTCTTTTCACACACGAATCACGTCCGCACTATTAAAAACTAGCTAGCCCTATTATAAAACTATCAATAAAACTCTCGTCTATTTGCGGTTCACTTCACACCGGAGCCGGTTTTCAATGGGTCCCATACAAAATTATGTGATTGCATCCCTGAACTTGGCCTACATTCTCACGATCCTTAATACGGGGACAGGATACAAAGGAATTACGTATAATACACGCGGTACGCGAAACGACATCATTTATTGTGGCACAAAGGACGGTAAATATTGGATTATGCAAGCGATTGTACCGACCTCCGCACTTTTATAATTGCTGTAAGGGCTTGTAATGCCGCTTACGTAATTTCTATGGTAAGAATTTTTTGGTGGTAGACTATTTTTAGTATGGCATGTTTATTTATTTACGTTGATGATGACATAATTTTTTTTTTAGTTGTTGTAATTTTTTTTTAGTATATTGTTCTTGAGAGAAAACAACAGGTTTTAAAACACGTAGAAAATGTTTCGGCGTGTCTGTCTGTTGTATTGTAGCTCCCAAACAAATACACCAATTTTGATATCTTTTTTTTATTGTTTAAAAGTTGGTGAAGTCAAGTTTGTTCTTAGTTATTATTTATTAAGATCTGTTCAAACGTTTGGAGATCGGATCTAAACAACTTCTTGCGTTCTTATCGAATCGAAATTGTCAATACTATGAATGATATTAAAATCACATAGTTTCGTGACCTTGACTTGTTGCTGCAACATCATCTACAATCAGCAAGATACGCAAATTCTCATCAACTTTCAGCGTTTCGTGTTGAAGCTCTTTGAAATGGTTTCAATGAATATATTTAGCTTTCACTTTATATGTTATTATTTTATTAATAAAATATTATTTGTTATAAATTAAATTATGAGGTTAAAGTAAATTGTGAGGACGTGTTTTGAAATACAATCCAACATATTGGTCTGAGGTAATACGTTTTGAATCTATATTCTACGTTTAACGTGACGTCAACTAATGCAATTCGAAGTTTATTCAAGATATCATTAATATTGTCCAGCAGGACTGATCACGTTTTACTGAAGTAGGACGCAGCTATAGCTCACTGATTTCAGTTCATATAAGAAACAGTACACAATCTTACAGAAGAACGGCGTGAAGTAAAAGCACGTACGGTGAGTGAGAGAACTGGAAGCCTAACCACTATCCACATTCCTTTCCTTATTTCCTGTTTACTTTCATCCCTTTTTGAGCTGGCAAAGTATTTGTAGCTATCCTGCAAATGTTGGACAGCGGTTATCATTTAATTATTACTATATTTAAAAAAAAATCACCTTTTATCTCCAATTTCATCTCTTGCATATTTTATTACTAACACATTGTAGCTTATGTCCTAGTACAAGATTTAATCTATGTCTATACGAAAATGGAACAGAATTTTTTTTAGTACTTTAAATGCGAAAATGTAACAAATAGACAGAGAGCCTCCTCCACTCCGAACACGTTCTAAGCCGAGGTGCGATCTTATAGGAGAACCCTTAGGACGGACGTTATAGCCCAGCGCGGGCTCCCCTTTTCACGGCAGAGTCTCAGTACTCGCCCTCCCCCCCGGTGACGCTGTCAAGGCCAGTAGGGCCACCAGCAATACTCATTTCGAAAAAAAAATAGACAGAGAGAGACAGAGTTACTTTCGGAATTAAAATATTTATATAGTATAAAAAGGTATAGATAACAGCAACAAAGATTGAGTTTGAAAAACTGACATATTGATTTATTGATTCTGAGGCATACCTACAAACAAGTACAGTTTCACTACTGCATTTTATTAAGCGCCAAAGTTTTCTTAGTACAGTAGAGCAACTGCAAGTCCGTTGAAAGAAGACGCCTAAAAATTGTACTTACAAAGTTTTCGATTTGTGGAGGATTTCGACTTAAGCGAATTTTGTAAGGAAGCAATTGACTTTGAGGCTAAAATATATTCCAACTAATTTTAGTTAGAGAGGAAATTATTTGCCAGTTGGAGGATACATAACATTATCAGTATATTCTTGAAGTCGTATTTTAGTAATCGAGTTGTTAGCGCTGTTAAATCAAACATTGCTTTTCGAGATACAGAAGTCCAATTCATTTTTTCCCGTATAGAAGGAAAATAAGTACTGACTTTGCTTATAGGTAGGACAGAGATTTTGGGGCTTTAAGAGGAGGGAACACAGTCGAGTTTGGGAGATTTTCGACTAATCGATACATACTACAGATATTATCGCATACATATTTGTATCACATTATTAAAGAAAGGATGCGATGGTAACAGCTGCGACTTTGTTAGGAATGCACTTTATAAGTAGAACTTTTTTACAGTCATTACAAATACATAAATACAATTCGTACAATTCATTCATACAATTTTCTGACACACTTTATAGGGTACATACGTCTAATTCTGTATAAATTATATATTATGATATTCTATAAGTATACTTATGTATTTTTGCGTGATGATTATGTTCACTCAATTAACATTGTTTGACAAAATCTAACAAAATAATAATAAAATAAAATATTATAAAATACTATTAAAAATTAAGCATTTGCGGGCACCGATAATAAAATGTTTTTATGATTATTCTGTTAAAAACAATTACGTACTAACTTGACCTAGTTCGAATTGTTTCTATGTAAATATAGTACAATTAACAAGGATCGAACTTGTTTTTAATATTTATTTATAAATTTAGCGTCTATTATGTAACTTTTTCAACTGGCTTTAAAAAAGGAGGAAGTTCTCAATTTGTAGCGTTTTTTTTAATTTTTGTTACCTCAGAACTTCGTTATTACTTAACTGATTTGAAAGATTTCCCTAGGAAATTTTATTAAAATCAGTTCAGCACTTTTGATTTTAATAAAAATAACTTAAATCCAAGTGACATTTAAGTAAACGATTTCGCTTTTAAAGAAAGTTTTTTTTTATGTTTTATTAATGTTCTATCTGAATCTTCGAGTTATTCTCTACATTTAACAATTGAATGAACAGAGCGGCGTCCATTTACGTCGGTTGTATGTTTGTATGTTTATCTGAACCGGCTATTCTCGTAATCCACTAAACAGATTCCAAGCTTTATACAGAAACTGCACACAGACAAGGCGCATACTCGTAGCAGGTTACCAGTAAAACAAATATGTAGACATTCTAGTTTTAAATACACCAACTACAATCGTTTTTAACAGGTCCGTTTTTATGAGGCATAAAAAATAAAAATGCAACGAAAACAAACAAAGAACTCGAAGATTTTATCCAATAATCATCGGCTACAAGTATCAATGAAATGCAGGTCACATTACAATAACGTCGCGTCTTGCAGTCGATGCATTTGCTTTAATATTAAAGCCAGCATGCGCAGATGCGAACGTGTATCATATTGCAGAACGACGCGGTAAAAATCGCGGTTTATTTTAGAGAGTAACCTCATTCCTAAGCGCTCAGCGAAAGTAACCACTCACATTCGCCCACTCCTAATAACACTTCGCAGATAACCCGACCGCGTATAAACAACTAACCTCGGAGCCTTATTCGCAAACACAATCACTTACCGTCTGAAAGCTCCAGTGTAAACGACACTTTTAGGATGAAAATACCATCCGCGAAGGTACAATAATAAACACAACAGTCCCGAAGCGAACCCGCGGGATCGCTTGTTGACGTAATGGGTCAGCGGCCTAGGGCGAGACGATTGGGGCACGCGACGCGGACGTTTTTATATACAATCGAACACAACAGATCGCGAATACGATGAATACATGGGATTATTTTGACGGGATTGATTGGAGGGTTAAAGAGTTAGAGACAATAAATGCGGCAATGTCGGGGCGCGCGGAGCGTGCGCACTGGGGACCGCGGCGCTACTGCCGGCGGCCAGCAGGCGGCGCTGCGATCGGCCTCGTATTGATAAAAGCGCAAAGGGCACGGGCCCGGGAAGAGAGGATGCGATACGTTTTCAGCACGACCAACCTTGAACTCCACTATCGGGTATTAGATAATACCTGCATAGATAAATAACGGCAGATTAAGTTAGGACGCGGCGAAATATGTCAAAGAGAGCACGCGCTCTTTCCCTGACACGTTTCATTACGAACTGAAAGAGTTGCTTATTCACCGCAGCAGTGGTTAAATTGCATGCAATTTATAAACTCGTGTGATTTATTGCAATGAGTAAGTGGCTAAAATTGTGTCCAGCTATGCAATGTATGTAATAATTACTCGGTTTCATATAACTTAATTGTTTATAATTAGCTCGGGGTTACTTTATATTAATTAATTTTACTCGATATAATTTTATAAGGCAAAATTTAAACCTATATTTTAATATGTTATCTTATTTTAATTAAAATATTTAATTAAAATAAGATAACTTAAACTTTCAATTAAAATATGGCGAACTAATGTAAATAGAATTTTTAATGATACTTTTATATTTTTGTTCTATTAACACGTGTGTGTGTGTTGTTAAATATTAATAAACTATTTTTAAAAGATGAAATGTTAATTCAGCCTCTTTGTAATTAAATAAATAGTAGAGTTCAATTTGCTTTCGAATTTATCTACTCTATCAAATATATAACTAGATTTTAACAGCAAAAGAAACAATTATATTATACGTTTTTCCATACGAGCCTTAAACTGTTAACAAAAGAAATGATAAATTATAATACGAAAAACATTTTGAGACGTACTCATTGTAAAGTATCGTCATGCATATTTTTCTGAGTCAATATTATTTTAGTGGTTGTCTGCGATTTGCCGGACGGAACTTGTTAAGACGTTCGCTTGGCTCGTATCACGTATACGGGAATCGCATGGAAAACATTACGTTCAACTTTTAAGACTTAAGAAAAACAGCCGACTTCAAACGCAGAATATGCATTTTTTTACCTTGTATGATATAGCGTCTGTTTTTAGTCCAGTATATATGATTTAAAAATCAAGCTACTAAAATGATTTTAAATAATTCCAATTAACCAATTTGACAGACGCGTTGGCGCAATGGTCACTGCAACTGACTAAAGCGCTAACGGTCGCGGGTTCGATCCCCGCTCACGGCAAAACGTGTGTATGGGCCATACGGATGTTTGTCGTGGTCTGGGTGTTTGTGTTAGTGTTGTGAGTGTTTCCGGACCTCCGACACAAGGTCATGAGATCTTAATGGGGGCCGTTGAGTGTGATGCGTTATTTATTTATTTATTTTATTTATTATTTAATCTGAAAGTATTCCAATAAAACAAGAATTTTCAAAATCGGTTAAAAAATGACGGAGTTATGATATAACAAACATGGACTAAAAACAGACGCTACGAATCGTGAACTTCCTCATTTTTGAAATCTATATGAAAACGTTTTAAAAATCCCTCCTCCTACCTACCCTGACCACCTAAGCCACGGAACGTTGAACTATATTAATGGCATGCGCAGACGGAGAAATTTTGTCCGGCACAAAATAAAACAGTTGTTCTGGAGACTTTTCACCCGACTTCGGCGAAAACAAAAGGAAGACTAATGTTTTTGAAAGTCTATCCATCTATAATTGTATGTTCCACTGTAGCACCTAAATTATTGAACCGATTTCAGTGAATGAGATGTCAATAGATTCGTGATAATGGTGACATAGACTATGTATATTACAGAATTTATTTACGTAGTCTAGTCATAGATTAACAATATTATTCATCCTTCATTCATTCAAATCGCTTTTTCAAAAAATTAATTAATTAAGAAGTAAAATACCAACAAGAAATATGTGAGCTACGTAATTAATAATCTGTATTATAGCGATGAGCACATAGAATTTTATTAAGAAAAAATAATGTAGAAGATTAAATAAAAAAACTGAGCACTCTTAATCTCGAGATTACGATGAGCTGAGTTGACAGTGTCGTCGATGGCTCTTGTAAATAATACCGTCAAAGGCTTAGCTCAGCTAGCGCTAAGGATCAAGTCACTCAATACTTGTACATTGAATATTCATAAACAATATTATATTTTAGAGAACGTGATCGGAATTATAATGCAAACGTTTATATACATTTAGATACAGTCGTTAAGTATCATTGTCATTATATCATATTTATATTTAGTATTTACAAGAAAAAATTTGGATAATAAATAAAATATTATTGCACTGTTGAAACAAAACTATTTTTTTAAAAGGAACCGATTTCATTAACAAAAAAAAATAACTTCTTTTACTTGGATGACATACTTATTTCAGTTATTTTGATTTCAAAATTAAAGTATTAAAATCATATCAAGAACCAATTTTGGAAATTCTGTGGAGGTACCTTGAAAGTATAATTTTTCAAACAAAAAAAATCAGGTTAACCGTCTTCTAGAAATCAGGGTACGTTCCCCATAAAAATGTCATAAAAAGTCTTCGACGAACTGAGAACCCCTTTTTTGGAGTCGGTTAAAAAGAAGGATTTTTGAGGGCTATCTTTATTTGTAGTATGATTAAGTTTTCTTTCTAAGACTTGCAAATTATTGAATCGATATAACGCAGAATGTGGTGAGAAGATTTTCGAATTGTATTTTATTATAAAGTAAATAAATTCTTTTATTATTATTAGTACTTAAGTTTAACTTAAGTTCGCCTGCATTTCGTAATACTAATGAAGTCAGGAGAAAACATCTAGTATCTACATATATCTTTTTGTATCAAAATGCTCATATGTCTTTAATCACACGATCTATTATGACAGCAGAATAAACTGTTTGAAGAAACAAATAGTAAAAAATATATATTAATTATTTTATTAATTAAATTTACTGTTGCAAGAACAAAATATTTTAAATGACTAAGGAATTGAAATACCATCTTGGTGACTACGGTCGGTATAAATTAATGTGTTCTCTTTATAATCTATGGATGCCGATTTCCCCGTATGATGTATAGCTACTAAATTTTAAATTAGACCTGTAACAATCCAACTATGAGAACCGTATTAAACGTGCAATAATTTAGCGTGATTCGTGAAGAAACCTTAGCTAGTTACATTTTTATTATATAGTATAGGCATAAGATTTTCTTTTATAATAAAACCCTATCAAAAGATGTCTTTCAATTAGTTTTGATGTTAATTACGCCAGTAGGTGTACGCCATGTTTACCAGGGTCCTAGTAGGCACGGCTGAGAGAATTTGCATAGCTGACCCGCTTCGTACTAAGGAATCTTAATCGATTAGCAACATTCACTTGACGCTATTTAGACATCGCTTAATACTAAATTTGCTGTCAACCTACAATAATACTAAAGAAAATAAAAGTAACATTTTACTTAAAAACAAAGATCTAAAGAAAAAAACTCTTGGAAATGTTTTAATGTCTTAAAATCAACTATTTCTGAAAGTGTGCAGCCGCGCTTAATAAATATACAATGTTTTTCGTTCGGACAAACAGATCTTCAAGATAAGTACGAATTCCAGTACGAGGCGAGCCGGAGTCGCCGCCTGACCTTGAAAAGTTGCACTTCGATTTCCTCCACTCCTCCTACTACATCTCCCCAACACCCACTAAGCTGATCTCGTTGGATTTGCGTCTTCTGAATCACGCTTAATCTACTATTACTCGCTATTCGAAGGTAAAACTTACATACGTTTTTCGTTAGATTCCATTTATCCGCAACTTGTTTAAAAAATAAAATATGGTTGATACTGGAAAATGTTTTAATACGCTAGAAAATGTTAGATTAGCGCAGTTTATAAATTGTTTGAAAAAATAAATAAAATGATTAATCAGAAAGATAATTAGTAAAAAAATAAATGCTGTGGAACTTAATAAGATTAAAAGTCCAACCTGCAGATTTAGATAGTGGAATACATATTTTATCAAATTGACGAAGGTTGATCCAACTTAACCAAGCTTCTAAACTCATCGCAACACGAGAAACCCATAGACTTTAGATTGACGTTATTAATTATTATTAAAATGAAGTTCTAAGATTACTCCGGCTTATTTATTGCCTACCATACTTTTGGGAGATTGAAATCTTTTTATTTTTTACTCGAGTCGTAGCAGCGGGCCATTAATCAAGCCTCTTAACTTTTAAAATGTTCAAGTCTCGGATAAAGATGCTTAAGTGAGAATCGGCCTTCAAAATTTTGGTGTCGAAATGTGAACCCGTTTATTAATACCGGCCTAATATGGAGACGAATTAAATAAATTCGACCGGTTTAAACACAAGTAAGCGCTGAACATTCTGGCCGTTAAAAAATTATCTATTCGATAAACAAAACAAACGTGATTAATTTTTTAATCCTGTTTTTTATATTGTATGTTTTTATCGTGATAGTTGAAATTTATGTAAGAAATTTTGTCATTAAAATTAGATAAAACATTATGGATTTTTTTTTGTCCAATTAATATCATTATTTTTTATAGTTGTAGTAAGTAGTAAATGATTTAATAAGTGCGTCTAATAAAACAAAAATAAATTTGCGCTTAAAGCTGACACAAACAGAACACATAATTTATTACAAGGACATCTGAGTTTCAGAGAAGAGGTAGTCTGAAAAAAAGACAAATGTAAAATTAAAGTTAAATTTTGAAAGTAATTTTCACATGAGAAATTCCAAACAATTTTTCTGTCTGGCGGTCAGTCGAGGGATAGTCACCGTAATATTTTAGTGGCCCTGTTCCTCTTTTTGGTTTGTTTTAGAATAACTTTCTGACGCCTAATGGGCTGTGGGTTTGTCTGTCAGATAAACCCGCTGAGTTACGAGACGGGCGTGTAAATAAAACAATATTACTGAGGCCTTTTAGGGGCCACAAATAATATTTTTGCAGGGAGTCGTCATTGTTTTGTCTATGCGTGACAGACGTAAAACTGGATGGGTTTTCTTGATATCTTTTTGTAGGGTGAAATTGAATGGAAGAAAAAATGGTTTATGCTTATATATCCGATATAAATAAATATTCAATTTAAATACAGGAGTATAGTGTTAGAAGTAAATTTAAAAATATCATCTGAAATATATTAAAATTTTGAAGAAATTATGACTGGTTTCATTTTGTTTACCTTTTTCCAATCTTAAAGTGTTTTAAGTTTACTTAGATACATAACATACTCATTAAAACGATGCGCTTAAATCGGTTATAAATCCAATTAAATGTATTGTGTTTTGAAGTGAAGATAATATTCACAATGATATTTTAAGCAATAATAATATGACTACAAACCAAATTTTTATATACTTCTTAAATGCATCAAAATATAGATAAATAGGTTAAAATATGTATTTTGTTTGTTTTATAAACAAAAAAATACAATGTCATAGACATACATATATACAATACAAATGTGCTCACATAAAGGTAATTTCGTTCACAGTTTCAACGCATTAACGCACAAACGAACATTACGATGATTTATTAACGCATTCCTCTTAAACACGTCAAAACTGACAAAAACAACTTTTAACGACGCGACATGTATAATGATAGCACTTATGAAGTCAAATGGAATAGACCTTAATTAAAGCTTCGTATGTACCGCGGAATATTTCTCTTTCATTTAAAAAGATAGAGTCATTACTCTGAGTTTAAAGCCTTTTCGATGTCGGGAGTCCTCTATGGATTAGATAAATCTTAAGCAAGAAAGTGTGTGTTTATGTTTATTGTTTTTATACGTCTTAACGATTAATGTCAATACAATGTTTTCTAAATCTCTTAAACGTGTTCTATTTAGGTAAAATTAAAGTATAGTACTATAATGTTTTTGGATTCGTATCATGTTAGTAAATATAAGTTTATTAAATAACTTCAAAGCTTTTATTTAGCTTTATTGCAGCTCTGTTTGTCTGTCCTTGTATGCATCACACGGATGCGACTGAAAATTATGAGGAAATGCAGCTTGATGAGACCATATAACCCTTACCAAAGTATAGATATATATATTTTGTTTCGGAAAATAAATGGATTTTTAAAGGACTTTGAAATATTAATATTACAAGTCTGGTCTCAGTTACTTCAAAGTTTTCAAATATAAAACGTGTTATGGTTAAAGTTAAGTTTAATTAACTTTATAATTAATAATTGTCGTATACGATAAAACATATTATTTACAAGCCAATGAATTCAAAGTTCAAAGGCAATTTGTTTGTCAAATATAATTGACGTTGGTGATCCAAGTAATTATAGTTTTAATTACATCCTACCAATCATAATACGTATTATCTATTAGAACACTTTTTGAGATAATTGATTACATGACCACAGGGTCAAGAAATATATTTTAATTATTTTTTACAAAATTTTCGTTTCATAAAAATTTTGAAATTATTTTTAATACATGGTAGAGCAAGCGTGGATTAAGTTCCTTATCGTGCTTGTTATAAAAATGGCCTTTGCTTTAAATAAATAGATAAGTGTATCCCTAGCAGTTCCACGTGGTTTCGCCTGCATATTTTTTTGAATTTAATAGAAGCAATTCAAAAAACTGGTAAAGTACTACGTTAGGTGTTTTATGTTTCAAGAAGTATGCGTATTAAGTTATAAATTAATACAACCATGAAATAAGATCTTCTGTACAAACGTTTATACCCCTAGTTATTCCTTAAAGGGTGGAACATCCAAAAATGCTTTCTTAGTACACGTTTATAACCCAAAGGGTGCCTATTACCAAAATTTGAAGTTTTAACTCCTAGCGGTTTAGGCTGTCAGTCGCTCAGTCAGCCAGGACCAGTTATTATATATATATGTATATCTAAAATGACAAGATACTCTATTTGAAAAAGCTCATAAAAACGTTTCATATAAGTAACTATTAAGTCATAATATTGAAGTTTTATTCACGTATATTTACAAATTTATTACGATTAAATGTTAATGACCCATTTGAGATAATTTATACGCTAAGAAAACAACTCGTTCCGTCACTGACTTTGTACACAAATACATATAAAATGTAGAGATGTGTTTTTGTTGACTATTGTCCGGAAACTGTTTTGTCTCGGGTTGAAAAAACTTACTACACGATTATTTTGGTTACAAATTGACACAAGAAGACCGTTTTGGTTCGTTTTTTTTTTATTTAATGACATAAATATTTACTTAAAATAGAATATTAAGGAAAACTCCAAGCTAAGGTCAAAATACGAATTTATGTATTAAGTATGAGAAACATAGAAATTTTAAATAAGCTCCGACTGCTGTAAGTTAGTGACGATTTCTGTATAAAACTAATTCCAGGTGATGCTGCAGCATCAGGTCAAGGTTACAAAACTATGTTATTTTAATATCGGTCACAGTACATAAATGTGAAGTCGATTAGACCAGAAGATTGCTCAGATCCTTTTAACAGTTAGAAAAGTGCTGATAAACTTCAAACGTCTGCACAGTTCTTCATAGCTTATAGCGAATAACCATTTCGATGACATTAGCTTTCAAAAAACCGCATCAAAATTGGTCAATTTGCTGGGAAGATACGATGTTACAGACAAACACATACATAGTTATACATGTTTAGGATTATAATACCCCTATTATTTGCGGGTGGGGGTTGAAAAATTGGTATTTGTTCGATAAAAAAATATTATTACAGTATTTTACTGAGGTAGAAGCCTTATTCTGATATAAACTTGTATATGAGCTGGCTTGATCGGGGCAGTACCTCATTCACAAAAAATCGGCATGAAGTGGCTTATATAGCTTTGTTTCGTACGGTGAGTTAAAAAGACCTCTCCTTGATTAATTTCTTAATAATTCCATTAATTCCTTCCTTATTTTCTTTTGAAGTTGGCAACGCATTTGTGCCTTCTTTGTTGCTGCAAATGTCCATGGGCGGTGGTGATTAGGTGATTTGCTTGTTTGCTAGCTTTTTTAGAGTGTATTAAATTAAATTATAATTAATTTTCTTATCAAGTTAATACACCAAACACAAACAACTATACAACTAAACGTTATAATATTTTAGTAAAGTTTAAATATATGTATTTTAATATAACAATGATGTATTTTAATCATTTCATAATGCTAGTGTTATATTAGGAGGTCCACAAAAAATCTGAATTAGCACATTAAAATAATTTATAACCGTCTGCGATTAGCGTTTGAATAAACATGCGCTTCTAAGTTTTATTTTGCTTAAACGTGTGTTATTTTTGAATACAACGATATAAATACAACTTTAATGTTTGAGCGTCGAGTGATAATAATTACGACAAAGAAAATAAACAATATTAAGATGAAAATTTTATTGCGTTTATTCAGTTTTAGAACGGAAATTTTGTTTTTGTTACTTAGAACCGATTTATTGTAAAGTCTAGAATCTAGAGTCTAGATAAATTAAGTTTGAACTGAAGTAAATAATATTGACATAAATACATGCAGATTAAAGTAATATTATAACACTAGTCGGGCCGTGGTTATACTTGAGAAATAATTGTATTTTATAGTAGCCCTTGTAGGAGCTACCAGTCTTGAACAATCGGGCCGAGCTGGAACCAACCCTGGACTATCGAACTTCGGCTATTCGATGCCAGTGGCCCTAGGCCAGCCATGGTTAACCAAGTCTCGACTATTCGACACTACCCAAAGGTTTGGCAAACCTTGAACCAATACTCTGCACCAAGTCTTAGTTATCATTTCAGACTTTTACCAAGCTTGGACTGATGCAGACGAGGATTGGCACAGGCTTGGGCCGATGGGCAGGTCATCATAACTTATGTAGGACGAGATAAGATATGTTTTTCAGAAGTTACAGCATTAATAACTAACAGACTACAGTTTTGCATTTATAACTCTGTATAAAATAAAATCATATTCACTAATATTTATAATGAAGAAAGATTTGATTGTGTGTTGGCTTGCATTAAATAGGCTATGAAACTACTAATACGATTTGAAAATGTATTTTGGTTAACAAATTTATTGAGGAAACTTATAGGCTATATTACATCACGCTGTAACTCTTAAACGAAACAGTAACCACAAACTCGAATAAAACCGCGAGTGGCAGCTAGTTGTATAATATCTCTAGAAAGAAAAATAAAAAATTAATATCTTCTTATTATTTATTTATTTTTGTGTTATTATGTTATCAAATTATTTGGGACAAATTGTTTATAATTATGATATTTTTTACATATAAATGATAATATAACATATAATCGAGCACCATAAACACAATAAAGTGTGTGAGTACTTTTGGAAATAAGACTAAAAGTAATCGTATATTTTATACGTTTGGTAGCTTAAACAAAGTAGGTAAAGGAAAACAATGTCGCCTTTACACTCTTTAGATATTTCTTCAATCGGCTATAAGCGGTGTGTGCACGTACATACGGAATATCAATTCGTTAATTTCCAATGCTAACTGCGTGGCAAATCCCCAATGATAAGCACTACATCGGGGATTACGATCGTTTTCCAACAACTAGTTGTGTATTGGAAATATATTTAAAAATAGCGACACGGTGTCTGTGACACAATCAATGTTGCGCACGGAGTTTTGCGTGCTTTATGCGGAGTGAAGTGAAGCAAAGAGCGACGCGGCGCGGATGCGTTGCGGCCACGTGACTCAGACGTTTATATTGCACCGCGCCGGTGGAACAGTAACTTTGGAATTTTGTTTATTAATACCGAGCCTAAGATATAAAAGGTGTATTAATGTCGTGTTATATTTAACAGTTCCGTGAATCGCAATATGAAACATTTACGGGTAAAAACGACCCATTTTAAAGACAGATTATATATTTATATTAAAATAAACTATATTTATTAAAGTGCTTTTAATTTAATAACATACAGTGATATTTTAAAGCGTAGTACCTACGAATAACAGCGGCACGTGTTTCGCACTCGTATTTATTTATTTTGATTTCATACACCTTTTTTAGTGATGATGATTTTTTGCTTGTATATCAATTAACCTGAGTGGAGTTGAAAATTGTTAGGTATAGGACAACGTAGATTTTTATTTTTATGTTGCAATTCGTTAAAACTTTTAATTTTGTTTTGTTCGAGTGGATTATATTAACAAGCACAAAGGCACAAAGGCTGTTGCAACAAAATGCTATATATATACAATTAGCTGTGCTCGGCGTGCGTGCCAATGCCACCTAAAATATATCGATTTTTTGACTCAGAAACTCTCGTGGACGTCCCTAGAACAACCTACCAAAATTTTAACACAACCTGATCAATGGTTTCGGAACGCATAGAGGACAAACATACAAACATTCATTTTTTAACGTAAGACCAAAAAAGAAGGTTATTATAAGTTTAACGAACTCCCTAACGAAGGGACTAATTTTGATTCTAAGTTTGACGAGCTCCATAACGAAAGGACTAATTTTGATGCGTTTTTTTTTGCTTTGCTTAAAAGCTGATGTAAACGAGAAGGTTCTTGGCTCTCAGTTATGAAGCCGCTTGAAGGCTATCAGCTCGTTTCTAGTTGTTGAAAGGAGTCTGAGCACCTTCTATTGAACTATCGATATTGAAAAAATATTTTTGCGTAACCTAGACCTGATGCTGCAACGTCATTAGGATTCAGCAGACTAGATAACTTCTCGCCCACTTACATCAGAAGTATAATGTTGGGGCTCGTTGGGGCCTCAATGAAGAGATTTTGGGGGGTTTCTTAAAATTTTAAACTTTATATTTATATAGATTAAAATTGTAAATGTTAAAAAAGTAGAGTAACAGCCAGTAAATGTTCCACTGCTGGACAAAGGCCATAATAGGAATTATGGAGAAGGTTTAGGAGCTTAATTTTATTTATTTTATTCTATTTGGCACAGTAACAGATAACAAATCCAAACATTTAAATACATAAAATAGTATTAAAAATATCACAATAAATCTGTTTTCATATTATGACTCTACATAGCACTTTAATATATATATTATTGTAAATGTGATAAACAGCAAATATAAATTTCCTGTATTTGTGTTGAAGTTGTGATCGTTATTCATTTAACTGTCTGGTAAAGATGTAAAATGCTTTTGAATTATGAATGGAAGCTGGTAAACAGTTCCTGTTGTTCTCGTCCCGTTTTTATAGGAACCGTGTATCGTTCTGATGAATCTATAAATAAAATTTCATGAATTTATTCATTACACGATATAATATTTATAAATTTTTATGAAGCCTGTCTACATTGTATGATACAATTAATATAATTTTATTTGTGTATATATTTTCATGTTTTATTGAATGAAATGTATATATTATAACATATATATCATTCATATCATCGTCACCATCATCGTTGAAATAAACTATAAAATACATTTAAAAGGCGTTCTAGCATTCAATAGACGTAATTAGTCTATAATAATTTTATATTATTTATCAGTAAAAACGAACGTTCAAATAAAAAATATAGATACAGACGATTGATCTTTTCCTCTTGAGTGGCAGCTTTTGTCCGCAGAGAACTTAAATCCCAACCAAAATGTCTATGTTCTCCGTTATTTGGGATACTTTTGTACGCGGTATCTTTAATCCCTCGTATGCGTGGGTGTCTGAATCGTATATTCAGATTTAAACGATTTCGTCGGACAAAAAAGTACCCCGAGAATTGTTTCTTGTCTGAGCAATCCTCTAGTGTTTTACCATCATCGTCGCGTCTGGTCAAATTGCTTGTTTATTTTTTTCAATTATAAAATATATTTGAATTTGGCAGAAGTAAAATTATCTAAATAAAATAAAACTTAAATAAAGATTTTATGAGTAGATACTGACTTTCTACACTCAAGGTGGGAACAAGTGAAAATTATTTTTTTAATTTTGTATATAAATGACGACAACATAATATGATAACTTGAGAAAAGGTTAGCACTTTTGCTTTATTTCTATAGAGGAAAATGTAATAATAATCTCAGAACTATGTCTGTATTCAATTTATGAAACAGTTTACGTACCCTTTGAAATAAAAAAAAATGAAAAATAACCAATGATAAATTAGCGAGGTAAATGATCTTTTATCTTATTAATCAACTCACCTCTACATAACCTAACTACGTTCGAGATATTAATTACTTTAATTACAAAGGTTTTTGTATGCAACTAAAATAATGATTGCAAATGAATCACTATATTGAATAAATTAACATAATGATAGGACGCAGATGCACTGGCTGTCCATAATTTATCCTTACAAGTGCTTAAGATCAACGTGGCACCTCCAAGTGTCTAATTAATTAGTCATTTGGTATGCATATACGTACAAGCGTAAAGCGTGCATAGGCAGAGAGGGAGTTGTGGGAGCAAACCCCTACCAACACACAAAATCGATGTTTACATAAATAAAGCGTTTTATTCCGTGTTTGAAAATGAAAACATATTCTGGAATAGTATTTTCTTTACACATACTTTATTATTTATAGACGAGGGGCCTAATTCCGTCTATCGGGTTAAACCGTCTACTTGCAATTACGTGAGTTAGATTATAGGTACTGCTTTGCTATTTAACAAAGTTGTAACAGTTATATATAGTAAAAACGAGTAGACGTTTCATCCCGACGGATGGAATTAGGATTAGGGCCTAATTCCGTCTATCTGGATAAACCGTCTGAAGGTAAAGGTTTAAAAATAAACTCATTGTGTTTATGAAAGCGTTCTTATGGACTATAATAAATGAAAATGATTATGAAAATGGAAATAAGAAATATTAACCACGTTATTTCTTACAGTCTATTTTATAATATCAACGATATTCTTGAAACACTACTAAATCTTAAGTGAGAATTACACTTTTAAGTTTTGCTTTTGAACTTACATAAGATATACATAAATCATTTATCAATGGCCATTGCTTTACACCCAAACAAACTATAAGAACATCTGACATAACTTATTTACGGAAAATAACCGTTTACGTAATGTTACCTAGGTAACTGTACCTAACCGGGTTACAGACTTACAGAGCTGTTTACTTTTTTTTTTTTATAAATAAACGCATCACACTCAACGGCCCCCATTAAGATCTCATGACCTTGTGTCGGGGGTCCAGCAACACACACAACACTAACACAAACACCCAGACCACGAGAAACATCTATATGGTCAATACAGACGTTTGCCGCGAGCGGGGATCGAACCCGCGACCGATAGCGCTTCAGTCAGTTACACTGACCACTCCGCCAACGTGTCTGTCTTTAGTAAATTATTTGTATTTAAATAACTACTAAGTTACGTTAAAGTTCACAAGTGCTAATCGCCTTACACCAATAATTACTCGTTAAAACTCATTAAAACGGCGAAGTCACGTTATACCTTTCGTCACTACAACCGACTGAATTCTCAATTCAATGTGTATGTTTTTTTGAGTTACCTGAGAACTTTGATAAATAACCAATTTTGAAAATTATTTTTTTATTTGAAAGGGTACAAAGGGACTTACATCAGGTTAATTTTTCGTTCAAAATAACTGGAATTAATAGGTATATTATTGAAGTAATCAGTTCGTTTTTTTCTTAGTAATTTAAACGTGAATTTTCTTCAGATCATTTTTATGTCGCCGATATTCTCCTAAACGACTGCACTGATTTCGGATGACATTTTTTGTGTATATTTAGGTGAGTCTAAACGAATAAAATATAGAATTGGGCCCGGTCCGGTAATTTACAATATATTTTATAAAACACAAATTAACTAAAAAACTAAAAATAATATCTTCATTAAAAATGCAAATAGGCAATTATTAATCACTATAAAAAGTCAATTCCGCATGATATCCAAATGGAAAATAAAAGAACTTATGAGGCTGGAGATAAAACCTCATTGATTGACCTGAATGCTTTGTGGCGGCTCGAGGGTCATCCAACGAGCAAGAACCCTTAACTGCAATGTGGTGACGTCAGCAAAAATGATGGATTTCATATTCGCACTCGTGTATGCATATCTGAAACTAAGATGGCCGCTGTGTCAATAATTTGACCATAAACGCTTTTTTTAGTAATTGGTATTGCTTATAGTAAAAAATGAATTTAGACTAAAATTATGATGATCATAATTTTAGGAAAAGAAACAGGAACGATGAAGGTGATTTAAGGTACTCAAAGTCAAAATAAATAATACCAACTAAATTAAACACGTTTTACAATTACAATTATTACGCTGGCCGCTAAAATGAAGATTAACTGGTCACTTACATTAAAAAGATGATATAAAAAAATAATAAGATAAAATTGATAATAAAAAAAAACTGAGATCTATTTATTGAGATCACTACAACAAGCCCCAATACATCTGCTGTAAATTGATGAGAAGTTGTGTATCCTGCTGATTGAATTTACATTATAGTTGTTTTTTTGATCAGACTAATAGAATTTGCTCACATCTTATTAACAACAAGGAAAGAGCTGATGACCTTCAGATGTCTGAGGGTCATCAGCTCTTTTTAGAAACTCTTTCAATTCTATCAGCTTTCAAACAAAAAACCAAGTGGGTCATTGGTTAGGGAACTATGATGTCACATACAGTCACACAGATACACGTCAAACTTCTAACCCCTTATTTTTAGTCCCTTAATTTTAAAGTATATTTAAATCATATAAATAATTTAATGTATAAGTATATGCAAAACAACAACATTTTTTTTTGTAAATTAATTAAAATAATCATGTCATTTTTATTTTATATATATATATTTATATAATTAAAATAAAAATAAAAACATGGCGTATTAAATGTTAATGATAGCCAGAATACGGATTAGTAAATTAGGTTGCCACATCATCCGCCCCTGTGGCCTAATGGATAAGGCATCGGCCTCCTAAGCCGGGGACTGTGGGTTCGAGTCCCACCAGGGGTAAACGTACTGACGTTTTTTGTTCATATTTTTATGTTTTGCCTAAAATTTATTTTTGTTTATTATTATAATTGTTTCATAGGCATTTTATAGTAATTGAATAAAATAATTACAATGTGTATATAAATTTTAAAATCATTTTAATATGTAATGGGTACCTACCAACTAAAAGTAATAAAAACTACTACACTCTTCATTTTCATATTATTATTATTTCGACATAATATTTAATTGTGTTGTTACTTAAAAAGTTTTGATATGACTACTTTTTATGCAGTACTTTTTATGTAAGTGGTCTAATAAATAGTGTTATATTTTTAGGGTGCATGTATATATGCCTATATGAATGTATGCATGTTACAATGTACATTTCTTATGTAGAAGGATGAGCCTATTTATTTCGGTATAACTTCAAAACGCTATAATTTTTATGTGTGAGCGACATCGCTTAAATCATTGACGATATAGAGTAATAACATCATCATTTACCTAACATTTGTCTCGCTTTTACCAGGGTCTGCTTTGAAATAAAACTGATAGTCTACCCGTGACCACGAACGCTGCAAAGTGCTCGAAACGTCGGGATTCAAATAGTTTTATTTCAATGAATAATAATCGCGAAAATCTAAGACAACGATACAGGGTATGCTTATTATTCTAGTCCAGATATTATTACTGTTTTTTACACAGGGCGATTGTCACCTGAACTCCGCGAACCTTTAGGGCAAGCTAGTAACCATAAATAATAGAATAATCCCCCTACTAAGAATAACGATCATTATCAGGTGATTGCGATAACAACCGGGACCGACAGCTTTACGTACTCTCCAAGACGGTGGGGAGACCCACAAGGACAAACACCCAGACTTAGAGCAAATATTTATACGAATATAAACTTCTGCCTCTAACGGGGACAATTGGAAGCTGATAAGCAATACTGTGTCAAGCCACATGAACTTCATTTTGAGAAAATGGCGTTTAAAGATGTCAAACCTAATCTTTATAAATCTGTTTCAACAACTTTATCTATCTCTTTTCTAAATTTTGATGAAAAGTTTTTTCAATTAAAAAACATATTGGCTTCTAAAGAGTTTTATTTAATTTTTTTTTTCAAATATATGACATTATTACATATTACAAAATATGGAACACACTTGAAATACGTGATGCATTATCAAAATACATCAATATCTCTAAATTTGAGTTTTTGTGGGTTGACACAACATTTAAAAATGAGAATATATTTTTACTAAAAATAATGGTGTGGTTATTATTTATGGCACAAAGCTAAGCAACTTATTATTTCTCTTTTAAAACTACCGGGGGTAGTTTTTTTAAATAAAACTATAAATAGCTAGAAACTATGACAGTTAAATTTATTCACAAGCCTACCAAACAAATATAAATATACCGCCGAAACTGTAAGGGTTTAACGTCCTGAGGTCAGGTACAGTCGGACAGTGCGTGCACTGTGCGTCTGTCTGCGACCTTGAAGGTCGACCCGCGCCTGACTGGAGGGATGGGGGGATCGATAATATACATCTCTAGTAAACTTTAGAGGACATTGCAAATAATATTAAATGCATTAGATATTATGGTAATGCAAAAGATTATTTCTTCTATTATATTTATTGTTGTTTCTATTATTATTAAATATTCTAGCTATATTATTGGGAATTTGATGTCTAGATTCAGTTGGCGCTAAAATCCAGCAATCCACATATCGTTCTAATGTATATGTTTCAAAATGTCGTATATGAAAAATTATGCAGATTTTTCATTGTCTTTTAAAGCGTGAAGAACTGGCGATATATACAACATACATACTCCAAGTTTTTTTCTATACATGCTTATTTCTTCACGATGTTTTCTTGACAACTCTAATGCACACGAGATATATTTAAACATAGTTTTAGCGTATGAGGTGTTTGCAAAGATTTGAATCCCTAAGTATACTAGATGAAAATACTTTCTTTCGAAGAGACTGTGCGTTATAATTTAGCGGAATTCATACAAGCAATATGCGAAGGAATGAAATTGAGTTCATGCCTGACAAGAATTACAATTTCAGTTTAAATTAATTTATCTTCGTGACATATAATAAGACATTATGATATCGTTCTTATGAAATCGTGTTGCTGGGTAACACGTTAATATTAGCTATAGTGAATCGTTTGTACCAATATTTCTAAATTTATAATGTTCTATACAAATTGAAAGGCTTTCATCTTTAAAAGACATAATGGAAAAACATAAAAAGTGCCCTAAGCAACGCCTTTAAATATTTACCAATATTTTAAGACGCCTTTTTATATTTTTCTTCTTTATTTTTTTTATTTCTTTAAGACTACTATTTTCACTTTTGTGGGGTGTATCATAGATGATTAAAAAAAGTTATTTTAAGTAGAATATATAATAAGATAGCTTAAAGAGTTATGGTATTCGGTTATTTTTTTTTTAGGATTTTTAGCCCCCGACCCAAAACGAGGGGTAACTTATAAGTTTGACATGAGTATCTGTGTGTCTATCTGTAGCATTGTAGCTCCTTAAGAAATAGGCCAATTTTGATGTGGTTTTTTTTTTATTTGAAAGCTGATATAATCCAGATGATTCTTGGCTATATGAAGGTTCGTTCAGACGTCTGAAATGTTATCAAATTTTCTGAGTAACTTCTACTCGAAATTTACTACATATTTAAATAGTTGCGTAGCCTTAACCCAATGCTGCATCATCATCTGGAATTAAAACGATACACATTACTGTTACTCACTAACTCAAAGATGCAGTATCATGTTGGATTAAAATGATTTCAGTGAGGAAATTTTGGGGGTTTTTAAGTGTTTAATTTTTACTCTCAAGATGCTTTTTATCTTGTGAGTAAAAATTATATTATAATAAATGTTGGCAATTCAATAAATAAGGTCTCACCATATTGAATTTCTAAACTTTTGGAATTATTCATATAGTAATATATATTACGATTTAAGTATATTTCTTACAAAAAATTGAAACCTTCAAGTGAAGCCGAAAGAAACAGCTAGTAAAATAATACAATTTTTATTATATTTCATTTAATGTACAATACATATACGATATTGTACGTGAAAAGTCTATAACTATTTTTATTAAAAATATCTCAATTTCCTTCAAAGAGGATTAAGTAATGGAATTTTCTGTTAGCTTTTAAAAGTATTTGAAAGGAGTATTATTAAATTCGTTGTTGGAAATTCAAAAAAATTGCTTTATATACTATGCTCCTTTTTTCTTTTTTTACACTTAGATACGGAGATTAAGATTTTAGCCGACTTCCAGAAATAAGGATATGTTAAATTTCGCCATACGTTTTCACTCTTTTCGCAACATCTGTAGCGTTTATAAACCTATTTAAATGATTATTTTTCTCTTTTCTAATATTCAAATCGAGATTAGATCCCATTAAACGAAGCGATGTGAGTCGTAGTAACAACCGACGCAACTACAGTTAAATTAAAGTAATAAAATTATTTCGAAAGAAAAATATATTTATTTTTTACGCTGGTATCATGATGACTATCCCTTATTAGAATCAGAAAGCCGTTAAAGGAAAACTTTTGCGAGATTTTATATTTAAGTAGTGATACACTACAAGTTTCGGCATAGTAACCATAATACCTTGAACATTATCGCTATCAAAATATAAAACATTATATCATACGTTAAATAAGTTATTTGGTAAAACGCCAGAAATATGTTACAATTTATAATAGTGTCTATGTTCGACCATTAACCCCTTGATTTCCTGTGTTTTATTATCAAGCTTATAAATAAACGTTTCGATTATTTCTACTCTATAATTTGTTTTCATATAGCTATTGATCTATTGCTATAACTCAATTTAATTGCGCGATAAATTAAATTTTAATTTGTTAATGGTGCGTATTATTTATTTTTTTATATGGTAATATAAAATATCATCGTTATTAACACTTAGTAAATTAAAATTGAAAACAAGCTTCCAACAAAGCTGTGGCTGCGAATAATGTGGCCTTTCTTGACGGAAATTAAAAAAACAAAAACGATTATTAACAGCCCAACATAAATTATAATGTTAACATATTAATAATTAAACAGCTTTAATTTTAAAATAAAACGGAATATCTCTTATTGATGTACACACAAAATATTTTTTATAACAAATATTATAATGCAAGACACATACGAAACATACTTTCAGTTAATTTACGTCAGGCCATAACAATGGTCTTTAAACTGGATTTAGAAGCACCTGTTACAGTAATCAAAAGTAACACCGGCGACCTCTAGTCGGGCAACGAACGCGGGTGACATTGATACAAGACACCGACTGAACCCCACACCACTAGAAACTGCCTGCAGCCTGGCCTCCCTCCCTGAAACCGCGCACGAACGCGTCGAGCTTTTTATAAAGTAACGCTTTTCATTAAAGGGATAAGTAGAGCTACATTTTTGATTACAACATAGTAATACAATAAATACGTCATATCAACTAAGTTAGTGCATAGAGTAAAGGCTATAGTCCATTTTAATTTACTAATCTTATTTTCCAGATATATATGGCGTACTTCTAACCACACATAAGAGTTAAAGTTGAGAAATTATCGATGAAATAAATGAACTGAATAATTTTTATAATTAAAAGTTATATGATAATTAATATACGAAAATTCGTGATTATCTTTCTAAGTATTGTTACTATATGGGACAAGTAAAGAAAAATATATAATACATATATTATTATAATAGTAGCTAGCCCACTTTATGCCTGTGGAATTTAAAATATTTGCGTCGTTAATTAACATTCTTGTCTAATAGTTAAAAGTTCTCTGGAATATACCTATGTTTGTGGATGTATTTCTGTATTAGGAGGTATTTTTATAAAGTGCTAGAAATATGAAATACATAGAAAGGAGGGTTACAACCTTACGACATCGACCTACTCGAAATGGCAAAAAATATACATATACTAAGTAGAGTACAGTGTAGTACGATGTTTTCATTTCTATTTAACTTTCTAAAAGGTCTTCAAAATATGTGCCTAGAGGCCACTGCGTGATCTAAAACGGCCTGGTTACAATGATATACGTATGCTAGCTACCCTTCAGCCATTCGTGACCAATTTCTTGCTGTTCAAGAGTCCAAATAAGGAATTTTGCCTGTGGATTCAACATCAAGCTCTATTTATAATGATTCAGGGCTGAACTAAACAGTAATATTTTTACTAAATCCTCACTGTAGAAATTTAGGCGCGCAGTTCTCGGTTGAGCGTAATTGGCTAACTTTGGTCATACCCACTGGCACTGTCAGAAATAATATTTCTTTGTATATGGCCAATGCGCTGTCAACCATGAAATCTAAGTTAATATATCCTTGAGTATGTATTTATGTTAATTCATTTTCCATTCATCAGAACACAGCAACATAAAACACCACGGTTCTGCAGAAGAATAACCAGGTATTATGTGATACTCAAAATACTGCACTGGCTTCTAGGAACAGTTTTTTTTTAAACAATTTTACAACGTTCCGTAACATTTCTCTTTATCCTGCAAATAATAAAAGTAGGTATGCATTCACTGTTTACAGTCTCTTGTTAAATATACGCACCGAGCTATCCCGCCCATTGTGGTTCGTAATAATGCGGTGAAATTATTTTTATTCTTTGTATACGAATGAGTTACAAGGTTTCTTTGTTATGTAAGGTCGGTTTATGTGCTAATAATGTTTTTTTTTTTGTAATCATTGTTTGCAGTGTGATGGCGTTGACGTTCTTTGTATACATCTGTGGTAGGTTAGTATGTATTTGAATTTTATCTAGTATACAGATATTACTTGAAAAGCTGTAAGTTTCTTTGTCGATTAGTATTCTTTAAATTCTTTTTTAGTTGTCTTTCCTGTTTGTTTAAAAAATCTTAAAGATATTAGTTTATACATGTCTTAATATGTGTATGAAAGTTATCTTGAAAATCTTAAGTTTTGTTTTTAAACGAATGAGCTCGACTCTAGCTCCTTTAGCTTTTTAGTTAAAAGCTTTTACCAGATTAAATAAAACTGTCTAGCACTTGAGACAAATTAAAAATCTAACACTATTTAATTAATTAAACATCTTCGAAGTATTTATTTAGTATGATTACTATGTTTTAACCTTACATGAAAATATGAATTTATTTAGTAACACTCATTTTTTTGTAATTTTCCATATGTCAAAAAATCTTTGTAAATATAATAAATTTTATTATTAAGAAATTTAAACAAAATTATAATACATTTAACACGACTACTTTGAAAAAGTAATAATGATCCAACTCCTCCAAAACTCTTTAAAGATTAAATGACATTTTTAAGCTTTAAACAATACAATTGAAGAAGTTTTTTGTTACTGTAAAAGACTTTTGATCTGAAAGACAATTTAAAACGACTCTACAACCGTTTGAACTAGAGGTAAGTATTATTTTATTTCATTGAAATGGAATCAAATTAATTCCTGAATAAAATATAATCAAACGAACAAAGGTATTTGCTAAAGTTAGGTCAGGTTAGTAATTAATGATTCAAAATACAATAGATAGATATGTTTGTTTGGATTTTGGCACCCAGAATGTCAATCACTTTGGACGACGTTGTCTAGCAACCAGCTAACGACCTAGTATCACATTCACAATCAACATGTTTATTGCCAAGCAAAATAGAAGTTAGTATAAATTTTTAACGGCATATAGTATGAATTATGAACGTAAAATATCAATGGTATAAATGTAGAAACTAGTTTGTTTGTTTGTTCCACTTTCACACCTTAATGCGTCAACCGATGGACTCGGATTAGCATACAGTTAGTTTCATACACGTAGATAGTTTTATGATAATCTTAAAAATATTATAGTCAATTTCAACTTACTTACCTATAAACATTTAACGAGTCTTTGTATAGGAATTGTGGAACTAGGATTTTTACTATTACGAAGATGACCAAACAATAATATAAAGAACGCTATTAGTTTCCAATTCTTAATTTCTAAGAAAATTATTAGATGCAGTAAGTAGTTAATATTACCTTAAAAATGTTCATGGACGACGCACGGTTTTACATTATTTTCATAGTAGATTGAACTGTCTTTAAACGTAAGTGTACGTAATTTTTTCAATTAAAATACCATGACAGCAATTAAATTAGAATTTATTATACAATTATTACTTAATTGTAAAATAAATTAATAAGTAAATAAAAATAAAGTTTGTGTATTACAACGCCATCTTACAACGATTTGTTGAATCAAGTGCTACAACTAATGCCATCTATGAATAAATATACTAACTAAGATTTAATTCTGTATTCATTTTGCAATCACTCACTAGATGACTCTACAAGAAAATAATACGAAATAACTTTTCAAAATTTTTTATTTTAATTAATTTTGTTTTAATATCATTTCCAATTTGGATTAATGAGACAAGTAGTTTCAAAACGTATTTTTAAAGTTTTACTGACCTCACTCAAATGAAGGCTATAGACAATATTAATTATTAATTAACTTATTACTTATATTTTTATAGACAATAATACTAGCCACCCGCCCCGGCATCGCTCGGGTGCACTTTATTAATGGAAAAATGAGAAGTTTAGCAAAAAGGTTTAAGTACCAATAGTTATTTTCTAGCATGTCTCTGTCAATATTAAATGCATATTTTCTTACTAACTTACTTGTATGAAGTTAGCGTTGGTCAGTAGTATCTCCCATGTCAAATTAGATTTCTGCATATAAATTTAAAATCTCCTCTTTTTCTGCCTTTGGGGGTTGAATTTTTTAAAAAAGTTCGTGTATTCACGAATACCTACTTAATACTAACGATCTGTGTGTCAAATTTCAACAAAATTTGTTACTATTCTGTCGTCATGGTTTCTTTTATTAGGTATGAATGAGTTATTTGTATAAATATATATTTTAAAACTTTTTACCCTGAGCTTGTTAAAGAAGCTACATTATGACTTAGTAGAACTTTTTACTAGGCATGATATTAATACAGATATTATAATAAAAGAATTACGTAAATGATAAACTAATATATATATTCTGATGGTATGAGCATTTAATTACTCATATACCTAATACAATGCTCATTGCATCAACTCGATGCTGATAAGCAATAATGTGTCAACTCACAAAAAGACATACATATATTTGAAAAACTTATTATTAGATATTTTATTTTATTATAACAATTTGCTTTTAGTTCATTATACCTTTTATAAAAATATAAAATATAAACCAGCATCAACCACTTGACTACATCCAACGCCGGGCGGTTCACATTGTCGACGATCCTAAGCTTACAGACGGTTTAGAACCAACGTTGGCTCTCTGTGTGCTTTAGCGTCTGTACAATGGGGAGTGTTCTGATGAACTTTTTGACATGGTGCCATCGTCTCGCTTTAACCAATGCACTCTTCGCCTCAGGACTCGATATCATTCACACCACTTGGATGCATGGTCGGTATGCAATGTGCGGGTTTCACAATCTTTTTTTCCGCAAACGTGCAGGCTGTGGAATGATCTACCGTCTGAGGTTTTCCCAGAGCGCTATAATTTGAGGGTTTTCAAGCGTCGAGCCTTTGACGGAAAGGTAAATCTATACATACCTTTCCGTCAAAGGGCGGCAACGCACTCGCAACGCCCCTGGTGTTGCAGATGTCCATGAGCGATAGTAACTACTTAACATCAGGTGGTACTATTTGCTGGTTTGCCCCCGTTTTTTATGAAAAAAAGATAATATTCTTTAAACAAATGGATTCAGAATAGGTTTGACATATTTAGACGCCATTTTCTCAAAATGAAGTTAGTTAGATAGTATTGCTTATCAGCGTCCAATTAAGGTAGAGCCTAGCTAATCCATTGTCGACAGCCCACGGCTTGCTCAACACCTCAGGGGCAGCACCTCATGAGCACAGTAGATCGGCATGAAGTGGCTGGTATGACTACGTTATGTGCGGTGAGTGAGAGAGACCCGGCCCTTTCCCCATTCCATTCCCTACTTCCTATTCCTTTTCGCATGTTATTCGTTTTGAAGCTGGCAACGCATTTGTGGTTCCTCGGGATCACTTAACAACAATCTTGCCCGCTCGTTTGCCAGATATTTAAAATAAAAACAATTAAATCGCTATAGCTTTTATAAGTGACTTGAGCGTGAGTGAGCTGGTCAGCGCGCAGATAAAGAATAATTATTTTGAATAGGCTATTTCTTTGAGAAACGATGGTTCATAATATTCTATACAAAACTTTCATCTTCTATTTCCTTTAATTTTTCAATCGATTTCAATTTTTTGTCCTCGCGACAAAAAGCATATATACTTCTCTAAGGTCCGATCCATATTTATAGGACAACTCATTCAAATCGGTTTGTCGGTTTTAGGCGTAAACACGTAACAAACAGACAGATAGCCAGGCAGAGTTACTTTCATATTTATAATATTTATTATTCTGATTCTGGGTCCACGTCTTACAAATCTTAAATTAATTTCGATATAAGGGTTAAGACTTCAGAAAACAAAATTCTGAATTCGTCAAAGCCGGTATAATTGCAAACTCAAACAAAGTCAAGTCATAATCAAAGAGAGGGAATAATCCAGGAAATATGTACGGGATACAACAATTTACTTAAAGTAATAGCGAAAATGACAGAAAAATTGTACACAATTAAATTGTCGTAAGAGCAAAAGTGTATATCTCCTATAATAATATTTATTACCTAATATTGGTAGTAATAAAAATTAAATATCGAATCAATTGGATAATTGAAAAATAAATCTTTTCAATATTGCTGACTTTACATTATAAAATAAACATGGTTAGGAGGAAAAATTCTTTAAAAATTATAACCAACGAAATAGATAGTTGTATTTTTATAATTAAATATGCACTTTGATGTCAAAATCAATCCAAAAAAATCCGTTATTTTGAGGTCATAAAAGTAGGAAGATAAAATGTAGGTTAGGCGAGCAAGCGTCATACATATTGTAAACACACGGCAAGATATTTTATTATAAAACGCAATTGGAGCAGGCAGATAGTTTATTTATTTAAATAGTTTTATTTATCTATTTTAATATTAAAAAGAGATAAAATTTGTTTATTATGTAAGTTTGTATGTCGGTTGTAATGCTATTGATCAGATTTTTTAAATTATTTTTGAACGGTAGCATCCATTGGGCTCTTTTTTTTCTTGTGTTTGTAATTAACAGGACAAAGCTTGTATTAAAGAAAATGTTTAATCCTATTCAAAAGTAAACAAATTAAGTTAAAAAATCTTCATATAAAAATGAGTAACTTTTCATTGGTACATCATAATACATATTATTATCACTTAATTCCTTAAACAAAGCAATTGTGTTATATATTTTCGGTTCTTAAATTTCAACGTAAATATCCACTTTACTTTCCACCACCACTAAATCCACTTAGTCTCGTTCATACATCTCTTATACAGTTGTATATCTAAATAAATTTAACGTATTACATGTTTCGTCAAAGTTTGAGAGGGACACCTCATATACAAACAGGCAGACGCAGTAACAATCAAAGAGACGGATAGACAAACGATGTATCTTTATCCATAAGATTTTGTTGGGATGATTTGGCTCTTAACATTCTGTTGTGTACCCCACTCTTTGATTGCGTTAAAACTGAAATCCTTTTTTATATATTTCGGAATCAATCTCTATCGTGTTTCCTCCATTCATGGCATGTGTTTAATGGCAGAATTGAATAGAAATTTATGCATGAAAATCGTGTGGTATTAATAATAGAACACCGCTTTAAAACAACGCTTCGCGTTTGCGGAGCAGTTCCAAAAAATCAAACGTGTGTATCTCCTAAGCAGTGAGCCATAAGCGTTCGTGACGTAACGGTCACAGCGGCGCGGGCGCAGTTTCGCAAGCCGGAGGCGAACTGGCGACTTCTGCTTGATCTCAAACCCTTATGTAACACTTCTCATCTCATGGTTCTAGAGAATTAGTGTTTGATATAACGATTACTTAGTGTTTGTATTAATTCACGCAATGCCAGGATATTTATTGTTAAACACTGATATTTTAATAATAATAAGTTGTGCTGCTCTATGACAAGTTATAATATACGTATTGTTTATTTTAATTTTGATTTTATAAAATACGTCGTTTATCCGTTTGTTCTAGCTGTAAAGACACTTGTCTTTACTTTTGTATTTTTTAAACCGTAATAGAAATGGAAATAACTAAGACGGTCCCCATAGACTCCATAAAGTATATTTCTTATACATATAAGGGTCAAACTAGGCGTTATTATTGTACGAGCTTATATGTATAACAATAAATAATAAAAAGTGATCAATTGTGATCATTCAGTGAGAGTTGTACGCTCCATGAGTCAGACTCGCATTTTGCCGATGTTATTTTATGTTTCCTTAAATTTTAACCACGGGAAATTCCATCGGACACCCGAGAACTATTATACAACTGCCTAATATTTAATTTAAATATTTGGGTTAAATAAGAATTTCGGTATCGTTGATTAGATTTCATAAAATATTTATTATTTATGTTATTATGTTATAATCAAAAGATCTAGATTTTATTACAGACACACAGGATACATTAGTAAATAGGAGCTGCGACTTGTTAGCCAACTTTTTTATGTATGTTTACTAATTACTCGAAAACGACAGGACCAATTTGATTTTTTGTTTGAGAGAGTATACTTATAGATTGGTCCCATAGAGTTTTCATTAAAGTCGGTTTAATATTTTAGTTTTAAAATCAAAATAACTAGAATAAGTATGTCATTCAAATGAACGAATGTACGTATCTTGCTTTGAAGTCAATTCCCTATTTATTTAAAGTCTTGCTTGTTATATTTAAAGTGTAAGTGTGTGTTTTTTTTTATTCTGTCGTCATCAACTTATTTAATATTTTTTTTGTCTGTATATATTGAATACGGTTACCATTTCAAATGACTTTTTAATTCATTAAACGTTTATAAAAAACAATTTTTAAAAATAGAATGTACCATGCTGATTTCTATTAACTTTTTACTTAGTATAACGACCGACACGCTTTCGTCAAAATCAGAGTAAGAAAATAAAACTATACAATCAATTGAACATTAACAGGACTGCGTTCATGTACTAGATATATTAAAATATTGATATATAAATTGTGGTTTTCTGTCGATATCGAAGCCTGATTGTGCGTGGATAATATTGTTTCTAGTCTAAAAAATCGAATTTAAGTATACAAAAGAAGAAATAATTGTCTTCGTTAAAAAATATAAACTAATTCAAACGGAAGTCTTATAAATAAATAGACAAACGTTAGTTTCATCTTAAATCATCTCAAATCGCGGGTCATTTGTTATTTTATTTTAATTTCTTTGTTTATTTTCGAAAATATTTATCGGATCCTAACAAATTCGTTGACAAATATGCATTATTCAAATCGGATCAGTAGTTTTTAAAAAATCACTAAGTTTCAAATTTTACATACATACGAATCGAATACAGAACCTAGTTTTTTGAAGTCGGTTAAAAATCACCATAAATGGCTTGAAATGAAGGTTATCGAATTTATAGGTTATACTCTAAAGAGTGTAGGCGGCGGAGGTAGTTGTTGTTCATATCTACCTATAACTGACGACGTTAATATAAGTATGAGATAAGTGCTTCTTATCTCAAGAAAAGGAAGCCGAAAGCCTAGTCCCCTCCTCCATTTCTTCCTTTACTTCCTGTTCTCCCTGACTACTCCCTTTTAAGGTTGATTTCGCATTTGTGGCTTCTCTGGTGCTGCTTGCTACTTTTTTTGCGCAAAGTAATAACGAATGTAATATTAAAATATAAAAAAATATGCCGTGGAAAAATAAAGTACAAATTATTTTACGCTATTATTACGCGTAAAAACATACGTATTATTACTTTTAGCGATTTTTTACAAATATTTATCACTGCTGAACACCTTCACAGCATCTTTAAAATCAGTTAAGTTAAAGTAAATGTATGAAAGTTGAAAGACCAGTCGCGAAAGGTATTACCGTCAATCATGATCGAATTTTATTGGGCAACAATTGGTAATGTCATCGACTGCGTTGATTCGTTTTTATGAAAAAAGCTTAGAACCAACCTTTTTGAGTATATTGTACGTGAAATAACCCACAGAAATAAAATGGTTCGACATAAAGTACTTTCACGTACTTTAAAGTACAGAGTACAATTAGCCGAACTAACGTACAATACTTTATAATTAAGTACGGGTGGCAGCTCTATCCTCAAATGCTCATGCGGTGGTTATCAGTTTACATCAGGTGACCCGCCTGCTCGTCTACTATTTAAAAAAAAGGGATTTTCCTTTCTGTATTACGAGTGAAAATCAACGCAAGCGAAATCACGGACACAGCCGATGAAAAGATTGATTTTTTGATTTTATTGTATCTCTGCGGTAGGTTGTAAGCGAAGCATTGTGACGTAATTTATTAACTTACCTGTATGGTATGCGCCATATAACAATGGAACATAATCGAGAACTGAAATGTGAAACCTTTATGTAACTGTGAAACGTTTAATACAGTTCCCTGTAATTGGATTGTATATTGAACAAATATCTTTATTATATTAGTATATGTATTGTATATCTACGATAAAAATTATGAATATTGGATGTTGAACAAACAGCTCTTGTATCTATAGTTGATATGGAAAGGAAAGATGGTACCCAATACTTGCTATAATTACATGCGTTTGTGTTTAAAATGCTGAATTTGAAGTTTCAGTAGATTGACGATGTTGAATGTGTGGTGAAGGAAACATCGTGAGGAAACTTGCATGACTGAGACATGTGTAACGCAACCCGCAATAAACAGCGTTTTGAACTAGGTTTTGTATATTTTTCCTCAACTGAAAAAAGCCTTTGCATAGCAGTGGGATATTTACTAGCTCTTACATTACCTGTGGATTAACTCCGTATGGTTATATTACGTGACCGGTGATTTTGAAATTAACGATCCGGTTTCAATGTAGATTTCATATTTTTACCTTGTTTTGTAAATATGTATATAATTTTATATTATTGCGATAGGCCTATTTGTAACAAATTAAGGTTAATGTATTAAAGTATTTAGCGGATTCAGTTGCAAGAAATATAAATAAAACATAAATTCATAAATAATAATTTTATTCAAATTTTGTTATATTATGTGTAAGATTTACTCATTATTTTATATGTTGTAATATGTGGTTAAGTACGAAATAATTAAACATTTTCCCTTTATTTAAAGTATGATACACAGAAATATTTTTAGAGTTTTTATATATCTTTACGAATAACGATTCGCACAGAAAACCTTAAAATATATTATCGAACGCATTTACAATTGCGATTGTTGGACGCAACTTAAAGATACATGGTTGCTGATAAGCAATAATGTGTCAACTCATAAATAGTCAAATTCGGAGATATTGACAGAATCTGATGCCTTAATATCATGTAAAAATGTATTTAAAAAATCAAGTAATTTAAACTAAATAAATACGGACAAAAAATTCTTAATGTAGTGTTTCGAATATCGGAGTGTGTTAAATATTTTGTAATATGCAATAATCACTACATAGTATAAAACAAAGTCGCTATCCGCCGTCTGTCTGTCCCTATGTATGCTTAGATCTTTAAAACTACGCAACGGATTTTGATGCGATTTTTTTTAATAGATAGAGTGATTCTTAAGGAAGGTTTATATGTATAATACATGCATAATATAGTAGAGAAACGCTGATAAATTTAGAGGTTTCTAATGTGATGTCGTAAATAAGCACGTTTTTTTACGCTTATATTGCAAACGCTGGCTGAACCCTACGAGATAGACCAAAATAATGTACTACAGTATTGTCTACCTTAAAAAGTTCAACAAAAAAGTCCGCGATGGTATATGTCTATCTCTTAGGGATAACCCACCATAACCATTTTTTATCCTTTACTAAAAAATGGTTATTTACGAAGTGATTTTAAACAATACAGCATT
The DNA here is from genome assembly GCA_037950945.1 of Hypolimnas misippus. Taxonomy (NCBI): domain Eukaryota; kingdom Metazoa; phylum Arthropoda; class Insecta; order Lepidoptera; family Nymphalidae; genus Hypolimnas; species Hypolimnas misippus. Next base: position 10,078,951 of record JBBEEQ010000024.1, read on the forward strand.
AATCCTTATCCAATTAGGTACATTAAATAAATTGTGCATTTATTATAGATCAATATGCTTTTTACAGCATGTAATTTAAGTGAATATTTCCGAAGATATTACAGATTTAAAATGCAGGGACGTAGTTATTGCGGCGCCGCGGCGGTACCGACCCGCGGATTATCTGTTTGTCTGTTTATCTGTGCGTTTGTGCATGCTAATCTCAGAAACGGCTTATCCGATTTAGATGCGTTTTTCACTAATATATTGTAGTAAGCTTCACTTAACATTTAGGGTTTGTTTCATGTCAATCGGTCCATAAATAAAAAAGTTATGTCAATTTAAAGAATTACGTTGAACATTTTTTGTGCCTATCACTAAATACATGAAAGTATATACAGTACTTACATCAAAAAATACATTTTTTAATTTTTTGTCTGTCAGTCTGTCTGTCTATCTGTTTGTTTCGATTAATCTCTGAAACGGCTGAACCGATTTTGATGGTACTTTTACTTGCAGTTAGCAAATGTTATAAGGAGTGACTTAGGCTTACCTCTATTATAGATATTTTTAATCTATACATATAAAAAAAATTCTAACGGGTCGCTGTCTGTACATAGAAGATATATGAAAAAAACAAATTATTTGGGCCTTTACATACGCAATAGAACCCAAAACAATAATTGTTAGAATTTTTGTCTGTCTTTCTGTCACTCAATTTTTTTCGGCTAATATTTGAAACAGCTGGACCGATTTTGACGAAACTTTCACTGGCAGAAAGCTAATGTAATAAGGAACAAAATTGAAACCAATGAAATTGTGAACAATATTTGATTGAAATAGGGAAGATATATATTATATAAATGTAATAATTTTAAATAATAATATATTTACTGGGTAATTTTTTTACTGGATATGATAGACCAAAACCGAAACTATAAGCGAAAAATAATTAAAGGAGTCACAGAGCTGATTTGGATAAAAACTAAAACTGTATCATTAGATTTTTGAAAAAAAAAAGGTTTTCCTAGCCAGAAACGAACACGTTGATTTTGCAGAAAATTAACATTCTGTATTATTGCACCATCTGAAACTGTCACATATTATAAGGATCATCAAGTTCAGGAGTATACAGTTAACTCCAACAAAAAGAAAAGGCTTATTTTTCAAAATTCTATCAAATTCATATTAATTAAATCTTTAGTAATTCTTCAAAAAATGATTATACCTAAAAGTGAAATTTTAAAATTAAAACGGGATGTTATAACACTAATAGCGGGTGAGTACAATAGCCGAGTCCAGTGAAATGTAAATTTTTTAATAAATTGATCCATCTTTTTAAGAATTATCTAAACCTACCTAGGTAACGGAGTAGGTGAAGGGGACCAAAACAAACGTCACATTCTATTAACGTTGTATAGCTCACTTATAGTTGTATAGAACAAATAGACAAACATAAAATAAGTTACTCTGAGTTATTCACTTTGTATATTTTCTATTGTATTGTTCACACTCTTCCTTACTTTAGTAGGTGACTAGCATTTCGATGCAACCTATAAACAAATCGTTCGAAGTAATGCAGACTATTTTTCTAAACTTACCGGGACCCATGACTTAACCCTCATATTTGATTATGTCTGTCTAGAATCGATTACTTAACTTCTAATTAATGTATAGATTTAATGTTATGTTGTAAAAAAATAAATCTTTTCCTTTAATTTGTCGCTTACTATTAATTTCCAAAAGCTGACCCTTACAAGTGACAGTATTAGGTGGTGCAATAATACCAAATGTATTAATTTTTCAAAATTAGTGGGTTCTATTCTGGCCAGGAGAATCATGAAATCAAAAAAACTTATGATGCAAGTTTTGATTTCTCAAAATCGCACATAAAACTCTTTTAAGTATTTTTCGCGATTCCTTATAGTTCCAGATTTGGCCTATCAAGCCCAGTTAAAAAAGTCACCCGATATATAATACAAGGAGAACCTCGGCGGGAACATACTGTTTTACAGTCGAAATTTTAAAGACTCGCACAAAACACTTTTCTTCAACATTTATTGCGAAAACCGGAGAGGAATACCGTATCTGAGTTAGTGTCTGCTTATAAATAGAACCAGAAAGTTCCCAAATCCAATGTAAAAAGCTCCTTTCTTGAGCAGCACCGCAGACCATTATAACCTTGCTTTGCAGGAGACATGCCAAGCCATCTGTAATCCACGCGAACGAAGTCGCGGGCACAGCTAGTGTAATATATTTAAAAAACTTATTATTAGATAACCATAATCTGCATCATAAAAATAATCTGCTTTTAGTTCATTATATTTTTTATCAAAATAGGAAAAAGAAGATGGATATATGGACGCTGATAAGCAATACTGTGTCAAGCCACACGAACTTCATTTTAAGAAAATGGCGTCTAAAGATGTCAAACCTATTCTTAACAAATTTGTTTAACGAAATATATATCCATCTTTTCTTTTATTTTTTAAAACAAGTATAATGTATTAAAAGCAGATTGATATATTTAATATATTATCTAATGAAAAGTTTTTCAAATATTTGACATTATTGTATAAATAGCAAAATATGGAACGCACTTGAAATTCGAAACAATTAATTTAGAAACCTTTTCCGTACTTATTTAGTTTATATGACTTCAAATTTTTTTCGTTAACGTTAAATAGATGATGCAGTATCAAAATACATCAATATCTCCGAATTTAACTTTTTGTGGGTTGATACGTTATGGCTTATCAGCATCCATATACGTCTTCAAAGAAATTTGTTAAGAATAGGTGTGACATCTTTAAACACCATTTTCTCAAAATAAATTTCGTATGGTTTGACACAGTATTGCTTATCCACATAAAGTTGGACGTTAACTTAATCTTCGGGTTAGTTAAATTGTCTGACGCTCGCGCGTGTGAGTGCTAAAACAGAAAACTACTACGCGATGTCACGCAGTGTCACGTTAGAGCTGGCGCGCACAGTTGACTTTTGTCAGGGTGACATAAAAGTCTTTTTCATTATCACGTCACGTTCCCAAAGCGGAGTGCGCTTATCACGGGCTTGTTCGTGGGTTGGCGGACAAAAAAGTTACGCAGTTGTCATGTCGCAATGTGCGCGCTGCTCCCATACATGACGATATACAGGACAATAGTGACAAAACAGTCACGATGGCAAAAATCACCAGCGCGCGCCTTACGTTACGGTGTCACGTTGTGTTTTTTTAAGGCGTAAAAACGTCAAATCGTAACGTTTCACGGTGCCTTAAAGGGTGTCTGAGTTTTGGCGTAAGTGTTATAACTGCGACTCTTTGACTGATATAGAATATCACTTTTTTCTCTCTATTGCTCATTGTAAGTCATATCGGACGAGACGCCTTCGAAGAACCAAAGACTTTTTAACATAATGACGAACAACATTAGTCAGCATTTGGTTTTTAAATTACATAAGAATATAAAATACGTCACGTCTGTATGTACAACTTATCCCACAAAGAAAAGCAATCGTGCGTGAAATGCCACACTACCCAAGTACTTAAATATGTAATTGAAAAACAGTTTTTTTTGTTTATTACACGGAAAACGTTTTAAGAATAAAATTGATAACTATAATAATATATTGGCACAATAGAGATCTTGTTATAGCTTTCTGCTTATTAAAAAGTTTAATTAAAAGTAGTTCTTTTTTTCGCCTTTTATAGAAAATTTGATAAAAAATAAATATTTTTTTTATAAGTAAAATATTTCTAAAATCTTTTAAAATTTATTAAACGATATTACTTTTTAATGTCCCGATTAAAATCGTGACACATTTAAGCAAAGAATATAATTGAATGCTGATAAGCAATAATGTTACAACCCACAAGGAGTCAAATTCGAAAATATTGATGTATTTTGATAATTCTATCTATTTAACATAAATAAAAAAAAATCAATTCATTTAAACTAATAAGCATGGAAATTGTTTTTTAATTTAATGCTCAGAGTTTCGAGTGCGTTCGTATTTTGCAATTTATACAATAATTTCAGATATTTGGAAAACTTATTTTCATATAAAACTATTCATTATATCAATCTTATTCAATACACCATAGGTTTGTCATCTTAAGACGCCATTTTCTAAAATGAAGTCTGTGTGGGTTGACATATTATGTAGTATTGCTTATCAGCGTCATGCAAATTAAGCGTTTGAAGATATTTTATTTGATAGTGATATTTTGACAACATAATATGTATATGTATACTAATATAATATATATTACTTAAAATTAGAAGTTATTTATAGGTATATCTATCTAAGCTATCAATTGTATTTCTAATCTCTTGTAACTTTAGCTTTAGCTATTAAATCATTACTTTCTCCGTATCGGTGTAGTATCGCTCAGAACCTGGTTCTAGTCCTAATTGTTTCTGATAATTAATTTAAACACCGATTTTTACCGATTATCTACTGTTTATTGCACGTAATATCATTCTGAGAAGTGCTAAGATCGTAATATGTTACGTGAACGCCTTTATCTTATTAATTACGTACTCAAATCGATTTCTATGTTTTTACAACGTTGGGTGATGAATCGGCATGCCAGATGGCCGGGAAATCCGGGAATGTCCCCGAAATTTTGCGTCGTGTAACCAATACTAAGACTTGACTGTCATTCCCGACATCAACTAGTTTAAAAATGACTTTCAAAGTCGTTTAAAAGAAGAATGTTCTCAATTCATAAATGTATGTTGCTTTTGAAGTCGGTTCCTTTTTATTTTAAAAAGTCTTAGTTATTGCATAAAGGGGTTTTTACGTATTACGTAAGTTTCTATTAGATAAATTATCTAATTAAAAAAAATCTTTATTTGTTTACCGCATCACCCTAGAATTGTCCTGGGAGTGAAAAGCGTTTATCTGGCAACCCTAGTGATGAATGATGTATTATGTGAATTCACATCATTACCATATAGACTCGATGTTCCGTGATGGTGAAAGATATATTGCATTTACATAAAACGATTTCTGGTATTACTGATATGTATACATTAAGTAATCGACGCCTTTTTTAATAAATATAAACAATCAGGCAATGATCCTATTGAATAAATTCTTAAGTATTTATTCCTGTATAAATAGCCAAAGAATTCGAATTACAATTAATTATGAAACTAACTTTGATACCACGAATTAGAAACAGAAGTTTGAAGTTTTTTTAATGATTTTAAATTTTATCTTTTATCAAACGACACAGAAAAATAACAACTCACTTCTCAATTAGTTGTGTAGTTTTTTTTAATGTTTGTTACCTCAGAAATCCGATATTTATTTCATTGGATATACTTTCAGGTTGGACTCCATAGAATTTTATTAAAATCGAAAAAATTAGTTTGGATTTTTAAATCGAAATCTGAATAGGTAGGTCATCCAAGTTAACGAAATTAAACCTTTTGCTTCTGAAATCGGCATATGTTTAAAAAAACCTTAGCTATTTTTAAACAACTTTACGTTTCGAATACCTTTCAGCGATCATGGTCAGAGGACGATTTAGGTTACGTAAATTTATCGATCAATATCAATAATTTAAAGATTATTTTAAATCTAAGACTTTCATTAATACACGCAGTTTCAATCACTTTGAAATAGTATCATTTTAATTACCTCTGTTATAGTTGAGATGTCATTAATACTAATAATAAATAACGCTTAAAATCAATGACCTCAATAAGAATACTTTTAATGAAGGCCAAGAATATTATAAATACGACCGCGAAAAAATACAAGATGGTGTACTAATAGTAAAAATTGTCACGTAGTAATTTAACCTAACAACGTTGTATGCAGTCGTTGTACTTTACTCTTTAATCTATAATAATATTATAAGGAGGTCAAATTTGTTTATAAGTTTGTATGTTTCTAAGTTTATATATAGGGAGCAATCTCTGAAACTAATCTTATGAAAATATTCTTTCTGTATGCTACAACTCGTAGGGACGAAGCAGTAAATATAACCGCGAGTAAAACTGCGAGTCGCAGTTAGTCATCTAATATAAGTATTAGTAGATATTATTAAAAACTATCTGCTCTGAGCAGTTTCTCATGTCTTTAGGGTTCTGTGCCCGAAGCGTGTCAACGCCTCTATTACTCAGCCTTCGCTATCCGTCCGTCTATATATCTTTCATACGCGTTTGGTCTAAATACAAACCCACATACATACATACATAGACTGATAAACACATTACCCTTCCTTGCGTCACGCAGTCGGGTAATAACTATACAGCTTTATAATATAAGTAATAGGCACTATAGATATGTAAGTACAGTTCGTTAATATTAGGCCGGAGAATGTGACCATCACCGCCTCAAATGAACGCAAATATTATGCACGCATTTTCTCAGTAAAACCCAGTGCACATTGATATTTCTGCATTATATTTTTAATCTACTAAGTAGAGTCTAGCTGATATTTCTGCATTATATTTTTAATCTACTAAGTAGAGTCTATACGGTGTTGCTCGAGAAATCTGAAAGTATGAGACACAGATGAGTTCTTGAAAGAACCATCAATGAAATCTCTTCAGACGAAGCATTACATAATTATGATTAAACTTCACTTACAGCTAAGTACATTTAATCCTTAATTTTATACACAAAAGCGTTATCTGAAATGATCCGAGCGAACTAAAAGCCCCAACCTTTCTAAGGGTAGGGACGGGCCTTTCCTTACTTCCTGTTCCTCTTCATCTCCTAAGCTGACAGCTGATAACATGATTTATGGTTCATCTGGAGCTGAAAATTTTCATCTGCGGCGATGACCACTTATCATCAGATTACGTCCTGGCTTATTTACCTGCTATTTTCGTAAGTAAAATCTACCTTAATATGATATAGAGATTCGTAAAATTTTAAATTAGAACACAATTTTAATTTAACTATGTTAAAAATGGATGGTAATGATTTTTAACCTGTAGCTGCTGATTCTTTTGCCTGTTCTCCTTGGTAAAATCCGCATTCCGTTACTGATGGTAACCTTACGTATAACTGATATGACACGCTTATAAAAATTATGTTAAAATATTTTGGTGTGTAAATTTAAATTATACCTACTAAAAAAATGTTTGGATATTTTTTTCTGGACGTTTTATAAGGCTTTATTATTAACTAGCTGTGCCCGCGACTTCGTTCGCGTGGATTACAGAATGCTTGGCATGTCTCCTGCAAAGCAAGGTTATAATAGTCTGCGCTACTACTCCAGAAAGGATCTTTTTACTTTGGATTTGGGAACTTTCTGGTAGTATTTATAAGCAGACACTAACTCATATACGGTATTCCTCCACGATTTTCACTATAAATGTTGAAGAAAAGTGTTTTGTGCGAGTCTTTAAAATTTCGACTGTAAAACAGTATGTTTCCGCCGAGGTTCTCCTTGTTATTATATATAGGGTGACTTTTTTAACTGGGCTTGATAGGCCAAATCTAGAACTATAAGGAATCGCCTAAAATACTTAAAGGAGTCTCGTGTCCCATTTTGAGAAATCTCAAACTGCATCATAAGTTTTTTTGATTTCATGATTCTTCTGGCCAAGAATGGAGCCTAATTTTGAAAAAAAAAATTCATTCTGTATTATTGCACCACCTTATAATATCACTTGTAAGGATCAACTTTTGGGAAGTAATAGTAAGCGACAAATTAAAAGAAAAGATTTATTTTTTTTACAAAATTACATTAAATCTTTACATTAATTAGAAGTTAAGTAATCGATTCCATACAGACATAAACAAATATGTGAGTAAATCACGGGTCCCGGTAAGTTTAGAAAGAAAGTCTGCATTACTTCGAACGATTTGTTTATAGGTTGCATCAAAATGCTAGTCGCCTACTAAAGTAAGGAAGAGTCTGAACAATACAATCGAAAACATATAAAATGAATAACTCACAGTAACTTCCTTTTTGTTTGTCTATTTTTTCTATGTGAGCTATACAAAGTTGATAGAATGTGACGTTTGGTTTGGTCCCCCTCACCTACTCCGTTACCTAGGTAGGTTTAGATAATTCTTAAAAAAATTGATTTATTGAAATCTACATTTCGCTCGACTCGGCTATTGTACTCACCCGCTATTAGCGTTACAACATCCCGTTATAATTTTTAAATTTCACTTTTAGGTATGATCGTTTTTTTGAAGAATTACTAAAGTTTTAATGTATGAATTTGATAGAATTTTGTAAAAAAAATTGCCTTTTCTTTTTGTTGCAGTTAACTGTATACGATTACCTCCCTGAAGTTGATCATTATAACATGTTACAGTATCAGATGGTGCAATAATACAGAATGTTATTTTTTTGCAAAATCAACGTGTTCGTTTCTGGCTAAGAAAATTTATTTTTCAAAAAACTAATGATACTGTTTTAGTTTTTATCAAAATCGGCTCTGTGACTCCTTTAATTATTTTTCGCTATTGCTTATAGTTTCGGATTTGGTCATATCCAGTAAAAAAATTACCCAGTAAATTTATTATTTTTTTAAATTATTATATTTATATAATATATATCTTCCCTATTTGAATCAGATATTGTTCATTATTTCATTAGTTTCAATTTTGTTCCTTATAACATTGGCTTTCTGCTAGTGAATGTTTAGTCAAAATCGGTCCAGCTGTTTCAAATATTAGCCAAAATAAACTGAGTGACAGATAGACAGACAAAAATTTAAAAATTGGTAATTTTGTTGTAAGTACCGTATATACTTTCTTATGCATTTATTTAAAATTACAAACAGGCACACTAATTTTATTTATTTGTATAGATGTATACCTTCCCTTCCTAAATCGGAAATTGTTTTTTTTTTTTATTGGTTTCTACAATATTTTGTTATAGCGTAATTCTCTTTTTTACTTTTATTCATTAAAATATATATATTTTTTAAATAAAAGTAGCCTAATCACGTAATGTTTTTAAGAACTTTTAGACTTTGTGATATTTCGTGATTTTTATCTCCATCCTCTTTCCTCTGGGCCTCACGTGATTAACGGACATCCCCTAACTGCGAGTAAAAATAAGTCCTATCAAATATGTTTCAGCCGTTTCAGAGCTTAGTCGGAACAAACAGATGGACAGACAGACTGACAGACAAAAAATAAAAAAATATATTTTTTGATGTAATTACTGTATATACTTTCATGCATTTAGTGATAAGCACAAAAAAATGTTCAACGTGATACCTTAAATTGACATAACTTTTTTATTTATGGACCGATTGACATGAAACAAAGCCTAAATGTTAAGTTAACCTTACTACGATATATTAGTGAAAAACGCATCTAAATCCGATAAGCCGTTTCTGAGATTAGCGTGCACAAACGCACAGATAAACAGACAAACAGACAAACAGATAAAAAGACAAACAGACAAACAGATAAGAATTCTAAAAATCATTGTTTTGGGTTCTATTGCGTTGGTAAAGGCCCCCTATAATATTTTCTTTCATATATCTTCCATGTACAGACAGCGACCCGCTAGAATTTTATTATTAGTATAGATTTAAACGCTAACATATACCATGTTAGCGTTTACATTAAAAATAAGTTAGTAAGCTTAATATTACCCTTGCGAAGTTGGAGCCGGTAATTTAATTAATAAATTATTTATTGTTAGATGTTGATTAGTATTATATTAATCATTAATTATTTTTTCACACTGACGTTTTGAAATCTATTCACCCATTGTGGTTGCTAGTAGGCTGGTTACATTCGTTTGTTATAAGAATTGTTGTAATAAATTGTTTTCCCTACCACCTAATGTAGTCTGAGCTTTACAGTGAACGTGCGTCTGAAAGTCGCTTTTAAATCAAGTATATTAAGCTATGTTATAATTTACATTACATTAATCACATGCCTGTGTGCTATTATTTTCAACCGACTTCAAAAAAGGAGGAGTTTTCTAATTCGTAGTGTAAGTTTTTTTTTAATGTTGTTTACTCAGAACTCCGTCATTTCTAAACCGATTATTAAAATTCTTTTTTAATTTGAAAAAATATACTTTGATTGAACTCATAGATTTTTAACGGTTCAGCTACTAGAATTTTTTAAAATGAAACGCTTATTCAAAGCCTACTCAACTAAAAATTTTACTAAACGTCTAACTTAGGTATATGTTTATATTTTACAAGTCCTGTAATAGAATACTTAATACATACTGATTTTTTTATTATTTTTTACTATTCCATTAATCTACTGGTTATTCTGTTTACATAAATTGTTTTTTTATTCTGATAAAATAAAAGAAAAATCATACATTTAAGGGTTAAGTAATAAAATTGTACATTTTACTTTTAAGGTGGGTTTCTTTGTCCTAAAAATGTCTTAATCACATCGGCATGAAATATCTTTTTCCGTCTCTTTACGGAAGCGAAGACAAGCGCATCACTTTTATTTTTAGGATATTAGCAATTCTTTTTATAGTGTTGAAGAAGAAAAAATATTAATGTCCGTTCCAAGAGAGTATGAGACCGTAACCATATTTGAATTGTGTTTACTTTTTTTGTTGTTTTATGGTAATTTCTAACCGCTATTTCATATTATAGTATTATTAAATACAGATGGGCCAGTTGGTAGAAATCTAAAACTATGTTAGTCAGAAAAAAATATCAAAATAAAACATGTAATCAATTTTAAAGTAAAGAAAAACTGTATTGAATGATTAACAGAAGGACTCAATACGGCGCGGAAAGCGAACTTTATATTTATATATTTATATTGTTTTCTTATTTTGTTAATTTACAGTATACAGTTTGGATGTTTGTACGATATCAAAGCTATATTGTAGTGTCCGTAATTGTGGGTTAAACACGACAAATGGATTTAGGTCCCCTGACTATACGTATTTATAAATAATTTATCAATATTCTTTCGCTATTATATTAGATGTTATTGACGTAAGTCGATAATCACTTAATCAATTAAAGATTTTGTTATTTAATTCGTAAAAAGTCTGACCGGTGGATCCTATGACTAGCATGCTAAACCAGACACACATTTCTGCTTCGTAACATAATAAACACAAAATTTTACATCGCTGAATAATTTTGTTCCAAGCTGCAAGCCGCATGCCGCATGCCGTGTAATTGATGTGAATTTAATGTAATGTTTAATGTAAAAAAATACGTGCTAATTTATTCAGGAAGTACCGTAATTTCGAACCGGAAATTCGCTAATGGTATATGAAAGGGTAAAGGGAATCTACGTAACTACTATATAAGGCTTGATGTAAGTAGTTAACTCTTTCAGTTCGCAGGAAATTTTTTTGAAATAAAACTATTTGAAACGGATTTATATCGCGTATATTAATTATTTTTATCATCCCGATTCTAGAAAATTCTGATTTTAGAAAATCTCATTTAAAATCTCAAATAGACAAATGTAACCTTAGTCTACCGGTGACCACGAACGCTGCAAAGTGCTCGAAACGTCGGGATGATAAAAATAATTAATATACGCGATTTAAATCCGTTTAAAATAGTTTTATTTCAATGAATAATAATCTCGAAAATCTAAGACAACGATATAGGAAATTTTTTGTTAAGCGAGAATTACACTTGTAAGTTTTGCTTGCCGACTTACGTATATTTGACATTCGCTATTTACTTTTTAAGTAAAGTTAATGTATTGACGTATTAGGGTTCCGAAACCGAAGGGTGCAAACTCAAACTAAGCCCCCGTTGTCTGTCCGTCGGTCTGTCTTTCATAAGCCGTGATATAGAAAGTGTACTACTATTGCCGCTGAAACAACAAACAATAAAATTCAAGTTCTAGACGGCTAGCGTACGAAAGGTTATTTATTATTTATTGTTATATCGCTAATCCTATAACATATGTATCTATTTAAAAATGATTCAGTTTGATATCATATACGATGGTGCAGAAAACTTTATGTGCAAGAACGACTCGCACTTGACCGGTTCTTTTTGACACTTACTGCTAACCTGAGCTCACCTAGATTACTGTAAGTAGGTTATAAAATTGTTTACGTTACTAAATATAATACGTAAATAGCTGAAATAATAATTTAAATGAGGGAATATGACTGACAATGTTGCCTAAGGCAGGAATTGTTTGTCATTTCTTAACAGTTAAAAGACTTAACATTTATTTTGGCAGCCACACACAACTCTCGTACGGTTACGTACATAGGTAAACGTTACCAGGTTGCAGAGTTGTTTTATATCAATTACGACTTTCGAGAGTAAAGTTCACACATACAATTCTCGCTTTAGGATTTCATTGAAGACGTAAATACTTACAATATTGGGGACCAAGAAAAACTACATGTTATTTACTGGCACCAACTTCAAAATGTTGTAAAAAATTTATTTTTCGCTTTTTATTTTATGCTTTCAAATTACGAATATGGTAAGGCAATAGTATTGAACTGTTTGTGTTTTAACTAAATTACAATAGTGTAATGTCAACTGCGTAAAAGGTGATCTTTTACAAAATTTTGTTTTTCTCGATGCTGTCACTGTTAATAATAGGTAAGTTCTCCTGGTGTTACAACATCAGCTCCAGTTTACAAAATGCATTGTGACGAAAAAAAATTTCGTAGGAATCATATTGAAGTAATCAAAGCGCAAGCCATGAAATACTTATTATTAAGTAGTTTCGATATCTGTGGTCTTCATCATCAGATCCACTTCATAAAATACTGCTTTCCGAGCGCAAATAATCTTTGCATTATGATAAAAAATATCTAAATCGTTATTGTATTTGAAAAGTTCCCTCGATTTCTCCAGGATCCTGAAGATTTTTTTTTAAATAGGTTCACAATCGGCAGAGAAATCGGTGAGCAAAGAAAAAGTACATACAGCCGAACATAGAACTTCTCTCTTTGATATAAGTCGGTTAAGAAAAGCAAACAGCCCTTTAGTTTAGTCGGCATAAAAATAACAATAAAAATAATGAGGTAGAAGGTGTAAAAGATATATTTTTTGTATTAAGAACTATTTTAGTCTAAATACAACGATACATTTATTGTAACAAGATCGTAATAGAAAAAAATAATTTTTATGTTTACTTCATAAGACGTTTTTAATCAGCGATAAACATAAAGTAAGCACTAAGCTTTACATAACAGTCCAGATTAAATAGATTGTTGACTAAAATTTAAGCATAACAACTCGAAATTAAACTCTTAAATTATATAACTTAATTATATAACACAACACAGCTGACAACAAGCAACAAAACTATTTTATTTACAAAATATCTATCACCAATTTAATTCTATATTGTGAAAAACGTTCAAATAACTTCACAAAACGTTAGTTTTATTAATTTAAGCATATCAAATTAATTCTTATGATAGTCAATGATGTCACAATAATGTTTGCTCTATAACGAAACCATCAATAGTTACCATAACATTATATAACATAAGGGCTTGGCTTTACTATATGAGTTGACGGAAACCAAAGTATGTTAGTGGGTCCTTGCTGACCTCGAGTGGTGGGGTCACTTGTTGCTGTCCCACTCTAACCTCACAAATAGAGAGAGAGGTCCAACCGATACGTAACTTCAAACACGCCGTGCTACGGCTAATCATAATCACAATACATTAGATAACACTTGTGACCTTTGTAATCTTGCTCAGTTTGTTTAATACGAATTAAGAAAATGGTTGCATAAATGGATGCTGATAAGCAATAACATGTCAACCAACAAAAAGTTATATTTGGAGATATTTATGTATTTTGATACTGCATCACCTATTTAACATTATTCAATAAAAAATAATGTCATATAAACGAAATAAGTACGAAAAATAGTTTCTTAATTAAATGTTTCGGATTTCAAGGTCATTCCATATTTTGTAATTTATGCAATAATCTCATATATTTAAAAATCTTCTTATTAGATAATATATTAAATATATCAACCTGCTTCTAATTCATCATTCCTTTTATCAAAAAATAAAAGAAAATATAGATTATATAAAAGAAAATATAGATAGACTTATTCAAAGAAATGTATTAAGAATAGGTCAGACATCTTCAGACGCCATTTTCTCAAAATGAAGTTCGTGTGGCTTGACACAGTATTGCTTATCAGCGTTCAAATAGTACACAAATACTTTCTTCACTTAATAGAATAATTATTATAGGGTGCTAATAATTTTAGCTGAGTCTATTCATTCGATAACCGGACGAATAAAATATTTTATGGTTCCAATAACCGGATGAATTATATATTGTTATTAGTCCGGTGATTAATGAGTGATGAAAAAACAGACGGGCGAATTATATTTTTATTTTACCAGCAACAGGATATACGTATTTAATATTCATTATTATTGATCCAATAATTAATGATTATTCTTAACTTTGATATTTATTATTGATATATTTTTTATTTCGTTTTTTTTTCGAGTCCGATCCGATCCGACATCCGAAAAAAATAATTGTATATAATTCATACTTCTACCGTATGAATTATCATTTCCTTTAGTGTAAGTATACCTAAAATAAGCTTAAAGCCAGATACTGAACGCTACATACAAGATTTTTTTTATTGTAAAATGTACTCATTTAAGTAACAACATTTAGTATAAAGATTGCGAAATAAAATCCAGTAGGGCAATTATGCGTACACTATCGTCATCGCAACGCGTTACATTTTGACTTTTGATTTTGTACCTAAACGAAACAAACCGTCAAAATGAATGCCATATGATACTATTAAATATGAAAAGGAATGGGAATAAAGTATAATATTCTGTATTAAAAACTTAGGAGTTAGTGGATTTTTGTTGTCCAATTATGAATACATTATTTTCACACTGTTATAAATAAAGAGACGAGTACGAGAAAAATCTGTGGCAACGTTTACGTTGAACATTCTGAAATCGATTGGGCAGCTTTTGTAGTAAATTGAATCCAATCAAAAACATAAATGTGAAGTGAGAGCCAAGTTCAATATTATAATAAATGCCTTGGTTGCTGACTTCAACGACAAAAGAAGTGAGATCTAAATGGGTGCCAAGTTCAACGGTCAGTCCTGATATTTATTTATAAGTAACAGTATAACATATCATATCTTATTATAACATAGGATAATGTATTGTAGCCTAAAGTCTGTCTTGGCTAATTTTCATATATGAATTATAACCTATATCCAGCAGCTGCGTGTATTTAGGTAATATATGTAAACAAAATATACGTTATAGACAGTGCTTCTTCACTCTTGCATCATGTACAAATATATACACGAGACACGAGAAATACATTAACCTCATTATTTAAATCGTAATCAGGCATAAAATAATAAACATTTCTGAAGAAAGTTACCCATAAAAATATACTTATTATATAGTGTTAATACATTTTTTACATTTTAATAAAAGTTACAAGTATTTTGGTACATAATATGTATTTGCATGAGTGAATATTTGGTTTATCGGGTATTCATTTTTTCTGCGCTTACACACATCAAGAGGGCCTGAGCTTAATGAGCCAAGCAACAGTGACTTCCTTATCTGTAGCTTTAATACAAGTGGTATAAATCACTTTCCCTAAAACTTGTTTACAAGAACGGAGGAGATTCAGTATCTACTAATATTATAAAGAGGAAAGATTTCATTGTGTGTTTGTTTGCGTTAAATAGGGTCCAAAATTACTAGACCGACTTCAAAAATTATTTTTGCGTTAGTGATCCCGTTTATTTATGAAAGTTATAGGCTATATTACATCATGCTATGACTCATATGAGCGAAGCAATAACTATAAACGTATACCACAAGGTAGTAGTAGCAGATATATAAAAGCGAAATACTAGTAATGATTTCATCAAGAAATTAAAAAATCTCTAAAGCTTTAAAACTAAGGACATGATGGTCAGCCAATTTGGAACAACTAAAAAAAGATGTTTTGGAATAGAACGCGAAAAGTCAAAGGTTTCAAATTAATATGAATTTTTTTTTTAATGACACAGTACAAAATAATATTGCTTACAAAAAAACGACACGTATTTCACATTTTTGTGATATTTTACATTATACACCAACACAATAATAATAATTAAATACATACATATATTATTAAATAAAATATGAATGTTTTTTACACAAAATATGAATCTCGCATACAAAGTAGCGAGTTAGTCAGTTGTTTATTTTGTCGAATTTCTCTTTTATTACCAAATATGGTGAAAATGCGACGAGTTTATTGTCCGTCATCAATGACATATCATCTTGTAATTTACAAATAAGTATGGTAGTTACTGGACGAGTAATTTACATTCTGAAGAATATTTCCTTCCGAAGTTTTTAAGTTTTTATCGTCTTGTAAAAATGATTTGGTAATTCGCAAATACTTGTTATTTGGACGTGTCATTATTTATTAAATGATTTCTTTATATTTCGATATGACGTCGTTTTGTAAAATGTTGGTATTGTTCGTTTAAAAGAATTTTATAATAAATAAAAGTATACAGCCTTAATTAATAGAATAAAGTAGAATTTCCGTGGTTTGTCAATTTAATTCTGAAGAAAATATTTACAATCACATAGGTGTTTAAAAAAACGTACATTTTATCTATATGATTTATTATTCGATAAGATGTTCATCATTTTAATTTGAGCTATTATAGTAATAACACATTAAAAATAAATATTATTATTACAATAGTTTGTTTGGCCTCATGTTCTATTAAAAATTATGACTATTGCGTAGTTATCCGGTCGTGTCGGTTACTTATCATCGACCTTTGGCCGAAAGGGACTACTTGGTGAGTCAATAGCCAATCAGTGCCTGACAACAGATCTATCACAGCCTTGAACCTATATTTGATATTAATTTTATGTAATTGTGTATAAAAAAAATAAAATTAAGAACGTTTAAATATATTCAGCACGTAATCTTATAATAATAAAATCCTTTTTAAAATTTTAACAGACTTTAAAATGATGATGAAATCCTCAAAATTAAGACCCATTTATTCTTAAAAAATAGCATAAATGAAGATGGGTCAGTAGGGTGAAATCTGAAACTGAAATATGACTTAAAAAGTTATTTAGCAATTTTTGCAGAAAACCTTCCACCACCTTCAACCACTTCTTGGAAATCAAACTTTAAACCGGTAATTGTTTTTTTTTTGATATTTCGTTTTCTTTTGTTTATTACCGACTGACCTTTAATGAATCTTTATAAATCATCTGCATTTCAGAATTCGTCTCAGTGATTGTAAAATAATGTTTAATGTAAGAAAAAATTAATCAAATTAATTATCTATAGCGAAGTATAAAGGAATTATCGTTTGAAAAAACCAATCTATGAACAATCGATAACTAATTTATTGTGATTATGATGTGGGCTGGGTGTTTTAAATTGAACACCACACCGTAATACCAAGGCATTAACATCCATTGAAATTTTCACGATGAAATGTTAAAAATAAATGATACGAAGAGACCGTTGCTCTGACCAATACAACAAATCAGCATCATGTACGACTTTACACCTTTCGGACTTTTTATTTAAGAAATTTATAATTCAGTGCCCTAACATTGTTAACATATGAACCAATGTGACCAGATTTTAATAGAAAAGCGAGACTCTATTAACGTATGGAGGCGGGGCGGAATGATTCGAATTTGGTCTAGAAATGGTACTTTTTATATAAAGAATACCGGACTCATGAGTGAGCAGGTTACCTGGATCATACGTTACCAGCTTCAAAAGGAATGAGGAATGTAAGGGAATATAAATAAGGAATCGGGCGAGGGTTTAAGTTTCCACCTTTCTTTTATTCGGTTAATTTTATACCCAATCAATAGTGAAAATAAATACTTAAAATTTATGTATATCTATAAAAGTTATCGTACTACTCCATTCTCTTTACGAAACCGTACCGTGCATTTTACTATTACGTTATACAATTTTATTATCTCATAACAAACTATGCATACTTCCATTACTAAAGTGAGCGGTCGCGATTGATGGACACACTTCTTAGCTTCGTTTTGTTAATATTAGGCAACCTTACAAGGACGTGTGTTAAATAGCTTGTCTTATTTACTTTTTGACATAGTAACCGATTACTTTTTAATTCTATCAAAAAACGCGAGATCTGTATTTGCCAAAAGTAATGTGTTAATGAATTTGTCGCCGATGAGGCAAAATGTGATAAAAACCTTTTTCATTTATTAATTTCAAAATATAATGTGATTAATCAATTATTAATAATTTTCATGAGACGTCATATCTAGAGCTGTCTTGCTAGATAAATTACGAACGTGATGTTTGGGTTATGAAGAGGTTAAAAAATGTTTACAACAGTCTAATTTTAAAGGAGCGTCATCCTTAATGTTAGGGTCACACGGTGGGAGCTAGCGTGTTGGCCTAGTCAGTTACAGCAATGTTTTCGGTTCGTGTGACCGTATCATAAGAGTTATGGCCTGGGCAGGCTGGGGACGGCACGGCAAAGTATTTTTTCTTTATCCAAAGTAAATTCATACGTAACTAGTAGTGTTCATACTAGGTACAGATTCCAATGTTTAAAGAACGAAAGTGTGCTGCCGTTTTGTGCTTCACGGTAATTTTAATACTTTCTGTTTTTTTTTTTTAATAAAGTATAGTTTGATTTTTATTTTGCCTTGAGTTGCCAATGCACTCTGCAGCCAATTACTGTCATGTGCAAGTTTAGACGCCTAAGACGATAATTATGCTTATGCACCACTTTTTTCAAATAAAAAAATCGATTTTTATTTAATTTTATCTAAGCCCGTAGTACATTTTTTTAAATTTCTTTGAATATGAATTTGTTTATTATATATTTTATTGAAACATATTTTTACATTAAGCAGAAACTGTTACTTTTATAATTCGAAATTTCTGTGATCGTATTAATTAGTAGTTTGCAATCTTACGAATACAAAGTTGATTACACCATTAAATAAAAAAATTAAATTAAATTTTTATAATAAAAAAAAAAACTCTCGCCAGATGTTGTGTTGGCCAGCGTTATTGGGCCTAATTGTAAATAATAAGACTAGAGACTCACTCAAACACACAAAGAGTGTCCTAATGATCAGTCCAACCGTTTAGTCCTCCTAAATGAAGATGTGGGATAAGTATCTAACGTCTTATTCAGGGCTGCATTTGCTATAGAGGCACTAGGAGCCACTGGCCAGGGCGGCAATTTATTTTTTTTACTTTTAAAGAGTGCTTTTTTTACAACTATATTTACATAGATTATGATTTATGTGAAGGGGTGGCACTTTTTACTGTGCCCTAGGGCGGCACTTAGAGTAAATCCGGCCCTGGTCGTATTATTTATTAGTTCTGAACTATTAAAAATACATAAACCTTGTCAAAGGATTATTATTTATACAAAAATTTTATAACTTTGTAAATAAATTATGTTTATTCGCAAATAAAAGTAGGTATATAAATACTATTCGTATTATTAATATTATCTGATTATTTTTAAACATGGTAATGTATAAAACAGTAGAAGTACTTGTTCGACATTCTATGTTTTATGATAATACTTATCTTAATTGTCGTTATAATTAAGTTAACATGGGTAATTTCTTAAGTATGGAATTGTTTAAAATATGCAACGCCTATTAGGCTAAATTTATGTTGAGACGTAGGTGACTCTATTTTGCGCAGCGCAGCGCAGATTGAATTCTGTAAAATATAAACGACCAAAGAACTAAGTATGCTGCGATATGGGAACTTAACAAATAAACTTGCTTATAAAGCTATAATTACAATTTTACTACCATTTATACCAATATTATAAAACTGAATAATTTGTTTGTTTTTTTTTTTTATTGAGAAATTATATAGGCTATATTACATCACGCTACGACTCATAGGGGCGAATCAGTAACCATAAACGCGAGTAAAACCGAAAGGAACAGCTTGTAATTGATGTAACAGTTACCAAGATAGTATTACGTCAACTCACAGCTAGTTTCAATAAATATATCACAAGAGATAGTAAGTTTTTCATATGTAAAAGCAATTATAAACAATTTACTTAAATCTTACATAAGTCAATGAGCAAAATATCCATAAAGACAATATAATGTCCAGTCAATTTTTTAGTATTATGTGCTACACTTACTGAGCCAAGATGGTCTTGCGGTTAGATTAATGTACCCACTAACATTAAATTCATCTCACCTGATGTTCGCTAGTTCAAACCCTGGCATCGTTGAGTTTTCAAGTGCTAAATTTGTGTTTAAATTCATCTCATGCTTAGCGGTGAAGGAAAACATAGTAAGGTAAGTGTCGCGACAAATTCTCACAAAGTGTGATACTTACAGAGTTTTACTGTGTGCAGTTAACAGTTGCGCTTCAACATACGCCGTGCCTTATCGTTGATATCGTATTGAAATGTCACGTATATTACACATGTTGAAATTACTATTATATTATGTAATTATTTATTAAACATAATTCGTTGTTTGGTACTCAAATAATTTTTGCACATGAAACAGAAGGCAAACAAAGAAACTATTCACCTAGTAGTCGTTGGATTACTTACAAGACAGATTGGTTGTTTATTAAGGTGGAACCAAGACAGTGACCATTGTAGAAAACTCATGGCTAGTATTAAAACACGGGTGAAACTACGAGACATATCTAGTATTAAAAATTGATGAGCAGAGGCGCAGGCAAAGGTTAGACAAAGTTCAATTTATATTTAATGAGTCTGTTGTAATATGCAGACAATGAACGGATGTCACCTAGAATTTCTTCACCTTACATGCTATTAAATAAGGTGTTCAGTACTTGGGTACGTACAAGGCTGTTTATCTTAATTACGTAACCCATTAACTTGATAAAATTAAGAAAACATTTCTCTCGTCAAATATTGAATGTACTTCATTATAACTACAACAGATAAGTTTGTCGTGTACTTATTAATGAGTGTTAAAACTTTTCCGTACACGTGTATGTTCCAAATTGCCTGATTTTGAATGATTTCATAGGCGAGAATTACATAAGTAATTTTTACTTACAGACTTTTATAAAGATAAATTGTTTTTTATTACTTTTACACTTAGAAGAATTTACCGTCAGTGACATTTTTATTGATTCTCACAACCTACGTATTAGTAAATTACCTAGGTAAGTTATAAGCGTAATTCAGGCTTTTCAGCATAATTCAGCGTAATTCAAACTAAATTTTCGTTATAATTTTATATATACGAGTATACTCGATTTTTCTCCTGACTTCGCTGGTGTTAATGTAGATTTTGCTTTGCTGGACGACTGTCTAAAATTTAGTTTTTCGTACAGGCATGTACGACACGCACTCTACGCATTGGACGTTAATTTTACTTTGTCTGTAATTTTCTCGCAAGTAAAAACAATAACTTGGCTAAGTTTTATCGCAATCAAATGAAGACAATGGCAGCGCATAAGAGACGAACAAACAATCAAACGAACACGATTTATATATTAAATTAACAGTAACGAATTTATTCGAACCGAATATAAAATAGTTGATATAGATTGTTCTACTGATAATAAAATGTATTTAAATAAAAATAAAATCAAAGTCAAAGGCTGTCAAAGATTTATATTTTTGCTTGTCATTCAATTTAATAAATCATTTTAACGTTTGACTCGTAATTCTTTTATTGAACATTAAATTAAAGAGTCGTGGAAAGGAAGTGAAGGGACTTAAGGAAAAAGTTTTAAATCTCAGAATTGTTTATTTATTTATTTATTTATTTATTTATTTATTTATTTGGGAAACAAACAATTTTAAAAACACTGTAATATAAAACAAAAATAACAAAAATCACAAATCAATCAAGTTTCCACTTAAAGCTAATACACAAAAAAAACTAATTGAATTAAAATAAATTAAAATTGAAAGTAAATCAAAAACAAAAACTGCAAATACATTATCACTTTAGGTAAAAGAGTTAAAACAATTAATGTTTATTGTTTTTTATGAAAATGTATTAAGATTATTATTAGAATTTTTACGCAGATAAGTATATTTAGTAGACAAACAAACAGGCGAATCATATAATGTTATGTGATCACCGCCGCCTATGAACATTTGCAGCATCAGAGGAGCCATTAATACTTAAAAGGCAATAAGGGATGCAGAGAAATGTCTCAATCACCGTACGAAACACAGCTATAATGTATTTGCAACTTTACGCGGATTTTCATACCCGTGAGGGGACGGGTTTAGAATACAATTCCTCTCCGCCGCTGGGTTAGCGACTCGTAAGAGGCGAGTGTCCCAGCATGTTTGGTGGTAGGGGGTCCTCCCCCGCCTGGCTCGCGACCACTATCATGTCAAAGACGAACCGCAAAATATCCTCGGATGTGTTCCGGTTCGATGGCATGTAAGCCAGCTTCCCTCGTCCCACCCTATCCCTTCCTTTTTTGAGTGTGGTAGCTGCGGCAGCCTCTGGTCCTGCATTCGCGGCGCAGCATTTCGTGCGATGGAGCGTGTGGCGTTGTCATGGGGTCCAGGGAGACCCGATGAAACGGTTGTCCGCTGGCCGCCCGGTGGCACCAAAGGGACCCGAACCCAGGCTGTCCCGGTCTGGGAGGCTGTCCCTGCCACTGTATACAGCCCGTTGGCTGATCGCCGTGCCGGAGTGGGAGACCGGTGTGGAACCCGACGATTGGTCAACGGGTCGGATTGGGGGCCCTTCCGTCCCCCATGCCAGCGACACACTACTCTCCGTCGTCGAAATCGTCCTGTGCTCGGTGTACTAGTTGCCCACGGGACTGCTGAGGCTACCTTACTTATCCTATCTTTCCCAATCTATACACTCAACTCGCAATGGCTCGAAAAAGAAAAAGTAACGGTCTGACAGCGGCTCCCCCCCTTTCCACATTTAATGTGGACTTCTGTAACATAAGGGGTCTTCATAGCAATTTGAACGCCGTCCACCACCACCTTGAGACGGCTAAGCCGGCCTTACTTTTTCTTACTGAGACAAAGATATCTGCCCCTGACGATACATCGTACCTTCACTACCCTGGGTACCGCCTTGAACACGCCTTTATACCGCAGGCCGGCGTGTGTATGTATGTCAGGGGTGATATCTGTTGTCAACGGCTCGACAGCTTGTCAGTCGGAGTCAGAGACCTGTCTATTTTGTGGGCGCGCGTAGACTTTGGTGGCATCACGCGTATCTACGCGTGCCTATACAGGTCTCATAGCGGTAATACTGAAGTCGATCGTCTCCTCGGACACGTCGAGAAGACTTCAGAATACGTGTTTCAGCGGTATCCCTGTGCGGAGGTTGTGATCCTGGGTGACTTCAACGCCCATCATGTTGACTGGCTAGGATCGCGTTCCACAGACCACGCAGGGAGAGCCGTGTACAACCTTGCCCATGCATATGGTTTCTCTCAGTTAGTGTCGGGTTTTACCAGGATACCCGACATAGAGGACCATACTCCTTCTCTGCTGGATCTCCTGCTGACGACCCGCCCGGAGGGTTACAGGGTGACCGTCGATGCGCCGTTAGGCTCGTCGGACCATTGCCTGGTGCACTCTGAGGCACCTGTAGTGCGCACCGACCGCTCCCGACCACCTGGAAGTCGCCGTGTGTGGCACTACAAATCAGCGGATTGGGATGGATTGCGAGAATTTTACGCATCCTACCCATGGGGGCGGCTTTGCTTTTCTTCGGAAGAATCCTCAGTCTGCGCGGACGCAGTCACGGATACCATTCTGCAGGGAATGAAATGTTTCATTCCCAGTAGTGTTATCCGTGTCGGTGGAAGGTCGCAGCCCTGGTTCGATGTCTCCTGCAAAAGAGCCTCTAGCTCTAAGCAGGAGAGCTATCGTGCTTGGACTGTGGCTCTAGCCGCGAAGGATCCAGTGGCGTCTGAACTGAAGAAGAAATTCAATGCTGCCTCCAGGTCCTGCAAGAAGCAAACAGCTAAGGCAAGGTTTAAACACATTCGCAGGATTGGCGAGAGACTATTAGGGTTTCCTAATGGAAGCCGTGCCTTTTGGTCTCTCGCCAAAGCTGTCGAAGGTAATTTCTGCAAGTCTTCATTTCCATCTTTGCGCGAACCAGATGGGTCGCTGGCACATTCCGCAAGAGAGAAAGCCGATCTCCTGTGCACTCTCTTTGCGTCGAATTCAACTCTTGACGATGAGGGAAAAACACCGCCAACCATCCCCCGGTGTGAGCACACGATGCGTGAAATCCGCTTTACTCAAAGCGCTGTTCGTTGTGCTCTTCGTTCCCTCGGCGTTAAGAAATCCAGTGGTCCTGATGGTATTCCTGCTATCGTGCTTAAGACGTGTGCTCCAGAATTGACTTCGGTTTTAACGCGCTTATTCTCACTCTCCTATACCACTGGTATAGTGCCGTCTTCGTGGAAAGTAGCAATTGTTCACCCTATTCCCAAGAAGGGTAACAGCACAGACCCATCCAACTACCGTCCTATTGCGATTACCTCCTTACTTTCTAAGGTGATGGAGCGCGTAATTAATACGCAACTCCATGGTTACCTAGAAGATAACCGGCTTATCAGCGACCGACAATACGGGTTTCGTCGTGGTCGCAGTGCTGGCGATCTTCTAGTGTACCTTACACACCGCTGGGCAGCCGCCATTGAAAGTAAGGGGGAAGCTATGGCAGTTAGCCTAGACATCGCAAAGGCCTTTGATCGGGTCTGGCATAAAGCTCTTTTAGCGAAGTTACCATCTTACGGCCTTCCCGAGGGATTATGCAATTGGGTAACCAGTTTCCTTGATGGGCGGAGCATAAAGGTCGCTGTCGACGGAGTATGCTCGGATGCAATGCCCATTAACTCTGGAGTGCCCCAAGGCTCAGTGCTATCACCTACACTGTTCATTCTGCATATTAACGACATGTTGCAAGCCAGCAATGTTCGTTGCTATGCAGATGACAGTACGGGTGATGCTTTTTATACTGGCCGGGCTAATATTTCTCGGGCGGAAGTGGAAGAGCGAAGAATACAACTTGTGTCTGAAATCGAGACTTCCCTGGAGCAGGTCTCCGTATGGGGAAGACGTAACCTTGTCCAATTTAACCCCTTGAAGACACAAGTCTGCGCGTTTACCGCTAAGAAAACCCCCTTTAACATAGCGCCGAGTTTTCAGAACACGACTCTAAACATCAGTAAGAGTATTGGGATCCTTGGGGTCGACATAACGAATGAGGTCCAATTCCGGGGTCACTTGGAGAGCAAAGCCAAACTGGCTGCCAAAAAACTTGGGGTTCTCAACAGGGCGAGGCGGTACTTCACATCAGGACATCGACTTCTGCTTTACAAAGCTCAGGTCCGTCCTCATGTGGAGTACTGTTCCCACCTTTGGGCAGGTGCCCCCCAATACCAGCTCCAACCACTTGACTCCATCCAACGCCGGGCAGTTCGCATTGTCGACGATCCCAATCTCACAGACGGTTTAGAACCTTTAAATGTACGGAGAGACGTTGGCTCTCTGAGTGTTTTCTACCGTCTGTACAACGGGGAGTGTTCTGACGAACTCTTTGACATGGTGCCACCGTCTCGCTTTTACCATCGCACCCTTCGCCTCAGGACTCGATATCATCCACACCACCTGGATGCATGGTCATCTTCCACAGTGCGGGCTTCACGGTCCTTTTTCCCGCGTACTTGCAAGCTGTGGAATGATCTTCCTCCTGAGGTTTTCCCTGAGCGCTATAATTTGGGGGTTTTCAAGCGTCGAGTGTATAGACATCTTTTTACTAAAGGCCGGCAACGCACCCGCAACATCCCTGGTGTTGCAGATGTCCATGGGCGATAGTGACCGCTTAACATCAGGTGGTACTATCTGCTCGTTTGCCCCCCTATTATATATAAAAAAAAAAAAAAAAAAAAAAAAAAAAAAAAAAAAAAAAAAAAAAATTTTCTTTGAAAGTATTGTACTTCCCCGTTCGCGTCGGCCGGTGTACGAACAAGTGTAGTCAGTGGGCTATGTCTAAGCTCTACCATAATAAATAATTTTCAACCGACTTCAATAAGGAAACAGTTTTCAATTCATGTATGTTTTTTTTTCATATTGGTTCCAAGAAATTTTACTAATAAATCTGTTCAGTAATTTGCTTTTAAAAAGGAAATAACTGGTATAAGCGTTTCGTTAACGTAACGAAATTACGTATTTTGCTTTTGCTTTTTTTTAAGTGTTAATTATAATTCTTATTGGTTTTTCCACATTTTTAACACATTTGACGTGTCAATGGTCCATGTTTTTGTGCCGGACAACCGCCTAAAACTTATTAACCGACTTATAAAAAATGAGAAGGTTCTCAATTCTTAGGAGACTTTTTATGTATGCTGACTGATTAATTGAAATCGGCTCGATCGATTTGGTTAATTATTGGTTTGAATAGGTTTACTCTCCGACTGATCCCATAGAATTATCATTAAAAATCGGCTTAGTGGTTTGGGTTTAAAATTAAAATAACCAAATTAAATCGGTATCTCTTTTTAAGAAATCTTGTTTTTCTGAACTTCGTGAATAGTTTTTTCGGTTTTAGTCGGGATAAATGGTGGCCTATGTCCTTTTCTCTGAAAATCTTCATGCGAAATTTTGTCATGTGATCTTCGAACGGAGCCGTTGTGGTTTGAAAGCATAACAAAATCAAAAAATCAAAATCAAAATATGCTTTATTCAAGTAGGCTTTTACAAGCACTTTTGAATCGTCAATACAAAAACAAAAGAAAACTAAACACTAATTAATTAATTAATTTACCACCGGTTCGGAATGTAGATTCTACCGAGAAGAACCGGCAAGAAACTCGATAGTTACTCTTTTTAAAAGTTTTACGATGGGTACATACATTTATGAGTTACAAATATATTAAATACCCTGTGTGAATCCAGCTTATACTAAATCCAAGCATGTTTATCATCTATATAATCTTGAACAGAATAATATGCTTTAGCTACTAAGGATTTTTTAATATGTACTTTAAATTTATTTTTTGTAAACTGTAACACTTTCTGCGGAATTTTATTATAAAAACGAAACCTTGCCCCAAGAAAGTAACATTGACTTTGCGGAGTCGAAACTTCGGCGTTATAAGTTTATCCTTTCTTCTCGTGTTAATACAATGCCTGTTACTGTTTTTATCAAAAGAATCAATGTTGTTGTGAATATACATAATATTATTGTAAATGTACTGCGATGCAACCGTAAGTATACCAATTTTATTAAAAACATCTCGAAGGGAATCTCGAGCTCCTAGATTATAAATACCACGAACAGCTCTCTTTTGCAAAATGAATACAGTATTAATATCTGTAGCGTTACCCCATAACATCAATCCATAAGACATGAGGCTATGAAAATAACCAAAATATACCAATCGAGCTGTATCAACGTCGGTTAGTTGACGAACTTTCCTAATCATTTTCGCATTTGTAATATTAATTAGAATTTTTTATAATCAACATTTGTACAACTACATCCCAGTAAGCGACTAAAGTAAGCCTATTAACTATATTTTAATTATTACCTATAAAATAATATCAGTTAACAAAAAATAACGTTATTCGCTCCATAATTTCGATAACTGTGCTAAATATACTATAGTTATTTAGCACAATTATCGTACCGTTATTCTAATATGGAACTTCATCAATGAGTCATAGGTATCGAAGATCTAACGATACAATGTTGAGTTATCTTCGTATATCAATTGCAAAAAATATATTTTGATGAAAGCTTATAATTACTAATGCAAAAAATGCAGGTCATTCGTCGATATAACGTAACATATAGTCTAACAACATCAATATAACGTAATATACAAACAAGAATAACGCTATTTCAGGGCTGTCACATTTTAAAAATAGTAGACACGATGATTATATAGAAAAGGTTAAAAGGTTAATTTATATACTAAACATATATGTATATAAGAACGAAAGATCACTCACTCACTTATCACGAAATCTCCGAAAATACAAGTGCTAAGAGTTTCAAATTTTGCATGCGGGTTCTCCTTAGGAGGTAAGTGCTCACTAAAGCGGGATTTTGCAAAATTCGACCCTAAAAAAGCAAAACGATGGTTAGAAGAGTGAAACCACTAAAGGTCACTAGTATTCGATATATTGCATTGCCTGTTTATATATTATTTAAAAAGTATTTGTTACTCGTATAGATTGTAATTGTTTAACCTGATATTTGTGGTCAATCAAAAAAACATATCCATTTCTTAAATCAAATCAAACCAAAATATTTTTTAAAATAGATATTACGGACATGAACTAAATCGATCTCTGTTATGTTAAGTAAGCTCCCGGAGACGACGCAATACTTACTGTACTTTAGTTCACCCATTTTAGATATGGAATTATTCATAAGGTGAGGCTTGGCAGCCCTATTCGTAATACCGATACCAGAATCCTCGTTGAGGACGATGACCGACACAGTTTATTTATAAGCTCAAAAAATATTCAATATGTTCGAGTTACCTCTTTCGGTACCTATATAAAGTGTATTTTTGATGACCTCAGTTCAGGGACGGATTAAGCCTAGTAACAGGGGTTAGGAAATGTTATCGAAAGGAGTCTGCGCCTGTGCGTAATAAAAAATTATCAAATGCTATAGATATCTATTTTATCATAATAAAAATTCGAGTTTTTTTTATTTACTTATGAAGTTTGTACTTACTATAGAGGGCGTGCGATGCTCGAGTTCTATGTACTTCAATTACTCGTAAGAAGTTAGAGAAAGATATAAACACTTTCTAATGAACACATAAGTAACAATCAAAGTGCAGACGAAAGATAAGCGACCAAAATAAAAAATCAGATTTTTTTTATGTGGAATAATTAATTAAAATAAACATTTTTTTTTTAATATTTTAATGATCTTGAAAGGGTGAAATTTATGTTACGGTCTAAAGTTGAAACCAAGGGCCCTGCATGATTATTTGCTGTGGGCCCCGCGCAGACATAATTCGGCACTGCTTCAGTAATATTACAAACGCTATACGTCACTCGCTTACAATTACAGAATACGTTTATCACATGTCAGTGAGATTTACAAACCAAAATACCGTTTTTATTCCGATCATATTCAGATACCTAACTGTGTTTTATGATGAATGAATTACCTAGTTATGTGAACGTCGTTAAATCATGGACTGTACTATAGAATGACTTATCAAGTAAAAATTAGAATAAAAGGCCTTTTATTGTTTTAAATGGTCTCTACAATAAAAATATCGCTCGAGCATACGTATAGGTGCAAGGATGAACACGATTATGACATTCGACAATTCTAATACTCAGAATCAGATCAGAGGCTTGAAGTGACACCTGAACGCGAGGTAAAGCCATCTGTAAAACTTATTTACCGTTTCCATTTTAAGCAACGAATTTAACGCGCCTGAAAAATCACAACAATCAAAATGGATGACATGACAAACCTAGCTTGCTTGACATGTGTGGTCTAAAATTATACGCGCGGCTGAAAATCAGTCTATTTCAATGTACGCATATCCAACTACGCGTATCTGGGAACGTGCAATCAGTTTATAGCTTATTGGGTTGATATGTACTGCTAATGGAACTGATGTATACGTGACTAGGAGAGTTGCCTAGCAACGAGCTGTTAATAACAAGACAGAGACATCGATATATTATTACAAGACTAGAAAAACAAAGTCGCGGACTATAAAACTAGACCTTAGTATTATTCTCTTCTTGACTCTTTAGAAGTACCTACAAAATAATAAATTTGTTGTTACTCGACTCAAATATGCAATCGGCAAGCCTATAGAGAACCATAAACCCTATCACTTTTATATTTCATGCTTATGTGATTTCATTTGTACAAATAAAGTCTTCAATTATCAGAATGTTTCTTGCTTCAATAGCAATTGTTTTCACAATTTGCGGGCACGCTCACGCACATTTTATAAAGGCTCATAATACATTTTACTAAACTTTAGAAGGTTGGTTAAAACCAATAAATGTCTTGACTAACTGAAAGTGGTATAAAAAGTTGTCGGCTATATTTTATAAATACTTTGTGCAAGGGCTAGACCGTGACTAGAGCAAGCATTAACAAGATTTAGTCGAAAGTATTATTAAACTTCGTACATAGGATGTGTTATTTAATATTCTATAAGGATATCTTTATTAACAGCATGGGAAGAAAGAAACATAAGACGTGTAAAGAAAGACGTTGTCTCGTGGCCTTAATTCCTGGAATCATATTTTGTCGTTGCTGAAGAATTTCTTCTAATAGTCTTAGTCTTTTAAACTCGACTTTTTATTTTTGAGTTTATGTTGCAAAAAAACATATAGCGAGTATCTAAATATGTTCTCTGATGCCGTCGACCGTGAAAACGATGCTGGATAATGAGGTTATTTGACGGAGTATTTTTTGACACTATTTAATTTTATTTTTAAAAGTACAAAATAAATACGAGGACATACTTTCTCTCCATATCCGGTTGATTCCAATACATATTCTAACTGTATAGGTAAGTGGGTAGTTTCCGATGTTTGCGTAAAACGTTTCTTAGAAAAGCATTAGTTTGCTTGTGGTTTTGGTCGCGTTCATTTGTTGACTGTACTGAAAATAAATTTGGCTCTTTATTTAAAATGAAAATTTATTAACGACAACCCAAATTCTGGACAATCAGACAGACAAACAAACGCAGAAGCAATAATGAAATAAATAATTATTTCGATTATTCGGTTTTCCATCGTAAATATGATACAATAGCCAATATTACTGAAATCTTACATCGACACTTTCATTTTAATTATCGACTTGTAAAAACAAAGAATAAATACACAATAATAAAATAAAATAAAAAAAATGCTATTATCGACAAATATTTAATAATAAAAATGACATAATACAAACACCTTTATTTACACGTGTCGTTAGTACAGCCGCGACAGAGGGGAAGGGATTATTCAAATTGGGAATGTCCGCTCGCCCTAATCTAATCACTACGTAGTGAATGAACTCATGAGAGTAGAGGCCTATGAAGATCATGTCACTGCTCTTCTTAAACGTTACTATTTTAAGCTCATCGGTTTACCATTTGAATCGCGAAAATATTTCATTTTTTTACTTTAATTATAGTGAGTAATTATGATGATATTTTTATGACTGATGTTTTTATTGTATACTTGTTTATCCCAGCTACTTCTACTTAGTAATATATTTTTAATTTAAAAAGCCTATGCCTTTGAGAAAAACGGGTTCCATACATACTTTTATCCCGTATTTCACTCCCTTCTAGTTTAAATTTGCAGCAAAAATCAATATATGTCCTTCGAGGATTCAGTCTACATTTATATCAAAATTTATCAAAATTGTTTCTGCAATTTAGGCGTGAAACCCTTTAGACGTATATGGGTATCAAACCACAACCCACATCAAGTGTTTCATAGTCAGATAACATCGTTACTTAAACCCAAAAATGAACCACTATTTTGATATACTATAACGCTAAGACACAGACCTTTACATCAAAGTGCAATCATCATGATTTCAATAGGGACTATGTAATAAACGTTTAACATAATTCTAAAGCTAGTTTTGACATAAAATTCAAAGAAAATGATGTCCAATGTGACGTAATGTTCACGCTCAGCTGAATTGAGGACGCAGTATAGCACCTCGCTGAACTGCTTGATTGTGGCGTGGGCACGCATTCATTTTTTAACACCTTGCATTATGCTACATTATGCGAACAATTGTAATGGTATATAGATAAGAATGCATTTAATAACGCCAACCGTACAAAGTCACAAACGAAATTACAGAATTAGGTTGTTTTACTGTTATATTAAAATGAAATTATCGCTTAAAACAAAATATAAGTATTATAAAAATAACATACAAGCGTAATCAAAATATAGTAATCTAAAATCTATAAATTATTACGTGACGCAAAAACTTGGTGCCCCTTTTTACGAATATTTCGCGGATGGAGAAGTATGAAATTTCGCACACTATATAGTTTATATAGAGTAGTGCAGAATGGTAATATTTTTTTAATTGTGCATAAAAATAAATAAAATTAAAAATAAGTAAATAATCAAAACATTACACACCTTTTATTTGACGCACACAGACATATATTCTCTTTTGTTTATGTTTAATGTCTGTGGTCTAATACAGAATACATCAGTCTGTGGTCAATCTTGAAATCGATTGAAAATTGGAACAGACTTGAAAAGCAAAATAATTTTGTTTACTTCAAAGACATATTTATTCAACTTATTTTGATTTTAAAACCGGTTTAATGAAAATTTTATACGGGAGCAATGGTAGAGTTTACACATATAAACAAAAAAAAAAGAATTAACGAAATCAAACATACATAAAAAAGTCATCGACGAATTGAGAAACTCCTTCTTTTTCGGGAGTCAGTTAAAAAGAAAGACTTTGATATACGAGACAAACTTGCTAAATTACATTGTTTTAAAGTAATTTTAACTGCAGCCGCATAGTCGTCTCGTCATGTGCAGATCGCGGTTGCCAAGTTCCCATTGGCCAAATGCAACAAAGTATACGCACGCGAACAACGGGAATAACAGATTTATTTTTAAAGTACTTATGTTTGCTATTATAATAATATTCATACACGCTTTTGTTATAAGGTAATACTTAAATGTACATATGTCGAGTGTAATCATTAAATGATTAAATTATAATCATTTCTGTTATGTTAAACCACGTTTGTACGGTTTTAATTGATTCAAATTGGTCAACGTACGAGAATTAAGGGATCGTTTGAAAATTTCAGAAAATATATACATGTTCCTAATATTCAAGAAATCGGTCAACACATTTAAGATTCCATTTGTGGTAGACAATTAACAAAAGACTGTCAGACATCTGTATTTAATAAACAGTTACGGATACACAGATATTATTAATATAAAAATAAGTGTTTATAATTATAAACAAAAAAAAAAATCTGAAAGTTAATTTCATCCAATTGTTTGTATTTCCACTAATGATAATGTGTAATTGCTTAAATAAAATATTATTTTCCACGAAACAAAAGATCACATTTTTTTTAAACAGCACAATCATTGCCGACTTACAAAGGTAGAATAGAGATATTATTTTAAACAGTAGGATATTGCGAGTGATTGTTTGAATATTTTTTTAGACCTTTTGTGTCTCGTCTGTGTGTGCCTGCCAAGCATCTGGGGTAACGAGGGCTCGGAGCGTAACTAATAGCGCAGGTAAATGGGTGAGTGAGTGCTCTAGAAATTTTTTTAGTCACGTTTTTACATGGTACGGTACGTTTATCTGATATTCGTGACAAATTCGCTTTTCTTATGTAATATTTAACTTAAAGTCGTAAATCTAAAATTTTCGATTCAGATAGACCTGTAGTCATTATTTACCAAAATTGTAGAGTTAGTTTTATAATAGATAAACTAAGATTAATATTATTTTATATTCCTGAACTGTATCTTATTTAAAAATGTCCTTAACTGTTTTTCATTGTAAAATAGTTCTGTAATAAGTTTTTTTGATTATTACTTATTTAATGGGTTTTAGAAAAAGTTGCGTATTTGAATTTTAAGTATTTTAAATAAGAATATGTTAATTAACAAAATACCCAGGATTGCAAGAATAGTTACCATAGAGAAAGGCCGGCGGATTTTACGCGAAGCGAGATCGTGCGGCGCTATAATTTTCCCCTACTTTCACTGTATGCGCTTGCGCATGCGTCTCATTGCGCGTGCACTTGCATTCTGGATGATTTCGACGTACCTATTTATTAGTTTAATTTCAAAATATTTTATATGCAAAAACATTTTGATAGTTACTTTTATTTTATTTATGATTATACCCGTAAAAATGAATCACTATGTGTAATATATTTTTTCTATTTTAACAATATTTGTATATAAACATAAATAATAATAAGTACATACGACATGAAATTGTTATATGTAATGACATGATTTAAAAACCACATCTTTCTTCATAATTTGTGGTTATGCAATAGTAAAACGTTATTTATCCATTTTGACTACATAATTATTTTCTACATTATTACATTGGTGTTTAAATATCTTTAAGAAAATAAATCTAAACCAATGCAATGCAACACAACCTATAAAATGTACCATTTTTGTCAAATAATAAAATGAATGAATATGCGCATAATTCTATAATACTCCGCCCGTTTTAAACAATAGTATTTATTATCAATATAAGTTCAACTTATGTTCAAACCTTCGAGGTCTAACACTAGATTGAACACAATGCTCTCAATGCGGTCGGTGTCATACTCGTAACCGCAGATAATGTGAAGTTGGACATAGCGTAAATAACAGCAAGGCGCAATTACAATTTAATATTTCCCAAGAGTAATATTACTGTGAGGCAAGTAAATGAACTGTTTGTAATGATGAAATTAGCAATTGAGGATGTCCTAGCAGCGGGCTTAATTTTGTTTGTAATAGAAACATATATTCGTCTATTTTTTGTACATTTACAAAATACAGATATGCGAAATTAAATGGTATGAGAGTCTTGTATACATTCTTTTACGTTTCAGAGCTAAGTACTCGTCAGAATAGAAATTCATACACTAGTCTTGTGATTTCACTCGCGTTTATGGTTACTGCTTCGCTCCTATAAGTCGTAGCGTGATGTAATATAGCCTTTCTCAATAAATAAACTGGAACCAGTAGTACACTAGATTAGCGCGTTCAAACAAACAAACTTCTCAGCTTTATAATATTAGTATATATATATCACACTACTAAAACATTTTAACAGAGATTTATTATGGTAGTTTGCAATATTTTGTTATAGATTTTTATTATTTTAGTATTCATAATCAACACTAAGCTCTTGGACTAACAGTTACAAAAGGTGATTATGTCCATACATCCATTTTTTAAAATCACGAAACAGAACGTAAAATAAAAGCTTGTAAAATACACTTCATATTGTGGCTTAATCTACAATCATTTGTAATAAGTTATCCTTTTTTATATAAATTGTCTTTAGTTTATTCAAATGTTATATTTTATATAAGTTACACATAATACAATTTTAAATTTTATTAAAATACTTTAAATTGTCACCGGTCTGGTACTTGACATATAAATTTTATTCAAATATTTTTTTAAGTTAAGTATCATTGCCTATTGAAGTATAAAATCTCACGAGTATTCAGTTACAAAGTCTCTCCATTCCTTAACTGGTAGATAATTTTGTCGCTAACATCCGCCTACTAAGCCCAGCTCGCAATGATGTAATGTATAATAATCTTAGGATGATCATGTCAGATGCGTCCGGAAACCGGTAATAAGAGAATAACAATTGGGATACTTCATAGAACACAGACTTGACTAAAAATATTATAAATGATATGTAAATTTAATAAACGGAAGCACTTTTATATAATTATATGTACAATATTTTAAAGCAATGTCAACATACAATGTCAACAAATGCGTGTAATAAATAATTTAATTTAATGTAATTATAATTTTTTTTTTTTTTTTTAATAGAATTATTCGTTTATATTAATAACAAGCTGATGCTCGCGACTTCGTCTGCGATGTCTGATGCCTACATCATAGTAGCTTTGTGCATGCAAAGTCTTAGACCAATCGGTTTAAAATTGACAAAATTTTATATAAACTTGCATCCCCTATTTTTTCCTCTTGGGGTAGAATTAATCAAAATCCTTTCTTAGCGGATGTCTACATCATAACATCTTCCTGCATGCCAAATTTTAGCCCAACCCGTCCAGTGGTTTGGGCTGTGCGTTGATAGATCACTATGGCAGTCAGTCACCTTTGAGTTATATATATTTAGATTAAGTTTTATTTGAAATTAATAATTATAAGAGTAAATATCACCTTAAAATAAACATAATTATAATTTCATAATAACTAAATTAAATTACGATGAAAATAAATTAATTAGTATTTTAATCGTTTTCCGAAGTAAATCAGTTGAATTTAAACGACTATTTTATATTTAAATCCGATGACCATATTGATAATGCAATAGCAAGATTTGAACTTACAGCCTTCGAGTATCACGCTCTTACATGTCATTGTCAATCCAAGAAGAAAATTTTGGCCAATTTTTCCACAATAATTCTAAAATCAATCAATGAAATAATTGAATTGAATCCACAGTGATTTGTATAAATTGTTTCAAACTCCGTATTAATAGACTCATGTAAAATAATACCATGTTTTTTTTTTTTTAATAGCAACGAATACCAATTAAAAATATTTTATATACAAGGTTCTAATAACACAATCGATAACGTAACTATCTCTAGTGGGTCTTTGAAAATAGAACGAAAGCGTTCCGATGGTTGCTCATCGCACATTAATTTCTATTTTAGAAATACAAAACTGCGTAAAAATTATAATACTTAACATTTTCGTTTCAATTTTCATTTTTGATCATTTTCCTAAGGAATTTACTACTTAAGATATAGAGCTTTTGTAAAAAAAGTCTTTTTATTTAGATTTCCGTATACTATTACTTACCATGAGTTTATCCTTATAAGTAACACTATCAGATGGTGCAATAATATAGGTTGTGCTTTTATTTAAATCAGCGGTTTCGATTCTCGGCTGAGAAAATATTAAAAAAAAAAAGAATCCTCAGTTTCAGTTTTACCAAAATTGACCCCCAAAGTCCTTTAAGTATTTTTCGGTATTCTTTATAGTTAAAAACTCATTCTGTATATAACTAGTCTGGCCATAAATACTGTTATATAAAAAGTTTTCTCTTTTTCATTATTTTGAATTTGGAACACGCATATTATTTTAAGTACACTATACCTTTAGTAGTATAATCCTTTAAAACGCTTTATCAAATTCCAAAATAAACACGGGCGAAGCCGCGTGGAACTGGTAGTAAGAGATATATGAAAACTGAAAGGTGAATATGTATGTGATTAAAATTTTTAAAATGTATTGTGTCTGGCCTCAGCATTTCTTGAACAATTTTAAATGTACTCGTAACTAGGTATTAAGTCAATTTCACGTTAAAAGTTCAAGCACATTAACCTTACAAATGTCACTTAAACTTTTACGTTTATAGTAATTGTTTCATTTGATACGTGAATTCATCGTCCTTTTCATAAGTTTAGCTAAGATTTATTTAATTATATTAAAAAATTTTAAACCTTTATAGAAGTTCATAGAGAAGACTAAGCTTATTTAGTAAGAACAACAAAATTACGAAATATAATCACGACTAAATCTTTTGCCGTCGACCACTCTACTTCTATTATATTTCTAACATCTAAAAGCATCTTTATTTTTTAATGCAATCGATATACATAATCCTGAGTTATTAGTTTTATTTAATTACACTATCAACACAATATTTATATCTAAATGTCCCCCCTGGTTGCGCCTGCGCTTATAATTACGATTTAGCTTTTATTTATCCAAGCATAATAATAATAAATAATAAATAAACGCATCACACTCAACGGCCCCCATTAAGATGTCATGTATCGGGGGTCCGGAAACACACACAACACTAACACAAACACCCAGACCACGAGAAAAATCCGTATGGCTAATACAGACGTATGCCGCGAGCGGGGATCGAACCCGCGACTCTTAACGCTTCAGTCAGTTGCACTGACCACTGCGCTAACGTGTTTGTCAGTCGTAATGTCTTATAGTCTTCTTTAATAAAGAATCTTTCTACTCTATACCATTTTTTTAAATAGACAATACATACATAAACTCTTTATATATAAGTATAATGTAAGAGTTTAGCTGTTGATTGATTCTATTTGTTCAAGTACCGTCAGAACACTTTTTTCTTTAGTATCTGTAATCTAATGTGGGAGTGACCCCGCGTGCCAAATATTGTATGTAATCCTGCCCCTAACCACAGACAAGGACTGCGATCTTGTCTCCAAGCAATTTTAGCACATGAGGCCGAATATTAATCATCACATATAATTTTTCTCGGGTTTGCTTGGACAATACGAAATCTGATATTTAAATACAAGAATTCTTAATTCTATGAAAAGTTTACGACAATTATAAATAACTAGTTACCTCTCGCGGTTTCGGTCGCAATTAGGGTTACAGCATCGCTCCTGTAAGTCATAGCGTGATAAAATATAGCCTCAATAAACAAGCTATCCAACGCAAAATTAATTTTTCAAATCAGATAAGTAGTTTCAGAGATCACCCTCTGCATACAAACTTACAATCAAACTTTACCTCTTTATTATATTCTTATATATTAATCGTTGAAAGAATAAATCGTATTTAAAACTGTAAGAAGATCTATTATTCAAACTTTCTACGATTTATTGTTATTTTATTGAGACTGCTTTCTTTTCATCATTAGAGAAAAACAGCTTTCTATGTTCCTTTTGGCAGATTGCCAATTTAATAGAGAAAACAGGATATACCGATCTTAAAGACAGTAACTCACCAAATCATTTCATCGTAACGTAACACGTTACGATCTGAGTATTCTTGTGGTCAGTACAGCGAACCGCTTATGCTTTTGTTTCTTAGGACTGCGGACTGTCAAATTTTGAACGCAATATTCAGGTATCAAATAAAACTCTCTGACTTTACGGTGGCAGAAAACGCTCTCTAGGAAACCATACCTTACTGTTTCAATACATAAGGTTTGAATGATGTCATCTGAAGACATAAAGTAAAGTAACAGCCTGTATATGTCCCACTGCTGGGCTAAGGCCTCCTCTTCTATTAAGGAGAAGGTTTAGAGCTTAATCTACCACGCTGCTCCACTGCGGGTTGGCGGATATATATGTGTCAGAATTTCTCCCGACACATGCAGGTTTTCTCACGATATTTTCCTTCATCGTCGAGCTCGAGATGAATTTTAACACAAATTTAGCAATTGAAAAATCAGCGGTGCTAGCCGGGGTTTGAACTCGCGATTATCGGTAAAGATCGACCTGTTCTAACCTCTAGGTCATCTCGGCTCAAAATAAACCTGAAGATATAACCGGCCTCTAAAATACACTGTAATATCATCCTAATAAACCAAAGCTTCAGTTAGTAAATGTCGTACCGTATCAAACTCGCCGCGAACATCGTAACGAGTTACGTCACGTTGATTCGAATCGGTCAATCATCGTCTTTACTGTACAAACATAGTAATTCAACAGACAGACGGTTTCTTTAAATGTACATATATGTATCAGTAGATACGCGAGCATTATTCGCAATCACAAATTAGGATGATCGTCTTATGAATGAAAGGAATTTATATAGCTACCGGCCAGTAAATGGTCATCACAGATTAAAGTAAGCTCCGTGACCCAGCGTTGTCAACTTGGCCTATATAAATCTTAATAATTTAGGCGTTTGTAGCATAAAACACTTAGATGAATGAAAATCAAAATCAAAAAATACTTTATTCAAGTAGGCTCTTACAAGCACTTTTGAATCATCATACATGAGAAAAACAAAAAAAAAAATTACATCAATAATGAAGCTACCACCGGTTCGGAACGCAAATTGTACCGAGAAGAACCGGCAAGAAACTCGATAGTTACTCTTTTAAAATTTTGTCAATACAACACAGTTTATGATTACAAATTAATTGTTTATCCTGTACAAAATTCAGCATATACTAAGTCCACAGGTTGATACCCGAGACTTCGTTTGCGTAAAATATTTATTCTGAATAAACATTTTTTTTGAAAAATTATTATTAGTCCATACAATATCACAAGTCTGTCTTTTTTTAACTTATACGAGAAAACGTATAGGCTCTCCTATTGTTGCTAATATCTATGGGTAACTGTAGTCACTTTCCATCAGGTGGAACTATCGGCTCTACCTGATGGCGAAGTCCTACATGTATATATATAAACAGAATGACAGAGTTACATTCACATTAGTCGTGGTGTGATTTTGTATAACAATTTTATATGTATATAATATCCTAAAACTTCTTGAACTCTGTATAATTAAATATATTTATATATAACTGAAAATGATTGTAGAATGTGACTTTTTTATTAGCCTAGAACATAAGCCTTGCTACAATAATAATTATTATATTTTACTTTAAAAATATCGTGTAAATTATTCTTGTCTATTACTAAATTTTTTCTTTATTTTTCAAAGATTTTTGTATTACTAAATTTACATATGTAGGTAATTTAGGAACAGTGGCCGCATTATTACTGTGCCCCAGGGCTGGACTAAGAATAAATCCGCCCTGATTAGATTATGGGGATATTAATTATTTTATGTTGTTTAGTTAAAATCTTGGACTTATTTGTATATCAGGTATCATACTTCGTTAATACAATAGAATAAAATAAGTTGCAACTACACAACCTTGCTGTGTTATGTATTAATTAGTTATTGCATTTTAAAAATAACAGGCCTTAACCGAGATTTTTTCATAATTGAAGTTATTATATAGCATCAACACCATGATGCCTGTTTGTGCGAATTTTATTTTTAAAATCCCGATTTTACTGAAAGACAAAGGTACACATTTATACCGTTTACCTTATATTATTGTTAGAATATATAAATATCTTATAAATGTAATTTGATATTCTGTATTGTCATTTTGTTAAATTCTAACAAAAGATTATAAAGATGGCGACACTGTCACTTTAAGAGGTGCTCAATTGATTAATTATAATTTCTGATTGGTCAATTGCCATCTTTGTGATCTTTTGGTGGTAGTTGTCAGCTTATAAATATGGTTAACTTTTAATGTTACGTCTCAGTTTGTTATCGATTCTCAAGCAATTAGTGAACAACAGAAGTTACAGTGTGAAAGTAACTTATAGTTATTGTGTGAAATGTGAGTCAATCTAATTCATATCAGTAAGAGTGGTATAATTAAAGTTTTATTTACTAAGAGGTCGTTTTAATAATAGTGTGTTACCCTGAATGTAAGAAGTCGCTTACACTATTTAGAAAAAATTAAAAAAAAAATAAAATCGTAATTTTTATCCTTCATTTTTCTCACAAATGAAACTTGTATGTGTCGCAAGCCCTCACTGAGCTTGCTTACCTTGTTGCAATGAGGTAACGTTAAAATGGATCAATGTTCTTGCGATCGACATGGATCACTTGAAACAATTTTGTATATTTCTGTTTTTATATAATAATTAATCTTACGTGACTATTATCTAATTTCTGTAAATATAAAAAGAAGTGTAACAAGATAACGCTCCTAGCTACTAAAACTAGCGTTGTTAAAACCTTAAACCTGTGTTATACTATTAAGAAAAATGATTGTGTCAATTTATTTTATATAAATTTTTTATCACCTTTATACAATCTGGTCAGTTGAAAGTGTACTGAAATTGAGTTGTCGACAAAAATCATGGTAAATGATAATCAATAAATTTAAGAAGTAATAAACAGATTAAATATACACCCACCAAATCACCTTTAAGTATTTAAGTTAATAAATCTAAATTGATATACACAAATACATAATTACCTAAGTCATCATTATATTAGTCCATTTCAAAGTTATATCGTAGAGAACTCTCTAAGCTTTTAAATATGTTAAATCAATTGAAATATTTTTTATGTATTTTTAACCGACTCCACAAAAGAGGCGGTTTTAAATGAGGTTTAATGGTGATAATTGTATCACAATAATTAAGCATTGCGTATGAATATTATTATACAAAGACAATCACTTATTGTTAAGACCTTGGTGTTCGAAAGGATATTGAAAAAAAAAACATGTTTTTTATATACGAAAAACATTCAAATGGTCAAAAAGCTCACTTTAACATTCTATTTTTATAGACTGTAATGTAAAATTTTATTCCAATATCCTTCTATTACTTTTAATATTTATTTTTCTGTGCCTTTTTCAATGTAAGGCTTGTTTCGTAATAGTTATTTTTACGCAATCTCGTTTACTTAGACACTTGTACCAGTTATTTTGTGTTTAAAGCAAAATCACTGAACTCAACTTTATGCGATCAATCTGAAAGCATATTCATACAAAAATAAATTTTCAAAACCGGTTAATAAATGAAGGAGTTATGAGGTAATGAACATTTAAAAAATACGCTACGAATTGATAACCTCCTTTTTTGAAGACGGTTGAAAGTTTAAGGTTTTGAACTAAAACTTTATAAAAAACAATCTGTTATAGCGGTGTTGCTAAACTAGAATTAGTTCTGTTCTTTGAAATACACACATACATACATATATACATACATATATGAATTTTAATATTTGTTAATATTTTTGTATAATTAGTTTAGAATTAACAAACAAAAAGTAGCTTTATGCATTTGATTTAATCTTATATCAAAGATTTCTAGTAATTAGTCTTTTTAAGGTTTAAAAAGAAACGAAATAATATCTTCTACACATAGATACCTTGTCGAAGTATCTTATTCAAATGTTACAATATTTTTTCTTGGTTGTATTTAAATAAATTTATAAAAATAAGTACGTGTTTAATATTGTTTGTTAAATTATAAAATTGTATAGGGTCCCTTGTATGCCATGTAAATACTTATTAATTTAATTATTTACAAATTTACCTATAGCTTCATAAATATACCCGTTTACATTAATTATCATTTCAGCATACGTCTATATAAGGAATCTTTAGTAGATAAATCATATTATACTTCACAAGAATATTTTGACACCACAGAGATTTTTTGACAAGATATCAAAATAAACTGTTATAACATTTAGTATAAATGTTTTTATAAGTTACTAT
The DNA here is from genome assembly GCA_037950945.1 of Hypolimnas misippus. Lineage (NCBI taxonomy): Eukaryota > Metazoa > Arthropoda > Insecta > Lepidoptera > Nymphalidae > Hypolimnas > Hypolimnas misippus. Next base: position 10,121,639 of record JBBEEQ010000024.1, read on the forward strand.
AGAATGTCTTACCTGTTCTGCTCGATATATTCCGAACCGATGGTAGAGTATAAAAATCTAAAACAATTGACATGTAACTGGACGATTCGAATGTAATTTAAAAAGCCCATTCGAATATAACATATTTTTAGTTTAAGTTTGTGATTTCATTGTTTATACGTCTAATATTCCATTTCACACGGTAAAGCATCCTTACAGTATATATGATTAATTTATCGAATACATGTGAACTGATGCTTAGACATTCATACAGCTATTTGAAGCTATTGATTAATCAAATTTGTGTGATATTGAGTAAGTATGTGTGTTGCATCTAAAGAGTGCAAATAGACAAATTGTAAAACAGATCGATATAATCAATTGGTGATGTAGAAGAGGGAGGCACAAAAGCGTTTATAATAAGCCCATATATTTCCTGTGTGACAATTAAACTAGTTCTATGATTTTAAGTATTTTTAAGAGTCCAGAAGCTAACAATAAAAGATATCAAATTAATTTACAACGTCTTTATTTTTCAACATATATTACTTATCACAAGAATAGGTAATATATCGCTACGCCCTCTATATTAACATCAACAACCAGTCGATAGCTAACTCTCTAAGTCACGTGAACATCAGTCCCCTTAACAGTATGGTATTCTGCATTTATAGCAGCTCAAAGTACGACACAACCACCTATCGTAACCTTAAATCACAATACGTACACAAGTGTCCCGAACCATACATCTATATGCGAATCGATACTGATACACGTGATTCAGGCCTAACCATAACCACCACTGGGAAGATTGTATAATTAACTGCCATACTACAAAAGACGCAATAAAACCATGTTCAACGCGTATCTAGTTAAACAGTGTTTAAAAATTAAACATTGCTTAAAATGTTATCTAAATTGCTTAACAGCGAGTATAATCATATAAAAACATATTAATAAAAAGTTTGACGTTATATTTGACAACTCAAATAGGTTTTAGACGTCTATTAAGCGCGCGTTAAACTATATCTAAAGCATGATTTACTCAAAACTGTCCTTAGACACGGATTTGTAGTACAGATTTTTATAAGCAAGCGTTGAACGTGTGTCTATAAAATCCAATACTACAAATCCGCATCTAATGATAGTTTTGAGTTAAACATGGTTTAGACATAGTTAAATTATGTACGAACATACGCTTTGGTAATTTTAATATATGCTTAAAACATATTTTAGCTGACAAATATAATGTGTGACATTTTATTAACAAGTTTCTTTATAATTTTGCACGCTGTATAGCAATTTTGAGAACATATTAAACAATGTTTAATGTAAACACTGTTTAGCTAGCCACGTGTTGAACGTGGTTTTATTTTCATCTTTTGTAGTAAAGCAGTAAATGTTTAAGCAATATGTACAAAGTTTTTAGTTTTAATATTATATTGCCTCATTTTGCTCTTAAAGATTGGACGTATTTTCAAAAGTAGCCTATTTTATTGCCTAGGCTTATACAATATTAAATATTATCGGTTTAACAGCTTAACCCTGGAATCTAACAGATAAATAGACGGGTTTTATATTTAAGATATTAGTATGGACTATAAGTGATGACGAATAACATTTACTTATTACCGTTGATATGTTTTTAATGAATGTAATGATATGATTTAATTCTTCAAACGTACTGACTTTATATAATTACACATAAAATGGTTTATTTTTTCAAAATGACTCGGATACTCAATTAGCGTTTTTATTATCTAAAAACAGGCGTAATTATTGTATTAACTTTTCTGCGAAGTCATAATTGTTTCATAACTCATAACTATAAACATTTTTTAAACATTAAACATTTTTTCGTTGCCTCCACCTGCGGAAGGGTTCTTGCAGATTAATTAATAATTAAATGTGATACTGAACGTATACGTAAAAGTATTATAATAATAGGAGTAGATTTTACTTACTTTTTATTATTTTTGCAAAAAATACAACTTTCATATTATTTAACAATAAAGAATAAAATGCGACGTATTTATCAACTTAAACACAGTAAAATTTTAGTCGTTTTCTTGAAGATTTAAAACTTCGAGCATAATAGCTACAACATCTGGATGCTGATAAGCAATAATGTGTCAAGCCTCAAAAAGTGAAATTCGGAGATATTGCTGTATTAAGATACTGCATCACCTATTTAACATTATTCAATAATATATACAATCATACAAACTCAATAAGCACGAAAAAAGTTTCTTAAATTGTTTCGAATTTCAAGGTCGTTCCATATTTTGTACTTTACACAATAATCTCATATATTTAATAAACTTTTTATTAGATAATATATTAAACATATCAGCCTGCTTTTAATTCATTACACCTTTTATCAAAAAATAGAACAAAATATGGATAAAAACTTATTCAAACAAACTTATTAAGAATAGGTTATACATCTTTAGATGCCATTTTCTCAAAATGAAGTTCGTGTGGCTTGACATAATATTGCTTATCAGCGTCCATCTATGATTGGTCGTTTAGTAACTGACTCTTATAATATATACTCTTAATATAAAGTATATCAAATTGCCTTTATCATTCTTACCCACCCACCAAGTTAGAATAAAATATAGAACAATACCCTATCTGGTTGCTATCGACCGCGCTCTCGATCACGCTTCCCCTTCGAGGGCCCTTTGTCATCAAAACCTAAATATATCCCTACCAGAACTAGCACGTGTGCTGTAAACACGTATATGTGCAATGTACGTGCAATTACATTAAAATGTCTATAAATGCAGATGCATGTGTTGCAATTACGTAGACTGCGAAAATAGAAAATCTATTTCAATGTTGCCGCGCATGTGAATAAATATTCATCTTCTATTACACTTATAAGTGGCTGAATTCTAGTTATTAAAAAACTTCGGCCTCAGAAACTACGAAAGCACTCAAAACAGGTTGTCCCGGATAATAGATCAACGTGACAATAAACATTACGTTCGGAATCCAGAACCGTGACGCGACAAAAAGTCGACAAAAATCATAGAATGGTAAAGGATTAGGGTCTCAACGGGAAGCCGTAAGTGGAGGTGGTCCTTATCAAAAGTTTCAACAGCGCCGGAGTGGGGCCGGCGCTCAGTCGCACACTTCGCGCTCGACCGCAGCTAGCTGGCCGCGCCGCGCCCGCGCAACTCTACAAGTTCAAAATATGTTTACTGTTTCAGTGCTGAGGTGAAAACTATTTTGTGACAGTGCGGTTTGTGTGCGTTAAGGATCGAAGGATTTATTTTGTGAAGTGATCGAGACCCATATGTCAAGGTATTTTTTTTTTACATATATTTTTTGTAATGCATTGACCTATTGCGACGTGCAGTTTCGTTTTGCGGGTACATAATTTCAACACGCTCGTACGTCCGGCGTAAGTTTACTTTCACAAAGAATGGCAAACTACGTAATATAATAATTGGTATAGTTTTATTTATAATAAGTTTATAGTAATAAATAAGTTAAATCTTAAATATAGCTGGTAGAAAGTTAATCGTACTCCGGCTTATCTGAGCGCAATTTCTGTAGCTACTTAGAGTCGTAAAAATTCAAACATAAAATGTTCTTTTAATAAATATTTCGTAGAAAATGTATATTTCAAGTTATATTTTATAATAAATCTAAATCATATTTTGTTTTAATGCGAAAGGTAACATTTTTTAAATCAAAATAGAATATTGGCGCGGCATAGAGCATGAAAAATTGTATAATTTTATTGCTTATTTCGTTATTCCTCAATTTTTTTTATTAAATTATGTAAATTATATTTTCATAGTTGTTTCAATACAATTTATTCACTTCGCAATATTTTTTAGCAAACGACCTCTGCCAATCACGATTTTAGACATTTCAAATGACTTTGTTCTTTTTAAAATTAAAAGCCCAAATGTTCACAAAACTTGTCTCTTCTAGTATGGAAAAATAAAAAGCATTGGATACATAGATAAATTTAATTGTAATTACACATACTCGCCCAGCTATAATGATAATATGTTAAATACATTGTATGAAGCCTCGTCATATTTCATTGAGTATTAGTTCCAGAGAAAGTCTGTGACGGTTTCTATGCATAAAATAACTTGACACACAACCTATAAATCTATTAAAACTTTTTGTATAAACACGTGAGTTGATTGAAATTATCAAAATAGTGAAATTAATAACAGAATTGACTTCATAAATAAAATACATCAATACAATAATACAATAGCATCTACTAATTTCTGAGTTATAGAGTCATATTAAATTTTAATGTACAACCATTTAATATATAAATAAAAAATATTTAACGATGTTTACTTCAAACAAAAAAAAAAATACTTATTTCGAAATTATCGTCAAAAATAAATTATGACAAGATCTACTAATACCTAAAATGTATATGTAGATTTTTTCATATATGATATGAAATTATAAATACTTGTTTCATTGATCCAACATCGGATAACTGAGTAATCAGAGTAATTTTGCTTCGAGTCATTAACGTTAATTTCAAACAGCACGCGACTCATTGCTAAACAAAGTTAAGTTTCACCCATAAACATGCTAAAACATAATAATAATTATTTTTATTTAATTATTTTTTATAGAAATTCGCTATGATTATATAATTATTTTTTAAAGTAAACCTTTGTTAGAGTAAATGACGAACGGTAGGACTGTCTGTCCTTTTCATTTTCTACTCATTTCAATCGAATTACATGTATGACTAGCGTCCGCCCGCGGCTCTCGCCCGCATGGTATGGCTATAAGTCGTGTCCTATGAGTTGTTCTGATATACAAGATATACTACTGTAAAGTTTCACCAAAATTTGTTCGGTAGTTTTTGACAAAGAGCAATATATGTATATATATACAAGGATCCACCCTCGCAAAATTTCGCATAGTGCATTGTACATGTGTATAATATTTTTTCCTTGATTTAAACCATGAAAAGTTAGGGCTGTGTTGTCAGTATAGTCGTAAACATGTACATGTCACTTTGCGATATACGATATCCTGACTTTAATAGACGTCAGAAAAAATGTCATGCTGGTCGTAAAATTGTAAACAATAGGAAGACTTGAGGCAGGTAGCGTTGGGATAGTGGGATGGTCCAAACTGGGATGCTATAAATTGATTCTTTGTTATGCACAATAGAAATATAAATTGACGACACTCATTTTGTGTCAGGTGTCGAATTCCATTGCTAACAATAACAAAATCACTCGCAAAATCTTTAACAATGTATGCGCGATACCACGTGTATATTATCTTTCATTCGATAAGGAATCTTATCATGTATATCATTAAGTTTATATTCATCTATTTATATAATATTATTGCTCAAATCAAAGGGCAAGCTTAATGCTACTACACTTCTCGATCAAATGTATGGGATTGAAAGTTAACTAGTAAGTAGAGTTAATTATTAATTAATTACGAAACACTTGAAATAAAGGTAGCAGCTTACCTCCAACTTAAAATTTCTAAGAGACTATTCCCACTGCAACATAACATGTCTAGAAGGTTCTCATTATTTCTAAGCTTCAGTGACTAAATTGAAAATCTACAGACAATAAAATTTCAGTTCAATCTCTTTCTATATACACATATTTTGTACTTACATACTTTAGATATACTTTTTTTGCTGATGTACCAAATTTTAAGAGTTAACTGTTAATTTTAATTATTATTCGTAGATAAGTAATAGCATTTGAAATGGAATATAAAATATATAAGTTTTTTTAAAGATTCTACGCAACATGCATACCATTATTTATTTATTTTGAAGAAGTGTCGGTACATAAGGATGTATTATGAAAAACTGTAATATAATGACACTTTTTCTTCTTCTTCTTGATCTTTTTGATGTGAAATATACAAAGCGACGGGTCAAGTCGACTATTGGCGTGGCGACACGTCGCTATCTATTTTTCTAGGTAATTACTACTACGGTTTCAATTTATTTAACCAACAAGTTACCTTTCTTTTGAAAAAAATCTTAATTTTTTTATTTTTCATTATGCTATATTTATTTCCTGTCGTAAACTATCCTTTATGCATATTACCTCTTCAAAATTGTTGCAATGATTTACATCCACCAGACGGCTTATTTTGTATTTATTTTTAACTTCTGCATACATTATTCAAAATACTCGTACCGATAGAATTATATGACTTATAAATATATCGAAAGTAATTGCAACTTTGTAGCGTTTAATACTGTTGTTGTTTTAATGGTATTTTTAAATCAAGATTTATTTAAGACACATACAAACACAATTTTTATAGTTGTCAGCTTCAAGATACCATAACTAAAGAATTAATTATCTCATTTACAGCGTGAAAACTCAACTATCTTAAAAATATATATTCGCAGAATCCCTTGCTACCAAAAAATAAACCCTTGTCGTGAAGGTTAAAAAAAATTGAAGAGCGTAAGTCGCCAGGCAATTGGCGATCGGCTAATAATTTTTTAAATAAATATTTTAAAAAATAACATAGCCCGATCTTAGTAAGAAAAGAGTCATTGTGAAATGCACAAGGAAAAACAACTTTTATTTGTAAATTAATTCCTCGTAACAGTTTTGAAAGTGTTCATGATTGTCATTTATATTATGTACCACGGCATAACCAACTGGGTATAAGCCGCTGATTTCCTGTAAGAGAAAAATTTACCAACAATTAAATACCAAATATAAAGAAAACTATTGAAAGTTTTTATAACTTAAACATGGAATTTCATATATATTTTTATAACTAAAATGTTTTTTATTAATAAAAATAACATTATCAAAGTACATTTCTGTACATAAACAGAATTTATCCAAAGCAATAATATTATATAACAATAGGTGTGTTATAATCACATGGATGATGACATCTACAACGCCAACCACTTTGGACGACGTTACCTAGCAACCACCTAGCGACTCAATATAACAGAGTATTTCTAGGCCAACAAGTCAATTGGCGAGTATATAAAAGTGTGAAATGGATACAGATTTTTATTTTCAAATCGCAACGAACGAATAAAATATTATTTATCCAACATTGTTACTATCGATTATGCCAAGTAAGTGTCTCGCAGTACATATTAATTATTCTATTTCTTCTACAGTTTTACAGCATAGTATCTCTCCCAAATTTGGACGTGAAACAATATCTACAATATATCTACACGCGTGTCACGTATCGTATACTTTATAGGCGTTACATAGTTTAGAATTAAAACACACCGACGTGTCAATCTGACGAATTTATTTCGAAAATCAATGACTTAATCAAGGTTAAAATTCGAGAGCGATCGCTGCCGTTAACACGATTTATTACAAGTTAGGGTTTACATCAAGGTTGGAATAATTTTATGATTAATTATTTGAATGGTTGAGAGCTTGAGCTAATTATTTGGTGAAACCCAAGCAAAAAATATTCCCTAGAATTCCTAAAATGTTACACACAATTCCCTACAATATAATACCACCCTATGGGAAAAGAGCATTTATAAATCAGCGAACGCACCAAAGTTAAACGCACGTGAAGCCACAAGACACGGCTAGTTAAAATATGTATAAGACAATTAACTATTATGTTTTAGCCTTATAAATATTTCACAACAGAGTTACGAATTATGGAACTTACTCGTAATTAGGTTTAGTGACGTATTTATTCCGTTATAAAAACAATTTGAAATGTCTAATTCGTCAATTGTGGTAATAATAAATACCATGATCATGAACTAAAAAAACAATAACAACTAATTGTAACAGTATTCTTAATACAATTTAAATTTGGTATGAATTGAAATCATTCTTGACACCATATTTACGCGGGCACTTATTACCTACTCGTAAACTCTTGTAAATGATAAAATTTAGTTTAGTTTTTCTTATATAAATAATTATAATAAAATACATGTTTGATAAACACGTCCTAGACTTTACATATATGAATAAATTACGAGGATGTCTCTTCGATTAACTTGCCTTGATGATAAGTCGCCCTTTTGCCCTCACATATTTACCATAGTTTGCGCATTTAAACCAAAATATGAAGGAGATAAATAAATAAACAATACATTCAACGTCGCATTTTGACGGAAGCCTGTACGAGGAAGTTGTTAACACGCAGATATTGGGTTCATGCTATATTATACAAACCATCGGAGGTATACGAACTTGTGAAGGTTAACGCCTTTCAGTATTTGTGTAACGATGAAAAATTATTAAAGTGAAAAAAAAGAACAAACTTAGTAGAACGGGCTAGTGCGTTTTAATAATATTTGACGCTTTATTAACGAACTAAATAATTAGAATTAGAAACTTAGTCAAAAACTTTTTCGTTAAGAAATCATATATATTTTTTCTCTTGATTGATTAATGAACCTAAATCATTAGATCTGTATTATATTAAAAACAAGAGATAGTTTCTCGTTTATTAAAGTGGTAATTAATATATGATTAAAATGGTAACTTGTTCAAACTGCATATTAAAAAAAAACAAAAAACAATAATATAAATATGCATTTGTAAATATCTGTACGTATATTTGCAGAAAGCGAAACCTTTTACCCAACGAAATTACAAATTCAATTTATGACCTTAATTACTTTCTTTCTATTTCTATATAAATGCTGATATATAACTGAAATTTCTGTTATTTAAATATACACAAAACAGTGATAGTTGCCAATAAATGCCTTAATTACACGGTCGCCTGCGCTGACAGAACCATCATACAAATCGTACAGTGAACTACAACTTAGAAAAATATTTATAGTTAAATAATTTACGCTCTATATATTTAAATGCAAAACATTTAATTAATTAAGTATTTACTATAATATTCATTGTATTTAAATAATTGTTATTACATTTCTATTTACAAATTGATGTGGATCATTTTCTTTGTTTCACAGTAATGGCTACTTAGTTTCATAATTTGGCAGCGACGATCAATTTCTGAACGCATCCATTTTGTCAGTCAGTTGATATTTAGCTATTGGCGCCAAAACTATTTTGTTTTTGTGTCATTCATCGAAAAGTGTCTTAACTAAAACTTAGTAATTTTATTTTCAATATTAAAATGATTGAAATTAAAATTCAAAATATACTTTATTCTAATAGGTTGTTTCAGTCACTTTCGATTTTCAAATGGTCAAGTTACAAATGAATGTTTTAGATTTATCTAAAGCTACCACCGTACTGAATCGACAAGAAACTTGATAGTTAATTATATTAATATTAATTACTCGTAACTCGTAAAAGTATTGAAACTTTATTAAATTTCAAAGTAAAGTTCGTTTATAAATATGAAACTTTGAAATTAATAGTGACTAAAACCTAAAAAAGTCAAGATGGTTAGTAATGAACATATCGATCTCTAAAAAAGTTAGAAACGTCGTCGACAAGAAAAGTCCAGCTGTGTGGCATTTACTATACTGTACTGTGTGTAAAATTTATTTTAGGCTTGTTGCCTTTCGTGGATCCAATCGCGTTTATGGTTACTGCTTAGCTCCTATGAATCGTAGCGTGATGAAATATAGCCTATAACCTCCCTCAATATAAGGTCTACCAACACAAAAAGAATTTTAAGAACAAAATCGGATCAGTAGTTTCAAAGATTACCTCATACATACAAACTAATAAACTTGCGAACTTAAAAATAAATATTACCTCCTCATAATATGTTGCTATACAAAAAAGTAAAATTTTATAATATCCGTGCTCAATGAATGGACAAATATGATATTATTATTTTTATATTAAAACAAACTACATTGTTTTTTAGGTAAATAATATCAAAACTAAAACTTTATAAACAAGATTTATGCGCTGTTATACACTATTCAAAACAAAGAAAATTAGAATAATAACAGTAATATTCAATAGGCATTTAATTATTAAAGTTAACAGAGCGTGAGGGAACGAAGCAAGTACGACATTGGGTTGAAAGAAAACCAATAATTCTAAGGACGCTACGCTAAATGAAATACATAGTCGTTGGGAACATGATTGGTTGGTTAAAGTGACTACGAATATCGAAAAATAAATGTTAAATTGATTTTTATCAAGATAACTAGACTTTTTAACAAAAAAATCAACCCCTAAAGCAAAAAATTCAGTTTCTTTTACTTGAATGTCATACTTATTTCGTTTATTTTGTTATGTAACTGATTTATTGATTTTGTTAAATACATACAGGATCAATCCGATAGTAGGTATATCCTTAAAAATATATTAAAATCATTTTAATGAATTAAGGAGTTCTGAAGTAACAAATGTTAAAAAAAAAACAATATGATAATATTACGAACTAATTACTTTTTTCCTTTTTGAAGTAGACGTTTAAAATGTTTGATTATGATATTTATTTCCTATAACATATATTTAACAAATAGTGTTGATTTTTTCCAAGTCCATGATTTTGTTGTTGTAATATACATACAAAGATTAGTTTATAATCTTTGCCAAGTAGGCGATACTAATTAACACAATTTCATAAGAATAACAGCGGTGAATACAAATTTCCAACATTCCATATATGGACCATTCCATATATATACAGTCTAAACGGATATTTTTGTTGAAATGTGAATAAACGTTTTATCGTGTTTATACTGCACTTCCTTTACCTCCAACTAAAAAAATAAGCTAATTACTTAAAAAAAACACTGATATTCGATCAAATTTATCATAGACTAGCTGCGCCTCGCGGTTTCAGTCACGTTTATGGTTGCTGCTTTACTACTGTGAATCGTAGCGTGATGTAATATAGCCTATTACCTTCCTCAAAAAATAAGCTATCCAAAACAAAGTAATTTTTTGAAATCAGTTCAGTAGTTTCAGAGTAAAAACACAATCATACAAACATACAAATAAATTTTACCTCATTTTAATATTAGTGTAGATTGAGAGAAATTTAAACAGCATTAATCATATTAGTCGATATTATAATCGATATTTGATTAAAGCCTTATTTCATATCACAAAGGCCAAGTAAGGTAAATGGCGTAATACGTTACACTTCCGCTACTATTATATGAATTAATTTACCATACTAAATATCGTTTGTATCAAAATCTCCTGAAATAATAATATTATCAAAGTGCAAAAGCATAAACCCGAGCGCCGATAGGTTCGGGTTTAATTTTTATTATAATACCTAAGCCGTTTAAAAATTATGGACATTTTTCTCTACGCATGTATCTGTTTATTTGCTAACTCCTAAGCCTCACAACGGATTTTGATCCGGTTTTCAACATCATTTAGATAATTATTCACAGAAGAGTTTTTTATATAAAATAATATTCGATAAAAAAAATTATTAATCAAGTCTCTCTAAATTACACCCGTGCGAAACCGGGGCAAGTTGCTAGTGTCAAATAATACTTACATGGCTATGGGAAACTAAGATCACTAGTACCTATAAAAATTTTAATTATCGCACAAATTAAAAGGATATTTTTTTTAACAAATTTTATTCGTAATATTAATTTTTATTTAATATAAAAATAATTAAGGGCACTTAAATGACTTCGTTTTATCGGATGTGATAAATCAACATAAATCGCTCATCAAAATTTAATTAAACGATATATGATACTCGAAATAATTATGCCAATAAGAATAAATATCAATGTTAATTCGAGTGACGCAATAATAGTTTCACCGCGATTAATAACAAGTAAAGTTACCTGAATTAAGAACCTTGACAGAATAGCCGTGAAACCACTCTGCAGGCAAGATTGAGCTGCTTGTAACATATTAACGTTTTTTTTTAAATATTTTAAACTAGCTTTGCGTACGTGGTATTTGCTTTAGAGGATATTATTCTTTGATAGATTCAAAGTTACTATTCAGTTCTTAATTTGAGTTTTTGCTTTGTTGTTACTATCTTAGTATTTAAATTAATTATGTATTACCAGGAAAATATAATGTACTCATTTTTTAATTACAAGAAATTAAAAGCTATGCAGTGTCTATTAGCCCATTTTAATGTTGTGCTGAATAGGGAGATCAAAACAGTAACGCTATTTTATAACCAACGTAATTTATAAAGTAACCTACAATTTACAATTTAAGACTATTAAAAATATACACTGCGTATATAAACTGCGTATCTGCAATTGACAAATTAAAATACATGTTTTTTTTTTTTGTTTTGTTCAGATGGTTTAAGGAAAAAAATAGGAAAAACCCGAAGGAAAAGCCGAAAAACGAAAAATCGAAATTGGTAGTTTTATATGACACAACATTCACGAGGTCGTCTAGCACATTTTGTTACATATTATATTATGACTACTTAAAGCTTTTATAATATAGCAGTATATAACGGGGATACTATTTTATATCACTAAAAGATATTAAAAAGGTATATTCTTTAACTTTTTAATATTTTGTATTTATTGGAACTTGAGGAAAACATTAATAAAATTTAAAAATGTTCTTCGATCTGTTTAATCTAAAGCGTCAAAATGTATTATAATATTTATAGAAAATTTATTATATATTTTTTTATCTAATTAAAAGGCGTATTGTTTTCACCTCAACTACAACTAACTACTACTACTAAGGATGAACTTATAAAATGTAACATAACATAGCAAAGAACGCATGACAGCCGTCGTATACGATTACAAAGCCTACGAGCGTATCGTCATCGCAGGTGCTTGCGTCGTCGCAGCATACGCGTCTGCCTACTTATTAAAACTTGACATTTCTTCTGCACTGCGCTGCGCTGCGATCAACTATGTTCTTGCGTCACAGCATACGCTTGAGTTTACTGTCGTATCCGTATTGTTCACGCATTAACATACTGCGAGTTATAGTATAATCGTTTTTTGTTTCTTTAATTGTAAAAAGTAACAATTGTCCGTTTTGTATTAATATAAAATCTAGTTAAGCGGTTCTTAACATATATTTTCCTCTAATTAATGTCAATTTAACACAAAAATTAAGCCTTCAACACACTTTCCCGAGCAAGAAACGATTAGCGATCAAGTAGTTACATCACAGAGTTGCAGAATCGGCCGCCTTGCGACACTGGTCGTTACCCCTTCATAAGCGTTGACGGAAAAGAGATGTTATATGAGGTAAAACTTCTAGAATCTATTATATATTAAATAACAGACATATCAACCTCTAATATTTTGCTCTAGAAACTAATGAAAATGCACCTATTTACTAAGATATTTCTTATACTCAGAAGTTTTTATCATCTTCCATTATGTAGGACCTGTCTCGTGTGGAAACGTCGTGTGGGTATACGTCTATAATCTGCACTGTATTGGTAATTCTGACCTGTATAATGTACCACTAAATTGCTGCAGAACACTGTGGTTTAACTGTATAGTCAATTATCCTATATCCTTAATCTTAAGAGAAGAAGCCGCATACCTCTCATATGCCTTTTCATCAATATTTTGTGGTATACGAACACACTAGCAATGTTAATAGGGCCTACGTTTAAGTTATTAACTCGTTACCAAAAAGGAGAAAGACTCGATTAGACCAGTAAAACGTTCCATATTCTTCATTCTTCTGCGTCATTTCAATTATTTCTAATATGTTTACAAAAATTATATCCTAGGCTGTAAATGTTTCTTCGAAATCATCCTACGATATAATATTTTTTAAAATTTAATCACGAATCTGGAGTAAAAATATTTTTTCGATCTTTAAACTTACTCAAATTTAAATAAAAAAATATTTGGAGATTTAAATAAAAAATAAACAAGACAGCGATTGAAAGAAAAAAATATTAAAACAAGCAACACAGGAATGTTACTTTCGTTAATTTAAAACTTCAACAAGTTTATTATATACATATACCCGTGACAGCTCTGATAATGTTTAGAAGGTCATCACCCTGTTTAGTAGCGACATTTTTTTCTTGAAGAGACATTGGGCCCCGTGATCTATTAATTATAATTAAATTATAATAAAACGATTTTATTACGCTTTTTATAAGAGAAATAAAATTTTAACGAACGAAACGAAAAAGTTTGCACAAAATAGAATGTAATCGATCGAACTTGTAAGAAATATAACCAGCTAGTCGACAATTACGTCTTTAAGAAATTGATTTAATCGCGTCCAAGTGATTGTATTCTATTTTATGTGAGACTTTAGCAATCAAATATATATTAAAGAGTTTCATTTGGAAGCATTGTTCATTATTCGATTTACACACACGTGTGTCGACAGGTTAGTTATATAAAATTATGATTTATACAAACAGTAATTTTTATTTAAAATGCTTCCTCCTCGAGTTGTCGCATTGCGTAGTAATTGTGTGATTTGTATGTAACACTAAATTAGATGTTTGCAAAGGAGCGGACGCGACTGTAGGAATCGTCATAACAAACGGAAACACGATTGTGTTGTAATCTTAACGCCACATGACACTCAGACGCTAAGCCAAGTGTAAACCTGTATTTCGAATTCTTGAGAAACATCCATAAAATACAGAAGTACTTTATATAAATAATACATAACTAAAACTAAACTTACGTCAAACGTGTAACGGTTACATTAATGATGACCGATATTGAATAGATTAGCTCAGACGGGTGGTTGTACTCGTACTTATATGGACGCTGATAAGCAATAATGTGTCAAGCCACACGGACTTAATTTTGAGAAAATGGCGTCTAAAGATGTCAAACCTATTCTTAACAAATATGTTTGAAGAAGTATAAATCCATCTTTTTTCTTTTTTGATATTGGTATAATTAATTAAAAGCAGATTGATCTATTTAATATATTATCTACTAAAAAGTTACTCAAATATTTGAGATTATTGTATAAATTACAAAATATGGAACATACTTGGAAACCGAAACAATTAATTAAAAAACTTTTTTTCGTACGTTCGTTATTTAGTTTATATGACTTGAATTCTTTTAATAATGTTAAATAGGTGATGTAGTATCTAAATTCATCAATATCTCCTAATTTGACTTTTTGTGGGTTAACACATTATTGCTTATCAGCATGCATATAATAAATATTGAGTTGTTATTATTAAGATAAAAGAATAAAAATATGATATTTTTCTACCTTTACTTCTGACGTTTATTACGCATTATGAAAATCAACGATTAAAGCAACTAAACTTATAAATCGACTATACGAGACATACGAGATTTCACATTCAAATTTCGATACTTACCAGATTGGTTGACAGTTACGGTAACAGCTTAGCTCCTTTAAGTTATACACATAGAAAATTTCCATATTGAGTTGTCAAAAATGATTAGTCGAGATTTTACGAGAAAGATCAAGAAGGCGATCTTGAAGCGCAGCGTCCTTGCAGAAAAAAGACTGGCATTATCGTAAGTTTTGCTTCATCTCTTTCTACAGGTCATCAATTTTCGGAGGCTTACGTCTGGACCATCTACGTTTAGTCGTTGTTATGTATCAACAATTTTTTGAATAGCAAATAAATTCTTATGACTAGCGCGCTTAAACACCAAAATATCATCAAATAAATATCAGCAAATATCTATATATATTAGTATATATAAGTACTGAAATCTATATGGTACGTAAATAAAGAAAAATATACGTTTTAATGTTATGTAGAACTAGCTTCCGCCCGCGACTTCGTCCGCGTGGAATAGTTACTTTTCAATAATTATTTTAGAACAAATTTGGTTAGCATAAAGTAGGTTATAGTGAGCTAACCTTAAAAGTTAGACATATGCTGTCGGGGACTTTTTTTAGAAGTTTTCTAAATTCTGTCATACATGATTTTTGCGAAACTTTACGCAGAGCACACAGCGTAAACTTTCTCAATAGGAAAATATCCCCCGATTTTGAAACAGTCTTCATTGGTACTCCGCTCCATTTGGCCTTAGCGTGATAATATATAGCCTATAGCCCTCTTCGATAAATGGGCTATCTAACACTGAAAGAATTTTTCAAATCAGACCAGTAGTTCCTGAGAATAGCGCGTTCAAGCAAACAACCAAACAAACAAACAAACAAACAAACAAACTCTTCAGCTTTATCTTATATTAAATTAATATAGATATGAAAAAGAACGATATATTATGGACCACCTGATCTGACAGTAAAGATCGCCTATGTAGATTTAAGTAATATTGAAAATACACTCATGTCCTAAGCTGTCATATTTGGTACTAAATTGTTATACTTAACCTTAGTAACTGTGCGACAAATAATTGAAAGCAGTAGGTAAGTAACATAAAATTATTGATTTAAAGTTGTGTTTTATGTATTCTAAAAATAAGGTTTAATTGTATTCACAATGTATTGAAGTTGTGAACAAGTTTTAAAAACTATGTATATACTACAATACAAAAAACTACTCGTACGCGTGAAAAAGGAAGCAGACTAATTGCTTATTTAAAAGTACTTATGACCTTTAAGACAATTTTAAAAACTAATATCATATCCGCAATGATACATCCATTTCCAGCTAAAAACGTTTAAGGCTTAACTAAAGCTAACATAAAAATAACCTAACAGTATTATCCTGCAATCTTTTATCACTTTTATTTCGTTTAAACAAGACGCAGGAAATTGTTAAATAACATTAAATATCCGAGTTCTTTCGTGTAATCGTTGATGAGCGTAGGCGTGTATTAAGTAATTTAAAAAATCCATGAGTACTTGAAGGCGATTACATCTCTTTAATAGAATGTCACAATTGAATAATGCGACCATAATGACGAATGATTGACGAAAGTAGGCCGAGAAATACTCGTTCCTTTTGAATCAGCTTGAAATTTAATTTGATTTAGGACATAGGATCAATTTCGCCACGTATTAGTATTGAACAACAATTCCAAACTTCTTTTAATTAATAACTTTCTAAATATCCATAAGAAAGATTGTGAGATGATCCACCCATCGGAAAAATATGTTACCATCTCAAATTATTTACTATTGCTAATTCGCTCATAATCGAATACTTTGTATCTACCATATTTAGAATAAAGAAAAACTATTCGAAAAACGGTATTCACTTTAAAGTTACTTGGTATTATTATACGTTAACGTCTGATCACAATTGACAATACGTCTGATTGTGGCGACTCAGCAAATAAAACAATGCTGCAGTAACGAGAATCACGGTTGGTCGTAGGTCAAGAACGACTTTCACTCTTACACGCAATGAGGCATGCACCTGTTGATTGCACGCTGCTCACTTTATGTGTCATGCTCTCATTGTTTGATTCTCAAAGAAATTTTAGGTATTAAGGAATTGTTTTAGACAAAAAATATTTTTACGTATTTCCTGTATATACCTGTACAAAAGTACAAGGATATAATTCTGTTATATGTGAAATTAAGTTAAATAAAATCTCCTAAAACTGAATAATTGAAGAAATTTAATGAATCAATAGTAATATTTCATTGTACGTAAATATGAAGTTTAATTGCAATGATTATTACTTATTTTACACAATACTACTCCCAATCGGATCACGTCCGAAGTTAGACTGGAATGGTCTTGTGATACCATTTCTGGAAACCATAGTTCTTAAATTCGGTCAACCACTTAATTTATTTTCCTGGCACCTGATAATTATTTCACGATTCAATCATAAATTCTACACACGATCTCTATTGAAATCTTGGGAAACTCAGGCATACTCATTCATCCTTCCTTATTCGACGGGTCCCAAATGAATAGGAATGGAATCTTCTAGTTTGTAAGCATATGAACCACATGTATTAGAGTTCAGGAAGTGTTATCACAAGGAAAGTCCTGCAACCTCGGTGTAACCTCCCACGTTTGCCTTAACCCGACCACGATGATGCCTTGATGTGACCTCGTCACATCTCGTACGAGTAATGGGAGTTTCAACCGTTAGATTTACGTATTTGTATTTCAATTTGGGAAAAAGTGTTATTGCAAATCGAGAGTAAAAATCGATAGCTTAAGAAGTCAAAGATTGAAAAACTTGTATCTTTAATCTTAATTTAGATATACATTATATAATTTGGTGTAAATATCTATACTTAAAGATTATTTTTATATAAAAATGGTTAAATATCTTTTTCGAGTAGAGCTCATGAAATACTTTATATTTTTTGTGATTATTTATTTGATAATAATAATAATTATGTGATATTTCGTTATGTTACTATGATAATATGTAGTCGTTAAATTATGGATCATAATTCATACATTTACAAATTGAATCTTTGAATAATAAACACTATTCAATCGTGTAAATTTATGATCGTAGTAAAAGATTTGTATAGTAAAATAATCGTGGTCATGGTGGAATATTGATTATAGGTATATTGATGAGAAAACATAGAATCTTAAACAACATTTAAAATTAATATTAGATACTAAAATTATGCTATAATAAATAAATTATATAACTATATTAATTTATATAGATTGTATGCTGCAAATAAAGGATGGCCAAAGGCTTAATGTCAACCAATTGTGAAATATGACGTGTTTTAAAATTGGGAGTGTCTCGGTGTCATAAAAATTTTTATATGGCGAACTATGATTGTGATCGCCATATTGATTCATCAAACTTCAAAAAAGCGCTTCAGCTAATTAGGCACATAGTAAATAGTCAGAGAGACAGACTGAGTTAATTTCACGTTTATAATATTACTATGGATATGTACGAACAAATGTAAACGCAGTAAGCTGTTAAATGAGTATGGGAGTACCTACTCGTTGTCGTATTCACTTTTTATTGTTATAAATATCAAGGTAATAACTTAATAAGTGTAAAACGTTCAACCCATTTTCACATACACGTGCAAGTTCGACATAAACCTTGATACACTAAATATTCTGATATTTTCACGAGAACTTCGTTGAGGATGAAGAATTTTGATGCAGGTCAGGTACGACCTTAACTTATGACTCGGTAAATCTTTACGGTCTTCGGTCCCAGTGACTTATAGAGGTTGTGTATTTCATTTGAATTGAATTAATAAATAGTATTTAATTAGAAATTTAGATTCATTCATTCTAGACACATTTAATTAAATATTTAGTAAATTAGCTTTATTTCTTTAATGTTAAGTAAATTTATTTATTTATCTTTAATTATGTTAGTATGACGCAATGTTTGTTTCAATAATAGGCGCCGTTAATTAATTTAAAGTAACTCTTCTAATTTTACCGGCCACAGATAATATGCTAGTTAGGCCAGCACTAAATTTCGTTGCTATTCATAGGTGAATAATTAGTCACGGGACGAGTTACAACATAAAAATTGTGAAGATCTTACTAATATTATTTTTTATTGACCAACAACTAATCTAATGGAGTAAATTAAATATCGTATCATTATTAGTTTTAATCGTAAACTATTATCATTAAGGTTAACACCGAACAAATTTTCAATCAGATACATTCAAACGATGGCTACATGACATGCAAATAAATTAGTAACGATTAGGACATGGTGTGACTCGACTTACTATTACGTGGACACGAATGTTTCTTAATATTGCGTGGCAGCAATTAAAGTATATAACTATATAGGAATGTAATTTTGGCCTTGTTTATTACTTGTGAGGTAATGAATACGTAATATAAGAAATTTTGATAATAATTTCGCTGTTGTACATTTTTGAGACAAAGTTACTTGCTTTAGATATAGGAAGGAACTTTGAATAATTGTGTATCTTACTCACTCAATATTAAGTAAATCTCTTAACCGGACAAAACACTTTTAACTGACAATTCAATTAAATTCTTAGGTTTAATGGCTTTTAGTTATGCCATATGAGCACGGATTATTTCGCCAATGTCACGTAGGATGGAGAAGACTTTAACTTACAAAATCAGTCAAAGCTACTTTTGATGATAGACTTTGAACAAAGTACTTACTAATCTAAATAACGAATATCAATGGCAGTGCAAAATATCACATAAGAAATATAGTTAGGTTAATATTTTTGAAATAATACTTTTGACTGATTTAGCCAGTTAAAAAATACTTTTGACCTGTTACAAGTTTTAATTGTAACACATATAAATAGATTTGTTGGTAATATGAAGGAAACATATTTAAGCTATATTTTTATAGTACTGCAACGGAATTAGAATTTTTGTTGTACTGTTTTTAAATCAAGACATAGTAGAAGAATTAAAATCTTTTTGCTCGTAATAAGGTAACGAATGATGGGAATAAGGATGGCCTGCAAGGCGACAGAATATTGGAAACATCCTCCGAACTAGGGCGTTTAATTAATTATCCGTGAGCTATTACGCTGGCCTCATAGTTTCCTGTTTAGGAAACTTTGATGTTAAGGTTATTTGCATACTTACTCAATACAAGTATGTTGCATTATCTATTTCGTACTTATATACATATTGAATTTGTTACAATGTTAACTGTGAATGATGTAATGTGAATAAAATTGCTTTATTAAAACGAATACAGAAAAATTATCGAAGTTTTAGGTATTCTTAAAAAAAATATTCTAAATTACATAAACGTTCCTTAGTAAAGGCAGGTGTTTGATAAAGTAATTGAGATTTATAGTCATCGCTCACATGAGTCGTAGCGTTCGTATGTTTTATTACCTATGACCCTCTTCAGTAAACGGGCTATCTAATACAATAAAATAAGATTTATAAATAATACAGGTTTAACTTTAAATTTAAAAATGCTTTGAATGTGATAAAGAGATTACAAGGTTGACGTAACATTGAATTCTTAATCGATAAGAAACGTACTTTATATTAGAACTTGTATCAAGGTCCTTTAAAAACGACACCCTGATTTTGTAGATTTCTATTTTTTATGTCTCGGAAATGTTTATAGCCTTCATAATCTATTAATGTCATTTTAAATTGCGTGTAAGGTCAAACATACACTTTTGACGAGGTATAATTAGAGGGTTGCCATGCGTGAATTTTTTTCTTGTTTTTCTTGGATCTTTTAGATCTTTTCTTCCGTCAAAAGTTATTTGACAATGGAAGAAATATTTTGTAAATAAATAAAAAGAAATTAGAATTATGACAATCACTAAAAATGAGCACGATTAATTACGTATTTTTAGTTACGATTTACTTCACAAGTTTTTCTAGCCTCGCCAATTTGGTAAAAATGAAATAATTTGGTTAAGAGAAACTTAAAGACAGATATTAATTATTTATATATATTTTCAGAGATTTGTGATTGATATGGAGATGTAAATTGATCTATTTTTAGGCTGCTCACCGCCTCTTTGATCTATTTTTCGAGTGTTCAAAAGAATTAAATACATGCTATATCTTAGAATCAATTAAGATTCCTCAAAATTAAACCTAAAAATTCAATGAAATTCCTAAATAAAAAAAAATTATTTAATCAAAAACAAGTTTAATATTATTACCAGGAATCGCCGCGGGCGAAGCTGCAAGCGTAGGCTAGTCAATAGACAATTATGAATCTTTACTAAGATAAGATAAAATACCATGATTTCCGTATACAAATATGAATAAACATTATCACCTTGGTAAATGTCATTAATTTTATTTGGCGACTTATTTTAGGTACTAGTTACAAAATCGTAACAGAAAACTTTTTATCAACTATCAGGAAGCAATTAATATCCGTAACATGTTTAATATAAAATCATTTAAAGCGAATTAATTACACATAATTGTAGATAACTATTTTGAAAAGACTTAGAAATTATTATTACTTTGATATTTCAGATAATAAAATATGAAAAATCAATAAAAATGTTTGACTTGGTTATTTTGTACCTAATGTCAACCATAACTGTAGATAATAGCAGTACCTATTAATATAAAAAAGTATTATTAAAAACAAGATTGACTAGATTTCACACAGGCTGTAACATCGGGGATTTATTTATTTATTTATTTGGGGGAAACAGCAGTATAAAAACTAATTAAAAAAAATCATATTACAATCTTAATCTATTAGGGGATGTAAAACTTATAATGAAATAAAGAAAATTGATTACCAGAATTCCCAAAACGTAGGCACGTTTTTTGGATGTCTGAAGTTGTAAACAACAGAATATGTAAAAACGAATTAGATCAAAAACAAATTGCTTTATAAATACAAATTTAACCCTCAAACGTTCAAACAGCGAATTGGGTAATATCTTAACCACACATTAATTTCTGTGGCAACAAATTAGCTCGGATTATATCATGTTTGCATGTACCGTCAAACAATTCGTGTGCCTTCGAAACGAGCTTTATCTCAGTACAAACCAAGTTATCCTTTGTACTTAGAACGGACTTAGTAATTTACTCAACCTAAACATTTCTTATCGTTAAGATAAATAAAGGGAACAATGTATTTTTAATTACAATGCATTCGTAGACTTTAGACTGTTGTAGCACTTTTATCAATTAGACTAGCTTCTGCTTGCGGCTTCGTTTTAATTAATATCGTTGAGTGTGATGCGTTTATTATTAAAAAAAATATTTTTTTAATACATACATATACGCATAAAATTTAGTTTATGACCATCTTACCATAGTTTAAAAAAAATTGAAAGAAAAAAGAATTTTAAAAACAAGATTTTATATGTAAACGCACTAAAATTAATAAAATAAACTTTTCCTATACCTAAGCTTGACGCGAGATTTAAGTACTCACATTTACTTCGTTTAAAAATTTTAAAAATGAAAAATTATATAATTTTACTAAATATTTTATATTGTATCAAAAATAAATAGCTTAATTTAGGTCTTCAAAATGAACACATATACTTGAGAGTTAACATGTCTTTTGTGTTAATAACCATGAACATATAAGACCTGTTACCTCGCAAGTTTTATACAAGTTTCTACCAATTTTTGTTGTTTTTTTTTTCTTAAAGTGTTAATTAACACTAACTGTTAACGAAAGAATAAAACGGATAGCTATATAACTATTCACACATAATTGTTTAATTTCCTTAAATATTTCGAAAATTATTGTTATTAACATTTAGCAAAATATGAGTAAAACATTAAATTACTTCTGAGATTCGATGGTTAATTAACATGATGTTGACAAGTATCAATTTTAATGATTATTAATATATTATTAAAGTATATAATTAATCTTTAAAATATCAAATATTTTTGCGTAATATTCATACAAGTTAGATAGGTAATCTTATTTTATTTCAAATATAAAAAAAAAAAAAACATTTTGTTACAAGAAGTTTGACTGAAGTGAATATATATTTTTTTGTTATCACCCTTAAGTTTTTTTTGTAACTAGCTAATAGTAAAACTATAATTAATTATTGTACTAATACTTCATTTTTGTTTATTTTATTATATCCGTTCAATTGTTAAAATAATTAACAGATCCGTCCTTTAAAATTCCTTTCTAAAAGCAAACACGACCTCGGCAGTGGACTTGATTAATTTTATATTTTTAACTCAATATGTATATGAAATGACCGCCACGATTGTATACATATTTATAGAGCAACAACAATTATCACGAAAATTGAAGATTACAAGATTAGCAATTACATTAAGATATATCAAAAATCCTTATTAAATGAGATACAAATAAATCATAATTAATGCAAATTAATCATTTTAGGCACCATGCCTCAAGGATATGCTTTAGAAGATTTTTTTTTTCTTTAATCGTTTTTTCGTTTATTATTTAATTAGTAAATGTTTATTATGTTTTTTTATTATTTTATTTTTGTTTTTGATTCGTTTAAATTAGTATGGAATAATAAAATTAATTACAAGAACCGAAACAGTAGTAATAAATAAAAATTGGTCATCTATGCTAATATTATAAAGCTGAAGAGTTTGTTTGTTTGAACGTGCTAATCTCAAGAACAACTGGTTCGAATTTAAAAAATATTTTTGTGTTAGATTGTTTATTTATAGAGGAAGGTTATAGGCTATATTACATCACGCTATGACTCATTGGAGAGAAGCAGTAACCATAAACACGAGTGAAACCGCGAGGGGTAGCTAGTCATTAACATAGTTCGTATCTTATTTATTTTTAAACAAGATAGTATTATCAGGAAAGTACACACTTGGACAGAAAATCGTCGATACCTATCATAAATGTGAAATTTGTTAGGACGGATGGACATTTGTTCTGTTTTCACGCAAAAAGTGGTGAAAATTTTGTTGAAACTTTCCAGTAATCTAATATATACATTAGAATACCACATAGGCTACTTTTTATGAAAAGTTTGTTTTCATGTGATACACAAAATCATTTCTTACGGGGGTGCAATGTGGTTACAACATCTACACGTATTATATTTTCTACGTAATCCGTGCTTAACCATGGAATAAGCATAAAACTTTCTATATACTCATATTAAAACTTTTATTGCTTAGATGATACATGATATGATGTAAAGGAAACTTTTCGTCATATATCATTGAAAGTTGATTCGTGCCTGAAATTAATTAGGTGTAAAATGAATATGCTTCATTTAAAATTTTACATCAGTTCTTAAAAGATGAATGAACAGTTTTCTAAATCGCGTCTAATCGTAATAAATCGTATAAAATCGTAAACTATACGCGTGCGAAGTCCCAAGCAATTGCTAGTAATGCATAAAAATAAGAAAATTAAAAATTGCATTACATAAACCCTTTATATGAAAGAAAATGATAAAGATGATAATTTTTCCGAATCCGGATGTAGCCCTTATTGACTAAATACCGGATAGCAGTAATATTTCTTATTAAATTTACGTCAACAATAAAACATACGATCTATAGAATACGAGGTAAGTATATTTCAATAAGCCTTGCTCTACACGTGCGCAAAATTACCCTCTATGTGCTATTAAAGAGATATTTACCCAATATTTATGGAGATTCTAATTGCACACAATTATTCTCACGCATTGCGTGCTACCTCCTAGAAACTGTACTGTGTTAGTGTTAGCACCTTGATGATGTTAATAAGACATAAATAAAAATTATATTTTATGGCAACACTTTCATATAACTTTCATATAAATATCATTTCTGTTAACGATAGTCAAATATCCAACACATGCCCATTTGACACCTCGTATAAAAACATTAAGGATATTGGCATTTGTAAATAGTATTATGTAACTAAAAATATGTTATATGCTCAGGGACTTAGCACCCAGAACGCCGACCTCTTAGGACGATGCTACCTGGCAACCAGTTCACGTCTGACTACGACAGTATCTTTGAGCCAAAAGTCAATTGTTGTAGTTGGGTGCAGATTTTTAACGTCAAATAGTATTCACGTAATTTTTTTTATTGGGTCAAGAAGAGTCAGTGTATACAAAGACTCAAACAAAAATTCGAGTTAATTTATTTTTCCATAATATAACCATGATGGATCAGTGTGCACAAGCCCTTATGTGATTAGGCAAGAATCAACCCGATTGCTACATCGTAGTTCAAGTTTACAAGATCTAACGACCCATGTCAAGGTTCCTGGCAACTCGACAATGACACTTGCTCCTAATAGACAATTAATAAGGCATAGACGGCGTAAAATCTTAGCGGTAAAAAATGAATTGCACAGTAATTTGTTTTAAATTGCAACATTTTAGGATACTGACCTTAATGTCTAATTTACATTTAATAAACATCTTTATTTTTTTCCAATTTGTACCTACTAATTTTTAATTATTATCTATTTATTACAATTTTATCAAAATTAAAAATAATTAAAAAACGCCAATTTAATTTATAAAATATAAATCAAAATGTATTAGGAGTAATAATTGTCAAAAAATGCACTTTGAAATAACTTATTTTAATGAAGTGCACATAATTATTTGATATTTAGAAACCGAAACAAATTATATATTTGCAATATTTTAACTATAAATAAAATTATTAATCCAAAGATGATTACAAAGATACTGTATCCTTCTTGAAAACACCAACCAAAAATTAATTACAGGTTATGGTTGCGTAGTTAAAAATAAGTAGCTAAGGTTTAAATAATACATTCGGTGTATGTACATGCATATATTTTTTTGATAAAAATAACAATAGCAATCAGCAGGAAGATCACCAGATTTTGCGTGATCTATCTACATCTATGGACATTCACACTACCAGAGGAGTTACAAATGCGTTGCAAGCTTACAAAGGATTGAAGGTAAAGGAGAAACAAGATGTCAGGAAAACAATGAGGTCAGGCTACCGAAGAAGTTGGGAAAGGAATGGGAGAGTGTGTTAGGCTTCCGACTCTCTCACTCACCGTTTTGAACGCAGCTATATTAGCTACTTAACGCCGATTTTCTGTGAAGATTTATTACTGACCTGGTACAAAACATACCATTTTTGACGCATATTAAAATGAAAGTACGATCGTTCCGCGTTACCTAGATAAATATAGCGGTAGTATTAAATACGAGGCAATTATTGTATATCGATACATCACTTGTCTGGCATGTGTGGTGTCGTTAACCTACTGTTTACTTTCACAGGCGTCGCGTGTCCACGATAGAGTATTCTAGGTGCATCTGTAACCAATTGTTGGCGTTACCTATATAATTACATACTAATATTAAAAGTTGACGAGTTTGTTTAAGCGTGGAAATCTTAAAATATTGTTCCAATTTGAAAATAGCTTTTAGTGTTAAATAACCTGTTTGTGTACGAAAGCTATTTCTTATATAACATCATTTTTTTCACCGAGATATAGAGCCTAGCTGTAGTCCACATATTACAGCTGGTACGTGGGTAGCTCGAACAGGGCAATACCTTACTTCCATAGAAGATCGGCGCTCAGTGAGTGAGAGAGCTGGAAGCCTAACCCAATCCCTTTTCCTATTTCCTGTTGTTTTTCATCCCTTTCCTTTTTTAAGCTGGCAACGCATTTTTAGTATCTTTGATGCTGCAAACACTAACTATTAGTGGTTCCGCCTGCTCGTTTGCTAGCTATTTTTATGTTAAAAAAAACCATGATAGGACTCAGGAGAGCAGAGAAATAACCATAAAACGCCAAATAAAAATGATTGATAATGTCAGAAAGATAAAACTACAAGGCAAGTTTAGTCAAAAAGAACCACTTATACGATTTTCTGTAAATAGGATACTTAAGGTATTACAAGAAGTAATATTTATTAATAAATAGAAAATAAGCTTTAACATGTACCTTATAATTATATAGATAACGTGAAAGCGTATAAACACCCTTTATTCTAATTAATAATATTATTATGTAACTGGCTTGTAATTTATTCGGATCGGCTTTTTTGTTATCTCTTAAAAAAATAATAAACTCGCCAAAGAATATGTCATATATTTACTATAAAAAACGCTGTATTTACATATTTCACTCAACAAATTTCGTACCATCACCTTTGTTTGATGATTTGCTTAAAGTTTACTCTGTAAAAAGTAACGTTTTTATATTCTTAGTCAAACACAAAAATTTAAGAATTTAAATATTGTAATATAACTTGATCTCGTTGAGATGTTTTAGTTAAAGTGTAATTATTAATAGATGTTCTGAAATTGGTTTAGAAGATACCTACTGAATTTCATAGTTTCCACCGACTAGTACAGTTGTACCGGTTGTTCCGGTGGAATCCGCATTCCGAACCGGATTATCTTTATTGTTAATCACTAGATTCAGCAATGAGTGAAGTGCTTGTTAAAATCTATTTGTATTTTTATATCTGGTATTTATTTTAAAACAATGGTGAGATAGGTTACTTTTACGAATTCCTGCAAATTTAGAAAGCATGGGAGACTCAAAATAATAGACGCTTATTAAAAAGTTTTGTTTTCTCATATACCTAGTTGTATGTGGATACAAATAAAGATTTTGAATATAGCGTTATTGTAGATCTTTTAACGGTTACCCATTATGTTATAGCGTTGTCAGTGAGGCTTTAATAGGTTGTAATTTTCTTTCATGCTTGCACTATTTATACTAAGATCTTATAAATAATAGTTAGATTACTAATACTAACTACCCGACTTCGTTAATTTTATTTTGCGGGTTTCCACCCCCTTTCGAAGATTTCTTTTTCTTATAAGTTGACGCTACATATTATGTAGGTGTTTCAGAAATTTCGTGACGGGTATCACTGATTCAAGTAATATAAGATACATTAAATGTTTAACACTTGTCATGTTAATTTGTTTGTTATATTTAATTACGTTTTTATTATTTTAATTACATAATTGGATGCTGATAAGCAATAATGTGTCAACCCACAAATAGTCAAATTTGGAGATATTGATGTATTTTGATACTGCATCACCTATTTAACATTATTGAAAATAATTTGCAGTCATATAAACTAAATAAGTACGGAAAAAAGTCTCTTGATTAATTGTTTCGATTTCCAAGTGCGTTCCATATTTTGCAATTTTTACAATAATCTAAAGTATTTGAAAAACTTTTTATTAGATAATATATTAAATATATCAATCGGCTTTTAATTAATTATACCTTTTATTCAAAAAGCAAAGAAAAGATGGATATATACTTCTTCAAACATATTTGCTAATAATAAGTTTGGTATCTTTAGACGCCATTTTCTCAAAATGAAGTCCGTGTGGGTTGACACAGTATTGCTTATCACCGTCCAATTATGTTAATGTGTTTCAATTTAAAAGACAAATAATTAGTTATACGTGTACCTACTTATTTGTTTATATACGTATTACCGTCTCAGAGTTATTAACATTGCAGTTATTCCATAAAAACTATTACAAAAGTCATAAAAACAGTGAGAGTACTATTTTATGAATAAATTTAGTTAGCTTTAAAGCATAATTGTAAGTAGGTATAGTATTTAAATTAGTAGATACGTACGTTTTGATGTAATTATGTATAATTTTGCCCTAAAAACGAAGTCGTTTTATCAGTAGATTCCAGAAAGTTCGGCCATTTACAGTAGCATTACTTGCGCAGTTGAATCCTACGTTTCCACCTTGACCTGATCTAGAACACGTCAGCTGGGTTATAATAAAACAAGGGTCAGAATATTCATGCTTTTAATCTTTTATTTCCTTTGTTTATTAAACAACTTTACCAACTGTGCTTCATTATTTAATTTTGTATGTACATACATACATTTAAGAGCCGAGATGGCCTAGTGGTTAGAACACGTCGTTCTCAACAGGTGATCACAGGTTCAAACTCCGATAAGTACTGCTGAGTTTTCAAGTTGATAATTAGTGTTTAAATTCATCTCATTCTTGGCGGTCAAGGAAAACATAGTGAAGAAACATGTATGTGCCGGGAGCAATTCTGTCGCATGTACTTCTGCCGACCCGTAATGGAGTGGCGTGTTGGATTAATCTCTAAAGCTCTCCTTAATATTAGGATACATACATTAGTTAAACTGCTAGTACTACACGATTGGTGGACCTCTACATTCATGTGAATCGTAACGTATGTTTCATAGCCTTTAGCGTTCCTTAATAAACTGACTATCTAAGGTAAGATATATGTTTTAATCGGATTGGTAGTTTTTTTAGGACATTTAATTATGTTTTATAGCTACTACTAGCCTTTGCTCGCATTGATGTTGCTTTTGTTATGCTACATGATCGTCATTGATATCGTCTAAGACAGTGCGTATAAAACAAACAATAATTCTTATATACTAAAAAGCAAAAACAACAAAAAAAGACTGGGCAATTACTTTTAACGCGCTCAAACCAACTCTTAGTTATATATTATAATAATGAAATGGATTTCTACAAATCGACTACATATGTTGGTATAAACTTGAAACTTTAACGTTGACATTTCGAATGCTACATTTTCTTAAATCGAACAAAAAATCATCGAAACCTTGTCGCCGATAAATGTTAATGAAAATTTTATTTAAAAATGTTTATTCCGTTAATATTATTCGTTACATATATAAGTGAAAGGTACTGGTCAGCCGTCGGTCAAGGCGTACCGCGCGGGTATTCTACGGTATCATAGAATTACCTCGAAACATCATTACTCAATTAGCCGTTTGTTAATGTACTAATTATATAATTAAAATTTTGATCCACTTCAAGGTTTGGTATCTGCAGGTGTGTTTAATTAGAGGAAACTTATCGCAATGTTTTAATCATTATTAGGTCAGCAGCAAACTGGGATGGAATAAAAAAGTTAGCATTTTGTGTAAAATAAAATTTAAATTATTTTGTATAAGAATTGTGTGAGTTTTAGAATTGGTAACCTACAAATAAATAGAATGCGTTTAGTAAAGACAATTAAAAATAACGTTCAACAGACCATGAGACAATGAAAGCATCAGGTTTGTAATAATTCTGCAGAACACTAATTACTGCATTTTCTGATTCGATTAGGAATGTTTCCGTAAGATTGAGACATTAGGTACAAGGCTTAAATAATAAATAATTTATTATAGATATAAATATAAACGCATAAACGTAAAATTTGTATATATGAAGACAGAATATTCATGTATAGTACTACTTGAGCTGTAACTATAGTATAAAGATACCTTTAATAATTTGTTGGTATTTAAAAGTGTTTCTTATCCCTTACCTCAAACATTTGTTTCCGGGTTTCCTTTTAAATTTTTTTTGCAAAAAATCGTCAACAATAATTTTGATTAGCTTTCCTTATAACCATGTTATGTAGAATACCTAAATGCAAGTTTACTTTATGCGCAAAAATATCTAAAATGTCTACAGAATTACAACTAACTGAGTACCAATATTGTTCAACGTTTTAATGTAATATTATATCTCAAGTATCAAAATTATATGTGGATTGTGATATAGTGTGACTAAATTGTGCAAATATATATCAAGTAACAATTTGGGTACCTACATTCTTTTATTTTTCACATCATATAATACCGATAAATTTTGGCATTGATTTTATTATAAAACTTTTATATAATACTATAAATACCTTTTATAATATGTACGTAAATTATTAAACATGTATCTTATAGATTTTTTTACCTAAGTGATTGATCACATTTAGTTATCGAATTCTGTAATTGGAAGATAATAATTAATTAATTATACGGACCTAAGTACCAGTAAATTAATAAAAAATATTCAAATATTATGCGTAGCATGATCGATTGAAAAATATACCAGTTTTTGTTATGAAACGAGGGCACGCATCCATGTACATTCATGCTATGTGGAATAACATACTTACAAACGAGTACAACTGAACGAATACACTGATTATAAAATTCTTACGAAAAAGGTGACCATTACATACTTGGACGAATAATAAGTAGCCACATGTTTTTTTAAGATTACCCTTTACCTCTAAGTAAGCTATAAGAAGGGCGACGCATGTATTTAACAATAAATTTATTTATTTAAACATATATTACAGTTTTATTTTCTATATAATTAAAATTTAAAATGCACAAAGGACAGGCTGATATATTTTAACGCTTCTGCACTGTTTGCCAGCGAACTTTAAGACGCACCTAGATGAAAGGTTACAAGGTACACAGATACATAATAATAATTATACTGAGAGTTCATATTTAAAGTTTAAACGTTTCAATAGTTTAACAAACAACATACAATGCCGTTTAAGGTTGATTTCCTAAGCGTCAATGCCTTTATGGTGTCAACAGTAATTCAATATAACGGAGAGCAGCCGTATTAGACAATCTGTACAAAATGTACATTCTAAGTTTTTTCGGTTTGATAATTTTATCGTTGTTTCAAACACACATAATTAATCTTTATTACAATTGGTTATATAAAAACAGTCAATAATGCTAATAAAAATAATGTATCTATCACTTATTCTTAAGTATTATAATAATTATATAACACGATAATCTGTACAAAACAATGGTGAGCCACTCACGTTTAACTAAAGTTCAATAAAATAATGCTGCGTGTACAATTAAAACTATTGTTAAGAAAGATGTTTCAATAGTTATAACTAGGATATAAAAAATAGCTTATAAAACATATAATATAATGGATGAAATTGTAAACTTAAGCCGGCACACACGAGTTTTTTCTTATAAATATTTTGATAATGTCATACACGATTAGTTGATTTTATAACATATGACTAAGACTAGGTTTTGGTAGCGGCGCCGCTCTTAAACTATAGCCTATGACCGATTGACCATCTAGAATAATGTACCTTCCAAATGGTGACATCATTTTTAAATAGTTCCACTGGTTCCAGAATTTATTTTGCACATTCAAATTGCATTCTTCCTTTTTATATAAGTACTAGCTGCACCCGACATGCGTTACAAGGCCACCTAAAGTATATTGAGGTTCGTGGACGTCGCCAGAATAACCCTCGAAAGTGTCATCACAATCCGATCATCCAAAGGGAACGTACCTATAGAAGACGTTGATTTTTATTTATATACATAAATACACTAACATATAATAGTATTATAGTATTATACATAATATCAAAAAATTACATATTTCGCTTAATTTAATAACATGTGCACAGCCTTTACGTCGAGTCACTTGTATTCAAATTGCAATACATTCGCGGTGTCCATTATTGTTTATATTTCTTTGTTGTGTAATGGAAGAATTGTGGGCTCGTTGGTTTTCTAACCAATATTCTTATATAGGTTTTAAAAGTGGTTGTAATTTATTACTGATAAAATGTATCCTCTCTACGTAATAGTGTTATTGATTCGCCCTAATAATGGTCAGTATTATTATTATTATTTATTGGAACCATCAGTACGTATATAGTGATAATATAATGTATTCGTGTAGAATTGTTTAATTTAAGATAATTAGGTGTGAACATTTTTAAAACATCCACAATAAACGCATTATAAAAAAACATTGAATAATTAAGAACATTAATGAATATTAAAAACAATTACTTTTGACATTAAGCTACTATTGCTTGTAATTATAACGGTATTATAATATAAATAAAGTAATTTAGAAGATAAATTACCACACTGGTATAGTGGTACTGGATGTAACATTAACGCCGATGATTGTGTATTCGATTCCCACAGAAGCAGATATTTGCATTTGTACAAATATTTAGTCCTAGGTCTACGTATTTGTCCTAGTAGGTCTCTCCACCGCGCTTCGGAGAGCACGTCCTGGTTACTATCAATCACCTATACGGATCGTTACTCTTAGTTGGGAGATTATTCTAGTCTAAATACTTACTGGCTTGTCCTGAGGGGTTGCCGTCGTCAGATGGCAATCAATCTGTGTATAGAATAAATAATCTGTCGATATCTTAATCATATAAGTATAGTATAATTTCTAGATACAAAAAAAATCGGAAGAGATAGTCGTGAATTACTAAAAAAATTCCTATTTCCTTATTTTCAGATGGGTTGCAAGCTGACATTCGTTGACGATATCCTGAACAAATCGTTCTACAAACTTGGGCTAATAGTCGGCAAACAGCCAGGCTACTTCATCATCATACCAGTCCTTCTCACACTGCTTATGATCACCGGTTACCAACGAGTGCACTATGAAATGGACCCCGAATACCTGTTCTCCCCCGTCAGCGGCCAGGGAAAATTGGAGAGGCGGATAGTTGAAGAACACTTCAAAGTCAACTATTCTCACAGGTTCAATGTGGGGAGGATAACGCGGGCAGGTGTGTATATGAGGTTTTATATAGTACCACTCATTTCCTGATTGAAAACCTTAATAATAACTTTAAAGATTTTAAAATTTTACTCATCAATTGAATCTAATTAAAGAATCTACAAAACAATGAAAAACAAACATACCCAGCTTAAAAACTAAATAAGAACACATATGTAGTTAGCATCAGACAAGATACGAATATACTACAAATATTATTAACATAAAGTTTATGAATGTTTTGTTGTTTATACAATACCAATATTAAAATAATAATTCAACAAAAGAAAAATAAAAGAGTCCGGCTGAGTTTCTTTCGCGGTTTCTTCTCAGGTCTGAGGCTTAATCTTTTCCGAAACCGTGGTAGATTCATTTGCTAGACATTCAAAAAGAGAATGTAAATTACTTGCTTTGAATAAAAATTTTTTGATTTTGATTTTTGAAAAGTCGCAAAGGAAAATTTAAATTTAAAAAGTTAAAAATAAATAAAATTGTTATTAATCTTCCAATTGCCTCACTTGCGAGTTATGCTAAGTGTATCGAAGTAATACGGTATGATCTATAAACTTTAAATTCTTAGGTGCATAATAATTATCTATACGGATTTATTAACTTCACGATTAAATAAGACTGTGCGTGTTATTATTGTGTAATTAACAGACCTTCAGCTTAGAATCTGTAATCGTCTATTTTGAGTAGGATATTCGAATAAAATCATCTTTATGACGTATAATATCATGAATGAAAACTATACATCCCTATCCGTATGCCATTTGCACTATACACTTAAAACTATAAATTGGAACTTATGACTTTTCAAAAATGACTTAGGTTATTCTTCTTCTCATAAGGCGAGAATTATATTTGTACTCTCGTAACTGATATATAAAAACTCTGTCACCTAATAACAGATACGTCGTAAGTAGTTACGAAAGCTGTGGTTGTCAAAAATAAGGCACTAACAGTAAATGATTTCAGATGTAAAGCAATGAGAAATATCTTATGTAAATCTTAATGAAAGTCTTAAAGGAAAACTTAAAACTTAAACTTGTGATTCTTGCTTTAGGTTGCCATTTTCGTGCAAAGATATTCTAGGATATTTAATGCAACTTAGACGGTTAATATTTCGAACAACATCGGAATCTGGCATGTTTTTGTCACTCATTTACGCGTTATAACAGCTGCAATGGTAATGGGCATTTTATCAACAATTCTACAAAGCATTAGCAAATTGTTATTCGTGATAGATAGTTTCATCGAGAAAAGTGCGTTTGTCAGTCAGGAAGCAATAACAGAAGCGATACGATTATTTTGACACAGAGCCATTAATCGTACCGTCTTCTATACGACTGTGCGATCATTGCAAATTACTTCATCGTACGTGCCAAGCCCACAGATACTCATGTCGAACTACTAGTGTAGGTTTTTAGGCAAGATGACCTCTTTCGGCAAGCACTTTATTTTCTTTTTAACTAACTTGAAAAAAAGGAAGTTATTAGTAATACATTTTTTTAATATTTTCAGTGTCACTTAGTATCGCTTTTTTAAAACGTTTGTTGCCTCCAAAAATCATCATGTGTTATGCGATTTAAAAGCGTCATTTAAGAGATTCTTTTTTGCATTTACAAGAGCATGCTCTCAGAAAGTATTCATGGAATTTTCTAATTCAAAGTCAGTTCAGTATTTTAGTCTTTAAATAAAAATAACTGGAATTAGTATACCAATTACCTAAGTAGCGTAATTTGCTTTTGAAGACGACTCTTTTTTTTTCAATCTTCGTTATGTTTATTAGCATTACAATATTAATATTTCCACAGGTAGATTCGGTCGTGTGATCATCGTTGCAAAAGACAACACCACAAACATGCTTCGTACAGAAATATGGAAGGAACTTCGACAGCTAGACGAATATGTACAAAACATTACAGTAACATTGGACAATGGTGATAAGTTTACCTACAGAGAAGAGTGCGCGCGATGGGAAGGGCAATGCTTCGTAAACGATATTCTTAATCTGGACAAAATTATCGGTGAGGTAAGGATATTCCGTGTTTAATGTATAACGCCTGTTTGGAAAATTTAAGTCAGAATCGTATAGAAAGCTATGAAACGCTGTTTGCATAATGCAAACCTAACACTATAAAGAAGATGTCCTTAGGGCTTTGATTTCATCGACGATGATTAATACGATGATGTAGCATTTTTATTTATTTTAAATTTCCACGTTAACGCTAAACGAAAACTTAACGTGATAAAATGTGCCGAATAGGCATGTTTTTAATTAAATTACTTTTCCTATGATGCAGACAGAGAGCAAATATTTATAAATAAAAAAAATTGTTGGCCTCTATCTTGGCTATCTATATTAAATTCTTCCACCATTAAAATAAAAAAAACATTCCTCATACAGAAACCGGTTATAATTCGCTTATATGTAAAAATACGAGGAAAATTGCTAACACGTTACATTCACCTTACAAATTCGAAAATATAAACGCGGAATCATCATCCAAACAATTGAACCATAGCCATCTTTGAACAATAGACAGTTATTACTCATGACGATCACTAAACCCACTGATCGCTGCCGATAAAAATTTACGATGCGTATGAGCTAAGTTACCCGTCATCGAAAAATAAACTTCGCGGTGTCGGAACAATTCAAAGAACATCATATATGGTTGTACTAACACGTTTCTTTTGGATAAGGTAACGGAAATTTGCAAACCCAAATAAATAAAAATGTATCAAAATGAAAAAAAAATGTTTAAATTAAAGGATAAAAATATGTGTGTCGTTTATACAAGAAAAAACTTTATCATATAAAGAACTCTAATTGTATTTATAATCTACTTGAGCTATATTGTAAATCTTAAAATATAGTAAAATAATTAGAAAATAAAAACAATGTGTATATACCTATACGGAGCTACTTTATAAATAGCAATAAATTTTACCTAAAAAAAAATATAAAAAAGTAAATATATCATGTGGGCTAATTTATGGTTTGATATTTTAAAAACAAATTTTTATGAATTTTGGTGGTAGAAACAAAAATACGTGACAGAATATTTGAAGCGAGAATTACGCTTGTAAATGTTGCTTACAGACTTTCATAAGATTTAAATAAATTTTTTATCATTGCTTTTACAAAAGAATAAACCTACTGAAAGAATTAAATATCAATAATATATTTATTGACATAGCTTACCTATTGTTATCTAGGCGACCGTTACCAGGTTAGTGTTGTTTAATATTAATTACGAAAATTTATGTGTAATTCCCGTCTTAGGCGGAAATTACATTTGTAAGGTTTAATCTCGAGATTGACATAAAATAATTCTGTAATCTAGTAATAGATATATTGTAAGTAGTTGCGAAAGCTTTAAATCTAAAAAAATAAGGCACTGTCCATAAATTCTTTAAAAAAATAACTTATGCAAACCCTTATGAAAGTCTGAGAGCAAAATTTATAAGTGTAATTCTCACATTATAAGCTCTACTTACAATACTTTTTCTGTCGAATACATGTTTTTTCATTATCCATTACAAAAACAATTCAAATAAATTGTTAACACTAATACAGTCTATTGTTGAATTTTGTGTTCTTTTGTAAAACTTAGAACCATAAATAAATAACAATAAGTGTTTGTTGACTTCATGTTTTGTATTCATGGCACTAACAATCGATTAGAGGGATCTTTTAACCAAGGTTTTTTTTTCTTTAACAGTATGCAAATAACTCTGTCCTTTAGATAACTCTTTAAAGACATGCTTAATCTTATAGGTAACCTCATACCTAATATATTTAACTATTATTCTCTTTAAATGGATGTTAAGTTTTTAATAGTAAATCATTACACGTTGCTATAGTCATATGCCAACAAATTAGTTGAACAAAGGTAGTAGAGTACACGTTGATAATGAGTGTATGAAGAGGTAAGCAAACAAAAGACGAGCAAAAAAAAATAAAATACATCTTTATATGTAACAGATTATGTAATATAGCCTATTTTTTTACTTGACTTTATTTTGGTAACAATACTCCAACGAAAATCACGCATTTTCGAACAATTGTTTTCATTATTATTTTTTACTATAAAAACGGTTCAGTTCTATAATTCAGACGATAATTTCTTATCTAATTAAAAAATATATTTGTCTGCTAAATAAGACAAATAAAGATGGATACTTGGATATCGACCAAAATGAAAGGGAATTCATTAAATTATCAAACATTATTTATTTTGATTTCATTTGATAAATTATGTTAGTTAATTTTACCATTTCATACTTAGTATGATAAATGCGAAAGACTCTATCGATGTGTTTGTTTCGTTTTCATGCCTAAATTGCTAAACTAAAGTGCTGTAAATAGCCTATTTGAATAAAGTATATTTTGAATTTGAATTTGATAGGTAGAGATACATTGGACGTTGGAGAAGAACAAAGACTAATTTTTGTTGCGCAAATAATAAGTTTTCCGTATACGAGTAGTCGCGTAGACCAATTAGTATTTTTATAAATATAAAAAAACTATAGCACATTCGGGCTCGAACCCGGTAGCTGGTGAAATAAGCAAAAAACATGGCATAACTTTAGTTGCAAAATTTTCTAGTTAAGACTATTTTAATATAATATGATTATTTAAATTTAAATGTAACTAGTAATCTATTAGATTATTAAATATGTAACATATTGCCAAACTATTATAAATATATATATTAAATACTTCTATATTTTAGTATTTCTTCTTCTTCGTATATCTTGAGGCGTTATTAATTTATTATTAAATCGAGAATCTATGCTTGAATGACTTTGTGGTCCACGGAATCGTAGCAGGCATTTATTAATCGCGATGTTACATACAGATAAATGCTAATTTGATATGAGAATAGTATTTGCATATTTATATAAGAGTAGATAAAATTATTCCCTGTTTTTGTTGCTGTTTGAATTTTAATATGATTAATTAATTAATATAGTTTATATAATATTTCCAAATGCTACATAATTTACGCATATATTTGTTAAAATATTTTAAAGTGCTACACAAGAGGTTAGTTTTCCATAAGTTCAATGAATATTGTCACTGGTATGCATAACTTGTTTGCTTATTTAAACGCATTAATTTCTAAAATTACGAATCCGATTGTCGGTGTCTAGCCAGTGTATTGAGATGTATAGCATAAGCTATAACCGCTATAAATTGAACGCCTTACTAATTTCATCATAATACGATCAATTATCCGTAACGCGTTGATGAGAAACGTTCAATCAAACGTTTTATTTATTTAAACTAGCAACACACACGAAACTATTTTCTTTAGAAAAAAGCTGGCAAACAAGCAGGCGGGACTCCTAATGTTAAGTGATCACCGCCACCCATGGATATTCGCAGTCCAGAGGGAGCCACAAATGAGGTACCAGTTTAAAAAGGGATAAAGAATAAAAGTGAATAGGAAGTAAAGAAAGAAATATCGGCCCGGTCGAGCTCGTGAACAAGCTGTAGTCAGTAGCCTACAGCTACGCTCTACGTTAGTCGAAACAAAATTATACAAATAAAAAATTAGTTAGATCTTGTACTGTATTGTACGCTGCTAAAAACATAACTTCTTCGTTACAGGTTGAACGCGGCGAATTGAATTTGACCTTTCCGATAATGTTCAATCCTGTTACGTGGGAGACTCACGCTTTTCCCGTTTTCTTCGGCGGTTCAAAAGTGGTGGATGACATTATAGAATCTGTTCCCGCCGTGCAGCTCGTTTGGTTCATCAGGACAGATAACAAATTGCAAGAGCAACGGTAAGGTTTTTTTATTTACACATTGTTATTGTCGTTATTAACATTTTTGGAACGTAATTTTCATAATCCATAATCATCCATTCTCATTTTTAGGGTTCCGTACCTTAAAAGGAAAAACGGAACCCTTATAGGATCACTTTGTTGTCCGTCTGTCTGTCTGTCTGTCTGTCTGTCTGTCTGTCTGTCTGTCTGTCTGTCTGTCTGTCTGTCTGTCTGTCTGTCTGTCGGGATGTCAACCCTTTTTTCTCAGAAATGCATAGACGTATTATGTTGAAATTAATATCATATACTCAAGTCTACGATGACATGCGGCCGTGAAAATATTAAAGTTCTAAGTCAACGCAATCAAAAGATAATGGAAAATATGTCGTATATTTTGACCATTTTAGCGTTTTCGCAAGGGAATCAAAACCTATAGGGTACTTCCCATTGACCTAGCACGATGAAATTTGGCAAGAAGTAAGATCTTATGATACAAATAAAGGAAAAAATCTGAAAACTGTAAATTTTTGTATGTATGTTTGTAAGTTTGTCTTTCAACCTTTTTCTCAGAAACGCGTGAAGGTAACAAATTTTTATCAACGTCAAGTACTCAGTGTTGTAATTACTAAGAGCTGTGAAAAAATTAAACTTCTAAGTTAACGCAATCAAAAGATACGGTCATTTATATCACATATTTTAAGTATGATAGCGTTTTTAACGTTTTCGCAAGGAAATCAAAACCTATAGGGTACTTCCCATTGACCAAGCATTATGAAATTTGGCCAGGAGCAAGGTCTTTTAGTATACATAAAGGAAAAAATCCGGAAACTGTAAATTTCTGTTCGTGTGTCTGTCAGTCTGTACGTCTGTCTTTCAACCTTTTTCTCAGGAACGCGTAAATGTATCAAGTTGTAAATTTATCAAGCGAAAAATATATTAATCTTAGAATTAAAATTATATGTACTTGTAACAAATTAACATAGAAGTTGACCATGGTCAAAAAAACAATTTTACAATCACTGAGAAGAAATTTGTATCAATACGAAAACATTAAAAATCAGCAAACCTTTATAAACAACGCAATGCAATCTATATATCGCAGCTAACAAAACGATAGCGCGATGCAGCGTACAGCTAATGCCATCTATTACAACATTATGACATTAACTGTGATATAATTCTGCTCGATTATTAAAAATTTTTATTTTAATTATTATTTAAACGCGCTAAAAATTATAAAATAAACTTTTCATTTAAAAGTTTTATCGTCGATTTATAACGTCATTACGTAATTAACATTCAATATATGAGCTTCACGCGATTTGATTTAAGTACTCGTATTGACTTAGTACGAAAATTTTAAAATTAAATTCAAACAGATCGAGTTATTTAATTTACTTATTTATCTACACATATAAGTCTTCTGGTTATTAGTAATATAATTAGTTATTTATAAATAAACAATTAGTTTTGTTCGAATTAAGGACTAATTATTTTCGTCTTGGCAACACTAATATATATTTCGATATTTTGATTGATAATGTAAATCTAAATATTTTACGAACGTAGTGCAGGGGTAGTGGAGTGTAGTAGAATATAAATAAAAATAAAACGAGAATAAAATATAATATAATTATGTTGTTAATGTCAAAGTCAACAAGTTAGTTCATTGAAATTGTCAAGAGATGGCGCTAGGTGTATCCTGAATCGCGCTATAACTTTTTTTTTGAAAGTATAAGGTGTATTAGTACTTAAAATAAAATTTTGTGTTTCCATGGATTGCATCCATGATCGTGTTTTAAATTAAAGTGCTCCTAAGTAGTTTCAAAATAGTTTTTGGGACGTGATCCATATTTACATAATATTTGATTATATTTAAGCGACTTCTAAAAAGGAGTGTTTTCAATTCGACCTTGTATTTAATTTTTTTTTATGTTTGTTCGCCGATTACGCCGCCATTTGGGTACCGATTTTCAAATTTTTTTTTTTGTTTGAAAAGGTATACTTCCAAGGTGGTCCCATTGTCTTCAGGTCAGGATCAAATGATGGGATCCTTGAGAAATTGAGGGAACTCCTCAAATATTATAGGCAAGCGTATACCGATTTAGGTATTTTTGATAGTAACTTATGTTGGAACTGATGATGAAGACCACAAATGGCGTAGATGGGTTAGTCTTATATATATTTCTATAAGTTTGTACGGAACCCTCGGTGCGCGAGTCCTACTCGCACTTGACCAGTTTTATTTTAATCATTATTTTAAATGACCACTCCCGTAATAACTGGAAACCAAATCGATTAATGTTAATTAGTTTTTAAAAAAAAAAATCTATTCCATATTTCCGCTCTATTGTTAGATATTACCGACTATTTTGGTGCTGTCCGATTTTTACAACTTATTTTCAATTTCAATAACACGGCACTTAGCTAACAGGCAACACTATAACTTAGATAATAGACACCGCTCTTGACACGGTTTGGGAAACTGTTACGAATACAAAACGCTTTGTAATATTTG
Source organism: Hypolimnas misippus (assembly GCA_037950945.1). Taxonomy (NCBI): domain Eukaryota; kingdom Metazoa; phylum Arthropoda; class Insecta; order Lepidoptera; family Nymphalidae; genus Hypolimnas; species Hypolimnas misippus. The sequence continues at coordinate 10,163,436 of JBBEEQ010000024.1, forward strand.
ACGAGAATACGAATAGAAAGGTTCGAGTGATAGTAAATGATTTGTGGGACATGATTTCTTAAGCTGTGTAATTACAAACACTAGGACATGCTAAGAATTTTTTAAACGCTTAGTTTGTGGGCTTAATTTATATTGGTTTTTGTTGGTTCCCGCGACTTCGTCTGCGTAGAAGAAATATTTTGAATAGCTTATTTCTCCGATGTAATGGATTCTCCATTCAAATTTTTATCATCTGTTTTACCCACTTCGAGTTTTATTTTCACCACATAAATAGCCCGTGTCTTTCTTCAAACCCTTATCTATGTATATTCTTGCCAAAATTCAATAAAATTTATTGAGCGGTTATGGCGTGAAGAATTAATTAATAAATAGAGACAGTTACTTTAACATTTATAATATTAGTACCTATTGACTTTGATTTGTATTTAATGGATTAGGAATTAGGATACTATTTTTTGTATTCTTTAGTAAATCTGTAATACGCAATGAATATATTTATTGACAGAATTTATTTGGAAAAATTATTTTCTTATGGAATTTTGTTTAATATTGGTCTTCATTACAGAGGTGCAGCTTGGGAAGATGCGTTTTTGGATGCTGTCGGCGTAGCAGAGGACACGGGACGCTTTAAGCATATCTCCATATCGCGATTTGCATCACGTACTCTTGACCACGAGCTGGAAAAAAATACCAAGACCGTCATACCCTTCTTCAGTTCCACGTTTATTCTAATGGGAATTTTCTCTGTTGTCACTTGCATGATGGGTGATTGGGTTAGATCCAAACCGTGGTTGGGATTACTTGGAAATATCTCTGCTGTTATGGCAACTGCCGCTGCTTTTGGTGGTGCAATTTATTTAGGCATATCTTTCATTGGAATTAATCTTGCCGCCCCGTTCTTGATGATTGGTAAGACCGATTATTCAGTATTTCATTACTTAGTTTACTAAATCTTTGATTGGAATTAGTTTTTGTTAAAAATAACATTAGTTATTTGGATTAAGACAAGGACATGATAAAATTTGATTTTAATAAGAATAATAGAGCATGCAATAATCATCATTTGAAAATTACATTACCACCCTAGACCCTATGGGTAATATAGTCAAAAAATAGGATATGCGAAATTATGAGTCTACGCAAGCACGTTCTCGAGTAAAGCCAGACAGTGACAGCTTTACACATTTACTGTCAATGGGCTATTCAAATTTTACTGCCCCTACCGATCGCTATTATTCGAAAAATTGCAACTCGAACATTGTTAATTAAACTATTATTTTTAGGAATTGGTATCGACGATACATTTGTGATGTTGGCGGCATGGAGACGCACATCACCAACGCTTCCGGTGCCGGAACGAATGGCAATTATGCTCTCAGAAGCGGCCGTCTCAATCACAATAACCTCTGTGACGGATATGCTGTCTTTCTTCATCGGTATTTTCTCACCTTTCCCATCTGTGCAAATTTTCTGCATGTATTCAGGTAAGATCGTACACGAATTTTTTCGATGTAATATATATTATATTTTATATACATATATATATGTATATGTATATGGTATATTTTAATACTTCCGATATTTTATTTTCAAAATATCGTTATTTTGAATTTTCGCTATAGGCTAAAATTAAGAATTAAGAGTATCAAAATATATAGGCTTTTAAAGTTAATATAATACACAGGTGATTATAATAACTCACTTAGAATACATTTGCCTATATGTAACATGTTGCTGTTAATGGTAAAAAAGTTATATTTTATTGTAATACAACAAAAGTTTAATCAATGCTTTCAGAGTAGGTATTTTGTAAAAGTTTTTGGGAAAATAAATCAATAAAAATATTTAATATCAACTATTGTTGTGCCCCTTTTTTGTTTTATTTCGGTTATTGATGTTATTTCTTCCTTTATAGGTCTTGCTGTTTGCTTCACTTTTGTATGGCACCTCACGTTCTTCGCTGGATGCGTTGCTGTATCGGGATATCGAGAAAAAGCAAATCGACATACGATCACTATGTTAAAAGTTTTACCAGAATCTAGAGCAAGAAAAGGTAATCATCAATTAAACTTAAACTGATAACAATGTAATTCCAAACATATCTAATTAATATTGTTTTCAGAAGAAAAACCATGGCTATACCGAATGTTTTGCAGTGGAGGTATAGACAATGCGGATCCAAACAATCCTATAGACAACAAAGAACACTGCATAATGGCATTTTTCCGAACAACCATGGCGAATTTGCTCAACAACAATTTAGTCAAGGCACTGGTCATAGTTGTATTCTTAGCGTATTTGGCTGGGGCTGGCTATGGGGTAACTAATTTAAAAGAAGGTTTAGAAAGAAGAAAGTTGTCGAAAGTAGATTCGTATTCTGTGGAGTTTTTTGATCGTGAAGATCTTTATTACAGGGAATTTCCTTATAGAATACAGGTAATATAATAAGCTATAACTATCACAAAACGCTGCATTCTGATAGTTGATTTTTTTCATTTTTGCACTAAAACGCCTTCTTTAACTGTCTGTTTAATTGCTAAAATCTATCATAATTGATCATTGGGGCAGAGAAATGATGGTTGTTTTATTCATTACAGGTAGTTATTAGTGGAAATTATAATTATTCCGACCCAAACATCCAAGACGAAGTGGAAACCTTGACGCAAAAATTGGAAAATACGTCTTATATATCGAATTCGCTTTATACCGAATCATGGCTTCGAACGTTCGTTAATTATGTAAAAACAAATAACGATTATTTGAATATATCTATCGACAGCGAAGAAGATTTTATTCAAAATCTTAAAGAGGTAAGAATAACAACCAAATCATTATTAGAACCATAAAACAAATCAATATCTTTATATATTGTAAACGATTCAATGGTGTTTTATTACTATAAATATGTTACGTTTATAATATTTGACGTTAAAAATCTTTACACATATCTAACTTTAACAAGTTCTTCAATTGTTCTGTTTGCCCAAAGATATTCTTAGTAGATGTACTCAGTCACTAGCTGGCTATTAAAGAACGTATAACTTGGTCAATATTCTGTGTTCCTAATTCCATGAGCTTATAACATATCAGTAGTTATATAATATCATTGATACGAGTACATTAAGTAGATACCTTCTACCTACCCAATAATATTAATTTTTGGCATGCATTAAAATTAGAACGGAAAAGTTCTACAATTAAATTTGCTACTCATACATAAATACTGCGAATAATTTCTACAAAATACTGTCCATTTAGAATTGAATAAAATTTAATTTTAATTACAGTTATGGCTCTTCCCGGGAAATCCATTTTCTCTCGATGTGAAGTTCAATGAAGTAGGAAACGAAATTATTGCCTCGAGATTTTTAATTCAAGCAATAAATATAAGCGGAACTAATCATGAGAAGGAAATGGTTAAAGCTTTAAGAGAAGTAGTTGCTCAATCACCACTAAACGTTTCTGTTTTCCATCCATACTTCGTATTCTTCGATCAGGTAATGTTTCAAACTTTTTTATGGCGATTTCCAAATAGGAGATTTCTCAATTCATCGATGACTTTTTTAATGTATGTTCATCAATTAATTGAAAACCGCTGTACCGATTAGGCTACCGATTTTTTGTTTGAAAGAAATCACTTCCATTGATCCCGTAGAATTTTCATCAAAATCGATTCAGCAATTTGTTTTTTTAAGTCAATATAACTAGAATAATTATGTCATCCAAGTGAACGAAATTACATATTTTACTCTTGCAGTCAGTTGACTTTATTGAAAAATTTGTTATTTGAACAATTCTTCGATAGATTAACTATTTAATAACTATCTTAATTTTCTTTACAGTTCGAACTTGTGAGGCCGACATCAATCCAGAATCTCTGTTACGGTGCATTGATGATGATGATAACGTCCTTTATATTCATCCCAAATATTTTGTGCTCTTTATGGGTGGCCTTCAGTATAATATCCATAGAAATCGGCGTCGTGGGATACATGGCGCTATGGGACATAAATCTTGACTCTATATCTATGATTAATTTAATTATGTGCATAGGTTTCTCTGTGGACTTCACTGCTCACATTTGTTACGCGTACATGGCATCTAAGGCAAAATATCCTAAACAAAGAGTTAGCGAATGTCTTTACTCTTTAGGATTACCAATTGTTCAAGGATCATTTAGTACTATTCTTGGCGTTGTGGCGTTGCTGTTAGCTGACAGTTATATATTCTCTGTATTCTTTAAAATGGTATTCATGGTCATTTTCTTTGGCGCAATGCATGGTCTCTTCCTCTTACCAGTATTACTCTCGCTCTTCGGCCCAGGTTCTTGCACAAGACAAGAGGAAGACTTTAAAATATCAAAAGTCGAAAAATGTTTCCCGAATCCTTATTGTCTACCACATCCCCAATTAGTTCTCAACGACCAAATATTTAATGGAAAAAACATAAACCCAAACGGCGTTTATAAGATTTATGGGGATGACAAAGATTTAGGAATTGGTACATCGGGCGAGGATACCAGTGAAAGCAGTTCAAATCAGTCACAACGCCGACAAATCGGTAACAATGAGAATAGCAGAAAGAAGTATGAAGACGGGTGGAAGAAATACAACAATTTCTGTCAGAGCACAAGTCAATTTCAGCCCTCTGGGGAACTAGATTTATACGGCCATGACAGCGATCGCACTTGGCAACGACAAAGACGTGGAAGTAACCACCGGGGTTTCGATAACTATAAAAATCAAGGACACAGAGTTGAAGAGGTCGGGAGAACGCGAAAAACAAGTGACACGAGCCCTCAGCGGGAACCCACATACAGGGTGATGCGAACACACTCCCATCACAACCTCCACAGGCCAAGAGCCCCAAGACGTAGCAACTCCCACCACAATCTCGAAAACTTAGATTACGTCGCGGAAATGCATTTCCCTTGACATTAACCGTATTAACCTCTATAAATTACAAATTAAAATTAAATCAAGTGCTCAATTGTGGACCAAAGTAGTATTATTATTCCCAGGTGGATTGTAACTATGCGTCAAAACTGTATTTTGTGCGTAGTAGATATGATTTTTTTTGGATCTGCAATGGTAAGTCAATTTAATATAAGCGTTTTATTAAGTGTGACTACGTTATAGTCGCCGTAGATACGTAAACCAGTAATACCTAAAGATGATATATGGTGAGCTTAGGGTATAAGAATTATAAGCATGTAAAGCCGGATTTTAGATAAAAGCAAAATCAAAATCAAAGCAAGTAGTTATTTCTATAATAATGTATAATATTTCTAAATAATATTATATTTAAAATGTTATTTAAAGAAGTTAGTTGGTCGCAAAGTATTTTTGGGATTAAAATGAAACAGTGTGATTTTTTAAATAATTTATTAAAACTTACGAGTTCCTAAAAAGTATGTAGTGTAAATTACACTATTTCAGTCGACCTTCCTTATGCTATCATTATAATACTAATCTGGCAATATGTAATCCTACTATTCAATAAATGTTTATTCAATGTATTATAACTAATTTATACTTTATCTCTTTCTTTCGAACTAAATATGCCTTTGGAATAAGTGAGACAAAACATACATTAGACAAAATATATTTTATAAACATTTACAGATAAAGCGGTAGTATGTTAAGACATTTCTTTAGTGTGATAATTATTATTATTAATAATGGGGCGGGTGAGATGTACCTTAGAAATGTGTAAATATGTGTGTATTTAATAAGTTTTCATTATTTACGAAGCTTTAACGTTACCTGTATCTTATTGAATGCTGTAAATATTTTTATATGTGATACATTTCAGATGCCATGTACCAATCTCGTTTATAGGTACCTTGACTCTATTCTATGAGCAATAACTACCTACCTTACTCTATATTACAAAAAATAAAGGCTCATTCATACAATAACGATATTGCCTTGCATTTGTTGTTACTACAACCCATTGTTATGTATGAATGACGGATGATATTCGTGATCACAAACGATCACAGCTCATGACTGAATATTGTAAATATTTGAATTGTTTTATATTAAATAAAATTAGTTTTGATAACAATGGTGATTTTTTTTTCCATATCATTTACATCCATATTATTTTATGAAGATTCAAGCTAGATTCTCATTCATAACTTAAACAATTATAGTGTTAAAAACAATAAAACTTAAAAGGAAATCAGTTTTAATAGTTTAAAACAATACAATCAATACAGACCAACGTCTGCTTTACACAATTGTAATCGAAACAGTTCTTAATGTATTGTAATATAAATCAACTAATTTTATAATATAGAGCTACTCTGTATTCCTAGGGTTTATCATACACTTTTTTTAACAATTCACTACAGAATAAAACTATGTCCTTTGAATCAAACCTTTCACAAATATAGTCTTGAACAATAGAGAGCCTCCTGTCCTTATTAACATCACTTGTGTCAAGTCTACTCTTCTGTTCTATGACTTGGTTAAGAATGTAATCAGAATTGGATGGTGTTAATTTGTTCAATAACATCTCAGTTAAAGCATTGATGGACAAATTGTCAATAATCTCTTTCTTAGAGCTTTCATCCATTTTCTCACATAAACTTGCAACAAAATCTGTTCTCTGAAACAATATGTTTAATTATAATATTTAAAAACATGATTTAAATAACTACAACCGATAGCTACATTAATTAAAAAAGATTTATAGGTGGCACTCTATATCAAGAAAAACTGAATACGAAATTTTGGAAAATCAGTTACACGTAGAACATTATTAAAAGAGTTTCTTTTTTACTTGCTCTTTTAGACCAGTATTTCAATAACTTTTTTATAAAAACTACAAGATTAAAAATACATATAAACAATAATAATTTATCAACGAATATAAATGTATAAATACGATGTAATACATATATAAAAACAATTTATTACTTACTTCTGATAAACATGTTGTCACAAGTTCCGCTGTCGTTTTGCTTCCTGATTCGTCAGTTTGTACACTGCAATGTGTCGTTGAAACTGAATCAGTTTGTGTACTATCAGTAGATAATGCTAGCTCATCAGTTTGCATTTCACTACTATCTACACTAACTTCATTGGTTTGAACTTCAACAGATAATTTGCTCTCGGTTACGATAGATTTGTCCACAGCTTCAACTGTTGTTTCAGAGTTTTCATCAGCTTTTTTAATCTTTTTCAAATAGTCGCCTAACACTTTCTTTGCAACTTGAACTTTGGGAGCCTTTATACACAATCTATTAACTTCGAGTTCAGTCAATTTTGCTAGATCGCCTACAGTGGCAACTTTTCTCTCTAGTTCTTGGATCAAAAGTATCTTCATAGCCGGAGATGATAATTCACCAGCAATATTTGAAATGGGATCTTTGCAGTCTACTAATTCTGCACAAATTGGATCTGAATCATTCAAATCTGTTGTTTTGATTACTTGAGCGATAGGCGTTTGTTCAATAGAACTCATTTCAGAATCATCATTTGTATTCGGTATGTTTGTCTCAGTGAAACTTTCCACAGTTTTGGTCAAAACCGAATCTAATTTGAATACATTTTCAAGTCTTTTCGGCGATTTCGTAGCTAGTTGTGATCGTAGTTGTCTCTCTTGTCGTTTTATTGCAGAATTTTGTGGTGAACGAACACCACCAGGTTCGATATATTTTTTAACGCAAATAGTTGTGGATACAGGTGGATCATGAAAACTTACTCGTTTTCTCTGAAATAAAATGTTTTACATTAAATTATTCTATTGAATTTTAATAGGCCAGCAAAAGAAGATTGAATAAATAATTTACTTGTGATCCAAAATCAATGTTTTTATTAGGTATTTTTATTTAACAGATTTAGGAAACAAATATTATCAATTAAAACATCATACCAAAATGGTCGGATACTCACTTTACTTGCTGGTGACGCAGTCGTATCATCGGTAATATCAGCGAGTTTCCTTTTCAAAATAGGACCAGATGGACTGCAATCGGTGGCTGGTAAATTTCTCTTTAACTTAAGGAAATTGCCACTATCATCCTGTTCATCTGAATTATCCTGTGCATCTCCACTAGAAGAATTGTATAAAATCCTCAAATTACGTCTTGCGGATGTATTAAGTGATGGGCTCTTTTTATTTTCATCAGCATCAGAAGATTTGTCTGTCATCATGATTGTTTGGAGTCTATCTGGGACACATAATCCTAACATTTGTGCGGCTCGACCACCTGAACGCACCTGTGGCCTGTTTTTCTTTAAAGATAAACACGAGCTAGGGCTCGTATTAGTCACACTAACTTCTTCTCTTGGTGGAGATTGGTCTCTTTTATCGGGAGATATTTTTTCTTCTGTAAAGATTTCTGGTGATTCAATTTTATCAAATGGTTCTCCATTACTTTGTACTGGCGACGAAAGTTTTATTACTACATAGTCGCTGCTAGTTTCAGGAGAAGGCGACTTTTTCTCTCTCATTGGACTTAAAGTTTTGATAGGTGATATTTCCAGTGTGTTGTTTAAGAAATCTTTTTTTCTTTGCTCTTCGTCTTTGAATGGAGAATTTAAGTCTTCCTTTTCTACAATACCTAATACTGACTCAGACATAGTTTTAGTTTGATCATTAGGTGTTGTAGCTAAAGATGCATTAGTTATGTCATTATCGACTACTGCATTACTTTGATTTAAAGCATCAGATTCTAAGGTAACATCAATTGTATCTTCCACAGGTTTATTTTTTTCTTGTTCATTGATAAATGTAGAAGGATCGAGTGATTGAGTTTCGGCTTCAGCCGTATTTTGTGTGTTTTCATCCATTGTTTTATCTTCAACATTAGATGGGACTATCTGATCATCATCGTCATTAATTATAATAACTTCATCATTGACATGCATGGATTCCGTATCCATGTTTTCTGTTAAGTCTATTAAAACTTTTTCATCAACGGTTTTATTGAGTGGTAATTCAGTATCGTCTTTACTTGTTATGTTTATTGTACTATTGGCATTTGGAATGTCTTCTAATAAACTCTGTGTCTCAGCCTCACTATCAGTTTTACCTTCGAAAGACATCTTCTTTCCAGCACTTTTACCAGATTTTACTGATATAGTAGTAATAGTTGATTCTTGAGAACTTTCTATAACATCCTGTGACACAAGAACATCTTCATTACTAGTGTTTTGTGTTTCTTTAATAGAAATAGATTTTTCTTTTTCTTTGACTTTTTTATCTGTTTTTGGGGTTTTTGGTTCTGTTTTATTTTTATTATTTTTTTCTGTTAAACTTTTTCTTGTGCATGGTGAATTTAAAATAGCCTTTCTAGTAAGTCGTTTTTCAGATTGAACTTTTAAAAATGGATGACCCTCAACCATATCTATAGCTAATTCTTTTTCTATTCGAGATTTTTTCGTACTAGATTTTTTAGTTGATTTTTGAACATCTGCTGATTTTTGTTTATCAACAGATTTACTATTACTACTCGAGTTGTTATCTTTATTATCATCGGCACTAGTCGTTTCCATTAACTTTTCACTTGTTGACGTAATTTTCTCTTCATTGTCTGTTTTCTCTTCATTCTTATTAATTTCATTATTTATTTTTTTATCTAAAGTAGCTGAAGCTGTAGGGCTATCGTCTTTGAGTTTATTTGTGTCATCAAATATAACATTATCAGATTTAATTTCCTGTTCAACAATATCACCAGAATTTACTTCTATAATTGAAGCAATTGACTCTTTTGGAATATTTTTAATTTCTTCGTCGTGAATCATTTTGGACTCTTTCTCCTTTTCTAAAGGTAATTCATGTTCTTTCACAAGATCATTTAAAATATTTGTTGTTTGTGGTGTGTTACTTTCTATAATTTCACTATCAGTAGGAGAATCATTTTGACCAGAAGAATGACGTCTCTTTTTTAGACCGAATACTTCTAAATCTTCGAATTTTTTTGGTTTTCTTTTAAGGCGGGATGGCCTGTCAGCACTAATTAGTGATGGTGCGGAATTTGTTAAATTAGCTGGAGATTTAACTTTCATTGAAGGTGTCTTTGGAACATTTTCTACTAAACTAGTATTTACTTCATTGCCTTCACTTGGCAAATTAGACTTTTCAATTAAATTACGGACATTTCGAAATACACGATCCTTTAAAGCCAATCGTGGGGATTTCGTTTCCTTTATCGCAATTTGAAGCTTATTCGTTTCAATTTTCTTGCTTTCTTCCTTGTTTATATCAATTTTTGTGTTTTCTTTAGCTGGTGTAGTCTTTTGATCATTTTCTACCTTATCTTTGCCCATAATATTTTCTAATATTTTTGGTACAAAATCAGAGCTGGGAATATTTTTTAGAATTGATGAAACATCTTCATTTCCAGGTTCACTTGTTGATTTACTTGTCGTAGTGGTTGTATCTTGTGAATCGGTTTTCCAAGTTGTTAGTTTAAATTCATCTTGAGATTGCGACAAGTCTTGATATAAAGCTGGTATGTCTTCCCGTTTTCTCTGTAATTTTTCTTTTTGATTATCTGTTAACTTCCTAGGATTAAATTTCCAATTTGATTTAACAACAACAAATTCTTCTCCATTTTCCGTAACAGTGTTTACAATATTAGGTTCTTTTTTCTTCTGTTTTTTAGTAACGGCTTTACCACTCGGAGTAGTAAAATTAGCTTTATCCATACATGGTTTTTCTGCAACACTTTCTGTAACTACATTTGCTTTTTCCTCACTTTCAAATGCATCAAGTACTTCTCTTACTTTGCATTCATTATTGTCCCCACTCCTTTGATAGATACTAAATACATATTGTTTTATAGTTTGATGTTTTTTAAGGTCTGATGAACAATTCTTTAACTGATCTAATAAATTCAATTTTAGTTTTGAATACTCTTCGACTTTCAAAACAGATTTAAGATGTTTAAAAATACTTTCTAGATTTTTCATAACATTCACCTCCTAAAATTAAACAAATAAGTTAACAATAGAAGTAAAACAGTACTTTTTAATTATTTCATAAGTATATTTGTAGCTTATCATTACTCACATTATCAGGATCTTTGGAAACTTGAGTGCATAATTTTAATATATTGGAAACTATTGATACAGCATTTTCAGCTACATCGACATTCCTTTTTTTACATAAACTATTAAACACAAGAATAACTACTTCAGCCAACGAAGGAAATATGGAAATCATTTCATCAAATTTATTAATTTTGCTCAGAGTTGTCAACAAAAAATCTACTTCCTTCACAAATAATGAGCCTGGAACAAATATGTGTAATGTATTTTATAGAGTATTTTAAACAAACATACATTCTTATATAGATTTTGAGCAATATCATATTACTAAAGAAACATCAGAACTCTATCAAAGTAGTAAGCTTTACCCAAGTTGCCTCATTGTAAGTTAAAATGTAAAATACATAATATATGTACATCCAAATTAATTCTTAAAAATTGGACAATTAAAAAAAAATATATATATATTTGACTGAACTAAACTTTTACATCTCACAAAGTCAAAAGTATAATAACAATCAAAAAAGAAATTTAAACATTATAAATCACTATAATACAAGACCGAAAAAAGGAATTTAAAAATTAATAAAAAGCTTATTTTTAGTATTGAGGATGTAAAAATTTAGTTATACTATCATTTATGTCTCACTGAGTTTACAATGGTCATTAGATTAAGGCTATTGCCACCAAGATTACAGTGAGCGGGTCGTGGGTAGAGTCTTAAGCTTATTCTACTGATGACAGATTGATTTCAGCACGCCTTTCTAATCATTTATTGCCCAATGAATAATATAATATTTCACTTAAAATTACTACATACCATCTTCTGTTTCTATTTTCTGTTTTAACATGGCGATTGCGACAGTTAATGCAAAAATAGTTAAGGTTGTATTATTATTATTTGTCTCGAGTATTTTTATTGTATCTTCATTTATATTTGTCAAATGTAATGCTGGATACACACATTTATACATTTTGAACCATGCAGAAGTGGCTAATTTAACCTAAAGAAAAATCAAGTGTGAATATCTTGAAAAAGTATATGTTCATATTAAAGTCACAATTTTTAACATGCATTATACATACATTTACAAAATCCTCGATAATATTGAATGGCCATAAGAGCATTTTACACAACATTCGAGGACAAGATGTGTAAAATAGTGCGCTTATCGTTTCTGCCAAAGCTATCCAAAGTAATAAGCCATTTTGTGGTAAATATTTTAATATACATTCAATGGTATGACTTGATGATTTAAAAGCTTCTTCAACCAAAAAACTGGTCAATACCTTGAACTTTTGTACTACCTTTTGTCTGAAATAAAAGAACAACTCAAAATGAATAGAAAGTCATACATAATTTTCATTATTTGGTTTTTTTTTCAAAAGAGTGTACTCAAAGAAACAAAATATATTATTCCCTTTAAAAATAAACTTAATAATAAAACCATAATAGAAAAAAGTTACATGGTAATGTTCTAGCAATTACAGCTTTCATTGCAATTTTTTAATTAATCTGTATATGTATTCATAGTAGTGGTTCAGAATTCAATATAAGTTCATCAAATTTTTAAATTATTTAATGATTGCCAACAAATAATCTATCTTCAATTAGACCACAGATATTAATAATAAAGAAAGAGTACCAGTATATGTATGCATATGTATTAATTACATAGTAAGGTGTGAAATATTTTTTTATTGATTGAATGTATTTTTATGCACAATTCATAAAATATATTAGCATTTCTCTCTCCTTAAATAAAAAAAAACTATAAATTTCAATTTTGTCTGCACAATTTTTATATAAAGGGATACAAAGTTTTTGTTTCACATATTAACATATAGATTTCAATTAATTAGTCAAATTAGGTTTCAGAGTTAAAATGTAATGTTTACTTAGTTACTAGTGAGAAAATTATGTTACATGATATTATATTGAGTTAATTCTTACCTGTTATCTAAATTAGATAGAGACAATTTTAATATAACTGTAATAATTTTGTGTATAGGTGCATTTTGTTCATCTTTAGATGTTACTAGAGGCTTTATTTTATCATCTTTGTCGAATAGGATAACAATTAAAACATTTAATATTACTTCAGCGAGCTTGATGTTGCAACCCTAAAATGATAAACTTTGATATAAAAATATTTGATATAGCATACATAATTTCTTATCATATATTTTATATCAATCTGAGTGATAAATAAGCATTTATAATAATTTTTAGTACATTCTCTAACCTCTGCTAGTTTTTCCAATAGATTTAACACTTCATTAAAGAGATCTCGTCTGATATTATTCTCAGGTAGTTCTCCAACTGTCATAACAAAAGACATCCAAAAACATTTTATATGTTTTTCTGAAAATTCACTACTCTCTGCGCAAATTTGTATCGCAATATCAAGGGCATGGATCCAATCTCTCCAGTGAGTGACAAGTAACTTCGTACTGATCAATTTTCCTTTTAACTTTGGCAATGTCACACATCCTTCACAATGTGCATGTCCCATTATATTAATCAATGCTTGAACTGTTTGGACTTTTGTCGCTTCAGAAATCATTCCAGGTATAATTATAGGTTTATCAGAAGCTGTTGATTTTCCAAAGCAAAAATGCAAGAATGGCATCAGAATCATATCAGAGAACTTGTCCATTCTATGGTAGAAGCGAGATATTAGGTGCCACCAAGTATTTAACTTTGCAATTGCTGTTTCTTCAACTTTGGCATTGTTAGATGTTAATGGGATAATTAGCAATTTTATTCTCTTATTAATGTAAACTTCATTAGTTTCTGTGGAGAAGTTGTCGATTAGAACATTCCAGCATGAGAAAGCTCTACATCTGTTGGTTATGTCCATTTTAAAGGCCATTTCGACTACCGGAAGCATAGAATTGATAGGGCTTCCGGCTGTATTATTACTTTTTGTTATTTGGCTTTTTAATAATTTAATAAATATAATCCAAAGTCTGTGCCAGTTGTCGTTGCCCATTTCCAGGAGACTTTTCATCAGGGCTGGATATCTATAAAAAAAATTTTTTCAACATAAATAAATCTTGTATTAATTTTTGCTTTATGATAAGTACAATAACTAAAATTAGAAAAAATATATTTTAAAAATGTAATGATGATAATCATATTAAATCTAATTACTTCTTAATCTCCTAAAATCAAAATTTGTCAATGTATATATCATAACATTTTAAGAACAAAAAACATATACAAATCAACTCAATTCAATCAATTATTTGGTTAATGGTACAAATCAACTCACTTTTGTGGTGTATAAATGGATTCAAAAACTACCCTCCATTGTGGGTTGTCAGAGTAATCAATGTTTACAAGTTCATCTGTCAACAATTCTAAAGCTTCTAGTACATGTGTTAGAGCAGAACTGACACTAATTGTTGGTATTATTTTTGAAAACCAAATATTGATTCCTTCTTTCACAAAAATTGTCTTCTTGTCTGGAGGTAAAATCTTGAGTAATTTAATGATTATATTTATAGGCTGAAATAATTATTTATATATTTTAGTTAATGGTGTATTTATTAGAGTTAAAAGAAGACAATGGTGATAATAAAATAAATATCACCCAGAATTAACGGTCCATTAAAATAATTACATTTAATTTATTCATAATTAGTGAATGAGAATTTCATACCTGCAATCTGATCTCAAGAGGGATTCGTTGGTGACAATATAAATTGAATAGCTCCATTAGTTCAGTAGAATGATTTACTGATATATCTATGAGTGTTTCATCTGGATAAGACATGATTATCTCAAAACATAAAGACTTTAATGCTTCAACTTTGTTAAAAAGAGCAGTTGTTTTTAAAATATGGAGTACTGCTATAACTGAAGGAACAAGATCGGGTAAAGGTGAAAACTGCATCACCTAGAAAAAAGTTAAACAATTAAATTTACAGATAGGACAATAATTATTATTTAAGTACATTACATACATACATTTTATTTTAATAAAATAATCATTAATCTTTACCTTAATTTTCTTTAAAGTTGTAGCTAAAATGTTTAACATATTGACTGCATTTTTCATATCATCCTTCATGTCACGGGCACAAATTGATAGTAATTTTTCCACCACAGGGACTCGAATGTTATTTTCCGCATCCAAGGCATTTTGTAAGGATTGTAAATGGTGCACATTAAACGCGTAATCGTCCAAATGATCCAAAAGTCTTTCGAGATCAGTTCCACTTGATTCTTCTTCAGGCATGTCTATAACGGCAAACAATCAAGTTCTTTTATAATTACTATACCACAAGAGATAAAAAAAGCTAAGTAGCGATAACCGGTATGAGCGGAGAAGTGGTCAACTCCTATCGCCGAAACTTAATACCACTCAATGAATATTAAAAGATTCTACACTGTTCCCTTACGACAGCGAAAATGTTACTTTTAATAACAGAATTATACCTAGTTTTGTTTAATAAAAGTGAAATACGAAGAAGATCACTTGAAATCTTGAATTTTTTCATCAACAATAAGTTAACATATTTGACATTTGTAACGATTCTGGCGCGAACGATGACATAAAATTGTTGCCACTTAAAATATTAATTATATAATTAAATATCATAAATTCATATAATTAATTATCAAAAAAAAAAACAGTTATTCTTGTAATATTTACCTTGTTTATACACCCCACGCAATAAGGCAATTGTATCAACTCACTAGTTGCAAGTTTACCGAATTGAAAATTATGACATTTTTAAACATAAAAAATTTTAGTTTCATGTAAAAGATACCAAATGATGCATAAAACAATAAACGTTGTAATTCAGACAGTTAGCATGGCTTTATTGAAAAAAGTGCAACTCCATGACTACACAATTTCATCACTAAGTTATCACCATATTCCTCTACCTCTTAGACCATTAAGCATTGGGACGCGCCTTACAAGGCATTTCCCCTCCAGCAAATCTTATAATGAAATGATCTAACGCGTTAATAAAAACTATTCAGAATCGATTTTCAACAATATCAAAATCGTTTTTATTATGTACGGAGCTCCGTAAAAAAGTTCAATCTGTGCAGTTAGCCATTGCAAAAAATAAGAGATCAAACACAACTAGTCTTCAAAAGGAGGAAGTTACATTTCATATGTAATTATATTTGACATAATTATCTCACTATTTCCTTTAAAATCACCATAAAATTTCAGATGTGATGACCGCTGGGTCACTTCAACTATTTGTCGTTTGCGTCTTGGCCATGCATGTACTCCCAGGCACCTGGCCAAAATTAGAGTTCGTGACCACTCACTGTGCGAATGCGGCTTAGACGAGGGTTCCCCATCCCATATCCTGTTTAATTGCCCCAGACTTCTTCATCCCCTCCATGACGTCCTCCCTCCTAAAGTCCCCCGCCCTATAAATGTTGACTGTTTATTGATGTTTGTGTTTAGTCCACTGTGTAATAAAATTAAACTGTAAATAAAACATGTGATTGTCCCATTAAAATTACCTGTATTTTTATAGTAGTATGTATAATATTTATATCTATTTTTGTGTTGTTCTAGGTTAAGGACTAATAATGAAATTCACACTATTTTAGGGTGTTTTCAAAATTTAGTTAAGGTTGGATTCTTGACCCCACCGATCAATCTCCATCGTGTCTTCTCCATCCCACGTGACATTGGCGAAATAACATGTGTCTAATTGGCACAACTAGAAGCCATTAACCAAAGAATTGAATTGAATCACCATAAAATATTATAGTAAATAATGTTCTCAAACATTACAAATAGATTGTTTGAGTACATAATAATCGGATCGATGGTGTGATATTTTAATGCAATTTCATTTCTTATGTCATTGCCGTTTTTCGCAATTTTAGACTTTATTTTTAACTAAAAAAGTAAAAAATTATTTAAAAGTTGGTTTCCCACCTTTTCCAAATATAGATTTGACGTTGGACAGTATTCTTTTGTTTTGAATAGGGCTGTCATAACGTTGAATGCAAATATGTATGTATCGATGAAAATATAATTTATAATTTTTTATTAAAGTGAAAATGCGTTTTTAATAAACAATATTTTAATTTTATTTTAAAAGTAAAGAAAATAATTCCGATTCTTGTAATTGATGTAACTTTAAGACCCATTCTATTTTAGTTTCTAAATCGCTTTAAAAAAAACTAAAGTCTCGTATGGTTTAATTGGCCTTTGTTAATTTTTTTTAGATCCTTACCACGTGTTCTACTTTAGACAGAGGATCTAAAAATAACGTATTAGCTAAAAATGGAATCTAAATTATAGGAATCCATGCAGAAGCTTTATTCCTCAACCATAGCGATTTTTGTCATATCATAGGATATATCGCTATGCGGTCATGATTTGTACAATTTTTTTTTAAGTATTGTAATGTGAAATAGTAATAAAAAAAAATAAAAATATACAGGTTTCTCTATTTTGAATTTTTTTATTTAAGATTTTATACATACATAGTTACTCTTGGCCACTATTAGATATTCTTTAATAAATATCTGTTACCAAATAAAATTATTATTTTATTATGTAAAAAGTTTCCCAACAAATTCCAGAAATATCGATAAATATTTGTATAAAATTAACTAATGTATTATCGACTTCGATAAAATATTTTGAGAAATAAAAATAGGCTCATTCGTATTAAGCAAAAGCGGTAGTTTTTGTATTTGTAGTATACAATTCTTGTATGCATAACGTATTTGACATATTAGTGTGTATATTATTTACAAGTGTTTTTGTTTTTTTGCTTGTGTTCGTAATGTCGTAAAATAATTTTGAGTATGTGGGCAGTAATATCAACGTATTGACTACCGCTCCCCGTCAAATTTGCTAAAAATTTTGTTCGTAGAATTGTGCGCATAACGCGTCCAAATGTTAAATGGTCTAAGTTCAACCTTAAAGAAGACATAAATTTTGCAAAATAATATTGTTTCGATGCATATAAAAATATATAAAGACAACTCATATAAAAGAAAATAACTTTTAACATATATAATATAGGTATTACATGATATAATTTTTTTTTATATAGAATTCCGAAGTTTTTTCTTTTTTTAACACCTAAATTTCTACTTTTCTAAGGAAAGGTTAATAAAAAAATATAATAATATATTTTCCCATGGTAAAGTATCTATTATTATGCTTCCACTCTGTTACATTTATTAGTCTGTTACGAATTCACATCCTTTAGGTTACAATATACCGCACCCTAAATCGCACAGCTTTTAATATGTGCTATCATTTTGACATAGCTTACGAACTTCACACAATGTGCATACATTATTTAATTTTGATAAAAAGGCTTAACTTAATTACCAAAGAAATGAATGGAATTGAAGCTTAACTCACTGGCACAACTAAAAGCCACAGAGTATATAATCACTACTAAAATCCATTAACTAAAGAATTAAATTCAATTGAAGCTCAATGCATTCATCATACTATATGATCTTCTTACGTAGTATCGTATCGTACAGTATACTCTTTGCACAAACTTAGAACTAAGCGCAAAAGCTGCTTACAAGTGTAACTCTAAACTTGTGCAATACAATTATTGGTGATTTACTTTAAGCGTGTGTAGCTACGATTAAATTCATAAAATCTAATATTTAGAATCATATCAAATGGCGGTTATTGTTTTTTAAAGATTTACTGCTTCACTACAAAAGATTTAAACAGACGTTAAACGCGTGTTTATAAAAATCACAGTTTTGAGTTAAACATGCTTTAAATATATTTTAACATTACATACTTTAGATATAGATTAACATTACATGCATTTTGTAAACAATTACCTTTTCCTTTAGTTTGCTGTATACTATTACTACCCAGAAGTTTATCCTTATACGTATGGCAGTATAAGATGGTGGAATAATATAGAATGTGTCATTTTTTAAAAACTAACGGATTGATTCCACACTGGAAAAATAAAATTTCTAAAATAAGAGTCTCTAAGTTATTCCTTATAACATTAGCTATCTGAGGTTGTAAATCCCGTCAAAATCAGCCGTTTCAGAGATTAGCCAAAACAAACAGACGGACAAACAAAAATTTTAAAAATTGCTTTTTGATGTCAATACCGTTAATAGTTTCATGTGCATTTAGTAAAAAACTGTTAAATTAAAGTTACAGACACTTTAATAATATTGATTTGTATAGATTAGTAGTGTTTGTTTTCGGAGTGCGAGTCATGAGGGACGTAGAGTGAGAAGCGTTTATTTATTATTATTTTAATATATACCAAAATATTTTTTTTTAAACAAACCGACTTCGAAACCAAAACAAGTATACTAAAAAGTAAAAAATAAATATTTTCCAAAACTTTTTAAAGTCGGTGCCCAGTAAAACGTTCGAAATCGGCGCCAAGTATAAGCTTTTACGTGTTATTTATTACAAAAATCGCAAGCCCCAGTTAACTACCAGAGTCTTTTAAAAATTAATATATATATTTAAATAATTAACAGTTAACTTTTTAGAACTTTTGTTATTCAATTTGTCTAATACTCTTTACTTTTTAAATACTAATGTAAATTTTAATTTTAAAAGCAGATTTTGGAGAAATCGTGAAAGTTTTCAGACCATATCGTGAAATGATTTCGATTTTGTTACTGTTCTTAAAATTAAATTAATGAAAAATATTCTTAAATGCTTTACTATAGTAACTATGCAGTTATTTGAATTTAAAGCAAATACATATAACAAGTTAAATAAAATTAGTAGTTTCATGAATTGTAAACCTATAATTTTTTTACATCGCATGAAAAAAAAGTACCTACTGTCGATTTCTAATAGCCAAATTATGAAACCCTTTTTAATTACTTAATTCTAATATCGCTGTAAACATTTACTTAAGAAATGTAGGCTTAAAGCGATCGGGTTTTTATGTATTGGTAATTATTTATTTAAAAAATATTGCTACATAATACAATACTCTCACCCGAAATTTTAAAAGCAATTATTTTAATTTCTAAACTAAAACTACAGTCTTCCTTTCTAAGAATAGTTAGTCTTTTACAATGACTAAGATGTGAATTAATTACAAATTTATTTAATTATAATCCAGGTGACAGATAGATTTTTTCCATTAGCTGAAGACTTAAATTTAGGCTAGCATCAGTATTTTTATCAGCAAAAGTATCTACTGTAAACTAATTTTATCCTCAGAGTAAACCAAAGCAAAAATCTTCAATAAAAAACACGGGTTGCAGAAAAGTGGATTAAAGGCTCAAGGTCACGAATTAGTGAATTTATAATTTTTTTTTTTGTTGCCTAATGAATCAAACAGTACAATCTATACTAATAATAAAATTCTAGCGGGTCGCTGTCTGTACATGAAAGATATATGAAAAAAAATCTTACTGGGGGCCTTTACCAACGCAATAGAACCCAAAACAAACATTTTTAAAATTCTTATCTGTTTGTCTGTTTGTCTGTTTGTCTGTTTGTCTGTTTGTCTGTTTATCTGTGCGTTTGTGCACGCTAATCTCAGAAACGGCTAATCCGATTTAGATGCGGTTTTCACTAATATATTGTGGTAAGCTTAACTTAACATTTAGGGTTTGTTTCATGTCAATCGGTTCATAAATAAAAAAGTTATGTCAATTTAAGGGTTCACGTCGAACATTATTTTGTACTTTTCACTAAATGCATGAAAGTATATACAATACTTATATCAAAAAATACATTTTAAATTTTTGTCTGTCTATCTGTTTGTTCCGAATTATCTTTAAAACGGCTGAACCGATTTTGATGGTACTTTTACTTGCAGTTAGCAAATGTTATAAGGAGTGATTTCTATTTTAGATATTTTTAATCGATACGTACAAAATAAATCTAACGGGTCGCTGTCTGTACATGACAGATATATAAAAAAAAATTATTGGAGGTCTTTACCTACGCAATAGAACCCAAAACAATAATTTGTTAGATATTTGTCTGTTTACTATCTGTGAGTTTGTGTCCGCTAATATCAGAAACGGTTTATCCGATTTAGATGTGGTTTTCATTAATACATTGCAGTAAGCGTCACTTAACATTTAATGATTGTTTCATTTCAATCGGTTCATAAATAAAAAAAGTTATGTAAATTTAAGAGTTCACATCGAACATTATTTTGTAATTTTCACTAAATGCATGAAAGTATTTACAGTACTTACATCAAAAAATCATATTTTTTAATTTTTTGTCTGTCAGTCTGTTTCCTACAACTAATCTCTGAAACAGCTGAATCAAATTTGATGGGACTTTCACTTGCAGTTAGGGGATGTCCATTAATCACGTGAGGCCCAGAGGAGGGAGAGGGGATGGAAGAAAAAAAAATTACGAAATATCACAAAGTCTAAAAAGTTCTTAAAACATTCCTTGATTAATGAACAGCCCCTATACCTAGCTAATATTATAAGGATTCACTTAGCCTACTTTTATTAAAAAAATATATTTATTTTAATGAATAAGTAAAAAAGAGACAATTCTCTTAATATTTTGTTATTGCGTAATCGCGATAACAAAATATTGTAGAACCCAATAAAATAATGAACAATTTCTGATTTAAAAAGGGAGGGTTATACATCTATACATATAAATGGATACTGATAAGCAATAATGTGTCAACCCACAAAAAGTCAAATTTTAAGATATTGATGTATATTGATACTACGTGACCTATTTAACATTATTCAAACAAGTCATCTAAACTAAATAAGTATGGAAAAAGTTTCTTAACTCAATGTTTCATACGCACCTGAAATACGAAACATTGAGTTTTTGCAATTTATAAAATAATCTCAAATATTTAAAAACTTATTATTAAATAAATCTATCTGCTTTTGATTCAATATATATTTTATCAAAATAGAAAAAAAGATGAATATATAGGTGTTCAAACTAATTTATTAAGAATAGGTTTGACATCTTTAGACGCCATTTTCTCAAAACGAAGTCCGTGTGGCTTGACACAGTATTGCTTATCGTCCGTTTGTAATTTTAAATAAATGCATATGAAAGTATACACGGTACTGACAACAAAATTAATAACTTTAAAATTTTTGTCCGTCTATCTGTCACTCACTTTGTTACGGCTAATATCTAAAACAGCTGGACCGATTTTGACGAAACTTTCACTGAACAGAAAGCTAATGTAATAAGGAACAAAATTGAAACCAATGAAATAGTGAACAACATCTAATTTACATAGGGAAGATATATTTATATTATATAAATATAATAATAATTGGGAAAATAATATATTTACTGGGTAATTTTTTAACTGGATATGATAGACCGAATCCGAAACTATAAGCAATAGCGAAAAATAATTAAAGGAGTAACAGAGACGATTTTAATAAAAACTAAAACTATATCATTAGTTTTTTGAAAAATAAGTTCTCCTAGCCAGAAACGAACACGTTGATTTTGAAAAAAATTAACATTCTGTATGATTGTATAATCTGATACTGTCACATATTATAAGAATCAACTTCAGAGAGGTATTAGTATATAGTTAACTGCAACAAAAAGAAAGGGCAAATTTTTTACAAAATACTATCAAATTCATACATTAATTAAATCTTTTGTAATTCTTCAAAAAAACGATCATACCTAAAAGTGAATTTTTAAAATTATAACGGGATGTTGAAACGCTAATACCGGGTGAGTACAATAGCCGAGTCCAGTGAAATGTAGATTTTCAATAAATTGATTCATCTTTTTAGGAATTATCTAAACCTACTTAGGTAACGGAGTAGGTGACGGGGACCAAAACAAACGTCACATTCTATCAACTTTGTATAGCTCACATAGAAAAAATAGACAAACATAAAAGATGTTACTGAGAGTTATTCATTTTGTATATTTTTGATTGTATTCTTTACACTCTTCCTTACTTTAGTAGGTGACTAGCATTTTGATGCAAATAAACAAATCGTTCGAAGTAATGCAGACTTTTTTTCTAAACTTACCGGGAGCCATGATTTAATTATGTATATTTGATATATATAGAATCGATTACTTCTAATTTGTGTATAGATTTGTTATTGTTATTTTGTTAAAAAATAAATCTTTTCCTTTAATTTGTCTCTTACTATTACTTTCCAAAAGTTGATTCTTACAAGTGACACTATTAGGTAGGTGGTGCAATAATACAGAATGTAATCTTTTTTGTTTAATTATTGGGTTCAATTCCCGGCCAGGAGAATCATGAAATCAAAAAAACTTATGATGCAGTTTTACATTTCTCAAAATCGGACACGAGACTCCTTTAAGTATTTTTCGCGATTCCTTAAAGTTCCGGATATGGCCTATCAAGCCCAGTTAAAAAAGTCACCCGATATATAATACAAGGAGAACCTCGGCGGAAACATACTGTTATACAGTCGAAATTTTAAAGACTAGCATAAAACACTTTTCTTCAACATTTATAGTGAAAACCGTGGAGGAATACCGTATCTGAGTTAGAGTCTGCTTATATGTAAATACAACCAGAAAGTTCAAACCAAATCTAAAGTAAGAAGCTCCTTTCTGGAGCAGCACCGCAGACTATTATAACCTTGCTTTGCAGGAGACATGCCAAGCTATCTGTAATCCACGCGAACGAAGTCGCGGGCACAGCTAGTCTTACCTATAGATCGAGTCTTCAAATAATACGTGTTGGTATTAGTTTTAAAAAATCTACGAAATTAATTTCCATAGTGACCGTCATTAAGGAAATGAAATCGTCTAGGAATTTTAAAACATATTTGACAAATCTGCAATATACAATAACGTTGCTATTTAATCTTTCTATTATGTAAATATAAACAATTTCTTTCAATTTAAAATATCAATATATATTTATATTACTGATGCAGAATTCTACTAATAAATTTATTATTATTTTAATGATTAATTCAGACCACACCAAAATAAAAGTAACAAAACTGAGGTATCATTCTACACCAGTATGATTCAATTACGTACATACATACACTTAGGATAATGACATACCTACATAAATAATTAATACATATTCAACACGAAATTCTAAGCCCCTCCTCATCTCTTAATTTCTATTCTATTCCTATTAACTCCTTATTCCTTTTGAGTCTGGCCGCGATCCGGTGATCAATTCACGTCAAGTGATCGCCTGCACTTGTTTCCTGAATTATTTTACCACTAATTAAAAAAAATCATTTAAAAAAAGAAGGAGTACTCAATTCGTAATGTTTGTTTACTTTTTTTACCTCAGATTTTGAAACTCTTTTTTAAATAGGTAATAATTTATTTTTGCATCACGATGTAAAAACTATTTTGGAAGAATAATTATATTCAGGAAATGTGATAACAAAAACAGAGGTATCCGGAAATAGCTTGATTCAGGGACATACTTTTATTGTAATTTAATGGATTTTATTATATTTGAGCGTTAAAAAGTGGATTTATTTTAATAAATAAAAATAATTTAAAGATGTTGAAAACCAAGAAAAAATGAGAATAATTAAAGTCTATATTACGAATTGTTAGGCGAGAATTATACTTGTTAGGTTTTCTCGTAATTTATATAAAACAACCTTGTGACAGTTACCTAGGTAACCTTCCGAAAGCTGTGTTAAAAAGTCCGTTGAATCTTCGCAGTGTAAAGAAGTAACAAAAATACAGGCTTACAAATTTTTACAATTGTAAAGTTGTTTTTATTGTCATTAACTGTTTAATAACAAGTAGTTGGTAAAATTATAACGATTCTGAGTTTAATGAAATAATGTGTAGGAAGAGGAACTTATCTTTTAAAAAAAATAAAGTGGATATTACCGTTGATATATGAAACCCAAAATTTTTGCAATTACAATATATGTAAGTACTTCCTATAAGCGCAAGGAAAAAACAACAATGAAAACATTTGGGAGCGTTGTACCAAATTAAGCACGTAATCTTCGGTAATCTAAATATTGCACAAAAATTATATGTATATGTTAGATATATTGGTTTAGTTTATTATTTACTAAGGTAGTGACTATTT
Source organism: Hypolimnas misippus (assembly GCA_037950945.1). Lineage (NCBI taxonomy): Eukaryota > Metazoa > Arthropoda > Insecta > Lepidoptera > Nymphalidae > Hypolimnas > Hypolimnas misippus. Next base: position 10,188,455 of record JBBEEQ010000024.1, read on the forward strand.
AATGATTCTTAATAAATAATAATATTGGTAAATATATATTTTAATAATAATTAAATAGGCAGGTACGTAATCTGTTACGAGAACTAAGTACGTACGCGCGACAGAAAAGTATCGTCTTCAACTCAAAACACTCGCTGTCATTTGCCCAACACATATCAATGCTTTGCTTATTTTAAAAGCAGGTGCCGTGGCGTGCACTCGCGTGTGTGTCTTGGAAAATTTTGCCGCCAATTGCACCGCATAGTCGAATATTCTCGCGTGCTGTGCTCGGAATAAGAATAAGTCTTGCCAAGCGAAGCATATAAATAACACGACCATGTCTGGATAGAACGTGCAAACTGTTGAAATTGTTATGTGCCCAAATTCGGGGGCTTTAGTTTCGAGTGGTTAGTTTAAGGTTGAATTGATTTGTGGGCTAGTAATGCCGGGACACGCAAGCAGTCCATACTGGGCGGCAGTGGATTTCGACAGCGAAGGGGATGAAGACAGGAGTCCACCGCCAACAAATCGAGTTTACCTCGATCCTTGGGATAACGAAGCTTTTGAGATGATTCCAGGAGATACTCCAGAGTCCAGTCAAGAACAGAATATGAATTCTTTCGTTGGAGAACCAGTTAGTGCGAGTTTCTACTATGTGCCGACAAAAACATATGACTCTGGTGAAGAACCGACGCCAGCTAAAAGAGCCATCTACCCTGAGGATGTAGTCACACCTGACTATTCTGTTTACGGTAGGAGACCTTCCCGTCATGTGGTACCTGACTACCACGATGTGCCTCTCTATGGTTACAGACGTAAGTTGGTGGAAAGGAGTATTATTACTTTTACCAGTCACGTATATTTACTTTCATTTTGAATTAATATGACTTTGATAATTACTTAACAATTACCTAGTAAAAGATTTTAAAATCATTTTCGTAATTATTATTACAAAATGTGATAAGCACATCACTAATTGGTTAGGCATTATACATACATTTACATCTGGAGAAACGTTAATATATTTATATTAAAAAAATGTAAACTTTTTTTTTAATTTCCTTATTTTAAGTAGAACTCTTACAAAGCCTAAAGTGGTTTTAATACAATGCAAATTAAGTAGCAAATAAAAGTTTTTTTTATATATACAATGTCAAGTGAGCATGTGTTGGATATTGTAGAAGCGTTGTTAGAATCGATATTTAGAAGTAAATATCTGAATTAAATGTTTACATTAAAAAGTTGGATCTTGTAGACTTGTACATTACAGGAATCATTTATGAAAAACAATAAAAAAAATTATTTCGACTTCAAAATGTTGTAGAAAATATTTATTATTTGCCTTTTAATTTATTTGTACCTATTACATTCGTTGTTTTTGTTTGGTTCATTTTTATTTCAAAATATTAAATTTATTTGAATTGATTACACTCAAGGTTTATTCAGTTCATTTAAAGAAGAAAAAAATATTAAGGGAAGAAAAAAACACCTAATTAACCAAACAGTTTTATTTTTCTACAAAAAAAAAATACCATACAGACGACAGACAGACGGTACAGAGACAAATACATAGTGGCACCTTTTCTGCATATTATGTGTTATGTTCATACATATAGTCGCTTATGTTTATTTTGTAGAGGAGCGCAGAAGATCAATGTACATTGAAGAGCCAGTGTACGCACCACACGCCATGGTGTACGAGAGTCTTTACGCACCTGTGCCAATCCAGCAGCCACACGTGCACCCCAGAGCACGCATGTCACTCCAGCATCAACCGGACTATGTCTTAGCGAACGGCCATGGGAAGCAGAGGCGACAATCAAGGTACTTGTAATAATATTACAATTATTTATCATCGATTTAAACGTTATTGCTTGCGTTTAATGTAAGCCCATAGCATCATATTGATACTGCTTATCGATAACTTTTCTTCACTTATCTGTACTTATATAAAGTTGTATAAAAAAAAATGCAGAAACAGCAGATCAAGTTCTTGAAGTCATAATTTTTGTGGTAAATAAAGTCGATAACCAAATAATATCAAAATCACTATCGGTTATACGTTAGTTTTGGTATCATTAATATTGAAGCTAATTAATTTAAATAAGTACTCGATGGTTATGATATTGACACGAGAAAGTTTTAATAACCGTTAATTAGTAATCTGCATATTTCTGTAGGTAATCGACCAACCCACGATAAAATATCTTTTAATGTTTACCTGATAGATATAATTAATGTAACTAAAATTCTGTAAGTGCAAAAAACTATCCAAAGTGAATCAATTCCTTCAAGTCAAATCGACTCTACTTTAACTTGAAAACTAGCTAACAATTATCAATACTTATATCTAAACCATGCTTTGTCTTAGGAAAAATAAATAATGACTATACTGTGTATAGATTTTTTATGATTCTAAAAAACTCGACTTAGTACATACACCATGATCAATTCTTTGCGATATTTTTCTTAATCAACCTATGGTAGGTTACACTTATTTTACTGGCAAACGTTTTGTATTGTTTTGTTCCGGTTTAAAGGGTAAGTGATTCATTATATTTACAGACATAACAAAATGTAATTATAGGTACAAGGTTGGTAGCACATTGGCAGCTTAAGTGTGGCTAAAGCGCTTTACATCACTAATGTCTTTAACCTAAGATAGCCACTTACCATAAAAACCATTATTCACCTATCTAGTGTCTTCCTATAGTCATTAAAACGTCTTGTTTACTAAAGATTTAATTGTTCAAAGCTCATACACCTTTTATGCATATTAGTTTTTAAATAGAACGTTGTGTATAGAAAATTTATGACCAATTATAATTATTAAGATTTAATATTTGATATGGGAAAAGATGCACCTACAAAGATCTGTGCAGATGCGTTACGCATAGCGATTCTTATGATTAATCCTTTTGCGATCTCTCTAAAACACGCGAGCATTTTCACGCAAATTATACATTATTATTTAAACTCATGCACTAACCTCTGTACGCGGAGTTTCTAATATTTGTCACGATTGTAATATTAAATTAAATTTCCCACCACAAAAACAAATTTGATAAATTGATATATAAAAATAAAAAAAGCATACCAATCTAAGCGTCTAAATTGTACGATTGAAAAATGTTTTAATTCATAACTTTTTATAAACTCTTACTTGTATTGGATTATTGAATGTTAGTTCCCATTCCCAGCAAAACAGCGTGACGCTAAGTTCCACGGAAAGTATATATAGGAAGAAAAAACACTGTCAGGGGCTCGCAACTGCTCATGTTTCATTGTATAACAACGATCCTCTATCCATCGTGTGAACGTGCGCCAGTTTTTGCTTACTACAAATGAAAGTTGCATTGGTGAGAATATAGCTCGTTTCTTGCTTACACAGAGAAACTTGTTCCTAGCATTGACCTCTGGATTATTGCATAATTTGTGTGAACATTGTATAGGTCAAGAAAACTCTTTAGAAAATTATGACAACAAGACTTAAGTAATGTATAGAAGTATTTTTAAAACCCGAATGCCTAAAAAAGTATTACAAATATTATACATCCATTATGCTTCTTTTAAATAAAGTATAGCACTCGTCGATAGTGTAACTTTACATTAGTGAAAGAAATTAGGTAATTAATCGGATAAGTAACATCGCGGATCGGTGTTTTCGTTGTAGTTTCCGTTCCTATGAAAATTCCGGGAAATAATACGCTATATCGATCCCACAACCGAGACGATTGTAACGACATCGTATGACATATATTGAAATATGAAATGAAGTATGAAAATGCTAATGAACATTAAATGTTGAAATGAATGCAAAAAATTAAACAAATATACGCCCATAGATACATACATTTGAAAATCATAACCCCCCTCTGGCATTCGGGTAAAAAGTAAATAATAGCGATAGTGTTGACGGATATTAGGTAAATAATTACTTCTACCGCCAAAAATGAAATGAATGTTTTAAAATGATACTTGTCAATTAATTAAGACAGTTAGACACAAAGTAATTACTTTTAACACAATGGTTTAACATAAAATTGTGAAATAAATTGGTCGTAATAAATTATTGCGTGTCTGAAATTTGCAAATAATATCCACAGTACGTGGATATTATTTGCAAATTTCAAAATTATTACGTAATCCAAAAATGTAAGATTGAGTTCATAAGGGTGATAAAATAGGGATGGGTATTACTTCGTAATTCTTTATGATGTAATTAGTAGCCCCTCGCTGTTTCACTCCCGTTTATTTTTACTGTCGCGCTTCAATGAGACGTAGCGTGGTGTAATATTGCCTATAACCTTACTTAATAAATAGGCTATATAATGCAATAACAATTTGTCGAATCTGATCAGTAGTTAACGAATAAATTTTACCGTTTTATAATATTAGTACAGATAATCGCCCTTTATCGGGTAGGGGTGGCTAACGTTTTCTTTATTTTTGTGTTTATGCTAGGGTATCCAAACGTACCGGCTACTCTAAAAAAGGCTCGGATTAAAAAATACTCGGTTTGGTTCACAAAACAATTTCCTTAGGTATATTTAAAATTTTTCTGTCGTATGATGATCATGGTCATTCCATTTCAAACCAATTTTATTTCGTAGAAAGCAGTCAAACTGAATCTTCCAGTAAAGTTATATAAGTAATAAATAGACGCATTGTGTCTTTCATTACATAAATTAATTAACTAGTCTAAGAAAGTAATACAGGGCATGAACCTGTACTGTCATAACGTTCGCAAATTAATGCGAAGTCGCAATATGTGGAATACAGCCGTTTATTATCTAATCCATGATCATGTATTGACACGGATGAGAGCTTATAACAATTGCAAAAGTAATGCATATATCGTTGTAATTAGCTAACATAATTACTATGAGTGTAGTCAAAATGTTAATATGCAAGACAAGTAATTGGAATTGCGTATTGTAAACCGGTTTGAATCGTTGAATATTGAACTGACCTATTAAAAACAATAAACAAATTATGATATAATTATGAATTTAATGCAGCACTAATTCAACAATATCTTTTTACGGATACAATAATTAAACGTACAAATAATAAATTAATATTTGCATCACTAATTATTTATATATTTGTAACATATCTATATTTTAACTGTAAAGAAATAGTTTAAATAAAATGTCACATACATTTGTCATCTGTAATGAAATACCCCATAAAGCCGTATCCACTAACATCCCCTAAATTATGTCCTAAAATTGTTGTTTGTTTTTTAACAGATTTACTGAAGCGTACGAACATTTCGCGTACGAAACTCTGTCTCCTGATTACGAGGATTGGGCTCGGCCGATGCCGAAAACTGTTCCTGACAATTTCCACCTCTCCAGGTACGGCCATCTAAAGATCGATTATTCGTGCAGTTGGAATTCCCTCGATCGAATCATTCGAAATCAATAGATTGTGAAATAAAATAACAAACGAAAGTTCTCTATTGCTCATACGATATCATAGAATTTATTAAGAGTATTTTTATGTTAATTTACTAAATGTAATTATGATAAACTGATTGTTTATTATACAGTATGAAATAGTTTGTTTGTAATTAAGAATTATTTTGGATTGAATGGATTAATTTTTTGATTATTTTCTTTTTTTAAACTTTCTTTTTTTAAGCCTATTTTTGCAACTACCTTGAAATGTAATTTCTTTACAATTTTAGAATTGAAATAATTGTAATAGATGTAGAATCTGGCTATTAAGTAATAATTACTTAACAAGCATGCCCTAGATTAACCTAAAAGCAATTATTTATACAATTTATAAGTCATAAATGTAAGTAAATTGTTATGGCTCAGTCATCGACGCACAAAGATTTTTAAAGAGACTAAATCGAATAAAAATAATTAGAATAAAAAAAATCGTTTATAATAATTTTATAATATACCTTATTATAAATAATTAATTAATTATAGTTTAAATGAACGAACTAAAACGAACGACTATGCTTTTGTAAAATAATAATTTGTTCATCTAGAATGAACAAAATAATTATTTCTTTAAAAATTTACCTTATTATAATTCGATAGGATGAACTCTTCCTAAGTTTGTATATATTTTTGTAACAATGAAATACTATAAAAATATCGGAAAAGTGAATGTAACTAACTAAAGATTAATACAAAAATGTATCAAATAATAAATGCACTCGCCAAAGAAAATATGTAATTAAAATGTGATTGTTGATTAAAACTGAAGTTTTTCTTAACGACTAGTCCAGAGGCACATAGTTTTACAATTTACTTTTGTTTATAAACAAAATTTATCATGTCAAGAAGGTATTTTTCTAATTTAATAATTTGTATTATATTTTATGCATACTAATTCATCAAACCAATCAGGTTAATTTTTTTTTATGCAGTTAATGGAATATGGAAAAAAATACTTTAAAAATTTAATCTTTATTCAATTTTAAATTGATCAACTAAAATTAATAATATATTAACTAGCACATTTAAAGAGACAGTTTTAGGTGTTTGAATTCATAGAAAAATTATCAATTAAATAAAACGAGAATTGTAATCATGATAGCTTGTCATGTTCAGACGATCTAAGGTTACGTATTTATATTTTTAATGTTATTTTTTACATTTTTTTTAAAATAAATAATAAATTATCATAACGTCAATGTAGAGAAGAAATATCTTGGCCGGGTGCGGTGTTATCAAATATTAATATCGTGTCTGCGCATCTGTGTTAGTTCGTGCTTTATATAATTTAAGAGTCCAAAAGTGAATATTATAAGACATTAGATTCATAGTACACGTCCTCATTTTCCAACTCTTGTAATAATATATAGCCATATTTTCTCTCTTGATATCAATCACCCGTTGCTAGACAACCCCTTTATACCCAATTTGGTAAAAGATACTTGGACACATCGCTGGTTTGCAAGAATATCGTAGTAATTCAAAATTCTAACAAAAGAACTAAGTATGTCAACTGATCATAAATCTTTGATGTTTTATCATGAAAAGAGTTGCGATGATAGATTTTCTTTAAATAAATAAAGTTATAACATCAAGCGATCGTTTAAATTTTGCAGCTATGCAACAACGCATTAATAAAGAAATTTAAAAAACCCATTCTTTACAATTCATCATTTTAGTTGTATCGATTAACTCGGAAAGACATATACTTAGGCTCTCCCAGTCACATGTAAATCAGTTCCTTTAACAATAGATAATTAAATATATACCAAAATTTTAGGCTAACACATGTAGGTATTTAGCATGTTAATCAAACTGCAAGCCAATTCTTAGGATAGGATAAGAGAAGTTGATGTCAAAAGAAGAGTATTATAATTAGGCTGCCTGTCGGGGGTATAATGATATTAAAATAACGTAGTTGTGTAACTTTAACTTTGGCATCACCTGGAATCAGCGAGATACGCGACTCCTCGCCAAATTACAGCAGAAGTAGCGTCTTGTGGCTCGTTGAAATGATCTCAATTAACAGATTTTTGTTTTTGTTTTTAATTTTCAATTTTATTATCTTATTCCTAAAAGGTTTTTGGGTTCATACCCAATTCTGTTAAGACACTTGGACACATATATGGTCTTTAATGAAGACTTAAAAAAAAGAAACCGACTTCAAAAGCTAAACACAACACAATTTGGTTTACTTGAACGGTACAGTTACACCAGTTACTTTTAAACTGAATTACTAAACAGGTTTCGATAAAATTCTATTAAAAATCCGTAAAGAAATGACGGAGTTTTAAGATAAATGTTTGTTGAAACATTTAAAAAAAATGCATGAAAAATACGCTACGAATTTGAAAATCCTCCACCTTTTTTGAAGTCGGTTAAAAACGAATTCAGTTTTTTGTTGAAAAAACTTTTAAATAATTATAAAGATTTTGTAAGCTTTCTTCTAATAAATTAAAAAAATCAAACTATGTCGTAAATGAAACTGAATTATTTTAACTCATAGAATAAAATGGCGCAATATTCTCCGTTCGTAGGTACATGGTTTATCGACTTTATACACACCTTGAACTTCCCACGTACTATTAAATTTGGTAATAGTCCCGTAGTGTTGTTTTGCTTTATAGGTTCACTTTCCTACCTACGAGTCATATATACTTAGAAGGCATAAATCCCCCAATCCCTTCCGTTTTTTTTTCTCCTCCATCCCTCGTTCCTTTTCAAACTGGGAGCGCATTTCCTGTTTTTTTTAAGCTGTAAATTCTGACATCGCGATCACCTAACATCAAATGACCCTGCCTACACGATTGTTAGCTATTATCATAAAAAATGCATATTATAAAATATATTATATTCTATGTTTGTGTAAGTGTATATTAATTCAAATAATGCTCGTAGAAACTTAGAAAGTTGATATGGTTTATATCGATTAATTTTCTCTATTGCTAAATTGTCACCTAACTGATGATTTCATGGTTTTATAGCCAAGGACCGGTAAATAATCATTTCTATTTATCTCGTGTGGTTGACTTTCCAAGCAGATTACGGCGAGAGTTGATATTATTATTATTATGGAAATTATGCTTTTACCCATTAGATTCTCTTCCTAGTATTTTACATCGTTTACAAGTTCTGCTTGTCATCTATGAGATAATATTAATCTACAGGCTAATGTGCTCCGAGTCACGTAACAGGACTGTATCTACTACAATATACATAGTATGAGGAACTAAACCTTCGTTTAACAATCAGATACATACCTAATGTATTTTTATGGTAATGTTTAACACGTACGTTTACACATATATTTGATTGTAAATCTGCTATTTGTAAACTCTTATTCTTGGTTATTTACCATTAACAAAAATAATATTTTCAAATATTATGAATCTTGTTTAAAAAAAGTGAAAACGTTAAATTGTTTTTAAATACACGAACCAAAAATGTACAAAAAAATTAATATTCAACTTGTTTTAAGAAAAATATAGTGTTCTATATAAATTTAGTTTAAGAACCTATTTACAATCTGAGTGAAAATAATTATTCAAATAATATTTCGAAGATAAACAGTAATGCAATCAATACACTTCTAAACCATGCAATTGTTAGCAAAGACAGTATGTACGCGGTAAGTAATAAACATTTCACGAAGAGGCTACCCACATTACATTCGTAACTCGTGATGTAACTAATGAATAGTCATGTAGGTACATAATTACAAATATACATAATTTCATAACAACGAATTTGTACATACAAATTATTTATCTCGAATTTCAGAATTTGACACAAATACACGTACAAAACAATTAGAATGGAGCCGATCACTTTAATAACAATATAATTATTACGATTTTTTTTACTGTTATTTTAAACATTAATCAGCACAGTGATGAGTTTTTTTACGTAAGAATGGCATTACCATTCGTGTCATATCGTTTTGCCGCCTAATGACGAATAAACTCATTTGTATGTAAAACGTTACTTCTTACTTTTGAAATTATGTAGACAATAAAGAGTTTCTATTTCGATACTTGTATAGTTGTGCATCATAATCGTAAGATAACTACCGGTATATATAAAATGTAAATTTTATTTATGCAATTAGCGTTTATTTTAGATTTTTAGATTAAAAAACAAATATCGTGCCATCGAGGTTTATTGTATGCTATTTTTTGTTTTTTTTTTTCGATCTAGTTTGCGATGTTTATAAGAAATTAAATTTAAGTTAAGTTAATAAGTTTTGCTTCCTAAAACATTAAAAAGCTTTTAGTTCGATTTCTATTTTGTAATTTTGACCAATTTGAATAAAATCTATTATATAAGATGTTATGAATGGGCCATTAAAAAAAAAAACAAAAAAAATGTAAATTAAGAGCATAAATAATTTCCTATGCATTGATACGGTTCATTAGACTTATAATGATGAGGTAAAATATGGATAACATGTAAAAACATTCAAAACGTTTATTTTTTTTATCACAACAATGTGTAATAAAGAAATAAAGATGCAAAGACGAGAAGTGAAAGCGGAGGAAATGAAAACATTGCCAAGATATCTTAGAACGTGCGGTTCATTTTAAAAGGTAACATTAATCGCTCAATTAAACAATGACAAGTTACACATGAGATGAAGACATGTTAAGTTGGTACTACTGATTTAGAAAGTCTTTCTCGCTGTACAATTTTCTCTTTTTAGTTATATTGAAGTGGCCTTTTTTGTCGTTTTTCGGCAAATTCGGAGTCTTCGAGTCACGGTACATTACTTGCAACGCTGGTGCCTTTGAAGATTTTGGGTACAATGTTTGCATTCGGTTCTGAGATGGTTTAGGACTCTCAGATACAAAGTTATAGTCAGCCGAAAAGGATTCGGTATAAGGAGTGGCGTTTACAGAATATGGACGTTCAACTTTGTTCTCATATTGGCTTTGAGAGTAGGTGCTCTGTGCCAAGTATTCTTTAAATTGACTTTGCTTTAGTTTCTCTTCTAATTCTTCAAGTTTCTTAAAAATAAAATAATTAATTAATCATAATTTCAAATGGTATTCTATAAGTAAAAAGAGTAAATTTTAAATAAAGTGAAACAAACTTTTGTTTCATTATCTCATCAATTGACATAGCCATGAAAAAATCATGAATCATGAAAAAAGTGGATCAAAAAAAATATGCCTGTCGCCAAAACCAATTGATTACTTGTAGGTAAGTAACTTAAATATATTTAAGTCATTAAATATTTCCTGAAATTTTATAAGGCCTACCTTAGTTAATGTAACTAATTTTAATTTTCGTAGTCTACGAGCATATTAACGGAGTGTCCGGTCAATGACCTGAGCGGCTTGCGTCGCAGTTCAAGCGTGTGCGGTTTTACTAGTATTTGTTTTCCTAATATTTTGCACTTTCAATAATATTTGAATAACAAAGTGTTTAATTAAACGATTCAATTACGAAAAAAATATTCGCACCTAATGAACATGCTAGATGCATAATTATGTAAAGTTAATTATCCACACTTTTCTAGGCCTAGATGATTTTTTTATCATTGAGTATGCATACAAATTATACAACAATGTCATGCTTTATATTAATAAATTATGTGCTAAACAGTAGCAAAACCTATCTTGTGACTGAATGCGATACCGAGTTATCAAAGCAGTTTTGAGATTATTTTAACAATTGCTTTAATATTTAGTCGCGTTATGGGTCGCTAATTAAACAGCTTTTCTTAACAAGAAAAGCCCATCCAAAGCATTTGACCCACGGTGGGGTATTTAGGAAAAGTTTTTTTATTTTTTCTTGTTAATCTATTTTTTTTAATTTTGCAGATAATTTAAATATTCTAGCTGTGTCACAACTTTTGATATGATGTTTAATAATTAAGACTTAAAAAGAAAAATTAGTATACCTACCCTTTCAAAATAAAAAAAATTCTAAATCGGTTACGAAATGGCGGAGTTCTGAGGTAACAAAACATATATGTACTACCATTTGTATACCTCCTTCTTTTTTAAGTCGGTTTAAAATTGAAATATTGTATAAACAATTATTACTAACTCTACGGTAAGCATCAATATTGGCGTCAGTCCGAGCAGTCTGCACCGAGAGCTGTTCTTGAAGTTGCGTCACTTCGGCTGCACTGCGTTGTATCTTCTCTTCATATTCCAGCACTACTACATTCATCTTCAGACGTGAAGATACATTATTTATAGAGATGATTAAGGATATAAGAAGGAAATGTATTAAGGATAGACAAAGGTCAATAGACAAAGGTAATCTTATATCTTATATTTAAAAGTGAATATATATTTGTTCGCATTTTTTCCACTGCCTTACCGTTTATCCAATAGCGAAAAAACTTTTTTTAGTTATTGTTTTGCACCAGTGCGAAGGTTTTAGGCGTAGTACAATTAACCTACAGTAAGTGGCGAGCGTTTCGTATAGTTACTACATTAACAAGAGCGAGACCGCGGAGAAAAGCTTCTAGATTAATATACATTTATTGCGCTTGGAAATTCTCCCTTTAATTGTAAGCATTTAACTTATCGTAATGTATTTTGCTAGATAGCTATATATTTTACATTTGTAATTACGTACATAGGAAAGTTGCACCACATTTGTAAACATAGATCTAAAATTTGTTGGTAATATATGACGAAAACTTAGACGTACCTATATATACTCGAAAATCATAATCTTTCTTCAGTAATCGACTATAAGGAACTTAAAGTAAAAATGTACACATAATAAAATCATTTTTTACAGAGGATATGTGTCTGTATACAACGTTGTCGATGTGCTGCCGAGCGTAATATTTAACACACACGTCTTTGATTATCGACACAACATAATTTTGATATAATGTTTAAACAGAACATCCGACATCCGATTGTTAATTTTGATGAAAAACATTTCACGTATGCAATCGCCTACTTAGTTATATCAAAACCATTTTACTGTTTGGATGGTGTTATTTATTAGCACTTACCAGACTTTTTCTTTATTTCAGTTACTGCTCTGCCCTTGAGCTGTAGTGTCAGTAGCGTGATGTTGTATAGCCTATAACCTTCCTTAACAGGCTGTACCTATCTGAGTAGCCTAGGCAGCTGGATTTTAGGTGCGGCAAATATAGGGCCCTTTTCAGAGATATGTATTTTCGGAATATAATTGTTAACTGAGGTATCAAACTGTAGGGGTGTAGTTAGTGGGGGCGGCAAAATTTTAATACCCTACTGGCAGAAAATGTGTAAATCCGCCACTGGACTTATGAGTTGTATAGACTAGATAAGTATATTATATAATAACAGAGGTAAGTACCTATATAAGAAAATCATAAAAACAAATGAAATGTGTATTGTGAATGACCTCGTTTTTACACAAATATAAATTTAAATTTTTGATTAACTTGACGTAATAAGACCTACTTAAAAATGTTGTACCTATGTAACAATAATTGTGAATTCCAAACATTTTGTGTTTATTATCTAATAGTAGGTACTTATGAATAGTTAAGTAGCCATAAAACGTATTAAGATATCATAACAGTAAAATATGGGTACATTGAAAACATTCAGTATTATGTATCTTATTTCGCCCGTGCTTTAAAAATCCGTTTTTAGGTGATATTTACGACATAATAACTATTCCTGTGCGAAGTTAAAGTTATAACCGAATTCGTTCATTGGTTGGAACTGAACGTTGATAGATCAGTCTGTCAGCCATTTTTTTCTATTAGTAGTATACTATAAAAGTAAAGTAACAGCCTGTAAATATTCCGCTGTTGGGCAATGGCCTCCTCTTATATTAAGGAGAAGGTTTTGAAAGAAGGAAGGAAGGAAGGAAGGAAGAGCTTAATCTACCATTCTCTCGGCACATGCAGGTTTTCTGACAATGTTTTGCTTCACCGCCGAGCTCGAGATAAATTTAAACACAATTTAGCACTTGAAAAATCAGCGGTGCTAGCCGAGGTTTGAACCCGCGATCATTGGTCGAGATCGACGTGTTCTAACCACTAGAGCACTTCGACTCTCTATAGATAAAGTGCTTCATAAATATTAATCGACGTCGCAACGTGAAAATTTACAACGTGCAATCATGATTTTTTTTGTGAATAAAAAAAAAATTATAATGTTCGTATCCTCGTACAGACGTGGTAATGTTACACGAAGCTGTATCGTGCAATAACGCGATGTGTTTTGGTCATTTGCCCAGCGGTGAAACGTTTACAGGCTGTTACAAAACAGTACCTTGTTTTTATGCTCTTCTTCCATTTCTTTCATCCTTTCTCGTAATTCTTCGATGACACATGTGAATTGAGCTATTTGTGTGTCCGAATCGTATTGAGCTTGTTGAACTAAAAAAGGTTTATTTTTCTTTTGTTACTTATTGAAGTCCCTCAAGTTATAAGTTAGAAGCAATTCTGTTAGCTATGTATTTTTAACTGACTTCGATTCTATGTCCGGAAATGGAAGGAGGTTCTATGTTCGGCTGTATGGATTTTTTTCATTATTGTGTAATTGATATAACTATATTTCTTTTTTTTTAATTTATACATGATTGTGATAGTGATTTAAAAAATAATTAATTTAAGTACATAATGAATAAACTAATTGATACATTACGTTTCTTGTCATTAATCGACATTAATTCCTCAATGTGTTTTTCATGACCTTTTCGCAAGTCTATAATAATGTCATCATACTTTTGTTGTAGGTTTTCTTTATCCTATAAAGAACAATATGTAATTTAAAAAATAATAGACAAGTGTTTATTAAAATAATAACGTTCATTTTATTTCAACGATACACAATAATAATAACAAAAATAACCTTTCCCATAGAAGTCATGGTCATTTCTTTGGAAACAATCTCGTCTTTTAATTTTTTTACATCACGTTTAAGATAAACCAGTTGTGTTACGGTTTCCTGTAGATTTCCCATCATTTCGCGCGAAGCTTGCAAATGATAGCGGTGTGATTTCTCAAGTTCACGCGATTCTTTTAGTTCTAATTCTAATTTCATATTTACTTCTCGAAGTTTTTTGCAGTCTTCCGTTACATTAAAAAAATCCTGTTTGTAATAAAATTAACGAAACAAAATGATAAAAAGTTGTATTTCCATAAAAAAATTAAATTTATTAATTGATACTTACAATTTTACACTTCGATAAACCAGTTAACATATTTTGTAAACGATCGCTAGAAATATTTGTTTCGGCCATTTATAAGTTATTACAGAAACCTATTAAGCACTAATTAGAATATTTTAGTGGAAATGATTTGTGTTAAATATAAATTACTATTACTATTATTTCCTTTCGCTATCTAATAAGAGAAAGTATGTAGGTAGTTTAAGGCAAAGTTTTTAACTTTGTTTATTTATAATTAAAAAAGTTAACTTGTTTTGGTTGTTTTTTTTTTCATTTCATTTTAAAGCAAAGGGTTGAGGATATGCACCCTAAAGTCATCCCCTTTGTCATAAAATATAAAAAAAAATATAATTTTTTAAAGTCACAGACACAAAATAATAATATTTTTCGCAATATTTTTTATGATTACAAAATTAGTTATCGTAAATAGGTGCCGATTTTATTGGTGCCTTAATGCATAATGTGTATGGGCAAGGTATTTTTGTGTCCCTACATTAGTGGCCAATTTTTATGATGCTTGAATTGTTGGATTTGCCTCAGCTTTACTATGAGAGATGAAATGATTGAACTGAATAATTTTTTATAAGGAAAAATAATGTTTAAAAATTCGTGATATTCGTAGTTTAAAAAAAAACGTTACAGAATAAATTATTTTTGTGTGGAATGGTTAATAAAATCAAACAATATTTATTGATACTAAGACAGTACATTTTTAGCTAGATCATCGTGTTAGATAATAAATAAGACATTTTATTGCCTTTTATTATTTTCATTTTATTATGTTTCAAGCAATTTGTAACCCTAAGATTTTATATTAACAAATGTATTGCTTAATTTTTTTAAAAGTAAATTAATAAATAATAATTCGCATCATTTAAAACATATGTATTTATTATAGCGCAAAGGCAAAATTTATTCAACTTGTAATAAGATATTAGACTGCTGTAATGTTGCTTTTAATTTGAATGGCTTGTTTAAATTTTCCACATTAAATGTTTCCTTTGCAAACTGCTCATTTTCTGGATTGTCATGTAAAGTGAAACTAATATCCTTTATGTCTTTTTCAGCTTCAATATTACAGATGTTTTGTGCGAATGGCGGTGTTCCCTCCTTAAATAACTTAACTGTTTGGTCTAGATATTTTAAATATATATCTTTTCCAAGGAATTCAACTTCTGTGCTTGTGTTAGACAATGACAACTCAGGTAGGTCTAAAATCATTCCCGCTTGCTTTGCACATCCTACGGCTATGACTTCATCAGGATTAATACCAGAAAGTACTTCCGCTTCAGGTAATAAACTTGCAACTGCTGATTGCAATTTAGGTATCTTCATACTTCCACCACAAAGGACAATCTTGCTTATTTTACCTTCAAAACTGTCAATTACTTTCTTCGCAGGTTCTATGTATGAAGAAATCTTTGAAGAAATAATATTTTCAAATCGTGCTCGAGTTACATTTTGACTCCAGTCCACACCATCTAATAATGACTCAATAAAAACATGTGCAGAGCTTAGTGTTGAAAGGACATGTTTACAATTGTCTGCATGATGCAACAATTTGGACATAGCCCTACGACTTTCATGTGGATCCAACTTCCATTTCTGTCTGAATTCCTGAGCGACATAATCAGCCAAATCTTTTGTTAGGCATTGTCCACCTAAATCTGCCCTGAATATATTTTTTTCGACAGACATGAAACCATTTGACACTTTTATAATAGATGCGTCACATGTGGAGCCACCAAGTCTATACACTAAAACATTAATATCTTCTGCTGAGTCTTCAATATTGTAAGCTAGCAGTGCTGCAGCTGGTTCGCTTATAACTTGTAAAACATCAAATCCAGCTAACTCTGCACATTTGACTAACCTCTCCCTACTTGCATTAGACCAATGTAAAGGTGCTGCTAATACTAGTTTCAAGTCTCCTTCATTGTGAACAGCATGACTGGCAATAGTATACAATTTAGCATAAACTTTTGTAGCAATGTTATCTGGATTAGAATATAGTTTTGTTTCACTTGTTTCAAATTCATAGACCAATTTGTCATCATTCTGTATTCGACACGAAGAAGCTGTCTCCACGTAAGATACATCATCTTCGTTAAAATCACAGTTCATAAGTCGCTTGTTATATTTAATTATGGCTTTAGATGAGGCTTGACCAGACTTTGCCGGTAAACCTATTTCCCATTCCACTCCATTTAGAGCAACTATAGCGGGGGTCACTCTATCTCCTGCATCGTTCGCTAATACTGCTGCAGTACCATTTGTAAATGCTGCCAAACATCCTGAACTATTACCCAAATGTATACCATATGCTGTAGCCATTTTGTATTGATCTAGTCTTATAATATACTTTAACTTAGGTATATTTAAAAAAATCAGAATATAGTGCGCGGTCCTTAATATTTAAACAATTATTTTATACATTGATAACAGAAGGATTAACCTCAAATTATAGTATGGCATGTGTCATTGATTATTGGTAATAGATAAGAATAAAATATCAAAATATTATATTGCCCAATGGCAATTTTACTTGATGTATAATACAAGTGGATCATTAAGCTAGTTTTACACGTTCAACGAGAACTTTTATTACATTGTACAAGTATACTTCAATACAATATTAATATTTCAATAATTTATAACTAAAGTTATAAACTCATGGATTTTGGCATCTATAAGGCTGACCACTCCGGACGACGTTGCGAGGTAACCAGTTGACGACTAAGTATTACGATCTTATCAAAGTTGAAAATGAGTACCATTTTTAACGTCAAATAATGTAAACGTAACAGATGTATAGTTGTAAAATATCATTGCTTCCCCACACTATTTATCACCGAGGTCTCAAGTCTGCTTCATCGATGAAACTATTATGCTAATAGTGGGCCGGTTTTTGTGCAGTTGTTAATCTATATGTTCATTATACATTATTTAGAAAATGGTATTTATTAACAACATATGTTTAATTTTGTGTTTGACAAAAAATGTTCAAGAATAATATCATAAACTTTTTTTAATATATAAAAGTAACGGGCAATCGAGAAGGTAAATCACTTATTATTAAATAATTAATGCCGCACATTAACATTTCTAGCACCAGAGGAACCTAAAAAGTATTATCAGCTTAAAAGGAACAACGTGGAGAGTAGAGATGAAGAAAATAGTAAGGAAAAGATAGAGATTAGACTTTAGGCTCTCACATTCATTATATGAATTAAAACTGTAATTCTTTCGATTTCGATTCGAGCTATGGACTATAGCTAGTCTCTTCAACAGAAAACTCAAGTCTAAGTGATATATTTAAATCAAAAATTGCGCAAGTCTGAAAATTTTGCACGTAATTAATGGAACGTGTATATTATGAACCTCATGTTCATAATATACACGTTCCATTTTTTAAATGGTAATAGTATTTTTTCACCTGGCAGCCTTGTACTTAGTCTTGGGCCTAACCGGTCACCACAGAGAGCGCTCAATTTAGTTCATAATCCAAGGATGAACTAGTTCGCTCTATTAGTTCATTAGTTCTTTTTTTGAAATAATTTAATAAGAACAATAAATAAAGAAAAAAATATAGTTATGATTATTGCAAGTTTTGTTTATTTTTAAGTAAAAAATACAAAGTATTACATGAAAATTTTAGGCGCGTACAAAAAAAGTAAATAACTCGGTTGGTCACATAGCGCCACTGTCTAGTAAAATGGAAGCTAAAAGAAATATAAAAAGAACTAAGAACGGGATTTTCAATGAACTAGTTCGCATAGTTCACCTAAAGGAGCGCTCTTCCCACCTAGGTCGTTCGCGAACTACCCAAGCCTACTTGTACTAAACTTTGACTTTTTAAATAACAATTTCCTTTCCAAATGTTTACATTTATTTTTTTTCAAAATTTAAGTTTTATTTGTTATGAAAATGAACATTTTCAGTTTTAAATTCTCTACAAATAAAATTTATAGTCTGATATTAAGTATTTTTATAGTTGTAAGCCATAGCTTAAATGCGCAAGCTCTAAAACCAAAAGATATCCGAAATTATTTAGGTACTCGAACACCTTATCGGTTTAAAAGTAACAAAAACGATACAAAAATAAAGTTTAATAGTAAGTATTTGCTGACAATATATCTTAGAAAATAAAAACAAATAATATTATATTTATAACCAAATTATTTTAGATTGTAAGGATGCAAAAATTTGGATGGTTGTAAGACATGGAACGAGACTGCCCAGTGCTAAAGATATAGTTGGTATGAACACTACATTAAGCGATTTAAAATATGAAATTTTACTGAAAAACAAGCAAAGAAAAGGTACTACCAGTTTGATGATTTGATTTATATTAATTTTTTTTTTTTTATAAATTGGTATTTTCATTCTAGGTCCATTAAAGGAAGATCAACTAAGGTTGTTAGAGAATTGGAAAAGTGATATTCAAGTGGAGGAAGAGAAATATCTCACTCTAGAGGGTCAAGATGAAATGATACAGCTGGCCGAAAGGATGCAAAAGAGATTTCCGAATGCTATAAAACATAAATATAATAGTAAAAACTTTAAGGTGCCAATCATTTAAAGTATTGAAATGCAATTTTTATACACAGGATTTAAACTATAGTTTGTTTCAATATGATAGTGGCCTCTTAAAGTAATTAACAGATCAATGAAATAATTTTGAATCATCTCATATGTATGTAGGTTTGCATGGCCGTAATTTTCTCAAAAACAGCTGATATAATGAAGATTTTAAATAGACAATGGAACTATTCAATAGCTAACGGCAACTGATCTACAATTGTTGCACTTGTATGACCATTTAAACAAAATTAGTTCTTTTTAAAGTGATTTATATATTTCTATAAAAACAATTATTTAGTCTGTATAATTTATACATCTATGTTTCCTTTCAGTTTAGATATACAGCAACACAAAGAGCTCAACAAAGTGCCAGACATTTCACACTGGGTCTATTTGATAAAAATAATTCTCAAAATGTCGTCTTCGAGCCTGCGCTTAAAGTTGATACAACATTGAGAGTGAGTGTAACTATTATTAAAAAAAAATAATTTAATTTTTTTTATAATTTATTATATTGTATAATTAATGTTTTGAAAATCGTTTATTTTTTAATTTAATAAGTACAAGAAGAGTAGAGGTTTCTAGTAGGGTTGTTGAATGTTTAAGGTAACAGTATAAAATAATATGATTTCACTTTAAGTAAAGCATATTGCATGAATTAAAAAAATAATGTTACTATTATATTTGGTAATTCATATTGAAGGAATTTGTTTTGCTGTTTAAAGGTATAAATAAACATTTCAGTTTTACAAACACTGTGACAAGTGGCAAAAGCAAGTTAAGAAAAACCCCGATACATATAAGGAGCAAATATTATACGGCAATAGTCATGAAATGAATGTAACGCTTCAGTCTGTGTCTAAAAGATTCGGTCTTGATAGAGTATTGAATTTGGGTTTGTAGCTGAATTTAGTTAGAAGCTTGCTTTGCTATTTGCTACATCTCCTTTCATCGTATGCACTATTGATATTGAATTGTGCAAAACTGTACAATAATATTAATGTTCAAACTATTTTTACTTTACTTATATCTTATAGATATATTTAATTTTTTTCAGTATATGATTGTTTATATATTTCCGTAATTAATAATTTATAGATTGAATTGTACAAACAAAATAGTCTAAATTAAATATACAATTTTTTAGTTTAACAGTTTTCAGTTTTCATTTCAGTTTTTGTTACATGTAGTAAAATTATTAAAGAATTATTATACTCATTCACATGTGCACATGTTATTAATTTTGCTTTTATTTTCACATACATATATGGTTAACTTTATTAAGTAAATGTAAATATTGTATTTTATTTTATTTTTGCAGAAACCGTGGTTCTAATTTATAAGATCTGTGGTTATGAGACTTCGTGGCATAAATATTTCGCTTCACCATGGTGTCTTGGTTTTGATGATAACAGTGTTAAAGTAAGTTATTATTTATTTCTATTATTCTCAATATTTCTTGCAATATATTAGGAGTAAAAAAAATGAGACTTAATTTTTTGTTCATATTAAATCAGCAATTAAAGTTATTTATCGATTATAAGGTTGATTTTTATTGTTATTGCTTGACGAGAATTACATTTGTTATTACTCTTTAATTTTGTTAATATAAAACAACTCTGTAACCTGGTAACAGTTATAGGGAAGCTGTGAGTGACTAAAAAAAGGCACTCACAATAAATTCTTTCAGCTGTAAAAACAATGATAAACAATTTACACAAATCTTAAATTTATGAACAAAAGCAGGTCTAACAATGAAATTCACACTATTTTAAGGTGTTTTCAAAATTTAGTTAAGGTTGGATTCTCGACCCCAACGATCAATCTCTATCCTGTTTTCTTCATTCCATTTGACATTGGCGAAATTACACGTGTCTACTTGGCACAACTAAAACCAAAGAATTGAACTGAATTATGAACAAAAGCTAAATATGTAATTCTGCCTTTATTTACACATATTCAATTTTTTTTTATCATTCATTTTTTATAAAAAAAAAAACAATAGTTGTTATTGAAATTGTAATATACTTTTTAGACTTTGGAGTATTATCATGACCTAAAACATTATTGGTTAGACGGCTATGGGCATGACTTGACATATCAACAGGCTTGCATGTTATTAAAGAATATGTTCGAGAGTATGAGGTAAGATTTATATTTTATAAAATATTTATTTGTTAAATAGGCGCTTAGAGATAAAGTTTTATATATTTTTTTAATATAAAATCGAGCATCAAAATAAATCGAAAAAATTTCTTAATGATTACTGCAATAAATGTTAAGAGATATTTTAAACCAATTGGATCATCTTATGCCCTAATTTTTTTTTTATTTTTCAGTAAAGAAAGTCCAATAGCAACATTCCTCTTTGCACATTCTGGTACACTATTAAAGTTGCTAACCCATTTGCAACTTTATAAGCCACACTCACATTTAACAGGAAATACCAAAGATGAAGAGAGGTTGTGGAAAGCGTCGAATATCGACTGTTTTGCTTCTAACTTAGCTTTCGTTTTATTCAAGTAAGTGCAAAATTTTTGTATTTGA
Organism: Hypolimnas misippus; assembly: GCA_037950945.1. Lineage (NCBI taxonomy): Eukaryota > Metazoa > Arthropoda > Insecta > Lepidoptera > Nymphalidae > Hypolimnas > Hypolimnas misippus. The sequence goes on from JBBEEQ010000024.1 coordinate 10,210,168, forward strand.
AACCGACTTCAAAAGCAAACTTCGACTTTAAAAACATTTAAGAAAATATGGGACCAATCTGAAAGCACATTGGTTTAAACAGAAAAAGAATTTTCGAAATTAGTTAATAAACGAGCATTTTTCCCATAGTTTTGTTTGTTGTTGTTAAAAAAGCAAACATAAATAATACTTAAAAAATCAAAAAGCTTCAAAATGGCTACTACATATTTCAAGATTGGCTAAAATTAATAAAATAAAATTTTCTTCTTATTTCTCACAACCTATCTTGCAGCAAGAAATAACAAATTTATTTTTTTTAAGACCTATGAGGCTCGATTTCTGAGCCGTGTTGAGTTTTCCTGCTAATCTTTCATTTTTGTTTAACTTTAAAATCTATGACAAGGATTCTTGCAACAAATTTCTCTAACTCTCATAGTTTCAGACCTGTCTCTATTGACCTATCCCAATGAATCACCCCATATATTTATAAACAAAATAATGCCACCATGTGATATCATATCAAATGAAAACGTTTTGGCCCTTACAAAGGGTGTTTGTTGCCAAGTGTTTAAACTGCTTTGATCAAATTTACCATCGTGATAAATATCACATATAATATTGTGTGTACTCTTATAAAGACAAAATATAATTAACATTAATATGATGTGTTTATTAAAACTAAGAACATAATTAAGTCTTATAAAATGTAATTAATTTTAGTGCTAGTTGGGTCTTTAAATTGAACTTTTAATGTACTAAAAAATACTATGTAACGTTGCGAATTTTTAAAACAGATATTTAAATTTTTATTTTTTATTTAATTTTTCAGATGCAAAGACGGCGATAAATTATTGACACTACATCAAGAAAGAATAATTAAACTGCCAATGTGTGATGAAGAGCTATGTTCTCTTGAACACTTAAAGGATTATTTCTATAATTCCATTCATACTTGTGATCATACTGACATGTGTAAACTTGATTAATATTTTTTTGTGACGGGACTTTTATATTAAACCAATGTAAACAAAGCCTTATCTTAATGAAGATATGATCAAATTTTAATACCAGTTATACGCTTTATTTATTATTAACATAAAAATTAAAAAAAACATAGGTACTAAAAATATTTCTGTTATTCTAATAATTGTATTATATTTTTTTTTGTGGCAGGATCTTTATATTAACGCAATGTGTACTATGCCTTGTCTTGACGATATTTACAAGTTAAAATACATGTTATAAGTTATTTTATTTTTACACTTAAATTAAATAAAATATTAAAATATATATTTGTGGTTTTTATTGTACACTAATATTGTGTGCCTTAAAAGTATTTATATAAAAAGCGTTTTGATACTTTATACATCGAAAGAAAATCACGCGAGAATTACACATATACTTTTTACTCTCCTAATTGATATAAAACAACTCTGCAACCTGGTAACATTTATCTAGGCAAACTTACGAAAGCCGTATTGTAAAATAAGATAATGTCCTTCAGGTGTAAAATGCTGATAAGCAATAATGTGTCAACCCACAAAAAGTCAAATTCGGAGATATTGATGTATTGTGATACTGCATCACCTATTTAACATTATTAAAAAAAATTCAAGTCATATAAACTAAATAAGTAAAGAAAAAAGTCTCTTAATTGTTTCGATTTCCAAGTGCGTTCCATATTTTGCAATTTATAGAATAATCTTAAATATTTGAAAAACTTTTTATTACATCATATATTAAATATCTCAATCTGCTTTTAATTCATTATACCTTTTATCAAAAAAGAAAAGAAAAGGTGGATATATACTTCTTCAAACATATTTGTTAAGAATAGGTTTGACATCTTTGGATCGCATTTTCTCAAAATGAAGTCCGTGTGACTTGACACAGTATTGCTTATCAGCGTCCAAATAATGACAAACATTTCGTGTAAATCTTTATGAAAGACTGAAAGCGAAAGTCATAAGTGTAAGCGAATATTTTATAGTTCGATAAACAGATATTAATTCATGTTTATATGCGAGCTGTAAAACAATAAGTGGTGCTGATAATTTACGATCGTGTTAAACCCATTTGCCATTGAATCGAAACGAAAGATGTATTGAAATAACTTGATTGAAGGTTTATTTGCTAAAATTATTATATTTACGTAATATCTTTTATTAAAGCATAATTTTCATTGTGAAATTAGTGGTATGAAATTAACTAAATGACATTAATTTTACCAAATATTTCACATTAACAAAGCAAGTTTCACAATGCATGAGACACATAATTAACTATGAAGCATTATAAAACTTTAAGTAGCAAGTACCTACCACTTGCTTACTATAAAATGTCAAAAGCGTTAATTTGAAAATATGATACAAAAATAACCAAGTCTTTTCGCTTTAATAATAAAACGGTCACTACAAAATACTATGAAGCTTTACGAGCAACGTAGTCACCTGCTTTCAGCCGCATAAAGGTGCTCGTGAAAAATTTAATAAACAGTAAGTAGTTACAATGTTTTATAGGAGAAATGGCTTGGAAGGGTCACATTGGCCTGCCTCTGGCCTACACTCAACATGTACCATGATATACTAATATAAGCTCACTATAAACATACGATAACAGATCTTGTGGTAATCTAATAAAGGTTCTTGTTGATTAATCAGCTTCTTAAAGTATTTTAAAAATATTTTCAGACAAAAAATTAGCAAGATGATAATAATTTTTGTAAGATTTTATTCACGTAATAGATAATAATATAAAAAAATAGTTTTTGAATTTAAACCTTAAAATTTATTCCCAAACTTTGTGGAGTAATAATCATCGTATCATATAAGGTAGGATTTTTTTTTTAACTGGGCGTGAACGACTAAATCTGAAACTAGAAGGCGAAAATACTTAACTATGAAAAGATGGGACGTCTGACCATGTCTATGTATTTTGGGCCTTAGCAGCTAAGAAAGATATTAAGAAGAAACCTGTATCTTTCGAAAGATATTTCAACAACATATAATCGCAATAGTTCTATAGAATAAACTTAGCGTTTCCATTTTATATGGGAAAAAAGCATTTGCTGTAAGCATGAATTCGTACATATGTACAGATGACAGTGGGACTTTTGTACGAATACACTCATCTATTTTATAAGCTTTAAAACTTTAAATTCAGTCTTTTATTTCAAGTCAAGATTTTTGTATTCAAATTTATGTAACAGTCGAAAATATCTTACTTCTGGGAATTAGAACTTCGTCCACATGCGATAATCAATCGATCGGTAACGGATCGATGTTCATTTCTTAAAATGTTATCTAAGACAACTCGAACAAAAAATGTTGAATTCAGAAATACATTTTAAATAATAAGGTACCTAATTTTTTTCAATTGCCTATAAATGTCTTGTAAATGAAATATAATATAGAAATGTTTCATTATTCCTTAATAGCCATGTACCTAGGTAATAGTCAAGACATTTTCCATTTTTTTTTTAATCTTTATGATGTTACTATAGAACAAAATTTCAACGTTTCATATATATTCGTTAAGTGTTACATGTAAAAGCAGAATATATCTATTTTCTGGGAACACTGTCATTAAACCTGTACAGGTATGTAATATTCAGTAAACAAACAAAGTATCCTGAAACATCGCAAGTATTGGTTGTAAAACAGCTATAACCGTTACAGAGAAACGCGTGCATAAAATTTTTGAGATCGATAAACATTACCCCTTGAACCAGACATTACTTACACAAACAGGAAACTTTAAATTTATGTGAAGGTTCGCGGGTATTCGGATGTGAGATCATAATTGTATCCATTATTCTTTTTCAACCTTTCTCTAACTTTGTATTATTATGCACGTGACATCATTTTCATGAAATGAAATCTCTCTTGACAAAAGTTAAAAGCTAGAAATAAAAATCATACTAGCCTTCATGCATAAAACACATTCATAGTAATTTATAATTATGTCGTCGCTGACACACCACAACCGGGGAGTCTTATTTTATTTTGTTAGTTTTAATTCAACGACATGATTCTAATGTTATTTACTGATGGCAATAAAAGGGAATTACATGATAGTAAATAGGATAACACACGAACAGATCAAAGTACCAACAGCACCAATACTTTATCGTCGACGATATATCGTGTTAATTTGTGAAAATGCATTATTGTATTTTTGCTCCCCGATATCGTTGGTGTCGAATATTAAATGGCTTATTTAAAGATACTCGTATGTGAACGTTCGAGCTACATGTCAGTTTCATAACTATTATGTTGTCATAATTGGACGATGATAAGCAATAATGTGTCAACCCTCAAAAATCAAATTTTGAGATGTGATGCGTCATGTATTTAACATTATTCAAAAAAAAAATTCAAGTCATCTGAATAAAATAAGTAACAAAACAGTTTCGAATTTCAAGTGTGTTCCATATTTTACGAATTATACAATAATGACATATATTTGAAAAATTTTATATTAAATAAATGTTTTTGTGATAACAATCTGATTTTAATTGATTATACTTTTTTTTTCAAAATAGAAAAGAAAAAATATATACATCTTCAAACAAATTTGTTGTGAATTAAGGTTTAATATCTTTAGACGTCATTTCTCAAAATAAAGTCCAAGTGGACATAATATTTGCTTATCAGCTATATGCTTATCAGCGTCTAATTACAATAACTTAAGAGAGTTGATGACGAATGTGTTCTATATTCAGATACGAGCAATTGGAATCTGCCTTTGTATTAAGCTTACACTAATAACATAATTAGGTTAAACGGGTCATATGCGATTTAAAACGTTTATGAACTCGCTTCATAAAGCTCTTTGGAACATTGCGCGTCTGACATACTTTACGACTCATTAAAATAATACACTGTTTAGAATTGAACGAGCTCGCGTCTAAAATACAAAGAATGATCGTTATATCAAAGAATATATTGTGATATTGTGGAACGAGGGTGTTCAGTAATTTTGGACTTTATTACATGGCCTATTAAATGAGATCTTAGTCATTTTACAGTCTAATTTTTTTGTTAAATGAGTTCATTTTTCTAAGAAAATATCTTAACAATATGTATGTATCCATGACAGAGACGGACTAATCCTCTTTGCGCCCTCAGGCGGTTTTAAACAAAAAGTATCTGTTTAGGAGAAGAAAAATAGCGAAAATAATAAAATGTTAAGCAACATTTACTTATAACAGGTATTTTGGCAAATAATACATTATTTTTATGTCTATGCGTTATTCTCGTATATGTAAGTATGCGTAATCCCCACAGAGGAAACATCCTTGGTCGTTGAAGTCGTATGTCGATGTATAATTGGTGTTTAGTGGCTGTTTTTTGACTGAAAATTCCCCTTTTCCTTACTTTCCACTATTCTACGTTAATACTCCTTATTTCTATTTTAGACCAGAAATGCATTTTTGTCTCTTCTGCTGATGTTAATGGTCGCTTAACGTTAGGCGACCCGCCAATTCAAAAAGTAAAGTAAAGTAACAGCCTGTAACTGTCCCACTGCTGGGTAAAGGCTTCCTTTCCAATTTAGGAGAAGTTTTAGAACTTAATCTACTACGCTGTTCCACTGTGGGTTGGCAAATATACATGCGTCAAAATTTCTCCTGGCACATGCAGGTTCCCTCACGATGTGTTCGTTCACCGCCGAATTCGAGATGAATTTAAACACATATTTATCAATTAAACACAGTGGTACTAGTCGGGTCTTAAACCCATGATCATCGGTTGAGATCGACGTGTTCTAACCACTAGGTCGTCTCGACCCGCCAATTCCTTTTGTTCGAATTTATTACACGAACCACACAAAATAAAATAAAGGCCATAGAATGGAAAATTTCAATTTACGGATCCATTGATTAGATTCAGTATTTGTGATATTAGTCATAATATTGTATTTAAATTAGTTTAAATAAAGAAAAAAAATCCGTAAACTTATTGTATTAACCTAATGATACTTTTAAAATACTCAAACAAAAAAAAACCTAAAGTGAAATGTAATGAATATAAATTCTAAACTTTAAATAGAGTCTATTGCACGAATCTAAAAACGAACTAGCGAAGCAGTAAAGTTCCTAATAATCGCTAAAAATCAAAGAAGTATCGAGGTAAATGCGTTACTGTTAATAGTACAGCCACGTGGGCAAAGTTCGCGGAGTAGTAAATACAACACCTACGTCGATGAGTAAGAAAGTCTAAAAGTGGGTACCGTGTTAGGTTATTTTTAAATACGATGTTATCAACGTTTTACCTTAATCTGACAAGCAGGTGAAAGAAATGAGTGTCTGAACAGCAGGGTGATTACCTTAACGTAATTACTTTAAATTATCGCACTCACAAAACTCTACGCGATTTTTGTACTAAAATGCTTCCTTGAACTTTCAAAATATGGCATGTTTTGATAGCGATAGTCTCATATAATTAGCAGTGTAGTTATAAGTGTAACTTGTCCGCGCTATCGAGAATTGTGTTTGACGCGTATTGTCTTAATTTAAATGTAACTATGGTAGTTGCGCGTTCACTTTTGAAGTGCGTAAAAAATCTTACTATTTTGATATATGTCGGATACAGGATAGTTTCATATTCTACCATATTTTTTTATGTCTCGACCACATTAAACTCATAATATTTCTCAAATACTTGCATTCTTTCAGATGACGTTGTCTAGATAAAATCCGGACAGTAGTTTTTGTTTACATAAAATGTGAATTTGTGTTTTTAAAATCTTATAACGAAATAAGTTCCTATTTAATTAACGATAATTTTAGTAGCGATACATAATTAGTACTCATTGTTTTGTGTATTATTAAAAAAATCATGAAACTTTAATATATTTACTACGTTCATGACAGAGTTAGTATCAAACGCTAAATAGGAAGACTCAGTCAATCTAAGTAACGTAATAGATTAGGTATTTCCAACAAGTAGCCACATTACAGTTCAAATTTTCTTTTAAGAAATGTAATTTGCATCCAAGTCATATATTTTAAACTTTCGCGATTTATACTATTCATATTTAATAATAGTAATACTATTTAAATTGTCGGTCGCTTGGAACCCGGTGATATATAAATTTAACAAAAATGATACTTCACTTAGGACTACACACTGGAGGTCCTACCTCGAACAATGTTCGCGCGAACCGATTGTGTTAGTCTAGTGGGCTCCTAGCATTATAATAACAGTAAAGACAATATTAATATTGTTAGGGTAGGCGAAGAAAACTCGCGCACTCGCCGCCCGAGGGCGCGCGGTACACCAGTCAGCTCGTGACCACGACGAATGCAACTTCGTCGAAACGGCGGGCAATAAAAATATATTACTACCATTAGTTATCGCGATAAGATCCGTTATATTAAATATGCATACAAGTCGTTAAGAGCCTCACCTAGTGATCATCTAAACTTAGTCTTTGGCAACTATCGATTACTAGACAAGAGTTATGGTGTCACGGTGTTGGCAACTGCATCGGGCAGCATGCCACGGTTCAATGACATATACTTAGCAGCACAGAAGTTACCCTACTTCTGTCAATTCTTTTGTCCGCTTGTAAACAAATTAATTAATCATAGTGAAGTGGTATCTATTATTATTTAATGCTGAATCATGTTATGTCTAACATTTACGTTTTACGTTTATTTTTGTAACAAAATCTTGACGACATCAACATTACTTTGTTAATTTATAATGTAAAATAGCAGAATACTGTATATTTTATTATATTTTAAATGACACTTTTTTTTTTTAATAAAATAGTTAATTTAGAAAAAGCATATTTTTTCTTAAATGAAGCAGGAAGCCTGTTTAGAACAAAATAACATTCTGCCAGCTAAATAATAATAAAAAACAAATATTTTTAAAAAATTATAATATGTTTAAGTTAAAAATGAATAATTTTCGTGGATACCTAACTGTACATATGCATGGTTAAAACAGCATTAATCAATATTTTATTATCGAGTGAAATAAAGTTTCCCAAATGTGCTCCATTTAGGAAACTTTACACCTAGCGTGTTGAGTAAACAAACTTTTCTAATTTACTAAAATACTCACTTCACTCGACTTCCATGATGTATTTCAGTATATCAGCTTGTCCATACTTCGATACTAATATTACAAATGCAGAAGGAATTGTGTTGGTCTGTTAGGTTTCAGTCCTAAGCCGCTGAACTAGTTTTCTTGAATATTTGTATGAATAAGTTGATAAAGAGATAGCATTGAAGCATAAGAAATAGATGATAATGATTTAACAAATCGATCGAAAAAATAATCTTGTTATTCTACATAGAGAAGCCGTTGATTTCATCTGGTGTTGTATTTTTTGCAAATGTTTATATTTTAAAAACGATTTTAATATTCTCATGCATAATTAAGTACGCGAGAGGAATTTTAGTGTTATGCACAACGTAATAACTCATTAAATCTTTAGCTGCTCTTAAACAAATGAGAAAATTTTATGGTATGCTTTCCGGCGGAAACCTGTCGATGTTAAAGTGCACTTAGTGGAGTAGTTTCCTCAGACATTAATATTGACATTTTTATTAATCAAAGAAAAATTACTTATGAAAAGCCTTAAATTAATTATTTATTATATATACATGTGGGAGGTAATAAATTAATAGTTTTAATACGTTCTTATTCAAAACAAACATCTTGTAAGTAGTGCATTTGACTCGCACGCCCCCACCTCTGCCAAGCGAGCCTTTATATTCGGTACGGTAGATGTCAACAGATCAGAAGTTGTCGAATCGTGACACGGCACGGAGGTGCTCTGAACTGTTACCAGTTATAAAACAGGTGAGAAAGTTTGATTATTGTTGCTATTATTATTGTTTGTTTACTGTAATTATGGCTTATTTACATTTCATGTTTAGAGAAGTAAGACTTATAGTTAATTTATACTTGTGTTAAAAACCTGAATGAGATATGATGATTATATATATTTATCAATTATTTATTTCTATTTTATTTTTGTCTCCTTCTCCCACATCAGAAGTGGGATCGTGTTTACCCAAACTACGCCTATGAATATAATGATTACAGGTACACAGAAATGGATACACAAGAATCGGTATCGGAACAGTCTCAAGCCGTTGTAGAAACACAGCGAGCCACTCTTCCAAAATCTCCGATACTTGGACAACATGCGACAAATACGACTCACGAAGATTGTAATGAACATACGGCTCGTAGGAACATTTCCTCGACGGCGAACATCAACGAAATCCGGAGCGATGCCGCTTCTCCAAGCAGCAGTCGGGCGGTTCCAGGCAGTTCAACTACAGTGAACGACTGCCACGATTCCAGGACAGTAGACCTTATTCCTATTAATTTTATGCAAAGTATGATGCAGGAAATGATGACCCAATTAATACAAACCACGGCTAAAGCCTTTAATCCAACTAATTCAACAAAATCCACCCCAAGAATGCGTAGTCTTGAACATATCTATGTCCCTTCTTTTGACCCCGATGACAGAACTGACACTATTAAAGTTTGGTGTAAAAACATAGATAGCCTCAAGAGTGAATACGAACTTAGTGATAGAGAAGTTCTAAATTTGTCTAGAAAAAACTTACGTGGGCGCGCAGCAGAGTGGTCACGTCGCAATTATACTAATTTATTAAATTGGAATGAACTTAAAACCGGACTTATTGAAACTTTTGCAGATGAAACTCGCTATTACGATGACCTAACGATGTTCATGGAGTACACCAGTGAGCAGGCCGGCAGTCTTACTGAATACGCTACCCGAAAATGGGAATTAGCGAAGAGGGCGATTGGCGTGGAGATGACTGAACAGCGTTTGGTGGAAGCAGTTATTTCAGGTATGACTGATTTTCGTATTCGCTCAGATTTGCTTCGACTTACACCCAAAAATTTGCCACAATTAATTCAAAACCTTAATTCATATAAACGCAAAAGACCAGTTAAAGATTCTGATTACAATATTCCGTCTAAAAGACACAAGCCTACACCAATACCAGATCTTAAATCAAAACGTTGTCACAAATGCCACAGAATGGGCCATTTACAAAAGTATTGCCGTTCTGTTATTAATAATAGTAATGAGTCAACTTCAATTCCCCCCTCTAATGATTCAAAGCCCATAACTCAAAAACCTGCCATTCAAACTTGTTCTCACTGTCATAAAAAAGGTCATAAAATAGACAATTGTTTTAAACTTCTAAACAAGACAACAAAGGACGATAAATCTACTCATATCAATTCCTTGTCTATAAATAATAAAAGCTCTATAATGTTACAAATTGACAATCGTAATTATTCGGGTTTAATTGATAGTGGAGCTGAATGCTCTCTTATGCGCGAGACCGTAGGCGATTCAGTTAAGGGTAGAAGAACTTTTGAGACTACGTTTTTACGAGGAGTTGGAGACAATTCTTTTATTTCGTCTCGCAAAAAGCAATGTACTGTGTGTATTGATGGCCTGAATATCGAATTAGACTTTGTTCTAGTCCCAGATAGATATATACAATATGATTTATTGCTTGGTCAAAATCTTTTCAAAATCCCTGGTATTCGTATTATCTTTTCAGAACTAGTTCCAAAAATATCTCGCGACACTTTTTACGTTAATTCTGTCTGCTCAATAGATTTAAATATATTAAATGTCAATCCTGATATACCTTCTAATGTCAAAAAATTATTGTGTAATTTATTAAAATCTTATTCCGATATGTTCACATCCGGAAATGCAGTTTCAAAAGTAACCACGGGTGAATTAAGAATACGATTAAAAAATCCTGATAAAATCGTTCAAAGACGACCTTATCGTTTAGCTACATCCGAACGTGAACATGTTAAAAAACTTATTAAAGATTTAATTGAAAACAATATAATCCGCGACAGTAATTCTCCCTTTGCCAGTCCCATATTACTTGTTAGAAAAAAAGACGGTAGTGATAGACTGTGTGTTGACTATCGAGAACTAAATAGTAATACAATACGCGACCATTTTCCACTTCCCATAATTGATGATCACTTAAGTAAACTCTCTCAGGCAAGATATTTTACTGTATTAGATATGGCAGCAGGGTTCCATCAGATACCCATCGCTCAAGATTCAATTGAAAAAACTGCCTTCGTCACCCCTGACGGACAATACGAATTTTTACGAATGCCTTTTGGGCTCTGTAATGCACCCTCCATTTTTCAGAGGGCCATCAATACGGCACTAAAATCGTACATTGATAGGTTTGTTTTAATTTATATTGATGATGTAGTTATCTACTCGGAGACTCCTGAACAAGGTGTAGAGTATTTAAAAGATGTGCTCGAGGCTTTACAGAAAACCGGATTTTCGTTAAATTTTAAAAAATGTCGATTTTTGAAATCCGAAATAGAGTACTTAGGTCGAATTATCTCTAACGGTCAAGTAAAACCAAGTCAAGGTAAAGTCCAGGCACTTCTAAATTCCCCCGTACCAGTAACTGTCAAACAAGTTCGACAATTTTGCGGACTTGCAGGGTACTTTCGAAAATTCATCCCAAATTTTTCAATTATTATAATTCCGTTGTACGACTTAACCCGTAACAATGTTAAATGGAACTGGACATTGGAACACGACACTGCTAGGAACACTATACTTAAACATCTTTCATCTGAGCCGGTTTTGACACTATTTGACCCTTCAAAAACGGTTGAGCTTCATACCGATGCTAGTTCCGCAGGTTTAGGAGGCATTCTTTTTCAAAAACATGAGGGTATAATGAAAGTTGTAGAATATTTTAGCATGCGCACCACTGATATCGAAAGCCGTTACCACTCTTATGAGCTTGAAACCTTAGCTGTTGTACGAGCCATTAAACATTTTCGTCACTATTTATTAGGCAGATCTTTCAAGGTAGTAACCGATTGTAACTCGTTAAAAGCATCGCGTAACAAGAAAGAACTCCTTCCCAGAGTTCATAGATGGTGGGCTTATTTACAGTCATTTAATTTCGAAATCGAATACCGTAAGGGGGATCGTATACCCCATGTCGATTATCTTAGTCGCAACCCAGCTTTAAACATTAACAATGTTCAAAATTATAGTGACTGGCTAGAAGTTGAACAAAATAATGACGTTGAAACTAAATGTATAATTGAGTCTATTAAAGACGGCAGTATTAATAAAGATATAGCTTCTAGTTACGAGATACAAAACGGACTACTTTATCGCAATTTTTCCACAAAAAACAATAAAATTAAAAAATGTCTCTTTGTGCCTAAAAGCTATCGTTGGCACATCATACAAATATATCACGATTCCCTTAAACATCTTGGTTGGGAAAAAACATTAGAAAAAATTAGAGAAAAGTTTTGGTTTCCGAATATGTCTAAATCTACGCGCAAATATGTTGAAAGTTGTCTTACGTGTAAAATTAACAAAAGTCAATCTGGTTCGCGACAAATTTCTCTTCACCCAATTGATAAGCCCCCTGTACCTTTTCACACACTGCATATGGATACAACTGGCAAATTAAGTGGAAATAAGCCCATTAAACGATATGTCTTAGTTTTCATAGATGCTTTTACGAAATATTGTTACTTGAAACCTGTTGGCAATCTTACTGCGTTAACTACTGTTAATTGCTTAAAAGAATTAATTTATACTTTCGGTACACCTAAACGAATAGTTTGTGATCAGGCAGCCTCGTATACTGGTAAAGAATTTAAAAGCTTTTGTGCTTACTGGTCTATAGAATTGCATTTTATTGCTAGTGGCGTTAGTCGAGCAAATGGTCAGGTTGAGCGAATGATGAAAGTTTTGACTAACTGCTTTACTATTGTTGAAAATACCACTAAGAAGGGTTGGAAGGATGTCGTTGGCGAAGTTCAATTAGCGATTAATAGCACTTTTAATAAAAGTACTGGCCACACGCCCTTCGCTCTTCTGATGGGATGTAATCAGTCTCCTCCCGCTATATCGGCCCTGATAGATGATGTCGAACGTTTGGACCTTGAAGTTTGTCGTCAAGAATCAAAACAAAGGATGGACGAACGGGCTAAAATTCAGAAGTCGGATTTCGATAGAACTAAGGCTAAAGTTGTACCTTTTAAAGTTGGTGATGTCGTACTCGTAAAACAAAATATTAGAACAATTAACAAACTTGACAGCAAGTTCAGAGGTCCATGCGTCATTGTTAAAATTAATGATAATGATAGATACACTGTTAAGGTTTACGAAACTGGTAATGAATTGTATGTATCTCATGATAATTTGCGACTCGTTACATCAGATATGGGAAGTGAATTATCAAACTCTTTAGAAGATTAGATTAATTATGTACATCATTTGTGGTAGAAGTGAACGCCTGGCCAACGCTCGCTGATATCACAGATGTGTGGACATATTAATAATTGTTTAATTTTAAGATTTAATTATGTGAATACCTTATCGTGTGTATGTGTAACACAGAAGGTCCCGGTTGTCACTGTGATTTGGCAACTTGCCATGTGAATTGGCAGTTATCTGATTGTCATGTAAGTTGACAATAAACCATGTAAGTGGCAGATAATGGGCGTATCAGTATAAAGCCATGCGATTTGGCTGGTGTTGATCATGCGATTTTGCAAATGGTCCCCGGTTGCCATTGTTATTTGGTAACTTGTCATGTGAGTTGACAGATGTCTGATTGTCATGGAATTTGACAATTTCCCATGTGAATGGGCAGATATTGGGTGAACCGTTTTTTTTTTTTTAGGCCATGTGATTTGGCTGGTTTCTGTCATGTGACTTGACAGGTTATTTACACTCATATTATTGTTATCGATTATTATTATAACGATCTTATGGATTTAAGTTGTGATACATCAGTAATACAACCATGTAAATTAATATTATATAATTATTGTATTTATCTGTTAGTTCGCGAGCCATATAGGCTGCTCGTCAGAATGGCCGTGTGGGAGGTAATAAATTAATAGTTTTAATACGTTCTTATTCAAAACAAACATCTTGTAAGTAGTGCATTTGACTCGCACGCCCCCACCTCTGCCAAGCGAGCCTTTATATTCGGTACGGTAGATGTCAACAGATCAGAAGTTGTCGAATCGTGACACGGCACGGAGGTGCTCTGAACTGTTACCAGTTATAAAACAGGTGAGAAAGTTTGATTATTGTTGCTATTATTATTGTTTGTTTACTGTAATTATGGCTTATTTACATTTCATGTTTAGAGAAGTAAGACTTATAGTTAATTTATACTTGTGTTAAAAACCTGAATGAGATATGATGATTATATATATTTATCAATTATTTATTTCTATTTTATTTTTGTCTCCTTCTCCCACATACAATCAAAAAAGTATTTCGATTAATATTTTAGTAACGAAGTAAGTTTTTAAAATTTAAACGATTAAAAAAAACGTAACGTATTTATTTTAAGCATCAATTACTCTTTATTGTGAAATCATCAATTCACCGTAACAGTAGAAACAAAAGTTTTTTTTTTAATTATTAAAAAAAAATAGATAACAAAAAAGCGTGGGACGGTACAAATGTACATATTTGCTGGATTGATTGGAATTCTACTGTTGTTACAAAACAAAATAACGCAAACATTAACCATTTAAGAAATATATGCAAGAATTTTTTTATTTTTTACCTCGAATACTCTTAACACAAGTGGGATTTATAAAGACTGTTACTGTGTTTTGAATGGTAAATTTTCAGGTGATTCTATTTTGATAAAATAAATTTGGAAATCATACTTAATATACTATTAGATATAAGTTTTGTTAGCGTAGGTTGATTATTAAGAGAAATCACAATATTGTATACATTATAATAATTCTATTAGCATATTCAATTGTATTAATTAATTAATACCGTAACTAATACATATAAATATTTTTGTTCTAACGTATCATGTTATACTAATTTGAAATTTATGTGAAAATAGAACATTAATTAATATTAATTTATTAAATAAGAACAATATGAACATTAAAGTTAGTTATAACAAATAACTAAAACAACAATAATTTTCCACAAATCACGCTTAAACCAACAACAATTATTTAATTTACCTCGGACGTAAAAGCAATAGACAAATAATGGAAAAGTTTCAAACGATTTCGGTAAATGTAGCGTCATATTTTCAAGTCGCTGACTTTAATGATAATTATGGAATAAAATCATGACTCGTTATGAAGTAAACTTTTATAAAATACTAGCGATATGTTCCGTCTTCGCACGGGTGATATGTGTGGAATTTATAACCGAGATATTTTAAAATTGCAGATATTAAAACTTAATCCATATTACGCCAAGTGACCTTTTCGCGCTAACACCCACTCGTACTTAATTTTAAAATAAGTTAATACTTTACTCATTCACTTGCAATCGTATCTATAAAAGGAAATACAATATAAGTAGTGTGTCACGGATTTTTTAGCACTTATTAGAGAAACATTATTTTCGTGTAGCTTTTTCTATTCACGTAGCACATGTCGCGATAGCTACGACTTTTTCCGATTTAAGTGAAGAAATGATCATAATTTTTAATATAATAATTATTTTTTATTTAAGAATATAATAGATATATATTATATACATAAAATACAGCTTATGACAATTTGTAATAACATACTTTTGATATGGTACAATAATTTTTATTAACGACATACCTATTTCATTGTTTTGCTTTTAAACCAAATCAGTCAAGACGTTTTCGAGTGACAATATAAGTAAAATATGTCTTTCCCTTATTATATAAGTATAGATATAAATTGTGTAATCCTATGGATCAGTTTGATCTGGTGATGCTTATGAGAAAAATGAAACTGCTTTTGTAAAACCGAAAGTGTGTAGCTCAATATAAACGTTTGTTGTAACTTCACGCTGTAAAATGTTTGAGTAAAATTCGTAATGGAGTTTGCTTATATCTGAATTGACAAATAAGTAAACTAGGCACATATTATATCGCTTGCGAAACTATGCAGGAAATTTAGTTTGAAAAATGTTATATAATTGTGTCTTTGTTGTTGTTCGAGCAACATACAAAAACTACGGAACCGATTTTGATTAAATTAAATTGGTATTCCATCTCACTGCAATGACTAAAGTCGTAAATATGGCAAAAAAATGAACAAACTTTGAATAAACAAGCAGAAGCTATAGTAATTTTGTATAATTTTCATTGTGATTTCAATAAATATATTCTTTATACCTTTATTATCCCTTAGCGCTAGAGCCAAATAAATGGAAAACTGTCAAAACGTTTTAGAGAGAATAATTGTTGCAATTAATTTCAACCTAATTGCGTCCTGTTTTTTTGCAAATTCCTGCTTTAGTATACCTAAAAACGTATCGCTACAAATTATTAAAACGTTTTTATATAAATATCTTTAAAATTTTTAAAATAATAAAAGAAAAAGAATTTAGTATTTACCTAAACACTAAATGGGACATGTTTTTATAATTTTCGATTATGTACAATGACATAAAAATATATTTACGAATATACCTGATGAATATGATCCTAAAATCATAAAATTACACGCTTGTCATGAACTAAGAAAAACTCTTACACAAATTTACGCTGATGAAATATGAAAATTGCGCCATGAAAAATTAAATAATAAGGTTTTGCTTTGCACATTAACTTTTGTTCTACTCTATCATCTAAATATGTGCCATTTTAGCAGATTCGACCCTGAGATTACCCTTGCTACATCTGTTAGCGGGAAGCGAATCGAAATCGGGCTTTACACCTTAAACACAACAGCCGTCCGAACGTGGAAACCGTCGACAATCACTCACCGCCCATAGCAAACTCACAATTTTCGATTGTGGTTTTATATGTCGTAAATTCTGAATTTTAGCAAAAATTGTTTACACATAGTCGGTCGGTTAACATTCTGCAGTCAATAAAAAACTGCTCTGGTAAGTTTCAAGTGTCGATATTTACGTTCTAAATGATTAATCGAACCATTGTTTCGAGAAGGAAATCGGGAGTCGACATCAAATCGGGTTCGGTGTCTGAGTGATACGCTGCTCAGTGAATTTAACGCGTTTTTAACGATCGAAGTAAATACGGCGTGAGATAATTATGCATTGATGTTAGTGCTTGCAGTGTGCCGGCGCCCCCTACTGTGACTACGCGCATACGCAGATATCACTGCGGGAGGTTGTCGCACGTTTTAGTGAAAAATTATCGTGTTTATGAGTGACGTTAGTGACAGGTGTGTTAAGATGATAGTGAAATATAACTTTAAATGAATAAAAACTATTATATTTTATATTTTGTGATATTTCGATACAGTGAGAGATTTTTTAGTGTTATTTTAATCGTCATTTAATTGCAGCACAATGAATCTGAAACTGAACAACGAGGTAAGAAGCTCTGTCAACTTGCTTCATAAAGCGCCTTCTACTACTGTAAAGGTAATTCTAATACTTGTATATTCTTCTGGTAACACATTAACAAAACATCACCATCACAATAATTTTCCATGCAATGTGTGTTAATTTATTGTAAAATAAAATAAAGTGGTCGTTTGAAAAAATAAAAATCGTTTTTTACGACATCGTTAGAGAAATCATCGTTTAAATTAAATTATGTAGTATAAAAATATAATGAAAGTTACTGAGCAGTTGTAAACTATTCTTTGTCACTTTTTTTACATGTTTTACAGGAAAATGTACAATATTTGCTGTAAATATGATAGTTACACTAAAACATTCCAGTTAACCAAAATAATATCTATGAATATAGTAATTTTATTAACAACCCCCGCAGAATACAGACTCTATCGGCCTATAAATAAGTTGGCTTTTTAATCAGCATGTAGATTGAAGATGTATGTAAAACGCGTATTGTAATTAGGTGATTGATAGTCTATAGTTTATCGGAGTCCTGATGGATTTCTTCTTTACTTAATATTCCCAATAACTTTGGTTAACTAAAAAAACAATAATTTTATACATATGTACATTAATATATGTTGAACTATGTCTATTACAAGAATCAATGTTATGCTTTGAATATAAGGCCGCTTAGTTCGCGTATCATTCTGATACTGAATATCAAGCTTGAAAGTACCAGAACTATCGTAGTATGTGTTATAATATAATATTACTAATTAAAAATATAATGGGAACTTAAAGATTTTACAAACATTACACACTTACTCACTTTTTTATATGGAGAAATTTTAACCCAAAAATTTACTCCGTACGATTTTTTAAACATTTTTTTTATATTAGTATAATCTTGTACAATAAAAAATACAAGAAAAAAAAAAACAAATTGCCAACTAGGTGCAGTCGTTCTGAAGTGATGGTCTTACATATATGCAGCAATTGATTATGATTTACATAAATTCAACATTTAATATTTGAAATAACGAGGTAAAGACCAAATATTATATAAAAGTTAAATTTATTACATTTTTAATTATATTATAAATAATTATATTTTAATTATTGCTAAATATTCTATGGCAGGGAATAATAGCCGTTTGGAACGTATAAAGATTTTTATCTAAACAGTTTATTTGTTTGTTTGAATGCGCTAATCTCAGGAATGAGAATAAAACCTTTGCGTTGGATAGGCCCATTTATTGAGGAAGATTTTAGGTTATAAAACAACTCTAGATTTGGGGCTATAAAAGAGCTTTCATAGGAACGGAGCAGTTTCCATAAATATAATGTAGTAGACACTCGACTAAAAGGACTTTCTTGTTGTCGTAAGTCTTTCGGATAGTTGATGAAAAATATTTTTAACGTTGCTAATCTATGTCGCAAACACATATTACATAATCTTAAGTGGTTATTCAACATAACAAAAATAAATTGGAGTTATTAAAATTATCAAATCAATGTTCAATAAAGAGATAATCCGTGGAGTTCGAGCAGAGCATGGACGGATAGCATAATCGTCAGCGCGACAATCTAAACAATCCAAAAAATATTTTGTACTGCTTTATATCGGGGATCCGTATATCTGAGGTCCAGATAATCGATGTCTCCAATGTATAACAATGTCTAAACGCTGTTAGAAAAGGGGGTGCAAGTCTAGGTAACAATATAAAAAACAACTAAAACAATTGGATTTCAAATCTTTTGTTCGTTTACATTGCTTGAAGGATTCTTTCCAATATCTCTTTTTATTTTAAAAGGGAATTCTCAGTTTTCTTCAGCTGCGATGTATAATTTCAGCAGTTTTTAAGTTTAAAATAACCGAATGTTCGCTTTCAACCATAAATATAAAATTCGTGTTTGAAAGGATACTTAACTTAAGTTTCCTTTAGTATCAATTTAGGATAAAGTTTATAATAAGATAGTAGATACCTAATACGGTAAATTCTAAATCTTCCTCAATTAACTTTTTAGGTGTTGATTATAAATTTCACTAAATTTAACCGTAATTAAAAATAATACTATACCAATATTTACTTACGACTTTCGCTTAAGAAGTACATTAAAAAAAGTCTATTCTATTCTTAGTGACTACATTAAGGATATAAATCTACTATAATAAACTATAAACTTAGTAGTTTTTTAGTTTTCATAAATTATCTGTTAGTTAGTTGCCGGTTTTTTAACATGATATTAATCAAAGTAAAATATTTAATGATTAATCTCATACTGTATGATGTCCAATGCTCGTAAATTATTCCCAGTAATAAAATATACGTTTCATTTTAAATTTCCATGTTAACTTTAAAAACGTTAAGCGTTTATTTAAAATGCTTTTAAAATGTTTACTCAGTGCTTTTAACAATTAATGTTCGTGAATTATAAGAATACTTAAATGAAATTTAAATGTTTACAACAATTTGCAATTATTCAAATAGATTTGATATTTCACATAGGTACGTTAATTATTAGAATATGTTATTCTGTTTTATAAATGTTGAAAAATGTTTTCGAGAATATTTTTTTTTCGACTCATAATAATATTAATTCCAATGTATTCCATTGAAATTTGACAGACAGTTAATTTAAAACGACAACTATTTATGTGTTGGGCTCCTAAGCAAAATGCAATGTACTTAACTATTTAGTACAAACATGACTGCAAATATACCTAAAGTACAATTAAGATCAACAATACTACACATAAGACTTTCTTTACACAAGACATAAATCGTTCAATTAATGTTTGAATATAAAATAAACTAATCTAACCAACCATGAGATCGTTTCTGAATATTCAGCGTGTTTCCATACATGAGTAATTCAATCAGCGACGTTGATTGACTAGTTAATGTGGATGCGAGGAAACTTGACAGGTGCCCAAGGAACGGTAATAATCCAATCACACTAATATTATCATGTACTTGTATTCACACCAAAATATGTTAAATTCTCCTTTGAAATATGTTGAAAATTCTAACACAGATAGTGATTTTGTGGAGAACTGTACGGTAAGGAACTCATTAACACACAAAGCACGTAACGTTCCGTACCTCTAAAGTTGTATTGAAACTATTCGAATAGATAAGCTCGTATAATTCTGAAACTTAACAACAATGTTTGAGACAATATCGCAACAACTGGCTTCAATAAAAACCAAATGCGCTTCGCTGTACAAAATATGCTCTGTGCAACATTGTTCGTACCAAAGAATGAAAGGTAAATATAAAAATAGATGTCCGTGTTTGTGATTTTATTATATAAAAATGTTAATGTGAATGTGTCGTGCGATCACGTTACTTAATTTTTTGTTTCAATTTGGTTTCTAAGGGACGTATAAGTAGTTTCGTCGATCATAGAGTTCAACGCAGACAGCATTGTGAACAAGGTATTAAATTTTACGCATACTTAATAGCTAAAGTAAAGAAATCTTTATCATTAATTATGATATAAATCCCTATTTTATCTCAATCATAGTAATAAAACCTGTATTTTAAATTATAGCATTCTATATTAAATATTACACAGTTTACGGAGTCACACCTTATTTTAAAAAGAGTTCGTGACGACGGCGCTTATTATTTCGTTGAGACGCTTCACGATAAAAACAGGGCGTGATAGCGATTCAAGCCGTGTAAAATTTAATGGGAATGAAAATCACGAAAGTTTTAAGTGTAATTTCGTCCATAAGGACATGGGCCGCCTGCTCAGATAATCTTCCACTTAAGAACGATAAGCTCCACCGTTTTGTTAAGAAGGGTGTGTTGGCGTGAATAATTCGAGGCGTAAGGACGTAATCTCTTAAGTCTCACTTAACAGATTAATAGTGAAGTCAAATGTCTATTAGGGAATGTACAATACAATAATGTTTAAGATACGATAAAATTTAATTTAATATACATTATATAGTTATTAATATTATGATAATTACTGTACCGATCGTCCGTGCGGAATAGTAGCAATAATACGAGCAGTATTTCGGCTGTAATAACAATACAAATCTATAAAAATAATCGTCACTTATCAGCAACCAAATCATGCGAATATTTAATATATATGTATACCTATTTCTCGTTAATATAAAGTACTAATAATATTTATTTTATTCATCCATTTCAGGAAGAGAGGCGTCGTACGGGGCGATATATTGCAATTCTTGTGGGTATAAGTTTGTTCCTGCTGGCGCTGTACCACGCGTGGGTGAGGCGGATCCCCGTAGTCGCCAGTCTGGTGGTGCCCGCTCTCATCATGTTCGTGTACGTCGGCTGGGTTTTATACACGGCATCGAGGGATAAGAAAAGGGTAACTGTAGTATTATTTAATAAATATCTTTAATTATTTCATATGAAAAATTTACCTTCTTTTTCATAAGTAAAAATTAGTATTGGTGCACTAATTCTCACTGAATTCAATGAAGCCTTTTTTATACGATATATATGTGTATAACTGTTATATATAGATTATAGAAATGAGAGGTGAAGATTTTAAATAAGTTAATATTTAAAGTAAATATAACCAAAAACATTTTTGAAGCCAGTATTCTATGAGCTAATTTTTTTTAGATTAAAAAGTTTTGTATAGAAAAACTTAACTTTGAATTTTATTTCATTTCTTAAGTAATATACGGAAAATCTCATTTACAATATTGAAAATTTTCTAGTATGCTTACGTTCGTTGCTTTAATATAGATTTTTCTCCCTCCAAGAAATTCACTGGCATCGAAAAATTGGCTTTTCAATGCTGGCTGTTTATTTTACATAAAATATCTTCTAGTATTACATATTCATTTAAATCTTTTAAAGAATTAGAATAAAAAAATGAACGTTTTTATGAAAATTAGTTAGTTGATTTGTTGAACTGTTTCACCTTACCTTTCACAATTTTCAAATTATCATAACATAAATTTTGCAGTATTAGCTCAAGCTTAAAATATAATAAGAGAAAATATAAGCTTAGTCTATACGTCTAAAGGACAAAAATTTATAAGACGGAAATAAGACTTGTAAGTGTTACTCTCGTAACTGGCTTAAAATTACTCTATAACGTAGCAACGGTTACCAACGCCACCCTACGAAAGCTGTGAGTAACAATAAATTAGTAATCAACAGTAATTTATTTCAGGTGTAGTAATGATAAACAGTATTAATGTAAATTTTATTAAAGTTTGTGACCAAACTGACAAGGTAATTCTTACATTTGTAAGTTTTACTCTCGGATTTAATATAAAACAACCCGAGAGTACTCCGACACAGAAAGATTTCGACCCGAGAGAGAGATATATATGAGAAGAACTCTTTTCCAATTTATTTGACTTCGCCATTTTCAACCCCAGCGAGGATAAGAATAATTCCAAAATATTTAATGGCATTCGGCTTTCTATCGTTTTCAGTTGGTCCTTTTATATAACATATATTATTACCAGCATCAATACGACGATTTGATTTTTCAAATGTATGTTTTCGTAAACCTTTGAAATGTTAAAATGAATTACGCGTATCGTAATTGATTGAAAAACTTCAAAGTTAGTAAAACGACTGATAAAAAAATGTTCATCTGTATATTGTACGGACCGATTCATAGACAGAGTTCTCGTTCATCGGTAAACATATAAACCCCTGAAATCGATTGACGCGGTTAATGTTGTGTTTACGAAGAATGAATTAAAACGTCTTCGGTGTAAAAAATTGCTGTTGTAAATTACACAGTGGTTATGAACTTTATTCGAGAAATACGTAATTGATGGATGATAATGATTTAATGTATTTGCGAAATCTGTTATCCGGAAATCATTTTCAGAAATTGTAGTAACGTAGCAATAGAAAGTAAAAATATCAAAGAATTTCAATTTATATTTATTAAAATAAAAACTGACTGGCTGACATATTCACTCACTAATCGATCAACGCAGAGCTGGAGCCAATGGGTCTAAGACATGAAATCCACGAACGTCCTTACATATCGTAAATGTGCACTAAGAAAGGATATTTGAAAATGTATCCCGTGTGGGGATAAAAAGAGGCTTGAAATTTGTTAGGTAGCAAATTCCTAAGTATACGCGGGCGAAGCTGCGGGGAACTGCTACTCTGCTATAACAACTATGTTACAGATTATATACATAATATTCTGTTCTGAAGTAGAGCTAATTTATAGCATATTTACTACACTAGCTCGTATGTGGGCTGTCTTTACCGGAGCAGTACCTCACTCTCACATAAGATCATTGTTAAGAAGCTAGAATAACTGCGTTTCGTACTGTGAGTAAAGTCAGAGAGCCGAAAACCCAAACCAGATGGGGGGTTTCCGGCTCTCTGACTTTAATTCTATCTTAGCGGAAATCATTATTACGTTCAGGTATTATCAGGGATTATATATAAAATACAGGTTTATACTGAGCTTTGTACTATTGTTTTTTTAATACTCTATCCAGAAACATACCTCAATGTATATATTCCTTGAATATGAATAGTCAATAGATTACAGCTAGGCTCAACCTCAGTGAAGATTGCTTTAGTGCATGGTTGCTTCTTTATACATATTATCCACACGAATACTATGAAACTATGAAACACGAATATTATGAATGTGAAAATAACTCTGTCTGTTAGTTACTTTTCACCCTTAACCCGCTTAACCAATTTTTATCAATTTTGGTCCTCTTTTTTGGCAGGAAAAATAAATCGCTAAAGAGGTGAAATAGCCGTCTCAGTTTTTTTTTTCGACTTCTTCCAAGACATTTTTCTTCACGAACCTGGTGACTTTTAAGCATTTGACCGCCTAAATCTTAAGTGGTGCTAACCTAAATTTCTTTTCGTTGTGCAACATCGGCTCTTGATAAATATAATCCAAGTGAAATAGGATCGAGTCACATTTGTGAAGAAAGATTTTGCTCATTCAATCTGACGCCTTCAAATTATACGCTTCTATAATCTTAATTGAAGTTGTATTAAGCTTATACCCAATCTCGATTCTTGTTACGTTATAAAATGCCTCCCTGTTACGAGATTAAGTTTGCTACGTGTCTTATTAACACCTAAAATTTTGTCTTCGCGTGTTAAAACTTAATCGCAGAAACAATATGATTAAAATGTTTTTGCATCAGATTGCATAGTTAAGGCTCAATTAGCTGCAGTGCACTGACTACGTGCGACATGTAAAGGAAACATTTTCTACAATCTTATAGATAAAAGTAATTTCCAGAGGTCACTACAACAGACTAAAGCGTTAAAGATCGCGGATTCGATCCTCGCTTAAGGTAAACGTCAATACTGGCTATACGATGTTTGTCGTAGTCTGGCTGTTTGTGTTTGTGCTGTGAGTTTTCACACAGGATCATGAGATCCTAATGGGTAGCGGTTGATTGTAATGCGATTATTTATTTATCAACGTAAAAGATAATATTCTGCTGCAGTTGTGTTTTGAAAAAAGAAATCACTTAAACACGTATAAATCGCTTGACGCGTCTTTATTCTTTAATAATATCGTTGAATAAAGAAACTCATCCACGTACGTTGAACCTTGAATTCGTATGACTGCTTTTTTTGTTATAAAATACTTAGAGAATTTTTAAACATCTTTAACAGCAATTGAAATATATATAAAAAGTCTGCAAGGTTTTTAAATCTGACACAGCGTTTATCATTATTCCCAGGGCTGAATTTAGGTAAGGGCGTGTGGGGTTACCGCTCCGGGGCATCTAGAAGAGAGGAGTCTCCATATTATTTTTTTTAAACAACTGTTATTCTTAAAGAAAAAAAAACTAACTTCGTATTTTTTCGATCTATAAAACATCGTATATCGATACTAAAAATCCTGATTAAAGTTTCCATTTACTATTACTATTTTTTTTTTCATTTTATTCGGAAAATAAAATTAGGAGCTTCCACTATTTTTTTCCAGGGCCTCCACACATTTAAATCCTGCCCTGATATTTCCAATTTTTTTCAACGAATAGCGAAAAAGCTTCATGTAATAATTTATCTCGTATTTAAAAGAAATTGTGTAAAATATGACTGGAAATTGTATAAGATATGTTTTCTAGAAATGAAAGACAAATTAATATAACGTGTTGAAATGTTAATGCTTAAACACAGTAAGTATGTTTTGATTTATAATCTATAAACAAGTGATTGCTCATACCTTCGTACGAGTTTCTTTTTCCCTTTATTTTTAATTACTTTTTTTGTTTTTTAATAATGAAATTGTTAATATCATTTGCATCATTTCCTTAATAACAGGTACATACATCTTTTGTAGTAAAATAGTTTTCATGTATTTTAGAAAAACCGGGTGAATTTTCAATTCAATTCAATCCTTTGGTTTGGCTTTTAGTTGTGCGGGTGAATTTTAATAATTTATTTAAAAGTAATAAACTGTATTTATGAAAATTTCCTAAATGTAGACACGTTAAATTACGTGTTCTTTTAAGTAGGTAGATACGTAAGTGATTATTATGCCATAAATAACCATATTTATTGTTACGAAGGCGGACGTTCTCATAGGTAACGTATGATAGTAGTAAGCCGTTTTCTTAACATAAACATTTTCGAGCGCGTTAGTTTGTTTGTTTTCCCTTATTGTTTACAGATGAAGTATGCACGCTCAAGGTTAGGCTAACAACTGCTAAGAAGGTCAGACTGCTAATTTTCAACGAATAATGATCTTTTTTACGTCAAACGCAAAATAGACTTTATTCAAATAGTCTTTTACAAGCTCTTTCGAATCGTCAATTTACAAGCTAGTCATGTCAGTTCCACGTAAAGCTTCCACCGGTTCGTTATGTGAGTTTTATTCATATATACAATTAGTTACAGATATCCAGCGAGAAAGTAAAAAATAGTTTATTTACAGCTAAAACAAAACAAAAACTTATATATTAGCACCATCCACGATAATAAATTATATTATTCGCTGAAACGATTACATGATATGTTTACCGGCGGCGTCTACACTAAGCTAGCTTGTATTGTAGATACCTTATATAAAGTCAACATCCACATAAAAGAAAATCGGAAAAATGTATATAGATTTAAAAATCATAACAATGGTAATGTGTATATTGTATATATATTCTGTATAGAAGAACGGTTCAAGCGATTTTGATGAATTTTTTTTAATAATGTTTCGTGTGATTGGTTTGAATAAAATTATTATTTTTCATTATTGGACGGGTCGCTTATATTTTATATAAAATAAACTGTTCAGTAAAATTCTTGTAGCAATGTTCAATAGAAATTCCTATTCTCCGGACAAGAGATGAATCAGCGTTGACCGCAAATGTAGAGGTGGAAAAAAATGAACGTGTATAATACTAATTTTTTTAATCTAGTGGAGTAAATTGTTAAAAATTCTTAATATTAATAAAAAAAAAATAATTCAAAATGACACAAATCTAAACTCAAGGCGACTATTTGTGATGGTTATGAAGTTTGACAATTGCCTACACAGCATTTCTGACATTTGCCAATAAATTTATTTTCGTAGCCAGTATTTGATTATTAGTGCGTAAATCTTATGCAGGCCAGCTTGAAATAAAATTGTTTTATGCAAATAGTAAAAATATAGTTGTGGTTAAATGAAATTCCACGACTTAAAGTACTGTTTGTTAAAGTTTGTCGCAATATCGAATAATATTCATTCCTATTTGATGAAATGAAATTTAAATGATTATTCGAATTTAATTGTTAAGGGAGGCGGGAGCATCGAGCTTTCCGGGGAAGGCCACTTCTCCCCCACACATGGCTTTGTCAATGAGTGGAAAAATGAATTATTTTAAAATAACGTATCATTTAAATATTATTCGGGAATACAAAGAGGTTAATGAATTGTATAAAACAATTCTGTATACATAATGTTTACTGCTGTTTTCAGATTTTAAAAAATCAACTTAATCATATGATGGTATAGTAATACAAAAGTGGTTAAATATTTCTGTCGTATAATAACAATTCGGTGCTATAACTAAAAAATTATATTATAATTATAATGTGGTATTTTAAAAAACAATACTACAATTTCAAGCGTGACTTAAATTAACAAGATACGACCTATATTAAAATATGAATACAATCAAAAATAATCGAATGAGATGCTTTCTGTATTTAGTAATGAACTTCCGTCCATGTGAATTTGGACTTGTGACGATTCCCCAAAGGAAAGAGATAACTATGCGCGTGGAGAAAGCTGTATGCATTTTTTTTAACAATAACGTAATTTATTTAGAGTGTGGTATATATTCGGTTCAGCCAGCCCATATTCGAGTCATAGTCAGTCCAGTTAACCCTATCACTTGTATATGAATACACTGAGAAACTTTTAAACTTATGATGTTAAATTAAAATTTCATGTATTAATTTACCAAGTTATAAAATTCATGTATGAGACAAAATAAAGAAAAGTTTAACGACAATATTGAATGATAAATGACTGTAGAACAAAGCTTGTTTATTTGTTCAGCAGTTCTATTGTGAACGAATGGCCGATCGTCTCTCTTGGCGTGTGTCCAGCGTGCAGTTCAAATAAGCTACGTTCTGAAGGGAATTGACGAATGTCTAAAATACACATGAACTGTAAATGTAATAACGGTGAACAAATAAAATTGTAAACATGGTACAACCAGAGAGTCTAATCGAAATCACTAAAAAATTAAAGCAATTCCATACAACGCAAGCGCATTTCCCAGTAGGGTATACTTTTCCAGAACTACTCTTAACAATATATTTTATAACTAAGTATTTAACTTTTTTGTACAATTAATATGAAAAAGAAAAACATAAATAGTAAAATGATATCGATTTAACGTATTCATCATGAATGTGGCTACTATTTTAGTTGTGGTAATAGCTACTTTTGTTGACGTAGAGCGTAGGTGTGGCCTACTAACTACAGCTCGTATACCGGCTGGCCCTATCGGAATAGATAAAGATTTTCGAATCCATTCCTGAGCTGTTGCTGTTGATACACTTTAAAACGGATATACTTTTATTTATTTGATTTAACTTACTTTTTTAAACAGTCGGGTTTGAGCTGTATTAGAGGCAAATGACATAAAACTAATAAATTAAAACTAAATATATAATATAATACATGGAACGCGTGTTTTTTATTTTGCGGCGCTTGTACGCTGAAAAAAACGTTTTATTATAAATTACAGGAAATTTTCTCTACTCATACATAGCCATTTTCATCGAATTGTGTAGGAAAAGAGATATTGTCAATAAAATTGTTTTGGGCGTTATCTTTCTAAATTGAGGTCCTGAAAAGATACGAGGTGACCAAGTAGAAACTCAAAAAAAACTGTAAATCACCCATTCTCAAAACTTCCGAAAAACTGTCCAAGTTTTTTTTTTCTACTGTTCCTTTTCCGAATGTTTGAGTACCAAATGACTGTATTATATGCCTTTTGTATACAGTTTAAAATATTTTCAAATATTTATCAGGTACTTTAAACTGCTCTGTGACAATAAACAAGTCAAAAAAATACTTTATAATTACTATTGTAAAAATTAAATAATCCCATTCAATGACATAATAATCTTTACTATTAGACGCTTTTAATAAGAACATTAACTTGAATATCAAACTAAAAAATGTTACGTAAAAAATTTTTCTTCCATTCAAAACTCATTTCCTGTGCCTTGTTTATAAAACGTTGATCAGGTTTAATTAGATCGAGCACCGTGAACAAGTGTCGTCAACGTTCACAATTACGTGAATGAAGATACTTGATTAGTTGAAAAAAGACACATTTCGAGTTACGTTTTCCAATTTAAGATATTTGTTTCGAAATTTAATATTTCAAAAACGCTCATGTTTACACACTTTCATATAGTTCACTTTGTTAGTTGGGGTCAAACCTGCAAGCTAAGTTAGAATCACTTCCTCTTAAACGAGTATTACAGTTATAAGTCTTGCTCTCCGACTTTCATAAAGTTTTACATAAGTTGTTCGTCATTTCTTTACACCTGAAAAAATTATTATCTGTATCTTATTTTTGACACTCTACAGCTATTGTAAGGTTAGGTAAGTACCTAATAAGTTTATGTTTAATTCTCGCTTTATGTAGAGTAAAATAAAATAAATCAGCCAAGTGCGTGTCGGGCCACGCACAATGTAGGGTTCCGTAGTTGTCAGAATTGTCAAGATCGGTCAAGCAATCTTCGAGTACCTATTTTCGTAAAAATGTTTGAATGTGAATTATACTAACGATTTTGAACATTAAATGTTCGTCGATTATTTATTATTCTAACACTTGTAAAATATACTTAGCGCCGATAATTTTCCTTCCTGATTAGCGCCTATGAAATCTATGGTGATTTGGTTGAAAACTTCATAAGCGCGATTCAGAATCACTCGCGACATGTTTTATTGAGACATTGTTTTATACCTTATTTTATATTTTATTTTAATTTAAACTTATTAAATATTTATTTATTTATTCATTTAAATTCATATATTAATTTAAAATTATTAATATTTACATAATGTGATGCTTTAAAAAGTGAAATATTTATTTTTACTTAGATCATCTATAACTCGATAACCATAAGAACCAACATAGCCGTGATAATTTTCCTTTTAAATTCATTATATGTACCGCTATCGTGAATTTTTTCATATTTTTAGACGCAGCAGTTTAGTGGGTAGAGGGGGGGGGACACTGGACTCTAAGAAAAATTGACACTTCAAAGCTTAATATTTCGGAAACAGTTCGTCGTTCGGAAAAATGGTTTTCCCACACTTATAATATTTTTAAAAGACCTATCTAACGATACCCCACAACATGGGATAAATGAGAAAAAAACATTTTGGTCTCTCTTAACACATAGGGAAGACACCCTGAAAAAAAATATTTTTAAGATTTTATTGTACGACTTTCTCGGCGTAATTCATATGTATACTCATACCGAATTACAGTTTTCTGGTATTAAGGGTTTCGGAGCAAAGCCGCGGACAGACAGACAGACAGACAGACGGACAGACAGACAGACAGACAGACGGACATGGCGAAACTATAAGGGTTCCGTTTTTTACTACGGAACCCTAAAAATCAACATTTTTTGTTTTCGTATATTAAAACGGTAATCGTGACGAGCCGTGTCTGTGGAATATTTCATTTTCAAAGATAAAAATGTATTATGGAGGTATTAATGGCGATAGAGAAACCAAACAGTATTTTTAAAATTCTTTAATAATATTTAGTATTGTTTTTTTTTCAATATAATTATTAAACTTAAATATTAAATTGAAAGAATGAATGTCCTCATAACTAAAGTCGTGCAGCAGCCAATAAATAAATAAAATACAATGAATATTTTATTTATTTACTGGGTGCCTTTGATTACTTTAATAAAGCCTGTTCAACAGAAAACAAAGTTCAAGATGAAAATATTGGTAAACATTACTACGAAATGTAAGCAATAATAGTGTTTGTAGTAACTATTTCTATTTTGAACTGGTTGGTCCCTGCGATTTCGTCTGTGTAAAAGCTTTAATCCCTATTTCAAACCCTATCATGTTATATTTTAGCGACACAAAGTAGTCAGGTCAAATCCAAATTCAAGTAAAGTCAAGTCTATACACAATTCATCAAAATTGGTTCAGCGATTTAAACGTGGAAAAGTTAACAACAAATACACACACAGAAAAATAAAGAGACGATACATTTATTATCCCAGTTTCAAAAATCAGCCTTTTTTTTGTCGCTAGGGAATGCGTTTATGCATCCCGCCTGGAGAGACCGGGCGGGTATGTGGGACTCCTGGTTCAAAAATCAGCCTGAACGTTACTATTTTTTTTAATATTTGTAGCAAGAAGCGCTAAATTTTACTGTTTATTTTAGTAGTTGTAGCAAGTAGCGGATTAACAAGTTGGTTACCTAATGTTAAGTGATCGCCCATGAGCATTGGTAGGCACCAGAAGAGATTAATTATTTGCCTGTAAAGGGAATAAGAAATAAGGGAAGAGATGGGAAACAGGGATGGGCTTGCGGCTCTTTGACACATCCTACAAAACACTGCTACATACATTAGTTACTTTATGCCGATTTTGTGTGAGAGTGTGGTACTGCGTCAGTTGAGCAAGCCTGCGTTCGAGTCACTGATTTACACAGCTGGACTATTACAAGGTAAATCAATATTCCATTAAAATTAATGACACTTTAAATGGCAATAAACATGTTAAATATTATAAACAACGATTGACAATTAAAAATCAACGCTTAATTAAACCTTACACAAAAATCATAAAATCCTTTATATGGTTAAAGGAATAAAATAATAAAAATATGCTTAATTTAATTATTATTTGCATTATTTTCATACATGAAATACAAGTTGATTTACATTACGGCTTATTCACGTAGACAATACATACAGAGATAACGGTGTGGGAGGCCGTAGTCTCCTTCTGTCAGACTGTCATGGTTCAGAAGGAGATAGCAGAGCGGGCCCGACGAGGTCAAAACGAGGCCATCGCAAGGGTTTTAGTGGGTATAAATCTTCATATAATCCGATCTGGAGGAATCGGATATCTTTTCGAAGATTTCCCTTGCGTAGACAAAAGAAAAAAAAAACATACAGATATTCAATATTGGTTTTCCATGGGGTTTTGTTGTATAGTTGACTAAAGCGATGGTAAAATTAATAGTGTTGGTTATCTGTGGTCTATTATACTTCGTCCTTCCGCTTTTGCTCCCGTTGCTTTTTTTTTCTTTCTTGAAGGTCTGCAGGTCGTATCTATCCGGAAATACCGCATGCGGCAACTCATTCCACAATTTAGTTGTGCGGGGCAGAAAGTTTCTTTTAAAACGCACAGTACTGCTCTGCCAACTGTCAAGGTGGTAGGGGTGGTAGAGTTGTCGCGTAGATCGATGGCGGAAAGAGGCGGCAGAGATCAGCCCGAACAGTTCCTCGGAGCACTCCCCATGATATATGCGATAGAGAGTGCATAACGAAGCTACATCTCTACGCAGCCAAGCCTATCCGAAAATTCTTATTATAAAAAATCCATGTGTGTATGTAAATGTTATGAAAACAAAATAGTAAAAAGTGTTTTGGAAGTACATTAAGGATATAAGTATTTTGGGAATTAAAAAAACAGTATTAGGGATTGTGTATTTCTGTTGGTATAATAACAACGAATAATATTAAATGTTCCAGTGCAAATAGCTCATCAATTGCGGGATATTTCTACTACTTAATTAGTATACTACTGTACAACAAACAAAAAAAAAATACAATTGTTAATTGTTTAGTCGAAAGGTCATGTGTATTTCAGTAAAAAATATCAAAATAGACTTAAAAAAGAAAAAAATCCATAAAAAAGGATTAATATTTATTATCCAAAAGGATGAATTTATAATTATAAGAAACCATCTCTTCATTCTTGCATTCTATATTCTTTACTGATTTGAAAAAGGTAAAAAACAACTAAATACATAGTTTACTGTCTGTTTACCCATATTAAGTAAACAGTTATAATGTTAAAAAAAAACTTTTGCAAAAACCTTTATGTGTTCGGAATCCGGGACAGTATAATATAATTCCTGGACACGGGAGAAGACGCGAAATTGCGGGGCAATCCCGGATTTCCCGGCCATTGGCAACCCTAAGTGTGAGCCAGACTTAGCGCCTCTCTTGTGTGCGACTCGCACTTGATCGGTTTTTTATTTATCACGATAAATTTTTTCTTATAATTATGCATACCCAAGTGAAATCTATATATAATATTTAATTAATGGTTTTAGTTTTCGTATAATCCGAACAATGATTTCCAAAAACATTTTTCACATTTTAATCGAATTCACGATTCATTTTACTGAAAATCTGACATATGAGAATTCGTTACAACTTTATTATTCACGTGGATTGGTTTTGCCGGGGCCATTGTGTATTTAATTAATAACGTTAACAATATGGCCCGATTAACATAATAAACAATAAATTTGAATAATATTTCCCTCCGATTAAAGCTTTTGGGTGAAGTTTTACCACAAACTCAATGGAAAGTCCATTATCATGACGGTATAATGAAAAAATATATAAGTACTTTATTAAATCAATCTGAAAAGAATTCTGCCTGTAAAGTAATTTAACTTTAATACATTTTCTTTTCTGTAATAAAAACATCTGGAATTGCTTGGATGCGCAAGCAATATGCAAATTGCTATTGGTAATAATATCACGTTTTGAAAAATTCTTTTATTGAATAGGAAATTAGAAAGAGAATTCGGAACATATTAATTATGTTTTTAACGATTTGTGTAAATGCTAATGTTAAAAACGTTACCTTATTTGTTACATGCAACTTTATTTTCTTTTTTGAGAGGACTTAGGTTACTAGGACCTTAGTCAGGTATCTCTGTAATTGATTACCGTACCCATTAATTATGACTATAATACATCTTTGAACATATTATCAAGCGGCTTAAGAAAATAAGGACGTTCTCAATTTGCAATGTATGCGTTTTTTATGTTTATTACTTTAGAACTCCGTTATTTTTAACGGATTTTTTATATTATTTTCATTTGAAAAATATAAGATATCGGTATAGATATACTTTCAGATTGGTTCTATAGACTTTTTATGAAAATTATTTAATAACTACTTACTTGAGTTATGAAATGAAATAAATAGAATATGTCATTCATGTAAACGTTATTATTTATTGTATGTATGTTGCTTTTAAAGTCAGTTGCGTTTTTTTTGAAGTCGTAATTAATTCGTTCTTACTAATAAACATATACGCAAGACAAACTATGATAAAATTTATCACCAAGAAAAAATATTTTTGTAAAGCAAGTTAACCATAGACAGTAACACAATAATTAGTGCATTAACAACGTACAGTTTGGCTAACGTTTTCTACTTTGTCTACCTGGACTTATTGTTATCTGTAAAGCCTTTATACGCATCCATTAAAAGGCGCCAACGTAACATTGTAGCCTGTCCTGTAACTGATATAATACGTTCACACATAATATGATTATATATGAACTTATAATCAGTATATTTTTTTAATTATATTTTCCCTGGTAAAAAATACAAAAAATGATTTTGTATGTATTAAGTTACATAAAAATCAATATTTGTTTCTTTGTTTGATCACTTTCAATTAACTACTATACCGATTACGATAAAACTTTATCACCTTACCTCTTACGCTTTCGGGAATATAAGTAAGTATATTTAACTTACACTAACATGAGCGAAACCGCAGTGAAAATTTACTTATGTATATATATAACATTTCAATTATTACAATTTTCGGTAAACAATATAATAACAATGGCTAAGATAATGCTTTAATGGCGTTAAGTACGCCCTTTGAACATTTACTTTTTTTAACAATAAAGTGTAAAAAACTTAGTTTCGCTACGGTCGAGCTTGATGTTTTCATGAGAAGTTTATCCACGTCAGCCGAGATAACGAATTCTGAGAATAGATTTTCCATGGCAGTTAGGATCGCTTGTTTTGCGACCACTGGTCTCTCTTGGGATTCGTTTCGCGTAGTTTTACGACGCCTTTGAGGTTGGAAATGTTCGAACATGTGGAAACTGTTCCATACAAATGTATTTAGACTTTACAGCTATCTGTTTTCAACTATTTATTCCGTAGTAAACGATTAACTGCATCCGTTTATGATCCTTGCCTTTGTTCTCGAAATAGTATCCCTATTAAATAGTAATAAGATGCTAAGTTATAGACCAATAAAAATAAATTTTAAAACAGGAACTAAATATTTTAATGCTATAATATGAACGTTGAAAGAAAAATAAGAGAAAACATGTCTATAAAATTAGGAAGCTGGAATATTCGAGTAATTCGATTTATATAGAATTTGTTGAATAGACATTTATGAAACGAATCATTCGTTTATTATAATAAACGCTTATTATAAGATTGAAACACAGATTTAAATTGCGTTTCCTTATTAATTGCGCGATTCAATGACTGTAAAGAAAATATTTCCATTAATTAATTGATATATTTTAAGATGAAGCTGTTTGCATTTTCCTAAAAAGAAAAACAAGAAAAAAAAGTGAATATAAAAATGATATGTTTTAAAGTAAAAGTAAAAGTAAAAGTAAAAGTAAAAGTAAAAGTAAAAGTAAAAGTAAAAGTAAAAGTAAAAGTAAAAGTAAAAGTAAAAGTAAAAGTAAAAGTAAAAGTAAAAGTAAAAGTAAAAGTAAAAGTAAAAGTAAAAGTAAAAGTAAAAGTAAAAGTAAAAGTAAAAGTAAAAGTAAAAGTAAAAGTAAAAGTAAAAGTAAAAGTAAAAGTAAAAGTAAAAGTAAAAGTAAAAGTAAAAGTAAAAGTAAAAGTAAAAGTAAAAGTAAAAGTAAAAGTAAAAGTAAAAGTAAAAGTAAAAGTAAAAGTAAAAGTAAAAGTAAAAGTAAAAGTAAAAGTAAAAGTAAAAGTAAAAGTAAAAGTAAAAGTAAAAGTAAAAGTAAAAGTAAAAGTAAAAGTAAAAGTAAAAGTAAAAGTAAAAGTAAAAGTAAAAGTAAAAGTAAAAGTAAAAGTAAAAGTAAAGTAACAGCCTGTAAATGTCCCACTGCTTTGCAAAGGCCTCTCCTATTAAGGAGAATATTTAGAGCTTAATCCATCACGCTGCTCCACCGCGGGTTGGCGGATATACATGTGTCAGAACTTCTCCTAACACATGCAGGTTTCCTCACGATGTTTTCATTCACACCTTCAGCTCGAGATGCTTAAACACTAATTTAGCACTTTAAAAATCAGCGGTGCTAGACGAGGTTTGAACCCACGATCATCAACGGCTCTAAATAATATGTTATAATTAAATTGTATTATTATTTCATTTCAGTTACTAGCAGATGCAGAAGCGGCTCTGAATGCCGCTTTACCAGCCAATAGCGAAACCGACGGTCGAACATCAGAACTATCGCATACAAATTTGGAACTTTCTGTCGTTCCCAACAAAGAAACTTCTAAATCAACAACAACACCCGAAGACACCCCTAACGATTGGTCAGAAATCTCATCAGTATTCCTCAAAGGAGAACCGAAACCTGAAGAAAAAAATGTTTGTTTCGTTAAGCCTATAATATTAGTTAATAATAAATTGCCCGATGATTTGGACCAGAAATGGACGCATATCGTCGAAACGTTAACGAACAATGAAAGGTTAAAAGGTTTCCAAACGCGTAGGAAATTCAAAAGAAAATTCTGTAGAAGAAAACGAAATGCGACTTTCAAAAGATCGTATTCTATAGGATGATAAAATGTTTAAAAGTTTTGAGTCGTAATTTATGTATTTATTTGAATTATGTTAATCTCTAAGTGTGTACTTAAAATATAACCATGAAATTACAAATTAAAAAAAGTTTTTTTTTTAAACGTACCAAACGTTTAAAAAAAACTTTTTTTAAGTTACAAGTTAAATTATTTTGTCATAAAGACTATTTACTTTAGCGAGTTATAAAGACAATTAATGAGTAATATAATCGTAAATTTTTAATGTGATGATGTTTACAATGTTCCATTGAAATATAATTTCCATATTAAAAGAAAATAATTAAATTTTATTTTGTTTTTAATTTTCATCACTTCATAATATTTTGTTTGTTTTGTTCAATAAATATTATATTTTTCAATTAAAAATATAACATTCAAGGAATTGAAATAAAACTATTTTAAACGGATTTAAATCTCGCATATTAACTATTTTTATCATCCCGACGTTCCGTTTAAAATAATTTTATTTCAATGAGTAATAATCGGGAAAATCTAAGACAACGATATTCAAGGAATTTCATATGCTTATACGTATCTATCTTATTAAATGTGAGTTTTATGATTAAAATTTTTTTTTTTTAATCAATGAAAAAAAAACATGATAATTATTATTTTTCAAAACAATTGATAGTCTACTCACATTGGATGCGATTTTGAAAATCGAAGAGTGAAAAAAAAGTGATAAAATTCCGCGGAAGACAGATTAAAATATCTACATTTGTTCAAATTACCCAATCTCAAAAATACTTTAAAAGTATTTAATCTAAGATGTTCAATAAAAAATAATATAATAATATAAGAAATCAAGCAAGATAGCTAAAATGTCTTGTTAATTTATGTAAAGCCTGTCTATTCAGTAATTGCTTCTCGTGGTAGTGACAAGGTTTTATCAGTAACATCTTAATTGTTGGCACCACGTTTGATCGTCTTTCGCGTATCGCTTTGAACTGGCAGTGTAATAACAAAGAGGAAAATAGGGTTATTTATTAACATCACATTTGTAATTATCGATTTTCTTGAATATATAAAACAAGGGGGCGTGTTGTGGTGCGGGTAGGAGCGAAGTTTATTTCATTATAGCTAGGTTATGTATCATTACATAATAATTACAATTGAGGTTCTATAAAGTTATGAAAATAAACAATTTCTTATTAAAGAAAAAGAAACATTAATATTATAGTCTGTAAAAGTCCCATTAGTGGACAAAGACGTCCTCTCATATTAAAGTGAAGAATAAGAGCTTAATACACCATGTTGCTCGGGTTAGCGGATTTACACGTGTTAATTTTTTTCACCAAATGCAAGTTTCCGCACAATATTTTCCTTCGCCGAGCATCAGATGAATTTAAACACTTAAGCATATGAAAATTCAGCAACCGGGATAAGAACCCATAATCACCGATTGTGATCGACGTGATCTAACCACTAACCGATCTTAATTCGTTTTTTAGGGTTCCGTACCTTAAAAGGAAAAACGGAACCCTTATAGGATCACTTTGTTGTCCGTCTGTCTGTCTGTCTGTCTGTCTGTCTGTCGGGATGTCAACCCTTTTTTCTCAGAAATGCATGGACGTATCATGTTGAAATTAATATCATATACTCAAGTCTACGATGACATGCGGCCGTGAAAATATTAAAGTTATAAGTCAACGCAATCAAAAGATAATGGAAAATATGTCGTATATTTTGACCATTTTAGCGTTTTCGCAAGGGAATCAAAACCTATAGGGTACTTCCCATTGACCTAGCACGATGAAATTTGGCAAAAAGTAAGATCTTATGGTACAAATAAAGGACAAAATCTGAAAACTGTAAATTTTTGTATGTATGTTTGTCTGTGTGTAAGTTTGTCTTTCAATCTTTTTCTCAGAAACGCGTGACGGTAACAAATTTTTATCAACGTCAAGTACTCAGAGTTATAATTACTAAGAGCTGTGAAAAAATCAAACTTCCAAGTTAACGCAATCAAAAGATACGGTCATTTATATCACATATTTTAAGTATGATAGCGTTTTTAACGTATTCGCAAGGGAATCAAAACCTATAGGGTACTTCCCATTGACCAAGCATTATGAAATTTGGCCAGGAGCAAGGTCCTTTAGTATACATAAAGGAAAAAATCCGAAAACTGTAAATTTCTGTTCGTGTGTCTGTCAGTCTGTACGTCTGTCTTTCAACCTTTTTCTCAGGAACGCGTAAATGTATCAAGTTGTAAATTGATCAAGCGGAAAATATATTAATCTTAGAATTAAAATTATATGTACTTGTAACAAATTAACATAATAGTTGACCATGGTCAAAAAAACAATTTTACAAACACTGAGAAGAAATTTGTATCAATACGAAAACATTAAAATGCAGCAAACCTTTATAAACAACGCAATGCAATCTATATATCGCAGCTAACAAAATGATAGCGCGATGTAGCGTACAGCTAATGCCATCTATTACAACATTATGACATTAACTGTGATATAATTCTGCTCGATTAATATTTTTTTTTATTTTAATTATTATTTAAACGCGCTAAAAAAAATGAAATAAACTTTTCATTTAAAAGTTTTATCGTCGATTTATAACGTCATTACGTAATTAACATTCAATATAAGAGCTTCACGCGATTTGATTTAAGTACTCGTATTGACTTAGTACGAAAATTTTAAAACTAAATTCAAACAGATCGAGTTATTTAATTTACTTCTTTATTTACACATATAAGTCTTCTGGTTATTAGTAATATAATTAATTATTTATAAATAAACAATTAGTTTTGTTCGAATTAAGGACTAATTATTTTCGTCTTGGCAACACTAATATATATTTTGATGTTTTGATTGATAATGTAAATCTAAATATTTTACGAACGTAGTGCAGGGGTAGTAGAATATAAATAAAAATAAAACGAGAATAAAATATAATATAATTGTGTTGTTAATGTCAAAGTCAACAAGTTAGTTCATTGAAATTGTCAAGAGATGGCGCTAGGTGTATCCTGAATCGCGCTATAACTTTGCTTTTTTGAAAGTATAAGGTGTATTAGTACTTAAAATAAAATTTAGTGTTTCCATAGATTGCATCCATGATTGTGTTTTAAATTTAAGTGCTCCTAAGTAGTTTTAAAATAGTTTTTGGGACGTGATCCATATTTACATAATATTTGATTATATTTAAGCGACTTCTAAAAAAGGAGTGTTTTCAATTCGACCTTGTATTTAATTTTTTTTTATGTTTGTTCGCCGATTACGCCGCCATTTGTGTACCCATTTTCAATTTTTTTTTTTGTTTGAAAAGGTATACTTTCAACGTGGTCTTCAGGTCAGGATCAGATGATGGGATCCTGGAGAAATTGAGGGAACTCCTCAAATATTATAGGCAAGCCTATACCGATTTAGGTATTTTTGAGAGTAACTTATGTTGGAACTGATGATGATGACCACAAATGGCGTAGATGGGTTAGTCTTATATAGATTTCTATAAGTTTGTACGGAACCCTCGGTGCGCGAGTCCTACTCGCACTTGACCAGTTATCTTTTAAATTATATTATTATTATAACAAGTATGACAGCCAGCAGTCGAAGGTAAAATTCGACCTGCGCCGGACGGGTTCAGACTCGTCAAGTAACATTTTTGTTATGTTACGATCTCTACCTGCTTTCTTATAATGGTGAGCTATTGCTATCACAACGTGATACATTTAGACAGTTTATTTCTGTACTACAGAGAAACAAACTAACTGTTAAAATGTATCACGTTACGATAGACGCCTAAGGCAAGCTGCGTTAAAGAACTTCAATCTAAATAAAGTCTAATTAACACAATTGTGCCTTTATCTATTTTTTGTATAGAAAATCTAAGTCCATGGTCGTATTCATTAAAAACTTAATACACATAATTCTTGATGCTAATAATGAAATATAAAACACAAGATGTAATATTATTTTATTGCTTCTCTCAAATTCCAAATATTAAATATACGCGGGCAAAATTACGAACTGCTAGTAGTATAAAATAGAAATATAAACAAACACAGCGCTTTTATAGTTTTCTTATATGTATGAGTAGACAGGATAAAACCATTCGAGCAGGGATAACAGGTCCTCAAAGTGAAAGAGCGTTTAGATCCTTAGTTCCAACGTCAGCTTTATTCAACCGTACGCTATAATTACTTGTCTACTTGTGTTGGAAATTATTGATCTGTTACAGACTAATATAAGAATCTAATTACAATAATTTTCATAAAGATATTAGCTGTTAATTTTATCACAAAATTGTCTAAAACGATTATTATTAGAATTAGGAGTGTTACAAACTTATAGAATAAGATTACACAAAGGACTTAACGTTAGCCCCACCCGCCCGGAGCAAGATAAATATGGCGCGCCTTCGGTTCGTGAGTGCGTGAGATGGGGGTTCCGTTTTCGGATCCGTTTTCATACGGCCCCGAGGAGAACGGCAGCCGGGATGGCCTCGAACTGTCGTACGCACCAACGAGGGATGCGGGGAAGGCAAGACCACACTTTGCCCTCCTGAGACGAGCTCCACCAGCCACGAGCGGAGCGTCGCACGGGAGTCGCGTCGGACGGGTGTGCATGCGCAAGTGAACCCAAAGCCTCTCTATTTCCGTGCTGAGGAAGACCATCGCAGAGGTTTTAGTGGGTATAAATCTCCACATAACCCGATCTCCCCCCCAGGAATCGAGTATTTTTTTAAAGATTTCCCCCGCGTAAACTAAAAAAAATCAGACAAGTGCGTGTCGGGCCACGCACAATGTAGTGTTCCGTAGTTGTCAGAATTGTCAAGATCGGTCAAGCAATCTTCGAGTACCTATTTTCGTAAAAAAGTTTACGACGAACTGGGAATTTCCTTTTTTAAGTCAGTTTATACAATATACTTACTTACAATTTTAAACCTTTTATTTTATTTGACCTGACCTCTATGATACAGGTTTTACCTAGTTTAGAGGTCAGAGTTTTATTTCATTTATGTACTGTTACCTGTTGTGAAATAAATAAATTATCTATTATCTTATCTATCTATTTAAATTATTTTTAACTTCTCTTTAAGAAGAGAATAAGAGATAGGTATGTAATCCGTATCTTTTATATTATACCATAAATGCCAAAGTGAATTCGTTTGTTTGATTGTTAACTCGCTCTTTCGCTATAACGCCGTAGGTAAATACTGAGCTAATAAACATTTTATTCCTTGGATGGATGAAATGATTATAACCTGTGAGAAGGCTTCTATATTTATTTACTCATTTAAATTCATATATTAATTTAAAATTATTAATATTTACATAATGATGATGCTTTAAAAAGTGAAATATTTATTTTTACTTAGATAATCTATAACTCGATAACCATAAGAACCCACATAACCGTGATAATTTTCCTTTTAAATTCACTATATGTACCACTCTCGTGAATTTTTTCATATTTTTAGACGCAGCAGTTTAGTGGATAGAGGGGTGGGACACTTGACTCTAAGAAAAATTGACACTTCAAAGCTTAATATTTCGGAAACAGTTCGTCGTTCGAAAAAATGGTTTTTCCACACCTATAACATTTTTAAAAGACCTATCTAACGATACCCCACAACATGGGATAAATGAGAAAAAAAATTTCGGTCTCTCTTAACATATAGGGAAGACACCCTGAAAATAAATATTTTTAAGATTTTATTGTACGACTTTCTCGGCGTAATTCATATGTATACTCATACCGAATTACAGTTTTCTGGTTTTAAGGGTTTCGGAGCAAAACCGCGGACAGACAGACAGACAGACAGACAGACAGACAGACAGACGGACATGGCGAAACTATAAGGGTTCCGTTTTTTACTACGGAACCCTAAAAAAAACTTAACGTGAATTATAACATATTCAAATTAGGGATTGTAATTTTTAATCATATTTCATATGTTGGTCAAAAAGAAGCTTTAGATGTGTTGATTTAAACCATTATCACAGATAATAATCTATTCTGAATTTGACGACAGACTTTAACAATAAACAAAACAGTATATGTATATGCGTGTGTGTGTGTGTGTGTCAAATACATGATATAATGTGTAATATTTTTTACTGTTGTAATGTATATGTATCTATATTTTTTTAAAAAGTTTAAGCAAAATCTGTTTTGTAGTTTTTGCGTGAAAGAAGAAGAAACATCTGTCCATCCAACATGCATTTTTACAAACTTTCGAATTTATAATAGAAGTAAAATTTTATTCTTTACATACTTTAAAATAAGTCTTTTAATTATACTCCTTAGTTTCAGGAGAACAGGAGGTTACTAATGGTACCCATTAACTTAATTTGCTACAAATGAATTCCAGTTTAACAAATTTCCACCCAAGTTGGTGGATATCGATACCACTATTTGTGGTATTCGTACGCCAATTACAGTTGGAAACTAACGCGTTTAGCATTAGGTATTTGTTGTCAAATGTTGTTCGTTGTTCCAAGAGTACAGTATGTACAATATGTGTTTGTGTGCGTTTGAGTATATGTGAAATGTGAGTTGTCATTCAAAACATTTTAATTCTGAAGAATCATATACTTGTTTTCATATATATTTAAATAAGAAAAAATTCTATCGTTAAATTGTCGTTGTCGAAATCCTTTGTAGAAATCTGTATTCTTTATTACAATAGGAATTCCGTTCTTCAGCTAGCATCTTTAAATTTTAAATAGAACCAATTTAGCAAAATTTAACTAAAATTATAATATAAAACTAGTTTTATATTGTAATTTTAGTTTTTAAACTAGTTTATTCCTTTGATTTAGTTTCGGAAACTCAATTATCTAATATATTTATAATTATAACTGTCAATAAGTAAATAAAAACGAATATTTATACTATATACTTATACAAAATAATACAAATAAAACTTAAGTATGAATATAAACAAATAATTCTATTAAAAAAAAAAAAAACATTTTTACATTGTAATTTTAGTTTGTATGTATGATATGATGTGATTTTGTATGTTCATTTCGTTTTAAAATAAAACGCGTATATGCGTAAAATATAGATTATAAACGTCTATAATAAAATGACTTGCAATGGCGCCATAATTTTTAAAATAGGTTTAGTGGTTACGGAGTTTACTTCGTACACACAAAATTCGCTCTGACTTTATTATATTAGTGAATATTGATCATCAAATGGTTACCATTTATGC
Organism: Hypolimnas misippus; assembly: GCA_037950945.1. NCBI lineage: Eukaryota > Metazoa > Arthropoda > Insecta > Lepidoptera > Nymphalidae > Hypolimnas > Hypolimnas misippus. The sequence continues at coordinate 10,253,977 of JBBEEQ010000024.1, forward strand.
AAATGGTAAATACCATCGCTAATATATTTATAATTATAATAAATACATAGTCAAATTAAGATTTTTTCCTTTAAAACACAATTGAGAAGAGAAAAATAAAAGGAGATGAAAGAAGCTTCGAAATGAAATATTCTTGTAAGATTCAACAAATCAGCACTCGGGCCATGCGCGCAGCATTTATTTGTATTTACTTTATTTGACAACAGCACCTAGTGTAGGAGTGTAGGAGTCGCTTAGCTACACCTACACTTATATTTTCAATGGATAAAATATGTTTATAAAAACCCCTTTTATGGGATTGTACGTAAAGGGTAATGGTAAACCTTTTAACTAATCGTCGAATTAGAAAATTCTAACTTGAAAAAGACTAGACTGTACTGTAGACTTTTCCGATAATTTGGGATATAAAATTATTTGTACGTTATTAATTTTAGTAAATATGATTAATTATGTCAACGTAATTAGAAGCTAAATCGAAGAGGCGTTGGAAGAAATTGTATACCCCATACAGATAAAACGTGAGATTAAAAGGAAATAAAATAAGTAACCTCCAAAATTTTAATGTACTATGTATGAATGCATTCATTGAATTTGTTTTAGTCATTAGTTGACATTAACAAAATATATTTGTTACATTCGTTTATTGTGGTTTATATCACTTATTGATGATATTAAAAAAATAGTAAAAATCATAACTAAAAATTGTATTTAAATATGGCTTACTGCTATTAAAAATATAACCTTGCTGAGAAAAAATCTGGCCTATATAATCCAATATGTCGAGTACGTACATATCTACCATATCAACCATATCTATACCATAGGATATATTGTGAATTTCAATAAAATCCGTTGAGCCGTTAATACAGTTTGAATAATACAGACTTACAAACTTTTAACTTTTAACTATCGAGTTTCTTGTCGGTTCTTCTCGGTAGAATCTGCGTTCCGAGCCGGTGGTAGCTTCTTTATTTATGTAATTTTTTTTTGTTATTTTCATGTATGACGATTCAAAAGTGCTCATAAGAGCCTATTTGAATGAAGTATTTTTTTGATTTTGATTTTATAATTACATTATAAGGTTGACTAGCTCTTAGATTATAAAACTTCAGATATATTTGAACTTATTTGAATTCTTTCCGCGTCTCCAAGCTTCGGTCTTTCGTCGATTTGTAACGGATCACTGCCTACCACCAACGTTTATTTTAGTTGAAAATAAATATATATTTCTGTACAATTTTCAATCTGTTACCTGCTTCAATTTATTTCAATTACGTATTTAACATTTAAATGTGTGCCGTTCAGATCGAGTTTCTCGGCGATTCTTTTCGATATAATCAATAAAACGAATCGGCGCGGCAGCAACATTTAATTAACTTGAATAATATTTTTTTCTTTTGACGGTTCATAAAATGCTTGTAAAAGTTTTCTCGAATAGAATATACTGTGACTTTAATGCTGTTTAATGTTGTTCGTTTAAATACTGCGAACCGTTCAAGCACGTTGTATAGTATCTTTATAAATTCAGTGTAATGTTCGTTAAAGTTATATCCTTTTAAGCGAGGGCCTTATAATAAATTTATAAAGGACTAATGTGGGTGTTGGTGCGGTTTCGGTGTCGCGAATTACCAAGCTCGATTAATAGGCTGGTCGACGGCAAGCGAGCGCTGTAAATAATTACAGTTTTGCCACGCCTCGTACAGACATATTTTTGCATATATTTTATATTGTCTTTTTAGATAAATTAAATGCGTATTTAATAAATTACATGAGTAAGTAAAAATTGTGTATTTTATAAATAGTATACTTATAAAATTATCTTTATAAAAGAAGAGTATACCTATTTATAAAAAAAATGATCGCATTCATTGTAATAATTTTCAATCGGCTTCAACGTAGGAAGTTTTCAATTCTTAGTGTGCTTTTAATGTTTGTTAATTCATAACTTCGTCATTTCTTAACTGGTTTTGAATATCCTTTTTTTCCAAACCAAAACAGGTTACATAAAAATTTTATAAAAATAGTTCCAGTACGTTCAATAACTGGTATAAGAAAGACGTATGCACGTGTCAAATAAACGAAATTTAACTCTTGAAGTCAGTTTCTTTCTTTAAATATGGGAAAGATGTTAATTTATTTTAAATTCATTTATTTCCTATATTTCTCTTTTCCGTTCCATCTGCTGTCGCGAATTGTTCCCACTAATTATACTAGAATAGCGTGCTCAATTGAATTTACTCTAGAACGAATAGAATCCATTTTCTTTGTACCGTTCCATGCATTAGCTAGATTAAACCAAAATTAAAGATTCAAAACAGAAAAGAGCAGAGAAATTTATGACTCTTAAGTATTTAGAAAAAGAAAACAATTGAAACGGATACCGGTTTAAAAATGTTACTGTACTTAATTACGCGAATTACCTTTGTTGAAAAACAAAGGAGATCTCTACAAAAATATTCACTTTAAGCATCCAATTACTCAGACAAGGAATTTAGTACTAAACCTTTAGAAAAACATTGCTAGGTATACAGCTTCATGTAACTTTATTAAAAGCAACATACCGCTTTTGTGTTCAAACAAAATATTACAAAAACAGCTCGACTGAGCTCACGTCACGTGCAGGCTGCGACAAAGCTTTCCGTTTGTGCACGTTGAGTTTTAATCTCTTTCACACAAACATTATATTGAACATTTTATATACCTATTTATTTTTACATACCTAAAGTACCTAATAAGCACAGTTACTAGCACTATAATACTTGTCGTAAAAATTCAGTACTATAACAAAATTAACGGGTAGGCACTTTACGTGTCAGTCATACCTTTGTTATGTATAATTTCATTTTATTTACTAACCCTTGCCTAGATTGTGATAAAGCAATACGAGATTGTATATATAATGAGCTTTGTTTCAGGATTTAAGACACTCTATAAATATATTTAGTCGGATAAACCGTCACCTAAGACAATTAAGTGGCTTCTATTTGTTATGTTGTTACAAAATTCCTGTTAATGAACAACATGTAGTAGTATTATCCGTGGGTTAAGTATAAATAATTTCAGTGTCAGAAGTGATGGGATATGTGCTTATCCGATTCCGTTTAGCCACCCCAAAGTATCCACCGTAAGGGAAGTAATCGGAATCGCGTGTCTGTTCGGCCACCTCGGGGTGATAAACGAAATTCGTATGTATATTAATTTTCTTCCGATTATCGACTATGTCAGACAGTACAGATTTTAGTACAGTCAAATGTATATTTATTATCACAAATGTAGCTGAAATGTGGAAAAAAGTTTTAACTTAATAAATAAATTTATTATCGTTTAAAAACATAATTTTCCTTAATACATCAATTGTATTAAAGAAATTTAGAAAAGAGTCACAAATTTATTCTAGAAGAGTTGAAATAACACGATTAATTTATTTTGTATCTATTTATTTTATAAAAATAGAATTTATTTATGTTTAATGAAATTCTAATAAATAATATTTTAAAAAATGGAATACCTCACTGTACATTGGGGTGGCTAAACAGTATCATACATTGAATGAAATTCTGTTGTTCTTTCTGGCCAGGGTAGCCAAACGGACACGCGATTCAATTGAAATACTTTGGAGTGGCAAAACGGAAGCATCCTTAAAACCGTGATGAATGTCTCTCTGAGTTTATAATGTAGATATCGAACATATAAAAATCATTACAAAATCGTAGTCTTGTAAAATTAGAATGTATGTACTGATCATTTGTATGTAATTCCACATCATGTGAGTGCCAGACTTTCCATATTTTAAAGAGCTGAAAATTTCTCCGCTCATACCCCCAAGGTTTGAATGAAGTTTGGATAAAAGTAGAATTGGCAAATATTATTTTGGTAACAAAGGTGTATAAAACGTAAGTTTACTCTGTGTCAGGCGAGCCGTAACAGTAGAAGAGACCCAGCTGTAAATTTGGCCTGACACAGCTGGAAAGATCTCCCTGAATTTATATTCTTAATTCATAATCTAGTTACCCAATGCTTAAAAAATCAAAATGTGTGAGGGAAATAATTAATTTGTATGCAATTCCTGCTCTGTGAGGCTGGTTTTTTATTTTAATTATCTCTTAATGAACAGTAAAAGAATGTTGAGAACACGTTTAATCTCTGATAGAACACGTAAAACTATGCTGCGTGCAAGAGAAGCGATCTTAGCAACTTCTATATAAAATAGTTAAATCTTTTGCTAACGTATTAGTTTCTAAAGAGAAACTTCTTTAAAGAAAATTCATTTAACATAAGAAAAACTGATTCGTGTACCTATTTCTGAAAGTATTTCTGAAGTAATTTCTAGCTAACTATTTTCAAAGTACTTTTTATTTAGAAAAATTAAATGTGAAATTTAAGTATGATTTAGTAAAATATATAAATATAAAAGTTTTTGCTGTTGACTCAATAAATCGTTAGTTCCATGACAATCAATACTAATAAATAAAATTGAGCATATAAAAGTATCCACGGTACTTACATCTAAAACACAATTTTTAAAATGTTTGTCTGTCTACCCGTTTGTTTCGGCTAATATATGAAAGAGCTGAACAGATTTTAACGGGACTTTCACTCGCAGAAATATTATAAAGAGTAACTTAGGCTACTTTTATTTTAAAATTTTTATTTATTTTAATTATAAAATAAAAAATAGGGTTAGGGGAAAACAAAATTGAAATCCATGAAGTAGTGAACAATATCTGATGTCTACGTCATAGTAGTTTTATGCATGCAAAGATTCAGCCCGATCCGTCCAGTGGTTTGGGCTGTGCGTTGATAGCTCACTATGTCTGTCAGTTATACATATACCTTTAAGTTATACATATCGATACCTCCCACGTAAGTTGTTGTAACCCCAAAATTACAATTTTACAGTAGAGCACTTTTAATCCGTTTTAGTTTGAAAGTTACAACAAAATACGCCTTTTTTCAGGCGTATGGCAATGCAAATTCGTGTAGTATTCAGTAAAAACGCTAACGGCAATTTTGTGGCTTACAATAACTTACGTGGGAGGTATCGATATATATTAAGATTGCTCCATGCAATTGCTGTTAAATTAGATTTCATGAATAAATATTATTAAATAGATAAATTTTATTGCTCTGAATGACAGTTTTATTAATGAATGACGAATTCGATACTGATATGTGGAAATATTCATAAAAAAATAATTAGGTATAATTGCTAGATAAATACATACAGTTACATAAATATTAGAACAGTGTATCTAACTTGATAACAGCCTGAGTCTTGTCCGAAACCACAATAAAATTATTTTCTAAGGTTACATTCTCGGCCTCACTGACCAATCTCTATGAGTTTTCTTCATCCCACGTAAAGTTGGCGAAATAACATGTGTCAAATTAGCACAAGTAAAAGTCACTAAGCAAATAATTGAATTGAATATATTATCTATATTAAGGATTCAGTTAAAATGTCAAAAACAGTTATTATTAAAGTTTGTACATCAATCAGTGTTTGTATCTTGTTTTAATGACAGTATAATATTCAGTATTCCCTTTAAATATAAGTTACGTAGTGCCAATCTTAGGCTTGAGCTACACTTATAAGTTTTTCTCTCAGACTTTTGTAAGGAAATACGTTGTTTATCATTGCTTTACACTTAAAAGAATTTACTGCCAGTATCTTATTTTTGAACCGCAGAACTTTCGTAAGCTTATCTAGGTAAATGTTACCGGGTTACAGATTCGTATATCAAAGAGTAAAACTTACAAATGTATTTCTCGCCTCACAAATATAATATATGAATATGTAATAAATAACATCAGAGTGAGCTCAGGCGATAACAATAAATAATGTCTCGTGGCGTTTTTTACATTCGTTTTTGATAATATTTAGGTGTTGACTTTCGACCCTATGAATATATTGGCTTACATATAATTCATACTGTAAAATATAAAACATTTATATTTTTGTAGGCAGAATGTAGGAATAAATAGATTTTACTTACAATTAGCCAAATATATAAGTCAAACTTTTTTATATAAAATGACTGACTAACGATATAACGAGATACTTGACGTTAAGTAATCACCGTATGCCAGAGGAGAGCCCTGGAGCCAAGGAGTAGGACTTAAGAAAAGGAATAGAAGAGGGAGTGAGGCTCCCGGCTCTGTCACTCACAAAATGTTAGTTATTTGACGCCGATCTTTTTTGAGATTGAGGTACTGTCCCGGCCTGTATACGAGCCAGCCTGTGTTCAATAGGCTGCCGCTAGCCTCTACTTCACTTAAAACCATCAATTTATTGAATACATTTGTACATGCTTTTTAGTAGCGATCTGCCTTCGCCAAAAAGCTAAAACGACCATCCGTCCCATCATTTTTGATTAAAAGATTTGTATATACAAAAAAACTTACCTTAACTAAACTAACTTATGTATATCAAAAAGATATTCATTTTTTATTACACCACACAAATATTTGAAGCGTATACCTAAAGAAAAAAAATTGTTTGGATAAAGGCAATTTGTTTCCCGCTGCCCGAAACCCCTCCGCGGCTAACAGAGTCATCCATCGTTTGGACTATCCAATAAGAAATATTCGTTTCATTTATCTGCCGTACTGTTTGCGTTTCTGACTCAATATGCGATAAGATACGCATTTAGGTTAGAAATATTTTAGTTATTTAGGTAAGTTGTAATTCTAATAACTCTAAATGACATATTTTGCCTATGATATGATTAAAGAGTAATATATTTTAAACTTTCGCGATTTATATTCATATTCAATAAAACGGGTCTTATCGTGATAACTAATAGTAGTAATACCTTTTTATTGCCCGACGTTTCGACGAAGTAGCATTTGTCGTAGTCAGCTCGTGACCATTAGTTATTGCGATAAGAAACTTTATATTAAATATGAATGATTAAAGAATATCGTTAAACAAGCATTAGGTACACTTATAAGTTTTGCTCTCAGACTTTCATTAAGAATTTCTTTTAAAATAATAATGTGGTGAAAATAAGTAGTCCGTCAACAATTCGTGACATTAAATTGTAAATAAATGGTCGAATCCCCTAATGTAAAACTATTTTGCGTTTCGTCCCCGATGCGAATTTTCGAATTCGGTCACTTAAGGCGAGATTTATATGTATAAGTTTTTCTCTCGTAACTGACATAAATCAACTCTTTAACCTAATAACAGATAGGTCGTAAGTAGTTACGAAAACTAAATGTTGTCAATGATAAGACTGATAGTGAATTCATTCATGTGTAACGCAATAAGAAATAACTTATGTGAATTCAAAAGCAGGGAGATAATGATAGGCTGTTACTTACGACCATTTACGAAAACGTTGCGAAAACGGAAAAAAATGAAATGTTTGAAACTTTCCATTGGGTGCGCTTCGTAAACGGTTAAATGTTGAATACGTTTTAATGGGTTTTTTCCTCAAAGTATCGAAAGTAAACCTTACTGCACAGCTAGTCTGTTATATCGCTAAACATTTTAGTAAAATAACGTTATTATCTATCATAATATTTCATAATATGATAGTGTTAATTATGACAACAATCCTGAAGGTTGTAATAATGTTCCTGAGTGTGAGACAGTGTGACATGAGAATGTTGTATTTAATAATAATATCTACTATTTGGGTACTTGATGTAGGTGCCTATATAATGTTGAACACTTATGTAGGTACATATTTTACTTCACAATATTTTTGTTTTTATTTCGAAAAATTTTCCATTTGTGACACAGGGGGATTAAATCCACACAACCTTCACGTCCGGTCCGTGCAGGTACTTTCCCGATTAAGCTATAGGCCGTTCATTGACGATAGTGCGGTATCCATGTTCTGTCGCAATTTTTATATACTTCAAATATAAACACATAATTAATATTATTTAAAAAAAAATAAATAAATAACCAAACCAAAACTGTGTTGAACGCTAAGTATTATTATATTGCGCTTAAATTATAAGTAATCATCTAACAAATAATTCAAAGAATTAATGAGATGCATCATATTGAAAACACAATTATTCAAATCATCCTTTTAGCATACCGAACAAACTGACTATAACGTGCAAATTCACACAATCTGACCGCGTCATGCAAATGACCGTTAATTCGCAACGGTTGACAACACACGGTTAGGTCAGGTGATATTTGTAACGTCCTTCCACCGTAAATTGCAACGTTTAGATATTCGGACGAATAATTCGGCAAATCATTTTCGGAACAATTCGTACACGAATACGTAAGCCCTGTTTATATAAGTATTCGCAAGTAAATACTTGCGACTAAATAGTCAATACGTTTAAAAATGGCCACAAATCTTATTGATTTTGTGCCAAAAAACTAACATCGTCTGAAGAAAGGAGACGATTGGTGGGAACGAGTGGTGACGAGTGGTGATGAATACACACGAAAAGGTTGTTTACCTGCTCGGGCTTGTTTATTACTTAATTTGATTCTTACTTAATTATGCAAATTAACATAAGTAATACAACCTCGTCGTGCAAACGACCCTTAATTCACAACGGCTGACAGAAATGGAATACAAAAACAAATAGCCTTCCTTTGTCAACTAATACGTTTAGTTAATAGGGGGAAAATGTAATTTTTTTGGGTATCAATAAGACCATGTTAGGATCGTTTATATATGCGCTTACATTTGATCAATTCGAATGTGCGTACACAAAAAATTCTTTGATTCGCACTAAAATACCAACATTGTCTGGAGAATAGGCGGGTAGTGAGGAGAAACGAATATTCTTATAGTTGTTCCTATTTTTATGCATTCGTCATGTATCTAAATACGCTATAGTGCTGGCCTCTTTTGACATATATAGCTTTTGCTTGAAACGGTGCTTTACATTTGTATCACTCAATCTTGACATTAAGGCAGCCTCCTATGAATATTAAATGCGAATGTGAATTCAGGTGGATATATTGGACTCATGACATCGAATAACCAGTCTACTTATTAAAATCCAGCTATGCCCTAATCGTACTATTACTCTGTAATGGGATCGTTTACGCATAGAAAAAGCAAGACCTGTAAATATATTAAAATTCATAATAAAATTACATTATTAATAATTTTTTTCATTTCATAAATCCTTACAATCATGCACACCTAAGTACGCTCCAAACTGATACATACATCGAAACATTTTTCAAAGCATTTAAATTTCTGTAAGCGTTAGCTGTAGGGAATGAGGCCGCGCCATATCGTATTCGTTAGAAAGCTTTCGTAGTTACCACCACTCAACTCCCAATCGTGCCTACATGCTGTAAATTTTCCATGGGTTAATAGCAATAAACCATGTCATAAACAAGTCCAAATAAGGTTTGAAACTTTTTTCTTATTAGAGAGTCCGCACATTGTACATTTTTTCTTAATTGTTGATCGACTATTTAATCTAATATATAATCTACTTTAACTTTTGTTAATTTCTTATTTTCCATCAAAAATATTTATATTTTTAATTACCTAGGCTTAAATGTATGTATTTAGGTACTATTAGTTCGTCAATATAACCTTTACTAATATAATAAAGAGAGATCGAATTTTGTATTGACGAAGTAAACTCCAGAACCATTGAAGCCAATTTATCATTTATATTACAAGTACCATTCGAAAGACTATGATTTATATATACGTGTGTATTATATTAAAACAGAATCTACAACAAAGGAAGTGAAGTCGCAATCGATATCTAGTAGCCTCCAGGACAAGCAGCGGTGGATAAATTACGGCGAGCCACGCTATTGACATAATGGCATTTTCTATGTGACGGGTGTTTAAAGCATGTCATGTCCAAGTATTGATCATCTAAAGGAAAATGTCTTCTTATTTAAGCCAGATGTATACTTGACTGACGTATCGTGTCGTGGCGTATCAGAACTGTATCGGTATCATACATTTTGTATGACAACATTTACATTGATATGTTTATTTATTTATTTATTTATTTATTTGAATGGCACATCAACAGTACATACATTAAACACTTAAAACTAAACATTTAAAACTGACACTTATCTGATGTATGTACCAATTACAGACGTACACAACACTGCTGATGTTTACTGTCTAGCTGCTTAATATAATACTTATCTTTTGAGATTACCAAAATGTTACAAAAAAAATAAAGATAACAAAAGAATTTTCAATTACAAAAATATTACGAAAAAAAAAATACAGATAACAAAAGGAGAAAGAATATCACATAACAAGTAAAATAAACTACTACAGCTAAATTTTACTAACAGAACTTGACAAAGCATCACAAATTTTTCTTTAAACTTCGGTAAGGAATCGGAAAAAACATCAATATTGTGTGTTAATGCACACAAATCGTTATACTGGCCACATATCCTATTTATCGGGGAATATTTAGCAACATTTGTGCGTGACTTCGCTATGTAAAACAATTTATTGTTAGGTTTTCTAGGAGGGCGACATGGGACTGAGATATTAATTTTATGGAGAGCCTGTTCACATATGTTGTGACATATCGTGATGACTTCTGATGGGTCGCATCAGAAACGATCCCGTTTTGTGTCTTTGTTCTGATGGCAATCTGCTTTTTGAAATTCTCTCTCATTCCTCTAACTTCTGCAATAAATTCTTTACAGTTCAAGCATCCCGTCTTCTTGTCTATTAGACATGCGCAATCTTTGGGTATGTTTGAAAAATCGGTCAAGAAACATTTCCTGAAAATGTAACCTGGTATATGAGTAGTTTAGTTTATTAGGGTTCCGTAGTAAAAAACGGAACCCTTATAGTTTCGCCATGTCCGTCCGTCTGTCTGTCTGTCTGTCTGTCTGTCTGTCCGCGGCTTTGCTCCGAAACCCTTAATACCAGAAAGCTGTAATTCGGTATGAGTATACATATGAATTACGCCGAGAAAGTGGTACAATAAAATCTTAAAAATATTTTTTTTCAGGGTGTCTTCCCTATGTGTTAAGAGAGACCAAAATTTTTTTTTCTCATTTATCCCATGTTGTGGGGTATCGTTAGATAGGCCTTTTAAAAATGTTATAGGTGTGGGAAAACCATTTTTCCGAACGACGAACTGTTTCCGAAATATTAGAAAGCTTTGAAGTGTTAATTTTTCTTAGAGTCAATTGTCCCCCCCCTCTACCCACTAAACTGCTGCGTCTAAAAATATGAAAAAAATCACGATAGTGGTATATAATGAATTTAAAAGGAAAATTATCACGGCTATGTGGGTTCTTATGGTTATCGAGTTATAGATGATCTAAGTAAAAAAAATATTTCACTTTTTAAAGCATCACATTATGTAAATATTAATAATTTTAAATGAATATATGAATTTAAATGAATAAATAAATAAATATTTAATAACTTTAAATTAAAATAAAATATAAAATAAGGTATAAAACAATGTCTCAATAAAACATGTCGCGAGTGATTCTGAATCGCGCTTATGAAGTTTTCAACCAAATCTCCATAGATTTCATAGGCGCTAGTCAGGAAGGAAAATTATCGGCGCTAAGTATATTTTACAAGTGTTAGAATAATGAATAATCGACGAACATATAAAGTTCAAAATCGTTAGTATAATTCACATTCAAACATTCATTTTACATTAAAAATATTTTATTCTCGAAATATAAAGAGAAATTAAAAATAATTTTATAATAATAAAAGGTTTAAAATTGTAAGTACGTATATTGTATAAACTGACTTAAAAAGGAAATTCCCAGTTCGTCGTAAACTTTTTTACGAAAATAGGTACTCGAAGATTGCTTGACCGATCTTGACAATTCTGACAACTACGGAACCCTACATTGTGCGTGGCCCGACACGCCCTTGGCTGATTTTTTATTTATGTATTTATCTATATAGACAAGCGAGTTGTAAGGGGTGCTGAAATGGCGTATCGATTAATAATATTGCCCTGATGCGTTATAACACGACTTAATAATGTAAACACTAGCCATCACTTCATGACATGACACGTTAGTCAAAAATAAATCGGCCTTTAGTTAGTACTTTAGTAGTATTTCAATACGATCTACGATTTTTTATACTAACGACAAATTGTATGTAGTCTATATCAAAATGAAACTACTTAAGAATTATAGACATGAAAATTCATCATCTGTTACCTAAAAAATAGTATCACAAATTGTTTCAATATATATAGTTTGTACATATAAGGAATATATAATGCAGAAGGGTAATTACTGGTGAGATTTAGACTCTGATTTTTGTACTAAAACGAAATAAATCAACTGTCAAAATGTATCGCGTTGCGATAGCGGTAGCTCCGCATAATCCTCCAAGTATTATTAAGACAGCTTATATATAGCTTACGGCAAGGTCTCTTCATTCAGTATCTTTACATTATTGTCTCAACAATAATAGTAACTATATTTTGTGGCATCAAAGGAGTATTCAAATGTCAGTTAAGTACACTTTATCGTCAAGATTTAAATCAAAGTCACTGAATTTCCACAAACAATTGTTAGAAAGGTAAGTAGAAAATCTACTTAAATTAACTAAATTATTTCATTAAATCAGACATTAAAATAATGAAAGGGTTTTTATTTAATACGTTCATTATATCCTGTATATATACTATTAAGGACGGTAGAAATTCCTCACCGATTACCATGAGTGATAAATTTGTTCTGATGGAAATCAATTTGAAAAAAAAAAAATTGAAATTCCCTCTCATTTCTCTAACTTCTGCAATAAATCCTTTACAGTTCAAGCATCGCGTCTTCTTGTCTATTAGATGGCGCAATCTTTGGCTGTGTTTGAAAAAATGGTCAAGAAACATTTTTTCAAAATGTTACCCTTGTATATGTGTAGTTAAGTTTATTATTTATCTCTCTACTTATATGTGCGTATGTAAGTAGTATGTATGTATATCTATTGCAATTTTGTATATTGAACCTATTCTAATAAATATAATAAACATCCCACACTGGTACAACTATACCGTCTATAAACCATCTTCTCTGCCTCAAAGTTGCCTGGAAGAGTTCACTTTTCAGCGATAAGGCTGCCTATAGTGCCATACGAGTATGTGTTCTTTATCCTGTGTTGTAGAAATGTTTATTAAGCTGCCCGCCCTGGTTACGCACGCACTTTTTTATTACTTAAACATATCTTAGTATATTGTTTATTTTTAGGCAAAGTTTAAAAGAGGTATTTAAAGTAAAATTCATAGCCAAAATATTTAATAATAAAATCATTCTGAAGTATCATCTATTCAAGTGTAAAAATAGCATAGTAAATATCTCCATCGGTCTTAAATAAAATTTTGCTTGTGTTATATTGAAAATCCTCGTTGAAGTTTAATCCCAAAAGGATATACCCACGTGCTGTAAATTTACTCTTTATAATATATTTGTATTATTACCGTGATGTTTTTAATTCTTATACTATTTTTGTACGTAATAATATTTTAGTTAAACGAACAACGAAAATATAATTGTGTTTCAAAAGTGTTGTAAAATATTCGAAAAAACGTAATGAACTTTTAGAAAGTTTTTTTAACATTATTTGTTATAGCATTTAAAAATATGACATTATATTAAAATAATCTCATACTTTTTAATGTATAAACCTATAATATTTTAAATAAACATACATTTTAAGGTAATTATTACACTTATAAATTTTGCCCTCAGACTTTCATAGTTTTACTGATGTAAGATGTATGCTTTACTCTTGAAAAAAATTATAGCCAGTGCCTTAGTTTTGATACACACAGTTTACGTAAGTGGTGACCTAGGAAACTATTACCAGGTTATAGAGTTGTTTAATATCGATTACGTGAGTAAAACTTACAATTTTATAAATTGCATTTCTAGTTTCCGAGATTATTGTGTTCATACAAACTTTAACTTCTATATTGACATATGTAGATATGTGTTATAGTTTACATTAAACAAAAATGTGGGTGATGCTGGTGCGAAATTATTTTATGAATTTACACGCCTACATGAATTACTAATTTTGTATTTAAGTTCATTTATATTCTGTTTTATATTTTACTAGCTTTTGCTCTCGATTTTGCTCGTGTGAAGTTTAATATTTCTATAGGAACTTTAAGCCCCAATTTCATCCCTTTTGGGGGCGAATTTTAGAAAATACTTTTTTTGGCAAACGCTTACGTCACTATAACTATCTGTATGTCAAATTTCGGCTCCATCTAAGACTTTAAAAGGCTCTCAAAGTCTCTGATAATTAATATTTTAGTAACATATACAAGAAAACAGACACCACAATGCCAAAGTGATTAAATAACCCTTTATTTAATAATTTATGTAAATAGAGACTAGAAAATAATTATCAAGTAAATCACTTAAGAATATTATAAATTTTAATTTAAAACAAGCGAGACAAATTGAAATCACTCGTTGAGCGAGTCAGGCGACACTAATTAGCTTCAAGCTGCCCGCCTTCTGACTTGATTTATTATTATGAATTACACAAAAATAATTTGTTATTCCACATATTTTATTACGCGTCTTGCCGACGCGGTTAAGTGGTTACGAGAAAACATTTATATGGTTAAATTAAAAGGAAAAGAAAATTATTTTCCTTGGAGTTTTACTCATGAAAGAGGAAGTAGGAAAATAATTGGATGAGCTTTTGTTTTCTGCCAAGGTTATTGTGTATTCAGGAGGTATTTATCTTTACAATTGTTCGACTCCGTAATGTTATTATTACATGTGGGTGTGAGTATCAAAAGATAATATTGGTTAGAAATAAACAACGAAGTTGCTTGAACATAAAATCATAATTATTATCGTTATTTTCACTAGACAAACGTCTACTGTACGTATTATTCTTAGCTAGTAGATAATGCATTTTTATTATCTTATTTTTTTTAGTTTATGAATACGAAAGGTGTATTATGTTTTAATAAATTGGTATACTGACTTTTGTATTAAAATATATAATCTTTGTGAGATATTTTAAAGCGCTATACATATATTTACGAAAATAGTCATGCCAAGGAACCGAAAATGTATTAGAAATCTTAACGCTCCAACGCCGGTAGGTAAATTATATACTCCGTCAAAAGCAAAAAAAAAGTTTTAGCTGCCGCTGGCTTAAAGGAAATAGAAATACAATTACTTTCAACTCCTTTACTGCAAAATTGTTTCACTCTATTTTATTTCAGAGATGTTTAAAAATATAATGACTATATTTGTATTAAGTGGTATAATGCCTCACGTAGACGACATTAAAATAAAAAATAAGCCAACATTATCTTGACCATATCAAATGCAGATTATTATTATTATTTTATTTTTATAATTTCGAAACGTAAAAAAAAAAAGAAATATTTAAGTTAGTAATATTCCATACCTAAAATTATACAGGGCTAAAAAAACAATATGTTATATTAACAATATTATAATATTATAGTACCTGGATGAACTGAACTTTGCTCGTTTTTTTTTTTTTGGCAAATCGCGTATTTTGGAAATTTTAGTAGTAAATAACAAAATATTACATAAAAATATAATACAACTTTTTCCAAAAACGAAACCTGGCTGATTTTATTTATCGTCCACGAAGCCCATTGCGTACTAAATTTCAAAAAAAGTCGTTGGAGCCGTTTTCGAAATTGCGATTATATACGAGCATTGCTCGTTTAAGGATATTAGATAGATAAATTATATGAATATTTTTTCACAATACCCGTTATTTCATGGAACCCGATTTTAACTCTACCTCAAAAAATGGGTTTTCAATTCGTAGTGAATGGTTTTTTATGTTAATTACCTTAAAACTCCGTTATTTCGACAAATTTTCAATATTTCGTACGACATTCCAAGAATACAGTTTAAACTAATGAATCGCTCACAAACTTAATGTATAATCCAATAAAATTAATGATCACTTATTTTCGAGTATACAATAAATTATAGAACCATTTTTTATTTATATTACCGACACTTAAAGAGAGAGCCATCGACTTGGATGTAAAATTTAATCTTCGCTGAGTTGGCACTAACGGGAACCGTGGAGCAATTGAATTTTGAGTAAATCGTTATCGTTATAATCAATTTCAGAGGCAAGGAACTCGCTGATATGAATTGAACATTGAACACCAATAAGATTTTAAGTTCTCTTTCGTATTATGTAAATAATTCTTTTAAATCCGATTACATTGGTCTTTTATTTATTTATTCGTATTAACATTTAGACAACTACATTATTAAAAATATCATTTTAATTTACATAATTTCTCGTAGATATCCTGAAATATTGTAAAGAGCGCATAAAAAATTGCAGTAAGTTATAACGTATAGCAAATGACTTACTACGGGTAGTGGGTTTACGCCCAAAAAGATGCCTTATTATAAAAAAGATTAAATTTATGTGTTATCTATTTAACACATGCGACGGTTCGCCACTATAAATATAAGTGAAATGTTGGTGTGTTTACTTTTTGAAAATTATTTATGTATTTGATAGTCCTTTTCATAAATATAATAATACGATGAAACCGAAAAGCAGAGCTAGTTCTTATATAACTATATAAATAGCATCTATATACTCGAACACTTTTTTTTTAGATATGTTCTTTATCTAATTGTATTAAATAAACACATAATACAAGGAAATAAAAATAAAATAACAATAATAATGGAAGTATGAATTTTTCACTACGAAGTAGATTCGCCTTAATAGGTCTCAGAGCTAGATTAAATTTAAACAGATTTAACGTTTTACTCAATTTTTACTAAGAGCTGTTACGAGTTCCCGGAAATGTTTTTTTTTGGTAATCTGAGCTAGATTTTCTTTCAATGTAATTTTTGCTGGAGCCTTTGACTTATATAAACGAAATTCGATTATTGGGACGACGCTGATCATAAAAGTATGTGACGTATTTCGCTTTGATCAAAAAAAGGTAAGATAAAGAAAATTTGATATGCGAATTATTGACATAAACAAAATGGCAAGAGTTGTAAATATAACACCATTTTATAAAATAAAACGATTTTTTTAGGGTTCCGTAGTAAAAAACGGAACCCTAATAGTTTCGCCATGTCCGTCTGTCTGTCTGTCTGTCTGTCCGCGGCTTTGCTCCGAAACCCTTAATACCAGAAAGCTGTAATTCGGTATGAGTATACATATGAATTACGCCGAAAAAGTCGTATAATAAAATCTTAAAAATATTTTTTTTTTCAGGGTGTCTTCCCTATGTGTTAAGAGAGACCAAAAATTTTTTTTTCTCATTTATCCCATGTTGTGGGGTATAGTTAGATAGGTCTTTTAAAAATGTTATAGATGTGGGAAAACCATTTTTCCGAACGACGAACTGTTTCCGAAATATTAAGCTTTGAAGTGTCAATTTTTCTTAGAGTCAAGTGTCCCCCCCTCTACCCACTAAACTGCTGTGTCTAAAAAATTCGTCGAAAAAATTCACGATAGTGGTACATATAATGAATTTAAAAGGAAAATTATCACGGCTATGTGGGTTCTTATGGTTATCGAGTTATAGATGATCTAAGTAAAAATAAATATTTCACTTTTTAAAGCATCACATTATGTAAATATTAATAATTTTAAATTAATATTTGAATTGAAATGAATAAATAAATAAATATTCAATAAGTTTAAATTAAAAAAATATATAAAATAAGGTATAAAACAAAGTCTCAATAAAATATTAGCTCATTACCTACGGCATTATAGCGAAAGAGCGAGTTAACAATCAAACAAACGAATTCACTTTGGCATTTATGGTATAATATAAAAGATACGGATTACGTACCTATCTCGTATTCTCTTCTTAAAGAGAAAATAAAAATAATTTTATAATAATAAAAGGTTTAAAATTGTAAGTACGTATATTGTATAAACTGAATTAAAAAGGATATTCCCAGTTCGTCGTAAACTTTTTTACGAAAATAGGTACTCGAAGATTGCTTGACCGATCTTGACAATTCTGACAACTACGGAACCCTACATTGTGCGTGGCCCGACACGCACTTGGCTGATTTATTTAATATTGCTTTTAATATCTCTACTATATACATACATTACGAGTACATTGTCTAGTATTAAAAAATATTACATACTACGGGTTGTATTATATGCATAGTATTTATCCAAAAGTAATTGTTGATTAATTAATTTACATATTTTATTACGAAAATTTTAAATAGATTATTTATTAAGTTTATTGGTGAATGGTGAACGGAGCCGAATCGGTCTAGTGGTTAAAATGCATCGATCTCAACTGTATCAAATTGTAAATATCAATAATAACAAAATAATTCTGATTAAATCTGTAATCGTGAACTAAAGTCTAGCTTCTATTACAGAACAGTAACAACTATTTCCGTTTAAAATTAGATAACAACGATTTTGATCAATGGTATTAGTTCGGAGTACAAAGGCTTCCACGTCTGGTCCCGGCACTAATGCTTTATGCATGAACAGCAATTGAGCATCGGGTAGGTGTCAAAGTTGGGAATGTGTTTTCTCGTACGTCAAAGTTAATTTGATAGTGCAGCGGTTTTGGAGTATTAGTTAAATGTATTTCAGAATTTGTTTATTTATTTATTTGTTAGCTAACTGATTCAGTTGATTACCTACATGTTCTGTGTTACGATCAGGGGTGGATCCAGTCTTAAAAAAGGGAAAGCACGGTCACCCTAAAATCGGGCAAGTGCGAATCGGACTTTTAACTCACTCATATGAATCACTAATCAGATAAATTTGTATGTATCTATATCTCTTAAAACTTCGGCCCGTATATTGCAATGGGACTGGAACCTTCGTGGGTATCCCTAGAACACCTTACCAAAGTTTCATCACAACTCTATCAATTGTTACAAAATGCATAGAAAAAAAACATTGATTTTTATTTATACTCGACTTAAATTCCTTTAAACTATTTTTATATCCCATCTATCATATTTATCGAACAAACTATAAAATTCTCAAAACCAATTTCTTCTAGGAACAATTTTTTATATAAAAAAACAATAGAGATTACTGTTGGCACGAATCTCCAGAAATAATTGAAAGCTTCTAATTTCTTAAATAAACGTTTGCCCCGAAGAAATTGTTTCTCGTTCATTCATTGTATACCCCAACAGAAAATGAAGTAATTACGTCTTGAAAATGTTTACCTTGTGCGCAACGTCGTAACTTGCGTTTAACTGAGATTATTTTAACATAATTTACATCTACTTATAATAACAGCTCCTAATGTTAATACACAAGATTATTAATTCACTTAAATCAAAACAACAAAATACGAATACAAATATTACCTTCTGTAGTATTATAGCGATTCTACATAATAGCTTATTTTCTAGCTATTTATATATTCTAGGACTAATATATTGTTATTATTTATTTATTCTCTATTTACATTAAAGTACGTAAATCATTTATCGGTACTCATGTTATAACTAATGGAAAGACAACACTATTTGTCTGTCTTTCACATAAAAATATATCACTAAACCATTGAACTGACTTTAAACATAAATTGAGTGAAACAAGCAATAATAGTTTGGATGGAGACCCCATTTTTTCTGAAAAAAAAAAATACGCAATTCGAAATAATTATTCTAGACAGACGCGGTAATCTACTAATTTTATATAACCTTTTTCATCGGGGTCTACTTAGTATTCTAGAGCAGATCTGACAGGATTTTCCAAACCGTCCGATTGCCATCTGACCTCGAATCCCTTAAGTCAATCCCATAGCTACTTAGATTAGAATATTTTTCCTACATAAATATTTTCCCTACATACGATCATTATGACTTGCTTGTGACAACGACGGAGTCCAATAGCTTTACGTATTCTCCAAGGGTCGGTGAGGAGGTTACAGCGACAAACACTACAAACATTAGCTCCCGAGAGGGCATTGAACCCGAAACGAAGTGTTGGTACCAAAGTCATTGAATATAGCATAAGCATTTATTGATGGTTTTAAAAAATCAATGGATTATGTCATAGTTTTGTTTTAAACAAATATATATTCCCAAAGTAGTATTTAAATATACTTAAATTTCAATAGAAAAAAGCACGTAAATAGTGTTTTGACAAAAAATATATAAATATAAAATAAAAAAAAATAGCATATTAAACTAAAAAGAGAAAAAGATTAAACATTAAAAAATATATATCTCATATTTACCCATAAATAATCAATTCTTATTTAAAACCTAGTTTCATAGTCAGTTTTTCTTTAAAGAATTTTGAGTGTGTGATATAATCTAAGCTTGTAAACTTCATATACGAGTACATGCACTTAGCTGTGAAGTTAAAGTCGAGACCTCTTAAAACAACGTAGGCGGATTCGCTACGCTCACGGTGGAAAAGTAAGCTAGACACAAGATGGTAAATTTGATCAAAGGAATTTACGATGAGAATAAACAATGTGTAGAAAATAAAACAAAATAAGTGAAACTCATTAAGAAAATTATGGCAAATTAAAGAAACTTTGTATATTTTCAAAATATTTATTTACACATGAAAGATTTTTTTCTTGTAAAACGGTTTGTATTAGTATATTTTTTTACATAAAAGAGAAAATTAGAAATTAGAACATGATGTTGTTACTCCAAATGGGGTGAGAATAATCGTCGAGTCGGAGTCCAGTGTTATTCTTTTCCTTGAAAAATTTACAACTTAATACTTGATTAGCAAAGTTCACTCACTCATTTACTCAACACGAGATTTCGAAAACTACTTGATCTCTGAAGTTAAAATTTGGCAGGTAGATCGATTAGAAACCTTGGTTTATAATTTTATTCTATGTTTTAAATTCTTTAAAAAAATCATTGAATTTCTGGAAAATTCTGGAAAATCAAATCCCAAAAAGAGTGTAACGGGGCTTCGAAATCTGTATGAAATCAAATATTTTTTTTAGTAAATTTTTATTTATTTATTACAGTCACTCCTAAATAAAGTGTTCGCTGGAATAAGTTTTTCCTGTATTTTAATCTGTTATTTCCAATTGAAACATGAAATTCAAAATCTTTATATTAACCAAAAATTACATAATATAATAAATAATAGTTTAAAGTTGTATCAATCATTTTCTTTATAAATAATATTAAATATAACCTCATAATAAATAACGGAATAATTAATAAGTTATGACAATTTATTTTACTAAACGCAAGTAAAACACTCAAAACTTAATGTTGCATAATATAAAATTGTAATTTATGTTAGGAACACAGGTTTTCACACTGTGTTCTCAGTGCTAAAGATAAATTGAATTCGCTATTTTCGTCATAGTAAATGCGTCAGCCACAACGTCGCTCGTCTCATCTGTAAAGATTTATGCGTTTCCATCCCTTTGCCTTTACTTTTAGAAGCCTTCGAATACCATTAAGCTGAATATACTTACATGCCTATGTAGTGTGGTGACGGTATTCATTGGTGATTCTTTTTCGAGTTTTATAATAACGAAACTTTTTCTTCGGTGCTAAAATTTATATCCTCATTTTCGTAACGTTTTTGATTGATATATTTATTTATCTGCTTCGGATTATTGAAAGGAAAATTCGGAATGAGTATTGAAACTGTACTTTTTTCTTTACAATTATACACAGTATTAAGCGAAAATGTTGTTAGTACTAATACAACCATTCCGCGTGAACAAGGTTTGTTCTGTAATTAATGAATGATATTGAATACATATTTGAAATTTCTGTTTTGTAAATACTATATTGTTATTTTATTTTCGATAGATGTGTCCCTTTAAAAAACATAGTTATCAGATGAAATATAAAAAACCTAATAATCCATTGCAGTATTGTTAAAGTTAAGGTGAACGAAATCACTGACAGGTGTGTGTTCCTGACAACAAATTTCCTGTCATTTTTTTATTTTATTTTGTAGTTGTAGTGTAGTTTGTAGTTGAGACTATTTGACGTCGACTCGACATTATACACCGGCGGCACAGAACTCAATTATTAGACTCGTCTAAGTACTCGGTTCCTAAAATATATTGTTGGTGCACTCCCTTTTGAGAATAGAAGTAGCTTCTTCATAATAAATGCTTTTGAAATAAATATATTTTTTTTAATGAATAATTTTAAATAAAGGGTTTTTCGAAGTTTTATTTTTGCATATTATATTAAGAAGAAACAGCAATGGAATTTTCAAACTGATCTTAATTTTGAATTTCCATAAAATCTCATGTTAATATTGTTGTTCACATTTGTATTTACAGTAACAGCACAAGAGTATTACTAGTGTGAACGTTTCAATTGAGTTTCGCCCACGTGCTATATCGTGCGATCTTCTTGAAAGGTCACGAAGTCGTGGAGAAAAAGAATTCTATTCTAACTTGATTTTTGTGGTTACCAACAGTGAAACACTTTTCTATATAATAATTATTAACCGCCCGAGACCTTGTCTGCCTTTAGAAGCACGATTATTCAGCTAAATAATACTTATTGTTACAATTTAGCCAATTCTCTTAATATCGTCATAAATTATACCATGTGATCTATAACGTATAAGATATAATACTGTAAGGTTTTACCAAAATCTGTTCAGTGATTTTTGTGTGAAAAAGCAACAAACATTCATTTATCCATCCTCACTAACTTTAGCATTCATAATAGTAGAAGAATGTACAAGTACACTTTACACCGTGTACAGGACTATTAAATAAAAATTCTTATCCAGCTGTCCAGTCTGGATAGAGACCAAAATGTTACCAAAAGTTAGAAACTCGAGGATGAAATGTGTCTTTTGTTATGTATTTACATTAGCGAATTGACAAAATTTGGACAGTACGCAAGTAAAATATATACATTAAGATGATAAAGTACAGTGCCCAATAATATTTTTTTGTGTCGCCTATAATGATAACAAATGTTTTTGGTAAATCATCAGTGATATTTATGTGATAAGACTCTTTAGTAACCTAAAAATCATGGTATATATTTAGTTATTTATATTGAAACAGTCGAATGTAACAAAATAGTACTCCAGGGAGTACTCGCGCCAACGAAACTGCTCCGTCACGATCGTAGAAGTTTTACCCGCATAGCGTGAATGGGAATGTAGATTACCCTTAATGTGTTTTGTTGCGACTATTATATGGAAAATATTATCTATTATGAATTTGTTAACCAAAATTTATCTTCATACTAATATATTTTTTAACTGTGGTCACTGAACTGCCATAGATGCCTTTAGCACCATACCATAAATGCTTTGATTAAGGTATGTAGGAGAGATTTAAGGTATGACATAGCGGGATATCAGCTAAGCAGGCTTCAGGATATCTCACTCATCATACTTAACGCAGGTATAGTAGTACTTTAACTTTCCTTATGCCCTTCCATATTCTCTTTTATCCCACATGCCTTTTTAATTGGCAACGTATTTGTGACCTACTCTGGCGCTGAAAATGTCATAGGCGGCGGAGATTACTTAATGTCTATTTTTATAAAAAAAAATTACGTCTTGTTCGCAGCTTTTTTATCTTCTAAACCTTTAGCGTAAGTTTCAAACTTTTAATTGAGTCTTTGGTTCAAATTTGTACAAATACGTTGCGATTTATATAAACTCCCTTGTTTTACCTCATGAATAGAAAACATTATTAATAATAATTATTGTTTGTATTAAAATAAAAAAAATTTAAACGTTCATTTTATTCTGAATATCTTAACGCTTTTTACATTAATTCTTTAGGAAATTTAACAAACTTTAAATTAAACGAATTAAGCACGCGAAAATATTCTCTAATAACCTTATATCGTTACGAAAATCTGTTACGAGACAAAGATGGCACATCAAAAATAATGTCATTACTTCATAAGTATTAACGTCGTAATAAATCATTCTAATTAATTACTTTGAAAAGTAAACGAAGGCGAGAAAACATATCAGCATTAACTGAGCATTTTCAATTTAAAATTAAATTTGTCATTTCCCAGATTCATTTTACATTTCGTGGGCTTTTACTTAAATTAAAAATGTAACTGAATTATTCTGTAGTCGAAACCGAAACTAGTCTGGTAATTACGTTAAACTGACGTTATCACAAAATGTTATATTCTTATAGTTGATTTCAATTCAATTCAAATTTCTTGGTTAATTAGTTGATTTCAGAATGGTCCTTACGTTACACTATTGGTGTTACACATGAGGCTACATTATGACGGTTGATTTCTGATTTTTGTACTAAAACTCCTACTTTAACTGTCAATGCGTGGAATGATTTGATAACAATTTATTAGCTCCCACCTTACTTTATGGTTACTTATTTTACTTTGCAGTTTTACTGCAGAATAATTTATACATTAAATTTTCACCTCTAATATTATCGTCTATGGCTATTGAAAAGTTAAAGTTTTAAAGTCATTTTAAAAAAGTTTAAAATTTCAAACAATATAGCCTTATATAAAACAAAAAACTTTATGAAATATGATTTCAAGTTATCGTAAAATTCAAAGTGCATGATAACCCTTTAACAGAACTTTTAATATCTTATATTTTCTTTTTTTTTTCTTATGAGCCAAAAGTTAAGCTCACAGAGCCTTAGGGAATAGATACTACAACAAACAATCGCAAAGTCAAAGGGTGAAACGTGCTTCAAGAGTAGTTCTTGATCTATGCGGTGATGTATTTCGTTGTTCAGTTTCGTATAGTTTTTTTTTTGTTTTCAAGGAAAGAGCAATTGTTCAATGATATTATGAGACTTTTGTCTCGGTAGTATGTGGAAGCGATCCCGTGACTTTCTATTAGGACGATGGGATTTAGTGGGTAGTCTAGAACAGTCGACATCAGGAGTCCCACATACCTGCCTTCGTTTACATCGGGCGGAATGCGTTAATGACATTATACAGTGAGAAAAAAAAAGATTGCCATAATTTAGAACAGTGGGTAGTTGATAATAATCATTTTCATATCTACCTGTGACTTAGTCTACCCGTGATCACGATCGCTGTAAAGTTTTCGAAACATCGGGATGATATAAAAAAAAAACTCTTATACAAGGTGTCAATAGGGCATGTGTTGGATGTTTTACCAGAGTTAGCAGAATCAATATTTAAAAGTAAAATCAATTTTTTTTAATCCTTTTTCATAAATGGTAAGCCTATACGTATAGTATTTTGCCATAGAAGATTTATTTTGACTTTAACGTATACTTGGACCTCTGTATCATGTTGGCACTCTACAAGTCTCTTCATTTTGAATACTGCATCTCATTTAAGTTTCTTGTACTCGTAACAATATTCACTACATTGTTCAAAATTCTGTAAATTGTAGATTGAAAACTGCAAACTGTAAAGTTTTGTATTGTTATTAAGTTATCTCTACTGTATGCTTTTGCGAGAATTTGAGTCAGTTTTATTTCACAAAATTTTCAATAAATAATATCTGACACATCGTTGTCTTAGATTTTCGCGATTATTATTCATTGAAATGAAACTATTTTAAACGGATTTAAATCGCGTATATTAATTATTTTTATCATCCCGACGTTTCGAGCACTTTGCAGCGTTCGTGGTCACGGGTAGACTAAGGTGACATTTGTCTATTTGAGATTTTAGAAAATATTATTTACAACTACCGCCAACGGTTTCTTAAATGATATCTTGAATAACGTTCCGGTTGCACGCAGAAGGCACTAACTGTATCTTTTGGTCTGGCAGTCTGTTGGACTTGGGATTTTAAATTTTTAATAAGTGGATCCCAGGTGTTTGAAAGTCTCCAACCATCTTCTCTATTGAAGTTCGGATGTTTTTGAATTTCAATAGCCTCGCGTATCATTCTAGGAATGAATCTGTGTTCTCTAGCGAGGATCTGTGGTTTATCAAATCGGATAAAATGGTTAGGTTTATCCAAGGCATGTTCACAAACTGCAGACTTTGAAGAACGCCTATTCTTGACATCTCCTATGTGTTCCTTGACCCTAGTACCGATGCTTCTTTTTGTTTGGCCTATGTAAGATAAACCACACTCACATTCGAGTTTGTATACTCCCGCAGTCTGTAAAGGAATATTACTCTTGATAGGTCTCAAGAACTGGCTCACTTTCTTATGAGGCTTGTAGATAGTTTTAATCGAAGCTCGCTTCAAGATGTTGCCAATTCTGTCTGTAACTCCCTTCACATATGGTAGAAATGCAGGTTGTCGCTCAACTGTGGGTGGCTTGATACGGCTTCTACGATGCTGGCGAGGCACGGGCAGCTTGTTCTGGTGGAGTGCAAGCTTGACGTGGTGTAGCTCGTCCTCTAGGTGTTCAGCATCGCAGAGATGGTGGGCTCTCTGAAACAAAGATTTGCCAACGGTAGCTAACTGGCTAGGGTGGTGGTGTGAGTCACCATTGAGGTATTTATTAGTGTGTGTGGGTTTCCTATAAACTGTGTGACTTAATGTGTTGTCAGGATTCTTGATAATAAGAATGTCAAGAAAAGCTAAAACATTATTTGCCTCTAATTCCATAGTAAATTGAATGTTATTATTAATAGAATTAAGATGTTGTAAAAAATGCAGACGTCATATCACTAGGTAATATTGTGAAAGTGTCATCTACGTACCGCTTGTAAAACCGAGGTATGATTGGTCCGGAGTGAAGAGCCCTCTCCTCCAGGTCTTCCATGAATAAATCGGCGACCACGGGGGATACTGGAGAACCCATTGCAACTCCGTCGACTTGCACATAGAATTCATCATTCCACAATAAATATCCAGATGTCAGGCAGTGATGTAACAGCTCTGCATACTCAATAAAGAGGAAGCTACAAACAAAAAACATGCCTATTGAGTATGCAGAGCTGTTACATCACTGCCTGACATCTGGATATTTATTGTGGAATGATGAATTCTATGTGCAAGTCGACGGAGTTGCAATGGGTTCTCCAGTATCCCCCGTGGTCGCCGATTTATTCATGGAAGACCTGGAGGAGAGGGCTCTTCACTCCGGACCAATCATACCTCGGTTTTACAAGCGGTACGTAGATGACACTTTCACAATATTACCTAGTGATATGACGTCTGCATTTTTACAACATCTTAATTCTATTAATAATAACATTCAATTTACTATGGAATTAGAGGCAAATAATGTTTTAGCTTTTCTTGACATTCTTATTATCAAGAATCCTGACAACACATTAAGTCACACAGTTTATAGGAAACCCACACACACTAATAAATACCTCAATGGTGACTCACACCACCACCCTAGCCAGTTAGCTACCGTTGGCAAATCTTTGTTTCAGAGAGCCCACCATCTCTGCGATGCTGAACACCTAGAGGACGAGCTACACCACGTCAAGCTTGCACTCCACCAGAACAAGCTGCCCGTGCCTCGCCAGCATCGTAGAAGCCGTATCAAGCCACCCACAGTTGAGCGACAACCTGCATTTCTACCATATGTGAAGGGAGTTACAGACAGAATTGGCAACATCTTGAAGCGAGCTTCGATTAAAACTATCTACAAGCCTCATAAGAAAGTGAGCCAGTTCTTGAGACCTATCAAGAGTAATATTCCTTTACAGACTGCGGGAGTATACAAACTCGAATGTGAGTGTGGTTTATCTTACATAGGCCAAACAAAAAGAAGCATCGGTACTAGGGTCAAGGAACACATAGGAGATGTCAAGAATAGGCGTTCTTCAAAGTCTGCAGTTTGTGAACATGCCTTGGATAAACCTAACCATTTTATCCGATTTGATAAACCACAGATCCTCGCTAGAGAACACAGATTCATTCCTAGAATGATACGCGAGGCTATTGAAATTCAAAAACATCCGAACTTCAATAGAGAAGATGGTTGGAGACTTTCAAACACCTGGGATCCACTTATTAAAAATTTAAAATCCCAAGTCCAACAGACTGCCAGACCAAAAGATACAGTTAGTGCCTTCTGCGTGCAACCGGAACGTTATTCAAGATATCATTTAAGAAACCGTTGGCGGTAGTTGTAAATAATATTTTCTAAAATCTCAAATAGACAAATGTCACCTTAGTCTACCCGTGACCACGAACGCTGCAAAGTGCTCGAAACGTCGGGATGATAAAAATAATTAATATACGCGATTTAAATCCGTTTAAAATAGTTTCATTTCAATATCTGACACTTTATAATAATTATGTATCAATTATAGGTTTTCAGGGCTAAATTAATAAAAACTGATTTTATTTATCCTGAATACGATGAAATGAAGTTATAATGATTTTAACGTAAAACTAACACGCACGGGTATATGTAATGCATATTTTATTAAAAAAAAAATAATTCGAATGCAGAACTGTAAACAATTTTACAAGGTTTTCATTTAATTTATTATGCTTTGATGATACACACAATTCAAAATTTGACTTTTTAGTAAAGATGACCTTTTTATTAATGTTAAATATGACATTTCATTCTTCGTCAAGCACGTTATCCCAATATGTGAAGTGGAGGTAAATATAACGCAAATTGTTAATTTATAAAATAAGTCATTAATATTCATGGCATCGAAAATTAGTTTCACCTTGTTTGTGTTTTAATTGCGGCACTTTCATATGAAAATTTATTCGACTTTTAGTTGATGACATTATCAAATTATATAATTTATTAAAACAACGTTCATTTTCATTTGTCTTTTAGTATTCAGTAAAAACGCTAACGGAAATTGTGTGGCTTACAATAACTTACGTGGGAGGTATCGATATGGTCTCTAATTTTATTATATTATTTGTGGAATTAAACGTTTCAATTTAATAGCTTACTTTCCTCAAAAAAAAAAAACAATAATTTCTGTCACGTGTAATAAAGCGTTTTTTTTCTTTCGGTTTTATGTTTCTTAATATCAACTCCTCACCTTGCCATCAAAACGCATCACACTCAACGGCTCCCATTATCATGATCATTAATCAAAATAAGCCGTCGAGTAGTAACGAACGGACATAGAAACGGACAAAAATATATTTTATTTTAAATATTTAAGACCTCTTGGTATTTTAGCGTGTCGATAATAATTAATTTATTAACTGTTCTCAAAATAGAAATCACGTAAGGCTACATAATTGGTTAGTTACACTAAAAATGTAAATTGATAAGATCAATGAGCGTTAAAGTTTCATGCGCAATATAATGTTACCTTACAAGTATATTTTCGTATACAGAAAGAAATCTTACCTGACCTCCAGTTCCATTTAAATAATTTTTAGTCAGTGATCCACGCTGAAAAGAGTTTGCCTAGTGGTTAGAACTCATCGATCTCAACCGATGATCGTGTGCTCAAAGCCCGGCTAGCACCGCTGTGTTTTCAAGTGTTAAATTAGAGTTCGAATTCATCTTGAGCTCGTCGGTGAACTTTGAGCCGGTCGGGAAACTTACGTGAGAAAACCTGCATGTGCCGGGAGAAATTATGACACACATATCCACCCCACCAGCGTCCGGGACAGAATAAATAGGGCATGCCCTCATGCCGTTGGTGCGTGAGACGGGGATCCAACGCATCCATTTTCATACGGCCCCGAGGAGGACGGCAGCCGGGATGGCCTCAAACTGCCGTACGCACCAGTGAGGGCTGCGGGGAGGGCAATACCACACTTCGCCCTCCTGAGACGAGCGCCGCACGCGATGGGCAGCGGATGCGAAAGCGCAAGCGATCCCGAAGTCTCTGCATTTCCGTGCTGAGGAAGGCCATCGCAGGGGTTTTAGTGCGTACAAATCTCCACATAACCCGATCTTCCCTCTAGGAATCGGATATCTTCACGAAGATTTCCCACAGTTGAGCAGCGTGGTGGCAAGCTCTATATCTTCTCCTTAATAGAAGAGGAGATTTTACCGAGAAGTGGGACATTTATAGGCTGTTACTTTTCTTTTATCCACGCTTAAAGGTGATAGTGACGGGGGAATAAAGTACCGAAAAAGAGTGCTTCCTTTTAATCCAAATTAATGTGAAGGATTTTTTGTTTGATGATAATGTAGTATTATTTTTCCATTCTTAAAATTCTTTTTTTTAATTATAAGGGTATACTTTTAGGTTAGACCCTGGATTTATTTTTTATAATAATCGGTTCAGAATTTCTATTTTAAAATTATATATACTCTTTTAAATAATTGTTATAAGTGTCGTCAACGTAAATAAATTTCGTATTCTGCTTATTAAGCCGGGTACTTTTTTTAAAAGTTTTAACTATGTATTCTAGCCCTTAACAAGCCGGAATCAGTTTAAAAGTATAATACTTTGCAAATTAGTCAGTTCCTCTTTATAACGTAAGTGAGCACCTAAGGGAATTTTATTGGGAGATGGAAGTTGGTATAGAGCTTATCCGTGTGCCCGTTTGGACTACCTATCCGCTTTCTCTAAATAACTTTATCTACGAGCCTTGATGTCTATAATCTATAAGTTTTTACTAAGTAATATAATAATGCTGACCAAAATATATGTGACACGAAATAGCTAAGTTAGTATATAAAACCTAAGAATAGGTGTGTTTTTGGCATGGTAATCCCATAAAATTTAAAATAGTTTTATTTGAGTTAAACCGCACTTGCGAAAACAGCTAGCATCTTTATAAAATTATATTTTCATGACTGTCGGACCTGCGATAAACCGTGTGACCAATGCTGTCACATTATTAATGGATAGACCCCGGGTCAAATTAATACGAATATCATGGAGACATAGGAAACGGTAATGAATTATGATGTGTCTGTTATACTGAAACCTTTTTGGTAATTATATACATATATACTCAAGGTCTAAAAGTCGTAAATTATAATAACAGCGGTTGTGTTGAATTTGTCGAGTGGCAGAGAAATATATTGTGTATTGTACGTGTTTAAAATTACACATTTATATGTATCTACGATGTACATTCTCTTTGCTAATAACCATATAGAGCTTTTGTTTCTTTGAACGCAATAACCTCAGGAATTACACGTGACCGTGTAATCCGTGATATAAAAACAATTTTCCAATAGATAACGTTTTTGTATTGCGGAGAGCTTATTACTATATATATAAATATCAATATTTGTTTGTACGTATTTTGTGCAATATCATACAGTTCATACGATTGCCCTGAATTTATTCTTGCTTAAAGCTACTCAGAAGGTCTTGGTTTAGTACAATTAATTTATAGTAAGTGGTGCGTATTACAAGTAAAGCGCAGCCGGGAAAAAGATTATAGGATATAAAACATTACGCTTCGAATCATAGAGTGAATTACGCTCGTTTACTCTCATAAGTGATATAGAATATTTCTGTAAACTGGTGACAATTAGCTACGTCACCATACGTAAGGTGTGAATGGAAATAAAAATAATCGCTGACAGTAAATATGTCTGTTGTAAAAGCAATAATATAAGTACAATTTATGTAAATCATATGAAAGTAGAAAACTTACAAGTGTAATTCTCACCTAAGAGCGAAAGAGTAACCATCTAACCATAAGCGTCGTTCAGTCTGAAAAGTACCGACATTTATACGAGGTGAAGTTGGGAGGAAAATCTAGTATTTGTATAGTATGTTTCTTACCGCCCTGCTGCACGTGGCTACTTCAAGCGTTTCCCTTGAATAATTTAGTATTATTGCCTTCTTAGAATCGAATTATTCGCAATCCGGATAAAAAAGGTTTTCTGTGTCGCATTGCATATAATTACGATAAAACCTTTTTTACATACCGACCATTTCGGAATGACTGAGAGATGAATTTCTTACCATAACAATGGAGACTTATCTTAAAACATTTTTCATTCAGTTGTTATATTTTACTGTTGTGTTTGTGTTTATTATATGCGGTTTTCTTTAATTATTATTAAATGAAGTTTTCCTATATAATTTTTGGGAAAATGGCAATGATCACGATAAAATAAATAATATTAATAAAGATATTCACAATTTTTTTTATGTATAATGATGGTGTCGGGTAATTAAACCTTAATTTAACACATTCATTGCCTCTACGTGTTCAATGTATTATAAATGGACCTGGCGCGTGGCGTGTCGGCGGCAGTGAATGTGTTAAAAAGATATATATTTTAAGTAGCACTATTTCAAGAATAATACTTGTAAGTTTTGCTCACATATTTTTATAAAATATTTACGTATATTATTTATCATTGTTTACAATTTAATGAATGGATTGCCAGTGCATTATTTTTGATACTTACAGCTTTCGTAAGGTTACCTAGCTGACTGTTACCAGGTTTCAAAGTTATTTTCTATCAGTGGCGAGATTAAAACTTATAAGTATAATTTTCATTTTATATCGAATATTAACGAGTACAATGTACCGTAACCTAGTATAAAATGTAGCAATTATGTAATATCCCAAAGGCATAGGACGAATAAAATATAGTATAAAATTACAATATCGACAATGGAGAGACTCAGCTGTTGTTACTTGAGATTCAGATGATTTATCGTTCTGTGTACTCTCCAGAAAGTTCTGAAGTGTACAACAACGGCAAGATTTTAAACTGGTGCAACGGAATAGCACGCAAAACATTAAAAAGTCATTAATCAAAAGTTTTCATTATGAAGAATGGTGAAATAATTTTATTATATATAATACTTCACAGAAAATATGTTTTAAAAGTTTCTAATGTCAAATTGATATTTTTTTTTGATACGTAAAAAGATTAAATAAATTTACTTATTCACTCTAATCCTGGCAGGGTTACAGTTTGAGGATATGATTTGTTGGTCCAAGGTTCTTTTAAAAAAGCAAAATAAATTTTTATCGTGTCCAAATAGCAGGAGGTTCTCAATTCGCAGTGTAAGTATTTTTTTATCCTGACTGTCATTTTTTAACCAATTTTGAAAATCCTTTTTTTTGTTAGATTGAACCGATTATCCTGAATATTTGACATAATCGGCTTATTAGTTTAGTTTTCAAAATAACTGGAATAAGTATTTAAGTAAATAAAATTACGTATTTTGCTTTTAACGTCTGTGTTTAAGTAGTCCTAATTATTACATAATATTTTTCTTCTTCTTAAATGAACAAAATAAAGTAAGGGTCGCGATTATTTACGATTTGATATATGAACGAAAGTGAGTGAAACTATGTCTGTCGTAAATCTAGCATTTTATAAGAGCAAAGGAAAATCGTCAAATTAGGAGGTAGATCCTCATTTTGTCGAGATTCTCGAAGATTCTTTTTATATTTAAAAAGGAATATATCCAGATAAGTCCTTTAGGTTTTTATCAAAATTAGTTCAGTGGTTTGGTTTTAAAACCAATATAACCAGAATAAGTATGTAATTCTAGTTAAAGAAATTACGTAATTTGTTTGCTTTTGAAGTCTATTCGCCTTTTTTATAAAGTATTATAATTCCGTAGCAAAATATTATAAATCACAACATACATCTTCAGAAGGAAAATTCACTGACGCGAGCCGATCTGATATATAAAGGAGGTATAAAATATAGCATAATTTATCAGAGTAACCCCAATAATAAGACCCAGCTGTTCGCAGATGTCGAAGATTTATGTTCGTGATGTAATATTTTTGATTCTAACTATTAGAAGAGATGTTTGATTTCGGATATTTTTACAGGACAGTCAGAAATAAGGCTATATTTACGATTTTTGAGACATATTAATGTATTAAGAGCCGAGATGGCCTAGTGGTAAGAAGGCGTCGATCTTAATAGATGATCGCGAGTTTAAACCCTGCCTAGCGCCATTGTGTTTTCTAGTGCTAAATTCGCCAATCGCCAA
This sequence comes from Hypolimnas misippus, assembly GCA_037950945.1. Lineage (NCBI taxonomy): Eukaryota > Metazoa > Arthropoda > Insecta > Lepidoptera > Nymphalidae > Hypolimnas > Hypolimnas misippus. The sequence goes on from JBBEEQ010000024.1 coordinate 10,287,659, forward strand.
TGATAGATTAAGCTCTAAACCTTTCCTTTTACATAAGATAATTTGCCCAACAGTGGGACATTTACAGGCAGACTTTACATTGAAGTATTGGCAGCCACCCCAGTATTTGCCTGCGTATGAATATATTTTTTTTCCGATTTACTAGACATTGATCATTATAATTTGGCAATATCACAGAATATTTTTATTAATTGTATTCCATATGTTATTCTAGTTTATAAGCAATGTTACTGTGACTATCCATAAATACGTCGTTGTAAACTTTCGCCTTTATTACAGTAGTAAGACGAAATCGATTTTTGTTTAATCTTTTGTTATTTTCATTAGTCTTTTAAATATATACATTGTACTTTAATAATAATAAAACACTAAACAGTAAACCGGTACTAAAATAACAAAGGGACATTATTATAATTTTAATAATTATATTTATTTAACGACTGAACAAGTACAATAAAATTGACTTTAATCCCCATTATGTGTGAAATCTAAGCACGCATTCTTACAGAAACAAAGAAAAAAGTGTTTTATTAACACCATTAGTACTAAGTAGCGGTTCGTGTGCGAATTAATGTTATTTATCGGTCAAGTTTCTGTATCCTAGGAAACCTACTGCGACCATCAACGCCCATAGAAAGTACCAGAACAATGAGTTATTGTGTAATTGATTACAATGTCATCAATAACGGTCTCAGCTGTTCCTTTCAAGTTATATATTATGTAGAATGCACTGCTCTTGAGTGAAAGACAAATATAGGGACATAATGGAATATTAATAGATAGTCGATATCGGGTCAATAGGAAGTCTACTCTTCAGCACTAAGTTTCAGTAAATTTTGTAATAGAAACATTATCAATTATTATATTTTGTTAGAAAATATTATTTAGTTTGCACTTAATAGATAACAGATGTATTTTTCTTATCCGACTGCGCAACGTAAGGGAGGTTAATGTGTTTATCAGCCTATGTATGTGGGGTTGTACCTTTGTGGCACTATTAAGACCGAACGCGTGAATTGATTTTGCTGAATAAAACTGTCATAGAAAGTATGACAATTTTTTAATTGTGGATAATGCTAGAGCATAATTTTAATTTTTTTTACAACTACTTACCTACTTATTTTGAATTATAAACTGTCTATCTTTTGGTATGTTATTTAGGTAAGAAGATCTAAATAAATATTGACGATTTATTATAACTTCTGGTTAAATCATTTCAACATTGCATGACGAAGAATGGTAGTGTAATTTTTCTTTTGAATCGCAATTTTGATTCTTTGGATGAAAAATATACATGTATGAAATGAAGTGATGATTTATATGATATCAAAATTATTAATCAAAAACAACCGACTAAGTGTAATAAAAGTGTTGTATATTTTCAGTATAAGTTTAATTCATGAAAAGCCATTATAGCTACGAGAGAAACTGAGTGTTTTCTCTCGTCGCCCCCTGGCTGAGTTCGTTACCGCCTGTAGGTTTCCTTCGCGACATTTCGATAAAATTATTCGTGAAAAGAAAAGCCTTATAGTATTTGCTTTGGAGAAAAAAGTCTCTTAAAGAAAGACGAATTCTCTTCAAATTTATGTATTATATAGTAATTGAGGTAAGATTGTATTTATAGTGCCGATAAAGCGAAAACTTATTATTTACTCGTATATAGGTCGTTTGAAAAAGTTTTTTTTTTAAATCTAATATAGGGAATCCATTATAATAATATTTAATTAAATTAAGTATATATCGCTGGTTTGCAAGAATATCGTAGTAATTCAAAATTCTAACAAATAGAACTAAGTATGTCAAAAGACTATAATCTTTGATCGTTTAAATTTTGCAGCTATGCACCAACACATTAATAAAGAAATTTAAAAAACCCATTCCCTACAATTCATCATTTTTAGTTGCATCGATATTGTTGAAAAGCAGCGATATGTTAAATTAGTTTGTAAGTTTGTTTGTAGAGTTTAATCTCTGAAACTCCTGATTCTATTTGAAAAATTCTTTTTGTGTTGGATAGCCCGTTTATTATGGAAGATATTAGTTCATGCTACTATTAATAGGAACGAAGCAGGAGTCCTAAATGCGAAAGAAACCCCGAGGTGTAGCTAGTTATATATATGAAAGAAACTCTGTCTGTTCATTGCATTTTCACACCTAAACCGCTAAATTATGGTATAGAGATAGTTATGATCTTAAAGAATGACATAGCCTACTTTATGTCGCGAAAAAACTGTAATAAACAGAGTGTAGAGAATTATAAACTACGAATAGGAAGTCTGATTAAAGTTAGCGAAATAAATTCTTGTTTACTTAATTACTTTTTCGGTAATATACGACAACTATCAACACGACAGGACCACATAACTTTTTAATGTCCTACTTTATACTTTACGTCTTTAATAAAGTTGTTAAGAAGTGTAAGCCGGATAAACGAACAATTTACAACATCATTCTCGCCATTATCTTCTAATTAAAAATAACCGTTTAATTTGTGACAATATCAATATTAAAACAGTTTTTATGATTTAAATGAATATATTGACTTGGCAATAGTACTTAACAGTTTAATTTAATATAATATATATGTTTTACCTGTAAGATACATTGTGTTTTATGTGATGCCCATGTTAATCTATTTATTTAAAACATAAAACACTTTTAATATGGATATGATCATATTAGATGTTGTTGGGTTAACTAATTACGTTAACGAGAGGTGCTGGTTGGCGATGGTCACCTTCTGCGATGTAGTCATTGTACAGAAGGAGGCCGCGGAACGGGAGCGTGAGGCGAATGCGAATGCGTTTGACTCGATACGCAGACGGCGACCGGGAGAAAGGAGACGCCGCTATGCGAGTCTCCTTTCGCTGGCGTAGTCCGAATAGGAGAGGCAAGACTCCCTAGGTGAAGGTGGCCCACATTAATAGGCTGACCGTCGAGGCGCCACAGTAGCATGCGTTAAGCGATCCTGTGGCGCCCAACTAAGACGACGATGGGTACCGCTGGGTTTTAGTGGGTAGTCTGGCGCACTATCGCACTAGAAGCCCCACATACCCGCCTATAAATACAGGCGGGGTGCATAAAAACATTTCCCAGCGGGAAAAAAAAAACTAATTACGTAATAACTTAAGACAGATGGTCCATAAGTAGGGACTGAATAAATTAACCGGCTTGGCATTACATAGGTCTCACAAGTATTTTTTTGTAGATGAACTGAGTTGCGAGACTTGGTTGCTTTTTTACAAGTCATGTTTTTGACGCCATTGCCTTTACTTGAATAAATCATTCCAGCTATTTTGATTTTAAGACCAAAATATTGAACCGATTTTGATGAAAATTCTAAAGAACCAATGGGACAGTGTATCCTTATTATTTATTTCAGACATAATATAATAGTGAAAATCTGAAAAAACCACCGACTATAGTGTGTGAGATTTCATGAAATTTCATGTTAGTAACTAATACACCCGAGCTGAGTACTCTTTAAAAAACACATCTTATTTTTTTCTTAACAAAATGAAACACACTAGTAGACGCACAGCTAATAAATGATAACGTAATAATTAAAAAATCAAAACACAGACACAAACGTGTGGCATTAATTTTTTTTTATTTAAAATGATATCATGTCGACTTTGTATAAAAGGCACTAAAACGAGATAGAAGTATAATGGCGCATTCCATCTACATTCTGAGATGAATGTTTGCAAAATAATGTAACATTTATGATGAAAATAAATGTGAAAATCTTTGTGAGAAGCACACTTACCATTTCAAATTCAAAATGATTTCAGCGATATTTTCTACACTAGTATTGCTGAAAATTCTTTCGCCTCGTATTTTCACTTGTGTTGAATTGTATTGTATAGTTTTTCTCATGATTATCCGTTCCTATGGATCGTAGCATGTTTTACCTACAAATAAAGATAGAATACCAAAACGGCTAGAGCGGTTTTGATTAAGTTTTTGAAAATCTTTACATTTAGGGTGATCCCGTAATATTTCGTAGAGATCCGATTGTTTTTTTTAAATTTTTGCAAATTGGAATTCTAAATACCAGCGTTCTACAGCCCTAAGACATGGTGCTGCATCACTAAACACAGAAGTGATCTCCTCAAAGCGCTGAAGTGGCGATAATCCCCTTTTAAAGTTCTAGAAAATTATTACAAGCAAATTTTCCTTAGGTATACCCATTTTTACAACCTTTGAATAGACGATACAATAAATCTTTCTACTAATCTGAAAACATTCTTTTGTTTTCGAATTCTATGTTCAATAAAATGAAAATGCCATATATTTTTTTAATAATTGCGGGAGGTTGGCAAATAACACAACTTAAAAGGCAGCCCTCGTATATAGTAGAGATGCCACGAATAGTCGGCAATTATTCGATATTCGGTAATTATTCGATATTTTTTATCGGTATTCGGTATAAGAAAAAAATCAGCCAAGTGCGTGTCGGGCCACGCACAATGTAGGGTTCCATAGTTGTCAGAATTGTCAAGATCGGTCAAGCAATCTTCGAGTACCTATTTTCGTAAAAAAGTTTACGACGAACTGGGAATTTAATTTTTTAAGTCAGTTTATACAATATACGTACTTACAATTTTAAACCTTTCATTATTATAAAATTTATATTTTATTTTAATTTAAACTTATTAAATATTTATTTATTTATTCATTTAAATTCATATATTAATTTAAAATTATTAATATTTACATAATGTGATGCTTTAAAAAGTGAAATATTTATTTTTACTTAGATCATCTATAACTCGATAACCATAAGAACCCACATAGCCGTGATAATTTTCCTTTTAAATTTATTATATGCACCACTATCGTGAATTTTTTCATATTTTTAGACTCAGCAGTTTAGTGGGTAGAGGGGGGGGGGACACTTGACTCTAAGAAAAATTGACACTTCAAAGCTTAATATTTCGGAAACAGTTCGTCGTTCGGAAAAATGGTTTTCCCACACCTATAACATTTTTAAAAGACCTATCTAACGATACCCCACAACATGGGATAAATGAGAAAAAAAATTTTTGGTCTCTCTTAACACATAGGGAAGACACCCTGAAAAAAAAAATATTTTTAAGATTTTATTGTACGACTTTCTCGGCGTAATTCATATGTATACTCATACCGAATTACAGCTTTCTGGTATTAAGGGTTTCGGAGCAAAGCCGCGGACAGACAGACAGACAGACAGACGGACATGGCGAAACTATAAGGGTTCCGTTTTTTACTACGGAACCCTAAAAACGCAATCGTCTGCTATCGACAAATGCTGCAAATATTGTTTTCATTTACCATAACTTACCACTGCTAAATTTTAAATATGAATACGTTAATTTGTTAATTAACTAAACATCTGTGTGAGTAATATTTTCAGTTAATTTTTTTTTTTCATGATTTGCTATTCAGTATTCGGCCAAATAACTATTCTAAGCATCTCTAATAGTATACAATCGTCCTCAAAAGACTAGTTTCAAGTCATAAGTTTCTTAAATTAACGCGTTCAAAGAAACAAACTCTATGTCATTATATATTGATGTAGATGTATGTATTTATAAAGATTTGTTCCCCGAATTCTGTCGTAGCGGTATTACCTATGAAAATATAGTTTGTCCCGTGGGAAATCTTTTATATCTCCGGATAAAAAGTTCTTGAAAGATTCTGTTTTCTTTTACGTACTTCGGAATTCTTTACTTGTCGACTCGCACTTAGCTTATTTTACTTATAATTGACGAATTGATTAACTCACAGATCGTATAGTAAGTTAATTGTCAAACATTATCACAATAAGGTATACTCGTTACACAGAGCTACGTCGTCTCCGTGGAATAATTATTTTCAATAACGTTTTTAGTTAAGAAATTATGGGTTCTTTATTCCCTATTCAGCCTCCTGTAAGTTTAATTTACGCGACGAAAAGTAGCTTGTTTTTTTTTATCCGACTGCGCGATGCAAAAAATAGTAATGTTTTTATCAGCATATGCTTGTATGTAGGTTTGTGACAATATTTAGACCAAACGATTTTGATAAATGGCACGTTATTTAACTCGTTATGATGGTGCGAATGTCAAAGAAAGCATAAAAATTTCTAAAAATCAAAATGTCCGATTTTGATTGACCAACTATGTCAAGTAGTGTAACGTTAAATAGGTATTTAAAAATCGGTTTTAGGCCTCTTACATCGTTTTTCAATCAGAACTATGTTTAGGATCTATAACGATTTTATGCTGGTTAGTAACAATTTTCACTTTTAGACTTTTTGATTTTTTTAATTAATATTTATTTACGAAATAAATATAGATACTCTGTTTCAACACATACCGTAGAAATGTACTGCATCATAAGCTTTATATTTTTCTAGAATAAGCTTGATATACAAGCACGCTATATACTTAATATATGACTCCGTTTCTCAGAAGCTCTGTTAATATAGAATTGACATTTGCTTATAGCTTTTACCGAGGAAATTATTTGATAATTCATTTTAGTTGCTAACGGGACCCTATTACTAAGCCTCCACACTCTGTCCGTTCGTTTGTCTGTCTTTCGACGGGCTACGTCTCATGAACCGTAATAGATACAGAATTGAAATTACGACATAAATAATGAAAAATGGTCAAGTGTGAGTCGAACTATATAATTTTTTATTTATTTTTTTTGTCATAATATTGCTACATTGTCACAAAGTATTTGAAAAGTAGATAGTGTTATATCTTGCACATTAGTAGGGAACATTTCTTGTATAAGTCCGACGCTCATTTGACCGACTTTTCCATATATCATGTACTAAATATTTATAGGACGAGGCAAACATAGGAACGATACAACATTTATACATTTTTAAATAAATGAGTAAGCATTGAATTATTGTTATAAGAAATTATAAAAGAATTGCTTGACAAACATTTATGTGCTACTCGGTTTTAAAAAAGTTCAAAGATTTATGGTTACCATATGAGATGTAGCGTCAAAATATAAAATCACATACGACGTTACGGCGTAGCACATTACAACAGCAGTTACGACGTTGTGTAGTGAAATCTCTACGAATATCATCGTAAATAATTAAGAGTTTTTATGAGACAAGTAATCTACTTCAAGCAATTGTAATTTCGTTTACTCCAGTTATTATAATTGTACAACCAAATTACAAAACCGATTTTTTTTAATTCTATGGGTCAACCTCAAAGTATATACTTTAAACAAAAGATATTTTAAATCGGTTAATAAATGAGGGAAATATGAAGTAATAAGCAAAAAAAACGAGAAGCTTACACTTTACGAATACAAAACCTCCTCCTTTTTTTGAAGTCGGGAGTTATGCTCGAATATATATAAATAAATACATCCAAATTAATAAGCTTATCCTGTTCGAAGTCGGTTAAAAGTCAAGACAAGACGTTACACGGGTACGTTTGGATTTTTTACGAGGCGCGTCATACATTTTCACAACGCGACGTGGCGTAACCCAACATGAATTACTTTGCGTAAGCTAACTTTTTTTAATAAACTGACCACACAAATTAAACGACTTTTTTTTCAAATCATACCGATAGCTTTTGAATTTGCATGTTTAAATAAAATAAATTAATTTATCAACTTAGTATAACTGTCATTAGATTATCACAATAAACGTAATAAGGACAAGAACAAATGAGGGCTTTTCAATTCCAAAGTAATATAGACGAATGTATTATTCTAGTTCACGGTAGGTGCGTCGAGATGGGTTGTCTTACTTCAATTTATAGCTCGAAAGCCTTCGCATTGTTTATGCCAGACTCATTTTATTGTTCCTTGAAAGCATGTGCGGTTTAAGATTTAGATTATGTGAGTTTCTTATCTGGAAATTGCTAAAAGCATTTGACGAGTGTTACAGACGATGTTTTAAGGAATGCCATTATATTAATTAACATAGATTTTGTCCTGGGGACTACTTAGGTAGAAATCATCTAACTGTTGATTTGTAAATTGATAATTACGCGGGGTATTTTCATAATAAAACCCAAATTCTCTAAGTGACCCACTGATGAACAACGGCCTTCCGATGAAGGAGAAGGTGTAGACCTTAACCCACCACGTTGCTTCACTGCGGGTAGGCCAATAGACACGTGTCAGAATTTCTCCTGACAACACAATTTAATAACGATAGCTTATTAATTTAATTGGCTGCCAGACTTGTAGGAAAATCATTTTTAATGTTATCGTTTCGTTATCTATATCCTAATAAAAGAAATCGTGACTGGCTGATCGGTCAGCACAGAGTTCAAATATCTTAATGTCTGGGGTAGTTTGGCACATACCCGCGAAAATCGGATCTCTGGAAAATCTAAATTGTCCCTTTGCAATAAAATCTTTTATATAAAATTGAAAGACACTTTGAAGGCTAAGTTATTTTGATATAGGTTTTAATTGTAATTTTGTAATTGTCAATTCAATGTGAAATAGTACCACAATGGTACAAACATACATAAATAGATACACACATCCATATAGGCTGATAAATACATTACCCTCCTTTGCGTCGCGCAGTCGGGTAATAAGTGTATAAAGTAATTAGAATGTCCCTAAACGTGTTATTACGTTTTTAAAGACACATTTATTATTGACAATGTGTATTATTTTAAAGCATTATCTGCATATTTAAATTTATTTGATGTAAAACTCTGGAGAATATAAATGAAACGTTCAGAGAAATGGAGCAATTAGTGTCGTTTGTATTGAAATATTCATTTTATTGCTTGATGTTTATTTTTTTTCATTTTATAATGTAATGTGCTTGGAATCTCCACTTAACGCATAAAATTGAAAATTTTAAAACCTCACACATTTTATTCACTTACACCATTTCAACGAGCTCCAACATGATACTTCTAGAAGTTTCTGAGAAGTTGTTTATCCTATCCTGCTGATTCCAGATGATTCTACAGCATCAGCTCAAGGTAACGCAAATATGCTATTTTAATACAATTTACAGTATATTAAAGTCAGACCAGTAGAAGTTTCTCATATCCTTTTAACAACTAGAAAAGGTCTGACAACTTTCAAATACATGAAATTCATAAATTATAACTAAGAACCACCTCGATTATGTCGATTTCTAAACAAAATCCGCATCAAAATTGGTTCATTCGTTAGGAAGCTACGACGACACAGACAGACACATACGTCAAACTTATAAGCCCTTTTTTTAGTCGGGGTTTTAATAAGAAATATTCGTTACGATTTAAAACATAGTTAGGTCAACTAACTAGTGTACACGATATGGATAAATTAAAGATACCTGCGTAATTGCTAAACGTACGTGCTCGTTGACAGTGAAATAGCTCTGTTGTTTAAACTTGGTAAACTAATTTGCTATTCTGTTCCATTTGAGTTTCAAACAATCAACTTTAATAACTTTAGGATAATACCATAAACTAACTCTATTTCTGTATATTGATACTCCTGTGTGGCGCAGTACGTATACGCTTTAGTAAGGACATGGTGACGCCCATGCTTCGAAATTTCTGGAATAGTGTTTTTTATTATACCTATATTATTTGTTATTGAAAAGCCTATATTATACCTTGAAGTTGGCGTAGAAGGTAATGCTCATTTTGTAGAGATAAAAAGCTTCATAAATCCATTATTGTGTATAGAATTATTCCCCTAATAGTTGTTTAAAAAAATAAAGAAAAAAATCCTTTCGCCAAACATATCATAATCATTTTGACAAAATAACCTTTAATGAAAAAAATTGATAAAATGTTTAACGCGATTTTGTCCTCGCGTAAGATCTTAGCAACACATTACTTAAAAAAGTTTCGTTACATTATGTACTAAATGAAGGATACTGTAGACTAAAAAATCTAACTCTTTAATATTTTTACTAAAGTCGACCACCCATTATAACTAAATTAATAATGAAAGAAAAATTTAAAGTTATATTCTAACAATAGGTCATTTACAAAGTATTAATTGTTATCCCTTAAGACGTCTACAAATGTTTAATTAAACCGTAGATAGAATATTTATATTGCAGACGACCCGACCTCGTTATGAAAGTAAATATTTAACAGCGGCGTACCCTCTTAAATTGCCTCCTTCACTTTTCTTGAATTCAAAAGATAGAATATACTTGTAACTTCATATACATCTGTTTTAGGAATAAAAAGACCTTTTAAACGTTGAATTTTTGTTCGAGAGATTAATGGAATATTTAATTAATAAATATCCACAAACCTCAATAGAATTTATTTGAGAAAAAGTTGCAAAATAAAATAAATCTTTATAATTATGTAGGTATTAAGGAAACATTGAAATACTTGTTAAAAGTGTATTTTCAAGGCAATCTTATTCTTCTTTATTTATTTAAAAATGTATTTATAATAAACTTATTATAATAAAAGTATGATAAAAGCTTTAAAAGCGAAATTAAAATGTACTTTCCATTCAATTAAAATCCTCGCTAACGGAAAGGATATTCAGCAAAAGTTCGTATAAACGCCGATCGCTTGAATATTTTATATCTCGTAATAGATGTACGTCAAGATACCGAAGCAACAGGCTGGCTCTACGTAGTGTACCTACGCTCTCGTATACTGGATCTGAATTTTATTCGGCAGAGATCCTCTCCTACTTTATTCAGAATTAAGATGGCTGTTTATAAAGCATTGAATCATAATGATTTTCTTAATTCATTTCTTATATTTAATTCAAAATTACAATCAAAAGTATATTCGAAACATTTCTGTTAACAAGTTTATTTATTAGGAAACAATTTTTTAATTAATATTTAATATAAATGTTGTTAAAAGAATCTTCAATATTATTTTATATTTTACGTTAACAGGTGTTTTTATATTAACAAAATAAAGCAGATATAATCTAGGACCGGATTCGATAAGTTTCGCGATAAAACAAAGTGAAAATCGATTGTGACAAAACGAAAAATACGAAGCGTAGCGTGTTTAGGTGGAATTATCAATACAAAAACCATTTTGTTTTTAAGCAAGCACTTCCTACTCTAAGATTCTATGTAAAAACTATAGTTATATTATTCAATGTGACATAAAGTTAGTAATATTATTGTCATAGTGGTTTTTTAAGCGCTACCCTGAAGCTGCGTAGATGTGTACGCCGTAGCGTCCCGGCCACCACTCGCCGCCCGAGCGTCCCGCGTTACGCACGTCTACGAAGTATTGTTGCCCAGTGGGAATTTACGCGTCTCGATAGCTAATCGTGATAGCATGTGTTAAGTGAACATTAAATTAAGCGATATGAAAGGTAGACATCAATTCCGTCGCCGTTTCAGTCTACAACCGTCGTTCTTGAAAGAAGAACCAGAAGAAGAAAGAAGACCGCCGAGGTATGTTTTTTTTTGTAATATTAATTAAAAGTAAATATTATTGTCTGTATTGTTAATGACATCGTTTGTAGATTTTTAAAAAAATTATATTGATAAGCACACACTGTATCGTAAATTGTTCGAGACGGAGCAAAGTTTGAGCAATTAAAATAATTGAACTAAATTGATCGATCCATGAACGTATCTTCTTTCTATTTAAAAATTTTACACCCTTCAACTCATTATTAGGTATAATAAATACCCCTTGACTTTATTACACCCAATAACCAGTAAATAACAAAGCGAAAGGTGTAAAAGGTTTTTTTTTTATATGTAAGTAGGTATATTTGTACTAAGTACTTAATAAAAACATCTTTGATACATAATTATTCACACACAAACATTAACTGAATTAAATGTATTAAATATATTTTATTTATTAAAAATCATTGAAGTGTGAAAAAGTCCAACCTATGTTCCATTGTTTTGAGTCTAATATAATTATGGTTAAGAATTTAATATAAAAATATACCTACTTGCAAATAATTAAATAGTCTATTTTAAAACGTATACTTTTCCTTTTTTTTGTTACTAATATAATAAAAAAAGTTTCGTTAATTAGGTATTAAAGCTTTACTATTCGTATCTCATTAAACCTTTTTGCGTGACATTTTACAGCCTTTCCTGATTAAAAAATATAATATACTGTGCTAATATATTATCAGTAATGAAATTAACCTGAATCACTGTTTTACCTAATTTTAAATTGAATCAATTTATCGAATGAATGACAAACTTGTATACATTTTAAATACAAAGATAAAAAATATACATTTTAATTTAAAAAAAGATGAATTAAAAAGAATATTTAAAATGTACTTTTTAAAACTGACTTAGTTTTTTTTATTTGATGTAACTGTTTATGAAGTGATTAACTGCGAGGAATTACATCTAGCGAGCCTTAAAATTAAAAGGTTTTTTTAGTGTTATGCTTGTTTTAACGATCAGTAATAAATTAGGATTAACTTTTAACGGTTGTTGTTCAAATTAGCCTAGACTATTACTGCCTAGAAGTAACATAAACCATAAAATGTTTACCAAAGAATCTTTTTATTAAATTTAGGCAATAATATTTTATAACGGCTATTAAAGCTTATAACTTATTATTATTATTTAAATTACATTATTAATTTGTTAATATACTATTAATAAACTATATATTAATACCTATGTGGCGCTCGAAATATTTAAGTGATAGTACATATGTACATAAAACTGTACGGTAAAATACTCTGGCTAAAAACTTTTATACTTCCACCACAAGTAGCTAATGCGCAACCAATAAAATAGTCTCAGTACTTTAGACGACGGCGACGTCTTGTTTCTTCTTGTAGAATATATGTAGGAAAAAAACAATAATTTTTTTTCAAAAATTTAAAAGAAATAAAATTAAATTTGGAGCTTTTAAAATATTTAAGTAAATTCAACTTATTGGATCAATTTCTTTATTTTAATTTGTGTTAATTTCACATCCTATGAAGAATTAAGGCTTCTTAATAAACAAAATAAGAAAAAAAAATATTTAAAAGAAATATCTTTTATATGAAACGAATATTTTATGAGTCTCAAAGGAGCAAACTAAAACAGGCATTAAAAATTAGAATTTATTTATTTTCATATTTAGCGTTTAAAATATGCAGCTTCTCGAAGGTAAGGTGGAGAAACGTCGTAGCCAAAAGAATTCCGGATTTTTAGAGATTCGGGATTTTGGAGAAGAATTAAAACTGTATGTAAAAGTATTTGGGTATAATGGTTGAAATAGGAAATGGAACTTTAAAACGATCCTTTCTACAACTTTGACGGATTTTAGACCATTGAAATTATGTGCAGAAAATTGTGGGCGGATTCCACACGATTAAGAACTGTAAATTTTCGGTTTATAGTAAAACTTAAGCGCTCCCTTATTATATTATGTATTTTGGCCTTCATTAAAAATTACGATATATACGATATTCTCTTATATCTATATCTTTTGTAAAATACATAAAATAATATCGTATCAATCGTAATTAATTAAAAATGACAATCCATATTGATTTTTAATTTAATTTCTAACACTTAAAAAAATATTCTTCTAATATATTCTAATATCCAATTTAACATTTACGTAACTCATTATCAAATTTCATACAATCATTTTTTTGAAAACTACGTTGATACTCTTCACATAACAGTAATACGAAAAACAAAGCATATAGTTTTATTCATTAATTGTGACTGAAGTTTATGTTATTGAACGTAATTTATAGGATTGGGTATTTATAACTTTTTAATAATGAAACTTTATAGTATTTTTCGCCTTACTTAAAATAATAAAAAAAATAAAAATTTTCGAAAGACTGCTTATGTTCCTTTCTGAAATTTTAATCTTGTGAGTTTGTTTATTCTTCTACCTTCACAGGTTAATATTTTCAAATCTTAAGTTACTATAAAGTGCCCACGAATCGCAGCATAGAGCACATAAATTTTAGATCCTAAGGTATTTAAGGTATTCAGTTGTAATAAATTATTCTAAAAAAAATGTTTAAGTTCGACACAAGCGAAGTACAGAAAAAAGGAAAAATAAGTGATTTATACGGTGTTTGAGCATTGTATTGTCAATATCACTAAGTTTACTAGCGTTATTAATAGAGCGTAAAGCTTGTTTTCCGTTGGGATTTCAAAGAGATTTAATATAATTTACCGGCCCTCCTCAACCTGGATTTACTTTAGCTCCATAACGTTGGAGCAGTTGAGTGAGAACTAATCTTCGGACTGAATTATTTATGTATAATCTTTTTACCTATAAACGTTATTAAACTTGCAACGTCACATGATATGAAAAGATTAATCTTAAATCACTACTTCACACGCGATATTGCATCGTATTTTTTTTTTGTTTTTGTTACAATGAACTTATGTGTTTTGACCACATTGTCCAGTCACCAGTCTTACTGGCATGCCATTACTCACACGATAAAGTTTACACATAGTCATTGCTATCTATGTACTATGAGATTGTGACCAGTGTCATTACTTATAAATGTATAGTGCTTGACAATAGTTTTACTATATATAAAAATAATACTAAAATGAAATAAAAATATCCTATACATAACACCTAATTATTTATGAGGAAATACACATATTTGTACAAGCTTGTGATTTTATTTCTTTTGATGAGCATGAGATCTCATTTCATTATAAACCTTTGTCTCGCTTGGATGACTTATATGAGTAACATAATTATTTCCCACGCAGTTCATACATTTTCCAAATAGTCTGGAATTTATTTAACGTCTGTGTAAAATATAATATATTATTCCTACAATAACGATTTACTACAGCGTTTTTTATCGATTTTCAAAAAAGGAGGAGGTTCTTAATTCGTCGAGAACGTTTTTATATATTTTAGCTGATTACTTGAAAACGTTTTAAACGATTTGATTAATTCCTATGTTTTTTTAAGGGTATACTTTTTCATTATTCCCATTAAACTGTTCATCATTTTTCAGTCTTAAATTTAATTGGAAGTATGTCATTCCTGTAAACGAAATTACGCAATCTGCTTTTGAAGTCGGTCCCCTTTTTTAAAAGATTTTGTCATGTATGAATACACATGATGAATAAATTTAGTCACTATATCGCATGGTTTTTGAATAAATGAATGCAATAATTCTCCGAGCATGTGAAGCGGATTGAAAGGAATGAGAACATTTTTAATTTCAAGAGTTTTATGTCTGAGTATAATAAAGATATGATGTTTTACTGTTGCTGATAAAAATTTCAATTCATAAAGTTGCTGTTGTAGATTTAAAGTTGTCAAGTTTATGAGCTTAAAAACAATGTGGATACTAAATAGGTTATTTCGTTATTTATAAGTATTATTTTACGTAATAATAGAATCCGTTTTTAAAAAATCTCTGAAGGCGACAGTGAAGAGAAAAGGCTATTGTATGAAATTTCTTTTCAAATGGCTTTAAATAAAGACAAAAATATCTATGAGCTGTATTTTAGTAATGTGCGTCAGGTTAATTTTATGCATATCGATAATTTTAATAATTAAAACACTAGAAGATTTAAGCTCAAATCGAATTGAGTCTATTCTATTGAAAGATTATTTTAAGATATCAGAAATCAGTTAATACAGCGTTTGTGTAGCGAATTATAACGTGGATAAAAAGACAAATTTTTTTTCGTTAATTTAATTTTCTGCTGTCATATCGTAATAGATATAATAGTAAATAAATTTAAAGTATCTGCTTCCTAATCTTTAGTAATTTTTTATGATTCGCGGACGAACGAGCTAGTTTTTAGTAAAATAAATAAATTGATTTCATAGCATAATTTGAATGAAAAGATTAATATAATTACTGTCCATAATATAAAATTGATTATTGATTCCTCCGTATATTTTTTCTGATAAGAATTGTGTTGCATCTTTGTACCTTCAGGTCGTTGCACCATCTAGCGGAGATAAACCAAAACTACTTTTGCCTAAACACGGTTTCCAATTAGGAACGAAACTCAAGCGATGGTCAAGACTTCGACTAACAAGACCGGTCCAATTTAGTCCTTCTAACTTTGAGAGCTATGTCAGTTACCTTAGTTCTATTATGGATCATTTCGCTTTATATTTAATGCACTTCATTTATCTCTTAGTTATACACTCTATGCATTTTATTCTTAAATGGATGCTGATAAGCAATAATGTGTCAACCAACAAAAACTCAAATTCTGAGATATTGATGTATTTTGATACTGCATCACCTATTTAGCATTATTTAAAAAAAATTAAGGTCATATAAACTAAAAAAGTACGGAAAAAGTTTCTCATATTTTACAATTTATATAATAATCTTATATATTTGAAAAACTTTTTATTGGATAATATATTAAATATCTGTTTTTAATTCATTATACTTTTTATCAAAATATAAAAGAAAAGGTGGATATATACTTCTTCAAACATATTTGTTAAGAATAGGTTCGAAATCTTTAGATGCCATTTTCTCAAAATGAAGTCCGTGTGGCTTGTGTGGCACAGTATTGCATATCAGCGTCCAAATATAAAAAAGGAATGCAATGACGTTGTTGGTTACATTATGTAGTTGTCAATACCAAATATTTCTGTTTATAGCCACAGGGTTAATTGTCAAAACATTTTCTTTACCCAACTATACCAATTAGACATAATTATAACAGTTAAAAGAGGCTTATTAGTACAAAAATCTGAAATCCACTGTCAGAATGTAGCATGTAGAAATAGACTAAAAACTGATTTTTGTCAATCAACGTCTCGCACGTTATCATAGGTACAGAAATCAACTATCTGAATAAAGAAGGATTTGATAGCGATAGTTTTACATAATTAGCCACATCTTTAATTAACTCAATAAAGCTTGTGACAAAATTCTATCGCTAGTGAGGAAAATAATGCAATGTTGCATACATTGCAACAAAAATCTGACCATAACTCTGAAAATGTGGCAACCTCAGTTTTTCTAAGCTACTGTTGGCGATTCTATAATAAAAATGGATAAATCTATACTAATATATAAAGCTGAAGAGTTTATTGTTTGTTTGTTTGTTTGATTGTTTTGCTTGAACGCGCTAATCTCAGGAACTACTGGTCCGATTTGAAAAATTCTTACAGTATTAGATAGCCCATTTATCGAGGAAGGCTATAGGCTATAAATTATCACGCTAAGACTAAAAGGAGCGGAGCACCAATGAAGAATGTTTCAAAATCGGGGGATATTTTCCTATTGAGAGAGCTTACGCTGCGTGCGCTGCGTAAACGGTTAAAGTTTCGCAAAAATCATGTATGACAGAATTGTTTCCCTATAAAAGTTCTATAAAAAAAGTCCGCGACAGCATATGTCTATCTTTTAAGGTTAACTCACTATAACCTTTTTTATGCTAACCAAATTTGTTCTAAAATAATTATTAGCCCAAAGTAACTATTCCAAGCGGCGAAGCCGTGGGCGGAAGCTAGTCAATAATATTACAGAACTATATAGATGTGTTATAAGCTCATAGATTTTGGCAACCAAAATACCGACTAATTTGGACCACCTAGCTAGCGACCGAGTACAACAGGCGAGAGTATTTTAGGGCCAACGAGACAATTGACGTGCTTGTCAATATTGGGAAGTATAACCGTAACGTGTTAACAGTTATAAAATAACATCAGATATATTAATTGGAGCGCTAATCGTCTTTCATCGATATCTTGCAAGACTTGACATCACTACTGCATTTATCATTGAGCCTCGCCGCGTGTACCCGTGTGCCATTGTTTACTGTTGCGATAATTAACTTTCATCAATATTTTTATTTAAACGCCACGTGCAGCCTCATATAGCCTTTTAAATTTAGTAATTGGGTTTTTATGCAGCGCAAAAATAACGTGAGATGTGTAATTATCTTTATATATTTATATATTAATACATGAAGCAAAAATTTTGTACCCTAGTTGATGCTCATAGTAGCTTTATGCATGCAAAGTCTTAGCCCAATCGGTTTAAAATTGACAGAGTTTCATACAAAATTTTATCTTTATTTTATCTATATTTTATCTCCTTGGGAGTAGAATTCATCAATATCCTGTCTTAGCGGATGCCTACGTTATAACATCTACCTGCCAAATTTTGGTTTGGCACATGCGTTGATAGATCACTATGTCAGTCAGAAAGTCAGTCACCTTTGAGTTATATAATATATTTAGATTACTCAGACGGAGGGCTATAAAATTTCGCAGACTTATAGTTTATTTAGAGAAGGAGAGATGTACATATTTTTAATTGTGCATAAAAATACAATTAATCATTAATAAAAAAAAAACATTATACACATTACCATGCATTTCACACCCGCATATATGTCCTTTTGTGAATTGTAAAATTTGTGGTCAAATTGAGAATAGATTATATTTACAGTTAAGCACAAAATAAATGATATAAGCAGTTTAGAGCTTGATAACTCAGTGATTGTTACCACAGATTTGAAAACGCAATTATCTATCAACTATTAACACGCGCACCACAAACATGCAGACTACGACAAACATCTGTATGACTTATACCGATATTAGATATCATGAGAATCGAACTCGAGTTTAACGCTTCAGTTATTTGCAATGAGCACTGTGCAAACCTATCGACAAAAACAAAAAACAATGACTAGTTTATTAAAATTTAACTTCACTTTTCTTTTTCAATATATACTAAAAGACGCTAACGAACACACACACGCACGAGACGACGACGGATTCCCTCTAGCCTCAAGATAGATAGAATCGATAAAAATACTAAAAGACGCTGTGTTTACATGATCATTTCTATGAAAATTCCACCAGCAAGTATAATAACAAGAAACGTAATAATTGTCGTTTCACAATCAGCATTGCAAAGACAATGGTATAAAAGTGCATCGCGCTTGTTTGCTCTCTTGCTAATTATAAGAGAAACATACCGTTTCAGAATGTTTCAGACTTTATGATTGACCAGCTGTCCCTTGCGGTTTTACTCACGATTATGGTTATTGCTTCGCTCCTATGACTCGTACCGTGATGTAATATAGCCTATAGCCTTCCTCCTATAACACCTTGCTATTTTAATTGTTTATTTGATTATCGTATGTTAATTCACTCATAGAGAAATAATTTTTAATTTATGACAATAATTAAAGGACACTTTTACATACAAAAACCAGAAATCAACCGTCAGTAAGTAACATGTAGTGATAGGTTTACACACTTCGCCCTAATAATGGTTAGCTAATAGGCAAAAGCCTCTTCCGTTGTTAGTAAGAAAGGAACTTCACCAAGTAGCTTCATCGCGTGTTAATGCAGGTATACAAGTATGTAACATATCTAGAAACTTTACCCAAAGCCTGGAGGTTTCCCCGTGAGATTACCTTTAATGCCAAGCACGGGGTGAACTTTACTACTTACCCATTAGTGTCTAAAACTTCGTTACAGCTAGT
Source organism: Hypolimnas misippus (assembly GCA_037950945.1). Taxonomy (NCBI): domain Eukaryota; kingdom Metazoa; phylum Arthropoda; class Insecta; order Lepidoptera; family Nymphalidae; genus Hypolimnas; species Hypolimnas misippus. Next base: position 10,307,034 of record JBBEEQ010000024.1, read on the forward strand.
CCAAATTTGAACCTCCGACCGTCGATTCCAGATTATCTATTTACTGGCGCAACTTGACTCTTTTTGGCATTTAAAATTTTAACATAATATGACTCGGAATTCTATCGATAAAGACTTTTGTTCCGTTATTATTTCCTATACTTTCTTTTTCATTTCTACGAAAATTTATTTCATATAAAGTTATCTAATATTTCATCGGAACTTTTGCAATAATACTAAACATTATTATAAAAACAGGATACAGTATAATTTAGGTTTATATTTACTTAGAGTAAATTCAGGCATCATGGATTTAGAATAATTTGATTTTCTAACATCTGGTACTTCGTTTTCATGCGTTTGTCTACCGACTTATAAGTCCTGAGTACGTTTATATAACTGGTTCATTAAAACCTGGCCCGCCGCAACCTAATTTGTAATGGGTGCACCATACGCGGGCGCCAAGATCAAGAGGTGGCAAATTCGGCGGAATCTTCAAGCTAAAAACAATTTTTGCAACGCACGTTTTCATAACCCCTCAGAATATGATTTACCAGATCAATATCAGAGATTTTAAAGTAAAGAAAATAATACTGATCCATCTTGTTAAATAACGCTGTATATTATCTAATTAATATACCACGATCGTACCTACCGGTTTTAGAAATCACTGAATTTGTAGTAAACAAATCAGATAGAAACAAGAATTGGATAATAAACGACAAAAAAAGTCACTAGCGTCGCCAAAAATTGTGGTTATGCTGTATAATAAGTAATTTAAAAAGGTCATATTTTTGTGACACTATTGTGATTAATTACCATCAAAAATGTTTCAGATTCACTGATCAGAATGAATAAAAATATCAATGGGATATGTGTAAATTATGAAAACATCAAAAAAGTAATTGCTATTACGTCTACACTAGTAAAAATCACTGAAAATGCATAGGGATTATGAAGGGCTTCCCCCTTAGAATCTAAATCATTTATTCGGACAATGTATAAGCATTGATGAAAATAATCAAATGTTATTAATTAAAATCTTCTGATTTATAAAAATGATTCAAATATTTGATCTCGCGTTCAACGGCGAGGCCGAACGTTTTCACACTGGTCACAAAGATTCACTTCGCGTCAGCTCTTTTATGAAACTATTCTTTTATGTCCGAATAAAAGCACTGGCGACGTCGCACCCATTCTAACTGAAACATTATTATCGTCTATTCATCCGATATCAATGACGTTTCTTTTTAATAATAAAAAAAATACTGAATCATTAGTAAAGTATAAAAAGTAAAAAGTCAAAAAATATGACTGTGAAACCAGTAGTCTAATACATGTGTAAGTAGGCACTTACTGACTGATGATAACTAGATGATAAAGAAAATATATGTTTATTTAAAAATATATATGAAAAGTGACTAATTAAAGGCATCATAGCATGGGTCTTACATATGTTGCTGAGATTCTAAGATGATCTTCGATTTAGTGAATATTCAGTAAATCAGCAACAGCTTCGCAACTACTTTAGTTATTTTTTAATAAAATAACTGGCCAACGAAAGGGCGGAATACATAATGTTAAGATATTATACACCACCTTATATTGTATAAGAAACCATGTCGCAGAATTTTTACTTATAAGCGTATACAATAACTATCTAAGGTGTTTTATTTACTAAATAGCAAAGCAATATTTTTATCAATTAAATAAAAGTGTATAAGTAGGAACTAATCTAAGTTTCTTATCTACTTGAATACGATTAGAGCTAATATAAAACCAGAATAAGTGTCGTGTCACTAATGACATATTACGAACTTTTACACAGATCGTCGACATTTACCCTTCGCCGCCCATTAAGGACGGTCTGATGTTATATTAGACGATTAATTACCCTAATTTGACCCTTACAAATTACGACAGAAAGAAATGAAATGTTTTCTAGTGTTCCGTACTCAAAAATCAGTAAAACATAGGCGTCTATCATTTGTTTATCTGTCATAAAAAAAAATCTTTTTTTTATATGGACGTTGATAAGCAATACTGTGTCAAGCCACACGGATTTCATTTTGAGAAAATGGCGTCTAAAGATGTCAAAGCCATTTTTAACAAATTTGTTTGAAGACGTATATGTATATCTTTTCTTTTCTATTTTGATAAAATGTGCAATGAATTGAAAGAAGATTGATCTATTTAATGTGTTATTTAATAAAAAGTGTTTTAAATATTTGAGAATATTGTATAAATTTCAAAAAATTCGAACCAATTAATTAAGAAACTTTTTTTCGTACTTATTAAGTTTTTTGACTTCATTATTTTTAATCATGTTAAATATGCAGTATCAGAATATATTAATATCTCCAAATTTGACTTTTTGTTGGTTATTGCTTATCAGCATCCATATAGAAATAGCTGGCAATCAAGTTTAACGAGTTAACTGATGTTAAGTGATGAGAAAATAATCAATGTATCATCACCTCGTGACATTTAAATCTTATCTAATAAACGGAGAAAATCTCAAGTGTAAACCGCTTTTTTTTTTGCGTTTTGTGCCAAAAAATGTGAATTTTTCAATTCAGTCACCTTAATGTTAAGCGTCCGATATATACATTTTACGCAAGTAACTAAGTTTACTGCATAAAATTAATACTATACATATATAGAAACACAATTGACTTCCCAATCATCTTTGTGTAGGTAGTCGTGGTTGTTACATCAACTGCACTTCGCTGTATTTTAATTGGAACGACAATATTTCCAACAAATATAGAAGATGAGAAGCCGAGCGTTGATCGATCTGTTTTATATAAATTACTACCATCAGCACGCGTCTTTGTTTGCGTAATTTTTTAAAATAGAACTAAATCATTTTATTCATATTTAATATAACGGGTCTTATCGCGATAACTAATAGTAGTAATACCTTTTTATTGCCCGACGTTTCGACGAAGTTACATTCGCCGTGGTCACGAGCTGACTGACCCGTTATATTAAATATGAATAGTATAAATCGCGAAAGTTTAAAATATATAAATCATTTTAATTTTAAATTTATTAAGCTGTTCATTTAAATGTTATATTATGTTATAAGTAATCTTTGTTACGTTTTCTCAATAGACATTATAGCTTTCATTAAAATAGGTTTAGGGTTTTAGTTACGTAGATATTATTTAGTATCTAATGAAAGAAAAATTAGCAGCAAATGTACACAGAAAATACGAAACTGATAAAACGAAAGATAATAAGTATTTATTTAATGCTATAGGTATTATAATTAAAAATACTGACCACCAAAATTGATTTCGCTGCTTTGTTGAAACGTGGTCAGAATACTAAAGCAATTCTCATTAAATTTTAATTCAATTTCTTTGAATCTCTGTCCCGGTGAAAGCAATAATACGATTTTCTAAATAAAATATATTTTAGAAGCTGGTGTGTGAGAATTTCGACATAATTTAAAACTTTCTCAGATTGAAATAAGTATGATATAAATTTTATCATGAATAGGGACGCGAAAGATATACTCGTATATTTTCTTTTAATAATTAAAGTCAAATCACCAATGTCAATCAATAATTAACATTTTGCAGGTATGCACTAAAATTTTTAACTTTTACGCAGAGGAAATCTTCGAGAAAATACTAGATTCATTAAATGAGAGAGGGGATCGGGTTATCTGCGATGGCCATTCTCAGCGAGGGAATAGAGACTCTGCATGATTGCTTGCGCATGCGCATTCGCTGCCCCTCCCATGCGTCGCTCCGCTCGTGGCTGGCAGAGCTCGTCTCAGGAGTCCAAAGTACCCTTTACCTCTCGCTGGTGCATACAGCAGTTCGAAGCCATCCCGGCTGCGGTCCTTCTTGGAGCCTTATGAAAACAGATGCGCGTGAACGCGTACCAACAATATGTATCTAGAAAAAAAATCAAAAGCACGATTTTCTGAAATTGGTAATTTTAGTTACGTCGTTATTCTCGAAAACCAGTGAAGTGTAATCAATAATCGTGCATTATTCAATATAATATATTTTCACTTCAAGGTAAACACAACTTGTGTATTCTATTCTGTTTCGATTTGCTATACGTCTTTGTTGACGTTTCTATTGATACTTCGTGTGGTTGTAAGAAAATATACTATCTAGCAGAAAAATTTTCATTTGATACATGTTCAAACACAGTGCATTTGCTTCAAAACCATCCGTAGGAAATTCAATTTACTTTCCAGGTTCTCCATTCAGTTTTATAGTTCCATTGTATTTTTATTAATTAAATCCAAGTTTGAATACTGATTTTTCACTTGATAAAATTATTTGTTTATTAGTTATAATTTTGGGGCCAAATGTAATCTACATTTAGTATTTAGAGCCGTTAGAAATAATTTTAAATTATCAAAATGTTTATGAAACATAAAGTATATTTGATATCTAATTTTGTCGTTTATAAATTGAATATAAATTAATATTTCAGACATATTATGTTACAGAATATTTAATAAATACATCATACCACTGTCATTATAATTCAAGCAAAATAATAAAAATATAGTATTAACTACATAACTGCTTAAACAGCGAAAGAATATTTTATATCATTCTCAAATTAATAATAAAGATCAAGACGTTACAAACTTCGATTGGCTCGTGATGACACAATAAAGCTATTAAGCGAACCACCTACTGATAAATAAAATGCTCCGGCCATAACGCGGTTATTGCTGCACTCGTATTCCTTTGCGACTGTCCTAAGAATAATCTATTTCCGAGACTCCGTTTACATCGTCTCGCCACGTCATTTGTCACATTAAAGCTTGGGTTTCATAGGATGACGTTCACTGTCATTGGCGGCTGATTTATCGTTAGAGATGACGCCACTAAAATGTTTTTTTTTTTTGTTACTGGAATATGACTTAGTTTACTACAGAGTGTTTGAGTCCATAAATCAAAAAAAATCTTAACGTCCATCACATACCACCCCTAGAGTAACAACACCATAGTCCAAAAAAACAAATTGTAACGGATAAGTTCTAAATATCATTAAAATCTTGTACGAATACTTAAGAACTTTATAAATAAATTTCATCGTAACTTAGAATTGGAACTCTTTAAGAATTTTGTCGATAAATCCTCAACATTTTTCATCAAAGTATTAAAAAAAAACGTCTTGAAAATAGTTTTTTCGATTAAATGTAAACGGGCTGTAGTTTTATAAAGGGTGATCATTGCTGTTAATATTTTTAGGCACTCAAGCAATATTTATTCACGTCATAAATCTGTTACGATATTGTTATTGCCTTCACACTCTGCAAATTTTGTGAGTTCTAAATGTTTATTTTCCGGTTGTAAAAGAAAAACCATTCATTTTCTAAATTGCTGGCGTCTCGTGTTTAGTAAATCATTCTGTATTCACAAATAAATAATATTTGTAAATAGCGATTGTTTATAGGCATACACCGTGTACATGAAAAAAATGATTAATTTTACAACTAACATTTTAGTTGAGTAATCAAATAAAAAATAAAAATATTAATAATTTTTATATGAATAAGTTATAATAAGTTTTCAAATGGAAAAAGTACTAATATTATGAAGAGATTTTCAGGATTTGAAAGAATGCAATGGAATATTATATTTTAAATGTTGACACATGAGTAATAAAATAATATAAAATTTATTATAATAACTTATTAGGGTTCCGTACCCGAAGAGTAACAACGGGAGGCAATTACAAAGCCCCCGCTGACCTTCCGTCTGTCCGTCTATCACCGGGATATTACCCGTGAACCGTAAACACTTAGAGAGTTGAAATTTTTACGGACTGTATATTTCTATAACCGTTATTAACAGCTAACAAATAACCAAATTGTAAATTTCAAAATGGCGGCCATGTAAATATAAAAGTAGATTATGCCTGCAATGTCAGAGTGTTTGTTTTTTTAACCCAAATTAATTAACTAAGGCTTTTAAAAAAATGTTTACTTTGATGAATTACGATACTAGTTATTTTGATTTAAACACCAAACTACTAGAGTTATTTCAATTAAAATTTTGCGGTTCCAATCTGAAAGTATAATGTATATTTGTAATGAATAAAAATTTTCAAAACCGTTTAAGAAATGATGGAGTTATGTGTTAATAAACATAAAATATACACTACAATTGGAGAATTTCCTCCTTTGAAGTCGGTTGAATATAGTTTCATATCTTTTACGATGATCCATCGTGTATGAGACCAACTCGCGCTTTACCGTTGTTTTTATTTTTTTTAATTAATAAAACTCAAAGCGTTGGACGTCACACTCAATAGCAAACTCGGCCTCATCAGGGATGGTAGAAGAAAGTCTAATATTGGTGTTTCTCAAGTCGACAATTTGGCCTCGGAGAGCCATTGAGCCATTAAGCTGTCGGTCTTAGTCGTTTTCATAAATATCTAATTGTAATCCTCTGTTCTGGGTAAGGTAATTATTCTAATGAAATATATTTCAAAGGTCTGTTTATTTGGGATTGCGTAGATCAAGCAACGTTTACTCTGTGAAAAACCAGCAATCTGTTTAATCTGAATTAAAACAATGAATAGATGTTGGGATGGGATTAATATCCCTTTTAATTGGACGCTGATAAGCAATATCGTGTCAAGCCACAGGGATTTCATTTTGTGAAAATGGTGTTTAAAGTTGTTAAATTTATTTTAAACAAATTTGTTTGGAAAAATATATATCAGTCTTTTCTTTTCTATTTCGATAAAAGGTATACTGATGTAAAAGTAGATAGATATAAGTTTAAGTTTTATTTAGTAACTAGCTGGTTCTTCCGGTTTCACTCGCGTTTATGGTTACTGGTTCGCTTCTAATTACAAATCTTTGAAATTCTACTACAATGTGTCTGTATTATACCTATAAACCTTCCTCTTCATTCACTCAGTTTAATAATGACTATGACAATGTTTTACTCGCGTTTTTGGTTACTGCATCGCTAGTATGAGTCATTGCGTGATGTAATATAACCTTTCTCAATAAACAGGCTATCCAAAAAAAAATTTTTGGTAATCGGATCAGCAGTTTTAGGTATTACCCCATACATACAGAAATCTTATACAAATTTTATCTCTTGGAATATTATTAAGGATTTCGTGTAAATCCACACGTGGGAGTGCGAATTCAATCACTGTGTCGCAATATTCGGTTTGATGTTTAAAGTTTAAGTTTGCTTCGAAGCGCTAATTTTTTGATTTTATTTAGTTAGGACTGGTAATGCTTGCGTTAGATAGAATGTTTATTGAAAGTTTTAGAATGTAGGTTGTATTATATCACGCTACGACCAAAACCAGCGAAGCAGCAACCTTGAATAATTGCATGGGTGCGTACTTTACTGCGCGGTACATTTAGTCTATAATAATAAATAAATAAATAAATAACGCATCACACTCAACGGCCCCCATTAAGATCTCATGACCTTGTGTCGGGGGTCCGGAAACTCTCACAACACTAACACAAACACCCAGACCACGACAAACATCTGTATGGCCAATACACATGTTTGCCGTGAGCGGGAATCGAACCCGCGACCGTTAGCGCTTTAGTCAGTTGCAGTGACCATTGCGCCAACGCGTCTGTCAATATATATAATATCTGTACTATGCTAGATATTGATAAAATATATACTAGATAGATATTATCTGTAGTAGTATTTGTAGATATATCTATAATAAATAGTATAGATATCCTCAACTCCGGATCCATTGAACCTACGTATTTTAAAAATCATAGTACCCTTTGAAAAGTATATTATTCTAGATGGTCGTAGGGTATATATGCATATTATTTTAAAACAAAATATACATTAAACGAGCGCAGCCGCGAGCAAAACCTTCTATATACTATGAGAGAGGATAAATATATACACTAACAACATTATTACAGTGAAATTAATATTCTGTATATTAGCGTAATAAGCTAAGTAGTTAGGTGTTCTCTTTACGGGTTTCATTACCTACTAGTTTGTAATTTCAGACATTGATTCTGTTGAATCGTCTTCATACAATTATTGAATCGATATTGGATGTCAGTTTATATTGTTATTATTATTTATGTATAAGTAATTTCCTTTTGTATTTTTTATGTAAATAAAATAATTCCGTTAATAATAGTTATTACATAATAGGAAATTAATAGTAGATATATATATTTTTATGTTTTTATTTTGTGTGTTTTGAATGATCGATTTTACTTTAACATTTATGCAATGTTGGTCGAAAATAAAACGTTTCTTTCTCTTCTTTCTTTCTTTCTTAAAAATAATATTTTAGTATGTATTAGTAACATGTTAATATGATATGATTATTGATCACATTCATACTATTTGATGTTAAAACTCTGTAACCGTTTCAAACTTAGACAAGAAAGTTAATTGACTAGTTGGCTACTCTCGTGTGACACACCCAGTCGTAAGCTGTTTGTTAAGTAACCTCCAGACTATTTGATATTTTGGGTGCCAAAATCCATGAACTTAACATATCTATTCTTATTTCTATACTAATATTAATAGAATAAATTAAATTACACTTCTTGATTCAGTATCATAAACATACCGATATATATATATAAAAAAAAACTATTTTAATAAACAAGATACACATAAGATTTTAAAATATATACCTAAGTTTATTAAGATATGTATAAATGGACGCTGATAAGCAATACTGTGTCAAGACACACGGACTTCGTTTTGAGAAAATGGCGTCTAAACATGTCAAACCCATTTTTAATGAATATGTTCATCTTTTCCTTTCGATTTTGATAAAATGTATATTGAATCTAAAGCAGATAGATTTATTTAATATTTTATCTAATAATAAGTTTTTAAGCATTTGAGATTATTTTATAAATTGCAAAATATGGAATGTACCTGAAATTCGAAACATTTAATTAAGAAACATTTTTCCATACTTATTTTAGATTTTTTAGGTGACTTGAATTGTTTTTGAATAATGTTAAATAGGTGATATAGTATCAAAATACATCAATATCTCAAATTTGACTTTTTGTGGGTTGACACATTATTGCTTATCAGCATCCAAATAGGGTAGTATTTTTTTATTATGTCAAACAATTTAATTAGCATATGAGCCTATAGGTACGTTTATAAAGCATATACATATACATAAATCCTATTTTATTTGAACTCAAAATAAAATATTTTTCGTCCGGCAAAATCGACATTAACTCGAGTAAAGCCACGACCAAATCTATATCGTTATAAAATAATTGTTTTTACGATACAATCAAAGAACTCAAAGTGTAATAATTATGGCACGGTTGACATAACTCTCACAGTGGCTCTGTAATTGATTGTACAGTCGAGTGTTTAATTCATCGGTCGATATTTCCCGACTGACTTAAACCCTTGAACCTTTACGATTTGACCTTTCGATATTCACTATATAAAAGGTTATATTGTACAAATAGCTGCCTCTTTTTTGGCTAAATACACACATATTTATCTGCCGTTTTCCATCGTTACGCTTTTGTGTTTTTTTCATTTCGCTGTTATTACAAATTACAAACGACTAGACGTTACGGAGAGATTTTAGAATCTATTTTTATTTATTTAAACAAAGTATTTGAAAACTAACCTCTACAATAATATTATAGGTAGTTTATAAGTAAAGTTTTAATATGTTAAAACTTATATTTACTTATACATATATGTGTATAACTTCATTTTTAAAATGATGAAAGTCAACTTTTCAAAGAGCTAAGGTTCTTCTAATTAAAGTCTTCTTTCCTGTTAAAAGAAAATTCTTAATCCGAGCCCTATTTTACTACATAACTTCTCCAATACTCGTCTCCATTGTGGGTTAGCGGATACAAGATCATTATATGTGTTACAGTATTTATTCTAACACATGTTCATTCAAAAACTCGGTGATTCTTAATTAAGTTGAACTTGTAATTTTCTGTTGATCCAGACGTTTTGTTCACTAAACCATCTCATTTGCCTAATATAAGAACGGTTTTACTTAAAGCTAGGAATAGTAAGACTTTTTTTAGTATTTGTTAAATTCATCTAAAGGCCTAATGCGCGCACATGCACGAAGCGTCTGGATTACGTGGCCTCGCACCTCGAATGCTTTAGACGCGTAACATTATTCGCGCGCGCGCGTTGCTAGCTATTGAGCATAAACAAGCAAACGGCGTGCACGCAATGTGTTCGCGAGCAAGTGTTTTGACTAGATATTTCACGCGAACGTTTCTAAAAGCATCTGTAATATGTCCCTAGGAAGCAGGCGAAAAAAGGACAGTATAAATAACATATGAACTGCTCACTAACTGATCTCGAATATGGTCACAGGTCCATACTATCTTCCTACAGTGCACGCGAATCGCATGCTCGCGGGTTTAAACGGGCTTTGCGATATTGAAAAACAACTCTGTGGTTAATAAAGAATAACTATGTATATTTCATCTTTTTACTACTGGTATATTTTATATACTAGTATATTTATTAAAAAAGACGTATATTTCAAAAACGTTATCATATTTTTTTCATGTACGAAGATTTAAAAAAATCTTTTTACTTTCGCTATGTAAATCTCAATGTGCCTTAAATCTCACAAAAGCTAAGCTAACAGTGTTGATTCTTGCAGTACTTCTTTGTTTTCTTTGTTCTCAACACACTTAAAATATCTGAGACACTCATTTTTCTGCCTCGTGATACAATTTATTTCATACAAAAAGAACAGCTGTCTCTATTTATTTTATATTTCGTCTTTACTTTACTTTTGCAGGAAATTTTTAAAGAAAGTTTTTTTTTAATATGACAAGTAGTTTCTGAGAGTTATAGTTAGCTTATTTTTCCTTAAATTAATTAGGATCACGTTAAATGTATTTCTCCATATTTTAATATTTTTTACATATATCAAAGCCCTTTCCTAGATTATAAACAAAATAAATCACAAAACTTACGCCACAATGCCACATTTCAAAAAAACTAACGAATTGACATGACAACCAATAGAATAACCGTGGACCGTGCTATAGCATAAACTTTTTTAATACATATATCGACTTGAAAAGTATCATGATACAGAATACTAAAAGACGTACCGCATAGTTAAATATCTAGAATTTAGCAATAAATTAGGTATAATATTTACACATTAGGTAATATTTCCACTTTCCAACCTAGGCTCGTCTCGGGTTGTTGATCCAAAGATTCTCTCGCCTGGCTTACTCAGTCGCTAGCTAGTTATTAGGCAACGTTAACCAAAGCGATTAACATTCTGGGTGCCAAAATCCATGATGGCCATTTAACATTTATAGTTACATAATGTCATCAGGTGACAGCATATGTGTAGCTATAGCTTTTATTAGGAGAGGTCCATTCAAGGGAAGGGTCCGAAGGGGGGAGGTTCCAAAGGGGGGAGTTAAGTCCAAAATGTAGAAAGATAAATTGGTGTTTATCCGGATAAAAAGTAGTTTATCCCGGAAGTAGTTTTACACAGTACGATGGGTGACTCTAAATGCTAATTTCAGTTATTTAGAAGTCATGCGTTCCATGTACTAAGTATAAGTCGTATAATAAGAGGTCCGGATTCGCTAAGCTCCCTTATATGTTCTTGGTTGATAGTGACTGTCAATTCATGTCTAGATCCATTTATAGATGAAATATCGAAAAATTTTTTTCTAATACATCCAAATGTCGTTATAGAAATATTCAATTTAAATTTTGGTTAAATAGATCTAACAGTAATTTTTTTTTCCAAACTTGAATACCAAGTGTCTAGTGTGCCTATAATAGATTTTGAAATTCTGATATACATATATTTCATTATTCACCCTTAGTAATACTCATGCTTAAAAATAATGGGCCAACAAAATACATTTTCTCCATACAAACTTCACAACCCCCTTGCGGCCCAATAGGGGTGATATTGATATTTTTTGAATTTTACATTTAATTGCGGTCATATTCTGGATGATATATGTATTAAGTTTTAAGTTAATACGGCCACGGAATAAGATTTTCTATACAAACATTTTTACCCCTTTTCACTTAGAGGTAAAATATTAAAAAACCCTCTCGTATTGGACGCTTACAACCATACCACCATCTCTTTGTAGCTTCAGTGGTTTAGACTCTGCGTTGATGGTTGACGTGATTATATATGAACGTGATTATATATAGATAAGGCACTGAAAGTTAATTCTTACAGGGGCAAAGGAATGAGAAATAACTTATGTAAATATTTATGAAAGTGTGACGGCAAAACGTGTGTATATAATAAGTATACGTAATTCTTACGTAACTTCCCTTACTTACGCCTTACGTAACTAGTTACTAACTATGCTAAGTATTCGTATACTAAGTATTCGGGTAACATAATATAATAATTAATTACATAATTTAAATTATAATATACTAATACCGGCAGCACGACAAGTACGCTCGGCTCAGTATATTTGGTTATCCACTATTTACAGAGTTAGCGGTCGAGCATAATTGATGAACTGATCGTGTTTATATAATCCTATTTCGCTAGTTTGCGGGGGAGATTACGAATATGTTGCTATTTTACAACGAGACTCTTGATTCTAGTAGGATAGACTAGACATTTCTAATTAAACCCAAATCGTATATATGTAGGAATAGAATAGAGATAACTGTACCCTATTTTGTCGTTTCTACTTTCTTTCTAAGTTCTCAGGTAAGAGTAAGAAACTTTGCAAAATTAAATTTTCAAACCAAACACAGTATAGGCTACGCGTTATGAGACACTCTATCAGTACTTTAAGTACTAGAGCAATTCATAATATAATAACCATTATAAAAATTACCAAACTTGTAACAAAACAACGCGCGGAATAAGGCTTCGTTTTTTTCTTCCTTTTCACATAAATTATTACCACATTGTCGATATTTTTCCCCATCACTTTTCTTTTACTTATTTCTAAGTATTAAGATAAGGTTATCCTATACTTTTCCAATAACATATTACCTACCTTAAAAAAGAAAAATGTAAGAAAAATGGCGGTGAAAATGATAACATTACCGAGACCCTTTTCCCTATACCTCAAAGTTATGAATCACAAACTTGATATTCTAAATCAAATGAATTGGATGGAGCGATAAGAGTAGGGTAACTCGAGGTTAAGTTTCTGATGGAATATGATAATACTCTCTTTATATGTGGGTCTATTATCTCTATTATATCATACAGGATCTACTAAACTCATAAATGGTTTACGTAGACTCTATTCAGGATCTGTTGTTGTTTACGTTACTGACTTTATTCTATAAAACTATTTTTTGGGAGTTACATCTAAAGTAACTTAAATTTAGATACTAATAAAGCAAAATTATCTATCATCATGTCTAGTAGCGCATTAGTAAAATAAGTTTTTGCATTTAATGTACATTTTTTAATTACGAGTGTCTTTATCGATGGTCGCGAGTTTTTCAATTGCCAATATAAAAATATCTTAGAAATCAAATCTAGATGTTGGATGTATCTCCATCAAACTGCAGTGGAGTGGTGCTTTGAACTTCAGAATATTTTGCTCAGTACTGGCACATTTACCAACAACAATAGAATCTGACAGTTTACAAGACTTTAAAAAGAATAGCAAAATACGTAATTTCGTTAAGTTGGATGACTTATCCCAGTTATTTAGATTTAAAAACTATAATCGTACTTAACTGATTTTTATGGGAATTCTATGCCACTGATCGTAAAGTATAAGTATAAGTATCCTTCATATAAAAATATATCAACCAAATCTGTCAAACCGTTTTCGAGTATCCTCAGAACTTTGAAGAATACATAAAAAAAAAATCCCGGTGAACTAAGGACCTCCCCCCTTTTTAAAGTCGATTAAAAATAAGAAAAATATTCGAAATTTCTTATACACTTTAAACTATCGTGACAAACTATGATAGCGTTCGGTTTAATCTAAATAGTATCCACTAAAGAGCGAATATTGGGAGTTGTAAAAGTTTTCGAGTACATCATGATGTGATACAAGTTCAATTGTTTTAGGTAAAGTTTAGTTGCGTATTGATCGGTGGTGTGATTGCGACCGATAAGCGATGACACGGCGGACAACCGATACGTGGAAACGATAGGTACTCAAGCGATAGAGGATATTTTTGTTAAAATGCCACAATTTATTGTTATGCTAAACGTATTTTACGAAAGAACCAACTTCAAATGCAAAATACGTGATTTTGTTTAATAAGAAAATATTTAATCCAGTTATTTTGATTTCAAATCCAAAGTATCGATTAAAATTGTACGCGATTACTTGCGAATTAACCGAATTGTTCCATAAAAGTTGCTGACAAACTAAGAATCTTCTCCCTTTTTAAGTTGGTTAAAAATAAAAAAAAAATATTTAGTAAAAGTAATTAAATTTTCTTAACAAATAATTCGACCAAGATTTAAGTCAATAAAAAACGTGAATGTTTTTTAAAATATTAAAATCATTTTATACTCGTCGGTAAAGGAAAACATCGTGAAACTTATCTTTAATATCGTTTTGTATATAATTCAATGGAACAAGTTATTAAATTAAATTTCCTATTCTTTACCACGAGATAAGAGATCTTTGATATTAATGATAAAACATTTTAGGCTACATAAATATTAGCAAGCAGTAGCCCAATAATTATATTGAGCACTGAAAATAAAGCACACACTAAGCTTCCTTTGAGACTAAAGTCCAACCTAGAAATATATTCGTCAAACTCGGAATAAAGTTACTTAAAAATCAGACTTTAATGAAAACGTGGCGTAAATTTATACGGACAACCTTTCACATTTTTACATTAACCTAAAAAGGTGTAGGTGGCATGAAACAAAAATTCATTGGGTAAGTACTGAAACTTGCTTAAAATGAAAATATGAAAACTTGTTTTTCTTGGATGGTTTGTTGATTATTTGCTACAGTATGTGGAGTTATGTACAAAAAAAATCAATCGTGCAAAATGTATATTGCAAGCTTAGTATTAAATGACCGAATTCAAAATCTGTGCGAAACGAGTTGACTAAGTTATTAAATGAAATTTAAGTTTGTATAATTCTATGGTTTAAATTTTAAGCATTTTCCGAGATTAATGTTTATTTAAAACGACCAAATTCTCAAGTGTAAAACGTTTTTGAGAAAAAAATAATTTTTCTTAATCGGTTAAGAAATTATGAAATTATGAGGTAACAAACATTAAAAAACATACACGAAGAAGTGAGAGCCTCCTCCTTTTTTGAAGTCGGTTGATAACACAAAAATATAAAACCCCTTTTAAGGAGAGGAGAAATTCACATACCACTTAATTGGAACAAAATCGTAAAATTTACAAACTAATTTTTTTTAATGTAATAAGAGTCATGGTTCAGCTGCTATTATCGATAACTTTCAAATTTACGAAATATAAGAATATATAATACTGTATGTATATATATTTTAAATTGAATGAACAATAATCAGTTTCTTAGAATGATTTTTCCTATACATGTCTATTGCTGGCCCCCAATAGCTCTTGAAGTGTAGAGGTGGATTACATCGTAAAAGATCCCAGAACCGACCCGTTCGACTTTGTGACACTCACTTCCATAAGATAAGGTTTAGTGGAAAACAATAAGGAAAGCATAAATATTTTCTTCTTCTAAGGAAACATGTAACACTAATTATTATACACGTTTGCCTAAAAAATAATACTTTAATTATTTTTCTAGACCGGTTTTAATTATTTAAATCCTATTGACACAATTCTATTTTAAACTACCTAGTTATTACTTACCAGTCATTTCTAGAGATAAGGTTTTTGTAGTTACAATTTAAGTGTGTTAGAAACCTTAAAGTTTCGACAGATAAGCAGCTTATACTCTTGCTATTTATCTACCGATTTATGTGAATAAATTTCCCTAATTGGCTATTTTTGCGAAATACCTCTGAACTCCGGACGATTTACATGATTAATATTCGCTCCACGAAATATGTCCCGCGTACAAAAGCGAACGCGTGGGCGTCATTTTGGAGGTTGAATATATTCATGCTGTGATTGATATCATTGCCATTATGTAATCTTCATGCCGGTGACAATAGTCAACAAATAAACGATTTTCATTTATTGTGTTTCATTGATTGAATAATAATAAATAATAATCAAGATTCTCTTGTTCGCAGAGCTGAAAGAACCGAACACACAGTCACATCCAGCAGCGGCAATCTTACCAACAATGCAGTGCGACATAAAATAGTCGTGCTAGGCGCTGCTAAAGTCGGCAAGTCGTCGCTTATATCACAATTCCTTTACGGAACATTTTCTCCGAAATACAAGCGAACTATCGAAGAAATGCACCACGGTGACTTCAATGTAGCCGGCGTGAGATTAACATTAGATATTTTGGATACATCGGGTGCTTACGAGTTTCCTGCAATGAGAGCCTTATCCATGCAATCAGCGGATGCATTTATCCTTGTTTACGATATAACAGACGCGAACAGTTTCACTGAAGTTCGAGCGCTGAGGGATCAAATTCATGAGACTAAGGAGAGCACAGCGGTTCCAATAGTGGTTGTCGGAAACAAAGTGGATTTGGCTGAATCCGGAGAAAGGCAGGTTGGTAAAGCTCAATTGATTTATAGTCTTATACCAGTAGCTGTATCCACCAGTATATCTTATTACGAAGCTAAGTTTGTTTCAAAGCAAAATAGCGAGTAAAAGAACAAAATGTCTTCTTCTTTCTAAATCATTTGATTTTTTAAAATAATTCTACTTGTTAAATAAAACAAACAAACTGACATTGAAATATTAAATCAATAAATCTTAATTGGCAAAATTCACATGAAGTTTATACCTAGATCTGGATCTTTTGCAAACTAGACAATAGTATTAAATAAATAACGCATCACACTCAACGGCCCCCATTAAGATCTCATGACCTTGTGTCGGGGGTCCGGAAAAACACTCACAGCACTAACACAAACACCCAGACCACGACAAACATCTGCATGTCCAATACACACGTTTGCCGTGAGCGGGGATCGAACCCGCGACCGTTAGCGCTTTGGTCAGTTGCAGTGACCATTGCGCCAACGCGTCTGTCAAAGTGTTATAATAATGATTTGGTTCCTCTTACTTAAATCTTATTACAAAGAAAATTTTATTTTAAAACTAAACAGTCAAAATACAGGGTAGCCAACTTTTCAATGTTATTACCAATGTTATAAAAATTGGTATACTTAAATGAAATTATCAACAGCAAGACGAACAAACAATACATATATCGAAAATAATACACCGTCAAAAAGGTCATAAAAACGCAATTTCAATCAAAGTTTAAAATAAAATGGTTGCCCCATTTTGTGACCTATTAATATTACCATCAGATTAGTAAACCTTACAAATAAACTGCTTAGACACTTATAAGTCTCGCTTAAATCTCGCTTCTAAATCGGTAGCTTCACTTGAGCTTGGGATATCTTGGTCATTCATGTGGGCGGAAGACTAACGTCCCACGGTCCAACTTAGGATGCTCTGGCAACCTTTAAAATTTTATCGATTATATTTTCTCAGTATGTCCTTAACCTTTAGAAACATTTTTTAAAATTATATTCGGCCTTACTGAAAGTGAATAGAAGTGTTTACATGTATCAGGAAATGTTTAATATTTCGTATCGATCTGACACATGTATATCCGCCAAAACGTAGTGGAGCAGTATGGTGGATTAAGATCTAATCCTTCTCCTTAATATACAATATTGTTCATCAAGATCAAATGTATGTAATAATGTATGTTCTGTTGGTTACAAATGAAAAGAAAATTAAGTTAATTTATGCAAAATGAGAATTAATTAACATCGTCTTATTAAACTGAAAGCACAATATGAATCCTTAAGAAAATAAATATAATGTTCAAGCGCTTTTCGGGTATAAACATTGCCCTTTGACCTTAAAAAAATTAGATCAGTGAATTAAAAAATATAATAAGATGTTTTAAAAATGCTTAAGTCATATTGCGAAGGACGTGCTATATTTATAAATGAATGAGCGATGAAAGGGCTTCGTGGGGATTTACTCTTTAATAAAATATACGCAAATATTAAATACCCGTGAGAAATCACGTCAGCGGCTTCAGTTATAATAGGTACAGACAGATGCTACTATGTATTATGAAAGTTTATTATTTGCAAGCATAAATTTATACAATTAAAAACCATGCTCGTTTAAGTATGCATATGTTTTTTGTAACATTTTTTGGTATAAAGTAAGGTAAAGACTAATACATTAAAACAGAAACTGCCCGCCCCACCTTCGCACTGATGTAAGTATTTATTAAGTCTAACTTAGTTTATTATAATATGAGGATTTGATAACTCATTTTTTACGTTTCTATCCGATTTTTTTTCATATAAACGCTATCTTGAAATTACGAAACAACAAAAGATTTAATTCTCCCTAATTTCCGCTAGGCGCTGTACGAGAGTTAATACAAAAAGCTAGTAACTTGCACTAAATTGCGAGTCAAATTAAATAAAAATTTGAAGACAACTCGAAGTTAATTAAATTCTGAAAATATTTCAAAAATATTAAATATTTATAAACTTATATATATTTGAATCATATGTGTAGTATAGATTATGTATATGCCAAAACATATTTAACAAACATATCTAAAGAAGATGCCACGGGCGTTACGATTGTAAGCCACATTTCACCTTCAACTTTGCAAATAAAAACGAATATTTCAATATTTTCTAATATATAGGTTTAAGTTTTTTTTCTATATACAATATACAAACATGAAGTTTATACAAAATTTTATAAACACAGTGGGTGAAACACATCGCCGTATGTAAATTTGTTTTGGTGTGAGTATACAGCTGCGCAGATCAACAAAATCCGCGTGAAGACGATTTTACATAGAGCCACGACCATGTCTACTATTTACTTACTGCGTTAGTATTATTATCTCTGGTTTTAAACAAGTAAAGTTACTAACGTTACAAATGCTCTAAACGCTTGAATCTAAACATTATTTAATTTTTCCAAATCTATAATAGTGATTAATTTTTTATTTGAATAATTGTTTATTTCATTTACGTGAATAGATTTTTTCTGCAGTAGTAGATATTCAAATATTCGACTATCACATTGCTTTTGCTGTGCCAAGGAACAAGGTAAAAGAACGACAGTTTTTAGTAATATTTTTCCCAACATAACAGATTTATTTCATGTGTCTTCAGAATCTCTACGAAACACAGACCATTTATCAGCTGATGCTTAATGAGGTTCTTAGTTATCGTAATATATGTATGTAAATATGATACTTAAAATTGAAATTCGAATTGTTATGAAACTTTGATACTTTTAAATTTTATCTGGGGACGCCCGGTAGGGTTTATGGTCCAAAAGTGCATATATTTAATTTAGATGCCATTGCAACGCATGCTGGGTACAGCTAGAAAATAATAATATAATTAGATACTGAATTGTTATATTATGTGTATTTACATATATATCTTACTAGCTGACTTGCGGTTTCACTCGCGTTTATGGTTACTGCTTCGCTCCTATGAGTCGTAGCGTGATGTAATATAGCCTATAGCCTTCGTCAATAAATAAATTAGATTGATCAAACAAACAAACAAATGAACGAACGAACAAACAAACAAACAAACACTTCAACAGTTTTATAATATTATTATAGATTAATTAAAGATCCAATTGAATTATCAGCCAATAAAAAGTCCGTGATATCCAGGAACTACTCAAAATACACAAATAAATAGCACAAAGCACTCACATTTTTATATCTGCGTAATGGGCAGTGATTGTAGACTAGGTAAGTAGACCAGTTATAATATTTGATATTTGCAAAGTATGCAATAACCAAGGGTTTTGCGGACAGTCTATTCTGTCGGGTTGACTCAGCGACATGTCTCCATTCGTAACATGAACATTATTTGTCGAAGAGTATATACTACTATATCATTTTCTTAATCTATTTTCATTTTTCTTTACTTATTTTTTTTAATATGAGATTCATAAATACGTTATAATTTTTCGAATATTTTTTTAGTAAGCCCCGACTAAAAAGACGTGTGTATTACCTATGTGTCTGTCTGTAGCAATGTATCT
Organism: Hypolimnas misippus; assembly: GCA_037950945.1. Classification (NCBI taxonomy): domain Eukaryota; kingdom Metazoa; phylum Arthropoda; class Insecta; order Lepidoptera; family Nymphalidae; genus Hypolimnas; species Hypolimnas misippus. The sequence goes on from JBBEEQ010000024.1 coordinate 10,327,145, forward strand.
CTATATCGATTGGACCGATTTTGATGCGATTTCTTTAGTTTGAAAGTTAGTTTAATCGGATGGTAAGATACTCAACTCGTCCAACTTACAACAGAAATATCGTGTCGTCATTGTTTTTAATTTTGATTAATTATTCTAAATAATTTATAATATCTTAATCAAGACTATTCATTTTTACTCTAAGAAGTAGTTTATTAACGTTTTAAACAACAAATTAATGACAGAGAAACTTTTATCGTTCAGCGATCTTATAATTCTTTTATTAAGAAGCTCGCGAACTTTCTTTGAGATAATGAAACGTACAATCTTAGCGGTTAATAAATATTCTTTGTCAGTGTCTTACCTGAGATTTTTGCTAAAGTATTATTTTTAATTTTTACCTAGAATAATTATGCTACAAAGTTCTTAACATTTTTTTTTATTTAAATTAGGGCTTATAAAATTATTTTAAATTTGTTTTGCTCTATAATTAAACAAAGTATATTTAAAGCTTTCATTTCAAAACTACTTAAGTCATAATTTATTTCGAGTGGCTTGTTTTCGCTGCGATCGTTTTATTCAAACGTTAGTCCACGTAACGTAAGTCAATACATTTCTTCAAATGAGTATTCGGACACAGTTTTTCGAATATTCATTATTGTCAATATTAAATGGACTGTAAAAAAATATAATAATCAGCTCAAAATAAATCAAGTTAGTCTCTTTACAAATCACGGAGTTTTTTTTTAAATGTTCGATTCGTTTGAAATAAATCCATATTTAATATACCACACGAATAAACGATGTATTGATTATAAATAAATTAGGTCACATCAATAACTACTACTCTTTGGCTGCTAATCCAATTTAAAAATCCAATATAAAATCTTGTCATGCGCTTAATAACCTTCGCTAGTCCATACATTTACAATTTTCCATAAAATTAACTTCAAATTTCTTTTATCTCAGTTTCGGTTATAAGGAAACGGTAGTAAACTGAAGTGATATATATTACGTTGCAACCGCTCCCTGAATAAAATGAATTTCCGGGTTTTCGTATAGTAAAAATATAGTTTGGCCGTCGACGTTGGCGTCCCCATGTCGGATGCACGTCGGAGGCGACCATTTCCCGACTTGCTTATGTGACAACCTTAGTGCATGTAGTTACATTTAATTTCCGTCAGAACTATCTAGATAAACATAAACTAGCAATTAATTTAAATCATCCTACATAAATACTATATCATAAACAAAACATTTTATATTTTTTATCCCCGACCTAAAAAGAGGGATGAGTTTGACGTATGTATCTGTGCGTTTGTCTTTGCATCGTAGCTACGTAACGAATGGATAACATACAGTAGGAGAACCACTCCTTACGATTTACAGCAGAAGTATCGTGTTGAAGCTCCTTGAAATGGTTTCAATGAGTAGAGTGTCGAAGGATTTTTTTTTATTTTTAATTTTATTATTCAATTAATTGCAAAACCAAACAATCAAGCATTTTTTAGGTAACAGCATTTACTCCGTTCAAAATTTCAGATTGATAACAATTCAATATGTATAAAATCTTTAAATTCTTTTAACATGTCTTCATATTATTATTATATTATGTTTTGTTAAAATTTAATTAAATTGATAAAGTTAACTTAAACTTTGGAGCCAGTTAAGTTCCTTACTTCCCGTTTATTGTTGTTAGTTTGAATATAAGCAGATGTGACATGATAACTTTACGAACTGATTTAATTATGTTATCGTGAGAAAATCAACATAGAAGGTACGAGTATTTATAATTAATAGCATACATTTCTCAATCAAAACTATCGCTACCAAAACAGGCTATACACTGGCATTTAATTTCTGGTTTTAAATAAAACACATTTTTAGCCGTAAAAAAAATAACTTAACTGTCAGTTCATTTCTACATAATTAGCCCCCATAATTTATTCCATCTCCATTCCGTTATCCCGTTGGCACTTTTTAGATACGGAACCCTAATGAAATTAAAATGCTGGTCTTTGATAAACTTGCCTGATTGGATAGATTTGTTTAAATAAACTAAAAGAAAAAACATAAAAAAAAAATAGATTATTATCCCAAAACATTTTCAAATGGAAAGAATAGTTTTATAGAATTTTTGTATGCACTTAATAACTAGCGATTCTAATGATAAACGCGTTATCATTAATTTTAAACAACATTGGCCTCGTCATCTTGATATAAAAAACTAAGTTACAATACATCACTACCTCGCATTCAACACGACAACAATTGTCGTTACGGAAAGCGTATAAAACTTTTTATCTTTTAAAACTACGCCACAAAGCTGAAGTGGCGATGGATTAACGCAGTTACGAGCACGTAGAGGGCCTGTGACAAGACCGGAATGGTCTGGATAATAGCCTGTAGTATCCGCCGGCTCGCCAATATCCGCTTTGCTGCGCTCTCCACGACCGCGCTTTACACTTTGTACTTTATCATATCCGACTGGCCGTTCGTTTGTGTTAATAAATTGAAAGTTAACTTCAATAATGTGTAACTTACGCATGTAGATATATTAAACAAATTGCGGATTTCAATATGAGCGAGCATAATTGTTACATAGGGTCGCTAAGTGCGAAGTGTTATGGTACAGAAATTATCCTATTACTAAGCCTTCGCTCTCCGTCTGCACGTCCGCCCGTCCGTCTGTTAGCGGGCTGTATCTAATGAACATTAAAGTGTAGGACAATATGGATTTACTAATAAATATGGTATTTAATATTTAACTGCAATGTTTTAATAATTAAGATTTGATAAATTAAGCATTTAATTATTGAAAAGTATTAATTGAATATTGAATAATTTCTACTGTATCTTCAAATTAACTCTTAGTTATGAAATCTACAGTAAGTTACTTTTAAAATTAATGATGCAACGAAGAATTAAATAAAATTAAAATTTTACTTTAGAAATCTATGTATGTAGATTTCTTAAGTAAAATGGTATGTACCATTTCACTAAAATAATCAAACATGACAATAAATAATTACGGATTACGTAATATGTAAGAGAAATACTGTAATATTAAATTATATTCAATATTTCCAAGACATCTAATAATTGGCAATTAACTCGGGTTCTAGATAAACTAAGCGGTACGTGCCGGTATTAAGCACGGGCTAACTTTTATTAATCTAGATCTCAAACTCCTATAACATTATATGAGAAATGGCAAATGCATTAATTACAAATATATAAACTATAATATATGTTAATATTGTAATAAATCGTTTGTTTACTTGTTTGTTAAACACATTAATATCAGAAACTATAAAACCAATTATTTTCAGTCCCACTTATAAAGTAGTCTTGGGCCTAACCGGTCACCACAGAGAGCGCTCAATTTAGTTCATAATCCAAGGATGAACTAGTTCGCTCTATTAGTTCATTAGTTCTTTTTTTGAAATAATTTAATAAGAACAATAAATAAAGAAAAAAATATAGTTATGATTATTTAGGTTATATATCGCTAATTAACACGATATATAATAATAATAATCAATTATTTGTATCAATAAATGGAAATAAAAGAGAAAAATTTTAATTTTAATTAAACTTACCGTAAAATAAGACATAAATCGTATTAGTATTTTGTTTAATAATTAGCCAGCAATACTTCAGTTGACGATTGTTATGATTTCATATGATTTGATAAAATTTCAACCATGGGGATGTGAAGTTGTTTAGTATCGATATCGAAATATCAAGGCGCGTACAAAAAAAGTAAATAACTCGGTTGGTCACATAGCGCCACTGTCTAGTAAAGTGGACGCTAAAAGAAATATAAAAAGAACTAAAAGCGGGATTTTCAATGAACTAGTTCGCATAGTTCACCTAAAGGAGCGCTCTTCCAACCTAGGTCGTTCGCGAACTACCCAAGCTTATTATAAAGGGTTATGCTATAACTTTAAAACTACAATAAGACTAAAAATAAACTTTACCAATCACGCACTAACGCTATGCACATAAAAGTTTATAATAAATTGCCAGACGATGTAAACCGAAGACTAAACAAATTCGTTAGTGCAATATCTTAAAACAGTTCATTGTAAAAATATGTTATTACGCTCTAAACAAATATGTAAATTTAAATATTATGTAATTCTAAAATTTGCTACGCCATAGCAGAGTTCATTTTATGTTATCCTAGGGTACATTAAATTGCAAATAAAAAAATATATATTGCACCATACGCTAAGAGCTGACAATCATAAATGTCCACCAATTTAATAACTACCAAAAATAAACGAGGGTGAAATAAAATATTGATAGAAATATAATAACGAGACACAACTGTTAAAATAGACACGAAATAAATAAACTATCCTATCTACTGTGTGTTCTAGTCATTTAAAACTTTCCTTTTCAACAAAGCAGAATTGAAATTATTTGAGAAATGGCAGTTCTACAATAATTTCAATTCTATAGTTTTGAATTCTCAGAGATATTGTCCTAGCAACACGTGCGAAACCCCAAATTAAAAGGATTTATGAAGAACTGTGTGTGAACATTATACGACAAAATGTTCTTAATAAAGACTAAAAACAACTTTTACGTCTATACCATTTAGATTTTATCCGATCAAACGCTTGACAAATTACGGTTCGAGTTTTAATTAAAATCAAAATTGTAAGTCGATTAATTTAAATGGAATTTCATAAATTCACTTACAATGTATTTCAACATAAATATTTAATCGTATATTATCTATATACATCAAAATATAATCCTAGCGAGATTGTTCCCAAGATCCATTTTAAGCTAGGATTTGGGAAAAACAATACGATGATTTTCTCTACTAAAGATGTCATGATGATAATGATGTTACACTATATGCTCGACGTTTTTGATCCCGCTTTCCTATTTAGTATATTGCAAGTATCATTGAAGGGAAATATTGTTACAGGTCGAGTTCCACACAACGGAATCAGTTGTCACAGTGGATTGGGAGAACGGTTTCGTGGAGGCATCAGCGAAGGATAATATGAACGTATCGCAGATCTTCAAAGAACTGTTGGTGCAAGCGAAAGTGAAGTACAATCTTTCGCCAGCTTTGAGGCGGCGTCGACGGCAATCTCTACCTACCGGTCCCCAAGGTCCTCCCGGTTCTTCTACATCACCTTCACCATCCAATCAACCACACGTACCTTCGCCAGCGCAGCTCGCTCACTTACAACAGATTAGGGAAAGACATGCTAATAGCAAACGTAATTCTTGCACCATCTCCTAAATCGTCCTTCCTTTAAGGACCTTTAAGGTCTGTAACCATATATTTATCAGTCACATTTTAAGGACTTGATGTAACCAAATTTGTCTTCCTCGCATTTAAGTCATCCCTATAAAATTTTCATTTATCTTCCCGAAAACAAAATTATTTTGTATGTGTATATACGTATAATGCATAACTTCCAACTTATTTTAAATGTGGCTTAGATCGTCAATCTTTTTTCTAATTTAAAACTGCCCCTTTTCATTTTAAAATTAATATATAGAATTTATGATAACTCGTACGAGATTTTTATTCAACTAAAAATATAACGCCAACGCCATGTGCAATTAGTTTATATAAGTTAGAATTTATATGAATTATCTTCGAAGTGTAATTTTTTGAAATGGTGATAAAGTATAGAATGAAATGTATTGTGACTGGTTCGTTTTAAGGTAATACGTAGCGATTTCACTTATAATATAAGAAAGTATTAGACTAGTCGATGTTTTTTTTTTATCTTTTTGTCCGTCCTCTGTGCTACTCAAAATCTATTGGACCGACTATTTTGAATTGATTTTAAAAAATAAAAATCTTTAATTAACACCTATACATACATAATAACGATTTAAAAATATACTTAAGAATTATAACAGAAGTCAATTCTGTAAAATAAACAGGTTTAACACACACTAAGTCAATTGATTGATTTTATTAAATACGATATAATTTTTGGTTTATTTCAATACATACAATTTCTAAACGGACAAAAGTCAACGAGCCTCGCTTTTCACATTATTTTATTCTGTAATCTTATATCTTTTAAACTACGCAACGCGTTTAAATGTCATTTTCATCAATAAACATAGTAATTCAAGAGGAAAGTTAATATGTATATTACTTGCATACCATAGTTGAGAAAACCCAAGAATTTCAAAAATTTATAATGTGACGTCGTAAAAAAACTTCATTGTATTCGTGCAAAGCCAGGGCGGGTTGCTGGTTAAATATAAACATTTGAAAACGAATGAAGCGTTCAAATACAACCATTGTGATTGTTCCACTATTTTCATAGTTTTGGTATTGTTTATCTTTTCCGATAACATAAAATTTACAGCAAACTGTATGAATGCGTATAGAAGATTATTATTTCTATTTCAAAGAAAATAATCGGTATTTTGAACTTCGTTGTTTATATGTTTCTGTTTTATTTGTTATTTACGGTTTCTGTTCGTGTATTTGTTTATAGTATTTTAAATGTTTTATTACATTTAATATTTTAAAGTGCAGCGAAACATTTGAGTCTTAATGAAGACGGTTCTTATTGTTTGGTCCCGACCGCTATAATTTAAATACTACCAAGATACGCACAATAAGACAAACAAATTGTACTAAATGAAAAATTATAATTTAATTTTTGTCTAATTTTTTCATATAAAACGTTGAACAGTTCGCTGTTATTACAAACTAGCTGACCCGGCTAACTTTCTACCGCTTCAGAATCAATAAATGTCGCGTTAACTTACTCGTATTATCCGTTCCATGCAAAATTATTTTTGTTCATAACATTTTTTGTAAATTTTACCGACATTTTAATTAATTTTTTTGCTATTCGAAACAAAGACAAATCCAACAAATCGAAGCTCATAAAAATCAGTCCAGACGTTCTAGCGTCAATAATGGTATAACTAATCCGACTTTGTTTTGGATATATACATACATAGATGTAATATAGATTCAATGTTCCATGTGTTTCGCTTAATTGGATAAATACTACTTACTCATCAGAAACTCCAACACTAATTAATTAACAATTACCAACATGTTGTATTCCGTTATTAGTGTGAACAATTGTGGCAATATGGAATATGATAAGTCCATCAGTTGACATACGGTATTCTTGATTACTGTAATGTCCCAGAACAATCTATTTTGGTATGTTATTACGGAGCTACCGCTATCGCAGATACATTTTCAAAGCTGATTTGTTTCGTTTCAGGGTAAAGATCAGAAATTAACTGTCAAAATATATCTCATTGCAAAAGCGATAACTGCAATAACCCTGCTGCTTAAATTTATAGATGATTCCGTTAGCCACCCCAAAGTAGCCACCCTAAGGGGGATAATCGGAATTGCGTGTCCGTTTTGCCACCCCAGCCGGGGTAGCCAATCGGAATTCGTGTATTCATTTTCTTTCGATTATCCCCCTGATTATGTTCAATTAATAAAGCGAATTATTTAATTTTTCAATTTGTTTAATGTGTTTTTTGTTAAGTTACTAAAAACAATTTGGTTTAGTATGTTTAACAAAATGCTAAAAATGTATTTAATAGCACAGTATACCTTGGGGTGAAAAATCGCAAGAAAATGAATATACGGATTCCGTTTGGCCACCCCGGCCTGGGTGACAAAACGGACACGTGATTCAGATTAATCCCCCCTAGGGTGACTACATGGAATAATCCAAATTTATTGCTGTTCTTTTTTCTCGTCTCAATCGTCTGTCATCCCCCTGTCCTATTTTTATATTCTATATTTTTCACGAATTTTTAAACTTTTGTTTTTCGTTATAATTTTCCATTATAAAAATTTATTTAGTTCAACCGATCGAAAATTCATTTCTAACCCTTATGTATGATAAGGAATGCACCATATTTGTCGCTAAATAAAACAAGTATGCAAAATTTTATTATATCTACGTCATATTTAAATTAAAATTTCCATGCAATCCAATTTATGTTAAAACAGACATTAATGAAATTTACAGAAATGAACTGCATTTAAATTACAAAATATGATACGTTGATCCGACCCCATTTAACATTTAATCGTCGGTTAAATATTTATAAATACCGAGTCGCGTCTCGTTACCGCTGGGAAATATAAAAAAAATACATTCCATTTTTTTTATCAATAATCAAAACGAGGGAAGCTAAGCCGTGATATTAATAACTCCACTTATAATTTCTTCCTATGTAGGTGGAATTTCTATATTAAATTCAGTAAATCTCAATATATTGTGTCTTATAAAGCAAAGTTTCTTCCTCTATCTCAGTATTCTTCTTGTTTTGGTAATATCGTAGGCTTATTTATAATTAAATTATATTACTCTAGTGAAACAATGCAATATATGTGATTGCATACAATCAAAAGAGTATTGTATTTTTGGATTATTAAATTCTGAGCAGAAATACACCTACATAAGAAATAGAAGAGAATACGTCATTTATTCAATCATGTTTTCTTGCTGCTATTATAGTATCAAAATCTTTTAGTTACTCTATGTTTATCTATACCCAAAATTAGCCCCTCCGCCGGCAGCCTTTTAGACAAAGACAGTTATTGTAGACAAGTATAATAAAACTTCGTCTTTAAGAGACATAAACGAAGTGACACTTTATTTCTTAATAAGTACACGACAATCTTGTAAAAGAGGTTTTATATGTAATACATATTTTGATATAAACTAACAACAAGGTATTATTTCTAACCAAGAGAGTTATTATACGGGGCTATTGTAACATGAATACATTTAACAATTGATGTTTCATTTTAGAACAAAAGTCAGAAATCCTCTGACAAAATGTATGGCGTTGCTATAGCTAATTACGATGAGTACAGAACAAAATTATTCATGGAAAACAAAACCGGTTTAAATGAAAATTTACATTATATAAAAGTTTTAACTCTATTAAAATATTTTAATATACTGTTTACTACATTTGTCGACATGTAGGTGCAGCGAACACTGCAACTGACTGAAGCGCCACCGGTCGCGGGTTCGACCCCCGCTCACGGCAAACAACTCTATTGGCCATATACACGTTTGTCTTGGTGTTTGTGTTTCTATTGTGTGTTTACGGACCTCTGACACAGGATCATAAAATTTGAATGTGTGTGAAGCCTTTATTTATTTATTAAATTAAACATTGCATTTAGCAAAAAAATTTAACAAGCTTTTAACAAACATATAGTATGTATATATAACTCGGCTTATACTGTATCAAACTATAAGGTATACGAGGTTTTAATTTAGACTTACATTTTACAACTATAACAACCACACTTTCGTATGATAGATTTTGCATGATTCATGAACAAACATGCAGACAAAAAACCATTAAAAATATAGTTTTTTGGGTTCTGTTGCCTATAAAGGCCTTTAAAATTAAGATTTCTTAAATACGAGTATCTTTAATGTACAAACTTTTACATTCACAATGTATATACGTATATAGATAAAACGAAGTTAAGACTCGACAGTTTTAAATAAATAACTAAGTTCTGGAAAATTATGTAAAGTTTCGTGCTAACCTTATATTGTTTACATTTGGAATATACGGTTCTTAAGCTACGAAGTAGGAAAGTTGTTTAGTATCGAGGGAAATATGTTATTGTCTTCTCAGTTACTTCAACGAAGTCTTGATAATTTAACCTTAGATAAATAAGACTTGAATATAAATACTTAAACTTGTACAATCCTTATAAACTTGTTCAACGTATTCTCCTAAGTTAAATAATTATTTTTACTAAATTAAAAAAAAAAAGTTCAAGTATCGAACTAACTCCTTGTCTCGAACTCCGAAGTGGATCATGGAGAGGATCGAAGTGTCATTCCAAAAGACATTTAAATTAAAAAATATAAAATTTTACGGTAGTATAATTTAGGGCCTATATATTTACGTATAAATATGATATTGAGACTTCGTATATAATGCCATTAACTGTGATTTTTTTATACAATTATTTTATCATATTTATTAACACAGTCGGGTCAGTTATATCATTTATAACTCAAAAATTGTTATGCCGTTTTTTATGGTCTTAGATTTCGCAAAACATCAAAAAATCAAACAAAATTAATAAAATCCTTTTCGGATTAATTTTTTCATACATTTTAAATATAACGGCTAACACATATACAAAACATTTATTGATCCTGAAGCGGTACGAAGTTTGCCGAGTCAGCTACTTTTATATATTTCTGATGTATTAGAAATAACATTTCAAGTAGCCGAGTAACTCAACATCTCGGATTTCCAGTCACAAAAGTCAAAGTATGAAAGCTTGTTAAGATTAAAAGTACGTATCTACTAATTAAGAAATAGCCGTAAATTATTTATTGCGAACAGAAAAACTCAACAACAATAACCAGAGCTCATAAATATATATATATATATTCAATTGAAGATTTTTCCAATAACGGACAATTAAACAATTACTTTCAAAGATAAATACGTGAGAAATCATGTTTAATACTTATTGATAAGCATATACAATTTAGAATTTCTATTATTTACATATTATGTATAACATATAACAGTTCATATTTTGTAACTTAGATTTTATAGATGTGCCTTTTTTTACAATTAGTCTTCTCAGTTTAAAAATTCATATGTATGTGTTTTAATTGTATATTCCTTAGATTGCATTCTAACTTTTGCTTTAATTAATTTTGTGTCCATTCTGTTGTTGCTGTATTTAGACACTAATTAAATTAAGTAGAATTCTTCTCGTAATCATTTTCAAAGAAACAGTATCGCTGTGTCATAACAAATATGAAAACCGAGCTGAAATTCTTCTGCAATTTAATATAAATATGATTTGACTTGTTGCAATACGAACGTGAAATAATAAATGTATTTTATACTTTTCTGTTAAATTATATGATATGTTAAAGTATAAAAATCTATTTGTAAATTTCATATTTTAAATATCTTAAGAAATTGTCTTAAATGTTAAGCGAGTCTTATACCTGTTAGTTTTACTCTCCTAACTGATATAAAATAACTCAGTAACTGGATAATAATTACTGCGTAAGCTTACGAAAGGTATGAGTATCAAAAATAAGACACAGACAGCCTACGGAAATCTTTTCAAAGCCTGAGAGCAAAACTTATAAGTGTAATTCTCGCCTTATGATTAGAAACCGAAATACTTTAATGAAGGTTTGGTTTTCTAGAACTGTCATTTAGTAGCCGCTTCGGATGACGTCACTCAAACCTTTCTTAGACGAGAATTACATTTGGAAGTTTTACTCTCGAGAGCGACATAAAACAACTCTGTAAGACTGTAACCTAGCAACAGATACATCGTAAGTACTTAAAAAAGCTGTTAATGTAAAATAAAAACAAAAATAAAGCACTGACAGTAAATTCCTTCAGGTTTAAAGCAATAGGAAATAAGTTATGTAAATCTTAATGATAGCAAAACTTACAAGTGTAATTTTCGCCTTATAGAAACAAAATGACACGGTTTCCTAACGAGCTATTTTGAGATCATAAAGTTAACAATTTTTTTAACGTCTGTCATATTGGGTTCACAATGTTACGCCGTCATTCTAGGAAAAATAATTAATATCATAACTGTTTTATATTCGCCATTTTTATATTTACTGAGCGTAAATTTTGGATAAAATAAATGCAGTATTATCATAAATTTAAATAAGGATAACGATATTCTTTATTCAGCAAGAGATTTAAACCTCAGTCGCGACCATTCCGTTTGTGCTTCTGTCATAAATCACTTTTACCGACTCTATAACTTCGGCTATTAGGCGTAATATTTTTCTAAGAAGTAGATCCTTTAGTACCTATTAATTTAAACTTACTTTCAGTATATTGATGTGATTTGTAGAATATTTAAATCGCTGTTTATCGAAATATACTTGTAGATAAAGCTGATGTTTATTTTTAATTATTAAATATTCTGCTACATTCAGCAGTCGGCACAGATGGATTTGAAATCGTAGAGAAATTATTTGTAAACTTTTGGTGTATTGAAATAATAAATACAGTAATAAGATTTATCTCGCCATATCCATAATATATAACTGTGTTTCAATGTATAATTTTAATATTTGTACCGATTATAAATATTGTAACTTTAAATAAATATATTTACTTCTGATATTCGTTGTTTTATTTTCTTGAATAAAATTATTGTTTGTACTAAAAATGGTGTTTACTGTATAAGATTTAGTGAATACTAGGACGAAGGTTTCTTAAAAGGGTGTAATCTTGAGATAACAATTACGATTCACTCTGCGTACCCATATACTAACATTAGAGGTTTGGCGAAGTGTACATTTACGCCAAAATAGTAATAACCATTGTGCTCTTTCAAAATCACCGTGTTTACGCGTTCGTTTACTTTGTATGTACCACTTATACCGCGTTCTTATATGAATAAAGTAGTGTATATGGATTCATTCATAATATATTCAAATCTTACAAGCATAATTGGATGTTACGATGATAGAAACGTTAAGTCGTCGGCACCGTGATAGTCTAAATTTGCATCGTAATAAATCACGACACGACACATCGTAAACGTTTACGATATCGTATACGGTAACGTGTGTTTTGACCCTTAGTTGACATTTTACGCCCTGTATTGTCTGTATTCTTAATAGAAAAAAACATACATTTTCAATTCTTTTTTTTTGCATTTTTCAGTACAACCTATTGCACAATGTGAAAATATGATAATAATACAAAAAAATAAAGATCTCCTACTAAAAGAGTAGGTACAAACCTCAGTATATACTTACTTTAATATTTAGTACTTTATAAATTATGTTAATGTTTGTGTTTATTGCATTTTGAAAATCAGAATATAAAATAAGACATACAATTTTAAAGTTAAATCCTAAACAAATACAAAATAAATATATAGACAAACTAGTCTATCTATACTAATAATAAAATTCTAGCGGGTTAATTTAAGGGTTCACGTCGAACATTATTTTGTACTTTTCACTAAATGCATTAAAGTATATACAGTACTTATATCAAAAAATACATTTTAAATTTTTGTCTGTCAGTCTGTCTGTCTATCTGTTTGTTCCGACTAATCTCTGAAACGACTAAACCGGTTCTGATGGTACTTTTTGCAGTTAGCAAATGTTATAAGGAGTGACTTGGGGTTACTTCTATTTTAGATATTTTTAAATCTATATATATGAAAAAAATTCTAACGGGTCGCTGTCTGTACATGTAAGATATATGAAAAAATATATTGGAGGCCTTTACCTACGCAATAGAACCCAAAACAAAATTTGTTAGAATTTTTGTCTGTTTGTTTGTCTGTGCGTTTGTGCCCGCTAAAAAAGATAATTATGTCAACTTATGGGGTCACGAACATTATTTTGTGATTTTCACTAAATGCATGAAAGTACTTACATCAAGTACTGTCAGTCTGTTTGTTACGACTAATCTCTGAAACAGCTGAATCAAATTTGATGGAACTTTCACTCGCAGTTAGAGGATGTCCATTAATCACGTGAGGCCCAGAGAACGGAGTGGGAATGGAAGAAAACAATCACAAAATATCACAAAGTCTAAAAAGTTTTTAAAAACATTACAGCAGCCCCTATAGCTAATATTATAAGGATTAAATTAGGCTACTTATATTTAAAAATATATTTATTTTAATCAATAAGTAAAAAAGAGAATTACACGATAACAAAATATTGGAGAAACCAATAAAATAGTGAACATTTTCCGATTTAAGAAGGGAAGGTATTCATCTATACAAATAAATAAAATTGATGTGTCTGTTTGTAATTTTAAATAAATGCATATGAAAGTATATACGGTACTTACAACAAAATTACCGATTTTAAAATTTTTGTCTGTCTATCTGTCACTCGGTTTGTTTCGGCTAATATCTGAAACAGCTGGTTCGATTTTGATGAAACTTTCACTAGCAGAAAGCCAATTTTATAAGGAACAAAATTAAAACCAATGATATTGTGAATAATATCTGATTCAAATAGGGAAGATATATATTATATTAATATAATCATTTAAAAAAATTATATATTTACTGGGTAATTTTTTTACTGGATATGATAGAACAAAACCGAAACTATAAGCAAAAGCGAAAAATACTTTAAGTCACAGAGCCGATTTTGATTAAAACTAAAACTGCATCATTAGTTTTTGAAAGATAAGTTTTCCTAGCCAGAAACGAACACGTTGATTTTGCAAAAAAATAACATTCTGTAGTATTGCACCATCTGATACCTTCACACATTATAAAGATCAACTTCAGTGAGGTAATACTATACAGTAAACTGTAACAAAAAGAAAAGGCAATTTTTTTTACAAAATTCTATCAAATTCTTACATTAATTAAATCTTTAGCAACGGGATGTTGTAACGCTCATAGCGGGTGATTACAATAGCCGAGTCCAGTGAAATGTAGATTTTCAACAAATTGATTCATCTTTTTAAGAATTATCTAAACCTACCTAGGTAACTGAGTAGATGACGGGGACCAAAACAAACATGACATTCTATCAACTTTGTATAACTCAAATAGAAAAAAAAGACAAACATAAAAGAAGTTACTGTGAGTAATTCATTTTTTATATTTTCGATTGTATTGTTCACACTCTTCCTCACTTTAGTAGGTGACTAGCATTTTGATGCAATTTATAAAGAAATCGTTCGAAGCAACGCACATTTTTTTCTTAACTTACCGGAACCCATGATTTAACCCACATATTTGATTATGTCTGTGTAGAATCGAATACTTAACTTAATTAATGTATAGATTTAATGTTATTTTGTAAAAAAAAACCTTTTCCTTTAATTTGCCGCTTACTATTACTTTCCAAAAGTTGATCTTTACAAGTGACACTATTAGGTGGTGCAATAATACAGAATGTATTTTTTTAATTAGTGGGTTCTATTTCTGGCCAGGAAAATAATGAAATAAAAAAAAAATATGATGCATCTTTAGATTTTTCAAAATCAGACACGAGACTCCATTAAGTATCTTTCGCGATTCCTTATAGTTCCGGATTTGGCCTATTAAGCCCAGTAGAAAAAGTCACCCGATATTTATATATCTTACTGTTTTGCAGTCGATATTTTAAAGACTACCACAAAACAACTTTTCTTCAACATTTATAATGAAAACCGTGGAGGAATACCATATCTGAGTTAGTGTCTGCTTATAAATACAACCAGAAAGTTCCCAGATTCAAAGTAAAAAGCTCCTTTCTTGAGCAGCACTGCAGACTATTATAACCTTGCTTTGCAGGAGACATGCCAAGCATTCTGTAATCCACGCGAACGAAGTCGCGGGCACAGCTAGTACATAAATATAAATAAGAAGATATTCATATGCATACAATTATACATATTTGTGCAAAATAAATTGCGTGGACAATACGGGGGAGTTAAGTGATATTTATTTTATTTTCTTGTTATTAAAAACTGCTACACGTAACATAACTTCCTATACTACTTATGTGTAAAAATACTTAAATATTACAGTTCACGTAAATCAAACAATCACTATAATTCATAAGTAGAAGTAACAATGTACTCTTTTACTGAGTGTCGGTCTATCGGTTCTCGTTATGCGATATGGCTACTGCTCTGCTTGTATGGGTGTAGCGTGAAATAGTTTTTTTGTTTACGCAGGGAAAGATTTTCGAAGAGATACCCGATTCCTAATGGAAATTTCCACTGAAACCTCTACGATGGCCGTCGTCAACATGGAAATGGAGTGGCCGCGGGATCGCTAGCGCATGTACGTCCGCTGCCCCTTTCAAACGTGAAATATATAGGTACTCATTGGTCCCGAGAATTTTTTGTACAGAATAATGATTTTAAATTGCATTTTTGAAAGATAAGGTTTTTTAATTCCCTTCAATTTTTTTTTTTGCGTCAAAAAGTAGCCTATGTCCTTCTCCAAAGTCCAATATATTTTTCAAAATATTTATTTGACAAAATAGTTATTTTCATAACATTTATAATATTAAGCATATAAATAACAGTTTAACAAATCGGCAGATTCAAACTAACTCTTCGTCTTTATATAACAGTATAGATAGATTTTCTCATAATTTTAACGTTTTCAAAAAGTTTTAATCTGTTAAGTCTAAAGTACTAATGTTTCACGCATAAACTCGTCACATTTCAAGCTGATATTGAACTTATATAAGGACAGAGAGTGCGAGTCAAATTCAATGCGCCCTAGATTTCAAACTTAGCTTAGTCGCAGTTTTTTCGTGTTGAATTAGTCATTCTGCCCATGGGAATAACATCTTTGACTGTGATAAAGAATGTTAAAGTTGTTTTCCGTGACATAATTTAGGCTCATGCTCTAGAGATGTCAGTAAAAGATTCGTTTACAAAATTAATTTTGAATTAATTTCTAATTAAGTATTTTATAAAATAGAAGATGGCTCAAAAGTAATAACTCGGAGATCGTGTAGGATCAGAGAATATCAACACAAATCCATCTTATCTAACTTTTACCTTCACATTTTTGCTTATTAAATATTTTATATCTAAAATGTAAATGGCCAAAGAAAATTTAACTTCATTACAAAACAATTTTAAGTACGAGGAGCCGGATAGAAAAAACACTCACGACTTTTTAAAAACTAGGTAGTTTTCCCACAAAAAGTTCAGAACAGCCGCTCCTCCCGTTTTCTCTCGCGTTTATGGTTACTGCTTCGCTCCTGTGAATCGTAACGTGATGTAATCTATACTAATATATAAAGCTGAAGAATTTGTTTGTTTATTTGATTGTTTGCTTGAACGCGCTAATCTCAGGAACTAGTGGTCCGATTTGAAAAATTCTTTCAGTGTTAGATAGCCCATTTATCGAGAAAGGTTATAGGCTAAGACCAAAAATAACAGAGCACCGATGAAGAATATTTCAAAATCGGGAGATTCCTATTGAGAGAGCTTACGCTGCGTGCGCTGCGTAAACGGTTAAAGTTTCGCAAAAGTCATGTATGACAGAATTGATCCACTTTAAAAGTTCTAAAAATAAGTCGTCAATAAGATATGTCTAACTTTTAAGGTTAGCTCACTATAACCTATTTTATGCTAACCAAATTTGTTCTAAACTAATGCATTATTACCCAAAGTAACTATTCCACGCGGACGAAGTCGCGGGCGGAGGCTAGTCCTTTTACCAAAACGGATCAGTAGTTTTAGAGATTACCCAAAACATACAAAGTTACAAACAAATTTTACCTCTTTATAATATTGGTACAGATAATTATATTTGGTTTTAAACAATCGTTATCTTCTGAAGCTTCTCGTTACAAATTTGTATCAAGTTAATTCGAAACCATAGGAATTATAAGGGCGTGACAGATAAAGAGACGTACATGCCTTAATTATAAGGGTCCTGGGTTTGATAAAGGATCTCCAAAACGGTAGGGTCAAATAGGGATATATGAAAAATACTTCATGCTATTTAACATATCCAATGTACAACTGTAACTATTAATTGGTTAATTGAAATTGAGAAATAGTTTTTGTGCTTAAATTGAATGTATTTGGTCTGAGAGGGTTTAGTTGATAGAAAACGTCGATATAAACTAATGGACGTGGATTTAAATCTGAAATAGATGTATGTAGGTCGTGTCTGAATTGCCTAAACTTTAACGGGCTATCTTACACGAACAAATAATAATAATAAAATAATAAACGCATCACACTCAACGGCCCCCATTAAGATTTCATGACCTTGTGTCGGGGTCCGGAAACACACACAACACTAATATAAACACCCAGACCATGATAAACATCCGTATGGCCAATACAGACGTTTGTCGCGCTCTGGTGTAATGGTACCAACTTCATGTACCTCTAATACCGATGGTTGTGGGTTCAATCCTCGTTTGGTGCAGATATTTGTATTTGTATAAATATTTGTTCCTAGGTCTAGGTTGTAGGTCACCCCAAGGTACGTTAGAGATTTCGTAAAACTCGGTCCCATTTGTTATCACAATCACATGATAACAATCATTACTTTTAGATTTGAGCAATCTCGCTAAGATTGCTCTAATCTAAATGGTTACTGAATTTTGTTCAATGGTTGTGGAGGTTAGCTGACAATCGGTTTGTATAAAAATTAATAAGTTTTCAGTATCTGGACCTAGTATGACGTAGAAAAATGCTAGATAGATGATGACGAAGAACCCATGTTACTGGTAATAATCACTTGTTTCTGTTGATGGTATCATCGTAAGTCCGAAGTGATGTACAACGTTTTGACACATTATTCGTCTAGTCTCACACACGCACACACATACGCGAAGATTAATTACGGTTTCCAACTTGGGTAATATATCGATGTGCCGCATTAACCGATAGTCAGTAGAGATAGTAAATTTTCCCTGGGAGATTCATTTTTTATTAAACGTAAAACTATCTACATTTTACGAAAAAAATACGTTAAATATGTATAATATGTACATAGGTGCAATTATCTTAAATATTGTTGTATATTAACTAAAATAAAAAATAACGAAAATATCCTGATTAGTGTAAATAATGTGTCAACCCTCAAAAACTCGAAGTTATTAATGTATTGTGATAATGACGAATATTAAATATATATCCTTTGAAATATACAATATTTTTGGAAGACTTATTAGCAATTTAATTTTGTTTTCATTTCTATCTGCTTTTAAAATGGAAAAGAAGTTAAAGTAAAAAAATGGCGGTTATAAAAACATTAAAAAATCTTATACCAAAAATGCTATAACGTTTTAATAATTAATTTAAAGGCATGAAATCAATTTCACTATTTAAAATTCATATAAACGAGGTATTAAATATTTGGGAAATTACAAAGCGATATTAATTTAGGACTAGCGCATAAGCCTTCGCAATTTTCACGCTACTCGTAAAGCTTAGTAGAACGCTACATTTTCACAAATTTAATTTTGCCCTAAGTGAAAACATGCCTGTGTGGATATTGAAAATAAATTACCCCGTCATCCTTTGTTTGCATTGTCTACAGCGAGCCGGGGCGTAACGTCAACTACTGCACTGTTTAATGTTCACGGTGACCGTGCAGACGGGTCACTAAAATATCAATACCTATACGGTCAGGGCCGAATTTAGAGAGCCCATTTACAACTATTGTGGTCATCTGAGAGATCTTTTTTTGAAAATGCATTTATCGAGAATTCTAGCGGATATGTGGAGCTGCTGAAACTAAGAGACGCACCAGACTACCAATTAAAACTTAGGCATGCTAGCCTATAGCCCTGACGGTCGGCCTGCCGTAGCTAACCACCTTCTGACAAGGAGAGTGCTTACGGGCATCGAAAACACTTTCCTACTCTAGTGGCCAGTAGGAGGGAAAATTGAAGGATGGAGGAATCTTCTTTAGTCTGGTCGTTCTGCGAATCAAGTCAGCAAGAGTTAAAAGAAATGTAGTTCCTCGGACACGGAAGGAAGATTACTAATTATTTTCCGAATTAAATGACCATTTCTTTATAAGTTAAAATGATAACTTCTTATCAGGACTTTTTGATGTATAGATATTTTGTACATTAAAGAGAACAATATAATTATGTTTGTACACGTATTGTAGGTAAAAATGAGTAGAGAGACGGAAATGGTTTTTTTTTTCGTCCAGTTCTCTATTGTGAATTGTCCCGCCTCTTGTGAAGGCTCCGGCTCTGCTGATACTAGACGGGTCTCGTGGTTTTGCCTGCGTAAAATTTGTGTACACCCGAGCTGTTACATTTGCGGTTAATGCTCTGCTCTGGGTCGTAGCATAATATATCATTGCCTAATATCCTTTGTAATGAACGGGCAATCTGATAGAATACATTTTTTTATTGGACATTAAATTAAATCAATACTGATATCAGTGCGTTTAAAAGAACTCGGAAAAGCTTTACATATTACTTTGGATAATATAATAAATGTCAAAGCAACTCTCTCTATCTATTTGTCTTTCTATGTGTTTGTTTATTTGTTTATGTTTTCACACTAAAAAAAGTAAACCATTTTTGATTAACTTTGGTATAGATTGGACATTTCAGAAAGACGAATTACTTTATGTTGTGACAATAAAACTTAAAAAAAAATTCTTAAAAAAAAATAATATGTAAACGAAGCAGCGGGAACCACTTATTGGTTGGTACAAGTAATAAATGTACAAAATAGATTCCTTAAAAAGCCTCAGTTTCATTTCTAGTTATATATAGACGCAGACCTTAAAAAAATAAACCATGTGTATAAAATATTCTAACAAAACAATAATTTAATATTTATTACTACAAACCCATATTGTATGTATCATTGTATATCATATTAAGCTAAAGTATTCAAACTTTCATCTTAAACAACATGTTTCACCGGAGAGATAAATGAAAATACTTAGTGTTGCCCAAATGCAAGAACAAGACGAGACTTAGCCAGTCTTGGTCTTGGTCTTGCGCCCATACACCTGGTCTTGGTCTTGGTCTTGGTCTTGCGCTCCCGGTCTTGGTCTTGGTCTTGGTCTTGCAGCAAGAGTCTTGCAAGTCTTGCAATTACCTATTAGTCTATTACTATTTATTAAAGTTTACTTTAAATGTTAGAAAAACGTATTAGAATTGGAACTTGGAACATTGTGAGCTTGAATTAACATAGCCATAGTAAAGATCAAGCAGATTAATAAATAACTGAAGATTTGATAAGAAATTCGAAAAATCAACTGACCTATATGTCGTTTTCATGGAAGTAACTGTTTCTTAATAAACATTTATGATTTATAAGCTTACATTTGCTACAACATGTAAAAAAAAAAAATTAATTACAATAACTTGACTGTATTTTAAAGAACAATACTTATCTGTCTAGAAAGAGATTGAACCCTCAACTTATAAGAAATTTAATAAAAGAGTTTTACGATTTATCATTTATTTGAATAAAAAATAAAATACAACACAAATCAACAGCTTTATCATTAGGTTATGATACTTTATATCAATTTTTTTGACCAAGAATTAATACAAAGTAACCATCTGGCTGACTCATCACTTAACCTATTTCTATGTTTTCTAATTACTAATGATGCGTTAGAAAATAATCTCTCAGCAGGTACTGAAGTTGCCGGTATTGAGAGAAAATCACGAGCCATTTTCGATAAAATCGGATACTCTGTCTCATGCGTCCTCCACCAATCTAAAATGTCTTCCGAGCTGGCAGTTCTTGGTTTTCTCAGGTACTCCTCCAACTCGTCTATCACTAAGCCTTGAAGACAAGATCCAGATGACGTCGAGGGACATTCATAGAGTTTATCAAAGTCTATTACGTCTTCATCTTCATCACATACTTTATTTTCTTTTTCTGGTAATTCCAGAGATTTGTTCAGTGAGTGTAGACTTTTATATTCTTCATAAAGTTCATTGAACTTGCGCAGACTTTCTGTTTTAAGTTGCTTCCCCCACATTGTCAGGTCAAAAGTCTGAGCCTTATGCCTTGGGTCTAAAATTAAAGAAGTACAATAAATCCAGTTGCTCTTCTTGTAATGTTTAAGCATTTTGTCTCGAGCTGCTTGGAAAGCTAGAATGAGCCTTTCATCCACTTCAGATCGATTAGGTTTCTCATCTAACTGTTTTACCATGGATTCAATTTTATCTAGCAAGAGATTGAATGATACAATGACTAGCGGTAATGTAACATATTTGTCTCCACCAAGTTTTGTACTTAAAAGTTTAAAATTTATTAGAAATTTATGTAATTTTTCGAGTACCTGCCATTCATTAGCTGTGATTTGAAAATCATTTAATTCGGTGACAGAACTGCACAATATGTCAATGCCCGCTCTCACTTTTAAACCAAATCCAATCATATCATGTGTGGAATTCCATCTCGTTGGACAGTCAAGAATGGCATTTAGATTTGATGGCACGCCAGCTGCTTCACAAGCAGACTGAAACTTCTTCTTCACTATCTCACTTCTTTTTATTTTACTGGAAATGCTGCGTAACTTTGTTACAGATGTACGCGAGTCAGCAATATTTGGTGCAGATTCTTCATCTTCCTCATCCTCAGTTTCGTCTGCATAGTCTTCGTACTGCTGATCTTGCGCGTTAGTGTCAGACTCACAGTGTAATGCTAAGGTCTTTAATAAATCTTGTACACCAAGGTTTAAAATGTGAGCAAAGCACCGGAAATGTTGATTGTCTGAATCAAAGTGTTGCGGCAGCAGTTTGCTCAGTTCATACATAAATTTGGTATTTGCAGTTGCGTTGTCGACCGTGATACCTTGTATTTTATCAATTATGCCATATTCCAATAAACATTCATGGAAAATCGTTGCAATATCTTCCCCAGTATGTCGACCGCGTGATGGTATAAAATCAAGAACTACAGATTGATACTTCCATTCGTTGTCTATATAATGAATAGTAACCCCGTAGTAACTCCTACCAGCAATTGACGTCCACCCATCAATGGTAAAAGACATTTTAGATGATAATTGTTGAAGTCGTTCCTTGAGATTCAATTGGAGCTCTTCAAATCGCTCTTTGACTTTCCTTCTAAGTGTAGACCTTTTAGGAAACACCATATTAGGGCAAATACGTCGAAAATATACTTGTGTAGCTTCGTCATCGAAAAATGAGAAGGGAAGATATTTTTTCACCACCCAATCAACTGTAGCTGTCGTGATGTTGTCACTGCTGTTTTCCGACTGAAACAAAACAAGAAATCTTGTGTTATTATTTAAAACATACTAGGTTTGAGCGTATAAGAGGAGGAGGTTTGTTGTTGTTAAATCGAGAAAATCGTTAAATTGATATTTGTTATATTAAGGTTGCACTGTACTGTAATTTACCAAAATAAAGTACTTAGTTGTTACTGGCCGATTCAATGAAAATATGGGTGTTAGTGGTGTTTTCATCTAGAAACTTCATCTTTCATCGTTGCGACATATTAAGTATGTAATTATCGTCTAAAAAATATTTTAGACGATAATTACATACTTAATATGTCGCACCCCTAGATGAAAACACCACTAACTCAAAAATACTTACGTAAGTTAATGGCGTTTTTGAAAGTATCGCATGAATAGCTACGCGGAGTTAAAATTCTTTTAACTGTTAAAAAAATATTCTTACCTGTCCACTTCTTCCAGCGGTTACTAAAAAGCTTGTGATATCTCCACTTAATTTTGGTTTAACAGGAAGAAATATTTCTGATTCCTTTTTGTGGAAAGATATTAGATGTTTCCTTAAGCCTGAAGTGTTTCTGTTTTTCATTTTTATTTCAATCTTTTTATGTTGGCACAATTTACAGAAGGCAGTTTGGGATGCATGAATTATTTCGAAAAACTCTTCAAATTTGCTTTTGGGTCTTTTAGATCTGTGACTCAAACTCTCGTTACTCGGACTAGAATAATTTGAATCTTCGTCACTCATATTAAATTGTACACGTGATACGTTTTTAGAAAACAACGAGAATTAGTAAAAACAATTATTAAGTTAGACTCGAAGCACAGCTCAATTGGAAATGACTGGAATTAAAATAATTCCTTTATTTATAGTACGTTTCCTTGCTTTCTACCGCGCCGCCTCGCCACGTGCCGGCTCTATGAAAAGGATGCCGCCGCAAATGAAACAATGCCGCGTGCGGCGTACAAACACACACTAAATATTACCTACTTGTACAGACGCGACGCGTGAATAAAATATATGTAAAGAATTAGTGCCAATCACTATTCTTTACATATAAGTGAATGTTTTGGCGTACATCTATACTAATATTATAAAGCTAAAGAGTTCGTTTGTATGTTTGATGACAGAAGTTTTAAAATAAATAAATAAGTTCTGAACGTCACTATACCTCCAAAGTTACTATTCCTCGTGGACGAAGTCGCGGGCACAGCTAGTAAATACTTACTCTCATCATCTCTCTCAGAGATATTCGGGCTGATAAGTAATACAAAACTCTTATCGCAGGCTTTTTATTTTATTAGTAGATAAGTACCTACGCTTTTTATATTATTTTATTAGTTTTGTAGAATTTTTTTACACGTTTCAAGTATATTTAAAAGCGGCTACAATATTTATTAAACGGGTGATATTTGAACACTTTTTTGCTATTTTTTCTTTTAAAAACTTAAGAAATATAATGACTAAATGTACAATAATAGTACCTAAGTAATTAGTTTAAAACCATATAAGTAATCAATATTATAATATATACTTACTAGAATGAATTAATATGACATCTACTACCTATCCTTACCATTTTATCCTAATCATAATACTACTTGCGTGATCAGTATAATGTATTCATTTTCATTCTAAGCACTCTGAAACTTATTTATTCTTTGGAACACCTGTAGGTACTCTTAAAATTCGAAATTATTTTGCATGAGTATACCTACGCCCTATGGCGGCAATCAAATAGTGTCAAATGTTATGATTTCGGCGTGGCGGCAACGATTGTTTTAGATTTCAAAAGAAGCCGCCGGCGCGTGTATCATAACCATGTACTTCCGAAAAGCGGCAAATTTCTTTGAGAAGTAAGTACAAAACCTTTGATGCCGCATTATCAAAGTGCCGATGGTTAAAACATAACTATGCATGCACTCAGTTTGATTTTAATAGATATTTTAATAGATATGTTTATGGTATTAGTCGTAATGCGCATAGGTCCAGTTTTTCATATTTTTTGATACAGTTTTTTGCGTCTCATAGAATTCCTAAGCGTACCTACCTATACACCGAACTGTTACACCTAACTACTCAGTGAAATAGCGCTAAGTCCTAGCTGCAAGACGCAAGAGTCTTGCAGGCTATGTCTTGTTCTCGCTCAAGTCTTGCACGGTCAGTCTTGGTCTTGGTCTTGCTAAAAATACGCGGTCTTGTTCTTGGTCTTGGTCTTGCAAAAACGCAAGAACAAGACCAAGACTGCAAGACCAAGACTGAATTTGGGCAACACTAAAAATACTACCTACAAGTTCGACTATAGTTACGTTTTATTATATAATAATAACCTTTGACCTATTAAGACTACTGAAGTTTGTATCTTTAAAATATATATAAATGGAGGCATACTTTTTAAAAAGTTTTTTAATAACTGGATGAGTTACCACTTATACCGCATAAGAAAAATAATTTTCTATATAAATAAAAATCAATAATAAATCAGTAAAAAGAGAATTTTCTAAATCCGTCAAGAAATGACCGAGTTCTAAGATAAACTTAAAAAACACACAAGGAATTTAAAACCTGATGTTTTAAGTCATTTGAAAAATCGTAGGCGACAAAGTGGAAAATTATATAAAAAAGTGTCTTCGTCTTAACTTGTACACCTGTGCGAAGCCGGGTGGCTAGTTAGATACATCATTGTTTATTGTGTTTGCTGGAAGCGGCGAATGTGTCAACAGATGGGAGGACATGCTCCCATTTGAGCGCATACTCAGGACTTACTCTGTTAATGCTACTGGCTAGTTCGAGTACGTATCCGCTCATCGAAGCATATTATTTCAAGGGAAGTGCAAACTGGTATTCCGGACAATGTGTTCACATGCTTCCTGAATAATTAATAGCTCGCGGCTAAAGCATATATTTGACTGTCTTTGATATTTATCACTTAATTATTGTTTTCATTTTTCAAAACGAATTTATGATGTTAACGTTTCATTCGGTTGATAATTATTTTACGTGAACTATCTGCAATATCCTGTCGCCCTAATACAAATTGATAAAAATTAAAACCATCGATAGCGAATTGTAAGAATAGAAATATGGATTACTAGCGCCCCTGTTTGAAACATTATTAGTACACTTCCACACCATCTATAGAGCATACATTATAAATTTCGAGTCTCAACTTGCTTCAAAAATCTTCCATACAAACTTTCAATCACAGTTTTACTCACTTAGTCGAGTTTTGTAAAATCCGTTCTTAGCAGATATCTACATCCTATAAGAAACCTTCCTGCCAAATCTTAAATTCGTAGTTAATTAATAGCATTTCGCTTATATAGGTATATAAAGATTCATAATAACAATTATTTATTTAATTCACAACATTCTAAAATGAGTATAAAAACCCAAAGGTATTTATAGGTATGCAGGCAAAAAGATGAAATCAGCGTCTAAAAGCAGTCCAGCGAACTTTTGATTAGATTCATTATAAACGCAAAAGCTCCCAACAGATGTACTCGTATAATAAAGTGCTGTCTCCAATGATTCGTCATCGCCAATGGCCGTGTGTACAGCGGCGTCACTTGTTGCGCAGAGCGCCGATCGATACCTCCTCGTCGAGAGGACCTGCCTTGTCACCTCTCTCTTACAAACACTTGCTATTCAACCCGGAAACTGTCCTGAAACGCCTGCAAGGAACTAAACCATCATGATGAGATATTATCTCAACGAGACTTCGTTATAAAAAGAAATCGCACGAGCACAAAATTGTATTCATTTTCAAAAGTCACGGAAGATCTTGATGAAGATCATTTTCAACAGAATTTGTGAGATATTTTAATTTCCATAGGGACAGCTTATGGAAAATCTATATATATATATATATATTTGTTTATTTACTACAGGCAATATTAAACTAAAAGTTTATAAAACGAGCCTGTAAATTTTGGCTAAGTAAAATATTATTTGTCCCATCTGGAAAATACAAGTTTATATTATGATATTAAATTTTGCTGTATCACAAAACATTGACCTCGGTTTCATTCCCCGGCGTTTTATTGTGATCATAGAATAACATATTAAATAAAAGTTTTTAGCTAAAGTTGTAAAATGTATTCAAATATACATTAATATATTTTATGGTTGTCTCTTGACTCTCAATATTGTTAGTTGAGTTTATTGACACTTGTGTAAACTTGAAAATACCCAACAGATTTAAATTTGATTAGGTACTTAGAAATCTAAATCTAATTCAGATTTTGATACAATAAAAATGACTGCACCAAATTGAGTGCATAGACAACAAAAGGACATTAAATAAATAAACAAAAGGATATTAATTAGAAGACAGCTAGACCTGAATAAATCGCGTATGAAAGAAATCAAAGTAGCATTTGAAAATATAATTGATCGCATCTATTTATCGCAGCGATGATATAGGGGTGTGTTACAGTAACGCTCTGATAAAAGATTCCAGGCGCCGCGCCATGGCTTGAAAGGCTTTATTCGACCGAGAATATTTCAACCTAACGAACTATGAAATAGTCCGGCGGGATCAATCAAATGTACCGAACCTTCCATTTACTATAATACCACCGTCTGATGTTGAGACAGTTTTAATGGCAATCTCGTAAAGAAATAAAAACTTCTTTTTTAACAAAAATGTATTTATTTTAATTTAAATTTAAAGATTGATTTACAATTATAAATTAAAGAATACGAAAAAAATTAAAAAACTAGGTAGAGTAAACTAGGTAAAATAAAGATATTGCTTGTATAATCTTGTTAAACGTCTAATAATAATTACTGAATTAAAAACAAATCCTTAAAGAAAATTAAAAAACAACAATTTTGAAGATATGATCTAAGGGCAGGATAAATTACTTTATCTTCGAGCGATGAACTTAAAATTATTCGCCGTAATCAATAAGATCTGTAAATGACATCTTGAAATTAGTTCCCAAAACTAGTTTTACGCATTAATTTATACAATCTGTATAATCTACACCTACCTACCTACTTGGAACCTCTCATTTATCAAGCTTAGCAATTTTCCGTCGTTGGCTAAAATTTTCTGTATAATTCTCTGCTAGGATTAGATCACGAAGCTCCGAAGGTTTATTATGTCCTTTATTAGTAGAACTGTTGTTTACTAACTATAGGTCGTATACAGGCTGACTCATCCGTGGAAGTACCACACTCTCAAGAAAGATCGTGTAATGTTATCAATGTAGTTGAGATTTGTACGGTTAGTGAGAAAGCCTCGACTAACCCTCTTCTCCTTTAATCGACAGGGAGATAATCTGCTTGTAAACTAAAACATCTAATTACCAATCTGCCAATAAAAAATGTTTTACATAATTTTGTTGAAAATAAAATTTCTTCGTCCCGAACATTATTACATTAGTTTAACGGCGCCGTATAGTACAGAGGCTAGGCTGTTAATTGAACGCCTAATTCAGGTAGTTCGCTGCGACATATACACATAAATAAGTAAATACTAACTTAAGCACCACAATATTTATACCAAAATATAACATAATATTAAAAATATCAAATATTACCAAAACTCTACATATTTTTAAACGACTTCCAAAAAGGGAAGGTTCTACGTCGGTGACTTTTTTGTATGAACATAGTATTCGATTATTTAAAAACGGCTTGACCGATTTAGTTAATTTTTTTTTCCTTAAGATTCTTCCATTGCCATCATCAGTAGTTTGATTATCAAAATAGTTGGAATAAGTATATTATTCAAGTAAAGGAAATTAATTATTTTGCTTTAATT
This sequence comes from Hypolimnas misippus, assembly GCA_037950945.1. Classification (NCBI taxonomy): domain Eukaryota; kingdom Metazoa; phylum Arthropoda; class Insecta; order Lepidoptera; family Nymphalidae; genus Hypolimnas; species Hypolimnas misippus. Next base: position 10,355,588 of record JBBEEQ010000024.1, read on the forward strand.
ACGATTCCTTTTTTAAATTCTTTTTTCTTCTTTGATACAAATCATAAAAACATTTTGAACAATTTTACATTGTTAAATTATATCAGGTAAACGAGTCAGACATGTTGGAATTCAGGAATACAATGCTTGTTGGCAAATTACCGTGTTCGCGTTAATTGTGTACAATTGCAACGAAATAAATGTTTTCATACTTATTTACAAAAAATAATTCAGTTTATTTTTAAACTTTTATAAATATTTGGTTTAAATGTACAATTGCGACGTTGTAAGGATTAAGTTTTTCCAACGTTTTATGAAATTAAGAACGGCTTAGTAGAATAAGAAATAAAAATTTACTAAGTTGCCCTGAGATAATTTTTTATTTTAGGGCACCGCATCAAAAGTATTTAAACGGAGCACTTGCGTTCTTTAGTATTGTTGTAGGTTTCAGCGTCTTTCTTTAAGAATGATAATATATAAAATTAGAAAATTTATGTAAATACTAATAAAAAGTTATATAAATATTTTTATATCGTAATTATTTTAAAGAGTTCGTATTACAATATTTAAGATGCAATCGTTTGTCTAGGAAAAAATCATCAAATATAACAAGGGGGTTTTCTAAGATATCACGTGTATTTATTTTCGATACTTTTGTAAGCTAAATATATGTTGTTGCATAATTTTTGCAATGTTTTTAAATAACATAAAAAGCAGCACGTGATTAATGGACGGCCAGATTTCATATTTTTTTTATATTTTTAAACAACAACATGACTGCATTTGTAATACGACATAATTATTATATAATATAGCAAAAAAGTAATTTCTTTTTCCAAAATATTCTACGGAATCACACTCGCATAGGTGTTACTTTATTTGTTATGAGTTTTAATTAAATTGAGCCTAAAACGAAGACGGACAAAATAGACTGTTGAAAATAAACATAACTGAATGTATCCGTTCACTACGAGCTAATTATATTAAGGTTCTTTTTTATTTCTTATCTAAATAATATTTTTTAATAAAATAAATTATACTTGTATTTTACACAATATCAAAACAATCGAAATGTTAAAAAAAGGACATAGACACTATTAATTTATTTATATCTTTGGAAGTAAAAAAAAAATTCTGTATATGTTGTATTTTTATATAGATATTATGAAGTTTTTTTATGCAAACATCACAAAACATATTAGTAATATGAACGTTTTTCATTAAAGTATAGACGACGTATATAATTAATGCATGTATTGTAAAACTTTATGTATACACGTAAAATTATAAGTGAAATCGTCATGAAATTAATATCATACCACTAATTTCATTATGTAACTTAGGCTTTATTATCAAACATCTTCAAATCGCACCTACAATATTAAATAAGAAAAACAAAACTAAATTATGAACAATACGGATAACCAAAAAACTATCGAGAGATAATTTACAGAGCGTGAAATGAAAACTAAATTTATTCCTTTACATCAACGGCTACAGTATTGTTAGGTTCTATTGTTAGAGCGCTTTGTTTCCTTTATTCTATTCTCATGCAAGTTTTTTATTGAGCTTAATCCAGTTCCGCTGACGGTTGATACGAGAAGTCCCTCGACACCTCTGCCTTTGAAAAATGATAGCCCTTTGTATATTATTTTATTTATATCACGTACAGAATATGTGGAAAAGATGTTAATAGCGTACTAGGAGTAATATTCTAATGGTCTAGCTATTTTTAGGTCCCTGTGGGAAGTAAAGGATATGTATAGTTTTATTTTATGTTAACATTCATCTAAAAACAATTTTAGGTTTGTTGAACTTCTTTCTCTTTTCCATTAATTTAATTTTATGATATTTACTAGTACAAAAACCAATAATTAAAATTAATTTATGATATTATCTTATACAACGAATTTTGGTTGTAAAAATATTTGCTTACTTATTTTTATACTTAGTTCAAATGATATTAGAATGAAAATTGAAATATCGAAATTATAATAATAATACCAAATTTATAAAATGTTTACAACACACAATAAATTGTTCTATTTCAGCACCGTCTCCAACTCTTACAAACTCAATCAAAACTATTTGGACACAGTGATCATTTATAATAGCGACCCTTTCCCACCAATATTAGTGAAACGGTCAAACAATGAAACGGTCCAACTTTCCTCAGTTCTGTTGGTATTACATTTGTTTGACATTGGGAATGGTATAATTAATGACCGAGTTGACCTTTCTCGTGTTACCACTTAAATACTACAGATCATATTACGAATTGACATAGAAATTCGTTATTTTCATACTATATTATTGACTTTATATTTAATTCCACTATATCAACGATGCAGTCATAATATAATAATATAGTTTATTTATTTTATGAGTCTCCAAGAAAAGATACACACATTCACAAATTTGTTATTCTTGATGATTGATTTGATTTCGCGTGCACTATGTTACAAAGCAATTTTTAAAAACGAATACAAATAAAACTAGCAACTAACAACTATGTTGAAAACAAAAACAGAATTAAACGTATCGAAATAGTACTATAAAAATTGTTGATTGAGAGTTATGTGGTCCTTAAAAATAGGTTGCCTGGAAAAATTTTCCGTGAGTTTTACAAATTGATAACGTTGTAAATTTCGATTTGTTTTTTTCTACTTTCTACTTTGCCACCTTTCTTTCTATCTTTCTATAGTAATCGTATCGTATGTCCTATATTCTAACTGTCGTAGGCGAAATTACATTTCTAAGTATTTCTCGAAATTGATATAAAACAACTATGTAACCAGGTAACAGTTAGATGAATGGTTAAAATTAATCATTAACAGTAAATTCTTTCAGGTAACACTTTGTGAAAGCCTGAGATCAAAACCTATAAGTGTAATTTTTGGGATCATAAGTAGCTTAGTTCTCATTCTTGTTTCTCATACGAAATTGCTATAAACACGTCTTCATCGTTCTCTTTTATATAAAAGAGTGCGTATTTTTCATCATCTTTATCAATACACGCAACTTTATTCGTTATATGTAAAACCGTAATTTATTTTTTCAATGTTCTAGAGAGCGGGCGAAAGGTCGTAATAATAGAATTTTTTGCTCCCAATCTGATTTTTTTCCCAAAATAATTTTCTTTTTCATAATATGATAAGATGAAACAAGTGAGGCGTGTAAATAAAATATAAATTACGTATTCCGTATGATGATGTCGATTGTTACGCTTGACTGATTATACCTCTTTTTTAACCGACTTCAAAATGGAAGGTTATCAATTCGCCACTTATACAGTATGTAATATTATTGGAACTGCGATATCTTATAATAAAATAATCATGCAAAGTTTTATATATACCATATGTATATAATAAAATATAATAATCTATTTCGGCTTCCAATGCATATATAGGTAAAATATAAACTAAAGACCTCTCTTTGTCGATATCCAAAAAATATTTACACATAGTTGCATTAAAATCGGTTCCATACGCAGTTTTCAAGATCTTCCATCGTCATCCTATTTAATACGTGTTAATGGGAAGGCCTGGCAAATATATGTATGAAAGTGTATCGACCGACTTCTAATAAACGGTGGTAATCGATTCTACTGGATTCTCTCGTGTGTTTGTGAATCGATTTTAAGTCGAACCTTAAATATTTTAGATACCTAGAATTTTGTCACGTATAAATAATAATGGTTAATGACGCCAGACGGCAACGAGCCGAACCAGGAGAACGAAACTTGTTAAGGAAGTTTTGCTGAGGTCAGCATAGATCTAGTCCACTGACTACAGCTTGTATACGGGTTGGCATAGTTCTTTTCTTCCCTTACTCCTTATTCAACTGACAAAGCATTTGTGGTTCCTTTGGCGCTGCAAATGTCTTTGAGCGACGATGATCACTTAACATAACGCCTACTCGTTTGTCAAAATTTTTTATTAAAACAAGGAAAGATAATAACATTAAGTACCTTTTAAATATAAAATATATTTTGTAAAAGCATGCGGCCCTATGACAATATGTAAATATATTCTAAACTTCATTCGCTAAAAATAAATCCTGCTAAAAAACGTACAACGGAGGCTGAAAAATATCCTATTGCGCATTTTGGAAATAACCTTAAAAACAGGATTTATCTTTCTTATTGAAATTAATATCATGAAATAGATTTCATACCCATACCACTAAATTTCGTAATGTAAATTGGGCTTTAACAATAAATTTCTTTTCAAACTGATTTTACTTTTAAATATCAAAAGAAGGCTGCCAGAATACATTAAAATCTGTAATAAAGTTAAAAGCCAATTATTTAACTAACCTCCTTTGCGATTTTCTTTGTTCTAAGTGATACTAGCATGATTGTGGTATAAAATTAATGATATTTTATAGGTATATGGATCGGGGTATAGTAGATAAGTAGAATTCATATTGAAAATGAAATAATTCTGATAAAAAGATAATGGTGGTCAAAATGAAAGTGTTTCGGTTATGAGCCAGGGGAGGTAATTGCTCGTTAACTGTAGCCATTTCCAACTTTGACAAGTTCGTCAATTATCTTGTGGGCTCAAAAATCCTAAAAAGATTTATTACTTGTTTTTATAAAAACATTAGAAATATGTATTACTCATGTATACGCGATGATTGATGTGCAAATATATGCGATATAACATTTATACAAATTACATATTTTAAAAATATTTTATTTATTTATTTACTTTATTGCACAAATATTTAAAATATATTGAGCAAAAGGCGATCTTGAGGCTATATAGCCTTATCTCCCAGCCAACCTCAGGGCGTGCAAGAAAGAGCGTTGAGTAGATACATAAAGCGATTTACCTATTAACATACATATTAAAATACATACAAACGTATACATTTACAAATATACATACATATTTACACATATATATCAAATATCATGGTGCCATCGTCTCGCTTTTACCATCGCACTCTTCGCCTCAGGACTCGATATTATCCACACCACTTGGATGATGTACGAGCTTCACGATCTTTTTTCCGCGTACGTGCAGGCAGTGGAATGATCTATATCGTTGTCTTAGATTTTCGCGATTATTATTCATTGAAATAAAATTATTTTAAATGATTATGTTGGCGGTAGTTGTAAATAATATTCTCTAAAACCTCAAATAGACAAATGTCACCCATGACCACGAACGCTGCAAAGTGCTCAAAACGTCGGGATGATAAAATAGTTAATATACGTGATTTAAATCCGTTTAAAATAGTTTTTTTTTTTTCAATGTGGAATGATCTACCTTCTGAGGTTTTCCCAGAGCGCTATAAATTGGGGGTTTTCAAGCGTGTATAGACCTTTATATATCTCTCCGTCAAAGGCCGGCAATGCACCCGCAACGCCACAGGTGTTGCAGATGTCCATGGACGATAGTAACCACTTAAAATCAGGAGGTACTATTTGCTCGTTTGCCCCCCTTTTTATAATAAAAAAATACTTGAACAAATACAAAACATACCTATGATACAGTAATAACACATAAGAGTGTACTGTTTGTTTTGATATTTTCAGTATTGGTAAATGAAAAATATCACAACAAATTGCACATAAAATATTTATGCAACTTACGGGTGCAGGAATCTAACATTAAAAATATTGTTAAAATATAAATAACGTAAAAACGTAGGAGGAGCCTAAAGCAAACAATTAATGTTTTCCTAAATGTATTGAAGTGGATTACATTGAACCTAATTAGCCCCTGTCATTAACGTTGTTGGTTTTTAGCAGCGTAATTAATCATTTCAAGTATTTGTTGCCTTGATACAGTAATTATGTATGGATTTTTATTAATAAGAGTGTAAAATCGATAGGTATGTATACTCGCGAAGTCGCAAATTGTACGGTTATTTTTTACGACGGATAATACTTTCAAAATGTTTTTTAAAAAAATATTTGGAAGTCAACGGTCTTCATTTAGATAATACGATCATGTGCCAGAGCGCATAACATACACATAAGTTTATTGTATTTTTGACGATTGTCCAGCAAAACTATATCTACATTAAAGCGAGTGTAAAGTAAAAATGTAATTATCCATTGTTTTAAATTATAAAAACAAAATTTATATAGATTTATAGAGTATAGTCACTTATGCATTCACAGTATTAGTATAAATAAAATAAACTGAATCTCGAATAATAAAATAATATAACAGGTATGCTCGACGGTAAAGTCATTTAAGATACATTCAAATAGTGGATAGAATTTCACGTGCAATTTAACTAACTCAGTCTAAAGCGCATTTTGCTCTCAGTGCACGTAGCTGAGTAATAGTGTTGTAAATTGTAAACCGCACAATTACACGCGATCCATCTGTATTAGCGTGTATTTTAGAAAATCTTTACGAGTTTATTACCAATTAGAATATTATGTTTGTTTAATTTTCACAGATTTATCTGTTTTATATATAAAGTTCACTTCCGGTGTTCAACTAGTGGAAAATTTATTGACATGTGGGTAAGTTAAGGTTTATTTCGTTTTTTTTATGTTGTATAAAATACACTGTTTGTTTCACTCATAAATTAATTAATTAATTAATATTGAAAACATAGCTTCGAACACAATAACGTAATTCACAAAATTGAAAATGTAAACCACAATTATCAAACATTATAAAATATAATCAAACATTATAATATATTATTACTAGAAAACGTATCGAAGCGTTCGAAATGTGGGCATACAGGCGCATGTTGGCCATAAGCTGGACAAAAAAGGTTTCAAATGCGGATGTTCTGCGACAAGTCAACCAAAAACCCGAACTTTTGCATACCGTCAAGACGAGGAAAGTCGCTTATCTCGGACATGTGCTTAGGCATGAGAGATACGAACTCCTCCAACTCATTATGATGGGAAAAGTCGCCGGTAGAAGAGGTGTCGGTCGTAGAAGAAAGTCATGGCTACGGAACATCAGAGAGTGGACTGGAATTGCGAGTGCTGCCCATCTTTTTCACCTCGCACAAGATAGAGAAAAGTATGCGGAGCTGACTGCCAACCTTCGCTAGTCGGAGAGGCACCTTAAGAAGAAGAAGATAAAATATTATTTAAATACAGTAATACTAGTTAAGGACTAGAATTAGATACATACATCATACATAATTTTGAAAATGAGCTTTACTAAATATATTTAAATAATATTTTATAAAGTTTGATAATTGTGGTTTACATTTTCAATTTTGTGAATTATGTTATTGTGTTATTATATTTTATAAGATAATTTCAAATATATAACTATTTACAAAATAATAGCTTTCGTAAATATTGAAATAAAAATTAGTTTATATTTATTTATAATTTATAATAAATACATAAACATTAAAAATGACGTATTTTAGATGGCTTTGTTCGTGAAACAATATATTATTGCTTTTACTGCTATAAATAATTATGAAATAAAAAAATATATAATTTTTTTATATTCTAATAATTTTGATAAACAAGGTTTCTTATTCTTAAGCAACGAACTTTTTCTTAGTAATACGTAATTAGGCTAACAATTTAACGAAAAAGAATAACATTAAAAATTACCATCCAAAAAGAATTTATAAAATGTGAATTGTTTCATTTTTATTATTTTATTTTAATTTGATCATATTGTGGAAAATATGACCTAAATTACTTTTTTAACAATATCATTTAAAGACTGTCTGTGGTCACAAAGTCTTGAATACTTAAAGTTATATGATGATTTTGAAATAGCTGGCACGATTTCGGTAGAACATATATAAGAAAAATCGCAACAAAACTATACATCAAATAAAAAATAACAATAATAATATGGAATGATTTGATAATCGGTTACCCGTTTCGGAGCTACGGTGTCACAGACGGACATACATTTTGCGTCGAGGTTTAAAAAACCTGTGACCTGTGTAAAAAACCTGAGTTAGACTCCTACACAAAGGATTCCGTCGCATAGTACAACCTATTATATACTACAACAGTATGTACTTATGTAATTTTTGGACACTTTTAAAAAGCAACAGGAGAGGCACTATATGTAATACATAGCCCTTACAGAATTTCATAACGATTTATTTACATAAATTGTTTGCTTTACACCTGAAAGAATTTACAGTCAGTGCATTATTTTTCATATTCAAAGCTTTCGAAAGGTGACCTTCGTTACTGGTTTTACAGAGAGATAACGTGTTACAAAGCTATTTTATATAAATTATTAGAGTAAAACTTAAAATTATAAGCTATGAACATAATTTACAAGAAACGCTCCACTAAGTACCTTTAAATAACATTTTATAAAAATAGATGCCGTTTATATTTTATATTTTATGTGTTCCGAGATTATTTCTTTATAATCTGAAATGTTGCAATATATAAATAATTTCAGTTTTTAATCAAATGTATTGAGATTCCCATGTTGACCATTCTTAACAACATTGTAAAATACTTTATAGATATTAGTACAAGCCTACATAACCTCTTCAAAAATCCATTGTGCGAACGAAGAGTCGCCATAATAGAAAAATTATTCGTCCCAATCAGATTTCTGCGCGCATAATTTTCTTTTTCAGAGTAAAATTGGTGAAATTGAATAAGTCAAGCGTATAAAATTTATATGTATTCCGAACTAATAAGTAGGTACTTTCTTATATGATTATATTGATACTGAAGTGTTTCGATGTCATGATAATAATATAATCTTTATGAAAACTCTCATCGAAATCTTTAGTTCTTCTTAGAAAACAATTTAGGTAAATTTACTTATTTAATGGCATTTACCTTCAAATTTCATGAAAACAATTTTTTTTGTTAACCAGTGGAATTATGGAATATATTATAAAAAACTACATATTATGATTAAAAATATATATAAATAAAAGCTTGTTATGTTCTAAAACAACAAAAATGTATGCGTAATTATGAATGCGATTATATTCAAGATACAATGAGCCTACCGTTTAAGCAAGCTAATTTATAAACGCCATTTTAATCAACCAAATAAATATCTTATTCATCTAAATAACTTAATTAATAATCATCCATAGCAATGGAAATGAAAACAGATGGCGTTTATTAATTAATTGTATTATAACTAAGTGGTCTGGTTATATGAACATCTAAATACAACACACACTGTTTACTCGACAATTACTAACAGCGAGAGTTAACAGACAATCACTAACAGACTTGTTAATGAGATACCGTCATATACATTCGAAGGATATGCATAATTATACGCGTTTATATTAAATGTTAACCGAACTCCTTGAACGGAATTAATCTAGTGTTTAATATTGCAACATATAAGCTACAATAGACACACTAAGATTTATACAAGAATTCCAGTGATTCCAGTTATTTTGATTTTAAAATCAAACTACGGAACCGATTTCGATAAAAATTCTTCGGGACCAATAGGAGTGTATAAGGAACTTTAAAAAAAAAAAACAAAGTAAAAAAAAGTGCTTGTCAGTAAAATGAAATAAAAAATTAAAAGGAATTCTAATAATTGAGAATTAAGAACTTCCTTCTTCTTGGAATTGGGTTAAAAATAATAATAAAATAACGGAGAATTTAGTATTGATTTTTTTATAGATAGTCGTGAATTATTTGACGTGCCGAAGGCATAGGTAACGCTTTGTAATAATTGTTAAAATCATCTATAGGCAAGTTATACTGTCGGAAATACATGGCATGATAACTTAAATCAATTCCATAATTTTGACTTGTTTACAAACGAATCGAATTGAACTCTAATTAGTCGCTCAAGTTTCTGTGCTTAACGGGTGAAAAACGAGCTACGAACATAGAAAAATACATCATTTAATCAAAGCTTACTTTGACGTATACTCTCTCTTATTACGGTTTCTAAAAATGCAAAGACGTAAACGCATATATGCGTTGGAAATTACCTGTTTATTCAAACGAAATTGTGTATATTCACTTTCCGTGGCAACAGTCAGGCATCGTTACATATCTTTATGAAGTCCCTCTCCGCGAAAGTCTCAAAAGCAATAAGTCTATTGATCCAACGTTTATTGTTCAGTCGGAGTTGCACTTGACCTCAATGCATCGTCACACTGACATGTCATTCGTCGCGTGCCACTCTCAAATCTATATTTAGAAATACTTAAACGACGATTATTTCAGCATCATACTTGTATATGGCAACGACATGACAATTTCATTTAGTAATTATAAAATCTTTATTAATTAAATTTGGAAATTGTCTTTTCTATTAAATAATTGGATGCTAATAAGCAATACTACTCGAATGGCAACACACAACAAGTAAATTATTGAGATATTACTTTATTATGATATTGCGTCACATTATTGATAAATGTTTAAAGTCATCTAAACTAAATAAATACGGAAAAAAGTTTCTTAATTTAATACAATATGCAATAATGTTATATATTTAAAGATTATTTAAGATTAAACTTTTTTTTATACAAATCTGCTTTTATTTCAATATATCTTTCAACAAAATAGTAAGAAGAAATGGATATATACTTCTTAAAACGAATTTATTAAGAATAGGTTTGACATCTTTAGGCGCCATTTTCTTAAAATGAAATGCTTGTGGTTTGACATAGTATTGCTTATCAGCGTCTAATTCTAGTAACGTTTAATTAATTTCGTATAATGCTCAAGTTTTGTCGAAGAAAATAGATGTATCAATTTATTTTAAGTAACAGTACAAAAATAACACGAACTTATAATATCGTAATTAAATTAAATCCCAAACTGAACGATATTACTAATCATTATTTTAATTATAAACTGTGAAATCACGTATAAAAGTAAACAATAGAAAACGTACTGATATTATTTTAAATCTGCTCTCAATTCTAAAGCTGAAAGCCGTACGAAGAAATACAAGAAGGTTTTAACTTTTAATATAATTCAAAGTCAGTTTCGAATCTTGAATACCTAATATCAGAGCTGTCGAGCGTTGAGATTACAATGTGGAGCATTTCAAAAGCTGCTCGCCTGAGTAATGATTACCTACCGGCTTCCGGGGATTTGTGACAACATTTATTGTGGCCATAACGTACTTGGCCAGTTAAGGTGTAATATTAGAATGTAGCCTTAGAATATACTCCTGAAATTACATCAGCAATATTCTCACAGTTTAATTTATAAGGCGAGAATTACACTTAAGTTTTACTTTCATGAAGATTTATTATAGATATTATTGCTTTACACCTGAAAGAATTTACTGTCAATTACTTATTTTTAATTCTCACAGTTTGTGTTAAGTTACAAAGGTTACAGTATTTGACACCTTTAGACGCCATTTTCTCAAAATGAAGTCCGTGTGGCTTGACACAGTATTGCTTATCGGTGTCGATATAATATATATATATATATATATATATATATATATATATATATATATATATATATATATATATATATATATATATATATATATATATATATTTACACAGTTATTTTACATCAATTACAAGACAAAAATTTACAAATGTAAATCTCGCGTAAAACAAAGGCTCTGTCTGTTTCTCCACTAAGTCCTAAACCACGCAACAAATTATAGCACGGATTTCATCACAACTTAAAAAATTACGAAGGTATTATGTGGAGCTATTGCTATCGTAACGCAATATATTTTGAGTGTTGTTTCATTGTTGCTGTTGTTTGTTTGTTTAACTGTGATAGCGGTAGCGATCGCTCACCGAAATTAGCCTGTAGATTTATATATCTCTACTAGTAAGTATGTATCAAAGTCGCTACCCGCCATTTGTGCGTTTAGATCTTTAAAACTACGCATCGGATATTAAAGCGTTTTTCAACAATAAACAGAGTAACTCAAGGATTACATGTATTATACATACATATTATAGTAGAGAAAAGTCGAGAATATCAAAGATTTGTTATGTAATTTCGTAAAAAAAAATATTTTTGAGCACTTATGTACGTTGTAAACACTGGCTAAACCTTATTAAATAGATCAAAATAATGTTTCTATACACATTTTATATTTTAAAAATTAAATATACGTTTAATTATATATACTATTAAATTATAATACTATTATATAATATATATATTTAGACCATATTAAGTTTAATTATAACGTGGTGGTGGTGACGACGGCTGTCGCAGTGGCTTTAGTAAGGGTAATTAATGTAGAGTTTTATCTAAATCGATTCAGTAATTTTTGCTTGAAAGATCAACAAACTTCCATAAACCTTTTCTAGAAAAAAATCTTGAAAGATCACAAATATTTGCTGTTGTAATAGTAACAGGATATTTGCTGAAAATATAAATAAGCTAATGTAAAAAAGATACATATAGAAATCGTTTGACAAGAAATGTTATTGTACTTAAATCACATTGTTTCATTAATTCTTCGTCTCTTCTAATTAATAGAGACAATGCTTCGCCCTTTTCACTTTAGCCCGTATGTAGTCGTATCTCGCGTGATCTATCCCTATTAATCTTTTCATATTCTTTGTTACGAAAATAATTAATATCTTTGCTAGGGCGTGTACAGTGATTATTGATGTGAAAGGTCACTGAACTTCGATAGTAGATATTTCGTTTTTATGGTATTTTATCAAAATGTAAGTGTGTATTGGTCAAAAAGTACTGAGATAGTAAAGTATTTTTATAGTTCCATCAGGCCAGTTCCAGGCCGCAACCTAATGTGCAATGGGTGCAGTCACGTGCAGAGCGCAACGTTGAGGAGGGCGGCAAACTCTTCAAGCTCAAAATAATTTTTATAACGAACATTTCCAACCATATGTGCTCTACGGATATGATTACCACCATCTCTTCTTTGATAGCAATGTTTCGAATGATTATTCGCGGTAATAATATGTAAGTATTTAACTTCATCAATATTTTATATTCTTAGTTTTTGTAATATAAAGCTTTATTGGTAAGGTGTGCTGGTCTACTTTGCCTGAACTTATAGTAATATTAAGGATTAGGGGCGGTATATTGTGTTTTGCACGCGGACGGTTCGCAGTGGGTCTGGGTCCCAAAGATAGCCATTAAATTATATTCTAATTTTTTCGTAACACTATTTTTAATCTACAATTTGCAAACAAATAAAGTCACCTTGGCTTTCGATTAGACTGGGTACGGTTAAAACAATATTGTTTATAACGTCCATAGCTTTGTATTTTATAAACAAATGATGATAAATGAATGCTGATAAGCAATAATATGTCAACCCACAAAAAGTCAAATTCGGAGATATGTATTTTGATACTGCATCAACTATTTAACATAATTAAAAAATTTATACAATAGTCTCAAATATTTGAAAAACTTTTTATTAGATAATATATGAAATATATCAATCTGCTTTTAATTCATTATACCTATTATTAAAAATAGATAAAAAGGTGAATATATACTTCTTCAAACATATTTGTTAAGAATAGGTTTGCCATCTTTAGATGGCATTTACTCAAAATGAAGTGTGGCTTGACATAGTATTGCTTATCAGCGTCCAAATGTAAATAAACGGAAGAGTATATTTCTATCTACAAATAGACATGGTCATTTATATAAATGGAGCGTTATTTCCTGTGTCTAGAGTGTTTGATATCCATGTTAAAATTTTTAACGTGTAAAGATGTAATTTTTAGGTGGTAATCTCCGGAGTTATTATCAAATTCGAGAAATGTTTACTGAATGACAGGACGCTACATAATCTCAGAGTGTTGACCGCTACATTTTTATCCATTTGTCTCAGAAGACTATCCTTTACGACCGACTTGAAATTAAGAATATCATTAGATAAGTATTATGTATTCTATCGTGGAATGTAATTAATTATGTGACGTCACCAGAAAATCAACATGGCGGACGTAAACTGCCAAACACTTGAAATTGGCGAAACGTTTATATTTGGCAGGCATTTATTCTTACGCAAATAGGTCTTATTTTCATTTAATTATGTATGCTGTGTTGTTATTGTGTTGCGAAGAGAAATCGCTCACAGTAACTAACTAATCTAACTACCGCTATCACGGAATTATTCAATTATTATTCATTCAATTCTGACAATTAATTACTGATTTTAGTGTTGTACTAAAACGCCTCCTTTAACTGTCAAAATATAGCATGTTTTGATAGCGATAGAGATGTCATAATTGCTAGGTGCTACTAGACTATATTAGAGTCATATAAATATAAACTCTGTAACCTGTCTGCTAATTATAGTAACCGCAACTCGACCTCTCGTGAGAATTTATTGATTGTTGTCGATGCAACGCGCGAACGAGGCATAAAGGAATGCAGATTGACAGACGTAACGCATGTGTCCAGAAGTTTAATTGTAAATTTACTAATCTAAACTAATAACGATTAACCAATGATATAATATAACTGAAGATATGATATAAACTAATAGATTTTGGCATCCAGACGACGATGAACGACGTTACCTAGCAACCAGCTAGAGAGTGAGAGCTAGGTATTAAGTGGTCAACAAGTCAATTAACATCAAAGTTGGAAATAGATACAGACGTACAACAAACCGATTTTTAGTGTTAAATAGTATGAATTTAACATTTTAAAATGATTTTGCTTGTATGCGTAAAACATTTGATGTAATACAGCATACTGGCTATTAATGACGACTTGAATTGATAAATATTTAGTTTTTCGTTTTACGTGTGTGTATGTGTTCATCAGGATATGTACATATATATGTACATATGTGGGTTTGTACCTTGTGGCACTATTTAGACCAAACCAAATTTGGACGTCAATATTTTAATAATAAGAAATTAAAATCGACGTATTATATCTAATATCGTTTAATATAATAATAATAATTATTTTTAAAAACGATTATGCATCGATATCAAGATATATAAAAATTGAGTAACGATTCTCACTTTATATGTTTTCAGATAGAAATGGTATTGATGCTGACAGATGGAAGATGTAGATGGTCTTATTAATATATTACTATTCTTAAATAATTTACTTGTATCTGTTGTAAAGTATGACGTTTTATAGTGAGACTCTACGGTGTACGTATTTCAACGTTGATTCAAAGTGTCATGACACTGAACAAGACTAGTCAGCATGCTAGTTATATTTCGAAACCCTTTGCAGTCTTCACATCTCTCTATTTATATAATAAGACAACACACACTAAAAATATATATATATATATATATATATATATATATATATATATATATATATTTTAGTGTGTGTTGTCTTATTTTGTTTCAACTGTTTATAAAATAACTAAGAGTATTTAAAAAAGAAACAGACTTTAAAAACAGAATACAAAATATTTCGTCTACTTGGACGACACACTTAGTACATAATTTCGAAACCATATAACTGAATCAATGTCGATAAAATTTATATTGCACCAATCTGGAAGCACATCCTTTTGAACAAAAAAAAATCAAAATCGTTTACAAACATTAAAAAATAGAATACGAATTGACAACCACCTCCTTTTTTAACAGTCTGAAAAGCGAAACTATTAATTATGTTATATTCTACGTAAAATCAGTCATAGTATAATATTAAAGGGAATGAAAATAAAATATCTTGTGGATCTGGATCTTTCGTTTCATCACGCCGAAATTTAGATTCATCAATCGAAAAGTACGTATCTTTCTTTTAAATATCGGAGAAAATGAAGAGAATTAAATTGTCTTCATTTCGCCCTTTGCTGCTATATGTAAAGTCAAAATGAAAATCTTTATTCAATATTGAACTCTTAGGTAAGTATTGATGCTAAATACCTACCCATCATACTTCCATGAACGACAAAGTTTTGTTTATGACAAACATTAAAAAAAATACACTACGAATTGAAAACCTCCTCTTTTTTAGAGGTCGGTTAGAAATAACGGGTTTGTTTGTTAACGCAGGATCACCTGATGTTAAATGATTGCCGCCAAGCAAGAACCGCCTGACTAGCTTAAAAGGTGAACATAAATATCAATGTAAATATGCAAAGCAAATATGCATTATACAGAACATCAACTGGGTATTGGACATTTTACCAGCGTTAGGAAAATCGATATTCTAAAATAAATAAAGTGACCGAATTTTTATTAAAAAAAATACGTAAATTCTATTGACATTAAGGCTATTATATCTGACGTAGAAGAATGTCTACGAATCTAGAACAACAATAGCTCACCTCCATTAATAAACGTGTAAATAATTATGGAGAAAATCGACCTTTCAAGTCCTGGTATTTGGTATCAAGCCTTAAACTAAACTCCGTCTAAAACTGAATCGTCTGTAGTTAGCCTGTGCGTACACCTAGTAATTGTTAATTTATGGTTTGCGCAAATAGGATTTGGCGGTGCGTTTTTTTATAGAAACAAAATTAAGACGTAAATAGTGGAAAAAAGATTAATATTCATCATGTTAAAAAAAACTAACCTAATTAAAAAGTAATTAAACATTCGTTTCTTTAACATGGAATCTCTACCTTGTTACCCCTAGTTTTGTTTATGTTATGAATTTACGTTGGATAAAGTTAAAAATACTTTGCCTAGCTGTTCCAGGTTTGCGCAGTCCATTAGGTTACATTTCACATGCAATAGAATATTACTTCGCAAGTCCAGGGCAAAAGGGACAATTGGCCTCCCCTGGCTTATAACCGTAACCGTTTATACTCCATTTTTTTTTTTTCAAAAACTCGGCCAGTATTCACTCAGGCACGTATTATATTATCTGAAATATTACCTATATTCCGGAATCCTACAAAATTGCATATTTTTTTACGTAAATAAAGTCTTCAAAAGAGACATGGCTTCTGAGGGGCAGACCGAATTGGGTTTCCTTCATGACAAGTTGTATTCATCTTTAGTCGTATAACAACATGATTGATATAAACGTCATCAAATGATGACTATTGCAATTCGCTATTGACGGCATCACTCACTAGACTATCTGACTGACTGACAAGTATTGTGTTTTTTATTTCAGAACAAACTCGTTTACGCCTATCTGTATCGTACAAAACTTTTTGAATAGTACCAAAATCTCATTTTCAACATATACCTTCGAATAGGCCTTATAAATATAAAGCACAGCCCTAAAAAGAAATACGGTTGTTTTGTCTACTTTTCGGTCATTATTACTGTCACGGGACTATCTATTTTATAGATTCGGGCGTCACAATGGATGTACAGTGAGTTACGGCTAATTGCTTTTGGAAGTTATTTTCTAGTGCAGCCTATGTAATCTCTTAAATTTAGCTGTACTAAAACAAAGATTGAAAAATCTCTTTTCAATCTTTGTTTTAGTACAGCTAAATTTATTAAAGATCCCTAATTTTCAATTTTCATATTTATTAAAGATCCCTAATTTTTTTAGCCTATGTTGAATGAATGTAGCTTTTTACTGGTGAAAGCATTTTTGTAGTCGGCCCAGTAGTTTTTGAGTTTATTCATTACAAACGCACAAAAATACAAATCTTTGCTCTTTATAATATTAGTGTAGCAGTATTTTTCAGTATAATTCGATTCGAAAGTGCTGTTAAAGCCCATTTGAATAAAATATATTTTGAGTTTGAGTTTGAGTTAATCATTATTTTAATTTTCTGAACAAATTATATAATTATATGTTTCATAAATCTGATGATATAAAAATATTTCAACTTTAAAACATCTTTATTTCGATCTTTGCAGTATTTTTTTTATTATTTCGTCGCCTTTCAATAAAATTTTTCAATGAACCTAAAAGCCACTTGTAAGAACAAAATAAAAATGCGACTAGGAGAAATCGTACAGATTTTTCTTTGTAACATGAAATGTTGAAATAAAACCAACATTTACACTTTATCTTTGAATACGATTCCAGTCAAATGCTAACCACACAAATTACTTATTAAGAACACAATTTATATATATACATAAATACATTTCTATACTAATATTAGCTGATGCTGTTGAATTATAAAGCTGAAGAGTTTGTTTGTTTGTTTGAACGCGCTAATAACAGGAACTGGTAAAATACTGGTTTTCAAATCGAACCAGTAGTAGTCAAGAAATTTTTTTTGTGCTAGATAGTTTATTTTTATTTATTGAGGAGCAGGCCATAGGCTAAATTACATCACGCTACGACTCATAGGAGCGAAGCAGTAACCATAAACGCGAGTGATACCACAAGGGACAACTAGTCTATAATAATTTTGTCCAGAACTTCGTGTCCATTTAAAACTGTATGAAATAGTTTTTTTTTTTTTTATTTTAATTTTTTTTATTCAAAATTATATAGCATTTTCTAAAAAAGACACGATATTTACAAAATGGTCCCTTGAATAGGTATTCATAGGTATACATAGGTATGTACAGGTATTAGCAAAACAAAATCGATTTTGACCGCACTACAATTAACCGCAGTCGGTTTTTACCCGCACGATTTTGAGAAGCCACTAATCGTCATGGGGCGCGGCGGAAAACCCCTTTCCGCTACCCGACATTAGCGCGGGCAAAAAAGCATGGTAATGTATTTGATTTGTTTGCTGTATGAGCGTCCCTATATTTCCTCGTAAGTTCTGATCGGCTGAAAGAATTTTGATAAATTATATGTTGTTAAATAGTCCGGGTTCCCTGGCCTATTTTTTCACTTGATTAGTAACAAGTCAATTTTCCGTGAGTAGCTTCGTTTCAATGAGACGCCCAACTTTTTCCTGTGCGAAAATTCTCGATTGTGGTAGGTGACAGGGGTAGCAGGAATAAAAGATGTTGACTTGATGATTCTAACAAATTTATTACTAACTAGATTTTTTTTGTAAAATCTAAAGA
This sequence comes from Hypolimnas misippus, assembly GCA_037950945.1. Classification (NCBI taxonomy): domain Eukaryota; kingdom Metazoa; phylum Arthropoda; class Insecta; order Lepidoptera; family Nymphalidae; genus Hypolimnas; species Hypolimnas misippus. The sequence goes on from JBBEEQ010000024.1 coordinate 10,374,350, forward strand.
TAATTATCTAAATTATTCGAAAAAAATTTTGTCCTACAAAATGTATGGTTTCATCAAAATGTCCCCCTCCTTCCAACATGTATCGAAAACAAGGTCATCAAAAATGATTGCTAACCAGCTGATTTTTTTTTTTTACTTAATTAATATTTATATAATCTAACAGTTATATTGTCCTACAAATTGCATGGTACGTTATCCCGGTCCTACGCTCGAAAATAGTAATACAGATCCATGATATTAAAATAATTACTATCAAGCCAAATCTTCGTGAATAGCATCGTTTCTATGAGACGCCCAACTTTTTCCTATGGAAAATTCTCGATTGTGGTAGGTAACAGGGGTATCAGAGATAAAAGATGTTGATTTGATGATTCTCAAAAATTTATGAGTAACTGGATTTTTTTCCGTTAAATCTAATAATAATAATCTACATTATTCAAAAAAAAATTTGTCCTACAAAATGTATGGTTTGATCGAAGAGTCCTCCTTCTTTCAACCTGTATCGATAACGAGGTCATCAAAAATGATTGCTAACCAGCTGATTTTTATTTTTTTACTTACTTAATAATTATATAATGTAACAGTTACATTGTCCTACAATTTGCGTGGTACGTTATCCTGGTCCTCCAATTGAATCTATATTTAAAATTCATGAAATTAACCAACAAGCAATTTATTATCTGTATTTCGTTACTACAGCGGTAGTCATGCGCAGAGCATACATATTTTTCTACCAATTTTTATAAAAAATAAAGTTATTTAAATTTTAAAAAACATGTTATCACTGTATTTTTACCCTAACATTTATATTCTTGGGAATTTGAAGTTATTCAATAGTCGAAACTCGCAAAAAAATGGGACATAATTCCTTATTGGTTGAAACGCGAACCCTCTTCATTTATTATTGACCAATTTTGAAAATAAAAATTAGAAAAGATGGTAGACCTTGCAGGCCGTCCCTGTAACTTCCCGCTATTCCCATACCTAAGAGCTTGGATTTCGTTTATTACCCTGTTTTTGAGCCCTGCGAGCTCAAAACTATAAATAGTACATTATTTTGACCTCTCCGTACTCAATACAAGAGCTGCTCTATGCTTTTGAGCTCTTCGAGCTCAACAGTCTGATAACAGTTTCATAAAGTACAATTTATGTAAATTTAAATTGCCATAACTTTTTAATGAATCAACCGATTTTCACTCGATTGGTGGCCATCGATGTTATTTTTCAAGTCCTGTGAAAGACTCAAAAACACCTATTGATCATATGAAAAATTTCGAAATAATTTGAAAAAAATCAATTTTTTAGATTTCTTTCGTTCACGATAACTCACAAACGAATCAACCGATTTTGATTTGGTTTGCGGCAATCGACGTGGTTTTACAAGGTTGAGAGCTGATTAGTTGTTGGAATTGATTGGTTAAGCTATTTAAAAGTTAGTTTGAAAAAAAAACACATTTGAAAAATTTATTTTTTTAGTTTTTTTTTTTGAGATTTCTCAAAATCTACAGAATGAAATTGGTCCAAATCATGGAAATTCATTCGCATGCGTAACATACTTTTTAAATTTCTAGAGTTACAAATAGGAAAACGAAAAAATGGCAATTATTGTAGGACTAGTAATAGATACCTGTTTTTTTGTAGGACATTGTTTCATTTGGGCAGAGAACACACTAATCTATTATGTAATATTTTTGTCCTACAGTTAGTAATGAAAAAGATGGTCTTTTGGTATTAACCATTTCGGAGTGTAGGACCGGGATAACGTACCATGCAATATGTAGGACAATATAACTGTTAGATTATATAAATATTAACGAAGTAAAAAAAAAAAAATCAACTGGTTAGTAATCATTTTTGATGACCTTGTTATCAATACATGTTGGAAGGAGGGGGACATTTTGATGAAACCATACATTTTGTAGGACAAAAATGTTTTCGAATAATTTAGATTATTATCATTAGATTTTACAAAAAAAATCCAGTTAGTAATAAATTTGTGAGAATCATCAAGTCAACATCTTTTATTCCTGCTACCCCTGTTACGTACCACAATTGAGAATTTTCGCACAGGAAAAAGTTGGGCGTCTCATTGAAACGAAGCTACTCACGGAAAATTAGCTTGTTACTAATCAAGTGAAAAAATAGGCCAGGGAACCCGGACTAAAATACTTCTTCATTGCTCGAGTGTTGCTAGCTATATTAAGATTATAAAATATAACAACGATTAACACTTAAGGCCTAAATTTGTTTAATTAATGAAATTTACGTTTTATCCTTTTCTTCCGTAAATGTTTCTCACCAACTCTAAAATGAGCATAAGAGATACATGGATAATATTTATAATACATTCCTTTAAGCAGTCGAGTTTTTAAATTTTATATAATTAATATAAATATTCGTACCTTCTTAATTGGATGCTGATAAGCAATAATGTGTCAACCCACAAAAAGTCAAATTTGGAGATATTGATGTATTTTGATACTGCGTCACCTATTTAACATTATACAAAAAAAATCAAGTAATCTAAACTAAATAAGTATGAAAAAAAGTTTCTTAAATCAATGCTTCGAATTTCAAGTGCGTTCCATATTTTGCAATATATAAAATAATCTCAAATATTTAAAAACTTAGATTACATATGCTTTTGATTCATTATATATTTTATCAGAATAGGAAAGAAAAGATGAATATATACGTCTTCAAACAAATTTATTAAGAATCAGTTTGACATCTTTAGAGGCCATTTTCTCAAAACGAAGTCCGTGTGGCTGAACACAGTATTGCTTATCAGCGTCCAATTATGTTTTGTAGTCCATCTTAATGCTGCAAGGTGAATGCATGTGCTAATACCGCCTGCAACATAATACCGTAGTGAAATAGCAAAAATATATAATAAATAGAAATCTTCCTTGCATTATAAAATAACTACTAGGTTTTATGAGACATTGTTCACATGAACTTAATGTGAACGTCATAAAAGTATACATAATAAAATATATGCATAAACATGTTTATCTCCCCGCCTCATGCTTTTCACTTCAATCGATTAAACCCTGCCACACGCTGTAGAAAAATATTGTTAGATTATTGGAAAAAATGTTAAACAGCAGACTAATTACGGTGAGCTATTACAGCGCGACAATTGATTTTTAGCGCAACATTTTTGACACTTGACTTCCGATTCTTGTACTAAAACAAAAAAAATCGACTCCGCATGATAACCCTTCAGGGCAGACAACCATCCGGAGGCAGTTCATGAATAAAAAATAAAATGTAATGTAAAATGACATTATGGACGATGTGTAAAATGTATGAAAGGAATATTACAAAAAAAGTTACAGTGTGCGGCAAGGTCAAACCTTTAATTAGGGGGAAAAAATTAATGTTTATTTAGATACTCTTGAACTAGTTACTAAACGTTTTTACACTTTATTAAAGTCCTGAATTTTGAACCAACTGTCGATGGAAGGTTTTCGAACGTGTGTATATATTATATATATAACGTAGGTATATCTAATTCTTTGCCACGTTCTATAACCTTAACGTTTTAACAGATGTCAACATATGTCTAACCGATGTCATTAAATTCGTTTCAGGTGTGGAAATAAGGTGTATATTTTTTCCAGGAATTTCCACGGAAACGCGAATTACGCGGAAAACATCGATCTCCAATTCTACTTATCCGACTTCAAACTTAACTTATTTCACAAATGGAAAGTTACATAATTGGTGTATAACACCCTTTTCTGTCGGGTTTGTAATTATTTTTATATTATATAGATACTCTATGTTAAGCTCTAAAACTATTTTGGATCTACGAATCTTAAATATAAATATACGCAATACAAAACAGTTTATATTATTTTTCACAACTGTAAAATTACATTATATAATGTTCATTATATTTCGTATTTAAAAACACATTGTTTGAATTCATTTAATCTTGTTAAACTCATAATTGCCTTTGCTTTCATTAGTATCATTGCGCCATTACCCCAGATTATTGCCTATTAAATTTTTTCTTCGGAATACAAATCCATTCCCTTGATTAAATAAAACACTAATGTGGTCTGACAGTTTTCCATGGTAACCTACTCTGAAGCTTCATACTAATACGAATGCTATGTATTAAATATTGCTTCAGATTAAACATTATATTATGTTTAACTGCAGAGCCGAGATGGCCTGAGGTCGATCTCAACTGATGATCGCCGGTTTTCAAGTGCTAAAATTTGTGTATAAATTCATCTCAAGCTCGGCGGTGAAGGAAAACATCGTAAGGAAACCTGCATGTGACAAAAGAAATTCTGCCACGTGTATATCCGCCAACCCGCAGTGGAGTTGCGTGATGGATTAAGCTCTAAACCTTCTCCTTAATAGGAGAGGACTCCTTTGCCCAGCAATGGGACATTTATAGGTTGTTACTAACACAGAACCTTCTTCTTACATAGTAAATGAAGCTTGACTTTTTAAACTAGGCCACAAACTAGGCCCGAATATGTATAATTCCCGAATCGTATAAATAATTTTATATCTAAAGATAAACCAAATCAAAATTAAAGTAAACAGCAACCAACTAAAGCGAATCGACTAGGGAATCCTGCTTATTGACCTACAGACTTGAAATTGCTGACAACCAGTTCTCAGAGAGATTACATTATAAAAATATAATACTTCAGTCATCGCATCTCTAGAGAAATATTTATCCTGCGTGTTACCGCTGAAGGCTCATAAAAATAAACTATTGATTAATTTCTGCAACAGCGATACAGATAGCTATATAATAAATTATTAATTAAAAAAAATCAATCAAAAGGGCGTTATAAAAAACATAACAAAATAAACATTAACATTACATACAATAATATAATATTTCCTGAAACGATAAAATTAAGCCAAAAAATATGCCACATTTTGACAGTTAAAGGAAACGTTTTATTACAAAAAACAAAAATAATCTTTCAGATTATATCATTGTATGATAGCAGTAGTTTAACATAATTACCTCGCTATTTGTTCGACCCCGCTATTGTCAAAAACACCAATATGAGAAATTATTTTAGCGTTTATTGACAATGATTGCTAACTAAATCATTAAACTGGATATCACAAGAACAGAGGGCTAATTCTTTAAAACTATCAGCCTCAAAATATGCAACGTAGAAACCATTTGATTCATTTTAGGGTTCCGTATCATAAATGGAAAAATAGAACCCTTATGGGACTACTTTGTCCGTCTGTCTGTTTTGTACTAAAACGCCAAGTTTAACTGCCAAAATGTTGCATACTTTGAAAGCAGTAATATCCGACAATCTGACTTTACATAAAAAAATCTAGCAAGTACCGAAAGCTAGTTGTGAAATAATAATGCACTTTAATTTGTCAAAATCAAAATCAAAAAATACTTTATTCAAGTAGGCTCTCACGATCACCTTTGACTCGTCAATACATGAAAAAACAAAAAAAAAATACATACATAATAATAACAATAAAAAACGTGTGGATCGATATCGTCAAAATAGGATGTTTCAAAGTGACCAACGGAAAGTATACAGGAATTGGGAACAGCGTAATGATAGTGTGACCAACGGCGTGCCGCCTTCTCCAGAAGTTATGACTAATTTTTGGCGTAATATCTGGTCGGCTCCTGTTGATCATACTGAGGGTGATTGGATGAACATTGTCAGGGGGAGCTGTGAATCACTTTCACAAATGGGCCCTATCACAATAAACCCAGATGATATAAGTTGTGCAATCCATTCAACGTCTAACTGGAAATGTCCTGGCCCGGACGGCTTGCATAACTTTTGGTTGAAGAAGTTTCGTGCTTCACATCCCGTTCTGGCATTGCAATTCCAAAATGCCCTCGATACCGGCACATTACCAACATTTATGACAACTGGTGCTACATTCCTGATATACAAATCCGGATGTACCGCGGATCCAAAAAACTACCGTCCGATAACTTGCCTGTCTACCATCTATAAGCTCCTTACGTCCGTTTTAGCTGCTAAAATAACTCAACATATTACAGCTAACAACATCTTGGCTCCGGCTCAAAACGGATGTAGACCCGGTAGTCGCGGTACAAAGGAACTTCTCCTCGTAAACATGACCATATGCCAACAGGTACGTCGAAACCGTAAAAATCTTGACACTGCTTGGATAGACTACAAGAAGGCATATGATTCGGTACCACATACATGGCTTGTGAGGATACTGGAATTGTATAAGATTGATGCAACTCTATGTTCCTTTCTTAAGTTGTGTATGGGGCAGTGGATCACATTTCTTTGTCACCCAGGTAGCACTGATATTTTCGGATCGACCGAGCTGATAAGGATTAAGCGGGGTATTTTCCAGGGAGACAGTTTAAGCCCTTTGTGGTTTTGCCTGGCCCTCAATCCTCTAAGTACATTATTGGAGAATTCAGGGTTAGGATTTCGCCTACGTAGAGGGAGCACAATCATATCACACCTACTCTACATGGATGACCTTAAACTTTATGCATTGAAGCGAACAGATTTAGTCAAGCTCCTAAAACTTACAGAAACCTTTAGCAGTTCTATCGGAATGGAGTTTGGCCTAGATAAATGCGCTGTCATCCATGTAGAAAGAGGTAGAGTTGTATCATCTGAGCATATACAACTTACAAAAACATTTCTCCTCAGATCCCTCGACGTGGGCGAAAGCTACAAATATCTTGGAATGTCGGAGGCACTAGGCATTGATGACGGATCTATAAAACAACTAGTGAAGGAACGTTTCTTTGGCCGGCTGAAAAAAGTCCTCAACAGTTTTTTATCGGGCGGTAATAAGGTGCGTGCCTTCAACAGTTGGGTTATGCCCTTACTCGTCTACACCTTCGGCATTTTAAGATGGACCCAGACTGAACTGGACTCCTTGGACCGCCAAGTACGTAAACTGCTTACAGCATACCGAATGCATCATCCCCGTTCATCTGTAATGAGATTATACATCCCACGAAAATGTGGTGGTCGTGGTTTTTTAAATGCTAAGAATCTCCACAATCGTGAGGTGTATAATCTCAGGAATTATGTCCTAGGTGTCAATAGTGATATGCATAAGGATGTTGTAGTAGTTGACAAAGGTTTTACTCCGCTGTCCTTAGGCAAAGAGAACTGGCGCAGGCCTATAGTATTGAACACACTTGATCGCGTGGCTGTTTGGAGGAGCAAGGAACTACATGGACGGTTCTACAAAGCCCTAACGGGTTCGGATGTAGACCAGGCCAGTTCTGTATCCTGGCTACAATACGGGGATCTTTTTGGAGAAACTGAAGGTTTTGTCTGTGCAATTATGGACGAAGTTATTAAGACGAATAACTACCGGAAATACATCATGAAAGACGGAACTCCAGACATATGTCGTGCTTGTCACCGACCTGGAGAATCACTCAGGCATGTAATTTCCGGTTGTTGTCATCTTGCTAACGGTGAGTATTTGCACAGACATAACCAAGTAGCCAGGATAATCCACCAACAACTTGCTCTTCGATACGGTCTTGTGGATATCGAGGTACCTTACTATAGATATAACCCTACACCGGTTCTCGAAAATGGTAATGCTCTGCTCTACTGGGATCGGTCAATTATCACTGACAGGCACATACCAGCCAATAAACCTGATATAGTGATAGTAGACCGATCAGCGCGCCGAGCAATTATTGTTGATGTCACTATTCCACATGATGACAATCTTGTGAAGGCCGAAAAAGAAAAATTAAGTAAATATTTAGACCTTGCCCACGAGATTGCTGCCATGTGGAGTGTGGACTCAGCAATAATTGTTCCTATTGTCGTCTCGGTAAACGGCCTATTTGCGAAGAGTTTCGACCAGCATCTTAAGAAACTCTCGCTGAGCTGCTGGGTCAAGAGCAGGATACAAAAGGCAGTGTTGCTTGAGACGGCACGCATAGTGAGGAGGTTCCTCAACCTGGAGCCCTAGCTACTGGACGCTTGAGGTCATCTCCGCGTTCAGTAGATATATCTATTTTATATATTTTTAAATGTTTTTATATTTATATTTTTGTAAATATATTTAAAAATGTACAAAATAAGTTAAAAGAATAAATAAGAGAAACAATAATATAATAATAAGGCATCACACTCAACGGCCCCCATTAAGATCTCATGACCTTGTGTCGGGGGTCCGGAAACACTCATAACACTAACACAAACACCCAGACCACGACAAACATCCGTATGGCCAATACATACGTTTGCCGTGAGCGGGGATCGAACCCGCGACCGTTAGCGCTTTAGTCAGTTGCAGTGACCATTGCGCCAACGCGTCTGTCAATACATAATGAAGCTACATTTGTTCTTATTGTGTCATATTAATTTCTTCTTTCTTTTAATTAAAGCCATTCATTACTTAACACTACTAATTCTCCATGATTGATTAATATAATTGGCTGGATATATAAGGTTAATAACTAAACAATTTTATTTGATAGTCAATACATAAGGCATGGAGACAGTGTTAATCACTGAGAACACTATATAATTATGTTTATTTTATTTATGATCTTATAATTACATATTTTTTTCCTTTCAGTAAAACGATTTGATAATGAGTCGTTTTGTTTGCAATTTAAGTTTCAACGAAAATAATAGTACACAATAGGGAATAGTCAAATAAATAATGTAACATCAATATCGATTAAAATTTAAGCATATTATTTCATAAACACCACATCCATATAGCTGGGAAAAACTTACTTAAATAATGCAGTAAATCTGCAATCTCAATAAAATATGGCTTATCAAGTTTTCCTAATAACCCTATTATGAACTTAAGAGCGTCAAGAAAGCTCGTACTCTCGTACTCTCGTAGCTTTATCTTCTTTCAAACACAAACAGCTATAAACTTTTCATTAAAATTAATTGGCGCACTTCCGAGTTTTCAATACTGTTCATTTCCTGTAAGATTTTTTTATATCTTATACATCTACAATTACTGATGATGCAAGCAAGGATAAATTAACGTTTGGATGAATCCATGAATAGAGTTCGTTGCTCTTTGACGGAAACTTCTGAACAAATTTGGATGAAACTTTAATCAATACATGAGACTACTACATACATAGACTAATTTTTGTCAACATACCACGCGGGCGACAATAGTCTTCTGTATATATGTTATCTTAATAATCTTCTGTAAATAGCCTTTTACGACCATAAAGTTAAGATATGATAAAGGAATAATAAAATTTAATTACAATAGGAAAGTTTTATAATACCGTATTATTACTGAAGCTTCTAGTTTTTAACCCAGTATCGTTATATATTCTTTTACGGTAGAATATAATTTTAAATTTATATTAGAAAGAGAAATCTATTACTGAAAGAATGATTGACTGACAAACTTGATGAGTTTTTAAATTATAATTAAAACTTTTAGTAACCAATGCGATTATTAATTTAATATTTCCAATTTAATAAAATTTATTTCCCAATCACATTTGAAATATGTTTGTTTAAAAGATTGATGATATTAAAAAAAACGGAACGACTTTAAAAACAAAATACGATTTTTTTTTCATTTGTACAACATACATACTTATTCCAATTATTGTGGATGATTTTGATGGTCTATGTTCTAACGGTTTCGGATTGAATATTTTTTCACGTTGGTGAAATTGGATTTGATAGTTAAACATGAATCAAATAAAATATATATAAAGAAAAAGTCCGGACAGAGTAGAAAAATAAAAAATGAAATACAAGCTTGGAAATTATAAATTGTAAAAAATACATTAAAATGAGTGTGAGAGTGGTAGGAGCATCCTAACACTAATTATAATATATTTTTAGAGACTGAAATCTTTCCGTGTACATATACTACGTTATACTACAGCACAATCATTAATTATATAAAGTGGTTAATTTAAGTTAACCAAATACCGTACTAAAGATTATTAAATTTTTTTACTACATTAGTAATTGTGTAGCCTTAGTTTTTGAGTAAAAAACCCTTAGAGATATATACAATTTTGCTAGTACATACAATCACGCTCTATAGAAAGCAATGATGAAGTCTCAGTTTCAGCGAGCTACCTAAAAGATATCTGTGTCAAGTAAGGGTCACAATCGCAAATCACCGAAAACCTTATTTTGTAAAGTATGAATAAGAAAATAACAATGTACGTTACGATTTACACACGTGTGAGGCAGATACACTTGATACTTGTAAACTAAACATATCGCTGGTTTGTAAGAATTCCGTAGTAATTCAAAATTCTAACAAATAGAACTAAGTATGTCAAAATCTTTGATGTTTTATAATGAAAAAAGTTGCCATGATGAATTTTCTTTAAATCAATAAAGTTATAACATCAAGGGATCGTTTAAATTTTGCAGCTATGCACCAACACGTTAATAGAGAAATTCAAAAACCCTATTCCTTAAAATTCATCATTTTTAGTTGCATCGATATTCATGAAAACCAGCGATATGTACTGTCGTGTTGTGTCAAATGTATACTAACTTTCTACGTTCTTCATTTTCGTGCTATAGCTCCAGCACCAGTCCTGGCCTTGACTTACAAGTTCCATCGATCAAACCAGCGCGACGCAGTGATGGTTTGTGACTTTCTAAATTTTTTTTATAATAATAATAATAACGCATCACACTCAACGGCCCCCATTAAGATCTCATGACCTTATGTCGGGGGTCCGGAAACACTCACAACACTAACACAAACACCCAGACCACGACAAACATCTGTATGGCCAATACACACGTTTGCCGTGAGCGGCATTTGTGATTTTCTTAAAAAAACACCAATCGTGCATTGGTTCATTGAATCCATATACCTAAAAGTTAATAACCACAATCGCCGGTTCGTATTTAGTCCAACCCTTTCATGAGTAACTATTATGTTAATTCTGACATGTCAGTCAGACTGGCGTCTTGACTGACTTGAAACCGTGTCTGTAAACACGTACGAGACTAAAACTCCATTATTTACCCCAACTGTATTTTAGTTATAGTAAGTCTTAATACGATATAGGATTTAGGTCATAATCTTCGTCTAGTGTTAGTAAAGTATGAAACTAGTTACTCTGCACGAAGCTTACAGTTAAATAGACAATTTATATGAAACAATTAAATAGAATGGTGTCTGTATATATTTTCGTTATAACTATTTCGGAACACGATTTTATTATAGGCCAGGTTTTGCTCGTGACTTCGCTCGCGTTAATGTAGAAAATATAGTAAATGTAAAATAACACGTATACCTTTATTCATATTATCGTTACCATCTAGTATAATGTACCTTTCAAATGGTACCATAATTTTTAAAATAGATTTAGTGGTTCCGAAGTTTTCACAAATACAAAATTTGGCTCTAATTTTATTATATTTGTATAAATATATAAAATATATGTGGAGTAAGACAGATAGCCTATGTACTAATTAAACGGAAATGCCAGAATGGATTTTAGCGAAACTCTGCTTATTAAAGACTTGTATCCACGTTAAAGTCCAAATATTATGTAAGAAATTAAACCGTCTCAATCCTATTTTAAAAATACGTATACCTATGTGTAGTTGTATAAAAACATTAAAGATGATAAACGCATTCAGCACGTAAACAAAGTCGAAGGCATAGCGCGTTTATAATAACGATATAACGAACGGTTAACACCCACTAGATAATATTAATGCTAACACACAACAACACCTATGTAATACCCTTTTCTAGATAGTATTAAGTTGCGAAGTGTACCTGGAAATTAATAACATAGCATTCTATTACTAAGAGTTTTTTTTTTTTAATCAACAAACACCGAAAGAAAAATATGCAATTAGATTTTAATACCAAATTATTGAACTGATTTCTATTAAATTTGACGTTATGGGACTAATCAAAAAGCATATCCTTTAAAAAAATATAATTTTCAAAATCGGTTAAAAATGATGTTAAGAGGTAACAAACATTTAAAAGAATACAAAATGAATTGAGGTGCTTCCCTTTTGAAGTCGGTCTAAAATCGTCTTTTAAAATAATGAGGATTGTAATTCTATTAAGATTTTCGTAATCGCATATCAAATAACTATTTTTTACTAAATAATTATAAAACCTCTGCTGTCTGAACCACCGTTCCTCCGTCTCTCAGCTGGCTGTACCTATATAAAGTTTGACAGGCAGAGAGTTGAATTATTCACCGAATATGTATTGCTATTGCCGATATAGCAACAAATAATAAAATTATTGCTTCAAATTACAAATCGTATATATCGTAAGGCACGGAACCCTTTATTTGGGGTCCAATTCGTATTTGACCGGTTTTTATATCATTCAAAAAATCTGAAAATAAATAAAACCCTCTTTCCTCCTGTCTGATATCCGAATCTTTCTTAAGGGTCAAAGTCTTATGGTTGTGGATGGCGGTTATAATAATTTAATTACGTACCTCTCTTAACATAATAAGGTTAATGACTTTATGAAATCGACTTAATACTCGCGATGACTTATGCTGGATTTTATAGCTAACATAACATTTTCTTTCTTTTTTTACAAGAAATGAAAATTAAATTAATTAAGTACCCTGAATATAAAGAAAGATTATATCTTTGTATTTACCAGACAACTCCGCGGCGGATTGGTGAATAGAGACGTTTTAGAATATCTTTCCACACTTGCAAGTTCTTTACGTTATACCTTTCAAAGGATGAGACTTTTTTTTTATTTTGACACAAAATTTAGAAATAGCAAAAACATAAATATTCAGATATCCATATTACAAACCATATCATTATTTCAATAAAGCTATAAATATTTTCATTGACTACAATAATATTAACTGTATATTATAGCTAATGGAAATACAAAAAGCAAAAAAAGACAGTCGGGCTACGCTTAGTATAGATATTTATGTTACTATATACATTGTGTTTTCATGCGATGGCCCAGTCAATCTATACATTTAAAATATAAAAGGTATTTGATGTCTATTTGGTCATTATAAGATGTCGTCAGGTTAGCTCATTATGTAATAACCTAAGACAGAAGGTCCCTTAAGTAAGGACTGAATAAATTAACCGACTTGATTTACATGGATCTCACAACTTTTTACAGTACATGGATCTCACAACTTTTTACAGTAGAATAACTGAGTTACGAGACTTGGGCATTTTTTACAAGTTATGTTTTTATAGCATTTATGTTACTATATAACATATATGATATATTTGTTTTGTAATCCAAGTTCTTTAAATAGAATTGTTGTTTTTTTACGGACGGACATACAGAACTAGCTATATTAAAAAAAAAATTTTGTGCCACAAAATCGTTAAAAAAGATACAAACTTAAAAAAAATAAACCAACTTCAAAAACGAAACAAAAAACTATAAAATATATATTTTCGACGAAATTTTGATCACAAATATTTATATCAGTATAGGTGTGCCTATAATATTTGAAAAATTCTCACGACATTCCGAGGATCCCATCATCAGATCCAAACCTGATGACAATGGGATCAATTTGGAAGTCTTTCAAACAATAAAAAAATTCAAAATCGGTCCACAATCGGCAGTAAAATCGTTGAACAAACATAAAAAACCGCCAAACATAGAACCTCCTCGTTTTTCGAAACAGTATTATACGTTTCTTAAACCATTAATAGCTTAGATACCACAATTTAACACAAGAAACTATCACGCTAACACTTCGAAATAAACGCTCAAGTCGAAAGGGGATCTCGCTGACTTGGTAAGGCTTACTCAATGTTTACTAAAATTGTATATTAGAAGCTATTATCCGACCGCTCCCTAAATAAATTACGGTCCCTAGTGCAACCTTCTTGATATCGTTTTATCCTAGATAGATTTCTAATAATAGAAGCCCAGTAAGACATCGTAATACTCAGGAAATACTATTATATATAGATTTCCATCATGGGAATTGATAACCCTGAAAAGTGGAGATCGAATTTTAATAAAACTTTTCAACGTTTAAACTTTTAGTATTAAATATTTCGCCATTGTGTTGAGTGACATGTTTAATTTAAATACGCTTGAAGCTAAAATAATACGAAATAATATTATAAATGGGAAAATTTGTTAGTGAGTGAATACATTAATTGCTGCTTTTCAAGAATATCGATGCAACTAAAAATGATGAATTTAGGGGATGGGGTTTTTAAATTTCTTTATTAATGTTTTGGTGTATAGCTGCAAAATTTAAACAAGCCCTTGATTTATTGATTTAAAGAATCACCATCGCAAATCTTTTGATGATAACATATCAAAGATTTGTGGTCTTTTGACATACTATAGTTCTTTGTTAGAATTTTAAATTACTACGATATTCTTGCAAATCAGCGATTTGTTACTTTCTGTCTGTAATGGCTCATAAATTTAAGTGAAATTTTGAACTTTTTAGTTTATATCCTGGCATACACTTCTATTATTATGAAGAAACTTGTCAATTGCACAAAACGTAAGTAAATATGTCTATAATTAGACATTTTGAATTATTTCACCTTAAGTAATTTGATATATATTGTTAAAATTCTTCTTGTGAATTTAAAGTAAAATTTCGTTTTTATTTTAAAAGTCATAAAAAGAACGTTTACTATTTAAGTTAAGTAGAGTATATCTCTTAAGTCTAGCATGAATTTTATAGTATTTTACTAAACTTTTGACCGAATTTCACTGGCTCACTGCCATATTACATTTAGAAAATGAATAAAAAGCTTCGAAATTATCTTTATGTGAAGCAATATTATATTAAAGTTGGGTAAAAAATAATTAATTCAATAAATATTAGCTAGTTAGCTAGATCTAGTACAATATGTAAACTAACTGTGCCTTACTGCTCTCATTACAATTTTTCGAAAATAAATTTCCTTACAATATACGGCCATGTTTTATGTTTATGTATTCATTGTTATTATAAGAAAGTCTATTTTTGTTGTATAATAGAAAATAGTTTTGTGTGCACCCTTTGAATAGCCTACAAGGGAATATTGTACAAAGATATGCTGAAGAAAATAAAGCGCCTTTGTATTATTTGTGCCATGAACTTTCGCTTCTATTTCCCTTTTTGTAAACACTGAAAGATCCTCATCTACTTTCCTTTCGTTATAAGTGTCCACTTTGATGGCGAAAGTCAACGTCACTTTTAATTACTTCATCTAGATCACGTCAATATCAGACAATATCTTTAAATAAATTTATACTTTTCTTAAACTAAGTTCTTTAATTATTATCATTATTAAGCGTATCTTATCTTATCGTATCTTGATTTAATATAGAGATGAAAATATTTTATTTCGAATAAATACGCAAATTATTTTTATTATAATGGTTGTTTTAATTGTAACCGATTTCAATAGATGGAAAATGACAGCAACGTTTGCAATACTAATAACTTTGGGGCTTTTAACAAATATAACGTCTTCGCACAAATGTGTTAAGGAAGCATTACGAAATGTATTAAAAGAAATAAAATTATAACAATTTTAACATCAAATAAACTTCTCAATAAGAAAAAAAATATTGGAAAAATCTTTTCATCTTTTTCAATCACTTTTAAAATCATTTTTAATGGTAAATAATTTGGATATTTATTTATATACAATTTTTATGTCTTATAAAATAAAAAAAAAATTTAAAAAATTTCTTATAAAATATTATATTCGACTTTTTTATTAACGTACACTATTTTATCAATAAGGCACGTGACAAAAAATAAAACTAGTAGATTTCATTCTACGCCCAATCCGATAGTAAATTGCTAACCCCAATACAACCTCTAATACTGTTATCCTCCATATATAACGTAATATGATTTCTTGTGTGCCGTACACGATAACATAACATTTGTCGGCTTTATTAGATATCTAGCGGTTGACCACAATTATATTGAGCCAATGTCGTCATATAATATAGATAATACAAATAAATCTTACCAAAATTGTCAAAAATGGTCAAAAGTACCACTGCGTTTCTGTAATCGGCACTAAAAATTAATCTCGTGCAAATATCGTGACGAAAATTGTATGTATCTAAAGGATTTTTAAATTCCAAAGGCTCTACTATTCTACTTAATAGACGTAAACTTTATTCCGTACCGTGTAGCTTTAAATTAAAGTATCTATTCGTTTGTTTATCAACCGACTTCAAAAAGAAAGATTCTCAATTCGTGGTAAGAGTATGTTTATTTTATATTTGTTACCTCAGTACTCCGTCATTTCTTAACCGATTTTGAAAATCCTTTTATTGTTTGAAATGGTATACTTCCAGATTTATTATCAAAATCAGTTATCAAAATCGGTTATAGGTTGATTTTGAAACTGAATTAACTAGTATAAGTCTGTCGTCTACGTGAACGATATTTCGTTTTTGAAGGCGATTGCTTTTTAAAGTCTAAATTATTGACATTTCAATAGTCATTACAGTTGCAACTTATTTTGAGTTTAAATTTTAATTAAATTCAAAATACGTTAAAACCACAAGCACTGTTTAGGTAGAATCTATTTGAAGCCCACAGATTAAAGCTCGTATACAGGCTGGTTCGACCAGGGTAGTACCTCACAAAAGATAGACGTGAAGTAGCTTCGTTTCGTACGTTTATGAGAGAACTGAAAGCTTACCCTTCTTCATTCCTTACTTCCTATCATTCCCTCATTCCTTATTCGTTTTGAAGCTGGCAACGCATATGTGTTTCTTATGGTGCTACACATTGTTACGTTATTGTAACGTTTTGTTAAAATAAAAAAGTATAGACGAAGGCGCTTGGACGCGAGGTGAGGGGTCAGTCGCTAGCTGTCATCGAACCGAGTGGACGTGCGACCACGGGTATACATAAATAACAATATTTGTTTGATTTATTACCCTGTATATATGAGTGACAAGCGGACCTCACAGTTATGTATACGTAATTGCTTAAATTGTATTTAGATTATTATTTTTTGTTTAGGAATAACTAATTTTACATTATAATTTTATGATTTAAATGTATTATTGAATAATATTTATTCTTACCTGATTTTTTAATTATTAATTATAAGATTGCAAATTGTTTGTTTTTTTGGCCAATCAGTGATGTACTTTGATCGCTGGCATCGACCAATCACAGGCAATCTCTGTGGTGGGGATCGGATCGACGCGTGCGATCAAGATGGTTATTCTGTGTCAATAGGCCTAGTAGAGAGCACGATTGTGACAATCAAACGTATATCAATAAAAAGTGCGACAGAAACTGAGTTTTAATTCCCACTAACCAAAAAACTTTTTAATATGTCGGTGATTTCATAACATCAGGTTTTATTAAAATACTCAGTATTTTCATAGAAACTTCATCCATGTATAAAATCCATGTAAATCTTTTCAATATAGTCTTTATTATAATTATAATTCTATCTCGAATTATCAGCTTAAGAAATTCGTTCTGTACATGATCTACAGTCATTCAAAATATACCCGTCGGGTGTTCGAAACTTCGACCTCTGAACATTTCTAGTTGTATATTGTGTTTAAACTTTATACTTCTAAAATTAAACGGACAACGTGGTGATTTAAAATATTATTCTGAATTTTCATTTTATTGATGAAACAGGTCATGTCGAAAGCCGTAAAAATAAGTTGTAATTGTTCAAAGCCTTGTTTTATTTTTAAGTCTCTTAAAATAAATTAAATGACAATATAAAGTTATATAGACTTGAATTAAAACAAAACTGCTTTCATTTTTAAGTTGGTCTGTATCACTCTTCGTTATTACGCAGATTAAAAGTTTTCGTAGAAGCTCAGATGAATACCGAGGGAGTTTGTTCAATTTAATTAAGAACGCTCCACACTCTCGCTTGCATTTCGTTTTTATTAATAGCAGATACTGAGTATGACTTCTCAAACATTGTAACGATGAAAACGCAATTTCGCGTTCTTTGAAATATAATTATAACTTATTTCCTCGAGAGTGTAACCTTCCCTAACAAGTTACTAATATCTTTATCTCCAGAGGAGACTTACTTTATTGAAAATTAAAAATCCTCGGAAAAGTTTTAGAAAAAATATCCTCAGACGATAAAGTAATATTCTTTTAATTATTTTTTAAATTGGAAATAATAAAAGAGACCAATAAATTGTAAACAACAAACTTTTAATTAGTGCCGTAGTTAAAAATTCTTTAATTAAAAAACATCAGCTTATTTTTTTATAAATGCCTAGTTTTTGCCCGCGGCATCACTTATATTTTCTTGTTATATCGGCCAACCGTCAAAAACTTATTTTGTGTCTATTAGACACGAAACGAACGCTCTTACTGAAAGTTAATTATACTGTAGCTATAATATATAACATTCGCGCAAGTGGAAACAATAAGTTGATAAAGTCTTATCACAATTGGATGAACGTTATAGCAACGCATATGTTACGAACAAGCAAATAATAATAAATAATTAATATTAATTTTATATTAAGATATAAAATGGCTTTAAATAATGGACAATACTGAATTTGTTATTAATGAGAATAACTTTATTAACACGACACACATCTGAATCAGTTGAGCACACGCCAAATGGAACAAATAATCTAGAGAAAATTTAAAAAAGAAAAATAAAAGGGAGAAATAACAACATAGATCTGATAATTAAATTACAAAATCAATATTACATATGAAGATAAGTTACAGTTTTAATGTATGTATAGATTTTAACAATGTTTTACGCTTCCATTGGCTGCACGACACTGCCTGAGGGATGTTAGCGTAGGTGTGTGTCTAAAGGTAGGCGCTTGGAAAATTTATTCACAGCCACGTCGACAGAATTGATTCCAGACACGTCGACGCTTACTCGCTTTAAGTAAATATCACACCTACTCCTTGATGAATTTCATAAACAGTTACTAAAAAGTAAAGAGATTATATGACTACGAAAGGAGGGAAAAAAATATTAGTAATATTTTAGTTAGTTAAACTATTTTAAACGGATTTAATCGCGTATATTTACTATTTTTATCATCCCGACGTTTCGAGCACTTTACAGCATTCGTGGTCACGGGTAGACCCTTTTATTTCAATTAGTAATAATCGCGAAAATTTAGGACAACGTTAATTTAATTTACTATCAAGAGATACTTAACAATCTGCACAAATATTTTTAATGCAATAATTAATTGTTTGCTTGTTTAACACAAAAATCTTATTAGCATTTGGTACATAAAAAGCTCACAAACAGACAAAGGCTCTTTAACGAATCTAACAAATAATACCTAGTAACACGCGGCCAGGAACAGCGTAAAAAGTGGTAAGAATAAAAAATGATCTTTAAACTAAGTTTTGCCTGTGGATTCGCTTGCGTTAAGTTTGATTTATCTACACAATATTTTAAAACCGTATCACACATTTAGGGGTTGAATTTTCATTAATCCGTTCTTAGCAGATGCCTACATCATACTAACTATGTGTTCAACGCGATCCGTACAGTGGTTTAAACTGTGTTGATTGCTCAGTCAGTCAGTCACTCAGTCTAAGGCGCGCACTGGTGATTTTTGTTCTCGTGACTGTTTCGTCACAATTGTCCTGTATATCGACATGTAAGTGGATGCTGATAGGCAATAATGTGTCAACCCACAAATATTCAAATTTAGACATATTGATGTATTCAGATAATGCATTTCGTATTTAACATTATTCAAAAAAAATTCAAGTTATCTGAACTACAAAAGTACGGAAAAAAGTTTCTTATATGTTTAGAATATTGAAGTGTGTTCTATATTTTGAATTATGCAATAATTTCATATATTTGAAAAACTTATTACCAGATAAAACTCTTTGCTAGCCTATCTGCTATTAATTCATAATACTTTTTATCAAAATAGAAAAGAAAAGATGGATATATGTATACTTTTTCAAACAGATTTGTTAAGAATAGGTTTGACATCTTTAGACGCCATTTTCTTAAAATGAAGTCTATGTGGCTTAATACAGTATTGCTTATCAGCGTCCAAGTATGGAGCAGCGCGCACATGACAACTTCGTGTCGTTTGTCGAACAAGGCCGTTATAAGCGAACTCCGCTTTAGAGACGTGACGCGATAATGACAAAAATGTCACCCTGACAAAAGTCTCATGTGTGCGCCAGCTCTCACGGTTTCAGTTAATTGATAATTATGTACATTTTAACCTAATCTGTTCAGTTTTTTTTTTGTGCAATGACAGGTCAGTCAGTCAGTCATGTTTTCCTTTTATATGTAAAATATTAACAATGTAAAAAATTAAGCTTCAACGTATCTGTCTGTTTTAATGAAATAATAACTTTATTACTTAATAACATAAACAAAAACTCTTAGTTTTTTTTTTTGGTTTCGCATTCAAAATTTAAACACTACTACTAATAAAACTCAATAAATAAGAAATCGATTAAAATAAAAAAATAATATTATTGTATTCTTAGATTCTAACCTCATTAAAATCGTATGAACGGTCATAATTTGTTTTGTGCTAAGAATTTATTCTTATAATACCTATTTATTTTCTAACTGTAAAATAGTTGATATTGTATGATACTATTACTGCCATCTAACTTTTGCAAAATACTTTAGGAATCTTCAGGTAGAATTTTCCACTCAGCTATTTTCGTGACGTGGTTTCTTTATTTTAAACTAGATGGCAGTGTGATACTCATAAATTTTAAATAATTATTATTTCTCAAATCTTTAGTAAATTAAAAGTCTATTTTTCTAAATTAAAAAAAGATCACAATTTGCTTGGTCTATTTTTATAGCTATAATAACGGACTATATTATTAGAAATCCGGAGGATTAGTATACGGAGTCATCGCTATTGCAGTGCGATATGTTTTGAAAGTTTGTTTCTTTTTAGTAAAAAATTAGAAATCAACCGTCAAAATGTATTGCGTTACAATAGCTTAGCTCGCCGTAATTGGCCTGCCGTTTGTATTTTAAGAAAACGTTCGTTTTTACATTTATATTTCCCATTCACGTACAAACTACCATATCACGTACATACCACATGCTACCATTGTTGTGTAAAAAAAAAACTTAGGAGTTAGTGTTTTTCAATTCGATGAGCTTTTTCTTATTTACATGTATAAGTTATATGACTAATTCATATCTTTAAAAGTATTTAGGTAGATTATAATTATATTATAGATCTTGACTAAACTAATTTCGTAAATTACACACTTTCTTATTGTGTATATTGATTTTTATATCAGAATATTCGGGTATATTTTATTTTTAAATCGCAAAAGTAGCTTATTTTGTTTTCTAAATTATAAATAGTTACATAGCTTCGTAGCTAGTACGTTATGTATTTATAAATATTAATAACTTCAGCGCTTTAGTCCCAACAGTTTATCAGTGAAATGACCGTGTCATACGGACGGGAGGATGAACAAAAATAATTACCTACATGTAATGTTAGTAAAATTATGACTGAATAAATACTTACTTAATTACCTATACGAAGCTACTAAAGCTGGCAATAAGTAAGTTACATCTACTATCAAAGAAGCGCTTAAATCTTTATTTTTAAGGATGACAAACATTTTTCCCTTTCGCTATTAATAATACTAAACAGACATTTGGGCTATGTTGGCAAAACCTTGGGTCACGCAGATGGTCTCATTTAATATTGCCCTTGGCTTCAAATTTTGATCATCTCAAACACAGTTTTATTTTTTCATATCTATCAGATGTATTTAAGTATTATAATGTTGTTTTTTTTTTAAATTAAGGTAGAAAAGGTACGATTATAATGTAGTGTTCCAGGGACGTAAATAAAGCTACGTAACAATTGATGAATTCATTTGTAGACAAATCAAAATAAATGATAATAAATTACTCGTTAAGTTTTGACATTTATCGCCACTTAGCTTACGAATTATGTTTATGGGCAATTTACTACCAAATATCTTTTTTCGAACAAAATAGTTTTTTAATTTGCTAACAGAGCAAGCGAGTCCCCAGATGTTAAATCATCTGCTGATCTCCCATTGACATTGCTGACTTATAAATAATGAAGAGAAAAAAAATAAGCGAAAGGAGGTTAGGCTTTCGGCTCTGTCTACTATCTATCTCTTTTTAAATCGAAACTTTTGATATATACTAGCTTTCGCGAGCAAATGCTTGTAGATTTTTATCATGGCGGACGATCGTCTTAACGTTTATTTATTTGTTGACAGGTTTCATCCTGCAAAATTTCGAATTGAGACTCTCATATGATTTCGCCGTACAAATATTGAAACACCGTTTGACCCATTTTGAAATTTTATAAATCAGTTCATAGAGGATCCGTAAGTCATAATAATTGTGTATGCCAAATTTCCACGAATTAGCCGTTTAGTGGTTTGAGCTGTACATTGATAGATCAGTCAGTAATTCAGTCACAGTTTTCCTGAGTTTTACATAGTTTTTTAATTACTAGTAGCCCCTTGCGTATATGGTTACTGTGTCACTACAATGAGACGTAGCGTAAAGTAATATAGTCTATTACCTTCCTCTATAAAAGGGCTATCCAACACAAAAAGTTTTTCTTTTTATCGGAGTAGTTTCGAGATTACCACCTACATATAAACTTACAAATACAAACAATTTTTACCTCTTCATAATATTTGTATATATTTGATATTTGTAAACGTTATAATTGATCTTATGGCTTATCATTGATCATATCAGCACAATGCATTTTTATTATTGAATAATAGGTATAATTTTATATTATCTGAAATTTAAAACTTTATTAAGTTCAATATTCATATATATCGTTTCGATTTTACGTTAGATATATCATCTACGTATTTATTTTATTGCTTAATTGATTTTGATTTGCTTACATTTTTTAAAAATAACATTAGAATGGAATAGCAACTAAAAGCGGAAACCTTGACTTGAAAAGTCGTCGATGATTAGTGTCGTCCTTGGCAGCTTTACTAAAATGAATTTTATTTTTATCACAGTTGCATCTAGACATTTTTTGCGGATAGTCATTATTTATAAGCTTACTCGTACGCTCTGCGATAAATATTACGAGTGCGGTTTCCATAGTGATAAATATTTAATTAGATCGTATGATTTTTGGTGATATTGTTTAAATTAATTTAATTTCTCAGATATTATTTAGTCTTTAATAATAAATAAACATACTAATCAGTGATCTTACGAGTAACTCTTTCACAATTTAAAGTACGTTCTTATAAAAAAAGAAAAATTATAACGTTTTTCAGAAAAAAGTCACGTAAAAAATCCTAACATTTAATTGCCAAAACTTAAGTCGTTTAGTGTGTATTCTACTTATTCCGTTTAGAAAAAAATTATATTCGTAAAAGATATATAAAGAAAATTCACTATAATATTACAATTTAGTAGAACAAGCACATTAAATAACCAATACCTAATCCAAACGATCGCCTATCAAATGTCGTAAAAGGTATTGCTAGAATTTTAAAGTTCAATCTGTCGGTTGATTTCTGATCGTTTACGTTGTAGACGGGGCATTGTCAGTTCGAAGTAATATGAAAGGAACAGCGGTATGGTCAGCAACAAAAAATCTATTCAATTACTAAGTATGTTGCCTATAAATATCCCACTGCTGGGAAAAGCCCTCCACTTATTATTAAGGAAAAGGTGTAAATTACGAAGAATAATAATCAATGATATTTCATAAGTGTACATATTTTACGTTTACTACTTAAAGATTGTTTTGCTTAAAGATACTCACGCTTTCCATACTCAGTCGGTAACTGGTTGCTAGACAACGTCGTTCAAAATCAATTAGCTTCTGCCATATCTAATAATAATAAAGCATTTTTTATTTCCTTATCATATAATATATCTATAGTTATATTATATTATTAGAGATAATAAATAATATACATACATTATTTAATTTACATATTCGTACTGTTTGTCATTAAGAATATGTGTTACTAGTCCAGGTCCTATCAAGTCCAGCTTAATTATTGTAACGTTCTTACTCACTTTGTGCTTCAATAAAATCATGTTAAAAAGAACTTAATGTAAGCTAATGTTGCCATCATTTTTCCTGTAATTTTACAAATAAAATAGTAAAATTCTATTCCTCAAAACAATAAATAAAACTTGTGGTGTTAGGAGGGTAGTAAATTTGAATTTCATAACCCAACGCCATAAAGTAAAATTTCCGCATTCCAAATTAGATAATAAATTAATAATGTTGTATCTGACTATACATGTTACTTCTAACCTTTTTCAGTGAGTAATATTTCTCGCTGGCTTTCAATTTTATCTATTTTTATCGAGACAATGTAAGTTTTGTTTACTCATAAGCACGTATTTTAGACTTTAATGCATAGAATAGTCAGAAACGTTACAATTATATTTATAACACTTTTTACCTGTTTTACATTTAATAGGTAGCTATTACTAGCAATTTTATAATTTCATTTTTCGAGGGACCCAATTTTAAGACGAACAAACCAAGACAATAAAAATTTCAAATCTTTCGAGTCTCTTTTGCATTTTTACAAGCCTAACGCACTGCATTTCATTTTTATATATGTAGATTATTATTGATTAAACTAATAGAATATAATACTTTTTACAAATGAAGATATAATTATTATGAATAGAACTTTACGCTCATAAAACATACATATAAAACTCTTAATAGCTTTGCGCAGAAAAATATTATTGTAAAACTCTTTAATTGCCTCATCATAATATTTTAATCTTTACATATTCCAGTAGAACTACTATTATAATAGTATAAAGAACATCTGTTTGTTTTTCTACAGAATAACACCACACTTTTCATGATTGTAGATAGTGTTTACATCTTAGTCACTATATACAATATGACACTCAATTGAATAATTTATTTATTAAATATTTTTCAACATTCAAGTAAAAATTGCTACTATTAAATTATATGCTTATTTGTATTAAACGTTCTTAAAATGATTAAGCACACAATAAATTTTTTTCACTACCTAATTAAACCTTAAAATAAAGGTAATATCCAAAAAAGAAAAACTAATTTAAATAAATACATATGACAACAAATATTTTAATTCCTCGATTGCTAAGAACACGCTATAATTTAAATGTGTTAAGTCGGGTCGCATTCTTAGTTTATAAACACAACTTTTGTTACATAATGCAACTTCTTACCATATCCTGTCATACAGTGGTAATTTTTTACAATAAAATATGACTCTGTTTATGAAGTTCATTAAAAAGTTATTATAACGTTTGATAAATTTTGCTATGAACTTAACACGCGATTTCTGGTAAATATTAAAAGCACTGCCAAGGACGCGGAAGTAAGTTTCTCCGTCGTAAAACAATGTCGCAAATCAGGCATTTGCATTAATGCTTGTAAGGACTTCTATCCACTAGATTTCAGCTTTTCACTATTCCAAGCTAACATCTAGCAGTTTGGAATTCTTTGGTTTTATCGTCTCACGTCAAGTGATCAGCACCGACCATGGACATTCACAGCAGTGGGGACACGAATGCGTTGGTGGCTTAAAAAGGAATGATGAAGGGAAGAGTTTG
The DNA here is from genome assembly GCA_037950945.1 of Hypolimnas misippus. Taxonomy (NCBI): domain Eukaryota; kingdom Metazoa; phylum Arthropoda; class Insecta; order Lepidoptera; family Nymphalidae; genus Hypolimnas; species Hypolimnas misippus. The sequence goes on from JBBEEQ010000024.1 coordinate 10,399,888, forward strand.
GATAGACAAAGCATAGCCATAATGGTGACTTTAGAACCATACTTTCAGGATTTCATATACCTATAGTCATTGGACTACAGCAGGGCTCTACAACAATGTTTAAATATTTAATTAATCTCAAATAATATTCCGTAAAAATTGATTAATACCCAAGTCGAGCTGGATAATAAAAAGCATTAACGGACCACAGCAAACCGGTCACATTGTTGAGTACAAAAATAAAATTTTCATATTTTATAATGTCGATCAATTCTATTTTAGATGACTGATGTTGTGTAATAATACTGAATGTGAGGTTTATACCTTCGTACAACGCCGACGTTTACGAGTTCGATCCCCGCTCGGTGCAGAAATTGGAATTTGTATAAATATTTCTTGATAAAACTTGGTGTTTGTCCTCGTAGGTCACTACATCGTGCCTTGAAGTACACATAAAATTGTCGATGCCGGTTGTGACCAGAATCGCTTGATGATAATCATTACTCTTAGTAAGGTGATTCTGCTTGTCTAAATGGCTACTGACTCTAGGGTTGGGAAGGTCAGATGACAATCACTTTATGTATAAATTAGTAACTTGTCAATATCTTACTGATATACTAGAATACTACTTAAGCAAACCCTGGTATAACCTGAAAAAATAGTAGTATGGTGATTATATTGTAAATTGTGTTATTGTAATTTTAAGATATAATTTGCAAAGAAACTATCGTTTTCTTTTTTTAAAGAATACCGGGACTGTAATATATAACCCAATTCCGTGTTTATGTGGCCAAATCCTAAGGATAAAAACACGTCTATAAATAATCAAAGGAACACGCACAGCACAGTAACATTGAAAGCGTGTCTTGAAATTGAAATTACAATCCCTATGTTATTTTTGGGTTAATGACTTTAGTTATTGTTTATTGTAAGGTACTTGATAAAAATAAATCCTGCCTTATTTGAAACGCTTCTATCTTAAAAACTATTATTTTTATATACTGTTATATGCATATTTGTACGAGCGGATCAAAGTAAATTATTCTAGAGAGGGAGAAAGTGTACTGACAAATTTAGTAAGCTAATCAACGACATTTTCCATAGACAAAATATCACACTCAATGCATCACACTCAACGGCCCTTATTAAGATCTCATGGTCTTGTGTCGGGGGTCTAGAAACACATACAACACTAACACAAACACCAGACCACGACATACATACGTATGGCCAATACAAACGTTTGCCGTGAGCGGGGATCGAACCTGCGATCGATAGCGCTTCAGTTGCAGTGACCATTGCGCCGACGTGTCTGTCAATATGGTCTATATTTACAGTATATTCCTGACAACATAGAAACTAAAACCAATCCCATAATTAGATATTCTCTTAAGAATAAGTAGTTACCAAATGAAGATGAATTAGTTCCTTACGCCTGTCAAAATATCTTGATAAAATTGTACAACCGTCACCAATAAATATTTCTTCATTCTATTGCTAGTTTCTTAATTAAACGAAATACATATATATAGTTACAAGATGGCGTGACGTTATTAAAGTATAGATATTAAAAAATATTTAGGAATGATAAAAAGATATACTTCCATTAAAACTGAAAACCGAACGCGACTACAGCACCCAAAAAAACAATAAGAAAATTAACAACACCAATGTTTTTAAAAAGTATATATTACGACTGCCAAAAATTTAATTAAATATCGTTTATATGCATCTAAATCGTGCAATTAAAAAGTGCATTGTAGATTATTTTTAGATTTATTTCACCTTCATTACATTCACGTTACTAACACGCGAGGTGATATTTACACTATTTTGCATAAAACTAATAAGTGTTTAAACGCAAAACGTTAATTATTAGAATGGCAGAGAAAATCATGAGGGATGGCAAGGTTACAACAATTATGACAACCGCACTTAAATCTCATTTTATACAGGGAACCACCTTTGCTGACGATTTTAACGACATTTATGTAAATATTTAAACATTCATGATGTACCCGCATATCATTTAGAACAGAGATATTTCCATGTTAAATATATTGCCAGAATTGATATCGGCCTAGTTGATTCTCAGAAGATTTTTAATATTTCGATATCATAAAATCACTGGCTATCTCTGTTCATTGCGTTTCGTTTGAGAGTCACAGGACTTAATGGCTATTTAAAAGTTTGAGTTTTTACTTATAAATCTCCTGGAGCTCAAAATTGAAAACTCCTTTAATTGTTTCTCTGTACGGGCAGAATATCATAGTCATATTAACCTTTTATAAAAATGTATATATTATGCATGTAAGATGCAGTTTTCAGTATATAACTGCGGGATATAATGAGGACTTAATAAATCGTATGCGTAATCGCAAGACACAGCGGTTGCGACGTCTCGCCGCTGGCAGGGAGACGCGCACGCGCCGGGAATCTGGCACCGACGGTCGCATACAGTTTATTTCGGCTACTTGCGCCCAACAAATAATTACATTTTTCAAATACCAGACGATATTACGCAATTTTGATTAACCTAATTTTATATTATGATTCGTGAATCTTCTACACTGACCTAACTGATAGACTTTTTTACATATCTTGCTATAAATATACGAAATTGGAAATTAATCTTTAATGGTCATATTAAATAAAACAGCAAAAATCGATGAATATATGTATGTCCTTATTAATCCAATACTTTTATCTCATTACAAAAAAAAAACCGTAACAACTCGATCACCCAATATAAAATTGTAGGTCATCACTATCGTCACTAACGAAATTCGCCCAAAGGACAACCGCTCAGGCAAGCCAGAAGAGCGACAATGCGATGTATTAATAAATCCAACATTGACAAAGACCGCCAAAACACCTGGCCGACGGCCAAACATATAAAAAAATCGGCCTACGCATGAGAGCCGACGTGAAACAATTCCGGTGACGTCCCCAAAAGATCCCAGTCTGAGAGCGCTTAACGCTAGACACACCAGAAATAGGCGACGGAAAGGGAAAGTTGGACCAGATTTTAGTTTCTGTAAACATGGATTTGTAATTATTTCAGCTCTAAATATATAACATTTTCGTTGGAATTTCTACTTGTAATAAAATAGGTGAAAAGCTTAATTCTTCTTAGTTTCTATATGATTTGTTTTATATTTTTCGTTTTGCGGGCCGAGAGGCTCACCTTATTGATGTCAAATGATCATGAGTAGTATTATACGACCATATCCATGTGCGTCTATAATGATGTGAATTAATAAAGAACAGAAAGATGTAATTGAAAGAGGCAAGGAGGTAACGAAATGATGCTCTTATTATCAATTATTAAAAAATACATACACAAACTTGAACTGTAAATTTATTATATATTATTTATTGATAACCAGAGGCATAACTATACCATCTGAAACCCGTGGAAAATTCTTTTGATGGGGCGTCCCAGTAAAAATCGTCATGTTACAACTTAATTTTAATGAACCACTTAAGTAGCCCAAAACTAAAACTATTTATAATATTGTGTGAATTTTACTTAAATATCTGATAAGTTTTATTTTTAAGAGCATAAATAACAATGTACTTAAATAAGATTTTGATTAATAATTTTTTTTTAGCCCGGGGTCCTTTCGGGTCAGAGGTGGCTTTTTGCCAGCCCTGCCACCCTATAGTTACGCCCCTGTTGATGACGTAACTGAGAGACCCTAGATGTATCCCACTACCTTCAACTCGTATATGGACTGGTTTGACCGGAACAGTACCTCACTTCCATGGAAAATTAGCGTCACGTAGCTTAATAATTAGTATAACTGTGTTTCGTATAGTGAGTGAGAAAACCTGGAGCTTAATCCCTCTGCATTCCTTTCCTTACTTCCTATCATCCCTCATTACTTACAACGCATTCATGGCTCGTATGGTTTTGGAAATGTCCATTGGCTGCTCTGAGTTCTTAGCTTCACCTGAAGCTACAGGTGAAAAATAACATTAAAAATAAAAACATTTTAAAAATGTCCTTAACAAAAAATCTTCTCTTTGCTAAAAATATTGGCAAAATTAGGAGTACTTTGCAACAAAGAGAATAATTGTTAATGTGAACCTGAAGTGTTTTTATCCGTTATATCGTAATCCCACTCGCTCTCACTTAGCCTTACACCGCTCATAACATATAGCAAATAGCAGAACAAACGAGTTGTATCCAGATCGTCTTGAACAGCGCGTTAGGCCGCGTAGATCATTAAATCTATAAAAATGATAGATGTAGGTACTCGTAGTAACAGTCTAGAAAAGTTTAGAAGATATAATATTTCCAAGAAAATTGCGTTTCACTTAGAAATATTATTTTAAATATGTTTCATTCTATTGACCGGTTAAATTGAAATAAATGTTCCACTGCTAGGAACAGGTCTTTCATCCTCAAATAAGTAAAAGAATACGGAATACGGAGCTGTGTGCCTTTACTCTTCTATTTTGAAAGTTATCATTATTTCCTTTCCTTAAATTTTATCACATAATATACTGCTTAGCAAAGACTAAATCATTTATATAGCAAAATGAATTATCACAGGTAAACCGCGTCATGTCACAGACGCGTCCCGGGCCTCTACCTACGTAACAGCACTTCACGCATTTGCAAGAAAACAACTCCGAGTTTATTTATAGGATGCCTCTATCTGGCTCCCTGGTACTGACATAATATTTACTTTTATACAGTTAACTCACGCACAATGACACTTATTGCTTTAGACAGAGGGACGCTAATTGGACAAAAATGTTCAAACCATCGTGTTTATAAGTCGAAAATTACGTTAATGTTTATGGTTAGTTAATAGGTAATATAAAACGGCCCGGTTTCAGTTGTTTGTTTTAAAATTATGCCGCAGGTACAAAACAATATCGTATTCTATACTAAAAAGTAGTCGCGGCGTTTGTATATTTACAAATTTTTCATAAGTTTAAGTTAAAAAGAGACAAACAATATATGTACAGTTATATTATAATATGGAATATACAAAATATTTATAGATATTAATGTACTACGGATCGCTCGTATTAACAAGTAGGTACATTTCGCGCTTAGTTGATGTTTTATGTAAATAACGTAACGCGCATAAGTAGTGTACACGGGGCCAAAGTGAATCCCGTGAAATGCAAGTTTAAATATAAAACATGGCATCCAATATTGAATTGCGTAGATATAGTTATTTAACTTACAAGAAAATTACAAAGCCAATTTTTCACATTATAACTTTTAATCTTACAATTATTGTTTGAAACGTTGAAAATCACCGTTTACTAGCGAATCCATCATCGTCTAAATATCTTTATATTACAAAGTGATGATTATCAATAAATTAGGTTTAATGTTTGTATTCGTGTGTTGGAGCTGTTCCAAAGTGGACACGATACAATGGCGCTGTTTGATTTGTATTATTAAACGGCTTTAATAAAATATTCTCAATTCACTGCTTGGACGCATAACGGTCTTATTTTAATTGAAAATTAGCAGTAGACAAATTATTGATTTTTCATGTATAAAAATTGGAATACATGGATCTATAAATTTTTCAATTACATTAATACCTATTTGTATATCAAATAAATTGTGACTGAAAATTAAATTAAGTCTTTTTGAAAATGTATTTTTGGCACATTTTTAAATCGGCTAGTGGTTTTAAAAATATTCGTTACCTCCTTAAGTGGGAATTTCCAAAATCGCGGCATACAGCAAAAAAATTCAAAAAATTAACACTATTATTACGAAAATGGATCGAAAATTCACGCGTGTCAGTAATAAAAATTTCAACATTTGTTCAGTAATCGTAGTCCTTATTTCTTAAATTATAATTGAAATATATTCTTTATTTATATTCTTATGCATTTCCTTGTTCAAGCGATTCAATCGAATTATGTATATGTCTGCCGTGTAGGAATTACGCGAGAATTCAATAAAACCATATCGCCAACAACACCACACCTGTGCGTGATGAAACTTCTCCAATTTTATTTTTACCATTGCAACGTTACGATCCTGTCGTACGCATAATTACTACAATATGTTCATAGAGAGAAAACATACCTAAAATATACGAGTATGAAAATAAAAATTCTGAACTTGCACATACTATAGTAAACCAGTGAAATTTTATCTAGTATGTACATTTGCAAAACTTAAATATTGTCTAACTATTGGGCACGGCAAGTCGGGTCACGCGATCGTGACACGTGTTATAAGCTGACTTTTAGCCGACTTAGTATAGTTTACAATAAATTATTAGAATATCAAAACCCTCAATGTAAAATCTGATCTTATGAGTTATACCTTTGACAAGGTTGTGCGTCGTCGACGCTAACTAGATATATATTAGCATCCGAGAGTACATCACTTTCGAACCGTCACTCATGCGAACGCCAGCTGCGTAGCAGATTGCGTAGCATGTAGTTTTCTCGCGTCGCGTCGCATCACAGGGTGAGATCGCGCGGAAACGAAGGTTGCGCCCGTGACCGCGCCCGCGCCCGCCCGCCGACAACATCGCAAGTAGCGCAGTATCGCGGCGCGCTCTCTGCTTCTCGGACCTCGACCCGCCGGATTCGGTACAGCTCGCGACTCGACCCGGTCTGTGATGTGCCTCGTGAGCTGATGATGTGCTGGCGAGTGAGTGTAGTGAGCGAGTGCGCGAGCGACGAGCGGCGGCGGACCGCGCGCCCGTAGCCCGCCATGTGGACGCTCCTCCTGCCGCTGCTGGCGCTCTTCGCGCTGGGCGACGGCGTGTCCTTCACGCCCAACAAGGAACTGCTCGAGTGTGCAAGGTTCGTTACAAAATAACTGCAAAGTGTCACTCATTCTGTCAAAAACTCGCGAAAGTATTGATGACATGCTAAAACTATTTCAAACATTTTTGCGCGCTATTTTATAACAAGCGGAATGCGAAATTATTTTAGAGGTTAAAATTTGGCTAACGTCGCCGGGACCTCGGATGAGCTATAAAAATAAAATTTCAACGCGAAACAAGGCGTACGCTTGTTACGACTGCGTTAGAGTGGCGCAGACAGGCCAGATATGGTTACCTCTTGATATATCACTATGAAGTAACGTAAAGCTTAATATTTCTGATTTGATAGATAGAAGATAGATTATTTGACAAAATTATAAATAATCATATATAGATCATAACTTTAATAGCAATTAAGAATTATTACGAATAAGTGTGTAGTATAGATATTAATTTAAGCATAATAGAATGGTTTTATATTGTTATACTATTGATATTTTAACATTGTCTCTATGTGTGCTTATACCAAATTGTTAATATTTCATATCTTGTCGGCTTATTATTTCACATACAATAACATTAAAAATATATTTAATTTCCTAAATAATTTTATTATCTATTTTATAAAATAAAATAAAAAGACACAGACGACTCTCTAACCCTCTGTATAGTCATTTGTAATTAAAACAAAATACTTTATACACTGACAACTTAATACCAAACCACTAATACTATTATAATAATAACTACAAACTCGTTAAAACTAATAACTACAGGTGTAAATATTATTTTTGAGACATTTACAATCGATACAAAAAATTATGGCAATCGAAAACAAAATCAAAAATCTTCCTACAATGAAACTGTCAAAATAAAATCGAGTACATCGAAATCGATTCATATAAGATTGATCTCTGTTCGATTCGTCCAAGGAGAAGAGACAAGTCGCTTGGCAAGACTCGTTGTTGACATAAACACTTGCTACTAACCGCTGACCGTCGAGCTTGGCCAGGTGCAACGATCCCGATTCTGACAGATTTAGCAGACGTGTCCCAATTCAGAAGCGTTCATACAACAATAGCGTGGCTAATTATACATGACCATTAGCAGCCTACATTTATAGGCTGAAATAGTCTTCACCCAATTACGACTAAGCAGACATAGCCTAAAGTAATAAATACATAGGATATTTTATTTAAGCTACCTTTCTTCGATTAAGTGAAGTTGAACATTTATTATATAATAACGCTTGAATAAAATGAAGTTATTAACAAAAATAATTGTCTTTGTATATTGTATGGACGACATTAAAGATAGACAATCTTATTAATATTTTATCGAATATCTTCTACTTATTAACAGATAACAAGTGTATTTTCAGTTCGGTTTTCCTAACATATTACATATAGAACAAATCAAATAAAATTATTGGTACTTTGTAAATATTGTTGTATGACTAGTTTTTGCGTTTACTTCAGTGATTACTTTAAGAATGAGCCGAAAATATAACACTTTTTCTTATTAATCAATGCTGTTTTGACAAGAATTTTAAAATGTTATTTTATGGAGCAGTTATTTTTATGTTCTTTTATGGAGAAGAGTTGCTATCCTAAACGGCGCTTTTAACATGCTGTAGCAAACCAAAGAAGAATTTAATTACACTTTTTTTTGTTACATTGATCTTATATTGTGTTGTCAAGAAAATAATGATTAATTTTGATCATAAAACAAGATAAAAAAATATTAATATATTGTCCTAAAATTTATTTAATACGCTATTGGTTTTGAATTATAGCCGTCTTTAACATATGCCGTCCCTTAAATTTTGCCGCTCTAGATACGAACCTCAAAAACCATTTGCCTCAATTTGTCGGGTGAGAATATTTTTATCTTCACAAAAAATAAAAACACAAAGAAATTATTGAGTTAATAAATTACAAGACAAAAACTGAAGCTACATAATTTTCAGACCATGTCATCGCTGGATATTATTTTGTACTGTCCTTTCTTCAGTCATTTTAGTCGTTTTAATAGTCAATTTAATTTGGCAGTTCGTTTCTCCCACGATTTTTAGTTTATGGACTACTTCAAAGAAATAAAAAATAAACTTAAACTTAACTACCCTTAAGGCGGCGTCGGCTTAATTGTAGAGCGCATATTCGTTTATTCAAATTATACAAATATTTACGAAGTAGACTTTAAATATATTTTGACAGTCGCTATTTGCTTTATTGATGCAACCTTACGTTGTGAAACTGAAAAGAACCCATCTCTTTAAAAGACATAGTTGATTAAAGGATCTATTCGTATATACTTTCATCTTGCTCTAAAAAAAAACAATTTTTATGAAAGTTATACTTCTATAACAGCTAATTAGCTAATTCGCAAACGGAACCAACAGCACGGGATAGAAAGAAGTACTAACCGAAAGCAATAGTGTAAAATTTCTGATTTTAGATTTCAAATGAAATGTGCATTTCAGAAATACTATTTTGATAACGATTGAATGAAAGAAACAGGAATAATGAATGACGAATTAATTTTTTTATTGTGTGCATACAATTAATATAATATAGCAGTACATACAGATATAATTTATATTTCACATAAATTGATTGGAGAATAATTGTCATGCCTATGACTATCCATCCATTCTCCTATTTTAATAGGCGCATAAAATCATGTAACGTAAAATGTTTCATTTAGGTATTATTCAATTTATTTTATAAATAGTAGGTACCTAAATATATACATTGTATTGTGCACCGAAATCGTCTTTGAAACGAGGAAAGCTTCCGATATCCATAAATGCGTCACACTGACGCAGAATCGTTAGAGGCACAACGTGATGACAAACTGGAGCCAATTGAATAAACAAAACAAACTCAAAATGCCGGCACAGATCGAACCTTGAACTTATAACAGTTTTAACAAATCACGGAGGAACAATTTCTATAAAAATCTATTTAAATTTTGGTAATAACATAATTGTATTTCCATACATACACACTGGTAAGCAATACTATGTCAAGCTATTTTGAGAAAGTGGCGACTAGAGATGTCAAAACTAATCTTAATAAATTTGTTTGAAATGTATACATGTCTGTTATTTTTTATTTGGATAATAGGTATAATTAAAAATTAAAAGCAGATAAGTGCAATATAAAGGGAAATGTTAATAACTTTACAAAAATATGGGACTATTGCATAATGCTAAATATGGAACAAATAAAATATTTGAATCATTGTTTCCGTACTTATTTAGTTTAGATGGCTTGAAACATTTTTGAAAAAAAAAATAAATATTTGACTTATTATTAGAATAAATTAATATGTCTGAATTGGACTTTTTGTGCGTTGAAACATTATTGCTTATCAGCATTCATATAATGTATCGGAAAATTAAGAAATATCGTTTATAATAATTTAAGGATTCTAGTAATATTAATACTATTCGTATTAAATTTATAAATGCGAAAGTAAACTCGATCTGTCTGTATCCATTTTTGTTACGTTTTATGCCTAAACCGCTGAACCAATTTCAGATGAATTATAGTGTAATTTGGATCTTGAAAAAAAAGAGGTTTTACTTTTTATTACAAAAATAAAATGTGAAGAGGAAGAAATTTATTTTCTACGCAGGCGAATATACCCTGGAATAAATAGTATCACATAGTTTGTATATTTACAATCAAATAAGTATGTATTAAAAGTTATCTTGGAATACATAAAATCGCACACATGAAAGATAAAACTGGACAATTAGACAATCAATGGGCAGAGAAGCAAAACTATGTTTTTAATAATCGTTAAATTTCTTTATTTTAGTCTTTTAGTCTGTTTTAAGTAAGGAAATATTTCAGGTTTAATCCATCACGTTCCTCTACTACGACTTAGCAAATATTCATGTTTCTTGTTACCGAAACATTCTACTTTCTTAAACCTTTTTTTCATATTTTGTTCGTTGGCTCAAAAACGTTAACAATTTTACCATTCATAAAAATCACTTATTTGAATTTAAGCTCTTATTTTAGCGCCTTTTTTCGTTGTATCTATTCTTATATATTGTAGCTATAAAACATACGTATATAAGATAAGAAGTTAGTTAACTTATAGATAAGTCTAACTAAAACCAATTATAACTAATAATATTTACCAAAAAAAGAGGTTTAATGTTGTTGCAGTTGTTTCTATTTAAATTTAGAAGTATTACCTAACCTTTACCTAGTTTGGACATAAATCTTATAGGTACATACTTATTTTAAACAGTATTAACACATATATTTCTATTTTATCTAAATCCATTTTATTAAGATCGTTTTTGCGTGAAAAAGCTATAAACTTTTCAGATCGATAAAACAATTAAATGTCCTTAAAAATCTTTCATTACCTAGTTATTGACGTTGACGTTAAGATCCTAATTTAAACTTTTCCTAATTTAAAATTTCAAATAAAATAGAAGGAATATTGCGGTTTGCTACCGCTATCACACTGCAGTACATTTTGACAGTTCATTTGTTTCGTTAAGTACAGAAATACAAAGTATATAGTATAAATAAAACAGAAAATAGTTAATTTCTAATTTTTTTACCACAACGAGACAAATCAACTTCCAAAATGTATTGCGTTGCGAAAGTAGATATTTCCGCACAATAACCATGCAGTTTTTTACAAATAAAAAAAAATCCAAATATACTTTATTCAAGTAAGCTTTTACAAGCACTTTTGAATCGTTAATTCAAAAACTAACAAAACAAAAAATCAACATTCCGAACCGGTAGTAAATTCATTTACTACCGGAATGTTTATTCTACCGAGAAGAACCGGCAAGAAACTCCATAGTTACTCTTAAAAACTTACTTTTAAAAGGTACATCAATTGGAATTCGTTCATTAAACCCATTATTAACTAATTGTACAATTTTATTCTTATAGTACAAATTGTAACCTATAATTTAAAAAGAACATCTCAATCACTACTTAAAATGTAATGAGTAGGTATCATATTAACAGCGAAGAAAACACAATATTTCTTGTTTAAGAATTGTTTTTTTTTACAGTGTTATGCCCTTACAAAAATCTATTCATCGTATTAGTTAACGAATGAGATCTAAAATAAGGATTACTTTAATAACCAAATAAATTAAAAAGTATATTAAAAACGAATGAACACTAGACGCGATAATTAAAACTCTTCGCGAATTCGAAAATAATAGGCAATATGTGTTAGTAGCCGTAAAACTATAACACTAGTTTAATGACAACAATAACCTTTCAATGGCGCCAAAATTAACCAGTTAGCATCTGCGTCATTATTAATCCAAATATAACTGGCGGGTCGGGTAACTGTGACAACAGAAATAAACCCTCGCTCTGAATACCTATCATTGCACCACAAGTCTGTCGTATTCATACATGCATAACTATTGCAACTGATGCGTTTACGTGCGTCTATATAGGTCACAGTTTTTGAGATAGACCCAAGACGCCAATAAATATACTAGATACAATGTTTTAGTTGCTCACGCGTACTAACCAATAAAACGCTCTAGGCTAGGGGTTATCAAATGGCGGAACGCAGACCCATATTATGCGAATCAAAGAAAAGCAGGAGGAGGATCATCTCACAGGAACGTAATCTTGTTAGATTTAGTTTTTAATAAAAATTTACTTGTGTTAATTATAAATATCTCCAAAGTCCAAACTTCAGACAACGTTTATATATTTTAATGGATTACTTGATTTTAACAAAGTTAATATACGTGATGATGTAAATGCCGAAGGGGCGGGGGCGAGGCAACGGACTGCAAAGATCATCTAAGAAACATATCAAAAATTTTCTTCATCTACTCGCATAAACACAAATACAAACAATGGGAAAGATAACGTTTTTCAATCATATCTAGCTATGACTGTGAGGTTCTATATAGCCTTGCAAGAAGGGCTGCCTGAATTTTAATCAATAATATTTCTATTACACTTATAGCCTTTATTAATATTCTTAGACGAGAATTGCATTTGTAAGTTTACCTCGTAAATGATATAAAACAACACTGTGTATCCTACCAACTGCTATCTAGAGGGGCTCACAAAAGCTATAAAAAATAAGCACTGATAGTTCAGATGTATACTAAAACAATGATGAAAAACTTATGTAAATCTTTATTAAAGTCTAAGCAAAAAGATATATAGGTACACTTACCTATTACCTATTCTCGCCTTAAAATCACGTTTCCAATAGGTACTTAAAACATTAACTTCAGATTCGTCGACGATTCGACGTAATTTCTACAGATATAATATTCACCTTTACTGCTTTTATTCAAAATAAATTAAAATATTCATAAAATTCTGAATACATTTAAAATATCTATGAAATCAAAACATTTGAATACAAACAAACGATTTTGAATATTCATTTCACGATTAAATTTAACGTTAACAACATACTTTATGACAAACATCGGTAAAGAGACGAAGTATCTGTGTAACCTCAGACTACTTGGTATAAATTAGAGGCGATGCTTTCCTCTGATGTGTCAAGAGATCTGGGCTTGCTCTGCAGACGACCTGGCCGCTCGCCAAGATACGACACATACCTGCCGTGACAGGCTATCAAACGCTGTTACCCACTGAGTAATTGCTTGATTAGAGAGGTTATAACGTTTATTGTAAAATAAAGATATGATGGTAAGGTCAGGTAGATTTTCAGTCGGCTAGAAGGATGTCGTAATTTATTTTTTTCTCAATATGGTTTAAATATATATTTTAAACTTTTACAGTTATCTTGAGACCACAACGGATGCCGAAACCTCGGGCTATAAAAAAGGTATTATTACGATTAGTTATCGCGATAAGACCCGTTATTTAAAATATTGGTCGTGAGAATATATTTGCAATAAAACTTTAGGTATACTGTTAATAGAAAGCCGTAACATTGTTATGAATTTTAGAGACTAACTCTTCGTTGTCGTTGTGGTGCAAGCACTCAAAGATAATATAAAGATTATCGTTGTCTTAGATTTTCGCGATTATTATTCATTGAAATAAAACTATTTTAAACGGATTAAATTAGTAGTCTTTCGTTAGTGCATAGAAGAGAAAATAAGAAGATAGCATCAAAGCGCTAACATACAGTTATATAGATTTAGTTAAATAACTATATTACTTAGGGCAGCATGAGACGATCATGAGTGAAGTTTTGCTGTAATAATTGATTTCAATCATCTTACTTTAAAATGTGACCGACTCAAGTCGACGGTCCTTTTGACAGTGTAAAATAAAACAACGGCCAACTGCGTACCAGGCCATGCACAGGGTTCCGTAAATTTTAGTGCTAAATGCTTATATATTTTAAAAATTTCACACAAGTTTTCTAAAATTCTATACAATAACAACAGTAACGTTTAAGGTGTGCGTCAAATTATAGGTAATTTTTTTTTAAAACGCTGCACGTATACGCTTCTACACTCGATACTTAATTATATACATACACTGACAAAAATCATTAGTAAACTTAAAGACTTCTAAATATAACGATAGGCGAGTGACAACTGTAATCTCTGCATGGCAACAAACAACATGACAAGTACCCTTATAAAATACCATGTGAATATCGTAAATTTAATGGCGTGAATCTTTTACTCGTAAATTGTTATTATAGATTCGTTGCTCGTAAAAACCACCTGAGTATTAGATTATTGTTCCATTATACATTTGATAACTACGATATAGTACGTATTTACTTTATATATTTTAACCATTTAATAAAACAAATAAAATTAATTAGGATTGTGTTATAATTTACGAAAGTAGAAGAGACGGGGACTGGGTGATTACACTATAATGATTTAAAATTATATATGTATGTATAATGTACTGTACTTCTTGTACAAGTTTTGATAATTTTTTATAATGTAATTTTCGATCAGTATTCTTCCACACATTAACTAGCCGTATCTCCAGCGAAATTCTTGCTAAAAGCGCTGCACGACAATGTATGCCAAATAAGTCAAATAATACCAATCGAAAAATACGTTATCGATAATTATCACAACACGTACTAAGGGTACTATACTCGTCACTATATATGTATGTACATAAACAATGCGAAAGTTCACAAAACAATAAAAGTACATAATTAATTGATTAATGCGTGTATAGTAGTACCTATAATTACACGTAATTCGATTATGTTTTTAGATTATAGTCGTATAAATTTCTTGTTATCCTTATTGTTAATAAAATACTATAACCGAAATTTTTTTATTGAAAATTTCCATTTGCGTCATAGCATTGTCATAAACAAATGAATGATTTTCATCTATTTTGAGAGGTTTCCAAAATTTATGAAAATAAAGACATAAAATATCAGAAATAAACGTAAACGTTCTTAAGCCAACATTTGCAAACAGTTAACTAAAATTTTGTTTGTTTCACGTCTGAGAGAATAAAAGTGCTTCTAAAAATATAACAGACGGATAGACAATATCTGGCAAAGATATAAAGCTAATTACTATTTACTCTATCGCTATCCTTGTTTTGTGTTGATTCAGTTCATTATTGTTAACTACATCTACATTTTATATATATTTCTATTTCATTATTTTATTTAAGGGTGCAACCGTACTGAGAACATTCACACGTAATGTAAAAGTTCAGATTTTATCATTACATCAGTGTGTGAGAAAAATTGAGCGTTACTGTACACATTATGCAATTTGTAACACCCGTACAAAGTGTAACATTAATGTGTATCAAATAGTACGGCTGCTTCATTCGATATTATACGAGTAGAAACAATTGTTTAAAAAACTAGAACAATACGCTTTAATAGAAAACCAAACTAAAAGGACTGGGAATTTCAACCAACAGAAAATTAAAAATAATGCTAATAAAAGCGTGTTAAGCACAATTAGCCGAGCCGAAATGGTTAGAACACGCCGATCTTTACCAATGATCGCGAGTTCTAACCCCGGCTAGCACTGCTGAATTTTCAATTGCTAAATTTGTGTTTCAATTCATCTCGAGCTCGACAGTGAAGGAAAACATCATGAGGAAACCTGCACGGAAGGAATTCTGGCACATGTATATCCGCCAACCCGCAGTGGAGCAGCGTGGTGGATTAAGCTCTAAACCTTCTCCTTAATAGGAGAGGAGACTTTAGCCTAGCAGTAGGACATATACAGGCTGTTACTTTACTTTTACTTTAAACACAACTAATTAATTGTAATTAACACGATTCTATTAGCTGCTGCAAGCGAATGCTCAAAATTGGATTTAGATTGTTACGTTACAGGTGAATGTTCGTCAGTCAGTGAGCAGTATTTTAACTTAATGTTTAAAATCGATTCTAGATTGTTACATTACATTGCTACTATTCTGGTGAGGGAACGACTTTACCAACACAATGTTTTGTGATAGTCAAACAAGACACTTATATTAATAATCTTAGTTTACGACTTGGTAAATGTTGACTTTGGACGTCTTTACGTTTTACTTTTTTTTAATCCTCGCTGGATGTTTTTATTTTTCGATGACTTCTTTAAAAACAAACTGAGTTTTAAAAGATACAAGTAAGCTTATAAGCAATATAAATATTTTCTACGACATTTTGAAGTCAGTGCCAATAAATAACGCTTGAAAGTTTATTTAAAAAAATACACTTCACAAATGCCTTCCTCGACCCTGTTGGAGTCTCATCAATTAGATTACACAAAAAACAATATCAAAATTGCTAGCTTATGCTTCATTTGTTTCTTTTAATCTTTTAACACTTTTTATTTGATCTAAAAATATTAAGTTTTTACTTTTTTTACTGTAAGTTTATTAATAATAATTTAAATGTATGTGGTTAAATATTTGTTCCACTATTTTTTCATGTGGTATTAACTTAAGTAGGTAAAGCATCATTCTTTATATTGTAAAAATATACAACTTTTATGCGTGTTCTTTTATTTATTATATTATAAATAGAATAAATAATATCTAGTGGTCGTCAAGTACCTTCTCATAATTCGACCATCGTTCCTTAAATGCTTAAGATCAACTATTATAAAGATTCTTACGAGGCCGACGGCTTAACCACAGAGTAAGTGTGACATTATTAAAAAGATTTAAAACGACTAATTGATTATAATGCCTAACATCAACTCAACAAACGTTAACTTTTTCTACTATATTAAATATTTGTAACAGTCATATTTAAATCTTTCTGCACTCCTTCTTTATCTAAACTTTAACTATGCAAAATCTCACACTTCTTTGAGTGCGAAAACTGAAGTACAAAATATTTTCTTGGCCTATTAATACGTATATATATTTATTTAAAAAAAATTGAAGTATAAGTGTATAATAGACAAAAGTTTGCATATGCTGATCAATGTGCCAAATACATGAAAAATTTCGCGCATTAGTATCGCACATATGTATGTATGTAATGAGAAAGATTACAGTTTTTGAAGTTTTGAATAGAAATTTAAAAATTGACATTTAGGCTGATGAAAAATCCTCCGCAATAAATTATACTGAATATCGCGGCTCAAAATAAGTTGATTCTCACATTTGACAACAATACGAGTTGTTTATTAAAGCCATAATTACACTTATAAGTTTTGCTCTCAGACTTCCATAAATTGTTTGTCATTACTTTACACCTGAAAGAATTAAATGTCGGTGCCATATTTTTGTCAGTCATAGCTTTTGTTTCAACTTATCTTTTACTAGGTTACAGAGTTGTTTTATATCAGTTACAGGAGTAAAACTTACAAATGTAAATCTAGCCTTACTTAAAACCTATTCTGTTTAACATTAATATGTCATTTTGTACATGAGAAATCACTACATTAATCAAGGTTATAACTCTATAGCTTAATGAATAATGAGTTGAAATTAAAATACGTTATGACACACTGGTACCATACCGTTAAAATTAACATTATTTATCTGATAATATAGGACCTATTTTTTTTTCGATAGGCTCTACCGCTATAGCCCAGTGACTATAGCTAGCACACACACTTGACTGGTGACGTACCACACTCTCACTCACACATCACAGAATATAAGCGTATTATAATTAATATAACTGCCTTTCGTATGTTTAGTGTGAGAGCCGAAACCATAACTCATGTTCTTTCATTACTTCCTATTTCCATTATCTCTTTTAAGCCGGCAACACATTTGTGGTTTCTCGTGTTTTCCAAATGTTCATAAGCAGCGATTATCTCTTTAAATTACAACATTAAATGACTTCCATTCTCAATGGCCAGCTATTTTCTTAAGAAAAAAACTTTTAGAATCGAAGCAATACAACGAAACATAAAAATTCTAACTGGCAATTACTAACACTAGCAGTTACTATAATATAAAGAAAGAAAACGGTCCTTATAATTAAAATGTAATTAAATTCTTAACATATGTTAAGTTTGCACATAAAGAAATCCTTAAAATTATTATAAAATAAAATTTATTAAAATTTATTTTATACAATTATTAAACTAAGAATAACTAAAATAAACATAGTGCCGCTATAACGTGTAAAACAAGCATATAAAAAAACACTTTTTGAAAAAAGTCACACCCTGAGCAGAACAAAGGATTTGTAAAATATAATTTAATCTTATAAAAGTGTGACGTGTACTCGTGTACGAATGTTAATGAGCTAAATGACCTGCGGTAAAATATGCATATCGTTTAATTTCGAATTGAACATTGCAAGTGTAAACTGATGACCTAGAACGATAAATAGAAACAGTTTTTTAAGTTAAATGTTAAGTAAATTAAATAATTTCTTTTTAATTTAAATAAGACTGGCCTGAGGACATGGATTTTAACTAAAGTTCGTTGAATCGTACGAGTATATTATTTCTTTGTGTATATGATATCTAATAACTGTATTTCCAATAATTTGATTCAAACAATGATCTTTTTTAGAAGACACTGTTTATTTCATACTGTTTAACGTTAAAAATCTGCACATATTTCCAACATTGACAAGCGTGCTAATTGACTTCTTGGCCCAAGATACACCTGTCATATTCAGTCGCCAGCTGGTTGCTTGGCAACGTCGTCCAAATCGGTCGGCATTCTGGATGCCAAAAATCCATGAGTTTATAATGTATCTATAGTAATATAAAATCAATAAATTCGAGTCTAAAATCAATATTAAAACACGAAATAACCATTAGGTTTTTAAAAAATCTACGAAATTTATACGCATCGTTTAAAAATTAATCCAACAAGCAGACTTAAATTTTTTTTTTATTTAAAAGAAAACATCACATTTATGTTTTAAATGATAAAAAAAATTAAAGGTTTGCTTTAAGAATAATCATTAACGTAAAAAAATTATACAACAGAAGAGCGATTTACTGAATTAATAAAAAAGAAGTTCGCACACAGTTTTTAATTCAAGTTATGGAGTAACACTCAATAATAAAATAAACAATTTCAACTAGCAAAGTGTTTCTGAAATAGCAAACAAAGTTGTATTTTATTATTTATGCCCTTATATTACTGTAAAAAATAACTAAATAACTCTAACGTGTAATTCAAAACGAATTGTCTTAGATGTTCATGCTGATATAAGTGTATGAAACCTTATTATAGGAAATAATGTTTCTAAAATTGTACATCGAATTAATTGCCGTGTTTCTTTATTCCTACAAAAAGCAGCACCTTTATTTTTTATTAACAATTACGTAATATATTTAAATGGATTACTAATAATGATCTGAGCTGAACTTGGCTGGCTACAGGTTGCTATCTGTTATATACCTTGAAAGCGTTATGTAATATACTCAACATTGTAACTTATAGCAAGTAACTCTGTACTCGTAGTTTTACCCGACTGACCCAGAAGGAGAGTAATATTTGTTGCTTGTATGTAGGTATGTACATATGTATGTATTTCTATTCCATTATGACTACCTTCAGGTAGTAAAACTGTAAAATTAAATATACAGAGAATAATACGATAGGCTTCAGCCTAAACGGCTAATTTTACAGTGTAAGATGTCATTAGAATCGTATTATTCTCTGGAATGTCATGATATCAGCAAAAAATTCAACACGGCGAACGTAAACAGTCAAGATCAAAGAGTGTACAATAACTACGAAACTACGGTCAAAACTAGCTAACCGCTACTCTTGTAGGTTAAAAAGGATTAAACAGCTTGACCGATTTTGAAGTGGGAGATTTGTCATTAGGAAATCGGAATTTACATTTTTTTATTTATTTAATTCTTATTAATAATAAATAGATAACTTAGATATTCTTACAATGTCAAAAAACTATTAACAATATTATCTTTCCTTCGAATGGTAATATTATATATATATTAGGTACATATATATATTTGGGAGAATTTCTAGAGCAAATTTTAGTAAACATATGTAATTTTTATTTACTGCGTTATTTGGTGTTGTAAAAGTCATTAATAACTTGTGACATAGAAATAAGAAATGTTGCAAGAACAAATTACATTAATCGAAGTCAATCAAAGTCGGTGTACAATTTCCCGTCAAGAACAAAACGAGCTATTTTCTTGCCCAGTAATTATGAAAGTTCGCTATCAAGCCGTTTATTTACAATATAAAGGTTTGTTTAACATTTCTATATATCAAAATAACACATTTTCTTCACTTTTAAGTTTCTTTATTACATTTAAACAATAGTTCAAAATAACAACGACTCTCTTAATACAAGAAACGTCTGTATTTGTAACAAGGGGCAAAGATTCTTTTAATATCCACAAAACAACTTCTTAGATTATGTTGTTTCAAAATTTTATATACGAAAATATTTTAATAGATTACTGAATTTAGACTGAACTGAGATGGCTTAGTCTTTAGAACACGTCGATCTCCACCGATAATCGCAGGTTCAAACCACGGCTAGAACCGCTAAGATTTTTAGTGCTAAAGTGTTTAAATTTATCTCGATCTCAGCGGAAGGATAACATAGTAAGAAAACTTGCATGTGCCGGGCAAAATTTTCACACATGTAGATACACCATTTTGTAGTAGAGCAGCGTGATGACTTAAAAAATATATATAAATAATATATTATATCTTAGGTATACTTAATAGGAGAGGAAGTATTTGCCTAACAGTGGAATATTTACTAAACTAAACTCGTAATCTTATATATAAAATTCTCGTGTCACAATATTAGTTACCTTACTCCTCCGAAACGGTTTTACTGATTTTTACCTAATTTTATATGCATATTCAGTAGGTCTCAGACCTAATCGGCTATATATTTTTCATATTCCTAAGTGTTAAGGGTTGTTCACCCTTAATATATTTTGTTTAACTTTTTGGACATTTTTTTTGTATATCTTTTTCAATAACGTAGCATTAAAAAAACAAACAACCCTAAATTTTTGCCCTTTTATCACCAACCCCAATTTTTAATAGCCATTTAAGTCATTGAATAATTTTTCATTCAGCCCGATAACTATAAGAAAAAAACGTTTGTCGGGTCAGCTAGTAACCATAAAGTAGTAGTATAGAGCCTGTAAATATCCCACTGTTGGGCAAAGGACTTCTCTCCTATTAAGGAGAAGATTTTTGAGCTTAATCCACCACGCTACTCCACTGCGGGTTTGTGTATAAAACCATACAATAACGTAGAAAATAAAAGATAAGTGCGTGATATTGGTTCAATATATCGTCGTTGTAGGTAGAACACGCGTCATTAAGTAAATATAAAACGCTTAGCAAAACATCCAATTAATGTTACCTTATTAAATAAGCCTTCCGTGTACTTTTAGAGGTTTCAGTATCTGGTTAAGATATTCTTCACGTCGACATGCACTAGTGCAACTCAGAATAAGATATGGATCTACATATAAACAGCTTTACTGACGGCTTATCGAATCTTAGACGCAAAACGCGTATATCCCTATAATAACAATGGCTAATAGTCTTCAGATCTTTGGATAAAGACTTTTGTTAAATGAAAGTTACAACAATGTTATGTCTTATATATTTACTAAGTGACCCGTACAATTACATCTCACCATTAGTTATTTTAAACTATATTTTTTCAATGAAAAAATTTATTTCGAGATATTTACTTACGTAATTTTTGTTATAAGGCGAGAATTGAACTAATAAATTTTGCTCTCAGACTTTCATAAAGATTTACATAAGTTGTTTGTCTATGCTTTAAACCCGAAAGAATTAACTGTTAATGCCTTTATCAATGACAACTTTCGTAAGGTTACGTAGATATCAGATAATAGACTTGTTTTACATAAATTACGAAAGTAAAACTAACAAATGTAATTCTCGTGTAAAAGCGAAAAAATTGATCTTCAAAATCTCTTATAGTTATAGTTAATTTATCGTGCAGTAGTAAGGAAGATTTTACACACCGACAAAATACATATTTAAGAAATAATATAAGTATATTGATTACAAAAGATTTATCCTATCCTAAGTTTTATAGGTTAGAACTAAATTATTGTCGTGGATTTTCTATAATCTGAGAAAAATATTTGTTCCTATTTCCTTCCATAAGATTTAAGAATAACCGTGTCATATAATAATTGACACCATGATTTGAATGACTTTTACGAGATGCGCGTATAATGAAACAGACAGATAATACTTTAAAAAATTACGTTTTTAGTCTCCATTGACAAATCACAACGAACTACAGCTGAAATGCTACAGTTTTAGTATACATGAAAAGCTACAATTATATAATACTCACATATTATGTAGCTTCACAGATAATAACTAAACTATATGATTAAAGTAATATTCTAGCAAACAAGAAACAGAGGGCGTGTGAGAAAATAACAAAAGATATTTAGCCATTAACGGGATTAGCGAACACAACGCAAACAAACTAACATTCCGTGTTAAATTCAATATATTCGACGTTTCTAGATTACGAAAATACAAGCAAGAACTATTCATTCTGTATTTAAGTGATACCAATTAACCTTATTATTAATTAATTTAAGATACAACTAGTTTCTTTATCTTATAAAATTAGAAACAGTAAAAATATTGTTCGTCCTTTTGTAATGGCACTTAAAAAAGTATCTAAAATTCATGCCTTCAGACCAGAATACCACCTTAACTACACGTGCTTTCCGGTTTTTACCCGCGTTAAACTTTGATACTTGTCAGCAGTCTAATTATGGTGAGCTACTGCTATCGCAACTCGATATATGTATATTGAGCATTGATTTCTGATTTTTTAACCGGCTTCAAAAAAGAGGAAGTTCTATATTTGGCTGTATATACTTTTTTATTTTTGTTCGCCGATGTCTCCGCCCATTGTGGACCGATTTTAATTTTTTTTAAAAGGGTATTCTTCCAATTCGATTCCATTGTCATCAAGTCAGGATCTGATGCTAGGATCCTGATAAAATTGCGGGAACTCTTCAAAAATTGTAGGCACACCTTTACTGATTTCGGTATTTTTGACAATAACTCGTGCATTTGCTCACGGAAAGTCACATTTGATGAAGTGTAACTGATAATGAAGACCACAGATAGCCACCGGAATTACTCAATAACAAGTATTACACGCATTGCGATTCTATTACTTTATGACTGCTAATCAATTTATGCTCGTCACAATGTAGATTGTACAGAGGAGCTGGTGGTGCAAGACAGGAGAACTCCTGAATAATTAACAGCTCTGCATCGGGGTAAACAATATTTTGTAAATGTTGATAAACAGTTGACATTAGGTTATTATAATTTTAGTGAATCACAAACTGCCCCTTACTACCTTACTATATTCGTAACTTAAAAAATTGAAATAAAAACTTAAAAAAAAATGACTTTCAAAACGAAACATAATTTTGAAGTCGGTCCAAGTCAGTCCAAGTAAAATATTCAAAAATGGCGTCAAGTAAAACCTTTTACGTGTTATTTACTGGCACCGACTTCAAAATGTTGTAGAAAATATTAATTTTACGCTTTTTAGATAACTTGTTGCGTTTTCGAAGTGGGTTTAATTTTTTAAAAGGTTTTTGTGTACTAAAACTAAACAAATCAAAATGTACCGCGTTACGACAGCAATAGTTCCGCCTATAACGCAATGGCACTCCAGATTGATTGATCTTTATCGTTACTGCTTCGCTCCCGTTGATCGCAGGGTAATGTTTTACATTACTGTAAATTTCATTTTAAAATAATACTTATATATAATTAATATACATATAATACAGCCTATGACCAATGACCATCTAGAATAATATCCTCCAGTACCTATAACTTTTAATATAATCATATTAAATATATTCAATGGTTCCGGGGCTTATTTCGCAAATATATAATTCACTCTCTATTTACTACATAAATTAGCACAGAAATAGATTATTATATTAGTCAAAATCAAAATCAAAATATACTTAATTCAAGTAGGCTCTCACAGGCTCTTTTGGATTGTCAATACAAAAAAAGTTTTGATAATATTATTATTCGAACACTAATAAGGAAGCTACCACCGGTTCAGAATGTAGATTCTAACGAGAAGAACCGGCAAGAAACTTGATAGTTACTCGTTTAAAAATATATATAAATAGTATGAATAACCTTCCTTAATAAACAGATTTATTATACAAAAATAATTTTTCAAATTATAATCTTTATATCTACATGTGTATTTATGTTTTTAGGCCTTGCCACAAATTAATACTCAAGTTAACAATATAAAAGCATTCTGTAATATATCTTCAATGCAGAATATGGTGTGCATTTCTTAATAGGTTCTCAAGGTGTATTTCATCTGAATGAAATAATGTCCGACTTGGGATACAAGCTTTTTTTGAGTGAGTGTGAGTGATTTATACAATAATAAATTGAAATTTTAGATAATAGGTATATGATTGGGCAAATATTTTACTGGTTACTTAAGTAAATCTTATCTTTCAAGTAAAATAAAATTATTTTCATCTTTTGAGGCTCATTCAAAAACAATAAATATTAATAATTGTAATTCCTGAACATTTTAATATTTTTCTTAATTCTGATATAGAGTGCTGATATTTAGGTATTTAATTTCTGTAAACTTTTTTTCAGCCAGATCCTGTACATAGACCAACATGCATATCAACTTCCAACAAACTACAGTAGAAACATTCCACCCGGTGAGTGAAAATTTGATTTTTTCTGTTGATTGGATTGGATATAAAATATTATTTTATGCGTTTCAATAACATTAAGACATTTAAAAAAATACCACATATTGTTGCAAATATCATTATTAATTACTTAACAATATTAATATTTTTAAATTAACTTTAAACTTTCTTCTGAAATTAAGGTGTTTTGGCAAAGTTAAGATATGATAAAATTTTGTCTTTATCTTTTAAATCATACGTTGAATTATGGAACCTAAAAAGATAACATATAGTGAGAGTAATAGAATTCTCTATAATACGAGCCCTTCGCCCGAATACACAAAAAGGTCAAAGGTAATGCCGCACTCTAACAATCTTTCTTTTTTGTTTTAGGAAACTAAGTTCGTTATTTTTAATTTTAGCGTGTATTTTTATTTTTAACCTTTTTTTCGCAACGCGTTGATGATTCGACCAAACCAGACAGCTATCCACTTAAGACCGGACATTATTCAGCAAAACTGTTACATGACGCTCTGACGTTTGGCCAATCATTACACAAGCAATAATTTACCATAAACTGACCATGGCTTTGACGTGACGGCTCTTCTGTTATCAAAGATTGTTGTTTGAGATTAGATATTTAATATTAATTATGGTAAATTTGAACTGTACATAACGATATTAACAGACGTGGACACCGGGATACTTTCGCGAAATATAAAATAATATACATAAAATATTACGAAATCAAATATATTTAACTTTTTAACCGACTTAACAAAAGGTGTTTCTTAATTCCTAGTAGGTATTGTTTTTTAAAATGTTTGTTACCACAGAACTCCGTCATTTTTTAACTGATTTTGTAAATACTCTTTACTTGAAAGTTTATGCTTTCAGATTGGTCCTTTAGCATTTTTATCAAAATAAATATAACTGATTTCAAAATAAAAATAACTAGTATAAGTGTAATACGTAATTTCGACGGTGAGTTCACGTAAACGTAAATGCAGATTTTGAAGTTGACTGCTTTTTTAACTGACATCCAAAAAACTTCTTTTTTTGTTTGGATGTTCACCGATTACTACACAGCTTGTAGACCGATTTTGTTTTTTTGTTAGAAAATGTATACTTGCATGTTGGTCCTATTATCAATCCCATTGCCAGTAAATAACACGTGAAAGGTTTTCCTTGGCATCGATATTGAATGTTTTACTTGACACCGACTTCAAAATGTTGTAGAAAATATTTATTTTTTGCCCTTTAGTTTATTCGTACTTATTAAATTTATTTTTGTAGTCGGCTTATGTTTATGAAAAAAAATATATTTTGCAAAGTCTTAATTAATAATTGCATAGTCATTGTCATTTTAATGGAAGCTTAGGGGCTTACTTTAGTAAATGTGCACCCTACAAAAGTAAACGTTTCAGCATCCATGTTTACAGCTTTATGCGTATTATTAACAACACTAAGGTAAAGGTAATTGATCATACATCCGATGTTTTTTATCAAAGATTGCTCTAAATTAAATTTATACACATTTAAAAACAATATTTTAAATTTAGTCAGCTTTTATCTTTCATTAAGTAGGTTGGTTTGGCTTGGTTTAATTTTATTATGTTCAGCAAGCTCGGCAGTAGAGACGGGAGCATATCGGTGATATCTCCGATGGGCGCCATAAAGCCACGGATTAAGGATAACAGTACACTAAATGCGTAGCGAAGCACAAGTCTATGAATATTCATTTTCATAATTATTACTTTATAGTCATACTTCTAAAAAGAAGACGAAAATTTGGGATTATCCAATTGTCACACATTAAATCCTATCTACCTCTGAGTTTATTGCTATTATATAACAAACGGGGTGAGCTAAATAAAACCATTTAAAAATCATCTCGCGCTTAGTAAGGGAAAAAATCTGTTAGGAAACTTTCATCGTAAGAAGTAATTTTGTTTTAGACATAATATTTCGTATTTAATTTTCCTATTTATATTCCGTAGTGGTCGTATGACCTGTAAGTTTTTAGCAAAATAGACTTCTTATCTTTATGTTTATGTGGCAAAGAAGTCCTTGCTTGCACATTTATAATAGTACTGATACTTTACTTTTCAGTTCTACTTCATTATAAATGTCACAATACATTTACGCTACATCCTTGTCATTACTTCAATCATAAAATACTGAACAAAAGAAGTTGAATTAATTACCATAATAATATTTATTTACTCTGAGTAGCAGCAACTTATAATTTTCACCATCTTCCTTAAGAGTTAAATTACTAGTTTAGTAACATATTCATATTATTCAGCTAAGCCTTAGTTAATCCAGTATTCTTTACGCTATAAATCTAATGGACGTTAGCCTAATGACTCCAACCTATGCAACAGTTTATAGCTATTCAATGAAACCGAAACATCAAGGTCTGATAGTAATTTCACTTTTACAGGTAAAAATACGACAGTTTACATTGGAGTAAACGTCAACAGAGTGTCTGGAGTCGACGAAAATAGAGAGGTATTTTTATACGAAACTCTTCTTTAGTCATCTCTATCATTAAAGCAATGATCGTCCGCCTTATATCTTTAAACGAGCAATTCCTGTATATAATTTGAATGTCGGAAACGACTCTAATGATTTTTATGAAATTTAGTATGTAGGGTATTAGTATTAGTAGTAGGGCAGTATTTTCGGGGGCGATAAATCTATCGATCTAGGTTTCATTTTTAGAAATACCGAGCAAATCTCGGTCATGTACTGTTTTATTTAAAAGAAAGTCTAATAAGACAAAGAATAATTATTTATAGTAACTGGCTGTGATTTCGCGAAGTTAATCAAAAGGAACCCCTTAATATATTTATATATTAATTTTCAAAAAATTCTTTCTTATTGCGTCCTTGCATTACACAAATTAAAGCATGATATCTGATTATATTTAATGTTTCTAGTTTTTTGAGATTTCAAGAATATAATTAGTAAGTAAGTCAATGAAAATATGGTTCGCTGTTTTACAAACCATATAATCTCGCCTCTCAATTGTCCAAGGAGATCACACTAGACGTGTTCCTACAAGTATCATGGGAAGAAATGCGTCTAAAGGTGCCACCGGGCATGCCCTACATCGACTTGCCCTGGGAGTTCCGGCAGCTCATCTGGACCCCAGACCTGTATATATGGCAGCTGCAGACCATGAGGATACTATCGGTGCTGCAAGAAATGGCATCGTTACGGTTGTATGCCAACCGTACCGTCTCAGTTAGTATTGGGTTCGTATGATTTCTTTGTTATTATTATTTAATATTATATGTAGCATGCTAATATTATATATGGTATGTGATGAAAGTCCACCTAAAGTATATAGATTTTTTGGGAAAGGAAATATCGTGAGCGCCCCCAGAACACCCAACTAAGGTTTCATCGCAATCAATCAATGGTTTTGGAACGCAGGAGAACAAATATGTATACAACATTGATTGTTTTTCAATTTTATTTAAATATATCATATTTTCCCCTAAAAATTATGTACCTAGCATAAAAATGTTTCTTTTTCAATTCATCAATGTAAAACTGAAATAAGTTACATCAGAATTACATGTACATTCGAAAAGTAAATATCACAATATTAATGATTTATTACTATACTAGCTTCCGCCCGCGACTTCGTTCGCGTGGAATAGTTACTTTGGACTAATAATGCATTATTTTAGAACAAATTTGGTTAGCATAAAAAGGTTATAGTGAGCTAACCTTAAAAGATAGACATATGCTGTCGGGGACTTTTTTTAGAACGTTTAAAGGGGAATAATTCTGTCGTACATGATTTTTGCGCAACTTAAACCGTTTACGCAGCGCACGCAGCGTAACGGTTAGCTAAATCAAATCAATAGGAATATATCCCCCGATTTTGAAACATTCTTCATTGGTGCTGCGCTCCTTGTGGCCTTAGCATGATAATATATATGATTCTCGATAAATAGGCTATCTATGAAAGAATTTTTCAAATCGGTTCAGTTGCTCCTGAGATTAGCGCGTTCAAGCAAACAATCAAACAAACAAACTCTTCAGATTTATAATATTAGTATAGAAAATATGCTACGTTCATACCCTTTTTTCAATTAAACAAGCTCGACACGTAGAAACTCTCTTGTCATACTCACTCGCTAGGTGGAAGCAAGGCAATGTCGTCCAAAGTGGTGGGCAATTGGGTGCGTAAATCCATGAGCTTATATGTGTATAGTTCATTATTAAAATATTCATCATTAAAATATTATATAAATAACCGCGTAAATTCTAAATATTATATATCTTTACATATTTAATTTATATAAAACCACGTCTGTTTCATAGTCATTGATCTTAAACAACAATGACAAACTATAAACTAAATGAACCGGTATTATTTATTGGAATCAGTATATTTCAAACAATGGTGTGTTTACGATGATATGTTTAATTTTCAGTGCCACAATCACCATAAAATGTGAAATGGACTTCGTTTTGTACCCATTGGACGTACAAAACTGTGCTATAGACTTCAGCAGCTGTAAGTATAAACAATCTATAAAGTTTAATTAAATACCTTGCTTATTGTTAAATGAACTTACAGCAAAAGATCCGAAGGCTACTCAAATTTAAGATGCCTTTAAGTCGCGTGCTGACATTTAACAAACGAACTTTTTTTCATCCTAAAACTCCCAGTAGGATAAAATCCTATCTCAGGGATCCAGTGTTATGTTATAGTTGGGGATCTTGTATATACCTACTTACTTCACATTAATAATTATATCCATAAAGACACACTCGCGTAATCTACCATAAGCAAACAGTGGGGCGTACTGAGGATATTATAAACTGAAGATAGACTAAAAAAGTTCCATTGACAATATAATGAAAGTATGTCTAATGTCCATATTCCCAACATGAGAAACAAACAAACACCTACATATTTTACAACAAACATCATTTGCAAAAGCAACAACAACCAGTGACCGCTGCTGGTCACTGCAACTGGTATATTAATTTATTGCATTACATCGTTCATAACTCCTCTAGCAATATCAACCATATTATTTTTTTTTTTGTCTGTTTCTCTAATAGATGTATTATAAAATAGACAATACAAAAATTAAATATTAAATTCCCATCCAAATGAAACCATTAAATAAAACAAACAGAAACCGTTAAATCTGAATTTAAAAATCAACTTAAATTTCTTATTATTTTGAAATCGATTACTTACTGAATTTGAGAAAAAAAAATTAAGTAGGTTAAAGAATTGATCCTTCTTTGATCAAAAATTGATTGATAACTATTAAACGAATCTTTATCGTATGATTCAGAATGGACTTTAGTAATTGAGAAACATGGCTGCTAATGTTTACTCGTAAAAGTTGATAGGATCTTAAAAGCAAGACAAGATCTCGATATCGTAGCCCTGCCGGAATAGGTTACCGTTAAAAATAGATGATAAATTAAACTACTAACGTCATCACACACTATGAGCATCATATCATTATTACAGACAAGAATATCAATGAATCGAACCCTTTGAAGTATACAACATTAATGAAATCTGTCATAGTCTTGTACTGAAAAGTACCGATGGTTCTTAATACGGTATCTGGCACGAAAAGTCGATTTATGTAACGAAATGGTCATTCGCAATTACGTTTGGATAAAAACTTTTATCTCTATTTATCTCCCTTCGCGTTTCATTTTAATCTATCTAACTATCTCTATACTAAATTCTTCAAAGTTAGATTAGCGGTTGAGCCGAGAAATCGTTTCTGTCTATAATCTATTTGTTACAAACAGCCAGAGGTATTTTCGCATTTATAATTATAGAATGGATTATATTAAAGACGTTTTGTCGAGTGTCAAATGAAAACGTGAATTTTATTAATTATAGACAAGTACACGAGGGAGGACGTCAGGTTCGAGTGGCGTGAGGTAGCGCCGTGGTTCGGCCTGGCCGGGGAGCAGCGCCGCGAGTTCCGCCTCCCCAAATACGTGGTCACATTTGTTACAGACAAAAGTAAACATATTCGAAATTTTGGTGAAGGTAAATGTATATTTATTGCTTTGCGCTTCAGTGTGCCCTCGTGATAATTTGTACTTAACCTTTACTAACGCTATGCGGTACGCTTGCATGCTGCTTGTGCTTGTTATGGATGATGATTTTTTTTTAGGTATAGATATTTTGTTTAAAAATTTTTTTCGATCTATTTAAAAATATTGTCATCCGTGGCCAGCTCAATTTTGTTTTGTGATTGTTGTGTGAATAGCGTGTATATAAAATAGAATGTGTGCAAAAATTAAATAAAAAATAAGCTATAAAGTAACTGGAAAATAAAAAAAAAATGTTTCTCATGAGTCAAAAATTTTGACAAATTGAATAATTACTTTGTACAGGTTCTATTAAATAAAATAGATTCACAAAAATGTCCACTGAGTCTCTGAGTAAATCTATTAAGTGCAATACCATGTTACTTTTACCTACTCAATAAGATCTACAGGGCCATTATGCGTATACTATCGCTATCGCAATGCGACACATTTCGACATTTGGTTGCTGATTTTTTTTTTTAAACGAAACAAATCAACGATAGCGGTACTTCATCGTAATAACCCTCCTCGAGTTTATCAAATTTCTAAACTACCTTCGAAACTAATATTGACATTAACAGCTTAAACAAATTATTCTCCCAATTTTTCTATTAAAATGTGGAAATTTTAAATATTTACAGGTGAGCATTCCGCAGCACGTTTGCAAATCAAGCTGTCTCGTGAACTGCGGGGTTATCTCCTAGAGAGTTATCTACCATCTTCTCTCTTCGTTATTATATCTTGGGGCAGCTTTTGCGTCATACCGGAGATCGTTCCAGGTCGGATGGTGTTGCTGGTGACCACTTTGCTCTCACTAGTCACCATGTTTGATACTGTGAGGTTAGTTTTTTCTTTACGTTACTTTTAGATAAAATGTTAAATTATGTAGTCGAATTTCACACGTTAGGTACGTGTGAAATTCGACTACATAATTTCACGGATTTATACATATATTTATAAATCCTTATAAAATTAATAGAAAAAAACACAGTGACTATGCTATAAACTATCGCAAGCATCTTGTTATTCTTACGATGTAAAGTAAGTGAGGTAGAGCCCTGTTATAACCCACTAACTACAGCTCGTATACGGGCTGGCTCGATCGTTGCAGTACCTCACTCTCACAAAAGATCGAGAAGTAGCAAATACAGGTGCGTTTTATATTGTGAGTGAGAGAACCGGAAGCCTAACCCTTTTTTCCCATTCCATTCCTTACTTCCTTTTCATTCCTTGTTCTGTATATATTATACGGAATAATTTTAAAAAATCAATTATAGTTTTATCGGTATCATTTACAGCACGAATTCTCCGGACGCCCTGGAGCTGAAATGCATTGAGGTTTGGCTGATCTCGTGCACGATATTCGTGTTCCTCGCGTTGTTAGAATACTTCGTGGTGCTGTTTGGCATCCGCTATGACAAGAGTTGGAGCAGGCGGCGGCAAGATCTGCGTCGCGCGGCTTCTGCTGCCCAGCTTGCACCTCCTTTACATATCAACCATTCACAGGTAGCTATTTCTTTAACTTGGCACACTAATGCCTGAAAAACTCGAGCCAAACTAAAATAATTAAAATAATAAGGGTACCAATAAATCTTTTCTTATAGAGCTTCCTGCGTACCTGTCACTTTCTAATGATTATACCGACATAAACAAACTGTGTTTCAAGACACAGTAAAGTAAAGAGTGATATAATCAATTTAGTTCAAAGAAATATCTAATTTTTGTTTGATTTTTATTTTCAAAGTAAGTATTTCCATTTGATCTTCCAAAAGGTCCTGTGGTCCAATAGGTTAATTTAATTGTTGTTTGTTTTTTATATCACAGAGATTAAGTACACCAGTGAGCGGCACGCCACAAGGTGCAGTCTTTTCACCGCAACTCAGTGTAGAAGATGAAGGACTAAAACAACAATTTTCTCATCAGGCAATTCAGAGGGTAAATATTTTAGATTTTTACCACATATATCCTACGCGTATGATATATAATGCGAGTAGTTAACAATTTACCTACTTGTAGACTTAAGAAACAAGGAATTGTCAATTTATTCGAGAAACCAGTACTTTCATTTTACATGCACTCTCAAAAGTTATAACTTTTCTACCCGTGATAAAAAACTTTATTAATCATAAGTGTAAACATAATTGGAACTACATTTTCACAGCAACATAAAAAAATAGTTGCTATAAGGCGTATGATGACTGAGAAATTTGGTTTCTATTTTAAATTAGGCAAAAAATTTTTAGTTATCATCTTCGGAGAGAAGGCTTCGAAAAGGCAATAAAGTCGGATGTGAGACGAGAACAGTTAGTAAGGTAAAAAAAATCAACGCACTGTGTGGGTCACGCTAAACACAGTACAAAAGGCTATATCATAGCAGAAAATATGTATTTAGGTTCATTCATGTACTTGTAGTAAATTGGTTTAAGTGTGTAGATACTTTGATAGATAATATGCTAGAACATTTA
This sequence comes from Hypolimnas misippus, assembly GCA_037950945.1. Classification (NCBI taxonomy): domain Eukaryota; kingdom Metazoa; phylum Arthropoda; class Insecta; order Lepidoptera; family Nymphalidae; genus Hypolimnas; species Hypolimnas misippus. The sequence goes on from JBBEEQ010000024.1 coordinate 10,433,295, forward strand.
AAATACTAAAATCTTTTATGCAATATGTTGATCGTATTAGTGCTAAAAGTTATATGTATATTTACAGCTTTACCTTCAACTTCTACTATTATAATTTAGCCCCATATGGATTACTAGATTAAAAAAGAACCTTCACCAATGCTTTCATCGCATTGCACACCCAGGTATTTTACTAAGGAAAGGTTTACTACCTTTATTTAAGGAAGCCAGTAGATCTAAAAAAATGTAAATGAAAATTTAATTTTGTTTAAAAACAATATGCTAGAAAGCACATTGATATTTTAATATGTTTTTGTTCAGGACTCGCCGATTTTGGAGACGATGCCTGGTGACTCGTCTGGAAGTTTTTTAGTGAGATTCGCTGCAGGGGTAGATCGAGGCGTCATGTTTTGTGGCGCCCAACATGGGGCACTAGACAAGTTTGCTCTTATGATTTTCCCTATATGTTTTTCTCTTTTCACCATTATCTACTGGACCACATACCTCAGTGAAGCACACCGAGCAATGCCCGACTAATGTGACTTTATGAACTGTGCCTACTCAGTGTAAGACAATTGTAAATATTAGATAAGTTGCTAGATATTCTATTAACGTTTGATCTATTGTTGATGACAATTTAATAGTTAAGTTTTATGATATTTTATTTAAAAAATTATATGGTTTATAGAATTATTAAGTTTATTTAAAATATTGCAATGTCGTTTATTATTTTTATATACTTCAATTACATTTAACGAAATAAGTGAAATATATAATTAGGTTAAATTATATTATAATATAGTATCGACAAGCAGGAATAAGGCAATAATATACAATGTAATCTTTTGAAATTAAAACAAAGCAATATGAATGATATTGTTATTTTTCATAAGATTTGTATAAATAGGGTATTATGTAAATGAACTGTAAAGTACCGAGATATACTTAAGTAGATGTTAAAATAACTCAATTTTAATTTATATTTAAAGCGTTTTCAAGATTGCGGCCTTATGTTGCATATACTTCTCAGATCTTTGTTTGAATGTTTTAAACGGCTGCGTAGAAAAGAGACAATCGTCGTCGTATTTCGGCCTGACCTAAAAAAAGATAAAAAGTAATTCAAAGCTACAAAAGTTACTCATACCTCAACATAAAAACGTCAACGACTGTGTCTCGTCCGCATAGGTCTTGATATTCATAATTATAATTTAATTATCCGTCCTTTTGTACACTGCTGATATAAGATGATGATGTCGTCGGCTTTAAGATCGTCTAATCGAATTAGTTGATTACTTATGTTTCTCATTGTTAGTAGACTAAAATATCAAAATAGTTACAATTTCTTTACGTGTTTAACGCGTATTTTCATAAATGTTAAGGTTTTCAACTTTTTTGTTACTTTGTAGTTTATCCTTCGATTTATTAGTCATGCTACTGGCTACTTAAAATAGTTTTACTGCCATAAAATCAATGCTCACCAGTTTCCTATTACTTTTAATCAAGTCCATGTTAAAACCTCTACGCGTACAAAGAATGAGAGACCGACAATAGTTTATAAAATTGTATTTTCGACTTTTGTGTAAATATCAACTCACAAGCATTAGTGTTAAAATAATTCGATACACTTGTTTAAAAAATATACAAGTCTCTTGCCTTAAAATATTAGTACACAACATTGGGACCATTTGAGCTCAGTAGATTATTAGAATATCACGCCTTATTACTGTGCCTTTCGCCTTGTGTCTTAAATAAATATAATATTTTTGTAAGTAGGCTTGTAAATTAATGATCAACACTTTTAACACTATATATTCTAAAATTCTAGCAAAATATGAAGCTTAAGTATTACACTTTATAAAGCATGTCATGTGTTCTTATAAAAAAAATTATAGTATTGAATGATTGTGTTATGTTCGTTTTCGTTATAATTATTTTTTTTCAACATAATAATATGCCCCATACCAACTGAAAAAAATAAAAGTAGAAATCATTTTTATCTTTTTATATATTATAATAATTAACAGCACCTCTACTTTAATTTAAGTACCTACTGTATTAAAGGCGCATATGATGCAATTTAATTGATATATTTTATGCTAGTCATTAGTAATAAAATAAAATTAAGTTTGTGTTAAACTTATTTATTGCTTTATCTGCTGGCTTTTGCCCCTGTGGCATGTTAAAGCACAAATAATATTTATGCACAAAATTTCAAATCCATAATGACACCTTTAAAATTTATCAATACAGATAAAATATATTATATTACCTCTAAGACCACTACACACCTTAATACTTTAGGATATGGCAATTAAAATGTTCATTGAAATGTTTGAATGCAGATAATATATCATTTAATATTATATTTATATAGATTTTGCATTTCTCTGTAAAGGATATAATGAAAATATGAATATTAAAAAATTATAACAGATACTGCTGTCTAAAATGTATAACTTTTTGATAAATATTGTCTTAAAAATCACTTATTAAATAACATTTATATGTTTTTTGTGTTAAAAATTAATATTTTAAGTAACTGTTATGGAACAGTAGTGAATAAAATGAAGTTTTCAATTAGACTATACATATTGTATGTGTAAATAATAGTTGAAATAAAAGACATTATTTTAAATAAATTTAAATATTTTTTATTTATTCTACAATTGCAATAAACCTTATCGCAATATTTACATATCTACATTACGCTTATGTCCTTTTTTAATTTGACTTAATAAATTTAACTATTCGTATCCATAGTAAGATGCTTCCCGGTAAGCTCTATACATATCTTCAGAGTTTCTTCTAATTCTTCTCCCAATAGGCTCTAAATCATTGTAACATTTCGGAAACACTTTCTCTATAACATCAACAGCCTCTGCTTTTCCTATTTGACGCACTGCGAGAACCGAGTACAGTGCTTTTGTTTTAACACAATCCTAAAAGAATTACAAATAAAAATGTATTCATTAATATTATAAAAATTATATAGATATCTGTTTAATAAACAAAAATAACTATAGATGAAATATCTTTTCAAAATTCAATGTAAATTATAATATTGAGAATTCAAGAAGGATGTCAATATATGTTTTATAGTTTGTGTGATAGCTATTAAATAGTAAATTCCTAGTAATCTTAATAACTTTAGAATATATACCTGATGTGCTTCTTTAATTTTCGTAAATGAGGCATCTCCTTGTGACCAAGCACTTGTAAATGAGCAATGTGTGAGGTTGGCGGCCCTGATTTCAGTGCATGCAAGGTGTTCCATATTCTTGAAATCCAGTTTGTTACGACAATAATCGAACATGTGTATCATCTCATGTGTCAGCACTCCTTGTACCATACCTTTTCTTGTCGAGACATTTTGACATACTACAATCTGAAATTATATAATGCTGAATATCAGAATGGAGTTGATATTATGGTTGTGTTAATGACTTTACACAGATTTTGGATATGTTAAAATTGTATTTTGTAAGTTATTTTCAATAGGTGACAAAAGTTACATGACCTGATTCAATTGTGGGTCATAACCTCCACTGACTGAATAATCACACACTTCACAAGAAATATGCCGTCTGATATCAACAGGGCTGCAAATAAATTTGGTAATTTTAAATTACATAACTACAGTATAACTAAAATATTTTAAAGAAGCGGCAAAACCTCAACTGACCAACCAGAACTTCTTAACGCTGCCAGCATAATCTTTACTATTGGACCTAAAAATATAATAATAAGAGAAATCAAAACTTTAAACTAAATATAAAATATTTTTAAGTGTAAAACGAATTAAAGTATGCAATTATTACAATTATGCTAATAATACTTACTTTCTTTGATACATTTGTAAACATTTTTTTCACATTTAATTTTTTCAAGACCTTCTTTTCCTTCTTTGCCTATCAACACATTACCAATTGATGGTTTGAATGTTCCCCGTCGTTCTGGGTACAAATCATAACCCCATGCTTCCTTCTTTTCATTATCGATATTACTATCCTTCTTCTCAGAAGTTTCTTCATTTTTAACAGACATTAATATTTCAATATTTTTATAACTAGCTTTTGATTTTTATGGTTTAAAATCTATAAACATTGAATTAAAAAGCATATAATAAACTTAAATAACTGTAGTGATTATATCTCCTACTAATGTTATTAATTTAAATTCAATTAAATTTTTTGGTTAATGTGTTTTAGTTGTGCCAAATGTCAATTAGACGTGACGTGATACAGGCCGAGCACAGATGTACCTTTTTCAAAATTTGCGTGGTACAATTTTCAACTAAAGATTAAATAACTTCGTAGGCAGTGGGAGTTACTATGTTTTTTAACTTTACTTTTTGTTAATGATGAATAGATATTTACTATTTTTTTATAATCACGTAATGGAAGTATTTTATATTACACTCAAACGGATAAAATAGGGTTACAACTCTATTTAAAGGTACACGTAACTTATTGTTTCTAATAGAGAAAGCTTCGGCAAGTATCTACACCAGACAGCAAGGAGGGAGGTGTCCTCTGCCTGCCACATGTGTGGCGCGCCCGCTGACACGGCACGTCACACCATGGAAGAGTGTACCGCCTGGGGACCTTAGCGCCAAGTCCTGGTGGCGATAGTAGGTGGAGGTCTCTCGCTGCTGAGCGTGATTCATGCCATGCTTGACAGTGAGGGTTGCTGGTCGGCCATGGTTTCCTTTAGCGAGTCTGTCATGTCGCTGAAGGAGGCAGCGTAAAGGCAACAAGATGCGGACGCTCTCGCTGACCCGATCCGCAGACGACGATCGGGAGGAAGACGACGGCATTATGCGAATCTTCTTCCTCCTCCATAAGGAAGATACTAAGTGTTTTCCACACACCACCAGTGAAGGTGAAGACGGCTAACCGTTGGGGCGTCACGGTAGCATGTTCAAGCGATCCCATGACGTCCCTACTAAGATGATAAGGGCACCGCTGGGGTTTAGTGAATAGTCTGTTGCACTTGGTTCCAGGAGTCCCACTTACCCGCCTGTTCTCCCAGACAGAATACATAAAAGCATTCCCCAGTGACAAAAAGAAAAAAAAGGAATAAAAATATACTTTTAAATTTTAAGATAATTTTTACTATTTGTAGTATAAACCAACTAAATTATTGAACATAATTACTTTCTCGTTTATTATAGATATCAAACTTTAATGAATTTTGACTTCTTCTAATAAATCCATTTCAAGTTGTTTCGTATTTAGAGACCTAAATTTCTTCTTAAAATAGAAACGACTAATAAAAATATAAAAACAACATTTTCTCCCGTGGTCAAGTAACAATTATAGTGCCTATATAAGTTACACTTTTTACATGAGTTCACGTCCGTTTGAGTACAATTTTCGGCAGCCTCAATGAGAAGTTAATGCTTAGACCTCTGAGAGTTAAAGCTATTTATACCTCATCAAGACTCGCATGAAATGTATACTAACGACCGTGAAATTATAACAGATTGGAACCGGAATAATGGCTAGATTAAGGAGAAATACTTGTTTTATTTTTCAATTTGCCGTTCCTTAGAAACGTATAAATTTGATTCTTAAGATATCAAAACTTCGGTAAGTTGTATAAAGGTGCTTATCATTTTACTGATTAATTACAAGAGATCAAAATTGATTAAAATTTGTCGTCTATTTCTATATTTGATTACAAATATTTTAAAAATAAATCTATCGTTAAAGTTTGTTGCGCTATTTCACTAAAATGATCAATGTTTCTGATTGATTTAAGTTGTAGTAAAAAGTATGATTTACCTTATACATTAGTTTTATAACTTATTACAATCTCGGAGATTATTAAATCAAATTAAATGTTTACAGATTATGTCAACTTACATAGAGGTAGCTAGAGACAAAAAAAATTATACTCAGGCAAGTAAAAATTATATTGAGGTAAATTTAAAATTAATTACAATTGTAAATTTTGCTGGTATTTTTTTTATTTTGTAGTGCTTTCCTTTTTCCTTTTCCATTATGCCTTAGCCTTCTCGAGTCCACCAAACGAATGAAAAAAAAAATACTTGGGGTCTTGACAGTTCTTGCCTACTGAAGTTAAAAATCCCAAAAAGTATATAATCACTACGTAATAACACCTGATAACTACAAACACAATTAGAATTATATTTATTTCATCAATCTTGATTATTTTTTAACTAAAACGTAAATAAATTGAACAATATTACCACACTACGAGGAATGTGATAAACATATTATAAGAAAAAAGTAGAAAATACATGTTATTTTATTATTTTTATGCCTTTTAATTAAAATACAAAAATTTACAAAATAATGGACTGCGACAATGTTGATGATTTAATAAAAATGCTTTCATTATCTTTCTTTAAAGGATTACTTTGTAGTCTAAAAGTAAGTTTCTGAATTGAATTAAATGTGAAGTAAAAATGTTATTGTTATAATTATTGTTACAATTTCGTTTTACAGCCTGAAGACATAAAACTGATGAATTGGGAAAGTCAAGAGAAATTTCTAAAACAAACTGTACAAACACCACTTTTTAAAAAATATCCTTGTAATCCTAACTTTAGTGTACGGTTTTTTAAAAATTTAATAGAATATTTAAATTCAGAACAAGAAGTGCATGACGATATGTATGAATTCTTATGTACTGTAATGAATAAAACTGAAAATGAGTTTTCTTACCGTCATTATATAATAGGAAATGACCTTAATAATATTATAACAATCAAGGAAACAAAAAAAATGGTTGTTAATGGGACTACAGGATTAAAAACTTGGGAGGTAAACATTTTAAAAATAAACTAAGGAAATATTTTTCCTTTTGTTCTTTTTCACTTCTACTATAATTTATTAATCTGAAATTTAATTCCAGGCGGCTCTAATGTTATCAGATTGGGCACTATGTCATAATGAAATCTTTTCTAATAAGAATGTCATTGAACTAGGTTCTGGTGTTGGCTTCACTGGCATAGCTATAGCCAAACAATGTAATATAAAATCGATGACCATGACAGATTGCCATACTGAAGTACTGAAAACTATACATGATAATATTCAAATTAATATATCAGATTTAAAAGTTGAGGAAATTAATAATTCAATATTTTGTACAAGTGGGGATAAATCTATAGGTGTGATATATTTCAATATTTAATTTGTAATTAGGCTAATGGAAATATTCCTATAGGTTAAAATTAAATTATTATTCTTTAGGTGTCATGTTGCTGGACTGGAATGATGCTGATGATTTATTATTGCATTTTTTACCAGATGTCGTTATTGGAACTGATATAGTGTATGACCCATCAATATTGCAGCCATTACTAAATGTATTTAAATTGATATATAACATAAATAATAATATTGATATATACATTGCTAGTGTCATACGAAATCAAGATACATTTAATGAATTTTTAACAGCATTAGGTAGGACAAAATATTAATATATTTCTTGTTGTTTTTATGTTTCGTATAATTTTTTAATATTTTGTTTACTTTCAGAAACATCTAATTTTAAATATGAAGAGATACAATTAATAAATAATGGATATATAGATTGGGACAATTCTATCAATGGATGTTTATTAAAAATAAATAAAACATGAGTTATATTTTAGTTTATTAATTATTTAATACGTTCCATTTTCAATGTGCATCTTCCATGTACCAATTATATAACTGTTAGCTGAAAAAAAGAGAAAAAAAAATTGTTAAGAGAAAAAAATAATATTTTTGAAATAATGCATATTTTTACCAGACTGCGCGACGCAAAGGAGGTTAATGTGTTTATTAGCCTATGTATGTATGTTTATATGTACATATGTGAGTCTGTATCTTCGTGGCACTATTTATACCAAACGCGTGGGTCTATTTTTATAAATGTTACGTCATTTGACTCGACATAACGGCGCAAATGTTAGAAAATATAAGAATTTGAAAAAATCAAATGTGTATTTAGGAATAACATGAAAAAAAAATTCAACGAATTATGTTCAATGGGGTATCGTTGAATAGGTATTTAAAAATCGTTTTTAGTTTTCTTATAATATTTTTCAATCACTATTACCGTTTAGAATTAATAACAATTTAAAGTTGGCTAGTAAAGATTCTGACTTTTAGACGAAACTGGTTATCGATGGTCTTGTTACGCAGGCAGGGTTTTTAATTTTTTCAATTATTTCATATTTATTATTATTTGAATATTATAAGTACATACATACTTTATACATAAAAGGCAACACAATATAAACGGAGTTAATGTATGTAATCACTATAGTTACCATATAAATAAAAATTAAGTCAGACAGAAACATAACTTAGTGTATAAAATGTAAATAAACTATGTATATATGTAAATATTTTTACGCACTTATAATATTACTATACGATAATTATAGTAATGTAGTTTTGCTCTCAGGTTTTCGAAAGATTTTCTATGAACACACGAAAGTAAAACATGATTTTATAGTGACACTATATATTACCTAACAAATACTTGTATTAATTTTCTGCGTTTTTTTCAAGCTCTAATTATCATTATCATATACTACAAAGAGTATATAATCACTACGTTTTAATATACTATATAATTCATCAAGGCCACCCTATGATACCCTAACGGACGTGAACTCTTAAAAGATTAAAAAACCTAACAAAGTGGAAGAACTACAATTGCTACTTTAGTCTAGGAAAAAATATTATTAGCCATTGCTTATAAATGTATATCTTAAATAAGAAAAAACGTCGAAATTCTAAATGAAAGTACTTATCGTTTATTTGCTTAATTAGTACAGGTCAAAATTGATTAAAAATTGAGATATATAATTAACGAGAAATTAATCCTATACAATGATTTAGGTGGTTTAAGTTATTAACAGTATAAATAGCTTAAAGACACTATTTAAAAGTATATATTTTTATATATATTGGTTTGCTTACCACAATATGAAGTTCCCTTTATATTTTTTATGTGAGTCACGTCATACTATTTCGTCATAGACGCAATAAATGTGTAAAACAAACGGGCAAAATTTAACTTGAAACACTTATAAATTGTGTAAATGCCATACGATTTAATGAGAAATATAATAATTAATATAGTTAATTAACTTCTACTTCAAATGCTTTTAAAATACAATATCATTATAATGTAAGTAACATTACAAAACCGCCTTCAATATGCAGAAAAATACTTGAGGAAACGTTTCTAGATACCGAGTTATGCACCCAAACGTTTAAACTTAATAGTTAACATAATCCTAACATAACTATCATGTTTAAATGTTCATCATTTCGAGATAGAAAGCTACCCTAAAGAAAAAAGCGAGTCAGGTATGGCTACTGTTTTAAATAATAAAATAGAATTCAAATTATTACATTTTATAAATTTTTTTGATTAATGAGTGCTATTTTTGGTTCAAATTATGAGTTTATTTTCATATTTTTACCGCGTTAGCTAATGCGTTACAATAAATGTCGTGTATGCGACAAGAAAATAAAATAATAATATAATATGACATAATTATTTCAAATTACAATAGCAACAAATACAACATACAATATAAAAAAGTTAGAAGACTTTCACAAAGCTATTTATTTATCTTTAGTCAAAAATAGTACTATGCAAAATTTGAAGAAGGTACATCTAGACGCGGCCTAACCCTTATGTCTTAACGTCAACACTTCATTTGAATTTGAAGTTTTGTAGCTAGTATTTGAAATATTTTGATTTGTTATAAACATCTAAGATTTCTTTTAAAATAGTACAATTAGTAATAAAACTAGACTTAGATTAATCTAGTGCTAAACATGGAAGCCGTAGTTTCACGTCCTAGAAAAAGGAAATTAGTAGACGCTGATGAAGATAATCAGAAGCCTTTAACTAAAAAAAGAATCACTACAAAGATAGCTGGGGAAAAATCTGTAAAAACTAAAAAGGAAGCTGCTAAAACTAAAAAAGATGTAGACAAAGAAGACAAAACAAAAAAGCAAGTTACTAAAAAGCGATCTAAGAAAGAGTCTCCATCAAATGAAAATGATTCAGATAACGTTAAACTTAATACTGATTGTGAATATAATGCCGACGAATACAATAGTTTGTGGAACGAAGCTGAAATGCTTTCACATTTTGAAAAAATTACACCAGATTTAGCACAAAAATTTATATCTTTAATTAGTGAGGGCTGTACATTACCATTTATTGCTAGATATAGAAAGGAAGCTGTTAATCATCTTATGCCAGATCGGTAATGACTTTGTTTATATTCATGTAAATATAATTGCTGTTTTTAACCCCAACCAATAAAGAGGGATGCTATAAGTTTCACTTTGCATCTGTCTGTGGCTTATTAGCTCCATAACAAATGGAACAAGCATTTGAAGGTTATTAGCTATTTTCTAATTGTTTGAAATCATCTGAATAACTTATACTGATCAAATCAATTTGAATTTTACTATAGTATGATTGATATTAAAATAACATAGTTGTATAATAATCAGCAGGTTATAGTTGAGGGTTTTTTATTTTTAAGACTTGCTTATATAATTTAACATAATTATGAATTACCGTTTTGTGTTTTTTATCAATTTTAGTCTTCAAGAGTTATATGAAAGTTATCAAAATGTTATACAATTTAAGAAGAAAGTAAGATCTGTTTTGGAAACCTTAAAAAAATCTAAGAAACTGACACCAGAAATTTTACAAAGTATATTAAAAACTAAAAATTTATCAGAACTTGATTTAATGGTATGAATTTATATATTTTATTTACAAAATACATCTTGCATGCAATATTTATTATGTACCAACAATATGTACAATAACAATTAAAGGATATATTAGTATTAAAGTGATGGAATTAAAAAAAGTCATATTTTAATGCCATAATATGCAAAAATGTTTTACACTTGGGAATTTGTCCATTTATTTAGTCATTAATGTCACAAAATGTTGTTAAAATAGTTATTTATTTATTTTTTAAATTCATAGATTATGAACTACAGAATTATATGAAACAAAATTTTAATTTCTAACTTGTGTTACACAGATTTTTAATTTAATCACTTTAATACTAAGTGTGCAACATAATAATTTATTAATTTTTATTTTTTTGTTCACTACAGTAAATTTAATTCTAATTTCTTATCTTACAGTACAGTCCATTAAAGTCACATTCACTATCATTAGCGGAAAGGGCTCGTAATTTAGGCTTAGAAACTTATGCAATAAAGGCTTTAAATGGTGAATATATTGATTTAAAATCACTTTGTGATGGCACAGAGGAACTGTCAAACATAGAAAAAGTTGAATCTCATATTACACATATTGTAGCAGATATCATTTATAAAGATGCAAGAGTTCTTGCTCAAATGCGGACATTGTAAGTAATATATAATTCACATCTTATATTAATGTAAATAAATTATATAAGTAAAAATTATTTGCCCAAAGTATGTAAATGCATCACTTTAAAACACCTATCTTTTCGATATATATTTTTTTTGTAATTGTCCGTAAGTGTTTCAAAAATTGTATGTAAAAGTGAAAATTTGAGTAAAAAATGTGAGTAGTAAAAAGTGAGTATAGACTTACTAGTACTTATTAACTAATTGCTTCATTATTTATGCCATTGAGTTTGCTAAAACCTTGAAACAGCTGAGTATTTTTTTTTAATTTTTTCTTTAATTAACACAGTATATCTACATATAAAATTATTTATGATGATACTTTGAATTTTTGTAACTGTGAAACCAAATGAATAAAATTTACTTATAGTATATATAATAAAATACACTTACAATACTGTATAGATGCAGTTACCATGAATAGTTTTGATAATAGAAAGAAGTAATTATTTAACAGGAAAGAAGAAACTAGATTTACTCTACAAAGTAGTGTAACTAAGAATTCGACTAAGGAAAAGAAAGAAGTTGAAAATAAAAAGTTAGATAGCAGATCAAACCCTGAAACATACAAATTGTATTTTGATTGGAAATGTCCTGTGCATTTTGTGAAATCCCACCAGACATTAGCTGTTAATAGGGGCGAAGAAGAAAAATTTCTTGCTGTAAAAGTAATCATACCTGATTGGTTTTACAACAAACTCGAAAGGTATACTTTTTATCCATTTGCAATAAAATCATCCATTATTCTTTGAATAAATAAATTGACGCTAATATTTCTTTTAAATACCTTATCAGTGAAAAGGAAAAGTTTTGAAGTATTTTTTTTTACTGATATTATAAATAAGAAATTAACAGTCATTCTGTCCATTCATTTGTTAGTTACGTTTTTACGCTTACACTGCTGAACCAATTTTTATGAATTTTGCTTCAGATATAGATTGGATCTTGGAGTAGGACATAGAATTTTTCTACTTTTTGTTGCAAAATAATACTTGAAGAGGAAGATAAATAAAAGTTTGTATAGGGAACCCAGAATTTTATAAAGAAATAAGCTATTTAAAATTCTATGTCCAAAAAATCACAGTAACCAGATAGTACACTTTATATAGATTTATCTACATTTTAGATTCTGTCAAAACCTTTGGAAAAGCAATCATTGGGTACATAAAGGGCTTACCGATGCCTATAATCGGCTGATAAAACCATGGCTGTCCAGACAAGTTAGATCGGAGTTAACAAATGCAGCTCAAAAGGAAGCTGTGAAAACATTCACAACGAATTTGGAAAAATATTTATTAACAGAACCAATTAAGAATAGAACCATAGCAGGCTTAGATCCAGGATTCAAAGCTGGATGTAAAGTGAGTTATTTAACTTACGCACCTTATACTTATTTTTATATATTCCTTGCTGCTTTTCATATTTAATATAACGGGTCTTATCGCGATAACTAATGGTAGTAATACCTGACTAAACTGACTGAGCTGAGTCAGCTCGTGACCACAACGAATGTAACTTCGTCGAAACGTCGGGCAATAAAAATGTATTACTACCATTAATTATCGCGATAAGACCCGTTATGTTAAATATGAATATTATAAATCTTGAAAGTTCTGCCTTTAAAATTGCCGTTTTTCGTGGTGTAGCTAAAATGCTTTATACTTTATTACATATATTAATAATATATATGAAGAATAAAAAAAATTACTTTAATAAGTAAAAATTATCATAAGCAACTTTGTCAGCAGGAGTAATATGTTATATTTTAGGTTGGAATCATAGATAATACTGGAAAGAAATTGGAAGTTTTTAATATATATCCAAACTTTCATTGTAATAATAACGATCCAGCTGCTAACCAGCTAAGAAATCTTCTAAAGAAACATAGGTATTACAATATTTATATAATTATTAATAAATTAAATAATGTGATTCATTAAAATGCCATAATAAAAAGCGTATTATCTGTTTCATTAAAGTGTTATGTTAATCTTTATTAATTTTTTAAACTTATCTATTATCACACTACAAAAAACTTATTGGTAAAACAAATAGATAATAATACAATAGTTTTAATGAAAATGCATGTGAAATAGCCTAATGAAATGTTTCTTCATTCTTGAAAATAGTGTTTCTTTCAATGATTAATCTTAAGGAGAACGAAGATGGTTGCCAGTATTTACCTGCTAGATGGCAAAGATAATTCTTATCCAACTATCGGATTTAATATGTATCTTTCATTTGCCTAGGCATTAGTCTATTAGCCAACATCTTTCATTTGTAATATGTTATGGAATACACAATAACACAAATTATACATAGAGATAAATGTGCTGCCTAAGTGCTAGAGATTTCATGTGAAAGCATGATACAAAATCATAGTTTAAAACAGGTTTTTAAAAAAAAATGAATTTTTTAGTTCATCAGAAACTTTTTATTTATGTGTGTTGTCCAAAGACATCCTGACCGATTTAGTTAGTTCTTGCTTTGTATGAAAGAACATATACTGCTAGGTACTCCTGTACAATTTCACCAAAATCGATTTAATAGTTTTGTTTTAAAATAAAATAAACTAGGATGTCATATAAGTAAACAAAATTATAATTTTGCTTTTGATGTCGGTTCTTTTGTGTTTAAGTTCTCTTTGTAAATGTTATTATGACAAAATTATTAAGTTTTTAAAAAAATTGTTTTATTTTAGAGTAGAATTAATCGGTCTGGGTAACGGTACAGCATGTCGTGAAACGGAATCTTGGCTGAAAAAACATAACATATCCGATGAAATACCAGTTATTATTGTACCAGAACAGGGAGCATCCATTTACTCTATTAGCAAGGAAGCACAGAAAGTAAGTTTATGTATATCATTTAGTTAAACATGAATGATTTGTAATAATTTGTTAAATTCTTCATTTTTATTTATAATGGTGGTATGTAAATCTAATTATAGAATTTCATATTTAGGTGAGGGTTAGGTTATCTCTGAGCCGAGATGGCCTAGTGATTAGAACACGTCGATCTCAACCGATGATCGCAGGTTCAAACCCCGGCTAGCACCACTGAATTTTCAAGTGCTAAGCTGTTAAAATTCATTTCGAGCTCGGCGGTGAAGGAAAACATCGTGAAACACCTGCATGTGCTAGGAGAAATTCTGACACATGTACATATATCCGCCAACCTGCAGTGGAGCAGCGTGGTGGATTAAGCTCTAAACCTTCTCCTAATTAGGAGAGGAGGCCTTGGCCCAGCTGTAGGTAATTTACAGGATGTTACTGTACTTTTTTCACTTTAGGTTATCTCTGGTTCTAGACACTACTACTAGTTTACTTGTAATTATGAATATATTTGTGAGAGAAAAGACGAGCGATCTCTCCTAGAGAGAGTGGGTGCGTACTGCCGATATATAATAATAACTAACTGATGAACGAGCTACCATAGACAAAATACAGTATTATTACTTTTACTATTATGATATATTCCTAACAGTGAGAATTACGTTTGTAATTTTTTTCGTAATAGTCATAAAACAACTCTGTAATCTGGTAACAATTACCTAAATAACCTTACGAAAGCTGTTTGTGTAGTAAATTCTTTTAGGTATAAAGTATTGACAAAAATGTTATTTTCTTACGAAAATCTGAGATCAAAATATGTGTAACTCTTGCCTTATAGCTCATTTGATATTACATTTTTTAAGGAACATCCAAACATGGATCCAAATTTGATATCCGCTTTATCAATTGCAAGAAGAGTTTTGGACCCTTTGGGAGAACTGATAAAGGTATTTACATTTTATTTAAACGTCAGTTTGTACACGTTTAGAAATTAACTGCTAATTGGATGTCGATAATCAATGACATCTCAAACCCACAAAATGTGAAATTCGGAGATATTGATGTATTCTAAAAATGCGTCACGTATTGACCATTATTCATAAATGATTCAAGACATCGATATTAAATAAGTACGGAAAAAAAGTATCTTAGTTATGCTTCGGCTGTTATTCTATTTTGCAATATGCAATAATACCATTTTTTAAATATAATTAGATAAAACTTTATTATACCAATCCGCTTTTTAGTCTTTATTTTATTTCTTGAAATAAATTTATTAAAAATAGTTTCGATATCTTAAGACGCCATTTTCTCGAAGTCCTTGTGGTTTGACATAGTAATGCTTATCAGCGTCCAATTATAGCTACATAACAACCAGGTTTTTAAAGGAGAGCCGAAATGGCCTAGTGGTTAGAACACGTCGATCTTAAACGATGATCGCGAGTTCAAACCCCGGCTAGTACCGCTGATTTTTAAAGTACTAAATTTGTGTTTAAATTCATCTCGAGCTCGGCGGTGAAGGAAAACATCGTGAGTAAACCTGCATGTGCCGAGAAAAAATCTGATACATGTATATCCGCCAACCCGCAGTGGAGCAACGTGGTAGATTAAGCTCAACAAAACCTTCCCCTGGAGAGGAGGCCTTTGCTCAGCAGTGGGATATTTACAGGCTGTTACTTTATTTTACTTTTTACCTTTTTAAAGGATTGTATATTTTTAGGTAGAACCTAAGAATTTAGGCGTCGGACTCTACCAACATGATATTCCACCAAAAATGTTAGATAGTGCTCTGGATGCTGCCGTGGAAAAGGTTGTCAGTTTAGTTGGAGTTGATATTAACACTGCTTCACAAGCAATGTTGAGGTACAAAACATTTATATTCACATGTCCTCGCGACTTCTTCTGAATAGAAACCTCTTTCGTGCCTATTTCCATTTTCAAAGCCCAATCTTACTTTATACGTGTGAATGTAATATAGATTATCATTGTTATACATTTATTTATGTACAATTTAAATATTTCTATTTATGTAATAAAATTCATTTTATTAGGCGTATTTCGGGCTTGAACGATGGCCGAGCTAAGAAGATTATATCATATCGGGAAGACAATGGCAGTTTTAAAACAAGAGCAGAGATATTGAAAGTCAGCGGAATAGGAAAAATAACTTATCAACAATGCGCTGGTTTCTTAAAAGTTTTAGGAGGTCTAGAACCATTGGATTCAACAATAATACATCCGGAAAGTTACTCCATTGCGAAATTGTAAGTATTTTTTTATGATCTTTCTCTTTTTTTACGAAATGTATATTTTAACACTCGTAATTGGTAACAAGGTTAACTTTTACTCTCATAAGTGATTAAAAACAAAATCAAAAATTACTTTATTCAAGTAGGCTCTCACGGGCACTTTTGAATCGTCAGTACACGAAAAAAAATTACATCAAGCTACCAACGGTTCGGAACGTAGATTCTACCGAGAAGAACCATCAAGAAACTCTATATTCTTTTAAAATTTTGTCAATACAAAACAGTTTTTTATAAATTGATTATTTATCCTGTTCGAAAAAATTTAAATAAATTAATAAATAAACGCATCACACTCAACGGCCCCCATTAAGATCACGTGACCTTGTGTCGGTGGTCCGGAAACACTCACAACACTAACATAAACACCCAGACCACGACAAACATCCGTATGGCCAATACAGACGTTTGCCGTGAGCGGGGATCGAACCCGCGACTGTTAGCGCTTGAGTCAGTTGCAGTGACCACTGCGCCAATGTGTCTGTCGATTTAATTATATAATTTAATTGATATAAAACAACTCTTTAACCCTTAATAGCCTAGAGTATCAATTTTGATACCGATCTTTTAAACCAAATGTTTACATTACTATTAGTTTTAGCCTAGCTATATCTGATTTCTGTATGGCCTTATGCTTGAAGTATCAAAATTGATACCTGTTTTATTTTCTAAGTAAATATGTAAAATTAATATTGTGATTTTTTAACTATTTCCTTCATCTAGACCTTCCAGCAAACACTAACAGCTAATATTTAAAAATAAAACACTTTCGTAAATCAGGCTATAAAGGGTTAATCTGGTAACAGTTACCTCACCAAAATATTTGTACATTACAAAAATAAAGGCACTGATAGTAAATTCTTTCAGAGAAAATCAATGACTGCAAATTTTAATGAAACTCTGAGAGCAAAATTTATAATTCTCGCCGTACAACGTACACGTACACACGTATATATATAGTGTATAAATATACTACAAAAAACGTATTGAACTTACTTTTTGGTTTCGAAATTAAGACCAAATGTTATACCCGTTTACAATTTTATTATTTCTTTTAAGATTTGCTAAAAAAATTGACGTCAACGTAAAGGATCTAACGAAACCACAATTTCCTGAACAAGTTCAGAGAAAAGTAGCCAATATAGATATTATGTCAATGAGTAAAGAATTTGATACTGATGTTAGCACTCTGGAATTGATAATAAATGCGTTCAAGCAGAAAGCTTATGAAGATAATATGATAACATTCTGTAGGCCAGTTTATTCAATATCAGTTCAAGCTCCTGACCAATTGAAGAAGGGCATGACTCTTACAGGTAATAAATGTTATTTTTTTAAGCTAGTTTGTTAACATTAAGATTAAGAAACGTCAATTAGCTTTGTAACAGCCAAATTTTACAATCGATTGTTTCATAATTTTGTTTCATAATTCATGTAAAAGTTAAATTTAAATTATAGTCCCAGTGATCAGCAAAGGCCTGCTTTTTTGGATTGAACAACATATTTTACAAAAATAAAATAAAATTAAAAACAAATTCTCACATTGCATTCGCATTTAAAAAACAACGGCCTACTATAATGTTAAGAACATATAGATTCCATTAACACCTTAAAAAGTTGAGGCCTAACAACAGTTTTTAGATGACTATTTAAAAGAAATTATTTTCTTTTTTTATAAAATGATAGGTGATACAAAGAAATTTAAAACAAAATTGGGCACGTAAAACTAAAATTATTTCTTTAGGTGTAGTTCGTAACGTAGTACCCTTTGGCTGTTTCGTTGACTGCGGAGTTGGAGACAATGGACTCATACATACAAGCAAAATGGGAAATGCTAACTTAAAACTCGGTGATAGAGTGGCCGTAACAGTTATTGCAACTCCCAAACCAAAGAAGCTACAATTGAAACTCGACAATATTCTTGACTGATTTTATAAAATCTGTAATTTTTAGGTAAGTTTATTTTGAATAAACGTTGTTGAAATCAAAATCATTTCGTTTTTATTACAATTTATTTATATTAAGTTAAAAATTAAGGAAAATAAAGGTATTACTCAGCTTCCAAAATTGTCACCTCGTGTTTTGTTTTAAGATTATAAATGTGGAACACTGCCTTATTGACAATAGCATCACATATTCCTGATGTTACTCTAAGATATGAAAATTTGGTTAAAAAAGATTAATTTGACAATAATGGGATTTGGTTAAAAAAAAGATAAATTTGTAAATGATGAGTTTTAAAAATGGCGCGAAGTAAAAAAAAGTATGAAATGTTTACGAAACGAACACAGTTACGAAAATTTTCAATTGAAGTCAAAATTACAAAATTCCTCAAAGAAATATGGCAAATATTTATAATTCAGTCATTTTATTACATTGGCTTTAAAGTGTAACTTACCGTCTACTTAATGTCGGCTTCGTATCACTTTCCATTACTTTGACCAAATGCTCGTAAGTTGGTATATTCTCCTTAGCATAAAACTCGACATGCGCTTTCAACATTTTACTATGCAAAGCATCCCTGAAATATTAATAAAAAACTTTAAATCTCTACGAATAACACAATAAAAGAAAAAAATATTTGTCATTACAAATACCATAATATTCCATCAATAATTGTCGTTACATCATCCATCGTCATATTGTTTCCAGTCGAAATTTCTATATGATCTCCGGATTTATTAAGATCAGATGACAACAGATCATATGGTGGTGGCTGGAAATTTGTTAATAAGGAAGTTTCTATTTGTTTGTTCTTGAATATATTGTTTTTTGACTATATTATTATTTGAGCATAAAAGTATCTAGGAAGGATACATTTCTTCATATTCTTCCTTTCGGCAGAAACTTTGGACGTTTAAAAACCGATAAATGTCAAGACCAATGGTTTTGGCTTCATAATCTTTAAAACAAATTAGTTTTTAGGAAATTTTGAACGTACCTGTTCCCACATTTGTTTTAACGTCATTCTAGGACATCCATCGCGCTGTCCTTTTGATGAAATCGATATTGTCATAGCCAAATATGAAGGTTGAGGTTTCTTGATATCCAAAACATAAGGCGGGCAGTCATTTATTCCCTATAATTTTAATTTAATCCGGTATAAACTATTCGGTAGAAATATTTCCATGTTTTTAATTTTAATTAAATTACAAGTGCGCATATTTTTTCTTAGAATCCGCTCTTTGACTGGTTCTTTCATTTTATTAAAATTCAACAAATTATTTTAGAGAAATGCGTGCATAAATATATGAACTACAGGTTTCTTACAGGATGGAAAAATCCTTCTTCAGTCAAAATGAATTCTTGATTGCATTTCTCCAACTTACTTCTTCTCAATAACTCATTTTTTTGGTAACGTTTTCGTTCAGTCAGATCTAAAATCTCACATGTTGCAGTTGTCCTGAAAAAATACCTTTATTATGTTGTTCCACAAAAAATAGACTAAAAATTTTCTGATTTTCGACAATTAGCTTACGTAAATGTCGCAGGTTCCTGCAGAGAATAAACAGTTACTGTAATCCATTCTGTACTTTTAGGCTGAATAACACCCCACCATGGCGTCATAACAATATTTACTATATTTGCAATTCGCTCTCTAGAAAAATATATTAAAAGTAAACACAGATATTCTACACTGTTTACAAAAACTAAATAACCTATTAATCATTTAAAATGAAAATACTATCTATAGTAATATTATAAAATGGTAAAGTTTGTTCGTAAATTTGTATGTAAAGGGATAATCTCTGAAACTACAGATTCGACAAAAAAAAAATATTTTTACGTTAGATATCCCGTTTATTAAGTTAGGCTATATGATATATTACATCACGCTACGACTCATAGGTAGCATAGCAGTAACCATAAATGCGAGTGAGCAATAAATTGAATCGGATGTACTTACGGCAACCAAATAAACCTAATAACATTTTCAGTATTGTTGTTGATAGCTATAATATCCCTTGTAAGTGAATGTGTGGGCATAATTGGTAATGTAAGATGTTCTTTAGATAGATATACCTGAAACATGATGTGATTCAAAGGAGCGTCAAAAACTTACGTCTACATGAATATTGGTCGTATATAATCTATTCATTGTTAAATACTAATAGTATTCTAGTAAGTATATTGGTAAGAGTCCAGAAGTAAATAATAATAAGACATTAAACTCATAGACCACGTCTTTATTTTCGACTCTTGTAATAATATATCGCTATGCTCTCTTTTAACATCACCAGCCCGTCCGCTAAGTAATTCTCTAAGTCACTGCTTCCATAACACTAGATTAATTTTTGAGATTCTTGGGAGTTACTTTATCACGTTTACATTTAAATCATTCAATATAAGAAAGGATATTGCGGAGAGATAAGAAAGGACATTATTTACTAATTTACTTACAACATTACTTCTGTACATTGATCGAATATTTTTTTCCACATACGACGGTATATCAAGTCTAGTTTCAATACAATTCGGTAGCCCTCCTTGTCCCTTGACCAGTATTTTTACTATATCGTATCCGAACGAACAAAAGAACACCATCTAAAACAAGTTTCCTTAAAAATAATATTTGTTGTACATTAAGCGTTAAATTTAAATTTTCATAAATTTTTAAGTAACAAAATAACGGTTAAACTTATAATATTCCTGTATAGTATTAAATTTTTATATTTCAAATATCCATTTTATGACCAACATTATAATCAATCATTTCCGTCGGCATGAAAGCGAAAGGTACAGCTAATTTGTCCATTGGCGGTACTTCAGCAAAATATTGTAGACAACGTATTACTGTATCCGAGTTGTTTACGTTCCCGCGTAAAAGACGCCATGTTGTAAATACTTCGGTTGGGTTGTAGAGCCATACGATCTAAAACATATTTTTTTCGAATCGTATTAAAACTCATGTGTTATATTATAGGTATTTGGCAATTCTAAATATCAAAATTAGGTTAATTTAAGGTAAATTTCCAATCTAAGATGATTGGATTCAAAAAAGCAACGTCAAATTGTTTGATAATACTAAATTTTATAGCTATGATGCATCTTATTGCTTATAACCTCAATGGTATTTTGAAATGTTTAGTAGAATTTCTCTTTTATCTAAATTACTATATATTTTTACATAAAATAGTGTTCCTACTCGTATAACGGGATCCAAATTGTTAATTGGAACTCGTCCACAATCCAAAACTGCCAAGTAATCTTCCAGAATAGTTCTTCGTAAAGGGGTAAGAATTCCCTTAGAATTATTTACTGTATGGATATGAATGAAAATGTTCAATGTTCTTTGGTTAGGCATCGTCATTACAAAAGAAAGAATATTTCTCCCTTCATATGTATACTTGAACTTTATATGTAATAGCACGGGATTATTGGGCTGAAATAATATATTTTGTAATTATTTATTAATTACCAAAACACACTAGATATTATCACTAAAAACTCTAAATTATATAATATCAGATATTGTAACCATTAAAAAGGAAAGATTCATAATGGCTAGGTTACACCACCCTTTGATACAAGAATTTCATTGATTCATCCAGTTCTAGATGACACATTAAATTTCATACATTACCAATTTAGATTTTTTCCTACTTTCCTTTTTCATTCCCGTTTTTCTAAGTCAGTGTTGCAACAAAACAAAAAATAATTCGAATTGGTTAAATCATTTTCAAGTTTTTGTTAGACTTACCCACGAAAATTGTCTTTTAAGATATTCGATTTAGAATCGAAATAAAAAATTATATGATACAATTAATATTAAACTACCCTAATACATAAAACCACATCACTACCGCAACAATTCCATTCATAGGGAATAATTCAACTAAAGGCCTATGTAAACACGTGTGTCTCATCTCATACGTTGATATACCAACTTGAACCTCAATCATTTTGCAATCGCATATTTTTTCCCTTCGAAAACTGAATGGCACAGGTACAGAATATAAACAACCCAATACAAAAGCAAATTCAACGTCGTCAGGCCGAACACAAAGATCAGGAGCATGTAAATTGATATTCAATGGTTTGTTTGGACGACATTCTTGAAGACCATTGTTGAGTCTGGAAAACCTTTAAGATATTAACTAACGTATCTATCTATGGTTTTTAGTACTAGATATAGATTTGATCACTAGTAAGCTTAATCAGAGATAGATAGTTTATTGAAAACTATCACAAAAACAAATAAATGTAAAACGTTTCTGTAGACGTATGACAAAAGTATATATAATTAAAATATATGTTCACAGGTGCTGTGAATGGTAATTATTAATAGCATTTTTTGTTTTCTATAAGCTGAAGGTTTTGATTTAGTTATACACAAACAACATTGATTATAAGCTTGTTGATAATAATCGATACGAACTCTTCAATATTTACTATGTTCCAGACGCAGTGATTGCTCAAAATTATTGGACACTTAACTGATATTGTGCGTTTTACCTAAAAATAAAATTAGGCATATTAATTTATGATCAATATATCTTATTTATTATTATTAACTTTTACTCCATTTTATTCTCACTTTGAGAGTTGGGTATATTCCATCATACCAAATGATGCAAATCGTTTTTTTGATAGGCTGTATCTCTTCTACTTCATCATATTCTGTACGAAATAGGACAGTGTATTTGATATCTATTTGTCTAGAACCAGCTCCGTCTGCTGTTACTGTCACTTTAACCTCGCAATGATTTGAAGGTTTCAGACTATTCTAAATAAAAAAATAGGAATCAGAAACGTAGTACAGTAAGACAAAACCTTAGCCGTAATTGTAATTATTATTTACAAGTTAATTTTAATAAACTAAACTGTTTTTGAGATATAACTTGATTTATAGGGAACTTTATTTCGTATCTTTTAATGTAATTGGTTCTTAATCTTAATGATATTGTCCTTTCAAATAAAAAGCAGAGAGCAAACAACAGAAAAAACTGACTCACAATTGACGGCTCTATTTCAAATTTATTGCCTGTAAATTCGTCCCCCATTCCATCAATGGTATGATACAATTTTGATGTGAAATAACACGACCCATAGTTATATAAGGTTATATTAAAGGTAGTCTTTTCTCCAACAATCGTATCGTGAATATTTAGAGTTTTTGGTAATACCTAAATATAAGTAGTGAATGAGGCAGTTGCTACAATTTTGTAGGACTTGTTAAAAAAATTATATATAAAAATAATAATTAATGTACCCTTAAATCTGGTAGCTCGGAAAATCCATTAATTTGGATAAATACCTCAGTTGGTTCTCCAACTGGCCTAAAATAAAATTATTCTATTATTTAAGAGATATCAAATCAGATATCACAAAGTAATATATTCTAAAGTATGATAAGATACGTACTTGCCATTAATTAAACATACAAAAGAGCACGTCACTGTTGTTTTGTAGACTCTGTTCGGTTCTTTGGGAAAGAACCACCAGTGATAGCGAACTATTTCTTTAGGTGATAACACTAAAGTGCCGCAATTATCCGCTCCCAACCACGATACGTTATTTAGAACCCTCATGCTTGATGATATAAATAAAACAATCAGTTCAGATCTACTTTTAAAATTAAAAAAATATTCTCAAAATTAATATTCGATAGAATAATAACTCCAATAAATGTGGTTTTTAACTCTCATGCTCACCGTACGAAACTATAAATGCTTATTTACGCCGACTTTCTGTGAGAGTATAGTACCACTACGAGCTAGTTCTTGTACGAACTGTAGTCAACAACTGCTAGGCTCTACTTCATTTGAAAAGTTAATATATTAAACGTCGTTGTTAAATTACTGAGCAAGGAGATGAAAATGATAAATACCACTGATTTCGAGCTGTTATTTCCAGTAAAACAAACCATTCAAGGATAGGTAACACAAAAATTCTACAAATACGCACTGTATTTCCATCCTAGTCATATTATGTAAATATGCAGTGCAATAGTTAGTGCATCCAGTTATAGTGGGTTGAAACTCGTACATGGCGTGTGTGTCTGGATTATACCCATGGGACATAATTTCTACGTGACTAATTTCCGCACTACCGGAGAAGCACACGCGAGCCTATTAGAACGAGGAAACGATTACCATTATGATGTGCCTTTATTTGCCATTAAAGTTACTTAATAATAGATAACAATACATCGTGAATAATGTTACAGGTGCTATATGAATAAGAAAAAACTTTCGAAATTTATTTCGTGTGGGTAGATAGATTTTTGTTTTTCGTTGGCACGGAATTTACTGAACATATGTAGATTGATGAAACTTTACAATAACTTAACTTAAATATCAGAATAGCTCATAGGCTACTTTATATCAACATATCATGCGCACAAAGCCGCAAACGGAAGCTATAAATAATTAAAAATTAAAGGTAACTTCCTCTATGATGTAGGTCAACATGGGTAACAGTAGCCACTTACAGGTGGAACTGTCTGCTTTTTTGCCCTTTTCTAAAATAAAAATAATTGTTACGTAGACGGTCTTACTTTTTGATTTCTATTAATTATGAGATCCCAATTTTCACAATATTCACCGAAGGATATTGGTTCAAATGCAACTGTAATTATTTGCCAACCACGCCCTGGCACGATACCACACATAGGCAGTACGACAAAATTTCTAAAAATTTCATTTGAATTATAATTAAATCTAGGGTATAGATTACATAAAGCATTTTTCATAGATAATTATAGAGATGCTTACGTCTTTTGTGGCGATTCCATCTTAAAATGCATAGGAATATCTAATTTATTTGATAGCAAGAAATTACTAAAAGCTGTCCTAGCGGGAACTGTCGGAGGTAAAACGATCTAAAACAGTATTTACAACTTCTGTTACACGTTGAAAAATGAATACCTCTATATAATGTTGTATTGATGAAAAGATAAAATATAAAATGATTTTTGGATGAGAGTGGCATACTATATTTTAAGTGCGGTATAAAAATAAAAATTCCTACTTGATATTCATACAGAAATAAACAATTCCATCACTCGCCACTGCAAAATATGGTTGGATTTTAAATATCAGAACAACCATTTTTATTGATGCTAGATTAATGTAACCATCATATATTATTGCCATTCCAATAACAACTAATAAGCAATTTGATTAAAATGGGTAAATATTGTTTAGCCCACCTCAGTTGGACAATTCCATTCGGTTTTCAATTCCGTACAAGGAGACCAAGTATTGCCAACACAAGGAATTCTGAATAACGTGTGTTTAATTTTTATTATATCTTGATTATCGCTATTGTATATCTTGCGCTGATAATCTCCACACATCAAATAACTGAAAACTTCGTTGTCCGTTTTTGGTCTAATAAAAAAATGTTTTTTAATTGAGTGCTTATCTTAAATAAACTTTAACAAATGGATAACAATTAACAATTACCTAAATCTCACAGTAAATAATCTGGATTCGTTGGGCGGAATCACACATGTGATGGGATCAATAAGGAATACATTACAGGGATCTGTAAAGTACGAGTGATTGTTATTTATAGGGGACTTTTGTTCGTACTACTGCTACACTAAAGTATAATTAATATCTAACATTAATTTCTATCAAAATTCACTTTAAATATGGATTACTTTCTTTTTACGGTGTTGACCATATAGAAAGAAAAATAGTTTACTTAAATTATCTGTATTACCTGGAAACCATTGTATACATCCATCATCCTGTTCATGATTTGTAACACATAATGTTTTCGATATATTCATGGTCAGATCCATAACACTTCCTGTACCAAAATCTAAATATCTATCGAAAACTGACGCCGTTGGTATATAGTTTAAACGATTTAAGCTATTCTCCATTAAATGAGCTGATCGACTTTTTCGTGTCCAATATTTTTCGAAAACATGATCATGTATGGTAAACTTCGGTGTACCGGGTAGTACTATAGAGGCTATTACGTTTAGGTATAGAGGCTCCTATGATACAGATTGTTTAAAACTTTAGACGATTTTTTTATTGTTGGATAAAAATTCAATAAGTGTGACAGTAAGTACGTAATGAAAAAAAACATAAACTAAAAGTGTTACCTGATTAAGAACTAAACAAACTAATTCTGCTGTATAAGATCCTAAGGCTACACCCGAAAATATTATACTTGTCGTTATATTTTCAAACGCCCGAATAACTCCACAGTTGCCATTTGAAATCTACAAAAGCATTTAGTATTATGACTTATAAAGTTTTTTTCTAGAAATAAAGAACATAAAGAAAACTAGAAGATCCTCAAATAGAGATTCCAATCTCGTCTTAACTACCATTTCACATCATTAGTTTTTAGCAGTATGAAGAATTGTATTTCAGGTGACCGAAAAGGCATCATTATGACCCTATGAATTTTGTTATCTTCCTAGAACTATCGTTATCTTCCTAAAACTATCCTTGACTAGAACAAATTCTACGCTGATGCACGACACAATAAATAAATATTATAAGTACACCAGCCATAACGAATTCATAGCTTTAATTTTTACTGAGTATTACAAAAGGTTGCATTTACTTGAAACAATCCTTGTCCACCAACAGGTAAAAGCCACTGGTATGTAGCGTCTGTAGAGGATCTATTAATAATATTTATAGTTTCCTGTCTTTGCTCACTAATATTTTTTACTATATTAAATACTAGCCGTTTTCTATTAAGATATACATTCGGTCCTATAATGATAAAGTCATTCTTGAAGTCGTATTAATGTTAAAATTAAGATAAAGAGTAATAGAATAAATACACAGTTAAAATGTTCCACTGGCTAGAACACGTGGATCTCAATTGATTATCGCAAATTTAAATCGGGCTAGCAATATCGAGGTTTTAAGTGATTTTGTATTAAAAAGAGCCTCAGTAGTGAAAAGGAATATTGCAAGGAATCTCTTCATTTGTCGCGATAAATTCTGAGATAGGTATGTATGGAGAAGCATGGCGAATAAATCCGGTTTTTTCTTAACATTCCTGTGTCTTTCCAGACGGCTATTGCGCTAGTGTGAATTCATATATTTAGTGTACTTTTTAAATAATTTCGATAAAATCATTGTATTTGAGATAAAAATAAAAAAAATAAATAAAAATGCATTTATTTTCGTTCTTCAATAAAATCATCGCAAACTTACCAAAACACTTTCCAGTTACAGTCAATCTACAGTTATTACCAGCGGTATCTTCTATAATGTAATATTCCGTATACGATTGACCTACGGTTCTGGGTTGAAATACAATTTTTACCTCTGCCCATTCAAGGGACTTAACAGGAGTTGAAGTAATGGACACTTTAAAAACTTGGTCTATGCTATTGATTATGTACATTAATGAAACACGATAAGTTATATTATGCTGAAAAGGTAAAATACATATTACTTTAATTTTAATTATATTTTTACTTGTTACAAACTAGAAAATACTTACATCCGATATATTTTGGATCGAAACAGTTTTTTTAGAAACCGTATCGACAGGAATGTTATGAAAATTAACTACTTTATGTTCGAATATACTTTCTGTTGAAAATTCATGCATTTTAATACTACTTATAATTACTTTAAATTGGATTTATAATCTCTTGTCTCAATATCACTATTTTTTGTCAGTTCTTTTAATTTTATTTAAAGCTCTGGTTCCGTGACGAATCTAAATCAATATTAGCCGAGATCAATGTCGGTCGTACATACTAAAATCCCCATATTTATAATATTTTTTTTACTTACAGATTAAAGTAATAATCTATGTATTACAAAAAAAAAAACATTTTATTGTATTATTTATTTATTTAATGTTTAAGTATTTTTTATTACATATATGTTCTTTCTTGTAGCCCCATTGGTAACCAACTGGCAGCTGGTAGCTTTATGGTATTTAACATATGGCAACTTTTTGGTAAACTTCATGCACGAATGATTGATAAATGAATGATCTACTGTCTCTTTCACTTGTAGATCGTAGTTCGTTTTTATCAATGATGAAGATTGAAGGTAGCTTTTCTGTAATTTATGTCTTGTGTTTGTTTTTTTGTGTATAGGCAGAAAATATAAAAATATAACAACTTTTTGCCACAAAACCAACTGGACTGGATATTTATTTCTGTCTTATGATCATAAAATAATTCAGACAGCTTTTTAAGTTGTAATCGTTTAATAGCACTCTCACACAGTAATTTCTACTTCCTGCTGGAAATGTTACTTCTGAGAAGATTTCTAATAAATATATCACAAAGTTAGCCAATACGCGAAACTCACAATGGACTCGGGTACTGATTGGTTATGCGAAATTCTTCAAAATGTGCAGCTGGAACAGTTTTACATTCCGATCAGAGATCAACTGCAGGTAAATTAACACAATACTAATGCTCGTGTTTTAAAATTATATTCTCAATATCAAGTATTTTCTATTTATTATTCATTTTTTATAGATTACAAGATTGGCGCATTTTGATTATGTACATGCAGAAGACCTTGAAAAAATTGGCATTAGCAAACCTGGCATTCGAAGACTTCTTGATGCTGTCAGAAAAAAGAAATTGCAATTGTGGAATAGAAAATTTTGGAACAAATTGTTTGGTTCAAGTTCCGTTACAAGAGAGAAGACTGATTTAGCCCTCAAACCTCAAATGCAAACTGAGGCTCGTACGACTTGTATTATATTAGAGAAGGATATTGTGTAAGTATGCTGCTGTAATACCCATTTACAATTATTTAATATATTTCATTATGCAATAGACAACAAATTTATAAAACTGTTAGTTAATCAAAAACATCAATAATCTTTTTAATATCTTATATAAAAACAAAGAATTATAGTTTTTAATTTTTGTGTGTTTGAGACGTATTTATTATTTATAAAGGATTAGGCTCTAAAATGTTTTTTTTTTTTAACAAAATAAGTGATTTTTAGGGGTAAAAGTAATTTCAAATACACAACAATCATTTTAATTATGATAATTTGATTAAATAATATGATAAACAAATTAAACCACTGGTCAATATAACTATATCATTGTGAACAGGTTGCATAACGAATTGGGTAATGGTTCATTCGGAGTTGTTAAACGAGGAGAATGGAGAATGTCAGATCAAGCGAATCAAATGGTGCCAGTAGCAGTTAAAGTGTTGAAGGCAGATGCATTTTCACAGCCTGGGATTTATGACGACTTCAGGCGAGAAGTGGAAGCTATGCATAGTTTAAAACATGCTAATTTAATAAAGTTGCATGGTGTCGTGTTTCATCCATTGATGATGGTGTGCGAATTGGCCCCTATGGGTGCTTTATTAGATTATATAAGAGCGCAGGATGGTAAAGTTTCCTTAAACTACATATCAAAGTGGTCTGGCCAAGTGGCGGCTGGAATGGCCCATTTGGAGAAGAGTCGATTTTTACACAGAGATTTAGCCTGCCGGAACATATTGTTGTCTAATCTAGAATTGGTGAGAATTTTTCCATATTGTTTATAATAAACTTACTAAGATATTATGTTATAATTATAATCATATACATATCTAAATCTAATTTAATAAATTGGTGACAAAACCTAATTCCCTAATAAAGTAAGGATAAAGGTTACCTGATAAAGAACTGCAATATTTTTCAAATCATTATTATTTATGAAATATTGTGATCAATATATTTAATTTGTAAGAATGTTTTTTTTATTTATTACAAAAAAATTAGACAGTGTTGATGGTTTATTAGTACTAATGAAATCATAAATAAACTATATAACTTTTAGTTAATTGATCAGCATTTGTTATAAGAATATAATTTTTTTTCTATTAGGTGAAAATTGGTGATTTTGGTCTTATGAGAGCATTGCCTGATGCTGATGATTGTTATGTGATGAGTGAACGTCGACGGGTACCATTCCCATGGTGTGCTCCTGAGTCGTTACGTTCTAGACAGTTCTCACATGCTTCTGATGTTTGGATGTTTGCCGTTGCTCTATGGGAAATGTATACTTTCGGTGAAGAACCTTGGATGGGTAAGAATCATTCATAATTTTAGAATTTTTATATGTCACTTTTAAGATTGTATAGGTATTGTAGTTTAAATTTTTCAGGATTGTTTTTTGAATTACTTTTATTTTCTTGTTAGATTAAATAATACAATTATGTTAACAATTTATACACATAATGAAACATCGGAACAAATGTAACAATAACAGTTTCCAAACATTTACCAAAGAATTGAATTGCGAAACAGTCACAATAGCCCAACCCTTATATTCGTTTTTAAATGTACTATTTCAATACAAAATATAAAGTGATGTATACATAAATTTATTTATTCAAACAATTGCTGTTGTAAGGAAACAGTCATTCAACATTCATAACACACCCATACTGTGCCATATACTGTATATTGTATAACTATACAAATATATTTATCAGGGCCGCTACAATACTACATGTCATTGACGATATGATATTACGTTGCTTCATTAAATAAACACTCATATGCACGTTCTACACGAAAATAAAACACGCAACGAAAATCATAAGTTTAACGTCATGACACAATAAGAGTTTTTGATTGAAAAAACAAACTGTTTTTCTTTTTTAATTGGTCTGTATATATGAAAAACACAATCAATTTTTAAAATATAGAAAAAACGTCAAGTGCGAGTCGGACTCGGACATAAAGGGTTTTATACCGTTAAACAATTTTTTTGTAAAAGAAACAAGAGGAGCTATAATCATTCATAAATACCGACTCACACTGAACCAATTTTTATTATATAACAATAGATATACATGCTCTCAAATTAATTTCAACAGTACCTATTATGGTTAATATGATACAGCCCTTTGGTAGACAGAGGAACGGACAGTGGAGACTTAGTAATAGGGTTTTGTTTGCACCCTTTGCAAAAATTAGCCATTATTCTTAGTGTGGAAAACTAAAAATAATGGCTAATTTTTGCTCCATAACTTATATACAGGTTATTCGTGAAAATATATGAGATATATATATATATATATATATATATATATATATATATATATCCTATGAGGAATAGGATTCGTTAAATTATCCAATTTTTACGTTTTTCAGCAAATCTTTGAATGCATTTTTTAATTTCGAAATCGGTGACATGGTTCCTTTCAATTTTTCTAACTCTCATTTCAAGTTTTTCCTAACTTTCGCATTTTAATGAATCATATGCATTGTTGTTTTAGGTTTAAACGGTTCTGAGATTCTTCGCCTCATAATGCGAGAAGGTCAACGTTTATCAGCTCCCAATGCCTGCCCGCCTGATGTTTACATGCTGATGATGCAATGCTGGGATCTCAATCCCAAAGAAAGACCTACCTTCGCTGGTATACAACGTTACATGGACACTAATAAGTTTGAAACGGCAATCGCTAGTCTTAGGTAAGTTATTGTTTCAATTGATACCTGTTATTTTGTATAAAATGTAATGTAAGCAAAAAGCGGTATTTTATTAAAAAAAAAAACAACTTATGGTTTCTTAATACATAAAATTATAAATAACAAAATCAATATTAAGGGAAAATGTAAAAGAACAATTAAATAAGTTCTTGTCAATGTCCGTCAGTTCCGAGTGCTCAAGCAAAAGTGCTCCATCTACGTTTGTGTTGCTCTTTTATAATGCCATGATACTATGAAACGTGACTATAGCTCCGACAAATGTTTACCGCTAACAGTAGCATATATCCTTCTCCTAGATTTGATTGGTATGGTAGAGATTACCAAAATTCATCAAAATTGGTGGAACGGTTTTGGCGTGAAAACGTTACAAACAGATGGACAGATTAATTTTTCATATTTATAATATTAGTATGTATGTATATACAAAACAAAATATCATTATATATAAAAAAATTGTAAGTTTGTATGTAGAGGGTAATATCGGAAACTAGTGATCCGATTTTAAAAATTGTTTTTGCATTAGGTAGCCTGTTTATTGTAGAAGGTAGACTATATTTCATCACGCTACGATTCACAGGAGTGAAGCAATAACCAAAATGCGAGCAAAACCGCAAAGAACCGCTAGTATTATATGGTATTATATAGTATAATAGTAAAAGAAGTTATTATTAATTGTAGCTATAGGAAACAAGGTCAAATGACGATAGAAGCGGGGGATGCTATTGTGCTCATAGACAAGAGGCCTGAACTACACTGGTGGAAAGGACAGAACCAAAGAAGTCTGGAAGTCGGACTATTTCCTAGGTAACATATTTTTTCATAACTATAGACCCTCGGTAATCCGGCACTGTCTAGTCCGTCCGTTGTAATCTGACATGCCTGTAACAAGATATTTTAATTTTTTTTTTCAATTGAAACGTTGTATCTTGTAAGCTCGTACAGTATAGGCATCATTTATAAAAAATAATTAAAAAATGATTTAATTTTTTTACTTTTAAATATCGATTCTGGTGAAGCTGGTAATTTAATTAATCGCATGCCCAGTAGAAACCCTGTATACACTTAGATTTATTTTGGTAAATATTTCTTAAGTCTTTGAACAGGTTGTGACTACATACAATCTTATTAATTTATTATTAAAATAAATTTGTTAAATTACAAGAGGCTCTCTTTCGAACCGTCGGATTACCGCGGGTTAACATCTATTATAACATATAATTTGTATATATTTCATACTTTTCAATGTAATTTTTATCTTTTGGTCGCCCATGGTGGGGTATATTTTAATGTTTACTAAATAATTTTCCTTCGAAGCCTTAAAAGTTGTTCTAAAAATAATGCGCATTATTTTTATAAGCCATTATAATGCTTAAAAATCCATTCATTCATCCATTCACCACAAATTAACAGTTAGTATCCGGTTGCATTTAATTAATTCAATAATGCCTTAATAAAATGTCATTTTAAATATTTTTATTTATTAAATAATTTTTGTTATTTCTTTTTCTAGTACATTGGTGACGGCAGTTAAAAGCAAAAACATTCAAGCCGTTAAGAAGCCGCAAACAGTTTCACCAGTTCGGAAAGGTAATGAAATGACTTATTTTGTGAACAACTCACTACTACAATATAATTATACTTAACATGTGTCATTATATTCTGCCAAACCAAAAAGTCTTTATAATTTTGTAGCCTTTTTGTTATTGTGATGTATAAGCTCTACTACTGTTGTTTATTCAAAATCTGTTTAGTAATTTTTGGATGAAAGAGGATCAAACATCAACCCCTATAAAACTTTCACGTTTATAATAGTTTTGCGAGTAAAAGTGACCATGTTACTTTTAAGAAACGTCATATCCCACACAAATTTATTTTATTTTTTTTTCAGTACTGGTAACATCTTGTACATCATACATCTTGTATTTAAATTCAAATAATTTTTGCCCTTCGTACTATATTTAGATATTGTTGATATGATTTTTGTAATAATAAAAAAAAAAAACTTATTACTTAAGTCGAATTCAAGGGCTTATTCAAAGTTAAATTTATTGTCACTTCTAAATCTGTCATTTTAATTCTACTAGTCATATGGATTTTCCTTCTTCGCACGAAAATTTTAATATATTCACGACGTCGTCGAATATATTGAATAATACGACGCAAACGTCCGTAGCATTGAAAATTGCTAATCTATGACTAAGTGGGTTTTATCACGACTGTGACGGATTCGTTTATAGACTGAGTGAAATATTTTACACCAATGCTAATTTGAGTCTGTCGTTCAATATCTATGTTTTTACCCGACAGCGCAAAGCAAAGGAGGGCAATGTTTATAAGTCAATGTATATATGTGGGTTTGTACGTTTATGGTACTATTAAGACCAAACGCGTGGACCGATAAATGATGATGGCGGATTCGTGATGATGGCGCAAATGTTATAGAAAACATAAAAATTTAAATAAATGGCCGATTTTGTACACCAAATTGTAACAAAGAAAAAAATGAAAATCAACTGGCTATGTCAAGTGGGATATCCTTGAATAGGTCTTTAAAGCGCATTTTTAGGTTTTCAATCAGAATTCCCGTTTTTGATCTAAAACGATCTAAAGTCGGTTAAAATAAAACTTATATGTAGTTAATATATAAAAAAATAAAATTATTTTGCTAGAATGTTATAGCCACAGTTCAATTACTACTACTAATACTATAAGTAGTGGTAATTAGTATTTACAGTGGCGTATCGTGCCGGCCAAACGGAAAAATAAGTTTTGGACGTTCGTGTTGTATAGCGAAGGTTACATTAACACGAGCGAAGCAAAATTTAGATAATGATAAAAAAATAATAATGTAAATAATAACGTAAATAAATTAAAAGTATATTTTTTTAAACAACCCATAACTTTTCATTTAAAAGTATTACAATCCACGTGTAACTTTATTACACAATTTATATGACATAAAAAGTTGACAAGAGGTTTAGGTACTCGTATTTACTTTGAAAATTTTAAAAATGAAAATTAAACAGATCAAGTTATTTATTTGGATTAAAGACATCGTTTGCACGTGTACTTAAAATCTCGATATATTTTTAGAATTTGATAAACATATATTTATTTTTTTAAACAAATCTTATATACAGCTTTCAAATCAATTATTATATTATTTATAGTTATTATATTTAGTACATATGATAATATATCTGTGTAAAAATCAAACCAATCTACAATATACCTATAACAAATTTTATGTTTCACAGATAGAAGTAAATTTAAATTGTAAATAAATTGCAGAAATTTGCATATTACGCCATACGAATGTATTAGTCGTCGTGCCCGTTGCGTGTTTACTTAATAGATTTCTTATATGAGATTTAAAATAGTTTGTTGCGGTATAAATACTTTTTATATATAGGGTGTTGGATTATTAAACACTAATTTCCAATGAGGGAGGAATGGGTGTTTAGGACTTAAGGTTGTAAATGTTTAACAGTCTGAATAGAAAAAACTAAATTAGGTTTTTTTTTTGTTATTTAAAAACGTCACAAAAAAACTCATATACGGCACTAGTTAGTCCCGTGACTTCTTCTGCATAGTTTTACTATTTTTAAAAGACAATTTCTTTGCTTAATTTGCCTATATATAATTTCATTCGCTATTTGACTCTTTAAGTTTTAGCAACAAAAAGTAACCTATGTCCTTTTTCAAGATGCTATCCACATCTATACCAAAATTCATACAAATTGATTAAGCGATTTAGTCTTAAAAGAGTAAGAAACAAACAGATAGAATTAACTTTAAATTTAATTGAAGACGTCAATGGAAGGTGTATATGTCTCATTTCTGATTTTTCGTTGTTTCTATGCATGGATAAAGGAGTATTTATGTATACAAACTATTTTAAATCTTAAAACAACCGCCCTTGAGGCTATTTAAGATAAACACTATTTGATAAAGATGTTATCTATATAATAGCGAAAGCTCACTTACTTACACATCACGAAATCTCAGAAACTACAAGTGCTAGGTGTTTCAAATTTTCATAGGGGTTGCTTTTTAAGACGTAGGTGTACTCTGAGACGGGATTTTATAAAATTTGACTCCTAAGGGGGTAAAACGGGGTTTGCACGTTTATACGCAAGTCCTATGCTAAACGCGAGTAAACCGCGAGGGTCTGCTAGAGTGTGATATTTTAAAATTCTTAAACAAAACTTCGAACTCAATTTCCTCGAAATTGGAATTTTGCGACATATCTTCATCCATTAATGTCTTCAATTGCTATTTTTTTTATTTTCCAGCACAACCAAACGGTGTACAGGATGATTCAGAATTAATATTAAGGAAGCGTCGAACTATCGAATCGACTCAGCCGTCGAGTACGAGAGCTGGCAACAACACTAGCAAACACTTCAATTACAACAAACTAATTAATGACAGAACTGGATTACCAGTTGATAGATTATCGAGATCCGCGAGAGATAATTATTCGAAGAGTTTGAATCAAGGTACTACTTGAAGAAATTATACTGTGAATACTAGATTGCCCAAGGAAGTCATTGTGACTGCTTTTTAATTTCAATTAATAAAACAATTATGTATATAATGACACAATTTCTTAGAGTTTTGTGACTTTTTGTGCAACATATAAATGCGTTTTTGATAACTGTAATTCCACCTCGCCCTTTATTTCTGGTATATAATTATGTGTTATATCTATGTTACCCTTTTTTTCGCCTGTTTTTGGGATTATAATGAGTTTCGGTCTTTCTAGTGTTAATGTTAAATTGTAAACATCCAATTACTGTTCTTATAAAATCATAATCAGAGGTGTAACTGTACCATCTGAGACCGATAGTAAATTTTTTGATTAGGGCCCCACAGTGAAAATCGTCACGTTCTAACTTAATTTTAATGAACCACATAAGTAGTTACTCAAAACTACGAGTATTGATAATATTGTGTGCATTTTAGTTAAATAATTTGATAAGTTAAAGTATCAAGAGCATAGGTTTGTGCATATTTATGTATATTTAAATAACAATTTATTTTTAATATTTTTATTAATAAAATTCTTTTAGGCTGGGGCCCTGTCGGGTCCGGGGCCCGTGGCTTTTTGCCAGCCCTGCCATCCTATCGTTACGCCCCTGATCACAATATATTTATTTCAAACTGTTTGTCAAGAGAACTAATTTTTTACGATTTTGGAAAAGCTAGACCTCAAACCTGAAAAGAAATCGCGAAAGAAATTTAGCGGGACTTTTTTTTTGTTTTTGTTATTTTTTTTCAACAATGTCAAGATTTGTTACAAATTTTAAAATGTATTGAGACAGCCTGGAAAATGATCGCCTTATTTCCATGATGTGTTATCATCTATAAAATCTTTAATGTCGTAATATCCTCTAGCTCACAACCGTTTCTCTACAATCTTTTCGAACTTTGCTAAAAAAGAATTTTGACTGTTTTTTGGGATCCGCTTGTATAATCTTATACATATCCCCGACAAAAGAATTACTAATCTAATAGTCGCATAGTTGCACATATATGCTTGTTTGTCCACTATTGTCAAAAAATATTTAATATATACTTTTATTTATAAGAATAATTATATTTTTAGTGAAAGAAGATCTTCTCATCGACTTAGACTTGCCGCCAGCTACTAACAAGACGACGCCCACCAAAAAGCAAACTAATCCCAATAATATTTCTATTCTCGATGAACCAATTGATGTACCTGAAATGGGTAAGTTAAAGTTTTATTAACATTATTTACTTTTATTTATATTATATATATTTTCATTGATTCAATGTTAATACTGCAGAAAAACTGTAACAGGGACTTGTCAATGTGTATTATCAATTATTGTCAATATTTATATATTGTCAATATTTTGGAACAGATCAATTACGACAATCATTAATTTTTAAAAAAATATTTTAAAATATCGTATTCTTCCGCATGAAACCGGTAATCGAAAATTCGGCGTTATTTTCTGAGTTAAGACAAAAAAACTCATGCGAAAATAGACCAGTTATATTATTAGTTTTAAATGTTACTAACTTTACACTAGGTTTGAAAATTTGAGTTAAACAGATGAAATATTCTTGATATATGTCTAATTCACATTTAAAGTATACTTCATGTATTTGGTATACGCAGCTTAAAATATTTTTCTTTATTTCAAGGTCAAGACCTAGATTGGGGACAACAAAGCATAGAAAGTTTACCAACGTACTGCACAGAATCCCAAAACGTCACATCACAATCGAATCTTTATGGTGCTAAATCCTTGGATGGTTTAAATGTAACAACCACTCAAGCTTTTACTTCTCAGCCAGATCCCTTTGACACTTCATTCTGGCCGACAACTAAAACAGAATCTCCTAGAACTAAACCAAACTATGATATACAAATAGACGACTCTCTAAACCGATACAGTCAATCTCAAACATACTCAAATTACGCGTCAACAAGCGCTGATGTAAATGTATACAATAATATGACGCCTATGAATAACGTATCGAGCCAAGCTACATCGTATGGTAATTTAACAAATACATATTCGACCACAAACGCTCTCTCGAAGATGAATACAGAATCACAAGCGACATCTATGAATGAAAATATTAAATCGTTAGCAGAAATGTCGCTGGACGACCGAATCTCGGAATCTTTGAATCTCAGATCGAAGAATACTAATGAAAATGTTTACGCCAATAGTAATACGTATGGGGATGTCGCTTCAACGTCCAACTTTGGAACGAATAACGATAGGTACAACGATATACCCATTTACAGCAACTTCGAGATAAATCCAA
Organism: Hypolimnas misippus; assembly: GCA_037950945.1. Classification (NCBI taxonomy): domain Eukaryota; kingdom Metazoa; phylum Arthropoda; class Insecta; order Lepidoptera; family Nymphalidae; genus Hypolimnas; species Hypolimnas misippus. The sequence continues at coordinate 10,472,052 of JBBEEQ010000024.1, forward strand.
CACAGCAACAATTTATATTGGAAACAAAAGATTATTACACGAAATTCTCAACACCGTCTGGAAGTCAGACGAATAATGACTACGAGAAGAACATTTATGTACCGAAATACGAAGAGGAGGGTGAGAAATTGAAGAATTTCAGCGATTCTCTCGAGAATTCTAAGAATTATAGCGCTTTGAAGTATCAGAATGTGGATTATGGATATGGTTACTCTGGCTATGGTGCTTCTACTTCTCGGGATGTGTTGTACGATGAAGTCAATGATACTGCCAGTAATATTTACAGTGAGATTGGTGAAACACCAGATGTTTATGCCAGTGTTAATTATACGAATACATGTTTGTACGATGAAGTGTATGAGCCTGTCCCGAGGCCTCATCGTCCAGCGCCTCCTTGCCCTTATAAACCTAAGTAGATTTTTTCCATTTCATAGCTTTATAAAAATAGCTAAAAGTCAAATTATTATGCAGCTGAAAAATAGAGAGAAATGAATACACATTTATGGAGATTATTATTAAATAATTTATATTCTCTTTAATGCGTGGGTGAAATGAATATCGGTAAAGTAGATTTTTTTTGGTTGCTTTACGAGTGTTTTTTTTAGGTTTTATAAATGACTAAAATTAATTGATCAGACTGAAACTTTATAGGAAAATTGAAATTATTTATTATCTTGCGAAATTATTAGTCATGCAGAAAATATAATATACCTTATATTGTTATGCTGTAAAAAAAAAAAAAAAAACTAGAAATAACTTATTAATAACTATGCAAGTTAATTTTCTAGCAATATATCTACTGCAAGTAGATTGAAAAATATTTTTTGTATTCAATGAGTATTTTTAATATTTATTTAAGTAGTTTCCCATTTTATTAATCTTACACTAAAGTGTAGCAATTGAGGAATATATGGAAGGAATATTTTTGTAAATTATCTATTTTTCCAAAAAAAAAAGTAGTAACATAATATAAGATTGAAAATTTCTAATAACAATTAATATTGAACATTTATGTATTTATCGACTGTAAATTTTTAAATGATAAGAATTATAGAATATTTTTTTGCTTTTCTGTATAGGTACAAATATTCTGTTTAGTTTTTGCCCTTTTTTATTATTGGTAGCTATATATCATAGCAAAAAAATCCTTAGAACGTTACACTTATTGTCGTTAATAAGCTTTTAACGATCAGTCGTTTTGGCCATTTTAATTAACTTTTTCTTAAAATGAATAACTTTTTTCTTAAAACAATATCTGAGCCATGAACTAAGTCATAGTTCCTAAAATTGTGTCATTTATTATGTTCTAAAATGGTATTTTTTTGCAAATTACGTTAATGATCATTCATTGAAACCAATACATATATCTATTTTAATTAAGAAAATTATATATTAAAAGAACAATTTGTAGTAGTACCAGTAAAATTTACTGAAATGTATTTGCGCAATAAGATATCGAAATGGAAAAATCGTAAAAATATTATTCAATGTAATAATTGGATTTTTTTATCTTTCTATCAGGATTTTTTAGGACAAACTTAAGGTTTTTAATTTAATAAAATTTATAAAACAATCTATATTCTCAGTCTCATGTCTTTTTTTAACACAAAAACATCACATGGTGCCTCACCGCAATGTACCTGTTAGTATAGATTTAATATTAGCGAAGTGACATTCATACAGCCATATGAAGCCAGAACATTAGTTTATACTCTTCGCAAACTCAACAAATAACCTGAATTTAATTAAAAATATTAAAGCGAATGTACCCGACTAAAGATTAAAAATATTTTTATGATAACCTAAAATTATTAAGTGTGTAGATTAAAATAGATTTACGTGAATTTATGTCGCGTATATTATTTTTATCATTCCATTGCACGTCATCTCGAAAACTTCCAACAGTTACTATAATTCATATTCAATATAACGGGTCTTATCGCGATAACTAATGGTAGTAATACTTGACTAAGCTGACTGAGCTGAGTCAGCTCGTGACCACAACGAATGTAACTTGGTCGAAACGTCGGGCAATAAAAATGTATTACTACCATTAGTTATCGCGATAAGACTTGTTGTATTAAATATGAATAGTATAAATCGCGAAAGTTTTAAAATATATACATACTATAATATATAGTATAAGTTACTTTTTTTAAAACCAGTTTCGAGAGAGTGTGGCTTTGAAATTATAAATAGCAGGGTTGGGGTCTTTAAAATATGGATATAGTTTAAATGTCTGTGGTATAGCCCCCAGAACAATGTACCATAAAATATGATATTATAAAAATAACTAAAATATACTACAATTGAGCAACAATAGATGTACAATACAAATAAAATATCTATTGTTTGATGTTTGATATGTATAGTATTATTGTTATAGTTAGGTATAGCCTAATTAGTATTCGACAAATATCTACGATTTTAACGCTCATCATCAAACATCTCTAAGACAATGTCGTAGTCGGGTACAAATTAACATTTATATAATTAAATACTTTACAAAGTAGTTATTATTATTTTTTTAATTTTTGTGTGTTAAGACTTGACTAATATAGTATTACTTTATATATGAGTTTATATGAAAGATAAAGATAATAATAAAAATGATTTCATTTATAAGCTAGATGTACCTTTTTTGAACTCAAAAACGTGTCTATAAATATTTGTAAAATATCGTGCTTTATTATAAATGTGAGGACTATTTTGTATAGTACATATTATTTGTATAGAATAAACATATCTAAGGTTTATTTGCACTCAGAAATAAATATGGCAAGAAAATATTTACTTTTTTTTTTGTATAATATGCTTTCTTGTTCATTTAATGTGTAAATGTTACATAAAAAATTTATTTGATTACAAACATACATATATTGTAAAATTTCTATAAATATCTAAATTAATTATCATTTTTCTTTGCTCTGAAATTAAAGTGTAAATAAAACATTCTATAAATTTTTTATTATTTGATTTTAGAACATTTTATTGTTCCTTAGTTTACCAATAGAAATTGGCCTCTTATTTAAAAAAAACCTACTCATTCCTCTTCTACTTTTTTATTGCCAAGTGTTTTGTTAATTATATAGCAATTAGAAATTTGTCTAACATTGTATAAATATTAAACACAGATGTTTAAGATATTATAAGTCAAATACTCCAATGTAACATTATAACATTGCATTCAATCTCATATAATCACTATTTATCACGCGAATTCCTTACAACAGTTTTCTTTAACCCTTAAACTGTGGTTTTTATTTTCTAAATAACGTTATGATATTATCGTTATAAAATTAGTCTTAGAAATAAGTTCATTGGCAGTGACATTAAAAAAATTTATTCGCGCATTTAAGGGTTAACTTTAAAATTGGTTATTATATTTCATTTTAACAAATAGAATTAGACTAAGGGTTTTAGATTCCACCCCACTGATCCCCCAATCTCAGTAACTCCTTGTATATTAGTATTAAGCCACAATTGACTATTTGGCTGTAAAAATATAAACGTCTTAATACTCCTAACTTAATATACTTTGTATTGATATTAGCTTCTTTTGTAACCTAGTATGAAATGCATGTACTGACTCTGTTATAATCCATTGTACAGCTCCTATTTTCAATTGTAACTGTTTGTATGATAATTCATGTTATTATCATAATAAAGACATCGATATATTTAATTATGTTTTTATTTATTTCTATAAACGCTCGCCATATTGTTTCCACGGACGTCATTAGTGACGTCATTGCGCGCTATAAAGCGGTACTTAAGCAACGGTCGCTACCATTTTAAGTAACCAGAGCTTTAGTTAAAGGTCGGTCATCGATTAAGACATGTCCTTCAGAAGATTGCGTCAATGAGCAATATCATATCAAACTACGTACTCTCTTCTTGTCATTTTTCTGTTATCTCGTCACTGTCGTTGATTATAAAAATAAATACTCGTACTATTATAAAATTCAATAGCTGTTGGCTTCGAAAAAACAAACAGCTGAAATTAGTCTTAATCAATACGGTTCAATTATTTTATTTCTGTATTATGACTTATTTCCGAGGTCACACCTGTATCTGTATGTATTCTTCTCGAGCTCTCTTAGATTTTATATTGTGTTTTTAGCCAGATGTATAGTGTATAGATGGATCAATAATTATATTTTTTCTAACGATAAATTACGAAAACTGATGATGTCATGACCAGTCAATACAATGGTATCTATTATTAATTATATACATAGAAATCTGCTATTAATACATATATATAATAAATAAAAGTCAATATCCAGATTTATGTAAGCGAATCACTTTAGAACGGCTGTACCTATTTTTCTAATTCCTTTTTCGTTGTTTTTAATAGACAGGAAATGTTTGTCTGACAGGAATTGTTTAAAAATCGTTCAAAAAGTAAAATAATTAAAAAATCAGCCAAGTGCGTATCGGGCCACGCACAATGTAGGGTTCGTTTCTGAATAACAACATACATACGTACAGACGTAGCGAAAAAAAATCTGAAAACCGAAATTTTCCTTGTTAATAACGTTTCCTTCTTGAAAGGAATAGCTATATATGTGAGCCGAGATGGCCTAGTGGTTAGAACACGTCGATCTCAACCGATGATCGCGGGTACAAACCCTGGTTAGCACCGCTAATATATGAAGTGCTAATTTTGTGTTTAAATTCATCTCTAGCTCGGCGGTGGAGGAAAAAAAACATCGTGAGGAAACGCATGCATGTAATAAAAAAAATCTGACATATGACATATATCCCCCAACCCGCAGGTTTAGCCAGCAGTGGGATATTTACAGGCTATTACTTGACTTTACTTTAGGTATATATCAGGAATATTTTATCGGTTACTTTAAAACATAGATATCTGTAGGCATAAATTCGTACTCTCGTTGTTTTGTTTTTGCCGAAATATTTCGTCGGCGGTCACCCGGAATTTGCATAACAACTTTAGTAAGTTATGCTTGCCAATTCTGTATAGAGTGTTTGCCAAAATTTTAATTCTTGCAAATATCGGATGCTGGTAAACAAAAACGTAGGTATACAAATATAATTCTAATTATATATTTTAATTAAAACAAGGAAATTAAAGTGAAATTAAATAATTGTATAACCGGCCAAGTGCATGTCAAGCCATGCACAGTGTAGAGTTCCATTACCCATCACTCTGATGAGTATACGGTTTTTTACAAAAAATGGTCATCGTCATTCACATTTACAAATTTATCTAATTAATATTCAGTGGAATGTGTTTTTCCTCTTTACTTTTTTAAATATATTTTATAAGTTGGTCAGCTGTTATTTCTTTAATTGACTACGTAGCTGTGATAACTTTTCGTACCGCAAATTTTTTCACATACCCAAAAGCCAACGGTTCAATTGTTTGAGAGAATTGGCTAACAAAAAATAGCTTTTTAAAGCTTAATATTTTGCAAATGGATCCCTAAATCGAAATATTGGTTTTCTCAGACATTAAATTGTTATTAGTAGTAAAATAAACCTAACAAAAATCATAAACTTGTCTGTCTTTGAGCTATAAACGAAAATAAGTCTATAAAGTCTATAAAGTCTTGTGGTAATTTCTTTATAAAATGTTTCTAATTTTACGTTACATATGTAGATAAGACTTGGTTGATTGACTTGAAGATTAAAATGATAAAAAATAATTAAAAAAAAGTAAGACGTGTTCTATTACCAGATGTTAACGTAATCTATATAATTATGTAACTTTTAAGATTATGTTATTTAGATTTGTCACCTATCTCTGTCTTTTATGAAAAGATTTAAAAAATAAAATAAGAATAAATTGGAACTTTCACTTTGGTTCCATTTTTTTTTCAAAATCGGCGTAGTAGTTTGAGTTTTAATCGAATTAAAATTAGATACGGAAATAAGTATACCATCCAAATAAACGGATTTATGAATTTTGCAAATAGATTTAGATATATATATATATATATATATATATATATATATATATATATATATATATATATATATATATATATATATATATATATATATATATATATATATATATATATATATATATATATATATATATATATATATATATATATATATATATATATATATATATATATATATATATATATATATATATATATATATATATATATATATATATATATATATATTTATAGTTAAAATAAACAACAATATAATAATAATACAACCACCCATATATTTATTACCTATTTATATACAAAAATAGATGACGATAAAAATAAAACCTGAAAGATAAACTTATAAATTATATGGAGCAGTTTTACTCACACCAATGCACTTTACGTGGGTTACAGGCTGAACTATTCAACACATACACACAAACAATCGTATTGTATCGATTTACTGTATACCTAGAGGGTAAACATTTGTTTGTGTCACTTGCAGGACAGTCGAGACCTACATTATTATTTATTTAAACCTAATTCCTTAATAGATTAAAGAGGAAGGGTCCTGTATATTTATTTAAATAAAACACAGACTTTCAGATTTGATGTCGTAATATTTAATATAAAAGAAATCTTTATGAACATAAATATTTTGTCAAATCGCACTTATCTTAAAACCTCTGTTCGATTTGAAAAATCTTCGCGTTAGACAACCCGTTAATTGAAGAAGGTCTATAAATAAGAGGCAATACTAAATATATATAATTTATATTTGTCTCTGGGTGTTAAGAACATTAAAACAAAATTAATACTTAGTTAATTATAAACTGAGATAATTAGTTGATTTCTATAATAACAAACGAAATGTTTTTAAGTTTTTGACTAAAACAATATTTTAAATAAAACTACACGCTTAAATATTTTATACGGATCTCTAAAAACGAGAAAAACCTATGCAAACGTTATTGTCTCAAGAAGCTCATGTTTATTTGAGTTGAAAAAGCAATTTATCTCTGTAATGTGATACACGGAGTGATATTGCATCTACGTTTGCAGGGAACTAAATGAATCATTGAATCCTGCTATTTTCTAATAAAACATTGATTGTGTAAACTATTATTTTATCAGATGTTTTACCATTAAACAGATAACGTAACCAAAATCGCAAATAATTTTCGATAATAATAATGACAAGTTTTGTGTATTTGCTTACTGCACTAGTTTTAGTTAGGAAGGAAAGGGAAAGGTCAGATTTTAAGCCTCTTATTCGATCGATCGCATCATTAATCAACTAACTGACCTTGAAATTGCGTGAACCAGGAAAGACAGAAAATAGCATTAAGTCTTAAGCGAAAAGCTATTTTTTTAGATTTTTTCTGTATGATACAAAGTGTACATTACTATAAATGGAAACTTTTACGTGTACAAGGTTAAGTAGTCTTATAAACAAAGGATGCAGTTCATAGCAGCTTTCAGGTATAAAATTATTCAATTTCGTTTTAAATGTAATAAGAAAATCACTTGAAAAATATCAAAGAAAACTATCTTTATGGAGGGATAATTTCGTACCTACCTACCTAATGGCTTGATTCATAAAAAAAAAACATATTTTTCATTTGTTTGAATATAGTTCAACCTCTAATAGGAGGTAAACTTAGATATTACATAACTCAATATGCCAGACCTAACATCGTATTAATTACAAAAGAACACGTACTGCTGGTTGACCTATATTACGACAGCCATCTGTATTAATATTAAAGATAATACTTTTTTCTTACATTGTGGGCAGAAACGGTTTGAGCAAGGAATTAAAATAAGTAATGGATATTATTTTTGATTGGTACAATTAAATAAAGTTGTTTGAAAAAAAAATCCATTCTGTGTTTACTGCTCGGAGAAATTAAAATATTTCTAATGTTAGTATTTAAATAATTACGTATACCCGAGAATATCGCGTAGATATTATTTTCCATCTATTCAATATAGATATATCAATAACAGAAGCTGTGAAAATCGCAAATACCTCCTCTTTATAGCTTCATAAAAGTAATTGCTTTTTCATCCCAGCAGTATTTCATCCTATCTTTACGTGCGAAGTATGTTTTTTTTATTTCCAAAGACTTCAAAAAGGAGGACGTAACATGTGTTTTGTAAAATATGTTTTTTTTTAATGTTTGTTATCTCAGAATTCCGTCATTTCTTAATCGGTATTGTAAATTCGAAAGGGTATATTTTTATATTGGTACCATATAATTTTCGACCACCAATCGACTTACGACAATGCATGGCCATAACCTCTTAGGTTAAAATTCTGCACAAAAATTTAGGCTTTAGCCCTTTTCACTCACTTTCGTACAAAATGCTATAACTACTTTATGCCTGTTTTCTGTGACAGTGTGGTACTTCCCGTTCCCCAGTGCTTGGGCCGGGAGAGAGCCGATCTTGTTCGATAAGGATGACCGAGGCGTCGTCCTGCCGGCCTTCTAGCCACACTAGAGTTCGGGATAGAATAAATAAAGCGCGCCCATGGGTCTTAAATTTGTGAGATGGGGTTCCCGAGTATTAGTTTGCATGCCCCAAGGAGTACAACACATGAAATGGCCTCGAACTGCCGTACGCATCAGCGAGGGGTGCGGGGAGGGCAAGACCATACTTTACTTTCCTGAAACTCCGCCAGTCACGAAGGGAGCATCGCACGGAAGGGGCAGCGGATGTGCATGCGCAAGCGATCCCGCGGCCTCCTATTCTTGTCTTGAGGAAGCCAATCGCAGAAGTTATAGTTGATATTAATCTCCACATAACCTGATCTTTCTCTAGGAATCGGCTATCTTTTCGAAGATTTTCCCTGCGTAACTTTTTCAATGAGAAATCTTATAATTTCTTGACACATTCTAAAATTAAAAAAAAAAGTGTTCATCAAAACTATAAAGGACCACTACAGAATTTATGGGGACCCTCTGAACTTTAAATACATTTAAGCGTGGGAGCTAAAGGTGAAGCTTTGCTTGATATTTATATGAATAAATTCAATTATTTCTCCTCTTGAGAGGGGTTATATTGTAATAAATACATTTATTTATATAGATGTTTCATTTTATTGTTATATTTAAATACGGTTATATTAACTTCCTACTTGTTGTTTGCGGAGTAATTTTTGCTATGTTGTATTTCTAGAACCTACTCCGTTTGTTTAATGCCGGATTTTGTGATTAAAATGAATAAATAAATGTTAAGTTCTACATATGTATGTAATATATAATAGTAATATTTATACAATTATTGTAGTTGAGCATAGCTCAGCAGTACAACACTCTTACAGAAAATGCGATGACTCCCCTTACTTCATATTCCTTTTCAACCTTAATTTACTTTGAAGCTGACAACGCATTTGAGCCTTATGCGGAAATTCCTGCAAATTCCTGCTATTTGAATAAAAAAAAACTTATATTAAAGGGCCGTTTTTCGTCAAATAAGTATTATACTAATAATATTTTAAATACTTAATCAGCTAACTTAGTAATTTTAAACTCTACAATTTTTTTTTAGAATTTCGCTAAAAATAGCAAAACATAAGCTACTCAATAGGTAATACTCATGCTAATCAGCTACATTAAATTTTACGTATATTGTACATATGTAAGCTACCCAGAGCGATTGCTATCTGACCTCCGTACTTTATCAAGGGCGTAACAACGAATTGAGTTAGGATACTTTACAATTCTTTTTAATTATATTATATTACTCCTAAACCTATCATTCATCGTTTCAACAACAACGTAAATAAGTAAACTTATTAAGCTAACCTAATATCTTTATAAGACTTAATAGATATAATAGACAATAAATTCTTTCGCTTCATTTTTGTTGCAAATATTACTGTTCAAACTTAGAGCTTTCGAGTTATTAAAACGTTATAAGATATAATATTACATTCATTATGAACAGTTATAACTTGATCAATGTTTAATGAACATAGTTAGGAAAGAAATAATTAAAATATTAAAGTTGCTGCTAATAGAGCAGTTACATTTTACTGTAGGTACATGGATGTGTCTACTCCGGTCGTTATCGCTACGTCATTAGCATGCAGAGCGTTGTTTCTCGATAACTTGGCTTGGATAGTGGGCGCCATTACCCACCAAAAGCTGAAAACATTTCGTTATATTTCATTCGTCTAAAATACATTCTCTATAGGACCGTTACGAGAGCACCGCAAGTGAAATGATTACTTTTCCAAATTGACTTTTCGTATTTACGGAATCAATTCGATGTATGAGCGGAGTGCTTCGAGTGTGGAAGCTTTGAGAGCTAGTGCTAATATCACGTTATCTAATGATGATTGAAGTATAACATCTAGTCGGATCGTATCGTTATGTAGGCGGCGAAGTGGCATCGTGTGAATGGACGGGCGCAAGATCGATAGAGCGGTGTGCGCAGGTCTGCTTTGGAATACAGCTGGCCGCTTCGCATCCTTCCGCGAGGCCCGCTCCGATACCCGCGTCTCAGTGCCTACCGCGAAGGACTTGAGTGATCTATTTTGTTCACGGAAATGTTCCGGTCTGTTTGGCTGCACTAAACGGTGCGTATCCACAATTCCTAGAACTTAATCACCTATCTAAGTAACATTGATCTTCACCCGACCCACCCTTAGAAAATGTACTTTGAACCTGTTACACTGTGCCTTAAATGTCGCATTAAAAATGTTATCACTTGTTTGTTTGTGAACGTTCGTGCGTTTTTATATTTCTAGAAAAAAGACAACAATTGTTATGAATATTAATAAGATACGTTTTTTTTAATGATAAGTTAAAACATTGAAAATTGTAGAGCATTTTGGTTTAAATGTATATGTAATTAAATTAACCAATGTTAAAAAATTGATAATGGAAAAACTTAATTAGGTTGATGTTTATTACGTTTAATTAATGTCCAGGGCATAAAAGATGAAACATTTTTAGTCCAACAGAGTGCGTGGGTTGTAGCACTCGTACCTAAAGGGCATGAGCGCCTACGTCAGAGCTGAACATAGCAATTTATAGATTTACACGATCTGCGTTTCAATGCATCTTTCATCTATTTCATGCGGGTGTTTATATAAAAAGACTAAATTTATAATGCATATTTCGATTAATATAACATTAATTACATCAGTAGATCAGTTATGTCAAAATAGTTCCGTACTCAAACTGAGCCCTGTATTGAGCTATAAATAGATTTTGCTCCCTATAAAGGCGTTGCGTCTCTACTTCATAACAACGATTTATTTTTAAAGGGAGGTTTTGACTATTTTTATCTTTTTATATCTGTAATAATGGTTTATAAAGTGGTAATTCTTTATAGGTTGCATAATTTGTGAACATTTTAAGTTTAAATTAAAAATAATGATTTTAAAATATGAGTTTAGTTTTTTTAGAATAGTAGGACTATTTTGACTTCAAACGTTTTTTACATTTAATATCTAAAATTAAAAAAAATAAGTATATATAGACATTTAGAAATATATTAACAGAGAGGTACCAACATCATTATCTATATCTATACTAATAATAAAATTCTAGAGGGTCGATGTCTGTACATGGAAGATATATGAAAAAAAATCTTACTGGGGGCCTTTACCAACGCAATAGAACCCAAAACAAAGATTTTTAGAATTCTTATCTGTTTGTCTGTTTGTCTGTTTGTCTGTTTATCTGTGCGTTTGTGCACGCTAATCTCAGAAACGGCTTATCCGATTTAGATGCGGTTTTCACTAATATATTGTGGTAAGCTTCACTTAACATTTAGGGTTTGTTTCATGTCAATCGGTTCATAAATAAAAAAGTTATGTCAATTTAAGGGTTCACGTCGAACATTATTTTGTACTTTTTACTAAATGCATGAAAGTACATACATATATACAGTACTTATATCAAAAAATACATTTTTAAATTTTTGTCTGTCAGTCTGTCTGCCTATCTGTTTGTTCCGACTAATCTTTAAAACGGCTAAACCAATTTTGATGGTACTTTTACTTGCAGTTAGCAAATGTTATAAGAAGTGACTTAGGCTTACTTCTATTTTAGATATTTTTAATCTATACATATAAAAAAAAAATCTAACGGGTCGCTGTCTGTACATAGAAGATATATTAAAAAAAAAAAACAAATTATTTGGGCCTTTACATACGCAATAGAACCCAAAACAATAATTGTTAGAATTTTTGTCTGTTTGTCTGTTTATCAGTGCGTTTGCGCCCACTAATCTCAGAAACGGCTTATCCGATTTAGATGTGGTTTTCATGATTATATTGCAGTAAGGTTCACTTAACATTTGGTGTTTATTTCATTCCAATCGATTCATAAAAAAAAGTTATGTCAATTTAAGGGTTCACGTCGAACAGTATTTTATGCTTTTCACTAAATGCATAAAAGTATATACATTACTTACATCAAAAAATCAATTTTTTAATTTTTTGTCTGTCAGTCTGTTTCTTACGACTAATCTCTGAAACAGCTGGATCAAATTTGATGGGACTTTCACAAGCAATTAGGGAATGTCCATTAATCACGTGAGGTCCAGAAAGGGAGAGGTGATGGAAGAAGAAATTCACGAAATATTACAAAGTCTAAAAAGTTCTTCAAAACATGACGTATTTAATGGCTAATATTATAAGGATTAACTTTAGCTACTTTTTTTAATATGTTTATTTTAATGAATAAGTAAAAAAGAGAATTACGCGATAACAAAATATTGTAGAAACCAATAAAATAGTAAACAATTTCCGATTTAAGAAGGGAAGGTATAAAAATAAATAAAATTGATGTCGGTTTGTAATTTTAAATAAATGCATATTAAAGTATACACGGTACTTACAACAAAATTACCAATCTTGAAATTTTTGTCTGTCTTTCTGTCACTCAATTTTTTTCGGCTAATATCTGAAACAGCTGGACCGATTTTGACGAAACTTTCACTGCTGAAAGCTAATGTAATAAGGAACAAAATTGAAACCAATGAAAAAGTGAACAACATCTAATTCAAATATGGAAGATATATGTATATTATATAAATATAATAATTTGGAAAATAATATATTTACTGGGTAATTTTTTTACTGGATATGATAGACCAAATCCGAAACTATAAACAATAGCGAAAAATAATTAAAGAAGTAACAGAGCCGATTTTAATAAAAACTAAAACTATTTCATTAGTTTTTTGAAAAATAAATTCTCCTAGCCAGAAACGAACACGTTGATTTTGGAAAAAATTAACATTCTGTATGATTGCATCATCTGATACTGTCACATATTATAAGAATCAACTTCAGAGAGGTATTAGTATATAGTTAACTGCAACAAAAAGAAAGGGCAAATTTTTTACAGAATTCTATCAAATTCATACATTAATTAAATCTTTTGTAATTCTTCAAAAAAACGATCATACCTAAAAGTGAAATTTTTAAATTATAACGGGATGTTGTAACACTAATAGCGGGTGAGTACAATAGCCGAGCCCAGTGAAATGTAGATTTTCAATAAATTGATTCATCTTTTTAGGAATTATCTAAACCTACTTAGGTAACGGAGTAGGTGACGGGGACCAAAACAAACGTCACATTGTATCTACTTTGTATAGCTCACATAGAAAAAATAGACAAACATAAAAGAAGTTACTGTGAGTTATTCATTTTATATATTTTTGATATTCTTTACACTCTTCCTTACTTTAGTAGGTGACTAGCATTTTGATGCAAATAAACGAATCGTTCGAAGTTATGCAGACTTTTTTTCTAAACTTACCGGGAGCCGTGATTTAACCCACATATTTGATATGTATATTTAATATATATAGAATCGATTACTTAACTTCTAATTTATGTATAGATTTAATGTTATTTTGTTAAAAAATAAATCTTTTCCTAAAACTTTCCAAAAGTTGATTCTTACAAGTGACACTATTAGGTAGGTGGTGCAATAATACAGAATGTATTTTTTTTTAATTAGTGGGTTCAATTCCAGGTCAGGAGAATCATGAAATTAAAAAAACTTATGATGCAGTTTTAGATTTCTTAAAATCGGACACGAGACTCCTTTAAGTATTTTTCGCGATTCCTTAAAGTTCCGGATATGGCCTATCAAGCCCAGTTAAAAAAGTCACCCGATATATAATACAAGGAAAACCTCGGCGAGAATATACTGGTATACAGTCGAAATTTTAAAGACTAGCAGAAAACACTTTTCTTCAACATTTATAGTGAAAACCGTGGAGGAATATCTGAATTAGAGTCTGCTTATAATTACAACCAGAAAGTTCCCAAATCCAAAGTAAGAAGCTCCTTTCTTGAGCAGCACTGCAGACTATTATAACCTTGCTTTGCAGGAGACATGCCAAGCATTCTGTAATCCACGCGAACGAAGTCGCGGGCACAGCTAGTTATTAAATATAGAATATTATTTGCAATTAATCTACCAAAGTTAATTATAAATTTAAAAAAAAAAACATAAATTATAATGTATTAATATTATATCTTGCTTATTTGTTTTAAACGGCAATTTGTAATAAATAAAAGTGCATAAAAATTACGACAAGTGCTTTAAATACCAAAGACTTTAAAAATAAAAACAGATAAATAATCTAAACACATAATTTCGTTTAGTTGGGCGCTACATTTGAACTAGTTATTTCAATTGCAAAACCAAATTGCTAAACCGATTTCAATAAAGTTTCTACGGGACTAAACTTCAAGTATACTTCCTTTAAAATAAAAAATATATAGGTATTCTCAAAGAGTATACAATAACGGTGTTTGTTATTGTATACTCTTTGGTGTTATGAGGTATCAAAATAAAAAAGTACGCCACGAATTGAGAACCTCTTCAGCTTTCAACGAATTGAGACGTCAAAGCACGAAATAAGTATTTAATTTCGTTTACTTGAATGACATCTTTATGTAATTTCTTTTGATTTAAAAACCAAAACGCTGAGCGAATTTCAATAAAAATCCTACAGGATCAATTTGAGGGAGCAAATGCTTTAAAAATATACATATACCGCCGATAACCTTCTCCCGCGCCTCGGCTGAAAGGAGGAATTTTCTCAGTTTAATTTATTCCATAAAGATAAATGTAAATGTACTTACTAGGCCATTGAGCCATAACAAATAAGATGCGTGATGCGTTTCTGGAAGTAGAACATACTTGTTACTTTTAAATAAAAATCAAATAAAAATTGGAGTTATGCGTAAATAAATAAACGCTCAACGGACCCCATTAGAATCTTATGATCCTGAGTAGAGGGTCATTAAACACACTCAGCACAAACACAAATACCCAAACTATGACATACATTCGTATGGCCAGTACAAATATTTGTCGTGAGCGGGGATTGAACTTATATAGATAGAGTCTTAGTCAGTTGCAGTGACCACTACACCAACACGTAGTCGGTCAACTTTGGTAACTCTGTCGGTCAAATAATAAAGATAATTAAAATTATCCCAAACTTCTCTGACAAAACCTTGTTTTTAAGTATAGATATGTACCTATAGGATACCTTTAGTCCAGATGACTAGTAGTGATTGTTTTTAGGCTATCGCAATTCATTTTAAAATTTGTAACCAATCTTAATGTTATTAAAAATCTAATTAATAATATGTACCGCCGAGTTTCTCTCGCGATTTCTAAGGTTCTGAGGTGAAACTTTTCCAACATTTGTTTGATATTCAAAAAAAGAATGTTAATTTCTAATAAATTATTCTATAAAAAGTTAAAAATATTTTGATTTTGAGTATTATCAGTACACTCCGAGCATCGGTGCCAGTAGAAACTTGAGTATGACGTAGTCCGGTACTTTTGGGATCGATCCATTATCACGGACATTTTTGATTTGAGACATCTTGGGTAAGCTTTTAATTAATTTACGATTTTTTTCCGAATATGATTTTCCTTGTGCGGTATAATTTAAAACACATTTTTTTTATGTTTAAGTTTTCATAACATGGTTAAGATAATTAATTTTCATATAGATTAAAAATATATCACACTGCTTCTAACAGTTTTAACAATTTATTTACAAGCTCTACCCCGCAGCTTCACCCGCGTAATTTCACCCGTTCACGCAGCGTACGGAACGGAATTGCAACAGTTTTTGTAACGTTTTGTCATCGATGCTTTGTTCCTATTGGTCGTGGCGTGATGTTATATAGCCTATAACCTTTCTCGACAAATGGTCCAACATAAAATAATTTTTCAATTCGAAGTAGTAGTTCCTGAAATTAGCGCGCTTATCCGAACTAGGAAACTCTGGAGTTTTATAATAATATTAGTATACGATATTTCGTTCAAATGCTGTTTCCTTAATATAAATTCAATCTTGTATTTTGCCTCACTTAGAAATCTGCTGTTCAATAGTTAATCAGATAAATTAACACGTTTTGTTTATCAAGTTGATTGTGTTGATTTGTTGTTTAAGTTACCTTTCAAAACATGTGTAGAAACTATTTCATTAAAACCACTGCTCACTTTTTTTTATAAAAAAAATCTGGCGAACAAGAGGGCGGGACATCTAATGTCAATTGATCACCGACGCCCATTGACATTTGCATCACCAAAGGAACCACAATTGTATTACATTACATATACATTGAAGAAACAGAATAGGAAGTAAAGAAGGAAATGGGAGAGGATACATTTCTAACTCTCTCACTTACCATACGAACCCCACCTATATATAATATAACTATATGGCTCTATAACTTTTGGTAACAGCTGTTTATGTGCTACTGGCAATATATTTTTACTAATCTCTTTCAATATAACGTTACATTTTATTAAAATATTGATATCGTCTGTGAAGTCAATCTCTTTCTAAATATATGACATAAATATAGTAAACTTATTATATAACAACTACTTCACACCGTTCTTCTGTGAGAGTGAGGTAATACCCTTTTCGAGCTAGCCTATATACGAGCTGTATTCAGAGGGCTACATTTAGGCTCAGTTAAACTTATTTTGTTGACTCATCAATATATATTCACTTGTTAAAGTTTTAATTTTACAAAGAGCTCCCTTTCAGGCGTTTTTCAAGAAATCACATCATCATTAAATGGTATTACATTATTATTGACGGCCACCCATAATTAATAATCCAACGATATAATCGCAGTTCCTAGGCGGCCATTTCATAAACAGCAATTCTACTACTACTAAATATCGGTCGAATCTTCCTCTTCAATCACTTATTTAAAAATAAAAATTACTATATTACAGATTATACAGTGGCCCGGTTTGGTACATTGGCTGCTTAATTGTTACTTGGGAACCTTCTATAATAAATAATCCATATTTAAAAGTTACAAATAAATTAAAAAAAATACATTCTACAATTTTCATACGATCGGTTCTCATCCACATTTATGTGCGAAGACTATTCCAATGATCCAGTGTAGGACAATCCCATATATCACTCAACTTATATGTCTTACCCAAAGATTGTATATATAAAATGACTAATAATAAGTTCTAAATAATGTTACTTTAACTTGTATGTCCTATGGCCCAAGTTTGTTTGGCTAAGAAAGATGCATTTGTACTGGCTATAGGTCAGCGATAGTTTTAAATAATTGAAATTGAATATATAGATACTAGATTAAGTCGACAGAATAAGCTACTGCAAAGTCAGCCGAAGCAGTCTTTTAAATGACATAGTATTTCATTCTTAATCCAAACGTTTCTATTCAAAATAAAATATAAGTCGTTGGAAAATATTTGGTCCCTTATATTAAAAACGTACATATATTTTAAAATCAATCAATTTATCATCGAAAATTAAAAGCATAAAAAGTTCTAACAAAACTATCAACAATATGTATTTTTTTTGTAAACATTTTGTTTTGTTTCAGATGTAATGAGTCGTATATGCTGGCGACAGGCCCTGTGGGCGCTGGCGTTGTTCTCCACGCTGGCGCCCTCGCAGGCCGATGGAAACATAGGTAAATAGATAAAAATCGAAAACCATCTTAATGTTAAGTGCCTTTTTTTGAAAATAGCTTGGTGTTACCTGTTATTGTTTCGACTAATTTGACAGGAATAAAAAAAAATGTTTCGTTTATTTATATTATATATTTTCCTTATAAAGTCTTTTAATTGTCTTTGAAATCAAATTAATTTAGTCCTTAGAAATATTCTGGACATACAACAGATGGATACCGACAGAACACGAATTTAAAAAATCGATCTTTTCTAACTCGGACAGAAATTGAAATTTCAATTAAGTATATGTAAGTTATGTAGATTTTCTAATAAGTATAAAAAATGTTACTTTCCTCCAGGTTGCTTATTTAGCTCATCGCTCTGCGTAGAGGGAGTGGAATGGTGTTACGATGGTGAGTAAACTAAAAATAAATATTATACTTAAAACCAGAAAAATATATTAAAAGTGAAAGGTTTTAAAATATTTTTTTTTTAGATTTTGCATTCGGGAAATGCATTCCGGTTTACGACAGCGATCCTGAAGAAGGATCTCTCTATCAGTAAGTGTTATTTTTTTAACTATTTTTTTGTAGATTTTAATAATATTTCCTTTATTTTATATTTTTAATATCATTTTCTATTTATTTTATTGCAAATGAAACTAAAATATACTTTTTAACGTAATCACGTAACCTTTAATATTATTTGTGCTTACTTAATCGATTTTTCATTATGAAACAAATGTGTATGTAAATTAAAATAATCTATGAATTTACTACGCCCTTCATTATTCGTCATAATTACAACATTCTTATCTATATATTTTAAGAAACATTATTTTAATTTACAGTACATTCTACGGTTAATCTACATTATAAGGACACTGTTAGAGTGATGTACTGAACATTACGATAATGCAGTATAAGTAAAGGACATTTTACTATGTGTTTTAAATATTATATCAATGAAAAAGGCTCTATTATAATAAAAATTACGTAATCAGGTATGACATGAGCTCAAACCAGTTGCAATGGTTCGAGAGGGAGTTGCAGCAGCTCGCGGCGCGCGGCTATCGCTGGGAGCACGCGTACACTCAGTGTGTACTGCAGAGCATGCTCTATGCCTTGCGTCGTCATTTGTACGTATTTTGAATTTCGAATTTAATATTATATAGAATTGACTATATGCAGTATAATAGAGTATAATAACCAATACCTGGGAGAAGGTCGCGCAACTCTACATCGATAAGTTTACCATAATATGTTTTTACAATTTCTTCCGAGTAATACAGGTTTCCCCCGATGTTTTTCCTTCACTGCCGAGCAAGGGATGAATGAAAAAAAATGTAAACTCAGAGGTGCTAGCTCAAATTTAAACCCATGATCAACGGTTATGATCGACATGTTCTATTCATTAGGCCATCTTAGGTTTTTATCTGTATACAAATGTAAATAATTTTTAATAACTATAACTATTTAATAACAAGTAATTGATACGCGTAAAAAATACCTATTATATTGCGTAAAAATTAATTTAAAAAAATTTATGATAATAGGAATCCAACAAATGTAAATGCGAAGCTATGCGACCACTTTGCTGATCCCAAAATGAATTCTGCACCTCCAGGCGATGGAGAAGAAACTTTAGATAACGTATGTATGGACGTCGGTTAATAAAATATCTTGGATATTGTTTGTTTGTGATTGCTTGTATTAAACACATGGTTAATGTATTTTTACAACAGATTGAACCCGACGAAACGGCTTATGTACGTTTTACACCAAATTCACCAATATCCGATTCTGATTACGCTAATGAAGTATATAATCCACCTTTTTCTCCCGACGATGATGCGACTGAATACTTGGTACCCAAAGGTTTGTGAATAATTTTATTTTAGTATTTTAATTTATCGAAAACCATGTAATACGATAAATCAATTCATTTACAGGACAGATACCTATTGATAACGATCAACTCCAATCAGACGAAGAAAATCCTAGCGATAAAATACGAGACTTAATGCTCATGAGCGGCATCGAAGAATCTCCTGTTATCATGCCTTTTGAAGGATTCAGAGAACGTCTTCAAGCTGAAGAAAAAGAACGAAATTTTGATAATGATAATGTTGTCCCGGACGCTTATGTGGATAAAGAGAAAAAATCCCTAGCGGAGAATAAAAATGATTTGAAATCTATCACTGAAAATAATGAATTCCCCGATGAGGAACGTTTGGGAGCACATTTCCGTAAATTTAAAATTAAACCACCACCGTTTACAGCGGAGTACCTTACTGGTAATCGATTTTCACCATTGGATGCTGAAGTACGTTCGAATGCATTAGAAAAGTACAAGCAAAGTTTCGCAGAGAAGAATTTCCCTTTTGAATATGAAAATCCAGGTGATATTCAAGAACAAAGAATTTATTTTGACGAAGACGGCGACGAGTTTTCTATCGACACAGGCAGCGGTGATCTGGATCCATATCACTTGAAAGGTTAAAAAAGTTCAAAATTGATGTATTCGTAAATAACATTAATTTTAATACTATTTATTTGTATTTAACAGATCCCTCTAAGGCCAAAAATTCAAAGAATATGGAATATTTAATAAACTATTGGCGTGAGCTATTTGGTTCAAAGTTAAAACCCCAGGGCAACTTGTATGCTGAAGGTGGACCTTTAAAACCTGATGAATTACAAGGTAAGGTCAAGCCAATGAAAGTACAACAACTTGGGGTTTACTTTAAGTTATATATATTTATTTTATTATAGGCACTACATTAGAGCTGTATCACCCTCTATGATAAGATCTAACTTGCTGACAAATATGTACAGCTTTGTATACTTTTACAAATGATTTTGTTTGAAATTGTTTTGTTATTATTTTGTTATTATAACTAGACATTGTTAATTTGAGAAACTCTGTCCGGAAACGAAAATCATACCGAACTTAAGCTGTTACAAATACCAACGATGTTTCAGGTGAAAATTCCAAATTTTATCTATCGGAAGATTTTCAAGATTTACTTAATAGAGAGTGGGGCTTTAAGCGTAGGGAAAGAGATGATGTTAAAAAGCCTGGGCCGCGTCTGGACGCGAAAACCTTAAAGATATTGTACAACAATAAATCGGTGACAGGTTAGTGTCACGGCGGCCTGAGATAACTGTTTTAGACTCTCGATGTGCCCTACAAAGATTTCCAATTTTACGCTAAATTTGCGTCCGATAAAATAAAAAAAAATCGTTTTAATTTTCTGAATTAATTGCACTGCCACGTCGTACCTAGAATATCCGCACTAAATGTTTCCCTCAACAGCACACTGTTTTATATTACACAAAACGCATGATACTCTGTCGTTCTCTTTTAACACAATTAACTAATATAATGTATTCATTTTCTTTCAATTACATTTAAAATTGTGTTGTTTTATTTTTACTTTTTTATTATCTTATTTTATTACTTCCTAAGCTAAAATATGTATTCTTATTTTAATCCTTCTAGCTTAAATGTGTTGTTATTTAAGGAAGACTGTTGTCATGGCTATTAAGTAACATGTTGTATAAAAATATTTTCAGCTAGCTTCAGTGTGCATCGACTATCAAGTTTTATGTTTCGCTATGAAAATGTAGCTGCTACCATACTAAATTTGTATATTTTGTAACAAACACGATTAAATATTTGTAAATCTGAAAATAAATGTCAACAGAAAATTTATTAATATAAGAAATTGATATTTTGTTTTCGGTCTTATTATCAACTATATTCAGGACATTTTCAGTTTTGTTGGTGTTATAATTCATTTCACCAAGTTAATATTTGAGTCAACACGTAATTTTTACAGCTCAAGCAGAATCCAGCAAGCAAAATCCAGGCAAACCTGACCATGATCACAACGATTATGAATACGACCCATCATACGCTTTCGTCGAGTTGCATACTAGGTATTTTATTAATTTCTACGTGTAATGTGATGTATATAGTGCCACCAAAAATGCTTATGTAAAATGCTTTATTTAAATTTTGCGTAAATGCTTACGATCTTGCCTCAGGTTCCTTACCAATTGGGAGAAAGGCCTGGCTTTTATTGGAAGACTTGAAGAAATGCTGGGCTTAGAAAAAAATACCTTTACAAATCCTCGGTAAATTTTCGTCACTGTTTTTAATTGCTATAAATTCGTAATATAGTTAAACTTTAAAAAAATTATACAAATTTGTTATCTATTGCAGAGTTGATCCAAGTGAAGTAACATTTAAAGTTGAAAAAAATAGTAAAGGTTATGATGCCGTTGAAGTCGGAAGACAGATTGGTAATGTTGTACAAAATAACGAATTGTATTACACTTTTGTTTTTAATTAAGCAGTTTTGGTTATACAAATTATTTTGTTTCAGATGCTATTAAAGACAAAGTGTGGAAAGAAACAGGAGCTCAAATTAAGTCTATTGGCGTCGGGGACCGAGTAAGTTTAGTTTCAAAGAAAATATATTTTGTTTATTTTTGAGAAATTATAATGTTTTCATTTTCATTAAATTTACAGAGCAAACATGCTATAATTCGTCATACTGAAATACAAGAACCTCAGTTCTTCGGCCTGCAGTTACCAGTTCTTCTCGCTCTCGTGGGTAGTTTGTCAGTTCTGATCGTTGGTGCTGTGGTATTTGCAATTTTATTAAAACGAGATATGAGCAGTAAGAGGAAGATGCAGGGACTATCATCTGCGGCTGAGATAGATGCTGAAGCTACGAGAGATTATCAGGTAATTTTATCATCAGGTTGTTTAAATGCCCTTTATAAGCTGGGTATGTTACTAATAATCATAACGTTATATTAGGAACTTTGTCGCGCTCGCATGTCGGGCAAGTGGACGGGACAACAGCCCACTGCTCCTCAACCGCACTCTAATGAACCGCCGCAAAGGATAACTTCATTATCTAAGGACCCAGAAGGACACTCACCATCGACACGATCCAGTACTTCGTCATGGTAAAGAATATATTTATAAAAATAATATGATAGATGACTTTAACTGTATATTATTAAAAGCGAAAAACAATTTACAGGAGTGAGGAACCGGCCCTAACCAACATGGATATTTCAACTGGACACATGGTGCTGGTAAGTAGAACGTAATAAGGTGAACCACTTAAACGATAACAGTGGTTTGTTTTATATTTTACTTTTGATAAGATTCTAATAACCTTATCTAATCCAGGCGTACATGGAAGATCACCTTCGTAATAAAGATCGTCTTGAACAAGAGTGGAGGGCGCTTTGTGCATATGAAGCGGAACCTTGCGCCACGGTCGCTGCTCTCAAATCTGAGAATACTGGCAAGAATCGCTACGCTGATGTTCTGCCATATGATCATTCACGAGTTACCCTGAACACGCTGTCTAATCATCTTGGATCTGATTATATCAATGCTTCGACCATTGTGAGTTCCTACTCAGTGTTTTTTTTATAAGTAAAGGAGGCAGATAACTTGATGTTAAGCGTTCATCATCATCCCTGACCGTCAAAGGCACAAGAGAAGCCGCTAAATCATCATCATATCAACCGTGTACGAGCCATAGTCAGGCTCAACCAGAACCTGTAAAACGTGTTTTATGTTATTTTTAACGATATTTTAACATTTTCTATTTAAGAATGTTAATCCCCGTTTTTCTTTCAATAGACTGACCACGACCCACGCAACCCGGCATACATTGCTGCGGCTGGTCCTCTGGCACACACGGCACCCGACTTCTGGCAGATGGTTTGGGAACAAGGCAGCGTTGTGATGGTGATGCTCACTCGACTCACTGAAAACGGCCAGCAGCTTTGTCACCGATATTGGCCTGAAGAAGGATCGGAACTCTATCATATCTATGAGGTTATTTTTTTAATGACTAAGTTTTTGTTTCTTATATTAATTTAGTTACATTAAGCGTTGACGTAAATATCTCTGAACCTCTGGATAAATATTTGCATTAAATAAATATAGACTTTCTAGATTGTTTCTAAAAATATGAAACTGTATTAATATTTATTATAAATAATTCAGGTGCACCTAGTGAGTGAGCATATCTGGTGTGATGACTACCTCGTGCGTAGTTTTTACTTGAAGAACCAACGCACAGGCGAAACTCGTACCGTTACGCAATTCCACTTCTTATCCTGGCCTGAAAACGGAGTTCCCTCATCTACCAAGGCATTGCTTGAGTTTAGGAGGTAAGAAAATATTAAAGCCGTCTAAATAATCTTATTTTCTATTTTAGACATTTTTATATTGAATTGAAAAATAATTTTCACAAATCCTTTAAAATGTACGTGTTCTATTTTACAAGTGGAAATTAAGCCTTGAAAATATATAAAAAATGAAATTGAATGATCTGTTTCTATCAGATACATCGTTAAACGGTAAAAATAATATGTATCTATATTGACAATTAAATTTATTTTTCAGGAAGGTGAATAAGTCTTATCGTGGGAGATCTTGCCCGATAGTTGTCCACTGCAGGTATCTGTTTTATTTTATTAATTTATGTTTTTTTTTGTATTTTAGCAATACATATACATAGACAGTTCTCCTCCAAAATTCAGAGATCAACTATATCTATTTGCGATAGCGGTAGTTCATAGTAATTAGACTGGCCCAGCAGGCCTAATTAAAGCACCCTAATCGTAAGATGTCACTATGATAGCCATTAATAATAATGAACCATTCAATATAAAAGACACGGGATCGAAATGGTGAACTTAAACTTTTATTGCAAAATATTCTTGTTTTATCAACAATTAAGTTACAAAAAAAATTGGAATTTTTAATAACCTAATAAATGTAATGTCAATGTCATTTTAAACAACTGCCTTAAAATAAGGCAAAACGTCAGAATCCAAATAACGAACATAAAAATTGAGATACCGCGAGAATGGAAAAAGTAAATGAGTACGGTTCGTTTTCACATAGCTCCCATCCGTTAAACACGCGATAAGACACTTCGTTCCATATACATATACAGAAGAACAACAAAAAACATAGTAGGTATATCATCTCTTTCTAGCGACGGAGCCGGACGCACTGGTACTTACTGCTTGATCGACATGGTATTGAACCGCATGGCTAAAGGAGCGAAGGAGATAGACATAGCGGCGACTCTAGAGCACATCCGCGACCAGCGCTCGCGCACCGTGGCTACCAAACAACAGTTCGAATTTGTTCTGATGGCTGTGGCTGAGGAGGTAAATTATAATATCACGTTTGTAAAACAATTAATCATGTGATTTTTCAAATAATTATTTAACCCAACTTCCACTCTGCATCAACCTCCCATCCACCAGCCTAACACTGTGATAAAACTGTTTAAGAAATCGCACATTCAAGAAAAAAATAAGTACACGTGATGTTTCATTACTCTCCACCTCATGTGTACATTTATTTCCGAATACCCCCTCTTTCGAACTTAAGATGATCCAAAACGGACGTCACTGGTTAGATTTGTGTAAGACTCTATGTCAGTTGTAGTTATTGAAGAAGCGAATAAATATGTAATTGTTTAGAAACATTTATTACTTACGATAAAAAATTGTATTAGTTTTATATGTTTTTTTGCGTCGGTTACAGTAGTTTTATTTTTGTTTCATGAGTATAATTATGATAGCTCACGTTCTGCAAAGTATATTTAAATTTTTAAGTAACAGAAGACAAGAAAAATTACATGATATATTGGATTTATGTTCTAAACTTTTTTAAAATGTTCTTTCTTAGACTGTTCTGTGTCGCAGAATAGTCTAAGAAAAAACAGTTAAAGACTGTTAGTAAAATTTTAATATAATAAGTACGCAAACTAACGTTTATAAAACAAATTTTTATTTATATCATAAAATTTTACAATGGTACAGGTACACGCAATACTGAAGGCTTTGCCGGCACATTTGCAACAACTGCAAGAAAAGAAGGACAAAGAGAAAGAGAAGGAAAAAGAGAAAGAAAAGGAGAGCAATGACAAGGAGAAACCCAACTGAACAACGCACTGCTTACGCGATCACGACTTTGTTACTTAGATTATTAGTGCCGGTTCTAGTGTAAAACGTTTGCACAATGAAACAGGCAGAAATCATTGATATTTATCTATTAGAGAAATATGTAAAAATTACATCAAAGGTAAACTAGGCCCGGCACTGATTATAAAGTTACGTTAATCATATTATCGTTCTGAAACGTTTATTCTATTCAAGCTGGGAATCTAGATTTTGACAGTCGACAGGTTAAAAAAAACTGCAAGTTTCGAAATATTCATGACAGTGCAAATTATTGAAAATCATTAATAAATGACGGAACAAAAATTAAGATTCTCAACTTGAAACTATATATTGGATAATTAAGTAGAATGAATAACTTCTTTTGCTTATCGCTACGTTGTTTGAAAACAATGTTTATATTACATTCCTATTATCGATATATTTCAGTGTTGTATTTCATTGCTGTACGTAAATGGACCGTGTAATATTACCTATATTATTCTGCTTGTATCTTTCTTTACTATTTTAAAGGTTCTCATTAGGTTATCTAAAAAAATAAATTATTTATATACGTTCAGAGAGCCTACAAAATTGAAATATTTTCTTAATCGAGTACATTATGTACTCGTAATATATGAATATATGAATTCTTTATAGGGATCATTATAGTCAATTTATCAGGTGTCTACAAGCTGACCTATCCATTTTCTACGATTTAAAATATTTTAACTACCATTTCTATAAAGTCTATACTTAATTTTGTTTGTTTATTAATTATTGACAAGGATAACAAAATATGATGTTTTTATCTATTTAAATTATTATATCTAACATTTTAAGAAAGGAATTCTTTGATGTGTACAAAACGCTTCGTTATAATAGATTGAATCTAGTCAGTAATACATAAATAATTGTTACCTATTATTCATTGATCGTTTTGTTATTATTAACAAAATTTTGTGTAAAATTATCTTTATATGTTATATTGTGGTATCAAATTTTACATATGTACCTACGTACTTCTTTAGCGTCTAGTTGCTGCTATTTTTGTAATAAAATAATGAGAGAAATTCTTAGACGGACTGGCTTCGCCAAATCATATCCCGAATCAACGGTATACCTGATAAATTTAATCAGATAAAATAAAGATAAAAAATATTTACAGACTAGCAGAAACAATAGAGATCGTAGTACTTATCTGTGTACGATTTACCTATAAGATTATTATATTTATTGCATACTATGATGAAAAAATGTAAAAAAAAATATTACCATGAAATTATGATTGTAGTTTAGACGTAAGAGAAAATATATTTAACCGTATTTCTGTATGAAATTATATGTAGTTTTTATGTGAATGAATGATCGGTGGATTTGATTACCTATTAAACATTACAGGTACTACCCACATACCTCCATTTCAATTTCTTTCTTTCCTTATTTTCTTCATTTTCTTTTTCTGTACATTCTCTTTTTATTCGCACACAAATTTTTCTATAAAAAATATCTATTACTTTTTGTTTTTCTGAACTTAAAACATTTACTCATAATATTGACTTTTTTATTATTTAGTTTTATATTTACTACGATGAGTTTGAATTTGAGTCTTAAAAATATTTAAATTATTATATTAAAGAATTATTTGTTACTCATATCTATTACTGCAAGTAAAATGCGAAATAAAACGAAACAAAATAAATATTAAGCATTCAAAAGCAATTTATATTTTTATTAAGTAATTAGAAACAATGATATTTAAAATTAAAAGCAGTCTTATATTTTTATTACGACACCTCAATTGACTTGTTGGTCCGGACAGGATGGTCTAGGAAACTGTGACTAGACGCTGGCACGCCAGAACTGGACTCGAATAATGTAAATTTTTTTACGTATGCCAGTCAAGAGTTTTCTCTCCAGCGCTGAATCTAGAATTCATAAATTTTTCGCTGCCAGAAAAATTGTTTTGTTTTTGTAAAGGAGTAAATTCCGTAGCTTAAACTATTTCAATAATTTGTAAAATAAAATAGCCGGAAAATGTCCTACGGCTGGGATTAGGAGCTTAGTGCTTATTACACCACGCTGCTACACTGCAGTTTTACGGGTATAGTTACATGTGTCAAAATTTCTCTCTCGGCGCATGCAGGTTTCGTCACGATGTTTTGCTTGACCAATGAGCATTAAATGGACTTAAGCACAATTTCAGCACTTAAAAAAACTCAGCGGTGCTCGCCGGAGTTTGAACCTGTGATCATCGGTTGAGCTTGTCGATTTCTAACTACTTGACCATCTCGGTTCAATAAAATATGTACCTTATGCTTATTAGTGACACTATTAGCTGCAATAATTCGGACTGTTTTTTTTTTAAATTAACGGGTTGGAATCCTGGCTAGGTTAATTATAAAAAAATATGGTTTCAGATTTGGCCCTCTATGTACAATTAAAAATTCACCTGTGTAGGAAAGTCTCCGAATATTTTTTGAGTCTCGCATATTTTTTTGAAAATGAAACTATATAGATATCGTAAATACATATATAACTACTATTATCCAAATCGTTTATAAAAAAGTCATGCTTGGACTGATAAAATTATCATTTGGACGAATGGCTTCCGTTTACGCCTCTCAAAAAGGTAAGTGCATAATCCGATGATTCAACAGTCCTGGAGAAGATGAATTTAACATGCAATGGCGAAACGTTTTCAACCGCAAAAAGGCGTAAGTTTTCAATTTGTAGTGTAATGTTTTTTTGTTTTATATATTATATTAATTACCTCAGACCAGTATTTGAAATTTCTGTTTCTTTTTGTATAAAAGGGTATAGTTACTTTCAGATTGGTCGCATACATTTTTTTATCAAAATCAGTTTGGTGCTTTTGATTTAAAATTGAAATAACTGGTCGTCCGCGTAAATTGCATATTTTGCTTTTGAAGTCGGTTTTTTTTGTCTTAATTATAGACTAATACGAAGTGTACAAGTACGAGTGAACGCGATTTTTAAGATGTGATTTAGAGGTTTGGAAACCATGGCAATACTTTTCCTACTACCTTTCATTTAATCTTTTGATATAAGAATAAATACGTTTTTTTTTTTATTTCAATGGTTTAGGCACATCACTATGATGAAATCAATATTATTAGTTTTATCGTAGCCCCGAATCAGATTTGATAGAAAGATCTTATATTTCTGTTGATAATAATACGATTAGACAAACAATCAATGTAATAGATTTCCAAATTAAGACCAAGTTTTTTAAATATTTTTCCTGTAAATTTTTGGCCGAAATTATTAATAAATTAAAAAATTTAAAAAACAGACTTTAAAAGTACAACATGTAATTTCCTTTATTTGCATGACATACTTATTCAGGTTATGTTTATTTTAAAACCAAACTATTCAATAGTTATTGAAAATTCTAATTGTCTATACCCGAAGAACTGAGATACTCCTCCTCTTTTGGAAGTCGGTTAAAATAATTAAATCTAAAAAATAAATCGTTAAGGCTTAAAAGGGTCATAAAATTGTCCTGGCTTTCAGCTCCTCTTGCCCTTCCTCTACTTGACCCAGTCCACTGTTAAATAGCATACACACCGGATTTCAAGACCAGTACTATATGACGCAAGATCAATAGATACAGTAGGCAACGTTAGTTATATAATAGGGATTTTAAGAAAAATCTGATAAGTACATATAAGTTTTTTTAATAATATTATTTGCGTAGTATTTCGCAAAAATGAAAAAATAAGATTATTATTTTAGTCGGAAAATAATTACACTTAGGAGCTCTAGTAGTCCAAATTCAGTCCTCATGTTCCAAGGCATAAAATGTATGAACTTCTTCAAATCATCATGATAGGAAAAGTCTCCGATAAAATAGATATTTGTCGTAAGAAAAAAACATCGCAACTTAAAATCAAAGAGGCGAGTGCTATGCAACTGTACCGCTACGCAAAGGATAGAGAAATCTATGCTAAACTGTTTACCATTAAAAAGTGTTAAACTACACAAGTTCTTTTTTACAAAATATCGGGCACACTAACAAGCGGTTCATTTAATTTTAAGTGATTAAGAAGATCACCGCTCTGTATGTCCATTTGTAGTACCAGAAAAGACGCAAATTTATTGCCACCTTACAAAATAATAAGGGATGAAGGCGAATAGGAAGTAAGGAAATGAATGGGGCACGGGGTTAAGTTAGACTTTGAATAGATTTAAACAAAATTCAGTATAGTGACTGAAAGTTAATCGGTATCAAAGAGTTTATTAAATGCTATAATTAAGTGAGGAATGAATAATTTAAAAATGTAGTGAATACCCATAAAAAAACTATTCAGTAAATTTAAATTTGTAAAACCGTTAAAACTGATAAAAATATGAAAAATAAAAAATAAGGATTTTAACTAACAGTGTAGTAAATATTATAAGGAATCAATAAACGAATGTAGGTAAAGTAAGTTCCAGAATACCTATGGCCTAAGATAAAGGTGACTAGACGTCCATTTTTTGACGTGCTCTTGGCGGGAGAGCACATAATTATTATATCTTCATTTAACTCGCGGTCCGCAACGATTTCATACTCAATTTTTTGATAAATATATGACAGAAAGGTTCACGCCACAGGAAGGGAACGTGGTCTATATTTCAGTAAGAATTATATGAACCATAATGTTTTTTATTGAATTTATGATTGACTTTACCTTTAGTTCATATTAATTGCAAATCAATTAGTTTGCCTCCTTACTTTTATCATCACTGAAAGACAGTTTTAAAAACTCAACACTTTTTATTTTCTGTACACACACAACACCTGAAAAACTTTCACAGATCACAATTTCTATTTTTCACACTATTTTCAAAGTTAAAACGTTATATGCCTTAGACCGCAAAACGAATACAAACAATAATAATGGCGACTTTTAAGAACTCGCGTCCGAAGGAAAAAAATATGCGACCAAAATTAATAGTCCTTTACTTATGCGGTAATCAAATGAAATATAAAACTTTCAAAATAGTCGCATTACCTTCTTCGGCAATTTTCAACGTTTTATAACGCAAAAAAGACAGTGCCTTTTTTTCTCTTTGTGTGCGTAATATTATCGTTTTGTATTAAATAAATATAAGATGGCACACATAAATGCATGCTGATAAGCAATGATGTGTCAACCCAAAAAAAAGTCAAATTTGGAGATATTGATGTATTTTGATACTACATTACTTAATTTATATCACTACATAGTATAAAACAAAGTCGCTATCCGCCGTCTGTCTGTCCCTATGTATGCTTAGATCTTTAAAACTACGCAACGGATTTTGATGCGATTTTTTTAAATAGATAGAGTGATTCTTAAGGAAGGTTTATGTGTATAATACATGCATAATATAGTAGAGAAACGCTGATATATTTAGAGGTTTCTAATGTGATGTCGTAAATAAGCACGTTTTTTTACGCTTATATTGCAAACGCTGGCTGAACCCTACGAGATAGACCAAAATAATGTACTACAGTATTGTCCACCTCAACAAAAAAGTCCGCGATGATATATGTCTATCTCTTAGGGATAACCCACCATAACCATTTTTTATCCTTTACTAAAAAATGGTTATGTACCTAAAAAATGGTTATGTACCATGGTTAAGTACCTTAAATAAATTGTGCATTTATTATAGATCAATATGCTTTCATCGTCGGCGTCCATTCTGAGCCCCAACAGTGGCTCCCAATTTCAAGGCCGAGTCTCACTAAATGCTTTGTTTTTTTTTCTTATAATTTCATATTTTACCTACAAGCCATGTTAAAAATTCACCTTCTATATAATACAAGGAGAAGGGCGGCGGAAAAGCAGTTTTACAGTCCATATGTAAAAGACTGGCACAAAGCACTTTTCTTCTTTATTTATTGTTAAAACCGCGGAAGAATTCCCTACTACATTTAGTGTCTGCTTATAGTTACAACCAGAATGTCCCCAAATCCAAAGTAATTATCTCCTTTCTTGAGAAGCACCGCAAACTGCAGCCTTGCTTTGCATGAGACATACTAAGCATTCTATAATCCACGCGAACGAAGTCGCGGGCACAGCTAGTATATATATATATTTAACATTATTCAAAAAAATTTCAAGTCATCAAACTAAATAAGTATGGAAGAAAAGTTTCTTAACTCAATGTTTCCAATTTCAAGTGCGTTTCATATTTTGCAATTTATAAAATAATCTCAAATATTTAAAAACTTAATTTTAGATAACATATTAAATAAGTCTATCTGCTTTTGATTCATTATTCATTTTATCAAAATAGAAAAGAAAAGATGAATATATACGTCTTCAAACAAATTTATTAAGAATAGATGTGACATCTTTAGACGCCATTTTCTCAAAACGAAGTCCGTGTGGCTTGCCACAGTATTGCTTATCAGCGTCCAAATATATTCGCATGGTTACAAGTCCATCACGCTGCAAATATTCACGCAATGATACACAATTCGTTTGTGTCTATACCGTTAGTAGCGCGAGTGTGCAGCGCAAGAAATACGAACATAGGAATTATCGATGATACATCATGCTACCACCGTAAATTGTTAGATGGCGTTAGTAGTATAATATTAGATATAAATATAGAATATTAAAATAAATGCAATTATAAAATATTAAAATTAAATACTTGTATATGATTTAAAAAAATGCAATATATATTTATCTGAGTTACTTAGGGTAGGCAGTGTCTTTTTGTCTTTATGAACCGCACGGTACTGCCTCTCGCTCCCGTCAGGTCCATGGTGTCTCAATTAACAAATGTAAAAATCTGGTCACCTTATTCTAAATGCTAGTTAGTTATCTTGTATAATATCTAATCAATCTTTTAATGTTTATCTTAAGCAAACTCAAGTTCATGTGTAATACATTTAAAATGTATTCAAAATTGAATCTTTTCACATCTAATTATAATTTAAATTTCATATTGTAAAAATATTGTAAGTAATATTTGCTATAGTGACTAGATATTTTGTATTCAACGGGACTAGTTTAGTTTGAGTTCAGTTTGTATATCTTCTGAGATTGCACATGCTGCGTCCTCATGGCCACGACTTTAGTCGACGTTGCGTGGCGTCGGGCTTCTAGTAACGACATGCGTCCTTTACACGATGGGCCATCAAAATGGCCATCTCTATAGTATGTAGGGGCCGTTGATTTTCTTTAAGTCATCCACACCATGGCTGTGGCATGTTTATGTACATTATCGGGTGAGATGATGGAAATGGAATTAATTGTTTGTTTTGGGAATTCCAAAAGACTTTACAACCATATATGTAGTATATAGAACAGTTATATAATTGAAAGAGACAAAAGGACGAATAAGAGGGTATGAGAGAGAGAGAGAGAGAGAAAGAGCTCTTTACGAGCTACGAACTACGAGCGTTCCTGGTTTTCTTTAGACGCCTGTCGATTTTTGTCACTAAAATGTTTGGAAATCTATTGTAATAAATAAAATTATAAAAATATTTTCTTGACTCTTTTTCATATGACTTATTTATTCCACCAACATTTTAATGGGAATAATATAATATTAATAAATAATAATTATTCATTAATTATAAATAAGTAACGTAAATAAAAATTCTTTACAATTATAATTAGTGAAAAATATCTTCATTTAGCGATTGTCCCGCTTTGTGCGAAAAAAACTTGGTCACGCTATTTTGAACTACATATTGTATAACTAGGTGAGAAACCACACTCATTCGATCAGAGTATTGTTGAACGAGTGCGTCATAGACTAGAAACCAATGAGAACCTCTATGTTTTTAGTTCGAAGTTGACATTTACCGTGAAAGTTGTTGCAGTGCAGAATATAATTTAATTTTTTGTCAATTCAGTTTAAGTACTTACTTTAAGGTGTACTTAAATTTAAATTTATTTTTTTTTGTTTATCGGTAAACTTAAACATATAAAATGATAAACGGTCGAGCATTGCACTTTGTTTTCAAAGTGGCTGATAGAACCCTTACAGCGAAATTTTACAGGGAAATTTTAGGGATGAAGGTATGTTTTATTTAAGATTTTACTTATAACTTATATTAATAGAACATGTGCAGTTAAGTATACTTAAACAATTATATGTCATAATGTTTCTACTCGGTTCGTTGCCGTGTAAGACAAGCCGGTTTAGAAGTATAATTCAAGGTTAAATGTACTTAGTAATTATACCAAGGCGAAAAGTATACTTATAAGTTTTGCTCATTGATTTTCGTAAGATTTACATAAATTCTCTATCATTGCCTTAACACATTGGAAAACTGGAAAATTTACTCTCAGTGTCTCATTTTTGAAACTTCCAGCTTTCGTAAGGTTACTTAACTGACTGTTACCAGGCTACAGAGTTGATTTATAGTAATTACGAGTAAAACCTACAAATGTAATTCTGGCCTTATAAGTACTTACTGTAAACACAAAACAGTTGTTATAACTGGGGTCACCCATTAATTTTAGTAACTTTTTAATCCATTCCTCCTCTTCCCCACGCCATCCTTCATTATAATAATCCCTTCCTTTCTACACAAATTACATTTCTTTTATGGATACAGTGTCTTAACTATTTTTAGAATATTATCTTTAAATACAAATAAAATCTAATTTTGTTATAAGAAATTAAGCACTATATTATAAATGTCTAAGAAAAAGCACATTCAATTAAAAAATAAATATGATTTCCCGCTAAATCCCCTTGACTTTTCTAATATCTTGTCTTCTCCCAACTCCCTTAACCTCTTTTTAGAACTTCACATGATTAATTGATGACCCCTATACTTCTGGAACAAACTGTGTTATAAACAAACTAAAAGATGTCTTTTTAATTTTTTAATCATGCCAATTGTCTCTAAGAAATTATAATAACTACTTTATATCAACAAATACGTAAAAATTGAGAAATATATTTTATATTTAAGGTTTTACGACATGAAGAATTCAGTGAAGGGTGTGAAGCAGCATGCAATGGGTAAGTTAAAAAATATTACACATTTAAAAATATATATTACAGTAATTAAAATTAAAATTAGAAGTATCAAAAATCCTAGTTGTATGTGCTAATGTTAAAGTTTATATATATGTATATTATATATATAAGGTAAAATAGAGTGAAATTTATGCAGAATAAAATGATAAAGATGCTAAATAATTTTATTCGCTGTAACTTCATTAATAATTATCTTGAAAACTGGTGTAATATATGCATTATAAAATGTAGTTTTATCTTTCAGACCATATGCAAATCGTTGGAGTAAAACTATGATAGGCTATGGCCCAGAGGACACACATTTTGTTGTTGAATTGACCTATAACTATGGAATAACATATTATGAACAAGGAAATGATTTCCTGGGCCTTACAATTCAGTCGAGTGAGAGCTTAAAAAGAGCTGCAGCCGCTAACTGGCCGGTTAAGGAACAGAATGGTTTAAAATATTTAGAAGCACCAGGAGGCTATAAATTCTATGTTATTGATAAACCACAACCTGTTGATAAAGGTTAGTTATCTATATTTGTTATAATTTTATTATATTTTATTTTAGGTAAACTTTATAAAACATATGTAGGCATAATAAAAAAGTAATGCTAACTAAATCACCTGTTTTACAAAAAAAAAACAAAGGTTTTTTTATATATACATAAAATAGGGGAGGGTGGGGGGCAAGCAAGCAAATAGTACCACCTGATGTTAAGTGGTTACCATCGCCCATGGACGTCTGCGACACCAGGCGCGTTGTGGGTGCGTTGTCAGCCTTATATTTAAAATTGAAGTAGATTCCAAATTACCTAGGAAATTCATAGGGTGCAAATTTTTATACTTTAGTCACATTTTGATTTATATTACTTTAAATTCACTCAGACTATTTTTAAACTTAAAATTTGTCAAGGTTATTAGTAAATACTAGCTGTTCCACGTTTTTACCAACGTTCATTTGAGAAAAGCCGCCGATTGCGCCGAGATGGCCTAGTGGTTAGAACACGTCGATCTCAACTGATGATCGCGGGTTCAAACTCCGGCTGGCACCACTGATTTTTCAAGTGCTAAATTAGTATTTAAATTCATCTCGAGCTCGACGGTGAAGGAAAACATCGTGAGGAAACCTGCATGTGCCAAAAGTAATTCTGACACATGTATATCTGCCAACCTGCAGTGGAGCAGCGTGAAGCTCTAAACCTTCTCCTTAATAGGAGAGGAGGCCTTAGTTCAGCAGTAGGATATTAACAGGCTGTTACTTTACTTTACTTTATTTGAGAAAAAATTATATTTATATGTAATTTTATATATGTATATAATGTTTACCTTCCCTACTTGAATCCGATATTGTTCAATATTTCATTGGTTTAAATTTTGTTTTCGCGTCTTCGACCCTCTTTTTGTTTATTAGTTAAAATAAATATTTTTTTTAAAATAACATTTACTCCTTATAACATTAACTATCTGTGAGTGAAAGTCCCGTCAAAATGAGACCAGCCATTTCAGAGATTAGCCGGTACAGACAGACAAACATTTTAAAAATTTTGATTAGATGTGAGTACTTTTATATGCAATTAAATAAAAGCTGTTAATTTTAATTCACACTTCAGTTTTGTTTATTAGTACAGATAAAATTATATAACAAAAAATTACTTTGTTGATTACATGTAAAGTCAGTAACTACAGTTAAAGTTCAATTTTGTAATATGGGTTCTTTATAATAAACTATCAATCACTTCCATCTGTTTCCCATGTGAATGAATTGCTTTACCGTAATCCAACCATGTTTTCCCAACCTATTATAAAAAGACAACTACCTAAAAATTTCATAACAATTCATACATAACTATTTTAATTAAATATAAAGGTTAATAAAAATTAATTTAATTATATGTCGGAATTACAAAGAGTGATATTTTATCGCTCTTCCACTATCAAATAACAACTAATAAATATCTAATACGGTATCAGTAAGAAAATCTTAGAATTTTATCTTTGCATTGGAAAATTTTATCAAATAAATCTTATATCATGTGATTGTTGTCATATTAATATGCACTATCATATATACTAGTAGATTGATTATTAAACATTCACATTGTTGTGATTGTATTACCTGTGTACTACCTAATGTTCAAGGGAAATGTTTCAACAAAATAATTCTGCTTATTTTCTTATTTTGTTTATAATGCCTGTTTAAATACAAAATGGGGTGCCAATGTGTGAAGTCATTAATTTGTAATATAGATAAGTAAGATCACCACTATGATATCATCTATATTATAGATATTATCTAAATTACTTGTGTTATTATATAAATGAATAGCTTTTGCTTGTTGCTTCCCTCACATTCTATTATTACTATTTAATTTTATAAAAATTAATTGTCATTTTGCTGTAATTTTTGCAATAATTTAAATACATTTTTATTTGTATGTTCCATAAATTAAATATAGATGATTTTTTTAGGCATAATAGTGATATGAGAGTCTAATGAAATATATTTTTTCATCTGTGGCCATTTAACAGTTTGGGATATAAATGAAATCCTAAAAAAAACAATTTCAACTTCAAAATCACTTCAAAAAGCCCATTTCTATATACTTAACTGGCTCTTGCATTTCTGATTTAATTACGCAATATTTCAAAATTGATAATCTGGATTAAATATGCTTTTGTAATTTTTTTATATGTAGGTACCAAAGTTAATTTTTTTAGTAAATTTTTTTTTGGATAAACCACGATTTATAATTAAATACAAATATCAATGTTCTTATTTTACAGATCCAGTCGTCAAAGTATCTTTGGCAAGCTCAAATCTAGCAAAGTCTATCGCTTACTGGAATGGTCTTTTATCACTCAAGATCTTTGAAAAATCAGACAAGTCCGTGCTTCTTGGATTCAGCGAAGACCAAGCTAAGCTGGAACTGGTTGACATCGGTGAGTAATTGTTTTAACAGACAAAGAAAAACACAAGGCTTACTAATTTCACACTAATTATGTTATTCTGCCTGTCATTCTGAGTCATACATTTTTGTTGTGTGTACGAACGGCTTGATAAATATCCTTTTAACTTTGTATGTCCACATTGATATATGAAATAAAATGAAATATATATTGTCATTTTAACTAAACTTTAAATTCAACTATATTATAAATTATATAAAAAATGTAGTATTTGTATGCAACATATTTAAGACTAAATGTTCTGTGTAATTCTTAGGGAAAACTAATTATAAAATTAACATGTTTTTTTTTTATAATTGGACATTAGAAAATACATATCTTAATAATATTATTTTAAATATTATATATAAACATAGAATTTAATATTTCCTTAATTACATCTAATTATAATATAGAGTGCTTAAGTGCTTCTATTGTATGGAAAGTTATGTCCTGAAACCTTTTGGGATGAAATATTGTAATGTTTAATGTACTAGTATTTGATTTCATATTATTTCCAATAAATTCAGATTCAAAATATTTTGATATACTTTATTCAGGCTTCATGTCATCAATGCTTCGGAATGTAATTAATAACACTTTAATTAAATTAAATTTTGGTATTACATAGATTGAGTATACGTGAGATGTTTTATTATGAATTTTACATAGACTGTTACTATATACCTTAGTATTAATTAAAGAAAAAATTTAAAAATTCAAATTTTTGGTCACAAAATAAACAAAAAATTTTAACACTAAAGATTTTGGCCGTTTATTTATACTTTAATGTTATCAGATGTTGCTAGAACAGTTTTTTTTCGAAATCATAGATTACAGAATTATGTGAAACAAGGCCAGGTATATAATAGTTTAGCTGACTCGTTTCACAGACACATGTCAATACTAAGCATGCTACATTTTCCTTAATCTAATTTAATACAAATACTACTGCGATTATAAATACAAGTTAAAATGAAAAAAATGCAACTATTTATATGTATATACTTGCACTTACTATGATTCTGGTAAAATGTTAAAATTTTGGACACTCATGCCCAGTAAAAAAATATAAAATGCCTGTACACAAAAAGAAAATATGTGCAAGTCTAAATTTGTAGTATTTTTGTTTGGGACTTTAAGGTATTAGTATCTATATAATATCCAATCCATGTTAATCAACAGGTGGTCCAGTAAACCATGCAAAGGCGTACGGTCGTATCGCATTCTCCTGTCCATTCGACCAGCAGCCGATCATCGATCAGAAGATTCAAGAAGCGAATGGAAAAATTTTAACTCCATTGATATCACTGGATACTCCAGGAAAGGCCACAGTCCGTGTCATCATACTCGCCGATCCTGATGATCATGAAATTTGCTTCGTTGATGATGAAAGCTTCCGCCAACTGTCGCAAGTAGATCCCGCCAGTGATGCCGATTTGGACAAATTTATTAAATCTGACAAGTCACGTGCATAAAACGCAGTTTCAACTTGAAATTGAAGACTTGAATGGATGATGTTGATATGGCGTAAAATACCAATTTTGAGAAAATTTAGTTCAAGGTTTGATTAAACATATAACATCTTAATCGAGTAGTGTATTTCTTATATGTATGGTGATAGGCAATAATGTGTCAACACACAATGTTCAATTTGGAGATATTAATTTATGCTGATAATGCATTATGTATTTTACATTATTCAAAAACATTAAAGTCATCTAAAATAAATGAGTACGGAAAAAAGTGTCTTAATTTAATGTTTCGAATTTTAAGTGCCTCCCATATTTTGCAAATATTTAATACTTTTTTAAGAATAGGTTTGACATCTTTAAACGCCATTTTCTCAAAGTGAAGTTCGCGTGACTTGACATACTATTGCTTATCAACGTCCATATAGCCTCAAAAACAATTGTTTTAGGGTTGGAAATTGTATATACATTAATACTTTTTATTCATGTACAGAATGGCAAAAAAATTCTAATGCGATATAACACCTTTTTCCACTCATGATTTCAGTTGATAATCTGTATTATCATAGATTTTCACCATTACTACACATTGATATAAAACAATTAGAAACGGATTAGATCCGTGATCACGATCACTGTGAGGTATGAATAATAAAGTATTAATATATGCAATTTAAATCCGTTTAAAATAATTTTTGTTTAATTAATAATCCTGTTCTAAAATATAACTCAAAATTCTATAAACAAATATCATAAAGCCCAATTTAAATTATGAAATTAAATGTATTCAAATGTGCACTGTAAAACTTGATGTTTACAACTGAAACTGTTGGTGAAAGTAGTGTGATTAAGTTAATTTCATACCATTAATTATCGTAATGTAAATTAAGCTTTATTGTTGAAAAAATACGGTATATTTTGATTTGGTTAGAGATTTTTAATATGTTTTTATAAAATTCAGCGCACATAAATTTGTGAATGGCAATAATTTAAATAACTGTATTCACATAAGTGTATTATCGAAATATTAAAAGATATTTAGCTGTAAGATCATTATGCCCTATGTGATATTATTATTGGTGGAAGATTACTTTTAGCATTCCCAATATTATTCTTGATAAGATTTATCTATGTATAGCTTTGAATTTAAATTCGCACCTTTATACTTTTGTTTCATTATTATATTTTAAAATATAATGTTACTTGAAAATGTCGTATTTATTAATTTCCTTCGACCCTCAAATTACAGATAATCGACAAGATTAAGTGGTCCATAGACTAATTATAAAGGTAGTCTATTGTATATTATTATTAATTCTTTATTATATAATTTGGAAAAAATAAAAAAATATTCTATCAACATTAACATTAAAGTCTAAATAACTGGCTGAAGTTCCAGGTGTGAAACGTTTTTTGCCCAAATATTGGAGTTTTGTATTCGGTTACTCCAATACAAAAAAATTATTATAATTAAATTAAATTATAGTTAAAAATTTAATGTTGCAAAAATAAATGTACCCTAATTAAATATTGAAGACAATTATAAAATATGTAAAAAAGTACTTTACGTACAATTATATGTAGAAAACTTAGACAAATTAATCATCATAAAATATAGGGTTACACGCAACCCGATAGCATTGCGTGAGAGGTGGGCAGTTATCGACAATATATAAATCGCGTTAGAGTATATTGCAGCACTAGCGCGAAGCGAACGACTTGATTTTATCGACCAAATAAGTGGGTAGTCGACGAATTGCGAAACGACGGGATCGCGTGCCGTGAGCCCTCTGATAAGTCAGGAATTGTTATTTGTTACTTTAATTCATAAAATATGATGAAAAGCCTC
This sequence comes from Hypolimnas misippus, assembly GCA_037950945.1. Classification (NCBI taxonomy): domain Eukaryota; kingdom Metazoa; phylum Arthropoda; class Insecta; order Lepidoptera; family Nymphalidae; genus Hypolimnas; species Hypolimnas misippus. Next base: position 10,513,196 of record JBBEEQ010000024.1, read on the forward strand.
GCTTTTGACACATTTCATACTGTCGTAGCTTGTCAAATGTGACTTTTATTTCATAATAAATTTCGTCCAGGTAATTGCTTGAAATAGGATTGTCTACTAATTACCATATTCGTCTCTCACGCGAATAAACTATTTATCTTTTCTGTACACTATAAACGATTTCATATTGAGACTAGCTTTTAGCTGTGACTTCGTTAACTTGAAGTTTGATTTTGACATAAAAAAATGTTAACCGCCGTTTTACTTCTAGGGGTTCAATTTTCAAAAATCCGTTAGTAAGAGATACTTTTGTAATAATAATTCTATGTGCCAAATTATGACGACAATTTGCGATGAAGTTCGATCAGTTAGTCTGACTACAAATAATCTTAGTTTCCTTTTTAGTTATTATAAAATATAACTCTTACATTCAATACAAAGAAAAATATTTATTATTATTATTATTATGAACTATTTACTTTTTTGTACTTAAATAAGTACACGTCTGTGTACATCTACATTTTACATATCTAGTTTAGTTAAAATAAGTTAGTAGGTACACTTTTACTAATTTTTTTTGACATCTTAGATTTTATCGCATTGCTCATGTAAATGAAACGTGTGGGCGCGTGTGTGTATGTATGTACCTTTGCTTGCATTTGAATTTTTAATGTTTTCTTTTTTAAAAGTACGTTACCTGGACTATAAAATAAAAAAGCTGTAGTAGAGCCAAGTAGAAAGTAAAATATAGTTTTTATGTTCACGTTTTTATAAAGATACGAAGAATATTTCATATCGTTCGATGAAGAGATAAGTGTTAATAAAAATGTTTAAGAAAAAGTATTTGCATGGAAGCACTTTTAAACAAACTCGCCTGCTCGCGTGTCCACTTCTAACTACTAGAGCTTTTGATGTGATTTATATGATAAAAGAGAAAAATTTTAAGAAAGGTGCCCTAAAAGTTAAAAATTCGGTCCATTGCAAGTCTCTAGAACTCGTGCATTGAGGGTAAAAACTTGTAGAAATGTAAACATGTTGCGTTGACTTTAATGTTTAATTTTTGCACAGGTCTATGTGAATGCAGCTCTGAATATTTGATAAAGTTTATAATTTGACACATTTACGGCCAATATATGCGACTTAAATGCCATGCGTCCACTAAGAAATTTAATTTTTTCACAGCTAAAAGTCATTGTAGACTTGAGTATATGATATTAATTTCAACATGATACCTCCACACATTCCTAAGAAAAAAGACAGATTGACAGACGGACAACAAAGTAATCTTAAAGGATTCCGTTTTTGCTTTTTATGTACGGAACCCTAAAAAGATGAATTCCGAGTACAAATTTTTCAAAATAATTTCAACGAGTGTTGTTGAGTGATAAAATCAAAAGTGACACGATACTTGTAACGTAAAAATAACTATTTCCACAAGTTTCTATTTACGAAGAAAACTCTTCGATCGATCAACATTTCACCCGTAAATAATAAACAACTCATCAAGAGTTCAAAAGGTTCATTTCATAGTTTTCCCCATTGTATTTTTCTATGAGCTTTCCATTTTATTTCTTACATTACAGAAGCTATACGGGACTGCGCACTATATCGGAAGGATAATTAAAAATTGTACAATTGTGAATCGAGAACTTGCGCAGAACTGGATACAATGATATTGAAAAAGTACCAGTCATGCCATAGAGCGGCTATGAATATAATGTACACCAACAATCAATTATTCATAAAGCTTAAAATTAAATTATGAATAGTTTCGTAATATTATTTTTTCCTAGTTGCAGGTCGTGGTTTAATCAGAGTTTAAGCAGACTAACATAAAAAGATTTTCTTACGTACTGGTAACACCAAAAACAAAGATGGTGCGTAAGGTTTGCGTGATGTTATATTTAGGTCCTATGGAGTTTATCAAAATCTATTTATTCATTTAGTTTCAAATTTTTTTCAACTATCCCCGCCTCTCTTTACCAACTAAACTGAGATGTAACTCTTGAGCAACTTTGAAATATATTTAAAAAAGTAAAAAAAATATACAAACTCCATTGTAATTACTTGGAAAGAGTTGTTTGTCATTTGTGTAAAAAGATTGGTAAATATAAGTTTTTAAACTCTGTTAATTTATGGCAGTTTTGACGAACAACTACAGAACCCTACATAACGAGTAGTCCGACGCGCACTTGGCCAGTATTTTTTATTGTGCAGACCTTAGATGCAATAAAATTCATTTCAAATGATAAATGTATATATGCATGCAGGTTTGCAAACATGTAATAATGTGTGAAAATGTTTTAATATTGATGTATTCTACAATGCTACTATAAAATACGATAGAGCTCGCAAACACTGTATCTCGCTGTTAATTCACGCATAGATGCTTTATCACAACGATCGGACTGAGGTGAATAAATAACGTAACAAAGAAATCAATACCACCTAGTCAAGGATAAGTAAGAACATTTAGCCGTGGAAGTTCTTACAAGAGCCGTTGAGACGAAATAAATAAATTTTAACCAAGTTACTTTCTAGCATAATGGTATGATAAGTTTCATAAAAAAACCGTTATTATTATTATAATAATTACTAGTAAAAATAAATTATATAATTATGCATGATGAAAATTAGGTAATAAAAAAGTGTAAATAAAACATTCCCGTGTCTATATCGCTGCGTCTATCGAACCTGGCGCAATACTTTACCCGCGGTATCTCGTCGATAATAGATCCGCGACCTATCATAAATTTCATCGCAATCGAGAATCCTGCTGATCAATTCGCTCGCTGGGCGGGCGGCGGCCAGGCGCGTGCGCGGGCGAGGGCGGCGGGCCGGAGCGCGGCGGCCGCGGCCGGGCCGGCAGTGCGCGAGTCGCCGCCGCCTGCCGCGCCGCCATGGCCGCGCCGCGCCGCGACCGCTGACCGCAGCGACCGACCGCGCCCGCCACCCTCGCCCCACGCCCACGCCGCTAGGTAAAGTATCCGGCGAGCCGTACCCTTCCCGAGCGCTCTGTCCCTCGACCCTCGCCCGCTCCCACCCTCGCGATCATATGTAGCTAACGTTATCGCCGTCGACAACGGTTGCCGCAATCCGGGATACGCTGTACCCCTGCCGATCGTATCTGAACTATTAGTACTGGTGTTCGTCGGCCTCAGTGATCGTAATCACCGTGTGTTCCACTCTCGACTGCTCTCATGCTCTATTGGTTAGTCTATACGATTTATTACTTAACATTTCGCAAAAAGTCGCTACAGCTTAATTAATTCACTCGAATAAATTAACAGCTCTCTTTTACCTTTTACAGTTAGCTAGTTCTCGGCGACGATGCTCTAGATGGATGTTACATAATGGGCGTTTAGTCGAATCCCATTTCTGCTCTCGCGTAGCTCTTGTGCGATGAAATTTAATTGATAGCTTAGGACTTTAGATGATAGATTTTGTTGTGCTTTTCTATTGTTTTAACTTTTTTGTTTTTGCGGGCCATTAGTATTAATATAAAATAATAAGTCACAATATGTTGTGAGGTACTTTCATTAGCTATTACTAAAACGTATATAATTACTTTATAATGGCGAGCTTACAGATTCAAGGATACTCGAGCTTTAAGTTTGACCTTTGATTTGAGGTCAAACTTAATGGACAAGTTTTGCAGTTTCTATATTCTTTTAGTTACTACTATTATATTCTTTTACTACTACATATACGAAGATAATAGTAATTAAAGCTCGTCAGCAATAAATTGTTTGTAAAAGAAAAATGAAAAAAAAAACATTAATAATAATAGAAAAACTTCAATCTAAAACTTCGTATTTTAACAAACCCTTAATTGATATTTAAATTAAAAAATATCTATATTTTTAGAATTTATAACTGAAAAAATATGATAAAAAATTAAAAATTCCACAATAAAAATCCAACATTTCTGTATGACAATAAACAGTACATTAAAAACATCAAAAAGATGCTTGCAACAATATTGCAGTGGATAACACCAAGCCACAACAAAAGGATCTAAATGAGTACGTCTCAGAATCTACTTCGGACATGCGCCCAAGACAATTTTTCCCCCGGCGATTTCTACGTCGTTTATGAAAAGCTTTGCTTTTTGAATAAAGGCTTGTAACACGTTCTCTATGTTATGCTTTTTTTTTTAATTTCACCAACCCGTCGCCTTCTTTATGTTTTGTCGTGTTTTAGGAAAAAATGACAAAAATACGGTAAGATTTATAACAATTAACATATGTATATTAAATAATGGATACATTTTTGTAGTCGTCATAAACATTGGGTATTTTGTTTTATTAACTTATTTTATTTTGCTTTTAAATATTTAAATGTTTTCCATATTATTCTTAGATGAGATAAGAGTAGATAGACTTGATTACTATTACAGAGTTTTCCTTGTTTATTATCTACGATTATTACCATTCGTATATGACAAATATGTTTATTTTATGAAATCAATCACTTCTTAATATATTAAGTAGATAACTAATTTCAATATTTTAACTGAATTTCAATTTATCACAATAATAAGTACAGTAATAACAATAAAAAATCACACAAAAACAATAAACTAATATCACATAAAAACTAAATTAATAAAATAATTTATTATAGCATATAAATTTATACCATTAATTTTTAGCATTAATAAAAATGTTGGCAAAATGTTATATGTGGCAATCGTATATTTTTCATTCTTGCCATATTTGGTATAATATTCTACATGGTATTTTACCCGTTAATAATTAAATTACTGGTTAATAAAATCTTGACATGTTAATAACTCCTTTGCTATTTGTTCGGCGTAGAATTAGTTATGCTCTACATTTAAAAGGTTTATTATTAGAGTAAATTTTACGTTAATGGTTTTTTCTTTCTACTAATGACTCTTGTGTATCAATAGTTTAAACATGCGAAAATTGTAATAATCAAATGAAACTATACTAATATTATAAATACGTACAGTTTGTTTGTAAGTTTGTATGTAGGACGTAACCTCTGAAACTGCTGATTCGACTTGATATTTTTTTCTGCTTTGAATAGCCCGTTTATTAAGGAAAGTTATAGGCTATATTACATCACGCTACAACTCATAGGAACGATGGAGTAACCATAAATGCGAGTGAAACCGCGAGGGGCAGCTGGTATTTAAAATATGATCGATAGCATTTATAAATATATTTTGCGTAATCCTGTAACGCAAATAATGCAATACTGCCTTACATGGCTCTATAAAACGTATATTATTTTCCACAACAAGTATACTTCAAATCTAATAATGTTATAAGGAGTAAAGTTTGTCTGTTTGTTATTTTCCGGATGCGAAACTTTTACATAGAACGTTAGTTTATAGTTTCAAGATGGTCATGAGCTGTATGATACGTTTGTAACATACATACGTATATTGTTTAAGATGTACAATCTCAAACTACATAATATGAAGGTTTTTATTGTAATGCTAGATTTCTTTATTTTAAAACTTTATTGCACACCACTTATATGTATACGTACAGAGTTAGTATCCTTAAAACTAAACAATGGTGAAATAAAAGTCGGCCTTATGGCTTATTAGCCATTTCTTCCAGGCAACGTTTGGGTTGCTTTATTGCAAAATAAAATAAATCAAATAGAATATATCTGTAACATATTTCAGTATCTTTTAATTTACATTTTTTTATTTATCATGATAATTTTGCGTATAGAAAAATTATATACATTGTGTTTTAATTGCTAAGCTAAAACATATTAGCATGAAGTTGAATTTAAATGAAAGATTTTTCATGTAAACGTTTTTACCCTTTTTTCCCAGTTAAAGAATATCTTAAAATCGTTTCTCAATCATACCTATGTTGTTATAGAAATATGATGTCAAAATTTAAGCTAAATACTAAAAATAGGTCTATATATGTAGGTTACAAAATTGTTTATTTTATCCTAATAAAACTGCTGAACCTATCACTCATGTTTTGCTTTAAAAACACAACTAGAATTTGACCGCTGTTTTAATCCGCTTCTATACAGATTTATGGCACCTAAGTGATATTAACTAGGATCTTGTTGTCTACCAACACAACTATCAAATATCAAACTCTAACTAACTCTAACTTTATCTACCGTAACGCCTTTAGTTGGGCAAGTAAACGTGTTCACCCCCTTAGGACGGAATTAGGCCCAGTGATTTTTTCCCTTTCGAAGACGATTATAAAATTCTTTGATACAGGTATTTATTTGTCTAACCCAAGAAATATGTATGCTAAGTTTTAAGTTACTAGGTTCAAGAAATACTTTTTCTCCATACGAACTTCACCACCCCGTAACATCACAATGGGAGATGATATCGATACGTAATATATATTACATTTTATTATCATTTTATTATTTATATATTAAAAGAGTTTACTATGTTTTAAATAAATTCGATCACAGAATAATGTTTTCACTCCTTTAGAGGTAGAATTTTCAAAAAACCTTTTTTAACAAATGCTTACAATATATGTATATAAGGAATGTGCCCTTCAAATTTTGATCAGTATTTTAGGCTGTGGATTGATCCTGCGGTCAGCCAGAACAACCTTTTTATACATATAAATCTTACAAATAATAATTAAATTATTTTTCGATTGTTTGTCTATCTGATACTGTAAATACATATGTTTGTGTGTTATTTGTGTTATATCTTCAACTCGCTCTATCCACTGAGCGCGTTGTGATCGACCGCATAAAGTTTTTAATGACATTTCTATAACAGTAACTTTGTTTTATTTGACTAGGAACATACACAGATACAACGAATGGCTAGTGACGATGGCATCTACAATTATAAACATCTGAGTTGTGTAACAATTGACAATTTTATTCGTAAATAAAATATTAGGAAAATTTTGCCAGGTCATGCTAGTAATAGTTAAGTTTTCAAGGTTTAATATTATCATGTATTTTGACTTATCCATGACAGCAATTATCAATCGATTCATATCTTCGTCTAGCCGCGGAGGGGTAGATACATGGTCAAGATAAACAAATAAATCGAACAGTATTAACATGATTTATGCATTCGCTTTGTCACGCGATCGACTTTTAATAGTCTCATTGTTCTTTAAACGAAATCATCAGTCGCTATATTATTTTACCCCCCTAATTCTACTTTAAAGTTAACGTAACACAATTATATAATAAAACATGAATTCGTTTGTAGAGAAAAGAATACAAATGACTTGACTTCATCAACATACCTTGTCTACCAACGATCAATACAATTACATGTGTAGGATCCTTATTACGTATGCATTTCAAATAGAGGTCAATTTACTATAATTGATGTTAATTGATTTATATTAATCTTAATTTGCCATGTGGGATATGACATATCTACACCACTATACATGTATGTTTATCATTTTGTCTTTTTCTTACTTATATTCATAAATAAGTGATATTGTATAAGATGTATATAAAACAATGTTAATTTAAAAAATCGGTCAAGATATAACGCCGTCCTTTTTACACACATAACACTTTTGTCACATATAACAGGAACAAGATAGGCGCTATAACAATGTGTAATAAATAACACTTTGCGTGCGATTCCGACTCGCTCTTGACTAAATTTATTATTTGATGTTTTAGCGGCAATAAAATACAAACTCTGTAAAGTTTTCAACTCTTTATCAATTACAGTTCACAAAAGAGATTTCAGTTTTTTTCCAATTACGGTTCATGAGATACAGACGGACGGACAGACGGACAGCAGAGGCTTAATAATAGGGTCCTATTAATAACCTTCGGGCACTGAACCCAAAAAAATGATACTCAAATAACAACTTCAAAACACATAATATGATATCGATAAATAAAAAAGTTGCCTATTATATTTATCGTAGAAGTAACTGAAATTCAATAAAAAAAACGAAATTCTTACTTTATGATAACACTTGTTAATTTTATAATCAATTTTTTCAAATTATAATATTTTTATTTATTTTTTAACCGAGAATAATTTCGCAGCTATTTTGATAATATTGCATACCAATATTTTTAATGAAACTTATATCACAGCTATAACTGCAGATAAAAGCTATTTTTTTTATTATATATTCGTACATCGTCCATAGATGCAACAATTCTTATAGTAGGTTGAATTAACAAACAAAAGATCCATCTAATATTAAACAGAGGTCACTATCAGTGATAATGTCAGTGATGTACTCTCTTGTCACCTTTTAATTGTGTGTAGTTTATTTTCTTGTTGATGCAATAAATTATAATTAAATAGTCACCATAAATCGAAATTAAAATGTTTCTTATTAAACTTTAATATTTAAGTCAAACAAATGATAAGGAAAAGTGCAATCTGTGGAACTGTAAATGTAAAAATAATTTATTCAATTTTACATTTCTAATCAACGTTTCTTATTTAATCTACTTCTTAAATCATTTATATGTATATTGTAGAATATTTGTTGTATTTTTATTTGCGATATTGTGGCATTCGTGTTTTGTGCAAGTTCATCTTACAGGCCTATTCTACTTTATCTTAATTGATAACAGAGTTTTGATATTTTTACATCTATAATGTACTGACAACATATAATATTTCCCAATTTTTCCGGCGGGTATACAAACGATATAGATATTTTATTGAAATTGTACTTTCAATATATTTTAATTATATACATCACAAGATGATAACTTTGAAATTATTTTCAATAAATTTTGTTAAACGTCTGTAATATACAGACAAACCGAAGTTTATGTTTTTTCTAAAGCGTGGAATGCTATAAAATCATTACACCATGTTTTCTCAGATAATCATTAACTTATAGTCGAAGTAGAGCTTGCCTTGAACACTGTATGCATGTCATATATCAACACTATAAATGGACATCACTTACATGTGTGGCGCATACCAAATACGATCACCGATGATCTAACGTTGCTTATGTTAGTGTTCTGCTAACGATACTTGGAAATTACAATACTTTTACTTTAAATGTTCAACATTTTCTTTAAAAAATGTCAAAGGATATTATTGTACTAGGGAACCGTATAAAATTGAGACTATCGTTGGTAATTAGTCACCTAATAATTTTAAACTGTTTTTTTTTTTAATAAAAACATTAATGTTGATACAGTATTTAGGGACATACTTCATAAAGCCAAATAATCTTTGGAAATTATTGAGTAGATAAATAAAAATACGTTTATCAATTCACTTTAAAGGCTACGAATAGAATTGTTGATAGTTTATAGATAAATAATAGTTAACACAACATATAAAAACTTGACAGATTTCTTTTCTGTATTTATTTGTAATTATTTAAATCGATATTTAGAATTTTAAAATATTACGACAAAAAGTCGTAAGCGCAATCGATTTTTTTTTTGTAACTTTAATTTTTCAATCGTAAGATAGACATACCAACATACCAACTGTAGATAATATGTTTTTATGGTTCTAATTTTAAACTCAATAGAATAAACGGAGAGTAATTATTATTTCCACCGATTTACCATTCCCTCTTTCCTTGCAATAATTGGTTAAATACATAATGTTAGTATGTAGAGTTTATTAACGAGCAAATATCGTCAATGATAGATAACTTGAAATAGCATATTTTTTTGTTGACTTTGTAATAAGTGTGAAAATATATATGTATTGAATAATTATGATCCTATTTTATAGACCACGCTTAAAATTTAGTTAACGTAATTTATGTCTATTATTATTATTCTTAGTAGGTACTATTATCCCTACCTAAAATAGACATTAGAATTCCATTATTCAGCTAGAATTTCCATTAGATTTTGGTAAAATTTTAATTTTTATTATTTAATACTGAAGTTGTGAAAAAGAAACATTTATCTTTAAAGCGCTTTTTTTGAAAATTTTCACGTGATCATAGTCATCTATTTACGTGAAATATTTTTCTACAAATGACTATAGAATTCAGATGTTTCTATATTATCTTCTATTCATAATAAAAACAAAGGTGTTTCTCACTGTCTAATATAATGTGATTTAAAAGATCTAAGCGATCTTTTAAATCACGCTAAGTATTTTAATTTGGTTTCCTTAAAAACACAGAGTGATTCAAGAGGAAGGTTTACATATAAACGAAATTTATATGAAACGCCAAGAATTTTCATCTTTTGTAAGGAGATGTGAAAAAATCCCGTGTAATGTAAGCATGGGGAGCGTCACTAGTATAATTATAAATCTGTTGCGTTTGATTGCGAAACGCTATAAGCAAACAAAAAAACCTTACCTCTTTGTATTATTTGGACGGCATTTTCAAGTTAATTGATTACGATCAAATATTCCGATAAGTAATACTTAATGCGTATATCGTTGCCACAAGGACATTCCTGTGAACAATAATCTACGCCTACGCCTGTGTTCAGGAATCTGATTCATGAAAATATCTTCAAATTAGTATATTTATTATAAATCTAATAAATAATAAGGTATTAAAATCAGTACATGATGTTTTACATTAAAACATATACTGAACATAACATTAAGCATTGATTATAAAACTATTTCTTGTTATTATTCTGTTAGTTTCAAATGAAAACTAAGTAATAATCTTATAAATAAAGTATATGGGACATGAGATTTATATAATAATTGAGATAACTAAAAGGTTTATCGGCAAAAACTATATTCGCAAAGGTTTTACTCTAAGAATTATTTTATCTGATATTTCTAACCTAAATCTATATTAAGCTGTCAAACTCATGGGTATTCCATTTCTTATAAATCTTAACGCATGCTTTTTAATTTTTGTTTATTTTTCTAAAACGTTTTCTTTATATGTTTGAAATGGCTGGTTTCAAATTACGAAGATTAAAAACAAAATTTTAGTTAACAAAATGTTTTTAAAATTATGTTTGTAAAATTTCAATGAAGATAATTTTTCGTTATTAATATAATTTAGTCAAATTGTGTCATTAACCAATCGCGGCACTTTTTTAAACGCACGTCACACTTTTAATTTTTAACTTAACCTAAAAAAACGTTAGTGTGACTAATTTGTAAAGGTGAGGTAATATATTACGAAGTCACGAATTTTCTAAATGTATAGACTTATAAATTACAAAGAACATGTATTAAGATTATTCGAAGGTTTAGAATTGCGCACTAACAGAAACTATAGGTACAACATAAAATTATTACTGAAACGACAATTACATGTGACTTTAATGTACATAGGTACGATTACATCTATACTTATAATAAATCTGTAGAGAGGTCAATTCTGTACGTGAAATATATTTTCAAAATAACTATCAGGGGGTGATTAGTGATCGATACTGATGCCAAAAATGCAATCAGTAAAATTTTTGTCTGTCTGTCTGTCTGTATGTATGTTCCTTATAGAAACAAAAACTACTCGACGGATTTTAACGAAACTTAGTACAATTATTTGTCATACTCCTGGGCAGGTTATAGTATACTTTTCATGTCGTTACAATCAATAGGAGCAGAGTTATAAAGGGAAATTTTGGGAAAACGGGAGACGTTACTCCAATTTTTAAGCTTCCGTCGCGAATGCAGCCTTAATGGTTAAAATTACATAGAAATCATGTATGACGGAAATATTCTACATAAAATTTCCTAAAAAATATCCCGCAACAGCATATGTCTATCTTTTATGGTTGACTCACAATAACACGTGTAACTCCTGATAGATTATGATTATATTTATTTACTCTTACGTTTATAATACTCTCACTCGTCTCTTATTTAAAAAAGTTAACACTATTACCTATTTAATAAAAAAAATCATAGAAATCAAGTATTGTGGATTGACATATTATATTTCCCTATTAAATTATGATAGTTAATCTGTCTGTCACATCAAAACCACTGAACCCTGAGGAAGGAAATACGCTACTTTTTTTCCAAAAACGACGAAAACGCGGACGAAGTCGCAGGCAAAAGCTAGTTATTACTAAAATACATAACGAAGTTCCCATGTCGCGTCGTGAAAATTTACGACGTGATTTTTCATTTAATTGTTTTCGTAGAAAAATAACCGACCGAAAAACTGACTTGAAATTGAACTGTTGGGGTGTTGTGGCATTGTAATATTAAAAAACTTAAAAAAAATTAACTAACTTAAAAAAGTAGGTTCTGCATTCTACATTGTATGTAGGTAAATTTGTATGTAGTTTTTTATTTTAAATTTTAGTATATATAATAAATTCGGAGCTGAAGAATATCTTCGGAGATAAGCAATGGAACTCCTAAATTACTAACAGGCTCGATGTGTAATATTTTCTTTCGCGTCCTACATACCTTTTGTTTTTATATAAATTTGGAAAATCCCTCATGCATCAGATTGTTTTCGTTATCGTTAGGTTGATGTCAAGCATACACTACAGATTTAAAATTCAGCGACTTCTGAATGGAATTCTAGCTTGTTGTGAGATTTTTATTAGTTATATTTTTCGCTGTCGTATTCAGAGTGAGACTTTTTATTTGATTTGACTCGTTTTGGTAGTCATTTTATTTTTTTACTCACTTATACGATTATGTTTGACTAGCGTAACAATGTAGCATACTCGTATGTCCTTCCTCAGGGTACACTGGTTTTGATCTGACAGACAGATTAACTTTCGTATTTTAGTAGGGCAAATATAATATGTCAATCCATAATACTTGATTTCTATGATTCTTTTTTTATTGAATAGGTAATAATGTTAACTTTTTAAAATTAGGGATGAGTGAGAGTATTATAAACGTAAGAGTAAACAAATTTAATCAGAATGCTCCGAAATGCTAAGCTAGCAGGAGTTACGTGTTATTGTGAGGCAACCATAAAATGTATACATATGCTGTTGCGGGATATTGTTTAGACAATTTTATGAAGAATATTTCTGTCATACATGATTTCTATGTAACTTAAACCATTAAGGCTGCCCACGCGACGGAAGCTTAAAAATGGAGTAACTTCTCCCGTTTTCCCAAAATTTCCCTTCACTACTCTGCTCCTATTGATTGTAGCGTGATGAAAATTATACTATAACCTACCCAGGAGTATGAAAAATAATTGCACCAAGTTTCGTTAAAATCCGTCGAGTACTTTTTGTTTCTATAAGGAACATACAGACTGACAGAGAGACAAAAATTTTACTGCTTGAATTTTTGGCATCAGTGTCGATCACTAATCACCCCCTGATAGTTCATGTGCAGAATTAACCTCTCTACAGATTTATTATATGTATAGATTATATTTTACAACAAGAAACCTTTTCGACTGCTGGACTTTACTATTTGTTAGGAATTTTTGTTATTTTATTCTTATCATTACGTCGACTCTTCTAGACTTCATTAAATAGTTTTAGAGTTAAGTACGATTATAGATAGTTAGACTGCTAAATTAATTACTCTTTATTTACCAGATCGAATTGGGATGACAGAAACCACGACTAAAATATAAATATCATATATATAAAATAAATTATAGTAAAGAACCATTTCGCTAGCACGAGCTTTCAAACAAAAAAAAGTGCAATAATATTGATTAATTCGTTTGGGACACACACAAAGACATATAATACAAGTGAAACTAATAACACCTCTCATTTTAGGCTTAAAAGACTAATATAAAATATTATAATATAATAATTATAATGTCAGTCGCATATTAACTTTGTTGTAAAATGTTAAACGATCGTTAACTACGAAATGTACACTGTCTTAAAAAATGTAAATTAAATGTACTAAAAATATAACATAAAAAAATATGATATAAGATTGCAGCAGATTTTAAATGTTAACTGGGTCTAACATTTTAATGTAATAATGTTAGTAAAATGTTTTTAATTACGAGGCACTCTACATTCTCGCTATCAACCTTAAAAGCTAATTAAGTTATTATTTTTTTCAACTCGAGAACCTTTTATTATTCTGTAGTACTCTTGAAAGTTTCCATTTTCGGCAATAATTTACTGCAGTTTTATTTTATCGGTAAACATAGCTTTAAAATTCTGTAGTGCTTACGTTTTAAAACCAATTCTATATTGATGTAGTTTAAAATTAAAATACCGAAATAACTAAATACTTGGCAAATAAACAGTACGCGTAAGACTTTAGATTTACGTTAATACTGTACGTTAGTTTTACTGCTGGAGAGTATCTTTATCAAACAGTGCTTTATTATTTCAATAAACAGTACTATACATTTCTTAATGCATGTATTATATCGTTATGTATACTACAAATGGAACAAAAATATTATTAATTAAAACGATAGAACATTAAAAAAAGTTGTCGTTTCAAATTAAGAAGCAATTAAAATAAAGCTAAGAATTCAAAAGATTGTTAACATCAACAAAATTAAATGTTCGCGACTCCGAGAGCAACTTGGCTATGAATATATGATGCTCTCACTAACGAGGCCGCACTCCGACATTATCCTCTCAGGGTGCCTCTGCTTTAGAGTCCACTTATCTCCATTATCTAAAGGTGCTTAAGCCCCTAAAATTCCCTCATGACTCTTAAATTTACGACACGAGAAGAGATTTTAAGCGTTCTTATCTATTTTATCAGATGATATTATGAGGTGGTTCGCGGCTGTCGTTTAGCAATCCTATGAAATGGAAAGAAATAGTTAGCCGCGTCTGTGTTGTCTTACATGTAGTGTGTAGTGATATGATCCGAGGTTGGTGTACGTTGTATGGGCGAGTCTACTAGCTCTCGACGCGTGGGCATCAGTCGAATCAATGAAGTCTGACAAGGTGACGCACAATACCGCACACATGACAGCACTGATTAGTTAGTCGAGGTTAGTTATTGAAATACTAATGATCCTAACGCATAAATCCTTCTTAAATTAAAAGAGTCATTGTAATTAAACTTATATAAACATCTTAATGGTACTTTTTTATTTTTTTTTTGTTTCAAATGTTTATTTACAATTTACCTAATATTTTCAGATAAAGACGTATCAATGACATCGGTAGATGAATTTGTGAATTCATCAGCATGGCTTATCAAGGTACTGGCTGAGCCATTTTTATTTGTGAACGTATCCGATAACGCGGCTAACGAAATATAATAGAATAACCACAATATAGGTTCGACATGCATTTAATAATCACGATTAATTGATTTGAAGACAGATCTTATGATTTAAAAACCATTTCTTTAAGATAGTTTTTTCTTTTCCGCAAAACATTGAATTTAATAACTGGTAACATAAACGGGTAAAGACTACACGTAAAAAAAAAATAGAAACGATTTCCTTCTTATTTTTATTAAATTTTTATGTTATATTTATGAAACAAGAAAAATACAATTGGATAGCTTCAATAGCTTCTGTATTCCAACTTTCAAATTATAAATATAATGATAAAGATTAAAAATATTTACAGTGTTATTCCTTTTATAAATGTGATAATTATAAGCTCACGTTAAGTTATTTAAGGCGATAAAATATTAAAAATAAAATTTTAATGTCAACATACATTAAGGACGCACTAAAATGTTTATTGTTTAATTATCTATAACTAGTTTTTGTCCGCAGTGTCACCCGTTTTTATTTTATCTAATAAGCAGATGTAGAAATACTTAAATTAACGCAATTTTATTTTTAGTCAAATAATTTCGCTTATTTGAAAAATGAAATTATCCAGTTCTCTTTATTTTAAAACCAAACTACTAAACCGACTGATGGAAATTCTATGGGACCAATCAGAGATGAGGATAAACCTTTCAAACAAAAATAGAATTAATCGAATCGTTCCAGCCAGTATCGAGTAATCATACCTTACATAAAAATTCCCAACGCAAAGAATTGAAAACCTCCGCCTTTTTGGAAATCGTTTAAAAATAAAATGTATGTTTCTTTTTTTAACTTTTTCAAAATTGAAATATATTTCAATCACAAACTCTTTTGCTTTTTCTTAACATAACCTTTATTCTTAAATTTAAAATTCACTCCATAACGCTCGGATCAACGTGATAACAGACAGACAGAATTACAGTCGCGTTAATTATATTAGTAGAAATGTTAAGTGTATTTTCATTCATTCTTTAATCTGAAAATAAAAAAGAAATACTACTCATTCACTCCCTTGCCGAATGAGTGTATCATCACGAAATCCTGAAGATTATTTAAGCTAGGTCTATGTGACCCGTGCGAATACTTCACATAGTTAGTAATTATTTACTTAATGATTTTAAATTTTGAATAAAAACATCAAATTTGAGATATTGCACGCCAAGGCTATTTACTTTATATTAATTTGATTTAATACCGTCAAAATTACATATATCAAATATTAATTTTGATACAGTAACAAAGGAAATATTTCATAAATATTTCATACCGACACAATACACCCGTGAGAAATATCTAATAATCGTAGCGTGATGTTATATAGCCTAAACCTACGTCAACAAACAGGCTATCCAACGCAAAAAGATTTTTAAAATCGGATCAGTAGTTTCCGAAATTACCCCCATGTTATATTTACCTCTTTATTAGTATGTGAAATTTAGTCACACGATAATTTGGGCTCAGTGTTTTAGGACATTGACAATTTAAGAGAAAAAAAAGAAGGGAGCATCTTAGAAGGTGTGAAGTCACGTACAGCTGGTAGTGTTCATTCGCCAATTGATAGTTTCCGAGCATTCACTCACTCCTAGACAGAATTCAGTGGCTACCGTTCGACTACATGTTTAGTGCCACTCATAAACATCGGATTTACTACATAAATAAACTAGTAATAAAATGCGGTATTCGTAGTTTGCAAACATTCGCTATTATTTTAATACGTAAATTAGCTATGGGTATTTTAATGAAGGATTGTAAATATGTACTTTATGTAACTTATTTTATGTTTTCGTTAAATGTATTAATATGTTGTAACGGTTCATATTTAATATAACGGGTCTTATCGCACACATAAGACCCGTTATATTAAATATGAATAGTATAAATCGTGAAAGTTTAAAATATATGTTGTAACGGTTTTACAAAATTTTACATATCGCGCATAACAGTTTTTTGATCGATTCCAAAAAATATATAAGGTCACTAAATTCGACTTATTTTTGTGTTAAACGAAACATTTTCATGAAATATAAAACAACTTTGATTATTTTTTTAATACTAAATTTAGCTCGCAGCTTTAATTTACTTTTATGCAGATTTTACTATACCAGCTAGGCAAATACATATTTTTCCGGAAAGATCCGCGCATCATCTACTGGTAATTTTACCATGTGTATAAGCATCGCGCAAGTCCTAATAATATTTTAAATAGGATTTATCGCAATCGGATAAACGGTATAAGATACAGACAAACAAACAATCACATTTTGAATTATATGTATATATTGATATACGTGTATTAGCAGGTCCCTGCAACTTCGCTCACGTACATTTTGAAATTTGATATAAGCGATTCAGAAAACTGGTAAGGGATAGTCTTGTGTTTTATATTTCATTATTAGCATCCAGAAGTATGTGCATTGAGTTTTAAATACGACCATGGAATAGGATTTTTTATACAAAAATGTTTACCTAAAAGACACCCATTGCCAATTTTTCAAGTGTATGGTTTCAGTGGTTTAAGCTCTGTATTGATGAATCAATCAGTTAATCAGTCAGAACAAGTGATTATATATTTATGAATAGATTAGATGTTGTTTCTCGAGCCTAATTTTATTAGAAAATCAAAAATGAATGTCTACCGTAAAAAAGATTATTAAAAATAACTATATAATGCTACTTATTCCGTTAAACATTGTCCGGGAAAATTTATCGTAAAACCATTAAAGTATATGATACTTTCTAAATGCCTACAGAAATATAGGTCACCCGTATTGCATTTTCCAAAATTTACCCTTAATGGTTTGTGCAAAGGGGTTGAAACTTTTGTTTGACAAAAATGTTTTTAATCTGACTTACTTGAAACTTAGCATTCAAATGCGGTATAAAAGAAATAATGAGACGACATGCTTTTTAACATTTCACGAAACTCAACCCTCGAGGGGTTTCAGGGGTGAGAAACTTTGTTGGAATTTTTTTGTTCCTCGAATTTACTTTAATATAGTAGAGTATTGTGCGATTTAATTAATAAGATGCGTATTTGTTTTTTTAAAATGGCTAAATTACCTATATTCTTATGAAATATTTTTTTACAGATAAGTAATTAATAGGTATGAAAGAAGGCTGAGTTAAGACTATTTTTAATAACTTAAAAAAATAAAGCAACATTAAAAACGAATTTAATACAAGTAACATATAAAGTAAAAAAAGTGAATATGTTCTCCAACATTTTGAAGTCGGTGCCTTTTTATTAGGGTTCCGTAGTAGTAGTTTCGCCATGTCCGTCTGTCTGTCTGTCTGTCTGTCCGCGGCTTTGCTCCGAAACCCTTAATACCAGAAAGCTGTAATTCGGTATGAGTATACATATGAATTACGCTGAAAAGTCGTACAATAAAATCTTAAAAATATTTTTTTTCAAGGTGTCTTCCCTATGTGTTAAGAGAGACCAAAAAATTTTTTTCTCATTTATCCCATGTTGTGGGGTATCATTAGATAGGTCTTTTAAAAATGTTATAGGTGTGGGAAAACCATTTTTCCGAACGACGAACTGTTTCCGAAATATTAAGCTTTGAAGTGTCAATTTTTCTTAGAGTCAAGTGTGTCCCCCCTCTACCCACTAAACTGCTGCGTCTAAAAATATGAAAAAATTCACGATAGCGGTACAAATAATGAATTTAAAAGGAAAATTATCACGGCTATGTTGGTTCTTATGGTTATCGAGTTATAGATGATCTAAGTAAAAATAAATATTTCACTTTTTAAAGCATCACATTATGTAAATATTAATAATTTTAAATTAATATATGAATTTAAATGAATAAATAAATAAATATTTAATAAGTTTAAATTAAAACAATGTCTCAATAAAACATCGCGTCGCGAGTGATTCTTAATCGCGCTTATGAAGTTTTCAACCAAATCTCCATAGATTTCATAGGCGCTAATCAGGAAGGAAAATTATCGGCGCTAAGTATATTTTACAAGTGTTAGAATAATAAATAATCGACGAACATTTAATGTTCAAAATCGTTAGTATAATTCACATTCAAACATTTTTACGAAAATAGGTACTCGAAGATTGCTTGACCGATCTTGACAATTCTGACAACTACGGAACCCTACATTGTGCGTGGCCCGATACGCACTTGGCTGACTTATTTTACACTCTTATGCTACGAATACAGTGGGACATTAGTAAGTGACAGTTTGTAAAATATCTAAGTTACAATAGCCTAATGTCAACTGCTTATCACCATTCACAAAATATTTCCGACGCAGGATGTTAATTTTAGTGAAGTTCTCTTAGTGTTTCACCGTCAGCTCCACTAAACTATATGCATTGAGACGAGCAGAAATTTCACAGCAATCGTATGGAAGTAATCGAATCGCAAACTGTGAATTTTATGTTGCCTTTCCAAAGTATTTAAAAATGCACAACCGCTCTTAAGAATAAAACATTGATTTCAAAAAGGCTTAACTCAAAACATTTTATTTTTGTAAAAAACATTATAACACGTGTATTTGTCAATATGTAGCTATAAACTTACCTACGTAAAATGCTAATGTTAGTACACCTCTTTTTATCTCCTTCCATCTTAGAAACCGCTGCATCAACATTGTAATTGAACTCACGATGATAACCTGTACTTTAGATCAATGTATAAAGTATTTTATAGATCTAGAAAGGATATGTTTCCAAGAGTATAAACATAAAGTGTATGCCTATATATTTTTTGTTGATCTAAAGATCAAGTATGTTTCAAATTTAATACAGTTGAAATCTTTTATAAGTTGACTATTAAGTTGGTCCATCGTATTCATCATCACTAACTCGCAGTTTAGTCGTATTAAATCTCGGTCGCCAGATTGATTCACATATACGGTTGTTGATTCACTTCTAAGAATCAGTATCATGTTTTATAATCGTTGAGCTATGTAACGCAAAAAGGATTCTTCAAATCGGACAAATGGTTCCTAAGTTCAGCGTGTTTAAACAAGCAAGATGTCCATTATTCAGCTTAATGTAAAAGATTTGTAATAACGATTTTATCTAATCATGCACTATAACAATATTCGCAACTAATTCCACGATGTGATAGGAAGTAGAGTAATTTTAATTATCGGCGCTTAAACACGCACTGTTACGAATTTAGAATCTTTATAGCTTTACTCGTAGGTTAAGACCATTGCGTCACTCCGCAGCCGCACGATGTTGTTGTAGAGAGCATAATTACTTGATGCACATGGGATTGGATGAGAAAAATGTTATCATTTTGACTTCCTTGTACAAAGTGGAGGAAGTATCATTTCTAATTAAATGTTAACTGTGGCTTAGTCTGCATAGAAACTTTCATCCCTTATTTTATGTCCTTCACGTTTTCTTTCTGCGGCAGAAAGTACCTTTGTCCAATCTGTATGTACACCAAAATCCATAAAAGTTCATTCTGCGATTTAGGTGTGAAAACGTTACGTAGTATGGATTGCAATAAATTTTGATTTTCGGATTTCCATCGAGTTATTTAATTTGTCTATCCCTTATTAACTTTAGAGTGATTTAAGGGAGGTGATGTATATTACGCATAATTTGAATACGAGTACCCGTCAAATGTTACAGTTGTCACACTCAATTGTGTATTTTTCTTTTTGATACGCGAGAAAGGTAGTGTAGAGAACATCTCTTCGTCATCATGATGGCGCTTGTTTAGTTATATGCATTTAGCTCCAGGATAGAGACTGACAACACTATTAAAATGGATAGGTGGATATATGGATGGATAGGTGGAGGATAACTTAAGTTATAACGACTGGGATATATATATACTTTCTTTTTGTAATCGTTTCGGCTTTAATTTTTTTAATAACAGTCCCAGAATGTTAATAAAGACGCATAAGCTACGAAAATAATTAAGAAGTTTTTAACCCTTTAAAACTAATTAAAATCCTTATACGTCACGTGAGTGATAAATTTGAAGATAAATAAAATGGAAATTTGAATTTTATTGTTATATTTGCATTTTTCAAGCTGCAATCTCTTATGTTGAAAAGTCTCAATGTACTCAATTTAGCACTTTATGTATGCCATAGCCTTATTTATATTATTTTATATTATGATGTCTACGTTAATCACGATTATCCAATTTAAATGATTTATCAAGATTTTTTTTTAATTTGTTCAAGATTCGATATTAATCATTTTAATCGCAGTAAGGCTCTTTTCTGCGAATGATAACAATTCGCTCGAAATTAGCTCTATAACCTAAAACTATGTAGATATTTTTTATAAAAGTAAAATTAAGAATTTAATACGCTATTAAGTAAACAATATTAAATATGCTTCCAAAGCTAATAGAGAAATAAAACACAAACAACATTTTCCACTGAATTGCTGAGAGTATTTAATTCACGGTAAAAAGTATAACATTTTAAAACCACTTATAAAATGTTCAGAATTATAATTACGTTCAGAATAGTTCTTTCAAGTTTAATTATGAATATGAATCCGACTAGAGGGATAGCTAATGAGATAATGTGACTCAGTCGGTCTCTGTTCTTATAAATTTTAATGTCCCCATCGCGTCGATCGTTTAAGCCGTTTTAGTAATCAAGTGCTTGTCGTGCTGTTCGAGAAACTAGATTATTTCTTTTGAATTATTTATCTTAGCGTCTGATGCTTGGATTTGCTTGAATAGTGTTTCAATAATTTGTATAATTAGTCTATAAATAATATCGACTATACATTGGAATGTGAAACGTGTATAGTTTAAATCGTAATTAATAAAGCGTATATTCAAATGTGTTTTCTGTTTATTATTTATTATTCTGGTTGAAATTTTAGTGTCATTTAATTTCCTATTTGTAATCCGATGTATGCGACAATGTCCGCGACGTCGGACCGCAAACACGTGCCAACATTAAATTAATTAAATCTCCCTTATCTGTGCCTATGATGTAGATATTACATATAGTCAGTGACGTTTACGTAAATTACAATTTAAAGCAGAATTTAATGTAACAAACAATATAAAAATATATCGTAATATGTTACGAAATACATTTTTAGATACATTGCGGCAAATCGCAACACATGCTGTGACCTAAAATGTCAATCACGTCAATCTTTGACGTTCGTTAAGACATACAGAAACAATAGTAAGGGCCTATTTCACCGGATACGGATAAAGTCCACGATATCTTCATGGGAACATATAAACTACGATTTTTGTGTTTTAAAGGTCTCGAATAGAAAAAATATATAAGCAAAATTTATTCGTTGGATATCGTTACATTTCGGATAAATTTATGAGGAATCGGTGAAACAGGCCCTTAAAATATAATCATGATTCAAAGCTAGCTGACGCTACTGTCAAATACATATTAGGATAAAATGTGAGCTACATATATGTAAGACTGCGCAATGACATAAGCATTATTAGACCTTAAAATATAATAAGACTACTAAGGATATTCATGTATACCTAGCCATATAATTATAATAATGAATATTCGCGGTGACGTCCGCAGGTGTCGGGGGCGCAGCGCGGGCGCGAGCGGCATGCGGCCCCTGCGGCAGACGCCCATGGAGGTCGGCTAGCGGCGCGCGCGCAGCCCCCGCGCCCGCACCCCCCGCACCGCCCCTACGACAACATGGAACTCGCGGACGTGCCGAGGCATAGACCCCTCGCCTTCGATAAGGTAATATTATTATTTTTATTTTAAACATCATGTCAAAAATTACGTTACAGGAGGATTTGAACCCGCACCAAGATTTATTATGATGATAAAGTTTTTCAAATTGGGATACTACTTATTTTGATTTTAAAACCAAAGTACTGAAATGATTTTGATGAAAATTTCCGTGGGATCAATCTGAAAGATTTTCATCAACTTTTAAACAAATTTTTTATAGAATAACGAAATCAGTCAAGCCATTTTCGAATAAATGGTGAACATACATAAAAAAGGCCTCGACGAATTTAGAACCTTTTGTGATTTTGTTAAATTTTTTTTTATTATTGATGATTTTTAAATTCTCAATATATTATAAACTACTTTAATTAAAGTATATTTTGTATATACATAATCATGAACGACTATAAACGTGTTTGTAAAAGAAAATTAGTAAACCAATTGAACCATAAGAAAACATGAAATCGGCTCATATGAATATTGATTGATCCGATTCACTAAGTTCATAAAGTAAATATGATGACGCCATCCCTAGCTTAGACGAAACGATTACTCACCATACTTATTAAAGAATTCCGCTAATATGGAACATTAAAAATAATTTGTTTATCTTTGCAATAAATAACGAAAACTACTACTGAAATAATGTAATGTAAGTTTATAAAATAATTATTGGTTTCTCATAAAGTTAATTAAACATAACTCTTTGTACTTTTATAAGAAGTTTTATATAAATGACGTACACAGGACGTGGTACAGTCCGAAGCTATAGAAAATAAGTAAAATAGAAACTTCACATAAATGTCATGAGATTTTCAACAGTTAATCAAAGATTGTTCTAGTTTTCAACTACTACAGGCTTAGACAGATAATGAGACTTTATATCAGCCCATGGTTTAGTCGGCTCATTAACTCAATTACTCAATTTATTAATACGTGAACCAAAACGTTGCACCCCTTTTTATGAAAATTGCACGGACGGCGGTGTATGAAATTTCGCATACTTATAATTTATATACAGAAGGAGCGAGGAAAGTTATAATATTTTTCTTTCTTAGTTCTCATAATTTATAATTTCATATTAACATAGGATAAGTTAATTATGTACTAAGAAAATTTTGACTGTAAATCGTCTGCAATAAAGAATTATTATTATATTATTATTTTTTATCATGTTAAAAAAAAAACATTACAAACACTACCATGTATTTGGCACACATACACACAAATACTTTTGTTTAATGTTTGTCAAATTAAGAATAGATTATCTATGGTCAATCTTGAAATCGGTTGAAAATTTAATGAGCTACTGTCGAATTCCGACCGCTAAGCGACCACTAGTTCAATTTATTATATCATGTGGAGCGATAATCGAACACTCTCGCTATCTAAATATGATAAATTTTGTCCGTTATTTCATTTGATATAACATAAAAAAGTCTTCGACAATTAGCCTACCGTATTTATTTAGGTGTGCACATTATTATGATTTACATGATTCTTTTACTACCCACACCGTTGGTTAAGCAAACTCTCGGCCAACTTATCGACTAGTTTATTAAGAACAGAGCTCTACCACGCGCGCACACTTACCTACCGGTGAATAACAGTGCCCTTATTATGTTACCGGTCAACCCCTAACCCATAAAGGCTTTTTAAAGTTATATAACAATCATTTTTATAATAATAAGTAGTAGTTACGAATTAAGGGAAGGTTTCCTAGGTTTCTTAATAAAAAAAAATGATCGCGATATTTTAAATTTTTTAATGATCCCTAATATAAATTAGTAAGATAAAAGCAAATGATTACTATTTAATCGAAAAATTAAGAATACATTTGATTTTTTTAACTCTTCTATTTAGAAATCAAAGATTGAAAAATAAATAACTCGTGTCACATGAATATTTACGAAATATACTAAATAAAAAAAGGCAAACTACATTTATATAACCTTCAAACAACAATCACTTACAACCTAATCATTCACCTTTCAAAAACACATAGTACAAAATTAAGCAGAGTATTCCTGAATTCGTGTGTTATTAATTATTCCCGATGCTATCTTTTATTACGGCTCACCTTTATTGCCATTGTAATGAAACCCTGTATGAGCCGCTACTCCTTTTGTTGCGTCCCCCGGGACAACAACACAATGATAACAATACACACATATTGTGCGAGGAACTCTGATTATATTGATTACTCTGTGGTAGCTCACCTACATAAGCGGTAAAAATTCGTGTACTTTATGTGAATAAATGTTATACTAGCTTCTGCAGGTGACTTCGCTCACGTTAATGAAGTTTTTGTTAGGGTGAATGAGCGTCTAAAACTTATTTTCATATTTAGTCGATACGACACACGTGCTACCTACTGAAAGTTAAATGCCTATAACCATCTCGTAAGTGCAAACAATAAATTGACAAAGTTTTATATAAATAACGGACAAGTGTACGGCAGCACGTAAGATACATCAATATTGATATACTTATTAGATTCATTTTATGTCTAATGATCTATTGTGTGTAAATTAGTATACAACCATCATGATGTTTGATTTTAATTTTAACTTTTATTTACATAGCTTCGTCTGCATAATTTTTCATTCCCGATTTCACCTCTTCACGTTTTTGTTTTCGCGAAACAATGTAAACCTTTTGCAAGGTTCACTCTATCTTTTTATTAAATTAATTAAAATTAGTCCCGCGGTTTAGGCAAATTGAAACGAAAAGACTATCTGTCAGACAGAAGTCATTCTACATTTGGACGCTGATAAGCAATACTGTGTCAAGCCACGCGGACTTTATTTTAAGAAAATGGCGTCCAAATGGCACTTGGAAATCGACTTGAAAAAACAATTAATTAAGAGACTTTTTCCGTACTTATTTAGTTTATATGACTTGATTTTTTTAACAATGTTAAATAGTTGATTCGGTGTCAAAGTACATCAATATCTCCGAATTTGACTTGTTGTGGGTTGACACATTATTGCTTATCAGCATCCATTTATAATATTAGTATGAATGTATGAACTATATAAATATAGAACTATAAGGAGAAATACTAAACAAAATAGATATTTACTATTCTGGGAAAATATGTGTTAAAATTAAGGCCGCGTTTAATATTGGCAAAAACGTTAGCAACATTACGATTTTAAATGACAATGTCCAAATAAAATCTCTGCTGTAATTTTAATCATGTCTCACCCCTAATAAAGAACAGGCAGACCTTGAAATTTAAGGCATTTTAGTTTTTGTGTTATAAAAGCATTTTAAAGATAGTTTCACAAGATTAATCTCATAGAAAGAGAGATTGAACTACTACAAAGGAAATAGTATATGGGTCTCTTTCACACTTTCTACCGCTGTACTCGTTTCTTCCCACTAGAATGGAACCCGTTAGACTTATTCAAAAAAAAACATTTTTTAATTATGCCTTCTTTATCATCATCTATTGTTAACGCTTAAGTTCTTATTGGTACTATTAAATTTTTCTTATCTAATTGAAAATCATTGTCTCATACGTCTTAGCCATAAATAGACTTAGCCATCTTGCAGTATTATTATTATCTATTGATTGTAATCTTTATGGTTATCTAATATTATTATATTATCTATTACTTCTTGACGTCACCTCCTTCAATTGCTATTACTCAAAGACAATATCTAGTAACTTAAAGTGGTCTATTGTATTTGAAAACAGTTTGTACGTCATTTATAAAGAATTATTATCATATTATTAT
Organism: Hypolimnas misippus; assembly: GCA_037950945.1. Lineage (NCBI taxonomy): Eukaryota > Metazoa > Arthropoda > Insecta > Lepidoptera > Nymphalidae > Hypolimnas > Hypolimnas misippus. The sequence continues at coordinate 10,539,684 of JBBEEQ010000024.1, forward strand.
TTTTTATCATGTTAAAAAAAAACATTACAAACACTACCATGTATTTGGCACACATACACACAAATACTTTTGTTTAATGTTTGTCAAATTAAGAATAGATTATCTATGGTCAATCTTGCTATCGGTTGAAAATTTCAGTTTATCTAAAGAATCCATACTTAATTATTTTTACATTATGTCAAGATAGTACCGGTAATTGTTTAATGAAGAAAATATATGTACTATTCATTTAAATTTATTGCGTCGGCTTCTAAATAGACCTCTTTCGAAATGATATACGTAAATACGTTACCGAATAATGCAATCATTAAAACATTTTTTTAACCGACTTACTGAAGTCGATTTCAAATTGTACCTATTAATTGAAAACGGGTGTCTCGAAGTGGTTATTTTAGCTTAGAAATGTGGAGTAGCTCAGAAGGAAATCGCGTCAAATTAAACAAATCACTCTAATCACAAAATAAAATTTATTTATACACTCCTTTATTTTCACTTTCGCAGTTTAATTTTAAAAATACATATATAAACATATTCCATATCAGTTTCAAAATCATATCCCTTCCTGGCATATTGTTTTGAATCATCTGCAAAAATATACATAGTAAGCCAGCATTCAAAACCGGTGTTACAGAAGAAAGAAAAAAGTCAAATGGAGCCAATTCAGGGAAATACGGTGATTGTTCGATATGTGTTGACATTCTGCCCAGAAATTCGTTCACAATTATTATAGCCTTGTGTAATACTGTGTTATCGTGGTGCAAAATCCATGCGTTTTCTTGACGCAAATCTTTTTTCTATTAATTTGCTTTATCAAACGTCACATGACGCTTAGATAGCATTAACTATTTATGCCAGACTTAAACGATAATTTTTACTCACTATTTTCTTTACTTTAATGATGTTAAGTACAGTTGAAGACGTTGATGGCCAACCAGAGCGAGATAAATCTTCCACACTTCTGCTTTTAAATGCACTCATAGACACGTGTTTTAAATATTATCAATTCAATATATATCTTATGTAATATTTTAACCGTTTCGGCACAAGAAATTCCATTAACAAAATAAAATTTAAGACTACTCGCGTCTTCGATATTTGTGGTAAAAATCGCAAACCTACTTTAGATAGACTGACAAAATGGAGCACAATAAAAGTCAATTCAAAATTGATAAATTATTTTATACGTTCTAAACTGTCGCCTTTTTGGTAGTATCGTCCTCTCCCTCATGGTCATGCTACGTCAAATTTTACGAATATTGTGTGAATAGTCCTATCCGCCACGCTAGCAACAACCCGTTCTCTCCCTCTGTTGGCAAACGTATTTTATGGATGAACGACCTCTTTGGCAAAATTGGTTGAAGTATCTAAACACAACGTCACTCATAGATGCATGTATAAACGATATATTTAACTAAAAATATATACATACATCCTTATCATTATATATATTTCCAAACTTTGTTATGAATGAAACGTTTTAACGTCTATTTGTTTTCATTACAATATATTTGATTGAAATAAACCCATTAAGTTAACTGTATTTTTATATATAATAAAATATATAAACTAGCTTTTGCTCGCAACTTCGCTCACACCAACATTAATTTCTCCATGAAATCCTGATCTAACTGTTTGTGGATTAAATGATCAAATTTCTTAATAACAAATTTTGTCACACAATAAATTATTAAGAAGTATAAAGAACAGGGGTTTAAAGTTTTTTTAGAGAATTCAATGATGGTGCAATTTCATAAATGCTTCCTGTGCGCTAGTCCACCCAATCAGTTCCAAGGAATTTCGGTGTTACGATTATTTCTACTGTTGACAAGAACGGATTTACTATTTGTCCAAAGATTTGAAAGTATAAAATTTCGATGCAAGTATAAAATTCTAATGATATCATCAATAAAAGCAATTTGTAAGTTTTAAAAAGGGAATTCGAATAAAGCAATAATATTTTCGTGTACCAGCAGTCTCTAGCGGTATCCTTATGAAGTATTAGCAGCCTCGGTACCAGCTATCTATTGATCGGGCACGTGACGTCACCGCCTTCTCGTTTCTTGGACGAATCAACGCGGACCCTTGAGCAAATGTACACCTCGAACACTACTGAATTAACCACAAATATAACGTTACTAAATTTTACTGGCTTTCATGTGGATTTTGTTATGCCAAACCAATGATATTATAAGTAAATATAATATGATCTAAAAGGTATTTTTCTGTTCTGTAATAGTACTTTTTTGAATGAAAGGTAAATAATATGCCATACCTGACATTTTGAACGCAAAATTTCATAATGGTTAGTTGAATAGGTAAGGGATGACAAATAAACTTACATAATATTAATACAGTACTTACTTACATAACTTACATAATATTGAAGTTAGTAGTTAAGTTATTAATAGTACATATTTTGCAAGAACTAAAAATAAAAAAGTACAAAACTTATTTTTATAATATGATACAAGAATGTGTGTGACAATAAAGCTTTTTTCGATACTTTTTTTTTCAGACAAATGTATTCAATATTAACTTATAATAAATAATACTTTGTCTTTCCCTATAATTAATTATTATTAGTATTTTTCGACAAAAATGTTACTTTTATTAGCAAATTTTAGTAGTAATAGTTAGAATAAACTTACATACCATACATATATACATACCATACATAAATATTGTTTATACGATAAGAGTATACCGAAACAGCCTCATGTACTTTGAATATAAAAATTTTCAATCTCTTTACGAAGAGAAGAAGAACATTAGAAGAATATTAATAGGTAGAGTTATCAGCAAATAAACTCTACATTGCGAATAGGTGAAAATTTTACGACGATCAATTTGAAATTCACGTTTATTACAAACGATTATAAATTTAATAGCATATCAATTAAAGTCTAGCCTGGGTTTGATAGCCATCTCATCATCATCTCGCGCCGGTCGTTAACACGATCGCGTAACAAATTGCTCGAAGTATCGACAATTAAATCCGATTATAAGTCGATAGTTTCGTATCGTTTTTGATTATTTTATTCGATAGCTAAGTGTGTTTTGCGGCTTCACTCGCGTTCGTTATTTCCTCGGTAAAGAAAGGAGCGAGATATATAGTTATAATATCCCTTAACGATCGTGAGATTATCGTTTACAGATGAACGAACCGCTTTATAGTATATAGTACTACTATAATACGTTAAACATAGAATATAGATATTATATGTAAACATCATGTTATTCCTTACTAGCTTTCCCCCGCGACTTCGTCCGCGTGGAATAGTAAATTTAAATCCAAGATATAAGCCATCTTCACTTCAAACAATCAAACCGGATTAGTAGTTTTTCGTGAAAAAGTAAAAACTACTGTTTAAATTATTCCTGTGGGAACTTCAAATTTTTTCGGGATAAAACGTAGCCTGTGTGTTAATCCAAGATATAAGCCATCTTCATTTTAAATTTCAGCCAAATCGGTTCAGTACTTTTTGCGTGAAAGAGTAACAAACGTCCATCCATCTACACATACAAACTTTCACATTTATAATATTAGTAGGATTACAATCACAATCTAACGCTTTCCTTCGTAATCTAACATTTTACTGCTTCCTATTACTGCTTTCATTATTTCCCCATCATCTTCTTCCTTTTTAATTAAATGTTTGTTGCTCATTTGGATTTGCAAATGTTCATGGACATGGTAATCCAGCTCATTAATCAGGTGTTATCATAAATAAAACGTTTTGGCTATGTACAGAGTCATATACAACAATAACGTATAAACTATGAGCAAAATAGTTAATAAGCACAATTATATACTTTTCAGTCAATTGATGATGTCCATCGACATAATCTTTGTTTATTATGCGTTAAGCCGTACAAAAAGATTTGATTCAATATTAAAATATCATGGGTATAGATGAAGCCACTATCGTGCACATCGCAAATATAAAACGTTTCAATACTCGACAAGAAGCAGGATAAATAAAAAATACCATGTAATGTTAAAACTCTACGTAAATATAAGTTAATTATAATAATATAAAAAAAATCTCATCTTAATGTTCCCACTTAATCTGATTGTAATATTTTTCCACTGAATAATGGAACTGAATATCTTTTTAATTAAATTAATGTATGCTTTACAATAACGTTAAGCGGCCTTCCGGATTGAAACAAAAGGATACTGCGTACATTTTATATTAAACCAGAGCTAAGCCCATTTCTCTGTTCCGATTTTATGCGATAGCGTTTTATGCACGCGACTTTCTTTTGTCTAGCATATTTATTTTGAATAGCCTATTTTTTTGAGAAACGATGGAATATGCTTGGAAACTTTTATCCCTTATTTCAGACCTTCAAGGTATATTTTGACGACAAAAATTAGCCTATGTCCTTCTTCATGTCCAATCTATATCTATATCAAAATAATTTCATAAATCCAACCGTCTTCATTCGGTTTTTTTATTTTCGCAGACGCTAGACGTAGGGACAAGTGTGTCTCGTTTGTACATTAATTCCCTAAACTACAACAATAATTTATAAGAAAAGAGATAAACTCTATTAAAAATGGTAGAACTTTTATTGTAATCTACGTATTTTAACCAATTTCCAAAAAGGGGAAGTTCTCAATTCGTCGGGGATTTCCTTTATTTATTTTATTTTTACGTGTTTTCCCATTATTTGAAAACGACTTGACCGATTTGGCTAATTATTTTTGGTTTGATAGAACATATTATCCCATTGGTTAAATATAATTTTCATCGAATTCTGTAGTTCGATTTCAAAATCAAAATAACTGGAATAAGTTATATCGTCCCACTGAACGAATTTTTATAATATAAAACTTAAGTTATATAATTTTTCACAAAATTACAATAAAAATTACGAACTTCACCTTTAAGAAACTAATAAAAATAGAAAACACAACTACTCTAAAATAAATTACTATCCTTATACAATATTGAATAATTTAACACTTGTGTGTAAAATTGTACACAACGGGATCTGTAGGTGGATACGACTCAGCTGGTCTTCTGCGCGTTCCTATCGATCCCCTTATTTCCTATCAAAGCTTCGTACTAGAATATTGCGCATAGAAATATTATACGCTATTTTCTCTCTAAGAATATTTCTGTGAATTTGTCGCTTATTAAATTGTTCAACAGCTATTTGGAAGTTTACTCTAAGCTTTAACGTGTAGTTTAAAATTAAAATGAATATTAGGTTTAGATTATCAAAACCTTGACATACGGTTATTTTAATTAAAATCAATATTAACAAATAAAATTGTAACTTTGATTAAAATATACGAGAACTTACCGGATAGGTGCCTATCTAATGATATTTACCGGATAGGTGCCTATCTAATGACAGTTTATTTTTAATTTTTCATAACAATAGAATTTTACATACATTTAAATATACAATGGAAAGACAGACAGTTACAAACATACATATTATCACAAAAACAAAAACATATATCTTTAAGAAAACAATAAATCGCGTAATTTCAAATTCAAACTACATAAGCTTTTCTTCGTGTCAAAAGTCCTTTAATCACCAGTCCCAGCATTACATAATATAAAAAAATGAAATAGAATGATTATGAAATTGTATTTGAAGTGTTCTTTTGAACCAAGAATCTCATTTTTACAAAGTTTTTTTTTAACCCTGACTCGCCTACAGCAAGGGCTCTTGAAGTATTTATAGATTGAGAGTGATACGTCATTGTCCTCGCTACTGTGAAGTCTTATTGACTTAAGAGGCTATCATGATCATAAGAGTCAGGCTTTTGCTTTGGGTCCTCTCTTCAACTCAACTCCAAAGGATATATACAATGATTAACGTCATTCCTCGCTTGAATCGGCTTTATTTTTATTTTTAACCATAAAAATATTCTCATTCTAATATCTTTTGTTTGTTCAATAGCTTCTCTACAATAGTTTCATCGGGAATCAAAATGCGTAATTATATATTTAAACGCAAATTGTAATTATTCTTGATAAAATAACAACTTAGAATAACAATAAATAACAATAAAGTATAGAGCGTCTTTTGTATATTTTGCAAGTATATATATTCTGTAATTAATATCTGGAATACTAATTAACAATTTTATTAGGTGATCTTTTTATGATGATGTTGTATTTTTTAACACGGGTGATAGGACAGATCACTGAAAGGGAACTGAAAACAAAGTAAGTGTCTTCGTTTGCGCGGCGCCTAAGTTGACGGTAATAGCAACTTCGATCAAATGTACAAAATGTCAGTTTGCAATTAAACAGTAACAATATGTAGAGTTTCGATATTCTACAAATTTCACTTAATTATTTAAAAATTTAGTTTATTGCATTTTTTTAATTTTAGATTGTAGATCATATATTGAATATTGAAAATATGCGTAAGACAATCATGATCTTTAATTTAGAAGTAAGGATCAATAGTAATCAAAATATATTATTTTACAATTACACAATATTCTCTTTATAGATGGAAAGTTTGATTAAAGAAATGCAAGATCCAGAAACCGGCGTACCAGTGCGGAGTCAAAAATTATTTCTTAGCGTTATACCTTCAGCTTTTATGGGTAAGACATATTTTAGAACATCTTTTTTTATAAATTTAATTTGTAAAAATGTAAGTTTAATAAATGTTAACTAGGTATATTGTCTTGTGAAAGCAAGTATTAAGTAAGATCTAAATATCTATTTAAGAAAAAGATTTTACTAAGTATTTAAAAAATGGAATTAAAAAAATAAACATGTTAAAAATTTTTACACTATAAAACTTAAATTGTAGTTTCATCATCTTTTCCAACAACAATACTTTATGGTTTTGATCATCAACATTTTTAATGAAAAAAAAAACAACACAAACGTCATTAAAAACTTTAAAAAAAATGTTGAATGAGACGAACCAACCATACAAAACTAGCGTAGGTAATGCGTAGTAAATTGATATGAAACACAATAACATGTTATTCAAGTCCTATGATCTAGGCGATGCGTTACGATCCTCGCCGCAAGTCTCAGTATTGTCTGCGGGTCTAATTGCAAAATCAATACTGAACGCATCGACATTCTGCGTCGGACGTTCACCGAGACGCGCTCTCGTGATTTCTTACAGTAGATTGCATTGATTATATTATCAAAGACAGATTGATGATTGTTGAATCATGACATTTAGATAAATATCTACTTAACCTCACACGACATTGTACAAAAATTAAAAGACAAAGGATAGTACTATTACTACTATTAGTATATAGCCTAAGTACGAAAATAATATAATTATTGAAATTTAATTTGTGTATTTTTCATTTTTTTTTATTTATTAATAAAAACAAAACATTACTCTTACTATTGATAGGTATGATTTTTTTAGATATAAATATATATTCGTTTATGTTTCGAGAAGTTGTTATTTAAATATAATTACACCTTAAAAATTGTGTTTTAATGCAACTTAAAATTATATTTATCATAAACATTATTATTTAATTACCATCACGTTTACATTTAATTAATGAAAACATATAAAATAGTAAATTAAAAATGTTACAAAAATTCAATACACATATTTAATTTGTTATTCTTTAAAAAATTAATTCATTTAATTTTTTTAGGATATGATCTTGTCGAATGGCTTATGGAGCGGTTTAATCTAGATGAGACTAGTAACGGTGAGTAAAACTCTTAATCTAATATTATAGCATTTTTCATTAGGAACTATTAGCCTTATTACCCTCAATCTTTTGTCTATTGTAAAGTCTCTAGAAAAATGTGTATATCTCGAGATAGTAGAACTAAATCGTCCTGTGAATAACTATTTTATTCCTTTTCAGTTGAAGCAATAAATTTAGCCAATCAACTATGTCAATACGGTTACTTCTTTCCTGTCAACGATTCGAAAAACCTTGTGTTAAAGGATGATTCTTCTCTTTATAGATTTCAAGTGAGTATAATAATTAGCGATATACATGTAGAAATGCATGTACGATTTCTGCTCCGACTCTATGTACTAATTTTCTGCGTAGTTCTGCATGTATCTACTTGTATCTACCGAAAATTTTCCTGATTTTCATTTTATCTATTAACAGTAATAACTACTTTATTTAAACTTACTCTGAAATTTATATTATTTTTAATCTGTAAATTCCAGATAAAAAAAAATAAAAATAAAAATCTTTTGAAGAATTGTGAAATAACTAACGATAATAAATAGTTTGTTAAATTAAATAGTTTAAGTCAATATCTTTTTAATATATCACAGAGTCCCTACTATTGGCCATGGCAAGGGCCGCGTGTCGCTGGGGCGGGATCGAGCGCACCAACGCTCGGCCCGGACAACGTAGAGTACGCCATCTACCTTGTGAAGCGCACACTACGAAACAAGCAGCGCCATGGCCTTGAGGAGTACGAGCAAGAAGCCCTCGCCAACTTGAAAAAGAACCTCGCTGCCAAGTGGGACTTTATAACTATGCAGGCCGAGGAACAGGTAAACGTTGAGAAAAAATATTTATAAGAACTATTTTAGGAAAGAACACTATTTCAATAATAAGAATTTATTAAGAATTTATTAAGCGAAAACTCTCATTCTTAACCTCAACTGCATACACATACGTATCGTGTCATAGTTATCCATCTTTTTACGTTTTACTTTATAAAACATGTAATCAGAAGTTAAAATATTGGCTTACTCGGCGAAGACTGTCACGATCACCTGAAGAATAGTTTTTTATTATGTAATGTATATGTATAATCAATTATAATTGATTGTTCACTTAAATAAAAAAAAATAATACAGTAAATACACAAATATAACTTTCATGTAAGATTAGTTGCGTTATCTCTCTGTAAAGAAAACTCCCTTACATATTCTTCAAAGACACTATAAACTCAAGACATTATAAACTCAAAGAGATTAAAATGATAATGACTAAAAAAATAAAATAAATGATCATTCGCCAGGTTCGCCTTGCAAAAGACCGTAAGAAAGGTGACAAAATAGTAAGCGACAGTCAGGAACGCGCCTACTGGCGAGTAGCGCGTCCGCCTCCCGGAGTACCGAGCGCTCTGGAGCCCTGTCCCGTGCCGGTCCGCGCGCGACACCCGCGCCCCAAGAAGCGCTCGATACAACAACTCACTCGAGAAGTAAGTAAAACTGAAGCCGAGATGGCCTAGTGGTTAGAACGTGTCAATCTCAACCGGTGATTGTGGGTTTAAACCCCATCAAGCACCGCTAAATTTAGAAGTGCTAAATTATGTATTCATCTTATGCTTGGCGGTGAAGGAAAATATTGTGAGAAAACCTTCATGTGCCGGGAGAAATTCTGACAGATGTATGTATATTCGCCAACCGATATTGGAGCAGCGTGGTGGATTAAGCTTAAAACTTAGAAATGTAATTCTCGCCTTGGAGTTCCGTCATTGGTAGCGTCAGTAATTATTTTATTGAAGTATTTGAAAACTGAAAATATTTGAAAGTAAAATCACACAACTTTGTGTTATCAACATTGCGAAATTACCAAATACATATTTCAGTAGTGACGCACAAAACTATTTATACGAATTTACTTTTGAGATTGAGATTTGTAAACTTTGCAGACTAATTATTCTCAACATCACAAACAATTAACAAATAAAATGTATAAATCAGTGATTAACAATTGGCTTAATAGGCATCGAAAAAGGTTTATTATATTCCTACCATTTTGTTTGTATGATTTCGACTACATATTTTAAGACATTATTTAATTAAGGTGCCTTTTAATATTTTTGCCATTTATATACCCATAAATTATCAACAAACCAATGATTTGGTGTTTCAGATTGAACATCTAAAAGCCAGTTTGGATCGTACGAGAGTGAAAACTTCAATCGCACTTGAAGCTCTTATAGCTTACTCGGAGACTTTCACAGCGTACGACGCCTGGCTCACGCCACCGCAACCTTCCAATCCGTGGATAAGCGACGACACACTATTCTGGCAGATCAACAGTCCTATGTAAGTTAATCAATATTTTATAAGTAACATTTAGTAGAGATGGGTATTATATAACTATAGATATTTATGCTCATGGATTTTAGTACCAGAATACCAACTATGGTCGGATAAGCTGGCAACGGAGTTTGACAGAATGGAATATTTTAGGGCCAACACATTAATTGACGTAACATATCTATAATTATAAATATGAATAAAGTTGTCGTCATATAATTGAATTTTTTTTTCATTTCGTCAGTGTGGAAGTGCCCAGTGAAAAACGAGTACAGAGATGGGCGCTTTCCATAGAAGAACTGGTGTCCGACCCAACAGGCCTCCAAGAGTTTACTAGCTTCCTTCGCAAGGAATATTCTCACGAGAACATACGATTTTGGCTAGCCGTTATGGATTTACGACGAAGTAGCACTAAACAGATTCCTAAAAAACTTGAAGAGATTTACGAGTAAGTACAACACAGAAAATTCTTGTTATAAGGTAGTTATTATGCGTACATAAAGATGTACTGTAGCATAAGAAAATACTTTTGAAACTGGCAACGAAACTGCATTGGTGCTGCAAAGTCAATGAGCGGGGGTGATCACTTAATATCAAGTGTCCTCCCTGATCATTTGTCATTTGTTATTACTATTAAATAATGTAATAAGTCAAATATATAACAATCTAAAACACATTTACAACTTTCAGAGAGTTCCTAAAGCCAGGTGCACCTTGCGAGATAAACATCGACGGTGCAACAGCGGAACGCGTGGCGGAAGGCATCCGAAGTGGTTCTCGCTATGCGCTGGACCACGCTGCGGACCACGTGTACGGGCTGCTGCTCAAGAAGGACTGTTACCCGCGTTTCATCCGTTCCGATCATTTTCAACGACTATTGGCTGAGGGACGAAATGTGCACCAGAAGAAAGCCAAGTACGTATACATTTTTCAAACTAGATTAAATGAGTGAGGAAGATCCCAACGTACTGTCATATTTTTTATAATGCAAAAAGCAGGAAAACGATCAGATGATGTAAAGTGATCACTGTTACCTATGGACATTTGCAGCATTAGAGGTATAAGAGGCATTGCTAACATAAAACGGAAAAATAGATAAAGCAGAAAAAATGTAAGGGAAGGGGTTTAGGAGGGAAGGTAGGCTTTCGGGTATCTTAATAATTGTGCGATGCATCTATATTTTACCTACTTCACGCTGATTTTCTTTGAGAGTATTTGTAATAAATTTTTAAACACTTTGACAAAAAACACAAAATTATTCATACTTTTCTTAAGTGTTACCTTAATTACCTAAAGTTTAAAAGATAAAATTTAATACTCGTTTCGATCACAAAAAATGCTATAATTAATGTTATTTGAGAATAGATTATAACAACCAAATCTCTTGCTATTTGAATTCAAACATTTCCTTCCAGATTTTTCAATTTTGGTGGTCAAGTGAAGAAGAAACCAGGCTCCACAAGTGGCAGCGGTGGCAGTGGCAGCGTGGCGCTGTCCCGAAGGCGCGGCTCCGACCGCTCGCTGACCGGCTCTGCGCACGAGCTGGCGGTGTGCGCGGCGCAGCCACCCCGCGCGCCCGAACCGCCGCCGCACAGCCACAGCCAATCCAATCTCTGTGACATCCCTTTTAGGTATGTAATATCATTTATTTGATATAACAGGTAACATATTATTTTGACCCGTCCCAACTTCGCACGGGTGTTATGTAGGTTTTTACGATTTTACAATACAAATTTGTAATATGCATATATTATACATACAAATCTTCCTCTTGAATAACATAATAATTATTGCTAAAAATCGCATTAAAATTCGTTGCGCTTAATAGATCTACACGTACAGACTATGCCAAGCTACAGAAGATAAACCTTATTTTAAGTATTTAAATAATACTTTGTAATTAAAAAGTATATCTAGGCATGGTTTTAATATTCCAGGGACCCCCTTGATGATGACACAGCTGACGTGCTTCCTTGGGAATGTACAACTCGAGAGAGCACTTACGGCACAACGAGACGAAGGCAAGATTCGGCTGCAGATTCTGGCAGCTCTTCTTCGGACGTCAGTGCAGCGGTGGTAGCTAGCGAACGCACGCGACGACTCCCACAACAGAGCACTCTCGACGGGGGGCTAAGAGGTGCGCCGCCGCCATTGAGACGGCTGTCAGCCGTGGAGCCGCGCCACCTCGCCCCACTCGCCTCGCCGCCGCACTCGCCGAGGCAGCCTCGCATTACACCCGCACCGCCTGTCGTACAAACGGCTCCGGTGCCACCCCACCATCCGACACCTACAATAAGCGTCAGCTCAGCGCCAGACGATGAATCGGCAGAGTCGCCTTCAAGGACCGCCTCACCCGAAGATCGTCGATCCATCGCTCACTCTGAGGAGCCATCTTCCGTGTTCGCTTCTGCAGATGCGACGCCCACTGAACCAGCTCTGGTGTTTGCTGAACGTTGCGCTATGGTTGTTGAACCGGTAGAGCCTAGTGACACCGGCTCTGAAATTCTAAATGTGGTAGTACGAGCGGCTTCTATTGAGGTACCGACGCTGACTCCATCTGTGGACTCTTACGATGATTCACATACGGATTCTAAGAATGAGAGTCGTGGTGACTCCAAAGCAGATTCGCATGTAGACTCCGGCAAAGAAGACTGGACGCGATCTTCCGAAGATGATATCGCATCCGTGCGTCTGCCGCCGTCCCGGGAACCGTCTGTGACGACAGATATCTCCTCGACGCCGAGCAAGGGAGGTGCCGATGAAAAAAGGGAAGTGGAAGAACATCGAGTCGAAGGCGAGACTGCTAGTGTGAAATCGAGTGTCGTGTCGGTATCGGAGTCTAGTAAAGCGGATGTTCCGGAGGCGATGGCAATGCCTGGTGTTTCTCCAGCGGTGACCGGTCCGGAGACCGCGGCGGCGCGAGTGCCCGTGGCGCCGCTCGCTGTTTGCGAGGACATCGGTGTTGACGATGATAACGTAGACAAAGTGCCTTCGGTGCCACCGCAAAGAGTCTCCGGAGATTCGAAGGCGGCGTCCGAGTCTGACGCGATGAAAAAAATTGCTCATAGAGACGAACTGTCGTCGGTTTCTGAATCCGATATTGTTAAGCGTGATAGTAAAAGCGGAGTCAGTGAACGTAAGCAGCGAAACGACATTTGTCCCTGGGAGGACGAGTAAGTACGGTTTTTCGCTGAGCATTGTCTGTAGAAATGTAGCTAGAATTGTCAAATTGTGAGTACAATGTTTGCACTGTATAGCGCGTTGTAGAGGTAGCTGTAGTGTATGATAAATATGTACTTTAGCGTCACTGGTTTACTGATACACATGACAAATAATATAACACAATATTATGGCTTCAAACATTTATTACAATTTAACTTGTAACATAAAGATAGATGGTACAATTTTAGTTTTTCTTTCTAATTCAGATCCTTGAAAGCGTAAATATTTAAATTATAAATACTTAGATCCACCATTTAAAATGATTATCGAATAAAATGATATAGCAATAAGTGGTTACTATTGTAACGCTATAACTTTATGTAAATGTTCTAATGTCTTAATAATTTACATTAAATTTTTATTCAAAAAAGGACTTCCTTGTTTAGTTTGTTGTTTTAGATCAAATCGATATAAATGTAAATGAACTATTAGCAATATTTAACAAAAATTCGATGCATACTGCATTTTATTTCATAATTGTAAAATGACACTACCTCCGGAGATGGTAATAAATTGCAATTAAAATGTTATGCGTAAATATTAACAAAACCTTAATTTTATACCACGCAATATTTTAGATATATAGTATAAAATGTTTTATTTAAAATCGTTGTTTTGTTTTTATCCTTTTTGATATCTATTACTTTAAAAAATATATAATAATCTTTACAGTAAGCAGTATTTTGTTTATTCTTCTTGTTTATATTATTGTTTATTTTTATACGTTTAAATATTTCACCTATAATTTATTTCTAAATTTTTCATGAGTTATATTTTTTTGTTGTAAAATAAAATTGATAAGTCAAACAATCAATGACCAAGTGAGCGTGTATATTTTTCCTTTACCTTCCTTTGCTTCAATCAAAATCTTAGCTGTTTAAAAATCTACATATCTATTATTTGTTTAAATAAATATTATTGCAGACCACTTTTACACAACTTTTTTAAAACAAACAGGTCACAATATAACAACATAGATTAAATATGCACTTATAAAATTCATAACTAGGTACTTTGGAAACAATAGAAAATATCTGTTTGATTAAGACAAGTAACAGAAGCGAAGCGAAATAAGTTCAAAAGAGTCTCTTTTCATTTATTTAAGGTTCTTCTCAGGTCTGAAGTTATTTTGTTCGAAATCGGTAATAGACCGGTGGTTTTGAAAATAAGTAAGTGAACTTGCTTGTAATATTGGTTATAGATATTGAATTTATAAGTTATAAGCAATGTGTGTGTTAGTCTTGTGTGAGTGTGAGCTGTGCGGAGGACTACTTTCCCTACATGTAATTAATACAGTTTTTCTTTTACAGGAATTCCTGCGAGAGTGATGCTCCATTTGTTAAAACTTATGCAACGCTCGGTTATTTATAATTTATGTAGACGAATATCAAGAATATTTTGTGATGTCAGGGTTATAGAAAAAAAAATAATTTTTTTATCTTAGCATTTGTGTTTCATTATAAAAAATTAGACTAAACTATTATTGTGTAATTATATGAATATTTTGAAGTAAATGATCGTTAATTATTAGAAATTACAGTGTTTTATTCATCACTTTTATTGTCAGAGATGTAGGTAGGTACATTTCTGAAGGCACAGTTTCGGTGGAGATTTATATTAACAAAATCTGAGAAATAACATCATTTTATGTTCTTAAAGAAATTCAAAAAATTGAAAAAGTAAAATAAATAATTATGTAGAAGTAAGTCATCAAACATATAATATATTCACTTAATATCTCTTTATATTTCAATACTTACTGTCAGTTTTTAAAGGAATTAAATACCGTGAATGAAATACCATAACTCTTACGTTACGAACTCATTCCTTAACAGTTAAATATAAAAATGTTCAAGAATGACCATAAAATTACAATAAAATTCATCCTATTCCTTATTAATATTTCATTTGCGTTAAATGGAAAATATTGATATGATTTATTATTATAGACACTAATAAACATACACAGAATAAAAAATAATTAACTCTATATCTCACTCCAAATAAATAAAACACCACATAAGTTTAAAAAAATCAAACAAATATTATTTAATAATACTTTATCATACGCGAATTTATACATTATAAATACGTTATTCAACGATCAGATATTTCAGACCATGAACCAGAGTGATCTGCCATTAACAAATAGAGTTCAAGCCTTAGTTTTTTTTTAATTCTGTGATACATTTCATCGTCCAAAACCTTTTTTTTCGGGCTGGCCGGTACAACACGCTCACCTACTGAAATTAATTGTACTAAACCTATAACCTTCTTGCAAGTTCAATAAGTTCAGAATGTTTGATCGTAAATGGATGAACAGTATAGCAAACATATAATAAGAACAAACACCTTTTTTATATATATCAGATAATTGACCATAATAATAATACAGACGTTAATTTTTTTTCACTTCACTTTGATTTTAAAAATAAGTTTTTTTTTTTTTGTTTAAAAAGACTTATATGGACCAGTGCTGTAATTTAGGCCAGATCTCTATTTTTTTTTTAAACGATAATTAGCTTTCATTTTAAGTAATACTTTAAGAGAAAACTTTTAGAAAATATCACGACAAACACCGTCGGCGTCTAGCTCTTGTCCTGGCGGACAGTTGGGAGGGACGATTATCATATTCCTATTTGATGCATCTGTAACTTCAGGAGGTACTTCTATACTATTCGTTTCGGTGGCTTGCGTGTCTGCAGCTACCTTTGCTTTTATCTCTTCTATTTCGTCAGGGAAGACAATGCGATTGCTGTGCGCCATTTTTCTGGAACAAAAGTAATAAATTAGAAGTTAAAATATTTTATCATAGGACCGAATTCTTTATCTCAGGTAAATATAACAATTGATTAAAATACATAAATAAGTTATAATATTTTTAAAGACTAAAGCAGTAAGATTACTAAATAACAATCCTTGATCGGTTTTCTTACAAGAAAAAGTTGTAATACAAATAACAATAATCACATATTAAAAAAAAAAACAATTTACAAGGTTTAATAATTTTTTATATTTTAAAAAGTACAAAATCACACAAGCATGTGCAATACTTACAAATAATACATAGGGGAAAACAATGAAACCTCTCTTCATTAAAATACTTAATGACAACGTGGAATGTATGATACTAGAGAGAAAAAAGATCGTGACACATTAACAACTCTATTGCAATTAAAATGGTGAGTAAAGTCATATTTAAGTTGAGGGATGCATACATAAAATCTTTACGCCATAACTAGTGTAATCCAGGATGAATTAAAATTAACATACTCTATTTGAATCCATTTGAAGTAGTTTTATTACAATTTGTTATAATTGTGAAAATTTTTAAAAATATTAACGGTCAGTATCTCAGCAGTAATCGTTTATTATCTTCGAAATTATAAAACCGAAATTGTTCGTGATTGCAATACTTTGTTCATTTCTTACAAGTAAGAAAGAATGCAATATAAAAAACTCATATTGAATTTCGAAACAAAACATAAAATGATCCAGCGCAGATATCAACTTTATCATGAGTGCTATAGTATTGCAAAATTGTATGATGCACAACGAGAAAATTACGGACATTCTACTTATTTCTGCATTATACTATTGGAAAAAAAGATAAACAATCTATGCATGTATTCTTATGTAGTTGCTTTTAACTGTACTTACAGAATATTTATAACATTTACAATGAAGCATATTTGAAAGAGGTTAATTTTCCCCACGAAGTCCGATATACAGAAAAAAAATGATTAACAAAATTTGTCTTTAAATGAATTCGTAAACAAAAAACTTATTTAATGAAATACATCACAGAATGATGAAATATAATTAAAAATAAAATATTACGTACAACTGAAAGATAATTAAAAACAAAAATATCAATCCAAACTTTCGATCAGCCATCATTAGGTTTACCAGAACACTGCAACGAGAAAAGTGGTACTTTCTTATATATATGATGCACTGTCTAAGAATACAACATTGCACTTAGCTTATCTACTTATAAATGTCGCATGTAGGTTGTTTGTATACATCAAAGAGCTAGACATAGAATTATTAACAAAAAATGAAAAACGGTTACAGTCTATATGGACGCTGATATGCAATACTGTGTCAAGCCACACGGACTTCATTTTGAGAAAATGGTGTCTAAAGATGTCAAACCTATTCTTAATAAAAATGTTTGAAGAAGTTTGTACACACTCTTTCTGTCATTTTTTTGATAAAAGTTATAATTAATTAAAAGCAATTTAATATATTTAATATATTATCTAATGAAAACTTTTTCAAATATTGCAGATTATTGTATAAATTGCAAAATAAGGAACGCACTTGTAATTTGAAACGTGATATTAAGAACCTTTTTTCTGTACTTATTTTGTTCAGATGTCTTGAATTTTTTTCGAATAATGTTAAATTTAATACGTGACCTACGTATTATTAAAAAACATCAATATCTCCGAATTTGAATTTTTGTGGGTTGGCACATTATTGCTTATCACCATAGTGTTAGTCACTGAATACTTAATTATTTCTTAGATTTTGTACAAGATTACAGAAAAATAGCATTTTTCTCAACTATGACGGTATTTATCAGTTTATCTGTAGTCCACTCAAGACCATTAAGATATATGAATACATAAATCGATAACCATTTACATCAGCAATCAAAGAGATTGATACCGAAGCAAAATTATAAACTTCTGATAAAATAAGTTAAAGATAATTAGTAAGATCGGTTACCATTTACCATTTATTATAGGAATAATTAAGAAAATATTATATTGGTTAATTTATTATTAAAATTAGTGAACATTTAAATGAATCAGATAATATATTCTTATAATTTGTAAATAATGTTTATTGAATCAGAATTCCATGATGAATAATTACAGAATTATTTTGTTTTAAACTCTTTTCGCGGTTCTTTGATTAATTTTGTCATTATTTCATATTTAGGTACTGATTTTTATTATTATCAAGCAGTAGTAGTAGCAGTAGTTGAAATCAGTGTAGGCTTTTCCTAATCAATGTTTTATCGTCTTGATATACACATGTATATTTACGAATAAAAATAAAATGAATTGAAAAAATTGAAAGCTCATTCAATTTGATTTTAGCAAGACTAAAATGTATGACTCCATTATATCCATTAGTATTTCATTCGGTAGGTATCACCATGTTGGGCTGAACATGAGACAAGAGACGGTTTATATTCTTCAGTTGATATCAATTTCCTTGGACGGACATGACCTCTTCAATTCAATTCGTTATATAAAATTAAATGGCATTCAGTTGTGTCATGAGAGCACAGATGATGTCGCCGATGTCAAGTGAAATGAAGAGGTCACGAAATAGATTGATGCTACCGTCCCAGTTACAATTGCCGTTCTAATTATGATTTCACTTCCTGACGATCCATTGATTCATCATCTAATTAATAAAACTCTAAAACCGACTGATTCATTAACGACATAGCACCAAAGCCGTTGTACTTTAAGAATATCAAATTTTGTTCACGAAGTCCTTATGTTATAACGTAAATAAAAAATGTATATAATATAATACGATGAAAGGCGTTAGATTTTTTTACATTGTCAGGATTTTGGATTTTTCAATGGACAAAAGTTAGATATCAATAAAAGCTAGGTATGGAAATAGATGTAAGTACGGTATGAATATACATTTATTATATAAAAGAATGTATATTGCTGGACTTTACCGCATGATACTTCAAAAGTAAATGATCATTGAACTGATTAGATTCCGCTTAATAATTGCTTAAGTGTGAGTCAAAAATGTTCGCAGAAGGGATAGTATTAATGATATTAATGATTGCCGAATACTTTGACTTAGTTTGTCAACGTTGCTTAATAACCTAGTTGCTTAATAAATAAAAAAGCCGAGGATTGAGAACGACAGGCGAAAGTTTCTTTAGGTCTACAAGACAATTGACGAAGTTCTCAGACTTGGAATTAGGACTGATTTTTACAACAAATAGTATGAACGTAACATAAAAAGCTATAGTTATAAAATACAATAGAACGGTATATATTTATTTGGGCATTAAAGCAAGAAAGAATGGGAAACACGTGGAAGAGATATACTCAAAGTTGCAATGCACGACACAAGGCTTGTATTAATGATTAACCTTGGAAGTTTGATTGAGCAGTGGATCCAGATACACACTTATTCTTTATTTTATTAAGAAGCACTTCTCAAAAAATAAAAAATTAAATCAAAATTAAAATATACTTTCTTCAAGTAGGCTTTTAAATCGTCGAACAAACTTTTAAATAGGCAATACAGAAACAAAAATTTATATATATTTAAACACTTAATTCGACATTAAAAAAGTCCTAATATTCCTAAAATAAAAACAAAAAATAAAAAAAACCCAATTTCTAAATCTCCACTAAACAAATCAGTAAGCAAAATAAACATCACTGATTACAGCTCATATACTCACAGAAGATCGGCGTGAAGTAGCTAATATAACTGCGTTTTGTACGGTGAGTGAGAGAGACGGAAATCTAACCCTCTCCCCTATTCGTTTTCATCATGATCCATGACATTGCGAACGAAGTAAGCTTCGTATTCACCCCTTATTCCATTTTAAACTTTCAACACATTTGGGCTCCTGTTGTTCTGCGAATATCCTTGGGCGGTAATCTCTTAACATCAGGTGTTCATAAAACATTCTGTCTGCTCGTTTGCCTGCAGTTTTTTTTTTTTTTTTTTTTTTTTTTATATAAAAATAAAAAATAGCTCTACTATGTTTGGACTCTTTGAATTTGTTTCGATGATTATATACACTATATGTTCTGTCTAAGATCTGATAAGAGACAAAGGCGCATGAATTAACTCGTTGTACATAGGTAAATAATAAAATTCTGCATCTGAATTATATCCATGCAGATAAAAAATATAATTAGAATGGCTGCTCGGCGAGCCTCTAGTGTCAGCATTCGACGATTTATTTATTTTATATTTAATAATAATTACAATTAATTTTAATTTTTTATAATATTTTATTTTTTCTACTTATTATTTAATGTTAAATCGCATGTTCTTATTTATTTTTTCTCTTTTTTATACAAATATACATTTTATGTTCGTTTGAGTACTGTACGTTTCTATAAAATGTATATAATATTTGTTCTATATAATCTTAATATTATAAAGCTGAAGAGTTTGTTGTTTGTTTGTTTAAACGCGCTAATCTCAGGAACCACTGGTTGGAACTGAAAAATTATTTTTGTGTTAGATAGTTTATTTATTAAGGAAATCTATATTACATCACGCACTCATAGGAGCGAAGCAGTAACCATAAAGACGAGTAAAACCGAAAGAGACTGATAATTATCAATATAATAGATTTCACTAATTATTACATGAATACTTTTCTGATCGATTTAAAATTAAATAAAAAGTATTATTAGAGTTATACATTTTATAATATTTTATGATGTCGAAGGTTGTGAAATAATACAAAATAATAAATAACATTTTATATTAAAAAATATAAACACTTCTTCATCGCTAAATTAGACAAATTGATGGAGAGACGTAGGCGCAACATAATATCATTATTTTTTGCAATCCACCAGGGAGTGTGAATATAGGCGGCATAGATGTGTGAGCGAGACGTAGATAAACGACGACGTCGTAAATAAAGGTGCCGCCATTACTTTTTCTTTATCTGCGTGGAAGTAATTGACTTTACTAAAATTATATAATTAAAAAAAAATAAAAACTATAAAAGTTAATCAAAATCAATGGGTATATTCTGTATATTTGGTAAAATATAAATATTTCCTTAGAACCTTGAGACAGGAAAGGTCATTCCGAAGACTGAGATGTCTATAACTATTTTACATTTTATGTAGGATTAAATAACAAAATATTGACTTAAATCAGAATCAGCATTATTAATAAGAATAACATTAGCATTATTTTTATAGATGATTGCTTCATTCTGCTCAAAGCTATGAAATTATGAAAAAATACAACAATTAATATTACAAGTACTTAGAAAGATCATATCTTTATTAAAATATATACCATATTATAATAATCAAACTGCACTTTTCACAACTTAAATCTCTGCAATTAATACATAGGCGCATATCCATAACTTATGCCAAGATTACACCAATTTACTTATATACATTATATAAATCTTAAAAACAACATATGACTTAAAACATTCCGAACAATAAAGGTTAATATTTATATAGCTAATATAAAGAAATGTATTATTTATAGTTTATACTGGTACCCAATTCTCGATATTCTTAATTTTGAATAAGATACCTATTTAATTTATCCGTACAAAGCCTTATAACAAGTTAATTGTTAATCAGATATTTTATGAAATCCTGATTCGGAAGCCAACGTTTAGAAAACATCGCGGCAAATTCCATCGGAGTCTGGTTGTTGTCCTGGCGGGCAGTTGGGTGGGACTGTAATCACATTTATGGACTGCACTGGGCTTTCTTCCGGAGGTTCTTCTATGGTATTAGTTTTCGTGGCGTTCGTTTCAGCTGCCACCGCTTTCATCTTTTCGTATTCATCAGGAAAAACAATACGATCGTCTTCCATTTTGCTGTAAAATGTTTTAATATTAAATAAATGAGTGATTATCTACCTACTAACATAAAGCTTAAGAGTTTTGTTTGTTTGTTGGTACGCGCTAATTCGATATAGGAATTACTAGTTCGAATGGAAAAATAATTTTTGTGTAAGATAGTTTATTTATTGAGAAAGGATATATTACATCACGCTACAACTCAAAGGAGCGAAGCAGCAACCAACAACGCGAGTTAAACTTCAAGGGACAGTTAGTATTTAAGATATGTTGTGTTTGATAAAATTGTTTAATAGTGATGAGTCATGTATATTAAACTTATAAAAATATTTAATTATAAATAGAAATTGTAAAATCAATTACAATAATCAACCCACTTTTACAAGTTTATGATTATTTTCATAATAAATAAAAATGCCTTATTTAGAACCCTCAAAACCACAATACGATAAAATAGATTTTTTAAATGGATATAAAAATAGGCATGCAAGTACGGAATTATATCCAAATAAAAAGTACACTTATGTATAACGATTTAAATCAATTAGCCGGAGTTCAAATTCTGAAACATCCAATTAAAATTAAAAAAAAAACGATCTGATAATTTTATATAAAAACTAATAAAAAACACAAACAAATTCTTATATTATGACAATGTAAAGATAAACGCTATTCATCGAATTAAATAAAGAGCTGATTAATTACGGTGAGCTGGCGCTATCACAACGTGATACATTTTGACAGATTGTAATTTTTATACAATGATAACTGTCAAAATGTATCGTGTTGCATTAGCGGTAACTCCGCATTATAACCCTCACTGAGATCTCACTATTCAGCTTAATGTGCATGACTCGAGTTCTCACAATAAAAGTAATTGGTCAATTATATTTTTATAATAAAACAATAAAAAGAAATACGAGGTAATACGAGTAATACGAGGAGAGAACACTTTATAAATTTTTATATTTTTTATTATTTTTATATTTTTAAATTTTTATATACTTAATTTATCTTAATTTTGCATTTGCGAAATAATTTTATCAGCTGTTTAAACAATTTTCAAAATAATGAATGTAAACAAGAAGATATGCACTTATCAATTCTTTAATTTATTGGAAATGATAAAAATTATCAAACATATAAGAAGAAAACATGACGAAGTTGTTAGTGCCAACTGTGATTGTAGAAATCTATATCTATCTGTATATGGATAAAAGGGAGATGTACATTTTCTTTGCACATTCTCCCTTAATCATAGGCTGTCTGTTAGAAATCGCTACCTAGTGCTAAGATCGCCTATTTTTATGGTACATGCAATTTTTGTGATTAAAGAATACTTACTGAAATAAAATTCTGAAAGAATATTACTGAAAATGGTGTACAATAAAGGTATAATATTTATTTTGTTATCAAGGTGGGCTTCAAACATGAAATTTTGCACGGGTGTTCCTTATACTTGATTCAACTTTTGTTACTTATGGAGCACTTTTGAAAATTCGTTCTCTGTAAGGGAGTTTAATAGATAGTTAAACTGTATGTGAAGTCTAAATTGTTTGTTAATTTCTCAAAAAAAAAAACATATATTTCTCTTACTGAGAAACTATACAAAAGTAAACATGAGAAAGATGTGTATAAAGATAATCCAAAAATTATTAAACTAAAGAGGGCAGGCACACCTTAAAAATATAGACAATACATGCATATATCCACAAATTAAAAAAACTCGACATTTTATGGCACTATTACAAAATGTGAAAAAAATCTAATTTTCACCACAAACTGTGTACAACAAGTGTTCCTAATGAAAAATGATGAACAAAATGTACCAAACGTATGTATATCGCGACATAATATTCTATCAAAACATTTTAATAACTATTAATATAATAAGGAAAATGGACTCACTCAATCTAAATGTACAAATATCGGAACACAACGTTGCGCTTAGCCGGTTAATCCACTTATGAACATCTCACGTTGGTTGTCTGCTTATATCTAAAAGTCAGAGGTACAAATATTATCTCAAAAATGTGCAATCAATGTATGTCCACGTCACTATAAACATTCCTGGCCCTCTACGATCCCGACAATTGTTGTGTTGATTATTGAACCCTCCCTCAAAAGCTTGTAATTTTTTTTCAATGATATTCTTGATTGTGGAAACGCTTATCAAATTATTTATAATTCGCTCGTAATGTTTAAGACAAATTGCAAATTTTTCAGTACTTACGCTTGCTATCAAAGTACAAATATTGATAAAAATATTTTCAACGTTGTGGTGAATGACCAAATAATTATTTGTAATAATAAAAAAGTAGCTGATCTAGAAATGATTCATATATTATATAGCTTTAAATCTGCAGATTACATAGTTGTCTTTTTTATTAAAATAACATAATGATTAAGGTAGTATTTACTATTTACAGCGTGTTATAGTCGACCTAATCGACTCTTGATTTGTAAGTAAGCGCGAATATTCAATATGTAGTTGTATGTACCTAAATATTTCTTAAATATGTCCATATAAAAAAATACAAAAAGGGAAAAAGGAAATCTTATATATAGTATTATGCTTTGAAGTATCAAGTTGAAATTAGTATCGAATACTCAGAGTCAGGCAGGGTTGTAGCTAGAATTGAATTTAAGGTAGGAAAGGGGTGGTTCCAGGTAGGGTGAAAGTAATTATTTTAACTTTACTTGGGGGAGGGGGGGATTTGGTGGTCCAAAATCAATATCTTAATATCAGTCTCTATTTACACTATTTTAAAGTAAAGCATTGTGCCACAATGCCTACTATATAAAATGATTTGAATAACTGAGTGACTTACCTGAGAGCTGAAACTTGTAGGAAATTTTTTTGTATAACGGATATAAAAGAAAGGATTTCAGAAAATTTAATTTATTTAGGCGATTAAGTTAAAATTGCGTGGGCAAAATTTCATTCCGTGCTCATATTAACTTAAAACCTAACAGGTACAAACTCTTTTGGTTAATAATAATGAAATGTGAAATACAAAACTTACCAATATCATCCACTATTGAGGTATAGTGGGTGGTGAACTTTTTGTGGAGAAAAAGTATTTCTTTATCCAATTAAGAAATTAATATTTACGGAATTTAAGGATCATTCCTTATTGAGACGCTAGAAGGCATTATAATTCAAAAGAAAGAAAATTTTGCTGATATATGTATTTAGAAACATTATGTTTTTATACTATCATATAACTACATGCTTATTTCATGTAATATAAAAATTGTTCCGTACGAAGGATATCATATTTATTAGTAAGATTATTGCAATTAAAAGTGTCAGTATTCAGGTATTTTCAAAATATGAGAGATGCATTAGTAAAACTATTTTAGTCTAGGAAGAACAAAATGAAACGTTGACAATGTAGTATATTTGAAATATTTAAATTACCATACGCAATTTCATTTCATTTAAAGTATATTCCAATTTCTTATAATCGCCAAAACATAAAAAAACTGGATACTAACAGTCGTAATAGTTCGAAATTTAAAAACCGAAACTGTTTGTTATTACAACTTTTTTTTTTTTCATTTCTTACAAGGAAAAAAAATCCAATAAAAAAAACTTATATTAAATGAATTTCGAAACATGTTGTAAAATGTTTAATAGTATATATTGCAAAATTTTATAATTCACAACGAGATAGTTACGGGCATTCCAATTATTGCAGCATTTTTCTATTAGAAAACAAAATGACAAACAATCTATGCATGTATGTAGATTCTGCTATTACCTGTACTTACAAAACATTCATAACACTGACAATTCAGCATATTTGAAAGAGGTTATTTTTTTAATTTTTCCCACGAATTCCCATAGATAGAAAATAAAACTAAAGAAAATGATTTAAAAAATGTATCTTTGATCATGAGTACGTAAACAATATATTTTTTATTTCAATTGAATGAAAAACACAGTCTGATGAATTACACAAATACAATTGCAAGATAAATAAAAAGAAAAATATTAATCCAAATTTTCGAACAGCCATTATTGGGTTTAGTAGAATATTGAAGAGAGAAAAAGCTTTAAATATATGATGCACTGTCTAAGAATACAACGTCGCACTTAGCTTATCTACTTATAAATGTCCCATGCTGGCCCTTTGTTTATATCAAAAAGGTAGACATAAAATTATTCAACAAATTCAAAAATAGTCACAGTCTATTTAGTGTTAGTCGTATCATAATTAATTATTTCTTGTTTTTTTTTTTACAAGATTACAAAAATTTGTATTTTTGTTTCCACGATGACGACACTTGTCAGTTTATCTGTAGTCCACTCAAGACAATTAAGATATATGAATACAGAAATCGATAAGCATTTACATCAGCAATCAAAGAGATTGATACCGAAGCAAAATTTTAAACTTTTGATAAAATAACATAGACATAATTGGTATGATCTGTTACCAGTTACCATTTATTATAAGAATAATAAAATAAATTTTATATTTCTTAATTTATTATTAAAATGAATGAATATTAAAATAAATAAGATATATTATCTGTCATATTATAATATGTATTTAAAGTTTATTGAATATCTAATGAATCAGAATCCCATGTTAAATAATTACAAAATTATTTGTTTTAATCCGCGAAAACAGCGCTCATCATAAGTTTGACGTCTTTATTTATTTCAATAACTAACAAGCACAGTTGAAATTTTTAACTGTGGCATTAAAACAAACTTGACTTATGTATTGATTTTATAAATGCATAAATATACATTATATATATATAAAAATACATACACTACCATATATTTGATACACACATACATATTGTTTATTGTTAAAGTCTGTGGTCAAATTGAGAATAGATTATTTGTAGTCAATCTTGAAATCGGTTAAAATTTTTGAACTACGGTCAGATTCCGACAGCTAGACAAACACTAGTTTTAATTAATACTGGTACCTAATTATCGATATTCGTAATTTTGAATCGATACCTATTTGATTCAATTGTTCGAAGCCTTTTAAATATTTAATTCTTAATCAGTTATTTTATGAAATCCTGATTCGAAAGGTCTTTAAAAAACATCGCGGCAAACTCCATCGGTGCCAAGTTGTTTATCCTTCGAGCAGTTGGGAGGGACGCTAATCGCATTTCTGGGCGCCACTGAGATTTTTTCCGGTATTTCTTCTATAGTATTAGTATTTGTGGCTTCCGTTTCAGCTGCCTCCGCTCTTATCTTTTCGACTTCATCAGGAAAGACAATGCGATCGTCTGCCATTTTGCTGTAAAATATTTAAATATTGCATAAGTAAATTATTAAATGAAATTCATGTCATGTATGATAAAATTGTTGAATAGTGATGAATCATATACATATATATATATATACTAAACTTTTTACTTTTTTTTCAGAAAATAAAATCAATATAAAATATTATTCATAAATCGAAACTGCAAAATCATTAACACTCAAAACTGCATTATCATGAAAATGAATAATTGGAATAATCAATTAGCCGGAATGTATTTTTTGCACTAAAACAAACCAAATTAATTGTCAAAATGTATCGCGTTGCGGTAGCAGGAGCTCCGCAAATTAACTCCTCAGAGATCTGGGTATTTAGCTTCATGTACATGATTTGAGTTCTCACACGAGATTATATATGTATATGGTAAATAAGTGAACTAATAATCTATTATATCTTTACATAATTTATTTGGTAAATAACATATAAGTAACGAAATACACGATTTTTCGAACACTGGTTCAGTATTAACATATTTAACTATTTAAGAAAAATGAATGATATGAATTGTAATAAAAACTGCTTTTTATTAATGATTTAAGCACATTAATTTTACGTATATATAATATAATAATTATACAAGAAGTATTTAATAATTGAAATTAAAGAAATGTGTAAACGACTGTCCTGGTGTCAAATTTAGTGTTCATATTTCAGTCCATATATGTTTGCCGAATCAGTAAGCGCATCAATTTTAAAAACGGCTGCACCAATTTAGTTATTTCTTTCTTGTTATTTGTAATAATTGTCAGAACAAGATTTTTATGAAAGAAAATATTTAATTTTTTAAAAAGATGAATGAAACATTTTGAACTTAAAAATAACGTAATTGTATAGGGAGAAATTTTGTCTCGGTTTTTATTTGCATATAGACGCGAAGCCGGGGTGGGCTATTAAAAAAATTCTAACACCGACAAGGCATAGCACATACACAGATGACTTGATGATGACATTTCACAGATGTTTCTTTTACATAAATATGAACATTTTTGAATAACTAGGTTTAATACATAGAGAAACTTTATGTGAAATTTAAATTATGTGGTCTAAGATCTTTATTAATTTCTCAAAAAGAAATACGCATATTTCTCTAACTAAGAAATTATATAAAATTAAACATAAGGAAGAATAGAAAGATAGTCAAAAAAATAACAAACGAAAGAGTAAGGTAGGCACACCTTAAAATATAAATACAATACATGTATCCATACATTAGATTTTTTATGTGTCATAGATTTAGAAATACTAAAAATTTTACGCCTTGTAATTTTCAAAATATTTTAAAACGTTCACCACAAACTATGTGTACACACCAAAACTTTTCCTAATTAAAAATAATAAACAAAATTTACTAAATGTATGTACATCACGAATTGCTACTTTATCAAAACATTCGAATAACTATAAATATAACAATGCAAATTGACTCACTGAATCTATAATTTACGAATATCGGAACACAATGTTGCGCTTAGCCGATTAACCCACTTATGAACATCTCACGTTGGTCGTCTACTTATATCTAAGAAGCCAGACTTACAATTATTATCTAAAAATTCTGCAAACAAAGTTAATCCACGTAGGGATGCAAATGATGTTTTTTAAACATCGATGTTTTAACATCGACATTAAAACTGTTAATAAAGATAATAAATTCTTTCTTCTTGTTCTTCAAGAACGATGTTTTATGAGCGATGATTTATATATTGGTTTGTATATTAACCAAAACTCGTAGCAGGTATACGAAGATTAAAAAAAGTTACGTTACTCTATGGTTCAGCGCAGTTCGTCGATTTGTAAAATGTATAAATTCATTTTCAAAAATTGAAGGAAAGGCGTTAATCTCTTCATCTTATTATGTGTAAGTAATTGTTTTAGAATTACTGTTTAAGAAACCTATTTATTATTTAAATAAATATGAACTTTGAAATAAAGATGTAGGACTTATGTATGTATAGGTTTTGTTGCTGGGATTGTTGATTTTTTTTTAATTATTTCATGATTTAAAAGGTCAATCCATAATATTCTGTCACAATTTTTAATATACAAATTTTATTAGTTACTTCAATTCATAAACTAGCTAGTGTCAGAGGAATCGTTTAATTGGTAACAGATTATCAAAATATTTTTAAAGGCTTTAGGCTATATTACATCACGCTACGACTCATACTAGCGAAGCAGTAACCATAAACGCGAGTGAAACCGCAAAGGACAGCTAGTCGTTCATAAACGAGTCGATATTTTCAACATCGATGTTGTATATTCAAAAACATCGATGTTTTTTTATGAAAGATGTTGCATCCCTATATCCACGTCACTTATAACATTCCTGGTACTTTACGATCAAACTACTGGCGGTGTTGATTATTGAACACAGGGAGTGTCAAAAGCATACATTCTTTTTTTTAAATAATATTTTTTTACCGTTGAAACGCTTATCAGATTATTTATAATCCGCTCGAAACATTTAAGACAAATTGCAAATTGTTCAGTACTTACGCTTGCTACCAAAGTACAAACATTGATAAAAAATATTTTCAACGTTCTGGTGAGTGACAAATTAATAATTTCTAATAAAAAACAATAGTAGCCGGTCTAGAAATTATTCATACGTTTTATAGCTTTCTATCAGCAGAATACATATTTGTCCTTTTTTATTACAAAATAATAAAATGATTAAGATAATATTTATTACTAGCTGTGCCCGCGATTTCGTTCGCGTGGATTACAGATTGCTTGGCATGTCTCCTGCAAAGCAAGGTTATAATAGTCTGCGGTGGTGCTCAAGAAAGGAGCTTCTTACTTTAGGTTTGGGAACTTTCTGGTTGTATTTATAAGCAGACTCTAACTCAGATACGGTATTCCTTCACGGTTTTCACTATAAATGTTGAAGAAAAGTGTTTTGTGCTAGTCTTTAAAATTTCGACTGTATAACAGTATGTTCCCGCCGAGGTTCTCCTTGTATTATATATCGGCTGACTTTTTTAACTGGGCTTGATAGGCCATATCCGGAACTTTAAGGAATCGCGAAAAATACTTAAAGGAGTCTCGTGTCCGATTTTGAGAAATCTAAAACTGCATCATAAGTTTTTTTGATTTCATGATTCTCCTGGCCAGGAATTGAACCCACTAATTAAAAAAAAGAGAATACATTCTGTATTATTGCACCACCTACCTAATAGTGTCACTTGTAAGAATCAACTTTTGGAAAGTAATATAAGAGACAAATTAAAGGAAAAGATTTATTTTTTAACAAAATAACATTAAATCTATACATAAATTAGAAGTAATCGATTCTATATATATTAAATATACATAATTAAATCATGGCTCCCGGTAAGTTTAGAAAAAAAGTCTGCATTACTTCGAACGATTTGTTTATTTGCGTCAAAATGTACTAAAGTAAGGAAGAGTGTAAAGAATACATTCAAAAATATATATGTAAAATGAATAACTCACAGTAACTTCTTTTATGTTTGTCTATTTTTTCTACGTGAGCTATACAAAGTTGATAGAATGTGACGTTTGTTTTGGTCCCCGTCACCTACTCCGTTACCTAAGTAGGTTTAGATAATCCTAAAAAGATGAATCAATTTATTGAAAATCTACATTTCACTGGACTCGGCTATTGTACTCACCCGCTATTAGCGTTACAATATCCCGTTATAATTTTAAAATTTCACTTTTAGGTATGATCGTTTTTTTTCAAGAATTACAAAAGATTTAATTAAGGTATGAATTTGATAGTATTTTGTAAAAAATTTGCCCTTTCTTTTTGTTGCAGTTAACTATATACTAATACCTCTCTGAAGTTGATTCTTATAATATGTGACAGTATCAGATGATGCAATCATACAGAATGTTATTTTTTTCCAAAATCAACGGGTTCGTTTCTGGCTAGGAGAACTTATTTTTCAAAAAACTAATGATATAGTTTTAGTTTTTATTAAAATCGTCTCTGTTACTCCTTTAATTATTTTTCGCTATTGCTTATAGTTTCGGATTCGGTCTATCATATCCAGTTAAAAAATTACCCAGTAAATATATTATTTTCCCAATTATTATATTTATATAATATAGATATATCTTCCCTATTTGAATTAGATGTTGTTCACTATTTCATTGGTTTCAATTTTGTTCCTTATTACATTAGCTTTCTGTTCAGTGAAAGTTTCGTCAAAATAGGTCCAGCTGTTTTAGATATTAGCCGCAACAAACTGATAGACGGACAAAGTGATAGACGGACAAAAATTTTAAAGTTATTAAATTTGTTGTCAGTACCGTGTATACTTTTATATGCATTTATTTAAAATTACAAACGGACACATCAATTATATTTGGACGCTGATAAGCAATACTGTGTCAAGCCACACGGACTTCGTTTTGAGAAAATGGCGTCTAAAGATGTCAAACCTATTCTTAATAAATCATCATCTTTTTTTTCTATATTGATAAAATATATATTAAATCAAAAGCAGATAGATTTATTTAATATGTTATATAATAATAAGTTTTTAAATAATTGAGATTATTTTATAAATTGCAAAATATGGAACGCACCTGAAATACGAAACATTGAGTTAAGAAACTTTTTCCATACTTATTTAGTTTAGATGACTTGAAATTTGTTTGAATAATGTTAAATAGGTGACGTAGTATCAATATACATCAATATCTTAAAATTTGACTTTTTGTGGGTTGACACATTATTGCTTATCAGCATCCATTTATATGTATAGATGTATGTATAAACTTCCCTTTTTAAATCAGAAATTGTTTATTATTTTATTGGGTTCTACAATATTTTGTTATCGCGATTACGCAATAACAAAATATTAAGAGAATTATCTCTTTTTTACTTATTCATTAAAATAAATATGTTTTTTTTTTTTTTTTTTTATAAAAGTAGCCTAAGTTAATCCTTATAATATTAGCTAGGTATAGGGGCTGTTCATTAATCAAGTAATGTTTTAAGAACTTTTTAGACTTTGTGATATTTCGTAATTTTTTTTCTTCCATCCCCTCTCCCTCCTCTGGGCCTCACGTGATTAATGGACATCCCCTAACTGCAAGTGAAAGTCCCATCAAATTTGATTCAGCTGTTTCAGAGTTTAGTTGTAGGAAACAGACTGACAGACAAAAAATTAAAAAATTGGATTTTTTGATGTAAGTACTGTAAATACTTTCATGCATTTAGTGAAAATTACAAAATAATGTTCGACGTGAACCCTTAAATTTACATAACTTTTTTATTTATGAACCGATTGAAATGAAACAATCACTAAATGTTAAGTGAAGCTTACTGCAATATATTAATGAAAACCACATCTAAATCGGATAAGCCGTTTCTGAGATTAGCGGACACAAACTCACAGATAAACAGACAAATATCTAACAAATTATTGTTTTGGGTTCTATTGCGTAGGTAAAGACCTCCAATAATATTTTTTTTTTATATATCTATCATGTACAGACAGCGACCCGTTAGATTTTTTTTGTACGTATCGATTAAAAATATCTAAAATAGAAGTCACTCCTTAAAACATTTGCTAACTGCAAGTAAAAGTACCATCAAAATTGGTTCAGCCGTTTTAAAGATTAGTCGGAACAAACAGATAGACAGACGAAAATTTAAAATGTATTTTTTGATATAAGTACTGTATATACATTCATGCATTTAGTGAAAAGTACAAAATAATGTTCGACGTGAACCCTTAAATTGACATAACTTTTTTATTTATGAACCGATTGACATGAAACAAACCCTAAATGTTAAGTGAAGCTTACCACAATATATTAGTGAAAACCGCATCCTAATCGGATAAGCCGTTTCTGAGATTAGCGTGCACAAACGCACAGATAAACAGACAAACAGACAAACAGACAAACAGACACACAGACAAACAGATAAGAATTTTAAAAATGTTTGTTTTGGGTTCTATTGCGTTGGTAAAGGCCCCCAGTAAGATTTTTTTTCATATATCTTCCATGTACAGACAGCGACCCGCTAGAATTTTATTATTAGTATAGATATAGATATAGATTTATAGCGTGTATCACACGAACTAATCGACTCTTGATTTGTAAATAAGCGTGGATGTTCAATATGTAGTTATGTCCTAAATATTTGTTAACTATTTTCATTAAAAACAATTAAGGGCAATGGAAAAAAGAAACCCTTATAGGATCACTTTTGTTTGTTGTCTATCAAGATTAAAATTAATATCGTATACATACATACATACATACATACATACATACATACATACATACATACATACATACATACATAAGTACATACATACATACATACATACATACATACATACATACATACATACATACATACATACATACATACATACATACTACCATAAAGGAATATTTCATAACCTATATAAATATATTTTTCTTCTCTGATTGTCAATCGATTTTTTTTATAACCCCCGACCAAAAAGGAGGTGTGTTATAAGTTTTATGTGTGTATCTGTATGTCTGGCTGTAACATTGTAGTTCCCTTATGAGTGGACCGATTTTGATGAGGTTTTTGTTTTGTTTGGAACCTGTTGTAATCAGGATGGGACTCCTAGCTATAATTTCAATTATTATTTAAATACCATTATTTAAATACCAATCAGGGTTTCTAACGTCACCAGCACTACGAAATGAGCAGCCTCCGGACTTATAAAAACACTCAATAATAATCGTAAGCGTTTAGGAAATTTTGTCAAGTAACCGATGTTGATAGAGCATTACGAGTATTTTATTAATTTTTATATTTTGGTTAGTAGTAATAGTGGGTTAGTATAGTTTGGTTATTTTCATTATGCGTCTTGTTGATTGGTGCTATGGAATTACGCTACAGATATTAATACTATGTTTATCTTGCAAATAGTGATGTTCGTGGTATTTATAATCTAGCATCGTGAGAGAAGCTTCCGGATATTTTCAGTAAAGTAGGTATACTTACTATTGCGTCACAATACACTTATATCAATACTGTGTATATTTACAAAAATATTTTTTTTTTTTTAGAAAAATAGTTATAAACATAATATTAACCTCAAAAGACAGATAAAGTTTTCGACTTCGCGAAATGAATGTTTCCTTTCTGGGGCAAGGTATTCGTTTGTTTATAGATTCCCCCTCAAATTAGGTGTCAGTGGACAGATTTAAATCATACCTAAAAAAGTCCCTTATAGCTAAAGCATATTATTCTGTATAATATTATGTTGATAATATGGATGCGTGTATTTATTATAGGGAAAAGGGGTCTAAAGCGGATTTTTTTTTAATAAACGCGGCTACATGCATCAAAGCACGAGGGAACTAGGCTACACTTAACATGAGTTTTATTATTAGCTTCTATATTATACAAAGCATATTATATATACATTAATGTATGGCTAGGAAAAGTATTTTTTTTAAGTTAATAATAGTTCACTTTTACTTTTTTAAAACTTTGAGAAAATATTTTAAAAGACAGTTTGCGCAATAAACTTTAGAATATGTATTCAGTATTTTTTTAATAAAGAAATGAATAAATACGTAAATGTATAAAACATAAATAATATCTGTATATGTTATCTTTAACAAATAATTTCATAATAATGATGATGAATGATTTCATTACAAATCAAATTATTACGTCAGAATTATAACGAGTGTCCACATAATTATATATATGCGTATCTTGTTGCATAGCTTTTATTTCATCTATAGAATAAGAAATGATAATGATACAATACGTAGAATAGAATTGTAAACAGTACTACAGTATATATACAGAATCGTTTAATAATTTATTATTACAACGTCACTACGAAAACTAAAAGGCAAGGAAAAATATAGAACAAGAAAAAAACAAATTGAAAATTATATTTAACTTTAATGCAAATAAATAAAAAGACAACAAATTAAAAAAAATCAAACAAATAATACTGCTGAGTTCTTAGATATTCAATATTTTTGAATCGATGGGAATTTGATTCGATGTTTCGAAACCTTATAACTATTTAATAAATACTTACGACACTTTAACGGCAAAATCATTATCTCAAACATTACTCAATTTTATAAAGCCTATAAGTTTATTGCTTTCATTCATAAACGTAAAGAGTTGAACAGATATAACATAAAATTTAATGGTAATTTAAAACTAAGTAGCACTTGAGAATTCCTTTTTAAATAACCCTAATAAGGCAAGCATTAAGATACTTTAAAAAACCTTATAAGTAATTACATTATGTTGCTTTTATATGTTAACAAAATTTAAAAAACATCGCGACAAACACCGTCAGCACCCCGCTTCTGTCCTGGCGGGCAGTTTGGTGGAACAGTGATCATATTTCTGCTCTGAATCTCGGTAACCTCTGGCGGATCTTCTACAGAATTGGTTTTTGTGGCTTCCGTTTCTGCAACTGTCTTCGCTTTTGTCTCTTCTAATTCATCAGGAAAAACAACGCGGTCTTTATCTGCCATTTTTCTGAGAAAAAAATGGTTAATTATTAAATTATTTTACGTTTAACATATTATTACCTTAATTATTATTCATCACGATTGCAGAATTTATGTAAAAGTTTATATTAATAAAATATTAATCATAATTACTTAGCTTCATAAATAACAAACGGCATTTAATATACAAGAAACTATATAATATCTATAATTAAAAATCCTTATGCCGTATTATTCTCGCAAAAAGTCGAAAATAACTTAAAATGAAGGAAAGGAAAAATAAAGGTAAAAGTTTTAATCCATTTCTTACACAATGACGATGATATGATTTTTTAGAAAACTGATTAAAATGATAAATTGAGCGTACCACTAGGAACTTGAACACAATGCAAATAACAGGAAAAGTGAACTCACTGCTTATACATTTATTACCTATTCTATATATCCGGTGCTCTAGGACACAACGTTGCACTTGGGCAGTTAATCTACTAATGCTTGTCTCAACTTGACCGTCTGCTTATATCGAAATACCAGACGCGCGTTTATCTAAGAAATGTGTAAACGGTGCCCACTAGTACGTCAGTAACTCAGTACATATTAGTCATAGAACACTCCCCTCGTAAATAACTATTCCCTAGTTTTTTACAACAATAAACATCCGTATGTTATGTGTGATAACGCTTATCAAATTATCTTTGATAACTTAATAATAATGTGCAAATCGACATGTACATACGTCATCGATCTAAGAAGTAATATTTTTATAATTTAATATGATAAGACAATGAAATAAATAATGATATGGTTTCAAACTAACTTGAGAAGCTATGGCTGGTCTGGGCTTAATAAAGGTTGGTTATGGATGAAAATACTTTAATTATGTCGTGTAATATTTTTTAGTATTTAAATTATAATTAAAAAAATATATTTTGCATTTTCCTGCATTATTCATTTAAACAAATGTTTTCTTAATAGTAAATAGTACGATTAAAAAGGAAAAGAAGCAATAGACCTATTGAAAAAAATATTTATTTTTATTTTACGATTTAAAAATAGTTGCCGAAAACGTAAAAAAATCAAATGTGTGCTTTTGATGATTTCTCGCGTTTTTGCGGTTTTTTTTTTTAATAACAACGAAATATATTTTGCTATAGTTCTTGTGTAGAGTGACGTCATAATTAAATTAAAGTGACGTGACTATGCTATACGATAATTTATCGATAAAATCGATTATAAATTAGCAATTCCAAATGACTTATTCATAGTCTTCTATTAATAAAATGCAAGAATATATAGATGCTGATAAGCAATAATGTATCAACACACAAAAAGTCGAATTCGGAGATATTCTGATAATGCGTCATGTATTTAACATGTATTGAAAGATACGTTGGCGCAGTGGTCACTGCAACTGACTCAAGCGTTAACGGTCGCGGGTTCGATCCCCGCTCACGGCAAATGTCTGTATTGGCCATACGGATGTCTGTCGTGGTCTGGGTGTTTGTGTTTGTATTGTGAGTGTTTC
Source organism: Hypolimnas misippus (assembly GCA_037950945.1). Classification (NCBI taxonomy): domain Eukaryota; kingdom Metazoa; phylum Arthropoda; class Insecta; order Lepidoptera; family Nymphalidae; genus Hypolimnas; species Hypolimnas misippus. The sequence goes on from JBBEEQ010000024.1 coordinate 10,576,768, forward strand.
CAGACCCCCGACACAAGGTCACGCGATAATGGGGGCCGTTGAGTGTGATGCGTTTATTTATTTAATTCAAATTTTTTCAAGTCATCAAGACTATATAAACGCGGAAAAAAGTTTCTTAATTTCATTTTCCAAATAGTCAAGCGGTCTGAATGTTTTGCAATGTGTAATAATCTAATATATTTGAAAAAACTATTATTAGATAAAACCTTTTTATTATGGTAATCTGATTTTAATTAATTATACATTTTATCAAAATAGAAAAGAGAAGATGGATGTATATATCTTCAAACAAATTTATTAAGAATAGCTTTGACTTCTTTAGGCGCCATTTTCTCAAATTGAAGTCCATATGGCTTGACACAGTATTGCTTATAAGCGTCTATATGTTAACACACTAATCTATACTGTGTGCACACTGGAATGTTCATCTAAGCTGATACCAGGAATGTTAATAGATTGTGACGGAGTCTCTTCTTCGACAGGATCTCTTAATAGGAACCTTTGAGTGCGTAGCGTTTATTTAAACAAGATAATTATATTGCGGGACTTTCCCTTGCGACTACTTCAAAGATAAATGATAATTGAAACGATTAGATTTGAAGTAGGGAAGGAACATAATGGTTTGTGTCACACGATAAAACATCAACTACATAAAAACTGAATAAATAGCTATATACAAACATTTTTTTTTTACTTTGACCTTTTATTTGTATACGTTTTAATGACGTACAACAAAACAAATATATGCTATTTTGAAAAAAGTTTGAAAGAGCATGCTAATCGTTAGTAAATGTTTACTTTTTATTTTTTAAAAATCACTTAAATATTTAATTATTACATAATTACCATAACTGGAATCCTATTAAGACTCTTCGTTTAATGCTCATGATTCAGTAAGTGTTTTTAGTACTATCTAATATATAGCAGTGCTTTTTACTTAATTTATATTATTTTATTGTATATAAATATTACTATAAAACTTATATCTAAGATATATTAATAAAATAAAATTAAACATTAAAATAATTTTTGGCTGTATATAATATTTCCTTTGCTTTTTGTCCCCTTTAGCGGTTAGGCTAGTGGCGCTGAAACTATAATGAGATGTCAGACATGTAAAATGTATAAAAAATTATCACGGTGTTAATTATAACATATATTTAAATGTTAATAAGTTTTAAGTGAAACTAGGTTTGTGTTTATCTTTAAATATTTACTATAGACTTCTAAATCAAAATCAAATCAAAATATACCTTATTCAAGTAGGCTTTTACAAGCACCTTAGAATTATCAATACAGAAAAAAAGAAAGAAATTAAATTGATGGATTTACCACCAGTCCGGAATGTTTATTCTTCCGAGAAGAACCGGCAAAAAAACTCAATAATTACTCGTCTCAATAGTTTTACAATAGGTACATCCATTTAATACTTACAAATATATTAAATACATTGCGGAAATCTAGCTTATACTAAATCCAAGCATTTTTATCATCAATACCAATCATCTTAAACAGAATTATATGCTTTTGCTATTAAGGACTTTTAATATAACTTTAAATTTATTATTTGTAATCAGTAACATTTTCTGCGGAATAAGAAAACTCAGCGTTATAAGTTTATCCTTTTATTCTTCTCGTGTTGATGCCATGCCTGTCACTGTTTTTATCAAAAGAATCAATATTATTGTGGCTATATATAATATATGTAAATGTACTGCGATGCAAACGTAAATATACAAACTTCATTAAAAACATCTCGAAGAGAATCCCGAGCTCTTAGATTATAAATTCCACGAACAGCTTTTTTTTGCAAAATGAATACCGTATTAATATTTAATCTGTAGCGTTACCTATGATACGAAGTAAAGATTTTATACTTTATAAATTGTAATTAATATCAATAACTATATTGGTTTTTTTTTAATGTTTACGCATCTAAATACCGAGAGTCATGCAACGCTGCATAACTAAACTGCGATTTAATTATTATTATTCAATTGATTTTTTATTGTTCTCATTCAGGAAAAATATAATATTCTTTCTGTTCAATTCAAGTTAAACGATGTTTTAATATTGTTAAATTAAAATATTTGTCATTTAATAACAATATTCACTAATTATGTAGAGGATAATTTGATATTAAGTAAGAATAATGATGTTAAGTACACCTCGTATGTCATCTCGTCTACTCGTTTGCTAACATTTGATATATAAAAAAATCGCATTCTTGGTATGCAATTTGTCCCAAGGAAAAATACGACGTTTCTCGGAATATTGGTAGTGAATTTTACGCGTTATCACATTGTCATCGAGCAGTGATATAATAAATATACGTATAATATTACCTTATCCTTATTCTTATCCTTGATCAAAAGGAGGAAAAATATCGTTACAAATATCATAAATAACCACGTCAGTACGTCCTACGTCAATACTACATAATTGTCGTTTAAAACTGGCGACCAGCTATGTCCACGATCGCGAAATCAATGAATCAAACCATGTCAATATTATGTCATTGTATGGAATATTTTTAAGCTTGACAATTACGTTACGAAGACATAAAAACAAACTGTCAAAAATATATACGCAATTTTTGGCGTTTATTAAAATATTGAAGTCAATATTTTTCGCAATATGCTCCACGTTCGTCTTTTACTCGTTCAATGAATTTGAAATGTTAAAAAGTACCAGTTTGGAAAAAGTAAGTTTTAAGGCTTAGTTAAACTTTATCTCCATTGACCTGAGTCGAAGCGTATTTTTTTTTGGTTATTCTCGTTTACTTCGAAACCCGTTCTTCTTGGTCAATGAACTCTATACGTAAGCAAAAAGCTATAATTGCAAGAGCCAAAATTTTTGCATCTTATAATTAATCGAAAACTATTTTATAACATTTCTGACATTTACTGATAGCACGTGTAGTATTAAAGTGACCGAAGTCAAAATTTGTGTTAAACAAGTTAGCTGAATTAGTCATTCAAATTTAGTTTCATATAATTCTATGGCTCATAATTTATGGTTTTGTAAAAAAAAATATATAATAATCTATTTAGATTGGATGAAGTCCCAACGTTAAAACGATTTTCGCTTTTGAGCTCCTAAATTTAAATTTTATAATTCACGGTCACTTTAATACTTAGACTATATACTCAAAAACATTCGAAATAATAAAAAAAATATATATTAAGCTAGTACAGGTTTTTTTTTTTTTTTTTTTTAATTTAAACGTTTTGTTATTTCACAGATAAATAGCTGTTTAAATATCACAAATGCAAGTATCATACAGAAAGGTTCAGGGTAAGTAATCTTCAACATGATCAATAAACCCAAAAATTTCATAATTTGACGACAAGGACGACCTTTCCGAAGGACTGCAGACATAACTTTAAAAAAACAGTGTTAAGTAGCTGTGTTAAAGTTATTAGTTTGGGTTCATGTCTTTAAAGTAAAAAAAAAGTAACAGCCTGTAAATGTCCCACTGCTGGGCAAAGGCCTCCTCTCCTATAAGTAGAAAGTTTGAGAACTTAATCTACCACGCTGCTCCACTGCGGGTTGGCGGATATACATGTGTCAGAATTTCTCTCGACATATGCAGGTTTCCTCACGATGTTTTCCTTCACCACCGAGCTCAAGATGAATTTAAACACAAATTTAGCACTTGAAAAACCAGCGGTGCTAGCCTGGGTTAGAACCCGCGATCATCAGTTGAGATCGACGTGTTCTAACCACTAGGCCATCTCGGCTCTCATGTCTCTAGTTACTGTATATTATTGATAAATTTATGAGAGTGAGGACGAATAATCTATCCTTTATAGAGAGAGGGTATATTCTGATAATATATAGCTACTAACTGATTAACGACTTTTCCATAGACAAAATACGGTTTATATTTACTTTTATGATATATTTCTCACCTTATTTTCCATTCCTTATTTCATATTCTTAGCTTTCATACCTTAAGGTGTTCACCTGGTGTTGCAATGTTCATAGGCAGTGATCATTTAACACCACGTGACTCGCCTACTCGTTTGCTCGGCATTATTAAATTATGCAAAAATCCGCCAAAACACTATTCAGATTTTATGTTACGACTCATCTGCACCACACTCCAACAACACACGTTTAGCCAGTTTTCCCTTTTCGGTGATTAGAGGTGTATAGTTTGCTCAATTATTACCGTTCTTACCGTTATGAAGCAAAAAAAATCTTATTCGTTTTTCGTTAGTGTATATAGTTATTATTACTTGTCATTGTAACAATCACGGTAAGACATAATCGACATAAAAAAAAATTATATTATTGCGCAATTATTACAATTAAAAGAATTATTTCTGATTTCAATCAAAATTTAATTAATTTGTATCTTTTCGCGTTTTACAGGTGTATCATAATTATCAAGACAACTACAATTAACTTTACATTATAAGTTGTAATCAATAATACGTCAATTTTTATCTGTTATACGTCATAGGTTTATCAAATCGGAAAATATTCATAGAAATAATTAGGCTTTAAGAAAAATAATTAATTTTATTGAATTGCATTCTTGAGAACAGTACGCGTTTCGCCGATTGTAGATACGATAAAATTTTATTAGAAATGTTAAAGCAATGCCGCAGCTAATGTTCTGGTTTAGGAATATAAATAATTTTGCATGATAATAATGTTAAAACTGGTTATATTTGAATGCAGAGATCATAATCTGTATAAATTCTATTTATATAAATAACATGTATATAAATATACGAATACATACTTCACGATGACAACTTAAATATTCTGGGTTTGACTGAACAAACACGATGTAGAAAAGATATATATATATATATATATATATATATATAAATTAATGACCTGACTGTCTTGATGTTATAAATATATATAAAATCACATATTAATGGTAAAAAATAAGACGTTTAAATTATCAAAGTATATATTTTTTAAACATATATCTGCATATATATATATAAGCTAAGCATCAGTGATCTTGTCATAAGTAAATATCGAACTCGCAGTCTTTTGTGCGGAAATCTATTGAATAATCATTATGTCAATGAACACCATAATAGCAAAATCCATTTATATAAACATTGCACACATTTTATAACCCGTACATTTAATGCCACATTCTTGTAACAAATATTTATTTTTAATTAAACATTCCAGAATCTCAACAGTAAAAAAACGATCTAAAGGCAGCAAAAGAAATAAACTCTTCGAGCGATATCATATAACGATTAAGCCCAAACTTCATAAAAGCAGCTCTCTGTCCGACCTAACTCCGAATGTAAGCGATTTTTGTGAGTTCCCTTTGTTAGATTTTTTAAAATCTACGTTTGATTTCTATAAATTACTTATAATATATTTTTTTATTAAAATTATTTCAGCGTTCGACTATTTCCAAAGAGCTAAAAATTGTTATTCGAATGAAGGATATTTAAAGTATTCTATATTTGATACGTCAGGAGAATCAGGAGATACGTTAGAAAAATATTGGTCAACGAAATATTTATTGAAAAATACATATATGTCTTACAATTTTAAGGGCAAGTAAGGGAGAGCTTTATTTATATGAATAATAAAGTATATGTACACTAGTTTTTTATAAGTATATATTTAACTTAGTATAATTGACTTCTAGAAAAAAGTCAAAAAAGAAATTTGAAATGTCACCCGACCATTATGCTGCAAAATTTGCTAATGATTATATTCATAAATATCAAACAGAGCCTATTATTTCGTCAAGTGCTGATACATCAAGGTATATACTACAAACTTTGAACAACATAAATTAACATAACATAACTTTAATGAAATATTAAATACATAAGGCATTTCTTTAACACTTAGTATGTGCAGTATGGATGAATTCAATACACAAACCACAGCTGCATTTCCTTTCAAACCCACACCTAGTGGTAACTTGAAAGTGCAATCAAACCAGGTAATTCTATATCAAACTTTAAATGGATAATAAAACTAACGATGCTATTTTTGAAAAAATAATAAAGTTCTTTCCTACTTTCCAAAACTATATTATTCTATCTTTGTATCTCGGTTTCTACTTGCATATATATCGTAAAATTAAATACTAGTAATGACTAATAAAAGTACTTTTGTATATCTTGGATCAACTTGTGGGTTGTGTTTTATAACCAAAACACCTATTTGTGATGCCAACTTCCAAACTGATAATAAATAAACTGCATGCCCATATCTCAACAATAAAAGAATGACAAAGTTTATAAAAATTCTAAATATGGATCCTTTAGGTAGTATTTCAATCGTCTACAGTCGGAGTACTTTTAGCTGATCCCACCCAAGCCAAAGTAAAAGTTAAATTCGAAGGAAAAGCGGCAGGTGAACCAGATAATATTCAAAATTTTGTAAGCTTATTCAATTTTTCGTTATATTTTAAGACTCTCGGTATGTTTTTGATTTTACCATATTTAAAGGATACTAGCAATGATTCTGAACCACAATTACAATATGGTCGAGAAACAAAAAGGAATATTCAAAACAAGAGTACACTTGATAGGAATACGAAAGTGCTACCTCTTACCAAAAAAGAAGTCAAGGGAAAAGATTTAAATAGCCTTGGGTATACAAGAGCCGAACCAGTAGATTGGATGAGAGTACAGCTGCCTAAAAAGCAAGATTTGTTTCAAGAATTTTATAGACGAATACTTAATTTTATGTAAGAGTATATTAATTTGTATGTAGATTATGTTATTTAAATAACTAAATTAAATAGATCACCTAATGAGTTGTAAGATTAACCAATATGAACCAAACGCAACCCAACCAAATTAAGATTATAATAACAGAATATGCCTTCGTCCTTTATTGCTTTTGCTTATACTTTTACCAGAAGAAGAAAAGTTTCAGTTAATATATATACTATATATTTCAGTAATACCGATACGATCATAAATATTGGTACTGAAGAATTTCACTGTCACCGTATTGTTCTTCAAATCTACTCTTCCTTTTTCGACAGGAATGGACAGAGTAAAATTGATTTATCATCTGTAAGTAACACAATTGTTTTAAGGAAAAGAATATTTAAAAAATTCGTTTAAACGTCTACTCATAAATTAAACATTATTCAGCACAATGTTACTCCGGAAATGTTTCGCACAATCTATGAATGGATGTTATCGAGTGGCACAGAAAGCAATAAGGTCCTAAAACAAGATAACGTATTGGATTTATTTTGCGCCGCTCAGTACCTGGAAATTAAAGGTGATGTCATGTTAATCATTAAAAAATATCCCATCTAATGATGTCGCAACTTGATGATACCATTATTTCCTGTCCCCTAAGACAGATTTAGAAGAACAATGCTGGTCATTCATGTTAAATGAAAATTTATTTAATGAAGATACCGCATTTGCTTTGTACAGAGAAGCGAGACTTCGGAAAATAACGCCAGTAATGGAATTAATGGTATATAACATACATTGTTCTATAGAGTATAGATTTGATTATGTTTAAGATATAAAGTAACAAATAGGTAAGAACATAATTTTAGGTGCCCAGAATAATGCGGTTCTTTTTGCCATTGGTAGCTTCAAATGACTTTCTTCAACTCGAGCTTGAAGAAATAATAAATTTACTAAAATCTAATCATATATGTGTCACTAGGTAAGTCATTTCTAATTGTATTTAACGACATCGTTTCATATCTATGATAAAAACCTAGAATTAGGTGATGATATACTTTAGATAATTTTATAAGTATAGGCGCGGCTTGCTACTGGTTATTTTGTTCATAAAATATAATTTTCAAACTATCTCGTTATCACAAGTTACGTAAAACCTAATTATTTCTATCTTCGTTTTTGTAGTTCCTTGCAATTTTATAATTCATCGTGGACTATAATTTTCAGAGGTGTTATCAGCCAAATAATACTTATTCTAGTTATTATGATTTAAAAACCGAAACCACTGACCTGATTTTGATAAAAAAATCTATGGTTCCAAACTGAAAGTGTATCCTTTCAAATAAAGAAAGAATTTTTCTGAATAGGTTAATAAATGAGAAGAAGAAATTAGGAGTTATGAGGTCACATTCATTATAAAAACATGAACTATGAATTGAGAACCTACTCCTTTATTGAAGTCGTTTGAAATAAGACAGACAACTAAGAACCGGTCCATTCGTTTTAAAAATAAACTGCTATTTTTATTGATTTATATAATAGGTTCTAAGAATGACATTGATATAATAATCAATAAAAATACATCCATTATTCCATTTTTTGCTTTTGAATGTTTCAAGGAATTAAGCTGTAATATATTTTAAATTGAATCTTATGCTAGTTACTATCTATAGTTTCGTTTTTAATTAAGTTCTGATTATATTATTTCACTACACAATTTTGATTCAACGCATATTAAAGTCTCTTGTGGATAGAAGGTAGTTTTCATTATAGACAATTCATTGATAAATGTTTACTGAAATTATAGTCCATTCCGAAAAAAGTATTGGAGGAAGTATAATTTATCCTGTATATTATTTAGAATATAAATTATTTTACAACGCCGTTTTTGTTTACATACGACTGTGACTGGATTTTTGTTGTTAATTAATATATAATTTTGTTGTAATTGCCAAAAGAAAATTATTGAAAACATAATGGATACAAATTACCAAAAAAATGTTTCCGTTTTTTTAAAAAGATTTTTATTATATGGCTAATTATGGTCTCCTAGACTATAACTCTGTCATACCTAATAATACTTTACTTACGGAACACTCTGTATATATATAATATAATACAATTTCTAGCGAAATAGAAGTTTTAATGGCTGGAGTTCGTTGGTTGTACGGAAACTGGGCAAATCGTAGTCCTCTGGTCGTGGACGTGATGGGATGTGTAAGATTCGGTTTGATATCGCCCTGGCAACTGGTGGACATCAAGAGAAACCCCGAGAACATTGAGATCATGGAAATCGTTAATAAACCAGAAGTACAACAGATGGTTGATGATGGGCTTGCGTAAGTTTTACATTACTTAGGCGTGAACTATACTTATATGTTTTGCTCTCAGATTTTCATAAAGATTTACATAAGTTATTTCTCAGTGATTTACAATTGAAAAAATTTACTGTCAGTGCCTTATTTTAGACATTTACAGCTTTCGTAACTACTTAAGACGTCTCTGTTACTAAATTACAAAGCTGTATTATGTTGCTCTCATAAGTAAAACTTACAAATGCTATTTCGATTTGATTACGAAATTCTCGCCTTAATACGTCGTTGAATTATTATGTAGCCATGTTGCTAACATCACCAGCTTCGTGTATAATTAGCAGAGTAAACTGACTAATGAAAAGTACCTGTGCAATGTCTTTATGAGATCTTTCTACTATATACTTATTCGTATTATAATTTTAGTTGTACAGAAAATAAAAAATTTTTTTTTTTTTTAATATTTAAATATAAGATGGACAACTACTATTTGCTCCGTCTTCTAACTGTCAGTTATCAGTTTAAGTTTATAAGTATAATATTTAATAAAAGTCGATAGATACAGACCTTAAAAAAGGTAAAAAAGAAGAGTATACAAAATTATTGGAACCTTAAGATCGATGATAAAATAGAACTATTAATAGAACTATAGTATACCTAACTGAGGTGATTAACTCAGGTAGAATTTCACTAGAAATCTAATACTATGTCAGTTAGAGAAAATTTTAATAAACTATCTCACCGATTTTGCAGTTAAGAATAAATACATAGAAATATTAACAGAAAATCTTAACCCGACGCGTAAATCGTTTCTGTCATATTGATTACAAAGCATTCTGTATTTTTGTGTTGTAAATCTTCTTTTATTTACTGTTTCTATTGTAAGTTTTGTTGGAAAGAACATATAATACCGTGAGACAATGATTTGACATTGTTATTTTATAAAATTTTCTATTGAGTTACTTAGTTAGTTTCGGTTAAATTTTGCAAGCTAAATAAGAATCACTTCCATTTATGCTATGGATCTGTAAATTTACGTATTGATTCAGTTCAGTTACCAGGCAAGTTTTCTGGGAGTTTTAAAGAGTTCTTTCTCTAAATTGTAATTTCTACTTTGCCACTTCGTATCTATACATAGAATAAAGCTAAAAAGTTACAATATTCTACCTACCAAACAAAATTATAAGAAAATCGCCCCATTCTACGGTCACAGTTCCAAAATGATCTCGACATCGAACAATAAAAAAATATCCTTTTTCCCTCTCTTCCTCCCTCTGTGTCTCTATTGTCTTTTTTATTATTATTTTTAATTAGCTGCTCCTTGCGGTTACACTCACTTTTATGGTCGCTGCTTCACTCTTTTGAGCCGTAGCATAATGTAATAAAATAAACGGGCTATTCGATGAAAAGTAATTATTCAATTTGGTTTAGTAGTTTCAGAGATGACATCCTACAAACGAATTTACGAACCTCGTTATAATATTAGTATAAATCCAAAACTATACTATATCCAAGAATATAGAATCATCAATAATAATTTTCAGGATACGTAACGACACTTCAGATAACTAACCACTTATGTTGTTTTCATAGAAATCCATATTTAATTAAATATATTTGTTATTGTTATATCGTCTAATTATAACTTTTAATTTACGTCACAACGTTGGATAACGGAGAAGTCGGTACGGCAAAATTTTGTCCAATAAATTGTTCTGAACTAAATTCGCAGCGTGTTTTCTGTTGCATATCGCGTAAAAAAACACTTCACACTCACGGTAACTCACTCTCAACTCACTCAACGGAAACACACAGAACACAATTTGGTCCCATAGAATTTTTATCAAAATCTATTCATTAGTTCGATTTTTAAATCGAATATAGCATGATTTGAAAGCGATAATTTATCAATATTAACTTCCTAGTAATTTCTGAGATGAATTGGTTTAAATAAACAAACTAACTCTTCAGTTTTATATGTGTACTAGCTTCCGCCCGCGACTTCGTCCGCGTGGAATAGTTACTTTGGGCTAATAATGTATTATTTTAGAACAAATTTGTTTAGCATAAAAAAAGTTATAGTGAGCTAACTTTAAAAGATGGACGTATGCTGTCGCAGACTTTTTTTTTAGAACTTTTAAAGGGGAACAATTTTGTCATACATGATTTTTGCGAAACATTAACCGTTTACGCAGCGCACGCAGCGTAAACTCTTTCAATAGGAAAATATCCCCCGATTTTGAAACATTCATCATTGGTGCTCCTCTTCTTTTGGTCTTAGCGTGATAATATAAAGCCTATAGCCTTCCTCGATAAATGAGCTATCTAACTTTGAAAGTATTTTTCAAATCGGACCAGTAGTTCCTGAGATTAGCGCGTTCAAGCAAACAATCAAACAAACAAACAAACTCTTCAGCTTTATAGTATTTGTATAGATATAGATACATAAACAAATACATTAATGGTTTATATTTTACAATTTCATATACAACTTTCTTTGTTTTGAAACGTAGTTGCTTTTCCGTAATAACACCGGTAGACTTCTCATGTATTACTTCCATAATTTTAATTAATATATTAATATTTATGTATTTTAGTTGTGATTACAAGGAAAATTTAATTAAATAAATGTATTACAAAAATTGATAATGCACTTAATAATAGAACGAAAAACGCTTTATAATGATATAGGTGTTCAGTCTGTGGTTTCTCCGAGTCGTCTCATGTGTGTATAACTGTACAATGTACATCTATGTCTGTATTTATATACTAGGTCATGTATATATCTATATAATCTATAATTGTATATAATATTGTGATATTTCCTGTTATTGAACATGCCATACTAACATTTATTCCTCAGAACCTTCTCTATTAAATTCTGCAACAAGAAGTAACAAAAAAGAAAAAAAAACCAGAGTTGATTTTTTCTGTAAATTTTGAATACTTTGAATTCAGTTTTTCGTAACTGCAAAATCAGTGACATAGTTTCTTTTAACCAAACTTGACCCATCTGAATAAATCATCTTGTCTCTATTTTTTTTCGAATTGTGTTTATTTAATATGATAATAATGTTTCGGATCTATATAACGGTAACTACTCGTAAGATTTCGGTACAAAAGGTTTATTATTATTTACTTTAGTCCAAATAAATATTGATCATGGGACAAAGTTTAGTAAATGCATACATTTAGATAATCTACCATTTACTGTTGGGTTATCAGGTACGTTATAATAAAATATTGGTACGGCAACAACTCTAAGAATTATTATCACTGGATTGACGTCTTGGATCTCAAAGAGCCAGCTGAGAGGAACTGGATCGGCGAAGAAAAGGTTAGAAATATAATAACACTCAGCTTACATAATACAACGCATACGAATATTTTAAACTAGCTGCCCCTCGCGGTTTCACTCACGTTTATAATTACTGCTTCTGTCCTGGAAGTCATAGCGTGATGTAAAATTAACTTAACTATCTTTAATAAACAGACTATCAAATGCAAAAAGAATTTTTCAAATCCGCTCAGTAGTTTCAAAGATTACCTCCTACATACAAACTTAGAAACATACGAACCCACACACAAATGTTACCTCCTAATACTATTAGTATATATGAGAAAGTAACCTTCCGACTGTTTTGTTACAAATTTACGACTAAACTACCAATACTAAAATATCAATTGGTGAGATTTGGTATATATACCGCACCGCGTTTGTCGCGAAAATGAAACGGGTAAGTCAAAATTCTCTACCCAGACAAAGTCGCAGAGACCGACCGACTAGTATGCTATAAATAAACATTATGCTTGTTTGCCAGAACTCGTCAGACAATATATCGACACTTCTTTTGTAAACAAACACAAAAATATGAATATTACTTTGTGTGCTATGCATTCGATTAGTTATGAATTCGTCGAACGTTAAATAACCTTACTTCGACTAGTCGATTTCTGTTTTAATAATTTGTATTAACGATATAACTATTACTGATATAACTATTGATATGGTATAAACTCGTGGATTTTGGCATCCAGAATGCTAATTATTTGACAGACGCGTTGGCGCAATGGTCACTGCAACTGACTAAAGCGCTAACGGTCGCGGGTTCGATCCCCGCTCACGGCAAACGTGTGTATTGGCCATACGGATGTTTGTCGTGGTCTGGGTGTTTGTGTTAGTGCTGTGAGTGTTTCCGGACCCCCGACACAAGGTCATGAGATCTTAATGGGGGCCGTTGAGTGTGATGCGTTATTTATTTTTTTTTTGGTCGACTGCCTAGTAAACAGTTACTGCTAGTGACAGAATATGAAAAGTGAGACCTTTGGACTAACAAATATATCAACGAGCTCGTCAAAAATGGTCTGGAACCATGTACAGATTGTTAACGTAATTAAATATCATTTGTTTTAAAACGTTTTAAACGAAGCGCCAAAATATTATTGAATCATAAATTTATAAATATCTATTTAATTGAATAGTCGTGTTTAATTCTGAGCAATACATATTTTATATACTTTTAGTTAAACTGTTATCATAATACTATTTATTATACGGTTATATTGAACGTGTGCGATAGTAATAGGTACTTTATTTATTGATTCGTTAAATACGATTATCTAAAATTTGACTACGATTACCTATGTACATATTGTATACCGAGTCTCTAAGTGAAATCGAAAAATTCAAACATACGAAAGTTTAAGTTTTTGGCGAGAATCACACTTGTAAGTTTTGCTCATAGACTTTCATTAATATTTAAATTAAATTGTTTTTTTTTACAATTCAGTTGAATTCTATTGTTAATGGCCTTTACTTGTACCAAAAGTATTTACTATCACTGATATATTTTAAACACATATGTAGATATCACAGAGTTGCCTTAGTTACGAAAGTAAAACCTTAATGTGTAATTTCCGGATTAAAGATTACCTTACAGTTTTAGCAAAAAAATGCATTACTTAATATCATACCTGACCTGAGTACTCTAACCTGAATGGGTCTAATAGAGACTTTTGAATCTCACAAGAAACAGGATCAATTGGCATCAAAAAAAGTTTTTGTATAAATTGCGCATGTTCTTGTTAATTGTATTTTTTCTCGAAAATCTGTGAATGTAAATCAAAATATATTAAATATAATTTTTTTTTAGTTCTTTATCTAAAATGGAAAAACAGAACCCTTATAGGATCAGTTTGTTGTCCCTTTGTTTGTTATTTTTAAAATTAGTCTCTTTATTTTATTACACTGAAAAAATCAAAATTTTAAATCGACAAACTGAAAAGCCAATTATGTCGCGTATTTAGTTGTACTTTATCGTTCTGCCAAGGGATCAAAACCTATAGGGTATCTCATTGACATTTGAGCATCACGAGCGTCATTAAATATTAATGAAAGCAACAATGTCCCTTTTTCCTTCCTTCCTTCCTCGTTACAATCACATTACGAAACAATTTCTCAACATTACGTTTTAAACATGAATAATATATTTACTTATTTACCTTTAACTTTTATTTATTACTTACTCATACAACACTATTGAATAATATCCTCTTCATCTATGAACTTACGTTGCAAATCTATTTTATGACGCAAGCATTACATCTAACAAACTAAACAAGGAAAACGGAATATTTATCATCCTAAAATATTCCTTCAAATAACAAAAACTTGTTTGCCTCGTCCAGAACCACGTAACTTATAAGGATTTTCTTAAATATCTCGAACAATTCCTGGTACCGAGAGAGCAGATGTACCAACAGATGGCTATGATGCAAACGCCGAGGCGCAGCGACGATATTCCCGGTAAACAAATAATGAGTTTCTAATTGTGCCTATAATAAATTATGATGAATATTCTGTAGAATTCCGTTGATATCTCGCTTCCGAAATATAAATGTTTACGAGTACGTGATTAAAACCATGTACCTATCAACTGGCGAATTCAAGGATTAGCGGGGTTGAAGCCAAATCTTGGTTGAGTTTTTGTTTACATATTGGGGTTTTGCGGATTATAATTAATATAAAACATTTAAATATTTCTAGATTGGGTTAACACTAACTTTTTTTCGAATGTAAACATCACCAAATTTTTCATGTCAATAATTTCAAACTTTTCGAATAACTATTAAAATTATATAATGTTTTAATCGTTTTTCGTTTCTGTTATTGGCACAGAGCCAAGGCGTATTGAATAGAACACATGGATCTCAATCGAAGGACGTAGGATCGAAGTCAGTTTATTACATCTAAATTTGCAAGTGCTAAATTGTTTTTAAATTCATCACGTGCTCGCTAGTGAAGGAAAATAACTTTTAACCTGCATTTTTGGGGGAAATTCTAAGACATATTTTCAGTCAAACAGTTACAGTCTGTTATCATACAGTATGGATCGAGAAGTTCAACTTATCTTTACAATAATAAATATACAAAAAAACGCTTCACAGTAAACAATGCCCGTCGAGGTCGTATGAACCTTTATCAAGAAACATACAAACACTAAGACCAACAAACGTTCATATGACCAATACAAATATTTGTTATGTAAATAAAATAAACTAACAGTCTGTAGATGTCCCAATGCTGGGCAAAGGCCTCCTCTCCTATTAAGGAGAAGGTTTAGAGCTTAATCCACCACGCTGCTCCACAGCGGGTTGGCGGATATAGATGTATCAGAATCTCTTCCGGTATATCACGATGTTTCTTTTACCGCCGAGCTCGAGATGAATTTAAACACAAATTTAGCACTTGAAAACTCAACGGTGATCTCGTCTTGATCTAACCACTAAGCCACCTCGGTTCACATTTATTATGATCGGGATCGAACCTGCAGCCGTTAGTTGTTCACTTACTTTTAGTTACCACTACACTAACTTGTCATCAATACTATTAAGACTGTCTTAATAATGTTGACGCTTGTACCTTAATTATATTAATAGCAATTTAATATTTATGTTTAAAAAAATGCATATTATCAGGCAGCTTGCGTGGAATGGAGGCAGATAAAATTGATATGCGAAGGGCAAAATTTGATTTTCCTTTACCAGCTACTTTGAAGGGATGGACGAGCGATAAAGACAAATTCCCAACGATGAGTGATTTTCTTGAGAGTAGCAAGCAGGTAAGAACTTTCTATAAATATATATATATTTAGAAGTTAAAACTGATTTAAAAGCGATTAAGAGGTACAAAAAATCGAAACAGGTAATCTTAGAATTACTATATCTATATATGTTTATAACATACCAATGCACATAAATAATTAATTTTATTAATATTATATAGAGGTAAAATTTGTTTGTAAATTTGATACATTCAAGATTCAATTGAGGTAATCTCTGAAACTAATGATCCGATTTCAAAAATTCTTTTTGCGTTGGATAGTCTGTTTATAGTGGAAGGTTATAGACTATATTATATCACGCTATTCATAGGAGCGATGCAAAAACCATAAACGTGAGTAAAACCGCTAGTAACTTTTCCAAAACCGCGGTAAATTTATTTGCTTGACATTTGCAAAAGAGAATGGAATTCCTGATTTTTTTTTTTTACTGAAAGTATTTTGAGTTTTGTGACTTTGAGAGGCAGCTAATATTGATAAAATTATTATGTAGGACAAAGAAGATAGCCAACATCATTCGCCGAGTCGATCTCCCCCACCGGTAGAAATTGGAATAAGAAGTACATCTCCTCCGAAACTTCCTGACTCCGAAAAAAGTCCAAACATGGGAAAAAGTCGGAAAAACGGAGAGGTAAAGTTAGACGGAGATATAAAGTTAGTAATGGAATATTTAAAATTTTATTTAAATGAGACCATTTTAACGAGCCCCAACACGATGCTTCAGCTGTAAGTTGATGAGCAGTTGTGTATGCTGGTTCCAGATGATTCTGCAGCCTCAGGTTAAGTTTACGCAATATGTTTCTGTTTTTTATAAATTATCTGTTTCCCTTTTCCTAAAATACTGGCAATTTATGGTAACTTATTTTATATCAAAAACTTATATTCAACGGTTAACCTGTGGAAAAGAGTATTTCATAAATATTCCTACACTAAATTAGCAAATATTTACATCGTCGGTATTGCTATGTTAATTACAGAAACAGAGAAATATTCAACTACAAACGAAAGAAATGGAATGTTGCAAACGTGTACATCAAATACATATGTGTAAACCGCAGAATGTAATTAATTTTTTTTTTTATTAAATACCCTCGTATTTTGTAAAATAACTAAGTCTATATACAATTTTGACACTGATTAGTAAGCATTAAATATGTTTGGACATATTAACATCTAAATAGATATAGTTTGTGATAAAATTATAGGTATCCTATTCAACTCAAATGTACGACCCGCCTGAAAAAGATTCTGCCGAAAATATGAACACTACGAGCGAGACCAGTAGTGAAGTTGTTGGAACAAGTACTACTGAGAATGTGAGATTGATACCAGACAAATCTGTAATCTCGTTTACTTGAATGTCATACTTCGTTCAGTTATTTAAATATTAAATCTATTGATGTCTCGTGATGGGAGAATATCTCCAAAAATGTTATTGAAATGGTTTGATTTCCTTATAGGAAAAGTGAATTTTCAAAAAACCAATGCAGTTTTTCTTTTTTGATATATTTAAACATAGTAGTTATAATATTTGTAGAACCAATACACGAGCAGACAAAGCGAGAGGAGGCATAGTGTTGCAGCTACTTTTCTAGCCGAAGCAACCGCCGCTTTAACGGGGAATAGAAGGTAACTAGTTAATACAGTTATAAGGTTAATTGTTTTTATTTTTTTTTTCATTTCAGTTCCTTTTGCATAACATCAAAATTACCTTTTTACTCGAAATTATAAGTATTAATTCCTAATTCTTGTTTGATGGCCGTATTACTGATAAAGACAATATTTATTATATACATACATATATAATATTCATAATGAGCAGAATCGGTAAGTTAACATCCTAACAACTCAAAATCTGTGTGAAACGAGATACCTATGTTCGTTTCATATAATTAAGTGGTTCATAATCTATGATTTACTATCAACATTCAAGACAAAAAAAAATGTTTTTTTGCGTTTAGTCCAAAAATTGTCAATTTTGAAATTGACAATTTTCTACACTTTAATATGAAGCGTGCGATATTTCAACAATATTGTATTAGAAGATTTATCATCCATTACAGAGAATCTCCCAATCGAGTACATCCTCAAGCAAACAATAATGTTTCTCGCCCGGATCCAACACAAGCAGCTGCAACATCGACCAATAAGTTTCACAGTCCGCAAATTTCTATGTTTAACCAATCTAAAGAATCTCTTGCAAGAATTAATATGTAAATAATATTTACCTTTCATTTCAAATTATGTTTTAGAATAGTAGATAACATTATCCAGACATTTCATTTGATGTCCAGTTTCTCGAAAAACAGTTTTGTATGTAAAACAAAACAGAATTAAAAAAAAATTACATTCGTTATAAGTAAACTAGGCTAGAATTACACTTACGAGTGTAAGTTTTGCTCTCAGACTTTCGAAAAGGTTTACATAAGTTGTTTGTCATTGCTTTACACCCGAAAATTTACTGTCAGTGTCTTTATCCTTGTCATCCACATCTTTCGTAAGTTCACCAGGTTACAAATTTGTTTTATATCTGTTACAAGAGTAAAACTTACAGCTGTAATTCTCGCCTGCTGATGTAACATTCGACAGGGCATGGATCTCAAAAAATTTACCACTGTATAGAAAAAGATGTAAGGAGTTCAGTGACAATATGCCTTTTTATTTCAAGCCTAGGACTGGAAGAGACCGGATAACTGTTGCCGCTGTATTTGCCCCTCTCTTTCCCTTTTTTTTGGCAGCTCGCTATGGGTGTGCAATTTCAATTCTTTGGTTAATGACTCTTACTGAGATGTACACTATCCAGTCCATATTTCTAAGTAATTTCTGTCAAATATAAAGTTAAACAATATTTGCTGAGGTACCATATCTAATCTGCTGTGTAACAGATGTGTTGCCATACCCTAAGGGATTGTCAAGGCTATTCACGTAATAAAAAAGATATACAGTCTGTTTAAAATAAATATTTATAGGCCAGTTTTTTATTTAATACAATGAACTCGTTGTAATGCACGATTGAGCATCATCGTGATAAAATTGGTGTGACGTTTAATTTTTTTTTCAATTTCCTATAAAATCGATCAACAGTTCAGATACTTAGTTCCATTGAACATGAAAAACTGTCCACTTCCTTTATGTGTTGTTCTTTTGTATCGTGTGTTTTATTTTTATATACCCTCTATATTGATGAAAAGTATGTAGCTTGTAAGAAAAATTAAATTGTGTTATTTTGATGTATAAGCTATATTACTGTATATTTTCAGTAAAATCTGAGCAGTAGTTTTTTACATAAATAAGTAAACATCCATACATCGAAACATCCATCCATCCTCACTTTTTCCTCATCTTTCGCGTTTATAATAGTAGTACGATAATCAATAGGAAGTCAACCACTTCCTACGCAGACGTAGCCAGTATTTGTGTCCAGTTTTTTTTCGCTATTCTCACTTACCGTAAGAAATGCAGGAAAATTAGTTACTTCACGCCGATCATCTATGAGAGTGAGGTATTGCCCCGATCTTACCAGTTCGTTTACGAGCAATGTATATATTCATAAAAGTTGCTCTACATTGCACAAACTGATAGCCAATCAAAATGTTTTCGGTGTAAGCAACTGGACATTAAAAAGTTTCTACTTTTTAATGTCCAGTTGCTTACACCGAAAACATTTTGAAGTTACTTTGTTATTTTGCAGGAATAAGCTATCAGCGTCTATTCTTGGGCCATCGAATAAGAATTATCTCGCAGACGGTTCGCTCTTTAATTGGGATAGGGAAACTGTATTAATTTTCGGCGGCATCGATCCCCATACTGCTTATGGTGTAGCAAGAAATACCGGCAAAGATATATTTAGGTATAGTAAATAAGAGACGTTATCAACTAATTAAGTGCAAGAATTATATTTTTAGTTGATCGATGACAAAATACATTATAATTATTTAAGTAAATATACAATACCAATTAATAATAATTTCCCAATCTCATAATGTATGTATTTTAGATTTGATCCCGTCACAAACTCTTGGGATTTGGTCGGAGAACTCCCAGAACCTAGACATCACCATTCCATTGCCTTCTTACGAGGAAGGGTATTCCTTGTAGGTAGGTAATTATTGGATTGCAATAAGACCCGTTATTTAAAATATGAAAAAAATGGTAATTATTGAAATCAAAACTTCAGTTTCCTTAAATATTCATTTCATAAAATATGAATAGATACTTAAATTAAATTATGTTATATAATAAATACTATGCAAATCAATGTGAGTATGACATTTTATTAAAATGTGATATTTTAATTATTATTATGAGATTTAAATGTGTGTAAAAATATAAAACAGTAAACAAAAGAAACTCTGTTTAATATTTGTAATTGCATCAAGCACAATTAAAAATGCACAACTGTGAAAAATTACGCAAATTAATTTTACGAAGGCAATAATTACATTTATAAGTTTTGCTCGCGTAACTAATATAAAACAATTCTGTTGTCTCGTAACAGTATCTCATGTAAATCGGTGAGCAAAACTTACAAGTATAATATCCGCCTAATAGTTACATAAAACTACATTGAATTACAAATCATAATTTTTCTGAAAAGTATCAATCAATACTATGATAAATAGACAAAATTTCGGTCCATTTATTGTATTTAAAATACCAGGCGGTGCAGATCCTCGTGAAGACGACTTACGCGGTAAGTCTGTAGTAGTGTCAACGGTTTGGAGCTTTGAACCAGTAACACGCTCTTGGTACAGCGAATCTGGACTCGCAATACCTCGGAAGAATTTCGGACTTGTGGTACATCATATGGCACTTTATGCGATTGGTGGCCAGGATAAAAAAGATAGGTAAAAGTCACGCAAACTACTACATTCAGCCATAGGAGAGAATTGCACTTGAATTGAGAATTGTTATTGCCTTTACACTTGCAAGAATCTACTGGCAGTGCCTTCTTTATTTTGAAAAAAAAAAGTAAACCAAAAATCAAAAAAAATATTATAAATAATTAATGTAATTGTACTTATGGACAGTGGAGCTGATAAATTCTACACTAATTATTTTTCTGACTTAAGCATCTCTTCCAAAATCCCTAAAAGTACTGCATTTTGTGGATCATTTCGATCCAAAAATTGGTTCATGAAATGAAGTACATCTAAGTTCGGCACAAATTATTATCTTTCTAACGTAAATATCTCTTCCAAATTCCCAAAGAGTACTTCATTCAGTGAAACATATCGATCCAATAACTAGTTCATGGAATGAAGTACGTCCAAATTCGTCACAAAATACTATTAGACAGATAGTATTTTAAATATTGTTAGAGATCATAAGGGTAATTAATGATAATAAATGTATTTTGTCTATGGAAAACATTTTGATCAGTTAGAAACTATATATTGTCAGCTCGCTCTCTTTAGGGTAGATTACTCGTCTTCACTGTCATAAATATGACAATAATTTAAAGTAATTAAGGACAAGAACCGAAACCAATAACCTTAACAATTATCTTTTCCAAATTCCCAAAGAGTACTTCGTTCAGTGGAACGTTTCGATCCAAAAACTGGTTCATGGAGTGAAGTACGTCCGATGAATATAGCCAGAATGGCAGCCGCAGTAGCCAAATACCGTGACTATATCTGGGTGGCTGGAGGTATGACTGGGGAAAAACGTCGTCCAGTTTGTGCCAACGTTGAGTGTTACAACTCTAGAACTAACCAGTTAGTTACTCTATTAAATCTGTATTGTTGTGCAGTTTTTTTAAATTTTTTTATAATTATTACTTAAGCTATGCTTAAGTGTTTTTGCTAAGGTCTGCTTAATGATCTAGTCCTGATTTGATAGTTCCTTGATTTTTGCATAGATCAATTTGCTTTTTGGCTGTTTAGCAATAAGGCTGCCAATTTTACTTATACCTGTTATTGTATTTTATTGCATGTATGTCTTTGGTGTACACTAAAATATACTCTATGACTTTTACTCTAAATTCTCCTTACTCTTGGAGAATGGTAGAATTTGAGAGATATACTATTCTATAAGGTATAATTTATGTATTATATGTGTATTATTCCAAAACAATTTCGAATACACTGTAAGCAAAACCTAGAATTTTATAAAGAAATATTCTAAATATGCAGTGTAATTATTCATATATTATTTGTTATCCGGGATGTTATAGATTCTAAGGACAGAAAATATGTTTATTTTGTTTAATTAACTAATCGTCATTCGAGGTAAACAACATTTGTGATAACATTTTTCCTAAGTATTTTTTACGGAGAAACAACTTTTTTCCCAGTCGCACGAAATCGTCGGCACCTTCCTTTTAAAATGTAAGAATATTTCCTGTTAGGTAACAATGCTATACGGAATTTCCTGTTTAAGGTGGACGGAGATTCATAGTTTAAGATTTCCAAGATGTTTCGCTACTTTATTTTCCATGAATGACAAATTATATATCATTGGAGGAGCTGGCAAAATGACTAGCAAGGTAATGGCCGACCATTGTACCTACAATCATATTTTATAAATATAGATTACGTTCATAATATTGGACATTAAAAATTTGTACCCATTGTCAATTTGACAACCTCGTCAATAATCCTGTTGGTTTAAAGTTAATCTCGCCTGTTAACTGGTTGCTAGACAACGTCATCAAATTTGATCATTCAGCTAAAATCCATGAGTTTATAACATATTATCTAAAATTATATGTTTAGATCTAAAAATACTATAGTCAAGCCAAGTATAAAAGAGAAGTCAATGGCATAACAACTTAAATGACGACTGGACTAATTTTGACAGGACGTTTACTCACAGATAGCTTGTGTTATAAGGGGTAACTGAGACTACTTTTATTTAAAACAAAATTGAAAGCTAAGAAATAGTGAACAATGTCCGTATCAAGTGGAGAACGTAAACATTATATAATTTTCCTCAAATTAAAGCGGTTGAAACCGCGGGGCACAGCTAGAATACGATATGATTTGAATATTTAAGGATAAAACTGCGAGTAGTGTTGGGGCGATTGACGCATGGGACTGGAAAGAGCGGCGGTGGAAGCTAGAGACGGAGATGTCCATACCGCGGCACGGACACGCGCTCGCCTACCTCGGCACTCAGCTCATCATTATCGGTAAGTTGGCGTAGATATCATGAAATAGGAGAGGTTCGACCAAAAGAAGCGTCCGTGGGGGATAGGAGAGGTTCGATCAAAGTAAGCATCCGTGGGGAAGGGGGTTGGTCCAAAATGTACACATATAAACTAGGGGCCGGCTTTACATTAAGCGCCGCACTAGTCCCACAATTCTGACACACTCACCGTACGAAACGCAATTATATTAGCAACTTAACGCTGATCTTTTGTAAAATTGAAATCCCGATTACTGCCCCGGACGAGCCAGCCTCTAATATAGCTGTAGTCAGTAGGCTTCAGCCAGACATCACTTCATTTGACAAAAAGTAGTAACTCAGGGTTAGAATAATGTCTTAGGAATTTAGTAGATTGAAGGAATTATCGATAACTTTAACGATACCAAAAAATATAAGTTTTAGGACATAAAACAAATTTTTAATAATTCTATAGCTACTGACTTCATTTTTATTTGAGAGTTACAAATCCTAGTCATATCGAAGAATCACTTGTCGTATATAGTCAATTCTCTATCATCTTCATATTTATTTTTTGGTTATTTTGGTGACTGGTCGCAATAGTAGTTAATAATCACGTAATGAAAGTGATTTCATATCAAACTGGCTAAAAATTCTTAAAGTGTATCTTGTTCCCGTATTTATCAAAATATTATTAGATAATTTACTGACTAAGTCATAGTAGAATTAAAGTCAATCCATATAATTAAGTCCACGTGTGATCACGATCGCAAATTCTTATCGGAAAATCACTGCAACAAACAATTGAAACGACCAATAAGTATAATCATTAAGATTCTTGATCTTAATAGATTAACTACAGATTATATATAAGTTTATTTAAAATACAATAGTATAGTCCTTTTTTTTGTTTTAATTGATATTAATGAAACAATAAAAAGTTATTACGGTATAAAAACGAATTTTTAGTTTGTGAGAAGTTAATCCACTTAAAATAACTCAGATTTTACTTCAAAAGCAACAGATCTTGTATTATAAAAATTCAGTGTATAAATTTGCATAAATTAAGCTGTCAACAAAATTAAATGTTTTTAAAATGTGAGTATTCACTGCAAAAAAAGGCCATTGTAGTTGAGTTTGAAACCCAAGATTATACGTGATTCGATACAACTAGAACTAGTTATTTTTGAACAAGGTTAAAAGAACTTTTAAAATAAATTGGCAACAAGGAAAATAATCGGCGAAATTTTTCTCGATATTTAATAAAAGCAAAGGTATTTACAAGAATTATGTGGTTGATGTTTATTAAACTTTTATGTTCTAGACGTTTCTCAATACAGAACACTGGTCTTCGTTGATCTTGACATGATTAAAATTTATCTTATGCTTTAAATCGAGATCAATAACCTAAATATATTAGAGAATGTTCATTGTTTAACAATTCACATACAAGATTAAAATAAATGTTGTTGTGAGGCAGAAAATCCTACAGAATACAATCGTTTCTATTTAGACGATTGCTAAAAAAATAACCCCATAGATTTTTTGTCAAAATCGGTTACAGTAACCAAAATACTTAAATATATCATCAATGTAAACGAAATGACGTATTATGCTTTTAAAGCCGATTGCTCATTGAAATAAAACTATTTTAAACGGATTTAAATCGCGTATATTTACTGTTTTTATCATCCCGACGTTTCGAGCACTTTACAGCGTTCGTGGTCACGGGTAGACATTTATTTTATTTAATTAAGTCTCAATTATTGAAAAGATTATCAACATTAAATTTTTAGGTAAAGTACGCTTCGCTTATGAAATAAATTACAAATTATATAAATAATTATAGTTAAGAAAAAACATACCTATATATTTAAATTTTGATTTACGTGACGGTTGTTCGAACATTAGTTTTTCGTAAAATTGACCGTAATATACGTTAGATTAAATGATGTTGAATCAGGTGGTGTAACAACAATTTACATGCGCGCGTTGAGTAACGTGGAGTCGTATTGCTGCGAGCGCGGCGCCTGGATACGCGGAGTCGCGACATTGCCTTCTCCTCTTTCCGGCCACGGCGCTGTCACGCTTCCGCCCGCTTCGCTTATGCAATAGATGCACTAAAAAAAGAATCATTTCCATTATCAACATTTTGTCTATGAAATTACAAGCCTTACGCGAGAATTACAATTATATGTTTTGCTTTCAGACTTTCATAAAGATTCACATAATTTGTTTGTCATTGCTTCACACCCGAAAAAATTTACTATCAATGCCTAATTTTTGATATTCGCTACTTTCCTAACTACTGTTCTTACTATGTTTTATTACTAAGTTCCATAGTTGTTTCATGTTAATTACGAGAGCAAAACGTACAAGTGTAATTCTTGCTTTATATATAATTGTAGTTAAAAAATTATATAGGTATATTGATATACGTGATGGGTGCTTGAAGATTAGTTTTTCGTAAATATGAACGTAATATACGATAAATTAAATAATGTTGAACCAGGTGGTGTAACAACAATTTACATGCGCGCGTTGAGTAACGTGGAGTCGTATTGCTGCGAGCGCGGCGCCTGGATACGCGGAGTCGCGACATTGCCTTCTCCTCTTTCCGGCCACGGCGCTGTCACGCTTCCGCCCGCTTCGCTTATGCAATAAATCGATTTTTAAATAAGACCCTTGCTCTTATCTTCATTCCGTCTTGATATTTTTAACAAAATTTCAAGTCTTATATGTATTAGGTGAGAGGCACACTTGTGAGTTTTGCTCACGGATTTTTTTAAATATTGTTAGTCACTGCTTTTTCACCTGAAAGAACTTAATATAAGCTATTTATTGACACTCAAAACTGTCGTATCGTTACTGAGGTAACTGTTATCATGTTACAAGGTTGTTTTATATCAATTAGGAGAGTAAAAACTACAAGTTTAATTCTCGCCTAATATTATAGAAACACAAATTTTAAGAAGTGTCTTAATTTTGAATAACATGTTGAATGTTGGAAAAATAGTTTTACGAAAAATTGAGGATAAAATTCGATAAATCGGATTTTCGTTTTATACCTTTGCAATATACCTTTTATGTTTTTTTTTTATTTAAACGTTAAAAAGTCTCTCAGCTTATTTTACTTTAAATTATTTTATTGTTTACACAATAGTAAATTGTTTACTCGATTTACATATTTACGCAATAAATAATATGATTAAACAAGCGTCACATATTTTCCCCTTATTTTCCCAAGAATTTATGACTGTATTCATCTATTACAATTATTACTATTAGAGAAAATACGTAAATTACGTTTAATGTGTAGTGGAAATAATAAGAAACCAACAGAATAAATAACTGGTCAAGTGCGAGTAGGACTCGCGCACCGATGGTTCCGTACAGAGGGTTCTTACTTAGACCTAAAGTGCACATTTGTGATAAAAATTAGTCATCAAAGGGTCCACCAACGGACGCGACCTCTCAGCCCTCCATAAACTCAAACCATTTGTAGCCGCTTTAGCCATATTGGCTAGAAATAATAGGTATATAAATAAAAATAGTTGGTCAATTACGAAAATTAAATCTTGAAGATTTTTCCGCTTTTTAATTACCTTGTGTACCTTATCGTTGTCTTAGATTTTCGCGATTATTATTCATTGAAATAAAACTGTTTTAAACGGATTTAAATCGCTTATATTATTTATTTTTATCATCCCGACATTTCGAGCACTTTGCAGCGTTCGTGGTCACGGGTAGACTAATATCATGTTTTTCAATGGCAGTTCTCCTGGTATCGCATCATCAGCTCCACTTCACCGAATACATTGTGCCGAGAATAAATTGCTTAGCAATCATATTGAAGCAATCGAATCGCAACACGTAAAATACTCGTTATTAAGTGGTTCCAGTACCCATTTGTAATCTTCATCATCAGCTCCACCTCATCAAATGTAGCTTTTCGTGAGCAAATGCATGAGTTACTGTCAAAAATACCTAAATCGGTAGAGGTGTGCCTATAATATTTGAAGATTACCCTCGATTTCTCCAGGATTCCATCATCAGATCCTGTCTTCATGACAATGGGACCAAATTGGAAGTATACCCTTTAAAACAAAACAAAAATTGAAAATCGGTTCACAAATGACGGAAAAATCGGTGTAAAAATATAAAAAAATACATACAGCCGAACATAAAACCTCCTCCTTTTTCGAAGTCGTTTAAAAATAATCAATTATTATATACATAATTACATTTTATTTTATTCTTGTTTTATTTTTATTTATATCCTACTACACTCCACTTCCACTACACTACGTTCGTAAAATTAATAGATTTACATTATCAATCAAAGTATATATTAGTGTTGCCAAGACGAAAATAAGTAGTCCCTAATTCGAATAAAACTAATGGTTTTTTTATAAAAAAAGACTTACATGTATTATCTACACAGTAGTAAGAAGTAAATTAATTTACTCGATTTGATTGAATTTAATTTTTAAATTTTCGAACTAAGTTAATACGAGTACTTAAATCAAATCGTGTGAAGCTTTTATATTTAATGTAAATTATGTAATGACGATAAAATTAACGATAATTGATGATAAAACTTTTAAAGGAATAGTTTATTTTATTATTTTTAGCGCGTTTAAATAATATTTTTTGTTTATTATTTCTTTATTTTCATATTTAGAATAATTTTAACTAACTTTTTCATGAAAACAATAAGATTAAATATTTATTTGTCAATAGGCTGTTTGCTTATTGCGAAATTAATTGTTATTTGTACTTAAAATATTTGGACAGTTTTAACTAAAATTTTAAATTTTAAAATGATGTTACCTCTAGTAACATTAATCGAGAATTTTATCTACGTAATGTCATAATATTGTCCAGAGATGGCGCTGACTGTACGCTGAATCGCGCTATCATTTTGTTAGCTGCGGCATATAGATTGCATTGCGTTGTTCATAAAGGTTTGCTGCCCCTATGTTTTCGTTTTGATACAAATTTCTCCTCATTGATTGTAAAATTGTTTTTTGACCGTGATCAACTTCTATGTTAATTTGTTTTAAGTACATAAAATTCTAATTCTAAGATTATATTATTTTCCGCTTGATCCGCTCTATTATCTCACACACAAACTTAGTTTATTTTCCAAAATAATGCGTTTTTAATTAATTGGATACGTATTGATTTATAATTTAGGTTTTGTTAACAGCTTCAAGTGAATGCAGCTCTGAATTTTTGATATAATTTACAACTTGATACATTTACGCGTTCCTGAGAAAAAGGTTGAAAGACGGATGTACAGATTGACCGACACACGAACAGAAATTTACAGTTTTCGGATTTTTTCTATTATTTATACTATAAGACCTTGCTCCTGGCCAAATTTCATGATGCTAGGATAATGGGAAGTACCCTGTAGGTTTTGATTCCCTTGTGAAAACGTTAAAAACGCTAAAATACTTAAAATATGCGACATAAATGACCGTATCTTTTGACTGTGTTAACTTAGAAGTCTGATTTTTTCACAGCTCTTAGTAATTATAGCTCTAAATACTTGACATTGATAAAAATTTGTTACCTTCACGCGTTCCTGAGAAAAAAGTTGAAAGACAAACTTACAAACAGACACACATACATACAGAAATTTACAGTTTTCAGATTTTTTCCTTTATTCGTACCATAAGATCTTACTTCTTGCCAAATTTCGTCTTGCTAGGTCAATGGGAAGTACCCTATAGGTTTTGATTCCCTTGCGAAAACGCTAAAATGGTCAAATTATTCGACATATTTGCCATTATCTTTTGATTGTGTTGACTTAGAACTTTAATATTTTCACGGCCGTATGTCATCGTAGACTTGAGGATATGATATTAATTTCAACATGATACGTCCATGCATTTCTGAGAAAAAAGGGTTGACATCCCGACAGACAGACAGACAGACAGACAGACAGACAGACAGACAGACAGACAGACAGACAGACAGACAGACGGACAACAAAGTGATCCTATAAGGGTTCCGTTTTTCCTTTTAAGGTACGGAACCCTAAAAAAACTAAGGCATATTTTTCAATAGTTTTTCACTTTGAAATAAAATAATTCGTTTTGTAAATAAATTAATTGTTTACTTATAATACAATAATAGCATCACTTTAGACCATATATCATCATTTTAATTTGTTTTTTTTCTAATATTATTGTCTATTTATTAATATTGTAAATGTCAGTAAAATTATTGTATATTACATGTTCCATTGAAATATTAAAGAAAAAAAAAATGTCAGTGAATTTTCATTTATATCCAAGTTATAGAAATATAGTGCTTAACAATCTGTGGTCTGAGCAATTTATGAATCGTCGACTTGATGATCGTGTTTGACTATTTTTACAGAGTACCTGGTCCCTAAATTTAGTGTGACCCCATATCGTAGAATAATATAGGCAAGTCTTGTTATTCGTTCCAAATTTCTGTTACCGAATTTAACTAAAATGTGAATTTGTTCCGATATTAGTCGTATTGTAGGGACTAGAAGGAAAGTAAAGACAAAAGTTCTTTTTTATGAAAATGATGGAAAAATGTTTTAGGCCAGTTATTTAACGTAAAGTGATAGCCATCGCCCATGAACATTTGCGCCACTAGAGCCACTAAATGCGTTGCTGGTTTAAAAAGCAATGCAGGATAAATAAAAGGGATTATGGAACAGGATAAAAAATTTAGACTCCTGACACACCGACTGAAACTCAGTTATACTGGTCCAGGTTAGCCTAGACTGCCTAGTCTACTACAGTGGAGATGTTTGCGAGTGTTTGCTTCTACATTCAATGTATGATAGTTCAACACTACACTATTGATTTAACTACCACAAAGTTTAAAAATCACTAACTGAAAATGTTAATAAATTAATTAGAAAGAATATTTAAAATAACTGTTTATTATTTATAAAGTAGTTTAATATTATGTACTATTTACAATATCGCTATCATAATTAATATCGCTATCATAATAAATAACTTAAAATTAATATCACAAAGTTGTTTTATCACATTATAAGCTATGCTTAATCCCAAACTTCCCTGCAGATTCCGAGGACGTCTCTTTTAAACCCATCTTCACAAGGTTCGTAACTTTTGAAAAATAACACGCTGTTTATGGGCACGAATCTTGTTGGTTTCAAGTTTAAAACATCCTGAAAATAAATGAAAGAAATTTAATTATTTAATTAACTTTTAGTATCAGAAATTTTCGATGTAATTAAGCAGTAAACGAGCGCATCCTTCGCTTCAATAATAATTAGTGTATTAATAATGTTATTCTTGTGGTCATATTGGTAGGCTCGACATAAATTCGAAGGTTAGTAGCACATCTCTAGTGAAAAGCAGCCTTAACTAGCAAGCTAATTAATTATAATTGTACTCAACACAGATGTATGCTGTCTCAAATTGAGAAACAATTATCTGATTGAAAATTTGAATAAAAAAAAAATTGAACACTATTGTTTGTTCTAAACTACACATTAGGTTGGTAACAACCAAAACAATTCTATTATCATTGAATGAAATAGCAATAAAATTATTTACGGCTCTATCAATCATTTGTTATAAACATGATAAATATATGACATTTTCAATACTTCATAACACTCTATCTCGGAGTAAACTAAAGATATGTACATAAATACGTATATCTGAAGTTCCAGGATTATAATTTGATAAGTGTCATAGCAAGGTTGCAAATATTATAAACATTAAAGATTTTGGTATTCAAACAAAGACAAAAATATCAAAGTTCAATAGAAAGTGTAAAAAATTCAAAAATCAAGTTTATTGTTTATTGCTTAAATGATTTTAGTCTTGGTCAGCTCTCTATTCTAATATTTACACAATGTCTATATACATATGGGTATGATGCTCTTATGGCACGAATCGTTGTGAATATTATATAATATTATTATTATGTAAAACAGAAACCAAACATACATATTTGAAAGTATAGTCATTCTGTCTGTGCAAGAGTCACTTACAATTGGTGGTAGAAAAAAAAATATAGCCACGACAAGCAATTTAATTTGTTGAAAAGAACTATTAAAGTAGATTCTCTATATCCAATATCTTAAACGAAATTGCAGGAACAAATTAGTAAACAATTAAGTTACTTACAATCGACTGGTCTGTTTCATTATCGCTAATTTCCTCCAATAGAATTTCATCCTGTCCAACATTTGGATGAACACTCGGGTGTATATGCCTTGCTTGAGAAATAACTCCAAGTAGCAATAAAGACAAACAAACAAGCAATTTCATTATGATTCCTTTGATGAGTTCCTGCTTTCGTGACAACAAATTGTTTACTGATATGAGCTGAGAGGTGTAGTTTTTAATATATAATCAAAAGTTATCAATGCCCGTGTTGTTACGTCACTGCGTATTGGTAGACTTGCGTCCTGATGCCAAGCCGACTCTTTATACGAGTTGTAATCCCACTTCGTCATATTGTGACGCAGTAGGTACAATGAATAATTGTACACACACACAGTTTGCATAAAATATTCTGTGTACAAGATTGACGTAAATCACAACATCATCATTTCTTAGGATTTTCTTCTTGTGTAAATGTTCGCTAAAATTTGAAAATAACCTACATGAAGGTAAAGCTTTAACTTTCAGCATCATGCAGTATCTGCGACTCCTGCGTTGTTACAAATATTTTAAGCGCCAAAAATAGTATATCTAATCTATTGCGATAAATTTTTAAATATTTTTTCTATCCTTCTATATACTAATTAAACCATAACTATTGAAGTTTTAATGGTTACCATGATATTATTTTATATATTAACGAGTATGTATATTTTTTTAACAATTTGCAAACGTCCCATCAACAATAGAATATCTTTTAATCTCAAAAAGCTAGAATAATAATAATAAAAATAAGAGAAGATAATCATAAAATCCGCAGGATTTTTTTACTCGTAAAAGTCTTAATTACTTTCGACACACACTATCTAATATTTCTTTTACCGCCTTATTATTTTCAGCTACTTTAAAAAAAAAACAATAAATTAACTATTCTTCGAGGATTCCTTATGTATTCTATTGAAAAACGGTTTGCCCGGTTAATTCTGTTTTTTGTTTAAAATTGAATTGAACCCATAGAATATTTATCAAAATCGGTTCAGTAGTTTAGCTTAAAAAACAAAATAACTGGAATAAGTTATGTCATTCAATAAACGATTTAACGTATATTGCTTCTGAAGTCCGTTCCCATTTTTTAAGAAAGTCTTGTAAATGAAACTGTAAAGGGATTATAGAATTATAGAAGGGGGGAATAAGATAATTCAATATCGGTATTAAAAAAACATATTGTAGGTATACTTAGTTTTACAATAATATACTGTTATATGATTACAAAATCTGTTGATCCAATCGCCGTGAAGTTTTCACAAGATAATCCGCTAGTGCGATCTAAAAATTGCCTAGAAATTTAATCCAAATTTTTCCAGCTGTTTGGGAGTCCATAGGGAACATAAAAACATCACAACAACAAAATTAACATAAATATTAATAAAACAAAAATCTTAATATTTTGTTATTACTTTAATTCTATTGTCAAAGAATATACAAATAAAAAAAACTATATGCGTTATTTAGGTTAATATTAAACTCAAGTTTTTCGCTGAAAATAACGGTGCACATGTTTATGGAATTCATAAAATATAAACACACATGTGTATTTTGTAATCGATTCTAGATAATCTATGTTTTCAAAGTAATCAGTTACACGTTCGTTCAACTTATCTTTTGTTATCTTTAAACAAAGTACTAACTCATGAAAAAATAGATAGGAACGCCCTTTTTATTTGTCAACATTGATTTTAAATATCTTTTCATTTGTCACATTTCGTCGGGAGAAAAATTAATAATGAATAATTTTTCAAACAATATACAGATAAATAAAAACAAAGATACAAAAAAAATATATATTTTATTCACCGTAATACAGCCACTGTTTATCACTGGAAACGGTAGTTCGTCGTCGCATAATACATTGCAGATTCGTTCCCATCACCTCCCCTGGCGGACACGTGTCTTCATCTGAAAAACAAATATAAATATTATCTGTACTGTACTGTCACAGCCTGTAAGTCCCCCTGCCGTGCAAAGGTAGCATATTAATAGAAGACTAAATTAGCTTAGTCATTATTTAGTGTCAGAATTTGTCTCGACACATGCAGGTTTCCTTACGATGTCAGCGCCAAGCACGAGATGAATTTAAAATTTTGAACACTAGATTTAGCACTGAAAACTCAGTGGCGCTAGCTCGGGTTTGAACCCGCTATCTTCACGTAAAACCAATGTTTGTTTTTTTTTTATTTATAAATGATGACATCCACGGGCTCATAGATTGACCGTGCCTTTTTTATTTACAATTTTTTTACAGTACAATTCTTATAAGTGTCAAATAGCTTAGAGGTTAGAAGTGTCTTAAAAGCTAACTTACGATCTCTAAGGACGTGAGTGTTGTAACCACACCGATCTCAAGTGATGATCACGTAAAATTATGTAACTGACCGCAGAAAATTGATCATCTAATATTGTAAAGTTAGAGCAAATATACTGTCATATAGTCAACATATTAATTAAACATAGTTATAGGTATCAGCTAACTGTAAATATTGTAACAATGATACGTGAATAACAAATAGAAATTTTGTTATTTTTAATTTTAATAAAATCACTTTTTGGTGGTCTCTTTTTTTTTAAATATAAAATAGCATTTAAAAAGAAAAAATATTATATAATTATTTCAGAAGTGAAAAATAATAATACAATACTCGTTGATCCATAACATATGGCCATACTCTCGCTCTTGACATCAACACGTATTAACAGTCTCACACAACTCCCATTAACATTATATAATTTAACCGATATGAAATTCAAAAAATTCTCACGTTCTCACTTCTATGAAATGTATGTTTTTAATGTTTATCTTAGAACTCCGTCTTTTCTTAATCGATTTTGAAAAATATTTATTGGAAAATGTATTCTTTCAGATTTTTCAAATAGAATTTTTATCAAAATGAATTCAGTAGTTAATTTTTTAAGTCAAAATAATTGAAATAAATATGTCAT
Organism: Hypolimnas misippus; assembly: GCA_037950945.1. Classification (NCBI taxonomy): domain Eukaryota; kingdom Metazoa; phylum Arthropoda; class Insecta; order Lepidoptera; family Nymphalidae; genus Hypolimnas; species Hypolimnas misippus. The sequence continues at coordinate 10,611,108 of JBBEEQ010000024.1, forward strand.
CCAAGTAACTGAAATTACGTTTTTCGTTTTTAAAGCCGGTTGCTTGTTTTAGTCTTAATTATTAACATTCAGGAAAAATATTCCTTTATACACCCATTATGATTTTAATAGTATTTCAAGAATTAGAACGTATACTGAAGCACTCGTTACGTGACATTAGACACACGAGGTTTACTATGAACCGTTATATTACACGTTAAATGTGCTTCTTATCACGTCCTGTTGAGATTAAAATATATATGAATGTAAGACACTATTAAGTTATTAACAATAATAATATAGTGTTATCTGGAAATTGCTCCTTACATTTAAAACAATAAATAAATTAAGTATTTTTATCGTAATATGTTACTTAGTAGTGCAGAATTACAGGATATGTACAAAATAAAGAATCAATGTACTTACATTTGTTTTTATTTATTAAGTTATTTTAGGACATTTTGTATTGCATTTTTTTTACTAATTCACTCTTCGAATCAATATGTTCATCCTTACTTCCGTCGAAGTGGTAAGAAAAAGCATATGGTATTGGAACTCCTTGATTCCTATTGTCAAAAATTCTTCGACTGTAAAGTATTCTAGGCGAGCATACTAATAAAATTGGTACATAATAAGCATTGGACGTTTCCGATGCGTCAGTTTCAGTATTCCGATAAAATGGTATAGGCATACTTGGCAAAATATTCTTCATAATAGCATCATGCTGAAGTTGTTCCCAAAAATCATTTTCAGACCGGAGTACTCTTGGTGGTTGAACGTTCTCGCTGATATAATCGTTCTCTGACGGCACTTTTTGAGAAAAAAATTTATCATGAAGTGGAGAATAAACTGGCGGTAGATATCTCACAGGTGGAATACGATTTAAATATTCATCATATAACACTCCGTCGAATTTTCCTAAACTATATTCAGTAGATTGTAAATTATTTAAGGAGTCTATTTGATGTGTATGAGAACTGATATGTTTATAATTATGTGGTTGAGTTGGTTGTTGATAAAAATCATTTATGGAAAGAGATCGAAACATTCCAATTTCTTCATCTGGTTTTTGATAGTCCCAGTTTTCATCTTCAGGACAAATTTCCGACGAAGCTTTCGTCAAATCCACATTTCCCTCATCCTTTGTCTGATCAATTGCGTTCTGATTAGATAGAGCTTCGATTATTGAAGTTTTTTGATTTTCTTGAGATTGTTGACTGAACGATATGAAAATTAGGATAATTATAAAATTAAATTTTATTAGTAAACTGTGCGTCATGATGTAGAGGCTAATTAAAACTATGAATTACAAACAAAACTTTTAGCAAATACTAAATAATGAATGCAATCAAATTTCGCATTCGTGAGTGTCATATATCACACACTTGTAATATTAAAATATTATGTGAAATATTTTTAAATAGATAGTTTTAAATTACAAAGTTTCATAACATTTCTGTATGAAATAAAATGATAAACAAAACAAATTAACCAACAAACGTTTCAATTTTTCATACTTCATTCATCTTGTGTTCTAATTTAGTTAAAAAATTATAATTGTTTCTTCTATTCCTCTGACGTTTATTTATGTTGCATGTATAATGTAATAGGTTCCTTTAAAAGATTAAGACGTACTTTAAAAACTTACTTGAATAAAGTATATTTAAAAATTAAAGATTAAAATTAAAGTCTCTTCAATTTCAAGAAGAAATAATAAAAAATAATCAACAAATGTTTCTCTGACTTGGTAATTAAAAGTGTTTTTCATTACTCATTTCAAATTTCACATTGAAATATATCAATAATAGATCCCCTGTGTCTCCGATATCTCAAATGGAACCATAATTCTACCTTACTGAAATTTTTCGCCAAAAGTATTATTTTCTACAAAATTATCTGATCTTTAATAAAATATTATCATAATTATAAAGTATCTTTACAAACAATTCTGTATATTAGATTACTATCAACACCTTAGGTATAGGCGTTAATGCTACGATGTTGATTTTTATATTGTTATAAGAAAATTTGTTAATTTTGTCAATAATACTTATTTTCCTAGAAGTATTTCCTTATCATATTTTTCATATTAATTTATCAACCAAAATCAACAAGCATAATTTTACTTAATTTATTTCATGATATAAAGATAACCCTTAGTATTTATTATGATCATTTAATTAACAGATAAACTCAATTTAGAAATAGGAATTAAACGTAAATTATATAAATACAATAAATTAAAAGACTGTTGTGCAAAAATGGTTGCATCTTGTAAAATACAACCGCTTTTATTCAGCTATTGTGATGTACATATTTAGTATTTCAACTAAAATAATAAAATACAAGTTTCTTAAAAAAACACTGTACTACTTAAAGAAAAAACTTTAAACCTTATTTTTATTTCGTATGCCTTAACTAAAAATCAATTGAGTTTAATGTGTCGGAGGTATCGGTGATTTTTGTATTTTTACATTTTGGTTTCCTTCAATTTTATTTGCGTCTCGTTTCATATAGTACATCAAATTGTCTGCTCCTCTGTAGGCTGGCGCAGACATACCCACGTGTTGACCTCTAGTTAAGCTTCCGGACACTACAGATGGGGAACAGCTTACAAGTAATGGAATACCGCAACCAGTATTTGCATTAGAGAAAACGCCAATGGCACCCGAATTAGAGCCAGCATTTGTTTGAATTGGTGAATAACTTGATCTTGCCAATCCTAGATGATGATGGTGGTGACCTCTTTGTATAGCACCATCTCTCATGGGAATATGCATGCTTGGCTGCATTGCACTATCCATGTCACTAGATTTCGAATGTTTCAGTATATGAAAATGATCAGGCATTGTAGATAATATTGGGGACCCATCATGATTATTATCTAAATCAAAATGATTACTATATCTATTATTGGACATTGGTGGGTAATGATCGGCATGTAAATGATCATTCAAATGTGGTTCGTTGTAAAATTCTCCTTCGGTATCAAACATTTGTGCTAAATCGTCTTTGTTTTGCTTTTCTTGGGCCCAATGCATCAAATGAGGTTCATGTAATTCACGAGTGTCAGTAAATAAGTGTCTTGTATTTTGATCATCTGTTACTCGCATATTCATTTGTTCTTTATGAGCGAGTTGTCCAATATGAAATTCATTATTTTTTGTCATTGGTATCAACATATCTGCATTTTGAAATTCCGAAACTGTGTTGAATGCGTGGGAATCTTGTTGCTGTTTATGTTGAGCCCAACGTCCAGCTAACTGTGGGTTATTTATAATGTGACTTCCAGTTAACTCATGTCCCATATTTTCGCCGTTTTGATCTTCAGTAAGTCTCATATTTGTAGGTAGCTCATGCTCATCATAAAATTCCGTTACACTTTTTAAGTGCTCTGTCGAATGATCGATTTTTCGCATATTTGGAGCTATTGACGTAGAATAAAAATCATGCGAATCATGATTTCCATGTAATTGTTGTCCCATATTATGATTTTGGTTCATACGTGCATTCAAAAGATCAATAGGAACATATTCATTTCTAAATTCGTTGTTTATTGTTTGTTTACTTGTTTTATGTTCGTCATTTGGTTCTGAAACTGTGTGCAATTGTTGGGATAAAATATCATTTAATCGTTTCTCTTGAGCTAAGCGCATAAACGACTGATGAAAATCATTAAAATGTTTTTCTATATTTGAATCTGTATCCATGCGTGAACTTTTGTGTTCATTTTCTTGAATTAAATGCTTCGAATGGAAATCTGGGGATTCATGATTTTTGTTATATAAATGGTCCATGTTGTGATCTTCAGTCAGTCGCATATTAGAAAATTTATTTGGTATATGCTCCATAGGTCCTAATGCTGTTAACGGTTTGTATGTGTTTACTTCATTTACTTCAGGTAAATGCGAATTGATTCCTTTAGTAAAGTCACGTCCTCCATTATTAAGTACATTCGCTCTAGCATGTGAGTCAAAATGTTTTTGGTGCAATGAATTATTATCTAAAGCAAGTTTGATATGTTTTTCCTCGTCCTTTAATTCCTTTTCTTCTAATAAAGACATTTTTGGATGAATTAGAGACAATTGATCCATAGATTCTTTGCTAAGACGTTCGATGTTTCTTTGCTCTGTTTGTTTAGTTAGATCGACTTCAGGTTCAGTAGAAAGTTTGTTATCCCCCAAATTCTTTGTTTCTGCATTTATTTGATCCGTTATCACTTCAGGAGATTTGACTATCGGATTATGATCATGTTTTTCTTCCTCACATTGATCATTAGATATAGCACTTTCAATATGAGAGTCCTTTGTTATTTTTTTATTTTCGTCATTTTCAATACTTTTAGCACCTAAAGAAAGTGAATTTATGTTCTTATTATTTGCGAAAGTATTTAAATCAAAGCCTTCTGCCTGCAATCCGGATTCAACATTCTTTCCATTATTCTGTTGCAATGTATTCACTGACATACTTTCTGCACTTTTCGTGCCAGGCTCCTGCATATCAACATTTGCCATTTTCATTTTTTCGATATCCGAATCTTGTGTCAAAATTTCAGAATCTTTCGTAGTTATACCATGATCTGTATTTAAATTTGTTAATTTAGCATCATGATCAATTGAAGATTTTGTATCAAAAATATTTTCACTCGTCAAACTTTCACTGTGTAATGTCATTTTTGATTCTTTATGATCAGTAGGGGAAACAAACATATCATTCTCTTCATTTATGTCTTGCTCGTCTTTTGTATTTTTTGATTTTGAACTTGGTTCGTGACTATCCTTATCATCGTTTATTGCCTTTGCAGTTGGTAAGCTAGTTTGAGGAATGTTCTTACTTAGGTCAGCTAAATGTTCGTTTTCACTCATTTTTGGTATGTTTATATTTTCAGAATTATGTAAATTTTGTTTTTCAAAATTAAAAGCATCTTCGAAGTTTTTAGGAGTCTCAATATTTTTATGAATATTATCTATTGCTTCTTTCCATTTATTTATAGATTTTAAGTGTTCAACTTCTTTCATCTTCGGATCATTTAATTGAACTTCTATTGATTCCAAATTACCCATATTCTTTTGAATATGTTCTAAAGCGCTTTTTGCAATCTCGATATCTTTATGCAGTGAGATATCCGATTCTAATTCTTCTTTAGAATTACTCTTTCTTACTGAATTCTGCTCCTTTTTCTGTAGACTTCTTTCTAAATTTTCTACTGCAGCTTTTGCTATTTTTACATTATTTCCAATTTCTTTGTCTGAAAGGACTTCATGTTCCGCCAAAAAATTTTTTGCATTATTAGAATGTAATAAAAGTTCATCATCACATAGTTTTACTTTAAACTGCTTTCTACATTTTTCATTTGGATCAGCGTGTGCCATTTCTTCATCAGAATCCCGATAAACATGATATCCAAATTTTTTCTTGATAATTATCGGTTTTCTAAGTCCAACTCTTGTATTCCCCGATGATGGTCTTAGAACTTCTGTCTTGTGACTGTGACGAATTTGTGTATTTTCCCTTGCGTCGTCAAGTAACCGGTCTTCGGAAGGATCATTTAAAGGTGACTTTTTCTCGCGTATTTTAACTTCAGGAATATTTTCATGTGAAGAAGCAATATTATCGAAATTTTCTCGGAGAGGTGTTGGTACTGCAATCGCAATCGTTGCCAACGAACATAGCACAATGAGAGTCTTCATTGTCGTGCTATCTTGTATGTGATGTAAAAATCCTTCTGTCCATAGCATTTATACAAAAATATTTGATTAACATATCCGCGAAACAATATAAAACAAAACGTGCCTTCTCTTAGTAATTTTTAACAAACGCTTAGATGGCATTCCGATTCCGCGTTACGGAAGTGTAATATTTACTTAGACAAATACAAAGTAATATATAATGGAAAATTAAAAATAACATGTAAATAATGAATTAAGAATAATAAAAAACCTAATAATATATACTTTAACAACAAGATATAATTGTTAATATCACATTTTAAAAAATCAGATATTTATATTGTTAAATGAATAGGTAGTGAATATACATATCATACAAAGTTAAAAAATGAAGAATTTATCATAACTTTCTTATTCCATACTAGGATGATAAAAATTAAAAAGCCGCATTTGGTTGTATTTTTTTGCCGAAATCGCTGAATAAATTTAATTAGATATGACACAGATATAGATTGGAATTTGAGATAGAAAATAGGATATTTTTATCACGAAACTAAATCTGGAAGGGAGTGAAATAACGTATTAAAGTTTATGAAGAGTACCTATAATTTCCGAAAAAAAATATTCTCAGACGAAGTCGCGTGGACCAACTAGAACTTTTTTTAGCATATAATTATATGTTGGATATAATTATCATTATATCTTTTTAGGTATACTAATTTATTATATCTTGTCATGTTTAGATATTAATTCTAAGACTATTATAAAAATCGTATAATTTAATTATTTTCTACAAGCTTTGTCCTGCAGCTTCGCTTCTTTTAATGTAGATTTACGGTTTACGGTACAACGTCATCAACTGTAAATTAATTGCACTATTGGATATAGATTTCGCATAAATGCAAACAATAGGTTGACAAAGTTATCGCATTAGGATAAAGGATATAGTGTGCATATAATAAACTAGCACCCCCCTGTGGTTTCACTCGCGCTTAACATAGGACTTTCATACAAAATTTCAACCCCGTAGCGGTCGAATTTTGCAAAAACCCGTCTTAGTGAGCACCTACGTTCTAAAAAGAACCCTCATGCAAAATTTGAAACCCCTGGCACCTAGTGGTTTCTGAGATTTCGGAGGAGTGAGTGAGTGAACTTTCGCTTTTATATATATTGATAAAAATTTTAAAAAAGAATCGATCCAATTTTGTTTTCTTGGATTTTGTATGGATTTATTTTTTTGATGATTTTTTTTTGTGGAAAATCTATACATATTTCAGATATGAAATATAAAAAAATAATCCAAATCGGTTGAGAGAAGAGAAGTTTTCAGATAATAAACATTTTAAAAAGCACTAATTGAGGACCTCCTCCATTTGAACTTCGTTGAAAATACGAACGTTTTGGCGTTACTTTACGAAATATTATTCAATATCAATGAGCACACAAGTTAATTTTTAATCGATTTTAAATACATAAAATTAAAATTTTTAAAAAATCCTCATGAGTCAATTTCATTGGGACCATTTTAACGACCCCAACACGAATCGTCTGCTGTACTTTGGTGTGGATTTGTCCATCCTGCTGATTTCTGATGAAGCCGCAGTATAAGATCAAGGTTGCACAACTGTGATGATATTTTAATACCATTCACGGTATAGTAAATTTCCAGTCGATTCTCAAATCCTTTCAACAAGTACAAAAGACCTGATAACCTTTAAATGTCTGAACAGTTCTTCATAAATTATATCTAAGAACGATCTCAGTTACATCAGCTTTCAAACAAAAAAGAAACCGGTCAAAGTTGGTCCATTTGTTAAAGAGCTACGACAGACAGACATACTGACACACATTTCAAACTTATAACAACCCCTCATTTTCTGTCAGGCATTAAAAAGGAGGAGGTTCTGAATTCGTAGCGTATTTTTTTAATGTTTGTTACGTCCATCTATTCGTCACTTATTACGCAATATTAAAAATTATTGCTTTGTTTAAAAGGATATGCTTCTAGATTGATCCCATAGTAATTTGATAAACTTCGGTTCAGTAATTTGCGAGACTCAAAAACTAATTTAAAGTATTCTTCGTGCTATAAGCCGTTCACGTAGGGTGGATGTGTTGATAAAAAAATAATAAATTTTATCGCATTCGGTTCCGTAAGTTGGTTTAAAATAACTGGTATAAATGTGTCAATCAAGTGAACGAAATTGCGTATTTTCCTTTTATAGTCGGTTTCCTTTTTACCCTTTATAATATCATAAACAAAAGTTATTATTTTAGGAAGATACGTAATTGAAATATGCATCTGTCATAATAACTGTCTACTTTTTCGTCAGTATGAATATATGGATAATAAAAAAGGGTTATTTAAAACTTTTCAAAGTCTGAATCCATTTCGACAGAACTTTTACAGACAAATACGGGAGTACGGGAGTATTTTATGACGGAAAAATTTAATACCTCTACTGAAATTAAAACACTAAATCTAACTAATTGGAATCGGATTAAACAAAAGCCATAAGAGGCCAGGAGACATAAGCTAGTTTACAATATTGAGGTTTCTTTTTACCACATCAGAAAATTCTGAGAAAAGTAATTTCTTATAATTATTATTGTAACCAAGAAAACACGTGAAGCTACGTGTTTTCTTAATGAGCTGTTCAATTCAAGGTTTTCGTAAGGAGGACGCACGTAACTCCGACGAAGCAAATGCCATTGTTGCAAGTGTGGCTTTCAGCAAAATTAACAATTTCGATATTAAACAAACATGCCTATGCGCGTTACATTGTTTTCTTATATTTATTTTTTTTAATTACATTAGGTATAAATTATTTTCAAAAGTAAAAACGATAATTGGCCGCTGATGATACTATGTCAAGCCACAGGGAATTCATTTTGAAAAAAAGCGTGATGTTAGGCCTATTCTTAACAATTTTTTGAAGACGTATTTATCCATCTTCTCTTTTCTATTTTGATAAAAAGTATAATAAATTAAAAGCAGATTGGTAGAATAAAAATATTTTGGCAAATATATATACAGACATATAGATTATTGCATATTGCAAAATATTGAGCAGACTCAATATTCGAAACATTAAATTAATAAACTTTTTTCCGTAATTATTTAGATCACTTGAATTTTTTTAATAATGTTAAATAGATGTCGTATTATCAGAACACATTAATATATCAAAATTGGACTTTTTGTAGGTTGACGCACTATTGCTTATCAGCATCCAATTATAATAATATATATCTCCTAGCCACAAGTCACGTGTGTGATATCAGTACCATTTTCAGTATATTTTTATTTAACAATAATATCATTTAGCTAGCATACTCCTATAGATATACATCCTTATAACATACCAATCTATAAAGGGAAAATAAAAAATATATGATAAGGTTACGATATTAAGATTGTCTAACAACAATCAAATCTTCGTCGAATTTAACAGACTACGTATCGATTTGAACCTTTAAAAGTTTATGTCAAAGTGATGTGTGTGAATCAAATAATTTGGTTCCATAGCAGATGAAACTAGAAAATGGCAGATCTTATGATGAAACTAGAAAATAGACAGTGGAACTATTCAATTGCTGTAGAAATCGCCTTGAGATTCCAATACATTATAATCAGTGACGTGGGTCCGGTAATAGAGAGCAGTAAACCACTCGAGTTTGGTCTTATTTAATTGATTTTGACAACATTAACTGTACCTCTGCACCGAACATTATAAGTACAATTAGTAAAGGCGGAAGGAATGTACCCTGAGAAATTCTGACAATGCATATCCGCCAACCCGCAATGGAGCAACGTGGTGGATTAAGCTCTAAACATTCTCCATAATAAGAGAGGCCCTTGCCCACCAGTGGGTTATTAACAATCTGTTACTTTATTTCTTTTTTTAGTGTATGAGTGTATGAAATATGAATAGCGTTTTTTAGTATTTTTTATGTATTCGACATCATGTTAACACCAATTTTGTATAAGATTACGCCTACTTATTGTGGACAATTTTTCGGTCAAAAATTATTATGTCACATGTATCATATTTCTCACAGTAATGAAGGAATAACTATTACATCAAATGCTCTGGCAAGCACCAATATGTAACGCAGGTAAAACTGCGGTTTAGATTCTATTTAATAAATGAATTTTCTGTTAACTACCCATTTTGCCTAAATATTTATTGTACGTATTCGTCTTATAATTAGAATTAGATAATATTTCTGAAATCTCTAAAATTAATTTAAATAATACATAAATTTTACTGAATGCACTATATTGATAGTTTTTTGTAAGGTTATTATCATAAAACAGGTAAGATTAAGATCTTACAAGATTCTTTTGAATAAAAATAATTAAAAAAAAACATTCGTATAAATACTTTTATTAAAAAGGGAAAAGGAAACATTATAATACTTTGTTATTTTGAACACTATTGACTAAACTTGAAGGGCTGGCATGATCATTTGTACTGTGTTCTGTGTGGCTATTAGGAGCCACTCCGTGAAGGTACTGCCCGTTTACACCGCGGTAACCATAATACGAAGGTCTTCCACTCGTTGAAGATAAATTATCAAAACCGGAAGAGTCAGGATTCACAATTCGACCTGTAACTATTGATGGTGAACAGCTCAAGAGTAGCGGGATATTGCAATCACCAACATTCGCATTTGGAAAAATTCCATAGGCAGCACCGACTGGATTTGGCATTTGACCATTGAAATTTGGCGTATTTGCAGTGTTCACAGGCATATACGAAGATGGAACTGATCTAAACATATTGTTCATTGGTGATTGTTCAACAATGTTCGTGTCCGAATATCTCATCATTTCTCGATTATCTCTGTAAGGATCAACAGTGCGGTACCAACTCGCTGCATAATCGGGATGTCCATATTCACTGGCATAATATCTTGCTTGTAGAGAACCAACGTTGCTGTGGTATAATGGGTCAGGAGCGTATGATGCTACTGGTATATTCGACGAACTGGCAGCAGCACATGGTGATACAGCATAATAATCGCCATCCAATCGTCTGTCACGTTGATAGTCGATTTGGCTATTATCTGTTTCTAAGGATCCAGTTTCTTGATGAACATCTTCGGAAACCGGTGCCGTAAATACCACCGTCCCGAAAAGTACACACAAAACCGCCCAAAACACAATCTTCATTATCTTAATACTTTGCGAATAGTAGTCTCAATCGTGAATTGAGTCATATTTATACATGTTAATGCAACATTTTTGCGGTCAAAACATACTTTAGTTGCAATATGCAGGTACATGCAATTCAATTATTTATAAGGCGACACCTGGTCGCGATATTTTTGCTTACTCGTAATAAACGCTATGATGCCCAAAACGACAACATTTTGTTGCTTAAAATATTATTGTTTTAATCTTAAAACGTTTAATTTAGGGAACAATATGGTACATTTCTGAATTAAGCCCGTTTACCCAAACAAAAGCGCGATGTTTTAGAGCAAACATTTATTAATAAAATTAGGCATGTCATTTATAACTTTACTATAAAATTTAAATAACGAAAGGCATTGAATTTGAAAAGCTATAGGACCAAACTTTAGATATTGTAATAAAAATACATTTGAATTCCCTAAATTCAGGACCTACTAAACAAATTTGAAATATTCTTTTGTGCTATAAGCCATTTAGTGAAGTAGGGTAGATGTGTAGATATATTAAATAATAAACGCTTAACACCCAACTGCTTCTATTAGTATCTCATGATCTTGTGTCGAGGAACCGAAAACAAATAACACAAACACCCAGAATTCGATCAATCACCTATGGCCTATGCAGATATTACTCACGAAAGGGGATCGAACCCACGAATGTTATCGTTTCAGATGCAGTGACCAGTAGGCCAACCTGTCCTATTATGATGGAATGTTATATTTTTGTTACTCTTTCACAAAATAACTACACCAAATATTAATTATGTTAGGAATATATCATAAAAGTAAATAGGTACAGACAACCAGACATGTAAATTAAAATTAATGCAAGGAGAACCGCGAGTCTCAACTAGTTTCAAAATACATATCTCAATTATTGATGTTCAAGCAAAAACTGAAACGTACCTACTTACGTGATGCATAGAATTGCGTAATAGTTATGACTTCCACCTACGTGAATTTTTAAAATCTAACAATTTTGAGTTTTTGTCACGTAATTAAAAATAAATAATAAACTAACTTTTATACGTTTCATGAAAATTACGAATAGGAAACTAAAATACATAACAGGGATTTTATAATATATTTCTAACATTGTCTAGTGTTAGGAAAATATTATAAAAGTAAATAATACTGTGATACCTCGTTGATCAGTTACTATAATAATTATACCGTCAGTAACCTCCCTCTCTCTAGGATAAACTGCTCGTTGTAGCTTTCACAAATATTTTCATAATTACAAGTAAACTAGAGACTAGAACCCCAGTAATCATACAACAGAAAGGACCTAAAATTTAGTGTCTTGTGGAATATTATAACACTTACCAGGGCAATCATGAATTAAAACACAATTTTTACTATATTCATCTCTGATGTAACCTGCAGAACATTGACATCCCACCTTGCACTCCCATTTTAAAGGGCACAGAGAGGAGCCCCTTGATGCTAATAATTTAATATTAACACAAGTTGGCGGACATTTCCAGCCACACAGTGAAAATTCCTCGTTTTCCCTTAAGCAGGCTGATGTTTTGAACGTCAATACGATTCTAATGGAAAATATTGCACATAAAATATAAGTACGATTATACATTCTAAGAAAAACTTTACTTTTACCTTATCGACTATAAACAAGCAACTACATGTTATCAATTTCTTGGTTTCATAATACTCCTATTTTATAAACAAAGTCTTAGACAAATTTAAGCTTAACTCCTGTAAAGGAAAAAAAAAACAAATTCTATTAAAATAATTGTAAATTCTGTGATCTAATAATTATGGTTGTTAATTATATAAATACCTAGGTGAACCATTTACTTAAGTAAATAATGGATCGCTTTAAATTTTTTCTTAATAAATACAAGGAATATAGTGCTACTAACTACAATTTACAATATATGATATCAAGTTTTCTTTCATATAAATTAATGTAATTGATGTTTAATTAAATAATTTTTAAACATAGGTATATACTTTTAAATATACGAAACCATAACTCCTTCCCTTAAAGTAATAACCTAATAAATATTAAGATATAAATATTTACATTCTAAAAGATGTGCATGCTCATGAGCTGGCTGTGAAACTTTGTTATAATTTACACATTCATATGTTTAAATAGTAACTTTTCTTTTGTTTATAATACGAGAAATAATGAAGAGAAAAATTGTTTGTAAAAACAAATTAACAACGTAAATATGTAAATGTAAATAGGTATAAAGAACCCTACCGAAAAAGATAAATGAATTATATTTATTAAAAAATGCGTTCTTATACAAACTAAGTATGAAATAAAAATAAGATAGTTTAATCCGATAAAAGATTATAAAATCTTCACAAATACTATGCTTATCTTATAACGTGATGATACATCATCAGATAAAATAAGAAAACGTGTCTTTAATTAAAATCTGCATTATCTATTACCTTTAATCATAACCAACAAAAATGATAAATTTATATTCCCTTATATATAAAAGGAATGTTTGATTTTGATCATAATACCGTAAGATTTACTTTCAACAATGTTTAATACAAAATATATAGCGTTTCTTTTTTCGTGTTTGCTTAACTGGTCACAGTGCCACGTTATCTGGGAGACCACGAACTCACTGCAGCCTGTACACGGGTTGTTTGTTAAACCATCGATTGATGGAACTACTGGAGATCTGTACGTAGCGGCTACTGAAGACAGTGGTGTTAAGTCTCAGTGGTTAACCGACCAACCTGTTAACTTTTTACCCGCACCAACTCAGAACCAACCGAAAGCTATTCCCGTGTCATATACGTCAAGTGTTACGAAAACGTCGTCACCAAGTGAGGAAACTATTACCAGTCAAAAACGAGCTGTTATCACAAGTCCTACTGTAAGATACGCGTATGCGTTCCCCGTACCAGGCGTTGAAGGAAACGTCGTCTCTCCATACCCATATGCTTTTGCAGCAAGTCCTTCTAGTGAAGGTTCTAGCACCCCTTATTGCTCTTCAGATAACTCCGCGCAGCCGTACCCACCTTTTCAATATTTTTATCCTCCAATGATGTCAGCAATTGCTAGTGCGATGAATGCTTTGAAAGAAGGTGATACAGATGGCGGCTCTCAAACTTTATTACCACAGACTCCCCCATATTGGCCTCACACTTACGGATATCCCTATCAGTACATCATGGTAGACCCAAAGGCTTGGTCCCAGAGTCAAAATAGTGCGTCAACTTCTACGACAACAAGTCCTACCAGCAGCGAGAATTCGTAATTATGTATTTATAAAAGAACTATTTATTAATATTTTTTTAATATAATATTATTTATTCGTAATTATTAAAATCTTTGTTAATAAATATAAAAGCCACCGCATGTGTTTTAATTAAAATATTACTTAATACCATGAAAAAAATAAAACTAAATAACAATTCATATCAATATTGCAGAACTATCAAAATAGCAGAGTGATTATTTTGTCTGCATGTGTGAGGTAATCCAAGAACAATTTTTTTTATACTTATACAATGCATTTTTTCTTTTATTACAAATATATTGGTTGAAAACTCTTACGAATTACGATCATAAGTTTCTCTTTAACTAGATTATACTTTCTTACTATTTACCTGTTTATAATAGATGATGATGGCCTAATAGATGCTTAGGCCAATCCCAACGTCTGCTTAGTGAATAGAACTGAACTAATTACCAATACGAAGTACATAAATATAGAATGAATTTTCAAGGGCTCATGGATAGCCAAATCCGAAATTATAGAGAAGAGCAAAAAATACTAAAAGGAATATTAGAACGGATTATAATCTAATCTAAGAATGTCCTCCATATTGAACGACGTTACCTAGCAACCAGCTAGCGACTAAGTATAAGACAATTAGCGAGCTTGTGAAAGTTAGAAATGGGGACAGATTTTTAACGTCAAAATAGTTTGAACGTAAGAGGTAGTTATAATATATCATTGACATTATCATTTAAAATGTAATATTAAATTCGGTTCCCAAACAAAAATCATAGAGAAAAAAGTCTATGCCTAATTAATGTCAATCACACAACAAAACAAGTGACAGCACTGACAACGTTCTTTACGTCCTTCGCATGCTTTATAGCTATTGCGCTGCAACGATCATATTGAAAATGTGCTCATATTTCTATATTTATTAACAGATACAGTTTAATTTAATATATTATCCACAAGATAAAAATGGTTGCAAAGAAAAAAAAGAAGGTATGTTTACAAATAACCAACAATTCTAACACGTGTTGATCAACATACACACTTTACCCTAATACAACCTTAAATAAATTATTTTTTTAGTATTCAACGGGAGAGGGAGCCCAGTTTATGACAAGGAAAGCTGCATTAAAAAAACTGCAACTAACTTTAAAAGATTTCAGACGTATATGTATTCTTAAAGGCATTTATCCTCGAGAACCCCGTAATCGTAAAAGAGCACAGAAAGGTGCAGGCGGTATCAAAACATTATACCATACAAAAGATATAAAATTCTTGCTACACGAACCGATAATATGGAAGCTGCGAGAATTAAAAGTATGTATACTATGATAGATAATTTCACTTTCAATTTAGATTATTGTATAATATAGTCATTATTATAATTATTATTTGAAAATTATAGGTCTTTCAACAAAAAATACGCAAGGCACGCGCCATGGGGGAGTATCAGAAGATGAAAAAATACTTCAGAGACTATCCTGAAATAAATATTGACCATATAGTTAAAGAAAGATATCCAACATTTGTGGATGCTCTCAGGGATCTGGATGACTGCTTGACACTTTGTTTCTTGTTTAGCACATTTCCTTCCCTCAAGAAAGTACCTCCAGATCAGTCCCTCCTCTGCCGAAGACTCACAGTAGAATTTATGCATGCAGTAATAGCTGCAAAAGCTCTTCGTAAGGTTTTTGTTTCTGTGAAAGGTTATTACTACCAAGCAGAGCTCGAAGGGCAAACAATAACATGGATTGTACCACATCATTTCTCATTCCAAGTAAGTCTTCTCTATTTTAAACTTAACTCATTAAAATAAATTATGTATGTATAACATTGAAGAAAACAATAATTATTAACTTTGTTGTTTTCCTTAATTTAAAGAAATTTTAGGGAAAATAAACAATAAGGGCAAAAAAATAAACCTGAACATAATGAAATTATTTATCTTTCCTTTTAATATAATGATATAATTATATTTTTTTTAACATGTATTTCATAATAATATTTCTCATTTTAGCCACAAAGTAAAAATGAAGTGGACTTCAAAATTATGTCAACATTTGTTGAATTCTACATAATGATGTTGGGTTTTGTTAACTTCAAACTATACCATTCTCTGAACCTCGTATATCCACCAAAATTAACTGCTGCATTTAATGCAGACACAGAAAAAGATCTCGTAGATGAAAGAGCTTATGTATCAGAGAGGATAGCCGCTATGAATATTTCCGTTGCAAGAGTAGCAGGCGCGAATGAAGCAGAGGAACTGCCCGAAATTGATATTTTTAACACAGAAGATACAGACCCACAGAAGCTTGAAGAAGCTAAATTGGAAGCTGAAAAAGTGAAAAAGTTAAAGACTATGTTCAAGGGTCTTAAATTCTTCATTAACAGAGAAGTTCCAAGAGAACCCCTTGTATTTATTATTCGTTGCTTTGGAGGGGAAGTGTCATGGGACAGAGACCATTTTGTTGGTGCCACTTTTGACGAATCAGATGAGTCCATTGCTTATCAAATCGTTGATAGACCCAGTATGGACAAGCAATACCTCTCACGTTATTATGTTCAACCGCAATGGGTGTTTGACAGTATAAATGCGAGAGATTTGCTCCCGATAAATAAATATTTAATGGGTGCAGTTTTACCACCACACTTGTCACCGTTTGTTGATAAGACAAAAGATCAAGTTTATATACCTCCTGAGGAGAGAGAACTCAATGATCCTAACTTCAAACCTCTAAGTGAGTTGTTATTTACATTTTAAATTTATTTATAATGTTTTAAACATGAAATTTCAAAATCCATAATAACAAGTTTTATTACTCATATAAATAAGAAGAGATAAGAACATTGCTTTTAGATTTTATTGACTATGTATTAAGAAGTAATTATAGCTTGCCTTCTATGTCAAAACTGACTTAAATGTTTTTATCAATATAAAAAAATATTCCAAAAATTTTTGACCTTGCCTTGATTTCAAAACATTTTTTTTATTTTGTTTGCCTCAATACTGGGGTGGATATAGAAAATCCAAAGGAATTAAAAACATCTAAAAAACCGGCATTGGTAATTTTAGGTGGTACAAAGTTCACTTGGTCATCTTGTATCATTATAATTATTTATCACTTAACTGTAAATTGATCAAAGATTTCTGAAAAAGATAATCTAAAGAAAAATTTTAAATACTAATTGTATTTACAGACGATGATGACCCATCAGATGAAGATATTGAAGAAGCCAGTGATGAAGACAAGGAGGACAAAGAGGAACAGAGCGAGGATGAAGATGCTGAAGAAGCACTCACTAAACAATACCAACAGGAAGTGGAACAGGACTCCCAGTCTGAAAACGATAGTGAAGATGATATTGATCCAGCAAAGAAAAAACTGGCCAAGGAAAAGGTAAATGTCAACTTTAACAATTAATTTAAAAAAATTAAGATTCTTAATTAAATTTTATAGCTTTGGATTGTAGTTTCCAGTTAATACTTGATTAATGTTGATATCTATTCCTGGGAGCTATATAATACCATGTTTTATTCTATAAATTTCATTAATAGCAGTCTGTATTAGTGCATTTAAATAAAGTAAATGTTTATGTATAAGGAAAGATTTAGTATCATAAACTATTTTGTACCTTATAAAATTTATTTGTTAAATTAAAAAATACTATTTTTCTTTCAGAAAAAAGCTATGGCTGTTACAACTGGTGTAACTTACAAGGAAAATCCTTACCAGAAAGAAATAGAGGACAAACAAGCATTCAGGTTAAGAGAGAAACTCGTACGAAAGAAGCACAGAAACCTGTACAAGAGCATGAAGGCAGGCCAGGAGAAGAGAAAGAAGGAAATATGGCTTCTGAGGAAGAAGAGGCGCCTACATGACGAAAAAGTGAAAGAAGAAAAGAAAGCAGAGAAGCGGAAACAGAAAACACAGATGTTAGAAGCTGCGTCCACATAATTAAAAATAAATAAAACAACTTCACTGTAAATTATGTTTTATTTGCCTTTTCTCACTTCATATCTTTTGGAATTTTTTTCTATGTTACGCCTATTTATTACATATTATATCAATAAATTATTACAAGTATTCAATTGAAAAATGTAGAAATAACTTAATATAGGGTCAACCTGGTTAATCATGTTCATGGGACAGTTTTCACTTGTTACCTATCTACTAATCCAAATTTATTTTATTTATTTATTGAAAGAAAGAGACACTACAATTATAGTTCTTAAGTAACATATTAGCTGAGATACATTAGCCGATATAAATGAAACTGTAGGTGAAATCGACTGACCCTACACTAGGAATAAACCTGTACAATAGGCGTCAGCGTTCTCCTTATAATGTAATATAAATTTACAATGTTTTCAAATAATAAGTACAGACTAAGAACAATAATTAAATTGTTTACTGCGTGTATAAGGGCGAATGTCAGTATGTGTGTGTATCTGTGGGTGTGTATGTGTATTTGTAAGTATGGGTGTGTGTGTTAGTTTAGTTTATCTTACCAAAAATATACCTAATGAACGGGAATAATTTAGGAAATATCTCAGAATCCACCTTTAACCATTAAGTTAAACATTGTATATGTAAATATAACCACTACTGCATTCACTTACTGAATAAAAGAAGCTGGAAGCAGAAGTTAATATTTTAATTATAATACAATACAAGACAGTAATCACAAAAACACAATTATCCCATGAATGCGATTAACCAGATTCACCCTACTTAAATATTAAAGAGTTTATTAATTCTATATTATTAAACAAGTCAACATAAAAATAACAATGATAAACGTTTCATTTATCAAAAGACATTCAACATATATCAAAGCAACAGCCGTTTATAACAAATGCGATATTTCATGTTATTCTAATCAGAATCTGAGTCACTCTCTTCTCCATCACTATCTTCTAATTCTGGCATTGGGAAGCGTAAAATTGCAGCTATACCGGTTAACTGATCCAGTTCTGTAAAAAAACAAAACAATTTTGTAAGAGGATTTGGAGAATTTTCAACACCACTGCAGTAAGGAAGCAGAGATATAAGTTAGGGCCAAACCACAGTGATAATTATCTATACTAGTACAATCATTTGACAGTTTTCCTGGAAAGTTTTTCATAAGATTAACAATTTTCAAAACCCAACAACAAAACTTAATTTGAACCTACTGTTTGAGCACCAAATGACTACTAAATATACATATTATTTCTCAATCCTCTTTTTTGTTGGTATGACATATCTTATCTATTACTAAGAACAATTTTTGATCTAAGGACCAAAATAAGTTTATGACATATCTGAAAAATATAATAAAAAAAATAAAGAGTAAATTATATTGTAACTATTTATAATGTGATTATGATATATACATCTAAAATCAACAATTCGCGATTCATTTTCATTAAAAACTTTTTTATTAATATTAATAAAAATCAATGTTTGTATTTTTTATTAATTGAGATGAAACTTCAATTGGGCCCTCTAAGAACACCTACGAAAGTTCCTGGCCCAAAAAATGCCTAAATATACTGGCTGTGTAACACATGGTACGATCAGCTAGTTTCTTAAAAAAAAGATAAATGTTTTAACAAAGAACAAAACACACACACATTAACATTTTGTAAAGTACACATACAGTTAAGGCATTTAAATAAATTAATTATACAAAAATAAAGTTGAGATAGGTAATCAAAATGGAAAACAAAAATGAAATACATTAAAAGATGGGATTAATAAGAAAAATATGCCACAGAAAACTCCCCGTCTACCCGTCTACCCGTGTCTACGTAGACAGTCTACCCGTGACCACGAACGCTGCAAAGTGCTCGAAACGTCGGGATGATAAAAATAATTAATATACGCGATTTAAATCCGTTTAAAATAGTTTCATTTCAATGAATAATAATCGCGAAAATCTAAGACAACAATATCAAATAAATAGTTTTTACCTAATTATGGTGAAACCCATAAAGATGGTTTTACCTGTATGTATGTACATATGTATGTGTCAGTTACTATGTCATCTTGTACTTACTCAACACCCTAACCGATTTTGATAACTAATATGTTATTAAATTTGTCTTGATTACTCAAGTGTAAGTGAGAAAATAAAATACTTTCAAAAATTAATGTAGCGGATTTCATGTGCTTTAATGTGTCAGTTTAACATGTACACAAAATTTTTTTAATTCTTTAAGTTTTGTTGTATTTGAAATTCTATCGTATATGAATTCACATATACATATAATGTATATCCTTCGACACATAACATATTATAGGAACATCGTGGATTTAGTTCCTAGCTTTAACAGGAGAGTAGGTCTCTGCCCAGCAGTGGGAAATTTAGAGGCTGTTACAGTTTAACTTGTTAAATTGTTGTTATAATAAGCTACAACCCACAGAGTTGTTTTCTCAGCAACGAAACATTTAACAGGCAGTTATTTTTACTTACGTTCACCAGATACATGCATGCTTGAAAATATCCTTACATCTCCACCATTCTCTCTTGCTGAATCCACTAGAGACACATACTCCTTTCGCTTCTGTATATCTTGACACCTTTACAAAAAAAAGATTATTTTACACAATCTATGAAAATTGCATTTAATATAATGACATTTGTAAAATACAGAATGATTCATTCAAATGTATCGGTAGGGCGAAATTGGAAACTATGACAGCTAGACAAATTTATTGAAAGGAACCATGTCAGCGATTTTGAAGTTAAGAAAAACTTCATTCAAAGATTTGCAGAAAAACTCTATATGGCTATATATAGCATATAATTTTAAATAAACTTTTTATTTCTTATATATTCAAACTAACATTATTAATGCCAAAGTAGCTTAGTGTGTACTTAGCTGATTTCACTGAAGACTATTTTATTGATAGCTTGTGAACCTTGGAAACAGTAACCTTACAATTTAACAAGTTTTGGTGATTTTTTTTATTTAGATGCATATTAGATCTAGAGAAGAATGAAGACTATCTTTTATCGCGAGAATAAAACTTCAGAAGAGATAAATCCAATTTTTTACAATTACCTGAATAATTTATCAGATATCATAAGTGTTTCAATAGCCATAGCTTCATTGGCTCTTTCGACATGTTTCTTCCCATAGAATGCCTTGGTTGGTTCTAATTGTAACATAGTGTAGAAGCTTTCCAACAACTTTACCTCACTCGCTGCTTTCGTATCAGATATTTTGTTCATAACTGCTGGCTCCTGAAGTACCTCTGTAAACCATTAATAAAACATATTTAAAATATTTTTATTTCATAACAATTTTTAAATCCCAGCCAAAAAGGGGGGGTGTTATAGATTTGATGAGTGTATCTGTGTTTTGAAATGTGTAGATGTTATAGGGTTGGTTCTTTGCTATAATATAAAGATCTGACCAGATATAAACCACTGTGACTTCAATGATACTAAAATAACATAGTTGCATAACCTTGAACTAATTCTGCAGCATATTGGGACTTATTGGAATGATCCCAATAAATAGTTTGTTGTTTTTTTTTTATTTTACATTATACTTAAATTATACTAATTTTTTATAAATTTAATCTTTAAAAAATATTGCAATCCAATTCTCATTTGACTTTATCCACTGCAGGTGACAATTTCATTATCATACTTATTTAAATTAATTCCTTTAGTTGTTACTGAAACATTAATAACTTTTATAGTAAATTGTAAAAGTCATGATAGTGTCATTAATTTTATACTACTCTTGAGTAGTACATAATCTAAAAAGGTCTTATGTGTATACTAAAGTTTATTGTAGTAAAAATGTTTAGTATACTTGTAAAAAAATCTTTACCTTTCAAAGAATGCTTAAATCCAGACGATGCTTTGACAAGTAAAAATTTGGACTTGTTTTCAAGCAGCAACTTATTATCTGTTTTGATTGCCTGCTGAATCATGTAATCAAAGAATTGATCTTTGACAAAGCCAGGCGATGCGACAATTACACACTTCACTATACTAAAATCTATATGCCTCAATATTCCTTGCATAACTGCTTCATAGAACTTGTTTAAACCCTATAAATATAAAGTATATACACACTTGTTAAAAAGTTAGGACATTTTTATTAATATAGAATTTATTTATACATTCATATAGAAAATACACATATTTATTTGAATTAGATTATTATTTCAATGAGGTGTTTTTGCATTATGCAGTCTCATTCAAGACCCTTTAATTTTATGCTTCAAGACAGATCAAGATTTTGAACACCAATAAAGCCATATTATAAAATGATGTTATAATTTTTATCATATTGACTTTTCTGATTTTTAATTATGTAATTAATTTCATTATATAGTTCAGAAGACAAATTGGTCTGTGAAATACTATGAAGTTAAGTAGTGTAGTTAAATATTACTCAGACTTGCAATTCCCATATACCTTTTCATGTTGTTGCACAAATCCTTTTCGTTTCCTCGGTATAGTAACATCTATCTTAGATCTAACCAATGTCATAGAGGGTGTGATGAGACAAACATGAGCTAGACCCTCCTGCATTACTACTGCTGCGACATCTGCACTAGCCGCAGGGTCACATGACATCTCCACTCGTTCTAATGCTACCGAGTCCCATATTGGTTTGTGCAAAGTAAACTTTCTATTTAATTCTAAATCCAATGTGTGATATGCGCCCATCTGAAAATTGATATATATTTTTATGAAATATAAATTACTTTTTATAATTAACTTAATATTTATGATACAATATAAGTTAAGGTTTACCTTCACATATTGGTTTTCAACAATGTTACGACCTTTAAGCCGTAACACACAAGCCTGAGTATCAAAATCGATAGTCTCGACGCTTATAGTGAGGGTGGTGCGGACTCTATTACTCGTAGAAGACCCAGTGGAAGACTCTGTTTGTACTTTACGAACTGTTGAAGCAGTAACTGAATCACCTTCAGCAATAAGGTTATAAGCATGCCACATATCCTCAGACTCTTCAGGAATGAGAGCGATGCTCCTAAAAAAGAAATGTTTCAAAAAATAAAGATAGATCACGATGTTTTATTGTACCATACCATATTTAATGTGCTAGCAATTCCACTAACCCACTGCCATCTTTTTCGATATTTTTAAAAACGAGTTTCATTTTTAAAGTTTCTAAAAAATTACACAACTTTTACAAACATTTTGTCGGTTTATAAATAATAAAATTTTATAATTCGTCTTCCATGTAACTTTATTTGTTGGACTGACGTATTTTTTCCTTTTGACATTTTGTCAAAGTTACAAAGTATGAAAAATATAGATAATAAAACCATAGCAACGTGTCCAAATATTTTTTTTAAATACTATGACGGTGTCTAATATAAATTAAATAATATTTTTTCTTATCTCCTAATATTGTAATATTTTAGTAATAGGATTTTATAATTTGATATTATAATCTACAAGAAGATTTCTAAACTGAAAATAAAGATGCTAACGTGAAAAGCAATGTATTACAAAATGCAAATTCGTACCTTTCAAATTCAGTGCTTCAATGTATATGAAAACAGTGTTGTAATTTTTGTGTTGTGCGAGCGTCTTTCTAGTTTTCTATGGTTTGATTGTAAATATCTTACTTTACTTATCTTTATTTTAGCATTAATATTTCGCGTGTGATATTGGTTTAAATCTGAAAAAATATTAATAAATTAGGAATATAAAGAACAGTGTGTCGGTTTTTATGTGTAGTGATAACGTTGTCAAGCTCAGCTGGTCTGATGAGCGGTAAAAATTTCGCGAGTTTTTCTTAAGTCACGGAAAGCACTTTGTGCTCTATTTCCTCAGTCCAGGTATGCAGTTATACATTTCTTTTTAGTGCTTGTATGAAGCATATGTTTTATATTCAAATATTTTATAAGATAAAATAACACGTGAATACTTATTCACATTGTTACCATCTTTCGAAAACAATACGATAAATCGCGAAAAACGAGAATAAGATTTATTTACATTAATGCTTGCGTTATGGCCGTGATCCAGATTGCGTGTCCTCTTATTGCGCGGGAACTCGTGTATTTTTAGTTTAATAGTCGCGAGAGTTTTTCAGAGGCGTATACGTATTATGTTTTGCAATAATTACAATTAAATTATTTTAATAGATAAACCGAATTAGTAATTTTCGTTAAAATTATGAGTTGGAAAAAATAAAATTTAAAACGAAAGTGAAAAAAGTGCATCAAGATGAATGAGAATTCAGAAGCCCCAGTAGAGGCTATTCAACCTACTGCACCATCATCAACATCATCAGAAGCAGCTTCTGTGATCAGCACTACTGCTTCAACCACCCCGAAATCTGAAATTGTTCGACCAACAACATTTGCCAAGCCATCTGGTCTCAAGCCACCTACAAAGATTGGTCGATTATGCTCCAATACAGCACCCAAACCAGCCGTGCCCATATCTCCTAGAACTGGTGAGTACATACAATACTATTTTCATTATCCTGTTTGCCTTTTGAATCTATACAATACAAACTGCAATTGACAAATAATTGTTTAAAAGTTAACTTTCTTACTGTTTTTTGACTCTATCACATACATTTTGTGTCCTTCATGTTTCATTTAATTAGTTTCCAATCGATTGTATACTCTAATTGGCTTGTAAATTGGTTGCAAGTCATTAGTGCGGCTGATGGATTTGACTTTATCCATTGCAGCTGTCAATCTCATTATCTCAAATCAAACTCTTTGGCATTTAAAAAATAGAGCAGAGTTTCATTGAAAATAATTTATCAATCTATAAAATACAAAGCGTAATTAAATATAGATATTCAGGGGCATAAGTCAAGATGGTTTGTTGTTTAACATATAATTTATCCTTCGTAACATAATTAATAACAATAAAAACTTTATTAATATTGTGATAGACCTACCACCTAGTTTATTATTGTATCGGATAATTAAAGAATAGTAAAAAAATAAAAATCATGTACTTAGTTTTTAGTTTATTAATACAATTTATTGATTTTTAATGTTTATTATACCATAATTCATGGATAATGAATGTTAATTTTTATGGACTGGCTTATGATAGCAACATGGTTTTGCGACACAGTCAATGTCAAATTAGAAGGTGCACTATGACCTTACTAATAAACTGAATATTATATTTTTATCAGTGCAATGAAGGTTTTATTAAATAATTCATAAGCCATCATTATAAAAGATATAGAACCGACGTCGCGTATTTGTTTACGTGCAAGTTAGATCATCTCGTATTATTTATAACGATGAGGTGCAAAAGTGACCTCAACTTGTCTCAGCCTCAGATGTAGTTAGGCGTAAAACTCGTAAAAATGCGGTCGTGACAGGACCACTTAAAAACCTGATTTCCAATAATCAAAATTTTATTACGTCAAATATTTTATCACTTTTTGTATTGAACTTAGGCTAGAATTAAATTTGTAAGTTTTACTCTCGTAATTTTTATAAGACAACTCAATAAGTAAGACAGTAAGTTCTATTAAAAGTAAAGCAATGATGGGAACTGAATTAAACAACTTTTGTAAATCTTTATGAAAGTCTGAGAGTAAAATTTACAAGTTAAATTCTCGTCTTATGCTTAACAGTTATATTTTGATTGTAAGTCCGTTACACTTGCGATTTTATTTCGATAATCGGTTTACCGAATAATGCACGTGGTTTTATAGTTTAATAACAAAGTGAAAGTAAACATTATATAAAAAATGTATATCGCTCAAATCATGGTTACCATAGAGTTTCACCTGAAACTGTGTTCGATTTGCTTCGGCTAACAAGTAAACGCATCGATCGTCAGCCGAATCGAAGTTAATCGTCGATTTCTCCGGCATGCGTGATAATGACAATAAAAAATGTTACGTGCCGTTTTTACGGACGTTTGCCAATTTAGTTAAAGTCAAAGGTTTATAGGTTTGTTCACCTTTCCAAATACGAAGAAAAAAGAAATAAGCCGCGCACCTCCATATTTATATCAGCGCTCCAACCTCAGAAAACCGTAGAGCGCTATTCTTAGAAGACATTCACATTGCAAGTCTATTAATAAGTATTATGAAGGACAAGGAATGTTATTCAGTTCTTAGGTTATATTGGAGTCGCAATATTATATTTTAAAATGTTAATTTATTGTTAGTAATAATTCCTCTTATTAAGCACACGTCACCGTTTATAACGACTACACTTTAACGTATATTTAATTAGGAAGATACAATTGCTAAAATGTAAGCATTATCAAGACCGGTTACGAGTTTCTTTACGTGGCTCATTTTACAATCGCATTTATTTTTATGCAGCGATAGCAATCCAGTTTCAAATGAAAGTAAGTTCATGTTGTTTACTGTTTTTTGTAACCCAGATCAATAGCTCTAGTACTGGTAAAAAATTACATCCTGTTATACCTAGTTTGCTGGTACCGGTTCGCGTTGCGACCTTCGTACGATTATTTACATAATAATACCGTTACTTCATCTCAGGTAATAGGAAGCGAAGATTGATTTAAATTATAGCTATTAATTTAATTAATTGCACTACAATTATTTGGTTAAACTTTTAAAGTGTGTTATTAATTTGTTTCGTTTTAACCCATATTAAAGTGTTTTTTACTGTCGTATGTATGAAGTAAATGTTCAATTATTATTAACGAGGATACACATTATGTAAACGATAAAATCGTTTATTTTTTTATTTTTTTAATAAGAAAGTTAAAACATTTCACTTGGACGACTTCATGGGTATGTTGATAATGATACGAATATTTCAATCAGTGCCAATTTTTTTTAATTTAAAAATCATAAAAGTCGAATATTTAAACGCAACAGAATTCGAAGCTTCATTATTGTTAGTAATACGACATACTAGTCAACGCGCTATATCCATGATAAAACTGCATCATCAACGGCGTCTTTTCGATAAGAATATGTATTAAATATATCCTTTTTTTAGATTTTTTTTTATATCTGTTTAAATAAACTGCATTGAGGATATGTATTAAAACGTTAACTCTTGAAAGTGGTTAATATTCGTTTTATCATTTGTTATTTAACATATATATCAACTTCAGTAGAAAATAAAGAGATTTTTCTAAACAAATATATCTTTTCAAACATAAATTACTTTCACCTCAACGGTCACGAGAGCTCGTATTTTCAGCTGACCACTGGCATGTAAAAGCGTATAGACTACTTTCCTACTACGATATAATATATTTATGGATTGAATCTAAAGATTTTATCGTTTTATAAAAATCGATGAATGTATGGACACCAAAACGATGGGAGAAATTTTGATCAAATTTTTAGTCAATCTTTAGATTAGCTCAGAGGGTGATCCTGTAAAGTTTGGTAACGATCAACATAATTATTTTTGGCTTTACGGAAAGTGAGTCGTTAGTATAATAATAAAAAAAAATAAAACCAACGTAAAACTAGCCGATACCTTTATAGTACAAATTCCGCAATACATCGCAAATAAAAGTTTGTCACGAGTAGTTAAAGTTAAGTAACAGTCTATAATGCGCCCTGCTGGGCAAACGAGACTTCTTTTCCTCCCCCCATGAGTAAAGACCCTTCAGTTAAGGAAATGAAACGACGATTAATCCGAATTGGCTGATAGATATGTATAAGAATATCTGCCAAGTTTCAACACATGCAATTTCCTTACAATGTTTTCCCTCACCGTCAAACACGAGATGAATTTTAAGCGTAGTACTCGTAAAATCAGTAGTGCTAATATGAATTTAAATCAAGGATCATTATTTGACTGTTGTATCCACTGGGTCATCTCGGCTTATTATCAGTCTTACTAAGTCTTAAGTTTATAACAGGCAACGAAGTTGTATACGTCATGTGCTATTGTAGTTTCGTAATTACAGTCCCATTGCATCTTGTACTGGAAGTCGTTTAGTGTGACCGGATCCGCCCTCATTTGTAGTTTCCTTTTTCTCGACATAGTCTTTAAATAATCGACTGAACAGCTTTTCTTGCAATCCATGCCAGTTGCGATGATTTTTAAGGTTTTTTTTTTAAATATTTTGTATACCTACCATTAAATTGTATTCGTAAATTTCTGTACTAGACTAGATTTTAACTGTTGTTACGGTTTTTCGATAACTTTGAATATTGACTAACACCTTCACTTTTTATCTTAACTTTAACAAATTGTTTCCACATGGTGTGTCTATATTTGATAGTCTAAAACATCTTAAAATTATATTTTAAATAACAGATGTCATATTTGTAAACAAGCCTCATTAAAGGTAGCGCAGAACTAAATCATACAATGGACCTACATACATATAGAAATTGCATCATTGTACGAAATTCTTTTTAGTTTTTCGAGATACATTTGTATCTACTGTGTACATGTAAACGATTTACAGTAGTAGTAGTTGGTATATTGTCACGCTGAAATAACTTAAAATGGTCTGTTGAAATCTGAAAACCGCATTTTTCTTCGATTACGTACATAACTTCCTTTACTTCGTACAAGGAAATAAAAATCGTGATTTTGGTCTCTGAATCAATAATAAAGACGAGAATAACTTAATATATTAAATATATTCAATGTACAAAGCGGCCTCATACAATATTAATTAAAGATGTATCGCTTAAATGTGTAGATTTCGCAATTTCTATCGCGCAAATATTAATATTTTCCTTAAAAAATTCAAAGGAGTCTAACTTATGTACCTATGATTTGCTTTTATATAACTGTTTGTGTTTTTCATTAATATTAAATGGAATTCTTTATTCTTCATCCAAAACAACAAAAAAAACACCTGCGTTTCAAGTTTTGCTTTTATCTACTAAATTCAAGGTCTCCGAGTTTCGGGAAGACGTAAAACTGAATAGAGACATTACAATTCGAAATAGACAAGGCTAATATCATCAAACAAAACCTAATATATTTTACAGCTGTTTATCATGACGATGTGTAATTTACCATCGCCCCCTTGTTGATAACCATATTATCTAGCGTTAATGTCAATAATGACGACCAGAAATATTTATTCGTATTTTAATAATGCGATTTAATTATGAATTGAATGTTTTATTAAACAGGTTTTAAAAAATACATCTAATATTGTAGGATTATTTGAAAATGATGGCAAATTATGGCCTTACCATTCGCTTAATCAAGAATCCACGAACGAAAGTAAGTTTGAAATTTGGTGACTTTATAAATATTGACATGCCTTTTCCCAATTGCTACTTTGGCACCTCGTATCTTTTCGGGAAGTGCCGCTATATTGGAAAATGGTGCCCAAAATCAGTTTTATGACAATATCTCCTTTCCTACTCATTTTGCGATGAAGACGTAAGTTATGTAACAATAAACTAGAGAGAATTTACGATAATTTATGGAAACAATTTCGTACATTTTGCCGTCTTTATTAATGAAACCGTTAATTGAAGATCGCCATATAATTTTTTCTACCAAGTCGTTTCACTCAAAGTATCAAGTTAAATTCGTAATGTTATTAGTGATAATTTGTAAATAATTTTAGTATTTAAATCGTAAACGTCGATTTATCTAAAAAGGTTTTAATGAACCATTTTTGTTATGCAAATTAAATGCCACTTGTGAATATTAACCGTACCTTCTCACTTTCTAAACCAAGCTCTTTTGTTAAGACATCTAGCGATTCGCGTTTCTTTATTCAGTGTCATCGTTTAAAAGCATTGACCATTGTTGAATGCAAGTTAATATTGTGTAGTTAAATATTTGAAAGTTAAATCCGGTAACATTTTATCGTGGATAAATAAAATATATAACAAAAAATTGACTTTTATAAAAGTAATAACTAAGAAAAATGTTAATTATATTGTACCATCTACAATTTTTTCCTTATTAAATAAGCCATTATTAATACTTAATATAATATAGCTGTAGATGTTCTTTCTTTTTTTAATGTTAATCTTAAAATCGACTTCAATTATTTTATAAAACTATCATACCCAATTTCAAAAGTATATTTTTGACTTAAGTAACCTGCAGTGTAATTATGCGTGCGCAATCGTTATGCAATATATTTTGACAGTTCATTTCTGATTTTTATACTAAAACGAAAATAAATTAACTATGAAAATATATATGTATGTGCGATAGCGGTACCTCACCCTAATAACCCTCCTTTTTATTGAGAAAGTTTATCCAACGTAATATTAAGAATGGGTAAGTAACTGTATGGTTATTTGTTAACTGAAACGCTAAAAAAAAATTAAATTAAACATTTAAATTCAACTTCGAAGATGAAATACGATGAAAGGAACAGTGTCTGACAATTCATGTGGATGAAATTCTGTTCCATAGGTAATCTATATAAATGAAAATCAATGTTACTCTGCTTGTACTCTAGGCGTTCTGAAACCATTGATCGGATTGTGATAAAATTGTTCTGGAGACGCCCACTCATGTAACTAGTCCAAAAATTGTATAATATTCTTACTTCGTACAGCTAAGTAGAACGATATATATTATATTATATACATTTCCACGCCTATCTTTCTCTATCTATATTTATATTTCTTTCTCTTGCACTGTACTCGTATTATTGAATATTTCCTTGCCGATTTATCGAAGACCTATAAATTCGTATAATCCTTTGGGCTTCATTAATCAATTCGGTGTTTGTTACGTTGCGTATAAGTCGTCTGAGAATCGAAGTATAAGTTCATGTTTGTATAGCATGTTTGTCTTTTCTGAAAATAAAAGTACGGATGAAGTACGAAAATGAATATATACTATGTTAATAAGGCACATTTATATGACGGTTTTTTTTTCACGACTTTGCTTGCGTGGATGTACATTTTGTTAACGGACGAGAGTATTTTTTCTTGGTTAGGTTACCTACCATATATTCTATTTTGTACCCCAGACAACGTATATGCAAAATTTCATAAACATCATGTATATGTCAAGTTGTGATGTGAAAACACAAGTAAACTCACATTCGTATTTGTAATATTAAAAAGGATTATATGCGAAGACTCATTGAATCTTAATTTCTAAAATAAAATTTATGAATATATATTTCAGGTTTACACATAAATTTGCTTTTAAAGTGCATCTCGAATCTCTCCAGCAAGCGGTTTTAGAGTACATTTACATAGCTAGCGTTTTTACTGGGGTAACTCAAGAAGCATAAAAGATAAAGGTCCTTTTATATTGAAGTACTTTTCGCCGACTCGGTACGTTGTGACGAGCGACATAAATTCAAAATTATATACATAAATATCTCGAATTTAATTTAAACTGCCTATATTGTTTTTTTATATGAATGCTGTCAAATTTCTACAAGGCCACCGGACTATCAAGAAGTTTCCGTGCTCCTTTCTAGGTCTTATTGTATTAGGAACACGTGATATTCCCGATAATTCACTAGTGGGAATTTAAGCTGGTCAATCTTGTTAGAGACCGCCTACAAACTAGATAATTTACGGACAAACGCAATGACTTGTAATAGACCGAGAGGCGATAGAACCCAAATTTTATCTATTAAATGAGAAATGCTTTAGTCCTCCAGCTTCGGATCCCTAGAATATTTAAGAAATCTTATTTAATTTTATAAAAAAATATTCATTACCATTTACATTTTAAATATCATATCAAAGTTGGTACACAGCGGGGACTCAACGGTTAACTCGCACTAACCTGATGGAGCTGAAACTGAGATCCTCTGCCAATTGAGCTAAGGGCCGCAATATCAAAAATTTTGATATGGTTCTCAAGACCTGTCCAATTTACCATAATACGCCAGTTATCATATTCTGTAGACAGTAAGCTCTAGCCACCATAATGCGGGTGATCTGTCTTACATCAGTATTCAACGTTAATATAACTTATGATCATAATTCTATTCAATAACTATTGGTCTTGTAAGTAAAAAGAGGTATTCAAAGTAGAAGTAGAGAAATATACTTTTAACTGTGTGGCATTTAAGTATCACCGTCTCCCGGTACGTAACTCAACCAGCATAGTTACAAACACAAGAGACAAATTGGTTCTCACGGTTGGTAACGCATTAGCAAAGTACAACGTGCCTAAACCTCTGACACTCTTTATTGCCATGGGCTTATCGGTTGTTTTAAGGGCACCATTAATATTCTATATAAGATATTTGCTAGTCTACACTGGCAGGGCCAAATGCCATACTTTGCGCAGCATAATTGTGTAGTCTAGTATAATGTATGGTTTATAGTGATACCAATCATAAGAATTTATACTGATATATTAAATAAATACCTTTGATATATTAAATAAACCCTTTTGGTTAGATGTATAGCAAAATTATTTTAAATAAATAAATTTCTAATTCTGTGCAAAATAATTTGTTTCTGTACCCAAATAATGCATAGAAATTTACAAAAATCTCAAAGCTTGGAAAAATATTAGTACATATATGTAGTATTTCAAACACATTCATTAATTGCATGATAAGATATTGCAATAATATTAAATGCAATGTCAGTATTGCAACAGAGCAACCTTGAACCGAACATTCGGTGTGCGTTATTAATATTAAACATCTACCTGCGCGGTAATTAACATCAGACTGGCTAACATTAATTTACCTCTTTATTATCCCTTATGCATATTAAAAAGCTCACATTTGGTTGTTACGTCATTAATATTAAATTATAAACGTTATTCTGAATCAAAATTGGCAATGCCTATAACGCCTACGCCTATTTATTTTATTTTATCGTTAAATTTACTCGACCTTATGATTTTTATAATATTTAGATTTTATTTTATTTCAAGTATATATTAATTTTAGTGGTAAATATAAAATAACAGACAAATACATATAATACAAAGTTTTCTAGCAATTGAGTAATTCATTTGCAGATGATTCTAAGCGAACCCTTAAATTATTTATACGGCAATAAACTCTAAACCAAATGTAAAAATAAGTATCGTAATGGTATCCATAATTGGATGCTGATAAGCAATAATGTGTCAACCCACAAAAAGTTAAATTTGAAGATATTGATGTATTTTGATACTACATCATCTATTTAACATTATTCAAAAAAATTTCAAGTCATCTAAACTGAATAAGTATGGAAAAAAGTTTCTTAATTTAATGTTTCGAATTTCAGGTGCACTCCATGGTTAGAAATTTATTAAATAATCTCAAATATTTAAAAACATATTATTATATAATATATTAAACAAATCTATATGCTTTTGATTCAATATACATTTTATCAAAATAGAAAAGAAAAGATGAATGTATACGTCTTCAAACAAATTCATTAAGAATAGCTTTGACATCTTAAAACGCCATTTTCTCAAAATGAAGTCTGTGGGTTGACACAGTATTGCTTATCAGCGTCCAATTTTAGTGATGATTAAAATAACATGTAGCTCATAATTGTGGAATATTGCTGTCGAATAATTTTTTTGACTCTGATAAATTTCATCCAAGAATTATTTTCACCGTTATATTGAAAGTTATTCTAAGACTTTTGGTCATGTTATTCATTTGGTAGTAATTATTATGGTAATTAAAAATTTAATTTTACTTACGCGTAAATTGATTTTAACGTATAAGTAATAGTTATAGTCTGATAATAATAAAACTTTTAAATTGAGTTCGTTTACATAGTAATAAATCTTCGCATAAATGTTATTTTATTCAATTGTTGGAATAGTTAATAATACTGGAAAACCCCTCGAAAGAAGAAGGTATAGGTATATATTTTCAGCTATATTATATGAAACTTGTTGATGAAAACTTTTGTTGTAGTCAATAGTTCCATGAATATTTCTAACACTATGTCCATATCTGTGAATAATGTAGCGCAGTTTTCTCTTTGTTCTTAATTATCATTCGATACACTT
Source organism: Hypolimnas misippus (assembly GCA_037950945.1). Classification (NCBI taxonomy): domain Eukaryota; kingdom Metazoa; phylum Arthropoda; class Insecta; order Lepidoptera; family Nymphalidae; genus Hypolimnas; species Hypolimnas misippus. Next base: position 10,645,050 of record JBBEEQ010000024.1, read on the forward strand.
TGTTAAATGTATGTTTTTGAAAGGAAGACTTAAAGTTTACGGCGCAGTTAGTGAATTTCTTAAGGTCATTCGAACGACAAATTAATTGAAACTATTCTGTACTGCATCGTGACTGACTGGATTGCATTGCCGTTTCACTGCTAATAGAATGTCTATTCTTTACGGTACTAGATTTGTTTTCAATAGGATCGTGATATTCAACTCTCCAACGTGTCCTACAAGTCCTGTAATAAATTCTCAGTATTTATGCATAACTAAGAAATTTAGTTCTTTTATTTGAACGGCTTTATTGCTTTGGATTAACCAATTATTGAGGAAAGTTAGAAGCTATACAGTTACGATATGACCCATTTTGATGACATCTATTGAAGATAAGCCAGGAATTTAAAGCGAGACGGTCTTATAATGAAAATATTTTTTAAAAAAACGTAGCATCAACCGATCTATTGTATTGCGTAAGATCTAATATTAATAACAAAAATATACCGGGAATACCCCAATGACTTTCGATTTGAGTTGGAATTTAATCATGACATTCATACTACATTCCAGTGCAAGATGACGTCATTCTTATCATTGAATATTGTTGCAACAACACTAACGTTATAACCACTAAAACAAGCCAATACTTATCGTCAATATCGCCTCAAGATACCTCAGGGTAATAAAAACGTATGCATTATAAAATATACAAGTTTGATTCCGCAACTGATTAGGAATATGATCTTAGACACACATTTTTTAATCGGAAATCACCTTGAGTCAAATGGAAGATATTGGACATAAATACTGACTACGTCTGTATAGGGAGTGATTGATTTCATATTGGTTATATGAACATAAAATACTGACTGATGTTAATGTATCTGACACACGACAAAAAAGTGTCTTCATTTGCGCTTCGCATGTGACACTTCTTCACTTTTTACAATACTGCCAACAGTCTGTAGTTTCTAGGAGATGATTGCAAATATTACGAAAGAGCTGCGATAAGTATCCTATAGTTATCAAGTAAACAGATAAAGTGATAAACTAAGCTCTTGTGCGTAACGTGTAAGAACTTTAAAAGAGTAATCTAATTTTTTAGTTGAATGAACTGTTACTGTAGCTTAAAATAAAATAAAAAAATTAGAAGAGACTGGATATAGAATGTACGTCGATCACCTCTAGTTCACTACTTATGTTAAGCATTTTTTACCAGATGAATAGATTTCCAAATCGTAAAGATAAACTATTAATAGTTATTGATGAAGGAAGATAAGTATCATCACAATGTCACCATCTTATTTGAAAATAATGTATCGAAATAGAAATATAAATACGTAACGAAACAAAACGTCCCGCATGAAAAATTGTGCGTTTCGCCAAGTAAAATAATCTACAAAGTCAAATTTAGTTCCATGAATACGAATTCAAGGTTGGTTGCATTAATTATGTCACGATATCTGTTCTGAAATTGTAGCTTGTTCCTTTTTATAACGAAAAAACAGTACGTGATCTAAAAAACATCCTGACGAATGAATATATGATTTCAGACGAACAATAAAAAAAAAACGACTCGAGTGTTCTTTTCTTATTTTAAATTATATCTTTGTGCCGTTTGCAGCCGCATTCATGTGGCGTAGTAAATAAAAAGAATTTAACTCCACGTTTTTTTTTTCTTCATTTGGTTACACTGGCGACAGGACAGTGTATTGGGATCAAAGGGGAAATACCGTTCGAATTTATGGCATTATTTAACCTGGTTATGTTTTGGAAAGAATTTATTTTCAAATTATGCACCAGTGTTGAGATGGGTTAGATCGTTTTTTTTTGTTTATTAAGGCCATCAAATGCTCTTCCAGACCCTCCGTACTATTTTTAGACTATAATAAGGGAGACATCAACATAAAGCTTGCTAAAATCAATATAATCGCTAGCTTTTTGCATTTGTTAAAGCAGTTAAGTTTTACTGTCATACTAAAGTAAATCATGAGGTATTGAGTGTTATTTTAATTTGGCTAATCGTGTTCGTTGTGATTATATTTGTTAGGACAAGATTTGTTTGTGACCAAAAAAATACGCAATTACTTATTTCGATTTTAAAAGCAAACCACTGAACCCAATGTAATAAAAATTCTATGGAACCAATCTTAAAGTATACTTTAAAAAAAGATTTTTTTAATTGGTTCAGAAATGTAGAAATTCTGACGTAACAAACATTAAAAAAGAAACACACTATAAATTGAGAACTTACTCCTCCTTTGAAGTCGAATAAACAATTAGATTAAAATATCTGCATAAAAAATTGGTAAGCGTTAATTAAGTATAACCGTATGAAGCCTGGGTTGGCAGCTAGTTTAAAAAACCTCTTCTTTCACCGGATACGAGATTCTATTTCCTGTGAAACGATATTCCCGTAACTCGAGCGTGTTGAAATCTTTACTGGAAAGTGTTCCGCCCTGTTCGACGCGACGCAGGCGTGAAGACCCGCGCCCGTATCAAATGCATGGAAGCCATCATGGAAGCCTTTTGGCATTCACTTGTTTTATTGATTGAAGTGTAAGAAGTTAGTAAAGTCAATGATCTTAACGACCAAATTTTTAAACACTACTTAATTCTAAGCACCCGTAACTGCCACCATTAAGCAAAACGTGACGTTCATGATAATCGTTAGTACTATTTTGGCGTAATATTACACACGGAAAGCTGATTAGAATTAGATTTTTTAACAAACTTTTATATATTCCTTATGACGATTATATCAATGTATTTCGTATACACATGTATAAAAAAATTGAAAAACATAAACAAACTGAACACTATATGAAGATTATTAAACGAATTAAGTCTTGACTAATACAAATTCAGACAAAAATCTTGTGACTTGTAATAGGTAAGAATTAAAATAATCAAAGCTTACTCGTTGACATTTTCCAATAAATTTTCAACTACAAGTATATTTACATTTATGTATTAAAGGCATAGTTTAAGGCACAACTTTACTTGCATACATGAGGTCCCTACGTGACTCCAGGCTAAAGCGGTGTCGTTAACAGTCATACCCCAGTGCTCTCCAGTCAAAACACATACCGACTTCAATCACACGGTCACACGATACCTAAATTTTAATGCAGAGTTTGTCAAACGACCGAATGACGCGATTGTTTTCAAACAATCATGCCATTTCGTAATACGCGACAATTTTCGTAATATATGAGACAATGTGATGGTTATAATTTGCACATTTAAGCAGACCTACTTAAATTAATTGGAGAAATTCGTCGACTTGTTAAGTTAATGTCTTTTGTTTAAAACGATAGAAGGAAAGAATTCCGCAAGAGCTGATTTGTTTTTTTTTTTTAATTTTTATAAGCGACGTTGGTATTAAATTTTTTATTATATTTTTTTTTCGAATACTTAACAGGTATGTATTTCGAAATTCCTATCTCTAGTTTAAAGTTAAATTCGATTTAAATACTTTATATTTAAATTATGTTATCTGATTTAGCATTAAGAGGAAATCGCCTTATCTTTAATGATATCATATTATGCTTGTGTTTTTCTCAAAAACGACTTTAGCGACTTTTTGCATGATATGTCAGTTCAATTTTTTAGCGATGATTATATCCTGTTTCACGTATCAAATGCCGAATATTGGAAAAAAAATATTTTGTTAATCAAACACAGCTCATTACAAGTACATTAAGTATAATTTCAATAAATTTGTTTTCTACTCAAAAATTAGTAAACATTAAGTTATTTGTATAGGATAGGAATCTATTACACTATAATGTGCGATGCGTAAGTTTGAGAATGGATCGAGGGATGGATGTATACTTATTATTCTTTCACGCAAAGACTACAGAACAGATTTTGATAAATTTATTCATTAATATGCACACACGAAATACGAATACCTGTAATATAATATAAGCTACATTCCATAAAAATAAGCGAGCGGTAGCTAATCTGTACTAATGATATAAAGAGATAAATTTTTTTTGTATGCAGGGATAATCTTTGAAACTACTGATTCGATATGAAAAATTCATATTGCATTGGATATTTATTGAAGAATGTTATAGGCTATATTACATCACGATATGACTCATAGGAGCGAAGTAACCATAAACGCGAATGAAATCGCGAGGGATAATTAGTACTTTATAAATTTTAACGAAATAATTGTACCTTTAAAAACGCGAATAAAAAAAAATACATTAATATTTTTACATAATACTCCGGATTTATATTGCACTAGTTGACCTGAATAAGTTTTATGAAATCAGCGTTTCCTCTGAGACACATTAGCCCTCGGCTGGAGAGTATAAACTGGTACACATACGTGCCTTCCGTTGCGAACTATGAGTCAATGTTTGAATTCCGATCTACCGGTCACTGCACCGGGTTATGTCAATAGTAATGATGAGATAATCTTGTGTTAGTGCTTAGCTGGGGAACAATATTTGTTCTACTTTTATGGGTGTTTGACAACGTCTTTATCAAAATGTTTTCTTCAATATTAACAATGAAGATAGGTTTTCTCTGTTATCGTGTAAGTACTAACATCTGCCACATTTGTTACTTTATAAATAAATGGGAAATTATAAATAAAGTTCGTAATTAAATTTGTAATAACACTAAAATTAAATTTAAAGTTATCTATTTCTAATTAAAACTATCATTTGATAGTAATAGCTATTATAATGATCATTATGTAATGGATAAAAGCCAATTGAGATTACAGATTACAATTTTAACGAGCGGTGTCTGCTATGTGCTACAATAGAGCAAAACGGGTACTCCACGTAATCAAATGCAGTTTTTATTAATAGGAAATGTATGTACATTGTAGGTATTATCGATCCTTTTAAACCGTATTTAATTCTTAATTACATATCCCAATTTATCCGGATAAAAAAGCCTATGTGTTAATCTATATTAATATTATAATGAGGTAGAATTAGTTTGTAAGTTTTATGTAATGGGTAGTCTCAAAAACTGATTTGAAAAAATCGGTTTGCGTTGAATAGCCCATTTATTCAGGTTATAGGCTATACTATATCACGCTACGACTCATAGGAGCGAAGCAGTAACCATAAAAGCGAGTGGCGGTACCAAGAAGTAGTTCGTTAAACCATCTTAATTACGAATGTCTTTGTAATTTTTAAGCATTAACAACATAAAGATTTCGCATTTTCGTATTTAATATTTCCATTACCATACGCTTTCCAAGCAAGCAACGTTCACGATAGAATTAACGACTGTCACTATACCACCAAGCTCCTACTTTGTTGATCCACTATATGTGTGTATTATGCAAATAAAAACTTGAATATAAAGCTGAGTAAACAGAAGTAAGCCCTATACGAAAAGAGCTAAATGAAGAAACGTGTAACTTTCTAACGAAGATTGGAGTACGCGTCGCCCGAGACAATGTTTCGTAAAACCAAAGTACTACAAGCGAAAGTTCTTAAAGTGTCAAGTCTTGACATAAAAAAAACTGGTGCGCTCTTAGTACTTTAAGGCGTTTCCTTGACACGATGTACGTGAGAAAATTGTAATACAAAAGTGTATATAGTAAAAAAATGTTCACATATTAAATGCGCGTTCAAGAAATTTACATTAGGTGTAATTTTAATGTAAATATATAATTTGTTATTTAATCTCCGTTCTACGTTACACCGCCTTAAGCTAAATCCGCTTGAAATTAGTAATTAAAATCTCATCTTCTAGACGTAAGCATAATTAAATTTTATCCCAAGGGTTCTTGGAAATAAAGGCTGTCTAAACAAGCGGCCCTATAATTTATGGTTTGTAGTTTAGTTCTAGTCTTTACAGAGGTTTTGCATAAATTCCAGTTTTCGTTTCGTTTCGTGTATTATAGAAACGGAAATATAAATTTTGGGTATCCCTTTAGAAAACTATATTTATTAAGATGAATTAATAATGATATACAAAAATATTGTTTTATAGATTTCATAGAGAAAAATACAGTTTTATTGAAATGCTTTACATCTTAAAGATATATTTTTATGTATATCGTTTTTGATTGATAAATGTGGAGTAAATTACATACTATTAATAACTAATTACTTAATTAAAATATATTTATGCATAGATTAAATATCGTTTATGATGTATTCTAAAAGTTTAAAATATTTAGATAAAATATATCTGATGTGGACACCACGTGACTTATTTGTCTATAAAAATCTAAGGATTTTCCCGGTTATTTGAGGGTCTGCTTACTATTCTAGTTCAGAGATGAATTAATTACCGAATTTTACACTGAGCGATTGCCATCTGAACTCCACAACCCTTGAGGGTAAGCCAGTAACCATTTAGATTAAAATATCTTCCTTACTCAAGGAAAAAAAACAAGATGTTTCCTCTTAAATCTGAATGCCAAAAACTTACGCGATTACAATATTACTTTTATTTCGAACAATGAAGGAAAAATATTAGGCATTCTATTAATAAAACAATACCTACGTTCTCGATTATGAACCTTTCATTATTAACGTCGAGTGAATGTAATATTGAACTTATTCAGATTATTGCATCACGATTACTTTTAAATTATTATTATCTTTCTCTTTTTGGACTAAATTAACTTTGTTAGGCTTTTAATTGTTAATGTAAGTGAAAGTAGAAAAAATGTTAACTTTGAAAGGTAGAAATCAATTTATCTTCTCGGCGATTACGAGTAACGTACCAAGATAAATGTGGGATGTCATGCGACGTGATGTATCTAGAATTTTTTTGACCGACTTTGCTTTCTAATATAGTACAATTATTTCTAAATCTGCAATCATATATAGAGTTAGTTTGTATTGGCGCACTAATTACAGGAAGTAACAAGTTAAAAGAATATTTTTGCGCAGGAAAACCTTTTTATTCAGGTTACCTGTTTATTCGTATCTTATACGTCGTTATACCGTTCACTCGATTGGGACATACAACAGGACCTAACAATTAACTTCTAGAAGTAACACGGTCTTTCCGCATAACATCTACATTAACCCAAGCAAAAACTAGTAAAATATGAAACTTAAGGAAGGTTATGGACTATGAAACAGCATTGCGTCACACGGGAAAGGAGCAATAACCATAAATGTCAACCATATGACGAGAAAACGTGATTGTACGTGGTTGTATATTTTTTAATTAATCTTCATTACGTTAATGTTGTGTCAATTACATATAAAGATTGATGAAATAATTTCATTCGAATAAGTGAACCAATTAATTATTATTACAATGTTGCATATTATATAATTCTTGGAAACACAATAAGACATTATTATTCTATGTGTTTAAATATTTATAAATATCTTTATTATGTAAAACAAATGGTTTACGTGAGTTTGTTAATTTGAAAATATTGAGATATTTTTTAGATACTATCATTTAACTTAGTATGAGAAGTTTTTTACAAAATAATTTCAGTACTTAATTTTGAACCATACAGATTCAAAAAAGCTATTCCAAAAATGGTTTATCCATTTTATTTTGGCCTCTAGATCTACGATAACTTCACAAAAGAAGCGTATGTATGTAACTATGTTTTGAACAGATTTGTCTCACCGATTTGACGTGAAAATTACAAATGTGAAATTTGAAAACGCTGTATTAGCTGTGAAATCATTTATGTATTAGCGAATCGTTATCTGACCTGAAATAATATTTCCTTATCTCCTACATTATTTATACGTTCGATCTAAATAACGGACGGATTACGTTAGAGTAAGTCGATGTATGTACGGAATTCAATTAACCTTAAAATAGAACTATTTGCTTAACCGCATACCAATAAAAAATATCGTTAACATTTTATAATTTATTGCAGTAATCCCATAAAATTATATTATTAGATAATTTTTTTAACCTAATGTTATGTACACAACGTAGGTGATACGTAAAGATTACATCATTTAAGTAGATATTAGCTTTCGTATATTTTAAATTTAGAATTTATTCAGACAGCCGTCTAAATCTAATTTTTCTATTTTTTTAAATCAGTATTTTTTGCTGTATTACAGCCATATGTCCTTTTCAGTGCCTCTAACAAAGTCTGTGCAATATTTCAAGACGATTGTTCGAATAAGAGGCGTGAAAACGTAAAAAACAGATTTATATTCACATTATATTATATTAATAGTTCTGATTATATTATAATATATAATTAATTAACTGCGATCTACAGTATTACCCGTGAAAACAAAAAGTTTATGTTAAAACCTATCTTCTTTCCGAATTTTATTCAAATTCGTTGGCTACCATTGCGTGAAATGTAATAAACATAGATACATTCACTAACGAACTAGCCTTTAAAATACTAGTTCCATTAAAAATATAGTACGTTATTTTGTATGAAGTAAAACAATAATTATATTAAAACTAGTTAACCCGGCGAACTTCGTACCGCCTAAGCCCATATTTATTTTTTAATATTTATTCTGCTATTCGGATCTCCGGGTCAGCTATTAAAACAAAAAAATAAAAAAGAAAGTCAATAAGTCAACAATTACATTATGCCAAAAACTTAAAAAGATAAAATACTTAAAATTCTTTTAATTATTTTTAAGAATCTTTTATATGGGAATATAGAAAAGTGTTGTTTTTAGACTTTTCAGGCATTTTTTTAAATTGTTCTCGCCGTAAGAAACATCCTAGTACTTCAAGGAATAAAGAATTAGCGAAATCGGTTCATCTGCTCTTAAGATTTGCGTTTAGCAAAACATTCAGCGATTCATTTTTATATTGTAAGATAATAAATTAACAAAATATAGCTTATGTAACAAAAGGTTATGTCAGAATATAACAATAATTTTGTAAAGTAATTTTTTACATAATTGCTATTATTACAAAACAAACCTAAATTTGAGAATTACAATTTTAATAATTTTAAAATAATATTTTCCGGTCTGAATCGACAAAAGTATACAACAAGTATTACAGATTTCAAATATTTCAATTTAAGAAGAGAAAAACAGACAAGGCAGTGTTACATTTGAATATTATGTGTAGATACTGTAAAGTTTTACACAACGATGTTAAATTCGAACGTATAAAACACTAACTAAATGTTAAAATTCATCCTTTTGTGGAAAAGGGACAATTGTCGCTGAAAAAACAGTAGGCCCGTATCGGAAACGTGAGGCGGCCGCGCGCACGTACAACGCGTTGGTAGCCAGTGCACACTCGGCTGGCGGACGAATCACGCGTATCGATACACTCGCGCTTGACAGGACCCACGATACAATAAAAAAGTAAACAGACAGAGAGGCACGTTGACGAAAAGCAGATTCAAAACACAGGAAATTTATACTAAATTCTGTCTTCAACGTAATTAAAAAGGCGCTTCTAAAAACCGAAGATGCCGGTCGAAACAAAAATAAGCTTTTCTGGTAAGTCTCCTGAATCTTTTATTATTGTAACGCCCTGAATTTTGTTAGAGTGTAAAGTTAGTAAATTTATTCGACTCATTTTCTATGTAATTATTAATAAATTTAGTTAGTTCAATTCGAAATATCCTGTCGTTAAGTTTAATTAATTAATTTGTCGGTCAATTTCTAAAGAGATAATAAATTATTCCTTATCACGTTTAAATATAGACAGTGCGTTAATAAAACACGTAAGTCCCTTTGTTTGTGCAAATACGTGATAAATTGTTGTTTTCGAGTAGAATCAATAGGTTTGTTCTCAACTGGTTAGTAGTGTTTAGCAGTTGTAACGCTAATTAAGGTAAAGCAGCAGTTCGTACGGCTTAGCGTTGCTCAACATTGCCCTGCAGTTACTAAAATAAAATCATTACGAAATCAGGATAGATCGTGTTCTTCATATGTTGCACGTTATTAAGTACGTTGATGCAGTTCTTTTTAACCGACATCCAAAAAAGAAGAACATTCGCAATTCGTCAATGACTCTTTTTATATGTGTACACCGTTTTCTCAAACGCGGTTTAGCTGAATTAATTTATTTTTTGTTTCAAAGAGTTTATCTACTTCCCATTGGTTTTATAGAATTTTAATGAAAATCGTTTCAATACTTTCGTTTTAAAATCAATTAAATATCAATCAATAAAAGTAAATAAAATTACATATTTTGCTTATTAAGTCGGTTACCTTATTTAGAAAGTCTTGTAAAAAATAAATATGCCTCTAAGCTGTATAAAAATAGACGTGTAACACCATAATATTAGAGAAATAACATACATTGTATGCAACTGCACGTATGTTATTTAAGATATACATATTTGCTAGCACTAAATCGTGACTGAAACAGCTCATAAAGCGAAATATAATAGTATAAGAAACATGTCCATTATTATGTAATGTAGCAGAATATTCTACAACTTCACAAGGCGATGTAAAACTTTAACTTTTATCATTAAAAAAGTAAATTTCGAAACCAGTATGTTTTATTCGCGACAGAAACAATAAATATTCTTATAAAACTTTCTGTCCCAACGTCGCCGGCGTCCTTACGCGAATTGTTTTCAATTACGGCAGTAATTTGATTATTTTTTTTTATTTATTTTATCTTTCCTTTTTATGTTATTCAGGCAAATAAAATTATTGAGATTGCTACTGGTTTTTACTTTTACTTAAACATATTAAAAAAGTTTTATTTACAAAACTTTTTGGTGTGTAATAAGTTTATCATTATTAAAAAATTACGATTTAACTTATTTATAACCTAAGTGTAGTTAATTCGTGAATTTAGGTGTGCCAGCGCGCCTTCCCTGAGAGTTTCCTTTGAACTTCGCCTTGTACGTTTTTCATTAAACCTCTTACCTACAAGCCTACAACGCGCGCGCTCTATTATATATCACCGGGGATACTGCAAAACCGCGCATCTAGCTTTTCCTATAAAGTCTAAACTTTAATCGAATACTAAATTTAAATTACATAATCGATAAAAATAAGACCTTTATGCATTTTCCATTGTTTGAATTTGTAATATTACCGACGATAAATCAAAATTAACTTATGTTAAGTATTAATTTTACAGATATCAAATAATTTTTTAGCTTGCTTATTTTTTATTTTTAACGAAATTTAACATTTGTTTTATAAATGGACCTTCTTGCGAAAGCTAGTTACGTGGTTCTGCACTATCCTCGACGATATACGGGTCTATAAATAAACGTAGTAGATTTAGATATATATAGTTATTCTGTATTTTAATGACTTCAGGGTGTTCTTGTTATCAATAGTCCATTATTGTGAGAAGATAGCCGTGACCACTGCGGGCATGTATAATGTTTAAGTGGTATGTTTTAACTATTACCAGCTTCGATGGTATTCAACTCGCATAACCTTCTTTGGTTTTCTATCATGTCACGCTATATAACCGTAAACGTAACTGCACCGTGACCTTCTCATGAGCAGAAGATGAACAATTAATATATCTAATTGAAATGACAACGTCATTCGCGTCTACTAGTTACTTTTAAATGTCGTCAAATGAAATCTTTGATTAATTCAAACAAATAGTCCATTTTCTTTGCTTGTCTTATTTAGCAGACAAATATAGCGTATTTCTAGCCACAAGTAAGGTTAGATTAGAAATTATCGTACAAATGATTGAACTGAATCGTTTTATAAATGAAAACTAATTGATCGAAAATTCGTGACTTTCTTTCGAGTTATTGTTACCCATTAAGGACAAGTAAAGAAAAATATATTAAATGATGTTTCATTCTTTATCAGTAGGTACCTAATGGTCGTGTTGTTATTTTCTTTTATTAAAATATTTAGGTTAAATAAAATAACAGATTTTAACGATAAAATATGTTTTATCGGCGATATTGTTTTTAGCACGACACCAATTATTTAGGTTCATTTTTATGAATCGCATGATAACTTTTAAGCTATTCTGATGACACGCTATTCTACTTTGTTAGGTATGTAAATTGTTCATTCGCGTTCGACAGAATATTGTTTTCGTAATATTATATTTAATCGTTGTTTAAAGTTTTCATAAATAACTGTAAGGTGGTTTGTTCAAGGGTTAAAACAATGATAAATATCAAACGATTTATTGAAGGTCAAGTTTACTGGAAGGTTAGTCTCAGTCCTTGGGAAATATAAACCTTTATTTCATGTTTTCATTATAATTTCCTTATCAGTGACTTTGCGGTTAGCACAAACGTGACATATTCTATATGTGCACACATGCGTTCCGCTCTAGGCCTAGGATAATCGTGTATATCCGATTTCCTGTCTTATCCTTATCGGAGATGCGCTGTTTGCGTCGAAATTGCTCGATTACGCGACGTGGCATTGTTGTCGGTCACCCGTGGTTAAACTTCAGAGCAGGTGTAACCTGCACCGGCTTACGTGACTGACTTGCATGATGTGTGAAATTATCACGAGTGCCATCAATTGAGCCTCATTATGTATGTAACGAGGGGCAATCTTAAGGCTACAAATCATTTAACTCTTCACTGATTATGCGACTATTGGGCGAGAATTATGTATAGCTGTTATTTTTTGTCATTGTAATGTATCAATTCGTAAAACCTTGAACGACAGTTTTGAATTTCATACAATATAACGAGATCGATTCCCTTGAAGCGTATCGGACCAAACCAAATATGTCTAAGTGATCAATCGTCAATACACGGATAGTGTTACACGTGAATTTTATTACAAAAACAAATTTTACCTATTTCGACGCAACTACTACTACATCAAACTACTTAAGTTCCACTCTTGATCAACCATTAGATTGTAATCGGTATAAACTATCTGCAGATAAGGCATATATCAAGCATTTATACGTAGAATTGCTACACTATTGATTCTTAGTCATTCCTGTCCCATTACTCAACTTACCTATTAATTACATGTGCCACGTGCATAATTTTAACTCTTTTTGTACTCGGCGCCATGTGAAGTCGTCGAGAAACAAGTTTCTCTTGATTGGAAGTCGATGTCGTAAATGGCAAAAGATCGAGTAGAAGATCCCAAAGTAATTGTACCGAGTGATTATCGTACGTGTTTCTTAAGAACATTTAAATGGACGTCGTTTCAATAAATTCTGAATACCGCTAGATATTATTAGGCAAGGATTACACTTGTAAGTTTAGTCTCGTGTTTGATATAAAACAACTTTATAACCTGGTAACAGTTAAGCCTTGGTGAGCTCTGGGTGCCAAAAATAAGATACTGACAGTAAATTATTTCAGGTGTAAAAGAAATAATAAATAATTTATGTAAATATTTTGAAAGTCTGTGAGCAAAACTTACGAGTGTAATTCTTGCCTTACACGTATCGGTAATATCGCGTTTTATGACGTAGTTATTTTTAGTTCGACAAGTTGGTTTATGTTTCGTGCAGTTATATAAACTTGTAAACAAAATTGCGCAGTCAATTAGGTGCATTCGTATTGAATTGCGCTAGGGATTGCCTGTTCTATTATCAGTTACAATCCTCTGGGAGGCTATTATTGTGTTCGTTTATTTCGATCATTCGAGAAAGAAATAGAATAAATTTGATTTTTTTTATTATTTGTCTATTATTAACTTTGAATTGCGGCGAGTAACTCTTCAGTGATTTGGCGTTAATTTGAACTCTTGCTTTATTGTTCTTTATTTGGAATAGCGCCAGATGTGTAGTGTATCTATATTTGAAAGTCTTTCCAACACTATACAAAGTTTATATTATTTATAACGGTCTGCACCGACGCCATTCCGTCTAGACTCTAGACTAACTTTATTGAATATTCCCTGAGACCCGCCCATCCACAGCGCTCTGTTTCCGCATTCATCAACTTTACTACACTTATGTAATTAGCTAACGACTGGTATATGCCCAATGCCCTGTGTTTAAGTATCAGAAGTGTTATTTATTTTTTTATAGCGCTGGTTATTATAAGCGCGCTAATCGCTTGAATAGAATCTGACATGTTCTTATATTATCGTAAGGCAAGCCTTTACTGTAATAAAAATCCAATCAAGTTAGTTTTTGATATTTTACAAGTATATGTGACAGGTTTTAGCTGGAAAATTATTTTTGTATGGTTGCCTCGTGCTCTCATGGGGTGTATAGCTTTATGCTAAAATCAATTACCGATTAAATAGAATATCAAGCATACGCTTGAAGAAGATTATTACTGCCATATATCGCTATACAATCTGAACATATCAATATATCATGATAAATGATATAGTTTAAAATTTATAATTATATGTATATAGAAATATAATAAAGAGATATTAAATTTTGTTTATAAGCGAAGTAAACTCTGGAAATATTATGGTATCATTTGAAAGGTACATTGTTTTAGATGGTCATAGGCTACATTTTATGTAATACGTAGTACTTTAAAACAAAATCTACATTAACGCGAGCGAATCCTCGATCTAAAGTTAGAATTATTTTTAAAATGAAGAAAGCTATTATTATAATGATAGTATTATTCACACTATTTGTAATTTACCGAACAGTTGTGTTATTCTATGAAATGATCAGCGTTCCAATCGGTTATTGAGTTCGCTATCGTATAACAGTTACGTTTTGATTTATTACTCCCTCCCGATTCTTCACATAGCGGACGCAAAATTACAAACGTTTGGCAAAATACTATTTGGTACAGTACATTGTCAAAACCCTCTAGGAAAATCACAAAATATTGTATTTTCAATGATAACGTTGTGTCGTCAGACACTAACGGCCGCTTATTAACGGTAACCGCAGTCCTAGGAAACTCGAGCTTGAGATGTTATTTATCTAGGTCTGAGGGTCGATCAGGAAACTGAGTTATTACGATATAAACCGACGTAACGCGCTCGTTCATAATAGATGTGAGTGGCTCTGTTTATGCTCAGAGGCAGGTGCAAGTGATAAATGTTTCATACGCTGTAATTGAAACGTAAAATTATAATTATATACTCTATGTAATTGTGAAATGTTGTATACAATTGAACGTATATATAGACGCTGATAAGCAATACTGTGTCAAGCCACACGTACTTCGTTTTGAGAAAATGGCGTCTAAAGATGTCAAACCTATTCTTAATAAATATGTTTGATAAA
This sequence comes from Hypolimnas misippus, assembly GCA_037950945.1. Taxonomy (NCBI): domain Eukaryota; kingdom Metazoa; phylum Arthropoda; class Insecta; order Lepidoptera; family Nymphalidae; genus Hypolimnas; species Hypolimnas misippus. The sequence goes on from JBBEEQ010000024.1 coordinate 10,660,083, forward strand.
GAATATATCCATCTTTTCTTTTATTTCTTGATAAAAGCTGTAATGAATTAAAATCAGATTGATATATTTAATATATTATCTTGTAAAAAGTTTTTCAAATATTTGAGATTATTGTATAAATTGCAAAATACGAATCGTACTTGAAATTCGAAAAAATTAATTAAGAAACTTTTTGCCGTGCTTATTTAGTTTATTTGTCTTCGAATTTTTTTTACTGTTAAATAGGCGATGCTGTTTCAAAATACATCAATATCTCTAAATTAGACTTTTTGTGGGTTGACATATTATTGCTTATCAGCATCCATATTTACAATTTATATTTCGAAAACCAACTAGGTTGTGAGTACATTGACGCGAGGTTAATAATTTTCATAATGTTCAAATTTTTTTTGACTGTAGAAATGACATAGGTTGTGCTGTTATCGTTTTTTATGATTTATTAAAGGATTAATTTCTTCTTGGATAAAGCAAAATCCACACAAGGATAAGCCAGGGGAAAAACTAGTATACATTAAAGTTTTTGTAGAATGTTCAAAATTTTGTAAAATATGAAAAAAGTCGGGTAATTATCGTATTCTATTAACCGACATTATAAGGCCGAAACAAATGAAGCTAAGAATTTTCAAAGAAATACTTGTAAATATGTAATATTTCGAGATAATGTAAGTATGTTTATGTTATGTAATATTTTTTTTTCTATCTAATTTGAAACTCATGAGTTGTGATGGAATGTCCTACGCCAATGTTGGAATTAATTACAGAAGAAATATATATTTAAATCATTCTTTAATTTACATATTTTTCCACGTCACTTCAAGCTTAACATACATAAGTCACACTGTGCAGAGGTGTTAAAACAAATAATACTCAGAGGCTATTGTAAACATTCTACCATTGTTTCGTTTAATATTTATTTAAAATATGTTTTCTTTTAATTGTTTTTAAATCAATATTTCCAACCTAACCTCTCAAGAGTTCATTGACTTCTCCAACAACTGAAAATGACTATCTTCTCTACATATAGAAATTATATTGAGCTTTTTATACTGATCTTATTATTACACGTTTCGTTCAAGGTCTTTGATAATTTTTCAGATTTAGTTGTAGTTTCTTTATCTCGATTAGGTACAGATGTTATAATCAGGCGCTACGTTTTATCTTATCGTTTCTTATTTGTAATCTATCTTGAAAGTAATATCCCTATTACTATTTCTCTCAAGAAAATGTTATTTAAATTTATAGTCATAAATCATAAAAAATATTTCATTAAAGGTTAAAGGTAGAAACATGCGAGAATTTTTTTATAAGTAATGCGCGTTAAACGTTTATTATAAGGTCACATATTCCATGAATTATAATTTAACTAAACTTAGTAGTGTTTGATTAATAAACAAATAATACTAATTTGAATTTGATGTAAAGCTGTATTTACTGCGGAGGCTGCGCTCGGGTGCCATAGTGTAAATTGCTCTATTGACTAAGCACTTACGTCAGTGTCTCTTCAAGACGCATTTACAAGTTCAAGGTGGCAAATTGTTGAATCTCCGGTTTTTTCACTGTTTGTTTTCAAAACATCTCTCATGTTACTATTAACCTATCCTATTAACAAGTAATATGAAAAACAGACATTCATACTAATGTTGTCTTCGAACTTCGATGTACATGACATTATAAACAATTTGCATTTAAACAATGAAATTTGTTTTTTCCTAAATATTGAATTTCCATCATATTAAGCTTTCGAAACAAGTGTTAAATTTTTTATTACAAACTAGCTACGCCCCGCGGATTCACTCGCAAGATAAAAGTAACCCATGTATTTATCCACGATCGATACCTCCTATCGATTTCAACACAAATCCGTTAGGTCATTACAGCGTGAAAAAGAACCGAACATACACTCTCATTCATAAACTTTCATATTCATGATATTAGTGTAATTATAGTCATAAAATGCAACACCCCACTTTTGGTTAGGTTAGTACGAAGCATAGTTATTTTGTAACATCAGGTATTATGCCGTCATGTCTTTATATGCCCTGTGTATACAGTTGACTTATGGAGACCCGTGTCTTTCCTATTTAAGCATATATCCCATCCAGTATGAAGCAACTTCTGAGTCACCTTGTGTACCTACATAAGTAAACAACAGTGTAATCTTGGACGTGAGATTTGCTTGAAACTTGATAAAAAGTGTCAACGTTTTAATTTCTTAAATGGTGTCAAGACTCAAAGGTTTCATAATAAGTACCATTTTATAAACAACCAGAGCGTCATCTCTTCCACGTATTCGTAAAATCTCTACATATACAAGCTTTTAATTTTATATTTATTATATTGTGATTTCGTTGTATCATAAAGAACTTAAGAAGATACGAAGGCAAACTGTTTTAGCAATTTTTATCACAAATCTAAAAGGTTGTATCAACATCAGCTCTTAAAAATTCCAAACGAAAAACTCCAAAAAGCAAATCCGTTAAAAGTGTTTTTTTACTTTTTGTGCCTCTACGAAATCTTGAATAAATTTCGCAGTGGTAGTTTTTAGTACATACCAATGATGTTTTCTTATTTGTTCTTGACAAATTTATAACCCGAATCTCCGTTTTATTCAAAGCTTTACTTCGATTTTTCATGGAATGCGGAAAGTCAAGGTTTCGTTCCCGTCTAAGTTAGTGTTGCATTTATCATTGCCTTCGATAACAATCTAGATTCTAGGCGGTAACTCGCAGGCGTGAGACTGAAACAAAGACGACCTAACGCTTATCTGCAACTTCGTGACTGTTATAATTCTCAGATGCCATATTCCATATATTGCTTCCATTCGTAGAATATCTTGCAGCTAGATGATATATAACGTTAAATGTCGCGTGCTCAGTGTTGTAACATTACTAAATACATTACATAAGCATTGGTATGTTAAATCTATACCAATATTATAAAGCTGAAGAGTTTGTTTGTTTGTTTGATTGTTTTTTGAACTCGCTAATATCGGGAACTACTGGTTCGAAATAAGAAATTCTTTTTGTGTTACTTAGTTTATTCATTGAGGAAGGCTAAAGGCTATATTACATCACGCTACGACTCATAGGAGCGTAGCAGTAACCATAAACGAGAATGAAACCGCAAATATGAAATATTTGGAAAGTACAATATAATAAGTCCAGTTTTATCGTTTCTCAATTCGTGACGGAAACTAATTTAATACAGCCTGTTAGTTAGAATTGCTTATGTCTATTGCGATTTGATCCCTTGAATCACTCGGGCAAAGAATTTCATTACGACTATCGATCTCTCTCGGCTTCCAGTTCCGTTTTCCTTGTCTCCACTTTCTTATTTGACGATCGTGTTGTTTTTCCTCGTTAATTAAAATCTTCCCTCGCTCATCGCTGTTCTGAAGGTTCTATTTTGTTGCATATTTTGTAAAAAAAAATCCGATTGTTTACGCCAAAATATTAATTATGCAAGAATTAAAAAAAAACGTACGTACGTAATTTCGTATTACTGACAAACTTTTCCGAGATATTTTGATTTTAAGACGAAACTATTGAACCGACTTGAATAATGGAAATAATCTGACAGTATATCCTTTCTAACAAAAAAAGGTTAACCAAATCGGTCTAGCCGTTTTCGAATAATCGGTCAACATACATAGAAAAAAAATCCCCGACGAATTGAGAACCTCCTTCTTTTTTCAAAGTTTGTTAAAAAAGACAAATTTTAATTTCTACATTTTCAGTAACAATCGCTCTATAAATTCCCCAACTTTTGTTACTAATATCTTTACTTAATATTATAAAGCTGAAGAGTTTGTTTGAACGCGCTAATCTCAGAAAATTGAGAAAATTCTTTTTATTTTCTATTATATCTATTTATGTTAGATAATTTATTTATTGAGGAAGGTTATAGGCTTTATTATATCACGCTACGATTCATAGGAAGCGAAGGCGAAGCGAAGCAGCTTAAACATAAGGCCTAAGTAATATCACAAGCCTCAACAATTTGTGTCACGCGTTTATATGTCAGTCAGTCAGATTCTCTAATCCGTCCGTACGTTTTGATTTATCGATTTCATTAATTGCGGGTGTAAGTTCCTCAATTAGCATGCCACTCGCGATGTTAGTGCGGCTCATTATGAACCATTATCGTAGCGGGGGCGATTCGTGTTTAGACTGTCAATCGCTACTCACTCCATATCGGACCCTTAAGGGCGTTGTAGATTATCAATTGAATTATTCAAATACTGCAATTATGTACTGTTAACCGTAAACAATTTATGCAACACTGTCTCGGCCTTAATCTCTCGTACACCTTAAACAATTATATTAATTACAAAATGTAATATACGCCTTCGTTAAAATACTTGCATTTGTAATTGCTGGTTATTTAATAAACTTATATAGTTTTTTTACTGATTCACTACTAAATAGAATTATATTACTATTAGCAGGAAAAAGTAATTTTCAATTACATCAAAACCATCATCGTAGTCCTCATCCATCCTCAGGAGTTTTATCATCATCAAAGAATAAAAAGCATAATCCAGCTTACTACTCTTTCGAACATTTTTATTTTTCGATTCTATAATCACTCATACTCCAAAATTTTACATGGCTCATTGTTATTTACCAAAGACGGCATAAGTGGAAATTTTTTAACAAAAATGTGAGTCTGAAAGCATTGTTTTCGTATCCATGACTCATGGTGTTTCAAGGACAATATGTTACGTTTGTACATAATTGTAGTGTTTCATAAATATTTCATTACCCATAAGTCATCAATAAAACGTTACGAGTAATGATATCTTTATGAATTACTTATAATTCTTACCTTGTGTTATTAAGCTTATTTATTTTGATATCCCCATTTTTTTAAATATATAAATACCAAAATCCCAACGATATAAATAATCAAAATCTCCGGGGATTTTCAAAACGAAAGTAAAATAAAAAGAACTTTTCAACAATGAAAAATATAGGTGAATTATCATCATTAATTTTAATGTATTTTTAAGCTTAAAAATATTGCTGTTTAGAAAATAATACTAATACACTTTTATATATTTTTAAACTTTATTTATAACTAAATAAATAAAGGTATAAAGAGATTACCAAACTGATGTAGACAAATGTGGTAAAAGGCTTGCTTTGACTATACGTTTCAATAGATTTTTTAAATATTTTGAACTAATTAGATTAATTTGCGCTACATTAACTTTCATAAGAAGATCCCGGTAGTAATACAGTTGCCAACTCGGTCACGCTAGGTATTTTCGTTCAGTTACTAGGTCTAGAACTTAAACAATTAGTCCATGACACTTCCTTGAGAAAAAGCACCACGCCTGCACTAATAATTTAATTTGAAAAGTCGACGCGACTTCCTTATATGTTCTTGCGGGTTCCATTATCTAGCTATTTTAATTGATGGGAAACTTATTAAGAGTTTTTGTTCACTAAGCGTAACTGCCATTGAGAATTGCATTAGCCTTGCAACTTGTGTCAATTGCTGACAATCCCACATGCAGATGGATACCACAACAGCAAACCATGTAATTGTCCTTAATTGACAAATTAACGTCCATTCACTTGGAAAGTAGAATGTAAGGTATAACCAGTTGAAATTGATATATGTGTACGGTCATTCATTCTTTAGAGAATATATTCAATTGAATGATAAATAAAAGGAAACACTGGATTATAACATTTATAACGGTTCTTTTCAAATAAATCAATACATATATATAAAAAAGAATTATGAAGAAAATTCGTAGATCTGATCACGACTTATCTTAATATAATAGTAACATAAACTTAGGGATATCTCTAGTGAAGCATGAAATATAATTAAAATTTGACAGCAGAATACGGCGAAGAAGAAATCGTTTCAGCGAAAATATATTCACTAAACGACTAGTAATGATGTATACACTGACCATCATGCACGCTTTTAAAATCTAGGGCGACAACTAGATTTAAACATTCATTCATTTCGCTTTTTGTCAACATGAACTTGACCAGAACGTCAGCCATGAACGTGACCGTTGCGTGTAATATTTACAGTTCTACATGGCTTATTATGAAGTTCTCTTGTTAATTCAATTGTTAAATAATCCTGTACTGACAAAATAATTGCATCATCTTTGTAGGTTTTTTACACGACCATCAAATTAAACGTTTGTCTAGTGTTTAGATGATCATAATTCATAGTGCTCATATATAGATATGTAGATGAAATAAATTTAGTATCATATATAGGGGAGAAACATTAGCAAATTGAAACAAGGCTTAATGAGTCGAGTTGACATCATTTTAATGGGTCAGATAAATGGAAATTTCAATATTTTATAATATTTATTTTAATTTTGTTAACAGCATCATTCCCTTGTGGTATTAACATTTTATGTATGTTTTTAAAATGTGGTTTTCTTATGTATTACGTGATAGATCATTTATTTAGATCTGACTCAGATTTTTTTTTCTCTATGACGGATGTCACCTTACCATAACAATACAACTCGTTCAAATGATGTGTAAAAAAATGTCCCCTTATAATGTAAATGCTGTTCATAATACATGTTTAAGAATTTGCAGTCATTAGGATACAAAGCGTTTCCGACATACCGACTCGTAAAAGGCAGGCACGTCAGCACGTGTTCATTCCTATGGGTAAAACGCTTAAGAGCAAAGCGCTACAAATATGTTGAAGTTAATTCGCAATCATATAAATATTAGATACTTTTGTTAAAATATGTTATATTTTTGTAAGTGCGTATCTTGTAAGTGTGCTTTAAATAAAATAAATTATGTGAAATAAAAAAATAATAAAATATAAATATTTATTTAGCAACGAACACTTATGCCCTACCGTCGTAGACGGACACCATTCATTATTAAATTTTGTCTTTGATATAATTTTATTGAAAAACCCGAACGACCAGAACCCAACATACAATTAAAAATATGAAAAAATCAGTAACGACATTTAATACGTATATAGCTATTGGTATGTTGTGCAGTTATGAGAGACGATATTAATCGTGATAAATGTCTTTTGATTTATGTTCTTTGAGTATTAATAAAAATACTTAATTCAACCTTGAACTTCGAGGAAAATTATACAATCGACGCGTTCGTGGCAGATTCACGTCGCCGTCATTATTTATTTAATTGTATTATTTATCGACTTCTTGCTGTAGAAACATCTAGAATGTTTTCTTACAATATTTACCAATATTGGAATACACACATGTTGCTAACATCTTAATGGGGCAACAAAAGCGTTAAGTACTTTGTTTTCAAAACAACATTTCATTTAACTTTTCTTCCGCATAACTAAGTTAGTGAAGTTAGCATGTAGGCGTGTAGGGAACGAGATGAGCCCGGTAACTTTACATCAGAGTTATGATTATCGAGCCCACGCGCTATGACAAGGCCGGGCCGTTGCGCAGTTGTCGCAGATGATTAATCAGACTTCGGGCGATCAGTGCCGGACACACGCCAATACACGCTGGCTGGGCTGACTCCTCGCGATTAAATATCATTAAGCAATAGCTAGAGATTAGACAACGTTCGAGTAAGTCATAAATTTCCTATATCAACAATACCAAATAATTTACAAGATAACGCTCGACATATCCGTATAATGTAAATTCATCGTCATACACATTATCAGTTAAATATAGGACTAAAAATAACATATAATAATAGTTAAGGCTTTACCATTAATTTTAAACTAACTTCGTAATTTGCTGCAATTAGTGATTTAATTCATAAAGCATCTTGACTTAACACTTTCTCCCTGTTCAGGTGTTTCTATTGAAGTAAGTTTCTAGAAAGGCGTTTTAATGTTTGTAATTATATCGAGCTCTACTCTATTTTTATACCATATAGCCTTCAAGGTTAAACGAGTCATATATAAGTTATCTTGCTTAATTTCCATTCGTTTTGTTATACCATGTGCAACGTACTCCGTTAGTTTATGATCTTTCGTAACTTATTCGTATACTGTTTTATGTTTTGCATGACATTTCGTTTTGCTTTACGTGTCTTTGTTTTTGTTGTCATAGACGGCAGTTCATCGGACACGCTGCGAAAGTTAAGCGACGACTCATCGAGAAAACATTTATCAGGTGGGTGTTTTCGTTTTTATAACTTTAAACGTAAAAATGTTTGAAGCACCTTCAAATGTTATCATTGCATGGAAACGTACCAGGCATGACCGTGCTTTGTTTCTCGTGTGTTTGTGCGCAAAAACTTGTTATATCATACAATAGCGTACCTACATGTACATAGCATTTACCAAGTTACATTTTCATTATTATCACGCTTCTGCACGACGATTGTGGAGCAGATTTAATCGAAGCAGACGAAGACGAAGTGAGCAGTAGTCTACCAGAGAGACCGCGATCACGTCGCAAGGCATCTAGTAAGTTTGTTTCATTCGTAAATAGCGACAAGTTGGTAAGATATAAACGACATAATCACCGCCAAACACAACATACTGTATATGATTTAAATTATAAATATCCATGAATAATAAGGTGATGGCAAAGTTTCTTCATTTGTTTATAATACCAATGGTGGCGGTGCTTGAAAATATGAATGCGTCTCTACTATTATCAGCACATGATAACTGGGAAACATAAATAAAAATTTTAAGTCAAAACTAATGTAGACGACTAAATCAAATTAATTAATTTGCATGCTCGAATAAATCTAATAAGTAAGCCTTTGAAATAATTATAGATTACCCAATTGATTAGAAATAACACTATAATATGTATAATAAATTATTATTTTTTGCTCCATTTATTGTTAGTAGGCGAGTTGACCACCCACAACCTGTACCTTCTGTGCAATTAATTCTATTGTTTCGAAACCATAAATCAATATTTTAATGCAAACAATGATTCAAAATCTTTTCTGAATGCGTATTTTTTAACCAGTTTTTTTTGCAAACTAAAAAACTTAAATCTATGTTATACAAGCTGTCAAAGCTATACCGAGTGTGAATGCATGCTAGTGTGCTGGTAGTAGTGGCTAATGCACGTGTTTGTCACTTGTGTGCGTCGCAGCTAGCAGCAGGTCGAGCGTAACTTCGATGGACACGCTATGGGAGAAATATCCACGACGTTTGAGCGAGGCGGGTCTGAGACGCTCCTCAGGTAAGTAACATTGCACATAAATTGTTCTGCAATAATATTTGAGTTTCGGCATTTTGATAGCACTGCAAATGTATATAATCAATGTTGATACAATATCGTTGACCTTTCTACGATTGTACGAGTAGATATCGTTTTCTTGTTAAATCATTTTATCTTCGCGTTTATTAAATACGACAATATTTATAAACGGAGTTGTACATATATGTAAATAAATTACTTATATGAAAGCGTATTCTTATCAAATTTGTATCGCATGATGTAATACTCAAATGTTATTGTTATTGAACAATTTCGTTATTCATAACGTTCATTTCATAATAGTTGTTTGCAATGCATTCACTGTTTTAGACCACCTTTTTACGTACTTTATATGTATAGCTATATCATAAGGTGTATCATGCTGTATGTGCTTGGTGATTGTAGGCACTTTATCGTAGACTATTCGAACACTTCAAATGTCAAATGCAGTTTGTTCCTTTAAGTATCGTCACAAGCGAAAGTTCACAGGTGCATACCTCTCGAGTAACGTTAAAACACAGCTATATATGCAAACTGGAATGCAAATAGTTCCATAATGGTCGTTGCACTTACATCAACCGTATTCAAGTCGTGCGTGCATCGTAAATATGTGTGAAGAATAGAGAATGTGAGGGGATATCCATATTCAAGCGACTATAAATTTCAATCCTTGTACAGAAAGTGGCTTTCTTTAAGAATTTTCTCTTTGTGACTAATTTCGTAAGATCTCCGGGGTTTTATACAATTTTATATAATTGCACGGAGTTATGTCTAATGTTTTGCAATACTAACATTCCAGATCACAGTGTCGTTCTAACTGAGGACACCGATAGCTTTATAATCGGCGAACGTGTATGGGTGGGTGGTACCAAGCCCGGCCAGATCGCGTATATCGGTGAGACACAGTTCGCTCCAGGCGAGTGGGCCGGCATTGTGCTTGATGACCCTATAGGTGAGCAATGTTTTACAAATATTACAATAAATTATACTATTGATGAGTAGGAGTATAATTAATATTAAAACAAATCACATTTAAAATTAAATAATTTCGACACAATGTATAGTAACGCATTTGTTTTCAGGTAAAAATGATGGATCAGTAGCTGGATTCCGATACTTTCAGTGTCCAGAAAAACGTGGTGTATTTTCTCGTCTTACTAGACTGACACGGGAGCCCCTCATATCTCATGCACCACACGATGCGTCACCTATTTCTGACGCCGGAAGTGTGTTCGAGCGACCGCCTTCTGGTTCCGCAAGACCTAGGCGCACACTCTCTCCTAATGGTAGCGTTCGGAGTATTGTCAGCAGTAAGATGAGTATGTAGCTTTATTAAGTTAATGAAACTATATTTTTGACATGTGAACCTGTGAATCAACCTGTCACTAACAAAACAATGTATTTTAGATGCTTCCATTTCAACAACCACAAATGGCGACTTCCGTTTAGGCGATCGTGTGATTGTATCCAGCAGCCGCGGCAGTAAAGCTGGTACACTTCGTTATGTAGGAGTAACCGAATTTGCATCAGGTGTATGGGCAGGCGTAGAACTCGATGATCCTCTCGGCAAGAACGATGGTTCCGTAGATGGGAAAAGGTAACGTAGTCTTGAAGAGCGGTCGACAAAGACATCTAGTACCAAATATTTGTTCTTTATAATATCTCTTTCAGATATTTCGATTGCGCTCCACGTTTCGGGCTGTTCGCGCCCATATCGAAAGTATCTAGATCGCCATCGAACCGCAAGCCAGGCGCATGTGCGATCCACAGCAACGGGCGTGCGACACCCCTTCGGCGCTCCAACTCGCGGGAATCTCTCACTTCGCTCGGAACTTCGATCGCGTCTTCCCGTGCGGGGGTGAGACTTGGGGTTACATCGCTGGGCGCTCAGGTAGGCTAGCCCCGCGCGCGCTCCGCCGAGCCGTCACCACGGCGGCCGCTCGCCCTCGCGCGGCCCCACCGCAGCGCCCCCAGCCTGCTCGACAAGACGCTTCTAGTTAAGCACATCGAGTCCGACCGCTGCGCCCTCATCGCTCTACCCCAGCCACGCGTGTACTACGATATAATCTTTCGTAACGCGAAAAAGGACGTAGCAATACCATGTAGTCTCAGCGAGACGTTGCCAAAGTCATGGCGGTGCTCAGAGAGTCGGCTGAGCGTGGAGACGCGGTCGGAGCGGTGCCGGCGCAGCGTGTCGAGTGGGAGCGGGGGGTCGCGCGGAGGCGAGGTGGTACGCTGGGGCGGCCGGCCGGGCGCCGTGACGAGGGCCAGCCGGGGCCCGGCTACGGACCTCTTCGTGGAGCTGCCGCCGTCGCGCTCTCACTTCTCGGGCTTCGGGAAAAGCTACCATTTCTCTTGCGTGTCGCCCTTCCAATTCACATATCCCTACGTCGTCTATATTTGAATTTGCCGTTCCTATTATTTTATAGTCTAGACTAATCATAATATCGAATGTACAAATATATCCATGTACTCCCTCCATTTTATCCACGATGACTCCCTATAGACCAGTTTCCGTCCTGTTATAATATTTTTCTATCGCTATGATATAGTAACCACCTATTATTGTTGTCGGTGTTTTAATATTTGCACCATTGTACCGGCGGGTACATGCAAGAGTAATGGTTCCAGTAGAGGCTGCTTTTTGTTGCATGTTTCAGTTTTAAGTTTATTTGGTCTGTAGCTGGCACTACCCTGGTTTGGCCCTTGTGTTAATTTTTTTTTTGCAATTTATATTTTATGTTCATTTGCTATTGTTTTTTATTTAGTTAGACACCTGTGTTTTCATCAGATTTAGTTGATTATTTCCCAATTTATTATAAAAAAAGTCGCTATTAAGGTGCTTCTTGCGCATTTTATTTTACATTTAATTGAGCAACAGTTAATAAGACTGGTAGAGTGGCGATTATAATTTATCTGTGATATTATGTTTAAGAGGCTCCTCTAAAGGGGATATGTCATGTAGTTTTGTGTAATTAACATTTCTGTATTTTGCTTTTAATTTATGGCATGGTGTTGACAAAAAATGTTAATCCTTGTTAAAAATATGAGACATTTTTTTGTGTTTAATTAAACATAAACAACACTATGCTTTTTAGTTACTTACAAAGCACTAGATGGCCATTATAAGTTATTTATTTGAATCTCTGAATATATGGATGACACGTCATGTGTTATTAATACATGCGCATTTTAATACATTTTATTTGCATTTAATTTACTTCTATCGCACAGTGTGCTCATCTACGATACACCGTAGCTAATGTATATAAAACCATATCACAAAGAAAAAAAATATTTTCATACAAATTCCAAAGTAGTTAAAAGGGAACATTCGCGTTAGAACGGTCGCACGCACTGTAAACGAATCCATACTATGCATAGCGGAAAGTGTCTACGCTAACAATGTCGTTAGTGTCAACTATTATATCAGTGCGTTTGACAACTAACGTCAACGTTCCCCATAATGCACACTGTCCGATAGACCCGAGTGCGCTAACGTGTGTTGTTTCTGTTTGCCGCGCATGTGCACTATCACTAACGACACGTCACGTTGCGTCTCGTCACGTCACATTCCGTCACGCGCGACAGCGGGCCGGTCCACGCGCGTCTTCTACCCCGGTGTCGGCTAAGAACGCGCTGCAGGTACGGTACCCCACTATCGCGGCGCGGTAGGCGTGCGAGCGTGTGTCATGCCTCAAAAACTAGATGGCGTTACTGTATATTAAACACAATCAGCCAATGGGATAACGGTATATACGCCGCTGTGACGGTAGTTTAAAAAATATTTTTGATTTGAAATTCACAACTATTAAGATGTAATCATTCTATAAGTAAAGTGAATAGAGGTTTCTTTAATTAGCATAGAAGTTTTATGTTAATTAAGTTAGAGTGTCCTTTTCGGATCTTCTTGTATATAAGAAGAACAAAAAAGGAAATGGAAGAATCTGTTAAGTTTAATTAGTATCTCAACTAACATCCTATACAAATATCAAATTGACTGATTTGTTTTAATAATAAGAGCCAAAAACGTTTTTGAAGTTTAGCACATGTTTGGTAGTAAGTACCTACCGCGCTCCAATAGAGGCCTATATAACTTGTAATTGTACTGCATCTGCAGCACAACATCGAAGTTTATGGTAAATATTCTATTGGCATGTAATGAGTCTATAATTATCATATAGATTTTCTATGAATCGAGCACAAAGTTTTATTGATGCTGTTTACATTATCTGTAGAAAGTCTGTTGGTAATATAGATTCAATAAATAATGTTTGAGTTTTTGACGTTTATATTGACATGTGTCTGACATTGATGTGTTATACTCACAGACTAAACATAACTTTTATAATCACGACTTTCTTTACAGATACCTTAAATGGTTTAAAATAAAGATTTTGTCAATTGCCGCACATTATAGTACAAAGATAATCAGCTTAATCATGTTCCAATAATATATCATTCAATTTTAAATGTTTAAATACGAATGAAATAAATAGCTTAGCTTTGCAAAACTGTGATATTGTTTGGTTTTTAATTACATATGATTACTGAAGGAAAAAAAAGGAACATTCACTATGAATAAAATTATTTTATTACTATAGTTATTTATTATTTAATATAATTTTTAACAAATATCTTACCAGTGCCTGTAAGTTCTGAAAATATTCATAATAATAAGGACTCACATCGTCACTAGCATTCCTTTGTGTTTAGGTTAGGTTTTTTTAAATCTCTTTTTAATAAATAAGACTTAATAATAAATAATATACCTACTACTTTAGTATTGTAATGTTTTAGATTAGTATAACATCGTGGGAATGATGATTAACTTGTATTGAGGTAATAATAAAATGTAATGGACGTGTTGTCTTATTACTTCTTTCTTTATAATAAAATTGTAAATAAATATTATATGAACCTAATCGTGTTGTTTTATTGCACTAATCACTGTATACTTTGCTTTGTCCGCATGTGTAGTTAAACGGGATCTTTGGAAAGATAATGTTATATAGCACAACAAGGGTCAAATGTTAAGTATAAAAAATATTTATGCCTTCTTCATATATTCTTTATTGTAGATTTAGAATTTTAGTTGATACGGTTAAGGGTATTTTGGGCAAAATTGTGTGAAGGTTTAATAGTGTATTTATTATGAATTTTAAATATAGAACTCTGTAAGTTACTGTTTAGTATTGAACTCTTTTGTTTCTTTCTTTCCTTCTAAAAATCAATTTTACCTTAGCAGAATTATCTGATTCAATATTTTTGATAAAAAAAATTATAAATAGTCTTAGTGATCAAGTAATCAAATTGTCTCTCAGGACATTTATGGTAATAATACCGATGATAAAATAACAATTTTTTTTTCGAAAATGGTTAAAGTAAAATAGTTTCTTCTATTAGTATTTAAAGACAAAAAAGCTCGTCTGAATATACTTATCTCAGAAACTACGGTCTGATTAAAAACATCTTATATTATTTTTCCGTTTATTAAAAAAAAAGTTATAGGTTTTAAACCATTGCATTTCTCATAAGATCGTAACAGTAACAAATCTATCTCACAAACTATAGGTAACTTATGCAAGTTTACGAAACTCAAACGCACAGCTAGTATTAAGTAAATTTAAATCAAGTTTAAGTTAAACAATAACAACGACATTTCAAGTATTATACAAGATAGGAAATTCAAGACCTATCAATTCTATTACGATATAATGACGTAAATAATAAACTTAATTATGGCATTGTTTTTGTTAGCGTTCGCTACGAACGAGCTCGGGCCGGCAATTTACTCTCGAACTACGTTGACATAATTATATCTCATAAAATGAAGGGTATACACATTACATATATCTTATATTTAGTCCTTAAAGTCGAAATCGACAAAGACTATTCCTTTCCTTTACGAATTTGATGTGCCTGGCAATTCCATAATTCAAATTCAAGACTATTAATATTTGTATCATACAATTTCGTGGAAGATCTTAAAGCTATTAGCTAAACACTTAATCATATTTAGATTTTTCTAGATCTGTTAAAATGTAAATAAATACTTATAAATGCAACATTATAAAAAACACTTCTGGCACAAACATTTCTAAAAAAAAATGTACCATATCTCAAAGTCGTATAGTCCACTGACTTTTAATTTCACGTACATCCTGGTTATACGTATTTTCACATGCGCAGACAGTGCTCAGGCTCTCCCCTATTTCTTGGCAGTTGCCCAACTGCGCCCGAATACAGTCTACCATGCTACATTTTAAACTAAGTTAATTCAAATGGAAATTCCTCTGCACACACGAAATTGTTCCGCTGTAAATTCTGGTCGAACTCTGTTGAAAGAGAGATCGTTGAAATACATCTCAAATAAAGATTTTTTTTTTGAATTGACAGAATATTACGAATCTACGCTTTATGATAACGATGATTATTAATTGTATGTGAGGTAAGAAAAGTTGTACAAGGGTTTTGCATAAAACTCTATTTGACATTTCTCATAACAAGATCTATGCCAATAAATATTTATATCAATATACAATATAATAATCAATTAAACTCAACCGATTCATAGCGATGTTTACATACATTAAACTCGACTGATAACTCTGAAGATGTAAAGAGTTTTAAGTGCACTCACGATGTAATTATAATTAATTAAACTTCAAACACATTCATGCGATGTATTCAGTGATATGATATATGTATACACATGTTATAAACTCATGGATTTTCGCATCCAGAAGGCCGACCACTATGGACGACATTGTCTAGCAACCAACTAACGATTGTACTGTAACAAATTTAACGAGTTTGAAATGGGTAGAGATTTTTACACGTCAATTACTACGAATATAACTTATCTATAATCTATAGTTACAAGCATAATTGGCAGTATTGAACCAATATTATATATGAACACGTCGGTATTATACGATAACATTTATAATTGCAATTGAAATCCTATTGTTCAGTCCCTATTTTCTTTTGCTGCGAAGATCTTTCAATGTCTTAAAGAGCGCAGGCCGCACTCTTTTACTTTTTTGTAAAGATTCTCTTTCGCCTTTAGGCGTCTCCTGTCCTGTTCTACGGCAATTTTCCTGGTGAATGCGTTTATCTTAGCGTGTTTTTAAGACAAATTCCATGAATTCTGAACGTTCTATTAGTTTGTAGTCAATTGTTTTAAAGTTCATTTCTTCTCGTTTATACAAAAATAATATCTTTTGAGACATGAACATTACCATGATAAAATCAAAGTACATATCTTAGCATAACGTAATGACGCAATAAAATAGGTATAATAAATAAATATCAGGATTTATGGGACCACATCTGGGGCTATAGCCCTGTGGCCTCCAAAAGAAAAGAGCTTTACAATAGATATTTTAAAGAAGAAAAAAAAATCGTGACGCAATGTTTTAGGTCAGCCTCACGTTCAGGTTCAAGTCATTCTTTATATGCATTTTCACCCACAAAACATAAATAATATAAACAAGAATAACATTACAATTAATCAAGAACCTCCACTCATTTGACCTTCAAACCTTTAAATCCGGCCCTGGGTATAACATAAAGCAACCTTTAGATAAAAGTCACAAATTAGTAGATTCCTGTTAACGACGAAGTCACAAGATTCGTGGGTAGGCGTGTGTTAATGTGTAACGATAACGTCTAGAATAGGTCTTTTTGTTCGCTAACGTCTCTATTCCGTTTAAGTAGGTATTTACGTGTGAAACCTACGCATTGATTTTCACCTACCTAATTGGTATAATAATTACCATATTTATGACTGTGCCCGTATGTGTACAATATCTTACCTCATTTGACGTAAACGTCTTTTATTTGTTCTAACATATTCATTGTCAAACGATAAATTTAAATTAGAGGTTATTGTACTTTATTTTATCTATTTATATATAATACTAGCGGTCCCACGCAGTTTCACTCCAGCCTAACATAGAACTTTCGTACAAACTTCCAACACCCGTTTTACCTCTGTAAGGGTCGAATTTTGCAAATTCCCGTCTTAATGAGCATCTAAGTCGTAAAAATAACCCATATACAAAATTTTAAAGTCCTAGCACTTGTAGTTTCTGAGATTTTCGTGATGAGTGAGTGAGTGACTATTCGCTTTTTTACATCAATTATACACATTTTTTTTACAAATACAATTCATATTTAATGTACGAATTTTGTATTAAACACGAATACGGAATCCAGATTTCATATAATATATAATGTTAAATAAAGATACTTATTATATTATTGAATTTATTTATATTTATAAATATAGGCACAATTAATTATATATGTTGGATCACATGGAGCTTCCATTTCCATTCACTAATAAATAATTCGAAGATAGCTTATCTCTTCTTACCAATAGGTTCTACATAGTTGCTTAACTATTGTTTGGTAACTAAGTTTGTGTTCTTTGTACGTTCGATAAATAAAAAGATGTTTGACTCATTACCATTATGATACATAGTTTACAGTTTCCGAACGAACATTATTTTTATATAATATATATTTTATGAGGTATAATTAAGTAATGTCAACGTAGCTAAAATTAAAATCGCTCGTCGGAGCAGTTTTATGCTAAACCTACTTAAAATCTATCAGTAGTAACATAATAAGTAGATATAAAATGAAGTAGTAAATTTTTAGATTTCAAAAATGCTTAAAAAAAAAAACAACAGTGTTTCTATAAATAAAAATTCCCTTTGCATCTATAGAAAAGGCTTAGGTTGAGAATATGTAATCGGACCAATAAGAATAAAAATATAGCTAAGAGCAATTCATTATTTATTTTATAATTACAATAATACTATTATATAGTAATATTTTTGTACTTAAAATATCTCTCTAATGTACAATTACTTACTAAGCGCAGAGGAAATCAGGTACCTAATTTATGAAGTAAACATGGCTGGAAAAATAATAGTTAAATTTCAAACAATAAACCAAAGAAAATTTTTTCATATTATATATGTGTAGTAACTTTGTTTCAGTTACTTTTTATTTAACTAAATATAAAATAAAATAAAAGAGGCGATATTGGATTAAACTCTGGGGTCCAATATAACATTTTTTAATTTGCTGAAATCTTAGCCTAACTCAGTAAGGTAGGCATAATTTATAATTATGAGCGTAAAAAAGATTTGAATAATCATAATGCGGTGAAATTAAGAGAGTCAAGTACATGACTTCTCGCTACCATTAACCTAATTTAAACTTAGCGACATCGACACAGCAAAACGTTGCGAAGTGGACGAGGCACAGTTCCAAGAACCGATGAATATGTGTTTTGGCTGGAACAGCGTTCCCGTACCGACGTGCTAAGCGAAGTATTAGAAGAATCTTCTCCGAGTGCATGAACAATACTTAGAGGTCTCTGGATAAAAGCAGTCATGGTCACTGCACTGATAATTTGTTTAATAGGTCCAGCACTAGACGTCCATTAATTGAAACGAAACAAATATAGTTAACTTGAAACATACTAACGAGTGATTAATATAAGTATTATTAAATATGAATAAAAATAATTTATTGTTTTCTATTGTAAAAATAAATTTGTAGTTTGCGCAAAACAATTGTTAATGAGGTTTGCTAAGTTAGGTACTAAGAAAATCATAGATAACGCGACGCTGCTTAGAAGTATGTCTTAAGCGTAGCGTTATTATTAATTATTTATATACAAGGTCGTATGACGTACGTGCATTATAAAAATGTATTTCATAAATAGTAAATATCTTTGTTTGTTACGATGTTTATACTAATGCGTATATAGTTTATTCCTATAGTATAAAAATGTTTTTTTAAACTGTTTTTATAAATTATATTGTATTGTAATTATATTACCTGTACTCAATGATAATATATACTTATAGATATGTTATAAGCTCATGGATTTTGGCACAGAGAATGCCGACCAATTTAGATGACGTTGCTTAGCAACCAGCTGGCGACTGAGTATAATCTTTGGGAATTGGGTATAATTTTTTACGTCAAATAGTGTAAACGTAACTTAGCTATAAACGTGTAATTTAACTTAGTTATAAAACATCATCACTTACGAGTGATGCGAAAACGAATTGCATTTGTCATATTATAACAAAAATATATTTAATTTAAAGAAATCTTAATATATTTATGAGAAATAAAAATCAGGCTTACAACATTTAACATAAGAAGATTGGAACATGATTAAGAATTTACTGATTTATAATAAAAATAATGTAATAATTTGTGAAATAGATTCCCTAAACAATGAACGTATTTTATGTTGCATGTTTATAATCTAGGAGCTTTTACGAGAGAAACAGCAGCACCTGGAGCGGCTACTACAAGAAAGGGAGCTCGAGAGGGCGGAAGTTGTCAAAGTTACGATGCAATTCGAGCGAACAGAAAGCGCACTCGCACAGATTAGAAAAGAAGCGACACAGGTAATTTTAACATAATACTCACAAAATATTAATTTAATAAAACGTACAAACAACTTAATTAAACTATGTTAACAAAATCAAAAATGGCCTTATTTATAAATGTTGTTTTTCCTCAGAAACACCTTAGTAACACTGATTTACATATTTCTAATATAAAAAATAACGGCATTCGATACGAAACTTTTACTCTGTATTGTATATTAA
This sequence comes from Hypolimnas misippus, assembly GCA_037950945.1. Lineage (NCBI taxonomy): Eukaryota > Metazoa > Arthropoda > Insecta > Lepidoptera > Nymphalidae > Hypolimnas > Hypolimnas misippus. Next base: position 10,679,913 of record JBBEEQ010000024.1, read on the forward strand.
GCCTTATAAGAAAAAAAAAATTCTTTTAAAATGCTTTAGGATGTTGAGAATGTTGGTTAATTTTGATCATAAATTAAGTTAAAACGGTAACAACTAAACTAATATTATAAAGATGTAAAATATATTTAAGTTTGAATGTTCTAATCAACGTAATCTCTGAAACTACTGATTTGATTTGAAAAAATATTTTTGTGTTTGATAGACCGTTTATTGAGGAAGGTTATAGGCTATATTACATCACGCTATGACTCATAGGACGACTCGTAAATGCGGGTGAAACCTCGGAAGGGCAGGTAACATGAAATAAATGTTTGGTGTTTTTCTTCTAGGCGAATAACGAGAACGCGAAACTTAAAGTCGAACTTGACAAACTTAATAAAATGTTGGAAGATGAACGACAAAAAGTGGAAGATCTCATGTTCAGAAACGAAGAAGAAAATATTAACAAAGAAGATTATAATGTAAGGCACTATTTTATTCATATGTTTATTTATGGAATACAATAATCATCAATACTTATTATTTAATTTTTTTTTTAGAAATACAAAGAAGCGATGGAGGTACGTATGAGTATAGTAATTATTATTAAATATAAATAGCTTATCTAATAGAATAAAAGAAGAAAATAAAGATAAAAATATTTTAAAAGAAAAACCATTCAAAATATTAAGGCCCAATTAAATTACCAAAAATTTTTATGATGTTTAGTTCAAATGGAACTTTGCTTTATAAGTGCATTATTTCTTTTTCACTTAACATTCAAAATATATAGAAAGAGAAAGAAATACGAGAGAAACAGATACGAGATTTAGAAGCCGAAGTCGCATTGCAAGCAGCTCGCGCTGAGACCACCAGTGCGGCGCTGCGGGCGCTTGAAGACCAACGTAGCGCTGAAATGAATGCTTTAGCTGACCAACACAAAGAGGAACTAGTCGCTGCACAAAGTGAGTAATAGTAATTAATTTTATATTTTTAATCGTATTCACCAAATTATTATATTTTTACATACAGTAAATTAACAGCCTAAAATGGGCAAAAGTCACTTCTATGAAGAAGAAGCATTTGATGTATACAAAGCAATTAAATGCTCGATTTGACTTGTTATTATTCATAATGCCCGGATTTAAATTACGTTCCCATAAAATACATAAGAATTTTGGAATGCTATCCCGAATTTGAATCCATTCCAAAAGCAATCGGCTGAGATCATAAAAACATATAATAATTATATTTTTATGTTTATTTTCAGCATTGTCTTCTGAACTACAAAAGTTATTGGATGAAGCGTATGCCTTAATAAAGGAAAAAGAAAGTGAAAAAGACTCACTCAGTAAAAGTATGTACGATGAAATGTCTAAAGTAAAGACAGAATATGAAAAGGCTTTGAACGAAGCTAAAAGTAAAATAGCTATCTCTCAATCCGAGTTCGAAACGCAGCTATCAGTGCTTACAGCAAAATTACAATTAGCTGAATCAAAACTAGAAACTGAAAAACAAAACGTGGAAAGATTGAATAAAGAAAATAGTCAAACAGTAATAGATCTAAATAGTAAATTAACCTCACTTCAGGCAGCTCTTGATGATAAAACACTAGAATTAAATAAAGGTCAGTAATAGCTATTATTTTTTAATCCTTTATAATAACTTTGTAAATTAAATATTTAGGTTTATAACTATTTCAATTTTGTTCCAGTTATGGGAAGTAGTAAAGAACACGAAGTGAACTTAAACAAAGAAATTACTAAATTAAAAATGGAACTTAGTGCTAAAGTGCTAGATATTGAGCAGCTAGAAGAATTAAATAAAAAACAAGAATCGTCTTGCAAGTTGTTACAAGAAGAAGTTAATCGTATTAAAGAAGAACTAACACACAAAATTAACGAATATGAAAGCTTTTTGAATGAAGCCTCACAACAAGAAGAGAAAAACAAATCTGAAATTTTAAAATTACAACAAGAATTAACCGCTAAAACAAAAGACTATGAAAAGTTAGTTAACGAATCTAATAAGTCAACAAACAATAACGATAAACTTATTAATGAATATAAACAGACTATTCATGAACGTGACAAGGAAATAATAAAATTAAAAGATGAGTTCGAGGAAACAACAGCTAACTTTAACATTAAGCACAGTAAAATAGCAGAGGAACATAAGAAAGAAATTGAAGATAGGAACAGTAAAATTGAGCAGCTAATTAAAGAAATCGAAACTCACAAGCAAGCTTTAGATAAAAGTAAAATTGAACTAGATACCTTGAATACACAGTTTACAATAAATGTTGATGAATTAAATGCATTGAAGGAGGAAAATAAAAAATTGAAAGAGTCTCTTAATGAAGTTACACAAGCAAATGCTGAACTCAAAGCTAGAATCTCAGCAATGGAATTAGAAATCGGAGAATACAAACGACAACTTACCAGTGCTTTAGAAAAATGTGATGAAATTCAAAAATCTAAGGAAAAAGTAGAGGGAGAGTATTTAAATCTTACCGGCCAAACAACTGATTCTAATGAACAGTTTAATAAGTTATCACAGCACTTGAAAGAAACGGAAACTGAACTGCAGGAAATTAAAGATAAATATAGAGAAGCAACCAACAACTGTGGGCGGATCGAACAAGAATTCAAACAAAAAATATTTAAGATACAGGAAGATTTTTCTTTGGAACGAGGTCAGTTAGTAAGATCGGTAGATGAAAATATTGAAAAACTGCAAATAACGGAAAACAAAATAAAAGAATTCGAAGCGCTTAGTTTAGAAACAACCAACCGCCTTAAAGAAGCAGAAGCTCAAAATGATAAATTACTTGACGAGAATTCAATATTAAAGAATGAAATCGAAAGCTTGAAAGTAAGAGAACAAGAATTAAATAATGAGCACGACACAATTCGAAAAAAGCTTGAAATTGATATCGAAAGATACAAAGAAGAGATATCCTTATTGAAAGCCGAAGGAGCTACGTCAGAAGTCAAATTGATGGAAAAGGTTGATCAACTAACTGAAGCACAAAATGACTTAAATAACAAACTTGAAGAGGCACGAAAACATGAGGATTCTTTACAAAAAATATTAGATGATATGACTTCACAATTAAATAGTCAAAAAGTGCAGTTTGAGAAAGAAGTTAGTCAATTGCAAGAACGATTAACTGTTGTGAGTAATGAGACCAAAGCTCACAAAGAAGAAGAAGCCCGATTAAATGATTTGCTACAAGAAAAGCAAAACTGTATTAAGGATTTAACGCTTAAACTAGAAATGCTTGAAGTGGATATTAAATCTAACGGAGAATTGGTTATTGAAAAAGATCGCCAGTTAGCTCAAGTTACAGAAGAACTCAACAAATCGACTGAAATAAAAAGTAAATTAGAAGAAAAGTTAAATAATACAATTGTAGAAACAAGCACTATAAAGCAACAATATGAAACGCTTTTAAACAATTCTTCTGTCGAAGGATCGTTAATAAATGAGCAACTGAAACAATTAGAAACAGTTAAATCCGAAATGGCTGTTTTAATAAATGATAAAAAACAATTAGAAGAAAAATATAACGAGTCGTCAACTGAAATATTAAACCTTAAGAATCAACTTGAAGAAACCACTAATAAATTAAAAGATAACGTTGAAAATTTAAGTGAATTAAAAAAAATTATAGATGAAAAAGATAATTATATAAAAATTCAAAATGATAAAAGTGAATTTAACGCAAATAAAGAAAAACAATTAGAAGAAAACATAACAAAGCTGCAAAAAGAGGTTACTGATAATAATACTAAATTAGAAGAAAAGCAACTAGAAATAAATAAATTAAACGAAATAGTTTTACAAACAAGTCAAATTCAAGAAACGGTTAAGCAATTAGAATCTGAAAATGCTGATTTGAAAGCAAAACACGTCGTTGAAATTGAATCTCTGAACAACACGATAAAAACATTACAAAACAATTTATCCGACCAAAAAAAGCAGCTGGAAGACTTGCAAAGTACTAAGGAAAAGGTAAAAGATTTACAACTATTGCTATCAAAATCAGACGATGATATAAAGAAACTCACGAACATTAACGAAGCTCAAAAATTAAACTATGAAGATTTAACCAGACAGCTGCAACATCAGTTTGATGACTACAAAAGGGAGAGTAAAAATATTAAGCATGAATTTAAAAATAGATTAAATGACTACGAGAAACAGTTACAAGACTCGAAAGAGAAAATGGCGTTAGAATTAGATAATCAAAAGAAATTACAAAATAAACTTGACGAGGGCGAAAGTAAGATATTGGAGTTAACACAAAAACTCGAATTGTTAGAGATTCAAGAAAATAATTCAAATAAAGATGAGAAATTAGAAAAGTTAGCATTAGAATTACAAGCTACGCGACAATCAGGTGCTGAATCCTTAGTTAATAGTGAAAAAATAATTAATAAATTAAGAGCAGACATTGAGACTAATATTAAAGATATTAAGAATAAGAATGATTTAATATTAAAGTTACAAGAAGACTTGAAGGTAAGTCTATTTTGTTAGTATGTACTTTTTCAGTGTAAATTTGATAGTAATAAATACCCTTGCCAATTTGTTGCAGACTCAAAAAGCCAAAGTTGAAGTTGCGGAAAGAGAGAAAATAATTTTACAAAAAGAAATGGCTAAGAATGGTCAAGAAATTAGAGATAAAAATGACAATAACGCAATGGGCCTACTAGGACAAGGCGATAATGCGTCGCAAAAGTACGTATTTTTAAAAATAAATTGCCCTATCTACATAGGTATAAAAGATTATCATCAATTGACACAGCTCAATCAATTTGACTGTTTTTTTTGTTTTTTTGTAATTGTTGGAAAATTAGGATTTGTCCATCAGGACTCATTACTAAGTAAAAGTATCAGCCTGTAAATGTCCCTCTGCTGGGCAAAAGCCTCCTCTCCTATTAAGAACAAGGTTGAGAGCTGAACCATGTTGCTGTACTGCAGATTGTCAGGTATGACGTTTTCCTTCACCGTCGAGCTCGAGATGAATTTAAATACACAATCAGCACCTGAATAGTCAACATTGGTAGCCGGGATTTGAACCCACGATCATCAGATGAAATCGACGTGTAACCACTAGACCATCTCGGCTACATAATTAGGGCTACAATGGAAATCATGAAAATAGTTCCATTGTAGCTTTTGTATGGTTGAAAAATTTTGGTACACCCATTGAAAAATATATTAAATTTATATGTATAGAGATCGCGTTTAATTATTTGTTACATTAATTTTGGTTTCGATTGCAGGATTTCAGATGATAAGGAAATGATCGACGGCCAAGTGAGCTTCCTAAACTCTGTGATAGTAGACATGCAGCGCAAGAACGAGCAGCTGATGGCGCGCGTTCAGGCGCTTGAAGGAGGCACCGTCCCTGCCGAGCCTCCGCTGTTGTAAGTACTATTATGTTATCAATGGTGTTCTAGTCTTTAGTTCACATGTTATGGGATGCTGATAAGGATTAATGTAGCAACCTACAAAATGTCACATTTAAAGATATTTATATTCTGATAATGCATAACGTAGTTAACATTATTTAAAAAGTTTTCAAGTCAACTAAATAAGTACGGAAAAAGTTTCTTAATCTAATGTTTTAAATATTGAATTGTGTTCCATATACATATAATTTATTAAAATAAAAAAGAAAAGGTAGATACACATATTATATCCTCAAAGAAATTTATTAGAATAAGTTTGACATCTTTAGACGCCATTTTTTCAAAGCTTTATAGGCTTGACATGGTTATGCTTATAAGCGTCCTTGTAGTAGAAGTAATTTTTTTGTATTTTAATAATACCAAAAACAAACTCTAGCAATGGTCGTAAAGTCCGCGCAGTGGCGCCGCGTCTGTTCTGCGACATCTGCGACGTGTTCGACGCTCATGACACCGAGGACTGTCCGCGGCAATCCGTGGAACCTGAAAAGCCTCCCTCCAGCAAAAAAACACCCCTTCCGCCGAGGCCCTACTGCGACATTTGTGAAGGTAACACGATTCAAATATTGAACTGTTTTATATTAATTTCATAATTTTTTTTCCGTAACTTGTTTTACCTTGATGAAGATTTTTTGTTGGGCATTTTAGTTTTATTTTACTACTTTTTTTAAAATAAAATGTACCCTATGTCTTATAATATCAGTTAGAATTGGGGTAATATTAATTTTTCCACACGGTTTTGCTTTCCTTAAATATTAGTACTTGCTAAAATAGTTGATGTATATGATCACGCCCCACTAGCCGTAACCCAGTGTTGAAAGCCTATAAACTTTCTCAAGAAACGAATGCAAAAAAAGTTGCAAATCCGATCCTGAATTTCTAAGATGAGGGAGTTTATACAAACAAATTGTCCAGCTTATGTGTATTTTTAATGGTCTTATAATACAATATATGTTTCTTTTACAGTTTTTGGGCACGCAACGGAGAACTGTGATGAAGAAGAAACATTTTAATACCTATTTATTATTTTAGTATTAATGTTACCGTTGTTACTGTTATTCGTTTCGTGTAGGTATTATTTATTGTTTACCATGACCATGGTATGGCTTATTTTACTAGCGAATAAAAATAGGAAAATGTTTTGTACATAAGAAGCACGTTCTAAGTTATTTTAGCATGTTTTAAGGTAATTGGGAAATGGGATTGATTTTTTTCTTATGCGTTATCTGGACATAATGCATATTGAGAAATAGCTAAATTGGCACAAATCAATTTCCATCACAATCATGGTTTTTAATATTATATTTATATTGTCTTCACCACATTTTTATTTGAAATTCCTGAATAAACATCAGAATTATCACAATTTTGTAATATCAATAAATTGATTCAAAACATTTTTACTTTTTTATTAATATTTCCTCCTTAAAATTATATTGAAATGTTGGTACCATTTCAGTTATATTAATAATATAAAAAGAAATATTAATCCACAATTAAACTAGATGCTGATAAGCAATAATGTGTCAACCCACAAAAAGTCGAATTCAGGGATATCAATGTATTTTGATACTGCAATACATTTTTAAAATTATTCAAACAAAATCAAGCCATATAAACTATATAAGTATGGATAAAAAGGTTCTTAATTGAATGTTCGTAATTTCAATTGCGTTTCACATTTTGCAATTTACACAATAATTTGAAAAACTTATCATTAAATAATACATTAAATATATCAATATGCTTTTAATTAATTATACCTTTTATCAAAATAGAAAAGAAAAAATGGATATATATGTCGTCATCCAAATTTATTAAAAATAGTTTTGACATCTTTAGACGCCATTTTCTCAAAATGCAGTCTGTGTGGCTTGACATAGTATTGTTTAGTAGCGTCCAACTATGACATTGGTAAAAAACGAATTGATAAAACAAAACCACATACACACATAAAACACAAATCTATCATTTGTGATTAAAAATTACGTAAAGTTAAGTAATGTATTGAGTTATCAGGAATATATTGAATAATATCAATTTTCTCCTTTTGATTATTCTGAATCAATACAATTTATACATACTTTTTACTGTAAACCATACATTACAAATGAGAGATATAAACAGAAGTAATAAGCACAAAGCAGTCTTATCACTGTATAGGGACTTTTTCCAGACAACAAATTTTTATAATTTTTTGTAATTAATTTAAATACTGATTCAAGAGAGCTGTTTTTTTCTGGAGATTATTTTATAAAAACAAACAAAATTTCTTAAAAAATGTATTTGTATATATTTCAATTAATACTAACTCTTAACCTAAATTACATTAAGTTTAACTTAATCCAAACCATCCTTCTTCTCTTTGATAGCTTCCTGAAACAAATATTTATATCGTCATTAATAACAATAATTGATTATAAAACTTGAGCACTCTCATTAGTGATGGGCCAGATCACTGAAATGTATATCTGTGGATATATATCTGGATAAAGAGATTTAAATATTTTATTAAACTTACCGCAAATATTTGGATTGATCTCATTGTAAAAATAGTTGATTAAGTATCTTTTACTTATATACTATTGGTATGGTAATTTACTATGATAAATGTTTTTAATATTAAGGTGCAAAATATTTAATTCTAAGAAATAAAAAAATTATCGAATGGAATTTAATAAATTTTACTACCTAATCACTTATACATAGAATTTTGTCTATGTATTGGAAATTAATAAGATAAAAAATCTGCCAAAAAATAAATAGATATGGATCTTTCTTTTCCCTCAAATATTTCCAAATATGGATATTTTGCACATCACATTTTTCATTGTTAATTTTTCTTTTTTTCTACTATCAGCTGGTTATAATAACATAGGATAAATTTTGGACAGAATTTGTATAGAATTTATGTAATAACTATTGCTAGTAGGAATTAATCACGGATAGATTAGTTATTTCAACTGACCGTAGGAACACTAGAATTTTTATAAATAAAAAAGTACAAAGTTAAATTTAAAGTTTCTCAATAATTCCAAAAAAAATCATAACAGAGTGGCAGATGAAAATCCTTTTTACCAATATCATCTCGCCAATAAACCCAATATTGCCAAACATGCCAAAGTGTAATATTAAATAGTAGCGACGTGGCGGTTTTCTACAATTAAATATAAGTATTTGACTAACAAATTAAAAATGATAAGATTCTATAAATAGCAAGTTAAATAGCAAATAATAATTCGATTAATAGTTCCGGAACCTATTCAATGCAAACAAAAAAACAATCAAAACTTTCCTCTTTATAATATTAATATAGAAGGAAAATGTAACTAGAGACAAAATCTTTGATATATTGCATATGACAATAAGTTAAATCTTTTCAGTGTATAATGCAGTTTATAAGAGTTTCCATTTGTGAAAGTAAAGAAATACACACTTACTTTAAATCTCTCTTCAAAGAGTGACAATTCTGAGGTGAGGTCCGTTATAGCATTCATGAATGCCTCTTGAGGAGTGTAATCTGATGTTGTTTGAATACGCAACACGAATTTATGTTCTAATGGATGAGGTACTTTGTATCCAGCGAAAAGAACCTTTGGATCCTTAAGAAGTTGGCTGAAATGGAATAAATATTTCTTATAACCTTAAAGTTTTTACTGTTGATCACTTAGTCATTTAACTTACTGTCTAATCATATTTCCCAGCGTGTGGTCCTCCTTATTTACAGTAAATATTGCAGCGTTTGTAACTTTTGTGTCTTCTTCTTTCTGAACTCTGTAAATATGTAGTATTTATTAGTATGCAATACGTTTTAAAAGTAAATAACAAAATGTTTATGCTTACTTTTTTTCGCCGTCGTATAAAAGAAATGATTCGAAGGTAGGAGGTGCGTTCATATTGGAAAAATAAAGTTAACAAAAATTTAATTAAAATAAGAAAACACTTATGAATATAGTTTGAACTATAAATTTCACGAACGTACAATAATATATAAACCGTTTTTGACAGCTAAATATGACAACTGCGTTAAACAACTTTACAACATGTCAAAAGTTGCGGAATATCTGTTATCTATGGTTACTAACATAGGTGAAGAAAATGTACACCAGATAAGAATTTAGGTGAGAGCATTTTGTACATATTTTTTATTATTTAATGATTTAAGTATTTTTTATTGATAATATATAATTTTTAAACTTCAAAGTAAACATTTTGATTCTAAGTTAAATATTGCATTTCATAATCTTGACGCTTAGATCAATTTCTACATAAAAATCAGGTAACATTACTAATTATTTCAATATTTAGTAAAAACACAATGATATTATAATAAGTATAGACATGTTATAAAGCTCAAAAATTTTGGCATTCAGAATGTCGATCACTAGCCGACGTTGCCTAACAACCGGTTAGCGACTTAATAGCGATAGAAGAGTGTCTTTAAACCAACAAGATAATACATGAGCCTGTCAAAGTTGGAAATAGATACAAATTTTTCGGTAACATATTTAGTTATACGAGATCATTGTTCAATTAAATTCTTTGGTTATTTGGTTAGTAATTTGGTTTGGTTGGGTTGGCTTTTAGTTATGCCAATTAGAAACATGCTATTTCGCCAATTTCACGACGACTGGAGAAAACATTATAGAAAATATCAGTTTGCTCATGGAATTTCGCATCTCGAATATCGTCCATCTCGATCATCGTCTTTGGATGTATGTAGCTAATTAACAACCCGTTAGCATCTGAATATGATTAGTAAGAATAAGTATATTTGGGCCAACGAAACAATTGACGAGCTTGTCATTAATAAATAGGTCTCAGGTCAGGGTTAGCATTGTCAGAGATATAGATTTTTAATATCAAATAGTATGAACACGATTACAAAAATTGACTGTTACTAATAAGAAAATAACATCCTTAAAATTTTTATTATAATTTATCATTTCTTATGAATGGTTATTTTGGAACTTTTTGTTTACTTTTAAAACTTATAGCTTGTTACTTAAATAAATAAAAAACACATTCACAGCAGAAAACACCGTTTATTTTATAATTATGAGAAAATTTCAGATTGATAACCTACATACAGAATGACTATAAAACCAATCTAACTTGAATTTTACAATGTGTGTCCAGAACCTCACTGTTAATTCGTTAATACATTTTATTTGAACCATAATTAATATTCCTTTACAAGATTACAAGAAAATTGCCAAGGGGAACAATTTAAATATTTTTTTTTTTACATAATATAAATATATAAACGTAAAAACTAAGAACAATACTAAACTATTTTAACAATTTCGACTAAACATGTATAAAATAACACGGTTTTGATTCTTATATAGTTTTTTAAATTTCAATGTTTGACAAAATTTAACGGCAAGCAACATCAATAGTTTAAAATAACGAAGCGCCAACTTTCGAGTTTTTGTGAAGAGATTAAACTACGAATTGATGTCTAGCGACTCTACTGTTAGGCATTAGGGTTCTATGATCAAGAGCCTACATCTTAAAGTAGACGAAACTCCCCCGCCCATCGGACAAATCCACGAAGATTTTCCACACGTTAAATTTCAAATTTAAATCTCAGAAATATAAATAGCAAAGTGTAATGTTAACAGCATGAACGCTTTTCACATGATTCAATTGCAATTTCAAAGTGAACTTGTTATTACAGATATGCTTACATTATATTAATACTTGGAATGTGTTCGTTGTCCCATAAATTCACAAAGCAAGAACGATATTTAAGAAGAATTACGATTTCAAGTCTTTTAATAGGGCTACCGATTCGAATTAGATAAATATAATAAGATACTTATGATTACCATGTTTTATTGTTACAATACAAAGACAGCTTAACGCCGAAAATTTTAAGTAAAGCATACTTCATTTAAAATATGGGTACATTCAAATAAATTAAACATAACATAATTACATTAAAATAGCTCGATAAACAACACTGTTATTCGGATTAATTTAACACTTACTATCTATTTTCTGTTAAGGTAATAAAACGCTATAAGAATTGACACATAAGTATATAAACTATACTAATTGTGTACGTAGGTATACAAAATTAGCAATCCAATAACAATATGCATACTATTGATTATGAAAATATCTATGCATTATAATATTATTAAGATTGATAAGAACGCATGTATATGAGGCGTGCGGGAATCGCAAGCGAGATGCGGTCTGGTGACCCTCCGAAGAGTTAACCCTTTAGAAACCTCAAGAACACGCAGCCGACCCCCGCTGCCGGCGTTTGAACACGAGAACCTCACTTACAGTATACACTAGTAACAGAATAATATAACTGCAATTACGATTAAGATTATCGGAATAATAGAGATCAATGAAAGCTGACTAGAATTTGTGTCTTGACTACCTCTAAGATATTTTACAAATGAGTACAGGATCAGCCGCGAGAAACGGCGGCTTCCGCACCGTTTGAATGACTTGTGCGAAAGTACGCTTGCACCAAGCGTACAAATGCGCACGGGCGCATTTCGTTTTACTAAATTCATTAATTTTAGATTGGTGTCAGGTACACAGCCTCGCTCCGAGGCCATTATTATCCTTAGTCTAGATACGATGAAACGATGCATCTAGCTAGATTTAATGCGATGTAAATACACATACACGAGAGAGGAAACAGCGGTGAGAAGCGCATGATGCGTCCGCGGCGACGCGCTGTCCACCGCGGATAAGCGAGACAATTGACTGGCGAATAGAGACATGCGACGGGCCTCACCACTTTATAATAAAGCTAACGAGAAAAAGGTATCACCTAATTTCTCTACTATTACGAAGGCAACTAGATGAAATCCTACTCTTAAGGATAAAAATCTAATTATGGCTATTAACGTTTAAATTAACATTGCTTGATTTCCTTATATATGCGACTGAACACGGGTCGCTATTTGACTCGAGGATGTGACGGGGCACTTCGGGTTATTTAGTGCCGTTATTTACTCCCCATCTTCCCTACGACATGTTTAATTGTAACAGCACGCCCTGAAATATCACTATATTTTTATAACTCACGCATATTATCATTAATATATTAGAAAATCGCTAATAACTTTAATATTGTGGTGCTTTAATTGTCGAGCGATCGTTTTCTATCGTGTTCGGTGTTACAACGAAAACTGCTCGATACGCTATCCTTATATTGCTGAAGACTCGGTAATATTAATTTATTAAAAAATTTACCCTAGCTAAAACTGCTACATTATGTTTTACTGTACAACGAAGAGCATCTTAAACGTTAAGTAAAACGAAACGAAAAAACATCCTCCCATCCGTTCGTCTATATTCGCTGATCGTAAGCATCGAAACTGACCGTTTATTCACTATAATGAAACCTTACTGTTAATAATGTTACACTCACAATAACAATTAATTTATAATTATTATTATTATATGTTAAAATTAACTAAACAACAACTGCATCTACTATCACACATTCGAAAGTTTAAAACAATTTTACAAATTGTAGTCGAACATTATTGCTACGGCGACGGCACACGGCGCGATATGCTTTGTACGGCGGGAGCGACGCGGCACCGCGGACACGGTATCATTCAATCATGGAAATGTTTCCAATTCATCTAATATATCATAGATAATAATTGGAATGCTACATTCAAAACGATCATTCTATTATATTTTGGAACAAATCAAAATCACTCTAGCTGTAACCGCACAAAATAAACGTTTTTGTAAATTCATTGGTGTTAATACCGATATGCCGTTTGGTAGGATGTACGATCATCCCCCGCCGTCTTCCCATCACTCCAATCGTGTGCTCCATACAACGTCCACGTACACCGATAATTCAACATACTCAACGTACTCGCGAATTCCCGCAAGGTATCATTCGTAATCGGAACTCGTAAAACCGTTGCACCCTATCGTCACTACACGATTTCAAAATACTGATTGTAATTACTTTAATGACATATATTATATAATGTATTAGTTTTTATTGTTATTTAAGATTGTATCACAGGTATGGACCGACATACCAGGGCTGAACTCGCTATGAACCGAAGCTTTTCAATCAGTTTAGCCAACTTTTTACTTATCATATAAATGTATTATGACTAATTCCACAGGCAATACGTCGTGTATTAAAGGCAATTAAACTAGGAGCTCGATGCGGAGTATGATTTGAGAGTATTGTTTAAATATCGTTATGCAAGAACTACGTAAATATGTTCTGTACGTTCTAGATATAATATTCATGGTTAACTGTTCATAAAATGTTTAAATAAACGAGTAATTTTGCAACCTTTTTAACAATGTAAAAAATGTATTTTAATGATTTTTTTTTAATCTATGACTTACATTACACGACCAGAGTGCAATATAAACTCTTTTTTAGGTTTTAATTGTATATTGTTTACACTTATGTATACTTTTAATTGATTTGAATTTAAAAATAAATATTTACGAGGTATCTATATTCTTAATGAACACTATCGTATTACGAATAGATAAAAAGGTTGCAAATACAATAATAAAAAAAGTAACGAATAAATAGACAATCAACTATATTTTCGTCAATAACATTTACGGAATAATTAACGGTCAATGATTACTTGATAATGACCAAATTCAACAAGATAACAGCTAAACACTGCCCCGGCTGGGGCGATATAATTCAGATGATAATATAATTTGAACCTTATTGATAAAAATTCTAACGACAAATAATAAATAAGAGCGTAAGTGATGAATTCGGCAGACAGGTGTTGACTGCCAGACGGGATGCAGGCACCAAATATTAGCAAAATCTGTGTCATTGCTTCACTGTCCTGTGAAAAGTTAAAACGAAATTAGACTACACAATAAAATATTATATAACTATTTAATAAAACAATATTAGAAGTCTAATTAAATTTAAAATTATTATTATTTTATTTAAGGATCAGATATTATCAACATTTTAATTAGTTTTATGTAATTGAAATGTCGTTGTGCAGATGTATCACATGTATGTTTATTGTAAGAAGAGTAAAAATGAAATATTAAGAAATATTTTTATTTCTAGTGACTGCTTATGCTAAATTAACGACTACTATATTCGACTACTAACGCTTTGAATATACTTCATCTAGATATATATGTTTATAGACTATATTTTTATGTAATTTACTCGCAACTATACGTGTAAACGATACCTATATACTTTTATATAGTTACCTAACTTAATTAACGCCAAACTATTATAAATATGTATTAGGTAAAGGTTTTAATTAATTATTCTATGGAAAGTACTAATTAAATACAATATGTGTATATTTTTAAGCGTCTGAAGAGTTTCATGCAGCAATAATACTAGGATATAAGATATTTTAGGTGCGGTGTAGAAGAAAACAAATATTAGCGTGGTATAAAGTGTCTTATAGAAAAGGTTCGGAATTAAATTTATAGATACATAAACAGTAAAAAAAGGTGCCGAAGAAAAGGATGGAAGGTGCTGGAAGAAATTTGGTAATATTTTCAAGCGGTGTATAGATATATATATATATTCAAATAAAATAAAACATTCAATGTTCAAGTTTTTTACTACTTGTGTTTATTGAGTCAATATTGTGATGTGATCTGAATTAGCTGTATTTTAAAAATAATTTAATAAACAGTAATATAAATTACGTTAAAGGAACGAAAAAGTCATTAAAAATTATCATTTAATTGAATTTTTAATAAGAACACACACAACACCAATAAATGTTTTTACTTATTTGGGCCTCATCCTGTGACAAAGGTAAGGGTATAGGGAAAAGGATTTTAATTTACGATAATTTTAATTATAAATATTACGCCCTGAAAATAGATATTTTACTAAAACTTTAACTGCTGGCCTAAAGAATTTTGAAATTTAGAAATAATATTTAAAAAAAACGAACATTTTCAAACACTCCCAATCTGAATTTGAACTGGACCGTTACAATTTAAAAATATCTCAGACAATTTCTGTAACGACATTACGAAATCAGAACTATTATTAATATTAAACGCTCATTTCCTAAAACTTATAACTATTAATGATATATTACATAATATAATATATAAACCGAGATGCTCATACTCCATAGTTGATTGCTACATGCAAATTTAAATCCCAATGATGATCGTCTACATTTTTTATCCAATCATTCAGCTGCAGATGCGACAGTCGATTCTCATAAAAGAAGCGAGAACATCGTTACATATGTAAATACCGAAATACATCTACTCGATGACGATATAAAATATCTAACTATGGATGCTGATCTATGGAAGCCCAGAGATATTTCGCTTCAAACCTGCCCCCTTGAACCGTTTAGAAGAATGTGTTATACACGTAGCCGGTCGCAATGAGGCCGAGCACGAGCAGGCACAGCATAATCATAATCTTCTTCTGCACAATGGACAAATACAACACGCATTAGTGACTAAGTAACGATGGGCGAGCGCTCGAACCGGGAACGTTCTAGAACGTTCGGAGTGCGGCGCTCGCGGAATTCGGGGGTTTACCTTTGAGCATTGGCGGGCCACGTTCACACGAAGTAGCTAGACACGTAGCCGACGACCACGAGGCCGAGAATGAGCAGGCACACTAGGATCATGATCTTCTTCTGTCGTTTCGACCAGCGACCAGTGACCATGCAACAGTACGCTTTATACGTGCCCGCGGACCAGCGGGGCACGTCGCTTCTTACGTTATACGAGCAAATTATATTATTAAACGAACGGCTTCGGTGATTGATGACGTGGGTGCGTCATTTGCCTCGCTTGCGGAAACGGGTTAAAGAAAAGAAAAAAAAAAAACAAAATAATAATCGAAATAAAATAAATAAATGTAATTCTTTCAAATTTCTAAACATAAACATATTTACAACTCGATTAATATTTCCGAATACACAAATATAAACAACTTTGTAATGAACCCTCGCGAGAGGGCGGACCATAAATAGTTCTTAATGTATATCTGTATGCAAATTAAGTAAATGTCGTAATAACAATGACGATGGCATTAAATAATGTTTCACAGTCTTTAGATAAAACACGTAAGTGACCAGGCTACGTCTACGCTACACACCTAACGTCGAACTAGACAATTTGCACGATCGTGTACACACTTAAATCACAGTTACTTGAATAAAACATACATTACTTTTAGAGTATGATATACTAATATTGTGTAGAATGTGCGTATAGGTACATTTTATTATAATTTATAATTGCTATCCAATGAAATGCTCAAGTTAAATGCAATTTATACAGCAAGATTATACATTTCTACAATAAGTTATGAATTTTTGTAATAAAATTAATACAGAATAGTTATTTAAACCTTAAGTTAAAGACTTGCTAGAACATAATATTGATATAAATGTAAGTACTTTGAATACATCTGTTTCAAAAAAAATATGGATGATCAAGAAAATATTAACTTTGGATAAAAATATGTACTTTAAAAGTAATTATAACTCGCAACGGAGACTAAAAACATTTTTATTGTGCATATAAAAAGTTTTTCTAGAAAATTTAATTAATAGAAAATTTAATTATAAATGAAAAGCAAAACTATATAATATAAATCTTATATACGGCATTTAAATTGTGACAAAAAACAAAGAAACATTTTTGTGCAGACTTCGGAACAGATTAATATTAATTCTATACCTTTTACACTTTTAATTGCCGCGAAGAAAATTGCAAACTGTTCTTGAATTGTTATATAATTGATAATAATTTAAAAAAAAATATACGACTTAAAAAGGAGGTGTCCAAGGTTTTTATAATACTCTGATAAAAATATTTCACTGATATCGAGTAAAATTATTATTATACTATTTCAAAAATCCTATATTTAAACAGTAAATTGCCAAGCACACTTTTATGCCCTTTATATTGGAGAATGACATTTCAAAAATTCTTAATTTAAATGTATATGTGAGCAACATTATTATGGAGCTCCTTTCCTTAAATACATGGTTTTGGACCCAAAAGTGTAGTCTGTGCGTTATATATCAGTCGTTAGTTTTCTGTGAGAATTTATAAATGACAATTTAATAATTACACACTTATGATATAACACTAATTATTTGTATAAATCAAAAACAATTCAAAAACGTTTGCTATGCAAGTCATCTGTAGCATGTAATGAAAGGAAGGTAATGGTGCAAGATAGCCGACCTAGAAAATAAGAAACAATATGGATGAACCCTCACAATATTAATATTGTCTTTACCGTTATTATAATTATTAAATTACGTGATGCCTATTATTTTTATCATCAATAATGTAACTATTTTCTGGAATTAATAGTTTGATTATTACTGTGTAACAAAAACAGACATACTTAACATAATGTGAATACTGATTTTTATTTCAATGACATTAATAATAGATTTTTTTAACGTGGTGTATAGTTAACAATCAACAGATAACAAAATCTATTTAAACTTCTTATGCGCTACTGGAAGAACAAATGTCCAACTCGAATGATCGTTGCTTATTACAATTATTAACAAATAAAAAAGTATTTTTAAATAAAAATTATAGAAAAAAATTAAATTAGTAAGCCGCAATATTACTTGCAATAGTAAATTATATACATTCCTTATAATTATTAAGTCTATTAATTCGCAGCACGAGGATGAGAAAAATATTATATTTGATTCTCAAGATTATAAATAGTTGAATGACAAAGTTGGATTGATTATTATAAATGCGAATCGTTTTTTCGACTATTATCATTGCTAAAACATTTTAAGCAAACAAGTAAATTAAATTTCTTCAGATTAAAAATGAGTGTATTATACAAATATTATTAATAAACATCGATTTATGCTATTACTATTTTATTTCCTTTATTTAATCAATTTCGTTTTAAAGAAAAAGATATAAATTTCTTGATTAATGATAATTGAAATAATTAAAGAGTTTTTCTAAATAAAATCAAACATATTCACAAACTTAACATACAAATTAGAAATTTCTCTTATCATTTATAAATCGATTATATAGTTACAATTCGATAAACTTTAAATCGTTTTATAACAATAAAGACTGATATATTTTGTAGTGATGTATTGTTTTTTTGTAACATTCCGAGTATATAAAATTATATTATTTACAATTCTCAAGATCCACGTATGGTAACACCAAATACACTAAATATGTACATACAATAGGACTAAATAGTACTTATACTACAGCACAATCATTTTATTGCACTTTACACATATTGTCTTAAATCTACTGCTCGGAGTAGAACTTATCGATATCAACATGTATACAAGCCAAAAACGACAGCCGAAAAGTAATCTAACTGGCAATACTAATACGAATCGTAACAGTAACTCAGGGTTTGCCATAATATGGCAAGTTAAAATTTCACTGGCAAACTAATAAAATGCAGTTTGAATATAAAACTGTCTTATTAATCGTTTTACCATATATTATATTCATATCGATTTTTAATCGATACACAGAACACAAATTCATGACACGAACATCTCATGTATGTCCATCGCGTGTGAAAAGCTTGTCGTTTAAATACAATACATTCCGATTATGTGTTATGAACACTTACAACTAGTGATAAGTATATCATCGTTTTTTTTTGTTACGAATATCAGTTTATTTGCACCAACGGTCCTATATCTTGTTCGAGGCCCGATGACGTCACTAGCCCCCTCTTCGCGGTTTATCACACCGTAAGTGAGAGAACTATTATTAATATAATAACAACCAGCGTAACAGACAGGCATATTATGAGGAAGACTTTTTTCTGCAATGACAAAGGAAAAAAAAAGTAAAATATCTGCGATAAATACACATATACTTAAATACTACGTATGGCTAAAAATGTTACTTATAAAAATCTTTTATTTTTATTATGTTACGTTTTGAAAGTATACTATAATATAAATGTGTAGTCTCAGACCAAAAAGTGAAGACATTTTACGGTACGTGGAAAAAATATCACTTCTGTAAAAATAAGGCAACCATTGTAAGTTAATAACATAATGGACGTTTAAAGAATAATTCAACTCGTTAAAATATGGATTTTTGAGAGATCTTTTAAAATTGAGATATGCTTAAAAACTACAAAAGACTATATTTGAATGTAATATTTGTATAAAAAATTGCTAATTTTTTTTCCTCTAATATGATAAGACCAAATCATTAATTATTTACTGTATTTTCCAATATTATTACGTCTTACACTGTTAGCAAAATGTGGAAGAATAAATGTTTCAATTATTTTTAATATTTCGAGGTAGTTAACATTCTTAGCCTTTTAAAGAATGACGTAATATTGGTTAAGTTTTCATTTTATCCATGGCGAGTATTTTTGGTCCGAGTAAAAACTCATGTGCGACATGCTTTGAAATGTGCAACTGACATTTTTAAAATTAATATTTTTTTTATTTATGGCTTAGGCATAATAACTTGAATAACATTAATTGTTTAACTGGCACATTACAAATAGTCTTTAAAAATGGAACAGCGAATGATATTTACATTTTTATCGTGCATTTTATTACTTTTATTATATGCAGATGATAATTGACCGATATTAACAATTAACAAAAATTAGAACATGCAATAAATATCAAAGTATATTTCAAACCGACACCGTTCGTTCAATTCAATATAATAAAAGTAATTTCGATATAATTTCATAACGTTTACAAGCAAGTACATATAAATAACAAAACTGCCTTCCGGACCAGCATATAATTTAAAACAAAGAACATGCACTACAGCATAAGACAATGCAACCCAAAACCATCACGTACAAACATAATTCACGGAAATAAAAAAAAATATATATTTCGATTGTAATAAACATGCGATAGGAAGTAAAAAAATGTATTATAAGCAAAATATATATATAATATATATCGACTAGATTCTTGTTAATTCCCCGCGCCAGAAGTCTATGTAGAACGTCATCCTGCATTCTAACATGTTTGTTATCTGTTTGTATCCGAGTGCCAAATGCGAGTTTTTCGATAAATACTCGATAGTTTTGCGTAAAATTTACTAAATAAATGTTAACTATTCAACGTATCAAAATTGCACGCACTCACAAAATAGAAGAAACCAATCACACGCGCTATCATTTCAATCCACCAATCACTATCGCTTCACTAATTCACATCTTCAACACGAGATGGCGCTGATTCAATCATACACAAAACCACCGCAATCGAGTAATTAGTAAAACTCGCACTAGGCACACCGATTCGTTTTCATTACCTTCCTCGCTTTCGTCGCCCATTTGAATGCTTGTACGAGTTCGCCCCCTCCCGACTCAACGTAGTCCGTGGCGGTGGTCACGTGGTGCTCGATGCGGTCTATCAGTTCGCCCTGCTCGCGCTAAGGTCAGTGGCGCTGGGAGGAAACGGGACGCACGACCGAACATCACTCACGGCCGATTGGTTCATACGGTTACGTTATACCAAGTGTTTTACACCGACCGTTATATATTAAACGATGTTAATAAAATTAGAAATGGAAGAAAATGGAATAAATAGCCCAAAAAACGATACAGAATTCACACATAGATCACGTGATACATATTAGAATTGTAAACTTAATTAGTACAGATTTTATTAGTTGACAACATAAATAACGTTACGCATGAAAGAATGTGATATATACATAGATATTATAAAAGAAACTAGTAATAAGATAATAAAGTATTATATAACGGATAGCACCCATATACAAGAGGCAAATTACGCACACACCAAATGAAAGTCAAATTAGTCATACACAAAGTCAAATAATTAGATTAAGTTAAGAAGCCCACTTCCATCGATTGTTAGTCCGAGTCACATGAACAGTTAATAATACAACAGTGAAAGCCAATTTGTAGACAGATGCATAGATGAGTGAATGTAAAATAAAATAAAAAAACATGGTGTGAACCAATCACCGAATCGTCGACGCAAAACAAATGCAGGGTTGGATGTTTAAACGTTTACGAAACAAAACAACGGGAAAAGGGGATAGGATAATGGACGGAATCGGGACGAGGACAAACAAAACAAAAACGCATTAGCAACGAATGAACCGACACTTTTGTAATTTGAACTCACCCGTCGAGCTTTGCTCTGATATTTAAGGGCCTTCTTTGTGTCTTGTGTGGCAGTTTGGACATAGTCCACAGCGTGCTCTACATGATACTCAATGCGGTCGATCATCTCACCCTGTATCCATAGGGAGCTCGTTTAGACAACAATCTAATTTCTAAAGTACTGTTGGGTGACCAAGAGAACATTTTAGCGGCAATAACATCATTTCCCGAAGGTCTAGTAGCCGAGGGCGTCTCGTGCTGGGTTAACATTGCTGGGTTTTCAAGTGCTAACTTTGTTTTTAAATTCATCTCTGGCTCGGCGGTGAAGGAATAAGCAATATCGTGAGGAAACCTATGTGTGCCGGGAGAAATTCCGACACATTAACATCCGTCAATCAATCCACAGTAAAGCAACGTGATGGATTAAGCTTTAAAACCCTTCTCTTTAATAGGAGAAGCCCAGCAGTGGAACATTTACAGACCCTTGCTTTTTTGTTCTCGAAGATCTACGAGGTCCTTATAATTCCCATTGACAGTTTACTTTTAATAAAATTGATTGTTTTTTTAGAAAGTTTTGAAACGAAAACATTGATATAAATTTTCACGTCGACTAAGATATAAATGATATATTTGACCTGACTTTCGACGAGCATAGCCATGTCCATGAACATGTCGTGTAGCTCGCGGATGGACGTTTCTAACTTGATAATGTCAGCATGCCGCGCCTCGATATCCGCCAGGGTCTGCTTCGCCTGCTGTGTCTCCATTATTATCTGTAAATATTGACGAACAGTATTAAAATCCATGATCTGTATAGAAATTTTCAAAGTTGTTGTAGATTAGCTCTCCCTCGCCGTTTCAATCGAGTTTATGGTTATGTCTTTGCTTGGATGAGTAGTTGCGGGAAATAATATAGTCTATAACCTTCCTCAATAAACAAACTATCTAACACAAAAGTAATTTTTCAAATTGGATTAGTATTTTCAGAGATTACCTATATACAAACTACATGATGCTACGACTATATCACGACATTAAATCATTACACGACCCATAGGTTTGAAGCATTAACCAGAAACGCGAATAAAACCACGAGAGGCATCTAGTATAGTATAGATTAGACATTTTGTCTTCACCACAAAAAAGATCTATTCTTTAGATTGAGAAACAAAGAATTGTTAAGAATTATTTATTTTCATTCGTAGAGAAAATACTTCGTTTAGAATTGTTCACAGACGATTCGATTCGAAATAGTTTTAAATCAAACTTTCAACGCTGTTAAAATTGAAACAATAGACAATCTGTCCGCCGTTGTAGAGTCAGCAATTACGTAGAGTACAAAATTTTGTATCTCAGATTTCAGATCGAAAATTGGAAAAGAGATCGCAGGATTTTTTTATAAAAAGCAATGTTAAAAACGAAATATGTCGATAAGCAACGTCAAGGAGAACCCTCGGCCGGTGATTATCTGCTGAGTGTCTAATCTTTTGAGACATTCAATATTAAAAAGATTGTCATTAATCTTTCTCAATTAAAAAGAAATAAATATAATTATTATTATATTTACTCGTAATGTATATTATACTGAAAATTATATGAATTTTTCCGATTGCAAGACAAGAATAATAATTATAAGTGTAATTTTATTGATTATTAAGTTTTGCAGAGTTAAGTAATTTATTCTAAATGTGTAGATTAAACTAAAATCAGGGTACTTGAGTGCCTTATTTAAAGTGCCACTTACTACAATATAAATGAGAGCTCTAATTAATGTAGTTAGACCGAAAAGACGAAATCTGATTACAGCGTAATTTAATAACAGCTTTTAAGTGACGGTTTCAGTAGACAAGCTATCGCAATTATGTCGGAACATAATAATTAGAGTAATTTAACGAAAATAACATCATATTGCAACTTTTTTTCTTTATAAAAGTCAATATTTTATTGAAAATTATATCATTTTGATAACGAATACTGGAATAAATAATATTATAATATAGTAAGCTTCTCTCCACATACCAACACTTTTCCTTGTATTCGTAAAAATTGTTTTCATCAATTATTATGATGATAATTTAATCGCTTCATATTATTTGAGTGCTGAATTTATCACTTGTGTTTTTATTATTTATGTACACAATGCAAAAACTATCACGTTTGAACTGAAATTGGCACCGAATATCGGAAATATAATAATTACTACGATTTCTTTTCGGATTTAAAAATTCATAACATTTAATAATAACGTTATTTGACGTTTTCAACTTTTTGTAATAGTGGGCAACATCGTAACCGTTTTAATTAGCAACTCAAAAAACTGGAACCCGGGGTCGTAAAACAAGTAAAAAAATGTTAATAGAATTTAATATTTAATTGTTCGCACTAAGAATTTTGTTAATAAATTAATTATCAAAGAAAAATAAATGATTTTTTGTGATTTATACTGGAATTAGATGTTTATACAATACAAATAATAGATCAGTGCTACTTTTTAAAGTATGTGCTATGCAATTGTTAGCTTTCTTTCTATTTGTTCTTTTATGTATGTTTAAAGCGCAAATTACATTAGTAACTTTTACTCTCGAATTTACATAAAATAACTGTGTTACCTAGGTAACCTAACGGTAAATGACAGTAAACTCTTTTAAGTGTGAAGCGATGACAGACTTATGTAAATATTTGTGAAAGTCTGAGAGCAAAATATTTCTTTATAACTTACCCCCTGTGTGAACACGGCTGGGTTGTCTTGTTCTAGCATGGCCTCGAGCTCGTCGTCGGTGGTCGCGCGGCCGGTAATCTCGAGCTGTCGGAGTATCCTGTTTTTGCACCGGTCTCGGTAGTCCGTCTGGGTTCGGTTGTACTCGGTCATCACCTCCACGAACTTGCGCGAGAGGGTCGAGTGCTGGGTCTTTCTTATCCTGAGATCCGCGGACGATTTGTTCGAATGCTCCTCCTGTTCGATGTTTTGCTCTATGTCTGTTGATTGAGGAATAATTGTGCGGAAAATTGTATATTGTTCGCATTTCAAAACAGTAAAAAATAAACGTATCACACTCAACGGTACTCATTGAAATCTCATGATCCTGTGCCCGATATCCGGAAACACACACAGCACAACACACAAACACCAAAACCACGACAAACATCCATATGGCCTATACAGACGTGTGCCGTAAGCAGGGATCAAACCCGCGGATATTAACGCTTCATTCAGTTGCAGTGACCACTGCGCCAACCTGTCCGTCACGTATATAGTAGGGTCACAGCAAAGTCGATGTAACTTTATAATTGGGACAAGAAGTGATAAATGGGTTAAAGTTTAATATAAAACAACCTGTTGAAGCCGCTCGTTAGGGTTGACTTAAATACAAGAAACTTTTGAAAATAAATTCGGGTTCGTTTGTTAATTTTTTTTTTGTATGATTGGTTTTTCCCTTTTTTTTTAATGAACTCAAAAAAGAACAATGGACGTTTATTTCGAATACTCTTACATTAATATATCGATACCTCACACGTAAGTTGTTGTAACCCCAAAATTACAATTTTACAGTAGAGCACTTTTAATCCGTTTTAGTTTGAAAATTACAACAAAATACGCCTTTTTTCAGGCGTATTTTGTTGTAACTTTCCTTGAAAAAAAAAAGATTTTTGAAATTTTTTGACTTTGAATGCATTAAGCAATGCAAATTCGTGTAGTATTCAGTAAAAACGCTAACGGCAATTTTGTGGCTTAAAATAACTTACGTGGGAGGTATCGATATATCTTTATTTTACTGTAATCTTAAAGTTATTCTACCAGTCAAGTATTAAGTGGTTGTAAGTTGTTAAATTACAAAGACGATTAAATTTGGCACAATAAATATGTAGGGAAAATTATGTAAAATATGTTATTAAACATATTTTAATTAAGTAACTTCGCACGAAGCCCCGGTAGGCTTAGATAATTACGGTGAACGCTAAGTGAGGCTGACACTTCACAAAATTTAACGCTGACTCATAACTTTCCTACATTATCATAAAGATAAGAGCACAGGGGACCTATGATTTACTAAACTCTTATGTATTTATTCATGTTTTATCTTCTTACGAAAAATGTATTACGTAGCTTCTATCGTTTAGCATTAAAAATACGTAAGAATATTACTTACGTTTTAATTTTCCTCTGACTTTGTTGGCAGTTTTCTTAATATCAGCCATGAGATCTTCTAATTCGTGCTTTGTTTCTGGAAAAGAAATCGTTATAGAATCAATGAAGTGCTATCACAAAATCATTATAAAGTTAAAAGTTAATATAAGGTTACGTGTGTATTACCAGAATCAATATTTTAACAAATACTTATTAAAAACGAATGTCCCGATTTTGATGCAAAAAATTGCATCAAAATCGGGACATTCGTTAGAGAGCCACGACGCGACAGCAGACAAATTTATAACACTGTTCCTTTTAGGTCCGGGCATAAAAATGAAAAAAAAAATAGTGCAAATTCGTGTTCCGCTAATTTTGTACTTATAATATACCTACTTGTATTAGATGGCAATTAGTAAAAATGATTTTGATTGTTATTTTTAACTAAATTTGTTACTGTTGTTTTTGGAACTTTAGAATAAAAATTATTATAGATGCGAAAGCGTTTTCAATAGTCAATATAGAGCTGTTTGTCTATAGTCAATAGTCAATGTAGAGCTGTATATTTTAAAGCCTCGGCTTTGAGAGAGGAAAAATGCATCTATATTTTGCACTTTTAGTTATCAAAAAAAAAACCTGTGCTCGCTTTTATACCTGTCATTTCTTTGCATCTTTTGAAACAATTTTATTGAAAACTTTATCCGAAGCACTTGCAAAGGTGCAAGTAGAGTAATTTTAACCGTGAAAACGATGAAAAAACAGACGAGATGAAGTAAAAGGATTTCGAATATAAATCCAACTCCAAATCCTAAAAAATGTATGTCCTTTGTTTGTACGATGTTTTAAAATAAATCGAGCAGATTCGTCACTTGAAAAACGTTAATTAAAAAAAACCCAGGCCGGCAGCGTAATCACCGTACGACCAATCGCGTGCACTCGTTAGCGATATCAAAAAAGCTAAGCTTCATTAAAAAACTCGGTCATTCTATTTGGTTAGTATCCTTTCTTAATTATTATTCAAGAGCTGTTGTCCCTGTGATTTCATTTACTTTCGTTACTGCCCTCGGGAGATAAAATATTCGCAATATAAAAAGAAATACAGCGTTCAATCAATTACCATGTCGAGTTTCGTTATATCTTATTTAATGATTTCCCGTCCTATGAGAACATACTTGT
This sequence comes from Hypolimnas misippus, assembly GCA_037950945.1. NCBI lineage: Eukaryota > Metazoa > Arthropoda > Insecta > Lepidoptera > Nymphalidae > Hypolimnas > Hypolimnas misippus. Next base: position 10,706,779 of record JBBEEQ010000024.1, read on the forward strand.
GGAAAACCAAACAAGAGACAGAGATATAATACTTATGGTCTCCATATCGTTAGCAACTTTTAAAAATTGTCTTTTCTTTTTCTGTATATACCCGTCTTTTGCGTTACTTTTTTGTTTAAAATGTATCTACAATCAATTGTATTACAAAAATATATTAGTTTATCAAACACATACTTCATTGTCAGCATCGTTTAATGAGCTCGCAGATGCAAAAGCGCCCTAAAACAGATATTGAACCCATTCGACTAACAATTCCATGCAGTACGTGCCTATCATGCGAACTGGCGTGGCGGGGATCATCCGTTCAATATTTCATCAGAGTACGGCGAGTTATGAATATATTTCTGCATAATAAAACACCCACATAATAGCGACGTTATCAGGCGGGTTTCCTAATTGCCTGTCCGATGCAATGCTCTCGCTGTGATCGATACGGGTGAATCTCATGATCTCTGATTCTGTCTGCACGCAATTATTTATCTGTATACAACGAGTCGCGTACAATCGGTTTTATCGCAACGGAAGGAAACCGGAGTAGATATTTATTTTTATTCCTTTATGAATCGAAAAAAATATCGTTTAAAATTTTTTATTGAAAACGTTTTTAATAAAATTTTAAGTGACTACTTTTATTAGCTACTAGCTGACCCGGGAACTTCGTGCCGCCTAACAGACGATTCTTTATTTTTATTTTAATATTTATTCTGCTATTCGGATCTCCGGGTCAGCTAATAAGACAAAAAAATAAAAGAAGAAGTTAATAAGTCAACAATAACATTATGACAAAAACTTAAAAAGACAAAACGCTTAAAATTCTTTTAATTACTTTTAAAAATTTTCGGTATTAGAATATAGAAAGTGTTGTTTTCAGAATTTTTCAGGCATTTATAAATGGTTCTCGCCGTAAGAAAAAAATAGGAATATTATAAAAAAAAGATAAGCGAAATCGGTTCACCTGCTTTCAAGATTTGCGCTTAGCAACAGATTCAGCGATTCATTTTTATATTATACATATGATAATGAAACTCAAAAAAAAATTAATTGCATTAAGCATGATGTGTTGAAATGAAATTTACTATCTTTAAACACTGTTTCATGTAATGATATTTATAACACTATTCAAACAATGACGTCAAATCAAATATATTTATACAAAGCTGAATGTTCATATAATTCCTTAGTTAATTTAGTATCAAACGTATTAGTTTGACTGCACATATTTAGACAGATGCAATGCTGCGGCAACTGGGCCATGATTAATTAATGTTTTCAACTGAATTCTGAACCACATCACAGCGGGTAACGCTTTGAGGTTTGCTGTAGTGTCAGGCGGGAGCTGTCATTAATATAAATGGCATTACGATTCGATTCGATTAAGTACTTTTGAGGTTTTAACGAAAAAGTGACAGTGGATAAAACACACTGATTTGAACCGATAATCGTAGTAGCAGCACTAAGTTTTCAAATATGTAAAATTAACTTGTAATATTGCAATGACAGAAAATATGTCAAGCCTGGATTGGGATATAAGAATTAGTCCTGACTCTGCATGAGTGCGAAATAAATTTTATATCCCAGTCCGCAAAGGCTTAAATTAAACTTCTTAACTGGAGAAACTCTTAGCAACGGTATATTAATAGGCTGTTGCTGTTATCGCAATGTTTCAAAATCAAAATCAAAATCAAATCAAAAAATACTTTATTCAAGTAGGCTCTCACGAGCACTTTTGAATCGTCAATACATGAAAAAACAAAAAAAAAATTACATCAAATAATGAAGCTACCACCGGTTCGGAACGTAGATTCTACCGAGAAGAACCGGCAAGAAACTCGATAGTTACTCTTTTAAAATATTGTCAATACATCACAACACAGTTTATGATTACAAATTGATTATTTATCCTGTACGAAATTCAGCATATACTAAGCCCACGCATCTTTATCGTCAACGTAATCTTGTATAGAGTAATATGCTTTAGCTATTAGAGACTTTTTAACATATGATTTAAATCTATTTATGGAAAACTGCAAATATTTCTGGGGGATTTTATTATAAAAACGAATACCTTGCCCCAGAAAGGAAACATTTACTTTGTGAAGTCGAAAACAAGGTGTTATAAGTTTATCTTTCTTTCTCGTGTTAATATTATGTTTATCTCTATTTCTTTCAAAATAATGAATATTTTTATGAATGTATACTATATTGTTATAAATGTATTGTGACGCAACAGTAAGTATACCTACTTTACTAAAAATATCCCGAAGGGAGTCTCGAGCTCCTAGATTATAAATACCACGAACAGCTCTTTTTTGTAAGATAAATACAGTATTAATATCTGTAGCACTACCCCATAGCATCAATCCATAAGACATGATACTATGAAAATAACCAAAATATACTATTCGAGCTGTATCAACATCGGTTAGTTGACGAACTTTTCTAACCGCGTACGATGCGGAGCTGAGTCTCCCCGTAAGAGATAACAAATGGGAGCTCCACTGAAGTTTCATATCCAAAGTTATTCCTAAAAACACCGTTGTATCAGTAACATCAAGGATCTCATTATTTAATATTAAACTATAGGTTTGCTGTTTAACATTAGGCAAGGTAAATATTACACATTTCGTTTTCTTAGCATTTAAGACCAGATTATTAGATGTAAACCAATATTGTATCAGTGACAATGCATTGTTTACATCGTCATAATTAGTTTTATTTCTGTCAACTTTAAAAATAAGCGAAGTATCATCAGCAAACAATACAATGTCACAAATACTTTTAACATAAAACGGAAGATCATTGATGTATAATAAAAATAGAAAAGGACCCAGAATTGACCCCTGTGGAACACCCATCTTTAGGACAGATCCAGAAGACTTTATTCCATTTATAGTAACATGTTGAAGTCTCTGTGTCAAGTATGAAGCAATGAGATCAAGAGCTTTGCCTTTCACACCGTAATAGTTAAGTTTATATAAAAGCGTTTCGTGCTCCACGCAATCAAATGCCTTAGATAAATCACAGAATACACCAATAGCATTCTGTGATTTCTCCCACGCATCATATATGTGTTTGAGGAGTGCTATTCCTGCATCTGAAGTCGAGCGACCTTTAGTGAAACCGTATTGTTCACCATGAAAAATATTGTTTACATTAAAATAAACAAGGAGTTGATTTAAAATTAGTTTTTCAAATATTTTACTTAGGGAAGGTAATATAGAAATAGGTCTATAATTACCAGGATCGCATTTGCTTCCCTTTTTAAAAAGTGGTAAAACTTTACTACATTTTAATAAATCTGGAAATGAACCCGTGTTAAGACATTTGTTAAATATACAAGCTAAATAGGGAGCAATGTCTCGGATGATACTACTAATTACTTTAACCGAGATACCCCATAGATCATTTGTTTTCTTGATTTTTAGAGTATTAAATGTTTTTACAATATCTAGTGATGTAATTTGTTTAAAAGAGAATTCGATATCATATTTGGGTACATTATTTGCTAACAATGTAGAAGCAGTTAATGAAGACGAATTTAACTGAGATGTTATATCTGTAGGTATTTTATCAAAAAATTGTTCGAATATATTTACAACTTCTAATTCTGAATTAACGAGTTTATTCTCTACATTCAATTCAATTGGCAAAATCTGCTTGTTAGATTTACCACATAAACTATTAATAACGTCCCAAGTAGCTTTAATTTTATCTTCCGAATTAAAAATTTTTCCTTTGATATGATTTGACTTAGCAGAAATGCACACCGCCTTAAAAGTTTTTGAATACTTTTTTACATATTCTACAAAATGTTCCTCATGATACCACCGCTTCACACTGTATAATTCATATAATTTATTTCTACTTTTATAAATGCCAGGAGTAGCCCAGTCACTAAATTTCAAGTTTATATTATTATAAAATGTCTTCATTTTGAAAATGTTATTAAATTCATTTAAAATTAATTTAAAAACCGAATCATAAAGTACATCTGGATCATCTGCAGTCATATCTAATTTACCTATTTTGGACGCCATAATATCTTTAAAAGAATTTAATTTTTTAATAGTTATTGGTCTACATATTATTTTTCTTTTATTTAAAATAACCCTATCTTGAAGTGAAAATTTTTGACCACAGTGGTCAGATGTTAAGTTATTAATAATTGACTTTTCATAAATTTCACAATGACAAAAGATATTGTCAATGCAGGTAGAAGACATACTAGTAATTCGAGTTGGTTCACAATATCTGTATGTTAAATTAAACGATTTAAATAAGTTAATCAGTCGTGTACTGGTTGTCGTGGTCTTTAACAAATCTACATTGAAATCACCACATACAACTATATATTTATTACCTTTACATAACTTTCCTAAAATATCCTCCATAGTTGACTCAAACAAACTAAAATCTCCTATAGGGGGGCGGTATACGCAAACTACAATGTACTGCTGAAATTCCACACAGGACAATTCCACAGTTCGCTCGATAGAGAGAGCCACAATATCTTGACGAGATTTACATGCTATATCTTTACGAACTAATATTAATGAACCTCCACGAATGGCATTCCCTCTTACGAACGAACTTGACATAATAAAATTTTTAATATTAAATATGTCATTACATTGGAGCCAATGTTCTGTAATACAAAATATATGGATTTTATCATATTCTGAAAATAATTCAATTTCATGCTCCTTGCCACCTATACCCTGTATATTTTGATGTACAATATTTAAATAGGAGGGCTTAGGCTTTGTCTTTTTATTTAGTTTAAATTAATGTTTTTAATGTTACTATTATTATTTAAATTATAATTAATTGTGACAGTATTTTCTATAAATGAATTTTTTACATTATATACTAATAAATTAACAATATGTCTTTTATATTTTAATGGCAGGAATATAGTATCCTTTGTCAACTTAAATTTATAATTGAATTTATTTATGTCAAATAAAATGAAATTGTCACTATAAGTATAATAATGAATTAAATTATATAAACATATGTTCAAATTATATATGTGTTTATTCTGTGCATCTGTCAAATTATTTGAATATGGAAATGCACTTATCATAAACTTACATTTTGTTTTATTCTGTATATAAAATAATTTTTCTATACATTTTATTAAATCTACTTTATTTATAGACAAACTGTCTCCATGCATAATAATAACTATTGAATTTTTGTCCAGGTTCATTGAATTAATATTTTTTACATGATGTTGGTAAGTTGCCCCGGGTGAACATAAGTTATAAACATTATTTATTTCATTATTAAGCAAGGAGCCAAAATTCTGACCCAGCTTATCGGATACCATGACTATATTATAATTATTTAATGATTTATTTATATTTTTATGTGATATCCTATTTTTATGCTCTATGGTAGTGTCACACTGTTGCTGCTTGGTGTCACAAGAACTGACAGACTTTTGTGATTCTGTAATATTGTTGCATAAATCAAATAATGCTGAATGTTCCTGCATTTTTAACTTTGAAGTCTCATACAAGTCGCTTATTGATTTTAACGACTGTTTTAAATTTTCAATTTTAAATTGCAGTTGCTGTGTGTCACTATCATATGTTATTCTATTTAATTGCAATTTTTTAGTATATGATTTTAAATTATTTTTTAAAAATGAACATTCCTGTTTCAATTTATTAATTCTAAGGGAACTATGCCTATTTTTTATGATTTTATTTGTTTTTTTAATAAATTTATTAACTTTTATATATTTTTTTAACTTTTTTAGTGTATTAAATGTAGGAATTTCTTTCTGTATTGACTTATTATTAGTTAGGTCTGGAACTACATGTTCATTTGAACCCGAACCACACTTAACTATTTCTTCATGCAAGGTCAGAGCCATATTGTCTTTTGATTTCTCATATGCTGAGATTGATTTCCTGGCCTCATGGAGATTAACTTCCAGGTTTGAGATACGGTCTAGAGCCCTCTCATGTTCATCACTGCACTGGTTGAAAGAGGTCACAATGTTATACAGTTGATCACGCTGTATTTCAATGTCCAAGTATTTACAGTGAAGTTCAGCGAGCTCAGTCTTTAAGTCTGAATTTTTCTTTATCGTTTTTGCAATTTCTTCTTCACATTCTTCCCTTTCTTTAAGAAGTGTATCGCAAAAGTCCTTGGCAGATTGCAACTCCTGAAGCGTTAACTTTAATTTAATCTCCATGTCCTTTGTGGTGGCTTTGCGGGTCATGACAATGCGTTCCATAATAATGTGAAACTGTAAAAATTAAAGTGTGTTAATAATGTAATATTTAATAGTTATAATGTATTTATATGTAAAAATTGTATCATGTGTATAAAAAGATTATTAATTTTTAAAAAGTACTAAATCAATTAAAAAAATAGTTGTGTATATAACCTAATATTTTACTTAGTTTAATATTAATTTAGTATTAATTGTGATTTGTCTACAACTTTCCTTCTTAATTTTTAAGCAAAGAGAGACAAGATTTGTGTTATTGGATGATTAAAATTAAAAACTAGTTTGATGTTCTATAAATCAAATTGTAGTTATACTATTGAACTTATTAATAATTATATTAATCATATATTCCTAGTCTACACTATATTACTTCAAGTTATTAAAGTAAATTGAGACAAATGGAATAAAATGAAATAATGTGTTGGTTTAAATGTAAACTATGTGAATTATTCAAAATTATAATTTTGGAGGTACCTAACGGTATAAGGAGATGTATTATTTGTATTATAAGTATGTAAAAACTGTCTGTGGCTAATGTTTTTTGTCTTCAACTTTACTTCCAACTTGTCAAGCAAAGTGAGGCGGTAACGGAGCCAAGTGTGAGGAGAGACGTTGCTCACAATATGTGAGCTTTGTATAGTGTTGTGTCTTAAGAGAAAACAGATTAAATGTTAGAATAAAATACAAATACTCCCCGTGTTTACGAAGAAATTTAAAGTTGCGGCCGTTGCAATTTGACAGCTGCAGCAGCTAGTCCCTTAACGTGTTGTATAAATTGCAAAATATGGAACGCACTTGAAATTCGAACCAATTAATTAAGAAACTTTTTTCCGTACTCCGTTTAACAGGCTCTATACCGTTATAGGCTTTTTCATACATTTTTATCGTAACTTATAAATCAATTTTTTTGGTCCTCGTTAAGGAACTTAGCTAAGATATTAACCGACTGTTACTTTACTTTTACTTAACTTTGACGGTTATAACTCATAGCAACATGGTCGAGATTGGAAACTTTGTCAATTACGTTACGATCTCGCATCGCAGGGTTTCCATGAGAAACTTGTTGGAGAAATAATCGCCTTGATAACAACGACTATTTCTCTGTAGCACGGTGATACAATTAGTAGTAAAGTATACTTTACCGGTATTAGTTAGGAGTGCGAACATCGTATCGAGTCGTTATATAACTTCGAGTTCTGAATCTGAATTATTTCCTTTCATTCATTTTCACTGCTTTAATATTTCAAGAGAACCGCATATGAATATAAAGTTATTTTGAACGTGTTTTTCCTTTTTGTGATAACGTCTCGTAATGAGGTGAAACATTTTTAACTATATAATGTACTAATCATTTTTTTTTATTATAAAGAATATTTATATCAATAATTTGTTAGTGATAAATGTTGATGTGATATTTTAATACGAACATGTATCAATACATTATCTTTCGTAATTAATTAGAGAGAGTATTAATTTAATCCGCTATTGTCTTACGCAACCTCATAATATACGGAACCGTTCTCCAAACGGCTTTCCCTTTATTTAAGCACGTATAGAATTAACAAATAATTAACATGCTGTGTTCATTTGAAGGAGAAATTATTATTTTTCCATTAAACGAAGCTTTAAATACTGTAAAAAAGATGAAAATTATATTCGACATTTATCATTATTTCAATTATACGAGAGTTGTTAGCATTAAATTATATTTAAAACTGAAATAAAAACGGTCTTAAGGGAGGTTTCTCGTTAAGAGGGTTGTGCGAAGACTTATTAACATCGTATAAAACTTGCACAATTAGGTCACCTATTAATAAAGCCATAAGCGGCGCTCGCGAGTCTAAGATTATGAAAACACCTTACAATCCTAACAATTTATAAACAATGTAGCGATGACGTTGACGTCATTTACATAATTATGTCGCGGATGAGGTAAAATAAAAACGAATCTTGATAAAATTATATTATTTATAAGACGAGACGACTCGATTTCAAACATTATACATTACTTCACACGTATATACAGTTATTTCCATAAACCATAGTTATTTTGATCTAAGCAATCTCTTAGTTTGTGTCCAGGTATCAACACCGGGCAGCCAGGTAATAAATATATAGTACGACCTTACTTACGTCCCAGGTCGACTAAAACTAAAACATAAATCGCACCTTACTACACTGTCTTCTCTAGAATAATCTAAGTCGGGGCTTTAGAAACACAATTAACACAAACCAGCCAACTTAACGAGCGACCTATATGAAAATTTGTCATAAGCCCCGATCAAATTCGCGGGCATTCGCACATTAACATCAATAATTATGTCATAGTTATTATAACTACAACGTCAACGTAAAAAATAATAATATAATAGAATTGAAAACAATTTTAATTAAAGTCAAATACGAGTAGACAGATAGAATCTTTAATTACGTTACCCTCAATAACAGCGAATGCGTAATAATACAAACCACGATTTACATCAAAAACTCGTGAAATTTTAATTTAACAAGTCCGCAGTCTGAAACTCTAACAAAAACGGGACTTATTTTCGGACGTATACATATTTAATTGTATAAACGTGTAAACATTAGAGTAATGGGCTTACGTAATCTTATTAGAGCATCTTACCTAACTGTATATTTAATTTGAAGTAAAACCTTATGCCTTCGTATCGGATCAATTTGACGTCTAATACAATTCAACAAATGAATATATATTATTTGGATGCTGATAAGCAATAATGTGTCAACCCACAAAAAGTCAACTTCGGAGATATTGATGTGTTTTGATACTGCATCACAAATGTAACATTATTAAAAAAATTAAGTTATATAAACTAAGTAAGTACGGAAAAAAGTTTCTTAATTAATTGGTTCGAATTTCAAGTGCGTTCCACATTTAGCAATTTATACAACAAACTCAAAATTTTGAAAAACTTTTTATTGGATAATATATCTGATTTTAATTCATTATACCTTTTATCAAAAAATAAAGAAAAGAATGGATGTATACTTGTCCAAACATATTTGTTAAGAAGACATCTTTAGACGCCATTTTCTCAAAATGAAGTTCGTGTGGCTTGACGCAATATTGCTTATCAGCGTCCATTTATTAACTAGTTAATAGTCGCGGCTTGTTCGCGTGTAGGTTTTGTTATACCCGACGACCGTTTTAAACGTATTTTTCTGTTTGGGCCCTACGTCTCGCGCGCCACCTTCTATTAATATCTATCGTAAGTTAATTGTACTTCGCCTATAACCTTGCAATTGCCAACAATAAATTGACAAAGTTTTATTGCAGTAATCTGATGAACGGTACAGCAGCGCATAAAATACGAACGAACTAATATTGATTTTTATACTCTCCACGACGGCTTTGTTCTTACTTTAATATTTTGTCGTAATATATGTTTTGGTGCTGTCATACAGCATTTACAAAATTACAACTTATCAGAAAATGTTAATTTATAAACAATAATATTGCCTAATTATAGATAAGCTCATGGATTTTGGCAAACGCCGACCAATTTGGACGACGTTGCCTAGCAACCAACAAGGGACTGTATATGACAGGCGAGAATATCTTATGAACTAAACCTTTGTTATGGAGATTCTGAATCAAGACTCGACCCTGATCCTGTAACCTTCCAATTTCCGGAATTAAACGAATGTTTTTTCAAATGGTGACCCGGGATTTAACCTTGACAAATGTCATAAATTCTAAAAATACTAGACGGTTTCCGTGTGATAAGAATATTTGAACAGTTGAATGTCAAAAATAAATCATTATATTATATATTTAACCAGGGAATCGTTATTATTAATATATGAAATTAAAAAAAATAAACTGACTTACGGCTTTACTCGCGTTAATGTTCGTTTTATTTTAAAATACACATGTATAGCTAAATACAGCTAATCATTCTCCAGAAAAATGTACTGTTAAAATGGTATGATAATTCTAAAATAGATTTAGTGGTTCTATGGTTTACTTCAGTCATAAAAAATTCGCTCTCTTTATTTTATTAATAAGTAGCTGTCTCTTGCATGTTTCACTCGCATTTATGGTTATTTCTTCGCTCCTATGAGTCGTAGCGTGATGTAATATAGCCTATAACCTTCCTCAAAAAATAAACTAGCTAACACGAAAATATTTTTTCAATTCAAACCAGTAATTCCTGAGATTAGCGCGTTTAAACAAAGAAACTCTTCAGCTTTATAATATTAGTATACATAGATACATAGTTACACACATTACATTAAACAAATATTTGGTTAATCAACATTTTGAATACGCTTACGTTTAATACAAGGAAAAAGAAAAAAAACTTTATCGTAACACAATAAATAAGTTTAATATATACATGTACGTTTCTATGTATTTATTAAAAAAAAATAAAACCTTTTATACCAACATTGCAGAATATTAATACACACAATGTTTTCTTTTCAAAATTTAGGTCACACACATCATGAGAGTGAGTCCTCTCTTCGTAATTATGCCACGCGAGTGGAGCTACGGAATGAGATTGTAACATAATGTTAAAATATGCACGGTATATAATTTACAAAATGTTTTCAACGAACCGTAACAGAACGCTCTTCAAATTAATTATTAAGAAAAGAAATTTTTATTTGCATGTCTTTGTTGGGCCCTCTAGTTCCAGAAGAATAAAAGATATACGGATGCTGATAAGCAATAATGTGTCAACCTACTAAAAGTCAAATTCGGAGATGTTGATGAATTTGAATACTGTGTCACCTATTTAACATTAATTTTTTTTTAATCATGTCATCTAAACTAAATAAATACTGAAAAAAGTTTTTAATTTAATATTTCAAATTTCAAATGCGTTCCATATTTTACAATTTTACAATTATCTCAAATATTTGAAAAACTTATTAGATAAAAGTTTAGTTTATCAATTTGCTTTTAATCTTATAATAATTAATTTAATTTTGATAAAGGTATTTTTCAAAGTGTTTTATCAAAATAGAAAAGAAAAGATGGATATATACTTCTTCAAACAAATTAACTAAGAATAAATTTGACATTGTTAGACGCCATTTTCTCAAAATGTCTGTGTGGTTTGACGTACTACTTATCCGGGTCCATATGTATAACGACATATAATACAGTTAGACAGTCCAAAAATATACTATAACACTATACAATATGGCGACGAAAATAGTGACGATGTGTTCTAAAATATAACCCAGCGTATCGGCCAGTGCTAACGACGAAGCAAAATGACGACACTGACACCGGCGGAGTTAGACAAAGCTTTGTGGCAGTTGACAATTACGTGTACAAAATGAACGATTACGTGATTTCAATACGTTTTGACTTATAGACAAACAAGTTGACCAGTCAATGTGGGCCAGTACAATAAAGTTATGTATCTATGGCGAGTTAGTCATTCTTTTGTTGGGAGCGGTATAAAATTTTACAACAGGATCCCAGAACACGTTCAAAATTCTTCTACAACAAAGTTCAAAAATATTGTAAAGAAACGTTTGTGTAAGGCGATCGCTTCCAAGCTATCTCAATAATTTTATCATTTGTAATAAATTATGATGTTGTTGAAAAAATAATAATAATTCAACAAAAGGTAAAGAAAAAGAGTCCCGCTGAGTTTCTTTAGCGGTTTCTTCTCATGTCTGAGGCTTAATCTTTTCCGAAACCGTGGTACATTTAGTTGCGTGACGTTCAAAAAGAGAATGTAAATTCTTTATTTAGAATAAAAATATTTTGATTTTGAAAGGGTCCTTTATTATTGTATTTATTTATTTTTATTTATTTAAATAGGTTCACCAACAATTGTTTACACTAAAACAATGCCAAATAATTTTCTATAATCTATGGTAGTGTAACAACTACATAAAGGTAAACTTCGCATGCACATAAATTACATTACAACATGTTTTTATGCCACACTCAAAAAGCACGTTTACAAATCAATAGGTACAATGGAAATCACAACATTTTCCAATATGCTCTCTTTTATGTTACTTTCGATGAATATCCTTCTATGCTTTTAAACTAAACACCTTGGAAATGCAATGTGAAGTTTAATCGTCTCAACTATCATATAGAAAAAAGGCATATAATGTATATCGGTCGAGTTAATTGACTGCTACTGCTGGCGAAAAAGTTGAGAGATATTTTTAAAAAGTTCAATTTCTTAAATCCTCGATTCACTTGTTGGATACCTCCGATACCTTTCGCGTCGCTCTTATTGGATTTACGGATTCTATGAATATCCATTTATCGACTCTCGAAACGTTTAAAGGTATTTGAGTTGGAATAAAAAAATACTTTATAATAATTTACCTCTTTTTATCGACACATGTAAGAATACATTTTTTTTAAATATCAATATCAATAAAAACTAAATAGAATTAACATGGATAAAACCTTCCAATAAGAATATTGCTCTAATTGATATACCAATACGCTATTAAGATGATCTCATTAGTTCAGATCTCACAATAGACTCAGCAGTTCTCATACATTGAATAAAAATTTCTAATTAACATGCAATCGAGTGAAGTTAAGAAGTCTCTTTCACATGTTAGTTAGGTACTTGAGAAAGGACGATGATCAACACTTTTAAGATGTTACTTCTATTATAAATGCGAAAATTTGTGAGGATGGGTGAATGTTTGAATGGATGGATAGCTGTTCTTTTTCACGTAAAAACAACAAAACATATTAGGATATAATACATTAGAATAAAACCTAGGCTACTTTTAATAATATAGCACACGGGTGAAGACGCGGGGTGCAAATAATAACCATCTCTTCATTTACGCAAAATTTTATTTCTGTTATAATAGTCAGATATAGATTACATAATATTATTATATAATATGTTTTTTTTTTATAATCTGTATAAAACAGCATTAAAAGTAAAATCCGTAGGTAATGCGCTGAATCGTGAATATTTTTAATTCGAATTCGGCGCGTAGCCGCATTAAGAGCGCAATCCGTAGTAATTTGTAAAATAAATAACGATCCAAATTCATGATAAGCGCCGAATGAGCGCTTTTATTGAGTCGGGCGTGAAGCAGTACTGTCATGAACGTAGATATAATGAGCGAATGTGACATAATTAAGGCCGGGTCAATTTGTATCACGATAAATCGTGACGAACCACCGACGTTTTATTATTCCAAAATCTGTTAACATTTAGTTGAAAATAAAAAAATAAATTAAGTGCTAAATACTATTCTGTTTAAATATCACAATGTAATTAGTTTTTGTAATTTCTAATAACGTTTCACTTATTTAATTTAACATAAATTTATAATTCAGGGCAATTGTTATAAAAATATATTACTGAGTTTTATTTAACCTATAAAGATTAATGCCACCAGGTAGACATTATTTAATATAAATAATAAACAATTGCTTAAAGTTTATTCAAAATAATCAGTATCAGAATGACTGTTCAATCTATATGATAGAATCGAAGAAAAAATTCCATGATCCATAACATCCGATAACGAATGTTACAGCCAATCCCGAAAATACGAATTCCGAACACAGAACAGAAAGATAAATTATTTATTGCCCGCGAAGCCTGCCGAGACTCGAGCCGGATGTGGGAATAACTTGATATCCTCCAAGGCTCTGACGCTACTTTCGAGAATCTAACCTATTTAACTCTGTCTGTATTAGATTCGATACGGATGATATGCGAGTATAAACTTTAATTAAGAACTCCTAAATTGTGACGATTCTTTCAATCAGTGCGACGTTCAATTCGAGTTTCTCCTTCAAAATGTTTCTATTGATGAAATATTAATAAAATATACACGAGAACAAGTTTTGTGAAGTTAGAGACTGTACTAAATTGAAAAATCATAAAATAGCCGAAGCCGGCATTAATGACTAGACAGAGGAAAAGCCTATATACAAACAATGAGTAACAACGTCTACGAAATCTGATTAAAATTCCTCGCTTTTCGTAGCGTCGCCCAACCCTCAAGTAATAAATAAGCACTTATATCGAACTTAGCCAACATCCCACGCTGCGTGCAACGTAATCCGATGACGTTCGTAGACAAGCATTATTTTTAGAGACAATTTCTGCTATCCGCCTACACAATAAAATTCCCTTTTATACGATTTCAAAGATCTTCAAAGGGCACATCATTATTGCAACAGTATTGCTATATAATCTAAAGTTTATTTACGGAGGCAGTAAACAAGTCACTTTGCGTTAATAAATTTTTAGTTTCATTTTTTTAAGTAAGTAATAAAATATTGGGAATAAAATGTTGTATCTGTTGAATTTATTAATTGTACTAAAATTTTTATTAATTAACTACCAAAAAAGTGCCACAATGTATATATTTACTACATTTTTTACAATAAGATAAATGATGATGTAAATAATTATAAAATTTTGTTATATTAATTTCGCTTACTTTCATCTGATTGCGGCGCTGATAAAATGGCACTATGCTTCATCTTCACCTCTTCGACGTTCGCCTGGATCCTGTCTATCATTTCTCGTATCTCTTCCACCTGAAAACGAACTGTCAGTTAATAACTTTCAATGATTTTCATTTATAACCAACATATTTATATTTTCTTAATCTTTGACATTTCGAAAGAAAATCAATAAGTAACTATATTTATTATTTTATAAAACAAAAGTAAACGTTAATTTAAATAACGCTTATTTATCTTTGGTTATCATTCTTTCTTTTAAATATTTACACGTTTTGACTTTAGAATATAAGCAAGAATACATAACATACTCGTAGAATTGTAGATAAGTAATCACAGCTAGTTAAAGCTTAAGAGAAAACAATAGTCATATCACTCTAATTGTTCTTAAGCGCTTCTTAGAAAAGGAACTGCCACCCAACTTGACCTTTCAGTCTTTTGTTCTGCCTAACCTTCCTGGTTCGAAAAATTCTAGTTTGTTGTTTAAGTATTTTTTTTGTTTTTTTTTTTTTTTCTATAAACTTTATTAAAACTTACTAGTATATTTACAAAAATTGAAATGTATTGTTTTGTTTTTTACGTATTATTTAACTAAGTAACTGAAAAATATTACTTTATTCTTTCAATTGTAAAATGTCAAGTGCTTTCCTCAAACCCTCATCTGTGCTTGTGCTTATTACACTAAAAGTAAAATTTATAAATATAATGTCAAATTCATTAGAGACTTAACTTTATATACCTTGCTCATAGCCGAATGTTTGCAGTGTTTGTGTACCTACATAGATTTGTCGAAACTACTTGATTGTTTATCTTCGACGAATGTAATGTAGAAATGTTGACAGTTGGAACGGAGCCAGTAATCCAGCCTCGATTCTGGTATTACTTCATCTACTACTTTAAACTTAAAACTAATTCAAAAACTAGATTCAACATTATATTGAAAAATATACTTAAGATTGATAATCTTATCTCCAACACAGATAGAGCACGTTTTATTTGAAATTTCATAAGTCAAAGTAATAAAGAGATTTAAAACGTTTATTATAAAAGCGGTTATATAAAACATGTTTTGGATATAAAGATGCTGATAAGCAATACTATGTCAACCCACGCGGACTTCATTTAGAGAAAATGGCGTCTAAACATAACAAAGCTATTCTTAATAAATTTGTTTGAAGAGGTAAATATATATCTTTTTTTTTTTTTGATAAAAGGTAAAATGAATTTAAAGCATATTGGTATAATAAGTTTTATCTAAGAATAAGTTTTTTTAAATATGTATGTATATTACATTATTATATAAAGCAAAATATGAAACACATTACAATATTAAAAACATTAAATTAAGAAGCTGTACTTATTTAGTTTTGATGAGTTGAAAAATTGTTGATGATGTTAAATAATGTAATGCATTATCAAAATAAAACAATATCTCAAAATTGGACATTTTGTGGGTTGACACATTATTTCTTGCAGCATCAGCATCTAAATATCAAAACCATCGTAGCAAATAATTAAAATAAATCTGTTTTTATCACCCCTAAGAAACTTCAGTTTAGAAAGACAAAAAAATATTTTTTTAACAAATTCTTACAAAACTGGTTACTCGTATCGAGTGCCTACCATCATATTACGACACAGGAAGGAAATTAGTTGACTTGTGGTTGAAGGCAACAACCGATAGCAGAACTGTTTAGGCTATCTATATTAAAGAACCGCTGGCAGGAGTCCAAACGCAAAACAAACACAACTCGGTATTATGCATCGTGCTAACTTTTAAGAAACTTCCAGTATTTTATATCTTCTGGCAAGTTTGGACGATAAAACTTTTCGTATCTCGTTTAATCTACTTTCCAAAAAACAAAGTAGGTAATTTAAGAACTCATAAACTCGATTTAAAAAATTATAAAGAAATACACCGTATAAAAACGAACTTTGTTGCGCTGAACTAAAAGTGTTATAAAACAGTATGGATCAAGTCATCCCACAATTTACTATCTTATAATTTAAAACTCCTTTCTTATGGTCTTACTAAAATTTTTAATTAACTATGCGCCATTAACGAATTCTCACTTTTAAACGATCCATTATCTCAAAGGGCTACTTTTCGCTTAAGGTCGTAGATTAAACGTACTTAATTGGAAATAGATTAAATCAAGGGTCATTAAAGGTCAATTGCCACGCTATTATTGTTTCCACCCACATATAATTGTAAAGATAATAACTTAATGATATTCTAAAGAATAAATTATCGGTTATGAATGTTGAAACGTCATTGTTAAATAAAAATTTATCGGTTTCTTATAACTTATTTTTATATTTTCAGAATTTGGATGCTGATAAGCAATAATGTGTCAACCCAAAAAAAGTTAAATTCGGAGATATTGATATATTTTGACCTATTAAACATTGCTTTAAAAAATTGAAGTCATATAAACTAAATAAATACGGAAAACCCTTATTAATTAATGGCTTCGAATTTCAAGTGCGTTTCATTTTTTGCAATTTATACAATAGTCTCAAATATTTGAAAAACTTTCTATTAGGTAATATATTAAATGTATCAGTCTCATTTTAATTACTTATATCTTTTATCAAAATATGGACATATATTTTTTCAAACATATTTGTTAAGAATTAGTTTGACATCTTTAGACGCCATTTTCTCAAAATGAAGTCCTTGTGGCTTGACACAGTATTGCTTATCAGCGTCCATTTTTGAGCGTGTAGTAAAGTGTAATCGGTCAGGTGAGTGAAGTTCAGGGCTGTGATCGGGTCGATAGGACCGGCTGATGGGCATCACGCTGGTAACCCATGAGCCATGAATCACCAATTAATCTGATTACCGAGATAGCTTATCGCACGCCCGCGGCACTTGATAAGGTGGGTCGAACTAACGCACTGATAACATTTTTGCAGTCTTTTGTTAGTGTTGAATTTTGCATTTGCTGATTTTTTTATCAAAACCGTAAAATAAAATACATTTAGGGTTTTTGATAGATTACATATTTACAACTAACAATACTACATGTAACGTATGTTGAAAACGTCTATATTGAGCTCAAATATTAAAGGATGAATGGATATTATGTCTATGTCCCTCTCAAAAGTATTGACATGATGTATTCAACACCATTTTAATAAGTAAATGGAATTTGAACTTAACTATAAATTAAAGAACACTTAGACATTTGTTATTATTTATATAACAAAAGCTTGAGATAAGTTTTCTTTATTAGATAACCTAATTAAACAAATTAACAAACTTGAACGCAGAATATTAACATGAAGTACACGACGAATAACCTCGATTCCTAGAACTGGATTTATTTATGAATATAGCTAAGTTATAAATGGTCATCTATTTTTAGACTATTGTGATTCAATGAACTACAATTGGATGCTGATTAACAATAATGTGTCAACCCACAAAAAGACAAATTCAGAGATATTGATGTGTTCTGATAAAGCGTCACGTATTTAACAATATTAAAAAAGTTAAAGTCACCTGTAGTAAATAAGTACGGAAAAAGTTCCATGTTTCCAATATTGAAGTGTGTTCCATATTTTGCAATATAAGGTAATCACACGTATAAGAAAAACATATTATTAGATAAAACTTTACATTGTACCTTTCTGCTTTTAAATAATTATGCCTTTTATTAAAAAAGAAAAAATAGATATATACGTCTTCAAACAAATTGATCAAGGTATGTCATCTTAGGACGCCATTTTCTCGAAATGAAGTCCGCGTGATTTGACATAGTATTGCTTATTAGCATCCAATTGTAAAATCACGTTTCATGTAAAATAAGCTCGTCTTGAAATTGCAATGAGAAGTCGCCCAAGTTCAATACGACTAAGTCGTATTTTCGTATTTATGTTAACAATCCAAGTTGTCTCCCGAAGGTAATACTAAAATGGGACTTCAATAGTTTAAAAAAAAGTCGCTTCTATCTGTACGCTTTAGATCTTTTAAACTACTCTATGGATTTTAATTCAATTTTCATCAATAATCAGAATGACTCCAAAGGAAGATATGTATATTTTGCATATTATAATAGAGAAAAGCCGACCGCTCTGGTGTAGTGGTGCTGAATGTATCTCTAACACCGACGCGACGGTTCGATTCTTACTCAGGACAAATACAACTTCTAGGTCTGGGTATTTTTCCTAGTTTCTAGGTCTGCATGTAAAGCCGTCGGTCCCGGTCGTTATCACATTCACCTGATTATGATCGTTTCTCTTAGCAGCGAGATTATTCTAGTCTAAATGGTTACTGGATTGCTCTCAGGAGTTGCAGCGGTCAGATGGTAATCGCTCTGTATAAAAATCAGTAATTTGCTAATATTTGGACTAGAATAGAAAGCAGACCCCGGGTATAATCGGTAAAAAGGCAAGGCTAGGTTAATGATGATGATAGTAGAGAAAAGCCTCGAATTTCGAATATTTTTAATGTGATGTAATGATGTGTAAACTACAATGTACCTATGCGAAGTCGTGAAGGCTCGCTAGTTTATTAATAAAAGCCTAAACTGCAGCCATAGCGCATATTTTCAACGTTCAATAACGCATGCAGCGTCATAACTATGATATGTAACCTCAGCGTCTGTAAGGCGTCGGTCGACATTCGTCGGCGTCCCATTGTCGTTACGACAGTCGTCTTTTAGAAATTTAATGCGGTCACAGTACGTTACGGTTGGCAAAACTCTCACGTACATAAAACATTCAAATTAATTGCATGAGTACGAGGAATATCGAATGCTGTTAACTATTAAAGAATATTTTATACATTAGGGCGGTATTTTTTTTAATTAAATGCTACACATCATATTTTAATGACTAATTATATTGTAAACAAAAATCTGCCATGTGTACAAAAGTATATAACACGAAAGAAATAAAATGATGAAAAATTAAATATAGCTTGAACTCATCATCAACGTATAATTATAACCGTTCACAGAGTAATATCATCAAAACTTCTCCAACGTTGTCCGAGTAACAATAGTTAAGGTTGCAATTTCCTATCAATATAGATTTTTTTCCTTCGTTACAGAGAGCTGACAACTTTTCCTCCGAGTTATCCAATTACTACCCAACCCATGACCCAAAAAGAGGTGATTTATTGAAGGAAATCTATTAGTTTTTTTTCGCAGCCAGAAAACGAAATCAATAATTTTTCATAAGAGAAAGTCTAACATTTTACATCGTTTATGGCGCCATGCTACGCTTATCAACGAGGCAAGCTGTTTCGTTGTAATCATAACGTGGAAATGTCGAAACAATGACATTGATAACAAATGAATAATCACGTAAAATCCATATTTGATCGACAAAGTTTAACATGAATATATATCAAAATTGTATTTATATTATCAATGTGGTCGTATGTATGTACTTCTTCTCTGTATTTGTTACTAGCTACCCCTCGCAGTTTCACTCGTTTTAATGGTTACCGCTTCGCTCCTATGAGTCGAAGCATGATGTAACATACCATTCCATATAGTTTATAGAGAAACTATAAACTGAAGTAGATTCAGAGATTACACCCCTACACATAAACTTACATACAAATATTTACTCTTTATAATATTAGTAAAAATAAAAGAAAAAATTACGAGTAAATTATACATATAACGACTACAAAACCGTATCACCGTATAGTGAATGAATAGAGAATATCTTAATGAATCAAATTTTGATTCCCTGATTGAAATTCCCTGTTTGTAGCCACCCTATATGGAAGCCCACCGAAAATTCAATACAAAGAAGGATTAAAAGTTATACATTAAACTAACAGCCAACAGTGAACAGAGAAAAAATTCAAAGGTTAACCCCAAGATTTATCCTAGAAATTAAATGTATTGGAATTAGTACATATTTTCTTGTTTTGAATTTCCTTTTCTACCCTATTACGTCACTTCAGGCATTTCATACAGATTGAGCCATAATACACAATGTTATGATCGTTCGTGAAACTACCTCAACAATGGGTAAACAAACGCTTATTTTGGGGAACAATGGCATTCATCAGGCTGAGGGAAATAAAATTTGCCCTTTAACAATCAAACGTTCACTTTACGCCATTGTTACGATGGACAATGCAAAGTGCTTGAGTTTATTATTACCTAATATTTAAGGATCTATTTTGTACTAAACGTGTCAACGGACTTGTTTCTCGTGTAAATAGTTTTAGTTGTGTACATTTTGGTCGTTGCTGTTATCGAGATTGCGTTATCGTGTTGTCTTCAGTTGATTGTCATTTTTGTTGACTGCTCCACTGATAATGTAGCGTCATGGTTGATAAGTTGAAACGTTGAATTTAAATAACGTCTGCGTTTTATCATAAAGGCCTACGCAGACGAAGTACAATGTTCGACTTTTTATCCGACTACGGCAAAACGAAAACCCTCAACCTCACGGCAATGCTTTTGGCAGACTATGTATGTATATATGTTTGTATGTATTTTCCATCATAGTGTCTTGACTATTGAACCGATATAAATAAGTTATCAATAGATTTGTAATAATGACAATATGCTATATAAATTTTATCAAAATTCTATATGACTGAATTATTTTACGTAGTCGGGTATAGTTTCTTAAACTTGTTCGTCTCTTGAAATATACCGTATCGCAACTAGAACTGTATCGCATAACGCACAGGTGAGACTAAAACTTATATAAAGGCCCGAGAACAACTGTTTTATTTTCTGACGGAAAAAAGTCCCACGGATATAAGCCATTATATCTATACCTACTTCTATACTAATATTATAAAGAGGTAAAACTTGTCTGTAAGTCTGTAGGGGTAAGCTTTGAACCCACTCCGATTTGGAAATTTGTTTTAGTTTTGGATTTTGGAAAATTCTTTTTTCATTAGACAGCCCGTTTATTTAGGAAGGTTATAGGCTGTATTACATTACGTTACTACTCATAGTACAAAGCAATAAGTATAAACGCGAGTGAAACCGTGAAGGTCGGCTACTCTATACTTATAAAATTACTTATTCTGACTGATTCATCAATCCAGAGCCTGGGGTTACAAACTTGAAATTTTGGCTGTAGGTACCTTTTAGGGTGTAAGCATCCACTAAGAAATGGTTTATTCATTTTCTACTCCTGAGAGGGTTAAAAGGGGTAAAAACATTTGTATGGAAAATCTTATTCCGTGGTCATATTAACTTAAAATTGAATAAACATATTTCTGGGTGAAAGTAATGAAATGTAAACCATAAAACCGCACGAATTTCATCCCCTATTGATCTTCAAGGGGGTGGTGAAGTTTTTATGGACAAAATTTTTTTTTATGGCCGATTATCCTTAAACTTAGCATAATTACTCCTTAGGGTTAATAAATAAATATCTATATCCCGAATTCAAAAATCATCCTTTATAATTGGATGCTTATAAGCAATAATGTGTCAACTCACAAAAAGTCAAATTTGGAGATATTGATGTATTTTGATACTACGTCACCTGTTTAACATTATTTAAAAAAAATCAAGTCATCTAAACTAAATAAGTATGGAATAAAGTTTTTTAACTCAATGTTCCGAATTTCAGGTGCGTTCCATATTTTGCGGTTTATAAAATTATCTGAAATATTTAAAAACATATTATTAGATAACATATTAAATAAATTTACCTGCTTTTGATTTGCTATACATTTTATCAAAATAGAAAAGAAAATATGGATTTATACGTCTTCAAACAAATTTATTAAAAATAGGTTTGACATCTTTAGACGCCATTTTCTCAAAACGAAGTCAGTGTGGCTTGACACAGTATTGCTTATCAGCGTCCAATTGTGCTAGGTGGTATTAAATTATATGCGGGCTACGCAGTGAGGAACTGCTAGTATATTATAAAGAGCAATATGTTCTCTATTTTATAGGGATGCACGCGCAACTGCTAATCCGATTAGCATAAAACATTTACATCATAGTAACTTATACATTCTGGATTACTGTAGGCTTTACATATGGAATTTGTATATTGTTTTACTTTACAGTAACGTAATGGCCTAGTGTTTAGAACACGTCGACCTAAATCAATGATCACGGGTTCAAGCCCCAGCTAGCACTGCTGACTTTGTAGGTGCTAAATTTGTGTTTAAATTCATTTCGAGCTCGGCGGTGAAGGAAAACATTATGAGGAAACCTGCACACGCCGGGAGAAATTCTAACACATGTGTACATGTATATCCGCACAACTCGCAGTGGAGCAGCGTGGTGGGTTAAGCTCTGAACCTTCTCCTTAACAGGAGACAAGGCTTTTGCTCAGCAGTGGGACATTTTACACGCTATTCTTTTTTACTTATTTTATTTTTATGTAATATATTTAATTATACCAGTATAATCTGAGTATAAATGTAACAAGGATCGATTAGGGCATATATATGTGTATAAATAAAATGGACAAATTAAATCACTCATTAATAAAGGGGAAGCCCTACTTATAATGAAATAGTGCGTGAGTTATTTAATAACAAAACATTTGTGTTTTTCCTATATACACGTGTAGGTACTTTAATTGAACATTTATTATAATTTGAACCACTAGTTCCATAATATTAAACAATATTTACACGAACATATCAAGTGTAATGAGACTACTTTAAGTGAACATTTATTTTTTAACCCTAAACAAATAATATAACGTTAATAATTATCCCAAATTATATACTGTTATTTTTTCTACTCATCTCAGCAATGTTATTATGGAGATCACACTGGATAACAATTTAAAATAAAATAAAAGAAAATTTATAATACCCAATCGATGATATTTTATAATTATAGATATTTTTTTATTTATAGTAGGGAAACATACAGCATTTAATGTATTACAGGAGGAAAACAAATACAAAAATATAAAACATATGCCAATTAAGTTTCCACTACTACTTTAACAAGGAAGTGAACTAAAAAAATTGTTAGTGTTACATAACAGAAATAATTTATGAATTAAGTAAAATTTGGAAAAGACACCCTATTATCTATTTGGGTTTTTAACAAAAGAAGAATATTTATTGAAGCTATAATGAAATAAATCAATTATGATTGTCACACGATCTTACAAGTTTAAATGATTTTAAAATAATTTGTTTTACAGAGAGGATTTGAAAATGTATCCTAAGAGCGACCGACCGCCAGGCCACATTTTCATATCCTACGTTCATACTATTTGACTTTGAAAATCTATAACCATTTCCAACTTTGACAAGCTCGTCAATAAACTTCTTAAGGACCCAAAGATACTCTCACCTGTCACACTCGGTCGCAAGGTGGTTGCTGCGTGCCAAAATCTATGAGCTATCTATAACTATATAATATCACTAGCTATCCCTCGCAGTTTATTCGCAATTATAGTTGGTGATGTAATATAGCCTTTAACCGTCCTCGATAAACAGACTATCTAACAGAAAAATAATTTTTCAAATTGGATCAGTAGTTTCAGAGATTGCCACCTATATACAAACTTACAAACAAACTTTACCTTTTTATAATATTAGTATAGATTGCTTTTAATGAACGCTATAGTTTGGACAGAGCGATTTCTTAGGCGAAGAAAAGAGAAAGAGAAGGAGTCGAGAATTATGTTTATAGTTTATTTTTCTTTACTTGTCCTATTTAATAACAATACTCGGGCCGAAAATGACGTATTTTCGAACTTTATTTTTCATTATAAAATTTTTTGGATCAATGCGACAATTTCTCATCTCTTACTCTTATGTATGGTTAGAAGTACGCCTTATTTGTGTGCTAAATAAGACTAGTAAAGAAAAATATACTATATTAGTTTTGCCCTCAGACTTTCATAATGATTTACAAAATTTGTTTGTCATTGCTTTACACATGAAAAATATATTGTCAGTTCTTTTTAGATATTTAAAAGTTTCGTATCTAATTACTCATATCTCAGAGTTGTTTAATATGAATTATGAGAGTATCTCTAAAATTCTCGTTTTACATTAAGTATAGCGTAAGTCGAGGAAAAAAAAAATTACCTTATAAAAAATGATCGTTAAGATATGATGAACTAAATGGTAGTCCAGATTGTAAGTTACTGATTTGTTTAATTTTTCATAATAAACCATACTCATTCTCATTTCTATTTGGGTAACTAAAAACCACAGTTATTAAAATATATAAATAAGCCTACCTAACCACACAATCACCACGTAATAATAATTAAAAACTCTACAATGAATGGTAAATCAATACGTTTGAACAAAACATGGCAATCGAGGCGCAAGTCAAAGTCACGCTACATCGGTAGTGAGGCAAGGTTATTCAAGAGAAACGCAAGTCGGCATAACTCTTCAACAAATGAAAAGTTTAAGTTTTACTATATTGTAATTCAAAAAACTTATTAGAGTATAAATAAGATAAGTAATATTCTGAACATTATCTTAGTAATAGATGATAAATATTTCGTCCAAATGTTCGTTTTTTATTACCCGAATGCCGAGGAAGGGTTGTTTTTCAAACGAATATATGTTTGTATGTATATTTATTTGGCACGTTCTACAGCTTAAACATTAGATCTTAAATTTTTCTTCCTCGTGGGAGAGACAGAGCATATTATTTTTCAATAGTTTCTATGGAAATTACGTTGGAAAACCGATCCCCACTACCACTTATTCGATTGCAAAACTTCATCTAACACTTTCTACTAAGTCTCCTTATTATGTTTTGTATTATCTGAAATATATTATGCAAATATTTTGCATGAAAAATATCACACTAAACGTTGTCCTTTTTGACTACTATTCGGAAAACATCGAAGGTGTGAAATCGCTGTAGATAGCTAACAACAGACAACATCGCAATACAGGCGTTGCATTTAAACAGTCTTCGCAATCTGCAAAAGCGTAAAACAAATTGCGAAACAAACGTAAAGCGCGCAGCGAGTTTCGAACAATAGTTCGTGTTGTTATTGTTCTGATAACGTACGGGGTATGCACATTGGAAACCAGAATGGGTGTTCCAGTTGATCCACTTTGTACGTTGCGAAAATACGAATGAGATTTGCATACTTTACATATGTTTGACTGAATTATATCATGTCATAAGTTAAAGAGTTACTTAGCAACGAGCTGTTGATTACGAGTGAGAGATTATGGCGATAGATTAGTACAAGTTCGACAAAATCGTGGACTATGAATCTAATGGCTTATTATTATTCACATCCAGACTCTTTAAAAGTATATTATAGTAGCTTCTGCTCGGGGCTTCGCTTGTATTAATATATTACACTCTAAGGGATACGAACGTACATACAATTAGAATTTGTGTGAAAGTTGATATGAGTAAGAAGTGAACGAGAAGGACATGTTCTGCCGACCCCACACAAGAGTGGGAACAGGGCAGGAAGAAGAAGAAGTAGATATGAACGTACACACAAATAATTTGTTTAATATATTAACAACAATGTTGAAATATTAATAATTTAGCCAATATTTAATGCAATTAAAACTTTATGTTTTTATCTATGACGTCATATCAAATAAGTGTTTTTGTATGCTACAATGTGATATTGTTTATCTTTTAAATCTTTTAAAGATAAATAAACTTAATTACAATATGTTATCTACGTATTGAAGAATATACTAATCTCATTAATATGTTATACATATGTGGAACACAGCCATGCGATCCTACACGTATGATGCAATTTTCAGCTCCCATCCATTACAATCAAGGTCAAATACTACTGCTCGGTATCTGGGCTAGCCGTATAATTTACTAAAGCTTTTATACGACCCGGGCGCAGCTTTAGCGATTAAATTAGTCTTTAGAGACACTCGACTCGTGCTGTCTACCCCAAAAGCGGTCAGAAGAGGAGAAAAAGCCTTTTTTAGTTTAAAAAAATATAGTAATTTCGTTAGTAGCAAAAAAAATATTTAACATTGCCTTTCAGTGTTACGGGTAAATTGTTATCTTGATCATATTTTATTACTGGGTTTTCTTCACCATTCTTAGCACATTTAAATGAGATTTTTGAAAAATATACCTATCAGTCTTTATATTGTTGGTGATAATTTTAAAGTATTTTGTAATTATATATTATTATTGCTCATGTTCATATCTTGTCAAAATATCGAAACAATGAAGACATGATAATCAACTCAAAAATATATACAATACCATATCATCCAAATAAAACAATTAATGTAAATTATTTTAAGTATGGATGGATGGCTATAAAACCGATTTTGAGGAAACTTAATAGTAACACACAACTTAATACCTTTATTAAAAACACTAAATTCGTTTTTCCGCAAAAAAACAAAGTTAAAAGTTAACATTTGCTCCAAAACGATTCAATACTTACTAAAACAAGTTCAAAAATGAATATGACATGGTCGATAAGCCTGCATCAACGTTATTTTTTCCTCTACTCAGGAAAACTAAGCGCTACTCGAAGGCTGGAACAATGCAATCTCGCGGTTAGATTAATGACGATGACGAACTTGAAGAAAACAAAGCTTGTGACTAACTGCGAGGAATGGTCATCAATAACAAGACTTTAAAATATACGTTATTTCGTTTAAATGATATTCCAATTATTTAAAAAAAAAGTCTAAACCGATTGCGTTGAAAATTCCTTGGGTTCAAGGAACGTATCGTTTTAAACAAAAAAAATTAACCAAATCGATCAAGTCGTTTTCGAGAAATCGTAAACATACATTAAGAAAGACCCCGACGATTCAAAATCTCCTTTTTGGAAGTCGGTTAAAAAAATACATATACATGTATAATATAATTTCTTTAGGATAAATTTGATGCTTAGAGCATCTTCACATAATTTTAGTCTCATGAAACCAAACCTTCTAAAGACATTTATGTTTTAGCTTTAACTTACTGTACCTACTTTTTTAATATTGTCACTTGTATATAAAAAGTTAATAGCAAATATTACTGAGTAAAACTTAAATCATACACATACGCAGATTTCTGTGTCTGATTGAATATATAATCAACGCAATTAATGATCTCATTAAGGCTGCAATAAACATTCCATACCGTATCCGTTTTAAATACCTACTCGTCTATTAATAAATATACTGTTAATCCATTAAAACTATAAATATTTTTGAAATTTTATTTATTTCTATTTTATATCTATTTGTAAATTATAAAAAGTAGAAACGAAGAGAGAAAACGAACTTTGTATATGTTGAAACTTGAAAGGTACACTATTCTAGATGGTCACAGGATATATTTCACGTATATAATATGGTCTATGTTGATGCGAACGAAACCGCTACCAAAAGTGAGTATTTCAGAATCTACAATATGTAGCATTTATGGAATTTTACCTTCTTTCAACAACGTAATAGCTTTCATATAACTCTATATCGACGGATTCAATCCTTGACCCCATATTAAGTGATTTAGTGTGTGATATAGCGTGTCAGTAATAACGCTCGTCATATTCAAACGAGTCAATCGACCTATGTAAATGCGGCACACTGACTACGTTTTTGAAGCGAAATTATTTTAATAAACAGACGAGGCTCCGTACCAATATTCTCGTTCGTCGAGCTAGTAATATTCTGCAAATTAACGTTATCGGAAATATCGAAAATAGATTAATTCATAACGGGCTAATTTTAGACCGGCAATTTAATAGTCGTTTGAAACTGATTTCATTATAACATTAGGATCGTGATAATTTCATTTTAAAGAGTATAAGAGTATATTAATTATTATTATTGTCTTAAATTATTCTTGTGCACTTATTGAACAAACATTGGATGTCTGTACAACTCTATCTATATGTTTGTACAAAATTGCACTTTAATTGGATTTTCAAACGGTACTCACCTCACTGAAGAATTCGTCCATGAAGCCGCCTTCGACGGGGACGTTGACATCGTCAGGCCCGACGTCATCATCGTCACTTTGCGCCTATAAATAAAAATAATATTCTAAAACTTGCATTAAACAAATTATAGGCATATTTGTCAAGAGCACCCAATATATTTTCAACGCGTAACAGCATTTTTTATGCTTGTTTTTGTACGCTCAACGCGCTTTACGCTCGAACGTAAATGAACGTAACTCTAAATCAAGCGTAACGAGAATAACACTTGACAGTTTTTAACTCATATAAGGCAATTCTGTAACCTGGCAACAGTTACCTACGTAACTTTACGAAAGTTATGCGTGCCAAAAAAAGAGGCACTGACAGTAAATTCTATCAGGTGTAAGGCGATAATTACATTTGTAAATTTTACTCTCGTAATTGACATGAAACAACTCTGTAACTTGGTAACAGTTACCTAGGTAGCCTTACGAAAGCTGTGGGTGTCAAGAATAAAGGCAGACAGTAAATTTCTTTAGTTAAAAAGTTATAACGAACAACTTATGTAAATTTTTATGAAAATCTGAGAGCAAAACTTAAGCAATGATAAACGACTTATTCAAATCTTTATGAAGGTCCGAGAGCAAAATTTATTAGTATAATTCTCGCCTAAAACTGATAAGCAGTAAACGCTCGTATAACGCACATGTTTGCGGGTTAAAAAGCGAGCTTATTATGCACCGAAAACATGTCCAGTTTATAAACTCTCTATGCAATTGAAAAGAGCCATTGAAAGTTCGCTGTAACGCCGTCATATAGTTGACCGGCGGGTATTTTCGTAGCTCATATGTAAACAAGAGTCGACATCGGATGGCGCACGTAAAGCAAAATTGAATCCACTTAGTTGAGGCGGACTAGCCATTATTCAATTTATAGGAGAAGGTCGCGTCCCCACAAAGGCCCTACAGCCCGGATATACTGGGATACCACGTAATGAAAACTAAAGCTTTATTCATTGATATGGCTGGTATTTAATCAAATAAATATTATATGTATTTATTACCTTTGTGGTAAAAGACGGATAAAAGTTTATTTTCTGCATTAATGCCCATTTTTAATGTAAAAGCTGCTGGTGACTTAATAAGTCGAATAAAAGTAAATATTTTTATAAAATGTTAAAAGAAATCAAATTACGCTCTAAACGAATCGGTAAGTTAATTAAACGAAAAAAAATATTAAAAGATCCCATTTCATAAAAAGAACCTTTTATAGACTCGCTGTACAAATCTTTTTTTAATTACAAAGTTACAATAATAATGTAGAAGTAAATAACATTTTAATTTGTATCTAAAGTTGTGGCAAATTATGTACCTACTCGTATAATATAAAAGAGAATCTTTAATGATTATTTTTTTAAGAATTCTCGAAATCAATACTTGTAGCTGTTCTAACAAGGAGAATGCTGGCCAAAGGAGAGAGACAGATTGATTTCAATATAGCGAGAATATCATAATATTTTGTAATGATAGATACCTACCTCAGTGACTAATTCATAATAATAGAGAAAAAAATCAATAATTTAGCTTCATGTATTTTAACCTTACATATAGTAAAGTATAAATGAAAATTATTTTAAGCGTTTCAGTAACTAAAGAGAAGCTTAGTAAACTAATTGTATAATTCGAATCTATCATTTCAGTTTTAATACATATTATATAAACTTAATTCCATAGGAAAAGACGAAGTTGTTTTAATATGTTTGTAAGATTTGACTCATACTTACCAAGCGAGTCAAAATGAAAGCTAGTAGTAACTAAGGATAGTTTACATTCACAAAAATATTCATTCTTTTGAAAGAAATAGAGATAAACATAATATTAACACGAGAAAGAAAGATAAACTTATAACACCTTGTTTTCTACTTCACAAAGTTAATATTTAATTTCTGGGGCAAGGTATTCGTTTTTATTATAAAATCCCCCAGAAATGTTTGCAGTTTTCGATGAATAGATTTAAATCATATGTTAAAAACTCACTAATAGCTCAAGCATATTACTCTATACAAGATTACGTTGACGATAAAGATGCGTGGAATTAGTATATGCTGGATTTCGTACAGGATAAATAATTAATTTGTAATCATAAACTGTGTTGTATTTACAATATTTTAAAAGAGTAACTAACGAGTTTCTTGCCGGTTCTTCTCGGTAGAATCTGCGTTCTGAACCGGTGGTAGCTTCATTATTTATGTTTTTTTTTTGTTATTTTCATGTATGATGATTTAAAAGTGCTCGTAAGAGCCTACTTGAATAAAGTATTTTTTGATTTTTTTTGATTTTGATAAAGGCAGATTACGAGTAGTTTTTTACTTTGAATTCAAGTAGATTAAAATATGTATGTTTTTTTTTGTATAATGTATTTTTTAAGGTACCTATTGTTTAAAAAACAGCCGTACCTGTGTATGTTAAGTTCGCAAAGCTCGCCTAGTAAATCATCATTTAAATCCAGTCACGAATTTTATTTCGATATTTCGAATATAAAAGCATTTAACCGTGCATTTTGGATTCAATGAGCGTATATTACTGTATTTTTTTGATAAAAAAAATTACAATTTTGTTCGGAGCATTAATGAAAACTGCAATCAAAAATTACAACTATACCAGCAGAGATGGCACGAGACAGACGTATATTATCATTTTGCCTATGTATACTACAATGCAGGCGGTCTTTGTTTAGCATACGATTAAATGTAGGTCAAGGGCCCGTCTCGTACCGCGATAATATATCGAACCATTATTTATGCCGCAGGGGGCCGATCCGACACCGACTTCAGTCAACCCGTGTTTCTAAAAAGCTTTAACAACGTATATTACATATCTCAGTTCAGTTATTCTATATTTGCGTCTAACCCTAAATAAATTCCTACAAAATATTTTCGAACCCAGTCATAAAACAAGTCGATATATGATAAATATGATCATATCTAGCTCTGTACAAAGTTTAAAGGTTTCACTGAGCTTTTGCATCACTTTGATATTGGAATACCGTGAGCAAATAAAATACCACGTACGCGGCTCAATATAGAACGATAAAATTATAACCTAATACGAGGGTAGGCGTCGATACCCGGCAGTCGGCGACACGTGTTGCACGGTGACATGCCTTTTATTACGTATGAAATACTGAGAAAAAATCTATTTTAGGATAATAAAACATACTATGTGTTTTATATTCGTTAAAGGTCGTTGAGGGCATTAAAGTATAACCTTACAGCTTATACCTTATTTTCTCTTGACATTTTAAATCGATTTCAAAAAGACGAAGTTCTCAAAAATTTAGTAGGTTATTCTTTAAAAATAAATACATAAAATATATATTTTGACGTATTTCAATCAATACCCGATGGTAACTATACAACCTATTGTTATATTCCTATACTGCAAACATAATTATTAAATAAGGCACGGTTTCGTATGTAATTAAAAATAAATTAACATTTCAACTTCAGAACTCAAATGTAATTTAACTAAGTTAGTGTCATTTATATTCAAAACTACAGATACATATATACGACATTGATTTTTTAGGATTCCATTTTTTTTTTATATAAAAAAAATACACTGATAAATTTTAGCACGTCGTTTAAGCGACTAGAGATAGGTAGGAGAAATAAAATTGACAAGTTTGTAAGAGTTACTCATTCTATAACCTGGTAGAGTGTACCGCATTACTTTGTAGTATAACCTAATAAGTGAAGGCTGAAATTTCTTAATAAAAGTACTGCCTCTTTTTAGTGTTTTGGTACATGAAACCTTGACGTCTTGAGTTTAAAACAATACAAGTAACTTTCAATTCAATGATTATAATAATTATTAAAAAGAAAAACAAACTTTTTCACCAACTTATTATGACAAATTTAATGACTGAATCGTTTGACGCTCGCTGTCATGACATGACAGATGTGTGGGACAGACTCGCTCTTTCTCTCTTAATACGCGTGTAAGCGTCGAGAGCCGCGAGCATTAGCTCTGTATTTGTGTCCACAGATAATACATACAAGACAAAGTATGAGGTACAACCCAGATAAAGTGGTACAAAATATACCTTTAAGGTAATGTGGCATCTCCTTCATTTGTATGGTACATTTGAGGTGCCTCGTGTATAAGTTACTCAATACTAAAAGCGACGCTCTTGTTTCTTAAAGTAAAGCATGTAAGAAGTACCCACATAGCGTAACATCTTGTACGATGGTACAGAACCCGCGTGCTAGTCCGACTCGCTCTTGCCCAGTTTTTTTGTACCCACAACGTGACGTACATTTAATAGAAAACACAAGGCTTTCAATTAAAAATATGTAACGATCCGAAAATAAATCACAGGTTCGAAAACGAACTTTACATTATGAAAGAGGAATTATGATTAACAAAAACTGATTGGAAAACAGAAAAGCGTTCTCCTTTCCAATCAGTTCGTCTGGAGAAACTTGGTATATTCATTTGTATGAAAAATAAGTGTTTGCTTTGAGCCGGAGATTTCAATGAGTGTTTCTGACTTGCTATAAAATGGAAATACGAATTTAGGCTGGAGGATAATATACTTTCTAAGAAAAGTCTGACCTAGATACGTATATTTCATGTTTTTTTGTCAGAAAAAGTCGCAAATAATATCAGACCAACAAACTAAAGAATTCTTGTTTTTCTGAAATCGGTTAAAAAGTATAAATGAAGTGTATATACACAAAAAAAATGTATTTCATTTGAGAAAATATGCCGGAATGCATATTAAACAATTTGCTCCATTTATGGTCATTTTACAAACGCGAAGCACGCAATGAAATTACTTAGGAATCAAGTTATTGTTAATGAGGCTTACTTATTTTGTAACTATTTTCGGGCCTGGGGTGCGGTGGCAACATTATCGCGAGTCTCAGCACGTATTTCAATCGAACAGGCTCGGTCGGCGAGTTCACTTGAACGATCGAGCTTTTACTAAATAAAACTATCGTACTTAAGATTGCTTCAAATGGCTTCAAACGTTTCAATTGCTGTATCGGTTACCTGAAGATATACATAGATCATTTTCATCTAAAACATCGGTAATCAAACATGATAAATTGCATGTATATATGGACTTAGATTTTATTGGATTCAAATTTTAATTGTACAAATAAAATATTTTCCTTATTCTAACTTTATCTCTTTTAAACTTTTTCATTGCTACAAATGTAATCTTGTTACCAACGGTTAAAAGTCCACGTATTTTGTTAAAACTCGGTAAATGTAGGGCGAGCTAAAAAATTCTGAAGAAATAAGTGCTCGTATTATACCCACTAGAGAGATTTAGCCTTATGTTATGGTCTTTTCATACCGGATGCAACGTTTATACGGTTTTACGATATCTACATGATGTATATTTGGTAGAAAGTTTCATTCGCGAAGGTTCGTTGTGAGATTTTGTGTAAACATAATATTAACATAATATATTCGCCTACCTATTCAAGACATTTTCATTATTCATATTCATTTCTTATTTACTTTCTTCGCTGTCTAAAGATTCAATATGAAGAGAGAATATCAGTTGTAACGAGGGTTATGAATGTATAATATCGCTGAGACTGCGAAACAAATAAACCCAATAAGTAAAGTAAATATTACCTTTGACAATTATTCAGAAGTAAGAACGTTGCCAAAGCATTGTTTCCTTTGGATAATGTCAAAACTATTATTACTAGCGTATTAAGGGCCAATAAAACTATTTTCTGACGAGGTTATGGTACCGATGTTCTACTTAGGAGAACCACATTGGGCCGAGGGATAATATTTTAACCTATGACTAATATCACCAATTGCCAATGTACCGCTAAACTATTTACGCATTAAAGTAATTTCAGTTTCATTCATGCTTATGTGAAACAACAAATTATTTTCAGACTGAAATAAACGTAGCAATTAAATTAATCCAACGAAATAAACGACGAGCGTTGAATTGTGATCGCAACACCGGGAGCCGGAACCAGTTGTTAAAGCATACATTCATCCCAATTAAACAGAATAAACAAAGCCGCGATTTAACGCAATTCACGTACACCATAGATTGAGTGATCTAATTTATGAACATTTGCTGTAACGAGATTTCCGAGTTCAGATTTATCATAAAAAATATCTCCTAACGTATATAAATGTACATATTTTGTCTGCTTATCAAGTCGTATGAAGACAAATATTCTTTTATGCCCGCCGGGTACTGACTCGCGCCGTGAATAAAAAAGATAGCACTATGTCGAAATGCCGTAACATCAGCCCATTACACAACGAGCAAGCCGACCTTCACCTTCGCTATAACCCCTTTCGTTGACTAGGACTCCAGGGAAAACATTGTGCGAAGCTAATTCAACAAACCTTGATACAAAGGCTTTGCTAAAGTTAGACGAATTTGATAGAGATTTTGCTAGAATCTGAGTACTAAATTGAAGGTTAGAAAGCTAATGGTCATGACCGTGGTTTGAAGGTAACTGTAACAAAATCGAAAACAAAATTTCGATTTTATTTGTTTTCCATTTAGTAGACTCAAGAAAAACCGAATCTGGAATTAAGACAATCTGAAAATTTTAATAATTCTAAACTTAAAAATTATCTAAATGCAATTAATTTCGTAGTAACGAAAAATGTTTATAAATTACATTTTAGCAGATTGCCAATTAATATTTGCTAATGCAATCTGCTGAATTGTGATCACTTGATTTATTATTAGAGTAAAAGAAAACATTATTTGTAGGATGCTTACATATGAACAAAGTTGTACATATATTATTCTGTTTATAAGAATAAAAAATAATACCATTTTAGTCTGAACTGAAACGAGCAAATAGAAGAATCGATAGGATCAGCTCGACCTTCATTTATTACAACGCCGTTATTAGCTAGAAAGCTGCCAAGTTATCCGTATTGCTAATCAATACACTTATTTATTCAGTACCTACTTTATTCCATAACTTTGTTATAATAAAATTACAAAATTCAATATAGACTTACCTAATCAATAGATCATATAACAATCCGATAGCTTTGAGAAACAAAGGCGGAAGAATGGAGAAAAACAAATGAAATAGAAAATAAAAATAGTACTGAATAGAATAAACTACAGACGTTAATGGGATTAAGGGAATCTGGGTCAGTCTGAGGCTGGTCTTTAAATCAGACACATAATTACACAGAAGCGTCATCAAGGGAACTATCCAGATCTAACTACAACTCTTTTAACGCCTCGTTAAGAAGCCACAATAACATAATGTATTTAAAAAATTATATTTTTTTTGTTATTTGCTGCGCTTAGCGTGAAAACCACCTAAATCAAATTAAAGTTGCCATCAATTTTTCGCACATTTAAGTTTATTACTAACGACTTTGTTAAATTTTTTAGTAAAATTTCTTATATAAGATCAATTCAATAACAACAAACATCGATAATTCGTTATTAAGTCCATGAAAAAGATTTCGTTATCATTTGCTACGTTTCTACATACAATAGTCAAAGCTCGAACGAAAGCTTCCGTTAACCGCGACCCACTCTAAATATAATTCCATCGAAACTATTTTTGAACACGTACACAATTTCCTGTTTAGTAATAAATTTTCTGGGCAGCAATAAAAAATAACGTGCTTTTATAGTTCATAGTTCACTCCTTCGAGTTGTTCAAGTTCACTACATAAATAGTTCACACGATTGTGAATATAACCACAGATTAATTAATTTTAATTAATTACACTTTGCTCTAATTAGACAACATTGAAAAGACAAAGTGAATGAGTAAATAACGTAAATGCAAGATAGTAATTAACATTCGACGGATGAATAATTTAAGAGTTAAATGAGTTTCTGGAGTAAGAACAACAATATAACCCTGGTTAGGCATGCTCGTCACGGATTTGGATAGAGTCGTAAAGCCGATGAGGGCCGACCTGGACATTGACGTCGTACGTCTTTACAGCCTCTAAACCACATTGCCGTGAGTGTTATTTAGGGTATCTCGACAATGGTATCAAATAAAGTGCTTCATTCTAAGGAACATAAAATTCACGAGGTGAACTTGATTTTTCTTAGCATAGTTTTTGTTCATATTAGCTTAAATATCTTGACAAAAATAAGGTGTCATTAAATACGCATAATAAGTGTGTGAAGCCATAGACTATATGACGCCATCGATAAACAAGCCACCGTACTACATGTTACAGAATTTAGTCAGTTTATTGTGCAATCAAGAAATAAATTCTAAAAGTCAGGTTTTTGGTAATTTGTAAAGATTACCTACTTTATAATAAGAGCAAACGCACAAATTCAAAACGATTCGACTTACCGTTGTAACTATAAATCTGTCTAACCTACTTTAGGGCCGTGATAAATTTTTAGGGATGCGAAACTTATTTCGATCCTTGCCTCGGGCGTGAGCCGTTAAACAAGCGAAAATGTGAACAATTTGTATCGAAGGCAACGGAAACCAACAACGCTCTGCGGCAACCCTTACGTAATTCATTCCACGCCCCCGCCCACCTTGACACTCCTGAACGGCCCGCTTAGCCTCTCTGTATTATATTACATATTCGCACCGTATTTGCACATCCCTGTGTTCCCGAGCTGAATTTGCACAGCACTGGACGGTTGTTAATAATGGCACCGTCTCGCAAGGGTATTGAGGTCGACGAGTTTCTATTCGATGCGTTAGATTGCTTTGTACAAATTGTTTTCGACATTAATAAATCAAGGTTTAGAAATTAACTTAATGGTAAGATAGTTAACTTTGTTACTAGTTTTTATTTCAGTGGATAATATATAAAGATGATATAGTGAAAAAAAATATGGGATATTTTTCGTTTATACTCTATTTAACTTTATACTGACGTTCCAGGACTTTTGATATACCGGTTAAGAGTTTTGACAGTAACATATACCTAAAAAATATACATGTATGAAAAATTTTTGGCACGATGTTCACGTATGGGTGTCTGATATGAATTAACTGTGAAAGTGACAGTGAAGTGTTGTTCGTTTCGTGTCAACTAAAAAATTGAATGCTTCAAGACGATTTATCGTGTTGAAACCGATTCGGATAGGCCAATTTTACACGGACTCGCAACGTCTGTTAATCACCAGCGATAAACGATACGGGCGGCATCGTCTCGAACAGGTACATATTTTACGGGACGCAAACCGATAGGTATCGGTTGTTTTAGATTGATATATCAAATCGTATGTTTCTCTTGAGAGAAAAATTTTGAATTACATATCGTTGAATAAAATTAATAAACAATATTTAATCTTTTTAAAAATATTTGCTTCAACGTACGATTTTTTTATAATTAAACAATATACAAAGGCATAGCTACGTGTACGACTAAAAATATTTATCTATCTTTTGAACATAAAACATACATCAATTTTTATAACATTGAGATCTAAAGATCTAATTTTGAAATTATGATAAAAACTATTATCATTATTGTTATATTATCTCATTATATTACATTTACTTAAATATATTTCAAATTCTATAAATTACACAAGATGAAATATTTAAACACTCCACGGTTAATTTTACACAAGAACAAAGACGACTATAAACTCAACAGTAGATAATAAACTCCGTACAATCGATTCTGAGATTAATTCGAAACAGAAATAGAGATGCAGCCGCATTTGCTCTATATTATGTATAAATTAGTGATGTGGCGGATATCCGTATCCTTATCCGCGGATATTCGAAGAAGAAGAAAGATCCGTATCCGTTAATTTTTGGCGGATTTTTTACCTTATTCATTTTCAACAAATAGATGAAATTATATATATCTTTGCCCTGTGTCATACTAAATTATCTATATATATAATTAATATAACAAAACAAAAACCTACCTAAGTCTTAACAGGTCTTGCCTATCATTCAAAGGGTCAAGTGGCGTCAACTATCGTTTCAAGTAACAAAGTTAAGTTAGTAGTAAGTTTTTAAGTTAGAAAATTTAGATCCGCATCCGTATCCGCGGATATAGTATAAATGTAATTGTTGTTGCTTTTTAGATTTTGTATCAGAAGGATGCAAACGGAAGCCTTTTTCTAAGCCTCCGTTTTCTCTGTCAGCGGGTTGTATTTGTAATAGCAAGTCGTAATTTTCACAGAATATGTATTTCTATTATATATTGCATACAGTTGTAGCACTTATCTGGTGTATTTTAAATAAATATTTAAGAACTTCATTTGCGGGCCCGTTTGCAGTTAGCCGATTTTATTATACTTAAAATATTTTATCTGAAAGAATTTGTGTAGCTTCTCACACGTGTTTGTGTGCGTATGTAAAAGATAAGTGCTTGAATTGTCGAGCAGAATATTCCCACGTTCACCTAACTACATTAATTCATGACTCGATGAGATAATTTGTAGCGATATGAACATTAAAAGTTTTATAAGTAATATATACATTGCAAGCATTGTTTTATAAGTAATATACACTTTAAACAGCTAAATATCTTTTGAAATTCTCGAAAATGTTAATTTTGTAAGTTATTCTGTATAACACACAGCTGAGGTTTACATGCACGAGTTGAAGTTCTGTTGACTCTATTTCTGTATACTAATATTACAAAGATATTAAATTAGTATGTATGTTTTTGTGCAGTGAGTAATCTCTTAAAATATAATTAAAAAAATCAAAAATATATTCCCGTTAAATAGCCCGTTTATTGAGGAAAGTTATATTACATGACGTAAAGGAGCGAAGCAATAGTAGCAAATTAAGTAGTAAATAGATGTTTAATAGGGCAATTTGATAATAGAATCAAAATTGTCACTATTAAAACCATTCATTAAAATACGTATAAAGTTTCACTCACACTTTTCAAAATACCCTTACATAATTTCGAAACAACTTTATAATTTCATCCAATTAAACCCTAATGTTTAATTTACGTT
Organism: Hypolimnas misippus; assembly: GCA_037950945.1. Taxonomy (NCBI): domain Eukaryota; kingdom Metazoa; phylum Arthropoda; class Insecta; order Lepidoptera; family Nymphalidae; genus Hypolimnas; species Hypolimnas misippus. The sequence goes on from JBBEEQ010000024.1 coordinate 10,746,261, forward strand.
AAAACAGCAAGCAATTCTGAAAATGGAACTCGCCTAACAAAACCGGAAGTGTAAACTTACGCCGTGAAGTCCGACATATTCGAAACATGTAACTCGACATACGGATATGCATTCGCTAGAGGCCTGAGTACATTTCCGTCGAATAATAATGTCGATGTAATGTGGAGTTGCAATCTCCAAGTATTGGAAACTAGAATGAGAGAAAATTCAGGTCATTTTTATTTAAAAAGGGGACAGACGTTTCTATTAAAAAGAATTTTATAATACTGAGGAATATATGAAAGAATGAGATATTTCATTAAAGCCTAAGTAAAAATGTGAAAATGACGTTAAAACCACTGTTTCTAGCACTTGATCAAACTAGGACTCTTTCTTGATCTAAACTTATTCCAAGGCTCTTTATAGTGATCAGTTTCATCATTTTCTGAAATCTTATCTTACATACATATAATTTTATACTGTGTCGATTTTTTGTAACTTTGACATAATTTGTTAACTCCATACTTTGTCACAATTTTACGTCTAGTAAATAAAATGCGAGATACGTTCTACTGAAATGATCAAAAGACGCCAAGGAAGTGTCCTAAATGTACATAACGATGTTCACAATCCTTATGTGGATAATTCTTTGCTCGATGATCTTGATTATATTATTATAAGGATTTTGTAATGTTTTAAGATGTTCATTGTAATATATTTATCGTCTTGTATACTTATTAAAAGTTCAACTTAAGATTAACTATGAAAACTGAGTGACTGTATGTAATTAAGTATTTGTTACAGGATGACTTACCAGTTTTTACCAGCGTTTTTTTTATAAAAGAAAAAAAACTTTTTTTAATTTAAACGTTGATCTTGTGGGCTCGTTTATTATACGTATAGACAACATTAAAAAAAAAAAAAAAACAGTTTTTTTACTTTTAAATGTCGTTTCTGGTAACGCTGCACTGTTAAAATGTACAACATATGCCCAATTGACAGACATTAATTTCAAATTTCACCCTGCAGATACGAGATCGATTATCATTTTAACAAACTCATCGACTCGCATACTTATTAAAACTGAAATAATCGTATATTCGATTACTGAAACCAAAATTTATTGATAGCACAATGTCCCAAATTTGCAGTAGGTACATTATTAAAGATTATTATTTCGTATTCGCCCCATATTCTATGCTGGTTTCTTAAGCATTATAATGAAGAACAACTTGACGTATATAAACTTCAGTTACATAATAATACTTAACTTTCTTCACTATCTTTTAATTATTTAAGCATCATTCGGTACAATGTGAGTTTTAACTTTTTAAATAAAACATCTTTAGTTACCAATAAACACATGAATCAATTTAATTTATATAGAAACTATAACGATGACCTCGAGGGAACCCGTCGAGGCTTGATTTGGACGTCTGCCAGAAACATTAACACAAATATTGTGGTAACTTGGACAGTGCACAAGGGTTTAATGCTAATGTGAGAATCAACTAGCGTACAAAACGCACAATTTTATTTTGCAAAAAATTCGTATTTATTACATGGGCTTCGCTTCGCTGCTATTATGTTGAAGTATTGAAATTTTATGTGCATAATGGATGCAATTTTATGTGAACCTAAAATAAAACATTATAAACCAAAAAGTAAATGTTATAAAACTTTCTTAATTGAAATTTAACTTTAGATATTATATTTATAGAAAATTAATTGTAGGCACTTTTATTATACTGTTTTTTTAACTATAAGTATTAAAAACATTTAAATTAGGACTTACACCAATGCAGCATAATACTGCAACGGCTGTTCATTCAAATAACCAACAGCAATACTAACAAGTAACACTATTTTCAAGTCGTTCCACCGCCATGGGAATATTGAAAATTTAATCACGAAAACCAATTTGATTCTCCAGGAAGTGGTTCGAATTTAATGAATTTTAATTCCCCGGCGGGTATCGTCAGTTACCAATAACGTCGACGCTTATTGTTTTTAACTGGCTCTCCAAGGCAGCATCGTAAATCCGCTACATTTTGCTGTTTACTCTCATAACGTTATTAATAGGTCATAACAACAATGTCCTTGCGCTGTTAGATATTAGCAGCTAAAACAGCAAAATTGTTTGATGAGCGGTTATTTTCAAGATCATCGTAGAATTCGTGTTTTTAATAATGAAAACGACGATTCACATTTATTCATAAAACTCCGGGTTACTTTACGCTCACATGTGTTGAATTAACAAACTCGTTTATGATAAATAGTGCGAAAATAACGGCATTGTTATTCAAAAGAATAAACATGACCTTGACCTACTGTCTAGGTTAAAACTGAATGTTATCACTATCATTATAAATGATAATAAATAGAAAAAAACTATATAAATAATTTCAAAACTTTTGCTGTTTGTACTTTCGAAGTCAGTAACTAAGTTTAGAGGTTATTTTTTTATAGTAAGGAAAATTAAATATTTTAGTTTTATTACCGTTAGCTCAGACTACTTACGAGACAACAGCTAAAAATAGATACGACGCAAGACGTGAATCAGCTGATGCAAAGTGCATGACGTTGAGGCCGCGCTGACAATGGGCTATTCAGTCTTTCTCTTCTTCTCTTTTCCGCAACCCTAATACGAAACCTTGCTAGTATATATTAACTCCATTTTAGAATATAGAAAATAGTAGTAACCTATATTGATTTATTTTTAGAATAAATGAAGTTGTAGCTCAAATAGTTTTTTTTTTAAATATAATGAATACTTCTTCGAAAATGAAATACATACTTAAAATAATTTAATCCGAGGTTTAATTATGAAAATATTATCAATTCGTATCTAGGACTCCTCTACAGATATAAAAAATATGTATTTTTTCAGTTTCAGTATTTCCAGATCACCATACATCTGCACAAATAAATATCTAAAACCTTAAATTGTGCTGCAATTCTATACAAATATCGTATAAAAACCGAGTAAAAAACGGATTTTCTCTCAAACGTAATTGCTACTAAATTTGGTTTAGCTTGACGTGAATTTAAATTAGTTCACGTTAAAGCCGTTCATATTTCGGGATTTCATACAAAATATTCGTAATGAAATTTGAAGTCCGTTATCTCTCTTTCATTCAAATTTAACTGAAACACTTCAATGGAAATAACGATTATTCCAATTATATCATAATACTTATCAGATTATTTATAAAGTATATTCAAATTATTCATATTAGTAATATAATCTAATTGTACTCTTTCAAACTAATATAACAGTTAGAGCGGATTTTACGGAATTTCCACACTTTATTCGATATAAAAAAAATCTCACTTTGGTAACAAGTAGTTTTAGCGTGGGCGCGCAGTAACCCTCTTCACAATGAAATATTTGTCTAGAAAAATCTTCAGAAAGATGTTTAGGTTAAGAAATATATCAGATATCACTTGGAATGTCCTGAAACATGCCGAGCTTGAAGAACAGTTGAAGAACAGCCAGAACATACCAGGGAATTTAAAGGAAATAAGCTTTGACGGCTTGGCCATCTATAAAGAATAAGAGACGAGCGTGAAGATAAGAAGACGCTCTTGGTCAAACCTACTGGCTGACGGCTTATTGGCCAATCCAGGAGGGACGCCATAGAATCTGATCTCTGCGAACATAAATTTGGAGACTAGCGAAGCATGGCACAGAGTCAGACAAAGTGTGTTCATTTTTTTCTAAAACTAATACACACTTTGGCATTAGTCGTTGAGCAATCGATTAAGTTTTTTTTTGTATTATGAATAATAAGTTCTCTCAGATCGATGACGAAATTATGACGGATGATTCAACTTACACGAAGGCCACGCACCGGATACCATCGTCAACTGATAAATGTATCAGCCAGCATTCGCAAAATTATACTCGACCAGTCAACTGTTTGATATCTAATTGCAATTAGCATTTTAAAGACACTTCTGTAGAAGAAGGTACTCGATTCGGCTGAATAATTTTTCGTCTTATGTTACGAAATATCTTGTCCATATCTGAATTGATTTCAATGATTCTTTCTTTTTATTGAGTAAAATATCAATGAGAATTCTAGGAAGTCCGTCAAATATAATAAACATCAAAGCAGATTCCAATAAGATGGGATGAGAATCATTAATTTATCACAAGGTTTTGATGTCATTAAAATGGCGAAAATTACATTTTATTAAATAAATATCCTTTTAAATTACTTTTGATTACTAGTTTTGATACATTAATGCAGTTGATGACTGTCAATTAATGACTATAATCGTAGGTTCATTTTTCATTTAAAAAGAAAATAGTTCTGACCATATAAGAAATAGTTTATGTGTCAAACTCAAACTCAAAATATTCTTGTGTTTTACTGGGAGATGTTTGTTGTATTTGAAAATCTTGTTAAGCCATTGATAATAAATCTTACACAGATGGCAATTATTTATTAATTGTAAATAATACTAATTAAGTTTAATCAAAACATCTGAATCTGAATTAAAAAAATATATTCCGCTTAAAGGTTAAAACGAAAAAATGTTAATTTAAATAAATAATAAATAAATAATTCCATATAACTATGTATTAATAGATTTTTTTACTTTTCCTAAACATTTTTCTTTAGAGACTTACAGTATAGACCATACCAAAGATAAAATGAATTTCAACATAAACTCTTGCAAAATTTGAAAGTCACTAGAAATAAGGAAGATATTATGTATGTTATGTTATAAAGCTTTTTATATAACTAAATTAATGTGAATAATTGATAACTATGAAATTTAAATTTTTACTTATGACATAGTGAGTGACTGACTTAAAACTTTAAATCGATATAATATATTTTTTAAACTATAGAATATATTTTTTGTTTAAAAAATATTATACATATGAAAACATTCTGAATTTAAATAATCCAAAAAATTTTAGAGAGATAAAGATAAATTTGATTAAATTTTATCTAAAACAAAGAATCTCTAAATGTAATAATTTTCAAGTAATACATGCAATATGAATTGTTCCAAAACTGACAAACTTTAGTATATTATTTCTACTTAAAAATATATTAATTTTTGTTTTTATACATTTTTTTTTCTTAGTTATTATTAAAATTTCTACTGTAAATTTATTAATTTTTTAATTAAATTTCAATTTTATTTAATTCTTAATTTACTTTTTTAATACTTATAAAATGCAAGTAATAAATATAAATTAAGCTCACAATGAACTAGGTGTCTTTAAAACCCATATTGTTGTAAGTATTTAAATTTATGTTTTTTCATCTACCCACACACTAATGACTAATAAGTTATAACCACTATATTATGTGGCTAGATTCATAGAAGATAGTTTTTTAGTTTAGGTGTACTTTAAGAGATTATTTCATACTTTTATTTATTTCATCAACAATTAAGTGCCTTAAAGCAATCATTATCTACCTACACATTGATGACTAATCACCATACTTTTTAATGTGGCCAGATGCACTAAAGATAGTAAATTGGTTGTAATTTTAGCTAACTTTTCATAGAATTCATTATTTTTCCTGTATTTTTTTCAATAATTCAGTGACTTACAACAGTCATTCGCAAAGATCATTAACTGTGAAGAAACCCACCTTACAAGGTTTTATAACAATACCCAATAGACTGGTTCCGATATAGGCGTTTTGAAGGAACACTGCGGAACGCAACAAATTGTCTTACTTCAATGACAGACCGAGCACTATCATTCAGCAAAGGAGTCTCGGGTGGGGCGACCAGAAAACGAAATCTAAGGCAGTTCCTTAGACCGATAGCCATGTAAATTACCAGAGTAGAAATGCTATTCACTGAGCTATAAGGTATGCATAGTTACACGGCTACTTCTTTGTGAATTCGAGGTCATCAAATAACCATTGGTTATATTAGGAAATGAAGAGTAAAGGGGAGGCTTACCGCTTGAAGCGCCGCTAACCTGTCCTTCGTCATCCTTAATAGAAAATCACACACCAAATAAACGTTTTATCTCGTTACACAATCCCATTCACAGATATTTTTCTAACAAACGTCACTAAACTAAAGGACACGAACACTAGTTCACTTCACTCAAAAAATCGATACAACGAACGAACGAAACTTCCATCCATCAGTCTACTAGGACAAATATTACAAAGTTGTAGATGGCGTAACTGAGTCTCAAGTATATGACGTCATTACTGCGGTGTCGGTAAAGTAGTTTCTTTGAATATCATTTTCGAATTTCTTAAATTTAAATATACAAAAACTATTTTTCTTAAATATATGTATATGTTTAAAAATATTTCGTAATATTAAAATAAAAATAATGTTTATTATTTTTAAATTAGACACAAATTACAATAGTTTTATGAAAGCAATAAGTAACTGATTTGACTACTGCAGTCATTGCGCCTGTGGATGTCAAGCGGTTCTTCCGTTTAGTCAAGTGACGCCATTGTGAGCCGTAACGACTTTACAGAGCACGGACTTAAATCTCAAATTTCTTAAATAATCTCGGTAAATTGTGTTTTTATACGAAGTAAATATATTCTGTGTGTAACATACTTTCCAATTTATTATATATTTTGTGTATATCTTGTGTAGTTTATGTGTTATTTTCGTTAATGTTCGGTACGGTTGAGCTAAATTCCTGTGAGGATAGTTAAGCGCCATTCGGACAAAACTTAAAACAAATTTAACTTGTCAGTGGAAGCTTAACAACCAAACCATTAGATTTCTCACAAAGTATATTACATTTTATTTTAAAATACGATTTAAAAACCCAACAAATTAACAATAAAACTAATCGTGATCTTATGTGGTGCGTCATGTCAAAAGAAAGACACAAGTTTTTAATTTCAAAACTTTGTTTTCAGGAACGGATTTATAAAAACTATTTCAAAAATGGCAGATGATATGCCCACATTCAAATGCGTGCTGGTCGGAGACGGCGGTACCGGCAAAACTACATTTGTCAAACGACACTTGACTGGAGAGTTCGAGAAAAAATACGTCGCGACACTGGGCGTCGAAGTACATCCCCTAGTTTTCCACACAAATCGAGGCCCTATCAGATTTAATGTATGGGATACAGCGGGTCAGGAGAAATTCGGAGGGCTTCGAGATGGATACTACATTCAAGGTCAATGTGCGATCATAATGTTCGATGTAACCTCTCGTGTTACGTACAAAAACGTACCAAATTGGCACAGAGATTTAGTACGAGTGTGCGAAGGGATCCCAATCGTACTTTGTGGTAACAAAGTAGACATCAAGGACAGAAAAGTCAAAGCAAAAGCAATTGTATTTCACAGAAAAAAGAATCTTCAGGTAAATATTTTATAGCAGAATTACTCAGTATTTCAACATATCTTAACCCATGTATATGCATGTATTACAATGTTTTTCTTATATTCTAGTACTACGACATCTCTGCCAAATCAAACTACAACTTTGAAAAACCATTCCTGTGGTTAGCAAGAAAGCTAATCGGCGATGGCAACCTAGAGTTTGTTGCCATGCCTGCACTTGTACCCCCAGAAGTTACAATGGACCCACAATGGCAAAACCAGATCGAAAAGGATCTCAAAGAGGCACAAGACACTGCTCTGCCAGAAGAAGATGAAGACTTGTAAATATAGCAAAATATCAATAAATTTCCAGTGCCCTCTTCTAAATGTGATCAAAGCTAATTAAGCTTAAATTGAAATGAGTTTTTCAATTATTTCATTCCATTAGGTTGCAATCGGTTCATAAGTTCAGTTAATGAGTTTAAAAAAACTATGCATGTAAAAGTAACTTCATAGCATCAATAATCTTGTTATAATTATAATGTTCTTAGTTCAATGTTATTGTAAGTCATAGAACAACTCTGACATCAATATGATATACAATTTCATATTACTTGATAATATATTGTGTCAAATTTAAAACATTTGCAAATTGTATGTTTAAGTTTTGTGTTTTGAACTTTGATCTTATGTATAGTATTATTTTTTTATAAAGAAAACTTGAAAAATTGTTGTTTTTTTAAGGTTTACAAAAGATAAAAATAAACTTTACAATTTAACTGTTCATAATTCACTAATAAATGGTTTTCTTTGTAATACATGGCATAGACAATCTTGTCCATTCTATAATTTATTTATCAAAAATATCCTTGTTTGATATGTATAAGGACTGACAATATTTCACTAAAAATTGTGGTGATACTTTTTGAATAAACTTAAAAAATATTCTATTTGTTTTAATATAACCTAACTCATATTACACTTTCATATTTACTACAATTAATGGTCATAATTATTTTGTGCTAGTGTTTGTTAATTTCCATGAATTAAATAGTAACTTTAAAATTATCTCTTCTTATTTAAAAATATTTAGGATAAAATAAAATTCATAATTTACTGAACAATTATGTTTATTTTTTACCATGACTACTACATATTTAGTTTTTACTGAATTTTAAGATATTCAAAATTTTAGTTAATGATAAATGAAACACCATTTTTCAATTTTATTTTTGTATTATTTAAATGCATACAATATAACTACATTCCTAAAACTTAAATAACAATATTACAGTTTACTTCTTTGCAGATGCCTTTTCTCTCGCCTTCTTTCCTTCCAGAAGCTTCAACCTATCATCTTCCGAGAGATTAGCATTTATTTTAGTAATAACACCTGTTCCTAGTGTCAAGTCTCCTAGTCGAAGAGTGAATCTTTGCCCAGGTTCACATACCATGGGTTTCAAGAGTCTCAAACTTAATCTGAAAAAAAAAAATATTAAGTACATTTATTATTTAAAAAATGGTCACTAAAACTCATCTATTAAATAGAGCTGCTAAATTTAAAATTTTAATTATTAATAGACATGTTTTAAGAAACGTGAATAATCAATAATTGTAGAGATTTTTTAGGTTTTGAACAAACTAGAGAATCTTTAATGTTCTCATATTCTTAAGGGTATCTCCTTAAGAATATGAGAACATTTTATCCAGACCAACAGTTAATCTATACTTAATTCTAAATCAGAAAAAAAATCATTTTTTTATTTTTATAATCTTGTGGCTGCAATGTACCAATTTAATTCAAATGTTCAAATTCAAATGAGATGTTCCCTTCTAATATATACTTACGTAGCATCTTCTCCAGGCATAACCATTTCCTTCTGGGGAATAGTTACTTGAGTGGCACAATCCCAGGTCATAGAAAACATCTGAAGTTGAATAAATGAAGTGAAAGGTTTTGAACGCCCACCCTCTTCCTTACTTAATATGTAAACAGCTGCTTCTAAGCTATCATGTGCTTTAACAGTGCCAGGTTTAGCCATAACCATGCCTCGTTTAATTTGTTCTCTTTTGACGGCTCGCACTAATGCACCAAGTTGATCACCAGCCTGTGCCTCTTCTAGAGTCTTATGGAACATCTCCACTCCAGTAACAGTCGTTTTCATGACCTTACCATGACCAACAATTTCACATTCAGTACCCTTTTTCAATGTACCTATAAATTACAATATTTTCTTTCATTTATTCATTTCATTATTATAATATTGATTTTTGTTGATAATCTCTAAATAACATTTTACTCAATGTATAAGAGAGTTAACATAGGTTGTATACATAAAAAAATAGATTTTAGTTAATCTCTGAAACAGCTGAATGGATTAGGTTGCAGGTAGCAGCTGGTAAAGAAATATAATTCAAAACATTATTATTTCTATTTACCTCTATATAAACGTCCAGTGACTACAGTACCACGACCGGGAATCGAGTGAACAGATTCCACAGGTAGGAGGAAAGGTTTGTCCAATTCACGAATGGGGGTGGGAATAAATGAATCTACTTCTTCTAGGAGTTTAGTGATGGCTTCAGTGCCAATTTCTGGATTTTTTCCTTCTAATGCGCTCAAAGCTGAACCTGTAAACATTTAAAAATAAGTTGACATTTAAATAATACAAACAATTATAATATTTAATATGAGAAGAAAAATATACCCTTGATAACTGGAATTTTATCTCCATCATAGCCCATTTCAGTCATAAGTTCACGAATTTCCATTTCTACAAGTTCAACCATCTCTTGATCGGCAGCATCAACTTTATTGATGAAGACCACAACATGCTGGATTCCAATTTGTTTCGCAAGTATAAGATGTTCCCTTGTTTGAGGCATAACACCATCTGTGGCTGCCACTACAAGTATTGCACCATCCATCTGCGCTGTTCCTGTGATCATGTTCTGAAAAATACAACAATATTTCAAATACTTCCTGGAAATTATCGCAATATACAATTTATTGACTTTTGTTTGTTAATCTTTTGTATTACGAAGCAAAACAGGAAAATTAAATGGTTATAGTAGTGAATAATATCAAATATTGTATTACCTTAATATAATCAGCATGTCCAGGACAATCAGTGTGACCATAATGCCTTTTCTCTGTCTGATATTCAACATGAGCAACATTGATTGTGATACCTCTGGCTTTCTCCTCTGGTGCATTGTCAATGTCAGAGTACCCTTTTTTTTGAGCTAAGTTCAAATCGGATAGAACTGAAATAAAATAATTAAATATATACTTACCGTTTTAATTGTCACTTGTACATATAAGTATTTAATACTGAATTATTTTTTTTTTACCTTTTGTAATAGCTGCAGTTAAAGTAGTTTTTCCATGATCAACATGTCCAATTGTACCTACATTACAATGTGGCTTAGTTCGCTCGAAGACTTGCTTCTCAGCGTAGTTTCTTCGGAGTATGATACTTAGAGGTGTCAAAGACGGCACGCCAGTGCATCGCAAGTGAGAACTCTGACTTTGTTTCAAGACCAATTTGAGGGCTATTAAATATCAAATAAAGTATTAAAATTACATTTAAACCACATAGTAAATGAACTATAAATGAATAAAACCGTATCATTAAAGATAAAACTTTTACATAATATAACCTTATGATGGTACTGTACTATAATAATATAGGAAAAAAGTAACATAAATTAGATAATTAGGGTGTTCTAAGAAAAGTGAAAGATTAGAATAACAAAAATATGTACTAATATCATTAAAATAATTTTGTACCTGGGTTAACCAAACTTTTAGCAAATGATATAGTCGCCATGATTTAAGGCAAACCACACCAATTGCTTCAATTTATATAACTATAACAATTATTTCACTACTTTTTAACGCTGATTTATTGTTCTACAGCATAAATTAATTTATAAAATCCTTCAAAACCACACCGAAAAAATTATAAATTGGATTTATGGATTTATCTTAAGCATAGATAAGATTTTTTTCTTATATTAGCAAATGAATGCTCTAGGCCCTAGAATTTAGGCTACAAAGTAAACAACCATAAACATAATTATATTAAATTAATATTATTTTATTTAGTATTATTAAAAATTGCATATGTATTTTTTACACAATTATGTATGTAATTTGATTTTATTTTAATTTTACGACAGTTTCTCATCAGTAATAAAAATGGTGCGTTCACATTTACAAGACAGTTATTTAATGTCAAATACAATTTATATTGTTTTAGCCATGCAAACTAAAGTCAAGGTCATGAATAAGGATTTTTAAAATAATTATATTAAAGAAAATTCGTAGCTGTGAAGTCGCATAGTTGATGTGAACGTGACTATTCGTCTAATTGTCTTGACTTGAGGCAAGACAATAAGGATTTACGAGATATTGATCCCATAGATTTATTGCATTTTTTTCTGCTAAGAATTGAAAATGAATTAAAAAATTCGAATTATAGAACACTGTGTATAAATGTTTGAATGGTATTTCTGCTTATAAGTAATACATTTTCATATATCGCATTTAAAGATTTAACTTTCAATATATGATATAAGCAATACGTTATTAAAATAAAGGATGAATTGAGGGATAATGCACAATTACGATATTTATTTAATTTATTATTAATTAAATGATGATCTATTGTTGATTATTGTATACTATTAAGTCACAGAAGAAGCTTTTTTATAAATAGTTGAATCATTTATATTTAATCATTAAATATTCTAAAAATAAGATGACACAAGCTTTTATTATCACAACTTTGCGGTTCAAATAGGAAAAATACAAAAAAAAATCCTTTGTATAAATAACAAAATGGTTTAATCGTAACAAAGTATCATTAACTAAAACGTAGTAAGTAATATTAAACATGAAATATATTAATATTAAAGTCAATAAGCTTAGAAATCAAAGTCGTCGCTAGCTGTAGAGGCTGTACGGTGAAGAATCTTTTGAGAATCTTCTACAATGTTCGTTTGGCTTAGTGTATCAGGGTACATTAAAGAAGTATCTGCAACGAATAAAAGAATTTAAGACTGTAAAAGTTGTCCAAAAATTTTTTATTTCAAATTATTTCATCTTTAGAAATAATTTAATTTTAAGGTTATTTTATTAAATGGGATGTGCTTAATAGTAACTATAAATAAGGCGAGCAATATTTTTTTAATGGGAAATTTTAATTTCAAGCTGTTTCATGAGTGTACCAATGACGTAATCTTTAAATATGTATATCGATAAGTCTTATTATGTAATCACCATTTACAGTTTTTCTAGTTAAATCTGAATTAGTGTCTACTTGTACAAGTAGCGATGATTCTTTCGCGTCATTTGCTTTATTACTTTCAGCACAGTCATCATTTCCCTTAATTTTCTTCACTTTCCCCAAAGTTATTACATTTCTATTGTTATTATGCGATTGCTTATTATTAATTTCATTGTCAGAATCGGATTCGCTTGGCAGTTCGATATTAAACTTTCTTTTAAAGCGATCTTGATACTTTTTCATATCGTTTTTAGTAATTATTTTTGGACTACCTATAGTTCCTTTGTATCTCGCTATAAAACTGTACTTATTTAGACGAGCTGGTAGTAGTAATTGTTCTGCGTCCTCAGCTTGCGTTATGGCTACTTCTAAGCGTTTACTGCAGTATTTTCGTCTTAATGAGGTTTTGAGGAGGTTTTTATTTTCAGAATAGGGTTTTAGTTGGGCAGGAGCCATCCATGCTCTTGTTACTTCAAATGCGTCAAAGAAAACAACATTGTAATGTGTCTGTAATAGAATGTACGTGGTTTTATAATAGATATTGCAAATAATTTAGGAAAATGAGCCAAGCCAACTAATTTTTGTTTACTTAAAATAGAAATAGAACATACACCGCTATTTTTGAGAAGGCTAAACCCTAAAATAAATCATACAAACTCGCCCACTATCTATTAAGAAAAAGTTCCATAAAAAATCTTACAGGTATATCAGAGAAGCCATCAAGCCAATAGTATTGTTCAGTGTCCGGACAATCATCGACCATAGCCGGCCACCAGGGCCAGCCGGGTAAACGGGCTAGTACTAAAGATCCTGCAGCGTACTCGCTGTGAATGAGATCTTCTTCATCATGAATACGTATAGGCACTTCCGGTGCTGAACAGGAAGCTAATAAAGTATCTGTGTGGTGGAAAATATTTTTCGAATATAAAATATGTGGATGATTTTACTCCTTTTATTCATAATTAAGGTTAAGCATTATTAGACCAATGTGAATTTTTTTTTTCTGTAAAATGATACAATTTTTTTTTCTACACAAAATCTTCATATTCACATTACATAATAAAAAGTATATGAATTGAGACTAACTTCTATTTTAGACTTGAAAATATAATATTCAATGCGGCATTCAAAAAATGTATATTACATTTTATTATTTTTTTAGGCATATAACTTCTGTAGTATAACTTTACCTGGATTCATTCTACAATACCAATTCTTGGGTAGCTCGTATCTATCTAAAACATTCTCTAGATATCGCCATCTATCGCAGTCGTCGCACTGGACCCAAAGCCCTTTTGTTCGTCGCTTCTGAAGCCACAGCAATCTTTGACGATGAGGCAAGTCTTGCGCGGGCTGACTGAGAATATCTTTATAGATGCTGAAATACTCTTTATTTTTGTGTTCGAGAAGAAATAATTATGTTTTCGTAGAAATATATAACTATCAATTACTCACAACTTTCGTCAGCGTATAAGCAAGATTATAGATATAAGCACTCATAATTATTATTTACTAATTTATTCGATATATTTATAAATTATAGCCAAGAAGTTGAGTCTGGAGCGTGTATTATTTTTATCTTTTATTATGTATTATTCTGATGTATAAGCTATATTACTGTAAAGTTTCATCAAAATCTATTCAGTAGTTTTTATGTAGAGGAATATTCCTCCATCTTTACAAACTTGCGCGTTTGTGATACTAGACAAGCCCTTGAGATGGGGGTAACTATTACTGAACCGTTACCGTGGTAAACCCTTTCAAATATAAAAGAAGAAATAACAAGATCGGTCCAGCCGTTCGAGTAAACGGTGAACACTGACGAATTTAGAACCCCGCCTTTTTGGAAGTCGATTAACAAATTATGATAACTCTACTTTTAAACTTCAAGTTATTTTAACGTTAATGTTAACTAAAAAGTCAAAATATTAGATTGCATATTTACCTGCTAGTCTGAGAATCTGTCTTTTCACTGTTCGAAAAGTTGATATTTTGCTTTTTACTTTGTGATCGAGACATGCTTTGGGGCTAAATATAATTTATTTTATAAATAAAAACCATAATTTGAATAGAATATACTTATCCGGTTGTGATTTTAATTCTTTTTATAAACTACCTACATTTAGTTTTTTTTAATAAACTATAAGTACATACTTACTTTAAAAAAAAAAGGAGAAATTGACTTCAAAAGCAAAATACTTAACTTCGTTTACCCGAATGAAACCAAACTACTTAGCCGATTTTAATGAAAATTCTATGGGAACTTCCAAACAAAAATGAATTTACCAAATCGGTCAAGCCGTTTTCGGTATAGTCCACTTATTCAAATAATTATTTTTTAATGCTTAATTAGCGTTAATTTGTTAGGTGTAACATTTTGTTTCGTTAATAAGTGAATTGTTTTTTTATGTTGTAATGAAGATATCTTACTGATGGTTGACGAGCTTCTTCCTCAGGTTCAAACGCTTTTTCAATAGGTAAATTTCCCTTTTCCATCTTTACTTTAAAAGGTTTTAATTTTTAATTAATACTTTCATTAGCATTTAGTGAAAAAAAATCTTAAAATGCCGCGAAAATTATTTTTTTTTTCTTATAGTGCATCCGCGCTACTCATGCGCAAAATATTCTGCCAACGTCACGTATGTTGGAGAAGACAAACCGCGAAAATTATTGTTTCCGCTAAGAGAGTTTAATCGGTTAGGTTTTTTTTTATATTGTCGAATGATAAAAATAAGTCTAGGTTATTAATTATTGTGCGATATAAAATATTTTTAATGTCTTCAGTAAAATATTCATTTATTTTAATCTTATAGTTATTTTTTGTTTTATTAATGTGCCACTAAATTTATTTTTGTATCATAATATAATTTTTAACATTTTATCCTATTCGGTAATAAAATTGTTTTGATAAATTATAATTGTATCATAACAAAATAAAAAAGCCACGACTTTAATTTACGAAGAAGTCAAAATTGGTACTTTTAATATTTAAATAGTATTCATAATAATTTTCATATCGTGATTATTTTTATTATAAATTATAACGTTGTCAAATATATGTTTTATTTGTTAATTTGTGTTAAAACGATTTATATAAAATTTCAAAGGAAGTGCGCATGATATTTATCTGGGTGGCTGCCGGCTGGAGAGCTGGTCGCCATATTGGTGGCAGATTAAAACAATTAGTTATCATTTGTGATCTTCGTCGTTATCGGCGAAAGGGAGTATATAATACTCCCTTTTTGTGTTAAAAGTTATAATCAGTGTATTTATTGCTAATTTAGCTGTTTATTGAGGGAAAAATATTTTTCTCTTTGTTTTGTATTATAAACATGGCTTTTTAAAATGTCGGCCCTGAACGTAAAGTATTCTCCTCCTTGCGGAGTATCCCGCTCAATTGTGGTCGTGGATGTTGGAAGAATCCAGAATGGACAAGAAATCTATAAATCGTTCCGTCTTACAACAGTCGAGGGCCTCCGCCATCGACTGTAAAAAAAGTACAGGTTAGTACCTAAAGGTCAATCATCATTCGTCATTTACCTACAAGTTACCCGTTGAAAAATAGTAAATAAGTAATGTGACATAAGTTATATACATTACATTGCATACGGTTTTTAACGAACGATTGGATATATTACCGTACATGTGTTGTGTATTTACTAATATTCTAATATTATTTTGTTTTTGTATTTGCCACATTACTTTCACATTTGCAGAATTGACGCATAAACCTTGGCCGCGAAACAACAAGAAACGTGAAGGATCTGGCAGTGTACCCAAAAATGAGCCTTACCGGAAAAATATACCATCACAGAGGGGTAGAGGTCAAATGGATAAGCGCCCGCGCACCCGTG
Source organism: Hypolimnas misippus (assembly GCA_037950945.1). Taxonomy (NCBI): domain Eukaryota; kingdom Metazoa; phylum Arthropoda; class Insecta; order Lepidoptera; family Nymphalidae; genus Hypolimnas; species Hypolimnas misippus. Next base: position 10,762,683 of record JBBEEQ010000024.1, read on the forward strand.
GTGCCACCAATTTCGCTGTGGGTGGAACGCAGAACACCGGGTAAATATGCTATTTTTATTTGTTTGTACCTTAATGTTTAAAAAAAATAAATTAGGAAATTAAAAAGTTAATATGTTTGTACATAAAATTGATCACATAAAGGTTTCACTTCTTATGTAAGAGAGTATATTAACATAAATAATAGTTCTAAGCTTATGTAATGGTATTTCAACAAAGTAAATCTATTGACAGGCTAGAGGAGGATGAAGAGCCTGAAATAGGTTCAGTGTTTACACCGGGAAGCAAAAAGCAAAACTTGAATCATTTGCTTAACTTTATGTATCCGTCCCGCGGTGGTACCAGGGATAACGGAAGGGGTCCTGCTCCACGGCGTCAAGTCCAACGGGTCTCCTACAAACATGAACATGATCTCTACCTTCGAGCTTAGTATGTATTCCATAACTATATAATACTTATTATTAAATATAAACAATAATATTACATAATTATCTTACAATTTTAATTGTGCTAATTTAAATCATTTGTTATAAGATGATAAATAGTTATGTATGAAATTAAATTTCAGTTGTCAGTTTGTGGTCAAGGAAGACGGGGATTACAAATTAAATTTGTTGGATCCTGACATGCCTCTAAAGTGGGAGCAAATTGAGGAAATTGTAAGTGTCACTACAATATTTTAGGAATTGTATAATCAACATTTGTGATTAAAATTTGTTTCTTTTGAACATAATATTAGACAGCAATTCAACTGTAAGTAATTAAAACCCTTTTTAGTCTTTGAAAAAATTAATTTTTAATATTGATACCATTAATTGAAATAAAAACTATACTATCTCTTAATTTGGACTCGATCACATACAGTGAGCAAGATTTAACTATGATGACTGAAGTAAGATCAGAGACTATTGTAAACAAACATTGTTAAACATTTTGATCTATATGATTGTATAAAAATGAATTTGTAATTCCTTTGGCTATGTCAAAGCTTTGTTTTAAAGATTTGAAGTTGGCTGTTTTGATATTTTGAAGAACTAGAACCATTTAGTTCTTATGGAAAAATTTTTTAACTTTAAGGAACATTTTTAAGGAGAATTTAATAGCTATTTTAATATAACTGTTAGTCATTTGACAATTTTCCTGAATGATTCACTGTGCACTGTAAGTATTGTTTGACAGCTCTCAATATAAACAATGTTCTAGGTGGTCAGAAGTACTGGTAGGTCCGAATGCCCTATATGCTTGGGCACTCCTATCGCGGGCAGAGTTGGTCACTGTGGCCATGTTTATTGCTGGGCGTGTATACTGCATTATGCTGCAGCTCACGAGAAGCAGCCCCCGCCTTGCCCAGTCTGTGCTACATCCTTACAAGTGGCTGATATGAAGCCCACTCGTATGGTGCAATGGGAGGCTCCTGCTGATGAGGTAGTGTTTATTTATCATTATGTTGAAACAGTAGTGCACGATTACTACTGTTAAACAAAGAATTGTTATTTTATATCTTACTTTACAAGTTTTAAGAATATTAAAATAGTAATTATAAAATAAAATTAGTCATGTAACATTTGTATTCCATTTGTAGCAAATACATTATAAAAACATTAATAATGCTAATACTCTTGTTAAACATACTGTTAAACATACTACTAACTAAGTTAATATAATAAAATACGGTTTTTATTTTACTTCTAAACATTATAATTATACATGTTTAATGGGTATTAGAAATTATAGTTAAACAAGCTTATTTAATATTTAGGAATTAAAAAAACACGTTTTATTTTTATAACATATATTATTAAAGTTTTGGCAATTTTTTTAGGTAACAATGCGACTTGTTCGACGATTACGTGGTTCCACGATTGTTGAGGTGGCGCCACCTCGCGGTCAATTGAAAGACACTAATGAAGAGCATATACTTCCTCTTGAAAATCTCAATGAGGCTCCGTATGCTAAACTGTTCTATGCTACGAAACAACAAGTGAGTATATTCAATATTTACTATTTGCATTTATATAAGATTTTCCTTAATGCACTAAAATCGTCACATTCTGATATTATTTAAAGTATAGTAAAAGTTTAATCAGTTTAATCCTAGCTTTAAAAATAAAATTAGCTGTGCACTAAACTTACCATATAAAACATTAATATAATATTTTCACAGGTTATGGACATATTGGAAAGAGATAGAAGTGAAATTAATGGGCAAATATTAGCAGAGATTGATACAACTGAAATAGTTTACCTGGAACAAGCATTGGAAATGCTCAAATTGAAAGAACAAAAGATCAAAATGCAACATGAACAACCAAATAATACTGAAACAATTACCGAGGAAGATGTACCAACAGTGTTTGAGAAACAAGAAGTTAGTGAGAAAAAGTTAGACTGGTTTGATGTGACTGATGAAGGAGCTACTTGCTTAGAAACAGTTGAAAATAAGATGGAATCTTTGAATATTCAATCAAATCTAAATCCAGATGCAAAGGCCTTTGAATTTGACATCAATGAAAATCCAGTTGAGGAGTTTCCACTCATTGACAGTCCTCCTCCAGACGATGAACCCCCTGACGATTCTATTTATACAGATATTGACAAACAGAATCAAATGAAATATTTTTATTTTTACCAAGGTATGCTTATTGTTAAAATTATTAACTTTTTTATTTGTATTGTAATATAATAAAATGCACATTAATGCTTATATTTATATATATAAGCTATTGTAATGTAAATGAAAATATCTAGTAACAGTAATAATAGTTGATTGTAATTAAAAACTAGCAAGATATTCAATTGAATAAATTTTATAACAACATATTATAAGGTAAGAATTACACTTGTAAATTTTGCTCAAAGACTTTTATAAAGATTTATATAAATTGTTTGTTGCTTGCAATGCTTTTACAACTGAAATTTAATGTCAGTGCCTTAGTTTTAACATTTATACAGCTAACATACTAGAGTAAAACTTTTATAAGTTACTTAACATTAGTACTTATGTACAAGAGTAAAATTTAATTATATTCTTAATAATTTTTTATATATTTTACAGCTGAAGATGGCCAGCAAGTATTTCTAAACAGCCTAAATGTGCGTGTGTTGAATGCTTCATGGGGCGTTCTTGCAGCTGCACCAAGTGTCATCCGTGGCCGTGTGCTACACCGAGACACATATTCACTTAATGACCAGGTAATATGAAAATATATATGTATTCAAAAATATTTGAAGGAAATATTAAATATCTATCCTAACGTATATCATACATGTGAATGTGAGATTTGTTTGTTATGCTTTTATGTGTATGTCAAGAGTACAGGAAAGAGCATAGGATACCTTTTACCCAAAAAAATTATGTTTTTGAGAGATAGAAAAATAAATATGTGTAATTTTTAAATTTAGACAAGCTAGTGTAAATGTAAGAATTTAACAAGAAGATTGCATTTATGATGCATAAATTAAATTAACTAGTGTAATTACATGAACAATTGAATTAAAATGTATCAATTTTAATTCAGACACGGAAACACATGCCCTACACAGCCCATTTGCCTCTGCACTGCTCATTTGACATTGTGGAACTTGATCTACAGCCACCCTACGTAAGCCATGAAGCACTTGGGAATTTTGCAGGTGTGTTTTCTTAAAATGTAATGCAAAAACGTTGAAAGTAATTCTGACTAAATTTCACATTTTTTTAAATTTAATATTGTTGTTTACATTCTGAAGCAACAAAAGTCAAAAGTAGTAACTACAGGAGAGCTATGTTAAATTGTGCAGGATTTTTGCTACTCTAATTTTAGACTTATGTTGTATTTGAACTGTTATTTTCTAAATACATTATTTTTAAACTATAATATAAATTACAGCTGAACTAGAACGTCGTGCAAGAATTCGAGCAAAACATGAGCGAGATGAGCGTCGTCGGGAAAGGGCATATCGTCGCCAAATAGAAGGACCACCTAAACCTGACTTTTCATCTGAACTATTGTTTCCATCCGCCCTCCCTATGTACGGCAGTCCACCACTCCCATCCTATGGTAGTCCACCAGACATGGAGGTTTCTATGACAAGGATGGATCATTCTCCATCCGCTACTTCGGTTATACCTTCACAAATGGAGCAGGCAAGCCCATCTACGAGTTCATCTTCAACAGGACTTTCATTTGCTAAGGTAAAAATTTTTGAATGATTAAACCTTGAATAACTTGTTAAAAATTTTGAAGGCTTAACGAGATTTTTCCTTAACGAGAATCCAATGTTGATAAAATTTTCCTTTAATTTCTATGAGCTAACATATCTATGCTTTAAAAATGTATTAATTACGTCAGAATATTAAAATATACACATAAATGGATAATATGTCATAAAATTATAATTTCAAGAAAATTGAGTTCAAAGTTTTGTTTATAAATACAAAACATATTAAATACATTTATCGTTTTTTATAATTCTTAAATAGCTTAAAAATCAGTTGTTTTAAGGTTCAAAATTGTTTGTATACACATAACGTTTTTATCCATATATGTGTATGGATAAAAGCAATAAATACGAAATATGATATATCTTGTAACTCATGTCTTAAATTAAAGGATGTTTGTAATACTCAAATGGCATAATATTTTTTACAGATGGCCAGTGCTAACGGCACATGGCGTGTGCGTAAAACAGTAGCCCCCCCTCCACCTCCGGTTACTGAAGACGAAGCCTCCGGACCACGTGCTCTAGTACTGAGTGACGCCATAGAAGCCGCGCTTCTCGCCACCAGCCCTTCATCACAACCATCAGGCAAGAAGAACAAGAAATCTAAACAAAAGGTTCTCTTCGCTACAGGAATGCATCGTGCACTTTAAAAATTATCATGTCATTGGGACTGTTTATTTTTTTTTTTGCTAATTTAAATTTTAATTGATATTATTGTAACACATCCATTGAAAAGCATTGTATTTTTTTTTTCTTCTCATATTCGTCATCATTTTTTTTATTAATAATGAATAGTTTATAATATATATTATATGTGCATTAAAGTATTTTGCTTGTTGTTATATGGATATAAATTATGCACTAGTTAATAACCTATAATGTTAGTTTGCTCTCACATGTCATATAACCGGGTTAAAGAATAAAGTAATTGTGATCACATCTTGACTTTTTTTTTCGTCCATAATGGGCGTATGGCGTAGACGAGGGAGTTTTGTATGCAGGATTTTTGCCATCATAAAAAAAAAACTTGTTCAGTACACCCAATGTGGTAATTTTAATCCCTGGTCAGCATTATATGATAAAATTCTATACGTTTTATTTTACAGACAAAGAGATACCCCGGAAATTATTTCTTGTCTTTGAAAAATGAATCGTATCAAATTAAAAGTATTTTATTCAAGTAGGCTTTTAAAAGCACTTGCGAATCGTCGAAACGGCGAAAGTACTTAAATTAAGGAAAAGATAACACCCGTTCGGAATTTAGATTCTACCGAGAAGAACCGGCAAGAAACTATCGAGTTTATAAGATTAGATAGAGAGTTTAGAAGATATTCAATTTTATAAGAGTACCTATCGAGGTACTCTTATAAAATTGTGTTAAGTATATACATTTAAAAATTACAAATTACATACATTAAACATCCTGTCGGAAATCCAGCTAAACTAAATCCATGCATTGTTATCATTTATATAATCTTGTACAGAATAATATGCTTTAGCTATTAAAGAGTTTTTAATGTACAATTTAATCTTATTAATTGAAAACTGCTAAACCAGTCTGCATTTTTAGTCAAGGTTTTGACTGAAACACTAATGTACTGAACATTAGGGTTTTGTATGCCACAAAATAATCCTTATAGTTTTGTCATTCCCGTTTGTCTACATGGCAGTAATATAAAATTATATAGGAGTTAAAAGGGAAACTGTCAGAGGTAGATATCTCGTATAAAATGGCCTAAAATAATTATTATCACAGAAAATAAGAAGTTAATTTATTAAAATAAAAAGATGGGTTTCATTAAACACCAATAATCGTAACACTAATGTAACGAAGAATTCGCAAAAGTTTGTTCTATTGCGTAAAATTACACAAAACACAGTTTACTATGTCTAAAACAAATTTATCTGATTTGTTAGATTGAAAGCGTAGATACTTTTTTTGATGGATATAATCTTTCACGTAAAAACTACTGAACAGATTATGATAAAACTTTACAGTAATATAGCTTATACATTACAATAACACATATGTTACTTTTTATCAATATTCAACATGGATGGAACCACGGGCGGGGTCTAGTATAAAAATAATTATAATACTATTGCAATGGTGTTACATACATTGGTTGTATACAAAGTAAGCATATAATAAACTATGATATCAATTTTTTGTGATTAAAATAATAACACTTATTATATATTTTGGTTACAATAAAACTTTGAGTTATTGACTTTAAATAATTAAAGACTTAATTTAATTTCCTTACGTGGTCTGTATATTCTGTAGGCCACTTGTCAATTATCGTAAAATAATGTCAGCTGTGCAAACTCGCAAACTGTCAAAATTGACGACAATCGACAGCGTTTATGATTAAAAATCCTATAGTTTTATATGTAACGTAATAAGTTTATATTATTTGAGTAGTATATACTAATTATATTTGTAGTTATTATTGGCAAAGTAAAGGCGGGATGTGTTCAAAAAGAAAAGATTATATCTTCGAACCTTTTAAAGTTACGGAGGTTAAATATCGTGGGTTTGCGAGTCCCCGGCCAAGAAGCGGACATAGGATAGCATGTGATGATGTAAATGTTTACTGTTTTGGTGGCTATAACCCTTATTTACCTCTTAATACGATACAAAGGAATAATCCCACATGGACGCCTGCCATGCCTTTATTTAAAGAACTCTGGAGTTTTTCTATAGCTACTAAGAAATGGAAACAACATAAAGTTACGGAAAATATGCCGGAAGAATTGGCTTCAAATGCTATGTGTATGAACGGAAGATTTTTAATGGTGTGTATAAATTAACATGACAAAAAAATACTAACTTTTTTATATATTCATATCAGAATAACATTCTATTTTTTTTGTTATGAGAATGTTCGAATATTATAGCTGGAAGCATAAATATTGTTTCAGTTTTATGTTCTTGTTTGTATGTTCTTTTATCACATTTTAAGCATAAATGCCGTTGATTTCAGATATTTGGTGGCACAGGTGCACCATTTGGAACAAAATGCAGTAATGATGTTATAACTTGGCGCACATCTAATGGCGATGCAAAACTACAAATCTTAGAGGTCACAGGTCCGAGACCTCCAGGCCAATATGGACAATCAATATTATGCCATGATGGCTACTTTTATACAATTGGTGGGACAAATGGATTTGCATATAACTGTGATATTTATAGGTTAGTTTTAGTCTATATTATTTTTGAGTCTTCTAAAGATTAATATAATAATCACCTTAACATTCTTAATAAAAAGCCCTAATCTAGACATTGTACTTGTTAACTCTTTATATGTTGTGTATACAGTAAAAAACAACATTTTTAAAAATAAATTTTAAATTGCACAATAATTTTTATATTGTATAATATTTTAAAAATTGTAGGTTAGATCTGCGAACAATGATCTGGGAGCCAGTGTTCATTGGAACTGGACAGGAAGGTGAACCTTTAGGTAGATATAGACATGAAGTTGCTCGAGTGGGCAACAAATTATACATTGTTGGAGGAGGCACTGGAGAATTAGCCTTTGAACTCATGGACATTCCTATGTATGACCTTGAAACAAATACATGGACTAAGTTAATACCAAAGGCAGATGACACAATGAAGGATACCATAGCTCCTTTAGGTAGAAAATGTCATAGTGCAGTGCAAATAGATACTTTAAGTGGTGCTCAAGTGTTTGTGGCCGGAGGAACTGATGGACAAGGTGTTTTCGATGATATATGGAGGTTAAGTATGCCTGAAATGCATTGGCACTTAATGCAAAAGACTGTGCTTCCTCATCCATTATATTTTCATTCCTCCACTGTAACTTCATATGGTTGTATGTATGTGTTTGGAGGTATTGAGCCAAAGGACAACGAAACTAGAAGGAACAATATTTTGTATAAAGTATGGTTATGCATACCAAAGTTAAGTGAGATTTGTTGGGAGGCAATGCTTAGTTTTCATCCAAGTATCGACCATGTTGATAGGTCTTCTTTACTAGATGTAGGAATACCGAGGCATTTTGTAGATAGGGTGCATCCCCAATAGCTCAATTGAGTGAGTGTTTGAATAGCTTTTAATAATGAGTACAATTAAGTACATACACAATAATTTATTTTTGACATAATACTTCTGTACAAATAATTATTTTGTTTTTTTTTCACAAATTAATATAGTTATTCATTGACATCTTTATTATGATTAATAATTTTTTAAGTGATTTTATTTCACATAAAAATTAATCCACATTGTATTTTTTACCACTATTTTAAGGTGTTTTCAAAATGTAATGAAGGTTGCATTCTCGACCCCATTGAATAATCTTTATTGTGTATTCCCCACTTCTTGCGACGTTGGTGAAATAACATGTATTTAATTGGCACAACTAAAAGCTAATAATCTAAGCTACTAATCAAAGAATTTACTGATTTACAAAAAGCTTTTGGAAGCCTTAGGTGAATGTAAAAATATGTCTCTTATATGTGATTATGCCATATATTGTATTTAACATTTATTTTAGTGCAATTATTTTGTAATAATCAATAAAAAGCATAATAATATATCTAAAAAGTACATAACACATTAGCAAGTATTAAAAATCAGTACACAGAATGTACATTTGAAAGTCATATTGGTTGTCAAGTTTTGAGCAACTAAATATTATTTAAAAATCAAAGTCTAAATATATTTTAATGTAAGCCTTAAAATTTAAAAAGTGGCAAACAAGTTATGGGATTTTATTATAGATGCAAATACAAAGCCCCAAAAACTAAAAGTGATTTTCAAATTTACTTTTTAGTATAATAATTTTGTATTCAGAAAAATTATTTGAAGTGTGGATTCAACTATGACGTACTACATACATACTAAAATGTTAGTACACGCCGTAAGAATTTTGACAAATGATAATCACAATTAAAAGGAAGTATAGACATGTAAAATATATATTTTGCTTAAATTTTTAAATGGACGCTGATAAGCAATAATGTATCAACCCACACGGACTTCATTTTGAGAAAATGGCGTCTAAAGATGTCAAACCGATTCGTAACAAATTTGTTTGAAGACGTATAAATCCAACTTTTCTTGTCTATTTCGATAAAATCTATAGTGAATTAAAAGTAGATTGGTATAGTGAAAAGTTTTATCAAATAATATTTTTTTCTAATACAGGAGATTATTTTATATTGCAAAATATGGCCCGCACTTCCATATTCGAAAGGTTTCATTAAATAACTTTTTTCCGTATTTATTGACTATAGATGACTTGGAAATATTTTGAATAATGTTAAATACATGATGCACTATCAGAATACGTCAATATCTCCAAATTCGACATTTTGTGGGTTGACACATTATTGCTTATCAGCATCCAAATATGATACAAAAAGCTGCGATACAACGGTGTTTGCGACCCATAATTTAATTGGCAGAGGTCTTGGTCGGATTGTATGGTTTCAATTCCTGATGTGTTGGAATTTAGTATGATATTTAAAGATTTAAATATTATTTCCCCACATGTGTATTATATATAATGGAATAGACAATTTTGTATTATTTCGTGGTGCTGATTATCAGTTAAAAATGTTCTTATAATTATAGTTTTGTAAAAAAAATGAGAAAATATATTTACCATTTGAGGCATCTGCTGAATACAAGAAATACAAATACAAATGAAAAAAAAAATACTTTATTTATTTTATGTAAAAAAGCAATTGCCCTCGGCTTCTACTTTAAAATTAAAAAGATGCCTTTTAGAAAACTTAAAATATCAGTATCTATTTCTCATTATCTTTTTAAAGCGTTGTCACTTTACGATTCATTATTTTTAGCCCTTACCCAACTTTAAAAAAAAATTAATAAGTTATATTCAAAGTGTGTTTTTTTTTACATATTTTTTCTCTAATATCTTAGGTATTACTAAACTAATCTGAAATTATTTTTATTTCATAAAATGTAGTTTGATAGAATGTCCGCCTTTCGTCCGATGAAAATAGTGGTCAGTCGCGCCTTCGTACACGTACATGAATTATTTGCTTTTAACAGTAATAAAAACATAACACATATACCAACAAAATTTTGATCCTTCTGAAATTTACACTACCACTTGAATAAGAGATGATTTTAAAATTTTGTGATACAGGTATTTAGTTATATATTCTAAGGAATATTTTTTGTTAAGTTTAAGGTAAGTAAAGATAAATAAATACTTTTTTTTACACAAACTTAACCACTCCAATAGGGAATGATATTGATAAGTTTTGTATTACACGTTTCATTATTAACGTCCAAAAGTATACTAAGTTTTAAGTAAATATGACCACGAAATATTTTGGATTCAAACGGTTTTTGGTTTACCGTTTACGGGTGGAGTACCAAAAAACTCTTTACTTATACCTGTATCTGAATTTTATGTTTTATTTATCCACCATAAAGAATATTTATGCTAAATTTAAAGTTAACCAGTTGAAATTTTTTCTCCATAAAAACTTCTCCACCCCGTTATACTCCTATGTGAGATGATCGATACGTTTAGTGTTTTACATTTCAAGTTTTGAGTAAATATGGCATGACCACGGAATTAAGATTTTACATACATATGTTTGTATCCCTTTTCGTCCCTTTAGCGGGTAAATTTTCAAAATCCCTCTTATTGCCTAGGTCATACATAGAAAATAACCTTCAAGTTTCATGTCTCCACGATGCCGATTTAGGCTGTGCGTTGATCCGACAGTCAGTCATTCAGGACCAAGCATTTTCTTTATATAGATGAAAAAAAAAAAAAACAAATTTCAATATTTGGCAAAAAATCTCTTTGTCTCTCAAATGTCTTGCCAAATCATATATCTAAAACCTCTAACATAGGCAGCATCGTCGGATGTGATTTCGAACGTATCGCTCTCGGAGAAGACATTTTCGTCGGACATCGACGCGTTTACGTTCACATCCGTGGCATATTGCTGATAGTTTCCACATGCAATATAATGTTATTGATTATAACGCTATACGCTGCGTCATCATTCATCTTTACAGTACAGCTTGAGACCGTCAGACGTCTACAATAAAATTAAAATTTTTGAGTACGCTGGCCATTGTTTTCTAAAAATCGACTAACGGCCCAATACACAAAAAATAATTTATTTTAAGTAGTCGTTAAGTCGCTTAAACGAAAAATGAATAGCAATAGGACGAGATTCAATGACAACTTATATCGTAGAGTTTATATATTTAGTCGTTAGGCTGCCTTTCCACGGCTTAGCTTCAGACCAACACTATATACTAGCTTTTTACGAGAGATTTGCGAAGAGGATTAGGGGTGCAATGCATTCGAAACTTAGGAATGTAGCAAATCTTAAAATATTTAGTAGAAAGTCAGTATAATTCTAACTGTGAGTTAAGTAGTCTCTTGAATAACAATTCAAACTCTCAATTTTTCTATGTCGGAGTTTCGGAAACATACAGAACACAAACATTCAAACTACGACAAATATCCTTATTCTTATACAGATGTTTGTCATGAGCGGGATCGAACCCGCGGTCGGCCGTTATCGTTTCAGTCAGTTGCACCACTGCGCTAATTTCGTCGTCGCTAAATATCTTATATTCGAAATTTATTACAATCTATTTTAGCAACTAAAATATTAAAAATAAAATTATTTATTAATGATTACACTTTCCGCTAACGAATCATAAACGAGACGTTGAAATTAATGTCTCAAATAATCCACATCGTCTGGTTTAGCTTTCCAGCTCATAAAGGCGTTTACTTAAAATACACATAATAAATTACTTCTTAAAATAAATTACTCTAGATAAAATCAAATTACCGTATTTTACTCAATCCAGACAGCCACATCTGGCATTAAAAATTGCGTCCAGTAACATAGGCTGATATGGAGTTGATCGTTAGACGAACATAGATATTGAAGTATTTATTTATTCTCTATTTTGTGACAGAAGCTTTAAGTCGCATTTAATATTTTTTTAGCTAAATCCAAAAAAAAAAAAAAAAAACTAGAAGCTGCTGAGATAGTCATTGTACTTTCTAGATGGCTAGGTTTACGGATGTCTCGTTTCGTTGTCAAGGGTAAGCGTAGTTCGTAACCGCAACAAGTGTGCGTCGGCGTAGGGCGTGTGTCCTAGCCGGTGCTGTTTCGCGCCAATTCGCGCCCGCAGTGGTGGGAAACGCGCCGCGCGGGCGGGACAAGCCGGACCTTCGCGATCTCGCGATCTTGCACGATAACTGATAACGAACGCGTTACCTAAAAAAACAAAAGTATTAAATTTTTGTTCGAACGAACTTTTAGAAAAATATTTCTAAATTAAAAGGAAAATTAAAAATGGTTACAAAATATTTTCTTATAAGTGTTCATTTTGTAAATATTAATCTTAACAATGTATGTGCGGTCAATTTTAACAGTGGCGAATTATTTTGAAATATGCCGGAAATATAAACGTTACATTGATCTTGACTTACATTTATAAACGTGTTCGGGATGGACGAGGAAATTGTGACGGCCACGGCCGCCGTAGACCCAGGGCCGCACCGGTCTCCAACTCCTGAATTACACGCAACATATACGTCTCTGGAAATCTTAGTGGCTTTTGTGGCCGTCGTAGGCAATGCTATGGTGATACATGTGTTCCGTCGCGACAGAAGACTACGACGTCGAACAAATTATTACATAGTGTCATTAGCAATTGCGGATTTGCTGGTCGGTCTACTGGGTATTCCATTTGCGATACTCGCTTCAGTTGGCCTCCCGAGGAACCTTTACGCGTGTCTCTTTACAACGTCCCTGCTGGTGATGCTTTGTACGATAAGCATTTTCTGCCTCGTAGGGGTGTCCGTAGACCGCTACTGGGCAATTCTCCACCCCATGTGCTACTCAAGGAATGTCCGAACGAAAACTGCTATCCGTAAGTATTTAATTTAAATATTTAAATGTAAAACGTTTTCAAACACTTAATCTTATTAGGCTACGTATAATTTTTATCAGAGGTCACTCGGTACTTATCGTTTATTACTATCGTTACGCGCACACAATAGACATCGACTCCTTACGCGATCTGTAATCGTTACAATAATAGCACCAGAATGATTTATTGGATCCATCAACACATTTTTGTATATATAAAGTTGACATTCGGTTTTATTTAAGTTTGTTTCATACATGCATTAAAAGTGTAAACTTGTCAAAACTATTGTATAACAAGAACCATTCACGTATTCAGTCGTAGTCAAGTACTCATCCATACGTATTATATATATACTAGTAGTATAAATGCGAAAGCAACTGTCTATATACTTTTTTAGTATATTCGTAACCTAAACGGCTGAAACAATCTTTAAGTATTTGATATAAAGATAGAATTGACATAGGCCACTGTGTGTTGCGAAAATAAAATCTGCAGAGGGTGAAATAAAGTTTAACACAAAGTTGCGGGGACCTAGTACGAAACTGTGTGGAATATTTTATGATTAACCTTTTACTTTTTAAAATATATATTCGTTAGTTTCCGTAATATAAATGTAAATTCGAGGCGGCCGGTATATTTATGAGTTCAGTGTAGGTGTAAGACATTACGTGATTTTATTAGGAGGATCAAGATCTATCAAATTCATTATTTTTTATTTGGTGACAAAACCTGTACGAGAGAACTCGCAAACTGAGCTTCGTTTACGTAATAGTGATAACATTTAACAACTCTATGAAGCCACGAGCACATCATTTTTAGATTAAGGTATTCCAACACGTTTTCGAGATAAGAGACGAATCTTTTTTGGCATATTTTTGATAATAATAAAAAGTAATCCTTTCATACGATAATCGATTGGATATTGTTAATAATATCCTCATTATATTTTAACCTCATTTTACAACCATAATTTCCTTAAGTTATAATTTTTACGAATAAAAGTACAACAATAATTTTCTTTTTACCACTGTATTATATAAAGATAATTTTAACTACAAATGCATGCATTGCATTAGTCCAAGAGCTAGTAAATCGTCTGGGTTATTTTTCTCTTTTTACATAGAAGATAGAGGTTAGATATTTTTTCATAAAGATAAAGAAATATCATTTTATGCAATTCATGCATGTAAATAAGTAAATAAAATTAGATTATAAACAACGTTTGCTTATTCTTATCTATACAAATATTATGAAAAGGACAGATTTGTATTTTTGTGTGTTTGTAACGACTAAACTCAAAAGCTACTTGTCAGATTGTGATAAACTTTTACAGGGATATAGTTTATATTCTTTGAAAGGTCATAGAGTTCTTTTAATATTATAAAGAGGTAAAACTGGTTTGTAAGTTTGTATGTAAAGGGTAATCTTTAAAACTCTTAATCCGATTTGAAAAATGCTCCTTACGTAGAATAGAATCCTTAATAAGCGGTATTGAGGCAGGCTATATTATTACATCACTCTAGGATTCATAGGGGTGAAGGAGTAACTAAGTAAACGTAAGTGAAACTGCGTGAAGCAGCTAGTAAGGAAGTCTAGACAACTGTGCTACTATCGTGTTTTCTATTGACAATTTTCAGATCTAGGTATAAGTTTATAATAGGTTTTTTTTTATGTATCTTTTATTGTTTTCCGGCGTTCCACATGTAAGCGTTTGAGTTGGCTATTTATCTCTTTGCTGACTTAATTCTTACCCAGCAAATCTATCTCAAGAAAATACTACAGAAGCTTTCTTAAATCTTATCTTATTACTATTATGTCTTGCTACTATTAGGTAGAAATACGAAACTGTGAAGATGGATGGATATTTGTTTATATTTCACGTTAAAAAAACTAATCAGACTGATGAAATTTTAAACTCTTTATTTATTTAAAACTTTTTATCAGCCACGCTCGTCTGCGTGCGAGTTGCGGACGAAAGTAAGTCTTTTATACGTTTATTACGTGACATAATAATATTTATTAAAAATATAGCTGTATTTTTACCTTACTTTAAGCAATGTCTACAATTACAAAGTGAAGTATGTTAATAAATAAGAATATTTTTTATATAATATTATCTACTTGTTCCTGACTATGCTTCGCTGAGACTAAGCCCTAATAATAAAGATTTTTAATGATTAAGCGTACCACAAGTTGAGAGCTTGAAGTTGCTTTTCAGTCTTCACTGATACAAATGCTGCAACATACGAAATCTAAAAAGAAAAAAATCATTACCTAAGCAAAAAAGTAACTAATGGTAAGACAGTACATCTTAAGTTATATTTTTGTGATTGTATACATAGATGCAGTTTTTTTAAGTATTTATGTTTGTATTCTGACATCGTTTACGGATAATATTTCTTTTTTATTTTTGAAATGAGGCATGTAGTATTTCAAAATACACATTAATAATCATAATTCAAAAAGTTATCGTAAATTAAGTAAATAAGTATATTCTAAGATGAAATGTTCTTTATGTAACTTATATTAGCGTGATTTATAACATCATTTTGCGATAAAATAGAGATGGAAATTGAAGCTATAGATTTTCCTTGCTGGCGACATGTTATTATTTGATACTACTATTCTTTATTTTTATATATATTTGCAGGCATGCTCTCATATGTAACATTTTTACCCGACTGCGCGACGCAAAGGCGGGTGATGTTTTTATAAGCCTATGTATATATAAGTTGGGTTTGGAGCTTTTCGGTACTATTTAGATCAAACGCGTTAGCTGATTTTGATAAATGACTCGTCATTTCATTCTTCACGATGCGATGGCGCGAATGGCATAGGAAGCATAAAAATTTTGAAAAACCAAAATGGCGGATTATGGACATTATGTGAAAAAGAAAAAAATTAAAATCGACAAACTACATATATCAACTCTGTCTAGGGATATCATTGAATATGTATTTAAAAATCATTTTTAGGGGTCTTATATTATTTTTAACCAGAATTACCGTTGAAGTTCTATAACGATTAAAAGTTGGTTAGTAACGATTCTCACTTATATGCGTTTAGACAGAACTGTATGATACGGTACTGCTGATGGCAGATGGTTTTTTAATTTTTTCGATTTCAGTTTGGGCCGAAGAGTTCGCCGTCCGAATAATTGATATTATAATGTCTTAATCGAGACATGTTGTCTAAATCAGCCAACTGCGGTCGGTTTATGCACTAACTATGAACAGGACAATTATAAGGTGATACTGAATCGTGATAAAGTAAAACAGTTTTCAAACACTAATTACGAGTAAGAATCCCATTAAATGAACGGCCGATAAACATTCCGTAGCCTGCTTCGACTATACATAACTTGATAACATTTTCACAAAATAGTAAAATATCCACGTTTATAAAAGTTATTTTAATTGGGACAATTTAAAACTATGTAAACTCAATCAGAGTTAGTGAAGTAAATAGTTTGTAGGTAATGTTAAAGTATGTAAACCAACCAATTTGTCTGTTTTGTGGCTTTCGCTGTTCGCAAAGCGGTGTTAAGAGATTAATAGAGGTGGAATATGAATATTACCTTTAAATTTAAAAGGGGTTACTCATGGCCATAACTTATTTAATTAAATCAAGAACACGCGCAAAAAAAACTTAGTCGAATACATAATATCCTTCTTTTTTGAAGTCGGGTAGAAGTAGAGATAATATTTTCGTTTAAATGATATGTGGATGGTGTGTATGGTCCTTGTAAGTATCTTAAATTCAGTATCTTAGTTGTAAAGACCAAATTTCACGGAGAATTATGTAAACACAGTAAAATTTGCATATCTCGCCTTTAGCCTTTTGTTTACAACTGAGAATAATAATAATTTGTTGACTTGTTTGTTCCTTCTAAAATTTAGTTACAAGTATAAATTCACATTCACACTGTTTATGATTAATCATTTATTGAGATTTTATGTGTTTGTTTAGATTTAGAGTCACGAAATTTTATTAATTTATTAGGTAGTCAACAAAGCCCATTTTAAATACATGAAATACAAAAAATGTAACAGTATCTAACTAAAGTAGAAAACAGCATGAAAAAGTAAACTTAAGCAGCAACAAAGGAAAATGAAAAAAAAAATTGAAGAAAATGAACAAAATAATATTCAAAATATTACTAAAGAATAATTTTAAATGTTTATAAAATAACCTTATTACGAGTACGCAATATTTTTTTTAAATTTAAGTGAACTAAAATACTTTAAGTGTAAAAGGAAATCCGATGAAAATTGTGAGTTCGGCTGAATGGAACTCTACACTCTACGACTAAAAAAAAGAGCGAACGACTCGCTTGAAGCTGGCTATATTTTTAAATAAAAATGTCTATTGTCAGTTACCAGTTCATTAAATGCTGCAGTGTTTATGAATAGTTATGGTTGAACTATGAAGGTTAAACATTGGCTACGTATAGCAGAAACCACAGCACCTTAATTGCGATTAAAATATAATCTATCTTATATACAAAATGTAGGTTCGTTTTTGTTTGTATTTATATCCAATCTTTGTTAATTTATTGTTTGCACTTGCGTGAAGGTTATAAGGATATATACAGACAGAAAAATAATTTTTAGACAGTCTTTCAGAATAAAAACTCTACATTGAGTAGAGAGAGAAGCCGCGAGGAAAAGCTAAAATATAATAGCGAAATACAATGTCTTCATATTAAGATATGAATTTTGTTGAGTCGTTACTTTACGTACCTGGAGGATTATTACACGGAGTTATCGCTATCGCAACGCGATATATTTTGACAGTTAGAAGTAAGGAGAACTAACTCATACGAGTATTAGGTAGGTCGAAAAAATATTCACCAAATAAATCAAATTGGCTGTAGAGGGTACTGCCTGAAATTATCACTTATCAATAAAGAGACTGATTTTTTACTTTCTCCTAGCATAAATTAGCTACTCGTAGTATCACCATTTTAATCATCGGCATGCATAAAAATTGTAAAATCATTAAAAAATGTGTTAGAAAATTATTACTTTTTGAATATTAATTAATTTATATTACTCATTCGTACAGTAATCAATCGCGGCTGTTTTTCAAATACTTTACAATATTTAAAAAACAGCTGCGATTTTCTCCAGTAACGCCTTATTAATTTACACTAATTTCCAAAGACGCTTTTAAATACAGAGATAGTTTTCCTTACTTCAACACTCCATACCTTTAGTACAAAATTCAAAAATCAACTGTAAAAATACATCGTGTTGCGATAGAGATAGCTCCGTATAATAATCCTCCAGGTACGTTTACAGGTGGGATTGCAGTCGCTCAACGTAATTAGCGGGCCGGATCGCATATCACGTTGATACTTGTCACGTCCGTCATAGCATCGTAACCGCTGGGTTTATAAGGCGCCCGTGTAACTAATCTAAGCGATGTCATAATCTTATAGCTCTACAATGACGTTTTCACCGTATTTATCATTTTAATAGCCTATGATGTATGATATCAATGGGAGATATCGATAGTATTCCATGCTATTAAAAGTCTCATCAGTGAAATATGATTATATAGGTTACTAGCTGACCCGTTGATCAGTTATCGAGCGGGATGAAAAATGATTAAATTACTAAAACTGACATTAAAAAATTGGGGTTGGTGATATAAGGGTAAAAATTTAGGTTTGTATGTATTTTAATGCCACATTATAGAATAATAAAAACATTTTTTTTTGAAAAAGTTTAAGAGTGAAC
Source organism: Hypolimnas misippus (assembly GCA_037950945.1). Taxonomy (NCBI): domain Eukaryota; kingdom Metazoa; phylum Arthropoda; class Insecta; order Lepidoptera; family Nymphalidae; genus Hypolimnas; species Hypolimnas misippus. Next base: position 10,781,557 of record JBBEEQ010000024.1, read on the forward strand.
AACACTTATCACTTAGTATGAGAAAAAGATAAAAGCCGATTCTCAGACATACTGAATTTACATATAAAATTTGGTAAAAATCAATAAAGCCGTTTCGGAGGAGTAAGGTAACTAACATTGTGACACGAGAATTTTATATATAAGATAGAGCGTGGACGACGTCAGTTGTAAAAAAAAGAAAATTGTTTGGGAAGACTTATAAATAAATTTTCCACTCAATTAATTGTGTTTGCTTTTGGAACTAATTTTATTCGTCATGTCGGTAGCTGTAAATTAACTTATATTAGGTGGCTGTTTTCAATTCTGCTGAATTGAACTTGTATGTTTCTGCAGGTTGTGAATCGAATTTTATTGTTTTTGTGAAGTGGCATCATTAGGCAAGTTGAGCGATTTCATTTGAGACAAAATCTTATGACTTCGCGTTATTGTCACTCTGAGACTACGTAGGTACACATGGCGGGTATTCCATAGGCGTATATAAAAGATATACGAAGGGGGGTTAGGGAGTCCGGACCCCCTAAATAATGAAGATTATCATTTATAATCATACCATCTTACTAAATGTCCGGATAAAAACAAGTTTATCTTTGTTCATTTTGGACTTATAAACCTCGCCTCGGACCCTTCCCTTTGACGGACCTCTCCCATGTGAAAGCTATAGCTACGCCCATGGACTATTCGATTTGATTTTATAAAATGAAAACTTCTTTACGTACGTTGAGCGGTTTTTGGTAGGGGAAAATCGTATGAGACGCCGTCATGTGTGTACGGTGTGTAGGTTAAGACAGTGAACGAAAAGTTGTTCACATTAGTAAGAATTATACCTACATAGTTTTGCTCTCAGACTTTCTTAAACATTAAAATAAGTCGTTTGCCATTGCATTACACCGGAAAGAATTTATTGTTTGTGCCTTATTTTTGACATTTACAGCATTACGAAATGTTACCTAGGTAACTTTTAGAGAGTTGTTTTACATCGATTACGAGAGTAAAACTACCAGTTTACTTAATAGGGAACCAGGTTTTTTTTTCAGGATTTTGTTTTCAGGGTGGTTTCGTATTCATTAAGAATCCATAAAAATATCCGAGTTAGAAATATCTTGCGATAAAAGCATTCATAGTAAAGAGAATTATCACGTTTATCGAATATTTAAATATAATTATTTACCGCCACAAAAAAGGTAAATATAATTATCTAGACTTAAAAACAAAGCTTAGTGTTTTATGTTAGATAAATTAGTAGTTATACAATTTTCGTCACCTAAACCGATGAGTTCCAGCAAAATAGATTTTTATTATAAAACACGCTTTAACATCCAGCTATAAATTATGTTAAGGTATCTGTTTCATAGAGATTATCGAGAGATTTATGGATCGAGAAATTTATTGCATGAAATTCATATTAGACTGATCTACAATTTTTAGTTATGAATGAATAACGACTCATATTTTTCTTAAGATTTATAAAAAAAAAAACACATAGAGTCTTAAAAAAATATATATTCGTGATAAATTTAACGATGTCGCATTTTTGTGAAGATTTAAAAGTAAGTCAAAAAATTTATAAAATTTTTAAACATTTAAGATAGATATCGGCACAGAAGACACTGCAATTGAGCTGTAGAGGTTGATGTTAGCTGCTTATCTTCATTTTAACTCTCCAGATAAAAACATAGCTATGTAAAATAATTATATTTACTCTACTTTACATTCTAAATTACTTTAAAAATCCGTGGATTATCACATTTCTTCACAAATTTTTATTATATACTATGAGTGCTATGAACCGGTGATCTTAGTATTACCTACATATCTATATTTGTGTGAAATCTGGTAAAAACTGAATACAATATTTTCGGATCGGACCTTATACTTTAGATAAAATTAATATAATATAAACATTTGACAACCAAGTGACAAAACAGTTTATATTGGAAAATTTAATAAAGCCTCAAAACAAAGAATTGAATTAAATTGAAAATTTGATTTTCGTATTTAGTATTTTTCTTTACGCATCGTTTAAACTTTCCCTGAAGTTCTACTGACATTTCAAAATCAAAATTAGCCAAATTGTTTCAACCGCTCTCGAGTTTTAGCGAGACAAACGAACAACGTTTCATTTATCTATACTTATAATAAATCTGTAGAGAGGTCAATTCTGTACATGAAATATATTTTAAAAATAACTATAAGAGGGTGATTAGTGATCGATACTGATGCCAAAAATGCAATTAGTAAAATTTTTGTCTGTCTGTCTGTCTGTCTGTCTGTCTGTCTGTCTGTATGTATGTTCCTTATAGAAACAAAAACTACTTGACGGATTTTAACGAAACTTAGTACAATTATTCTTCATACTCCTGGGCAGGTTATAGTATACTTTTCATCACGTTACAATCAATAAGAGCAGAGTAATAAAGGGAAATTTCGGGAAAACGGGAGACGTTACTCCAATTTTTAAGCTTCCGTCGCGTATGCAGCCTTAATGGTTAAAGTTACATAGAAATCATGTATAACGGAAATATTCTACATAAAAATTCCTAAAAAATATCTTGCAACAGCATATGTCTATCTTTTATGGTTGACTTACAATAACACGTGTAACTCCTGATAGCTTAGCAGTTCGGAGAATTCTGATTATATTTGTTTACTCTTACGTTTATAATACTCTCACTCATCCCTAATCTAAAAAAGTTAACATTATTACCTATTTAATAAAAAAAATCATAGATATCAAGTATTGTGGATTGTCATATTATATTTCCCTATTAAATTACTATAGTTAATCTGTCTGTCACATCAAAACCACTGAACCCTGAGGAAGGAAATACGCGACTTTATTTCGAAAAACGACGAAAACGCGGACGAAGTCGCAGGCAAAAGCTAGTAATCTATAAATATATATAATCTTTACACTTTATACACTTTACCAGAAATTTTATCATTAATATTAGTTTGATGATATTTCATCAAATTCTTTTAGTTAAGTGAATTACTTCAGCCACTCCTAATTGAGTTATTAAGATAATTACGTGTATTTAGTTAACGCCCTTTTCTCAATTGTCACCAATTCGAGACGGAGATAATAATAAAATGTGTTAAGCTCTGGTTTCTAAGGATGGCAGTCACTGTCATTTTGCGGCGGCGTTATAGAGCCGATATTATTTAAATATTCAATTAAATTTAATTTTTTGGTTAATGGCTTTTAGGTAATTAAATGTTGTGGACTATATCAATATAGCGTGGCTATCTAGAAGGTGTGTTTGACACTGTCAATACGCCTATCATATTTTGTCCGTTGTATGACAACATTTTTAAGACAAATTCCATGCTTACTGATTTTAGACGTATATGATATGATATGATAATATTCGAAATTTAAAAGTGAGATATAGTATTAGTTACGTTATGCTTGGTAGTAATAAAAGAGATATCATCCCATAATTTATAGACAAATAAATATATATAGATAGATGTTATCTTGTAGACCTTGTAGTGCTCTCTTCTCAATAATTCGAATAGTCGGTCTATAATCGATTCTTATTTTTATGTTGCGAGGCGGTCCGTATTGGTGCGTTCAGACTATGTAACAAATCATTCTTGTTATACGTTGAAATATTATTAAACAAAGTTAACGTGTTGTACAGCTCTAGTTTTATAACGTGTTAGTTAATTTAGACGCACCATAACACGTTGAGTTATTGAAGTCATCTGTACTATAACATTATTAGCACATAAAGCGGAACGATGAAGTGTTTGTTTGAAAGATATTCTCGGTAAATATTATTCTGATTTGACAAGATATTTCTACATTTCTTAGTCTCTTCAGTGAGAAATGGTGGACTTCATATCGTCAGTAAATTTTTAATACCGCGTACGTCAAAAGCAACTGTATAGGAGAGCCAAGACATTGCATGTTTTTTTTATATGCACCATTTTGAATCTTTTATATATTTATAGTATATACCTATATAAATAATTTTATGTAACGCATTTTTTACTTAGTGTATTTAAAATAAGATTTATCATTGATTTAATATGCTGTCGGTGAATCTCTCCTTTAATTTAAAACTGTTACTTACGCGGTATTAGAACTTTACTCACGATATATAATGCTAGGACACGTAGGATCAGATCACGAAACGGGTGCACTCAAATCTAAAGCGAGTAAAAGCAGCATTTTAAATTTATTTATATAAAATAAAAATGTTATTGACTGACTCATCGATCCAATACAAAGCACGAAAATTCGTCACAGAGTCAGTTACTGTGATGTACTAAAAATGTAGTTATTCTGGTAGGCAAAACGGATTTTCAAAAATTAAATCCTAAAGGGGGTAAAATGGGAGTTCAAAATTTGTATAAAAAAATTAATTTAGCGCGAGTGTAGGTGCGGACGAAAGCTAGTTTATTTATTATAAATATAAATATAGGAATATAAATATGTTAAAATAAAATTGAGATAATGTATGAGCAAAATCACAAATACGTATGAGAGCGTATAATAAAATTGTATTTTTATTACATTATACAGTTTTGTATCGCTACAGACAGATGTATGAGTACTAAAACTTTATTGTACTGTTATTGCTATACCTACATTTCTTTTGTTTTGTTTAGAGTTTTTTGAAGTTGTATATGTATTCCGTACGCAAAGACATTAGACAGGATCAAACACAACTATATGATGGGACGTCGCGTATATTGTCGCGTTTTGGATTTTCACGACGCCACGTCATTGTAACGTACCACGACGCAGTGTCGCATCGTCGTTATGTATTTTGGTATGGATACTATTACTAATAATAAGCTTATTTCATTTGTTCACCTATTAGTTCATCTATCCTACATTTAATGGTTGAAATTTTCAGAGAAAATACATTAATATGTCGGTGCTTCTAATGTCTATGGGCGGCAGTATTCACTTTTCATCAGGTGATCTGTTAGCTCGTTGGCAAACGATAGGGGGCACCCTATCCTATAAAAAAACTGATGTGCAACTCGCTCTTTAAGGGTTTTTTTACGTAATATTTTTTTAGAAAAAGGTAAAGCATTTAATATTATTTTTGCTTTTAGAATGATAGATAGCTGTCACCAAAGTTTTATAAATCGTAGTGATAGTGATTGATTGCTCGCGTGACACTCGTGGGTATACTTATATTACTATCGTTACTACTGTACACTGTATGTTTATTTTATGTCTTTTTAGTTCTTTAATAGTGCTTTTTATGTTGCATGTATTTATTTATTTATTATTCTTAGGGGTCCGAACCCCGCCTTTAGTATACGACTTACTTATACTTATTACATTAAACGAATATCAATGACAATTGTTTATATAATTTCTAAATAACTAAGATTAGCACTAAGATTAAAATCATACCATCATATGAAAGCTATACGCCCGTGACGAATATGATAGACAGAACACAACTAAACGAACATATTAATACTTAGTATATTCATCAAAAATAATATATATATATTTATTTATAGAATGGTATAGCATTAAGCTCGTTTTCTATCTATGCAGAACAATAATAATAAATATAAACACGGGTGCATTTGTATTAAAAGTGCGAAAGTAGCTTTGTCTATCTGTTATATTTCAATGGCTAAATTGCACGTTATACTATCAATTAACGACAATATGTATATATTATGGGTAATGGTTACAAGATCTCTCACTCTACATTATTTATTTCGGTTTGTTTATTATTTTAGACTAAATTTAACAGGTTATGCATTTGTAACAGCTCACCATCTTACGTCGATTGAAACAAGTAGTTTTAATAAAAACTATTTATGATGCATTCGTAAAAAAAAACAAAATACTATGACAATTATAGTATAATAGAATATTATAACAAGATTGACGTCGCTTTGAAAAGAGCAATAATAATATAAGTAGCTGTGAAGAACTGTTTCTTCTCTTTGGCGAGATCTTCATATTGTCATGTGACGACATAAGTCACACGGCGCAGATCTAAAATTATTTTTTTCAATTAACATTTTCGACAAATCTAAATTTAATAAAGAAAATCGATAAATAAAGAAATATCGATATAATTTAATTGACTATTATAAATCGACTTTTTTTTCTCCATGTCATATGTAGTCTAGTCGAGCTTCTCGACTGGACTAATCCCTACTGCTTTGGTTTGTTAGAATGATGTCTTCAGATAACATCACTCAGACTTTTACTATGATAATGTTTTTTTTTTTTAATAAAAAAAATAACCGATTTAAAAACGAATTTAATAGATACAAATGAAGTAGTAAAAGATTTTACTTAGCTTTGACTTCAAATGTTTGACTTGGCAGTTTTTAGTTAGTTTGTATCTATTAAATTCTTTTTTGAAGTTTGTTTGTATTTTAGCAATCGTGTCGAAGTAATCGAATGACATCCCGTGAAATACTTATTATTAAGTAGCTCCAGTCTTCATCAACAAATGTTTTTTTTTCGAGAGCAAATATAAGAGTTATAAAATACCTAAAACGAACCCGACCATCAAATCCTGATCTGATGAGAATGGGACCAACTTGAAAATATACAAAAAACTTTTTTTTTTTTCAAAATTGGCTCAATATCGGCGGAGTAATGGTGAAGATACATAAAAAACGTCGCCGAGGAATTGAGAGCCTTCTCCTTTTTTGGAGTCGGGAAAAATAATAAGACACGGTTTCCTAGAAAGCGTATTTTGACGCCGTAAAGATAAAGAGTTTTATAAACGCCCAGAGTATTGCGTCCATAATTTTGAGAGATCGCAATCCTAGGAAACCAAAGTATCGTTGACAGAAACCGAGGTGATCGGCAGATCGAGACACTATTTCGTATCTCCGAATTTTATTTAAATAGGAAAGGAAAAGATTAAAATGTAGGATGTCTTTCTAAATTATTTTTTATTAATTCGTCAACAATGGATTTTTTATTATTTTTATAGGTTGAATTTATTTTATCGACATAAAATTACAGTAGTTTTACTCAGCAATCTCCAATTTTCTCTTGCTTTTTCCAACACTGACTGACTTTCTTTTAACATCTATTGCTATTGAGGGTAAGCCAGTATAATCTTTTAGACTAGAAAAATTTCCTTTTTTATTAAATCAGCAGGTAAATGATCAGTTAAATATCTCACCCACGCAGTCTATGTACACATTTGCAACACCAGACGATCAACAAATGCGTTGTATGTTTAAACAATAATAAGGGATGAAGAGGAATAAGTAGTAAGGGAAAAATTGAGGTATTCATATTTGCCACTTTACGTTGATCTTCTGCCAGAGTGTGGGCTCCGGTCGAGCTAACCAGAATACGAGTTGGACTTAGTCAGTGGGCTACAGTAACGATCACTAAAAAGTATTTATATATTTTACCAGACAGTTTTGTAAAGAAATAAGTCAGTAAGTACAAGTGTTGGCGTAAAATTTCCGACCGGAAATCGAACCTGCAACTTTCGTTCTTAATATTACATTTTGTACCTCTACGTCAGAACGGTTGTAAATACCAATACCGAATGAGAAATAGCCTATTACATTTAACTACATAGCAACTATTTCCTTTCGTTCTTGTAATATAATTATATTTGTGTACGTAACCGAAAATAATAGCGAACGTGCCCGAATGTCGCGTAACCCGATTTGGCTTCCTTGAAAAGTATTTGCTTTCTTATTAGATAGGCCCACAGTTGTACATCTTATAAGATAATTATATTTTAATGTAATACTAGATAATAGGAGCGACTTTGCCCGCGTATGATACTATTAGGTATCCCTTAGCATATAAACGCGTTAAACACAACACTAGCTTTTGATCGTGATTTGTCAATGTAGATTTTGTTACACCGGAAACCCGTCAAAAACTTATTTCGTCTGTCTATACTTTTCGAAACGCACGGCACTTATGTTATCAAATTGTACTATATGTCAAAACTTTCTCGCAAATGCAAACAATAAGTCGACAAGTTTTATCGCATTCGGATTAATGGTACGGTAGCTTATAAAATACGAACAAACAAACAAATATTGATTTTGAAATATACAATACTGTGTTTTTTTTATTGGAACAATAAGGGACATTTTAAACTTAACAGAGAATTTATTTTAGGAAGAATTATTATTATACCTTTTTACTTGAAGAAATTTTTGTTAAGCGTGAATCATAACATTAAAAAAAAACTTCTACAATAATAAATTTTGTCGATCATTTTCCAGAACCGAGTCACTAACTTTAGCTATAAGGTTCAAATTTGGACCAGATGTTAAATTTCATTATTGATGAGAACAAGGCGATAGTTACGCGGTATTGCACTATCACTGACGATATGTTTTAGCCACAGCGAAGTATGGCTGGACATAGATAATATAACTTCAATCTAGATGTGATAGCTGATAGCTCGTACATGCAAATTGCCGAACTTTACAGGAGAGACAAAAAATTTCTTTTCAAGCTAACTCTAATAAATATGTTTACATTTTAAACGATTTAGGCTTAAGATATTGTAAGAAATATTGTTATTATAACAGTAAATTATTAGAATAACGTTTTCACTTTTCAATTGCATATGAAAGTATATACGGTACTTATATATTAAACAAATATTTTAAAAATTTAATTCCGTCTGGCTGTCTGTTTGTTCTGCCTAATCATTGAATCGGCTAAATCGATTTTGATTTAACACTCAGATAGCTGATCTTATAAGGACTAACTTAGGCTACTTTATTTTAGAAAATTTAATATTGCATAGACGAAATCGCGTGCGTAATCGTTTGTTCAAAAAGACTTTTAAAATAACTGGTCAAGTGCGAGTAGGACTCGCGCACCGAGGGTTCCGTACAGAGGGTTCTTACTTAGACCTAAAGTGCACATTTGCGATAAAAATTAGTCATCAAAGGGTCCACCAACGGACGCGACGTCTCAGCCCTCCATAAACTCAAACCATTTGTAACCGCTTTAGCCATATTGGCTAGAAATAATAGGTATATAAATAAAAATAGTTGGTCAATTACGAAAATTAAATCTTGAAGATTTTTCCGCTTTTTAATTACCTTGTGTACCTTATCGTTGTCTTAGATTTTCGCGATTATTATTCATTGAAATAGAACTGTTTTAAACGGATTTAAATCGCGTATATTATTTATTTTTATCATCCCGACATTTCGAGCACTTTGCAGCGTTCGTGGTCACGGGTAGACTAATATCATGTTTTTCAATGGCAGTTCTCCTGGTATCGCATCATAAGCTCCACTTCACCGTATACATTGTGCCGAGAATAAATGCTTAGCAATCATATTGAAGCAATCGAATCGCAACACGTAAAATACTCGTTATTAAGTGGTTCCGGTACCCATTTGTAATCTTCATCGTCAGCTCCACCTCATCAAATGTAGCTTTTCGTGAGCAAATGCATGAGTTACTGTCAAAAATACCTAAATCGGTAAAGGTGTGCCTATAATATTTGAAGATTACCCTCGATTTCTCCAGGATTCCATCATCAGATCCTGACTTCATGACAATGGGACCAAATTGGAAGTATACCCTTTAAAACAAAAAAAACATTGAAAATCGGTTCACAAATGACGGAAAAATCGGTGTAAAAATATAAAAAAATACATACAGCCGAACATAAAACCTCCTCCTTTTTCGAAGTCGGTTAAAAATAATCAATTATTATATACATAATTACATTTTATTTTATTCTTGTTTTATTTTAATTATATCCTACTACACTCCACTTCCACTACACTACGTTCGTAAAATATTTAGATTTACATTATTAATCAAAGTATATATTAGTGTTGCCAAGACGAAAATAAGTAGTCCCTAATTCGAATAAAACTATTTGTTTTTTTATAAAAAAAAACTTATATTACTACTAATCAGAAGACTTACATGTATTATCTACACAGTAGTAAGAAGTAAATTAATTTACTCGATTTGATTGAATTTAATTTTTAAATTTTCGAACTAAGTTAATACGAGTACTTAAATCAAATCGTGTGAAGCTTTTATATTTAATGTAAATTATGTAATGACGATAAAATTAACGATAATTGATGATGAAACTTTTAAAGGAATAGTTTATTTTATTATTTTTAGCGCGTTTAAATAATATTTTTTATTTATTATTTCTTTATTTTCATATTTAGAATAATTTTAACTAACTTTTTCATGAAAACAATAAGATTAAATATTTATTTGTCAATAGGCTGTGTGCTTATTGCGAAATTATTTGTTATTTGTACTTAAAATATTTGGACAGTTTTAACTAAAATTTTAAATTTTAAAATGATGTTACCTCTAGTAACATTAATCGAGAATTTTATCTACGTAATGTCATAATATTGTCCAGAGATGGCGCTGACTGTACGCTGAATCGCGCTATCATTTTGTTAGCTGCGGCATATAGATTGCATTGCGTTGTTTATAAAGGTTTGCTGCCGCTATGTTTTCGTTTTGATACACATTTCTCCTCATTGATTGTAAAATTGTTTTTTGACCGTGATCAACTTCTATGTTAATTTGTTTTAAGTACATAAAATTTTAATTCTAAGATTATATTATTTTCCGCTTGATACGCTCTATTATCTCACACACAAACTTAGTTTATTTTCCAAAAATAATGCGTTTTTAATTAATTGGATACGTATTGATTTATAATTTAGGTTTTGTTAACAGCTTCAAGTGAATGCAGCTCTGAATATTTGATATAATTTACAACTTGATACATTTATGCGTTCCTGAGAAAAAGGTTGAAAGACAGATGTACAGACTGACCGACACACGAACAGAAATTTACAGTTTTCGGATTTTTTCCATTATTTATACTATAAGACCATGCTCCTGGCCAAATTTCATGATGCTAGGTTAATGAGAAGTACCCTGTAGGTTTTGATTCCCTTGTGAAAACGTTAAAAACGCTAAAATACTTAAAATATGCGACATAAATGACCGTATCTTTTGACTGTGTTAACTTAGAAGTCTGATTTTTTCACAGCTCTTAGTAATTATAGCTCTGAATACTTGACATTGATAAAAATTTGTTACCTTCACGCGTTCCTGAGAAAAAAGTTGAAAGACAAACTTACAAACAGACACACATACATACAGAAATTTACAGTTTTCAGATTTTTTCCTTTATTCGTACCATAAGATCTTACTTCTTGCCAAATTTCGTCTTGCTAGGTCAATGGGAAGTACCCTATAGGTTTTGATTCCCTTGCGAAAACGCTAAAATGGTCACAATATTCGACATATTTGCCATTATCTTTTGATTGCGTTGACTTAGAACTTTAATATTTTCACGGCCGCATGTCATCGTAGACTTGAGTATATGATATTAATTTCAACATGATACGTCCATGCATTTCTGAGAAAAAAGGGTTGACATCCCGACAGACAGACAGACAGACAGACAGACAGACAGACAGACAGACAGACAGACAGACGGACAACAAAGTGATCCTATAAGGGTTCCGTTTTTCCTTTTAAGGTACGGAACCCTAAAAAGGAAGCCGATTTCAATAGCAAAATACAAATTTCGTATCATATATTTATTCCAGTTATTTTGATTTTGTAAGCAAACTAATTAATAGATTTTGATTAAAATTCCATAGCGCCAAAGGGCCTTCTAAAATATAAACCAAATCGTTTACCGATTTTCGAGTAATCGGTGAAAAAAATTCCAGATGAATTAACCTCCTCTTGTTTTAACTTTCTTTTAATTATAATCACATGATGCAAAGATGTGAAAAAAAAAAATCTAGTCAATGCAACAATTATTTTTGCATAGGTCGAGGCAAATATTACTCCAATAATGTTTATTTTTGATTCCGACAGTTGTTTAAGCTGAAACTACCCATTCGTTTTGTGAAAGTATAAAAGTGATTAAATTAAGAATTAATGTTTTTAAAACTTCACATGTACCTGTATTATAAAGCGGCCAATTTTACTTCACCTTTAAATAAGGTGGTTACTGAAAATCAGTGTTATGATCTCTGGGAGTCGCATAAATGATTATTGGTTAATAATTTTTAACTCCTGCCGCAAAAGAGAGACATTATAAGGTTGACCGCTTTGTGTGTCTATATGTCACCGTAGCCGTCGTCTGTGGCATCGTAGCTCCTAAACGAGTGTACCGATTTGGATGCTGTTTTATTTAAAAGAAGGTTTAGTTCTTAGACATGTTCTACCAAAATCGATCCAGTCATTTCAAGATCATCAGCCCTTTTCTCTATTTTTTAAAGGTTTTTGCGTCGATTTTTTTGTAATTTTATATATTTATATTTATTAAGTATATAAGTCTTTTTTTGGTAATCTCACATAATTGTTAAGACAACAGTAAAGCTGAGTGACTTTCCTATTTACGGCGTTATACTGCTGTGTAAGCAGCAATTTTGTTTTGCTTTCATTATTAACTTTTCTTACTATTATTTTTATTGTATTTCTTTACTGCCGTCTCGCAGAGATAATAATAAATAAAGATTTTTTTTCTTCTTTCTATAATATGAAGATGCAGACGTCACCAAACATGCCTACGTTTAATCATGATTCAACACAGCTCAAGGACCGCGGGTTCGTCTGGCCACAATGCTCAGGAAATAGTTCATCTCGATAGCTCGCAGGAAGTTTGCGTTTGTGGGCGTGCATTGTCATGGTTTGCGGCTTGATACTGTGGAATTGGACTCAAGATATTGATTCTACTTCTTTAAAGGCGGTCCTGTTCACTTATTCTGAAGGTTGATTCGATGGACGTTAAAGAATCATAACATCATAAGCGCTTATTATTCTAAGTCTATACAAATATAATAAAGAGCTAAAATTTGTTTGTAAGTTTGTATGTATGTGGTAATGCTTGCAACTACTGATCCAATTTGAGAAATTCTTTTTGTGTTGGTTAGCTTGATAATTGAGGATCATTATAGGCTATATTACATCGCGCTACAACTCATAGGAGTGAAACAGTAATCATTAGCGGGAGTGAAAGCGAGGGGTGTTCATATTTAATATTTTCCATTTAGTTTTTCTATACTGAAGGTTACTAGAAATATGTAAAAAAATAGATTTTTATTAATTGGTGAATGTGATTCATATAAACTGTGCTGAAATGAAACATTGACATTTTAAATCATACTGGTTCCGCTAAACAATTTAAACATATCAGTGTTTATATGGTAAGAAACTCTACATATAAATAATACTATAAACATCTAAAACTTATCATTACCTATTTATCGTTAAAATACAAAAACTTTGATTAATGTCATACTTAAAATAATATACTTTATTCAAATAGACTTTTTAAAGCACTTTCGAATCATCAAATTACAAGTCAATGAAAAAGTCATGTTTTCGATCTTTGTAAAACTACCACGGGTTTGAAATGTAGTCTCTACCGAGAAAACTGGCTCAAAGAAATTCGATAGTAACTGTTTAAAAACCTTTTAAATTAATAAAAAAAAAAAATATCCAAAAAATAGTAATAGTGTTGTCAAATATATAATACAAAACAGTGCATAAAATGACCGCATGGTCTATTTTTCTTTACTTGCCTTATTTGGTAACATTATCCGAAACGAAAATCACAACTTTTCGAATATTTTTGTCATTATAATTTTTCATTTTAAAAATCATTCAGTTCAGCTATTCGATTATCGATCTCATATATGGATGCTGATAAGCAATACTGTGTCAAGCCACACGGACATCATTTTGAGAAAATAGCGTCTGAAGATGTCAAACCTATTTTTAATAAATATGTTTGAAGGAGTATATATCCACCTTTTCTGTTATTTTTTGATAAAAGGTATAATGAATTAAAAGCAGGTTGATATAGTTAATATATTATCTAAAAAAAGTTTTTTCAAATATTTGAGTTTATTGTATAAATTGCAAAATATGTAACGCACTTGAAATTCGAAACAATAAATTAAGAAACTTTTTTATTTACTTATTTAGTTTATATGACTTCAATTTTTTTGAATAATGTTAAATAGGTGATGCAGTATCTAAATACATCAATATCTCCGAATTTGTTTTTGTGGGTTGACACACTATTGTTTTCAGCGTCCATATATTTCTCATCTCTAAGAAGAGTAAATGCCTTAGCATTTTTCCTAACCACACATAAGAATGTGGTTAGGAAACATGCCATTTTTTTTATTAAATAAGACAACTAAAGAAAAATACACTATAGATACAAAACAACATAACAAAAGATTTTAAAAGAATTTTCTCCTGTAGTTAGATAATGTACTTACTGAATCGAAAGTGTAATTATTTAAGATTCCTACGTTTAACGTCGGTATGCGGGGTCTGATCCCCTTTTTAATAGCAACGGAATTAACCATTTACGAATGTAATCTACAAGTGGAAGTATGTCACCTATTTTTATATCGTCGTCGCCAGTTTCGTATGTGATTTAATTTATTTATAGTATTTTTTATTAACCGACTTCAAAAAGGAGGAGGCTCTTAATTCGTAGAGTTTGTATTTTTAGGTTTGCTATCTTAGAACTATGTAATTCCTAGCCGATTTTGAAAATTCTTATTTTATTTAAAAGTTTAATCGGTTCAGTAGTTCTGTTTCAAATTGATATGTCATTCAAACAAACGAAATTACGTATTTTGATTTTTGAAGTTGGTTTAATATTTTTAAAGTAAAAAAAAAAAATAATTTACTTATTTATAAAAAAGTTCAGTGGTTTAAAAAAAACGAGCGTTTTTTTAGATGGTCTTCGTCTGTTTATCATTCACAGGCAGTTTTTAAATAAGAAAAAAGTTTGTAATACTTATCTGAACTTCTTATTCGTCAGAGAGAATAAATAAGTAAACTGGCTGATTACTTATTTATTCTATCTGACGAGGAAGAAGTTGGATTAGTAATGGAAATGTGTCAAATATAAAGAGTATTATATGTTAAGATAATTTAGAACATTTGCGTTATACCTATATATATTTTTACTTTTAAAGTTAAAATGAAATATAAACCTACCTACGTTATTGCACGATAAAACTTGTAAAATAGAAACACACAATGCACAATGCAGATTGTTAACATCGTACATTAATTATAAACTATTTTACAATTATATACAAAGATAAATTAATTAAACTGTTTTATTTATAAATTAACTGTGTTTATGAATTCTTAGTTCTAATATTGTGAATATAAAATTTGTAATTGGTTGTAGTCATTTGACTTTCGGTTGAAGGTAGTTTATATAAACGGTCGGTATGTGAAAAATAACGACAGTTACTCTTTGATTTTTGCTGAATAATGTTATAAATATTAGTGTTAAGTTAAAACTGGGTGATCTCATAAGTGATTATTGTAAAATTGTGTTTAAATACTGTAATAATCTAAATAAAAATATTAAAAGTATTAAGTCTTTGCTTGGACACTAACAGTGATTTCGTCGAGTGCTAACACATCAGAAGTGGGATTAGGTGAGTAACAGATGACTACTTACTTGTCTACGCCTACTGGAACAATAATAAGTAGTGATATTTTAATCTCAAAGTAATTAAAAGCTCCATAAGACCTTGTTACGCTTGTTACCATAAGCCATTGTATTTTTTTTTTTTTCTTCTTCTCTCTCTTTTATTATGGTTTCTGTTTTTCGTTTTTGTTTTTTTTTTTTTTGTTGTTTTATCTAAATCGCGCTTTATGTTAATGTAAAAAAAAAAAGAAAAAAGTTAGTAAAGTTTCCTATAGTTTATATTCAGGCTTTGGTCTTGTTCAAATGATGTGTCGCTAAAACTTAATCTTCAGGAAAATGGGAAACGACGACACTTCTAAGTCGACAACAGCACGACGGTCACGCAGCCGAGTGCAGTCGACACGAAGTAACGCCAGCCAACGACGCGCCGGACATCAGGCGCATGACCGAGAACGAGGAAGCAGCCGCAGACGCCGACCACGTAGTAGCCGGTCACGCAGCCGCGCTGGAGGCAGATCGCCTAGCTGTACGAACGTCCGTTCACGCAGTAAGCGGTCGAGCAGATGTGAAGAACGCAGGGCACGCAGCAGAACTAGCCGTCGATCACGGAGCCGTACCAGATATGAACCACGGCGACGCGGGCGGAATAGCGAGTCCAGTCACGGTGACCGCAGCCACGTGTCACACCCAGCGCGACGGGGATCATCTTCTCGGCGAGTCCGAACACCAGAAAGGTCAGTTATACAAAATTATACATTAGATAAAAATGAAAGTGTTACGTTGACTCAATTAGTACAGGCTTTACAACACATAGGTAATACAAATAATAATGACAGACTACCGACTCAAAATGCACTCCCAGAATTCGATCCGTCCCGTAAAGAACAAACCATAGATATGTGGCTACACAAAGTAAAAGAATGTGCAGTCATTTATAACTGGACCGACAAACAGACCGTCCATTATGCACTCCCAAAATTGAAAGGGCTAGCTCAGAAGTGGTACGAAGGTCTCAGTACTGTTATGTTTACTTGGATAGAGTGGCAAGTCAAATTAAAGTTAGCTTTTCCTAGCGATGACAATTACGGACAACTACTTACAACAATGCTTGCTAAACGTGCTAGGTTTAATGATTCATTAGAGGAATACTACTACGACAAAATAGTTCTTTTAAATCGTTGCGGCATTGAGGGAAAAAGAGCTGTAGACTGCATAGTGTTTGGAATTGATGATCGCGGTGTAAGGTTAGGTGCAGAGGCAGCTCGGTTTGAAACTCCTGAACAATTATTACCCTTTCTCAAAAGCAGCAAAAACAATAATTTTACTAACGATAGAAAACGAATTCGAAATGTTGATATAAAAGTAGATAGGGACCCAGTTCGTAGAGATGTAAGAGATCGTGTTGTAACATGTTACAATTGCTCGCAAGAAGGTCATTATAAGTCTCAATGCCCTAAACCGATAGTTAAATGTAACAAATGTTTACGTTATGGTCATACCGCTGACAAATGTGAAAACATTAAAGTTCCGGTAAATAACAATAATAAGAGTCTCTCTAATTCCGTTATGCTAGTAGCGGGTACAGATTTTGATTGTCATAAGTACTACAAAAAGGCTATTATTAATGGTATTTCGAAAACTTGCTTTATTGATTTCGGTAGCTCCAAAACTTTGATAAGGTTTACGGATATGGAAAATTTAGGAATAAAATGGATAGTTGATAATTCTATACCACCCCTGATAGGGTTTGGAAACTCAGTAGTTCAGCCCTTGGGGAAATGTACAACGACCATTAAAATAGATGATGCTAGCGCTTGCGTTGAGTTAATTGTCGTACCCGACATTGTATTACATGAACCATTACTTATAGGTAGAACATTTACAGAACAACCACATATTAGTATAGAAAAGGATAGTGTATCTTTAAAGATTCTCACGAATGATGAAGTCTCAAATGAACAAACAAAATTTAATTTAATTTGTATGTCAGACACTGAAGTAGACGGATTAACAATGATTGAATTTATCACTAACCCTCCGTATTCCGGTGATGTGTTTATCGAGGGCAGTAAAAGGTTTAAGATTGGGCAAGAGCATTATTTAGTACAAGGGCTATTTTCGATTGATAATAATAACCAAGGGGTCGCTATAATAAAAGGCACGGGATCTAAACCGTTTATTATAAAGAAAGGTAGTTTGATAGCTAGGTGCACCCGAGCTGAACCATACGTTATAAATAATTCTCATGATATTTGCCGGATTGATGCTTTTACTTCCAAACGCGATATTGTTGCTAGTGATGTGCTATCGAACGGAACACTAAGTAGTAAAGTTATCGATTCCTTGTTAGTTTTATTAAATAAGTACAGGAGTTGTTTTGCTTTCTCGTTACAAGAGCTAGGTAAAACAAATCTAGTAACCATGTCAATTAAATTAAAAGACGATGAGCCAGTAGTATACAGACCATATAGATTGCCCTTGTCCGAAAGAAACCGGGTGCGGGAGTTAGTTAAAGAACTGATAGATTGTGACATAGTTAGGCACTCAACTTCACCTTATGCGAGTCCCATAGTTGTGGTCAAAAAGAAAACGGGTGATGTTAGGCTATGCATCGACTATAGAGCCCTTAATAGAAAGACCTACAAGGAAAATTACCCCTTACCTCGAATCGACGATCAGTTAGACTCGTTAGCCGGCTATAATTATTACACTGTTCTTGATTTAGCATCGGGTTATTACCAGATAGGAATTCGAGAGGAGGATCGTTATAAGACCTCATTCGTTACACCAGACGGGCAGTTTGAGTTCAATAGGATGCCGTTTGGCTTAGTTAACGCCCCGTCAAATTTCATGCGTATGATTAATTTAGTATTGTCTAATGCTAGAGATATCGCCTCAGCATATATGGATGACATAATTATACCCTCTAATTCAATAGAAGACGGTTTGCTAAAACTAGAAACTGTACTAAAGTTGTTAGAAGGTGCAGGCTTAACTTTAAAATTAAGCAAATGCTATTTTTTTAGTGAGACTGTTGATTACTTGGGGTTTGAACTTAGTAAACAAGGCATTAAGCCGGGTTCCAAAAAAGTGGAAGCAGTTAGAGATTTTCCCCAACCCCATAACTTGCATACTGTTCGGCAATTTATCGGATTATGCAGTTTCTTTAGACGTTTTATTAAAAACTTCTCTATAATCGCTAAACCTCTTACAAGCCTTTTAAAAAAAGATTCAAGGTGGGTATGGGGATCTGATCAGATTTTAGCCTTTGATAATCTTAAAAGGGAACTGCTCCAAAAACCCATATTGATGCTGTATGACCCAAATGCCGAAACCGAACTGCATACAGATGCTAGCAAAGTAGGAATTGCTGGTATCCTTATGCAGCGCGGTGATGATAAATTACTTAGACCTGTTGCATACTATAGCCGTCAAACAACAATTGACGAACAACACATGACCGCTTACGAACTAGAAACTTTGGCCCTAATAGCGTCGCTACAAAAATTTCGCGTGTATTTGATCGGAATCAGTTTTAAAGTAATTACGGATTGTAACTCTCTACGGGCAACGTTCCTAAAAAAAGATTTGATTCCACGAGTGGCTAGATGGTGGATAGCTATGCAAGAATTCGACTTTTCTATTGAATATCGCCCGGGTAAAACGTTAGCTTATGTAGATGCACTAAGTAGAAATCCACCATCTAATCAAAAAACTACTGAAAATTCTGTACTAGTAATTTCCGAAACTGATTGGCTAACCACTGTGCAACAAGCTGATTCTGAAATACAGCGCAAAATTTCAATTTTGCAAGATCCAGAATCTGATAACGTTGTCGACGTTAGGAAAAATTTTGTATTGCGTAATAATAAACTATTCCGTATTACTGATCAGGGTGATAAGTGGGTAGTCCCAAAAGGCGTACGTTGGCAAATACTAAAACAATGTCACGACGACATTGGACATTTCGCTTTTGATAAAACCTTAGCAAAAGTAAAAGAAACATACTGGTTCAATAAAATGCGTCGCTTTGTACGAAAATATGTCGATTCGTGTTTAGAGTGCGCTTATACAAAATCTTCTTCAAATAGAAAACCCCCATTAAATCCGATTCCAAAAATAGATTCTCCGTTTGCGACGTTGCATGTAGATCATGTAGGTCCATTCGTTAAAAGCTCAAAGGGTAACACTCACTTATTAGTAATTATAGATGCTTATACCAAATTTATAATACTCAAAGCAGTAAGAAGTACCAAAACGTCCATAGTTATTGAAAAACTGAAGGAATATTTTAGTACTTTTGGCATACCAAAAAGATTAGTGTCAGATCGCGGTTCGTCATTTACGAGCAATAAGTTTGAAGAATTTGTTCATGGCTTATCCATTAAACATATTTTGAATGCCGTAGCGACACCTAGAGCTAACGGTCAAGTCGAACGGTATAACCGCACCTTATTAGACGCACTTACTGCTATGTGTATTGGTAAAGACGAAAAGAAATGGGATTTGAACGTTCATGATGTCCAGTGGGGATTGAATAATACCTATAATAAGAGCATAGGGACAACACCGGCACAAGCTCTCTTTGGAACAACTTTGACTGGTTTAACTGAGAGTAGGGTAAAATCTTTCTTAGGCAACGATATTGAAGTAAGTTCAAATAAATTAAGTGATATACGTGACAAAATTAACGAATACATTCAAGATTATCAACAAAAAACTAAAGTGAGGTACGATAAAAACACAGTACAACCTAAAAACTTTAATGTGGGAGACTTAGTAAGCATTGAGAGAGAGGTACAATCAGTAGGGCAAAGTCGTAAGCTAGTTCCAAAATTTCAAGGCCCATATCGTATCACTTCTGTGTTAGGGAATGACAGGTATCAGGTCGAAGACACCCCTATCACCCGGAAGGGTGGACGTAAATATAGTTCTGTAGTCGCCGTAGATAAAATTAAACCATGGCTTAGTTTTAATAGATCTAATGAAATTGATTCAAATAGTGATACAGACCTAGAAGATAAAGAAACTGACTAAGTGTATAATATCGGTACGGATGAAATTTAAAAATACATTATAATTATTCTAAGAATTTGTTTATTTGAAAGCTGATTGTTATATTAGTTATAATGAAGGTAAATTTGGTTTGTTTTATTAAATAAGTCATGTAATCGTTACATAAATGTTCAGAGCATAGACCAAAGCGTGTAGCATAAAGTAGTATTCAGCGCAGAAGCGGCCTGTTGCTATTTTAATAGTTAGTCAAATTTGGGCAGAAGTAACCCCAAGGTTACAGAATAGTACTCAGTGCAGAAGCGGCCTGTTACTATTTTTGTAAAGTAGTATTAAGTTCGGCAAAAGCGGTCATATGGTTGCACAATAGTATTCAGTGCAGAAGCGGCCTGTTACTATTAGATTTAAGTGGTTGTATATTGGGCAGAAGCGGCCCTATGTGCAAACTGGTATTCAGTGCAGAAGCGGCCTGATGCCATAATTAAGTATTCCAACAAATCGATATATTAATGTAAAAATAGTATTTCTGTGTCCAGACTATATATAGTTAATTATTATTGTCAAAGTTGTAAAATGAAAACAAATGTAATTAATAATGTGTTTCATGAAATTGTCTTTATGTGTAACATAAACCTTTATAACCAGTCTTCGGTAAATTCCATTACCCGAGGACGTGTAATGTTAGTCGGATGGCCGAAATGTTAACATCGTACATTAATTATAAACTATTTTACAATTATATACAAAGATAAATTAATTAAACTGTTTTATTTATAAATTAACTGTGTTTATGAATTCTTAGTTCTAATATTGTGAATATAAAATTTGTAATTGGTTGTAGTCATTTGACTTTCGGTTGAAGGTAGTTTATATAAACGGTCGGTATGTGAAAAATAACGACAGTTACTCTTTGATTTTTGCTGAATAATGTTATAAATATTAGTGTTAAGTTAAAACTGGGTGATCTCATAAGTGATTATTGTAAAATTGTGTTTAAATACTGTAATAATCTAAATAAAAATATTAAAAGTATTAAGTCTTTGCTTGGACACTAACAGTGATTTCGTCGAGTGCTAACAAGATGATGCTCTTCTATAAGATTATCAGTCTATAATGCATGTGCAATGTTGCATATTAAGGACATTCATACATTTTGTAGTGGCTCGGAATATTGTTTTCGGTGTAAACTCATAGTAGTAGAGCAAAAACTTGCCTGAAAGCGATGCTCTATTTACCAGCCTTCTTTAAAACAAATTCAAATTTAAACTTTTTGTAAAGTTAGGTCTCAATTTGTTTATCCTGGAAACTTTACATATGTACAATCCTCCCCACATATATATCTAGAATTGGCGCGCCTGGCTGGCGCCAGCACCCCGGCGCCAAGCCGCCTTGTCCTGAACGACCGCAGTTGCGTGCCGGGACCCGCCCCTGATGCACAATGAACATTTACCATCTACTGTTTATTACTGTGTTGTTTAAAAAATACGCAATCGCTAAAATTAATGGAGGCCCACGTGGACGGTTCGACAATAATATACCTGTGAAACCAAACAATCATTATGTCAGCGCTCACCATGCTCATTACTCGTACCATCCACCCAGTGTAATGTATTTCATGTGTTATCATTGTTCGCATTTCGTGACATACCCAGTGTACCACGGACTGCCACCTACTTACGTGTACAAGTATCGAGAATCCGGTGGGAGGTTTGGGGACTTGTTGGCTGGACTGGCCTTGTATAATTTGGGAAGAGCTTCAGCAGAGCACTGGCAGTATACACACTACTACCCAGTCCGTCCCGATGAAAAGTGTTCTATGCAAGTTATCGATCGTAAGCATTTCGAAGAAATCAAATTTCCCTGTTTCCTAATGTCGTCATTTGTAGAGCGCTCGCCAGAAAGCTTTTTGCCAGATCCAAACGCCTTGGATATAACTTCTGCACAAATAGACATCAGACCTTTTCTGCAGCATAATGGTTCAGCGCTGAAGGTGACAAGAGAGCAAGAATGTGTTATATGGCACAACATTACGTTAAACAAGGAAAGGAAAATTATACCATGTGCCCTGTTGAAAAATTACTCGGAGACCATGAAGCCGTCTGGTATTCCAGTTTATGTTTGGCTGCCGTCCACTCTAGCGTTGGTTATAACTATTTACGTTTTTTGTTATTGTATCTGCAAGAGAAAGATGCGAAAAGAGCAAGAACCAGTGAATAATGGGACTGTAATTGGTTATTGCAGTACTCACTATTAAATATGAAATTCGTAAACATTTTTGTTTTTCTTAACTGGCTATCCAACTTTATATAGTTATATGAATATTGTATCCGTAGCACTTTTTTGTTCAAATACTATTAAATATAATTAAATTTATGTAAATGACACAAGCGACACCTAGTGTAAAATAGTTTTACTAACTCAGACTCCTTTACGGGCATGCGCACAACAATTTCCATAGTTTCAATCAAATGAATCAATTGGATGAATAATATAGGAACGTTTGTGTATGTTGCAGCCAAGTAGCTTAATTAGCCGTACAATTAAGAGCCTATTTCTAATGTCAGATATTTCGTCTTTTTTGTTTTTGTCACGTTGTCACCTAATGTATGAATGATGATGATGATGCTGCTTAGGCCATCATTATGCATGTTCTTAAAACATTGTAATAGAAAATACGGCTGTATATCAATCAGTCCGCTAGTAAAACGGTGGTAAACGGTATTTTTAAAAGGCTAGGCTGTCAATTGAACGGCTACTTAAGCCAATTTTGTTTCGTAATTAGACATTTTTATATAGGGCGTTCGGTTATTAACGATGGTCATTTAATGTCTATTTAAAAAAATATCGGAAAAAACTTGTTTCTAATATCATTCTAAAATAAAAATAACGTTAAAGTAGGAAAATCATGTCTATGATGTTGAGTTTTATTTTTTTTAGATAAAGTATGATGTATTAAATTTATCTAGGAAAGTAACATAGAAATGAAGCATTTTTAAACGAAATAAGGAATTTTAAACGACAGTAAATTTATTTAAAAACAAGTAATAACGACATTTTGCCGGTTGGCAGTTTTAACCGTTCCTTAAGAAGAAAAATAAATGTTACTACTTAAGATTTATAAAACTGCTTATGAATGTGTGAATGTGTTACCTCTATATGATGGACAACAAAGTTTTCGTTTTTGAATATTTTAAGCCATACCAATAACTGACAAAAATCAGCTTGAAAAATAATTTATAATATTAATAGAATTCTCTTCACAGCAATATTTAATTATTCTTTCACGAGATCGTTTAGACATCTTCGTCTGCACAACACATACACCCTTAATACCACAGTCTCATATCATAGAAGATCGGCGTGAAGTAGTTGATATAGCTGAGTTGTGTGCGATGAGAGCGAGCCCGAAGCCTAATCCCTCGTTCAATCCTTTCCTTACCTTCTCTTCCCTTTCGTACCTCGTTCCTTTTTAGGCTGGCAATGCATTTGTAGCTCCTCTGGTGTTGCAAATGTTTGTGGGTGGCAGTGATTGCTTAAATTACGTGTCCCATCTGTTCGTTTGCCAGCTATTTTATTTAAAAAAAAACGGCATGGTTACACATACCACTCAATGATCAAGAAAGACTTTGGTGCCCGTGGCCCGTCTACACGCAGAGCGGGTATTACTCCATTTATTATGACAAAAATGAAGCTAATCACGCGTGGGCAACATGTTCGCCTCTGTGGGTTGACGACTTAAGATATTTAAAAATATATTTGTTTTAATTTTATATTTGTGACATTAAGTACTTTTTAAGCTTGATGTAATGTATTTAGGCTCGCTGGAGTTTTTGTGGAATAAAAAAATTATATTAATGTCCATTTTATTTTCAGTGTCTTCACCTACTTAAACATTTTACGTAAATAAGTCGTGTGTTTATATTTAAAGAAATGTAATTTTCTTTGTGTAAAGTTGATGTATGTGTAATGTGTATTATAGCGTATTGTAGTTATTTGTACTTTTTTAAGACTATCATGGCTTTATGGATAATTTAAATGTATTGGAACTCTACTAAAGTTTTTCATTCCTTTTATAAAAAGTATTTATACATTTTTAAATAACAATTATACACATAAAAATTTACAATTAATTAAATTTGGCCTGGTTTCAATTTTTTTTTCTGAAAAGTTCCGTCCGCAAAATTGTTTACATGCCCTAGATATGGGAATGAGACAGTTTTTGATTTTCCTTTTGGAATAATTAATTTTCTGGATTATAGAATTTAATTGATTGATTAAGATGATAAACTTTTTAGATATCATTGTAACGAATTTCAATATTAATCCTTTAAGTATCTTGGAGAATGAATCCAGAAAAAAAATTGTTTGTCATAGCAATGTTGAGACATATATGTAAATAAAGTCACACGTCAATTTCAACCAACGATCGCAGATTCAAACCCTGGCAGCACTCCTGAGATTTCAAGTGCTAAACTGTTTAAATTCATCTCAAGTTCTGCGATGAAAGAAAACCTTCTAAATTTCTTCTTAATAGGTGAGATGGTCTTTGACTTGCTACAGATGTATAAACTATATATTAGTACCTGAAGCAAAAACATTTTTAATTATGCATAAAAAGTCATTAAATCAATAGAAAAACATTTTACACGCTACCATGCATTTGACGCACACACACATACTCTCGTGTTTATTGTTAGTCTATGGTCAAATTTAGTATAGCTAATCTGTGGCCAAATCGAGAATAGATTAAAGACATATATATATATTGTTTGTCTTTATTGAATGTCGAACATAAACGTAATAAATTATATATTTATTTAAATTATGGTCTAATTTCGACCACTGGGTGACCACTAGTAAGTATAAATTAATAAAACCCCTCAAATGGGAGTCGGACTCACCCATACAGGGTTCCGTATCATCGTACAAGATATAATACTCTTTTGTGTGACAGTCCGTTATCAATTGCATTTGTATGGTTTTCTTATGTCTAGATTAATACAGCCATTCACAAGAATGACGCAGTTGTAGTGGGCACAATTAATTTGAGATGGAAGTTAATTTGCATAACATTCTCTCATGACTAGAGTTAGCTAAAGAGGTCAATGCACTTATATTAGTAGAGTTAATAAAAAATAAAATTACAAAATCTTTTTTTTAGCATTATACAAAACTTATTGGTTCTCTGACTTTAAAAATGTAATCTCTTATTTTACCATTTCGTGATTTTTTTTCGCGATAAAACGCCCTTATTTAATCTATCACTATAAGAAACTTCATAAAAATCAGTTCATAAAAACCGATTGACAGAATTAGTTTCGCGTTTTTTGATATTGATTGAATTGGTATGATTTTTCTGTATCTTTGAAGATTGTGAATTTGAATCCAAATCCTACGAGTTATATGCGCCATAAAAAGGGATATGTACAAATATAATCAGATCCGTCGTAAACTGATACATATGTAGGGTCCGCACTTAACGAAGGCACATTTATAGTGAGAAAAATAATCAGTAAAGTTAAATTTAAATATCTTCGATTTTTCTTACACGAAAAAAAAAAGATTTTTCCTACCCTCGTAATTTTGTGTACCTACTGTTCATTTTGAGTCATGTAGTTTATTAAGACCTTTCAAAATTACAGAAAATTTCCAACAAATTCTGTTTTAAAAAATACCAAAAATTTGTTACAAAGATCATTAATCGAGTATACATAATATAATAGGCAAAGTTAATTTTTGGGCATTATTCATATGCAATAATAATAAATAAACCTCTTTGCCTTTTTCATAAAATAACACATTCATAAGTAAAAAATATAGTAGAGTTAATGAGTGGAGTATTGACAAATCAATAGTTTTAAACGTAGAGTGTGTAGTATAGAGTGTAAAGTTATAAAGAACAGTAACAGAGAATTTAGGTAACTGAATGGGAAACAATTCGTTAATTGCAAGGTTTTCGTTTTCTTTCATTATAGGTAATGCATAGAGTGGAAATTTAAGGTGAGGCAATAAAGATACCTACTTAGCTTAATCATTAGGTGTATTCCAAAGTACAATTCACACAGTACATGTACTCCGAAATCAACTTAATTTAACTTTACTTAGATTTAGTCTACATGACACCTTGCATTGACGTCGAATTGCAGTAGTTGACGTCTTCGAAGGGGAGAATTACACTTGTAAGTTTTGCTATTCCAATGTGACATTGGCCTAATAACGTGTGCCTAACTGGGACAACTAGAAGCCATTAACAAAAGAATTAAATTAAATTGAATTGAAGTTTTGCTGTTAAGTTTTCAATGAAGATTTATATAAGTTATTTCTCATTGCTTTACAACTGAAATAATCAGTGCCTAGTTTTAATATAGAAAAAAACAATAAAAATATTAAAAGAAGAATTAAACAAAGAAAAATTAAACTATATAAAACCTACAAATCTGTCAATGTCATTGCAGTGAGGCAAAGTGCCCAAAACACTGGCGGCATTGTCCCTTTGAATGGCCAAACTGATATATTAGCCAAGGTAGGCGCCAGCTCTCCGGTCACTTGTAGACTCGACGAGGCGGGAAGATAATTCTTGGTAGAATCTTTTGGCTTCCTCGCCCCAGGACCCCATGGTTTCAACGGCTAAGGGCACAAATCAGTGCCTTATTTTTGATATATGTATACAGCTTTTTTACCTACTTCTGACGTTCCTGTTACAGACTTGTTTTTGTCGCTAACGAGAGCAAAACTTATAGATGTAATTATTATATGGAAAAATGACTATTCCAAACTTAAACTCGGGCCAGAGTGATTGATTGTGTACTCTTTCAGTTTAATTATTTTATACCGAATTCATCAAAAAAGGATAAGTACTTTTTAAAAACCTTTGTTCATCGATTTCTTCGCCATTTGTGGATCAATTTAAATTTTATTTGAACGGGTACTTTTTTGGTCGCATTGTTATTAGGTCGGGATCTTATGCTGGAATCTTGGAGAAAACGCGGTAAATCCTAAATTATTATAGTTATACTGATTTAGGTATTTCTTTTATAGCAACTCGTGCATTTGCTTTCAAATATTCATTGAAATCGGTTTAGTAATTTCTTTTTAAGATCTGAATAACGAAAAAAGTGTCCATCTAAACGAAATTAAATATTTAGCATTTAAAAACGGGTGATTTTTTTTACCTTTGGTTTTTAACAAGAATGTGTGTTTGAGCCTTAGCTGTATCTGTAACCCACTAATTATAATAGTCGTACAAGGGCTGGTTCAATAAGTGAAGTAACACACTCTCACAAAAAATCAGCGTAAAGTAAAGCGAATGTATCTGCGTATCGCATGGATGCTGAGAGAACCAAGCGAACTGCCTCTAAATAAATGTTTTTCTTATATCTCTCGCTCCTTTTCGTAATCTTCTTCGTCCCTTATTCGTTTTTAAGTCGGTAACGTATTTGGGAATCCTCTGCTGCTACAAACGCTCATTGATGGCGTGATCAGTTAGGATTAGGTGAACCGCCTGATGTAAAGTGAAATACTATTAGTAGGTATTAGTGAATCAGGAAAATACTTAAAACAGACCAAACTAATAATCTTAACAACGATAAAGAAAAAAAAGGTTACGTTAAATTATCTGCACGGCGCCGTAGTGTTCATCGTACTTCTTAATTAGCTTCATCTCATTATCATAACTCTACGAGAAAACGAGGTGTCACGGTTACAAGGTCGAGAGTCCCTGACATTTATTTTGATCTAGTAGATATTTAATTAGGTAAAGTTTTTTAAAGCAATAAAATCAAAAAAATAACTTTTTAAATTAATAGTACAACAGCATGATGTTCCATTTGACTTCAAATAACCACGTGATGTGACAGAAATATATGGTATTTAAAAAGGTTTTCAGACATCAGAGGAACAGCAAGGCACTAATAATATATTGTTATTTATTTGGCCTGAAATATACATTGTGTAATGAATATTTTGTTGGTTAGATTAACCAGTAGAACACGTGTTAATGCCTATGCCACCCACGTTTGTACTATATTTCCATCAATAATTCCATCGCCAAGTGACGTTTACGGCCAAAATACATAGCTAGTTCCGTCGTCGCGCCGTGATTTTTAACCGATTTCAAAAACAGGTGGAACTTCTCAATTCGTCATACTGTTTTTATGTATGTTCGCCGATTACTTGAAAACAGCTTGACCAATTTGGTCACTTCTTTTTTTATTTGAAAGGGTATACTCTCCCATTGGTCCTATAGAATTTAATCAAAATCGGTTTAGTGGTTTAATCTTAATATCAAAATAACTGGAATAAGTATGTCATTTAAGTCAACGACAACATATTTACCCGAATTAAAAAAAGTTGGAGGGTCAATGTTCGACTCTAAGTATTATTTAAAGTTTGTTTATCGATTTCTATATCGATTATGAACCGAATTTACAAACTTTTTGTTTGTTTGAGTATAAAAAAATCATAAAAAAATCCTAGTTGGTCCCATTGTCATAAGGTTAGAACTTGATGTTGGGATCCTGGAGAAGTCGAAGAAACTCTTATCTATATTATTGACACACGTATACCAAATTAGGTATTCTTTTGTAACTCGTACATTTGCTCTCGGATCGCATTTGCTGAAGTGGAACAATCGTTGGCCATCGGAACTACTCAATAACCAGTGTTTCACGGGTTGCGATTCGATTAGATACTTCAATTTGAATGTTAAGAAATTTGTGCTCGTTACATTTACGTTAAAGTGGAGCTGATAGTGCAACACCAGGAGAACTCCTCAATAATTAAGAGCCCTGCATCGCGCAAAGCAATATTTTGTAAATAGTGATAAGCAGTCGACATTAGGCTGTTGTAATTTATGTAAATCATAAACCTTTCGGCGCTAGTAAATAGCGTCCAACGTTTTACTTAGCACCGACTTCAAAACGTTGTAGACAATATATATTTTTGGTTCTAATTATAAAATTCGTTATGAACTCGGTTTATTCCTATTTTAAAGTTAAAAAGTCTTGTTTACGATGCACGTCGTAGATTTTGTGTGTTTACATTGTATATTCTTGTTCTGATTGTCCTATAAACGGCACTGCTAATAAGTGTTGCCTTCAGATGAGAATATCGCAACATTACGCAAGTGACAACTAGGTATAAGTGGTAAATTACTGAGTGGGATACCACTAGCACGATTTAATGTTATGTCATAACAATGGCCATTATCAACTCAAGAATTTTTTTTGTACCATAATCAATATATTAAGTTAACTTTGCATAAAATTGTATTGTTCAGTTTATAATTTAGTCCGATTAGGCACCGACTAGATTGAGTTGTGGAATGATTTTTCTTTTTCTTAGATTTTTTTTTATTTAGAATAAAAAAAAATAATTTACTGAGTTACAGACATTGTTTTTGAATTTTCATTAGGTACAAATAAATAATCGTTTTTTACTTATTTGCTATTTTTATATTTTTTTCATTTTATACGCACAATTTACAAAGTTCTATATTATATCTTTGAAATTCAAATATTCTTAAAATTTTTATGCAGCTATTTCAGGTGTTAGAGGATGAGATTTTCTAAACATCTCATGTCTTTTTAATATATATTTTTTATTTATACAAACTTACTAACTTATGTATGTTGTGTCCTTAGGTACTTGTCACAGTGTCTTATATTACGGGCATAGAAGGAATTAAGTAGACTCTAGCACTTTGTGAAGAAAATGCCAGGAAGAAATATTGTTATTGTGTCGTAGTGGAAAGCGGATAAAAATTACATTCAGTAGGAACTGCGACTTCTAAATTAAAAGCTATTCTTTTGCTTTTTATTGCAGAATATCAACTTAAATTAAAATAGTTTTTAAAACAAAAATGTAAGTACTTACACATATTAAAAATCTACAATTCTGTATATTAAATTCAATTACCGTGTATTGGTTTCGCAAAAATTCGAAAATGGGTCGGCCGATTGGAATTTTTGTTTTGTTTTATTTGCTTGTATACTGACATGGCTAAAAAAAAATCGAACTTTCTTGACTTTTCATATTGAGAGTAGAGAACTTCCTTAAACGCCTCACGTTATGTAAGACGTGCCAAAATCTCAATTGGTAATTTTAGGTGATACGTAGATAACCGGCCCGTCTAGTATGCAATATTTTTCAAGTTTTATCATCCAATTTGGGATTAATTATATAATATTCCAGAATGAAATTGAACTATTTACTTAATAATTCTTTTCGTAAAAAATATAGCCGATTACAAACCGAATTGTTGTACCTAAACGTAGACGAACGGTAGCAACAATGGCTGTTAGTAAAGGTGATTTTGTCTTTCTACAAAACTATTGATCAGATTTTAGTATATTATATACTAAATATTCCTTGAAATATGTTATTATATAGCGAAAACCCAATCTAAGTCGGATCAGTGGTTTTTGAGAAAATGCGTACACGCTAACGCCTCGGATATCTCTATGAGAAATGTACATACGATAGATGTCATCTATACAATATAGGTTATTTCCGTCAAAATAAAAATCCTAGACGTAATAGAGATTACATTAGGTATGTATGTAGGTTACAGTTTTATTGACTGTAATTTCTTGGCGTTTCTCCAGAATGGTAAATTTTATCCCTTACCTAGTTCCGAGAGAGTTTTTGTTAACTACACCTTAGCTTTGCATAACAGATATTTCTTAGTACAAAGGAGTAGTAAACTCTAATTATGATTGAAAATGTGTTCTATGCTGTTTTTGTTTAAATGGACAGAAAGGCTCTTAAGAATAGGGAAGAATAATTGAAGTCAAAATCAGTTGGCCCAGTATGTAATTTTACAAAGTATTTATTCAAGTGTACATTTAGAAAATTCGAATTCAGAAAGATGAAACATAATAGTTTGTACCTATATAATTAGTTTTAAATTCAAAATTACATATATATTATATAAATAAGTGTTCCTAAGATGCTGGTTGAAAATTCATCGGACACACAATTGATATAGACATAAATTTGATAGACATAAATACTTTAAAAATATTGTTTGTGTGTTATCCTTTAACAATTAACAAACAAAGAAGATATGATTATGTTAAATATATATTTAGTAATTACATACAATATTCGTAAACTTTACCCAACCCGACTCGCTAAACTTGTTGAAGATCGAGTTTTTCGACTTAAAATTGTATATTAATTTATTATAACTAGCAACAACCAAGTTTCGCTCGTTTAGTCCGATATTAGATATTTAAGAAATAAATAAAGTGTTGTTGCTATGGTGTCTGTTGCCATGTAGCCATTGCCATGACAATTTTTGTTATAACTAACAAAACTCTTGGAATTTCTCGTCTCAGTATTCATACTGTATTCATACAGTATTCATACATACGTTGAAATAAAAAGTATATATAAATACCCTGTTCTAACAAAGTACAACGTTTAAAAAAAATCAAATCAAGTACATTCTTTTACTTTCCGAGTTTTGTGGGCACGAACACACGGAAGCAGAAAAAATATATAGGCATGAGGCAGATATGATAATGTACACCTTCCGCCATCCATCGGCGTCACTTCGCACCATAAATTTTATCGTCCATTCAAATCTATTATAGTCTTGAGAATCACTCATTACCTCCCACGTCTTACATTCAATGTAACAACATTATTAGATTTTAATTCAAATTTCACTTTACTAATAAAGTTTAATTTACATTACAAAATTGGTGGCATGAAATGAACTTTATGAAAAAAAAATTGGCAACAATGTGACGTGTAAACATGCATTGGTGACAATAACGTCACATAATTAATAATTAAGTATAATACTACTGATCTTGAGTTTGTGATTTAATTTAGTAATAATTTCATAACTTTTAGTGTACGAGCATAGCATGTTTTTTAATCTAGTCCAACTATGTATAATATAATTTATATATTTTGCGAATTCTAAATGAAACAGTTTCTTGTGACCTCTTACTTTTTATACCTTACTAGTTATTTTTGTGACATTTTCTTTTAAACAACTTCCTCCTAAGCCCAAAATGGCTGGCATACCGGAAGTTCGTCAGTATTTTCCTCTTATGTGTTAAAGTTTGTATTAGTTCTATTATTTGTCTGTGGAATTGATATTATCCAAGTTTTATTAATATTTGATTCGTGACTTGACTCAAGATTATGTTTTGTATACAACTACTTATACCCTAAACTTTATACCTAGTATTAAAATAATTAATTACCGATAGTGTTTGTATTATACTTGTTATTAATTTGTAAAAATGGTAAAGCTTTAAGACTAGAATATATTTTTTCAATAAAAAAAGTAGCTGGCAAACGATCAAGCGGGGCAACTGATGTTCAGTAACACCAGAGAACCCACAAATACTTCGCCAGCATAAAAAGGGATAAGGTTTAAAAGGGGATATAAAGTAAGAAAAGGAATGAGGGAGAGAGTTAGGATTCCGGCTCTCTTACTTACTGTACGAAAATCAGCTATATTAGCTATTTCACGACGATCTTCTGTGATAGTGAGGCGCGTTTAGTCAGCCACATCGAGATGTGTATTGATTTTGATTGAAGTATTTTGACTGAGTTGGCTCTACTTCAGTCGAAATCAATGATGTTCCTGTGTTTGTCTTTGTTGGTATCATCACTTATTTCCAATAACACATTACAAGTCAACAAGAAAATAATTATGTTACCTATTTTCTAAATATATGAAGCAATTAAGTAGCCTATCACAAAATCTTCTGATTTAAATAGCTTTATTGTATTATAACTTAACCCATTAAGCGCCAATATGACTAACAGCAATTTCAACCAAAATGTTTTGTTTTTTTTAATCATTAGTGACATATTTAAATACAAAAGGAAAAATGTTTTCCTATTATGAATAGTTTTAGAAGCGTGTACTCGCACGAGTACAGCGATCACAAACTAACTGAATCGTGGTCGTAAAAGCTAAGTTACAAAAACTTACTGTACTCAAACGAGTACAACGGCGCTTAATGGGTTAAGAGGAAAAGAATTAATCGTACAACAAAACAACAATTTCGCAGCCTTTGTCACGACCGACACGTGACTGAAACCGAGGCCTTTTAGCAATTAGACCGGAAGCCTTGGAAGTAACACTCGTAAAATTAATTATATTCTTTTACTAGAGACCTGTGCTTATGTAGCTATTATCGTACCACACAAGAGAATATATTTATTCATAATTAATATAACGGGTCTTATCGCGATAACTATTGGTAGTAGTACCTTTTTATTCCCCGACGTTTCTGCGAGCTGACTCGTCACTCGTGGCCACGACGAATGCAACTTCGTCGAAACGTCGGGCAACAAAAAGGTATTACTACCATTAGACCTATTATATGAAATAGGAATAATATAAATCGCGATAGTTTAAAATTTAGAAGGGTGTCCTCGGTTTGTTCTTTGCCTTTTGTGTCTTTGCCAAATTTAGAATATATTTAAATAATAAAACGGATATAAATTATATCATCGTTATTATTTTAACAATCTATGCCAACGATCAAAATAAAAATATTAATTAGACGTTTTAGAAAATTTGATTGTTTCTAATATTAAAATATTTTCGCAATCATTAATTTGATGAAGTGTTGAGATTTAATTACCCGTGTGTCGTTTATAGACACTAAAAATTTTAAAATATCTAATCGTCAAACTTGATGTTATTATATTTTAGTGCTTTAAAGTAAAATAATTTGTACTTGGTCGTATTAATTTGCTATACAGTTAATTCTTTTAATTGTCATATTATAAAAATATACATCTCTATAATGATTAGAAAATTTTGTACTATTTATATATTAGAATTAGAATTTAGTGAGACTTTTTTATTAAAGCAAGCATAAAATTCCAGCGTAGACCGCAATTTATTTTCTGACGTGTTATTTTAAACGTAATAAAGAATTAAGCTCTAAATCCCTCTTGATACTAGAGAATACCTTAACCAACAGCAAAATATTTGGAAACTTTAGCTGTATTACTTTAGCTAGTGCAGAGGGCGCCATTTTGTTTCGATCTCTATATGTGTAAATAATATCTGAAAACTTTATAAAAAAAGAAATCGAGTTCAAAAAAAGAAAATACATAATTCGATAACTTCATTTATTTTGATTAGACTAAAAAACTAAACTACTAAAAGACTGAACTACTGATGAGATTTTGATAAAAAATCTCTATCGGTAACGAAATGACGAAGTTTTAAGGTAACTAACAAAAATAAAATTAAAAAAAAAACGTACCTACCTACGAATTGTAAAACTACTTTTTGCAGGCGGTTAAAAATCGATTGCCGTGCTTTAGTTACAAAAAACTCGTAAATGACTTCGCCGATTTGAATATAATTTTGTATTGCGTTAGGGAAAATCTAAGGAAAAGGCCAATTGTCACTATTGGAAAAGGTTAGATTAGTAAAGTAACGCAAAAAGAAAACTTCAAATTAGACTCTTGATTTTTAAAAAATATATTTTATTGGATTGGTTTGTAAGATTAGCTCGATTAATTAAATAAACAACACAATCTTCAGCGATATTTATCTATAAAAATAAAAGCTAAAAACCACTCACTGATTAATCACAAAGTCTCAGAAACTACAGGTAGGTATGTTCCTTGTAGGATAGCTGAAAATGGATTTTATGAAAATCCGCCGCTGAGGGGGTAAAACGGGGTTGCAGGTATCTATGAAGGTCCTATGTTTTTGAAGAGGCTTAAAATATAAAATGTACGCTCTATAGATGGTGTGTAAGTATACTAATAATGTATTCTAAGAAATTAAGCTCCTTTTGTAATAATTTGATGTCGTAAAAAATAATATTTCACCCATGCGAAGCCGGTGCAATATAAGTAATATGTACTCGAATACATTCACTTTACACCTAATTATAATATTTGAGTTCACGTTTTTGATCGAGTGAATTCTCGCGTTTCAATGTTTGATTAGTACATAAGAAATATACTTAAGTAAGAGGCAATAATATAAAGGAACAAGAAATTGCTCTTTGTTTTATTTTCGGGTTTATAGCGGTGGTATATAGATTAAAATTTATATAAGTCATTCGAGAGTTACAGAGTTTCTGACTTTTAGTGTGTTTACTTTACTAAAATGTTGTTTATTCGTAAATTTAAATAATATACTTTATTGACCGCAACTTAGAAGAACTATTACGAGTAACTTTAATACGAAAATCATTGTAGGTAGGTACTTAATGGTAAAAAATATATTTAAGGTAAAAATAATTATTATATTTAACAAAACGTTATATGACTTACGTTGGTAAATAATTAAGCAATAAAATAAATTAAAAGTATTTTTATAATTAATGACGACGAAGTTTATATTTCATATAACGGGTCTAATCACGATTAAGTTTTTTAAATCGGACATATAGTTCCTTAGATTAGTGCATTCAAATAAACAAACAAATCCTTCAGTTTTATATAATAGTATAGATTCTTATTTATATATCTACTTATATTTAAAATCTGAAAGTACTTGTAACTCTGTTTTTCTGCTTGGAACGGTTTTACGCCTAAATCGATGCACTAATTTTGATGAATTTTGGTATAAATATAGATTGAATCTTGGAGAAAAATATAGGCGACTTGTTGCGAAAGTTTAAAAGGGGTTGAAA
Organism: Hypolimnas misippus; assembly: GCA_037950945.1. Classification (NCBI taxonomy): domain Eukaryota; kingdom Metazoa; phylum Arthropoda; class Insecta; order Lepidoptera; family Nymphalidae; genus Hypolimnas; species Hypolimnas misippus. The sequence goes on from JBBEEQ010000024.1 coordinate 10,817,648, forward strand.
TAGTTCATACATATTTGCAGGGATATCAAATAATTTCTCAAAGTAAGATGCAATGCAATGTAGTAATTATTCTACGCAAATTAAGTCGCCAGAATCAACTAGTTCTCTATACGAACATGTGAATTCACGTTTATGATGTAGTGAATTCTAGCGTTTCAATGTTTGATTAGTACATAAGAAATAGATTTAAACAAAAAGGCAATAATATGAAGAAACAAGAAATTGCTCTTTATTTTATTGGTGTACTTTTATTTTTGCGTGTCGACAGAGCACCTGTTGCGGTTATGAGCTGACTGATATTTTGTTGATGAATCGTTTTCGTTAGGGTCTGCCCATTAATCAAATGAAGATTATAGCAACTTTTTAGAACACCCCAGAACTTTTTAGGTGATACGTGTTGAGGTTTTGTACCTTCTGTCCCACCAAACACTTTTACAAATAATAAAATACTCAATACTCTGAGTTCATAGACTAAAATTACATAATTGGAAAAAAAAAGTGAGCTAATGTTTACACTTATCAGTTTTACTCAATTGCATAACGTATTAAAATCAAATGTATTTCAGTTTCGAAAATAAATGTATGCAATATCTTAAAAAATCCCTTCTCCCTTGTGATATTTGATGATTTTTTGTCTGACTTCCTTCCCCCTTTGGGGCTCACGTGATTAATGAATAATTTTAAATGCTTAACGTTGCGTCGTGTTTTATACGATGAGCGTCGCGTTGTAGTGCTTCACGTCATAATGTGCTACGACGCGACGTCCCTTGGCTTTATAATATACATACCATACGAAGATTGTAGTTTTGTGATTTTATGTAAGTTGTTTTTAGGACGTACCCTATGAGGTACTCAAGTTGAGCCGCATTCATTTCATATGATTATGTGTTATTTTTAATAGAATACAAGTTGAATGGTTTCTTAGGGGGGTGGATCGTTACATAGCGACCATAATATGATGGATGTAGAAGTCTTTTTGACGTTATGGGTATTAACGATAATAGTAAATCATTGAAGATACTTTCTAGAAAACCACATCGCAGCCTTAGATAATATATAATAGTTACCATAGATAAAGTTGAAGTGATAATATCAACTGTATAATGAACCGCTAAATGACAGGCACTACTTTCTTAAACGAGAAATGCACTTGTAAGTTTTGGTTTCCGTCTTACACAAGAATTAGTATATAAATTATTTTTCATTGCTTTTACACCTGTACAAACTTACTGTAAGCGCGTCTTGACTCAACTTATTTGTTGAAACGCAACTGACGTATGGTTAGACAATGATAACTGAGTTACAGGGTTATATAACTCTGTGACTTGGTTATTTATATTAAGAAATTCATTCGTAAGTTGCTAACATAATTAAGTTACAGAAGTAAAACTTACAAGTGTAATTTTCGCCTTAGGAAATAAAACTTAACAAGTGACAGGTTGCGTTTATAACAATTTATAACAATTATTGATAATGAGATTATTATTGATTGTTATTTAAAACTTAAGACTTTTGTTTCAATTCAATAACATTCTTATAATATGTAACAGAACATTGAATAATAAAATGTAGTTACATTTATATGCAGACTTCCGTTTAGAAACTGTTTTCTAAAATAGATGAAATTCATACTAATAACTGAAACTGCTTATTTACATAAGACCAGGTTTTAGGTATATGCTTATTACGATACTAGCCGTCACACCCGGCTTCCCACGTCTGTTAGTACACAGACTGTTAAGACTTTCTCACTTTTTATATAGAGAGTTTTTAACTCAAATTTTTCATTTTGTCGTAATTTTTTTTTTAACTTTTTCTCTCATATGAACTTTGTCCTGATAATTAGAAACACAACAAATTTATACTTAAACTAGCTAGTTTAACATAATTCGCTAAATAGTTGGAAGTGTGCAACCATTCTGAAGCAATGCAACTACATATATACAGTTATCAATTCTTTTTTATGTATATAAGTTTAAAGTTCAAGATTTGAATTTAAAATAAGTTCATAATTCCTTTAAAATTTTACTAGATATTTTGTTTCAAATATTTCGCTTGCAAAAATTTGTTCCTCGAAAGTTTTGTGTCCGAAGCGCCGGATGTTCTTTTATTAGTTTTCCAAAGGACAGTTTGAACTCGTGTTATGAAATGGCATTCATTACTGACATACGAACACAGTGACCTAAAATGAAGGCGTTTCCTACATATGTTGTTTGTTCCGATTTACAAGAGTTTTTATTATGGTTTTTAATAATTGGGGATCAATTTGATGTAATGAAACGCAGAGGCGCAGGTATTGCGTGCGAATTTGTCGTTAGGCTACAAAACAATTATAATGATTATTGACGTTGACTCGTTTATATAATTGTTAGACAATACACAGACAGACGAATAATTATGTTTTCGTAGAAAAAAATTTCTCACATAAAATAGACTGTTTTTGTTTATCTCCGAAGATTTACATCAAATCCTCATCTAGTATAGATTATAAAATATTATAAAGAAGTAAAATTTGTTTGGACGTTTTTATGTAATTTTTGAAACTACTGATCTGATTTCAAAATTTCTTTCTATCTGGAATAGCCCGTTAATTGAGACTGATTATATACCTATAACTATCCTCAATTTAGGTAGGATAGGATATTACATCACGCTATGAATCATATGCGAGTGAAGCCGCTTGAGACAGGTAGTGTATTACGTTAAAGAACATATATAATAATACAAATTTTCTAAATAAATTCCACTAACGATCTTGATAAAATTTATGTGGAGGAGTAGAAAACTAGACAACAACTTAAGAGTTGGAATACCTCCAAAAAAAAGAATAATTGAAAATTGTTTACAGTAAATATACATATAAAAAACACAGTCAAAGTAAGAACCTCCTTGTTTGTTGAACTCGGTAAAAAAATATATTCTAAAATATGTCAGAGATTTAAATATCATTGCGTTCTATGGTTGACGCAGATAGAAAAAAAAATTGTATACATCAGTCCTGACCTAAATTAAAGCGTGGCGCGGATGCGTTGTTTGTTTTTATTTTAGCTGTGACATTGGTGAAACACAGAGTAAATAAACGATAACAAATTTATAACACCTATATAAAATTTATTATAGACTAGCTGTTCCCCGCGTTTCATTTTTAGGCTAATTGGATGCTGATAAGCAATAATGTGTTAACCTACAAAAAGTCAAATTCTGAGATATTGATGTATTTTGATACTGCATCACCTATTTAACATTATTCAAAAAAATGTAAGGTCATATAAACTATAAAAGTATGGAAAAAGTTTCCTAATTAATTGTTTCGAATTTCAAGTTATTCCATATTTTACAATTTCTACAATAATCTTATATATTTAAAAATCTTTTTATTAGATAATATATTAAATATATCAATCTGCTTTTAATTCATTATACCTTTTATCAAAAAATAAAAGAAAAGGTGGATATATACTTCTTCAAACATGTTTGTTAAGAATAGGTTTGACATCTTTAGACGCCATTTTATCAAAATGAAGTCCATGTGGCTTGACACAGTATTGCATATCAGCGTCCAATTTATATTTGACAAGCGTGTAAGAATTATTAAAATTAATTTTCATAGTTCCAGCTCCGTAGGCAAGGATCAACTGCCTTAAAATTACTAACTACCCTCTTTTATATATTGTCACAATTGAACACGACATGTTTGACCAATCACAGACGACAGTCTTTTTTTCTAAATCAAATCTTACAAGTGGATATTTATTGTATACCTTTTAAAATCATATAGTAGTTTTGTGACATGTGTACAAACATACCGACTGACATTCAGATAAATATTCTAAAACTAATCATTTTGAGTTATATTACTGACACAAAGCCTTTATATTAACTTTTTAAAAATATATAGATACAGACATCGGCCAGTAATAATTTTCAGATTGACAAAATTATATATTTATGTAAAACTACTACATTAAATATAGCTGGTACATCCATTCGTCATCCACGCACATTTTTATATGAACGTAAGATTAATAATATCCCTGCAAAGACGCTTTACCACACACGCACACACGTCGATTGTTTAGTTGCGCGACTCAGTCGATATTCGACTCCCAACTTAAATATCGGCTAATTACATTTACTGGCCTGATATAATGTTTGTTTGTTTGTATCTTATGTGTTAACATATTGTTCATCCGATTGCGATAAAAGTGATTATTTATTGTTTGTCTTTGTGAGAAGGTTTTTTTATAAATAAAATACTTTCCGCGAATGAGCATACGGGACATCTGATGATCATACCAGCCCATGGACATTTGCAGCACCAGAGGAGATACAAATGCGTTGCCTGCTATTTTAAAAGTAAAAAGGAAATAAGGAAAAAATGGAGGAGGTAGTTGTGCTTCCGGTTCTCTCACTCACATTAGTTACTTTATGACGATCTTCTGTGAGAGTGAAGTACTGCCCTGGTCGAGCCAGTCGGTATGCGAGCTGTCGTCAGAGGGTTACAGCTAAGCTCAGCAAAGTTTTCAACCGACTTGTTAATACAAGTTAAAATCTACATTAGCGCGAGGAAAGCAGTGAACAAAGGCTAGTAATATATATGAACTTAGGATATTTATTTGATTTTAATATCGTAAACATATACATTTAAAATCAGTTTTCATCACCTAAAGATTAAATTGACAATTACTTAGATATTTCTCTTTTTCAATTTTCGCGTCATAATATTCGATAAGTTTTATAAAAAAAATTTATAATATATATGTTGTTGTAATATTACGGATACCTCCTATAACTATTTTTAAACGCTTAATGAAATTAAAAAAAAAATCTATTTTAGTAATCGTTAATAGCATGTTTGAACAGACGAAAAATGTCGACACATTTTTCCTGAACAGTTAAATGAGCGGTCATTTCGATATAAAAGCGAAATATTTTCGTATAATATAAAATGCTGTCGTCGTAATATTTGTCATAAAACTAAAACGAGGGAAGTGTAAATTAATTGATGGCATGTCTTCTAGGAATAACTTTTTTTTCAGTCGGTAGATTGAGACAGAATAACAAGTCAAATGTCGTCAAAGATCAAACATTGTTGAAGTATTTACAATATCGTGACGTCTATCTTCCGAGCTCCTCGTATATTTATTTGTTTCAAAACATAATAATTCAATACTCTTTCAAACTTTGAACATACCGTCTATAAAAAGGAAATTAATTTTTTCCGTAGGTACATCCGAGACTTTATTGTAGTACTTTCCATACCGTTAACCGTTTCCTTATTTTGAACAAAACTAAGTTCTTGAACAAGGCGACGATTTCGAATCATATAATCTATATATATATATTTAGTTTGTGAGTCAATGTAAGTTGAAAAATCAATTTTCTGACCCTAGCCGCATGTATTTTATTCTGGAATTTGGTGTAAAAATTTGGTTTTGACCAAATATAATTATAATTATTGTTTATAAGATCTAATTAACTCTTCATAAATTTTACTATATATTTCAAATATATAAATTAATATCCCATACGTCAATAATTTTAAGTTTTATTTTTGGGATAAAAAGTTGACTAAGTCTTTCTTTAAAAAAATAAATTGAACATTGTCAATCTATATCTGAACCACAATTCATTAAAATTGATTTAGTCATGACAAGATAACAAACAGACAGTTAATTTCACATTTGGACGCTCATACGTAATATTATGTCAAGTCATACGGACTTCATTTTGAGAAAATGGCGTCTAAAGATTTGGCGTCTAACAAATTTGTTTGTAGCAGTATATATCCACCTATTTCTTTATCTTTTGATAAAAGGTATAATTAATTAAAAGCAGATTGGTACCATAAAAATTATCATAAAAAGTTTTATCTAATAATAACTTTTTAAAATATATAAGATTAATACACATTGTAAATTATGGGACACACTACAATATACGAAACTAAAGAAACTTTTTTCTGTACTTACTTAGTTTAAATGACTTGATTTTTTTTTTGAATAATGTTAAATACATGACGCATTACTAGAATACACTAATATCTCTAAATTTGGCTTCTTGTGGGTTGACAATTTGCTTATTAGCATCCATTTATATAAAATATTCGATATTTTAGAGTGAAAGGAGGTTACGTTTCTTTGGGTTTTTAGAGTTGTCTATTTTTTCTCGTTAAGGTTTTTACGTTTACGTTGTGGTTTATTAAATTACGTCATTTCTCAACTCTAGTTATAACTTAGAGCTATTAAAGTATACGATATTTATCGTAGGGTTCAATAAATCTTTAGATGTATTATTTTTTGATGATTCATAATTTGTTTTTATTTTTTATGTGTAGTTTAATATTAAATATAAGAAATAATTTTATAATTATTGTTTATAAATCATAAATCATAATGCATTTTTTTACTGAAACGAAACAAATTAAGCGTCAAAATGTTGTTAAGATAGCGATATCTCGGCGTAATAACCCTCCAAAGCAGTAACCATAAACTTCAACCAATTTGGCATATTCCGAAAAAGACAAATAATTAACGAGTAACGTCTAGTAATTATATAAATAACGGCAAAACGCGATTTGGGTTTTATCATACGGAGAAAATTACACCTGTAAATGATCTGTGACTTTAATAAAGATTTACATACGTAGTTTACCTTATATTTAAATTTAACACTTTTTACCAGGTTACCAGGTTACAGAGATGTTTTATATCAACTACGAGAGTAAAACTTACAAGAGTCATTCTCGTCTAACAGCGGTTCCTTTCTTCTTTCGAGATATGGAACTATAAAAATGAAATTTATTACTTCAACAAATTATGTATAACAGATTATGTAGAATCCTAATATGAAATGATAACATTTTTATGGTTGGACGGCAGTTTATTCATACTCTACGCTTGAACCTCATGTTTTGAGTGATGATACTGTTATCAGAACTGCGGCACTCATATTATGACATTAATGTTTCGTTCAGGCATAACAGTGCAATAAAAACAGGCAATAACCAAAATGGTGAAAGTGTAATGAACTACACTGTTGTCGTGTCTGAACTATAAAAAACAGCCCCAAATAAATAAAAACAACGATATTTTCATGATGACGTCTATATCATGACGATATAAATACGAATCGGTTTAAAGGTTTAAGGCTAAGCACCATCTTGATTACATCACTGTACATAAAAAATCTGTATCAAAATCGATTTATTCAACAATCAACAAATAAAGCGTATTGTGACGACCGCGACCGAATCACAAATGAGGCACAAAACTGCTTGAGAATCGCGCCTACGTACTCCTTCAGGGATTTTAAATTAAGAACTTTTACTTACCTCGTAAGTGACGAATTATGACTTGTTATCCGCAAAAAGTATTAAATGTTTGCCGAATATTCACCGCTCTGGCCAAGAGCCTCGCTAAATATTCGGTATTCGATCAAATAACTATTCGTGGCACGTCTAGTGATAATCGTTGAATTATATTTCGCTGAGAATTCTTTTTACAATTTACCACAAGCTTAGCATTTACTTTTACATAACAAACAGCACGTACAAAAGTGACCTTACTACAATTAATTTTACATTTTGAATCCCACTGAAAGTAATTTCAGAGAATGCTTAGTTATCTTCATTTTATCAAAAGCTCTCAGGGTATGTTATTCCCATTGACTATTACTAAGTTAATTACTTACGTTTCGACCTTGGACTTCTAACGTTTTAATTTACAAGTCGTTCTATTAACTTTGCACTTTTATGTCTTACTACATATTGGTAACTATGTAATGACATTTTGTTAGACCTATGGGAAAATATCGTTATTTTATCAGTTGTATATAAGTACGAATTGGTATATACTCGATAGTTAAGCACATTTTCAACTAAATTACACAATTATATAATAATCAAGATGATTTGATGAATTATATTTTTTACATGTAGTTTTATATTATTTGTTAGGTTTGAATGTATGTGCTTAAATATTATTATGTTTGTAGTTGGTCGTTTTAGAATAGTGATAATTATTTAGTCAAAGAACTCCTGTTACATTATATTTTTTCCCCCGGTCCAAAAAGAAAGTTTTCATAACTTAGACGTGTGTATCTGTCTGTCTGTGGCATCTTTGTCGTCAAAATATTCTTGTACAGTGTAATATGCTTTATGTATTAAAGATTTTTTAATATAGGTTTTAAATTTATTAAGTGGCAAATGTAAAACTGTTTGCGGGATTTTGTTATAGATGCGAATATCAAACCCCAGAAACGATGCACTGACTTTATGGAGACGAAAGCTCGGTGTTAAAAGTTTATTTTTTCTTCTAGTTTTACACAAAACCTGTCACTGTTCTTAGGAAAGCTATCATTATTTTGAAAGTTATATAAAATATTAACGTAAATGTATTGTGAAGCAACCATGACAATATCTATAATTTTAAAGGGAGTCTCGAGCTTCGAGATTATATACATATGTATGGCTCGAATAGCTCTTTTTTGTAAGATAAATACAGTGTCAATTTCTGTGGCATTACCCCAAAGTAATATACCATAAGACATGACACTGTGAAAGTAACTAAAGTATACTAAACGAGCAGAATCAATATCAGTTAAATTTTTAACTTTTCTGACAGCATAAGTTGCGGAGCTGAGTCTTCCTGCAAGGGATGACAAATGGAGCTACCACTGAAGTTTTGAATCTAAAGTAATACTGTAATATCAATTATATTAAGTACTTCATTATGCAAAACAAGATTAAAATTTTGTTTATTTACTTTAGATAGTGCAAATTCGACACATTTGACCTTTTTCGCATTTAAAACTAAATCGTTTAAACTAAACCATTTCTGTACATAAAATAGTGCATTGTTTACGTCGTCATACTTATTTTTCTTTTTGTCGACTTTAAATATTAATGAAGTATCATCAGCAAACAACACAATATCAAAAATATTGTCAACATAAAAAGGCAAATCATTAATGTAAATTTAAAATAAAAAAGGACCCATATAGGATCCTTGTGGCACACCCATTTGGAGAGCAGATCCAGAAGACTTTGTTCCGTTTATAGTAACTTGTTGAATTCTACCGCTTAAGTATGAACCAACTAGATCAAGAGCTTTATTTTTGATACCATTATAATTAAGTTTCTTCAATAGCGTTTCATGTACAACACAATCAAACACTTTTGATAATCTGATCAGACACACATAAATACTTGCATAACCTTGACCTGATGCTGCAGTATCATCTGGAATTCTGTATTGTGTTGGGCCTCGTTGAAATAGTCATAATGAATAGAGGTCGGATGTTTTAAATTTTATTATTATTTATTGCATATAAATCTTTGCGGATATTTTGTTGCTTGTCTACTGCCTTACATTATGTATAGTATGATTATATAATATTGTGTGTTAAAAGTTAATGTGTATCTTTACTAATATTATAAAGAGGTAAAAAAAATAAGTCTATATTTATTTTTTTGTATTTTGTGCGATTTGATAAAGAGTTGGCTATGTTTGTTGCACTTGCGAGATTTATCAATAGATACAGTTCGCTAACAGTAGGTGGTGCAGGTATTGTACCGGACAGAGAGAAAAAAAATAAAATGGTAAAAGTATAATAACATATACATCAACGCAAACAAAACCACGGGTTAGTGACATATAGGTATGAAATATAAATCATAAATAAAACAAAGATACTTGTCAAACTACTCATGTTCGTAACGATTAATAGCAAAAACATTTATGTGTATTTTTTTATTTCAACTTTTGCGATTTATACTATTTATATTTTATATAACGGGTCTTATCGCGGTTACTAATGGTAGTAATAATACCTTATTATTGCCCGACGTTTCGACGAAGTTGCATCCGTCGTGGTCATGAGCTGACTCTAGTCAGTGTGAGCTAGTAGCAATTATGTAAGTTATAATCGACAAGATACTGTTTATCAAAACCTGTTTAATGGTATTACGGAAAACTCATATTGGAACTTCCAAACGTCATTAATATGTTATATATTATTATGTTTGGATATGCTGTCAACGTCATGATTAGGTGAGAATTACATTTCTAAGTTTTAATTATTCATAGCCTTTTACTGATACAAAACAACTCTGTAATCTAGTAAAAGAAACGTCATAAGTTGTTACGAAAGCTGTGAATGTCAAAAATAAGGTAATGCCAGTCAATTATTTAAGGTGTAAAGAAATAACAAAGAACGTATGTCAATCTTTATGAATGTCTGAGAGCAAAACTTGTCAGTGTAATTCTCGCCTTATACTTTAATTAAGAAAAATATTAAATTGTTTTCGTTTATATTATTATAATGATAACGATTTTATAATTTGAAGTCGAATTCAATTTATATTCGAAGTATTTAGTTATGGTTAATACATAGAAAATTACAGGCATACATATTTGAACCATTTAATAATATTCATTCACAATTATGATTTAACACTAGTCCATAATTATAATATTTTCAAGCCGACAGTCGCTAAATGCTACAATATTTTATTTATATCACCTTTGGCCCGCGTACGTATTGATAAGATACATTCGGTTTATAGTACCGAGCAGGAAAGTGCGTTACAATATTCCGAGAATACATCGTTGACGTCATGACGATGGTATACTGTTTATCTTAATAAAACCCAAAGCAGTTTTAGCGCAGACGCGGACCAGTCCTAACGTGATAATGGCCAACAGATTACTGTTGTGTCTAGTGATAGTGTGTGTAGTGACTAACTTTTCGGTGTGTGGACGATTTTCATCAAGAGGTCGAAGTGGGGGTTCGAGGTCGAGTTCAAGTTGGGGAGGATCGAGATCAAGCAGGCCATCTTCTAGCTCCAGTTCGAGACATAGTTATCCTTCATCTTCGTCTAGCTTATCTGGTTCGTCTGGGCATAAACAAAGCTCTTACAGCTATCCTTTCTCTGTATCCAGTTTATCTGGACTCGGAGGTACACACAAATATCCTTCCTCATCATCTGGTTTATCAGGATCATCGTCAGGCAGTTCTCACCTATATCCATCTTCATCATCTGGTTTATCTGGATCAGGATCTCAGACAAATTCTTGGTCGCCATGGAGTGTAAATGTTAATACTGGAAGTAAACCATCATCAGGCTCAGGACCATCTAGTAAATATCCATCCTCTTCGGGTTTATCGGGCTATGGATCAGGAAGTAATAAATATCCGTCATCCACTGGTCTTTCTGGCTCAGGATCAGGAAGTAATAAATATCCGTCATCCACTGGTCTTTCTGGCACAGGATCAGGAAGTAATAAATATCCTTCATCGACTGGCCTCTCTGGCTCAGGATCAGGAAGTAATAAATATCCTTCATCGACTGGCCTCTCTGGCTCAGGATCAGGAAGTAATGTTTATCCTCCATCAATTGGCCTTTCTGGTTCGGGATCAGGAAGTAAATATTTTCCATCCAATGGTTTTTCTGGTTCAAGAATACCAATGACGTCTACTGGAAGTCATTATTATCCGCCCACTTCGGGAATTTCCGGAAGCAATAATTATGGATCAACAAGTGGTAATCATAACTATCCGACGTCATCGTCAGGTTTTTCTGGATCTAATAATTACAAGCCTTCACAGACTTATTATCCGTCTTTAGGTAGTACAAATAATAAGCCATCGTATCATCCAACATATACAAACACACATAGTGGATATGGCTCAGGACATACTTATAATCCACAAAACTACTACAATACTTATGCTTCGGCACCCCAACATGTGTATATAACTGAATATCGAAATTCCAACAGTCGTTATAGTGATCTCTTAACTGGCTTGGCATTATATAACATGGGTCGTTCTCATAGTCATTATCATCACCACTATTACAACGATGATTATTACACACGAAGATATTATTCAAATGGAAATTCTTATTCGTCAAACGAAAGACCGAAAGATGAAGCGTATTGTACATTAAGAATTAAAGAAAATGGTAAACTTGAGGTATTAAAAATCCCCTGTGAGATTGTTTCTACATTTACAGAAGGTAGTAAAAAATTATCTGCTACTTCAGAATCTCAAACAGTGTGCGTGTCTAATTATACCGTAATAAATAGTACACAACCTACCACTACAGTACCGCCTACAGTCAATATTACATCAACGACATTATCGCCGAATGCTACTTCACTGAAAAATGTTTCATCGCCATCAAATAATGAAACGACGATATCGAAATTACCTGCATCAAACACATCTACTTCTGATAATAGCTTAGGCATCATACCTCTAAATGCAACAAAACCATCACCTCCAGTTGAAATATCAAATATATCAATGAGTTCTCCTGTGGTTTCAATTAATGAGTCAACTATAGCTACTAATGCTACTAATATGACTACAGCAATTACCCCATTAGATTTTAACATATCGACCACTACACCTTCTCCAAAAATAATCCAACAAGATGTCCCACTGCCCACGACGGTTAAACCTGTGAATGTAACAAATAATGCGACTTTTGTAACATCAAACATCACTATAACGAATTCGACGAAGTGCACCACAACAACAGATCCATTGAATATAAAAGGCCCTCCTGTAAATCCAAATAATATGGAGTGTGAGGTTGAAATAAATACTAAAGAAGCTCGTTTGAGAACGAAAGTGGATTGTAAGATCTTAACCGAATATTCAAAGATGCCAGAACCGCCTAAAAAGGAAAGTTCTATTCTACCTCCGAGAAATAAATTGAAGTCATGGCTTACTAATCCTCCATGGTGGATGTCTATATTTATAGCGGTTTAAGTTGCCATAGTAATAAACAAAGAGCTTTTTACTGTAATATGTAAAATTCCTTACTTCGGTTTTAATTTTACATTTTTGAAGTCAATTGTTTCTTAGGATGAAAATGATAAAAATAATTTAACATATAATTAAGATTCACGTTAATTTATTAAATATATGAAATATTGTCAAAAATATTAAATATATTTTTAGTTTTAAATTTTATATTGTACTGTTAGATTTATCTATGTGTTTTCACCATTATATTATAATGTTAATGATAACCTTTATTGTACCAATGATATGTTCTTGCCACTAAATTGAGACTGCCAATCGTCTTGTTCTAGTTTTAGTCTTATGTACTTCAATATATTTAGAGTTTCTAATGTTTGAAATTAGCTGATCATTAAACTATTGTTGTGGTATAAAAAGCAAAATACAATTTCTAACTCAAGCTATACATGTATTTTTTATACATACATATGTTTTAGTAATACTTGCGACTTAATTTTTAACGAAAAATATCATATTCTTACCTAGTTATCCATTATATGTAGATGCCAACCTTACTTTTTGTACGCATCTAAATCACTTTTCTTCACAACAATTTATGATTATATCTACTGATATGAAACACATTTTTTTGCAAGAAGTATCGAAGAATCATGAAAAATACATTTATGAGGCGTATTAAAGAGAGTTAAATATAAACACGTGTATAAAATGTTATGTTTAGGCTTGTTAGACCATGTGATAATCATAACAATTCTTCAGTGTAGTATAACAGTACTTAGAGCGAGGAAACCTCGTTTTTGATGATATAATGAGCGAAAAATTAATTGGGTCTCTTTTATCAACCGAACCTCTAAGGGCGTTTAGTATGTAACGCCTTTGTAATTGAAGACAATATAAGTTATACGTCGCAAAATCTAATTGATAAAATGTATTCCAAAGTTTTGTTTAAATATTTTAAGATATACAGAATAACTCCTTCATCAAGTTGTGTATTTCTTAAATAGTCTTAAGTACGGTTGTTTTAAGATTTAATATTGTTTATAAACTTGTCCGAAAATCCGAAATGCGACTATCACATTCTTTCACTCGTGTCGTCAATTTTTATTGTATGTATGTTATTGTAAGAGCACAACTTAATGTCACTAAGTAAAGAATTGAATTGTTACTATAAGACTACCTCAATCTCGAAATACCTATTTACAAAATAAAATGGATTTGTTAATAATAGTTGTTTTCATTTTATACAAATTAAAACTTACATATAAATTGATGTTCCTAGTTTCATCTCAAGTTAACAGTGAAAAGGTATCCTATCAATACGATTCGACCATTAGTGAGTAAAATCTACATGCATTTGTTGAAAAAATTAGGACACAAATAAAAATTAAAGAAAAATTATGATCAAACAATTATTCCACAAGCGATTGTTTATTTTTTATAATTAATTAAAAGTCTTGAAAGTTATTATTTTGGTGATAAGACATAAAAATATATTTACCGCTTTAAATACATAGATACAAAACAAATATATATCGTACATTATCATGACCCTAAGACCTTGGTGCTTATTGCAAACCCGATATTCTGTAATACATATTCTACACTTGACGCCATTACATATATTATTTTTATCATATTATATAAAAATGAAAAAGATCAAACATATGTCTATGTAAAAGTAAAGTAACAGCCTGTAAATGTCTCACTGCTGGGTTACTTTAGAGCTATTATCTATATAAAATATATTTTTTCTATAAGCAGTTTTTTCTCGGTTTAAATATCACAGTTAATACTTAATAAAAATTAATGTTTGATATGCCGTTTTGAAGATCATTTTTCAGTGTAATGATCGAAATTTAAGTTAACATCTTAAAATTACGGTTACGGAAAAACACAGTTCAAAATTACAACGCTTTCAAGTATTCGCACGGATCGCCTAGTTCATTTTACTCGTGGACATTAACTGCATACATTGTCATTAATTTAAAGTATCTTACGTCTCGTGACAGTGAAATATGCTTTTATCAGTACAGCAATTACTTAATGATGCCTATCGTAAACAGATACATTGATGTTTCATTGGAAAAACGTTCGATTCCTAGCCATTGTCCTACATAATGTGACTATAATTAATTGACCGCTCATATTGCAACGATAACGTTTTAAATTGTTTTCGTTCTACAGATATAACATAACACATATCTTTTAGGTTTGTTATAATGATGTTTATAGATAATAATGATGTTTTGTTTTAATTGGTTAGAATTTATTAAAAGCAAAATTTATAATTTTGCTAAAGTATATTTAATACGAAATATTTTGTTCAATCAAGACTCAGAGTCTTGACACTATTTTGAAATCTGAATACACAAATCTTGACACGGCTGTGGGCTTAGCGTACATTGTAAGATAAAAAAGGAAAAGCTTTGCTTGGCTTTACTAAACACTAAAACTACGTTCATTCCTAATAAGTATATATCACCTTTCATTATTTTAAATCTTGAATAGAGGATTAAACTTAGCCAGAGTACAGAACAAAATTCAGATTTTGAAAAACTTGCAGAATCACGATGGCCTGCGTAACTTCTGCTGCAGAGTTTACAAAGTATTTTTTGCTATAATTTTATGACAGGCGCAATTATATTAAAAAACCGCCTATAAAGATAACAAACCATTGTGTATGTTTTATAATGCGACTTTTGAATTATTCATACGTTAAATTCTAGTTTATAAAAGATCAGTTTTTGTCGTTTCTTTTCTAGTTTCAATACGATAAATACATAATATCAATATTATATATTTAACTATTCTCTTAATTTAAATTGCTCACAAGTTACAAAAAATTACGCCAGGTTTTGAGAGATAAAAAAAATCAATACGTAGATGTTTAATTATGTAGTATTACTTTTATGTTATGATAATTAAAAATAGAGTTAGACTTAAACTACAGAAATAAATAGAATATTGTTTATTAAGATATACATCAATATAATCATAAATTATATATGTATTATTCGAAAATGTCTTATCTTTATTTTATTAGTATGCAAATTAGAATAAAAATGGCTATTTTTAGAGCGGCTATTCATTTATTTAATATTATTAAGCGACACAACAACAAAATAAGGAATAACAACAAAAGAGAAATAAACTGAAAATTGTCATACATATTTACATAAAAAATAAACGCTGTTCAGTTTAAAATATTATTTGTCTTGTTTTTATAAATGACAGAGATCGTTTTAATAATCTAATTTTATTAATTAGTTTATTGACATTGAAAACATTTATTTTATGTAACTACTGGGTCCTTTTTCAAAATATTATTAAAAAAATAATACTAATAAATAAACTTAACATTATGTTAAAGCTTCGAAATGTGTCAGTGGCTTCTAGGTAGTAAATAGCGGGCCTGTTGTTGTCGCGTACGTCTATAGTTCCAGTCATATTTGTCACATAGAGCTTCTACAGACACAGATCGCCGGAACGCATACAAAGCAATTTCTAGTTTTTATATTATGAAATAATCGTAGTTGCGTTTCTGCAAGGAACGTGCTTAGTTCGATAAAATTACACGATAAATGCTTAAAGTTTTTCTGTTACTGTTTGTGTGTCGAGTACACACTTTTATTGGGTCGGATAGAATTGTAAGTTTGATGAAAATAGTAATTTAGCATTAATAAAAAATATTCTTCATTTAATAATTATTAAAAACTTTAAAAAAACCTGTCTGTGTGCGATACATGTATTTGCGACGATATCTATGACTTCAAAAATATTGTTCTAAAAGTTCTTTTAGTACATTTTTTTTTCTATTTGGGATCATAATTTAGTTCTTCTAGGAGTACACAACGTCAAACCATTTTAAGGCTTTATACTTAGAAAGATTGGCCATTGAAAGATACAGTCTAATTATTTGATACAAAAAAAGTGTAAACGGATATCGCTGTACCACGAGTAAACGAGCCGTTTAAGGAAAATGACGATGCTACTCCATTGTGTCTCGATGGAATTACTGACATGAATCAGAATTTCTTCCGAACAGGATAAATGCAAATAAAACATTTAAAAACTCACCGGTTCACCTGTTATTGAATTTCCCATAATACCTAGATAAATAGTAAATATAATCTTATGTTATAATTTTATATATATATACATATGTATGTATATTTAAACATGATCATTACCGACTGACGTAATTTTAATTGTAATTATTAATTATATAATTGTAAGGCAATTGAACAGAATCTGTGATTAATTAATTACCAATGAAAATAGTTAATCGCAAATTGTGATCGAAACACAAACAAAAAAACATATACTTATATCATCGTCTATGTCTTGTATTATATTGAATAATACTTTTAAAACTTAAAATACGGTCGTAAGTAGATCTCCATAGCAAGTCATTTGCGCGTTCATAATAAATATTATTACTAAAAGATATGTTTTGCTGCTTAGGTTCTGGAAAGGAAGGACATACCTCAGCGTATTGCATTGTTTCTCAAAATTGATAACTGCATCGCGTAATGCACACGCGGTGGTTTTAAGATCTCAACGGCTTTATTTTATTTTATAAGCTAAGTATGCACTTAAAGCTTTACCGTGTGTTTCATCTGGACAAAATAACATAGTTTTAAAGAGCAATTTAGATTTGCGGATTTTGCCTAAAATGGAATTTTCATAAGGGTTGTTGTTACAAAAAATTCAAATCCAGCGTTTTATTTTTTATATTTTTTATTATTATGGGCATCGTCGATTTTTTATAAATAAAAAAATAAATTCAATTTGAACAATATTTTAAATATATATATATATAATATCACTAAAATATCTAAGAGAACCTATGCCCAAAACTTCACGCTTTTAGAGCCACCAGTTTAGGTTTTACACTACAAGTTATTAGACGTTGATTGACTAAAATATTGTAAAATAGTTTGTATACTTAGATGTAAACAAAATAATTTTATTTGTTTATAAGCAAAACATTTTGAACGACTGAATGGGAACTAATTCTATTGTTGTGATGGCCTTCATGTGTCGTTTATTGAGTAGTCAATATCCAATGCTCATTAAACTATGTAATATGGTCGTTTCATTTTAATTACACTGAATCTGTCGGTAAAACAAGGCCAATTTGTAATTGTAATAGTTAATTCAACTTAAAACGAGACTTTTTAAAATTCGCTTTATTGTGTTTTTTATACTTTTATACAGGCTTTCATTGAGATAGATATTTACTATGTAATATATTTTTTATTTAGTGCTAGCAACCCCCTCTTTCTACAAATTGAAAAAAAGAACTGTTAATTCGATTGCTACCGAACTTCAGGGTGACTTATTAAGCTAATCTGAGGATAGGAGAATTTCACCAAAACTGCCCTGTTTTGGATTTTTCATACATACATCGATTTATATAGATAACATGTTTTTTTTTTTGTGTGTAACCTTTAAATATTGAAAGAAGTACATGTTCGATACAGTTAATGTGGTCTTTTTGAAAAAAAATTCTTGATTTTATTATGAAACGTCGTCATGTCCCGTTTAATGCAAATTTTATATAAAGAACACAATAATTGTGTAAGAATTAAAAATGTTTTTCCCTATATTATGTACATATATGAAGTTAGGGAAGAATTTTTAAGCATGCTCCATCTATTTCATTTATTGTCTTTTTAATTTGTACGTTTACGAGGTGTAATCAAAAGTAAAGTAAAAACTGTTGGTTTTAAAAATTCAATTATCAACCAAAACATTTTTCATAGACACAAAAGAAAAAAATAAATAATAATAATTTACTTCGTATAAAACATTACTACGAAGAAAACTAATTATTTTTTTATATTAAACTTTTTACTATTTTAACATTAAAAAACCCTATTTTTTAAATCTGATTTAAAAAAATCGGTAGTTTATTATAGAAACAAATGTAAATCGGTGAAATGCACGTGCAGGAAAAGGTATTAACTATATCATACGATGATGTATTTGTAAAAAACCAACGATGATTGTATTTGTGATTAATTATAACATACTTCAGTACATACTGAGTAATTATATTACACAAGCTGTGCCTTGCGGTTTCACTCGCGTTTATGGATACTGCTTTACTCCTATGACTCGTAGTGTAATGTAATATAGCCTACAGCCTTTCTCGATAAATAAACTATCTAACACAAAAAGAATTTTTCAATTATCACCACTTTTTCAACTAAGATTAGTGCGTTCTAATAAACAAACAAAAAAACTCTTCAGCTTAATAATATTAAGGATAGATTATATTACAAATAAAGAATTGTTATCTTTTTTTTTAAATAAAAATAATTTATTAAACTACAAGTTTACCTATTTACAATAGATACACATACTACTAAAGTCTTAAATAAATAGCTTTATTACTATAATTTTACCGTTTTATGGATACTGATATAAATATTTATAAACTATTAAGTAGAAGAACTATTAACGTTATCACAGATATTTTACTGCCGATACAACTCGCAGAGCCATTCATACGAACATTAACGAAATATAAAATCTTTTCACAGTCCACTTCGTAGTTCGTCATTCCTTCACGGGTGTACATGATGAGTTTGCATTGAGCATTTTTCGTTACGTACAATCGCCGATTAGTAGTAGGATCCATTATTGTGATTAGCTTCCAATCTATAATACTATTTTCACTGACACTGGGTGTAATACTATTATCACTCTCACGTGGTCTCGGCTCCTCGCTCCAAAGACTAACGTCGACTTTATCTTCCAACATCTTCCGGGAATTGTAATCGCGAATGAAGTTTATCAGAAACGCCTGAGCTATGTAACAGTACACTGTGACAGTTTCCGACAACTCTGCATCCTCTATCCTCAACCAGCACTGTTCTGAACGGTCATTTCGATTGGGTAACTCCAAAGGAAAGGGTAATATCATGTACGGTTTATGATTCTTCGGTGAATCCTCGCCGTTAACCGCAACAAACACTATGTTCGTGAATAACAGTATAAATAACATTTTAAATGTGCACTTAGTACGACGTCATGATTGGAACTGATTGTCATGGCTCTGTGCAATGACAAAAAGTGAAGCAGTTGTAAATTGCCTTCACAGAGAGTGATTACAGGATGAAATGATCACTAGCTTGTACTTCATGATTCTTGGTCACACTTTAATTTAAAAAAAAACAGTACACGTAATAAAAAATTGTACTTCTTTTATGGTATATCGGTATATGTTTTATAAAATAGTATTTTATCACTTGTTTAATAAAAGTTTGTTGTAACATATCTATTATTCTATGAAAAAGTGACCTTGTTATTTATTACCAAGATTACTGTTGTAATATTTTATTAAACATTGCAACTTTTCTCTCACTTTTAAGAAATTATTCTTGGCTAATTTTGTTTTGCGTTGATTTATTGAGGAAGGCTATAAAATGTCATGCTACGGCTAATGAGCAGAGGAGTAGTTATAAGCGCAGGGACGACTAGTTTAATAACTTTGTGTATTTGTAAATCTAATTAAAGAAAATGTTTGAAAAATCGTACGAAATAGTAAAAACTCATTAAAAAAATCTCAATATAAAAAAGTAAGTAAGTCCTAACTAAAAAACCCGTGCGAACTCCTTGGCTTTAAGTTTATTTCTAGTGGAACTATTATAAATAAAGTTACTTTAATTTTTTTTTTGCATCAAATAGTATTATCAATTCAATGAATAGGTAATATACCAATAAAACCATGACATCATTTAGAAAATATATCTAAGTGCTTTATTTTACTTTACTAATGTTATCCTTTCATTTTCCTTGATAATTAAATAGTTGATTTATTATCAGTGGCGAGATAACCATTGTGTTAAATTCTTGAGATAGAAATATTAAAAATATTCTTATTTAAGTACTATGGGTAAAGTACTGACAAACAATTGCATTAAAATTAGTTAGTTAGTTATTATCAATGTCATAACAAAAATTTACAAAATTTAAAATAGAAAAATCCATCAAATCAATTGCCTTCCATAGCGTACTAAGAAAACAATGATACGTATATTTGAAAACCATCTCATCCTTCTTAGGCTGTCAGGTAAAAGGAAATTATTTTAAAACGCAGAACAACACTCATTTTATTTGTCTGTAAGATCTAACATTAATAACACCTGAATTATTGATAAATAAAACTATAATAAAATCTACATTATATTTTAGGCGTATTATAACGTAGTACGTATTGTATAATGTTTAAAAAAAAGCATTTAAATTATCATAACGTTATTATTATATTTTTTTACCTTTTATATGAAATTAAAATTAAATATAAAATGAATTTTAATGATTACAGAAGTCAATATGTTTTATTATAACGATGAATTTAAAAGAAAACGCCTGTTATTATTATAATAGCAATAATTATATTCAACGAATTTATAAAAGTTCCTTTTAAAATCAGTGTCAACCAAGTATAAAATGATAAAAATAAACACATGTCGGTGTTAAGAAATGTTCGGTTTATGTCGGTACAAATTATAAATGTAAACAATTAGTTTTTGCCTGTAGTTGCGGTTGCGGGAAGTTTTATTACTCTTTATAAATTTTAAAGACCCGACTCCCCTCTTTAGGGATTGAATTTCCTAAAATCATTTTCTAGTCGACGCCTATGTCATAAAAACTATCTGCGTGCCAAATTTCAGCGCAATCCATTCATTCACCAATAGATCAGTCATATCAGTAGATAGATCTATAAATCAAGAAAATTTTCACTTCATCTCTTTCTATCTAGTAGTCATTTTTTTACTTAAGTCCAGCTTAGAATCTAAATTAGAGGAATCCATATACCAGCATAATTGCTCAGCCATAGTTACTTTGGTCATTATGACAGGTTTCATTGCAACTCCGGCTCCGGTACTGCCGATCAGTGTACCGGTACCATAAGTATCAGTGATTATATCAAATGGAAAAAACTACTAGTCACCACAACACCATTCCATGCAGTCATGACTTGTACAGTTTTTATTTATTATTTTTTTATGTGTAATAGCAATAAAAATATGGCCTGAACAAATATAAAAATACACATAGTCGTACATAAAACCTCTTTTTTCCAAGTAAGGTGATAAATATTTAAAATTCAACGTTTAATAATATTTATTTTCACCGCCTACACTACGTATATTTACAATAAAAAGTAACAAAATACTTTTTTTTAAAATACAGGTTCAATTCCAAAGTTGTGTAGTGTTTTTTTCGCAAATCTTTGAACGCAGTTTTTCTTAATTTCAAAATCAGTCTCTTAGTTCCTTTAAACCCTTTTTGGCTCAAATTCAGATTTCTCCCTACTGACCCATCCGAATGAATCACCTATATAAGAACATGTATCTTATAAAAAAAAAAAAAACAGAAATTTTCAAAAATTCTAATGAGATGTCGTAAAAAAATACACTGCGTCCGTGCGAAGCCGGAGCGGGTTCGCTCGTTTATAATATCTAATTCACATTATAAGCTTGTGATTTTTCACTAACGAAACTATGCAATAGGACCGAAACAGTCAGAAAAAATGCAAATGTTTGGGAAAAAATTTATGGAATTAAATATTTTACTAATTATTGATCTTGTAAAATTTTGCTGTAAGGTTATAAAATAAATGTTAACAATTGTAAACAAAATATCAATACTATTTAAAAAGTATTCGAATTAAAAAAAAAATAATCAAATACAATAGAGTAACATTTATAAATGAAAACTCGACTCTTTTATTTGAATTTGGTAACTGGTAACACAGATTGCGGCGTCATGTGTACGAACTTCATTAGTCATTACTCAGTTCGGTTTGGTTTTTCCGTTTCACAGTTTACTAAACACTGATTGCGCACGAGCTGCTGTACTTTGCGTTTAATATATTGCGTTTTGTGAAAGTGAGAATACTGTGATAATTATGTTTCGCTGGACTTGTATATTAGTTTTCCTTTGTTTAGTACTTTCTAATCATGAATTCGTAACGTCAAAACGTTTTCCTAGTAGGCATTCATATCCTAAATCCCATGGCCTCTCTGGCGGTGGCAGCCATTCGTCTGGCGGCCTTTCGGGAGGTACGCATGGATATCCTTCTTCGGGAGGTGCACATGGATACCCTTCTACGGGCGGTGCACACAAGTATCCCTCTTCGGGTGGCGCACATGGATATCCTTCTTCGGGCGGATTATCGGGTAACTCAGGAACAGGACACACGAGCAGTGGAAATAGCTATCCAGCTAGTAAAGGTCTATCAGGCAATTCCCATACAGGAGCTGGGCACACCACCAATGTTCACTATCATTATAATTACAATCCTCCACAACAAATTCGTTACGTCCCTGTGCACGGTGGACCACCTGTGAATTATCCAGTTTATCGTGGCAGCCCTCCAACTTACGTGTATCAGTATAAGGATTCCGGAAGCAAATACGGTACGCTATTGGCTGGTTTAGCTCTCCTTAACCTTGGAACGCTCGGCGTAAGCGCTTACGCGCTCAGTAAGAGCCATTCAAATTACACCCCGAAGCCTGGTGAAGTTTGTAAATTTGCAATTAAGAAAGATAATGGAGATTATGAAGAAACTAGAATAGATTGTAATTTGATATCCAGTTTCATATATGAGGAGGAGGCTAAAGCTCAAAGTGGAGGTTCAAATACAAACACAACTGTTGTAACAACAGTTACAAATGTTACAACAATAAACACATCAAATGGTAATGAGTCAACGTCTCCACCAATTAAACCAAATCCAATATATGAAATGTTACCAAATGGCACATTGGTTCCTGTTAATGTCACTATGGATAACACAACGGCCACCTCAAACAATGCATCAGATGTAACAATGACCTCATCAGTGACGGTAACAACAACAAACACTACAACAGTGACTAGTGCATTGGATGTGAAAGGTAAACCAATCGAAGTTACACCAGGAATGCATTGTTATGTAATAAGTCAGTCGCCTGTCAGAAATATGAAGAAATCTGTTCCTTGTGGCTTATTACAGACTTATGCTGTACAGTCTTTGAAAAAGAATTCAGCATCGAGAAATATACCAGTAATCTCAATATTTAGTGTCGTTTTAGCGATACTTGTTGCTTATTGAAACTGATGTCGAGTACATAATTGACAAAAATCTCCAAAATCTTTTATGTAATTATTTAGATGTTTTCAAGCTATTGTACTTCAAACAAGACATGTACTTATCTATATTAATAATTGGTATTTACAAAACATGAAATATTAAAGATAAGTTGTTGAGTCGTCTAAAATAATTGTCATGTCAATTTAAATTGTGACTGATATACTTTATTAAACTTTATATAATACTAAGATATAAATTTCATATTTTTAAGATAATTTTTGTACTGTAATATTGTAGAATAAAAAACTGTCTCGAGTATTCTGAATGTGATATTATATGCCTATTTATTTATTGTATAAAAATTGTTACATTTTATTTATCAGTACTAATAAACTGTTAAAAGAATATTAATTGTTTTATTTGAAATGGACTAGACACATGCAGACTGGATTAAATTTTTCTTTTAAATATGTTGATTAATCATTGCTAAAATATTATTATATTAAATTGCATCAAAATATTTATTTATTTATTTATTATACTTTATTGCATACACCATGTACATACTTAGTATCAATACAGACTTAACCTAAGACAAGAAGACAGTGAGCAAAAGGCGGTCTTATCGCTTTCAGCGATCTCTCACAGACAACCTTTAACAATATGGATTAAGTATGAGAACGGGAATGCACATACTATTGATATTTAAATCATATAATACACAATAACATACTTAAATAACACCTATGTGTATATAAACTACTTTTAATATATATTAATATACACACATATACATACATATATAAATATATACATACACATAATATATACAATATACATACATATACTACAGAGATAAGTATAGATAATAGCTTTTTTAGATTTACCAAAAACAATTATACAGCTACATATAATTATAGTAAAAGTCCCTTGGTTTCTAAGATAGGAGCCATTATGTGAAAAGTACGAAAAATGACTTCTTTAGTAGGTTTTTTGACTGCCATGGCTACAAATTTAAACCTTTCTTAATCGTTGTTGCTGTTTCTTAAAGCTAAATAATGTATTTATCAAATAAATAAAATTTCAGGGCTCTAAGTCTTTCATGTGCGAAAAAAAGTTACTGGAATTTCAATTTAAAGGTTTTTGTCTTTTGCATCACTATACTTTGAGAACTCACACTAAGAAAAAACACAACATCTGCAAGTTATCTCAATAATTGGCACATTTAATGTAGAATCCAAAATGCTAAAAAAAATACCACATTGAATCATTGAAAAAAAAGATATTGGTAATTGATTACAGAAGGTACCATATGTCTAAGAAATTTTCTTAAGAGGGAATTTTGAAATGGTTTGACTTGGAACCATTTTGTGGCCCGCTCGCTCACCAGATCTCAATCCCCTCGATTTTTTTATTGGGGATATCTCAAAGAAAAAGTATATTACCATATACAGGATATGATGACTTCTAGTAATAGCTATATAATTTTCAAATATATATATATTTTTTTTTTACACTATCAAGAAGTCAATGTTTACATTATCAAAAATTTGACAAGTTATAAGTTTAACGCGTGTATGTCTGTGGCATCGTAGCTTCCTAATAAATGGACTATTTTCGATACGGTTTTTTTTGTTTGAAAGCTAATGTTGCAGTTTTGCTTTAATTTATGAAAATCAGTTTAAACTCTTCTAGTTGTGTAAGGAATCTGAGTAACTTCCACTGGTCTAATTGAATCAAATTTACTATACTGAGAATGATATAGTTACGTAACCTTGACTGGATGCCACAGCATCATCTGGAATCAACATACATCAAGTATTGTGTTGGGGCTCGTTGAAATGGTCTCAATGAGCAGGTTGTAGGAATTTTTTAAAATATTTTTGTCAATTCTATCCTGTTACATATTAATGTATAAAAATAGCAAATTCAACTTTAAATGAAAACTGAAAACTGTAAATTTTTGTATGTATGTTTGTCTGTTTGTAAGTTTGTCTTTCAACCTTTTTCTCAGAAACGCGTGAATGTAACAAATTTTTATCAACGTCAAGTACTCAGAGTTGTAATTACTAAGAGCTGTGAAAAAATCAAACTTCTAAGTTAACGCAATCAAAAGATACGGTCATTTATATCACATATTTTAAGTATGATAGCGTTTTTAACGTTTTCGCAAGGGAATCAAAACCTATAAGGTACTTCCCATTGACCAAGCATTATGAAATTTGGCCAGGAGCAAGGTCCTTTAGTATACATAAAGGAAATAATCCGAAAGCTGTACATTTCTGTTCGTGTGTCTGTCAGTCTGTACGTCTGTCTTTCAACCTTTTTCTCAGGAACGCGTAAATGTATCAAGTTGTAAATTGATCAAGCGGAAAATATATTAATCTTAGAATTAAAATTATATGTACTTGTAACAAATTAACATAGAAGTTGACCATGGTCAAAAAAACAATTTTACAAACACTGAGAAGAAATTTGTATCAATACGAAAACATTAAAAAGCAGCAAACCTTTATAAACAACGCAATGCAATCTATATATCGCAGCTAACAAAATGATAGCGCGATGTAGCGTACAGCTAATGCCATCTATTACAACATTATGACATTAACTGTGATATACTTCTGCTCGATTAATATTTTTTTTATTTTAATTATTATTTAAACGCGCTAAAAATAATGAAATAAACTTTTCATTTAAAAGTTTTATCGTCGATTTATAACGTCATTACGTAATTAACATTCAATATAAGAGTTTCACGCGATTTGATTTATGTACTCGTATTGACTTAGTACGAAAATTTTAAAATTAAATTCAAACAGATCGAGTTATTTAATTTACTTCTTTACCTACACATATAAGTCTTCTGGTTATTAGTAATATAATTAGTTATTTATAAATAAACAATTAGTTTTGTTCGAATTAAGGACTAATTATTTTCGTCTTGGGAACACTAATATATATTTTGATATTTTGATTGATAATGTAAATTTAAATATTTTACGAACGTAGTGCAGGGGTAGTGGAGTGTAGTAGAATATAAATAAAAATAAAACGAGAATAACATATAATATAACTATGTTGTTAATATCAAAGTCAACAAGTTTGTTCATTAAAATTGTCAAGAGATGGCGCTGGGTGTATCCTGAATCGCGCTATAACTTTGCTTTTTGAAAGTATAAGGTGTATTAATACTTAAAATAAAAATTTTGTGTTTCCATGGATTACATCCATGATTGTGTTTTAAATTTAAGTGCTCCTAAGAAGTTTCAAAATAGTTTTTGGGACGTGATCCATATTTACATAATATTTGATTATTATATTTGATTTAAGCGACTTCCTCCTCAAATATTATAGGCAAGCCTATACCGACTTAGGTATTTTTGATAGTAACTTATGTTGGAACTGATGATGAAGACCACAAATGGCGTAGATGGGTTAGTCTTATATAGATTTCTATAAGTTTGTACGGAACCCTCGGTGCGCGAGTCCTACTCGCACTTGACCAGTTTTTTGAACAAGGTATATGTATATGTATGTCACACACATTTAGAAACTTAATCAGTACGTATTTGTATTTAATTTTAGTAATGATTGGTTTGTATAGCAAATGTTGAATCGGATGCTTTTCCGCAAAACACAGAAGTGAACAAAGGTAGCAAACAAATATGTCTTTAAATATTTAATTTATAAAATAAGTATACGGATGACAAAAACATTATATTCAACGATTTTCTGTCTAAATGCAATAAATCATTTCTCATGAAATATACAACACGCGGACATACGATGTATATCGAATTGTAGATTTTTCATGTATATGGAAACAAACAATGATCAGTAAAGATATGAGATTTCTGTCGCCGTGTATAATAAAAAAACGTAAAATCCTAGGTTCTCGAAGTCAATATAATTATATAGTCTGTGCGGATATATGTTCCCTTTAGACTTAAAACGGCTGACATAGTGATTTAAATGAAATTTTTAGACAATATTCATTCATTAGTAGATGTTCCTGTGAAGTTCGATAATGATCATCACATTTTTTTTGGCATTTTGGCTAAGTTTTTGCTTTTAGTTATTTTATAGTAGAGAAATTTATTTTTAATTAAATAAATTGACTTAAGGATTCATTTTTTTTCTTATCTTCATAACAATATTATAAGTCGGCGTTATCATTTATATACATATATACTTTGTTAGACGTTTCATCTACATATATAAATATATACTAATAATAAAATTCTAGCGGGTCGCTGTCTGTACATGGAAGATATTTGAAAAAAAAAAATAGAACCCAAAACTTCGATTTTTAGAATTCTTATCTGTTTGTCTGTTTGTCTGTTTATCTGTGCGTTTGTGCACGCTAATCTCAAAAACGGCTTATCCGATTTAGATGCGGTTTTCACTAATATATTGTACTAAGCTTCACTTAACATTTAGGGTTTGTTTCATGTCAATCGGTCCATAAATAAAAAAGTTATGTCAATTTAACGAATCACCTTGAACATTTTTTTCAAAGTATATACAGTACTTACATCAAAAAATACATTTTAAAAATTTTTGTCTGTCAGTCTGTCTGCCTATCTGTTTGTTCCGACGATTCTCTGAAACGGCTGAACCGGTTTTGATGGTACTTTTACTCGCAGTTGGTAAATGTTATAAGGAGTAACTTGGGCTTACTTCTATTTTAGTTTTTTTTTATTCTATAAATATGACAAAAAAATTCTAACGGGTGGATGTGAAGAGCATGCAAGATATATGAAAAAAAAAATATTGGGGGTCTTTATCTACGCAATAGAACCCAAAACAATAATTTTTAGAATTTTTGTCTGTTTGTCTGTTTATCTGTGTGTTTGTGCCAGCTAAAAAAGATATGTCTATTTATAGGGTCACGTCGAACATTATTTTGTGATTTTCACTAAATGCATGAAAGTACTTACATCAATTACTGTCAGTCTGTTTCTTACGACTAATCTGTGAAACAGCTGAATCAAATTTGATGAGACTTTCACTCGCAGATAGAGGATGTCCATTAATCACGTGAGGCCCAGAGAAGGGAGTGGGAATGGAAGAAAAAAATCACAAAATATCACTAAGTCTAAGAAGTTCTTAAAAACATTACAGCAGACCCTATAGCTAATATTATAAGGATTAACTTAGGCTACTTTTGTTAAAATAATTAAAAAAGAGAATTACGCGATAACAAAATATTGGAGAAACCAATAAAATAGTGAAGAATTTCAGGTTTAAGAAGGGAAGGTATACATCTATACAAGTAAATAAAATTGATGTGTCTGTTTGTAATTTTAAATACTTTCATATGCATATGCATTTGCATTTGAAAGTATACACGGCACTTACAACAAAATTCCCAATTTTAAAATTTTTATCTGTATATCTGTCCCTCAATTTGTTTCGGCTAATATCTGAAACAGCTGGACCGATTTTGACGAAACTTTTACTAGCAGAAAGCCAATTTTATAAGGAACAAAATTGAAACTATATGAAATAGTGAATAATATTTAATTCAAATAGGAAAGTTTAATAAATAATAATAATAATAATTTAAAAAAATAATAAATTTACTGGGTAATTTTTTACTGGATATGATAGAACAAATCCGAAACTAGAAGCAATAGCAAATTAATTAAAGACACTGAGCCGATTTTGATAAAAACTAAAACTGCATCATTAGTTTTTTGAAAAATATGTTTTCCTAGCCAAAAACGAACACGTTTATTTTTCCAAAAAATAACATTCTGTAGTATTGCACCATCTGGTACTGTCACATATTATAAGGATCAACTTCAGGGAGGTAATAGTTAACTGCAACAAAAAGGCTATTTCTTTACAAAATTCTATCAAATTCTTACATTAATTAAATCTTTAATTAGTAATTCTTTAAAAAAAACGATTTTACCTAAAAGTAAAATTTTTAAATTATAACGGGATGTTGTAACGCTAATAGCGGGTGAGTACAATAGCCGAGTCCAGTGAAATGTAGATTTTCAATAAATTGTTTCATCTTTTTAAGAATTATCTAAACCTACCTAGGTAACGGAATAGGTGACGGGGACCAAAACAAACGTCACATTCTATCAACTTTGTATAACTCACATAGAAGAAATAGACAAACATAAAAGAAGTTACTGTGAGTTATTCATTTTATATATTTTCGATTGTATTATTCACAGTCTTCCTTACTTTGGTAGGTGACTAGCATTTTGATGCAATTTATAAACAAATAGTTCGAAGTAATGCAGATTTTTTTTTCTAAACCTACGGGAACCCATGATTTAACCCACGTATTTGATTATGTCTATGTAGAATCGAATACTTAACTTATAATTAGTGTATATATTTAATGTTATTTTGTAAAAAAAATCTTTTCCTTTAATTTGTTGCTTTCTATGACTTTCCAAAAGTTGATCTTTACAAGTTTATTGGTGGTTGTGTATTATTATACAGAATATATATATTTTTTAAATTAGTGGGTTCTATTCCTGGCCAGAAGAATCATGAAATCAAAAAAAATCATGATGCAGTTTTAGATTTTTCAAAATTTGACACGAAACTCCTTTAAGTATCTTTCGCGATTCCTTATAGTTCCGGATTTGGTCTATCAAGCCCAGTTAAAAAAAGTCACCCGATATATAATACAAGAAGAACCTCGATGGGAACTTACTGTTTTGCAGTCAAAATTTTAAAGACTAGCACAAAAAAACTTTTCTTCAACATTTATAGCGAAAACCGTGGAGGAATACCATATCTGAGTTAGTGTCTGCTTATAAAAACAACCAGAAAGTTCCCAGATCCAAAGTAAAAAGCTTCTTTCTTGAGTAGCACTGCAGACTTTTATAACCTTGATTTGCACTAGACATATCAAGCATTCTGTAATCCACGCGAATGAAGTCGCGGGCACAGCTAGTAATTAATATAAGGATCGTAGCTTCTTCACGTTACGTATTTCAAATGAAATTATAATGATGTCAATTGTCAACCTGTGGGTTAATTGCCGAACATAGTCACTATCGCAAATTGATACACATTTTTGTCATTTTGTTCTTTATTCATCATGTAGATAGTGTAAAATACTGATAGTATATACAGGACTATCTTTAATCTAATGGAGGCCCTCGGCACTTTAAAATAACGGTGCCGCTATGACTTAGGCAGAGAAATATTAAAAAGGCAAAATTCTAGTTTGAAAAATATAATTATGTTTTATACTGTTATAAAATACCCTTTGTATTTAAGTTCGGAAAGAACAACAATAAGGGATGATTTTGAAAGTATTTGACGCTGGTATTTACTTCCATACATTCTAAGGAATATTGAAGCTAAATTTAAGATTAATCAGATAAAGCAATACTTTTTTTCCATACAAACTTCATTACACCATTGTACTTTAACGGGGAATGATATTGTTAAATTTTTTTTCTTATTTCATTATTATCATTCAGAAATATTTGTATTAAATTTTAAGAAGATTTTACATACAAAAGTTTTTACCCTTTTCGCCTAAAAAGGATTTTTCAGGGTGAATTTTCAAAAATTCCTTTTTAGCGGAGGCCTATGTCATTAGGTTGTGCGTGATCTGACTGATTGACGAGTCATACAGGACAAAGCAATTTTATATATTTAAAATAAAATCCAATTGTATCCTTCAGTCTTATTATTAGCTACAAAACTCATGTTTTTCAACCAACTTCATAGATAAAAGGAGAAAGTTTTCAATTCGTAGTGTGTATTTTATTAATGTTACCTCAAATTTCCATCATTTATTAAACGATTTTTTATTTAAATGTAGTATCCGATTCGTCTCATAGAATTTTTACCAAAATCGATTTAGCAGTTTGGTATTATTGAGGAATTTAAAATATTCGACTTTTTGTGGATTGACATATTATGAGCATCCATTTATCATTAATTTCGAGTCGATGTTCCCTCTAAAATAAATTTGTATCTTTTATGCATAAAACAACAAAATATACGACATATTTATAATAATTATAAGACGTAATTTTATCAATTTTACGTAAAGTATTTAAATAAATTGTACCTACTCATAATAGCTGGAATTATATTAAAATTGTGATATATCACGCTAGTACTTTTATCTTCAATGTCAATAACATGCATTTGGTATATAACCAACCGTTAATAATTGGAAAACATAATACAATACCGCGAGAGCGTCGAATAACAAATAAAGAATAATATTAATATAACGTACGAATGTACTTATTTAGAATGTTTTATATCGTAATGTTATATAGCTATGTACGCAACAGCTAAACAAACTGAGGAACGTCTATGAATATTCTCATTTAAAAATATACCACACTACATAAAGATAAACCAAATTTTTCAAAGAATATTATTGAAATATTTTGAGTGTGGTGTAAAAAGATTCAATTTGCTTGTTGTTGCGAGAAATACATCTGTATCAATAAAACGAGGCCGTGACTAACCGAACCATCCATCCATGGCCCAAAACCATGAAACCGCTGAACGGTTACACCTTAGTGTATCAATAAAGGGAAACCCCGAATGACTGACTGATCTACTAACACACAGCTCAACGACTGAACGTATTAAGTTAAAATTTTACACACAAATACTCAGATTATGACGTAAGCATTCGCTGAGATGGATTTTCGAAAATGAAACCCCTTTAAATGTGTCAAAAGTGGTTGTAAAGTTTGTATGAAATTAAACTTGGCGCGCAAGTACAATAAGTGTTTTATTAAATCTGATTTGTCGTTTGATTTAACACCATAAAACATATACTAAAATAATTCGATACCTCCCACGTAAGTTATTGTAAGCCACAAAATTGCCGTTAGCGTTTTTACTGAATACTACACGAATTTGCTTAATGCATTCAAAGTGAAAAAATACCAAAAATCTTTTTTTTTTCAAGGAAAGTTACAACAAAATACGCCTGAAAAAAGGCGTATTTTGTTGTAACTTTCAAACTAAAACGGATTAAAAGTGCTCTACTGTAAAATTGTAATTTTGGGGTTACAACAACTTACGTGGGAGGTATCGAATTATACCATGGACTTGTGAACTGTAATTTCGTTTATCAACGCGACGCCGTACACATTCAAAATTAAAGGTTGTTTCACGGGCAAATACGTATTAATAGGTCGCGGACGATATGTAGCACACGTGTTGATGTGTATGTTTTTTTCAAGGCGGGAATTAGTCTTACTATCTATTGAGTTTTGGGTAAAGGTGGACGTCGAAATATTTTTTTTTTAATTCGCACACGAAAACCGAAGTTAATACCGTAAGTGGCAGTGGTAGGGGCAGGAAAAGTTATGCTCACAATTCTGTTAACTGTCGCAGAAGCGGGAAGAATTTATAAACGGCTATAAAACTTTAAATCTCAATTTTGCTTCTATTCTGAACACGTTTTAGAAAATAAAGTGTTTCTAGTTTATTATCGTCATTTTGTATTATTAATCATATAAACATATAGACGATACTATGATATGTCGGTTTCATTTTACCCACTGCATACCATGAAGGTGCTCAGCGAATTACGGCCAAGATACGGGCCGTACGTAATGTTGTAATTATCATCATCATCATCCTCCTAAGTTTTTCGCTAAGCGCTATAAATCATGGGTTTCAAGGTGTGAGTACTACCTAAAGGGCGCTAAAATACACTATGTCACTATGTCTATGGACGACAATAACCAATCAGAACAATAACATCAGATGAAATTGTCTTTTCATTTGCACCATTTAAAAAGAAAGATTCTAATATTCAGGTTAAATAGTGGTGAAGTTCATATTTTTATTTTTGTTTTAGTCATCATATCGGCGTGTTGGGTAGCTGGTGTTGGTGTTGGGCTCCTACCACTGTTTGGATGGCACGCAGCCGTCGACACCGCACCCGGGTGCTACTTCGTAGAAGTCATGGATTACAACTACCTCCTGTTCCTCTACTTCGCGACAATTGTAACCCCTAGTGTTCTGCTGGCAGCCTTCTATGCGCATATCTACCGCGTAGTTGTGAAACAGGTTTGTAATCTTATTTAGTTGTTTTATATAAATTTTATAAAAATAATATGATTTATTCATGTCCGTGTACAACAGCTACATTAACAAATAATTATTTTTTGGTTTTTTATTTTTATTTTTTATAATATAATACTTGTAGGTAGGTATGTATGTAACTTTGAGTGTTGAGACACTCGAAAATGTTGGCGAAAACAGGATTTGTGAACTTGGTTCCGCTATGACTTTCGCCAGATTTAATATATAAAAATAGTGCCTACCAAAAAAAATATGGAAGTTCTTTTTTAAGATTGTGCTTTTAAAATTTTCACGGTTATATGAAGCATGTTAAAATCAAAACAAAACACTCAATTTTTACAACAAGAACGGAGCAGTAGGTAATCGTAAACTCGAGTGTAATAACGAGATAAAAATACAAAGAAGATGATTTATTTATAAACAAATGTTTTGTAGTAGGTATGCACGTCGCGTTACCTTGTAGCATTAATTATCATGATTATCTATATAAATAATAATCAATATTCATATATTTGTCTTCTACGTATTCAGACCATGGATCGAATTATGGTGAAAATTTGGTAGAATGTTCTGGAGGCGCCCGAGGAGACGACGAGGGTTGCGAAGTCAAAAAAATCAAAATATTGTAAATTGCAATGCATACCGGGTACAACTAGTAGTTAAATAATGAATATGATATATTTGCCATGGTTAAAATGTATATTCATAAAACTGGATGTAGCATCTAATAATGCACGTGTGTTGCGTGTGATCGTTTACGTTATCGGAACTATACCAATAACCGGTTTTGAGTTAATTTAAATGAGTGTAAAAACAATTGACGATTTCGTTGGTATATAAGCATTTAGGTTGAGTGACAACGGTTTTCTGTAAGAGAATCAATTGCATTTTTAAATAATACTTACCTACTGTTGATAGGCGTTATTCATTTAAGGTGTATTATCATAGAACTAATCATGTAGGTATACTTCTGTTAGGAATATATCATTAATAAATAAAGACCGTATTTTGTCTATGAAAACTCTTGATTAGTGTCTCTCTAGGAGATTCACTCTCATAAATATATACATAATTACAAGTACAGTAGTGACATGAACCCCAGAGATAACTTAACAACTTCAAAATTTGATGTTTCTAAAAGTAAAAATGCCAATAAATTTGTTTACTTAACGTGATATTAGTTTTAAATGAACATTTTTTTCTTATAATATAGCGTGCATCCGCGTTACTAATGCGCAAATATTCTGCCATACATGTACCTACATTATAAAAACAACATTGACATATATTTTTTAATTGAATATAGATAAAAATGAAAAAAAAAATGTTTCAAACAATAATAATATATATATGATATGTTATAAGCCTATTGATTGATTGATACCAAAAATGTCTTTGGACGACGTTGCCTAGCGACCGGCAAACGACTGAGTACGACAGACGAGAGTATCTTTGGGCTAACGAGACAATTGACGACCTTGGAATGGGTACGTCAAATAGTGTAAAAGTAATATATCTATAGTTATAAAATGTCATTAGTTTCAAAATAATTTTAGACTACCCCACTATTAAAAACAATAGAATAGCACAATTTTGTTAAGCTATTAGAGAATTTACAATAACTTGTTCGAATCAAAATCAAAATCAAAATCAAAATATGCTTTATTCAAGTAGGCTTTTACAAGCACTTTTGAATCGTCAATACAAAAACAAAAGAAAACTAAACACTAATTAATTAATTATTTTACCACCGGTTCGGAATGTAGATTCTACCGAGAAGAACCGGCAAGAAACTCGATAGTTACTCTTTTTAAAAGTTTTACGATGGGTACATACATTTATGAGTTACAAATATATTAAATACACTGTGTGAATCCAGCTCATACTAAATCCAAGCATGTTTATCATCTATATAATCTTGAACAGAATAATATGCTTTAGCTACTAAGGATTTTTTAATATGTACTTTAAATAAAGTAAAAAGTAGCTTTTATTACTTTTATGACTTACCGTCCGTTTTACGATCTTAGCATTTTCTTCTAATGACATACTGCGCCTTGCTGTTAGTTTGATTACGTCATAAAAACAGACAGATTTCATATATATTGTAATTACAGTTAGGCGAAATTTACACTTGTAAGGCAACTTTATGAATGCTGTGAGTTATATAAAATAAGTTAATGAGAGTATATTCTGTCAGATAAAAGCAAGAATAAGCAATTTATATAAGTCCGTGAGAAAAACAATGAATAGAAAGAATTCAACCACTACAAATAAATTAAAATGAGGTTTTAAGGAGTAACTAAGTCTATTTTTATTTTAGAAATTTTAATAATTATAATTAATAAAAAAAATGCTTTGTCTTGCTATGCATGAGACACGCCAAACATCCTATAGTCCGAACGCGAACGAAGTCGTGGTTAAATTATATAATAAAACTGTAATTCTTACCTTATATCAAGATTAAGTCGTCACGAAGTCATTAATTATATAAAGATATTCATAATTAACTTACCGCTCCTCGCGGTTATACCCAGGATAGGTATTGCATCGGTGCCGCAACGCATATGCTAAGTATACCTCGTTTCACGTAAGTGTGTTTGTCTGAACTATGTGCATGGAGCTGCGCAGTAACACAAAACACTAGGGCAGTCGTTTAGACATTTCTTTAATTTTAATTATTAAATGTCGTGATTTTCGTTTCGGCATGTGTTCAGTTACTAAACAAGTGAAGTTATAATAGATTATAAATGTCTTTTAACCTTGTTAAGGGTTAGTTAGTTATTCAATAAGTTTACAATACATTCAATGTTTTAAGTCATGTTTACCTTAGATCATTATGATATTTACTCGACTGTAACATCCGCGAGTTCGGACTCGCCTCGTATTCAGACCGACATACTTACGTGCAACGAGGTATACTTCACTCCTATGGGCAGTAGCTTGATGTTATATTTAACTTACCTTAAGTGGTACCGTAAGTGGGAGAGTTAAGGCATATATCTTTTCTTCCTCTCATCTCTTCCCTTATATCCTATTCCTCTTTATCCCTTATTTAAGCTGGCAACGTATTTGTGGCTCCTCTGGCTGCAAATTTATGGGTAGCGGTGATCACTTTACATCAGTGATCCATCTCCTTGTTTATCCGCTACTTTTGTAGAAAAAAAATGACTTTTTAATGCTTTTTAGGGTTCTGTACCTTAAAAGGAAAAACGGAACCCTTATAGGATCACTTGTTGTCCGTCTGTCTGTCTGTCTGTCTGTCTGTCTGTCTGTCGGGCTGTCAACCCTTTTTTCTCAGAAATGCATGGACGTATCATGTTGAAATTAATATCATATACTCAAGTCTATGATGACATAAGGCTGTGAAAAAATTAAAGTTCTAAGTCAACGCAATCAAAAGATAATGGAAAATATGTTGTATATTTTGCCAATTTTAGCGTTTTTGCAAGAGAATCAAAACCCACTTGTACTTCCCATTGACCTAGCACGATGAAATTTGGCAAGAAGTAAGATCTTATAGTACAAATTAAGGGAAAAATCTGAAAACTGTAATTTTTTGTATGTATGTTTGTCTGTTTGTAAGTTTGTCTTTCAACCTTTTTCTCAGAAACGCGTGAAGGTAACAAATTTTTATCAATGTCAAGTACTCAGAGTTGTAATTACTAAGAACTGTGAAAAAATCAAACTTTTAAGTTAATGCAATCAAAAGATACGGTCATTTATGTCACATGTTTTAAGTATTTTAGCGTTTTCAACGTTTTCGCAAGGGAATCAAAACCTATAGGGTACTTCCCATTGAACTAGCATTATGAAATTTGGCCAGGAGTAAGGTCCTTTAGTATACATAAAGGACAAAATCCGAAAACTGTAAATTTCTGTTCGTGTGTCTGTCAGTCTGTACGTCTGTCTTTCAACCTTTTTCTCAGGAACGCGTAAATGTATCAAGTTGTAAATTGTTCAAGCGAAAAATATATTAATCTTAGAATTAAAATGTACTTCTTATATATTGTAACAAATTAACATAGAAGTTAAACATGGGCAAAAAAACAATTTTACAAACACTGAGGAGAAATTTGTATCTATATGAAAACATTAAAAAGCAGCAAACCTTTATAAAAAACGCAATGCAATCTATATATCGCAGCTAACAAAACGATAGCGCGATTTAGGGTACAGCCAGCGCCATCTCTTGACAATATTATTACATATGATATACTTCTGCTTGATTAATAAAATTTTGGAAAATTTTAGTTAAAACTTTTCAAATATTTTAAGTACAAATAACAATTAATTTGACAATAAGCAAACAGGCTATCAACAAATAAATATTTAATCTTATTGTTTTCATGAAAAAGTTAGTTAAAATTATTCTAAATATGAAAATAAAGATACAATAAATTTAAAAAATTATAATATAAAATAAAACTAAAAATACTAAAATAAACTTTTCCTTTAAAAGTTTTATCATCAATTATCGTTAATTTTATCGTCATTACATAATTTACATTAAATACAAGCTTCACGCGATTTGATTTAAGTACTCGTATTAACTTAGTTCGAAAAGTTTAAAATTAAATTCAATCAGATCGAGTTAATTAATTTACTTCTTTATCTACACATGTAAGTCTTCTGGTTGTTAGTAATATAATTAGTTATTTATAAATAAACAATTAGTTTTATTCAAATTAAGGACTACTTATTTTCGTCTTGGCAACACTAATATATATTTTGATTGATAATGTGAATCTAAATATTTTACGAACGTAGTGCTTAGGAAGTGGAGTGTAGTAGAATATGAATAAAAATAAAAAGAGACTAAAATTTAATATAATTATGTTGTTAATGTCAAAGTCAACAAGTTAGTTCATTGAAATCGTCAAGAGATGGCGCTGGGTGTATCCTGAATCGCGCTATAACTTTGCTTTTTTGAAAGTATAAGGTGTTTAGTACTTCCATGTTTCTATGTTTTTATATTTTGCACCCATTATTTTGTTTTATATAAAAGTGCTCCTAAGTGGTTGTAAAAGAGTTGTTGGTACGTTTTCATATGTGTATAATAATTGATTATTATTAAGCGTCTTCAAAAAAAGGAGTGTTCTCAATTCGACCGCGTTTTTTTTTTAATTTTTTAATTTTGTTTGTTCGCCGATTACGCTGCCATTTGTGGACCGATTTTTAATTTTTTTTTTGTTTGAAACGGTATACTTCCAAGGTGGTCCCATTGTCTTCAGATCAGGATCTGATGATGGAATCTTGGAGAAATTGAGGGAACTCCTCAAATATTATAGGCACACCTTTACCGTTTTAGGTAATTTTGATAGTAACTTATGTATTTACCTTCAGAAAATCACTTTTGGTGAAATGGAACTAATGATGAAGACCACAAATGGCGTAGGTGGGTTAGTCTTATATAGATTTCTATAAGTGTGTACGGAACCCTCGGTGCGCAAGTCCTACTCGCACTTGACCAGTTTTTTTCATATCAGGTTTGTCTTGGATTAGTGGATTCAAACAAACATCTTTTTCAGTGATGAATATTAGTCAGGATCAAATTAAACATTAAACAAAATAAATAGTATCTGAAAATTATCCTAATGCCAAAAAAATTGTTGTATCTGATGCGCACTACTAGCAAAAAATAACAATTTTACGTATAAAAACGATTTATGCATGTTTGTTTATTAAATAATTGATCTACCTTCAGCGTTTGAATAGAAAACTACGAGTTCGATTATTTTTGTGATTTTTTTGTTTATGAATTTATACTGAGATAAAGTATTGTAAATGTTTAATTTTATTTTAAGTTTATATGGTAAAAATAGATAAACTATCTAAAAATTATTAATGTAATAAAGATCTTTGTCTTTTCTAATCTTTGCGAGTGCGCAAAAAATCCTTGTTGCTATAATTCCAAGGTCCAAGTGTTGGAATCCAATTGGTACAGAGATGTAGAGAGAGAGAGATCTAGAAATACGAGACAAGTTTTTGCGCCATTTTGGTAGTTTAATAATCTAGACCTGGACCTTATTATGGAAAATAATCTGGACCTGGAGCATAAGCCTCCAAACATTTACCACTCTATAGAAAGAGAAGTCACCTATATGTCTTTTCTCCCCATGCAATTGTTTTATTTTATTATGACGCCTCCGTTTATTTTCCACCAATCAAAATCGGTTAGTGGCAGTTGTCTACAGTTAGTGAATTCTGATTGGTTATCTAAAGTCGACTTTTTGGGAGTCCCTTTCGCACATTCTCGACTAATTATTTTTGAGAGCTTACTTTGGAATGCTCTAGTCCTCTGTCTATTGTTTCCATGACGCGAGTCAGGACCAACGTGTGAACCGACTTCAAGAGCCAAACATGTACATGATTTCGTTCACTTGGATGACATACTTAATCCAGTTATTTTGTTTTTTAAACTAAAGTACTAAATCGGTTATGTTATAAATTCTATTGTAAAAATCGGAAAGTATACGCTTTCTGACGAAAAAAAGAAGAAAAAAAATATTTACAAATCTAGCCGTTTTCGAGTAATCGGGGAATATAAATAAAACGTCCCCAACGAAAAACCTACATCCTTTTTTATTAAAGCTGGTTAAAAGCGAGATTAAAAACGACTAAGGAGATGTAATTCAGTGTGTCATTTAAAGATTTAGTCATGATTTCCCACGCATATAGACCCAACGCAGCCGACATGATATAAAGTTCAACGATATCAATTGACGCCATTAAGAATATCCAGTAAACACGCACATACAAAATTTACAATATTTTAAAGGGTGTTATTGATTGTTTAATGTTTAATTTATATATATATATAGAGCCTAGAGATCCACTCCCTTCACGTGATACAGTATGTACCAATTAAATTAAAGAGAAATTTCTACCAATATAAGACTATGCTTAACCGTCTTCAAAAGTGTCTTTTTATTTTTGTTATCTCGGAATTTAACCGACTCCAAAATTCTTTTAATTTAAAATGATCTTCTTCCAGATTAGTCCAATCGATTTTTAAACATAGAATCGAATTAGATTTCTGAAATAAATATCATCCACGTAATCAAAATTGCATATTCAGTTTTTGAAGTCGGTTCCTTTTCTCAGAGTCGAATACTGTCTTATATATATAAATATATATATATATATATAATGTGAAGTCGGAGCAGACTAGTAATACCTAAAGTCAATAAAATATATTAAACATATTTCGAGATAAGCGAAAACAATATGCTTATCTACAATGTAACTTAGCCCAAAGTATGACTTAGCCTTTTCTATTTCCTTTGAACAATGTCTATCCGATTTTTCCAAGGACGTGTCCACAGATAAGTACATGAACCCATGTCACACGATTTTTATTACATCTTTTTGTTTACTTTGTTCAAATAAAAAAAGGTTTTTCTTGAGATTTTGTTAGTTAATGATAAATTATATGCTTACAATTTTCTACAGTCGATTTATATTCACGTAAAGTTTTTGGGCCAATTATTTTTTAGACAGAGAATTTACCAAATCTGTATAAGAAGGTATTGTTTAGAACTTGTTGACTTTGTGGGACTTCGATGTATTGATATTTTATTTGAAAAGAAAATATCTAACATTAAACTAAACAAAAAATATTCGATTTCTATAATATTTAGGTACATATTTTACTATTATGTTAGTAAAAAATATATGTTCCTATTCCTAACGAAAAATAATTCCTCATATTATTCGCATTTGTAAACAATTTCAAAAAAGGTAGAGTTTTTAAAATCAATGATCGATGTGAAGTTTCGGAAAGGCGCAAATGATAAACAGAAAGGCACCTAAGTTTATTTTCATTTTAGTTGTTAAAATTTATAGATATGATAAATACAAAGAAGTTTTAGGTATTTATATTAGACTATTAGTCTCTTTAAACTACCAAAAAGAAAAAAAAAATATTTTCAAAATTTAAAATGAAAAATAAATAAAAAAATACATATGTATTTGTTCTTAATTCAAATTTGTACTTGCAAATAAAAACGTTTTAATATTGTCTTTGGAATATCTAAAAACTTAGCGAGAAGATCCCGGCTGCCTGGAAATGACTTATGCATAAAACATTACAATATGTCATCTTATGTTGACCTTATTGAGTTTTGAGATCTACATTTTTCTGACACAAAGTTAAATCGACTTTATTGAACAGCTTCAGTAGCTGTAAAGAAAATATCCGGTACCTGCTATATTAATTCTTTAATAAATCACAGGTGGCATTAGCATTTATATTGATCAAAACATAATAATTATTGTATGCATT
This sequence comes from Hypolimnas misippus, assembly GCA_037950945.1. NCBI lineage: Eukaryota > Metazoa > Arthropoda > Insecta > Lepidoptera > Nymphalidae > Hypolimnas > Hypolimnas misippus. Next base: position 10,859,863 of record JBBEEQ010000024.1, read on the forward strand.
CCTTATTATTTATTTGTTATTAGAAAATGCAAGAAGGTACCTATTAAACAGGATGCGTTTTCGTTTATAAGTCCTGTGATTATAAGCCTATACTCCCTCGCCGCCATGCTTATCCTCACTCCTTGTTTCCTTTTAGGATTTATTCTTTATTTAGCTGGCAAGACATTTGTAGCTCTTCTGGCAGTGCAAATATTTATTGGCGGCGGTTATGACTTAACATCGGAGATCCCGCTTGCACCTTTGCCATTTATTTTTTATAAAATAAAGTCTATCTGCCTTACTACAAAAGATTTAAACAGACGTTAAACGCGCGTCTAAGACAGTTTTGAGTTAAACATGCTTTAGACATAGATTAATATACGTTTGAGTGAGTTTAATAGATGTTTAAAACCTATTTTTGCTGTCAAATGTAACGTATAACATTTTATCAATAAGTTTTTTTTTTTAGTTTATTCGCTGTTAAGCAATTTAGATAATATTTTAAGCAATGTTTAAATCTTAATCACTGTTTAGCTAGACACGTGTTCGACATGGTTTTAATGCGTCTTTTGTAGTATGACAGTATATGTCTTGTGACTAGAAGCCTACATCAAAATGCTCGTTACTATTTAATTTGTGGCAATGTGGCAGGGGGCCACTAGACGTCATATGTTTTATAACGTTTATGCAGCTCCTATAATATAAGAATGAATACAAAGCAACTAACTTTACAGTTATTTTTGTTTATTTCTGTATCAGTCGGTTTTGTTATCTCAGGAGGTGACTAGGAAAATACGTATAAACAGGTTGATTTTTCTTCTTTTTTGGTAAATAAACCTGTTACATACTATGTAGGTTTTTTAAACATGATACAATTATGTTACAGTCACTAAATAAGTGACGTTATTCATTACTAGCTTCCGCCCGCGACTTCGTCCGCGTGGAGTAGTTAATTTGGGCTAAAAATTCATTATTTTAGAACAAATTTGGTTAGCATAAAAAAGGTTATAGTGAACTAACCTTAACAGACATATGCTGTCGCGGACTTTTTTTTTAGAACTTTTAAAGGGGAACAATTCTGTCATACATGATTTTTGCGAAACTTACCTTTTACGCAGCGCATGCTCTCTCAATAGGAAAATATTTTGAAACATTCTACATAGATGCTCCGCTCCTTTTGGTCTTAGCGTAATAATATATAGCCTATAGCCTTTCTTGATAAATGCAAGCAAACAATCAAACAAAAACTTCAGCTTTATAATACTAATAAAAGATAATGTGTAAAATATGTTCAATATTTTATCAGAATATACGATATACAACCCTGTGCGTCATCTGTTTCGTAGTAAAAGATCTCGTTTCATCATTTGCTAGCTTGACGTCACGTTGCGCCGGTCGTTGTCAACTGTTTGGCAATTACGTGAAAATGACATTTTTACGTCATATAACCATTTTCGGATAATGTTTTAAAAATATCTACCGAATATTATGACTAATGTCAGTACTTTGTAGTTAGATACTTCGTAATTTACATCATCATACATCATTTGTGTTTTATGCATGCTATATTATAAGAAAAAATTGCTTTTGTGTTAAAAAAAATGGTAGGTTAGATTGATAATGAAATTTGTTTTGGAATAGTGAATCAGTTTTTATGTTATTCAAAGAAAAAAATTAAAGATAAGTTTGTTTATATGTACGGTGCCTTTTTATCTCAAATGATAAAGAATTTGTCAGACAGGTTCTAGTTGATGGACTCGATAGTTGAGAAAAGTATACCGTTATAAAACGCATGTGGTATTTATGGAGTAATACATTAATACATTATAAAAGCTCTAATTAATTGATGATTATTAACCAATATATTTCATTAAATATAATAATATTTAAATTGATTTTCCGGAAGAAAAAAACCTACTTATTATTAGGTAATCTTACTAAATAATTACAAGATTGTATAAAATAATTATATAACCGACTTCAGTTGCGGCGGTCCCTGTTCAAATAAAATGTTCAATTCACGTACAGCTATTGCATTCATCACGTGCAATTTGCCGACGTCCGTCGAAGCGATCCGTTCGTCAGCTTGGAAGATTACGATCGAGTGTTGATCAAATTTATATAGGATTGCTCTCGAAGAATAATGTATCAAATAAAAAATATTGAAATCGGATAAACACGTAAAACATGCTGAAAGAAGTATCATTGGCAAAAACACTACCAAATGGAGAACCCAATTTTTTAGGTTGATGATTAAGTTTTTTAATGTTCAACGGAGTGTATACTGATATATATAGTATTTGCGGCCCCTCACGGCTTCACTCGCGCTTAACATAGGATATTCATACAAACTTCCAAACTCTGTATTACCATCTTAGGGGTCGAACTTAGCAAAATCTCGTCTTAGTGAGCACGTAACTCCTAGCACTTGTAGTTTCTGACTTTTCACTTTTATATATATAGATAGATTATACTGACGTCTTTATACGATAAAGCGGTGCCGACGCATCCGATAAAAGTGAAAACTGTGACGTTACCGCAGAATGACGACTTTCTCTTCTAAAGAGAAGCCTACCTACATAACTATTATAACTTTTGACATTTTTTTTTATATAAAAAATAATATAGCTGGCAAACAAGCAGACGAGTCACCTCGTGTTAAGTGATTATCGCCGCCCATGTAACATAGGTAACACGAAAGTAGCGACAAAAGCATCGCGAGCTCCCTAAGGAATTAGGAGTGAAGAGAAAGTCAAAGAATAGGGGAGGGGAGGGTGTTGAGCATTTTGCTCTTTCATTCACTGTTTTTAATTAAATTAGATACTTTATTTTCGTATTCTAGGTACAATAATTGCTTATTATTTCTATGACCTCATCTTCTATATCTAGTCACTTATTATCTTGAGTTATATAATATTTATGATCACAACGAACATGTGTTATTAAAGTAAGAATAAAAAAAATATGTAATCATATGTTATGATGCTAATTTCTACGTTGTTTGAAAGTATCACGTAAATACCAAAAAGTAAGCAACCAATTAAACACTTATACGTGATGTCATTTGAGGATAATGTCATATCAAAACTTACTTTATTAAAACGATTCATTTATTACATTTTATTCATACATTTCAATTCATGTTGTTCATATCTATTGTACATTGCTCATCGAGGAAGAAGGAAAATTGGATTCAGGGTTTCTTGGGTACTTATTTTTCCTTCTATTTACTACACGATTGATAATTAAACACGTATCTGAATCTGTGATATAACGTTTTTATTTATCTTAAATAGAAAAAGTTTTATGCGAGATAAGGTTACTTATCTATTCGTTTATTCATATTAGCATACAAGTTTAATACAGATATCGAAATTTAAACAATTTACAAAACAACTCTATTACCTACGTTTTATCCTTCGTGAAGAATTTTTCTTCTACATTTTTACTAAAAATTAGGAATTCTGTTTTTGAACGTCAAGCATATAAATCTTCTGTTACTAATCAAAAACCTTTCAAACTTTCATAAATATTTTCATAAGTTGTTTGTCATTGCTTTACATCTGTAATAATTTAGTGTCAGTACTTTTATTTTTGACAGCCACAGTTTATGTTAGGTTACTTACGTAACGGTCACCAGGTTACAAAGTTGTTTTACGTCAATTCCGGGAGTACAACTTACAAATGTAATTCTCGACTAATAGGAATTCCTACGCAATATTAAGTTCTTAGAGCCTGGTTAAGACAGCGCCCCGTCTACCAATGAGTCATTATAATTTTATGAAGTAGTCTCTTAAAGTAGGGTCTTGAAATGTATTTACTTTATCTATTTGCAGATGAGCGCAGTTGTAACAGTGGAGGGCGGACAAGGCCGAGGCGGAACAATGTTAAGAGTTCTTGGAGCAGCTCAAAAACGAGAAGTTAAGGCGACCCAAAACCTGGCAATCATCGTCTTCTTCTTCATAGTTTGCTGGATACCACTTTACACGATCAACGCGATCAAGGCATTCATGCCTGAATTAGACATTCCGAATCCACTTACTTATTTCTGTATAATATTTTCCCACCTAAACTCTGCGATAAATCCCTTATTATACGCATATCATTTAAAAGACTTTCGGGCGGCTTTAAAAGGTCTGATTTGTGCGGTGTTTGGACGAGGGGTACCACTTCCGGCTGCGTACCGACCACCTGTGCCCGTGAGGAGACCGGCTTTAGAGAGATGCAATGCATTAAGAGAAAGGCCAAGAATATACGTGAATTCGCCAGTTTGGTTAAGACAAAGGGAGGCCGAAATGGCTGCGACTGAAGAAACGAATAAGGTACTAGTCAATCCGGACTTGGAACCGTTTTTGAACAAAGTGGCTGACGGTTCGAGTGGAAGGCATACTCCTGAGGGTCGAGAGGAAAATAATGGACCCTATCTTATTGAGACTAGTCAAGGATGCCAAAGTCCTTATAAGAAAGTGGAAGAGTTCATTAGGAGAGTACGCAGCGTTAGTTCGGAACACAGCTGACACGAAGCAAGCCGTGTGCCCTCGGCTTATAGTGTGGCATAATCAGCTTTAAATTTTTTTTTTAAATCGTATATTTCAATTACTATCACTAATTAATAATAAGATACCTATTGTTGTTATTGTAATATATATTTATAATGTTAGAAGATAAGGAATATTTTTAGATAAGCTATTTTATTGTGGCTGTATTGAAACCAAAAATTTTGAGATTATTGTCGAGATGCTTGTTAAATGTGAATAAATGCTTTGAGAACTTAAACTTGGTTCTATTATTTTATGTCGGTATTGAAAATTACTTTTATATCTTTTAATAACTCTTAAGTCGGTAAACTTGCATTTTTTAATGAAATAAAGAAAACAAATAAGTTCAAAAATATATATAGGTATCTTCTTATGCTTATTGCATTATTATAAAGTCCCCTCCATTTTTTCTAAAGAATTACCTGCATTGTCGACTTATACAACCTTATTAACTATCTCATTTAACACTACAACGCTCTCTCCAAAATTTTTTCATGAGTTGTCTGTCGAAACTGGAGGAAACTACGAAAACATTTCCTTTATTGTCACGAAAATATAACTTGAAATAGGAGATGAAAGTTTGTAAAGAAAAATCATCATATCTCAAAGGAATACCATTATTTTATGTTGTCGCGGGAATCCACTAGAAACGTTAATAATATAAGCGCTAATCTCAATAATTACTAGATACATTTGAAAAAATATTATTGCGTTTTGTACACCGTTTACTAGCCATATTCTTAATTCATATATAAAAAGCGAGCTAATTTTGGTATGTGTACTGTGAGCACAAAAAATAGCTAATATTTATAAAACCGGTAAAAAAAACCGGTATAAAAAATATAAGCGAACCGGTAACCACTTATGTCAAAGTAGAATTAGGGATATAACGAATATTCGCATTCGCATCCGCATATGCGAAGATTCCGCATCATTTTAAACTTTCGCACCAATATTCGCATTCGCATCAAATAAATGCGAATGTATATCACAAGTATTTCAGTACTTCACCTGTGGCTGTATTAAACTAAGATTGTATTGCAAACTCGTCATACTAATATAAAAGAAGAAATAATAAAAATTGGATACACGTATGTCGAATGTGAGTTACAATGCAAAATTTGCTATATACTAATAAAATTTTAGGTTCGGATTAATAATAACCTAAGACTTAATAAGAGTTATGATCAAAGGTAAATTTATTTTTTTATGTGTGTTTGTTATTACGCGTATTTGCACTCACAATCGCCCATTCACAATTCAAACACTCGTCTCTGCATTCGCATTCGCGAATTTGTTAAATATGACATTTGTAACATAATTTATACCTAAATATTGTTTAACGGGTTATATAAACGGGTTATTACGACCTTACACATACAATTCAAAATTGTTGTATCTCGAGTACACAGGATGTGACACTCGATGATTAATGAAAAACGCGTTTCATTTTTTACGCATGAAGTCCTCTATCGCTGTCATTTTTCGTACACCCAAAATTGGCATATTTTTCTCTACATGAAGTTCATTTTATAAAGTTTGTGAAAATTATAAAGAGGAACACAACTTCAATTACGTAAACTTTATGAAAGTGATTTTTGTTATTCAGAAAACTTTATTATTTTGTGTCACGTAACACTGACCTTAAAAACAAACATGTGAAATGAATATAATCAATGTAGATACTAGAACAAACTCGAAAGTTCTCTTGGATTTGTTTGTAAAATTGTCGAAAACCTTTTGTTTACGATTCAATTCAATTTTAAGGTTAATGGCTTTTAGTTGTACCATATGAGCACAGATTATTTCGCCAATGTCACGTCGGACTTTTGTTTACAAGACGGCGATATTATTTTTTCATAATAACTATTACAATGTGACTTCAAAAATATTCAGTTTTATTATTAATTTACGAAAGAATTGACTAGACTTTTATTTACTATGAAGTAATAAAAAAGTAATAGATATAGATAGTACAAAAATGTATTTTTAAGTAGTTTTTAAATAGAAGTGCGACTCGAGTCACGTGAAAATGGATTCGAGTGATTTAATTCTCGAATAAGTTAACTAAAACATTTTAATACTAGCGACATCTATTATACGGTTTTGTTACTAGGTATGAACATGGCAGTTATTTTTACAATGTGTAAGCTTTGTAGTACTCAATATGACCACTAGATGACATTGTTCTAATATTTGATAATTTATTTATTGGTATTTTTCTATCGACTTTAAAAAGGAGGATTTTTTTTTCAGTCTGTCGAGGACTTTTTTATGTATATCTAGCGATAACTCGAAATCTTACATAAGTATGTGTTAGCGCTGGCAGGTGACTTAAAAAGAAAATGATGGAGAACAAATATTATATAACAAATATTACATTATGTTTGGAGAGATGAGATTGTAACGCAGTAAAGTTAATATAATATTGATCATGTGGGTAAACTAGTGGAGCTTTTATATGTCATTTAAATAGACGAAATTATTACCCTATGGGTATAAACCAAAATATTTGTTTAAAAAAGTAGGTGCTAATATTATATTCATAAAAAAATAATAATTTTAAATTAGATATAATTCGAGTCTTTTTTTCTTTTATTTAAAGCTAAAATATCGCATGTATATATGATATAATTATCGAACTACTCATGATCATTTTAAACACAAGGTGTGAAGAGGGCGGTTCTTAACTCAAGAATAATAATATGTGATGAAAAAAGTAATTACAGAGTTCTTTCTTCGCTATTATTTTTTTTAATGATACGTCAATTTAAGCATTCTTCTCTATAATAATTGCAAGAATATATTTCGTTTATCTGTATAGAAAAATAATTATAAATTCACTTCATTGAAATACGAATAAAATGACTACAGAAGAAAATGTTTCTATTTAAAAAATTATCACAGTTTTATTAATAATTATAAGGTTCACTCTCACAAACACACACACAAACACTCAGGCAGTAACTTGAAATTGATTATTTATGTTAGTAAAAAACAAAATTAATAAAAATAATGCAAATAAAGACACAGGATTTAAGTTGTGAAAATTAAATTACTGTTCGACGACATTCACATTTTATTCTTTAGAGCATTTTATTTTTATAGAACTCCATAGCTCACTAAGCTCGACACCTTGCAATTGAAATAAGACGTAATTTTTGAAAATAATACAATGATCATTGATTATTTAAAAGATTCCTTTAAACAAGCGAAACATCAAATTAAAAGCAATAATCTGGAAAGTATAATATGGCTAGTAAATTTAGTTCCGAAACGAGCTGGTTTTTCTCTTTTGAAAGATAAAATTTCTGGTAAGTTACGAAAAAAATGGTAGGTAATAGGAAATTTAGATATTAATAATTTTGTCCCGAAGTCCAAAGATCTTAGGATAGTATAGAATATATTTTTAACCGACCGAAAAAGGATGGAGGTTCTTAGTTAGTAATTTATGTTTTTATGAAGATATACATAATATAACAATACCATCCATTAAGGTATACAAACGTACAAACGAGTATACATTATATATATTTATAATAATAATATTACAAGACTTAAAACAGGGAAACTGATTTCAAAAGCAATGACATACCTATTCCAGTAATTTGGACTTTAAAATGTAACTACTGAACTGATTTTGATGCAAATTACATATATGGCACCCATACAAAAGTATACCTTTTTAAACAAAAATAATTAACTATTTAATAGTAATTAGCACACATACATGGGAAAAGTCGCAAACGAATTGAGAACCCATTTGGTGCGTGTTTGTATATGAAGTATTTTGTAAAAAATTTGATGTTAGATTAATAACAGATCATTAAACGAGTATAGAATATTTTATTCAGTACCGTTCTGGATTCTGCACCTGTCTCTTCTATTCTACGTGTATGGAGTTGGCAGTGTCGTCTATCAGATGAGGTTTGCGCAGGGTGCCAGCGACTTCATCAAGAGCTACGTCAATATATCGATACTAGCGCTTACTGCTAATAATAGCTATTGGTTTTTGATGGAGAGGTAAATATATATTATTTTATGAAAAATTATCATTTTAAAATTATAATTGATATGTTTTATATATTACATTTATTTAGACTATGTTTAAAATAAAGAAAACTGTATTTTGTAATCGCTTAAATACTTCTGCTTACTTTGCAAAAAAATCTCGAAACAAAGGCTTTAATTTTTACCCGACTGCGCGACGCAAGGGAGGGTTATGTATGTATCAGTGTATGTATGTGGGTTTGTACATTTGTGGCACTATTTAGACCAAACGCGAGGGCCGATTTTGATAAATCACACTTCGTTTGATTCGTCACAATGTTTGGCCGATTTTGGATTCCATAATTATTTTATCTATCTGTAATCATAAGCATTCAATCACGGATACCGACATACTTTATCTTTCTAAAGCAGTAGATAAAAACTTTTGAGGAAAATATCGACGACATCGAGATGATTCTTACCTTAAAAGTAAACCAAAAATATAATTTTTAGACCATTATTGAAGGCAGTGCTTAAACAAGTGAGCCTCAACGACAGATTATCAAGAGAGACAGTTTTCCTGCGAAAAAAACACGAGAAAATGCTAAATGTTATTAAGAAGATTTTGTTCATTTTCTATGGATTTAACATGGTGGACGCATTCTTCATCTACTTGCCACATCGAGTCGATGTTGCCAACGATTATTTCTCTATGACACCTTGCGTGGGTAAGATAAGACGAATTAAATTGTATAGGTTTTAGCTTTAAGTAAATACGTCTTGATTTGCTTTTTGTACGGTGACTGAGAGAGCCGGAATCCTACAATGATCCCCATCCTTATTTCCTGTTCTTTTTCTTCCTTTATTCCTCCCTAAGATAACGACGATTCTTTTAGGATTCCGCTTTTAGTGTGAATGCTTTATAGGTTGCAGTGACTGCTAAACATCAGATGAATTATATTTTCATTTACTTAAATAAGAAAAAGGTAGACCAATCGATTTTATAATATAATTAACAAATTGAACTAACTTCCATTTGTTTCAGGGTTGGAGCCACTAACAGTAACACCGAATCGAGAATTTTGCCACGCAATACTTCTTACCCAAGAAGTAACCATAATGATAGTTGTTCTCAATTATCAAGCCCTGCTTCTGTTTCTCATCGCTCACACAGCAGCTATGTACGAAATGTTATCCGCAGAAATGTTAGCCTTCGATGAATACGAGGATACACCAGAGGCCCATGTCGCTGTAAAACAACGTTTACCATTCCTGATTGAACGTCATTCCCTTACATTGTGTACTATCAAGAACATCAAAGCCTTGTACAGTATGCCCATCGGTGTTAACTTCGGGTCCAACGCTGTTTGCATCTGCTTATTTTTCTATCTATCTTTACACGAGTGGATCACTTTTTCACCGGTTCTAATATATTGTTTTCTCGTTTTCTTTTTGTATTGCTTCCTCTGTCAGAGGTTGATAAACGCTTCAGAGGTGTTCGAGGACGCAGTCTACAGCTGCGGTTGGGAGAAGTTCGGTCTAAAGGAGCAGAAGCTTGTATATGTGATGTTGTTACAGGCGCAACAGCCTGTCACACTGTTAGCAGCTGATATAATCCCAGTTAATATTTATACGTTTGCAACAACTTTACAAGCAATGTTCAAATTCGTAACTGTAGTCAAATTCTAAAAGATAAGATTAAATGAGTCTTTAATATTATCTTAGATTCACTTTTGTTTTTTTTTTGATAATCACTAAATAGAGGTTTCATTTATTTAACATGTTTTTTAGTATGCACAATAATGTATTGCTTTAGAATTCACTTATATATTTTAAAATGTAAAGAAAATAAAACTGCAAATGAATATATCTTTCATTAAAATATAACCAATATAAAAAAGCAATTCCTCAGTGAGAAGAAATGTGAAATCAATTTTGAATAGAGTTCACTAGTTCTTTAAACATTTATCTTTAATTTTATGAATTAATAACTGATGACTTGTATCCTAAGAACTTTAGATCTTATAACTGAGGTTTTCCCTTATTGGCATATTTCAAATTTTTAATGAAACGAAATTAAATCTATATTAATTATAAAGCGGAAGAGTTTGTTTGAACGCTCTAATCTCAGGAACTACTGGAATTAAAAAAAATATGTTTGTGTTAGATAGTTTATTAATTGTGAAGACTATAGGCTATATTACATCACGAGATTCATAGAAGTGAAGCAGTAACTATAGACGCGAGCGAAACCGCAAGGGACAGCTAGTAATAATATGAGAATGAATAAACTGGTCGAAAATAGAAACGAACACTTTTAGTAGCAATTGAAACAGATTATTTATGTAAGTACATAGTAATTTGTGTTGTTTTGCGATTACAAACGTTGAAGCGTAGAGACGTAAGTTTTTTATTTTTTTTCAATTTCCACCCGTCTGACCTTAAATTGTTAATATTAAGATGGAATTGTTTGTGGTAAGAATAAATTGGTTGCAATGTTACACGAGATCACAATACACGGTGAAGGTTTTGTTTAAGGCTAAATAACCTATATCGAGCATATTAAATAAAATCAGGTATATGTCAAGATTCATCAAGCGACTGAGTATGACAGGCGAGTTTCTTTGGGCCAACAAGTTAATTGACGTGTTTGTCAAATCGGAAATGGGTACTGATTTTTAACGTCAAATAGATAAATGTAACGTATTTATGTATAATTAGATGCTGATAAGCAATAATGTGTCAACATACAAAAAAGTAAAATTCGGAGATATTAATGTATTTTGATACTGCATCACCTATTTAACATTATTAAAACAAATTAAGTCATATTAACTAAATAAGTACGGAAAAAAGTTTCTTAATTAATTGTTTCGAATTTCAAGTGCGTTTCAAATTTTAAAATTTATACAATAATCTCAAACATTTGATAAACTTTTTATTGGATAATTTATTAAATATATCAATCTGCTGTTAATTCATTATACCTTTTATCAAAAAATAAAATAAAAGATGGATATATACTGTTTCAAACATGTTTATTAAGAATAGGTTTTACATCTTTAGGCGCCATTTTCTCAAAATTAAGTTCAAGTGGCTTGACACAGTATTGCTTATCAGCGTCCAATTATAAAACGTTATTGGTATACCTACAATGTTCTTAAATAAGAATAATTTATACAGATATCTTTGATATCAGATTTAAGTGAACGTATTTTTAATTAAATATATTTTTTATTTAAATATATTTTATATATTATTTACTATGTAATAGATGCGACTAAAACAGGTTTTATATGTCTCCTTCTTAAAGTTATGTTAATTACGTTAATAATATGTTGGTTATTTTAACTTTTGCTACTCACCTACGTTTCTGAATCATTTAATTTTTAAAACTTTTGTTATTTAACGTAAACAGTGGATATCTATATAAATAGAAGAAGCCTTTTTTTATAAAAAAGGTAATCGAATTTATAAGCAAACTACGTAATTTCGTTTAGTTAAATAACACACTTATTCCAGTTATTTTCATTTTAAAACCAAACTATTGAACTGATTTTGATAAAAACCCTATGGAACCAATGGGATATTCAGATTCGAATACGGGTATTTTGTGACAAGATTTGCGGACACGCATACGATACGGATATCAACTTTTTTACTTATAAAAACTTAAAAAAAAAAAACAAACTTATTTCGAAAACGAAACAAGTAAACTAAAAAGTAAACAATAAATATTATCTTCCACATTTTGAAGTTCGTGACAGTTAAAATATTCGATGTCGGCGCCAAGTAAAACCTTTTACGTGTTATTTACAAAAAGTTTTTATTTTACACTTTTAAGTGAGGAATAAAGTAAGGTGTGGTAAGGGATCGTTTGTGATTTACCTAAGTTACAATATCCTAATGTTAACTGCTTATCACCATTTACAAAGTATTGCTTTTCCCGATGCAGAGCTGTTAATTATTGAGGAGTTCTCCTGATATCGTATCATCAGCTCCACTTCACCATATGCATTGTACCGAGCAGAAATTGCTTAGAAATCATATTGAAGCAATTGAATCACAACCCGTAAAATATTCGTTATTGAGTAGTTCCGGTAGTCATCTGTGGTCTTCAGCATCAGATCCACCTTATCGAATGTGACTTTCGTGAGCAAATGCACGAGTTACTGTAGAAAATACCTAAATCGCTATAGGTGAGCCTATAATATTTGAAGAGTTCACTCGATTTCTTCAGGATCCCATCATCAGATCCTGACTTCATGACATTGGGAATACAATGAAACTTATACCCATTTAAACAAAAAAAAAATTGAAAATCGGTCCACAAACGGCGAAAAAATTGATGAACAAAAATAAAAAGATATACTCGTACATATAGCCGAACCTCCTCCTTTTTCGAAATCGGATAAAAATAGGTGCTAGTTAGCGCGATTTTGAAATGATAGTTGACTCCACTTTCCAAGCAAGACATGTTTCGAATTGTATGCGCGGTTTTTTCTTTTGTTTTGTTTATAATAGTGACACTAGGAAGATATACGAGTATGTAATGTCTCCTATTTATTGATAATGAATAGGGTAAAAGATCCGTCAAAATAACGGATACGGATCTTTCCTCGGATAACCGCGGATACGGATACAAATGTCGGATTCCTGGAAAATTGATAAGCTTTTCATAATTTCGACTACTACTACCTACTTATTATTTCTTGTTTTCTTTATAGTTCAACAAGTACAGTAAGTTATACCCGTGCGAAGCCGGGCCGAGTCTTACACAAGATACTCTGCGAAGAATTCAGTTCCTTACATAGACGGTTTATGAGATACAGCCCGCTAACAAAACAGAGGGATAGATAGACGGACGGAAAACGGAGTGGTGTTTAGTGCCTTTCGAGTACGGAACCCTAAAGAAACAACTAGAATGCATGAGGCATGTTAGAATATTTCGTAAATTAATCTCTGAGCTCTATTTGTCATTACATTACACGGAAATGCAATGATAACTCGTCCACATATGTATGTTGAGCAATTGAGTATTGACTGCTTGATCTAAAAGGAATAGGATTTACTAGACCGCATCAAATAAATTTATTGTTAATAAATAGATTGATATATATGTATACTATATATATTTGTTGGGTCCATAGGATATATATGAATATTTTTATTAATCGGAGAATTTATTATAAACTATAAAAATAATAAAATTTTTCCGATTATGATTTATTTTATTGTTCCGTTTTGTATTTATATTTCTGAAAAAATAAAAAATTATACTAATTGGCCGACTACGAAACATACAAGAAATATATAAAAAAATAGTGATTCATTTAATCTGACGCATAATAATGTATCTTATAGTTGTAATTACCATTTGATATGATAAGATTTCTGTATTTCTAGCGTAATGATTAGAAATATGCTTAAACGGGGTTAATTTCTGCTCTAGACATATTTGTATTTATTAACTAACTTCCAAAAGGAGATTCTATGTTATGTATGTTTTTATTTATAAATATTTTTATTTAAAGTCGGTTAAAAAAAAATCGATTGCCTAGTAGCAACACTTCCCACTTCATATCGGTCAAATTGGTTATCCTACAAGAGATAATAATGATTCGCCAGTTTTAACAGTTTAGGTCCGCCATGTTAATTTTTTCTGACGTCACATAGCTTACGATATTTGGTGGAAGTATATTTTACATATCAAAAACGGTCAAGCCGTTTCGGCTACAGTTAATCACAAAGGTACGGACATATCCACATACGTTTATTCATACTGTATACATATGCGCGAAAAACTTTACCCTCCGTCTGAGACAGTTGGGTAATATAGAAGTGATACTGTTAAAGTGTGTGTCATATTTTTAAAACGTATTTTATTTATTAAAAAAAAATATAATTTACTTCGACTGTTATCTCTGTCTGAAAGCACATAATTTTCTCACATTAAGTAATATAAGTTGTAAGTTCATTTTCAAGGTTATTTTGTGAGAATAAAGTTAAGTAACAATAAAACTGTGAGTTAAGCTCCAGCACTATGTATGTTTAACTGCTTTTAATTATTTGTCGTTATACGTTTGAATTTGCACTAATAATGTTAAGTTTGATGTGTATGTGCATTTTTCGATGATGCAAAAATATTTTTACGGCAACCTTTTTTTTATTTTGTCGTTTTTAATAACGCACCAACCCGCATTCAGAAACATAGTGGATTAACCAACTAACCTTCTCCTTAATAAGGAATAGCAATTAAGATAATTGAAGCACGGTAGACGCTATAACAATATGTAATACATATAACCCTTCTTGCGCGAGTTCGAGTCGCACTTGACCGATTTTTATTATAACGAATGTGGCGTGTATGTATTGTATAGTTGCTTTTATATTTGTTTTATATGTTATTAGCTAGTTTTATTTTGGTTTCCATAGTAAGGAAAATAATAAGAGACAATGTATTGTTGTCAAGAAGTTAACACGCAATTTTTTTATCATAATAAATATTAAATAATGTAATATATTAACATCCTACATTCCTGCAGCGATTATAGAAATAAACAGTCTATGAAAATTTCTATTACAATTAATGGGAAACAGCTCGCTGACAGACGGCCGGAAGGCCAGACGACCAGCGGAGGCTTAGTAATAGGTTCTCGTTGGCACTCTTCGGTTACAGACATCCATTAATCCATCTTTATAAACTTTCATATTTATAACAGTAGAACGATAATGTTATATCGCACGCACGAAACGTGTTAACTAAATTGTATAACAGTCTAGTCTAATTTCACAAAATTCTTTGATTCATAAATCGTAATCCTTGAAAAAAAATACTGTTCTTTGAACATCTTGTATCAAGTCTATATAAACGACCGAAGTCTTAAGTGCAAAATGTTTTTGCGATTTTCAAAAAAATGTAAATTTTTGAATTCGCTCACCTTAATATTAAGCGTGCGATATTATAAGTTTTTATATATTTACTACGTACGTAATAAATTATAAAGAAATATAATTCTTAACCTTCAAAGCTGTTATTTTTTGTTAGTATTAACTAATTAAATAATATTTTTTATACATTTTATCAAATATTTGTTAGAAGAGAACAATTTTAGTACAAAAAAATATTTAAAATGTTTACAATAAAATTAAACAAAACAGCCTAATATTTCATCGGTTGAGTGAATTCGAAAAAAGTAAACTTTTAAAAGTGAAGTTGATAATAAAGTTTAAGTAAATTTGAATTCTAATTTTTTATACTATAAGATTGAATTTTCTTTGCAAGTTGTTCACAGAGATGAAACTTTGCTTTCGCGTTCCGAGTGCCCTGTCGTGCTTGTTTCGCCAGTTTTATTCCATGAACCATTCAAAGCGGTGTGTTTCTTTATTTTTATAAACAATATTTTTTATTTCATACTAAATATTAATAATTATTAGTGCTACATGATAAGTTTAAATCCATAATTTTGTGCTTTAAAGTGATTTTAAGATGAGATTAATTTTACTTACTATATTTATTATTGCTAATGTCAGTAATAATGGCAAAGCATCCTTGGATAGTTTTTTACCGAGTAAAGATAATATTATGTTATCTGATACTACAAAAAGTTCTGGTAAGTCTAAATTATTTTAGTTATAAACTAGCGATCCGCCCCGGCTTCGCACGGGTGCAATGTTTTTTACGGCAACACACTACAAATCTTTGTTAATCTCGGCTTTTCTCTACTGTAATATGCATGTTTTTTACATATAAACTTTCCT
Source organism: Hypolimnas misippus (assembly GCA_037950945.1). Lineage (NCBI taxonomy): Eukaryota > Metazoa > Arthropoda > Insecta > Lepidoptera > Nymphalidae > Hypolimnas > Hypolimnas misippus. The sequence continues at coordinate 10,876,131 of JBBEEQ010000024.1, forward strand.
CTTGAATCACACTGTTTATTGATGAAAATCGCGTTAAAATCCGTCTGGTAGTTTAAAAGATCTACGATCTATATACATACTTTGTTTTATAATATGTAAAGATAATGGCAGTCATATATATACCAATAAGGAACTACTTCTTATTTATAACATAGAATAATTATGTACATAAATTAAAATCAATCTCACTTTTTATAAAGGTTGCGTTTGATCTCGGACATAATTCGTAAAATTTTAACATTTATTAAAACCGGTCAAGTGCGAGTCGACCTCGCATGCAAATTCCGTACCATCGTAAAAGATTTAACACTATTTATATCTGAAATACTTTTGTAAAAGAAGCGAGAGAGACGGTAAAATAATATGTACCTAAAAATTTCTTAAATCTCGCATTTGACCGGTTTTTGTCATATGTTGTTTTAGCGGTAATAGAAAATTGACATTCTGTAAAAATTTCAACCCTCCACCAATGGCTACGAGTTGTCGTAATTCCGACACTCTAAAACTCAACAAGTCTCAACTCATTATTTCAAGTTCTTTGTCACACTTGAGTTATTATTTATAGAAAATAAATTATATATTTTTTTGTTTTGAAGCAATAACAAAGGTAATCACATGTTTCTCAACGTAAAACATGTTTCAGACAAATCGTGTAATCGACCTTGCAAATTTAACGTAAAACCTCGACGATGTCATTACGATTTCGTAATTAGACCAACATTTGGCGAAGATGATTTACCCGCTTTAGGTATCAATGGACAGACCCCAGGCCCACCAATCCATGTGTGTTTAAATGACGTTATCGTGGTCAAAGTGAAGAACAAGATACCCAATCAAGATATAGCTATCCACTGGCATGGGATAGAACAGAAAGGAACTCCGTATATGGATGGAGTACCGATGGTCACACAGTGTCCGATATCCTATGGATCTGTTTATGAATACGCTTTTGTTGCTTCGTCCCCTGGAACATTCTTTTATCACGCTGATTCAGGTAAAAATTTTAAAAATGTTATATTTGGAAAGTGCTTCTTGTATCTTATGGCAGTGTCGGATAATCGTAACATTTTTTTCCATTAAATTGGCTGGCAAACGAGCGGGTGGCACGTTTGATGTTAAGTGATCAACGTCGCTCATGGATATTTGAAGTATCAGAGGTGTCAATAATTTGCTAGTTTATGTAGTATGGAATAAAGAAAATTAAATGAATGAGATAGGCATATATAATAATTGTAGGGTATCATTTAAGTATTTACGAGAAAGCTCTAGATCTTTTTGCAGAGTTCTTAGAAGATATTGTTATATTTCCGAAATAGGTTTCTGATTTTTTTTCTGCTTTCATAAAGTATACATATAGTGATGTCGAATGTGTTTGACATTGTATACTCATAAATTGAATTTCTATAGCTTTTATCCCAATTCAGTTTTTTATTCTAATATTATAATATTATGCGAATTTCCTCAGCGCTTCTCTTTTAGTGTTTGTGTGTGGTAGATAGACCAACAATAAGATAACAAATAAATGGATGCTGATAAGCAATAATGTGTCAACCCACAAAAAGTCAAATTCGGAGATATTGATATATTTTGATACAGCATCACCTATTTAACATTATTAAAAAGAATTTCAAGTCATCTAAACTATATAAGTAAGGAAAAAAGTTTCTTAATTTAATGTATCGAATTTCAAGTGCGTTCAATATTTTGCTAATTATACAATAATCTCAAATATTTGAAAACTTATTATTATACAACACATTCAATATATAAATCTGCTTTTAATTCATTATACCTTATATCAAAATAAAAAAGAAAAGATGTATATATACGTCTAGAAACAAATTTATTAAGAATAGGTTTGACAACTTTAGACGCCATTTTCTCAAAATCATGTCCGTGTGGGTTGAGACAGTATTGCTTATCAGCGTCCAAATAGTGTTATAGGTGTCTGTAGCATTAATTGTGTCAATAAAACTTTAAACAAATAACTTTCTGTTTTTAAATAGTATCTGTTAACGTAAAAAAGGTAAGATTCGTTATACCTAGTATATATTGTTTTCATTCAGAACCTTGACGCTGGCTTAATCTTATTTTAATAGCTAGTGAAAGTGTGCAATATAAATCGATGTATACAAAAAAACTTACAATTTCTAAGTCTGTAAACAAACTTATCTCATTTAATAGTAGAGAAAGGAAACTACTGTGACGGTTAATGATCTAAAGATACTATTATTAAGGCAAAGCTTTCTTCTTTCTTGCTAATTTTAAAATTATTGTCTTAGTCTCCATGGTTCGATATAAGAAGTTATTTCACAATATATATTACTAGTTGCCCCTCGCGGTTTGATTCGCGTTTATGGTTACTGCTTCGCTCCTATGAGTCGTTCTTTAATAAGCTGTATATAAATATAAACTGTATAAAATAATTGTCTGGTTTGAAAAATGTGAAAATAATTTTTCAAACCAGACCAGTAGTTTCAGAAGGTTCCCCCTACATACAAATTTACAAACTTTACCTCTTTATAATATTAGTATAGATAAATGTATATTAGACAGACGCGTTGGCGCAATGGTCACTGCAACGGATTAAAGCGCTAACGGTCGCGGGTTCGATCCCCGCTCACGGCAAACGTGTGCATTGGCCATACAGATGTTTGTCGTGGTCTGGGTGTTTGTGTTAGTGTTGTGAGTGTTGCCGGACCCCCGACACAAGGTCATGAGATCTTAATGGGGGCCGTTGAGTGTGATGTGTTAAAAAAAAAATGTGATGCATGTGTCTTTATTATAATTTTTTATTGAAACTCTACGGATTTTGTTTAAATGAATTAAACAGCGAGCTTTTAGTGCAAACAATAGTTTTCCTCGAAAGTTTAGGGATAGATAGATGTATGGATGAATGGACGGTTTTTTAAATAATTAATATTTACAATAATATAACTTTTATATCCGAATAACACATAGGGTAAAATTTATGAAGATACTTTGCGATGTGGCCAAATTATTATGATACGTGTCATGTATGCCAGAATAATATGTTGTTCGAATATAAGCTATGTCCATTCCGAATTTTATTCAAATAAGTTATTATAGCTTTAAGCAGTTACAGAGTGAAAAAATACCAAACACGTTCACTTAAGTACCGAAAGTTTCACTCATAATATTATTACGATTTTTCAGTTTTACACCATAGTGATGGTGTTTATGGAGCTCTCACAGTTGACCAGCCGCAACCTTTAGAGTCTCACGCTTCATTATATGATTACGATCGCAGCGATGAGCAAACTTTAATCATTGGAGCAAAGTTTCCAGAGTTACTAACAGCCAGACTCGAAGATCCGGTTCTGGTACAACCTGAGAGTATAGTGATTAATGGAGGCGGGGATTATTCGAAGTAAGTGAAGTAGAATATAAAAGATGGCCAAAGTTTCTTTTAGATTATACTTGTGGGTAGTTTCACATAAATTTTATCAAGCTCAGACTAAAACTAGTAGATTTAGAGAAAGTAACTCCGGGATATGTTCCGAAATACATGGCAAACTGCATTAATTGACGTCGTTGACCGACGTGGAAAAATGTTAATCCGATATTTTAAATGAGATCTGTAACTGTATTGAACGCGCTAATATTAGAAATTATTAGTCCATTTTAGAAAATTAATTTTGCATTGCTTTTTTTATAACTTACGATAACATATAACTATTTAAAGTTTCAAAATAATACAGATGAATAGTAATTTTAACTCGTATTTCGATAACTTCTTTCAGTTATTATATATATTTATGATTGGAAAACATCTTAATGTTAAACACTTACTTAATGTTATTGGTGTATGTAAAAGTTTCTTAAATGTGGGTACACTATAAAAAAGTGTTAATTCAAATTTCGAGGTAAAATTTCGTAAACTAACCTTCTGTAGGCAGTGTTGATGTAAAAAAGTTTTCATGTTGTCGAAAAGTCACACTCTAGTTAGGATGTTGATTGTTTTTATAAACCTCGATAAGAAAGATTACAAAAGTTACAAAATTGTATAATTAAAAAAAAACCTTTATTTCATAAATGATTCTTTAATAACGTATATTGAAAATGGTCTAATGACATGTGTCTATTATTATTTAACCATAAATTTTTCTACATAAATGGACGAGCCTGTATCGGCTTTGGGTGCTTGGGCGTCGTTTATATAGATCTCGTAAAATATATCGCACGCTTATTATTAAAGTTATGCTATTTAAAAACTTTTTTTGGACTTACAACGTAAAAATGTTTTCGGCGTTTGGCCGTTTCATTTGACTTTATTGTAATGATTTTTTTTCAAAATCATAGACTACCTTACAGGTTTTTATGAAATTAAATTATAATTACTATTTAATTAATATAATTGGTTGATTAATGAAAACAAAAAAAAAATCTATTTTTAGTTTATTTTATGGAAAGAAGTTTGGATGGATGAAAATTTTTCTTCCACGCAAAAACGACTAAACAGATTTTGGTAAAATTCTGCAATAATATACCCTTTATATAAGAATAACACAAGCATTTTTATCAATATAAAACGCGAGCGAATCCGCGAGATAAAGCTAGTTTTCTAATAACGTACTTCATTGCAGGATATTTGTGATACCAGGCTACGGATACCGGTTGCGTCTGATCAACGCGATTGCATTAGAATGTCCTTTAGTAATCCAGGCTTATCTACACTCGATGACGGTCATAGCGACCGACGGGAAACCTGTCCAGCCAGTTACGACCTCAGCAGTTAAAATACACCCAGGTAAATAATAAGTCTACACTAATAAATGTAAAATTTGAAGCTCATTGATCTGTTTGAATGGAATAATTTTGGGAATTACCGGTGGGATTACATTTTTAATCGACTTCAAAAAGAAGGAGATTGTCAATTCATAGTGTATGTTTTTTTAATGATTGTTACTTTTGAACTTCGTCATTTCTTAACTGATTTTGAGCATTTTTAATTTGAAACGGTATGCTTTCAAATTTGTCTCATTGAATTATTATTAAAATCGGTTTAGTAATTTGGTTTCTAAATCAAAATAACTGAAATCATTATGCTATCATGATACTGGAATAATTGTTATGCTTATTTTGCTTTTGCATATAATGTTTAGTGCACATTGATTTTACATTGTATCATGGGTGTTAAAAAATCCATTTTTACAAGTTATGCAGTGTAAGGCGATAATTACGCTTTGCTCTTCGACTTTCATAAAGATTTACGTAAGCTGTTTGTCATTGCTTTGCACCTGAAGGAATTTTACTGTCAGGGGCTTTATTTTTAAGCTACAGCTTTAGTTATGTCAGCTATATTTTCATAACTAGAGCAAAACTTACAAATATAATGCTTCCCTTATGGTCATTTCTCCTCATTCAGTAATGGTAATCTTCGAATCTAAACTGTCACATTACAGGTGAACGTTCTTGGTGTAGGAGTGTCCTTAGATAGTCTGTTTATTGATCAAGTTATGAAACTTAGCAAAACAGTAGTCATATACAACCAATAAGGCAAATTATCGGCAAATAGCAAAAGTTTGAAACTGTGAGACACAGGTAAAGCTAAAAACTCATAAATAGGGATTAAACTTCACAGATAATTTTTATAGATTTTTTTAAAATTAGTATCATCGACTATCACGGATTAATAATATAACTTTGAAAAATTCAAAATTTAAAATTCAAATATCGGATTAAAAAAAACGTTTTAAACTACGTAAAACGTTATTCGATATTGGAAAAAAGTGGGTGTACACATTTGTCAAAGTTTTAGTCTTAAATATGTTGAAATACATTTTAATTTAATAAATAAAACCTATATGGTCTTATTGATATAATGTTTCAGTATTTAAGCACTAACCGCTCGTGACTTGGCGTTATTCAGATAACATAAACGTCAATTAAACTAATACCATTTACTATTGTGTCTGATATTTTATGATCAATGTGTTTCGACAATGAGTTTTAATTACAAATACTAATTATTTTATTATTAGTTTCGGCTTCGCACGGGTTTGTAAGATCAGCTCATCAAATACTTTATCAAATTTTCTACACAATTTATCAAACATTTTATTTCGTATAAACCCTAGTCAATTATATATTTCTATATCGATGAAGTTACGGAGACGAAATTGTAGAAAATATCTTTTTTTGAAAACAACAGAATCAGTTGCATGCAGTTTTTTTTAACATTAAACAGCAAAATCATATTCGGTAATGATAGCAAGCGGCAAGCAATAAAGCATAATCACATGTTTTCCCGCCTGCGAGTGAGAGGAGAAAGGTTTTCGTTATACTTCAGAGTTTAAGGTCAATAAACGGGTTCTTGTTTATTTTCACTTTCTATGCAATTGCCATAGCCGCGTAAAGATCGTATGAATTATTACATTGGTGCTTTATTATGCTTCTCATGGAATCAACGTTTTGCAATAATACCATTTGCGTTGTTTTTGTTAAAGATACATTATTTCGTTTTACGATGTAAGTTTATGCTTATGAAAATTATGCAAATCGCGAAACATTTGTTAATAGTTACTTATAGAATCAGTTTTCTTTGAATTTAACTCTATCGAAATGTTATGCGTACGTTAAAAAAATAGGCGTCGAACTATAAACCTCTTTCGTAAAGCTTTTTTCGTCTAGGGGTGTGTCGGATCGTTAATAATGTACATTCGCGGATACGGATGCCAATACGGATATTTAGTGTCAAGATCAGCGAAATTAAATTATATCATTATTTTAATTAGCTTATCACAAAAATTTGTGATTGATTTCATAATAATGATACGTTGTAATAAATCCTTTAAGCATAAAGTATCATTATGATTTTTAACGATATTCATGCTAACAAATATTATAAAGGTAAATGTGAGTTTATTTTTTATGCACACCAAAACACACAAAATTTTCAAAAACGTTGTCAGGGGTACAAAAAAGGGACGAGGGTACATTTTATCCAGAAAAATGTACTGTTCTGTGGTATAGAAAAATAACTTTTTTACAGTTTTCCGAAATAACAAGATACATAAACGCGAACAAAGCAAATATTTTTTGAACATGTGTATCTTATAAGTTTTTTTTTTAATTCAAGTTTTTTACATTCAAATATACGGTTAGTGTAGTTTTAATTTTCATTAATTTTTCACGCTGGTGATTTTGATGAAAAATTAATTTTACTTAGCAAGTATGATTTAAAAGAATTGTTAGCTCTCTTACCACAAGAAACAACTATAAATGGCGCGTAATGCTTCAAATATTTCGAAATCTTCATGAATGCGTCAAAGAAGGATTGACACAAGAAAATATTACATAGCTGATGTAATAGATTTCTATTTATGAAAAATCTTTTTTTTTCTCATTATAGTTTTGATTAAGTCACTATTTTTCAAACACTAAATAATCGCATCACAATCGGCGGCCCCCATTAAGATCGCGAGACCTTGTGTCAGGGGTCCGAAAACACTTACAACACTAACACAAACACCCAGACCACAACAAACATCCGTACGGCCAATACAGACATTTGCCGTGAGCGGGAATCGAACTTGCGACCGTTAGCCACTGCGCCAACGTGTCTGTCTAAAACTACTGTAACTATATATTGATGCTGATAAGCAATAAAGTGTCAACCCACAAAAAGTCAAAAAAATAAGGAGATATTGGTATATTTTGATACTGCATCATCTATTTAACATTTTCAAAAAAAATCAAGTCATATAAACTAAATAAGTATGGAAAAAGTCTCTTAATTAAATGTTTTGATTTTCAATGGTGTTCCATATTTTGCAATTTATACAATAATCTTAAATATTTAAAAAAAAAAATTATTAGATAATATATTAAATATATCAATCTGCTTTTAATTCATTATACCTTTTATCAAAAAATAAAAGAAAAGATGTATGTATACTTCTTCAAACATATTTGTTAAGAGTTTCTCAAAATTAAGTCCGTGTGGCTTGACACAGTATTATCACCGTCCATATTTAAATATATCGTAGGTATTTTTAAAATCGATTTTTTAAAGGTTCTTAAAGAATATGGAAAAAAATATATTCTTTGCAAATACTTATTGTAGTTATAAAATACGACTGTAACATGTACCTACAAGGGTTTTACAGACTTTCATAAAGACTTACATAAGTTTTTTGTCATTGCTTTTACGTCTGCAAGAATTTGGCAGTGCCTTAGTTTTGACATTCACAGATTTCGTAAGATTACCTTGGCAACTGTTACCAGGTTAATGAGTTTAATTTAACAGCTACGACGGTATAACTTACAAGTGTAATTCTCGTCTATCATTTCACGAAAATCTACAACGTGCACCGTAAAAAATCTTAACGCGGTGTCGCGAATGATTGATTACGATTGTATTTAATCATACATGTGTTTGTTTTTCGTGATTATGTGTTGGGCCCTTACAACGATACAAAAACGATTTATGTATTTTATTTTCTAGAGATTAATCATTGCACGATTTTATTGATTGACATAGATGATGATTAATAAGTGATCTATTTAATGAGATAACAATGATTTTACAATTTAATTTATGACATGAACAAATTAATCGTGCCAAGACCTTAAAGGTTTTTCATGTACTTCATTACACACACTACTATATAGTTATAACAAAAGTGTATGAAGTACACGTAGAATATTAAGTATATGCAGATACTTATATATAGATATTTTCATTGAATTTTTCTATTTAATTTTTTTCAGGTGAGCGAATGGATGTAGTTGTGAGAGCGGATCAAAAGAACGACGGCTATTGGATTCGAGTCTCCGGCGAGGGGCGCTGTGAAGGACTGAACACCCACGCTATGCTGCTGTATTCCGGCTTCAACTACACTTCCATGCTGTCGCAAGGACCGGTAAAACTTTAACATGATTGATGTATATTTAAATCTATTTTAAAATATCTTTTTATGACACGTTAAAACTAATTTCAATTTAAACAAATTTATTAGGTACTTTTACTTTTATTAGCTCCCTGATTTTAACAAAAGCCACTGTATGCTATTTAATTTTTGTTTACAACGTCAATGAAATTTAAAAAATACGCATATTTTACACAAAATATAGTTTATAAATAATGCATCTTTTAAATAGCATGATTTTTAAAATAGGTTCTGTGGTTTCGGAGTTTGCTTCGCACGTAAATAATTCGCTCGTATTAAATCTGTACCTACTCAAAATTATCTCACGTAAAACAATCACCTACATTCTTATACTTTATATAAAATGATGTATAGAATTACTTTTAATAAAAATGTAATAGTCCGAGAGTGCTAGCTGATTTTTTTTATTTATCGCAGTATTATATTTAAAATCAGCTTACAAATTCTCGTGTGGGAGGAAATGACGACTCTTTAATTATTCGGCATAGCACTCCAATATGAGTGTTGAGGTGAAACAAATATTCCATATCAATATTTTTTAAACTTATACGTATATAATCATATAATTTTAGATATTTATTTTCCAATATTTCAATAAACAATTTGCTTAGTATAAATTAACTAGTTACTTGGTAAAAAATATTTATTGTAAAAAAATTATGACAAATTACAATAAAAAGGCGTTACATTAGACATTTTGATCGATTTTTCACAGATACAACAATGTTTCCAGTTTAATACTGCGATAAATAAAAAAAATCAGCTAGCAGTAAGTCGAGGGAAGCCTGGTCAGCTGATGCCTTTAAATAGTCAGTAAATGCTTCTAGCTAACTTCTACGTCACGACCTTCAAAGTATCAGCTGACGATTTTTCCACCGAGATACAGCCAGCTGACATATATATTTATCAATAGTTACATATAAGCTATCATCTGGTAAATTTTTAGCCGAGAGGATATCACTGAAAGTAAAGATTTTTTTTTCCATGATCTAGCCATCAGCTGACGTACAATGCACTATGTTATAGCCAGCTGATTATTTTTTTTTGTTGAGGTATTGGGTTAGCTGTAAATTGATAAACTTTTAGCCGAGAGGAAATGAGTGAATGTATTTTTTTTCTTCTTCAAGCGTGGGAGGTTACAACTACTCATCCCCCATCCCCCTCATTAAGGATAATTGTATCCTTTTACATTTTACTGTTTCGTACATTAAGTCCCATATCACTGATCAATATTAATCATTAATTTCAAGAACACGGAGTTCGAAGCTGAACTAGATTCGACAGAGACGATTACCGGTCAAGATTTATTATCACATCGAGGTGTAGCCTCAACGAATGATGTAAAATCGATTTATCTAGGCATAGATAAACAGCAACTAAAGTTCAAGGACAACGATATCGATTTTCGTTATCTAAGCGATGCTATGCCAAAGAAACCTTTCTTCCCCGCTGCATTATGTAAGTACCAAGTTATGACTTTGTTTTGGAATCCGTCCAATTTTAGTTTTAGTCGACTACGATACTTATTATATAATAATTTAAGTTTGTTTGTTTTTTTTTTTTATCTATAGCTTTTATTAATCGTGTCTTTCTTGATTATGAAGAGTTTTCTTATAGCGGACAATGTTTTTAACGGACTTCCAAAAAGAAGGAGGTTCTCAATTTGTCTAAAACTTTTTTTTCTTATGTTCACCGAGAAATCGAAAACGGCTTGATGAGTCGGTTACTTTTTTTGTTTCAAAGGGTCTATTGGTCCGATTGAATCTTTATCAAAATCGGTTCAGTAGTTTAGTTTTAAAATTAAAATAACCGGAATAAGTATGTCATTCAAGTTAACGAAATTATATATATTGCTTTTGAAGTCCCCTTCTTTTAAAAAGGCTTGGTCTTTTAAAAAGACTTTTAGTCAACAACGATAATTAAGTATGTTTTTTACTAGCTTTTTCTGGTATTAATTCCAGACGATTATTTAAAACTTATTTTTCTTTCTGATCGCTACTACATGTACGTCACTTATTGAAAGGTAATCAACGCAAGTGCTAATTTGAGAAAGTTGAACGTTGTGGCTGCATATAAGATACAAACACACAAAAAGCATTGATTTTATATACAGGACCTGGAATTAAAATGCTGAAACAGATTTTGATTAATAATATTGAAGTTATTTGTCAAATATTTAAGACAAATATTTTTTGTATCATGACGTGACGATGTGTTACTAAGCTGTGGATGAACGTTAAGAATGAATAGATAATTACTATCGTGGCAGAATATTTTGCGCAATAGTAACGCGGATGCACGCCATATTATATAAAAATTGTATTAGAAATACCATTTTTTTGCTTTATAACCGCACAGCATGACTAGTATATAAGGATAAATTTTAACAAAATTAAAAACAATGCACGAATAGAAGCTGTAATCAATGGGCTACATCAGTATCTGTATTTAATCGTTCTAAAGACTATATGGAATTAATACATTAAATCCTTTTTTCCAGCCCTACGTGATAATGTAGTACAGATAAACGGTAAAAATTTCCTTTATCCCAATGCGCCATATTTACTGAAGCCGCGCGATGTTCGTCCAGACACCATCTGTCTTGTCGGAGAGGAATATGAACATAAGCAGCCTCAATGTGTGCTGGTTCTGAACGCGAAACTAAACGAAGTTGTTGAACTGGTCTTAGTAAATGAAGGTATGACCCTTGACATTATCATTCTTTCCGCGAAAATTACTTTTAAACTTTGCTCCTAGACATTCATAAAGTTTTACATATATTGTTTATCATAAATTTCACCTAAAATAATCGACATTCAGTGCCTTATTTTTGGCAGATTCACAGCTTCCGTATGATTATCTGGGCAACTATCACAAGGTTACAGAGATGCTTTATATCAATTACGCGACTGAAATATTCAAGCGTAATTCTCACATTTTGTAGATGGTTACAATTGTGTAACATTTAAATTTTTAATTTAAATTTTTGTTCGGATTACTTCGAAATAAGTCACGAAAAGCCAAATAAGTTATTTGTTTATTGATCAGTTCTTCAGAGTGTCTTTTCTAAAGCAATGATCATTGCTTTAGAAAAGATTATATAAATTTATGTGATCTTAACTATTTAGGTAAGGTTACACTTACAAGTTTTCCTCTTAGATTATCATAAAGATTTAGATACATCAGTTTTTTTTTCATCGCTTTACACCTGAAAGAATTTATTATCAGCATATATGCTTTATTTTTGACGGACTCCCAGCTTTCGTAAGGTCAACTAGATAATTGTTATCAGGTTATATAACTTACGAGAGTAAAACTTTCAAATGTAATTCTCCTCTTACAGTTAATCAATTTTTTTTAATCGTTTAGTGTAATATTTTTTTGATTTCTGTTCCTTCTCAGTTCGTCAACTTAAACAGGGAAAGTTTTTTTATTATCTGTATATGTATGTATTTAAAGTAAATTATGTACAATGTAATTATTAATTTAACGTGACGTATCCAACTAAACACACGTGGAGTAATTATTTGATTACCCATATACATGAAATTAACAGTTCTTCACGCTTTCATCCCATTTATTTATTATTTTACTACTTCGCTTTTATCTTTACATGAAGTTTTAGGCGAGAATTACACTTATAATTTTTACTCTCAGACTTTCATAAAGATTTACATAAGTTATTTAGTTCCGTGAGATTTTATATTGTTCTCGAGAGTGAAACTTACTTTAACTAAATGTAATTTTAGCTTGCTTGCTTTGCTTGCTTGAGTGTGACTCAATGTAAAAATTATTATTGAAATCGCACAAATATTTTCTTTTTCTTTTTTTTCTTCATCACTATCTGTCTATCTACTCGAATATATAACTTTCGATTTATCAGTCATTCGACTTTTTAATAATATAAACAGTTTTACTGGAAAAAAAAAATCTTCAGAATTTCACACTATTCCATACTTCCATACTTAATATTGTAAATACGAAAGTAACTCCGTCTGTTTGTTACGTTTTCACGCCTAATTCATCACGAATTTCGCCGTAGAAATACATTGAATCTGGAAGGAGAATGCAAGCTAATTTTTACCGCTAAAAAAACCGTGAAGGAGGCGAAATAATGGATGGAAGTTTCTACGCTAATGAAAGATTCTACGGACATGAAATAATAATATTATTAAATTAGTGTTAGTTAGTGTAAAATCATATGATTTCAGGTCTCAGAAATAACGACACCTACACTTTTCACATGCACGGTTATGGCATGCAAGTGGTTACGACCTGGCAAAATCCTGGTAACACTCCAATATCTAAAGAAGACTACCAAAGGCTTGAACGCGATGGATTAATTACAAGGTGAATATGACGAGCTACTGCGTTTCACTTTCCTTATTCGATTATAACTTTCGCGGAGTAAATTGTGTTTTTGCTTTGTGAAATCATGTTTTTTTATAGTAATGCCAAGCCATTTATCCTATGCTGTCATCTGATGTAATTGAAAATAAACTGATGTAATCGAAATCGAATCTTTAAAATGAATAATGAATATGATGTAATTTAAAATCGATTAAAATAATATTTTTTTTATTTTTATCAGTTTGAAATACAGGTGAAAATTAAATTGGGCTTTGGCAATGAAAGTAAAGAACGTAAATAATAATTGATGACATATTATATATAAGGGCAGGACTATTCGGCCATTTTAGACTAAACTTTAGATTGTTAACTTCGAAACAAAATTTGAAAAGGGAGCTCCCTTCTCTGGAAGCATTCGCATGTATTGTAACAGTACATTACATTAGCGAGTGAAGTGAGAACTGAGCATTATAGTAACCCAAGTAATTCACGTTTTTGGAAAACCGGAAATACTTTTAGTACTTAGGACTTTGGTCGTTTATTTAGATTTTAATGTCACTAGAAGTTGACATACGGTATGAACCAAAGAATTATATGAAACTATACCAGACGAATAGCACTTTATTTAACTCGTTTCAGAGATATTTTTAATTTACTTTAATATTAAGCGTGCAGAGACATTAGAGAGTAAAACATTTTGTATCAGCAATAAAATGTGTAACGTCAACGCGTAACAAACAATATGAATACTTTTTTCGACATTATAAAAACAACTGATTGAATTCCAGACGAAGGATCAAATTTGAATTGCTATATTTTTGGAGAATGCTCGTCAGTTAATGAAGCAATATGTAATCCTTAAATTTTATCTTAGATTGTTACATTAAATTGTTACGTTCCCGCTGAGAAAGTTCCGTAAGTGGTTGGAATAGAGATACGTAGATCTAGTAAGATTGTTAATTTGTCTGTAAAGGCTAGATATTTTAAAAGTTTTTTAAAAAGAAAACTGAATTCAAAAGTAAAATACCTAATTTCGTTAACTTGATCTCAGTTATTTTGAATTTAAAACCAAAACGCTGAACCTATGTTGATAATAATTTTATGAGGATTTAAATAGGGTGCATTTACCAAATCGATTTAGCCGTTTTCAAATGATCGGTGAACATTCATAAAAAAACTCCCGCAAATTTAGAACCTCCTCCATTTTTAGAAGTCAGTTTAAAACACAGAACCTAAAAATTAAATATTTATATCATAATTATTTCTTTCCAGAAACATCAAGAACCCACCCGTGAAGGACACAGTTGTCGTGCCAAATAAAGGATTGACAGTTGTAAGATTTATGCCAACCACTGGCGGAAGCTGGTTACTGGAGTGCAGATCGTGCTCCTTCTCATTACCAGTCGCGATAATCATAAATGTTCCGTTGTCTATACCTAAACTAGTTATTGACTCTTTACCCAGTTGTGGTAATTACAGACCAGCTGATGTATTGCTAAATTGAACAACTGAAAATTGAAAATGGATTCTGATAAGCAATAATGTGTCAATCCACAAAAGTCGAAATCGGAGATATTAATGTATCCTGATAATTCGTATCGTATTTAACAATATTAAAAAAATATAGTTTTTATTTTTTAATTTAATGTTTCGAATATTGAAGAGTGGTCCATAGTTTGCAATATAAAATAATCTCATGTTTTAGAAAAACTTATTATTAGATAACACTTTTATTATACCAATCTGCGTTTAACTCATTATATCTTTGATCAAAAGATGGGTAGATACTTCTCAATCAAAATTTTCAAGAATATGTTTGACATCAATAGACGCCATTTTATCAAAATGACATGTGTGGCTTGATACAATATTGTTTATCACAGTTCAAATAATTTTATAACTAGATTTAAAATGTACATAATATTTACAAAGTTTAGGTAAAGGCTGTATATACGATATTGTTTTTAAGTTTATTTATTAACGGTTTATGTTCGTGATTTCCTTTATATGAGATTCGAGGACCATTTCATTTAATGAGTACTATATTTTGTATCTATTTTACGAAATATAGTTCTTTGTCATTCGTAGCTTTCAACAGATTTTTATATCTACTATAATTAAAAATTTTGTCTTGTGTCGATAATATTTTACAAAAAGTAAGTAATGGACATCATTTATTCTTTAAAAAGTTCTAATTATCATTTATGTTTTGGCAAAATATTCTAATTATTAATTGAATCGAAACGAAAGACTATCTGGAATTTGTCTCTGGATGATGAATTGGGAAGACAGTAAAAGTATTTAAAATGACGGCTGTATTAGAAAATAAAGTAAAATTACGATAATTAAGTATTGGTATTATTTCATTATCCACCCTCTTCTAGTCTTAGCATAGAAAATAAAATTAAAAAATATATATATTAAATAGATTTTTAATTTACAATTGTGTATATTCCTTTATAAAATCTAAATATTCTGAAACTTTTGTATACACAGTTGGAGCCCCTCTGTCCCCACAAGGTGACATACCCCATGACACAATTCCAAGAACAACTGGAACCTTCTCTGTTTCATTAGAATTCAGCATTTTCTTTTCATTATAATTAAATTGTTTGTCATTATCAATATAATTGTCTTCATCATCTACATAGTTATCGTCAGTGGCTTGTTCATCGCGGTTTAATGCATCCCGGGGTGCATATTGTATGAGGGGTCCGCCAGAATCACCGCTGCAAGCTGCGATACCGCCTGTGAGGGGTCCGGTGCAAATGTTTGCGTTTTTATCTAGTGGATTACTTTCTTTAATATCTTTTATTGCATCAATGGCAGCGTAGCATTCTGTAACAAATAATTTAGAAAGTCAATGTTAATGCAAAATAATATTTGAAACCATGTGTTTTTAGTTAATTAATCGAATTCCAAAAAAAAAAAATCGTTGGGGACGTTTATTTCACTTTTTTCTTTGTTTATCAATTTCTCAACAACTGCTTAATCGATTGGGTTTATTATTTTTTTTGTTTAAAAGGCTATGCTCTCACATTAATTCCGCAGAATTAACATTAAAATTAGTAGTGGTTAAATTCCAAATAAATAAAATAAATATGTCATTCAAGTAAACGAAATTACGAATTTCGCTTTTGAAGCCCGAAATAAGAATATTTTAGATAAAGTACATTTAGCAGCGTATACTAATATAATATAGAGGGTAAATGTCTGTACTTTAATTTGAAATATTGAGACTATCTTATAAACAATAAACATTAGAACTGGATCACAAGTGGCGCCGGTATCGCAAAAACACACAAAAAAAAACTTGCCAAGTCGAGAACCTTTCTCTTTTATTAAGTCAGTTATTAGTATAAATATATCCTACCTTGATAGGGTACGTAAGTGACCTGGACCTCCTGTAACCTGCTCGGGAGGTCTGGTATGAAATATGTTGTCCTTAGAACACCCCATCCAGCTAATGTCAAAGTATCGTTGCTGATTTTATAATTATATGGTAGGTTTATTGGTTGAACTTCATTTGTGAAGGTAAATGGAGTGATTGTTTGAAGTACTGCAATATCATATGGACCGATGCCGCTGAAAATTATAGCGAGAAATAAAAATGTGTTAGATATTTAAGAAACTTCTGGCTTTTGTCCGCTAATTCGCCTGTGTCAAAAGTACGCATCATAGTTTTTTCTTTAATAGAATACGTGTTATTATATTTGATAACCTTATTATTAATATTCTAACAATATTTGATAGTTCGCATTTTATGCACTTTATTTTATATAGTTACAACATGTTGTCGCACTTGCCCGAATGCGTTTAGTACTAGGCGTAGGACTATTAACTTCGTTTTTAAATTAGCGGGGTAAGTATTTTACACTATCAGAAGTAAAGTGTTTTAATGAGCAATAGTGCTTAAAGTATAAAAAGAACTTACCCTGGATATAACGGATGAGGAAAACGTTTACTTATAGAATTTATTTGGGCTTTTGGTCCGAAATTATTGACGTCGTGAGCTCCTGCGACGGCGTCCAATGGCAACCATCTAATTAGAAATGACTCTTTTACGCAGTGTGCGGCTGTTAGGACCTAGAACGGAACACATATGTATGTATAGCAAATAACGAAGTCTTAAAAAATAAACAGACTTCGATAGCAAAATACACATTTATAATTGAATATTAATATATTGAATTTACATTTACTTGGATGTCATAATAATTCCGGTTATTTCGATTAAAAAATTAAATTACTCAACCGATTTTCATAAATGTTCAATAAAACCAATCTAGAAGTATATAGGAGTTAACAAAAAAAAAAACAAAAACAAAAAGAAAACGAATTGAGAACTGTCTCCTTATTGGAAGTCTGGTGTAAATAAATTGATTTATTATTATATTTTAATATGCTACAAAATAAAATAAAATTATAGATGTATATAATCTAAAATTTTAAAAATCCCAGCAAAACGATTTATTGACAACTTTCCAAAGAGCGCTAGACGATAATTTTGCTGTAAGTTAGTGAGATGTTGTGTATCCTTCTAATAGATAATCCAAGATAGAAATTTACGCAACTATATTATTTTTGTACTATAAAATTTTCGAATAGATTAGATTAGTAGAAGTTGCTCAGATACTTCCAACAACCAAAAAAGAGCAGATAACCTTTAAACGTCTGAACATAAATTATAGCTAAGAAGCATCTTGATTACATCAACATTCAAACAAAGAAAGCATCGAAATTAAATCATTCGTTAGGAAGCTACGAAGACATACACAGATATACAGATACGCAAATACACAGAAACATACACACGACATACTTATAACGCGTTTCTTTTTATGTCGAGGGTTACAAATGATAAATATACCATACCCATTGCTCGTTCAATATGCTTCCACCACAGATATGCGCCCGGATCCACAGGAACCTCAACTGAAGAGAAACGAGATAGGGATGACTATAGGGCTTGGATTCATGGCCGCCCACCAGTCTCCCTTCTCCTGCATGATTACTGAATGATGCTGAAATATTATTAATTGGTAAAATCGGAATAAATGACTATCTATTAAAGTTCTATAAAGAATAATTATGCTTTCTCTAAATGATTTAAATGGAAATATATTTTAATTGGCTTATTACGCTCATTGTGCAATAGTTATTAGTACTTAATTAATTAAAAAAAAATCGTTCGACATACAATGGGCACTAAGTTGCTGCTTTGACCTTTATAAATATTTTTAATAAATGATGACAATAATGGTTATTATATTTCCAAGTAGTTTTTTCTTTTAAAAGATTAAAGAAAAAATTTTTGACAAACATTACAATGTCGCATCTTGAAATAATTAGACGATACTTTGTTATGCAATATTATTTTAAAGATCTTTTGCTACCTACCCGTTTCGCAAAAATAACTTTTTAAAAGTATTAGAAGTAAATTCGCGACTAAGTTCATATTGAGTATTGTTATGTCATCTGCTCCACCAATGCTTATATAACATTTGATTAAGATGCGCGTACGATTTATCTTTTCGCATAATTATGAATATCAGAGGCTACCAACTTTTTTTATGTATTTCTCTATGAAGTTCAGGCGGATGTATGGGACTCCTGGTGTTGAATGTATCAGACTTCCCAATAAAATACAGCGGTGTCTTCATGGACTAGTTGGACATCACGAGTTTACCATTCTACCGACCCTGTTATGACACTCCGACAGTTAGCCTACCTAAGGAGGTAACCAAATGTGCTAATTTAAATTCAATATACAGAATGTTTTTAAGTAAAATATTAAAGACTAGGTCTTAACTGGCCCCATAATAAAAAAAAAAAACTTTTTAATGAAAGTCCCTTGATTATGGAAATATTCCTTTTGTGAAAAGTATGAAAATCGTTTTAGGACTTAAACCGAATTACTTATTCATTATGTTGTGTTTAATTACTATTTTAAACTTTATAAAAGGATTTTAGAAACTATAGAGCTCATTTTATGTAAAATTATATGATTCTTAATATTGATCAATTTAATTTTAATAATCTATTTTATTATTTCTGTTATTAAAGTTATAGTAGAGGCAACGTTCTATACAAATAGGAATACATTTATTTATTTTGAAATATTATTATATGCAATTTTTTTTCGTTTTGTTCTTGCCTTATATTTTCATAGGAAAATTCTTAATTCAGCTCTGAAATCCAAGTTTAAAGGTTTCAAAAGTAACTAATTAATTTCAAAATTAAGTTGAAAAGTTAATTACTAACAATAGCATTAATTTTCTAACTCCTAGAGCACTAAAAAGCTTAACGTGGGTTTTGGAATTTTAGCCCTGTACTTTACTCCTCTGAATTTTCTGTATATGCTTAATAAACACAGTAAACAATACAATTCTTATTGTACAATATTTGCTCGCCGCCTCGTTCGCATAAATTTGTTTTAAAATAATACGAATATATATATTTAATAAGACAATCTAGAAAAATGTCTCTTTGAAATGGTACAATGATTTATAAAATAGGTTCTGTGGTTCCGTAGTTTACTTCGTGCTTACAAAATTAATTCACCTTTTTTATACTACTAGTACAAGTATAGATATAATTTGTTTACGTCACTTGGCCAAAATGAAACGGTCTATATTCAAACAGTTGATATTTCCTGATCTAAATGAAAAAACTGTAGAATCGTCTAACTTCGTAGTAGCCTTAATTACATGTCTACGAATGCTTAATTATATACCTACGGGTGATTATAATATTGGAGTAGGTCAAGTATTCAGTGCGTTGTATAATCACTTAAAATACAGAGGAAGCTGATAACAATATTGCGAACGTAAGATTTCATTTTAGTTACTCATTCATTGAGTCATTGATTAGTTAGAAAGTCTTAAAAATGTTACAGTTAGAATCATGAAATTTGGTATATGATTTTTTTTAGTGTGGGGCTTTGGTATGAAAGCATTTTTTTTTGGAAATTTACATTTTACGTAAAGGAGAATAGGTAAGGACTAGTTTACATAGAACTATCAATTCCAATAGAAATCGGATATTTATGGCTTTATTAACCCAGGACAAAATTCGCCTGTATTTCTGGTATCTTTTAAGTATATGTACATATATGAATTGTAAAAAAAGTCGGTCAAATTAAAAATATTTTCGAACTCAGTTAAGAACAGATAAGAATTACAAAATATGTAGCAGGAAGCTAAATACAAAAAAATACAGTGGTGCATACTTTTATAGGGTTCCGTATCCAAGGTTCCGTGTAATAATTATTTCAAGACCGTTAGACAATTTACTGTATTTAACTTAATGGCTGAATTTATACGAATTTTCATATAAAAACACCTTGAAAATGTATCTGATCTGATAAATCTTCGAAATAATTAATTTATTCGTAATCTGTCTTTACAAGTATTATTAACATTTTTATTAGAAACATTAAAGAGAATAGAATGAAACAACATTTTATTTACAATTTTTTTTCATTTATTTATTTTAAATTTATTGCTTTTTTTTTCAATTATTTGAAATATTCGATGCAGAATCGACACATGTATTTTATTACAGCTTAAATCAATATATAAAATTAAAGTAAATATATTAACAATAAAACAATAAATATTGTGGCAATCCCACCACAGAAGTATATTTTAATTAAAAATACTACTCTGTGTCAAAAATAATTCAAGCTCTTCAGATAACTGATATTAACTTAAGCAATAGTCAAAAACTCAAACGAAATTCTATTCTAAGTAGCATTATCTCTCGTTGTGTCATTCTAAGGGCAATTACAAACCAGGCGTGTTCAGCGCGTATATCATTGTATTTTGACGCTTGTATTTTATATGTATAAAATTTCTATTAGTCGAGATTTAAAAGTCAAACACATGCGTACAATACGAGCTTATATACGTTGCTATATAATATATTAGGTGTGTGAAAGTGTTTAAATGGAATACGATGAACAGATAAAGCGTGACTGGCTAATTAAAATTGAGAGCGATTGAAAATTTAATCATTAGATCCATTATTTGATTACAAGTATCAAGATTTGTTTTGAAATTAACCTAAGATTTATTCCAACAATAATAATTATATTAAATTAAAATTTTACAAACATTAATAAAATACAACGAACAGTCAGCTTCAAATGTATAATCGATAAATAGCCAAAATCGTTAATTTTTTGAGCTTATTTGACTATTCATTACAGTAATGACTTTAACTTATACACTAAAAGCTAAAAATTTAAAATCGTTTTGGTTAATTTCTTTTGCTTATGTCAACATCAGTCAGTTATTCTTTATACCTTCTAAAGAAGTAAAACGATATGAGTGCTTTTGACATTATTTAAAAAATATAATTACATTTTCATAATTTTGTTAATAAATATGTATAAAATGTGCAATAAAAATAGTGGCCGTAATACAAATTACGGTCTCAAGTCTAAATGACTTGAAATGAAAAAAATAAATTTATTTATACGTATAAACGTTTCTTAACACATATAATTCTATTATTATTCCACATCGAATTTCCCATTTTAATCAATTATGAAATATTTTGTTTTTGATTCACAAAGGCTGTTTGTACACAATTGCGAAATCGTTTATACAGTGCTAAGCTAGTAAATAGACACAGACTCTTTCCGATGGAGTTTAGAAACAGTAAAGACGTCAATTTGACGCAGTTGGTCCCCACAGAACGCCTGTGTTTGAGACATCGCAAACAGTTGTGTACATGCCCTTACATATTAAACTCATCAATGTACACTTCAATACCTAATGAAAATTGTATTCAGTTGTACAAATGTACTATATAATTATAACTATCATCACTAGGTTACATTATGCGAGTTTGCTTAACTATGTTTTATGTACAAATCTAAAACGAGTAACAAAACAAATTGAGGTAAAAACTTTAACGGATTATCTCTCGAGCCCTGGAATCTTTAAACCAAAAAATATATATACACAATAAATAAAAAAAATATAAATCCGCTAAAATAATTTACATCAATAAGATAAAAAAAATCATTCTTCAAACAAAATAAAAAAATAAAAGTATATAAATAACAAACGTCAAACAGATAAGTAATATTGAATACACATTCACAAAAGTAAATTAATGGATGAGGGGCAATGATATTATACAACTATAGATGTTATAGAAGCTTATGGATTTTGGTAGCCAGAATGGCGACCATATTGGACGACGTTGTCTAGTATACTTTAACGTATGTGGGTCGATCGGAACTCGCGCATGGTACAGTCGAGTGAACAAGACGTAAAACATCGAATGTATATGATATGAATGTATTGTTTAATCTTATGGAATATTTTCAGCCGTTATATGATATGTATAATCTAATTGGCTTTACTTGACTTATGTGGTAAATAACCACATTCCTTTTCTAGATTTTTCGAACAATTACACTGGTTCAGTGTTAATTTTTACAACTATTTGATGAACACGTAAGAAATGAGTATTAAACTAAAAACTGCTAAAATAATTAAATAATAATTTAAACACATTTTTTTACATATATAATTTGTAGAAGAAGTATTAAATTATTAAAATTAAAGAAATGTCTAAACGATTGTCTTGGTGGATAATTTAGTATTGTGCGCAGCGTCATGCGCATAGTTCAGACCGACACACACGTGAATTTAGGTATAACCAGTTACCTACTGAGTGTGAACAGACGAGAGTATCTTTGGGCCAAGAAATCGATGTACGAGCTTGTCAAAATTAAAATGAGTACAGATTTTTAATTTCAAACAGTATGAACGTAACATTTCTATAATTATAAAATACCATTAAAGAGGGGCTATAATATATTTGATAACTTTGGTCTTCTAGTTAAAGAGATGTTTATCATGGATCGTTTGTCCAATATAATTTATTTCGTTCGTACGTTGTTCATATTTTTAACAACACAATAAAATATGGCAGTACGCGTGATGTTCTCGGCATATCAGGTATACCCTAAGAGGTTGCTGTGATCAGCAATGATCTAATGTTAGTGAATTGGATAGTACGCTGGTGATGTTATTGACGGTAGATGGTGTCCACATCGTGGGAAGTTCGGCGGAACGGGCGGTAGGTCTCTCTGTGTTCCTATGTGTAATATTAGGTTCATCCCGATGACTATGTGGTATATGAAATGACAGTGGAACAGCCAATAGCCTGAAAGAGAAAAATAAAGCTTTAGTTAAAGAACAATCTCTTATTTAATTATTTAATAATTTCGTAATTAGTTTCGAAAAAATCTTGATCATTATTTCTTTAATTTATATATTTTAGTTAGTTTAAATGTAACTAAATTTCTTCCACGTATTATATTTCTTGATTTTAAAAGTGTGTTCTTTGATTAAGGTAAGATTTATAGTAATAGTTATACGTTCAAATAGCAAAGTTACTGGGATATAATATCTCACCTGGATTATCAGCTTTCAGTCTTAATACTACGTATCCATTATTAGGCACGGCAAGAGTATCTTTGAAGGGCGGTAAATTATATTGCCTATGCAAAAGACCCTTCCTGTCGAGGTCTAATGCGTGTTTCAAGTTTATTTTCTTGATATTCTTATCCGGCGATCGCCCCATACCGATAACGTTATATGGCGCTCCGTGGAGGTGGAATGGATGAGAAAGATTTGGAGATTGTACTGAAATAAATAAAAATATAAAATGAGAACTAATTTTTGATCAAATAAATAAAGAATATGAATATGAGTGATATTTTTTTATTTATCAAAATTATATAATATACCTATTTATATATATAAAATAATAATACTATAATAATGCACTTCTACACTAAATGGCCGTGATTAGGATACGCTGTGATCCAAAAAGACAAATATTAATATGTATGGCCAATATCCATATAAATTTTGTAAGTAGGGATCTACTAGTTGTCGTGAAATTTATAGTTTTAAAACATATTTACCTTCATCTACAAGAACTATTTCAACTATGGAGTTTAGTGGTACGTCAATCATGTGTGTGCATCTACAATCGACTGAGCAGTCAGCGGGTCTGTTGTCACCATTGCAGAACAGCTCTGGAGGTAGTTCATGCATTTGCGATAGAGGGGGAGCTGGTGGTGCTCTGTAGGAGATCTCGTCGACTAAACTCAGGACATGGTCACCACCCGGAGCCACTAGAAAAAAAAAATTAAAAGTTTGGACGAAACTTGACTAAGATAATTTTTTTTATATATACTATTCACGTTTAGAAGGTTAGTTAATCGGTGTTAAAAATCTTTTTTAAATAATTGGATTTAAAACAATAAATAAATAAAGATCTTTAATAATTAAATTTCACATTATTTTATGTGAAGGCCGAGTTTTATATGTTATGTATAATTAGCGTACGAGAGACTCATATCGCTAAAGCAAGTGATTGAGCGTAAGAAAACGCGTCAAAAAATGTGCCGAACGTGTACTCGCCCTAAATAATTTAAAAATAATAATTTTTAATTTGATTATAATATAATAACTCACCTAAATAGTTCTTATACATATTTTCCTTAAACAGGTCCTTGGGTTTATAGAAATGGAATCTAAACGGTAGGAATATCTTAACATCAGGTCGCTCCTGAAGTACTGCCTTGTCAACAGGCTTAGCTGCCTTCAAATTACTGACGCACACGGCGTCGTTACGTTTTACGTCGCAAATCGCGTCTAATGGGTTCATGACCTGGAATTTTGAAAATATTTATGAAAATGAAAAAAGTACTAATATAATAAATTATTAACAAAAAAAATTATTACAGCACAGATAACTAAAAATATAGTAAAATTAAAAAAATATAAGACAAAATACAAAGAAAGTAATATACAACCTGATATGAAGGGCCCTCGTGCAAGAATCCAATAGGGACCAGTGTGCCTCTATACTTCAGCTAAGGGATCGACATTACTTCATGGTTCACTATCTACTGGTGCAAGTAATCATTTACAAAACCACTACGGGTGTGCAATTTAATTTACATTATAATATGCATTAGATATATTATATAACAGTAAGTCGGTAGCCAGGAAACTAATTTATTAAAGGTTTATAGGCAATTGTTTAATATTAAGTTAAAAAAAGAACATTGGGGAAAATAAAATTATATCATATTTTATATATTTTATTAAGTGGTACAAAAATTTACAATTTTCTTAAAAAGTAAATATAAAAAATATGCTGCCGGTAATTTTTCGCGAAGACGATTTTTCATCATATTGAAAAAAGAAAATGGTTTGTATCATAGAAATTTAATTATTTTCTGTTATCGATAATGTTTGTTAAAAATAATTAATTTGTACGAATATATCCTCTTAAATTAATAGCGGTAACTGCGTGGTAACATATCGTTTACTTATATATATTAATGGTTATAAACAGTCTTCATTGGGTGCTGTGCATCTGTTTAAACCAAACGTTACATTTGTATGTGTATTTACAAGTATTGCAGTTTTTACTAAATATTTACATGTTCTCATATTTTGTGTTTCATGCATATTTGGGTTAGTAACTGAGAAAGTACCTTAATTATCTAATTTTATATAACGTCGTCGCCAACAAAACAAAGCCACCCGCTGTTATTACCTTCGAATTTTCAAATAAATATATATTTAACAAATTAATCACAAATGTTATACGACTACATAAATAATTGTTTAATTAATACGTTTATTATAGTTTTAGTTAAGACATAGTTGGGTGGCTTATTTTTAGGCAATAAAATTTAAATATATACACGCAATAAATATCCTTGGTGAAAAATTAAATGGCAAGTCGTTAGTTACATAATAAGTACGTTCGTAAATAAGATAAATTGTACATAAACTGTTGTTGTACAAATAAGAGCCTCAACTATGCGATATTTGAAGTGATATATCGACTGTAACAAGATATCACTAAAATAAGACATAAGATTCAATTGAAATTCACTCAGCAAAGTATCACCTTTAAATAAAATCACAAAATAGCACGAACTCCAGTAGAAACATTCGAATGTAAAATAAACACCAGAGGCAGAGTCGAGCACTTCGATTCTACCGAACACATCACACAAAACAAACATAAAATTACACTTAGTTAACATAAAAATCAACTGATTTACCAATTCTTGCGTACATTACGGTACGAAAACTGTAAAATGTTTCTAGGAACCGCTTTAGTTGATAGGAGGAAGATGGTCTCCGCAAGTTGGGAAGTTGGGAGGGACTGGAGGAAGGTCTGCGTGAGTGCCTACTTGAAGTACTACGTTCATGCCGATAACGATATGGAACAAGAAGTGGCAATGGAGAAGCCAGAATCCAGGATTGTTAGCTCTGAAACGGACAATGACGTAGCCATTGTTGGGAACAGCTATCGTGTCTTTCGCTGGAGGGAGATCGCCTTGTTTCAAATGACGTTCAAGCAATCCTCTCCTATCAAGATCGAGAGCGTGCTTCAAGTTAATTTTCTTAACGTTCTGGTCCGGTGATCGCCCGATACCAATAACATTGTATGAGTATCCGTGTAAGTGGAACGGATGAGATAAGTTGGCGATTTGTACTGAAAATAAACAAAAATTACGTTAGTCTATATATATTCAAATGAGATTGGAAAAAATAAATTGGTTAGGGGTATATAATTACCTTCGTCTACCATTACAACTTCTACAACAGCGTTAAGAGGGATATCCACTTTGTGTGTACACATACAATTTTGTCCACAGTCAGCTGGTCTGTTGTCACCATTACAGAACTGATCTGGATTAATATCGTCGAATTGACTGATAAGAGGAGCAGGAGGAGACATGTATGAGATTTCGTCTATTAAACTAATGACGTGATCTCCTTGTGGCGCCACTGCAATATGTAATCATGATTAATATATTGTTTTAAACAGCACATCATCTACGGATATTTCAATATTCTCCGTATTCTTACCCAAGTATCTGTTGTAGGTGTTAGGTTGGAACAACATTTCCGGTCTGTATGCGAAGAAACGGAACGGCAAGAAGATCTTGACGTCGGGTCTCTCTTGTAAAATCGCGGGGTCAATATTTTGTGCATTTTTGAGTTGACTGACGCAAATAGCGTCGTTTCTGCGAACGTTACATCTCGCATCCAAGGGGTTCATTACCTGAATAGTTAGTGAGGAGAAAGGTACGTGCAATTACTAATATAACGTGCATAAGCTACTTCTACGTTAAGGTCTTCTACGTTTATTTTCATTATAGCTACTTTTTATTTATATAAGAATGAAACTGGCAAAATTATTTGAATTTCGGCAGAAAGATTTAATTTTGATTACAATAAATAAAGAGACTCGTAAGTCTTATAGAAAAAAAATCAAAATTGAAAATCAGTAATATAAATCTTTTTGCCATATTATATCATTAAGGTACGTGCAAAGGGTTCTACATTACGATACCAGCTCTACTTTTTGGTATACTGCACTTCAAAAGGTATACAAGTGACCTTATTTTATGTATACTACGGTATTTACAATCTCACTTAATAATAGCTTTCTATACAAATGCATACTGGGCAATAATTAAAAAGATAAAGTTCGAATTATCTGCATCGATACTAGTGTTTATGCTTAAGAAATAATGTGCAATAAAATTGGCTAAGTTTATCGAGGTTGTCGTGTCGGCAAGAATCCAGTATGCAATATCCGCCGATTAATGAGTGAGAGAGGTAGGCTCGTGACAAAAGACTAAAGGAAGGAGAATTCATTCAATGTGTTTAAAGGAAATACAGTATTAGAGCACCAAATTTAAGAAATACTTATGTACACAAGTAGATATTTTCAATTTCATTTTGTAGTTGTTTTTTTATGTACAAAATCTTTTAAGAAACTTACGACTCCTTGTGGTATTCCTACGTCGTAGGTTGGGGGTGCTGACGATGGTTGATAAGGTCCTCTAGCATATCGAAGTATACCGAGTTGTTGGGCTCGTTTAATACCGCACTCTCCGAGTCCACGTACTTGGATCCAGTACGCGCCAGGGATATTATTCGCTTCGATGACAAAATCGTAACGTTCACCTAAAATATAAATAAGTTTAATATTATATTTTTTACTCATTCATGTTAATAACAATTAACTAAGAAAATCGATGTAATCGAGGAAGCAGTCGGCAACATTATTCAATTCTATTCGGTTGAGTTGATGCACAAGTTAACGAGATACCGATTACAACACAACAGGGCGTGCCTTATTAAAATAACTGTCGATTATTAACGTATCCATATCGTTAAATTAATAATAAAGAAGTTCCGCAGGTTACTTAGATGAATTAATCGATACTATTATTATAAAGAGGAAACATTTGATTGTTTGTTTGTTTGCATTAAATAGGCTCCGAAACAACTAGACCAATGCAAAAAAAATATTTTTGCGTTGGTAAGCCTGTTTTTTAAGGAAAGTTATAAGTTATATTACAGAATGTAACAATTAAATAATTTACTTACCGGAGAACGAGATAATTGTATTGACTTGCACTGGCTGAACCGGCTCACCGTCAGTCGCTATCACTGTCAGATTATGACCCTCAAAAGTAATTTGGGCCGGGCAAACTGAAGCAAAGGCATTAATCATTCTGAATCTGTATCTCCTGCCGGGTGTAATAGTAAAGACTTCAAGAGGCGTGTTCGTCATAAATCCAGTATTAGGGTCTCTAAATTGTCCTTTTCCGTTAATCAATACATTTTCGGGATCTTGACCAGTATTTACAGCTAGACGACCAGGGAATCTCTCAGCAGCATCTTCGTGGAGCCAATCGCTGAGCAACATAACGTGAGTCGTCAAGTCATAGTCATAGAGGTGGCTGTTGGGATCTTTGGATGGTGGTTGACGAACGACTATACTGCCATATAAACCGTCCAATTTTTGGAGACCAGTGTGGGCATGCCAGAAGTGGGTACCAGCGTTACCTTTCCATTGATATCTGTAATAAAAAGACGTATAAATAAATATTAAACCAATTTAACAGATCGAATTGTGGTAAGTCGATTATCCGTTTATTTTAAATATATACATAAATATGTTACATTACCTGAAAGTATTTCCTTGTTGAATAGGACATTGGGTAACAAATGGCACTCCGTCATAATATTGAGAACCTCGTTGCCAGATTCCATGCCAGTGAATGGTTACTTCCATACCTTCCATGTGATTTTCTACGTCGATAACAACTTTGTCGTTTTCGCATACTTGGATAGAAGGACCGGGCAACATTCTGTTTGCTGTAAGAATACCACGTTCGACACCGTCCGCCAAAACGCACTGGCAATGTGACCAAACTACGTTGGTTGCGTTGGGTGTACATACTTGACAAGCCCTGAAATCATTTGAAATATTAAGTTACTATACGTTTTAAAAATTTTACATATACTTTACGTATTTTAAGTAACAAATATAAAATTATCAAAAGTTTTGCATAAACCTGTTGATTACATGCAAATTGGACATGGTTAAATTACTGGGCCAAGAATTCGTTACAAATTTAATGTGATTATAATTTACTAGCGTTTGACCGTGGCTTCGCTCTCGCTAAGTTTCGTGTAAAATATATTGGACTAATTATAATAAAATTCTGGATCGTATTAGTTTCATTTTGTTTTAACTTTTTATTCCAAGTTTAATTAAATATTAAAAAAAATTATGAACTTCATGACCAAAGTACATGCGAATAAAGTCACGGATAATTTTCGTAAAATAATATACATAAAGGCCAGTGTGTAGTATACGATTTATTGCACAGGAAACAGTTATTATAGTATTCATAAAATTAAAGGCATTTATTTGAATAACGATGGAATAGATATTTTTTGTTATAAACGATTATAATTATTCGAGAAAACTTAAATGAACATATCCATGTATGGAACACACCTTTAAATATGTAAGTTTCTAAATATATTACAGTATATATTCTTTTATAATTTAATGAGTACTTACGCTCCTAAAACAGTGTAGAATTCGAGGGTGAAGTGGTAGTAACATATTCTAGGTGGTTCGTTTTCTCGGCACGCCCTCGCACACTCATCGGGAGCTGACAGGGCAGGGTTTCTTCTAAGCTCAGCAGTGGCGCTGCTCGTGAAATCCAAATGCTTAAGTGAGAGTTTTCCATTAGCTGTCCTGGCTAAAGGCGGCAGGGGATTACTTCTAAAGCTAGCACCACTGAGCGGACCGCTGCCGCTGGCTGGTACGAATGGATTCGCTGATGGTCCAATCGTACTGTCGATTGAACCGAATGAGCTGAATGGATCACTGCCAGTTGGGTGCGTTTGAACTAAACCGTGTGTAGAGGCGAATGAGTTACTGCTGTCACGGAACGGTGTCGCTGTGCCTGCTTGCCACCATGATGCTGATGTTGATTGATCTTCCGGTGCGTTTATTGCTTCTGTAAATAAAGAAAAAATATATGAATAAATGTTAAGATCGTCAGTAACATAGTTTGATGTTTTGTTATTCGGATTTAGAGTTCTGTTATATTTTTATTGTGTCAGTTCATTTAGAATGTTAGAATAATTGATTGTGTATGGCGTTCCGGATTGACGGATTTCAAAATATTTCAATACTTTAATCAATCATGGTGAAAGAGTCTAAGGCTGAATTGATGTCAGAATGAACGTGTCAATCGCGTCTTAAGAAAATATTCGAAGTGTGAAACTAAATGTTTTCATTATAGTCGGTAGCATTCACCTCAGGGTTTATGGAAATTTTGTATAGTATTCGAAATAGTTAAAGTCCAACGAATGCGTTGTCACGATTGTTTTGTAATAGTACTAGTTGAATGGGGTCCGGTCTTGTCTATCCTTAAATTATAAGGACTTTTACTTCCTCTATTGCCGTGTGTTACATTTTGCGACAGTTGTTCTGTATTTTATCGAGCGTTACACTTAATTGAACATTTTGTTAGATACAATCGTATTATTCTATTTCGACATTATCTATTACTCAACAGTTTGGTTGGTTCACTTTGTTACGGGCTGTTTTTATTTATAGTTCGGTGTTCAGGATCCGTGACCCTGAACTGACTTACTTTTACTTCCTTGTTACACTTAACTTGTCGTGTAATATTTGATTGTTTTATATTTATTTTATATATTTCATATTCTATTTTAATTCCTCTCCGTGGTTTCACTAGTGTGATAGAAATAACCTTAATCCAGGATATAAACTTTGTCTACTTCGAATTCTACTTAAACCCAATGAATCTTTAGGCGAGAGTTATACTTGTGAGTTTTACTTACAGATTGTCATAGGATTTACACCTGAATGAATTTATTGTCTTTTCAACAGTCACAACTTTCGTAAGATTACTTATATATCAATTATGAGGGTAAACCTTACATATGTAATTCTCGGTTTACAGCGTAAAGTAACAAACATGCACTAAGAAACATTAATAAAATTAGTTTGATCGAACAGTTTGCTAATAAAATAACTCTAAAATAATTTTTTGTTAATAATTCATGCTCGATAGTTCAATTAGAGCGAGGAAATTTATCACGCCTAACTCTATATCGCAAGCTTACGATTATGCGAATCAATATACTAAATTAGACTTAATATATTACTTCAGTCTAGTATTTATTAAAGGAGTTTATGAAAGAAGTACGTCATGTTGAGACCGATGCAATGGTTTTTGCAACTGGTTGCACGCTCGAAGAGAGATCCTTGCTTATAGTTAATGATTGTAGGTTCGATTTTAACTTATAACAAATACTTATTGAGTTCGTACGGGTGTTAATTGATCGTAGTAGGGACAAGTGTTCATCGTTCATTAAACTTTTTATTAAAACAAAAAAATAATTTGGCTCATTAATAATATTGCACATGAAAAAATTTCAGGCGCAAAGTTTGTATTGTAACTGCAAATCTAACTTCTTTCATACGTACTATAACATAATATTATATAGTGACTTCTAATAATAACAATATGATTTCTAAACACAATATATTTTATAATGTACATTAGTAAGAAGTCAACGTTTTTGGGTTAAGCCTTAAAAACTACAAGAATCTTAATATAATCCGACCAGACAGATGGTGTCGTGACAATAGTGAATCTCAACCATTCCAAAAACATAAAAAAATTATAAAATTTGTCCAGCCGTTTAGAAAGAGTTTAGTGGCATACAGAAGAATTATAAAGATATGACTATAAGTTTTTTTTTAATTAATAGCAGCTTACTACAGATTAATTGTAACACTATGTAGAGAATGGATTTATCATAATTAAATTCGAGTTTTTTAGGTCGCTTAAGAACCACAAAAAGATTAATAACTTAGATTTTATAGGCAAAAATGCTGTTATTAATTTGATTACCGGCACAGTGTAATTGAGTTTATTGAGGCGGGCCTGTAATTATATACATTGTTTGCATATTCGTATGTATCATTTTAACTCTAAATATCTAATTACGGCATGTTTAACCTGCGACCAAAAAGAGGTGTTATAAGTTTTATGTGTATCTATGTGTCTGTCTTTGGCATCGTAACGGCCTAACGAAGAGTATTGATACGGTTTTTTTTTGTTTGAAAACTGATGTAATCGATATGGTTATTAGCAGGATATACAATTCCTCGCCAACTTGCAGTAGAAGTATCGCGTTTGGGTACGTTGAAATGTTCTCATACTAGTTTTTTTATTTTTAATTTATAGTTCTTAGCATTACGTTTAAACATATAGTAATATAAAAAGTAATGATTTTTTTCTTTTATTATGTGATGAAAGGAAAAGATATTTTTAAAATTTCTGTACTTAATTTTTAACGGATTTAATAATTTTGAAATTTTCACATATCATTTTGTTTATTGCTTGTGAACATCATTCAGGCCTTATGTTGGGCGCAATAGTCAAAAACCATGTAACCACCAAAATGTTTTTGAAAAAAAAAAAATTTGTTATAAACTGTATACAAAAAAAATTAGTAAGTTGAAGATGATTAATCTATTTTAACTGATTTACAATGCGTCATATATTACTAAATTCTCGATATTTTGAACACATTCGAATAAAAATAGCCCACAAGTTTTAGAGTTGAAGATTATTTATTTCATTTTTATTACAAGCGTAACAATCGCGAAAACCCTAAGAGAATACAATTAAGATGTATACGTGGATATTATTTCGTTCGTTCTAATCAAGTATGATAATAAGCGGAACACCAGTTTTCCGTTCCGTTCGACTGAATTAAACGTGAACGCCCTGAAGCAGAATAAGAACGATTCGTTATTGTTACCTTCGAATTGAGGACGATAATGATATTGCGATTGCTGCGAAATGTAATTTCTTGATAATATCGCGATTTGCGATTGTTGGTTTTCACAAATAATCGATTTCTATATCGATTCCGTCGATAATATCGATACGGGAATTATGGGCTTGAATATTTTTGTGAAATAAATCGATTTGAATTTGATTTTCGTGCAATGATTTTTAACATTCATCGTTATGTAAGTTGTCTTATTGCGTTAAAATTTATTAAGCGAAACGCTGTCTGTCTAACAGTTCAGGTAATCCAAGCTTGTTCGCTAGTCTATTAAATACTGGGCGTAATCATGATCAATAAAACTAAGGTCACTTTCGTTTATCAATTAACACCTAGTCAATTAGCTTCAATAACAACTAATTGCTCGTGAGGCCAGTAGATATAATATACGATATTTGGTGTTTCACGCACGTTTATAAGCAACACTCGTATTTCAAGCGTATCGTAATGATTGATAATGATTGATAGTTGCAGTTGTGATTGTTTCAATAAGCTTTTCTATTTAATCTTGAAATGATTATTCTTGTTGAATATGGCGTTATTCAGGCTATTATCTCGTTATATAATACAGATTGCTCGTTGGTGTATAATTTATAGATTTCTTACGCTAGAATGGTTTTTACATTGTCTTGTATGGTATTTGTTTAAAATATCTATCGATAATGCCATTTATTGATATTTAAGTTTATTATATATGTAATTTTATAATACGATTTCTATGATATTTTGTATGTTACCGTATTATCTCAAACGGGCGTGATACTGTAAATTATGCAAATAATTTACTGAAAATATTAAATTTATATCACAAAGCAAGAAAAACGTTATAATAGGCCGCGCTTCAAATTAATTAAAAAAATATTTTACGTAAGAAATTCACAAGTCTTTATATAACGCACAAATAATAAAATTGCAAGTCACTTAGTGTATATTATTGAATTCACGGAAGCCCAAATTCCGCTTATTTACATAAACGCTTTACCTTTTTGCTAATTTATTTTCTGTTACAAAATTTTATAGACTATTCAAAGAGCCGAGCTTTTACTTAACCGAGTAGACAATCGTGTGCGTCCAAGCATGAAGAGTGAAAGTGGACACTTTAGCGATGCTTAAAACTCAAATCGAGTTTGCTCTGAACGACTAACGATGTTCATACGTTGTGAAATAAAACTGTGTGGTCCAGTAGATGTGGTGCACAAAATGCGCTAAAATAAGACGGTCTCTATTCTTACTTTTTCAATTGAAATAACTATCTGTCAAACAAATATTCATTGAATGGAAGTTTGTATTTGGCTTCGCAATTAAAACATCCTACTCATGTTCATGAATTATAGCACAGCTTTAATTCGTAAAAATACGTTTATTGAATAAATCAATCAATGTTAACAATAAACACAATCTTAGTCGCTGGAGCCAATCTAGTTTACAGAGCAGGTAACCGCTTACGGCAACTCGACGTTGACATAAAATTAATTCCTTGTCAACTCAACAGCCGCGTAAACGCGGCCTTTCAATTCAATTTGAAACTTTATTGCTCACGCAACATTGTAAGCGTTTCGATCTTAATTATGGTTCTAAACTGAAATTGTCAGTTGTTTTTGCTTCGCGTGTCGCAAAACGACTTTAGAATGTAGGAAAATGAATATAGGCCTCCGAGATCTGCTCATGGTTCTGTTGTAAAAGTATTTCCAAATGATAAAGCAGTCGATCAGCTTTTTTGGAATTCGTACGGAATTTTTATCAATAAATATATTATTTTTTAATTATAAGAAGTTAAAATTAGGAATTCACTTTTAATTCTTTTAAAGAATTATATTTTACTTTATACAGTTAATAGCGAAGTTTGTGTAACTTTCGGTTTAAATTAAGCACTAAAATATAACATATACCACACGTTTTATCGCAGAATAGACCAATTTATAATGAATTATGTATCAATATTTATGACGGAAACTATAAAATATACAAGTGGGTTATTTTATGTTCCGAATTATATTTTGTTTATGATCATTCTAAGAACGTTTTACAAACAAGTTGCTCGTACAAAGTGATAAAGTAAAAGTTAAAATTTTCGAGCAAAATGAAATACTTATGTATAGTCTATTTTTCTTTATTTGGTAACAATACCCCGAACAAAAATCACGACATTTCGAATTTTTATTTTCATTATAATTTCACAGTATAAAAAATGATTCAGTCTTATGTGTGGCTAGAAATAAGATATTTACCTGCTAAATAAAACAAGTAAAAAAAAAACAGACTACCTATTAAGTGTCTTATTTGTGACATATGGAAACAATATTTTGTTTTTTTAATTCTAAATATGAGATTTGTGTAGGAACAATAAAATGACTATATGCTGACACAAATTAAGTCACACAGATAATAAAGAATATTTGCTGAGTTTCACTGCGTGCATGTTGAGTAAAAGACTGGCTTACATTATATGACGTAGTAAATTCAACAATACTGAGTCGTTTAATTATAATTTAATCAATATACAATTTTGCTGTTAATAGGATATAGATTCTAATAAAGCTTTTAAGTGATTCAATCGATGTTGAGTAATCACTGTTCGTAATCTCATTGTTATTTCACAAAACATTGCATAAGCCATAGATAACGCCTGTAACTTAGCAATTAAAATATTTTGTCCTAAATAGTATCAACAGAGAACTAATCATTATTTATTAAGGTTATGTTAATTTTAATTATTGTCTTCAACCGCAAATTGAGACCTACTTAAAATATGTACATATAAACAAGGCCAAAACCGAATAAGACTTATCCTAAAAGTAATACAGAAAAAAAATAAGGCTGTTAATTGTAATACAAATTCGCAGTTAAAATGTACCATCAGCCAGCTTTCTCACGTGCGTTTATTCTTTTATCTCATAGATTAATCACATTACAGTATCTCAATCTACGCGTGAATAAAACAACGTAAATTAGTTAACAGCTAATTAATATTTATCATATGGATGTTATCGTAAAAACACGAATTATAAGCACGAGACGGTACAGATGATACAATATTATGCACAATCTAAAGATTGGTCTCATATGATTTCTATCAAAATCGTTTTAGTAATTTGGATTTTAAATCAAAATGACTGGATAAACGAAATTATGGATTTTGCTTTTGAAAAAGAAGATGAAGTAATCATAAGTTCGTGTCGCAATATACATATTGTATGAGATTGTGGATGAAGTTTCCTAGTATATATTTTATTCTTTTATTGTTTTTATTTAGATGTTTTGTGTCGGTCTAACGTCGAGGAAGCTCAAAAGTCTAATTTGAAAGCGCCCTGAGTATTTACATTCTTTCACTTGCACTCATGTTTTAAGAGAGATGTACAATTCGTTAAAGATTTTATCAAGTATACTTCACGTATTTCATGATGCCATAGTTAAAAAAATGATTTATACTCTAACGATTAGAAAAAGCCTTATTTGAATAATTTTGTATTTACTTGTCATATAAATAAATAACGCATCACACTCAACAACCCCCATTAAGATCTCATGACCTTGTGTCGGGGGTCCGGAAACACTCACAACACTAACACAAACACCCAGACCACGACAAACATCCAATGGCCAAAACACACGTTTGCCGTGAGCGGGGATCGAACCCGCGACCGTTAGCGCTTTAGTCAGTTGCAGTGACCATTGCGCTAACGCGTCTGTCAAAAATATTCATTGTACTATTACTATTTGTTTGTCATTTTTAAATATCGAAGAAATCAAACTGGACGAATATTAATCTACAATTATAATGTTGAAGTGCTGTTTGAACATTATGTTACTGCCTTACATAACACATTTGACCTATCTTAGGTTACAAGAGCATAAAATATTTATATGCCTTCATTGCTTGCTAATTTATGCTTCCTGCTATGTCATTTCGTTTCAGCTTGCAAATTGTTATAGATTTTATATATTCTGTTAGATATAAATTAAGAGCAATCATGTTGTTTTAATAAATCAAAATAAAAAAATACTTTATTCAAGTACTCTCTGCCGACCACTTTTGAATTGCCGAACACAAAAACAAAAATTACATCAATAATGAAGCTGCCACCGGTTCGGAACGCTTCGGTTCGGTAGATTCTACCAAGAAGAACCGACAAGAAACTCGATAGTTACTCTTTTAAAATTTTGTCAATAATTTATACACATATATTATATGATATTCTGAAAATATATTTAAATATTATTAATAAGTAATCACAGCTGATATCTCAATATTTTATTTTGAAACAAAAATTAACGAATAATTAATAAGAGAGTGATAAATATATTAAGCGAGAAAGACACGATTTTTAAAAATTCTTCTTAAAAATTAAGGACATCTAATATTAATCGTGTTTTCGATTTCATAATTCGAAAATACTAAATCATATTTAGAATATTTTCTGTAAATATAACTTTTCGTCAAGA
Organism: Hypolimnas misippus; assembly: GCA_037950945.1. Lineage (NCBI taxonomy): Eukaryota > Metazoa > Arthropoda > Insecta > Lepidoptera > Nymphalidae > Hypolimnas > Hypolimnas misippus. The sequence continues at coordinate 10,914,118 of JBBEEQ010000024.1, forward strand.
TCTTTTAGATTCCATAGATATATGTAAATACGTGTTTATTTCGCATATATACTTTCACTTTTTATATGTACAGGTTGTCTGTATGCAAAATTGTACATGTAATTTTTAGTTGCTAAATAAGATTGGGTTAGTTTAACACACGCACGCTATATTGTGTAATAAGGCTTTTGTTGGTGTTTTTTCACATAGTTGCCTTGCATAAAATAAACACAGCCCATAAACTCACTTTAAAGTATCTAACGGTCTGTGTTGCAACACCATATGCGTTTTTATTGTGAGCTATTTCTATGTTTTTTTTAAACTATGTTGGTTATTTTTTTTTTTTGCTTTAATGAAGAAGCTTAATATATATTATAATGAAATTAAAAAATAGATTGATACGGTACGTAACTTGTGATTAAATTTTCGTAAAAAAAATAAAATGTTTATATCTGGAAGTAAACCGTTTTAGATTAAAAGAAAAGTTTACAGTTAATAATGCTTATCGGTTACGGTGCAAAATGAGGATGTGATAAGCGTTTTATAAGCAAATTAATGTATTGATTGCGCCAAAACAAGGACAATAGTACATTTGCATATCGGTTAACTGTAAAACGACGTCATTAAGTTAATAGCACAAAATTAGCTGTAAAACAGTCACGGGTCATTAATCGTTTAATCGGTTCTAGGTGAATAGTTTAGGAAATTAAAATGCGTTAGACAGAATGCATACAAAAAGTCGTTACGATTTCAAATTGTAACAAATGCACTTTAATAACAAAGGCGAAAAACAGCGTAATATAATCGAGTCTACCTCGATTATTTTAACAAGGCCAAGAAAACCTTTGATTTATTATTTATTAGTATATAATATGTTGGTTACAAATTGTATCTGTTTTGATAGATTTCACTATAAATTAGAAATACTAATTTAGACCATGTAAACTATGTCACTGTTTTCGCAAAATGCCTAAATATATTTCGAAAGCGTATAAATTTCACCATATTTAATTTTGAAGAATTTTTTCTGACCCTCGTACTACAAAACGAATCTTATGTGGTATCATTTATTAAAATAGGAAAAGTCTTTTAGTAGTTATGAGTGGACATAGGAACGAACGTACATATACGTCACAGATAACACCTTATTTTAGGGTTCGTTGCAGGTGAATAAAAATGTGCTTTTAGGATTTCAAACAACGAATGTCAATAGTGTCTTATAAATTCAAAGCGACCATTCACAGACATGGCTCATTGGTTTTATTAATTATATAGATAGATTTATGATTGGCAGGAATACCCAGTAAATCATTTGATAGTTTCCGGTCAAACAATGACGTGACAGTGTTATAATTTTCCGCGAAGTGATTAACACCAATTAACTGTGAATATTGAGTGAAATTGTGCATTCAGGAAGGCTTAGTAACACGATAAGCTTTAATAGAAAGGCTTAATATGTATTCAAATATTATAATGAAATTAAAAAGTAGGTACACATTCTAATATCAAAAATGAAGCGCTTATTTTAAAAAATACTGTAATAAAAAAATTACTAAACGTCTAATTTGGATGTATGTTTGTATTTTATATGACCTATAATAACATACTAAGGTATTTACTATTTTTCCATGAATCTACTGATTAGTCTGTATGTAAATTATTTTATTTCGATGAAATAAAAAAGTCATGTATTTAATAAGTTTTCAAACTGCACGAAAATCAGGAAAATGCTTGACAGATTAATAGAAATTTTGGAAGGGAATTGGTATTCATTTCAATAATTTATGTAAGTATACATTAAGAATTATAATATTGTTATATAAAATTAATATTAAACTGAACGTTCTAGTATCTGTACAAATCCAGATTACTGCGTATAAAATTAAACCAATTCGAAAACTATTAAATGAAACAGAATCACCGAGATGTTAAAAAGAATGAATGCCTTGTAAAGAATAGTAATTATTTTAAAACGAAACATACAATCGCTTTGAATGAGTCTGTTAATTTTACCAAGAATCTAGAGTTACTGTTTTCACTTTTAAAAATTTTCACGTTTTTCAAATTCCCACGATGTTTTGTCGGTAGCAATCTCTAATGAACCTGGGTTTAATTAGCATGGATCTGGCTATTTATGTTACTCTGTATCCATATTGGGTACTCAGTTATGAAGCAAGATAATTTCAACTTGAATAACGATTACCAAATCGGATAGTTTATTTAATTTTAATATGGAGCTAGATTTATAGTTGAAACTAAGGTTGTATGATTTTGTATCTGGTATTTTGATTAATGGAAATTGTTGTAGGTTTTCAGTATGTAATTAGGCTTTCTGAATGTAATACGGTGAATTGATATGATAAATATCTAATTGTCTCATTTGTGGGGTAGTAGAGGATATCCGATATTTTTTGGTGGAATTTGATCGGAATCGATATAGAAGACAACAGTTAATTGAAACGCTTAATGTAAAGTAGTGTAGGAATTTTTCAAAGTATATTGGCGGCCCCTACGTCTGAGGTAGCCACGTTGCTTTATTATTTTAGATTTATATAAGAAATAATAATTGTTTGTTGATTGATTATGGTTAGAGAACAAAAGGAGTCACATTTTCACATGCGGTGGAAAAAGTCCCTAAATAAAATTACAATAAAAAAATCTAATTGTCTAATATAATATAAAGAATGATTGTTTATTCGTACGTATCTTACTTCCATTCCATCCAATTGCGATGAAATTTTGTAAACTTGCGAAAAGTTAAAAAAAAAAAAATTGTTTGCACTTGCGAAAAGATTATAGTATAACATCCAGTAACGCTTGTGTTGTTCTGGCAGTGAGACCCAGCAATGTCATGATTACAATATTTTTTTTTTTTTATGTTTCTCGACAAAAGAATAAGATTTATTTGACTATGTCATAATGTATAAGCCAAATTTTTTAAGTATTTATAAATCGTATACACGTATGCCTATATGTTTATAGAAATCATAACAGTTTATGTATGTCTAGTTATACATGCAGTATCTAAGCAACATATGCGATCAGTGACCTTCCAGTGTGCTATTAAAAACATTAGGTCAATATCTGAACTCTACCATAGAAGTGCATGAGTCTTTATGAAACTAGTTTATTCGTAAATGTCTATTAAAATTATTTACTGTTAAATTGTATGTATCTCTTTCTTTAATTGACAACGAAGATAAACGTTATTTACGTAGATATATTGTGTATATAAACAATACTTTGAATTTTAAAGGTTATTGGAGTTTAGCTATCAGATTTAGGCAACGGTTTAAAAAATACGATAAAAGCCTATTTACTGAGGAAGGTTTGAATCTTATACGTGATGTTTTGAAGGCTTTAAACCGAACCGAAATTTTATTTGGGTTAAAACGCAAAGTCAATTGTTGAGTCGAGTGTTAAGTCTTATTCTTGATGTGTGCAATAACACAATGGGGATTTAGCGACATATATAATGGAGAGTAATTTTGTTTTACGATTTGTAATCCCTGTGTAATCGTGGCGTGCTTCGTTTTTGTACTGCAATCGTCCCTAGTACCTATATTGACGTTAATATACATATGTAAATGAAAAGGCTAACAGATTTTTATTTACAAATTTCTTTAGTTTACATTATTTAATAATAATTAAGTAGATAGATGGATAGATAAATTCTTTTATTGCACACCCCTCAAATAAAAAAATAAAATAAAATACCCAGGAACAAACAAGATTTTGCAACAAGGCGTAGTACAATAAGTACTTAATTTTATAGTTTATATATATATATATATATATATATATATATATATATATATATATATATATATATATTGCGTAAACTCTATTAGTTTAAAACGTAATTCGAAATATAGTACATTTGTATGTGTTAATATAAAGTTCGTTCGACTTTTTTGAGAAGCTAAATTGAAGTAATCTTTATTTAATATTTTAAGCTAATTATTATTATCCCAAAATATTCACATTACTAAAGTATAAATCATGTAGCGGTCCTATAACAATAGGATACGTAAAACTTTGTTATATGCCATATACTGTATTTTATATTATTCAGAACAGAACGATTAGCGGTTTTACAGTGCTTATGGTGTGTTAATGTATGAATGTATGGTAGTGAGTATTATGTTAACTACATACATGTTAACTACATGTTAACTACATACACTACATGTGTTTGTCATTTTGTTATTTTGATATATATTTTTTATTTATTAACGGTTTTTTTTAATAATCTGTGAGCTAATATAACTATTTCGTTTTTATACATATATTTTAAACTTTCGCGGTTTATACTATCATATTTAATATGACGGGTCTTAGCGAGTCTGACTCGTCGCCGGAGGGCGCGCGGTACACCAGTCAGCTCGTGACCACGACGAATGCAACTTTGTCGAAACGTCTGGCAATAAAAAGTATTACTACCATTACTTATCACGATAAGACCCGTTATAATAAATATGAATTATTTCGTTTATCATTCTATTCATTAGGAAAATTTTAGAATCAAAATTAACCCAATAATATTTATATTACAAAATTATCGTAAGTATATTCTCTTAATGAACGAAACATTAAAATGTACAATAGTTTATTGAGTTTGCGAAGTTTCATCTTGTATATACAAAACATATTTAGACTCGTGTTGGCGTTGCATTAAAATAATATTAGGCAACAACTCACATTATCTTACACAATAAACAAGGACATAGAGTGAAATTAACAAGAAAAATTGTAATTTAGTGCAAATAACAGATGAATGCGAGATAATTAAGGCGTTATGAGAGGCCGACGACTTACCGATTAAATGAAATTGCAATAACGTCCTTGATCTTAATTCCTTTATGACACCTTTGTCTATATTTTCCCACGAACAAAACAAGATTGGGTGCACTATGCATCGATTGCAATGCATAACAATGAAGTTCACAATGTATGAGACGATTCGCACGTAAAATGCTGTTACGATATTGCAAGTTGTTTATAAGTTTTGCATATTACACTTAAAAAAATCAATCTTACGTGTGGTTTTTTATGATGTACTAGTTGTCCCTTGCTGTATCACTCGCGTTTATGGTTACTGTTTCGCTGTAGACTAGTCTTCTTTAATACATAAACTATCAAAGGCAAAACGATTTTTTCAATTCAAACCAGTAGTTCAGATTAGCGCATTCAAATAAAGAAATCCTTCAGTTTTATAATATAAGTGTAAATAGTTTCAAAGAAATAAATAATAATAATATATTAGATTTTATTTTCCAGTTACTGTAATAACATATAACCATGTTCTTTCTGTTGACATCCATAAACCGTCGCTTATATTTCAATGTAATGATGTCCTTTAATTTTTGCCAGATTTGTTGCTATTGACGCCTTGACATCATCGATTATTCACACTTTCGGAACTCACGGCCACCCTCGTTATTAGGGCGTTTTCATACGGAAACGCGGTCGCAGCGATTAATTCTTTTGTCGCAAATTATCACTTTCAAACAATGGCATTAAAACTATAGATATGTTATAAGCTAATGGATTTACTGTCAGAATACTTGGACGACGTTGTCTAGCAACCAGCTAGCGACTGAGTACGATAGACGAGAGTATTTTGGGCTTAAAAATCAATTGACTAGCTTGTAAAAATTCGAAATTGGTACAGTTTTTTTAACCTCAATGATATGAATGCATTATATCTATGGTTATAAAATTACATTGCTTTAAAACTATCTTACAGTCTATGAAATATTAAAAAAAAATGAATGTTTTATAGTAATCGACGGTTAATATTATTGATCAGTAACAGTTTCATAAATAGAATATTTGTGTAAATTTATTTAATGTTCAATCGTATAAAAATTTATTTCATTTAACGTGTTCTTTAAAATCAAATTCTTTTTAAATTCAATATTGCTTAGTTAATAATTAAGTAATATTATTAATATATCGTTAAGTAATTTTTAAAAACTTAAAAAAAGGCTTTTAACTCGTATAAATTTTAACGCTTAGACTTGTAATCTTGATTAGTTGATTTTATCAGCTTGGATGAAATTCCGCGATCAGAGAGACCGTGTGATAAGGACTTAATTAACGCTACATCGCCATTTATAGAAACATACTCGTATAAAATATAGGTCACATATATTTAAAAACGTACTTATTTATATAAGTAATAGGATTAATAAATATTTATGAAGTGTCTTAAATAAACAAAGCCGCAATAAAATTAAAGTAATTTAGACCACGTATATTATATATAGTCGTTTATATTCGGTACTTACAGTAATTATAGTTTTATTTTTAAATTCAATGAACGTAATTATTTATTATTTAATATATAATTAGTTATTTGTTAATTAGTTTCAATCTAAATATATACTGACTGATTGATATAGTGATCTATCAACGCGCAGCCCAAACCACTGGACGGATCGGGCTGAAATTTGGCATGCAGATAGATGTTATGACGTACGCATCCGCTCAGAAAAGATTTTGATTAATTCTAACCCCAAAAGGATAAAATAGGGGATGAAACTTTGTATGTAACTTTGTTAATTTTAAAGTGATCGGGCTGAGATTTATGCATAAAGCTACTATGACGTATGCATCACAGACATCGCAGACGAGTCGCGAGCACAAGCCAGTAAATATGTTTGTGATAAAAATAACTATTACTTTCATTTGATAGTGTTGTTAAGTTGGAATTACTTTGTATGTTTTACTCTCGCATCTCACATAAAACAACTCAGTCTGGTAACAGTTACCTAGGTAACGGATACATAAGCTGTTAGTTTCAATAAATGAATCACTGACAGTAAATTCTCTCAGGTGTGAACAATGATAAACAATTTACGTTGATCTTATAAAATATAATGAGGAAAACTTATAAGTTTAATTCTCCTTATTAATTGTTGAAGCTATGCCTAACAAGGCTGTAGGTTTTATGTGAGAGATATGGTGTTATGTTATTACGACACTGGGAAAATAGAGACGTACACAATGTCCCTTACTAATAATAATGTTATTAATATTCCCTCCATAAACTTCGTTTAAATATAATATTATATTATTTGTATAATATATTAAGTTCAGTTCAGTATTTGACATTAACATTTAATGTCTGACTTATATATTACCTATGGTAAATTGATTCACGAATATGGATATCTAAAATCTTTATGGATTGCCATTTCCAATCACCTATTTTAATATTTGAAAAAGTCATGTTATAGCTATATACATTTTTATTGTATTTTTATTCTCAATTGTGTTTTTATATATAACCATCCGCAAATTGAGTTCAATTAATATCTGTAAATCGATATAATTATATGTACTTACGCTTACGTACAAAATTTTACGCCACACAATTTTTTTTTTATTATGTTACACGTGTGTTAAGGATGATATTAAAAAGTCTAATAGTATGCATGTCAATGATACAGCCAGGAAGAATATAATATGCTATATATAATAATTTTGGTAAGAATAAAATATAAACTAAAGCGATAAAATAAAATTTATAGCCGACTAAGATCTCGATATTAGAAATATGTTTGCGGAAGTAGCTTATACATCAAACTCGGAGATTTAGTTTCGAGGAGATTAAGATGAGATAGAAAAGTTTGTATAGATTTATGGAACGATAGATTATGAAGATTTATATTGTAGTTAATATCTCAATTATTCGGCAGTGTGTACGGGGCATTATATTTATCTATATTATTTCTTTACTATCTATGGTCGTGTTGAAAAAATTTCAATTATATTGTATATATACAGTTATTTTATATGCTCATTGATTTAGGCCCTCAAAATGGCAACTTTGAACGACGTTGCCTAGAAACCAGCTAGGTCTCTTTGCGTAGCACTAAGAGAGAACATAAGAAAATAATACGCCATTCAGTTTTCTTATCAAAAACCATACGATTGTATTTTACACTTGTAGTCAATTAAAACAACATGGTGTAATTGAACACTGTGTGATGTCGACACTGTTTTCATATAATACTAGAACCATAGTAGGCGGTCAATATGCCATAGGTTTTTACGGAGACCGTGTCAGATAGGACTATCGTGACTAAAGATTGTGGGCGTTTATTAATAGCCTGGTCCTAGTCGTGATAAGTCGATTTTAAATCAAAGACAATATTTCTATGGCGGTTAGTAAATTACAGAGCGGGCGCAATAATATAATAATGAGGTCTTGTTTCGAACTTAACAGCAATGGTGTAGGGGTTCGCCTGCGCACGATCGATTTACACACTTATGGCTTTATCTAAACGAAATAATAGAAATGCTATAAAAATAGTTTGTATAAAAATAAAGAATTTAAGAGTTTCCTTTAATTTTTATCGTTACTAATAGTTTAATTTAAACTTACACTCCGTTTTAGGCGAATATTACACATATAAGATTTTCTATGAGACGAATACAGATTTTCATAAATGGTTTGTCTTTGTTTTACACCAGAAAGAATTAAGTGTTAGTGCCTTATATTTAAAGACTTGCAGCTTCTGTAAGGCTACTTAGGTAATTGTTATTAAGTTACAGTGTTGTTTTATATCACTTATAAGAGTAAATATTTACAAATCTCGCCTAAGATTATAGCGAGATTTTTCTTTTAGTTTTCTAATCACCATTGATATTTTCGTTTATAATTTCCGCTATAATAGATTAGACTTAAATAAGTAACATAGTATCAATACTAACTATAGTATCTTCGCTAATAAGATTATCATTAAAACACATAAACATGTTACGACTCAAAACGTAACGCGCGCCGTCCCGTCAAAACAACGTTTTCGACGAGAAAACAAAACAGCGATATAACTTCTAAGGCACTCTATTCTGTAACTCCGCCTTTACATTATTATGCCATAAACATGGCATGTGCTGATTCACGGAATATTCTGACGTCACGGTAGTAGGTGTAAATGAAAGCGAAATGGAGAAATTCACATTTAAACTGGAATAACAAACATGTCTTGATTTTAAATATCCTAACATAGAGTAACGCTGAGTTACGTAAATGAACTGTTTCCTAATTTCTACATTTTTTTTCGTACATTCATTATATATAGTGGGGTATATTTATTTACTTGTAAAAAATGTGTAAATATTTGGTATTGGCTGCAAGAATATTAATACTTTGAGTATTTTTTGTAACAAATGGAGACAGGGTTGATTTTAAAGCTAATGACAGTTAACCAGTGATTCTAATACAAGAACTTGCACGATTTGAAACACAGTTAATTGTAGCAAAATTAAAAAAAAAAATGATATTAATTAACAAAAAATCGACCTTTCAACGTTTACTCGGTGTTGGACTTCGGAAGGAAAAAGAATGTATTAACGGCTTTACCATAAATGTATGTATAATTTATATTTACATAAGGTCAAATTACCCACACATTACAAATGAAAGTAATAAGTTTACGAATATTTTTTGTTTTGTAAATGAAAGATTTGATTTATATTAATTAAATAATTTCCGTGTTATATAATTCATTATAAATAAAGTGTTTGCAAAGAGACTATTAACTAGACTATAAAACAGATATTATTTTTAATGTTTGCAATGCTAGTCCACATAAAAGTGATTGATTGTATTACATAAACAATAATATTATAATTCCCTTCCGTATGCATGTAAGGAAATATTTAGTTAGTAGTTTGTCTATTAGTTTATGTGTTATTACAAACTAGCTGCCTCTCGCGATTTCACTCGCGTTCTTGGTTACTGATTCACTCCTGCGAGTCGTAGAGTGATGTAATAACCTTCTTCAATAAACGGACTATTCAAATCAAAAATATTTTTCAAATCTGATCAGTAGTTTTTAAGATTAATTATGCATATAAATTTACAAACAAATTTTACATCTTAATAATATAATTATAGACAAATCTATATAATTACTTCAAAAATAAGGATCATTTAGTAATTTCTTCACTGGTTAAAATTAAAAAAATACTTGATTTCTGAAGCTGAAATTTTTCAGATAAGTAATTTATAGATGATGACGAGATATCTAAGCACGGATTTTGAAAATTCAAAGGGTTGAAACGAGGTACAAAATATGTATGGAGAAATCAAACTTTATAGCGAAACCGTGGATAAAGACTAGTATCTCATGTAGATAAATTCATATACATTATAAAGTAAAGTGGTTGATTTTGTTAATTGTCGGTATTTCCTTTAAGATCTAAGGGGCCAGTATTAGTGTAACTTTCATGCTTTTGTCCTTGATCTATTTTAAAGGTTAAAGCATACCAAGCACGCCAAGCTGTGGGCAGTATCATTTTTAAGCTTAAACATTTTTGTAACACTTTCATCATTTAAACGAGCTTATTCAAATATTAAAGCTCAGTATTACTAGGTTAATATTAATTGGAGTAAGCAATTTGTATTGGCGCGAAGGGCATAACAGCTTGAGGGCCACGTCTTTCTTTGAGTGTCGGTGGAAGGTTTAGTTATATTATACCTCTTGCTATATATTATCAACAAAACATGTGGCTTGCAGAATAATCTATTTTGGAGGAAATGGCTTGTCGAAAATATTTCGACGCACGTGGCATCATACAATTGTGATATTAACGGGCTTGTCAATAACTAACATTTTATTGGAATGTAGTTCGGTCTTATAAGCTGTTTATATCGTTGTTTTCATGGTTCTAATATCGCGGAGTCTGTAGTCTCGTGTTAACACTAATGTAAAATAAATAGGCCTTAACCATTGAAGTATTTCGTCACAGCGGAAGTAAGACAAGAGCTTCAACGTGGCGACACAATAAAATGCTTACGCACCGTGTCCGATGGCCGTGGAGTCTTTCCTTTACACAATTAACGTTGTAGACATTCTGAATTAATAACACTACTTGATATAATTACTTTTGAAAAACAATAGAGTGCGTTAAGCAACTTTATATACTTGTAAGTAAACGTCAGTTTGTGTCCCATTAGACGAGAATTACACATGTCAGTTTTGCTTACTGTGTAACATACGTTTTACATAAATTGTCAATGCCTTATTTTTAATAGCTACAACTTTCGTAAGGTTACCTGACTAACTGTTAACATATTGCAGAGTTGTTTTATAAAACGTACAAGTGTTATTCTCGCCTTTGATTAATATTTATGGTAAGTCGCAGCTTAAAGCGTGTGAATAGTTTGTTTCAATGTTTATACGTTCTATATTTAAAATAAGTAAGTTTTTATATATTCTTTATTTATCAACGGCCAATGTTTTAATGTTTTCTTTAAAATAAACTTTAATATTTGTATTTATATTGGTTTAATAAAAGCTCTTTTTCGACATCTATATGACCTTATTCAACAAAGAAAACTGTTAGACTCATATTAAATTTTAAACTAGAAAAAAATTTCAATGCCACAGACTAAATCACTTCAGGAATTGGTTACGATTTCCTCAATAATAATGTTATTAAAACCAACTTTTGTCTAGTGCTTGAAGGGTAAACAATACACTTACGAAATACATACCAAATTAAAGTTACATGAAATTATTTATGACGTTACATGTATTACCGTCGAGGTCGCATGTTTAAGGTCAATTTTTATAAAATAGGTTTAATAAAAAATATAATAATTTAAACAATTGACCATAATTATTTAAAGTTAATTAGTCTTAAAATAAATAAAGAACGAGAGTTAATAGTTTTTGACATCTCTTTTCTCACCCGCAAAACTCACTTACTCACTCACTGTTTCTCTTTCACTCTCGACTCCATTGTCATGAATTCTAGTAAGATAATTAAGTTTTCACTTTTATTTATTGAGAACAATTCAAGGTTACACTTATCATGAATCAAATTTAAACACGTTCAAAACTAAATAAGTCATAGTATCCGAACACTGCGTTGTTTATATTACATTTGTGGTTGCAATGCCCTAGATTTTAACGTGGAGGACAATAGCAAATGATTTCGTATAAAGTTTACAATAAAAACTCGAGATAAGTCATAAGTCGTGCGAGATTAATATCTTAACGAAAGGTGTTTAGTATATTTCAGTAACGTGTTGTAACATCTAAGTCTTCGAGTAGTTAACATTTGGAAATAATGGTTGGGGAATATGTTCGTAAAATCAAGATATTTTTAACGACTTCAGTGACAGATAAGACTCAACTTATGTCGTTCTTACTCCTTCAGGCTGATTCGGTGAGCTAACGCTGGTACAAAATGCTCCATACTGACAACTTCTGATTTGTAAACTAAAACAATAGTGATAGCGATAACTCCTCGTTATTAATATTCTATTTACAATCGGTTATACCTTTTTATTGTGCATAAAAAACTGACATATGATATCGAATACATTAAATGTTTTTTAAAGTGTAGTACAAGCTGGTTTGCGCGACTACGTCTGCGCAAGATTAGTTTTGGCGTTAATGGCTTACATATAAAAGATGTATGCTGTTGCGGACTAGTTACTTTATACTGGTTTAATGGCATTTGTAATTTGTTTTAATGGCATTTGTAATGATTGTATATTTGTTTTTTACACTGATATTAAATAAAAAAAAAAAAAATACTTGACGTTATATTTTGGACAATTCTGATGTATACTGATTATTCTGATGTCTAACAATAATATAGCTTATATTGTAAAGTTTCATTAAAATTCATCTAGTGGTTTTAGAGCGCGAAAGAGTGACAAATATTCATAAAAACTTTCGCTATTTAATTTAGTAATAGTAAGGATATTAATGAAAATTATTCGTATTAGGAAATAAATTAAAAAAAAACATATCGGTAATGTATTTAGGCAATATATGAAACACTAGCACAATCATATTTAACGCAATCATTTTCCTAACTTGGATTTCTAATTAAACTAATTCAACAGTAGTAAATATTGACTTTGTTAAGTTATTAATTAGCAATCAATCATTCCAGCGCGGGTCAAGTGGCAATCGCTTCGTTACAGTAATTAGGCTCGCGTTTATCAATATTTGCCTAAGCTTTGCATTTGGATGGTTATTATATGAAAACTGTACCGAATCATTTCGCTAAAGCATTACAAATAACTAGGGCTTAATGCAAAATATCGTGAAGAAATCTGCATGTATTGGAAAACATGTACGTGAACTTGCAGTGGAGCAGAGTGGTGGATTAATTTCTTAAAATGCTCCTTCATGGAAGAGGGGGTTTTGCCCAGCAGTGGGATACTTACATCCTATAATTCTGTGTCCTAAGAACACCGGACACAAATACCCAGATCGCGACAAATAGCCGTATGGCCTATATAATGTTTGTGATGAGCGGGGATCGTAGCGTGATGTAATATAGCCTATAACCCTCCTCAATAAACTGATTATCCGACCCAATAAGAATTATTCAAATCAGATCAGTAATTTTAGATTAATTTATTAATGAAGGGGTAATCCCCTTACAAACAAATTTACTTACAAATTTTACCTTTATTTATAGATTAAGGGTAAAGATTTTTTTTATTCCGTTGAAATGAACGATAAAGTATGCAGAATAAAAGTTTTCGAGACAAAACATTAGCACGTTTGCGTGCCAAGGAAACGATTGCTATGCATTTTCGCTGATTTTAATTGATGCGTGGAATAATTATCTGTTATTAGCACGCCTATAAATTAAATGTTTTTTTAGTATAGCATTATTTTTTACTACAACGAAGATTTCATTAAATGTTTGCTTTAATTAGAATAAACAATATCGGCTTGTTATTGATAGTTATTTAAAAACATAGCTTTTAGTTTTTATATTATTGTATGATAGTATTTGTTTATCTATACTAATAATAAAATTCTAGCGGGTCGCTGTCTGTACATGGAAGATATTTGAAAAAAAATATTATAGGGGGCCTTTACCAACGCAATAGAACCCAAAACAATGATTTTTAGAATTCTTATCTGTTTGTCTGTTTGTCTGTTTGTCTGTTTGTCTGTTTGTCTGTTTATCTGTGCGTTTGTGCACGCTAATCTCAGAAACGGCTTATCCGATTTAGATGCGGTTTTCACTAATATATTGTAGTAAGCTTCACTTAACATTTAGGGTTTGTTTCATGTCAATCGGTCCATAAATAAAAAAGTTATGTCAATTTAGGGAATCACGTTAAACATTTTTTTGTGTTTATAACTAAATAGATGAAAGTATATACAGTACTTACATAAAAAAATACATTTTTAAAAATTTTGTCTGTCCGTCAGTCTGTCTATCTGTTTGTTCCGACTAATCTCTGAAACGACTTAACCGGTTCTGATGGTACTTTTTGCAGTTAGCAAATGTTATAAGGAGTGACTTGGGGTTACTTCAGTTTTAGATATTTTTAAATCTATATATATGAAAAAAATTCTAACGGGTCGCTGTCTGTACATGTAAGATATATGAAAAAAAAAATATTGGAGGCTTTACCTACGCAATAGAACCCAAAACAAAATTTGTTAGAATTTTTGTCTGTTTGTCTGTTTATCTGTGCGTTTGTGCCCGCTAAAAAGATATGTCAAGTTATGAGGTCACGTCGAACATTATTTTGTGATTTTCACTAAATGCATGAAAGTACTTACATCAAGTACTGTCACTCTGTTTCTTACGACTAATCTCTGAAACAGCTGAATCAAATTTGATGGGACTTTCACTCGCATTTAGAGGATGTCCATTAATCACGTGAGGCCCAGAGAAGGGAGTGGGAATGGAAGAAAACAATCACAAAATATCACAAAGTCTAAAAAGGTCTTAAAAACATTACAGCAGCCCCTATAGCTAATATTATAAGGATTAAATTAGGCTACTTATATTAAAAAATATATTTATTTAATCAATAAGTAAAAAAGAGAATTACACGATAACAAAATATTAGAGAAACCAATAAAATAGTGAACATTTTCCGATTTAAGAAGGGGAGGTATCTATATCTATACTAATAATAAAATTCTAGCGGGTCGCTGTCTGTACATGGAAGATATTTGAAAAAAAATATTATAGGGGGCCTTTACCAACGCAATAGAACCCAAAACAATGATTTTTAGAATTCTTATCTGTTTGTCTGTTTGTCTGTTTGTCTGTTTGTCTGTTTGTCTGTTTATCTGTGCGTTTGTGCACGCTAATCTCAGAAACGGCTTATCCGATTTAGATGCGGTTTTCACTAATATATTGTAGTAAGCTTCACTTAACATTTAGGGTTTGTTTCATGTCAATCGGTCCATAAATAAAAAAGTTATGTCAATTTAGGGAATCACGTTAAACATTTTTTTGTGTTTATAACTAAATAGATGAAAGTATATACAGTACTTACATAAAAAAATACATTTTTAAAAATTTTGTCTGTCCGTCAGTCTGTCTATCTGTTTGTTCCGACTAATCTCTGAAACGACTTAACCGGTTCTGATGGTACTTTTTGCAGTTAGCAAATGTTATAAGGAGTGACTTGGGGTTACTTCAGTTTTAGATATTTTTAAATCTATATATATGAAAAAAATTCTAACGGGTCGCTGTCTGTACATGTAAGATATATGAAAAAAAAAATATTGGAGGCTTTACCTACGCAATAGAACCCAAAACAAAATTTGTTAGAATTTTTGTCTGTTTGTCTGTTTATCTGTGCGTTTGTGCCCGCTAAAAAGATATGTCAAGTTATGAGGTCACGTCGAACATTATTTTGTGATTTTCACTAAATGCATGAAAGTACTTACATCAAGTACTGTCACTCTGTTTCTTACGACTAATCTCTGAAACAGCTGAATCAAATTTGATGGGACTTTCACTCGCATTTAGAGGATGTCCATTAATCACGTGAGGCCCAGAGAAGGGAGTGGGAATGGAAGAAAACAATCACAAAATATCACAAAGTCTAAAAAGTTCTTAAAAACATTACAGCAGCCCCTATAGCTAATATTATAAGGATTAAATTAGGCTACTTATATTAAAAAATATATTTATTTAATCAATAAGTAAAAAAGAGAATTACACGATAACAAAATATTAGAGAAACCAATAAAATAGTGAACATTTTCCGATTTAAGAAGGGGAGGTATCTATACAAATAAATAAAATTGATGTGTCTGTTTGTAATAAAATAAATGCATATGAAAGTTTACACGGTACTTACAACAAAATTACCAATTTTAAAATTTTTGTCTGTCTATCTGTCACTCGGTTTGTTTCGGCTAATATCTGAAACAACTGGACCGATTTTGATGAAACTTTCACTAGCAGAAAGCCAATTTCATAAGGAACAAAATTGAAACCAATAAAATAGTGAATAATATCTGATTCAAATAGGGAAGATATATATTATATTGATATAATCATTTTAAAAAATAATATATATATTGGGTAATTTTTTTACTGGATATGATAGAACAAAACCAAAATATAAGCAAAAGCGAAAAATAATTTAAGTCCCAGAGCCGATTTTGATTAAAACTAAAACTGCATCAGTAGTTTTTTTGAAAAATAAGTTTCCCTAGCCAGAAACGAACACGTTGATTTTGCAAAAAAATAACATTCTGTAGTATTGCACCATCTGATTCTGACCTTCACACATTATAAAGATCAACTATAGTGAGGTAATACTATACAGTAAACTGCAACAAAAAGAAAAGGCAATTTTTTTTTACAAAATTCTATCAAATTCTTACATTCATTAACTCTTTAGCAACGGGATGTTGTAACGCTAATAGCGGGTGAGTACAATAGCCAAGTCCAGTGAAATGTAGATTTTCAACAAATTGATTCATCTTTTTAAGAATTATCTAAATCTACCTAGGTTACTGAGTAGATGACGGGGACCAAAACAATGTGACATTCTATCAACTTTGTATAACTCACATAAAAAAAAGACAAACATAAAAGAAGTTACTGTGAGTAATTCATTTTTTATATTTTCGATTGTATTGTTCACACTCTACCTCACTTTAGTAGGTGACTTGCATTTTGATGCAATTTATAAAGAAATCGTTCGAAGTAACGCACATTTTTTTCTAAACTTACCGGAACCCATGATTTAACCCACATATTTGATTATGTCTATGTAGAATCGAATACTTAACTTAATTAATGTATAGATTTAATGTTATTTTGTAAAAAAAAAACCTTTTCCTTTAATTTGCCGCTTACTATTACTTTCCAAAAGTTGATCTTTACAAGTGACACTATTAGGTGGTGCAATAATACAGAATGTATTTTTTTTAATTAGCGCGTTCTATTTCTGGCCAGGAAAATCATGAAATAGAAAAAAAATTTGATGCAGTTTTAGATTTTTCAAAATCGGACACGAGACTCCATTAAGTATCTCTCGCGATTCCTTATAGTTCCGGATTTGGTCTATTAGGCCCAGTAGAAAAAGTCACCCGATATATAATACAAGGAGAACCTACATAGGTGCGAACTTAATGTTTTGCAGTCGATATTTTAAAGACTACCACAAAACAACTTTTCTTCAACATTTATAGTGAAACCCGTGGAGGAATACCATATCTGAGTTAGTGTCTGCTTATGAATACAACTAGAAAGTTCCCAGATTCAAAGTAAAAAGCTCCTTTCTCGAGCAGCACTGCAGACTATTATAACCTTGCTTTGCAGGAGACATGCCCGCGACTTCGTTCGCGTGGACTACAGCTACTCTATATCTATATCTATACTAATAATAAAATTCTAGCGGGTCGCTGTCTGTACATGGAAGATATATGAAAAAAAATATTTTAGGGGGCCTTTACCAACGCAATAGAACCCAAAACAATGATTTTTAGAATTCTTATCTGTTTGTCTGTTTATCTGTGCGTTTGTGCACGCTAATCTCAGAAACGGCTTATCCGATTTAGATGCGGTTTTCACTTATACATCGTAGTAAGCTTCACTTAACATTTAGGCTTTGTTTCATGTCAATCGGTCCATAAATAAAAAAGTTATGTCAATTTAAGGAATCACGTTGAACATTTTTTTGTGCCTATCATTAAATGCATGAAAGTATATACAGTACTTACATCGAAAAATACATTTTTTTATTTTTTGTCTGTCAGTCTGTTTCTTACGACTAATCTCTGAAACAGCTGAAACATATTTCATAGGACTTTTACTCGCAGTTAGGGGATGTCCGTTAATCACGTGAGGCCCAGAGGAAAGAGGATGGGAAAAAAATCACAAAATATCACAAAGTCTAAAAGTTCTTAAAAACATTACGTGATTAGGCTACTTTTATTTTAAAAAATATATTTATTTTAATGAATAAAAGTAAAAAAGAGAATAACGCGATAACAAAATATTGTAGAAACCAATTAAAAAATCAACAATTTCCGATTTAAGAAGGGAAGGTATACATCTATACAAATAAATAAAATTGGTGTGTCTGTTTGTAATTTTAAATAAATGCATAAGAAAGTATATACCGTACTTACAACAAAATTACCAAATTTTAAATTTTTGTCTGTCTATCTGTCACTCAGTTTGTTTTGGCTAATATTTGAAACAGCTGGACCGATTTTGACTAAACATTCACTAGCAGAACGCCAATGTTATAAGGAACAAAATTGAAACTAATAAAATAATGAACAATATCTGATTGAAATAGGGAAGATATATATTATATAAATATAATAATTAAAAAAAATAATAACTTTACTGGGTAATTTTTTTACTGGATATGATAGACCAAATCCGAAACTAAAAGCAACAGGGAAAAATAATTAAAGGAGTCACAGAGCCGATTTTGATAAAAACTAAAACAGTATCATTAGTTTTTTGAAAAATAAATTTTCCTAGCCAGAAACGAACACGTTGATTTTGCAAAAAATTAACATTCTATTATTGCACCATCTGATACTGTAACATATTATAAGGATCAACTTCGGGGAGGTAATAGTATATAATAAAAAAAGGCAATTTTTTTACAAAATTCTATCAAATTCATACATTAAAACTTTAGTAATTCTTCAAAAAAACGATCATACCTAAAAGTGAAATTTAATCATTATAACGGGATGTTGTAACGCTAATAGCGGGTGAGTACAATAGCCGAGTCGAGCCAATGTAGATTTCAATAAATCAATTTTTTTAAGAATTATCTAAACCTACCTAGGTAACGGAGTAGGTGAGGGGGACCAAAACAAACGTCACATTCTATCAACTTTGTATAGCTCACATAGAAAAAATAAACAAACATAAAGGAAGTTACTGTGAGTTATTCATTTTATACATTTTCGATTGTATTGTTCACTCTCTTCCTTACTTTAGTAGGTGATTAGCATTTTGATGCAACCTATAAACAAATCGTTCGAAGTAATGCCGACTTTCTTTCTAAACTTACCGGGACCCGTGATTTACTCACATATTTGTTTAAGTCTGTGTAAAATCGATTACTTAACTTCTAATTAATGTAAAGATTTAATGTAATTTTGTAAAAAAAAAAAAAAAAATCTTTTCCTTTAATTTTCGTCGCTTACTATTACTTCCCAAGTTAGTGGGCTCCATTCCTGGCCAGGAGAATCATGAAATCAAAAAAACTTATGAAGCGGTTTTAGATTTCTCAAAATCGGACACGAGACTACTTTAAGTATTTTAGGCGATTCCTTATAGTTCCAGATTTGGCCTATCAAGCCCAGTTAAAAATGTCACCCGATATAACAAGGAGAACCTCGGCGGGAACATACTGTTTTACAGTCGAAATTTTAAAGACTAACACCAAACACTTTTCTTCAACATTTATAGTGAAAACCGTGGAGGAATACCGTATCTGAGTTAGTGTCTGCTAATAAATACAACCAGAAAGTTCCCAAATCCAAAGTAAAAAGCTCCTTTCTGGAGCTGTACCGCAGACTATTATAACCTTGCTTTGCAGGAAACATGCCAAGCATTCTGTAATCCACGCGAACGAAGTCGCGGGCACAGCTAGTTTGTAATAAAAATTTTAATTGAACACATAAGCCGTATAATCTTGTCTCGATCAGTATAATTTTCCTCACGAAATAATCACAAAGGTTGCGAAGGCGTTGACAGTGTTATTAGTACGCATAACATAATCATTTTCGAAGAAAAATATAACCTACTTCAAGCAGAAATGTTGCTCTATATATGTACATATAATATATAAATATATATCGCAGATATTCGTTTTTGAAGAATTCCATTGTATATATCCAAAAAACTTCATCACAGCGATACATTAATTATCCTGGATATCATACCCGAATTCGACTGCTCTATTTTAAGTAGCAATTAGTTTTTTTTTCGTAACTTCGCGTTGCATCACAGCTATAACGAGGCTCGGAGTAGCAATAATCTTTTCTTTAATTATAAAGAAGATTGCTGGATACCAATTAATATTACTTAACTATTTATAATGAACGTTTCACGGTTGAGTTGCCACACTTTCGTGCTAGATTTCATTCCATCTTGTGAGCTGATAAGTAATAACAAACATAAACAACGGATTAATCTTTTCCTAAACGTTTTTGCTTTGACTTCCGCTGGCATTTAGAGGTGTTTGTACACTCGACAATATACACGTGTAAAGACATTCGCTTCAATGCATTTTAGCTTTTATGTTAATAGCCTTAAAAACTACGGAGCATTTGAGATTTGTATCTGTTTATTTTAATGTCGTAATTTTCACAGGATGCACGTAGTATTTATCTGGGTCAGGAGTTAGTCACACTTCATTGACTACCGTATATTTTATTATGTATTTATTCAATTCTGTGATTATATATACTGTAATTATATTATATATTTCCGTACAAATGGTTGTCTTATCGATACGTTAGTCACTTATCAAACACTATGGTACTATAAGTATGGCAGAGATCAGTCAGTGGTTCTGTTTATAATAACATAGGTTTAGGTGAGTTTAAGGTTTTTTTTTTTAATTTTTTAATTCATGAAGAATGGAACGAGTTCTTGAGTCATCGATGTTTATTTTTAACTTGCACTTTCAAGAGCATCGCACGTGACTGAACCGATGTGGTTTAGTTCCGCGCTCCTACAACTGGTTTCACTGTCTGATAGAATCACATTATTTTGTATCTGGAGCAACTACCGACTTTCGCTGAAACGCGATTAGTTTTTTTTTAGATTTAACCGTGTCATTCCATTTTTGAATACAATTTATTCAGAATTGATCGATTTTTGAAATCTCAGCTCAGACTCTTTTGATTGCGCAATTTCCTTTCGTAATTTTGAAACTTTATTTTTTATATATTTGTCACGGTTTTGACGTCTGAAATTTCTACGAGAAATCGAGATGTTTTGTAGAAGCGCTGTGACGTAGAGTCTTAAAATTATGTCAATAAAGCAACGTTTTATTATTAGAAAAGAGGAAAGAAAGCCGGACGAGTTGCGTTAAGGAAATAGCTATGCTAATTAGCTGATTATGAGAAATATCTGTAAGGAAACGCAGATTTTATTCGTTACGATATTTGATTTGGTTGTATGTTACTACTTCTTGTATTTAGCTAGTATATATTTGGCACTATCTTAAAGATATATCTGATTTTTTCTGAAACAAAAACTATTTATTTTAATTTTTTTTAAATTATCGTTTTGTTTAAAAAAGTTCGTTCAAAGCTCAATGCCAGCCGGATTCGAGCAGATACTTTTTCTTTATTTGGAGTTCAATTTAAACTGCAACTCTATACAAAACTTAAATAAACTGAAAATTTAATAAATCATTTCCTAGATTGATAAAAAAGGTTTTAAAGTTTTATGAAAAATTGTTACCCGCCGATGAAACAGCAGACAATCATAAATAAAAACTAACAACCTCTTAGAAAGGTTTCTAAAAACCGTAATTCAATAAACGTAAAGTATCTTATTAATAGTTTATTTACGATCAATGTTTTAAATAATCGACATGGAAAAAATAAAGTCATTGTAAACGTAATAGCTTACGGGCATAATTTATTTAGATTGGCCAATGACTAAAACAGAACATAGTTCCGCATACCGTGAAAAGAGTAGTATTATTCATTAGAGAAAACATTTCAATAGACACTAGAAAGTAAGCCTAGATTTAGCTAAATGTAATTGCCAAAAAAAGTTAATTTCAACGTTCCGTAACATATGTATTAGGTATGATACTTTTAAACGTAACTTCGCTAGAGTAGTAGAGTAGAGAGACGAGAATCACATTTGTAAGTCTTACTAGCATAATTGATATAAAACAACTCAGTAACCTACTAACAGTTACCTGGGTAACGTTATAATGCTGTGGATGCCAAAAATAAGGCACTGACAGTAAATTCCTTTAAGTGTAAATGATAAATAACCTATGTAAGTCTTTATGAAAGTCTGAGAGCAAAACTTATAAGTGTAATTCTCGCCTTATGTTTGGATTCTACGTTAATATATCTGCGTTTTTCATAATTAAATGCAATATATAAATATTTTATTTTATAGGCTATATCGCAATAGTGAAGTTTTCTAATTATTAACGAATTTTTAGAATTGGTTTAGTAGTTTTAACGATTATCCTCTACAAACCAACAAACTTAGTCTCTTTATAATATAATAATAGATATAGCTTATGAGCTCTTAGTCTATAATTTATATATGATTCATGTTATGTGCGCAAGTATTACAAATATATCATTAATTTGCATAGTTTAGAGTATAGAGCACTGTAATTAACTATGTAAAACATTACTTTACATCATGTTCGAATACGTTAATTATTTACTTAGATGCAAAATTTTGAAATCAGAAACATAGCGGAGTTTAAATTTAAGAACATAAAAATTAAGATACGAGTTTAAAAAATAGCAACATAGCGTGTAAATAATCAATGATTTTAACACCATTTGAACAGGGTGCTAATTGATGAAAACTGTCGCTATTGCAGCATGCAACGTTCGATTCATATCGTTATATTAATACTGTCAATAATTTACTGTCAGCGTGTTTTAATAGCGATTTATTTTTTGGCAATTAGTCTGTGATTACGTAAAATCGTTAGACGGATTTCACTAATAAGTTTTTCGCTCAGAATCAATTAAGATCTACGATACGATTTAATTTTTATCGCTTTTACAACTGAAATAATATTTATTGACGCAGCTTACGTATGGTCATCTAGGTAACCGTTACCAGCAACAGAGTTGTTACGAGAATAAATATTACAAGTGTTATTCTCGCTTTACAAATACAACGACTAGTTAACACCGTGTCATTGATTCATTAATTACGTATGTTATTATGCATCTCGCGAAACTTCGCACGGTCTTATAACTTCCATAACATTATTGCGAAATTTTACATAACGCTTTACCAATATAACATCTCGGAAGTTCATTTTTTTTATCGTTATTTGTTTTACACTTTTAATGTGTTTGTTGAAGTAATTATGTGTGGGATAGTTTCTTTAACGCTCGCCTTAACGGCATATTCGTAACGATTTAATTGCGATTGAGCAATTTTAAAGCTTTTTAGATTTACGACTATCTGTATATTCATTATTACTGGTTATTTTCTAAGGTATATTAAACGTGTATCGTTATTTAGCTTTCTACTGGATAATAACTATTTTATAGACTAATGTGTTATTTTTTTCGATAATATCCGTGCTAAGAGTAATTAACTTATTTTTGTATTCAAATTGAGTCAGTCAGATTGATTCTTTATTTGTTTCTTTAAAATATCTATTTGACCTTACCAGAAAATATCCATATATGTAACTTTATTTCATAAATAATCAATGATATTAAACAAAATAAACACATTCGTCAACAACCCGTCATACTTAGTCGCTAGTTGGTTGTTAGGCATCGTCGTCCAAAACGGTAGACATTCTGGGTGCTAAAATCCATGAGATTATAACAAATGTGTAGGCTTATAATATAATATCGTAGTCATAAATTGCATTAGTTTTTTTCTTAATCTACAAATATAAAACGTAACAACATATTTTTACTTTGAAACAGTCTTTTGAAATGTTTATCACTAATCTGTATATACAAGTTTATAAAACTCTTTCATCTTACATGAAAACCAGATCTAAATGTCATTGTTAATGCCAACTTTTATTTCAAGATCATCGCATATGTAGTTGAAACACGTTTGTTATAAATAATTTCTTTTCAGTCAGTAAAAGCGGTTGGTAGGTAACATGTGTCTCCTACTGTCGGGTTACTCGATCGCGAACCACAGCTTGACAGCTTTATCCGTTGCTTATAGAATTTTTTATATTTAAACATTTCACTAGTTAATGTAATATATTGTTGTATATGTTCGTATCTTATTATTACACCGTTCATTCAATTGTGAGAAGCTTTGTAAACGTTTTTTATAGAAAATAGCTGGTAAACGAGGATGGAGGACACCTGACGTTACGGGACAATCATCGCTAATCGACATTTGTATGAAAAGAATTACGAAGTACCGAAAAGAATGGGGGAAGGCGAGTTAGTATTTCGGATCTCTCATTCACCACAGCCACCTTAGATATTTCACTCCGATCACTCCAATTTATTGTTTACACTTGCGAGAAGTTTAAAGGCATAGTTCAATTAACTACTACTAGGTGGCACGCGTGTTCCACTCGCCAGATGGGAAAATAAATTTAAGTCAGTCGTCAAAAGTACGTAGTCTACATTAACGCGAACGAAGCCGCGATTACGAACCAAAAAATGTACATTATTTTTATATTAGATAGAAAGCAGTCAGTCACTTGATTGAATCTAACATTGACTGGCGTCGTTTGGGTGTTCGCGCAATTCTTCTGTCTACTTAATGTCACATGAATGTCAGTGTGTGATGCGTATTGCAACAATGGTGGTACTATAATGATATTATAATAGGTCATTATAAGATGGGAAGGCACATCCGATGTGCAATTGTTATTGCAGTTTCGCTCGTAATTATGAGATTTGTGAAGGTTAACTGAAATTATGAACTACATTTTTTTAATACTTTATATTTAAGTAGTTGATCTCCATGGCTTTGTGTGCGAATAATTATTTTGGCTTATTTCTTTGGGAAATAACGGGTATTCTATATGAAATTTCATTTCAAATTTCGTCATGAAATAGTTTCATCCCTTTTAAAGTTTATTTAAAATTAAAAAGTAGGCTATAGTAAGGTTATACTAGGTTACTTTCATATTAATTATAAATTACTATTAATATTAGTGGCTTGCGTTTAATTGATTCTGTGGTGAAATTTTGTAAACATTTCCATCTAAAATTTATATCCATGTATTTGTGTGTATAAAATATATTCCAGTCGAACACAGTGTATTCTATAGAGTATGTATACGTGCTATTGCTTCAGCTAAAACATTTTACGATGCAGCTTTACCATAATCCATCATCAAGCTAATTGAAACGCCGTTTCCATAGTTGTTAATGACTCTTTAATCAATTATTCAAAATCAATGAGTATTAATTACAGATGAATAATCTGAGAGCATTCTAAAATGAATTAGTCTACTTGAGTCACGTTTATCTCGATACGTTCCGTTTACATAATTAATAATTGTAGTTTCCGAGATAATTGCGTTTTATCCTTGTTTATTACAAACAATAGTCGTATTTCTCTACAACGAGACGTGCATAACGTATAAATATCGTGTTTTCTGTATAAAAAAGTAACGGGAATTTTGTAATACTCGCGTTACGTTAATTTTAGCCTTAATATTTAGGTATGTAAATCGTATAAAGTCATTGAAACTACCGTATCACACCAGTGACCGCAACGTAACTGTGTCAAAATCTAACTAAGCAGCGCAATTTATTACATATAGTGTGAAATATATCTCATACGTTAATTTTGTTTTAGCAAGAGACTTTAATGACTATTTTATTTTACCGAATAATGTTTTCCGTATATCAATTCTATACTAATATTATAAAGATATAAAGTTTGTTTGTATATAGGGGCTTATCTCTGAAGATATCGATGCGATTTGAAAAACTATTTATACGATAGTCGATTTATCGAGGAAGCTTATAGGCTATATTACATTACGCTACGGCTCATAGGAGCGAAGTAATAACCATAAGTATAAGTGAAGCCGCAAGGAGCAGCTTGTATCAACATAAATTGATCGAGTGTAATAGTAAATATTATTAACATTGAAAACATATTGTTTTGTTCTCTTCTTGTGTTGCATAGCTTAATTAGCAAACTCGAAATGAAAAGGTAAAAATATGGATAAATCCATAAGCATAATTGGATGCTGATAAGCAATAATGTGTCAACCCACAAAATGTCGCATTTGGAGATATTGACGTATTCTGATAGTACATCATGTATTTAACATTATTCAAAAAAATTTCAAGTCATCTAAAGTAAATAAATATGAAAAAAAGTTATTTAATGAAATGTTTCGAATATTGAAGGGTGGGCCATATTTTGCAATATAAAATAATCTCCTGTATTAGAAAAACTTATTATTTGATAAAACCTTTTATTATACTAATCTGCTTTTAATTTACTATGGATCTTATCAATCGACATCGACAAGAAAAGATGAACTTATTCGTCTTTAAACAAATTTGTTAAGAATTGGTTTGACATCTTTAGACGCCATTTTCTCAAACTGAAGTCCCTGTGGGTTGACACATTATTGCTTATCAGCGTCCAATTAAGTGTTAATTATTCCAACATCACTGATTTCATTTATTAAATCGTTGAACATTGCGGCTATCAGCGACCGATTCTATGGCAAGGGCGTTGTCGACATCCGTCTCTCCGTGTTATTCTCAAATCAATTAGATCCGCTTTTAAAACTGTCATAATAGTTTCGAAACAATCTATACTTTATTATACGAGGCGGAGTTGCTAAATTCGTTTAGCGTCCTTCTATATCGCGGGTACAGAAGTAAAAAGGAATGCTATTGTCGTGAGTCGGGGCCGTTCTCGCGAATTGGCCTTGTCTACATCGAGGTGCACCTTTAATGGTCCGGAAATTACTATGGTTCTTTGCTTTGGCGTCGATTCGGCAGAATGTTATTAAAGTTTGTGGTCACTACGCCAATGTGTTGAGTCGCAAATGGATCTATAATACCGATCTTTCGTAACAGAAATACCTGTGGCTTAGTTGCACGTGTATGTATTTTCACTTGTCGATTAAGTTTTTTTTCCTACATAATTACCGTTACATGACTTCTCAATTAAGTTTGACAATGGCTATCGGTTATAAACAGTGTTATGCAATAATCTCTATCGGAATTCTTGGACGTAGATATCAGAACTTTTAGATTGCGTAAGAATGTTTATTGAGAGCGATTTAGTTTGTCCGTTGCGTTGAGGGGAATTCATTGGTATCGTAACAGTGCGTAGTCTAGATCGAGTTATTTCTCAACCTTGTCACCGCTGCTCCAGTAAGAAACCCGTTGCTCAAGCTGAAATGCACCAGTTGGGCGAAAGTAAAAGTACCTGTTATTGAGCTTGTCAATGAAACTGTCAGTTTTTATTCAAATTACGTTCCCACAGTATTATTCCGTCTGTAGGAGTGTGGGAATCTTTTATTTTTTTTTAATAATATTTTTACATTTAAGAAGGTACATTTACAATGACACATATGTTTAATTTTATTAAATAAACATATATCTATACTAATATTACAATGCTGAAGAGTTTGTTTGTTTGAAGGCGCTAATCTATGGAATTACTGGTTTGATTAAAAAAAGATTTTAGCGTTAGATAGTTTATTTATTGAGGAAGGCTATAGGCTATATATAACTATAAACGCGAGTGAAACCACGAGGGGCAGCTAAACGTATATATGGTTTAAATGATCACGAGTTATATTAAAAGTATGTATAAAAATGCGTGGAACAGGATTGGCGACCGTTCTCAGTCAAATTGCATGAAAGTTGCGACACTGATTTATAGTTAAGTCTTGTGTAAAAAATGTCGCTACAACGAGTAACTTTCGTATAACGCTAGAAACCACCGGATACACTTTAAAAGGCAATAAAAAGGCGATGTTGTCAAATATTTACGTTTTGATAACTGTTATATGTTTTCGAAAGATTTGTATTGTAATTAGTTATTCTTTTTTTTTTAAACAAAATAAAAACACCATATATAAGTAAATTAATTGGACAGGCTGTGTACAAGAGAGGATAGAGACGTTTTCTTACTTTCATTGTTTTCGATGCTTATCTTAATTTATTCAAGTCGCTTGATAAATTGTACAGGTATAAGAAATGGAATGGAAAATCCAGTTCTTTAAAAGTTTTTTAACGATTCAGAAAAAGTTATGAGTCGCTATTGGAAAAACCAATTTCAGGGATT
The DNA here is from genome assembly GCA_037950945.1 of Hypolimnas misippus. Taxonomy (NCBI): domain Eukaryota; kingdom Metazoa; phylum Arthropoda; class Insecta; order Lepidoptera; family Nymphalidae; genus Hypolimnas; species Hypolimnas misippus. Next base: position 10,942,330 of record JBBEEQ010000024.1, read on the forward strand.
TTTGTAATTATAGCTTTTATACGAGGTAATAATATAAAATTATTTTAATAAATGATTTGGTGGACCGCGTACAGTCATGTAATAGAGGACCACTTTGTGGGTATTCTCATAATCCGACAAGTTATGGAAAATTATTTTCTCATTTTCTTCGCATTTATAAACGAACAAGCTATATTAGTAGATTATGGTAAATTGTTAATTAGAATTATAATTTACGATTTAACTAGTAGACGTTGTCATTAAACGCATAAATATGTCTTATTTAGACGCCAAGACAATATTTAACATTGTGAGGGTAGGTGAACGAAATTCGTGAACTCGTCAGAAGTCACATGGTACTCTCGGCAACTTTTTTTTTAATCTATGTTCACCGACAAATCGAAAACGACCAATTTGGTTATTAAATAGTCAATCTCCCATTGGTCCAATGGTCAATTTTCATCAAAATCGGTTTAGTGAACGAAATCAAGTATTTTACTTTTGAAATCGGTTCCCCTTTTTTTAAAAAGTCTTGTAACTATACTATTTAACGCTCCTTTCAAGAAAGTCTAATACAGAAATAATTTTTCAAATCGCACTGTTATTCTCGTAATCATCACGTAATAATAAAACTATGCAGAATGAGGAAAAGCATTATACATTGTCAGTTATAATATTTAGAGTAAAACCATTTGTTAAAATTAACCGTTTAATATTTTAAACGCAAGTTATATATTAACATAAACCGTGGAACAGTGAAAGTGTATATGATATGCTGTATTCTAATCGTTATATAGCTTTAGTTTCATCGCTGAGTGCGTTTACGACTTACTATTATAATGGACATATATTTATTTCGAATTTTCGACTCTATGTCCTACGTAACAATGAACACAACTTTTCTTTAACGATCTCAGGTATTTAGTATGCTGCATGCATTAGTGAAGTAAGTCTCCTGTCTAAACGTCGAATAAAATGTGTAATCATTTCATTGCGTTATTACTAAAATGTCTTGTTAATCAGTTAGTGCATGGTAAGTAATGTATCGTGTTCAGTTAATTGCTAACGTTTCTCAACACGACAGTTGCCATGGGAACGCGAGCGCACCAGCTGCGTTGTAAATTGTAACTGGATCAAACAATAAATACCAATTCGAATTCTTGTATTGAATTATTTACACTTATGTCCTACCTAGATACTTGTTGCAAAATAAGTACTATAACGCATAGTTCAGGCTTAAACACGACAAACATTTGATAATAATTAGATTGTTATTGCTTTGCTAGACCTTTATTAAAACAAAAACGTCTTACCAATAATTTTTTAAACATATTTCAGATTACCTTTATTGGGTATTGTTGAGATAAAATGGTATCCACTCCAAATGTAGCTTTCACGTGATTTGTACAAATATTATAAAGAGAAATCTGAGTTTTTTTTTGTTTGGATGTAAACTCGAAAATAACTAGACCGTTTTTTGATACTTTCAGTCTTAGAAAGTTTTATACAGCGGATTAAAAGGCAAAAATTGATGTTTAACGGCATATAAGTTACTTAGTTAAAAACAGTGAGATTATATTCAGTCAAAATGAGCATTGACCGCTTAAGAGTTTTAACAGTAACATATATAATTATGTATTACACATAAGTTGTCACTAAAGCGATTTCTTTTCATATGCAGTTTACTAGGGAGGTATTGTATGTAGTTATGTATCTATATAAGATCTGTGGTTAAAGATATTTGCATCAAAAGCTTTGGGACTCTTTAGCATACTCCTCATACAGTACACTTAGTTCCCACGCTAGATTTATAAGTACTAACAGCCTTGAATACTAAGACATGTCTGCGATTGTTTCCGATCGTAGAACTAATTGAATTCAATCATTAGATAGAATATTGTTGAATGATTGAATTTATATAAATATATATGTTTTTCTCATTAAGTATCAAGGCGATTTATGTTTTACTATACAAATAGATATTGTTAAGATATTAACCTTTTTTAATGTGTGTTTCTTAAAAGTGTCTTGTGTGTCTTTAATTTAAGCATTGGTCCCTTGGATAAATGCACTTGCTATTTTATTTGCACCTGTTTAAATTTTTGTTTGAAAATTTCAGTTACTTTTAATATTTTCCATTAATTATTTCCAAACGAATCGAAAACAAACGGTACAAATTAATAGCCTTATTTAATGTGTCAAACAATGCTAATCGAGCGTAAATTATAATTTACAAAATAAATTGTATATTATTTTCGTAATCATGCCGTTAAATCGAGTTCGATGACAGCGAGACGAGATATTCATTTTGATGCCACGGCCAATGTTCTTGACCTAGGCCCCGCTTCGTTGCGTACGAGTGAAAGACTGCATCCGATCGCACAAAATCGATTACGAACATCTGAATCGAATGAGTCGAGTTGAAATGATAATCGAGATGATTCTTATAATGCAGCACCGAGTTCGATTTTTAAACTCGCTTTCTAATCGCGTAACACGTCAATTTTACATATTTCTTACATCATTTTGGAAACTAGTGTGTGATTTAATAATGTTAATTAAGATGTGACTTCATTCATTTTTTTTCGTGGTCATATCTTTGGATATTATGTAAAGAGAAATCCCTACGAATATTATTAAATATTAAATACAGCCATTTAAAATATTTATGTAAGCATTGACTTCTTAATAATGTGTAATATAGAAGGGGATTCATCAAGATGTGTGAGTAAGGAGAAATCTGAACCTACGAGAATTACAGAAATTCTACACGGCCTGAAAATCGATTTTAGTTATTTATCAAAAATAAATTTCTTGTTACAACTTATTATAGAAAATAATAAAGTAGGTTGTAGGGAATAAAATGTTAGTATGACACACTCAGTGTATAATCGTACCAAGAAATAAAAAATAATTATTTACATTTCATATAAGAAATCAACATCGTAAATCCGCTAGGCAACTAAAATTTTTCTTCGAAGGAAATGTATACGTATATATTGTTTCGGTTTTATTTTCAAAATTAAGTTTTTGATATCAAGAATTGAAAGTGAATATTTTCTCGATATGAATCATGAAATCTCTTTTCAGATCGTGAGCGTGAACGATCACAAATAATTTAATTATACCAACGAGTCACGCTTACGAGGAAGTAATGCTTTTTATCGATAATTTCTTACCGATTTTTTCCTGTAACCCGGAGATAAAACGCGAATGAAAAATAATAAAAAGAGCCGAAAACTTTGCCAGATAAACGTAACATTATGATTTATATTATAGCTTTTAAATACATATATCTCTCTAAAAACTTAAAAAATGTAGATCATAACATAATCAAACTAGATCAAAAAGGTATACTAATGACAGTTACTTACGTTTTATCAGAAGTTAGTAATCATAAGATGTAATATTTCTTTGATTATCATAGAAAGGTATATGACATTGTTAGTCGCAGTACAAGTTAGAAGGGTTTTTGTCACTCTCAGCTATTTTACTGTCTAACAACAATGCATTGTATCGCTTTGTTCCGGTTTGAAGAATAAGTAAGAGTAATTACAGTTACAAGGAACAGTTTAGATCTAAAGGCCGGCAGTGCATTTCCACTATGGCCTTTTACGAGGTATCTGTGAGCAAGGTGACTTTTTATGCAGCCCAATTGCATCTTTTATTATACTCAATAAAAATAGTGCCGTTAAGTTATACAATTTCTTCGCTTAATTAAAAAGACGAAAGAATAATGTTATACAGCCATTTCATCAGTTTTTTTTAGAAAATTGCGGCAACTGGGTCAAATTTTCTAAACTGTTTTTTTTTTTATGTGGAAGTGTACATTATTAAAATATTACATATATCTCATTTAAGAATGTTCTTTAACTGGCTACGTTTATGTTTACAATGTAACGAGGTAATGAAGCGTGATTTCGACGCAATAGAAACCGACATAATGTTACACAAATTATGACTTATATATTAGAAATATTCGTGTCAAATCGAGACCTCGATTTTAATGTAGATTAATAGATTCAATGAAGCGTAACTGATGGCCAAGGAAAGGGAAATCTGACCAATGCCATAGTCGGAGCCGTAGCGGGCGTCTTTAGAGAAAGTTTTAAATTATACATCGCGAGTAAACTGGTAACACTGACGGCGACAACTCGCGTTTAGATGCAGCTAGTCGGATGTTCGGTGCGAGTATCGATTTTAAAGGCGAAAGTAAATTTTAATGTTATGTAATGTTCAAGGAAATATCTCATTTTAAAAAGCATTCGAAAATTTATTTCGTGCTATTAAAAAATTCTTAATGATTTCGAGAACGTTGATCGATGTTTAATGTTAATATCGATTTATTAGAAATCGATATGTATGAATTTAGTCTATGTTTTAGGAATGCGTTATATATATATAACAGATTTTTGCTCGGTAATAAATTCAATTAATAAAATCTAAAATAATCAAAGTTAATTTATGTTAATCCTTCCTTTTGTTATTTTTTATTTCCCAGAAGTTTTTAAGTTAAGCAATTTTTATACCTAAAAATACTCGTTTTTTCATTCTCAATAAGTAATTTACTAAAAACCAACATTACATCAGTACACAATTATATCATAATATTCAGTTTTACAATATTAAATTTTACCATAAGCGTACATGCTCGTACCTTATAAAACTGTTCAATTTCGACCATATATAGACGTAATTGAAGTAATAACTCAATCGCAATGCAAATGTTGGCCGAACTGTTTCTCGTAATTTGCGTTCCTTTCCACAGCGGTAACCCAGTTCTCTTCACTCGCTATAGAGTAATTATCACCCACTATTGAACGATGAACGAATGAATGAAACAATAGTATTGCAGAAAGGCTGTAGTGCATCAGTGCGTGCATTTCTATCACTTGTGCAATGCTCCTCACGCATAATCTCGATAATACTTTGACAGCTACTTGAGTTCGAAATTGCTTTAGTAATATAGCACTTATGATGAATGAAATAAAGTAAATTATGTATTCGGTGACATTTTCCGTTTAATATGAGAATACGCTCAAGGTTTTACGCTCTGTGTGTCCAATTTAAGTTGTTTAAGCTTTTCCCCCTGAAGCCTAAGCTTTAGATGTGTCGTATATGGTTTGCGCATTTGAATGTTTTTTTTTAATAACAACGGTATTTAACACGTCATTAATTATGTTTCTCTTTTCACAATAAATACTCGTGTGTACTGTAAAATATAATTTTAAGCTTATAAGAAGCGTTATAAAACACGTCGATGTTACCTGATTCAATCATACAAGCTATATGATTTTACAAGCGCTTAATGCGTTTCTAATTAATCTTGCAATTAGCGAAGAAAAGATGTTTGCGTTTCTTTGAAATTATTTAATGTAGTTTTATAAAGTGCATGCGCTAATCTACTTTGAAACATTTCCAAGCTATTTCTCTTCTAAATAAATTACATTAGACTCTAGTGAACTGTTCGTAGCTCTCTTAATTTGATTGAAATATAAATTAGGTTTAAGTTTCATAAAGTTTAACATTTCATTGAGTCTGTAACACACTGAGAGTGGTATTATCAATATTAAATTTTGTTAAAAAAAAGTTTATCAACGATAAACCAGTAGTAATGTTAGTAGTTATAATTGCCTTCAAAATAAATTAGATGATAACATTTTTAAATTATTAATGCAGTAAATTACCAGCTCTGTCGTAAACATAAGCGCGTATATACCCTAAAAGCTTAACCACGTTTATTACTATTCATTCGCATTTTATATAAAGTGAAACCCAATGATATTACATAACTGTATATATATAATAAGTATTTTGGCACCAAGTTTGGCGACCACTTTTAACGTTGGTGAACAACCACCTATCGACTGAGTACAACAAGCGAGCGTAATGAGACGCCAACAAGACTGATGAGCTTATCAAAGTTAGAAATTGATACAAATGTTTAGCGTATCTAAAATATCTATAATTATCTATATTATCATAAATAAAGTCCTAATAGTGTTTATTAAGAGGTGGTATTTAATTCGACAGCGAACATAGGTTGTATAATACAATCCTGTGAGGCAAGGACAATTGTAAGTCGCTGGTTTCAGAGACAAAGTCAACAGTTATATTCTCATGCATTTTGCTAATGCGTTGTTCACCTTTAAGGTCACGCATATTGAGGTCGAGAATTGTATCAGAGTATCAGTATACATTCGTCTCTGGACGCACGCAATTAACGGTCTTATTTTACACGCAAAAATGACCAAAATTGAAAAAAAAACTTCATGTCACTTACGAATTTCAATCGTCCAATCGAAAATCTCTCATACGATAGTGGTCAAATTGTTCATATGCGTTTAAAACAATTGCCATTTAACGATATGACTTTTTACTTTATAATTACTTGCTCACACTTCCTTATAGTTTAACACATGCTCTTATTGTTTCGTAAATTGAAGAAATTTATTCTAAAATTTGCTGTACGAAAATAACTAGTCAAATGATATATAATACACACTTTACTGTTTATTAATGTAAAGGAATCTTTAATGTTTAAAAGTTCGAAATCTGAGTTTTTAGAATGTCAGTTCGTATATAAATGATATGGAAAAACTCTAAATTTTCAGAAATGCAATTCGACACAATATATTTGTAGTTACGAACAAAATGTTCATAGCATATATTTCAAACTTTTACATTGTTTCTCAGAGGGTTACAAAAATATTATATTCTTAAATAAAATCGTATCTATAAATAATGTCGGTTGGTGAACTCGTGCGCAGGCTATCCGGTTATCATAATTAAACGTACTTATATATTAAGAAAATTAATGTTTAGAAACTTGTAATAAAATAATAAATATGTTATTAGAACAAGGAAATAAAAATGTAAATGTAATTTTTGAAAGTATATTTATATTTTCGGCGAGACGTCGCGCTTATGAAATATACATTAAACGAGATGTCAATATAGCAATTAATAAAAATTAATTAGTTATTTCTTGTTGCTGTCACTAAGATTATTTTTAAGGAATGTTATATATAGTGGTTATGTAAGTTTGTTACTTACATAAGTAATTTTTTTTTACTTTGTTATTTTACAGTATTTGCAATTTCATGTACCCACAGACATTAATTTTGACTCTAAAGTAAATAGTCATTATAATCGAAGAAAAAACTATATTACACGCTATCACCATGCTCAGGTTTCATTAAAATCTATCTATACGACGCGTAATGACCAACTATAGAGAGTTAATAGATAAAATTTGTATAAAAAATGTGATTTGATCTCTATACAAATTACAATCGTTACGATGATTAATCGTCCACGTATGACACGATCGTGTCACTGTTTTGTTAGATACGTTATATTTAAATCTATAAAGTTTAATTTGAATTTTCTCAAGTCATTAATCACTACGTATTGGTATTACACATAATAGTTTCTAGAGTATCGCAATTGCTATGCAGGGTTTGTAATAGTAAAATAGATTTTTGGTGAAAAAAAGAAAACGGGCATGCGATTAGAATAGAATACGCGATTTAAAAAAGTGAAAATCGACTAACTTTCGATTTCTATTCTAAAATGTATGCATCGCATCGTGTTTTAAAAAAAGTAATCCAGCGTAAAAGTGAAAATCTAGCTCTCGCACACTAACATTTTAATTATAAATTGTAAATCTATTTTTATACAAAATATTATATTGTTTTGGGTACCTTGCCTCAGTGACATCGATAGTTACTTAGGCTTAATGTAGTTATTTTTAATTTCATCGTTTCATTTTTAATATAATTTGTTTATACTTAAGTTTTAGTATAGATGACTTTAATTTTTATTGAATAATGTTAAATACTTAACGCATTATTAGAATACATCAATATCATTGAATTTGATTTTTTGTGGATTAAAACACTATTGAATTTATTATATATACTTTAAAATTTTAGTTTAGTAATTATATTTATAACAGAAAACATTTTATTCGAATTATAGATGTGCTATATAAACACCTAAATTAAAATTTTACGACTACATTGACATAATTCATTCTTATATTATAAAAATATAATTTTAAATACTAGTTAACGAATGATATATTTATTTAAAAATTATTATTATTCTAAAAAAAAAATCCTTTTTTTTAAACTATTATTTTATATATCACGTGTTCCAGTCTGTCTGCCATATCACAAATCAATGTTATAGGTATGTATTAGTTTTCTTAGGTAAAGGAATTCGAGGTATTTGTTTATGAAATGAGTTTTATACCATTAATGGCAAACAGAACTGGACTAATGAATAAAAACTAGCTCACTATATCCCTTACACGGTTTTAAAATCATTTTAAATTAAATTAGTACTGTTTTTTGGTGGTATGTCATCCACTATTCGACATCTGTGTTCGTTATTTTTTTTATTTCATGCTCGTAACAAATATTTAAGACTAAAAAAGGTTTTTTATGGTTACGAGTTTTTTTTCTTCGACGACGATGTAATTTGAATTATTTTTGTTTTAGCAGGACAACATACCAATATGCTGTGCTGTTAAAATATTTAACCAATCGTGGTGTATGCCTATATTCAATGCATTTGATGGTTGGTGTTGGTTGTTTTCATTAAATTTCGTTAAATTTCATCATTATATAAATTTCACAATACTGAAGTACATTTTATGTGCTCTTAATATTGTGGTAATGAAGTGATGCAACAATTATCAAATATTTTCTTCACGGCCGTAGCCACAGGGCTGTTTCCATTTACTTTTATGACCCGTTAATTATACAATTTAATTATGTTCAAATAACCTTATAATTTACCTAATAAAATTAAACAGATCATAAAATTAACATATTTTTATAGATTATATCACAATATATTTAAAAAAAATATGCACTAAAATACTAAAAATACATAGAATAAAAAAATACGCGAATATGTTTATGATGGTACTTTTCGTGTTAAAATCGATGTTGATAAATTGTGTTACTTCATTATAATGACAGAGATATTTCCTACGAATTTCACAAATATTGAGTATGATTTATTATTGGACGAACACTATTACATTACCAACACTTTGTGTTGAATTGTTCCGTACAAATACTGTTATTAAATAAATAACAGTTCTTTTATAAAGATTTAAATTTATATTACATACGATTTACGAGCTCTTAGAAACTAATCACTCGAAAGTTAAATTATGGGAGCATAAATATAAGGCGAGAATTACATTTGTAAGTTTTACTCTCGTAATTGATATAATACGATGTAACTTGGTAAAAATTATCAATGTCACCTAAGGGAAACTATGGCTGTCAAAAATAAAGTCACTGACAGTAAATTCTTTCAGGTGTAGAGGTATTACAAACGGCTTATGAAAATCAAAAATAGAAATGTCTGAGAGCATAAGTTATAAGTGTAAATTACGCCTAATAAATATGTGTTAACTTGGCGTGCTCGTATCAATATAATATGAGTAAATCGCAATCAATCAAAACATATCGATTAGTCAAAAGTTTCACCTTCCGTATCATTACATAAAATAAATATTGTATTAATCTCATTAATAGTTACGGTTTCGTCAGATTAAAATTACGTACATTACAATTTTGATGTATGTCTTGTCAATACCTTTCGAGGCACCAAATACGAGAGATTTATTAAATGATATAGAGACCATGTTTAAAGAATCTTATTTAATTTGTATTGGTAAGTGTTGTTAGTAATTTTAGGGATAAAAAAGCTTAAACACTACACGATATTAAGGACCTTGTTAAAGAGAGGGCGGGTCCCTAAATATAGCTTCGTAAATTAGCACCCATTTTTATAACATCTGAAAGAATGGTTATGTTCCCTTGAAATTTTTATTAATAAATCTAATATCGAAAGTTCTGCAAAACATGCGATGTTACTTATTTTACTAAGTGGGGTGTTAGCGCCAATTACGACCCGAATTCTTTGAGTCATAATAAGTACTTTTAAACGAGGAAAACAACGCGAACAATTAGGGCGTGCTGTTTCGTTATCACGTATTCTAGATTACAACGTGTTTTTGATTTAATTCAAAAACCGGTGTGCTTGCGAAAAAGTGCGAATGAAAAACTGTTCACTGATATACTTTTTTTAATACATACTCGCACGTTGAAAGAATTATATAATCTACATATGTGTGCATTGATTCACTTAGTTTAGTTCATGATTATGATACATTCGTTTTTTTTTATTTTATTGCATCAGCACGTGACGTTAGATTAAGTGTTAATTTTTAAATAAATTTTAATTGTACAGGTTTCGGTGTTCTAATTTTTTGTTAATGCCATTAAGTTTCTAACTGTTATGTGGCAAGTGTTGTTTCTAAGAATGTGATGATATTTAACTAAAATACTATTATTAATAGATTATATAAATTAGTTTGTAATATTTTTTAATTTAAGTGCTGTGATAGTCTTAACGGATAATTTAATATTATGATTATCTTAGAATATGTAGATCGGGTTTCAAAATATTATTTAAGCGTACATTAGGTAATACATACATAAATAATTGTAAGTCATTCAGATGCCATTAACATAAAAAAATAATTAATAAAATAAATACATAAAAAGTAAAAGTTGCATGCATGTTGGAGAGAAATTTTAATATTAGAAAATGTCGTAACGCATGAAAAAAATATTTTTTTTTAATTTCGCTCAGACTTGAGGTTCATATGACAAGGTATTAAATAAAACCGGTTGTCGATTAGCGCAGTCCGGATGCTACACACATACACACAAACACACATGTATGCATATGCTGAATACACATACATACGTCTCATATCCACACTCATGGGAATTAATGGAAAACTCGCATAAGATAGTAAACAAAGATTTATGTTGCCTTTGATTTGTAAATTAGCTTTTCTTTCCACATGTTTATTAATTGATCCTTAATTATTCAACTTTAAATGATCAGTTGAATTATGACATAACTAAATGTGAGTGAAATTATAACACATATATCTACAATTTCACATGGATATATGTGTCTTATATAATAAAAAAAAAACAGTACGTAATTGAGTCATAATATTTTTTTAAGCATAGATAAATAAATGTTACCATAATATAATTAATATTTTTTTATAGAAAAAGTATAAGATATATATGTAATTGTAGCTTGTTATTTTATATATCTCTATAATTAAGGAAGTATCAGACAATAAAAAAAAACTTGAGATTAAAACAACATGGTAATTAACTCAATGTGAATTATAGCACCTACTTTCATTTTGTGTTGCGCAGTTTTTTGCATAAGATCTTTTTTAATTTTAAGTTACGGTCGACACATTTCTTCTATACAAAGTTGTTTGACTTGATAAAACCTGTTCTGTTCTTTTTTACTGATTATTGATAATACATTTTTGTATAAAGTAATGCTAATAAATGTAATTTCCGAAACATGACATAAGGAATATTTTTTATAGTTTGTAAAAAAAATTTTACGTAACACAAATGAAAAGAGTTTTAGTTTCTTTTTTAATAAATAATATTATACATATCAAATTGATATTGTGTTAAAATGCGCGTAAAAATCTAATCTATTTATTATTATATTTCACACAGTATTTAAAATGATTTTTTTCTGTCGCTACTAAGAGTCATCTTTGTGGATAGCATCGAAGGTCGTTAAACTGTATACTAAAAAAATTATAATTAGTATCGTGTTTTATTAGAACAGCTGTATTGTTTTACATATTATTCGAAATAATATGTATTATTTATATAAATTATTCCTTTTTTAAATATAGTCTATTTAATTGTAATTTAATAATATTGAGTTCTTAAATGTGTTTTTAACGTCAAAGATTTTTTTATTTTTTCATTTTTATGTATTTTATACATTATTATTTTTCTACACACTTTATACGTGTTGTATGTCTTAACTTAAAAATGTTTAAGTAATTTCAAGGTTAAATAAAAATAAATATAATTAAAAATAGTTAAAATATTTCTTAAGAATTTAAAAAAGAAATTTATCAAAAAGAATGTATAGGCATTCTAAATAATGACTGTTTAATAAATACTTTAGATTCTTAGTCGTTGTACACTTGACCTCGATAAATGTTTTAACAAGCATTTACATTACGGTGCATTAAATTGATAAAAGAATAAAGTACAAGAACTAAGTTTACCAAGGGATTTCTTTCATAGTTTTAGAGAAAACTGTATTTATTAAAAAAAAGTAAAGTGCTCTAGTACAAAGTGTATTTAATTTAAAAAAATAATTTTTAAATTATTAGACCGATAATGTCAATAAAAATATGTATTAATTTTTATAAAATTCACACTAAGATGTATCAAACGATATACATAGATATAACATAGAGCAAAATTGAAAATACAAAAAATAATTTAAAAGTGACCAGATGCTATAGGACTGAGGGGATCATATTGCATGCTTAGTCTTAAAGTGACCGTATTAAAAATGTCTGTGAAACTAATCTAGTCTAGTTTTAAATAATAGCATTTGTGGTTAATATTCTATGATTTTGAAAAAAACAAAACTTCTCTATTAACCTCTTGGGACATTAAAATCTAAATAAACAATCGAAGTCCCAAAATCCTTTTCGCGATTTCTCAAAAATGTAAATTTTTGAATTCGGTAATTTAAATACTAAACATGTGATATATAAAATAAAAAAAAATAGATAACAAGTATACAAAGTATTGATGAAATTGTTTTGTTTACGAGTGCGTTGACAGCGCACTGGTCCGTCGATTCGAAACCGGATCATATGATCGCTACGTGGTTCGCCACGGGCATAATTCATAACGTATCGAATTTATTCAGGTCAAAGGATTATTAAACGCAATATCTCCAAAGAGCGTGATTTATTAAAAGTATTCGAATTAGTCGAAAGCGTTTTAATGACTTTAATTGATATCTGAACAGCATGTTTTACATTTTCGTTCATTGCTTAGTAGTTAATTGAAATATTATGAAATATCATTTTAGATTTTTTTTTTAAATGGATTTTGTTTTTTTTTTTTTAATTTCAAGTATAGGATATTGTAACATGGATGTAAAAAAATATCAATATTTACCTTTCTTCCGCTTGGGCAGCACTCTTACACCAAATGCAAGTTCAGTCACAAGGCACAAGGATAGAGTCAGTAAACAGTATCTCGCACTGCACCCCATAGTTACACAGTCTTATTGCCCTTTTCCAATATTATGATAAAGGCACTATAGTACCGCGCATTTGTTACACGTGTTGGTAGACCCTAATCCGAGTTCGCGTGAAAACACGCACGAACGCACCCACTTAAAAAAAATTACGGAGCCGATGCACGCCCGGCGACACGGTGCGATCGAGTGAACCGCCCGACTACCCTATATTTTGACTTATAGCAATTTGGCAGTGCGAAATCGACTTGTATATAAAACCTTTCGCCGGCTCGGGGCGGGCGATCATTGGTTGTATAGAGCTGTGTACGCGAAGGTGAAGGGAGATGGAAGTGGCACCCCCCCACGCGAGGCGAGGAGGGGACAAGCCAGGGTCGGCAGACACTTTTGCTATCGTCGGCCGCCACGGTACCTATCATGCTCCACAGGCTTTACCGTTGTACCCCGGTTACGTCACATCACGCGCGAATTGCTAGCGCTCTTGATAACACAATTTAATTTTTTTTAAACGTTTTTTTTTTGGCTAGAATAGCGGTATATTTGTAATTTTTAGACTACTATGTCTTTATTGTTTTGTTTTGCAGATATTGTTTGCGACCCTATTCTTTAAGATAAGAAAAAGATCAACATCAATAAAAGATAAAATTTGTTGTTGTATTTTATTAGCTCTTCATAATAATTAGAGTTTGTAAATACAAATATTGTCATACCTTGTTATTTATTTACACCTATTGTAAGGAGAACAGCTTAATCAACAAAATTAACTCTTTTGTTTATAAGGTATAAGGGAAAACCATGTTAAGATAGGCATATTTCTGTGATAACGACACACTTAGATATGATTGTCCTTAAAATGTAGATCTCCTTTAATGTCTTTTGTTTTTTTTTTTTATATTCTTATCATAATTTTGTGTTTAATCAACAAAGTTTTATTTCCTTATTTCATAAAACGGATGAAATAAATCTAAAATTTTTGTTTTAATAGACAACATGAAGGTTAAAATTCTCAAACTAAAAAATCCATTACGAGAATTTATACCAAGTCAGATAAAAATTTATTACTTAAGTTTAATATAATTTCAATAAATTGTGTTTAGATATTTATTGATCGTAATGGACCATACGCATATATAAAAAGCATTACTAATAAGACCACTTAAAGATAAATATCGCGAAATAACTGAAGAGAAAAATAAGGCGGAAATTATCTCGACGATGATGCAATAAGTGGAAGCAGTAAAAAGATGCGTGAGCGCACGTAATTAATATACCGTTTAGACTACCAGATATTTCACTATGTATAGCAAAGAAAGTTCTGAATATTGATTTTATTAGGCATATTTCTTTTTAGTAGTCTTTAATGCTCGGAATTTTCGATGCTGTAAAATCATTTTATTAATAATACAGGGCACTAATTATGTAAAACTATCGCTACAAAGTCGCTACATAGTTGATTTCTGATTTTAATACGAAAACTTCATTGATTGTCAAAAATCAGAAATCGATCAGAAGAAATCAAGTGGTGTCAGACCAGTTGATTTCTACACAATTGATTTCCTTCTTGTTTATGTGACTGAATTCCGCTTAAAGGACTGCACTGATTTTTATGAATTTTTGTTTTAGTTTGAGTGGTGTGTTTGTATTTCTTCCGGGCAGACATAGGTTCGTCTAGGTATGGGCTTTAGGTGGAGCTTACTTATCGGGTGGGTTTTCACATGCGCTGCTGTTTTGACCCGTTCAGGGATCAAGGTCACGCGGCTGCGTTGACCTTAGAGTAATCTATGTAGTTGGCTGTCCAGACCTGTGGATTATACGTTTGTTGTTGTCGTGTCCGAGGAGTGTTAATTGCCTCCCCTAGGTCACCTAGATCGTTGCTTCCGATGCTTAAGTTAGGTCTTGGTTGCAACGACCGTAGGAGTTCGCGAGTTAGAGGACGACCCTCTGGTGCTCAAGCATGGAGTGGTGCTATACTGTGGAGCATGATTTAGTGGGTCAGTAAATGGTTTATATTCACAATTAAACCCGATAGGTGGCGCTGTTATTATCCTCTTGGGCAGGATGCCGTCTGTTGGGTCCGCTAGTTTGGATGTATTTTTCTTTTTATACAAAGGTTCGCCTTTGTGACTAGAAGTTTTGAGGATTTTATACGAGCTAGGGAACGATTTTTGCAATACCTGCCTTAATATTCATGACCATATTCAAATCCTATCTTGTCAAAGCTCGGATAAAGGAATGGATGGCTCGGATAAAGGAATAAAAAAAGGAAGAAACAAATTACAAAGGCAAAAGAACAATAAGACTTTCTCGTATGATGTCGAATCGGTCTCGTTACGTTCCGCTCTAAATTACCTTGTGTTTTATAATAAAAATAGAAATTAAATTTATTTAACCGTATAATATGAAAGTGAGTTAATTTTATTATTTAAATAAATACGTATATTATTGTTATTATTGTACAATATATGGGGAAAGTTAATATAAAATTTAAATTTGAATATATCCGTTTCACTGTCGATGTCACCTGGTGATGCCGTAAGATTGTCGTATAAAAGTATAATATAATAACAAACAATTTATAATTTTGATAAACTGTCACATCCATAGTATCCTCGTCTCCTACTAACAGAGCTATGTTACAGCTACATACTAATTTACTTAGCAAAAAAAAAATCGTAGGTAGGTAAAGTAAGTATAAGTAGACACAAAAGTAGCTATCTTATTTTATTCTGTTAAAGTATTTTCAGATACATTTTTTGTTTACTTTGTAAAGTAAATTAACAGCATGTAATTAACAACTGCTGGGCAAAGGCCTTTTCTCCTAATAAGGAGAAGGAGCTTAATCCACCACGCTGCTCTTCCGGCACATGTAGGTATCCCCACGATGTTCACTACCGATCTCTAGCTCTGCTAGCCGGGGTTCGAATCCACGATCATTGGTTCAGATTGACGTGTTGTAATCCATCTCGGTTTAACTTTAGTTTGTAACGCATCAAAACAACGATCAAACCAAAATCCATGCGGGCGACACCACGGGTGATGGTTAAAGCTATTAAAATCTATGGCCGCAAACCACAATGTTAGAAACTAATATCTATCTATATTGTGATTAAATAAAAGACAGGTTGGGGCAATGGCCACCACAACTGACTGAATCGCTAAGGGTCGCGAATCCCGAGTTGAAGACCATAATAAAAAAAACTCTACTTTACTCTATATCTAAAGTTTATGGCTGTACGTAAACGAACCCATTAACATTATGATTTAAATAAATAATCTAAGAGGTTTTTGCTAAAAATATTTCCAAAAACACATTTTAGATTAAATTAACTTGATGCTATACAAAACACTATATATTTTAAAGCAAGTTATTTATATTTTTCATAAAAAGAAATTTAATATCTTTTGTAAAATTAAAACTTATAGTAAAAAAGAGGTTCGCTCGGGGGTAAAAGGAATCACGTACATACGTCGTAGATTTTCACGACGCGGCATCGTAACGTGACTCGGCGCGACGTCGCAATACGACTATGTGTTTTAGACGTCAGATCTTATCTTGCAACCAATTTACAAAAAAAAGGATATTCTCAATTAGTAGTATTCTCTTAAAGTGTAGTGTTTAAATTTTTATCCACCTTTTTTCACCCATTTAACAATATAGATAAAATAACCTCTTTACAAAATTATTAAGTATATCTTTTAATTAAATAAAGCGTTAAATGTTATCATAATTACGTACATATCTTTGTGTATTAATTATGCAAATGAATTTAACCTACATTTAAATATGTGAAATGTTATAAATAAAGTAGTAAAGATTGCAACAATAATTTAACTTGAAATAAGTGTGAAAAATGAATAAGACGATTGCAAAACAGATATGAATAGTTGCATGTTGAAGTAAACCATGCCCTTTCCTGTTAGGATGAGGCTTTGTTGAGACTTTGCGATCATGAATATTAGAAGTTTCGTGACAACTGGATCAGCCCACATTTCCCAAGCAACGCTGTATAGATCCCAGCTAAGTTCTTCACCTGTCTGGAAATAAATCAGATAACAATATTTTAAGTTCTTTTAATTATTCTTTCAAATTTGGTATATTCAAAAATGTAATATGAAATATGTCTTTTTTTCTATTTAGTTCTGTATTAAATACTTTATTGTGTTTTAAGAATAAAAATATTTATAGATTTACCTTCATCAAGTTACTTGCGAAATAACATGGTGCAAACATATGAGTTACTCCGCTCAGAGCGAATATTGTATACTTAGGGTCCATTCGCTGACTTGCATATATTTGATATAGATTAAATGAGATAAGTAGCGATGTTAACAAGAAAACCGCAAATAACCAGCCACCGTAGACGTCTTGTAGATCATTGTGAAATACCAAAGCTTCTTGATGATCTTTTATGGTTTGTTTCACCATGTGTTCTAATTCATCCCTCGAATTTGCTGTTTTAAAAGCTTTATAAAGCTTATGCGCTAATAATTTTAATTTAAGACGTAAATGATTTGTTGCAATGCAAAAAGATCCGTCGAAACCAGCGAAACTTGGTGTTAAAACGACACATTGGACGAGGTTGTAGGCAAATATTAATTCGAAATAAGGCGAGTCGTACTGCTTATCCTCAATAAATTTCAATTCCATTTCGTGTATCATATATTTCTTAACTTCATCGCTTTTTAAATTTTCGTATATCATACAAACGGTGGCATATATTGGGAACTGAGAACTCAACAAAATCGGAATGATGATCCAACATTTTTGACCGACTATGCCGAGCTTTATATAATGTTCGTATATCGCTTGGTAATCTTCATCCATATCATTGCCTTTTAGCAGGTCATCTGTAATCTTTTGTAACAGCTTAGCGAATTCATTAGTTTTCCAATTAACGTAAAACGATTTAATAAAAAATAAACAAGCCACAATGCCAATAGTGAGGTTTCTCGATAAGTTGAATATATCCCGCGTGTAAATGCACTTGGCTACATACAACAAGAACCAGAATAAAATAACCGAATTAACGGCAATGACGACGAACAATAAAATCATTCGTTGTTTGCATTTAGCCGGATTCGGGTAGATAAGAGCTATGGCCAGAGCGAATGCGCAATGTGGAAATGTTTCATTGAACGATTTAAATTTTTTCTCAGGCATTTTGATTTCAATTTCCGTCACCATTTTGGTTTGAGCGGAGACGTCTTGCGGTCGCGTTTCCTGACAGCTTATGACGTGTGAAAACAATTTGTTGACGGCGTCTAATAGGAAAGTTTCTTCGACATTAAAGGTAATCACGTTATAAAATTGCTAACCATTTCACAGTCATTATACCAGTAATGAAAGCACCACATAATCCGTCACCTAGAATTCCTTACGTAGCACGTTTCAAGCGTAAAGGAATTTTTAATTTGAAATTATGCATTTTACATTACACGTTAATACCTGGGTTGTCTTGTGGTGAAATAGATCAAAAAAACTTCAAAACTTTTTTGTTTTTTTTTTTTTTTTTTTGTATTCAATCGATATAATTAATAATAAAATGGTATTCAAATTTTGTGATGATAATGATGAACGATGAAGGATGATGATGATGCTGAGTGTCTAATGACTTTCTAATGATTTTCCGTACAGCTTGTTTATTAGACTTAGAGGTGAAAATTGTGTAGTTTAAGATTGTATACAATAATCATGTATATAATAAAATAAAATTATACTATTATAACAAAACTAGCTATTTCTCGTGTGTATAGTTGGACTCTGATATGTACTCTGTATGTACTCTGTATGTCAAGCTACACCGACTTTATGTTGAGAAAATGGCGTCTACAGATGTCAAACCTATTGTTAATAAGTTAGTTAAAACAAGTATATATCCATCTTTTATTTTATATCTCGATAATAAGTGCAATGAATTGAAATCAGATTAGTATAGTAAAGAGTTTTATTTAATAATAAGCTTAAATGTATGAGGTTATTACATAATCTAAAATATGGAACACACTTCAATATTGTAAACATTAGATTAAGAAACTTTTTTCCGTACTTATTTACTTTAGATGACTTGAATAGTTTTTGAATAATGTTAAATATGTGACGTATCAGAATACATCAATATCTCTTAATTTGACTTTTTGTTGGTTGACACATTATTGCTTATCAGCATTCATATAAGCACAGATATTACAAATTTATTTTTAAACATAGCATGAATGTTACTTTATTGTATGTATGAAATAATTTATATATTTTCTCGTTAACTTCGTTGTGAAATTGTCATACCAATACCGCGATCAGTGATAGATATAAGCTTGCAGAGTTAATTAGAGATAAGTACGCAGTAAGCAGTAGCGAAGTGAATGTGGTCGGGTCTGGTTTTTTATGTATAAAATTATGAGACCCGTGAGACCGCACAGTTTGACAAGATATATATTAAGACTGCGAATTACATTGGAAGGGCGTAATCGAAATTACTATTTTATTAATGAGATATATTAAATTTGTTAACCGATATCCAAAAAAGACGTTATCAGTACTTCGGAGAATTTTATTTTTTAAGTTCTTCGATTTCTCGAAGAGGGTTTGACAGATGTGATTAATTCTGTTTTTGTTTGAAAACTTTTACATCCCTATCAGTTTCATAGAAATTTCATCAAAATCAATTCAGTATTTCCAAATCAAAATAATTGGATTATTATATTTTAAACTCTCGCGATTTATACTATCCGTCGTGGTCAGCTCGTGACCATGACGGATGCAACTTTGTCGAAACGTCGGGAAATAAAAAAGGTATTACTAACATTAGTTATCACGATAAGACCCGTTATAATAAATTTGAATTATTTCGTTTATCATTCTATTCATTAGGAAAATTTTAGAATGAAAATTAACCCAATAATATTTATATTACAAAATTATCGTAAGTATATTCTCTTATGAACGAAACATTAAAATGTACAATAGTTTATTGTGTTTGCGTTTCTAAATGACGATAAAACCACCAAAATCTGTTGCGTGGATAAACGATAAACAGACAGACGCGTAAAAGCTACTTTGTTTATACTTTGTAGAGCTCCAGTTCATAATTATTTACAAAAAGATTTGTATATTTACCCAAACGTTGTTATTAAACGTTTATTTATTACTATTTGGCTTTTAGAACGACAAACAATCTGTTTAATTAATGATTGAACACGAGATTGTGTTGACATAGTGAGTATAAGTAAAAGAAATAACCGTATCTGATAAGTTATTTTATCAATGCGGGCTTTTATTTAGTTCAAAGTGGATTGTAAAACTAATTAAGGCTGAATTTCCATTGAGCTCGAGTCTTTTTTATAGAAAAATAGCGAGCGGAAGATGTGATGCTGATCATCGCCGCCCATGGACATTTACAGCTCAAAAAAATAAGATGCCAGCTTAAAAAATGAATAAGGGATGAAAATATGAAATAAGGAAAGAAGAGTGTTAGGCTTCGGGCTCTTTCACTCATCGTGCGAAACGCTATTAGTATTAGCTACTTCACGCTTATTTCAGTAAGAGTGCGGTACAGCCTCAGTCGAGCTAGTCCGTATATAAGTTATCTTATAAGAAATATTTGTAGTATTGAATATTATTTCGTTCCATCAGCTATTTCTTTGACAAATGATCAATCTGTATCTATAACAAAATTCACCAAAATTGGGTTTAATTAAAAAATAAACTATAACATTATTTCAAAAATCATTGGTCCTATATTTATCTAATAATAAAAGCAACGAGTTTACTGATTTATAACTGGAATTTCTAAAAATAATTACAGAAACCTAAATTCGAATTCAAATTTAAAATATACTTCATTCTAGTAAACTTTTAAAGCCCTGTTGAATCGTATCGACTCTTACATAAAGCTAGCAAAAAAAATTAATATCATGAAAACCATGACACTTTATGATATAAGTCTCTTAGAGCAAATATTTCACAAATAAGTCCACGTATTTGCCTTCTCTCGTAACGTACCAACTAATTAATAATAATCTATACTAAATAAGGTAAAATTTGCTTGTAGGTTATATGTAAGGGGTAATCTCTGAAACTACTGATCCGATTTCAAAAATTCATTATGCGATAAAAAGTTCATTTATTAAGGAAGGTTATAGGCTATATTAGATTAAGTTATGACTTACAGTAGTGAAGCAGTAACTACAACACGAGTGAAACTTCGAGGGGCAGCTAGTAACTAAGTTTATGGTCAGCCATACTTTCGAGATTTAAAATAGCGCCTGCATGCTTGTGGTAGCGTTATGCTGTGGGCACTCAACCTAAGGGCAATAAAATCATTAGCACAGAATGTAAAGGTACACTATGCACTTGCAGCCAACCTTTTAACTTTTGAGAAATCCACCTTGTTAATTAAAGAGACGAGATGGCCTAGTGGTTAGTCGTCGATCTGAACTGATGATCGCGGGTTCAAACCCCGGCTAGCACCTCTGAGTTTTCAAGAGCTAAATTTGTGGTTAAATTTGTCTCGACTCGGCGGTGAAGAAAAACATCGTCAGGAAACCTGCATGAACCGAGAGAAATTCTGACACATGTATATCCGCCAACCCGCTGTGCTGCAGCGTGGTGGATAAAGCTCTAACTAACCTTCTCCTTAAAATGAGAGGAGTCCTTTGCCCAGCAATGGGATATTTACAGGCTGTTACTACTACTACTACTACCTTTTTAATTACACGATTAATGTTTTTATTTTATTTTAATCACTAATGTATTATTAAATAGTATGTTCTGTAATCTGATGGTTAATTGTCAGAATGGTGAATTTGATAGCATAAGATTTAAAAAACTAGGCCTGTAGTAAATTATTTAATTAACCGACTTTCAAAAAAGGAAGCTACATATTATATATTTTAAACAACGATGTTTAGAAAACGGCTTAAAATTTCAAACAGAAAAATAAATAACCAAATCTTGTTTGTTGGAATAGGTAGCTTGCAGGTTGGTCCTACAGAATTTCAATCAAAATCGGTTCAGTAATAGTTTCAAACCAAAACAATTGGAATAAATATGTCATTCAAGAAAAATAAATTACGTATTTTGCTTTTGATGTCGGTTTTCTTTGTTTAAAAAAGGGTTGTTTTTCAGTTTAATTTAGTCAATCGTTTTACCTTTAGTATTTCAAGTTGGAAGTAATAATTTTAAGTAATACAATATTTATGTATAAAAGAATGTGTACAGGAAATTTTGTGGTTTCATATGTCTGATTTTTATTATATTATGTGTGAAATGAGTCACAGTCATAAAATTTATTTGCCGTCTTATAAAGTTTTATAAAGCTTAAGAATTTATAATACACTAACTGTCCCTTGCGGTTTCACTCGCGTTTTTGTTTACTGCTTCGCTTCTATGAGTCGTAACGTAATAATAATAATAAACGCATCACAGTCAACGGCTCCCATTAAGATATCATGGTCTTGTGTCGGGAGTCCGGAAACACACACAACACTAACACAGACACCCAGACCACGACAAACATTCGTATGGCCAATACAGACGTTTGTCGTGAGCGGGGATCGAACCCGCGACCGTTAGCGCTTCAGTCAGTTGCAGTGACCACTGCGCCAACGAGCCGACAGCTTTCCTCAATGAATAAATTAACACAAAAATATATTTTTTTTAATTTGAACCAGAACAGGTGTTCCTGAAATTAGCTCGTTAAAACAAATAAGCTCTTCAGCTTTATAATATTAGTATAGATACTCGTGTGATGTGGTTTTATTATTAATTTTAAAGAGTTTTCTTCATCTGATTATGATGTTTAACGAATTGTATAGGTCTTAGTCATAACAATTTAATCTTAATTTAATCGTTTTAATATACTCAACTATGTTAAGTTGTTTAGGATTTAATTACGACATGAAACTTAATTAGATTATATTACTTAAATTTCGATTTTAAATGTAGCATATTTTAACCCTCTGTAGAATATAAAATTGCAAATAAAAAAAAAAAACAAGACGATACTAATGCTGTACTCGTAAGTTAGTGAGGAGTTGTGTATCTTGATGATTCCAGGTGTTGCAGGTTACGTAACTATGATTTTTTAATATCATCGATAATATAGTAATGAGCTGATAACCTTCAAACGTATGAACAGATCTTCGCAAATTATAGCTAAGATGCATCCCGATTATATCTGCTTTCAAACAAAAAGAACACATCAAAATCAGTGCATTCGTTAGGGATTTACAATACCACAGACAAATAAAAACACACCAAACATTTAAACTCCTTTTTTTAGTCAAGGGTTAAAAATAAAAACAAAAAAAATTGTCGACATCAAATTGAAACGATGACTATACTTCGTTTTCTTATTAGTGGAGACATAAGATGTATTATTGGTAGTTGATAACAATAATGATAGGTTTATGTAACGAGCAAAGCTTGGGTGGTTCGATAATGACACATCTATGTGAGATTTATTTCAGTAGAAGCTTTACTTATAGATCGTTTCATCATCAAATTAAGGACACTCTTAAATTAAACGTTTGGTGTTAGCTGCAGTTACAGCCGCGATTTGAGTGCCTTTTTTATTCTTTTAAATATGCCTGCCTGTTAAAAAGATACCTGCACTCCAGCGCATTAGCATTTAGACACCATATGACTACTTTGAAAGCACCATTCTTTGTAAAATGAAACTATTTTAAACGGTATTAAATCGCGTATATTTGAATAAAGTTATTCAAGATACCAACTAAAAAACCGTTGGCGGTAGTTTAAATAATATTTCTCTAAAACTTCCAATAGAGAAATGAACCTTAGTCTTCCCGTGACGACGAAACGTTGGGATAATAAAAAAAGTTAATATGCGCGATTTATATTCATTTAAAATAGTTTGATTTCAATGAGTAATAATCGCGAAAATCTAAGACAACGTTACGCCATTCTTTGGTAAGTCAACACGAGTCTTTAGACAGATATTTAAGAAACTTTGACGGTCAACATGAGTGAGAGTTAGTACATACAAAAGTCTGTGTCGTGTGGATACAGCATTACACGTGACATGTCAGTATTAAATCAGTGATATTTTATGACTATAGATATTTGACGAAAATCTATACCAATTTTTAAGTCTGACAAGCTCGTCAATTAACTTGTTTGCCCAAAGATATCAACTCTTGCCATAGATAGTCGCAAGCCGGTTGCTAGGCAACGTCGTCCAAGGTATTCGGCATTCTGGGTGCCATTTTGACATGAGCTTATAACATATGTACAGTTATATAACATTATTGTGTCGAGTCTTTATCTGTATGCTCTGTTACCGTACAAAAACACTTCAAAAGTCAATAACCTCATTGACACACAGGAACATGGATAATGTGCACATTATGCTTAATTGTACATTCATTGTTGCCGTTAATCCGATTACTCTTAACAATGAGATTGCGATTTTTTATACAGATAATAATAAAAATATCACATTAAACCCTTTTTACCGTTTATCATTCGCAATACAATAATTAAATAATCCATTATCCGTATTCATAATAGAACTGTAACGAGGCCGTGTACATGAAATAGTTTTAAAAGATTAATAGTGTAGCATATTATTATCGATACTGTGGTCAAAATAACAATCTGTCTGTTTCTTTGTAGATTTATTATCTGTGAAATTCCGTACACTGTAGTAGGAATATTTATAAAACTCGTACAAACTTTTCTGCTTAAAAAATAAAATATTACATTTAAAGACTTGAATTAGAAAATTCCATTCCCGATCCAACGTTATAAATAGTATGTTTAATAATATGTGTGTGTGTGTTTAATAAATAGTATTTAATTTAATTTAAATGTTTCTCGGATTTTTCAAGAGCCAAACAGATACATTCGTAGCGACGTCGTGTTGTATAAAATATTTAACCTTTGTTAGGCGAGAATTACGTATATGTTTCTTACGTTTTAATCCCGTAATTATCATAAAACTACCGTATAACCTGGTAATAATAGTACCTAGATAACCTTACGGAAGACGTGGCTATCAAAAATAAAAGCACTGACATTAAATTCTTTCAGATGTAAATTAATGATAAACAATTTATGTAAATCTTTAGTTTGAGAGCAAAAGTTTGTTAGTGTAATTCTCGCCTTATATAATAAATGAAATTGTAATAACACTTTTGAATGAACAAAAAAATGTCGTTAAATACTTTTACAATCTCTGTTTAAAACCATGAAACGAAACCAGAATCCTAATTGCATAACTGTAGTTTCAATTTGAACAAATCCTTTCTTTAAAGAGCCCAAAATAAACCAGTAATGAACTGGTACGTTATTTTAAAACGACAATACCGCGATATTGTAGTAAAAATACCTGAACTCAATTAAAGAAGTTATTCTGATTTTTGAAATTCCGAGGTTGAATTTCTTCATTGAAACACCAGTATTGATCGTATTATTTAATAAGCAAAGTCCAAAAATATATTGATGCAATTATTTCAATTTACGTAACTTTGAATAAATGTGTCTATATTACGCTATACATACAATTATAGAGTTGGTTTGTTTGTTAATAGCTACTAACCGAATTGGAAAAATTATTATTGCCTCAAAAGGTTCTTTTATTGAGGAAGCTCTATATTAATATTATAAAGAGGTAAAATTTTATTAGTAAGTATGTATGTAGGTGGAATCTCTGTAACTATTGATCCGATTTGTAAAATTCTCTTCGAATTGGATAGCCCATTTATTGAGGAAGGTTATGGGTTATATTACATCACGCTATGACCCATCGTCGTCAGCCAATCGCAGTCCACTGCTGGACATAGGCCTCCCCAAGTTTGCGCCAAACATCCCGATCCTCCGCAACCCTCATCCAGCCCGCTCCGGCAACCTTGCGTATATCGTCAGTCCAGCGGGCCGGAGGGCGTCCTACACTACGTTTGCCAAGACGCGGTCTCCACTCCAGGACTCGTCTGCTCCAACGGCCATCGGTTCTGCGACAGACGTGTCCGGCCCATTGCCACTTCAGCTTGTTAATTTTGCGAGCTATGTTGGTTACTTTCGTTCTCTATGACCCATAGCAACCATAAATAACCAACAGTAAAACTAAGAGCGGCAGCTAGTCTAATATATAAAATTTAATGTTTGTTTGCTTATTCCGTAAATCTAATTGCGGTAAAACTTTTTCAAATTATTACTTACACTTGCACGAATGTTTTAGGTACAATTAACTTACAGTACGAGGCGCCAGGTGTACGGGAGCACGCTCTAGGTGAAGTAGGCCTGCATAAGCGGACCAGCCGTCGAAGCGTCACGGTAGTACCATCAAGTGTCTTGCCGGTTGTTCTCGGTAGAATCTACATTCAGAACCGGTGGTAGCTTCATTATTGATGTATTTTTTTTTTGATGAGACGATTTTTAAATTTAAATAACAATGCTAAAAACATTTAAATAATTCCGACAATCCATTGCTTACTCATTACCATTGAATACTTCAGTACAGCCTTTAATGGACCTTGTAAAGTTAAACTGCTCTATATTATTATATAACGCAGTTTTTAGTCCATAGCACCTTTCACCAGGACATAAATTAAAAACGGTTTTGTGTAATTTTTAAAGTACTTAAGCAATTACGAATATTTATACAAATAAGACATTGTGTAAGAATCGACTGATACAAGTTTACGTTTAAAATGTAAATAGTTTAAATATAGTGGTTTTTGTAAGACTTTTAGTCTGAATACCTATCTGAATATCCGATTTTTCTGTAATTTTAATTTTGCCGGTAACGATTTTTTTGGTTCGTATTTTTAATACGTACATACATGTTTTTATACATATGTCTTAAATTCTCTAATCTTTCACAGATGAAATATTTTTTACACAAAAAAAAAGTTAAAACCTGTTTTTACTTCATAACTTCTACGAGGAGTCAGATGTTTCATAAAAATTAATTACGACTTACTTTTTAAAAGTTACGTTAAGATAATTAAATGGGGAAAAAATGTATTATAATCCTTTAAAGAAAAATATGTCTAAATCAAAAATAGATTAATTTCAACTTTTGTATACTCATTATTAAAATAACCTTTCTACTTATTTTAATACAATTTTATGAATGTCGATATCGATAACGTAAGCGGATCCAGGGTTTTTACTATCATGTAAATAGCATCACGGATAACCCAATACAAATTATTAAACAGGAACCAGATAAACGGAGCCATATTTAAATTAATTTATACGAAACGTGATAATGGCTTGATTTTTTTTTATTAAAAAACGTCTTTAGAAAATCCGTATAGCATAAGTGAAAGTTTTCCAAGACTGAAGGACATTTCTATATAACCTATCTCTGAGGCTTTACGGAACATACAAATCATGTCTTGTTTTTTTAGAGTAGGCTTTTAAAACGCTTTTGAATCGTTAATTTACAAATTCGGCTCTTAAGCTACCACCGGTCTGGAATCGCTAGAAACTCGATAGGTACTCTGGTAAAATCAAATAATATACGAGTATTTTTGTGATACGTAACTACGAGAGGTAACAAAACCTAACTGATAATTCTACAAGAGGTTACAACGGTTCCCTATTTTTGAAAGTTTACGTTCGCCATGTTGGTTTTTCGCTGACGTCATATAGCCTATGACAGTCCGGGGAAGAATGCGCATCAAAAATACTTCAAAATCGTTCACGTCGTTTCGGCTACACTAGGTCCCAATTAAACAGTCATATATCCAAATACATGTGTAGGAAAAACATCACTCTCCTTTCGGGTAAGTTGGGTAAAAATATCTTCAAGGTGCATATTTTCGTCGAGCTATTACAGTTTTTTATTAGAAAAACATCACCAGGTAGTTTTTCTCTCGTTTCGTCAATGACATACTTTGGGTAATTACGTATTTATTGTATAAGTCATATCATTAGTGATCATAATACGAAAGCGTGAAAATATTTCAAATTGAATTTTATTTAGAAGGCATTTTAATTATCTTCGTGTCTCGACATACTTCGCTTAATTTTGTTAAATATGTTTACGTCCCGTTTTCCATATCTTTATTAGTTTAAATTGAGCGTTGTGGAATATTACTGATATTAAAGTATGCAAACATGTTGACAGTTAAAGCAGGCTTGTTTTCATACAAAAAACGGTTAAGTGTGATTCGGTCTAGCATACGAATGGTTCCGTACCATCGTATAAGATTTAATACTCTTGCCCAGGGCCCCGCGATCGATGGGGGCCCCATAGATTCTATCAGATTATAGATAAGTGATTGATGATTTTGTCCCTCTTAAAATTTTAAAGTTATCTTTGAATGAAATGGATTTTCTGTGAATATTATAAGTTTATACATTTAATGTGACAGTAAAGAAATAAACGTAGCACTGAAATAAATCTAAAATTTTGTCTTTTTATTTTTTACGCCTATTTTAACATAGTTTACAAGTTCTCTGTTTATGTCATAGGAAAAGGGGGCCTTTCCTAATCATTCCAGGGCTTTCAATAGCTTAAAGACGGTCCTGGTTATACCAGCATTAAAAATATACAGTCTGTGACAATTTCGATTATCTACCATGTTATTTAAGAAATACAAGCCGTTGACAGACGGACAGCAGAGTTTTAGTGACAGCGTTACATTGACAAATCAAGTCAAAATAGTATGTTTTTTATATCTTGTGTATTTTTGTACTGTTTTTTTCCTGTTTGGTTTAAGTTTTGTGTATTATTAAATATTGTTTAGTGTTTTTGAAATTTTTAATGTAAAATAAACCTATACCACCAACCTTTCAAATATTTTCTCTTTTATTTAATTTAGTTAAGTCGATTGTGTAAACTATGTACGCTAGTTCTTGATATATATTGAGGACTTTATTGTAATTTTTAATTTTTTTTATTACTTTGTAAAATATATCTATTGTTAGTGTGTTCAAATAAATAAATAATATAAACTTCATTCAAACTTCAAAAAGAACTTGAATCATCAAAAAAAACAAAAAATATTCATATTCATGAAACTACCGGTTAACCACCGGTTCGGAATTACCCTAAAAATTAGTCAAAGTGTCAGAATATTGCACTTTGATAGCGATAGTATTCAACAATCGTCCCCAGTTTAACAGTAATTAAATCGATGGAGCGCCTTAACGGCCGATCTTTCAATGCTTAGCTGATAGTAACCGGTACCGACACAGCATGTCCACCGCATTCTGTATTACATTTTCAAGGTAAATATCTCGCCGTTTGATCTCACGCTGCCGATAGCCAACCGCGGATATGAATGCACGTTTCCATTCGTTAATACTTTTAAACGTATTTAATTATGTATATTACTTCCTAAATAAAATGTGTCTATAAGATATTTAATTAAAGAACGTTTTAATTTTTTTTGTTTTGAAATCTTAATTTACTTATAAGGTTTAATGAATAAAATAATGTTTTATTTATTTGTCTTAAATATATTCAAATTAATGTGTATTAATTTGAAAGTATTTATTAATGAAGCCATTTAATTATACAATTGAATTTTTATTTAAATAAGAACAAAGCTTAGCTTTTAATAGTTGAAAGTGTATTATTTATAAAATCTAGTAAAAAACTATAATTTCTATGGTATAAAAATTTGTTTATCAGAAAATATTTATTAAAAAAATAGTTAATTGAATTATTAACCAAAAGGTTTTGTGTCCTTTGTATAAAATTGGACATTTCAAAGCATTTAGTTCAGTGTAGTATGCAAAATAATAACATACTATAATGGGAACATTATAAAGAAACGGAACACATTGTCCTGTGTTTAGTTTCTTTAAGGTTATAAATTCAACATGTTATCAAGAACAATAGTTTGGTAAAAAAGGTCATTCATTCAACTAATTACCGTGCGATTAATTTGTTACGTTTAATTGTGAACGATCAATTAGAATTATGGTGTAGACGTCAAACTTTTATGGTTCACATGTTGCAAAACTTACGTGTTACAATGGGAACAGTGTCTTTAGGCCACGGTGCAGAATGTCGTGCTCTTAATTTCGGTAAGGTTACCAAGTCAGCGGTGTGTTGCGTGGTGTGAACAATGGTTTAGTACAAAGGCCGCGCTTACATTTAATTACCGTGCGATTAACGCTTGTTATGTTAAGTTTTGTACGGTCAATTTGAGAGGGTCACAACTGTCTACAGATTTCGGTTCACTGCTTATGTGACACGAGATTTAATGTAACAAGTAATCGATGGTAGTTTTTGCGGTTATAACGCGTAGGTTATCTTTATACTTGGGCCGAGATGGTCTAATGGTTAGAACATGTCGATCTAAACCGATGATATCGGGTTTAATTCCGGCTAGTACCGCTGATTTCTCAAGTGCTAAATTTGTGTTTAAATTCATCTCGTGCTCGGTGGTGAAATAAAACTTCGTGAGGAAACTTGAATGTGCCGGGAGGAATTCTGACACATGTATATCCGCCAACCCGTAGTGGAGCACCGTGGTCGATTAAGCTCTAAACCTTCTCCTTTATAGGAGATGAGATGCCTTTGCCCCGCAGGAGGATATTTACAGGCTGTTACTTTACTTTTTATGTATAAAGCTTCCACAAAAAAATATGTCAGTAATGAAAACATTAACTCACTGATTAATGAGTAATTAGCGGATAAAGAGACAGACGCCAAAAACGACTTTGTTCTATATTATAATATGTAAAGATTTTAAATATAATTTTTTTATCCATCAAACGATGAATCATAATAAATTATGCTCTGTACTAATCGATGTATTGTATCGTATGGAGCTATTTTAATTGATTGTTCTATAATTACACACTGTGTCTGGTATTGTAACATAGAAAAGGTGGACTCTAGGTTAAAGGGTGTAATAATGTATACACATTGCTTAAATTGTCGTAATTTCATTTTAAATGAACTGTAGAATAAAAATATATAATATATATATTAAGTTTAAAAGTTTAATTTAACTAGAAAATAATTTGGGCTCAAGCCACTTGAAATTACGTAAGTTATAATTCTTCTTCCTGCCCTGTTCCCACTCTTGTGTGGGGTCGGCACAACATCCTTCTCTTCCGCTCTCGTCTGTCTGCCACCATCTCAGTAGGTACCTTTCTAACTCATATCAACTTCCACACAATCCATCCAAATCTTCTTTGGCCTTCCTCGTCCCACATATCCAACAATAATTAATTAATCAAATTACGGCGAGCTACCGCTATCACAACGCGATACATTTTGAGAGTTGATTTATTTAAACGAAATAAATCAATTGTCAAATATATATGTATCGCGATAGCTGGGCCTTGTAATCTTCTTGTGCCTTCAGGGGATTTTGAAGTATGAAGCGAGAATAAGATTTGTAAGTCTACTCAGACTTTCATAAGATTTACATAAATTGTTTATCATAGCTTTTACATCGGAAGGAGTTTACTATCAGTGACATGTTTATTGACACTTACATCTTACGTGATAACAGGCACCTAGATATAAGTTACGAGAGTACAACTTATAAATGTAATTCCCGCTTAAGGCAAGAATTATATTCTTACCTAAGTTATACACTCGTGAGCGATACAACACAGCTAGATATAGATATCGAATACGTCGACCTAACCGATGATGGCGGGTTCAAAACCCGGCTGGCACAATTGAAATTTCAAGTGCTAAATTTGTGTTTAAATTCATCTCGAGCTCGGCGGTTCAGGAAAACATCGTGAGGAAATCCTGCATGTGTTGGGAGAAATTCTAACATCTGTATATTATCTGTCAATCCGCAGTGGACCAGCGTGATGAATTACGCTCTAAACCTTCTTCTTAGGAGAGGAGGCCTTTGCACAGCAGGGGGAAAATTACAGGCTGTTACTTTTTACTTTTTTTACTTTTTACTCTTTACTTTTACTTAATTAAAACTCATTGACAATGAATTTTTTTTCAATGAAAATTTTAATAAAATGATACAAACTCTTCTTTATTATGAAATTACATATATAGTATTGAAATAATATTTGATATGGGGTAAATTCACTTGTTTCTTTCTTTGTGACACCTCAAAATGAAAAATACTTAAAAATATCTTAAATAAAACAAAAGGTTTTTTAAATATTTATTTTTTCTTAAATAAAACTCTCAATCAAATGTATGTATTTAGTGTTTTATTACACTGTAAGTATCCGTTGACAATTACCAATTTGTGTTAAAACTGGAATAGCCATTCTAATTTGTAAGTTCAATCTGTGCAGGAAATAAGCAATTATTTCTAAATTTTTAACAGTAGCGAATAAGGTTATATATTTTGCAACATTAAAAACCATTACAGAATTTAGATTTTTCTTAAAATATAAGAGTAATAGTAATCTGCAATGCAGAATGACTGATATACGTTATACACAGGACTTTTAAAAAAGGGCGACGAAGTTCAAAAGCAAAATACGTCAATTTATTTACTTTAATGACAACATAATATATAATTAATTAATGAATAAATTAATGAACCGATTTTGATGAAAATTCTGTGAAACAATTCTGAAAAAATAAGTATTACCCAAATCGATGCAGTAGTTTTCCAATAATACGTGAACGTATTTAAAAAACGTTCCTGACTAATTAAGATCCCATCATTTTTGGAAGTCGTTTAAAAATGATATTCGTCTTCAAATATCTCCTGATGTACCAGTTTCCTTGCAATGTTTAATACTTAGGTCTATCTGTGAAGTATGTGCCAACTGTTTAAGTTAATTGGATTATGCCTATAACCTTCTTGCAAGTCTAAACTATAAGTTGACAAAGTTTTATCGCAATCATATGACCAGTATGTCCGCGCACAAGATACAAACAAACAAAACTTTTTATATATTAGACTAGCTGTGCCCCGTGGCTTCACCCGCATTAATTTGAAGAAAAATCCTTTACTTTCTACTTGAATATTCACTTTTTCATTGGTTTCAATTTTGGTTTCGCGTAACACTCTTTTTTGTTCATTAATTAAAATTAATATTTTTTCTAAATTTAATTTTTTTACAATATCCTTATAATATTAGCTATCTGTAAGTGAAAGTACCGTCAAAATCGGTTCAGCTGTTTCAGAGATTTGCCAGAACAAACAAAGAGATATACGGTCAGAGAGTTGGACAAAGAATTTTAAAATTGTGTTTTTGCTGTGAATACCGTGTATACATTCATATGTATTTCGTTAAAAGTTGTTAATTTGAAATTTCAAGCAGACACTTCAATTTTATTTATTAGTATATGTATTGATTTGGCGCTGCTAACGGTTTCACTCGTGTTTATGATTACTTATTGCTCCAGTGAGTTCCAGCGCGTTGTAATATCCAACGCAAAAGGAATTTTTCAAATTGGATCAATAGTTTCAGAGATTATGTAGGGGTACATACAAATAGGATTTACCTCTTTTTACTCGACTGCGAGACTAAAGGGAGGGTAATGTTTTTATCAGTCTGTTTGTATGTGTGTAGGTTTGCACCTTTGTGGCACTGTTATAACCGGAAGTGTAGGTCGATTTTGTTAAATTGTTTGATTCATCATAACAGCGCTAATGTCATAGAAAGTAAAATCAAAATGGCCGATTTTGGACGCCACAGAGTAAAAAAGAAAAAAATGAAAAGCAACGAACTGTGTTCAGTGTAGTATCGTTGAATAGGTATGTAAAAATCTTTTTTAGAATTTATAACGATCGATATCAGAATTACCGTTTAGAATTTATAACTATTTAAAGATTGTTTAGTAACGATTGTCTATTGTCCAGTTACACAGTCGAGTTTTTGATTCTTTCAATTAATTACTAGTAATATTAGTATAGATTTCATTTCATGAAAAGCCTTTTTTGAATTATAAATATGGCGTAAAGTCGTAATGTAATGTTTCTCAATATATTTCTTATTGATGAAAGTATTTTGTGTTCACTTCATGCACCGGCTATTTTACACTTGCTACATATAGATTAGCTTAATTTAATTCGGATCACAGCTGGATAGTGACCGCATACAGCTTCCCTTTCAGATTTTATCTCCACATAATACGGTGTAACACGCTGTGCTTATTGCTTTTGTCAACGATTAAATGTTTGTATAAGGAAATATTTTTCTTAGTGTTACCCACCATGGATTACACGATAATATATATAATATGATATATAGATTTCGGATATACTTATATATAGTGTTTTGTTTGTGCAATCATCAGTCGTGATTGAGAGGTACAGACCATTAATACACCTTTGTAAAAAAAAAAATTAATATAAATATAATTTTGAGATTTGATTTTGCTATAAGATCTATTGCTATAAATTTTTACTGACATTTGATTTTTTTTACTAAAAAACCTCTTTTAACCGTCAAAATGACGTGTTTTGATAGCGATAGCCTATTATTATTAGCTCCATGGTCGATAAATACCACATAATAGCCTCTTTTACTCGTATAGGCTCATATAATTATTTTCTTAAATATTAAAATTCTCGTTACAATATTCAACGTTTCATTTTATTTAAATATTAAACAGGCAACTTTCTAAATATTTTAAGTGAAATACGCATTGGATAACTGTCTCGTTCATTGTAAATCAAAATTAAATATAAGATGTATCGGAGAAGTGAAAGAATGTATATACATAATTAAGAGTTTTGATCCGGAATCGACACTTGAATGTTAAATAATAGCAATTCTATGTTGATATCTCGTTCTAATTCATACTAACAATATCGATATGGAAGTAACTTTGACCGTCTGTTTATTTATTACGTTTCATGGTTAAAACGCTGTACTTGATGAAGAAATCTATACTAATATAATATTATAACGGTAAAAGTTGTTTGGAACTACTGATCTGATTTAAATTTTTTTTGTGTTGGATAGGATTAAAAAAGTTATAGGCTATATTACAACACGACTCATAGGAGCGGAGTAGTAACCATGTAACGCGAGGGGCAGCTAGTTTGGTGTAAAAGTAGATTAAAACTAAGAGAACGATATAGGTTCCTTTTTGTTGCGAAAAAAACTCGAAGAAGGTGAAATAGAGTATACATTTTGTTAGTATGGAGTCGGATAATGAAAACACTTTTTTGTTAGATTTTTTTTTAATTTTCTGTCATATCAAACCTAGCTCAATATTTTTCATATAATTTTATAAAAAAAAAATAAACAATATTTCTTCATATGTGGATCAAAACGAAATTTTCCTATAAACGGATTTTAACAGTAAAGGTGTCTCTCGTCAAAGAGTTTATTGCAATAGGAGTCTCGAATATTTCGGAACTCTGTAAAAACTTTACTATACATAGTTTCATGCACACTTATAACCGAATACGAAATAATCAAAAGTACAATAGTTTAATCTTTACAGCAAAACTCTTATTTAGTAAAAAAAAAATATTAAAAGAAAAAAATTTTAACCACGTACGGTACGAGTTTTAATCAACCAAAGTTAATGTAATTTTTTCTTTCATATCTTTTTTATAAATTTCTCTCGGCCACTCTCATTTTGATTACAATCAGTTATTGATAAGTTTTTAATGAGTTTTCGTAGGCGTGGCGTGTCATGGCGTAACGTCTGTATGCGTCCGGTTGATGCAACGTCATTATTGTGACGTAAGTATCTGATAATAGAATTACATAGTAGGAAAGTATTTATTTGGTGTAAATGGTTCATTAAGTTTTCTAATAATAAAGAATGTTAAAAAAAGTGTTCGCCTTTAATACAAATGTTAGTGATTTATGTTTTAATTTGGCAGCTTGTGTAATAAAATTGTACGTATTATAACTACAAATCGTGGAATATGCTCTGTTATTCTGTGAATATTGTTTGCTCCATTATTATAAGTATGAGTCAAGGCTGCAATAACTATTGACAACAGGGTTACAGAAATTGACAAAAAGTAGAGGATTACTACTCATGCAACTTTAAGCTTCCTAATTTTTAAACAAAATTGTATACGTATGAATTAAATGTATGGAATAATTTTTAATCTAATTTTAATATAATTCTGGCTGTGAATTATTCAAAAAACGGATTGACACAACTCAAAAAGATTTGTAGAATAATGATACAATTTGTTTTATCGTAAAATCTATTTATACATTTTTTCAAAAAATATTTCATCTGTACAAGGGAGTATCACTTATGTGATGGCTGAATTAGAGAACTACTGGTAAGCTCTTTATGTGCTGACTTGATTTGGAAAGTACCAAATTCTTACAGAAAAACTAAAGGCGTTAAGTAGTTTGTATAGGTCGTTTTGGACGCCAAGTAAGAGAGCAGAGAGCTCTATTGCTATATTTATTTCCTATTCTACCTTATTTCTTATTATTTTATAATTTATCAACGCATTTGTAACTCCTCTGGTGTGGCGTGACTCTTCTGGTGGATCAACTAACCTACTTGATCGTTTGTCCGCAATTTCGATAAAAAAAAACATATTTCAACATTAGAAAGTTGTATACTTTATTAGAGATCCATATCACTACAATTTGATCACATTGTGTATTTACGTGCGTTTCATACAATATAATAATATATATAATCTCTTATAATTAATAATTTCATTGAGAAAATATCTTGCGTTGCCCTAGTTGCTTTCTAGGAGTAAACTTGATTATGTTATAATAATATAGAATACATTTTGCATAATACATAATAAGTGAAGCCAGTATCTAATAATTAGTTATTATCGCGAAAATTATATATACGTGTAACAAGAATGGTAACGAGAATGCGAGGCGCGTATCAGCAGTTAATTGTAAACGAATTAACTCTTAGCATAAAAAAAGTGTAATTTGCTGCTGTATGTAATATATGATAAAGTATTGTTGTTATTTTAAATAGAATCTAATTTATAAATTTATTTTTATAGACGATATAGATAAACTATGTTGTAGTAATAAAAAAAATGCCACACCATGTTTTAGCATTGAAAGATTCATAGTAAACATTGGCCATTCAACTGGTAATGCTGCCAGTATTTTGGGAACTTTACCCAGATGCAGTGGCTTAGATGAGGTCTACAATGTTTTGTAAAAAATAATTTATTTTTTGCTTGATTGATATATTGAATAATACATTTCTTAGATTAAGTAAAATACCGTCCTCGATACCGTAGATCATATATATTTATTCCGCATAAGTCAAAGCACGCTTATTAATTTTCATCAACAAAGAATTCACTTTTAAAAGGCTAAATCTAAATTTTGTACTTCTTTTTAGGAAAATTACTCGGATGGAGGAGTGAGAATTTTTTATTATCATAGTTTATATAGAGAAGAAGAGAAAAATTCTAATATGTGTTTTCTTATTATGCATAGAAGATAAATTCAAGCAATAAAAATAAACATTACACACACTACCACGTATTTAACACACACGCATATATACTCTTTTGTTTATTGTTAAAGTCTGTGGTCAATCGATTGAAAATTTAATGAACTACGGTCGAATTCCAATCGCTAAGCGATAAATAGTATAGTTAATTATAGCAACTTTGTAAAAAAAAATGTTAATGTTTTACGCGTGAATAGTAACAACAATGCGTTAAAAACCGTGAGGTCAAAGTAATCTTATTTAACACACACACTCATATGTCCATTATCCATGTATTAAAAATGTAGTAGTATATACATTTAGTCAAACATATTATGTGAATTTGAAAGCTTTATCCAATTGCAACATAGCAGGACTAGAAACTGCACCAGGTACTAAAATCAAGATGTCTGAATCTGCAGTCCTCGTTTGGAGTGGCGAAATTTTTGATACGATGCATAGTCGTTTTGACTGAACGTTGCGCCACCTGCATTACCTACTTAAAATTCTGTAATGATTTATTATTTAATAATTTCATAACAATTCATCAACGATGTATGGCAATTTTATTTATGACTAAAATTATTTCGAGAGTATGATACTAATTAGCACTATATTACTTTTTATAAAGAGATTTTTTTAATTTCAATTTTTACATTTAACACTGACTAATATGTGCAGCCGTTTTAAAGTGATGGGTTTACATACGTTTAGTAATTGATTTTTATTTATATCGATTTTTAATTTTATTAATTTATTATTTCCTACTTCACTCGCTTAAATCGATGTACGTTTTCTTCTGAAAATGGGTTTCTTAAAAGGTTCGCTAGCTATCAGCTTACATCTCTTGAATCCAGATACTGCCCGTAATTATCTAATATTTTTCATTCAGCTAGTGGGGTCTGCCAACACTTGGGCAGGTTCGCAGTTACAACATTTTATGTGCCCACATCCACGGTGTCAGTCTTTAGTACTGCTATAAACTACATTAATAAAACATATTAACTACATACGACTATAACATCAGACTATTTTGTAGATAGTAAATACTTATCTTTCTAATTCTTCTTTTTAATTACCACATTTTTAAATAATTACCGGAAATAATGTTTATTATAATCTGTAGCATAAAAGGAGCCATAAACATGTTTCTGCTTTAAAAAGGAATAAAAAGGAAAGCAAGAATGTAACGTAAAATTAAGCATGGCGGCGAAGAAGGGTTTAAAATGTCGTTTTATAGTTAGCCCTATTACACAATATAAAACATAGGTACTTGTTAAACTAAAGACCCTTAAAGCCTTGAGTATAGATACTTCTCAAATGAATCTTAAAACTACAACTCATTGCGAACCTAATCATCTTGAAAATGGCGATACATAGTTATAAATACATAAACGGTGTAGTGCAGACTGAATGAAGATTTTTTTGTGGATTGGAAGACGCAACACTTCCGTCTGCTTGCTCAAGGTATCGGAACACTTGCACGCTAGCTTGCGTGCCGGCGCCCGTCTCAATTTGCCTCATTAGATAATCTCTGTGATAAATGTTATGACATGTGGTTTTTTTGATTTGAATGCTTATTACTTTGTTAATGTAGTGTTAGATGTTACAAGAACTAATATTATTATATAATGTGTGTTTTCATTGTAACTCTATAAAGATTTAGCCGAACATGTTGAATTAATTAACTCAATTTTTATCTTAGTAATTTTTTTGTTATGAACATTATATCTACTTATGTTTAAAGTAAATAAAATTTCATTGGTATTATGAAACTCACTCATTATCATTATTTCACCGAATAACAGAATTTTTTAATTTAAAAATTTGATTGTACTACTCGAGTGGACTGCGGTAAAGTTATTAATTGTTCCAAGTAAGCCTTGCTAAAGAAGTTATTTTTATCTTTACCTTTGCAAGTTTTGTAATTATTTACATAACTTGCTTATTTTGAATATTTCGAATGTACAGACGGAATTTGGTAAATTTTTATACAAAATATTTTTAATTACATCAGCCCAAATATGTGTCTCTAAAAGTTAACACAAAGCGATGAATAAAAAACAATTCTTTACTCGTCTTAACCACTTTTTTAATTCAGGAGAATGTTATAAATAAACGAGTGGTTTCACTCGATTTAAAAATTTTACCAGATCGCCTAACTTGTATTTTTACTTATTCACTTCTATAAAATTCGCTGTGAAGATTTACAGCCTGCAATCTTAGTCGTAAATTATCTATGCAAATTCTAAATAAGCTAATACAAAATTAGTCCAACAATGAAATTAATTTAAAAAGGGCCCCTTATTTCTTTGCTTATTAGATATTCTTTTTCATTCCTCATTCATTTTTAAGCCGGTCAGTGTATAAATCAGTAACTTGTGAAAATCTTAAAAATAATAATAAGTCAACCCTGGTATAATCGGAAAAAATGCCAGGTAGATAAACGCAATTGTGATTCCTTCTTCATTCTGGTGTCAATGGTTATGGTGGTAATCACTTAATATGAAGTGACCCACTTGCTCGCTTATTATGATTTTTTATACATTTATAACTTTTTCGTATAGAGCGAAGATTGTTATAGATAAAAAGTTTTCACTTGAAGTTGGGTTTATAGTGACAACATCCTTAATTGGAAAGTCCAGATCTTATCTCTTTACGATCTCTCCAAAAAGGATTTACAACGTCAGTATCGCCTGCACTTCAAACGCTGGACCGCCATACGACATAGTCTTAATACTATGAAAATAATCATGAATTTGTAGTAAAAGTTATTCTACGTGAATTAAAAATAAAGGTTAAAAAAAATAGTATATTTTTATTTTATGAATACATTTTAAAAACAAAGAATAGGACATTTTAAAATAAGTTAATCATAAAAATATGATTGGCTTTTTATTATAATGTTAGCAGTTCCTCGCGATTTCGCCCGTGTATATTTTGTACTTTGATAGAAGCGATTTAGAAATCTGGTAAAATGTTGTATATTGTGTTTTACATTTGATTACAAGAATCATAAAGTTTGTGTACCTATTAAGTTTTTTGTAAACATGACCGCAGAATAACATTTTGCATATAGACTTTTTTACCCCCTTTTCCAGGTGCATTTAGTGATTTTTTAAATTGATCCCTAAGTCAATAATTCAAAAGTTCGTGTAAATAGATCTACCAGCGAATATTTTTCTATAATATTACACTAAAAGTATAAAAATAATCAGTCACAAAAATTAATACGTTAACTTCTACGTTTTTAGCACATTATTTAAAATAGCGTTATAATTATTACGATTGATATATGATGGCTCCATGAAACCAAAATTGTAGTGAACATAAAGCAGAGTCATTGGCAAAGCTTGTTCAAAATTAGCTCATTAGATATGTTAAGGACGTTCATTTTACGGAGGGAAACAAGAATAAAAGATTATACAGTACTATTACCAAGGCGGTGATTTGGTACCAATAACAGCATTAGCAATTTATCGACTGATTGCCCTTAATGCTTTAATGTTGTAGCGAAGAGCACACATTAATGGACTTCTTTAAGCGCAATTTCATTAAATAGTTAAACGTATTTTGAGTCATTTTCTTCTTAATAATCTTTTTTGTAATTTCAAGACAGTTTGGTCAATTAGGAGAAGATGTTTTGAACAAAATAATAAAATCGTAAAAGCAATAATTTGTTATTATTTAATTTTATATATTACCTTAACTTATGTTAAATAATTTGGTAGATGTCACATTTAATATAAACGCAAAATTTAGCTAAAAATAAAAGCTAGTGCTAACTTCCAAATAATTCTTTTGTTATTTTGATAAAAAGTCAGAGTTTTAAATAAATAAAATTTGGTGTTGGAAATGTGATGGAAAAAATTTATAAGAACAAAAATTTGACTTTCCTATAATTATAACGGAAACCTTCCAGATTTTAATGTTGTAATCACTTTCACTCTGTCTTTCACACAATTTCTTTAAAAAAAGAAAAAGTCGTTTTGTATTATAATACTCGGTAATTGTTTTTGATAACGCACACCTTTAGGTAGATAATAACTGAAATATTTCATATTAGTTATAACGCTTTAAGCGCGGAAATTAAAAAATATATTTAATAAAGGTGCATACTCACTAGCGAGTTGTAGCTTAAAGCTGAGTCGGTTGAAACTCATTAGAAATGACCTTGAATTCGTGGCAAATACTTATTATAGTCTATATTCTTTACTTGTCCTGTTTAGTAGACGAAAATTCTAACCACACCTACGAATTAGAGCTGACAAATTATCGATCGAATGATTGAATTGAATCGTTTTTTTTAATGAAAAATGAAAACGAAAAATAGTATTTTAATATTTGTGAGTTTTGGGTATTGTTACCAAATAGGACAAGTGAAGTAATATAGACTATATTGGCAACTCGTTTCGTTCACTGCACTCTTCTGAATCACATCAGTTCAGTAAGATCAGTTTCAGGTTTCTTATATCAGTTTAATAAATGACGATTGATTGAGAATGGATGTATGTATAATATCAGAATGACGTCACATTGATAAGAGCCACATTGATGACGGGTTAAAACCCTGGCTAGCAACGCTGAGTTTTCAAGTGCCAAATTTGTGTTTAAATTCATCTCGTGCGAGGCGGTAAAGGAAATCTTCGTAAGGAAACCTGCATGTTCCGGTAGAAATTCTGACATATGCAGATCTGCCAGCTTGCAATGGAGTAGCGTAAGCACTAAACCTTTCCCTTAATGGGAGAGGAGGCCTTTGCCCAGCTGTGTGACGTTTACCGGCTGTCACTTTACTTTACTTTTATTAACATATGTTAAAATTTGTCAGACTGACGTCAGTTTTGTCGCGATCATGGTGAACTATGACCTCCCACCAAAACATGGACATACATCTAAGATTTTCTGTTATAATACAACCGTTAGATTTGTACCTCGGTAGTGAGTACGCACCTTAAAATAACTTTCCAAAGACTTTTACTGATGACAATTCACCGCTACCATATATTACTATACAGATTACAACAAAACCAACCTTTAAATTGCTCCTCAGAATAGAAACCACGATAAAAGATCGCTAAAATCGTTACCGTTATTTCGGAGAGTGGTAAAAAAAAGATCAAAATCTATCTTGTATCTTTCCTGTTCTTTTTTTTTGATACAACTAGTTTCGGCAGCTAGATTGGAATTGTTGAACAGTCACACGTTTCGGAACTAAAAATCGATTAAGGAAATTAAGTTTCAAATTGCAATGTAAATTACAATTATTTTATGTGTAATATTTTCACTTTTGTCTGCTTGATTATAAAAGAAATATTACGAAAGACGACGCGCAGACAGACACGAAGTTTAAAGGAAATTGATTTTTTTTGCAACATCCTTCGATTTATTAAAAATGTATCGCATAAGACAGCAGCAAATAACGCATTTCTTGGTTAATTTTTAATCAAATAAGTCAAAATTGACGTCAAAAAGAAGCTTCTTATCATTTTATTACATCGTTTTCGATTATTTATTTTCAAAATCGTACACATTATTGCCGGTATATGTCAGACGTATTTAAACACTTTCTGCCTTACTACAAAAGATTTCAACAGACGTTAAACGCGCGTCTAAGACAGTTTTGAGTTAAACATGCTTTAGACATAGATTAATATACGTTTAAGTGAGTTTAATAGATGTTTAAAACCTATTTTTGCTTTCAAATGTAACGTATAACATGTTATCAATAAGTTTTTTTTATGAGTTTATTAGCTGTTAAGCAATTTAGATAATATTTTAAGCAATGTTTAAATCTTAAACACTGTTTAGACACGTGTTCAACATGGTTTTAATGCGTCTTTTGTAGTATGACAGAAATAATCAAAATTTTATAAGAATATGATTATATATCGTTGCTCTATATGTTGTACCCCGTAACTAACAATTTTGATTTTGAATTGAATTTTGATAAAGATGGATTTTATCAGTGAAAACGGTATTCAAATAATTTACTTTTATAATTATAATGTACAAAACTTAAAAATGAAAACATATTTATTATAATTAGCTTTAAAAGTATATTTTTCTTTCCTGTAAAGCAATCATATTTAGATCGACGATATATAATAATTAGATTATTTGCTATATGCCTTATTCTCAATAATGTAGTATAAAGTATCTTTCTGAATCTTCCCTTACAAAGTGAATGTAAATGAACACATTAATATTTGCAAGATAATCAAATCATAAAGCATGGATCACGATGTAGATACTTTAGCCATTCGTTACATATAAATAACCTATAAAGGCGCGAGTTTCAAAAGATATTACTCATAATAAAGTCGGCGTTTTAATTTAATTGAGATTCTTAGATAATCTTACAAATTATCTACAAAACTGATTAATGTAATTTGAAATTTGTTGGGGTTCATAGATAAAATCTTATGACTAATACAAAACTCGCTTAGTGAAGTTATGTTAATATCATGATATTTTTATTTATGTTATTATAATATTATAAACCCGAAGAGTTTGTATGTTTGAACGCGTTAATCTCAGGAACTATTGTTTCGAATTGAAAAAGTATTTTTGCGTTAGATAGTTTATTTATTGAGGAAGGCTATAGGCTATATTACAACACGCTACGACTCATAGAAGCGAAGCAGTAAACATAAACGCGAGGGGCTGTCCCTTGCGTTTTCACTTATTATTACTAGTGTTATTCTAAGTGCAGAGATTTTTAATTTTTGTGGAATGCAGCTGTTAATAACTGATTACGTACGGTTCGATCAGGGTCGTATACATTCGTGCAGAACATCGATACAAAGTAGCTACAAACGTGCATTTTTTAAGGTAAGTGAGAGAGCCGAAAAAACTCTTTTCCTCTTTCTGACCTATGTCTAAAGATTTTTGAAAGAGTAACGGGTTCGACTCT
Source organism: Hypolimnas misippus (assembly GCA_037950945.1). Classification (NCBI taxonomy): domain Eukaryota; kingdom Metazoa; phylum Arthropoda; class Insecta; order Lepidoptera; family Nymphalidae; genus Hypolimnas; species Hypolimnas misippus. The sequence goes on from JBBEEQ010000024.1 coordinate 10,986,661, forward strand.
AGAGAAGCATCTCTAGAGTCTGCTTCTACAGTTTTTGAGAGAAATCCTCCAACTCCCCTCCCCACTTTTCCACGCCTAACCTTTCTACTACTTCCTATTTCCCTTTACCCCTCATTCCCTTTTAGACTGACAACGCATTTATTCGTCTTCGGATCACTTATTATAAGACGACCCGCCTTTTCGGATGTTATAATAAAAACTAAGTTAAGGGACGACGGTGGTAATTTAAAAACACCTGTAGCTTTTTAAAATTTTGGGTTACATTATTCTCCTTGCGTCACTACACTTACGGCATTAGTCTGGAGATCAGAAAATGGCTGATGAAATCAGTAACGGTAAGTACAGGTTTCAGAATTTTACATGTAATCGTGTTTCATCATCATCTGCCTAGCATTTTCCCGATTTTACAAGGGTCTGCTTTCTATTCTAGTCCAGATATTGACGAGTTACTGATTTTTACATAGAGTGATTGTCATCTGATCTTTGCAACCTCTGAAGGCAAGCCAGAAAACATTAAGACTAGAATAATCTCCCCACTAAGAGTAACGATCATTATCAGGTGATTGTGACAACAACCGGGACCGACAGTTTTACGTGCTCTCCGAGGCACGTTGGGGAGACCCACAAGGACAAACACCCAAACCTAGAAACAAATATTTATACAAATATAAAGCTCCCGAGCGAGGATCGAACCCGCAACCGTCGGCGTTAGAGGTCAATTCAGCACCACTACACCAGAGCGGTTGTCACTTGTAATCGTATTTGTTCTTTGAAATTTGTTGGCTAAATTCATGGCACTTCGACACAACCATTAGTTATAATGAAACACATTAATATGATTTAATACAACATTGTGCTTGTTATTTCCTTGTGCTACGAAACGGTGCGTTTACATGTTTTTGATATAATATGAGCGTATAATGTAGAAAGATTATCTTTTTAGTGTCTATTCTAATTGCGATTAACTTTTCTAAATCAAAAGTACTCATGCTACAATTTTTTATTACTCACCTGACGATGCGTTGGTATTTTTTTGAATATTTTTAACATCTTTAGACACTATTTTGTTAAAATGAACGCCGTGTGGCTTGACGTAGTATTGCTTATCAGCGTTCATGTATATTGAGGTAAAGTTTATAAATGTAATCTACTGGTTTAGATCTAATATTTTGTGAATGGGCGGCACCTACCGTAATTGTTGCTTTGCAAATGATGACGGCGTTGATAAGAAGGCTGTATCTTTTCAATGAAATAGATCCGATTATTTCGTTAAAATATAAATAATTTAGCTTTCATAACTATCAGAATCAGATCGTATTGATATATTTCATGACAATTAATATTATATATATATCTTAATTCTGGCTGCTATTATGAAAAATAAATCAGTTTGTTTCGAAGAGAAAAATAGACGAATTAATAGAAATACATATTTTTATTCTAATGATTAAAGACACGTCCAGGGCCAAGAATTAAAATCTTATATATATTTCATATGAACCAATCCGCGCTATATTCGAACCGTGGCTAGGCATCTATACTAATATTATAAAGAGGTATGTAGGCGGTCATTTGAAACTACTGATCTGATTTGAAAAATTCAAACAGTTACCATAAACATGAGTGAATCCAGGAGGGACAGGTGGTCATGAATATGCTGCAACATTTCATATAAAATGTTACATGCACAATTTCAAACACGTACCTAGAATGTGCTTAACCCATAAATAATGTTGTCCCTCATGATTTTGTAGTAAGGTTGGATTAGAATCGGTATACAATTGAAACTAAGATATTGTGAAACGAATACAAAAAAATCAGTCGAATTGATAATATCTTCCTTTTCTTCCCGACTGTGCTAAGCAAAGGAGGGTAATGTGTTTGTGGGTTTGTACCTTTGTGACACTATCTAGACGAGACGATTTTCATAAATGACATGTCCTTAGATTTGTCATGGCGGCGTGAATGTCATAGAAATGATGAAAATTTGAAAAAATCTAAATGGTCAATTTTGGACGCCACAATGTGAAAAAGATAAAATGAAAAGCGACGAACTATATCAAGTGATACCTCACTTTGAATAGGTATTTAAAAATAATTTTTAAGTTTCTAATATAGTTTTTCAATCCGAATTATCGTGTAGGATCTATAACGATTTAAGGTTGGTAAATAGCAATTCTCACTTATAGGCTTTTAGACAGAACTTAGATATTGACTAAACATGGTCTTGTAACGCAGTCGAGTTTTTCATTTTTTGAATGAATTACTTGTTTTAAATAAATAGTCATACTGGCTGTTTCGGCCTTTATTCCTAAAATATACTTACGAGTACAAACTGGACGAATTCATTAACACATTTGGCTGCGCTTCAGTGGCTAAAGTGGATTGTGTTTAAATCGACACGTGGTTAGTGGTATTTCAAGAATTACAGGTAGGTATTGCATAAGAATCATTAAAGAGTAACTTTATTACTTGCAAGTAGAGTTAAGAATATAAAATTTACGTCACTACATTATTACAATCTTTTACTTTTAAAGCACGGAATTTTAATAAAGCGTTGTTGCAAAATAGTTGTTAAATGTAAGTTGTGTAACGGTTTATAATTTTATAACTTAAAATATTTAAAAATAACTTCATGTGTATGAACGTGTAGCGTTTAAGCAGTTTTATTTTAATCAAAGTTTGGAAATACAATTTGCAATTTATACTTTTATTAAAAAATATTATTATAAAGAGGTAAATATGTTTGTAAGTTTGTAGTTATGTTTGTGTTATGCGATTAAAAAAATCTTTTTTCTTTCAATAGCTCATTCAGAAAAGTTATAGGCTATATTATAACAAGATACGACTCATAGGAGTGAAATAGTTACCATAAACGCGAGTGAACTTATAAAACTTTGATTACTCTTACATGTCTCAACTTAAATATCTATAGTTATCACAATTAATAACGTTAATAATTCTATTAAGTCATAGAATATTTCTTCTTCTTAGCATTATTCCCAGCCTTGTCAGCCGGGATCTGATAATTATTCTAGAACTGATATTTACACAACGATTCAGCAACACAGATCTTACCTCCATAAAACTCTAATCTTATAGAGATAAACGATCCTATAGACGAGATGGATTTTCCTACCAAAATAGCAATAATTGTTTAGCTTCTATGACAGCAATAGGAATTGATGGTAAATATGTGCCATCTGAGACAAACGTATCGTGATTTTTTTGTTTGTTTTAAATTTTAAATCATATCATCGTAGTTGCGAAATCGTGTTTTGTTTATTCATCGTAGATTTTCACAACGGGATGTCAAAATGTTTCACAGCGTCTACGAGCAACGCGATGTTGCATCGAAGTCATGTGTTGTGGCCCTTACACCCAGATCTAGATATAAATCTTCAAACACGGGTACTCATAATTATTATCTACGTTCGAGCGCGCAAATAAGCTTACATTTTTTTTAAATAGCGAACTAAATTTCTTTTAGTATACTTTTACTTAAGCATATTCAACACTTTTATTTTTTGTTCTTATATAACAAGTATACTAGAAACTTGCATCAAATAATAGTTTTAAAGACTTCCACCTGATGCGTTGATTGACAAGATAATTGTGCGTTGCGCTCCAATAGTTTTTGTTGATAAGAGAATACGTTGAGTTTTTTTTTAGACCGAGTTCTAGTAGTATCTATATATTTTAGGGGGTTCAGACACGAATATATAATTTGACTATTTTCTGGAGAGCCTTTCAGATAAGTAATTTAAAAAAAAAAAACTATTTTCATTATAGATGCATTCTTAATATCAAGTATTATCGTTTAAATAACGTCACGGCGTCACGTATTTAAGATTATTCATAAAAAATTTCAAGACATGGGAACTAAATAATAACCGAAAAAAGTATCTTAATTTAATGTTTAAAATTTCACATGCGTTCTATATTTTGCAATTTATACAATAATCTAAAATATTTGAAAAATTATTACTAGAAAACACCTGATTTTAATTTATTATACCTTTTATCGAAATAGAAAAGAAAAGATGGATGTATACGTCTTTAAACAAATTTATTAAGAATTAGTTGGACAGTATTAGACGCCATTTCCTCAGAATGAAGTTCGTTTGGCTTACTTATCAGCGCCGCCCAATTTAGATTGCAGTTATAAGAACGACTAGCTGTCCCTCGCTGTTTCACTCGCGTTTATGGTTACTGCTTCCCTCCTATACACCGTAGCGTGATGTAATATAACCCTTAACCTTCTTCAATAAATAGACTATCTAACACAAAAACAATTTTTCAATTCGAAACAGTAGTTCCTGAGATTAGCGCGTTCAAATATACAAACAAACTCTTCAGATTTATAATATAAGTTATTTAAAATTTTTTGATACGGTAGTTTAATTTGTAGGTATTTATATTGAGCCGAGATGGCCTAGTGGTTAGAACACGTCGATATTTACCGATGATCGCGGGTTCAAACCCGGCTAGCACCGCTGATTTTTCAAGTGCTAAATTGTGTTTAAATTCATCTCAAGCTCGACGGTGAAGGAAAACATCGTAAGGAAACCTGCATGTGTCGGAAAAAATTCTGACACATGTATATCGGCCAACCCGCAGTGGAGTAGCGTAGTGGATTAAGCTCTAAACCTTCTCCTTTATAGGAGAGGAGGCCTTAGACCAGCAGTGGGACATATACAGGCTGTTACTTTACTTTACTTTACTTTTTACCTATTTTATATATGTAGTTTTACAGGGATTGTAATTATGTAGATCAAAATCAAAAATCAAAATCAAAAAATACTTTATTCAAGTAGGCTCTTACGAGCACTTTTGAATCGTCATACATGAAAATAACAAAAAAAAAATACACAAATAATGAAGCTACCACCGGTTCGGAACGCAGATTCTACCGAGAAGAACCGGCAAGAAACTCGATAGTTACTCTTTTAAAATATTGTAAATACAACACAGTTTATGATATATTTGTTATGAAAGCCGGTTTTTTAGTCATACTCAGACTGGAGTTTTGATATATTTACAATTATTCTCTATGTCTGCATACAAATTTGTAAAGAATTTAAAGCGTTTATTCGAAAAATTGATTTGTTTCAGAGGGTCATTTTTAATGATAGGTATTTTCAATAAAATATGACTTTTTATTTGAATAATTGAATACAATTACTAGAATAAAATCAATTAGCTATTGTAAAATGTACCGACTATTAAGGTCACTCTGGTTTATGCTAATTTTAGACCCGCTACAATCGCCACTAGTGCCAAATAAATCATGACTCGCGAGAGATTGGAATATGAATTTGTGATAATAAAAATAGTGCATTACCGCGACTTTGTTTCTTAAAATACAAATCATTATTTATAGTGCACTAATTTATTACATTTTTAGCCGATTTCAAAAAGTTTTAAAGAACAATTTTTTACCCTATACTTTCAGGTTGATTCATTGTCATCACCTCAGAATTTGATACTAGGATATTGAAGTAATGATAGGAACTCTTCAAATATTACAGGCAAAAATGGCCACCGGAACAATTATTTCATGATATGCGATTCGATAAATTCAAAATGATTGCTAAGCAATTTATACTCGTTATATTGAATATTTTTAGGTGGAGCTGATGGTGAAATGCCATATTTTGTCAGGAAAAGCTATATATTGTAAATGGTGATAAGCAGTTGACATTAGAAAATTATAACTTAAGTAAATCATAAAGTGTCCCTTACAATATTTCGAAGTCGATGCCAGTAAATAGCACGTAAAAATTATAATACAAATAAATGTGTGCACTGACTTACTAAATAAATATCTTTATATAGAGAGCTTGTTTAGTAATATTTAAATGAGTGTCTTTTTTGTAATTACACTGTGGGAGGTTTAATTGTATTAGATTTCGTAGGCTTATATAGTTATTTATTAGTTCTTAGGATTAAATATAGCGTGTGTATTTAAGCTGTAATAAATGTTACTTCATAAAATCGAATAATATAAACGCGAATGGTCGTAAGTGACTATGTATTGTTAATGGAACTAATATACACGTGACTAGAAGGGTTACTTAGCAACGGGTTGTTGATATCAAAGAAAACGATTGCTGGACGGATTGCAAGAGAATAATCTAAAATAAAAGGAATGTACACATTCATGAAATAATTACTAATATGCCATATCTTCATGCTATAAGGCGTGAATTACACTACTCAGTCTTAAATTCGTAATATAATATAAGTGTATACTCACTAAAAGTTACTTACAAGCTTTGAGTGCCAATAAATTAATCACTAAGATATAAATTCCTTCAGGTGTTAAAAAAATGAGTGAGAGAGTGAGAGTATGGTACTGCCCTGGTCAAGATAACCCTCATACAAGCTCAATGAACTAAAGCTAGGCTCTAACATAGCGTAAATGTTTAATCATTTAACTTATTTATATCTCGGGTTAAAAAGAATCAATAATCAAAAAATGAAAATTTGAAAATAACGAGACCATTTTAACGAGCCTCAACACGATGCTTCTGCTATTAGGTAGTGTAACCCTTTAAAATTTTTCTTTTACAATATTTTAATATTTATAAAATATTGTCTTTATTTGTAATATCTTTGGGTTGGTTTCTAAACTGAATATAGTGTTTGACGTTAGTCTGTGGTCTCGTTCTCGAGAGTAGGGAATACTCTGTGGTCGACGCGATTGTATCGTTGAGCAGGCGCCGGTCGTTCACCGACGTTTGTTGATTTAAACGATTTTATTTTATATATTTCGGTAAGAATATAGTAATGAATAACCTAAATATTCATTTCTTGATAACGATTACATTTTCGTTTATTGGTTTTCCTATTCGTTTCAGATCATTTTTACATATTTAAGTAGGCCTACCTACTTCATCATATTATGCAAATTTGAGAGGTTCGGGTTACCAAACCGTAAGTAAAACGAATTGTATTCACTTCATTAAAGCCTAATTATTGTGGTTTACATGGTATTTAAACGTTTCTTCGTTAAATTCCAGTCCTTTGTACTCTTGCCGGCCACGTGACACGTGCGAGGGGTTTTCGTCTTATTTTTATAAAATTAAACACTCCTGAGGTGAGTTGATGCATTAATTATATTGACTAATTAACATCCTACGTGGATCAGTGTATATTTTTGTTAATTTAATTATATTTTACTCAGAATCTGCACTTAGGCTTTGTCTATGTACTAGGTGACCTAAGTCAAATCCTAATAGGTTTAGAATTGTTTAAATGTTTGTTTTAGTTAATACAAACATAGTTCTTGCTTTTAAGTGACATTTTGTTCCAAATTGTTCATTATTTTTTCATATTTTAACACTTTAAAAGTTATATTTCATAACCTAAAATATACAAGTTATTATTTAATTTTAATAACTTATTCTTCATTGGTACCTGTGTCTAGGGCATTCTTAGAGCCTTCTTAGTGTTTATACAAGATAGGTAATAAGTTGTTTTGTTCACAGGGAGTGTTTTTTTTTATCTGAAGTCTTGTTCTTCAACCGAAGAGTTTTTTACTACACTTGTTCGCTGTGTTGGAGCTGTTGGAGGCTCGTCTACTGCAGTCAACGAGTGGTGCTTTTCCTGGTGGCCTGCTACTGCTGCTGTTTGCCACCTTGCACCGCTTTGCTCGCTTGCCTGCACTTATTATACTTTTGTGCTTGCCGTTGCACGTCCATACTGGTTTGCGCTAACTTAAACTTATTTCACTTTCTATTAATAATTTATTAGAACATTATTTTTAATATATAAACACGTCTTTGCCAACATTCATTATTTGAAAAATTTAAATACTTAACATCATTGTTTTTACATATAACTTTTAAATAAATCTTGACAAAAAGGGGCTGGCAGGAAACTTAAGATTTCGTGTTGCTCTTGAATTGTCAATGGTCTGACCAGATACCGTCAACGATCCCAAACTTAGTATAAGTGACTTAGCATAATTTTATATTTTTAAAATGTACTAAGAACCACTAACTTTATAATAAACGGAGTTTTAACAAAAAAAATTTGTTTGACTACCCGTCACAAATTGGCGCCCAACGTGGGGCTCTTGACGGTATTTTTGGCATTTTTGGTGATCTTTTTGCTACCAAAAATAATTGGTCATGACTTAGAAAATTAAAAAAAATTTTCTAACTTAACTTTTTTTCAATGTAATCTGAATGTTTGGCTTTTATTACTATTGCTGCATCTGTTCTCCTATTTACTAGCTTTCTGTATTTTTAATGATATTTTTTTTTGTGTCTTACACTAGTATTAAGTTTAATTATAAGTTAAGCTTAAGTTAATTTAAGTCTAACTATTATGCTATTTTATAACTGACGGCTTCTGGTATTTTGCATATTAATTATTTTTGCTGAAAAAAAAATTGAGCAAACTTTTTCATATTCTGCTATTGCTTTTACTTTTGCATTATACATTTAAGTTTCCTAAAAATGGAGGATCGTCCTATTAATTTTAATTTACTGCATAAGGATGAATTAATTTATGAAGTACAAATTCGTGGGGGTATTCCAGCTGATACTGTTGTTGAATTAAGATCACAAATTAGTAAACTTTCAAAAGAAATACATACAGATGAAATTATTGATTTTGACGGTAACATATCAAATGAATTGCAAACTATTTCTTTGAAATTAAAAGAATTATTTAATTTAACAACTTCATCACAGCCTTTGCAACTTAAAACATTAAACCGAATTAATGCATTAGGTAACCATATTTATCACCGCTTAGGTAGATTAAATCCAAGTAATGAAGAACATCTGTTGGCAAAAATTGAATATGATTCAATGTTGAAAAATATTACCTTAAAATTTGATAAACTGTTTAGCATTTTTAAGAGTAGCCAGGAAGTAGAAAATAAATGTTCTGTTCCTTCTGAAGTGATAGATACAGATTCCTCTGGTTCTAAAAATAATAATAACATAGTCCCATCTCAGTTTAATGTCTCTTGTAATCGTTCGCCAGGTGTTAATTCCTTTAATTTAAAATTTAATGGTAAGACATGTGTTGTTGCTTTTATTCAGCGTTTAGAAGAATTATGTCAAGCTAGAGGTATTTCTTATGAACAACTTTTTATTTCGGCTGTTGATTTGTTTATAGATAGTGGTTTGTCGTGGTTTCGTGGTGTTAGTACCGGCGTTACATCGTGGCCAGAATTGAAAGCTGCGCTACTTGAAGACTTTTTACCCCCCGATTATGACAAGCGATTGTTAGATGAGATTCGTTCCAGGTCTCAAGGAGTTGATGAAGGTATCGTAATTTATCTTAGTATAATGCAAAATTATTTTTCTCGTTTTAGTAAGCCGATTACTGATTTAGAAAAGTTGGAGATTGTTAAATATAATATAAGGCCTTTTTACACCAATCAATTAGCGTTAGTGCAGATTAATACATGGTCTGAGCTGAAAAAGTACTGCAGTCAGTTAGAACATGCTAAACACAGAGCAGATAATTTTGTGGAACCACCTCGTGTTTCTGATAAGCTCTTGGCACCTGACTTAGCTTATAAAGTTTCATCTAAATCTGTAAAGCAGTGTGCTGCCACTTCAGCTATTAAAAAGTTTTGTGTTCGTTGTCGTATAGAGGGACATAGTTTATCTAACTGTAAATCTCCACCTAAATTAATTTGTTATTGTTGTGGTGAAAAGGGGAAGACAACCAAGACCTGTCCCAAGTGCAATAATAATGTTCCAAAAAACTTGTAAGGAGGGGCTGTCATCCTAATTTTGACACTGATGATTGGAGAAATTGGTGTAATACTATTAAATTATTTTTCAATTCTTATAAAACTAAGGGTTCGACAGTCCTTATTAATTCTTTAGGTAGTAGTTCTAGTGTAAGACCATATTTAAAAGTTAAGATTTATGATTTGTCGTTTATTGGTTTGTTAGATTCTGGTTCAGAAATTTCTATTATAGGAGGTAGTGCAGTAAGTTATTTTTCTAGTTTAGCTACTTTACACCCTTCGGATGACGTGCAGTCTATTGTTACGGCTAACGGTTCTAATTCAACTGTTGCTGGTTATATGTTTTTACCTGTTACTGTTAACGATGTGACACATATTGTTAAGTTTTATGTGATACCGGAAGTATCTTCTACTTTACTTTTTGGTATTAATTTTTGGAAAACTTTTAATATAGCACCGGATGTGTTAGCTTTGTTGAGAAAGGAGAGTCTTGTTTCTTTTTGTGATGCACAGGAGTTTGCTGTGTCTGCAGTTAATTGTTTACACCCGTTTGAATCTTTGTCAGAAGAGCAGAAGAGTAAAGCAAATGTTATTTATAAAATGTTTGAGGAGATTTCATCAGATAAGAAAGGTTTAGGGAGAACACATCTTATTACTCATAAGATTGATACAGGAGACGCTGCGCCCATCAAGCAACGATATTACATGATGTCACCAGAGAAGCTTGCCGAGTTGAATAAACAACTAGATGAAATGCTGGCTATGGACGTTGTGGAAAAGAGTAGTAGTCCGTGGAATAATCCAATTACTATGGCTCCTAAATCTGATGGTAGTTTACGTTTTTGTTTAGATAGTCGAAAATTAAATGCAGTTTCTAAACATGATGCTTATCCTCTCCCTTATATTAATTATATATTAGATAATTTGCGTGATTGTCGTTACCTTTCATCTATTGATTTAAAATCTAGTTTTTGGCAAATTCCTTTAGATCCTGAGTCTAAAGAAAAGACTGCTTTTACTGTTCCAAATCGTGGATTATTTCAATTTAAAGTTATGTGTTTTGGTTTAACTTCTGCTCCTGCCACTCAGCAAAGGTTAATGGATCGTTTGTTTGGTCCTGAGTTTCATGGTAAACTTTTTATTTATTTAGATGATATTATTGTTATTAGTCGGACGTTTGAGGAACATATTAGTCTTTTGCAAGAGGTTTTTAATCGTTTAAAGTCGGGGAGCTTAACAATTAATTTAAAGAAGTGTTGTTTCTTTCGTAAACAATTAAAATATTTAGGTTATGTGGTTGACGAACAAGGTTTAAGAACTGATCCTGAAAAAATTAGATCGATTATTGATTTTCCAACGCCTACTTGTCGTAAAGACGTCAAGAGATTTCTTGGGACGGCTTCTTATTATAGACGATTTATAAGAAATTTTAGTAATATTGCAGGTCCACTTAATGCTTTAACATCTACTCGAAAGGATGCATTACCATTTTCTTGGTCAGCGAAAGCTGAAGAATCATTCAACAAATTGAAAAGTGCGTTAACAACTGCTCCTGTTTTGGCTTGTCCAGATTTCTCACAGCCTTTTATTGTTCATACTGATGCTTCTGAATTTGGTGTAGGTGGTATGCTGACTCAAAATATTAATGGCCAAGAACATCCAATTGCCTATTGTAGTAGATCTTTAAATCGTCAAGAACGAAATTATTCAGCCACTGAACGTGAAGCTTTGGCAGTGGTTCATGTTGTAGAACACTTTAGACCTTATTTGGAAGGCAGTAAACCTTTTAAAATTATTACGGACCATGCTAGTCTTAAGTGGTTCTTAAATTTAAAGAATCCCACTGGTCGTTTAGAGCGTTGGGGTTGTCGTTTGTCACCTTATAATTTCATTATAGAGCACCGTCGTGGTTCTCAAAACGTTGTACCAGACGCTTTGTCGCGTTCTGTTCCCATTTCTTCTATTGTTTCCGATTCTTCCAATGATTCTTGGTATAATAATATTTTCATTAGATGTAAAGAGCGTCCTCAGACTTGTCCAAATTTTCAAATTAACAACAATAAACTTTATCGTTATACTAAGAGTAAAACTTCTCTGAGTAGTGATTTTGATTGGAAGGAGGTTGTACCTAAGGAGTTAAGAGAAGAAGTTATTCGTTCCAATCATGATTCTTCTTTAGCTGCTCATCCCGGTATTGAAAAAACGTATAAGAGAGTTAAGCTTCGATTTTATTGGCCTAGCATGTATAAGGATGTTTTAGATTATGTGTCACATTGTAGTGTTTGTAAAGCTTACAAACATTCTAATCAAGCTACCCCTGGTTTGCTTGGTAGTGCAAAAATTTGTTGTCGTCCGTTCCAGTGTATCAGCATGGATTTGGTTGGTCCACTGCCCATGTCTCGACAACAAAATACATTTCTTTTTGTTGTAGTTTGTTGTTTTACAAAATATTGTTTACTTTTTCCTTTGAGACGTGCTACGGGCAAAGTTATTGCACAACGTCTTGAAGACCATGTTTTTTTAGTTCATGGCATACCCCAGACTGTTATTGCTGATAACGGCTCGCAGTTTGTAGGTCATGAATTACAATCATTATTTTCGAAATATAATATACCGCAGATTCATTTTGGTCCTGTGTATTGTCCACAGTACAATACTGTTGAACGTTATAACCGTACTGTTATGACAGCCGTATCTTCTTTAGTTGGTTCTGATCATCGCACATGGGATGTCAATATTCCCAAAATTCAATTTGCGATGAACACAGCTGTGAACGATGTAACTTCGTTTACACCATTTATGTTAGTGCATGGTCGTGAAGCAGTTGTGGATGGTCAAGTTTACGCGGAATTTGCTGAACTTGAGAATTTAACTTTTGGATCGCGTAGTGAGTATGTCAATAGGTTAAGTGCTTTAAAAGATGTTTTTGTTAGTGTTAAGTATGAGTTAAAGAAAGCTCATGCCAAAAATTCTAAATATTATAATAAGCGTCGCCGAGACGTTAGTTTTAAAGAAGGGGAGTACGTATGGAAGCGAACTTACAAGCAAAGTTCCGCTCCCAAATATTTTTCAGCTAAATTGGCTCCAAAATATGAACGATGTAAGGTCGTTCGTAAACTGTCTAATTTGGTGTATGAGCTCGAAGACGAGAATGGAAAGTATATTGGGAAGTGGCACATTAAGGATTTTAAGTGCGCTGATCCTAAAGCAGCTGAAGTTAATAATTAGTAATTTTTATAGTTTTAGGTTTTGATTGCCATTTAACGTCCGGGCCGCGGAGATATTTTTTTTAGAATGTAACATCTGTCCTGACTGTTGGATTATTTTGGAATGGTTTGCATTGTCTGTAGGTTTAGTCAAGTCGAATGAAAACACGTCCGGACTGTTGAGGTTTATAATGGTTTGTAAGATCTGTCCTGACTGTTGGCGTTTTAAGTGGGTTCGAATTGTCTGTAGTTTACATGTTATATAGTTAAATATTTACGTAATTGTTGTGGTTATAATTTGTAGGCTTAGTTAGTCTATAAGTTTTTTTTTAGGAAATAAATCTATGGTCTCAAACAAATATTGTCTGTTACCATGAGCTTTATTTAACCTGTTTGATCTGTTAGGCTGTATAAGCTTTTATGGTTCACTAGCACAGAGCTGTGACACCATCAATAGGTTTTTAATTTTAAGAACGTAAAGTGCTTGAGTCAAGAAGACTAGCATCTTTTCATTCGTTTAAGTTATTTGCTGTTCGTAGTAGGTGTTGCTTTTGAACTGTTTACATGTATTGCACTTGTTCACAGTATCGAAGAACAGTTATTTTGTAAGTTTATGGATAGTAGTAAGTTTTGTTTTTTTTTACTGCAAACATGCGTTGTAATTTAACTTAGTCTAAGTGTTTAGTTTCTTTAGGAATAATAATAATTGTATTTGTAAGTGTTTAACTGTAGGTGACATTGTTTTGCGAAGCTCCGTTTTCTTTTCACTTGTTTTTGATGTTTCAGATTGGTGTTACTATTAGTTCGTTGTTTAAGGTTGTGTGTTTTTTTTCAGTTTTCCCCGTGGTGTCTGAGCGGATGAGGGCATCCGACGAATTCCCTGCGTGAATTCTTTAACAGGGGAAGGGGGTACTGTAACCCTTTAAAATTTTTCTTTTACAATATTTTAATATTTATAAAATATTGTCTTTATTTGTAATATCTTTGGGTTGGTTTCTAAACTGAATATAGTGTTTGACGTTAGTCTGTGGTCTCGTTCTCGAGAGTAGGGAATACTCTGTGGTCGACGCGATTGTATCGTTGAGCAGGCGCCGGTCGTTCACCGACGTTTGTTGATTTAAACGATTTTATTTTATATATTTCGGTAAGAATATAGTAATGAATAACCTAAATATTCATTTCTTGATAACGATTACATTTTCGTTTATTGGTTTTCCTATTCGTTTCAGATCATTTTTACATATTTAAGTAGGCCTACCTACTTCATCATATTATGCAAATTTGAGAGGTTCGGGTTACCAAACCGTAAGTAAAACGAATTGTATTCACTTCATTAAAGCCTAATTATTGTGGTTTACATGGTATTTAAACGTTTCTTCGTTAAATTCCAGTCCTTTGTACTCTTGCCGGCCACGTGACACGTGCGAGGGGTTTTCGTCTTATTTTTATAAAATTAAACACTCCTGAGGTGAGTTGATGCATTAATTATATTGACTAATTAACATCCTACGTGGATCAGTGTATATTTTTGTTAATTTAATTATATTTTACTCAGAATCTGCACTTAGGCTTTGTCTATGTACTAGGTGACCTAAGTCAAATCCTAATAGGTTTAGAATTGTTTAAATGTTTGTTTTAGTTAATACAAACATAGTTCTTGCTTTTAAGTGACATTTTGTTCCAAATTGTTCATTATTTTTTCATATTTTAACACTTTAAAAGTTATATTTCATAACCTAAAATATACAAGTTATTATTTAATTTTAATAACTTATTCTTCATTGGTACCTGTGTCTAGGGCATTCTTAGAGCCTTCTTAGTGTTTATACAAGATAGGTAATAAGTTGTTTTGTTCACAGGGAGTGTTTTTTTTTATCTGAAGTCTTGTTCTTCAACCGAAGAGTTTTTTACTACACTTGTTCGCTGTGTTGGAGCTGTTGGAGGCTCGTCTACTGCAGTCAACGAGTGGTGCTTTTCCTGGTGGCCTGCTACTGCTGCTGTTTGCCACCTTGCACCGCTTTGCTCGCTTGCCTGCACTTATTATACTTTTGTGCTTGCCGTTGCACGTCCATACTGGTTTGCGCTAACTTAAACTTATTTCACTTTCTATTAATAATTTATTAGAACATTATTTTTAATATATAAACACGTCTTTGCCAACATTCATTATTTGAAAAATTTAAATACTTAACATCATTGTTTTTACATATAACTTTTAAATAAATCTTGACAAAAAGGGGCTGGCAGGAAACTTAAGATTTCGTGTTGCTCTTGAATTGTCAATGGTCTGACCAGATACCGTCAACGATCCCAAACTTAGTATAAGTGACTTAGCATAATTTTATATTTTTAAAATGTACTAAGAACCACTAACTTTATAATAAACGGAGTTTTAACAAAAAAAATTTGTTTGACTACCCGTCACAGTAGTGAGGAATTTTGTATCCTACTGATTCGTTTACATAACGATGTTATTTTGGTATCACTGATGCCACAGTATAGTAAATTTTGATTCGCCTAGACCAGTAAACGTTAAGATTTTTTCAACAACCATAAAAGATCTGGTAGCCATCAAACGTCTGAACAGGTCCTCATAAATATAATAAATAATAAATGAACGCATCACACTCAACCGTCCCCATTAAAATCTCATGACCTTGTGTCGAGGATCCGGAAACACACACAACATTAACACAAACGCCCAGACCACGAGAAACATCCGTATGATAACTAGAGACGTTTGTCGCGAGCGGGGATCGAACTAGCGATTGTTAGCGCTTCAGTCAGTTGCAGTGCCACTGCGCCAACGTGTCTGTTCTATAGCTAAGAATCATCCCAACAACAGATTCTAAGTAAAAAATGGCATCAAAATAGTTCCATTCGTTAGGGAGCTACAATGGCACAAACAGATACACAGATACACGAATACAGAATTTGGTCGGGGGTTAAAAAAAGCTATTTTTTATTCCATTTGGTAAAACCATGAGCCATAACTAGGCTAAAAAAATACATTAGCAATAACATTAAAATAGTTATAAAAATAATAGCCTTATCACATTTTTGGTCAAGGTAAAAAGTTGGGTACATAATTAAAGTCTTTCGAAAAGAAAAAAAAAATGTAATTTTGAGTTACTCAATATCCTCCCCATAACTGCCGTGTCAAGGTAAATTAGTACTAGAAGCTTAAAGCTAGTAAATTCAGACACTAAGCTACACGATTTAGATTTTAATTGAGCATAATTATTGCTCTAAAATTTGGCATAATGTCTTAAAAGTAAACCCGTTTCTGAATTCTTAGATTATAATTTTACCTAAGAACTTTACAATGAAAATAAAAAAAAAGACTGTGAAGAAAAAAATATGAAATAACTTTCATGTTTATATTTAGTAACAGTAAGCCGAGATAGCCTAATGGTTAGAAGACATCGATCCCAACCTATGATCGCGGGCTCAAACTCCGGCTAGCACCACTGATTTTTCAAGTGCTAAATTTGTGGTTTAATTCATCTCGAGCTCGGCGGTGAAGGAAAACATTGTGAGAAAACCTGCATTTGCCGGGAGAAATTCTGACACATGTATATCCGCCAACCCGCTGTGGAGCAGCGTGGTGGATTAAGCTCTAAATAGGACAGGAGGCCTTTGCCCAGCAGTGGGATATTAACAGGCTGTTACTTTACTTTTTTTATTTAGTAACAAGTCTCAGGTAATTAAATACTTAAATTAAAAACCCGACTGCTTATTAAATCTGGCTTCTTTTGTACTGCAAGTAAAATTATTTATAATCTTATATGTATAAGATTCTCAAATTATATTAGACAATAGATCCATGATTTTAAATCAAGTAGAAAAAAATAAAATGTTTAATATTTTCACACAAGACAAACGAAGAACAGAAACGTGTCTGAAATGAAAATATATTCTTGCGTGGATATTTTTTATTTTAACACGTTTTAAGTATTTGTTTTGAAAATAAGATATTAAATAATATTTTTAAAATACGTAAATCTCACCAGTGTTACGTTTTTAAACTAATCTTCTTTACATAGTATAAAACAAAGTCTTTTCGTCAAGCGTCATTCTGGTTATTGCCAACTTATTTTAAATCACACAATGGATTTTGTTGTGATTTCCACCATCATTTAGATATTTTTGTGGAAGGTTTATATAAATGTCCCTAACGTAAACAATTACCTTAAATAGGGTTATAGTCTAGGTTATAAGTAATTAAATGTCTATAAATCGTTTTAGTGAAAGTCTCTTGTTTTTGGAGACAGAGTCCCTTATATGAAAAGTATAAAAATTCACTACTTAAGTCAATTTCTTGCACTCCATCGAAAAGCCAAGCCCCCGTACATCAAAGCTAGTCAGTCAGTCAGCTAGTCAGACAAACATCGAATAATTGAGGCGTGGTTGACTAGGGCTGGCAAGGGCTTGGGCCAGCATCGAATAGACGAGCCTGGGTTAACCAAGTCAAGGTCAGAGCTTGGATAAGCATCAAATAGCCGAGACTCGAGGGTTTGTCCTAGCTTGACCTCATCGTTCAAAATTGGAATCCTACATGGGCAGAAATATGAACATAGCAGAAATCAGCTGTCAAAATCGTGCGACTACTTGTAGCCTAAACAGCTTGACCGATTTTAAAGTGCGCGTTGGTGGTATGAAGTTTTTAATTTTTTAATCGACTTATTATAAAATACCGATTATAGATTGAAATCAATAGTGAAATCAAGCGAGCGAGTAGGCTTTACGAGTCGCGTATCAAATCGCCGGTCATCTCGTTTAACTATCATGTATCATAACACCCGAAGCCGTATCATTAGCGTCAATCGCATTGTTCAATGTTATTTGCAATTTGATACATGAATATTATTGGTAATCGACAATTTTATCATTATTTAACTCGGAATATTACTCATGTCTACACAGACTTGTTCGTTCCGTATAGCGTTACAACTAAATACTTTTGGCTGTAAAAAATAAAAATAAGAATATTATGCAATAAGATTCACTTGCGAATACTGGCGCGTGAAACTCATGTTAAACACGTTTAAAAAGTTTTATATTAAAAAAAATCAACGGAAAAATAACAGCGTTATATCACAATATGAAGTGTTGTAAATTTATGAAATAAGGAAATAAAAAAAAAAGTTAATGTAAATTTTAAAAAGTTAATAAAAATATACATATTGCTTTTTTTAGATGGGGCAGTAAGAACGGCTACCCTAACCGTTGTAGCAACAACATAAAGTTTTTAAAAGACTCTATTTTTTTAAATTACTCTGTCTTTACAGATCACCGAAGTAAATACACCACTTTGGCATTTCTGGTATAATATAAAAGATACGGATTACGTACCTATCTCTTATTCTCTTTTTAAAGAGAAATTAAAAATAATTTTATAATAATAAAAGTTTTGAAATTGTAAGTACGTATATTGTATAAACTGACTTAAAAAAAGGAAATTCCCAGTTCGTCGTAAACTTTTTTAAGAAAATAGGTACTCGAAGATTGCTTGACCGATCTTGACAATTCTGACAACTACGGAACCCTACATTGTGCGTGGCCCGACACGCACTTGGCTAATTTATTACTTTATATATGGGATAGAATATGGAGGTACGGCTTTATGTATTATATGAATAGTGGATCAAGCATTGTTTCTACTGCAATAAACATTAAACATAACGTACAGAAAAGGCTGTCATCGCACATCACCAGGCCCGCGCCAAGCCTAATCGGCGCCGTCGTGCAATTGTCTTATATGCGCCTTTTTTTAGTGGCGATATTAGTACAATATATTTTAGTCCAATCAACAAGTCTTTTTCCACAAGTTTTTAATACAAAATCTAAAGTAAATATTAAAAATTTGAAAATTTTAAGTATAGGCCCGGCGCCTTTTTGACTCGGCGTCGTCGTGCGCCGCACGACTTTGCACGTATGGATGGCGCGGGCCTGCACATCATCATATAGATAACTCAACACTCAAATTGAGTGTATTTTAGCAAAGTATTTTGCTTCTATTATATGAAGAAATCTTATAATAATGACAGACACGTTGGCGCAGTGGTCATTGCAATTGACTAAAGCGCTAACATTCGCAGGGTAGATCCTCGCTCACGGCAAAGGTTTGTCTTGGCCATACAAATGGTTGTTTTGTGTGTATTTTCATACCTATGACCCAGGGCCATAAGACACTAATGGGTGTCGCTGAGTGTGATGCGTTTATTCGTTTATTTGATAATGATATGTCTTACTTGCCCTCTTGGATGAAACATCGTATTTATTCGCGGGATAAAATAAATAATTATAGATAATTTGATAATAGTTAATAGTATATACATTTGTTATTCACGGAGATTGGTTAATGACAGCTGAATAAACAAATTCACAATTATCTTAATAATATTAATAAGCTTTGCCTCGCGGTTTTGCCGGTGTTGTGTGCTTGTTAACAGTTTGGCAGATAGCTTGTTTATGATTGCTGCTTCGGTCAGTCTCCTATTACGGCTTAAATATAAACACACGTTACAATTCTTTTTGTTTCATTTTAATAAGAAATCGTATCATTCGTGATTTGCAGCCAATCAAAAAAAAAAGGGTGTTGTACGTTTGTCGCGTGTATTTGCGTATCGATAAAAATATTTAATAGTCTCGTTTGTGGTTTCGTGGCTCGCTAACGAATGGATAGATTTTTTTTATTTGTAAGCTAATATAATCGAGATTGTTCTTAGCTATAACTTATGATCTGTCTAGAAGTTAGAAGGTTATCAGTTTTTTTCTAATTGTTCTCGACTTGAAATTTACTATGGATGATATAAACATACCAGTTGCAGATCATTGACCTGATGCTGCAACATCTGGAATCAGCGATTCACACAACTCATTACCCATTTCCAGCGGAAGTGTCTATTTATTTATTTGTTTATTTATTTATTTGATATAACAACAGCAATTAATAGAAACATACACTTAATATTACAATATTGTCTTATACAGTATTACCAAGTTCTATACCTCTAGTTTGCATAAAGATAATTATAATTAATTTTTATATTTACAAAGTAACTCATACTAAAATAGTTTAATTCTATATCGCGACAATTTAATATAAGAAATACAAAATAAGAATCATTACAATTACAAAAGTATCATGTTGGAAACGTGAAAGTGTCTATCTGAATAGATTGTTAGATTTTTTTTTTTAATTTTAAATTTTATGATTCGTGATCCAATTTTAAATAACTTTAAAATATTTATTTTATTGATTCAAACAAATCTGGATAACGTGAGTGATTTATGAGAGTTTTTCGAATTAAGTAAGCTCATTTTATCACTTTAATTAAATGGTCATACTAGATTTCATTTAATTAGTGTGTTGGAATTTAAAAGGTAATTTATTGCTCGAATTGCATATTACATTTACAAAACAGTTCAAAATTATTTTTTGTATCAACATAAATTTATTTTGTTTTTAAATTAATTTTTTTTTCTTTTAAAAACAAATAGAAATGACAGTAATAGCACTTAATGTAAATGTAAAAATAAAAGAATAAAGAAATGTCTATCGACAGATTCCGCTGGCCCACTTTCTAACTTTATCGATTAGAGATTTGTATCTGAATTTCATATCGAATGAGTATGAGTATTCCAATTTAATCTAGATTTTTATTATATTCATAAACCCTTTATTTTTAATTTTATAACTTTTATTTAAGTATATTGTCTGTTATTTATAAAAAGACTTAAAAAAGTGATATCGAATTGAAAGCAAAATTCTTAATTTCGTTTACTCATAAGTCATATGACATATTTCTAATTTTAATTTTCAAAATCGTACAATAAAAAGATAGATAACAAACAAAAAAAACATGTGCTAGGTTTGAAAAACCACCTCCTTTTTAAGGTCGTTGAAAAGTTTATAATATGTATAAACACTTAAAACAATGACTATTCTTCCTGAAGTGAAATTTTTCGAAAAATCCTTACTTAACCGATTCAATTTAATAGCCTCAGTGGTTTAGGTTCTGCGTTAATGCGTCGTCAGTAAGTAGTAGTAAAGACATTCATTACATTACAGTAATATTATATTATAATAAATTATATGAATAAAGGCGTAAGTATAAAAAGCCCATTCTTCCGCTCGGACGGTTAACGGTGACGAGTACGTCGGTTTACTTCTCAAATACACACGTAACTTTCTCGTTCACGTAACGATTGCTACACTTTAAAGCGTTTATTAATTTTGGCCTTGATATGCTTTTGCGACACAAAAGTGTGCGACAGTGAAGCGAGAAATTATATTTAATTAAACAGACGGTCAGAGTTTAAGAATAGATCCCTTTTAGTTATGCTTTTGAGCAATATCGCGAAATTCGTTTTGTTGAATAGATTTTGGTGTTCCCGGTATTCTTTTGTAATCGATTTCGAACGCCCCTGCAATCCCGCGAAACTGTTTTATAAGCGACATTGAGTGGCAAGAGTTTACGACAGTATCATAGATTTTTTTAATATTGCTTGTATTAAAAGATTTCTTAATTTACTTCTAAATAAAAGGATTGAGAAATAATCCTATATCTGTAAACGATGTCGATTTAAATCCTGTATTTATTAGTTATATTATAATAAGATATGTGTTTGAAATTGAAATATATTACATTTTAAATTCACTAGATATATTTATATAACGTACAACTAAGTTTACGAAGGTATAAAATAACAAATCATAACTAAATGTAACTGTAATGTATACAAATAAATAAAATTGAAGTGTCTGTTTGTAATTTCAAATTAACAGCTTCTAACTAAATGCATATGAAAGAAAACGCGGCACTATCATCATAAACATAATATTCTGTCTGTTTTTTTCGGCTCGGAAATATATGAAACGGCTTTACCGATTTTGACGGGTCTTTCACTCACAGATACCTAATATGGAATAACTTAGTCTCCTTTTATTTAATTTTTTAATTTCATTTATTTTAATAAATAAACAAAAAAGAGGGTAACGCGAAAACAAACTTAAAACCAATGAAATAATGAACAATATTCTATTCAAGTAAGGAAGGGGTAAATGTTATATAAATATTGTCGCAGCTAATAGTAAATATACATATATTAAAAATAACGAAAAAGTATAATTGTAAAAGTTATAAAAAGCAAAAAATATTACATTGAAAATAATAATAAATGTCATTAAACTTTACTAAAATAATATATAACATTTATATCTATCGGTATCTTCAATCACGTTTTAAATACATTAAAAGTCAAAAGAA
Source organism: Hypolimnas misippus (assembly GCA_037950945.1). NCBI lineage: Eukaryota > Metazoa > Arthropoda > Insecta > Lepidoptera > Nymphalidae > Hypolimnas > Hypolimnas misippus. Next base: position 11,008,866 of record JBBEEQ010000024.1, read on the forward strand.
ATTACCACGCTTTGAAAAAAAAAAACTATTTTAAAGTCGCTCCGGGTAGCTTATCAATTATATTTTTGATATCCTGACGAATCGAGCGTTTAAGTGACCACTTTCACGCACCGACAGCCGATGATTGATATATGCGATTAAAATACGCCTCAAATTGTGTTATTTCTGTTTTAATTCTCAACAAGAAGCAATGCCATGATGTCAAAAAAGTAATAGACTTTATTGCCTGTACCGGACTCATTTACTAAGCTAACAGACGTATATCTATATATATATATAATAACGTGAAGAAAAAACTTTAACATTTTTGACAAAAATTGGAAGAGTATGAAACCTAGTATTGACAGTTTATATAGAGACGGAGACGGGAATTGTAATCTTTTTTTTTTAACTATGGATAAAAATACGTTAAATCAATTAAAAAAAAACATTACACACACTACCACGTATTTGACACACACACGCATATATACTCTTTTGTTTATTGTTAAACTCTATGGTCAATTTGAGAATTAATGATCTGTGGTCAATCTTAAAATTGGTTAAAAATTTAATAACCTACGGTTGAATTCCGACTGTCAGACGACCACTAGTATATTTAAGGATATAAACTTGTTCTATTAAGCCGTCTATTATCCGTGTGGGATTTTAATAGAACAACACATGTTCTAAATATCATGGCGGATATCCTAAAAGTAACGTAAGCGGTCAAGCGTGAGTGGGTTCTTAATGATATGGAATCCGCGCTGTACAAGTATGATTCACGTGTTATACGACCGATATATACTACCGAGTTCGAAGAAGAAGGAGGTTCTATGTCTGGCTGTATTTATTTTTTTATGTTTTTTCACCGATTTTTCCGACGTTTCTGTACCGATTTTCAATTTTTTTTTGTTTAAAAGAGTATACTTGCAGTTTGATCCCGTTGTCATGAAGTCAGGATCCTGGAGAAATCGAGGGAAATCAATATTTATTTTTTACCTTTCAGTTTACTTGTTTCGGTGTCGAAGTCGGTTTGTTTTTTTTTTCAATATTACTTTCATTCAAAATATTTAATATTAAATAAGGCTTTGAGTGTTCAAAGTTATCGTATGAGTATGCAAAGCAGAAGTCATTATAGCGTGGCTTAATTTTATAAATTCATTTTTTACTATGTTACTTAATATTTATAAAAATAGCCCCCGAGGGCTATTTTGGAAATCGTCCGGTAGTTTTATTTTACGTAACAAGATTCCAGCACAGTTGTATTATTTGAAAGTAAAATAACTTGAATTTTATATATTTTAATTTCGACCCGACATTGACAAGTGTATAAGCTGTCAATTAACATATTTTTTTTCTATATTGCATTATGAAGCAATAACCGGCCCAGATAAAAAATAAAATAAAAAGCCAATGAAGAAAACTTTGATGTTACACTAATTAGATAATTGTAGTTCCATTTCATAAAACTAAACGTAAAGTTTTATAATTTTATGCAAAAATTTTATAATAAAAAGTAATTAAATCGTATATATAATTGAGATACTCATAAAAAATAGTACTATGCAATAATTTCCGCTTATATAATCGTTTGAATATTCATAAAAATAAAACAAAATAATTAAGTATATATCTAAAATTAATTTATTACGAAATTGGAATAAAACTTGATTTATGTTCATCATTTCAGTGAGGCATAAATACATTGTTTTCAATTTACAGATAAAATTATTTTATATAACACTGGTAATAGGCTTTTTACAACCTTTGTCTTATTAAATACGTGTCCAGTAATTACTAGCACAGTAGGGTTACCATGTAGAAATATGAATTAAATACGCCGAATTTTTCATATACAAAACGAGATGGTTCTGGCAACTTCGTTTATATAAAAACTTTCATCACCTATTTCATGCCCTTCACGTACTATTTTCGCCACATAATATTCTTCTTCTAAGTCAATTCTAATAATACATGCATAGTAAATTCCATTAAAATTAGTTTAGCGGTTTAAGTGTAACAGTCAAGAGAGTTACTTTCGCATTTATAATTTTAGTGTCGACGGCATGGATAAAAATTTATCGTAAATATAAACTGCAATACATTTAAATAATGATAATACTTAATTAAATAAAAATTTACAATTCTAGAAAGTAAATATGAATATAAGACAATTTAGGCCACCGCCTTTCTTATTAATAGAGATTAAATAATGTGTATCAATTTTTTATTTATTAAAATATGCCTTAAAATATTGCTACTTAACATAATTTTGCATTTAAATATTTAAATTATTATTCATAGTAATTAATTAATTAAAATTAAATTATTACTTATAACATTAGGTATTTATATAGGGTGTTTGGAAAATTGTTTGCTGTTCGATTTCAAGTTATTGTCCCCAAAACCTTTAACCCTTAATAGCCTAGAGTATCAATTTTGATACCGAACTTTTAAACCAAATGTTTATATTACTATTAGTTTTAGCCTAGCTATATCTGATTTCTGTATGGCCTTATGCTTGAAGTATCAAAATTGATACCTGTTTTATTTTCTAAGTAAATATGTAAAATTAATATTGTGATTTTTTAACTATTTCCTTCATCTAGACCTTCCAGCAAACACTAACAGCTAATATTTAAAAATAAAACACTTTCGTAAATCAGGCTATAAAGGGTTAATACAAAACCTCGTGGTTTTCAAGATATTATTGTTTTTGATTTTTGAAAAAATCCGGATTTTCGTCTTAAAACCTCTATAACGTTTTCGTACAAGTTTTTGATAGCTTACATTTACTACTTTGTCGTATATGAGCAATTCAAAAATTATAAATTCCTAGAAATAGGCGTAAAAAGTTTAATGTTCAACTTTAAAAAACAATTCTACGTTATAGATAAAGAAACTAAAATGCTAATGAAAACAGCTCCGATAAACGCTCATACAGTGGTATATAACTTCTGTAATAAACTATTTATCTTATAGATTTAGCTACATTTTTAAAGACATTAGAACGACCTATAAAATTTTAACGACTGACGTAAAGATAACATATTGTACAGGTTACAGCGTTACAGGTTTTCGGGTCAATAAATTCCAAATAAACTTACCTATAACAAAAAAATTAGAACTGGAAGTTTCGAAATATATATATATATATATATATATATATATATATATATATATATATATATATATATATATATATATATATATATATATATATATATATATATATATATATTTAGGATTTATCCGAAGAAACATGAATTTGTGGTGACTTCGCCTCTACGTAAGTTTGATAGAAAGTCAACAGTGCAAGGCCGATTGGAGGTCACCCGGATATTTTTTCAGATATTATATTTAAGATACATGGCTGTCTAAAGAGACAATGATATAGTCCGACCAAGATATTTTTATTTTTAACTGACTGTGCCCTGCACTTTACGCCTCGTTAAGATATTTACCCCTTGATATTTATCCCACGATCGTCTTCAATAATGCTTTCTGAGGCAAAAACATTTTATCAAGCCGGTCTTATAAGAATTTCTAAGTTTAGTGTACATTTATATACTATAAAACTTTCCAGTTTGTATTTAGTAGATGTAAATATTACACATTTCTATACATGGATGCTGATAACCAATAATTTGTGTTTTTATTATACCAATATGAATTTAATTCATTACACCTTTCATCAAAATAGAAAAGAAAGATATATACTTCTTCAAACAAATTTATTTAAAATAGGTTTGACATCTTTAGACGGCATTTTTTCATAATGAAGCCTGTGTGGCTTGACATAGTATTGCTTATCATCGTCCATATATAAAAGCGAAAGGTCATTCACTCACTTATCACGAAATCTCAGAAATTACAATTGCTAGGAGTTTGAAATTTTGCGTGGGGATTCTTTTTAGGACCTAGGTGCTCACTGAAACGAAATTTTGCTAAATTCGGATCGACGGTAAATTCGGTCGGTACGGTTGCAAAATTCGGTCTAAGGGGTAAAATGGGGTTGGAAGTTTGTGTGAAATTCCTATGTAAAGCGTGAGTGAAACCACGAGTGGCCGCTAGTGTATATATAAAGCCTAACTAATTATTGTTAGATTTTAATTTCACATACATATAGTAATTATGAAACTTTTATTTTTTATGCTTTCTTCTTAAAATGTTATATATTATTATATACATATACGTAACAATTTAAATAAGTTTAGAAATTGTAATTTAATTTAAATAAATACTTAGATTTTATACTAAAGAGAAAATTAAATCACTTTATATTGCATTTATATATAACGTAATTTTATATAACGGGGATAATTCAGTTTATTACATGCTTAGGCGAGCAAACTAAGTTCTTGTTTTTGCCGTGTTCAAAATAATACATTGCTTTAATTCATTTAAAAACTTTGATATAATCTTAGGTATTCGTTTATATCAGATCAAAGGATATAACTACTTTAAAATTTTAATATATGAACATTATCTTTTTTTAATCTATTTTATTTAGAAGCTTATGTTCTACATGGATATGCCAGGCTTATCGTTGAACGTGACGTTTTCAGAGAGGTTAAAGTTTTTTAGTTAGGACTTTCAACCTTCAGAACCTTGAGAATAAAATCAAAAAATATTTACTCAGGTGTTAGCAATAATATACATTAGAATACAAAAATTATAATTGAATAAATCGAGTATAATTAATTACTTTTAACATCTGAATTGAAATTGTGTAAATAATATGTTTTTGATCTGCTGTAGCGCGTCGTTTCGAACACTCTTCAGCGAAAGTATTTATTTTAATTCGTTTATAATAGTTTTATTTCAATTTGTTATATCGGTTTTGCGGTTTAGTCTCGAAAACGTAGAGATGAAAATAGATAAAATACTTTTTCATTTATATTATGATGATTGAATTTATATATTTTATTAATTGCCCGTTTCGACATTGCACGGATGCTCTAATTACACCTTACATACATTATTTTTAAAATTTTTAACCCAATATTTTCACTTTTTCATACAATTATTCAATCGTTATTTTTCATATAAACATTATATCCTGTCAATTATTAATAGAGCAAAAAATAAAATTGGCCAACGTTTTTATTTCGCTAGAGATTTCAACTTTGTTACTTGTATATATGTATTAAAATTTGAATGGATTACATAATATTAAAAAAGTACTTTCTGCGTTTGCTCTCTTAGATTGCGATTTTTTATTATCAATTTCAGATCCGGTAAAAATTATTTAAATACAGTAATTGTCAAGCCGAAATAAGCACTTGCTTATAATTATGCAATTACAAAATTAAAAACTTCCACTGCCGATTCAATGCCGTTCTAGAAAAAAAAAAATGAACGGAATAGGAAGCAAATAAATTGTCTTTGGTTATGGTTTTTTATCCCAATTATGAAACGAAATATTCAAATTATATATCATGTGATACATTTACTATCTATTGAAACTATAATGTATGTTAATACTATATCTATTTAATAAAACAGAGTCTGACTGACTGTCTGATCTATTGACGGAGAGCATAAACCACTGAAAGCGGTCTTGGTTGAATTTTAGCACATATAGTTTTTTTTTTCTTGTCTTATTTAGCAGACAAATGTGGCGTATTTCTAGTCAAACATAAGAGTTAGATAAGAAATTATCGATTGGATAATTGAACTGAATAATTTTTTATAATGTAAAATTATAATGAAAACAAATTATTCGAAAATTCGTGATTTTCTGTGGGGGTATTGTTACCAAATAAGGACAAGTAAAGAGAAATAGACTATAGATGGTTATGACGTAGGCAGCTGGTAAGATTTTAGAGTTTTATAGTTGTCACAATAGTCAGAAAACAAATGTACATGAAACATAAGCATGCGAAGGTGGTCTTATAATTGGACGCTGATATGCAATACTGTGTCAAGCCACATGGACGTCATTTTGAGAAAATGGCGTCTAAAGATGTCAAACCTATTCTTAACACATATGTTTGAAGAATTATATAGGCGTCTTTTCTATTATTTTTTGATAAATGAATTAAGGAATTAAAAGAAGATTGATATATTTAATATATTATCTAATAAAAAGTTTTTCAAATATTTGAGATTATTGTATAAATTGGAAAATATGGAACGCACTCGATTTTCGAAACAATTAATTAGGAACTTTTTTCCGTACTTTTTTAGTTTATATGACCTTAAATTTGTTTAAATAATGTTAAATAGGTGATGCAGTATCAAAATACATCAATATCTCAAAATTTGACTTTTTGTGGGTTGACACATTATTGCTTATCAGCATCCAATTAATAGTGATCTCTTACAGACAACCTTATGAGTAAAAAGTCATATTGATATAAAAAAGGAAGTGCATAAAAAGTTTATTTAAAAATAAATGTCCTTTAAAAGAATAAATACTTTTAATTATTGAAAAAAATAATGAAAATTCTGCTTAATTTTCATTATTAATTGAAGTGAAACGTGGTATCAATTAAAACGGAGTAATCAAACACGGGTAAAAGCTAGTTCGTGTATATTTGAACGTTTGTATATTTAAATGCACTAAGCTCAGGATCTACCAGCAGGATATGATAAATTCTATTTTCGTTGCATAGCTCGATTATTGAGGGGGATTAAAGGATATACACCGCGCAGCGATTTATTGGAACTAAACTAGTATTCGATACGAGTACACGTTTAATATAGAGACTAGGTGACCCGTGGGAATACTTTGTACATTTAGTATTTATTTAAGTAATAGTTTTATTGTTACTTATAAGTTTTGTACTCAGACTTTCAGAAAGATTTACATAAGTTAATTCTCATTGCTTTACACCTGATAGAATTTACTGTCAGTGCCTTATTTTCGACATTATCAGCTTTCGGAATCGCTTACGACGTATCGGTTATTAGGTTACAGAGTTGTTTTATATCGCTCTCGAGAGTAAAACTATGGAATGTAATTCTCGCCTTAGAGTAAAAAATAATTCTATAAAAAATAAAAAGGTAGAGAAATTAAAAATAACTATATTAAACCTAAGTAACTATCGATGTCACAGTGAGGCAAGGTCCCAAAACACTGGCAGTATTACCTCTTTATATGGCCCGACAGATATGCTGGCCAAGGTAGCCGCCAGCCCTTCGGTCACCTGTAGATTCGACAGCTCTTTGAAAAACTTTTTTGCTTCCTCGCCCCAGGAGCCCATGGTTTCAACGGCAAACGGCACAAATACGAAACTCTTTTCAATGTTTTCGTATTTGCGCCGCTTGACATTTTCAGCATGGCCGCTGCTTCCACCGTTAAGGAAGTCCCTCGTATGATGTAAGTGTGATAATGTATGAGTAAAAAATGATTTTTCAAAATGGCGTATCAAGCATTAATTTTGTTGCAATATAAATAAGGATGATATTTAAAACCGCCAAAATACAACTTTCCAGAGATAATATAATGTATAGAATTGTAGGTAGCTAGATAGATAACTAAAATAAAAAATAACAATTTAAGTCGGGAGTTTTGTAAGTAGTAATAACATGAACAACATAGGATATTGTTTCGTGGCCTTCGTACGAATTTTAAGAAATTAATCAAAGTAGATTTTTATGTTCGATAGTCTTATAAGGCAGTTTTCCTAGTAGCATATGTTATATTCGAGAACAGGCTGCACTACAAACCTAATTAATAACATATGTTACATTTATGTAGGCCTAAGGATCAATCATATGCTATGACATGATAATTTGTCTTAACAATGAAAATAATTTATTATATTTAGATATAGAACAACACAATGTTATCTTAATATTTAGTTGTTTATAATGCTATATTAATATTTTATAACTGTGATGAATTGTTTTTTTTTATTATAAGTCAATGCCACTCTAACTATCTGGCCGTTGAGAGCCATAACACCTCTCACAAATGACAACACATTATTAAAGTATCTGTAAAAGACCTATGACTGGGGGCCTGGTCGCTTGTTGAAAAACCATAGGGGGGTTTTGCCAGTACTCGCCACGCTTGGCAGACGGGTTGGCGAGCGCAGTTATAAGTGATGTTCAGGTAGGAGGACGCTGCTGCCCATCCTCCTTTTAGTTTTTTCCTTAGCCGGCTCTTAGACCACGGGAGGAGAGGGTGGTGGACTATTCTTATGCCGGCCCACCACAGCACTACCTACAAGATGGACAGACGACCTTATTAAGGTCGTCGGAAGACGCTGGATGCAGGCCACGTCGAATAGGTCGCTTTGGAGATCTTTAGGGGAGGCCTATGTCCAGCAGTGGACCTCCTACGGCTAAAATGATGATGATGATGATGATGATGAAAAGGCCTATTGTTGGACAACACGACTTTCTTCTGTTAAGGAGAAGGATTCCGTGTTTAATTCGCCGCTCTACTAGGTAAATTGTAAATTGCTTTCTGTTTCAGTATTTCTTTCATAGAATTTATACAATTACTTTTTGATCTTCACAGTTTTCCTCACGACATTTTCTTTCATCACCCACCATGGTGGAAAAAAATGGGCTAAATAAAAAAAATATATGAGATTAAGACTTTATAAGAAAAAAAACTTTAAAAGCAAAACACGTTCGTTTTGGTCCTTTGGGTGATATACTTTTTGAAGTCATTTTGATTTTAAAACTAATCAAACCGATATTGATAAACATCCGTAAGACCGTTATATCTGGGAGATATTCAAATATATAAGACATACAAGATGCAATGTATGTAACATTTCAAGAATTTTCAAAATTGGTTAAGTAATGGATGATATATATATATTATACTTATAAGTTTTGTGTATCAGACTTTCATAAATATTTACATAAGTTAATTCTCATTGCTTCTGCCTGAAAGAATTTACTGTCATTGCCTTATTTTTGCTCTCGAGAGTAAAACTTACAAATGTATCTCTCGCTTTAAAGAAAGAGACCAGTCTATAATACATTAAATTTGTCATTATTAATTTATGAGATACATTACATTACATTTGAAGTATGCAAAATCTTTCACATTTTATGCATTTCTGCATACTTGATTAAGTATATTACATATTCATATTTTATGATTCACTGTATTTACTATTCAAATAAACTCAATCAAATTTTTTATTTAGTATAAATCATATTTACAATATTAAACGACAATTACTATTTTAAATTTCGCGTGTAACATTTTTGACAATAAATCTATTATTATTTTAAACATAACTGTGTATAAGAAAAATAGTAAAATAATAATAATTAGATTATAATTTACTAGGTATATTATATAATAATTATAGTATATTATAAAATAATTATATTATATAATAATTAGATAATTAGAAATATGATAAATAGATACTTAGAATAAATCAGCCAAGTGCGTGTCGGGCCACGCACAATGTAGGGTTCCGTAGTTGTCAGAATTGTCAAGATCGGTCAAGCAATACTCGAGTACCTATTTTCGTAAAAAAGTTTACGACGAACTGGGAATTTCCTTTTTTAAGTCAGTTTATACAATATACGTACTTACAATTTTAAACCATTTATTATTATAAAATTATTTTAAATTTCTCTTTATATTTCGAGACTAAAATATTTTTAATGTAAAATTAATGTTTGAATGTGAATTATACTAACGATTTTGAACTTTATATGTTCGTCAATTATTTATTATTCTAACACTTGTAAAATATACTTAGCGCCGATAATTTTCCTTCCTGATTAGCGCCTATGAAATCTATGGAGATTTGGTTGAAAACTTCATCAGCGCGATTCAGAATCACTCGCGACATGTTTTATTGAGACATTGTTTTATACCTTATTTTATATTTCATTTTAATTTAAACTTATTAAATATGTATTTATTTATTCATTTAAATTCATATATTAATTTAAAATTATTAATATTTATATAATGTGATGCTTTAAAAAGTGAAATATTTATTTTTACTTAGATCATCTATAACTCGATAACCATAAGAACCCACATAGCTATGATAATTTTCCTTTTAAATTCATTATATGTACCACTATCGTGAATTTTTTCATATTTTTAGACGCAGCAGTTTAGTGGGTAGAGGGGGGGGACACTTGACTCTAAGAAAAATTAACACTTCAAAGCTTAATATTTCGGAAACAGTTTGTCGTTCGGAAAAATGGTTTTCCCACACCTATAACATTTTTAAAAGACCTATCTAACGATACCCCACAACATGGGATAAATCAGAAAAAAAATTTTGGTCTCTCTTAACACATAGGGAAGACACCCTGAAAAAAAAATATTTTTAAGATTTTATTGTACGACTTTCTCGGCGTAATTCATATGTATACTCATACCGAATTACAGCTTTCTGGCATTAAGGGTTTCGGAGCAAAGCCGCGGACAGACAGACATACAGACAGACAGAAGGACATGGCGAAACTATAAGGGTTCCGTTTTTTACTACGGAACCCTAAAAATGTGGCATTCATAGTACCGTTTGTATTTTCCCATTTATCCGCTCAGCATGCTTTTAAATTCATATTTCGATCGACACGTGATAGAGATACGGATCGAAGCAAGGTTCGAATTTTAAAACAAGAATATAGGAGCATTTACAATTATACTATACGCTAAGAACGTGTTTAATGGCGGTTTTATATTTGACTGACGTGACGACACGTGTCATGACGTGATAGCTTTTAAATTATTATGTCGTGTTCTGACGCATCAGGACAATATTTTAAATAAATACTGTCAAATCTCTATAAAATGTCAAACGTTTGAAATGTTTTTTTATGAGTCATCGAATTTCAGCACTCTCCGCTACCCGCTCGTCTGACGTGAACCGGGATCGGTTCTGATGCGACACATCAGAAGCCATCGATGACATGACACAAGACATCAATGTAAACGTTTTCATACAAAATGTATGATACCGATTCGGTTCTGATGCGTAATGTTTCTGATAAATCCGCCTTAAAACATTGTTGTGATATATAAAAATAAATAATGTTGACTGATAAAAATTAAAAATTCCGCGACAAACTAAGAACCTTCTCATTTTTTAAGGTCGATTAATAATATAAGTCCTTCTTTTTGAATAGGAAATGTATTCAAGAGTTACCTTGTACTTATATGGGTATTTTAAACTATGTACGCCAAGGCAATCTTTATTTGACCCCATACTTAATCATCTCATAGCGTATTAAATTTCTATTTCAATTAATTTTTTTTAAATTTTTTAACGATCAATTAATGTGTACTAAAAATATTCTTGGTTTAAAAAAATAAGTTTCTTCGTTATAATAGATTACAAGATTAATAAATTTTAGATATATAATAACAATTTAATTAGTTATTTAAGTTTAGTAATTTAATTTTTTTTAGATATATATAATAGCAATAATTTAAGTAAAAACAGTTTACTATTATAAATAATTTCTAAAGAAAGGTACATCGACTTTTACGTTGAAAAATATGTTTTTATGCTGTTCTTATATTTTGATACCTCCCGCGTAAGTTGCTGTAAGCCACAACACTGACGTTATCGTCTTCATACTAAACTAATTTGCTTTGCTTAATGCATTCAAAGTGAACAAATGCCAAAAATCTTTATTTCCGAGGATTTTTCAGACGTATCTTGTCGTAAATTTCAAACGCAAACGGACTAAAAGTGCTCTCTTGTATAATTGTAGTTTTAGGGTTACAACGTGGAAGGTATCGATCTATTCTCAAGATGAGTTTTTATTGTTTATGTAAACGAATCGAAAATATAATCAATCATTAAAACAGAACAATGTGGTATTAGGAAAATATTCGTTGAAAAATAAGGAATATTCTTTCAATTACTTATCAAAAGCATGCACTTATGTTATTCAATATTGCATTTGCTTATCACTTATTTATGCATACATTATTCAATGAGGTGAACACACTTCAATATGCAAAATTCACTTTAATTAACATTAATTGAATATTGAATTACGATAGTTTAATTATATGTAATAATTCGGTATTTTAACTTCATTAAGGTATTTTTAGGTCGATGTAATGGAAATTACAAAAATAATAAGCTAATTTACGATTAATTTTTTGGATTGAGGAGAACAACTGATAGGGATAACAACCGGTGTAAATATAAATATATTGATTGTCAATATTTAAGTGGATTAAAGGGAAATTATCCGTATCTATAATTCTTTCAAGATTTTTTGAAATAGCTATTTAACGAGAAACATTATCTATACTAATATATACATAATTATACCAATATAATAAGGAGAGATCGAGAATTGTATGTACTAAGTAAATTAAGTTTTGACAGACGCGTTGGCGCAATGGTCACTGCAACTGACTAAAGCGCTAACGGTCGCGGGTTCGATCCCCGCTCACGGCAAACGTGTGTATTGGCCATACAGATGTTTGTCGTGGTCTGGGTGTTTGTGTTAGTGTTGTGAGTGTTTCCGGACCCCCGACACAAGGTCATGAGATCTTAATGGGAGCCGTTGAGTGTGATGCGTTATTTAGTTTAAACCGTAAATACGGACACATTTTAAAAATTATGATATCATTTGAAAACTACATCATTCTAGATTATAGGTTAATAATTAGTTTCTTTTGGGGCCATTTTTACATTTACATTTAATTTGTTAACATTAAATAAAACACTTAAATATGAAAACATCGTCTGAAATTTGTTGTTTAAAGAGTTTTACCAGTTTACGTGACACAAGTAAATTTTTAATAGAAATCAATTTTAAGAAGATTTAGCTTTTCGGATGTTCCTCCTGTTGCTCGCTTAAGGTCTTGATAAAATAGGCCGGCGGTCCAGATCCAAATCACGATCCGCCATTTGGTGACCCCTTTCAAGATGGTCATGGCTATATATTATATGCGTATTATAATAAACCAAAACCTACATTAACCCGAGTGAAATAGCGATCAAAAAGTAGTAGGCTATAGTAGGTTATAAAACATAAAGTTGCGATCACACATGGACCAGTAACGTTAAACGCCAGTCAGCTTTGCAAATAGCGAAATTAAACGCAAGTGAAATCGCAAAAAAATATTTATCGTAAAATATATGAAGTATTTTTTATTTCACACTAGCATATCGCGGTTACACTCGCGTTTATGATTACTTGTTTGCTTATATGAGTTGTAGCGAAACGTTATAATATTTAACCTTCCTCAATAAAGCGACTTTCCAACGAAAAAATATTTTTTCTAATTGCATCTGTAGTTTCAGAGATAAACCCCACCCCCCTCCCCACGTACATAGAAAATTATAAATTTAACACATTTATAATATTATAAGGTATAGGTTGTATATGTAGTCATTAACACGTGTTTATTTTCAGTTATTTTAGCATATTAATAGAAATTACACATGTCATGAGAGTTTTGTACTTAACATTGCACATAAATGACTGACTGACAGCAACTTCAACAACAAATATGTAAATTACAACACGTTACGCTGCATTACAACAGCGTCACATAAATTCGTGAGCTTGGTATTGCTATAAGTGTAACATACTTGCACACTACGTGACGTTTGACCATGGGTAATATTGTATCGCCGCTATTCAATTATTACCCTTACTGCTTAGGACTTAAAGCTATTTTCCCTTGAATATTTTAGTGTTATATTTATACAATTCATACGCGCTTTAATACTGGCTTTCCCACGAAATGTCAAAATATGTTCAACTCTATTTATTAGGGCACTAGGCGTTTGTCGCATTGTGTGTAAATAATGCGGAATGCACGATGTTATCTGATTTTGGACTCGCGGATTGTTTTAGTGCATGGAGTTTATTGTATTCAAATGGGTGAACGCCCTGTTGTCCGTTTATGAAATATTTTCAAAGGTAAGGTGCTTGGTTTGTGTTTTTTGAGAAATGATTTAATGATCAATTATTCAGTTTGACGGTAAGACAACAGGATCCCAGAAAACGTTCAAAATGCTTTTATAGTAAAGTTCAAAAGGCTTGTACAGAAAAGTTTGTGTGTTCGAGATTATGATGATTTGAAAGAATTCATAGATGATGATACACCCTGGGAATAAGGCGATCATTTCCAGGCTGTCTCAATAGATTTGTATATATTTGATTTGTAACCAATCTTGACGTTGTTAAAAAAAATTACCACAAAAATGTCCCGCTGAGTTTCTTTCGAGATTTTTTCGTTGGCCTGAGGTTATATTTTTCCGAAACTTTGGTAGGTCGTCATTTTCTTGACGTTCAAAAAGAGAATGTAAATTCCTATTTTGAATAAAAATATTTTGATTTTTATGAGATACAAATCTTCATTTACATCACAATTTTTTCATAAAGTAGTCATAAAAATTTACGTATCTAATTTTAACAAGACTTCATATTGCTTATAAGGCAAAGAAATTTATTATTATTCTTTAAACATTGAAATTTTCTGCAATATCATATTTAGGTCGTTATACGAAATGACTTCATTACAAATAATAGAGATATTAAAATTTACCAAATACTGGCGAGTAATTTATTGGATGAAACCAGTCGGTATTCGAGGGTTATAAATCAACAAAAAGAGGGCGTTTCTGATTGACTAGCCGTGTATTACGGTTACTGGTAGATTTATAATATTACAAACTGTACGAATGAGAACCGGTTTAGAGAAATTAATTAATTTAATTAATGCCACGCACGTCATGTTTTTTAGAGCCTATTCATTGATAATAATTGATCTATATTTGATTATAATCGTCTATGCCAGAGGTGTCCAAATTTTCCAGTCTTTCGTGAGAATTACATTTAAAAGTTTTAATCTCGAGGCCGATATAATACAACTTTACAATCTAGTAACAGATACGTTAGTAAGTAGCTACGACAGATGTGGTTGATAAAATTAAGGCACTGACAGTGTATTCTTTCTGGTGTAAAGCAATGAGAAATAACTTATTTAAATCTGTATGAAATTCTACGGGCAAGACTTATAATATAAGTGTAATTTTCGCCTTAGGGTTATACCAGTTACTCTAGTAAGTTCGTAAGGTCAAAACCACTTTATTTTTCGATCAATGTCTATCACTTTTTGCCGACTTCAAATAAATGAAGAGATTTTGAATTTGTCGGGGAATCTTTTCGTTATGATCCCTAATTACTTAACAACAGCTTGACAGATTGGTTAATTATTTTTTATTTGAATGGATATTCACATACTAATCTACCCATAGAATTTTCATCAAAATCTTTTATGGTTAAATATTTTAGTTTTAAAATCAAAATAGTTGGTAATAAGTATGCCATCCAAGCAAACGAAATTATGTAGTTTGGTTAAAAATCGATTCTCGTTTAAAAACCTTAGTTATGTAACGTAATGAAAGAAATGAAGAAGAAAAATTATATTTTCCCATTATTATCTAACTTTTTCTATGTATTATACCTGTTACCTGTATATTGTACCTATTAATTTACTTAAGTATCATAGCAACGATATAACAATTAGCAATTATCCGTTGCGGGCCGGAATTGTAAATGGTGACAATGGTGTCGTGGAAGGTGGGCCGGATTTGGCCCACGGACCGTAGTTTGGACACCCCTGGTCTGCACGTTTCATTATAAGGACATAGTGTTGTTTATAGCATTCGGCGTATTTTCTTTCAAGCTCTAGAATAGTACAACATTTGTACTAAAATAATTATTGATTATGTATCTCAAATGAATGTCTCGGTAATAAATTGTACCAAACACTATTACTATCAAATAATGCTACATTACGACAATTAAAAGCAATGATTAGATAGAAAAAAATCAAACTGTCAGTATTTTGCACGTTTTGAATGGGATATTTTTTTTAATAATTTAACACCCGGAGTATTTTATTAAATTTGCACATTCGCTTTGCGGAAGTTGAAGCATGGTCGTTGGGCGATAGTCTTTTTGTAATTATCTATTCAATGCTGTCAATTGGACATACTTGGACGCTGATAAGCAATACTGTACCAAGCTACATGGACTTCATTATAAGAAAATGGTGTCTGAAGATGTCAAAGCAATTTTTAAGTTGTTTCAATATCCATCTTTTGTTTTCTATTTTAATATGTTTAATATGTCATATAATATACTTTTTTTACTTTATGTGACTTAAATTTGTTTATTTAATTTTTTGACTTAAACACTTGAATATCTTAAACTTGTGAAGTTAGTTCTACGTTTAACTAATGTTTGAACTGTAAAAAGTTTTTTTCATAACGCTTTATTTTATTTTCCCTTTATCGTAAAAATAGCGTTTGTCTAATTGTGAACAATTGTGTTCTGAAGAACCACATGAAATAAATTTACCGATTTTTTATTTGGCTATTATATATTTACTTTTAATATTATATTATAGAATTTTGCCGTTTATCCATTGGGGTTGAATTTTAAAAAAGTCATTTCTTACTAATAAAATATCTCTTTAATAAATATTTAATAAGTTTCCAAATTTAATTAAAATACAGAATTATTTTCGGATTTCTAATAAAACTACGAATTAATCTATTCTTCTAGTCTGTTTCGCTGAATAGCTGTACGAAAATCACAAGTGTGAAACGCCAATAACTCATGTTTAAAGACGCGATAAATCACACAACGTGTTAACTAGGTGTAACGTGTAAAGTGCGTAATGAAAGTTATTAAGGTCGTGTCGTACCCTTGCCGAAAGCGGAAAGCCAACGTACCATGCCCAGCGTTCTTTCTTACGTCGAGTTCACTATTCAAAATATTCGACCATTCAATGTTTTTGACCCTGGGTGGTATTGCGAAAAATATTTGCCAGACGTTGTTGATATATTTATCAATGAAAATAAAGTGTTGTTAGTTTGTTCGATATGCGTTAATATCATTTATGAGATTATAATGAAACTTTGGAAGGTTGTTCTGGGGACGCATACTAGTGTTGCTGGCCCAAGAAATCTTTAAAAAGTTTAGGTGGTATTATAACAAATCCCGAGTACAGCTATACATATATAAAGATGAATCACTGAGTGTATGTAAGCTCATCACGTCGGTTGCTCTTTTTCAGCTATTTTTTTTTTTCGTCATTATAATTGTCAGACAATGTTTGTATTAATGAAAATATTTGAAAAAAAAATAAAAAAATTGGATTAATATTTCCGTATAAAATGTGATTCGGTATAAATTACTCAATCGTGCAAAGCCAGGGCGACCAGTTAGTTAAGGAAAGTGTTAAAAATAACTGGAAATAATTTAAGATATGAAAAGTTGTTTCATACATGATTCGTGTAATGTAATAATAATTCGGTATGCCTATAAATAGATTATTGTTACGAAATTTTATTAAAATGTTACGAATTTAAATTTGCATGCTTAAGTTTGTAAGGCGTATTAATTTTGTTACTTATAAGGATCAACTTTTATCCTTAAAAGTAACATTATCACATGGTGCAATAATATATGTAGGTGTTTAGAGTCAGCTCGTGACCACGACGGATGCAACTTCGTCGAAACGTGGGGCAATAAAAAAGGTATTACTACCATTAATTATCGCGGTAAGACCTGTTATATTAAATATGAATAATATAGGTGTGTTCGTCAATTCGATTCTGTCGATTCCTGGACTAATAATGCTGTTTTAGTTTTGATCAAAATCTTTCTATAAGTATTTTTCGCTATTCGTAATACTTTGGGATTTGGCCTATCACACCCAGTTAAAATACTCACTCTGTTTACTCTTTTTTTTATTGTTATAGTCTGTGGTCAAATTAAGAATATTTTGTCTGTGGTCAATCTTGAAATCGATTAAAAATTTAATAAAATACAGTTGAATTCCGACCGCTAGGCGACCACTGGCATGTTTAAAATGTGTTTTAATATGTTATTTAACTTGACACATTGACATGACTAATTTGTAGAGCGTGATTAGTTGCGCTTCGAAACAAATGTCTAGGGGTAGGCGTGTAATTAAACAAATCGTTGCTTGATTAGTGATACTTTTACACGTATCCTTATATTAAAAATTCGAAAATAACTCTGTCTGTGCATCTGTTTGTTTGTTACGTTTCCACGCCTGAACTATTGAATCTATTGATGAATTTCAGAATGCGAGTATTTCGTTTCGTCATATATAGTCCGTAATTCCGTCATATAAAAATTTATAAAGCTTATATCCGGGCTATTATTACAAATTTATTTACAACTCGTTCATTAAAATCGTTTCAGTAGTTTTGGCGCTAGGGTGGAACATACATACATACGTAGACTGCCAAAATCATTACGCTGCCGTTTAGCTTTACCGTTGTCGGGTAATAAACATAAAATTCCAATCGAAAACATAAATGTGAAATGAGAGCCAAGTTCAATATTATGATAAATGCCTTGGTTGTTGACTTCAACGACAAAAGAAGTGAGATCTAAATGGGTGCCAAGTTCACATAAGATAGCGTGGCGTTCACATAAGATAGGTAACATAAGATAACGTATTGTAGCCTGAGGTCTGTCTTGGCTAGTTTTTATAATCCTACCAACGAATTATTATGTTCGATCGCTAGTTTCTACCAACAATTCCAATTTTCGGAATTATTAAATAAGAACCGACAAATACTTGTAGGTTTAGAACTTGCGAAGGCTATAATGCATATATGAATACTAAACACTTTTGTGCCTCTAAATGGTTCGTGTAATATTACACACGGTGCGGCTCGCCAGTTCTGTTCCTTGAACTTGGCTTGACACGCTACCGCGTGTCTAGATGTTATGTCAAAGGTGTAAATAATTTTTGAGTTGCTTTATTATAATGGTACTTAGTGATGAAAATATTTTTTATACAAATATAAACAAGTTCAATTTGAAGATTTCAGAAATGATAAAAAAAAAAAATTATTGAAGACTTTATGCGTATTCATTGCAGGCTTAGTAATAATCAACAAGTTTTGAATAAAAACAAGTGTTATAACAAACTATTAGACACATCATTTTGAATTCTATAATGAGTTTTAAAATCAAAGGTTTTCGTTAAATATTTAAGATTATCCTTTCTTTTCCTTTAGTAGAACGTTATGCGTAAACATCGCAAATTAAATAAAGGCTTGAAAAGAGGGATATTGAGGGAAAACTTACTTCAACTAACTTATAATTATAATTTATAAGTAGCTATACCCGGCAGGCGTTGCAATACCACCTAAAGTAAGTTTGGGCCAGAAACCTTCGTGACGTTCCCAGAAAACCCTACCAAATTTTCATCACAATCTGATCAATGTTTTCGGAACGCATAGAGAACAGACTTACAAACATTTAGTTTTATTTATTTAGATTAGATTAATATGTATATATGTACTGGCCATACAAAGAGGTATTGCCGCGAGTGTTTTAGGCACCTTGCCTCACTGTGACTTCGATAGCTATTTAGGCTTAATCTTCGTTTTATTTTAAATAGAATTATTTGTTTATATTTAAGTTATATTAATATTAGTATTTAATATTTAAAACTTAAGTTGTTAGTATAATAAATGTTTGTATATGTACTTGAACAGTAAACATTTACAATTAAAAAAAATTCTCATGGTTTTGGACAGGATAGTAATAATTAACATTCCAAAAAAATATTTCGATTTCATAAACTCTACGTTTTCCGCTGATATATCAAAGTCGTTTAAATAATTATACGAACATTTCAATTAATATTTACGGATATTACAACATCATTTATCGTTATCATCATTAACGGTTTTACGGTTCATAATTTTTTCAACAGCACTTCACCTGAAAAATAAATTAAATTTAAAAAGTATGTTCAATTAAAGTACCCGATAAAATACTTTTTTTAGTTATCTGTTTTAAATATACATGGAAATTGCCTTATTAAAAGTGTATATTTTTAATGTATTTTTGAGGAGAGAACTGTAATTATACTTATTAATTAATTAAAAAACTTAATTTATATAAAATGATCCAAAGATAATGTTTAACTGTCCCCAAAAAAATGATAATGATATAGTTTTTTTATATATTTCTAATACTGTACGGTATTTCCCATTCAAGGTTTTGTCCTTGCACTATAAAAAATCAATAATACATTACACGTCAAAATAAGCGAAAAAATAATTCTTATGATCACGAATAATTGATCATTTTTCTTGGTCACGGATACTAGCATGGTTTGACCTTGGATTGATTTTAATGAATTTCTTAAGACTCGGATAAGGAAGTCAGAATTATTATATTGTTAGATCATATCGCTGAAACTTATGTCACCGCTGCATTAGAAACAGAATTGAATTAGGAATAACCATTTGTTATATATACTTATCTATACTTATATTATAAAAAGGATAAAACTTATTTTAAAACTAGCTTTTTCCCGCGACTTCGTCCGCGTTTTCGTCGTTTTTTTTTAAAAGTAGCATATGTCCTTCCTCAGGGTTCAGCGGTTTTGATGTGACAAACAGATTAACTATCGTATTTTAGTAGGGAAATATAATGTTAATACACAATACTTGATTTGTATGATTTTTTTTATTGAATAGGTAATAATGTTAACTTTTTAAAGTTAAGGATGAGTGAGAGTATTATAAACGTAAGAATAAACAAATATAATCAGAATGCTCCGAACTGTTAAGCTATCAGGAGTTACATGTGTTATTGTGAGTCAATCATAAAAGATAGACATATGCTGTTGCGGGATATTTTTTAGAAAATTTTATGTAGAATATTTCCGTCATACATGATTTCTATGCAACTTTAACCATTAAGGCTGCATACGCGACGGAAGCTTAAAAATTGGAGTAACGTCTCCCGTTTTTCCAAAATTTCCCTTCACTACTCTGCTCCCATTGATTGTAACGCGATGAAAAGTACACTATTACCTGCCCAGGAGTATGTAGAATAATTGTACTAAGATTTTTTAAAATCCATCGAGTAGTTTTTGTTTCTATAAGGAACATACATACAGACAGACAGACAGACAGACAAAAATTTTACTGATTGCATTTTTGGCATCAGTATCAATCACTAATCACCCCCTGATAGTTATTTTGAAAATATATTTCATGTACAGAATTGACCTCTCTACAGATTTATTATAAGTATAGATAATTTTGTTAGTTTGCATGTAGGGGGTAATTACTGAAGCTATTGATGCAATTAGAAAAAATCTTTTTTCGTTGAGCCAGTTTATTGAGAAAGGTTAAAGGCATTATTACATCAAGATTCTATTCATAAGAGCGAAGCAGTAACTATGAACGTGATTAAAACGCGAGGGACAGCTAGTGACTGAAACTTGTGAAATAAGTTTTTTTTAATAAATATAATACCACAAATATTATTGACATATTATGTGAACGTGATATTTTTTTAAGTATCGTTACAAACAAATCGATTTTTTCCATATTTTTTAAAACATTATACAAATAGCATTTTAAAAACAATTAGGTTCATATTGTGTTTGCGATTATTGTTTCTTTAAGTCCACGTCAGTTCTTATGAAATATTATTCGTGAACTTTTGTAGACATTTAAGGGTTTTGTATCTCTGAAATAATTTGATAGAGCCATTAAAGCGCTCGGATCAACGAAATCGATTCCGTCCCCATTAACATAATTAACTACGAGCATATTTCATTAAAATATCGATATAAGCAACTTTTATGCTAACGAAACCGCCACTACAGATTACAAATATATAACGAGTTTCGTTAACCAGTCAGTATTTAGTAACAAGACATTTTAAAAAAAGAACCGACTTCGCAAAAAGCAACATACGTTACTTCGTTTACTTCAATGAAATCAAATAAAAATATATTTTATTCAAGTAGGTTTTCACATGCACTTTTGAGTCGTAAAAATAAAAACAAAAAAAAATTAATGAAATCAACACCGAGAGAACACATAAAAACACAATCGAATTGATAACTTCCTTTTTTTAAGAAAGTTTTAAAGTCATGCTGTTCTTAGCCTATATAATACACACTACTGATTCTTCTAGTGCTTTTTATCACTTATGTTTAGAATTCATCTCGAGTACGATGTTGAAAGAAAACATCAGGAGAAAATTGAATATACTGGTAGGTTCTGAATTTTATATCCGCCATCAACAAAGTAAGCTTAATACATCGAGTATTAAGCTTACTATTCGTTCTCTTAACAGAAAAAGGATTGAAAAAAATCTTGAAAGAGTTTTATTATTTTCACAATTAAAATTGTTTAGACATAATATTTTCAAGATACAAAATTTAAAGGAATAACTAATAATGGTTAATTCAAAACGACATTTGCTTTAACGATTCTTGCATAACCTTATAAATTATATAATTACATTTCATACAAATAATAATAACATTGACAGTTCTAAGCGTAATAACGTTGTATGCATTTATAATTACAATATAATTTATACACGACGAAACAAAATAGCACGGTTATAGTTTAGTAATGGTTTATTGGTAGAGCTAGCTATACACTATTAACTGTATTTTATATATGGACTGGCCCAACGGGGCAGAACTAAACTCTCACGGAAAATAAGCGTAAAGTTACTAATTTAGCTGTGTTTTGCACGGCCAATAAAAGAGCCGAAAGCCTAACTCTTGACCCTTCATTCATTCACATTAAAAAAAATGAAATCAGATATAAAAATCAATTCAAATGATTTATAAAAAAACTATTTGAAATCAAACATATGGATTGCATAAAATAAGTTCAAAAACATTGACCTACTTAATACAGTCAAATGGTTTAACTCATGTCTGTTTTAACTGTTCACAGTTTGGACGTTAGACGCCATTACATCTGAGCCAGTTTTTTTTAATTTATCCAACTAGTTGAAAAGGTGAACCAGTAGCACATAAGGATCGTCTGATTAGATAATTTAAATAAACACTTCAATTTGGCAAAATAATGACCATGACGCATTCACTTTCCGCTAATTAATACCAAGACAAAAATTTGTTGAAATCTAGGATTATTTTTGGTAATAATGTCGAATTGAATTTTATATTACGAAACGGTTATCATATATTCTTTTCGAAATCGTTTTTTTATGTTAATGAATGTTATATATTTCTATTTAAAATTAGACTTTCTACATGCAAAATAGAGTGTATATTAAATTTAACGTTCGTATTAAATGGTTGTCACCATTTAATACTTAACTAAACCACATAGAACTGGTTAAGAGGTGACCTTAGACGCAATCAGCTTCCTATACTTTCAAATTTTCTATTACCGCGAGTTGCGCAATTCGACAAATCAATCGCATAGTGAGACCACAGAACAGAATTGTTTAGAAAAAAAAAACATCAACACGAATTTGTATTTGAAGATACTCATAATTTACAAATAGTCTATTTTTATTTATTTGACTTTTTTGGTAACAATAAACGAAAGGAAATTACGAATTTTCAAATGTTATTTTTCAATATAATTTTCCATTATAAAAATGATTAAGTTCTATCGTTCGATCGATTTCTCACCCCTATTTCTTGTGTAGTTAAAAGTACGCCATATTTGTCTGCTAAATAGGATAAGAAGAGAAAAATAGAGTATAAATGTAATACATGCAAGTAGTACGAGCAACGTGGTAACAGATGGCATCCTCTGGGAACCCTATTCCCATTTCCACGTCAAATGTGGACAAATTAAATACATGCACTAATTGACCCGTCAAACGTTATTCTGCCATATAAATAATTTTAGCAGCTAGTTAGAGCGAAATAAAAACTTCAGAACATGTTTGACAAATTTTAAAATTTTGAAACATGTCTATTAGGTGTAAACACTTCTGTCTCTCGCGATTTCACACGTATTTATGGCTATTGCTTCGCGCCTACAGGTCGCATCGTGATGCTCTTTTACCTTCCTTAATAAATACTTGTCCCTGCAACTTCCTTAAGTAAAGATGGTCATACACTATTTCAACATTTTCACATTTTATATCGGACACAAAAATCCCTTTTCAATCTACTACTTTACTACAATTCAATAAAATCGAAAACAGTTTAGGCTTAAAAACTTTGCAAACTTATTTAATTTTATAAAATATACATTATTAAACAAATCGCAACGAGGCTATGTAGATAAAATACTTTTTAGGAGATAAATCTTTGTAGATATTGCACAGATTGTAATATCAGTCCGCACGAATCATGCAAAAACCATAAAATTAATATCCATAACGCTGATAAATTAATATTCTATTTCGATACTTTTCCTTTACATTCCAGGCCATTAATGTAAAATTTATACGTAAAATTGGAATATTGAAGTATTTCAAATGGTAACATAATTATACTATCTAATATATATATATATATATATATATATATATATATAATTGATATATTTTTGATAATTTGTTCGTATATGCAGCTGCCATACCGTGCATTAGGATAAAACTTTGTCACGGTTTGCACTTGCAAGTATGTTGTCCGTATAGTACAATTAATTTCTAGTAGATGGCGCGCTTCTCCTACCGGCCAGATAGCAAAAAAGTTTTAAGCGATCATATAACAAGCATACTACATTAAATTACTTTAATGCGAGCATAGCCGTAAGCAAAAGCTGATATTTTTTTTATTTTCATAAGTATTTTTCTATTTGTACTTAAAAATTTAGAATTAGATAAGTTTATCTGTAAAACATTAAATTCGCTTCTAATACTATCGAAGCTATACTTTTCAAGAGTTCAGAAATGAATATTTATTTCATTTATATACTTTATTGGGCACCATAAATTAAACAAAATTATATTGCTAATAAAAATGTATAATAGGAGGTCTTATCCCTTTATAGCGATTCCAGACAACCGTGGTGATTGGAGAAGAAAGTCAATAGGCAGAAGGTAGGTGGTTTTAAATAGACACTTATGCAGATACTACGAAAATATCAAATGCCTAAAATATTGGTCACTAAATACACACATATTTATTTACATATATACAAATAATCGTAGGAGATTAGATTCATTGCATTATTATATCCATGATCTCTCCCTCTTGACATCAACCACCCGGTGGTAAGCAACTCTGCCAGTACGTATATCAGCCCAATTAACAATACATTATAAAGGGTTATATTTCCATTACGAACTTACTCGTAGACAACGCTGCTTAATAATATTTAAAATCAGTAATTTAAATCTTTATAAATACTGCACCTCGTGGTTTCACTGGCGTGTATGGTTGCTGTTTCGCTCCTATGAGTCTTAGCGTGATGTAAAATAGCCTATAACCTTCTTTGAAACACCAGGCTAACCAAAGTAATAATATTTTTTCAAATCGGATCGGTACTTTCTGAGATTACCTCTCCTTAATATTAGTATAGATGATAGATATTTACAAGTATTAGCAATACTTTTACAGAATTTTTTGCCATGCCATTTCCTCTACACTTTTCGATCAGTACCCCCGGAATGAGTTCTGATAAGTTCCGATCGGTTTTTTTGACTAGTTCTACATACATTGACTGGTAGCGTCTCTAGCGAGAAATTCACTGACGACGCGGGTAGTCAATGTATGGTAGAATGCTGATAAAAAATTACGTCTTAAAAATTATCAAGATTCATATTAACGGTACTTATATTGGAAATGATAATTTGCATAATTCGGCGTTGGCACCTTTACTTAATGCGTTTTGACGCCCTCTGGGCTAGTATTAATCACTATGCCATATTGGCTCGAAATGCTTATATTACTAGATGAGAAATGATCGCATACATTAAATAATTTTAAGTTTAAAATAGATTATCTAAAGTATTTATTTAAAGCCAATTAGTTGCTTGATGGAGTTGCTTTTAAATAATGATTTTTTTTTATTTTAAAGTAATTTAAATTGTCACAAACTACACATGCACACATGCGTTTAGAAAAATGTATATATAAGCAAATTCGAGCAGTATGATTCGTTTAGATGGGTCAGTGGAAATCTGAAATTAAGAAAAATTATACAATTAAAATTAAGCTGTAAAAATGTTATAATTCATATTATTTTCAGCCCACTTCCAAAAAGGTTCTTAATACTTCGATTTCTGGTACGTATATTCACCGATTACTCAAAAATGGCTTGACCGATTTTGTTAATTCTTTTTTAATTTGTAAAATATATTCTTATCTAATAACTTAACTAAGTATGTCATACCATCGAGTTTCTTTCTTGATCTTCTCGGTAGAATCTACATTCGGACTTGAAAATATCCTAATCATGTTAAACGGTATTTGTTACGAAAGAGAAAATTTAGAAAAAATAAGCTTTATTCGGCCCTCATTAAGATCTCATGAACCTGAGTCTGGGGTCCGGAAATGAACACAACACAAACACTCAGATCATATAGTGAATACAGATGTTTGCTATGAGGGGGCGTCGAACCCGCGACCATTAACGCTGCAGTCAGTAAATAGACAGATAAATAGATTTAAAAATATAAAAAAATGTGTTAAAAAGGTCACAGGTAATATTAAAAAATATATAAATAAAACTGTACAATCGTGTCAGGAAACAATAGTATTCGTTTTTTTTTCTTCTATAAATGCACTTAGGTATTCGCAATCACGGCCACAAAACTTTTCTCTTATCGAAATTCTATTAATGTAATTAGCCATATATCTCCATTAGCCCATTGTGAAAAGCAAACATGAAAGCAATCAAAACGCAACACATGTAATAAATGCCTCCAAAGCGTAATGTAATACGAATAAATATAACAAGAAAGTTTCTTGTAAACGTATTTATTATTCCTTGTAAAATCATGTAATCCGTCCAACAGATGCATAGCGGAGCAGTGACATCACGTGTTATACGAAGCGGCAATTTCTAATCAATAGTCCGTGATCAACATTCAGATGTTAAACGAAAGTGAATCTAGATATAACGCGGACGTTATACGAATTGATCTAATTCAAATCGTAGGTGTATTATGTGCTTCGTTCACGGAATAGAGAATTGTCTGCGTCGTGTACCGTTACACAGAGATTAACGATATCACCGTTTGCAATAAAACAATGTACGAACGCGTTTGAATCACGGTAATGCATTGTTTTTAACCAATGGTATTTTATAACTGGACGCTGATAAGCAATACTGTGTCAAGCCACACAGATTTCATTTTGTGAAAATGGCATCTAAAGATGTCAAACCTATTCTTAATAATTTTGTTTGAAGATGTATAAATCCATCTTCTCTTTTCTATTTTGATAAAAGGTGTAATTAATTAAATGACTTGTATTATAAGAAGTTTTGATCTAATAATAACTTTTTCATATAAGTAAGATTATTACATATCGCAAAAAATGTAACACACTTTAATATTCTAAGCATTAAATGAAGACACTTTATGACTTGATGTTTTTTTTTAAATAATGTTAAACACGTAACGCATTATCAAAATACATTAATATCTCCGAATTTGGATTTTTTATGGGATGTCACATTATTGCTTATTAGTATCCAAGTATAGATATGTTACGTTCATACTATTTGATGTTAAAAATCTGTGACTATTTATAATTTTGACAACTGACCTTTTAATTGGTAACTAATCAACGACTATTTGCCTAGTTTTATAAAAGTATAAGACATTTGTATACGTTTATAACATAAAGGACGTTTGCCGATAAAAGGTAAATTTTAATTTATTTTACTTAATTTCACTTCAGCACGTTTCACATGATTTATTCTTCTCGTACAAATTAAGGATACGAATAAAGGCTTTATTTATATTAGTAACTAGCTGGCCCACGGTTTCACGCGTTTTAGGTTACTGATTCGTTCCTTTGAGTCTTAGCGTAATGTAATGTATCGTATTACATTCCTCAATAAATGGGCTATCTAACAGAAAAAATAATTTTTCAATTCAGCTTTGTAGTTTCAAAGACTACTAACTACATACATTTTTTTTCTCTGTATAAATTTACTATTTAATTGCTTAGTTAATAATATGTTAATTAATATAAATAACATTTATTATAAATCATCTCACAATATTGACGTAATTTATAATCAATAGCATTTGAAAGTTATTGCTGTTTAAACAGTATAATCCTGAAATATGACTTTATTTTGGTCAATAAACACAATTTCAGTCAAGATTTTAACATTAATTTATACGAATACTCAACAGATGAAGGTTTATTAATAAATTAATATGTAATTTATTACGCCATGCTTAGTATATTATAATTTGTAACTTTATTATTGTACGGAACTCGATAAAAGTCGTTTCTATTTTGTTTAGCTGTGCTAATTGATAATGTTATAATGGTAACAACATTTTAAGTTTCATTTACTTCAAAGTTTAAAAAAAAAGTAAATAACAGCCTGTAAATGTCCCACTTCTGGGCAAAGACCTCTTCTTATAAAGGAGATGGTCTAGAGCTTAATCAACCGTGCTGCTTCATGGCATATTGTGTGTTGGTTTCCTCGCGATGTTATCCTTCACCGCCGAGCTCGAGATGAAACTGAAATATTTCACCATAATTCATTCACATTTCATTATATTTCTTCAAAGTTTATTTAGATATTTTTAATAAAAGCGCGTTTAAAAAAAATTGTATTAATTTTATTTTATTATTATGAAACTTTAGTTACTAGTATTAAGACCTAAAATAGGGACAGGGAATACATTGGTTTGTTCGTGTAGAATTTATAGAGCAAACTATAAAATATTATTAATCTTTGCATAGACAAACATGACTTATTGGGAAAGGATTGATCAATGATTTTATAATTTTATCTTACGATCATATTATTTGGCCTTAAAGATCTGTACCTATTTACAACTTAGACAAGCTCGACAATTGACTTGTTAGCCAAAAGATTAGAAGCCTGACATACTCAATCACTGGTTTCTAGGCAACGTCGTCCAAGGTGGTCGGCAATCTGGGTGCTAAATCCATGAGACTATGAACTTTTTATGGTTATATAATATCATGGGGTTTAATAATA
Organism: Hypolimnas misippus; assembly: GCA_037950945.1. Classification (NCBI taxonomy): domain Eukaryota; kingdom Metazoa; phylum Arthropoda; class Insecta; order Lepidoptera; family Nymphalidae; genus Hypolimnas; species Hypolimnas misippus. The sequence continues at coordinate 11,037,728 of JBBEEQ010000024.1, forward strand.
AAATTAATTACACAGGAAAGCTAATATCAAATGGTAAAAATGTGTCAAAAAAAGCCTACTTTTTCAATTCTAGCATAATTGCAAGCCAGTTACGAAGATGAAGTTACATAGAAAAAAGTGTCCGACACTTTTGCTATTAGGAAGAGGAGGGATTCTGAAGGGACAATAGAGAAAGAGCGAAGCGACTGATTCTCTACATTCGCTTACTATCTTACAGCTTGTTCATATGACACTTTTTTCTGTGACGTGAAAATTGATCACATACAATTATAAAAATCATTGTTTTTTAATTATAGATACATAATTTTTTTACGTGTAAAATGTTTCATTCACAGCTCTACACATAGTTTGTCTGGCTTTATTTTTAGCAAATAAATCACAAATGGATATAAACGAATGATTATTCTCGAATACAACATGCTAGCAATCGAATAGCTTGACCATTTCGATTTGCCGTCACGTTGTCCGTATTGCGTGACTCATTAGGCTGATCAGGATTTCGTAGACATTTGACAGTAGCCTGGAGACTCATAATTTAACTGGAAATGTGTTCGAAGTGTTCCACCATTTTGACATAACGTATTTACAAATCAAAATGGCGGGTAAATAAATTGCGGGAACATTGTTATCTTAATTAAGTTTGATTTATGTTTATAGATAACTAATTGGTTCCTGTGACTTTGTCTGCATAGAATAATATTTAAATAGCCTATTACATACAAACTGTCATCCTCAATTTCATCCAATGATATGGTTTAAGGAGAAATTATTATTTTAAAAATGATGGTACTATTAACGGGTACATTATTCCTGATGGTTATAAAAATTTACATTAACGTGAGCATAACCGCGAAAAAAAGGTAGTGTTATATAAAATTGTATTTTCATTTCTTACTTGCAAATGTTATTAAGGAAACACAATCATAATCGGTGTCACAGTTTCTATAATAAAATATTAAATTATAATTTTTATCAATATTGAAATTGAATGCTAATTATATAATTAATTAAAAATTAGATAATAAAATTTACAATATATTTTCATATTACGTACATATATTATCTTAACATATATATGCATATTTATGTATTGACGAATATGTTACTTACTTATATTTTTCATAGGTTCTACTTGAGGTAAATGTCAAACATTCACTTTTTCTTTTAGAGTTCAGTACCCATAACTGGAACCTACAAAAGTGTTGAATCTGAGGCCTAACTGTTAAAAATGTAGCTATTAGGCAGCGTTCTGATAGATAGTTATATTATACTCATGGATTTTGTTAACCAGGGTGTCCAGTTTGGACGACGTTGCCTAGCAACCAGCAACAGAGTATGACAAACGAAATCAGCCAACAATACAATTGACGAGCTGGTTCAAGTCGGATTAGTTCAGATTTTTACGTCAAATAGTATGAAAGAAGTATGAAATATTTGTAGGTAAAATTTAATCGATCAAAAACTATTTTTACATAATTCGGTATTCCCTTCTATATTATGATTTTATGATTCTGGTTATTGGAACAATAAGATACAATTGAATGTGGTGAAATCGATAACCTCCTTTTTATGCGACAGTATAAAATAGCGGTAGTTTTCAATAATTAACCCACTGGTTAAAATTCACACAGAATAAATATGATTACGGCAGATATTCGTATAAATACTGGCAACACGTGAATTGTGTGATATATGACATGGATCTTGGCTCGCGTTTGACCGGTATTTTATTTCAAGTAAGCGGTTAATTCCAATAACATTTTCTCCGTCGATGGAATTTCAATTCGATCCGCCAACAGCTCCATAAAATATAGTCCGATACGAACAATGGTCGAACTATCTACAATCTTCAAATTCAGTTATTGCTTTGTTAGTAAAGAATGATTTAACCGCTATCGTGACTTCAATTGTGAAAAATCACGTTTTAATCCGATCACATTTCCTTTAATATGTCACGACACCGATGTCGCAAGAGAAAATTACATGATAACTACATAGAAAGATTTCTCTGTGATCAAATATATATAATAATATCGCAATGAAATGTATCTGTTCAATAAGTATTGTTTTTTTTTTTTTATTAAAAATAGCGGGCGGAATATCTGATGTTAATTGCTCACCGCAGCCATTGGACATTTGCAGACCCAGAGTTGCCAGCTTAAAACAAACAATGAATAAAAAGAGAATAGGAAATAAGGAAAGAAATGGGGGGAAAAGGCTTTACTCACCGTACAAAACTCTTTATTAGCTACTTCACACCGATCTTCTATTTGTACTAAAATAAATATTTTCTACATTTTGAAGTCGGTGGCTGTGAATAATACGTAAAAAGTTTTACTTGCCACCGACTTCGAATATTTTACTAGGCACCGACTTAAATGTTGTTGAAAATATTTATTTTCTGATTTTTACTTTATTTCGTTGTCGAAGTTGGTTTATTTTAAATCGTATCGTTAAAACGTATCGCTTGATAGAAACTAATATTTACTTTTGTGGAAATTATACTTATGTCTTAGGTATATATAAAACTTTATAGGTATTATGTGCCACTTTTTAATACGAAAATATACCTGGATTGAATCCGGGGTCGACGCAAGTAAAGTCACGAGCTAAAATGCATTCAAAACGACTCATAAATGATATAATTCACCTTATTACATTCATTATGCCTGAGGACCAATCATTGTATTCAGAATTACATATGTAATGTAATTGTATGTCCGTATTTGATTTGTTACGGTTTGTTTGTAGTATTATAAAACGTTTACGCTGTTTCAATATACATTATTAAATGTTTAGTAATACTTTGCGTTATTTCTATTACAACTGAAATATGTAAAAAGTTAATATTGCAGTTGTATTTTTTTTAATTAGGGTGTTTACACGTTGGGCGAATTTCGGCGCGCGTAAGTTTACAAAAGTCCGGTCAAGTGCGATTCGGATTCGTATACAAAGGTTCCCGAATCGACGTATATAATATAATGCTACGTACTTTTTAATTATTTTTATAAAAGAGACAAGAGAAGCGCTATAACAATTTTCACTTGACCGTTTCTTTATTATGTTATCGTACGCCAGAAGTAAACGCTCTGTGAAAATTTTCTATTATGGGTCATTAGATACAGATTGCTTACAGGTCAGACGGGTGACAGGGTTCACATCGTAGGCTTAATAATAGAGTTCTGTTAGCATTTATCAGGTACAAAACTCTAAAAGCATACTCGCTTATTAAATCGCGTCATAAAAATGCCGAGTGCATAAACGCCCTTAGATCGAGTTTATTGCAACAAATCTTCTCACGTCTGTTTTACCAATTTTCAGTTTCGTGGTTACATAAAACAATATTTACCAAGTAATTTGGTATTGAGAAAGAATATCTAGACGACTTCTACGTTATTATATAAAAAAAAAATATCTAAAATCGAAAGTTGTATTCAATTGTTCAAACGATTTTTTTTAATTCTAAAATAGTTCATATAAATGGACGCTGATAAGCAATACTGTGTCAACCCACTCGGACTTCATTTTGAGAAAATGGCGTCTAAAGATGTCAAACCTGTTCTTACTTAATTTGTTTAAAGTTTATATCCATCTTTTCTTTTTTTAAAAGGTATAATAAATTAAAAGTCGATTGATATATTTAATATATTATCTAATAAAAAGTTTTTCAAATATTTCAGATTATTCTATAAATTGCAAAATATGGAACGCACTTGAAATACGAAACAATTATTAAGACACTTCTTTCCGTACTTATTTAGTTTATATTACTTGATTTTTTTAAATAATGTTGAATAGTTGATGCAGTATCAAAATACATTAATATCTCCGAATTTGACTTTTTGTGGGTTGACACATTATTGCTTATCGGCGTCCAAATATAAAACAAATATATATCACAATTTAAAATATAAATCAAAATATAAATCAAATTAAAATATAAGTCAAACAAACAAAAAAATATTTAAATTAATGAAAAGCTACCACCGGTTCGAAATGTAGATTCTACCGACAAGAACCGGCAAGAAACTCGATAGGTACTTTTAAAATTGTTGTTAATACATACATTTATAAATTACGAATATGTATACTAAGCATCCTGTATGAAATCCAGTTACACTAAATCGACGCATCAGTATCATCTATATAATCTTGTACATTATATAAATCTGTATTTTTAAATCATCGACAATTTTAATCAATTTAAATAATTATTTCGGAACTCTATCACTCAATCAATATTATGAACTGAGCTTATTTGTATATAATATTAACTGGGTTATTAAATGCTATTCTAGTAATTACCAATTTTATTTAATTTTTCTTAGCTGTGAGTTTTAAATAATTCATAGTATAAAATATTTTATCTATGGTGTACGCTTCATAAATTAGATATCGATCGTTATATAAAGGTTTTATATTTTAGACTGATTATATCGATTCTTCGCATAAAATTAAGGAATTATTCTTTTATACATGATTAATATAACCATCATATTGTTCTAAGCTTTTTTACACGGTCAGATGAATAGAGAGCTCCACTCCTTTAGATATTTTTAAGTATTTCGCAAAAAATATATTTAAATTTTGCAAAATTTAACTTTTCATCTTAGATTTCTTGCGAATATGTTAAGCAATTAAGTAAACGTTTTGGAGTTAAGAAATGTATTAAATAATATTGTTATATAAATATATTAATTTTATAATAACACAAATAATTAATTACATAGAAATGGTAAGTAAAATAATGCAATTTTTATATTTATGTGTTCACAGTAATTTAGAACAAAACAAATAATAATTAATTAATCCACATATTAAATTATTATCTATATTTAGACTATTTTTCTCAATTTCTCTCTTCAAGATTTCCATTTATTTTTTATTTTTGTGGAACGCCAGCTTGTAAGCACTACTTTTGTTTACGTTTAATCTCATACTCGGTGAAGAAAAACACCTTGAACGTGCACCTCTCGGAAGAAAATTCTGAGACATACATCACTTGGCAGCAAAATAAACAAGCGTCAAATCTATTTCTCTTTTATGGAATGGAAGCATCATTGAGATATTTACTGTTTCTTTAACTTATTTTACCGTTTCTCTGAGCCTCCCAATTGATAGAGCACCTCAGATGATCAGGGATCTAATCTAAAGGGAAACATTGTAACATCCTCGTCAGCAGCTTCTCTTATTTCGTATAAGAGTTTATATGTCAGTAAGATATTTACAGACTCCATTGCACTGCTCTGGTAAGTTGTTTATTTGGGATCCGTTTTTGTTTGTGGCTTTGTTAATGTTAGTGTTTAATATGTCATCCGACTGTATTAATATTATTTTTATGACTGTCGTTACGATACGTGCTCACTTACTATAAGTTAATTATGCTATGCTTAGACGAGAATTACACTTATAAGTTTTGCTCTCAGACTTTATTGAAAATTTACATACATAAGATAATTGTTATTGTTTAATACCTGTAAGAATTGACCGTGTCATTCACAACTCTCTTTTAACTTATGACGTATCGGTTACTAGGTTACAAAGTTTTTTTATACCGCTCTTAAGAGTAAAACTTACACATGTAATTCTCGCCTTACACCTATAAGTTGACAATTTTTTTATCGCAATCGGATAAACGTTACGGCACGTAAGAAACAAATATTGATATTTTTATATTAATATCACAATGGAATATTCACCGATAAATAACTATAGCATTAGTTACTTCTATTTGAAAATTAAAAAGGTGTGTCGGTCTGCCTGTTGTTTAAAAATATACTTAGAATCGCTTCCTGATTTTTATTGCACAAGAAGTTAAATAATTATATCTGAAAATGATATTATCTAACAATAATAGATATTTTTATCTCGGACCTTGTACTCTGAATTATTTATTGCGGTAATAAAAATGTTAGATTAAAAAGTCTTGTCTTGGCAATTAAATTAAATATTTCTGATATTAACATATAAATGACCGCCCAGGCTTTACAAGGAATACTTAAACCTTTCTCAGAAGGTTTTATCTGATGCATTCAGTGAATTTAGGTTCAGCTTGCAAAATTTACTTTTACTACAATTCGTGTAAGATTGTATAGGCTATACACGTTCTGTATACCAGCATTTCACAATTTTTAGTGTGTTAGGATGTCTTTTTTTAACTCCATTCTCCGACAATAATCGGAGACTTTTTTATGCACATTTATAACATATTATTTTTGTTTGTAATGCGTAGCTTTAAATGCTGGTCGTCGCGTTAGGCTGATTAAATAATTATGTCTTCTGACATAATGTAAAGACTTTAGTGAAATCTCTCATACGTATATCATTTGAGACGTAATAATTGATGATGAAATAATCTCATCCATATACATACTATATACTTTTTGGTTATGTACAAATGCGAAATTCTTAGTGTTTGCTCTAGTTTGTCGTCACGTAAGTATCAAGAAATCCCTAGTCACAGTACAGTGGCGATTACAGAAGTAACTTATTTATTTCAATTCCAAAAATTAATTTCAAGCAAAGGTTCGTGTATAGTAGGTACCATATATATTGTTGTGTTCTCACTCTGCAGGTCTTCGTGATAACTAATTAATAAATCCGATGGTTGACATCGTACTTCAAACGATTATACTAACAAAAGCCTATTAATATTTTAATAAATTTCATTACATCATTTAACATTAAAACTTCAAAGCTGCGGGCGGTGTATTTAGTTTGAAATATATTTTTATGACCACCTACACGGACCTCTGTATCAAGATTGTTCTTATCACGACAGTCCTTGGTCTAATTACAGGGAAACAATCGAAAGATACTGTTTATTGGCTAATAACAATAAATTATTAAACTATCGTTTGTCTGCGCTGTACCGTGTTCTGTTGCTCGGTATAAAGTTATTGGAGGCACTTTTCACATACACTGGATCGTTTATTTTTATATCAATACATTGCGTTTAAACGTACCGCTAAAATGTTGGCTCCAAAGAGTCTATTTTTAATCGAATATTCGAGAAGTAGGATTAAGTTTCTATGGCACGCTCTGTAGTTTGATGGAAAATTTATAAAAACGTTATGGTAATGTAAAATTTTAATATTTTTATTTTTACGCAGTCGAATTTTTTTTTTCGAATCACGTTTTCAGCTTTATGGCAGTAAAAACGTCTGCGCGGACAAGGAAAAATGTACCGAGTGCTTTTTGTCCATGTACCGCGTAAAATGACCCCCTGAATAACGATTTAATATAGTAAGTCCTACAAACGAAAGAGGAGAGCAAGATCACACTTTGCTTTTCTAATACGAGCTTTAACAGCCATTAGCGGAGTGACGCAGGGTTTCTGGTAGGAATAGATCTCCACATAACCCGATCTCTTCCTAGAAAATCTTTATATGTATCTGGAATCTCAAAGAATTTTTTTGCGTCCTGCGAACAAAAGTCCCTCGACTGGCCATTATTGTGAATTAAATACTGACAATAACAGGTAATACCTAGGTCACCAATAATCTGTGCAACGAAACTTACTGTTTATTATTTCATGTTAAGCTACAGTTAGGAAAACAATATATCAATTTGAAAATCATAGATTGAAATACTTGAATTCAATTTTAATTTATTACTTCCTTTTTTAAATTATTTTTTAAATGTTTATTGAAGGCAATTATATTAGTGACTAGAAGGTTTTATAAAGTAATTAAGTGTTAATCAAACTTTGATTTATATTAATTAATGTAATAATTTGTACGCATATGGTTGTATAAATTAAATAGAGAATTTATGTTTATTTAAATTTTCAAATTATTGCATTGATTTCGACTCTACTTAAGCATTTATTTATTTTAACCGACCTCTAAGAACGAGGAGGTTCTTACTTCATAGTGTATGTTTTTTTAATTGTTTGTAATTTAGTCGTTTCTTTAACGATTTTGAAAATTCTTTTTTTTATCCAAAAGGGTATATCTACTTTTAGATTTGTTGAATAGAGTTTTTATCAAAATCTCATTATAACTATGTCAAAATCTCATTATACAAATGCCACATTAAAAATTGCATGGTAAGAAAAAAAAAAAGTTTAAAAAAGATGTGCTATTTATTGAAATAGAACAGTGTAATGGCAAAGTGGCCCGAATTACAACTTCAAGCCTAGAAAAATTGGAAATCAATTAAATTTTTGTATAAATAATATTAGCAGTATTTTTTGATTTCATCTGCTGATTAGTTTGTTTCAGGATGAGATAAAAGTTCAAAAAAAATATATAAAACTTTTTTTAAAATCAATAAATTAAAAAAATACAAACTGCTTTATCTTGACCACTATAAACATTTACACTATATAATTAATAGAAGTGTCAACTGCCAAAAAATATCAATTTTTTAATTCAATCAATGAGAACATTGCCGTATTGCGTCGTTTGGCATTTGTTCCGGCGTTTGCGCAACTATGTTGACATATCGCTATAACGTAATTCATTTGTTTTATATTACAAGTATAAGCAGCTCGTATGGGAATATTTATGGACAATAGCGTTACATTTTTTGCCCACTTAATGATCCGCATTAATCATTCTGCAATAAATCAACGAGTGAATAGTTTTCCGACGTAAATTTAACACTTTGGAGTGCAGTTTTAATATTGAAATAAACATATTTACATCTGATTTAAATGTTTAAAAGTATACGTATACTGTATAGCTCTTATACGATTCGATCAGGGCAGTACAACACTCTTACATAAAATCGGGTTTGGTAGCTAATATATATAAAATACGTTACGTACGGTGACTGCAAGTAACCACAAGTAGCGGTGATCACTTAACATCAGGGCACTGATCGATTGCTCGCTATTAAAATGGAAACGTTACTTCAATTTTAGTAGGATAGTAGCTACTTTACTGGCACCTAAAAAGTCTCTTTACTTTTGTTATGTTTATCCCCATACATTTTATATATTTACATTTGAAAAGAAATATTTATTAAGGGTATTATAGTATTTATACGCATATAAGAAGAAAAAGGTAAGATGATGTAATAATATTAATCTATAAATAAATGAATAAACGCATCACACTCAACGGCCCCCATTAAGACCTCGTGGTCTTGTGTCTGGGGTCCGGAAACACACACAACACTAACACAACCACCCAGACCACGACAAATATCCGTATGGCCAATACAGACGTTTGCCGTGAGCGGGGATCGAACCCGCGACCGTTAGCGCTTCAGTCAGTTGCAGTGACCACTGCGCCAACGTGCCTGTCATGTCATGTATATAAGCTTAAATGGCGTTTTATAATTTGTATGTAATCTCTGAAACTATTGATCAGATTTGAAAAATCCACACATCACGCTACGATTCATAGGAGCGAGGTAATAACCATAAACGCAAGTAAAATCACGAGCTGTAGCTAGTCTTATATAATAAATATTAAAAAATGTTTTTGTTTGTGTATCATGCTGCCTTATCTTTCATTCAAATGTAACAATTTATCACCTTATTGTTTACACGTGCGAGGTTATAGCCATAGTACAATTAACTTCCAGTGGGTGGCGCGCGTGTCGTAACGGCCAGACAGAAAAATATGTTTTAGGCGGTTTTTTGGGATAACAAAATCTATATAACCGCTAGTGAAGCCGCAAGCAGAATCTTGTCTATAAATACTTTCTCGATCATGTCGATAAGTGCCTCATGCTTGAATAGAGCCTCCTGGCTCTTTGAGACCTTTAGCACGTAACTTTCGTTGTGTGGGAGTTGCGTTTATTGTTATTTAAATATTTACAATCAAATTAAACCTTGATCTTTCATAAATTCTAACGGTCGCGACATTTCAGTAAAATGGATAATATTTCTGTCAACATTATATATAAACATGTCACAACTTAATAAGGTTGATTTATGTTGTTAGTATCAGCCAAGCAGTCGTTTTGTGGTCGGTATAATTTAGTTTTAGATAAATAATGGTAAAAGCACTAAAGCTCTCCAATTTTCTATATTTAATTGTTTGCACTTTCTATTGATAGACAGTTTAGGTGGTTTCTGATTCAGTATGAAGATTGGCATATTATTACCCCTCGACTAAAAAGAGAGGTTTTTTGTTTGAAAGCTAGTGTAATCAGAGTGGATATCTATACGAATGAAAATGAAGTGTCTGTTTTTAATTTCAAATTAAGAGCTTTTTACTTAATGAATCTGAAAGTATACACGGTACTCACATCAAAAACACATTTTTTAAGTTTTTGTCTGTCTGTCTGTCTCTCTGTTTATGTGTTTGTTTGTTCCGGTTAATCTCTGAACCGGCGGACTTTCACTCAGTTACCTAATGTTTTAAGGTGTAACTTAGACTACTTCTATTTTAAAACTTGTATTTATTTTAATTAAAAAGAAAATACGCGAAAACTTTTGTTTCAAATTTGTTGAAATTGTTTTTCTAAACAACAAAAATCATAAACCCGTAATCTGCGATTAATTACTTTGTAAATAATTTTATTATCTGCGACCTCGAAAGCAATCAACGCTCTATTTTATTAGGGAATGGTCTAGATTATTGTCTCAATGATATAATTCTGTGGTCAAACGTGTCTAAGCTTTAATTGTCGTTGTTATCGCGGTACTTGACGATTACGTAAGTAATTATAACCTTATCTGCAGATATTTAATAATACAACCGTTAAGATATTTATTGAAGGTATTATTTGAACCGACTTAAGTGTAATTAAGAAGCAAAATTCATGCTTAGTCTGTGTCAAATAATATTACAAACGAATAGAAAAATATTTACCAATTATATTTTTTGTATATTTTAAACTTTCGCGATTTATACTATTCATATTTAATATAACGGGTCTTATCGCGATAACTAATGGTAGTAATACCTTTTTATTGCCCTACAGGGAATAATTTTTTGTTTATTAAATAATGTCACCAGTTCGTTTTAACAGAATAAGTATGTTTATTTTTTACGAATCTAGAATATTTCTGCCAGACACAATATTGTTCCTACACTAAAACACTATATAGTATGTAGGTCTCAAGTGCGAGATATCCAATGAGATTCAGTTTTATCATTACTACTAATGTATATTACATTATTTTATGTATGTACTTCGTGTATAAAATATATTTGAGATGAGCATTAATTAAACTAATGTGTGAGACATAAGTATTTTTATTTTATTAACATTTTCAGCGACATAAAATAATATAATAATATGTATGATTAAAATTATACCTACATACGTATTTAATTTATAAGTGTGTATGAAAATCACTCAAAATGATAATTCTTTAAAGAAAAGTTAAAAATGACAGTGGCCAAAATGGTAAATTGTAGTCGCCATATTGATTTTTTAAAAGCATAATATAGTCTATGATTGTCACATATTTACTTAATTTATCCATTATGTACTTAATTTTTCGAATAGATAATGTCTCTTTGTTACCAACATTTCTTTGTTTCTTGTTGTTGGTGTTTTACGCCTAAACTGTTAAACTAAATTTGATGATTTTTGACTTAGATATATGTATATAAGTCCTTAGAAAAGAACATAAGCTAGGCATTTTATCTTAGATATAAAACAATAAGGTGAAGTAGAGGAGAAAAGTTTGTATAGAGTATCCATTATTTCTCAATGAAATAGGTTATTTAAAATAATTATCCTACACAGACGAAGTCGTGGGAACCAATTAGTGTAACCATAAATATAGCCCCCAAACTTACCGTCTACATAATTCTTAGGGTTTTAATTTAATTCTTTGATTAGTGGTTTTTAGTTAAACCAATTATTGCAAGTGTCATTTCTCCAAGTTCACGTGGAGTGAAGAAAATTTAGGGTTTGTAACCCAGCTTATGAAATGTTATTATGTTTTGTCATTTCTGTAACTACTTTTTAGGGTTCCGTAGTAAAAAACGGAACCCTTATAGTTTCGCCATGTCCGTCTGTCTGTCTGTCTGTCCGCGGCTTTGCTCCGAAACCCTTAATACCAGAAAGCTGTAATTCGGTATGAGTATACATACGAATTACGCCGAGAAAGTCGTACAGTAAAATCTTAAAAATATTTTTTTTTTCAGGGTGTCTTCCCTATGTGTTAAGAGAGACCAAAAATTTTTTTTCTCCATTATCCCATGTTGTGGGGTATCGTTAGATAGGTATTTTAAAAATGTTATAGGTGTGGGAAAACCATTTTTCCGAACGACGAACTGTTTCCGAAATATTAAGCTTTGAAGTGTCAATTTTTCTTAGAGTCAAGTGTCCCCCCCCCCCCTCTACCCATTAAACTGCTGCGTCTAAAAATATGAAAAAATTCACGATAGTGGTACATATAATGAATTTAAAAGGAAAATTATCGGGGCTATGTGGGTTCTTATGGTTATCGAGTTATAGATGATCTAAGTAAAAATAAATATTTCACTTTTTAAAGCATAACATTATGTAAATATTAATAATTTTAAATTAATATATGAATTTAAATGAATAAATAAATAAATATTTAATAAGTTTAAATTAAAATAAAATATAAATTTTATAATAATAAAAGGTTTAAAATTGTAAGTACGTATATTGTATAAACTGACTTAAAAAAGGAAAGTCCCAGTTCGTCGTAAACTTTTTTACGAAAATAGGTACTCAAAGATTGCTTGACCGATCTTGACAATTCTGACAACTACGGAACCCTACATTGTGCGTGGCCCGACACGCACTTGGCTGATTTTTTTTATTTAAACTCTTTAAAAAAAAGTCTAATAAACTGGTATAAGTAAGTCGTTCAATAAATAAATTGTGCTCCTTTAAAATAAACCAGTGATGTCACTAACGGTAAGAATGTAATCGTAAACGATAAACTCAAAATAAATTAATAATAAATAAACATTTTTTTTATTAAGGCCACTTTAATAATACTCGTTCGATAGAAAGATTATATTATTATTAATGTACACATTTAATTATATTATTATAAAATCTCGAGGACAAGGCCAGCCGAAAATCATAGTTTTAGATAACAGTTACTACTTTATGAAAGGAATTTCTATACTATAACCTTAGATAAGAGAGTACGATAGAAGAGATACGTATTTAAAACAGATTATATTTTTTTTAATACTGCGAATCTCGGTTTCAAACAACCAACTTAGTTTTTTGTGAAGTATATTCGTAACCTTTTTAGCTATACCATCAATTATTTTAAAATTTCATGTTTTAATGATGTATTGATTGATGTTGTACTTGTATTGTACTGGTATTACGCAAAGAAAAATAATGGGCAGTCGTAGAGGCTGAAGACGGAAGTAAAATAGTTAAATAATAAATAATTAAATCCTATATCCTCGACATTCACAACATTCTGCTTTGTTAAGCAGATGATGTTTTATCATGACGTTGACGCAAATCCTTCTCTCTTAACAAAAATCGCTTAGCCTCCTTAAAAAGTTTTCTCAAAGTCAAAGTTCTTCAAAAAATCATAAAAACCAAAAATACATTTTTTTTTTTTTGCAATAAATTATATTATGTCAGTTTCTAAAACAAGCTATAAACATTTCACAATTTCAATCTGTCACAATTCACTGTGTATTACCGGATATACATATTCGACAGACACGTTGGCGCAGTGGTCACTGCAACTGACTAAAGCGCTAACGGTCGCGGGTTCGATCCCCGCTCGCGGCAAACGTCTGTATTGGCCATACAAATGTTTGTCGTGGTCTGGGTGTTTGTGTTAATGTAGTGTGTGTTTCCGGACCCCGACACAAGGTCATGAGATCTTAATGGGGGCCGTTGAGTGTGATGCGTTTATTTATTTATTAAACATATTCCAGAATTTATCCCGACGCAAATAGATTCCATCACGACGAATTTCTCATAATTCTTTTGGCTGCTCGACGCATGGTTTGCATTGCTTCTGCAACACGGCTGGTCCGACACCGAATAATTTAAGAGAACCTTAAAGCCATGTACGGACTGTGTATTCTCGGATATACGTTTACTGGAATACATTCTTTGCAAATACACCCAAGTGTATACATTTCGACGACGCAAGTCACCTGAGCCAGACGCGACGATCCAATGGCTGTCAGATTTTTGACGCACGTCACATTCACTTTATTTAACTGGTAAAATGGCTTGCAGATTATTTTACCTTCTAAAATCATCGTAATCTATACAAGACTGGCAAATTTTGTACGCGAATCCATATCAAAGCCGATGTCGGAATCTCCGTACAAGGCTTTCGGCCGCATAACGTCCAGCTTTTCATAAGATTCATCAAATTAGGTGTTATATTTGCAAGTGCAACACATCTCTGATACCATTTCTAGTTTATTTTAAATCTGTTTACATATAAAACCAGCACCTGTCTGATTATTCCGATAGTGGTCAGTTGAACGACTTATGAATTGCCTATGAATTGCGTAATCTCAAAATTTGAGACAACAAATTGCGCTTAGAACGCATTGTTGTTGGAGTAATGTATTGCTTGAGTGTGGAACTTGAAGGGGACATGGCTAAATTGGGTCTTTGTATAGCGAAATATTTCCTATGAAAGTATCAAGTGTCCATTCGGTAATGTTAAACTTGTTGAGTTTGTTATAGTGCTTGTTATATTTGCATAAAGGATATTTTGGATGCATAAACGAAACTATGTACAGTCAATAACACGATTAATTTAAGTTTTCGTGATTTCTTAAAGCTCGTTATTAAAAATAATTTGGTTTAGTATGTTCAACGAAATTGTATAAAAATGTTTTTACATCACTATACCTTGGGGTGGAAAATCGGAAGATTAATCAGAATGAAATTCCGTTTATCCACGCTGGCTGGGTGGCCGAACGGACACGCGATTCCGATGATGCACCTCAGGGATCCACCCTGGATCATCATCGGAATCATCTATACAAACGGAATCATCTATACGAATATTATTAAGCTGAAGAGTTAGTTTGTTTGTTTGAACGCGGTAATCTAAGGAACTACTGGTTTTAATTAAAAAAATATTTTTGTGTTATAGATTATTTATTTAGGAAAGCTATAGGCTATATTACACCACCGGCTCATAGGAGCGAAGCAGTAACTATAAACCGCAAGGAATAGCTATTCCTATTATAAGCTTTTTGGGACAACCACTTTAGGCAACAATGTCAATGGTCTGTCTCGACCAGGTAGCGACTAAGTATGACAGACGACTGTATAATTGGGCCAACAAGTCAATTGACGAGATTGTCAAAGTTGAAAATGGATATAGCTTTTTAACATCAAATTGAATGAACGTAACATATTTAAACTCATAAAATATCGCTGAGTCATATTTTAGTTTGTGTTCTAAATCTAAATCGTATTAAAAAAACTAAATCATATATTTTAAATTTAAAATAATGATAGCTTTTTTTGACATTCGCGGACCATGGATTATTGTATTTCGCTAACAATAACTCGTTCACGAGCTCCTTTAAGTACCAATAGGATTCACGTTCTCAAATAAAACAAATCGATGTCAAATGTATCATGTCGAAGCACATCCATGGCCTGCCGGCTGTACAAGTCCATATTTCACATGACATATTTACTCTCCATCATTTGTAGCGCCAGATTATTTCTCTGACCAATCATAACCTCGACTAGAACAATTAAATGCTACTCATTATTTGAATTTAATTGTGATAGAGTCTACACTATTAACTACATTACTACGGGCACACTTCGCCGGGGCAGTACTACACTTTCTTAGAAGATCAGCGCAACGTAGCTAATGTAATGTAAGTAAATAACCCTTTTGAACGATGAGTGAGAGAGCCGGAAGCTTGCTTCTCTCCTTCATT
Organism: Hypolimnas misippus; assembly: GCA_037950945.1. Taxonomy (NCBI): domain Eukaryota; kingdom Metazoa; phylum Arthropoda; class Insecta; order Lepidoptera; family Nymphalidae; genus Hypolimnas; species Hypolimnas misippus. The sequence continues at coordinate 11,053,528 of JBBEEQ010000024.1, forward strand.
TGTTTCCTTTCTTCATTTCTTTAATAAGAGATGAAAGATTATTCCCTTTCCTTCCTTATTCGTTTTAAAGCTGGCAACGCATTCGTGATTCCTCTCGACAGCAAATGTCAATGAGCGGCGTCACGTACATCACGTATCCCATCTGATTTTTTGCCAGCTATTTTCTTTAAAAAAATCAATGTAAAGTATCAAGATATTGATAATTGTGAATAACAATATGCGAGTATAATTATATCAAAATAAATTATCTATTGCATGTATCATGTTAACGGATCACAATTAAACATATTGATCTAGATGTTAATTAAAGCGAGTAACTAGCTGACGTCCCAGAGGGCAAAGACCTCATGTTAAGGAAACATATACAGAGCCTAATCCAGCATGTACCATACAACGGCTCGGCGGATATAATATCTATGAATTTCTTCCGACACATGAAGGTTATCTCATGAAGTTTTCCTTCAAACCCATGATGAAAGCTCTTGAAAATTTGAATACATTAAACCCGGATTGAAATTTACGACCTTCGGTATAAAATCACTCATTATTTCCACTAGGTTACGACACACTTATACAGTACTAGCAGTTCCTCGTGACTTCGCCCGCGTTTATTATTGAATTTGATAAAAAAGATTCTGAAAACTCTTAAAATACTACATATATTTTACGTTTCATATTTCAATATTAACATTAAAAATGATGACACAATAATGAATAAGGCGATCTCTTCCAAGCTATCTCAATACATTTTATAATTTGTAGTAAATTATGACGTTGTTGAAAAAAAAATAGACAAAAGAAAAAAAAGAATCCCGCTGAGTTTCTTTCGCGGTTTCTTCTCAGATCTGAGGCTGAATCTTTGCCGAAACTGTGGTAGTTTCATTTGCTAGATGTTCAAAAAGAGAATGTTAATTCCTTATTTTGAATAAAAATATTTTATTTTATAAAAACTTTTTCATCCCCGTTTAGTTGTTCACCCTTTATTAGTGGATAATTAGAATATTTACTGCCAAAACACCAAGACTGTTATGGTTTAGGTTTAGGTGGTTTACGTTCTCCGTTAATCAATAAGTCAGTTATGACAAATGTTAATAATATTTATAAACGTAATAATATTAACTAATATTATAAATGCGAAAGTGAGTTTGTTTGTTTGTTACGCTATCACGCTTAAACTAAAAGGATTATCACGAAATTTTACAAAACATGGTATCTGGTCTATGTATATACTTACTTTTCACCCGGGATTTAAAAAAAAAAGCGCTTAGAAGGTTGTCCGGCATAACAAAATATATATTAACGCTAGCGAAGCGGGATAAAGGTAGGATTATAATAATTACAATAATTGGTAAAGAATATTAATATCATACACTGAGTATTGTGTACAGTGTTAATAAAAAAAATTCACGTTTTAGGCTCAAAGCGAAAAATACTTCTTGCATTAAGTGTTGTTTTCGGTCGTTTATTTAAACTGTAATGTAAGAAAATGTTAATAGAACAGTTTTTTATTTCAAAATCATTGATTAGGAAGCATAGAATTATATTAAATTAAGATTTCATTACAAACTTAGCTAATTCGTTTCGCACTGAGTATAAATTCAGTTACTTTAATAATAAGCGTGCAATAAGTACAACTGTACACCCATGACTTATAAAATATAATGTTACAGTACGAAACTTTATCTAAATTGCCGGATATATTTGTTTTGCTATGTGAAATAACAACCATTAAGGTTAAATTATCGACTATTGAATAATTTGTAACGTTAGAACATACGAGCTGTCCCTGTGGTTTGACTTGCGATTATGATTAACCCATTAAGCGCCGTCGTACTCGTTTGAGTGCAGTTAATTTTTGTAACTTAGCTTTTATAGCGTCCGTATGTACGAATTAGTAAGTTTGTGACCGCTGTACTCGTGCGAGTACACCCTTCAAAAACTATCCATAATAGTTAAACATTTCGTTTTCCTTTTGTTTTTAAATATGTCACTAATAATTAAAAAATAAAAGATTTGGGTTTAAAATGTTTCTAGAGTCATATTGGCGCTTAATGGGTTAATGCTTCGCTCCTATGAGTTATATGTATAGTGACGTAATATAGTCTATAATCTTCCTGAATCGTATTGTTGTTTCCGAGAATACCCCCTAAATACAAACTAACAAAAAAATTTTACCTCTTTATAATATTAGGATAGATAAATTAATTTATTCGACTTCCGTTTGAAACAAGTGCATTTATATTAATTAAATTATTATCTGATTTTGTCCGTGCTCATGAAGTGTTTTCGTGACTATTACATTTAGATCTGTACTAGAAAACCGAAGAACTGACGTATTCATACAGGATATTTAATATATTCGGCTGCTGATAAGCAATAATGTGTCCACAAAAATGTGAATTCGGAGATATTGATGTATTCAGATAATGCGTCTTGTATTTAACATTATTTAAACGTTTTCAACTCCTCTCAAGTCATCACTAAATAAGTACAGTAAAAATTTATTTAATATAATGTTTCGCGTGTATCCATATAATAAGTGTTTTCCATGTTTTGAATTATACAATAATCTCATATATTATAAAAACTTATTATCAGATAAAAGTTTTGAGGTGATAGGTGTGTAACTATGTTTTTAATTGATAATAACTTTTATCAAAATAGAATAGAAAAGACGAATGAAAACTTCTTCAAACACACGTATTAAGAATAAGTTTTATATCTGAGACGACGTTTTCTCAAAATTAAGTTCATGTGGCTTGACATAGTATTGCTTATTAGCGTCTATTTGTAATTCCTAAATGGGGTGTGAAGATTTTTCTTTTTAATTTTTAATTTCGAATTTCTTGCATGATGGATTGGCATCTGTTATGCATACATTTTAAGACTTTACAATTAGCTGTTCCCGCGGATTCAATTACGTTAATTTGAGGAAAAAACCTTCTAAAATATGTTCCATAATTTAACCGTTTACGCAGCGCACGCAAAGGAAACTCTTAAAAGGAATATTTTTTCCTGTTTTCGCAACATTTTTCATTAATGTTTCGCTCTAATTAGACGTAGTGAGATATTTGTATAGCATATAAAAGCTGTTTTCGATAAATAGACTATCCAACGTAAAAATATGTTTTCGATTCGAACCAGTACTTCCTGACACCAAACATAAAAAAATCAGCTTGATAGAAGGATTCTGATAAGCAATAATTTTTCAACGCACAAAAATCAAATTTGGGGATATAATGTTATCAGATAATGCGATAACTATTTCAATTAAATAATTAATTAAAAATAATTTTAAAACAGTTTCAAGTTATCTAAATAAGTTTGTTTGTTTCGAATTTCAAGAGTTCCAATTTTTGTAACTTATACAATAACCTCATAGCTTTTTAAGAATATAGATGCAACTAAAAATGATGAATTTAGAGAATGGGGATTTTAAATTTCTTTATTAATGTGTTGGTGCATAGCTGCAAAATTCAAACGATCCCTTGATGTTATAACTTTATTGATTTAAAGAAAATTCATCATCGCAACTCTTTTCATGATAAAACATCAAAGATTTATGGTCTTTTGACATACTTAGTTCTATTTGTTAAAATTTTGAATTACTACGATATTTTTGCAAACCAGCGATATATATATATTTTTTGAATACTGTTAATATACTATTCTGTTTTTAATTCACTCTACCTTTTATTAAAATTGATAAGAAAACATGGATATAGACTTCTTCAAACAAATTTATTAAAAATGGGTTTCACATCTTTAGACGCCATTTTCTCAAAATGGCGTCCGTGTGGCTTGACGTAGTACTGCTTATCAACATCGAGATGAGGTATTCCGTTGCATTAAAAGCTTTTTTATCAATATCTTTTATTTTACCCGACTGCGGCGAAGCCCAAAAGGAGGTTTATCAGTTTGATGTTGATTTGTATATATCTATAAATGTCAGTTCCTACATCTGCTCGTAACCCAACGACGTAACCGATTTAATAAATGATACGTCATTTGATTCGTCTTGATGTCACTGGGTATATAAGATAGAATCAAGTTTTAAATTCTTAAAATTACTTATGCCTTGTTTAAGTAAACAATTAATTTTCTCATCAATGAGTGTGGCTCACGTAAATATTGACAATTGTATCAACGACAATTGAGAATTCAAGGGCCAAGACCTCGACGTACTTCATTAGTTCTTTGCCCCCGTATCCGTTATGCAATGCAACTATGTTTTATTTTGAAGGACACAATTATACTGACAACTGTACCTAGTGTATGCAAATCCTAAGATTATAAATAAACTTTTCTTATCGAAAACTGATTTTTTGCCATCGTAAATTGTCTAAAATTTACCCTATCGCTTGGAACAGTACTTGTTTTCAAGACGAAAAGTATCTTTCTTTTTTGTACTCACATTGTAAGGAATACGCGCCTTACAATGTACATTTAAAACTTCGTTATGGTACGTTGAGTAGTTGAAGTACTTTACACTCTGTAAAAACACATTCCCGTATTAATAATATTAGTTAGGAAGTTAGGATTGACCTCAGAGTTAAGAAAGTCTTTGTTGAAACGAGACACTATCTCAAAAGTACTGTGTCCAGACCTGTTTACAAATTTTATTGAGTAACGTTAAGCCGTTGCTGCGAAACCGTGTAAGGGCACAGTCGATACGAATCACAGTTTAATTGTAATTCGAATTCAAATTGAAACGGACTCATATATAACAATTGTTGTTCAATTGTTAACTACGGAGTTCGTGATGTTTTATACAATGTACGAATTAAAATTCTTGTTATAAGTTGATATGATTATATGGGCCGAACGCTTTATTGGATACATTAATAATATCATATAACTTTAGATACGTTATAAATTTTAGCATCCGAAACTAAAAAAATCAAAATCAAATTACACTTTATTTAAGTAGACTTTTACAAGCACCTTTGAATCGTCCATACAAAAACAAAAAAAATAATAATAAATTGATGATTTTACCACCGATTCGGAATGTAGATTTCAAATATATCTATTAAATACCCTGTGGGAATCCAGCTTATAGAAAATCAAAGCATATTCAATATATGGATGCTGATAAGCAATAATGTGTCAACCCACAAAAAGTCAAATTCGGAGATATTTATGTATTTTGATTCAGCATGATCTATTTAACATTATTGAATAAAAAATAAAGTCATATAAACTAAATAAGTACGGAAAAAAGTTTCTTAATTAATTGTTTCGAATTTCAAGGTCGTTCCATATTTTGTAATTTATACAATAATCTCATATTTTAAAAAACTTTTCATTAGATAATATATTTAATATATCAACCTGCTTTTAATTTATTACCTTTTATCAAAAAAGAATAGAAAATATGGATAAATACTTATTCAAACAAAAGTATAGGTTTGACATCTTTAGACGCCATTTTCTCAAAATGAAGTTCGTGTGGCTTGGCTTGCTTATCAGCGTCCATATGTATATATATAATGCCGACTACTATGAAAGACGTTGTCTAGCAACCTAGCGATAGACTAGACAGGCGAGAATATATTTACAATTGACGAGCTTGTCATAAATAGAAAAAGGTAGGTACATATTTTTTACATCAATTAGTATGACCTTAACATAAAGTATATAGTTATCAAATATAACTTGATACGCCAAAAAGATAAGTTTATTTTATTTATTGTTCTTGCTGTATTTTGAACATTAAGGGATAAATAAATAAAGCAAGCGATTTTCTGTAAATACGGTCGCACGTGTCTTCATTTCAATATCATTTATAAACTACTGATACGATATTCGCTATCTATAGAATTTGGTAAAGACAAAAAATAGACATTTTAATGTTTTTTTATACAAAAATGTACACAACTAGTGTCGAGCATAAATAATAACATTTGAATACAACCAATTAAGATATCCTATTTATAAATAAAAATCGAACAATGTTAAACGAAGTTTAGTGAAACATAAATAATTAACCATCAATCTTCTTCCCAATTTTCTAAACTAAGAACAAAGAGACACTCCTTGTGTTAAGAATTCATTGTTCAAATCACCACTAACTTGATCTAATTCAAGACCAAGAACAATGTTAAGCACTTACGAAGACCTAATTAATCTCACCTTGAAATAAAACCCGGGTTAAGAAAATTTAATGACTACACTAAAGCTTAGCTAGTAGGCAGAAAATTGCCGCGCATGATCGCTTCAGTGCCTATTATAGGTTCGAAACACATTTGCTTCATTAGGACGGTAGCCTCTATAAATTACAATCGTTTCGTACGCTAAAGGTTTTCGTACTATGGTTTATGGTAAGCTGTGGATAATGAGATGGGCGTGGCTTTGCATGAGAATGCATAGTAGCTGTTTTCGTCTTTCCGAACCTGATATTATCTCTTTATTGAGCAGCAGAAAGACGAGGAAATGGTTTATGGTTCACTTTAAAAATATATGGTTACATTTTCAGCCGACTCCTAAAAGGAGGTTCGCAGTATGTAATATTCGTAGTATATAATATTCGTACTTTTTTAAAATGTTTGTTACCTCAGAACTCCATCCTTTCTGAACCGATTTTGAAAATTGTTTTTTGTTTTTTATTATTTGAGAGATTGCTGTAGGAAATTTATAAAAATGGGATCTTAGTTTGGTTTAAAAATTAATGCAGTGATAAGGATTTTTATACAACGTTGTACTTTTATTTAAAAAAAAAAATTAAGTGACCTACAAGTAAATCTAAATATTTTCTGCAGTAAACACTTGATATAAGACACCGATTTCACGTAAATTTATTTTCGAAAATTCTGACAAAGAAAATGACTAGCATCTTGTGACGTTTATATATTGAACAGAGCATGTAACGATTAACCCTTAATTTGGCAAAGTATAAACTGCGGTAAAAACCTTTTTTTTTTTAATTTTCAATTATTATACCACGTTATTTTTGCAAATTATTAAACAAATTTTTTTTTTTCAAATTTTTTCTTTGTCAAATTAAGGGTTAATTCATAATTTAGGGCAAATATTTTTATAAAAGTAAACCGACAAGAAGTAAATATATAATTAAGATATTGAAATAATCTTTCGTGCGAGACATTTGGGCGAAGGTTTCTATGAAGTAAGATGTAAAAAATGTGTTTTATCCGACTCGATCGTGACTTTGGTGACTCATAACATGCTTGGGCTCGGTCCATTGAAACGGTATTTCGGATGAAAGTAACTCTTTATAGACTTTATTGTTATACGCCATTTAACAATGTTCTAATTCAAAATTTAATATCGTACTATATTTTGTTGTAATCACATACCTACTGACTACATAAGGGAGAAAGAGTTTTATTTTTAAACTTTAATTACGTAATATTTTTTTTATACGTTATGTTAATAACCAACTTTATGTTTCAGTTTCTTCTTTACTTATTATTTTTTAGATATTTTCTTGTCTGTCATTTTAAGAAAGTACAAATTTCTATTTAATAAATTATACTTTTTTAGATATGAGTAGTCAAAGAAGCCATTTTCTTTGTTCTCCTTTATCTTAGACTGGATCCCATTAGATACACTATGCAAGTACGGATAGATATTTCAAATTGAGAATAATAATTATGTTAATATTTCAATCGTATAATAAACTAGCTTTTGCTCGCGGCATTTCTTACGTTAAAGTTGATAGTTTTAATATAGTACGCATAAATATGTAAACTATAACCATGTACTATGCGACTGGTACCATAATTTTTATAATAGGTTCAACAATTTCAGAGTTTACTTCGCACATACAAAATTGACTCTCTTTTTGTAATTATTAGTATATATTAAACCCGCGAGCCAATGATTTTATCTCTCAGACACTCATTTTTCACACTAATTTCAAACGATTTGTAAGCTTTATTCTTTACACACAAATAATAACATCCGCTTCACCATAGAAGGAGTTTCTATTATTTACGCTAATATATTTTAACGTATTCATTATTATCTGTGAACTCCCACTTGGAATGTTCGACTTACATCACATTACTCATTTGTAACGGAAACATTAATTCAACAATTTCCAAAGCCTGAAGGACTTACACGTGAAGGAAGTATGGCAAGTTCCTACATTAATCACCAGCAGTTGCTCGCGGCTTCGCCCGCGTATATTTTGAAGAATGTTTAAATACTACGTTTTGAGTTTTAAATTTCATTAATTAAATTAAAAAAGTACGGAAAAAAGTTTTTTAATTGAATGTTTCGAATATTGAAGTGACTTCCACATTTTACTATTTATACAATAATCTCATATATTTGAAAAACTTCTTATTAGATAGAACTTTTGTTTTACCAATCTGTTTTAAAATCCTTATACCTTTTACTTAAATAGAAAAGAAAAGATATATACTTCTTCAAATTAATTTATTAAGAATAGGTTTGACATCTTTAGACGCCATTTTCTCAAAACGAAATTCATGTGGCTTGACATAGTGTTGCTTATCAGCGTCCATATGTAATATGTGTAGTAGATAACTCAATTAAATACCGTAACGAAATGTTTTACTAACGTTTAGTATTGTAATGATTGGTTTGTGGAATGGATTTAAAATATATACGATTTAAGTTTATGTAATGCGACTAAAACAGCTAAGTTTTAAATTGTTGCGAAATAGAAAAATGCACAGGATATTTAAATAACCGACAAACAGCGAATAGCTCTACGATACAGCAAAGAACAATTTGCTAAAAATAAAAAAAATATATATTATTACGTATACATTTTTAGGTATTTTTAACATTTTGTCAATACATACAACACAATAATATTGTCAAACGACTTATTTCTTACCCATATATTTCTTATATAATTATATTTTCCATAAATTGCTTCTGCCCGTGCATACGTCATTGATCTTCTCCTAAACCAATTTTGATGTTTTTTTCCGTATTTACGTGGATCCCTAGATGGTTAAGATTCACAATATTACCCTATAGATGGCGCTGCTTTCAGGCAAAACAATATTTATCGGATCCAGATCCTCTTTATAATTAGTCTATACTAATATTATAAAGAGGTAAAATTAGTTTGAAATTTTGCATGTTTGTCAATTTGTATGTAGGGGGTAGTCTCTGTATTAAATGATCTGAGAAAAAAAATCTTTTTGCGTTGGATAGCCCGTTTATTGAGACAGGCTATATTATATCACGCTACAAATCATAGAAGCGAAGCTGGAACCATAAACGCGAGTAAAATCGCGAGGGACAGCTAGTACGCACTCTATACATAACTAACCTACTCTATAAATTTATTAAGTGTTAAACAGAGAAGAATTAAAAGATAGTACAAATGCAATTGTTTTTTCGCGATAATTTCTTAACCGAGACAGTTAATAAGAAACTTCAAAGTTTGACTCACGTGTACTTAATGGATTACCAATCAAGCCAGCTATTATTAGATCCGACTTAAATTGAAATTTCTAAAGCAATTATTAATGATCACATAGCCCACGCAATGGATTCAGTCATCGGACCTTGGATGTTGATTGATTTCACACAATTACACCATGAAATTTTCTATAACAATTAGTGACTTCTTAAATACAGCCATTATTATGAGCAGTGCTATGTAAGTCACGATTGGAAATAAAATTCTGAGGGTATATTTATATATTGATTTATTATTTTTATACGTCAACTAGCTGCCCCTCGGTGTCACTCGTGTTTTTGTTTACAGATTCACTCCATCACTCACTCAATGAGTTGTAACGCGATGTAATATAGTGTTAACCTTCCGCAATAAATGGGATATGCAACTCAAAAATAAATTGTAAAATCGGATCAGTAGTTTTAGAAATTACCCCCTATATACAAGCTTACAATCAAATTTGATCTCATTATAATATTAGTACAGACTAGCTTTTACTTACGGGTTTGCTCGGGTGGTTTGTTTTGTGACTTGGTAGATCAGAGGGTTTAACTAGTGCGAGTTTGCACATTGTATACTACAATGTGGCGCTGAATTTTGGCCTATTTACGGTTACCAGATGGCCGGTAAATCCGGGATTGTCCCGGAATTTTGCGTCTTTCCCGTGTCCAAGAATCTACTAATATATCCTTTTCTCACTTCGTATACTGTCCCGGAATCCGGGACCTAATAGTATTTTACACAAGGATTTTTAAAACATTAGCTATTTCATTAATGTGGATAAAAAGACAGTAATCTTTTTAGGTATTTAAGAAAAAAAGGAAAATATAATTAAATTTGAATCCTTCTGGAAATAATATAAACATTAATCGTATAGTTTTAATTTTTTTTGTTCCTGCATGTTATACACTAGCCCCTCAGTTAGTCATCCAGTCATTGCGGCAAGAATATAGGCATAATAAAATTAAATTTCATTGGGTGCCGCTTGTCGTATTTGTCAGACAGAAAAATTCTATATGGTCGTTCCACATAACGAAATCTAAAACGTGATCGAAGTTGCGAGCAAACACAAGTATTCAATATAAAGGCATGTATAGCATTCGTAATATCATAAAAATTTACTAGAGCAATAATTACTACGAAGTTAAACATATTGACATTGCAACAATGGTATCAAGGCCCGTGACAACGCCCCGACACTCACTTTTCGTTGATATTACTACAATTCGTCATCATATATTTATTATTAATAATATATATATTCACAACAACATTGATTCTTTTGATAAAAACAGTAACAGGCATTGTATTAACACGAGAAGAAAGGATAAACTTATAACGCCGAAGTTTCGACTCCGCAAAGTCAATGTTACCATATTGGGGCAAGGTATTCGTTATTATAATAAAATTCCGCAGAAAGTGTTACAGTTTACAAAAAGAAATTTAAAGTACATATTAAAAAATCCTTAGTAGATAAAGCATATTATTCTATTCAAGATTATATAGACGATAAACATGCTTGGATTTAGTATAAGCTGGATTCACACAGGGTATTTAATATATTTGTAACTCATAAATGTATGTACCCATCGTAAATCTTTTAAAAAGAGTAACTATCGAGTTTCTTGCCGGTTCTTCTCGGTAGAATCTACATTCCGAACCGGTGGTAAATTAATTAATTAAGTAGTGTTTAGTTTTCTTTTGTTTTTGTATTGACGATTCAAAAGTGCTTGTAAAAGCCTACTTGAATAAAGCATATTTTGATTTGATTTTGATTGATCAGAAAAAATATTTTTTATTTATAATGGTATTTTTGATAATGATAGAAAAATTGATAAATTATTTGTTTTTATGATTCATGATTTTTGATGTCATTTTAGGCTTAAGTTTTATGTCAAACAAATCTGTAGCCTAGTAACAGATACACCGTAAGTAGTAACGAAAGTTACGTATGTCAAAAATAAGGCACTAACCTACCTCAATAAATAAGTTAGATATATGAAACCCCATTTTATCCATGAATTGTTTTGGGGTGAGAATTACACATACAAGTTCTGCTCTCAGACTTTCATAAAGATTTATATAAGTTCTGTGTCATTGCTTTACACTTGAAAGAATTTACTATGAGTGACATATTTATTGACACAGCTTACGAAAGGTTACCTAGGTAACAGCATCCAGGTTACACAGATGTTTTATATCAGTTACGAGAGTAAAACTTACACGTGTAATTTACGCCTAAGAATGTCATACTAATTTTTCTGTAGGTAATTTTATTATTGTACAAAACGTGAAAGTTATATAATAAAAGGTCTTGACAATCTTTCCCATACTTAAGATCTCATTTAGTAATATTAAATAAGTACACTTTAATAATACTATCTTATGAGAAGTCTCTTCGAAGTAAGATAATTCATACAATGAAATTGAATTATTTCCGGATCTCTGTTACGAAGTTAAAACGGTTAAAATGAAACCTAATAATTTGATTTTTATCACTTTAATTATGTTATTAAAAGTAAAAGGTTCTTAATGTATAAATATTAAAGTGTAAAATACGTTCATGTTTTATAGATAAGTCGATTTATTGAGCAGTTTATTGAAGTTAGAGTTGTTATACATTTATTTTAGTAGATTTCGATGTAGACCAAAATTAATAGAATATATAAAGCAATAAGATCACTATTACGAGATATGTTTTTATTTTCTACATTTATACGAGTGGCAAAATAATTTTTATACATAAATAAATACTTTATTAGTTAAAAGTTTAATACCATGTCGTTAAGAGATATAAATAAAAATAAGTAATATAAAACCTTTTAAATATATATTCATATTTAATATAACGGGTCTTATCACGATAACTAATGGTGGACGTTTCGACGAAGTTGCATTCGTCGTGGTCACGAGCTGACTGGTGTACCGTACGCCCTCCGGCGGCGAGTGCTCGAGTTTTCTTCGCCTACCCTCAAAATTTTACTTTCATAAATTATAGCTAAGATCCATCCCGATTAGCTAGCGACTAGCTTTCAAAAAAAACCTCATCAAAATGGTTACATTCGTTTAGGAGCTACGATTCCACAGACAGATACACATATCAAACTCATGACACCACTCTTTTTAATTCGGGAGTAAAAAACGTATAAAGACATTTAACATACAGTTTCGAAGAGAATAATTATATAACTTGTCATTCATACATGATCTTGAGTGTCGACGAGATTGCAAATATGTCATGCATCTACATCTACAGCGCATATGGAGCGCCGGCTGTTTGAATGCTAAAAATGGCTTAGTGTACTTACTCGTGTAAAAGCTTATATTTACTGACCAGCTATATCAATAGAGGTATACGATTTTCTGGGGCTCTTACACACTGGTCGTTTTTTCGTCGAATTTAGATGTTTGCTTGTTAACTAATTGCGTTTTTAAAATTTCGCTGCAAGAATATCGTAGTAATTCAAAATTCTAACAAATAGAACTAAGTATGTCAGAAGACCATAAATCTTTGATGTTTTATCATAAAAAGAGTTGTGATGATGATTTTTCTTTAAATCAATAAAGTTACAACATCAAGGGATCGTTTAAATTTTGCAGCTATGCACCAATACATTAATAAAGAAATTTAAAAACCCCATCAAGTTCATAATTTTTAGTTGCATTCTTGAAAAGCAGTGATTTATATTCCTAATTCGACCTTGACGTCACGCAAATGTGCGTAATGCGAACGTGTAATAAGAATGTCAGGATGATGAATATGTTCATAGAATGTACATACGTATACATTTTTTTTATCAAAAATCAGCTCTATTACTGCACTTTTTCTGCACTTAAAAATGTCATCTATATTTTTATCATACACACATTGAATATATTCAATACCAACAACTAACCGTGGCTTCGTCTGCGTAGAAGCAAAACTTTTTTTACTTACTCGTAGCAAATGTACCCGGTATAAATGTAAGTCTGATATATTTATTATAAAACATTAATCCCAAAACGTTTAAAAGTTTTCGTGATAGAGTTATCTTTACATCCTTAGAAAGAACATATATAATATTAGTAGTAAAGTAAAGTAAAGTATCAGCCTGTTAATTTCCCACTGCTGGGCAAAGGCCTCCTCTCCTATTAAGGAGAAGGTTTAGAGTTTAATCCACCACGCTGCTCCACTGCGGGCTGGCGGATATACCTACATGTGTCAGAATTTTTTCTGGCACATGCAAGATTCTTCGCGATGTTTTCCTTCACCGCCGAGCTCGAGATGAATTTAAACACTAATTTAGCACCTGAAATATCAGTGGTGCCAGCCGGGGTATGAATCCGCGAACATCGGTTGAGATCGACGTGTTCTAACCAAAAGGCCATCTCGGCTCAATATTAGTAGGATATGGTAAAATAAGTAAGTATTTATTTCAATGGTGTTTGAAGAATGAACAAGCTGTCACTAAACTGTGTGCGGAGTCTCAGCCAAGTTGTATAAAGATTTATGCTCGCTTTATGATCCGACTAACTGTCTGCTATAACAAGCGCCTAGATATCTAAATAAATAATTTATAAGTTACATTTCACTTTGTCTGGGTTCTTCGAGATGATAACATTTTTATTTTTGTAATGCGTTTCGCTCTCTCGTGTTTGGATTTAATTTTATTAGATCACACTGTTATTTTTAATTCAAATTTAATTTTGAAGAATATTTTATTATAATTGGCTTTAATAAGCACCTTCAAAGTCTTGTCAAGGTACAAACTAGTCAAGTTACAAATCACTCAAATCGTTTTTTTTTTATATCTGTAAATAGATTTAAGAAAGAATTTCATATAATAGTGATTGACATCATTCTGAAGTCGCTTTATAGTAACGAATGATTTCAGCCACATGATTTATTAAAACGATAAGGTTTAGTTTCATTGAGTACGTTTTTTGATATCGTAATATAGAAATATCATTTTATTGCGACCACCATAAAACCATAGTTTTAACCATTTTATAAAACATTAATATTATTCATTATATTCATCTTTCATTTAATTAAACTAATAACTATTTTAATACTTTATTTACTTTTATACTCAGTTAATTTGTAATTATATATTATGACCGCGATGTAATATTGATAATCAACTATTAAAAGTCACTTATTTTAAATAAATGTGAAAATAAATACACCGAGTAAATTAAGATAAGTTAGTGATTAAGTGTAAAACGGTCCATTTACAACAATGTACTGCTTGGGCGTGGGCCAGTGGCCTCCGATCTTTGATACCGTAGCCTTTCGTGATCTATATTTACTTAATTAATTTCATTTACTATAATAGAGCACGACTACCGGAGCTAGAATATTCTTGTTTCAATGGAATTTATCAAAATTATTGTTATATAAATATTGTGTTACTTGTAAAGATTTAATTAGAAGACGAAGAGAATTTATTCTGTTTATACCTATATTTGCTAAGAGTAACACTATAGTTAGTAATTCTTTTGTTAGGAGATGTATAATAATTTTGAACACAATCTCAGAAAACGTTCAAAATGCTTCTATAGCAAAAGTCAAAAATATTGTAAAGAAACGTTTTTTTGTTAGTGGACTATAACATTAAAGACTTTATATATGATGGTACACCATGGGAAGACGGGATGGCACAGGTTTCCAGGCTGTCTCAATGCATTTCCAAAGTAATCTTGACGTTCTCGTTATTATTAGGGAAAAATCAACGAAACAAAATAAGCCCTGCTGAATTTTTTCGCGGTTTTAGATACATTTATTTGACGTTCAAAAGGAGAACGTAAATTCCTTTATGATAGAAAAATTTCTATAACCAACACTTTATACGATAGCAAAGATATTATCACATAGCAACCTATATAATGGTTAGTAGTCGCATCTCACGACATTGAGAAAGTTAAGATCATTAGTCTTTCTGCACAGCCAATAAGTGTTTTTGTGTCCCATGTACCTCTAATTACACCACTCATTCATTATTTGCAGCAATAAAACGATAAAAACGTTATTATTTTGCGGCGAAACATTATTTGTTGCTATAACATTTTCTTAGTGGGTGGTGTATACATGTCTAAGACAAGAAGTACATTTTATAAGTTTTGCTCTCAGAGTTAAAGATTTTACTGTTAGAGTCTATTTTTAAATATTTACTGCTTTTGTATCTACTTATCACGTATCTGTTACTAGGTTACAACCGTCTTACAAGGTTGTTTTTAAATTATTTACGAGACTAAAACTTACAAGTGTAATTCTCGCCTAAGGCGACGTCTAACGTAGACGATTTAATGCGAAGACGATGACGGATGAATTTCATTTCCATTCTTAAGTTAATGGCTTTTAGTTGTGCTATATGAGCATAGATTATTTCGCCAATGTCACGTTAGATGGAGGAGACGAAGGAGATTGTTCGGTGTGGATGAAATTACAAAATCAGGTAAAGACGGATGAATTTAAAGCGATGCGATGCGATACGAGGGGTTATCCAATCCTGACACTGTCGTATCACTGCCACCGCCAACTCGTTTGCGCGACAATATCAAACAAACTGATTGTGTTCGCTATATTTCGTACGACGTCGCACTATGCTCCGCGTACTTATGTCAATATGATTACTTCCATAGGTGGCAACTGTCTGTTAATTTCGCATCGCGCCGCATCGCTTCGCGTTCACTCGCGACGCTGCGTTATGATTGCTTAAGGCGAAACAATTTACACGACTATAGTAAATGTAGTATCGTAAAACAATTTTTACATGATAGTTAAGTATTGATGTTGATAGTTCTATAATAAAAGGGATACTGTTTACGTCATTGTTATTTTTACGAAACAAGTTACACGGGTACAACATTTTATTCAACGAAAATAAATTTATCGTTCGTGATACTAATTTTGTAATGAAAAAGCGGTTAATTCTGATACACGGCTTTTAGTTTATCTGCAAATTAGTAATAATTTTTAAAACCTTAGATAAGATCTCAATTAAACCATTTAAAGTGTGAGCAGATAGCTAGTAAATTTTAAAGCTGGGAGTAGAGCCTGATTTTGTATAATTATAACAACATTAGAACACGCAATAAGTAAATAAGTTATGAATATAAGTTATTTTAAAATTTCTTTTTATGGTGTAATTCATAGACATTTTATGGTTAAAGGTAAAACTAATCATTTTTATAAATAGTCTGTTACAGAATGACAATAGAGTTGGTAGTTTATCGAGTATATTTGATTGAATCATTTTCTAACTTTCATTTCAATATTAAAGAATAATGCGTAGTGAACGTTAAGCAAAGCAGTGTCGATGCAGTGAATGCTCACTTTTTGACCGAAACCGACATCCACAACGGGTGAGGACGAATCGAATATTAAATGATTTTAGTTGTTACATACACTTTTACATTTTATGAAGCAATTTTATTAATTCTTTTATTAATGTATAGGTCTCAACGGCAATCACAAATTAACTTGATCAAGATCTAAAAAAAAAACCGTCGAGTTAGAGAACAAAACTCTCTAACGGATGATGGCAATTAATTGTGTTTCTTGCAATTGTTTTAAAGAGTATATATTTTTACATATCGAATTTACATTCATTCATAGGTACATTTTTAAATACCGGGAGTATAATAAAAGTTGGTCTCATTTACAAATTAAAAATTGTGGTTCTATAATTATGATTGCAGCGTGTTACGAAACAATTTCTGAAAAAAAAAATTACACTTTTAGGCCCCTTCCCGCAACGCATCGGTTCGCACAAAATTCGGTCTGCGAAATTCCTTATAGTACGATGCATTCTGAAGTAATGCAAAGGGACGAAAGGACGAAGATGATTTATGTATGAATAATAAAATGATTCCACGTTCTCGCAACACAGCGTAGTTTATTAAAGAAATCTTCAAGGTTAATTTAGCCGCATCGCGTCGCTTCGCACAGCAGTGTGCATTGGATCTAATACATTAGATCAAGATTTAATTCCATGCATATCAGTAAAGTTAAGACTGACAGAGAATAATTCCAGCGAACGAGCTGTAAATTTGATATCATCCATTTAAAACTGTAATCGTATAAGACAAATAATACGAATTTGTTATTACATGCCTATTTATTATCTTTAACTGGAGTTGAAAATAAATTATAAAGCGGTCAGCGGCTCCTGGTTCGTTATTGAGACATTACTTACAATAACTTAGAACTAGGTAACTGCTACATATTGGTTCTTTATAACGTGTTTCAAAGCAAGAATGCTTTATTATAATTTTATGTTATTTACATACTTTTTTATTCGTATTGTAAAAATAATCGTAATCCTGTATAATATAATTTAAATTGAACAAAATGGGTCCTCCCATAAGGGACATAGATAGCGCGTTTAATGTCAAACCCTTATTTTGTCTAAAATAAAATATAACACTAAATTGTGTCAATTTATATATTATATTGAATTTAAAAACGCTTAACCGGACAATACTAATCTTAACTGACAAAATCAGTCAAACTTTTAACCACTACCAACTTTGGACTGATTTTGCCAATTAAAACTACTATTGACTACGAGTATTTGTAGGGAATATATAACTAATCTTGAACTGAACAGCCACATGCAGAGAAAGAGAACAGAGTAATGAACTTGGTAAACACAACACAATTTCACGTAGTATCTAATAGAATACAGTATTTACTACCTTTAACTAAAATTGGCTATGTAAGGGACTTAATCAAATCTTAAAAAAATCAAATATATCTGTAGATTCATACGCATAACTTACCTTAAGTTATGCGTATGAAACAAAATCTAAGGAGCCGCGCTTGCTTCACATGTAGGACTTCCAAGCTGCCGCAAGTTGCAGAACTTATTTAACATTTTCTTCAAAAACCTAAAATTCCAGTGAAGAAAAAAATTACTAGAAGTTTGATTAATTAATCAACCGATTGACGGTGAGTGGGTTTATTCCAAAATACAATCTAGCAAAACATCGATTCGTGAAGTCACTAGCTTTGGTACTGCCAGACACAGATCTAAACGTTCCATTGCAACTGGCAAAAGGTACCTGGAGCCGAAATGGCCTAGTGGTTAGAGCACGTACCGATTTTACCGATGATCGCGGGTTCAAACCCCGGATAGCACCGCGGATTTTTCAAGTGCTAAATTTGTGTTTAAATTCATCTCGAGCTCGGCGGTGAAGGAAAACATCGTGAGGAAACCTGCATGTGCCGGGAGAAATTCTAACACATGTATTATCCGCCGACCGCAGTGGAGCAGAGCGGTGGATTAAGCTCTACACCATGTCCTTAATAGGAGAGAAAGCCTTAGCCCAGCAGTGGGACCTATACAGGCTGTTACTTTACTTTTTTTTACCTAAAACATTATTCACACAAGTAAACGGTTTTATTTTATGACGGATAAAAATCCTACCGACAAGCCTCCTATCTGTGTATCCATTAGACTAACCAGAGGCTAATTGTCGTAAACTTCGGCTTTCAAATTACATTTTGACTGGAGGCGTTTTAGTACCTACAAAAATCAGATATCATACTGTCAGAATGGTGCACGTTTTGATAGCGATAGTTTTCAACAATTACCCCACAGCATGCTGAAATTTATTTCGGGACACACCCTATAATAAATTATTTACACCCTGTTCATAGTGCTGGTTAAGCGCTTGGGGAAAGAAATTTAACTGTGTCCAATATACTAAATTTATGACATAATTTATTGCATAAAATTATATTTGAAAGGGGCGAAATTTTGTTTTACATGAATGATAACTGTTAACGCTGGCACGACCACGAACGCGTGAAACATTTCGCACGACTCAGTCAAAAGGATTGGTCAGCCCTTTACAATCAGTAATGGTACAAGAGCCCTAGATTCTAGATTTCTAACATTTTAGTGAAGCTTTTATTTTTACTATAAATACTGTACTGTATTTATAACTATACTTTAGTTAAAAATCCCTATCTGCCTAACCACCTAATCCCGTCCATAATATTATATTCTCCTTCCCATTCCTTGTCCCAAAAAGCACGGTGTTATAAGTTTGACGTATGTATCTGTGTGTTGACCAATTTTAAGGGAGTTTTTTTTTTGTTAAAAGCTGATGTAATCGAGATAGTTATTAGCTATAATTTGTGATCCGTTTGAAGGTTATTAGGTATTTTCTGGTTGATAAAAAGGTCTTAATAACTTTAGCTAATCGGCTCAAAATTTACTAAACTGGAATCAGCAGGATACCCAACTCTTCACCAACTTACAACAGAAGTAGCGTCTTGGGGTTCGTTGAAATGGTCTCAATGAATAGATCGTCAAGGATTTTTTAATATTCTATTTTATATTATAGATGGCAACACACTCGTGCCTCCTTTAGAGGAATAAATGTGATTACTTTTAATTTATCTCCTGCTCTTGTTGCTGCATGGATCTTCAACAGCTAGGATACTGCGTTGCCTAAAACCAGAGACTTACCGCGACTGTTTTACGGTCATCCGTCACCTGGTCTGGAAAAAGTGCGCTTCCCGATGCGAAGCACTCAAGTTTAGCTCTTTTCAAATGACGTAAATCTAGAGACTATAGGATCTTACTCTAAAGTTATAAACAATATAAGTCACAGATTTAAAACCATAAAATCTAGTTTTTTTTTCAATTTTTACTTGATTTACAATCCTGTGATAAATATTCATTGCAGTATAAACTACGGATTAGTATGCATGTAATTCGTTCATATCCTTACATTTAATTAACAGTTAACGTTGTTAATAGGTGTCCGAGTATTTTGTCATAAATTCCATGACGGTATTTCGCAAATGTTTTTAGAG
The DNA here is from genome assembly GCA_037950945.1 of Hypolimnas misippus. NCBI lineage: Eukaryota > Metazoa > Arthropoda > Insecta > Lepidoptera > Nymphalidae > Hypolimnas > Hypolimnas misippus. The sequence goes on from JBBEEQ010000024.1 coordinate 11,073,747, forward strand.
TTTAGAGTAAAACACAGTGTGCGAAATAGACGTTATAGCATTATGTAATTCTTCGTCGTACAAATATGAAAAGTATCTAAATGAAAGTAGATATAAATATTTTATCATTGTATAATTAAATACTAGCCATACTTTTTTTAATCTTCACTAACCTAAAAAAGTGATTTTTTTTAATAATTGGTCATAAATAAAAGCAATTGTGCTTGATACGAGTTCAGTCTCGGTCCAATTAATAACTTCCATTTGAATGTAAATATCGTTTTAAAGAAGTAAATAATAGTATTAAGATTCATAATCTACGTCTTTATTTTCCAGATCTTGTAATAATATATCGCCATGTTCTCTCTCTTGCCATCAACAACCCGTTGCTAGGCAACCCTCCAAGTCATGTCTACATCAGTAGCAGAATGTATTCTTGTATTTTTATTGCTTTATTAATAGCTATGAGAATATAATAATTAACAATAAAGGCAGAAATTAGTACGTAATTTCTGGCATTATTGTTTACGTCTACATCTGCTCCAGAATGTATTCTTGTATTTTTGTTGCTTTATTAATAATAATAACTAATATAATATAATAACTAATAAACTAACAAACAAACAGTAATGAGTACGTTATTTCAGGCAATATTATTTCAACTGTAATAAGGATACATAATTAGAATCTACTCAACAACAAAATATTTTCATGAGCATTTTATTGTCAACTTGTGCAAACAGTAACCTACATTTAATTAACAACGACAATCGTATACCTAAGTAAATAGAATAGGACCATTTAAATTCACTACATGAAAGGCAGTAAGTTCTGTTTCTCACGATCGCTTCTATATTTTTATTTTCTATATTCGAAAGTTTGCGAACAGCCAGCGAAGTTGCTAAATAGCAAACTGAGTTTTCGAGTACTAAATAGTAGAGACATTTCATTGATATATATTTAAATAATTCACCATTGCGCAGTCTGGTTCTGATAAACCTACAATAATTGTGCCATGTACGGCGGCGCTCGCGCAATCTCGAGACTCGAGCGTGTTTCTACTGATCTATATTATGTCGTCTATTTTTTTTCTGTACATAAACACCGCAATTATGTTAACAAAAACTTTCCAATAAATAATTTTAGCTCTACGTTCATTAAATAAAACAAAACGTTTTTACGCTTGCCTACATTTATAGTTATGGAGTGTTTTTATAAATTGTAAATAATGAGAGCGCTCGTAATTCTTTCAATTATAGTTTATTGAAGAGAGGATAGAAGTTAAATTCGAAGACATAATGTGTCAGTTGTTTGGAAATATGTTTATGTTCCGGTATAAAAATTTTACATCATCGTATAATTATTAACATATACATTATGATGGCTTAGTGGTTAGAATAAGTCAATCCCTGGCTATTGAGTTACTTTTTATATATAATAATAGCTGGCAATTGAGCCGGCTGGCCACCTGATTTTAAGTGATCACCGCCGCCCATGACTATTTGCAACGCCAGAGGAGCCACAAATGTGTTGCCAGTTTAAACAACAAAGTGATCCTGTAAGGGTTCCGTTTTTCCTTTTAAGGTAAGGAACCCTAAAAAGGGATTAAAGTGAATTGGATGTAAGGACAGAATTTGGAGAGAGAATTAGGCTTTCCTTTCGCTTACCCATACGAAACGTAACTGAGATAACGAACAGGTCGAGACAGCTTGTATACGAGCTGTAGCCAGTAGGCTATAGCTAGGTTCTACCTCAGTAAACGTATTCAAGTGTTTTTCTGTATAAATTCATCTCGTACTCGAAAGAAAAGGAAAACATCATGAGGAAACCTGCATATGAACAATTGTGACACATCGTATATGCCAACTGTGGTGCAGCGGGGTGGATTAAGTTCTAACCTTCTCCTCAACAAGAAAGGAAGCCATGGTGTAACAATGAGGCATTTACAGAATGTTACTTTACTTTATATTTTATCGTATAACCATATTGAATTGAATGTGTTTATAGGTATATAAATATAATAAACAATAAAAACATGATTATTTGCTTTGTGAATAAAAACAATAAATAATCTTACCGTATTTATGTTTTAAAACAATTATAATAGGTTTCTTACTTACTTAATAAAAATAATAATAACAATATTACGTCTAAATAACTATAACATTATATTAAAAAAAATTTAGACAAATTCAGCCAATTATCTTGTATCATATCTGAAGTGCAAAAAATTGCACAGATTCAGATCAGCCTTATTTTTTCATTACAACAAAAAGGTATCTATAATGTTAGGCCAAAAATAAGTTTCTGTGTCGTTGATTATGTGAGTCAACATTTTTTGTGTCCATTTACGACAACATCGTTCCAAAACCTAGTTTTAAATTGCCCAAATAGTGCGTTAGTTAAGTGTTAGTCAATCTCTAAATGAAAACTAAAATTTATCTAGTAAATTATATAAGTCGCTAAAATGCGAGTGAGACTCTCGCTTCGATGGTTCCGTACCGTTGACAATAATGGTTAGCCGGTTTTTCTACTTCAAAAACAGATTCACAAATATGTATTTTTTTTTTAATTTTTGATACCTCAAAACTCCGCAATTTTTTAACTGACTACGGAAGTTTCTTTTATTTCAAATTAGTCGCATAGAATTTGTATCAATAACGATTTAGTAATTTGATGTTAAAATCATTGTATAAATGTTTCATCTGCGTAAAAGACATTACGTATTTTGTCTTTGAAGTCGATTGCTTTAAAAAAATACTTAATTTGTTATTTGTTAGAATCGCCGGTTGTCATAGCCACATATTCTGTGGCTATGTCAACCGGATATTTTTTATGATTAACAAGATATAGTATTTTAAAAGTTTGACAGTCATACTGATTTGATGGTTAACACACTTTGGGTATCATTAAAATTACTATTAAACTGACGTACATACAGATGGGCAGGCTGGCAGGTGAACCGTTTTTATTTTAAATCAAAGTCAAAATATACTTAATTTAAGTAGGCTCTCACGTGCAGTTTTGAAACGTCAATAAAAATAACTGGTCAAGTGCGAGTAGGACTCGCGCACCGAGGGTTCCGTACAAACTTATAGAAATCTATGTAAGACTAACCCATCTACGCCATTTGTGGTCTTCATCATGAGTTCCAACATAAGTTACTATCAAAAATACCTAAATCGGTATACGCTTGCCTATAATATTTGAGGAGTTCCCTCAATTTCTCCAGGAACCCATCATCTGATCCTGACCTGAAGACAATGGGACCACCTTGGAAGTATACCTTTTCAAACAAAAAAAAAATGAAAATCGGTACCCAAATGGCGGCGTAATCGGCGAACAAACATAAAAAAAAAATTAAATAAAACACTCCTTTTTAGAAGTCGCTTAAATATAATCAAATATTATGTAAATATGGATCACGTCCCAAAAACTATTTTGAAACTACTTAGGAGCACTTTAATTTAAAACACGATCATGGATGCAATCCATGGAAACACAAAATTTTGTTTTAAGTACTAATACACTTTATACTTTAAAAAAAAAGTTATAGCGCGATTCAGGATACACCTAGCGCCATCTCTTGACAATTTCAATGAACTAACTTGTTGACTTTGACATTAACAACATAATTATATTATATTTTATTCTCGTTTTATTTTTATTTATATTCTACTACACTCCACTACCCCTGCACTACGTTCGTAAAATATTTAGATTTACATTATCAATCAAAATATCGAAATATATATTAGTGTTGCCAAGACGAAAATAATTAGTCCTTAATTCGAACAAAACTAATTGTTTATTTATAAATAACGAATTATATTACTAATAACCAGAAGACTTATATGTGTAGATAAATAAGTAAATTAAATAACTCGATCTGTTTGAATTTAATTTTAAAATTTTCGTACTAAGTCAATACGAGTACTTAAATCAAATCGCGTGAAGCTCTTATATTGAATGTTAATTACGTAATGACGTTATAAATCGACGATAAAACTTTTAAATGAAAAGTTTATTTTATAATTTTTAGCGCGTTTAAATAATAATTAAAATAAATTTTTTTATTAATCCAGCAGAATTATATCACAGTTAATGTCATAATGTTGTAATAGATGGCATTAGCTGTACGCTGCATCGCGCTATCATTTTGTTAGCTGCGATATATAGATTGCATTGCGTTGTTTATAAAGGTTTGCTGCTTTTTAATGGTTTCGTATTGATACAAATTTCTTCTCAGTGTTTGTGAAATTGTTTTTTTGACTTCTATGTTAATTTGTTACAAGTAGATATAATTTTAATTCTAAGATTAATATATTTTCCGCTTGATCAATTTACAACTTGATACATTTACGCGTTCCTGAGAAAAAGGTTGAAAGACAGACGTACTGACTGACAGAGACACGAACAGAAATTTACAGTTTTCGGATTTTTTCCTTTATGTATACTAAAGGACCTTGCTCCTGGCCAAATTTCATAATGCTTGGTCAATGGGAAGTACCCTATAGGTTTTGATTCCCTTGCGAAAACGTTAAAAACGCTATCATACTTAAAATATGTGATATAAATGACCGTATCTTTTGATTGCGTTAACTTAGAAGTTTGATTTTTTCACAGCTCTTAGTAATTACAACTCTGAGTACTTGACGTTGATAAAAATTTGTTACCTTCATGCGTTTCTGAGAAAAAGGTTGAAAGACAAACTTACAAACAGACAAACATACATACAAAAATTTACAGTTTTCAGATTTTTTCCTTTATTTGTACCATAAGATCTTACTTCTTGCCAAATTTCGTCGTGCTAGGTCAATGGGAAGTACCCTATAGGTTTTGATTCCCTTGCGAAAACGCTAAAATGGTCAAAATATACGATATATTTTCCATTATCTTTTGATTGCGTTGACTTAGAACTTTAATATTTTCACGGCCACATGTCATCGTAGACTTGAGTATATGATATTAATTTCAACATGATACGTCTATGCATTTCTGAGAAAAAAGGGTTGACATCCCGACAGACAGACAGACAGACAGACAGACAGACAGACAGACAGACAGACAGACAGACAGACAGACAGACAGACAGACAGACAGACAGACAGACAGACAGACAGACGGACAACAAAGTGATCCTATAAGGGTTCCGTTTTTCCTTTTAAGGTACGGAACCCTAAAAATAATAAGAAAGTTACCACCAGTTCGGAATGTAGATTCTATAAAAAAGAACTGACAAGAATCTCAATAGTTACTCTTAAAATAAGATCCTTGTTTAGTAATAAGAACCCGTTGACGCCCTTTGCTTACGGAACCCTAAAAACGACTAGATATTATAATGCTCTAGTTAAAATCGATCACTGAACGAATGACCGAGTTAAGTTTAATTTCCATAACGTTCCTTAGAGACCACGTTACGCCAGTACCAGTCAATATTACTTTCATTTGATCTAATGTTAAACAGATTTAAATAGCCTAACCTTTATGTTAATATGGTACCCTTATCGGATATAAGCTCACTGATAGCAATCGCGGTGTCTATTCACTTCTAGGTTGGGTTAATAGGGGAAGTTTTCGAAGTAGTTTCTAGTTCTAATAAAGAACAGTTTTGTAATTTATTTATTTTTATCCAACTAACTTAGAAGAAGAGTAATAATTCAAGCCCGTGTATGTCTGTTCTAAACTAGCATGTGACGGACGAAACTGTCAAAAGTATATCAGCCTACATGAAAACTTATGTAGTAAGTAAAGCTTCATATTCTTCTCCTTAACAGGAAGCCTTTTTGCAATATTCACAAGCTGGTACATACATTTCATTTTGATACAACGAATAGAAGGATCTGGTTTTGGATTGGATTTGGATTGTGATGGATGTTCTTTTTTAAGGAAAAAGCAGGCAAATCAGCAGGTGGTTCATTTTTTTTCTTTTATGCTATTTCCTTAAAAAGAACCTAGTAGTAATACTTTGCTGGTACTTTAATACTACTACTGTGTCCTTTTTTAGGGATATATCCGGCAATTCAGCGGGTGGTTAATATCCACCCGTGAATATTTGTAGTACCATAGAAGCCACGTATGCGTTGCCAGCTTAAAGAAAAATTAAATTTCTAGGGGTTTAAGACGTAATGGAAGCGAAGGCGAAGGGGATTAGGCTTGTCACAGAAGAAGGCTCTCACTGACCCAATCCCCAGAAGACGACCAGAAGAAAGAAGACGGTGTTATGCGCACGTTCTCTCTCTCCCATATGCAAGGCGGGAGCGTGCTGCAGACGTGGGCCAACTGTCAAGACGGTAGTATGCGTAAGACATCTCGTGCGCCTTATTAGGACGATGAATTTTAGTGGGCAGTCTGGGGCATTTGTCTTCAGGAATCTCATCTACCCGCCCGAATTTACCTCGGGCGGTTAAATAGGGGTTAATTAACGCCGATTTTCAACGTGTAAAATTAATGTTTGACATTTATGTGTCAATTGTTATTAAGAGTTTTAAAATACAGTCTTATTAAAAAAGAATAAAAAAGTCTCGAACAGCTATTCAAACAAGTGGAATGTTATACCAACGTCGATTAAGAAATGATGCGGTTAATAGTTTCAATACAAGGTGATCCATTATAAATGATTAATGGTTTAAATTGATATTATTAAATAAACTAAGACTAAATTTCTAGCTTGGAGCATTTATTATGGACAAGATAAGTACTTAATATTACATTGTATTTAATCAATCCTGTTTTTTATAAACATAATTAATTTTTGTTACATATTTGCTTATAATGTTGTGTCTTAATTGAACATGTATCCACATTTTTTTTGTTGTTGCATAATTTTGTGATTTTTATTTTTTTATTAAAGTACCTAATTATAAAGAGATAACATTTCGCTGGTATGCAAGAATATCGTAGTAACTCAAAATTCTCACAAATAGAACTAAGTATGTCAAAAGACCATAAATCTTTAATGTTTTATCATGAAAAGAGTTGCGATGATTAATTTTCTTTAAATCAATAAAGTTATAACATCAAGGGATCGTTTAAATTTTGCAGCAATGCACCAACAAATTAATAAAGAAATTTAAAAAACTTATTCCCTAAAATTAATCATTTTTAGTTGCATCAAAATTCTTGAAAAGCAGCGATTTGTTTATAAATTTGTATGTAGAAGGAAATTTCGGAATCTACTGATCCGATTTAAAAAAATATTTTTGGGTCGGATAGTTTATTGAGGGAGATTATAGGCTATATTATATGACGCTATAATTAATAGGGGTGAAACAGTAACCATAAAGCAAGTGAAACCGTGAGGGGTAGCTAGATAAGAATATATTGTAAATTTGGTATATTATTGCACTTAATTTTTTTTTCATTGAAGAAAAGCTTAAGAGGACAAAATTAAATATGGCTTGTTTTTTCATTTTCGAATCTTTTGAATTAATTAATAAGTTACTTGACGATTACAAAAATAAACACCAAAACCAAAAACTTTTTTAAATATATTTGTAATTTAGCGTTCTAAATAATATTATTAATTCCCAGTACTATCTGCAGCTGAATCTGCGCTCTAGACATTGTAAAGCAATTATTTTTAACTTTATACTGAAGTAGCCAATTGCGAACGTTTTGTAATTGATACACAAATACAGTCCCGGGGCGATGATTAAGAAAGGATTGATAAGAACCACTTCCAGTACGAGTTTACGCTGCGTGGGCGCTCGATTCACGTTCGGATGAATTGCACAAATGTTTTGAAAGTACAAGAACGGTTATTATAATATTTCCTAATTATTTTTTATATGGACGTGGTTTTTTTTAAATCTATTTTTAAGCGTCTTTTAAAAGGAAGTTGCCAAGACATAGTGTTTTTTTGGTTTAAATGTATGTTTTGGTTAAACCTTTGTCACTTCTAAACTTTGATTTTTTTTTATTTGAAGGGGTCAGATTGGTTCTGTCAGAATTGGGTCAATGGTTTGGTTTTAAAATCATAATAACTGGTATAAGTGTCGTCTCTTGCTTTTGAAGTATCGTTATTACAAGAACTATTGTATAACATGAAAGTAATGAAAATACAGGAATGTAAATGGAATTACAGGAAAGTAATCAACAAGAAATGTGGATACATTTACCTTACGCCCATGTGAATTTAGCGAAATGCGCAAGCCACATATTTTGACTAAGGTGGAGTTTGTGAAGTAAGGGCGTAAGTTAGAAACTTGGCTCTACATGAGATCTGATAACTTTTTGACAGTGCGAGTTATATGGTATCGTCTTCGCAACGTTTTAAATGAAAATGTTTTTGGTGGGATAAATTAAACAATAAGGACAGTTAATTAAACAGAAAACCAACTCAGTTAAAAACGGATTTCTTCAACAAATGACAGCACATCTCGTCTGTGTGATCATCACGCATATTCACTGAATAATTAAAATAACTAAACGCCAAACGAGGTATATTAATATTTCTGTGTAAGAGACCAGTGATCATTAATAACTGGCTGGCGCGACTTCGTCTGCGAAAAGTTATAAAGAAAAATTCTAAAAAAAACGTGGATCTGCCAGTGAAAGTGTTGTCAAAATCGGTCCAGCCGTTTCAAAGATTAACTAGAGCAAACAAATGGACAAACAGACAAGCAGACAAAATTTTCAAAAAAATTTTTAAAGTTTTTTTTTTTAAGTGTTTTAAGTAACATACACATATAAGCATTTAGAGAAAAGCTGTTAATTTGAAGCAGTATAGAGTATGTACAAGGTACTTCCTAAATGTAAAGTTACAAAAAAACACATAATTATCATAGTGGTACAGAAATTAAATCGTTGGTGCCAGTTACTTTACTTTAAAAGTGTTAAATGTTTTAAAGTCAAAAACTTGTTTATATAGAATGTTGACACACATATTATAATTTCCGCGTTCAGGTATAGTTCCTTATACGAAAAAAGTCATTAGAATATGAAATTTTAGTTTATTAAATAATAATTCTAACACAAAAAAATAATACGGAAAAAATCTAGTATATACTATTTTAATATTTACTGGTTATTCCTGGCGTAGATATCATTTTAGAATACGCGTATTTACATAAAATGTAGCCTAAGACCATCTAGACTAATGTACTTTTCAAATCACCATCTACCTAGCATTTTTCTCGGTTTTACCAGGGTCTGTTCTCTATTCTAGTCCAAACATTGACGAGTTACTGATTTTTACACAGAGCGATTGCCATCTGATCTCTGCAACCTCTGAAGACAAGCCAGTGACCATTTAGACGAGAATAATTTCCCTACTACGAGTAACGATCATTATCAGATGATTATGATAACAAGCGGGACCGACAGCTTTACGTGCTCTCCGAGGCACGGTGGGAGACCCACAAAGACAAACACCCAGACCTAGGAACAAATATTTATAGAAATATAAAAATCTGCTCCGAGCGGGGACCGAACCCGCAACCGTCGGTGTAAGAGGTACATTCAGCACCACTACACCAGAGCGGTCGTCAGTAATAAAAAAAAATAATGTACCTTTCAAATGGTACCATAATTTTTTTAAATAGGTTTAGTTGTTTTCGAATTTACTGTGCACATACGAAAGTCGCTTTCTATTTTATTTGTATATAGATAGTTCAATTAGGTGCACTTACGAAGTTAACCCATACTCTGTGTCAATTCTATAGTCAAATAGAATCACCGTGTCACTCTCCAGTGTTGCCAACACCTTATGTGTTTATCCTTAAAATAAATTTAAAAAAAACGGATATTATTTTTATAAACGTTTTTGTGTTGTTCTTGTTCTTGGTGATTTCCGAAGTCTTCAAAATTTATTTCTTGATGTATTCTTGACTGTAACGAACAATTTTCTTCATGTCTACTCCATGCTACGTAACATGGCCACAAGAAATTTGTAGTCATATAACAAAATTGAATTTATTAAAACAAAAAAAAAATGAATAATGAATTATAAAACCCATACTAAGCGGAAGTGACTAGTATGTGTAGCCTTCAGTTAATAAGCCTAAATAATAAGGAAAGACGTATTTCCATTCCATTTACAAATCGTAAAAGGTTTAATTTATGAGTCAACATTTAGAAGAACAATAGACGCCTGTATCATATTTCAGGGGTTTTCCTCCTTGGTTAAAGCATTTTATCCTATTAAGGACAATGTTAAGAACTTAATTCACCACTTCGGGTTGGCGGATATACAAGTGTGAGAATTTCTCCCGACGGTTGCAGGTTTCCTAACGATGTTCATCGAGCACGAGACGAATTTAAATATAAAATTAGCTCTAAAAAAATTCAACAGTCCTAGCCGGGGTTTGATCCCGTGATCATAGGTTGGGGTAGACGTATCATAGGTCCTCTCGGCTTATATGTGAACGAATGTTGAATGATATATATCTAGTTATTAACAATGATATGTTATAACTAAGGATATATTACGTAAATACTATTTGACGTTAAAATTCTGTGTCCATTTTCAACGTTGACAACTGAACTTTTACCTGGTTGCTTGTCGTACCAAAATTCATGCGATTAATATCGTATCTTTACTAAATTATAAAATAAAATTAATTATTGGTATTTTTTTATTAAAAAGATTTAATTTTTACTTGACTGCGCGACGCAAAGGAGAGTAATGTATTATGCCTATGTATGTATGTACGTTCTCATGTCGTTTTTCAATTACAAACTTTCACTTATAGGCTTTTACAAAACTGAAATTGATACGATGCTACTGACTGCAGAGGGTCAAGTTACGCAGTCGAATTTTTGATTTTCTAAATTAATTACTTGTTAATACGACAACATAATTTCTTAGATTATTAAATTATAATAAATAACTTCTTTAACCTCGTGGTCGCAAAAACGAGTTAAATCTAATCAAAACTACATTATTAACTAGAAATGTGAATGAATGTTTAATATATTGAAACGTGCATCGGCGTGCGCCAGGTGAGATGACCATGTGTAAAGGCGCGCCCACACCACGCCTATCACGACCATGTCAAGGGCGGTCTGGTTTTTTAAACTATTGCACTCTAAATATTAGTCATTTCGATAATCAAAATATGTAGAATGAAGGTCGAAGAACGAAACATTAAGTTTCAATGTAATTTTGAAAATAGTAGTAGGTATATGAACAAGATGTTTTATTGCTAAACCGTGTACAACGCTCCGAGCTAAAAAATATATGTAAATTTTATCCATTGAGATCATTTTATCCATACCTAGGTAAGGTATCGTCAGTGGGACCCGTAAAAGAATATTGTATATATTATACATATTAATAATAATGTTGTCTGGAAAAGAATATATAAATAATATTATACCAAATACGAAATAATTCCGGATTATCCGATAGTTTCGGATAATTTCAGTCATGGATGTATGATTTTAAATATCAATATATTTTTGAAATCTGTCCTAAATTATTCTTAATTTATTTATTATTTGAATGAGAATACACTCCGTTTTTTATCCAAAACCGCTAAAGACATTTTTATATCGAATTATTGTATTAGGTTTCGGACCCACGGTAATCATTATTACTATTTTAACATAAACTTACACATGAGCCTCTAATCTATAAGTTATTTTATTTACATTTATTTATACGCTTTTGAGTATTTAAATACGGATTTAATTGAAAGTTAACATTATATACTAAAAGTACTTTTATAGATGATAAGATATCAAAAATTATTATGAAATAAGTTGCATACTGTTGCAATTTCGTCTTCTTTCCTACACTATAAAAAAAGTTGTAAGTTTAAACCAAACAGGTTGAGTAACAATCAATCAAAGAATATAAGTAAAACAATGAATAGGTATTAAGATTTTATAATATACTTATGCCAGATTTTATCTATTAATCTGTTGGAAACTTTTGGAAAAAGTGTTTCAAATATCTTTTACATTATGAATTAATTATTATAATTAATCAAAATGCTTATATAACTTACTGGAATACATATACAAAGACGTATACTATATTTTATAATGACATTTGAATTGAATTACTTTCTTTTCTTGCAGTTTTTAAATTTTACTGATTTATGATTGTTTACTTTTTATATGTTACGCTATATCTCGGAAGAATGAGAATCTCGGTTTGAGAACCTATCTTAATGATTTTTGAATATTGTATAAATTTCCTCTATAAGAAATCGATCAAAGATCGTATAGAACTGGATGAACTAGAGCAAACAAAACTCCTCAACGTTCGACAAAATAATCACTCTTTCTTGCTGCAATAGTTGTAATATTTGAAGGATTTTTAGATTCAGAAATAGCTCACATTTTTAAATAAAAAAAAAAAATAATTGACTTTGGCGTACATGTCAATGAATGTGATATATTAATACACAGCTGCTTATGACATCGATATAGACGAGGCTGTCTAGAAAACGTCGATTACAAATTCGTTAAGGATATGCCAATTTTATTTAACAGTATCCATCACGTCATGTCATGAACTTAATTACATAATATTAAAACAACTAAGAAAAAACTGCATCCGGTTTTTAAGCCGTCCGTGACACAAATGAGAGCAATGACGCGTGACATGATATAGTTTTGCAATTACTATCACAGGTTCAAATCTTCGTAACGTAATATACGTCACGCAACTTTTGTTCCCGCCCTTAGGCGAGGTAACGTCTATCTACATATATGTACATATATACATATATATGTATATATATACGCTGATACGTATCGTTTGTAAGAATTATTAAAGCAAACGAGTAGGTATATCGCAGGCAGGTACGAGTTATATCGCACGGTTAGTATTAAAGAGACCGAATTTTAGTAATTTAAATTTAGTTTCATATTATTGTGAAAGAAATGTTTATCAATTTTGAAGTTATTTAGTTTTCGAGTTCCTAGAATCCGTGTATCACTTGTAGAGTTCTAGAAGTTGGTTTTTGTAGAGATTTAACTAAAAAATACATAAATAAAAACAAAAAATTACAAAATTTATAAATTTTTGAATCGCTTCCGTGGTTTGTGCGTAACAGACGAATACACAAATAAATAGACGACGGTTATTTTTGCATTTGTAAGAGTAGTATAGGCTAGGTATAGGCAATTAAGACATCCCATGAAGTACATACATGTATAATCAGTTTATTGATTGCCATGGTAACCAGGCTTGTTACTATATATAGTGTTTACATAAGGCTAATTCTCGCCGATATTCGATCGACTGTGTACACCTCGCTTTAATCTGTCTACATCACATACCAGTATTGCTGTACTAATTTTAAGGTGTGTTATGGCTTAATTGAAGGCTACTCATGCACGCCTCAATAGAAATTGTTGTTACATAAGACAGTACAGTATGTAGACTAATTTATATAAATAAAAGATAACATGAACGATAAAAATACATGAATATAATATGTGTTGATTTTTCTAGTTGGATATTAAAATATTATAATAAGAATACACTCTGTATAAATATTTTTTAAAACACTATCTATCGAGTTATTTGCCGGTTTTTCGCGGTGAAATCTACTTTCCGATCCGGTGGTAGTTTTGCTTAAAAGACTAATTTGTAACTTAACGATAAAAACTGCTTTAAAGCCTACTTGATAATGAATTCGAATTTAATTAATATACTAACAAATGAATCACATTTTTAAATGAAAATAGCAGACAAACGTGCGGGCGGTTTTTAGTGTTAATTGATCACCACCGCCCGTGGACATTTGCAGCATCACAGAAACTGCAAATGTTATAAGTTGGTAACAACTTTAAAAAGCGTAAACGATAAGAGGGAATAGTTTATACATATATGTAGAGTAGGCGGGACACCTGATGGTAAGTAGTCACCACCGTCCATGGACATTTGCTGTTCAGAGGAGGCACAATTAGTTGATAGCTTAAAAAGGATGGTATGAAAGGGAGAAGAAAGTAAGAAAAGTGGAGAGGTTTAGACTTTGACTTTCTCACTCACCATACAAAACGTAAATACTTTAAGTACTTCTCGCCGATCTTCTGTGAGTATATATGGTTCTCTCTTATTAAATTATGTTAGTAAAAAGATGGGTAGAAGATTAGGCTTCTGGCTCACTCACCGCGTAAAACGCGGTTATATTAGCTAATTAACGCCGGTTTTCCACAGCTATACAAAAGACACCCAAGCCAAGCAATCATAAAAACTAATGCATACATAAAAATTAAAAATATTTGTCTATTAATTGTTAAAATATTCTGTATTATGTCGTAAAACTTGTACCGAAAGTAGTTATACAAGTTATAATTTAAATGATCTGAAAGTGATATGATTGGATGTTTAATGTATTATTTACATAAATTAAGTATTACATATGTGTTTTATCAACTCCTACGCGCGATTTCTTTATTTATTCAAAACCTTACTAGCAATTTCGTAATTTTTATTTCCTTGTATTAAAAAGTAGTTTTATAATAGTGAAACAAAATTTTCGCATATGGTAGTGTGTATCAATTAACTCAAAAAGAAAACAATTTCACAATAACGCCTGTATCATCTACAAAATATAATTTTGTTATATATTTAGTTAATAGTTGTATACGCTGACCAGCATGACTGTTTTTTTAATTTCACTTTGGCCATTTTGAAAATTCTTCATATTGGTTTTTATTATTTGTAAATAATACAATTAACTTCCGGTAGATGGCAGGCGTGGCTCAATCTTAGATAGAAATATAAGTTTTAGAAGGTCGTCCCATATGTCAAATTTTACGTTAACTCGAGAAAAGTAAATTGTGAAGAACCAAGCGAAAAACGAAAATAAGTTGTTTTAGGTTTAAAAAATATAGTATAGATATAAAATAACAATGTCAATTATGAAGATAAAAGATTACTGCTCAAAAACTTTTAAATTGACTCATCTATTTACTTGCCCTATATGATAAATCATTTCTCGAACGTTCTGTATAACAACGCGCTCAAAGCCTTTTAACTAAAACTAACCATTTTGAGAAACATTGAGATAAACCTACCAACTTAATACTTGCCTCGTATATCTTTTACTTAGAAAGCCTCTCTCAAAAGGTACATATTAAACTTCATAAGAAAGATTTGATAAAATCCTCGAAGTAAATATTTCGTAGAGATACGGTAGCACAAATGAAATACAAAATATCTGAAGCGTTGCTATCAAAAGAGATAAAGTACGTACAAACGAGGCAATTAAATTAAGTCATTAATGAAGGACATCGGACAAAATTACAAATAGATCATTCGTTAGAGCAATTATTTGCTTTAGAAACGTTTCGCCCGGGGCTGTCCACGTTTTCGATTATTAGTAATTTACTGCTGCCATTACAGGAGCTCCGAATGTAATGATATCTCACAAATAATGCTTTACACGCTGTCAATTATTAGAATGCTTGTTTGAACCATTTTGTTTGAAACGAGCTGCAACTGATTCGCTTACTCTAAGATAAATTTTATTTAAGATTATTTTAAAAAAGTAATTCTATTTACTCAATGTTAAATTTGAAATGAATATCTTTTAAAATTGGAACGTAATTTCTCTTTAACGCATTTCAATTTACGAAATGTTCTTAAAATAGCAATTAGTCGATTTTGTTGACATTTTTTTAAGCATTAAATGCAAATAGACTTCACTAAGATAAGATAAAATTCTATTTTCAATTAAATCTAGCTATACAAAAAATAAATAGCAGAGAAAGACTTGCCTACAAAAAGCAGCGATGTGGTAATTTTCGAGTACTTAATTAGTGAATTTTACTTTTATAATTTTTTTTCTAAGATAATATGGTTATTTTAAATTTTTATCTTCGTTTTTTTAAACAACGGCTGAACTCATTTATATTTAGAAATATACTATATTTTGAATTAGATAC
Organism: Hypolimnas misippus; assembly: GCA_037950945.1. Classification (NCBI taxonomy): domain Eukaryota; kingdom Metazoa; phylum Arthropoda; class Insecta; order Lepidoptera; family Nymphalidae; genus Hypolimnas; species Hypolimnas misippus. Next base: position 11,089,578 of record JBBEEQ010000024.1, read on the forward strand.
ATATAAAATGTTTACTGATAACAACAATAGTCTATTTTAACCAATTACGAAAAAGAAGAGTTTCTGCTATTTAAATGAATGTATGATCTGATAGAACTCTTCAATAAAAAACAGCCAATGACCTTGGATAGCTAGGATCGTTTCTCTATGTATACAGTAACAGTTATATTTGAAGTCAGCTATATTTTTTTCACGAAAACAATTATTATATTTTAGATACGGAGTCGTATGTTAATTTAACCTGTATCATAGACCATTACCTCTCAATGAACCCACTACACTTATTTTAATAACATAAATAGTTTCATAATAGTTATTTAACCAAGCTAAAGTAAATATATTGTCCATTATTATAATTCTATTTCAACTATGGACTAATGAATTGTGTAGAGTCACTGCGCCAGGAACGATTTAAAGAGTCATTTATTTTGCCTTACACTTGCTAAGTTCTATATTAAGTGTAAGCTTACTCTTTTCGTATCACGACTACAGTAAATAACATAACCCTTCTTTTGCTCTGGTCGGGTAAAAACATACATAACGCATTATAAGGAAATGTCAATCAGTTTATAGAAATTAATTGTATAACCCAATTTGCGCGGACTATATTGACTAGTGATATGTCATAAAATAACTTTAAATACTGTTATGTACACAGCCCCTTACATAATTAATCTTAAAACCTGAATATTCACCTTGTACGCTTATACGAAATGTTGACCATTAGCTCCAAATAAGATAACTAATACTAATTTGCAATGTTCATTAATTTAATGTACGCGTACATTCAAACAATGAATTGTATATTTATGTATGGATGTCAGAACACAAAAACAGAACTTCAAACGCAATATTTTATAATTTACCGTAGACGGTAAAGTACTTAATATAAATTAATAAAAGAAAAGTTCAAGGAATTGTTCATTAGTGGGTAATTTAGAGGTGCATTACGGTTTCTTTGAGTTAAATTTCGGTGCTTAATAAATATTGGTTTACGTTCATGATTACTTCTTCGTTCTTTCGATTCTTAGTATGATGTAATATAGCCTGTAAGCTTTCTTCAACGGAATTGAATTTAAGTGTACTGTAACAGTAAATGTACCACTACTGAATAAAGGCTTCACCTCCTATGAAAGAGAAGGTTAAGAGATAAGTCCGGCACGCGTCTGAAATTCTGACACATAGAGGTTTCTTCACGATATTTTTCTGCACCGCCAACACGAGATAAATTTAAACACTTCAGCCATTAAAGTCTCACTGGGTGTGTTCTAGCCACTAGACGCCGAGGTGCGGCTCCATCTATCCATCAGAAAATAGAATATTATTAAAATAGTAGTAGTAGTAAGAAAACGGCAGTGTTTCTTAATCGAAATCAAAATATACTTTATTCAAGTAGGCTTTTAAACGCACTTTTTCATCGTCAAAATATACGATATAATAAATTAATGAAAAACTACCACCAGTTTGGAATGTAGATTCTACCGAGAAAAACCGGCAAGAAGCTTGATAAATTTTGTTTATACATTCATTTATAAATTACAAATATGTATATTGAGCATCCTGTATGAAATCTAGCTACACGAAATCCACGCATCATTATCATCTATATAATAGTTAACAGAATAATTTGCTTTAGTTATTAAAGATTCTTTAATATACTATTTAAACTTATTCATTGAAAACTGCAAAATTATCTAAGATATTTTTTATGCAAACGGACACCTTGCCCTAGGAAGGAAACCTTTACTTTGCGAAGTTGATAACTAATTGGTGTTATGAGTTTGTCCTTTCTTCTCGTGTTAATACTGTGCGAGTCACTATATACTTTTGTATTATAATCACAAGTACTTCTCCTTAAGTATACCTCTGTAGGTATCAATTTATATTTGGTAATGGCATCTTATAAAGTCGTTACAGTTGGTAATTGCATCAGTCACGAAATTAAATCATTCGTATGTTACGACATGATTGAATATAATTGAAAACGTAAAATGATAGTTTTAGAGCAAATAGTACTTTTTAAACACCTGTTGGTTTATTTACTAGCTATATCCCGTGGTTTCACCCGCGTAAATTTAAGGAAAAAATATATTTATTTAATGTTTATCTTCTCTTTTTAAATCGGATATTGTTCACTATTTCATTGGTTTCAATTTAATCTTCTTGTAACCCTCTTTCATATTTATTATTATTTCTTTAAATAAAAGTAGTCTTCTATTAGCTGTCTGCAAATGAAAGTCCCGTTACAAAATAAAAAAAATTTAAAATTGTGTTTTTGATGTAAGTATCGTATATACTTTCATATGCATTCAGTAAAAAGCTGTTAATTTGAAATTACAAACAGACACTTAAATTGTATTTATTTGACGAGATATTTTATCAATTTTACACAAGCTTTATAAAATATTTATAATATTTTTAATAACATACGTATATTTCATGATGTCCAAAAAAAATAGAGGACGATAAAATAAAGTTTTTCAACGACAAGTTGGCTCAGTGGTCATTGGAACTGGCTGCAGCGTTAAAGATATACTGTCATACTATAAAAGACGCATTAAAACCTTGTTGAATACGTGTCTAGCTAAACAGTGTTTAAAATTTAAACATTGCTTAAAATATAATCTAAATTGCTTAACAGCGAATAAACTCATTAAAAAACTTATTGATAAAATGTTATACGTTAAATTTGAAAGCAAAAATAGGTTTTAAACATCTATTAAACTCACTTAAACGTATATTAATCTATGTCTAAAGCATGTTTAACTCAAAACTGTCTTAGACGCGCGTTTAACGTCTGTTTAAATCTTTTGTAGTAAGGCAGCGTGTGTTCAATCAATGTTCATGATATTAGGTGTTCTGAGTGTGCCCCGACACATGATCTAATCCTAATGATGGACATTAAACTATAAAAATCGTTAATTTCACTATAAATGCACTGAAATAAAACTATATTAACATATTTTGCACTAATCGAAATCATCAAGAATTCTTTCTTGAAAAGTTTATATCGTTATAGTTAAAGTGATTAAAATAATATATAATCTAATTATTTCAGGCGATTGAAATCAAAGTAATAGTTTTAATTTGTTTACAGTAATTATACTCATAGTCAACTTTTAGAAATTGAGAATATTAAAGTTAATCCCTGACATTATCAATTAGTTATCAAGTACGCATCACTGCACAATACCAATTGATTTCATTGTTAGTGATTTTACCAATTCTGAAGTCTCAGTATCATTTCTCATATCAATACGCCTCTACACTGAAGACCTTTCTATTGTGCATATTATTGTTATAAAACAAGAGAACTTGTTAAGTACCATATTAATGAAAAAGATATGAATACGAGTTCATTGCAAAAGAAACACAACAAATTTTACTTTTTCTGCACGCCGTGGCGTATGTATTAATGAGTATACAATTGACTGTAACTACCAAGAGATAACATAATGATTACGACACGTTGATCTTAAACGATGATCCCTATTACTCGATCGATACTATTATTATAACTTAAAATCATTTCGTACACAATCGAATGCTGAACGAAAAATCGTGAGGCAACCTGCATGTGTTAGGAGAAATTCTGACACATGTATATCCACTTATGTAGTGGAGCAACATGAAGTCATTGAGTAACGTTTTTATTGGCTCTAATGCTTTCGTTTCCTAGAAATGCAGACTGAAATTATCGGAGTAAAATTTCAGGCATCTAAAAAACTCTATGACGCTTTCTAGGAAACTGTACCATAAATATTCTATACAAAAGTTTTGAGTGACATCATCGGAAGACATAAAGCGGCCGCTAAATGACAATCAACGTCATCGTAGGTAACCAAAACGTTACAGTCTATAGACTGTTTTTTATCTACAGATCCTAACGTATCAACGAAAATACCAACATATCTTTAATAACACGATCAATTCACAGACCCGTTGGCGCAGTGGTCACTGCAACTGACTATAGCGCTAACGGTCGCGGGTTCGATCCCTGCTCACGGCAAATGTCTGTATTGGCCACGGATGTTTGTCATGGTCTGGGTGTTTGTGTTAGTGTAACCTACACAAGGTTTCCGGACCAACACAAGGTCATAAAATCTTCATGGGGGCGGTTGAGTGTGATGCTTTTATTTGTTTATTTATTTTATTCGTCAAGTAAATAAACGACTCGACATCTAGAATCAAAAATACTAATATACTAAATTCATCAAAAACTAACTTTTGGCCGCGACTTGGTCTTTGTAAAACAAAACACTATATGTATAGATAAATCGGCTTAACGAGTGTATCTATATTAATCAGGCACCAGATTTTAAATGAAACAATACAACTTTACTGAAAACTTTTTGAAAAAAAAAAACAAACAAATTTCGTCGGTTTGTTTTTTTAATTTTATTTATTAAGTTAAAAAGTTACGAATATAATTAGCTAAAATATTAAGTGACAGTTTATAATTTACCTAAATTACAATCTAAGCTCAACTGCTTATCACCAAAATATTGCTTTTCCCATAAAAAGCATCAAAATTGATCCACAATCGGCGGAGAAATCGGTGAATAATCACAAAAAAACATATAGGCGAACAAAGAACCTCCTCCTTTTCGAAGTCAATTAAAATCCGCATCCAATTTCTTTCCATATTATTGCATGATGCGCGTACAGACTTACTTATAAAGAGACAGAAAAAATATATCCATCATAAAAGAAATCTACTCATAAACGAAGATGCGCTACATATAAATACAAGTTTACGGTAAACATAAAATAATTAAGTTTACTATTCGTTTTATTGCACGCGTCATGAACACTACAATAGTATATTTTCGTGTCGCTGATGCTATCTCGAGGAAACCGCTCTCATAACACTGCGTAGCCTTCACCTTTGAAAGATTAAGATTTTAATTATTTACAATTCTCACGTATCAAAATCTACTCTTTCCCTTACGAATGTTTGATGCATTGTTTTGGGATTATGTCTAATATAATAGAACTTTCACGTTAACTGTAAGTTTCACATGCAATTAGTTTGTTTCGATTGTATTACTGTCTATTAATTATAATATGCTAATGTTGCTTTTACAATAGCATATACTTGTAAATTCAAAGTCTTTGTATTGTAAGAAACAAGAATGACTAGAAAGAACAAAACATCTCTCTATTCCGCGCTACATATTTTCTGGCTGTTTTCTATTTGCTTAAATCTATGATTATTCTAGCTACTAATTGCCTTTATAAAATGCGCTGCGCTTAAATCTGTTTTACCAAAGTTTAGAGAATTATGATGGTATTAATAAATAATTAATTCACCATGTCGCGCCACTGTATTGATTCTCTTAGGTAATCTTATAAAAATAAAGGAATTATTTGATTGTATTGAATAGGCGCCGAAATCTTTTAACCGGTTCTAAACATTCTTTCGCCTTAGAATCCTATGTTATTCTTGAAAAATATAAGCTATAGACATTTTTATTTTTTTGTTAACTACCCACATCTTCAATCTACTCGTACGAAGTCAGGGCGGGGCGCTAGTATCTCTCAAATTCTTCCAAAACATATTTTTTCTCCACAGTTTTTCTTCATCGTCAAGCATAAGATAAATTAAAACAAAATTGCTAAATCTAAAACAGAACTGATCTCCATAAACGTTGCCGTTACAAGTAGAATAGAATGCAATTGGAGAATTTGATGGATGAGATTCCGTTTTAAGCTTAACTTGTTTGCACGTTGCTTCTAACTAATCACTTGAACACTTCATCAATCAATTGATACGTTACTTAAGCCACGGCTAAACGTCTAAGCTTTGTTGCTTGAAGTCAAACGCTGATAGTTTGAATGCCAAGGAAAACTGTACCATTGGCTGTTGATTTAAAGTTCATAATTCTCTCTCACCCGTATTTTACTCGACTTTGCGAGGTCTATCTCTAGAATGCTTTACGGGCTAATTAGTATCTAAATAAAATAATTTCCTATTAAGTATATTATTCAACATCCATCATCATCATTTACCTAGCATTTTTGCGGTTATACCTGTGTCTGCTTTTTTTTGCAGTTATTCCTCCTCCTCCGCAACCACTTAGAGGGGCCAAGTCAGTAACCATTCAGACTAGAATTATCCATACTAAGAGTAACAATCTCTATCAGGTGATTATGATAACAACCGGGACCGACAGCTTTACGTGCTCTTCGAGGCATGATGGATATCCATAAGAACAAACACCAAGAACTAGATACAAATATTTATACACAAACAAATATCTGCCCCGAGCGGGGATCGAACCGTCAACCATCGGCGTTAGAGGTACATTCAGTACCACTATACCAGAGCGGACTTCGTTTATATTGTTTAACATCCATTTAAACAAAACTGTGTAACTGCAAGTCTAGCTTAAATTACTTTGCGTACGTGATTATTCTCATCAGGTAAAAGTAATAATGGGGACTACAGTCCTTGTTATTACCACTAATAGGATTTACGATTCTCATTGTTAATCTTCTAATAGGCTCTGTTAGACACTTAGCAATACTAACTTAGCAATATAAAATATCGAAATAATTAATTTACATAAATGTAGCAATAATTTAACCAATATTGATAAGAATTATTTCTGACAATCTGGGTATACCAATAGAAATGAAAAAATGAACATTTTTATTAAGTTTATAATTTAAATTTAAAAATGTTTTATTTGAATGGTAAGGAGATATAGTAAGAAATATAAAATTATACTCATTACTTTTTATTATTTAAAAGTTAATTCCATTTAATGTTGATTTATCAATAAATGTAACTCGTGTATTACGAGCCTAAGGTTAACTTAAAGTATCCACGCAACAATTCATACACCTGTCAAGGTTAGTAAGTGACTTTAACAGATTAAAAATTGTAACAATCACTAAAATCTTTTATTGCAACACAATTCATAATTATGGTTCTTTTTTATCTGCGCATGTTACAATAGAATGGTAACACAGAGTAGCAAATATTTTATACGTATTAAATACCTTAAGACTTTTCCAATAAGGTTTAATATGCAGTAAATTTTAAGTTAGATACTCGTCGATCAATTTTCCTCGTTACGACTCGATGTTAATGTCTTATTCCTGTTGAACAAAAGACTCGCTTTATCTTCGTTTTAATATAAAAGAATATGAGAATTTTAAGTAATTAAGTAATTCTTAAAAAATTGCAGTATAATGCCTTATCAGTGTTATAATTGCACGGGCTCGTTTCATTGTTAACACAATTACATTATCATCGAGTTCATTAAACTATTATTCTGGCATTGAACAAAGTTAAATGGTAGCAAAAAGAACGTGTTTTATTGTTGCTGAGAATAATGTCATAGGTTAAGCAAAGCTGACCTATACTGATGTCTGAATGGATCGTTACAATTGCTATTAGATAATCGATTATGTCGTGGTAGAGCTTAACTGTAGCTCACTACCTACAGCTCGTGTACCGGCTGGCTCGACCGGGTTAGTACCACACTCTCAATGAATTCTTAGGCAAGAAGTGAGTTAAGGGGTCGGAACACCTCCTTTGGTAATGGTAATTATTTATATATATTCTAAATATGTAGATATATCTAGATTAGCATTTAGAATCATACCATTTTACTGCGTGATGCCCGTATTAAAAGTAGTTTGTTTTTGTACATTTTGACTTACCCCTTAAGGACCCCTTCCTAATATAAATGTAGCTGTGTTTCGTACGGTGAGTGAAGGCGCCGGAAGCCCTCTCTCCCTGATTCGTTTTTTCACTAACTATTCCCATTTATCCCACATTCTTTAACCTGGCATTTGGGGCTCCTCCGCTACTGCCAACTTTAGCGGGCACATCGCCGTAATTTAATTTTTTTAATTCAATATTGTTGTAATTATACTACTAAATAATAGGATATATAGTTTGAACAGTTTTATTTAATACGACAGGTGGAAAAGGAATGACAATACAATAAATATCAAATATAGAACAACGGTACAAAGGAGGTTTAAATACATATAAAAGATAGCCAGTGTCACAAGTGGATCATTTACTAAATAATTATGTTTACTTTCTTTCAACAAATATCATATAAATCATATAAATCTTTTAAAAATTTTAAGTTATTACTTAATATTGAATGTAACTGTAAAAACTATTACGTATATAAAATTTATAAGAGAGTTAACAAATAATAAATTGCCTTGCTAAATCGTGTTACTAGCAAGGTTGATTCTAAAAACATTAAAAATTGTAACGGGTCAGTTAACTACTTAACCTTTAGTAGATATTAAGTCTAAGAATATTTATATTACTTTGAGAAATGTTAACAATGTTACTACCATTTCATAAATTGTATTGTATTATGTAGTTATACTGTATTATTACTTAATTCATATTATACGCAAGAATAAAATAATAGTGATTTTAAAATCATTTCAAGTTACAATGTTATTTCCTGCAAGCAAATCTGTGGTGAAGGTTTAGTGTTAAAAAATCCTTTTTTTTCTAATAACCTTTCATAATTGACGTGTTATTTCAAAATACCATATAGAATAATCAAAGGCTTGGATCAGACTAGTGCCATTCGACCTCAACTGACCTTTCGAATTCGTCTGATCTAAACGAGTATTATTACGTTACCTATATTGAAGTAATCAAGTCTTTAATAAGATTTATATCAACGTTGCTAACAAGTTAAAAGCAAATGTATGAGGAAAAAATTGAAATACTGTCTTATTATTTTCCCTATTTAGAAGTGGTTCCTATAATTTTTAACCCACGACTTAAATATAGTGAATGCAAAAGTTAGACATATGCATCTGGATTCAGCAGGATCATAATAAAAATTAAAAAAAAAAAACAACAATCTATCAATTGAGACCATTTCAATGAGCACCGCCACAATATTTCTGCTATAAACCGATGAAGAGTTGTGTTGGTTTCAAATGATGCTGGAGCATCAAGTCAAGGTTACGCAACTTATTTTAATATCATTCATAGTATAGTAAATTGCGAATCGATTAGATCTTACTACTACATACTTTCAACAACTATTGAACACTTCATAAATTATGGCTAAGAACAATCTCGTTGTCAATTTCTCATATCACATCAGCTTTCAAACAAAAAAAAAGCATCGAAATTAGTCTATTCGCACATACACAGATATCCAGGTAGACATATCAAACACTCTCTTTTTTTATCGGGTGCTAAAAATATGTCTATGGATTGTCACAAACAATGAGAAAGTTAAAGTCTAAGTTTTGTTTTTATAAAGCCAAAACCACAGACGTAATTTACTTTCAATTTTGTCTGAGGTTTTTATGTTTTCTTTGAATAAGCTTGTTTAAAATATCACAATAAGAATTCAGTATTTCATGCAATATTTCTATCGCATGTTCTTTTAATCCACATTGTACATAATGAAATACTTAATACTAATTTATTTAATTCCACTTCATTATCTTAAGTTACGTGGGACGTAAACACGTAGCGGAGTTTTCTTTTGTTATTAGACGTTGTTACTATAAATCTTCTGGGAGCTGTTCGCTTGTTTATTTTAATTAAACGTAGGCGTATTTTAAATCTAATAAAGCAATACATTTAGCATTAATAAATTATATAAATGGCAAAAATCAATAAATAATCAGCGAAACAAGCAGTTCAAGGGCGAATGCGCACGCGCGCGCCTACTGCATATTGTACAATACAATGTTCTACAAGTTTTCTCTTGTGACTTTACTTGTATTTATGAATATATTATACAAGGTAATTGCAAAATAAATTTTATAACAGACTATATATTTATAAAAAAAACATTCAAGCATTCGATCAAATTATGATTAATTCAGTATTAATCATAATCAATTCAGCTGTGAATGCGTAAATTAGCGTTCGTAGTTTTTATAAAGATTATTGTGTAGTCTAAACTCTGGAGCTCGTAACTCGTCTCATACTATATTTTATATCATAACAAGATGACCTCCGCCAACTATAAGCTAAGCAACGCACGGTATGCTCATGCGCAAGCAATCTTGAGTCTCTTCCATTCTGTCATAATATGGCCATCGAGGGGGGCTTATGGGGATCTCCCCTCCAGAAATTGGAATTCTATTGAAGATAAAGAAGACATTCTGAAAAATAATTAAATCTGGTTTAAATTTCATTCGAGAGTATTAGCTTAAAGCCCATAATATACATATTATAGTGAAGCCTAATAAAAGTTTATCAAAAGATTTTGATTTTTTGGTTAATTATAAAACATATACATATATCAATTTACTTATTCAACTGATTCATAAATATGGGATTACATAACAAACGAAAAGACTAAGTTACTATATTAGTTTTGATTCAAGTAATTAACCCAGTGTTGAGTTAAACTTGACCGATATATCATTTTATTGACTACGCTGATCTATAATGAAATGTTAAATATCTTAACTATTATAAATAGATTATATACGGTTTGTCTTTGGTTCAAAAAAGCATTCAAAGATTTTCAAACTTCTCTTTGAAATTTCATAAAATAATTGCTTATTACAATTATGATTGTTTTATTTTTTATGACATAAAAACATAAATAAAATTATTAGACGATGTGTTTTTAAGGTAACATAGTTTGATAAAATACAATCTTTTTCAAATCATACATAAATTATTTGGTTTTAACAAAGTGTACGTTGTATACTCATATTAAACTCATACATACAAAAATATGACTTGTGTGTGTTTAGTATTGTGGTACTGAATGTGTAATCCCCTCGTGGAAGATATTTGTATAGATATTTGTTTGAATGTCTGGGTGTTTGTACTTGTGGGTCCCGCCACCGTGCCTAGAAGAGCACGTAGTCTTTTCAGTACCAATTAATTATTATCACAATCGCCTGCTACTGATCTTCACTTTTAGTTGGAAATTTATTTTCGTCGAAATTATTAGGTACTAAGCTTGTCCTCGGAGGTTGCAGAGGTCAAATGAAAACTGCTCTGCATACTTTTTATACATATCCGGACTAGAATAATTAGCAGATTCTAATATAATAGGTAAAAATGCTGGGTCTCAGTTAAATTAGGGCAAATGATAAGTGCTTGTTGTTTTAGTCTCTCATTATTTCTTCCCACTCCGACGACGTTCTAAGCCGAGGTGCGATCTCACTAGGAGACACCCTTAGACACGGGCGTCCATTCTGAGCCCCAACGGGGGCTCCCAATTTCAAGGCTGAGTCTCAGTACTTGCCCCCCCCCCCACCCCGGTGACGCTGTCAAGGCCAGTAGGGCCAACAGCAATACACATTTCAAAAAAAAAAAAATATTTCTTCTTTACAAAAGAATTATCGCTATGCTATAAAGCTATACATTTCTGAGACATTTTAGGAACGAAATAAGCACTAAATGAAAACAATAATTTTTGAAACTATTTACAAGCAACGATTGACTTTATTACATTAATTGTGAACATAAATAAAACAATAGTGAGGTGAATATTAACAATTTTAATTAAAGCTATTTTATAGGCCGTTGGATTGTTATCGCAGATCTTTATCGCAATTGCGTTAATGAACCTGGTACAAGTTATGATTATAGTATTGTTGAGTTGTATTATGAGTTTCACACAACAGTGTATTGTTGATGCTATTTGTAAATAATGTCAAAGTCACTGACCTCGTCCGAATTTAAGATTTTTATAACAGTAATGCCATGCTTATTTGGATATGAGCAAGATTGTTTTGTATTAAAGTTGTGTAAGTATTTTTTATTGGAATACTGGGTATGTTCCGAAATACATACCAACGAGTTGTAGGCTAATGACGGTGGATTACCGATTGCAGATTTTCCCCGACGTAAAAGAAGGTGTGTTATAGGATTTACCGCTATGTGTGTTAGTGTGTCTGTCTGTGGTACCGTAGCTCCTAAACGGGTAAACCGATTTAGATGCGGTTATTTTTATTCGATAGAGGGTTCACTAGCGATAGCTCTTAGACATTTTTACGCCAAAATCGGTCCATTCTCAATGCACATACATACATATATGCCTCAGTAAATTATTTTACTAAAATGTAATAATTCAACTGTCAAAATGTATCGCGTTGTGATAGCGATGGCTCTCTATAATTATCCTAATTCGAGATATCTTTAATATGGACTACTGACCCCATAGCTCTGGCCAATACATTGTGACAAGTTGATCGTATTTCGGAACATGATGGGTACCATGTGTTACAAACTTCAATGCTTATTTGTATATGAACCATTCTATCTTCTATAAACATTTTGTAAGGCGAGAATTACACTTGTAAGTTTTACTTTCGTACCTGATATAAAACTAGTCGGTATCCTGCTAACAGTTGCATAAATAATCGCATGAAGGCTGTGTGTCAATTAGTAGGGCAGGAGAGTGCTTTCGATGCCTGAAAGCACTCTTTAGGTGAAGAAGGTCTGCATAGGCGCTAACCGGCTAGGGCGCCACGGTAGAATGCGTAAACGATCCCGTGACGTCTAACTAAGGCGATAAGGCACCGCTGGGTTTTAATAGGTAATCTGGCACATACATTGCCTTGAGCCCTACATACACGCCTGAACTATACCGAGTGGGATTCATAAAATTTCTCAGCGACAAAAAAAGTGTGTCAATTAACGAGGCACTCACAGTAATTTTTTTCGGGTTTAAAAGTTTCTAATTAGGTAAATCTTACGTAAATTTACGAGCCAAAGTTACAAGTTTCGATACACTTATCTGACTTAGGATTATATTGAAATATATGGAAGCTGATATGCAACACTATGCTAAGGCACATGGAGTATCATTTTGAGAAAATGGCGTCTAAAGATGTCAAACCTATTCCTAATAAATTTGTTTGAAGGCGTATCCATTGTTTTTTTTTCTTTTTTTGATAAAAGGTAAACTAAAAAGTTTTATCTAATAATATGTTTTCCAGATAAATGATATTATTGTATATTGCAAAATATTTTACACACTTCAATATTCGAATCTTGAAATTGAGAAACTTTTTTACGTACTTATTTAGCTTAGACCACTTGAAATGGACTTTTTTGAATAATGTTAAATTCATGACGCAGTATCAGAATACATCAATATCTCCGAATTTGACTTTTGTGGGTTGACACACTATTGCTTATCAGCGTTCATATGTATGTGTTACAAAACTAAAACGTATCGGAAGATTAATTATTAAATTATTTATCAATGACATAGTTTAATGATGTGATGTGAAAAATGAATGTACTTTTAGATATTTTCGTTTAATGATTTTGTGTTATTCAAAGTCAATAAAGTTATAAATCAATTTTTAATGACACCTTACCGATGTTTACAACACGTCGATCTGAACCGATAATCGCGAGTTCTAATCCCGGCTAGCACCGCTGAATTTTCAGGTGCTAAATTTGTATTTAAAGTCGCGAGCTTGACGGTGAAGGAAAACATCGTGAGGAAACCTGCGAGTGCCGGAATTGTGACACATGTATATACACCAAACCGCAGTGGAGCAGCGTGGTGGATTAAAACTCTAACCCTTCTTCTTAATAGGAGAGATGGCCTTTATCCAGCAGTAAGACATTTACAGGCTATTATAGGATTTACTTTATTTTTTCACCAGTGTTTTGGTAGAGGAATATTTTTAATAAGTATTATTAAAATTGTTGTTGCCCCTCAAGAAAGCATCGCAGTATTGTTTAGCATTTTGTAAGCATATTGTCTTTTACCTTAATTTACCATAGCTATACTATTACTTCCCAGAAGTTGATCCATATAGGTAATATATTAGATAGTGCATACAGAATGTTATTTGTTCATAAATAGTAATTAATAAAAATAATAACAATCAATGTTATTTAGTCGTACAAATAAAAAAAAAATCTACATCGCTTCAAAATTACGTTTTTTTTATATTTTACACTAAATTATTTATAATTATATTATTATTTTTAGCCTTGAAGTGCACTTCTAGCTAGTGATCGATTGATATAATTACAATAATTTCTTTTATTGTTATAAACTTTATAACATGATAATTATTTCCTATATAATTTGTAACAATGTCAAATTATTACTTTTTTTATTTTTTCTTATTTATGTTTTTCAACTCATTAACTCGACAGACACGTTGGCGCCGTGGTCACAGCAACTGACTGTAGCGCTAACAGTCGCGGGTTCGATCTCCGCTCACGGCAAATGTCAGTATTGGCCATACGGATGTTTGTCGTGGTCTGGGTGTTTGTGTTGGTGTTGTGTATGTTTCCGGACCCCCGACACAAGGTCACAAGATCTTAATGGGGGCCGTTGAGTGTGATGCGCTCATTTATTTATTTATTTATTAACTTTAAAAAACCAGTACATACTATCGTATATAACTAAACAGATTATCACTTGTAAATAAATAATTATACGTTCAGAGAAGGTAAAATTCGATGTATTTATTTTTTTTTTAAGTTGACGTAATAAATTGTAGTTTTTATCATCTTTAAGAATAAAATAAGTCACAAGTGTCCACTATCGATAAACTTAATAAAGAAACGGATATCGATTGTGACAATTTCATAATTTATTTTTTTATTTAACCACACTGATTATCGAGTCGCATATTCGTAAAAATTTAGGTTGCAATAAATGTCACAGCCAGAGACAATTCTTTTGACACATGAACTCTCGGTATAGACTCTAAGTGATATTATATAACTGTAGATATGTTATTAGCTTATGTACTTATTAGAATTACAAACAACCTTGGACGACGTTGCCTAGCACCCCGTTAGCGACTAAGTATGACAGGCAAGAGTAACTTTCAACAAGTCAATTAACAAGCTTGGCATGATTGGAAACGAGTAAATATTTTTAACGTCAAATAGTATGAACGTAACATTTCTACAGGCATAAAAAAACATTTTATACGATATATAGCATAGTATAAATTTAACTTATAATATAATATTCGCATATTAACCACTAAGTAGTATGTTCTACATTGTTTGTCACATTGTAAACTTAATATGAATTATTATTGAGCACAGCCTATAAAATAATTATTTCAGCGTAATCGACACATAACGATCATACCCCTGTACTTTCTATTATTAGACTTAGCAAGTCTGTTATCTTAGGCCTATAAACGTCAAGATTTTGCAATTATTTACTAAGCTATCAACTATCTAACTATCAATTACGGGTTCTTGAGCCAACGTTTAGTTATTTGTACGTGGTTAGTGAGTATTTGTTAAGTATTAATATTGTACTCATAATGCGGTATAATACATACTCATTTAATTAAAGAATTATGATTATAGCTTCAAGCTTTCATTTAATTATACTCATAACATACATAATTTTGGGAATTACCTTGGGTATAAAGCTTCAGTGGAATTCCCATTTGGCATCTCTTACGGGAAGACTCAGCTCCGCAGCATACGCGGTTAGGAAAGTTCGTCAACTAACCGACGTTGATACAGCTCGATTGGTATATTTTGGTTATTTTCATAGCCTCATGTCTTATGGATTGATGTTATGGGGTAACGCTACAGATATTAATACTGTATTCATTTTGCAAAAGAGAGCTGTTCGTGGTATTTATAATCTAGGAGCTCGAGATTCCCTTCCAGATGTTTTTTTTTGCATCGCAGTACATTTACAACAATATTATGTATATTCACAACAACATGATTCTTTTGAAAAAACAGTAACAGGCATTGTATTAACACGAGAAGAAAGGATAAACTTATAACGCCGAAGTTTCGACTCCGCAAAGTCAATGTTACCTTCTAGGGGCAAGGTATTCGTTTTTATAATAAAATTCCGCAGAAAGTGTTACAGTTTACAAAAAAGAAATTTAAAGTACATATTAAAAAATCCTTAGTAGCTAAAGCATATTATTATGTTCAAGATTATAAAGATGATAAACATGCTTGGATTTAGTGTAAGCTGGATTCACACAGGGTATTTAGTATATTTGTAACTCATAAATGTATATACCCATCGTAAATCTTTTAAAAAGAGTAACTATCGAGTTTCTTGCCGGTTCTTCTCGGTAGAATCTACATTCCGAACCGGTGGTAAATTAATTAATTGATTAGTGTTTAGTTTTCTTTTGTTTTTGTATTGACGATTCAAAAGTGCTTGTAAAAGCCTACTTGAATAAAGCATATTTTGATTTTGATTTTGATTTTGAACAATATTGTTGTAAAATTATTATTATGTAGCAATTTTGACAACACTTTAAACAATGTTTAATTTTGAAACACTGTTTAGTTAGACACGTGTTATACATGATTTTATTTCATCTTTTGTGTAAACCAGTGTGTGACATTGCATAACCCTCGATCAACGCAATTTTCGTAAAAAGCATTAAGATACAAAAAGTTTTGCTTCACGTATAGATTTCATGATATATAGTGCATAGAGATGTATATAATATAATATGCTAATAACATATTTCTTTTATTATTTCTTTTTTTCTTATTTAGTACATTTTTAAATACATTTTGTATACATGATATAAAAAATATTTAAAAATATAAAAAAAATAGTCATCCATCGGTGGCAGAGTGTGAGCCAGGCCACCGGCAGCTAGGGCTCCAGGTTGAGAAACCTCCTCACTATACGTGCCGTCTCAAGCAATACTGCCTTCTGTATTCGGCTCTTGATCCAACACCCAAGCGAAAGTTTCTGAAGATGTTGGTCGAAACTCTTCGCTAATAGGCCGTTAACCGAGATGACAACAGGAACAATAATTGTTGAATCAACACTCCACATGGCTGTAATCTCGTGGGCAAGATCTAAATATTTACTAATTTTTTCTTTTTCAGCCTTTACGAGATTATCGTCATGTGGAACAGTAATGTCAACAATTATTGCTCGGCGCGCTGACCGGTCTACTATTACTATATCAGGTTTATTGGCTGGAATATACCTGTCAGTGATAACAGACCGGTCCCAGTAGAGTAAAGCACGGCCATTTTCGAGAACCGGCGTCGGGTTATACCTATAGTAGGGCACCTCAAAGTCTACGAGACCGTAAAGAAGAGCAAGTTGTTGGTGGAGGATCCTGGCTACCTGATTGTGTCTGTGCAAATACTCTCCGTTAGCAAGATGACTACAACCGGAAATAATATGTCTGAGTGACTCGCCAGGACGATGACATGCGCGGCATACATCGACGGTTCCGTCTTTCATAATATACTTCCGGTAATTGTTCGTCTTGATAACTTCGTCCATAATTGCACAGACAAAACCCTCGGTCTCTCCAAAGAGGTTCCCGTATTGTAGCCAGGATACAGAGCTTGTCTGATCTACATCCGGCCCCATCAGGGCTTTGTAGAATCTTCCATGTAGCTCTTTACTCTTCCATACGGCCACACGATCGAGTGTGTCCATTACTATAGGTTTGCGCCAGTTCTCTTTGCCTAAAGACAGCGGAGTAAAACCCTTGTCAACTGCTACAACGTCCTTGTGCATATCCCCGCTCATACTAAGAAAGTATTCTCGGAGATTATACACCACACGATTATGAAGATTTTTAGCGTTAAGAAAACCTCGACCTCCAAGTTTTCGTGGAATGTATAATCTCATCACAGATGAGCGAGGATGATGCATTCGGAATGCTGTCAGCAGCTTACGAACCTGGCGGTCTAGGGAATCCAGTTCAGTCTGAGTCCATCTTAGAATGCCAAAGGTGTAGACGAGCAAGGGCATGACCCAACTGTTAAAGGCGCGCACCTTGTTTCCGCCAGATAAGAAGCTATTAATAACTTTCTTGAGACGGCCAAAGAAACGTTCCCTTACCAGTTGTTTCATAGACACACTGTCAATACCTAGCGCCTCTGACATTCCAAGATATTTGTAGGTTTCGCCAACGTTGAGGGATCTGAGAAACAAACTATTTGTGAGATGAATGTGCTCAGTTGATATGATCCTACCTCTTTCTACGTGCATAACAGCGCATTTATCTACACCAAACTCCATACCTATACAACTACTAAAAGATTCTGTAATCTTCAATAGTTTGATTAGGCCTGGTCGTTTCGATGCATACAGCTTGAGGTCATCCATGTAGAGCAGGTGAGATATAGGTTTACTCTCTCTACGAAGGCGAAAGCCTAACCTTGAATCCTCCAATAAAGTACTAAGAGGATTAAGGGCCAGACAGAACCACAAAGGACTCAAACTGTCACCTTGAAAAATACCCCGCTTAATCTTTACCGGCTCAGTCGACCCAAAAATATCAGCAGTTCCTGGATGATGAAGAAATGTGACCCACTGCCTCATACATGAATCGAGAAAAGAACAAAGAGTTGCATCAACCTTATACAACTCCATGACTCTCACAAGCCATGAATGTGGTACCGAATCATAAGCCTTCTTATAGTCTATCCAAGCAGAAGCAAGATTTTTTCGGTTTCGACGCACCTGTTGGCATATGGTCATGTCTATGAGGAGAAGCTCTTTTGTACCGTGACTACCGGGCCTACATCCGTTCTGAGCCGGGCCTAAAATATTGTTAACGGTTACATGTTTAATAATTTTTGCGGCAAGAATGGATGTAAGGAGTTTATATATGTTAGATAAACAAGTTATCGGAAGGTAGTTCTTTGGATCTGCGGTACAACCAGACTTGTATACCAGGAATGTGGCACCAGTCGTCATAAACGTCGGTAATGAACCAGAAACAATGGCGTCTTGGAATTGCGTTGCCAGAATAGAGTGTGAACTACGGAACCACTTTAACCAAAAATTGTGCAACCCATCCGGGCCAGGACATTTCCAGTTCGATGTAGAACGGATTGCACAACTTACATCATTTGGGCTAATTATGACTGGGTCCATTTGCGGTAGTGATTCACAACTCCTCTCGACAACGCTCATCCAATCGCTTTCAGTGTGGCCAATAGGGCATGACCAAATACCACGCCAAAAATCGGACATTAAATTTGGCGTTGGTAAGACACCACTAGTCACACTGTCAGCGCGTTTTTCCCAATTCCTGAATACTATCCGTTGATCTTTCTGGAACATGCTATTCTGACGATATCGATTCATGCGTTTTTTAAATCGCCTGATACGTTGTGCCCATGCATAAATTTTCTGTTTTAAAAAGTCAATGCGGTCAGTGATTGAGGCCATGTAATCACTGGATCTTATATTAGTGTTCGCAAATGCCTGATGTACAAATCGCATGACTCTCGGACGATTGTTTCCTGCCTTGAAACTTATGAGCTTGCCAATTAAAGTTCTAGTTGCAGAGATACGATTTTCAATCCTGGCCTGCCAAGCCGGGACAGTGTAAGTTGTTATTATATGTAATATATAATAACATATTATTATTAATTTAATTATTCATAATATGACGATGGTAAGCAAGGTTTTTCATACTTTTGCAATTTGCCCTATTTCACTATACCTTAACTGTTTTGCATTTACTCTTTCGAAGTGCCCATTACAATGTTTAAAGCCTTTGGCGATTACTCAAGCGATAGATACTTCGTGTTACATAAAACTAATTCGATACTATCTGACGGGTGTCCTAATCTCATTCCATATTAATAATTCCTATCTAGAAAGAAGGTTCATACATTCGCCTTGACGTTTTCTTAACCTTATATGGTTCTTATTATTTTAATAGAGTGGAAAATGATCTGTGAATATTATTTTGTTTGTATCTGTTGTTGTTATTATCAACTTTAAAATGGACATATCGTCCCTTAGCTTACAACACCGCTTAAGTCATTATTACCAACTTTACAGGAGACAAAAAAAACTGTCTATTTTAAAATATCTGTGGTTTTGTTCTATTGCTACTTAATACATATTCTAGTTAGCGGTTAAGAAATAATTATTTATACTTATTTCGTCGATTTTTTTTTTTTAACTTTTATTTTATGACTTGAGCGGTGTTGACTGATATTTTATTAGATTTAGGCGGTGTTGTTTGTGGAAATGTTAGGGATTATGGTATTAAAAATGATTTGCAAATAAAAGCATTTATTGAGAAATATTTTAAGAAAATTAACGTTCTTTATAACACAGGTATCTAAAACTTAAATCTTAAGAATCACATTGTTGAGATCAATTGCTTGAAGTTATTTGGTAACACACACCTCTAGTTAGAACGTAAATAAAATAATATTTTTTTTTACGTAAATATTTTAAATGTTAATCCAAAAGAAATAAGATATAATAGTATTAATAAAATAATATAAATAATAAAGAATACTCGATATCTCTAGTCTTTAGTTTAGTTGCAGTCTTTAGTGATTGCTGTCAAAATCAAAAAATACTTTATTCAAGTAGGCTCTCACGAGCACTTCTGAGTCGTCAATACACGAAAAAATAAAAAAAATTACGTCAATAATGACAGCTACATAATAATAAAAGAATGAATATTTTTGTGAATGTAAACTATATTGTTATAAATGTACTGTGACGCAACAGTAAGTATACCTACTTTACTAAAAATATCCCGAAGGGAGTCTCGAGCTCCTAGATTATAAATACCACGAACAGCTCTTTTTTGTAAGATAAACACAGTATTAATATCTGTAGCACTACCCCATAGCATCAATCCATAAGACATGATACTATGAAAATAACCAAAATATACTAATCGAGCTGTATCAACATCGTTTAGTTGACGAACTTTTCTAACGGCGTACGATGCGAAGCTGAGTCTTCCCGTAAGAGATAACAAATGGGAGTTCCACTGAAGTTTCATATCCAAACGTTGTACGGAAGGTTATCATAAAAAGAATGGCAATTAATGTTATGTTATATAATACCATTCGGGTGGTATAATATAACATATTATATTGCAAATCAAAGAAGTCGTTACCAACTTTTTCTACAACTTGTAAATTGTGAATGTTAATGTTTTCAATATTATCCAAGTCTATGTTCTGGTCGAATATTGTGTTCACATTATCCTGGCTACTTATAATACTTTTTATGAACTCCCCGAAGTTTTGATCATTTATTGGTGTTGCAATAGTTTCATATTTAGTAGGAAAACTGCATGCTTTGGTGTCAGAAGAACTAGTGTTATCTTTTTGATTCAAATCTAAAACAAATAGTAGGAATTATTGCATTTAAAACATAAATATCAAAAAAAAAAATAAATGCGGACCTCAAAACAAACCCATACTACTAACCTAGTTTAATTCTTTTTTTATCTTCTTTGCGACTTTGTTTACGCCGTTTATGTTTTGACATCAGTCCTAAACACCGCCTAAGTAAGTGAAGATATTCTTGTATCTAAATTAATACGCGTGAATCAATGAACATTACTTTATTCTATAGCTTACCTATTAATCTTCTATTAAAACTTCTTGCATAGACCTTTCAGCGATAAAATTCACATAAAAATGGAATAATCACGGAGCGCGAAGTATTTTCGCGCGAAAAGTATGACAAACTAACGACTTGTGCGGTGTTGCGACGCCAACCGACTTGAGCGCTGTTACTATTTTTTGAATTACAGCTTCTGATTTATTGAAATCTATTTCATGAGACCAATGGTTCGACGCGCAATACGCAGCTTTATCCAATGGCATTCAAATGTAAAAACAGCCAATTTTCGACTTGAGCGGTGTTGTTAGCTAAGGGACGATATTTAATTCGTAGATTAAGTTTTTTTTTTACCGATTTTGAAAATTCTAAATTTATTTGAACGGTACTTTTAGATTAGGCCTACAGATTTTTTATAAAAATCGTTTTTAGTAATAAGGTTTTAAAATCATAATGATTAAATTATTGATATTCTATACATATTATGTGTGTGGTGATTTTAATTTTGTTTAAATACATTGAATTATGATAAGAGTTAATGCAAAAATACGTCTGTTAAATTTTAAACATCAATCATAAATTTCACATAGGGAATCAAACCCGCGTCCACCTGCATACCATGCCAAGTGCTCAATCGTAATATCGACATTTTTAATTAAATATTTAAACCCTTATATAATTTCCCTAAGTGTGGATTAACACGAAATAATAAATAAACATCAATTCGTCTGTACGTGAAACGTTTACCATAATTTGTAGTTAATAGTAACACTGACTTAAAATATCACTGATTTAATTGTAAATCTAGTTTGTGTAAAGAAATGTAATTGGTAGAACTCCCATGCATCCAAATATTCAAAACAATACAATTCTCATATCGAAATATATATATTTTTATAGAAAATTTCATTTGAATATCTAATATAAAATAGAAATTTTAAACTCAATAACACGGAATATTATTACGTACAAATTATTGCTGCTACAAAGTTTGTTTCAAAACAATGAAAACTCCGCAAATCCTCCATCAAACCTCGATGACAACAAAATGTATTAATTCGCTTCTGGACGAATTAATTCTGAAATGAACGAATATTTAAAGCAAAACACTTTGATTGATTTTACAGAAAAAATATTAGTTAAGTACAGATAGTTCTGGCCTATTCAATATTCCGTACTATTTTATTTTTATTTGTTCAACCGACTTTAAAAACTAATATAATACAAAATCCAAATTACTAAAACCAATTTTAATAAAAAAATTATGGGATCAACCTGCAAGTTGCACTTTCGAACATAAAAGAATTTTGCAAATCCGTCCATATTTCATGGAGTTATGCTCGAACACACAAAAATATTATAAAAATATCTGAATTGATAACCTTCTCCTATTTGAAGTTAATTAAAAGACGACGTACGGTTTTTTGAGTACGGAACCCTTCGTGTATAATACTACAGACATATTTCGTCTCCATAATTAAGAGAAAATAATTCCTATTGAAAATTTATCAGATATTCTTATAAATATTTATACATTTAAATATCTTTTTCATAGCGATGTAATCTTCCTATTTAAATAAATATCAACGAAATAATTTCAATCGACGTATCGAAGCTCTGTTTAAAAATATTTAAATTGATAAATAAAAGATTTATCGTTATTTAAACTGTTAAACGAAGAGTTTTGTTAAAATTATAATTGAACTAGATGATTCCCGCGACTTCGTCCGTGTAGAACAATTGAAGACTTAATATCGAACACTTTTAACTTTAAAAACACCACATTTGAGGCTATTGAAGGAATACACATTTTTTTGGATAAATGCGTTCAATATGTTTTAATCGATTAAGCAAAACTTTGAACTAAATTTTATCGAAATTAGATTTTTGTGGAAAACAATGGATAAAAATCATACAAACACTTCATATTCCATTTTACGCCTTCTCCTTTTTATACAAGCTTTCATTTTAGTATTATTTTCTATGGCTTTCTCGAGTCTATTCTGAATCTATTCTAAAATTCATTAAAATAGTTTTCGTGGTATAAACTTGAAAACGAAACAAGAAAACAAACAGACATATATACTTTCACAATTTTAATAATATTACTATGGTTTACATGAATATTTAATTTTATTTGATAGTGTTTTAATAAACATTAGATAACAAATATTGACATTATTATAGACATTAATTATGTATATACATATATACTTTAATATTAAAGTTGATAATAGAATTAAATGGATGTATATTATATAATTGGCGAAAATGACATTTAGAAGTTTCACTCTCGTAAGTTATATAAAATAACTTTGCCATCAAGTAACCTAGGCAACGTTACTAAAGCTGTGATTCTGTCAAAATAAGACACTGACAGTTTTTTTTAGCTATGACAAAGAATTTACGTAAATCTTTAATAAGTATAATGCTCGCCTTAAACTTTTGATTTAAAAGTTGTTTCAGAATTACTAACACGTAGCGTGAATAGATCGTACCTAACCAGACATGGTATCTGTGAATAAAAAAGCGGTCAAGTGCGAATCGGATTCGCACAGAAAGAAATTCGTACCATTGTATAAGATATAACAATAGGTCAATATGTACTAATGTAGTTTATGTATTTGTTTTATCTATGTATATGGAATTTTTACACCACCTTCCATCTATTCATTGACTTTCTTTTTGTATCACCACTGTACTCTGAATAAGATCTCCATAAAGGGATAAGTCTGCGTTACAATAAAGAGTATAATAAATAAATAAAAATGAAGTAATTTAAAAACACAAGAGACGCGCTTAAAACAATATCTAATAAATAACCCTTCCGGTAGATATCCGACTCGCACAATAATACTATTATTTGTTCTTATAACGATACTAAAAATACATACTAAAAATTTCAACTGTCTACCATACATGAGGTTCGTGACAGTAACGTACAGTGACTTGGAATCAACAGTGGAGACTGTCATCGGGGCATTGAGGTCATCGAGTACTACTCGAGAGGTCCCATTCGAATATGGAACCCTAAAAATGCATACAATTACGTGCAGTTAAATTCTAGTATTATGAATAAGTGTAACGGGTTCGCATACGAGGGATTAAAAGTGGTACGTACAAGCTTTTTTTTTAAAATTGTTTTACAGCACAAATATCGAGTTGGGGCTTGTTGAAAATGTCTGAATGTATATATTTTTGGTTATTATTATTTTTTGATTTTATATAATTGTTTTTATTTTTGTTTTGCTCGTATACGGGCTGCCTTGATCGGGCCAGTTCTCCATTCTTACAGAAAATTGGCATGTTAGCTACGTTAAGTCCAGTAATTGAGAGATCCGTAAGCCTGATTTCCTTCCCATTCCTTGTCTTCCTATTTATTCCTTTCCTTGCTTCCCATGCCTTTCCTTACTATCTATTCCCTTTCATGCCTTAATTCATTTTAATCTGGCAACGCATTTGTGGGTCCTTTGTTGCTGTAAATGTCCGGTTGTGATTACTTTCTCTAGCTACTTTATATAAAAATAAAATCCCTCATCATTTCAAGCAATATGTACTTCATATATTAAATCAAAATCCAAGGCCAATTGTAATTTCTTCTGCGAGGAGCGCTGTTTAAGCTCATACAACATCATGTCTGATCACGCCATATATTAGTAAATGTGAATCGACCTTTACCCGGAGCAATTATGATTGACACTGTTTTGCCGCGCATTTTCTCGCTTAATAAGGAATCGTGTATTTTGACATTGACAAACCGCGATTTTGCTGTTACTTTGCGTTTAATTATATACTATTATAAAACATAACCTTGTAAATTAAAAGCGAATGTTTATTTATATTTATGTACCCTTAATGAAATAGACGAGATGGAATAGTAGTTAGAATACGTCGATCTCAACAGATGATCGAAGGTTCAAACCCCAGCTAGCACTGCTGAGTTATCAAGTGCTTAATTTGTATTTAAATACGATCCACGGAATGATGCGCATGCGCAAATGATACCGCGGCCTCTTCATTTCCGTGCTGATAACGGCCATCGTAGGGGTTTTAATAGATTAACACGCAATAACCCGATCTCTCTTCCAGGAATCAGCTATATTATGAAGATATCCTCTGTGCAAAACACCAGGTACCGCGGTTTTAACTGATTACGAGCAAAATTGTTTTCGACTTACTTGACACTATAGTTATAATTTTGGTAATTTACCCAATATATTTATAAATTGTAGCTTGTGTTTTTCAAATTTATCTGTAGGTACAAATAGAAATTTACTTATGTTTCCAATGGACTTCAATACGATTTTGATGATTTTTTAGGCAATCTTCAGATTAGAGAAACAGGAGATCTTGTAAAGTTTGACAATGATCGGAACAACAGATTTTTTTGGCTATTTGGCAAGGGCAGATCGCTACTTATATTATTGATAAACTATAGTTGTTACTGTAAAAAAGAAACAAAGGTCCAGCTATCTTCGCGTTTATATTACGAAGCTAGTGACACACCCGGCTTCGCATGGTCTATAAATTATTGAATTAAAACTATTTTAAACACAGAAGGCACGTGCAACCGGAACGTTATTCAAGATACCAACTAAGAAACCGTTGGCGGTAGTTGTAAATAATATTTTCTAAAACCTCAAATAGACAAATGTCACCTTAGTATACGCGTGACCACGAACGCTGCAAAGTGCTGGAAACATCGGGATGATAAAAATAGTTAATATACGCGATTTAAAACCGTTTAAAATAGTTTTATTTCAATGATTAATAATCGCGAAAATCTAAATCTATAAATTATATTAATTTGGTAAACTAATATAAGTATATGACAATAATATAATTTATATCCTTTAGCAGTCAGGAATAATATAGCATTGGTTAATTAGATTACCTCCTACATACAAAGAAATAACTGCTTTATAATATTTTCTGTATATTAACATATGAAACAAAAATTTTGTACTCCTTTTTACGAAAATTGCGTGAACGGAGCAGTATGAAATTTCACTCACTTATAGTTTATATAAAGAAGGAGTGCAGAATGCCAATACATATTTTGAATTATACATAAAAAATTCAATTAATAAATAAAAAAAATTGCACACACACATATATACTCTTTTGTTTATTGTTAGTCTGTGGTCAAATTGAGAGTAGATTAAAATAATTTCGACCACTGAGCGACCACTAGTTAGTATAGATAGGATTGGTTAGGTCGTATTTTCGTCTAGCTCGTACAGGCGTAATTAAATCAATCAAATAGCTGTCGCAAGACCGCGGAAGCGAAACAACATTCCGAACTAAACATTCAGATCGCTTAATTATGTTCACGTAAATTGTAAAATGAAATAACTGCTAAAGAGAAAGTAAAGTTATCATACCTGCCCATACAATTACAATGTAATTATAATCTCTCTAGAATATATTGCCTGATAAGAGCTATAAAACTTAGTGCTCTACCGATCCTGAATGATTTATTTGATCTCCTGTTAGTTACGTAGTATTTATCGAATGCTTGGGCAAGAACTTATAAGTTGTGCTCTCAGACTTTCATTGAGATTTACATAAGTTAATGGTAAACAACTTTACACCTGAAACTGTCAGTGCCTTAATTTTGACAGCCCAGTTATCGTAAGGTAACCTAGGTAATTGATGCTAAGTTTCAAAGTTATTTTACGAGATTCTTACAAGAGTAAAACTGTCAAGTGTAATTCTCCCATTAATGTATAGGTAATTTTTTTTTCGTTGTCCTTGTCGGGGCAGTCGGATCTCTCCCGTGTCCGCCCTGCTATCTCCTTTGGACCATGACGGTCACACTGAAGGAGACAACGCCGAGTTGCATCGCAGACACAACTGCTCTCAATGAGAAGACATATGGTAATAGTATTGTTGGATGCTGATAAGCAAAAATGTCTCAACCCACTAAAAGTCGAAAATATTCATGTATTTTGATACTGCGTCACCTATTTGACATTAGTAAAAAAAATTCTCAATTTAATGTTTCGAATTTCAAGTGCGTTCCATATTTTGTTATACGATAATCTTAAATAATTATTACATAACAAATTAAATATATCAATTTACTTTTAAATTATTATACCTTTTATCAAAATAAAAAAGAAAAGATGGATATAAACGTCTTCAAACATTTTTTTCACGTATTTAAACACCTCAAAATGAAGTTCGTGTGGCTTGACACACTATTGCTTATCATCGCCCAGTTTGAAGATATTATAGTATAGATAAACAAATGATTGCAGCAATCGTGGGCCATCCTCTGTTAGTTATTGAAGAGTTATTTTTTTCGAAAATCTTTATCAGATATTAAATATTATATGGGTACTATGATTTTTTAATAAGCATTTAAATATGGAAAACCCTATCCAAATCGGAGCAACAGTTTTTAAGAAGATCGCAGCCTTACAAAGTTACACGGGTCAAAAACGTAATTTTCTTATATATTCATATCTATTTTTTAAGTCAGTTAAATGAGGAATCTTTTATATAAAATAAATGTTCTTTATTTCAATAATTTAATAATTTTATTTTTTATTTCAATAAGAATATCTGCTACCATTATTTAAATACAAACAAATTATCAGAATACATTTTATGTGATATGATTGATAAATTATTTTAAATAATACATTTTCTTAACGCATATTGATTTGTAATTTTCATAAGTATTCAAGATAAAATATCAATTAATAATCCAAAAACAACAGTTATTAAACTTTTGCTGGGTAAAGGACGCTCGCCAATTAAAGAGAAAGATGCCATGCTTATTCTACTCGCTGTTGGAACGCGCGAAACATTCTGATTTATTTCTAACAATGTTTTTCTTAACGAGATGAATTTGAAACATAAATTAAACTCTTGAAATATTTACTGAGAAACCATTGTATATAATGTTTTGATTTTATTAAGTAGAATATATATATATATATATATATATATATATATATATATATATATATATATATATATATATATATATATATATATATATATATATATATATATATATATATATATATATATATATATATATATATCTATTCTACTTAAATTCCTATTATATATAATATATAACTGTGTCAGATATCTTTACTAACGAGCAGCACAATAGAAATATTTTTTTTTATAATTTTTATTTATTACTAGCTGTGCCCCGCAGTTTCACCCAAGTTAATTTGAGGAAAAATTATATTTATATAATGTTTACCTAATTTAATAGGACATTGTTGACTATTTTATTGGTTTAAATTTTGTCAAGTTACTGCTTATAACATAAGCTATATGTGAGTGAAACTCCCGTCAAAATAGGTCCAGCCGTTTCAGAGATTATTCGATTGAGAGATAAAAAATTTTAAAATTGTGTTTTTGATGTAAGTACCGTATATAATTTCAAATGCTTTTAGTTAAAAGCTGTTAATTTGAATTACAAACAGACACTTCAATTTTTTTTATTTGTATAGATAACTATTAACTGTCATACTACAAAAGATGCATTAAAACACGTGAACACGTGTCTAGCTAAACAGTGTTTAAAAATTAAACATTGCTTAAAATATTATCTAAATTGCTTCACAGCGAATAAACTCATAAAAAAACTTATTGATAAAATATTATACGTTACATTTGACAGCTGAAATGGGTTTCAGGCATCTATTAAACTCACCTTAACGTATGTTAATCTATATCTAAAGCATGTTTAACTCAAAACTGTGCTTAGACGCGGATTTGTTGTACGGATTTTTTTAAACACGCGTTTAACGTCTGTTTAAATCTTTTGTAGGGAGGCAGTAAATCTTTAAGCAAAACTATGTAAAACATGCTTTGAAATGTATAGTTATATAATAGAATATTAAAGTAGCACTTGACTGACTAATTGCAAATTATTCCTTCAACTTTCAATTAAGTTACTTGATCCGCTCATTAGGTGATTAACTCTGACTAATCTATAGGCCATTGGGGTTAAGTTAGAGACAAATCGCTAAAATTCCAAGCAGTTTCCTCTGAGAACGAATTTTTGCTTAACTATTTAAGTATCCTATTATTTATTCCCTACATGTTAACTGAATTTTAATTATTTCATTAGTTTTGGTTCTAATTTACACTTGAAAATACAAAAATTGTATTTGAGTTGATTTTTTGTAACCAACTTCAATCAGAGAAGGAGGAGGTTCTTAATTCGTAGCGTGTGTTTTTTAATGTTTGTTACCTAAGAACTCCGTCATTACTTTACTGATTTTGAAAATTCTTTTTTTTATTTTAAAGGATATACTTTCAGATTAGTACCGTAGAAGTTTTATCAAAACCGCTTCAGCATTTTGGTTTTAAAATTAAAAATAACTGAAATAATTATGTCATTCAATTACGTATTTTGCAGTTGAAGTCAGTTGAATTTTTACCTGATTGCGCGATTTAAAGGCGAATAATATGTTTATTAGCCTATATATGTATTTGGGTTTTTACATTTGTGACACCATCTAAACCAGTCTTAGGGTAATTTTGATGAATGACTTCACGTTTTGTCATGATAACGCGAATATCGTACAAAAACATAAAAATTTGAAAAAAAAAATTGTCGATTTTGGGTGGCATAACGTGAAAAACAATTAAAATCGACGATCTATATCGAATGGGGCCTTAAAGAGGTATATAAATGAATAAATAAACGCATCACACTCAACGGCCCCCATTAAGATCGCGTGATCTTGTGTCGGAGCTCCGGAAACACTCACAACACAAACACAAACACCCAGACCACGGCAAACATCCGTATGGCCAATACAGACATTTGTCGTGAGCGGGGATCGAACCCACGACCGTTAGCGCTTCAGTCAGTTGCACTGACCACTGTGCCAACGTGTCTGTCGTGTATAAAAATCATCTGTAGGTTTGTCATATACTTTTATAATCAGAATTATCGTTTAGGATCTATAACGATTTAAAGTTGGTAAGTTGTGATTTTAATATGATATTGCTGATACCAGATGGTGTGGTTCGCATTCGTATTATTAATTTTTCATATCAATTACTTGTTAGTATGATGTTGAATAGACAGAACTGATATAGATACGGTACATTGACTGCAAATTGTCTGTTACACAGTCAGGTTTTTGATATTTAAAATTAATTATTCTTGTTTTTAAAAAGTTTTAATTATGATTTTATCGAGTATATACATGTTATTAAATTAAAATGTAATAAGAAATCAGAAATTAAAATACACATATTAATAATAAAAAGAACCCTGTTCCTCATAGTACTGTATTACCTCAAATTCCACGGTTTACTATAAAGACTATGTATGGAGTCGTTGATATAGATTAAATACATTTCATAAATTTTTGCGTTTGACCTTCCGTTATTACAAGTATTTCCTTTCAATTGTTTCAATAAATATAATAAATCTATTTTCCGCATTGATTTCTGATCATAAAACGCATTGTTGTCATACATTAGTGTTAGCCGGGCAAAAAGGCACTTTTCTATCATTATAAATGCTGTGTCATGCCTGTATGAAACAATAATTGGTTGCAAGGAAGTGACTACTCTAAAATTATTAAAGAACTATTTAATTGATTACATTTTTTCTTATCAACGTTTCAATCTTAGTGATGTATACATTTCAACATTATAATTATGTATAAGGACTATACCTTAAACAAAAACTCTTATTTTCGAAAAAGGGGAGCGAGATGAGAAATTTCAAAAAACGTAAAGTAAGAGCCTGTAAATATCCCAGTGCTGGGCAAAGGTCTTATCTCTTATAAAGAAGAAGGTTTTAGAGCTTAATCCACTACGCTGTTCTACTGCGGGTGTGCGGATACGTATGTGTCAGAATTTCTCCCGGCACATGAAGGTTTTTTCAAGATGTTTTTCGACGAACCCATGGTGAATTTGAAGACAACTGTAA
Source organism: Hypolimnas misippus (assembly GCA_037950945.1). NCBI lineage: Eukaryota > Metazoa > Arthropoda > Insecta > Lepidoptera > Nymphalidae > Hypolimnas > Hypolimnas misippus. The sequence goes on from JBBEEQ010000024.1 coordinate 11,120,784, forward strand.
CACTTGAAAAATTAGCGGTGCTAGCCGGTGTTATAACCCGCGATCGTTGGTTAAGATCGTCGTGTTTTATTCACTAGGCCATCTCGGTTCTTAACTTTGACAAGTATTAAATAAAATTTTGTTAGGTTTAACGGCGGGTTATATTATGTAAATCATTTGTTATAAATTAATTATAACAAAGAAATTGGCATCGACGTAATATCAACTATTTGAAAGTCTTTTAACAAAAAAAATATCCGAAACGGATCAAAAACTTAAATACGTCTAGAACCATATTCGTTAATCGCACCGAAATAATCTTGGGATAGTTTAGCCGTATAGCATAAATTCTTGAACAATGTAAAATACACGCCATTTCACAACTGTCTTCCTAATTTAAGATGGCATAATTGGGCTGCGAAACATTTTAGTCTAACTCTGGTTATATATTTATAATTTATTTAGAGGCATAGAGTGGTCTACTTTGTTTACTTACAACATGCATAAATTGTCATCTATGTAATAACGCGCCGAGTAATGCCGCTACTGCGTAATCACTAGCCGAAGCTAAAACAGTATTCAGGTGTATTTCTTCCTGCAGAAATATATCGTTATTGGTATAGAAACGTCAACACAACTCGTTATGATATTATCTAAGGATAAATGAATGGAGAATGAAGGAACTGTGATGATGAAATATGTTTATTTTATTGACTTCCCAAAAACAAAGTAAATTGGGTTTTCTAGGATTTAAACAACTTTCTTTTTTTGTATAAAAATAACTGACAAACGAGCTGATGTTAAGTGATCACCGTGTATCCCCACAAGCGCCCGGGGCAGAATATATAGGGCGCGCCCTCGGGCCGTGAGTGCGCAAGATAGGGGTCCCACGCATCCGTTTTCATACGGCCCCGAGGAGGACGGCGGCCAGGGTGGCCTCGAACTGCCGTACGCACCAGCGAAGGGTGCGGCGAGGTCAAGACTATACTTTGCCCTCCTGCGACGAGCTCCGCCAGCCACGAGCGCAGTGTTGCACGGGAGGGACAGTGGATGAGCATTCGCAAGAGATCCCGAGGCCTCTCAATTTCCGTGCTGAGCAAGGCCATCGCAGTGTTTCTAGGGGCACAAATCTCCACATAACCCGATCTCGCTCCCAATAATCGGGTATAATTTCGAAGATTTCCCCTGCCAAAGCTAAAAAAAAAGTGATCACCGTCGTCCAATAAATAACATTTGTAGCATCAGAGGAGTCTCAAATTCGTTGCCAACTTAAAAAGGAATAAGGAATAAAATGGAATAGGGAGTAAGGAAAGGAATGTAGGAGGGGGTTAGGATACTACTCTCTCTCTCACTCACCACATGAAACGTGGCTATATTAGACATGTATTTATGGATTTTAAATATAAGAGGAATTAAGATAATTGGATTTGTAATTGAATCACTATTAAAAATTAAGGTCATATTGCGGTTACATACCATGAACGATACAATGTCTTTAGTGAAATTTTTGTCATACTTCTTATAATAACATTCGAATAGGAATAATACTTTTCCATATTGTACCGAAATACATGAGTTTGAAAACTATTGAACGAGATTTTTCAACTAATATGAGTACGACTTTATCCTAGGAAGCTATAGATTGATATTTCAATATGCATTTGAACTTTCGCTAAATATAGTATTCATATTTTAAGTAACTCGTCACATAAATAGGCGTAAGAGAAATTCAGTTAATATTACAATCTAATAATAGGTGAGTTAACCGGTGTTATTGCAGGAACAACGACGGTTGACAGTGAGAAGCACGTTCAATAGTGACACTGCCGGCTATGCAATGGAGTGCGTCGAAAACTATATTTTAATTACCTCACTATCCTATTCTAAATCTATTAGATGTGAATTACACGTAAGTGTTGTTCTAAAACTTTCATAAAGATATACATAATGTATTTCTCATCGTTTTACATCTGAAAGAATTTACTTTCAGTGTTGTTTTTAACATACGCAACTTTCCTTTCTACTTACGTTTCCGTTATTAGCTGACAGAGTTATTTTTAATCACAAAACTTATAGAAGAAATTCCCGCCTTATATATAGTGGATTTATTTGTTTGACGTTCAAAAATAGAATGTAAATTCCTAATTTTGAATAAAAATATTTTGATTTTTATTATTTTAGGCAAAAGTCATTGAGGATGGATGGTTGAGTGCTCTTATGTTTGATGTATACAGATATTGTATGTTTGGACTATTATAACGATAAATATCAAGCATCAATTAGGTCGGCAAAAATTTCAACGCCTGTGGAGTCACTAAAGAACTGACCAGTACCAGATGAAGTCGGGGTTAGCGGATTCGAATTCTAATTTCCACACAATATGTTATAATTTAAAACACTAAAACAAACAATTTCTTATGTCAGATATATTTCATTTTTTTTTGTTTTTATCACATGGTCACTTTAATTAATGAATGGCCTTAGCATCACCAAGCAGTCATTAAATTTTGTAATAGAGGCTACGGCTGCATATCATCCAGGCTGTTAGTTAAACGGCGCCATTTAGTAATGAGGCTAGGCTGTGAATTGAACGGCGAAAGTAAAGAAAGAATTAAGTCACAAGCAAATCAATTCAACGCAAATGAAAGGCATTGTTGAGCATTAGCTAGTCTTATCTTTGATACCAACAGCTAATAAAACATATTTTTATAGTTTATTAATTTAGTTTTTTTTTCGAACTTGGACATTTTAATATTTTTTTTAAAATAAAATTTAACCTTGTAGATAATTACTTGCTCGTGTAAATAGAACAAGGTATTTAGTTAACTTCCTATAGATAATAGCAATTATTAGAGTGTGACTTAGAATTTGAGTGGTTTCGTATTAGCTGTAACTCTAACCGGTGACGCTGTCAAGGCTACAAGGACCAATAGTAATATTTCGAAAAAAAAAACGTGATATGCGAGTTCGATTTGCTCTTTATAGATTTTATTTTTTTTTATTGCGTCAATTGAAATACATATACTGTAGAAATTTCAGCTCTATACCAATTACCGTTCGCAAAAGAGACGCTATAACACTGTCAGTTTAGGCGAGAATAACGTTTGGAAGTTTTACTCTCGTAATTGATATAAAACTCAAATCATATCAAAATAAACTTTATTCAAGAAGGCTTCTACAAGCACTTTTAAATCGTCTACACACAAACAAATGAAACAAAAGAAAAATTAAACTGATTAATTCACCACCGCTCCAGAATATAGATTCTACCGAGAAGAACCGTCAAGAATGGTCACTCTTTTAAAATACAAAAGCAAATGTAACCTGGTAACAGTCACTTAGGTATCCTTACGAAAGCTGTGTGTGTCAAAAATAAAGGCAGTAACATTCTTCTAGGTGAACGCAATGACAAACAACTTATGTATGTAAATCTTTATGATAATCTTATATTGTAATTCTAATCGGCTTATAACGCTCTTCGTGTGTGAATCCGACTCGCAAGTGTCAAGTGTGACAGGTCTTGTCAAACCTCTTCTTTTTTTATGTATAGATCCCCCATCCCATATCCTGTTTAACTGTCCCAGACTTCTTCATCCCCTCTATGACGTTCTCCCCCCTAAAATCCCCAGTCCTATAAATGTTAATTGTTTATTGATGTTTGTGTTCGTTGTCAGTCGTACAGTCGACTGTGTTCGTTTCTGTGTAAATATTAAATGTAATAAAATTAGGTTGTAAATAAAATATGTGATTGTCCCATTAATATTTAGTATTTTTATACTATATATTTTTGTGTTGTTTTAGGACTAACAATGAAATTCACACTATTTTACGGTGTTTTCAAAATTTAGTCAAGGTTGGATTCTCGACCTCACCGATCAATCTCCATCGTGTTTTCTCCATTCCACGTGACATTGGCGAAATAACATGTGTCTGATTGGCACAACTAAAAGCCATAAACCAAAGAATTGAATTGAATTGAAGTATATATCCATCTTTTCTTTTCTATTGTAATAAAAGGTATAATGAATTAAAAGCAGATTGGTATCATAAAAAGTTCTATGTAATAATAAAATTTTCAAACGTGTGAGTTTAATGCATATTGCAAAATATACTGCATCAATATTCGAATCATTAAATTACGAAACTTTTCGGCACTGATTTAGTTCAGATGACTTGAAGCATTCTTGAATAATGTTAAATGCATAACGCATTCTCGGAATACATCAATATCTCAGAATTTAGCTTTTTGTGGGTTGACCCATTATTGCTTATCACCATCCATTTATTCTCTATAGCGGTAAACGGTATATCTCATATTTTGTATCCAGTGTTTAAAAATATTCTTTATTTAAAATGTCTTTCGTGATAATTAAACAATTAAAAAAAACTTAATTTAACTTCAAAATAATTTTGATATCGATTGTATTTGTTTTTCAGCGTATAGGTATAATTAATTAATTGTACATATTACAAACCTTAATTGCACTCATGTAACCAGGCCTTTCATTAGGTTATGTTAAGAGATAATAAATTTTATTTAAATTAATTATTTACGTTAATATCGATACCAATTAAAATAAAAAGTTATTTGAATTATTAAAAAATGTAACTACTATTATTTATTGCGTATCTTACTTAATTATGAAAGAATAGTGTATTTAATAAATAGTCTCTTATGTTTGATGAAAACTGTTTGTACCTATACACATAACGTCACACATATCATATTCCACTCGTGTCTCGAGTAATATTTAACAGAAATATTTCATAGATAAATTTGACAGACATATTGGCGCAGCGGTAAATGCAACTGACTGAAGCCCTGACGGTCGCGGGTTCGATCCCCGATTACGGCAAACGAGTGTATTAGACATATATATTTATCGTGGTCTGGGTGTTTGTGTTAGTATTGTGTGTTTCCGGATCCCCTACATAAGGCAACGAGATCGAAATGGGGAACTTAGTGTGATGCTTTTATTTCTTTTTATATTAATATAAGCAATATTTTAAATTCACGCAAATAAACAAACAAATATTCAAAGTAATGTTACGGATTCATTTTAATGTACCGATAAATCATAAGCCTACGACTTTGTGTGTATCTATTTAAATTTTCAAACAAATACACGGCATAATTGCATAAAATTTACATAATTTATTGATTAATCTGATATCCTTTAGTGATATTTATTGTCATCGGAGATCTCAAACATAAATCAGTGTTACTTAGCTATTGAAAGTAAACGGATGGTTGGAGCTAAACTAGTTAGAGCTCGCAATTTTACGGCCTCTTGTTAATGGTATTGTATTTATCTCGACTGTAATCGAATGATGTTGAATTGATTTCTAGATATTTAAGTACTCCAGTCATACAAACTCTAAATACGAGATGCTAATTTCGAAATCTCGATTCGAAATTGTCGTATAATCTTATACGATTTTCACTAATGACTCTACATTAGAATATACATATAAATGAGTACTTAACTCAAATATGAAACTACAATATAAGCTAATTCCAAAAGAACCCATAAAAACTACCAACAATAAAATATTATCATTAAATATCAAATATTTCTAAAAAAGGTAAAGGTTATACATATATAATAATTTAAAAAGTTACTGGTAATTTATTATTACATTGCATAATTGAAAATTGAAGTGCTTAAAGCTTTTACTTCATCATAATTATGTTCAATGAAGTCATACCAGATTTCGTTTAATTAAACAAATTGAAAGAGAAGTTGTCAATTTTAATTGCTAGCGAAATAAACGCTCCAGTTCGTGTTCGCAAAAAGAGTAACGTGATTTCGCTGTACAGACTGTCGGCAGACACCAATTTGTGGGTGACAAAACTGATTTTATTTCACTTTTTGTGACCATCGGACCAAAGAGAGTTGCATTTAATTATATTCGTCATGTAACAGTTGTGACAGAAACGGTGAACTAGATGAATATGAACAAACTAATTTTAACCGCTGACACAATTTATATTTATGATAAAATTTTTTAAATATTTATTTATATCGAACTGGAAAGTTTGAAAGACTTCGAAAAGGGTTCTTAATTCATAGAGAATGTATTTTTAATGTTTGTTACCTCAGAAATCCGTCATTTTTTAACTGATTTTGATAATTCTTTTTATATGAAATCGTATACTATCAGATTGAATCCATATGTAAAGAATTTTTATCAAATTAGTACTTTAGATTTTGAATCAAAATAATTGAAATTAGCGTCTTCGAAGTAAACAAAATTACGTATTTTTGACGGCGCGTCGGTTTATTTTTTTTTAATAGAGAAAAACAGACTTTCAGGTTAAATAGGAGATGAAAGTTTCTACGCGAAGTTATAGAGTTTAAGTAGTATTAAATATGTTGAATATGTAAAGCAGGTATTGTTCGTAAACCGAGCATATTGTACATGTTTCTAATAACGTTCACATTGTTCTGAAATTAGATCGTTTAAACGTCGCAATGCGAATAGAATGCACGGGTATTATATTTGTATTTTTATAAAGTCGTTAGAAGTAAATAAAAACTCTATTTACATATGAAACGAGCTATTAGAACGTAAATATCATAAAATTATAGACCTTTTTTATTTTATGCTGTAACATTTTTATTGTTATTCAAATATGGAGTTCGTTATTTTTAAACGGTAATAGTTTATGTGGGAAGTGGACGAAAGGCTGACGTTATAATCCCATAAATCAACGCCAGTGTCGCGTGGCATGCCAATTAGGCTTCTCTTCACTTCAAACGATTTCGTTACGACTTCGTTTTATGTAAATATGTCGTATAAATCTATCGTATCGTAAACTAAAAGACATTTATAATGTTTCTGTGTCTTAAGATCAAGGAAAACAGCTAAAGATGAAAATGATGGTGAAATTGAAATAAAACTATTTTAAACGGATTTAAATCGCGTATAATTATTTTTTATCATCCCGACGTTTCGAGCACTTTGCAGCGTTCGTGGTCACGGGTAGACTAAGGTGACATTTGTCTATTTGAGATTTTAGAAAATATTATTTACAACTTTTTCTTACTTGTTATTACAACTAATCCGGGAACATCGGTTTGAAGCGCGACGGTTAAACGACCAAATTGACAGCTTGCCTTCTGCGTGCAACCGGAACGTTATTCAAGATATTATCTAAGAAACCGTTGGCGGTAGTTGTAAATAATATTTTCTAAAATCTCAAATAGACAAATGTCACCTTAGTCTACCCGTGACCACGAACGCTGCAAAGTGCTCGAAACGTCGGGATGATAAAAAATAATTATACGCGATTGAAATCCGTTTAAAATAGTTTCATTTCAATGAATAATAATCGCGAAAATCTAAGACAACGATATGTGAACCAGTACGGACTGGAAATATCAAATAAAATTCGCCGGTTGGAGTATTTGAAAACGAAACATGCAAGATACGTAACGTCCATTAACTTCCTTAAAAGATGCCGTGACAATAATTTAATTCCGGTTTGTGTAAGGATCGCGCCTAAGAAGGACATAAAGCATGGTGATAAAATACTTAACCAGGCAAGTAAGAAATTGTTATTACAACTAATCCGGGAACATCGGTTTGAAACGCGACGGTTAAACGACCAAATTGACAGCTTGCCTTCTGCGTGCAACCGGAACGTTATTCAAGATATCATCTAAGAAACCGTTGGCGGTAGTTGTAAATAATATTTTCTAAAATCTCAAATAGACAAATGTTACCTTAGTCTACCCGTGACCACGAACGCTGCAAAGTGCTCGAAAGGTCGGGATGATAAAAAATAATTATACGCGATTTAAATCCGTTTAAAATAGTTTTATTTCAATGAATAATAATCGCGAAAATCTAAGACAACGATGGTGAAATTGTTATCATAAGTATAGTATTAGATTCTGATTTCAGAAGTATTGTATTAGAGCGTCCATATTAATTAACATATTATAAAACCTATACATAATAATACTACACTATTGCTCGCCTAGCGGTCGGAATTTGACTGAAGTTTATTAAATTTTCAATAAGAGAATTACTTAAGGTCAAATTTCACGACGTAACTTTTTTTTGGTTGTCCGCTTTACGTGAAATGCCCCAAATAATACATAGCACATAACACGCACTTTGTTTTACATTGTTTAATAACATTGTAACATACAAAAGTGTTTTCAAAAAATATTTGACACCCGATCAAAAAAGAGGGATGTTGTAAGTTTGATGTGTGTGTGTGTGTGTGTGTGTGTGTGTGTGTGTGTGTTTGTATGTTGTCTGTGATATTGTATCTCCCTACGAATGAACCAATTCTTATGTGATTTTTTTGTTTGAAAGCTAATGTAATCAAGATTGGTTATCATATAAGAAGATTCATTTAGATGTTAGAAGGTTATCGGCTCTTTTCGTCGTGAAGGGATCTGAGCAATTATCTTCACGCCAATCGAAAGCAAAAGTATTCTTCTGGGCTCGTTCAAATGGTCTCAATGAGTAGACTGTCGTTTTTTTTTTAATTATCAATTTTAAATTATTAGTAAGACATATCATCCACAAGAATAAAACATGTTACATTTGATTGTTTCATAACATGCTTTACATTGTCTGAAAGCACCGAACGATTTCTTACTTATTTTAAAAATCATATTAAGTGCATATTTACGAGTGCATTCTAATCAATTTATATAAATACTAGCTTTTGCCTGCGACTTCGTCCGCGTTTTCGTCGTTTTTCGAAAAAAAGTAGCGTATGTCTTTCGACAGGGTTCAGTGGTTTTGATGTGACAGACAGATTAACCATCGTAATTTAATAGGGAAATATAATATGTCATTCCACAATACTTGATTTCTATGATTTTTTTTATTAAATATGTAATAAGGTTAACTTTTTTAAATTAGGGATGAGTGAGTTATCAGGAGTTACACGTGTTATTGTGAGTCAACCATAAAAGATAGACATATGCTGTTGCGGGATATTTTTTAGGAAATTTTATGTAAAATATTTCCGTCCTACATGATTTCTATGTAACTTTAACCATTAAGGCTGCATACGCGACGGAAGCTTAAAAATTGGAGTAACGTCTCCCATTTTCCCTTTATTACTCTGCTCCTATTGATTGTAACGTGATGAAAAGTATACTATAACCTGCCCAGGAGTATGAAGAATAATTGTACTAAGTTTCGTTAAAATCCGTCGAGTAGTTTTTGTTTCTATAAGGAACATACATACAGACAGACAGACAGACAGACAGACAGACAGACAAAAATTTTACTGATTGCATTTTTGGCATCAGTGTCGATCACTAATCACCCCCTGATAGTTATTTTGAAAATATATTTTATGTACAGAATTGACCTCTTTACAGATTTATTATTAGTATAGAAGATTAAATCTGACTGACTGAGATATTCACTGATTGATCGATCAACGCAGAGCTGAAACCGCTGCATCTAGAAATATACGATTTTGCGTAAATTTTCCTTATATATCTTAAGTGTGCACTAAAAAGGATTTTGGAAAATCTTTACCTAAGGGGTTAAAAGGATGTTTGAAAGTTTGTTAGTTATCAAATTCCTAAGTATACGCGGGCGAAGCTGCGAGGAACTGCTATATGTCTATAATCACAAATATTACTTGTAACGTTTTTTATTAAAATTAACAGGAAAAGATGTACAAGTAAATAATGGATTTATATAACTGTACAAATAAAAACATTTACATTTTAAGTTCATTGCTTTCTTCATAATTTGACGCTTATTGACAGCAAAGTAAATAAAACGTCTACTTCTTAGATAATAAAGGTCGGCGCAGACGAAGAACAATGTTACGAGTACTTTTTTGTCCGTCGCAATAGAACGCCCAGTACCGTATCGCATAGCGCACATAAGGGATTTAACGTATCTTGTAAACTTTAAACTACAGACAGACTAAAGTTAAAAAATCTCTTGTCTACGCAGACTCTAACACTTTTATTGTGCTAACTCAGAGAAAACGTTTAAACTAAGTTAAAACTATTATATAATTTAAAAACTTGTCCATTAAGTTTTTAAATTAGCACTTAATTTAGTAATTTGCTGGACCGTGTATTTTATTGTTTGTGTAATATATTGCGCAATTATTTTATACGCTCGCATTTAACGATGACCCTGTGTGTATTTTCAACCTTATGTGATACCAATTACTCCCCGGTACTTCGTCTGCGTGGAACCTTTCATCTATTTCCCTCTTTTAAGTTTTACTTTCGCGACAAAAAGTTCTTCTCCAAGGGTCAATTTATCTCTACCAAAATTCATAAAAATCGGTTCGTTGGCTTAGTCTTAGTATATATAGATGCTAAACTGATATTATTAATATTATAATGGCTAAATTTTCGGGTACAATTATAGTTAGTATCCTTATCTCTTAATACCAAAAGTAAAACCTAATTATTCTTTAAAAAAATATAGTTCGTTAGAAAACCTTATGAATAAAGTATAAAGTACATGATGCAATATTTAGCAAAACTACGAGTAACAAAAAAATTTAAGCGAACAAACACGCGGACAAATGTTAATAAACTATGAATATTGAAATTACCAAATTAAAATTTACGTGAACGAATAAATATAGGCATCCATTAATTATACATAATATTACGATATTATATTTACATATTAACAAAATAATTGCATTCAAAATAAAATTTAAGAAGGTACAAATTACATAAAAGTACCTTGACTGATAGCAATATTGCTAGCAACTATTTTCGTTTAAAATAATGTTGAATTATCTCATTGAAAACTAATCAAATCCTTTTATTAACTTAATAAAATAAAGTTCAATAGCCTGCCTTTTTTATGCTCACAACATTTGTTCCAAAATAACGCATTATTAGCCCAAAGTAATTATTCTACACGGACGAATTCGCGGGCGGAAGCTAGTGGATTATATTCGATTTGTCTTTGGCTCAAAAAGGCGTTCAAAGATTTTCCAACTTTTCTTTGAAATGTCATAAAATAATTGCTTATTACAATTATGATTATTTTATTTTTCGTGACATTAAAACATAAATAAAATTAATCGACGATGTGTTTTTAAGGTAGCATAGGTTGACTAAATGCAATCTTTTACAAATCATACACAAATTATTTGGTTTTAACAAAAGTGTCCGTTGTATACTCATATTAAACTGTATACTATACATATATAATTTAGACTTTAACTGCCTTACTACAAAAGATTTAAACAGACGTTAAACGCGTGTTTAAAAAAATCCGTACTACAAATTCGCGTCTAAAGACAGTTTTGAGTTAAACATGCTTAAATATAGATTAACATACATTTAAGTGAGTTTAATACATGTTTAGAAACTATTTCAGCTGTCAAATGTAACGTATAACATTTTATCAATAAGTTTTTTTTATGAGTTTATTCGCTGTTAAGCAATTTATATAGTATTTTAAGCAATGTTTAATTTTTAAACACTGTTTAGCTAGATACGCGGTCAACATGGTTTTAATGTGTCTTTTGTAGTATTATAGTAAAAGTCTTAATTATTCGTTTATAAAGCGTAGTAACCAGACGGCGTTTTCATACAAAAATCAGACATAAACTGTTATACTATGGCATAAATTTATAGCAATAATGTTAACTATATAAGTAGTCGTAATTTATCGTGATAGGTTTAGGTTAATATAACATTACACTTCGACCCACTGCCATTACAGTGGAGCAATAACTATAAACATCGGATGTGCGAACTGTAACCGCGACAAATAAATGGAACGCTTAGTATGAAATTATTAGTGACCGAATAAATAATGTCTCTGAAATGAGTCAGCTAAACTATTAAACGTCTAGTCTTGTTTTACATAATTCTGTGGTTCATAATCTGTGTTATGTAAAAGTAAAATAACTGTTCTATCGCTATCTAAATAAACGGCCGAAGTCCAAAAATGCAATATTAAAATTTTCCAAAACTGTAATTTTTTTTAATTCGGTCCCTTTAATACTAAGCGTGTGATATATATCCTAGGTTATTTCATTATCTATACATTTTATTTAATTTAATTACTAGCTTTTGTATTTGGTTTCGCTCTTGTTTATGTTTTAATATACCAGACGATCATCTAAGACTTATTATTCTGTGAGGTTGGTACACTCTACAAATAACACACTGAGTAATGGAAAACGCACATAAGGCCTTTTTTATACATACTGTAATTTATTAATTGGGTCAAATTTAAAATTTATAGGAAAAGCTACGTACGTGACTTTTCAGTATCCCCGTCGACATATCAGTGTATACGAAACGAACAGACAAACGTTGATTTATATACAGGATGTCAATTGCGCATGTATGAGACATATTTCCAGCGTTACCAGAATCAATAACTAAAAGTAAAAAAACTGATTTTTTAAAATTATTTTTCATAAATGACGCCAATACGTATATCTGTAATATATACAAGCCTACGTTTAACTTTTTTTTATTAAGAAAATCTTTAGTTTTTTTACTTTTAAATAGCAATTTTACTAACACTTGTAAAATGTCCAACACATGTCTAGTTGATATACAGGGTATATAAGATTTACTTAAACTAAATTCCAAGTTTTTAACTCCTTGAGCTGTATTTTCATGTAGTAAAAGACTGCAGTCATCCAATTTTAAAAGATCTCCAGCTTTCGATGAGCGAGCGTACCTAATTCATTTGCTAAGTATAAGCTTAGAATTATTTCGTTGCATCAATTTCATTAAATTTGTTGGTCACAAGAATTTTATTTATTTATTTAGTTTATATATTTAAACTAATATTATAAAAAGGTAAAATTTGTTTGTAAGTTTGTATGTAGGGAGCAATGTCTGAAGTTACTGATCCGATTTGAAATTTTTTTTTGTGTTTGATAGCCCGTTTATCGATGACAGTTATAGGCTATTATATTATATATTACATCACGCTAAGATTCATAAGGGCGAAGCGATAACCGTAAACGCGAGTAAAACCGCGAGGGGCAGCTAAACTATAGAATTTTATTTAATACTAGCTTTTTCTCGATTTAATGACGCAAAAGTAGATTTTGTTTTTAAATAGTATGCATATATAAATAAATTATAGCCTAAGACCATCTGTACCTTTCAAATGGTCCCATACATTTTTAAATGGGTTCAGTGGTCTCTTCATTATATTAGTATAACAAGGATTGCCAATTTATTTTATTCGAGGTCTAGGTTTTTAAATATTAGGATCGTCGCGATCTGTAACTATTTTTATATAGGAGATTTGAAGATTAAAAGACGTTTTACATTATCAAAAAATAACCTAAATATGTTATTACCGTCTGAAGTCTGATATAACCTTGATGTAGGCCATTGTCATTAAATTTTTTGTGTTAACTGGTTCAAATGACACGAGTTAATTTTAAATAGAAATTAAATTTAAAAAAAATAATTTTCTATTCCATTGCATTGTGTTTCTCAACAACGCCTCAGAATAGATGCATCATTTTAAGTAGGCGTACGTAGTGTTGTGAAATTTGTAAAAACTCCGTGTAATGTTTAAAAAATTATATTTTTGATATTGCTTTTTGGCAAAAGAAAAAAAATGTTAATAATAAAAATAGTTATATACCCTTTATAAAAAGAAGTGCAAAAACTAAAAAAAAATCAAAGCTTTGAGTCTACATTATATTATACTTTTTATATTGAAACTTTTTTCCACAGAATAAGTTTTTATGAAACGTTTTTGTTCAGTTGCTCGAAATTGAGATCAGCAGGTTATTTAATTTTAGCAATCGCATCATTTATTGAGGAACCTAGTATTGTTGTGGAAATGATAAAATTTTAAAAAAGTATAAATTTAAGTGTGTCAACGATTTCCGGGCTTCGGTAACGAATCGAAACACTTTCGACACGCCCACTAAACAAAGATGTTTCTTTGTCCGTTTTAAATTAGTTATATCACGGTTTTTGTAATAAACTTATTTATATCTGTATTAATAATATCTATTATAAATTCCAATTTTTATATACTTAAATGTATTTTAGATTAAAAAAAATAGTAAAAACAGTATGTAAACTGTAAATTATATAATCTTATTTCCTTTCTCTGTTTTCCACTAGTTTTGGTGTAAATTTTTATTTTTATATATTTCGTACAGAAAATGAATAAATATAGGTACATATGTTATTTTCTCTTTTTGGTATTTAGAATAATTCCAACATCTAGTACATCTCTATTCCTTCTGTCTAGGCATAAATGGATGCTGATAAGCAATAATGTGTCAACCCACAAAAAGTCAAATTCGGAGATTAGATAGATGTATTTTGATACTGAATCAACTATTCAACATTTAAAAAAAAATCAAGTAATATAAACTAAATAAGTACGGAAAAAAGTGTCTTAATAATTGTTTCGTATTTCAAGTTCGTTCCATATTTTGCAATTTATAGAATTATCTGAAATATTTGAAAAACTTTTCATTAGACAATATATTAAATATATCAATCTACTTTTAATTCATTATACCCTTTTAAAAAAAGAATAGAAAAGATAGATATAAACTTCTTTAGAAAAATTAAGTAAGAATAGGTTTGACATCTTTAGACGCTATTTTCTCAAAATCAAGTCCGTGTGGGTTGACACATTATTGCTTATCAGCGTCCAAATATACACATTAAATGTTTTTACACAGTGTTTTCTATCTTAACTGACTTCCAAAAAATGAGGGGATTCTCAGTTCGTCGGGGACTTTTTTTATGGATGTTCACCGATAATTCGGCCGTTTGTGGACCTATTGTGATTTTTTTTTTGTTTGAAAGGGTATACTTTCAAGATGATTCCATTGTCATCAGGTTAGTATCTGATGATGGGATCCTGGAGAAATCGAGAGAACTCTTCAAATATTATAGGGACAACTATACCAGTTTCGGTATTTTTTAAGAGTAACTCTTACATTTGTTGTCGAAACGTCACATTTGGTGAAGTGGAAGTGATGACGGCCACAACTAACGAATTCCTTAATAACAAGTGTTTCACGGATAGCGATTCGATTACTTTTATTTCATTGTTAAGCATGTTATGGTCGTCACAGTGCATATGATATAGAGGAGCTGATGGTGCAACACCAGGAGAACTGCTCAATAATTAACAGCCATGCATCGGGAAAAGTAATATTTTATTAATGGCAATAAGTTGTTGATGTAAGTCTATTGTAACTTAGGTACTGCCTTACTATATTCGTAACTTAGTGTTGAATAATATTTTTTAATAAAAGGCAAAAAATAAATATTTTTTAAACCATTTTGAAGTCGGTGCCAGTAAATAACACGCTAAGGGTTTTACTTTGCACCGACTTAATTGTTTATTTGTACCTATCAAATTTTTTTGAAGTCGGTTAGGCAGGCAGGCATACGCTAAATACCATCTAATGTATAGGGACAGATTCACATCCTACCAAATTTCTACCACAATCCGATCAATGGTTTCCGACACATACAGGACAAGCATACAAACATCAATATTTATTTATATAGACTTACTAATTTAAAAATATGAACATAATGTCAAAGTAGTGAATTTATATCTTGCAAATTAAAAATGTACTAAAATGGAATAGTGCGTGGGCAAATGCTTTCATTAATTTTCTGAAGAACTGTAAATGTCAAGAGTTCTTAAAGTTTAGAAATAGTTATAAACGATGACAGTAATATTAAACGTTACTTGAAATAGGTACATGACATTTACTTTAAAAAAAGGTTTTAAAAATATCTCAAATACATAACAACGGTAAATATTTGTAATTTATTTTAAGGTATTTAATTTGAAACCCACATTTTAAGGTATTTAATTTCAAACCCATTAACTGTCTCATAAATAAATTATAGATAAATTAAGTATCTAATGTTTCATTTATAATATTTATAAAAGTAGATAGCGCTTGATCAAAAATTATTTCTGATGATTGTAGTTATTAGGAAGAAACATGAAGCATGGTTTACGATGTAGGAAGACTAGCGGGTGGTCCTGGGGTGGCTGCGGAAAGATTACTTGGAACGCGGATTTTCGCGCTAAAGTAAATATATATTTCTATATATAATAATATATAATGCTAAAGAATTTTGTTACAATACTATTTGCTTTTAAGAGTACCGAATATCGATTTCTTTCGAGACTACATTCCGTTATATGTTAAAGAGTAATTTGCTTTTAAAGCGCTTTTAAGTTAATAATATAAAAGCGCTTTAATAGCCCACTTGAATAAAATATATTCTAAATTCGAATTTTAATTTTTTTTTATTTATTACCAGTCAGATTTGAGTAATTGTTCTTGCCTTATAAGTATAACGTTTCTTAAGGAATGTTGTATAATTACAATGAAAATAATATATTTCATTACACAACCATAAATATTTCCAGAAATTTATTCATATTCCCCAATGTAGAAAAAGTTTAATGCGGAATGAAATTTACAGCAAGCTAGGATCGACGCGGAATTTTCACATAACATTTTGAATATAAAAAAGCTCCAATACAAATTTTATTTCGTATCAAATTTTAGCAGCTCAAAAGTTTATTTATCCCGAGCTAAAAAATATCCTCAAAGGCATATACGTCAACATGTACATGTATATTATAATTATTTTCGCTATTCCCTATATATTCAGATTAAGGTCATTCACGTCTGTTTAAAACGTTCAAATCAAAAATCATATAAATAGCATATACAAAGGTTACTAGGTAGGTACTGTTATATTTGCATATTAGGTTAATAATATCTTTGACTCCAGATAATAAAAAATAAGTATATATCAATCAACATATCAATCATTTCGATTTCGTGAAATCTAAACGACCTCGTGTCCTTTCATTATTATTACTTAATGCAGATAAATGATCATTTCAAGCTCCCTTCAAACTAGGCACCAGTTATATTGATTTTTTTAGGACAGAACTTTCAAAAAATTCATATTACTAGCCCTTATCGATATTTTTTGTATTGAATATCGATTTGTATTTTATTTAAGCCACGCCTAAGGCTTTTATCTTATCGAGAATATTATCCTGTAATGTAATAGATAAGATTAAATCGTTACATCAGTGTGTAAGGAGCATTACAGGTAGCAATGCATAGTGATGCATTTTGTAACACCCATGGTACAATGTGTAACATCAATGCGCATCAAATAGTAAAATCGCTTAGTCCGACGTCCTAAAAAGACTGATTTGACGACAGGTGAATGCTCAAAATCCAATTTAGGTGACACATTACAGGCGAATACTCGTCAGTCAGTGAGGCAGTATTGTAATGGTAAAAATCGAATTTTAGATTAGAATAGATTTTGTCACATTACATTGTGACACCCCCAGTAAAAGAGCGACCCAAATGAAATCTAGTGGATTTCATTTCCATGATGTACAGTTTTTTTGCAAATAGTGCTGTTATTTAGCTTCGAAATCGATGACAAGACCTTAAAACAGCGGTGAACAAATGCAACTCCTTTGCACCTGATTGTTTTAGATATCCCACACTGCTCGAACACAGAAATATTAATTTCCTGTAAAATAATTAATAATACAAACAAACTCCCGCGTAAACACGTTTATACCACAGATGGGTTTGTAAACTTTATTGCCAACAACCATTAAAGCATACGACAAAATTCTCGAACAGTAATAAATTTGAAGTTTCCATTAAATCTCTGACTATTTCTATTCAACACCATTTCAAAGCGACAGCACTAAACTTAACACTACTAAGAATTAAGTGTTGAATAAGAATTCGGTCGAGAGTTGAACTAATATTTTCAACCGACTTTAAGAAAGGAGGACATTTTTAATTCTTAATGTATACTTTTATTGAAGTCATAACTCATTATCATCATTAATTAACCGATTTTAACAAATCTTTCTTTTATCAAAATCGATTAACGGTTATGTATATGTCATCCAAATTAACGAAATTACGTACTTTGATTTTCAAGTCGGTTTCTTTTTTAATATCTTAGTTATTATCCATATAAGCTTAATACCGATATACCTTTTAAGCAGCGTTAGTTGAAAGGCGGTAAAAATTTAGATCAATTTAAACTGCGCTTGCGTTTCCCGCTTGTAATTTTTTTACGTACAAATCACATTTCCGTAAACATATATTTATTGGGAGTGGTCCGTATTTATATATTGCGTTATATTACAAAAACGGATATTGGTCCCTTAATAGTAAATACTTAGGTTTTTTGTTCTAATAGTCTAATTAAATTTCCTAAGGGTCGTGTCGTTTATCTTGATTAAAAGAAAAACAGTTTAAAATATTTTCTAAAGTGGCTGTTTTTCTGCTTATTAACGACTTGGCGCAGCGCTACGAATATTCCTTAGGTGATAAAAATTTATATTTCCTATTCTATATGATGAAACATTATTTTATCATTTATTTATTCGACAATAGTATAGCTGAAATGTTATATGTAATTTACACACACACACATACACACATATGTGTGTGTGTTTGTGTGTGTGTGTGTGTACGTATAACATTTCAGCTATACTATAATTGCAATTCCATTTAAATATTAGTGTACAAGTAATTGAATACAGTAATGCTATAGCATCATATACATATATTATAATATATCATATAGAAAATAGGTTTTGACAGGATGTAAATAAAAGCCAAACCCAATTTCTAAAAATGAGTGATAAAATATATATATTAGGATGTAATAGTAAGGCACTTTATATCGATAAAGGAAAATATCGAATATCCAAATAAATAGTAAAACACTTATAACCACGTAATTGTAAATGTAAACGATGAAATCTATATAAGAAGAAATAGTATCCTTATATTTATCCTTAAAAAAAAAAATTATTGGTGTAACTTTTGAACTATTAACATTATCATAATTGAAAACATAATCTGTCGGATATTCAGCACTAATTTCAAATCCATTTCTAAAATCGATATAAAAGAATTCAAATTCAAAATTAAATACCAACATCTTGCAACGTACCCAAACTTTGTATTATAATATAAACAATTCAGCAATTTTTAAGTTATTCTATTGTCGAAAAATATAAAAATAAAAATGATAAATTATTCCCTGCGAGCCTTTGAGCAATTTATTGTCCAATAAAAAGTAAAATGTATTTTAGTGACGTTATTCGTTGGCTTACACTCGTAGGCTTATTCAATATTTCATGATAAAATAAATTTTATGATTGATTCATTTTATTACAAGTATTTTGTACTTTTATATTTGCGAAATATTGTACGAATTGTGACTTTACTTTTATAGAATATATATTAATACGTGAAGGAAAAACTTTGTACATAAAATGTTGCACGCTTAAAGGAGAAGCGCAGAATACTAACGTTTTTTTTTTAAACATGCATTAAAAATAGATATTTGAAACACACACGCATATAAACTCCTTTGTTTACTACTAAAGTCTGTGGTTCAATTGATAATTGAATATCTGTGGTCAATCTTGTAATTGGCTGAAAAATTAATGAAATTTGAATTCCGTCGTTAAGAAATTTATCAAATCACTTGTTCTGACTGATTTATCAACGCGAAGCCTAACCGCTGGGCCTACGAACTTGAAATTTTGGGAGTAGGTGGCTTTTAGGTTGTAGATATTCACTAAGAAAGGGTTTTTTGATTATTTACCCCTAAGAGGGTGAAAAGGTGTAAAAACGTTTGATTGCAAAATTTTACTCCGTGGTCGTCTTAAATTAAAACTTAAACATACTTCTGGGTGATAGTAATGAAATGTAAAATAAAATAACTGGTCAAGTGCGAGTAGGACTCGCGCACCGAGGGTTCCGTACAAACTTATAGAAATCTATATAAGACTAACCCATCTACGCCATTTGTGGTCTTCATCATCAGTTCCAACATAAGTTACTATCAAAAATACCTAAATCGGTATACGCTTGCCTATAATATTTGAGGAGTTCCCTCAATTTCTCAAGGATCCCATCATCTGATCCTGACCTGAAGACAATGGGACCACCTTGGAAGTATACCTTTTCAAACAAAAAAAAAAAATTTTGAAAATCGGTACCCAAATGGCGGCGTAATCGGCGAACAAACATAAAAAAAAAATTAAATACAAGGTCGAATTGAAAACACTCCTTTTTAGAAGTCGCTTAAATATAATCAAATATTATGTAAATATGGATCACGTCCGAAAAACTATTTTGAAACTACTTAGGAGCACTTTAATTTAAAACACGATCATGGATGCAATCCATGGAAACACAAAATTTTATTTTAAGTACTAATACACCTTATACTTTCAAAAAAGCAAAGTTATAGCGCGATTCAGGATACACTCAGCGCCATCTCGTGACAATTTCAATGAACTAACTTGTTGACTTTGACATTAACAACATAATTATATTATATTTTATTCTCGTTTTATTTTTATTTATATTCTACTACACTCCACTACTCCTGCACTACGTTCGTAAAATATTTAGATTTACATTATCAATCAAAATATCAAAATTTTTTTTTATTTAACTTGTTTTACGGCCCTGGGTTCAAGCCCTTTTGAGCCTCAAAATATCAAAATATATATTAGTGTTGCCAAGACGAAAATAATTAGCCCTTAATTCGAACAAAACTAATTGTTTATTTATAAATAACTAATTATATTACTAATAACCAGAAGACTTATATGTGTAGATAAATAAGTAAATTAAATAACTCGATCTGTTTGAATTTAATTTTAAAATTTTCGTACTAAGTCAATACGAGTACTTAAATCAAATCGCGTGAAGCTCTTATATTGAATGTTAAGTACGTAATGACGTTATAAATCGACGATAAAACTTTTAAATGAAAAGTTTATTTTATTATTTTTAGCGCGTTTAAATAACAATTAAAATAAAAAAATATATTAATCGAGCAGAATTATATCACAGTTAATGTCATAATGTTGTAATAGATGGCATTAGCTGTACGCTACATCGCGCTATCATTTTGTTAGCTGCGATATATAGATTGCATTGCGTTGTTTATAAAGGTTTGCTGCTTTTTAATATTTTCGTATTGATACAAATTTCTTCTCATTGTTTGTAAAATTGTTTTGTTGACCATGGTCAACTTCTATGTTAATTTGTTACAAGTACATATAATTTTAATTCTAAGATTAATATATTTTCCGCTTGATCAATTTACAACTTGATACATTTACGCGTTCCTGAGAAAAAGGTTGAAAGACAGACGTACAGACTGACAGACACACGAACAGAAATTTACAGTTTTCGGATTTTTTCCTTTCTGTATACTAAAGGACCTTGCTCCTGGCCAAATTTCATAATGCTTGGTCAATGGGAAGTACCCTATAGGTTTTGATTCCCTTGCGAAAACGTTAACAACGCTATCATACTTAAAATATGTGATATAAATGACCGTATCTTTTGATTGCGTTAACTTAGAAGTTTGATTTTTTCACAGCTCTTAGTAATTACAACACTGAGTACTTGACGTTGATAAAAATTTGTTACCTTCACGCGTTTCTGAGAAAAAGGTTGAAAGACAAACTTACAAACAGACAAACATACATACAAAAATTTACAGTTTTCAGATTTTTTCCTTTATTTATACCAAAAGATCTTACTTCTTGCCAAATTTCATCGTGCTAGGTCAATAGGAAGTACCCTATAGGTTTTGATTCCCTTGCGAAAACGCTAAAATGGTCAAAATATACGACATATTTTCCATTATCTTTTGATTGCGTTGACTTAGAACTTTAATATTTTCACGGCCGCATGTCATCGTAGACTTGAGTATATGATATTAATTTCAACATGATACGTCTATGCATTTCTGAGAAAAAAGGGTTGACATCCCGACAGACAGACAGACAGACAGACAGACAGACAGACAGACGGACAACAAAGTGATCCTATAAGGGTTCCGTTTTTCCTTTTAAGGTACGGAACCCTAAAAAGGGGTACTATTATTCCACACTGGAGCGCAAGGGGGTTGAAAAGTTTGTATGATGAAAATGTATTTTATTGAACGATTATCCTTAAATTCAGCACAAACATTACTCAATCCCAGAATTTCAAAATCATCCAATACAGTGACGCTAGGGTGTATTAAATCCTGAAAGGGTAACAATTTCGTTGGTATATATATTTAGCTGAAATTCCAAAGTATACGCAGGAGAAGCCGCGAGCAACTACTAGTATCTTCATAAATAGAGAGAATAAATTTTGTATGTGCAAATTTAACTCCGGAATGACTAAATCTATTTTTAAAATTATAGTACCATTTGAAAGATTTATTGTATGAGATAAGATGTATTGTACATCTTCATGAGCTATAATTTAAGTATAAACAAGTATTTTTTAATACAAAATCTATATTAAGGCGAAGGAAGCAGCAAACATGAGCTAAAAAATAAAATTAAAGAATTTGTAATACACTAATTCTTTGCTGGAATTTGGATGTTTTTTTCGTTGATTAGCTTATTAAGAAAATAAATAGGCTAATGATAATTACTGAGATTTTAAAAAAAATTCCAAAGTTAAATAATGAGTTTAAAGGTAAAAAGATTACGGACTTAAAAAAAGCTACGAATGGTGAACCTCCTTCTGTTTTGAAGTCTGTTATAAAATAGCCATACATAAATACAAATACAAATTTCAATAAAAAACTAACAGAATTATCTTATAATATTTTTTTATGATAAATAACACCACATACGCTCATAAAAGCAGTAACAATAGTCACGACACTGGTACAAACTTAAATGCGGATGTTATCGCTAAGTGGTAAAGATTAGTATCTCAGTTAATCATTTTTAGACAGACTAGCTAATGCCCAGCGCATATACTTCTTAATAATTAGTTGTACATTGGGTTAAGCCATGGTTTTTTTTTTTTAATGAAATCATTAATTTTGAAATATTCATTTCATTTTCGTGACGAAAATATAGAGCGAAATAATGGCGCGAAATAATAAACCAAAATGGCGGATCAAACATTAATTTTCATGTAGTATTAAATGCATAATTTCATACCGGCAAAAAGCATATTGAGAATTTTTTTTACAGATAGATAATTTTTTTTTAATTATATAAAATATTTTTGTGACTTTTAAATGATTTTTTTTAATAGTTGTACAACATTTTTAAAGCAATTGTTACGCTAACACCCGTTAAGGTTAGTCCTGTTGACATTAATAATCTGTGAAGCGAGTAGGGTTTTCAATGATTGCCACATTTGGACCTCTCATAAAAAGCATGACAAACGCTATTATAAGTGAGAACAATTCAAATTATGTCTAAAGCCTTTTTCACATGCAACGGTTTCTGATTGACACTTACGATGCCCTTATTCGAATGTTACTGCTTTGTTAAATAGGTACTTAACTATTTGATAACTTCAACACTATGTTTTATGTTAAGGACAAGCAAATTCACATTATTTTAGGGTGTTTTTAAAATTTAGTTAAGGTTGGATTCTCGACCCCCCGACCAATCTCCATCGTGTTTTCTCCATTCCACGCAGGCCCGCGCCAAGCCTATTCGGCGCCGTCGTGCAACTGACTTATATGCGCCTTTTTTGTAGTAGCGATATTAGTAAATAAAAATGGTTTAGTCCAATCAACAAGTCTTTTCCGCAAAGTTTTTAATACGAAATCCAATGTAAATATTAAAAATTTGAAAGTTTTAAGTATAGGCCCGGCGCCTTTTTGACTCGGCGCCGTCGTGCGTCGCACGACTTTGCACGTATGGACGGCGCGGGCCTGATTTCACGTGACATTGGCGAAATAACATGTGTCTAATTGGCACAACTAAAAGCCATTAACCAAAGAATTTAATTTAATTGAACTCCAACACTAATTCACATACAATGCATGTACAATGTACATCCAAAAATATGTAGTGTAGTAGTATAAAACTTAACAAAGGAGTTCTTTATATTATAATGGTGAGCACTAAATATTTGAAATTACACCCCTAAATCACACACGTACATTTGAAAGCTTATCACCAGTAAAATTGCATCTACAAACGCTTCTTAACGTATTTCATTCATCAAAATACGTTGGTATAAACAAAATCTAACAGTATCTTTATATTAACGTAGTAAATTATACCTGTAATTGTTTAATGATTGATACTTTATAATGCAATATAACGAATATAATTAATACAGAAACATTAAAAAAAGCAACTGCTCTGTATGTATTGGGCCTTACATTTAAGAATTTCGCAACATTTCACCTTGCTCCGTACAATGGGGACTTGGCTTACAAAGTTAAATATCTTACGAACTATTTCGCTCTATTGTGCTACTTGTTTAACTAAGTTTACATCTTGACGTTTTGTTTTGATAGTTTTTGAGACAAACCTTTATTTAAATAAGTGGCCGCCTAGCGTTTGGAATTCGACCGTAGTTCATTAAATTTTCAACCGATTTCAAGATTGACCACAGATAATCTATTCTCAATTTGGCCACAGACTAACAATAATCAAAAAAGTATATATGGATGCTGATAAGCAATAATGTGTCAACCCTTAAAAATTTGGAGATATTGATGTATTTTGATACTACGTCACCTATTACACATTATTTAAAAATAATTTAAGTCATCTAAACTAAATAAGTATGGAAAAAGTTTCACATATCGTTGTCTTAGATTTTCGCGATTATTATTCATTGAAATGAAACTATTTTAAACGGATTTAAATCGCGTATATTAATTATTTTTATCATCCCGACGTTTCGAGCACTTTGCAGCGTTCGTGGTCACGGGTAGACTAAGGTGACGTTTGTCTATTTGAGGTTTTAGAAAATATTATTTACAACTACCTCCAACGGTTTCTTAAATGATATCTTGAATAACGTTCCGGTTGCACGCAGAAGGCACTAACTGTATCTTTTGGTCTGGCAGTCTGTTGGACTTGGGATTTTAAATTTTTAATAAGTGGATCCCAGGTGTTTGAAAGTCTCCAACCATCTTCTCTATTGAAGTTCGGATGTTTTTGAATTTCAATAGCCTCGCGTATCATTCTAGGAATGAATCTGTGTTCTCTAGCGAGGATCTGTGGTTTATCAAATCGGATAAAATGGTTAGGTTTATCCAAGGCATGTTCACAAACTGCAGACTTTGAAGAACGCCTATTCTTGACATCTCCTATGTGTTCCTTGACCCTAGTACCGATGCTTCTTTTTGTTTGGCCTATGTAAGATAAACCACACTCACATTCGAGTTTGTATACTCCCGCAGTCTGTAAAGGAATATTACTCTTGATAGGTCTCAAGAACTGGCTCACTTTCTTATGAGGCTTGTAGATGGTTTTAATCGAAGCTCGCTTCAAGATGTTGCCAATTCTGTCTGTAACTCCCTTCACATATGGTAGAAATGCAGGTTGTCGCTCAACTGTGGTGTGTGGTGCTAGATACGGCTTCTACGATGCTGGCGAGGCACGGGCAGCTTGTTCTGGTGGAGTGCAAGCTTGACGTGGTGTAGCTCGTCCTCTAGGTGTTCAGCATCGCAGAGATGGTGGGCTCTCTGAAACAAAGATTTGCCAACGGTAGCTAACTGACTAGGGTGGTGGTGTGAGTCACCATTGAGGTATTTATTAGTGTGTGTGGGTTTCCTATAAACTGTGTGACTTAATGTGTTGTCAGGATTCTTGATAATAAGAATGTCAAGAAAAGCTAAAACATTATTTGCCTCTAATTCCATAGTAAATTGAATGTTATTATTAATAGAATTAAGATGTTGTAAAAATGCAGACGTCATATCACTAGGTAATATTGTGAAAGTGTCATCTACGTACCGCTTGTAAAACCGAGGTGTGATTGGTCCGGAGTGAAGAGCCCTCTCCTCCAGGTCTTCCATGAATAAATCGGCGACCACGGGGGATACTGGAGAACCCATTGCAACTCCGTCGACTTGCACATAGAATTCATCATTCCACAATAAATATCCAGATGTCAGGCAGTGATGTAACAGCTCTGCATACTCAATAGGCATGTTTTTTTTTTTTTTTTAAACATGCCATGCGATGCTGAACACCTAGAGGACGAGCTACACCAGCGAAGCCGTATCTAGCCACCCACAGTTGAGCGACAACCTGCATTTCTACCATATGTGAAGGGAGTTACAGACAGAATTGGCAACATCTTGAAGCGAGCTTCGATTAAAACCATCTACAAGCCTCATAAGAAAGTGAGCCAGTTCTTGAGACCTATCAAGAGTAATATTCCTTTACAGACTGCGGGAGTATACAAACTCGAATGTGAGTGTGGTTTATCTTACATAGGCCAAACAAAAAGAAGCATCGGTACTAGGGTCAAGGAACACATAGGAGATGTCAAGAATAGGCGTTCTTCAAAGTCTGCAGTTTGTGAACATGCCTTGGATAAACCTAACCATTTTATCCGATTTGATAAACCACAGATCCTCGCTAGAGAACACAGATTCATTCCTAGAATGATACGCGAGGCTATTGAAATTCAAAAACATCCGAACTTCAATAGAGAAGATGGTTGGAGACTTTCAAACACCTGGGATCCACTTATTAAAAATTTAAAATCCCAAGTCCAACAGACTGCCAGACCAAAAGATACAGTTAGTGCCTTCTGCGTGCAACCGGAACGTTATTCAAGATATCATTTAAGAAACCGTTGGAGGTAGTTGTAAATAATATTTTCTAAAACCTCAAATAGACAAACGTCACCTTAGTCTACCCGTGACCACGAACGCTGCAAAGTGCTCGAAACGTCGGGATGATAAAAATAATTAATATACGCGATTTAAATCCGTTTAAAATAGTTTCATTTCAATGGAAAAAGTTTGTTTACTCAATGTTTCGAATCTCAGGTGTGTTCCTTATTTAAAAATTTATAAAATAATCTTAAATATTTAAAAACTTATTATTAGATAACATATTAAATAAATCTATCTGCTTTTGATTCATTATAAATTTTATCGAAATAGAAAAGAAAAGACGAATATATACGTCGTCAAATAAATTTATTAAGAATAGGTTTGACATCTTTAGACGCCATTTTCTCCAAACGAAGTCCGTGTGGCTTGTAACAGTATTGCTTATCAGCGTCCATATGTGTGTGTTTGTGTGTCAAATACATAGTAATGTGTTTTTTTATTGATTTAATTTATTACCATCCCTCTCTCCTTCTCTAAAAAAACTATACGTGTGCGAAATTTCATACTCCTCTGTCCGCGCAATTTTCGTAAAAATGGGTACAAAATTTTTGCTTTATGTATTAAAATATAAATATTCTTTTGTCGAATCCTCGTTGACTGATTAAAAAAGTAAAAGTAAAGTAACAACCTGTATATATCCCACACCTGGGCATAGGCCTCCTCTCCTATTAAGGAGAAGGTTTAGAGCTTAATCCACCACGCTGCTCCACTGCGGGTTGGCGGATATACATATGTCAGTATTTCTCCTGGCACATGCAGGTTTCCTCACGATATTTTCCCTCACCGGTGAGCTCGAGATGAATTCTAGTCGACGTGTTCTAACCACTAGGTCATCTCGTTGACTGATAATTGACTCCTATACACGCTGGCTCGACCGAGGTATTCAAACTCCATCTCAAAGAAGATCATCATGATCGTCGCTTATACGTTATTACGGTGAGTGAGAGAGCCGGAAGCCTAACCTCCTCCCCAATTTCTTTCCTTACTTCCTATTCCCTTTCACTTTTTAAGTTGCAAGGACTTGAACAACTTCTAATTCTCAAATAGACCCGAAATTAACTATACTTTGACTTGTTGCTACATTATCTGAAATCAGCAGATACTCGAGCACGAGACTCTTTTAAATGGTGTCAAGAGACTGTCGGGTTTTTTTTATCCAATTTAAAATTTTATTTTGTTATCATTATATGTCAAATGAAAGTCAAAACAAAAGTGTTCTAACAAAGCGCTATAAAATACCACAAGAACCCGGATTTAATTTGTGAATGATAAATTAAGTGCGTTTTAAGCATCCGGAACAAATCGTTCTTAAACAACCAGGAACTTACATAGTATGTTTAATGAATCATTATTTTTTAAGTCTATAATCAATTTGTCAGTAGGTATTTGATTAATTTAATAGTGCCTTTTAAATAACAAAATGGCTGTGACGTGTGGATTTACTGGCGTTGTGGTCTTTAACTTTTATTCCGCTCACCAGTACAACACACGCGTCACCTACTGGAAGCTAAATGTATTATGCTTATAACCTTATCGTAAATGCAAACAATATGTTGACAAAGTTCTATCGCAATTAGCTCAACGGCGTGGGAACGCATAATACACAAACAATCTCAGGCATAGTTTTTTAACCCCTGGCGCAAAAAGAAGGGTGTTATGGGTTTGACCGCTATGTGTATGTGTGTCTATCTGTGGCACCGTAGGTGCTTAACGGGTTTACCGATTTGGATGCAGTTTTCTTTTTTAATTGAAAGAGGGTTTTCTAGCAATAGTTCTTAGATATGTTTTACCAAAATCGTCTCAGCCATTTCAAGATCATCAGCTCTTTTTCCTACTTTATCTACGGCGTTTTGTTAATTTTCAATTAGACTTGTTATTTGTATATTAGATGGTTTAGCTAGCAACAATGAAAAAAATTTAACTCGGGTACATTAACCTTGTCGAAGTGACCACCTGTCCATGTCGCTTGATCTACTGACCCTCACCACTTAACCTTAGAAAGAGTTTACAAAAAAAGGTAAAGAAAACTCGCCTTTAACAACAAAAACGTTTTATAAACAATGCTTGTTTCTTTACAATAACAACCTTAAGTCCGTAACTTCGTTCGCAGTATTAGGTACAGATACTATTATTTCACTGTAATTTGAAATTCGTTAAATTTTCAGAAATAAAAAATATGCTAGGGGTGATCCAGAGAGAGATAGACTACGAGTGCTACACCGACTTTTCGTAAACATCATTGAAATATTTAGAAGATATAGATTAAAAAATACTCAATAATAAAAAATATTGTATTTTTAATAATATTCAATATAAAACTAATTGTTTCCACGGTTTTGTCTAAAGTAAAGTAGTAAAAAAAAGAAAGTAACAGACTGTTAATATCCCACTGCTGGGCAAAGGCCTCCTCTCCTATTAAGGAGAAGGTTTAGAGCTTAATCCACCACGGTGCTCCACTGTGGGTTGGCGGATATACATGTGTCAGAATTTCTCCCGGCACATGCAGGTTTCCTCACGATGTTTTCCTTCAACGCCGAGCTCGAGATGAATTTAAACACAAATTTAGCACTTGAAAAATCAGTGGTGCTAGCCGGGGTTTGAACCCGCCATCATCGGTTGAGGTCGACGTGTTCTAACCATTAGGCCATCTCGGCTCGGTTTTGTCTACGTAGTATACTTACTTTAAATAGCCTATTTCTTTAAAAAATGACAGTAAGTTTTTAAGTTTTCTTTTCACAAGAGTATATATGTAGTTTATGCCGTTCTCGAAGATCCAATGTATGTCTAATTATGTATAACTAGCTCATTCTCGCGGCTTCACTCGCTTTTAAAGTAATTACTTCGCTTATGTCTGTTACTGTCTATGTGAGTCTTAGCTTGATATAATATAGTCTATAACAATAACCAGGCTATCAAATGCGAAAAGTATTTTTTAAATCGACAAATTTACAAATAAGTTATACTTCTTAACGATATAGGATTATATAATTTCATCAAATTTGGTTCAGCAGTTCACAGAGGGACGTCACGTTTTTAATATTATCAAGAAGCCAACACAACAAACACGATGGACTACGGTGCTGTAAGATACGGTGTAATTGACGTCAGAATAAGTTCCCATAACTTCTATAATCCGGTTCGGTTCGGTTCTATAATTCGGTAGTATAATTCGGTTGTAAACACTTTTAGAAAATGAAATACGTTACATTTTATTATGCAGAAGACAACACTATAAGAAATATAAACTATGGTGCGGTAAGATACGGTGTAATTGATGTCGAAATAATAAGGTTGTAAGCAATTTTAGAAAATTAAACACTTAGAAAATGAGTCACTGCTGAATGACCAATTTACATCCCATTCTGCTAAGGACTATTATTATTGTGACCATAGATTATATAATGTGCGTGGCAGTAGTAAAAATATTAGTGTTTATACAATAAATACTTTTTACAAAAAATTAAACCGACTTCAAAAATGAAAAACACGAACAAGTAAAACATTCGAAGTCGGCGCTAAGTAAAACCTTTTACGCGTTTATCTCGATTTCTCCAGGACCCCAGCACTAGATCCTGATCTAATGACGATAAGGCTTGGCTTCTAAACCAAACATAAATTTCAAAATCGGTCCACAATCGGCGGAGTATTCAGTGAACATACAAAAAATTTCTCCAACAAATCGAGAACCTCCTCCTTTTTTTAAAACGATTATTTAAATTTAATCTATCGTTTGAAACACTTTACTCATTTATAACCAAATAGCTATATTTGGTTAACATAACAATAATTTTTTGAAACGAATGTAGGTACTAAACCGATTATGATAAAAATTATATTATTCAGCGTTAAAAAAAAATAAAGCTATGGTATAATGACGCAATTTCGGGGTAATAAACATAAAAAAGAAAATGTTTTATTATACAAAACAATAGTTTTTTAAGATACTTGAAGTAGTTTCTCTTTGTTTACGTATTCAGAAAAAAAAATGATTATTACAAAACAAGGAATTCTCATTACATAATGCGAAAACGATTAAATCACCGTACGAAGATAAATTGAACTTGTTAGTGGCTGTAATTTGTCAATACACTAACTGTTGAAATATTTGTTAGCCTACATTAGGCCTTCATTAAAATACAGCGGGAAGTATCGACATTTTAAACCCATATACAGCATTCAGTATTCAATAAAAAAACAAAATAGTACTCAGATTAATAACAAGAATTCTTACAAAATACTAATATTTAATAAAAAAGGAATATAATGCATTCCTTAAACCTTGAATGGAATTGAAAATTTTGTAAGATTTTCACACATTTTCCTGTTAATTTGAGATTAAAAAAGGCCTTGCTGAAATCACTATTCGTTGTTTTATAATGATGGGCGTGCGTGCGCTACACAGTCACGCGAGCACGATTATTTTGCATTAAAACAACTGAGCGGACAATCGTTACGTTATTATAATGTTTAATCAAAGAAAAATATATGACTAATTTCAATGATTCTCCTTATTACTTCAAAAGAATCAAAGGTCCCCTATTTTCATTTTTTCGTCTTGTTTATAACTGAACTACAAAGTTAAATCATCCTTTATTTTCTTTTTTACACACAAAAGAGCGGCGTTATAATTATGACGCGTGTGGATGTGTGTTTGTGGCCTCGTACAGCGAATTGACCAATATTGATGCGTTTTTTTCGTTTGAAAACAGATGTAATCGAGATACTTTTAAGCTATAATTTATGAGGATCTTTTCAAACCTTTGAAGGTTATCTCCCTTTTCTAGTTGTTGAAAGGATCTGAACAACATCTACTGGTCTAATCGACTCGAAATTTACTATACTATTATACAATTTAGTTGCGTTACATTTTATTATTAAAATTTACGCGTTCCTGAGAAAAAGGTTGAAAGACAGACGTACAGACTGACAGACACACGAACAGAAATTTACAGTTTTCGGATTTTTTATTTGCTGCTTTTTAATGTTTTCGTATTGATACAAATTTCTCCTCAGTGTTTGTAAAATTATTTTTTTGACCATGGTTACTGCTATGTTAATTTGTTACAAGTACATAATACATAATACATAAGTAAATAAAAAAATACCTGCAGTATCATCCGCAGCAGAAGTATTAGGGCTCTTTGAAATAGTGTTAATAACTAGATTGTCGGGAGTTTCAAAAATTTTCAATTTTATACCTCATATTATCTATACAAAATATAATACAATTGTTTTTAAATTTTTATCTGTATATGAAATATATTTTATAGGCCAATTTGTGTATCGTTCACACGTCGCTGAAACTATTTTCACAATTTACTTTCGACGAGCAAATATTTATCAATCAAAAGTTTTGTTTATCAATTCTTATTACAATATAGCAAACGTGATTGATTTAGTTGAAATAATTTTAATAGCTTTGTTGCTTTTTAATCTGCGTAATAAAAAAGTATTATGCAAAAATTGCTAGCCATTAAATTGAAATCAACTCGTATATGTTTCCTGGGTGTAGTTTCTTATTGCAACGCTGAATACGCGTCTTGATGTGACCGCAAATAGCCCTTACTTATGCCCACAAAATTACAAAGCATTAATCAGTTTTAAACTTTCTAGCGTGGTTTCCGGGCAGGTGCATACGTTTCATGTAATTTAAATTAGTTTAATGTTTACTAAAACAATCTTAATTTTGTGTGGTGTAATTTAAAGTATGTGGTTTTGCAATAAAACATTTTCAATATAAAAATAATGTTACATCTCCATCATTATTAATATCCCGACTAAAAAGACGGGTGTTTATGTGTATCTATCTGTGGCACGGTAGCTCCTTAATGAATGGACAGATTTTGATGAGGTTATTTTCGTTTGAAAGTTGATGTAAACAGGATGAATCATAGCTGTAAATTATGAAGATATCTTCAGTGTGAATGTTATCGGCTCTTTTTTAGTTATCTAAGGATCTGAGAAACTTCTACAGGTCTAATAGACTCGAAATTGAATACTCAGAATGATAACCGTGATCTGGTGCTCCAGCGTCATCTGGAATCATCAGGATACACAACTCCTGACCAAAAGCAGAAGCATCGTGTTGGGGCTCGTTGAAAAGGTCTTAATGAATAAATTGTTGGTTTTTAGGGTTCCGTACCTTAAAAGGAAAAACGGAACCCTTATAGGATCACTTTTTTGTCCGTCTGTCTGTCTGTCTGTCTGTCTGTCTGTCTGTCTGTCTGTCTGTCGGGATGTCAACCCTTTTTTCTCAGAAATGCATAGACGTATCATGTTGAAATTAATATCATATACTCAAGTCTACGATGACATGCGGCCGTGAAAATATTAAAGTTCTAAGTCAACGCAATCAAAAGATAATGGAAAATATGTCGTATATTTTGACCATTTTAGCGTTTTCGCAAGGGAATCAAAACCTATAGGGTACTTCCCATTGACCTAGCACGATGAAATTTGGCAAGAAGTAAGATCTTATGGTACAAATAAAGGGAAAAATCTGAAAACTGTAAATTTCTGTATGTATGTTTGTCTGTTTGTAAGTTTGTCTTTCAACCTTTTTCTCAGAAACGCGTAAAGGTAACAAATTTTTATCAACGTCAAGTACTCAGAGTTGTAATTACTAAGAGCTGTGAAAAAATCAAACTTCTAAGTTAACGCAATCAAAAGATACGGTCATTTATATCACATATTTTAAGTATGATAGCGTTTTTAACGTTTTCGCAAGGGAATCAAAACCTATAGGGTACTTCCCATTGACCAAGCATTATGAAATTTGGCCAGGAGCAAGGTCCTTTAGTATACATAAAGGAAAAAATCCGAAAACTGTCAATTTCTGTTCGTGTGTCTGTCAGTCTGTACGTCTGTTTTTCAACCTTTTTCTCAGGAACGCGTAAATGTATCAAGTTGTAAATTGATCAAGCGGAAAATATATTAATCTTATAATTAAAATTATATGTACTTGTAACAAATTAACATAGAAGTTGACCATTTAAAAAAAAACAATTTTACAAACACTGAGAAGAAATTTGTATCAATACGAAAACATTAAAAAGCAGCAAACCTTTATTAACAACGCAATGCAATCTATATATCGCAGCTAACAAAATGATAGCGCGATGCAGCGTACAGCTAATGCCATCTATTACAACATTATGACATTAACTGTTATATAATTCTGCTCGATTAATAAAAATTTTTATTTTAATTATTATTTAAACGCGCTAAAAATTATAAAATAAACTTTTCATTTAAAAGTTTTATCGTCGATTTATAACGTCGTTACGTAATTAACATTCAATATAAGAGCTTCACGCGATTTGATTTAAGTACTCGTTTTGACTTAGTACGAAAATTTTAAAATTAAATTCAAACAGATCGAGTTATTTAATTTACTTATTTATCTATACATATAAGGTTAGTAGTAATATAATTAGTTATTTATAAATAAACAATTAGTTTTGTTCGAATTAAGGACTAATTATTTTTGTCTTGGCAACACTAATATATATTTCGATATTTTGATTGATAATGTAAATCTGAATATTTTACGAACGTAGTGCAGGGGTAGTGGAGTGTAGTAGAATATAAATAAAAATAAAACGAGAAAACGAGAATAAAATATAATATAATTATGTTGTTAATGTCAAAGTCAACAAGTTTGTTCATTGAAGTTGTCAAGAGATGGCGCTAGGTGTATCCTGAATCGCGCTATAACTTTTTTTTTTGAAAGTATAAGGTGTATTAGTACTTAAAATAAAATTTTGTGTTTCCATGAATTGCATCCATGATCGTGTTTTAAATTAAAGTGCTCCTAAGTAGTTTCAAAATAGTTTTTGGGACGTGATCCATATTTACATAATATTTGATTATATTTAAGCGACTTCTAAAAAGGAGTGTTTTCAATTCGACCTTGTATTTAATGTTTTTTTTATGTTTGTTCGCCGATTACGCCGCCATTTGGGTACCTTTTTTTGAAAAGGTATACTTCCAAGGTGGTCCCATTGTCTTCAGGTCAGGATCAGATGATGGGATCTTGGAGAAATTGAGGGAACTCCTCAAATATTATAGGCAAGCGTATACCGATTTAGGTATTTTTGATAGTAACTTATGTTGGAACTGATGATGAAGACCACAAATGGCGAAGATGGGTTAGTCTTATATAGATTTCTATAAGTTTGTACGGAACCCTCGGTGCGCGAGTCCTACTCGCACTTGACCAGTTTTTTATTTTTAATGGGGTACTAACAATAACTAACTATACATTTTACTTTTCTTGTCTTTACTGTATTAAATGAAAATCTACCAATGTACTTTTGATGTTTGTCCAAGTCACACAATAACTAAGCCATGACTCCGTATCGACCTACCGGTTAAATTAAAATTTAATCACGAATTTATTGCTGATTTTTATGACATTTATTTGCATAAAACATTTTAGTTTATATTTATTATAATTTTAACACCGCGGCGTCTTACTCTAACGTTATTACTAACTAGCTCACCCTCTCAGTTTCATTTGCATTTATTATTACTGCTAAATACAACTCATAGGATAAAAGCAGTAATGATAAAATTTTTATATAAAATATCTAAAAAAAAATATTTTTTAATTCCAACCAGTAGTTCCTGAGATTAGCGCGTTCAAACAAACAAACTCTTCAGCTTTACAATGTAAGTATAGATTGTATTATCATAATGTAAATAAGATATAAATATATTTTTTAATCTTTATCGTTTTGAAGTTATAAGGTATCATCAAAAACATGAGCCAATTCGACCTACATAGTGGTTTGAACTCGTCGATCTAAAACAAGGATCGCCGGTTCAAGCCCTAGTGCTAAATTTGTATTTAAATTCATCTTGTGGCTCGGGAGTCAAGGAGAACATCTTTAGGAAACCCACATGTGGCAGAAAAATTCTAACACATGTGCATCCGCCAACCCACAGTTGAGCAGTGTGGTGGATTAAGCTCTACACCTTGTTCTTAAAGAAGAGAGATCTATATAAACCGGATTAGTATTTAACTTAAACAAGTAAACAAAATACAACAGAAGTAGGTATTAAATTTTTTTTTAGGTTAAAAATGTCATAGTAAGCGGACGTAAATATTATTATTATTAGCTTATATTCTGAGTCAGTTAAAGAAGTAGCAAAAGAATGATTAAAAAGAAGTAATTCTGAAAATTTAAATTCTAGCAGATATATTATCTTTTAACATCTAGTGTAGTAATGTTTTAGATTTATGAAATGACATCTACTACTAGTAAAATTATGTTCTAAGCCTCATAGCGGCCCTCGTAAGAGACACCCTTAGAATAAGGCTCCTCAAGGGAATGACTGAGTAAGTGTCGGCCTTTCTAGGAATATTTTAAAGGTCACTAGAACAAACAGTAGCAATAATTGAATTAATGCATTATTAACACTTTTTATAATCAAAACAAAAATATTTTCATAATAGACTGAATTACGAAAATAAGTCGCTTCTATTACCATAATATTCCACTTATTGTAATTTTCGTTATACATTATTTCCTGTGGTGTTGTTTCTTCATTAAATAAACTAAACAAAAATAGTTTTCAATTGCGAAAAAAATATTGTTTTAATGCAAATTACCTACTTAAATTTAGTAATGTAATGCACGTATCGCATGCTTAGTAGTGACTAAATCAAAAATGTCTCTGAAACGAATTAAGTAAACTATATTGCAGTCTAGTCTAGTATCACATACTTCTGTGGTTCATAATCTATGGTTATGAAAAAAAAATGTTCTGTCAACATATTGTAAAATTAAAGCCTAAGTGAACGCCTGAAGTAGCTAGTACAAAACGTTTTTGCGAGTGCCTAAAAGTGTGATTTTTTTTTAATATTCACACTTTAATCGTGCGATATTACGAGAGTGTTCACTATATTAGATATATACAGATTTTTAATACAATACGTAGTCACACACATTACGTATCGAAAAACGCACGTTAAGTCGTAACTTTATCTGCATGTATAATTATTTAGTGTAATAATATTACTTAACAACGACGACTATTTAATTCCCTCTTATTTTTCGGATTTATTAATGTCATACCATTCCATTTTGTCTTTTTTTTACAATTAACAATACATAGATGTAGTATAGTAAATATATTAAGAAATATTTTCATATTTCTTGCGAAAACCGATAAATAATCCAACAACAATTAAATCCTATTTGACAAGAAACTGTATTGTGAGGTTTCAGTTAATATGCAATACAAATAAACCTATTCTTTTTCTTTTGTGTGTAGAACTGAACTTTTCATGTTCTTCTCAAGAATCATCAATGATATTATAAAAATACAGATATTTAACAAGTTGTTTTTGACACCCAGAATGCCATTCACTGGACGACGTTGCTTAGCTACCAGCTAGCGACTGAATATGACAGGTAAGAGTATCTGTGGGCCAAGAATTTAATTGATGATTTGATCAAAGTTGGAAATAGATACAGATTTTAACGTCAAATTGTATGACCGTAACTTTTCTAACTAAATAGATATTAATATACTAGAATAGAAATATGCGATCTTTTTTAGGTAAAAAAGTCTAGAAATTACAGCACAATTAAAAAAACTATTATCAATAGGAATTAAATATATTTATTGTTTCATTCGTGTCAAAACTAACGTAATTGTATAATTGCAAAAATTCATTTAGAAAAATAATAGCGTCTTCTAGTCAAAAGAGATAAAACGTGACTTATAAATTATTACAGCGGCATTAATAATAAATCGATTCTCGATAAAGTATTTTCGATTGATAAAATTGTAAGCAAAATGAAATAAATAATTTAATAAATGTCTTAATATTTACTATAATTTCTTTTAATAAATCATAAATCAAGATTGTATGAAAAGATATTAAACAATAAATAAAGGTTTCCGGGTCTCTCACTCACCGTAAGAAACACAGACATTTTGTGCACGTATTTTTAATCGACTCAACAAAGATTCTCTTATCGAGAATACGCGATATCTTCGGCAATTGTGAAACGATTTTTTTTTATATATAATATTATAAAGAGGTCTAATTTGTTTGTAAGATTGTATGTAGGGAATAAGCCTGAAACTAATTATCGGATTTGAACAATTCTTTTTGCGTTGGATAATCTGTTTATTAAGAAAAGCTATAGGCTATTTTATATCGCGCCAAGAGTCATAGTAGAAACGGAATAACCACAAAAACAAGTGAACTTCGAGGGACAGCTAATCTATACATATAAAATGACTTGTTCGTTATAATTGAATTGATTATATTCAAGGTTATTATTATTATTCAAGGTTAGAGAAATGAAAAGTACGACTTATTAACATAACAATTTTGTTTAAAATCTGTTATATTTTTTAACGAAAATATAATTAATATCTATAAATACGAGCCAGTCCGTACAAATTTTGCAGTTAATTGACCAAAATTAATTAAGTATTTTAAAATCAATTAAAAATAGTTATTAAATTTTCGCTTATGTTAAATAAATTATATAAGATAATAGTAACTATACTGTAATGTAACATCTTGTACATGTCCCACAGTTGCCTTTGCCTAGCTGTTTTCACCTATTAAAGAGAGGGTTAAGAGCTTAAGCCACCACTCGATCGAATAGAATTTTGTGTAATTTGAATGTTTTGTGTGATTTTCATCGAATATATACTATATATGTCTCAGAATTGATTCCAACATAAGCAGATTTCCTAACGACGTATTCCTTCGTCTCTGTGCACGAGATGAATTACACACTGATTTAGCATTTGAAAACTGATCGCTGCAGACCAGAGTACCATAGTAGAGTGGCCAGGCCATAGTAGTGATCATTGGTTGAGATCGCCGAGTTGTAACCACACCAGCAGTAGCTGCTCTTAGTCAATAATAATGTAATGAATAGCGAGGATATTCCTCAGCCTGGAATCCTAGTGACTTGGAATCATCTCCGCGACCACTGGACTTTTCTATTTTCTTAAATGTTTTTTTTCCCCGCGGTTTCAACCCTGTCAATTTGAGGAAAAAATATTTATTTATACAATATTTATTCGTTCCCTACTTTAATCGCATATTGTTCCAAATTTCATTGGTATCAATTTTTTTTTCGCGTAACCCTATTTTTGTTTATTAATAAAAATACATACTTTTTTTTAATAAAAGTGCCCTAAGAACTCTTTGTATTATTAGCTATCTGAAAAAATAAAAGTCAAAATTGGTCCAGCCGTTTCAGAGATTAGCCAAAACAAACAGACAGACAAAAATTTTATTTTTTTTAAGTAAGGACCACATATAGTTTTATATGCACTTAATTAAAAGCTGATAATTTTAAATTACAAATAGACATTTTAATTTTATTAATGTGAAAATAAGTTAAAATAATAAATAAAATAACAATAATACCTAAATACATTTCACAATTAATTTCTACAAGATCTTAAAAAGTGAGTTTATAGATAAAATGATTTTATAACAGCCCCTTTTAGCGCCAGTTTATATCAAGATACTGTAACTATGTCGTAAAACGAGCTAACAGAAGTAAAAGCATTATCGTAATCTGAATGTTATACAATTAGTGAAGTAACAGCGACTGGCAATATTAAAACACGTTGACAAGCAATACCAAGTCATTTGGCTTTTAGATAGATAGATAGATAGAACCATTTATTCACAAAATACAACAATACATATAATTATAATTTCACAATCAAAACATTTGGCTTATTGTGTCTGTAAAAAGGCTCTGATTTAGCATGTGTTGAGCGAGATTACCACAACGCTGGTAATTTTGCTATAGCACTGATAGAAGGTGGACGCATTTTAAGGTTTTTTATATGTGTATTGTATATATATAATGTGAAAGTAATTCAATAAAACTTTTATGTGCACACAAACGCACGAAAGCACACACATCACACATCAAGAAATTTAATACTAATATTAGTTTAAGCAATAGTTATATATGCAGTTAGTAAGCAAACGTTTGTAAATAGATAAAGAATTTAAAAAGGCTTAAATAAATAAAAATAAAATAACCACACAAAACTTGAGGCGAGATCGCCTAGTGGTTAAAACATGTTAATCTCAACCGATGACCGCGGATTCAAACCCCGGCTAGTATCGCTGATTTTTCAGGTGCTAAATTTGTGTTTACATTCATCTTGAGCACGGCGGTGAAGGAAAAAATCGTAAGGATGTGCTGGGAGAAATTCTGACACGTGTATATCCATCAACGCGCATTGGAGCAGCTTGGTGGGTTAAGCTTTAAAACCTTCTCCTTAATAGGAGAGAAAGCTTTGCCTGAGATATTTAAAGGCTATTGGTTTATTCTTTTTATGTACACTAATATTTATTAATACCCTTCAAAAGATCAATTCTAGTAGTTAATAGAAAAAGCAAAGGCCTTAAACTCAAATTATGTGTATGTTATGGACAAAGTGATTAATCGGGCATTACTCATAATACCCATTATGAGAGGACGATATGATAATAACTATATAATTTAAGATATGGACTACCATATAGGATTTATAAACAAAAATTAGTGTAAAAATGCATGACCCCTAACGCCAACGCCCCCGCCTAGACAATTGTCATAGCAAAGAATTGAACGATCGTTCACCAATATTTTTTAATGGAATGAAAGAAACATTTCACTTATTTCTTTCTGCATAATGAAATCATCAAGTGCTTGTTAGTATTAGACGCCATAAAGCAAAACTTTCTAAAATATATTAGCTCTAAAATTAGTAGGAGTATAAAAGGTTTTATGGGTGAAATAACATGAATCAATCTCAAGATTTATCGTATATTATTAGTCTAAAATTAGGATCATAAAAACATTTATATCTTGTTTAAATACCTAACTTCATGCGGAACCGGAAAATACCTATAAAAACTCCAAGACAGCTTTGTGTCAGTTTCATTTGATACTTAACTAACTGTTAACGGGTAAACTTATGAAATCTATGTGTCAAAAATAAGACACAGACAGTAAATTATACTATTCATATTTAATATAACGGGTCTTACCGCGATAACTAATGGTAGTAATACCTGGTGGTACAAGCTGACCACGACGAATGTAACTTCGTCAAAACGTCGGGCAGTAAAAAGGTATTATAAAGTTATTAATAAGACCCGTTATATTAAATATAAACTGACCGTAAATTGTTTCGGGTGGAAAGCAATGACTACCAACTTATGTATATTTTTATGAAAGTCTGAGGCGAGTATTACACTTATAAGTTTTACTGAATTTCATAAACATTTACATAAGGTATTTCACATTTTTTTATACCTGAAAAAAATGCCTGTTAGTGCCTTATTTTTAACATACTCAGCTTTAACTACTTACGACGTATCTGTTACTAGGTTATTAAGTTATTTTATATGGCTCTCAAAAGTAAAACTTACAAATGTTATTCTCGTCTAATATAATCTGTATAATCACTTAACATTTATACATAACATATCAGTAGTGAAATGTTTTTAAAGATGGTATTTTATCAGTTTTTTTAATTACCTCCATTAAATTCAAAAATATACACGGGCGAAGCCGCGAGGAACTTCTAACAGGTTTATATGTGTTTAGCTGTGTTGTTTTTTGTTACACAATTAAAAAAAAAACTACTTTTAAAACTGTATACTATTTTATTTTATATTACAAATATAATTATATCGATTAAGATACAATAATATCAAATACTGCGTTAATGAATGTTTTACAGATAAAATTCTTCAAAAAGTAATAATTTATCTCTTAAAATTAAGTGTATTTGCTTATAAAATATACTTAATAAGTCTTATAAACATTAAATTGCTTAACGATTTTGATTTTAAAGGCATCTATTCTCCAGTCATTACCTCAAGGAATTCTGAAAAAAATAATAATTCCCTGTTATTTATAACTGTCATCCCTTAATTCGACTCCCTTCACGATTTATTTTCGCGACACGGAGTAGTCTATGTCATTTTCAAAGGTCCAATCTTATGCGTGAATACGTAAGTAACAATCATATATACAAACTTACCTTCACATTATAATATGGTGTGGATGTTAATATCATTGAAATTTTAGCAATTATTTAATCTTTTTTACTTAGAAATGACTGAGCAGAGTATATATAGTCTTTTTGTCTCAGATCGCATGCTTAGTATAAAAGTGACCAAATTAGAAAACTGTGTGAAACGAATTAGCTAACTTAGTAATAAAAAGATAGTTTCATAAAATTATATGATTCATAAAATATAATTTTAACAAAATAAATAAATATTCTATCAACATTTCGTGGCATTTAAGTCTAAATAAAAAGAAGAATTCCAAAGTCGTTTAAACGTTTTTTGCGTGTTATACCCAAAAATACAAAATTCTGATTTCGGTCACTTTATCACTAAGCGTGCGGTATATGTATGTTGTATATCAAAATTAATGTTACCATCGAAATCAACGGTGCCGGAACCATCAGCGTCTATCTCTGTAATCATCGACTCTAGCTCATCATTCGACAGGGTATTGTCCAATTCTCTGAATATCTCCTTCAATACGTCCGTTGTGATGTAGCCGTTGCCTACAAAGTTAGAAATAGATTTTTTTCAATTTCTAATTGCATTATTATAATGATTTATTTGATTATTAGCGACTCGCTTTCCAAAGAGCAAAAAAAAAATTTGTTGATTCGATTGCTATGAAACTTTGTAAAATCATCCGCTCTGCTAATCCAAAGAATGCCTAAAAATTTCATAAATATCACACTAGCCGTTTTGTAGTTCTCAGAAAATATATTATTTACAGAAAGTCTCAGTGTGGCGGTGTCTATGAAAAATTGTATAAGTTTCTCAGTTCGTTGGAAATGTATTTATGAATATTTTCCTATTATTCGAAGACTGCTTGACTGTTTTGCTTAACTCTTTTTTTGTTTTATAAATAGTATACTTCCTAAGCGGTCTTATGAAATGTGTCAAAATCTTTTCAATCATTTGGTTAAAATCGATATAACTGGAATGAGTATGTCATCTAAGAAAATGAAATAAGATGTTTTGCTTTTGAAGGTGGTTCCTTCAAAAAGAAGTCTTGTATTTTTGGG
Source organism: Hypolimnas misippus (assembly GCA_037950945.1). Taxonomy (NCBI): domain Eukaryota; kingdom Metazoa; phylum Arthropoda; class Insecta; order Lepidoptera; family Nymphalidae; genus Hypolimnas; species Hypolimnas misippus. Next base: position 11,163,530 of record JBBEEQ010000024.1, read on the forward strand.
GTTTAGGCTTTTAGTATACCACTCAATTAACTAAATTATGCTTAGTACATTGACCGAACGACAATGATAATGGTTTACATAATCTGTAAATAACTGAAAACCGAAATTAGCATTTACTATCATACCATCTCACTGCATAATGACCGTATACAAACTAGTTTTTCATTGTACATTTTTGACTCACAATTCTCGCGGACCATAATGGAAACGCACCTCCGATCTGAAAGCTATCGCTATCGGGTATAGCTATATATGTGTAATAAGAAGAAGTTTTAGTTATTAATTATATACCTTCTCTGTCATATAACCGAAATGCTTCTCTCAATTCAGCAAGCATGGCTTCAGCGTCTAACTCTTCAGTCATAAACCTTGATGCTAACGAACAGAATTCCTTGAACTCCAAAACTCCGGTAGCTAGTAATAGAAAATTGGTTTTTATATAACTATACGTATAAATAGACAATGTTGACTAATTGAACACAGCACTACGTTGGCTATATAGGCTCTACCGTACATTTTGTATAGGATTTTTGTTTATTATTTTACTAATAAAATATAAATGCCTCTAAAATCCTGTACAAAATGCAAGGAAGTACGCGGTATTAATAAATTGCGGTAATATTATGATTATTTATTATATTGTTAATATTTAGATTTGATATTCGCGTTAAGAAATTAAAATATCTATAAAATGGAATGTTTTTCAATGAAACATTCATGATAAAATTTCTTTGAAAAAAAAAAGCACTATAATCTAATATTACCAAATTATTTAGTGGAAAATTATATAATTATGTCGATACAGACTATAAAATTCGACAGTGTCTTCATAACCTCAACAGCCGTGATCGTCTAGTGGTTAGGACCCTACGTTGTGGCCGTAGTAACCCAGGTTCGAATCCTGGTCACGGCAATGTGCAAACATTGTCACGGTGAGGTCTTATTTTTTTTTTTAATATATTTTACCAATTTTCTGTCGTTTTATAACAAAGTGAACAATTTAAAAAATTCTTTAAGTAACCAATTTACAGGTAATTTAAAAATAATTGGTTATACAGCGCCATCTATTTTTGTTTTAAGGAAATCCTGTCTATTAAAAATTGACTAAGTACTATAACGCCATCTATCGACACATTTTTGTACTTCATTAAAATAAATTAAATTATAGGTATAAAAAATACTACATATTACCATCTTGGTCGTATTCTCTAATAATTTCTTGAAGGGTGTCATCATCTAACTCATGGCCTAACATATCCAAAATAGTGCCAATCATGTCCGTGCTGATGACTCCTTTCTTTTCTCGATCGAAGGTGTCAAACGCCTTCTTCAGCACTGCAACAAGTATAATATAAAATAAATAAATAAGATACATTAGTTATTTTTGAGTAAAAGAATAAAAACTTTAATGCAGTTCTACGTGTAAGAACCATTTTAAGAACTTTTTAAAGCTTCGTTAGGAAGCCTTTAGAAGCTATTTTCCAAGTATTTTTAGTTCAACATATTGATTTTATTTTAAATCGGTAAATTTTTAGACAAAATAAATTTACTTACATACGTATATTATAATTACTGAAACAGTATACATACTTTGTAGTCATACATGATTTACAAATAATATGAATAAAATAAATAAACTAACATTATTTTCAGATTATAAATTATTAGCACTCATGCGTAATTAATTTAAATATAAAAATAAAATTATATTTGTAAAATATTAAGAAGACTTTCTAAAATTAAATGACAAATGATTATTTTAAATGTATCATCATATTTCAAATCGTAATTTGGTTTCAGTTACTTCTGTAGTAAAATAATTTCAGAGAACTATTCAGTTAGAGGAAATTGTTATTAATCTTCCTTGATAATATTGTTTCATGCACTACGTGTCTTAATCTGACTTGACGTCGGTCTCTGAAGACAGTTAATCATTACAATTTTAGAATAAGCATTAATTATTATTTCATACATAATATTTTAATTTACATATTGTTTGTCATTTATGTTTGTATTCTCTTTTGCATCGTTTATTATATTAATTTACGTTACGGTTTTCTTAGAGTTATTTTCTATTTTTTTATGTTGATATATTAAATTAACAACACTGGATTTTTTTATTATGCTCAAATTAATAACTACTTTCTTTACTCAAACGATTACACACTTTTGATGTATAAAGTGTTGATTGATTGGTTAATTAAAAATAAGTCTTTATAAACAAAGTTTAACTTCTAAAGTATAAAACTGCAGATAGGCTGAACCTATTTAACAAATTATTTTTGTCGTGATTATAATTACCAAAACATAAAAAAAATATTGAAAAATCGCCCGGAAAATGAAAAAAAATGTTTAAAAAACCTCATTAAAGTGAAAGATTTAATTATCATACCCGTGCGAAGCCAGGACGAGTAGTTAGTTTAAAATAATTAAGTCTAAATTGTCAATTTAATTTCAATTTGTTTTCTCTGTCAGCGGCGTTTAGCAATTGAAATGGCTGGCACGATGACAATTCAATTAAGACGATTTCGTAGGTCATTACTTCTAATGAAGCTACAAATAGGACAAACACGATAGACACGCCTATTTAAAGTAACCATAACCTAGAACAATGAGATTTAGGTTACCGGTGCAATAGATAATTAAACTATTATAACTATTTCAATAAACTGCAAGAACCACGAACAAAAACTATCACTTCTTTGTTAACGGAAGTAAAGCATGAAGAGTGTTTCAGATATTTCATAAAAGGGGGCTTGGGCCCCATGTAAAAGCAATTTACACTATAGTCTGTATTTCTTTAATTGTCTTATTTAGTAGACACATATGGCGTATTTCTAGCGACACATAAGAGTTAGATAAGAAATTTTCGATTGAATGATTGAACTGAATGCCTTTAAATAATGCAAAATTAAAATGAAAAACAATGCAAAATTTAAATTGTTTTTTTCGTTATTAAATTCGTGATTTTCCTTCGGGGTATTGTTACAAAATAAAGACAAGCAAAGAAAAATAGGCTACATATGCAACGTGTCTACCAAAAATATAATAATATTATATTTTTGGTAATAATTATAATAATATTAAATAATTAATTTTTAATAATTGTTTATAACGATTGTGACGATCTTCTGTTCTTCTTAATCAACATTGTATTTAATATTCCTATACTCGAGTATTGATCCGAGACCGAGGAAAAAAGATATTGCAAAGAATATGTCTTTTCTTATAGAATACATTCCAAAGTTATTAAAAAAATACCGTATGTCTATGGATGTTCGTAAAGATAGTTTGAATCGGTTTCAAGCTTTCGAGCTATCGGAAAGGTTAATAACTTAATAGAAAATTTATTTAACTGCTTAAAAAACGAAAATAAATTGAAAGGCGTTGAGTTTGTGTTATGAATTTTAATAAATTGATTGACTAATGGAAAAAAATATTATATACGGTTAATTTTCAAAAGTTTCATTTATAGTTATTACACGAAACACTTATTATTAAATTTAATTTACTTACTTTGAATTTGGCTTTGGTCAAGGTCTTCCTGTAAACAAACAAACGAAAAGCAGGTGAGAAAAAAACATAATTGAAAAAAGCACATGGATTTAAGAAAAATATTTAATTTCATTCGTGTATGTACGAAGATGTTATTAAAATTAAACATTAAATTATTGTAAATTGGCTTTTCAAAATTATTTGGAAAGAAATATTTTAGATTTTTTATTTGAATTTAAATTGATGCTCATAATTACGCACCATTTCACTGCTCTTGATAAGACGTAAACAGGTACTGAGAGATGTGTCAAAAACTGTCTTGATCTAGTTTCCTGCAGTTTATATATCTTGATTTCGATTGACGCATTACGCCTTGGTGGAATACTTCAGGGGAGATAAACCGCTTTCTTTAGATAATAAAAATAAACAAATGACCGAAAAAGTTGAAAAAGACACACAAGACACAAGGAAGGGGAGGGTGTTTCTCAGTCTATGTGTGTACATATGTATGTATTAATGTATGTAGGTTTATACCTTTGTGGCACTATTTAGACCGAATTACTACGCCGACTTTGATAAAGGACACGTCGTTTGATAAGTCAAAATGCGGATGTCATAGAAAGTAAAACAAAATAAAAAATCAAAATGGTCGATTTTTGACGCCAGAATATGAAAACTACAAAAAATGAAAATCGACTCGAATCGAAACTATATCAAATGGGGTATCGTTGAATAGGTATTTTAAATTATTTGTAGATTTCTTATATCATTTCTCAATCAGAATTACCGTTTACTATCTATAACGATTTAAAGTGAGTTAGTAACGATTCTCACTTATCGGATTTTATACAGAACTGCTGACTGCAGATGGTCTGGGTGGCGCAGTTGGGGTTTAGATTTGTTTACTTAATTACTAGTATATATGTAAAAATGTGTTTGTAATTGTCAGGATAAGATTAGTATTACAAGTATATAAGACAGTGTTTGAATATTTTTTACCGAAAGGTAAATATTTTGGATTAAAAATCTTCAACTTAATAAAATCAGTCAATCTTAATTACACCCGTGAGAAGCCGGCGACGTCTGCAAGTATTCTATTACCTATTTCTGCAACGATTTCAATATCTTCTCTATTATCATTTTATGTCTAAGTTTCAGCTTTAATTTCATAAACAATAAAGAATTTTGCTAAGATTAGCTTTAGCCCCCTTTTGTTTTGTCTTCTCAGGACAATATACTAAGCTATACAAATTTGCAATTGAAAAGAAATATTTAGATTTAATATTCCACATTGAATATTTGAGTTAGCGAATCGTTCAATATTTTGTTTGAAAATTTTAAAGTAAAAAAGAAACTCCTGTTAAAATTTTCTAGCAATAACTTCATATTGTAAAATAAGATTAACATTTTATATTACGTTAATATCTTAAATTTTATGCAAAATAAACTCTATTTATTAATCCTAAGTAGGTAGCAATCGCGCTAAAGTACTCCAGCAGCATAATAATAACCTTTTAAATAAGAATTAGTCTAAAGTAATTCATTATTTCTCGTTTTTTTTTTCCCTAAGAAAAATGTTTTCCATATGTATGCTGTAAACTGTTAATATATTTTAATGTATAAAGCAAATATATAAAAAACAGTTGTTAAACGCTGCAATACCGCGCGAGACGCCAGGAATCTCACCGCGATGTTAATGACAGGGCCGAAATTAAACTTATGATTGCTATCTATCTGCGTATATGTCATTACTACTGCTTGCCTATGTTTATATTCGCTACATTGTCACAATGCTTTAGTTGTTTATAATAAACACACACCCATTAAAAACAATCGGATTGTATATTTAATACTTTAAAATTATTATTTTTATAACAATTGTTTACTGTTATTATAACATTCTAGGTACTAATTCTGGTCAAAGGCTGCTTTTCTTTTCGAGTATTCCATTTATAAATAAGCTTAAGTAATTTTGTGTATGTTTGAAGGTGAAACCTTAGACTTATATATTTTAAACTTTCGCGATTTATAATATTCATATTTAATATAACGGGTCTTATCGCGATAACTAATGGTAGTAATACCTTTTTATTGCCCGACGTTTCGACGAAGTTACATTCGTCGTGGTCACGATCTGACACTCAGCTCGTCAGTCAGTCAGTCAGCTCGTGACCACGACTAATGTAACTTCGTCGAAACGTCGGGCAATAAAAAGGTGTTACTACCATAACTTATCGCGATGAGACCGGTTATATTAAATATGAAACCTTAGGCGCCAAAATCAGTATGTTTGTACTGACAAACACTGTTTTTCTGTTTACAGAAAAAACTGTTTTTCTGTGTAAGACAGTAGCGTATTTATTAAGGAAGATTATGTTTACAGGAACTCTTTGTGGGCAAGTCAGATCTTAGTTGATTTTTAACATTTTAAGTGTAATGTAAATAAAAGAAAAATGTTAAAATGACTATTTCAAAGTACGTGAAAGTATATATTAATTTTAAATTTTATACCTTATAATAAAAGTGAAATCTTATTACTATTTCATTCATTCAGTTCCCTGTCCGTCTATCTGTCCTTGTGTCACGGTCGAATAACTCAATAACTAATATTGGTATCAATTTGAAATTTGGCACAGTTGTAGTAGTTCTTTGCCCGCATCTATTTGCGTTGTATAAAATTTAGAATTTTGTTTTCATTAAATTTGGTAGCCAAATGATAACAATCGAATCTTTAATGTTGTGTGATAAGAAGAGTAAATAATTTAATATTCAAAATTTATATATTTTTTTCCATAATTTTATGAAATAACGAAGTTTTGTATACTTTTTGAACTATTATAAATATTTTATTTTGTTTACACTTTTACTCAGTGACGACTTCTACTAATATAAAATTAGGCACAGTCGTAGAAATATATTTATTTCATCTACATATTTAGGGTAAAGTATTATTTTTAAACATTATTTTAGTTATGATTATTTTATTAATGATTTTGATTAATTTTTAAAACGTATATAAATTTTACCCAAAATCAGCAAATATCTAGTGAACAGTAATTACTAACTAGTGCCTAAAAAATATCTTTTATTTTTTGTTAAATTAAATTAAACTATTTGTACCAATGAAAAAAAATAGCAATTACACAAAAGCAAACTTTTTTATATTCCGTTTAAGATTTTTATATTACTAAAAGTGAAATTAAGTACCCTATAGTCTGTTCTTGCTTTGAGAATTTAATTAAAACTTTGATTTGTAATGAAAATTTTATATACACATATATATTATAAATTATAATAGAATAAGACTCTGTAATCCACCGATTTAAACTCATATAGTAATGTACAGTGAGCTCGAGAGATAAAAGCTTTCATTCCCGTTTCCCAATTCGTTTAAAATTACTACTATTTGTTTTGATGTTGGTAAACAGACGATGATTTGCCGGAACCAATATTTAATGTGTTCACGCATCGGAAGCATGTAGCGGAGAGCGAGCTAGGAACCTGATCTGAATTATAATGCCACAGAGTCACAATAGCACTAATGTCACAGACTATACTGTCACTTGGCAGCCCATAAACTTTACACCGATTGAGTATAAATATATAATAAAGAACAGGGCCGGATTTACCCTAAGTGCTGCCCTGGTGCACAGTAAATGCAATGCCATCCCTTTACTTACCTATTCATTACCTATGTAAGAATTAAAAGCAGAAAAAGCACAATTTGAAAATAAAGAAATAGTTTAGTGGAGTATAATAAATTTTAATTGAAAATCTTAAAAAATCTCCCATACATTAATTTTTGCTGGTATTACCATTATATCTTTTATCAAAATAGAAAAGAAAAGATATAAACGTCCTTAAAAAAATTAATAGAACAGATTTGACATCTTTAGACGCCATTTTCTCAAAATGAAGTCCGTATCGCTTGACATGGTATTGCTCATCAACGTCCATTTGTACCTATAGCGGAAATAGAAATACACACTCCGTGTAAATTGCAAATCTCTAGCCATTAAGATAAGTTGACGATATACAAACCGTCCGTCTAGAGACAGGGGACAGGGGCTTAGTAAGCTGGGCCCGTTGGCGCCTTTACGGTGCAGATAACAATTGAACAACATAGCAAACAGAGCCTAACTGTAGTCCTTTGAGTACAGCTCGTATACGGGCTGGCTCGACCGGGTCAGAGCCTCACAGAAAATTTGGCGTAAAATAGGTAATATTGTTGCGTTTCTTTCGGTCCCTTCCCCTATTCATTTTCTAACTTCTAGTTTCCTTTCATCTCCTAATCCTTTTTAAACTAGGCTTGAGCATAAGCATGAGCAGACTTGGCATACATTTGTGGTTCCTCTGAAGCTGCAAATGTCTTTGGGCGGCGGTGATTATTTAACATCAGGTGTCCCGCTTGCTCGTTTGTCAGTTAATGTTTATTAAAAAAAGACTAGAATGAGAATTAATTGACTAACTGTGGAGAAAAGTACTCTCCCTACTTACATATATTATTATAGGTGAATTCATATTATCTGTGTACGTATTTCAGGTGAAAAGTTGATTATTTGGTAATAAACTTGACATGGAGGTATCCTGGAGCAACGTATGAAACTTTTTAATTGAAGTGTACTAACTTTTCTTTACATTTGAACGATTGCAATTAAATATAAAATTTTTCTTCTGTATTTTCAATATTATAATGGCATGGATAGGTTGCTTGAAGGGAAATAAACTTATATATTCATTTATAAAATTATTTGTCCTGACTGAATTACTGACTGATTCATCAACGTATATACATACCCCTAAGGATATAACCTAGAATTTTTGACAGTTGATGTCTTTTATTTTGTAAACATCCACTAAGAAAGGAATTTGAAAATTAAACCCCTAAGGGAGTAAAATAAGGGATAAACGGTTGTACGGAAGTTCGTAATTTTCAAAGTTAGAAAGACGAAATTTAATGTTTTTACTTTTGGTTAGAAATAAAAGCAAATGCAATTCGGCATTTTTTTAAATTAGCCCTAAGAGGGTGAATTAGGGATTTGTATAATAGTCGCTAGTTCCTTGTAACGATAATTTAAATTTTGCTTAGAACTTTTATTGAATTAAAATAAAGTTTATTATAAAAAGTATTTTTAAATAAAATCAAAACAGGTTGTAGAAAATTTGTTCTCGAGCCATACTTTATCCTAAATATAAAATATATTTCACAACACCACCGACGGATTGTGTTATCTGCAAAACGTTCTTAATCCATATAAATAAATCCATAATCCACCTTCGATGCGTTCTTTATAGAATGTTTATAAAAAGTGAGAGCAATATGGCAAGAGCTTCGGGTAATTCGTTTAAGATTTTAATTTTCCTTGTCGTCAGGCCAATCCCGCAGGCGGAAATCTAATCATGCCGAGACGCGGAAAGTATCGATTCCTCCCGCGAGTGTACACGTGGCCTTTACAGAACGTGGATTTAAGGCATTAGTTTTCTAAAATGTTACCTATCGTTTAGCATTTAACAGTTTCAAAAAATCCCACTCGAACATTTTATAATGGCACATTCTGAAATATATTACAGAGTATTGGCTGAAGATGGCGTATAAAGATGTCAAACCTATTTTTAACAAATTTGTGTAAAGACGTATATATCCATCTTCTCTTTTCTATATTTCGAACTGTTTTTCGTACTTATTTAGTTTAGATGAGTTTAATTTTTTTTATTTTGAATAATGTTAAGTATGTAACACATCATCAAATTCATCAATATCACCGAATTTGACTTTTTGTGGTTTGACACGTTATTGCTTATCAGCATCCAAGTAATGTCATGGATCTAATATCGTTGAAACCAACATACTAAATTGTTTTTCGGATTCAGAATACATTTTATGTATATTAGGTTGTTGTCATTTAGTGGCCATTTTATAGCTTTAGATGGTATTAAACATTATCTGTGGAAACAATATGACGTGGTAATTGGAAAATGGTTTTCATACCGTGCAGTTGCTACCGTAACCAAATTCCGTAGCCATCTACAAAATACTATTTGAGAAAGCTGCAGCCTGACTACAGCTCGCATACGGGCTGGCTCGACCAGGGCAGTACCTCACTTTCACAGAAGACAAGCGTCAATTATCAACTGCGTTTCGTACAGTCAATGAAAGAGCTAGAACTCCCACTTTCATTTCATTCGTTACATCCGATTCCCTTTACACATTTGTGTTGTTCCCTTTACACATTAATTGTTCCGGTTGCTCTTCTGCCAGCTTTTTTTTTATAAAAAAACACATGTTCCGTTGCTGCCTATCAAATTTGCCTAAAATTTTTTCTATTGCATAAATTACCACTTTGACGTAGGTAACCGTCCTATCCCATAGTGTAGGAAAAATAGCTTTAATTCGATATACAACTTATGAGAATACGTTATGACTGTATAACGAATTCAATGTATACTTCATTTACACTTATTAATTCAGGGTTGCCAAAAGGTTGCGGCCAATTTAACAATGACAACCTGAACTTTTTTATACTATTTACATATCTATTTTATAATAACAAGTGAAGGCAATTATTGGACTTTTTTTTGTTTGAGTTAAAATTACTTGCAGGCAAATCTTGATACGCAATCCTTCAAGAGGGATCATATTCTACTTTACCTAATTATTCATAAATATTGTATTTTAAATGTATGACGGTTACGAAATTTGCCATCGGGCTAATGGTTGACTATTACAAGTTTACATCAAACATTAAAAGCCATTACCTTATAATTTGTAATAAACAAAATATAAGTGGTTCTATAAGGATTTTTTGCTTTTTTATATAAAATGGTCTTATAAAATATTATATATCCTTAAAAATAAACAAAATCTTTAGTCGAGTTATGAAAATACCTGGAACATATCAAACGGTAAAACGGTAGCACGGTAAACAAGTTTTTATATAATATTGACATATTCTTAGCGTAAAGAAAGTATGGGAAATTGAGTTTCGATATACATACATATATATAATAATAATAAATAAACGCATCACACTCAACGTCTCCATTAAGACCTCATGGCCCAGTTTTGGGGATCCGGAAACACCAAACACTAACAAAAGCACCCTACCCATGACAAACATTCGTATGACCGGGGATCGAACCCGCGACCGTTAGCGCTTCAGTCAGTTGCAGTAACCTCTGCGCCAACATGTCTGTCAAATGTATGTACATTATAAGTACATTTTACTGTGATCCTAGTGGGAGCCCACTGACTACAGCTCCGCCATGCCAACCCCACTCTCATTGAAAAACGGTTGCTGATAAAACTGCATTTTATACACTTCCTTTATTTCTTATCAGTCGGCAATACATCTGAAGCTTCAGGTACTGCGAATATTCAACGTCAGTGATCACTTAACCCGTCATTTGCCCGCTATTTTCTTTAAAAGTTGGTTCATAAGCAATATATTATTCAACAATTTAAACGTTTGTCAAGTCCTAGAGGACTGTAGAACGACTGTAGCTTATACATTGTTCCTACCACAAATTGTCACTCACTTCTGTAATTTCAGTAGGAATTAAAAAACACATTATACATACTGAAAGAATGTTTCATATTTTGATAGCGAGTGTGTTCGACGAACCGCTAATTATATGTATGAAACAAAAGAGTGCATACTCAAAATAAATAATGCATGTATGAATGCTGTAAATTTTACTTGCAAATGTATATTTATGAACTGAATCGCATGGCAACTTAATTGATAGAAATTCCGTAAGATATGAGGACTACATCGCAGATGCTACGAGAGGGTTGCCTTCTATCCTAGAAATTTAAAAAGTGCATACTTTATCCTGGAAAATATTTTAAATTCTCTTACGTCGTCACGTCACGTCTTAAAAGATTGTAATTAAAAATGTAATTTTTGTTAAATTCGTATCTAAATTATACTATACCATTCATCCGACCTATGATATAAAGTTTAACGATTATTTCATCGTCCGGCTATATCAAAATTTTAGCCCAGATAGTTACTAGTTTATAGAGCGATTGCTATATGACATGCGCAACCTCTATGGCTATTTACGACGTTATCAGATGATTGTGATAAGAACGAAGATCGACAGATTTACCTGCTCTCCGAGGCACGATAAGAAGACCCGTACGGACAAATACCTAAACCTAAGAACACGCATTTGAACAAATACAAATGTCTGCCCCCAGCGGATATCGAACCTGCAACAGTTAGCGTTAAAGGTACATTAACTACATCACAACAGTTATTTTTGAAAAAAAAAGATGTAGAAGTAAGTGTTGTTAAATTAAGTTTTAGTTGATTATTTTATAATCTAATTTTTATTTGTTTTAGATTTCAAAAACTTGTAGGTAGCAACCCTATCGAACAGCAATATTTCTCCACTGCCGTTGACATGCGAAATACAAATAATATTTGTTAGCGACGACGTTGAATTTTAAATTATTCGTGAATGCTAGTTGATTCCATACAATATTACATTTGTAGTGTGATTTTTCTTTTTCTAACTTAGTTTTTGACGATAAAAATATTTGGGCATCATATAATTTGAAATACAATTATTTATAATATTATCTTAAGCATCTGCTTAAGATAAAAAAGTCGCACCAAAAGGGCGTAAAAGAAAATATTTCATTATATACGAATATAATTAGATAAAGATTAAACAGTTCATTTTGTATTATTTTATTTAAAAAATACTATTTATATTAAGAACATAAGCAAGTCGCTGATTTTGTATATAATTTATTCTTATTGTAAATATAATTATATTAGTAATAAAGTATAATAGTAGTACTAGGTACGGTGGATTAGATAGGATATCAAAATAGTTGAATGAAAATGAGTGATGATGAGTGCAGAAGAAGAAGACGCGTTAAATAGTACGATACATGGAATTTTATTACACGTCTGGGCAAACAATTTTAAATTTTAGAGGACATACTGGCAAAGAGTGAATTCAATTTCTTCCGCTATTTGAAATTTCATATTCGTAAAATAAATGTACAATTTAGTATGTGTTATTTTTAACATAATTTTTATTGAAATGTTAAGAAAGTTGTTTCATACAATAAAGTAATATCTAAATTAACTTTTAACATTTACAGTTTTGTTTGACATTTAAAGTTACCAAAAGTAAAATTGTGCGTAGGTGTAGTGTAGGAGAAAATGAAGAAATGTACTAATCCTACACGAAGCCGGTCTTAAAATGTTTTTTTTTTTAATTTTAGTTGTGTTTAAGACAAGTCTTAAGTCTAATAAAGTATCATTCCATACATATGTATTTTTATAACTAATTGTAATATAGCCGAAATAGATATCTATGTATATACTATTATGAAAATAGTTTTCCCAGTCAACGGTTATTCTCGAAAGGGAGAATTAATTAATATTCACGAGATGGATGTACCCAGCAATCGGTAATCATAAATAATTTCAGATGACACGGTACAAATAGTTTCATAATTATTCCACATTCATTCCATTAATTATAACTTCAATTTACTCAGTGAAATGGTAATAAATTCCAGTTCAAAACATCGTATGTATTCGTACCCAGCAAAACAAACAAGCACTTCAAAATTCAGTGAAGCGTTGCATTTTGATATTTCCTGTATAGGAAATAAAGTTAATTTTCACGTGAATAAAAACTCCTCCCACTGCGACATGTGCTCCTGTAATCCACGCTGTCATACATATAACGCTGGTGTTTAAATCTCAAGTGAAAATTACATTTTTATGCAAAGTTATAAAGAGCAAACTTATTCTACGAGCTGCAATGAAAATAATTATCATTTATTTTTGTTATTTTAAAGTTAACATCAGTTTTCATAATGGTTTAAAAATGTACAATAAACTATTTAATTGTTCACCACAAGTATTGTAATAGAGCTTTACCTCTGATATTTTTTTTTCACGCAGGAGATCTTCGAAAAGGTACCCGATTCCTGGGAGGAAGATCGGGATATATGGCGATTTATACCCACAAAAACCCCTGCGATGGCCCTTCTCAGCATGGAAATGGAGAGGCGTCGGGATCGCTTGAGAATGCGCATCCGCTGCCCCTCCCGTGCTACGCTCCGCTCGTGGCTGGCGGAGCTCCTCTCAGGAGGGCAAAGTCTGATCTTGCCCTCCCCGCACCCCTCGCTGGTGCGTGTGGTAGTTCGAGGCCATCCCGGCTGCCGTCCTCCTCGGGGCCGTATGAAAACGGATGAAACGGTGGGACCCCCATCTCACGAACTCACGGCCCGAGGGCGCGCCCTATTTATTCTGCCCCGGGCACTGGGGCTAGGAGGCAGGAAGGACGACGCCTCGGTCGTTCTCGTCGGGTGGGATCGGCCCTCTCCCGAGCCTGCCCTGCTATCTCCTTCTGGACCATGACGGTCTCACAGAAGGAGACTACGGCCTCCATCGCAATATTTCAAACACTTTTTAAAAATTTCACTTTCACCTTTGAAAACAACAATTAAATTTGTCTAGCTCTAAAATATTAATTTTAAATCATTAATAATAAATAGTGTTTGTATACTTAGACACACACTTGGCCGATTATTTAATTAAAAGTTTTAATTAAATAACCGACCAAGTGTGTGTCTGGTCACGTGCAGTGTAGGGATCCGTAGGTACCCGTACCCGTTACAATTTACGAAATTTCATTAATTCACATGTTTTATAAGCTTACTCGTATATATACTATATTTTTCAAAATTCAATTGTATGGGAATTTGCTTTTTGATTCTTCAAGTACCTTTTGAGTAGGTCGACACTTTAACTTGTAAAACCTATTCATATTTAATATAACGGGTCTTATCACGATAACTAATGGTTTGGTTTAGTAATACTTTTTAATTGCCCGACGTTTCGACGAAGTCGCATTCGTCAGCTCGTCACGACGAACGCATGTTATATTAAATATGAATAGTATAAATCGCAAAAGTTTAAAACTTGTAAAACCTACTTAACTGTGATATTTTTCCTCTAAATTTTTTTGAATTGAAATTATTGACAATTTTTTTCAGAGATCCTGAAGATTCCAGAAGCAACGGTTTAGCTGAAGAAAAAGGGGTGAAAAAAAAAAGAATTAAGTTCGCACTGTATAACTATATAACTAATTTCGCAAAGAGATCCCTTAATCAAAAAATAAAATTACACATCTACAATACTTTTAAATGACACCTCATGGATAGATAAGAAAAAACAGACGGACATGGCAAAACTATAACAAACCGTAAAAACTAAAACAAAAAAAACTTTCATGCTTAATCTTGTCGCAGTAAAAACTTAAAATTGTTTTTCTAAAGTGTAAAAGCAAAATTATACTTTCATAAAGTTATTGTTACTTTCCTTTTTTTTGTTTTCTTATTCTAGACTGCATTACATTCGGAATTAAAATGTTTGCTGCTACTTCATGCTCTCTAACTTATAAAGATGTAAAATTCTCAGAAACGTAAGCTGTTTCGCTGCCAAGTTTTTCATTTTTATTTTCTTGTGTGTTCTCTTTGATATTATAATTTAACCGCGAAAGTTATTTTCATTTGTATTGCTTAGTGCGAACGCACTAAATCTATGTTCCGCAAAAACGAAGTTGCTGATTTTGGAAATTGTTTTATGTATTGACGTATTGAAATAGTTTAGTAATATTATATTATCTGTTAAAATATATTTTATACATAAAAATATAGATTCTGAATATTAATTTAATTATTATATAAACACAAGGTTGCAAATATATAAAATACGGAAAAGAATAATTTATAAGGGTCAAAATTAGTCGTTACGACGGTATAACGATAAAATCAAATAGTCCATTTACAAGCTCGTTCAATATCATGGTCCGCCGAGCAACGAAGTAAAAGTACGAGTAACATCTGGAATTTCTTTGAGATGCAGAGCACGATGACATCGCATTTAAAGTGTATTACAAAAACGTTTATTAGTTAGCATCGAATATATATATTTTTATATTATCCCTTCAAAACATGTACTGACTAAGGAAGGCGCATGTTTATCAAAATCAAAATCAAAATATACTTTACTCGATAATCACTCTTTGAAAATTATATCAATATAATTTTTTGTCAATTACAAATTCATTACACATCCTGTACGAAAATCAGCGTGTACTAAATCCACGCATTTTTATCCTCAACGTAATCTTGAATAGAATAATATACTTTAACTATTAGAGACTTTTAATGTATGATTGAAATCTATTCACTGAAAACAGCAAATATTTCTGGAGGATTTTATTACACAAACGAATACCTTGCCCTAGAAAGGAAACATTTACTTTAAGAAGTCGAAAAACAGGTGTTATAAGTTGATCTTTCTTTCTAGTATTAATATTATGTTTATCACTATTTCTCTCAAAAAAGTCAATATGTTTGTAAATATAAACAAAATTGTTATGAATGATTTGTGACGCAAAGTAAGTATACCAACTTTACTAAAAATATCCCGAAGCAAGTCTCGAGGTCCTAGATTATAAATATGACGAACAGCTCATTTTGCAAGATAAATACAGTATTAATATTATCATAGCCTGGCAAAGTAAATATTAAATTTCGTTTTCTAACCCTTTAAGACTTGATTATTAGATGTAAACCAATGTAGTATTAGTGATGATGCGTTGTTTACATCGTCATACTTAGTTTTATTTCTGTCAACTTTAAAAAATGGCGAAATATAATCATCAAACACTACAATGTCACAAATAAACTTTTAACACAGAACGGAAGATCATTGATCTTTAATAAAAATAGAAAAGGACCCAAAATTAAACCTTGTGGAACACTCCTTTTAAGACAGATCCAGAAGACTTTATTCCATTTATAGAAAAATTGTGAATTCTCAGTGTCAAGTATGAAGCAATGAGATCAAGAGCTTTAATGTCGTAATATTTAAGTTTACATAAAAGCGTTTCATGTTTCACACAATCAAATTTCTGAGACGAATCATATACCAATAGCATTTAGTGATTTTTCCCACGAATCCCATATATGATATATGTGCTTAAGTAGTGCTTTTCCTGCTTCTGATGACCTTTACTGACTTTATGTGATTAGATATAGAACATAATGACTGATCTCCTATTTCGCTGTAGCGCATTAAAAACTTTATAGAAAATAATTAATTACTAGTAAAAATGTTTTTTTTTTAAACAAGCTATTTTTTTAATGTTCTTAAAATAAAAACGACACACGTTTTTACTTTGCATACAGTTTTATAACGTTTAGGATTGATTATTTTACTTTTTAGAGCATTTTATTATTATATTAGCTTATTTTTTGGCTTTATACTTAATAACGAGTACAATATAAAAATATTTCATTACTTTAATATAATAAAATAACAGTGTATGAAACTAGAGCTATTTAGAATATTAAATAAAAAAAACATTGGCAAAAAAGTCAGTTTTTCTTACTGCATATCTAAGGTGAACCTTCGTATTGCAATAGAATTTACTCTTTCTGCCACTCAACTACTTATAAATTCATTTAAAAAATTTTATACATCTAATGAAAAGATATATTAAGTGCAACTAAGTATATATTTTTTGCTAAACGAAAAATTTGAAAAGGAAATCAATAAGTTTTGTATAACTCAAAAAAGGTACGAATTTAACATACATTCAACATTTAATAAAACCCATTTTCCGAGGGAAACAAGAAAAGAAATCGTAATCCTGTTTCAGTTTATTTTTATTTCAATAAAAAATGAGGTAACTGACAATAAATAACAATATTGCTATAATTTTACAATTAATTTATACTATATTAAATACTTAAGCGTTTTAGTATACATTTGGTGGAAAAAATGTAATCACCTGTTTTATCTTTAATGAGGATATATATCTAGCTGTCTACCTCTTCGTTTATATTTATTTCTTAATAAATAACTATATAAGCTTGTATTACGTTAATTTATTTTTTATGAAATAAAAATTATAGTGATTGTTATTTTATTTAGGAACTTGTGCGTCTTCACCGTGCATTGAGATCGCACATAATTCTATACATAAAATTTTCGATTTAAAAATATTTCGTCTATATAATATATAATTATATATTTAAGTCGTAAATAAGTGTAAAGCACTATTAAGATACGCTGACGGCTAGCAAAGCAACTAGGTGATGTTTAGAAGTTATGTATATGCTAGCATAAATTATATTTTCGAATTTAATCGTCTCCTCCAGTCATCACCTCCATGAATTCTGAAAAGGAAAGAAAAAGTTTTTTTAATTTAGTACACACAATACAATACCGAAATTGATTCAAATTATATTACAATGATAATTGTATATATTACAATTATCATTGTAATATAATTTGAAACAATTTCGTTAAAAATGATTAGCTAACATGTATATATATATATTTATAATTAGCAATTATCATTGATGTGAGAAATCATCAAATTTATACAATTAAAGGAGGCATTTTCATACAAAAAACATTAATCAACTGTCTGAATACAGTACAATACTATTATTATATTATGCATTAAGCACTTCATGTGATAAAACTAGGACACCTATTCTAAAATTAAATGACGTCGCAAACGGTGAGTAGTTTTTACGTCGGGGATACTGTAAAACTGCGTATCTAGCATTTCTTATAAAGTGTAAATTTGAACCGAATATTAAATTACATTATTGATAAAAAATAATGCCTGTTAGGCATTTCGAATTACGCAGTGTAATAATTGTAGTATCACCGGATATTTCGAAATTTATTTAAAATAATTATTTGACAATTATATAGTTTTTAGCTAGATTTTTTTTATCAATAATGAAATTTAATATTTTATTTAATTAAAGATGGACCTTATTAAAAAACCTGGTTACCAGGTTATACACTATCCCAGACGATATGCATTTTGAATAGTTCGGCTTATTACGTGAAAAACATAATCATATCACGTTCCTAAAGATCTACATAATATGTTCTTTGTTATTTCTTTACACCCGAAACAATTTACTGTAAGTTGTTTATTAACTGTTAATAGGTTACAAAGTTGTTTTAAATCAAATGCCAGAGTGAAACTAAAAGGTGTACGCCTAATACTTTTAAATTGTTTTCTTTTTCAATCACATCTATGGATTATTTTACTCATTTGAATATTTTACTATTCTTTTTTTTATCAATTTAATATAAATATCTTTTCGCGGCTTTGTCTATGAGAGTTTCTATCTATTTGAAAAGATAATAAAATATTGAAATTGTTTTTTAGACATTTTTTTGCAAGTCTAGGCTTTGATTTTTAAATTTACCAACATGAAATGGTCGCTGATGAGCAATACTATTTTAAGCTACACAGACTTTTATTTTGAGAAAATGGCGTCTAAAGATGATAAACTTATTCTTAAATTATTTGTTTGAAGAAGTGTATATCCATATTTTCTTTTCTATTTTTATAAAAGAAAAAAATAATTTTTTTAATTCATTATATTTTTTATAAAATGCCATTGCAAAAGATTTTTTTTAAATATACTTATTAGAGATTATTGCATATTGCAAAATATGGAACACAATTAAATAACAATAAGTTTAGATGACATGAAATATTTTTAAAAAACGCTAAATACGTGACGCATTATAAAAATACATCAATATCTCCGAATTTGACTTTTAATATAACGATGAGTCGCAAAAACGTATCAAACAGACTGACAAAGGCAGTTTTGCATTAATAATATTAGTGCATATTGCATCAGTGATTGGATAAGCCAAACAACGATTACTAATAGTGCAATAAATCAAATATACCAACACTTGTAAGATTGCCAGTTCAAGAATGATTGCCATTTAACCGCCAATAATACGCAATTGACTTTGGCTGATTAGGACTGGCCCTGATATTAGATATATATACACTGCATGCACATACAAATATGTATATTTACATGGTAATTAGTTCATGTTTATTTGCATGTGGTAGAAATCTATATACATATGTCAAATACTATATGTGTATTATACACGTGGATTGCGATATAATAATATTTTTTGCTTGCTTTGCGATTATGTTTATATAACTAGCTAAAAATTATATATGAACTTTAGTTGGCTAAGTAACAACTTTGCAAGATTAAAAGGTTTCAATCTATACCAGTTGATATCGCTATCTGGTTGCTAGTTAACGTCGTCTGAATAGTTGACTTTTCAGATCGTTTTATGAGCTTATAACATATATATTATAGTTACATATATAATATATATTGATGTTCATTAGGTATATTTGCGTAACCACGTACAAATCAAGTCACCTTTCTCATTAAGTCCATACTACGTAATAATAGAAATGCAAAAGCAACTCTGTTTGCTTATCAGTCTATTGCGCCTTCACGCTTAACCCGCTAAACCAATTTCGATAAATTTTGGTATATATTTATTTAATCTTAGATTTTTTTATATTGGATCTTGCAGAAGTATATAGTCTACGTTTTGCCGGAAAAACCGTGACTGGGATAAAATAGGTAGACCATTTTGTTGGCTACTATATATATGTATTAATAGAATAAACAGGTAAAATTTATTTATAATTTGATATGTTGGAGGTATCTCTGGCGTTGCATAGCCTGTTTAGCCTGTTTAATGTGGAATATAGTCTATATAACAAAGGAGTGACCATAAACGCAATTGAAACAGCATTGGGCAGCTACTAATATATAAAAAGCAAAAAAGTTTTTTAATTAAGTTTGACTAATTATTATAATCTATCACTATCATGTCACATTTTGATACTTAGATATGAAGTTTTAGTACAAAAATCAGGAGTGTCCGTCGTTCAGGACGTCAGAATGTTCAGCATAATGTGATGGTAATAGCATTTACCCTGCAACCTACCATCAAAGTCAACAGTTCCTGATCCATCGGAATCAATTTCCTCAATCATCATGTCCAATTCTTCGGCGCTGATTTTGTCATCCAATTCTCTTAAGATTTCCCGAAGAACTTTTGTTGTGATGTAGCCGTTACCTGTTAAAGAAAAAACAAATGAATTTCTTGCGTTGATATAAATTTAAATTCTTGAACTTCTAAACGATTTAATAAAGAATTATTCGTTACAGTAAGGCCATGTTGCATGACTTCATGACATAAATACTACTTCAAAAGTGTTTTGCCTTTTCGTTGTACTTTTTAAGGACTAATTTAGAAGTTATAATTTTATAAATATTTTTTGTAAGGTTTAAAATAATGTAATAAAATTAATCAAGGCTCGTTACGATAAACGACTTTTGAAACGTTTTACACGAAGTGTTGGTAAAATTTACATTTATGCCACGATGGGTTGGTTATTTTTGAATATTTATTTAATTGAATAATAAATATGTAAATGTATTAAACTTTAGAGATAATTTAGACGCCATAATGTTAAAAAGAAACATAAATTAGAATCGGCGAACTATGCCAAGTAGGGAAATTAATTTTTAGGTTTTTTTTATATCGTTTTTCAATCAAAATTACCGTTTTCTCGTTCGATCTATAACGATTTAAAGTTGGGTTATTAACGATTGTCACTTATAGGCTCGTAGATAGAACTCATATTGATACGGTACTGCTGACTGCAGATGGTCTTATAATGCAGTCGGATTTTTGTTTTATTAAATTAATTTCTTGTTACACTTTCTTATACTTTGAAAGAGATCGCTGTTTAGTGATAAGGTCACCTCTTGCACATCCTTCTTATGTAAATTCAGTTACTGTACAATACTATTTTTATCTTAATAAAATCTTACCCTCTTTATCGTATAAACGGAATGCTTCTTTGAGTTCCGCCTGCATGGCCTCCGCGTCCTCCTCAACCATGAACCTAGAGGCCAAGGTTACGAACTCCTCAAACTCCAACTCTCCAGACCCTGAAATGATAAGATTCCACCTAAAGTACCAAAACCTTATCTAAATGAAAACACTACACAGATTTATCTTTGCGATAAGGAAATATTATTCGAAAACGTAATATCGCTTCCGTTTACGTATGCATTTATCGGTAGGACATGCACGCCACCTTGATTTGCTCTCTTGCTTTCGTCAGCGCTAGAACCCTTTGTAACCACAAACGTGATCCTGGCTACTTCAATGAGCGTCACCTATTGCAAGTTTATTGTACCATACCTATATAACATTCTAGTATAAACAAAAAAAATACTCATCTTAGTTAATTATCGCAAAAATGAATAGTATGGTAGCATATGAAAAATAAATACTTTTATATCAATATGATAAGCCTACTATGGAGAAGAGATAGGATGCAGTGGAGAGTGTTAGAGGAGGCATACTGAGTTAACAGATGGACGCTGATAAGCAATAATGTGTCAAGCCACACGGACTTCATTTTCAGAAAATGGCGTCTAAAGATGTCGAACCTATTCTTAATAAGTTTGTTTGAAGACGCATATATCCATTTTTTCTTTTCTATTTTGATAAAAGGTATAACGAATTAAAAGCAGATTGATATATTTAATGAGTTTTTAATAACAAGTTCTTTAAATATTTGAGAACATTTTATAAATTTCAAAATATGGCACGCACATGAAATTCGAAACATTGAATTAAGAAACTTTTTCTGTACTTATTTTGTTTAGATGAATTGAAATTTTATTTAATAATATTAAATAGGTGACGCAATACATCAATATCTCCAAATTTGACTTTTTGTGGGTTGACACATTATTGCTTATCAGCATCCAGATATAATTGAATATAATATGTTTTAGATGTAACTATCACTTTAGTTAATTAACGTAGAATAAGTTAACTTTTAGCTGTATTTTTTAAATCAGTAATAAAAGACTTGTTAAGTATTCATCTACGTTAAGTTTGTTTATTATATTTAAATGAATTTATTAATATGATGGATATACAATAGTATCGTGTTATTTACTGTTACCTTAATTCGACACGTATTGATTAGTTTTTTTTAGGAATTGTAACTGAATAAACACGGACTTATAGCGTGAATATGAATATATTCTGATTTAAAATTGAAGAAGAGAAAAACATTAAAAAATAATTAAGTACCTCTTCTAGATTTTTCTTATAATTATAGTAAAACTACAGTACTTAGTACAGTACAGTACAGTACAGTAGTAGTACAGTACTTTTAATATGTGTAAAAAACTTTACAATAAATTAGTTTGGTGGCATAATGATAAATTTATACGAAACTAATACGATATTGAAGATCATGTTTAAATGTAAAAATTAAGTTACTTGTAGCTTAATGGCAAGAAATGTAATTTATTTAATTATTAAGTAAATATATAGAAATAAAAAAGTGTCTGTTTGTAATATCAAATTAATAATTAAACTTATATACGGTACTTACATAAAAAACGCAATTTTTAAAATATTTGTCTGTCTGTTTGTTTCGGCTAGTCTCTGAAACGGCTGAACCGATTTTGACAGGACTTTCGCTCACAGAAAACTAATGTTATAAGGAATAACTTCGGCTACTTTTGTTTTAAATTATTATTTATTTTAATTTAAAAATAAAAAAATACGCAAAACCACAATTGAAATCAATGAAATATTGAACAACATCCGATCAAGTAGAAAAGGTAAATATTAGATAAATATAATTTTCCCCCCAATTAACGCGGGTAAAACCGCGAGTCACAGCTAGTATTCAATAGAATCCATCTTCAAAATGAACATCGAACACTAAATCGAGTGTCGACAATATCTCTAATTAATATTCACACTGGAACATTAATCGTAGGATGTCGCCATATTAAATCCCAATATTAAATACCGGAACGCGAGGCTCGAATAGGCAATATTTCATTTATTATGTGAACGCGTCATAACATGTCATCGCTCATCAAACGCGCGTGTTAACAAGTTGTCGATTTCCTACGCAATCTGTAGATGAAAAATAGGGATTTGATTTTCTACTTTATTATCTCACGTGGAAAAATTATATTTATACAATCTTTCCTTCCCTACTTGAATCGGATATTGTTCAATATTTTATTGGTTTCTATTTTGTTTTCGCATTTTGTTTTATTAATTAATTAAAATAAATAAAAAAATTAAACAAAATAATAATATCTAGCCCGTTATCCCTTATAACATTAGTTAACTGAGAGTAAAGTCTCGTCAAAATCGGTTCATCCGTTTAGAGACTAACCGGAACAAACAGACAGACAAATATTTTAAAAATTGTAAAAATTGTAATTTTGATGTAAGTACCATGAATATATTATATATATATATATATATATATATATATATATATATATATATATATATATATATATATATATATATATATATATATATATATATATATATATATATATATATATATATTTAGTTAAAAGTTCTTAATTTGAAGTTACAAACAGATATTTCAATTTTTATATCTGTGTAGATGTAAATCTATACATACATATAGACATAGATGTAAACACTCAACCCATTGCTTCGTCGACAAAGTATCTGGCATACATAGATCAAAACAAAATAAGAATTTTATCTCAAATCGGCGGCGAAAAAAAATTCTAATGAAGCCTGCAAGTTTTCCGAGTAATTTTGAGATATGAAAGATACTTGTAGCTAAATGACAAGAAACGTTACTTATTTAATTATTAAATAAACATTTAATAAAAATTCATCCTTTAACAAAATAAACATCAAACTAAATTGAGTGTTGACAATATCTCTAATTAATGTTCACAAACATTAATTGTAGAATGTCATCAGATTAAAATTCGCCAAACCGCAGCGTTAACTTCATATTATTTTATAATTAAGAGGCTTTTCTGGTTTTATAGATTTACCAATAGTTACTTATTTTATAAGTCTTTAGCGTATAATCCGGAAAATCTAAATGTTAGCTATAAAAATAGTTTGGCAATCGATAAGAATTTAAAACGGTCATTTATACTGATTATTTTTATGTGCCAAAATAATATTGAGTACCATTAATTTAAAAACATTACCAACCAATTAATTTATCGCATACAAGAAACTAAATCAATAAATATGAAAATAAATAAAAAATCTTATAAAATATCTTATAATAAGTAACAACACGCTACAGTTCTTGGTAAACTGTATATGAAAAAAAATCCTTTGTCTATGTCAATTGTCATTGAAGCTATATAATTTATAATACATTCAAGAACAACGGTTACACTGGAAACGGTAAATTTAAAAGCCTAATTTGCAAAGTGATTTAAAGCGTCTTTTTGCAAAAAATTAATTTCGAATTTGATATAAGTAATTGTAAGTATGTACGTAGAACCGAATACTTCTACTAGTTTCCACTTAATATCTAAATATTTCAATAAAGACATTTAAAATGATTTCCTATAAAAGAACCTTACCGTCCACGTCAACTTCATCGATGATTTCTTTGAGGATGTCGTCTGTGACGTGGTGACCCAGCATGCCGAGGATAGTACCAACCATCACAGTACCAATGCATCCCTTCTTCTCTTGATCGAAAGCCTCGAAGGCCTTTTTAAGGACTGAAAATAATAAGCGTGGATACTCAACCAAGAACAATGATGGAAAATGCGTTATATATTTCAAAATTAGATATAAGAAAATTTTTTTGAAATTAAAATTATAATATAATCAAAAAAAAATGTAAATAGAAAGAAATAAAAACGTACTGTTAAGCTGTTCCTTATCAAGTTCCTCCTGTAAAATAAACAGACGACGAATTAAAAAAAATATCCAAACCGATGATCCAAAAAAAAAAAAACAAAAAACTAAGACTAAAAAAAGCACCAAAATCCACTTTCACTTCACAAAAATCATCTCACCATTATACGAAAAACAACAATAAGGTGTAGGCGATCGCGAACCAAAGCACTAGGAACACTAGTCCTTTGAGCTGAACGACTTGAGCGACTAGTCGCACTCTCGCAACAATATCGCCCAGGTTAGCTCGGACGAGTTCACGCCATCGACCACGAGTATTCCCATTTTGGCCACACGACCGCTTTTAACCGTTATTGTTAAGGCCGTAATACATCTTCAGTACACGGTGATCTGATGTCCGAACGGGCAGGCCAAATTGAAACAGACAAATACATTCACATCAAATTTATTACACGCAAATTAATTAACATTGCATTGGATAGATGCCATAGTTTTCGCCAAATATAATTCAGTTTAATTGTTTAATCCTTACAATATAATATTATATAGATAAATAAAAACACGAGTAAGCACATAATGTATTTTTCATTTTTTTTTTCATATTTTTAGTCTATCAGGTGAGTGTTTAAAAAAATAACTCTTTTATAATCTCCACATTAAGGTACTTTTAAACCCACCATGGGTCTAATAAGAAGGTTATTAATAATACATTAAAATGGTACGTATATATTTGTTTTAAATGTAAATATTTGCTCATAAAATTGAGTTCGTGTAATGCTACATTAATACTCATCAAAATATTTAATATCCATTGAAAATTATTACTATGAATAAATAATAATAATTTATGTATTTCATACAAATTTGACAACGCAGTGTTGCTCTGTTATTATTTACTTTAACTTAATTAATTTATAGCGCATTAACATTAAATTTTAACATTTCCAAAACATGTGAAATAGAAAAGTTTAAAAGAATTTCATATAATTATCATGTTACTAATAGCAATAATACAAAAACTCGTATTTTATAATAAATAATTGTTATTATTTTATTAAACTATAAGAGGTTGTCTCAAAGCCCTAGTTTAAGCCTTACTAGTCGGGTTAAAAAAACTGTTTACACTACATCGTATATTAATTGAGCTAAAAGACATATAATATCACCCTTTGACCCAGGTGACAGGCAATCATAAAATCTCAACCAATCTGTGCTTCCAAATTTACTAACATGTTATAAAACATCAGCTATATAACACGACCACTTTGTTTAACTCTGTTCAGTAACATTGTAACATAACAAAATTGGATGCTGATAAGCAATAATGTGTTAACCCACAAAAAGTCGAATTCAGTGATATTGGTGTATTTTAATAATACACAACCTATTTAACATTATTCAAAAGAATTTCATGATATCTGAACTAAATAAGTACGGAAAAAAGTTTCATAATATCACGTTTCGAATTTCAAGTGCGTTCCTCATTTTGCAATTTATACAATAATCTCTAATATTTGAAAAACTTTTCATTAGATAATATATTAAACATAAAAATTTGCTTTAAATTAATTATAACTTTTATCAAAAAATAACAGAAAGGGTTGATAAATACGTCTTCAAACATTTTTGTTAATAATAGGATTGACATCTTTAAACGCCATTTTCTCAAAATGAAGTCCGTGTGGCTTGACACAGTATTGCATATCAGCGTCCAATTGTACCTTTAATAACCCATATCATTCACAATAAGGCAAGAATTACACTAGTAAGTTTTGCTGAGTTATATGACTTACATAAATTGTTTATCGTTTCTTTTACATCTGTAATAATTTACTATTTGCGCCTTATTTAGCACTCGTAACTTTCGTAAGGTTACCAAGGTGTTATTAGGTAACAGAGTTGTTTTTTTTATATCAATTACGATACTAAACCTTACAAGTGCAATTATCAACTAATAATTTTATTCATGTTACATAACTTTATTTTATAGTATGTTTTGATAAATACTCAAACTAGGAATTGACGGACCACAACAAAAACCCCAAAGCAAATGTAGTTTGACGTCATACGCTCGACAATGAGAATATTAGTAACATGGAAAGTTAGAAACATAATGGCATAATAAAGTATCATATTTGCGGACGCAATTTCGTCCATCCTATTACTGTCGAGTGTTGAATTATGACAACATTAACTGAACCCTCTGCAAATTGACGTTGTATTTATTCTACATAGTTCTTGTTTATACAAAACGGAAATTGTTTCGGGAAATATGCCAAATAACCATTCACTTCAAAGTTTAATAATATTTGATGGATATATTATGATGCATATAGTTTTGCAAACAATTTAATTGTTATTCATAGCTTACGCTTATCTCGTATGCGTATATATATTGGAAAAAAATAGTAACAGATAATCAAGAATTAACCGAAATTTATTGAACGTAAGATAAGAACTAGCATAAGTAACTAGAACATAACTCAAAGTTTCTCAACCGTTTAAAAAAGGAGGAGATTCTCAGTTGGTTGTGTTTGTTTTTAAATGTTTATATGTACCTATATTATTTACAAAATAATAAACATAAAATTTGATTGTGACTTTGTATATAGAAGGTAATCTCTGAAAGTACTGATCAGGTTAAACAAAATATTTCGGTTACATAGCCTGTTCTGGAAGTCTGTAGACTATTTTATATCACAATACGACGTTCAGGAGCGAATCAGTAGCTGCGATAAACACGAGCGAAACCGCAAGGATGAGCTAGTGTAATTAAGTAGAATTATGAAGATTGATAAGTTTAAGTTCCTTTAAAGCAGCTACAAAGATTGACTGCATAGAATATTTTTAATTTAAAGTATTGCGTCATAAATGGAAAAAATGTACGTCTAACAACTATATTATATCCGTAACGTTGTAAATAAGTCCGTTCTCTACGGGACAGTGACATATCTGCAACAGTCCTGTTTTCTATTACTCCTCGGCCACAGCTGCGTCCAAACGCAGTTAATATTTTACAATATATCTACGACGTGATGAAAATAAATTTTATTTTAAACCCTTTATTTATGTTGTCTCACATAGTTTCACTTACTGTTATGGTTGGTTTCGTTCCTATCAGTCATAGCGTGATAAACGATAATATAGGCTATTCCAAAATCCTCATCCTCAGGCTATCCAACGCAAAACTTTTTATTCAAATCTGATTAGTAGTTTCAGAAATAATCCCTTTATACATACAAACGAACAAAAAATCACCTCTTTCTAATATTAGTATAGATATTGTGATACTATTATTTTATAGAATTAGCATTCCGTTCGTGACTTCGTCTGCGTGGAATTCGGTCATATCGCGCTCCCGTATACATAGCATTCCCACTGGGATCATGAATTTTCAAGATGTAAAGTAGCCTATATCCTTTCAGAGGATGAAAACTATATGCTTGTAAAATTTTATCGCAATCGGTCTCATAGTTCCTCCTTTATAGCCAACTAACTTTATAAAAGGGGGTAATGTATGGTTTTTTAAAGATTTTTACCTCATCAATTAGAAAACATTAAAAATTATTTTATATTTAACAGGGTGTAAACCGCTTGGATAATTTAGTTTTGATATCATAATATTTTCACGTTATTTATATATATTGACTATAAGTTTACCTTCGAAATTTTATTCTTACAAAAAGTTATACTATGAATCTTGCTCTTTGTAAAGGAGTAAGCTGGTCTAATTATAACAGACAATACGTAACATTGACGAGCGTTTAAGAGGTCGTTTGTCTCTCCACTTCAAAGATAGAAGATCAGATTCCGTCCGTGACATATATTTGTATATATCCTGGTTGCTATATAATTATATATAGGCTAGTATAGTAAACACGTATATACGATTCAATCAGAGTTGCAATTGACAAAAATCAATAACCAATTAAATCATACATGGCCTTGTATTGGATTATGAAATGAACCTCATAAAGCCATTTGTATGTAGGTACGTATACCTATATATATATTACCTATATATAATATAAGTATTAGAGTTATTTATTGTTTAATTAATGAAATAATAACATCCCTGTTTCAGTAAGCATAGTATATTATCGTCATTTCGATCCGAATGGGGTTACCTAGTATTCCATACTAATATAGTAAAATATTGTATGTACGAAGTAAACTCCGGTACCGGTGAAACTATTTCCAAAATTATGGTACCATTTGGAATTTCTTTATATGTATATATTATATATATTATAAAAATTAAATCTACGCTAACGCGAAAGGATCTGCGAGCAAAAGCGAGTATGTTACATAGAACAGGCCAAATACTATAGTAGTATACGTAGTAATACTAGTAGTATACGTAGTATAGTACTATATGTACCAATTTAGAATATTTACTATAATATCTGACTTGTAATTTTAATTTTATTTTATAGTCATCCGAATAATAATTATGTTTAAAAGGGTTTCTAGAAATACCTAAAGATGTTAAATTAAATGAGTCTAAAACATATATTTTCTACAAACAAAATTCTATTTCTCTTAGCGATTAGACTGACTCCTTTCATAATTGATGTCTACGTAACTTGGAACACCCTTGTGTAATTCAAAGAATCTAGACGAAGCGATTTCAGCTGTGCGTTGATGGATGAGTCAATCTGTCTCTCATGATACTCTTTGTATTCTAAGATTTGTATTGGCTGTGTATGTATATAATAAAATAGATATACATAGGTGTTGTTTAAACTATACATATATACTTTACTAAAGTCTGTTGTAACATGTTTTATTAAATAATTATTTTGAATCGTCAAAATATAAATATAAAAAAATATATTGAAATTAATAACAAACGGTTCTACGCGTAGATTATAGTGACAAGAAATGACCTTGGGTCCGAAAACACAGACAACACAAACAAAATTACCCAGACCACGACAAACATCCGTATGGCCAATACAGACGTTTTGCCGTGAAGGATTTAATCAGTTGCAGTGATCATTGCGCCATAGTTATAATATATTTTATTAATAATAATACATTATATTAATGATATATTAAACAAAAAAAAAAAACAGCCATATTGATGTAATAACATCCTCCTTCTAAATAACAGTTAAACGTTTCTATATAATTATTCTATTTTCGTCAAGTCAGTAATGACGTTATAGTCGGCAATTAGTTCGACATTAAGTCGATTATAATGTCCACATCCTATACTATGCCAAAGACATTGTCATTGATACAATTTTGGTAATGGCTATAAAATCAATAGTTTTAAACAGGTGCTAAACGTATTTTTGTCCAAAAGAATTATAAGTCGCAAACAACAGTAAAATGCCGGGTCGAGAAGCCAGGAAAGTTTCAAAATACATCTATTCTGACATTTGTATCTTTGATGAAAACGAAGATCGAATTCGATAGGGCATTTTAAAAATGAGATTTGACGTGATATTTAAAAAAAAATATTTACATTCTGTAGCGATTGCTCGGTCTATTTGAAGAACGAGTTAAATCTAAATATTAGGTGAGAATTACACTTATAAAACATATAAGTGTAATTCTCGCCTAATATTTCTCACTCACAGACTATCATAAAGATATGCAAAACTAGTTTGTCATTGTTTTATACCTGAAATAATTTACGGTCTTATTTTGCGGTTCTAGCATTACTTTGAGACCTCCATTGGTAGAGATCGACATATTGTAATACTAGGCCATCTCGGTATGACTGGGCCTTGATAAAGGGCATGCAAAGACAAAGGCAGGCAAAAATTGAAGAAGATGAAGCAGCACAAATTACAATAATTAATATTAAAAATGCAAACATTCTGTGCTAACAACTGAGTGTATATGTTTGGTGCTTAATTATGCTGTAATGGCGCAACGGATTATATTAAAATACTTTTTATCCTAGATTAATATATAAACACATATTAAAAATATTCACACATGGCCCACTTTTTATCTTTCGGGGTCTATAATAATGTTTTTCTATCTGATTAATGAAAAACCATGAAATTCATTTATTCATATAGGTCATTACCTAATACTATTTTTTCGATAGTAAACCTCAAAATAAACTAAATATTAACTACGAAAATTTTCTATTTTTTTTTAAGTTACCAAAATATTTTAAAACAAAAGGTTTCTATTGTTACAAAATAAAAACATGTTAATATTTTGGCTTCGCAACATTCGAAAAAATAATAAATAAATTATAAAATGTATAATATGGTCAAGTATATTACAAAAATAAATAAGCAAATATTATTCATGTTTACAGAATTTAATTTTAGCGCCAATACAGATGCAAATAAAATCTCTTAACCATGTCGATTTTAATCAGGTATGCAGGTGTTCTGTAGTTAATCGAAGTCTAAAAATATTCCATATAATATTTTGATCAAAATTAAAGCTATGTAAGCAAGCGAAAATTTATGAAACACTTCCTCCAGCTTTCAATAATAAATTTTGACGTGCCGAGTAATTGTTTATGAATAATTTTATCGTTTTAATATCACGAGCAGCATAGATGAATCCGTAAATAGTCTTTAGCTCGGTCGCATACTGTAAAAAAATTCTGATAGAAAATACTGCTCACTGGCGAAATTTTTTCAAATCGTTCATCCTCTTCTGGTTGAAGAAATTTTTCTAAACCAAGTGTTAACCTTGTAAGATTTGCATACGGATTTACATAAGTTCCTTATTTATGTATAATATAATCACCTTAAAACCTGAATAAATTAACTATAAAAAATAAGCTTAAATATTTTTGTCATATGTGGAAATAAAAATTCAGTTTTGAATGATATATAATTTTATACCTTAAAACAAAATTTTATTCTTTAAAATTAACAATAATTCTATTAAAAATTAAAAGAAAGAGAAATTAAAAATAACTATATTAAACCTAAGTAACTATCGATGTCACAGTGAGGCAAGGTGCCCAAAACACTGGCAGCATTAGTTTTGAATTGAAATAAATTAAATATATATATATAAATATTTAAATAAATTTTAGCCCTTTAATACGCGATACTTTTCATTCGAAAGATGAAAATGATCTTCAACTGGTCAAAAAGAAAAAAAAGTGATACAAGCATTTGTATTGACTTATTTAGATTTTTACTAATATTCTAATGCTAATATCTTAACATTATTAATTAGAAAGTAAAAAAAGTGTTTCCAAATCGTATGATAGTACATTGTATTTCGTAACACTTTTTTATTTGGCTTAGAAGCCACAGTACGCATTAAGGGTTAGGCTATCATCTTCAGACCTTTATTTTTTAGAAATTTACAATATGCATAATATTTAGCTTACCTAAGTTACTATACCAAATTTATGAGGTTGTTTATTAACTATTTATAAATAGCTAACGTAATAAAAACAATAAAACTTACAAATATAACGGCTTAGGGCGAGAAAACACTTATAACTTTTGCTTTCAGTCTTTCATAATGATTTACATAATTTTCATTACTTGTGACGTGTAAAGTACTAAGTTAGAGAGTTATTTTATATCGCTCTCGAGAATGAAACGTACAAATGTAATTCTCGCCTCTCGTGAATTCTTATAATGTGTGGCCAGGCCTAAATGAGTAAACCTCGACGTTGTTAGCTTTTTTACGTGAATTAATTTCTAGCCAATTTTATTAAAATATTTTGGATCTTCGTACAACACAGAATACTCGCCTAACCTTACACTACATTGTAAAGCTAGATCTAAAATAGCTTTTGTTTTAACACTGTATACACTTCGTTGGCAGTATGTAATTAATTTCATCACAACAATTTTTGTCATATGAATTTACTTCTATTTTTTATTAAAACCCGACCGAGAACGCACTATTATAAGTTTAACGTGTGTATCTGTGTGTCTATCTGTGGTATCGTAGCTCCTAACGAACGAAACAATTTTAATGCGGTTTTTATTGATTGAAAGCTGTAAGCTTGGTCTCGTAAGCACGGTTTGGGTACGGAAGCTTTATAACTAATACAAAAATAAATGATTTCTAAAGCAAAATATTTTATTTTGCCATCGTGGTTGCAGTTTAAGGCCAGAATTACACTAAGATTTACATAAGTTCATATTTAATATAACAGGTCTTATCGCGATAACTAATGGTAGTAATACCTTTTTTATTGTCCGACGTTTCGACGAAATTGCATTCGTCATGGTCACGAGCTGACAGGAGATATATTAAATATGAATAGTATAAATCGCGAAAGTTTAAAATATATTATTACATAAGTTGTTTGTGATATTTTCCGCCTAAAATGTAGACAGACACAGCTTTCATAAGGTTACCTAGGTAACTATTACCAGGTTACAGAGTTGTTTCATTTCTTCACATGTTATTTCAGTTACAGGACTTACAAATGTAAGACACACCTACTAACTATGTAAATAATTTTTTTTTCATATTTATCTTGTTTTGTATTCCTGCTTATATCTTTATTTGTTCTTTATTATACTAAAATATATAAAGACATTACAATAGAGTGAAAAGGCGGTCTTATAACTGGTAGTGATTTCTTACAGACAACCCTTTATAAAAATGAAACACGTCATATATGATATGCATGATTAATGCAAATAAACTAATTTAAAAAGGAATACAAATGCAATTTTATATATACTTAACACACATACATACACACACACACACACACACACACGCGCGCGAAACTGCTTAATGAACTAACACAAAAAACTTACAATTCATAAAACTATTTTTTCATATTTCGAACTAAAATGGATGTTCGAAGTAAACTCACCTCACACGCTGTATAAAACGTTCAATGTAACGCTTGTCGCTCGACCAATATTCGAAGTATCCTTTTGTTACATGAGCCTTTACCCAACGTATACGTTTATACATACGATACAGGTACAAAGTGTTTGAACCTGACCGAACGATCCTTTGTGTGTCGGTGTTACATTCTAACCACCTTAAAAGACTATATACCACTATTTTCTTTATTCATATATTTCAGTTATACATAGCTATGTGTCCGAAATTTTTATTAGTAATTCTTTAAAAAACTAATCTCAATAATGTACTTTCCGAACAACGTTGCATCCTATATTTTCTCGTTATAAATTTTCATGATGATTTTTTAAGGTAATGTATATAATAACATTAAACATGGTTTGTGGGTAAAAATCTTTATCTAAATACTTATAATTGTGTTAATTATAAGTAAAATTCACTGGCATTTTAAACAAGCTTTCAAATTGGATACGCTTATTAATAAATATTTTCGACTCGTTTTCACGTGTAAATGAAATTATAATTTATATATGGATGCTGATAAGTAATAATGTGTCAACCCACAAAAAGTGAAATTCAGATATATCGATGTATTTTGATACTGTATCACCTATTTAACATTATTCCATAAAAATAAAGACATATAAACTAAGTAAGTACAGAAAAAGTTTCTTAATTAATTGTTTCGAATTTTAAGGTCGTTCCATATTTTGTAATTTATACAATAGTCTCATATATTAAAAAAAAAAAAAAACTTTTTATAATTTTTATATTTTATAATATTATTATACTTTTATATATTTATTAAATATATTTCATACTTTATATAATATATTAAATATATCAACCTGTTTTTAATGCATGAAACCTTTTATCAAAAATGAAAAGAAAATATGGATAAATACTTATTCAAACACATTAGTTTTTAAAATAGATTTTGTATTAAGAATAGATTTGACACCTTTAGATGCCATTTTCTCAAAATGAAGTTCGTGTGGCTTGAAATAGTATTGCTTATCAGCGTCCATATGTAATTACCCTGTTCTTAACTAAAATTGACCTTAAACCTTTATAACACCGAACCTTTCAGTGAAAGCACTTAAATCATTACCAGTAAAAGTAACCATTGTTTCCATCATGATATCTTAAAAACCTTTGACCTTAAAAAAATCTAAAGAAAGAATGAGATCTTTAATAATTTAGCATCTTTTCATAGAGCTCTGTAGCGTCGTCACTATCCAAACAAAGTCGAAAACACATTCTTTTTAGTTTTATTCTGACATTTCTTTGCTCAGCTTTTCGCGACTGCTTTCTAGATCCTGGCTTGTAAAGCGCTTAAATAAATCTTGTGTTGTACACTAAAACTGTACAGCGCTTGAGAAAGATAAATTTAGCTGTGTTCGAAAGAAAATAAAACCGAAGTTGACATACGTGATTGGCTTTCTTTGTTTATGTATATTTAAACGTATTTTTAATCATATAAATATTATATAATAATTTTGTAAAGTTTATTTCTGACGATTAAAAAGAAATAAAGTTCAAAGTTAGATATAAGCTATACGAATGTTTATACATATACAGCTACGTCTAGTCCAATAGCAATCGACCGCTAGAAATTGCGATGGATATTCGAATTGGATTTTGAGATATAACAGTTATTTCCTAAGGCACTACGCATTTTCCCGAGAGAAAATTCTCGATATGGAATCATCAATAAGACATGCACTAAGAATCCAAACATAGACCAAACATAAATTTTTTATCAACCGCCCTGAGTTTTTCAATTTGTAATATATGTTTATTAATATTCCTTTTTTGATTGTTTGTTATCTCTATCATTTATAAAACGGTTTAAAAAAATCAAAGCCAACCATCATACGTTATATAGTCGGATTTGAATTTACAATATATGTGTAGATTTTTTTGCAAATTTTTGAATGCAGTTTTTCTCTCTTCAAAATCGGTGCCGTGGTTCCTTTTAACGAATTTATCTAGCTTTCATAGTTTCAAATTTAACAGTGATACTGATCCATATAAATGAAGCACTCTGTATATAGTACCAAAAAATTCGCCACAACTTGGCGGAATGGATATTGAGTGTGACATTTAAAGTTGAAATCTTATCTTTCCACGTGTTGAGAGAGAAATTTAAAATTATCGATTATTGAAACATTTCAAAACGAAATATGATATAATAAAACAATTATCATTATTGCGCATTTTAGCGCATAAATTGAATAAAATAAATAATCAAATTAATTACAGGCGAGTGCCAAGACGTGCATGTGACTACATTATGCGTGGTGATAGCTTTTATAAAGGGTACAGCCGTTTCCGAGTGTACGGTCAAAATAGAACAGCCGTCCAATGACAAAGACAATACATGTCGTCTGCGCTGGCGCAGCTCATTCGAAACAGCTGTATGAAATTGATTCACTTAAAGGGCGCGGACGTGCTCATATGGCTGACCGATTTGAGCGTCTCGCACACGACCAGAATAAATAGTCTCACTGCTTCCTCAATGCAATGATTTATGACATTCGAAGTACGATAATAACTCGGTAAGAGTTATGTACATTTAAATGGCGTCAAATAAATAATTTATGACGAATATTATAATTCTAGTCTCAACTCCTTCGCGTGGGTACAATTCATTTTATGTCAAATACAAGCTAATTTATAACGAATACGTGGTCTCACACCACGTTTGAAGGTACTCGTCAATACATTAATGGTAAATTATAATGTACAAACAAAGTGGGCGAAAATCAACTTAGTTTTACACTAAGTTTCTCATATCGTTTTTCATCCAGAATTACCGTTTAGGATAGGATCTATAACGATTTAAAGTTGGTTATTAACGATTCCCACTAATAAACCTTTAGACAGAACTCATATTGATACAGTGCTGCTGACTGTAGATGGTGTTGTTACACTGTCTTGTTTAGCTTATACAGGATTTCTTATATAATAAGTAAATCTAAATAGAAACAACAATTTCAAAATTAATTTATAATATAAGATAAAATGAATGGTTAATAAAACACATTTCGGCTAAATGTTATTATGGTAATCGTATTTATTTTTTGTGAACAAAATATTAAGTTATTGTTGTATCAACAAATTATACCCTAAATTACGTTTTCTTTATTCAAAAGCAATTACATATCGTAATATATTTAATTATACAAATGATAGTTATTTAAAAATAACTGGTCAAGTGCGAGTAGGACTCGCGCACCGAGGGTTCCGTACAAACTTATAGAAATCTATATAAGACTAACCCATCTACGCCATTTGTGGTCTTCATCTTCAGTTCCAACATAAGTTACTATCAAAAATACCTAAATCGGTATAGGCTTGCCTATAATATTTGAGAAGTTCCCTCAATTTCTCCAGGATCCCATCATCTGATCCTGACCTGAAGACAATGGGACCACCTTGGAAGTATTGAAAATCGGTACACAAATGGCGGCGTAATCGGCGAACAAACATAAAAAAAAAAATTAAATACAAGGTCGAATTGAAAACACTCCTTTTTTAGAAGTCGCTTAAATATAATCAAATATTATGTAAATATGGATCACGTCCCAAAAACTATTTTGAAACTACTTAGGAGCACTTTAATTTAAAACACGATCATGGATGCAATCCATGGAAACACAAAATTTTATTTTAAGTACTAATACTACTTTCAAAAAAGGAAAGTTATAGCGCGATTCAGGATACATCCAGCGCATCTCTTGACGATTCCAATGAACTAACTTGTTGACTTTGACATTAACAACATAATTATATTATATTTTACTCTCGTTTTATTTTTATTTATATTCTACTACACTCCACTACCCCTGTACTACGTTCGTAAAATATTTAGATTTACATTATCAATCAAAATATCAAAATATATTAGTGTTGACGAAAATAATTAGTCCTTAATTCGAACAAAACTAATTGTTTATTTATAAATAACTAATTATTTTACTAATAACCAGAAGACTTATATGTGTAGATAAATAAGTAAATTAAATAACTCGATCTGTTGAATTTAATTTTAAAATTTTCGTACTAAGTCAATACGAGTACTTAAATCAAATCGCGTGAAGCTCTTATATTGAATGTTAATTACGTAATGACGTTATAAATCGACGATAAAACTTTTAAATGAAAAGTTTATTTCATTATTTTATTTCATTATTTAGCGCGTTTAAATAATAATTAAAATAAAAAAAAATATTAATCGAGCAGAAGTATATCACAGTTAATGTCATAATGTTGTAATAGATGGCATTAGCTGTACGCTACATCGCGCTATCATTTTGTTAGCTGCGATATATAGATTGCATTGCGTTGTTTATAAAGGTTTGCTGCTTTTTAATGTTTTCGTATTGATACAAATTTCTTCTCAGTGTTTGTAAAATTGTTTTTTTGACCATGGTCAACTTCTATGTTAATTTGTTACAAGTACATATAATTTTAATTCTAAGATTGATATATTTTCCGCTTGATCAATTTACAACTTGATACATTTACGCGTTCCTGAGAAAAAGGTTGAAAGACAGACGTACAGACTGACAGACACACGAACAGAAATTTACAGTTTTCGGATTTTTTCCTTTATGTATACTAAAGGACCTTGCTCCTGGCCAAATTTCATAATGCTTGGTCAATGGGAAGTACCCTATAGGTTTTGATTCCCTTGCGAAAACGTTAAAAACGCTATCATACTTAAAATATGTGATATAAATGACCGTATCTTTTGATTGCGTTAACTTAGAAGTTTGATTTTTTCACAGCTCTTAGTAATTACAACTCTGAGTACTTGACGTTGATAAAAATTTGTTACCTTCACGCGTTTCTGAGAAAAAGGTTGAAAGACAAACTTACAAACAGACAAACATACATACAAAAATTTACAGTTTTCAGATTTTTTCCTTTATTTGTACCATAAGATCTTTCTTCTTGCCAAATTTCATCGTGCTAGGTCAATGGGAAGTACCCTATAGGTTTTGATTCCATTGCGAAAACGCTAAAATGGTCAAAATATACGACATATTTTCCATTATCTTTTGATTGCGTTGACTTAGAACTTTAATATTTTCACGGCCGCATGTCATCGTAGACTTGAGTATATGATATTAATTTCAACATGATACGTCTATGCATTTCTGAGAAAAAAGGGTTGACATCCCGACAGACAGACAGACAGACAGACAGACAGACAGACGGACAACAAAGTGATCCTATAAGGGTTCCGTTTTTCCTTTTAAGGTACGGAACCCTAAAAAATAACGTGGAAACAATTTTAAGCCTTGTTATGATAGCAATAAAACAATTGATAGATAATATATTGAAGTAAAACCACGTTGTTGTAATAAAGTCTTTAATACTTCAAAAATATGTTACAATCTATACAGAAACTCACATATACAATATTATTCATCCCTTAATCTTTACCAGCCGCAATCTCAAGCAGAGCTATTACAATTATGACACCACATCAGTATTATATATACTTAAACAAATAATATTATTACTAATTTAAAATTTATACAATAAAACATAAATCAACTTATAATTAAATAAAATGATTATACATCGTAATCCATATAAATAAAAATGAAGTGTCTGTTTGTAATTATAAATTAACAGCTTTTCATTAAATGCAACCGCTGTCTGTCCGTCTGTTTGTTCCGGCTAATCTCATAAACGGCTGGACTGATTTTGGTGGGACTTTCACTAGCAAATAGCTAATGTTATATTTTTCTAGACATTTTATTTATTTTAATTGTTTGACAAAGTCGCGGGCACTAAGCTAATCATTAAATAAAAAATTAAATAAATATTTTAAATGATATATCAATTGTTTAACGAACTATATAATAGCTAAAAGTTCCAAGGTTTATTAGCTCTATAATTAAACAGGCTAAACATTACACTCGTAAGGGTTAGAAAGATTCGAGCTCAATATTGCTTTGGGACTTCATAAATCCTCTCGCTGCTGGTATGTATCGAGTAATAAGGCAAAGAATCTTGATCGTAAATGCTAGAAAATGATGATGTGTCGGTATCCGTTATGGATTTGTTATCGAATTGCTTTATAATTTGCTTAGAACGCCACTCGCTCAATTGTGCCTCGGTGGGTTGTAATGCTGATATATAACTCGCATCATTACTCTCACTGCTCCTCATAGAAAGCGATCGAATAAAATTATTGGGGGACAATTTATCTAACTTATCCGACAACAGGAATATTTTCTGCTTTTCAATAACTTGGTTCTTTATTACTTGTGGTTCGTTCAGCGAAATCTTTCTTAATGGGACTTGGGGGGGTAAAATAAGCGCTTCTATTGACTTGTGCTTGACTAATATAACTCGTTTATTGCCCTTCAATAAAGTAGGATTCCGTTGGATTAACGCGTATACCAACAATGCCCCGCATAAAAGACATCCTAATGATATACAAATGAACAAAATCACATCCTGATACCCTGATGTATGTATAGCTGTTGTACTTTCAAAATTATAAGAAATACATTGATGATAAAGTATTGAACCGTTTGATAAAATGAAAGGACAAAACGTATAACGCGCGCCTGATTCTACGTTGAAAACTTTTAGTACATTTGGTATTGTGTTAGTGCAAAACACTTCGCTTGAACATAAGGAGTGGTACCAAAGTAGGCCAAGACCTGGTTGCGCAGATGATATCATTTCAATCATAGAATAAGGGTTATTTTGAATGGAATACACCGGTTTTATCCACGGTATCGGCGCCATTTTATTTTCATTTTCAATCAACATAACTTTAACTTCATTGTCTTTTATTCTGTTCGAATAACATTTTCGTTCTCTTCTATATATCACATTTACTTTAGTATTACCGGTATCGTTTATTTCAGAACATACGCCATTCATATGTATAATTTCGGATTTATTATCACACGGATAAACATTGTCATTTTCACTTGAATCTAAAATCACAGACTGGTTATTAGAACCGCTGTTACAGTAAGCTTCAAATTCGGTGAATGTCATTCCATATATTGTATCTGGATAGTAGCAAACAGGATCAATAATCAGCAGGTCTTTCTTAAAAACAGTTCTCAAATCGTTAAAAGAGCAATCACAGTGCCAATAATTTTCTTGCAAGGCAATTTTTGGACGAAGTGGCAAAATTTTATTAAATAATCCTACGGGTATAGTTGTTAATTTATTATCGTTTAGATATAACATCTTAATGCTATGCAAATGATCAAATGTACCTGGTCTCAGCACAGTTATCTCACAAGAATTCAAGAATAATATCCTACAATATTTTAGTTCGGAAAAACTTGAGTGCCTTAGGATATTATTGAAATTGTTGGATGAAAAATCTACAGTGGCTAATGCGTTAAGCTGCGCAGTACCCGTCAAGTTAATAGGATTTAAATCATTAGACGCTTGAATGTCCAAAAATTCTAGACTCTCCCCGACAATTCTTAGAGCATTTTTTCTTACATCTCTTAGATAACAATTCTTAATAAAAAGCTTTTTTAGTCCAGAAAGTCCAATTAACATATCATTATCCCAAATATTGATTTCAATATTTTCCAAAATAAGTATTCTTAGGTTACTACTTAATGGACTCATAAACACGTACGAGGGTATGTGCTTAGTATTACCTCCAACAATAGCTAATTCGCGAACATTGGAGCGAATTCTTGAAAGCCAATGCTCCGGTATTATAGAATTTTCGAAAGTAGGTCTGTTTAACTGTAAAGCGATGCTTTCACAATTGGGGTCGACTTCCTGCAATAATTAAAATGTCAT
This sequence comes from Hypolimnas misippus, assembly GCA_037950945.1. Classification (NCBI taxonomy): domain Eukaryota; kingdom Metazoa; phylum Arthropoda; class Insecta; order Lepidoptera; family Nymphalidae; genus Hypolimnas; species Hypolimnas misippus. Next base: position 11,205,250 of record JBBEEQ010000024.1, read on the forward strand.
TAACGTTAAATTACCAAGAATTTTCTTCTTAAGTTAAGAGAACCTTATATGCCTGGTTCTGTAAATTTTATTAAACTTTATCCGTGGATATTACTTTTAAGTTTATGATTGTTACCCCCGTATATCCATTAATAAAAGTGTTAGAAACAGTGGCTGGTCGTTAGATATTTTATATCTATATATAAAATATCTAACGACCAGCCACTGTTTCCCACGATATAAGTAATTAACAACAAAAAATAAATTATGAATTTCCATAGCCTATCAAGGATAATGTAATACAGGTTCTAATGGTGAAAGATTTTATTTGAAAAACTACTGGTGTTTCGTAGCCTATCATGCAAGCAAACAAACAATCAAATATTTTCTCTATAATATAAGTATAGATTATTTATAATTAGTCACCACGACAAACATCTAGCTAATATATCAATAACAATAAAATTCTAGACCCGATTCCATATACTTAGTCAAGTATACATGACTATACTATACATACATGAAATTACTAAATACTTACTCCCAGTCTAATATATGTATATTTGTGTATTAATTATATTCAAAATTCGAATAAAACTTCAAACAAGCAAGAAATATTAATCCACTTACCGAAGCGGCAATCATAATGTCTTCCTCATATTTTCCATAGAATGGTGCTTCATTGCATATAACTCTGCAATTAGAGATGGTACACCTTGGAGCAGATGTCTTCCAGCTATGTGAGCTACCGAGAGCCATGAGAACGATCAGAATGAAGCTGCTCACTATGAGAGTACCAAAAATTATTTGGACTACCAAACGGAGCCATCCGCTGCTGCAGGATGTATTCCTGCATTCAAAGAACACGGAAATAAAATTATTAGTACCAACGACTTCAAAAAGAAGTGTATGTTTTTTTGCTTATGCTTTTGTTACATCAGAACTCCGTCTTCTGCCAAGTAGTTTGGAAAATTATTTTTTTATTTCGAATAATTTACCTTAAAATCATCAAGCAGTTTAGTTTTATAATCAAAATAACGAGAACCAGTACGTCATTAGAGTAAACAAAAATTGCGTATTTTGCTTTTCTTTGATTTTTTTTTTCATTTTTAATTTACATGTTTCAGTAAATTTATTTATAAAAAAAATGTAGTTGTTAATTACGAGATATTTCCTATTAACTCCTAATTCAAATAACGTACTAACAATTTAAAATATTACGAGCGTGGGTAGTAACTGTAATATATTTAAAAAGAGAGAACTTTTTACTACTACTAAATCACTCAATATTTTAAATTTAAACTAATATAAATTGATAGATGTCCTACAGACATTATTATAAGTTTTAAAAGTGCTATACTCGACGGCTTTTAATGACCTTTTAACTCATTATAGTAGTTTTAAAATTGTAACTGTGTAGAGATAAGATAAACAAATTACCTAATGATACTTTAACTACATGATTCCTTTTTATACTCGTAACATTATCAGATACGCTATTCAAAAACACGACATATGTTTTAACAAAGGTGAAAAAATACTCAACTACTAAAAAATTGTAAATAAAACTCTTTATTCCTACTATTTTTGGTATGATGTTTAAATTAAAATCTGTTAGACAAAATGCGTCATGGACAGATAAGGAAACAGGTACGAAATTTATTAAATCATGCCAATTCATAAATTAGTTGATAACTCCAATCGTCAGATTTTTTTTGCGAAACATGTAGGTATGTTTCTCACAATAATTTCCTAAGCTTCCAACCACGAAATAAATTACACTAGCATAATATGAATTCAGTTAATTCATATTTGAATCTATAAAATATCCTCAGAAATCTATTTTATAATAATTTGTAATACTGAAAATTATAACATAGGAAATTATTGTTTTAACCTTTAAGAAACATAGCGTAAGTTACTATTATAAGTTTTGCTCTCAAATTTGTATAAAGATTTACATATTATATGGTATTTTAAAAATGACCTTAGACGTGATATGGTATAAAAAATTTATTATTTAATTATATTCTACAGCGTGCACGAGTTAAGTTTAAACATTAGAAATGCATTTATGTATGTATAATTTTAAAAAGTTCTTCGTCATCGCATTACACCTGAAAGAAATTACTGTCAGTGCCTTTAATTTTCACAGCCACACCTTTCATAATGTTATCTAGGTAACTGTTAACGGGTTACAGAGCTGTGTTACATCAATTATGAGAATAAAACTCAGAAATGTAACTCTCGCCTTCGGTTTACACGTTATTATTAGAGTGAAAAAAATATACTAATTATATTTACATAATAAAGGCATATTCTTACCTTACAAATGAAGCTATACTCGAAGATATATTCCGTTTCCGAGCAAGCTGCATTTTTCATAACTCTTAAAATAAAATAGTCATCCGATGAATTGTTTTTTTTTTTTAATTTCGTGCCCGAAAACAATAAATACAGATAGCCTCTACAGTCGCGACCGTTAACAGTCCGTAATAGAGAGAGGTGAATGATATATTATTTCCAATAATCCATGTCGAGATAAGCCCTGATAATAATGTTGTATCAAGCCTTAATGGACGCACGGAAAGGATTAACATTGCAAACAATAATATGATCGAGAAAGCTATTTCATGGGCAAGGGCGCGTATGATAATATAGAACTAATTCGTACTAACATCCTTCCGCGGCTACGCTTACATAGTACATTGATAATAAATAGCATAAGATTATTATTATTATTATCTAAAGCATCATCAAACTCTGCTCATTAGTTTTTGTATGAAAGAGTAAAAAACATCCATATACCCAAATGTTCGAATTTATGATATAAGTGAGGATTACGATTGTATTTTAGATAAAAAAAATCTATAAATAGTAATAAATCTTCTACTGAGGTAGAGGCTTACTGTAGATTACAGCTCGTATACGTGCTGGCTCGACCGGGGCAGTACCCCACTCTTGCAAAAGATCAGTTTGAAATAGCCGATATATTTGTGTCTTGTATGGTAAGCGGAAAAGATGTGGAAACCTAAATCATTTCTTCTACTTTCTATGACTACTTAACATCAGGTATCTTACCTCCTTGTTAACCAGTTATTTAAAAAAATACTTGAAAAGAAAACAATTAATTGTAAGATAATTTCATTGAAGTTATTTATTTAAAATCAGAGAAAGTAGCTAGTAATAACTTAAAAATCATATACGCAGGTATGTATGTCGCTAATCGTAGCCCCAAAGTTGTTATGTACTTACGACGAAATTAGGCCGATTTGGTAATTAGACCACTTACCAAAACATAAAAGGCATTATATTTTTCAGAAAATTTTACTACGGCAAGTAGTACTAGTCTGAAGTATTATTAAGTATTATATATTATTATATTAGTAGTATTAAATTATTAAGTATTGTAACCGCAAAATTATAAATTTTCAACGATAATATTAATTTTGATTAGCGTCAAAGTGACGTCTATACGCGTATGTTCGTTTCAAACATATACGAGTACTAGCAGATTCCCGTAGCTTCGCCCGCGTATACTTAAGATAACTAACAAACTTTCAACCCTCTGGGTTGAAAACTCAGGTTTATAAAAAATCCTTTCATTTTGCTCACTTACAATATTTAAGGATTGTTTGTTTGTGCTCTGCGTTGATCAATCAGTCAGTGAATATGTCAGCCAGTCAGTTTTGATTTTTATATAATACTAGCTGTGTTCCGCGTTAATTTGAGGAATAATTGTATGCATATAATGTTTGCCACCCATGCGGAAATAAAGCCTAAGTTACTCATGATAACATTAGCTATGTGTAAGTGAAAGTCCCGTCAAAATCTGTCCTGCAGTTTCAGAGATTAGTCGAAACAAACACACAGACAGACTTTCATATGCATTTATTTAAAAGCTGTTAATTTGATATTACAAACAGACACTGCAATTTTAATTATTTGTATAGATTTTTCGCTTTGGACTTCCCTTTTCGATTTCAATTGACTGATCGAAATGGTCACTATTTCTAATTACAAACACTTTCTCAAATTATGCACGAGTAAAATAAAACCAAGTGACGAGCATATTATGTATATAATCATTTTTTGTATGAAATATTAAATCATATAAAAACATTTCGCCTTTTTATACATATTGTTTCTCTTTAGCTGCTCCTCCTGGTGTCACTGCTGTTTACGATGACGGCTTCGCTCCTACGAGGTGTAACGTGATGTAAAATAGCTTATAATCGTCCTCAATAAATGGGCTATCCAACGCAAAATATTTATTCAAATCGGATCAGTAGTTTAAACAATTACCCCCTATATATAATCTTATAAATCTCTTTGTAATATTAGTATAGATTTATAAAATTACTATTATTAACTTAGCTACACTAAATATCCTACAAAATATTAGAAGATAAAGTAATTTTATTCATAGACTAAAAATAAAGACGGTCTGTTGCTATCAAAATTTATTTTGTTTTTATTTTCGGACTTGGACTTTTCGCTATCTCTGAAAATAAAGATTCGTTGTTTTAGGTTATCGTCGTAATCCACTAGAGACCTCACTTCGAAGCGAATGAAATAAACTTTAATAATATATTCTTATATTATTTCAGCGGAATCATAAAAAGTACATCAAATTTTCAAACTTATCTTTAGCCCGTAGCTTCAGCCGTGTGATTTTATTTGATTCTTTTTTTTATTAATTGGCAGAGCAATTATGCACGCACTATTAGTATCTCAACGCTATACGGTTTGACAGTTAATTTCTGATTTTTATTCCATAACGAAACAGATCAATTGTCAAAATGTATCGCAGCACGATAGTACTTAGCGTAATTAATCTCCATGCAATTAAGCAAGCATATCACTGATTTTAAGTCACCACCGCCGCCTCTGGAGGTTTACAGACTGGGAGGAGTCAAATGTGCTGCCAGCTTATAAAAGCATAAATGAGAAAGGGTCATGGGAAGTAAGAGAAAGGTTGGCAGAAGGGTTAACCGTTAAAGCGCAGTGACTTCTTTGTTTTTATATTTCTCTGGTAGTCAATACTAAAACAACTTGCCACATAAGATAGGTTCAAGTCTAAAAATATTAAGTTTTGAAAGCATAAAGAGCCGAGATAGCCTAGTGATTATAACACGTCGATCTCAAGTGATGATCGCGGAATCAAACCCAAAACATATAACAACCTGCTGCAAACAGCTAGCACCGCTAAGTTTTCAAGTGCCAAATTTGTGTTTAAATTCATCTGGAGCTCGGCGGTGAAGGAAAACATGGTAAGAAAACCTTTTTGTGCTGGGAGAAATTCTGACTTAAGCTCTAAACCTTCTCCTTAATAGGAGAGGGGGCCTTTGCCAAGCATTAGAACATTTATAAGTTGTTACTTTCATCATAAGCAACAGTATTTTAGTTTTTACGCGATGCTTAAAAAAATTTTTTTTTAACTAAATTCCACGAAAGGAAAAGTTCTCATTTCGTCGGGGACTTTCTTTTGTGTGTATGTTCGCGAATTACTCGAAAACGGCTTGACCGATTTGGTTAATTTTTTCGTACAATTTCCATCAAAATCGGTTTGATTTTAAAATGAAAATAACTGGAATAAGTGTCATCCAAGTTAACGAGATCACATGTGTATGTAATTATATTAATAGTACGAATTTTACTTTTGAAGTAGGTTATCCTTTTATAAAAAAATGTTATTTAACATTAAATTGTCACTATAAGAAGATAATTAGAATTTGATAATTACAATTTATTAATTATTACATTTGCTAAAATATCTAATGTTTATTTTCATTCTAAATACCATCCACGATACATGGGTAATTCCTGCTCGTTGTCAAACATTCTGTGATAGCAATAACAATATTAACCATGCACATAAAATTAGAACGAATATTATTTTAACTTAAAAAAAAATAAACAACATTAGTGTATTAGTTTACTAGTAATTCACTATTTTCAGAGTTCACTGAAATATGACGTTCGGCTTCGAATAACTTACAGTTAAAAAAATAAGTAAACTGACTTCTAAAGTGTAATGTGGAATAGTCGTGTGATACTAGCGAGATTTACCTGTCGATAAATAAGTAAATCAAATAACTTAATCTGATCGATTTTCATTTATAAAATTTTCAAACTCAGTAACGTACTTAAGTCTCGCGTCAAGCTTTTGTATCATATAAATTGTGTAATGATGATATAAGAAAAGTTTATTTTATAATTTTTTAGTACACTTAAATATTTTTTTTTTTCTATTTAAAAACCAAACCACTGAAATGATTTTGTTAAAAAATCTATGGAACCAATCTGAAAGTAGGTATATCCGTTTAATTGAAATAATAATCAAAATCGTATAAGAAATGACGAAGTTCTAAGAAAAAAATATTAAAAAACACTTTACGAATTGAAAACCTTCTCCTTCTTTGAAAAAGGGAGGCACTAGATACATTTAAATAAAACTTTACCTGGTCTATTAATATTCTCAAAGGTGCCAGCCCTCAAAAAAGTTTCTGCCATCTGAAATTCGACGAATGGACTCGCTCATATGAATCACTCGATATGTAAATTTGTATCTATTAAAACAACCTGTTGCATTACAATATATATTCAGGATTGAGGCTTGAAAATATCACCACATTATTGCCAACACTGGGTCATAATTCGTATTTATTTCTTAAAAATTTATGTAACAAATTTTTATTTTCAACTAGCTACCGTTACTGCTTCGCTTCTATGTTGTCGTAGCATGATTTAATAGCCTTTCTCAATGAATGGACTATCCAACACAAAAAATATTTTTCAAATCCGATCATTAATGTTAGAGATTAGCCCTACATACAAACTTACAAACAAATTTTACCTATTTAAAATATTAGTATAGAAGAAAAGACAATGTACCTAAATTGTACAATCTAGACAAATATAGCCACAAGTTGTTAGATTATTGAGTTAATATAAAGCAAAACACTTTATAACTTTTTTGTATTAAAATTATTGTAACAAAGACTAGAAAGATACTGGAATAGAGGTAGAAAAATTTAAACTTTTACCTACATGATAACAAAGGAGTAACGTTACACAAAATCTATATATATGTCGGAGAATAAGTCCGATTACTGAACGCAAGCGTGACGTCATGACAAACAAGTCGAATCATGTCATGCTTGGACGCGGCCGTTGAGCGAACTGGCATTCTACAATCGGAGTTCGTACCGAGCGGACGTGTCTGTTCTATTACTTGTGCTTTAGACATACCCACTTTGTCTGAACCTGGTGAAAATACGTGCCCACTAAGTCCCGTCTTCTATCCGACCGCGACATATAAATACGCGAAGCAACAACTTTGCACCCCTTTTTACGAAAATGACGCGGACTGAGGAATATGAAATTTCGCACACTTTATACAGAGAAGTGCGGAAAGCTAATAATAACTTAATAATTTAAATTTGCATAAAAAACTACATTGAATAAATAAAAAAAAAAAACATTATATTCGTGTGTGTTAAATACATATACTGTGTATTTCACGCACACACACAGGCATAAAAACTGTCTTGTTAAAGACTGTGGTCAAATTGAGAATAGATTATCTGTGGTCAATCTTAAAATCGGTTGAAGATTTAATGAACTACGGTCGAATTCCAACCGCTAAACGAGCACTACTTACTTTAATTACTTTATCCAAACTATCAAAACTCGTACTATGATTGTAATCCTAGTATGAGTTTTGATAGTTTCGATTCCTAGTAGCTTATCTGTAGATAAGCTTAGTCATAATCGCAACTTATTTATTTATATACTTATATATCTTATGTTGTCACTCGCATTTATTACTTCGCTCCTATAAATCGTAACGTGATTCAATATAACCTATAACAAATAACGGACTATCCAACGCAAAAAGATTCTTTCATATCAGATCATTAGTTTTAAAGAATACCCTTCACACAACCTTACTGATATACAAACAAATTTTACCTCTATATAATATACTGGCTGGTGCTCGCTACTTCGTCTGCGATGTCTGTGATGCTTACGTCATAGTAACTTTACGCATGCAAAGTCTCAGTCCGATCGGTTTTAAATTGACAAAGTTTCATACAAACTTTCTTCCCCAATTTTACCTCCTCGGGCTAGAATTCATGAAAATCCATTTTTACCTACATGCCAAATTTCAGCCTGATCCGTCCAGTGGTTTGGGCTGTGCGTTGATAGATCACTACGTCAGTCGGTCAGTCACCTTTGAATTATATATATTTAGAAGTAAAGATTAATTAGTGAATATTCAAATCAAGTCATAATATCAAAACTATGTTCTCTACATTTTTAACTCCCGCTAAAATTGATAAACCAATGCTAATTCCACCTATGTTATAATCCAAGGTTATCAACACATCCGTGATATTCAAACAGGCATATCTCGTAACGGAACTGGAGAAATTACAGCACGGTACAGCCGTGCCGGTCACAGGAAACTCAATAAATCAAGCGTCGGCTGTTGTTTGAATTAGTTCCAGCCATTATTGTGCTTTCCTTGGAACAGCTTATTGAAACACGTAATGGTTGATGTTTATTTATATCGTTAAATGTCAGTGAAGTTCTTAGAACGATGATGGTTTTTTATTAAGTTGTATTTGTTTATGTTATTAATTATTCAATCTTCAATTTTTTGCCTCATCTGTGGTCGTAATCAGGAGCGTCTTTAACCTATTGGAGGGCCCAGGCACATAAGGAAAGTGGGGCCCGTGTGACGTTGGCAGAAGACTATTTTATTAAAATTGGTATAAAGAGTAAATCGGAAAAATTTTAGATTTATTTAATTGTCATCTTTATTTTTTTACTGTCATACATGAATGAGGAGGTATCTTTCAAATTTTAAGAAAGGCAAAATCATCAATCACTTCTCTATAATCTGATAGAAACTATGAACCCCTATCGAATGCGGGGCACTGGATAAGTGCATAGAGTGACCACTAGGAAAGAGTGTCTGGTTGGAATAAAAATTAAAAAAAAGGATAAGCAAATAGTATTGTCCTATAGGCTATATTTGAAGCTATCAATAGTTAAACTTTCCTTAGTACAAAAACCAGAAATCAACTTTCTGAATGTGGTAGTTAGTGATAGCGAAAGCCCACTGCAATTAGCCTGTTGATCATAAATTTTATAATTATAAGGAATATATTATTGTAAATTTTATACAAATTTAATTTTTTTAAACTTATTTCTATAATTTTTTAGAATATTTTAATATACCCATTGTAAAAAAACATTTTTTTTTCTTTTAACGCATTTTAAGTTTAGCACTGTCTTCATCATAGTGAACTGGTTAAAATGCGGGCTAAGTTTTGACGTCACGAGCTATTCGTGTCGAGAATTCACAGTTAGTACAAAATTTATAGTTCAAGTTGTAAAGACTGCATTAACCTTTTTATTATCCTTTTTCTTTTAATTTTACAGTTTTCGTAGAAGGTTGGTAAGTTTTAATATAATTATAATGGTCATTTATGTATTTGTGTCTGAATCATTATTTTTAATGGTTGTTTTATTTTCGACGTACCTTGTATCAAATTACTAAATACAATATTGTCACATATATTTTCTATTGAACAATTTATTAAAAAAGAGCGATTTGCTCGCCAAAAGCTAAAAAATTATGTATAACCGATCGCTACGAAACCGTAGGCCCACCGGCTGAGCTAAAGTCTCAAATTTTTATCAAAAGCGTATTTTTATTTTTATTTTTATTTTTATCAACATACATACATACACACATTAATTTATATTTTGTCAAGTATCAAGTAAATTGTTAAGTAAGTTTTATTGTTCATTAAAATAATTATTAATTTGACGCTGATATACAATACTGTGTTAAGCCACACGGACTTCATTTAGAGAAAATGGCGTCTAAAGATGTCAAACCTATTCTTAACAAATATGTTTGAAGAAGCATATATTCACCTTTTCTTTTATTTTTTAATAAAAGGTATAATTAATTAAAGCAGATTGATATATTTCATATAATATCTAATAAGAAGTTTTTCAAATATTTGAGATTATAGAATAAACTAGCTGTGCCCGCGACTTCGTTCGCGTGGATTACAGAATGCTTGGCATGTCTCCTGCAAAGCAAGGTTATGATAGTCTGCGGTGCAGCTCAAGAAAGGAGCTTCTTACATTGGATTTGGGAACTTTCTGATTGTATTTATAAGCAGACAGTAACTCAGATACGGTATTCCTCCACGGTTTTCACTATAAATATTTAAGAAAAGTGTTTTGTGCTAGTCTTTAAAATTTCGACTGTATAACAGTATGTTCCCGCCGAGGTTCTCCTTGTATTATAGATCGGGAGACTTTTTTAACTGGGCTTAATAGGCCATATCCGGAACTTTAAGGAATCGCGAAAAATACTTAAAGGAGTCTCGTGTCCGATTTTGTGAAGTCTAAAACTGCATCATAAGTTTTTTTGATTCTATGATTCTCCTGGCCAGGAAATGAACCCACTAATTTAAAGAAAAAAGAATACATTCTGTATTATTGCACCACCTACCTAATAGTGTCACTTGTAAGAATCAACTTTCGGAAATTAATAGTAAGAGACAAATTAAAGGAAAAGATTTATTTTTTAACAAAATAACATTAAATCTATACATGAATTAGAAGTTAAGTAATCGATTATATATATCTAATATACATAATCAAATATGTGGGTTAAGTCATGGCTCCCGGTAAGTTTAGAAAAAAAGTCTGCATTAGTTCGAACGATTTGTTTATTTGCATCAAAATGCTAGTCACTTACTAAAGTAAGGAAGAGTGTTCTTTACACTATATACAATCAAAAATATATAAAATGAATAACTCACAGTAACTTCTTTTATGTTTGTCTATTTTTTCTATGTGAGCTATACAAAGTTGATAGAATGTGACGTTTTTTTTAGTCCCCGTCACCTACACCGTTATCTAAGTAGATTTAGATAATTCCTAAAAAGATGAATCAATTTACTGAAAATCTACATTTCACTGGACTCGGCTATTGTACTCACCCGCTATTAGCGTTACAACATCCCGTTATAATTTTGAAACTTCATTTATAGGTATGATCGTTTTTTTTGAAGAATTACAAAAGATTTAATTAATGTATGAATTTGATAGAATTTTGTAAAAAATTTGCCCTTTCTTTCTGTTGCAGTTAACTATATACTATTACTATTCTCTGAAGTAGATTCTTATAATATGTGACAGTATCAGATGATGCAATCATACAGAATGTTAATTTTTTCCAAAATCAACGTGCTCGTTTCTGGCTAGGAGAACTTATTTTTCAAAAAACTAATGACATAGTTTTAGTTTTTATTGAAATCGGCACTGTTACTCCTTTAATTATTTTTCGCTATTGCTTATAGTTTCGGATTTGGTCTATCATATACAGTAAAAAAATTACCCAGTAAATATATTATTTTCCAAATTATTATATTTATATTATATACATTAACTTCCCTATTTTATTGGATTCAATTTTGTTCCTTATTACATTAGCTTTCTGTTCAGTTAAAGTTTCGTCAAAATAGGTCCAGCTGTTTTAGGTATTAGCCGTAACAAACTGAGTGACAGAGAGACGGACAAAAATTTTAAAGTTATTAATTTTTTTGTCAGTACCATGCATACTTTCATATGCATTTATTTAAAATTACAAACGGACACATCAATTATATTTGGACGCTGATAAGCAATACTGTGTCAAGCCACACGGACTTCGTTTTGAGAAAATGGCGTCTAAAGATGTCAAACCTATTCTTAATAAATTAGTTTGAAGACGTATATATTCATCTTTTTTTTTCTATTTTGATAAAATGTATATTGTATTAAAAGCAGATAGATTTATTTAATATGTTAAATAATAATAAGTTTTTAAATATTTGAGATTATTTTATAAATTGCAAAATATGGAACACACCTGAAATACGAAACATTGAGTTAAGAAACTTTTTTTCCATACTTATTTAGTTTAGATAACTTGAAATTTGTTTGGATAATGTTAAATAGGTGACGTAGTATCAAAATACCTCAATATCTTAAAATTTGACTTTTGTGGGTTGACACATTATTGCTTATCAGCATCCATTTATATGTTTAGATGTATAACCTTCCCTTTTTAAATCAGTAATTGTTCACTATTTTATTGGGTTCTACAATATTTTGTTACCGCGATTACACAATAACAAAATATTAAGAGAATTATCTCTTTTTTACTTATTCATTGAAATAAATATATTTTTTAATAAAAGTAGCCTAAGTTATAATATTAGCTAGGTATAGGGGCTGTTCATTAATCAAGTAATGTTTATAAGAACTTTTTAGACTTGGTGATATTTCGTAATTTTTTTTCTTCCATCCCCTCTCCCTCCTCTGGGCCTCACGTGATTAATGGACATCCCCTAAGTGCAAGTGAAAGTCCCATCAAATTTGATTCAGCTTTTTCAGAGATTAGTTGTAGGAAACAGACTGACAGACAAAAAATTAAAAAATTGGATTTTTTGATGTAAGTACTGTATATACTTTCATGCATTTAGTGAAAAATACAAAATAATGTTCGATGTGAACTCATAAATTTACATAACTTTTTTATTTATGAACCGATTGAAATGAAACAAACCCTAAATGTTAAGTGAAGCTTACCACAATATATTAGTGAAAACCGCATCTAAATCGGATAAGCCGTTTCTGAGATTAGCGTGCACAAACGCACAGATAAACAGACAAACAGACAAACAGACAAACAGACAAACAGACAAACAGACAAACAGACAAACAGACAAACAGACAAACAGACAGACAAACAGACAAACAGACAAACAGATAAGAATTCTAATAATCATAGTTTTGGGTTCTATTGCGTTGGTAAAGGCCCCCAGTAAGATTTTTTTTCATATATCTTCCATGTACAGACAGCGACCCGCTAGAATTTTATTATTAGTATAGATAACTTAAGTGAGAAAAAAAGGTAGATCCGTTTTTAGTTTTCATAATATTTCTATAGACATTATCATAATGAAAATACTTACATATACATTTTACATAAATTTTATTTTAATCATAAATCCCTTATGTCCTTAAAAACTTTAAGCATTACACCTATTAAAAACAAAAGGTCCTTTTATGTATAAATTAACGCGAAATTATAATACAAACAATAACAAAACCAAGGGTCAAAGAAACTTACTAACCACTAATTATGACCAGGAGCGGTTAAATTACATGCTCAGGCGACAGGTTGCGTTGCAGTCAGTCAGCTGTATGCTGTGTTCATTGATATGACATGAGAATAATAGTCAATAGCCCACAACCTTACACAACCTGCATATCGTGATATAATAACAATCAAGTGTGTAATTGGACGCTGATAAGCAATACTGTGTCAAGCCACACGGACCTCGTTTTGAATGGTGTCTAAAGATGTCAAACGTATTCTTAATCAATTGGTTTGAAGACGTATGTATACTTATTTTGTTTTCTATTTTGATAAAAGGTTTTATTTTAAATTAAGAGCAGATTGATACGTTTAATGTGTTATCTAAAAATAAGTTTTTCGAGTACCTGAGATAATTGTATAAATTACGAAATATGGAAGCACTTGAAATTCGAAACATTAAATTAAATAACTTTTTTTCGTACTTATTTACTTTAGATGACTTAATTTTTTTTTTAATAATATTAAATACGTAATGCATTATCAGAATACATCAATATCTCTAAATTTGACTTTTTATGGGTTGACGCATTATTGCTTATCAGCATTCAATTATAATCTACACTAAATTATTCCAACATTTTAATGTGAATATTATTTGTTTACTACTTTCACGCGTCAACTATCAAAACGATCATCATGTAATTTGCATACACTTTATCAGAGGCACAGAAAATAATAGAAAATTCGTTCAGCATAAAAAAAAATCTAAAGAAACACGAATGAAGCCACGTGTTAAGAATAGAAGTTAATTGATAGAATTATAAAACAATTGATTATCAAACATATATTTTTGTAAGATCAACGTTTTTAAAATAAATAAATACTTATTTGTTATAATAATTTAGTACTTGAAAATATCAAACAAATTTAAGAAGAAATTCTCATACGATATACTAAAAAAAATTTAACATTATTTAAAGTTATCTTCAGTTTTTGTAATGACGTATACCCTGCTATAGTCGGATTTGGCGTGAAGTAGCTAGAGTTTCGTACGGCGAGTAAGAGAGTCGGAAGCCCAACTCCCCTCCCCCCTATCCTTACTTCCTATTCCTCTTTAACTCTTATCAAAGGAATCAGAGATGTTATCTCTTATTCCTTAGATAAGAGGTAAAGCCTAGCTGCTTTCCACTGATTACAGCTCGTATACAGTTAAGTCGTATACGTAAAAAGCCTGCCCTCTTCCCGATTCCTTTTCTTACTTCCTGTTCCTATTCTTCCAAGGGCGGTGGTGATCACTTAACATTAGATGTCTCGACTGCTCGTTTGCCAGCTATTTTTATAATTTTTTTTTACTATGCACGTCGCAATCCTTAACGACGCGTCGTCGCACAAAGGAACCCGTTCATAGAGAGTAACGCTCAAAACTCGATTTTCAAAATGTGGGTATTTCAAAAATTAACTATGTAGGTTTAGTCTTAAGAATATATGACATAAGTTGTAGAAATACGAAATCAGTAAATACTACCTGCTGTTTAGTATATCGTGTCAAAGTTTACTATTTTCGTGTATCATTAATTATTCGCTAACGTACGCGAGTTTGTTGTTAATATTGCGACATTTATTTCTAAAAGTAAACAACATATTTTATCGAGTCGAATCACGGCTGAAATGAGGCAAGGTATGTTTAATTTGATGTAATTTTTTATGAACACAAAAGTTTAGTATTTTAGGATTATTGGCTAATTATGTGTGATAATATATTTTTTTAGGTACTTAATAAAACAATTTCGTTTTTTTTTGTTTTGCGCAAACTTCTATTTTTGAAATATTTTTTACTATATCTAGGAGATATTGGTTAATAATGAACTGAAGTCATTAGCAATAGAAGTTTGCGCATTTTCGGGAAAAAAAAATGTTTTCTTGCGCAGTAATTTTATGTAGACGTTATGATATTACTAAAAAATAAAATATCTGGTTAAATAGCAATGCATTTTAGTGTCTAATATATTATTTGAAGAATATGGGTCGGAATCATATTTGTCACACCAAATTTTCAGATTATTTCGTTATTTAGATAGCCTTATTTAATTAATTTTCAGATGAAAATTCATCATCATATTTAACTTTGAATAACGCAGAGTTATGTGAAATTATTTTCAATAGTAACTTTAAATCTATGGAAAAAAAGTTCATGGACCTAGAAAACTATCTTAGAGGCCGTACTAACTGTCCGGATACAAAACAAACAGAACTACAATTAGCATTGCAAAATTTTAAGAAGTCTTTTACATTTAAGTGGGATAGAAGTGGTAGACATAAAAACAGGTTTTTTGAAGGCGAAAAGATTTGGTTGGGGTATGATTCCCAGTTCAAGCTTTATCAGAAGAAGAATGGAGAAATAAAGCGCAAGAATCAAGAAATAAGGATTTTAAAGTATATAGAGAACGCTTTGCTCGAAAAAATTCAAGACAGAGTAACCTGGAAGATATCTTTCACCGCCTACTTATTTCTTCTGACCCTTTAATAACGAATCTAAGATCTTCGCAAGATATTAAAAGGAAAACATTTGAACCTGAAGTTATTGATATGCTTATAGAACAATTTGTAGCCTTTTCTAATGAATCTGATGCTTCGGATGATATATTGTAAATCTTTTTTTCATTTTATATTAATATTTTAAACTCAATTAAACTTCATACTGCAATTAAATTGCATTTTCTTTATGTTTGGACTTTTGAGCGCTACTTTCTATGAACGGGTCCCAGTGTGCGTCGTCGTAAAGTCATAGAACGAAATTTCACGTACGACATAAATTTTTAAAAACAACATTTTTTGATAAATTTATATATAAATAACTACTTGTGTTAATAATTAATAGCTTGAAAACATCGAACCACATAAGAACAAATTCTTATACAAATATACTCAAGAAACTTTAATATTATTAAAAGTTTCCTTCAGATCTCAAAGTGTTTTAGTACAAGTACTAGTCCCATTATTTTGCAGCAAAGTTTCTTGAAAACCACTCGAAATGTATTTGTTCAGTCTTTCCGAGTATTATTATATTGAACTATAAAACAGTACTGCTCTACTGAATAAGAAAATATATATTTTTAGGTAACCTACTTTCTCCTTTATGTATATCCTAACGAATACTGTTAAGAGTATGTGAGTTTATTACTCTTTCACGTTTGCATTACTCAAATGATGACAGGACAAATTACGATTAGGGAAAAAATTAGACACCGCCACCTAAGCCACAAATATTTGACAGGCACGTTGGCGCAGTGGTCACTGCAACTGACTGAACCGCTAACGGTCGCGGGTTCGATCCCCGCTCACGGCAAATGTCTGTTAATTTATAAATTGGCTATACGGATGTTTGTCGTGGTCTGGGTGGTTGTGTTAGTGTTGTGTGTGTTTCCGGACCCCCGACACAAGACCACGAGGTCCTAATGGGGGCCGTTGAGTGTGATGCGTTTATTTATTTATTTATTTATTTATATCAATATAAATTAATTTTTGTATGTATCCTTTAGATGAATTATGATGAAACTTTGGTAGAGTGTGATTTCAAGCACAAAAATTCTAAATCTATTTACTTTATCTGGCATTGCAACGCATGGCGGGTATAGCTAGTTTCAAATAAAACACAAGATCAATCGTATTTATATTTTTATTAAAATCAAAATTTGATACACCTTTACAGCGAAATTTCAATATTAGAATTATTACTTAAATAATAAATGTGACTATAAACTGGAATGAACACGTCTTTTAAATTTACATCAACAACATCAAATATAGTGATTTAAAAGGAGAAATATCATTGAAATATTACTAATAAATGTAAAATTATTGCTTGCCGAAAGTACGTAACCGGTTACTCCTATTAACACACCTCGTATTCGATACTATTCATTCACGAACAACACCTAGGATACGGATATGAAAACATCGAATTTCCAAGCTTTCAGAACACACAACAACGATTAATAACAGTAAATATGAAGAACAATAAAATACACAACATTTTATGGTAAATGTCTTAATCCTAAATTGATATGCATTGTTAGGTTTTGGTGTACAGATTGCTTTATACGTCCCTATTCACCTCCCGATATGTCTGATGTTGGTTCTTTTAAATATATACTTTGTCTTACTTAGAGTCGTGGCAATCGGTATTTTAATAATCAAGTATACTTAACTTGCGTCTTATAATCGAAAACGTGATAAGAGCTTAGATAGTAAAATTTATTAGCATATTTTTACGTGTCAAAGCGCAGTAAAATTTTCGAGATGTTTAAATTTTTAATCCGACGATATGAATTTACAGTTTCTGGGAGTGATAAATTTGGAAGAATTTAAATTTATAGAGTATTTTTAGAATAGTAAATTTGATTCGTAAATGTTACTCATATTTGTTGAATAATCTGATTAGGTTATGATTAAACTGCGTTTTGACACGTATTCGCTAAATTAAAATACATCGATTTGAATTACAACATTTATATTTTTTAAATTATGATATATGAATATATTTCTACAATATAATTTTAAATACTCACCATAAAACTGCAAAGTGTCCTTAACTTATCAGGTTTTTTGACTCTGATCATATTTCGTGCTATCATAATACAACTATTGGTGCATAATCGATTATATATCGTGCAGTAAATACTTATTTCTAGTGAATAAATACCACCTATAAATCTTAATAAACACGTACATATATTATGAATAATTATATTTACTTACAAAATGTGTAAACGCGTGTAAAAGAATACAAAATAGGTATTCAATCTCGCGTCCTACACGCGTCAAACATTTTAATAGAAACGTACATTACAAACATTCTAAAGGTCTAGGTTTGAAAGGTATATTTTTTTTCATAATTTCGATACATTTCAATAATTTCTTTCAGAAGGTTATCACATAGAAAGCTTCAATTTTATTCGCAACATTTGTATATTATACGAACATTTTAAATATACTTATGTAATTCAGACTAGGGGATATGTTTTTGGTTACATTTATCACTTAAATGATTATACGATCACACATTCATTATAATATAAGGTATAAATAGGTCGCAAGGTAAATTATTCGAATATACTACGAATGAATGGAAACTAATAGTTCCGTGCGTTCTCTAAATAAAAATTGAGCATTTGCCTCAAAGAGAATGAATGAAAGTAACTGCAAAAAAATATTATAAAGCGTATCTAGCATATAGCAGTTTAGAGTCACATTTATTACTCTACTAATAAATTTTAATAAAATCTACACAAAACATAACATAAATCATTTAACTATAAAGTAATAAACAGATAAACATACCGTACCTTTTCTATGAAGGCTATCAATATATTTATATCAAAAATAAAAATCGAATATAACAATAAAACTCGACCATGCATTACAAAAATCAATTCATAATAACGCCATACTTACAAAATAAATTATAATTAATTCAAATCTTAATATAAGCCGAGCTAAAAAAAATTAATAAATAATATAAAAATATAAATTAAAAAGAAATTTATCAACTGAATTATTTCAACCTTATGCCTAACACTTATCTATCTAAAACTAATCTACAACGAACATTCAGGGGCTCCTCTAATGCATAACGTTCGTAATATCATTTGGAATAATAAAACTAACATAATTAATAAACAAGAGGTAGAATTATTTCAAGGAAACATGTGGCAACACATTGAAAATGTATCCGTAATAACCCTAAATATAATATAAGAGCCCCACATTCTTACGAATATAGAGATAAATATTGAATAGTCAACATGGTAAATGCGCAAAAGCTTACTAGAACATTATAATACGAGTAGAATTACATAGTAAAGGCAAGGGGTAAACGATAAAAAATATTACAAGTTCATTTTAATATTAGGTCAGTTTCAGAAACATTTTCGCATTCAACGCGTTCACTATAGTTAGCTCGATAATGGCAAAGTTTTATAGACGACTCTCGCAGATATTCCAAACTATTACACTCTCATTTATTTACGGTTGGTAATACTCTAAAGTAAGGCATACCTTCCTCAAAGGTACTCTAGTACCCAGTGTATCGCACCTGAAATCATCCTTATCACAAGTTCATTCCAAAATTCTACAAATTTTTGTTCAGCCCAAATTGATATGTTTAGTTTTCACAAATTCATCACGTTACAAACAAATAGAACTCACGAAGGGTCACGTCGAGGCATCCGGCCACAGTTAACTCGACGGACACTTCGTTGAACTTAATGGGGAAACTTAAAGGGGTTTTTTAAATCATTTGGTAATGATTATTAAAAAAATGGGTACCAGTTGTCATCAGCATTGGTAAGCCAATTCATCTAAAGCCACCTGACGATGGCGAGAATGATGAAGTTGGTTAGTAGTATCGGGTAAATTTTTATAGCGCTTGATGGTCTTCCGTAGCCAGGTTTCCTCTTGCAGTTCATCTTCTCAAGGGGCATTTTAGCGACGCTATACTCCCGGTGCTCACTGACCATGGTGCAAATCGTACGCTTTTTCTGCATCATCTCATCATCACGGTCCCGAAGCCCGGAAAGCCAAGATTCATACCACGCAAGATCGCAGTCACAAATCAGTGGATTATCTAAATAAAAAATATAAATTAATCTTTGACTTTGATTTTGAATTAAGTAGCTTTTTTCATATTTGGTAATATTTTTAAGATGCACTAATTAATTATGACATTGGAATCTATTTTTACGTTTGATTCTAAAACAAAGTACGTAATATTATTTTGTTATGAAGTTAAAGTTATGATGTATACAAGAATATGTTCAATTATAACTAACAAGTGTAGTCTAGTAAGTTTTAAATAACTATTCCGTACCCATAATATCAACAACTCGAAGTGTATCAAGTATCGGCTCCATGATCTCCTCGGGGATATGCTGCAGTTTGTTGTTCTGAAGATTGAGCGTCTCCAGCGAGTTCAGGTTGTCAAAACCCATCGTAGGTAATTGATGGACCCTGGTAAAAGTAAATTATTATTTACCAATTTCACATTTTTACTAGTCTATGTTATAAATATAAATATGTAGATTTTATTTTTTAACTGCCCTAATCCCAAGTCCTAAATAAAATATAAAAGAAACAACAAAAAGTCACAGGGAAGTAAAGCATACAATATCATTTACTTAAATATTATGCTTCTTTCAGTTATTATAATTTACAAAGCAAACTACTAAACCGATTTTAACAAAAATTCTATCGGACCCAGCTAAAAGTACGTCTTTTCAAATAAAAATAACTTTCCTAATTGGTTAATAAATGACTTAGTTCTGACATAAAAACATAAACAAACCGTACAACACATTTATAGTGAGAATTTATAGACTATCATAGTTTTACGACTCATAGGAGCGGGATAATAATCATAAACATCAATTAATCCAACAGGTATCATAACGTAAGTGAACCGCGACACACACCTAGTGTCCTTGTGTGTGAATTTCACTGTGAATTACACTTATAAGTTGCTTGCTCTCAGGCTTAAGTTATTTATCATTGATTTACACCTGAAAGAATTCACTGTTAGTGTCTTATTTTTGACATTCCAAGCTTTCGTAACTACTACGACGTATCTCTTTATTGCCTCCGAGAATAAATCTTATAAATGTAATTCTCACCTTATACGCATAATTTAATAAATTTCATATTTTTGATTTATTGATAGAATTATTTATGGATGTTCATAATATATTAAAGACTGATAAGAACATGAATGTTTACGTAATATTTCAAAATAATTGCTAATTGAGTGATAAAAGTGACTTAAAACAAAATAGAAGTGTTCGTTCTAAAGCGTTCCAAGAATCGACAATAATGTTGTTCAAATGTACAAAACTGATTATCGGTTTAACGTGCTCCCCTAGGAATGGTATTACGTCAGTGTTGGCTGACTAGCGATCCTATCGAACTAGCAATCTAAATCAACAATGCTTCACAGCGTAATCAATTCGCCTGCTGAGTTAACTGAAGAGTTTTCAAGTTTGTTCTTTGTTTTTAAGATTGAGTACTTCAATTACATTCTTATGACTTCGAGATACGTCGAAATATAATATTTTTTGTTGTATTCTTTTCTATACGATAACTACACCAGCGTTTTATGTTATTTCCATCAAATTTTATTTCATTTCATTCTCATTAAAAGATAAAAAAAATAATAATACGGATGCAACGGATTTGTCTCATACGGTTTATTAATTAATTAAATATTATATATATATATATATATATATATATATATATATATATATATATATATATATATATATATATATATATATATATTCTGCATTGTCAAAGTTTTTCCAATAAGAGCTACTGTTACTGACAAATGAAACGATAATTAAGCGATGCTTAAATCGACCAACCGTAAACATTTAATTGCAATTATATTTCAGCCTCTCTGAATACCACTATTTTATTAATTGATATACGAACCATCACAGACTATAATAAATAATTGGACGTTGATAAGCAATACTGTGTCGAGCTACACGGACTTCATTTTGAGAAAATGGCGTCTTAAGATGTCAAACCTATATTCAATAAATTTGTTTGAAGAAGTTCATATTCTTTCTTTTATTTTTTGATAAAACCTATAAACAATTAAAAGGAGATAGGTATAATAAAACTTTTTTTTAATAATACGCTTTTCAAATGTATGAGATTATGGCATATTGCAAAATATGGAACACACTTCAATTTTCGTAACATTAAATTAATTTTTTTTTCTGTACTTATTTAGTTCGTATCAGATCAGTCTCGTATCAGTTCGTAGTCAGTATCAGAATACATCAATATCTCAAAACTTGACTTTTTGTGGGTTGACACATTATTACTTATCAGCATCCAATTGTCATATGAAATATATTTACTAATATAATAAAGAGAGATCGTTTTTTGTAAGTGCAAAGTAAACTCCCAAATTACTGAACATTGTATTTTAAAAGTTATACTAATGATCGGTCCCGGCTTCACACGGGCGCAATGTAGTTTTTTACGACATCACAATACAACAAAAGGTGATGGATTTCTAAAGATACATTATTAGTACACATCTACACCATCTATAGAGCATACGTTTTAAATTTCAAGTCCTTTCAAAATTATAGGACTTTCATACAAAGTTCCGAACCCTGTTTTAACCCCGTAGGGATAAAGTTTCGTAGAATCCATTCTTAGCCACCACATGTGTCCACAGAGTTACAGTTTCTGAGATTTCGTGATTAATCAGTGACTGGTATTTCGCTTTTATATAAAGATGCTGATAAGCAATAATGTGTCAACCCACAAAAGTCATATTCGGAGACTTAGTATTAAAGTGGCTTAACATAGAATTACTTATCAGCGTCCATATATACATATATAGATTATAACAATCGAAATGTATATTATTTTTTATGGTCATAGGCTATTATTTGTTATTTTATTTATTATTATTTTCAAACAAAATCTACATTACCCGTGAGCAAAAACTAATATAAAATATAACTCGTACCACGGGAAAGATTAGAAATAGAAAGATGACAAACGTCGAATCAATCGTCGTATTGGCAAGGTAAAGCGTTGCGCTTTGGTGACAAGGCGAAAATACGTTCAGTGAATTTTAATGCCATATTTTGATCGCAATACTCTTTCCATTTTCATTTTTAAAATAAATGTATATTTTAAATGTGTTTGTTATAATAACTATTCAATGATAAACATATGGAATGTGAGTAAATGGTTTTAGAGTAAAACTCTAAAGAGTAAAACTCTAAAACCATTTATACGCCACAATATTTTCCCTCAAAATATATCATTTAAGTATTATTCTATGTGAACAAACAATTGAATAATCTAAAATACCATTTATTTGACTTATTCATTTTGTAACAAAAATTTCCACTTTATATGTATTGCACCGCTGTAACGTAGCAAATGCGACGGGAATACGAAATACAGTAGCATGCCTGAGTACACTCTAATACTAAGAATAAAGATTTAAGCTTACAACGATTCAATTTGCTGCAAATTTCCGTTTTTAATGAAATCTTCTTCTCAAATTTATTTAACGAAACCACCCAAAATTATATCTTTTAAACTTTCTCGATTAATACTATTCATATTTTATATAACGAGTCTTATCGGGATAAGTAATGGTAGAAATACCTTTTTACTGCCCGACGTTTCGACGAAGTTGCATTCATCGTGGTCACGAGCTGAGCAGCTCGTGATCACGTCGGGCAATAAAAGGTATTACTACCATTAGTTATCGCGATAAGACCCGTTATATAAAATCACACAAAATTAATTCCTAAAAATACATACAAATAAGTAGGTATAAGATATGGATGCTGATAAGCAATAATGTGTCAAACCACAAAAAGCACAATTATTGGATATTCACGTGTTTTGATAATACGTCATATATTTTACATTTAAATATTTTTCAAGTCCGTTGTTCCCGTGTTTCCTTATTTATTTAGTTTACATAACTAAATAAATACGGAAAAACGTTTCTTAATATTGAAGTGTGCTCAATATTTTGCAGTATGCAGTAATCTAATATATTTGAAAAACATATTATTAGAAAAAAATATATATTATACAATTATACAAATCTGCTTTTAATTTAATATATTTCTATTAAAATAGAAAAAAGAAGATGCATATACGAGTATATAAACTCTTCAAACAAATTTGTTAACAATAGGTTTGACACGTTTAGACGCCATTTCCTCAAAATGAAGTCCGTGTGGCTTGAGATAGTATTGCTTATCAACGTCCATATATTCTTAAAGTGAATCAAGTAATAATTTTCAATACAATAGGGAAAACGCCATCCGACTTAGAATATTGAGTAATTTTGCAAATCGTTTATCCCAATTAATTAAGTTACACGTTTAAGAGGGCAATACAGTCGAAGAAGCCGAAGAAACTGGGAAAATTAATCAAAATTAATACACTGTTGTGCCTCGCAACAGAATTAACAATAAACCCGAGATAACGGCTACAAACGAATTGTACCGTCGAACGCTACTTCATTCTGTAGATATTTTCATGAAACATAGATATTGAGATGCAAAATATTATCTTACATTAATTAACTTTTAAACCAAAAATATTTTTTAAAACTCTGTCTACAGAAGATGAAAAAAAACCATGTTCAACACGTGTCTAGCAAAACAGTGTTTAATAAAAACTAAAAAAAAACTGATTTCGAAAACGGAACAAGTAAACTAAAGACTCTAAAATAAATATATTCTATGTTATGAAGTCGGTTAAAACCATGTCAAAATTGTTTTACCGCGAGTAAAATCATGAAAAACGTATTACATAAAATACCATACGATAAATTTGATACCTAAAATAGGCTTTAGACATTTGTTACCTTAGCGTATGTTTCGTGGTAATTAAACTATGTCTAAAGCATGTTTAGTTCAAAACTGTCCTTAACACTGGTTGTGTTTACATCAGTATTTGTAATACGAAATTTTATAAACACTCATTTTTGAAGTCTGTTTAATTTTTTTAGGGTAAGGCAGTATCTAAATATTCTATGTATTCGCTACAGTATTTTTTTTATTCTCTTGGCGTTCGTTATTAAGTTTCATGAATTTAAATATAATTCAAGTCAGTACCTACTACTAAAAAAGTACTACTTAAAGTGAATTAATTTCCAACAAATTATAAATCTGTTATCTGATGCATATTAATTGTTTTTGAAACATATTTTTCAATGTTACACGTCAAGTTACTGTGATCAATATAATAAATTACCAAACCGGCACATTTTCGTGTTGTAAAGAAAACTTCTTATCGGGCCATAACAAATTATAAAACTTCTAGTCCATTAGACTACACCGTTGGTAAGTTGTGAAATATTGTCCAACTCCTAAAGTACGTAAAGAAATATCAAGTATTAATGTCGTCTTTTATACTTTCAGCAACATGAGAATTATACATTAAACAAAATTTGTCTCATTGAAAAATTAATGTCAGATATCTTCATCAAATATCTCTATTCAATATTCGATGATAGTATTAGTAATAATAGGTTTATTTATAACAAAAGTGTCAGTCATTAATTAGGTATTTAAAATAAAACCGATCACGAGCGCGGCGGATTCACACATGAAATGTTAAAATTACTTATATTGTGAAAATTTCATCTCTGTACTTAAAACGGTTCATGATACTGACAGTGGAGATGTAGAAACCCGTTGACACCCTTCGGTTGTAGAACTCCAATATATACTCGTATATGCAGATACAGTTGATTATATTCATGAAAAACTAATGAAATTATCCGACTATAGAAAGGACCTAACACGCGCACTGTAATTTCGTTAATTTACATTAAGTATCTTTCTTTCAAACTACATGAAATGAAATTGCTAACACGATCATTGTTTCAGTTCAATAACTTTTAATAACGACGAGTATATACAGGGTGATTTTTTGGAGTACCACAGAATCTAAACTTAGCGTAAAATACTTTTTCTTGTACTAAAAAAAAATGTAAGATTAATTTTGTAAGTCAAATGGTGTCATAATTAAAAGGCGTAACGTGACAATTTAATAATTCGGTAAGAATATTTTTCGTCATATTTAATATCTGTGTAAAATTATAAGTTCACTGTTTACTTACATATTCTTTTGCAAATTGAGGAAGGTAATGGAATCGCCATAGCCAGTAAATGCGTCTTCACTGATGTAGGTGATGTTATTGGAGCGGAGATCCAAATGACGTAGACGATGCAGAGGTCGGAGAGCCTCAGACGGTATTTCATGGAGACGATTGTCACCAAGACGTAAGTATTGAAGATTTTCTATAATAAAATCATTTGTAAATAACTTCAAACATTTTTCGTTAAGTACATGAAAATAAATTACTGAATAAGAATATAGACATGACGTCTTACTAGTATTGTAAATGCGAAAATTTGTGAAATGAATGTTTGGTTGGATGTTTGTTACTCTTTCACGGTAAAACTACTAAAAAGATGTTGAAGAAAATTTACTGTTTATATAGATAATACATAAGAATAATACATGATCTACTTTTTATCAACATTCTACGCCGATGAAACTGCGAATAGTAGCAGTTTAATTAAATAGAAATATAATCTTTAAAATTTGGGTCTAGGATGATTATAAGTAATTTATCGTAATAAATATCGCGTGAAGTTATTTTTTATAATGTATTGTACTTAAATATATAAGCGTAGTGTTGTATTTTCCTTATGTATTGCAAAAAGAAATACCCAATAAGTAACAAGCTAAGTACCTTCAAGTCCAGCAAATGCTTTCTCATCAATCCGCTGGATTTGATTACCTTCGAGCTCCAAAGAATTTAGGAACGTCAAGTGAGAAAAAACATTAGCAGGCACGTCGCGCAATTGGTTATGCGCCAATCCCAATGAGTCCAAATTTCTTAAACCTGGTGAAAGCAGTCCCGGATTAATGACGTCATAGTAAAAATACATACATAGTAAATATTCCAAAAAAGACCTTACAAATTATACATAACAACATAATATAAAAATAGACCGGTTAACCAAATTTATTAATGTTTAAGTAGAAAAGAAAGAGTGGATGTTTTTAATGTAAATGAAATATGATTGTTTTGAATTAGAGTACAAATATTGCTCTTTCACGTGAAATGTATGTCACTTTTTTGTGAAGTACTAGACATAATTATACCTGCAAAGTCTCCTTCGGATATTGAAGTGATGCGGTTCTCCTGCATTTCGAGTTTCTTTAAATTCTCAAGCAATGCGAGTGCTTTCTGAGGTACGGCTGTCAGCTCATTCCCACCGAGGTTTAAACGCTTCAGTTTCCTTAAAATATATAATAAGTTTTACTAAAAGTAGAAATATTTGACCTCGCGTGAAAATTATTATCAAAATATAAAAATGTATTTTGTACAGGTAAAATTTTGTTGAATTTAGAAAGGTCCCTTACAATATCAATCAATCTGTATTCAATTTCAAAACACTTTCCTTTTTAGTCTCAACTTCACAAAGGTGAGAAGGTTCGGTCTATAAAGAGGGGAATCAATTAAAAATGAATTTAACTTACTTTTCCAAACCCTTAAAAGCTTCGCCGTCGACAACCGATATTCTATTTTCGTACAATGTCAGGATCTCTAAAGTGTCAAGACCCAAGAACGCTCTGTTATGTATTGCAGTCACCTTGAAGAAAGTTATTGATTAAGGTATCGTATTTCATTTACTTTTAAGCAGGTGGCTAATTACATAAAGTTATCTCTATTACAAAGTGCAGTTAAAAAGTGTTTTAGTTCTAAAATCAGAAATTAATTTTCAGAATATAGCATTTTGTGATAGCTATAGTTTAACGTTATAGCTCTACAGCTTATTTATTTTAAAAATGAAAAGTTCTTTAAGCACGTAGAGTGATTATCGGTAGGAAAAAATCTTATGGGCTCGCATCAATCCTACTGTAATAGTCATGGGGGCCGCGAACGTTGAATGAGGATTTTAATAATCATTTAAATTATATTAAAAACCTGTCTGTATTTAAACTAGGGATACCCACTGTCAGGGCCGTCTTTAACCTATTCAAGGCCTATTAATGTGCACACATATTCGTAATGAAAAATGGGGCTTATGTTACTTTGACAGGTGACTATTTTGTTAAAATAGATTTAAAGAATAAATAGGCAAATTTTTGAAGTTATTTAAATGTTATGTTTATTTCAGTTATTCGTCTAATCATAGATCACAGAAATTTGACAAAAGTTGTATCCTTAAATTTTAAAAGAGGAAAATCGTCAACTACTTCTCCATAATATAGTACGAATTAAGGGACCAGGGACTTGCGATCGATAGGAGTCGATCGCAAGTCCCCGGTTTCCAGAATCCCCTATGGGAAAGAAGAGCCTGTCTGCAGCTATATTATAAAAAATACAACATAATATGATTAGAAGTTAACAAGAGATCGTATACAAAACAATCAATACATCTTTATAAAATTGGTGAAAGAAATAAGGATTTGTAATACTCAAAGACTTATTCCGAAAATAACTGAAAATTCTCAGAACGTTTGTGTAATTATCTTAGTTGAGAAAAGTTTCGCTAGCCTCTCCTTGACACCTGAACCTTTAAGACATTTATCTTGTAAGGCTTAGAATAAGCCAGTGCTGAGATAAAGTTACGTAAACCTTTTGAAAAAAAACACGCTGTATATACACGTGTCTGTTAAAATATTAAGAAAAGGAAGTTTATTATTTTTGGCTATATCTTCAATAGTTAAACGTTGCCAAAACATATGAAAGAGATTTTATTAGATGTTAATGAAGCGATTGTGTGCCAAATCATCTCAGCGAAAAACGTGGGGCAGAATAAAATTAATATTAATCATACTGTATATGAAAACTTAAAAATATAATTAATTTATGATAATAAAAAACATGAGCTGTATTATTATCACAGCTATTTAAACAAAAGTGAATTGCGACAGGTATGTAAGATCATCTTAAGATCAGGACGAACGATTTTTATTCTAATTGACCGGAAACGAATATTTATATTTTTGTATAGAAATTACAATTAAAAAAATTTACCGGTGCAAAGCCGAATTGGATAGTTATTTGCAATATACTCATACACAGGTTGATTCCTATATTGAGTATCCGTGTTCCTATATCATGTAACATTGTAATTATATGAATAAATAAATAAAATAAAAAATTGCCTTAACTTTGACAAGGTCATTATTTGACTCGTTGGCCAGGATTTAATTCACTCGTTTGCTGGTTGTCTAGCTAAGGTTTTGCCAGCACCAAATGTATACAATACAAGTGTAAGAACGACGTAAGACAAAAACCTATGTATGATGAATGCGCTAAGTTACGTATGGGACATAGCTTCAGACCTAAAAAAAGTATACTCGAGTAAGCTTAGATTTAGTTACATTTGCAAAACAATAACATTAATATTTTAGAACATAAAGGTAAACTTAAAATTCAATTACAATTGTCAATTTAGCCAGTATTTATTTTTTATCGTGCCTGCCTGGTGCCTTTGTCTACTACTTATTTAAAAAAATAGTCAGCATTACACGTTAGCGCACTCGAGTTAGTCTCATTTATGGCTTTGGAATCTACACTACTATGTGTGTATAAAGTTACCTTATTGTGATTCATGTTGAGGATAAGCAAGTGATTAAGATGCGTGAAAGATGAGGTCGGAATCGTCGCCAGGTTGTTCTGAGAGACATCCAGCTGTGTCAGCTTATTGCCTGAAAGTATTGTAACTTTAAATTAAGAGATAAAAGGTATATTTTTAAAGGATTTATCTAAAAAAATACAATTCTCTGCGCTTTTACTATCAACAATAAAAATACCAATTATATAACTGGTTAAACTATATAGATTATTTGGTATAAGTTTTAGCACAATTTTAGAATGAAATATAATAAATATTAAAATTAAATTTTCTACTGACCTTATTAATAGTTAAAAGCATAATTTCTTCGAAAATACGTGGGTGCACACAAGTGCAAAGAAAAATTATTAAGTCTTATGTAAGATTTACAGAATGATTAGATTTTTTTATATTTTCACTTACCAATAGAACTTAATGAAGAATCCTCTATAACCGCTAAACTGCTGTTGTGAACCGTAAGATGACGAATATCTAAGCTCAAGAATATATATGAAGGTAACTTCGCCAAGTTATTGTGACGTAACTTTAAATAGAATATGATCATTGGCTTAGATCGTAGTGTGTTCATTGCCTAAAACAAAACAATTTTATTAAACAGTTAAAATATACTAGCTTTAATAATGATTGTTGATTGAATTTTACTACAAACTTGAAACTAATTTTGGTTCAGAGAACTAATTCTTAAATGGATCGCTATCTATATATAATTATGTATTAAAACGTTCCCTTTTACTGACAAAATGCGGCATATTTTAATAGCGATAGTTTTACCCAATTAGCCCCAGGTTTACATTTTCTCTGACCGTCGTCATGAGCCGACCTTTATTCAAAACGTAAATTATTATTGTTTAAAATAAGTAGATTGCATATATTCGTTGTAAGTGTAAAAATAAAATGTACATGCGTAAAAAGTAATTTTTGTTTGATTTTACATCAAACAATGTACAACGTTTATTCACATTTACATAAAACAACAAAATGCGATCCTATATTATTAAGAACAATATTTTAAAATTTTAACTTTGCACTAACAAAATTTTCTCTACCTTTTGTATATGTTGCTGTTCAGTAAACTCGCATAAGATATCAAGACCGTTCTTCTTGACAGTACAGCTGCATGGTGTGATTGTGTTTTGTGGAGGGCACTGTTGCGCTCCCTGTGGGTGTACCGGCCGAGCGAGCAGAACCACGCTGCAGAAGAGTAACCAACGCGGCAACATCTTGGAATCTATGAAATAAACTTTTATTTAGTAATACTAAGGCGGTAGCTGTGTAGTTAATTTAATTCTCAGGACAAAGTTGGTTTTAAAAATATGTTTGAAAAATCGTACAGAAAAATGAAGAATTTGTGTTAATAATTCTCATAAGGGACGCTGATAATCAATACTATGTTAAGCAATACGGACGTAATTTTGAGAAAATGTCAAACATATTCTTAACAAATTTATTTGAAGATGTTAAAAACTTTTTATTGTATCAATCTGTTTTTAATCCATTACATCTTTTATCAAAATAGAAAGGAGAAGACATAATATGTCTATCTTCTCTACTATGATATTATTGCATACTCCAAAATTTTGAACACACTTCAATATTTCAAACATAGTTTAAACGAGTTAAAAAAAAATTGAATAAATACAGGACGTATTATGAGATTAAATTAATATCTGCTAATTTGACGTATTGTGGGTTGACACATTATTGCTTATCAGTATCCATATATAATGTAAGTTACTCTTACTTAGTACAATACAACCAAGCAACCAACACCAAGTAAAGCCATAAACAAAAAACAAATAAAACAGGCACTTAAAACGTTTATCACAGACCACAGACCAGCACTGTTGATAAACTTCTAATGTATGTATAAATGGTAGTAGTTAAACAAACTACGTATTTTTTACGCAGCTATTTGTGTAGTAGTATATATACGTATAACTCGTTTCATAAAATATTGTACACATATTGTGAACAAAAAATCTGTTAACAACAGAAACCCGTTCGGATTACTTATCGCCAAAAGTTAACACAATTTTGCGCAGACATTTACTATTGTGTAAAATATATACGGAGTGAATTATTCGGATGGGTCAGTAGAGAAAAATCTGAAATTATAGGAGCTAAAGAAATTTGTCGAATACAACCATGTCCTGATTTTAAAGTTAAAAAAAAAACTGCATTCAGAGATTTACGGAAAAACTACACGACTGGGAAATCGACTCAGGTACATTTTCAAGTTTTTTTTTTCTTTTTTGTTATTTTTATTGCGGATATAAATAGTGTAGGTTGAGATAAATAAATATCATTATGGAACCCCATGTCTAAATCGTCGAATTTTAATATTTACTTTGAATAGATACAATGATACATACATATAAAAATTAAAATATTTACAAACATCTCTCCACAAAAACCTGTTTTTCTTTAGGGATTTAAACTTGCTTAACGAAACAGGTTTATAATATTTTGTATCATAATTTTGTGTTACAGAAAATTGAAACTTACTTTTTGGCGACGCCCTTGTAAGCTTGTACCTTGAAAGTTTATTTTCACGCAACGATTTTTCTTTACACCCAAAAGACTACTGTCAGTGACTTTAT
Organism: Hypolimnas misippus; assembly: GCA_037950945.1. NCBI lineage: Eukaryota > Metazoa > Arthropoda > Insecta > Lepidoptera > Nymphalidae > Hypolimnas > Hypolimnas misippus. The sequence goes on from JBBEEQ010000024.1 coordinate 11,237,235, forward strand.
ATTGAAACTCACACATGTACATATATAAATACGTATATGGTTACCCAGGTTACTGTAACCCAGGCTACAGGTTACGGATTTGTTTGATATTACGATATATAAATGTTCTTATGAAATAATACTATATAATTACGACATGGCATAATTTTGTGTTTGGGAAAAATTTAACACTTTTAAATAAACACTATGGATTTAAAATCGCATCTAAAAATTGCTGTATTAACTTGCGTTGTGTCTATAAAAACTCCAATTTGTAATATTAGATTATTTACATTATCAAATAAATAAATGAACAGTCCTCGAACCATACGTATATACATAGCGCTCCTAGCGATAATGAGACAAAATAACATTTTAAAATGTATTTGCTCTTACATTCGATTTTTGACGTAAGCCCAACTACTAGGTTGGCAAAAAAATAGGGCATTGTTCATTTATTATTACGATAATTTATAATAATGATTAATAAGGGAACGAGTATTTTTATAAATAAAAGTGATATTACATTCAATATTACGCGCTTATTTTTTTTATAGTACAAAAAAATGATATATCGAACATTCTAAATAACTTAAATTTCATTAAATTCTTTAATTTAAAAACTTAAAAAAAGAGAGGCAAAAAACGTAATTTCATTTACTTGGATGACAAACAATTTTTTTTTACCAAAATACTGAACAGATTTTGATGAAAATTCTATAAGCCCAATATGAAAGTATAGGGTATGCCTTCAGAGTGGTCCCATAAAGAAAGAGCCCTGGATGCAATTGTATCTTTTTTTTAAAGAAAGTTTCGTGCAAAATCTCAAACATGTTTTTTCAACATCACAACACCAGAGAGTTCGAATAACGTAATGAATCGATTATAACATAAATTGATAACGATTTCGACCTTAACAATCAAATCACGTGACACTATAAGCTGACATCACACGGTAATTATAAATAAAGATGGTGGTCGCATGTAACGAAGAAGAAGCTGATCATAATCAAAAGATACATCTTCTATCAACTTTATAAGTACACTTTTAACGACAGTGACAACCTCCACCTTTTTTAAACTCAGCTAAAAAACAAATCCTTTTTCAAGACCCTTATATAAAAGTTTTGGATGTAATTGTCAAGATGCCAATCTCAAGCGCCTTTGTGTTTGATTCAACACGGTATACCGGTATAGTATATTATTACAGCTCGAGCGCTTGCGATACTAACTTCCGGTGCCACGAAGGTCGATTCGAATCACGAAACAACGATCCAAGGTCAGCTGGTCGCTTCATAATTTATATTAATTACTTTCAATGAATTTCGTATGTGATGTACCTATCCAATAGATATTCAGTTATTAAATAAACTACGAATTTTTGAATAAAAAATATATTTATTTCATGTTCTATAGTTTGTAATATTGCATATGTTATGCTAAGCAATCAGTAGCCATAAAATATTATTAAAAGAATACGCTATATTTAAAAAAAAAAACATTAATTTCCTTAAAAATATCGTGTGTTAGTTTCTACTTACACTAAAACTTTTATTGGTAGTGTTAGGCGAGAATTACACTTGCAAGAAAGTAAGTAAATAACAACCTATAATTGTCACACTACTGAGCAAAGGCCTGCTATCCTAGTAAGGATAAGGTGAATAGCTTAATCCACCACGCTGCTCCACTGCGGGTTGGTGGATATACATGTGTCAGAATTTCACCTAGCACATAAAAGTGTCCTCACGATGTTTGCCATCACCGCCGAGCACGAGATGAATTTAAACACAAAAGCACTTGATATCCCCTCTCTCCCCCTTTCAAGAACCCCGATCGTCGGTTGAAATCGACGTGATTGATTGATTTACTCTTGTATCTAATATAAAACAACCCTGTAACCTGCTTACGGTGATCTAGGTTACCTTAAGTACATAAGACACCAGTTTTAATAAATGTTTCACAGACAGTAAACTCTTTTAGGTATATAAGCTACAAATGATTTACTTAAATCTCATGTAAGACCAGTGAGCAAAATTCACAAGTGTAATTCTCGCTTTGCATACTACCACGTACTGCTAAAGTAAGTTAAAAATAATAAATTAATTGAATACAATATAATGTACTACCTCCCGCTCTTTGTATTAATTCAAGAATAATTGATAATAATAAAGCTATTTTTGTTTATTTTTTTCACTTTACGGAAGCGTGTTTTTAACCCCAACCACAGAGAGGGATGTTTTAAATTTGTTATATGTCTGTGTCTGTCTGTGGCATCGTAGCTCCCTAATAAATAAAGTAAGTTTGATACGGTTATTTTGTTTAAAAGCCGATGTAATCTAGATGGTTCTTAGTAATAATTTATGAAGACCTGTTAAGTTGTTTGGAGTTTAAACCTGTTTGAAGGTTATTCGTTCTTTTATGATCGTGGAAAGGATCAGAGGAACTTCTATTAGTCTGATACAAAAATAACATAATTACGTCACCTTAACCTAATGCAAAATTGGTGTAAAATTTCAAATCATTCAAAAATTTGGAAGAAAATGAGATTCACATTGCTAGTAGATTCAATCTTATTTATAAATATTAATACAAGTCAAGTAAATAAAAGCATGCCAATTACAAAAAAATACAATTAATATAGAAAAAAAATATTTCACAGCATTTTTTTCACACAATTTCCATCTTTATTGCTTTTTATTCATGGCCGGAAGGGAGTCATGCAAATGGACCCCTCGATGATAAATGATCCTCTATCCACAGACACGACATTATAAGGGGCATTATTCATTATTAACATTAGCATTACGCTGAACATGTATCATGTGATCTTAGTGTTTATTATAGTAGTAAAGTAGTAGATACACATTCCTTGTGCGTGTACATTAAACAAAATTTATTTTTATTCAAAATACCTACCAAACTTGCTGGCGAGATGCCTGGTGTTAGGTTAGATCACCGCTGCTCATGGAAATTGGCAATAAGGATAGCTATAAGGAAGGGGCTTAGGCTTCCGGCTCTCAGAAATACAGTTATATTAGCTTAGCTTTTTCACGCGGATCATCTGTGAAAGTGAAGTACTATAATAGTCAATTGGCTACAGATAGGCTCTACGAGTACGAGGACTTAAATCCCCAAACCGCCAAAGAATGTCCTCCATTTTGTATGAGACTTGTACGCGGTATTTTTAGTCGGTCACCTAGTAAAAAATTAGGGAAAAAACTAACACTTTCTAGTGAACAAACAAATAACGCGTTCAATTGTACGTGAAAGATAAACAAACAAATTAAAAAAAATCAATCTATTTATGAGGATATGACATTTACAGAACCCGCAATTTGAATGACCTTAATTAAAAGTCGAACAAGCTGTATGTATAAATTAAAAGAATTATTTATTTCGTAAGATGAAGTGAGGGTTATTATGAAAATTCATTACACTCTATTACATTATTATTAGATATAATTTACCTAATATAGTAAAAATAATTACGAGGACAATAAGTACACAGTGTTAAGTTTCCAAGGTGGCCTTGCAAGTACACGTGTACTTCTGTTCTAATTATAAGATGAAATATTTCTCATGATATTATAATTAGAGCACGTGCTATTGTTAACTTCTAATAATATTATTATAAATATTTTATATACTAATTAAATAGATCTTGCGCGCGACTACACTCGATTTTTCTATCAATCTATTTGGAAATTATTGAACCGAAATCTCGTGGTTATTATTGTTTAAAGTCCAATTTTTTTGAAGCGTTCCTCTCCAAACTATTATCACTTTTTTCCACATGTCCTTGATGACTTAAATATTTTATATATTATTTCGACCATAAATAAGACCATCAGATTAAAAGTTAAACGAAGCAAAGTGATATGCTCATATAAAATAAAATAAAATAAAATAATAAAAAGCCTTTATTTCCCAATACCCTTTAAATAACACTAATTGTGAATATTTACGTGTAAGTTTCTATATAATTTAGGTTAGTATTTATTTATTATTATTATTTTTTTATAATCTAGGTTAGTATTTTATTTGGGTATGAGCCCCTCCTCGGGTGAAGGCCTCCTCCAGTTTCTTCCAATGGTCCCTATCAATTGCTATATTCTGCCAATCATTTCCTGCTATGTCTATCAAATCGTCAGCCCATCTTCTTTTCGGTCTGCCTACTTTTCTTTTCCCGTTTGGCCCCTTCCACTTTATAGTTTTGGCTGTCCACCTGCCATCCTTATATCGTGCTACGTGGCCAGCCCATTGCCATTTTAGTTTTAGGGCTTGCGTAAGAGCATCGGTCACCTTGGTTTTTTGTCTGATAACTTTACTTCTGATTTTGTGTATCTTCCTTATATTCAGTATACTTCTCTTCATGGCTTTTTGTGTTGTTTAGATCTTTTGTTTAGCTCTTAGCGTGAACACCCAAGTTTGGCAGCCATAGAGCAGGCAGGGCAGTATGCATGTATCTATTACCGTTTTTTTCAAGTTTATTGAGTAGTCTCCTTTTAAGATTTCTTTAAGTGACCAGAATTTCTTCCATGTTATATTTGCTCTTTTTTCAATTTCGTCTTCGTTGTTCGTTTTCTTAAATGATACTTGTTTACCTAGGTAGATATAGTTATCGACATATTGTATTGTATTTTCACTTACGTTAATGGGATTTTTATTGCTGTTTGTCATTACTTTGGTTTTACTTACATTCATTTCTAATCCTACTTGCGAGTTTGTATTGTCAAGTGAGCGTAGCATTTCTAGAAGTTCTTTTGAAGTTTCTGACATTATGACTATGTCATCAGCGAATCTGAGATGGTTTAGATAGCAATTGTTTAGATAGCAATTTTGATACCTTTTGTTTTCCAGTCTATTTTTTGAAATATATTTTCTAATACAGCAATAAATAATTTAGGTGACAATGGATCACCTTGTCTGACTCCCCTTTCGATTTTTATTGTTGCTCCTCTAGACTCTAATCTGACATTACTTGTTCTATTATTATATATATATATTAGGATGTTTATATATTTTGGATTGATGTTTAGGATATTTAGTGCCTCCCATATAGAACTATGGCTAATGCTGTCGAACGCTTTGCTGTAGTCAATGAATCCAAGGTATAGTGGTTTGTTAAATTCTTCATATTTTTCAACGACTTGTTCTAATGCCTGTAAGTGGTCTATCGTGCTAATGCGATATGCTCATAAGGCCCCAAAATTGGTACATCAAAAATATAAAATTCAACTTTGCAGAATACTTTCATATTACACGTAACCAATAAATGTGTTCAAATGATTTTAGTAACTACTATTCCTCTGCGTTTTAAAACATATCATATGTGTAAAAAGGTTTTTGTTAAATTGATTTAATCAACTATTTTAAAAAACGGGTCTAAGGTATAAAACTCGAAAATGTTGATACATATTATGTATAAATATTGTCCGAGAACTCTTTTTTCTATTCCTAATTGTCATAAATTTATTCCATTTTTCTACGCAGCACGATTTTTTCGTAAATGTGCTTAACCGGTTTCATTAAAAAATATAATATAAAACACAATTATCATCGACTACGATTTCCGCTATTGATATTACGAGAGTGTGCGTAAATATTACCTAAGCGTGTGATTTAAGCGTTTCTTTAAATAACATAATTCATTACTTTACATCAAAATTGTATAGTCAATTACCAGACACACAGAATGTACTCCAATACAACCATGCTGGGTTACGGCTAATAACATCTCTATTTATCATTAAAGAGTCCGGTTTTAATAGTTATTCTACTATTCGGAGCGGAGACAAATCCAACAAATCAATTAACATCAAAATTGGTCCAACAATTCTTGAGTTATAAATGGTATTGAACAAACTCGACAATGATTTATAATTTTATTATATATAAAATGATTAAACAAGTATCTACAACAAATACACGAGTGAGATTGAGTCTAGCTGTAGCCAACCGACTAGAGCTCGTATATAGATGGCTCGACCGCGACAATATCTCACTCTTACGTGATCTAGCTAATATAGCTGGGCGGTGAGTGAGATAGCCGGAAACCTAATCCCTCCTTATTCCTTTCCTTATATTCACTTTCATTTTTCCTTATAAACTGGCTAAGTATTTGTGGGTCCTTAGTGTGTATACGTCCATGAGCAGCGGTGATCACTTATCGTCAGTTGTCTGGTCTTTTCGTTTGCCAACTATTGTATATAAAAAATGTATATACTCAGTGTATATTAATGTATAAGTATATCTGTAATGTATAATTCATTATGATATTTAAAAATAAAGCAATCAATTACCAGATATACAATTTGGACCATCATTCTTATACGCGCAAAATGCCATAAACATTTAACGTAACATATACGTGTATGTGTACCCTGAGTGTTAAAACACAATCATTGGCTACGACTTCCTCTATAAATAATACGCGAGAGTGTGTGTAAATACTCACGTGTGTTAGAGTGCGTGTCAGGTCGTCGAGTACGGTGAGGGGTGTGCCGCGGTCATGGGGCACTAGGTCATATTCTTAGACATCCTCTGCCCACCCTGCGTGAATAATTATACCGTGAAATATGTATATAAATAAAAATGACGTAATTTGAATAGTAAAGTAGGTATAAAAATGGAAATATGTTAACAATTTTTATGAACGTTTCATTTATATAGAAATTTCTTCAATCCATTTGTTTTTATTACATAATATTAAGTAGCCATAGCCGAGTGAATCATAAACTACGATTGTCACAAATCCGATGTAGAGTGAGTTTTTAATTACTGATACATATACCATGTATAAAAATTAATCTCGCGCTCAGTCGTGAACGAAAACATCCCGAGAAAACCTGCAATACGCAGGAATAAACTCTGAGACTGTTACTCGTATGTTACGTATATGCAGTGGCAGCCGAATGGATTAACTCCATATCTATTTCCTGGAGAGGAGAATAGGCTTTGCCCAGCTATGGGACGTTTATAGGTTGTTACTATAAATTTTATTATATTTGTGCATATCTATAAAAAAATTATGTATATGAATAGATTTTTCGTTTGTTACTTTAAATGCTTATGTTAGAATCTATTAGATCCATTAATAACATTGGATATACGACTGAAAACGGAAGATGAAAGTGAAAAATGGGCTACATAAAATCGGTTTAGTTATCATAAACGCGCATGTAACTGTGAACGATAAGTTGTAAATCTATATACGTATATATATAAAAGTCGATTTGTGTATCTTTTTTCCATGTGGAGCCCAAAACGATTGAAACGTTTTTGATGAAATTTTAGGTAATAGTCAGATCGGATTAATAGTTTTTTTTTTGGCATTTTGTAAATCGATTCGCTAGTACCTAATACGTATATGTGATATTGCCTATAGTCTTCCTCAGTTAATAAACTGTCTAACACAAAAATAAACTTTCAATTTGACCACTTCCTCAGAGTAGAGCGTTCAAACAAACAAACTCTTCAGCTTTATAATATTAGTATAGATGAGAAATTAAAAAATCAAAAGCAAGATTCATCATTCTACTGTGAATTAAATTAAGCATAATTATAATTTTCACCCTCCATTGAACATTAGTCATTCTTTTATCCGAGATTAGTCGATCGATGCAATGAAGGCCGGGTCGTGACAAAGCTAAACATATTCGCATCCTTAGCCTGCGAAATTGATACTTAAATAAAACTTTACAGGTAACAGATTTGAGTTTTTATATAACCTTTTATAGTGTAGTAGATCAAGTATTATCAAACTGGTAATATATGGAAGCTGATAAGCAATACTATGTCAAGCCACACGGACTTCATTTTGTGAAAATGGTGTCTGAAGATGTTAAATCTATTCATAACAAATTTGTTTCAAGACGTATATATCCATCTTCTCTTTTCTATTTTGATAAAAGGTATAATGAATTAAAAGCAGATTGGTACAAAAAAAAGTTTCAACTAATAATAAGTACATATTAAAAAATCCTTAGTAGCTAAAGCATATTATTCTGTTCAAGATTATATAGATGATAAACATGCTTGGATTTAGTATAAGCTGGATTCACAAAGGGTATTTAATATATTAGTAACTCATAAATGTATATACCCATCGTAAAACTTTTAAAAAAGTAGCTATCGAGTTTCTTGCCGGTTCTTCTCGGTAGAATCTACATTCCGAACCGCTGGTAAATTAATTAATTAATTAGTGTTTAGTTTACTTTTGTTTTTGTATTGACGATTCAAACGTGCTTGTAAAAGCCTACTTGAATAAAGCATATTTTGATTTTGATTTTTAATTATATTATATTATTGCATATTGCAAAATATTGAGCACATTTCAATATTCGAAATTAAATCAAGAACTTTTTTCCGTACTTATTTAATTTAGATGACTCCCATTTTTTTAATAATATAAAAAACGTGACGCATTATAATAATACATCAATATCTCCTAATTCGACTCTTTGTGGGTTAACACATTATTGCTTATCAGCATCCATATATGTACACATAAACTAGCCGTAAAATGTTAATATTTTCTATTTAGAAAAGAAACAAATGGAGGAAAATCAAAGGTTTGTCTCGTTTGACGTATAAAAACATCAATTCGAGATGTCATAGCTCTGGCCAGTATGATAGATTTTTTTTTTCAGAATTATTCAATCTCCTTGTATTTTTCCCTTTTTATTGCAAAAGACTAACTAGGCCAATAAAACACTTTACTCGGTGACCGTATTTTATTTCTCAAATTTTGTATAAGAAATGGATGTGACAGCTTTATGTATTAAAAAAAATCTATTTTACCATTTTACCAAAGTCTTCTAATTAAAATTGTTTAACGATGCAAATAATTATAACGATTAAGAAATTTATGTTTTAAGTCTTTAAATTATTAAAAATCTAATCCTACAAAATCGCAAAAATAAAATGTTGAAGACCGTTAACCTCTTACGGCGCTATGAATATACAACGAGCACGAGATTACTCCAGACCTTTCTTGATTAAAATATTATTTTTAAATTATTTTCGGATAAAATCATTTGATATCTGAATATTTATGTTGTAAATGAAAGTAAGACAAAAATTATAATTCAATTCATTTCTTTGATTAGCGGAAGATAAAAATTACATTCGTAAATTTTACTCTCCTATTTGACTATTTGACATAAAACAACATTGCAGCCTGATAACGGTTACCTAGTGAACCTTGCGAAAGCTTTGGCTGTCATTAATAAATTCATTGACAGTAAATGCCGTCACCTGCTTAGCCCAAACAAATAATATTTTTGACTTTTTAAATAATAATGATTTAATATTAATTTTTATTACTTGTGCGTTCTTCAAAGTCTGCAGTTTGTGAACATGCTTTGGACAAACCTAACCATTTTATTCGATTTGATAAACCACAGATCCTCGCTAGAGAACACAGATTCATTCCTAGAATGATACGCGAGGCTATTGAAATTCAAAAACATCCGAACTTCAATAGAGAAGATGGTTGGAGACTTTCAAACACCTGGGATCCACTTATTAAAAATTTTAAAATCCCAAGTCCAACAGACTGCAAGACCCAAAGATACAGTTAGTGCCTTCTGCGTACAACCGGAACGTTATTCGAGATACTAACTAAGAAACCGTAGGCGGTAGTTGTAAATAATATTTTTCTTAAACTTCAAATAGACAAATGTCATCTTAGTCTACCCGTGACCACGAACGCTGTAAAGTGCTCGAAACGTCGGGATGATAAAAATAATTAATATACGCGATTTTAATCCGTTTAAAATAGTTTTATTTCAATGAGTAATAATCGCGAAAATCTAAGACAACGTTAATATTAATTTTGATTACTTTTATTGGAGTGTGAGTAATTACGTTTAAATATCGATTCTGATAACTCAGGTAAAATATCCAACGTGAATTATTAGCACCGTTTATAATTACTATCCATCCGCATCTCCTTTTGGGTCAAGTTTTATTTGTCCATACAAATTTTGAAGCCCTATTTCACTCCTTTAGTGGTTAGATCAAAAATCCCTTCTTAGCGAATACCTATATCGTCGAAAGATTACGAATTCGCATTGATAGATCAGTCAGTCAGTCACAGTTTCTATATTTGTATACCTAGATTAAACCCACCACGAGATTTAATTACTCTTTTAATTAGTAAAAAGATATATTCGAACTCTGCTACTGTTAATTAAAATTTACGTACGTAATAAGTCGATTTTATTCTTTTACTTTCCCACTTCAAAAAGTGCTAAGGTTACAGAATAAAAAGCAAGATTATTTAAACGTTCGGAATAATGACAAGTTATTTTAAAAGGCTCGGAATAATTTAAAGATTTTTTTTTTCATCTTAAAATAAATTACTTTATAGTCATTAATGTCACAAAAACACCAAGGAAATTGGGCGATTCTCCTCGGGGAAATTTAAAATTCCTTGATTATTCAGTCTAAAGTAGGGTCGGCATCAAATTTTGGAAAAGAAAACAATAATTAATTTAATAAAAAACCTATACTTTTAGGTTTTTTGTTCAATTAATTATACAAGTATTCGCCTAGTGGTCGGAATTCGTCCGTAGTTTATTAAATTTTCAAAAGATTTCAATACTGATTACAGATAATCTAGTCTCAATTTGACCACAGAGTTTGTGTTGTTTTTTTTTAAATTGATGTAATGTGTTTTTATATATAATGAAAAACTAGCATTTTTGTTCCTTCTCCTATATAAACTATAAGTTCAAAATTTTATACTCATCCGTTTTTACAATTTTTTTACTTCTAATATATATGTAAATATACTTCCGAAAACACATTAAAATCATAACTATATTTTATTTTTACTGTCTGGATGACTTCAGTTCACGGTTTGAAATTAAATAAAGTATTTTAGACATATTTCACTGCAAAAAAAATCCAAGACTAAAAATTAATGATGCCGTTTTGTTTTAATAAGCATGATACCTCATAGACGCACCTCACCAACCTCATTGATGAACTCCAAATACATGCCCATTAATGCGTGAAAACCGTACCTTGTCTACTATTATGTAATCAATGCGATTATTAGCCTGTATTCGTAAAATCCACGAATACTTTGTTGTGTTGTCAGGTAACTAAAACGCGACTTACGACTTTAATAGTACCTCACGCTTCAAAATCGATCTGTTTAAGCTACAATAGATTACAAAGATTCACTAGTTTTGACAGTTTACGGCTGCCATGTTGATTTTTTGATAACGTCACACCACACCCATGAAACTCCGGAGAAAATACGGATTATACTACAAAATTGTGTAGGCCACAGAATTTCACAATGTGGAATAACGAACATACAGAAATACATACAAGCACCCAAAAAAATTACCTTCATTCTAAGTGAATAGGGTATAAACGAACATAGCCAGCAATATCAGGAAAAAATGCGTATCCTGGAATAAATAGAATGATTGGCAACCCTACACTAAAGTTACGGTCTAAGAGCACTCGCATTGCACCCTGCATTAGATGAACTTCCTCCGCTCTTGTTTATTAATTTTATTTAAAAAAGCTCCGGGATAGCTTTTGCAAGCTTTCAGGTCTTAATTAACTATTGTAATTTCATTATATGTGCAACAAAGAATACATTTTCATTAAATAATGAACTATGAAAAGCAATGTGTTCTTTTTTAAAGATAAAATACTGTATGTGAAAATAGTCGGAGAGACTGGATATCAATGATATAATATAAATATACATATGTTATAAGGTCACGGATTTTGACATCCAAAATGTCCAATTTGTATGACGTTACCTAGCAACGAGCGAGCAACTGAGTATGCCAGGCTACAGACAGTTACACTTACTGTTGTGTACATTATGTACCGACACCTGCACGATATTCAGATCTCTGGGCAGCCACAGATAAGGCTTTAAGCGTGGTCAAGTACTGGCCCCGTACCATATAATAAATTTGCCATCAACTCGACGAAGAAGAAGTATGAGATCGAGAGTATCTTTGGGCCAACAAGACTATTGACGAAAAAATTGGGTACATATTTTTAACGTCAAATACAATGAACGTAACATATCTACAGTATATAGTTATAAAATATACTTGCTAGATGTACCTGTTTGTATGTTTATGAAATCTAAAATCAGGAATATTAAAAAAATTCATCCACATAAATAACGAGATGCTCATTCATCCACTATAAAATATCACTTATAATAAAAAGTTACTTTCTTTCAATTCACCACCGAATAAATATGTACAAATATGAAACAGAAAATACATACACCTTAACATTTATTTTAATAAAAAAGGTAGTGAAATTGAACTCGAACAGGAAATTAAATAAAAGAAGGATAGGGTATGAGAAAGACAAAGGTAAAAAGGTTGCAAGTAATAAAAAATCGATCACGTGCGAGTCGGATCCGCACATAAGTAGTTCCGTACTATCGTACAAATATTTCCGTAAAAAAAAAAACAAAAGAAGCCCTATAAGAATATGTAAAAATTTATAAAATCAGACTCGCATTTAACGTTTATTTTTTATATCTTGTTATAACGGCTACAAAAATACACTTACTGTAAAAATCCAACTCTCTGCCTACAACAGTTTATGAGTTAAATTGCGCTGAAAAACGGATAGACATCGAAGAGTTACCCTTTGGCACTTTTCGAGTACGAAACTACAGTTTTTTTGTAGTAACAACTTTTTTGTAGTAACTTTTTAACTGACTCCCAAAAGTTTTAACTTGACTTGACGTATGTATGTTCGCCGATTACTCAAAAACGGCTAGACCGATTTAGATAATTCTTTTTTTTCGAAAGGATATACTTTCAAATTAGTTTCATAGAATTTTCACAATCGGTTTATTAATTTAAATTGAAAATTTAAATAACTAGAATAAGTGCTATTACGTACTTTTCTTTTGATGCCGGTTTCAAGTTTAAAAAAATCTTATTCACGTAATGAAATGGAACGCACATACCAGAATTAAAACACATCCGCACATAAAACAGTAAACATTTATTATACATTTTGGTAACGTCGTGACATAAACATTTATAACCAAACTCGCAAAAACATATAGAATTTAATACGAGGAAAATTATTTTACGGTTACGATAATGGAAAATCGTGGTACGGGTTTCAGGTAATGCTTCTGCTGGGAAAAAGAACTGCACTATACAGGTATTTTGTATTGAGAATTTAATATATATTGTATATGATGAACGTATCTACGAAAAAACTGAAAATCTTTTTAATTAAAGTCGTTGACAGTGTCATCTATAAAATAGCAAAACAACGTAATTAAACATTTCACAAATTACAAGAAAAATAATATATACTTAGTATTAGACCCACTTTTCTCATGAAAATGCAATCTCAAAAAAAATGCATTGCGTACTGCTAAATTAGGAAAAAGTATTTTTTTTAAAACGTAGACACGTTCATGTGACTCTTATAACGCGATATATAAATATAACTAGCGAACTTGACAGACGTTATCCTGTGTCGCGTACCAAGTTCAATTTCGAATTTAAACCACGCAGCGACCTATTCAAACTAACACCAAAAAAAATCGATAAAATCCACTGATTTTGCTGCAAGCTGCTTTGTAATTGCAATACATAAAGATTAACTTGTAAAAAAGTTGCTTATCTCGATCATGTTCAGCTATCTCCATTACGAATATGACTTAAATTCATTAATCCCAAATCCAATAACGTGAAAAACCAACAAACATAAAAAGTCACTTATATACGTACTTCCGCATTCATTTATTTACATACATACATTTAGTTATTAATATATGTCTTATATACTTCTTAAATATACACGCGGTAAATAAAGATTTTTTATAAACACATAGATCTATATATTCATTTATACTAATAAAATAAAAAGAAGGGAATTTTTATATTATGCTACCATTTGAAAGGTCTATTGTTTCAGATGCTCATTGGCTCTATTACCTATTTTAAAACTAAATCATTAACGCACGCTAAACCGCGAACAAAAGCTAATTATATAGCGAAACCGTATAATATAAAAAAAATGGCTTTGTACTTTACGCTATAAAGAAATTGCGCTGAACTATATCCTTGCGCTGTGAATCACTTTGCAATTTAAAGTGTGAATAAATACAAGGAAGTTAAAAGGCAATTTTACCAACAATTCACGATCTTAAAGCAACTATTTATTCGCCAGCGTACAAAATAGCTTGTCATTTAAAGTTAGTTTATTTAGGAGACCAAACATACTTTATTTACGTATTAGATTAAACGACTTATAAATATTTACGTATAACAAAACTTACACTAAATGTATACCTTTGTAGATTTAACCAACTATTTAACTATTGAATTAAACGATCCGTACTTTATTAATTTGTAATAAACTCTTTCTGTGCTCTGTTTGTATATTCGTTATGTTTTCACGCCTAAAATGGTATGGTATGATATGTAACTTAAAATGAGATGAAATCAGGGATGGCAGTTTTTATGGCCAATCCATAATTTCTCGTCATTCAAAATACTTATTCTACGTTGATAAAGTCGTGGTAACCAATTACTAAAATAATAAATAATGTAGAAGAAATACGTATTAGTAATACATAAATATGTAAATAAATGCTCCAACGTTACCTACAAAGCTTCGTTTATTTCAACCCAGCACTAACACAGACTTTAGACGATATTTCTATAACGTCATATCACATACAATCACAGAATCACACACACGTAATACAAGACCAAATCGTAACAACAGCACAAAAATATTTTACATCAAAACTTTTTCGTTATGTATTAATAGTAATACACGTGGTATTTAAAATAGACTGTTTTATTTGTATAGTTTGATTTATTACGTATAGTACTCTTTCGCAGATTGCTATCGACTGCCCAGGCCCCTTGACTGATGATCCATTATCATTTGATAGCCCATCTCCGTCCGCGTGTCATTGTGCGTAATCGTACTCGGTGACGAGCTCCCGGTTCACGGCTTATGAACGGCGCTGATCGGTGTGTCGGTGAACCCTTGACTAGATCCCTTTTGAATAAATCCCATTGTAGGTTTAAATATAATGTAACAGGTGACATATGAATATAGTACATTCATATCATTACGCGGTGGTTTTGTGTTCCGGTTCATAGTTTCCACATGAACCCATTAGATTCAATTTCGCTATAGATTTTAAATATGCATGAAATTAAATTAAATTATTTATTTTTTAATTTTTACAGACCTTAAAGTAAAACGATAAAATTGTTACGAGTACAGTAATATTTTGTGGAATTAAAAATATATAAAATATATTTTGAAATGTAAAGTTATTATTATGTTTTCATATTCTTTATTTTTAATGTAAATAACCATTTGTTTATAAACAATTCAATACCAATTATAATTATGTTGGAGTAATTTGTTCGTTACGGCTTATCGTTACAAAATGTCCCTGAACTAAAGATGACATATTAGATAAAATATTACTTTTAAAGTGTGTTAATTAAGAATAATGGTTTACTTGTAATGCGTATACTACAACACTTCTATATTATATATTATTATTGATGATATATAAAATAATGTTTATTTGGATGTTTGTAACACTACCATAGGTTGTGTCAGTATGTAAAACATTTAATCCAATGGAAATAATAGCAAAATACATATACATGTATATGTACCCCTTTTTACTTATAATTAAAAATAAGACTATATAGGCTTATTATAATATAACTTAACATAACGTAACTTTTTGATAAAAATTCAATTTTTCATTTCAGATCCATCGGGAAGGATAGTAAAGTACCCTTTCAAAGAAAAAAAATAATAATTAGCTAAATTCGTCAAGTAATTTTTGAGCAATCAGTGAACCGACGTAAAAAAAAGACAGCGAATTAAGAACCTCGTCCTTTATGGAAGTTAGTAAAAAGTCGGAAGAAAAGTTATTTCTTCAAGATATTAATAGAACCACAAGATGAAGAAATAATACATGAATCTAAAATTGTAACTAAAGTTACCTTATTCATTATTAATATTTCAATAAAAAAAAACTAAAACAACGTTAATGGGAAACGTAACAAACTAATTTTAATTAACTCCTACAAGACGTGAACTAACAAAGCTCAAACAGTATTGTGTTCATGAAATTCTATAACTACTACATAAATATCTATTAACGCGTCGACAAACTAATAAGCTTTCGTTATGTATCTGACGTCGAGGAAAATTCGCGCAACTTTAATACCTTGAACCAAATGGATTTAGCTGGAAGCCGTCTGAGAGATCTGCGAACTCGGTAGATGGTTTAACAGACCAAGAAGTATCGATCTGGCTTATTCTATATATAGACACTTCCGCTTCTACTGACACGACGCCGAAATTGCGATAGCCTTGTGTCTTTATTTGATGTAATAGTATCAGTGATCTATACTAATATAAAGCTGAAGAGTTTGTTTGTTTGTTTGAATGCGCTAATCTCAGAAACTATTGGTTCGAAGTGAAAGATTTGTTGTGTTAGATAGTTTATTTATTGAGGAAGGCTATAGGCTATATTACATCATGTTACGACTAATAGGAGCGAAGCAGTGTAAACGCGAGTGAGACCGCAAGGGACAGCTAGTGTTTTATAAATTAAGATATATTGCGGTACTATTTGGAGTTCAAATCTTTACTCATTTCCAACTTTGAGAAGCTCATCATTTGACTTATTAGTCAAACAAGACTTTTTAAAAAAAAAGGGGACCGACTTCAAAAGCAAAATACGTCATTTCGTTTAATCGAATGACAAACTTATTCCGGTCATTTTGATTCTAAAACCAAACTACAAATAAGTCGCCGACGAAATGAGAATCTCCTTTTTTGAGAGTCGCTTAAAAATACTCTCGCCTGTCTCAAGCTAGCTTGTTGCTAGGTAACGTCGTCCAAAGTTATATATTTTATATGAAATATTATCGTATGCTATTCTATACGATTGTGATTCAAGTAAATGGACGCTGATAAGCAATACTGTGTTAAGCCACACGAACGTCATTTTGAGAAAATGACGTCTAAAGATGACAAACCTATTCTTAACAAATATGTTTGAAGAAGTATATATTCATCTTTTCTTTTATTTTTTTGATAAAAGGTATAACGAATAAAAATTAGATTGATATATTTAATATATTATCTAATAAAAAGTTTTTTAAATGTTTGAGATTATTGTATAAATTGCAAAATATGGAATGCACTTGAAATTCGAACCAATAAATTAAGAAACTTTTTTCCGTATTTATTTAGTTTATATGACTTCAAATTTTATTAATAACGTTAAATAGGTGATGCAGTATCAATATAGATCAATATCTCCCAATTCAACTTTTTGTGGGTTGACATATTATTGCTTATCAGTATCCAAATAATCGATTAGCGATATTTATATAACTTTTATCCATTATTAAAATATGATAACTGTGTGTAAATTTTCCAAAGCCGATACCATACGATAGTGCAGTCTAAGTTGATTATTTTTCTCTATTTCAAATTTAACAACGGTCTTACGGTATTGAAGCGAAATTAAGTCATAATTTATTAGTTGCTTTAAACATCAATTTTGTTCCTGCTACATAAATGATATCCGTTAATGGTTTACGTAGACTACTACGACAGAGCGGACCTAGCAAGCAGGAAATAATAATAAACAATTTTTATTTTTCCATTGAGGTTTATAATTGGAAGTTGCTATTGCTATTACGGCGTTGTGTAATTATTTTAATTTTACTAGAATATTCTCTGAAAACGACAATTCTTTATAAAACTTGCACCTATTTGTGATTAATCTATTGAATTAAGGTTTTTGCGTGTGACTGGTAATCAAATTATTCTGGAAATTATCCAAAATAATTTTTCTGAGATAATAAAATTTACTATGTAACTTTATACCCATGTGTAGTTTTAATAACATTGTCACTTTATGATATGAAACTCATCTGAACGAAACATAAACTGTTAGAGGGATCTCCTTATACTCATAGTTGCAACATTGTATTTGAGCTCATACATTCCGTCTTTATAAAGACTTTATACCTCTGGTTAATAGCGGTTAAAATTGAGGATTTAATAACAGATATAATTAAACTTAAAATATTGCTTAAGATATTTTTCATGTACCCGTTATGACCAAAATATATAAACACGTTGCAACGTCACGCCGTAGTTCGTCCCGACGTCAGCGTCGTAACATGATCATCTGCGAAGTGTATCGTAAAAAATTACGACATGACGTCGCATCACCGTTTTTTCATATGAAACCTCGTGTAAAAAAATGTGGTCATGTGTTTTATCTCATTTTGATTTAAATACGCATATATGTAAACGTACATTTTATTTATACAGATTTCAAATGAATTCATAATGCAACGTCATGACTTATTAATTTAAATGAAAAATCATGCAATTCATGTTGTAGATTTACACGACGGGACGTCATAATTTTTGACGGTGCCGACTTCGGAATATGGTTACTAATTATGTGTTTTGGCCCTTACATGTACGCTGATTTAGCTTATATCGATTACGATCCGTACATTTTGCAAAATAACACGAAAACAGACGGTAGTAACGTACATAGTCAGTATACGTATTTGAAAAATAGGACTTTATTTATATACATTTTAAAAAGTGCAAAAATCCTTGTAATTTACTCTTATTATTTCATATTCATGATATAGATTATTAATAGCTTTATGTATTCAAATTGCATGTACAGTATTCGATGTTAAATTAGTATCTTAATTTAAATGCAAGCACTAATAATGAATAGCAGCAAATTTGGTATACAGCGAATTTAAAATTAAATTATACATACACAAACACATGTAATTCAAAATTATATTGTGTATGAGCACAGCTACGGTTTATTGTCACTGGTTTTATAGTAATAATATAATTATCAAACTAATAACAGTTCACATATGTTTATTACGTAATAATAAAAATTATAAAGTTTATTTATACAATTAAGTGTGTTGTGGATTTTCTTTTCAATAATATGAAATGACGCTGATGATACTATGTCAAGTCACACGGACTTCAGTTTAAGAAAATGGCGTCTAAAAATGTCAAACCTATTTTTCGTAAATTTCTTTGACAATAATAAAATAGATAATTCGAAACATTAATTTATTTTAAATGAATTAATTAATATAAATAAATATATAATTAATTAAAATAAATTAATTTAATTTCGAATTATTTTTTCAGAACTTATTTAATTCAGATTAGTTAATTTTTTTTAATGTTAAATAGGTGATGTACTATCAAAATACATCAATTTCTCTGAATTTGACTTTTTGTGGGTTGACACATTATTGCGCAACAACATCCATTTGTTTTCTTGTATTTTACGCTCTCTCCTACCGGTAACGTAATTGAAATAAAACTTTGTCAATTATTCTTTTGCTTACGTGAATATTATAAACATAGTAGAATTATCTTATAGTAAGTGGCACGTGTGTCGTACCGGTAAACATATTCACATAA
The DNA here is from genome assembly GCA_037950945.1 of Hypolimnas misippus. Classification (NCBI taxonomy): domain Eukaryota; kingdom Metazoa; phylum Arthropoda; class Insecta; order Lepidoptera; family Nymphalidae; genus Hypolimnas; species Hypolimnas misippus. The sequence goes on from JBBEEQ010000024.1 coordinate 11,256,732, forward strand.
ACTGGTGCGAAGCTTTGAGTAAAAGCTTGTCTTATATACACATATTCTACAGCTACTAAAGTCATGCATATAAAAATCGTATAAAAGACTGAAACGTGTGCTGTGAGGCTACTCATTACGTACATGAGATATAAATGAAAAGATGGAAGAGATAATATGCAATTTTCATGTTAAAGCATAACGGAAAATACTGGCCAAAACAGTGACCGAAGAATGGTTTCATGACGGAAACAATGAACCGTATATTGACGATAATTACGAACATTCAAAGAGATGTTTTACCCAGGAAACGTTTTAAATATACATTGTATATAGTATATAGGTAGTGTTGATTATTATTTAAATATAATTTAAATATTTTATGATATTTTTGAAATTATTGTACTTTCTTTCGCGGAAACCCAAATTACATTTTCTATCGGTAAAAAATATTTTAATACACAAAATTTCGTGCCGAATTTTTGTATCATCATTTTGATTGACGCAAAAAAAGAAACAAATAGGTGTTTTTTTATAATTATACGTTAACATTACTAAATCCAGAAACATTTTAAATTTGTACTCTTCAACGAACGCGGAAAAATGTAAGTACCTACCGCTAAAAGTCACTCGAATCGTATCCAATACTTTTGAACTGTGGTAATAACTGCTTCTCGGGCAATTTATTGTTCGCTATCTACAAAGAAAGACAAAAGAAGACTTTATGAGAAACGAACCAAAGTAAAAAATGTCGTTTTAATACTTTATTCTTGAGTTACATCTTCAAATTATTTCTTCTATAAAACTGCTCTTAAGATCAGCAGAGGAATATTAACTAACCAATTAATTATATTACGAAAATATAATTCATTAGAATGATTACATAAATCATATATATTAAATTATATAGTAATTGAAAACATATAAAGAACGATGTTATTATAAGATATTTTTCGTATTAAAAAATCTGTACCTATTTCCTACTCTGACAAGCTCGTCAAATTACTAATTGGCCCAGAGTTACTCTTGCCTGCGTATGACAGGCGACAATATCCTACGTATAACATAGAAACTACTTGATACATTGTATATATATTTTTTATATAAAAAAAAAAATCTTGCCAAACAAGCAAGTGGGATACCTGGTTTTAAATTATCACTGCCGCCCATGGACATGTGCAACACCAGAGGAGCCAAAAATGTGTTGCCAGCATAAAAATAATTAAGGGATAAAATAGAATAGGAAGTAAGAAAAGAAATAGGAAATGGGATTGGCTTCCGGCTCTATCAATCCCCGAACTTCTGTGAGAGTACCCATTCGAGCAAGCCTGTATACGAGCTGACTACAGCTAGGCTTTACCTCATTAGATAATTAAAGTTTCACAATTGTGTCAAAACTATATGGATTCTGATAAACAATAATCTACCCACAAAAAGTCAAATTCGGAGATATTGATTATTTTAATAATGTGTTACCTATTTAACATTATTCCAAAAATTTTCAAGTCATCAAAACAAAACAAGTATTGAAAAAAGTTTCTTAATTTTATATTTCGAATTTCAAGTGCGTTTATATATTTTGCAATTTAAACATTCATACATTTGAAAAACATATTATTAGATAAAAAAAAAATTTATACCAATATGTTTTTAATTCACTTTGGCTTTTATCAAAATAGAAAAGAAATGATAGATTTAAACAAATAGATTAAGAATAGATTTGACACCTTTAGACGCCATTCTCTCAAAATTAAGTCCGTGTGGCTTGACATATTATTGCTTATCAGTGTCCATATATTCTTTTCAATCAAATTTAATACACGCTTTAAATTTAAAAATAGTCCATGTTTTTGTCACAAAAAAAAACAACTGAAAACATTTATTTTATTACAACTCTGCAGCTGTGACATGAATAGAGACATCAACAGGAAAACGGACACTTCGACCTTTTTATAAATAAAATACTGCAAAGCCGAAAGTAGAATGTTTTTGTCAGCTTCATACCGACTTTCGTTCAATAAATATATTTCATTTTTTTCAATTTTTCGTCATTAATTTTTTACGGTTCAACAATATTTTAGAATATTATTCAAGAAAGATAAGTTTCTTATCTTATCTACTGGTATATTAATCAATTTTTATTTTTTCTGATGAAGTCCTTTTAGGCGAGAAATACCATTATCAGACTAATTATAAGTCTCAGACTTTTATAAAAATCTTTATAAGTTAATTCTCTTCGCTTTAACCTGAGAGAATTGACTGCAAGGGCCTTTTGCGGAGGTCAGATAGCAATCGCACTATGTATAAATCAGTAACTTGTCAATATCTGGACTAGAATAGAAAGCAGACCCTGATATAACTGGGAAAAATGCTAGATAGATGATGAATATATATATGTGCAATAAATCTAATGTGTAACGGACACATTCAAATAGTATAAAGATTAATTGGAACGAATATCGTAATTGCTAATACTTGGCTCTATCATAACGCAATATATTTTGACTGTTGTTTTGTTTTTCGTTTTAGTGCAAATATTATGAATCAACTGTCACTGTAATTAGACTGCAGTTTATATTTTATATTGCGACTAACAGTTTCTAGCGACTTTACCCGCATATATTTTATGATTTGGTAGAAGCGATTCCGAAAACTGATAAAATACTGCGTTTCGTGTTTTACATTTCATTACTAGCATCAAATATATAAAGTTTTTAATAAATATGCCCGCAGAATAACGTTTTTCATTCTACCCCGTCACACAGTTTTAGGGGTGAAATATAAAAAAAAAATAATTGATCCCTACGTCAATAATTCAAAATGTCAGATAAATAGGTCTAACAGCGAATTTTTTTTCATTCCAGACTTTAGTAGCCCCTAGCGCATCTATAAGGGATTTTAGAATTCTAGTATACACATATTTAAGTATTCACCCTAAGGAATATTTATGCTATATGGAAAAACTCTTTCTTATTGGATGCTTGCACCCTAAAAGGAACCTACTCCCAAAATTTCAAGTTTGTAACCCCAGCGGTTTAGGTTCTGCGTTGATGAATCAATCAGGACAAGTGATTTTATATGTATAGATTTATATCTTTTCATTGTTTCGGATTATATCTTAATTATACTGTAACACACATATCAAATAATAAAAAATTGAATAATGAATTATCAATTAATTATTCTTAAATATTATTAAATTTTAAAGATTCCTATTCTTCTGAAGTAGAGCATAGCTATAGCCCGTACAGCTCATATACAGGACTCGACAGAGGCAGTACCCCCATTTTCACAAAAGATCTTCGTGAAGACGCGAAGTAGTTAATAAGCTACCTTTTGTACAGTGATTGAGAGAGACAGAAAAAAGAGCCTTTCTTGCTTCCTATTCCCTTTCATTCCATATACTTATTTTAAACTGAAAACACATTTGTGGCTTCTCTGGTGCTGCATATCCATTGGCAGCATTGATTTTAACATCAGGGGTCCACCCTGTTCGTGTGCCAGATATTTTTATAACAAAAGCTTATGAAACCCTAAAAATGCAAGCTTTAATTTTAATATTGAAGCGGTATTTCGTGAGAGCTTACGCCTGATGTTCTAAAAAAAAAAACAAAAAATAATCACTCTTTAAATCTGAGCCGGACTTAGTAATATCGCAGCCCACGTTACAGGTCATAAAAATAGCATAAAGGGAAAACATTGCGCATAACCGAACTAACGTGTGCTATTAACCTACAAACATAAACATGAAGGAACCATTTCAGCATACGTACAACCACAATGTAATTCCTTGGTACGGAAATGAGACAAAGAAAATGTTTGTATTAACTTCGGTGTATTGTCTGTTTTGTTGTTGGAATTTGTAATCAAAAAAGTTTTTGGAGGCTAACGTTGAGGGTTGACTTACTTAATGTCAACAATTTGTTTTTTTTTTTTTTGTAAAGTCGTTTATGTGTTTTATACAATTACATTTGTTCTTGTTGACAAAAATATATGGTCAAAAATTAATGGAAGTAAAAAAGGCAATTCAATCTTACAGAAGAAATCAATTAACATTTATATAAACTGAAAAAAGCTAAAAGAACAGGGCAATTACATTAAATTATCGTTATCGAAAAAACTACATTCTGACAGTTAATTTCTGATTTTTGTTCTCAGTCTTTTTTTAATTGTCAAACTGTGGCATGTTTTAATAGCGACAATTTATTGTAATTAGCCCAGTTTTGATAATGTCCGTAAAAATATAGTATTGAGTCAAAATATAACAAATACACAAGTACATTGTACGTATAAAATATAATAAAAAAACAATTAAACATAAAGAGAAATATCTCCATTTATCAATATGAATAGTGTACATACTTAGTTACGACGAATGTGTTCATATAGAAATAAAAGCAGGTTCACCGTAAGACAGACGATTGTATGTGTACAATGGACTCAAACCCCAAACATTAATATTTGCCCAAGTTTCGAGTAACAAGATTTCACCGGTGAAACCTAGAGACTAAAATATTTACATTTCTCCATCATCCCTCTACGTATTTTCGAGTAAGTATTCTGCAAATTGTATTTTGATGCAGTAGGGACGAAGATTTCTAGACATTTCTACTATCGCTGGAGGCCCTTTATAATACTTTTAAAAATATTTATTAAAATTAGCCCTGCTTTTTCTGTTTTTTATTATAAATTAAACCAGCTAAGACAGTATCGGGCCACGCGCACCATAGGTTTCCATAGTCTTCCGTTACAATATTTGGGATTTTAAAAAAATTCTATGTAGTCTCTGAACTAAGACGCGAAGAGACAGATAGATAATAGAGATAAGGATCCTTGAACGCCAATATACATATATCCCACCAAAAAAAAAAATTGACAGACGTAAAAAAACGACATTAATAATTCTTGTGTTACATTTTTATAATCATATTTAGCTGTATAATCTCCATCCTAGTTTAATATGCAATTCTTGACGTGACTGGCGTGTTGGCGCAGTGGCCACTACAACCGACTAATGGTCGCAGGTTCGATCCTCGCTTACGGCACGTCTGAATTGATCATACGTATGTTTGTCGTGGTCTGGTTGTTTGTGTTTTTGTTGTATATGTTTCCGCACCCCCGACACAGGATTCTAATGGAAGCCGTTGAGTGTGATGCGTTTATTCTATTATTGATTTACACTTACCTGGATAAGCTTCTCATACAAATTTAATACCAAATTTCGACACTTGAAACATTATATTCTTAATCAATTTTAACCGTTGAATACTCGATATGGTATTTGGAACACGCTAATGGACTATCAGCGTTCATCGTTGAACAGGAACAGTGTGATCGATCAACGGTAATCAAGGCGTCAATCAACGCTACGTAACAAGTGACTGTATCCACATTAGCTAAACCAAACTTCACATCAATTCATTTGACGGACCACGATCCAAAGAAACCAAGGTATGAGACGTTTTACATCGAAAACCGATATCTTTTATAGTACCACGAATCTAATGTGTTAACTTTAGCCTGCACTTCTTATCACATAACCTTTCAGTTTAGATACTTCGATGAATTATTCGGTACCCTGCTAATACGTTAAAACTCTATTTGTTAAAATACACATGCTAAAAGGTCAACATAGGTACTCCACCCGAAGTCCCAGGACGCTTTCGAATAAGGTCACCAAAACTACGACAATTTTTCTTCACATGACATTTTTTTTAACTTAAAAACGGGTAATTTAAATAACCAGTGCTACTAAACTGTATTAACTTACGCAGGCATAATTAAGAAATCTGGATCTTTTTTGAAATGTCCTAATGGGTATACGAAACTCGGAAAAAATGTTTCGGAAAAATCATGAAATAATACGTGAATCGAGTGGAGAGGAAATATAAGTAAAGATATTATGTATTTTCTGCAACGTCAGAAATCAGCAGGATACACAATGATTTACAGCAGAAGTATCGTGAATGTATTCGTTAAAATGGTCTTAAGAAAAAGTTTATTAGCGTTTTTGTATATTTTTAATCTTATCAATTAATTGTACCAAATAAATGCACGTGGTATTGGAGGCGTGTGGAGGGGGATTAGTGTAAAACCTCACGACGTATTATTACCAGGGGAGACCATAAACATCAAGTGATTAATGAACGACTCGATACTAATTTTAAGCAAAAGCAGCTACGCCCCACTGTCTGTAATATTCGTCTGCTACGTTTTCTTGGGTAATCCTATTAATTATCTAAGTAAGTAAATAATAAAAAGAATGGAGATAGTTTGAAACTTTGAGGATGAACGAAGAATTATTTTTAAAAATTCAATCTCTTAACGGTGTACGATGGCTTTAGTGGTATTAAAATTCAGAATATTATAATTTTTCATTATTCATTTAAATTTTTAATTCCACAATCTTATGTAAATATAATCTCGGATCGGATATACGATATATAACACATTCACCCCTAAAACAATACGAATTCGGATCTAAAGTCAATTTCGCGGCAAAGTAATACCTTTATGAAATTCCTACTAAAAATTTACTTATCGACGAAAGCTTTCAATGTAATCGGATAAATTATTTTTTAAAAGGCTTTTTCGATATCTTGAGTAATAAATTGTATAAATGTTGGAGTTGAATAAAACGCTAGCTATATTATGCGGTTACAGAAATCGTAAAAATCGTCTTTGGCCTAAAAAAACCTTTATCAGAATATACAAACTAAAAATAATACAATATACAAAAAAAATTTAGTAAGTTATCTGAAATTTTAGATAAGTAGTTTTAGAAATGTTATAAGCTCATTTATTTTGACAACCAGAATGCCAAACACCTTGGACGACGTTGTCTAGCAACCAACGAATATCTAGGGGCAAACAAGTCAGTTGACGATATTGTCAAAGTTGTAAGCGGATACATATATTTAACTAAACTATATTTATATAATATAATTGTAATACCTACTTCTACCATTTTGTTCCATTAAAAATAATACTTATGCTAATATTTAAACCTAATAATAGTTAGAGAAAATTTATATAAAATAAATTTTATGATTGTTTTTTTTAAAGGTGTTAAATTATTAGTTATATTATAGAGTTTGTTGCTTTTAAAGTGTGAGTTGCTTTTATAGTTATGAATTTATTCATATTTTATTAATTTTTGAAGGTAGATTAATTCTTAACTATTATTACAATTATTGGATAAGGATTTTATACTTTATTTCTTTCTTTACCTTTAATAATAGGATTTTTTTTTATTTACGCAAAAATATATAATAAAATATTATAATATATATAAAATTTTATGATTATACTATATTAGTATTATATATTAGTATAGTTATAGGTTTTTTAGTTAAAATACCAATGTAAATAAATCATTTATGATTACCTAAGGCTCATGTTGAGGCTCCTATTTCTGTTGTCTATAATGGTAGCTGCTATTATAAAAATGCCCATGCTTCATATAATATTTGTTTTGAAATAAGCACGCGTTTACTATCATCGAAATCATTCTCTTAATCAGTGAGTACATGCCTATTTACATACAATTTGAAGTAGTTTCAATTAATTTACCGTTCGAAATAATTGTTATTTGTGAAGGATAAATAATAAAAGCTCAAAGAGATAATCAAATTCATTTTGCGTTTCAATAATGAAATGTTTTTGTTAAAATATTTCTGATTAATATCATACATATCATAATGAATCTACGTATTTGAGTATTTTTGAAATATTTATTGAAAATATTATATTATTTTTTGTATAAATTTTATCTTTTTGTTTGTAGGCATACACAACCTGAACAATGTATTATATAATTACCAAAATATGCCATGAATCGAAAAAAAAAAATCCTTGTTCACAGACTATCTATACATTAATACGTGAAAAAACATTGCATCCCTTTTCTTTGGAAAATTGCGCTGACGGAAAAGTATGAAAAGAAAAGAGTAATAAAATATATATTTTAATTATGCATAAAATCAATAAAAAAACATTACACACACTACCATGTATTTGATACACACACGCATATATACTTTACTTTTTTATTGTTAAAGTCTGTGATCAAATTGAGAATAGATTATCTGTGGTCAATATTAAAATCGCTTGAAAATTTAATGAACTACGGTCGAATTCCGACCGCTGGTCGGCCACTCATATTTACGAATTCACATTCTATATTCAAATACCAAGTAAACGATACAGCAGGCTCTACTCATCTTTAATATGAACCTCGGTAATATTTATAAAACGGAATAAAGGAATAAGATATGAAACGTTGGGTCAGACGGCGTAATAAATGAAAGCCCTTGACGCTTAAATATCTCCCTGTCCATCTCAATGGAAGCTCGTAATGAGCTGACCGCGTCGCTATCACTGCTTTACTATATTCGTCTTACGCTGACAAAACTTTTGATACAATTTCAACGTTATTTTCGTGAGATCAAGTAATATATACGAGTATATACGACAGAATACATCTAGTCCGGAACTTTTTGTTAAACAGTACCTCGTAATTCGATAAATTAAATATGGACGCTGATAATCAATACAATGTCAACACCACACGGACTGCAATTTAAGAAACCTATTTTTTAATAAATTTGCTTCAAAAGTATATCCACCTTTTATTTTCTATTTTGATAAAGATTAAAAGCAGATTAGTCTAATATAAAGATTTATCTACTAATATGTTTTTCAAATAAGTTATTTATTGTAAAATATAAAACACACTTCAATGTGTGAAACATTTTAATTAAGAAACTTTTTTCCGTATTTATTTAGTTTAGATGATATGAAATTTTTTGCCACGTGCCACGTCGAAAGTGCCACGTTATCAGAATACATCAATATATCCAAATTCGACTTTTTGTGGATTGCTTAATTATTGCTTATCAGCATCATACGAATGTGGTAAACTTATATATGTACTATAAACCAATTAATGCACGCTAGCCGGTACTTTAGCCACAGTCTGACTAAGACAATACGCGTCTAGTTACAACATTAAAACATTCATTGGGGAAGATTTGCCTAAATAAATTTATATGTACATATTATAAGCATGTCAGATTACCGGTAGTTTACTGTAGTGGGAAAAAAATAGAAAAACGGAAATATTAACATTTCGTAACGCGAGTTGTTTGTTGCATTCATCTGAAAGAATTTATCGTCTGTGCCATTTATGATAGACTCTCAGCTATCGTAAGGCGAAATAGTGAATTATTAGATACTTTAACCTAGTCTTAATTATATTTTTATTTTTCATAAATAAGAACATATTAAATAGAATACTTTCAATACTTCATTGAAATATTTCATTATCAGACTATATCTTATTTGAAAGCTTAATGCATGAACATTGACCTAAGTTCTCAAGTATGTAGTCAAAGAAAGGGATCTCGTATAAAGGGACTCTCATAAATGTAAATATTTTAAAAATGCAGAAATATAATCCATTTTTGTTATCCTGTTTTAATATATTTTTTAAATAAATCGACTACAAAATGAAAATACTCATTTTCATTTGCTTTGATGACATACTAATTTCAGTTATTTCGATTTAAAAACCAAACATCGAAACCGATTGCGATAATTCTATAGACTACTCTTAAAGTATATCGAAAAAAAAGAAATTTAAAAATCGGTTAAGAAATGACAACGTTCTGAGGTAACGAATATTAAAAAAAAATATATAATACAAATTGAAAAACCCCCTCCATTTTTAAGTCGGCTGATTAAAGCCGAGACAATGCAATCTAGTCGCACAACTGTTTCATTTGTCTCCTAATGAAAATAAACATCCTCTTTCAACTTCCAACAAATGATAAAAGTTTCATGGTATAAAACGTACCAGTATTGAAATGTACGACTTTACTTGAAGAACTCGCTTTAAGTAATATTCATATTGGAGTATGTTTATTTTATTTATGACTGGCCTTCCTGTGTCTTCGTCTGTGTGGAATTTGGTTAAATTGCGCTCCTATTTACGTCGCACTCCCGCAGGGACCGGACATTTTCGGGACTGAAAGACGCGTAGGATGTAAACTACCCTTTAACGTTCTCTTAAAATTCTATCGCAATCGGTCCCGTAGTTTTTGACTGTTTTCGTTACTGTTACTAAAAATATAAACATTAATTCACTAGCGCTTATAATTATTGCTACTTCGCTCCTAAGAGACGTAGCTTGATTTAATACAGCCTATAACCTTCCCCACTAAACGGGCTATCCAACGCTGAAAGATTTTTTTTAATCGAAACAGTAGTTTCAGAGATTACCCCTTGCATACCAACTTATAAACAAAATTTATTTCTTTAAAATATTGATATAAATTACTATTTTTTCCATAAATATATTGCTCAGAACCTGTAAGTATTTTCTACATTGATAAATTGAACAGATAACTTTCAGTTAATTTTTCTATGTTAATTAACGAACTAAACATAAACAAACAATTTTTTCTAACAAAATTTCTAATTTATACTCGTCGGTAAAAAGATTGTAACTTAAGCTAGAGCTATTATAAATTCATTACCAATTTTAAAACAAAATACAGAATCACTTTGTATTTCATTATATTTTTTATTATTATGCGTTGTAATATCAGTAGACTATATTTATCTTTGGACCAAAAACCTTGCAAGCGTTCTTAAATACTCTACCAAAGTTTTATCACAATCCGATCAAAGATTTCAGAACGAAAAAACATACAAACATTGATTTAAACGCCTTCAAAAAGGAAAAGGTTCTCAATTCATAATATTTTAATCTTTGTTACCACAATACATAATTTCTTAAGCAATTTCGAAAATTCTTAAGATTGGATGGGACACCATAGAATTAATTCATCAAAATTAAAGTTTTTTTAAACAGTATGGAATTAGTCATTAGCAAACGAAATTGCATATTTTCCTTTGAAAGTCGATTTATAATTTTTAAACTCTTAGTTATTTTATATCACTGCTTAATTTATTAGATTCACGTAACCGCTGAAGTTTTAATTAGTCTCGCGTTAATTTCACTTCGCGTTCCCGGACGGGTGTAAAATATTCACTCCGCGTACTTTGTATTCCCTTTTGATGATAAAAATAAAACTGTCTCTTGCGTTGAAAATTGTTACAGTGACGCAGGTAAAAGATTTCACTTAGAGGGACAAAGGCCTTTGTGTGATTCTGCTCAGGGGCATATATATTTGAAAGGCTTAATTTTTAAAAGATTTAAACTAGATCTTTTTTAATACAAAATCTAAACTTAGTTTTATCAACGTAATGAAAAGGACTTAAGTTTAATAAAAAACTATAAATTGGTGACAATTGGGATTTCTCATCGAAAACTAAAAACCTATTTAATCACTTAGCTATTTAATATAAATATCATGATACCAGATTTTTTTTCGATTCGATTTAGGTCAATGTATCTAAAAATATACAAAAATCATTAATCATCTTTATAAAAATATACATTAATGCTTGTCTCAGACGATTAGTTGTCCGAATCTCTTATCGCTATAAATTTGGGTATCTTTTATTAGACCGCAGAGATTTTTACAGACGAGGACAATTTGTGATTATCGTACGGTTTCGTGAATAGCGGTGATTTTGCTATCAAGTGAACCACCGTAGTAAGCATGTGAGCTAACGGTTAGCGTCTAATAACGAAACAGGTGAGAAGATTTAGAGAACCTTACTTCACTACTTACTGGTACGACGGCCGTGGTGATGCTCCCTCATTTTGAGAGGTTTATTATAAGGCAACATGGCACGCTAATATATCGGCTGACACAGCTATATACTAAACACGGTTGTTTCTACAAGTACAAAGGTATCAGATCGGTCCAGAGGCAAGGCTTACTGCCATGAATGCGACTCTCCCATTACTACGGTGCGGAACATAATAATAGAGTGCGCAGCCTGGGGTCACAGCGACATGCTTTGATGGCGATGGCTGGAGAGAATATCTATTTAATGAGCTCGATTGCTGCCATGCCTCAACAGTAAACGAGGTTGGTCATTTGTCCTCCTGCGACAATTTGACCTCCTGGACGTAAACACACAGAAGAAGGCCGCAGAGAGGGAACGTGAGGCAAGCTATTCTGCTGATTCCTTCAGGAGAGCTCAGCCGTGGAGAAGAAGTAGACGCTATAAACATCAACATCCCCGATCTTAATGGACTTTAAGGATTTATTAAGAGGTGGATTTTGCCTTTTGGATGGGATGCATCCCGTGACGCTCTAAGAGCAGCGAGGCAGGGATATACATACGTATGTGTCTCCAGGATTACAACGTACCCGCCTATGAATATGTTTCTTGTGAACTGCATAAATTCATATTGTAACTATTATTGATTTTTATTCCGTTCTAGATTTGTATCAATATTTTTTCACAAATATTTGTATTGGTTATACAGTCACGCGTATCTCGACGTTGATATAAACGTTTAATATTTATTGTGTTGGGTTATAGACAATTCGTAGGTTTTTATTTTTATAATGTTCGTAGTAGTAAATAAATGAACAAATTAGCAAACACGACAGACGTTGTTCATATATTCTTAATAGCAGCGCTACCTACTGGGTCTTAGTGCGAATCCAATCCATTTAAGAATCCACTCAAACAGATACGCAAAATTCCATCAAAATCGGTCCAGCTGTTAAGGTAGAGTTTTAGTGTCATAAGTACAGATAAAAGAAATATATATAAAGGAAAAAGACGCTACAGTCATCTACAAAGTTTTTTCATAAATATATATAAACCGTTATTATTTATAATTTTATATTATAAATATTGGAAATCCGATAAAAAAAGTATTAATTTTACTGTTTTACGTAAAGGTAAAGATATAAACTATTATACAAGTTAAATTGATGGGAATTATACAGTTTTAATTCAATTATAACTCTCAAACTTCACTTAATAAAGTGGGCTTATTTTGGAATATTAAAGTCCGTCCCATTTTGCCGGGAAAATTGAGACAACTTGCTTATTAATACAAATTACTTCATTTTAAATTTATAGCTTTCAATTATTTTAATGACACTATAAATTTCTAACGAGTGAAATGCGTTATGCTGAATACGTTGAATACAAAATAGATACTTAAAAGTTACACATCAAAAAGTACACTTTTTGGTTTTTTTTTTTGTAAAAAGAAATTCAAATAAAAATCGATAGTACCAGTTGGGCCACGCGGTTTTACGCACTTTATAAGAATATGTGTATGTTATTCCAGGATATAAGCTATTTTCATTCTAATTTCACTTAACACTTTTTTCAACAACATAATAAAATTGTATATATAACATGATACAATTCGTTGGCGCAATGGTCACTGCAACTGACTAAAGCGCTAACGGTCGCGGGTTTGGTATTGGCCATACGGATGTTTGTCGTGGTCTGGGTGTTTGTGTTAGTGTTGCGAGTGTTTCCGGACCCCCGACACAAGGTCATGAGATCTTAATGGGGGCCGTTGGGTGTGATGCGTTATTTTATTTATTTTATTTTTATTTAATCAGAAACACTTTTATAAAAAAATGGTTATAAAAATAGTAAAAATTTGAATAAATCAATTGCAAGTATAATTTGTTTTCTTCATATATTATACATAACTTACATTTTTCGAAACAAAATTAATAATTTCATTTGAAAAAATTAAATTTGCGCATTGAAAGATTGTATGCATTTAGACATTAAGTGCGTAGCAATTACAAATATATATAAAAAACTTAAACTGTAATCATTAGTTTCTATTATAAAAATATCTTAAGGAAGAAGTACTCAGTCAAAATTTTTATATATACAAACGAATTACAATACAAAATAATTTCCATTCAAAACTAATTAAACAATATATAAATTACTCTAAATCGAAATATCTAGCGCGTCCATACAATAACATATTGCGATTATGTCCGAACTCAAATATCTTATAAAGATGTAATATCAGGCGTTGATAGATCATTACGTCGGTCAGTCAGTCAGTCACCTTTGAATTATATATATTTAGATATAAAACTCCTCTCAAATATATGTGCCATAACGGTAATTGAAAGCATTAAATTAAAAATGTAGTAACTCGTTTTAATAAGTTAGTTTGTCTCAATTATCCCGGCAAAATGGGACAGACTTTAATATACCATATAAGCCCGCTTTGTTAAGTGAAGTTTGAGAGCTATAATTGACGGACGGACGGACAAAATTCTTACGCTACCAATAATATATCTTTCGACGAAGTTGCATCGTGACTACGACGAATGCAACTTCGTCGAACGTTGGACAATAAAAAGGTATTATTACGATTAGCTATCAAGGTAAGACCCGTTATATAAAATATAAAAATCGTAAATCGTGAAAATTTAAAATATTTAATGTATCTTTTGTTTTAAAATATCATTGACCGTGATTGATTGTTTCTATGTCTGTTTAAATTAATAAGTCTCTAAATATAGATACTGTATTTACTGAACTCATTTGCACATAATTATAGACCATCCATCACTGATCTAGCAATCTAAATTTAGTTCAGTCAATACAATTGAATGCCGTTATTTACTAGACATTGAGGTCACAACAAACAAGCTATCCAACGCGAAATGAATTTATCAAATCCGATCAGTAGTTTCAGAGATTACCCCTACATACTAAATCACAAACTTACAACAAACTTTATAATATTAGATTGCTTATAACATATCGATAATTATATAATATACCTATCTGACCTTTCTATATCACCTATTGATTTTTATTATTATAAGTAGAACTATCATAGATTTTATGACACGTATTAAAATATTCATAGATTAATTATTTGGTTGGTGCCTCGAGTCAATGAGTGTCATTACACACTCAATAAATAGTCTTTTTGAAAAGCATTGCTACCAAAAACTAATATTTATTTATTGTACAACTAGAAGGCTTTTTCTATATAAAAATAGTTCCAGTCTATGTGTCATTCTTTTAATCGACATATATATTATTAAATAAACTTTTTTTTCATCATCATTTCTCATTCCATATTTTATATCATAACATAAATATACAAATGGATATATTACTAAACAAGCATATATCCTTACAGAGCAGAACATAAAGTATCAATTGTTTTTTTTAACTCGCCTCGGCTTTGCATATCGCATATCGCGGTAGATATAGAAATTTAAGCAAAAAAAAAAATTTCTTTAGCCTACATTCATCCGGGAATATGTATCTTAAATTATCCCCGATGAACATGAATGATATAAGAGTGAAATAATTTTTCAAATCGATTCAGTAATTAGAAACCATGCAAACAAACAATCAATTTTTTTTTTAATAATATTAGTGTAAATAATTTACACTAATATTCTAAAAACTTTCGTGGTAGGAAATACATTTTCGACAAAACACTGAAATGGAGATTAACACAAACAATTCCAGATGTTGACATATAAACCGTTATCGAATGGTTCGATAACCCCCGAGCCCCGCGGCAGATGAATTGGCATTACATTCATACAGCCTTGTAACTGTCAAAAATATATTTATGAGTGTTGTGTTTCCTATAAATTTTACCTATAATCGGAATTTATGCCTGTTCCCCATATGATTAAATACTCAATTCGGAAACGATCGGTACTTAAGCTACGTTTAACATAATAAATGTGATTTATCGATTTCTTTTTAAAAAGTATACTACATACATAGGGCAGACGGACTGTAATTACAGAGTATAATGTTCCATATTGTTATTTTTTATTTTATAATGTGTATTAGTTGTTACTATTAAAACAAGTAACTTCATGATTTTTTTTTGTCTTTTTTTACTTGGGTATTTTTATTGATGTAGGTTTTTTTGTTATTATTATCGTTTTATTTGTTATTCATTATTATTAGTCCTCTTGTATATACTAGTACACTCTGTAAATATTTTTAGTTTTAGTCTCAATTTAATTTTTGGTTGTTATTTTTTTGTTATTTTTTTATGTTAGTCTCTTCACTGTAACAATCTATGTCTGCATTCGTCGGTTATGTTCCAAATAAACTTATTCTTATTCTTATATTGTTGTAATATAATATATATACCAGCTGGTGGCCGCAACTTAGTCTACGCAGGATTACTACTTCAAGTGTTTTTTTTTTTTATTCTCAAATTTACCACCATATTTTTTAACAATTCACACAATATATTTATAAACTATATATTTAAAAGTATGTAAAATTACATCAGCATAAAATATGCTGATGTAATTTTACAATAATATAAACTATAACATAGTTTATATTATTTTAAAATTTCATTAAAACCGATTCAGTCGTTTTGCGTGAAAGAGTAACAAACGTACATATATACTTTCGCTTTTATAATATTAGTAAGAATTTAATAATAGTAATAATTTTAACGGCATGTCATTTGTCTCATTAAAATAATCTCGCAGCATTCAACAAAGTGCCTATTCAATCAACTTTAAACTCTAACTGAAATCAAACAATTCACTAAACAAATAGAAATAATTACTATTCAATTTGAACTAAAATCCCAAGTAACAATGTAAATTGAAACAATTTTCACATTTAATACCATTGCTAGTCATCACGAATATAGAATATTTTAAAAGGTTTTTTAAAGCGTGGCTTTCAAACGCTAAAAAATTCTGTAATATTTTCAAAGCCATGGGTGGTAAATTAAATTTCCCATGGCTTTTAAAAGTAATTATCTTGTTTCTATTCTGTACGCTCAATCAAGGCACTGAATTAGATTTTATTCCGAACAATGGCGGCCGTATTACGGTAACGAAATTATTCATACGTTTCATGAATGTATCGTGAACATATTACATTTATTTGAAGTGCGTTTCATTTATTCATATTTCGTCGAAAAATCAATTCGGATTTCAAAATTATTTTTTCACGTCGATATATTTTCGTTTGTAATTATTGTCATACAAAATCGGTGTATAAAATGTAATTTTAAAAGTATTTTATTTAAATCAAAGAAATCGTATTACTAATAGCTACTCGTAAAGAGCTTATTTACATAGTCCACTTAGTTTTTAGTTGTTGCGTAGTTGGAAATTTATTAAGGAATACTTAAACAAGTTTACTCGATACAAGTTTGAAACTTTCCGCTGAAATTACTGCAGCCGCAGTTTTAATTAAAGAAAATATATAGTATCATCGGAGTGAAATGAGAAAATTGGAACAACATTATTACTATTATAGTTCTTTGTAGAAATTGCTGGCAAATGAGCAGGCACTTGACGTGAAGTGGTCACCGCCGCTTATAAACATTTACAGCACAGTATGGCGAGAAAGTTGGCATCTTAAAAAGGAATAAGATATGAAAAACAATACGAAGTGAGTAAAGAAAAGGGGAAGGGAGTTAGGCTTCCGGCTTTCTTACTCGCCGTAAGAAGCGAAGTGGTATTAGCTAAAGAATTACAAGTAGCAGAGGAAGCTTGTTCGCTAAAGAGCGCCACATTATATTTAGTGAGACGTCACAAACCTTAAACTAGGGGTCAATAAAGACACTTCTAACGATACCTAATTTCTGCATTTCTATAAGTAATTAAGTCTAAGTAGTTTCGGAAAGTACATATATATCCTGTCTAAATAAAAAATAACTTAGTCCAATACCTATAGAATTTGTATATTAAAATTCTCGTATTTTATATTTTATTTTGAACTCAAAATAGAAAAAGAATGTCGGTGACATTTGTCTATTTCAGCGTTTTCTGCCTCAACCCTCGCCCTCAACGTCGTTTTCCTGACACGAGACAGAACCAATGTGTCAACGTGTCATTCTTTTAAAAGGACCCGTCTCATAGGAAATTTAACCTTTAAGGGTATTTACTCACCAGGTTTATAGTTAGAATATAGAAGCAATAGCAGAAATACTATACTAATGTTATATGACTTTGATATCATGAAATCGAATTTATACGCTTATGTTATGCGCATACGCATGTACATATAATACGAGCTTAAATCAGCGAAAACATGCCCGTAGTCAAAATCAAAATCAATATTAAAAAATTCTTTATCCAAGTAGGCTCTCACGAGGACTTTTGAATCGTCATACATGAATAAACAAAAAAAAATTACATCAATAATGAAGCTACCACCGGTTCGGAACGTAGATTCTACCGAGAAGAACCGGCAAGAAACTCGATAGTTACTCTTTTAAAATATTGTCAATACAACACAGTTTATGATTACAAATTGATTATTTATCCTGTACAAAATTCAGCATATACTAAGCCCACGCATCTTTATCGTCAACGTAATCTTGTATAGAATAATATGCTTTAGCTATTAAAGACTTTTTAACATATGATTTAAATCTATTCATGGAAAACTGCAAACAACTTTCTGGGGGATTTTATTATAAAAATTAATACCTTGCCCCGGAAAGAAAACATTTACTTTGTGAAGTCGAAAACAAGGTGTTGAAAGTTTATCTTTCTTCCTCGTGTTAATATTATGTTTATCTCTATTTCTTTCAAAAGAATGAATATTTTTGTGAATGTAAACCATATTGTTATAAAATCTGTCTTCATAATATTACAATGTCAAACATTACTATGTCTATTTCAAAGTTTAATTACGTGAGGGCGTCATAAAACTTTGTAATAGAATGTTTGACGATAGCTATATTATATAATATTATAAAATAAATAATAAATATTTTTGTATAAATACTTGATACTATGCCAAGCATTGGTATTGCAAAGTTTAATTATCTGAGGGCTCGAACTCTGATAAGAGACCTATTTTATATAGTACTTAAACTTGAATAGATATGGTAATATCACTCATAAAGCACTGTTAAATGTTAACTTCAGTAATTGGTAATGTGTCTATAAATATTTACATATGTTATGTTATCTCCGGGGTTCTAGTTACTAGTTTATTCGTAATTATGAATATATTTCTGAGAGTAAAGACGAGCAATCTATCCTAGAGAGAGGGAGGGTGCGTACTGCCGATATATAATAATAACTAACTGATCAACGAGCTACCATAGACAAAATACAGTATTATTTACTTTTATGATATATTCCTAACAATATATTTTATTTCTTTGAAATACATAATTTAAAAGCAACAGCCGCTAGCAATATCATTTAAATTCGAGGAAATGTAAATATACTTAGTTTCGTGTTGAAATAGTAACATAAAAATTCACATCAAATTATGCAGCTTCTCTCTTTCTAGAATTTTCTTAGTTTTTTTAATGTAACCTAACCTTAAATTATAAAGTTTTTATTTTATCCTCTGCATAAATATATAAAAAAAAATAGATAACAAATGACGTAATTAATGTTATAAATAAATAGTTTTTATACTTTAAAATAAATGTATATTGTATACAAATAAATCTGTTAGTTTTTTTTTTTTTTACAAAGCGAGTCGGTGTATTATAATATTATTATTAAACTATTTACATCTTAATTAATACAAAAAAAAGGATTATATTTTACAAAACATTGTAGACCTCATCTAAGCCACTGCATCTGGGTAAAGTTCCCAAAATACTGGCAGCATTACCCCGTTGAATGGCCATGCTGATCCTTTGACCGTGGTAGCTGCCAGCTCTTGGGTCCCCAGTTGACTCCCAAAGCCTCTTTGAGAGGTCTTTAAAAAGAGAACGAAGTGTTAGTGAATTTTTCATTAACAAAAACTTGACACTGTTCTCTTTTATTCCTAACTTTTACAGTGTTTTATAATGTCGCCATGTGAAAATCATACGAAATTACTTTTAATTTCCGTTCGCAAATTTCCGAATAAATTTAAAACCTAAGTTTATATAAGTAGTGATGAATTATTTGAATAGAGTGATTATAAATGCACCGAAGCTTATTTTTATTAACTAAGTTTGCGCATAAAGTGCGCATAACTAAACTTAACGAAAAGGATAACAGTTTCATAATACTGAGTTGTTGAAGTTAGTTGAGTTTGATAAATTTATGCGCGAAATTAACAGTGGTGTACCGGAGTGTACCATTTCACTACACAATGAAGTATTTAAAGCCTTAACTAGTTTAAAATTTATGTTTTATTATTAACATAAAAGTTAATGTGTTAATAGTTTAGAGAAAAAATAATCACGAGAAAACGTTAATAGTTTGAATAAATATTATTTCAAAACTCTATTCGTACAATTAAAATTTCATATTTTGAAATATGTAATCTTATTTTATTGAAAAACTTATTATAAGATAAAAAAATTATAATGCCGAGCTGCTTTTAATTCGTTGTATCTTTTATATTTATCCAAATAGAAAATAACAAATGGATAATTTTGTAATAATATTTCTTAAAAAAATTTTATTAAGAATAGGCTTGACATCTTAAGACGCCATTTTCTCAAAATAAAATACGCGTGCCCTAACTTAGTATTATCAACGTCCAATTATGCCCTAGATTAGAACATTTCAGATAAAATCATTAACAAAACTAACAAAACATATGCTCTAAAAACCATCCAAAGTCGCATCACAATGTCTACTATTTGTGCTCTTGATTGAAGTACGAAGTGCAATCTTCGTACATTGTCGAGTTAGACAGTTACCGTCTACAGAATTAATCAACTCCTGTTTAGAACTTGGATAACGATCCACGCGTTCTCGAGCTACGACCTGCTATTCTAATATAAATTGTGTGTGGACAAGGAGTTGATTGGTTTTAAATTTAAGATTAGAGAGCTAGTGTAAGTTTATAGTAACAATTCAATTGACGTTACGTTACGACTAAATGTTTATTGTGTAGATTTATTTTGATTTCAATATGTTTGACTTTAACTCCGTAGAATAATTATTCTGTATAATAGAATACGCTATTCAAAATCAAACTGTTTTAGTTAAAATTAGGAACTTGTACTCTCTTTTTTAATGTCCAGCAAACGAATCGGTCTACCACGGTTTTAGAGAAGACCTCAGACCTGAGATGAAATCGCAAAAGAAACTGAGCAGGACTTTTTTGTCAATAACTATTATTCAGAATAATTATTTTATTTCTATGAGAATTTCTATTTCTTCGAAAAATTGTGGGTTTTACATGGACAAATCTTACCCCTACTTTACACCCTTAAAATTTTATACTCGCAACAAAAAGTATCCCATGTTCTTTTACGAGGTCCAATCTATATCATACTCGTATGCCAAAATATATCAAAATTAATTCAAATGTTTAGGCTTAAATACGACGAAAAAAACAATAGAATTACTTACACGCTTATAACATTGGTATGAGCGTATATATTTTGATCAAGATTTAAAGCAAGTTAGTAAGTAAAAATTAAATTTTCTACTTCTAGACACAATTAATCTGTGGCTTAATGTATTCGAAATAAATAAATCAATTTTTTTAAAGCTAGGAGTCTTGACAATAAAACCACAAAATAACAAACAAAGGTTGAATGATTATTTTAAAACCAATATTTTGTTATGACTTAAACAGAGACAAATTAATAAGAAACCCATACTTAAGTATTATATTATCTTAGAATATTCATTAAATCCGTGGCATATCGCGTTGATAAGACTTCAGAACCCATTAAACACGAGCACACTCCGCCCAAATGCGATGAGAGTTACAAGATTGTATCATGTATTGATTTCCTATTCGACGCCTCAACAAATATAACAGATACTTTGCCCCGTCGGGGTCGAACTGATTCACTACTAATACAAAATCATTATTATTAAGTATAAGCTTTTGCTCGCGGCTGCGGTCACATTAATATAGATTTAGTTTTGTTAGTCTAAAACTGTTTTTTTCTGACTGGACGATTTGACGCGAACCACCTACTAATTATGCTTATAAGCTTTCGCAAATACAAATAATATGTTGACGTTAAATTTTATTTTGATAAATACTAAACAATTTTTTAAAATGTTTGTATAAATTATGTGCTGTTAAAATATGTATTTGGCTTATTATGCGATAAAATAAATGTATATACATAAATGTATCTTTATTTTTAAATACATAGTATACTTCCAAACTACAGTTAGTTGAACTAAGTCAAGAAACGATTCACGAACATATTAGAACTACATAGATTATTTTTGGATTTTCCACCAAATATTTCGATGTAATCATGTTTACGTAAGTTAAATTTCACATTCCATTCTCTCAACAAAGTTGTCGTCGTCTCCACTCTATTTTAATTCTAAATCGATTCAGCGTTTTGGCATTAAAACATAACGAACAAACAGACGAGAAAGTTTATAATACTAGTAGTTCTATGGACACACAAAAGAACACCTGGAGTGGTATCGTAGTAAAGTACACTCTTTAACCGATATACAGGGCACGAGGCAATATATCAGGCCATTAGCCTGCGGCACAAGCTTTGTGCGTGGACTATGGACGAGCTTTACAAGGGCTGACGCTCGAGTCTATCCAAAGTACAATGAGCAATCGTCTCACGCTCGACTGGCCACAGTTGACTCTAGCACGCCAAACAAACAGACGCTCGTTCATGATCATGTTACATTGTGTCTGACTGAACGTAAAAGATCTGTTACAAGTTGATGTTTAGGACGAAATATTTTAATATATTTTTTGGTAGAATAAAAAGGAAAATTTACGTGATTTGCTTCGAAGTTGATATTATTACTTCTTAGTGCTTTTGATTATAATTACATTTTATTTTGGAACATGTTTGAAAATTCAATCCGATTTTATTCAACTCGTAAAAAGATTAGTGCAAAGCAAAAACTCTTTAAAAAACCGTCCTATGATTTTTGAAAGTCATATAATGGCTGAAAATAATTAAATGTGAAGTGACTATGCTCCTTTCAATTATATCAATGGAAAATGTAGGTATGGTGATTGTAGGTATGGTGATTGTTCCATATTTCTAAAACACGTCTATCAAATTCCTTACACCGGTAAAGTCGAGAGCAACTGCTAGTTATATTATAAATGTTAAGTAAAATATGAAACAGAAATGCAACTTGCAACAGGTAGGCTTTACATTTAAGCAGATAAGCCTCTGTTCCGTCCGTGACAGCACTATCTTGCTAACTTGCTAAGCGAGTCAAGGCGAATACAATAGAACTTGGTAAAAGTTGTACGTATATAGGCGTTGTTAGCGGTGATGCAATTCTTATAGAAATACACTGAAGAAGATAAAACCTTACTTAGAGTGTGACACAAAACTGAGATTTTAGGGACAGTTCTCATTTTAACGAACGTATGACTCAGCAAACTAATGGTCGAACATCGGTTTCCCAAAATATTACACGTGCTACTCAACGGCTAGACTGATATTTATGAATTTTTTCGTGTCTCTGAGTACCAGTAACCAAATACACGAGTGAAACTGCAAAGGCAGCTATGTAGTATGTCATAAAAATTTCGTCGCTGGAGATATATAAGTATATATCTCCAGCGACGAAATGTTTTTACAAATTGACAGCTATGTACGAGTAGAACTGATACACACGCTAAGCGTAATATGTACGATATTGTACATCGAATGATTCATTCTCAGTAGTGAGATATTTGAAAATATGAGATTTAAAGGAATTTGTTGAAATGCCAACGAGCGATGCTGTTAATATTTCATTTTTTTATTTTTCTTGTTTTGTTACTTTTTGTTACAAAATATAATAGAGTGAGTTATGAGAAATAAATTAAAAATACTATATTCAAGAACATGTTTCTCAAATTCATCTCAATTGTCATATCTTTCTTCCCGTAATTTTTACATTCTTTATATCTACAGGTCTAACAAAGAAAGATCTTCTATTTATATATCATTCCAAATTTAATCGAGACTCTATTCACGATCGCACCGAACAATCTCCTTCGTGTCTCCATCCTACGTGACATTGGCGAAATAATCCGTGCTCATATGGCACAACTAAAACCCATCATAACAAAATTGAATTGAATTGAGCACATGTCTATTCGAATAATAAAATCGATTTTCTCAAACAATTCTATGTAGAATATGTTTTTTATCATAAAAATAACCAGTTAAATTCTTTTAAAAGTTAAGGAATAATAAATGCGTACGTCGGTGTCGAATTTTTAATACACAGTTCATATTTCACTATATAATAAAACAAGGCTGAAATCGTTGAATTTTACATTTTCATTCTAAATATTTTATGTAAGAATTTTAATTAAATTTTCTTTTATATTTAACTAAACAACATTTTTTTCTTTTACAGCTATGCAATTTTGTATTCGCCTTTTTAAAGTATAAAATTATTTTCTTCTAAAAACAATGCAACCGTTTTTATTACGGCAATGATTTTAAGAACCAATGACGTAACGAAAATTGAAGTTTCAGCTTAAAAATGCCGCATGGAATTCAATCAAACTTTCGCTTTTATACTGGGTTCGGGCCAAATTTAAAATGGAATGAAGCAACAAGGCACATTGAAAAACCTACTAGATTTACAGAGTTAAGAGTAAACGAAATATTTATTTTGACAAGAATAGCGTTACGAAATAGCTTCAATTAAGAAAATTGTTCAATTTAAGTAATTTGTGATCCTACTAAATCTGCTCATATTTCGTAGGTCTCATTTTATAAACTTTATTAATTGTCAAGTATTAAAAACATTTTATTTCAGATACCATTAACCTGTAATGGACGTTTGTTTAAACGTGTCTCTCAAAAGTTTATTTGAATTGAATATTGTCGTTACTAAACATATATAGTTTAAATGCTATCTAGCACTGCTAAGTTTTTTATTAGACAATAGCTGTCAAGTTGTCAAGTTTTGTATTAAACAATCAATATCAAAATAAAAAAAAATACTTTATTCAAGTAGGCTCTCAAGAGCACTTTTGAATCGTCATATTCATGTACTTCTCTGATATCATGAAATCGAATTTATACGCTCATATTATGCGCATACGCATGTACATATGATACGAGCTTAAATCAGCGAAAACATACCCGTGCCAAAGCGCCCTAATTGCAGGTAGTCAAAATCAAAATCAATATCAAAAAATACTTTATTCAAGTAGGCTCTCACGAGCACTTTTGAATTGTGAATAATGAAGCTACCACCGGTTCGGAACGTAGATTCTACCGAGAAGAACCGCCAAGAAACTCGATAGTTATACCATAGGTTAGCTATACCATAGGTTAATAGCATTAATATATTTTTTCGTAGAAACATAAAACTTCAAACTATTGCTGTAATCGTATACACAGTATCCAATCGCAACAATCGCGGATCATTTACTAACAGCAATTTATTGCAGAGTTCATACATATTCATTAAAATCTTTCGTGAAAAATATTTCAATAGCGAAAAGCCTATCCAAAATATTTTTATAATATTACTCGCTGCCGCTCGCGTTTATGATTGTATACTGCTTTGCTCCTGTGCATCGTAACGTGATTTAATATAGCCTATACCTTACTCAATAAACGGGCTATCCAACGCAGAACAATTTTTTTAATCGGACTAGTAGTTCCAAAGACTATCCCTTACATACATTCTTAAAAACTTACAAGCAAATTTTACCTCTTTATAAAATTAATATAGATGACGTAAATTTTCTGTAAATCTATAATACAATATTAAGGCATAAACGTGATTGTATAAGCAAATACAACCAACTTGCTATTTCTATTACACATAACCTTTCGGGGCATTTAAATGTCAGAGGTCGCGAAAGCTTTTAAATAAAAGGCTAACCGAATATCATTAGTCTGTGTCGTGCGAATTGAAAAATGTTATCAAGGTGCGCTCTTTAAGATTGAATTAAGTTGTAATTAATCTTTTGACGATTTCATCTTTTGGAGAAGGGGTGGAGCATTTATATCTAGTCATTTATAAAGCTAGGAGTACACTTTACATTACTTACAATATATCGTATACGAGGTGGCTCTACAGAAGTAATACTACACTCTTATAGACAATCGATCCAAAATAGCTAAAATTGCTACATTTTATATGGTAACTGAAAAAGCTCTAAGCTTTTCTTCTTCTTCTCCTACCCTCACCCTAATTCTTTTTTAAGCTGGCAATGTATTCTCTCTGGATACAAATGTCCATGGGCGGCAGCCATCATTTAACATCAGGTGATCCCTTGCTCGTTTTCTTGCTATTTTTATAAACAAAACAAATGAATGTTAAATAAAACAAAATCACATTACGTTTGACTTGAAATCATCTTTAAAACTGTAATACATCACGTTCGACAACCAAAACAATAATAATTCGCTATCGTGTTTATTGATACACGAGTACTTACTCGTATATATTATGTCGCAATCGCTTTCGCTTTGCTAGATTATATCCTTATAGTACAACATTCAATTTTTGTTAACATCATTATTTATTTTTTTTATAATATATAACCTAATATAATACTAATCTTAAACCTTTATATTAATGCGTGAAAGAAAAACTTTTCACGGAAATGGCGCGGACAGAGGCGTATAAAATTTCGCACACTAATAGTTTATATAGGGATGGACAGAAGAATGCTGATATGATTTTTACGATAGGCATAAAAATACATATAAATAAATCATTTGAAAACATTACACATACTACAATGTATTTGACACACATATGTACACACGAGGATATTATTTCGTCTGGTCAAATTGAGAATAGATTATCTGTGGTCAATCTTGAAATCGGTTGATAATTTAATTAACTACGATCGAATTCCAACCGGTAGGCCACCACTAGTAATAATAAATATCGAAGATAATTCAATTAAGTGATAAAAACGCTCGTTTTTTTTTTTAATTTTGCCAGTTCTTAATTCATTTTACCAAACCAGTAGTGCAAATATAAGTGCGCGATCGCTATTCGAACGCGATAGGTTTTAAGAATAGATTTCTGATTTCCGTACTATAACGAAACAAATCGACTGTCAAAACGTATTGCAGTGCGATAGGGGAAGCTTACCGTAATAATCCTCCAGCAGGAGATTTCTGTAATTAAGAAACTTGTAAATAACTTTAATAGTATGTCATTCATGTAAACTAAATTTCGTTTGAAGTCGTTTGATTTGCTTTGAAGTCATTTCACCTTTTTTAAAAAGGTCTTATAATATAAATTATCAGTAGTAATTTAATGTTACTTTTATGTTAAAATGATTCTTGAATGTTACTTTCTTGATAGCTTTCATAAAAACATCTAGCGATACCGATAAAAGCTCGCCTGACAAGGCCAAGTACAATAAAAAGTTTACTGCGCCGTGTCAAGTTCCACAGTTACGGAGTTATTATGCAAGTTGCTTTAACAACTTCAGCAACAATATTTGGAGGTCAAACAATGTTAGATGTCCGAAATTTACGTGACTTGTGTTAATTAGTTTTATGAATTAGTTGACGCGTGACGGCTATACAGCGAACTTTTCACGCTAACTTAGGATAGGTGCAAATTGAGCGTAAACATGTCATTTTATAAACCGACTTCAAAAAAGGAGGTACTCATTTCATGGGGTAAGTTTTTTTACCAACGACGTTAATGTATTATCCAACGTTAATGTATTAACAGTCTATGTATGTACATATGTTGGGTTTGTATCTTTGTGGCACTATTTAGAAAAAACGCGTGGGCCAATTTTTTTAATTAACACGTCGTTTGCATCGTCTTGATTGCATCTTGAGGGCAAATGTAATAGGAAGCAAATGTAATTTGAAAAAATCAAAATGATCGATTGAAATAAAACTATTTTAAACGGATTTAATTCGCGTATATTAGATATTTTTATCATCCCGACGTTTCGAGCACTTTGCATCGTTCGTG
Source organism: Hypolimnas misippus (assembly GCA_037950945.1). NCBI lineage: Eukaryota > Metazoa > Arthropoda > Insecta > Lepidoptera > Nymphalidae > Hypolimnas > Hypolimnas misippus. The sequence continues at coordinate 11,284,439 of JBBEEQ010000024.1, forward strand.
GTCACGGGTTGACTAAGGTGACATTTGTCTATTTGAGGTTGAGAATGTTTTATTTCAATGAATAATAATCGCGAAAATCTAAGACAACGAAAATGGCCGATTTTGGTGATAATGAGAAAAAAAAGAAAATTTTGATTATGATTAGTAACGATTCTTACTTATAGGCTTTTAGATAAAACTTATATTGATATGGTACTGCTGACTGCAGACGGTCTTGTTACGCAATCGGGTTTTTTATTTTTATAATTAATTTATCTTGTTAAAAAATCTTAATTTTTTCTTTACTTTTAGTGTTTCAATGGCTTATTTTTTTTAACTGATTCGTAATTTTATGTAAATCAAAACAAAAGAAAATATAAAATTAAATAAGAAATACAAATTAATTATTATAAAAACTTTTAATTTACAAACCAAATGTGTACTTCGTTACTGTAGAAAGTTAAACAAAGTAACAAACAACACTTCAGTACGTTGTTGACGCGAAGAATAAGACAGACAATTTAAAGTTCAAAACTTTTAGTTCATTAAATATAACTTGTAACTTTGTTAACCAGATTTCAAGAACTTTTAGCTATAGTGTTTTTTCTGCTCCTGAATTAATAATAATACTTTTGAGTAGAAAGAAAATATATATGTAAATAAATTATATATGTAGTTTCATTAACTAAAACGATGATCTATATAAATAGTGTCAAGATGTCATTATTTATTTTTTGCTCTAGTAGGACATAAAATGTAATACCGCATTTTATACAATTAAGCAAGAACTAAGCGAACAAAAAAACATTCAAATTAATTTTAATAGGTAAATTAGGTATTAAGTGTGCCTTCTGTTTCTGAAACGAGGGGTATTTTTTGGTTATTTTTTTTTAATTATCAAAAAATTATGTGTTGATTTTTTAAATTAATTTTTCACACTCTTTTGTTTCCGTGGTAGGACCACGGACAAAATAGTGTGAAAAATTGAGAGAAAAACTTTTTTTTTTCAGTTTTATTAAAGTTAGGAATTAAAATTGTTAATTGATTGGCTTTATTGTGTAACTGTATTATTACTGTATGCCATTTATTGTGACGTAGATCCAACAGGATTGTCAAAATAAAATCTTGTTCTCATAAACATTTACTGCTTTACTACAAAAGATGAAATAAAACCATGTTAAACACGTGTCTAGCTAAACAGTGTTTAAAAATTAGACATTGTTTAAAATGTTGTCAAAATTACTATACCGCGTGTCAAATTATAAAGAAACTTATTGATAAAATGTCACACGTTATATTTGACATCTAAAATAGGTTTTAAGCATATTTTAAAAATACGTAAGCGTATGTTTATATATAATTAAACTATGTCTAAACCATGTTCAACTCTAAACTATCGTTAGATGCGGATTTGTAGTACAGGATTTTATAGACACGCGTTTAACGTGTGTTTAAATTTTTTGTAGTAAGGCAGATAATTTTTTTTAATTTTGATCAATCGGTCTGGAAATGAGGTCTAATGGATCACGCTAAAATGTACAGGGTTATCAATGGTAAATTGAGCTGTAAAAATTCTTAAAAATCGCCAATATTAGCAAAGATACGACGGTATCTTTACGAAAAAAGAAGAAAGTCTTATTTTTACCTTATATCTCAACGAAAATTTTTTGCCAAAAAATCGAGACAGGATCTTGTATGAAATTTATTGTAGATTCTGAAAATGATCGTCAATTTTCTCTACAAGCAGTAATTGCGGGGTTCGGTAGTTGAACACAATCCATTGATCCATTTTGATTCAAAATTTTATATAACAAAGGGGACTGGCGAAGTTTAAAAAAAAAAAGTTGACGCTGAACTAGCTAAACAGGCTTTTCGACTCATGCATTGACTTCGCTTGGAAATTTTTTTCATATTTGTTAACTGTAAAAAAAAAATGTAAAAAAGTAGAATTTTTTATGTGCTTTGTCTAAGGATGGCGTTGAAATGTCAGCTCGTTACAATTTTAAACCTAAAGATCTGAAAACTAAAATCTTTATTGCTTTTGTAAAGTTCCGTTGCGACCGTCTGTGAAATAAAGTCCTTTTAAAATCGCCGAAAATTTTTGTAATTTTATTTTTCGTTCTGTTTTCGTTAGAGTATATAATTATAACATTACGCTTTGATACATAGGGGCGGAGTAATAACACTAAACCCTGACAAAACTGCGAGATACTTGTATACTTATTAGGTAACTATTATACGTGTGTACGTAAATCCGTGAATACTTTAACTAGCCACTCGCCCTGGCTTTACACGGGTGCGATGTAGTTTTTATACGACATACGACACCATATAACAAATCTTTGAAATTCTCAGCTTTCCTTTCTATAATATACATTTCATATAAAAATATTTATACCTCCTTCTCCTTTCTTTGAATTAGTTTATTAATAAAAATCGAATTAAAATCCTTTGCGAAATTTAAAATATTTAAGCGTATAAACAACGGAAATCTATTTTGTTTTACACTACGTAAAGATAACATGTGTGATAAACACGAAAACTGTAATGTAAATAAAGATTAATCTTACGAGATCTAATTTTCTGGCTTATTTACACGAATACAAAAGCACAAAACAAATATAAAAAGTAGTTTCAAAATGAAACACGTACTGAAATAACAATCTTACCCACGACCTAAGATGAAAATTCATACGTTTCTCCTTGATATTACGTTCGGTGAATATTAAATTTTAACCAGTCTAGAACATTATAATTTTTCTTTTACTATTATCTACAGGCTGTTCGGCAGCTGGTTTTTTGCATGAAATAGACGAAAATATGAGTTGTTGACGCAATAGGTAACCTTTTATTAAAACCTCGTGATTTTTGTGATGTGATTCCGTTATTTTTATTTTTTTAAATGCCAGATTTTCCTTTTCAAACCATTATTCACTTTTTATATCATCCTAGCACGGGACGATATGAATAATCCAAATATGTAATAAACAAAAAACATTACCATAGATATTAAATAAGATAGAAAATATAATTAAATAAAACACTTAATTCAAAGCCTATTATCTACTAAAAATTTTACTACACGCCTAATTTGGCCGTATGTTCAAATTTTACAGGACCATCCCTACATTACATACTATTTTTAAATAATAATAATAATAATAAACGGATCACACTCACGGACCCCAATAAGATCTCATTACCTTGTGTCGAAGGTCCGGAAACACACACAACACTAACACAAACACCCAGACCACGACAAACATCCGTATGGCCAATACAGACGTTTGCCGCGTGCGGGGATCAAACCCGCGACTGTTAGAACTTCAATCAGTTGCAGTGATCACTGCGCCAACTTGTTTGTCAATATATTGTATATAATATACTCTCATTCTTTGATATAAACGTGTGTCACTAAAATAACGAAAAAACAACGATGTTTAAGTTCTCAAGAAATCTCTACAGCTAACACCTCTTTCTATATGCATTCAACTTCACACGAACGCACCCTTACACACATCATGAAATAGACTCGATTTGTAAATTTAACAAAGGAACGGCTGATTACTAAACGCAGGTTGTTACACGCTTCGGGAATAACGTACTATTTACAACTGTTTACTATTTCGTAAACAGCCGGCACGTTATACATTCAACAACTATAGTTAAGCACATATTGTGAGTAAACTGCAGGCTTAACGCCAACGTCCGATCGCTTGTTGCTCTAATAAACAATGGGTAATCACTGAGCACGAGGTGACCTAGTGGTTTGAACACGTCGATCTCAACCGAAGATCGCGGGTTCAAGCCCTGGCTAGAGTTAGAGCTAGGCCGCTGAGTTTTCAAGATCTAAATTTATGTTTAAATTCATCTTGTGGTCGACGGTGAAGGAAAACAACGTGTGGAAACCTGCCGGGAAAATTTCTGACAGGTATTTATACGCGCAGTGGAACAGTGTTGTGGATTAAACTCTACCTTCTCCTTAGGAGCCAAGAATTAGAAAGATTTATAATGTGATGTCGAAAAATCACATTTAGCACCGAGCAAAGCCGAGTCGGATTGCTAGAGTATACATAAAAATGTATAATTTAGTAATCTCTAAAACTAGCCCGTTTATTACGAAAGGTTATAGGAGTAAGTTATACGTCACTACGACTCATCTTAGCGCAGCAGTAACCATAAACGCTAGTGAAAATGCGAGAGGCAGCTAGTAAGTTTATCAGGTGAATTTTTACTTGTGGTATAATTTACACCACGTAAAGTAATCATGACTTTCATTTACACACATTTCTTCACAAAAAAACTAACATAAAAAATAGACCAACTAAAGACACGACCGCTTTTACTTTTATTACGAGTACAATTTTTTAAAATAAACAATATATCATGTTTAACCTCTGTCAAAATATCATGTATCATGTGGCGGAACACATCAACACTAACTCGTAACCCCCCCGCTATAAAACGCAACAGGTGACAGATTCTCATTTTTCAAGCTTCACATCCCATTGTGAAGGTTTTCCGCGATAATAGCGTGAAATCTTTATAATGGAAGAAAAAATAGGAAATATTTATTCAAATGAAAGTTCTTTTAAAAGGCGAACGTTATGAAGCGCTGCTGCTCTCGTCAATGGATGAGGAATATTTATTCCTATTTACCGGCTTTATGAATACTTTACCAAAATACGGAATAGCAACCCAGAGATGTACCTCGTCGATTTTAAGTAATACTTTCAATAGCTTCGAATTTATATACATTTTAATCTAATATTGGTATACTTCTTATTATTAAAACGAATTAAAGTAGATTAAAATAATTAAAAACAAAACTGAAGGTAAAATTATTACGAACGATATCAAGCCTAATTGTACAAGACGAAGCTATATTGGCTTTCACGTCAATTTTCAGTGAGAGTGTGGTGATGCTCGGTCGAGCCAGCCCGTATACAAGCTGTAGCCAATGGGCTGCTCCTAGGCTCTCTTTCATTAAGTAACATCAACACAATACAGTATATAGTTCACACAAAGAGTTAAACTAAACGTTGAAGTTTGCGTTAGGTGCAAGAAGCGGCCTTATCGCTAAAACAGCGATCTCTTCCAGAAACCTTTAGGCAGAGGACTAGTAATAGAATGTTATGTGTAATCTACCAATATCTATGTTACCAAAACGGAAATGTATGTACCCGTTTTAATCTAGAAACTGAAATGTTTATCTATTACAGTGTACTCTTATTTTTTTATCAAGAAAAACATCTTTAATCTTCCATCCAAAATAAATGAACACCTCCCATAGTTTGAACGTTAGATGTCTGCCGCTAAGCTTAGAAATTGCTGCTTCATACACCAATGCCCGTATGGCCGGCAGTCGGTACAGGAATTTGTCACAAGCGGAAATTGCTTTATCCGAGACAATAGTCAAAGTACACGTAGAACGTGTTACTTTCTACATTGACAACCTTTGTCTTCGGGTGTATTGTTCCAGCATTAGTCAAGTTATGCTTTATTATGTGAAATGGAATGTGTTTCAAACATAGCGTGAAATAAAGTACGTCCATCGAGACTTAAGTTTCACTAGCGTCTGTCCATTTAGTTATAAAATGGACAACAATAGTTTATAATAAATTCGGGCACACAAAATGTTTGTCCAAACAAAAAACAAATAGTCATTGTTGAGCTACGACTTTAAAGTCGAGTTGTCAAAGTTGAAAATGAGCACAGATTTTTAACATAAAATACCATGAACGTAAAATATCTATAGTTATAAAAAAAAAACATTGTAAAATAAGTACTATTGCTTCTCCTTTACATATTCTTCACTACACATGACTTTGACTAAATAATCTGCGTAATAACACAACTAAAAGCCATTAATTAATATAATTAATTTGAATTGGTACTCTTGCTAAATTCAATCTAAGTTCTCCAAACGGTGCCTACATTTTCAACACATCGTTCGAACCCGGTTCATTTTAACATTTCTGTTTCTGCTGACTGACAGATGTTGCGTTGCGAAGACAGCAGGTGCCAGCCAGACGAAGATAGAGTTCATGTGTAAAATATCAAAATATAGTATTAATACCTAAGAAACTTATCTAATATGTCTTCTAACTGAAGACAGCTGAAGGCTTTACAATTCAGTACTCAAAACTAATTTCGGATTTAAATATGTTTCCAACTTTGAATTGAAATATTTTACTTTTCTTGTGATCGCCTAGCGGTCGGAATTCGACCGTAGTCTTTAACAAATAAAAGAGTATGTATGCATGTGTGTATCAAATACATGGTAGTGTGTGTAACGTATTTTTATTGCATAATTTAAAAACAATATTAGCTTCCCTCGCTCCTTCTCTGTATAAACCATAAGTGCGCGAAATTTTATACTCCTTCGTCCGCGAAATTTAAGTAAAAAAGGTACAAAGTTTTCGCTTCACTTATTATTATAAAGATTCTCTTATTATTTTTACGTTCATATAAAATAAGCAAGGTAAAATATATTATAAAAATGGACATTAATTATGCACGTCCTGCTATCAATTCTTGTAATAAAATTACAAGGACCGAAGAATTGAATTGAATCACACCACGTCCTTCATTTGACATTAAAACCCGTTACTAAGCAACTCGGGTCACATATGTACCATGTACAAGATATATAAAGTGTATATATGTATCAATAATATCACAGAGAGACGCCGTGTTCTTATGACAACTTATTCATTAAAACCATCTCAATGAACCCCAACACGAAACTTATGCTGTAAGTTGGTGAAGAGTTCTGTATCTAGCTAATCTGGGATAAGGCATATATGATAGCATCACGTCAAGGTTATCCACCTTCACTATTTAATTATCATTTAAGTCACAGAAAAGAAATATTTTCATCGAAAAGACCAGAACTTGCTCGCATCCTTTCAACAACTAGAAAGAACTGATGACCTTCAAGCGTCTGAATCAATATTCACTAATTATTAAAATCAATATTCCCTTTCAAACAAAAAAATTAACTAAATCAAATAAAATAAAATTATTTTCGAGTTTCGTTGAACATAAATAATAAACGAATTATTTACCTTATTTATTGTCGGTTAAAAAGGATGTCACATTTAACTCTCAAAAACCTGTGCTATACCTAAAATCTTTATTCCACATCGTTGAACAGCCGCAAATTGAAAAGGCCTTAAATATTCAAACCCCATTTTAAATTTACATACGAGCCGCTCAATCCACGATTTTGTTTCGATGTTGGTGATTTTTGTTTGTCCACTGGGAAATACTTTATTTCTCTTGCTAATAAGTAGATATCATGTAGACCCTAGGACTTAACTAAAATGAAATGTTTTAGTTAAATAAGAAAATAAATAAAGTAATCAATAAAATAAAAAAAAACGTCTTCGAAAACGAAACAAGTGAACTAAAAAGCAAAAAATAAATATTTTCTACAACATTTTGAAGTCGAAGATATTTAAATAATTTTTATCTTATAAACTTTATATGAAATAAACCTTTTAAGCATAATAAAAAACACATATTACATTTATGAACCTTTCTACTTCATTTCAAAGTCTACCTATAAACTGTGACCCTTTGGGGTACTTCGAGGTACTTAAACGAGGTTTAAATGAAGGTAGTCTCTTGTTAATCCCCATTCGTAATAAACGCGACTCGCGTCACGAATAGTGCGACCTCGAATGTTATAAGCGAAATAGGGCAACAGTAACTTGCATAATGACACAGTCCGGAAGTGACGATAAACGCTGAAGAATATTTCTATTTGCTACTTTCCTGTTGCCACCATTTTTATTCAATACTTCGTATCACCCATATAATGGTATAAAATGTGGTACAAACTTAATACACAATTTTTATCCACATTAAATGCAACACACTTTTTTGTTTCAAAAAGAGAACTATTTTGTATTCCAACAAAAGAGACCAAAGAGATCTGACCTCATGCTACAGCTAAGAAACTGACAAATTTCTGAACGCATATTTGACAACCAATTGACATTTTTTTTATATCTAAAAAGACAAAAAACATCTTCGTTGTATTTTTGTATTGTTGTAAATTTATAAAAATGTATGTCTATAGTTGTTCATCACATCATTCGTACTTTCAAAAATTTTTATATCTGTTTGGACTTTTTGCAACATACGTGGCATTGACAGAATATTTTGCGCATAAATAGCGCGGATGTACGCCATAATATAAGGAAAAAAAAAGGACACGAAACATCAATTGATTTATATATAGAAACAGTTTATATTGGAAAATTTAATTATTATTTTCCTTAACTTTTTATTGACGTTTCTCACCGTTTTTACCTTCCCTGAACTTTAACAAATATTTTGGCTCAGTCATTCTCGAGTTTTAGCGAGAAAACCAACAGCGATTAAATTTTATATGTATGAATATACGTTCGACTGCTAATTAAGGTCCTTTAAATGATTTTTTATTTATCTAATACATCAGATTTTGCATATTTTTTGTTCGCTTATCATTCGCTCACATTTGGACTCGTTGCTTATGTGTTCACTGGCAAGTGTTTCTGTATTTCTCTTGTTTATGATGAAGTAACAGTAAACTCAACTTGTGCGTCTTTTATATTTACACTTACATACACTTTCGTATTAATAATATCAACATATGTAGATTGCAGAATAGAGTATTTACATATATACATTTATTACATACTTCGAAGTACGTAACGTACAATTTCAGTTCGTTTATAACTTTGCCAGACAGATAATACTTACCCGACTATTCCCTGGGAATCGTTTCATATGCCGGAATATATTATAGACTTCATTAAAATCTATTCAATGGCGTCAGCGAGATGCATATGAAAACAGAATATTTTGTACATCGCGTCTATAACACTCCCCACTACGCGTCACCTTTTGAAATTTTTTATTCCATACTAGCTAATACTCGTGGTTTCACTCTCGCTTATTATTGGAAGCAATGAACGAGTGAAGACCCCTCTGAGTCGTAGAGTGGTGTTATATAGCTCATAACCTTTCTGAATAAACGGGACATGCAATCCAAAGAAAAATGAATCGGATTACAGATCCGATTAGAAAAAATTGCCAACCCCTACATAGGTACAACCTTAAAAACATTTTACCTCTTTATAATATTAGTATATATGTATATAAATATAATGTATATATAAAATAACAGATGTACCTATTTGGTATATAGATCAACACTTGAGAATGGCTCTACCAATATTGCAGATGTTTTTGTTGTTGTGTTCCTAATTGTCAGGACACATAAACACAGAATTAGCGTAGTTATATGGCGTTTATAGTTATTATATCGCTTCTTCTAGATTACAGTTACATGTTATACAGACTTTTCTCAACAATCGGGCTATTTAACATGAAAAGAACGTAATGAACCAGTTTGGTTATCCTTGAAATAAGCGCGTTTAAACAGAAAAACAAACTATTGAGTTTTATATATTAACATATTTTTATTTATTTAAGTAATGTAAAGTCACAGCCTGTTATATCCCACTGCTGAACAAAGACCTCCTCTCCTAATAAGGAGAAGATTTAGAACTCAATCCGCACTGTTCCACTGCATGTTAGCGCATATACATAAATAAGAATTTCTCCCGACACATGCAGGTTTACTTACAAAGTTATCCTTTACCGCAGAGCACTAGATAAATTTAAATAGGAATTAAGAACCAATAGACCATCTCGTCTGTTTCATTCATTCATTTTCTCATTCATTAAAAACTTCGTATTCATTCCAACAAACATGATAACGATACGCTTGGAGTCGATATATTAATTAATCAATACATGAAATGGACTAAAATGAATCGTAATTAAGCTATACTAAAAAAGAGTAGAACCTTTTTTCTTAATGCTATGTCTTAATTTAATGAAAAGCATATTCACATACATTATGTATTAATGGGAGCTATGGCTCCCGTTGCGTGGACTTTGGGTATAAGGTCGAGTTTTTTAATATCCCATGGGAAAGTTTCGTGTCCCGGGATTAAATGTATTATAAAGTAGGATATGAGTTATTATAACGCTAATTTTAATCAACTTTCAAAAGGGAAGAGGTTTTCATTTCGTCGGGTATTTTTTTTGTGTATGTTTACGGATTACTCGAAAATGACTGGACCAATTTGGTTAATTCTTTTCTTACATTCTTTCTTTTTGGTTAAAAGAGTATACTATTACTCTCGTAAAATTTTAAAGTCAATATAACTGAAATAAGTTTGTAATGCAAGTAAACGAAATTACATATTTTGTATTTCTTTTTTTAATACGTCTTGTTTTTAATTCAAAATTATAGTTACCATATACACGTAGCCTCCATTAATATTTTAAAATTGCCAATGGCTGGCCCAGCACGTTTGTTTTAGCGTGCTTAAAAAAATTTCCATAATTATTGGGAGTAAGTTCATAAATTGTTTCTTTCTTGTGGTGAATAATGGTTAAAATATTAATATGAAAAATTACTTGAATATTTTATAAATGGTGCTGATTTCAAAATATTTACTAAAATCTTAACAATTTAAATTAAAACCTAATATATTCTGTGTATATTGAATTTATTCAATTATTTTTTCATAATTTATGCCTATACGTATATCTATCTAAAGCAACCTACAAGATCCAACGATTAAATTATTTTTTTTTTTCATTAAAAAAATTTACTTCAGTTTTATTTACCTTTAAATATCGATTTTGCTAACGCTTGTAGAATGTATCTGAACATTCTGTATATGTAATATTTCAAATTGATCAAGTCTATAGCTGACAAATAATTAAGTAAAAAAAAATCTGTACATTTCCGTGTACAACAATGTTACAGAACCAAGATTATAAAGAACAAAGTATTTCAAAGTTCTGCATTAAAAATTTATCACGCACGAGCGCACGACAAAGGTACGATTTTCCGTAAAAGTTTACAACTGAAAAAGCCTGTTCACGATTCCACTTGACACGATAACGAACTGAATACTTATTCTGTACCATTTCTGTTCTAGTTTTACTGGAGTCTGCTTGGAATCTTAACGAATCTCAACTTAGCAATTTGCACTACAGTTTTAAAAATAGCTCATTTTTTCCCATATTTTATTCGGGTTAATTTGCTCGGTTCTAAATTTCGTTCCGAATATCTGAATTGCATTTCACGTACATTTTTTTATACATTTGATTGCTCTCATTACATACGATGGCTTTTTTTGGAAACTTCGTGAGTAAGGTTTATGTTTTTTTTTTTTAAACAGTACGTTCAGTATGAAAATGCCTTATAGAAACGTAAAAAAATATAAAATTCATCAATTTTTTTATTCATTCTCTTTTAAATATTATATTACGATTTAAATTTGGTGCTCCACCAAAGTATAATTAAACTAATTTGACGGTATTTTAAAATATAATTAGCCTAAAATGAAATTACAAATTAATGGTCAGTTTAATTGAAATCTGTGGTTAACTGTATCGCGAACCGCCAAATAAAATAATGATATCAATACACGTAAGTATACGTGTGTACTACTATTATAATGTAGACACATGGATGGTTGAATTTTTGTTCTTCTTTTAAGCAAAAACTACTGATTATATTTTGATGAAATATAACAGTGATATAGCTAAGACATTAGAAAAACGTAATTGACTACTTTTTATCCATACACAATGCGATCGAAGCCGCGAGCGGAAGCTAGTTTGTAATAAATTACCACCATTTTCATGCTAAAAGTTAAATTAGTTCCCCGACTATCTCTAATCATTCTCAGTTAAAATCACGAAAGTCATTATCCAGATAATTTAGAATTCTAAGTATACCTTAATTAAGGTTAATGTCTAAAGGCAAACATTGTTTAGGAATTTAAGCTTCGTTAAGATGAAACACGTTATGATTCCGAATTTGATATTCACTGAACTCCGTAATTATAGGCCTTATAACTTCTCGTACGTACGAATTAGAATGAGCAGTATTATACTAAACTAGCTGTCCCTCGCGGTTTTAATCGCGTTTATGGTTATTTATATATTTTAAACTTTCGCGATTTATACTATTCATGTTTAATATAACGGGTCTTATCGCGATAACTAATAGTAGTAATACCTTTTTATTGCCCGACGTTTCGACGAAGTTACATTGGCCGTGGTCACGAGCTGACTGGTGTACCGCGCGCCCTCCGGCGACGAGTGCGCGAGTTTTCTTCGCCTACCCTCACAATATTAATATTGTCTTTACCGTGGAGGGAGCACACTACACTAACACAATCGGTTCGCGCGAACATCGTTCGAGGTACTTCACTTTTGTTAAATTTATTTATCACCGGGTTCCAAGCAGCCGACAATTTAAATCCGTCATCGCGATTGAACTATTAGTTATCGCGATAAGACCCGTTATATTAAATATGTATGGTTATTTCTTTGCCACTATGAGTTGTAGCGTAAATGCAGCTGGCCTATTCAACGCAAAAAGATGTTTCAAATCTGGTCTGTAATTTCAAATATTACCCCGTACAAACAAATTTTATCTCTTTATAATATTAGAATAGATTAATATATAAAATTATTTACGGTTTCGCACAAAAATACATATAAATGTAGGACTTGTATATATTATAATACATTATTCTGAATTTTTTTTTATTTATTTATTATTTCTTTATACTCTTTATTGTACAACACATTTAACAGAAGAAGAAAAATTATATTAAATATAAAAAAATTCAATAGGCGGTCTTATCGCTTTATAGCAATCTATACTAATAATAAAATTCTAGAGGGTCGATGTCTGTACATGGAAGATATATGAAAAAAAATCTTACTGGGGGCCTTTACCAACGCAATAGAACCCAAAACAAAGATTTTTAGAATTCTTATCTGTTTGTCTGTTTGTCTGTTTGTCTGTTTGTCTGTTTATCTGTGCGTTTGTGCACGCTAATCTCAGAAACGGCTTATCCGATTTAGATGCGGTTTTCACTAATATATTGTGGTAAGCTTCACTTAACATTTAGGGTTTGTTTCATGTCAATCGGTTCATAAATAAAAAAGTTATGTCAATTTAAGGGTTCACTTCGAACATTATTTTGTACTTTTTACTAAATGCATGAAAGTACATAAATATATACAGTACTTATATCAAAAAATACATTTTTAAATTTTTGTCTGTCAGTCTGTCTGCCTATCTGTTTGTTCCGACTAATCTTTAAAACGGCTAAACCAATTTTGATGGTACTTTTACTTGCAGTTAGCAAATGTTATAAGAAGTGACTTAGGCTTACTTCTATTTTAGATATTTTTAATCTATACATATAAAAAAAAATCTAACGGGTCGCTGTCTGTACATAGAAGATATATTAAAAAAAAAAAACAAATTATTTGGGCCTTTACATACGCAATAGAACCCAAAACAATAATTGTTAGAATTTTTGTCTGTTTGTCTGTTTATCAGTGCGTTTGCGCCCACTAATCTCAGAAACGGCTTATCCGATTTAGATGTGGTTTTCATGATTATATTGCAGTAAGGTTCACTTAACATTTGGTGTTTATTTAATTTCAATCGATTCATAAAAAAAAGGTAAGGCAATTTAAGGGTTCACGTCGAACATTATTTTGTACTTTTCACTAAATGCATGAAAGTATATACATTACTTACATCAAAAAATCAATTTTTTAATTTTTTGTCTGTCAGTCTGTTTCTTACGACTAATCTCTGAAACAGCTGAATCAAATTTGATGGGACTTTCACAAGCAATTAGGGAATGTCCATTAATCACGTGAGGTCCAGAAAGGGAGAGGAGATGGAAGAAGAAATTCAAGAAATATTACAAAGTCTAAAAAGTTCTTCAAAACATGACGTATTTAATGGCTTATAATATATAATTATAAGGATTAACTTTAGCTACTTTTTTTAATATGTTTATTTTAATGAATAAGTAAAAAAGAGAATTACGCGATAACAAAATATTGTAGAAACCAACAAAATAGTGAACAATTTTCGATTTAAGAAGGGAAGGTATAAAAATAAATAAAATTGATGTCTGTTTGTAATTTTAAATAAATGCATATTAAAGTATACACGGTACTTACAACAAAATTACCAATCTTAAAATTTTTGTCTGTCTTTCTGTCACTCAATTTTTTTCGGCTAATATCTGAAACAGCTGGACCGATTTTGACGAAACTTTCACTGCTGAAAGCTAATGTAATAAGGAACAAAATTGAAACCAATGAAAAAGTGAACAACATCTAATTCAAATATGAAAGATATATGTATATTATATAAATATAATAATTTGGAAAATAATATATTTACTGGGTAATTTTTTTACTGGATATGATAGACCAAATCCGAAACTATAAACAATAGCGAAAAATAATTAAAGAAGTAACAGAGCCGATTTTAATAAAAACTAAAACTATTTCATTAGTTTTTTGAAAAATAAATTCTCCTAGCCAGAAACGAACACGTTGATTTTGGAAAAAATTAACATTCTGTATGATTGCATCATCTGATACTGTCACATATTATAAGAATCAACTTCAGAGAGGTATTATTATATAGTTAACTGCAACAAAAAGAAAGGGCAAATTTTTTACAGAATTCTATCAAATTCATACATTAATTAAATCTTTTGTAATTCTTCAAAAAAAACGATCATACCTAAAAGTGAAATTTTTAAATTATAACGGGATGTTGTAACACAAAACAAACGTCACATTGTATCTACTTTGTATAGCTCACATAGAAAAAATAGACAAACATAAAAGAAGTTACTATGAGTTATTCATTTTATATATTTTTGATATTCTTTACACTCTTCCTTACTTTGATTTGAGCCGTGATTTAACTCACATATTTGATATGTATATTTAATATATATAGAATCGATTACTTAACTTCTAATTTATGTATAGATTTAATGTTATTTTGTTAAAAAATAAATCTTTTCCTAAAACTTTCCAAAAGTTGATTCTTACAAGTGACACTATTAGGTAGGTGGTGCAATAATACAGAATGTATTTTTTTTAATTAGTGGGTTCAATTCCAGGTCAGGAGAATCATGAAATTAAAAAAAACTTATGATGCAGTTTTAGATTTCTTAAAATCGGACACGAGACTCCTTTAAGTATTTTTCGCGATTCCTTAAAGTTCCGGATATGGCCTATCAAGCCCAGTTAAAAAAGTCACCCGATATATAATACAAGGAAAACCTCGGCGAGAATATACTGATATACAGTCGAAATTTTAAAGACTAGCACAAAACACTTTTCTTCAACATTTATAGTGAAAACCGTGGAGGAATATCTGAATTAGAGTCTGCTTATAAATACAACGAGAAAGTTCCCAAATCCAAAGTAAGAAGCTCCTTTCTTGAGCAGCATCGCAGACTATTATAACCATGCTTTGCAGGAGACATGCCAAGCATTCTGTAATCCACGCGAACGAAGTCGCGGGCACAGCTAGTGTAAAATACAATGATTGTTGGTCCTGATGATAAGAAAATGCTAGAAGAGACTAGATATATACATATGACTGCCGTGTTCCAAAATAAAAAAATGTAACATCACTGATTATTAATTTAGTACAGTTCAATTTTCCTTTTCAAAATCATGCGAGACATGCGACATATCGAACTTCGCTAGTTAATAATTGGGGTAATATTTTAAATTGATATGGTTGTTGCCACTGGTTGTGTTTTGTTTGTTATTATTTTGTTTCTCATTTTGTTTCTTTAAAAAAATATTGAATTTTTCAATTAACTAAGGTTTTTTCGATTGATTGATTAATTGAATAAATGAATTATCATTTCACGACGTGGAAACTATGTCTGCCTAAGGCACAAACAAAATTATAGTCTTCTTAATTCGCTCGTAATATACATGTGTCATCTGTGCATGTGTTATTTTAAAAGCGTTGTTAGCAGAATCAATATTTAAAAGTGAAAAAATAAACTGAACTAATTTTTTTTATTCTTTTGCATATATGGTAAGACTATACGTATATTATACGAGTTTACTAAATCCAATGTTTCTTCACAAACACCTTGAATAAGAGTAACAATAAAAACGTATTCGAATGTTAAATATATTACGAGCAAATTCTAAAGAGCACACAACGATTATTGTCCAAGCAGATTTAACTTGGCACGGAGCCCGCCTCGACTGCATCTGAGTTTTTAACTTGACTGCATTGTTGACGTTACTGAGGTACATTTTTTGCACCGTAATAAAGTAATACGAAATGAAGGCGAGTACTAATTTGCAAGACGTTAGTTTCTTGCGATGCAATATTGAATTGCCATGCAATGGACAGTTTTGTGTTACTTTAGGTATTTTATTTTAATAGAATGTTTATGTTAATAGAAACCATTAACTGTTATTAATATATTTTTTAAATACTTATGAATATCAAATTTCGCTTATTCTAGGCATCATTTTTTATTAGATGACTAATTAATCAAACTTATACTTTGAAATTAAGGTTTTATACTAAATAAATGTATTATATTAGTTTTGATTTCTTACCTTAAAGACTGTTTTAAATTCCTATGTCACGAACACTGCAATTCTGAAAAAAAAAAAACAAAATGATGTTAATTATATTATATAATTATAAATTAAAACATTACATATCGTAAACGATCAATTAATTACTATATAAATAGGTACTATAATAGGACTTCAATAATGTAACAATTAATATTCACAAAAGTATCCGCCTAAGGCAACTTACTCTATTACATTCATAAAATAATTATTTCGTCTATTACACAACAGTTTTGTCAATATTTCAAATGTTTTTAAAACAAATTTGCATACTTTATTCGCATAGATAATAAATTCTATTCTAAATAGATATTTTTTGACAGACATGTTGGGGCAGTGATCTCTGCAAGTGATTGAAGCACTTACGGTCGCGGGTTCGATCCCCGCTCGTGGCAAACGTATGTATTGGCCATACGGATGTTTGTCGTGGTCTGGGTGTTTGTGTTAGTGCTTTGTGTGTTTGCGGACCTCCGACACAAGTCCATGAGATCCTAATGGGGGCCGTCGAGTATGATGCGTTTATTATTTATTGTTTTCCTCTATGGTTTATTTCATGCTGCTAATGCAGTTATTTACTTGTTAACTACTTATTAACCTGTGAGCTACTAATATTATTGTTTGTTCCCCCAAGTTAGAGCCTAAATGTAGCCCACTTACAACACGTCGGATACAGACTGACTCGACCGAGTCAGTACCTCACTCTCACAGAAGATCAGCGTCAAGTAGCTAATGTAGCTGCATGCGTAATTTCGTACGGTGAGTGAAAAAGCCGGAGGCCTTTCCTCATTCACTTCCTTACTTCCTATCTCTTTGATCCCTAACTTCTTTTTAAGCTGGCAACGCATATGTGGCTCCTCTGGTGCTGCAAATGTCCATGGGCGGCGGTGATCACTTAATATCAGTTGTCTTGACTGCTCTTTTTTATAAAATCATATATTTTTATAAAAAAAATGACAAGAAGAATAAAAGAATTCTGAACTCATAAAAAACTAAAATTATCAATGCATGATCTTTGTTTGTCTGTCATATAAAGAACTTAAACTATGAAACTAATCTGCATATGTTTTACATACAGTTATTCTAATTATGAGAAAGTGAGAGAACTCACTGCTCTCACGGCCCAAGCGATGAGCTATATATTTTTTACAGACCATTATTATTTGAAATATTTTTATATTTGACGTTTTATTAAATTCATAAAACAAAATTATATAATAAATCAAATGTTTTATTTTTTATATTGAGCAGTATAAATCACCAGCATTTTGCGATAGCGACAGCTCAACGTAACCTAACCAAATTACGTAAGTCTTGTTTGATTATTATTTGTTCAATATCAAGTTTATTATAGGCTATATAATATATATTATGAAATTCTTTTCTTTTTATATGCTGCGGTTGTATTGATCTACTAGCTGCCCCTCGTGGTTTCACTCGCGTGAATGGTTACTGCTTCACACCTATGAATCGTAGTGTGATGTCATATTTTTACAAAATTTTCAAATCGAATTAGTTATTAGTTAAATTAGCTCCTAAATACAAATTTATTACACAATATTATTATTATAAAATATTAGTATAAATGAAGCATAGAAAGAACCTAAAATATGCAAGTTGAATTCCTGAATGTGTGGATGTTCTGAGAAGAAAAATACTATGTAAAAACATTTTTAACGTTCTAAATCAAATATGAAGAATGTAATATATAGTCTGAATGGAGTCTACTTACATTGAACAAAGCGTTATTTTATAACGTTTTAGAAAAATAACAAAAAGAAAGGAAACAAAAGGGTACGTTTTAGACTTCTATTTTCTTTCCTGAACAACGAAGTGAAAAAACTTGTGAATACATTACACCTAGAAAGGGCCAGGATCGTGCAAAAATTGTTCTGTACGTGTCTTATCTTAAGGTTAAATAATATTTCATAGTCTAGGGCTTATAAAACTGTAATAAAAAAAGATGTAAGATGTTTTAATTGCTTTTTGCTTGCGGCTTCGCTCGCGTTGATGTATAGTTTGTTATTCTCCAATCAAACCTTATTCAATACAACAAAAAAAACCTTTTCGTTAAGTCACTATCGTATTACATTCGTTGCGAGATTAATTCCTGGTGACACCTTGACAGTACGCCATATCTTATTAATTATTAATCTCAGTGTACTCGGTTTTTCCTCGTTGAATTTAGGCTGCAAGCAATTTTGCCGCTCACACATGAATTTATAAAACACCCAGACTCGCTGCTACAAAAGTTCTCGTGGGAATAACAAATGACAGGCGGCCAGTTACTTCTATTAAGTTTAGAGAGATTACTCGAAATAATTAACATGATAAAATTTACTAGTGTTTTTATTTGATATTTGTTGTGTTAGTTATTTGATAAAATATAGCCCATGATTTAAAATAATGTAAAGTAGTATATTTATTCAAATTGTACAGTATTATTACTTACTAGCTTCCGCCCGCGATTTTGTCCGCGTGGAATAATTACAATATATATGGTTTAGTATCAATGTATTTATTTGGATAAGGATTAATATCATATATTTATAAGCACTTTCGCAAATAATGCATTATTTTAAAACAAATTTGGTTAGCATAAAAAAGGTTATAGTGAGGTAACCTTAAGAAATGGATATATACAGCATATATCCATTTCTTAAGGTTACGGACTTTTTTTTAGAACTTTTAAAGAGAAATAATTTTGTTGTACATGATTTTTGCGAAACTTTAACTGTTTACGCTGTGCGAGCAGCGTAAGCTCTTTCAATAGGAAAACATCCTCCATCATTTTGAAATATTCTTCATTGGTGCTCCGCTCCTTTAGGTCTTAGCGTGATAATATATAACCTATAGCCTTCCTCGATAAATGGGCTAACTAACACTGTAAGAATTTTTCAAATCGGACCAGTGGTTCCAGAGATTAGCGCGTTCAAGCAAACAATCAAACAAACAAACTCTTCAGCTTTATAATATTATAGTATTGATTACGAAAACAGGATAACTGACGTAAAAAGCAAAATTATGTCATTTTGATTATAAAACCGAACTACTGAACCAATTTTGTTGAAAATTCTATAGAATTAATGGGAGAGCATACACTTTCAAACAAAAATTAACCAACATGGCTCCGATGAATTGAGAATCTTTTTGAGAATTTATTTGAAATTCGGGAAAAATAGGTTCAGATAGTCCGAAGTTTACTTCGCTTATACAAAATTCGCTTTTTATTGTATTCATATAAATATAGATTTTTGAAAGATTATTTACTACATTCTTTTTCGTTTTTCCTTTATTTTATTTAATTGTTGTGAATATTGAAAAAAATCAACAAAGAAAGATAGAAAATAGTACATGCGAAACGTTATCGAATATACTTTCCATTAGTAACTTAAAATGTGAGTATTTTTAGTTTTATATTATTTATTTTTAGTATGCTTATATTTCATAACAAAATCATTATGTGTTTCAAATTAAATATTATCGTCCTACTATTCAGCACTTTATAGAAACAACGGACTTTTAAATACTTTGAATATCAAAATTTTATTCGTATTCCGGAGAGAAAAACAACAACTTTAATATTCATTGAAAAAAAGAAATGTCAATGGACAAAAAATACGCAATTTGCAAAATAAATAAAATCCCCAGAATTAATGTAACTCGACCTCATTCTGTTAAGCCAATAGAGCTGAGGATGCGTGGTTAACGCGCCCTCTGTTAAATCCGAACCTTTATAAATACTATAAATGTATCAGTTCCCGTTACACGCTCATTTTGTATTGTGTAATCTCCCACCCAATAAACAGCTTATGTTATGTATGTTACCAGAGGCGTAACTATACCATTTGAGGCCCGTGGCAAATGTTTTTGATGGGCCTTCCAGTTAAAATGGTCACGTTATAACTTAACTTTAATGAACCACTTTAGTAGTTACCCGAAATTTTTAATAATATTGTGTGCATTGTAGTTACATGTGTAATTACAATGCACACAATATTAATGTAGTTTTATTTTTAAATAATTAAAGAACAATTAATTTTTAGTAAGATTTTTATTAATTTGTAATAAAATTCGGGTCAAGGGCCCGTGGCTATTGCCAGACTTTCCACTCTATAGTTACGCCCCTGTATGTTACAGTCAAAAATCTTAACCGGTGCATAGTACATTTACATGGCAAAATAGGTTTTTATAAACACAGGGTTTCGACAATAGTCATTTTAATATAAAAACGAATATGATAGATAAAACACCTGCAGATAGGTTAGGTTAGATATATTTTCTTTTCATATATTGACGCTGATAATAATGTGTCAACCCACAAAAAGTCAAAAATCGAGATATGGATGTATTCTAATAATGCGTCAGGTATTAAACATTATTCAAAAAAAATTCAAGGTATCTATACTAAATAAATATTAAAAAAGGTTCTTAATTTAATGTTTCGAATATTAAAGTGTGTTCTTTATATTACAATATGCAATAATCACGTATACTTAAAAAAGTTATTATTTGATAAAACTTTTTAAATACCAATATGTTTCTAATTCATTATACCTTTTTTCAAAATAGACAAACAAAAAAAAATCTGAAAATCGGTCCACAAACGACGGAGTAATCGGCGAACAAACATAAAAAAATATATACGGTCGAATTGAGAACACTCCTTTTTTTGAAATCGCTTTAAAAGCGAAGATGGATATATATTTATTCAAACTAATTTATTAAGAGTGTGAGTGAAATTAAGCCCGTGTTGCTTGACATAGTGTTGCTTATTAGCGTTCATATATAAATAACAAATATGATAGTCAAAACACCTAAGAAAAAACCTGTTTTGTGTTAGGTTAATATTTTTGCGACAGTCAATATCATAATGGACTCTTCTTTCAGTGAAACGTAGGAGAGTCGAAAGTCTGCAGACAAAAGCAAGTTCAAATTGGTTAAAAATGACAGAATTATAAGGTAACAAACATTAAAAAAATATACATAACTTGAGGACCTTCTCCTTATTAAAAAAATCTGTATAAAAAACCGTAAAATTAAAAGTAATAAGCAGTTTTCCGCTGCATACCACTGTATATACATTCATGAAACGGCGTCACATAACGGAACCTTTTACGACATAACGCGGTTAAGCCTTATTACAATTTGGGATGTGTTGAAAGTTTGACTCATTCCGGAGAAAATTAATTTACATAATTAATGGTTAATCTCTTGATGATAGTGCAAAGAGATTGTAAAAACTATTATATTACTATTTCAATTATTGATTTGATTATAACATACATACAAAATGGCTATAAGAACAATTTTAAATATTCTCTAATCCAAACTTATATTTTTAATGTGAAAGTAACTTTGTCTGGTTATTGGTTTATTTCTATTGTTTTCCAAATGAAATGTCTAAACCAATCATAAATTGTGTACATACATATATAAGGCGTTCAAGATTTAATTATTTTCTTTCGAATGGGAAATTCTTTAAGTATAACACATAACATTCAGCAAAAAAAAATAAGATTTTTTACTCATAAAAATAGTTAAACGTTTGAGAACCACTGCTCTCGCGCGTCGTCCTATCCACGACGTGTGTCGCTCAAATTCAGTTTACTCTTACTTTGGAATAAATTTAGAGAATAACATAAACACTTTCTAGTGAATATACAAGCAACAAGTCAAATGAAAAGAATTATAAGCAAAAAAGTTAAGCAAAAAAAATAAAAAAAAACTTTTTTTTTATGCGAATGTTTGTAGTTACTTCTAGAATGCCCTCTTTGTAGGACCTTACTTAAAATTCCTACTTTTTGTCGTGAAAATAAAACTTGAAGGGCTAAAATATATGATTTAGATAATTTAATAATATTATATATATAATTCAAAAATATAGCCTATATAACATACTTATTCTAGTAGCCGAAGTTGCCAGGAGCAATGTCTATCTATCTTTACTTCTCTATTAATATCTCTACAACTTTCGGTTTATTTAAAATAAACTGTAACTGTGTGTGTGTGTGGTAACTTTCCCAAATTCTAATTCTAAGAATTTCAAATAGAATAAAGTTATAATTAACACTGAAACCGATTTTATTAACATCACTTCGTTACGAATATTAGACGATATTAGGTGTTTATATAAACGACATCTTCCTTCTCCGAGTACATTTTATAAATTAGTCGACTATCAATCTATCTTGTAATGTCTACTACTGTGATAACTGAAATATTGATTCCCATAAACCCATAATATTTTTCAACGGCCTATCGAAACACATCCCACACTATGATACCTTCTTAAATAAATGGGGTATCTAACCAAAAAATAATTTGTCAGACCCTTTATGTGTACAAACTTAAAAACAATTTTCATCTCTATAATATTAGTATGAAATAAAAGTTAAATGAGTAAATATTTCCTTATTTAATGTTATAAGCTAATCATAAAATAAGAAAGTATATATTTATTATAAATGATGTACGCTACTAAGGTAGATATTATGCGGTACATTCTCAGTACACTTAGCACCGAAATATACGGATAATTTATTCAGTACTTTGGTGAATATAATCCGACATTATCATAACTTCATCCAGGTTTTCCTAAAGGATACGTTCACAAAACAAGATAGCCGTATAAAATACGTAAATATTTGTATAGAATGTTAGTGTAGTGTACATTTTAACAAAAATAACTAAGACAGAAAAAATAAACCGTCTTCAAAAGCAAAATACGGAATTTCATTTGCTTGGATTACGTACATATATAATTTTAGTTATTTTGATTAAAAAACGAAATAAAAATTAAAAGTATAACTTTTAAAATAAAAAGGGACTTTAAAATCGGTTACGAAATGACGTAGTTCTTAGGTAACGAACATTAAGAAAAACACATACGAAATGAATTTGAAATATCCTCCGTTTTTTAAAGTCGGTCGATATATATATATATATATATATCTGGAGGGAAACGCGGTTTGGTTCTGCTTCCTTGGCCCTAGTCCCTAATAAAAATCAAGCGTATCCTGCACAGTAAAAAGCACCACACCTACCTTATCGGAGGACGCGTTCCTCTTGGATAAAAGGCACATGCACATGCACAGCACAGGCAGAATCACAGCGTTCATATAAAGCGGGCGACGGAGAACGATAGTCCAAGCGTGCGGCAGATGGCGCGGCTTCTCGCGGAACGCTCGAGAGAAAACGATGCGGCGCGGGCGACGGGCGTCGCGAGAGTGGCGCCGCGTTCATACAACGCGGCGCGGTACGAACTTGTCACTCACGACTAAGTTCAGTGCAGTTACTTCATACTGCCCAAAATACGCTCAACCATCCCCCCGACCTTAGGAGAGATGAGGCTCTCCTAAAGAAATAGAGAACCAAAGCGCAGATCCTATCCCCTGGATGCGTCAGGTAAGATTAAAAGTAAATAAGGAACGCGAATTGCATGGTACGCGACGAAATATACGGGAATAGTACGTCGCGGGAAACAATATTAAATATATGACTACACTACTCTAACATAACAAAAAATATTAAACTTAAAGACAAAACTAGAAAGAAAACAAATTGATTAGGAATGAGGTAATGCTAATGGGTACTAGATAAATTATTGAGAAGGTAAAGGACAGACCTTTACAACGGGTCTAGTATATGTACCAGATCGCGTGCGGATAGTAACAACCCTAACCACTCCGTCAGATCCAGGATGAACCGCAGTTATTATTCCTATTGGCCACTTAAGCGGAGGTGCATTATCAGATTTAAGAATAACAACTGTTCCTACAGCAATTGGGTCGGTACGTATGTTCCATTTTTGTCTATTTTGTAAATTAGTTAAATATTCATTTCTCTACCTAGACCAATAAGTTTGAATAATTTTATCTAATAGATATTTACGTTTAATTAGGGATTGCGGCTGCGATGAAGTATCAACAGCGTTAAATGAATCCAGCGGTCCCAATGTTAAGAAATGCGCGGGTGTCAAAGCAGTTGGCTCAGCCGGATCTGAGCTTAACACGGAAAGCGGTCGTGAATTTAAAATACATTCAATCTGCGTAAGTACAGTCATTAACTCTTCATAGGTGAGAAGCGTTTCGCCTATAACACGTTTTAAGTGTTGTTTGATGCTTTTGATATTTGATTCCCAAGCTCCGCCAAAATGCGGGGCGTTTGGAGTAATCATATGCCACGAAATACCGCGGTCAGAAGTTTCATTTAAAAACGCGTCAGTAAAAGATTTCGATTTAAGAAATTTTTTTAAATCTTCAAAATGAGCCTTAGCACCAACGAAATTCGTGCCATTATCTGAAAACAGCTCAAGACAATCTCCTCTACGCGAAATAAATCGTCTGAAAACCTTAATGAAAGCATCAGTACTCAAATCCACAGCAAGTTCGATATGTACTGCGCGGGTAACTAAGCATGTAAATAAACAAATATACGATTTTTGCTGCCGAGCACCACGATAACGGCTTATTAAGATTGGGAAAGGACCGGCGTAGTCCACTCCCGTTTTGAGAAACGGCTTAGCCTCTTGAACGCGACAGGACGGTAAATTAGACATAAAAGAAGTTTTAATTTTAGGATTAGCTCTAAAACATTTATTACAAGCTTGGAAACGCTTTCTTGTAACTGACCTTCCCGAAATAATCCAATATTCTTGCCGAAGTAACGACAAAAGTAAATGCGGACCAGCGTGTAGATATTTATAATGATAATAATCGACAAGAATATTGACTATATGGTTGTGTTTAGGCAATAAAATAGGATGTTTCGTATTATAATTTAAATTTGCGTTTTCAAGCCGACCACCTACTCGTATGAGACCGTCTGTGTGAATAAAAGGCGATAGAGATCTAAGCGGTTTTGACAATTCGCGGTTATTTTTTAAAGATTTAAATACTTCTGTGAAGTGTACCTGTTGAACACAGCGCAACAATTCTAGTTTAGCTAGGTTTAAATGATTAATTTCTAATTTATTTGAACGTGGTATTTTCTTTATAAAGCGGTATATATAAACTATTACTCGAAGCAATTTTGGCCAAGAAGATATACGAGATGCTACTGCGCACAAAAGTGGAGTTTCATTAGCAGTAGTAGTAAAAACATTAACTTTCGTTTTGTATTCGTATTCGCGGGAATCGGAAAAATCTTTATCTTGAAATGAAAAGCGTTGTGTTGGCCATTCAGATACAGGGCGTTGGAGCCATAGTGGGCCGTGCATCCATAATGGATGTCCTACTAACTGAGATGGTAGTAAACCTCGGGAAACACAATCGCTAGGATTCTCACTACCACTAACATGAAATATATGTTTCGGCGGTAAAAGTTCCTAAATTTGAGCAATACGATTAGCAACGTAAGTTTGGAAGCGGTGCGGTGAGGCATGCGCCCAATATAAAGCGACACTAGAGTCTGTAAATGCGTAAATATCCGAAACATTACATCGTGATGAAATCGAGTCTATCACGAAACGTATAAGTTTTGTTAGTAACAAAAGAGCACAAAGTTCCAATCGACATAACGTTAACATTTTGCTTTTTGCGGGGGCAACTTTGCTTTTAGCAATAAGTAAATTTACAATGTTTGCAGACGTATTTACAACGCACAAATAAACCGCTGCACCATAACCACGCTCGCTAGCGTCGGAAAATCCTACAACGACTACCTTCGATTCATATGAATTTATTCCTAGATAACGCGGTACATGTAATTCAGTCAACATGTGAAGCTCTCGACGAAACAAACACCACTGATCGATGATATGTTGCGGTGGTTGCTGATCCCAGTCTACTTGCTCGAGCCACAAAGACTTCATAATAAGTTTAGCCTTTAAAATTACAGGAGCGCAAAACCCATTAACGTCCCATAACCTAGCAATCGTCGAAAGAATGACGCGCTTTGTAATTGTTTCTGGAATTTCTTTAACCGAAATATAAAATCTATCTTGTTTAGGACACCATTTTAAACCTAATATTTTTAAATTGTCATTTTCATTAAATTCCACTTGACCTAAACCATGGTTTTGCGGAATAGAGTTCATTAATTCAGGACAATTGCTAATAAATTTAACTAATTCAAAACCCCCCTTTAAAAACATGTTTATTAAGTCTAAAGACAGATTAATGCCCTCTTGCGGTGTGCAAACTGATGTACCAAGGTCATCCATAAACAATAAATTTTGAGCTGCTTCTGCAGCACGCGGAAAATTAAGCCTTTCTATTTGAGCAAGTTCGCGGATTGTACGCATCGCTAAGTATGGACTACAACTTAAACCAAAACAAACGCGGTTGAACTGATATATCGAAGGATTGTCTTCTTCTGGGAAGCGATATATTATCCTTAAGAATTTACGAAAATCAGGATGCACTAATATCTGTAGAAACATCTGTTTTATATCAGCACTCAAAGCAACGCGGAATAAACGAAAATTTAAAATAATTGCAGTTAAATCATTTTGTAAATTAGGCCCAGCGAAAAGACAATCGTTCAACGATAACCCCGACGTAGTCTTAGAACTCGCGTCTAAAACTATACGTAACTTTGTACTAACTTTGTCCTCACGCAAAACGCCGTGATGCGGTATAAAATAATTCACATCCGATTGATTACTATTCTCGACTACCGAAATATAATTTTTATGTAAGTATTCGCGAATAACGGCATCATATTGACATCTTAAACTACTATTTTCGCTTAACCTTCGTTCAAGATAAGTGTATCTCCTAGAAGCGGTCTTAAATGAGTCGCCTAAATCGGACGGGCTACGAGAAAAAGGTAAAACAGTTATAAATCGGCCGTTATCATCACGAGTAATATTTTCTGAATAAATTAATTCACACTGTTTATCTGCTGGCGACATATGTTTGCGATTTGGAACTTCTTCTACATTTAAAAATTTATTCATTAAATTTTCTATTGAATTTTCCATATTACAAATATACGAATGATACTCAGAACTTGAATTAACAGTAATGGACGCAGAATCGGGTTGAAAAATTTTTGCTGAACCGATTATGATGTAACCAAAATTTGTTTCAAGAGCATCGGGATTCTCACAGTCACCTAGCACCTTATTTCCCTTCAATATCTCAGCAAAAACTTCCGATCCTATCAACATGTCGATACGTCCCGGTAAGAAAAAGTTATCGTCCGCAAGCGGTAAATTGAATAAATAATCCAAAGAGGAGCGGTCTATCGTAGCTTGCGGCAAATCAGTAGCAATTTTATTCAAAACCAACGCCTGAACATTCAGTTCGTAATTATTAAAACGCGAGTATAACGTTACATTAGTTACGCCTCGAACCGACTGTTCATTATCTCCTAAACCTTTAATAGAAATATTTTCAAGCGGCTGTCTAATTTTTATTCCAAGTCTTTTACAACATTCCTTAGTTATAAAATGTTTCTGAGAACCCATATCAATAAGTGTCCTCACAGGTTGCTTAATATTATTTTTATCTAATACATGAACGATCGCCGAACCCAACAAAACAACCTTATTATTATTAATCGTCGCGGGCAAACTACTACTACGCGTATGCAACGACACGGGTCCATCACTACTCACGGGCTCAGTCTCTATTTTTTCGTGAACGCGATCCCGGACTTCCGAAAACATATTACGCGACGCACCGTTCCCCCCGACCATGCTCGTACGCGGGCTAGGAAAATGCAGCGCCGTATGATGTTTATTATGACAATATTTACACGTAGAAGTCGAATGGCACTTAGACGATGTATGACGAGTACTTAAACAATTAATACAACCCGTTAAGTTTTTGACCGTATTGTATCTCTCACGCGGCGTTTGTTTATCAAAAACCGGACATGAAAACAAATGAAAGTGTTCAGTCGATTTACAAAGTGAACAGAGACGCCCAGACTTATTATTATCATTACTCAACTCGTTTACAAGATATGAACTAGAATTATTGCGCGGTGTGTAGGTAGGCTTCGAAATATTATTTTTATTACGAATGGAATAATCAACCTTATTTATAGCGGTTCTTTGAACTATTTTTAATTGTTCGCGGAGAAAAGTTATAAATTCGGAATACTGCGGATATGACTGTTTTCTTATGCTATTTTCAAATTGCTTAGCGGTTTCGATATCTAATTTTCGTAAACCCAAATGCACAAAAATAAAATCTAACAAATCATCCATTTTTAATTGCTTTAAAGCAGCAATGGATGTCGAATATTGATCTATAAAATAATCTAATTGATGAGCGGTTACATTTTGAAGCGGTTTTAAATTTAATAATTTGTCGATATAACTGACGGCTATAGATCGGTTATCTGTATACTTTTCTACTAACGCGTTGTATATAAGCAAATAATTATCCGCCGTCGGATTAATGCCTAACCAAATACTCTCAGCTTTGCCCTTTAATTTATTTATTAAATAACGAATGCGTAAGGCATTGTCTAAATCCTTATTAAAATGAATCATCGAATTATAAGACTCAATGAACATTGGAAATTTCTCGTATTCTCCATAGAATTCGGGAACTGATAATTTTTCTAAACGTATAGAACTCGTAAGCGTCTTATTGTACGATGACTCATCATTACTACATTTTACACTACTATATTCTTTTAACGTAAATTTTTGCGCGGCATCTTTTATTTCACAATAAAAATCTTCAAAGGCCCACATAGATTCGAAGTTAGGCATATGTTTAGGGTTTAAACATAAATTAATTTTATTAATTTGTTCTATTAACATATTATACTCCGTACGCATATTACTTAGATTCAAAATCTTTTTTGAAAATAAATTATACATCGGATCATCCCGGTCTTTCGGAATTGACGAGTAAATATTTTTTATTCTTAGAAAATATGATTGCCGTTTTGCTTCTAATATAGCTAAATCATTTTCGTTCGCGGTACAATCTAAAAATTCATCATGCTTCGACGCCATTTTGTTTTATTTCAAAGGACGCTTCTTTCGAGAAAAAAAATGAATAACAATTATCAAAGCGGCGCGGATAAAATTAATCGACAATAGATTAATATAATGCGGAAAAGGGAAATTAATAGGCACAAAGTCGCATCCAGGTTCGAAATGGACCAATTTTATGGAGGGAAACGCGGTTTGGTTCTGCTTCCTTGGCCCTAGTCCCTAATAAAAATCAAGCGTATCCTGCACAGTAAAAAGCACCACACCTACCTTATCGGAGGACGCGTTCCTCTTGGATAAAAGGCACATGCACATGCACAGCACAGGCAGAATCACAGCGTTCATATAAAGCGGGCGACGGAGAACGATAGTCCAAGCGTGCGGCAGATGGCGCGGCTTCTCGCGGAACGCTCGAGAGAAAACGATGCGGCGCGGGCGACGGGCGTCGCGAGAGTGGCGCCGCGTTCATACAACGCG
This sequence comes from Hypolimnas misippus, assembly GCA_037950945.1. Lineage (NCBI taxonomy): Eukaryota > Metazoa > Arthropoda > Insecta > Lepidoptera > Nymphalidae > Hypolimnas > Hypolimnas misippus. The sequence continues at coordinate 11,314,338 of JBBEEQ010000024.1, forward strand.
GCGCGGTACGAACTTGTCACTCACGACTAAGTTCAGTGCAGTTACTTCATACTGCCCAAAATACGCTCAACCATATATCATTATAATATAAATCCATATTAATATTACAAATACCGAAGTAATTATATCTGGACGTCCGTCTGTGTTTGTTTGAAACGTTCACGCCTACACCGCTAGACTTTTTTTGATAAACGCTTGCTAGAGATAGATTGGTCCTGTGAGAATACCATAGGCAACTTTTTATTGCGAAAATAAAAAGTGAAGAATATAAAATATGCTACGCAGATCAACTTGCTGTTACCGATTATTACTTTAACAATTATAATAACAACTATCTATACATATAAATACTAATAATAAATTCGCTTTATAATATAATGTAAAGAAATCTTTTCGACATATCTAAATTCAAAATACACAGGAAATGTAATAAGTTATTTCATAACTCCACTTAGCTTTGAACTGAGAAAAATCTTGCAATAAATTTTACCTGCTAGCATTTTCCTTGTGTTTGTTCGCCTTATTATTCTAATTCCGAACTGACAGGTTGTTAGTTTTATCACAAATTTATTCCACATAACGTTTTACATAAAAATATAGAATAATAGAATCATATAAGAATTTCGTAGCTTCAAATCTTGGGGCACATAGTTTCATCGCTTTTATTAATACCCGAAAGGTTGTTAAAAGTTTGACATGAGTATCTGTGTGTCTGTCTGTGGCGTCGTAGCTCCTTAACGAACGGACAGATTTTGATGCGTTTCGTTTTTGTTTGATGTAATCGTTATGTTTATAATCCATGAAGCTCTGTTTAGACGTTTGAACGTTATCAGCACTTTTCTAGTTTTTCAAAGGACCTAAGCAAACTTCTACTGGTCTGATCGAAATTTACAATACTTTGAATGATATCAAAATAACATAATTGCATAACCTTGACCTGAATCTGAAACATTAACTCGATTCAGCGGAATTGAAAACTACTCACAATCTTACAGCAGAATTATCGTATTGGGGCTCGTTTAAATAGTCTCAATGGGTTGATTATCGGTTTTCTAATCTTAATTTTATGTTATTGGTAGATTCAATCCTGATAGGTTATTAATAAACAATGCAATCAAAACTATCTTCATTTTCACCTTCTATTTTGTTTCTACTGGTGAAACTGAAAAATAAAGATTACTGTCAAATCTTTGTAATTAAAATCAGTAGATTACTTAACGATCTCCTCGCTAAGTCGCCAGGTTTAGATTCAAACAATATACTAGAATAATTTATTTCAAGTAGTATTTGAATGATTTCCGTTTATAAATACAGCACGAACTTTATCTATACAAAACCACACAATAGAGAAAGTTCCATACCTTAACAGCAATAAGACGTAAGTCACTTAAAAATTAAAAACCCGACCGCCCAGTAAAAATGTTATATATATTGTACATCAATTATGTAAGTTTTTATTGAGAGAAGACGTTTTGAAATCGGATAACTGGTAATAGAGATATAGGTTTTTCCCGTTCCCACAAAAAATCCTAGATATATATACTCTATGTCACTCCCACACCTAGCACGAATTTAATAATACCTCATATATGTATGCCACAAATATACACATATATTATTCAAGAAAGGTTATGCTTCTTGGGCAGTTGAATAAAAAGGGTAAATGGAATCCGAAAAACTCACAAACATCTAAAAAATTCCATAACAAATGGATTTAAATATTTTGCATAAATAATATATACGACAAAGATAACACTTAAAAAGCTTTCTACCCAGTTTATATTATCAACGAAGGTCCAAGGAAAACACCGGGCTCAAATTCCTAAAACAACTTTTTCCTTTTCATAGTATACAAGTGTATATTTAGGGCTTTGTTTTTTATTCTTCTTCTTCTTTCTTATACAGAAATGTTAACGTGAACTTATGAAGTCTGTGCAATGATATATTTGACTTTTACGTCGTCAAAGTACGTACCCGATCATTAAGAATATATGCAAATATTCTACAAATATGTATGTATGTGTAGTAATTTGATTATTTGTAAGTTATTAATAGGCGCGAATTACATTTGTAAGTTTACTCTTGTAATTGATATAAAATAAGTTTGTAACCTGGTAAGAGTTACCAAGTTACGAAAACTGTTGCCGTCAAAAATAAAGACGCTGACTGTGAATTCTTTCAGGTGTAATCATAGTCAAACTACTTATGTAAATCTTTATGTATGTCTAAGAGCAAAACATACAAATTAAATTCTCAGCTAACGTTTCTTATGAAATTAAATGTTAATTGATAAAAAAATAAAGCTTTTATTTGCATTGTATTTTGACATTATTTAATAATCAAACATGATTATTAAATAAATATTACTTGCGGCTAACAACAAAATGACCTAGACTAATCCATTTATTAGTTCTGGATTAACTTTAAAACACTTTGTCAATTAAAAAGAGAAATATTGAAAGAAAAATAGATAAAAACCTATAAAAAAACTAAACTTGCAGGTTCTTTAGGACTAAAACAATTTTCCCATGTATGAGCAGACTCCGTACGCTTGAGTCAATAGAAATTCAATTCCCGTCTGTTGTTCAAAGCTAAAAATGAATCGAATGCGTTACAGCGTGAAACTACGAACGGCAACTGATGATCTCTGGAGCGTTCGAACAATGTTTGCTTTATTGATCGCTATCTGATAACAATGTGTTCAAGCCGAGCAAAGTAGAGTAAGTTATTCACTCGTTGATCAAGTTATCTCTCGTTCCAGCCGACATCACAATAAACAAACCACAAGATTAGACAGGGCGACAGCGCAAAGCTTTTAGCACAACAGACCGTCAGTGACTACAAGCAAAGCTCGATTTGAAATGCAGATTTTTTATTTATCCTCTCACGTCTCTATAAATCAAGACACGAGCGAGTGTTTGGCATACAGCGTACAAATTTTCATTAATGCTGTATAATGTGTAGGATAAACTATATTTTTGAGAGATAGTTGACATTATGATAAGTATAATAAGCAGTAATAGGATTTCAAAAATACTCAACTTAACGAGCAAAAATAATTAGACACGTAATTTTTAAGTTATTAGAATTTTCCATTAAATTAAACAATTAACATTGATCTAGCTCCTAAACTACTAAAAATCTCGAAACCTGTCTACATATATAGATATGTTGAGCGAGTGAAGGGTAATAGTGTGTACTACGTTAAATATAAGGTTATCTCCTTGACGTAAAACTTATGAAGTTTTTAACGCGTTTTCCCTCGGAAAAGTCTAAAAAAAGGCATGTAATCAATCATCATATGCCTCAAACCTGCAGGTCGCCTACATATGATAAAAATAGGTTGTGTGGGTTACAACCTATTTTAACCTATTGCATTAAACATTTAAAATATATTCCCACAAGAGTATAATTTTCTAAGTCATTAAATCAAGTTGTAGTACTTTTCAAGATGAAAATCGTGATACATGTCATTTCCAATTTTTAATTGAGCTCTTTTACTTTAGAAAATCTGTACTAAAGTTTGGAGTGAATTTAGGCCTAAAAGAGTTCTTCGAAATACTATCTAGCTTACTTGTCATTTAACACCCTTCACGAGATGATCTCGTGATAAAACATTTTAAAATAACAATTTGATGTGTTTGCTTCTATTAATTATAAGAGTATGTTCCAAAATACTATCTAGTAAAGCTTATAAGATTTTATATGTTAAATTCAACTCTTTGAAAAGGCATTCAAACAAACAATTGAATTTAATTAAATTTGTATTTCGGAACATAGTGGAAATTTCTAACAAGAAGTCAGATAATCATTTCTAGTAGAATTAGACTTGTTATCAAAGTTACCGCATCAAAAAGCAACGTAAAGATAAAATCTAAAGATTTCATGACACAGAAGACGGGAAAATGCAAGACCCAATTACACCAGCGTGTTACCTTCTTCGACGTAATGACACTCACTCCTTGTTATCCTAATACTTTGTGATCTCGTATTACTTTGACTACGTCTAAGAAAAACCCTTCTTTAAGTAGCGTAAGTAAATGGTGTAAAGTTTATAAGGTTTTGACGAAAGTATTAGTTTCGTTGTCTTTACAAAAAAAAAATATTAAAAAAAAATGTATCTTATTAAAAATAGATAGTTTTTGTGTGGTGTAATTACAGTAAAACATTTCTTGATTGAAACCCCTGTTTTACTGTAAAAATGTGGCATGTTGTGATAACAATGACTTTAATTAGCACTATTTTAGTTTTACAGAAACAAATAGTTTTTGCGTTCTTGATAATAACGTTATAAAAGTTACAATCTGCGGAGACAGATAAAAAAATAATTAAGACTTATTAAAAAAAACAATTGGCTTCTAAAGCATAATACGTAACCTATTCCAGGTATTTTGATTTAGAAACTAAACTTATAAATTAATTTTGTAAAAGCTTAAATTCCATGGAACCAATCTTAGACCCATCCTTTCGAATAATAAATATTTTTAAAGTCGGTTAATAAATTATCAAGTTCTTAGGTTACGAAGGAGTTTCTAACAAACATACGCTATGAATTGAAAATCTCTTCCTTTTTGAAATCGGTAAAAAAACATGAAACTGTAATAGCTCTGTAATAGCTCATTCGGCGCACGTAGAAAAAAATTCATTATTAATCCTTACGTAATTTTTCGAGGCAAAGGTAATAGCTTAGTAAAAAGATTTAATATTAATACCGACAAAAGCAACAGTCCAAGGAAAAGAGAAATAATGAATTAGAAACTAGAAATCCTGGCTCACCCTGTCTTCCATAACAAAAACTACAAGCAATCTAAGAAAGTTTTGCAATCGTGTTTGTAAATCTCCCACCCGTACAGCGCGGGCTGGATCTCGCTCTGTGCATAAAGTTGTCAAACAAACTTGTTATCTTACTTTTGTTCGGAACATTTTACTCGACCATACGGATTTAATAGTTTCTGATGTGCCATTTAACGAGACCGTAAGGTTCAGTTTCAATACTTCCTCTTTACTGTCCAAATTGACGTGCTACAAAACTTATTTGAATTAAATATTTAATATATATTGTACTAGTTGATTCCTGTTTGTATTTTTAATCGCGTTTATAATTACGGCTTCGCTTCTTTAAATCATAGCGTGATGTAATATAGTCTATAATATTCCTCAATAAATAGGCTATCCAACGCAAAAAAAAATCAAATCTGATTAGAAGATTCAAAGATTACCCCTTATATACGAACCTATAAACAAATTTTACCTGTTTATAATATTAGTATGGAAAAATAGAAAAGTAAGTTTTAACTATATTTTGACCTATCCAAATGGAGGGCACATGGTTCTTATGATTAAAGTCACGCAAGTATTACTATAATATTATGTAAATTTCCTTATCTGTGCTATCAAAACTGCTTAACCCTTGCTTTACTTTATTATTATAAAAATATTTCGAAAAATACGTGTTTTATTTCCATAGATAAGAAAAAGGCACATTAAAACACTTAAAAGGTTAAGCCTATCTTTAAACGATAATACCTTTATGAAATAATTTGACAGTTTCACCCTTTCATAGATAATAAAAACCAACGACATTTTTTTTATTGATAAGATTTATTGCATAAGAAGCTTATTAAAAAAAAGAATTTTTTCTTGGGTTTAAATTCACCGTATTAAAAATATATCTGAAGCCTGTAATTTGTTATAGGTACGTGAATCAATGACATTGAAAAAGAAAAATAGTTCTATATCATATAATGACATTAAAGTCTAAATAAACAGCCAAAATGCCAAGTGCAAAACGTTTTTGTGATTTCCTAAAAATGTAAATAATCACTTTAATACTAAGCGTTCGATTTGAAGTAAGCCATTTGACATTAACCCAAGCAGCCGTACTAACCTTTAACACCACCGACTCGCGCGGAGGTTAGAGCTCAACTGACAAGTGCCTTTGTCGAAGAAACTAGAACTACCCGACAAGCATTTAAGCAATATATCCTATGAATAGCGTCACGAAACCCACCGTTCATGGAAGAACGCGGTCTATTCAATGAATTACGGCACCATTTTATTAGCTGCCAGTTCGTCTTCTATTTGAATAAAATGGAAAAGTTTTTTTATGTTCTTTGAGGTGTGCTTGACCCAATTTTTCTTATAATATCTCTCTTGTTAAGTATACAAAAATTAAATGACGCGTACTTTTAACTTTTATAATAACTTTTTATATATTTTTTTTTATATGTAAAACGTAGATAAACACCTAAGCAACATACATAATATTATGCACGATTGTTACATAGATAATATAATATCTAATAATTTTGAAATATGGTCATTACAAAATTTATTAGTACACTACAATATTGCTATTACTCATTGTTCATGCATATACGATTTAACGAGTCTAGTAAATTACAATATTTTTGCTAGAATTCACTAGTGTTTCAATATTAACATTTAGATAGATAGATAGATAGAATATACTTTATTGTACACCACAAACAGTAAATATTACACGGAACAAAATAATAAATTAAAATGTACAAAAAGGCGGTCTTATCGCTAAGTAGCGATTTCTGCCAGACAACCTTTGATTTGGGGAAATTGTGCAGCGGAAAGGTAGGTGGTGTCTTATATATACACGAATACATATATAAATAGACATATATACATAAATATATATACTAATAAATATAAATGAACAATTACACATATAAATATAAATGAATATAATAATAATAAATAAAAATACATCATCTATAAAATAAGTTATTCTATTTCATTGCAATGAAATTTATTCCCATATTATTTTCTTCAAATTTCGCGGACGTTCTTGAAAGGAAAAGTGTCAAATCAGAGAATGAAAAATACAGTATACTTAATATGTATTAACAAACGAATTCTATTGGAGGTACATAATACGAAAATCCTAATTATCACTTTATTTTCTGAATTAGTCTGTATTAGTATTATTCTCTGAATTAATAAAAAATCTATAAAAATGTTTCACTTAGGAAGAGAAAAGGCAATTACGCCTGAAACTGCATTCGTGAAAGATTAATCGTTTAGCATTTTTCTTATTTGACGCGAACCGATAGTTCTACAAAATAAATTTAAAATAACATATAAACAAAACTTTATTTATAACTCCATAAAACAAAAACAGTATTCATAACAACGAAAAAAAGAACAAATGCAAAAACACAAATAAAATCGTTTTAGATACATTCGGGTGAATTACAAAAAATTAGATACTTTCCAAATAATCTCGCCTGCGGCGCCTGTCTGATGACATCGTTACTCGCGAACCCTGGTTTGCGATGAACTACTTTATTATCCACCAAATTATACAGCGGACAAAGAGAATTTCATTTCGAATTTCCATTTGTATGTTAATCTTAATCAGGAGTTTAACTGATTGGTAGCTGATGCACGTGTTTAAAAATATTTGCAATCAGTGGATTTCTTTTAAAATGTATATGTTTGTCTGTAGAAAATCGTTAAAGTGTTTTAGTTATAGAAATATATTTAGGTGAATATAAAATGACATTAAAAGTGTAAGCTAATAACAAATTGCTAGGTGACCCACGATTACTTTGCTTTAATACATAGTTACATATTTTAATTTTTAACGAAAACATTAAGTAATATTATTTACTTCATTTTTGTCACTAAACCTAAAACTTTTCTTCAAAATGGCGTATCAAACATTAACTTTAACGCAATTATTAAGGAAGATATTTAATACCGACAAAAACATCTTTGAACAAAAATATGTACAATTTCATATAAAAGACATACAATATATATACATATATATAATTACAATTCATTTTACGGCAAAAATATTAATTTTGTCCGAAATATTACGTCATTCCCAACTTCAAAAAGAATATCAGTTAAAGAAAAGTAATTTAGAGTTCCCACTTCACGAAAGAATGTATTTCATTTAGTTGAGTATCGGTTTTTACAGTCGTTTCCGCGCTTATAAAATTCGTAGCTTGTGTAGTTGTTATTATATCTTCTTCTAGCGGTAAAACATTATTTACAGGCTGACTGCCTCGGAAGAGCAAACTTACTAGAAACTGTTCGAAGTAAAACCTTATTTTAACCTTAAGCACACACCAACAAAGTTTGTATTGGAATTTTATGAAACGAGTAAAATAATATTTAAAACCATTACCTTTTCCATCGCGTCATAATTTGTGCTAGTAAAATATATGAAGCGTTCTAGAAAGTACTCTTTATTTCTATTTTGTTCAGTAGTGTAATAATTTTGTTAACATTCAGTTATATAAAAATGTTTTAAAAGCATTTTTCAATGCCACATAATTATTCACAATTAAAGTAAAAAATGTTCCCATTTAATTTAAAACCCCAATTAAACCAACATATTTACTACAAAAATATTTTCTTTAGAGTTAAATGATACTTACACTTAGCTTTTCGCACACCAGGAGATGAAATTATAATTTTATACATAAGTGCCCCGCACTGTATTGGAAATTCGACCAAAATTTTATTATTGAAAACAGTAAACGAGTTTTTCTTTTACTATTTGCAAATTTTTATTAAGAACACCGAAGCTCGTCAATAGCTTAATTAACAACCAGGCGAGAAGAAAGCACTGAAATGTTTTGTTATTGCTTGTTTTTATTATTCGTATATAATGTATATTACCTACAGATATCTTACAAAATGGTTTTTTACATACAAATAAGTCGATTTAATTTATTTTAAAATTTTTAACGGTAAAGTATACAAAATTCATATTCATAGGTATATGGATGGTAATAAGACATAATATGTCAACCCACAAAAAGTCAAATTCGGAGATATTGATGTATTCTGATAATGCGTCACGTATGTAACATTATTAAAAAAAAAATGTCAAGTCATCTAAACCAAATAAGTACGGAAAAAAGTTTCTTATAATAATGTATCGAATATTGAAGTGCCTGTGCTCAATATTTTGCATTAAGCAATAATCTAATACATTCATAATCATAATAGATATATTTTTTGATAAAACTTAAATTATAATAATCTGCTTTTAATTTATTATATCTTTTATCAAAATAGAAAAGAGAAATGGATACATACGTCTTCAAAAAGATTTCTATTTCGACATCTTTAGACGCCATTTTCTCAAAATGAAGTCCGTGAGGCTTGACATAGTAATCCTCATCAGCGTCCGTATAATATGTGTTAAACACAAGTAAAATATTTACTTAGAACAAATAATAACCTAAAAATAAACGTTTTTCGCGACAGGAAGATAGAACATCTTTGTTTAAAAGAAACAAAAGTAAAATTCGATACAAACAAATATGCAATGTATCACACCATACTTGAAGTGAAATAAACAAACAAAATTCTCAATTCTGCTCAGACAGGGACTTGTTATTGTCGCTTCTGAACGGTTACATAGCTCTCTCGAGACATGAACGCTACAGTGCTTGGAGGCAAATCTGTTGAATGACAAAATATCTGCACGGATATCAGCTGTAAAAATGTTATCTGAGCAAAAATGATCTAGCTCTAACCTCGTATGCCGCGCTAGCGGGTAAAATTGCCATATTTAGTTCTTAGTATTACTTGGTTCTATATCAAAAAACTTATATTTTTTTAATAATAATAAATAACAACATTATTTCGATAAAAACGACAATGGTTGTGCTTAAAGATGAAAGTATCATTTAAAATAATTGATGAAAAATGAAATCTTCTTTTCTCTTCTCTATATTAATATCACTAGATGAATTAATCAATCTTGACATGAAGACCCAGGGGATGTTGAAAAAAATCATAAAATATCTATACATAACTTTTACAGTACAAAATCGTGGGCATAAAAACGAAAACGGAAATTTTGTAATGAAAAACTTTTTTTTTTTTATTTATTTAGATAAACTAGCTGTCAACTGGAAAAAGGATTATGTCTAACAAAGTATACAGTACCCCGTGTTAGCGCGCAGACTTTTTAGTTTTATTTTGAATTTTTAATAAACCAAATTGATTGGAAGACTTTTGGCAGAAATATGATAAAAATCATTTTATACATTTATTGTTTTAATTACAATAGATTTTACTATTATATTTGTTAGAATTATTTACGTTAAAAGCTACTTTCATTTAATTTATACGACTCAAACACAAAGTGCACCGCAGTTGCCATTATATTATTAAATCCTATCATCCTATAAACACTGAACACCAGATACTCAAATGTATTACATACTAAAATTGCCAAGTTTCATAAGCTATATAGATATATATATATATATTTATAGTCGTAGTGTGATGTAATATAGCCTATAACTTTATATACATATATATAAAGTTATAGGCTATATTACATCACACTACGACTTAGGAGGAAAGGAAAACCGCGAGAGGCAGATAGTATGAGACAAATTTATTTCTTCGAGATTTAAATACATCACATAACTTACAAAACATAACTTGTTAACGAATGTTTGACGTTTGTCATAAAAAAGTCCCTTTACAGAACAAACTTTGAGTAAATAGAAAACAAAATTTTTAATAAAATCTGTCGAAAGTCGAATAAGCATTTATATATTTTTCAAGTATTTTCCTACACATAAAAATATCTTAACAGTACCTTCATGTTACGAAAGAAATTCTGAAATATATAAATCTACCGTACAAAGTTGAAAGCTTAGCGAAATAAACTTTGTATACTTCACTTGTGAAATCGACGCGTTTGCCCAGCTTTTATCGGCTATAGATTTTATTTATTTAATTTTTATCAAGATAATATTATTTTCAAATATCTGTGAGTGAAGAAAAAAATCGGAAGTCGTGGAGACTATTGAGTCTCTATTACCATTTTTTTTCTAAGAACATGTAATAGTCTTATGAACTGTCTGTCTCAATAGACACATTAGTACCATGTGTCGGATTCAAGACACCGATCAATATTTTCATATATAAGACGTTTCATATATAGTACATAACCACTTAAAGTAAACCACCTTATGTGAATCAAGTCTTTAATAAATACTTCAACCATATGTTATCAATTATACTTTAATTCCAATATACCAAGTGATGCGTTAGTTATTGTTATCGACAAAGTCAAGCATAACCATTAGTACTTTGCGTTTATAAGAATATTCCATGTTCTTATACCAAAACAATAGTTTTATTAATTGAAATTATTCAATATAAGTCTAGTTTTATTTATTTTAATTCATTTTCCTCATTCAAAACAAATTGCATCTCCAACATCTTTTTTTTCAATTTCCGACAAAAACTCAAGTCACAGATTATTACTTCATAACTATCCAAATAAGAAATAAAATTATCGAAATACTAAAACATATATAAATAATAATAAACTAAAATGTATAATTTTATAAAAAAATTAATTAAAAACTAACACACTATTGTTTTCAATTTTTCCACTTGACTCAAACAGATTATTGATTTTATTAAAATTTTCGACGTAACCAACCGAAAACCAAAACTGTTTTCATTTGCTAACCGCCTTATATCTTGTATCAACACGTTACATTTTCAACCCGTTATGCAGCTAGCACATAAATAAAATATTTTGAATACTTCCTGCGTAGGATTCAACTCGATACAAAAAAAAGTCGAGCGAGCTCTAGTTACATTTAAAAACGAAAAAGATAACACAATTTCCAATCCACCCACTTTTCAGATTAACATCCGCTAGCCACAATGAATGATACAGCATCCACTCTGTTTTATCGCTGCTCTCGTAAAATTCTAAGGGAAAAATCACACTTTACGACGTACTGTGTACGTGTCAATAACAGCGCGAATTTATGTAAAAATGCACAATTTTTTAACTTTATCGCGTGAAGTCTCGCCAAGAGATTGGACTGGGTATAGGCGAATATTCGTAAAACTCGAAATGTTGAAATGAAAAAAAAAATAATTTTGCTGGTATGTTACTTAAAAACAATACTAAATGAGATAAACATTTTAATGCAGTATATTTTAAATTAGTTTATAAAAATAATTTGATTTCTGATGCTCTGTGAATTATATTTATTTATTAAATTGTATTGGAAAATTGTTAAATAAGCTGCGCGTTCAATATATCGCACATTTTGTAGTGACCGAAGTCAATATTTTTGTAACGAGTATTTGTGAAACTTAGCTAAAGTTAGTAAGTAGTTAGTTAGTCTATAATTTAAAACGTTTTTTTTTTTTTGCATTTTATGCACAAATATGCGAATTTTTGAATTCAATCAGTCAATTTAATACTAGACAAGCATGCGATGTACAAAAATTACGCCTCAATTTTGCCAACCTTTAAATATTTACTTTTGTAGGATTAGAAAATAATAATCGCTTTACTACTACAATTATTAATATTTTTTCTTATTTTGTACTAGCTGATCTTCGCGACTTTGTCTGTATAGACACCATCATCTTTTATTTCACTACTTTAACAAATCATTGATGCGACTAAATGCTTTTGTTCTTCTCCAAAATTTTAATTTATATCTATACCAAAATTTATTAAAATTGCATCGGCGGTTTAAGCGTGGAAACGTAACAAAGATATAGACAGAGTTACTTTCGCAGTTATAATATTACTATAGATATTATATATACGAATATATATCTTACATGCAGCTACGAAATCAGTCAATATATATGTGAAAATAAAGAAATAAGGAATCTGTGCAATGAAACCTCTATATTTAAAACAACGACCTTACATAAGAAATCATTTAACTCAGGACACCAGGCTATATTTGGTAAGGTAAATTGGACCCTGACAGCCACCCACCCGACACTTACCGCATGACTGCACCCTGTTGCCTCGTCCAATTGCCACTTGCACCACTCAGGATTTATTTTCATACCTTAATAGAATAAAAGTGGCTGGCAATAGAACTGCTGGTCAGCGTTTATAAAAATTGGAATAAGTTTAAAATATGTATTTGTAAGAGACAAATATTGTAGTTGAAATATGAATAATACTAATATTGTAAACTTAAATTTAAGTCAGATATATCTAATAATCTGTTACAGTTTCACGCCTAAGCTGCTGAACCGATTTTAATGAATTTTGGTATAGATTAAATTAGACTTAGGAGTAGGACATAACTTATTTTTTATCGAGAAAATAAAACATTAAGAGGATGAAATAGAAAATTTGTAGGAAGAAGCCACAATATCTCAAAGAAATTAGCTATTTAAAATAATTACTCTACGCAAACGAAGGCACAATTACCAATTAATAAAAATAAATATTCAAAAACGTTAATTCACAAAACCATTAGAACACCGTTCCACTCAATAAAAGAATCACAGATTCCTAAAAAAAGAGTATTAAAAACAAAAGAAAATTTTCATTTGAACCTAAAAAATATATTTCATTCAATTCCGTATAAAACACAGCATGGCAGCAACGAATAAAGCATATTTCAGTTTCACAACTTTACATATGAATGATAGGAACGAATAGAATGAACGAATGAACTTATTTACCGTTTGACGTTGCAGTGCTATCTGTGGAAATGGACGCGATAACATGACAAAGACGATTTTGTACGCGTCGACTAACAAGGAATTATTCGTTCATAATATTTCTTCTAATCTTAGATGCCAATGTGGAATTTCATTTTACATTTCATGCGATTTAAGTGGCGCTGAGATATTTTTATTTGTCTAAAGAAGTATTTTTATCAATATTAATTATAATATTATAATTATTATTATTATTATTAATATATATGATAATTCATATTTTAATCCTATAATCTTTATTATGTAATACAATAATATAATATATTTTGTGCTTCTTCAATTTGTATATTTTAATAAATTATATATAAACGAGCCGTACGCTGCAGTATTACACACAGAATAAACAATAATCTACGTCTAAATCTATATCTTCTTCTATACTTATAATAAATCTGTAGAGAGGTCAATTCTGTACATGAAATATATATTCCAAATAACTATCAGGGGGTGATTAGTGATCGATACTGATGCCAAAAATGCAATCAGTAAAATTTTTGTCTGTCTGTCTGTCTGTCTGTATGTTCCTTATAGAAACAAAATCTACTCGACGGATTTTAACGAAACTTAGTAAAATTATTCTTCATACTCCTGGGCAGGTTATAGTATACTTTTCATCATGTTACAATCAATAGGAGCAGAGTTGTAAAGGGAAATTTTGGGAAAACGGGTGACGTTACTCCAATTTTTAGGCTTCCGTCGCGTATGTAGCCTTAATGGTTAAAGTTACATAGAAATCATGTATGAGGGAACTATTCTACATAAAATTTCCTAAAAAATATCCCGCAACAGTATATGTCTATCTTTTATGGTTGACTTACAATAACACGTGTAACTCCTGATAGGTTAGCAGTTCGGAGAATTCTGATTATATTTGTTTAATCTTACGTTTATAATACTCTTACTCATCCCTTATTTAAAAAAGTTAAAATTGTTACCTATTCAATAAAAAAAATCATACAAATCAAGTATTGTGTATTAACATATTATATTTCCCTATTAAAATACGATAGTTAATCTGTCTGTCACATCAAAACCACTGAACCCCGAGGAAGGACATACGCTACTTTTTTTACAAAAAACGACGAAAACGCGGACGAAGTCGTGGGCAAAAGCTAGTCTAGGATATAAGCCATTCCGAAATTATATTTTTAATCACAAAACTTTTGCATTAATACAATGTTATTTATATAACAATAGATATATTACACTCATACACATTTTCGTTAAAAACTGTACCCATTTCCAACGTTGTCAGCGCATCAATTGACTTGTAGGCCCAAAGATACTCTCGCCTGTTAAGGTCAGGCTAACTAGTTGCTAGGCAACGTCGTTTATAATAGCCTGCATTCTGAGCGTCGAAACGATGAACTTATAACATATAAGTATCTATATAATTGTATTAATGTAATTTATTGAGTTTGACATTTTATTCAACAATTAATATAACTTAAAAATTATATTAAATCATACTGCTTCATTTTCTTACAAAATTGATGAAACCTCAAATAAAAAAAAAGGTTATAAAAAGATGAAACTGTCAAATCCAGTCTGAAAGCTAACAATTACGAGCAGGCAAAAGCGCACACTGACGTTGCTCTCGTAAAAATTGGATTACTCGTTAGCCTCCGGTTAAAAGAAAATAACGGTTTTAATTAAAGTATCCGTAAAAACAGAATTAGCTCAACATAGCTGGGTTTATTAATATTACCGTTATGTATAATCTTAATAAATTGATACTTTTAAACGACTTTAAAAAAAGAGAAGATTCTGTGTTCAGTGTAATGTTTTTTTTTTTTCTGTTTGTTCACCGATTTTTGTTTGAATGGGTACTCTTCCAAGTTGGTCACATTGACATCAAGTCATCATTTGATGATAGGATCCTGGAGAAATCGAGGGAACTGTTCAAATATTATACGCACACTTATATCGATTTAGGTATTTTTTATAGTAACTCGTATTTGCTCTCGGAAAGCCACATTTGGTGAAGTGGAACAAATAATTAAGGCTACAGATGACCATCAGAACGACTCAATAACAAATAGGTTTCAAGGATTGCGATTAGATTACTTCAATATGAATTCTGAGTAATTCTTGTTCGTCACAATGCATATGACGATGTGGAGCTGATAGTGCAACGCCAGGAGAAGTCCTCAATAATTATAATACAATTCTGCATCGGTAAAAGCAATATTTTATAAATAAGCAGTTGACATTCGGCCTATTATACTTTATATAGAGAGATACATTATGTTTATAATTTAAAAACAATATAACAAGTCTGACAGACGCGTTGGCGCAATGGTCACTGCAACTGACTAAAGCGCTAACGGTCGCGGGTTCGATCCCCGCTCACGGCAAACGTGTGTATTGGCCATACAGATGTTTGTCGTGGTCTGGGTGTTTGTGTTAATGTTGTGAGTGTTTCCGGACCCCCGACACAAGGTCGTGAGATCTTAATGCGGGCCGTTGAGTGTGATGCGTTATTTTATTTTTTTTTAACAAGTAAACTAAAAAAGAAAAAATAAATATTTTGTACAACATTTTGAAGTATTTTTTTTAATCTAATTTATTTAGAGGCTTTTATCCGACATGGACATGTCAGCCTCATCGTAACCTAAACTAAGATTAAATACAAAATTTTAAATTAGTACAAACGAAAGTTATTGATGTTATACCATATCCACTAAAAATTTTGCTGCAACTGATGTTGGATTTGCTAATAACCATTTTGAAGTCGGTGCCAGTAAATAATATTTAAAACGTTTAATGTGGTACCGACTTTGAATATTTTACTTGGAAAGTTTTTTATAAATAAATATTTCTAACTTATTATAGAATTTATTATACAATAACTAATTACAAATAACGTTATTGACGGATTTTCTTCACTTGTCTTTCTTTCAAAAAAACTTCCTTTATTACGCGTTTCGGTAATACACCACATAATTAAGATATTAAAAATTCATCTCAACTCCGTTATTACCCGAAAATGTTCGATATATTTCATGAAATGTTTATTATGTGAATACGGTACGTGCACCTGAAACAAGGGTACCAAATGATAGTTAATTGTTCCAATGGCCGGTCTCGTCGCCCGGGTAACATAATTACCGCCGAATCCGGTAATTAACCCACGCCAGCCTTCCCCCCACATCCGTTGAAGCCCGTAAAATTGTATTATCCGATTGTGTACGTTACAACGTCAAACTTAATATCCGAATTAAATCTAGCACGAAATACAAGGGTTTGGAAACAATATAAAATGACGATGAATTATTCTTTATGTGTTGGATTTGGACTCCGTATAAAGTTACATTTTTCCGTTAATCTTCTCTGTAAAATAGTTAAAATATGTTCTAGTAATACAACGTATTACGTATGTGACTTATTACTATGTACTATTCAAATTTATATATGTATATTCATTTCTTATATACATATATTTCTACGAAAAGGCTTTCACATAAAGACTATTGTTAAGCCATATATATTTATAAAACCTGAGCTAACTACAACAACGCTTTAAATAATTTATTCTATTTCTAGTAACAAGGAAGCTATTAAACAGATTATACCCATCATCTATGAATTACCGTCTTATTATGAGTGAATAATTAATTTTATTATGATGACTTACACGTACAAAGCTTCACAATGATATAAATGTTGCTATATTTATGACATTCTATTTCCACCCACGAGATATCTCTCAAAGAAACTCATTCATCACGGCTCCTACAACGTACTTTAATTTTAATGCTTCGTGGCGTACGTATTTAATTTTTTCACGATTTTCACGAACGTATTTAAATTACAAAACGGCTTAAGTACTAATTGTTCTTGTACGTTCAGAATTCTGTACATTAGTAGTTAAGAAGTATTTAAATATCTTGGTTGAGGACTTAGGTTGATGATAATCTTTGTCAAGTACTAACTACTAAACCTTTAAAATACGTGAAAATTGCTGTAATAAACCGTTAGGTTCGGACACTAGCATTTAGGAAGAACTTGAAACAAAACAACACTTGATGTTTTCTGATGCGTCACGTATTTAACATTATTAAAAATGTTTCAAACCATATTAACTAAATTAGTACGAAAAAAAAAAATGATTTTTCGAATATTGAAGTGTGTTCCATATTTTGCAATATACAATAATCTGATATATTTAAATAACTTATTATTAGATAGAAAAATATTATACCAATCTGCTTTTAAATAATTTGACTTTTTATCAAAATAAGAAACAATATGGATATATACTTCTTTAAACAAATTTAGTAAAAATAGATTTGACTTCTTTAGACGTAATTTACTCAAAATTAAATCTATGTGGCTTGACATAGTATTGCTTATCAGCGTCCATGTATAACTGTATTATAGCTAACTTGTCTAAAGTGTTACAGGTATAATTATTCATGGTACGTGATCTGGTTAATTGGGATGTTGACTGCGATGATAATAGATGCCATCAATCAATTAGTCCTAGTTTATGACTTTCATGTGTCTACAAAATGTATTTACTATTAATAAAGCAATACGTTTGTGTTGGCACATATTAATTATACATTATAATTATTTTCTTAGTAACGTTTATGGAAAAAAAAGATATTGATTTTTCCTTTAAAGAAACGGAAGACTAAAAATAATAAATTTTCCGACGACGACACCGACACCGACGTCAAAAAATGGGTTTTTAATTCGTATGTTTTTTTTTAGGTTTTTTACCCTAGATCTCCATTATTTCTTAAACGATTTTGAAATTTCATTGAAAAGACATTCTTTCAGATTGTTTCCGTAGAAATTTTATTACTATCAGTTCAATAGTTTGGTGTTAACATTAAAATAATTGTAACTGTTTGTCATGCAAACAAAAAATTGCGTGTTTTGCTATTGACGTCATCTTTAACTAAAAAAAAATGAAAAAGAAAAATTTCCCAGAAATAGCGTAGTATAACTCACAAACTAGTGACGATGAGAAAATTGTCAATTACTATGTTCCTGCGATCCATGGATCCGTTTTATTTTTATTTTACTATACACATAAAACCCTTCGACCCAACCCTACAGCGTTCGACCCAATAAAATCAAATGACGTACCGTACAATTAACCTTCACCCGATGAAGATCTAAACGTACCCAAGTAGCTAAAGCTCACCCCGCGTGGATAACACGAAACTCCATTCGTACTCTTGATTCGTCTGATTCGGACTAATGAATGACAACGTTCTATCAAGTTGATGAAGCTAAAATTCACTCTAAAATACATTCTTGCTTCGACCACGTTCGTTTGTATTTACGCATTTCTATATCAACCGAATCAAATAAAAGATCAAATACTCGAATGCTACCTAATTTTAAGTAGGCAATAAATTCGTGCAAAATCTAAGCAGCTTTTGAAAATATGACCCTATTATATTATAAATTAACACATATAATAAATCTGTTCCTTAAATCCTAATTTATACGGAATAAAATATTTACCAAGTTAGCAAATGTAGACACTTTTTCATCATTATACAATACAAACGACAATCCATTTATGTCGAGTGGATGCAAATGGCCACAAATAGTGACTGCTTCAGTTCATGCTACTGTGATTGAGTTCATATTGATTATATAAAAATAAAATATTGACTGGTGTCTTGTATCTGACATACGATATAAAAGTTTTTCCATTTGCACAGTGCAGCGCCGTAATTTCTATGGAATACGAAGCTAACAAGACTTTTAAAATAAATGAAAAACCGTCTTTAAAAACTAATATTGTTTACTTAAATGAAATAGTTATTCCAGTTATTTTAATTTTAAAATTAAACCACTGAACCGATTTTGATAAAAATTCCATAGGACCAAACTGGAAGTCTACCCTTTGAAATAAAATAAATAAATCAAATGAAATCGTATTCGAATAAAAAGGTAAAATATGTAAAAAAATGTCCCCGAAGAATTGAGAACTTCCTCCTTTTCGAAAATCTGTTAAAAATGGCTATGTTATTCCATAGAAATTACAGAGAAATTATACCTACTTTGTATCGGTTATTATTTAATACAGATAATTAAATAATAATTAACGATTGTCAAAAACAAAATAATGTCTCCATACCAAACGTTCACGCCAACAAAATCATAAGCAGCTCGGTGAATATTTATGTAATAGATTTATTATTATATTTCGCAACACATATATACAATACAAACTTGCTTGGAAATTAAATACATAATTAAAAATAATTTAAATATAATCACATATTAAGTATAACGCTAAGAATTTTAAAGACCGTATCAACAAAACATGCAATACGGGAATTATAGTCGAAAAATAAATTCATAAACAACAAAATAGTTTGTTGCTGTATGGACATAAAAATAATAATAACAATAACAAATGTCTAGCTGCCACTCGCGGTGATGCAATATAGCCTATAACCTTTCGCAATGAACAGAATTCTTCAAATCGCATCAGTAATTTCAGATTTCATCAGATTTCCTACATTCAAACTTACAAATAAACTTTACCTCTTTATAATATTATATATAATTATATATTTAATTTAATATTTCTAATTATATATTTCTATAAAACTTGGGTACATGTGTACCTACAAATTTTAGTGTACAGCAGAGTATATTGTTCGAGTTCCACGCCTCGTCTATTGGGCAAGCTACAACTTTTAACTAGAATCGATTATTCTATAAACTTTGCTTCACCGACTCTCAACTGCCTCTCAACTACTATTATACAACATCAAGTTACGCGAGTTGTCATGTTCCATTTGAATTTCCTATTTTTAAATTGCCGTCTATTTCTGTATAAAATTTCAAAGAAATTTTCACTACATATTCTGAATTAAACTTTGTCGTAAAAATATAGGCATATAGTTCAGATTCGACCATTTATATATAAGAAAGAAGTTGACTGAAAACTTAGAATTTTATATACTTTTTTCGATAATTTGCTGTAAACTTTAGGTAATTCTGCTCGGTATTAAGTATTTATAGCGTTTCTTACATGAAACTGACATTGAATTATTGTTTTTACTTCGCTATTTATGTTAATGAAAATTCTACAGCCATAGAAATAAAAATAAAGTCCATCCAACGATTCGGCTTTATATTAGAATATCAATTGTCAATATCACTATAAAGCCTTAATTCAATTATTTCATATTATAGCACACATAGGTATTTGTATTTAAGAAACCCAATTCAAAATCTGTGTAGAATGTGTTAGCTAAGTTAGTAACTAAAATTTAGTTTTGTATTCTGTTCTTCATTACGTATGAATTAAATAAAAAACTAACCTATCAACATTTTGTGACATTAAAGTCTAAATAAATAGCATTTCCATATAGTGCTAAAAAAAAACTTTTTCATTTTATAAAGTGGGGGAGAGTGTTATATATACTTAAAAAATAAAGAGCGTGTATCAGGGGGCAGCATTGTCTATGGTAAAAAGTGTTTCTGTTTTTTTTTTTAAGTTTAAGAAAAAATAATAAAACGTGCTACAAAATATAAATAAATAAATAAATAAATAAATAAATGCGTCACACTCAACGGCCCCCATTAAGACCTCGTGGTCTTGTGTCGGGGGTCCGGAAACACACAGACAACACTAACACAACCACCCAGACCACGACAAACATCCGTATGGCCAATACTGACGTTTGCCGTGAGCGGGGATCGAACCCGCGACCGTTAGCGCTTCAGTCAGTTGCAGTGACCACTGCGCCAACGTGCCTGTCAAAATATAAAGAGTGTATTAATGAATTACATCTCAAATAATGAAACTATAACACAAATGTACAAACATTTTTAGCGTTTTATTCCCTAAAATGTATATTTTTGTATTCGGTCAGTTTTTACATACATCGTAAAATAATAATATACAGAAGATACTGTCAAAAAACTCTTTTTAGGCGCGATTTTTGCAATATCGCCCGTGCCGCCAACGAACGGAAGTAAACATCAAAATCTACAAAAACATCAATTTTCAAAAAACTTTTAAGGCAGAACTACCAAACAACTGTACTGTTAAGTATAATTATAACAATATCTTAAACATTTTCCGTTCCATACACGCATAAAATAATTACACAAACAACAAATAGATTAATAGTATAATTACGTTTAAAACTCGAACATTGTTAATATTAATCCAGTAATTTTAAATATTAGTATTATTACGGCAACAACAATATCTAAAATATGTTTCAGTCAAATTTCTAACCAGTCAATAGTACTTTTACTGAGCAAAATCTGTGAAAAGGCATTCTACAATATTACTTTTGATTGTTATAGTAGTCAGAACTACTGCAAAAACATTAACATAATCTAACGTTTTTGCTAGTGTTTTGCCTATCATATTCATTTTTAAATGAAAAGTATTTTTGACTGATTTTACCAGTAACAACAGAACAACAACAAAAATACTTTTGAATGATTTTGCCAGGTAAAAAACTGTAACATAAATATTTCAACAATTGTTTATTTTAAAGGATATGACATAAATATATTTTATATCAGATATAATAAACCGATGTTAATAAATATCAGTGCAGTGCGTGGCAGACCGTAAAATGTTTGAGTTTCCAGACCCATGCCGCCAGAACAATTCCCGACGTTTTAATTGTTCGCTGGACAGCAAACTTTGTTTGACTTCAGTTTAACTATAACGTACTAACATGCATTTAATATTGTTGAGTGTCTATCATTTACTGGATAGTGGAAAGTTATATCGGTAAGGGCAGCGATTACTTGATTCTATTGTAACATTTGTTAAAAGGCTACTTGATAAATTTAATTATACTTGTGGAAAAAAATTAAGTTTTATTTTTATTATTATCTTTAGATTGAATTGCACGTGGTACATTGAAATGTCATTTATATATTATTCTATGTAGAGATATACTGAGATATATAATTGAGGTAGAGCCTAGCTGTAGCCTTTGCCGAATTAGACTGCAGCTCATATACACTTTTCTTTTCATTTCTTTTATCACTAGAAAACGTATTAATGCATCGCGCCCAGAGATTTGGGCGGGTACGTTAACACACTGTACTTTCTAAATCCTTTCACTCTTTATTCCTACTAAAAGCTGGTATCTATCACTTGTGCTGTAAATATTGATGGCGATGTGAACTTAACATGTGGTCACCGGCCTGCTCTTTTGGCAGCTTTTTTCTATACAGCTAGGCTTTACCGCAATCATACTCCATGATTCTCTATTGTTAAATGAAACTTAAAAACCTTTTACATTAGAAACAATTACAAAATTACTTTCCTATAATCCGCGAAACAATATACAGCTGTCTGATATCATGCAGCATGAGCATCACCCGCCCTCCCACATACGCCCACGCATATGCAGCACAAACAAGCAAGTTCCGCCCGTCCTCCCACATATGCACACGCACATGCAACACTAGCAGGCAAGCACCGCCCACCCTCACACATATGCAAACGCACAAGCAGGCAAGCGTCGACACCACAAGACACAACACAGAATCTCTACGCACGTTTCAGTCCGACCCCAAAGCTTCAAGAGATTGTTAGAATCACTAATTATTTATATATATTAAAATGAATATGTGTGAAATAGTAATATATATGAAAAACTTATAATACAATATGTATGTAACTTATATTGACTTCGTTATTAAGAGAGAACTATCTACTTACTTAATAACAAAGTAAGTCGTTGTCACTGAATCAATGTGGGACGTGCGATTCGTCAATTGTGATCATTCTGTAATACGATCTGTAAGAGGTACGACGAATAAAATTCTTGTGAGAACTGTTGGAGTATTAATTAAGATAAACTCTACAACAGTCAAGTGTAAAGTCAAAATCATTAGTCATTTGTAAGAAATTAGTTTTTGTTACCTTTAATTTATTATAGCAAAGTAGTTTTGTGATTATTTATCATGGAATTTCGAAAGTAACGCCTGATTCGATTAAATACTTTACATTAGAGCGTATTTGTTTTTCAAACTAAAAATTGTATTTTTTGGACCTAACCAAGTTAAATAGCTTAGTTCATCACCATGGCGTATTTTATTAAAGTACATTATAGTGTACTGTGCTGTTATAGATAAAATTCCTCAACACTATTTTGGTATTTACACTTATATTATAAAGAGAAAAGATTTGATTATTTGCATTGAATAGGCTCCGAAACTACTAGTCCGATTTGAAAAAAATATTTTTGCGTTGGTTAGCCCGTTTGTTGAGCAAGGTTATAGGCTACATTACATCACGCTGCGACTTATAGGAATTGAGCAGTAACCATAAACGCGAGTAAAACGAGATAGTCTTCAATATAAAACCTGATTCTATTTCGCCATTTATAAACGACCTATCAATATTGTTATTACAGATGTTATAATTAGCACATCTTTTACTTAATTAAAAAAAGCGCTATAAATCGTTGTTTTTATTTATTATTATCTGACATTAATTTTACGTGTAAAATTAATATGAATGCATAATTAATACGTAGTCTGAATATTATTAAAATGTAAATGCCCTCATCAAATTTATTTTATAATTTATCGCTGTCGTATTTCCCTTTATTTCCCAAAAAATGGACTTTTATAACAAGATAATCGCTATTTCTTTATAACTTATCGGCCCAATAGGTATCACACTCATAGGTATCAACTAGTGTTACATTTTTTAAGCGGCTTGGGATTTCAAAGTTTCTCAATCTTTTTGACATGTTCACGGATTAGTGATTCAAATAAATGAAATTAATTTAAATAAATGAATGTACTATAATATTACTAACACAACGCCGATAAAGATGCGTGGATTTAGTGAATGTTCAATACATTTGTAATTCGTAAACGTACATACTGACAATTTTTAAAAGAGTAACTATCGAGTTTCTTGTTGGTTCTTTTCGGTCGAATCTACATTCCGAACCGGAGGTAGCTTCCTATGTAAATATATTTTTTCTTTTTTTTTTAACTCTTGTATTGTCGATTCAAAAGTACTCGTAAGAGTCTAATTTAATATATTTTAATTTTGAATTATAAAATAAAAATATTAAATTTTGTGGGAAGTAACATCTCGAACCCCATGAAACCTATGTCAAAAATGATGGTACCAATTAAAAGGTACATTATTCTTGATATCCCCAGGTTATGTTATAATTTATAAATTATTTGAAAACAAATTTTACATTAACGCGAGCGAAGATGCGAACAAAAGCTAGCATCATATAAATTCGTTTTATTACGTAGTACGAGAGGAAAAGAACCAATTTCAATATGAAAATGTTAAATAAGAGAAAACGTTGGAGCATTTGAATTTCATCAAACAAATGTTTCGACCTGATACGAAAATCCCAAACCGAATGCGATCTACAATGTCGAAGGGAAATAGGTATTTTATACAGAGTACATTGAGCTTAGCCAGTCCATTTATTTACACTACGTAGTACTCACAAGTCAATCCTTTTCGCAATCTAAACTGAAAACATTTTTTTATGTATTTTATTGAAGGTATGAATAGTATTATGTATGTAGTTTAAGAGTATACTTTTGCAACAGTGCTTTCGATTATAATTTGACGTTCGTTCTGATGTAGTGGTGCTAAATGTACCTCTAACGCCAACAGTTTCGGGTTCGATCCCCGCTCGGGACAGATATTTGTATTATAAATATTTGTGGTCTGGGTGTTTGTCTTTAAGGGTCTTCCCACCGTAAGCACGTAAAACTTTCGATCCCGGTTGTTATCGCAATCACCTGATTTAGATCGTTACTCTTAATAGGGAAATTATTCTAGTCTAAATGGTTACTGACTTGCCTTCAGGAGTTGCGGAGATCAAATGACAATCACTCTGAGTAAAAATCAGTAACTCATCAATATCTCGACTAGAATAGTAAGCAGACTCTGGTATAAGCGGAAATTGCAAGGTACATGACTTTTAACTGTTTTTTTAGTCAAAACTACTATTGTAAAACTGCGGTCAAAAGTACTTATGGCTGATTTTGCAAGCTAAAAATACAATGGATCGATTAATAGTTTTGACTATAACATAAATGTTGTTTTAATCAAAATGTAATCATTTATTAAATCGTTATATTAACATGAACCCTACTGTCTGGATTATACCTTTAAATTTATTGCGGTCTACTTTTTATTGCAAATTATACTCCGTCTTTGTTCTATTGTAGCTATAATAACGATTTTGTATGTTTACACAAAAGTTAGATATCACATGTACAAAATTGTAAATGTTTGTGTAATAATAAATAACCTTATTTGGACGCTGATAAGCAATACTGTGTCAAGCCACAGGAACTTCATTTTGAGAAAATGGCGTCTAAAGATTTCAAATGTATTTTTAATACATTTATTTGAATCAGTATTTATCCATATTTTCTTTTCATTTTTGATAAAAGGTTTAATGCATTAAAAGCAGGTTGATATATTGAATATATTATCTCATAAAAAGTTGTTTAAATATATGAGATTATTGTATAAATTACAAAATATGGAACGACCTTGAAATTCGAAACAATTGATTAACACACTTTTTCCGTACTTATTTAGTTTATATGTCTTTATTTTTTATTGAATAATGTTAAATAGGCGATTTAGTATCAAAATACATCAATATCTTCGAATTTGACATATTGTGGGTTGACACATTATTGCTTATCAGCATCCATTTAAGGACATTATTACTTAATAAGGACATAATTTATTTAATAAGGACATTTTAATGGATCCGAAGATTTATGCTGAAAATAACAAATACATCAGAAATATGCTTCTGATTAAAATTTTGTTCATTATAAGTACATTTGGGTTTAAATTTAAATAAAATCAGCCAAGTGTAAGTCATTCTTGCACGATCCGTGTTCCGATTTTTAAAGTAAAAGTTCAGATATCTTATTTCACTTTAAATAATTTAATTACCACCCACCTTGAATCGAAAATTTTTAAATTCCTCGCTCTAATTTATGTACTGCGTAATGAAAATGTATCTGCTGAACTTTGTTCGCGCACCACTTAAAAACTACTAAACGAAATTGGATGCGGTTTTACAGTAGTATTAATACTTGTCTAACTTGATCTGGTGCCTATTTTATCTCGATACATCACCGAGAAGACAATAAATATATAATCTATTTTTCTTCACCTGTCTTATTAGCATACAAATATGCCATATTTCTAGCCACACGTATGAGTTAGATAAGAAATTATCGTCTGAATGATTGAACTGAACCGTATTTTATAAAGAAAAACAATTGTTCGAAAAATCGTGATTTTCGTTGGCATGTTACCAAAATAAAGACAAGTTAAAAAAACTATATGCATACATAGTTACGCAGACGAAGTCACGCAAAAGTTTTTAGGCTCTAAAACATTTCGACTAACAGACACTAATGGAGTTTTATCGAAATTATTAATTTATTGAGTGCTAAAAAACGTTACAAGAGAAAAAAAAATCGTTTTTTATAATTTATATTTCATGCGATAAGTTTTATCCCTCGCGGCTATTACCAGCACACTCTATAACGATTTAATGAAGTTCAACTATTTAGTAGCTAAGCGCTTCAGAGCGCGCTTAGTGGTCTAGTAAAACTAATCAAACCCGTTAAAACTTCCTAGCGCAAAACCGAAGTGCTACCTTGAAAATGACATGAACGTTACCATATGTACCACGTTTCGGGTAGCGATGATCGTAATTATTGTTGTTTTCATTATAAGTACACACATAGAATTTGCCATATTCTATTTATGTGGTACATAGAATATGGCACCTTGCAAAAATTTATCTGGTAAATAAGAAGAAATATTTTAATCGTTTTTAATTTTTGTATTAACTGTGTGTATTCTCAATTGAGGTAGAGCCTGTTATCTGAGCCGAGATACCCTAGTGGTTAGAACACGTCGATCTCAATCGATGATCGCGGTTTCGAAACCTTGCTAGCACCGTTGAATTTTCAAGTGCTAAATTTGGGTTTATTCATTTCGAGCTCGGCGGTGAAGGAAATTTCGTGAGGAAAATTGCATGTGTCGGGAGAAATTCTGCCACAGTTGTGAATATCCCCCAACCCACAGCATGGTGGATTAAGCTCAAAATTTTCTCTTTAATAGGAGAGAAGGTCTTTGCTCAGCGGTAGGACATTTACATGCTGTTACTTTACTTTACTGACAGTAACCTAATGGGTTCTCTTTAATCCCACATTAATTTTTGAACTGACAAAGCGTTTGTGGCTCCTCATGTACTGCAAATGTACATAAGCAACTCTTGAACACTGTATTTAAAAAAAATACTATATATAATAAAAATCTATTTTTTGGTACTCAAAACCAATATTATTTCTATTTCAATCTATACTAACATTATAAAAGTGAAGAATTTGTTTGTTTGTATGAACGCGCTAATCCCAGGAACTACTGGTTCGAATTAAAAAAATACTTTTGTGTTAGATAGATTATTTATTGAGGAAGGTTATAGGCTATATTACATCACGCTACGACTCAAAGCAGTAACCATAAACGCGAGTGAAGCCGCAAGGGACAGCTAGTATGATCTACACTCGATCGCATTTTATTTATACATTAAATAAGTCGTTTTGAGAAAAAAAAAATTTAAAATATTATATCAAAGAAATGAATTCACAATTTCCTTCGCCCAATCTTCTCGTTTCACGTTCAAAACCACTCAGTCATTAGCCAAACAATTTTCGTCGTTTGTATTCATGTCAGATGAAAGATACGACATGATCCTTTGCCGGAGGAAAAAAAATTACTCGAACGACTCTGTTCTCAAATATAAAGTACATATGATAGCGCTCTCAACAGTCTACGTATAATGAATAATCTTTTTTTAAGATAAAAAACTCGACGACGACCTGAAAAAATCGCTTTTTTTATTTGCAGATGACATTATATTTGCGTGACTGTCACAATTTAAAATAATCGAACGAAGCCTCGTTAAAATAGTCATATTTACGTATACTCGAGATAAAATTTGTAATGTTAAATTTGTATATGTAGGGGCTTATCTCTAAAACTACTTATCCGATATAAACAATCTTTTTGCCTTTAATAGACTTAGCATGAAGATTAGACGTTATATTACATCACTCTATCATCACTCATACATGCTAAGTAGTAACCATAAATATGACTGAAACGGCGAGCTACCATGAATACACTAATAATGGAAATTCATACTCAACTCGACGATGGCTTCAAGATTGATGAAAAGGAATAACAAATATATGGACGCTGATAAGCAATACTATGTTAAGCCACAGGGAATTAATTTTGAGAAAATGGTGTGTAAAGATGTCAAACCATATTAATGAATTTGTTTGAAGAAGTATATAACCATCTTTTATTTTCTCTTTTGATAAAAAGTGTAATGCATTAAAAGCAAAATGGTACAATGAAAAGTTTTAATTAATTATAAGCTTTTTGTAAATGTATGAAGTTATTATAAATTTCAAAATATGGAACACACTTCAATAGTTGAAACATCATCATTAAAAAACTTTTTTTGGTACTTTTTAAGTTTAAATGACTACAAATTTTTTTTGAATAAAGTTAAATACGTGTCATTGTCAGGATGCATAAATATCTCAAAATTTCACTTTATAATGTGTTTGACACATTAGTGTTTGTCACAATCCATATACATATATCCTATAATTTCGTGTGCGAAGACAGATTCCCAAAGAAATCCCTTGAAAAGCTAGTTCAAAACAAACTTCGAAGATAAGAAAGGAATCACATTATGGGATTTGAACTATAAAGCGAAAACGGTAAGTTCTTTGAAAACATGAGGTGATAAGAGCTGATAAGAACGTATAAACTTTCTAGCTATAAGAAATAAAGTTAAATGCTTATTATGGTTGCAAAATTTTTTTTACTTGCTTTGTTAGTATGAGTCTGTTTTTACAAGTTCAATGAGAAATATTTCTTCGTATCCTTTGAAATGTTACATATTAGTTCAACTCTGATAAGAGTGCATTTTTAAAGTTCCTTACCCGAAGATACCGAGGGAACCCTCTTACTAAATCATAGCGGTACTCCGTAATAGAGAATTGTAATTTTCACAAAATACTAGGAATATAACCGTTAGATCAAAAGTA
The DNA here is from genome assembly GCA_037950945.1 of Hypolimnas misippus. Classification (NCBI taxonomy): domain Eukaryota; kingdom Metazoa; phylum Arthropoda; class Insecta; order Lepidoptera; family Nymphalidae; genus Hypolimnas; species Hypolimnas misippus. Next base: position 11,343,984 of record JBBEEQ010000024.1, read on the forward strand.
ATATCAATCGATCAAATACGTGTTGTCTATGATCAAATAAAATGCATGTTAAGATTTTATAATCATTTTCACTTATAATTAATTTTGTAATAAATAAAAATAAACCTCGTGATGAAAAGTATAAACACAATACCTAAGTAATTACTTATATAAAAAATATATTGGTATTTCACTAATATATTTCCTAATGCGGTTTGTAAATCGTAACACAAATCTTTCACGAATTTTGTATAACAAAAAAGTGTTTAAAATGCATCAAAATTGCTTACAAATAGACAAAACACTCATTTTATTTATTATACATAAGAGAAAGCAATAAAAAATGGCCCGAAGTCTTATAAAGGCATACGGCACCTAAATAATTTCATAAGTTCCCGTGAAACATGTCTCCCTTGGGAATATTTCGGGGTTTTATGTGAACAAACAAGATTACAAACGCTACACACTCACTGATTTAGAAATTTCGAGAATAAATGTAATTTTAGCTCTTATTTCCTAGCCGTTAAGGTCGCACGCTATGATCGCCAGAAGTAGTTATAATATTTTGCTAAGGGCCGAAACATCTCGGCCTTTATCGCGGCATTACCTTAAATTAGCTGAATTAATGTACAAAAGGAATTAAGAGCTGGGAATAAACGTAATTCTCAAAGCACTTTCTGTGTAAAAGAAAGCTAATACTTTTTGAAGCATGATTACCTACCGTAGCTAATTTTTAATAAAATAAATGATAATTAAAATTTTCGATTTAATTTTAAAAATATAATATAAATAATTGGTAAATCTAATTGAACAAAAATATAATAATATAATACTTAAATTGGTGTCGTTTAATGTTTTCGTCTTATCGCGTATAAATCTTATTTCATCTGATTGAAAACGTTTTCCATAGAAAACGTTATAAAAAATAGTCGCTGAGAAATTGAAGAATATACTTTTTACCTCAAGGCTCGCTTAAGCTTTGTCACTTGTAAAATATAAGAAAGAAGTTTTCCAGTGCGGCAACGACAATAATAAATTCTTTGAACGTCCCCTTGTCTAAGTTGTGTTGGTTGGAATACAAGTCGACAGTACGCAAGTTATTTTGTAGCCCGTATTCCGGATGAAACTTTCATGCGCCGGGGACCCATGAAATTATTCTTATCCCAGCCATTGGTATTTTAAAATTATATTGCAACACCTCTTTAATTTACTGTAATAGACTGTAAATATTCCACTGGCTGGCGCAGCCCTTCTATTAGGGTTAAAAATAGAAGTTCATTCACAATGCTGCATAAGTAAAGATTGGCGGATAAATATATCCACGAATAACCAAAAATATTATTAGTAATACTTATCTTAAGATTTGTCTTAATACATACAAGTTTCTTTTTACTACTACTCTATTTTAGAGCCGAGATGACCTAGTGGTTAGAACACGTCGATCTCAACCAATGATCACGGCTTCAAAGCCCGGCTACCACCGCTGATATTTCGAGTGATAAATTTGTGTTTAAATTCATCTCGGTGAAGAAAAACATCGTGAGAAAATCTGCACGTGCTGGGAGAAATTCTTACACATGTACATATGTATGTATATCCACCAACCCGCAGTGGAGCAGCGTGGTGGATTAAGCTCTAAACCTTCTTCTTATAATATATAATAGAAGAGGAGGTCTTTGCCCAACAGTGGGATGTTTACAAGCTGTTACTTTACTTTTATTTCTACTCTATTTTTTGAGCCACTATCAGTAGCGATTAGCGCTGACTATCCATGAGTTCATCTAAGCTCTTCAACGCTTTAATACAACAAACTGTATTACAATGAAAAATATGTACTTCATAAAATAAAAGTCGTCCGAAGTTATACAGAAAATAAATAAAATTTGCTACCGCAAATTTTTTTAACAAAATAAAAAATTAAAAATCTGCTAACGAAAATTTTATTTCGTTCAACGTAGCGCAGCATTAATTGCGACAGGTGACAGAATTTCATATTATGAGCCGCAAGCCTTCGTCTGTGTAACGTACGTATTGTACATGAAGTTTATTTAGTACAGAATCTGCTAGCTACAGAATTCACGTTAATTTACATTAAAACAATAAAGACGTGTGGATATCTTTAGGCATAATACATCTCTATCTTCTATACAAATATAATACAGAACAACCAAATTTTGTATGTGCAAACTTGTGAAGTAAACCCCGAAACCAATTAATGTATTTTAAAAATTATAGTACCATTTGAAAGAAACACTATTCTAGATGATCATAGGCTATTTTATCTACATATATTTGCGTATTATTTTAAAACAAAATTTGAGCGAAACTGAAAACAAAATATTGATTTGCATATATTTAGAACTAATTGCACCGCGCAGTTTCATTCGCGTTCATGCTTTACTACTATGAGCCATTTCATAATGTAATATGGTCTATAACTTTATCCAATAAATGGACTATCCAATGCAAAAAGAATGTTTCAAATCGGATCTTTAGTTTCAGAGGTTCTACTTCTTTATAATATACGATATAGATTCGTCAATTCCCTTCGAGTTGTACTTAGTCGAACGTACAAAATCTGAACTTTTATATATAAAGATTAATCATACAGTTCTTATCAAAACCATCATACTTTAAAATAGTACACAATTAAAAGTTAATGAACCAGACCCTCTCATTAAAACACAACAATACAACGCCACTGCTCGCTGCAGTTTCGTTGTATAAGTAAATGCTACTCCACGTGAAAATTATTACAACTGCAAACATTACAGCCATGTACACAAGTGGTTACTCGTGTACACTGGAAAATAAGCCCGTTCAATGTAGTCAATTGTTTTTTAAATTTCTATATAGTGAATATGCTTTCGTAAACATTGATGTTAAACAATCATTCTTTTAGTAATACAATATTCCGAAAACCATTTCCATGTAGAATGTTAGCAAGACGAGACATAGTATGACTCGCACTGTGAAAAAATTAATATATCTCATGTTCTACAAGATATTTAACATTTTTTTGATTTGGATCAAACTCTAACTCTACAAAATCTTCAAAATGTCTTAGTCAAAATATGTATGGCCAAGCCACCATTTCGCTACAATCACATGGGCGTAAAGTTAAAACTTTATTTAATGTTTATTGCTTTTCTGTTATAAAATAATACTTATAGTAAAGTATTTTTTATATATTTGGGAGCATCTATTGTTGAAAGATTCGACAATATTACAATTAAAATTATTTTCAGTGTATATTGTATTGTATATTGTGTATTTAGCTACCTACCATGAAAATCTGCTTCAATAATTTTAATATGTAAAATGAAAATTATGCTCAATGTTATTATTTAATTTCAATTGAAATATAAATATTTCGCTCTCATTAATTAATAGTTGCAATGAGGTTTACAAACTTTGAGTACATACTTGGTAAGCATCGTTTTAACACCATTATATCATTATGTAAAACATTCAAATAAATTAAAATAAAAAGTTAAATATTTAATTCAACAACTTTGCTTATTCGAATATTATAGCTCTCAAGCTTTTATAAGGACATCTTGAATAGCTTGTGAGTGTATTTAGTTAGAAGATGTTAAACACTTGAAACCACGATCTGGCACGTAACAGTACTACAGTTTATTATCCTCGTGTTTATATAAAAAAATGTAAAAAAAAAAATATATTTTAATGAGGATGTCTATAGTAGAGCCGTAGAATAGCTATAGTTAGAAGGGCCATTATGATTGCGCTATCGATATCGCAACGCGATACATTTTGACAATTGATTTCTGATTTTTGTACTAAAACGAAACACCGATATCAGTAGCTCACTGTAATAACCCTCCAGGGAAGTAAATCGGCATTAAATAGTCGTAAGTGATATTTAGCTACGTTTTATTCGTTAAGTGGAAAGACTAATTACTCCCCTCAGGCTCCATCCAGCCATCATTGCTACATCCTTCATGCCTTTTTAAGTCGAGAACGTATTTGTGGCTCATGTGGTACCTGCCACAAATGTTCATGAGCAGTAGTAATCACTGAAGATGACCATATATATATATATATTACCGACTTAAAAAAAAAAGTAACGGGGAAATTTTTGACGGGGAAAAAGAGAAGCTTTCAGATTAGTCTCATATAATTTTCATCTAATTTTATTCAATAATTTTTTAAATCGAAGTAACTGGCATAACTGCGTCATCTAAACGAAAACAAAAAAACAACAAACAAAACAGGACCATCTATCCAATAAAAAAAATCTTAGACTTTTATTTCATTACAGAGCTCTTAGGCCATTAAATTAAGTAAATTTTTAATGCGATATAAAATAAACTTTTTCGATAAACGTTAATTTGAGTTGTAAAACGTGACTTTATAAATTAACTAGCTGCCCCTCGCGGTTTCACTCGCTTATTGCTTCGCTCCTATGAGTCGTAGCGTGATTTAACATAGCCTATAACCTTGCCCGAAAAATGGGCTTTACAACGCAAGAATTTTTTAAATCGAATTAATAGGTTCAGTGATTACCCCTCCTTATAAACTTACAAAAATACAAACTTACAAACAATTTCATCTCCTTATAATATTGGTATAGATGTATATTTCGTAAATTACTTTTAAAATATTTGAACAGATTAAAAATCATATTTCCATTAATACATAAAATACTACGAAATAATAATAAGATTTAACCGCGAGCGAGTTTTAATTAACTGTTACAGCACGAATGGTTCAAATTAAAAAAAACAAATTATATTCTTATCTCGACAATAATATTTTACTAACAGCAACACAATGCTCCTTAAGTATAAAATACGCCCTTGGGCGTCGCGAATAAAACATTATATTTAATGGAATAATAAAACGCATTACTTCATTTTTCTATACCTCGTTAATGATATTATTAGGTGTTAATAACCTCCCCATATATAACTAAAAAAAAATGAATATGTAATGTAAATTTTGTTTTCAAATAAAACGCGTACGCACATAAAATAGCCTATGACTATAATGTACCTTTGAAATGGTAATTATTTTTTTAAACATGTAGGTTCTGTGCTTCCGCAGTTAACTTCGCATGTACAAAAGTAGCTCGCATCACTATATTAGTATAAATAATTACGTAATATCTTGAAGTGTACTCGATAATTAAATTAAAAAGACATTTATATATTTTTCATTTTATATTTCTTTTTATCACTTTAATTCGTTATTTATAATCATTAATCTAAAAGAGATCTTTTCGATATTTTTGATTTTGCAATAATGATACCCTACTCTTTTGACATTTCATATAAAACATAAATAAGACAATATTTTTGTGAGACTTACAAAATTATTTTGAATATTGAAATAGTTTCTGAGAACTTTTGTACTTATACTTCGGCGACATCATTAGAAATAAGTTACTCCGTCAAAATATTAATAATATAATAATTTTTTCCACCCAATATCTCCCTCTTCACAATAGGTCTCGGATAAGCACTGAGTTACAAAAGTTTTATACCCCAAACGATGCCCACGTCCATCAACGGCGCGTGACTAGACTAATACCTAACGTTCTGATCAGCTCTATTGGTGGAGCAAATTATTTGCTTCACTAATAGATTTCGGGTTCATTTAGTTTATGTCAGCATTTGAAATAAAATTGACAGCTTGAGTACTTTAATAATATAAACGGAATTATTTCCGCACTATGAATGAGAGAATTGTACCTACGTACTTATAAATATGAAAGAAGGACAAACGCATTCAAATCATTTGCGTAGTTAAAGATCTAAGCCTACAGACGGCAGGAAACGAGTTTCTTTTATCCAATATAAAGATAAACAATGTTTTTTTAAAATTCTTAATATTTTGTTTTTCATTATGTCATAGTTGTTTCCTGTCGTAAGCTACCTGTACAGAATAATTTCACATATGCCAAGTGTCCCACGACGGCTCACATTTTTTTTAACTATTTGGTAATAAAATTTAATTATTAAGTATATACTTTCAATTTTTTTACATGAGTAGTCAGTGAGCTCTACACATGTGTGTGTTATAACATAATAAACACACGGCTAGGCTCTACACATGTCTGTAGAGCCTAACTGTGTAATAAAATGTAAAAAAATATATATTTTAAAAACCTGTTGGTGAAATCTAAAATAAATCTAAAAGACAGATTGCTCGTCGCAGATTTGCGAGAATGATTGATTATTTGTATTACAAGCATAAACATGCTTTGTTTTGCGAAACATTCAAAAAAGTAAATCCACCAAAAACTACGTCCATTTCGTAAAACGCCACAGATTATATTACAAGCACTGGATTCTTGTTCGCAATTATCATGATTGATAGAAACATCATGATAATTATATACCTGTCCATTCGTAATTAATCTATGGACTGATTGTTATCCAAGACTATCGTTATCAAAATATGAGACACTCTGGCGATTAAAGCTGCGCTTTACTGCAAGATTATTACGCGAAAGTTTTTTGAAGCGATAGTTTTAACAAAAAGACATGAAATATATATATTCTAAATTAATTGTATTTCCTAATAAATACATTAAGAACATTGTATTCATATTTCATAGAAATATGTTTAACTGATAAACAAATACAAACGTAACATAAGTAACAATCGATCATATAGTGATTTAAGCTGCCCAAAACACTGGTGGTATTACCTCTTTGAATTGCAAGACTGATATGCTAGCCAAGGTAGCCGTCGCCACTTAAATTAATTAAAATTTGATACGCCATTTTGAAAATCATTTTTCGCTCTATTGCAAGTTAATATCTCAAAATTAACGTTTGCATTAAAAATATATATAATTTAAAATTATTACGTAACAAACAACCAATTGTGTGAAGTCTTATTGTAAGCCTCCCGGAAGCTGTTGCTGTCAAAAATAAAGGCACTGACATTAAATCTTTCAGGTGTAAAACAATGATAAACAGCTTATGTAAATCTTTATGAAGGTCTGAAAACAAAACTATATATATGTATATATAGGTCTAATTCTTATATACACACAAAGACATATCTAAAGTTTCATTAGGAAATTCCTACCTACCTATTTAGGTTATAAATCCTAAATGGATACTTTCCGAATATACCTACTGAACAGATTTTATTGAAAATTCTATAGAACCAATCGCGGCTAAGCCATTTTCGAATAATAATATACAAAAAGATTCCCGACAAAATGAGAACACCGTCGATCTTTAAAGGCCGGTTAAAACATCGTTTTGATTAGTATCAATAGGATATTTTTAGGCAAATTTAAAGTAATTACATTATTCGCATTTAATGCACATGAATTTGTAAGCATAGCGCGGCTTCAGCGTTAACATAATCTAATCACAAGGGATCATGGGGGCCTCACAAATCTACATGTATTAGTCAACATTTTGTAATCCCTTCGCAAATTTAATTTGTAACTCTACCCCTCCAGTTGCTCAGTCAGAATTGACTGCAATCAAACCAATATAATCTATAGATTATTTCAATAATTAGTTTTGCATATTCAATGTAAACATGAGTTTATAATGAACGAATCCATTAGTATTTCTAGTTAAAACAAATTATTCATTTCAATATTATAAATGCGGGAGTAGCTCTATGTATTTGTTGTTTGTAACGTTTTCATGTGTAAGCCGCTGAACTATTTTTTATGAATATTGGTACAAAGATAGACCAGGGCTTAGACAAGGATGCGCTAGTTCATATCACAAAAATAAAAAGTGAAGACGTGAAATACCGAAAGTATGTCCGTATGTTAACGAAGGTGTAAAGACCAAATGGAAATAAATATGTCCAACGATGTGATATACATATGTAATGGTAGTAAATGTTTAATAAATTGCTTGTTCTGCTATAAAATAGCAAAGTATCGCATTCTAGCTCACTTCGCTCCTTCTCTCTTCTCTGCTTCTGCTCCTCGCGGTTTCCTAGTGAAAGTTTAATTTATAATTTAAGTAAGTACGTAATTATACTTTCAATTTTTTTACATGAGTAGTCAGTGAGCTCTACACATGTGTGTGTTATAACATAATAAACACACAGCTAGGCTCTACACGTGTCTGTAGAGCCTAACTGTGTAATAAAATGTAAAAAAAAAATGTTCTCTGCTTCTGCTCCTCGCGGTTTCCTAGTGAAACTTTAATTATTAAGTATATATAATTATACTTTCAATTTTTTTACATGAGTAGTCAGTGAGCTCTACACATGTGTATGTTATAACATAATAAACACACAGCTAGGCTCCACACATGTCTGTAGAGCCTAACTGTGTAATAAAATGTAAAAAAAAATGTTCTCTGCTTCTGCTCCTTGCCGTTTCACTAGCGTTTATGCTTACTGTTTCATCTCTGTGAATCGTAGTGTGATGTAATAAAACCTATGATGTCCCTCAATGAACGATTTATCCAACGCAAAAATAATTTTCCAAAACGGATACGTAGTTTCAAAAATTATAAATACAAATGTACAAACTTACAAACAAATTTTACCTCTATAATATCTATTAAATTTTACCTCGTTTCTAAACGTTTAGTGTCGAATTGCTTCTGCATAATAAGATAGGGCTAGGTATAATTTCCATCCTATTTGCTTGTTAAAAAAAACATTGTGATGCTCGTACTACACTCGGTCACGATTTCAGTTTCAGATTCGGACACGATTGCAGTACCGGTCTTAATTTGTATACAAAATATATACAGCATACCGATACCAAATATCAAATTTTATATCACCTTATTATGTTTTACAATTGAATACAATCCGCGCGATGAATATCTATTAGTTAGTTAGTTAATTCGTTTACTCGTTCGAGTATGCACTTAAATGTTTAAGCACACTCTAGAACTAATGAGAGATCATTATCTAACAAAACTGAACAACAAAACTTCCATTATGACCCAGCATTAATTAAATTTTAGTTTCAATTAAAACATTACGTTCATACTACGTACGTTACGTTCATACTATTTGATATTAAAAATCGTACAGATGTTTTAATTTTTTTTTTCTTCAACTTTGACAAGCTTGTCAATTGCCTTATTAGCCTAAAGATAGTGTCGCATGTCATACTCATTACCTAACTGGTTGCTAGGTAACACCATCCAATGTGGTCGGTATTGAAGGTTCCATCGATGAGCTTATATATCTACTGTTACATAATATTATTACCAGCATTATATAAAATTTTAGTGCCAATAAAAACATTAACTTCACTTTAGCAAAATGCAAATTAGAGGACAAAATGGAGTCTTTAAGCGACAACAATTCCGCAATCGATCCCGTCTTGCGGTTTCCTTTAAGCGGCTTCATTTATTTTTCCATTTCGCTCAAACGACTATTTAAATCCGGGCTTGAATTGTTCTATTTGCGTATATTGATTGCTCAATTCAGATTCACTAATTCACTTAATCGCTAATTCCTCGATTATATTTTAATTGTGAATACTAAAACACGATTGATCTAAAAGTTATTTTAATAAATAACACAAATACCAGTTTCAATATATTTGCTCCATTTGGTAGTTTAATATTTGTATCTAAATTCAAATAAAAACTTATAATTTACTGCTGCTTTATTTCATTTTTCATACAAATTAAAATGAAATAAAACTGCAGTTAACGAAATGAATAACGATTTGATTATTTACGTAAATAATATGATCATGAACGTTAAATGACTAACTCATATACAAATTTTTAATTTTTTACCTTCAGCACTGTTCCATTTATTCAAAGAAAAAAATGAGAATGTAAAAATTTATCCGTGCCTATATATATGACGGATAAATTTTACTTATATTTTACACAACAATGAAATACAAAGTTATACCCGATTATACAAAGTTACGCCCGAACGTCAACTTGATGATTTAATTTGACGTAAAATGTCTGTATGGCATACATCAACGCCTTCGTTTTTAGTTAAGCACACTTATATTATATAACTATAGATATGCTAAAACTCCTGAATTTTGGCAACCAGAAGTGAACGAAATTTGATACTCCTCTATCCGCACAATTTTCATAAAAAAGGATAAAAAATATTTGCTTCACGTTTTAATATATTACTTATGTTAAACATTATTACTCTGTGGCGTAAACCAATGCTTGGGAATCTGCTTACAAGCATTGCCGTCGTAATACTCATTAGTCGTTGCTAACAATTTCAAAGTGCTTCCAAACCTAGAGTCCAAGTTATCTCCTTTGTGCTTTTAATTGCTCTTGCATATTCAAACTTTACACACACCAATACAAAGCTATACTGTTCGTTTGTAGAATGATTGCTGATTTGTGATATTAACAAGAATGGAACGATTTCATTAACATCGTCAGTGAAGTATAATGCGTAAGTCAAGTCAGTCGTAAGTAAATTTGCAGCTTTAAAAGAGAGCGGAAAGTCTATAAATTTTACCAGGCACCCCAATAAATCAATAATAATTCAAATTTTAAGTACACGAAGATAAAAATATATCATTAAAAATGATATATTATTGATTCAATATAGTGCCTATGAAAAACTACGTAGTTCTTTATATCTGCAAATTTTTACGCACTGTTAAAACTTCCTAACGATATGTCACTTCGATATTTAAACGATATAACCTCAATATTCAAAATGCAACTCGACTAAAGAATATTAAGAAGGCTTCTAAAATATATGCATAGTTTTAACAATTGTTAAAATTCAAAGCGTAAATCCTTCGAAAGGTTTTGAAACATTTTCAGTACAAAATAGGAAACAATATTCTTAATCGCTGAAACTTTTAAATGTCGAAATAGAAAATTTCCGAGTAATTCTTAATTATAATTTCAGACAAACCGTAATTAACGTGGGCGACGCCGATAGGATCTTTTTGAATAATAAATTTATTAAAATCAAACGAACGATTCCTATTTCGAGCACTGAATGTTCAGCCGTTGTTATGACAGCTTTAGCGAGAAATCGATTATACGTTACGTGATCAGAAAACCTAACATCTGCTGTGCCAGACGAAAATATCATACACGTTTTCCCTAAAACCCTCCTTTTATGTTTATGGACACACGTGTAACCCACTCGCTGAAATGTATACCTTTTATGACAAAGGAAGATGACTCATTACACGCCTGGATACACTTCGTTACTCAAACCTGAGCTCTTATTACATATGGAAAAACTTCACCACAAATATCGACGCTCTGCGAATATTATTATTGCACACCAAAAATATTATATTAAAATACATATGATAATGTACAGTATCGCATATTGTGCGCAGTATTCGAATATTTTTTTAAGTTTGCTGGTTTCTACATAATATAAAATTACCTCTTTTTTTGTTTTTCTTATTACTTTTAGCTCTCTCGTGAAAACATTAATCTATACTAATATTACAAAAAAGTTAAAATCTGCTTGTAAGTTTGTTTATAAAGGTCCGATAGCTTCTTTTACTGAGGAACATTATAGGCTATATAACACCACTCAACGATTTATAGGAGCGAAACAGTAACCATAAACGCAAAAAACTTCAGCCTCCCCTCAAAGGCATCTGTTTGATTCATTAGTCATCCTCAATTACAAATTCAGGTATTATTTTCCACTATTCAAAATTATTACATGTCTAAAAATTCATTAAAGTATCATTACATTCTAAAATTCTATTGAAATAAAATCTATAGCGTAATTTGTCAACCAGTGACGCGCAAATGTTAAAAGTTGTTAATATTAAAATCAGATTAAAATAATTTTCATAACTAGCTGTCCCTTACGGTTTCACTTGCGTTTATGGTAACTGCTTCGCTTCTATGATTCGCAGCGTGATGTAATATAGCCCATAGCCTTCCTCAATAAATAAACTATCTACCAGAAAAATAATTTTTCAATTCGAACCAGTAATTGCTGAGATAGCCGCGGTCAAACAAACAAATAAACTCTTCAGCTTTACAATATTTGTATAGATGTACTACCAACGCGATTCTTTCTTACAATCTACATCCAAAACAAAACATTCCATGGGGCCTTTGTATTCGTGTTTTATTTATTGCCTTTCATCTGTGACAGCCATAAATTATATCGTTCATACATTTGTTGAGAATATGAATTCTGAGGGTAAAAAGACTTTTCCCGATCTCGTTGCCGTCAATGTCAGATTTTACTGAACGTATTCTATTTCTGAGATCATGAATGATACGAAAAATGTTTTGTGTGTATGTTTTGTTGGTTCTTTTTGCCTTTATTATTGCTAGCAATTAACACGTTTTTAATTAATTAATTACTAGCTGCCGCCCGCGACTTCGTCCGCGTGGAATAGTTACTTTGGGCTAATAATGTATAATTTTAGAACAAATTTGGTTAGCATAAAAACGGTTATAGTGAGCTAACCTTAAAAGATAGACATATGTTGTCGCGGACCTTTTCTTTAACTTTTAAAAGGGAACAATTCTTTTATTCATGATTTTTGCGAAACTTTAACCGTTTTACGCAACGCACGTAGCGTAAACTCACTCCATAGGAAAATATCGTCCGATTTTGAAACATTCTTCATTGGTGCTCCGCTCCTTTTGGTCTTAGCGTGATAATATAAAGCCTATAGTCTTTATTAGTGTAGATTTCGCTTGCTTGTAATTATTATTGTAAACTAGCTGTCGCGACAAACTTCATATTGCCTAAGAATAAAAATGTATTTATTAGACGTTAAATAAAAAATATATGAGAAAATATATTTTCTTCATGAATTTTCCCGGCGTTTTAATAGATGTTTTTCTTTTTTCGGAATAAAGACAAATCCAACAAATCAGACATCATTAAAGTCGGACTAGCCGTTCTCGAGTTATAAATGGTGTAACTTATCCGACTTTGTTTTGTAATTATAAGATATGTTTTCGCTTAGTCACAACTAAATTAGCAACCTGTGGTTTCCTGTAACTGAAGGAGCACACATTTTGTAATAATACTCGCATTGTTTTTACTGATATTTGTAAAGTGTGTATCTTTTGTTAGAGATCTTTAAGTAAATAAATAAAACAGCTACATTGTTTGTATTGGCAACGTCAAGATCTCAGATATTTCTTTTTCTGAAAACAATACAAATAGACACTTGTATTCAATTTATTTTAGAAGTCGGTTTAGCTTTTCAATATTTTTTTATTAAAGAATAGCTCAGTCCTTAATGTTTTTACCGTATCTTCTTTTTATCTAATCATGAAAAACCTGTACAAATATAATTACCTATCTTCTCTATATCTATTAGATAAAGTGTAAAAAATGTATAACAAAATGATTTTGAAAGACTTTTATTGATAGCTTTGATAAATACAATGTACCAATTTAAAACCCATACGAAATGTGTACCAAGTAATTGCACTAATAACTTAGTTTTACGTAATTTAAAACCATAGAACCCTTTTAAATGCAAGAGCGAATAACTTACATCATTCTTTTTCTCGTTCTTGACTTTTATCCAATTTTATTTTGGATAAGCACTCTTAGTAGTTTTACGCCACACCACAATTTCCTCAAAAAAAAATTATTAATGTATAGAAATATTCCTTAGCCGTGTACAGAATTTTGCAAGTCTTCGAATGTAGTTTTTTTATTATTAACTTAAAAATCTGTGACATGATTCAGGTGACATAGTTTCAGATTTTCGCCTACTAACCTGTCTTCTTGAATTAAATATATAATATGCTTAAAACGCGTATGACCTTGTCTCCGAGGCTATTGTTAGAAAAATCAATGAAACCCAATTCAGGACAATAGTGCACATCTTTAGCTCTATAGAAGTCCACCAAATTTTTATTCAAACATGCAAAATGAAAAGTCAATAAAGAAAAGGTTTTTAGCGGTGAAAGATTAATTTTAAAAAGTACCGACAAAAAAAAACAAATATTGTTGATTAAAAAGCTCTCATGCCAAAAAATCGTATTGAGAAATTTTCGGATAACTATAAAACGTGGATTTTACAACGAAAATTACTACAAAAAAAATGCGAATTTGTCTGGGAAAAACATCTAGAATTCTTAACCCCATTTCACGCGGTAGTGATTATTTTTACAGTACAGTATATAAAATACCACAAAATTACGTTTAACTATGTATTAATCACAATTTCTAAAATATAATTCCTCGGGAATATAAATTGTTCACTTATTTGCTGAAGTACATGGTATATTATCAATCTGTAAATCACGTTCCAAACGAGAAATCCTCATAAGCCATGGTACTGGTGTAATTGGATTACATCCCGATTCAACATATAGTTCCCGGGGGATGAATCGCTTTGATAATAATCAATCACGCTTTTACAAAGGACTGGAACGGAAAGGAAGTACAGACTGCATGAAAAGTTTTACAGTATTTGTATGTGGCGAAACGACTAAAAACGCCTCTGCGACAATTGTCATAAAACTTGACAACATACGGCCTGTCAAGTTGCGAAAAAAAATTTTCTTTTATTTCGTTTCGAGGCCGATAAACTACGTCCTATGTTCGACTACATGTAAATTTTTTTATGTTTGTTCACCGATTTTTCCGCCGATTGTAGAAAAAAAATTCAAAATCGTTGAATTTTTTTTTTCTACAAAAGGGTGTATATCCAAATTATTATATAGTAAAAACAAAATATTATAGGCACATCTCTACCGATTTAGGTACTTTTGATAATAACTTGTGCATTTGCTATCGGAAAGTCACATTTTATGAAGTAAAACTTATGACGAAGACCGCAGATAGCCACTAGAACTACTCAATAACAAGTATTTCACGGATTGGATTTTAATTACTCCAATATGATTGCTAAGCAATTTATACCCGTCAAAAACAGTCCTTTACTATTGTCTTACTATATTCGTAACTTTACACTTTAGTGTAAAATAAAAACTTTTTTAAACAAATAAATAGATTTCGAAAACGTAACAGTAAACTAAAAAGCGAAAAATAAATATTTTATACAACATTTTGATGTCGGTGCCAGTAAATAGTACACGTAAAAAGTTTTACTTGTCGCCATCTTTAAAATTATATAAAAATTTTATTTTTTGCTTTTGAGTTTATTTGTATCGTTTTTAAAGTCGGTTTATTTTTTTTTTAAAGTTTTTATGATTTTTTCGATACTACTTTTATAACGCTTATTGCTAACGCTCATTATTTCATTTATATAAATATAGATGAATTTAAATTTGACAAGGTAACCTACGCCATTACTTCTTATGGTAATTTGTTAATTACGTAAATCATTTTAAACTGTAATTTATTTAATGCGAAAAAATAAGCTTTAAACTAGCGTCAAACATTAATTTAGATGCAGTTGGCACTTTAATGTCAACTGTGTAACTGCATCTTAATTAATGTTTCAAACTTTACTTACCGACACAAAACACCTCTGAGAAGTTGTATTCGAGTACAATATTGATTGAAACTTATGTTGGATACTACAAAATATTTCTATGTATAAATTAATTATCGTCTGGTGTAAAATGAATTATATACGAAATATTATTAAGGATAGTAGTATAATTCATGTTATAATTGGGTATTCCTGCTACCTTACCTTCGAACAAAGTAATCGCGAAAAATTCGATTACCTTATTTTAAGGATATGTAATATACATGTTCACCATCCCTAAAGCTGTTTTAACAACAATGTAATGAATATACGAGTATATATATGTTGTGAAACGGTATATATGTTGAATTTTTTAACCGGTCAATATTATTTTCATTTACTGAAATAACAGTAAAGTGCTGTTGAAAATATATTAATAAATTTTTTGGATGTAAAATAAAAATATACATGATCTTAGATGGGGAGAGGGTGTAGTACAAAACTTCATCACGTATCAGGGGAAAGGGGGGTCTAAAAAGTTGCTAAAAACATTACGCGATTAATGGACATTCCCTTATTCATATTAAAAGTACTTTCGACCGGTTAAGTGTTCATTGTGACAGATACAAATCTTTGAAAATTAAAAAAAAAGCGATTATTTATAGAATGTTTCATGTGTATATTGAGAAGTTTTATAATATTTTAGTAGGATAAGCTTCCTTTTGATAGGTGTACACTCTATTTTAACAAATGAATGTCGAACTTCTGAGCAAAGGCCCCTCTCCTATCAAACGTACGCAGCTCCATAGTGAATTTAATAAGCAAACAAGAAAATAATTTGATCACAAGAGATTTCTAAATTTTCATACAAGGTTTTTAACTCTGTTAAGTTTATAAATTTTGCGAAATAGGTAAGTTATATTTGAACGTTCATAACTTCCGACCAGCTCACTTCGCACTCTCCCGGCGGATGTGTTAAATTCTCTTCTGTACTTTTCGCTATCTTCCACTGAAAATACTGAATTTTGCTGGGAAAAGATCTAATACATTTTTACGAAGCCGTGCAAAGGTGTGGAAGATGAAACTTTTTTATGGCTCCGTGTTATACTCGACAACGTTTGGCAGATTTTAGGGATTAAGATTTCTATTTAACAGTTCACTCGTATAAGAAAGAAACATATTAATTTAGATATCAAAATTAAATATAAAAGCTAATAGTAAAATATTAATAATACTTTAAATCATATATTACTAAATTTATTTAAACTGATAATTATGTATTCTCACGACGGCGCGTTAATTAATTAACTCTATAAAAGTCTTACTATGTTTGATCTGACAAAGTAGCAGTAACCAATATGAAAAAATCAATAAAACTCTATCTGGAATAGTAAATTTTTCGTCATAAATTAAACAAATATTATTAGAACTGGGAACAAGGACTTAAGGGTATTATCCGAATAATTGTTTTTGTCGAAAAATACAAGGGAATTCTACAGAAAAGAACTGTTCTTGTATACACAGATAAACGAACGCAGAAATCACGTTTCATTTCCCATTTTAGTTTGTAAATTTCATTAATTTATCACCGAAGATCAGATTTTATTTATAATTTACTAAAACCTTCGTTGAAAAACATGCATTTGAATAGCGAAAACCGTATACAAATCGGATCAGAAGTTTTATAGAAAATCACGGCTATACATATTTAAATACATACAGGTCGTATACAGAACCTCCTTTTTTGACGTCGATAAAAAATAACAACATCATCAATCAGAACAAAATAAATTACACGGACCTATACCTAAACAAAGCCTACTAATATCGTTAAAAGCTGGGGGGCTATTGTCCAACACTATCGCTATCACAAATTGACGTTTCGTGACTTGATTTCTGTAATTTTCAAATGTAATAACATCCTTAACCGTCGGTATGTTTCATATTTTGATACCAACAATAGCTGACAATTACCCCATAGGGTCACTTTCATGACGCTTGACAGTCGTAAAGCGTACGCTACATACAAATGTAAGTTATACTTCCACGATTTAATTACGTAAGTTATTTGCAAATAATTAAGTAAAGTAAACAACTGTTACCGCGTTAGAGTTTACTTAATTAAGATTATATACGCTGGAGGTTTTAAAAACATAAGCTAATACATGCTGCGTTCTAACCGTTGATTTATGATTTTTTTACTAAAACATCTCCTTATTTACCTAAAAGGGGTTTTGATAGCAATAGTTTTACACAATAGCCCCCTTATAAATATTTTTAACACGTTATGATGTGATCACAAAAATAGGAAAGCTGTTTAAAAGGAAATCCCATCCGGCAGATGTGAAATATCGAAATTATTTCTATAGAATATTCGTTTAAAATATAGTAGTCATTTAAAAAATACTTACATTTTTAATTTAATTTTTTTTACAACAACTTCTTTCTCATATTTTAAATTTTTGCGATATATACAATCTTATTTTATATAACGGGTCTTATCGCGATAACTAATGTTAGAATAGTGGTCACGAGCTGACCACGACGAATGCAACTTCGTCTAAACGTCGGACAATAAAAAGGTATAACTACCATTAGTTATCGCGATAAGACCCGTTATATAAAGTTACAACTTCTTTCACATTAATAACTTACATAAATCTTGTATAAGTCCGTAATAAAAATCTACAAGAATAATACTCGCTTAACAAAATAACTGCAGATATATTAAAACATTTCTTTAAAGTTGAATAATTTACAAAGTCGTGGGATACTGTTTAAGACTTTCCCACAAACCGGCCATACTATGCAAATCCAAGTCTTTCATCTCAATCGGACCGCCGACATTCGCTACACTTACATAATAAAAGCAAGTTAGAGCGATTATCAACGTTCGTATAACTTTACATTGAACAGAATAAATTACCATTGTCTAAGACGTTCTTTGTTTGAAACATTCGCGGCGCACTATGTCACGCAATATGTGGGCTAAAGTTTTAACGAGTTCGAATAACGGTCTAGTCTCAACGGAGTGCCTGAATTATGTATTCTGCCAACTGCGCTTAGAACGAGTGGTAAATCATAATGTTGCTCAGGACCAAACCACGTTTCGTCTGCTGAAAATATTTTAATTTTCAAAGAAATTAAAACGAAGGAAGATTTTATTTTAACATTCATTACATCCTAAACATAAACTGTATTAGATTCAGACTTTTATAGGTTATTTTATGCTAATTTTATAGTTTTTTCATTCATTATTCATCAATTTTCAATCTTATATACCAAATTTGGGAAAGTTAAACCAATATAATAACCAAATTTCAGATTACACGTAAAGTACGTGCATTAAGAATTCCTGGAAAGATATACATATATTTTAGTAATGACGAACAATTATTTTTTGTTCATCCAACTGAAATAAATAAAGATTTATTTAAAAATTTAAACGGTAAAGTCGATACTACTTACCGTTTAAATTTTGTTTGGCCTTTATTTAATTGGTTTAAATATTTTCCCGAGCGATTGAAGTGTCGTATTTCGCTAAGGGAATCTGAGTTCTTTGTTTTACCTATAATGGTTAACACAAAGAGATGAAAACAAAATGGTGGACCAACTGGTAACGGTTATCAAGCTGTTTGACAAATGTTGCCTTATCCGTTTTCTTATGAAGATTTATTTCTCTATCAATATTGTATTGTTTTTTTTTTATTATAAATTTTACATTTAACTACTGAGGTTATATATGTTTAATTATTAACTTGCTAAATTGTTTTTAAAGAGTCGTATATTTTACTTCAAAAGGTATTACGTTAAGTACTTAATGATGATTGTGAGATTACATAACCCGTTAAATGTACCAGCGACCGTTTATCTCCAACAAGTTTTTAAAATAATTTGTATTTTATGTACAAAACATTATCAATTATTATTGTATTATTTATTAAAAAATATATTAAACACTAACATAACTTTTTTTGACGTCGCCTTAGCGGGAAAATAACATAAAGTTTTTCCTTTAAGAATTGTGCCTGAAAATTGTAAAAAAAAAAAACAAAAAAATAATTAAGTCAAGAAATATAATAATTTAAAACGGAAATAACAATAAAAGATATCGTACTTACCTCGAAATTATCGACGAAAAAGTGGAGGCGCGGTGTTTAACTTGTAACGACTTTTGGGAAGGCGCGAAACAGTTCAAGGTGAGCGCAACAGGCGTAAAAACGACGAGTTCACAAATCAATCAACTTTTATTTTTTCACACAGGATTCAGACACAGATTCTATGTCCTTTCCTCTTTATATAAAGTCGGGATTTCGGCGGTGATGGGAGCGGCGTTCGGCCGCCGCTATCGCGCGCTCTGTTCTGCCGCGCACCCCGCGAGCGAACACCCCCGCCCACCCCGAGCGCTTAAAGCCTTCATTCGTTTAGTCTTCGCGCCCTTTGTGACACTTGAACCTATTGTTCGTAAACGAATTCTTTCAAAAACCTCACACTACATAGACCGACACCGTAACGTATACCACATCGTTATCAATATCGAGAAGTTTCGTATATCTTAAACGATATACCTTCAATAGAAGATTATTTTACTTTTACAAAGGAATGAGAAAGTGAATTATATCTGTTTTCGATAGGCTATCGAGTCCATTGAGAATTTTGATGCCCTTGCTAAAATCAATCCGTGGGCGATCTCGGCGGAAATCATAAAGGATCAACATTACAATACTTGTATATTCATCATGCGTCGCCTCCCTCGTTTGTTGTATCTTCCCACAACATTATTATCTGTACAATGGTTGATGAGAACAATAATATAACACATTACAATTTCGTACCATTCTTCGTAGCAACGCTACGCCGTAGTAGTCGAAGAAACGCCTGTAGGTAATATTTATTCGGCTTACGACTTTATATGACTACCTTCGAAAACAACAATACCCCAATTCTATAAATATTATTTATATTCGGTTGTTATTACATCACTTTCATTTTATATTAATGTGGCTTAATCACAGACTTTCCTATTAGGAAACTTATTCTGTTCTCCGAATATATTGAGCAATGTTGTTGAACAAGCTCCTAAAATATAACTTAGAATATATCATGGCCACTTCTAATACTTTTGGGAACTAGTGACGGAGTCGGGGCCGACGTAAATAAATCTGACACATCTAAAAATGGCCTTGTTCTATTTGACCGAGACAACATCGCTTTAGAAGAATTAGCTGTATGAATAAAATGCTAAAGGATTTGGGTTATTTTTTATGATTTTTATTAAAACTAAAAATAAATATATCTAATATATATCTAAATATACTATTAAATCTTTTGCTGTCCGCCCGTCCATCCATCTGTTTACCAGTGAGCTGTATCTCGTAAACTGTAATAGGGAGAGCTGAACTTTTCACAAACTGTGTATTTCTGTTGCCACTCAAACGACAAATAATAGAAACCGGTTCAGCGCGAGTCAAACTTTAAAAGTCTCTACGAAAAGAAAAGAAAACTTTTGCATTAAATGCATAGTACAAATAGTTATAGTATAATAGTAGTAATGTCGTACGATGGTACGGAATACTTTGTATACTTTTATATGAAAAGCATTACCCAGTAATTTAAAATATAATTATTATTATTTCTCTTTCTTTTTATTTTTAATAGAATTATTTGTATCAATTTATATATAATCGATTAATTATTATAATAAAATAAAATTATTGAGAAGGCTTGGAAAACGAAAATTTCCATTATAAAAGACAATTCATATTTTTATGCGCGACTCTATGTAATCAAACCTAGAAAGAAGGGGGCGAACTGAAGGTATTCTATTTCTGTCTAAATAAAAACTTTCATAGATAATAGAGTCTGAGTTTTCTAACTTCTATTATTAATTCTCAATAATAAATAACTCCTTAGAATGGTTGACTGCCGAGGTAGGACATTATTTTCTTTTAATAAGTTTCGCGCTGCTGCATCGCTCCGAATAAAAATAATAATTAAATAAACGTCATCTGAATATATTTAAAGATTCAGACTCACGAATTTCAAAAGGGAGAAAGTTTCACAATTTCACAGATTTCACTGTGAATCAGTTACTCCAGTATCGAGAATTACAGGTCGCTTAAGACTTAACTTAAGACGATTGTCATTCGTCTAATGAACGTTAAGGTGATGTGAAGTGCCTGCGGAAAGGAATCAGAAACGTTCCTTCAAATAGGAAGAGGAAAGAGGATCGTAAAGGATACGGTAAAGAAGACGTCTTCTTGGAAATTACACACGGAAATTACGACGGAATCGAATCGTGATTTACCTATGTTACGATAGACTAATGCTAACTTCTTATCACCGTTTTCAAAATATTGCTTTTCGTAATGCAGGACTATTAAATATCGAGGAGTTCTCCTAATTTTGCACCATAAGCTTTACCTTCTCATATATATTGTGACGAACATAAATTGTATAGCAATCATATCGAAGTAATCAAATCGTAAACTTGTTATTGAGTAGTTCCGATGGCCATCTGTGGTCTTTATCATCAGTTCCACTACAACAAATATTGCTTTCTGCAAAAAAATACACGAATTACTATAAAAATATCTAAATCGGTATAGGTGTGCCTATAATCGGTGGAAAAAAACGGTAATTAGACATAAAAAAGTCTCTGAAGAATTCAGAACGTCCTCCTTTTTTGTAAGTCGGTTATTTTTCTCAAATAATGCGTAGAAGCTAAACTTTTACGCGCCAAAGTCTTTTTTTTTTAACTAAACAGCTTCGTATGTATAAGCCAGTTCAAAATTTAAATTAAACCTTTGTTACCTCTTTAGTCACCATAATGCGGCGTAGAAGATCGTTCCATTTTTTAATCATACAACAAATTGATTTTACGTAGTAATTTATTTGGCCGCTAAACGCGACAGATATGGATTTTCATACAACTATTGCCGGCCGCTGCTCGACCAGCACAGTAAGTTCGATTTATCTCGAAGAAGTTGTCAAAATAATGCTCAAATTTCCAAGCATGTTTGAGAAAAAATATGTTAAAATCAAGCGCTAGTCGCTATACTAGTTATAGACACATTTTTGCAATACTTTCAAATTTAAAATACTGAAGTGTATTCCATATTTTGCAATAAGCAATAATTTCCTGTATTCGAAAAACTTATTATTAGGTAAAACTTTTTATTATACCGATCTGCTTTTAAGTCCTTGCACCTTATATCAAAATAGAAAAGAAAAGATGGATATATGTATACGTCTTCAAACAAATTTATTAAGAATCCTTATACGCCATTTTCTCAAAATGGAGTCCGTGTGGCTTAGTATTTCTTATCAGCATCCACATATAGTTATATGTAGTTAGTATGGGACTCTTTGAGGCACGGATTTGTGATTTGATCTGTGTCTCTAAGGGTTCCCATACTAAGGTATTATAGCCGGAGAGTGTGCCAATAGGCACTTTATATCAAATTATATTTGGAGACGAAGAAAAGGCGAGACAAAATTCGTTCCGACCGCATATTTTTAACATTCTCCCCTCTTGTTTTATATCAGTGCGTTATGATAAAATTAATTAAGAAGAAAAATTTACAAATGGTATAATTGTAAGATCTTAGGGCAGAAACACGTAGACACGTTAGAGCGTCGCATCAGGTTAAGATGATATGATTTTTTAAAATGTGAAATCGAAGATAATATTTAATGCAACGTGGCGTCATAATTCTCGTCGATGATGACGACGATTCTCGATGACGCGACGTTTTAACATTTTATGACGCCGACGCCATTTAGCTTTGGTTTTCTTGGATGACGTCGTCTGCCAGTTGTGCTGGCTTTTTGGCTTCGGATGACATTACACAAAATTTTGTTCTTGAAATAGCATGGTACTGTTTCTTAGAAAGTTTATTTTGACAACGTCAAGTCAAAAAGTTTCCTAGTCGCCCATAATACTTCGCTCATAATATGACAGGCTGCAAAGCTAGGAAACAAAATAAGATATAATACCAAAGACGTGTCATGAAACGACGTCACTAAGTCGTTAATTGTCACAAAAAAAATTTTAACCGATTTTAAAAAAAAGAATGATTTTTTGGTTCGACTTGGCCGATTTGATTTGATGATTTCTTTATTCTTTTTTTTATTTTTCAAAGGTTTGATTGATCGCATTTACATCAAAATCGGTTCAGTAGTTACTTCTAATCTCAAATGAATAGCCAAAAACATGTGATCCAAATAAATGAATTCGCATATTTTGCTCTTTATGCCGTTTCCCCTTCATTTTAAAAGTCTAGTTATTTTAAGAGAATTCGTAACAAGTTTCGAGTTCATTGACCGGATGAATACCGTTTTCCTATCCAAATATTACCACTAAAACCGGAAGGAAAAAGTTTCAGGCAATTTTTGAGCTTTTTATGAAATAATAAACTTTTATTACTAGTAGATATAATAATTCCACATCGTGTGAAAGTAGAACATTTGTATAACTGTAAAATGAGTTTGAAACAAATCGGATAAATAAAACAAAGTGCAATTTGGACCCGTGCAAAGAAGGTTCCGCACATTTTAAGCGCAACTCCTTCTTGGCAGGTTTTGAACTCTGTTGTTTTACTGCAAATTTTGGACTTTAATAATAATTAATTTACGTGTACACGTGGACGCCCTAAATAAGACGGGGATCCGGACCTCCTAAACACCTGAGTATGCGACTTACTTATACTTAGTATACTGCACGAATGGCTATGACAATGGTTTATATAATTTCTAAACAATTGAGATGAGCATGTAGTATCATTTTACTGCGGATAAAAAAAGTTTATATTTATACATTTTGGAATATATATTAGATATTAGATTATATATATTACCCTCTCCTCATCGGACTGGAATGGACCCTTCCAATGTCAAAGCTATATAAATAAGCATATTGCATGCTATATATACTCGTATATAGGCATATTATAATAAACGCATCACACTCAACGGCCCCCATTAAGATCTTGTGACCTTGTGTCAGCGGTCCGGAAACATACACAACACAAACACCCATACCACGACAAACATCCGTATGGCCAATTCAGACATTTTCCGTGAGCGGGGATCGAACCCGCGACCGTTAGCGCTACAGTCCGTTGCAGTGACCACTGCGCCAACGTGTCTGTCAACTATATTACTGCCTTTAATATCTGAACCTGTGAAAAAATGTATGGTATTAAAATGCAAAATAATGTGTTGTATTTTAATATCAATGTAATATTTCTTATTTGGAAGTATCAAAGAAAAACATATTACGTCCGTATTTTTACACAACATTGGCTCAAGGGAATAAGGATAATTAACTCTATGTCTACTGTGTTATGTTATACAATAGGAAAAATGAATGGATATCGAAATAGCGTCAAATTACAAAACATAGACAATCATGTCCTGGTTAATTAAGGTTTTTTTTTTATATTGCTGGTTTTAATTTATACATAAAAATTCATTAAGCCAAATTTAAAACCTCTCTAACCTTTTTGAAAATCAAACAGTAAGTCTATATTAAATATATTTATTGTACATTTTTTTATGAAATATATTACGACCATGGACTCGAAATCGCCTTTAAAGTAACATATTTGCCTTTTTTCGTAAACTACTAATCATTTAAACTAGAAATCTTCGAAAGAGTAACAAGAATTTAATAATAACTTAGAATTATTAACACTAATTTTACTAATTCTAATCTAATTTAACTAATTTAGGTCTCTTATTACGCGAAATGAAAATTATTAGTACCTACATTGTATATATAACAAGTAATATTTTTGTAAAATAAATGGATATTTCTTTGCAAAAATAGAAACTTATATTAAAAACCAATTTTAATTTTTCTACTTAAACGTCAGTCTATATAGTGCGATTATACGTATATTAAGTATGGATTTCATTAAAACAGGTTATGATAAATATTATTCTGGAAATGTAAGAGCACCCATGGGATATTCAAACAATTGTATTTTCTATCCAACGTCGAAGGCAAAATAGTGGCCTGAGTGGAAATAGTCTTACACTTTGAAGCTTGAGCCGAATGCTGTAGTGTATATAAACTTTACTTTACTTGAATTACAATTTGACCAAAAGAAAATCTCATTGTTGTACAAGTGCTTATACACAAACACATACGCCACGCAGTATGTTTACTTCACTTCAAGCTTCTATACTTGTAAATTAATACAACCAACGATTATATGGATGCTTATATGCAATACTGTGTCAAGCCACACGGACTTCATTTTGAGAAAATGGCGTCTAAGGATGTCAAACCTATCCTTACTTAATTTGTTTAAAGACGTTTACATCCATTTTTTCTTTTCTTTTTTTAAAAAAGGTATTATGAATTAAAAATAGATTGATATATTTAATATATTATCTAATAAAAAGTTTTTCAAATATTTCAGATTATTCTATAAATTGAAAAATATGGAACGCACTTGAAATACGAAACAATTATTAAGACACTTCTTTCCGTGCTTATTTAGATTATATTACTTGATTTTTTTTTGAATAATGTTGAATAGTTGATGCAGTATATAAATTCATCAATATCTCCGAATTTGACAGTTTGTGGGTGGACACATTATTGCTTATCAGCATCCATATATTAACAATGATTATAATCTATCTCTTTATATACATGGACGTTCATTATATTTAACGTCTGCCATTTCCGACTTTAACACATGTACTTTTAACTAATAGGCAACAACTATTCCAAAAGTAGAAAACATATTGGATCCTAAAATTCTTATCCTAACACTATACATAATACCACTTATTTTTCACTCAAAAATGAATAAGATTATCCATAAACTTGGACGATATTTATCCGGTGTAAATAAAACAACCCAAAATTGATTAAAACTTTGAAAACATATTTACATTTTGTAAGTAACGTAAATACCCATTTGTTGTCATAAAAAACTTTTCGTTACATTACAAATTACCAATGAGGAAACAAGGAAAATGACTACAATAACTTCACATACTCTCAGAAATTATATTTATGGTGACATTAAAATCGCACCTCTTTTACTAAATTTCAACAATGGGAACCTTTGCCATTATAATTTTATTCAGCCGGGCCTCGACGTCGATAGTAATAAAAGAGCGAGGGTGCACGTTTCAACCCTTGGGGATGAATATAATAGGTCTTAAGGAACTCGTACGCAATATGGTTGGGATCTTTTAACGAAAACGTGTATTTAACCATTATATGTCTTCAAAAAATGCTTTAAACGTTACATACATCTTGTTTGTATGACCTACATTTTTATTTAAATATTACTAGTATTATGTAATTAATATACAATTATTTAAATACTTATACGGTGAAATTATTGAGACTTTTGTGATTTTATCAAAATGATTCACATTTGTTTTTGTTAGTTTTATATATAGTTTTGATAGTTGTAAGGATTTAAAAGGCGGGAATTACATCTGTAAGTTTTGCTTTCGTAAGCAATAAAATCAACTCTATAACTTAGTAAGAGAAACGTCGTAAGTAGTTCCGAAATCTGTGCATCTCAAAAACAAGGTACTCACAATAAATTCTTTCAGGTGCAAAACAATGAGATATTACTTATGTAAATCTTTATAAAAGTTTGAGAGCAAAATTCACAAGTGCAATTCTCGCCTCACAGTATTTGTTAAATAAAAAAAGTACCTTTTCAGTACAAAAGGGGGATATTAATCTAATGTTCATTATTTGTAATGTAACTTAACTCAAACACCTAACTAATACGATCACCCATATGACTATAACTGAGGTACAACGTAAATCTAAGGCGGATAAGTCAATTACTCTATCAAAATGGCAGAATACCACGCGAACTTGACGTTACAATGTTGAAATAATTATGTTATGCTAACTTTTGCTCATGACTTCGCCCGCGTTAATGTAAATTTTATTATGCCGGACGACAGTCTAAAACTTATTTTACTCACTGATTGTTACGACACTGTCTACCACTGAAAGCTTTTTGTGTTATGTATAAAACCTTCGCATGAATACAAATAATATAATGATAATAAGTTTACAAAGTTTTATCGCAATCGGATAAACGATATGCGCATAAGAATAAACAGTTGAATAAATAAATACTGTTTTTATATATTAGCTATGTATCCATAATATACATAAAAAATCAGTACAAAATTATAGCAAAACTTAAAAAGAAAGATGCAAAATTTCTAAATTTATTTATTTAAAATATAAAGAGATAAAATTAAGTTTGTTTGAGCTGTTTAAGAAAAAATAAAAGTATCTGTTAAATAAATTATATAATAGAGTTTAGCCATTGACACATGGATTTCAGATTTCTATTTCAAAATACAGTTATATTTATTTCATCTACAAGCCAAAATATAAGAAATTAAGTACTTAAAAAAATGCCAACACTTCATTTTCATTTTCAGAGAAAGTGGAGTAAAATTACTCCTAAAATTGTATAAAATAAACAAAACTCGTGCTATACTTTACACAACAAGAAATATTTTGGCTTGGCCAGCTTAAAAGTACTGTGTGGTCACTTTAGGAGATAATAACAATGGACGAGTAAAAAGAATAGAACCCCGGGTTTCATTAAGGCCTGCTCGTCCAATAATGAGCTCGAGGGACCAACAATGTTATTATTTTTTATAGCGCTGGAAAATATGGTGTCAAAAACTCCACTTTCGTATTACTTAATGTTTGTTTCTAAATAAAACCAGTGAAATTTTATCGTACTAAATGTAACACCATGTACTTTTTACCCGACTGCGCGATTTTATCAGTAATTTATTTATCAGCCTATGTATGTACATATATTACTATGTGAGTTTGTACCTTTTACTATTTAAACCAAACACGTGGGCCGATTTTGAAAAATGTCACGTCGTTTGTTTTGGACAACATAATTTGTAGAAGAAAAAAATTTTAATCAACGTCAATGTCAAGTCGGGTATCCTTGAATAGGTGAAAGTGATTTTTAGGCTTCTCATCATCATTCATCATATCATTTTTCAATCAGAATTACTATTTAGCATCTATAAGGATTTATAGTTGGTTAGTACCGATTTCCACTTATAGGCTTTTAGACAGAACTGCTGATTACAGATAGCCTTGTCACGGTTTTAATTTTTTCAATTAATTTATCTTGTTAAATACTTTTTTTTAAATATCAAGAGGTGCTATTACAATATAAAATGGTAACATTCAACTCGCACCTGACTATAGACGTACAGACACTTATACTTCAAACGCAAGTACCTTTATCTGTATTCAATTATATAAATGAATATTTTTAGCAATTAATATTTCAATACTATGCAATATTGCTATTTTTTCACAGAAGGCGACTATAACATTCTTAAAACAATATGTACTTACAGAATGATATGTTATAACATTTTTTACAAATTAATCATTCGAATTTTTTTCGAAAAATTTGTTTAAAAAATAATTTTAAAAAATTTTCAATTATACTTTGAAGTGGAAGCTCCGCAATTATTAACTAATTTTTCAATGAATAGTTTAGTTATGATTTAATATTGTTTAATACAATAATTATTATTTTGTACACTTTGACTATACATTTACTGGAGGCATAATTAATTCATTTATTTATAAAATCAACTCTCATTATAAGTTTTACATTCTTCGACTTCCGCGGATTTTTCTTCCGCGAAATATTTATAAGACGTTTAAATTGTACAAACATTGATTACGCGAAGTCATGATAGTCAGAAAAAAAAGTATTTATTTATTCGAAAATAAAATTATGACAAGTATTAGATTTCAACCTAAGCTAAGCAAGCTAAAGCGATTTATATTCTCATTTCGTTCGTAATTCTTAAACAACATAATTAAACTTATATATCAGATTGCCAACAAGAAAAATATTCTATTAATTATTCATTATACCAAAAAGTCACAGCTGTCATATTACATATATCATCAAAGAAGAGGATTAATTCGTAACAAGTTGTTAAGACCTAAAATAAATAAGGGAAAATATAACGTAATTAGTATAATTAGTATTTGTTGTATGAGATATTTCAAACAATACAATATAACAAATAATAAGTATAATCTACGTTATTTTTGCTATATTTGCGAAATGCGTCATATTAGACACCCGGTGAATGTTTCAATATTTTGATACTCAGTACGAGCAACAGAAATTATTTATGTCCAAAGATATTTATTTTGCGCTTATGAATAATAAAAGTGCTTATAAATTCATTCCGCTTGTTAGAACTTAGAATACATGAGAGAATATTTAAACTTACAAGGTAACTTTATTTTCACGATTCAACATAAACTACTATTTGCTCACAACTTCGATCGCACCAAGTTTGAATTTTCCATACAAACTTTGGACCCCTAATTTATAATCTATGTTTCATCCCCTTAGAATTTTTGAAAATAATTTCTTAGCTACCAGTAACGTACGTCCTTCGTCATAATATCTACGTGCCAACTTTCAGAGCGATCTATCGTATTTTATTGCACTATGTATGTTAGTTTCAATTACTTCAAATCAATAAAACTAACTATCTTTCGACTTGAATACGATGTCTACTGATGAATATGTGGAAATGTAACGCTAAAGATTCTTACTTACTTTCTCTTTTTATAAACATTCGCTATCACAAATTGAAGAAGAAAAATTATCTTGCAAATGAAATTGTAATAAAACATCACTATAAAATAAATGCATTTTAAATGAAAACACTATAAAATAAATGCATTATAAAATATAATAAAATAATCATAATAAACTCGAGTGCTCGATGTCAAAATAAAACTCTGCTCATGATGGTGCTAACGGTCACATTCACTGTCTGCAGCTAATAAGGGGCTGTCACTGTTATTAACGAAGAGTGTAATTAAAGTTCCAGCAACTAACCATTATTTTTCTCACCTTAATATTTCATTTCTCTTATTACGTATTTTAAAAACTTTCGTTATATTATTGTGTATTCGTAACCACCGGCAAGTTAGGTGTAGGTAAATTGTATTTGTAAATAATACTTTTTTTTAACAATATACTTTATGATATTACTGAAAACCGTATAAATTTAAAAATATTTTCTTAATAATGATTTAAATTATTAATTTTCTACGTTTTCGTAAGGATGGAGTATATAATTTAATATGGAGGATGGAGAATATAACTTTTCAACTCATCATATTATAACGGATTTATTCTATACAATGAACTCTGACCACGACTTCATTCGGATACAGATACAGAAATTGGGAATAAATATCCCGTGGGATTAGAATGTCCACTTCGATTAACCTTTTCAAATAATATTTCGTGTGCAAACACAAGTCTTTTTGTTACAAAATCATTAAGAATATAAATAACCACACTCAGTGTTACCCGTGCAAATATTTTTCCTTTGATGCGGGAAAATATTGCAAGTTTAAAAAATGTTTCATTTATATTATAATAATGTAACATAATAGCAAATATATTTACATAATAATCATGTAACAATTCATAAGATGACGATAATAATTAATAATTCAAATTAAATAAGCAATCAGTTATTTTTTGCCTCTATGAAAAGAGTTTCCCGCCAAAAACCTCCTACTATGGACGACATTGTGAGAATATATACATCTATGAAATGTGGACAATGGACATCAATGTGTTAAATGTAAATAATAAAAAAAGTAAATTATCACTTGTAATCGAATTTTTAACGGAACGATTTTTTTATTGTATATTCATACTTCACGGTCTATTTGATGGAACGTGAAGTAACGGCAAAAGTAAGTAGGCCGATAACCACAGGCCCTAAAGATAAATAACAACTATTAGTGAAAATGTTTATGACTATTTATTCGATATTCGTATCTACGTAGTGAATAATCAACTAGAAAGTAAAGGTCGCGCCACACAGAATACGTTTCGCAAGATGATGTATCATGTCCGTTGAATATTTATTGTTATAACAATGGGCCAATCTTGTCGTAGTCTCGCGTCAGCTTTCGATGAGAGTATGATAAAGTGTGTTCAAATTATATGTACATATATTAAACATAGGTTTGAAATACCTCGTGAATACATTTAAAATGAGTTATATGTATATGTACTGTTATATAAAAATGAAGGATTTGTTTGTTTCAACGCTATAACCTCAAGCTAGCAGTCACATTAAAAATGTCATACAAATTCAATTTACTAAAAAAAATAATCACAAATTTTAACAAGAATTTAATCAAGACCAATAAATAAAAATTAATCAACAAATATATATGTACAAACAAACGTTTCTGTTTTATATTATAAAGGGTAAAATTTGTTTGTAAGTTTGTATGTAGGGGGTAATCCCAGAAACCACACATCCGATTTGAAAAATTATTTTTGCTTTAGATAGCTTATTTATTGAAACTGTAGGCTACATTACATCACGCTCTCAAAGGAACGAACCCGCAAGGGACAGTTAATAGTTTATATATAAATATCTAAATCTCCTTGAGGCTTATACGCTGTTTATCCACTAATTCTTCCGCTTATATACCAATCAGTCGCTAGTTATATTGATAACCGGATTCGCACAAGGCTCTATCGCCTTGATCACAAATTTATTCAATTTATTGATAAACTGTCCTGAGAATATTCCTTACCACAAAATACAAGTCATTTTAAGTAAAAATTGATGTATTTTGGATAAAATAAATTTACAAAGAATAAAACTCGCTTTATGTTATATAAAATTGCAATTTATATAATATATGCATTGTAATCAAATAATAACTAGCTTTTTAAAAAAAGATTATTTAATTTTTATTCATTTTAAAATAATAATTAATATAGAAAACTGACACTATTAATATTACAAAACTACTAGAACTGCTCGTTCTTCACCCACTAGTCAAAAACATACTCGGTAGAAGATAATTACTTAAATAATTATCCAAACAAGAAACTGGTAAAGTGAAAAAATATACGCTGTACATTATAAGCAATATATTTATTAGCGTGTATTTGGATTTTTAGTATCGATAGTCTTGAGAAACGGCAGGGAATGCAAGTATTAAATACTTTTTTCGAAAAAATACATAAAGTTAAAAACTCTCCTTTTCAGCTTCGCCGCAATGGTGAGACATAATAACGTTATATATTGTTATATATTATATTAAATATAATATTTTATATATAATATGTGAAAAAATATTATTATTTTCAATCTGAGACGTTTGGGACAAACATTATGTTACATATTTTAAACTTTCGCGATTTATACTATTCATATTTGGACGCTGATAAGCAATAATGTGTCAACCCACACGGACTTCATTTTGAGAAAATGGCGTCTAAAGATGTCAAACCTATTCTTACTTAATTTGTTTAAAGAAGTTTATATCCATCTTTGCTTTCCTTTTTTTAAAAAAAGTATAATGATTTAAAAGTAGATTGATATATTTAATATATTATCCAATAAAAAGTTTTTCAAATATTTCAGATAATTCTATAAATTGCAAAATATGGAACGCACTTGAAATACGAAACAATTATTAAGACACTTTTTTCCGTACTTATTTAGTTTATATTACTTGTTTTTTTTCTGAATAATGTTGAATAGTCGATGCAGTATCAAAATACATCAACATCTCCGAATTTGACTTTTTGTGGGTTGACACATTATTGCTTATCAGCATCCATTTAATATAACGGGTCCTATCGCGATAACTAATGGTAGTAATAATTTTTTATTGACCGACGTTTCGACAAAGTTGCATTCGTCGTGGTCACGAGCTGACTGTCGAATACAACTTATAAAAAGGTATATATGTATATGAAAACATTATGTTTTTTTACTAATAAAAACATAAAACCTCATAAGTCAAACCTTTTTGAACGCAACAAAGTCTCTGAATATTTTTCATAATAATCTATTTATGCATAAATCACTTTCACTAGATTTTCATTAACCTTTTACATTTTTTTCGAACAAACGACCAGATCGCGTGCCAAACAGCCAACCGATTCGTCTATTTAGAAGTTTTATTGCGTCCTAGTGTGCCTGTGTATTTCGTTTAAATCGGATATTCATAGCAAATTAATACCGATATCATTTATATGACTATACCCTGTAACTTTATTATGAACGATTATATCGCGTTATTATGTTTGATTCCAATAACAGGCGTTCTTGATGGAAACGATGAACCATAGATGGATATTTATATTATTAAATGATTTTTAATAATTTGTGGATATAATTTTATAAAAACATCTATTTATATAATTGTATTTATTTTAGGAAAACAGAAAGTATGTTTTGGTCTCCAAATAGGTTAAAATTTAATTCGTCAATAGTTCGATAGAAATGGAGAATTAGAATAAAAATCTTGATATTGACTACATTTTAATTGGAATTAAATGACAGAAAATTATCAATTGATTGAAATGGTAACAGCCTTACCTTGTAAAATATTAAAAAATATATTTATTATTATTTTAATATTGCTTATCTTCCTATGCAAACATTACACGAAAGTTACTTGATTAGGCCAAAATTAGTTGGTGATAAATATTCTAAACGCGCCCAAGGGAAAGTCAGAAAAATTAATCCATATTCAACAGCTACGTGAACACACATGCGGCTATAACTCGTTAAATGATAATGATGATTATCCGAACGATTTCGACCATGGAGCTTCAGCTCCGTTGAAACTATCGCTCGTGCATTCGCATATGGCTTATAGAATCAATCTTCTGCATTTTTCTCGCACATTGTGCGCATGTTATCACACTGTCTATATGTATAGACTAGTTCTCTTTCACGGTTTCACTCGCGTTAAAAGTTACTGCTTTGTTCCTATGACTCGTAGCGTGATGTAGTATAGTCTACAACATTCCTCAATAAATAAGCTATCAACGCAAAAAGAATTTTCAAATCGGATAAGTAGTTTCAAAGAATACCCCCAACATACATATTTACAAACAAATTTAACCTCTTTATAATATTAATTTATATTGTAGCTGCTCAACCTTACACTCATCATCAATCACGCTTGACATCCAGCTCAAGATGTCATACTCAGACTCAAAATATAGTTTATTCAAATAGGTCTTTCCAAGCTCTTTCGAATCGAGAATTTAAAAATTTGTATCGCTGAGATAAATGTCTGTGTCGTTGTACAGAATGTGTCTTTAACGCCGATGGGTGCTGGTTCGATCCCGCTCAGCGCAGATATTTGTATTTGTGCAATTATTTCTTTCTAAGATGTTTGTTCTCGAGAACCTCACCACCGTACCTCGGTGACCAAGTATAGTTAAGGAGCTCAATTGTTGTCACGATAACGTAGTAGGAAATTAATTTATTCTAGCCTAACTGTCAACTGACTTGCGCCTAAAGATTGCAGAGGACAGATAGCAATCGCTCTGTGGAAAAGTTAGTAACTTCTCAAAGTCTGAACCAGAATGAACACTGATATAGCCAGGAAAAATGCTAGGTAGGTGATGAATTCTTATATGTTAAGATATATAGATAGATATCTATACAAATATTATAAAGAGGTAATTTTTTTTATTAGTAAGTTTGCATGTAAGGGACATCCTCTCTGTAATCTCTGAATGTCCGCTTTATAAAAAATCTTTTTGTGTTAAATAGACCGTTTCATTGGGAATATGTAGACTATAATACATTACACTGCAGCTCTTAGAAGCGAAGCATAAGCACGAATGAAAACGCGAGGTCAGCTACTGTAATATTCCCACAAGCAGTTTGTTCAAGAAAGAGATTGAAAGTATTGAAACAAAATAAAAATTTCACGCTCAATTTTCATTCATGGGCACACTGCATACAAACACCTCTTTGTATTCAGAAATATTCTATGTTTTCCACATTTTGCATTTCACAGATTTGCATACAAATGTTTCAGTATGGACGAGATACATATAAATTTGCTAGACGTGACTCGTAACCACAACGTATTACGGTTCAGGGCGAACTACTAAATTTTTAGTACCTGACCTTCCTTTGTACATTTACCCCATCCAATGTAGTTCGCTCATTTCGTAAACCTATCAGTCAAAATCAAGGTCAAATACCCTTATTCATTATAAGGTATTATATTCTATTAACTCTAGGCAGAATGGTGGTAACTTGTGGTCATACACTTCCGTAATAACCTGGTTATGTCCCACATATAGACCTTTGACCAGAAGGTTTCTTCGCTCAATAAAAAGAAGGATGGTAGCTTAATCAGTGAATTAAGCTTTACCATTACTTCATTGTGAACACCTTTCAGAATTTCTCCCGACATAATGAAGCAGGTTTACTCGCTATATTTTCACCCTGGCGCACGACAAGAATTAAAACAGAGCATTTCGAAACTCAGGGATGTTAGCCTAAATTAGAACCCGCAAATTTTAGTTAAGGCTTAAGGCCGATGTGTTATCCACTAAGCAATCTCTGCTCCTCGTGATATTAGAGACAGTTTAACATTGGTTGTTTTATTTAGCTTGCATTTATAAAGCTTAGATTAACTGGAACAATTAAACAGACAGACAGACAGTCAGACAAACACACAAAAATTTTCAAAATTGTATTTTTGATGTAAGATATATTTCATATGCATTTAGTTAAAAGCTATTTAGCTGTTGATTATATAAAACATTTAATAAACTAATTTTGACATTTAGCGATCACTGGTCATAATAAAAATGTTATTACGTAATATGTTTTAAAAATTCTGAAAACCCGTCATGAACACGAACGGACGTGAATATTAGATGGAAACGCTTGTCCTTACTAAATAATTCATGTAACATTTTCAACCCTAATGTATCGTCTACGGTATGAAGTATGTATAGGCATTTCCTTGCCATTCATCATGAAACTCATACCATGTACATACTAATCACTAGATTCTACTCGTGCTTAGATATTAATTAGTTTTAACTCACGAAGTATTTAACACAATAAATATACTATATAGGTCATTCAATGAGATTGGTCAGTGGGAAGAAATCTAAAACTATGACAGCTAGAGAAATTTGTTAAATGTGGCATAAAAATTTTCAAAAGTCAAATTAGTCGAATGTTAACGCGATAATGGAAAAATAAAAAATTTAAATTGGCGAACTATGTCAAATGGGGTATCGTTGAATAGATATTTAAAAATCATTTTAAGGTTTCTCATATCGTTTTTTAATCGGAATTACCGTTTAGGGTCTATAACGATTTAAAGTTGGTTAGTAAAGATTCTAAGTTATAGTCCTTAGACAGAACTGATATTGATACGGTACTGCCGACTGCAGATGGTCTTGTTACGCAGTCGGGTTTTTATTTATTTTTTAATTAATTACTTGTGTAAATATAAACGTATGTACACGTGATTATGTTTTTGAAATATCAACGAAAGTTACCACCAATAAAAATACTTTCTTCAGTAGCATACTTTCCTCCAAGAATGTCAACAATAAAGCCGTGTATACACGAGTAAACATTTGCTAATATAATACGAGTCCAGTATTTACAAGTGTCAGTAACAATTATTATAGTGTTGCTCGATATACATTTTGTATGTTACAAACTTTCTTACGTGATAGATAATATCAACAGCAAGAACGATCTATGGATGGAACGTGTTTGTACATTGTTGATATATTTGGATGAAAAGTAGATTTTATTTCTGGTTGGGAAGGGTTTAGAAGTTGAGCGAGAGCATGAGAAATGAAACTAACCAAGCATATATACTAATAAATAAATAAATTGAAGAGTTTGTTTGTTTGTTTAAACGCACCAATCTCAGAAGCAACTACTTCAAATTGAAAAAATATTTTTGTGTTAGATAGTTAATTTATTGAGGAGGGCTATAGGCTATATTACATCACGCTATTACTTATAGGAGCGAAGCAGTAACCACAAACATGTGAAACGCAAGGGTCAGCTAGCAAAAACTAAAAAGCTTGAGTAAAAAAAATTTTAGAAAAAAACCTTTTTTTTAAAACCACGATGTCTTTTTTATAAAAATAACGACGCAAACGAGCAGGCAGGACTTGTGATGTCTAGTGATCACCGCCGCCCATGGACACTTGCAGCACCAGAGGAGCAAAAATACGTTACCAGCTTAAAAAGGAATAGGAAATAAATGCAATAGGACGTAAAGAAAGTAATGTTATGTGTACATTACTTTTAAAGTTATGCATCAAATAAACAATACAAATAATTGAGGAATAATCTTTTCAAATTAGTTTTATTATCAATTAATACATGAAGCAAGAACGTTGTAGTCCCTATTGCAAAAGTTGCGCGGCCGGAAAAATACGAAATTTTACACACATATAGTTTATATAGAAAAGGAGGGTAGAATGCTAAAATTGTTTTATAAAAATTATACATTAAATAAATAAAAAAATAGTACACACATTATACCATGTATTTAACACACGCACATATACTCTTTTGTTTATTGTTAAAGTCTGTGGTCAAATTGAGAATGGATTATCTGTGATCAATCTTGAAAATTTAATGAACTATAGTGAAATTCCAATCGCAAGTTTATATAAATGTACGCAGTATCATACATATGTTACCAGTAAATTATACGCGAACTGATTGATATCGACGATAAAACCCTCTGATACAATGGTTTCAGAAACACGTGATGAAGCCAAACTATCGAATATTAGTACCTAAAATATAAATCACTCGTGAATACCTGGCTTTACTCTCACACGATACAATTACAGCCTCGAATAACATTTCGCAACTTGAACCTCACCGTTAGGCGCTAACTATTGAATCACACTGCTATACGATACTATAATGTACACTCAGCTTGAACTACACTAACCCCGGCTTGAGTTAATTATATGAATTGAATCTTTTCAGCATATTTTTTTTTATTTTCAATAGTAAAGTGGCGAAGGAGTCGGTACTAAGGTTGGATATAAAACTTAAGTAAAAATCATTTTAAAAATAACCTTTTATTTGAAAATTTAACTGCCGAATTCAATGAATTGGGGCTTATTATGTAAAGCTGTCGCTATCAAATCATGGTATAATTTGACACTTGATTTATGGTTTTTGTAAAAATATGGTTCCTTTAATTGTGAAAAATTAGAAATCAAGTTTAACTGAGTCTCTAATTAAATAGCCTCATTATCATTGTCAGCCTGCGGGTATTGGTAGTAGCGGTAGAATTTTTACATACTACTACTAATTTATAAAGTTACTTTCACGTAAAATCACAGACAGGCAGTTCTCGAAACCGGCTGTAAGTCTTTTAACCGACCGTGTCGGGGACCTTTTTATGAATGTTCAGCGATTACTCGAAAACGGCACCGATTTAGTTTATTCTTTTTTTGAAAAGTATTCTATCCTTTTGATCCTACAAAAGTTTCATCAAAATCGGTTCAACTTTTTGTTTTTTTTTTTAATTAAAATAACTAAAATACGTATGTCATTCCAGTCCACGGAATTACGAGTTTTGCTTTTGAAGTGGGTTCCTTTTTATAAATCTTGTATAAATAATATTTTTAACACACTGCACGTAAATTTAATATATGTAAGTATTTATTACAGCATACGTATTGTTCGACCTTATTATAGTTCGCGTGACTTGGTGTTATAAATATTAAAAAAAAAACAACACACTTATTACATACATTTATAATTTTTGTAATTAATTACACTTTGTACATAATTATATTTAATAATATGCGTAGAACAAGTTTTTTTTGCTTTTCAATGTCATGCAAGAATCTACATCTGAGTGGCAGACAAAACTTTCACGGTTTAATAGATTTTTACATAGCCATGGACAAAATAGTACTAGCAACATTGAAACGAGAGGTCACTCATAGTGTGACATAATAATTATGTATTATTCAATAAGGTGATGTTTTTGTGATAAAGCATGTTGGAAATTCAAATTGCTAGGTTTAATTGAATTCTTAATATATTTATTAGAGAAAATGAAAACCGAAATGCCTGAATTCGTAACTATAGATGTTTGATATCGATATTAATGAATAAAATTTAAGTGTCTGTTTGTAATTTTAAATTAACAGCTTCACTAATTGCATATGAAACTTTAAATGATATTTACAGCAAAAAATTAATTTTTAATATTTTTTATCCGTCTGTCGGTTTGTTTTGGCTAATCTTAGACACGTTTGGACCGATTTTGACGTAACTTTTACTAACAGATCGTTAATGTTTTAACTTAGGATACATTTTTTTTTTAATTTTATTAATTTTATTTTTTTGTAGATGAAGTCGAGGGCACCAACTAATTTTCTTAATAAAAATAATCAAATTGCTCTTCTTACATACTCCGCCATCGAAGTAAGTAGTATTATTACTTACTCCGATGGCTCAGCGTCTTTGGGACAAGTAAAGCTGATCCTGTGCAATGCTTCACTACTCTAATATATTAGATACTAGCTTTCGTTCGCGACTTCGCTCGCACTAATGTAGATTTTGTTTTAAAAGAAAACGCATATGTAAGTACATAAAATGTATTCTGTGACCATCAAGAATAACATGTCATGTTATTTTTTAATAAAAATAAATTATACGTTTATAAATCAGCCAAGTGCGTGTCGGGCCACGCACAATGTAGGGTTCCGTAGTTGTCAGAATTGTCAAGATCGGTCAAGCAATCTTCGAGTACCTATTTTCGTAAAAATGTTTGAATGTGAATTATACTAACGATTTTGAACATTAAATGTTCGTCGATTATTTATTATTCTAACACTTGTAAAATATACTTAGCGCCGATAAATTTCCTTCCTGATTAGCGCCTATGAAATCTATGGAGATTTGGTTGAAAACTTCATAAGCGCGATTCAGAATCACTCGCGACATGTTTTATTAAGACATTGTTTTATACCTTATTTTATATTTTATTTTAATTTTAACTTATTAAATATTTATTTATTTATTCATTTAAATTCATATATTAATTTAAAATTATTAATATTTACATAATGTGATGCTTTAAAAAGTGAAATATTTATTTTTACTTAGATCATCTATAACTCGATAACCATAAGAACCAACATAGCCGTGATAATTTTCCTTTTAAATTCATAATATGTACCGCTATCGTGAAATTTTTCATATTTTTAGACGCAGCAGTTTAGTGGGTAGAGGGGGGGGACACTTGACTCTAAGAAAAATTGACACTTCAAAGCTTAATATTTCGGAAACAGTTCGTCGTTCGGAAAAATGGTTTTCCCACACCTATAACATTTTTAAAAGACCTATCTAACGATACCCCACAACATGGGATAAATGAGAAAAAAAATTTTTGGTCTCTCTTAACACATAGGGAAGACACCCTGAAAAAAAAATATTTTTAAGATTTTATTGTACGACTTTCTCGGCGTAATTCATATGTATACTCATACCGAATTACAGCTTTATGGTATTAAGGGTTTCGGAGCAAAGCCGCGGACAGACAGACAGACAGACAGACGGACAGACAGACAGACAGACAGACGGACATGGCGAAACTATAAGGGTTCCGTTTTTTAATTCGGAACCCTAAAAAATGTCTAAGGTGTTCCGATATTTTTGACGAATTTTTTATTATTTATTTTATATTTACTATCAAAATAGATAAAATATTTTAAAAAAAAAACTATATTTTATACCTGTTTTTTTTTCAACAAAAATGTTTCAACATTTCAATTTGCTTCTAAATAACGAAAATAATTAAAATTGAATAGGTACCATAAAAACGAACATATAAAATGCCAATGAAATGAAACACACACTTGACATTTCGTGATACTTGACTTTTACTATTTATCTTTCACAGCTAGTGCTCGCGACTTCGTTTGCGATGCCTGTGATGCCTACATCATAGCTTTATGCATGCAAAGTCTCAGCCCGATCAGTTTAAAATTGACAAAGTTTCATACAAACTTTCATCCAATATTTTATCCCCCTGGGGGTAGAATTATTCGAAATCCTTTCTTAGTGGATGCCTACATCATATGATCTACCTGCATGCCAAATTTCAGCCCGATCCGTCCAGTGGTTTGGGCTGTGCGTTGATAAATTACTACGTCAGTCAGTCAGTCACCTTTGAGTTATATACACCTATTTAGATTAATGCAAAAATTCTTGGACTTGAATTGGCTAATAGTAATATCTAATACTAGCTGTCCCTTGCGATTAATGGTTACTGCTTCGCTCCTATGAATTGTAGCGTAGTGTTATATAGTGCCTTCCTCAATAAATAAACTATCTATATTTAATATAACCGACACGGACGTGGTTACGAGAGTCAACTCGTGACCACGACGAATGCAACTTCGTCGGAACGTCGGGCAATAACAAGATGTTACTACCATTATCGCGATAAGACCCGTTATATTAAATATGAATAGTATTAATTGCGAAAGTTTAAAATATATAAATAAACTATCTAACTCAAAAATAACATTTCAATTCGAATCATTAGTTCGTGAATTTAGCGCTTTCAAGAAACAAACTCTTCAGCTATATAATATTTGTATAGATGTCGAACAGATCTACTATTAATACAATTTTATCATATTGTATATATCATGCTTATCAAGATGAAAGTAAGATGCTCCTAAATCTTCCCAGCCAGGGTACAGCCCAAGACCCTCTACAGTAGTTATTTTTTTAAAAAGGAACAAACTTTTTACCGTTTTTCGCATTTTACCTACAATTATTACAAACAAAATTATATTATTTATTGTGTTGTGTTGTCGATATTTTAAAACTACATATAACTCTTATTAGAAGTTGCCATTTTCTTCGAATATAAAATTATTAATTTTATTCGAAAAAGAATTAGGAGCCTTCAATCCTTTGTTGTTCCAAGGTCTTGAGACCAGCGGGAGGAAGAGCAGCGGATTCGCAAGCGCAAACGATCCCGAAAGCTCTCCATTTCCGTGGTGATGAAGGCTATCGCAGAGGTTTTAGTGGGTACAAATCTCCACATAACCCGATTGACGGGGAGGTCCAGAATCAGGTATCTTCACGAAGTTTTCCCCAGTGTAAACAGAAAAAAAAGGTCTTCAGACCGTCAAATCCAGAAAAACATTTTTATAATTTATTGAAATACTATATTTATAAAAAATTGGCTACTCTCCGTAAAATTTCCCGGGGATATAAAGTAACGTTTATGATTATGAAAAATATATGTTATAAGTAATCGAAATATCAATCAAATCAGTTGAAACTTTACAGCATGAAGAAGTAACAACAAACAAACTCACAAACGTTTTTATGAACTTTAATATCATACTTAAAAGATATTCATTTATTTGAAATACCAAAGAATTGAATTGAATTTATTTGAAAATATATATTAAACTATTTACATCTTAATTAATAAAAAATAACTGGTCAAGTGCGAGTAGGACTCGCGCACCGAGGGTTCCGTACAAACTTATAGAAATCTATATAAGACTAACCCATCTACGCCATTTGTGGTCTTCATCATCAGTTCCAACATAAGTTACTATCAAAAATACCTAAATCGGTATACGCTTGCCTATAATATTTAAGGAGTTCCCTCAATTTCTCCAGGATCCCATCATCTGATCCTGACCTGAAGACAATGGGACCACTTTGGAAGTATACCTTTTCAAACAAAAAAAAAATTTGAAAATCGGTACCCAAATGGCGGCGTAATCGGCGAACAAACATAAAAAAAATTAAATACAAGGTCGAATTGAAAACACTCCTTAGAAGTCGCTTAAATATAATCAAATATTATGTAAATATGGATCACGTCCCAAAAACTATTTTGAAACTACTTAGGAGCACTTTAATTTAAAACACGATCATGGATGCAATCCACGGAAACACAAATTTTATTTGAAGTACTAATATACCTTATACTTTCAAAAAAAAAAAGTTATAGCGCGATTCAGGATACACCTAGCGCCATCTCTTGACAATTTCAATGAACTAACTTGTTGACTTTGACATTAACAACATAATTATATTATATTTTATTCTCGTTTTATTTTTATTTATATTCTACTACACTCCACTACCCCTGCACTACGTTCGTAAAATATTTAGATTTACATTATCAATCAAAATATCGAAATATATATTAGTGTTGCCAAGACGAAAATAATTAGTCCTTAATTCGAACAAAACTAATTGTTTATTTATAAATAACTAATTATATTACTAATGACCAGAAGACTTATATATGTAGATAAATAAGTAAATTAAATAACTCGATCTGTTTGAATTTAATTTTAAAATTTTCGTACTAAGTCAATACGAGTACTTAAATCAAATCGCGTGAAGTTCTTATATTGAATGTTAATTACGTAATGACGTTATAAATCGACGATAAAACTTTTAAATGAAAAGTTTATTTTATAATTTTTAGCGCGTTTAAATAATAATTAAAATAAAAATTTTTATTAATCGAGCAGAATTATATCACAGTTAATGTCATAATGTTGTAATAGATGGCATTAGCTGTACGCTGCATCGCGCTATCATTTTGTTAGCTGCGATATATAGATTGCATTGCGTTGTTTATAAAGGTTTGCTGCTTTTTAAAGTTTTCGTATTGATACAAATTTCCTCTCAGTGTTTGTAAAATTGTTTTTTTGACCATGGTCAACCTCTATGTTAATTTGTTACAAGTACATATAATTTTAATTCTAAGATTAATATATTTTCCGCTTGATCAATTTACAAGTTGATACATTTACGCGTTCCTGAGAAAAAGGTTGAAAGACAGACGTACAGAGTGATAGACACACGAACAGAAATTTACCGTTTTCGGATTTTTTCCTTTATGTATACTAAAGGACCTTGCTCCTGGCCAAATTTCATAATGCTTGGTCAATGGGAAGTACCCTATAGGTTTTGATTCCCTTGCGAAAACGTTAAAAACGCTGAAATACTTAAAATATGTGATATAAATGACCGTATCTTTTGATTGCGTTAACTTAGAAGTTTGATTTTTTCACAGCTTTTAGTAATTACAACTCTGAGTACTTGACGTTGATAAAAATTTGTTACCTTCACGCGTTTCTGA
Organism: Hypolimnas misippus; assembly: GCA_037950945.1. Lineage (NCBI taxonomy): Eukaryota > Metazoa > Arthropoda > Insecta > Lepidoptera > Nymphalidae > Hypolimnas > Hypolimnas misippus. Next base: position 11,388,326 of record JBBEEQ010000024.1, read on the forward strand.
GAAAAAGGTTGAAAGACAAACTTACAAACAGACAAACATACATACAAAAATTTACAGTTTTCAGATTTTTTCCTTTATTTGTACCATAAGATCTTACTTCTTGCCAAATTTCATCGTGCTAGGTCAATGGGAAGTACCCTATAGGTTTTGATTCCCTTGCGAAAACGCTAAAATGGTCAAAATATACGACATATTTTCCATTATCTTTTGATTGCGTTGACTTAGAACTTTAATATTTTCATGGCCGCATGTCATCGTAGACTTGAGTATATGATATTAATTTCAACATGATACGTCTATGCATTTCTGAGAAAAAAGGGTTGACATCCCGACAGACAGACAGACAGACAGACAGACAGACAGACAGACAGACAGACAGACAGACAGACGGACAACAAAGTGATCCTATAAGGGTTCCGTTTTTCCTTTTAAGGTACGGAACCCTAAAAAGGATTATTTTTTACAAAACATTGTAGACCACTAAGCCACTGCATTTGTTGAATTTCGTATATTAAGTTGGCGTGTTACCAGTATTTATTTCAAGAGTGTTAATAATTATGTCGAAATCTTTAACTTGTCTAATTACGGAATAGGTCACTAGACTTACAAATATACTATTAATGTGAAAAAAAAGTCATTTCTTTTTCATTAATTAAATGAAAGTAATGTTTGTCTAAATTATCAGCAAAACTAAAGAGCTTTTTTTTAAAGCCTATTATTATTACGAAGATAAAACTAAAAACCATCCATACGTTTTGTATGTCAATAGTACTTAACGCCGACGCGTTAAGATAAATGTAAATATGTACAGAAATAAAAATGAGCATTAAAAACGCTGTTATTGATCAAGTGCCGTACAAAAAGTGAAAGCTGTGGGTATTTTAAAACAAGTTCCGTTTTGATAACATAACGAAAGTGCTACTTACTGAGTGCGCCGAGAATTGAGAAAAGTGAATAAATAATTTTTTTAACGGTTACATAAAATGCATTCTATGTTTCTTAATGCACTGTAATAAGATGTTTCACCTATATGAGTTATTTTGTATAATAAAAATAGCTGGCAAATGAGCACTTGACACACAAACAGCCTAATCTTAAGTGATCACCGTCGCCTATAGATATTTGCAGCATCAGAGGTACCACAAATGCTCTGCCAGCTTCGTGTGAGGAATGTGGAAATGGGTTAGACTTCCGGCTCACTCACCATACGAAACGCAGCAATGGCGCAATGGTCACTGCAACTGACTGAAGCGCTAACGGTCGTGGGTTCGATCTCCGCTCACGGCAAACGTCTGTATTGGCCATACGGATGTTTGTCGTGGTCTGGGTGTTTGTTTTAGTGTTGTGTGTGGTCCCCGACACAAGGTCACAAGATCTTAATGGAGGCCGTTGAGTGTGATGCGTTTATTATTATTATATTAGCTACTTAGCGCCGATCTTCGGTAACAGGGAGATACTGCCCAGATCAAACAAATCTGTATATGAGCTTTAGTCAATAGGTTACAGATAGTGTCTATCTCATTAAAAGCTATTACGCTTAAATTTTTTGCATTCTCTACTCATACCGATAGCATATTATTACTCCGTTTTGGCAATATCGGAAGGATAGGCTTATTTAAATCCCTAAGATAATCACAGCAACTGTAAGAAACTTACTACGAAAGATAATAGATGCGGGATTGAGAGTAAGGCGTATACTACACACTTCTACCTGTGGCATCGCGCCTTTGATGATTTTATGAGGAAATTGTGACTTGCTGTATGAAATCAATATACTTAATTATCTACTCATTCAAAACACTAATTAAATCAAGAATTGTCTGGAATAACAAAGAAACCAGCGACCGAACAAATTACGTAAAAGTAATTTATTTATGTAAATATACCCACTAAATTATTATGTAGAATATTATTATCACAAGCAACAGGTGAATTATAATGAACCAAACTTTTTACTCGAAGGAATGATTTGTAAAATTTTCAATATTTATACTTCGCTATTTTTCTGAAGACATTAAAACTTTTTTTATTTAAAAATAGATTCAAGTATATATTTACATTTTATGAACATTCGGCGATATATAATTATAATTTTACTAGCTCTCACTTGCGGTTACACTCGTGTTTAAGGTTAATGCTTCGCTCCTATGAGTCGTAGCGTGATGCAATATGGATGTTGATAAGCAATAATGTGTCAATTCATAAAAAGTCTAAATCGAAAATATTGATGTATTTTGATACTACATCACCTATTTAACATAATTCAAAAAAATTCAAGTCATACAAACTGAATAAGTGAGGAAAAAATGTTTCGTAATTAATTGTTTGGAATTTTAAGTGCGTTCCATATTTTGCAATTTATACAATAATCTCAAACATTTGAAAAACTTTTTATTAGATAATATATTAAATATCTGCTATCAATTCATTATATCTCTTATTAAACAAGACAAGAAAAGATGGAGATATATTTCTTAAAATATCAACATTAAGTTTGACATCTTTAGACGCCATTTTCTCAAAATGAAGTCCGAATGGCTTGACGCAGTATTGCTTATCAGCGTCCATATAACCTAAAGCATTCCTCAATAAATAAACTATCTAAAACAAAAACAATTATTCAATTCGAACCAGTAGTTCCTGAGATTAGCGCGTTCAAACAAACAATCAAACTCTTCAGCTTTATAATATTAAGTATATATAATAGCTTACTTCCAAAAAGTCAAAAAGGTATTTTATGTTACAATTCTAGCCGTAAATACGAGTATTTCGTTACAACAATGCCCTTAATTTTCTAATTATCACCAAGTTAACCGTACCTCTGTGATCCAAGTTAAGTTAAAATAAAACGAATTTACTGTTATGAAAACGGTCGAAAATTGGTGTGAATTATAGCGACTTGTATTCGAGAAGGCGTATAAATCTGGGTATAAAGGGCGTAGGGGGTGCGGTAATTCCGTGCCCTAAGGAGCAATACATTAAGCGGGTACCTACCTATTGTTCAGATAACTCTATTAAGCTCTTTCATTGCTTTGAGATAAAAGATTCGTTCCTTGCACATAATGATACCTATTCGTAACTAATAAGAAAATGATTCTTTTTTAGTTTTCAATCATTTTTCATTATCATTCCATCTACATTACGCTTTTATTAAGTCATCTCGTAACAAAAAGGATTCTCTATTTTCCACGAATGAATATCGATGTGATATCACTGAAACCAAATCGTAGTGATATCGATAAAATAACCAATAACGTAGGAATATACTTAAGTAGTAGTTTCTCACGGCTTCGGTTCGCATTAATTTTGGAATTGGATGGAAGCGATCTAGAAAATTGGTAAAATATCATCCTGCAAGGCACTTGCTATACTGCCATTCTTTTTTTTAATGTTTTATGAAATGAGGTTCTATACCCATAATTTCTTGTGCTGGCCGTATTGATAAATGTTTATTGATAATTATATTGATAATTGCTTAAATATGATTAGCATGACAGAAGAAGATTCGAAGTGAAAGTCTTTATTAAATATGAAATAATAAAATAGAAAGATTTATTATATGAAATTTATAGAAGGAAAATAATATCCTAAATGTTATTTCTCTTTCAGGTAAAGTTATTTTAGTTTATATTTGTAAAATAATATAAAAAACTATAAATAATGTAATGAAAAAATATTAATAAAATGTCCTGTTTTATTTTTAGTTTTATCTAGAAAACTGGTAAAATGCCATACTTCGAGGCACTTACTCTACTGTAATTCTATACTCAAAAAATGTTTTATATAGTGTTAAATGACATACGAAATATTATTTTGAAATATTCTATCTCCCAACTGTTTTTTATATCTCCATTCTTTAGAATAGTTACAATTCAAGCAATTTTCTCAATTTGCATTCATTCGAAGATTCTTTATAAATAAATACTTAAAGAGCAATATCAAAAAAGGTAAAAGTGTACTACAAACGCTTTCACCGTTCGCGAATCAAAAGATCTTCACCCGATATTTCTTTTCATCCTTTATATTTCATTCCTCAGCGAGAATACAACGGCTGTCAAATGATTTGTACCTCTGTTATTACATCATAGCCAACTCTAAAAACACTTTTCTTATTGAAAGGGACAACTTATATTGAATTTGTTCTGAAGCAAAAGACTGTCTGACTATCTACATTTTATAAATAGAAAAATCAATGCCACTTTTCGTTTTAAATTTTATAACTCAAGAATAGGCTCTCTTATCTAAACCAAAAGTTTAGGCTTTGTTTGGACTATTTAGTTGATAGTTAATGTGAATTTTGCGCAAATACGGTCGAGCGGTTCTTCATTCATCACATTTTTTGTACCGAATTAATTCAATAAATAGAGAATCATTTTGTTATTTTTTTTATTATTATTTCACTTAATACGTAGCGAAGCACGTACCGGCCCGCTAGTTTTATTTAAATATCTTCATACTAAATGGTGACTTTTTACTATATGGAAATTAATTATTATTACTAAAAATTTTACGGTCACATGGTCTTAATTACTATTAAGAAAATCGAACATTTTGGTATTACAAAACCCTACCGTTACGTCCGAAAACGTTTGTAATTGCTACTTTCTATTTCAACGAAATGCTTGTGATTACATTCATCACTTGTCGAATAGCTTCCAATCCACTTCGCAAATCCGCAGTTGAAAATAGTTTAACGTAGGTGTGCCTAAATGTATATAAAATTGATTCGGAAAGCTCACACTCGGCTCATATGCTTTATGTAGACCCTGTAAATTATCAGAAATTCAAATCATTCTACCGTTTCTCAGTAGTCATTTGAGGGTAGTTTGTTGAAAATTAACACCATGAACGTATGTGTGTATAATTTGAATAAAGTGACGTTTTAATATAAAAGGTCACAAATTGTAAGAATGTTGTATGTTTTGATAATGATAATGTTCAACAATTAACCTTCTAATAAATTTTCCATCAAAAAATTACATTGTGCAGCAGACTTATAAATGTGTTATTAAATTTTTCCATTACAATGAGGACATAGTTGCAACGGTGACGGTACCATCATTCCCGCAGAGTAACAAAACAATTTGAAGCTGACATCAAGGTACAATCTCTATTAAATCGATCCACATTGACTCCATAGATTGAATGACATCTATCTACGCTATAATACCTCCATTGACCACACGACCTTCAAAATTGAGTTATAGACATATTCTTGACTACGCCGAACAATGTATTTCGTGTGTTCTCTATCCCACGTGATATTGGCGTAACTAAAAGCCATTAACACAAAAATTGAATTGAACTGATTATAGCCCCGTACTAGTTAATCTTAGGAAATTGGAACTAAAACTACAATGTAATTGTCATGTTCCGTTATATCTTTATAGTCGATATTTTATATCGAAAAGAAAATATCCTTTTAACGGTTTATAACGTTTATTTTGTAATACCTTATATTTACAATCATATTAATATTTGAAAAATTATATTACTGTACATTATTATATACACTGACGGCACTGATAACCGGGCCCAACACTGACATAATACCTCACTAATTATGCTACAATATAAATTTATCTATTATAAACTGATTTAAATGTTTCTGTTTATTACTAAAAGTCAATTATTTAATATTATTTAAAATAAGCATGGTGAGATTTAAACTTTTCGCGTTGAAACATCAATTACCTTACATTGTTGGCGTAAAAACAAACATTATTCACAGCTCATTTGCAAAGTTCAATATTAAATTCATATTTAATATAACGGTTCAGTCAGCTCGTGACCACGACACTGAATACGACACCGACACGACCCGACACACAAACGTCGGGCAATAAAAAAAGTATTACTACCATTAGTTATCGCGATAAGTTATATTAAATATAAATAGTATAAATCGCGAAAGTTTAAAGTATATAATTCAATATTAAATATTTGACACTTGTAGGTTTATTCCCCTATTAACAAAATATTTTTGTCCCCAGGAATTTAACTTACTCGGTAGACAATTTGTCAAAATCGGGCTTGTGGTATAAAACGTAGTGTGGTATAAGTGTTTCTATATTAAATCGATGTAGTATATTGAATTTGAACTTTTATTACACATCTGTGAAATACATGCAGATTAGTAAACAATTATTACCATTAGCTTGAGAGTTTGATTACAATGTTTTACATTTATTACTATTTATTATATTATATACGAACACATACATACACACACACATTTTAATTCACACTGTGTGCGCAACGTGCGTGTTATTTATTCAACAATATATTTAAATCCGCTCGCTAAAACTTTATAATGACTAAAAACCGTTCCAAATTTCTATATAACAATTATTAAGTTTAACTTTAATCGTGTTACAAATAAAATACAACAGTTTTAGAATTTTATAGAACGTTTTTAACAGTACGGTAACATTACCATTCCCACGATTAATTTGAGAAAAAAAATTGCGCGTTTTTGTTTAACAAAAAATTGTATGTGTTAATAAAAATAATACATACAAAACAAATTGTGTGGGTCACAGGCACAACGTATCATTTAATAATAACGGTTGCTTCAAATCACAATCATATCACATAGCAAAATAAATAGTTGAGCAACTTAAATATATTTGTAACATCAGTCTCAATTTAGATGAGGAAATATTCGGGCCCGACGTAAGAACCGCATTTAGGAAAATCGGAAGGCGCTTGAACGAAGTCCCTACTTTCCCCGACTTTTAGAACAAAATCCAGTCCCCTTGTCCAATGAGCCGACCGTTCGTCTCTCATCATCCAATAACCAGGGTTGTCGGCCTTGAAGCGCAGAGCAACCGCACCAAATTTCGGAATAACTATTGTATCTTTCATAACTGGATCTTCCAAGTTTTTGGATGGGAAAAGGTTGCCATCTTGGTTCATCTTGATTATTGTGTCTTTATCCAAACTAGTATTGAATGTTTGGATACCAGTAACGTAGAAACTATACCCGTGGAGGTGGAAAATGTGGTCTGATTCACCGCCTGTAATAGAAAAAAAATGTTAAAATGTGAAACTTTTCCGATATCCGATAACAAACTATAGTTATATATATTTACAAATGTAGGTTATAAATGTAATAAAAAACTCAATAACAAATTTTAATATTTTGCAAACATGCATTTAAATGATGTACAAGCAACATAATTAGATTCATTTTCGAGATTAGTCTTCCGCAAATTGTTTATCTTAACACAAATACATGTTAATAATTTTGGTGCGTTTTAATTTAATTTATTTTAACGTACTTAAGTACAATTTTAACAAAACACGATTCTAAAGAACGTATATTTCAAAATAAAAGCAATGCTAGTAAGTCATCTGAGCTAAACAAACTAGACGTAAGTGCAAAATAATGTTTGTAACAGTGAAGTAACCATTGAGTAAATTACTTGACTATTATATTTTGTAAAACTTGCATATCATACTGTTTAATATTAACAAGAGAAACTTAAATGCCTTGTAACTCAGAACCTACTTTCTTACAAGTACACAAGTATTTGTATGTATGTCATCATTCGATGTTATAGGAATTTTTTTAGGACACTAAAACAATTAAAAAATTTATTAGTACTTTAGTATTAAAAGCTTAGTGATACATCAAACTTCAATTTATAACATGCCTTTGATCACGAATCATTTGGAGTCCAATTGAGTAAAACAGAACATTAAAAATTTCATAATTCGTCAGAACGCCATAAAAATTAATATGGCGTCATTTTTAACGTCGATGATTGAAAGAAACAATGCCAGAAATTAAATGTGTAACAGTGCTTTTATGATCCACCTAATTTTGTAATAGGTTTCATTTTTAAATTTTTAATATTGAAGTAGTCAGTCACTTTCTATTATTTTACTGAATTGACATAAGTATCCAACTTTATCGACAATGTGAAAATATGACACTAAAGAGCTGAGAGCTAATTATAGATAACTACCGCTATCAATGTATGTAATGCTCTGACAGTCGAGCGGTGCTTATTAGTAGAAAATAATGGCTCAAATTGTCCCAATGTTGAATGTTTTAATAGCGATAGTAATCATCAATTAGCCCTCCGGGTTTGCGTGATGGGTATAGAAACTATGCAATAATTATGCAATTTGTTCTCAATACATTTGTCTCGACAAATCAAATTCAAAATATTTATTGAAATCGGCTTTTTCAAGTGCTTTCGAAAATTCAAGTTACAAAACAGTGTTTTATATATGTCTATAATTATTAAGCTTCAACCAGCTAGGCATATGATTTATGCAGAAAAAAACTGCAAGAAACTCCATAATTACTCTTTTAAAATCAATTCAGCACAGGTTGTATTTTTAAATCGACGCTTAAATTGTAACACGACGTAACTAAAAATTACCATATTTGTAAGACAGCAAAAAAATGATATCACTATAAATTAATAATATAATATTTTTGTATTTAAAAGTCGGCTGATGTAGTATCTGAATAATTGTTTGTTTTTCAAAAGATTCTTACTTGATTTTTAATTTTATAACGATTTAACCATATAATTTTAATTACAAGTGTTTGTTAAAAATGTATTAAGCTTGCTTTGAATTCCCTTAAGCATACGTCGGTTTTTTTGGTGTAATCTCGCAGATTAAATATTTATAATCATATTAACAACTACGCATGCGTCTATTGCTTGGTAAAATACCCAAAATAATATTTAAAAAACACAATCTACATTAATTAATAAAACTCGGTTCAAACCGCTCGTTAGTTTTTACCTACGTAATTAATAATTATTACTTAACTTGAAGAATGTATTGTTTTAACTAAAATATATTGTAGTGTATTGTATTGTATTGTAGAATGCTACATATGTGGGTACTTCTTTTAGTTTGAGATTTTAATGGAAAATATCCTTTTCCTTGTTTTAGCGTGACGCCTGTGTAATAAGTGAACAAGTACATTTATACATTCGAATTATGTATTCTTACGATATTCAACAACGATTCCATCACTTAGAATAGGCGTTCAAGATATTCATTGTATAATGCGTATACAAATACCTACATCCTAATTTGGTGTTGACACATTAAACTCAGGATATGAAATATAAACTAAACAACTCGGCTTTTTATAATCATCAGTTAGCAGGTATCTATAATATAGAATAGTCTCAAACAGGCAATTTACTTTCCTTTCTCTCCGACCTACCTGATAAGAATTACTATTAAATACTAGCTTTCACTCGCGGCTTCGTCCGCGTGAATTAGTAAATGTAAATCCAAGAAATAAGCCATCTTCATTTCAAATTTCAGTCAAATCGGTTCAGTACTTTCTTAGTGAATTATTCCTGTGGGAACTTTACTATTTATTAGGGATAAAACGTAGCCTATGTGTTAGATATAAGCCATCTTCATTTCAAATTTCAGCCAAATCGATTCAGTAGTTTTTGCGTGAAAGAGTAACAAACATACATCCATCCATCCATCCACACCTTTTTCACATTTATAATATTAGTAGGATTTCCTTACAAGTTTAATATTTTCACACAACAAAGGAACAAAATACCGCTAACAATTTGCTTTCCGGACATTGGTAGTTCTGTTATTCCATTCATAATGTACATGTGACAGGATATATGCGTGTATCTCGTAAATAAATCAAAGAGAGTACATGCTCCTCGTTCGTTAATGATTTATTCCCCTTGCGAGTATCGTCTGTGGAGACGCGATTACGTAATTAAACTTAGTAAGATAAGTACTTTGAGGTAATTTACCGTGCCTAAGTATGGGCTATCTTTGCAGCCTTTTTGTTTAACTAAATGCTTAAATAGAAATATTTTGATACATTAAAAATAATCGGTTTCGTTCAAATTCAAAAAAAGCTTTTATTGTACAATTGAACGTGCTTAGTACTATCAATAATTTGGATGTAAATCAAAAAGAGCAAATATCAAAATGTTAGAAAAGTTAACAACCTAAATTATATAATAAATATCTATTTGAATATAAAAAGTGAAGCAAATTTTGCGTGTGCGAAGAAAACTCCAGAAATACTAAACCTATTTTAAAAATTATGGTGTCATTTGAGTAGTAATATTCAAAAATGGTCATAGGCTCTATTTTATGCATATAATACATATGCACATATGTTTCGCCGCAAGAGAAAGTTAGTCATTTATACTTTACCTTTTATACTATTAAGATGAATCTTAATAATCCCATATATACAAAATCGACTATCCATTTTAGCTACAAAACGTGGAAAGAAAACAAACATTTAAATATATGCATTTTTAGCTGCCCCTCGCGATTTCACTCACGTTTATGGATACTGCTTCACTACTGAGAGATGTAGCGTGATGTAATATAGCCTTCCGCAATAAACGGGCTATTCGACGCAAAACTTATATATCTAATCGAAAAATTAGTTTCAGAGATTATCATACATACAAACTTACAAACATACAAACAATTTTTACCTATTTATAATATTAGTATAGAAAAGTTACCCTTTTTCTAGAGCAGTTCCTTTGTTTCTTGTACATATTATATAGTTATAAGTATATTATCATATGAATTCTCCTGTGGCGAATATCTTTACTGTATTGAAATTATATAACGCGAAGGACTTATACTAATTTATACTACAGAAAGAGACGTGGGTAGGGACAATATTATATTAATATCCCTTATTACAACTATACTCATTGTAGAGTTAGCAATTACATTAATAATACTAACATTGCAGTATACATTTTTTCGTAATCTATTATAACCTAAAAATGCTTCATTACTGCTAAATTTTATATTATTTAATTTATAAACTTAAAAAAAATATTTAAATTATTCCTAGATAGAAACAGACTCAGATGGGGCACCTTGTAAGTAATAGAATTGACTTGTGCTGCGAGTCCACGCTCTTATAATATATAGACTTAATTATCATTAATTATCAAATTAAAATACATTCCTGAATTAACGATATAACCGTTCCCGATTTAATGTAACAATTGATTAAAAATTCGAAACACGCATTTCACGCAAGCTTGTTTTTAAATTCCTATAGTGTTACATTAATAGTTGATTGCTGTAATACAATTCGAACCGATACCTATTTGAATAATTGAATAAATTGAAATAAATCGAATCGAATTTCGAACATTTTTATTATGATATACAGGATGAGTTTTTTAACAAGGCGTGGTAGCCGAAATTCGAAAATATAAGGAATAACGATTAAAGCGAACTTGTTAACTGATTTCGATAAAAACTTAAACTGCATTATTAGTTTTTTGAAAAATTCAATTTCCTAGAGAGGAATTGAACCTGCTAATTTTGAAAAAGAAAACAAAAATTTATTGAACTTGTATATATTATGTGTGATGAACATAGTCTAAAAAAAATGTTCTTTTACATTTTATTCATGTTCTTATTACCATATTATAATTTGTGTATAATAATAAAATTATTTATATTTGAATTTATGAATAAGTAATAAGAAGCATACAATTAACTTAAAGTGAATGGTAAATGGTCATCCAAGCTTATAAACATTACAATGGCAGGGCTTACGGCAGGCATCTTCTGTGATGCGCCGTCAAGCGTGAAATCTAAGACGTGTCCATTGTTTCTTGAATTACACCGCCTCACTCCACACTCACCGTGGAGCAAAATAATTTAGTAATGTTGCTATGTCATAGAATACTTCACATCTACTATATAGATATATTTTACATCTACTAAATATACCAAAAATTATTTGCTTTAGGGTATAATTTATCATAGTTTGATATTCCTAAATAAAATTTACTTCGAGTGGACATATAGGCAATTCTGCCTTTACCCTAAGGATACGAAGCAGTAGCCATGAGCTATTATAAGAGCCCCTAAAATGGATAAAGATTTATGATTGTCGCATAAAGACAATGATTAAACTAAACGCAAAACAAGAGTACATTGCCATGTTTTCCTAGTTTCTTACGAGTGTCTAATTCTCCCAAATGGATTTATATATAGGGTATATAGCGTATTCATGTATCGTAAATTAATAGTACTATGTATATATTCAATAGCATAATGTATACGTTCAAATCCGAACGAAATAAAATAGTAATTGGTAAAAGCTCGTACGTCATATATTGTTGGCTTCTAGTGCAGTGGTGTATAATTTCTTCGCAAATACCGTTCCATAAAAATACAAGTATAAGATTTCTAAACCATTTCCAACTAATCCTACTTGATGATATAATTTCTGACAAATATTGATTCGTTTAAATAACTTCGAAATAACATTTACTTTACCGGAAGTTGGTGAAAGTATTTTTAAAAATTTAATTAATTTTACCGTATAATTCACTATATAACAATAACTAAATACACTCTAACATGATTTACAAAAATACAACTTAATCTTGTTTAAAACCATAGAAAGTAGAGAACCGTTAAATTCTTAATACACGACTAGGCCTATCTTTTTTTAAATTATGTGATATATATTTACATATGTAATGTAAATCAAAAAATATTTTAAGAAATAAAAGTATAAAATATCAATCGATACATAATACGTTATAAGTTCATAAATTCATTAAAAGGAAAATCACAAAAATAATCTTTCATTTAACACGTCCGGAGTGGACGATATGGACGACGTGCGATAACTGAGATGTGTTATATACGAATACATTGAAATGTCAACCATTAGTCCCAAATTGTTAATTCACTGCTATTGCTAATTGTCTCTCTAATTACATTGCTGCAACATCACTGCATGTTCACAGAATAATTTGTGACTGCGTCGGACAGATTAGAATAAACTTATTAAGAGATACAATATATTTTATAAATAAAATATACAAATATATTTTTTCTAAATTTAAATTCTTTTTCTGTCGACGAAACGTGTTCAGTGGTTGAGAAATACTAAATTCTGGAAATAGCTATAGACCGGTAAACTTTTGAATAAAAAATATAAAATTGTAGTTCAGCGAATACAAAAAGTTTCGAAATTCTACTTAAAAAAATACTACTCTAAAGAGTTGCGACTTACGTAACTCCAAGTATATTCTTCATACTATATCACTAAGATGCATTTTTTGATTACGTAATATCTGAAATTCTTCAAGCTTAAGATAAATTTATTGTACATACATATTTCATTATACTGGACTAGATATTATAATATAAACAATCTAAAATATATAGAAAAAGAAATATATTCACAACCACAATAATATTTATTAAGATAAAAGCTTTCTCTAACCACACATAACCGTAACAAAATTATAGAGATTAAGGCGAGTATTACACTTATAAGTTTTGCTTTTTAACTTGCATAGAGATTTACATAAGATGTGCGTCATTGCTTTACACTGGTAAGAATTTACTGTCAGTGTCTTATTTTTATGTATTGCATGTGTAGGCTGTGTAGCTTTCGTAACTACTTATGATTTACTTTCGCTATCTATTTTGTTAGTCCTATTATAGGCATTTTGAGAGTTCACTACTTGGTTTAAACTTAATCATTATTTACTTATCAATAAGATTTAAGCTATCAGAAACTTGAAATAAAGATACAATGGCTTTGAAGAGGAAAATTTTAATAATAACAAAAATAATGACATCTCGAAATCCTGTCCTAGTAACAGTTACCTAGGTAGTCTTACAAAAGCTATGAGTGTCAAGAATAAGGCACTGATAGTAAATTTTTCTTCAGGTGTAGAATGATAACTAACAATTGAAATATTTTTAAATATCTATGAGTAAACTTATTAGTGTTTTTCGCCTAATGGTACAACATCAAAGATTAAAATGAATTTTAAAGTCATCAAATTATGATCGTAACGTTTGCATCAAGAATTATGGTATATAACATGCTTAAATTTAAATGAGTCATAAAGTTAATTTCTGACGTATATACCTCATTTTATAGATATTAATTTACTTATAAGCACACCTAAAGTTTTAAAGGTTCTTTGAAACAATCATGTTTATTTTCACTACTAATATATATAACAATTAAAGGTATTGCACGTTAATAATAAATAAATAAATGGCCCAAGTAGCGCGATATTTACGGGTTCGATTAATGCTTATAAAAATGAATTTTCTTTTTTTGGTAATAGCTTAATAGAAAATTGTTAATTGTGTAACTGCTGGTCTATACTAATATTATAAAGAGGTATTTTTTTATTTGATAAATTCATTTTGCCTTGGTTAGCCCGTTTATTGAGGAAGGTTATAGGCTGTATTACATCACACTACGACATAAGCAGGAGCAAAGCAGTAACCATAAACGCGAGTGAAACTGCTTTTTGTAGCTAGTGTTTCGCAATCTTCTTAAACTCTTAAATTATCGTAACAGCGGCCATTGAATTTGAAATACTTATTTATTTATTTAATAGTAAGGCATAATAATGTTACGTCGTCAATTCAATCACCAAAAAGTTTCCAAATAGTTACATAATGACAAGAAAAGACTGCATAATACTCGTATATTTTGTGTTTGTTGAAATCGCAAACTCTTTAAAACTTAATTAGTAAAATTATTATTAGATGACTATAATATATAAATATATATAAAAAAAACATATTTCCGGCTTTCTTTAATTTTTTTCTGATAAAAACTATTTAAGAAACATTTAGTACCGTATTTTTTTGTATTTAGTGAATTCTATGCTTATATTTTTATCTTTGCTCTTAGATATGTGGCGAGTCGGAATTTTTACGGGTCCCAATTGGCCCTTAGAGCATAAAAACTTCAAAACAATTAGAATATTAGAGATGACCGTAATATTATAGTTGTATACGACGTCATTAAATGTAAAATATGGCGATCTGTCGTAACTACTCGCATGGTAATAATAAACTGTTCAAAGTAATAGAAATTTTCTTCAAGTTGTATAAAATGTAAAGGGCAATGTATAAAACAGTAGACATATGTTATATATTTTAGGTGCTACGAAGTCCACCAGGTTATCTTTCAGTAGATGCACTTTGTACCACCTAAAATGATAAATATCGACTTTTTCGATTTTTTTAAATTCGCGGGCATTGCGTTTTCATAATATTTTTTTCCTAACCCACCATAGTATTGAGGCATAGAACACAAAAAATATTCATATCGTTCGTGCAATTTTCGAATTTTTAATTCTTTTTTTTATATATGGTACATATAGATTTCAATTTAATGACGATTGATGATATGTTTCTATTTTGGATTTTATTTTGTTATATAAATAATTATTATATATTTAGTCCGTAAAATTATATTTATGCTTATTAGTAGTTCACCTAATTGATCATTCGGTAATAAATCTTCCGTATGCCGTTAAGTTAATCGTATCGAGAAAGTTACCAAATGAGTGCCTGTGATTGGCTAAGACAGCTTGTCAAAACTTGTAACAAGTGAAATTAGTGATTAGTCTATTCTTATATGTATAAGAGCTGAAGAGTTTATTTTGTTTGATGCTAATTTCAAGTCATATTCGCACGATTTGAAAAAAAAATTAGATACTTTGTGTCTTAAGGAGTATCATCATAGTTTTACACTTAGGCGAGAATTACAAATGTTAATTTTGCCCAAAGATGTACACAATAATTACAAAAATGTTTAACATTGCTTAAACATCCTTCCAATTATCCAATTCCTTGTATGCTTTTAAAAGAAAACTCTTCAATCATTTTATTTAAATCGTTTTAGCTTGTATAACTTCTATTTAAGTAATTTCTATTGGGTTTTAATTTTTCTAATTTTATATTCAATAAATGTAATATATATGTATAATTGTACCGTGTTGAACTGTTTGTAAAAGTCATGTACGCTAGTTATTGATGTATATATTAAGAACATTATTGTCTACTTCTGAAATTAGGTAAGTGTGTTAAATATATATATTGTTAGCGTGCTTAAATAAATAAAATAAAAACATCTGCAAGGATTTATTGTTAGTGGAATAGTTATTAACACTCACAGCTTACGTGTGGTTATTTAAACAACTGTTACCAGGTTACAGAGATGCTTTTAAGTTTAACCTAGTAACAGGTACGGCGTTAGTAGTTAAGACAGCTGTGACTGTTTAAAATAAGGCATTAACAGTAAATTCTTTGACAAACAACTTACGTAAAAATTATGAACATCTGAAAAACTAAAATCTTATAAGTGTAATTCTCGCTGTATATTAATTACGAAAGTAAAACTTACAAGATTAATTCTTGCCGCATATGAACGAACTTGTAACCATGAAGGCGATTAAAACCGGGAGATATAACTTGTAAAATAAATAAAATAATACTACAGTAAAAATTTTAAATTGCAGTGTATCGTTCACAGTAATTTATTATTTAAATATAATGTATTCTTGTCCCTTAAAGGTTATCGAATTTTCAATTAGCGAGACAGACTTAAAACTTGTCGTTAAGTGCTCTTCTCTTCATGAGTTCTTAAAATTGAACATTGTACAATTGTAGTATTAATTATTTGGTTTTTAAATTAAATCCTGTTTTTGTTTTTTTCTGTTATCGTTTTAAATTAATATTTTATTTATATAATAGTTTTAAAATGATTTGCCACTTCGCTCGCGTTGATTTTTTCATCGATACTTAAAACTTTTTGCCCTAAACTTCAATATTTAAAGTTTTCTTTGCAAAAAGCCTTAATTTTTGTGTCGTAAAGGAAATGCTTTACTCCTTACGAAGTTCTCCGTCGATTTGTAACAGCCTCATCAAAATAAATTTGAAAAATTACCTTAGAATTTTCAATTTATACAAATAAAGAATCAACTAAATATTATGTGAAGGTGTTAAAATACAGCCTATGTGTTAATCTGATGTAAAAGGAACAGTAGTAACATTTCTAACAACATTTTCCTTTTGACTCTCAATTCCGACTTTCTGAGCGAAAATACACTAAAATATTGTACATATTTATTAAGTTGCGTTTCTCTGTTATGCAAATGTAATATTGTAACTTTAAGAAAAGAAAAGTTTTAAGCACACCACGATATCTATCTTTAAAAGTAATATTAAGTATATAATAGAAGGTAAACCGTTAGAAATATCACGGTGTGAATCGTAAGTTAATTAGTTTAGTATTTGGCGGAGTAGATCGTGAGAAAACCTTAATAGACCTGTATAAATTTTTTTTGTTCCATAACTCTCACAGTAGTTCGGTGTGAATAAATAAATAAATAAATAAACGCATCAAACTCAACGGCCCCATTAAGATCTTATGACCTTGTGTTGGGGTACCGAAAACATACACAACAATAACACAAGCACCCAGACCACGACAAACATCCGTGTGGCCAATTCATACATTTGCCGCGAGCGGATATCGAACCCGCGACCATTAGCGCTACAGTCAATTGCAGTGACCACTGCGCCAACGTGTCTGTCAGTGGTGTGAAGGAGCTAAACTTGCTGCGTTTCGTACGGTAATACCATTTCTTTCCTTATTTCCTATTCCCTTTCATTCCCCTGGTTCTGCAAATGTCCACGAGCAGTAATGATCACTTAACATCCGCTATCCTACCTGGTCGCTTGAAAGTTACTTGTTATAAAAAAATATAAATATGTCGCCAATCTGTTCACCGACGACCTATATATATTTACTGAAGTGCGATCTCGCTTAGGACGTATGTCAATTCTGTGTCCTAATGCCGGCAGCTCACTTCACAGCTGAGTCTCAGTACTCGCCCCCACCCCCACCGGTGACGCTGTCAAGGCCTCTAAGACTAACAGTATTACATATTCAGAAAAAAAATCTGTTAATAAGCAGCTTAACAACCTTAGAGGTGAAATAGTTTCTTCAAATTTAATCGGACCAACTTTGCATTTAACCAATTCTAATTAAAGATAAATGATCGAAATCAATTTATAATTTGCGAGGATATCGTGTACCATATATACAAATAAAATCAGTCGAATTATTAACCTCCCCCTTTTTTGAAGTAGGTTAAAAGAAAACAAACCTGTAACTAGTAGTGTAGTGTTAGTAAAAAGTACCTTTGTTATCTCTGAATATGTTCATTAGATCCTAAAATATATATCTAAAAACCTTCCTTGAAAAATGCTTTTCCATTCTTTGATAAGTGGCTTCTAGTTGTGCCAATTATGTATATGTTATTTCGACAATGTCGCGTGGAACGGAGAAAACACGATGGAGATTATTCGCTAAGAATACAATCTTAATTAAAAATAACAGTAAAATATTACAAAAAGTAAAGGATAAAGCAAATGTATGAGTAATAAAAATATATATATACATACGCTTAAGATATAAAAAATAACTCAACAAAATTTAAAACTTGTACAAAAATTTCAATAAAATGTTTATGAAGCAACGGACAAAAGAAATTAAAAAAAAAACTTAAAGTAAGAGCGTTGCCCTTCGCATAGAAACGGAAATAAATATTAACCTTAGTATCCATTTAAAGTGTAGTTTGTACTAAAATGTGACGGAAACGTCAGAATACATAAGTAATGGCCATCGTTTCTCAACATGTCATGCCATTGTATGAAGTGTGTGAATATTGACCCAAGACACCTTCCGAGATCTTGAGCACTAGAGACATGTGTAGTTTCAAGCTTTCCAACAAGGAAAGTCTAAACCTCTTAAATTTATTCGCGAGGGAATATCTAAGATACACATTCGGCGAGAACGCAAACTCATTAGTTACGTAGTTTCTGCATATCGCTGCTTGGCTTAGCGTTAATTGATTTGAACAGTCGAGTGTTTACTCATAACATTGCAAAGTACTATTTAACGACTTTTATTGTTAACAATATTTTGAAATGGGCTTTTTTAAAATGGCAACAATGCATTTTTTTCTTAAACGATTATTAAATGCTATTACTACTAACCTCCTTTCAAATTTTAAAAATTAAATAAGAAATATAGAACATTATTTAAATAATAATTCGCTTAAAGTGATAGAATATCTATAATGTGTTATATTACATTATAATATAAAATTAGTTAAAAAATTTTTATTAAAGATATTATATATATCTTAAGCGTTTTTATAGTTAAAAACACATAATATTTTGTGTTTTTAACCGTTATTTATGTATATTTTTTATTTATGTGAAAGGGCGCATATACTTCATATTTGGTCAACAAAATCGCTTCTGCAGTTAAATTTTAAATACAAAATAACTTAAACAAGTATCTTCCAAGTAAACGGAAATACGTACACTAGTAAACTTGTATAATAAACTATATGTTACCTTTTTGTGGGTAGCTATATGGGTATGATTCATATTTCTAAAATACATAAGCGTACAAAATAGACAAACAAATGTTCATAGAGGAGGATATTCTCTTGCAATATTTACACAAACATTTTGCTAATAGGTACGTTTAACTTTTGGCATTTACCTTGATCAAACATGACGAGTTCCACGGTGGAGTGGAGAGGAACATGTTTCACGTGAACGCACTCTTCTCCTTGGCTGTCCTTTTCAGAACATATGGTTTCCGGTGCCACATCAGCCCCCTGAGTCAGCAATGGTGATGCAGGGTACGTAAACCGGTGCCCATCGGTCTGACCCCAACTCTCTGTGTGGACAAAAAGTATGATTTTATTTTTATTTGAATCGAAAAAAATAAATTAATTCAGATATAAATTCATGCTAAACATAAAGAAATGAAAAACGTAGGCGAGTCGCAGTTTTTTAAGTGCATAAAAAACAGCTTATCTGAGTTGTTAATAATGAGTTAAAGGTTGGTTATACTTCTGATGACGTCTTAAAGCTTCTAGAAACAATATAGCATTCGAGGTTTATATAAATATGACTCAATATGATTATATACATTAATTAATGTTATATTGGTTATATTATAGTCGGGTATAATCCGGTTTTCCTGATCAAATGAAATAATTTTCTATTATGTACATTTATATTAAATTAATATACTCGTACATATTCTTTACGTAACTGAGTTATGTTTATATACAAACAAAGCTGTATAAAGACGTACTTTCATTTACGTAAATATACGAAAAAAATTGAATGTAAAGAATTCAAGAAAGAAGGCAAAAAACAGTTCCTTGCGAATATTGTATGCATAAAATATTTATTTCATTATGTAGCATTTCCTACAACGCAAGATTTTAATCTCCCATTATAACATCTTACAGCAACGAACTGGAAACGAAGGATACCTATTTAGTGTTAACGAGCGTTTACACAACTCAGTAAATAGTCTACGAACACTACGTTGCTAAAGACATAAAACTTAGGCGTTAGCCATTTTCACTTGAAAAAGCAAATAAATCTCCACAGCAGTAGACTGAACATTTCTTAAAAGGTTGTAAACATAAAAAGGAATATTTCATAAGAAAAATATTCATTTATCATATTACGCACCTTCAAGATATTTTCATAATCTTCTGCTTTTGCTATCTCTAAGTATCTCAATTAATTATTCAAGTCTAAAACAGGGCATTAGGTCATAACAATTGTAACTGCGCCAAACTTCTCGAAGAGGGTGACAAGTGAACATCGGAAAGCGAATTTTATTTTTCCATTTTATCTGGTACGGATCGCTAAAATATGACAATTGCGTAATAAAACGTCCATGAATTTATGACATTCTAGCAAAAAAACGCTTAATATTTTGTTTAAATATGAAATATTATGAGTTATGGTCTGTTTTGGCACTTCAGCGTATTCGTATGTCAGAAGCGAAATCTTTTATTTGAGGAATATCGGTCGATATTTAATGCTGCTCTGTAATTTCTTTCCGGTTCGGTCTTACCCCACTAACAGCCAGATAAAATATTCATGGGGGCTTATTGCTTATCCCATTCCTGATAAATCACTGAGCCTCCTACTAAGAATAATAAATGGCTCAAAGATAATGAATGAAAAATTATAAATGCAAAACTGTGTAAGCGT
The DNA here is from genome assembly GCA_037950945.1 of Hypolimnas misippus. NCBI lineage: Eukaryota > Metazoa > Arthropoda > Insecta > Lepidoptera > Nymphalidae > Hypolimnas > Hypolimnas misippus. Next base: position 11,409,221 of record JBBEEQ010000024.1, read on the forward strand.
AAAATACAACTTAATATTTGTAAATAATATTTGATGTAAATTAAATTTTATTTACAATTATTAATATTTGTTACTACACTTGATGTTTCTAAAATAATACGTATTTGAAATAATATTTGATAAATCGATGCTCAGGTTGTTCCTTGACCAAATACTTCCATAAAAAGTATTTAGGAAAAAAAATTATATTATTCCAAAGAGATAAGAATTATTATGTATTACTAGGCTATATTTGTAATTACCGTAAAAAAAAAATTGCAAATTACATTTTTAAGATTACCAAGAGTATACAGGTGAGTTTTTTAACTATGCGTGATCCAAATCTGAAACTATTAAAAAGTTCGCTTTTGATGAACACTTTTAGTTTGTTTGCGCATCATTAGATTTTGAAATAATAACTTTAAAAACCACATCCCATATTATTGCACCATTTGATAGTGTTACTTATTAGGCCTAGTGTTACTTTAGGAAAAAGGCTTATATTTTGTTAATATGAATTAATATTTTTAAATAACCGTCTCTCAATTAAAATAAGTTATACAAATATTATGTATGCCTGTCTCGATATGCTCACTGAACGTATAAAAAACATTGAATAGATCTAAATTAAATTTAACTTATTGATAGCTTATATCCTGTCAACATTTATCATAATTTTATCCCCAAAAATCCACGCGTTTCAAGTCCCGGCAAAGTTGATCTATATTCCAATATATAGTAAAATTGTTATTAGCCGAAGACAGTAAGAGATATTTGAGAAAAATTAATGTGATGGATCTTTATATCAGCTATTAAATTCAAAACTATTATTTTTAGTCTGTTTCTATGTTTATTCTGTTTCTATGTTTGTATGCGCTTTACACAAAGAATACTGCACGTAATTGAATGCGACTTTTACAGTTGTATTAGTGCAATTATAGTGTAAAATCAGGTACTTTTTTATATTAATACGCTGCCCAGAAGGAAATCTATAAATTTAGAATATTTTTTTTGCGAAAACGAAATGAACCAGGCTAGTTTCTAAATAAATGCATAAATAATAACCTAATTTTATATATTTTAAACTTTCGCGATTTATACTATTCATATTTTATATAACGGGTCTTATCGCGATAACTAATGGTAGTAATACGGGTTTATTGCCCGACGTTACTGCGAACGAAGACGAAGTTGCATTCGTCGTGGTCACGGGCTGACCATGCAACTTCGTCGAAACTTCGGACAATAAAAAGGTATTACTACCATTAGTTATCGCGATAAGACCCGTTATATAAAATATGAATAGCCTAGTTTTCCTTAGATGTACTAAGAGATTTCTATTTTATTATAGGTGATAAAACTTTAATTTAAATTGTTCAAAGTTGCTATTAGGTGTAATTTCATTGCGGTATATAAGCAGCAATCATGATCAACAATATTTTTCACTGCCTCCATGCAAAATCGTCAATCAAAACAATGAGGTGAGTGAAAGTTAATTGTAAGTTTGAATAGATAAATAAACCAGATAAACAAAATAGATAAAACTTCATTCTAAAACCATGTATGTGTTGCGATCGCGGGTTGATTCTTGCCCATATATATACGTAGATCTATGTGTGTTTTATATGTCTTAAAATAGGGTGTCCTAATAATAGCGTTGAAAGAAGGGCAATTGTTTATTCTATACCAGTTTTTACTCGCGGCTTCGCTCGCGTCAATGTAGCTTTTGTTTGTACGACACGAGCACCACCTACGGTAAATTAATTGTAGTATATCTATAACATATTCACAAGCTTAAACTTTAAGTTGACAAAGTTTTATCGTGACCGGATGAACGATATGGCAATATATTAAATATAAACAAAGAAATATTGATTTTTATATTAAAACTATTATATAAGCTATGATGTAAGTAGGTACCGCCTATACGCAATCACTTATACGCTGTTAATTTGAAATTGCAAACAGATACTTCAATCTTATTTATGTATTTACCTAAATAGCATTTATACTATCATACAAATTCATCAACATTTTAATGAAACAAAAAAAAATATACGTTTTATTACGTTTTGAGATATTATTATTTTTTTACTAAAAATAAGAACCGAGAAATATGATTGAATTTTTAAAAAACGGAATATTAAAACCAACCCTGTGGATGAAAAATCTTATAACACGTTATTTTTCATTGTCAACATCATATTTGCATAACGGAATGTTACTGGTGTTAAAGACGCGAAGTGTGGGAGTTTTATCACAATGCCAATCTAATAGGAAATAAAATACACAATAACTAGTTACAATTATAATTAATTACGTAAAAATCTATTAAGTTTTACTAATATATGGACGCTGATAAACAATACTGTGTCAAGCCACACTGACTTCATTTTGAGAAAATGGCATCTATAGATGTTAAACCTATTCTTAACAAATTTGTTTGAAGAAGTATATATCCATCTTTTATTTTCTATTTTGATACAATGTATTGTGAATTAAAAGTATATTGGTATAATGAAAAGTGTTATCGAATAAAAAGTTTTTCTAATACATGAGATTATTTTATATTGCAAAATATGGCACATAATTCAATATTCGAAACATTTAATTAAAGAACTTTTTTTCCTATTTATTTGCTTTGCACAACTTGAATAATGTTAAATACATGATGCACTATCAGAATACATCAATATCTCCGAATTCAACGTTTTGTGGGTTGACACATCATTGCTTATCAGCATCCATATAAAACTAAAGAATTGGTTTGGTTGTTTAAACGCGGTGGTTTCTAGAATATCCAGGCCGGTTAAAACAAATCATAGAATATCGCTGGATAGCCCATAAAGATGTTAGACTTTGATTCATTATACTTCAACTCTTAGGTGTAAAGATAACCAATTGTCGACCAATCTGGCATGTACTAAAATTAAACACAATATATTGTACTTAAACAGCCTAAAAATGTTCCACAACTGGGAAATAGCCTCGTCTCCTATTAAGAAGGAGGTTAGAAACTTAATCCACTAGGTGGTTACTATTCAAATTGCATATACATGTGTTAACATTTCTTCCGATAACCCGCTCGAGAATCCGCGGTCATCTGTTGAAATCGACTAAACTGTATTCTAATAATGTTTTAAACTTGGAAATCGTCATTTACAAATCTTTCGCAATTAAAATTATAGCTAACATCTTTGCTGGAAATATATAAAATATATTACATAAACGTATTACATTATGTATTAATTTAATGCTCGCAAACTACTTTATATTAACATTCATACATATTTACAAGGCTAGAATTGTACTAATCAAGTTATGGTACTCGACTCACGACTACCACAGACATTCATCAATATGAGAAAAGTTGCCGATATAAAAGAATATACATTCGTAAGACCATAATGTTCACAATTGTTTTTAATATACACATTTTTGAATAAATATAATTTAAAGGATTTATTAGGTGTCAAAATTAAAACCTCTTTTATTGCATTATAAGCATAACTCGTTCTTTTGTATCTCGATACGTAAGACGCAAGTCAGGTGTTTATATATATTTTTTATTTACGTTCGGGTATAACTCATATATACGAATGTACAACATTCTTTTCTTGTACAAAAGGGTATAATATCAGATTGGTACTTTGGTTATACAATCAAAATAACAAAAATGAGTATGTCATCCGAGTAAACGAAATTATTATTTTGTTGAAGGCTGTTTTTCTAAAAAAGTCTCAAAATCTATTTTTTGGTCCATACAATTTCAAAAACAATTTATTATTTATGTCAATGCTTATTTTGTAAAAACAATGTAATTGCATTTGAAATAATCAACAGAGCAATAACGTTAAGCTGTGTGTGTAAAAATGTGGCATAATTTGGTAAAAATACCTTAACAAAATTAGCCCCCAAGTTATTTTGAGGTTCTTTTGTTAACATATTGTAGAATCAATTTATATACCTTCCTATATTATTACTCAAAGATGTTTTTAATACAAAATATCTCACCATTAAAATTAACGTTTGATGGGTCATTTTGAAAATATTTCTTAATCTGATGACGAAAATTTAGTGAAAATTTCAAATTTAATGTTTTCTTTTAAAAATTACATTTTAAAATAATAATGTAACAAATTACTTAGGATGCGAAGTGTTCGCAAGGGTCACCTTGTATGTAATGTATTAGAGCAGCATTTATACATACATCCACTATACAAAATGTCTAAACCCTCTCCGGAAAACGACCTTTGCTACAGTCGACGGGATCGTACCCCATTCAATGCTTTTCGTGATTAGCCCGAACAAATAAACAGATGCGCTCGGGATAATTCGTTATCCCTACCTATCCATCGTGGTTTTTCTCGTGTTTACAGTTACTCTTACTATCCTATAAGGCGTAACTAGTATAATATTGTATTGATAATCCTTAATAAACAGATTATGTAAAGTAAAGATTTTTTTAATCGGACATCGGGATCCTGAACTAATTACTTACTGACTAATAAAAGATACATTTTATAATAAAATATAGCTAACTCAATCCTGCTCTTCTTAAGTGATGTGTTTTTTAAACATTTTTTTTTTTATGTATATAGGTGCTCGCAGCTTCACTAACAGTTGCTCGCAGCTTCACCCGCGTAAAGTTAGGAATTTAATAAACTCAATTCAGAAAACTGATAATATAACCATCTTTTTAGCATAGATTTAAACTTCTTAAGTAGCGTAGCCGATACACAGGTAATTATCATTAGCCATTATCTGACTTAAAAAAAATTTACAGTGTCTGTTCAAAGCGTGATTGTATCACCATCCCCTACCGTCTTGATATGGTATCGATACCTTTAGTATTTTACAATTCGTTAGCATCTAGTAGTTTTTGGTCTAAGTTTTAAGTAAATTTGACTACGGAATAACATTTTACATACACACTATTTAATTTATTCTTTTCACCCCTTTAGAGGTGGAATTAAAAAAAAAAACCCTCCTTATCGGATGCCTTCATCACACAAAGAACACACCCTCCAAGCATCAAGTCTCTGCGATCAGCAGTTTAGGCTGTAAGTTGATCCGTCAATCAATCATTCAGGACAAAGCATATACCGGTGAGTTTTTTAACTGGGTGTGGTAGGCCAAATCCAAATTACAAATAATAGCGAAAACTTAAAGGACCGTGGGGGGGCAATTTTCATGAAAACTAAAACTGCATGTTTAGTTTTTTATAAAATTCAATTTCATAACCAGGAATCGAACCGAATAATAAATCAAATAGTACAAGAAGAAGTAAAGGAAAAGGCGTTTTTTTACAAAATGCTATTAATCTCATGCATTAATTAAACCTTGAGTAGTCATTTCTTCAATGTAATCAACACTCAAAAGTGAAAAATATGAAAATAGAAAATGATTTTGCAGCGCTAAATGCGAGTATAATAGCTAAGGTCTGTATATAGATAAAGTATAGATAACGCTGCATAGCGTTCCTCACAAGAATATTGGTGTTACAAAACAAGAAGATTGAGTAAAACGATTACAGAGAGAACGCACTGCAATCAAGCGTCATTATTAGCGGTTACGGCGGACGTGATTATCTTAGCTCCGATTGCTTCACTTTCTTATGCACGCTTTAATATACCATGATATTACTTTATGCTTATTTTTTTTATTTCAAACTCTTTTAAAGTAAATAAAATATAACTAAAATATAATAAAATAACAATTAAAAATTTTAGGGACTCAAACGATTGATTGCAACGTTTTTCGGATGTATTGACGACGAGACTTGTCAATTTTTTTTTAATTAAAGCTATTAAATAAATTATTAATAATAATTGTTTTTTTTTCTCCATCCGATATTATCTTAAAATGCTCAAGATTGCAAAGGAAACTAAACAAAATCAAAATTCTTATTAAAAATAAAACATTTAAAATTCAACTTAATTAATTATATTTCTTATATCTTGATCCCGTGAAAAATCAACAAATGTTGACTTTCTGTATAATGTAAAATAATAAATAAAAAAATATAATTTGTAATTTAAATATAACTGGTTAATTAAAAGTGAACACTTATTTCAACTACTACAGTCGTTGTTAGCGTAAAATCGTTCCTCTTTCGTATTTCTCTTAACCTAGTTAAACTTTTTTTACTTTTTTACGCCCCGGCTTTGCACGGATGCAATATAGTTTGTTATGACATAACGTTATAAATCTTTGATGTCCTTAAGTTACTCTACTATAAATTGCATGTATTATACATATCTATAAACCATCCTCTTTAATCATTCGTTTTATTGGCGGAAACCGCATTAAAATCCTTTTCGTAGTTTTAAAGATTTAAAGGTAAAGACGTCTACAAGCGACATTTTTCGTACTTATTACTTATGTGTAGAAGATATGCTTTTTACAACTTCTTATTATTGTAATATTACCGATATTTATAAAAAAGTAACTTTACTTTTAGTCACAATTACCAGTGCTTTAGATCGCTTTATTCTACGTAAAAAAAAAACACATTTTCAACTGTACACTCATAATAAAATAGCTAATTAATTCATCTCCAATTTATAATTAATTATTCCAACCAACACAAGCACACATAGTAATAGTAACACAATTATTATATAACGTTACGTCAATATGACTATTTTTTATAAGTAAATAATTATATACATGTATAGACATATAAAGGATTTAATTACTAGAATAAATAGAAGTATGTCAAAAATAATATCATGATTCGAATGTACATTTGGTAACAACGTCATAAAACAATATTTGTTTGTCTATTGAATGTAAATTGTAATATTAAAAAATGGATTCACTTGAACGGAATATTCTCTTGCCTTCAATTTCAGAAAAGATTAGCCATTATAAAATAGATTGGTTTTATGGAAATCAATTGGAAAGTTTATGTTTCATTGACGTTACTATGACACGTATACCTAAGCTACGAACAAAATAAGAGTAATAAATAGAATACACTCACCGACACGTTTCGCTGTTATTTGCCGAGTGGAGTAATTGAACGGCACATAAATAACTTCGTCCGTAGCCGCTGTTAATTCAACAGGGACTTTTACAGCAGAATGTACTTCGTCCAAACACAATACACTATCACTGGAACAATTATCACCAACCACTGTTGTGAACTCACGATTCACTAACAAATCACTTTCCTCCTTTTGAAGTAGAGCCTTGTGTTCTTTACTTGTATATATCAATTCAGCTTCTCCTTCTAAATTTTCTTGACATAATTTATCAGCAACAACTTTTATTTTATACACACCAACCGGTTTTCTTGCCTCTAAAACGAAATCAGCGCGTTCGCCTCTACCTAACGTAATTGAACTGACAATCTCTGTCTGCACTCTGTGGCCGTCTAAGGCAATTAATTTAAAATTGTGTTGGTCGATGGAAAATTTTATAGGACAACTTTTAAAACCTCCTCCATACGCTAATCTGAATCTATATCTTTTGCCATACTCCACGGTAAATTTTGATAATGCCGTTTTCAAAGATTCAGGTGTATTTCCTTTGCCGTTTATGAGTAAAGATTCTGCATTGGGAATTTTAGACGTTACACCGGCAAGCGGCCCCATAGAATGACCCCATTCAGCAATAAATATTGTATGCTGGGTGGCATCAACATCATATAGGCTTCGTAGCGGATCTAAACGAGGTGATTGTCGAACTATGAATGCACCTGCGAGACCGTCAGCCGCGTCAGCAGCCGAATGTGCATGGTACATATGAGTACCTACAGCAGATGCACGGAATTTATACTGGAAAGTAGTGTAAGCTGGTTGAGGACATTGAGTGAGCATTGGGGCTCCATCCATAAATGGTGTCTCTTTCTGAGGTTGACCACGCCAATGTATCGAGAGAGCATGCGCTGGCGCTCGATGAACCACATCTACAACGAGAATGTCATTTTGGCAGACATGGAAGGCAGGCGCCGGCAATTCTCTGTTCGCTGAAAGAACACCACGCTCTCGACCATCTGCTGTGATGCACATTGGTGAGCAATTACTTCCATCTTCAGCGCAACTGTTGCAAGACCTAGAAAGAAATGTAGGGGAAAGGATTATTCTTACATTTTTTTGAAGCAGTTATTTATTTTTTCGTCTTCGCGTACTTACTTGCTATAAGTCTTGTAGACCTCGATAACGAGTTTAACTCGACAAATCATAGGCCAGTCAAGCTCATGACATTCACGATCGCAATTTTCGAAGTATTCCTCTGCAAACAAAAGAAAATAGCATTTTTTTAACGAACAAAAACACAATTCATTTTAAGAAGTCTGTTATTTAATAATTGTAACATGAGTATTTGTTTTTATGTTCAATTCAATTCTTTGGTTAATGACTTTTCGCATGTTTTTATGTTAAAGTTGAGTGCATCTACATTATGTTATTTAAAAGTAAAACTACTGTATGAACTGTATCAAATGCAAAGCAACAGGTAATTTGTTGAAAGCGCAAGTGCATAAAAAGTAGCGATGGAAACCAGAACATAGACTGCTAACACAATTAATTTCCATTTGCGCCACATCCCTACTAAACCGCGAGCTCCAATTTTGTTATTATATACCAGATAAAAAAAAAACTTTAATATTTAAGTTATAATATGAAAAAGAATAAAAATAAAACTTATGCCGTATCCGTTTAAAAATTACTATAATTATATATTTATTTAGCATTTAAAATAACTAGTATACTTAAAATTATAATTTTATAATCTATATTTTATCTAAATATCTAGGCGCTTAGTATCCTGTAAAAAATACTAAACTTAATTCTCATACAAACAAGTTTTATGAATATAAAAGAGTCATACCTGGCATCGGTGTGAAGTAAACAACAACAATAACACTAGCCATTATTACAGACAGCACTAGTATCCTTTGCAAGGACATGAGCATGTAATTTGGCTTTATCACATCACTATGTGTATCAACCTGCTTTTTATTCGCTTCCATTTTTTAAATATTTTTTTACCGCAAAAACTATGACCCAGACCGACGTGTGACGATACGAACGTCGCTTACGACATTTTAAGTTTTTTTTATCGATAATTATTACGTCAATTGTTATTCGATTTACGAAGCCATACACGGCCACGCGAGTCTACCATCAAGTGGCGACTGGAAGAATGGAAATAATTTACCGCGTGTTGTAAGTTGTAACCAAATACAGCGTCAGTCTCGGACGGCAAGACAGGGCTCCAATTCGGAAGTAAATCGTATACTTTGAGATTGAACACTCTCTCTGCAGTGTTATGTAATGTTATTATGCAAGTAATATTAAATGTTAATGTCGAACGATGCAAGACGTTTTCGAATGGTTAAACCTAATTTATTACCAACTTTATCGTTAAAAATTTTAATTATATCAATTTTACTAAGCATCTTTTTCAATTTATTTCTTAAAATTAATAGGTTTAATATAAATAGGTTATAGGCTTTAATTGTTTCAAATATTTTAGTTAAAGTTTGTAGTATAAATTTTTTGAAACCCCTTCCTGAAAATTCTTCCAATCAAGTTTTTCATCATGTCAAGTTCCACAAAAGCGTTTTTGATTGTAAATACGTAACAGCTTTAGAAAATCTCGTTCTTCTTGTGGTTTCTTTGTATTTATACTAAAAGTAAAAGGTTCAGGCAACGCGAAAGGCGTTATATTATGATTTCATAATAAAAATGCTGGTTAGCTACACCGTGCCTTAAGTTTCGCCAGCCGTCCTTGGCCCGGTCTACATGCGTAGTTATGTAATCTAACGTTATGCGAACTAAAACAATAAGTAACACACTAAACTTGTCTGAAACTTTGATATTTTTATGATCCATATTATTTCGACTTGAAAATTTGAATTCACTTACAATGTTAATATTATAAAAATAATAATGGAAAGTTATAGACAATTAATATAATAAGCATTTTATAGTGGAAGTAGTGTTAAACCGCGACTATAAAACTTTTGATTTTTTTAACCAAATTTTCATCCCCTTAGAAATTGAATTAAAAAAAATCTGTTCTTAACGAATGCTTACGTCATGACTATCTGTGTTTTAAATAACATACCTGTTCAGTTGCTTGAGCTGTGCATTGAAAATCAGTCATTCCGGTTTCCTTTTATTATTAGTATGAATAAACTTGTTTTCAATGTTTACGTGTTGAGATTAAAAGATGATAAAGTTATTCTAAAAAAAATATATGAACATAATTTTTAGCACGGTCTAAATCTATTTGGGTTATTTAACAAAATAGATATAATACAAATAGAGATAGATATTATATATTTCAATATAAAAGTAATAAATATTTTAATAGAATTGGATAAATTTGTAGGTGTTATTTTTACTAAAAAGGTATGAATATAATTTTAAAACTATAGACGAAGGTAAGAAATATTTTAAGAGCGAGTATGTTTGTATAAAATAGTTATTATAACTTTTAAATCAGATATGAATTTATAACAAAAATGTATCGAAAATTGAAATTTGACCTACATTGCGTAAGTACCTATATTGTAAATTCAAAAGTAGATTCAGAAGCTTTTGTACAATAAAAAAGATACTTACTCCTTAAATTTAATCTCATAAATAGAATTAGTTTTATAGATGTATATTTAATGCCATAATTATTACTTTAAAACTAAAATTTAAATAAATCACAAAAACAGGCCACCAGTATAAATTTTGTGCTCAATGATCAAATAAGATTGTAGGTATAAATTCGTTCAGAGCATTTTAAAGAAGAACAAAACTTGTTTTAGGATATATTTTGTTTATTATATACATTATATATAAAGCGTAATAAAAAGTAATTTGTGTTCGCAGCTTTGCCTTATTAGTTCTTATATAAATTCTTTCAATTATTTTTAAATAAAATTTTTACACTATATTACAGTGGCGAGACTATATCACACGCTTAGGATTAAATGATCGAATTCAAATATTCCTATTTTAGGCACAAATGCATAAAATCTTTTACACGTTTACAATTCAGCCGTTTATTTAGACTTTGATCAGAAAATGTTGGTAGAATAGTTTTCTTTTTCTGGGAAATAATCACTAGGGGGGATTATTAAGATATCACGTGTAATGAATATATGAAATAATGCGCTCTCTTTAATTGTAAAGATCGATTAGGACATGTCCTGTATATCGACGATATGCACGGAGCTCGTCTTGTTTTATTATACACGACAGAGTTCTAGCGGGTATCTTCATCCCTCCCGATAAGATTTTTTGATTTCTAATGGGGTTTCGACGAATTCTGGCTTTAACAGCATTAAAAGCCTTTCCAGTTCGAACAGGTCGCGGCCGCCCCGATCGGAGAAAGATCTTTTCTGGTCTTCGATAGAGGAAATGTTGTTGTATCTGGTGATAGTACGATATACGAATATACGGCTGATACCAAGCTTGTGAATTGACTGGAATAAGACCGACAGCTCCATACCCACTTGATGCAAGGCGATCACTGCAATCCTATTCTCTTTAACAGCCTTTCCATATTGTAATTTGTCAATGAACATGAATATGTGAAATGGAGCGAAATCAAAAAAAAAGTTTTTAAAATAATATGTGTGTTCAAAATTCAATATAATTAAAAAGGTAAAAAAAGGAATGTTTATATATAAAAATATTGATGGCCAGACTATTTATATACTGTTGAATAATTTTTCAGAATGAAATGCGATTACACCTGTTTTTAAAGATAAGCATTTTTTAAATATTCCTGCTTAGGTAGTGTGTACAAAAAAATCACGTGATCTTTGATATAAGGGAGGGGTAGTACAAAACCTTACCACGAATCACCAGGAAGAAGTGGCAATTAATGAACAGCCCCTTGTACGTGCATACAGGTATACGTGTAGGCATCATTTATGAAAAATAATTATAGTAATGTATAATTCCGTTTTTAGGGTTCCGTAGTAAAAACGAAACCCTTATAGTTTCGCCATGTCCGTCTGTCTGTCTGTCTGTCTGTCTGTCTGTCTGTCCGCGGCTTTGCTCCGAAATCCTTAATACCAGAAAGCTGTAATTCGGTATGAGTATACATATGAATTACGCCGAGAAAGTCGTACAATAAAATCTTAAAAATATTTTTTTTTCTGGGTGTCTTCCCTATGTGTTAAGAGAGACCAAAAATTTTTTTCTCATTTATACCATGTTGTGGGGTATCGTTAGATAGGTCTTTTAAAAATGTTATAGGTGTGGAAAAACCATTTTTCCGAACGACTAACTGTTTCCGAAATATTAAGCTTTGAAGTGTCAATTTTTCTTAGAGTCAAGTGTCGCCCCCCTCTACCCTCTAAACTGCTGCGTCTAAAAATATGAAAAAATTCACGATAGTGGTACATATAATGAATTTAAAAGGAAAATTATCACGGCTATGTGGGTTCTTATGGTTATCGAGTTATAGATGATCTAAGTAAAAATAAATATTTCACTTTTTAAAGCATCACACTATGTAAATATTAATAATTTTAAATTAATATATGAATTTAAATGAATAAATAAATAAATATTTAATAAGTTTTAATTAAAATAAAATATAAAATAAGATATAAAACAATGTCTCAATAAAACATGTCGCGAATGATTCTGAATCGCGCTTATGAAGTTTTCAACCAAATCTCCATAGATTTCATAGGCGCTAATCAGGAAGGAAAATTATCGGCGCTAAGTATATTTTACAAGTGTTAGAATAATAAATAATCGACGAGAGCGAGTTAACAATCAAACAAACGAATTCACTTTGGCACTTATGGTATAACATAAAAGATACGGATTACGTACATACCTATCTCTTATTCTCTTCTTAAAGAGAAATTAAAAATAATTTTATAATAATTGTTAATGCCCTAACTTAAAAGGGTAAACTCAATGAAAAGGCAGCGGACTGTAAACGCTAATTTAATTTGAATTCGCTAGTCTCAAGGTATGCGCGTATTGTTGGTCGGCTTTGATTCCAGTCTGCCCCGCTAGCTTGAGGTCCGTAAGACCCGCGCGGCGTGATGCTCCCCTCCAATCGACGACGTCGACGACGGTCGCTGACGGCCGACAACGGCCGATGTTCGAAGTCCGAACATACTCCCCGGGTTGAAGCATTCAAGAGACAGGAAGAGGGCAGATGTTATTGAAGCCCCGAAGTATGATGCCCTTCTTCGTCTTGAGTTCAGCCACTCGCGAAGCTCCATCACTGCCAGGGAAGACCTTCAAAACTCGTCCTAAAGGCCACAATAGAGGTGGTTAGCCTTTCTCTTTGATGAGCACTAGTGCACCCTCAGACAGCTGTCCTGTCGATGTGGACCATTTTGTCTTCTGCTGAAGCAGAGAAACATACTCTAAATAATAACGCTTCCAGAAATGTTGTTTTATATGTTCCATCCTTTGAAATCGCTCCAGACGACAAATATTGATGTCAGCCACCTGTGGATGCGGAATTAATAATAGTGAGCGTCCAATTAAAAAATGTGATGGAGTAAGGGAAGTTAAATCTAAGGGATCTGATGACAACGGAGTGAGTGGACGGGAATTTAACACTGCCTCTATTTGACATAAACTAGTTATAGTTTATGTTTAATTAATTTATGCGAAAAGAAAAAAAAGAATTCACTTGTATATATATAAAATAAAGAAAGGTCTGGAAGCGGTAATGAAAGGAAATAATTGGAACAAACTCACAAATTATCGTTATCCTTATCCAAAAGGCAACCAGAATCCCACGTAGAAACGGTGTCTTGACAAAATTGGCAATTTTCTGCTTCGACTTCTTTATTATTAGAGACTTGAATCAGCCGTTGAAGCGATGACACGGCAGCTATGACTCCGCCCGAGTTCAAAGTCCACGAACGTTGTAACGTGTCCGTCGATCTTCGTTCCAAGTAAATCGGTGAGCCAATTGCTAAACACGGCTCGAAGGACCAAACTGTTAATGCCCTAACTTAAAAGGGTAAACTCAATGAAAAGGCAGCGGACTCTAAACGCTAATTTAATTTGAATTCGCTAGTCTCAAGGTATGCGCGTATCGTTGGTCGGCTTTGATTCCAGTCTGCCCCGCTAGCTTGAGGTCCGTAAGACCCGCGCGGCGTGATGCTCCCCTCCAATCGACGACGACGACGACGGTCGCTGACGGCCGACAACGGCCGATGTTCGAAGTCCGAACAATAATAAAAGGTTTAAAATTGTAAGTACGTATATTGTATAAACTGACTTAAAAAAGGAAATTCCCAGTTCGTCGTAAACTTTTTTACGAAAATAGGTACTCGAAGATTACTTGACCGATCTTGACAATTCTGACAACTACGGAACCCTACATTGTGCGTGGCCCGACACGCACTTGGCTGATTTTTTACTTTTAAATATCGATTCTGGTATCGTTGATAAAATGTCCAACACATGCCCAGTCGACACCTGTATAATTTCAATTCAATTCTTTGGTTAATGGCGTTTATATTTATATCTATTATATAATAGATATATGAACGCTGATAAGCGATACTATGTCAAGCCACTTGTGCCTTGACATAGTATTGCTAGTAGTTGCTTGACATAGTATGAATATGTGAAATGTCCCTGGACTTGATAAAAGCATCTAAAGATGTTAAAACTATTCTTATTACATTTCTTTGAAGATGTTTATATCCATATAATATTATTATAATAATAAGTTTATCAAATATTTTAGATTATTGTATATTGCAAAATATTGAGCACACTTTTTTATTCGAAACATTAAGACACTTTTTCCCGTACTTTTTTAAGTTTAAATGTCTTTTTTTTTAATAATGTTAAAGTGTTTTTTTTAATAATGTTAAATACGTAACGCATTATCAGAATATATCGATATCACCGAATTTGATTTTTTGTGTTTTAACACATTATTGCTTATCAGGATCCATAAACTATACTATATATTTCAGTTCGCATATGGGCTTGACCGGGGCTCAAAAAAAAAATCTTGTATATAGATTTTTACTCGACTTATCTTATTGTGTATATTAATATATGAATAACGCAAGTCGGACTCGCCTCATTTTATGCTATAAATAAATCTTCAAAATTGTAACAAACACTTCCAAGACAAATGCTTATATCTAGAAATTAAATGTTTATATTAATGATTGTTTGTGTAGTTGTTATTTTAACACAGCAACCTTGGTGCTTAACCATTAATTGTCTGCACAGGACTTGTATTCAGAGCCGTTAAAAAAATATCACTTATTGTCATTTGTCTTCTCCTTTTAAACAGAATACATGGCTTTATGCCTTACAATTTAATTGAATATAAATAAAAATTACAAAAGACTTGGCTGTAAGGGTGTAATACCTTTGCCTTTTCCCTCTAAGGAAAGAAAAAAGCGAAAAAAAAAATGTTCATCTGTCGGCTGTCACTGATGTCAAATTGATTAAATAACCTAAAACTTGTTTACAAGAAATCGAATTGAATTATTAGGGTATAAAAATATCATCTTATTGTTACAAAGTTTAAGTTCAGTTGCGCACCATCTAATGGAGATTACAAAAAATAATTTTTTCAATGAAATCGACAACATAACCAAAAATTTGAAACGATCATGTTTTGTTGGTTTCGATGCGGAATTTACTGCTATTTTGTCGGGAGACGCCTTTAAAAATAGGTATTAATAGTTGTACCAATTCCATACAATTTGTGATTAATCTTTTAATCATAAGGTTCCTCTTGTTCCCAGATTATTCGACAGCAATAAAGAGAGATATGATCTAATAAAGAATGAAGTGAGCAAAATGATCATGACACAGGTCGGCCTTACAATGTTCCAATATGAAAGAGAATTTGATAGTTATACAGCCATTGGATACACATTCCATTTGTGCCCACAAGTCTTTGGGGATATAGATCAGTCCTTTATATTTCAAGCATCAACACTTAAATTTCTCTGTAAACACAATTTTGACTTCAATAAGGTAATAAAAAGTATTCATCAGAAAAAGTAATTATGTTTATTTTTTTTTAAATGTTTCTTTTGTTTTTTATATAGTTAAGCATAAGATTATATTTGAATTTATTCACAAGATTGCTTGTAAATAATCAATATACTGGTGTAAATTTAAAATAAAAAGAAGATTTTAATTTTACAGTTCATATATGAGGGTCTTCCTTACTTAAGTAAAACAGAAGAAAAGCTTGTAAGAAAACAGTTAAAGGACAAAACATTACACAGTAATCTAATTAATAAAATGGATATTGACGATGAAAGGAGATTACAACAATACTGCTCTGAGGTTTCAAAGTATGTTGATTATTAAGCATGCATTAATATATTTTTTTAATAATATAATAATAATAATGAACATTATTAATAAATAGAGATTGAACATAATAATAACAAAAAAATTCAATGTAAATAGACTAAGCAATATTGAACAAAATAGAATATCTAGGTATGTTTGACATTTATATATAAATAGTTTCATAAATTCATAGACAACTGGTTGACTTATTGACTGGATTTTGACAAGGCATAAATTTTAAGGTATAAATATGCAAGCTACATGCCTATAATCTCTACGCATTCTACACATAGCTAGGTAGGCATAGTAGAGTAAGAATTAACTCATATTTTTTGTCTAGTATCTGAATGCTATCTGCTTATCTGTAATTATGCTCCACATTCTGAACTAACAGAAATTTAATAAATTTTTAATATAATGGCTCATATTGTGATAACTAATGTTAGTAATACGTTTTTATTGCCCGACGTTAAGACTAAGTTACATTCGTCATGGTCACGAGCTGACTGAAAATAAAAATGTGCAATTAAATAAAGTACAACTTTAATTTAAACAATCAATTTATATTTTTAAAACTCAACAAATTCAAAAGGCTGGTCCAATGGCAATTTTCGTCCGAGTACAAACCTTACATCAGTTACACTAATTAAAATAATTCACTACATTTTTCTAAATGTCAATTATATGTGTGAGATATAATTAATTCACAATTATTTTTATTTTGATATATAAATATTAAATAATAATTGTTATATAATAAAATATAATTTTTAAATAATAGTTATTTATATCCCTTATTTACTTAGTTATGCTATGTAAAAAATAATAAAATATCATTACAGGTGGTTGACTGCCGGTGAAGATGATACGCTATACCTTGATATTGAAAATCCCATGTTGCGTTATGTCGCTCACAACGAAATAAGACTGAGATTCCCAGAAGTACTTACGACTGATAGCTTAGGTAATAGTAATAAGGTAATTTTTGCTAGCTGTAGCTACTAGCATTGACATAGACTTAGTAATTAGGAAATCATACAAATTTTTGTATGAAAATAATTTTTAGAGATTTTGAGGACATTTTGCAGTAATATAATTAACACATCAGTTTCAAATATAGACTAATATTTGGATGCTGATAAGCAATAATGTTTCTACCCACAAAAAGTCAAATTTAGAGATATTTATGTATCCTGATAATGCATTTCATATTTAGCATTATACAAAAAAAAAATCAAATCATCTTAACTAAATAAGTACGGAATTAAGTTTCTTAATCAAATGTTTAGAATATTGAGGTGAGTTCCATATTTTTTATTATGCAATAATTTCATATATATGAAAAACTTATTATTAAATAAAACTCTTTACTATCCTCTATACTATCATTTAATTATACTTTTTATCAAAATTTAATAGAAAAGATAGATATATGATTCTTCAGACAGATGTGTTAAGAATAGGTTCGACATCTTTAGACGCTATTTTCTCAAAAAGAAGTCCGTGTGGCTTGACACAGTATTGCATATCAGCGTCCATTTATCATAATACATTGGCGAAGCGGCGCACAGAACAAAAAAAACTAGTTGGTTATGTGAAAAAAAATTGTACCTTTCCTTAATGTGTTTATTGTAGAATAATTTTAGCCAATGTTTTATTTTATTCTGAACTGACTAATAATTAATTTATAACCAGTATTTACACTCATAATTGGATGCTGATAAGCAATAATGTGTCAACCCACAAACAGTCAAATTTAGAGATATTTATGTATTCTAGTAATGCATTTTGTACTTCACATTATGCAAAAAAATTTTCGAGTCATCTGAACTAAATAAGTACAGACAAAAGTTTCTTAATCTAATGCTTAGAATATTGAAGTGTGGGATATATTTTGGATTATACAACAATTTAATATATTTCAAAAACTTATTTTTAGATAAAACTCTTTACTAGCCTATATGCTATAAATAAATTATTTTTTTTAATAAAAAAAAATTAAAGAATATATAGATAAATACTTATTCAAACAATTTTATTAAGAATAGGTTTGATATTTTTAGACGCCATTCTCTCAAAAAGAAGTGCGTGTAGCTTAACACAGTATTGCTTATCAGCGTCCAATTATGATTTTTAAATACTGCCTTTTAAGTTTAAGAATTTGGTTGTACCCAATTTATTATATTTCATAGTCTCTATTCTTATTCCTATTTCTTTTTCAGGTTCTCATATATCGAGATAAAAATGTAGAAGGTGCAATCAGTGCACCAATGGATGTATTAGAAGAAAATTTAATGAACAACATTCTAGGTTTCTCACAAATAATTAAACTTCTCGTCGAACACAAAAAACCTATAATTGGTCACAATCTTTTCTTAGACGTCGTACTTTTACATAATCAGTTTATAGGTCCCTTACCAAAAAACTATTCAGCGTTTAAGAAAAATGTTAACGAGTTATTCCCGAGGATATTTGATACGAAATACATATCTCACGAAATGGGTAGAAAATTAACATACGACGAAGTTTGGAAATCAAATGGGCTACAAGAGTAAGCTTATATTGCTTAATTTAATATGTGAGAAAATAGCGTCTAAAGATGTCGAACCTATTCTTAACACATCTGTTTGAAGAATCATATATCTATCTTTTCTATTCTATTTTGATAAAAAGTATAATTAAATAATGGTATAGAGGCTAGTAAAGAGTTTTATTTAATAATAATAAGATTTTTAATTAAATACCTTGGTTTTCAGTTTATATGAATTCTTTTCGGAGGGTAAATGTAAGAAGTTAGAAAAAGGCGTCAATTTTATCAAACTAAGCACTCCATTTGATGTAAAACAATCTTATCATGAAGCTGGTTGGGACTCTTATTGTTCGGGTGAGCATGCGTTAATATCATAAGCAAAAAATGATTTAAAAATTTTTCTTAAACCTGAGTTATGTATTAAGAAAGGTAAAAAACTTTAATTGAATAGATTTTTGTTTTTATTAAAGTCAGGCCTAGCTACATTAAAACAAGTAATTAAATAAAATATTTTTTTAGCTCATACACACATTAAGATGCTGATAAGCAATAATGTGTTTACCCACAAAAAGTGAAATTCGCAACTATTAATGTATTTTAATACTGCATTACCTATTTAACATTATTCAATAAAAAATAAAGTCATATAAACTAAATAAGTATGGAAAAAAGTTGTTAAATTTTTTATAATTTATACAATAATCTCATATTGAAAAAACTTTTTATTATATAATATATTAAATATATCAACCTGCTTTTAATTCATTATACCTTTTATCAAAAAATCAAAGAAAATATGAATAAATACTTATTCAAACATATTTATTAAGAATAGGTTTGTCGCTTGATCCTTAGACGCCATTCTCTCAAAATAAATTTTATGTGGCTTGATACAGTATTGCTTATCAGTTTTCATTTATACTAATATTGTAAAGCTGAAGAATATGTTTGTTAATTGGTTGAACAGGCTTATCTCAGGAACTACTCAGGCCCGCGCCGTCCATATTATGGTTGTAAAAAGGTAGGAGTACCTACCTATTCAACGAAATTCTACTTGATATACAACATACATATATAGACTGATAACCACATTACCCTCTTTTGCGTCGCGCAGTCGGGTAAAAAAGGCGCATATTAGGCAGTCGCACGACGGCGCAGATTAGGCTTGGCGCGGGCCTGGAACTACTGTTTCGAATTGAAAAAATATTTTTGTGTTGTATAGAAGATTTATCAAGGCAGGCTATAGACTATATAACATCACCTACGTTATGGCCATATATAATATTAGTACATATTATCTCCTGTAGGTTACTGCTTTATCCGTCTGGGTCACTGGGCAGCGTGCGAGAGCAGCGGCAAGTACAGACCAGTGGGACCAACAGAGAAATTGGCTGCCTTAGATCCTTACTGCAATAAAATAAACGTCATCCGGGGAGCTGTTCCATTTATGGTGGGTATATCATACAAAATTGACCAAGGACAAAGTGAAATAGCCAGCCAAAAAAAAGTGTATGCGATATTTTAGTACAGTTCGCCCGTCCAAACAAAGCTGTAGGACAATGTATGCTAATAACTAATAATGGTCAACCCACAAAAAGTGAAATTTGGAGATATTGATGTATATGTGATATTATATCACCTATTTCACATTATTCAAGTCAAGTCATATACACTAAATATTTCAATCATTCAAAGTCATATTCAATCGAAAAACATTTATCCGTACTTATTCAGTTTAGATGACTTTAAATTTTATTGATTAAATACGTGACGAATTATAAAAACACATCAATAACATAATAATGTTTTGTGGATTAACACATTATTGTTTATCAACATCCAATTATGTTCGATGTTCATACTTGTTTTATTGCTTATACGACTGTATATTGTAGTTAGCTAACTGGCAGGGCACAGTGATTGGGTAATAAAATTAAGCTATGATTAAAGTGATTCCATATAAAATAAGGAATGTCCGTTTCGATAAGCCGTTAATGTAGATTCAATAATAAGCGTTAACATTTATATCATATTACCGATCACTAAATGTTATTTAGTGTTAACGTTGGGCAACCTCTCAAACAGGTGCTCTTTGTTAACTAACTAGATGCTTCTCGCTATTTGACTCACGTTTATGGTTACTACTTCGCTCCTTTGAATCGTAACGGGATGTTATATAGCCTAAAACCCATATCAATAAACGGGCTATTTAAAGAAAACATGTTTTTTTTTTTTAATCGGATCAAAGTTTTAAACAATATTATAAATGCATACAAACTTATAAACAAATGTTACCCCTATATAATATTAGTGTAGATTAAAATATAAAGAGCATAGAAAAACATTATTTTTACGTTAAAACTGCCAATAAACACATTTAAAATTTAATTTTGTATTTGCATTGGTTATGAATATTTTTAGGTAAGTAAAAAGTTGACTTTAAGCTTTTTTTTTTCAAAATCCATTGTACTTTTTAAAATTATAATAATTTAAAAAATATATGTATATTTCCTCTCTGAATTAAATAAGAGAAGAACTAGTTGAAGTTCTCAACATATAATTAGAAGCATTATTACAGAAGAATATAATATTACATATGTATTTAAGATTTTATTTAGTTTACTGAAAATTTTAGTAATATTTATTTTGACTCAACTATTTTGTTGTTCTTGTTGATAATATAAAAAAAAATCCACGATCATTTTGTTTCAGAACCTCGTAGGCGACGATCCGCCGAGCCATCGTCCCAATATACTTCACATTAAATCAATGAAGGAACGAATCATTAACGTCGGAAAGGTACCGTCTAAATATGTTTATATTTACTAAGAGCCGGTAAAAATAAGCTATATATGTTATTCATATTAAAAACATAATAAATAAATATAATTACATTAAGAACATATTATCAAAAGTATAATATACGATAGTGTATTAAATAAGTCGAAAGAAACATAAAAACCACGAGCCCTTAACCGGGAAAAAGAGAATTATAAATAATAAAGAACAAAAATAGAAAAACCTGTCAGATTAGGACTTTTAGCCTTAGACGACTTACGTTCTTATTGATTTAATGTATTTTTCATGCATACTTGTAAAAACATTAGCATTTCTAGCTCTTTTTCTATGTTAACTATAATTGTGCTAAATTTCGTATTCCTCCATCGGCGCAATTTTAGTAAAAAAAAAAAAACAAAAACGTGAAGCCCGTTCACGTATAAATACATAGATTAAATTTGATCTATAATTTATTAAAAAAAGGTACCAGTTCCCCGATGAACGGAATTAATTATCGCAATAAAAGTTATTTATAAATCTCCCGGGAAAGTCGTAACGGTAACAGCGCGGTCTCTGAGAGACATATCGGGCGCCATTGTTACACAGACCGGCCAGGATCATTACGTAAGAAGCTCGTGATGCTATTTCCGTCTCGAATAGTAAACACTCTCCGCCGGAGTCGTCCCGATCCTCGGAGCCGAAATTAGAGTCCATATGTTACGGAACTCTTAGGCTGCATATCCACTAAATATGTTCGAAGAAGATGACCAAAAAGGAAAAAATAAGACATGTTTTTTCTTCGGTTTAAAGATAAAAAATATTTAATTAACGCGTGATTTTTTTTATATGAAAAATAATAAAACACTGATCGGCATTCGTCTGCTATACCACCTACCTCTGTCAACCACTGACACCACTTCCATTATCGATGATTATGCAATTTCCGACCGATTTAAGGTTATACAAAACATGGGATTTTTTTGAGAAATTAAACATGGACTAGTTATATATAAAAATTTACATTAAATTAAGCATGAATTACGTGATAGCTCATTTTTCTCAAAAATGGACTTAGACCAATTTCAAAACAAACGATCCATATAGCAATACAGTGTCTGTCCTAGTTACGACCAAAGTGTCTAGTTGACTAAATTAATAAATGGCGGCTACGGTATATGTAATATGTACGGGGATACCAGAACGCGTGAAAAAGCTGTGGAAAACACTTTTGCGTGTTGTTAGATATAAAAGAATTGTTATTTTCTAATTGTCTATTTCTAAGAAGTATAATCTACTAGCCGGTAGTCCAGTAGCCCTAGCTTGCTACACTGTTTCTCTCTGAGGTTCTCAACTCGTAGTGCGTGATTTTTTTTAAATGTTTGTTACCTCAGAACTCCGTCATGAGTTAACCGGTTTTGAAAATTCTTTATTTATTCGAAAGATTATACTTTCAGATTGGTAATATAGAATTTTCATCAAAACCAGTTCAGTAGTTTGGTTTTTAAATCAAAATAACTGGAAATACATATAGTTTCATATAAGGAAACGAAATTACGTACTTAAGTTTAAAGTCGTTCTGCCTTACTACAAAAGATTTAAACAGACTTTAAACGCGTATTTAAAAGAATTCGTACTACAAATCCGCGTCTAAGCACAGTTTTGAGTTAAACATGCTTCAGATATAGATTAAAATACGTTTAAGTGCGTTTAATAGATGTCTAAAACCTATTTCAGCTGTCAAATGTAACGTATAACATTTTATTAATAAGTTTTTTATGAGTTTATTCGCTGTTAAGAAATTTAGATAATATTTTAAGCAATGTTTAATTTTTAAACACTGTTTAGCTAGACACGTATTGAACATGGTTTTAATGCGTCTTTTGTAGTATGACAGGTTATGTTTTAAAAAATCTACAAATATTTAGCTCTGATATCTTTATGAAATGAAGGATTAGCGGAATTTTTTCACCAGTCACATATCTGGTGAAGCAGCAGCCTTATGATAGTAATAATTGTCACCTCGGCCGGTGTAGCGTCGTTTCGCGAAACGTTTTCCAGCTGAACGCGTGACGAGGTGGATGTTTCGAATGTGTTGAGAAATTTCGGCGACACGGTGTCCGCACGAGCGCGCACCGAGAGTGTAGTGCTGGCACCACGCCAGCACGCACACTCGCACGCACACCCACACACACCTGCATATCTCCCGTTGCTAGTTAAAACGGATTGATAATGGTCGAGTGTCGCGAGTGAATCTTTATTTTGGCCCCGGGATATTTTTTTTAAACTCGAGCTCTGTTTGATTTTTTTTAAAGTAAGAAAAGTCATTTTTCATTCCTCTGTCAAGGTTGATTTAAGGTTAAGATATAAATATAATTCGGGTAGCGATGTCGCCGCATCTGTATTTATGTTATGAGATTTGGCGCCCGACGAGTAAAGATAATGCTAGGAATGGTGTTATTTCGACGATATACATGATTTGTTATACAATAATTTATCGATAATATGTGGGAAATTAAGTGGCTATTCTTATAAAATACAATGTATAACATAAGGGTATTACAAAACATAGTCTTGACTATTATACTAAGGAGGCCAGGACAATTTAGGAAATGCACGTTTAATGTCACTTAGAAGAGGGAAATAATATTATATTAAACAATAATCGGTGATGAAATAATCAGCCCAAATTTCCATAAATATTTTCAATACATTCTAGAAGTAATACGACCTCTGTACAGGTTTGTCTTGTAATTCATAAATTTAAACAATAAAATCATTTACTGACGCTATGACAATATTAGGATATATAATCAAATAAATAATCCATTGTAATCCATGTATTCTGTTTTATTATATTTTTTTATTATTGACCCAGTGTACTTGCAGGCTTAAGAGATTAATAGCTGGTATTCCAAAGCTGGCAGTGCATAGACAATTTAAGAAATGGATATGCCACTTAAAATGTCGATGTCTTTGAAACAACTACATACTAGACGCATTTATTCATATGTCTTTCTATAGACAATCAAAAATAAGACTAAAATATTAAAAGTTATACTGTTTGTAAAATCTGAGACAAGACATTTTATAAAAAAGAGAATCGACTTCAAAGCTTCAAAAATATGAAATTTCGTTTTCTTGAATGATACTTATTTTGATTTTGAAACCAATCTACTGGAACGATTTTGATGAAAATTTTATGCGACCAATAGGAAAATAATCCTTTCAACAAAAATGGAAATCACCAAATCGATGAAGCCGTCTTTGAGTAATCGGGAAACATAAAAACAAGTCCCCGCTGAATTAAGAACCTCCTTATTTGTAAGTCGATTCATAAAAAATGTTATTGTAATTAAAATTAATATGTTTTAACAAAGATATCGTCCGTGATCGAAAGCTGCGGGTCTGTGGACATCAAACGTTATGGCGATCGAACAGCACTCATTGCGGCCAGCACGCGCAACACGTAAGTATCATAGATTATTGAGGACAATTAATTAATCGAACAAAATATAACATGCATTTTAAAAGAAACAAGAGAGGCACTATAACAAAATGTAAAAATTTGTAAACTCCGACTCACACTTAACTAGTTTTTTTATTATCGTTATAAAGGTTAAACACTGAAAAATTCCAACTCTACTCTCTTGCGGATAGCGGAAACTTAGTATTAGAATCACCTGGACACCTTTCGGGCAAAGAGCCCTGATAATAAACGAAACTCAAAGAAAATTGTACGGTTGCAATTTTATAATCTGTATTGTCCGATGATCGAGGGTTTAAACCCCTGAATTTTCAAGTGCTAAATTTTTGTTTAAATTCATATTGAGCTCAGCGGTGAAGGAAAACATCGTGAGAAAACCTACATGTGCTTGGAAAAATCTGACCCAAGTATATGCGCCCCGCAGTGTTGCACCATGTTAAATTAAGCTCTAAACCTTCTCCATAATAGGAAAGGAGGGCTTTGCCCATCAGTGGGATACATGCCGTTGGCCTGTTAATGGAACCGGAGATACTATTGATACTTACTGTTATTTTTTTAACTTACCGTTGATGACCAAATTCGAAAGTATAAAGATTAGCGAAAAAGGTTTAAAATAGTCTCGTAGCCGATTTTGATGATAAATTAATTTTCTTAGCCAGGTTCGAGCGAGCTAATTTTGAAAAAAATACAGTCTATACTACATCATCTTTTCAAAATATATATTGATCTGTATAACCTGTATAATATTATTTCGTTTTTAAATGTTTGTCCCGGAAGTGACATCTCACCAGTTAAGAAGTTAAGATTGTCTACGAAATATTTGACAGTCCTATCACCTACATCGTGCATAGCCAATAGTTGAGTTTCATTTTCGACGTAGCAACACCGGCTTTTTATTCGTCTAAGTAAATACATTTGTTGTCTCCGTATTTACGATCCAATAGCTTACATCATTAATGTATGCTACTACTTCTAGGGCAGACAAGATATTGAAGAAATTTAGAAGCGACGTAGATTACAGAATAGCGCCGTACAGTTATGTCAAACATTCTCCCGTTGGCCGCGTAGCAGTTTGGTAAGTATCGATCTCATAATTAGAAAAAGAATATTATTATGCTAACATAAATTATTGGCTTAATAAGGATTCCGTTTTATACTACGAAACCCTTAAAAATGAAGGCGTATCAATTGAATTTTTTTTTGTGTATGTTACGATGTCTTCACCATTCAATTTCATTTTTTTTTAATTTCAGCATTACATTTTTAATAAACTAAATTGAGCAGATAAAATATAAATAATAGTACACAATTGTATTTTTTAACCCATTGTTAATTACTAGTTACTTAATATTTTACATTTTCTAAACTGTTTTGTCTAATATAACATGTAATTTAAAATTAAAAATTTTATACATTAAAATATTTGCCTGGATTTTTTATGATAGCAGTAGTATTATAGATATGATTTTATTTTTACAATTCAGATAATAAATTAATTTAATTTTATTTTAGGAGCAGCGCAATTATAACCGGAAGTATATTACTTTTCTTCTTGCATCGAAAAGTCAATAAATAAAATTCTTTTATCATATTTAAAGTTCCCAAAGAACAAAATAGCTTTTTAAGAATATTTTTTGTTATTTTTTAAATGTGTTAAATCCTTTTGGCATTTGTATATTTCGATTTCATTAAATTGTTAATTGTTAATATTCTGTGCATATAGCGCCAAATGCCACAATATTCTGTAACGAGAAATTTTGAAAACCCTTAAAAATGTATTAAAATTGTGACATTTTTTTGTTCATAAAACGTAAATAAATAAATAAATCATTTATCTACCTCAAATGTGTTTTATTACTTAATATGAAACTGTTAATAAATGTATAAAGTGTACAGAATCTCACTTTAATAACATTTTCCGTAAGTAAATAAAGCTTGTATGAAAATAAGGCCTACATTTAAGTGATTCTTTTTTGACGACAAACGAATATTTGACAGACTAAACATCGATAGCCGCTAAAATACGTTTTGTTTATTTATGATAGAACTTAAACTGTTTTCCTAATTTTATACAACGTTGCAGACAAAGTTTATGAAGGTTTTTCTCGATAGTAACATGTTTTGATTTGTTAAACGATCTGAAGTAAACCATTCGTGATAATGGATAAAAGCTAACAGATGAAATGATAGATGTGTTGCTTTAAATTCTCGTAAACAAAGCTTCACTTTATACAGCATGTATCACAAATTCTGTCGACCCTCTTGCCTGGTTTAAAAGAATAAATATTTAAACGAAATAAATCATTTGTGATAAATCTTCGGTTAAAGAAAACGAATTAAATAATACATGTACATATTTATGTATACGCTTAACATACAGAGGTACATACAGTCTAGTTGTAACCTACTAAATACAGCTCTTATATAGGTTGAATTGACCGGAGCAGTACCTCACTCTCGCAGAAAATCGGTGCGAACTAATTAGTATTGCTGCGTTCGTACAGTGAGTCACAGAACCGGAAGCCTAACCCCCTCTCTCATTCCTTTTACTGACTTCCTATTCATTCATAGCAACGCATTTGTGACTCCTCTGATCTCTCATTAGCATCAGGTATCCCGCCATCTTGTTCCTCCTTAACCTATTTTTATTAAAAAAAATATGTTAAGGACGGACGATATTTAAAAAACAACCTGTATTTCGTTTTCAAATTATTTTTCTTTTGATCTAAGATTAAAATCTAAGAAATTTAAATTTTCTAATTACAAAAAATCCAATTCATTTGATATACACTTAATAAATTCAAAATATCTTTGAAAGAACCTTTAAATTGGAACCTGACAATAAATATTTATGAAATTGTGTTCATTATCTTTATTATTATTAATACATTATTAGTCTTTTTATTGGCATTTAAGATAATACCTACCGAATAATTGTGTGTAAGCCGTTATATTTCGTGTCGGTCCTTTTGAAACTAAAAAAGACATCTCGTTTAAACAGTTTCTGGGGCAGAAATTTTACGTCTCTCTCTTTCATTCACGGACTAGTTAAAGGCAGGAAACGTAAGCGTAACTCAATTAGCAAAGCTTCTGTACAGTAAATCAACATAAATCGCGCGTGTCAAAACGTTCGCTCTTAATTCCGCTGCATGCATTGAAACTTGTTTTCAGTTATTAAACAAGATTTACTCGACTGTATGACTTTAATACAAATTGGTTGCATTTCGACATTCGATGTAATTAGTACGGAAATCTCTGATGATATTTAAATATAGGTAAATACTGAATACTTAATCCGATCCAATTTGCGATTCTTATAGATATGTACTTTTATAATAGTCAAGAGATAAGTTAAATTATTTTATGATTATTCTCCTTGCTTCTCTATTATTTAATCTAATAAAGTCGTAAATCTGTGTAATTAATTTTATTAGAATTATAATAGATGAAGCCAATGTTATGGTAATATTATGAACATCTATTGGTGTAAAATAAGAAAGTTACGGCTCGTTAAAAATATTATTTGGTAAAAAATAACTGCGGTCTTTTTATATCTACGTGGTTAATTAACTGCTACTATTAGGTTTTTTATCAATTAACTGTAATATATACATATATTTTATTAACACACTTTTATAAAATTCAATTTCATCAAATAGCTAACACTAATTAAATATGTATGTAAACAAATCAAACTTAAACAACTTCTAATTGTCGTATCGATTTAAAAATTTTGCAAACGTATGTATGTAATGCCGATGATTACCTACAATAATTTTGTTCTATACACCTGTGGCGCCTGCCTATTGCGAGTTTCCCGATAAATACTTAATGGAGTTATTCGTAAAATTTGCTATTTGACGTACCAAAATTAACAGCATTCACAAAATATAGCAATCCACCAACGACACGCGCTTTTGTTACAATCTACCAATTGCTTTCGGTTGCTATACTCACTAATTTTATTTCTTTGTATTAACATGAGATGGCGCTGAATCAATCCCATATACATCTGCATTTAATTTACCGTAATCGAATAGTAGGAAAAACTTGCACCAGGCACGTTGATCTGAAATTTGAACCATCAACTCCTGATAGTGAAATCTTTAATGGCTTTTTAGTAAACCCTTAAATAACCTAGCACTGATATACATATTAAGTATATTATGTATGTAATAATTATTATTTTAATGTCATAAACAAAACTTAACTTCAATATTTAAAGTGAATAAATACTGCTGTGTAATATAAGAATACAAACGAAAACCAGTTTAAAGATTATATTTAAAATATATTTTATGAATTGCTTCCCATCAACTGCAAACTGATCTGAGTCTTAAAAAGCCCTATTCGTAGCCGTTGATAAAAGTTACATAAACCTATCACATAAATATCTAGAGTGTGATTCATAGAGAACGAAATAAATCAATGTATTGAGCTCACCGAACTGTAGGTAATCGCTTCGGAAAAACGCTCAATTCTTGGACGCTCCATGAAGATATTCATATATTTTGTACAATAGACTTTATTTTGTACGCATTAAGG
This sequence comes from Hypolimnas misippus, assembly GCA_037950945.1. Taxonomy (NCBI): domain Eukaryota; kingdom Metazoa; phylum Arthropoda; class Insecta; order Lepidoptera; family Nymphalidae; genus Hypolimnas; species Hypolimnas misippus. The sequence goes on from JBBEEQ010000024.1 coordinate 11,438,817, forward strand.
TTTAAGAAGATATTTCAGATAATCGTTCCGAGTACCTGGATATTTATATGACTCACCTACAAGCACATTCTGAACTAATACCTGTTTGTGTAATATGTTCGTTAAATAGGCCACATTACTGGGCACTTTTATACTCTTATGCTTACTGACGCAAATAGGAAACATAGATATTTAATACGATAATTTAAATAAGAACAATGTGTTCATATATAAATTATAATGGTATGATAAAGAGATGAGCTCTATTTATTTAAGAATGTCCCAAAAATTATTGATCCAATAGTAAATTTACACATTTTAAAAGTTTTTATTTGATGAGATATTAAGTTGTTTCAAAATAAATTGTGGGAAATTTTCTGATTTGTGATAATTGCTAACGAATCTAAATCTATAATAATATTATAAAAATGAATTTTATTATTTGTATGCTAGGGGTAATCTCTCGTTGGATAGCCTGTTTATAGAGGCAATTTATAGGCTTATCTACGTCACGATACGACTCATATGAGCGAATCAGTAACTAAAAACGTAATTAAATCCGCGAGGGCCGGCTAGTTAATAAAAATATAAATAATTGGACAATAGTTCATAAATCAAAATAACCTCTTTAACATTTATGTTTGACAGTTTTATTGAAAGCTAAGAAAATTTAGTTTGATGAGTACATTTCAATAATATAATGTCTGTTGCATGGATACGAAAGTCAGGAACATTTACCCTTCAAGGGGAAGGGCCTGACTTCCGAAGGGTAAAGAACTTGAAGGACATATCTACCGTAATAGTTCATTGTATCAAGTACGTGTATTTAATCTAGTCGGGATTAAACGTACTTGTCACTATGATAGATAAAGCTTTTAATCTCATGTTGAAACAGGGGCCATCACAATTATAAACTGACATATAGACAGGTAGTATTACTACATACTGATCGCTATCACACGAACACAGCCGCGCGACCTGTCACCGATGGCCTTCCCTTGTAACCGACCTATTGTTCAGTACACATCTGTCTCACTGAAAAATTTAATGTATTCAATTTCTCTGGCAGCGTCGTCGTCAATGTATTTTCATTTGTTTCGCGTGGGCCGCTCTGCTCTGATCTAGCAGGTGACTGACGTCGATTTTATTGCACGCTATATTCAATATATTTCCTATTGTTTTATTGACTTGTTTTGTAAATTTAATATTGATGTAAAATTTATTTTTACATTTATTTCTGTAGTAGATATCACTTAAATTCAATAAACAGCTGGAGGCCAAACCTACGCGGTTAGCGGTCGTATTTCTATCAATCTGTAATAATCTCAACTTCAGTATTTTCAGAGTAGAGAATCCTTCTGTATTGGGCGGTATTTGTGAAATATTTATGAGAAAAGTTTAGTGTTTTATAAGTATGTTTACTATAATAAAACTGTTTTTTGTTGAACTCTAACTCATGTATGACGTTATCGTCATTTGGTTTTTGATTAGTATAAATACGAAGTCGCTATTGCGCGGTGGCTATTTCTTGACTAACCTGCCTAAATCGTTGAACAGATTTTTATACAATTTCGTTATTATTTATAGTATTCTTTGTAAAAAGTTTATTTAAAATACTATATTACTATTAAATTAAAAATAGTAGATAAATATATGTGTTTTTTTAAATCAAGTCATAAAAGTTTTAGTCTTAGGCTGTCTAAACCTTGCAGCTTTTAAAAAAGTTTAACAAAAAAGTGCGATAAAATGATATACGTGCCATCACAGTAGCCACTTTTATGATAAAATAAGCGAAAAAAAATTAAATATTTTTTATTAATATTTCAATACTAATTCTTGTCATAATAAATATGATTACAATATATAAATAATTATAAGTTTAGAGGCAATCTTTACCCATGAAGAAATATTATTTTTTTCTACTAGATAGAGTTTGCCTCTACACTATAATTATAACATTAATATCGGAGATATGACTAGATATTTGAACAGCACAAAAAATACGAAAGGTATGCTTTAAGATGTAATAACTTCTACTTAGCTGAGCAGGGGATTCAATTCGAGCGGGTGGGTGTTCGCACGAAAAAGTCGCTTGGCATAATAGCGATCGTAAGTTTTAGTAATTGCATTAAAAATCTTTATATAACCCGTGCGAAGCTAGCAACTAGTTAAAAATCAAAAAGATAAAATTACGAAGTGTGACATGATATTAACCTATGTAATAAAACAAAATTTCATCCCTATGAAGAAACATGTACATAAATAAGGGACGAAAAATTCCTCATTTTTAGAATAATTTAAGGTACTACGAATATTTAATAAGAGTTTAATATTCATAAAAAAGTGGTATGTATAAAATATTTCATTCGTCAAAAATGAAAAAAAAAGTCTATTAAATTATATTACATTTTGCGTAGTCCAAAGCTGCAATGGTTTGACAAACTGCGCAAGCGCAGACCAGGGTTTATATTTGCAACGGTCACGCAGAGGCCGGCTGACGAGTCTAAGCCACCGATGAAAGCCGCTAGACACCTCCACCTACTACATGCGTCCACATTCTTAGTTAATCGGTCACCTACACTCGCTGAAATTATTTAGTGTCATACTGACTTTAATTAAGGAAGTCTTAAAATAATAATCGCAGAAGTCATTATTTGTATAAATGAATTAATTTGCTAGTTTTGTTTGTAGTAAAATGTTTCCGTACACTCGTGTAACATACAATTATGACGTGCTGAGGAGAAAAAATATTGGCAACACAATCTTACACTAGCTAATGGACTAAATTTATATCACCATAAACTGTCCCAAGCCATATACAAAATAAATTTATTGTTTTTAACCGACTTCATACAATGACAGGGGTTTTAATTCGTAGTGAGTGTATTTTGTATACATATTTCGTAATTTCATAACTCCATCATTTATTAATCGATTTTGAAAATTCATTTTCAGGGTTCCGTACCTTAAAAGGAAAAACGGAACCCTTATAGGATCACTTTGTTGTCCGTCTGTCTGTCTGTCTGTCTGTCTGTCTGTCTGTCGGGATGTCAACCCTTTTTTCTCAGAAATGCATAGACGTATCATGTTGAAATTAATATCATATAATCAAATCTACGATGACATGCGGCCGTGAAAATATTAAAGTTCTAAGTCAACGCAATCAAAAGATAATGGAAAATATGTCGTATATTTTGACCATTTTAGCGTTTTCGCAAGGGAATCAAAACCTATAGGGTACTTCCCATTGACCTAGCACGATGAAATTTGGCAAGAAGTAAGATCTTATGTTACAAATAAAGGAAAAAATCTGAAAACTGTAAATTTTTGTATGTATGTTTGTCTGTTTGTAAGTCATTACGTAATTAACATTCAATATAAGAGCTTCACGCGATTTGATTTAAGTACTCGTATTGACTTAGTATGAAAATTTTAAAATTAAATTCAAACAGATTGAGTTATTTCATTTACTTATTTATCTACACATATAAGTCTTCTGGTTATTAGTAATATAATTAGTTATTTATAAATAAACAATTAGTTTTGTTCGAATTAAGGACTAATTATTTTCGTCTTGGCAACACTAATATATATTTTTATATTTTGATTGATAATGTAAATCTAAATATTTTACGAACGTAGTGCAGGGGTAGTGGAGTGTAGTAGAATATAAATAAAAATAAAACGAGAATAAAATATAATATAATTATGTTGTTAATGTCAAAGTCAACAAGTTAGTTCATTGAAATTGTCAAGAGATGGCGCTAGGTGTATCCTGAATCGCGCTATAACTTTTTTTTTGAAAGTATAAGGTGTATTAGTACTTAAAATAAGATTTTGTGTTTCCATGGATTGCATCCATGATCGTGTTTTAAATTAAAGTGCTCCTAAGTAGTTTCAAAATAGTTTTTGGGACGTGATCCATATTTACATAATATTTGATTATATTTAAGCGACTTCTAAAAAGGAGTGTTTTCAATTCGACCTTGTATTTAATTTTTTTTTATGTTTGTTCGCCGATTACGCCGCCATTTGTGTACCGATTTTCAAAATTTTTTTTTTGTTTGAAAAGGTATACTTCCAAGATGGTCCCATTGTCTTCAGGTCAGGATCAGATGATGGGATCCTGGAGAAATAGAGGGAACTCCTCAAATATTATAGGCAAGCGTATACCGATTTAGGTATTTTTGATAGTAACTTATGTTGGAACTGATGATGAAGACCACAAATGGCGTAGATGGGTTAGTCTTATATAGATTTCTATAAGTTTGTACGGAACCCTCGGTGCGCGAGTCCTACTCGCATTTGACCAGTTATTTGTATTTGAAAGAATATACTTTTAGGTGGAATTTTTATCAGAATCAGTTCAGAAATTTGATTTTTAAACCAAAACTAGTATACTTGTGGAAGAAGTATGTCCAAGTAAAAACAATTTTTAAAAAGTCTTATCCTTAGATATCGCAGAAGAATCTACATATATCAAATCTCAAATCCTGAGGCAAGACACGGATTCTGTTATCATTTAATACGTAAAAAATAAGACATATAATGTAGCCATAATGAGTATATTACCTAAAATATTTTTTTCACTATTATTCTCAATGAGTTTTATTGAATTTTTATGCACCTATAATCCGTTAATCGTAAGCACATGGAAAACCATTATCCTCTTTACACAGAAATTTCTGGCATTATATTGCAGCTCGACTCTCAACATTTTATTACAACAATCAACTATCAAAGTGAATCCCATCTATTCTCGCGTGTAATGGCAATCTGACGATATTCCGCGTGTAGCTTGCCAAACAATGAGAGCCAAGTAAAAGCTCACGCGCCGCCTTGATGCGGCGCTGAATACACGGTTACGATACATCGAATAATATATATGGCCAAGATTATATTTAACCCATAATTAGTATTCGTTGAATAATGTGCTCTATCCTTTCCTACGACCTTGGGGGTAGTGGTAATAATATTTAAAACACGTGCGGTGTTTGTTACGTATTCAATTCGGATTGTAAATGGTTGACAGGTGCCATTAGATGCGTTGTTTCAAGGTCGCTCAAGACTTGAAATGATATGATAAAAATTACTTAAAATAAGTGTTCATATCATAACGTTATTAATACTTTCTTAGTTTTAGGTGAAAAACAGCAAGAAGTCTAATAATTTGAGAGTGCTGTAAGTTACTTTAAAAACGTGATATTTACAATTTTTGTATCGACTACAAAAGTAATATATTTTATTTTTAATATTTTCATGTTTTCTTGTTAAAAAACAAAACAATCGAATATCGCTGGAATTCCTACTGAGTAGGGGTGAGCGATAAAGGAGAAAACAACAAGAAGAGTGCAATCGACCCCTGATCTATTTAAACTGTAGAGACATGTACAATTTTATCTATTCCAATAAAATGTAATTCAAATAATGAGATATAACATTGAATTCAATTGAAAGATTTAAATAGCTAACTATAATTTTTATTAAAATAATAAAAATAATAATTCCACATGATGACAATCTTGTGAAGGCCGAAAAAGAAAAATTAAGTAAATATTTAGACCTTGCCCACGAGATTGCTGCCACGTGGAGTGTGGACTCAGCAATCATTGTTCCTATTGTCGTCTCGGTAAACGGCCTATTTGCGAAGAGTTTCGACCAGCATCTTAAGAAACTCTCTGCTCTTAGCATCTTAAGAAACTCTCTGCAGAAAAGCTGCTGGGTGAAGAGCAGGATACAAAGGGCAGTGTTGCTTGAGACGGCACGCATAGTGAGGAGGTTCCTCAACCTGGAGCCCTAGCTACTGGACGCTTGAGGTCATCTCCGCGTTCAATAGATACATCTATTTTATATATTTTTAAATGTTTTTATATTTATATTTTTGTAAATATATTTAAAAATGTACAAAATAAGTAAAAAGAATAAATAAGAGATAATAATAATTAGACGAAAGCTAGACAATCTCTTGATATAATTAGAGTGAAATCTCAGAATTATTTCATTAACTTTTGTGTACATTTTTAAACTTATACACTACAGTGTAGAGACATAATGTGAAAAATTATAGTATATTCTAATTTCTTTATTCTTCAGGTAAAGCAATGACCAACAACTTTTATAAAACTTTATGAAAGTCTGAGAACAAAACTTATGTGTGTAATTCTCTTCTAGGGTGAAAAGTGTTTTATATGTAATCCAATTTCAAGTTTATTTTCAACTTTATTCTTACCAGTTCAGTGGTTTATTCAGTGGTACCGCATGACAAACTCAGAGATTTACTACAATATTTAAACATTATCTGCTTTTCATAGTGTTAGGAATATATCATAAAAGTAAATAATACTGTATTTTGTCTATGGTAGCTCGTTGATCAGTTAGTTATTATTATATATCGGCAGTACGCACCCTCCCTCTCTCTAGGATAGCTTGCTCGTCCTTACTCTCAGAAATATATTAATTTTTATGAATAAACTAGTTACAAGAACCCCAGAGATAACTTAACAAATAGATAATTATTAATTTAGCCCAAAATATTTCAAACTTACCGTTATCTTCGTTGAAGCAAAGACACGCATCGATACAACCTCTAATGTCACGAAATATCAGCAGGCAGCCGCGACCAAGGACGCGTCACCGTACCCGATCTATTTCGGCACCAGCTATTCCTGAAAGCTTACATTGTTTTATTTCTGGCGATACTGTCCACTGGCAAGTACGACACTATTAGTGGACTAATGACCATCAGCTTCAGAAACTGACATATTTTCTTTTTCAACTAATTTGATATTTATTTATTTTTTTAATTACTTAAACTTTGTTAAAATTATTGGAGAAAAATCTGTTATTATCCGTATATACCTTATATTGGATAAGGTCACGCGCCGCCTTGATGATCAAGTAGATTCAAAGCTAAAAGAATGAACAAGTACATTTTAATGCATGTACTTGATTTTTTCTTTAGCTTTGTATGTACGATATTTTGTTAAAACAAAATATCGATACATTTAGTAACATAATATCATAAACAAAATGTGGCGAACTCCTCCAGGTGTGAGTAAACAACCGTATCCGCATATTAACCAAACACTGCTCGACATGTTTTGCACATAAATGAATTATGAGTGCGTTTTATGAAACATGTGAACAGTGAACGTAAGACAGTAGAAGCTTACAGATGTACCAATCTTGAAATGAAAAATCACAATCAAAATATACTTTAGTCTTTCAAGTTGAAATTTTACCAAGCAGCAAAAAGGAAGATAATCCTAAACACACCGATTTAAAAATAATTAAAAGCTTTTTAAACGGCATTTTAAGAGGAAATAACGTTAGATTGATGTCTACACTAATATTATAAAGCTTAAGAGTTTGTTTGTTTTTTTTGTTTGAACGCGCTAATCTAAGGAACTACTGGTTTGAATTGAAAAAATGTTAGATAGTTGATTTATAGAAAGTGTTAGATAATTGATTTATTGAGGAAGGCTATATTGTTAGCGAATGAATGAATGTAATATTTTAATAAACTATTTTTTTTAATTAGGTTTTTAAATATATTTGATTGTTTATGGTAAATTTGAGTATCATATTTTCGTAAGGTGGCAACACCTAAATTGGCGTAAGGAACGATTTGAATTGTTTGATTATTCTTGATCGGTTAACCGCACGAAATGGACAGTGTTTATTTAAAATTGTATTATTGTTAAAAAAATGTTAAAGTAATAAAGTCATAGTGCTGGAGAAAGAGGGTTTTTCTTTCAATATGCTATATTATATTATGCTACGACTCATAGGAGCGAAGTAACCATAAACGCGAGCTAAACCGCGAAGGACAGCTAGTTATTATATAAAAGTAGCATAGTTCCGATTTTAATAATTTTCAACCCGCTTCAAAAGGGAGGAGGCTCTCATTTTGTAGTTTTGTTGATGTTCGAGACCTCATAACTCTGCCATTGATTAATAAATTTTGAAAATTCTAAAAAAAATTCTCGCAAAAGATATATTTTCCGAAGACTCCCATAGATTTTTTATCAAAATCGGTCTAGTTGTTTCCTTTTTAAATCAAATAACTGGTATGAGTCGTCGGTTTAGTTTTTTAAAAGTTTTAGTTATTAAAAGCTTATTTTTTCATCAAACGATGAAGGTTATCGAAATTTTACGTTTATTATGTATTAAGATAATATATGTATTCAAATTAATCGAAAAACTACTAAGTGTCTTGTCCTTATATACTAGTAAGTATTATATTAAATCGTGACGGACGTCAGACGATTAGCTATAAGCCTTGATATCTCGAAATAGTAACTTTCACGGTACACCAACAAATTGGCAAAGTAGTAATGATCGGTGAAAGAAGATATATCGAGACAAGGTATTGTTACACGCACAGATATATACAAGTGACAGTGAGTAATGCTCGGGAATGCATCGGGAGCCGGCGGCGAAAATTTGACAACGATATCAATCATCGACCGCACAGAGGAAGGCCCTGCAACGGCTTTTTTTATACACTTCTGACGTACGGCACGGTAATGACACACTTTGTGCATTCGACTAGATATATATTTAAGGTGAGGTATGTAAGCGTTATTCTACCGTCTCTACATAAGAACTGCGAGCCCAACTACCATAAACTCGGATATGTTGATATAAAATAAAAAAAAATATGTAATAAATAAACTCTATGAGAAGAAATAATCCTACCTAAATCAGGTAGGTAAAAGTGACTGACAGTAAGGTTGGTAAAATGCAATAGGTATTGCGTTTTACAACAGCTGCCTTCACAAATTTTATTTAAACCTCAACATTTCAAAGTAATTTAGTCATTTTCAGTAAATATCTCATGATTGTATTCTAGTGAAACCGTTGTGTTTGTTATTTTATTATATCAACAATTTCTGTTTAAGAAAACTGTTGGTAGATTGAGACCTAAAATACGAAAATACGCAAATATTTCTGCTTTGTTACTACAGTTGCATTTGAAGAATAACTAAAATAGTGCCAAATACCTATAAATTAAGAAGTAACCGGCTGTAGTTCTGCAGTACGGCTAGATGGTAGCTCGTCCTAAATCGCCCTCAATCCGTTAAACGGACGTAATAAAGGCAATAAATCCTCCATTGAGTGTGCATGAAGTATTTATAGCCGTGGCGGTCACCTGGGACCTTGGCCACTCTCTGCTGGGTGCGACTGCCAGCTCGCGAGACTTTTACATTCTACGGCTGTGTGCTAATTGACAAACACATACAATGTCCCTGTTTATAGGTTTTATATTCATTTCGAAAATGAAATCGTCAAATATATATTTTTGATTAATCGATTTAAAATTAAATAAAGAACGCAGGTATGATGACTTTTAAGCAAAATAGACACAGTTGTTTGGGAAGACATTATATGGCGTTGTTTTTATGTTCTTTATGAGACGTTGTAGGAAAAGGAAAATGCATTTTTAAATTTCGATAATTTTTTTTAACTCGAGAAAAATTTACACTTCATGGATACAAAAGTAATAATTTAGAAAATATAAATGAGCTACAAAAACGTTCAACAATTATTATAAGTTATTTGTTTTTGATATAGGTTGAGCCTAGGTGTAGCTGATAAAATTGAGCATTTGACACAACTGTTCTCTTGGAAAATTAACTTTTACATTTTTATATGTACCTAAAATAAGAATTTACAGAGAACGAAGACATGTCCGTGACATTGGAGTCGATAATGCTACAGCGTGGGTGAGAAAACATGAAAGTAATTTAAATATTTTCTAAATACAAATTTTTGGAGTCTCTAAAACATTATAAAGTAATTGAAGACGTTTTTGTTTTGTTTTCTATATTTGTGTTTAAACAATTTGGTAGATATGATGATTTGTCTTTGTCTTCGTGTAGCGAACAGGATAAATAAATTAAAAACTATATTAATAAATTCAAAAACTATATCTATTCTATATGCTATAGCTTCCCAGTGGTTTATAGAGACTTCATCAACCGTTATTCAATCAAATGCGTACCTCTGATCATAGCAAAATAGCCACCATCGCGAAGTCAATTTTTTTTAAGTTCTTATTTTACAGTATTACATTACAAATATAGTGAGGTCATTTTATGATATAACTAAGTTACAATAGCCTAAAGTCAACTGCTTATCACCTTATACAAAGTATTTCTGTTTCTGATGCAGGGCTGTTAATAATTGAGAAGTTCTCTTAGTTTTGCACCATCAGTTCCACTTTATCATATCCTCCATGAGTCATTTAAATTGCTTAGCATATTGAAGTAATGAAATACTTGTTACTGAGTACTTCCAGTAGCCATCTGTGGCCTTCATCATAAGATCCACTACCACAAATGTGGCTTTCTGGGGGCAAATGCACAAGTTACTATCAAAACTACCTAAATCAGTAGTATCAGATTTTCTTACAATATTTTAAGAGTTCCCTTGATTTCTCCATTACATCATCTGATCCTATTTTAAATATAAAAAAATAAATAAAAATATATTTATTCTGAAATAACGCTCCAGATATCTACTGAACTTTATTCTTTTATTAAGAACTGATTTTTCTATTACATATTAAAATATAGGTTTTAAAGGCCGCATTTTTACAGTGCCCCAGTAGCATTTAAACTGAATCCGGATGGATGGATACTGCATGGATCTTTATTATAAGCACTTACACCGTAATATAGTACCGGAAATTTGCAAGAAGGAAATCTTATGGTGTAAACTGACCATAAATCACAAATTGTGAAAACTATTCGATGTATCGTCTGGTGTAAAATGCAATCATATCGATATCGACTGCCATATTTTACGACCTACGTCCGCTAGCAGATTATGATTGAACCCAGAACCCTCTGGTTATATGAGCGACGGCGTTCAATAAAATATTTATTGTTATATTAAAATAAAATTAGAATCTCTAAACAATCTATTAAAAATAAGTGTCTTTATAAACATCCTTAAGAAGCATTCAAACCATTAACCATTAACTGTTCTATGAAATGTTGATATCATAATTTGTAACTAGTCAAGTGTGTGTTGTGCCCTACGCATTGATTCCGTAGTTGCTCGTCACAATGTGGTAACTTTATTTAATTGGTTACTAATATTTACCACCATTTTTACACATCAAACAACTTTATCCAAGTAATATTAAATGGGATTTGTACGAAATTTTTCGTTTTATTTTTTCAAATACATTTTATTAGTTGTAAGACTATTACTCGTTAACTTATAATGTCCACGTAGCTGTGATAGTTTTCATTTTAACTTCGTAATATATACTAATGCCGTGATTTTATTTACATATGCAGAAGCAATGGTTTATACGAAAGTAGGCAGGGTGAAAACTTGACTGGAACCTAAATTGGCATTTTAAAACTTAATATTTCGTAAACGCATCCATAAATCGCAATAACGCTACCTACAAACCCACAATATTTTTAACCTGTCCAACGACACCCCGAATAAAAAGTAATAATCAAATGAGAAAAAATAATGACTTCCAACTTTAGATGTAGGAGAGGTACTAAAAATAATTTTTCAAGATTTTATTTAACTATTATATACCCATGCCAAATTATAAGTCTCTGAGCTGTGATCAGGTGGGCATGTCAAAACTACACGAAACCCTAAAATCAACATGGGAAATTATTTAATTTAATTTTCTTCTTTTTTTGTCCTTATAGCCTGATGCCACCTACTTCTGGAAAGATTTTAATAATAACGCAACACACTCAACGGCCCCCATTAAGATCTCATGACCTTGTGTCGGGGGTCCGGAAACACTCACATCACTAACACAAACACCCAGACCACGACAAACATCCGTATGGCCAATACACACGTTTGTCGTGAGCGGGGATCGAACCCGCGACCGTTAGCGCTTTAGTCAGTTGCAGTGACCATTGCGCCAACGCGTCTGTCTCAGATTCAGAATTCAGACTGAATTTTTCAAACTTAAGAAGTCGCAAAAGCATAATTGTTTAATTATAATATATATTTTTTCTTTTTGATTAACAACAGCAAACGTGCTAAGCCGATCATAATCTGAACAAATAAAAATATATACTTTTTTAAACAAACTGTCTTTCGTCGTTGTGAGCTTGTACTCGCCCACGACAAACATAACTTTTCCTGCTAGTGCTATTAAATACTCCCTTAATAAATCACGTAAATCGGTTTCTTATTTACATTTTTTTAAAGTCATGGTAATAAAAAAAATGTTTTAAAGCTATAATAAACCACACTTTTGTTAGCAGTATTTTATACAAATAATTATGTATTTATAACAATTAAAGATTCAATATACCTACAACACAACTATACAAAAATATGTTCCTGAAGTAGCAAAAGTACTTTACAAAGCAATCATAATTAAAAGTAAAACAAGTTCAAAATTGTTTACTATAAGCGTGCGTACAGTAAAATGAATTTCACGAGTCTGTCCGGTTGTTCATATACAAATATATGTATCTAATTTTATACCCAAGGTACAATATATTGTAATGTCTATGCAATTTAAAGATATTTCGGTCTGAATCGAGCTGCACATCCCGGGATTTACTGAACTGATACCTTACTAAGTAGTCAATAACAACGACTAGGAAATGGTTGTACTGAATGTCTGTCTATAAATAAATATCAGTTAAACGTTTATATATTATTTGTTGCAAGATATTGACAATAGAACTGAGATAGTGTTACTAAAATGTGTTTGTATAGAATCAGGGGCGCTGCTACCTTTCACATGGGAGGGGTCCGTCCAAGGGAAGGGTCCGAGCGGGAGTTTCAAGTCCAAAATTTACAAATATAAACTAGTTTTATCCGCATATCACGCAGCTTACTGCGTATAGTAAGATCCTTGAAAATTGATGCTATCCTCAGTTATTTACAAATTATAAAAACAATTGCCATTACCATGTTTGTAAGTAAAGTAAGTATACCAAAGGCGGGATCTGAACCACCTAAACCTACCTTATATAGGCCCATGTATAGAATGTACAAACAAGAATTTTATATGTATAGGCGTTAAATTATAAGGTACTATGTTTTTAAAAGTTGTGTGTGTTTAAAATACACGGAATAAAATCTATCCAGGATAAAAGTAATCTCCATTTAGATCTGTTAAACCACTCAAATGAGAACAGACAACAAAACTACACACTCACAAACTTTTTATATATATAATATCATTTAATATAAAAAAAATGTTGGTGTATTCCTACCCAACGCGTTGCCATGCGTCCGATTGCAGTAAAAAAAAATTAACTTATTATTGGCTTTTTCTAGTAGGTGGCGCGCGTGTCGTAACGGTCAAACAGAAAAATAAGTTTAAAACAACATTACGAATTCATAAAACCTCTAATAACGCGAGGGACAAGCAAAAGGCAGTTTATATTATACATTAATACAATCTTAGTAACAATTTGATACAATATATCTTCTTAATACGTACAACAACAAACGTAAGATGATAGAAAAATAATTTAACTTTGATGCATCGTTTGGAATATCAATACATTTATAATAGTTTATTCAAAAGAATGTTAGAAACCCATAAATTTTTTACGCAATTAAATGAGTTATAAGTTTGATTTATTAGTCCACTGATCCTCGTAAATTATTTTTGTTTGTACTATACTTGTTTCTCGGACTGTATTAAATTCTAACTCGATATTGAAATATTACGAAATTGATTTTCGATAAATTATATCCAAACATTTATATAGAGGCATACTCTAAAATAAACAGCTATTTTCAAATGTGAATATTTACTTGTTAAAAGTATATTTGTTAATAGTATATTTGGATGCTGATAAGCAATAATGTGTCAACCCACAAAAAGTCAAGTTTTGAGATATTGATGTATTTTGATACTGCATCACCAATTTAACATTATCAAAAAAATTAAGGTCATATAAACTAAAAAAGTACGGAAAAAAGTTTCCTAATTAATTGTTTCGAATTTCAAGTGCGTTCCATATTTTGAAATTTATACAATAATCTCAAATATTTGAAAAACTTATTATTAGATATTAAATGAAATATATCAATCTGCTTTTAATTAATTATACCTTTAATCAAAAAATAAAAGAAAAGGTGGATATATACTTCTTCAAACAGATGTGTTACGAATAGGTTTGACATCTTTAGACGCCATTTTCGCTAAATGAAGTCCGTGTGACTTGACACAGTATTGCATATCAGCATCCATTTGTTAATAGTATATTTGTTAATATTAATTATTAAAAATTATCGTGAACTAGGTATAGTAATTATTTAGATTATTTTTTATTTTTCCGTTAACGTTGTATTGTATTTTTTCAAATATAGGTATGTATGTTCTTAGCTAACATTACAGAACGCATGTTTATTATATTTATCTCGAAACGTAGGCTTACTATTTTTCATCGCAAACACATGTATAAACAAAATACAATTACTATGAGGAAAACAAACTTTTGAAGTAAATAAAACTTCAAACTCATAATTTTGTTACATTATACAATTTTATAAGAGATAAAATCTTATCGCGAGTTTTTTCCCCTGTTTATTTTTTTTTAAATACATAAAATATTTACTTAGAATTACTTGATTACATATTGATTACATTGTGTCAAAGTTTTTTTAATGATCATCATAATTGGATGAACTCGACAAAATAGTAATTCAGAAGATCTAGTTTATATAATATGTTTCATAGGTGATCGGTTTTTTTTTAATTTACAATTTAATTTTGTATGTAAGTTTATTTTTGTATATATAAGATAGCCTCTGAATTGTTGAATAATGGCATTATTTCTCTAGGATATATTATTTTAAAATTGTGATAATTAATATCATTACCACCTTATGTGAAAATGATAACATCAGTTAACATAACTCATAAGTAAACATTATAATTCTAAAAGCCATTGATCAAATAAATGAACTAATAAATTAAAATTAAATTAAATAAGTATGCTTATTATTATATATTTTCATACTTTACGAATTCCTTATTGTATACTAATAGTATTTAAGGTATTTATAAATATATCCTGCAAATGTATTTTAGACGGAATCTCTTTGTGTCATGTTCCTAGATATGTTAAAACATTCCGAACCGACGGTAGATTATTAAATTATTCAATTTATACTCAATAAGAATAATTAATATCATAATAAATGATTTTTAATTTGTGTGTTTGTGGTTTCTTTAATTGCCCAGAAGATTTAACATTGATTTTTAATTTGTATTTTATCTTTTTGATATTTCCTTTAAACTACCTGCATAAACTCTATATTAAATCGCACACATGAATGTACTTAATATTACTGAGTTATATTCTATTCTTTAACTTATAATTTTTTTCTTCAACAAAAATTCGTATTTAATACGTAGCATTTACTATGACTGTAAAATACACATCAGGAATATAGTCCTACTTTGAAAATAATTTCAAAATAAAGTCTCTATTACAAACCTGCATTATTAAGAGAGACTTCCGTTTTGCATTCCTACCATCCACTCGTAAATCGTGTTGCTTTATTTATAGTAAGTAGTACAAAAAATTTAACAAGTAGATAAATCGATTTGTACCTATAGATTTTGAACAATTATACCATGCTTAGTAAATTAAATTAATAATATCATAAATTCGTGCTATATAAGAAAATATAAATATGATAGTTAAAGTATACGAATTTTCATTTGATAAGATTATAATATTACCATTTATAAAAACAAAATTGTAAATCGCTTCGACGTGAGGGTTAAGCCAAAAAGTAATAAATATTCGAAAAAACCGACACGGTTATTAACGCACTTATTTTATTTTATAATACTAGTATTAATATAATTATGTAAAAGATTCAAAATTGAATCAAACAATGTTCTGTAATAAAGCAATGTTTATAAGATAACAGTTACGAAGTCTTAGTAACGCAAGTAATACAAATTGTGTATCTCCTTTATGATGCGTTTGCCAAAATCTATTACAGTCTATGATTTTATTAGGAGATTTCCCAAAGTTCCGGGCTCGTAGTATTTCTGGATAGAGAAACTCTAAATAACCGCCTGTCATGCATTGCCGTGTTGACTTGCCTATAAATAAAATAGAACATGCATTTGACATGACAAGACGTATGTGTACAATGTCATTTAAAATCAAATTAGTTACTGTTTTGTTATTGTAAGGTTTAACATAAATATATTTGTTGTAAAAAAATATGACGGATATTATTGTTAAACTTTATTAAATAGTTTAGAGTTCTCTCGTAACATTCATCAGCCTAACCTTTTTGAAATGTTATATTAGTATAATATAGTAAACGATAAAATAAAATATTTTATATCCTCAAATATCACAGATCGACTTTATCACAGATTGATTTTAAATAAATTTAATTTTAATGTATGGCTCTGGAAATGTAGTTACTTTTATAAGTCTTAGACGATTATTCAATTGATGCCTTCATACAACGGAAATGAAATACGTAAAAATAATTATTCGTCGGTCAAAATAGATTTAGAGTTTAAGTTATAGGCTTAATGGGGGTAAACGTTCATGTTATTTCATAATTTATTTCAAGTGTGTGTAGGTTTAGTAGTCAAATCACGTAAGCTACTTGAATAATTTAAATAAAGGAAAAGATAGTTTTTGTATAATATATTGACAAAATATCATGGATTATTAATTAAAACAAAAATACCGTATTTCCGTCGGTATTATGAACATTAATTGAAAATATTTTTTAAATTATTAACAGAAATAATGAATATGTCACTGGGTCACATAACAATCATATATTAAAACCAGGAAGCCTACACCGTTGTAACGACCGTAGCTCTCGCATCACCTTCGTCAACTACTTGGAATTTTTTTATGGACAAGTGCCAGTTCTTTTCAAATTAATTATTGTTTTACGCGTCTCTAAAGCATTCTATTATAACAACACTTACGTTCAGCCGCGAGTAGTTATTTTCAGTTCTTAGAAAATTTATGATCTTTTGATTTGCCCTCTTAATAAGAGACAAGACGAAACGAAATCAGTCGCGCTTATTTTATTAAGCTGTTATTATTTCATAACTTTTTTTTTTAACTTATAAGATGTTGTACACACGAAGAGTAGACTTAATTACTATTTATAAGGCTATTTGTACACTAAATACAAAATAATGACCAAATATTTTAAATGAACTAAAGAAGGAAACAAACGAACCAATCTAGTGATCTTTTGTATAATTCGGCGATTAATTAAAATTAAATATATTAAATAAATCAAATATAAAGGATATATGTACAATGTTTCGCTGGGCACGTGAAGCTATTGCAAACACTTAATGATGGTCGTAACTCACAGGCAGGAAATTAATTAAAGCCTGGCAACTGTCTCCGGAAAAAGAGAAAATAATAAAACAAATATATTGTGATATATTAAATTAATATTAATATATATTTGTTTCACTATTTTAATATTTATAAATTAATATATATTAAATAAATTAAATCAATATGTTATATATTTTAAATTTATTGTACTAATGTTAGATGATTTACATCAGAAAATATTTTATCTTAAAAAAACTTAATCGTTTTATAAGAAGCTTGTCAAAATAAAATATTAAATATTTTTAGTAAGCCGGTCAAGTACGAAACGCACTCGCACACTAAAAATATATATTGCATATTGCTATAGCGCCTTTTTTTACATTTACATAAGTATTTTAAAAGTCCATAGTGGTATATTTTGTACGATGATACGGGACTCTATGTGTATCATTTTGAGTCGCACTTGACCAATTTTATTAACTATTTTCTAGCTTACATTCTGTAAAATGAGTTCCAACGCATAGGTTTGTCTTAAAATAACATTAATCATTAAGACTCGTGTAAAGGACAAATGGTCCATCCAGAAAAACAAAATGATTCCTGAGAAAGCAAAACAAAAACATTAACGCCACCATAAAAGATGTATGTACATAGTCGCGGGCAAAACCTAGTTAAATAATAATCAATGTGAAAATAAATACAGTACGTAAAAATAAAAAAAAAAATGTTTACAGATAATCTAGACCGATTTTACTATAAACAGGTGTTCAAACAATATTTAAATCAATTCTTCAACGCTAAAGTTCGGCAAAGACCATTAGTTAAAATTATTAAGTCGGAGACATGGGATATATTAACCCCATGTTTATTTTATAAACGATGATTTACTTTCCGCGGTGAAATCATGAATTTTTCTCACAGCCGCGGCCGTGAGCGCAGATAGAACGTAAAATATTAGTTCCGCGTACATTTTTTCCTGGTTTCTATAACTACGGCGGAATTTAGATAATTATGCATGTAATGTGCTTTTTTTATAAAATAATTAAATTGTTTATTAATTTGATTCTTATGGCAATTAGGTGGAAACAAATCATATTTTATCAAGCAATATTAAAAAGGAAATCCACGGCAAAATATGTATATTTTTTTATTAATATGTTTATTAATACAAAAAATAAATAAAAAAGGATAATTTATTACAAAAAATTGTAGACCTCATCTAAGCCACTGCATCGGGGTTAAGTTCCCAAAATACTGGTCCCCAGTTGATTCCCAAAGTCTCTTTGAGAGGTCTATATATATTAATTAATTAGAAAATACAATAATTTTTATGAGAACCTAAAAACTGTTTTTTTATTTCTGAACATTTTCACCGACTTACAAAAAGGCGAAGAATCTCAATTCGTCCGGGACTTTATAATATACGTTCACGGATTATTCAAAACGGGTTCCAATGTTATAAACAAAAAAGAGAGTAAAAAAAATTCTTTTTTTTACTCTCTTTTTTGTTTATAACATTGGAACTTTACTTTGTTTGCTCTTTCGTTTCACTCTTAGATTTAGATTGGCATCCATTTTAAATAAAACTAAATAGCACAGCACCATTTCATAAGAAAAGTCATTTAACTTCTTAACACAAATTTTAAATCGGAGGCATTAAATAACTGAAAGGAACAATCTTTTTTTGCCTCTAAAAAATTTGTTGTGTTAAATATTTAATCGTTATTACAATTTAGGAATCGTGATTACAATTTATCTGTTATAAATTTCAATGGTAGTTAAACACAACAACTAAAAGCGAACAGAAAATAATCAATAACTATGATGACCCGTTAAATTCCGTACCACCTAAAATAAATTTAATTGTAACTCTTTATAAACAATTAGCAATACTAAACTGTAATTCCCTTTCAAATTGACCTATTTCAATTTTTCGGCTATACATTAGGGATTTTTCTAGTTTCCTTTTTTCTTACATCACCCTAATATTGACGTGAAATAACACAAATATATATTTCCAAATTGTTAACGCTATTTTACAATTTTTGCGAGACTATCACATACCAATTACTTTATAAATATGAAAATAAGATAATAAAATTTTAATAATACTAACTGATTTGCAGCAATTGAACAATGAAAAACAAAATGTGTAAAAACAAATGAGCTTACACAGCAGCTACATTAAACTCTGCGACGTTTTTCTGTTAAATAAATAAGTCAGCCAGCCAGGCTGTTCAGCTAACTAAAGAATAAATAAGAGTTTCAAATTGACACCTTGTCACTCGCTTCAACTCAATAGATCAAGAAGCAAAACGAAACTAGAAATAATATGATCTACACGTTTCGAAATATGTTTTGTGATAATTTCTTCAGCAATACTTTAGCTAGGTTATTCTTGGAAAATCTTCCGGCATTCAGATTGCTTTAGAGACTAGAGCTCTTCTCTATTACTTCATTCTAATTTCCAATTTTGTAACTAGAGATTCACTTTGTTGGTTTCATAATTGAACAAAAAGAAGGTTGGCTTATTGCCACGATTTACCTGTCTATATATACATATATGTTCTGTTATATGTTACTGGTAAAACTAAAACATAAAAGCTTAAATATATATCAACCTCAAAATTGGTCAAGTGCGAGTAGGACTCGCGCACCGAGGGTTCCGTACAAACTTATAGAAATCTATATAAGACTAACCCACCTACGCCATTTGTGGTCTTCATCATCAGTTCCATTTCATCAAAAGTGATTTTCTAAAGGTAAATACATAAGTTACTATAAAAAATACCTAAATCGGTATAGGTGTGCCTATAATATTTGAGGAGTTCCCTCAATTTCTCCAAGATTCCATCATGAGATCCTAACCTGAAGACAATGGGTAGTCCCATTGTCTTCAGGTTAGTATAAGGGTTCTGTTTTTCCTTTTAAGGTACGGAACCCTAAAAAAACTATGGTAGAGCATACAAGTAAGCACTATTCACTGAATATAACTCGTACATAAGCTGACTCGACTGGGAAAGCTCCACAGTCTCATAGGAAAATCGACATAAAGCAGTTAAAATAACTTTTAAAGCTTTTTGTAAGGTGAGTGAGAAAACTGGGAACTTACCCATTAGTTATAGTAGCCGGGTCCCATTCCTTTGTCTTACATCCTATTCCATTACGGGCGCATAACGCATTTTTATCTCGTCTAAGCGGTGGATAATTACCAGTTACGTGTGATGTTAGGTGTAGCTTTTATATAATTCGCATTGTATGTATGTATGTAAGTACATATGTATGTATGTAACTATGTTTGTTCGGGTGGAATCTTGCAACTCAATTTTGAAGCAAATATATTTTGCCGATTAAGCTACAATTTTGTATATACGTTTAGGTTGAATGACGATGCATGTTTATATTTGTAACGTCATCCTAAATCCAAAAAGGTGAAATGTCTAATATGGCGGACTAGTTATTGTTATTGCATGGTATAAAATGAGAGGGCTTGCTGAGAATAACAAAGTGACGAAAAATAAAGTGACGTAACTCTAGTTCCAATATGGCGAACTTTTAAAGATAGACTAAGTCTTTTATCCTTTCCTACAATATGGGCATTAAATGAAAGGGATTGCAGAAAATAACTCGAAAAATAAAGTGACAACACTCCAAATTCAATATGGCAAATTCCTAAAAATTACGAACTAAGATGCTTTCCTAGAATATGGGTATCAAACTAAAGGACTTGTTGAAATACGAGTTCAAAAGAAACAAGTAATTTTTAAAACATTTTTTTACTTTAAATTCATTTCTAATACAAAAATAAAGTATAGTATTCTTCGTCTTAAGCTCATCATTCATCATTAGAATTAGAATATAACACTGCAGTATAAAAACTTCCTCTCTTAAGGAGGAGAACGATAGAAACACATTTCGGACATAACTTTAAGTTATCTCCAAACTGACAGTTTTCGTTAAGGTTGAATACAATGTTTCCTGCGAAATTACAAATCATGCTATTTAGTTACTCAGTAAAACGTGATCCGCAACTATGGCCGCATAGAGAAGCTCACAGTCGCTTAACGAGCCATACATATCTCTATGATATCGAATCATGAATTACGAAATCCGTAGACGTACTAAGGTAACCGACATAGCTCTGCGGATTGGGAAGTTGAAGTGGCAATGAAGGCAAGAACCGATGGCCTATGGGACAGAAAGTTTCTCGAATGGAGACAAGATGGACAGACGACCTTGTTAAGGTCGCAGGAATACACTCAATGTAGGTCGCTTCGAACTAGTCTTTTTGAAAATCTTTAGATATCTAATCTAGGTCCAGCAGTGAACTTCTTACGGCTGAAATTATGATGATGATGATCGCAATGATAATCCAATGCAATGTACGCCTGTAAGGATAATTCAAAATAATACTACCATTTTTAAACCTGTTAGATGAAATTAATCAACGTATGTAAGACGTCTGTCGGCACTTACTTGGCGAATATTTAAGACTTTCTAGATTTTTTTTTATCGTGAAGATTAATAGTTATCATGACAGACATGTCGTGTGCAGTGGAGGATCGCGTAGTTCGCAGACAATAGCTGTGCCAAACTCTAGACCAATCACTCTGTGCCAAGCTTACATACGCGCTTATCAATTGTTTGGTAATTTTCAAATTATTATTAAATGCTCTCATTAATCTTAAACTAGATGTTTCTGATTTTATTTATATAAACATCAACCGAAATGTTCTTGTCGTTTAAGATCTGCGTCCATTCTCTCAGTTGGTAACACAATTTTTAAAATATCAGTTGCCAAATACCGGACAGTAACACTAAGTTTGTAATAATTATTTTCAACCGACTTCAAAAAAAGGAAGATTCTCAATTCGTAGTACATTTATTTAAAATTTTTGTCACCTCAGCACTCCGATTTATTAATCGATTTTGATTTTTTTTTTTGAGAGGAAGAATATACTTTCAAATTGGTCCCATAGAATTTACAGGAAAACGTTTCAGTACTTTGGTTTTTGTCGATTGATGTTTTTCAATGATGCGGCATTCATCATGTTTACTGCACTTATTTAATATATACAGAGATAATATTTAATTTAACTATAATTAATACTATTGATACAAATAAATTGGTTTTTAAATATAATAAACGGGAATAAATATGTCAAGAAACAAAATTGCCTATTTTTCCTTTCCTTTTTCCTGTGATTTTATTTATATTCATTTTTAAGTATGTCCGTTTCGTTTAAGTCATAGTTAAATGAAATCTTCAAATTTGAAATATTTGGACACAAAAACCATTAATAGTAAAATTACTATTTTAGGAATTTCTGTCTAAATAAAGTAGCAAAAATTAATACATAGCACAGTCCAAACAAAGGCAAATTTAAAATAAAGAAACAAGCAGAATAGTGAGAAGAAAACATCAAAGAATCAAGCGGATACTTCTGCATACCAGAGCATGTAAACTTTTTTATTCGCAAAATTTCCCACAAAAGATAGAATTAGTTTATGGTAAATCTATTCCTGTAACCAAGGCCGAACAAGTCGATGCACTTTCTTACAAGTACGTCACCAGCTAAAATGTGATGCCAAATTACGTTATTCGTTACGAAAAAAATTTCAGTTTTTTCTAAAAAAAAAATTAGGTATCTATACAACATAACAAATTGTCTCTGAGTAATCAGAAACGCATAGCTAATACAAAGTCGCACATACAAGGATGTACATATATATGGTATATACACATATTTTTCCTTCATAAGCTTTATACTGTATATGAACCATAAGTTTTCTTAAAACAAGAATTATACAAAAATTGTTGATGTATAACCCTGTTAATCTTTAATACTTGCCAATATTTTCTTCTTGAATATTAGCTGTTTCTATTATAATGTGTATAATATGTTAATGTGTATTGCAATTTGAATTTAAAGATACATGCAAAATGACTCTAAAATTATACTAATTGAAATTAATTTTGTTTTTCAATTTTTTTTTTCTTTTGCTAAAAATGATTTTTTTAAGTAAAGTATATTCTGTGTAAAAACCATATAAGTCAATTCATTTCTTACTTTTTTTGTTCCATAGTTCAAAAGTAAAAAATTGGAGTAGTATTATTAGTGGTAGTTTCAAAGTAAGTTAGGTTAGGTTAGCATATGCCCTTTATAATAGCATTTTTAACTGGCCAACTGCAAATGAATAAAATAAACGAGATAATAATCACGGAGATTGATTAAAAAACCTTAAAGACATTAAAATATGACAAATTAATATACGAGAAATAATAAAAATAATATAACTACGACTGTTTTGGTTAATATACATACCATAATAGGGTTACCTATTTAGATTTTTTAAATAATAATTATTAATAAACTGTAAAGATTATTCGATATTTCAATTTTTAATAACTCAAATACTAAATTAAGCATAAAAAAATCTTTAAAACAGATTTGTGCAAAAAACAGTTTTAATGATTCTAGTATCTTAAATAACCAATTATATTATTCATTTGTATAGGTAAAGTATAAGATTCAAATGACCTTTGCCTTGGACGTCGTAGACGTCTACACTTTCTTACGAGCTATTGAGCGTACAAGTGTTAGCAGTGCATAGCAATTTTCTAGCCGTGAAATATATATAGTACTAGCGGCCCGCCCCGGCTTCGCACGGGTACATACACACACACATACACCCTTCTTTTTTGCGTCGGGTTTAAAAAAAAAAGTAAAATTATAAAGGAAGTTTAAATTTATTTTTAATGAATGTTTTTTATTTATAGTTCTTATTAATGTACTGGCGGCACTTTATTTTATTACATTGACTCCCCCCCGTACCCCAGTGACGCTTACATGGAGCCTACATCGCATGCTGGCTAGCTGAACGCGGTGAGCGGCAACCACGCGACTTTTTTCTAATACTTGCATTTTTAAACTCGTGATATGTTCCGAATGAAATGTCCGAATTGAATAATTCAAAAAGTTATAAAAAGGTATTGAAGTCCTGAATATAAAGTAATTTATTTATATTGATAAGGATTAATACCAAGATACAAATAAAGAGCCTTTTCAAGCGGTGGCATATAAATTAAATTTTTAGAACAAAAAACCGCTTACTGTGACATAACTATAATATTTAGACATATGCTGTCGCGACACTTTTTGTAGATAATGATGAGTTCTGCAAAGTCGTAGTAAATGATTGTGTTCTATCATCAATAGTTTTCGCAGCGCACGCGACGTAAGGAATTTTTCAGGTCATTTTTTTACACCTTGGGTTACATTATTAGAGTTTTATTAAGGATCCCTAATTTTTTTTAAATATAATATAGCCTATGTTACTCGGGGATAATATAGCTTTCCAAAGGTGAAAGAATTTTTGAAATCGGTCCAATAGTTTCGGAGCCTATTCATTACAAACAAACAAACAAATCTTTTCTCTTTATAATATTAGTATAGAAGTACATTACGCGAATGTAAAGACAATTAAAAATATATATATTTTAAAGTTTTGATTGAGATTTTTAACAAAAACGTATGCATCCAAATCCACGTCCTAAAGTTTAGCGTTACATAAAATATGAATCAAATAAAAAGTACAAAAATTAAAAATGATTTTGAACTTGCGCGATTTATACTATTCATATTTAATAACGGTAAAGACAATATTAATATTGTGAGGGTAGGCGAAGAAAACTCGCGTACTTGCCGCCGGAGGGCGCTCGGTACACCAGTCAGCTCGTGACCACGACGAATGTAACTTCGTCGATACGTTGGGCAATAAAAAGGCATTTTACTACCATTAGTTATCGCGATAAGACCTGTTATATTAAATACTAGCTGTGCCCGCGACTTCGTTCGCGTGGATTACAGAATGCTTGGCATGTCTCGTGCAAAGCAAGGTTATAATAGTCTGCAGTGCTACTCAGGAAAGGAGCTTTTTACTTTGAATCTGGGAACTTTCTGGTTGTATTTATAAGCAGACACTAACTCAGATATGGTATTCCTCCACGGTTTTCACTATAAATGTTGAAGAAAAGTTGTTTTGTGGTAGTCTTTAAAATTTCGACTGCAAAACAGTAAGTTCCCACCTAGGTTCTCCTTGTATCGGGTGACTTTTTCTAATGGGCTTAATAGGCCAAATCCGGAACTATAAGGAATCGCGAAAGATACTTAATGGAGTCTCGTGTCCGATTTTGAAAAATCTAAAACTGCATCATATTTTTTTTTTTTTTATGATTTTCCTGGCCAGAAATAGAACCCACTAATAAAAAAAAAATACATTGTGTATTATTGCACCACCTAATAGTGTCACTTGTGAAGATCAACTTTTGGAAAGTAATAGTAAGCGGCAAATTAAAGGAAAAGGTTTTTTACAAAATAACATTAAATCTATACATTAATTAAGTTAAGTATTCGATTCTACTTAGACATAATCAAATATGTGGGTTAAATCATGGGTTCCGGTAAGTTTAGAAAAAAAATGTGCGTTACTTCGAACGATTTGTTTATAAATTGGATCAAAATGCTAGTCACCTACTAAAGTGAGGAAGAGTGTGAACAATACAATCGAAAATATATAAAATGAATTACTCACAGTAACTTCTTTTATGTTTGTCTTTTTTTTCTATGTGAGTTATACAAAGTTGATAGAATGTCACGTTTGTTTTGGTCCCCGTCATCTATCTACTCGGTCACTTAGGTAGGTTTTCTTCTTTTCTTAAAAAAATCTTAAAAAGATGAATTTGTTGAAAATCTACATTTCACTGGACTCGGCTATTGTGCTCACCCGCTATTAGCGTTACAACATTACGTTACTAAAGATTTAATTAATTATATATTTTAAACTTTCGCGATTTATACTATTCATATTTAATATAACGGGTCTTATCGCGATAACTAATATTAGTAATACCTTTTTATTGCCCGACGTTTCGACGAAGTTACATTCGCCGTGGTCACGAGCTGACTGGTGTACCGCGCGCCCTCCGGCGACGAGTGCGCGAGTTTTCTTCGCCTACCCTCACAATATTAATATTGTCTTTACCGTTATTATAATGCTGGGAGCACACCACACTAACACAATCGGTTCGCGCGAACATTGTTCGAGGTACTTCACTTTTGTTAAATTTATTTATCACCGGGTTCCAAGCGGCCGACAATTTAAATCCGTCATCGCGATTGAAGGTTTTATGTTTTTTTTTTTTTTTTTTTTTTTTTTTGTTTTTTACCTTACCTTAAACCTCCTTAAACCGTTAACCTTAAACCGTACCTCGAACAATGTTCGCGCGAACCGATTGTGTTAGTGTGGGGTGCTCCCAGCATTATAATAACGGTAAAGACAATATTAATATTGTGAGGGTAGGCGAAGAAAACTCGCGCACTCGTCGCCGGAGGGCGCGCGGTACACCAGTCAGCTCGTGACCACGGCGAATGTAACTTCGTCGAAACGTCGGGCAATAAAAAGGTATTACTAATATTAGTTATCGCGATAAGACCCGTTATATTAAATATGAAAAGATTTAATTAATGTAAGAATTTGATAGAATTTTGTAAAAAAAATAGCCTTTTCTTTTTGTTGCAGTTTACTGTATAGTATTACCTCACTAAAGTTGATCTTTATAATGTGTGAAGGTATCAGATGGTGCAATACTACAGAATGTTATTTTTTCGCAGAATCAACGTGTTCGTTTCTGGCTAGAAAAACTTATTTTTCAAAAAACTAATGATGCAGTTTTAGTTTTAATCAAAATCGGCTCTGTGACTTAAATTATTTTTCGCTTTTGCTTATAGTTTCGGTTTTGTTCTATCATATCCAGTAAAAAAATTACCCAGTAAATATATTATTTTTTAAAATGATTATATTATTATAATATATATCTTCCCTATTTGAATCAGATATTATTCACTATTTCATTGGTTTCAATTTTGTTCCTTATAAAATTGGCTTTCTGCTAGTGAAAGTTTAATCAAAATCGGTCCAGCTGTTTCAGATATTAGCCGAAACAAACTGAGTGACAGATAGACAAACAAAAATTTTAAAATTGGTAATTTTGTTTGGGTACCGTGTATACTTTCATATGCATTTATTTAAAATTACAAACAGACACATCAATTTTATTTATTTGTATAGATGTATACCTTCCCTTTTTAAATCAGAAGATGTTCACTATTTTATTGGTTTCTCCAATATTTTGTTATCGTGTAATTCTCTTTTTTACTTATTGATTAAAATAAATATATTTTTAATATAAGTAGCCTAATTTAATCCTTATAATATTAGCTATAGGGGCAGCTGTAATGTTTTTAAAAACTTTTTAGACTTTGTGATATTTTGTGATTGTTTTCTTCCATTCTCACTCCCTTCTCTGGGCCTCATGTGATTAATGGACATCCTCTAACTGCGAGTGAAAGTCCCATCAAATTTGATTCAGCTGTTTCAGAGATTAGTCGTAAGAAACAGACTGACAGTACTTGATGTAGGTACTTTCATGCATTTAGTGAAAATCACAAAATAATGTTCGACGTGACCCCATAAGTTGACATATCTTTTTTAGCGGGCACAAACGCACAGATAATCAGACAAACAGTCAAAAATTCTAACAAATTTTGTTTTGGGTTCTAATGCGTAGGTAAAGACCTCCAATATTTTTTTTTCATATATCTTACATGTACAGACAGCGACCCGTTAGAATTTTTTTCATATATATAGATTTAAAAATATCTAAAATAGAAGTAACCCCAAGTCACTCCTTATAACATTTTCTAACTGCAATAAATCAGCCAAGTGCGTGTCGGGCCACGCACAATGTAGGGTTCCGTAGTTGTCAGAATTGTCAAGATCGGTCAAGCAATCTTCGAGTACCTATTTTCGTAAAAAAGTTTACGACGAACTGGGAATTTCCTTTTTTAAGTCAGTTTATACAATATACGTACTTACAATTTTAAAACTTTTATTATTATAAAATTATTTTTAATTTCTCTTTATATTTCGAGACTAAAATATTTTTAATGTAAAATGAATGTTTGAATGTGAATTATACTAACGATTTTGAACTTTATATGTTCGTCGATTATTTATTATTCTAACACTTGTAAAATATACTTAGCGCCGATAATTTTCGTTCCTGATTAGCGCCTATGAAATCTATGGAGATTTGGTTGAAAACTTCATAAGCGCGATTCAGAATCACTCGCGACATGTTTTATTGAGACATTGTTTTATACCTTATTTTATATTTTATTTTAATTTAAACTAATTACATATTTATTTGTTTATTCATTTAAATTCATATATTCATTTTAAATTATTAATATTTACATAATGTGATGCTTTAAAAAGTGAAATATTTATTTTTACTTAGATCATCTATTACTCGATAACCATAAGAACCCACATAGCCGTGATAATTTTCCTTTTAAATTCATTATATGTACCACTATCGTGAATTTTTTCATATTTTTAGACGCAGCAGTTTAGTGGGTAGAGGGGGGGGACACTTGACTCTAAGAAAAATTGACACTTCAAAGCTTAATATTTCGGAAACAGTTCGTCGTTCGGAAAAATGGTTTTCCCACACTTATAACATTTTTAGAAGACCTATCTAACGATACCCCACAACATGGGATAAATGAAAAAAAAAATTTTTGGTCTCTCTTAACACATAGGGAAGACACCCTGAAAAAAAAAATATTTTTAAGATTTTATTGTACGACTTTCTCGGCATAATTAATATGTATACTCATACCGAATTACAGCTTTCTGGTATTAAGGGTTTCGGAGCAAAGCCGCGGACAGACAGACAGACAGACAGACAGACAGACGGACATGGCGAAACTATAAGGGTTCCGTTTTTTACTACGGAACCCTAAAAAGTACCATCAGAACCGGTTAAGTCGTTTAGAGATTAGTCGGAACAAACAGATAGACAGACAGACTGACACAAAATTTTTAAAAATGTATTTTTTATGTACATAAGTACTGTATATACTTTCATGTATTTAGTTATAAACACAAAAAAATGTTCAACGTGATTCGTTAAATTGACATAACTTTTTTATTTATGGACCGATTCACATAAAATAAACCCTAAATGTTAAGTGAAGCTTACTATAATATATTAGTGAAAACCGCATCTAAATCGGATAAGCCGTTTCTGAGATTAGCGTGCACAAACGCACAGATAAACAGACAAACAGACAAACAGACAAACAGATAAGAATTCTAAAAATCATTGTTTTGGGTTCTATTACGTTGGTATAGGCCCCCTATAATATTTTTTTTCATATATCTTCCATGTACAGACAGCGACCCGCTAGAATTTTATTATTAGTATAGACTAGCAGTTGCTCGCGGCTTCGCCCGCGTATATTTTGGAATTTGTTAGAAACAATATAAAAAATGGTAAAACACCATCCTTCCAGGATTTAACTAATAAACGTGAAGAATAAATATTTAATTTATGCTGAATTATTTTTACCTTTGATCTTTGAAGATTTTTTTTTTCTTCATATAGGTAAACTAAACTGCCCCATAGCACCTCTGTGGGTAGGGGTTGATATCTTTACGATGATTTTGTGTTTTTTATTTCATCATTAGCACAAAGAAGGATGAGTATTAATATTTAAGTAAATATGACCACAGGATAACATTTTGACGACGACATTTGACGACAAACGTTTTACCCCTTTGCCCCCGTTTTGGGGTGAAATATCAAAACACTATTTTTTAATTCATCCCTTTGTCTTGATAGAAATAAGCTGTAAAAGTTTCAGCTGAATAAATCTGCCAGCAAAATTGTTACCGTTCCAGGATTTAAAACCCCCTAACGTCACTATAGGGGATAATTTTGAAATTCTAGGATACATATATTTAGTTATTTTTCCTAAGAGTGTAAATGTTTGTGCTGAATTTAAGGATAATCGGCCAAAAAAATGCATTTTCTTCATACAAACTTTACAACCCCCTTGCACCCGTGTGGAATAATAGTACCCTGTTTTCTATTTTACACTTTATAATTATTACCCAGAAGTATGTATGTGTATTAAGTTTTAAGTTAATACGACCACAGAATAAGATTTTATATACAAACGTTTTTACCCCTTTTCTCGCTCTTAGGGGTGAAAATTCAAAAAACCCTTTCTTAGTGGATGCCTATAGCCTAAAACTCAACATACTGCCAAAATTTCGAATTCAGGCCCAGCGGTTTAGGCTCTGCGTTGATTAATCATTCAGGACAAGTGATTTTATATATATATAGATGAATGCTTTTATGATTTTCGAACACAATTATTAGGAATATATCAATAAATTAATAAATACTGTATTTTGTCTATGGTAGCTCGTTGATCAGTTAGTTATTATTATATATCAGCAGTACGCACCCTCCCTCTCTCTAGGATAGATTGCTCGTCTTTACTCTCAGAAATATATTCATAATTACAAATAAACTAGTACCAAGAAACCCGGAGATAACTTAACAACAATAAACAACGACTGAGTCCCAAATACACGATCGGATAATTTTATCAATATTTTATGTAACAGAA
The DNA here is from genome assembly GCA_037950945.1 of Hypolimnas misippus. Classification (NCBI taxonomy): domain Eukaryota; kingdom Metazoa; phylum Arthropoda; class Insecta; order Lepidoptera; family Nymphalidae; genus Hypolimnas; species Hypolimnas misippus. Next base: position 11,469,658 of record JBBEEQ010000024.1, read on the forward strand.
AGCGACAAACTGTCAAAAATAAAATTCATATCTATCGCAATTTCATCGTCGGGCATATACATACATATACAACCTACAGTTCCAATAATTAAAAATAAGTCTATGATGTATTGGAGCAACTACTGCAAGATTCCAAGGGAATATTTTTTATGTTTCTGAACGATTTACGAGCACCGGTGGTCTATTTACAGTTTTAAACCTCCTGAATGTATTTCTTAAAACAACGACTGGTAATTACGAATCATTTACGACTTTATTAATACCAGCAGCTAAATTAAATTTAAACATTCATCCGCACAAAGATTCACGAATCCCTTTCATCTATTGAAACGTGGTAAAAAGTATAATCTATATTTTTAAATGAAATGTACAACGATATTATATTGTTAAATATTAAATAACCAAATCCTTATGAATGGGGAAAATATATATTATATCAAAAAACCTTAAGAAAATTGTTAAATATGGAAACATTTTAATATACTTAATAGCTAGCTATCTGCCCTTAACGAAAAAAATACATGTTAAAGCTAACCATTTAATTATAAACGATAAAACATTTTTTATATAAAATATTTTACAAATATATATGGACACTGATAAGCAATACTGTGTCAAGACACACGAACTTTTGAGAAAATGGCGTCTAAATATGTCCAACCTATTCTTAATTTTTTTTTAAAGTAGTGTAAATTAATCTTTTCTTTTCTATTTTGATAAAAGGTATAAATAACTAAAAACAAATTGGTTACAAAAAATATCTAATGAAAATTTTCTCGAATATATGAGATTATTGCATACCGCAAATTATGTAACACACTTTAATATTCAAAACATTAAATTAAGAAACTTTTTCCTTACTTTTTTTTCAGTTTATATGAATAATGTTATATTCATAAGGCATTAATAGAATACATAAATATCGCAAAATTTGACTTTTTGTGGACTGACATTATTGCTTATCAGTAACCATATATTTATAATCAACACTTTTCTATTAACATGTCTCCCTGTCATGTGTCGCAACGACGACTTAATAAATGTAAACCGGGCATCAAAAAGTAGTTTTTCACAATGTGTAAATACCTAAATATACATATTAAATATAACGGGTCTTATCGCGATAACTAATGGTAGTAATACCTTTTTTATTACCCAACGTTTCGACGAAGTTGCATCCGTCGTCGTTACGAGCAAACATAATCGCGATGAGACCCGTTATATTAAATAATAATAGTATAAATCGCGAAAGTTTAAATTATATACCTAGATATGCTGTAAATTGAGCCCGTATAACAGTTAAATGAATTAATAACGCCCCATTTTGTATAGTCGTACGTTTATTTATTATTTATTTAAAACTAATGCTGCTTAATAGAAAATATTTAGACATAGCGATTACGCTGTCTAAATGTTTTCTGTTAAAATTGTGTAATCAAACGTCATGGTACGCACTATAGATACGCCCACGCCACGTCGTGCTTTACGTAGAGATTAGAACCTAATTACGAATACACGCAAAGATGTATTGATATAATACGTATTGACGGAATTTATTCTTAATATATAAAAAATAATAGAATGATAATTATTTATAACTTTGTGAATTAACCTTTGATTAACAACTTTTGAATTATTTGTTTTTTGTATAAGTTGCTCAAAAAATAAAAAATCTGAAGCTATGACACTTATAGAGTATTTTCTTTAAAAAATTAAAACTATTAAAAATAGTATTTTTATCCATGATCCAATGATAAATTAATGATCAACTTTTTAAAATAATTTCCGTAGTTTTTCTGTAAATTTGTGGATACGGTTTACATTTCAAATTTACAACTTTGTTTATGATTTAAATTGGTTTCCGACCAACTAACCTGAACATCATTGTGGAAAAACTACTAAACGAAAAGAAATCCTAAGAAATAAGTAATATGTTGCTAAGAGCAAAGTCGAACAAAGTAGACCCCCAGACAAATAAATATACATATAGTCATGATTCAAATTCTTAAAATAACCTAATACATCTAAAAATCTTAATTAATAAAGTATTAAAATGTCTTATTCTATTATATTTCCTATGAATATACTAATAGCTACCTACATTCGAGCGTCCTAAGCGAGCGTCTTGTACAGTGACCACCTACATAATCGAGCCACCCCCAATTTCGAACTTAAAATACCTTTACGGTTCATAACTTTTATCGCAAAAAAACCATCTAATAATGATATTTGTATTGATTTCTAACTCTTACATAAAGCCAATATTATACTGGGTCATTAAATCTTACTAAGTGGAACTAACTCCTGCTACGGCGTAGCCAGTCGTAGCAGGCTACAAATTAAATTATTTAAACAACTACTACCATTGTACGAAAATGTATTAGAAATTTTGTGATTATGTTTATTTGTTATTGTTGTTTATATTTTATGTCTACTTTTGCTGTAAAAACGATTTTATTATTTATTTTATTTTATTATATTTTGTTCATTTAAATTTTAATAATGAATAAAATAAATCTTATAAAACATTATTTTTATGCAAGTTACGATTTCTTTAGACCGATTTGCTTTATTTAAACTTTAAAAAAGCTACATCGAAATATTTTGTACAATTATTTACATTTTGTTTTTAATAAATTTAAAGTAAAAGTAACGTCAAAAGCTGTCAGTGAAGATGATATTGCAAACGTTATTTGCAGTCGATGTTGAAGTGATTCGGCAGTTTGAACCTTATCCCCGTGGTTTAAATTGGTAATTGCATGTGGTCATGCGTCAGCGAGAGAGAGATGTTGTAGGTTTGTGGAGACGCTACCGCTGGCAGCGCGCCCGCGGCTCGGCACGGAGCTTATAAAAGACAGCGGCGTTTTGCTCCCACGCCCGGCGCGCCACAATCTCGACGCTCTCCTAATGGGGCGCGCTAACCTCACCTAATAGTATAATAAATATAATATTAATTAATTAATGTATTTTTACACATAAAACCAGTGATTGGGACCAAGTGATAAGTGATAACGGTAAGTTTCAATATGTGACAGTGTTACCAACGGAGAACTGTGAAATGTGCAATGTGACTTCAGTGTTGCCCCCACACACAATTGTGACCATGGATTTAGCGATATATGGATGTTTCTTATTGTGAATAAAATTTAAAAAATGCGTGCTAAATTGCGGTTGAATTAAAGCCAGTGTTACCAGAAGTGAAAAGTGATAGTGAAACAAAAATCTTGAAATAAAAGCTAGATACGTAATGCTCAAATAATTATGCGACCTACAAAGAACCTTTTGCTCTAAAACCTATAATATTTTGGTGAAGTATTAAACAATTCAAAGCTAATTGATTTGATACTACTGTATTTAATTTAATACCACTTATTACTTTTATTGATTTAACGAAAATTATAAAAACTTTAAGTCTGTTTATAATTATCTCATCGGTTCAATTATCTTTTCAATGCCGGTCATTATTAACAAAAGTTTACTTTTTACTTCCTGTAATACTGGCTCTTTACGGTTTTATATAATAAAATATTTTAAAAAAAACCTCACATTGATCTTAAAATACACAATGGAATGTTTAACAGTGCCGAGACGATGTCTGTCACCACCTCTTAGCTTGTTCTTGGCGTAGCATATAAATAGCTTGTTCAATGTTCATCAATGTTAGCGTATTTTTGGCGTTAAAATTTCATCGACAACACTATTATGAATATTTATATAAATATATCAAACTAATGGCTTCTTCTCGTAAATACAAGGTAGTAAATGTTATAAGTATGTCAGTGTTTATTACATACTTTTTCGGACCGGGCAATATGATTTTGACTGCACTATAAATAATTAACTAATATGAGTATAATATATTCTATTTTTTAAGCGAAAAATTCGTGTATATCTTGCCATTCATGTTTCAAAAATGGCTCTAACGATTTAGATAAAATTTTGTATTAAGATAACGCTTCACTTTACGACTTTGGCTAGATAAGTATCTGAAAAAAATTGAAAATTTAAAAAATTAAACTCGACTGTTGCTAGAGCTCGGTCGCCCAGGTCACCTTCGACAATTTATAAACTAACATTATATCTACCTTCGGAACGCTATACGAACGTTCTTCATTAATACAATTAGGATTTACATTAATTCTCAAAGACGTTAAAAATTACTTATCGATTTAAAATACTTGTGCAATATTTTAAATAATGTATAAAATAATTTATCTAAGTGTAAAAAATTTGTAAAATTTTACACGATAGTACTCTCCTTATAATAATGATTAGGTACTCCTTAATTTAATATTTGAATGTTGTTATTGTTTAATGTATAATTATTAACACATTAGACTATTAGCCTACAAAAACTATGCAACAAAACTATTTAACCGAAAGAAAATTAACTGCAAACCGCAATTTAACGACTACAACGTACTCTGCGATGATTATGAGAGCTTCCTAATCCGATAAAATTATATGGTTACTATAATACTGTTTAAATATGCTAGAACGAGCTATTATTTTTATGACCGACGATAAAATCTTCAAATTTGAAATCTGAAAATTAAATATACAAAGCAACTGATAGTCAACTTACGTCAATCTTACGTTACGGGTACTGACTCATCCAGAGGATTCCAATAATCATCAAGATTTTACGAATTAAATGAAGCTAAATTTTTTATGAATTGTTAGATTGAAAACGTTATTCTATCTTTTGACATGGAACGTCTTAAAGAAATAGGATCGTTCGATCCTTGTTAAATATTTAGTATTGTCTTTTCAAATCTATATAGTACATAATTTAATAATGACAGAAAAAGATGAATCGTTGTATTCATTTCTATTCGTCCTTTCATAGCATTACATTACGACATTGACATCCAGTATAAAATTTACGAGGATGTTTCCGACCGTTTTGATTTAGTTTATTTATTCATGGCGTTATTACAGAAATAACAAATGTTGTTTTTGCAATGCATAAAATCCAATGATACGCTTTACACATACAAATAGTCCTTGTTCAGAATGTTGGCTGAGGCGATTTAGCCTAATATTTCGAGTCATGTAGAACATGATTCTTATAAATCCTTTGGGCCGCCAACGGACAAGTGGGACCTGCCAAAGCAGATGGTTACGACACACTCAAGTACTATAATTCTATTTCGATTATTACCTTCGCCTGTTTATTTCTAGATGACGAATAGCCTTACGTGTATGCTTCGATAGCTGTAACATCTTGCGTACGCATTGGCGTACATTGGCTCGTTACATTATCTTGGAATTTTAAAAGCTTGTTTTATAAGTATATTTTAGATATCTTCTTGACTTCTATTTCTCACTAGATACGGCTCTCAGTAGTTCATATTTGTTGATCTTAAAATGATTTATATGTTAAAAAGATTTATTGACTTACGAAAATTAGTCAATCAAAAATAATATCATCTCACTTAATATACTGAATGGCTTATGCTCACATTTTCTTTTGTATATGATTTTTTTTTTACTTTTAATAATACTTATAATAATATAAATGTATAAAAATAATAAAAAAAAAAATAAGAGTATGTTTAATATAAACTAATACCCACGGCTGTTTAGTGTGAATTTGGAATTACATACATCGTGACCGATAACTCAGTAGGTATATTTAACAATAAAATTCTATAAAATTGTATACACTACACAGCTAAATTAAAATTTATCATAAAGTTGTTTTCTTTTTTTGTATATCCGACATAAACATCAACAATTGTCAGTCACCATATCTTGAAAAATTAGAACGAACTATGTAAATGAAAATATTTCTTCTTCTAGTCTTTAAGAAAGACGCATATTTATTGTTTGAATCGCGAGTTATTGCTTTGAAAGTTTATCGGGAAACTATTTTTCTTTTCATTAAACCAATTTTTCTTTGCATAAATGTCTGATTCTAGAAGTATTAAGAACAATTATAAAACAAAAATTAACAGAAGCGATTAAAAGTAAAAAGTTCTCCGCTTACCAACGAAAAGCATTTCAGTTATAAATTTTAATAAAGTAATTTAATGAGAATTTAAATTTTTATTTTGCAAGATTCCCATTTTTAACCAACTTCCAAAAAAGAAGGAGGTTCTCAATTAGACTGGATTTTTTATGTACCTATGTATGTTCAAAAACGGCTTGACTGTTTTATTTTTTTTTTTCAAGGATATACTCTCCCATTAGTAAATCGGTTCAGTATTTTGTTTTATTTTGCTTTGATGAAGATTCTCTTTTTATAAAAAGTATTATACATAAGTAAATCTTACATTATGTTTCATTTTGTACACAATATAATATACAAATCATTTTTATTACGCAATAAACCCTCGATCCTCGATCCCGATTTAGTCAATTTTAAGCGAGTTACGATAGAAATATGTAGATAGATATGGGGTATTCCTTTGCCGCTATGAATTGTTTTTTTCATCCAAAATGTACTTAAGTTGAAGTATTGTAATAATTTGTGCAGCTCTTCAATTTTAATAACCTTTTATACTATAATACAATTATTTTTATCTAACTTCAAAAAAGGTTCTCAATTCGAAGCGATTTTTTTTTTCGTTTGTTATCTCATATCTGTGTCATTTATTAGCCGATTTTAAAAATTCTTATATATAATATTTTTTATTTTTGTTTAGCGATTAAGCTTTTTGGGTGTAAAATACCTATTTTGTTGTTAAAATAGTTGTTATTAATGTTGATAGCTGCTAGCAAATAGTAATAAATAAAAAAGGAACTTCCCTCAGATTCGTCTACGTAGAATAAATATTTTGAATGCCTTATTTCTCTAAGGCGGTATAAGTTCTCTTATAATATTTGCAACATTAAGTAGCTTATCCTCTTCTACAAAAAACAGACTGGGTTATATTTATATCAAAATATCGTTCAGCCGCTTAAGCATGAAAACATAACAAGCAAACTGACAGGCAAAGTTACTTTTACCTTCATAATATTAATAAAGTATTTTTAATGTCCTTAGAAATCATAATAATACCGAGCAACATTACAAAATATGTATATACGACAATTAACTGTTCCCAAAACTTTCGTATCTTATTTAATACCTACATTTTTATTTCAGACACCGAAATAGATGTTAACATTGGCATTCAGCTGTTTCTCGCTGATTTTCTATTTTCTCTCACTAAATATATACATATATTATTTGAACACAAGGCTGACAATTTTTTTACGTAGTCTTATTTTAAAAGAGTAATATTTAGGTTATTTTCATACACTTAAACATTTTCCAGAACGAGACTTTTTAAAAAAGATAGACTGACTTGAATAACGAAATACGTAGTTTCGTTTCGAATGACATACTTATTCCAATTATCTAGATTTTAAAACTATGGGATCAATGGGAGAATATGATGTCCCATTCTAATAACAAGAATTAATCATATCGGTCAAACCGTTATCGAGTAGGTAATCGGTGACTATATTCCCTTTAATTGATTTTTTTTTCTTAAACTAAAAACTAAAAAAAAGGAAAACTTTTAACTGCTCTTGCAATTTCACAGTCTTATTTTACTATTTTTGTATTACCCATATTGTACAGACAAATTAAGTTATATTGCCTAAAAATTATAAAAAAAGTAATAGTAGTTTAATAGAAAAAAATAGAAAATTTTCAATAACCACAATAACAATGATATCTAGAAAACCATCATCTATTCTCTCCTCACTCAGCCTGTATATTTTTTCAAAATCGGATATGTAAACCAGCAACACTTTGTTATTATGGAAAAACGAAGCGATACAGGATGCAATAATATTGCAAAAGTACACTCACGTGGATTAGGTTACAAAAAAATACGCGCCACTCTCTCTACCTCATAGTAGTGTGGATATGAGTTTTTTAAACAAAAAATATTTAACAAAAATAATATTTTAGGTATAGATAATTTTTTTCAGTTTAATTTATTATATAACTATTTTCATTGTAAATTAAGTCCAAAAAGAGGACCAATTTTCTTAAAACTATATTCAACACAACAATTGTCAAAACTCGTAGAAAATTGCCCAGGTAACCCTAGATTTGAGCCCTAAATGAGCTATATAGATTATCTGAGACTTTATTACACATTTTAATTTCATCATCATTTTCTTTAGTTACATGCATGACCGATTTTTGTTATTTAATTATTTTTAGCTTTACAATTTTAACTATAATTATATAAAAAACAACTATTTCATTGTTAGGAATATATCATTAATAAATATAGACCGTATTTTGTCTATGAAAACTCTTTGATTAGTTGGTAACTATATATTGTCAGTATGCACACTCGCTCTCTAGGATAGATCGCTTGTCTTCACTCTCATAAATATATACATAATTACTAGTAAAGTAGTGACATGAACCCTGGAGATAACATTCATAAGTACTCTACCGTAGCCAAGAAAAAAAAATAAATCGAGTGCGCTAACGTGTAATGGCGGCTATTTTTTTAATTACCAGGCAAATGCAATAGGCAGGCACGACAAAAGAAAAAAAAATACTGGCAAAATTGATAATTGTAAATGAATTTAAAATCCATTATGTTCTAATGTAACAATGTTATAATTTGGCAAATCTTAACGAAATATAAAAGTATTCTTTTTATATCTGAGGTAGCCACACTGTATAACTTCATACAATTATTATATTAAATTTATATTATATTTTATGATTATAGTAAAAACTCTAAGATAAAACAACAAATAATAAACATCGCCCAGGTGCAATTTTGGGTGTAAATGATATAACATTTAATTTTCATTATTTTGTGTCCTACAACTGAAAACAACTACACCTTAGTTGTATTAAGTTGTAGGACTAAGGTTTTCAATTCAGTAACTGTTACCTTTTTTCAAAATCTATTATAATTCTACTTTTTGATAATTAAAATGCTTTTAATTCGAAACAATAATTTTTGAGTTAGATATATTACAATTTTCTTTGAAACTTTAATAATTTACGTTAGGACACCATAATTCACCTATTTCAAAAAACACCTACATAGAAAAAAACAAAATAAATAATATCACATTTGTTAAAATCATCTCACTATTTTTCCAGTTACGAACGAAGACATATAATATGTACGGAACATACGAAGAATTCCACATTTATTACTATTATTTAGATGCGACTTTGTCAGGTAAAAATATTACACAACACTTATACAATTTAGATACAATTGGAGTTGCCCGTGTATATCATGTGATATGCTTGTCATGATGTGAATTATTCGACGACATAGATCATTGTCAAAAGCAGTTCGTCTTGCCAGCTGTAGATCTTATAGCAATTTCGAACTGTCGGCTGCGCTCCAATAATAATTTGACATGCAAAGCGCAGTGCTAACTACAGCTTTAATAAATATTTAAAATAGACTAATGAAATATTATCATGTAATAAAAACTGTCTTATTAAAGGAGATCCGACTTGAAATTTCCACATCAACTTTGTACAAGTATGTTTACTTAATAAAGACATAATAATGGTCTTACTATTTACCGAAGTCAATAATGAATGGTTATACCGACTTATAACTTGTAATACAAAAAATACAAAATACAAAATAATCACAACTTTGACAAAATTTACCTATAAAATAAACTATAAGAAAAAAATAAAAAAAGTCTTTATATTTAAAATAATTATATATAAATACAAAACACATTATTAAATAAAATTAATGCGCAAAAAATAAGTATCGGTAAATCAAGGTAAGGGCCACGCAGACCCTGGCCATGAGCCCAGATTTTCTAGGTCGATCACGATATCTTAATAGCCGAGTTAATCATGTAAAATTACGCCCATAAAAACATTCTTAATATCATTTTGAAAGAAGAAATCGTTTATTGATAACAGGTAATAATTTTTACTATTTAACTTTCAATATTAAGCCAAAAAACTACACATTCGCAATTTACCGGGAGCTCGACCCGGGCAGCGGCCGCTATAAAAAGATCAACATAGGACGGTCGACGACGGCAGCCGCGCGACATGCAACCCTGGAAAGCGACTTGACTGTGCCATCTAGTACTGTTGCCAAAATAATTAAAGAAATCTCCGTCGATGTCCCTCCGCCGCGCCCGCGCCGCTCTAAAATCGTCGCTCTTTGCCCGGGAGTTGCTACTCGGGGCGCGGCGGGAAAACATCTCCCGCGTCACTTTTATTTCTTCTTTCCTTCCCGACGCTGTCGAATAAAATATTTCAGTAAGTTCCTAATATCTCTAAAAAAGGATTAAATTCAAGTGTAGTAATATTAAGAGTGAAATTAAGTGTTAATAAGTTTCCTGGAGGATTGTGAAAAATATTATTGTGATAAAGTGTTACATAACGCGAAGAATATTATGTAGCTATTTCCTAATTTTAAAAATACCGCACTTTCTAGGCGCCTAGTACATAAAAATAGCACCGCGTCACGTGGTACAATTTCAACCTATAGTAATGCACCACATTTGTTCACGGCCGTAAATTAAAATTGTTGTTTTTAACTAATAAAATATGTTTTTTTCTAATTTTATGGTAAAATTATGATCAATTAACAATATTTCTATTTTATTCATGTAATAAATAAAAAGCATACGTTAAAAAGACTTACATTTGATAACATTGGTTTCCGACCTGGATAACAGATGGCGTTACGACCAACTCCTTTTTTACGTCAGTCTAGGAAAAAATGACGGCTCGATTGGAGACGTGTTGGTGTAGTTTATGATATTTACGAGAAAAAGTATTAGCTTAGTACAAAATTTAGTTATAACTTCGAGGATATAAAGTCAGACTATTTATGTTTAGTGAAACATTTATTAACATTTTCTGCTCATGTATTAAAAAAGTTCATGGTGAGTGTACAAGTTGTCTGATGAAACGGCGCTTAATGTAGGAAATAAGCAGTTATCATCATTCTTAAATTCGTCTTCGTAAATTTTAAATTACCTTTTAATTGCGGTAATTCATATTTGTATTTGTAATATTTTAATTTGATGAAAAATATTCTTTAGAAAAAATGACAATTGATATAACAAAAATAATATTGCGAGGTTACCTTCACGTTAATGAAATGATGATTAATACGTAGTTAAATCACAATAAAATCAATGTTATATATACATCCATTAACGAGTGTTAATTATTTAAAAATATATATATATCTAATTTAACTTCTGAGACATCATGATGATGACTTGTCATTTTCTAACCTATATTCTGTATTGCCTTCTAGAACTGACGGCAACGTAGAAATTCCACCATGGAGGACGCTCACACGAAATCCGTGGACGAAGTCTTAGGATATTTTGGTACAGACCCAGACAAAGGACTTAGCACAGACCAGGTCAAAAGGAATCAAGAGAAATATGGGCCAAATGGTAAGTACTAGTGCCTCTTTACTAAAATGTGATAAACCAGTCAGAGTTAACCAGAAATTAAAATATAACTAGCTTCAATTCCTATAATTAATAGAAGTATTGATTACAGTATAATATTTTTTTTTAATATGCAAAGGATACAAATCTACAAGGTATTTTAATTATCTGAGGTATTTTCCGAGGTTCTTTTAATTTAAGTTACAAAAAATAAATTTGATGATATAGTAGATTCTTAAATAAATAATTGAATGAATTTTATGAATGAGGGTAATGACTTGCACTTTGCAATATATGGTAAAAAAAATAATTTTATTAAATTGAAAACAATATTGCAATCTCCTTATATGTTAACGAGTAATAGCTCATAATTTAGCTGAAATAATGTAAACACTAACAATTTCATTTAGTTTGTAAAATAGAAATTCAGGATAAACAATATTATTTTAATACAATTCTATTTCTGGCAATATACAATTAATATTTATAAATATAAAAACTCAACAAATATTATGATAACACAAGATTAGGCTCAAAATACAAATAATTTGTGTACAATCAACAAAATACCAATCACGTAGATCCCTGTTAAATATAGTAGAAATTTTATATTTAAATACTTAAGCAATATTATCACATCTTACTTTTTATACAAACAATATGTAACAAAGAAATGAAGCTAAGTCTTTTCTCTCAAGTGAAAGTTGTCCATTTTAGAATATTGTAACTGTTTTATGACATGGTTTTTGCTGAGAATTTAGGAGACAAAAAACATTGAATAGAATTGGCCGTTCATTTCAAAATAATATAAAAAATTGTAACACAAGAACTTCAATGACTATCTAATATCTAAGCTATAAAGCTGTTAAGTCGAAGTATTCAGCGATGAATGATTTCATTATATAGATGCAAACCTATATATCGTATTTATTATGCTTAATTAAGGAAACAAGTTACACTTGCTTAAGGATAAGGATAATAATGTTTACATTAAAAAAGAGAAAATTGTGTATTTTTTTTTAATGAAATGATTAAGATATAAAATAAATGTTTAATGCTATTTTATTTAAACTGTTCTAAATTTATTTTGATTATTAGGAAACAAATAGAAAATACACCACATTTTGATTTATACATATTACCTATCACCACACAAGCCGATTTTATACAATTACTGACTTTTAACAATACATTTCAGTAGTAGTTAAACTTTAAAATTTAAAATTAGATTTTTTATTCCATTCCATATTGAAAATTTTTATCATAAGGTTTTACTTTACTTTCCCAGATATTGTTTGGTGCCTCACTTTTTTGGCTGAAGCATATGTTAAAATATTAAAAAAAAAAACAATTCACCAGAAAAAAAACTAGATTTTAGTGTATATTCATTAGTGCCAGAGAAAAGTAATTTATTCTCTTTCTATTTTCTTTGATAGTTGTTTTTGAAATATTCTCTTTAAAAATAGTAGTAGTAGTAGTTTTCATTTAAAAAACATTATAACATACCTTAAATTATTATTAATAGTGTCTTCAAAAAACGTGATAGAATATGATTATTTTGCAAATTTAACAATGGAAATTCAAACAGCAAACTATTTCTTATATAATCACGTATAAACGTGCCTCATTAAGGAATTTTTAAAGAAATTATCAATAACCTTTTAAAATTTACCGTGGCGTCGCTTTATAATCGAAGTCCAAAACACAAAAGACTCAGTTTTTATATAAGCCAAATCACTATGTAGGGCAGCTAAATTGGTTAGTTTAACTGACGCTAAAAGCGTTACGATGGATTAACCGTTACTTTTTGCTGTCTATCTTGAATACTAAACACCAATGATAGTTTTTTTTTTTTAATATATTAGATATTGTTAATTGAATATAACTCTGCCTAATTTTATTTGTCTATATTGATGATGATTTAAGTTATTATTTTTTATTTAATTATTTGTAACTCTCCTTTAACAGGATATAGAAGGAAATAATGCCATATTTTATATATATTTTTTAAATTAGTAATATTTACTTACTTATTATAAATTAAATAGAATTTTATATTAAGTTAATGATTTGAATTTTAATTTCATTAAAAATGCAATATAAACCATATAATTTTTATTTATTTCTACGCGCCATTCTACAACTACGTCATTTTTCCATTGAATTAGAGATAAGACGTCACAAAGAATATTTTATTCTAACCAATCGGTCTAATTCGGCTTACGCATACGGAATTATGTAGTTTATTAAATAAACCTCTTATCATAAAACAATAACCATGTACTTCGAAAAATCTACCTATACGAAAGTATGTTGAAGATTGAATATTCGAATCGATAATAAAAAAGTAGTTTTATACTATTGAAAAGCTTTAATTCCCCATTTTACCCCCTTCATGGTTTATTTCTGCGCCACTTGCTACACTAGCCTATTTCCTTCATGAAGATCTAATCTAGTTCTATGATAAATATTATTAAAATTGCTTTAGCGGTTTAGACACGAATACAAACCAAACAGATAGACAGGCAGACTTTCGCATTTATAATATTAGTATAGATGGATTTGTTCACGCGTACATCGACTACGTTATTTATAGTCAGATACTGGCAACACCTCTTGTGTTCGGTGAACAGCGCAGGTTAGCAGTGGTGCGTGCACGCGAGCAGGCCAACGGCTACCAGAGGGCCTTTCGAGCGTGTCACCGATCAACCCCTGTTTATAATTATAGCCACTTTGTTGAAAATTCTTCAACGATTTTCCTTTTTATTAACGCAATAAGGTTTTCCACGCGGTCTTCGTAATTTTTCCATTTTTTATTTGCCTCATTAGTCACGTTCTACTTGAAGACGCGTTTTAAATATACAAATAGCTTAACGCACTAAAAAAGTATAACACGTAAAAACCCTCACGAACAAAAGATTTTGTTTATCTTAGTCTATCATATACAATCACGATACAACGTAAATTCATAAAAGGAACTTTTCTGAAATTGTTATGCAAATAAATAAAATCCGTCCGTTATCACAGACTTTGATAAACGTAAACAATTTAGCGTGTCTTCGTACATTTACCTAGATATGTAGGTCATTAACCTTGTAGCCGAAACAATCGTTCTTTATAAATAAGACTCTTATTTATAAAAAGGCTATTTTCGTCTAGATTTAAATGTAATCCTGTATTCGATTTAGACGTTTTGATCTCGTAGAGTGAGATCTGATGAATGATTTGATCAAAGTGTTTTATGCTGCTTCAAATTACTCAAACGCACTTTGTGAACAATTTGCGCAAATGCGTAAATTATCTATCAGCAACTTTGTAAACTAATGCCGGTCAGGAAATAGACTTTATTACCTTTCAAATCACAAAAATAACGACGTTAAGGGTATAATGTTTAAATTGTTTTATCGAATACTTTAGTCGCCTTCTTAGTGAGGAGGAAAATTATCAAGTCCCAGTCAAAATTGATAGCTTACTAGACTTTATTTACTTCTTTACTGGATTCAAATTAAGAATATGTACATCATTAATTTATTCTTTAAATGTATTCATTATACGAATGTTTGTTATTAATACAAATACGTCCCGTACGTGAAGTATGGGAAAATTCTTGTTACAAAAGATTTTATTTTATCACTTTTTTAGCGTGATTTATACGCTTATAATAAAAGAGAAAACTTTGTCAACATATAGTTCCCATTTTCCACGAACAAGAGCTAGGATGTCGTATCTATACTAATTTTTACTTCTATAATAATATTATAAAGAGTCAAAATGTGTTTGCAAGTTTGAATGTAGTAGGTAATCTTGAAACTACTGATTCGATTATCAGAAATCTTTTTGAGTTAGATAGCCTGTTTAGTGAGGAAGGTTATAGGTTATATTACAATAGGTTACGAATCCCAAGAGCGAAGAAGTAATCATAAAGGAGAGTAAAACCCCGAAGGGCGTCTATATAGGATATATAGAGTAAGGCGCAAGATGAATCCTTATGTAAAATTCTCTATTGTCTTTTATCGGAGTGAGCGCGGAGCGTGCCGATGCGAAATATTGTTTAATATACGATAAGCTCAGCAACGAGTGGATAATTGCGATAACACGGTTTGTTTAATATATTTGCGGTAAAGGTATAAGCATTTACCGCTGTCCGCTTTATTTCTTCCTGTTTTCGAATTTTTCATCTAAATTTTTTTAATCGTATAAAAACATGATGATCTAGACTAATAGTTCTAACGTCGTAGTTGTTGTCATAGAGATGTATAAAAGGAAAAGAAGAATATTTTTACTAATTTAGTCTTTTCAAACGAAACACTTAAGCTTAATTTACCTACATTAAGGAATTAATGGTAAACATCAAGTTGCATGTATTTGATGCAAATTTGGTGAAATTGTTAGTAAAATTAACGTCATGTAAATTGAAGACATGAATGGGTGATAAGTCGCAAAATTCTATTTTCAAGAAAATTCAGTTCAAAAATTTGATTGAACATTTAAAATGTATTAAATGCACTTAGACAAGTATTGTATATTTATTAAATAGTTACAAATTCGGTAGTTATAAAGTTTATTTAAGTTATTAATAAAATTTTTAGGTGATATCCAATATACGCTATCGGATTTCACATGTTCACCCTTTGGGTTAATCTGAAGATTGCCTAAAAATTTCATCAAAATCGCTCAAGCCATTATAATGTCCAAATCTAACCCTGGAAAAATTGATTTATATTCTACGTAACACAGATTAAAGTCAACGTGAGCTCTTCAAGTTATTTGTAAGAGTTGCAAGCTATAAAAGCATTCATGATAACCACTAATACAAGTTTAAAAAAGCTCTTGTATTACAAGGTATCACTTGTAATTTACATATGTAATTTTGATAAACGCATTATTGTAAAAAATACACTAATTTACAAGAAAACGCATGTAATACAAGGTAAAGTTTGATAAACATAAAATATAATAAAATAGCACAGATGCACTAAAAATATTATTAAACGTGATTTTTTTTTAAATTCAATATCAATAAATCAAAAATAGACATTAACTATTCTATAACTCTTATTACGATTTGCTTAAAATACAATAAGATATTATTAGAACAACAATTAAACAGTACAGAATAACAAAAATATCGTTTACAAAATAAAAAGAGTTTACTGGAACGAGTTATAAATATATTACAATAAGTAACCAAAAGGTAGACGACTGTTTATTTTCGTGGCCTTAGACCGCTTGTTGAACCATAATTTGCCCCAGTAAAATAATCTCACACGAAGTCCACGTCACTCCACTTTGAAATCGGTCACAATACGGAAAACGTCCAACCGAAATAGATTTCTTACGTAAATAATACCTTGTTAATGAATTTATAGCGGCTTTGATGCTATCGTCCTTTAATATTTACATGATTTATTTGCTTTCTTGAATCGTTTAAATAATAATTGCCATTTACCGTTGTGGAGATAAAACGATTTTGTAATTAGTGATATGGAACTATGTTTAAATCTTAATGGCTGTTGGTTTTATTGCCAGAAAACTTATGATTCGTGACCGTCAGAAGTCGCGCTTACAACATATATTCAGTGGTATATTCATAGTAACAATATTTTTCAATAAAATTGTATCATACGTACATATATCCGTTCATCACGATTTATTTCTTCTACAGGAATATGCAGTCAGTTACGTAACATTTCTTACCCGAATCTTTATATGTGTGATCTTTATACATATGTAATATTAAAAAATTATCAACTGGGATTCTTTAATTCACTAAAACTATCATTCAATATATTGCGCGGAAAGTCAGACCTGTTTTAGTATTACAACGCACTAAGGTTTTCTGCTGTCAGCGGATATTACTATTAACTAAAAAATTTGAGTACACTAAAGTCAATATACGACTCCATTTTGTCAGTTTCAAGTGGCTTAAAGGGCGTAATTTGGTTGTTGTCCTAGTACTAAGGAATACAGCTTCATATACATATAAGACATCAATTTCTATCAACAACTACGAGAACGTATAGTTTTCGTGTCTTCTGTCTTGACCATTTTTTGTTTCGTGTCAATAAGGAAATTGTTCTTTATTTAAAATGTTTGCCACCATGTATATTGATTTCTTCTAAAAACAAAATTGTATGGATAAAATACGCCCGCGGTTAACCGTAAAGTAGCTTAGCACTCACATTCGAGTGCTAAGTATTTAAACTTCTTATGATATGACTCGGAAGCCTCGTAATTTACTTATGTGCATATTTCATAATTTTCCAATATGTAAAATCAATCTCAGAAATTTTTCATGATTTGAGGAACTGGATCTCATATTTTTTTTTTGTGAAAAAAGTTTTAAACTTTTTACAGGTTTCATGAGGTTCTAAAAATTTTTACTGAATTTCTTTACTATAAAATTTTGTTCCTATTTTAATACATATCTTCGATTTAATCTTTCTTAAAATTAATCACAACAGCCATTTTTAATCTCCAAAACGGATATTATATTAGGCCATGTGTTCTCGTACATCGCTCTAAGTGCGCTTATAATGCTTTTGTACCAAAATTTCTTTGATAAATAAATCACTGATCAAAGAAACATCCTGCCGTAACTTTATTAGAATATTTATAACAATTTATCTTCGTTAAGTGAAGCAGTGTACTAAATATTGTATGCGCGATGTCTGCCGTTACGAAATAAGGCTTCTTAAGCGTAACTTCATATTATAATCCTATTGCTCGCTTGCTGAATAGTCTCTGAAATTAACATAATAATAATAATAATTAATCATTTACCTAAAGAAACTGTATTTATTTAAAAAAAAACCTTACGAAGTAAAGTCATAAAACGCAATTACAAAAACTGAAGTTACTACAGAATTATATTATAATCATTTAAAAAGGCAAATTAAAATAAATTTTGTGTGCCTTGATTGCACATTTTGGTTATACTCTCCGATAAGAGACAGGTCTTATGGATAAGACTCAATACACTCAACGTAAACGTATTGTACATTACCCACGTGCGTCACTTATCTCAAAGGTTATTGTTGAAGAAACATGTCGAGACGCTCTTTCATATTAACACGAATGTCTTAATAATGACGTCGTTTAACGAATGGAACAATCGATCGTGTGAAGTCATCACTGATTTGCGTATTATGAAAATTCTCGGCACCGTCGGCCGGTGCATTGGCAGTTACGAGTGGGATGATACGGCGAGGTGCGGCGCCTGGGAACGCTGACGCCTGGTGCGGTGAGCTCAGAGTGCCTAGTGACTGAAATATTATATAGATAGGCACCACTCGTCGGTTTATTTTGGACAGTCTTACGTTGGTGTCTTGCGTCTACGAGAGAAGCAGACGCGCGGTTCGCGTCAATCTTTCCTCTCCAATATTTCATTTATTTGTTCAATAAATAATTTGCACCGGGAATGACGTTATATCAGCTTTGATTATCCACGAGGTTGACATTTAAGATCTAGCGAAATATAAATATGATATGGCATAGCTGTGAGTCGAATTCTGGCTTATTACATAATCGAAATAATTCTTCTTGAAATAAATTATTCTCTAATTGTATATGAAGGCGTGTTATTTCGTATTTGACAATTTAAAAAATGTTATACGCATTTACTTTGTTGGCGTGGGCTTTATTTATTATATCCAGTAGATTTTCATTTTGTTTTTCTGAAGTCTTTGAAATACATATTTTTACGAAAGCATTCAAATGTATCTCTTTTCAACACTTGAAAATAGATTACTTCTATACATTAAAATTAAATAACGTCTGTAATTTTGACATGGCCGCTCTATTTACTTGAATGTGTGCCAAATTATATAACACGGATGATAAATTATTCACATCACATTTACATGAATTTAAGGAAAATAGTACTTAAATATTATAGGTATTATTTTTTATTTCTTTATCGTGAGCTGGGTTAAGTAAATTATGTAACCGTTCCTTATTCTGTAATAGTTGCAAATCTGAGTACACTTATTTTTAAAATGCAAAACGTCCTTCCACTGCCACACTGCTGATATTTACTCAAAAAAAATATAAACACTTCTTTTGTAGAGGCAAAAAATATATAAAAATAAAATTAATATTATTTCGGGAGAACCTTCAATTTGATATTATACGCATCATGCTCTAAGTTAATAACAATTGTTTATTCTTATTATCGAAACGTGCCATTAGCTTGGGGCTAGAGCGTATTATGCGGCACATTAATAAGTACGGCACGTTCCGAGTGACGTGGGTGGACCTAGGAAGCGTTCATTAAAACCGCTGTTTTAGCGAGACGTTTCTGATAATACGCGATAAAATGCGATTGTACGCATAGGCAGACGGGGCGATGTCGATGCGTTGACTAATTGCTTACATTAATCTCGCTAAACCGACCAGGCGAACCGCATACGCAAATAGTCGATACGATTGACTTAGCGCACGTTGCCTGATTACATTCAGTTGAAATCTAGATATCAATGTTGGCGTGCCGCCGTATTCTTGACTACACACGGAGCGCTATGTTTGTTTACACAAAATATTGCCACGAATGTCTCAATGTAGATGCAAAAATAACTATTTGTTATTTAGTTACTGTAAATATTTACGTATAGTACGTATAGGGTTGTTTTTCTTGTTTTTCCGCATATTTACACATATGAATAATTATAATTATACGAACGAGACGTATCCTTATAAATCGTTTACGCGCTAACCATGAACGTAATAAGGTTAGTGAACAGGTCAATACGTCACCACACGTGTATACGTTGTCGTGGAACGACAACATTGGTCAAGACCCAACACGCAGTCCAATGTGATTGATCCACGACCGCGAAGGCTTGGAACATAATATACCAACGATAATCATTTTAAATGTTGTATATAATACACTAGGTGTCTCTTGCGGTTTCACTCGCGTTTTTGGTTACTGAATAGTAACCTCTTAAAACTCTGAAAGCTCTTAAAGTCGTAGCGTGGTGTAATATCTAACACAAAATCAATTTTTCAATTCGAACCAGTACTTCCTGAGGTTAGCTCATTTAAACAAGCTTTAGCATTATAAATTTAAACAACTCTTTAGCATTATAATATTAGCATAGATACAGTATATAATATAAATTGCAAAACTGAAAGATAACGATTAATTGACAACTGGCAACCCTACAGAACAAAGCATTATAATATCAAATAATAATAAGGTAGACCTTCCATTCTTTTGTTCTTTATTTCTTATCAAAAGAATAACTTAACACCTTAGGAAATATTATCTGTCTGTGAGGATAAGCCTTTGTCTTCTCATTTTTTACACTTACAATATCTAGGAAGTTAGTAATAAAATATATAATAAAAAAAATATCATGAACTATAAATCTACACTAACTTCTCTCATATAATCATGTACATATCTCACGCAATCTGTTTTATTTACGATAGTCAGAAATTGATGTATTTTTAATATCGACATCTGCGGTGATTGAGAACTTACTAATACCGTTTGAAATAAATCAATGGAATGTTAGGAATATACGTTTTATAATGGAGCATAAAATTGAAAAGTGAATAAGGCGTGGACGGTCTGTCCAAGATTATCATCATCGAATTATCATACATTATCAAAATATCGGCGGCGTGCGGTCGACCTAGCTAGCACACATTTAGTCAATGTACGTGTATTTATGTACGATCGTAACAGCTGAGATAGAGCGCATGCATGCTCTGACTGGTTTATCGTCTGTTAAATTTACTCCTTTGATGTTTCATTCAAAATTCTAATTACGTTTCTTTTCTGTTTTCAGAACTGCCTGCAGAAGAAGGTAAGGATCAAACCATCTTGTTGGGCTCAATAATGAGAGCTTCTGACCTATCAAATAGAAGTATTATATAATACCCTAAACATCACCGACACTATCAGTGCTTCATATGATAGTTAAAGATTTGTGTCTGTTTAATCTATTAAAAATGATAACATTTATGATAATAAAATATATTTATCTGTATCTCTAATTCTTCTGAAATAAAAGTATGTCATGGTCCAATAATGACGTTTCCCGTATTTTATTAATCTAGACCTTAATGGTTGAAGTCATCAGAGAATTGCAAAATATAT
Source organism: Hypolimnas misippus (assembly GCA_037950945.1). Classification (NCBI taxonomy): domain Eukaryota; kingdom Metazoa; phylum Arthropoda; class Insecta; order Lepidoptera; family Nymphalidae; genus Hypolimnas; species Hypolimnas misippus. The sequence goes on from JBBEEQ010000024.1 coordinate 11,491,142, forward strand.
AATATTAAAATATCGTGCTAATGTTACATTTCCAAATTTAAAATTCATATAACATTTTATAAATATTTAGATCTTTTTTTACTGTATATTCTGTTCTAATAATGTATACTAAACGTCTAAGTATCTCGACCTGTTTTTCGTTCTGCCTTCAATCAATATCATGTAACATGTAAGCTAACTAAAATTTCTTTTTTCTCAACCCATCTAAATATTGCTTTTATTCATAGGCAAGAGTATATGGCAATTAGTTCTGGAGCAATTTGATGACCTCTTAGTCAAGATTTTGCTGTTAGCTGCTATTATTTCTTTCGTAAGTATAACATTGGAAGAACTAATATTTTCTGTCACATGATAGTTTAAATAATACAATTTTTTATACTTCCAGGTATTAGCTTTATTTGAAGAACACGAAGATGCATTCTCCGCATTCGTGGAACCTTTTGTTATTTTACTTATTCTTATTGCTAACGCTGTAGTAGGAGTATGGCAGGTAAAGTTGATTTTATAAAGTAATATTTTATAATAATATTTTATCCGATGAAATTTATATAAACTGTATATATTTTCCTATAGGAAAGAAATGCAGAATCCGCTATCGAAGCTTTAAAAGAATACGAACCCGAAATGGGTAAAGTAGTAAGAGGGGACAAACCTGGCGTTCAGAAAATCAGAGCAAAAGAGATCGTGCCCGGTGACGTCGTCGAGGTGTCTGTCGGAGATAAGATTCCCGCCGATATCCGCCTGATTAAAATTTTCTCTACCACCATTCGTATCGACCAGTCTATCCTGACTGGTGAATCTGTGTCTGTAATCAAACACACTGATGCCATTCCCGACCCTCGCGCCGTAAACCAGGACAAAAAGAACATCCTGTTCTCCGGTACCAATGTTGCCGCCGGTAAAGCTCGCGGTATTGTCATCGGCACTGGTCTCAATACTGCCATTGGTAAAATCCGTACTGAAATGTCTGAGACTGAGGAAATAAAGACACCTTTACAACAAAAACTTGATGAATTCGGCGAGCAGCTGTCTAAGGTTATCTCCGTCATTTGTGTTGCCGTATGGGCCATCAACATCGGCCACTTTAACGACCCTGCCCATGGTGGAAGCTGGATTAAGGGAGCCGTATACTACTTCAAAATTGCCGTCGCTTTGGCTGTGGCTGCCATTCCAGAAGGTTTACCCGCTGTCATTACCACTTGTCTTGCTCTTGGAACCAGGAGAATGGCTAAGAAGAACGCTATTGTTAGGTCTCTTCCATCCGTCGAAACTCTCGGTTGTACTTCCGTTATTTGCTCTGACAAAACTGGTACCTTGACCACCAATCAAATGTCTGTTTCACGTATGTTCATTTTCGAGAAAATTGAAGGTGGCGACAGCAGCTTCTTGGAATTCGAAATCACTGGCTCCACTTACGAACCTATTGGCGATGTTTACTTGAAAGGACAAAAAGTTAAGGCTGCGGAATTCGACACGCTTCATGAATTGGGTACTATTTGCGTTATGTGCAACGACTCCGCTATTGATTTTAACGAATTCAAGCAAGCTTTCGAAAAGGTCGGTGAAGCCACTGAGACCGCTCTTATCGTTCTCGCCGAAAAGATGAATCCTTTCAATGTACCAAAGACTGGCCTCGACCGCCGCTCGGCAGCTATTGTTGTCCGCCAAGAAATTGAAACCAAATGGAAGAAAGAATTCACACTTGAGTTCTCTCGTGACAGGAAATCTATGTCTACCTACTGCACACCACTCAAGCCTTCTCGTCTCGGTACTGGTCCTAAACTATTCGTCAAAGGTGCACCCGAGGGCGTTTTGGACCGTTGTAGCCACGCTCGTGTTGGAACTGCTAAAGTACCTCTTAGCTCTTCCTTGAAGAACCGCATTCTGGACCTCACCCGTCAATATGGTACCGGACGTGATACTCTACGTTGCTTGGCTCTGGCCACCGCTGACAACCCCATGAAACCTGATGAAATGGACCTCGGTGACTCTACCAAATTCTACACTTATGAAGTTAACCTCACATTCGTTGGTGTCGTTGGTATGTTGGACCCCCCTCGTAAAGAAGTATTCGACTCAATCGTTCGTTGCCGTGCTGCTGGTATCCGTGTAATTGTCATCACTGGTGATAACAAGGCCACCGCTGAAGCTATTTGCAGGTAATTTTTTTCTTTACATGTATCTTTATATGTGTTATACGTAATTGTACCACAAATTGTTAAATTCTCAAAATTTCTACTCACTTTGTAATATGCCAATATACTTTTAGGCGTATTGGTGTGTTCGGAGAAGATGAAGACACTACTGGCAAATCGTACTCTGGCCGTGAATTCGATGACCTCCCTGTGGCTGAACAGCGCTCTGCCTGCGCTAAGGCTCGTCTCTTCTCTCGCGTGGAGCCCGCCCACAAGTCCAAGATTGTTGAATACTTGCAAAGCATGAATGAAATTTCTGCTATGGTTAGTTATTATTTTCATAAAGACATTTTAGCACTGAATTAAATTAAATAAATAAAAAATAGTAAGTAACGAAATAGCAATATTATTGCACAGATGTCTCCTAAATACACGAGACGGTTTCCGCGATTTAAACTCCATGAAATAATTTTTAATAGCCTATTTCTTTTAGAAATTATGAGTGTATGATATATATTCCATCTTTATTTTTATATACTTTCACGACAGAAAGTACTTTATATCCTCCTCCAAATTACTGTCCATATTTGTACCAAATTTCATCAAAATTGCCTCAGCCTTTTAAGCACGAAGGAAGTATGAATGTAAATTAGGACCGTGATCTGTTTATTACTGTTAAAACAATATCTTCATAACTAGTGTAGCGAATAAGCGATATTCGATGTTTACAATAGTAGTATTGGGAATGCTTTTCGAAATGTTTATGTTAGTCAGTTGGTGTTGTTTATAAACTGTAGCACTTTGAAATATCATGTCTGAATTGAAAGATACAATAACAACAGCGAAATCCTTACGTAAGAAAAACGAAATAAGAAAATGTTTCATTTCAATTTTAATTACAATAAAATTTTTAAGAAAAAAATGGTAATTTTTTATGCTGACGGTTTCATATGACTCATGCAATCGATGGTATTACAGACTGGTGATGGTGTGAACGACGCTCCAGCTCTGAAGAAGGCTGAAATCGGTATCGCCATGGGTTCAGGAACTGCTGTCGCTAAATCTGCCGCTGAGATGGTGTTGGCTGACGACAACTTCTCTTCCATTGTCGCCGCTGTTGAAGAAGGTTAGTTTGTGAGATTACATTAAAAAGTTAAATGAATCATCTTCGTTGTACTCACTTGTTCATAAAATTATTTTATGTAAAATTTAATTAGGTCGTTTTGCAGAGATGTGATGAAGCGTTTAAGAGAATTTTATCAGATTTTAATTTTGTGATACAAAGTTATAAATACAAATCCCGGTTTTCAGGTCGTGCCATTTACAACAACATGAAACAGTTCATCCGTTACCTTATCTCTTCGAACATTGGTGAAGTCGTCTCCATCTTCTTGACCGCTGCCCTCGGTCTCCCTGAAGCCCTGATCCCCGTACAGCTGCTGTGGGTCAACCTGGTCACTGACGGTCTCCCCGCCACTGCTCTCGGTTTCAACCCACCTGACTTGGACATCATGGACAAACCACCCCGCAAAGCTGATGAGGGTCTTATTTCCGGATGGCTGTTCTTCAGGTTAGTGAATCGCGTAGCTAGTTTGTTTTAATGTTAACTTGGGGTTGTCTAGCAGTCGGAATTCGACCATAGTTCATTACAGTTTTAACCGATTTCAGCACAGATAATCTATTCTCAATTTAACCACAGACTATAACAATAAACAAAATTGTATGTATGTCAAATATGTGGTAGTGTGGGTTAATTTTTTTTTTTATTTAATGATTTTTTTTATGAATAATTAAAAGAATATATTAGCAATTGCTCTCACCTTCTTTATATATAACTATAAGTTTGCGAAATATCATCATCCTCCGTCTGCGCAATTTTTGTAAAAAGAGGTACAAAGTTTTTGCTTCTCATATTAATATATAGATAATAAATACAAAAAAAAAAAATTTATAAATTAAATTGGGTGTGAACAGATACATGGCTATCGGTGGCTACGTCGGTATGGCGACAGTCGGCGCTGCTTCCTGGTGGTTTATGTACTCGCCCTACGGGCCTCAGATGACTTACTGGCAACTCACCCACCACTTGCAGTGCATCAACAACGATGAAGACTTCAAGGTACCTTTATTAGAGATATAATTAGATGCTGATAAGCAATAATGTATAAATAATGTGTCAACCCATAAAGGTAAAATTCGGAGATATTGATGTTTTCTGATTATTGAATTATTTAACATTATTAAAAAAAAACAAGTGATCTAAACTAAATAAGTAATAATTGATATTGTTCCATATTTTGCAATATGCAATAATCTTATATATGTGAAAACTTATTATTAGATAAAACTTTCGATTATACCAATCTGCTTTTGATTCGTGATACATTTCATCAAAATGGAAAAGAAAATTTGGATATATACTTCTTCAAACAAATTTATTAAGAAAAGGTTTGACATCTTTAGGCACCATTTTCTCAAAATGAAGTTCGTGTGGCTTAACATAGTATTGTTTATCAGCGACAAATTATGTGGTAGGCGAGAATTATGTTTGTAAGTTTTACTCTCGTAATTGATATGTAACAACTCGGTAACAGTTACCTAGGTACCATTACGAAAGTTGTGGCTGTGAAAAATAAAGGCACTGACAGTAAATTCTTTAATAATAATAAGCAACATATAAATCTTCTTGAAAGTCTGAGAGAAAAATTTGTATAATTCTCGCTGTAGAACATACAATCGAATTGTACTAACTTATCTCTGCTTATTTAATTCCAGGGCGTCGACTGCAAGATCTTCACTGACCCTCACCCTATGACAATGGCTCTCTCCGTACTCGTAACAATTGAGATGTTGAACGCTATGAACAGTTTGTCTGAGAACCAGTCCCTCGTCACCATGCCACCCTGGTCCAACATGTGGCTCGTCGGCTCTATGGCACTCTCTTTCACCCTCCACTTCGTCATTCTATACGTAGAGGTCCTTTCGGTAAGTCAGACACTATTGATTGGAAATTAAAATCAAAATGTTGTTACTCAAATTTGGAATTTATATACTGTTACGGTTTTGATAACATAAAACCTCTTGAAAAAACCATCAAAGAAACTTAGCTTTTCAGTGGAACAGAATTTGATAAATAATTCTTTAGCGTGAAAGCTATAGCCTTGTTCCAATACTGTTTCATTATCTATAAAATGTTAATGTCGTAGTCACTTTAACAAACAAACGTTTCTTTATAATCGTTTTAAATTGGCTATAAAGCTATAAAAGCATTTTGAACGTTTTCTGGAATCCTGTAAAAAATATTAGTAAATTTTTCAACAAAAGAACTCGACATAGGCGAGTAGCAGGTAAAGTGATTTTGATCTTTTTTCCTCTAATAATTCGACTTTATAATTTTTAAGAAATATGTTAACATTACCATGTACAGACATTACATTTCCTATGATTGCGGACAGAGATTATAAGCATAATATTACGGGTCTAAAAATCTCTTAACTTTCTAGGAAACCGTGTCATACAGTTTCCAAACAGAGATTTGAGTGTCATCATCAGAAGACAGCAACCGCTAAATACCAAGGCAGGCAATGTTTACAAAACCAAAGCATTACTATGAAAAAAACTAATCACGGCGTGTTTTCCGTGTGCGCAGGCCGTGTTCCAAGTGACGCCGCTGTCGGTGGACGAGTGGATAACGGTGATGAAGTTCTCCGTGCCCGTCGTGCTGCTCGACGAGGTGCTGAAGTTCGTCGCGCGCAAGATCTCCGACGGTGAGCGGCACTCCCTGGTGGACTGGCTCCACGGCATGCAATGGATTGTGCTCATGTGGGCCGTCTTCTTTGCCATCATCGTCTACGGACCGCTATAAGCCGGCCACCCCGTTTGATTCACACCTAATACCCTCAAAACCCACGCTACCCACCGTCTGGACCGGCAGGGTGGAGCTTCCATAGCATATAGTCTATTTTTCTTTACTTGTCTTATTTATATTAATGGCGTACTTCTAAATAGGAGCTAGAGATGGGAATGGTTGAACTAAATCATTTTTGTAATGCAAAATAATGTTCGGAAATTCGTTGCATATTGTTACCAAACAAGATAAGTATAGAAAAATAGACTGTAAGTAGTTCGAGTGAGCTAACGTAATGGCGACTTAAAAGAAAATAGCAACCAAAGGTATCAACAGAGTAAAAAATAATAATAAAAGTGACAATTTAATCTTAAAATCAACCTTTTTATGAATAATAGTTTTGCAAATCTAACTGAGTTGAACCTTGCTCGATTAAGTCGTTTGGCTGCCACACCGCACGCCGCGCACTCGACTGCTGCGCGTGGAAGCGCTCGCCGCGCAGACTGGCCGGGCGCGGAGTCCCTAACCGAGTGTGCTAACCGCCGGCCGCCGCCGCGGGTCGCGAGTGTGTTTGCATTCTGCATGTGCGAGACAATAATCATTCTACGATAACCCCCCGGAGTCTCGGAACTGTTGTTTCCTTTGCGTTCAGTGCTCACGAGCGCGATGGACTGCTAGACGTCAGCGGCTGTGACGACTCCAACCGAAATTTCGAAATACCAAAATTTTTTATGGTTTTACGTGAATTTACTAAGTTGTAAGTGTAGTGTATTTGGTAAATTTATTCAGTGGTAATTTTTGAATTAATAATAAATTTTGTATAAATTAGTTGTTTGGAAAGAGCTCCGTCGATAAGTTGAGTATACTCGCACACTGCTCAGTACCTCGTCCGTCTGGACGGCAGACATATTATATAAAACTTACATTATCTAGTAATGTGCATTGTTAGCTTAGAGTAATTTATTGTAAGTGTATCGTTAGGACGTCGTTATTTCGACAACCGTTCTCGTTAAGAGGCAACTTTCCTCTATCCTCTTACCTGTGGTTGCTTGATCCTACTCTGACGCATTTCAAATATATTTTAGACTCGATCTGTTTGCAGTTAGCATCATGCTACTGTTTCATATTCTTTTTGCAACTGCTAACAATATTAACAAATTTATGAATGTGTCTTCTTGCGCTAAACATAGCAAAACTTTCATTTGACGCTGTGAACTGTCAACTGAAGCCTCATTGTGAACTGAATAAATACCATTAAATGTTTGCAACATTTTAAATTAAGTAATTTTGAGAATAATATATAAAGCAATATAGTCAGAATATTAACGAATAGTTAGTAAATAATAAATATTATTTGAATGGTTTTGGTGATAAGTTTTAGATTAAATTTGAGAATTTCATGGCCACTTCGTGTGAGCTGGTTAAAGTTCAACGTCTCAGTAATGAGATATACCTAATTTAAGTTTTACGAAAATCTGAAGTCTTTGTCAATGTTTTTTTTTATGTTAAGATGTTATAATTCTGGACATTCGTAAGTTTGTAATAATAAAATTGTAAAATAAAAGTCCTGCATGTATGCATTGCATGATTTTTTTTTTTTGACTGTTTGATATGATTTTATGAATTACATTTCGATTGTTATATATGTATTTTCAGGTATCTGTGGAAAATCTTGAATAAGTTACATTATTTAAATAAACGAGGCAATTTGTTACCGACTACATTTTATAATATTCTACACTGCACAATTGAGGGCATGCTCAAAAATTTGTTGTGAACCCCCAAACCTCTTCCGACTATTTTATTTATGAAATAAATAACTATGTACTAAAATGTTGCAGATAACTAAAATATACACATTTTACATTAATTAAAACATTGGAATTATTATTCTTTTCTTGCAATGATTTATATAGTGCCCTATACTATTCCTCGACCTATTAATTTTTTATTGTATCTGTCCAATCCAACAATTGCACTTGTGTCCACATACATTACTACAACAGGTTACGCGTTCCTCGTTGAAGCACTCTAACATGGTTTTTTTGTTTTCCTGCTAACAAACTAAAGTTTTGCAAGCTTCAATATCAAATTGCTATTGGCTATATTATTATATAAGAACAAATTCCAAATTTTAAATTTCTTTAAACTGAACGTAACACTATGTTACGGTACAGTATCGATTCGAATTAAATTGATAAATATATTTTTGTGTGTTCTGAAATACAATCATACATACTGGCCGGGGTTAATGACATCGAACGAGACGTCAACTTGTGCCATTCGACGTCGATTCAAGGTGTCTTTGACTGACCATCGTGCCGAATTGTATATCGGAAAATACCCATAATATTCTCAACGACAAAATGAATAATTGGCTCCGTCTTAGCTCAGGTGAATTGCAAAACTTTCCCTCCCAGCGGCCCGCATGCACTAACGCGCTGTTGTCTGCCCCCAGCCAAGCCGATGTGGAAGGTGTAAACGCCGGGACTCCGCCGCAGCGCCACTGCACGCACATATTCCATGAACACTCATTGTTTGTTGTGATCCCGCAGTGAAACTACACATTTAGTACTACGACCCGGTTGTGATCTCTGCGTAAAGACCTCGTAAGTTCGGACTACGGCACTCGCCCGAGCGCATCGCACTAACGCTAACGTTGTTTTGCAGCGAACGAGGTGGTCATAGACAAGTGGTAAAGCCACATTCATAGTTCCTCACCCGCTTCTCTCTGCTCTTCCACTGTGTAGCGCGACAGGCGCGGGTCGCGTGCGTGTCGCTGTAGGCTCCCGGCGCTAGGGGCTCCCGGAGAGGACATGTTCATAATGTGTATATACATAACTTTACTTAGGAGGTTTATTCGATTTGTTATTACGTTGTTCTATTGAAGACTACATGGTGCCCGTCGACAGAAGCAGTGCGATAGACTATGTGTACTTAAGTTGACAGCGTGCTATTATTTATTGTTATATTTTATCTCTTTATCTAGTTTGCTTATATAGAGCCGATATTTCTATTTAGTGCTGACGCCTCGACGAGCAATATGGTGTCTGTAAGGGAAGGATATACAATATTATCCAGAGTTTGGGACCTAATTGAGTCCAAATTTTAAACATACCTGTACATTTTAATGTATTATTGTTTTGTACAATAAATCGTTATAAAAGAACAAATGTTTTATTTAAAATCTAAAGACACAATTTTATCTTATTAAAAACAATATCCAGAGTCCAGGTTTCGGATAGGAAAAGATTTGTCAGAGTAAACAGTTAAAAACACAAAAAACATTGACGAAAATGTATTCCATATATATGTAATTTGCTATTGCAGTTTAATTTTCCAAAGAATTGCCCTAATATCCTGCTTAGTTCATAATTATTATGAAAACATACATAAGGCTCGATTTTTGTATCTTGATTCTTATCGTTAACTTGGGAAAAACACTAATTCGCGTGAGGATTGCCGCCTCAAGCAAAACTTGTGTCGGTGGCTAAATTCTTAGTAAGTAGCGTGACATATTGATGTAGTCCAGTCACTTTAGGCGAAAATAGGATCAAACTCGGAAATAAGAGACAGTTAAACTTGTATAAATCTTTATCTTGACAGTCTAAAAGTTGTCTAAAGGCTCAAAAAATCTCGTGTTTGCTGAAGATGATATTCAAGGTCAAAGGTCTCAAAAATAAGACTTGCACTATGTACTTGTTTAAATTATCGAAAACAAAATTCTTTACAACTTTTGTCCCAAACATTTTTTTCATATACTTACTTGACTGTTTTTGAAATCGGTTCAAACTCGTCACACCAGTGTAACGATAAGTTTTTTTGTTTATCACACCGCTAATATTCCTACACCTTTACCACTTTACTTAGCTACAAGAAAAATAGAATCATTTACTATCTCTTTATGCATAAGCTAATCCTTTCTAATACTATAAACGCGAAAGTTTGTATGGATGATTGTTACTCTTTCTCTTTTCATGCTTTTCCTTTTCCCTCTTCATAGCCCTTTTCTTGTCTTGCAAAATTAATGAGGTATCGTTAGCAAACAATACAATATCACAAATACTGTTCGCCTACAAAAGAAGGTCATTAATGTATATTAAGAATAGAAAAGGACCCAAGATTGAGCCCATTGGGACACCCATACAATAAAAATTTATAATTTATTTCTAATTCACATTTGCAATGTTGTAGAATATATATATTTCTTGATTATAGTTTTTTTGAAATCGGTTTATATTTTTTAACAATATTACACGACTAAATAAAACTGAATGAAGTATATTATAGTTAAAGTAAGTATATAATGGTGAGTTTTTTGACTGGGCGTCGTGGTAGGCCAAAACCGAAACTATAAGGAATAGCGAAAAATACTTGAAGGACCCTGGGGGCCGATTTTATGACAAAATTTATTGAAAATCAATATTTTATTTTAAATATATATCTGAATATTTCCTTGAAGAATTGACTACTTAAGGTTTTAATTAATGTATGAATTTATTAATCTAACGAACGTGAACTAAAGAGTGGAAGCACTATAAATTGAGACCATTAATTGTTTAAGACTATAAAGGATTACTTTACTATGGGAAAAAATGTTGTTGTTTTATACTTTATAAGCCATTCCAAAGAAATGTAGAAATTTAGGTCTGTAAATAATAAAAAACCTTCGAAAATGTTTAATTGCCTTATTAGAAGATATCAAATTTTATTAAAATTTGAAATCTTTGATTAACGAGAAGGTAATTTTGTTCAATGATGTAGGAGTACTACAAATATTCAAAATTACCTCATGAAATTGTTTAAAAGTATATTTTGTACCAAGCAATAATATGAGCGAAATTATTTTCTTTTAATTTATATGAGTTTGCCTACCAGAATTTGAAATTATCTTTACATTATTTATGTCACAAAATTTCGTTAAAGACGCAACAAACGTGAATAATTTAACTTTAAACTCTTATAAAATCTTTATATGTAATGCGATTTAATAAGAAACAACATTATTTATGTCTACTTCAAATATTTATACTTTAGAAACATTTATTTCACCACTTACTTTGCAAAATCGTCTTTAAAGTATGCAAAAAACTAACTGCCTTACTACAAAAGATTTAAACAGACGTTAAACGCGCGTTTAAGACAGTTTTGAGTTAAACATGCTTTAGACATAGATTAATATACGTTTAAGTGAGTTTAATAGATGTTTAAAACCTATTTTTGCTGTCAAATGTAACGTAGAACATTTTGTCAATAAGTTTTTTTATGAGTTTATTCGCTGTTAAGCAAATAAATCACGTCTGTGTGTATATAAATGGGACCATGTCTTGTTCAAATTATCAATATAATTTTAAATTTAATTATTATTTAATGCTTATAGTTGAATAACTAGTTTAAATACATACGTACATCAAAATACTCAATACTTTACAATAAATACCATGTATGTAACATAAACAGACGCTGAAAAATGGAGTGGTACCATTTCCCTTTTGTATGAAAATTAAATATCAGAAAGTTATTAGTGTAATACAAAATACCATAAGCAAAATATTAAATAAAAATCATAGTAACCCCCACAAACCTATTTAATCTTTAGTTAAAAATAGTACTACGCAAAATTTTAAAAAGGTACATCTGAGCTCGGCCTGTAAGCTTCAAATAGTTGAATGAAGTTTAATGTCATTGTCAAATTAAAGGAGAAAACATTTAGCAACGGCCTCAAAATCTTTAACTTTTGAAACATATTAAACGAGTGTGTATATATTTTCTAAATAAGAAAATGAATAAAACTTTTTGAGTGTTAAAAAATGGAAGAATCCAGGTTTGTATATACTATTAAATTAAAAAAGACCCTGATTTTTTACAGGTAGAATGTTTAAAATTGTAAATATTTAACATTTGCATTTCTTATGATCGTCACATATTCTTGCAGATTAGTATCGGAACTACCCAACAAAATGGCACATTTAGATATAATGGAAATAGGAGAAAGTAGCGTCGATAGCGTTTTACCTGAAACGAGTAATTCGCGTGTGTTACGAAAAAGAAAATCATTTGTTCCAGAACCAAGTAAATCATCAAATCGTAGAGTCAGCATGAAACCTCGCAAACATAATATTACAGAAAATGCGAATCCTAAACAAATAGAAGCATTATATCTCAATAAAAAAATTAAAACTTTGACTCAAACTTTAGAAACAATTTACGAAGAACCCAAACCTAGCACTGCTGAAACTGATACTTACATCGGGGGACGAAAAATAAAAAGACTGTTAACATTCCAAATAGGTAGCCAATATACAAAAGAAAAAATTAAAAAACGTAGAGCAAAGATTAAGAAGCTTCTTGGAAATAAATCATTTGTCAATAGAAAGAAAATACCCATGAATGTATTTCTTAAAACAATTGAGTGTTTGGAGTTAGATGAAGTCATTCACTCTGAGAGTAAAACTATTGATAGTGTTACTGTATGATAAGTGGTAAATTAATTACCTATGGTATTTTTATCAGTGTTTATTGTAAAATCATTTATAAATTAATTAATTAATACAACTTCTGTGACATTTAATAAAGATTTGTTCAATTTGTGGATTGCTTCTTTTAATGCCCTTACAAATATTAAATCCATTCATTTCATAAAAATATATTCAACATTACTCAAAATGCATATATAAGAGTTATAGTTCCTGAAAACAATTTGAAACAAATACACATGATTACTTGGATTTTTATTTAATGTAGTCTTTCAAATTACATGCTTAAATGCACAATTGAAATGTTTTAATAACTTTTTTAAAATAATAGAACTATATTTTATTATTAAAAATACTTTTTTTTTAAAGTGAGGTACACTAGTTACAACAATCATCACATACAGCATCACAAACTTAACTAAATAAAATTTAAATAAAATATTACTTAAGTCACAACTTGGAATCAACATATCTCTTATATTATGTTATTCTTAACTATTCATCAAGATTTTTTTAAAATAATTAAATGTAACAGTATGTAGAAGTACTGGAACACCCATCATATTCTTTGAGCATGCTTGAATCCAGGTTTTTTTCATTCACACAGGCACACCGAGGCCCATCTTCTCCAGGGTTAAACAGTAGCCGTGGTACTCCTTCCCAACTTCGTTCTATACCACCACTGAAAAAAAAGTTACAATGTTAATAATTATAGCATTTTAAATTATATCTATACACAAAAGGATTCATCAATATGAGGTCAGTGGAGCAAAATATGAAATTATGAGAGTTAGAGAAATTTGTTGAACATAACCATGTCACCAATTTTGAAGTTATCAAAATTTGCATTCGAAGATTTCCAAAAAAACTGTACACAATTCCAGAATGAAATAAAGCTATTCAAATGCATATTTTAAAAAACAGGTTTTAGTATATAATATATTCATAAATCAATAGGATCCAATGAAGATCTTTGGAGATAAACAAAGGAAGCAAATGACTTGTAATAGCAGCAATTGTTTTTGTATGTACACAACAATAAATCTACTTGAAGTTGGTTATATATTTTTGCAAACACATTTACTTTATTATTATGATTACCTCATTTTGGAACACCATACACGGGTTCCATCTTCCTCGGTCCAAGCTATGTTGCATGGAGGATACAATTGATTTTGTTTCTTAACCTCTTTCTTTTCCTCTCTGCATCGCTTTAGTTTTTGTTTCAGTTCACTCATATATAAGGTTTCATCACCATTCTTGTCATAGTACCTACCAAACAACACACCTGAAATTTTTTTAATGTGAACTAATTAATTCTGATATTATTGCATTGTGAAAAAAGTAGACTTACAATGTGAAAAAGGTAGACTCATAGGTTCAATTTAATCGAAAAGAAAAACTAAACAAGCAGTCACTCTAAAATTTATGCATTATTGAATTTAATGTATGAGAGAATGAAAAAAAATACTAATTTAAAGAAAAATATTATATTTTTACTCTACGTAAATTTGTATTTCTAAATTACATACCAATATATTTATATTTTTGTTTAAATGTCCGCCTCCATTGCATTATTGTCAATAACTCGGCACAGGATAAATCTAAGATATTATCCTTATTGCTTGATTCATCTTTAAAGTCACCAGTCACAAGAGCCCTTGATCCATCTTTACCTACAAAATATATTTTTATTTATATCAAATTATGTACAAGCTTTCTTATGAATCTTTTACACCACAAGATTTCGGTAGGACAAAAAAAATTAAAGTGAAAGTAGTTACCTATAAAATAATTATAAGACGATCCTTTCTCATAATGTTTTTTACCATCAGTAACATCAAAAATACTTCCAATGACCGATAAATAGAGCTTATCGATAATTATTCCATCATATTTAGCTAAATCATCATCAGAGAAAACAGCTAGTTTAGAACTAGAATTGTCAGGGGAATATTTATTTAAAAATACTGCTGCTATCACAATTAAAACAGTGATAATTATATATTTAAAGTTTGATTTCGATAACAGCGATAACAACATTATTAAAAAATCAGAATTATTTGTCGTAATTTTGAAAAAGAGCAAGACGCGAGTAAACCACAGAGTACAGTAATTGGAGTAAACAAACAATTACTTGAATGTCAAGAGTCATTGACACTTATAAAAAATAATTGTCAAAGGAGGCCAAAGCTTAGAAACCGGTAAAATCTGTAGTCGGTTTTACTCTACATATAATAATTCTTATATGATTCTTATACGAGAAAAAAACTTCCATTTTCGCGATAGTTTTATTACTTGTAATGATAGTTTAGGTGCCGATCGTTTGCCCTATCGTATGTGTAATTGCATGTAATATAGTAAAATCTATATGTATACTAATATAAAAAGCTCAAGAGTTTGTTCGTGTATGTTTCATTGTTTTATCACATAAATCTCACGATCTAGCATTTCAAAATATTTTATGTACATATTTTTTATTTATATTATAAAACTTTTGATAATTACATCTTTATTAAAGAAATTTGTACCATTTTATGGAGCTTTATTCTTCAATTCAATTCAATGCTTTGTTTTGTAGCTTTTAAGCTTTATTCTTGAAACGGCTTATAGTGGTGATTTAAGTGTAATCGCAATCAATGAATACGGTAAAAATTCAATAACAGCTTAAACATGTCAATTTGACAGAATAATTTTTACTTTATCCTGTTGCTTGTTTATGTTATTTTCTGATCTCTGATTAGGATTTCTATTCATTTTAATTAAATAGAAAGTAATATTTAAAACAAATTGTTATTCACATCAAACCCTTGAGAAATAATTACTTAATTTTTCAGTCATAATTTCCAGCAAAATATTAGTTTAAACGATTTATTATATGACTACGCAATATGAAGTTCCTCACTCACTTACGTAAATATACGCAATTCCCACCTAGAAGACGAGTCGTTGTAACAGGAATAGGAGTAGTGTCACCTTTGGGAGCGGGCTCGGAATTAGCTTGGAGTAATTTATTAAAAGGACGCTGTGGTATAGTTTCACTTAAAGATGAAGAATATTCTAAGTTACCTAGTAGAGTAGCAGCTGTTATACCTGTTCAGAATGATAGCGACATAGCAAAATCTCTATCTAAGTCAAACCTAAAATTGATGGCCCCAGCCACTTGTATAGCTCTTGTTGCTACTGCTGAGGCTTTGACAAATGCTAACTGGATTCCTAAATCTGATGAAGAAAAAGAAGCAACGGGTGTAGCCCTTGGCATGGGAATGATTGACCTTAAAGATGTCTGTGAAACCAATAATGCTTTAAAGTTAGGTTACAATAAAGTCAGTCCATTTTTTGTACCTAGAATATTACCAAATATGGCAGCGGGCCACATAAGCATAAAATATGGTTTTCGAGGTCCAAACCATGCAGTATCTACAGCATGTGCTACAGGAGCCCATTCTATAGGTGACGCTTTTCGGTTTATAAGGAATGGCGATGCCAATGTAATGGTCTGTGGAGGAGCAGAGTCTTGTATAAGCCCTTTAGCTATAGCTGGATTTTGTCGTTTGAGGGCATTGAGCACATCATTTAACGAAACACCAGAAAAGGCTTCTAGACCATTTGATAAACTTAGAGACGGTTTTGTAATGGGCGAAGGAGCAGCTGTTGTAATATTAGAAGAATATGAGCATGCTTTAAAAAGAAATGCAAAAATGTATGCTGAAATATTAGGCTATGGTCTCTCTGGAGATGCTGCCCACATCACTTCACCCAGAGAAGATGGCAGTGGTGCTATATTATCAATGTGTAGAGCTTTACGAGACAGTAATATATTAAGTGATGAGATTTCATATATTAATGCACATGCCACATCTACACCTGTAGGAGATGGTATTGAATCCACAGCCATTCGAACACTTTTTAAAAAAAATGTTAAAAATATAATGGTGTCCTCAACCAAAGGGGCTCATGGGCATTTATTAGGGGCTGCAGGAAATCTAGAAGCAGTTTTTACAATATTGGCATGTCATCATGGGATAGTGCCACCCACAATTAATTTAGACGAACCTATTGATGATTTAAACTATGTAGCTAAAGTACCACAGGAATGGAACAATGAAAGGAGAGTAGCATTAAAAAATTCCTTTGGATTTGGTGGTACAAATGCTACTCTTTGTATATCTAGTATTTAAAAACAGTGATTAAGTATTAATGAATTTGGGAACACATTAAAAAAACAAATAAAAGCATGATTTAGACTCGATAGTATATTTAAAACTGAGTTACAAATGTTTTCAGATTTTACAATGGCAATCTAGCCACAGTAATTACAAACAATATGCTGTTCAAGCATCTCCATAAAGAGCGAAAAGTAATCCATTTGTGTACCACATATTATATTGAGTCACATAAAGCATGAAAATTAAATGATTTGATCAAAATGCTACTATATTTCATTACAAAGCTTTTAACATTTTAAATAGTAAATATTTGTTAAATGCTGGTGTTATCCAGTCAATAATTTCACAATAAGTTGGAATCATTCAAACTTGCACTTCAATGGATAAACTTACGATTATTATATAATATTGTTATATATTTATGTATGCTATAAGTAGCCATTCAAATTATTCCTACATGAGAATCATTGAAATAGTTGAGAAGATTTCATTACTTAACAGAATCATGATTCTTTTATAAGTGGCCTGTGTTACAATGGAAACCATTTTTAAACAGTTTATTGATGTACTAAACTTTTATAACAAATAATAATAAAAGAAGTATTTGTAATTTATTTTTGATATACTATTGATATGATTTTAATTAAATAAAATATCAATTCAAAATAAAATTTAATATAAACACAATGTTTTTCATCTTAGGCTTTCTGTGCAGTTTGAATGTTACAATTTTTTGATACATATTATGCAGGATTTTTACCCTGTTTTAACATTACAGATGGTAATGATGGCGTATTTACACATAACTGAGCAAACTTTTGCCTTAAATTCTGCCTTAGTTCTTGCCTTTTTTCTGTAATGTTTCTTCGTGATTTAAATTCTAGTACTTCTTCAATAGGAATATAACTGGTGTCTTGTTCTTCATCTGAAGAACATGTATCCTGAAAAGTAAAAATTATTTCTTAAAACATTTAAAGAATAATATGGACTGAAAGAAATCTATGATCTTAAAAATTACTATTTTATTTAATTATTAGTAATTTCAATATACATACCAGCATTTCTTGCAGTGAAAGTGTAAACCCAGTACATGAAATCTTGTCGTTTTTGGTTATATCCGAACAATCTCCCCTTTCATGATTACAAAATCCTTCCGAACAAGCCACTTCAGAACCTTCTGGAGAACTCATCAGTGACGATGAACCTGACATTGTCTCACAGCAACCACCATTATTACCAGATGAGTAACCACAGTCTTGAGTATGTTCGTTAGGTGATAAATTCCCATTTTTGGTTAGCTTTTTACCTAATTTCTTAGGTGAACAATGTTTTGTGAAGTCTTCTTGGCACGAATGACAGCTGTCGCTGTTTGATTGCATTCCATCATAGCACTGGTTATAATCACGGGGGGAGAGCAAATCTGTTGGAGTATCTCTTTCTTCTAACAAACATTCTTCACATTGGCACTTGTCTTCAGGTTCTTCAGAGTCAGCTTCCTGCAGGTGTAGAATTAATAATAATATATTACTAAATTATTTACTGAAAAATACTTTCCATCCATTTATTTGGTTAGAAAAATACTTTAATAATTATAACACATTTGTTAAAAAACAGCAACTATATTAAAAAAAATTAAAGTTTGTATGTTTGAGCTATATGTGTTTTGAAACCTTTGATCAGATTGTGATGAAACTTGACAGAGTGTTCTGGGGACACCCACGAGGGTAGGTAATCTAAAGAATCTGTATACTTTAGGTGGCATTGCAACATGTGCCGGGTGATCTAAATATAAAATTTATTCGTAATTTTAATATTATGAGTAGAGTTTTGTCACAATTTGTATGGTGTAGATATCATATGTAAGAAAATATTGAATATATGAGCAATTTATTTATAAATAATTACTTTGCATTTGCTCTCAACTGCCTGGCGCTCCTTCTTCTTACGTCTTTTGAGCTTTTTCTGTTCTTTCCTTTGCTGTCTAGTAAGTTCTTCTTGGGTTATTTCATCGTATAGCAATTGAAGCTTTGATACTCCGCTCTTGAGCTCAACGGCTGTCTCAAATTTACGATACAATGCTTCTACTCCTACGGCTGCGAGGATTTGACAAGTGTTTTCTTCTTCGCGCAATCTGAGCGAAATGCGTTGCAGACGCTCATAGATGCATATACCAAGGCAAATCAGAACCTAAAGAATGAATATTGTTATAATAAATAATAATAAATATTATTCATTAAATTATATAAATAATAAAATACCAACAATACAAATAAATCTATCTAAACATTTGAAATATCAATCCACAATACATTTCCAAACAGCTTTTCAAAACTAAAACACATGCATATTTAATACCTTGTAAGTAACAATTTTGGTAAAAACGTATTTTCTCTTTTATAAAAATAATTTAAAAATATTAACATATTTATTACAGTTAGCTTTGATGTTTTTTGTCACTCCTGTAAAGTTCATAGTAGTTCATCTAGATGTGATAGTTCGTGAATAAGCTATCACATCTAGACCAACAATATATTAGTATTGTTACAAAAGCATGTGATATTGGAAATTGCATTTTTACTAACAAATAACTTAAAATGCATAGTAGAGTAAGTGTATAATTCATATGACTGGAATTTTCATTGTCCTTCTAATATTAACAATTAATTTACATTTGTATTCATTTAATTTAAATTAAATTGTATACATGTACTTTTAGTTTCTTCATACTATCTTTGAAAATAATATCTGTAATTAAAATAAAACTATTTTAAACGGATTTAAATCGCTTATATTTATCGTCCCGACGTTTCGAGCACTTTGCAGCGTTCAGTCTACCTGTGACCACGACCGACCAGTCTACTTGTGACCACGAACGCTGCAAAGTGCTCAAACGTCGGGATGATAAATATACGCGATTTAAATCCATTTAAAATAGTTTTCTAAATCTAAGACAAAGATATATCTGTAATTATTGAAATTCAAAATTTTATTTTAATTATTTATTGAAAAACTTGCCTCTTCCTGTGCAATTTCTAGAGTTTTGGCATGTCTTTCACGATGATTCCCAAACAGTTCTGGTTCAGCCCTGGCTATGAGGTGTGCTATATAGTCTGTCTTTGCTTGTAGGTGCAAGTGTTTGTCTAATAAACACCGTTTGATACCACCGTATAAGGCACCAACATAACCTTTTTCCTTTTGTGGTTCTTTCTCTTCAACTAATAACTGATAAGCTCTTAAAACCTGTAAGTAATTTGATTATTAAAATAAAATTCAAAAACTACATTTACCTAATATCACAATGTCACTGTGGCCAATGAACATTGATAATGTCTGAAATTCTTATCAAAATGATAAATCACTTTATATGAAATATAGATACAAAACATTGAAACCAATAAAATTTTTATATCTATGAAACAATTGCAAATGTCTTTTTATATTACTAGTAGCTGTGCCTCTTACACATTTTCCTCAACATTTATGGTCCTGCTCATATGAGAATAACATCACACTGCAAATGTTAGTGATAGTCCAAGACCATCATTGGTTATAATCCAATACTGTGAATTATCTTCTAGTATATATTATATTATTGTATAAACTACATCGTAGTAATGAGTTGTAAATAGTGTATATAATACTTTAACTTAAACCATTATTAATTAAATCAAACAATTTAATATAGATCAAATAAGTTTTGTGTACATTTTACTTTACTAAATAATTGCTAAAGATATACATGTTAAACTCACCAAAACTTAACAAATAAAATCAATATTATTTTTGTTAAACTTTTATAAAATGACAAAGATATTGTTACAAGAGAAAAAAATCACATTACCTTAGTCTTACAATCAGCACAGAATCTGTGTTTTCTAAGATAGTTATGAAGGGTATCGTGTAATGTGTTAAAGTGGACCAAGGTAACATGTTCCCGAGCTGAGGTGCGCATGGCGTCCCACGCTGCACACCATGCTGTACGGCCGCCCCATCCCCACGCACCCCAGCCCCAGCCACAGCCGGACGTGGTACCCCAACCCCTGGCTGTACCCGCTTCTAGAGAGTGTAATGTACACCTCTGGGATTTTTTCCATCTCGGTTGACTCAAGATAAGGCATTCAAGACCAGTGCTGTTAATAGAAAATAGAGATAATAGAACAGGCTTTAATAAAAACTGTATGTTGGTCTTGATTCTAAATATATAATTAGACTAAGGTACTGGCTTTCCAAGAAAATCAGCTTAAAATAGTTAATGTAGCTGTATTTCGTTCAGTGAATGAGAGACAGAATTTCTATTCCTTTCTCTACTTCCTATTCCCTTTTTTTTCCTAATCCTTAAGCTGTCAACATATTTGTGACTTCTCTGGTTCTGAAAATTTCCATGGGCAGCGGTGATCATTTAACATCACATATTCTGCCTTCCCATTTACCAGCTATATTATTAACAAAAAAGGTTTTTGTTTTTATTTAAAAAAATAGTTTTATAATAAAAAAAGTCTTACATTTATTCAAGAAATAAATTGTATAAAAGTATCAACTTTTTGATTTCTGCACTTTACTTTAATGCTAACTAAAAACAGATTAAGTGAATTACCTGTGACCATTTAACAATGTGGCCAATGACTGTGGGTTTGTTATTTTATCTTCTCTTATAGTCATAATTTCATCTGGTGTCAAAATTAATGGATCTAAAGTTGGATGTCCTGATTTACATAATTGGTAAAAAAGTCTTTCAACGCTGTAACAAGTACAAGAGATATGTAATATGTTTTGATTCATTAAATACTGAAATTGGAGTTTGTTTAAATATAATAAAAATAGAATAAATTTTCAATATAGAATATCTGTTAGAATAAAGCAATTTATCAAAGTTACATGATAGAAATATATGTAGTAAAGTAAAAATAAGTAAAGTTTATTCATAGATTTGTGTATAACTTTACTTCACCTTTTTATTTGTGTTTATTTCACATATATTGCATATTGGTACAACTTTTATATCACTGTGGCACTATTAGAACATTAATAGTTATATATATTAGAGAAATCTATGTAACATGTAAAAAATTATTGAATTAATGAATCTTGTTAAAATATATAATAAACATTATAAAAAAAGATAACTACCTTCTTCTACAACCAACGCAAGGAATGCTTTGATTTAAAACATTAAATATATCGGAAGCGTCAACTCGAAGTGCCGACTTTAATTCATCTGTCGTGAGGGTTCTGTATTTGCGGATAAATTCATCGTATTCCCGACCTTTCACTGGAGGACTATCAAAAATAAGGCCCATAGTATTTAGATCCATAATCATCTGCAAATTAAAAAGAATTAAATACATCTAACAAAGAAAATTTCCAGAAAATAAGGTCAACATTAAGACGTCACATCAAGCTATTACAATTTAAATTAATTAACTAAAGCATAATATGTTTTAAGTGTTTAGTTAAAAAAATATTAATATTGATTCTTAAAATTGGGTATGATTTCCTGTAACGTACGCTTATTTTCTATTTTTTAACAGTAATCTACGTTTGAGGTAATGTCAAAGTGCAACAAGGTAACTTACAGTTAAGTTTTCGTAAATAGTTAACGGCAATTGTTTTCTTTTTATAACAGGCTCCTTTTCACAATTGTATATATCGACCAATTTAGCCATTTTTATGATTATTCACATAAAAATTGCCGACAAAATATACAAATATAACAAAATGACGGCTGATGACGGCCAACTTATATGAAATACACGTCGTGACGTCCAGTTAGAGCATAGATTAAAATTTAGTGCGAATTAACCACAGGAGAAATACCAACAACAACCGGTATCTTAAAGTTTCATACTAGCTTAACTTTTCTTAAAAATTGTAAAATGATCCTATTTTAAATTAAATAATTATCTATTAAAATTGTAGCTCTTATGGTTCGAAAGAATTTCTAAATTACAATCATGACTTTACTATTTTAATATTAGAATATCGGTATATTTCACTCGTGCTCTACATACAGCACTAACATAGAATTTATTTTGATTGTTTTGTTCTGATTGAATTAAGATTTTTCATAGCTCATGGAGTGAATTAAATCAAAATACAAGATAAATATAAATGAGCAATTTTAACTATCAAATAGTTCAAGATGTCAAAAATATTTACTCCAACGAATCAAATTCGTCTAACAAATGTCGCTATAGTAAGGTTAAAAAAAGGTGGTAAAAGATTTGAAATAGCATGTTACAGAAATAAGGTATTATCATGGCGAAATAAATTGTAAGTTTTTAGTCAATAGTTTTAATGGTAAACAATAATATTATAATATTAAATTCTAATGAAGTTACATCATGTATTGTAACATATTGCAAACAACACATATAAAATTGTTATTTCATTTACTAAGCTATCTAATTGAATTAATAATAATTTTATTTGTTTTATTAATCAACTATTTCCATGAACCGAAAACTTCATTACTACTGATTTACACAGTTTTTACGTAGCATAATGTTAATTCCTAAAATTCCTGTTACATTAATATTTAATTAATATACAAACTTTCTAATATTTACTATTTATTTTTAAACTATTTCAGAGAAAAAGATATTGACGAAGTATTACAGACTCACACGGTATTTACTAATGTGTCAAAAGGACAAGTAGCTAAAAAGGAAGATTTGGTTAAAGTGTTCGGAAAAGATGACCAAACTGAAATATGCAAAGAAATTTTGGAGAAGGGTGAATTGCAAGTTTCAGATAAGGAGAGGCATTCTCAAATAGATGCACTTTTTAAAGATATTGCTACAACTGTAGCAGATAAATGCGTGAATCCAGAAACAAAGAGACCATATCCAGTTTCTATAATAGAAAAGGCAATGAAAGATATACACTTTTCAGTTAATGTTAATAAAAGTGCAAAACAACAATCCCTTGATGTAATACCCTTAATCAAAAAGGAAATACCTCTTGAGCGAGCACAGATGAGAGTAAGAATTTTATTAAGCGGGAAAGATGCTCGCAAGGTGAGAGATAAAGCTGTAAAACTGGCAATGAATGTAGAAGAGGAGAATTGGGAATCCGGAACAGCCAATATAATATGCCTTATTGACCCAGGAAGCTTTAGAATTTTGGATGAAATGATTAAGACAGAAACCAAAGGCACTGGACAGTTTGAATTATTGAACCTTAAAGAAATGATTGAAGGTGAACAAGCCCTATAAATGTACACACTTCTATCATTAATATAAACTTTTTATTAATCTTTAATACATGTCAAATAAATTATTATTCTTATTATATCGTCTTTCTTATTTATAGAATATAATCATCATTATTTGCATATTCTGAACATTGTATAAATTATAAATATTATGTTTACAACATTCTTACAGCTTCCAAAGAGTATATAATCACTACGCATCAGATCATAAGGCTACATCTACACATCAACATTCTAATATTGAATGATAATGAAATATTTTTAAGAAGATAGTAATGTTTTTAATAAGACTTAAAACACGTAATTTGAAATTCTTCGTTTTTATTATGATCTAAAAATATTATTTTTGTTGTAAATAAATATTCCATCCAAAATAAGACGATAATTAATTTTTGTCTTAAATACAGATTAAAAATATATAGTCACATTGGTGGATATTTCTTATAATTATATAAATATATACATAATATAGAGAAAAATATTAAAAATGTAGTTTATTATTTTTTAATAAAACCTAAAAACATATAAAGTTTACCTTGAAGAAAAAACCGGTATAAAATCTAAACATATAATGGAACGTTGAAGTGAATGTACCCATCAGCAAATGAATGACAAATTAAAAAGTTTTATTTTTCTTATATTGGTACGAGATTTTATTGATTGTTTTCTTTCAAGATTTTCGGCCAGACGGCGACTGAAATTGCAAGTTACTGTGATATATTTATTTTCAATAATTAACTATTCTTATCAAACAATTAAATGAGCAGGGATATCGAGTTATGTCTATAAGTAATGGAAGGTACAGAACTGGGTGGCGACCAGCAATTCTGTTTGAGATGGAACAATTTTCAAGCAAATATAACTTCTCAATTCGAGGCACTGCGCGATGATGAGGACTTCGTGGATGTCACCCTGGCATGCGAGGGACACAGGCTCGAAGCCCACAAAGTGGTTCTTTCAGCATGTAGTCCTTATTTCAAGGAATTATTTAAAGTAAGTCCATCTTTCACTCCCCACACTTTGATGTGTCACCATTACAATGACTCTAGTGAAAGTTGTTATGTATAAAACACTTGATCTACTTACAAATGCCATGTCTCGCGATCCAGTTAAGTATTCGTGATTTCATTATTTGTACCTACTTTAGAATTCTGTTTCACAATTTCTAATTAATTCGTTAGTATTGGCGTACTATTAAATAACTTAATTTGAAAAATTCCAATTAAATCTTTAAACTTATCAAAATTTCAAAAAATCCCTTTCTAACTGTTTTCGTGTACTTGTCGTTTTTTATAATTTTTGTTATACATTTTCAGTCAAGTCCTGTAGGAATTATTTTCAAATAGCAAATTCACATAAATACTATATTGTTAAGTGAATATGATGTAAAAATATACCACTTTACAGTGGATATATTATTTCTAGTCTCATTCAGTTCATTTTTAGTAAATGTGTGTACCATAAAAAATTGTACACACATTAAAATAAATACAGATAATATACAACATTTTAGCACAATTAAATAAAAAAAGAGTAAATTTTTTTCATACCCAAATTTTTATAACATGAATATAATTAAAGTTATTAACAATTAAGCAACAAAATAACCTATAATTATTTAAGTGTATTTTATAACCTAACAGTATTATTTTTACCAAGTCTATCATTTATAGGCCACATTCCCACTATAGTTACAAACGGGCCAATTAACCATCAACCATTTTATGAAATCACTTTATTATAAGGTCTTTGCCCTTACTAGTGGTGCCTATTACCATTTACTTTCTGTTTTGTCATACAATATGCTCTGTATGGGATTTATTCATATATTTAATCACGTGACTAATGTATTATAATTTGAATATTTTACTTAATCAATTAACATTTACATTTTTTATTAGTTGCTTTTTCGTGTATGTTCACATGTTGAAAACATGTTTGAAAAGCTGTTTAAGATTGTAGTTAAATGTAATGTATCAAAATTTTTATAATTTAATTTTATTTGAATTGTACATGCATTACAACACATAACATTTCTTTACACATGAAATATACATGGACCGCTTCATTTGTAGTTTTTGCATTAATGAAATATATCTTCCATTAAAAATAGCCTTTGGAACAAAAATTATTATATAAAACCATTACAATAGCCATACCAGCAAAACATATTGTTATTTATTGTAGGAGATAAAACCACACTTATAGATAATGTGTAAAAACTTAAATAAACAATTACCTAGTTTATAAAAAAGATAACAGAAACACTCCAACTGCCATTGGATGTGACACTCTGGAAGTAAGGTGTATGTAAAAAGTTGACATTCTACATTATCAAGATCTGTCAATGACCTGTTATAAAATTGATAAGATCCCGCTGGGGTTTTGATTGTGTTGGTGTTCACAACAAAGGATAAAAATTATTTTTAAGATTTAGATGTGTAATTGTCTTATAAGAGCTTATTTTATTGTATTATGGAAACCACAAAATAATAAGTTTGTTTAATTTCTTGAGAAAATCATTACATTGTTCTAACAATAAAACTAAGATATAATAATACAATAGTCATTTTAAAGTGCCAATTAATTAGTAACAAAAATTATTAGAAACTTTTTTTTTTTTGTTTAAATTTCTATTTAAAAAGAAATAGAGATTTAATACATTTTCTAATGCAAATTGTTTTTCTATTATCTACATCTCAATATGTGAAGCAAAAACTACTACCTACTATACCACTTTTTACGAAAATTGAGCAGGCAGAGGAGTATATTTATACATTTTTAAAATGATGCATAAAATAACATTAAATAAATAAGAAAAACATTAGACACACTACCATGTATTTGACACACACACATACACACAAATTCATTCTTTCTTTTATGGTTAAAGTCTGATCATGTTGAGAATAGATGATCTGTGTTCAATCTTGAAGTCAGTTGAAAATTTAATGAACAATGTTCGAATTATGACTACTAAACAACTACTAGTTATTATAGATGGAATTAAATAATTATTAATTCAGTAGTGTTAAATTGTTTTTTTTTTTTCTACTACACAAATTAAACTACTGAAACTACTTTAACTTAAATCATACATTATAAAGAAATATAAAAATGAATTACAAAAATTTAAGCTTAAATTGCTCTTTTATCTCCTGAGTCTAATTTTGTGGAAATTTCCTAAATCTATTTTTTCTTTCCTTTTGAGAAAAATTTTGATGTAAATATCTTAGATCTTACGTGTTTACTTTTGGTGACATTGTTGTAACCTTGCAGTTAACATAAGAGGTATTTCAATTGTGCAACATTTATTTTAAGAAAATCAATGGCCAAAGAAAATGTTTATCAACTAAAGTCATAACAAAAAACGCAATTATCATTTACTATATTTCATATAAAATGTATAATTACTTTAATAGAAAATTAATACCATTGACACTTTGTATCTATGGAAAATATGTGGTATCTCATTAAGTGGAAGCAATTAACCTAATTTGTAGTTACAATCAGTTATTGATTTTAATGTAATCATTTATTTATTTTTTTGTTTTGTAGAAATTTATATTGCTTAGAAATTATTTTCAAATTTTTGTAACTATATAGGTATATAAATAATTTATTTTACTTTTTCAGAATAATCCGTGTCCTCATCCAATAATATTTATGCGCGATTGTGAAGTGTCACATGTTCGCGCCCTTCTTCAGTTTATGTACGTGGGCCAGGTCAATATCGCGCAGGCGCAGCTCAGTGCGTTTCTGCGCACAGCGGATGCGCTTCAAATACGCGGCCTCACTGATTGTTCACAACACAACGATAAAGTAAATAATAACTTATAATGTATATCGACACTTCTCATACTGGATATGTATATATTTTATAATAAAACATTTTTTTCCAGAAAGTGAATCGAAAGTCTCCACCTTCCCAATTACGTAATTTGCTCAGCGCCAAGCCGTCACATTCTACCTCCTCCTCCAAAGCCGCAAGCCAAAATGTGGAATCGACGTCTGCCGATGACCCCGAGAAGAATGCGAGTCGCCGTTCTGAGATAAATTCTCCCGATGTTGCCAGAAATAATCTCAACGAAGAAGCTTCCTTTCAAACTTCTAGTCAAACGAGGCCTAATAATGACGATTTTAACCAAACTTGTAACTACCCTACACTGAGGGTGAAAACTGATCTCGAAGCAACTGAAATTAACAATGAAGAAAATGATATTCTCATGGATCCCGGAGATTACAAGGAAGGAGTGGACGCGTGTCAAGAGTTCAGCGCGACCGATCTGCTCGAACCAAAAATGGAAGTCATGGAGCAGGAAGCCAGCGACGAGGAACGTTCCAGTTTTCAGCCCATATACTACAACGACAACAACGCCCTGGCGAACCCGTTCGCCACCTTACAAGGTACGTACGCTCCCGGTGAGATGTCGACCGTGCTCTCGTATGAACTATTAAAAATGTACCGAATTCGCCCGCAGGTAACATCGATCTCATGGCCGGGATGAACGCAGAGCTGCGCGACGAGAATTCGGAAGGTAATCGTAGTACCTAATTACATGTATAAGTCACTGTCACATCATTTTCACGCACACGTCGACTCGAACAGCCGCGCCCCCGGCGAACCTCTCGCACAGATTCCGAACGTATCGGCTAGAAGAGCGCGCGCGATCGATATCGACAAGGCGCTCGGCGCGCGGGTGTCGGGACGCGTCGCTTGCGCCTCGCCGCCGCCCCCCGCCCCGCCCGGCGCTCGCGGCTCCGCCGACGCTCCTAGGATTGTCCATTTCCAGTCGCGAGATAGACGTCAAATGCGAACGCAACTCGAATTTACTCCGAATCGATGCGTCGGAATCGCACTCTCCTTCCTCGAGAGGGCGACCTCCAATCGAAGCGAACACCGCACGGTAGCACGCTGAATGTTTGCCGCGTCACGGTAGCCCGTGGATATCAGATCGGCGCGTACGCCTCGGGTGCGAGCGCACAGCGGGACGATCCTACTAGCGGAGGCGCGAAGCGAGCGGGGGCGGAGGCGGGCGGCGGCGAGGCGGGCTGGTGCGATCGTGGTGTTGTTGGCAGCGGGCGGCGCGGCCGGGCCGGGCGGCGGAGCGGGCGTGCGGTGCGCGCAGTGCGGCCGCCGCTACTCCAACGCGTCCAACCTGCGCCAGCACGTGCGGCTCATCCACGAGGCGCAGCCCGTCGTGTGCGCCACCTGCGGCCGCTGCTTCAAGACGCCGCTGTACCTGCGCCGGCACACGCTCGCGCAGCACGTGCCGCGCCTCAAGCCGCCGCCGCCGTCGCCGCCGCCGCTGCCCGCGCTGCGGCCCGCGCCCCACTAGCGGCACCCGCGCGCCCCCGCCTCGCCCGCGCCGGAGTTGCACTGAAAGCTTATGCTTTGGTTTCCTAGGATCGCGGACTGTCAATTTATGGTCGCAATAGAACGAGTGTCTACAAACTCCTTGACTTCACGGTGTCAGAAGTTGCTTTTTAAGAAGCTGTCATACTTTTTTCTTACCAAAAGTGAAGGTAAAGTGAGTGATGTCATCTGAAGACATAAACCGCTAAATAATAAAAAACGTAATCCTAGGAAACCAAAGCTTTATAGATGCTCTGGTTCGATTCGACCGATCACCGCGCCGATCCACGTTACGGAGTGCGGGCGAGGCGAGCGGCGACGCAGAGAGCTTGAAATTGATCAAGCGATGTTTTGTGACGACTCAGTCGAGTGATTCTGACGGCTTTTGGAGTATTATTGTATCTCTTCGTTGGGTGACATTGTGAAGATGTGGCTCGACGTTATAACAAGACTGTCAGTAGATGTATCTAGTCTGTGATCGGAGTGTCGCCGGGGGCCTATCTGCCGTCACACCTCTCCGCTTATTGCGTGCCTTTCAATAATATACCGAGTGCCCGAACGGATCTTTTCAGCGAGACCCCATTTATATTTTTTGTAGCCTCGTTACCGTTTTAAATAATGGAATAGTCATACGATTTGATTTTTTCATATGCGGGAAAATAAACTGACGAGTCACAGTGGAAAACCCGCTTAATAGTACTCTAAAACTGAGTCATTTAGTTATCGCCGTCTATAAGGACTTAGTGACTAAGGGGTGTCGCTGAAACGACCGCTCGCGTACCTTCCTTTCTGACAATAGACTGATCGTTGTTAAAGCATTTGTTGCAACCGGTGCTGGTTTATCATAGGTTATTTACAGGTTACATAATATTATACATACCTACATTATACACGTTATCCGCAACGTTCGGCCCGTTCCACCGCCTTCCTAGCGAATAATAAATATTTTCATATTAGAGTGTAATATTTTGTACTGCAATCGCGTTAGAATGGGTCGAATTATCCGTTTTTAGTGTCGAATTCGCGAGTTACACGACCCGCGACGAACAACAATAACAATAGTGATATTTTTATACACAATAGTTTTTATCTTTACACAGATGTTATATTGTTGAGTGATTGGACGGCTCCCGGTTCATAGTTTGTACAAAATCACACGTGTTGCAGTTAATATTTGATATCTTCAGATTTACTTATCCAGTAAATATCTTATATATAATACAGATGATATTTGTTATGCTGTTTTTATATAATAATTTAATAGGCACGGCTCGCAGCCCAGTGTGGCAACACTGAACGGACATTTTCGAATGTCTGGCTTAGATTAAGTGGAGGTGCATTTTATAACTTTTGGTTGACTATGTCTTCGAATTCAGTACAATCGACTGATTTGTATTTTTTATTTGTATTTATAAAGATTGCCATTTAAAACGCATCTAGTCATTAAAAAATCTGCATTTAATTAGGACGTCACGAAGTCGAAGGTATGATTAGGGTTGTGAATTACAATATTAGTTTATCTTTAATGAAATCATAATTAATAAAAAAATATCTGAATAATATTAGATCTCATATCGTTTACTTTATATTACTCTTGATCTCTAAATTTTCTCTGCATTTATTTTTAGCGAGATAAATAAATTTAAAGTAATAAAAAAAAATTATGTATTGCAGAATAAAAAAAAGTTAAGATCAATTGCCTATATAAACAATTTACTAGAAATTGTATTTTGGTGAGCACTTTATATTTTTCTTAAAAAATCATCACTAAGTTAAGGCGCAGCTATCGTTGAGAAAAAAATGTAATCTTTCAAATTCAATATAATATTTAGGAAAGGATCTCATACGTTCTACTTATTCGGTCGAAATTAATAAAAATTACTTTAGGGATTTTATCATTACAACTATATATTATATGTATTTATTAATCATCTAATAAAACAGAGCTGTTATTATGAGGCTTTATGAGAATATTAAGTTGTTGAAATAGATAAAAAATATCATTAACAAGTTACACATGATCATTTATAGTTATTTCATATTGATAAATAATTTTCTATCACTTTTTTTGAAAATATAGTTATTGAAACATGCACACAACAGATTATATTTATCTTTTTATAAATAGTACCGTTATTAAATTATAAATACATATGTTAATGCTTTTGCAATATATTTAATTTATAGTGCCATAAAATGTGTAAGTTGGATTTAGTTTAATATAAAGTTTCAAATATTCTGAACCAATATTTAGGTTGATTTTATATACACGCAATAAATCAGTCAATTTTTAATGCTAATTAAAATCCTTTTATATAATCTATGGTCCATGCAATAACGTGAAATAATTCTAGAAACTTTTAATATAATCATGTTCATCTGTGCAATCGCTTTGTGCAGATTATAAAACCTTTATGTATGTACATAAATTAATGTAATTTTATACTAAACTCAAAAAATAAAGTATTGGAAATACAGAACGATTTTCTATTCTTATCTCTAGCTCTGTTCTATGTAAGACATTACTCAAACAGTGACACAGGTTGATTGCACGTAAGTATTTTATCTATAATGTGTGTACTTTGTATAGTAATAGTTTTACTACATTTTCATTAAGTTTACTGTATTCATATTTTGACTTAAAATGTAACCTTATTTCTAAATCATAGAAAAAGTCCAATCACTTTAGACAAAAAATTGGGTCAACCTCGGTATGAGAGATAATATGCTATAAACTTGTATAAACCTTCATTTTAGCATTCTAATAGTTGTCTTATTAGTCTTATAAAATTTCGTGTCCGCGTCTTAAGATATTCAAGGTCAAATGTCTCCAAAAAAAAAAAATCGCTATTTTGCAACTATTATATATCGTTTCCTATGGTTTTAGTGCCATTAGAATTTGTTATAGAAAATGTAAAGAAAGTTCTCTATAACTTTACCCAAACATTTTTTTATTTATTTAACCGTTTTTGAGATAGACGGTGAAAAGTGCGCCGTGTTTACCTATTTTCAGTATAACGTAAGGTCAACTGTAAGTCACGGATAATAATATACGGTATAAAGACCATAAATCTTTAAAATATGTATAATCATAAATAATTTGCATTATTTATTATTTAATATTTAACGGTTGTCGATGGCATTACAGGCATGTCATTTATTATTTTGCTACAGCGAACCGCTTAATATCATATTTAATAATATTTTTCATTTATTGAGTACACATTTATTTTTTCTTTTATGAAAACTTACAGAATGCTTAAATAAAGGTTTTTTGAAGTTTATAGTCTATAATCTCTAATTTCTAAGTAAATTGCTTAATGTATCTAGACTAAAATACAATAATATAAAGTAAAAAGGTAAGCGAAAATTTACAATCAAGTTATATCAATAATCTGAAGTAAATACATAGAATAAGTTACATATTATTTTGTCATCAAGTAAAAGTAATGTACTCAATATAGATAAGATTTATTGTGTATATAAAGAAAAAAATTCTAGTGATTGATATAATTGAAACTATAGATTAAATACATATAACAGAAACATACCATTAATAATTGGTCATCAAATATTAGGAATGTGGCTTCACTTGATTTTGAATATCATTATATTACATGTATAGTTTAAATTATATCAACCATTCGATTTTTTTTTGCCTGACAGTACAATTTAGCTATTTGAAGAACTCAAAGGCAATAACGGTATGGTGTTCAGGGGGTGATTTATGTAAGTTCGCTGTTAGTAGTAATGTGACTGTGGTTCAAGGCGCGCTCGTGGTGTCGGGCGGCGGGCGCTGGGACGGGCGCCGCAACCGGCCGGTGCCGGACGCCGTGTGGCTGGAGCAGCACCGCCGCGCGCTGCCCTTCGTCATCAAGCGCGAGAACGAGCGCGGCGCGCCCGCTCCGAGACTCGTGAGGATTATACGTTACTTTTCATTTTGTAACACCCTGTAAATGTCCCCTTGCTGGGTAGCCTTTGGAAGCTCAGCAATGATAGTCAATTTTAAACTATCAATTGAACTCGACGTATTCTAACCTCTAGGACATCTATGTAAAGGGTAAAAATTCGACGTAAGTTTTACCAACTTAGAGTCGTCTGATAAGCTAAGAAATTTTCCACATGTGATGTACGATGGCAATACATTGTGACAAAGACAAAGAACATCAGGATAAAAAAGTTTGTAAATTTTTAATGGTTTTACACTTAGGATTAAAAAAAAAAATTAATCGTAATAAATAAAATGATTGTTTTAATATGAAACGTAGTTATACTTTTAGAAATAGGGACTTCATCAACGGTTATAGCGATCTAACCGGCAATAACCATCGTCAGATAAAGCTGGGCGAGGGCGTCGAGATCCGCGAGGAGCTGCTGCGCGGCGTCAAGTGGGGCGACTACCGCAAGGTGACGCGCGGGCTGGCGGCGGCGCTGTTCTCGCCCATGGAGCTGGCCACGTGCTCCGTGACCGGCCAGCGCTGGTCGCGCGCCGGCCAGGAGGCGCGGCCCACCAAGCCGCCGCTCGACCGCCGCCGCGTGCACGCGCTCATCTCCTACGTCAGCCGGCACTTCCCCGACGTCGAGGTCAGCCGCATCAAGCAGGTGCTGGCCTACAAGTGCAAGGAGAACTGCGCCGCGCTGCGCATGCGCACCGCCAGGTGACCGAGCCCACGCCTCACACACGCCTCACGCGCCTCACAGCCGTCGACACTCTCTTTTAGTAGTTCCTATATATTCTAGTTTCATATATTATTATACAACATGAAGAATAACTTACTATTTTTTTACAAAATTAACCAATTTCAATATTACAAAATATTAATATTAATATGAATATTTATTTAATATTTTAGATATAGATTTAGAAATTTAAATTCCGTCATTCGAAATAAACTACTCTATATGATTTAAAGTCACAGTTATAAATATATTAGCTTTGTAATTTAGATTAATTATTGGTTAAAAAAAATCGATACATACTCAATAACTCGTCACCACACCGGTAATTTCCCACGCGATACAATCGACACGCGAAGTCCAGCAGCCGCCGCGATCTTGGCACCGGAGGCAGTAATACAATTTGAAGCAGGCTGTCGAACTGTTTCAGCGAGTCCAGCAACTACCTGCTGAGCGCGGCGGCGCGGCCCGACGACGCGCACGCCTCGCCCGCGCCCGCGCCCGCCGCGCCGCCCGCGCCCGCGCCCGCCGCGCTCGCGCACGCCAGGCCCTACCCGCACTTGTGAGTACTGCTGCTTCGCTGCGACCGACTTCACTATAGAGAACTTCTGTAATTGACCCGCTATCTAAATTTATATTTTTCGAAATTGATTTTTGTATATAATACATATATTTGGATCTGAGGAAGAGAACTTTTCGAGAACTCTTCAATAACAAAGAACGCGCGATTGCTGTAATTGTTTGTGTTTGTATAAGTTCTGATTGAAGTCGGTTAAGCTGGGGAATTATTTAACTTGTCGTGGATGGCCGAATTCGAAACTACTATGAATAGCGAAAAATATTTAAAATTGTCTCGGCACCAATTTTTGTGGAAAACTAAAAGTACGTTCGTTCACCTGCAAAGGGTTGTCAGGGTTGTAACATTTTACCACTAAAATAGGAAAATTTCTGCAAGCAAGTTGAATCATGTTCGAACAGTTTTGAATATTTTGTTTTTTATGGAAGATCTTTGATATATTTTAGCAGTTATATTGTCTAAATATTTACGAGCTAAATTTACTTTTGAAACTGTAACTTAAGCGGAAATATTTCGTTGATTGATTGATTTACAAAAATAAACAGTTATGTACTTAAGAAAAATAATATTTCCTGACTTCATCTTTTTTCTAAAGACGCCATTTTTAATTATATTGGCGGGAGCAAAAATTCGTCTCTAGTAGTTGGCGTTCTAAATGTTCTGACAGCGGTTTTCTGCAAGTGCTGAAATTTCATTACAGCTGCATTTTTAACATTTGAAAATGGTAAAATAGGTATTTAGACAATATACAATCAAAGGGTATCTTTAGTTTTTGAAAACAAAATTTTCATAATTGCATCTCCTGGTGGTGTCACGAATAGAGATCAATTTCTGGAGAGTAATGATATACTGCAATGAAATATATGAAAACGGGCTCAATATTTACAAAATTTAACAACGGATTCAAAATTCTTGTCTGGAAAAAATATTTTCTTATTTCACTTTTTAAATTAACTTATTTAATAACATTGGTTTTTAAGTATTTTTCGCTATGGCCTTTTCATTTCAGATTTTGCCATCCCAGTTAAAAGTTCCCCTGTAGCTAATGTAGCCGTTAGACTGCCGACAGTCGGCCTGTAAACCTAACCCGCGCTCCCCGCAGCGGCGAGGGCGGCGAGGAGGGCGAGGCGCCGCACTGAGGCCCAGTTTTGTACCAAAAAGAGAAACCGACCGCGGGGCCGCCGCCGGCTCGTGTTCGAGGTGATATTTTTCTACTGGCTGCCGCGGGCGCCGCCGGGAGTCGCGCTCGAAGCTCTAGCGATAATTTATCAGGTTCCTAAGACATGTTCTGTAGTTAGGTTCTATTTGCACGAATTCTCGCGAAACACTGCCGCTTCCTTCTGAACCCTCTCGTCCGGAGCGGTCGATCGATCGCTTCCTTCGTTTCGTATGGTTAGTCATTTTTTTATTTTTATTTCTTTAATGTAAAAATCTGAACACGAGGCATTCGAGTGCCGAACGAGGGACCGTTGCAATCGCAAAGTGAATATATCAAAATGGCATAATTTTAGAACTAACATAGATATATTATATAGTCATTTCGTTCTATAGATGTAATGTAAAAGAGAATTTATTTTGGAGTGAGTCGGGTCGGAAATACGAAAAGTCTTCGGAGAGCTGTGATCGTGATGGTTATAATGGAGTCATATTTTTAAATACTTATAAGAGATAACGTATCGACTAGCGGGCGTCGGGGACGCCGCCGCACATCTGCACAGGGATGTATTTATCATATCAACTAAGCAATAACTATTATTTGATAATGAAGATTAAAGATTTTTTAATTTTTAAATACTATTTTAACCGAGTTGTTATAAACGTAGTTAGTAAATAACTGAATTCTCTAAAGTCCATGATCATTTATACAGTTCTTTTGAACGATGATCGAATCCTCATAATGATTACTTGTCACATATGAAACTTCATATCAAACGTTATTTTACTAAATTTTGTACTATTTAGTCGTGTTTATTATGTGTAGGAACAAGCAGATATTGACCTTAAAAATGACGGAAGACTCAATCGTTCGTTCTTTTTATAAATACTCGCTTTTACTCAACGATATTTTACTACTATGGATAAGTTACGTTGTTACTTATGTCTATAGTTGTATGGTGTCATTGCTTTTACTATTTTAATTAAGCTAAAAATTTGCAACATCGTAGCTATAACGTCATAATAAATAATTCGCACTGGTCACGGATGATACTCAGGTCGTTTAGTCACGGCGTCTCGAACCAATACTCAAGATATCTGCTTGTTGCGCACGCGCAGCGCGTGCGGGTTCCAGTTACCAGAGTTGGGTATTCCCCGTAGCAGCCTCGCATCGCTACGTAGGAAACTGTACCGACTTGTAATGTTTTACGATGCCAATTGATCTTTTTTAATGCTCAATTTTGCCAAATTTTACTTGCCGATAGTCTTGTCTATTAATTTCGTCTAATGTTTAAACGAATCGCCATTCCGCACCGTTTCTCCTCGGAATTGTGACGGATGGGAGATGGCACGTCTGATTTGCTCAATGATATGCATTATGATATACCTTTTGAATTCTGTTCGTACGTTCTAGTAGAAGTTAATGGTCGGCCCAATGGATATATCGTTAGAAAAATTTTTAAAAAAGAAAATTTAATTATAATTATAGTAAAATGAATAAAAAAAATTATCGAGAATATTAAGTATAAATACTTATGTGACGGATGCTCGAGATGCAATATGTTAATTTAGTGCCAAATGATAAGTTAACTCGTAGCAATATGTCGTATCCTAATGCTCTTGTAATTTCTCGCGTAGTGTTAATGACCTATGAGGTTAAAAGGTTTCTTTTACAAGACTATAATAATATATTTATACAGGGAAAGAGTTAGGTATGTACGGTTCGGATATAAGAATGTTGGTGCGGTATAATACTCATTGTGGCAGGGTGTAAAAATAAGGGGAGCCAATTCGGAAAGGTCGGGGTCGAGGATGCGTACATCGAAAGCGAAATTGTAAAGGACAAACACTCACCTACAGGGTAGTTATTAATCGTTCTCTTCGCTTCGACTTGATTATTATTTTTACACTCTGTTTTAAAAGCACTGAATGAGCAATGGAACAGAGAATTTATTTACTCAAATAAGTTTTTTTTTTATTATTTATAATATTTTTTTTTACTAAAATATACATTATTTTGCATTTTATGATTGTAATGGCAGCTGTCCATGTTTGCGGTGAATGATAAAATCAATCACTGTTTAAGGTTTCGTAATGAGTAAGAAACGATACATCGAACATGACACATTGGGCACAAATGTTAGTAAAATTCTATGGCTTATTTTTGCTTGCAATACGTAATTATTAGAACGAGAAAGTTCCCAAACGGTATGTTTGTCGGAAAATGTTTGTGGAGCCCTTGTTAAAAATCTATATTTTATTAAGTATATTTTCACTGAGCAATACATCTATAAATTATGTATATAAGAAGAACAACATAGATGCCACTGCGCCCCGCGGGGCCAGTGTTGTGCCAAAATTAAGTGCTAGTCTTTAAAAAAATGTTGTTATCATTTTCAGATTTTTATTTAGTCCAGAATGTGTTTGTTCCTGTGCTGTGAAAGTAATATTTTCTAACAAATCAACACTACGGTGTGATGGAAAATTAGATAATATAGTTGTTTTTGTGTGTTAGTTTTAATTTTTAGGTCATTTATTGAAAAATACTATTTTAATTAGATTTATTATTATTTACACTATTTACTAAATTGACTCGTTTTGTGATTGTTATTGATAAATTTTATATATAAAAATATTTTAAAGCAACTATATTGTTTAATTGGGTGTGTATAGGTCGACAACATCACAGGGTTTGTTGATGTTATTTGTAAAGATATTAATAAGATTGAGAAATATATACAATTAGATTTTGAAGGGCAATCGATTGTATTCCTTCACTTCTAATAAATATTTACTGTGGTCCATAATATATAGTCAGTTGTCGTCCTATGATGGAGTCGCGGTTCAAGTCATAAGTGTAATATATGAGGAGTTGTGTTGGTTTGTTGCTATATTTATAGTATTTATATTAATAATGATGCACATGATGATTTAGCTTTGAGCTCGTGCAATATTATTCCAAATTGTTTATAGGGAAACTGTTATGATAATTTCTAAATTGTTATATAAATATTTTTATAATTATAAAAGACAAAGGCAACTTGAATTCTATTTTTGTTGTGCATTTATTCTCAAATTTTATCGTATTACAATACCACAAACTCATTGTGGACTGTAATGTCTGCATCTGTGAAAATTATTATTAAGCTATGGTAGATGGTTTTTTTATATATTGCTGATATTGTGAGTCAATTCTAGTAATGTTAATTCTCGTTAATTTAGAATAATTTACAACAGTAAACATATTAAGATTGCTCAACCGAGATGCAACACTAACTGCGAAATAGACAGAAATAATTTTATATTAATATGTCCTTTTATATTGTTATTTATCTAATAATTCAGTTTGATAATTTGTGAGTTGTGGCAGCGCATGTTATTGTCTTATGTTTATTCTTAATAGAGGCCAAATGTTGACTTGCTTATGTGAGACTGTTTTGCCAAGAATCAGAAAGTATATTACCTACATTGTTTTAAAATAAATGCTTTTATATAAATTTGTGTTATTTTATTTAGCTACCTACCCATTATTAATCACGCAAGTCAAAGAATTTTTAACAAATTAAATAAGAATATAGAATTAAGAATTTTTAAAAATAAAGATAACGCCATAATAAATGAAAGAGTTGCAAAATATATTGCTACAATAAATTCTAATTATGGATATTTTTGGCACGAGTGGCCTTCAGGTAGCTACGGTATTTATTATGTGATTACTTATCATAATTGTCAACGATAGAGATGGCTGGATCAAGTGGATTTTTACAGAAAAAAATTATACAATTTGTTTTAGCCTTCAGTGTGGCCAGTCGGAAAAATTGGTTTGATTAAAGTTTTTTTTTTTTAATTTAAATGTGTTGTCATTTATTTTTATAAAGAAAAATTGAAAAGTATATCGTATTATAATATAAAAAATATTATTTTTTTAACATAAAATTTAATTTCATTTTATTCGGGATATTTGTAGAGGTAATCAAGTTTACAACTTGTAGGTTAAAACTGAAATCATATGTGGGAACGCTGATGAAGTGTTAATGTCAACTTGACAATTAAAGTTATAAACTTGTCATAATACGTAAGCGTGATACAAATTTATTTCAACGACTTATTATTTATATATATTTTCTATTAAAGTAACTCGTTATTTTCAATTGGATATAATTACATGATTTATCTCATATCGTTGTTCCACTTTTATCGTATTAGATGGCGTTTCCTCAGCCTAATGCACAAAGAGGTTAGCATAGTTAAACTTTGTTTTGTCTACGATATAAATGATCATAAAGAAATTAAAATTAAAGTTGACCATACTTTTTATTTTAGAGTTAACTAACAGAAAGATATTAGAGGAACTTCAGCTTAAAAAGCAGATGCTGCTAAAGCAAGGAGCTGTGGCGCCTCTTACTGCCACCACTATCTCTCTGACCCAACCAAGTCCTGTAAGCCAGCTGCCTATGTGCTCTATTCCTCCGCTTTCTGCTACTGCTGTAAGTAATGCTTAAAAGTAATTCAAATTAACAATATTTATTTGAAGTTATATATTTATAACATATTTCCGTTTTGTTTATTATTAAATCTAAGTTAATGTATTGTATTTATTTTTTCAGGGCTTTCCACAACTACCTGAAGCCAATATAGTCAATACAAGTCATAGAGCTGCTTTGCAGCACGCAAACGCAACATCTTGTGGCTATTTTGTTTCTCAAGACTCGTCTTTTGGTAATCAAATCCTACCAGTACTACCGAGATTTGATAATAAGTGAAGTTATAATGTCTGCACTTATGAAACTGAAAACTCTTGAGGGTCATTTAGGTACCCTTTCAGGATTTTCGAAACCTAAAATTGAGCTTGAGCAATATGAAACACCAGCACACATAGCTGCTGTGGCTCTTTACACCATGCAGGTCAGTGCTTAATGAAAATTATTACTATTTTACTAAAGTTTATATATTGAAATTTACTTTAGAAATGCTAGAATAGTGCTACTTAGATTGAGAAAACATTACGGTTTATGTTTATTTTTACATCATCTTCATTTGTTTATAGAAAGTAATCTTTGTTTATCATACTTATTTTATACAGAAGATACATAAAAAAGCACAAAGAATTTTTGTGTTTAGTAATTATCGCAGATAGTATTACTTTTGATGACTTTCATTAAAAGTTATGATAAGTCACAAATGTTTATAATTTTAGACACAATTTGAAGCTCTTGAGGATAAGTTAGTACTAGATGCTGGATGCGGGCCGGGCA
The DNA here is from genome assembly GCA_037950945.1 of Hypolimnas misippus. Lineage (NCBI taxonomy): Eukaryota > Metazoa > Arthropoda > Insecta > Lepidoptera > Nymphalidae > Hypolimnas > Hypolimnas misippus. The sequence goes on from JBBEEQ010000024.1 coordinate 11,532,002, forward strand.
TGTTGGCTATTGGTGCATCACTACTTGGAGCGGGAGCAGTTGTAGCCATGGACATTGATAATGGTGCCTTGGATGTTTTACAAGAAAACATTGAGGATATGGAAATTACTAGTATTGATGCTGTTCAGTGTGATTTTCTGAACTCAAAAGTTTGTAGGTAAGATATTTAATAAAATATAAGTATGACTTAAAAAAAAATATCAAAGCTTTTAATAAGAAAGACTCAGGAAACTAATTTTTTAAATATATTCTTAATGTAGTGCATACAAAAAGTTTAATTTATCTAATCTGTCCAAAGTGTCAATAATAGCATTAGAATAGTGGTTTTATTTAACATAACTAAACTATTTTTTATGATTAAGTATATTTTTACTAATTTATAATTTTTACAAAAAAATTATTCAGATCATATTTTAGGTGGGAAAATTATTTTGACTCTGTACTAATGAATCCACCATTTGGTACTAAAAATAATGCTGGTATAGATATGAAGTTTCTCCGGATGGGATTGGATCTCACTTGTGACAGTGTTTACTCCTTACATAAATCGTCAACAAGGTATTACTCTTTGAGTCACTTATTTGTTGTTTAATTAAAATTTATATTTTGGTTCTGTGATGGCGTAGTGATTTAGAACACGTAGATTAACTGATGATCGTGGGTTCAAACAGGTATGATACAATATGAATTCCGTTTTGCCACACCTGCTGCATTAGCTACTTAGGGGTGGCTAAACAGAATCATCCGTTCAAACCCAGGCTAGCACTGCTGAGTTTTCAATTGCTAAATTTGTATTTTAATTCATCATGAGCTTGGCGGTGAAGGAAAGCATCGTGACGAAACCTATGTACATATGCCGAAAGAAATTCTAACACATGTATATCTGCCAACCCGCAATTGATGGATATAAAACTTCTCCATAATAACAGGGAAGGCCTTTGCTCAGCTGTTGGCTATTTACAGGCAGTTACTTTTTACTTTTACTTTATATTTTGGTAGCACTTGAAAAACTACCATTAAAATTACAGATCATAATAACATAAGCTTACATATATAACATAGGCATACTCATCTAATAGTGTTAATTTCTTTTGTTTATATTAAAAAAATTGAAATATTTAAATTACTGGTTTTCATTAAGTATGATAATGACAACATCATTTTTTCAATATCCTACTTTCTTTCAGATCTCATATACAGAAGAAAATTAAGGAATGGGGAGTAAAAGGAAGTGTGATTGCGGAACTTAGATACAACTTACCGGCGACGTACAAGTTCCATAAACAACAAAGTAGAGATATTGCAGTGGATTTATGGAGGATACATCATGTGCATTAATAAAAATACATTGTATGGCTAAAACAATTTGTATATCAATGAATTTAAAAATTAATTAGTATGTTTTAAAACACTGTAAATATCCATAAATTTTGAAGAAATAAAACATTTTTATTTTTACAAAGAATGTTTATTTTAAAATATAAATCCTTCAGTCACAATATACTCAGTCATAGTCATAAGTTTTTGACTCAATATTAATAGTATTATAAAGTTTTAAAACTTAATAAATTAGTGCTAAATGCTGCAAATACTCCATAAAAAGATTAAAGAATACAAAATGCTCAAATAATTTAAAAAAAAAAAAATTATATCAATCACACTTGTACGACATTACAATTAATGGAGAGTAAAAATAACAACTTCATCATTTAAAAAATCTTATTTATTTATTTATTTAACTTTATGCACACAAGTTACATACAGAAAGAAGAAAAAAATAATAAAGAATATCGCGTGCAAAGGCGGCCTTATCACTAATAGCAATCTCTTCCAGGCAACCATTGTGACTGGAATTGATTAAAAATTTACATATAGGTAGTGCAAATATGGTATAATATATATATATATATATATATATATATTATAAATGGCTTTTGTGATTTCCTGATATCATATGGCAAAGCATTCCACAGCTTCTCTCTTAATTTAATTTACATTCAAAATTCAACTTCACAAGTAAACTTAAGATACTTTTATTTTTAAAAGCGTCGTGGTACTCATGAATTTTTGATGCAACTAATGTCGTAAAGTTAATCTGGCTTAATGCCGGAAATTCGCCTTGGAGATGAGTCAGTATGTTGTGTAATTTGAAATTAATATTAATTATTTGAAACATTGCAATTATTCAAGAATTTTAAAACTACGAAATATACATCGTTATAATTCAACCAAAGTAGTGTTCGGTTTAGTCCCCGAACTGTATGTTCTGCGCCAGCTTGATGGTGCCGGAGTAGTTGATGGTGACGGTGGAGCGGCGCATGTAGTTCTTCCAGCTGTCGGAGCCACACTCTCGGCCGCCGCCCGTGGCCTTCTCGCCGCCGAACGCGCCGCCCACCTCCGCGCCGTTGGTGGGGATGTTCACGTTCACGATGCCGCAATCTGATCCGTGCGGACCGATCCACTGGGGGACCATACAATATCATTGATCTACTTAAAACACTCCTAATTACAACATATATATGTAAGAACAACATACATATACAATCCGGCAGTTATGAAAGTCGCTGCTTAGATTGAATACAAAAAACAAGAAGTGAAATACGTTAGGTACTTTTAGTCACCTCATTTACGCTATACACTATTTTAATGAACAATTTAAGAACATTTGCTACAATATTCGAGCGATATTGATATTTCAGATCATCATTTAAGCACCAAAATTGGAAATGTATTGGGAATGTGGCCTACGCCCAGCCCTCTTCCTTTCTTTCATTCCTTATTCATTTCCGACAACGTAATCTTGCCTTCTCTGTGTTTATGTGATCATTTAACATCACGCCTGCCTGCTCATTTGACAGGTATTTTTATTGAAAAAAATATATATATTGCTAAGAAAGAATTAATAAAGTTACATACCAATGTTTATAAGTAGCATTGTAACATTAGCTTACCTTGAACACGTCTGCTAAATTCTCGGTGAAGAGACTGGAAGACAGGCCCTGGTCGACTTCGTTGTTGTACTGAATGCCAGTGTTTAGGTCGGGAATCTTGATGCAGTACACGATTGGCGCGAAACATTCGGACTTCACGAGCGGGCAGTCGTGTGGCAATCCTGTAATTATCGTCGGCTCCACGAAGTATCCTTCGCGTTCTATCACCTAAATGTTAAACGAATTGAGGGATTGATTAAAATTAGTTGCATTGTTTCATAAGCAAATTTTTAAACAGCAGGATATGCAGTTTACTGTTTAAATATATGGAAATTAAAAATAGGGCTTAAGAAATAAAATGGTATCAAAAATTATTTACATAAACCATAAAACTTGATGTGTCACGTTCTATAATCATGATCATCTAAGGCGCTACAGGCACGAGTGGTTTTTGGATTAGTCCAGACTATTTTTCCACTGAAATAGATTTCAGTGGAAAAAGCGTTACCTAGCGTTCTCCCTTCAGTTTGACAGAATTTTCGGATTTTCAAGTCATCACGTTCTATAAGTGATAAAAGTTATATTAGTATTTCTTTACCTTTCCTCCAAACTCAATTGTGCCTCCGAGTTTAACGGCTTCTGCCACGGTCTTCTTGTAGGCTTCGACAGCAGCTGGAGTATGCAGGGGCCCTATTAACGTCTCGTTTAACAGAGGGTCGCCAATCTTGGGCAACACACTCGCATATGCTTTCTTCAATCTTGATACCACTTCAGAGAACAGCTAATTGAGAGTTTTATGGTACTTATAATTGGTATTTTATCATAATAAGCTGATTCGTTTGAAAGGTACAATACTATGATTTTATGAAATCGTATGAAATTAAAGACACGTTTTATTTTTTTTATTTTAAATGATCATTTTTTTTTAACTTAAAAAAAAATACAACTTCACAATTTCATTTAAGATGATTTATAAGCCCATTGCTAAATCAATTTTGGTAAAAATTCTATCGGACCAAACTTTAATTTTATACGATTATATCCTTTCAAAAGAAAAAACAATATTTAAAGATTGATTAAATAATCAATTTTAACACATATTATAAAATAAAATAAACATTACGAATTCAGAACCTTCCTTTCTGAATGTTAGGAAAATATAATAAAAGTAAACATACACTATATTTTGTCCTCAGTACATCGTTGATCAATTATTTACTATTATCGTCAGTACGCACCCTCCTAATCTATCATAGAACGAGTTTAGGATAAATTACTCACCCTCGCTTATTCATAAATATATTCATAATTAGACGCTGAAAAGCAATACTACGTCAAGCCACAAGGACTTTATTTCGAGAAACTGGCGTCGAAAGACTTCAAATCTATTCTCAAAAAAATTGTTTGATGAAGCATATGTTCTTTGTTATTTTGAAAGTAAAGTGCATTAAAAACTGTAAATTAGTGTAATTAAAAGTTTTATCATATAATATATTTTTTAAATACATATATGAAATTATTGTATAAATTGTAAAATATGGACACACTTCAAATTCGAAAAATTAAATTAAGAAAATGTTTTCCGTACTTATTTACTTGAAATAACTGGAATTTTTTTGGATAATTAAATACGTGACGCATTACCAGAATACATCATTATCTCCAAGTTCGACTTTTTGTGGGTTGACACATTATCGCTTATCAGCATCCAATTACAAGTAAACTAGAGACTAAAACCCCAGCGATAACACAACACTGAAGTCGTTAAAAAGCAAGAGCACTCACTCGCTCGTGCACGAGCAGGCGGCGCGTGGTGGTGCAGCGCTGGCCCGCGGTGCCGGCGCACGCGAACAGCGCCGCGTTCAGCAGCAGCTCCACGTTCGCGTCCGAGTTCACGACGATCGCGTTGTTGCCGCCCAGCTCCAGCAGGTGGCGTCCGAACCGCCTCTGTACTTCCACTCCCACCTGCGTGGTGTTCATTGCATTAGCTATTTTCACTAGACTGCGCGACGCAAAAATCAAAATGACGCCAATGAAATTTATGACGCCATTCTTATATTACCATATTTATAGTTAGGTAAATAATATCATTAAACTAAATATTTTTAATGTCCATATGAATCTCACTCAAAATCCTCACCTCTTGTCCCACAGCAGTGCTGCCAGTAAACGACACTAGTTTCATCCTGTGATCGCGCACGAGTGTCTGCCCGATGTCCTTACCGCCCACGCACAGCGCGGCTACTGCTCCAGGAATATTGTTCTTGGCAAGCACACTTTCCACTATCTTAGTGACCGCCACCGCTGTGAGAGGTGTGGTGTCTGATGGTTTCCACACACTCACGTCGCCGCAAACCTAATGGTTGAAATTAAATAGTTTTAAATATAGATCCTTTGAGTTTTTAGTACCTTCCTTGTAAGTAAAAAATAAATCACTACTGTATTTATCTGTATTGAACGTAACAAATGAAATTCGTTTACATGTCAACACAAAAATTAATAAAATGAGCAGGTTTTTGCCTATCGTTGTCTTAGATTTTCGCGATTATTACTCATTGAAATGAAACTATTTATGTATATTTTAAACGGATTTAAATCGCGTATATTAACTATTTTTATCATCCCGACGTTTCGAGCACTTTACAGCGCTCGTGGTCACGGGTCGACTAAGGTGACATTTTTCTATTTGAGGTTTTAGAAAAATATTATTTACAACTACCGCCAACGGTTTCTTTGTTGGTATCTTGAATAACGTTCCGCTTGCACGCAAAAGGCAGTAACTGTATATTGGGTCTTGCAGTCTGTTGGACTTGGGATTTTAAATTTTTAGTAAGTGGGACACCTGGGATATGTGCTCGAAATTTTCCAACCATCTCTCTCATCTTATTGAAGTTCGCATGTTATTGAATTTCAATAGCCTCGCGTGTCATTCTAGGAATGAATCTGTGTTCTCTAGCGAGGATCTACGGTTTACCAAATCAAATAAAATGGTTAGGTTTATCCAAAGCATGTTCACAAACTGCAAACTTTGAAGAACGCCTATTTTTGACATCTCCTATATGTTGCTTGACCCTAGTACCGACGCTTCTCTTTGTTTGGCCTATGTAAGATAAACCACACTCACATTCGAGTTTGTGTACTCCCGCAGCTTGTAAAGGAATATTACTCTTGATTGGTCTCAAGAAGGTTTTTGCCTGTTAGGGCCAAAACACGACGCGACGACGACGCGAGATCGTGTATATTCTATATATTATCCGAATATTCATTACATCGAGGTATGATGATATAATATTTTATTTAAAATCAAGGAATAATCGGTGATTAGATACGTTTGGCTGTTACTCATTATTGATGTTTGTTAAATAATTATTATTAAATAAATAAACTTGTTTTCACCTTAAATAAATTTTATCATGTACCTAATCTATATCTATACTAATAATAAAATTCTAGCGGGTCGCTGTCTGTACATGGAAGATATTTGAAAAAAAATATTATTGGGGGCCTTTACCAACGTAATAGAACCCAAAACTATGATTTTTAGAATTCTTATCTGTTTGTCTGTTTGTCTGTTTGTCTGTTTATCTGTGCGTTTGTGCACGCTAATCTCAGAAACGGCTTATCCGATTTAGATGCGGTTTTCACTAATATATTGTAGTAAGCTTCACTTAACATTTAGGCTTTGTTTCATGTCAATCGGTCCATAAATAAAAAAGTTATGTCAATTTAAGGAATCACGTTGAACATTTTTTTGTGCTTATCACTAAATGCATGAAAGTATATACAGTACTTACATCAAAAAATACATTTTTAAAATTTTTGTCTGTCTATCTGTCCCTAAATTTGTTTCGGTTAATATCTGAAACAGCTGGACCGATTTTGACGAAACTTTTAATAGCAGAAAGCCAATTTTATAAGGAACAAAACTGAAACTAATGAAACAGTGAATAATATTTGATTCAAATAGGAAAGTTAATAAATAATAATAATAATAATTTAAAAAAATAATAAATTTACTGGGTAATTTTTTTACTGGATATGATAGAACAAATCCGAAACTAGAAGCAATAGCAAAAAATAATTAAAGACACTAAGCCGATTTTGATAAAAACGAAAACTGCATCATTAGTTTTTTTTAATATGTTTTCCTAGCCAGAAACGAACACGTTTATTTTGCAAGAAAATAACATTCTGTAGTATTGCATCATCTGATACTGCTATTTTTTTACAAAATTCTATTAAATTCTTACATTAATTAAATCTTTAGTAATTCTTTAAAAAAACGATTATACCTAAAAGTGACATTTTAAAATTATAACGGGATGTTGTAAAGCTAATAGCGGGTGAGAACAATAGCTGAGTCCAGTGAAATGTAGATTTTCAATAAATTGTTTCATATTTTTAAGAATTATCTAAACCTACCTAGGTAACGGAGTAGGTGACGGGGACCAAAACAAACGTCACATTCTATCAACTTTGTATAACTCATATAGAAAAAATAGGTAAATATAAAAAAAGTTACTGTGAGATATTCATTTTATATATTTTCGTATGTATTGTTTAGTCTTCCTTACATTAGTAGGTGACTAGCATTTTGATGCAATTTATAAACAAATCGTTCGAAGTAATGCAGATTTTTTTTCTAAACCTACGGGAACCCATGATTTAACCCACATATTTGATTATGTCTATGTAGAATCTAATACTTAACTTCTAATTAGTGTATATTTTTAATGTTATTTTGTAAAAAAATCTTTTCCTTTAATTTGTCGCTTTGTATTACTTTCCAAAAGTTGATCTTTACAAGTTTATTGGTGGTGCAATAATACAGAATGTATTTTTTTTTTTTCAAAATTAGTGGGTTCTATTCCTGGCCAGGAGAATCATGAAATCAAAAAAATTTATGATGCAATTTTAGATTTTTCAAAATTTGACGCGAATACTTAAAGGAGTTAGTTCCTTATAGTTTCGGATTTGGCCTATTAAGCCCAGTTAAATAAAGTCACCCGATACCTCGGTGGGAACTTACTGTTTTGCAGTCAAAATTTTAAAGACTAGCATAAAACAACTTTTTTTCAACATTTATAGCGAAAACCGTGGAAGAATACCATATCTGAGTTAGTGTCTGCTTATAAAAACAACCAGAAAGTTCCCAGATCCAAAGTAAAAAGCTTCTTTCTTGGGCAGCACCGCAGACTATTATAACCTTGCTTTGCAGGAGACATACCAAGCATTCTGTAATCCACGCGAACGAAGTCGCGGGCACAGCTAGTCATTTATATGATTATTACATCGAGTTTTTTTACTGTTAATGTTATCTCCATTAGACAATACGAAAAATACTATTGTTATACAATTATATCAATGGCATAATCCAAGTAACGTAAAGATTAGATAAGATCTTATTGCTAGGTTCCAATCTACGCGAAATACTTAAATATCAATCAAATGATTACGTTTTATCAAAAAGTAGGTCAAAGGAAAAAAGTAATATAAATTCATTTACCATAGCAATAGCGCTATTCCACCCGAAAACGGCTACCGGAAAATTGAATGCGGTGATAATGCCAATAGCACCTAATGGGTTCCATTTTTCGATGAGCACGTGTCCAGGTCGCTCCGAAGGGAAGATAGTGCCAGGTAATGTGCGAGATAAGCCAAGGGCTAAGTCGCAAACGTGGATGTATTCAACCACTTCGCCGATAGCCTCGGGTAAAATTTTTCCTGTTTAATAAAAGTTATGTAGGTATCAAACCAGTTATAATCTTAAAACATATTATCTTTTAAGGCATATTATCACTATTGATATCATTTAGCGGACTGTGAATTCTGATAATTATTTATGTATATTTAAAATCATACACTACGCGTAAAAAAAAAGTTACCCATTTCCAAAGAAACTAATTGTCCTAGTGGTTGCAATTTCTCTCTGAGCGCATCACCAATTTGTCTGACGATTTCCCCCCTAGCGGGTGCTGGCATTTCCGCCCAAGAGTGCCACGCATCCTGAGCAGCCTTAGCACAAGACTCATAGTCAGCTTGGCTAGCCGCTTGCACTTCAGCAATTATTTTTCCATTTGCCGGGCTATAAGATTGGATTACCTAATAAAAATACAATAAATACCTATTATTTTTACTTCAAAAAGTTACTTTTCTTACTTTATTAGCGCAAAAACAAGCAAATGTGATAAAAGCTGTAAATTCTTTTACCTGACCATTCGCCTCCCATTTTCCGTTAAATACCCCTACATTTTTCTTGTCCAAGCCCAAATCCTTCAGGAAGGAATATTTGGGATCATCTATAAGATAAGTGGATGCGTTTCTAGCCATAGGCAATCTTAAACGCAAAGTTATAATACTACGACACAGTACGCGGCTCATAAGTACAACTGACAGAGCAAATGTGATAGTATATAGATATGACCGAACGAAAATAAAACAATCTTGTTTGTGAACAATTAAACGCGCACCATCGTCTTATCGCAGTATTACCGATAAATTAGTTGCCGGGTCAGGGCTTTAAATATTCCATTTAAAACTATCAATTGTAGCCAAACGTGGAACTTTTATCTATAGTATTTATAGTATATAATCTGTTTTATACTATAAATCTAGAAGCCGGTATAATCTTTGTGATTTGATCAGTTCCTAGTTTTAATAGTAGATAAGCATTGAGTTGTGGATTTTTGCAAGAGTCCAGAACATAGATATAAATATACTCTTTATAATACTGGAACAATACGTTTTTAAAACTTAATTTTATTTATCAAAACAAAGTTGTTAAGAGGTTGAGAAATAATATTATAAAAAATATTTAATATGTTGACAACTTCAGTTAAACAAATAATCTCGATCTGGGTTGATAGTATTGTTGACTTAAAACGCAGTTTACCATTACTATCGTATATTTATTTTATAAATAAACTTTGTACATAACTGGCAGTAACATATAGTGTCAATGTATTTTAATCCAACTAAAGTTAAATGCAGTCTAATAATTTTATTGTATGCTGAGGTAACAATTGCTCACTATATTACAATTAGTGGTAAGTATACTACATGATAACGCATGAACTCTTGGTATCTTCATCTGTGCCTTCTCTTATTTCTTTTGCTTTTTGTGCGAGGTATGTGTTCTCGTCTCTCTTAATCATCCACTCTGGTAATTGTTGTGCCCAATCCTCCGGTGGTGAGTCTCTCTTCTTCCAAACATCATTCTGATAGTGTGCTCTTAATCGCTCCATACGGCGGGCCTTTTCACTGTTGATTATGGCTTCCTGTTTAGTAAAATAATTGGATTTGTAAATATTATACATTAATTATAATTATATGATCACGTTTAGTTAACTAGTTCAATTAACCACATTTAAATATGTAAAAGGTGTAGGCTTTTCTTATTCAGCATATATTTGTTTAGTAATTTAAGTTATCAAATTAATTTTATTCCATATCCATAATATTATAAATGCTAAAGTAACTCTGTCCATCTGTCTGTAACGCTTTTCCGCTTAAACCTCCCAACCGATTTTGATGACATCTGGCACCGACAATTTTTAGACCCTGAGAAAGGATATAGGCTACCTTTGATTGCGAAAAGCGAAAAAACCGAAAGGTCACTCACTCACTCATCACGAAATCTCAAAAACTACAAGTGCTAGGAGTTTCAAATTTTGCATGAGGAATCTTTTAGAACGTAACAATAAAAATGGGGGTTACATTTCAAGAGCAATTACGGCGTTTAAGGTTATTATAAAATGGAATTCAAAATTTTTCTATGTTGTGTTTCTCAAACTAACAAATTTTATTTGATGTCCCGCCATAGTACGTTACGAAGTCATGAAATGTGGCGTCGTATGACAATATGATTTTTTATATAAAATCTAACCGAGAATAATAAAGGTAAGCGTAGGCCATTGATTACACCTCGTATATGGACTGGCTCGACCGGGGCAGTACCTCATTCTCACAGTAGATCGGCGTAAAGTAACTTATATAGTTGAGTTTCGTTCGGCTATCGAGAAAGCCTATATCCCTACCCCCATTCTTTTCTTTCCTTCATGTTCCCTTTCATCCTTTAATACTTCAAAGCTGGCAACGCATTTTTGGCTCCTCTGGTGCTGCAAATTTCCATGGGCGATGGTGATCACTTCACATCAGGTGTCCCGTTTACTCGTTTTCCAGATGAATTTATATATTTAAAAAAAATCGCAGTGCGACATCGCGTTATCATGACTATGCATCTGAAAGTTTTACATCGGCGTCGTACGAGATTTTAGATTTTCGAAAAATGAAAGATTATTCACCTCGAAATTTTTGTTTCTATTTACACCAGGGGTAGATATAGTTAAGAAACCTACTTATCAGACCGTTAAATGTTTCGTGTTTTATTATTTATATTAATTTTATTATTTATGTCTTTAGTATGAAAAGAAGAAAAAAGCGAAAACTGATTTTTTTTTTATTTATTAAAAGGGCATTTATCACACAATCTCTGAAGAAACTCATTGTAAAATTATATATGTAGACTTATTTATTTAGATGGGTTCTAATTGATCCTAAGCAGCTTTTCTGCAAAACTATCAATGCAGTTTTTTTTTTAACCTTTGAATCGGTGAAATGTAAAATTTGCAGAAAGGTATAGTACCTTTCTGCAAATTTCACTAGCTCTTATTGTTTCAGATTTGTCCCTACTCACCCTTAAGAATGAATCACCCACTATATATATATAAAATTGCTTACTCTACAATTTTTATATAAACCTCAGTTTTATTATATTATCTTATATAATAAATTATCTTGTTATTAGCTCATAAATTATATAATCTATTAAGTCCTTTACATTTTATCAGTTTGACTAGTTAAAGCATGAACTGAAGCATGAACATGTTTTAAATAGAAATTCTATTAAAAAACATCTGTTAATGCAAACGTTGTAAATCTAGCAACAGAATATAAAACTTACAGCAGCCTTTGTGTCTTTATCATCAACCCATTTGCGACAATTTAGATAATCTTTCTTCCATTGATTGCAGTCCAATGATTTACCAAAAATAAAATACTGATGAAATCTTGCCTTAAAGCTTGTACACTCGTCATATTCATCTTCATATATTTCACAATCTCTTATCTGTAAACATAATTAAATGTCAATCTTATTATTGTGACACAAAATGTATTATGAATTAAATTTTTGGTTAGTCTATTATGGAAAAAATATAATTTTATAATTTTCTGTAAGAACACATAAAATACTTATAAGAATTTTAATTAAAAGAGAGATACATTTTGAACAAAAGTCTTTTATCTTTACTTTTTTCATATTTATGTGAATATTTAATAAATGTACATTAAGCTTTAATTTGAACTATTATTAAAGATATTTGTTCATTGAACACAAAAGTAGTAAAAAAAAGTTGTTTCCATTTTGGGTGAGCTTTTTTGTTACAGCAGGTAGCAGCTGCTCCCCCTCTGTACCTCCGGACTTACAATAACATTCTAGGGGTAAGACAGACTAGTACCAGGTCGATTTGGGGTTAACTGATTCGGTTCTAGTCAGATTTTCAGATTTTGACTTCAATTTGCTCTAATTGAATATAAATACATATCATAATATGATAATATCACAAATGTTTGGATTTGAAATTGTCATTGTGCCTCATTGAAATTACTTAAACTAATATGATGAAAATATTAAATACTAATTATGTTAAATTCCACTTTAATATATTATTAAACAGAAATTTAACATTTTAATGTAATAAATATATAGTTTGTCATTAAAACTGAGTTACTAGTGATAAAATACCAACTTAAACTATTATTTACATCATATTCTGCAAGTCATTCTGTATTACTTATTATGAAACATGTGATAAAAAAAAATTCTTACATTTCCTCAACTTGAGTTTACTGGGGTGTTAAGGGATCCTCCCTTCCCCCACTTAAATTTTTTCACCAATTTCCTGCTAATGAAAACTAAATCTCACCTCCTATTTTTTAAGAGCATTTTAAAAATAAATTAGTTTAAAAATATTCTTACAAGCCATTTTTCTGAAGGATCAATTGTTGGTGCTGTTTCTTCATTGTTTGAATTCGTTTCTGAATTTTCGGTGGTTTTTGTATCAAATTTTATATTGTCGCTATTAGTTTGCGCCATAATATGAATCTATTTTTTCACTTGAGTTGTTTTATTTTGTAATTTAATATACCTTTAACATGCTTGAAAAATATGTTAATCTTATTTCATAATAATTCAAGTTTAATTCATTATATAACACATTTTATACGAATAAATAGACCAAAATTCGATATAATGAAACCACAAATAGTAATGAAAATCTAAATGGCATTAAATATGTAAATTTTTACAGATACGAACTTATAATATTATGAATAATATAAGTTTTACAGGAATAATCCGCAAATTCTAGTATTAGTTGAATTGAGGTTATGTTTTGACGTTTTGAGGTTGTTTTATCTGTCATACAGTTTGTAATTAAATTTTTTTAGTCCACTGCGAGATATGGAAGAACAAAAGATATACAGTCTCACTATGTGTTACATTTTTAATCGAAATTTATTCATGTTTGCTTAAAAAAAACAAAATTATTTTGAATAATTAACAATGATTTTAATTTAAAGAAATCTTAACGTCCATTAAAAATCTGTTTATAATTTTACAATGACATATCAATGATTTGTGACATTTGACTTTACTATAGTAAATTATAATTCAAGAATTCATTATTATGACTTACCTTATCAATTGTATTACATTTTGCAGGAAAAATTATGTTCCAGTTATAATTAAGACGTGACCTTTGTACATGAAATAAACTCATACGCTTCGTTCTCGAAAGTATTATTGTATAAGGTAACAGTGACGCAGGAAGTTTAACATTTTTTTAACATGTCGTTAAACAAACTGGTTGGTGGAGATTGTGGAGGTAATAATTCTCTTGTTCAGCTTACGAATATTGTAAGCCGTGATGCATCAGCCACACAGAAATTGTCACAAGCGGATAGGTTCGTTAATGAGTTTATGGCTCAGAATTCTCAAGTACCTCAAACATTTAATATGAATACTTTGCTCAACAATATGCCCGAGGTTGAGAAAACCAACATCTCGAAAACAGTGCAATTGCCTTCAACAAGCAATGTATCTAATATACATACACAGAGATCTGTTCCATGGTTAGCAGGACCTTCCTCTTCATTCATGACTGCTCCAATTAGGCCCTTTAATATGCCCTATCAACCATTAATGCAACCACAGACATCTTCAAATGTGCAAATACAATATGTAAATGAAGAGGAATTGCAAAAGACAGATGGTGATGTTAAAGCAAAGGCTCAAGAGTATGTTAACAGTGTTAAAGAAGATGATGAACTTGCATATAATCAATTTATGTCATTCATGAAAAGAATCAGTGCAGGGGAACTAAACCTTAGTGAACCATTACAAGGGGAACAAAAACAAATGAGCAAGGATGAAATAGTAGAAGAAATGGCTGAAAAATACAAAGATGAATGGGCTAAATTAAGTGATGTGGATGATTATTGGAATGATGAAGCTGCTAACGGGATAGCTAAGGAATACTCTTTTACAGAAGGAAATGTGATGTTAGAGAACAAAAGTGCTCTCGAAATTGGTAAGGAAAAATTAAAGATGGGTGACATTCCTGGTGCCGTATTATGCTTCGAAGCAGCTGCACAACAGCAGCCCGATTCAGCAGAAGTTTGGTTCCTTTTAGGAACAACCCTAGCAGAAAATGAACAAGATCCATCAGCAATAACTGCTTTAAAGAAATCTTTAGAATTAGATCCGAGGCAACTTGAGGGTTATATTACATTAGCAGCAGCTTATACAAATGAAAATATGGGTAAATATGCATATTTAACATTATTGGATTGGTTAAAAGCCAGTCCCAAGTACAGTGACATGTGCCCTCAGGATGTTAATCCCCAGAAAATGAATTTAAAAGAATTAGAGGCATATGCTACATCATTATATTTAAAAGCTGCTCAAATGAGTCCTTCGCAAATTGATCCAGATGTACAAAATGCTCTGGGTGTCATCTTCAATATCAACCAGCAGTATGATAAAGCTGTAGATTGTTTTAAAGCAGCACTTATGGTATCATCAGATAATGCACAACTGTGGAATAGACTTGGAGCTACACTAGCTAATAGTGAAAGATCAGAAGATGCCGTTGAAGCATATCATGAAGCTTTAAACTTAGAACCTGGCTTCATAAGAGCCAGATACAATGTTGGTATAACATGTATGAATTTAGGAGCTCACAAACAAGCAGCAGAACATTTCTTAGTTGCTCTGAATCAGCAATACAAGGCAAAAAGTATGCATCCAGATACACCATCTGTTGATACTAGTTCTTCAACAATTTGGACCACTTTAAGGATGGTGTGTTCTTTTATGGGAGAACATGATGCAGCAAAATTAGTTGATCAGAGAAACTTAAGTGAACTTAATAAATTTTTTGAACTTGATTCTTGAGGCTAATCGCATTTATAATAGTTTACATTGTATGTTTGTAAGCATTTCACATTGTGATATTTCAAAGGCAGTGGGCAATATTAATTAAATAATTTCTATTGTTTTTAAAACAACAATATTATATTTTTATAAGTTCTGGCAATTAAGGGTTAATAAAACTTCCAGTTATATAGTTGTTTTTAATTTTTCTGTTTTACCATATTTATTCTTATATAATATTGTATAAAGTAATGCTTAGTATATGCTTGTTAATTCAAATTTCTTTCTCATGTAGAAAACTACAAACTGAACTGTTTAATGGGCATCCTTGGGGATGGTTGTTATAGAACCAGCACTTTTTTACTTGCATTTTTAAGGTATCAACATTTTTCTTGCTTTTAGCATGACTTTTTACCTCATCTAGTGTTCTTGGGTATCTTAAATTTACAGTACCATTTCTTACTTCAAAAATATGATGATTATTTCGTAATAGAGTTTGTAAACCACCACATTCTGATTTTAAGGCTTTCAATTTATCATGTGATAGGAGATTAACAAGTTCATGTATTGCAACATTCTTGCCTTTAGACCAAGAGGGTTCTAAATCACATCCATCAAGTAAATAATTGGAAATACTACTGATTATGGACTCTGTTACAGTTTTGTCTATCTGGGTACAATTTCTTACTTTTTCAATAGGATCTCTGGTTTTAAAATCCTTAATTTCATTATCCTTATCTACTTCATTTTTTTCATTTGATCCAATTTGCTCATTTATCATGTCTTTAATCATATTAATATACTTCTCGTGTTCATCGTCCTCATAAGTTCTCATTTTACCAATGAAGCATATTCTTTTAGTACTTGGAATCTTTAGTCTGTCTATTTTTATGTCAAAACCACAGTATTCACACAACTTTTTAATATATTCAAGATATTCAGTGTACTGGCTTTTTGATGAATTTTGTCTTTGATATTTTGTGCCATCAAAATTATATGCACAACATGGAAGAAGGAAAAAACTAGATTTGTAGGAATTTGTTGCAGCAATCACAGGTATCCATGGTGTTAATTCATCCGAGTGATTGCCTATTATCCAGTCCACACCAGAAAAGTTGTGCATATTTGATGGTGTTACTGTCATTTCCTAAAAGAAAATAAGATTTAAATACAAATTTAACATAAACAAAATTTTATAAAATCCTACAATAATACCTACTTTTAACTTAATGTTATCAGGGTACAAATCCCATATTTTTCTTTTCCTAACATCAACTCCATATCCAGTGTGGCCCTCCATAGTTAAAATATAAACAAGTAGCCCATTGCCACATCCAACATCTACAAATGATTGTGAATGTGTGTGACACTCCCACAAGAGAAGTAAGTATGTAGCAATAGCAATATCTTCATATACAAACTTGTTTGGATCTGTACTTTCCGGCCAAATCTGAAATTATCATTACTCATTCATTAAAAATAGAAAGTAAATAAAGAGTATAATTATTAATTCATATTATAACTGAATAACACTATATTCTGGTAAAATTAAGTGGTTGTAGGAAAAACAAACATTAAAATCTGAAAAAAAAAATGTTAAAAATTAATATATACCTTGACCATTTCTTTGCCATATCTTAATTTAAGATCATTATATTTTGTGTAATACTTTTCATTTGGCACCAATGCTAAGGATTCATTACATATTTGTGTTTGTTTATTGGAAATTTCATCGCACCATTTAATAACTTGAGGAAGAACATTATTTTGCAGCCACTGGTAAGATTTTGAAGAACTATCTGTAATAATAAAAATAGTTATGAAACTTTGAGATTAGATTTTTATGTAATTTTGATATATTTTATTGTATCATGTTATTAACATAATTATAGTGAGATTTAATGAATGTTTAGTATTAATTTTTCAGTGACTAACCTGAATAAGCTTTAAATATGACTTGATTATTTTGTAAGGAAAAAGTGTAAGGAAATGTTGGACATAGGTTTTGTTCATTTTCCTCAGGGGTCACGTCAAAAAATGTTACTAGTGCTTCAGATTTATCCATAAAAATTATTTGAAATGCATGTGATTCAAGGTAGTTTTTAGGGAGAAGTTCTGCTAATATAATTTCCTGTTCAGTTTCATATTTACTTGTTTTAATATGCAACTTCTCTAAAATATCATCTAAATATTGTTTTTTATTTTCTGATTTTAAATTACAATGTTTCACTTCATCTTCCCAGCAAGTGTTTTTGTCTTTAATAATATAATACTTCTTTAAAATTGTGGAACCCCATAATCGTTTGTTGACTACATGAGGTTTTGTTATCAATATATTAATTGATTGCCAAAAGAAATTATGTTGCACATTGCTACATGAACTAGTATTTATTTCCATATTTTATAAAAACTATATAATATTTATAAATAAATATTAGATTCAATTTAATTATAAGCTCGATGTAAATTTATTTATAATTGAAACAAAAAATGTATTAGAATATCCGGATTCTTTTTTATTAAATTATCAAAAAGTGTATAGTAAATTATTTTAACATCTGACATTGACAATATAGAGTAGGGCTGCCAATAAATAAATTCAGTTAACGAACGTCAGGTAACATTTATCGGCCCAAAGATTATGATTTGTTAAGCAGGACTGATATTTGATTGGAAAGAATGAGAAAGGTTTGAAATAAAACTCCAAAACAATGCCCGGAATGCATATATGACAGCACACGTTTCTGTATGAAACTCAGTGTACATACTAAATACACGCAACTTTATCATTTATATACTATTTTAATCTATACTTATATTATAAAGTTGAAGAGTTTGTTTGTTTCTTTGAACGCGCTAATCTCAGAAAGCACTGATTCGAATTAAAAGATATTTTTGTGTTAAACTGTCCCTAGGGACAGCTTGTCTGTAATAAACAAAATAATATCCTTATACTTCGTAGATTATTCATTATGCCCGTTATAGTCAACAGATTTTTCAAGTACACTTCTTCTTTCGTACACTTATTTAACATACAAAACCAACACAGGCTTCTTCTCATTTGCAATTATATGAACTTTTTATTAAAATGCAAAAAAAAATAAATAACTAATTCCTTCACAATATTTAATAAACACAAACATTAACTTAAAAATACATAAAGTTGCCTATATAACAAATAATTAATTGAACGCTTATTTGATATAAATAATTCATTTTGTAAATTTTATATACTTTCTCATTGTTTACCTGTCACTTTACCCATTTATACCATGGTCTGCTAGTAAATCTTATTCTAACCCCGATATTGACAAGTTATTTACTTTTACACAGAGCGAATGCCAGCGGTAATCCGTAACCTTTAACGGTAAGCAATTAACAATTTCTAGCCCAAACAGAGCCCGGGGAAAAATAAATAGGGCGTGCCCTCGGGCCGTGTATGCGTGAGATAGGTATTTTTCTGAAATCTGACAGAAATAGGTACCTTTTGTAATCAATTACCAATATGTTTTTTTTTCAATGATTCAATGTGGTATTTTTTTTAGCATTTTGGATTCTACATTAAATTCGTCAATTTTTGAGATAACTTGCAGATTCTGTGTAGTACATTTTTTTTAGTGTGAGTTCTCAAAGTATAGTGATGCAAATGACAAAAACCTTTATATTGAAATTCAAGTGACTTTTTTTCGCACATGATAGACTTAGAGCCCTGAAATTTTATTTATTTGATAAATACATTATTCAGCTTTAAGAAACAGTAACAACGATTGAGAAAGGTTTAAATTTGTAGTAAAGGTTAAAAAAACCTACTAAAGAAGTCATTTTTCGTACTTTTCACATAATAGCTCCTATCTCAGAAACCAAGGGACTTGTCTACAGACTCGTTATGACCGGGCCTATATCCCATTTCAATTTAATCGTTGACTTTCGGGACATTCTGTATATAAACTTGGTAAGCGCGTTAGTGTTGGGATCCATGATATTTTATAACTACAGATATGTTACGTCCAACCTATTTGATGGTAAAAAATGTACCCGGGTAATTATTTTGAAATATGCAAATTCGATGTCCGGGAAAAGAAAATACATTTGTTTTGGATGAATAAATATTTTGAATGATTTACAGCATAAAACTTTTTATCTGTCCTTCCTTTTCATAATCATATTTTGTTATTTCAATTTATTTCTATGTACTCTTTAACTTTAAAATGTAAAAACATCATTACCATGGCTGCACCAAAATTTATACTAAAATTTAAAATTTATTATATATCTGAGATAATATGATATAAATAAATATGATGCAGATAAGTTCTTAATAATTGAGAAACAAAATGTTATCAACGACAATTTATATAATAATTATTTATAATAATCTCAAACATACTATATTCTAAACATGTGCTGTTACCTTTACACAAACAGTCTGAGCCTCAATGACTTAGATGGTATCAAACACTGTAGTATCTCTTCAGCGATCTAAAGCTTTCATCGGTACACATGTATTTTTCTTTATATTTTTCATACACAATATGAAAAAACACATTTAACGTAGAAAGGCAGATTTATATATAAAAAAGAGAAGGACTTAAAATTTACCGCACTTATTACCCTTTGTGAATTTACCTATAAACTAAGAGTAAATAAGAGTTCAAAAATAAATTATGTACATTTTATTTCTATTATTACGCTTAGTAGGTATTGCTTGAAAAAAAAACAGGACTGGACAACGGTTTTCTTTTGAAGTGTACATTCCCGATAAGTGTCTGCTTTATTATTACTGATAATTTTGGATCACGTTTTCAAGTTATCAGCTGCTCTACAGCAGCTGCGTATGACAAACGAAAGTTTCTTTTGGTCAACAAGTCAATTGACGAGTTTGTCAAAGTTTAGAATGGGTACAAATTTTAACGTCAAATTATATCAACCTAACATACATATACTTATAAAATCTCATTAGATTTATGTTAAATGAGTATTTCTTATTCATAGTATAAATAATTATTAAAGTTGCCTTAATTGTAACTGACAAACAAAATTAAACTCAATTCGATTCTTTAGTGTGATAAATACAGAAATATTATATACTCTTTGCACGGAAACCCCAGTTAATTGTCAATTCTAAACTTTCAAAGTAGTTGACACTGTGTCAAGTCATGGACATGAAAAAAATTTGTAATCTGTGACACAATCACTTTGTCAAAGTATATTACATTTTTTTTTTTGAAAATTCTTAGACCCTAATTTTTTTACAGAAATACATACTATTTACGTCCGCCTTATAAAATATTTTGAGGCATCTATGTAGGTAATGTCATACACTGAGCTCGAACATGGATATCAAGGGTTGCGTCAAGCTGCTCATCAGCCACAATTTTATGTCGGCGATGATGGTAATCTCGTCCCTATAAGATCTCCTGTAAGTAAATAAGTAGGCTTGATGCTTTTAGTCTTAACCTATGCGTAATTTTACATTCAATCCCATTTCACTTCAATGAACGACATGTTTTTCACAATGAAGAAGGCATATTGATCGAAAACCATTGATTTTAGTCACGTAACGTCTATTATACCGTAATGCATTCCGCATATTAATTAAATATTCAACTTTCCTTGAGAATATTAACTGAATACACATAGCTTCTAGTAAGTACAAAAATACATATTTCTAAGTCAATTTGAACAGATAAATCAACTGAAGGTGGATTTTCAAAACAAATATGTATTACGAACATATTGGACGCAGTTCAACAAACACTAGACTCAGTATAAAGACTACTGACTGTTTATTTACTATCACAATCACACAGCAGATATTTATAGCAACTTAATATTCCCTGTGTTTATGACTACAAAAGTTGTAATGACAATGACAAGTGAGGTAACACAACATGTTAATTTGTGTCAAGAATGTGTTGGTTATCATGTGTAAAGTAATTGTGGCCAATCATTTGTGAGCTCACTCATGATACTTATCATGAAATTGTGTGTAATTTTGATAGTATTGTGATTGTGAGTGATGGAGTGGCAGTGGCTTAAGGACTGGTGGCGTTTAAAAAGATGGAGAAATAAAAAAAAGAAGGATGCAAGTGATGATGAATTCTGTTATTGTGATGAATGTTTACCTGATGTGAGCTATGGTTCAAAATTTACCATCAACTATGACAAGCATTTAGCTTGATTATAATGTTTTGAATAAACAAAGTTAACCTAACTAGAAATACTATAATTAGATATTTACAATTCAAAGTGAATATTATTATATATGTATAACACACCTACTTTGCACACGATGAAGATTTGCTTAAAAAATTTATAAAACAAATTAAAAAAATCATACTGCACGTATATTATATTTTAGTTTTTCATTGACATTAATGTTACATAATCAAACTAATATTTTTTAGACACTTGTGTTAAATGTATTTTATAGCATTCTACAAGTTTTTACTCTAACCTTGAAAAATTGGCCTTGTTTCTGTTTGTGAATTATTCGTGATTCTTTTTAAAACCAGTTTTTTGATCAAAACTATTATGATTAAAAGAGATGTAAAATAGAGCATGTGATTGTGATACATTTCTAACTATTACATTTTGGCTAACTCAGTCTTATATTTTTAGAGATAAAATTGAAGATCAAACAATATAGCTAATATATTTATAGTCATTTTATACGGACTATAAAATATAATATTTGAAAAAATATTTTTGAGTGATACAATAACATTGTAATAAATATTACAAGCATCATTAGTGATTGATAATTTATTTTTTGATGATAAGGATATTTAACACTCATAAAAAAATGATAAATTGTTAACAATATAAAATAACAAGTAACATATTTCTGTGTTAGCCTCGCCCCAAGATTATAAAAAGTAACCTTCATTCTAAATTTCACATTTGTTGTGCCTTAAGAGCATGAAGAAGTACGAATACACGGTCCCAAATATTCACATTTATAATATTATTTTAATATTTGTAGGAATAATTATCTTATTAATTGGACACTGATAAGCAATACTGTGTCAAGTCACATAAACTTCATTTTGAGAAAATGGCGTCTAAAGATATCAAACCTATTCTTAATACATTTGTTTGAATAACTATTTATCCATATTTTCTTTTCATCTTTGATAAAGGTATAATGTATTAAAAGCAGGTTGGATATATTTAATATATTATCTAATAAAAAGTTTTTTAAATATATGAGATTATTGTATAAATTACAAAATATGGAACAACCTTGAAATTCGAAACACTGAATTAAGAATCTGTTTTCAGTGTTTATTTAGTTTATATGTCTTTATTTTTCATTGAATAATGTTAAATAGGTAATGCACTATCAAAATACATCAATATCTCCGAATTTGACTTTTGATGGGTTGACACATTATTGCTTATCAGCATCCAATTAATATGCAACTGTTGTTTAATTATTTTTCGGAAAAAAGTGCAATATGAGCAAAAGAATCATGTAAATGCCAAATAATTTGCTTATGATCTGTCAGATAAATAATACCTATTAATTGTTAATAACAATAGAACATAAAGGGACTCACCTATTGTAGGCATAAAGACAATGTTTCTTATTTATCATTTTAAATACATTGATATAGTTGACAATGGATAATGACATGGTCAAGGTTGTTCGAAGTAAACTCATAATTAGTTGTACTCAAGGAAACAAATAAGTCCTTCTATTTATTGGAAAATTATTTTGATATTAAATCATTTTTTTTCAGTTAGATCAAACCTAGTAAATTTATTATTTGATATAAAAGTAATTGTTTTTAAAATGTTTGCATATAGTAAATAATATGATGCCTAAGAATTTTTATTATTTGTTGATTGCAATTAAATATGTAGAGATAAGCCTTAACCGCCCTAAATTATCCCATTAAGTATTGGTTAAATAGATTTATATAACATCTAGAAACGGCATAAACATAACGCTCTTCAGCCTTGCTATAGTTCAGAAAAGAGCATGCACATTGATTGAGACAGTTTTTAAATAAGTACATAGATATATATTTTAAACTTTCGCGATTTATACTATTTATATTTAATATAACGGGTCTTATCGCGTAACTACGACGAATGTAACATCGTCGAAATGTCGGGCAATAAAAGTATTACTACCATTAGTTATCGCGATAAGACCCGTTATATTAAATATGAAAAGTACATAGATATTGTGTATACAGATACCTCTCTATTATGAAATGATGAAAAATTGAAATGTCTTAGGGCGAGTTGGATCTTTGCGAGTCTTTAGACCCGCAAAGCGATGGCGGGGGCAAGAAAGTGGTGGTCGGCGTATGCGCCATGGCCAAGAAGTCGCAGTCGAAACCAATGAAGGAGATTCTCACCCGCCTCGACGAATTCGAGTTTATTAAGATGCTCGTCTTCCCAGAGGAGGTTATCCTAAAGGTTCTGCTCAATATCTAACCTCTAGTGGAACAAAATAGCTTTACAAGCTTCGCATCACGTATGTTAGAGTTCACCTCGTGAAGTGTTATTTTGTTTCACTACTATACAATATGATATTTTGAGATTTTCCTTATTAACATATCACACTGTGTGGAAATTCTTCTTCCTATGAATGTATTTGGTTTAATAGAGCAACTAGCGCGTGATGCATGAATTTATTTTTAAGCGGCGAATAACTTCGCACATATAGAGCTGTTTTCATTCCACAGTATTGTACGCTTTGTTCTGCCTGAATCATATTGCGTTTTGAGCTATTGAATGTGTATTGTATTCATGCTTGTTCTGACGTTTGTACATACTGGAAAGTTTTGAATGACCTTAGTTTATGAAATTATAGAAGCCGGTGGAGGAGTGGCCTATATGCGATTGTCTTATATCGTTTCATTCAAAAGGCTTCCCTCTTGATAAAGCCATTCAGTACGAAAAATTAAGGAAGCCGTATGTGATAAATAATCTTCACATGCAATACGATATTCAGGTAATACAAACTTCCTTTTAACTGGTACTAACGATTATCATAAATATTTGTCTTCTATATTTTTCTTCATAAGCATGATGTAAGAAATGAGTTTCTGGATTACATTTTTCCAGGATCGAAGAAGAGTATACGCTATTTTAGAAAATGAGGGTATTGAGATACCACGTTATGCTGTTTTGGACAGAGATTCTCCTGACCCCAAACGTATGTTCAAAGTATATTAATAATAATAATATACTAATATCAAAATAGTAAAACTTATATCGATAAAATTGTTTACAGATCATGAATTGGTTGAATCGGAAGACCACGTAGAAGTGAACGGGGTAGTTTTTAATAAGCCGTTTGTTGAAAAGCCCGTGTCGGCGGAGGACCACAATATTTACATATATTACCCCACTTCCGCTGGAGGGGGAAGTCAGAGGCTTTTCAGAAAAGTAAGCGAGATATATTAGCAATTTAAAATATATATATATATATTTATTTAATTGTCGGTTTGGTTAAGGGTGTACTTTCCCGTTGATACCATAAAATTTTAGTCAAAGTCAGATCATTAGTTTGGTTTTAAAATCAAAATAACTGTAGTAAGTATGTTATTCTAGTTAACGAAATTACGTTTTTGGTTTTTATAGTCGGTTTTCCCTGTTTTAAGTCTGTTATTACAATTTTGTTTTTAACTTTTATAGATAGGAAGTCGAAGCAGTATTTATTCTCCAGAATCAAGAGTCAGAAAAACGGGGTCTTTTATATACGAAGATTTTATGCCTACCGATGGTGAGTTAGTACATACGGGATTTTGGTTAGGCTTAAATGGATAAATTGTATATATTTCATAATTATAGGGACAGATGTAAAAGTATACACGGTGGGTCCAGATTATGCTCACGCTGAAGCGAGAAAGAGCCCAGCGCTGGACGGTAAAGTTGAACGCGACTCTGAAGGCAAGGAGATAAGATATCCTGTCATATTATCCAATCAGGAGAAACTTATATCCAGAAAAGTTTGCCTAGCATTCAAGCAAACTGTATGCGGATTTGATTTATTAAGGTTAGTTTTAGGTTAATTAAACCGAGATGGTCTAGTGGTTAGAACACGTCGATCTCAACCGATTATCGCGGGTTCAAACCCCGGCTAGCACCGCTGAGTTTTCAAGTGCTACATTTGTATTTAAAATAATCTCGTGCTCTGCGGTGAAGGATAACATCATGAGGAAACCTGCGTGTATTGGGACAAATTCTGACAGATGTATATCCGCCAACCCGCAGTGGAGCAGCGTGGTGGATTAAGCTTTACACCTTCTCCCTAAAAAAAGCTGTTATCTTACTTTTTACTCAACTTTAAAAGACAAAAAATAAAATTAATTCTACATTATCCAATCAGTCATATATTAAGCTTGCTTTCTTGCTAAATAAAACGTCGAATTTGCACTTTAAAATGTGATTAAAACTTTTTCCTTTTTTTGCAGAGCAAATGGCAAGTCATTCGTATGCGACGTCAATGGATTTTCCTTCGTTAAGAATTCGAATAAATACTACGATGATTGCGCAAAAATTTTGGGCAATATGATATTACGGGAGCTGGCTCCAACGTTGCATATCCCATGGTCCGTTCCCTTTCAACTGGACGATCCTCCCATCGTGCCGACGACTTTTGGCAAAATGATGGAGTTGCGGTGTGTGGTGGGGGTCATAAGGCATGGGGACAGAACGCCCAAGCAGAAGATGAAAGTCGAAGTACGGCATCCAAGGTAAGTCACTTGATGAACACAATCGCAGCATCTTGGCATACTCAAACAACTTGAATTTGAGAAAATACTACCGCTGATAAACTTACCACGTTTTATTAATAGATGTTATAAAATGTAGGGAAAGAACACTTGAGCAGATTATGTCGACTATTCTGACGACTGCGACTAAGTATATTGAATGCTTTCTAATTAATAGATTTTAATTTAATCTACTTATATCTTCAGATTCTTTGAAATATTCGAGAAGTACGAAGGGTTCAAACGCGGGCACGTGAAACTGAAGAAACCGAAGCAATTGCAGGAAATCCTAGACATCGCTCGCGCTTTGCTGGCCGACATACACACGAGACACGCTGACCCTGAAATCGAAGAGAAGCAAGGCAAATTGGAACAGCTGAAAAGCGTACTAGAGATGTAAGCCAATTTTCAGTAAATTTGATAGGGCAAATGTACTAGTATACTTTAAATTGATATCGGGCCTTAAAGAAAACATCACGAGAAAACTTACACGCGGTAAAAATGAAATAACAAATATATTTTCACTGAGCCTCATTAGATCAACGTAGTGAATTAAAGTCATAATTTTCACCTTCGGTCTGTGGTTCCCTTGGTCTTTATTCAGAAATGTGACTTTTATGGACTGTTTCAGTATAGTATTTTTATTAAAGTTATGTCATCTGTTGAATTAGCGTGAAATAATAAAAAGCAACTAAATTGAGAATTTCCTGAAGTGTTTTATCATATTTATACAGATGATTTTTTAACGTAGGTGTATATTAAATATATTAAATTTAATGTAATGCATATTCAATTTACCACGTAGCAAGCCTACTAAAAAATTCATCCCATTATATGGATATTGATAGCAGTACTGTGTCAAGCCACACAAACTTCATTTTGAGAAAATGCTGTCTAAACATGTCAAACTTATTCTTAATAAATTGGTTCGAAGAAGTATATATCCATCTTCTTTTTTCTATTTTGATAAAGGGTATAGTGAAATTAAAGCAGATTGGTATCATAAAAAGATTTATAAAATAATAAGTTTTTCAAATATATGTCATTATTGTATAAATTCCAAAATATGGAATACACTTGAAATTCGATAGATTAAGCCAAGAAACTTTTTCGGTACTCATTAAATTTAGATAACTTAATCTTTTTTTTTTTGAAAAATGTTAAATTCCTGATGATTATCAGAAGACATAAATATCTCCGAATTTGACGTTTTATGGGTTGACACGTTGTTGCCAGCGTCCATATGTGCAATGCTGTTCCCCAGGTACGGGCACTTCTCGGGCATCAACCGCAAGGTGCAGATGAAGTACCAGCCGCGCGGCCGCCCGCGCGGCTCCAGCTCCGACGACGGTAACGCCGCGCACGGTCCGACACTCGCCTACCACTACCACTACCACCCTGCGGCAATGATCTTATATCTCACTAGTGATTCTTGCGGAGCTTCGTCTGTGTAGATGTTTCATTTCATCCCCTTCACACCTACGTCTTTTGACGATAATTATACTGTCTTACAAGGTCTAATTTATCTCTATACCAAAATGCATATATCAGTAATTGGTTCAGTTGTTTAGGTGTAAAGCGTAACAAAGAGACAGACTAAAATTTACTTTTCTGTTTATAATATTAGTATGGGTATGATCATACTCTATTGAATTAATAAGCAAAGATATGTAGAAATTAGCTTTTACCCATGATTTCAGTCTGGGTAATGTAGATTATCTTAATCCATATAGAAACGTCTAAATTTGTTTTTCTTTTTCTGGGGAATAGTGGTTTCTGAGAATGAAAGGTATCCATTGTTTTTTTCTATGCCCCTGACAACGTGTATACGAAATTGTTTTCGGTTACATAGTTTAGTTGTAACACACATATTCACATTCACTTTTATTAAGTGATTAAGATTACGAGCGAAAAAGAAATAGCAATCTATTGAACATTATTGTAGCTAAGCTAAACAGACTAGTGCTAAAGTTCAAGCTCCATCTCTTAATAGTTATAAGATACAATATCATTGCCGCCAGTACCAGCCAGGCACTGGTCAACCCCCATCTGCCGCCCACGCTTGGTATGCACTATGATGATGCTTGATAGGAGAGATTATTTTATGTAGATATTTGTAATTTCCACAGTTGTAACATGCAAATTACAAATGCAGAAGCGATTTTTTAATTAATTTGAATACTTTTTTTATAGGTGTTTTAAAGGTCACAATGAAACACTATTTTAAAAATGTAATTTATATTTTGTATCTAATTTTATGACCTAGTAAAGGAAAATGTTTACAATTGTAATTATTAGGTAAAAATTAAATCTATTTTTAATACAATCCAGAACATTTAATATGTTATATATGAATTTAATTAGAATTAAATTTGTTTAAAACCAAAAATATAGTATGAGAAACATAATTGGTTACATTTATGTAGCAACACGGACACTCAATATAGAAATGGACCTGTGCATGAGTATCGCCATATCCCAATGTAAAATTATACACCTTTTTATCAAAAACACTCATGACATTTAGCGCTTTATATGACAATTAGCACAACATAGCTACATATGAAGTTTCATTTGCATAATTACCTGTAGTTATTTTCATAAGACAACATTTAAGTAGGTACTCATATGTTCATATTTATTACTCATAAGAAATTCAAAAAAACTCATACTAAAGGTCATATTGCATAGCAAGCGCGTTGTAATTTTTTTTTATGATTTTTAAAATAGTAAAATTCCATTTTTGTATTGCATGAAATTGGGCACAATCTTTAACGTAGATATCTTAATTTGCGAACCAGCAACTTCTTATTCGTAAATATTATGATCGATGTAGAAATGATTTCTCTTATAAATAGAAAAAAAAATGTGTCAAATTTTTGGTAAAGAATCATGTGCTTTAATCATAAAAAAAGTATTTCTTTATTATTACTTTAATTATTATATATCTATTACGTAACTTTTTATTGGTGAAAAACGTTTTGTAATCAGACCGTTCCCATGGAATTACCGGGGAATAATACTTTATAGGAAAAACATAACCCTCCTGCGGTAGTTAGATAAAAATATCATTTATTGTGATTGTCTGAAATTTACTAATATTGAGTTAACTGGTTTGCGAATGAACGTATCAATATACAAGCATAAGGCAAGAATTATATTTGTAAGTTTTACTCTCGTAATTGACATAAATCAGCTCTGTGATCTGGTTATAGTAATCTAGGTAGATGTCAAAAATTAAGACACTGGTAGTAATTTCGTTCAAATGTAAAGCAATGATAAACAACTTATGTAAAGCTTTATGAATGTCTGCGAGCAAAACTTATATAGTCTATTTTTCTTTACTTGTCTTATGTAGCACACAAATTAGTCATACTTCTAACCGCACAAAAGAGTTGGACTTGAGAAATTATCGATCGAATGATTGAATCAAATCATTTTTTAGAATGAAAAATTATAATCAGACATAATGTTCGAAAATTCGTGATTATCGTTAAGGGTATTGTTACCAAATAGGACGAGTAAAGAAAAATAGACTATAAATGTAATTCTGGCCGTAAGTATCGAGACTCCCGAGTATCGCCCGAGTGGCTAGCAGCGAGGGGTTAAGAGAGAAGTCGCAGTAGGTTGCGACGGCGAGCCGTCGCTGGTGCTGATCCTCAAGTGGGGCGGCGAGCTGACGCCGGCCGGCCGCATCCAGGCCGAGGAGCTGGGCCGCATGTTCCGCTGCATGTACCCCGGCGGGCAGGGCCGCCACATTCCGGGTAGGACTCGCTTGTGTGCTGGCCTGTGGCTGGTGTACCTCGTTTCACGTCAGAGTGCTGGTCTGAACTATGCGCAGAACACTAAATTAGACACCGAGGCAGCCGTTAAGACATTTCTTTAATTTTAATTATTAAATGCTTCTTATATAATAATTATATATGTCAAATTTGTATATCATAAATTATTTATAGCAGTTTTCAGTGCAATTCATATCAAATGTATTTCTCAATAGTTGAAAACATTAATACTGAACGAGTGTAGCTATTCTAAAATTGGTGATTTTCATTCCGGGATGTGTTCATTTACTAAATAAGTTAAGATATATCTAATAAATTATAAATGTCTTTTATCGGCTGCGAAAATTGAATAAGTTTTGAAAAATATTATGTACACTCAATGCTTTAATTCCTTTTCACCTTAGAACACTACGTTGTTTACAAGTTTTGTACCATGTGCGAGTTCGGACTCGCCTCGTATTCAGACCAACACACTTACGTGAAACGAGATATGTTATTTATAGAAAGCCATAATGATATCATATTCTTTGTTATTTTGCTTTTTTTGATAAGAAACAATAAAATTATAGCTTATTTACAGAAACAGGTGTATTTAAAGATGAAATTATAAGGATTTTTTTTTTATAAATATTTTTAGGACTTAAATATATTCAATACAAAGTTAGATAAAACTTTTTTTAGTTATTTCAGTGTTAATCAAAAACGCCCGAGCCGAAAATTTCTACATACACAACATGTTATATATAATAATTATTTCTTCTCTAGGTGAAGGCGGTACTCAGGGCCTCGGGTTACTTCGCTTGCACTCAACATTCCGTCACGATCTGAAGATATACGCCTCGGACGAAGGTCGCGTGCAGATGACCGCCGCCGCCTTCGCTAAGGGTCTGCTGGCCCTGGAAGGCGAGCTGACGCCCATCCTCGTACAGATGGTCAAGTCCGCTAACACCAACGGATTGCTGGATAACGATTGTGATTCCTCGAAAGTACAAAATATGTAAGTAAACTCTTCAAGTTTTATTCCACTTCCATTCAGTCATACCATTATTAGTTTAGAATTTCATGAAGAAACCTACTTTTGCTTTTTTCTTCATGCACAGACAAAATATTGAAATAGATGCAGTTTTGGTATATAAGCAATAATGTCCGCATCAGCAAATTCTAATCTTCAGTAATAGTAAATAAACCATGAATTATCTCGTTAGTGCCAAAAGCTTGATACCTAATCGTTAGAAAGAGACAAACGGAGTCTGCTACGAAGCGGCCCGTTGCCCCTCTGTGTCCGCCTACAAGGCTCGCGCCGTGCCGCAGGGCGAAGGCGCGGCTGCACGAGGCCATGCAGGTGGAGCGCGAGTTCAGCGCGGAGGAGCGCGCGCGCATCAACCCGTGCGGCTCGCTGAGCATCGCCGCCGCCATGGACTTCGTGAAGAACCCCGCGCGCACCTGCGCGCACGTGCACGCGCTCATCCGCATGCTCGTGCGCATCGTGCTCGCCAAGAAGGACGACCCCAAGACCAAAGGTATACCTCGATTCACGTATGTCGCTCTGAACTATGCGCAGAACACTAAATTAGGCACCAGGAAGATAATACTAATATATACCGGAATATGCCCCTTGGCTATCCCTTGGGAGCATGCTCGTTTCCACAATTACAGCGCCTGACGTAATGATGTGTTTATATGATTCTGCATTATCATCATGAATGATAAGCTTTATAAAAACGTATTTATTAATTTCGACAGTGCACTGACATCTAATATTTTCATCGTTAAACTGTTGACGTTCTAATCACAGTGATAGTATAACACAATTATGTATGCATATTTTGTTTAGATACGATATTATATCATGGCGAAACTTGGGAACTAATGGGTAGAAGATGGGGTAAGATCGAAAAGGACTTTTGCACAAAGAATAAGACGTATGACATATCGAAAATTCCGGACATTTACGATTGCATCAAGTATGACTTGCAACACAACCAGCATACCCTGCAGTTCGACCAGGCTGAGGAGCTGTACATTTATGCAAAATATTTAGCTGATATTGTGATACCTCAGGTGAGTGATTATTATTTAACATGTTAAATCAACGCGTTTTTAATCGCCTTAAAAATGGATCTCCTATTTAATATGTATTGAGTGTATATTATGCAATATCTTGAGTAATTGGACTGTTTCAATTTTTTTTTCGATATCTAAAAGATATAATATTTTTTGTCATAGGAATATGGGTTAACAATGCAAGAGAAGTTGACAATAGGACAAGGAATCTGTACCCCTTTGCTTAAGAAGATACGGGCCGACTTGCAAAGGAATATTGAGGAGTCGGGAGAAGAAAACGTGAATAGACTCAATCCAAGGTAAGAGTGTTTACAGGAGCTAAACTTATTGTAATACCTATTTTACCACACCACAATTGAAAGTTCGACGGGAGCAAAATAGCACATTTCTTTTCCGAGTAACAAGTAGAAGAGTACTATGTATATTGTGGGTAAAAAAGTACTACGCGGGAGGAAAAATTGGTATCTATTTATAATTTGTTTTTTTTTTTTTTTTTTAATTTTTATAATTCGTTAACATCTCTTGTAATAGTAAAGTAATATTTTTTATTAGTTTTCATATATTTCAGAACTAATGTTAAAACTTAATTTGAATTGAGCATCATTATTATTTGTGATTTCAATAAATAATGTGTACAACTGTGACTGAATTAGGTTAATTTGTGAGTAGTAAAATTTAATAGAATATGTTCTAAAATACCTAAAAACAGCTAGTGAGATACCATGTAAAAATACTTATGACACTAATTAAATAAATCCGGTCAAGTGGTGATTAGTGATAATAATAAAATAATTAAAAATATATTTAAAAAGTATTAGGATAATTCGTTATTTTATAATTTAATGTGCTGTCATAAAAAAATCATTAATTTTGCGAAGTTTCGACAAAGGTGTGTTAAAAATTTGATTATTAATCTCGGAGACCAAACAGATATCCTTTGCCCAGGTATTTGTCACATGATGACCATACTCCTGGGTAAAAATGTCCTGTTTTTTCTCTTTGTTAATAATATACTATTAATTTGTGTACATGAAATTAGTAATCTTTCGCTATATAAATCTTAAAAAAGAGTATAAAAAACTAATTTAATCAAAGGGGCAACATATTAACAAATGAATAGATTTTTTTTTTTTTATTAATCTATAAAAAACAAACAATATAGTGAATATCTAACAAACATAACACCGAGTGAGGACGGGTAGAGTACAATAAAAGCTGAGTTTCGACAGCCCCGCTATAAAGTGGTGGTGGTATGGTAACGTGCGCCCCCCGGGCAGGTACAGCCACGGCGTGTCGAGCCCGGGCCGCCACGTGCGCACGCGCCTGTACTTCACCAGCGAGAGCCACGTGCACTCGCTGCTCACCGTGCTGCGCTTCGGCGGCCTGCTCGACGTGAGTACACGCGCGCACACGCACGCATGAGCCCACACAAGTGCACACACTCCCACTCTAATACGTGATCATACGCACGCATACATATACTCGAACGCATTCACATAATTTTGGGCACAAAGCGCGTGCTTGTTACACGCGCATACGCGTACAAATGCGTGCACACAGACTTCTATAATGATCGTTTTTTATGATATTTATTTTAATTGAAAATCTGGTTAACTTGATTTATAGCATAAAAAAATTATGTAAATATATTATATTAATAAAATCATAGTATAAAGAGAACAAATTTCATAAAAAAAATAATAAGTACAATATTTTGAAACATTTATAATTATAATACTTGACATAGAAAAGGTGGTGTAGATAAAATGAAAATGAATTTGCAGGTGTTAAAGGACGAACAATGGCGTCGCGCCATGGAGTATGTGTCCATGGTGTCGGAGCTGAACTACATGTCGCAGATCGTGGTCATGCTTTATGAGGACCCCACGAAGGACCCTTATTCCGAGGAGAGGTAAATGATCAGCTGTTATATTCTTCGATCTAGTACATTTGTTATCTGACTATAATTCTGATTTTTGTAATATATATAAAGTTGCCATTAATAAATATGTACAATTTTTGTCTTGATTTCAATTGAAAACGTCTTATAGAAGTTCGTAATTTTATAGCGTTTATTGTATTTTCCTTTACAACAATTTTCTTGAGATAATTGAAAAGAATTTGTTTCGCGCCCGGCAGGTTCCACGTGGAGCTGCACTTCAGCCCGGGCGTCAACTGCTGCGTGCAGAAGAACCTGCCGCCCGGGCCCGGCTTCCGCCCGCACAGCCGCAACCACTCCACCACCAACAACTCGGTGACGCTCCACTCCCGCCCCCACTCGCCCCCACTCGCCCACTCCCCACCACTCCCCCCCCCACTCCCCACCACTCTCTCATATCTCGACTCTCATTTTGCAGATAAGAGAATTATCGTTTTATTGATCAATTCTTAGTTTAAATCTATCTGTGTGTTTGTAAATTCGTATGTAGTAAAATTCGTTTGTATGTAGGATATTCTCTGAAGCTACTTGTCGAAATTGAAAAATTCGTATGGCTTTAAATAGCCAATTTTTTAAGGAAATTTATAGGTTATATTAAATCACGCTACGACTCATAGGAGCGGAGTAGTAACTATAAACACGAATGAAACCGCGAGGGCCAGCTAGTGTGAAATATAGTGTTTGTGACAACTTCGACTTGACTAAATAATCTGCAATCTACATCGTGGACTTAATAATTTACATACGTGTTGTATTGTTATTTTCGCAACAGTAAATCGTTTCGGCTTATAATACGCATATTGATGAGAATTAAGCGTTTCTTGATCGCACTTAAACTCAACAAAGACCAGTGATTCCCAAACTTTTTATAACATGTACCTCACCCAACGTAAAACTAACACCACGCCACCCCCCTCATGACTCGATATAAATCCTTAAAAATATTTCTTTACTACCGAAGCCACCGCACCCTTTAAATCAACCAACGCCCCCAAGTGGGGCGCGTCTCACTGGTTGGGAATGCATGACTTAGACCATGTAAATGTAAATATAAACACATTTTAGATCACAGAAATGATTGGTATTAATTGGTGTATATCTTTTTGTTCTCATATAGAGCCCGTCGGACGAAGTAAAGTGCATCGAAGAAGAGGGTGAAGATGACCAGATGGCCAGTCAGGAGACCTTGCAACCAGTAAGTTAACACTCTATTTTATTTTATTTTGAGTATGAATCTCAATATTTACTCGTATTAATAAAAATATGTTAATTTTAATATATTTGAATGAAAAAATGAATGTTTTTTAAAATTATAAATGATTACACATAATTATTAAAATAACTAAGAACAGCTAAAAAAGTGCACAACCAACTTCTAATTTATTTAAGTCTTAATATTAAACTGATTTCTGATGACTATATAACTCAAAATATAAAATTTCAGGACAATCTCGATGAGCTGGACAGTACCTTCTCACCGAAGAAAATATCAAAATCTAAATTGAGACCTTCAGATCCTATACCTATTTGGTAAGCAACCTTGAGTTACATTATATTCCTTATGCACATTACTTATGCAAAAATATAGTTTTAATAAAATATATAGGAAATTCGATCAAATAGGTGAATCTAAAGTATGTAAAACTCTGTATATATAAATAACTCGGCTTCTAGGCGGTATATCCAGATAAAACTAGATTTTAAGTTAGAGCAATACCAATATAGTTATGAAAACCGCATTAAATTTAGTTATTATTTAGTTTTTGTGTGATGTGCAATCAAATATCAGCCGGCTACATTTATATTATATGGTATAGATTAAATTCAGTGGGACATGTTTATTGGTCGATTGTTTAAGAAGTAAATATGCCTCGAAGCAACATTGTCTGTGTTTTTTATCTTGAATATTATCGCTTAATTAGTGTAAATACTTACATGTAAAGCAATCTCAATATTAGTTGTGATGTGTTTTGTTTGTATGTTAAATGACTGATCACTGTATAAGTATTTATGTTACTACTTATTCAGAAGTCGATCTTTATTAGCGACAAGTGATTTTATCTCTGCAGATACTATCAGGTTGTGCAAAAGAAAGACTGTTTGTTTTTTGTTTTCAAAATCATCACGTTCGATTTCTGGATAGAAATATAAAAAAAAACTACTAAAGCGGTCTCTTCTATTAGAGAGACTCTCTCTTCTCTTCTCTCTATAAAATGCAACACAGTGAATTAAACTTCTCACTCTCATTCATCTCTAAGTAGAAGAGATGCTTTATAAGCTTAATTCACTGCGCTACGTATGTCAGAATTTGTGCCGGCATTTGTAGGTTTCCTCACGATGTTTTCATTCACCGCCGAGTACGAGATGAATTTTAACATAAATTTAACTCTTGGAAACTCAGTGGTACTAATACTCTAAATTATCTTGGATATGTATGGATGCTGATAAGCAATTATGTGTCAACCCACAAAAAATAAAATTCGGTAATGATGTATCCTGATAATGGATCACGTATTAAATGTTATTTAAAAAAAAATCAAGTCATCTAAACTATAAGTAAGGAAAAAAGTTTATTAATTTAATATTTCGATAATTAAAATGTGTTTTATATTTTGCAATATGCATTTATCTCATATATTTGGAAAACTTATTATAAAACCTTTTATGATACAATAAGATTATTGTATCATTAAAGGTTTTATATAGATATATCAATCTGCTTATAATTCATTATACCTTTTATCAAAATAGAAAAAAAGATGAATACTTCTTCAAACAAATTTATAAAGGATAAGGTTTGACATCTTCAACGCCATTGCCTCAAAACGAAGTCCGTGTGGCTTGACACAGTATTGCCAATGAGCGGCCATTCGTTCGAATATTTCATGCGCTGTGCGCGAGCAGCAACCTGCACTACACGCTGAGCGGGCACGAGGCGTCGGCGCTGGCGGCGCGCCTCAGCGAGGAGCTGCGCGCGCGCGCGCCCTCCGACCCGCCCGTGCGTCCTTTGTTATTCACCGCAGAGAGCGTAGGCCTAAACCCACTTGCACTGTGGACAGTCACGAGCTTATTCTAGTAATGAGTATATTTTTGAAATGTTCAAGTAACGCCTTTCCAACGATACCGAACACTATAATTTCCTTTTTTTGTTTAGAGACTACTTTAGCTCGCTAGAGCTTTAGTGATATGATATATAGCCTTTAATCAGCGGATAATCGAAACCCTATTAACGACACCTCATTTGTCTAGTTTTGATAAGTAGTTTAGAGACTATGAGGAAGCAGATGAACTTACATACCTAGCATATCAAAATTACAACCCGGCTTTGGCTTTATTTTGATAAAAAAAGCTAAAAAATAGCTGATGTGATTTCCGCCAATCAAAGACTTACCAAAAGGAAACCGGTGTCGAAGACTTAATTCGAACAATGTCTATTTCACCATCTTCTCTTATATCCATCCATCAGAGAGAAGAGAAGGAGACGAAAGACGCCGAGGAGCCGCCGCCGCGCGCGCGCAGCTACGACCAGCACAAGCAGAGCCACGACAATGGTAAGAGCCGCCCGCGCGCGAGGCCAGCTCACTAACCGCGTCGTGTCACGGGCCGACTGACGGAGATACTTGTAGTTAAATCAGCTCTTAATATCTTTTAATTACACCCAATGATGTTTTTTAACTAGATGCTGATAAATAGTTCTATGTCAACCCACAAAAAATCAAATTCGGAGATATATTCTGATTTAATAATTGTTTAAGTCATATAAACTATAAGTACGAAAAAAAACTTCCTTAATTTAATGTTTCTAATATTGAAGTTTGTTTTATATTTTAAAATATACAATAATCTCACATATTAGAATAACGTATTATTAGATAAAACTTTTTATTATACAATCTGTGTCTAATGCTTAATATTTTTGATCAAAACAGAAAAGAAAATGTGAATATATACTCATTCAAACAAATTTATTAAGAATAGGTTAGACATGTTTATACACCATTTTCTCAAAATGAAATACGTGTGGCTTGACATAGTATTGCTTATCAGCGTCCAACTATAGGAAGGTTCATAATAATTTACAATAAAAATCTTTACTGATTTTCAACTTCAAACTTCTTCAAACTTTCGCTTGTCATACTCACTCGACAGCTGGTTACTAGGCAACGTCGTCTAGTAAAGTAAGGGTGGTCGGCAATCTGGATGACAAATTCCATGAACGTACAACATATATATAGTTATATAAACATCATTGGTTACACCCAAAAGTCAATGACAAACAAATGATCCTTACTGTTTTAACAGAAATATCTAAAATAATTTCATATTCAAATGAAGAATAATATATATGTATATAATTAAATATTATCTTAGCCGAAGTAAAATGTTACTTATTCTATCCGCTACAAGTAATTACCGTGACACGACAGCATGAACATGTTGAAACCAACGTCAAACGCGATTGATACTTGTTGTAATACTAATATTAACACCGTTTGCAACACTAATAAATAAACTGTTTTATTGTACAACAATTGCTATGGCCGTTTGAGGCCATTCTAGACAGGTAAAAATACGATACGATACTGATTTTTTTTCTTTAGTTTGGTATAAAAATTATATAGGCAATGGGTTATGACAATTTCGGCTCCAGTCAGGTCCAGGTCCTTGGCTCAGGGTAAATTTGGAACTGACGATTGTTGAATCTACTAATGTGTATGCCATGCCGCCATGATTCTAGGTATGCATTTTCCTTCCTAAAATTCTCATTATGTTGTCGATTTTAGCAATTAAAATTTTGATAATAAATATCGATGTGAAAATATTGCATATTATAATTTGAATTAAGAATGTAATTTTTTTTATAAAGATGTTTTCATCTAAGAATATTTACTTTAATGGTTAGCTAAGATAGCTAGTATTATTTAAATTCTAAAAATAATGATACCACATGTATTTTAGGATTCCTTTTATTTATTGTATTTCGGTCTTTAAACATATCTTTGAATCTTTTCCATACAAGTATCATTTTTCTTTTGGTGAAGGCGAATTTTGCATGTTAATATTCTTTTATGTCGATCTTACCTGAACATTTGATCACAGATGTAGTTTACTCCGCAACAACTTTATTTTCCATTCAAATGATTTAACTTATTTTGAATGTAGTTTCAGTTCACTACTGTAATGTACAATGTTTATTTTTATAATTTTGTGTATTATTTGATTTGTGTATTTTGGAGTGTGTAGAAACATCGCCTCGGCAGCGCCTGGCTGTCGATTTGAGCTCATTCTGGTCGGCGATTTTGTGTGTGTTTGCGTTGCATTCTTGCTCCTCGCGAATGTGTGTGTTCGTTTGACTATTGTTTGAGTTTTGCATGACGTGTTTAACCAATAACAAATAAGATTAAGAGATATTCAATGAAGTGAAGATTGCAAAAGAAAATGTGAGTTTCCGTCGCGATGTTTCTCTTTCGGTCACACACGTGTGAGCGAAGGAGGAGTAAGGTGACATAGAGACTGACGTTTGGCCAAACAGTCGTCAACCGCCGCACACGGTGGGCTTTGGAATTCGGACCTCATTTCGGTCGCGGTCTATCGCAATCTGTCATCATCGGCACGCTTCGACGCACTCTTTCACTTTCTATCTATATATAATATATTAAAAGTACTCTTTACAAATAATCGTATCTTCTTCTATAATGAGATACTAATATATTTTCTTTTTATCACCACCCCGTCTCTAACGATACCCCTCGCATCCGTCACGTAACCGTCCGTTAAACGTCGCATCGTCTCGTATCGTAACCCGCTCAGTCGCACCCGCACTAACGCTCACCCCGCCCCCTCCGACCCCGCCCACTCCGCTCGTGAACGTCGAGGGCGTGGAGTCGTCCACTAACGAGCTGCCGCTGTCCGCGATCACGTTCGGCCGCTCGTGGCCGCAGCTGGCCGCGCCCGAGGCGGGGCGGGACTCGGGCGTGGCCTGTAGCGTGTGGGGCGCAGGGCGGCGCCAGCGGCACAGCATCGCCGGCCAGATGAGCTACCTCAAGATGCTGGGGCTCGGCGCGCGCGGCAAGCTGTCGGGCGCCGCGGGGCTGTTCAGCACCGCCGTCATCTCCGGCTCCAGCTCCGCGCCCAACCTGCGCGTCATGATACCCACCGCCTCCGCCAGCAACAGTACGTACGCCGTTACTAGCCGCGGTCTGGAATAATTGT
This sequence comes from Hypolimnas misippus, assembly GCA_037950945.1. NCBI lineage: Eukaryota > Metazoa > Arthropoda > Insecta > Lepidoptera > Nymphalidae > Hypolimnas > Hypolimnas misippus. The sequence goes on from JBBEEQ010000024.1 coordinate 11,572,162, forward strand.
ATACGTAACGCGGATAGAATATTATTGGTCAAATTCGTGACAGTATTGTGTATTCAATATATTAAAAGGAGTTAAAAAGTCTATTTAAAAAAAATAACATGTAATTTACATTCAAATTGAGTCGAGATTAAGGTCATGGTCAATGACATTGGCATATCGGCGACATCGAGAAGTCAGTTATAAACTATTTTAAACCTAAAATGTATATTTAATTTGAAATTTTGAAATTAAAAATGAAGAATAATTGGAAATGTAATTTGGACAGTTTTTTGCGTCCATTATCAGAATAATAGCTCCATGTTATCGCAAGATAAACTACTTGAATGCAATGTCCGCAGCGGCGCTGGAGGGCTTCGGCGGCGTGCCCGCCATCCGGCCGCTGGAGACGCTGCACAACGCGCTGTCGCTGCGCCAGCTCGACGCCTTCCTGGAGCGCGTCACGGCCGCGCCCGTGCTGCTCGGCACGCCGCCCGCGCCCAAGCAGCCCTCGCCCACCAACAGTAACCACGCCTCCCTCGACACACTCTCCCTCACCAACTGTAATCATACTTATTCCTCGACACACCCTCTCACACCAGCAGTAACCACACCTCCCGTCCACATACCCTACTTCTCGACGGGCACCTTTCCAATCGACATACATTTTCGCCCAGAACCCCTTGAGACCCTTTCGTTAGGCACAATGTTATGTTTTCGTTTCGTTAAAAAGTTATTTTCGTAGAAAGACAAACGGAACCGTAGTTGAATATATACATAGACAAACAATGTCTCAAAGAATACCTTTGTTTATCTCCGAATATCAAACCCTAACATATTAACACTAAAACCTTTTTTGAAAAATATGCATTTAAATAGCAAAAATCATCTAAATCAATTAGTAGTTTTTGAGAAAATCTCGGCCATTTTGTTGAGCTAGGATAATGAAGTCGGTTTAAAATAGCCGGCTCAGATTAAATCGGGAAATCAAGTGATATTTGGGTCGATTCTTCGGATCTAATCCAAGATATAAGAGAAGAGAGAACCTGGAAGTCACAAAATAAGTTGAAGGAACCCGTTAAATATGTTTCAATTTATTTTTTAATTCAACCAGGCGTGGGTTGGAGCGGCCCGTCGTCGCTGATGTCGTCCTCCTGCGAGCTGCCGAGCGGCTTGTCCTCCGCGGGGCCCTCCTCGCCCAATTCTAATTACGCTTCTAACTCGGAACATAAGAACAACTCTTCGGAGAGGTAAACGAATTTATTCGATAGTCTCCCGCCGTTTACACCGAGCCTACGGAGTGCATGTGTGGATATCGATGTAAACGGAGGCGATGCTCACTTTAGCGGTTCAGAGTTTTAGCGTTTGATTGTCACTTGCAAACCTTAATTATGTCTTCCGAATGTCGGCGCACGAGTTGATGCGAGTGCTCCAGAAATCGGAAAACCGTCGAAAGTTCTTATTATATACGTTAAGAGGTCACGATTTTGTTATTGGCAATGGAAAAATTTTGATTATAATTCGGAATACTTTCTTAAGATCCGACTTCGCTCATCGTTTGACTGTGCTGCCAGAGAAAAGTGCTAATTTCAAGCTTATTGATTTTGGTTTAAATAGTAACTCACAAAAATATCATCTTCATCTTCTTTCTATATTTTATTTATATCACTGTTTTTACGTTGTACATACATCTACTAAATGGAATCGTCACAGAGATTTGTACTCGACTGTATTATACATTTTATTTATTCTAAATTACAACCACCGAAATCGTCCTTAAATGATAACTGTTTGAAAGTCGATTACAAAAACTGTCGCCGAGAACACAACAGGGCAATCCCCACGGAGGGGTCGTGCATTTTAACGTTATGGATTCCAGTAGCAATTGGAGTAGAAATGTGGCGAGCAAACTCCCCGAGTGGGAGGGCGAGGCGGCCACGCTGTGCGCGCTCTCCTCCGGCCTGCTCGCGCGCGCCGCAGGTACCGCCCCCCGCCACGCCCCGCCCCACCGCCACACCCACCCCACCACACCAGCCCGGCACCACACTCGACATGACCGATAAAACATCTTAGCTAAACAGCTTGTTGGAATTACGTAAATGAGTAATTAGGTACACTGATCAATAGATGGCGCTATAAAACACAAAGTTCCCAACGAGTATTTACCTGTGGTAGAAACACAACATTTTGTCCTACTGCATAATTTCACGTTTAATTTTATTGCGAGAAACTTTTGTGCTGTAATCTTATATTTCTGTAAAGTTTATTATTTTGATAGTATTTTATCATCCGATCTACAATAGTCTTGAAAATACAACACTTCAGTGTGTCTGGTGTCTGCATGATATCATTATTCATTGCACGCGGCATTATATGTAATACTTTCACTGAAATCTACAATTAATGCATGTTGCAAATTTTACACATTATATTTAACCAAATTACATAAAACAGGACTGTTTTTAGTGCATGTATAATGTATATATCTTATAAACATATAATATAGAAATATTTAATATGATTATATTATACTGGTATGATTTAAAAATTAAAGGCAATTTTGTTATTTTATATAGGTTCATCTATTAGCGGCGACGTGACGCCGGTGTCGGCCGCGTCGGAGCTGGAGTTCAACAGCAACGAGGCCACCGCCGGCTCCATCACTGACCACGACCTATTGGTAACGGAATCGAAAATAATTCTTCTTAATTTTTAAATCATACTTTTGCTTTTTATCTGGGTCACATGATGTGATCACCGCCGTTCATAGATAAGAAATAGAAAGGAATTGGAGGGTTAGGCTTCTGGATCTCACTAAAGTCAATTCAATACTATTATACAATTTCACTTTAAAAGTAAAACAATATGCTTTCAGAGCGCTGAAGGTGAAGATGATGAAGAAACTTTGTCAGTTGATGGCAGAGGTACCCTGATGAAAATAATTAAGAATGACCTCTCTTCTAATAACGACACAGAATGCGCCACGAAAACTGACAACAGCGAAGCTTCCACAAGCTCCGCACCCCTCGATTTGTACGGTCTCAGTCTCCAAGAAACAAAGGAGACGTTCTACAAAGACATGCCATCAAGTAGTAAAAATTTTAATATAGAAAGTGATGTTAAAAATAAATGTACAAAAGATCGCCTGCAGTACGTTAGTAATTTAGATTCGTTGAACTTACAAAGTAAAGATAATAAAAATAAATCAAGAAAAAATGATGAACTTAACAATGGATGTAGAAGATATAGTGATAGTAGTGCGCAGAAAAGTAATCTCAACTCGCAGACAGCCATTTCCGGCAGTAGATTCACCACAACATTAGTATCAGAGGAATCGCTTAAATCAAGCTCATCTAGCGAGAGTAAGTCAAACAATAACTTGGTAGATCAAGGTCAAGGCGGACCGCTAGCTGTCGCGCCGCTAGTCACTAAAGCTAAAACGAGTACCGTAAAACCTGGTTTTACTATTACTGAAAAACATTTTGAGTAGTTGTGAAAAATAATCACATCAGGAGTTCTAACTATCTATCAATATTGTTTATAAACTATCTAGCTGTCAACAATAGTGGTGAAATTTTAAAATTGACATTTTAAATATTCATTGTATTTTATAACATTGACTCATATTTTGCCTTATTGTATCATTTGTTATTGGAGTGTCTTATTTAACTATGTGATGCTATTTAAATTTCTTAATATTTTCAGTTCTTCATATATGGAGAGAATGAGACAGATATTATATAATAAATAGTTAAAGGTGATATAAAATTTTCAGATTATGAACATGATCCTGAATCGTCAGAGACACTGTGTGATATTGTGCATTAAGTTTTCCGCTTGTCCATTAACTTATTATAAATCTGTAGATTAAATAAGAATTTTGACACAATATATTTGACATATTCAAACCAGCCTTTTTTTATTATAATTATCATATTCCTATCTTAAATACATATTAGAATTTGGTACATCTTTTATCATCACCAACAAGCCTACAATAAAGATAACTAGAGTTTAACTGCCTATTATATATATTGTACGTGACGACGCACACTGTGCGCTGGGGTTGTGTAGGAATGCCGGTCGGCAAATAAAAATACACGTTTACGATGACTACCGAGGGTAAAGCGGGGATTCGGGCTCTGTGGCTTCGAAAGAAGGGCTTCAGTACAGTATTTTTCTTCAGTATTTTTCTTCAGTATTTTTCTTCAGTATTTTTTCTTTAGTATTTTCTTCTTTCTTGTTCTTGTGAGCCCGAATCCCGACGATGTAATGAATGTCGACAGCGCCAACTGGCGCTCCTTATATTTGGTTTTCCTCGCCCCTGAGCCCTCTTCCCCGCTTCACCCCCGTAAACTTTATTTGCTTTAAAAATCATTATTTACATCATTTTTTCTTATTAGAATATCAGTTCTTATTATTTTTATACCATTAGTTTTATTATCTAATAAGATTGTGTCAGTAGCGACGTCTGTTCCGAAGTGAGCGCGAGATGTCGGTCGCGACATATTTATACTACCTCGTCCCCCGCCTCAGCAGTATAAATATGTCGCCCTACGCTGTTTCCAGCGTCAGTCTGTGTTTACGCGTTCTCGCGCGCACTTCGGGATAATTAACATATGAAAGAGTAAATTATTCAGTAAACAATCATAAAACATGACTTATTACAATTATTAACAAGAATCGAAATTAATAAATATTAAATATAATATCGTAACTACTGGCAACTAGTAACACACAATAGTCAAAAACTCTATATAACTATAAACAAACATGAATTTATCTTTAACCTAGGCTTATTTTTAAATTTATATAATTATGCTTAACTTATGTACATTGCGGTCGTCCTGCACATTCCTCCCGCCGTGCATTGTCCCTCGGGCGATGCAGTGTCTCTCGGTGCAGGCGGCTGCGGCTCGGTGGGCATCAGGATGAGTTTCTTTGTTGGTCTTCGTAGCACTCCTCCTCTGGTCTGCACGTCGACTGCGCGGACGACTCCGTCGCTCCCGGGATACGTCTTCTGTATACGTCCTAGAGGCCAGGTGTTGCGCGGAAGGTTGTTGTCTGCGACCAGGACTATATCGCCTTCCTTGAGTGGTGGCCCTTTCCCGTGGGGCGCGCGTCGATGCTGTAGGCCGGGTAGGTATTCGTGAAGCCAGCGGCCCCAGAACATGTCGGCGAGTCGCTGTGATGCTCGCCACTGTGTCCTCCCGACCAGGTCTTTGTCGTTGAATGTCCCGGGTACCGGGACGCGCGCTGAGCCGTGTAGTAGGAAGTGGTTCGGTGTGATGGCCTCGGGATCCTCGGGGTCGACTGATACGTGGGTCAGGGGTCGACTGTTGACCGTGTATTCGGCTTCTGCTAGGAGAGTGTTCAGTACCTCTTCTGACACGTGTCGGTCGTGTAGTACTGTGTTGAGGGCGGTCTTGACGCTTCGCACGAGTCGCTCCCACGCGCCACCCATGAACGGTGCTCCGGGTGGTATGTACCTCCAGCTGATGGTTTTCTGGTTGGCTTCCGCTTCTGTGGCTGTGTCGATAGCTTTGCGAAGCTCTCTGTCGGCGCCGTGAAGGTTGGTCCCATTGTCCGACCATATCTCGGTCGGACACCCTCGCCGGGCGATCATCCTTCTCAACGCCATGACAGCAGACTCCGTGCTAAGCGAGGCTGCGACTTCGAGGTGTACCGCTCTGGTGGTGAGACACGTAAAGAGTGCGACGTATCTTTTCTTGTTAGTTCGACCGACGACCACGGTGAAAGGCCCGAAGTAGTCTACGCCCACGTAGGTGAACGGACGCTGGTGGTGAGCTAACCGGCCGGGTGGATGGTTACCCGTCGGCGGCTCGGAGGGTGTGGCTTTCCTCCGTCGGCAGGCTAGGCACCGTCGTATCGTTTCTCTTGTCACTGGTCGCACTCTCACAATCCAGTAGTACTGATTACACTCGTTAACTGTTGTTTCGACGCCCGCGTGATGTAGTTGTCTATGTACATAGTCTATGTACAATCTTGTCACGTAGTGATTTCCGTCAAGTATCGGGGGGTGTTTTTGTTGCTCCGTGACGCCCGCCGTTGCACCTATTCTTGTTTTTAATACTAATATTCCGTTTCTGATTTCTGTTGACGTCGTACGAAGCCGGCTGTTTTTTGACGGTTCCTTGTTATTGTTGAGATTTTCTATTTCAGTTTTGAATGATTGTTCTTGTACGAGGCGTACGAGTAGCTTTTCGGCGTCGAAAATATAGCGCGTCGGTAGATCGATGTATGTTGACCTCTTAGTTGTTGATGCTTCGGTCGTTGAACTCGACCTATTTTTTGTCTCTTTCTTTTGTGTGTAGTCGCTATCTCTTTCCTTATTTCTTGCGTTTCTTTTATAATGTATTTTTTCGCGCTTCGGTTGACATAGGTGTATGAATTGTAGTACTCGTGCCGTTGATCTTAATAATTTTTCCCATTTTGAAAATCGTGTATATGTAGGTATTGCTTCCGATAGCTTCGTGACGTCACTCGAGTGTCTTAATATGTTTGTTTTTTCTTCGCCCGTGTTGACTATTTTCTTTTGTTGTTCTGTGGGCCATACTGATGGGTCCTGATATAGATGTTCAGGGCCTCGGAACCATCGATGTCCGCAGTTCAGGTCTCGGGGTACTTCGCGTGTCGCGTCGTCCGCGACGTTCATCTTCGTAGGTATCCATCGCCACTCGTTTACTGAACTGTTTTCTTCGATTGCTGCTATCCTGTGAGCGACGAATGGACGGTATGATCTTGAGCCTGTTCGTATCCACGTGAGTACCGTACGGCTGTCGGTCCAGAAGGTCTTCGACTCGGGCTTCGCGTTGTGTTCTTCTATGACGGCCGCGGCCATGCGACTGCCCATGACGGCCGCTTGAAGCTCGAGGCGTGGTATCGACGTCAACTTGAGTGGCGCTACTTTTGCTTTCGCTGCGATGAGTGAAACGTGTACTTCGCTCCCGCCGGTGACGACTCTCCAGTATAGGGCTGCGGCGTATGTCGATTCGCTCGCGTCGACGAAGACGTGTAGTTGTAGTGAGTCGCTGTGGCTGTAACCCGGGTAGCAACGTGGTACGGATATACCACGTAGGCTTTTCAAGTGCGCTACCCACTCGACCCATCGTCTCGCGAGCTCTTCGTCGAGGTGTTCGTCCCAACCGGTGCCGCGGCGCCACACTTCTTGGAGGATTCGCTTGCCGCTGATGGTGACAGGCGACGCTAGTCCGAGCGGGTCGTATACGGACATTAATAATCGAAGTGTTTCTCTCTTCGTTGGTCGTTCGTTATCTAAGGCGTTCTGCGGTAGGCGGCTCAAGTTGAGGTTGAAGCTGAGTTCGTCGCTCGCTGGCCTCCATATGAGTCCAAGTACTCGTTCGATTCTAGTTTCGTGATGTAGTGCGACGCTCTCTCTGGAACCCGGATCTGTTTCTAGGGCTTCTATGACTTCGCGATCGTTCGACGTCCACTGTCTTAATTCGTAGTGAGCTTTTGTCTGTATGTCTCTCACTTGTTTTGATACTCGGATGGCCTCTTCTTTGTTTGCGAAGCTGTGTAGGTAGTCGTCTACGTAGTGATTGTGTATGATTGCTGACGCCGCCTCGGGGTATTGTTGTCGATGTTTCGCCGCGTTTATGTCCTTGACGTAGATCGCTGTTGAGGGCGAACAGGTGGCTCCGAAAATTAGCGACGTCATTCTATATTCTTCCGGTGGTTTGTCGTCGCGTCTGTCGCCTCTCCACAGAAATCTCACGGCGTCCCTGTCTTCTTCTATGATCTTGACTTGCATGAACATTTCTTTGACGTCAGCTGAGACTGCTATAGGGTGTTGTCGAAAGCGCATCAGAACCCCGGGTAGCGACTGTAGTAAGTCGGGCCCCGTTAGTAGGTTGTCGTTGAGTGAGACGCCCTTCGTCTTGGCTGCGGCGTCGTGAACGATGCGTAGTTTATTTGGCTTCATTGGATTCTTGACGTCGAAGTGAGGTAAATACCACGTTCGGTTTGTGTTCTTTGGGGGCGGCGCTAGCTCGGCATAACCTTTTTCTAATAGTTGTTCTATCTGTTCATTGTATCTTTTCTTTAAGTCGACGTCTTTATCTATCTTTCTTTCGACACTGTAGAGTCTTTTCAATGTATTTTCGTAGTTATTCGGTAGCACGACGTCATCTGTTTTCCATAGTAGGGGCGCTTCGTACCGTCCGTCTTCCCTCTCTTTCACGTGTTGTTCGAGCTGTAAGAGGGCGCGCTTCTCGGGATCGTTCTTCGGTCGTTTAGCTTCTATGTTGAGTGATTCTATTGCGAAGTATCGTTTGAGTTCTTCGTCCATGTTGTCTTCTCGTGTTACTATGTGGTTGACGAAGTGAACTCTCTGTCCCAGAGATCGTGAGTGCGCACCGTGTAGCACCCATCCGAGTGCGGTGAGAGAAGCGACGGGTTGATTGCGGTGTCCCTGTCGTACTTCAGTGGCGATCAATAAATGCCAGTTGTCCTGGCCGATTAATATTTGTGGCTTTATCTTGCCGTACGCGAGTTCCCTTCTGATGTCGTTGAGGTGTTTGCAGTCTTCTAAGTCGGCCTCGTTGACAGTCTGCGGTGACAACTGGATGTTTTCTATTGTGCGCGCGTGCATGGCGTGTGACTCTTTCGTGCCTTGTATTTTCAATGAGACTCGGTGTGATTTCGTAGCTGTTATTTTTGTGTCTGCGATTGCTTCGATGTGTAGCGTTTCGGCGGGCCCCTTTGCTCCTGTTCGTTGAGCGATTTTTGATTCGACGAGGGTGACTGTAGAGCCATCGTCGAGCAGTGCGTAGGTGTTCACTTCTCCCGCCGGTCCGGAAACTTTGACCGGAACTATTTTTAAGTATGACTGCGACTTTCTTTCTGTCCACGTTGACGCGACTGTTTCATTATTTTCTGTGTTCGTCTTCGGGTTGTCGATCGTTCTATGATGATGAAGTAATTTGTGATGCCAGTATTTGCAGTTGTCTTCGCCGCACTTTCTGCGCTGACAGTTGTGTTGTCTTCCTCGGTATCGTAGACAGCCGAAACATAAGCGGTTCGATTTTACTATGTCCCATCGTGTGTTGACGTCTGCTTCTCTGAATTTTGTGCACTGTGGTAGGATATGACCATCACGTGAGCAGGAAGGACACTTGAATGATGTTTTCTCTGTAGTGGCGTAGCTTTTATGTAAGCGTCTTGTCGGTGGCCCGGTCGATTCTGTGGCGGCACTCGAAGTCTCTGGCGCTGCGTAAGGACCGCATAGTCGTGCTTCGTTTTGTAGGAATTTCATTATCTTGATAAGTTCTGGGTCTTCTCTTGAGCATAGCGAGGAGTATTCGTACCATTTATATTTCATGCTTGTCGTCATCTTATCCACGATGCATTTTGCTGTTTCCGGACTATGCAAGTAGTGTACGCGATCGAGTGCGCGCAGGGCTGCGACAGCGTTCATCATTCGACTTGAAAAGATGCATATGTCTTTCGGCGAGTCGTTGAGGCGAGGTAAGGCGCGAAGTTTTTCTAGTTCTGACAAGGCGATCGTATCTGGTCGACCGAAGCGTGCCTCAAGCGTCTTCATGATATCGTCTGTGGTTCCGTCGAGTATGAGTAGATTTTCTACGGCTTCTTTTGCTCTTCCATTTAAACTTCGTCGTAATCTTCCCATATTTTCTATTTCACTGTACATACACGACGATTCTCTATATGCCGCGTTGAAGGAGAGCCAATCGGTGTGGGAACCGAAAAATAAAGGTAGCTCTGTTACCTGTTTCACTGTTTGTCCCGATCTGGCTGCCACGGCGATGGCAGACGCTAATTTTGTCACATCGACTTGGGACGTCTTCTCGTATTCGTTTTCTTCCTTTTTCGGCTCTTCAATTCTTTTTGCTACTACGAGCGCCGCCGATGCCGGCGGCGGGGGTACCGGCACCGACGGCGGCTCAGCCGGTGCCCGTACGTCTTGAATTTCGTTTGTCTGGGGCAAAGTCGCCCTGTGTTCCTGTGTGGCGTTTAACCACGAACCAACTCGTTGCTGTGCTCCTACGTCGGAGATGACCGTATCGTCATCGCTGTCGTCTTCTGTTTCTATGCAGGCCAATCTCGCCTTCGCGAGCTCTAATTCGATTCTTAATACCTCTTCTTTGGCCTGAGCGATGCGACGGGCTTTTCTGTTGATTCGTTTCGATCTCTCGGATCGTCTATCTTGCTGCTCTTGAGGATTCATTACGGCGGGTTGCAGCACTGTGGCTTGTTCGGCGTTCTTCGTGGCTTCGGCGGCCGTAGTCTCGGCGGCCGTAGTCTCGGTGGCTGTAGTCTCGGTGGTCGTGGTGGCGGTGGCGTCCGACGACGTCGTGGTTGCAGAACCTGACGCCTCCGTGGTGGTGGCGCTTTCGTCGGACGTCTGTTTCGTAGAGCGTGTGACCGGCATCCTCAATCCGAAATCGAAGGACCAGAATGTACGTGACGACGCACACTGTGCGCTGGGGTTGTGTAGGAATGCCGGTCGGCAAATAAAAATACACGTTTACGATGACTACCGAGGGTAAAGCGGGGATTCGGGCTCTGTGGCTTCGAAAGAAGGGCTTCAGTACAGTATTTTTCTTCAGTATTTTTCTTCAGTATTTTTCTTCAGTATTTTTTCTTTAGTATTTTCTTCTTTCTTGTTCTTGTGAGCCCGAATCCCGACGATGTAATGAATGTCGACAGCGCCAACTGGCGCTCCTTATATTTGGTTTTCCTCGCCCCTGAGCCCTCTTCCCCGCTTCACCCCCGTAAACTTTATTTGCTTTAAAAATCATTATTTACATCATTTTTTCTTATTAGAATATCAGTTCTTATTATTTTTATACCATTAGTTTTATTATCTAATAAGATTGTGTCAGTAGCGACGTCTGTTCCGAAGTGAGCGCGAGATGTCGGTCGCGACATATTTATACTACCTCGTCCCCCGCCTCAGCAGTATAAATATGTCGCCCTACGCTGTTTCCAGCGTCAGTCTGTGTTTACGCGTTCTCGCGCGCACTTCGGGATAATTAACATATGAAAGAGTAAATTATTCAGTAAACAATCATAAAACATGACTTATTACAATTATTAACAAGAATCGAAATTAATAAATATTAAATATAATATCGTAACTACTGGCAACTAGTAACACACAATAGTCAAAAACTCTATATAACTATAAACAAACATGAATTTATCTTTAACCTAGGCTTATTTTTAAATTTATATAATTATGCTTAACTTATGTACATTGCGGTCGTCCTGCACATATATACAATTCCCTACCCTACTTCATTTACTATAACGACTGTAACAGATCTTTGCAAAGTAATAATAATTTACAAAATAAATATTTTTTTCGCATGAAACTCATTTATAAAAATATAGGAATCTTTTATAAAAATTTAGCCGTTTTTTTAAATACGGAATTTTACAATAATACCATGGTGATGCTGTTAAGCAGCCTGTAGCTATTTACGGTTTTACTGACAACCACCAATTTATTTTCTTTTTGTTACATATATAAAGTCTTGACCAAATTTTCTTCAAAAGTAAAAAATAGGATTTGTCATGTTTTATTAATTTTTGTTATGGCATGGTTACCAAATCTATAAAAAACTGAGATTATTTTTAAGACGTCAAAATAAAGTTATATTACATACATTTTAGTGCCTGTACTTACCCAGACTTTCTTATAACAAATAATTCCCACAAATTAAATACTGTAAAATGAACTATTATAAAAGATTAAATTATATTATTTACAAGATGAAGGATAACATATCCTTAAAATGAAATGAGCGTAGTAAAAATAATGTAATTTAATTATTGATTGCAGACTTGGGAGACAGTATTGCAGGCATTTTGATATTATGTGTAAATGATTTTTTATTGGTTGTAGGAAATAGTCAAGTTTCAAAAATGCTACAGCTTTATAAAGAACTACATAATTTTGAATACACTTAACTTAATATTGATAAAGTTTAAAGGAAAGTAAAAGAAAAACTTAATAAATTCTATATTTTTTTATTTAACCCAAATAAAATAATTTGTAGCTCACAGTGAACAAGCTTAACTTAAACTTAAAACAATGACCAGTTCATACATCACTTTATAATACAATATAAAAACTTGCTATTAATTTTTTTTTCATATAACACAAAAAAATATCAACGCTATAGCCATTAACCATACAAAAGTAGCTAATACAAAGTAACACCTTAAACATTTCTAGTTTTTTTTTATCTTGATATAAAAAAGTAGGTTAAAACTGTCTAGAAATATTCAAATATCACAAATATAAAAAGAGATCACAAGGTATAAGACCTTAAAGCTTTAGCCGTGATAAAAAGCTAATTTTAAAAATACCAATGTGGAATACTAATCTGATTTTAAAGAAGCAATTTTCGGTGCTTTATTAATCAATGACAATAGAGTATTAAAGATTCCTTTTTGTTGTATACCTGGCCACAGGAGCATGACAGTAGAAAATATGTACAACAGGAATATATTATTAATGGATGAAGCCATCCATGCTAAAATGCACAGCATGCTGATGGATATTATGTAATACTGAAAAGAGAATAAACATTTTATTGTGAAATATATTTAACCAACAAAAAATATATTATACTTCCTATTATTATAAAATATCAGTTACTTTTAAACTCACCATTGAAGGACTATTCTCTCTAAGAGAATAGAATGATTTTATGTTGCCAAGTAATTTATTGTAATTTATTACAATGCTCCTACAGATATCTTCAAACAATTTTTCCTTTTGGCCTGTCCAAGAATTGGGGCTACATATGGTGTTGGATATTATTGGAACAATAAAATCAATAAAATTCAATAGTAGCCCAATAACTGAAAATGTCGCTAGGGTGTTCAAGTCCATGAGCCAGATTGAAAAAAATAAAATGGACACTGATGCGAGTATAGCGCAAGGATGCCATTGCTGTTCCCATAAAAGTACTGATTTTAAAGGCAAAAGAGCCATGCGCCAACCTTCCAAAAGTCTTTTAACCTTTTTTACTTGCTGTTCCTAAAACAAAGATTTGAATATATCCAATGATATATCATTGTTACCTTATTTCATTAAATATTTTATAATATATTTTATATCCAACTGACGCATAGTGTACTTTATAACGATTCATTTAACAAAGATCACACCAACCTGAACTAAATCTGCCATCTTGGAAAGAATTTTACGGCAAGGAACTTCTAGACTTTCTTAGTGAATAAGAAAAGAAATCTAACAAATTACTGCCCGAAAGAAAAAGACGACGTTCAACTCGATGAAGATTCAAATTAGATTTTTTTCGACCATCTGTCAAATTAGCGTTAGACAAAGGAAATATGACATATACAATTTTTTTTTTCGCTTTCTTTCTTTCCTTAGAGGAATAAGGCAAAGGTATTACACCGTATAGCCAAGTCTTGTCATTTTTATTCAAATGGTAAGGCATAAAGTCATGACATTTACAATTTCACATTGTAATAGCCAAAATCGTAGAGGAAAGTGTACCCTAACGAAAGTGAACTTATAAAAGACAAAAAATTGATGAAGTATTATAATGACTTGACGGCATATAACTTTGTCACAGACGTATCAGACACGAAAACAAAACATGAAAAATTAAACAAATATATAAAAGGCACCAGGAAAAGTGAGTTTTAGGGTAGGCCGATGCTATTGAAGAGAGTATGGATGCCTACGCTTTGTTACATTAAGGCAGAGAAGTTGCTGATCCCGCACGCTCGGCAATACGGGATTAATAGCATAACGTTCCAGGCTTAGATGGTTATTATTAAAATAAATTAATTGACAATATTAAAATCCCGATTATTTTACCGACGTAATATTTATTTAATTATGTATTAGAAAATTTCTTATATCCTATTTATACATTTTTTACTAAAGAAGTTTGTACTGCCTCTATGAGTTAATATAAATTTACCTTTTGTAAAATGCAAATACGATTTTTCTAGTGTAAGTTGGCAAAGAATTGTCAATCCTTCTGATTCCAGATGATGCTGTAGCATCAGGTCAAAGTGTCGCAAGTACCTTATTTTAATATTATTTATGATATATTAAATTTCGCATCAATTAGACCTTTAAATCAGTAGAAGTAGTTCATATTCTTTCAAAATCTAGAAAAAGAGGTTGCAACCTTCTGAAATTCCCTGACCTTCGTCTAAATAGATAAATTATAGCTTAGAAACTTGATTACATCAGTTTTCAGACAAAAAACCGCATCAAAAATTTATTTATTCATTAAAATTATAACAACCCCTCTATTTTGGTCGGGATGCAAAAAATAGTACCACACATTTTAAAAACACCTTATCCAAGCCTTCGTAAGATGTAACCAGTTCCTTTTTTTTGCTAAGTGTTGATAATTTTTCGAACAATTATATTTGCATGTTTCCTACACATATACATTAATCAAGAAAACTAACATTTTATCTAATTTTAATTAAATAAAAATACAATTTTAAAAATTTAAATATTTATTTAATAAAAAATTAGAAAAATATATTTAACAATAAAAATAAAATATACCAAAAGTAATTAGTACTTTAAACAATGGAATAAATAAGTACAAATTTGTCTTTTAATCAATAACAAATTAATATATTGTATGAATAAAGGTAGCTTCCAAAATACCATTGCCTTAAGATTCTTTATAAAACACAATTTTAAGCATTATTTAAGAAGTCACTCTGCGAAAGTATCTTTTACCCGGTTTTTGTGCTTTTTCATGTGTCAAAGTCTGAAACCATAAAAAATATATAAAGTTAATTGAATTAAACAGATTCTTTTTGAAAAGTCTTTTTCAAAAAGAATCTGTTTAGTCAAAAATATATATTAGTTTTACCTAACATACTTTTTTTGTAAACAGGAAGATAAGTCACCAGAGAAATAGTGCTCATTGGACCATAGACAGATACAAATTTTCACTGCTAATGTGTTGCTAATGTTGTAATCCAAGTTAATAATTTATTATAATATATAGATTATCTTGTGTATTTCTGTCTGTAACTGCACTAGTGCAATAAATTTACTAACTATGCCTTCACTGGGCCTTTTAATCATTACAGGAATTTTATTTTTCACTCAGTAAAAGGTGATCCTCGAGTAAATCAAAGGGTTTTACTCGTCGTCCTTATTTTATTAAAAAAGAAATTATTTAAACATGTCTAACGGTTTCATCTGACCTAACAGAGGTTCTATCCTGTTCTAATAAAAAAAACTAAGTCATGGATTGAACTCGTTAAAAAAAATCTATAAATCTTTTTTATAGATTTTTTTTGATTAGATGTTGAGTTTAAAAAGATATTAACTATCAATCCTTAATTTTAGTATACTTACACTATAAATTGTATTTATACTGATATTATAAAGCTGAAGAGTTTCATTGAAGAGTTTAAGCGCTACTGGTTCAAATTGAAAAACTCTATTTGTGTTAGTTTACTTATTGAGGAAGGCTATAGGCTATGTTACATCACGCTACGACTCATAGGAGCGAAGCAGTAACCATAAACGCGAGTGAAACTGTAAGGGACAGCTAGTAAGTAATATATCTAGGTACAATAAAGACAAACAAAAAGGGAGCCCTACTTCATCAGGTCTTTTTATATTAAAAAATATTAAATTATACTTACAACAACACATTCATCATCAGTAAATAAATAATGTCTACCACACTTTGCACCTGTCTCAGGGATAACAGATACTGTTTCTAGTTCATTGTCGTTTATTAGCTTTGTGACACTCTGAAAAAAATAACTATTTATTTACAACTTATAATTTACAGTACTTTATATATTTAACAAGATTATTTTAAAAATAAAAGATGATTAAACGAAATAATTGGTTTTCTATCTGAAATAGTATAATATACACTCAGTGGCAGATTTATACATTTGATGCTTGTGCGTAATCGTTTGCTGCCAGCAAGGTATTCAAATTTTGCCACTTGTACCGACTCATACAATTTGATAGCTTAGCTTACAATCATAAACCAATAATATATATCATGGTATCACTCATTCCCACATTATAACCAAACCCGACTACTCAAACTGAGGAAATAAATTATGATTGGTAAAATACATTATATATGTAATTGCTTATGTGGACTTAATAACATTTGGTTTTGTAATATCTTTTGGAGTGACAAATTATATAATTATTATTTAAAAAAAAAGGCCTCAAAGTCACCCCTAAAATCTGCCGCCTTAGGTTCCTCTCAGCCGCTTAGGTTACTCAGCCTATTGTGTATATACAATAATGGTAAACCCATTTGAAATATTGATTTTCAAGCTCTTTTGGGTAAAATGTTAAATCTAGTACTATTGGTAGGAAAAATTAGAGTATGGATTTCTTATTTAAAAGTACTTAAAAAAGTCAATAAAAAAAAATTATAAAGTTGTCTCACTTTTAACTTTCGTTCATAAATTTTAAATATATCATAGTAGTTTCCAGTAGTGAAGAGAAAACTTTGTACTCCTTTTTATTAAGTATATTTAACACATAGAGGATTTTGATACGGATATGGCATGATTAAAGTTATTTTTAGCTGAAGTTTTTTTATTAAAAAATCACAAACATTTTAAAACCAAGGTAATATATTAGTGTGGTATGAGTATGCGAAGGGATGAAAGCCATGTGACAAGAAGAGTGTTAGATATGCGTGTTGATGGATATGTTGGTCAAGGTAGACCAAAGAAGAATGGATGTATTGTGTCAAAGTTGACATGAGTAAGAAAAATGTAACTACTGAGATGATGGCTGATAGACGAGAGTGGAAGAGAAAGACATATTGTGCTGACCCCACATAAGACTGGGAACAGCGCATGAAGAAGAAGAAACATTTAAAAATTTCACTTTTTTACTTTAAAATGTGATTAAATTAGGAAAAAAATAAATCTATTTACCTTAATTGTTGTACTAGGCATGTGTTCCTCATACTCTTCCCCTAGTTTAAATTTCATCTCTGATGTTCTTAGCAAAGATGAATTCTTGATTGTCATATTATCACCGTCCAATGTTATTTCCATTACTGGAGATGACATTGCCATCATCTTTCTTCCCATAAAAGGAACACCTTTAATAAGAAAAGAAATATAAATATTCAGGAGGGCTTTAAGCACATGGTTCGATAGCAGAGAGATACCATGGTTCGATACAGTTAGCAATCAACCACCACCTCCCAGTACAGTATTTACACTACAAGAAGACACTTATTTTTTGAGAAAAGTCTATGCTAGTGGCCAAAGCCAGTCTACCAAAAATCCAAAGCTGCATAGGCTACCATGGATGCCTGTTTTGTTACACTAAGGAGCAGAGACTTCTCATCCCACAGGGCCGGAAACATTAAAAATCCTACTTAGCATTAAAACAAGATTTTCATATATTTTATATAAAGAGTTCAAATTGTCTTTTCTCATTAACTATAAGTTTCTTAATAGTATATATGAGTTAAAATTAATATAAATATAGGAGTGAGGAGAATATATAGGAGTAAAAATTTACTGTATAGGGGGTGACCATCATCTTTCACCCCTTCCAAAAACTACAAATTATACAAGGGATAGTCAATCTACTCCCCTTCTCCCCCCAGAAAACAATGTTTTCTTGTACCTAAATTAGAGCTGAGTGATAGGGGAGAAATCACATCTTTCACCTTCAACACTTGTTACGTCCCCTGTTACCTATTCAGCTATTAAAGTCTACCCAAATACTCTTAATGTGTATATGTTGTAATTTTAAAAACAAATTTAACTTACCTACTGCTATGAAGTAATCATCTATATCTTGATTTTTATAATGTTGATACTTTCCAGCAATTGATGGCATATTTTCTTAATTTTAGTAATCAACCTTAAATATATAAAAATATAATTAATAAATTCCAATAAAATTAAATTACTATGTGATTTTAAGTGGATATTAGAGGAATTTTGTAAGATACTGTTTGTAACTTTTTTGTCTAAAATATTCTTAAAGTACAAATTCAAAATTGAATCCGATTGTAACTAATAACATTATTTCACATTTTTTAATCAGTTTTATAAGATAACAGTAATCATTTCACAGTTACTCACGTATAAAGATAAAGATTTCTTTGTAGAAAGATGACCGATAAATTAATATTATTTTTATACATATAATAATAATACTAAATAAATCACTTTTCAGTTTTAATTATTTAAATAATAGAGAAATCGATTACAAAATCAAATACTTAGTCAATTTTTTAAAATATAATATTATATTTAAAAGTAAATAAGTTTACACGTACACACCTGTAAATAAGATCGTCAATAAATCCCTGAACAATGGTATATAACGTAAATCGTTCGTATATTTATAAATAATTCGTATATTATTATATTATATAGCTTAGACAACAGAATAAATCAATGGTTATTAATAAAAAAACAAGCCGATAAAGATATATAATAAAATCCCTCTAACAAATCGAATTCGATATTTTTTTCTACATATAATATTATTATTTATTCTTGTAAAAAAATCGTTTACGTCTATGGTCAATTGTCAACAGTCTTACCGTATATTTTTAATTTTGCTTAAAATCTTATTACAAAAGGCAAAGACTTTGAGCCATACCGCCTTGTTTAAAATACCTTATCTATGGTTATATATATTTTTAAGACCATTATTTTGTTTATTAACTTTCCATGCCATTTATATATATTATTTTTATTTAGCTATATAACATTCATAAAATAACATAAAACGTCATTTTAACTTGTAATGTACTACATCTTTGAACGGAAAAAACTCGCGGTAAAAACGCAATGCTTAGAGGTATAACGACGTAATAAAACCCGTCCTGTAAAAATACAGTGGAAAGGACACCTAAGCTGATAGTTGCCAGTGCATGGACACTTCGGCATATTTTGTGTTTTTCGACGGATGCAATGTAAATTAAACTCAATTACCTGGGGATAAAGCTCAATTTTGTCAATTTTACATTTCGAGCCTATGTACACTTTTGCTACCACACTTAAAAACATGAAGAAATTCTTGTTTTAGCGTTGGTATTATTGTTTGTCAAAATGAAATTTTAAATGGCCGTTTCCGTTTAATAATAACACGAACTGAACTTGCTCTGGCCGGTTGTTAATGTTATTTGCGAGAAAATTTGTTTATATTTTGTAAACAAGTAATTTCTTCTTCTTCTTATTCCTCTTCTGTATGTGCTCTAGGACTTCACCAGTGTGTTTCAGTGAATAGTTTCATTTTTTGTGAGATATTGACTCGTTTTCGATTGTGGATACGGACTCTGTAATATTACAAATTGTTTACTAAATCATGGGTTTGTATTAATATATTTCTATAAATTAGATACTATTTGTTATAAATGAGAAGTTTTTCGCAACTCAGAACACATAGAATAATATTTATATGTCTTTAATGTAATTGCTAGAAATACCACGTTATAAAATTACCCATTACTTTTTATGGAATAACATGTACTTAAATGATAATGATTGCTTAAAAAATAACAATAAAAATTAAATTTTAAACTGTTAATTATCATGCCTTGATTTATATTTTATATTATTATATATATAAATGAAAATCAACGTTTGTATGTTTGTCCTCTGTGTTCTGGGAACGGGTTCCTGGCCTAAAACATCTTTATAATTTTGGCGACATTGCAGTTCATACTAAGTACAACTAGTAGTTTATAAAAAAGTATCATTTTAAAGTTTGTTATGTTTATAGTTTAATATTATGCAATAATTTTAATTTTATAGATAACTTAGAAACTCAACGTAGTACATTTCGAGTACGAAAATGTGCTCTTTGTGGAATACAGAAAATGCCTGGGTCAAAAATATTTTTGAGCCTTTTTCCCCTGGATCCAGTTCTGTTAGTGCGTTATAGTTTTTTTGTTTAAATCAATTTACCTTTAACAACCTTAAAACTTATAACTTTAAAATCTTATTTTTAATATTTAAATTAAGTAACAGTTCTTTATTTACATGATTACAAAATATGTGGTTAAGGTAAGAAAGCTCAAACTAAAACCAAATTGTAAAATGCAATACATTAAAACAACAAGATACATTACTTGGTAAAAGTTCCTTGTAATAAGCAAACCCATCGGACGTCCTGTTCAATTGTTGCTTTATTTGTCAGGTTGATTGTAAATCTAAACAAATTAGTGACCCCAGTGCACAAAAAAAATCAGTTTATCGCTTTAGAGGAGTTTAATGACATGCATATAGTATATATAAATTTCTTAAGATAAAAAAGCTGTTCCTACATTATAATGAAACAAACAATATAACACATTAAAACTTGTGTATCATTTTTAAGATTTTTTTAAAATTAATTTTTACTTGAAATTTTTATTTACATGTAATAATATTTCATTTGTTATATCTATACATATAAAATCACTTGTTTAATATAAAAAGATACAAGTATCATACAAAGAAAATCTAATTTAAATATTTAGATTTGTTAATTCATAATTAATATATCCGTTTTCAGGTGCCGTTCATGGGTTAAAGCAGAAGGGATTGAAGATTTTGCTTATGTCCCTATTGAAACGTTACATAACTCCAAATTTTTGTGTGGCTCTCATTTTGAAAAAAAAAATTTCAACAAAACTGGAAGTAGGCTCTTAAACACTGCAATTTCAACAATAAATTTAATATATCTGCCATTAGTGGATAGTATTCTGCTGGATTTTCCATACCATACTGTGAAGTCTGAAAAGAAAGTACATAGAGGTATATAAATTATTCTTATACAATTGTTAATATTTATCCAAATAAATATAATTGAAGTGTCTGTTTGTAATTTCAAATTAATGGAGTTTTACTAAATGCATTTGAAAGTATACACAGTACTTAACATCAAAAACACAATTTTAAAATCTTTTTTCTGTTTGTCTGTTTGTTTTGGCTAATCTTTGAAATGGCAGGACTAATATGAAACTACTGGTTCGAATTGAAAAATTCATTATGTGTTAGACGTTTTTTTATTGAGGAAGTCTATATATAAGCTATATTACATCAAGCTACGACTCATAGGAGCAAAGTAATAACTATAAACGCGAGTTCAACCGCAAGGGACAGCTAGTCAATGAAATATTGATCAATATCTGATTTAAGTAGGGAAGATAAACATTATATAAATATAATTTTTCCTCAATCTGTACTAATATGAAACTGCATACCTACACTGTTCGTTCAAATATGCTTCTCTCAAAAAGTCCTTTACTTATTTTTTAAATTTAAATAATACATTGAAAAGATAACTCAAACATCTTTACGGTAAATGTTGTTGTAAATGTCTGTTTCATTGATGCTGGTTTAACTTTAATTACAGTACTTCAAGACATCACTAATTTGAGTAAGGGAGAAACTCAGAATATTGTTATTGAAAGTAAGTAAACAATGTGTACATGTATAAAATAATATACAAATACAATACAATATACAAGGCACCATTTTTATTTATTTTTGTCTATAGGCTATAGCTAGGTTCTACCACAGTAAAACAGTTGTACATACATATATGCATTTAATAATGTTTGTTTAATTTTATCAATTTCGATATTTATTTTATTACAGGTTATGGGGAATATGATTATATTCCCTTACCATCATCATCCAAGACTCCTCATGAATCAACCTATGAAAAGATACTTGGTGAGGATTAATTATGATATAGTTAACATATTTGCAAAATAATTAATAAAATTTTAGCTCATTAAACTCTATTCTAGCTATAAACTTGTACTGTTTTTTGATATTTTATGTTAAACTTACTTTACTAATTTATTTTTTATAATATCTTTGTCTTAAAACATAATATGTTCCCTGTGTATTTTACAGTTTCTCAAAAAGAAACAAAAATACAAAAGCCAGATAGTGTAAGAGCTACTGTTCCAAGTTATGAAAGAAAGTTAAGAAGTACCAGTGATAAAGGTACAATTTGAAAAAATGTTTCATAAAGAAAAAAAATAAACTAAAAATTCTATAAAAATATTTGACATTTTGACCTGATTTTATACTTTATTATAGAATTTAAATTAAGTACACTATGATTATTAAATATTTTTTCAGTAATAAAGTTTTATATAACATCTTTTTTATATAGTCTTTTAGTATGTATATTTGTCTTAAATATTTTATTGTTTATAAATTTACCTTTATATAGCATTATTATTCATAAATCTGTTTAATCAGATAAAAAGTATTGGTAATTAAATTTAAATTGTTTGAATTTTCAGATTCCCAGTTAACTGCGAGAGAAAAAAGGCTACTGCAGCGGTTATTGAAGGCTAAAATAAGTTTGAAGCGTTTGGCAAATACTTCTATAAATTTAGATAATATTGACTCGGACATTTTAAAAGAAATGGTTCTAGGCGCTATAAAAAACCAAAATGTTAAATCTCATGGAGAATGGTGGACATTAAAAAAAAAATTGTAGCTTTATCTATATTTAAAAGATCCCCAAAGGCATATAGATATATGCAAAAACTAATACCTTTACCAAGTACAAAAACATTACAAAGACTTTTAAAAAATATACCGATAGAAACAGGCATACACTATAATATTATTAATCTAATGAAAAAAAATCTACCAGTATGGATTCCTCTGATAGGTATTGCCTTCTGGCATTTGACGAGATTGCCTTAAAAAAAAGGTTGATTTATAACGAGACAACTGACGAGGTAGATGGATTTGTGAATCATGGGTTAGGTGAGAGCATGGGCCGACAAAATAAAATAGCCGACCATGCTCTAGTTTTCATGGCGCAAGGCATTAGGAACAAGTACAAACAACCAGTAGCACATTATTTCGTAGCAGGTACTGCACCTGCAGACAAGCTAGCTATCATTATAAAACAGGTTATTGAGGCATTATCAGGAGCAGAATTTAAAGTTATTGCCACTGCATGTGATCAAGGTCCTACCAACATGGGCGCTCTTAATTTGTTGAGGAACATGAGTTGACAATCAACTGATAATAATTTTTTTTATTGCCATGAGAAGAAAATTTATATTGTATATGATGTTCCTCATTTATTTAAGTCCATACGAAACAATTTTCACTAGGGAGGCATCATAAAGCTTAATGGTTATACAGGGAAATGGCAATATTTGATACAGGCTGAGGAGTGAAATAGAAATTTTTTAAATTTCGCAAAGATAACACAAACTGTTGTGAATCCCTCATTTAAAACAAAAATGCGTGTCAAATATGCAGCACATTAATTAAGCAATACTATGGCAGCAATATTAAAAACGATGACATGCTGTCTACCTCATCATACAAAAGAGGAAGTCATGCAAACAGCCAAAGTAGTCGAACAATTAGATAGACTTTTTGATTGTACAAATGGCCCAGCATCGCCAAAAGATATTAAGAAAGGCATAAGGGAAAATGTACATAGGAAAAGTAATCACATAGAAAAATGGAATTATTTTTTGAAAGTAATTGACTCTATCGTATTTTTAAATTCTGAGACTTTACAGCCTCTAAAAAAAGTGCGATGTATCAAAGGATTTCTAATAACCTTGAAATCTTTAAAAGATGTTTGGAACTTGTTAGATAAAGAGGCCGGTTTTAAGTATCTGAACTTACGGCAGTTAAATCAAGATTCATTAGAAAATTTGTTCGGTCTGATTCGTCAACACAGTGTGACCAATAAAAATATCACATGTTCTCAGTTTATAGATGCATTAAAAGCAGGAATAATATCGGGTTTATTAGCACCTCAGAGTCGAGGTTCAAACTGTGAAGGAGATAGCAATAGGGTACTGTTGCTATATAAAGATATTATAGGAAGCGGAAAATGTAACCTTACAGGAGATGATATTCATCAAACTGTCGTGGTCGATGAGATCACTTATCCTGTTTTATCTTTGCCTGAGGAAACAGATTTCTCTCAGTATGAAAACTACCTTTGTAGCTTTGAGGAGCAACCTATAGTATATGTTAGTGGTTATGTAGCCGCGAAAATGTTAACCAAAACTACATGTGAGTCATGCAAAAGTTCATTAAAAATTGACGATCCAGTCGACAACCCACTGTATAAATACATTAGCTTAAGAGAATGGTGGGACGATAAGAAATCATTAACATATCCTACAAAATCTCTGTGTGATTTCGTTAATAAAGCGCAAAATTTATATAATTCTGAAATTTCCCACACCTTGCACATAAAAAACATTTGTCAGTGGAGTTCTCTACAAATTAGTACTGTTGATTTTGGCTGGTTTATTTGTCAAGAACATTTTGATGAAAAAACTAAGCAATTAGTTCACATACTATCTCTATTATTTATAAGGAAATCCTGTAAAATTAAAAATAGCATGTTTGAAAAATGTGAACAAGTCTTAGATGATAAAATTAAGAAAGCTCAACAACAGGGTATAGCGAAATAAAAGTAAGCTACAATTTTTTTGTATTAAATATTGTCATTTAATGATGTACCTAATTATTTTAAATTTTCAAATAGTTGTATTTGCCAAGTGCTTTATTAATATATAAGATGATTAAGCGCATGAAATAACTGAAGCTTATTGTAAAGATGTTTGAGTTTCGTAATTCTAAATTTATTTTTTTATTGTATGTTTGTCAGGTTGTATTTTTGTAAGGTTGTATGTTTCTATGTTTGTATGTTTCTATATTTCCATTATTGTATGTTTGTAAGTTGTGTGATCGCGTAGGAAACAGGGGTTTAACAATTCAATTTGTATACTTATTTTATATGTCTTCAGTTATTTCATATGTAATTTATAAATATTGATCTTTACTAAAAATGTATATTTAAATATGTCGGCAGTTTTAAGATACGTGTATACTTAATTTTTTAATATTGATCTTTCCAGTAATGTAAATTTAAAGAGACATGTAAACGTATCACCCGACTGTCGAAGGAGGGTTATATTTTTTGAGCATCTGTATGTACGTTTGTCAACTACTTTGACAAACTCTACTGTTAGACGGATTTTAACACGTTATTCGTCCCAGTCGTAGATGTGACATATTCTTTAGAATTTTCACGTAAACAGGAATCTCACGAGAAATAACAATCTCAAATACTACTTAATCAATTAAATTAAAAACTTCTTCCACTACAGTAAAGTTATTTAGGCAGTCGGGTTTATAATTTTTAACGTTATTTAATTCTTGTTTTGAGTGTCCTCTAGACATTTCACATGTAATTTGTAATTCATCTTTTACTCAAATGTTTATTGAACTATGTTAACAGTCTTATTAGAAATGTATACTTATTTTGCAGGTTTTTAGATATTTCACGGGTAATTTGTAATTCGTCTTTTACTCAAATGTTTATTGAACTATGTTAACAGTCTTATTAGAAATGTATACTTATTTTGCAGGTTTTTAGATATTTCACGGGTAATTTGTAATTCATCTTTTACTCAAATGTTTATTGAACTATGTTAACAGTCTTAAGAAAAATGTATACTTATTTTGCAGGTTTTTAGATATTTCACGGGTAATTTGTAATTCATCTTTTACTTAAATGTTTATTTAACTATGTTAACAGTCTTAAGAAAAATGTGTACTTATTATTTTTGTTTTCTATGTGAGTGTTTGTTTGAATGTGTTTATAAATATTAATCTTTTACTAATAATGCATGTTTAACTGGTTGGTTTAGTTTAGGTTTTAAACGTAACAAACAAACAGACAGAAAGGAGTTACTTTCTCTTTTTTAGTTTAGTTTTAGTTATATTAAATTTGTAAATATTAATCTCTAAATGACAATGTCTATTTAACTAAATAATCCCTGCAATTTCGTATGCAAATAATATTTATTTTGATTAGTCTAATTCTTGGAGCAATTATGGGTTCTCTATAGAAAAAGTATACTTTGTTAATTAGTACTAATTACAAATTTTGTGATTTTTTTTAATTAAGATAGTAAATTATTGAAATTGTAAGTTTTAATTGAAAATATTCTGTACTGAATTGTTTTTAAATATAATAACTATCGAATTTCTTGCCGGTTCTTCTCTGTTGAAATTACATTCCGAACCGGTGGTAGTATTTTTCGTTGTAATAATAATAGACATATCATAAACCATATATCATATATATAAACTTTAATTTATCTATTTTTGGCATATATATGAATATCATTAAAGTTGTTACAAAGATTTATTTGTTTCATTTCCCAAATTTTTAATTTGATTAACTCAAACTCTGACCCCCTGTCAAAATTTTCGATATTTTTTATCGACAAATTACAACACTATTATCGATATACTTTGGTATACTAAAGGTGCATCACTAAACGCAGTACTACCAACATACAGAAACATAAGGAAGTAGTAGAAGGCAAGATTGACATCAAAAGTGTACATAGCCTTGAAAAACGGCTAGCTAAGCGGTTTGTTCTAAGTGCACACTCTTTAACGTAGTGATTATATACTCTTTGATAGTTGCCTATATTATTTTTAGGAGTATGGATTGTACTATGTGACGTGTGTGAGCGAGATGTGATTTGAGTGTTTTGATTTTATCAAAAATATAAAACTCTGACTTA
This sequence comes from Hypolimnas misippus, assembly GCA_037950945.1. Taxonomy (NCBI): domain Eukaryota; kingdom Metazoa; phylum Arthropoda; class Insecta; order Lepidoptera; family Nymphalidae; genus Hypolimnas; species Hypolimnas misippus. Next base: position 11,598,735 of record JBBEEQ010000024.1, read on the forward strand.
AAAAGGATTCGAATAGTTTACTAAGAAATAGTAATTCTTATTTTTTAAGTTTAATTTAGTTTTCAATCGTATCTCGGTAAGTTAACATTACTTCACCCGAGGGAGTTATAATATTCCAAAACAAGAAATTGTTGATGATTTACGTTTAGTTTTAAATAAACTGTACACAATATCGTAAAATGGGTGACAAAGATGATTATTTGACTTCATATCGAGTGTTCTTTGAGAACTTCGCGGCTACTGTAGATCCAGAGGATCAATTGCCCGTGAACATCGCGGGATACACAATTACGGAGGCGGAGTTAGCGGGAGAAGTAATTTACTGGACCACACAATATTTAACCGAAAAGTAAGTCATTTTGAAGAAACTGTTGTTTTTGCTTCACTTATAGTTGTATTGATACTTAAAATCAATATATAAAACAATAATGATTTCAATTTTAGAAAGGTTTTATATTTACAATTTATAAATACAAAACTTAGTGCATAATATACAAAATAATATTATTTTTTTATTAATAATTATGTAACTATTTCTAAAAGGATTATAATTTACTAACTTTTAAGCTACTTATTATTCACTTTAGCTCATTTTTATATTTTATTATTTTAATTATAAAATTAACTGTAGTATGCTCTTCATAGTTCATAATAATATGTCGTTATTTTCCCACCTACATTAATAATAGTCTTTCAACTATTCTTATTGGCATTTTTATAAACTTTGTTTATATATTTTTGAAAATTTATGCTTTAATATTTAGGTAACAATGACTCGGCAGACTTATCAATTATCAATCATTTAAGTCAATTATCGATTATCTTACTTCATAGAGATTCCAAATTCTGAAGCCATTTTCCTTTCATTTATCACGAATTGACATTATTTTATAACTATGTTTCTTTTTCATTCCGAGATTTGACTTAATATTATAAGTTACGACTAAATACTCTTATATGCCTCTTTTATATGCATAGATCTTATAATTAATTAATATTTTTTAGCATTAGTGAAAAGTTAGTTGGCCCCAAAAATACATTTATAATTCTTGTATACTTTTGCTCATAAGATCAACAGAGCAACTCATATTTAAGTGCCTTATACTAAGAAAGTAATATGTCTATTCTATTTCATATCATATAAGGGTAATATTGTTTAAACGAAAGTTTGAATTAATTTAAGTATTCTGTTTATATGAAAAAACATTTTTTAATTGAAAAGTATATCTGTGAATCTCTAACTCTTTGTGGGTCAAAACGCAATTTACTTTGCCTCTACAGCTCTAACTATAATTTACTGAAGTAATAATTATCATTTCAGAGGTCAAGGTTCCCTTCAACATTTATCCGTTTTTTATTTAACTGTAACCAGTTGCATTTATAAACAAATATACTTTGTAGGGCATCGACCATTTACAATGACTCAGAGTATTTGTTGTTCAAACAATAATATGTTAGTTCAACTGTTTTGTCAAAAGACAATTTTCGTATAGAGTTTATTCTATTTCTATTTATGTGTTAGTTCAGGAGAGTTCTGTATTATTATATTTAGTACTGTAGTATTGCTTGCACAATAATTTTATCAGAGATTGAGTAAAACTCGTATTACTCATCCTGAGCGGTGCGATCAAAATCGCAGGTGACGCCTCCGATGCTTCGTATACATGCTGATGAATAGTCTTTTATTATACACACAACCACACTTTTAGAAACAACACACATACACCTGTTATAATCGTTTTTACTATATTTTCCGTGACGATTTCAACATGAGGAAAAATTATTTAAGGCATCGTAAACACGACAATCTTAACCCAAATACTATTATTGTGACTTTTTTGGTTGATATTTTTGATATTTTAGTAATTTATGATGATAAAGTCGCGATTTTATAAGTGTTATTATCCTCCATTGAAAATGCTATCATACGTTTGCGCGCGAAACAATAGGTACCTACTTACGTAAATAGTGAATAGCAAACAAATCTTATCTAATCGCAAAATTAACTAGACTGAAAAGATTTTATGATTGTTTGAATAAAAAAATTTAATTACCTTCACTTAATTTGATATACCCATCTATTTTAGAAAGTTAATTTATTTTCCGTCATAAAATTATGTAAGTCATAATTTTATTTAAATAATTGTTAACTTTTTTTTACACGTTACTTATTACGTGAATCATTGTTCAAATTAATGCGTTTTCAGTCTATTAGATGGCAATCACCATCGCATATAGACTTCTTAGAAAATAGTTACCGATAATCGGAGGTTCGAACCCAGCCCTGAGTGTTCCATTCATGAATTTATCTTCACATGCTTCGTGGTTCGAGCGAAAACTTGCATGGATCAGAAGTAATGTATTTCTCCTTATGATGGAACCCATTGCAAATATGACCCTGAATTTAGCAGATAGCCCACAAAAATAATTTTTGGATACGGATATAAAGAACGGGAATGGCGCTAGGAGTAATAAAAGGATATGGTGTTGTTTGGAGTCAAAATATCTACATGTACAAAATTGGAATTTTTTTTCATCTGTCAGAAAAAATTTATAGCTAAAAATAAATTTTGGGGAGCTCTCTAAAAGTACTCGATCAATATAATTACTCAAACTTGTAGTTTATATTGATTTTCAATTGTTTACATGTACATTTTTGCAATTTGGATTATTTATTATATTTTATACGCTAGAAGCTTTAGATCGCATTAACTCCTAAATAAAAATAAAAAAATTCAAAATCGACAATTGTACATAAAATTTAGTCAAAATACACATGTACATTTTCGGGGTTTTCCAATAATTACAATATTTTCAAAAATATATAAACCTAATTTTTTTTTCAAATTTTTGGATACGGATATGAGCGTGAAGCTCAAAAATAGATTGTTTCTAGAAAAAAAAAACAAAAACGTTCATATTTGTTTTCATAAAATGTAATGCAAATGTATATTTGCATTAAATCTGAGAGTTCATCTAATTAAAAAAAATCTGTTTATAAGCTCTGTTTTTTAACCAAAATTTACTGCCTACATACTGTCTACGAATAAAGGGTGACTGTAAAGAAAGTTCGATTTTCAGTAGAGTTGCGTGACGAATTAGGCATGAATCGATCCTTATAAAGTTTTTAGTTTGTTCCGAAAATATTTATAAGTATAAAGATAGTTTAAAGATGCAACCAACACCGGCAAAGCGGGCTAGGTTGAAGGTGTTCGTACTGTACGTAATTTGCTAGACGCTCCATTAGGCTCAACTTATTCCGTAAGCCAGCGTAAATTGCGTGTTACGACTTCGTGCATCATACCTCATTGCATAACACCTCATTACCTTTATACGAATAGCAATTTCAACGCTTTATCTATACTGGTCTATGCTCTATCCAAAAATAAAATTGAAGAGATTTCTGTTTGCTTGAACGAGCTAGTCTCAAGATTTACCAATGCTTAACGAGGAAGGTTATAGGCCATAGAACATCTCTTTACAACCCATAGGACTAGAGCAGTTGCCAGGGCTGGAGTTAGAGATCTGGAGACTCTGGCTACAAATGAAATCGATAGCCCCTAAATATTTATTTGTATAAGTTAAAATTTTACTAAATCTAGTGAAAAACAGAAAAATTGCTCATTCGTCGAAATTTAAATTTTTAAAAATCTCCATTGCGGGGGTTCTGCTCTTGCGATTGGTAGCCCGGGATCTCTTTCCATAAAACCGGTCATGGTAGTAGGTAACCATAAACACACGTATAACCGTGAGCGATAGCTAGTTTTATATGTTCTTTTATGTCTAGTCATGTGAGTCATTGTTTACGTTATCTTATCGTCATTTGTATTGATGACAGAACGTTAAATTACGAACGAGAACAATAACAATGGGTTAGTTGTAATTCGCAAACAACAGCGAAATGTAATAGACCTAATCAACAAGTTGAGGTCGTGCGAGAATATGTAATTACGCTGTTATAGAACTTCGCATAATACTGTGTTTTATGTAGGCTAAGTATGCTACTTGATAACGGAAATCGGAATATTTGCGAGTACCATTACAGTATGATTGGCGTAATGGAAATAAACTCAATAAGTATATTATTTTAATATAAAATAACTTTTTATTTAAATATTTATCTAGTCTATATATCGTTAAGATTATCTTTTCATTTTACTTGCTTCAACGTTAGCGAGACGGAATTAGAAATACTTTTAAGTTGACACTTAAATACTTAATTATCGGATATAAGTACCGGATAACGCATATCAGATGAGTCACTTAATTAGAAGACAGACAAATTGTATTAAAAAAAGCTAAATTAGTAATATTTTTATTTAAAATAAATTTTATATTTGAAATAAAAGTAAAAAACTTGGGTTTTTCATTTAACGTATAAAAAAATGTGATAAAGTAACGAGTGTCACGAAATGAAATAATTTACGCATTATTGCGATGAAGTTGTATTAAATATTTTTACGAGATAAACGACCGGCACTTATGTTCAGTTGTCCGACATTAAAAAAAATAACAGTTTTGACGTCATGCTCATGGGATTCCAAAATATTTTAACAGTATTTCAGCGATTTTATTACGAGTAAAGACGGGGATAATAATATCGAACGGCTTATGACTGCTAGCGGTGGGCAATGCGTTTTATTAATCTTAAAATAGGTGTGATAAACTTGGCAATTCAAATAACGAGGCCATCAATTAGGTACGCACTTTGAAGGCGTGCCTTTAAGTAGAGTTCCTTGATCTTACACAAAAATTTTTTGACGACATTGTTCTTTTTATTATTTTGTCTCATTCCTTTCGTAGGGAAATAGTATTTTAATTTGATTTATTTGAAAATGTTGGTGTTTAAATTGTTGACGATATTTATAATTATATATATATATATATATATATATATATATATATATATATATATATATATATATATATATATATATATATATATATATATATATATATATATATATATATATATATATATATATATATATATATATATTTCTAAACAAAGGACAACCGATAACTTCAGTATGTAATAGCATAATATGTTGACTCTCTAGACTGTTTGCAATACGATATTATCTTTTCATTGATTGATAATACTTATTTTTTGATAAAAACCAGTTTCATTTTTTTCTGATGACCTACATAAATTATAGGTTGAGCTTTGTCGTGATCAACCCGTAAAGCAATATAATTTTGCTATGCAACTTCTCTTTAAAAAAACAGTATGCCTATTATGTGTAATTGAAAAGTAGGTACAAGCAAGTATTATCGAATGGAGTTGTGTATTTTATGTAGGTGTAAATTTGGAAAGTGAGATAGCAGTTTCATTGTTACTAATAATTTCGTATTCTTTTAAAGTATGAACGTTTCTGTTAAGACAAAAAATGTGAAATAGTTAATACTGTAAGTATTATCACAGTCGCATATAATAAACGCACGCAAATCACATTTCAAACTAACGTTCTAAATCAATCGCAGGGGATCAGGAAATGAAACAATACAAAGTGCATATTAATAGGAGCGTCGTTTCTAGACTAATGACAACGGATGCATTTATATTTAGGCGACCTGCGGCGAAATCGTCCATTATAATAACTATAAATTTTATATATTAGCGTCTTTATGAAAATGCCCTTATGTCCGTTGCACAAATTGGCACACGCGGGCGCGTGGGAAGTGCGGATGCGATGATAGTGTGACAGAGTCAATGGACTACTCACCTCCTAACTTTCACATTTGACATTATAAATTGACGGTCATACTTCTAGATACAGTAATTCCTTTTAATAAATCTAGCTAACAAATGCGGTTAGTTCATCTGTTTTAGTTTCAGCTGGTCAGTAAATATTATGTCCAGTAAAAATAAAAAAAATGTTATCAACATTTTATGTCTGAAATAAATTAAATACGTCATGCGTATAACTCGTACCTACATTGGCAACTGCTCAATGTAATTCGTTAAATGATATCATAGGATCCTAAGATGTACTTTGCAATGGCCAAAGTGCCCTTGAAATAATACCATAACAGTTGCCAGCAGCGCTTGTTCTTAAAGTGTCAGGATTTCGTTAGATATTGTAGTGCCCGTCAGAGCACTGACCTTTTTATGTATCCTACAGACAGACGTACGCGTCCGCATTTTATTTCGTGAATGTACTACAGTCGTTTGGGGAACAGGGAAATTTAACACATGTTCCGACTAAATACGAGTGAACGGCCGCGCAGTTTATTTTTTTTGTTCATCGTTGTGAATGCTCTGATGTAAATTACACAAACAGCAATGTTACCTGTATTGAAATGGTATCGGTGTAGGCGAAAACATTTATTCCGACTTCCATTTATGTTGTCTGATAACTCTTGCTATGTTTTAGTCAGAACATACTATACAAACACATTCGTGCGATGCATACGTGCCTATAAATGAATCATTGATTGGTCAGGTTTTCTTCTTTTGGTAGTACCGAAAATGTTATGTCTATTATCATCTATTTGTTTTTAGAAATGCTGCATTTTGTTATTTATCAGAGTTAGAGAATAAAAGAATATTAAATATTTGTTTTGAAAGGTACCTTATTAGTGATTATAAATACAAGATTAATGGAGAAATCAAATTATCTTAGTTTTATGACTCAGTAAGAATTGATGATGATAATGTCGTCATATAATTCCATCCATCCAGAGCTACAGCAGTAGTTTTCCATTTTCTCCTGTCTTTTGTTATTACCTTGATATGGTCCCGCGAGAGCCTCAACCTTTTAAAGTCTGCTTCTACGGTCCTTCTCCAGGTATTAGTTGGTCGTCCAAGTCTTCTTCGACCAATAGGCTGACACTTGAACGTTACTTGAGCAGTTTCGTTTTGATAGTAAAGATTAAGTAAAACTATTTGAACTAGTTGTTCAAGTTATCAGACGTAACGATTTGCTTCAATTGGCAGTTCCCAGAAAAGTCCCAAAAAAGTCCCAGAAAATATAATTTTATTTATTACCAAGTAATTAAAGCTTTTTAAATGTGTAGTTGTACTTCTTAAATGTAGTAGTAGTAGTAGTATAGTTTGTGGATTTTTCCGTAAGAAGATTCAGAAACATTCCAAGTTCCAACTTTGTTGTAGTTCAATTTTACATGTCTGGCTATTAAGGGTAATTGCGAGGTTAGTCATTTCTAACTACTGGTTGAGTGTTATCATGTTTTCTATGGATAAACCCAAATTGATTTTTTACGGTTTTTGTGTTCGGAAGATATGCACATTAAAATAGTTTTTAATAATGTTTAACAACACTTTGGTTCATGCCTAATACTTATAGGTATTTTATTACAAGCTTTTATATGATTAAATCCAAATCGAATGGTCATCGAATCAAATCGAATAGGTATTTTGAATAAATAAATAAACGCATCACACTCAACGGCTTCCTATGAGATCGCGTGAACGTCTGTCGGGGGTCCGGAAACACTCACAACACTAACACAAACACCCAGACCACGAAGAACATCCATATGGCCAATACAGACGTTTGCCGTGAGCGGGGATCGAACCCGCGACCGTTAGCGCTTGAGTCAGTTGCAGTGACCACTGCGCCAACGTGTTTGTCAATGTAATTAAAATATGATGTTTAAGTGTAAAATAAAGTCGTTTAGCATTTATTTATATTTCATTGCGTTTGTTAACAAGAAAAAACTTTTAAAATAAGCAATCGTACAAAGCAGTACGTAATATCATTTACTTGGACGACTTACTTACTCAAATTATTATTATTTAAATACCAAACTATTAAACCGATTTTGATGAAAAATCTATATCTATAGGAGATATCTGAAAGTATACATGATTCGAATAAGGTCTGAGATAACAAATATAAAAAAAATACGATACAAATTTTAAAGTTTTTTAAAGGCGGTTAAAAAGAATAAGTGTCCTACCAAAGAAGTTTTATATTAACCATATCTTCATAGACACTTAATTGTAACTGTGTGTATATTTCGTTTTTTTTTTGTTTACTTTTGATATTAAATTTATAATTAACGTATTTATTACAGGCAATGTCCCCTTACATTGATGGCCCCGCTGCAGCGGATCATACTTGACGAAGTGCGCGTCGCATCTAAGAAGAATCCCAACGAATTTGGATTTAATTCTGATGAATCAGGTAATTATAAAGTATATGTAAAGATATAAACTGTATGTGTGTTAAAACCACATTTTCATTTTTCAAACCAAATGAGATAGATGTGAAATTTGATATGTATTTTTCTGAAGTCGTGCGGATTGCGGTTGATTATAAAATGTTTTTTTTCTATTGTTAAAACAATTACACACATATATTAGGTTTGTGGTAGTTATACCTTCGTTTATTTATGATTTACGTAAGTCGTTATCATAACTTATAAATCGTAATCAACTTTTAGATAATTAGAAAAGTTTCACGCTTTGACATTGTTATGATGTAGTTGATATTTGTCAATCATTCTACGCCCATTCATATATTTGCAATTGTATGTAATCACTCTCGGTTCAATCAGAAGTTTTATTAATACCATTAAGTCGTACAAGTATTGTCTTATCATCAAATGATACGAATATATTGACATTATTGACTATTATCTAACGTTTAAGATTATTAAAAAATTACTTTTAATCACTAACATTTCCAAAGTAGGCGCCTAAACTTTAGCGTATTGCAAAGGCATCTTAAAAATATCTCGGGCGTTTTATGAACGTAATAACTTTGTCGTAACTCTGGGAGCTAGACAGATCGATATGCGCTCACTCATACATAAAAGACGAACATTGTTACTTTGCCTACTTGACCTGTTTCAGACGCTTAATAATGATCAATCATTCAGCGTCGGAAGAAATGTTGCAATTCGATTGTTTTAAAGAATACTTGAATTGTCTTTTCATGATACTATCAGTGAATTAGAACCTAATTGTGATTCTCTTTTGCGTAAAGTTTTTAGAGTAGTTACCACAAAATATCGTGGTTTCAAAATTTGGTATTTCATTATGCTGAGTTGTTGATCTATTGATAAAAAAATATGCGCTCTAGAGATACATTTTAAAGACGCATATTCTGAATAGCGTGACATATTTGTAAAACAATGCTCACTAAATTTGCATAGATACGATATCACAAGGTTATCTTCAGTATTACATCATAATACTGACCGTTATAAATATATATGACTATAATACATTAAGTCATCTATGAAATAATAGAGGATAAAAAGTTCATGAACCCATAATTCCAAAAAGGAATTGAATAAATTACTATAGTTTAAGAAGTTTGTAGGATAAAGTTTAGCGATTTATGAGGCGTCACTGAAAGTAATGATGCCGGGTCTATAATCTCGCTGGTTGACCTCGATAACCAGGTAGGTGGATAGTATTGATTGTATTGATAAATAATTTGTCGAGTATCCATTGCATCGAGGCTATTATCGTTCGATAGTATTGACATGCTTGTCGAAAGCCCTTCTCCACTCGCACTTTTACTAAATTATCGATACGCTCTATACTATCGATAGTTGCCATTGGATCGGCATCACTACATGAAAGAATTGTTAGTCAATATGTACAAAGCTATGCTTTAAATCGGTATATAAGCTATGTGTTGGTTGAAGAATTCGATTGTAGACAAATCGATGTATAAAGGAGACTAGGAGTGACTTAAGCATTCGATTAATCACGAGGTTATTTCTGTACATTTTTATTTGTCTGCAAATTAATTTGTCCATCGTTACGTAACTGTTTCTAAGCTTCTTTTTCTGATCTAAAGTTCGTTTGTCCGTACTTATACATTGTCAGCTATTCAAATGTAAATGAATAACATTTCTCGCTGAACGTGAGTGGGTATAGGGACCGGTTTTTAATGAAGTCTAAAATAAACAAATGATTCGCGATCTGAAACGACCATTCGTGCACTATCAAAGCAGGTCGAAATAAAACGTAACATTTTTTTTGCACTTGCTATTTGAAAATGGAGTTTTGTAAATGCAAATGATGTATTCTCTTACTTTCGCTATAAAAAGAAATATGCAGCATGCATTCATGTATATATTCAATGTATCGCATTGCGAAAATTGTGGGTTGAAAAAAATACTCGACAACTGAAGGTGACACGTTTCTTATTAGTGTAACAGAAAATAAATTTGTTCATGATCGTATTGATGTAGAGTGCGACCGCGATTTTTTCAGCAGAAGTTTTTAATGATTATGATTGGGACCAAATGTACATTGATATAAATTATATATTTGTTCTGTAAATAATTGTTATAAATAATATAAAGTAGGTAAAATGTGATCAATGGTAGTTTGGCTTACCTAATTGGTATGTTTATTATATGAATACGTAATGTTTATTATTTATCTATCTGAAACATTTATGAATTATTGAATAAAGTTTTAAAACTATAAAATTGAAAATACTTCAAATTTTGTATATAAAAACAGAAATTAAGACCGTGTGAGACAAGGATTTTTTTCGGATTTTTCTTTTACAGAATGTGTAGATTAAGAAAATAGTGTTAACATTTTAAGTTTTAGTTACAAGATTTAAGTACTACCTAAGATTAAGATCAATTAAAATAGAATTATCACTTTTATTCTGAAGTATATAATTCATAGGATGCATAATTATTTGAAATTCAACAAGCTTTCTTTCTCCTTCACAGAGTACATAGCCCTCCGACTAATGCAAGCTGTGACGGCGCGCGTCAACGACGTGTGCTTACGATATTTGGACAATTCCCGCCTCGACACCCTCCCGCCTCCCCCGCCGCCCTCGATGAGAGAATTCCGCACCGTCTCCTCCGCCACGAAGAATGTACGAAGAGTTATGGAGGATAGACATGTTGAAATTGGCAATCTTGAAGCCTTATTTGGCATTGAGGCAAGTTACACTATCTTACCACTGTCCTACAACGATCGTTTGTTACGAGAATTCATCTGTTTATGTTCATCGTAACTTACTCCACTTATTTAAATCTAGTGCTGAAACTTTTACATTATTATACATATGTGACGTGCGTTAAGTGAAGACTAAGTGTCGAATTTTTAATTGTATTTTTATTGTGATTAATGTGTAACATTGATTAGTTATAATTTATTTATTTAGTATATTTTAAAATGAATGGATAGCTTTGTTTATTGTAACCAAATTTCATTCATATTTATATGAAATTATTTATTTTAGGTGATTAATGCAAGTAAAATAGTTATTTATGATTGTTGTTTATTATTTAAGGAGCGATAATAGTTCATCCAATAGCGGAATTATCTACGTTATAAAATTTTAACTTATTTGTCTGTTGAAATAATTTTAAAAATAAAGTAGACGACCTCTGGGAAGATTTTTTAAAAATTTATCCCCAAAGAGCGTTAAAATAGGGGTTTATAGTTTCTAACGGCTAGTAATGTGATTAATTCTGCTATTGGCTATGTATGCGACATAAGCGCCACCTACTGGCAGTAGAACAGTAGGGTTTAGAGAGCTGAGACGACCTAGTACACTAGCTCGTGGCCTAGTACACATAGATATCAATCGATAATCGCATCAGATACATTACACTATTTCTTAAGCTACGGTTAAATCGATATGTCGTTGACGCGGGATGCGGGAGCGCCTACGATGCGAAACTGATCATGCAGAGGAACCATGCTTCACGGGAACCTACCTAAAGTACCTCGTTTTGTTATTGAAACTGTATTAAATTGTTCTCGTCATGTCATCTTCAGACTCTGACTCTTACAAAGAATACTTTGTCTCGCTTGAGCTTGCGGAACAAACCAGTCGCTCACTTTTTTTATGAACTTCTTTGTACTATTTTCACTTGTATTTATTTTGGGCCTAGGAAAATAATTTAAACTAAAAACAAAACGACATAAATATTGATAAATACGTGTGTCTACTAAACGTGTCTGACGCTGTTGTGGTCGTGCCGGTATGCAACGCGTTGTTTATATTAAATGGCACAATTAAACCTTTACGATATGAAACTAAGCTGTACCAGCCATTTATTGTGTGATACTTGCTCCGGTCATGTGGAACTGAAGTTGATTTTTCAAAATTGGTTAATAAATAGCAAAGTTATCAGGTAACAAACATTAAAAAAATATGACCTAGCTATAGCCTATTAACTACAGCTCGTATACGGGTTGATTCGACTTCACTCAGTACTTCACTCTCACGGTGCGTGAGATAGCCGGAAGCCTAACCCACATTCCTTTCCTTAGTGCCTCTTCTCTTCACCCTCCATTCCTTTTTAAGTTGGCAACGCATTTGTGACTCCTTTACAAATGTTCATGGCGATGGCAATTGTACACCAGGTGTCTCTGCTCGTCTGCCACCTATTAATATATATATATGTATATCTAAAGAAAATCTAAGAAAGATGTATCATACCGGCAGACCACCGAGCCGACGAGCTTCTACGCGGTGTACGACGGGCACGCCGGCTCCGCGGCCGCGACGTACTGCGCGGCGCACCTGCACCAGTACCTCGCGGAGAGCGCGCACTTCGCGCGCGACCTGCGCCGCGCCACGCACGACGCCTACCTGCGCACGGACGCGGAGTTCGTGCGCAAGAGCAACCAGAAGGTGACGTTCGATGATCTGACTTGTATGAATTATTAACACATTCACTGGTACTATGTGTTCAATTTATTATAAATGGACACACATGGTGTGTCGGCGGTGACCAAGAGTTTGTTATGTTATAAGTATTGATACTTGTGTAATTTAGTTTCTTGGGTTAAGTATAGGATTCAACACCACTGCGGGTTATTAGATAGAATTGAAATTTTCACATAATGTATATTTCTATTGCCGTTATAACAACAAATCGTAAATTCCAGTCAAGTGTGAGCTGAAATATTCGCAATTAATAGATTGTCGGTGGTTTTACTTATTTTTTAATTTTATATTATATTAAATCAACATTAAACTATTTAAATTTTATTGTATAAAACCGAGATAGTAAAAACATTAATTACGCATTACAGATATTTAGTCAATGAAATAATTATAAACAACTAAAACCCGATTACGGAAAAAAAGCTAAAAAAAAAACGGGGAAGTGCGACTTAGATTTTTAGAAAAAGTGTTCTATGTCGTCGTATAATATATACTATGAAATATTTTTGTTAAAGAAACAAATATGCCACTATTATATACTATGAAATATAATATAATATGGACGCTGATAAGCAATACTGTGTCAAGCCACATGGACTTCATTTTAAGAAAATGGCGTCTAAACATGTCAAACCGTGTCTTAACAAATTAGTTTGAAGACGTATATATCCATCTTTACTTTTATATTTTTATAAAAGGTATATTGAATTAAAAGCAGATTGATATATTTAATGTTATCTAATAAAAAGTTTATAATTTAAGTAATTTTTTTCCGTACTTATTTAGTTTGTATGACTTGATATTTTTTTGAATAATGTTAAGTAGGTTACGAAGTATCATATTACATGAATATCTCCGAATTTGACTTTTTGTGGGTTGACACATTATTGCTTATCAGCATCCATATATACTATGAAATCTTTTTGTTAAAGAAACATTATGTAAAATTCTCTAAAACACTTGGCTAGTTATTATTATTTTAATTTTTAGCAGCAATTAGAATATCCAAACACTGAAAATTTCGACCCTCTACCCACGGGCGTAGCTATAGCTATCATATGAGAGGGGTCCGTCCAAGGAAAGGGTTCATAGGAGCCCCCCTTTAAGTTTTAAGTCCAAAATGTACAAAGATGTATGTATGTAAATGTACAAAGACTAGTTTTTGTCTAGACAATACGCGTTAAGATGGTATGATTCTAAATGCTAATCTTGTATATTTAGGAGGGATGGGATCTGGACCTTCTAAACCCAATGTACTGCCTCTGCCTATTATGTTTTATGAGATAAAGCAAGAGGGACAGATAGATAAACACAAGCAGAGGCTTAGTAATAGAGTCTCGTTCGCACCCTTCCGGTACGAAACCCTAAAAAAATACTAATGATTTTTAAATTGCGGATAACGTAGTCTCTCCTGTGTATAGTAATTAATTATTATAATTATCATTAATTTATGCACCATGCGATTCGATTAAATGTCAGAGGTGATCGACTAATAACTCGTTAGGTTTTATCTTATAATGGAATCTTCGATTTATTAGTCGTAAGAGACATTTCTTAAGAGATAAGTTAATTTGTGTAATTTTATCTTAACATTCTTTTAAAATTTATTTTTAATACATTTATAATTATAAACACATACGGAAAATAAATAACATTTTTAACGGTACATACGTTTTAGTGCATGTATTAATGGTATAAGTTGATTTTGTTGGAATTAAGAGCCTTTAAATTCGTTTTTTTCGAGGCTAAAAGTGTAAAAATTTTGGTCATCAAAAATTTTTTTATTGTAACTTAGTACTTTATTAATACGGATTAGGTTGTTTAGTTGAAATTATTACTCATATTTGTTTTTTTGATTATGGATATTGAAGTTAAATTTAGATGAGATCATCCAAATCCTGGGGTTCTTTAATTCATTGAAAAAGGAAGTTATTTTTATTTACATACACTAGGATACTTACAATTCCAGATTTTGATCTGAAATTTTATTATTGTCGACATTTCTTCATATAATAAAACTGTGATGGAACTCTGTTTATATATGTCTTGTAATATTCGTAAAGATTAATTACAATAGATTAATCGTGGGAACATTATTATTATAATATTAATATCAATACAATGTCAAAAAGACACTTCTTATGTACATATATACAACATGGGTATTACTTTAATTAAATACGTCACAGTAATAATTGGGTTTAAAACTATTTTTGGATGAACTTAGTTAGAACTTTAATATCGAAATTTCAAGGAAATAAAATCGCGGTTAAAGGTAAAGTAACATATGTATTATGTTATCATGCACTATACGAAGGAACAAAGATGATATCGTTAAAATTCGGCGAATTTCGAGGGTGTAGTAAGAAGCTGTGTATAACAGAGGTTTTAGTGTGAGTTTGCAATCTATGTACTGTACGGTTTGCGTTTTAAGATTAAATGTGAAGAAAAAACAGCGCCATCTACAGCGAAACGGATGGCACTGTATTTGGTCCGTACATAATCTTAAAACACAAACGGTATACAACGCTTTTCAAATTCAACCTAGATCTCTTGGATATGGGTTTATGAAAAACAAATAACAAAAATAGTTTAAAGAATGTTGTGTTCCTCGCTTTAACTCTTATAAAAATAATGGTAGACTATTTATATTGTAAAGAAAACATTTTTCAAATGAATAGGTTATATATAAGTCATTTAAGTAAATATTTTATTTAGGCTACTTTTGCGTTCGCAGATTTATGCAAAAGAAACTTTGTCTGTCTGTTTGATGAATTTTAGTATAAATGTATACTGGATCTTAGAGAAGGACATAGACTGAAATACATTTTTGAAGTTTGTATATAAGTAAGCTATTTAAAATAAATATTTTATATACACGAAGTACAAGAAGTATCTTACGAACTTAGTTGCCTTGCTGCACGCATTTTTTTATTCCCGAGCAAAAAGTTTGACTGTAGATTTGTGTATTTGTGTGTCTGTCTGTGGCATTATAGCTCCCGAACGATTAGACCGATTTCGATACGGCTTTTTTCGAAAGCTGATGTAATCGAGATGGTTGTTAGATATAATTAATGAAGATATTTTCACACGTTTGAAGGCTATCAGCTTTTTTCTACTTGTTAAAGGATATGAGTAACTTGTAGTGTTCGAATCGGTACGAATTTTACTATTACTGAATTTATAAAGTACCGCGTACCTCGTTGAAATTATCTCAATAAATAGATTCTCAGGGCTTTTATATTTTCTAATTTATATTTATGATAGAAAAATTTTGTTTTTTTTTTTGTTCTTGCGATTTTCCATCGAAAGGTTTTTAGGGGGTTTCTGATTTTTGAACGTATGCGTATACGTAGAGGGCGGCGGGAGGTAGCACCGCGGTGTCGGTGTGCGTGCGCGGGCGGCGGCTGCTGGCGGCGTGGGCGGGCGACTCGCTGGCGCTGCTCGCCAAGCGCATGCGCCTCATGCAGCTCGTCAACCCGCACAAGCCCGACCGGCCGGTCAGTGAAGGATTCACACCGTTTGTAACCGACTTTTAGAATGGAGGAGGTTTTTTTAGGGTATACTTTCAGATTGGTAACGTGGTCAATTTTTTTAAATGAAAATAAGTAGAATTGGTACCTATGTTTAAGCAAACGAATGTTGCGTATTTTGTTTTTAAAGTTTATTTAAGTCTTAGTAGTAAAAAGTAAATAAGTAAGGGTTTAATTTTAAAACTAAATCATTGAATCGATTTTGATGAAAATTCTATTGGACCAATCTGAAAGTAGTAAGAATTTTTTTAATCGGTTAAGAAATGACGGAGTTCTAAAGTAACAAACACAAAAAGAAAACATCAACACTACGAATTCCTTATGACCTCCATTCTTGAAATCGGTAGACACTCATATACATAAATTCCCATTGATTTCTTACCGTCTTTTTAAGGATGAAGTAACACGTCTTTCGTGTATCTATTAGTTTTAACTTCTGTTAGACAAGCACTTCGTTCACTGCTGAATTAATACAACTTCGCTCGTATAGAAATAAAATTTAAAAACCTTTATATTGCAGTTGCAATTAATTAACGGAAACATAATTTTTATAATTTTTCCCGATTTCGCTTTCTTTTTTTTGTAATAAATTTGTGGTACTTTAAATGGATGAAATTTTAATTGCGAAAAAAATATAGTGTCAATTAGATTAAATGGAATTTTTCTTTGATCTAGGACGAACGAGAACGAATAGAATCGTCGGGAGGATCGGTGATGTACTGGGGCACGTGGCGAGTCAACGGTCAGCTGGCGGTCTCACGAGCTATTGGTGAGTGAAGTGTATTGCTGTTCAGACCAATTTACGATAAAAAAAATTAAGGTCACTCAATTAAAAATTTTATATACATCTAGACTAACGCTTATAAATTGGTGATTTATATTATATCGGGAGAGCAAAATCCGGCTACGAAAGAAAAAAAAACGTTAGAAATATCACAATTAACGAATGAATACGGACAAAGTCACAAACAAATGCTAGTAATGTACATATTTTTGAAATGTACAAGTAACGTCCGTTCCAATGATACCAAACACGGTATATTTATCTCATATTTTTAACAGAGTACTTTATGCCCGCTAGAGGGCGCCACATTACATTTAAGTGACACGTCATATAATACAACCAGCGGACGGTCAAGACGCTTGTAACCACATTTGTCCAGTTCTGATTAGTAGTCTAGGAACTATGAGGAAACAGATGAACATACATACACGAATAGCTTGTCAAAATCATAACCCACCTTAGGCTTTTTAATAATCAGGTACAATTGATAGGAGGTTAAGGAAAACCAAACAAAAAATCTTAGTCATATTTATTATTTAATAGATAATATAAACAAACAAATAGATAGCGAAACTTGTGGCAAGTTGTTACAATTGTTTGATAACGCTATAGATGTTAGGAAAGCCCCACTTGAGACAGTAGACGTTATAATTTCATCTTAAGTCTGTAACTATACTGGCAAGCTTATTTGCATAGACGATTCAACGGCAGAACATTTTAACACCGTGTTGTTCAAATATTCAGTTAATGTGCGAATGTATTACGGTATTATGTACCTGATACTTACTGAATATATTTCTAATAATTGTCTGTTATATTCTATGAGCATTGTTTTTAATAATTCGTTCGGCTAGACTTGAAACGTAAGGTACCTGTGGCTTTTAAAGTAGAAATTAAAAAATATTTTTGAAATTAGAAACGAAAAGTTCTGTTACTGGAATTCCAATATTTCATCAACACAGAACGTAAAACTTTGAAGCTAAAATCTTGAAACTTTGGCCTTTTATGTTGTAAGCATTCACTAGTAAAGGATTTCTGAAAATTTTAACCCTACGTAAAATAAGGAATGACCGGTTATATGGAAGTCCGTCATTATGAAAGTATGAGAAACTCGAAATTTAATATCTGTTTAGGAAAAATATACAACGTTATAAAAAAAATACGCCTACGGATAAATTTGGTGTCGTAAATCTATATGTAATCTAGACGAAGCTGGGGCGGATCGCTAATAATTAAAAATTATAACAATAATGTCTATTCGTAGTTATAAAGACTATTTCTGGTGAGAGCATTTAGGATTATGGCGTACAACTGTCATAGGGAGTTGTAACGCATAGTTAACATTAAGCTCTTTTTTAGATTTAACTTCCTAAAGTTAGACGATGTTCGAATTTTATTCAACCCTTTAATATTCACAAAGTCCTATTATAGGCGTCATAATCAAATTTACATTCAAGGATAGTCAATTGTTTTGCACCTACGAGTGCGTGTGTGAAGTGCGAATTATTGTCATAAGAGGCGGTACAATGGGCCGTTTTATTATTATGAGCCTATCTAAAAGGGGTGGCCATCGGCTTCTTTATATTGTTTAGAGCTTATGATATTACCCATTGGTTGTGTATTTTGTGGTTTCATTAAGCATTATTAAATGAAATTGCTTAATGGTAATTATTTTAATTAAAACAGTTTTATTTGTTGTATATATTTATACCTAGTTGATGCTCGCGACTTTGTCTGCGATGTCTGATTCCTACGTCATAGTAGCTTCATGCATGTAAAGTCTTAGCCCAATCGGTTTAAAACTGACAAAGTTTCATACAAACTTTCATCCCTTTGGGGGTAGAATTGATCAAAATCCTTTCTTAAGCGGATGCCACGTCATAACATCTACCTGCATACCAAATTTCAGCCCGATCCGTCCAGTGCTTTGGGCTTTACGCTTTGCGTTGATAGCGTGCGTTGATATGTCATTTGTTATAGATATTTTGAGTCATATATGATATCAACATTGAGTTATAGATATTTAGATGTGCTTTGCGGTTTTAACCACGTTTCGGTATGTTAATTAAAATGTATATACTATTTTGTTAGTATCAGTAGTAGCGTGATATAATTCTAGTATTTATATACCTCAATAAAAACACTATCTAGCACAATAAGATTTTCTTTAATCAGTCTGATATTTTCTGAAGTTACCGTGTTGAAACAAAAAAGCTCTTCATTCTAATCAATACATTATTGGTACGCGAAAAATATATATGTCAGTTTAGAATAAAGGATTGTATAGTCTATTTTTTTTTTACTTGTCTCATTTGTTACCAAAATTTGAAACGATAATCACGAATTTTCATTATGTGTGTTTTCATTATGAATATTAATATTTGTCATTATAAAAAAATGATTCAGTTCAATCATTTGATCGATAATTTTTCAACTCTAATTCTTACGCGTGGTTAGAAGTATGCCATATTTATTTGATAAATAAGACAAAAAAAAGACCAAGTACATGAAAATAAAAAGGAAACTTAAGACAAATAATTGTTTTACAACATTTTTTAGAGTATTATGTAAATGTAACAATTAAAAAAAATTCCGAAATATCATGTTCTCGATCCTATGATTCTGTAATCCGTCCTCACGACAATTACGGTCGTGTGTCCGCCATTAAGTTGTTAGCGTTATGGGGGGATGAACGATAAATTGCCATATCATACTCTCCGTTGACACAACGCTGTAATTTATAAGGATTTTATGTCTTCGTTTTAATACATTTGCAAATTATAACGTTGACGCGTTTGATGTTGTATTTACATGATTAATTAGTAAAGGTGCGGTGCAATTTTGTTTTATAGGCACTACTGGGCGTATAAAACATGTTATAAATTCGAACTACGTACATTTGTTTAATTAATTTTCTTAGTTTTTTTTATCAGTATATATTTTTTTTTGTATATTAGAAAAAAGTGTTAAACAAAAGTGTTAACTTATGAATGTGTGATATACATAAAAAAGTATTTTAAAATTAAAAATCGGCTCGTCGGATCTTTTTTTGAGTACGTATTGAGTGTGTTACAAAATCCATAATTCAATATGCTGGTCTCAGTTAATATTAATAGCACTTTGAGTCGGCGTTGATTTGCACAAGCAGTGCGAAACTCGACGTCGTTATAAGGCCACTGAAAATATCATTTCGAGATGTCATTAGCTCTGAGTAGCTTGCTGGATTACATGTCGGTAAACATCCTGTAACGGATCCTCTCACTTATCTACGTAAAATAGATCCTGAGAAAAACTTGTAGGACTGGATGATAGACACATACCGAGATTATTCCATTCCAAGTGTTCCGTTAACTGAGCAGAACAGTTAAAAATATATTATTAAATCAATGTGTGATTTTATTTCTATGCATTATTGACTAAGCCTTATTCGGGAATTTAAGAGCTTAGTTTAAGAAATAAAATTTATTCGTTTATCGTTTAAGTTTTTTTCGCTCAGGGTTATGTTTTTTATATCTATAAGTATTGCAAAGTAAAGAAATCATTGTATGTATTGATTGATTTCTACTTTTAACGATTTCGAATCGCATTTTTTGTGGAACGAAGGCATGTTCGTTCCTACCTCCCCCAATTAGGTTTAGTTCTCACATCAGTCCTCATAACGTTTCTCATGTTTTAAATTCTATAATAGTATTAGAATCTTGAATACTTAATAAGTATCCGAAAGTGTACGAGAAAATTCAATCTTACAAAATATTTACGACACTCCATTTTCTTATTATAAAGTTGCACATCGTAAACAAAGCCGTCTGGTATAATTTACAAGTTAATCGCGGTAAGGTGCGCGCGTCGGGCGCCGCGGAGTCGCAGCCGTCCCCTGCGCCCTCGTCGACCCGCGCTGCACGGAACCATATCGATCACTTCGGACACGCTGCACTCGGTGCAGGAACATACAATATAACTAAATACGTTATGCTATAAATACATCCTTAGCCAAGGATTAGAGGGTCAATTAATATGGCGATTCGCAGTCGGTTGTACTGATCACAGTATGTATTGACTCGTATGTACTGATAAATTCGATCGTTTTCGTATTATTGTATTCAATGGTTAATTAGACTAATTATTCTTCTTATTAATACTAATTTTTATTTCGTTGTTTTGCGAAATAAATATTTACATATGTGTTAATGGAATAGGTTTTCAATAAATAAAATAATGGGCATGATGACATGGTATTTGCGCTCGGAGAACGTTACTTTTATAAATATTGACGGGTGTTGATGGACGGCGAAAAGTTCGAACTTTTATTCAATAAAGCTGCTGCTACTTTACAAATCAAATTATTTTATAAATATTAACGTGCTCTTCTAATATTTATCGATTTTCTATAATCCACGTGTTCCACACAGAATAATATAGTTTTTAACTAGTTTAGAAACTAATATGGCTGTTAAGCCTGATGAAACTTGTGTGTCGATCAATTACTAAATCCTGGACAGACTAATTAATCCCATTAATCTACGCTTCTATAGCCAAAAATTTGAACGAGACTCATTTTGATTTAATATTGTATCAATTAATGATAATCGTGCCTGTATCAATAAATTGAAAGCGAAAGTGTGACTAACAGTCCGTAATATATATGTATCTTTTAAAATTCAAGAAATTCTGTTAGTAATATATTTGTCATATCGAATATGTTGTTTCATTTATATTTTTCCTGTTATTGCATAAATTCATTTCCTTTACCTAAACGCTTAAAATATCTTTAAACAAATACAATGACTACAACAAAAATTAAGGATGTATGTGCGTTACCATTGTCAGACTAGACAATACACCGCTAAGTAACAATTCTTAATAAAATAGTTTTTTATATAATTGAGTGCAGGAAAGACGAGTGCAAAGAACCCAACCTACCCAACACTTATGTTTAAATCTTTGAGATTGTCCATCATTTTACGCTCTACATTATAACATACCAGATCTGCTCGTGATTGTTCCGCGCAAGTTTTCGTCGTGCAGATGTAGAAATCTTAAAATTTAATACTAATCCAAAAAATACTTTATTCAATTTTTAAACATTTACGTGCTCATTAGCCTTGAAATGTTTATCGATTTTCTATAATCCGCACAGAGTAATATAATTTTTAACTAGTTTAGGAACTAATATCTACGGGTGTTAAGCCCTGATGAAACTTGTGTATCGATCAATTACTAAACTCTACATAGATTAATTATCATTTTAAATTTACAAATTTTTCTTTTAAATATAAAGCTACCACCGGTTCGGAGAGTAGATTAAAAGCTGAAAGATTACGAAGATTATTGAAACCTATATCACTCACCAGAACTTTAGCAGTACGTTTCCGTACGAAATCTTCAATAGACAATTATTTTCGTATTCATAATATTCCAAATATTATCAGTCGGGTTAAAAATATATCGATAACAGGTCCCTCTAATTACATATAAGCCAACAATGGTGTAACAATGGAAATGTAGTGTTGACATTTTCTTCACGGCTCTGCCTCGGTCCCCTGTCCCCCTTCACAACGAGACCCATTGATTTCGCGTTCCACGGGAGATTAGGTGCCGCAGTATTAATATAGCCCTTCGAGTTGTCACAATTTGCCCATCCGAATTTCATGCTACATTAGATTACTATGGCTCGTAGGTTGGCTTTCTATAGGTATAATAAGATTTATTTTTATACTTGTCAGAAGTTTTTATCAATGGTCTAACCCGCTGTTATCTTAAGTTTCAACAGGATTTTAAATCGAATCTAAATCTGGTATTGTTATCCGAATACTTTTATATGAACTAAGATAAATATTTGGTAAAATTTTAAAATATTAATGTTTATTATTTAAGTTTTTATAATTTATACTTGCTTTTATCCAAAGTTCCAATAAGATTTTGAATGGATTCTAAATCACCTATTGTATACAAACAGTTTTGTATAAACTAGAATGACGTTTTTTTCATTGCAGTGTCAACCTTGTACTACTTAAAAACATTTTGTCTTATTTTTATTTAGAATTTTTCAATCAGACAAAGAACGATTGTAACTTTATTATTTATCTCGGCCACATTCAGAAGTTTCTAAAATTTTGATTAATGGCATAAAATTGTGTAATGAGATGTTTTATATCAAAATTTATAGCATCTCGGTGTTACTGTATATGCACATAAAGCTCATCTTCTATCGTTTGTGACAAATGAGCTTTATGTGCGTATACTTGTACATCATCTTGTAAAGTAACGACAACATAAATACGCAGTTATATTGTAAACCTTGTTAAATTCTTTGCGTACAAACTACTGCGTAATCGTTTTTTGTCATTTTTGGACTGGTTTATTCACTTTCAATGTCACGGGTGCAGGTGACGCGAAATACAAACCGTACGTGACCGCGCGCCCCGAGATCGCTGAGGTGGATCTCGACGGAGACGAAGATTTCGTGGTGGTGGCCTGCGACGGGCTGTGGGACGTCGTCAGCGAAGACGCCGTCGCATTGTCCGTTTACAAACAATTAATCAATGACCCAAGTAAGTGACTTTTCTTCTAATTTTCTTCTCAGATTTTCTTTGTAGATCGATTAATTGCCATCATTTTTATTCGGTATCGGTAATCGGCAAAGTGTGTAATTATGGTGTGTAATTATCATATCGTCAGATAAGATGTACATATACGACCAATTATTCAATTAATATTTTGTTAATTATGGTGCTCGTAGCGTCACTATAATTTTATTGTATGGTTGGCTATCAAGATCAAATATGTGATATATGTTACTGGTTTTTAATTGTTTTAGAATGAACGGATTGTCGGAGGCGTTTGATAACTATTTATTATGGCGAATCGTAATTTAAAGATTTATAAATTTTAGAACAATGTTCCTAAAATTAGTCACTTATTTTTTTGCCAATGCATAAAAATTAATATCTTCCGATTTTGTAGAATTACCAAGTACTCTATCGTTGAGTCAAGTTGTAACTCGCTCTTAACTGCCTATTCACTTATGTCATTTCTATAAATAGAGGCAACGGCTACAGTTTCCAGATAAGAAAGTCATATCAGCTAACACTTACATAATAATACTATGTTTATATTTGCAGCAAATGAACTTGCCGCTAAGTTCATGGCTTTAGAAAGGCTACACAGTTTTTACAGTTTTAGAACCTAGAAAAATCTACTTTTGATAGATTATCAAAAATTTTATATCTTCTCTCATATTGCACGCGCGATAATCTACTAATAGTATTGCAATATTATACTAACATCCAATCAGCTTGCATGACTCAGCAATATTTTGCGTATTTGGTAGTAATTAGATGATGTTTGCTTTGTAAAACGATTTGGCGATAGACATTGATTGGCACCACTTATGTACATACATTAAATATTGGGTCATACGGTTGTGACGCAATCGAAGTTTGTTCTGAAATATGAGAACATACACGCAACGGAAAGATCTTTTGTTCTAGAAGCTTTCACCCACAATGTATGGAAGACAGGGTTCTGACTATTGTGGTCGTGGCAACTTAGGCGCCCTTCAAGTCTTAGTAAAGTGTCTTTAATGGATCGCAACGCTCAAGGCGAAAAGCTTTTATGTTGCTCAACAGATTTTTGTTGTCGCATAAATGTAAGGGTTTTTCATTGTGGCACTTGTACTGAGGGGAAGTGCGTTGAATGCCACTTTCGCCATTGTTTCATTTGGATTGTGGCGTCAAAAGGAAATTAAAAGTTTTGAGATGATAAAACTTGCTTAGCTCCTTAGTTCTTGCAATTAGTTGGGTCGGAGAACGTAATGATACGTTGAAATGAAACGCCATTTTTTGTTAACTTTTCTTCGAAATCTCTATACGATTTTGGCGTTACCTACGAGTAAACGAACGACTGTCTCTGTTCTGCATTACATGCAAGACGGAGGTTTAAAACTGAATTTGAATCCAAAATAAAATAATATTTTTAGTTTCGATAAGTGATTCTACTTAAAATTATGGCGGAAGCTGTCGATAATACAAGCACAATATCAAGTATTAAAATAAGACATAAAACCTATATTAATGGCGTTGGACGTATAATTTTTAATGTTGCTTATAATAGAGATAGCGGGATAATAGCCATTTTGTAATATAGCGATGAATCATAACACAACTCGTTCTCAACCGTACCTACGGTTACTGAGTCTAATAAAACATCTCGTTAAGCTCCGTTTAAATTCATCTATTATATAGCTTATTTCTGTGAAGAGTCCCCGCCGTCTCTTCCAGCACTGACAGCTTGACGGCTGAATCGAGTCTTATGACTGGCGGACGTAATTTTCTAGCTCAGGTTACTCTGAACGATGTCCCCCAAGAGAAACTAACAGTTCGCCTTGATTACACAAAAGAAAGTATCGTATTAACGATATCTGCGGCATGATCTACTGATATATTGAAATTATTGACTGATATTAAAACTTGATTATTCTATCTAGTTCTACTTATTCTAAAGCAGAATGAATCCTAAAATAAACATTGAAATTGCTTGTAATAAACTAAAAATGTACATAAAGTTAGATGTTACACGTATAGTTTATTAGTCTTCTATAAAAATAAGTGTTGCGAAAACTTTAGGTGAGCACAATAATGTCGTGTAGCGTAACGAGACTGCGGTGTGGGTGCCTAGATTTCAGCGGCTGCGGTCAGACCGCCAGTCCGCGACTGCTCCACAATAACGTTTCGTAATTGCGTCGGAAGTGGGGAAGTGGAGAAATTGGATACTCTGTTTTCACCTCGCCCCCGTTCACCCCGCGTCTTCATGAAGCCTTTCTAATTGCCAGCTTTGTCAGTGGCATGTAAACACGCCATTGTTGTAATGTCTGCTTATATTTCGACGACAAATAAGATGGCTGTTGACAAATGAGACTTGGAAACTTCGTGTGCTTGGGAGATATAATATGGCTTTTAACTTTCTTTGTTCAATTATTTTTTTTTCCTTTTTATGAATGTACTACAACTATGCTATGAGATTTTACTTTATATATTATAGGGTCTACACTTTTTTTGAGATACTATTTTGTGATGATTTCTTTAGACTTTTAACTTTAGATATATAATGCTATCTATGCACAATAACTAACATCGATATAGAGATTAAAAATAAAATATTTCAACCATATTGTGCACTAATTATGTATATATACGTTATCATTTATAATAATCCAATTTTGTATTGCATAGGAAATTCAGTACATACTAATTGTACTAACTAAATTATGTGAATATATTTTAATTCGGGAAATAATTTAAAAAGCCAAACAGTCAAAGAACTGTACCTCAATATCCGATATCCGTGCGAACGAAGTCGCGGGCGCAGCTCCTCGTGTGTTATAAAACCACACGTATTAGATAATCAGTAATGTTATTAGAAGAGTCACCCTTTGTATTAAATATTGTGTAATACTCCACCATCTTTCGTTATAATCGTCTTAACAAATAATATAATTTTGTATACGAGTGTTGAAGTGAGAAAGAATGAGTTATAAAAAGGTTACCCTAATTTTTTTATGAGACGATAGCAGAATGTGGGTCAATTATTATTTGTTTTAAAATTAAAATGAACACCTTTGGTAAATTCGAACTTCTACTCCAGTGGGCACAAGGGGCTTATTGGATTATGAGTTTTAGCAGTTTAAACAGTCGGGAGTTGATATTTAAACTGGGGCGGTCGGCCGGCGTTAATTCGCCCGGGGGCAGTCAGGATTATTACCCTCCACTACACGGATTTCAGATTTCAATTTTATAACTTAACGTCTAGAGGTCAAATTTCACTGAAGCTGTCGGGTCGAATGTTACGTCACATTTGCCAGCCATACATCCTCTCATATAACGCTTTTCAACCGACATTGTCGGGTATCTTCCTTCCTGTTTTTTTTTTTACATTTCATCAACCATTTATGGAACTTTTTTCCATTTTTATTCTTTATTTTTATACGTTTTAATATCTGATTTTAAAGTCTGGACAGTTTAATAGAGATTCCTCTTGAGTGTTGTAAATCCTTGAAGCGGTGTGCCGATGTCAAAACGTAGCAGTCTACAGCCTCGCTGCTGTGATTGTTGCGATAACATTGTGTCCATAGATCGAACGATAGCCGATAAAGTTCCTGTCAGGTTAACAGCGATTTAGATGGCATTATGTCTGATTTACGCCATGCACGGACGCTCTTCCGTAATTTCAACTGGTTTGGAAACAATTAATTATTTAAACTTTTCAGAGTGACCATCTAGATTTTTTTCCGATTTTACCAAGGTTTGTTATTCTAGACCAGATATTGACAATTTACTGATTTTTATACAGATCGATTGCCATCTGAGCTCGCAACTCCTAAGGGCAAGACAGTAGCCATTTAGACTAAAATAATCTCTTTATTTAGCGTAACGATCATTATCAGGTAAGTGTGATAACAACCAGAACTGACAAATTTACATGTTCCCCGAGGCACTTAAACTTTTCAAAGTATTAAATTTAAAAAAAGTACAAACGTACGTCTGTTTAACTTAATTGTTGATAAATCTTTGTCAACATAACTCTGTATTCAAACGGAAATGATTCAATTAAAATACTTTTAAGCACGAAAAATACATTTTAAATTCACCAATGCAAACCGTAATAGCATAAGGCATTAATATTTTCCTTGTATTCAAAAGCAAAGTTTATGAATTATGACGTGTTGACAGGCGACAGCGGGTCCATTAAATTACAACGAGTTGTGTGTCGCATTACAGACAACGGATGACTGTAACAGACACCGCATAGTGTTTGATGACTGAATTTTAGTTTGATACGAACTAAATAGTATAGTTTGGTTTTGGATGACTGAGCATGTTAGCTACTTTAATTAATAGCTTAGTTTAGTATTATGGTGTAGGTTTTACGATGAAACATATGATTCACGATGTTGTTGTCCCGATATTAAATCTTAGAACTGTAGCTTTTGTTTGACCAATTCTAAGATGCCTTCTATATCTATAGATCGAATAATTTTCCTGAATTCCAAGTAGATATTTGCGATTAGAATATTTTTGATTTGATGCACTAGTGAACATTTCGATTTCGAGAGTAATGGACTTTATTAAGTCATCTTTATTAATTTAATTATATCGAATAATTATGTAAAACGGTTTGTGTAAATATAAATAGTCGAAAATCATTCCGAATTAACAGCCCACTGTTACCATTTCCTTTATCATTGTCAATATTAATCTATAGATCCGAATCGCTTACGATTTGTTTAATCGACAAATTATAGATTGTAAATAAATGATTCTATTAATTCGCTGTATATTCGGAGTAGCTTTATGCTCTACAGGTTACGTGCAAGATGTCACGCGCACGCTTAAAAAATACTCTATTTAATGGTAATTCATTTGTCTGGCGCAATATGTTCTAGCTTAGGAATAAATAAAATAGGACCCATTGTTATTTTATCCCATATTTATAAACAAGTCTAAAATATATTGTATATAGGCTTTGTGTGTGAGTTGTCGAATGTAGTAATCTCGGAAACTATCTTTACAATTTGAAAAATTATCTATAATTTACTTATGTTTTGATATACTATTTATTAAGGTAGGCTGTAATGCATTACTGCTCATATAAGTTGTCATCATAATCGATAAAACCGCAAACCGCATCTAGTGTTATATAAATATGAGTTAAGATTTCAAGTAAATTCCAACGTCTTGCAAGTCTAGACAAATTGAAAACATCTCATAATATTAACTCACAATACATATTCCCTCTAGATAAATTCAATTTGCGAGAGCGTAACAATAAAAATTCGATAGGACTGCGGCTGCGCAGCTCGCGCTGACAGTGCACACTACTTGGCAGGCCGTCCGCCGCAACGTGAGTTCCGACCTTGACTCTCAAACGACGCGGTATCTGCCAACTTTCGTTGACTTCATATGACCACCGAATTTTATATAAACAATAACTGTATACTAGCATTTTAATGATTGATTCATTTATATTGGCTTACCAACTACTTTATGTATGACTTGGAACGTATACCAAAGTATAAAAGATCACAATTCTAAGCTGTTTTCGTATGCAATATAGTTTTTGCTATGAGATTTTCTTTCAAGTCGAATTTCTTCATATCTATTATGACTATTTTATGAATTAGAAGTTGGAGTCACTAAACTTTTTACTATTTCAGTATGTATATTTTAGTGAGCCAGTCTCGATGGAAACTTTTGTTCATATATCAGTTACATGGTTTGCGATTTATGTACTTATTATTTTTTAAAGGCCAGCTCTTAAAGAATAATCTGCGTGAAACAATAATTTACGTAATTTGCATAATATTTAATTATTACTTAAGTCTAATGAATACTTCCTCGATTAAGTCATTGGCTCGAAAAGGAATGATGTACGTTTTTAGTCATAGTATTCGTCAAGATGTTAACTAGGTAATCACCGACCTAAATACATGAAATTGATAATAATAGTTCACTTAACAAACTATTTACACAATAATTGCCGTCCAAATTGTAAAATATTTTCTCGAAAGTATCACGTAAAAGAGAATGTAATTATATTGATCACTAGAAGGGGCTCTACTTGTTAAACAAGCCATGGTCTATGGTGGTCTCATTAGCGTCTTTAGTCGAAGGTTACATGGCTATTTTTCATTTTCTCAAAATAAGTACCCATTTAAAGTAATTACTCACAATTAGATGTTAAGATTTGGCTTCATTTTAATTATTTCTATACTAAGAAATTTCACTTATTTAAAACGAAGCTCGGTAGATTAACTGAATTAACATTTCAACTAGTATCTCTTTAACGAATATTCCAACAATATTTTGTGGACTATGGCACACTGATATAGGATAAGTCATACTCATAACACATTCGTGTTCCAAAGAAATCGTGTGATTGGGTTACTTTATTTCTTGAAACGAAAAGTTTTGTCCTTAATTTTCCATATTTAGAAAAAAAAATCGTTTTTTTTTTTCTAAATACACCAGCTATGTAGTTGAAAGTAAGCTGCTTACATGATTTATTTTCTATGAAAGTATACGGAGTCGCGCTCCACATGACATGTCGGGCGCTGTTTGCAGACGGCCCGCCGTTGACGGTGCTAGATGTATTTGCATAGTAAACAGGCAGCGACCGAGCGTCTTCTATTCTTTACACGAATAAAGCTTTGTCTCATTGCACTTATATTTTGGTATGTAAAACGGTCGAATTTTTCGCGCGACAATGCTGAATCTAATGAATATTTAACTCGTTTCGGTCGAGCATGGACCGTCGGCTGACCTTGACAGTTCTAACATTGGGGTATTGTTCGTGCATGTGTATAAATGAAGAGGGTGACTCACTATTACAGTGGAGAATTTTCAACAATAAATAAAATTAAACCCTTTTTTCGGTAAATTAAAAATATATCGAATATTATTATTGAGCACGGTAAGAACTGTTTATTTAGTCAGCCCGCAGGTGATTACACAAAACAATAGGTAGTAGTGATTATGTTCAGTCGAGTGGTCTCACGGCGCGGCGGGAGGGTGCATCGCAATAAAAATGTATAGGGCTGTGCGGGAGGCGCGCTGTCGTGGTGTGCAGCCCTCGCTTTGACATCATTACAATTATTGCCGTATTGCCCCACCCCAGTCTTCTGCCGCAAAAATGTGAACGTGCGCCTCTGAGTGTGCCCGTATTTGTCTAAGGGCTTTAAGGTGCATCTATGATTGTATTGTATTCATGGAAACGAGTTTAGAGACGTTGGAAAGAATAGTATTATGCTACATTATTGCTTGATATATAATATTAAATAATAAGTTATTCTAGTGTTGCTACAAGTATTATGTATATGTACATTTATTGTTCACTTAAAATTCTTTAAAATGTCGTTGAATATTTAGTACTATATAATAATAATTGTCGCAACAGCCACCCAACAAGGGAGGTCCGGTGATACTGTCAATTTACGTCTTTTGTGATCCGAAGCTACGGTAGACGCTGACAAAGGACGTCCTAATCCTACCATCAGTCTAACGAGATGTCACGGAAATGGAATCTCTGTGGAACTTCTTTTTGATTACTTTTAAAAAAATAAATAATTTTGTCGACTTTTCCATTTAGTATATTTTAATTTTGTTTTCATTGTAATCGCTGTCTAATGGTTACATAATCTGTTATAAAATATCCCATTAGAATTTCTAAATATTTGTAAACTGAGATTATCTTTGAAATTGTTTTTTTTATTGTAAACATGTATAGGAAGTCGGAATTCATGTAACATACTTGAAATAGTTTTTAGCACATCAACCTACAAACACGAGGAAAACACCGTCATTGCTGAAACGATATTCGGGAATGCTGCACATTTTAATTTTATCTCGTCGTAAATCGTTTGTTGGATCGCGCCCAACACGGCGCAGACTGTATCATCCAGCTTCTGCACCACGTGGGTGGTCGGTTGTTTTCATATTCGTTACGAGAGCGAAGCCTTCATCGACAAATGGGTACCATGATGTATTAAAAAAATTTCAGCGAGATAATTGTCGAATACTATTGCTAACAAAATTTGAAATATTCTCAAGTTTTGCTCTCGGAGTTACAAACCTATATATCCACCTGAAAAAACGTATCTTTAGTGACTTATTTAGACGCTGATAATCAATAATGTGTCAACTAAAAAAAGAGTCAAATTTAGAGATATTTGTGTTTTTTGATAATTCATCACGTATTTAACACTAAATAAGTATGGAAAAAAGTTTCTTTATCTTAATGTTTAGATATTGATATGTGTTCTATATTTTGGATTATGCAATAATTTCGTTTATTTGAAAACTTAGTATGTGATAAAACTCTTTCCTATACCAATCTGCTTTTAATTAATTATACTTTTTAACAAATAGAAAAAAACATGGATGTATGCTTCTTTAAACAGATTTATTAATTAATAGGTTTGATATATTTAAACGCCATTTGCTAAGAACAAAGTCCGTGTGGCTTGACATAGTATTCCTTATCAGCATCCATTTATCTAAACTCATAGCTAATGTAAGCTTACCGAGTTTTTTATATAAGTTACGAGACTAAAACTTACAAGAACAGTTATATTCGGGTGACAGTATATGGTAATATTTTGGTAAAGAAATGTATGAATATTTGAGATAGCGACTATGTTCGCTAATTACCCATCTGTTTCCTCATTCAGTTGTCTCCATAAAATGTTTTACGGGAAATATTTTCGATGAGTCCTGAGGATATTTTTGATATTACTTTGGTTAAAATAGCATCGTTAAAAGGAAGCTTTTTGTAAGTTTTCCGTATACGCAGTCAACAGTGGCATTATGTAATTTTTTTGTAATTCGAAACGCGACGGGAACGTTAATGTTAATTGTTTTGGGATATTGAGAATTTCTCGCGTACTCACTACATGGATAAGTTTTTTTTCATACCAAAGTTTTCTTTATAAGGCCACTTCTGATTCAAGAGTCCCATATAAAGATTTTCTTTAATATTTATTCGGCTCCTTTGTTGATGTTATATGTCAATATGTGAATACGTACAAACATGTCATGTTCAGATAATATAAACTATTTTCAATGGTTTTCTTTTCATAAAAGTTAGTACATTATTTATGAGGCTATTCAAATACACCAAATGTATCTTTTTGAATATTAGTATTTTTCTATAAATCTTATTTTTTTAGCAACGTTAATTCTTAATTTATTATAAGAGAAAGGTAAAGAAAACATGTAATTTTATAAAAATAATCGACAACAGAAATATAGGGAAAACAGTACAAGTTTTGTTTATAACACTTATTTCTTAATTTAAAAACACATATTGTTATCTTATTATGATATCTATGTAGTGGAGGTTAAGATTACACATCGACAAGTAGCCTTTAATATATAACTCGTTGCTTCCCTTGACTTTGTCCGCGTTTTTTGCGACAAAAATTAACCTGTCCTTCTTCGAGCTTCAAGCTATATTTAAATAAAATATCATCAAAATTGATTTAAAGGCTTAGACGTGAAAATATAAAAAACATGGAGAGTTACTTTTGCATTTATAATAAGTATGAATAAGTAACAATAATGTAAAGTAAAATATATGTATTATATTATTAATATAATTTTGATTTCGTAACTGAAAACTCAGAATTCAGAATAAACAAGTTGGCGGCAAGGTTAATGACATCACGCGATGTATCCGCGCTATGTTCGAGTATGCAACGAGCAGGAAATCATTCGCTAAAGCTTGCCATGTTACCTTCGCGGATCTGGTTCATTTACTAATGTTAACACATTCTAATTCATCTTAGTAATTAGTCCCGATACAATCTAAAACAGCGGGAAGACTTGAAGTAATCGAACACATTGCTTCGTTATCTCGACATCGAAACTGTCTAATTGGGTTTACATGAGCACTGTTACAGAATGCATTACGCCCACGTTCGCTATCGCAGAGTCTAGATATGAAATCATTTCACACTTAACTTACAACTTTAATATTAACTACGGCTTTACTTTTTCTAGTTGTTCGCTTAACATTAAAAGAGTTCTTATTTATTAAATTAAATGTAACTTTCATTCGCCGCTCGGAGCATTACCAGGGGAAAGTTTAGATTAATGCGAAAGACAATATAATTATGCTGATCTTATAGAACAAAACGACTTTCATATAAATAAACTTTGAAATATTATTAATATATACTAATTAAAGAACAGTTTAATTACATTTAAATAATGATCTCTTTAATAAATAGTGGCGTGATATAGTACAATTGATATGATTCAATTTATAATAGAATCTAGTTTTGATATTGAAATATAAACGCGAAACTAACAAGAATTGCATTGTAGGAAGTAAGAAACATTGTGGTCACGATCTGATCGCGTATTGGAAATTATACAGCGACGGGATTATTGCAGTAAACTAAATACTGTAACGGTGTTCCGGTTTAAAAACAAATTAGATAAAATACTATTATAAACAGTAGTATTAATTATTATAATTATCACTCGCTGGGAACATTGAGGAAGTAACATATCATGCTATTGTTTCTTGCCAGAGATTAAACGACAGTCCAGGATAAGAATTAAACGTTTTATTATCCGTAATAATATAATAACGATAAAGTATGTTTGTTTTTTTAAGCGCGCTAATCTTAGAAGCTATCAGTTGAATTTGAAAATAAATCTTTTTGTATATCATGGCCAGATTCATTACGAATACTATAAATTATCTAGCATTAGCCTACATATCTCTAGCCTTTATTATTGATTTTTGTTTAGTAAGTCGAATAAAACGCTTTAGTAATACGTAATTATTAGGAAATACAATGTTCTGTGAAATTATGGGTCTTAGGAGATCTAAATAAATGTTCGTAATTTTTTTTTAGATTACAATCCTATATCATAATCTTATCTCTTATGTATTACTAACGCCGAGTGGGTGCAATATCAATTAAGTTGAAATATTTGCATTTAAAAAACACATCGGTTATAATCATTGCGTAATCCGGGCAAAGTCGCGGCGAGTCACTAGTGATCCAATAGACATAAAACTTCAAAATTATTATCCATAGATTGCATAGATTAACGTTTATTAAACGTTTTATGTTTTAGAATATGCCGAGACAAGTTTTATTTGTTCTGTGCTGTTTGGTTTGCGAATCCGTGTTTGCGCTACGCCATTGTGATGACAGTGTAGTGGACGGGGTCGTTATAATTCAACAATGCTCTCCAAATGATGACTGTCGGAATATATTTTTAATACGGAAATATTTTTACATCCATAAAATATTATACGTGATTGTAACAAATATATATTTTCTAGAAATGTCGTCCCTGACTCTTGAGACGAAGAATTATTTGTATTCACTTCTTTTAAGAGTTTTCACGCAGTGTATATCAAAGACGTTGTTTGATTTCACTTTGATATAGACGCGACTGTGACGCGACGAACACGTTTATATTATCAATCGTTTTATAAACTTTTTGATGAGTTATTTATAGATGTTACACAGATGTTGTTTGTGCAGCATCTGCGTCCAGATTCACTGTGACAACGGGTGACGTATTTTTGGTTCGTGCAACTTGACTGTCCACAATGGACTATTTATATATTTTTTCTGGTCCAAGTTCGTCGACCGTATAATCTTCGTTTATTCGATTTAAGAAAAAGTCGTTACATATCACTTTGTCGTAACATGTAGCAATAAATTAATGAAAACTTTCTTTTAAAGCCTTACTCTTATCTAGATCCAAACCTGCTTCAGGAACCAGACCAACTTTTAACTTTCACCCCTTTAAAAGGGACGAGCGTTTTATTAAGCTCGTGTGGTGATTCATGTGAAGTTTTAAGGAATTAAGTATTTTACAAGCAGTAAGCAGTATTGAAAATATTTCTATAATGATTTTTTTCGTGAGAAAAATGATTATAACAATGTTTTGTATTGTACGCATATTTGCGCTGGCCTTGTGAGTAATAATAATGAAATGTATCCGATAATTTTTACGTTGTCTAGATCTTACTATTTGTTATTAAATATCGCACGCATGAGTAATGATCCGTAATTGGATACAGAAAGGCTATCGCTGTAAAATAAAGACTTCGTGACATCCGTCATCTAACTGTACTTTACGATAGGTAGCTAAGTATTCGATTACATAAACTATATTGCGTATTATATTTATTGATATTTATTATGGTCTTATGTTCTGTAAATTTTGATAACCCTATAGTTTCCTTGAAGGTTGAAATTTTTTTATGTGTCCTTTTTAGACACACTTCAATAGTTATTAACGTTACACCATATGTGCATGCAAATTTTGATTTTTGCAATCGTGAGTCATATCGTTTCTATAATGGTATCGGGTCTTATCGGGAGTGGAGGTGAGGAGAGAGCAAGTGCTCATTGAGATTCAGCACGACGTGGACCAAACTTTGCCTTATCCGGCCACTTCGTAATGTCTCTATTGTTTGCAGGAATGGTTAATCCACGAATATTTTGCGTCATTTATATTTCGTTAGGCTGTCACAATTATATCTGAATATTGAGAAATGTTTGCTGATTATCCGTTATAGTTGTATGTTTTAGTATTTATGTTCTTTGTGCCATATATTGAACTTGTCAATAATTGTGATTTCTGTATTAGGATTTTAGCCTGATAGATCCTGAATGGTATTTTTTATGCGGATTACATTGACAATCTTGGCAGACGTTTGTTGCGTCAGATTTACGGTAATTTCACGGCCGGTGCGTTTGGACGGTTCCTTGTGGTGGAAAAGTGAAGTGCGAAGTTTCGGCGAGTCGGCGCGGCAGAGCGTGGCCGCGCGGGGTCGTCGCCTCCTCGCCACCTCGCCTCGCAACGAGTTGCCACTGGCCAGCGTGCTGCGAGCTCTCGGGCCTATCATAATGTAGCGGGGATCGATTGCAGTGTTTAGATATCGTTTTGTCGATTGTTTCGGAGTTATCTCCTATCACGTGAGGCTCTTGTTTTATTATCAAGTAAATGAGTCAGAATGTTGCATTATATTTAACACTTCCCCTCGAACCATATTTCATTTATTTTGATTTAGGTGTTACTTTACTGATGCTCCTCTAAAAGCAATTATTTTTTGTTATCATGGCTAATTCAATTACAAGTTTAGGTTCAGAAATTAAAAACAAGTTAAATATTAGATGTATTACTGCGCAAGCACATAAAGATCTTCTACTTAAAGATTTTTTTGCTACATTGCTGCATGTTGGCAAGTATATTTTGCCTTTTTATTTTTATATGTAAAAATAGCTGGTAAAAGAGCGGGCGGGACACCTGATGTTTAGTGATCACCACTGCCCATGGAAATTTGCAGCACAAAATCAGCCACAAATAAGTTGCCAGCTTAAAAAGGGATAAGAGATTAAAGAGAACAGACACCCTGTTCTCTTTAATGAACGATGAAACGGAAAGGAATGGGAAAGGGGTTAGGCTTCCAGCTCTCTCACTCACCGTACGTAACGCGACTATATTAGCTACTTTATTTTAATCCTCTGCGAGAGTGAGGAACGGCTCCAGTTGAACCTGCTTATATAAGAACTAGAACTAGGTAGGCTCGTACATGCAGGTTTCCTTTCGATGCTTTCGATGAATGTAGATTTGATCTTGTTTCAAAAATCGATTGTCCAATCCACGTCTAGTCTGCATAATTTTATCCTTAATATTACAAAAATATAGCATATATAAACTTCTGTTGTTCAATACATAAGTTAAGAATTTATTTATCCAACTTGTATTAGTGAATCCAATATGACTTTTCTTATGCTGCGAATAAAAATATCTTTCAGTCTCAGACTTTCGTCATCGCCTTACTTACACGTCTAATTTAAAATATCTCAGTAATGAAATCACTGAAAAGGCGTAAAGATTTATGATGACAAACTGCAAAGGCTTCCTTTAAATATGTACTGAAGGCCTGTCGTCGGGTATGGATTCTGGAGGTTTCTGCGAATGGCCACGATCGGCGAATGGCAACATCTGGAGGGCGCACAGTGCGCACGGAGGGGGGACGCGGGGTGTGTTCGGGCTCCGGGCTGCAGCGCCACCGCGCGCCAGTCCCTCAGACACCGGCCGCGCGAACGGCCACCGCGACCTGCCCGCATCGCGCGATACCCGCGACCCCTCGGTACTCGGTGCCTCTCGCTCCGTGCCAGTGCAGTGATCCTACGCCGCCCGCCTAGCACCAGCGGCGCTCGCTCCCTTCGTTGCATACATGTGAGTCTACAAGTCTCAAGTCTCCGCTCCACCCACGCGCCGCATCTCGTCGCGCCGGCCGGCCGGCGTTTCACCTAACCTATACTTTCGGTGTATGTCTATAAACAAAGGAACTAGTGATCGGTGCAAGCACTTGAATTCGCTTTATGATTTATGTGATTTCGAAATGTTATATATATCTCTACTTTCACGAATATTACCATATACCATTACAAGTAATAGCATGAAAGCTATAACTATGTATGTCGTCAAGAATATTAGCAACTCGACGTCATAATATCAATTACTTATAGCGATTTGGATATTGATAATTGATTTAATTTAAAAGGTTGCTCCTACCTATATATATTGTATGTCGATATGAGAAATGTCTAAATTAATTTATTACGGGCGTTTCGTTAATGGCGAGAAACTATAGATAACTCGGCATGGTGGGCATTGCGATCGTTCGTCTGTCAATTAGATTAATTAAAAGCGCTGGGCGGCGGGTGATGGCGCGCGATCACGCGAGTGAGCGGCGACGGCGGCGCGGGCGGCGGCCGCCGGGTCTTCGAACCTGCACCGTGGAAATGGGATTACTGCGCGATGGCCTTAAATGCTATTTTGCACTCGTTCTAGTCCATCGTAAATTGCGCTAGATATAAGCTACGGTGAATTCCTTTTACTTGTTTTCGAATAGTATTTCTTCTTTTTTTCCCGA
Organism: Hypolimnas misippus; assembly: GCA_037950945.1. NCBI lineage: Eukaryota > Metazoa > Arthropoda > Insecta > Lepidoptera > Nymphalidae > Hypolimnas > Hypolimnas misippus. Next base: position 11,637,164 of record JBBEEQ010000024.1, read on the forward strand.
CCTTCTATCTAGTTCAATTAATAGACAAGGCTACTTCATTTTAAAAATGTAGAGGATTAATCTACGCGAGGGTATTAAATATAAGTTCCGGGTTCAAAAACATTTAAATATATTTAAACTATTATAATGTAACTATTATAATGATAACATCTAGAAAGACATCAATCAATCTTAATCCAAAACCTTAAAAATTAAAGTCCCTATAACGATTAATATCATGTTATCTTGCCTATTAAGTACTGTACCGTAAATGTAACATCCTGTAAACGTCTCACTACTGGGCAAAAGCCTCCTCAATGATTAAAAAGATTAGATATTAAGTGCAGATATATAATTATGCATAAATGGAATCTGGCTATCAATTTGCTTACACTTCCGGACTTCCGAATAATTATAGATATTTATAAAAAATCGGTGGCAAGAACTTTTGTTTTAAACTTTTATTACCTTTATTTAAATAATTAAAGGCTATATAAAGAAAAGCAAATCCATAAAAATCTCAGTAGAAAGCATCTTTGTATTAATTATAATTGAATTCCAACATAACATACGTTTAAAACGGGTTTTATATTTTAGAACTTAAATAGTATTTAATAATAATAGTCGAATGAATTAAATTTATCTAATAAACATAAAGTTTCTCATTACAAACGTCAGGTTGAACGTTACATGGAACTGTTATTAGCGGAAGGGTTATACCGTTATGTTAATCAATTTCATATAACAAATCGTGTACACATTGTTTTGTATATTTCACATTATTAATTTACAACAAATTATCAAGAACATTTCCCTAATCAAATTATTCTTTATCAAGTGTCAGTTTTTTTGTAAAAGACTGTTCCGTATTGTTGTGCGTCTCCACGAAAAAAAAATTGGCAAGTTTTGTTTTGTTGACAAGTGTGTGTGGAAAGTCCGTTGATATACTTAATTTGGTGTGTTTATAGATATTAGACGGTTAAAAAATGTCTATGATTTTACTGTTAATTAATTTTGACGAGGAAAAATATAAAAATCGTCTTTCTAAAATAATCGTACCAGTTCCGTTCATACCCTTTACTTTCGTTCAATGATCTAGGTATGTAAAGAAGTAGACATTTTAGCTTGGATTTCACCTTAATCTCCAGTTAGAAACTCGTAGGAGTTTTCAATTTTCATTTAAAGATTTACAGTTCTAAAGATGTCAACCGTAGGTCAATAAACAAACGGGTTTTAGAATCTATTGTGTTGTACTAAACAACACAGATGGGTTCCATTAAACTGTCGCAACACAAAAGCACCTGAGTTATCGTCTTGTTGATGTTTGTAACCGAAAAGTGTCAGCGTCATGTCCACGGAAATACATTGACATCGACTGTCACTGCCGTACTTGGATTGATGTTTCTTACATAACCTAATTTACGATTTACTGTGTTTACCAGTAGGTATATAATTACATATATTGAACTTATGTTTATTTATTTACACGTACTGGATATAACTTGATATGTATTTGATGTTTGCAATATTCCACGCCAATTCATACTCATGTTAATGTAGTGTTAAAGATGCGTCTATAGCTATAAGTCGAAGTATATCGATAAGTGTGATACAAAATACTCTTAGTCATCGATGAATCAAACTTCTCCCATCTCATGTATCTAAATTTATTAGCGTAGCTTCTGAGAAACTAACAAAGCACAATACGCGCGAATTTTCCCTCGTATCGTTCTGCAATCATGAAATATATAATGCGTATATAAACTGCACCATCTGCATATAAGAACTATTACAGTCATTGTTTTGGCTATCTCTACGTTCCGATCTAGCGCATTTAAAACATGGCGTTTGTGTGCCAGATTTCCCAGGTTATTACCGTTGGTACCGTCATTATATACAGTTGTAGAATATTCTTAAGATACAATGATGATGGAGCGATAGAATACAATTCGGTGGGTGTCGGTGCGCGGGCGGCCAGCAGCCGACGGCGGCGGTCGCGGCCTGCGATGAGAAATCACGACGGTCCCGCTACTCACTGCTACGGTACTTAGTTTAAGTCGTTGTTGCTGTTCTCTTAATGCATTTTGTTTAACAACCGCGCTCAATTAATCACAGACTTTCTTAGCGATGTATTCTTAAACTCGAACATAAGTTACACATTTTAATCGTCATTATTTTAAGGCAAGCATTATGTAAAGTGTTAAAATTGTTAGATTTAGCATGTTTTGAAGTAAACCATGAATCCTGAAATTCATAATATTTATTTTAATTATGTTAGCTGTCATTCGGTTAATGTCTAATCGCTTGTTGCTCCACAAATGTAAAATTTAAGTGCTGTGTGCACTTACATTTTACTTATTAAATTTTCATATCAATCACAGGTACTAAAGTGAAGTAACTAATAGTATAGAAGGATTAGACACAATTATTATTGTTTGTTATGCTTACTTTATTACAGTATATTTCTTGAATGTGCTCTCTAAGGAATGATTTAGATTCTTTGCGAAAAATTACTAATAATAATATTCAATAATTTTTAACAGTGTTTTAAAATTCAAGTATCTGACCACAAGATATCAAATATAAATATCATATGGCATGTGGTTACCAATATGGTATCGATTATTTTGAGATTAGATCGTAAGTTTCACGATTTAGGGTAGGTTTCGTTTTGTTGTGGCGGCGGGATGACGTCATAGCCAGCTGTAGGGCGGTAACGTCACGCGGGCAGGGGCGACGACCCCAACTGCCCTAAGCGCCTTGTGACCGCCGCGTTTCGCCTTCCTCTAATATCATGAATAACTTATATTACGAGCTGTATAGCTCCGACCTGGGGCAACCTGCGCTGAAACTCGCTGAACATTATTCATTGTCTGCATCAAAGCGAATAATACCTGCATTTTCAACGTTCATAAGATATTCTATTACTTGCAAGGTATCGCATAGAATATTAAGCGTCTGTTTGACGTCTTGCTCATTATGTGATTTTTGATACCTAAAGTTATAAATGTGGATTATTTATGATATGAATACAATACACCTATGTAGGTACATATCACGTGTGCGCATGTACGCACACATTTCCGTTTCGTCCCCTATATTTTCTCGCCCTCAATGAATGTGATATTTCTCATGGGACTTCTAGTCCTATTTATAGGTAAGCGTTAAAATATATACCTTAATTACTGTCTGTCTGCAATGCAGGAAATAGTTTTTATTTTTAAAGTCTAGTCTAGTAATTCCGGTCGTAATGTTTTATCGCACCGGACGCCTATTCATTGTAACACCTTTCACTCGCACACAAAACGGACTACACTGTATCCCTAACACGCTCAGTTTACGAAATTATCCATGGATATCGTTTAAATTTATTGAGATCCGCGATAGATTTTTAATAGCGTTACGATTATCGCGTCCATCTGAATTTCTCCGATCACCACATGTAGCCGTGTGAGCGTGCGAGTGTTGGTCAACGTGCTAGTATAGAAAAATATTATTGTACAATTCTAACCTCTATGTAGATAGGGCTAAAGAGTAATACAGTTTCTTCAATTTTTTCGCGACGGTCCGCCGTACGCGCGGCTCGGCTTGGCTTTCCAGCGCACGCGAGCTCATCCACGCCCCACATCCATACAACATGATAAATACCATATTCATAAAATAACGTGTACTTATAATTAAGATGCTTTCGTTTTAAAAACGTTTTCACTAGATTCGTATAATTTTTATCGTGATTCGCATAATAAGCAATAGAGAGCAATGATATTCAAATTTTTAAGATAATATGTACAGTCGATTCCGCGAGATTTTAACTGTGACTAACTTTCATTGTTTATTTATTTAAATTTATCCGTTTCAGAGAAATTAATAGAATTAAGTGGTAATTAAGATGCTAAACGGCAAAAAGTTTACTTTTGATTGACTGACTTAATCGCAACTTCTTCAGTTAAGTGTCGAAATAATCGTTACGCGTTGGTTAGTAATAATAATTATATGCTTGCAGTATCTTCTTTGAACAGTAAAATAATTTTCATTTTTGATCTCTCTGCATGTATTTTTAATAGACCTAATGTAGATGAAAATAAATAGTAAAAGGACGGTGGTACTTCGAGAAACAATAATACTGAATTTTATACTCTAAAAAACAAAGAGTTAATTGCAGGTTTATAGAAACACGAATAAAATAATAAAGTTTTAAACCAATTCTAAGAACTATAAACTGTCGACCTTATCTGTCGAGGTAACGAGAGAATGAAAGCCATTAAATAATATGATTATTTGAAATAAAAAATATTGTGAAGCAAAAAAAACGTCTAGTTTTTTAAACAGTCATTCATAATAAAGTTTGAAACAGTCGCAACTTATAGTTGGTGATGGAGATGACTATAATAACATAATCTGCGCATCTTCTCGGATTCCGAGCTCCGATGTTCGCTCTCGGATTAAACACATTCTCGTCGCTTCACTTGCTCAAATTGTTTGCTAATTGCTGACGTTCTGCACATGCCTATGTAATATTATTGACCAGATATAGCATACATGAGCTCGTAATAAGATCGACGTTATTTAAAATCATTGCGTCGTGGATGTATGTATGTCACGTGCGATAATATGTTTTAGGTTTAACCCTAAACAACTTTTTTCAAACAATTGTAAAAGTTTAATTCATTAATTTCTACCATCTCTATTTATTAGTATATTGATGGTATTTGAAGTTTTCTCAAAAGTTCTTTAGAGAGCACGTTAAGGACGAGTACTTGTACAGATGAAAAAGGACATTTCTTCTAGAGTGTCTTATTCACATGACACTTTGTGCTAAAACACTCACTGTTGCATCAGCACTAGACTAAATGTCATTTCAAGATCATATTAATAAGATAATTTAGTGTTTTACCAGTAATTGTTTTTTTTTTTTTTTGGTTTTTAGTTATAAAGAAATACAGTTACTCTGTGAGTATATACAGCATAACATTGTGCTACTAATAATGGTTACAAAAAATTATAGTAAAACTATCCAATTTAAGTCATGTAACCCCAGATGTTATACTCAAATATAGGATATAGAGTATTTTATTTACGATATCCATCGTAAAGAGGGTTGGCGGCGGAATATTTAGATAAATTGCAATATCACGTCCCCGGGGATTACATTTCATATTAATGTTACCTACCGATTTACGTCTCTCATAATATGATCTGATTATATAGGATATCGATGTCCTATAAATTTATTTTTGACATAACATTTATAATCTTTTAAAATGTTAGTTTAAAAGCAAAAAAATATATTGTTCTATAATATACCTGAGGATTCTATTGGTCATGACACTCTTTTTAGACAGTTTTCTTAGCTCGCCTAAGTTTAAATTAATTACACTTAAATTTTGCTCTCAGACATTCGTAAAATTTTCATGAGTAATTTGTCATAACTTTACACTTGAAAAAATTTACCGTCAGTGCCTTTATTTTAGACAGCAACAGTTTTAGCAGGGTTTACGTTCATTACGAGGGTAAACAAATGTAATTCTCGCCTAAAAATATGTTAAAAGTAGTTTTGATTCTGTCAAACAAACATACACGGTATTGTTACTTAGCTATATTGTAATGGTTAATATCGAAATCATTGTAACAAAGTCAGTAGGCAGTGAGTTTAACAATAAGATCGAGTATAAATCGTGACTAAACAGTTTTGTATGAAATGTTTTTACGGCCTTAAGAAGAACGTTTTCATTGTACAGTGAAGGGGCCGCTCTATCTAGTAATAGACCTATTTGCTGTAATAAATGCTCAGTGACGTTCAAGTAGGGTTACTGTGCACTTTTCTATTGTGATAATAATAGATTGACTTTATAATACCTGTATATTTGACTAGTCTATTAAGAAGTCTTCTATTATTCTTATAAATCGCTAGCTTTCCGCTCGCAACTTTGTCCGTGTAGAACTTGGTAATATCGTGCTCCCGCTTAAATTATCGCATTCCCATAAGGTCCGTTTTATTCAGGATTAAATTAGCATTTGTCAATTCAGGATGGAAACTACTTCCCACAATTTCGTCCAGTTGATTTTAAGTTTATATGTTTGTAACACACATATAAAAATACAAATGTTTCTCTTAATAATAATGGTATAAATTATGAACGGCTAAACTGTTTTTAATTAATATTTTTGTGTAGGTTTGTGGAGTCCCTAGATAGTGTATATTCACAATTGGACTCGGTATGAGGAGCTGCTATATGGCAGGACGATCTCCGTCGGTTCCGCTAGTATGTTTATAGTTATTTTCCTTATTTACTTTGTTAAGCAAAAATTATTCTTTACTTAGTTCATGTTAAACAAATCCGTTGACATTTTAAAAATTCTTGTACAAATATAAAAAAAATATTATTGCAAACATTTTCCGATTTTTGTTTCCAACGGACAAAAACATTCAATTTTCCTTTTAAATATTTTGAGTATCCCAGAATTTGTTCTAACTTCCTTTTTCTTATAAATCAAAGACAACCTTTAAAATATCCCGTTTCAGTAGGAACAATATTTAATTAAAATTCAACATTATTAAAATAAAAAACGGAAGTTACATTGTGATATATACAGACATAGATAATTTGTATTATACGTTATGACATCTTGATGGTTGCATCCTTTTTTTCATTAGCTCACAATGAAGTCGTATAGACTTGATCTATTCATTCATCATCATTTTTCTCTAATATTGGGTTCGCCGAGAAACGTGTTTGAACTTATAAACAGTAGGAACACGATCATTTCGCTTAGTAACTCATTGTGAATCGTTCTCAATATATTCAGCATCAGATAAATTCATCATAATTCTAAAATACAACTTGTTAAAATATAAACGTTCTTAGTCATGATGTTAAGGCTGGATGAGAGTATTCATTTGGGTGCAATAATGTTTCTACACAAGAAGAGATGCATTCTATGAAATGTGAATTTATTTTTAGAAATTATTATATTCTTGTGAATTAGTTAGTAAAAATTCACGATAATATATCTGAAAATCATTGAGTTGGTTATAATTCTAAATATGATTGTTCTTAAATCCACTATCAATCCAATTTTTTTTATTGTCATAAGAATTATAGGAATTATAATCTACTGTAATATTATGAAGAAGTAAATTTGATTGTTTGCTTGTAAGGGATAATCTTTGATTTAGTGATTCAATTTGAAAAAAAAGCACTAAAACCCAACCTAAAATATGCCCTTAATTGTATAAAATGTTTTACGAAATCGAAAACTTTATGAATCGCAATAGAATCTAGTTAAAAAATAATTCCGTTTTTAGATACATATTAGATTCCACATAAGTAATTTAACCAATGATATGAAGCTTTCTACGGAGACTGCATTCATAAAAGTGGCGAGCAACTGCGCTAACGTTTTACATTAATTGGTTTTCTGCTTTGCTAACGGGGCCGTCGCAGAGTCAAGGGGTTTCACTGAGCGATTCATTAGTGCGCTGAAGTGGACCACAGAAATTTTAATTGCCGCCCCCCTAAAAAAACTACACTGCAGTTTTATTCATACTCGGCCCACCTTGATACTTTTATGGTAGATATAATTGTAACGTCAAAGCTTCATCAGCTTTTACTTATAGTTTATAGATTAATCCATCCACGTCTATATTTTATTTATTCATAATTAACTCTTTGGTAGTACAACTGTTTTTAAAAAAAGTCAGTGAAAGGCAATACACGTTTACTTGGATTACATAAACTCTTTTCAATTATTTTGATAAAACCGAACTGAACTGAACCTATTTTAAATAAAATTCTGGGAGACCAATGGAGGCGTATAACCTATCAAAGAAAAAAAAGAATCAACCAAATTATTTAAGTCGGTTTCGAGTAATCCTGGATAAAATACATACATTAAAAGTAAGTCCCCGACATACTAAGAATATCTTCCTTTTTTTTAATAATTCGGTTAAAAACTAGATGAATCCATCAAATTGTCCTAGGGTCCTGTAAATAAAAAAAAATAAGTTTTAAAGTACCAAGTACCACTCAGGTGAAGCCGCGGACTGGAATTTGATTTGTATAATTTAATGTAATAACACATTTTGTCGTTTGTTTAAGTTGTGGTTTATTCATTCCGTGTAATCGTTTTCTCTCTTAATCGTGTTTTTATTCGTCTACTTGTATCGAGAAAAGAGTCTTAAACGTGTGACTAATGGTCTGCGGTCGAGTCGAATCGTGAGAGCTATGATTCTACATCGCAGATAATACTATTTACTGCGCTTAAACTCGGTGTAATTTTATGGTATAAACTCTTATATTTTAATACTAGCTGTACGCCTCGTTTTATAATCTTCGCAATAATGACAGTAAAATCAGAAGCCAGAACGTGCTGAAACGTTTTGTCTGCGAGTTCATCGCTCTATCAAAAGCGCAATTTACTTAATTTCGGTCCCGTGTTTTCTATTTTATACACCTATTCGGTTCAAAGAATGCGTAAGTTAAAAGGTGTGGATTGTTTCAAAGCTCGAGAGTTGAAAGATTCTGTTAAACAAGTGTGACGGTAACGTGCGTAAGTAAAAATAGTTGCGCGTGCCCTTAGTAGGTAGTATTGATGGCCCTTCGCCGGCTCGACTCATCATTTATGTGTCTGCTTGCAGAGACTCCTGCTCTCGTAGCAGATATACCTCGCTACGTACAAAATAGGTTGAGGATATTCATATTTATGGATGTTACTTAAAAAAAAAACAGTTACTTTTATACCGTTTTGTAATATAATTTTTCAGGTTACGTAATACTTTAATTTTTTATGTGGATCGCCATTAAGTTATGCATACTTAATGTCTGCATTTTTTGTTAATAAAGCAGGGAAGTCTTGTTTTGATGTTTTGGGTAAATGTTAGGTTTGATTTTTTTAAGTGATAAAATTGTATGAATTAATTAATATAAGTATTTATTTATACACGCAATATGAAAGAGAGCTATGAATATTAATATTCATGTCCCTGCGCTGTTCACATCAGCAGAGGTGTCGTTGCATGTTGGGCGTGCTCACTCATACACGTAATTATTATTTGCTTTTCGTGCACGGGAGCGGCTTGATTTACTGTGCCACTCCGGCTTCGGACAGAGGGCTTAAATTAGTGCTGTGTCGGTTGTCACACGATATTTTATTCCTCCTCCCGTCTGCCCTCGGGCGCACCTCGCTTAAAATCTCCATTCTTACTCCGTCACGAGTTATTTTTGAACACGCCTTATATAGAAAACTGTCTTAGCGTTCGGTTTTATATCTTTAATCTCGCTAAACTTAATCGTCTACGGCGCGTCTTACGCGTGAGGGCTTATAAAATATTTATAATATATAATTTAAACCTGTTCTAAACATCCTGTTTTGCCTTTGAAACGATTTTAATTTAGTTAGAAATGACACTGGAAACGTTAGAAAAAAGATACGTTGACAAGATTAATGATGTAGACTGATTGGCCGGTGGCGGTGTGGGGCCACATCAAGAGTGTCGAGGGTGATGGACACCGGTGTCCTCCTGACGATGCGCAGATTCCACTTGATTTATAAATTATAGCGACAGTTAGGTCAATGTAATCGATTAGTTCTTAGGCTTAAATTAGCGTAGTCATTGAGTAATGAGGAAGTGCAAATCGTATTAGTGATCATAATTCTTTTCTTACGCTTTTAATTTTATAATATTTCTTCAGTTTATAGTACATATTTGTTAATTATATAATTTTTTCTGGTATGCATATTATTGAAGCCAGGTAAACAGATAATTTCTACTTAAATATATCGAGATCAAATTTGTGGGAAATCTCTCCGTTTTATGTTTTTTTTTATACAAAAATAGCGGACAAAATAGCAGGCAGGTGAAATTTAGTGCCCAGGGATTTTTGGAGCACCAGAGGATCTGCACGTTTGTTGCCAGCTTAAAAAGGAATAGGAAGAAAGAAAAATATTAGGAGAGGGCTGACAGGAAACTGATAGGTTTAAAGTTTAATATCAAAATAAAGTTCTTGACATCCATATTGTACAAACGATGAACCGAACTCCAAATTCAACCGAATTCCAAATAGAAGAAACTTGCTAAGCTAAGTTAATTATATGATTTGGCGACTTTTTATGACATTACTCATTAGAAGGGATCTTTAATTTTGCAACGTTTAAAATTATGCACATATTGTAATGAATCTAAGGACAACACATGACATCAACCCGACTATTTCACCTGATTGATATGCTAAAAGAGTACACGTCGGTGACTGTATCGACGTTATAGACTCGGCTATCTAGTCACTTAAAAATATACTTACCATGTTTTAACATTTTACTTTACTTACCGTGTTGAAAGACGACGAGAATCTGTAATATCTGTAATATTCAATGTTCGCCTTATAATAAAAAAGTGATTGTTTTTCAATGATTTGACTAATATGGCGTCAGTAATAAACAATGGCTATAGCGGAGCACGTACTAGGATGATGTAAGCGGCGATTTCCTGCGGGCTCCGCCAGCTACGAGCGCTGGAGACGCATGTGGCGTGTGCCGGCCTGTTAATTACCCTCGCTGACGTCACCCGCGGGAGTGTAACTCCGTCGCCATTATCGGGGGCCCTCGCGCGGAAACGACAACGGCCGACGCTTTCTCTGCCACGTTACAATAAATCGCAACATACCGTTACTGTGTCCTTCAAGGTCGCTAGAGTAGACACCTATGTTTGATTTCAGAATAAGAGTAAAAATGAATATTTTCTTTTAGTACGGTAATTGTAAAGAGCGCCCAGAAAACAGCGACTTCAGACTAACCGATCGTATCTGATAAAGCAAGCGTGGTTCAGTCGCGTCGTTAAGCGTGACTCATCTTAATGGTAGCAATTATGGTAGAGCGGTACAGTGATGGCGCTCAAGAACATGCCATGTGCAACACGACTTGGATAACATCAAATTGCAGTTTATATTAATGTTTTGGTCCATGTTCGTTAAGAAATTGTTTTCATTTATTAATAGATGTAGCTACTTGTAGTATGTATAGGTGATAAAAGTACGATGAGTTTGACACCGCTAGCCAATCGAGACATTCTCATTTATCAAGTTTAATTGTATTCAAGTTTTTACTACTTTCAAGGTCGATCTCTAATTGTTAATTCCGCACAATTGTTGACTGATTCGTAATACAGAAGGAAATCTCTTTTCAACCTGTTAACTGATGAGGTCGGACAATATCGTAAGAAACGACACAAAAACGTCGGCACAACTGACTAGCTACTAATCGCTGGAAAAGTCTAGATTTTCTGTAATTGTTGTTTTTATAGGAATATAAACTATTTAAGTTTCACTTAATCTTATATTAAAATCTCAGAATTAAAATTAGCAAGTCAAATAGTTCACGTTGGTAGTAACTATCTAGTTCTTAAAGAGCCAGAAACTACTGTGTAAGAAATAGTTACTATCTTTTTATGGTCTTTGGAACCAGAAAATATTTACATTTCAAGAGGGCGGGCGCCTCGTTATACTTTACAGAATAGATTTGGTATTGCTTTTAAATGTCACGAGCTCACAGCCCGCAACTCGCTCTGTGAAAGGATCCGTCCATAGACCATGTATTAAATGCCATCGCGATGCTATTTCAGATTTTATTAGAACTCAGCCTTTTCATTTATATATTATGTCTGGTTGGTCATTAACATTTCGAATATTGTAAAAAAAACATAATTTTAACTCAATCAAAGTGAAAATTTTTTAAAGAATAAAATTCTTTAAAGATTATTTAAATAGATATTTTTATGTTATTTGAATAACGTCTATAAAAATTAAAACATTCCATTTCATTTATACTGTCTCTTATAAAAATTATTTTAATGTATTTACTTTACATAATAGCATTTAACCACGTGCCTTGAAAGAATCTCATAAAGCTGACAAGCGGAATCGTAGGAATTCTTCATCTAAAGAAATCAACTTACTATAACGCTCAGCATATGTCTATTGAATTCTAAATGCGTATTCTAGAATGATATACACGTACGGTAGGCTGCACATGATAATTTAAAGATTTGTTTAATTTTAAACCTTATGCTTTTATATTAAGAAATTTTTTATATTCAAAACGTAACTTTTAGAGGCAGTGTACGTAAGACGAAGTCTTGCACTTTCCTGTAATGTACTAGGAAAGTACGTGTTAATAGTAATTACTGGTAGGCAGACAAATAAAGTCTACTTTCTAAATAAAGACAGTGAACACATATCTGTCATTCTTCTTATTGGAAACAAATTACTTACAAACGCAAACAACATACTGTGTTGTTTTTCTATAAATGAGCTTACAGAATGTTCTTACTTTGTATTTACGATATTCTGACGTAGATGTAATATGTTTGATAAATTGGTGATTAATCAATTATGGGGGCAATTGCTTAGTATTAATATTATTGGCAATATCTAATATTAATGCTACATTAGTGTAAACTAATCATTTCTTGTAGAATAAGTGTCTTAAAATAGATACATAAAAATAGAACTCATTTAAATAATCAATAAATCTACTTTATCGCTTTCGACACGACGTACGTTCTCTGAAAACAATGGACTAATAACATGCCTTGCTCATTTAGATTTATCTGAGTTTCAGTTAAGAAATGTATCAATTGTTACTTTTACTCGACTCGATAGGCTCCATTTAACGTATTTATCAGTGTCCGAGGATGTAGCTATTGGCGCTTCAAATAGCTGTCGTTACGATCTTTATCTCATCAGGAGTGGTACATGCGGTACTATCAGTCAGGACTGAGTTCCTCGAATATAACTCAAGTCCTCCTACACGAGGCTCTTTAGTTGGAACGAGTTGGGCTATTGGCTAGTTGTGTACGATACGTCTTATTGCATTCCACTCTTTGATGGCTTAGAAATTGTTCCTATCAAAGATAGTATCTCTGTTAAAATATTTCTCTTTACAGTTGGTAATAGGAATAGGTACCTAATAGTATGTATACTATTACACGCTGTGGTAAATAATTCAGTTTCATCTATATTTATCAAAACAACAAGTGCTCTAATTTTATAAAATCAAAATCATTCTTTTTTATAGAATTTATTATAAAACATTATAATAAAAATTAAAGCAAGGTAATTCTGATAGCAGTTTCGTTCCTAAAGGAATCTATTTTATGTGGGCCGAATGCAGAAAAGGCTGGGATATAAATAGAATTGCACGAGTTGCATGACCCAAACTGGTTCCTATTCCGAGTCTGCCTACGCGCTCGCCATCCTCCTGACCCGTGGCATTACCCTCGATGATTCATTTTCAGCATCTACATTACGCCCACCACTGGATGATTGTTTTTAAAGTGAATACTACATGTTTATTGGTTTCAGCTCATAAAATTTGATTTTCGTATCTAGATAATTCTTAAAATAATCAACGTGAAACATTTCGATGAAATCATGAACAGGATGTTTTCTTTAAATAAAATCTTAGACTTCACAATAGAAAGCTTTACTCGTTGTAGTCTCTAATTTCATTAATTGGGAATGGGAACTGGAAGTCGATAGCATTTAGTTGTGTCTAGTCGTTTCTATAATTGGAAACTTTGTTGCGACTGGTTCTCACGCTAAAAGCTTGACAGACTTTAGAGAGCCCTATTCTCCTGTGCTAATATATTGCGCAGACAAACCGGTACTCGTCTGTAACTTTATCTTTCTTAGTAAATTAAGCTTTATTGTTATTTTTACGTGAAAAGGACGATGACAAATATTGGTTTTCAATAGTATTTGTAGAATTATGAAATATATTTAAAGCTAGTGTAAGTAAAATGCGTGGCGTAGGCGAGAACGTTTGCATTCTTCAACGATTTTTACGTTTTGCTTTTTTACCTTCAGTATATTTATACGCGGGAAGGTAAGAAATGAAACACGCTTCGCTTACGACGCCCGCCCCTTACCATATTTTTTATTTACTTAACCATATGTAAAGTTAAGTGTCGTAGATTGTAATGTAGGAACTTTTACGCTTATGTATTTCCATGAAGCTGTCTGAAGTTGCGTATGTGATTCCGAACATGGTATCGATTTAACAGATTTAGCATGACCAGTTGGGTAGCTTTCGGAGGAGTTTTTGTACAAGGAGGCTTGCATATGTATTGCGTAATGTAAGACATTGCCTGGGGTCTGATGTATAATTGCAATTACGTACGATTTATATTATACCAGGCTAAGATTAATGGTTCCGATGGAAGTCGGCTCGTAAAGATACATATTTATTGCTATGAAAAGATACAGAATCACTTAAATTGAATTCATGTTCTATAATCTTCTAATAGGTATCTTAATCAAAATTATGGCTTTAATGTTGTATTGCCTGTAGATATAAAATCAATGAATCGTATTGATTTCTCCCATACAGCCATGTCACCATTTGACCTGACAAGAATTTTAAGCTGTCGCTGACTCGCTTGTTTCACGATCTTTATCGTCAAAAGGATGTTCGGAACGACACCATTTCTCGCGAAAAGTACAGAAATAAACGTCTCCCCACCGCACTCGATACGATAATTCCGTCAGTGCTCTACCAATGCACTTCGCAGCTGGAGATTTCGTCTCAGTTTTATTTATTCCATTTCAGGCAAACTCTTCATATGAAGCGCATCAAATTTTATAACTGCGTTATTTCTGTTCGCACGTATGAAGTGTGCCGAGAGAGAGATTTTCTTTGAAACCAGATAGTTATGACCGGTGTCGGTTTACGATCGCGTTTCTGTTTCTACTTTATTTTACTTTTAATAGCCTTCTCTTAGATATGTTAGTCATGCGACTAATAATTGTATTGTCATAACAGTCTCAGACTAAATGATTCATTTCATCAAAACCCGTTCCTTGGTATGAATTAATTTTTTTGCTAATTCCTTTTACAATAACAGTTTTATTTACAAAGTAGTAATTTGAGCGGAGTTTTCATACTTGGTTTTATTGATGATTCATATGCTGGTGCTAGCCTTGTCTAAGTTTAAAAACCATGTAGTGAAGCAGGTAATAGTTTGGAAACAATTTTAAAGTATAAGTTATTAAGCGACGTATTTATTTTATAATTGTTATTATACATTAATTTTGTTTAAACTACAATAAAGCAAGTAAATAATAATATAAAGACCAATCTAGCACTCGTTACGGATAATGAACTCTAAATGTAGCAATTCAAATCATTAGAATTTTATTTAATTACGTAAGTGAGTAACGTCAAAATATTAGTAAGTTATTCATATAATTCCCCGGCAGCCGGTTTAAATGCAACGTGTAGGCTGATAAGAGCTCGTTACGCCGTCGCAAAACCTACACAAGCTGAGTCCTTATAACTGATATCGATCAGTATTAACGTTTGATAAGCCGGTATTAAAAACTTGGTCAAGCTGTATAAAGTTATTGCGGTATTGCCTACACTGTTGATACCGGCAGATTGAAATCTTGTTATTGTATATTAGAATCGATGATACTTTATAACTAAAGATACATTACGTTCAAACTGTTTGACATTTTACTCTTTATGTACATTACACTAATTTCTAACTTTGATATGCTCGTCACTTGTCTTATTAGCTAGATTCTCTTGCTTTCTCAATCGTTAGCTGGTTGCAAGACAACTCGTCTAAAGTAATCGGCATTTTGGGTGCCATAATCCATTAGCTATAGGTTTATATATAATATATCTATAGGTTTATAATATCATTGGTTTTTGACATTCTTCTTCGTAACGGTCTCTAATACATTTATTATTTTTCTATGTTTACTCCGTTGGTACAATTTAATAAGGATATTTAATAATTTGTTTAATCAACTACAATTATTATTATAAAAAGGAAGTATGAGAACCTTTAATGATCAGGATTTATAATAAAAAAATTAAATGCATTTCGTTTACGATTGATTTGAAATATAAATAAAATTAAAATAATGAATCGATTGCAGTAAAAAGTTTTTATTTCGAATTAAAATGCTATTAACATTATCGGTTGTATCGCTCGCACGGGGTGAACGAACTCGTCTTTGTTTAATGTAGACGCCAAATAATTCAGCTGTAATTACTTTATTGCACGTGGAATATAATGTAACTGTTTCTCGACTTTCCTCTCGTTGCGTCCGATTTTTTTCTCGTGTCATCCCATTAATAAGACTAAATAATTTAATTAAATTATATTAAAAAAAAAAAAACCGTTTAAAAAAACGGCCAAATGGATTTTAATTACGGTTTCTTTTTAACTTTAAAATTAAGTATGTATGTGTTGCGTTATATTTCGATGCGTGTTGTGTGATTTAAATTGTTCTCGAAGAAATTTCCTTCGAAGGAGTTACTTTTGGCCATTCGTTATAATATTTAGCAGATATTTATGTCTCGTCTTCAAGTAGTTTAAATTGATTATCAATTATGTTTTGTCAATCTTTTTAGCAGGCGTATATTTTTCGGCTAATGATTTCAATCGACTGACCTCTTGTGATAATTGTAAATTGCAGAAACACTCGATTTCTCTTGGCCTCGGCCCCAGACACGCACAGCATCAATTACTCCATGTGATCGAGTAACTTGTAGACTTAAATTTACCTAAAATATAGACCATTAACAAGTTTTGTATAGTCAGGGAGCCTTATTCCGACGGTCGGGTTAAACCGTCTACACGCAATCACGGACACTACAGTACAGTTACAGCGTTAATATTTGTACATTATCAAATCTATAACAGTATACAGGATAAGTTTTTTTTAAGTATAATTAATATCGAAAAATACTTATAAAATCTTCCGATTTCATACCTATATGTATAATTCTATAGCTTTGATAATGTGTAAATTTTAACGCTGTAACTGTACTGTAGCCCGTAATAAGAAGGTTTTCGTCTTTATTATGTATGTTATGATTTGGTTTTTTCGTTCGAAAGGATATACTCTCCAATGTCATACATTTTCTTTCAAAATCGATTTTGTTCTTTGGTTTTAAAATCAAAATAACAGGAATGTATATCTTCCAAGAAAACGAAATTACATATCTTGCTTATAAAGTGGGTTGCCTTCAAAATAAATTATATATGCCTTAAATATGTTTGTTTGGCCCGATAATGATCGATAACATTTTATATTGTCTCCTTTGATGAATCTATTATAAAGTACTTACTGTATAAACTCGACCTTATCCTTTTTAAAATTATTTACTAAGGCGAGATTAACACTTATAATTTTTGTTCTTAAACTTTCATAACTATTTACATCAATTGTTTTTTATTGTTTTAAACTTAAAATTATTTATTGTCAGTGCCATTATTTCTGACATTACCTTTCCTAATGTTACCTAGGTAACTGTTACCAGGTTACAGACTTGTTTTATCCCAATTACGAGGTTAAAACTTACTAATGTAATTCTCGCCATATACAAATGACGCAAGTATTATGGACGTTTTATGTATTATTTAGTACATAATAAAAAAATGTATATCAATCTAGTATCGCCTTGGCATTAAGTGACGTATTTAAAACGATACCACATGACACACACATTCGCGTAGCTGAACTCTGTGTTATGAAAACACTTCAGAAATTCTCACGCTCAATGGAAGATAATACTCTTTTTATGACCCTTGCTCATCTATTCATACGTTTTAATAAATTGGTGGTTTCGTATGTTTATCAAAATGTTTCAAATTTTAAGTTTAGCGAACATTTCATTATTACATGATTGATAAGACTTCAGAAGAAACATACGCAAATTCCTTAATTTAGATGACATAGATAATTACTTATTGCAGTTATTTTTTAGGGGAGAATTACACTAGTAAATTTTGATCTTAAACTTTCATAAATATATACATGAGTTATTTCTCATTGCTTTACACCTGAAATAATTTACTGTCAGTGCCTTATTTTTGACATTCACAGCTTTCATAACTACTTACTACGTTAGAGAGTTGTTTTTTATAGCTAACGAGAGCAAGACTTACAAATGTAATCCCCGCCTTAGATATCAAGCTGAAAGTATAACCCTTTCAAATAAAAATCAAAATTGCTTAATAAATAACGGAGTTTTAAGATAACAAACATTAAAAAAAACCATACCTACGTTACGAATTAAGAACCTCCTCAATTTTTAAAATTGATTCTGGCCTTATTTTCTACACTACTTTAATATTTAACGCGATTTTTTGTTGAAAATAAGATTAACTTTTTAATTAATATCTCTTAATATTATTACTTTTTACGGGTATTTCTGGTAAATATGCCAAAAAAGTAATGTTTGCACATAATATCTTTTATTATAAAGTCATAAGAGACTGTATATGTGTTTAATTGTATATACAAATAACGCTTATCATAATCTTAATTAGCCACTCGCTGTAAATTATTATATTTTAACGCCAAAATTGCGAAAATTGAAGCTAGAACTAATTCACTTTAATATATTGCTAGAACAGATTTATAAATTCCTTCACGTGTAAAGTTTTTACTCTGCAACCTTGAAGCGAGAACCAGTACCAAACCTCGTTTGAATCAGACGACTATTATATCTCAAATAATTTATTATTGTTCTTGAGTTGTCCTGCAGCCAAGTGACCTCGATCCTCGATAGCTGTAGGTTAACTTTGGTGAGTCATACGGTAAAAATGAAATTGCTTCGTGTCCTTAGTCAAAAGTTCATATTAAAATTTCGCTCTTACTTGACATAGTTAAGCTCTGGCTTCTTCATTAACATATATGCAACGCAGCATAATGTTGATGACCGTTTAAAACTGTCAGCCATTTTCTCTCATAACTACGTTGAATTTCACCGTGACTGTGCTTTCAGTTGGCACAAAATGCACTTATCTTAGTCATTTCGTAGACGTGTTTTATGTCATGATTTTGTTATATTTTAAATAATATGTCTTCGGTATGTTATATTGAGTTAAATAATATTTTTTTCAGCTTTTTCGCTGTTTTAAAGTATCGTTTCTTTTTCAAACGCTTACTCAGTAGTACGGTTCATGTTTAAAATCAAGCATCAAAAGCAAATCTTATAGGAATTATTCTTGTGTATTTTATCAACTTTATTAACAGTAAAAAAGTGTTTTATTTATAATTTATATTTATTAGGCGAGAGTTATACTGATAAATTTTGCTCTCAGGCTTTTATAAAGATTTACATAAGTTATGTCTTATTGTTTTATCACCTGAAAGAATTTACTGATAGAGCATTATTTTTGATATAAACAGCTTACGACGTATCCGTCACTAGGTTACAGGGCTGTTTCATATCGCTCACGAGAGTAAAACTAATAAATGTAATTCTCGCCTACTAAAAATTAATGAAGAGTTTATTCTAAAGAACATTCTGTGTAACCGTATTCTATACAGATTGTAAGTAATCTATTTAAACCGAACCGAGGCAGGCAATATGTGAATCATCGCGGGTTGAGTAAAAGCATTTCGTTCGATAAGTTTCTCAACATGGGCGCCGTTGTTGCCGTTACTCAACGCTTAATAAACCGACGTACATCTTGAACCGTGTTACGTATGTAAATTGTTAAATGTAATCATGTACCTACCTGCTTTCATAACTTCGTTTCGCATGATTGTACTTTATGCCTAAGACTTGTGCTCCACTGAACCGTGAAGCACATAATGACCATAAATGTGCACACGATTAAAATTGAGACATTGATGCGTAATGAACCGTTTCAATCGTTGGCGCTTCGCGTTTTTATTGTCACATGTTACGTTTATAAAATTACGTTCGCCTTTTCAGTGACTTGTATCAAATTGTATAATTAGCATAAAAAGTTTCGATTTATATGTCTAATGGTGAAAGCAACTTCAAGACTTTGATAGATGAAGACGAACGTTATGATTTTATCTATTTAACTCATCTGTTACTTAGTACATTGTAAACATTGGTAATTCCATAAATTTCAACCAAGTGAAATGAATGTTTGAAATAAAGTTTCCATTTAACTACAATGACTAACAGTATACCGAGTTAAAGTTTTTTTTCTGTAAAATGACTTAGCGAATTTCATTACATATCTAATGGAACATACTTGATCACTTTTTACTTTATGTAACACTTTTTAATGCGATAGAACCTAAAAGTATTGATCGGTTTAAGTTTAAATTTAAGCAATCCCGGCGATGAGTAGCCGGTTTTAGTGTCATTAATCGTCTCAATTGTAAACAAGCCCGTATGCCGGCGCCGGCTGTGAGTCATACAATCGCGATGTGGGCCGCGCGGGGCATTGCGCCGGCGAGGCTCCAGTGCTGGGCCGTGTGGGGCGCTGTGTGGGGCGCAGGGGCGCTGCATTGTATGATTGTATGTAAAGGAGGCGCAGGCGGGCGCCTCCGACGCCGACGCACATATCCTCGTGAAAGCTACGATCGTCGCAACCCACTTTCGTACTGCCATTGCACCGAAATATTAACGCTATTTGAAGTGACGTTATGTGCGTCATTGTTTTGTATTCAATTAAGAAACATTTTTTCTTCCTGCATGATGTGTTATTTTGTCCTGGGCAATTGCAATTTTGCTTTTCAAAATTTAAGTTATGCATGGTCATTTTTAAAAAAATACATAAATAAAAAGCATCATTACATTTTATTGTTCCTTCATATTCTAATTGTAATGAAGCAATAAAGATGTGAAAGTATCTATTTTCTGGTTACTATTTCTTTATCAAATTTATCTCAAAGAAATATTGAATAGTTCAAGGATTCGTGTTGCTGGTCTCCGACAACACCCACATGCTTGTTTGTTGAACTTTATCTCCTAACTCGGCTCTTTCCCTCACGATAGCGTCGTGATGAGGCATTCTGCAGATTCACGACATGATAGCTCACCATATTTGGTAAATCGATTGTAACTCTAGTCTACTTGAAACCACCTGCAGACGTCCGTATAATAGAAATTTTCATGCACTTGTAGACTTGCAAATTGTTTACTTTTAATTATCTTATATATACGGTTAAAATTACTTTTTTTTACAAATCAAATGGATTCAAAGTTTGTATTTACGTAAACAAAACATTAATTCCGTAATGCAACTTGTTTGTTATTACGATTGTTTATTATTAACATAAATGTATTTAATCTATTTACGTTAATAATAATAATAAAGTATTGAGGTAATTTACACAAAAATAACGGGAAAAGAAAAATGCAATAAAAAAAATTATCGTTTCTATTCATGAGCAAAATAAGTTGGTGTATTAAATGGTTTATAAAATAATACTACCTGTATCTGGCACGCTTTAGTGTCACCTAAAGTATATATACTTTTTGAGCCAGGAACTACACTATTTCATCTCTATCAATGGTGTCGGGACGCATAAAAAACAAACATACAAATATTGATTATAGTATATATATCTAAATTATGCAACGAGTATTTTGCTCTTTTGCAAATTAATTTGTGGTTCGCTTAAAGCATTTTTGTGATCCTATCTTTTTCCGGAGATTAAAAATAGCTTACTTAGATATTTTCGTTTACATAATTTTAAGAATTAATTACTTGTTAGGTATGTATTACGAATTTATCGATGTAATATGCATTTGTTAATGACCATGTTTCGTGAATTTTAATAAGGATACAAAACTGGTTTTTATTCCATTTAAAGATATTTTTAAGAGACTTCCAAAAAAGGAGGAGGTTCTCAATTAGACTTTTTTAAAAATTATGTACGTTCCTCGATTATTTGGAAACGGTTTTACGAATTTTGTTAATTTTTTTGTTTGATAGGGTATTCTGCCATCGGTCGCATAGAATTTTCATCAAAAGCAGTTTTGTAATTTGGTTGTAAAATCGAAATATCTGGAATCAGAATGTCGTCCCGTATTTCGCTTTTGAAGTCGGTTCCCATTTTTTAAGGCTTTTCATATAAAAAGTGAATAAATAGGCGAGAATATAAAAAGGATTATTATATACGCTATCTTCACAATGGCGAATCAGAAGCATCCTTGACCCGGCGTGGGACTGGGAACGGATACTTATATTTTTAGCAAGCAGGTCATCGACCGCAACAGCAATTTGTCTTATAAGAATAAACATTGTAATCTTGTAAGAACAATCGCAAACAAGATAATCATAATAAAGGAAATACATAAATAATTACATGCGTCTGCCGACAGATGACATCCGTGCCATATTTTAGAGTGAAATAAATATAATGTTGAGATTTTTTACAGTAATATTTAAATAAATCGTTTTATCGGTTATCGCATACTTGTACTGTATTTCAATATTAATAATAACGTTTAGAATCTTGTCCAATTAGATAATAATTTAAAATGTACTATACTATGCAAATTATTTCTGTTTGTATCTTTCTTTATATTAGTTCTCTCCTTTTATTTATAAATAACGAGTAATTCTCGTCTATAATTAGAAATAATGTGTAATGCAGTCGAATTGGCTTATTCATGACCTTGAAAAATATCACATCATCCGTCTGACGCAAGCTGCTCCAATATTGCCGCTACTGAATCACTTTTCATACCACCTTTCGCACTGAAAACCGTCCATCCGCCGATTAATAAATAGTTAATCGGATATGTCGTATATTCGGAAATGACAATTCTGATTGATCTCCGGGTTAGAGGGCGGGTCGAGCAAATCAAATAGTAGTGCGCAGCGCCGGCGAGCGCATGATGTTAATCGGAATCGCAATTACCGGACTCGCTGGTTATCGGACGATATGAACGAACGTGAATAGTAATTACTGTTCTAATTTATGAAAGCGTAACACAGAAAGCAAAGACGTTACGACAGATATTTGTTGAATTAACAATTCGCGCATGCTGCATTTTTTATGCAAATTAAGCGCGCGGTGTGTATGTACATGTGCGATCATGCAATCTGTTTTGCAGCGGGTTTTCTTGTCTGCGTGGCAGATGTTTTGGCCTACAAAATTTTAAATATGCTATAAATACATTTTTAAATGAAATACCAACTGTACTTGATATAATACTAAATGATGATATACGTTGCGTCTTTAGTATGTAGTGCTATAATCGTTTTAATTTTTAAAAGGTATCATGGGAAATGGTGACGCATTCACGTAATTTCTATATCCGTATATCAGTAATCCATTATTTTTGGAATTTATCAATGTTGTCATTGCCTTCAACTAAACTCATATCGCTTAATTTTTATGCATCGATCGAAATTGTAACAGATTAAACAAAAAAGTTTTTATAGGTACCGATTCGATTTTACGTATTCATGCGTCAGTAATCCTCGCGATACATGACTTTTGCATTAGTATAAAAAAGGTGAGCGCATTGTATATGCTTTGCTCTATTTTTGACCATTCAGGGCTTAAATATTTCAGCAGCTCGGTGTTCAGTAAACAAGATTATAAGTTAAAATTGGTTGAGTATGACGTGATGGCTCGTTAGGATGCGCAATAGGCTGCGGCATGAATCATGGATGAACGTATGACACACAGATAGCCTCCGCGACGTTTGTGTAAATTATATCTAGTGAGCTATAATTTGGAATCGTCTAGCTAGTGGGGTCGCTGCCCGTGTCACGTGATCTATGGTTCACTCTGACTCCTAGGAGCAACTATTTATTAATAAATTATTCGCATCGTAACAGCCAACATTGGTTGCGGTCATTTTCTATATATTATGTTTACTTTGTAAGATGATAGCTTAGATTATAAATAGTTTTCTTATCTATAGAAGAACGAAAGCCGGTCCGAGTATTTTAGAAGTTTAAATGATAAATAAAAACGTATTCTTATATACAGGAGAATTAAAAATGACAAAAAGGCTACAGAGTACTCAGCGGCAACATATTCTCATATTATATACATATAGAAAAAGTGTTAATTGAAAAGAAAAAACGTTTGGTTTCGCTTGATTTATTGCAACAGTACCACTAATAATTCAACTCAATATATCGACAGTCGGGTTATATATCTTGTATATATGTACTAGTTAAGATGTTATTTAAAGCGAAATTAAAATAACATGCCAGAAAACTTAAACCTTTCAAATCATAAAAGAAAACTGCAACGTATTTCCAGTTCATTGCTACAACTGAAGACAACCTAATATAAAATGTAGTGTTGTAAAAACTAACGATCCATTTTTATAAGTTGCTATTCGTACTCATCCAAGAGCCCTTAGAACGACACAGCGATGGTATCTGATAAATGTGCAATAACGCACTCAAAGCCAATGTGATTATTTTCAATGAAACATCAGCTCTTTATCGATATTTTTATTAGAAACGCAAAATAAAAAAGTATGTGTTGATTATAGTGATAAGCTTATAAGCCGAGCAGATAAGAATTGATAATTTTGCATATAAGCTGTTTATCAATGCGTTTCATGGAACTTTCTATCTTATCGTTCATAATTTATTATCCTTGTAATAAAATGGCGTTGAACTTAAAAGTGAGGTCATATTTAAATGATTTCATAATAATAATAAAATTAGGTTTGTGTCACATTTAAATATTTTGTGATAAACACATGACCATAACTGATTTTTTTGTATACATTTTCGTTGCTCTAGTATTTGAAAGGCTTACCAAATTTAAATTATGATTAAATCTTTAACTCTTCAATCATTGCTATTAAATTTTGGAAAAAATTCTTCTTACAAAATTATACGTGAACTTTGTACGTAAAAGCAAAATAAGCATACTTCGTGCGAGAGTCTAAAAAGCTCGCGAAGCAGATACAGATTAACCTAACAAAAGCTACTATCTAGTCTGGCAAGAACGTAGCACTTGTTGCGTGGGTTCCAACTTTTAGTCGTACAGCCGGTATGATTTGTCGCATAAAGACAGTCACCCGATGCAAACCTGCAGGCTTGTAGGCACAAGTCACAACGCATGAGCGAGCTCACGATCGATGGCGGGACAAACCGAACTCTGACTTCATTTGCATGCTCTGACTAACACTTATCAACTGTATTTATAGACATATACCCTTTCACAATGTTTTTAGTGTACTAATTCTTTAATTAATGAAATATTTAATCCACGTCGCTGTTAAAATATGTTTCCCGGAATACAAATTCATGATTCTCATCTTTCACACGGTATTCAATTCTGGTGTAATTTAGGTCGGTTTAGTGCACTGGAAGTTGTCCATTGTGTCACATTGTTTAACTGTGAGATCAGCGAGCAAACGCAACTTCGACATTCTCTTTTAAGTGGGCAGCTACTAACGACCAGGTGGGTAATTGATGTACATAAATATTTAGAGTAACAGATCGTTATATTACAAGACAACTTGCGGGATAGGTTATACAAGGTATAATACAAACGTTTTGATCATTTAAATCGATATTTCCGAAGCTAATGTTAGAAGCGAAATCAGAATTGAAATATGCTTCATTTTATAGTGTCTGATTCTAAATTTAATTCTGTTGATAACGCTAAAAGTCCAGGAAACGTGCATGCAGATGCGAATTGAAAAGCTGCAGACAGTCCAGGCAACCTTTCAATTACGCGAGGGCAATCGGATCGGCGGCAACTTGCTGCGAGCGTTAATTAGAGAATTCCCTACAGTGCAACGTGTAACTCTTCCGTGCCCTCTGGTCCTCTCGTCCTCTCGCTAACCAATTACCGGCCAACTGATGAACCTGCACGTAAAAAATGTTTACACTCACTTCTGTCGCGTTTGACCAGCCGTAATTGGTATTCGTGAAAAAATCCATTTTATTGAACCTATCGCTACATATTCTACTTGTAAAATTATGTTATCGACACATAGTAATTAAAAAAGAGGATATTAAATTGCATTCATTTCTTTCCATCAGTCGAATTACTTATTACTATTAGTTATCGATAAAGACACAATAATAGAACTATTTGATTGATAAAAATAAATGGCTAAATAATACGACACATAACCAATAAAGCTGTTAAATTATATTATATCTTATAATAGAAACATATTTTTTTGCCAATTTAACTAAAACTCGAAGCTAATCGAATAAATTTCCAGTCTGGTCCTAATGGAATTACGTAACAAGATATTAGATATCTGCGCGAAAGCTCTCAGATAAGATGCCCTTTATTTGTCATGTGTCTCGACGGCGGATGGAGGCCTCGCTCGCAGACGGCTGAGCTTAAGTGGCCGCATCGAGTTTGTTTTCCTACGATAATGTGTCTGTAAATATCAACCCCTGCCACTTTCACATTTAATTAGCACTTTACTATTCGAGTGGATATTTATATATTAAACCCAACATATATATTAAACGGGAATCCGTTGCAGCTGTTGTATTACATTTTCGGTGAGCGACTACTTCGGGTATAAGTAGGGTAATTATAGTAATTAATGTTTTGGAAGCTTGAGTAACTCTGTATGTTTCATTCAAGTGGCTAAATCGCTGAACCGACTTTAATGTAAATAATTAAATTCGTGATAATGCACACGGGTTATTAAAATAATATATGTATAATAATTTTTAATGAGTGAAAATAAATGATTAAGCGATTATAAAGAAATTTAGAATACCTGTTACATCTTCTTACTGGTCGCATCGAAGAAGGCGGACGAAGCTGCGTGCAGAAGTTACTTTTTTATAATTGTAAACCATCAGACATGTTGGCGTCGCAGTACAGTTAGACCACAGCACCCAGCGTCGAGTAGCTCAATTTACACGAGCAAAGCGTGTTTCGGAACGTGCATCGATCTTTGATAGGATCTAACGGAATCCTTTGACTAGATCCAGTTTAATTTGATAGCTTGTCTCATTGTTTACGACAATGTCTAAAGATAGTATTTTTTTAATTGGATAACAGTTATTTCTATTTTTTATTTCCCATCAGTTTTAACTTTTATTAAGAAAAGATGACATCATGGTGCGGTATTTTTGCAAAATTATTTTTTATACAACATTATAATGTACAGTACATATAATAATACAAATTTGATTCTTCAATACACTAAATAAATATTAAAATCATAAGCTATCATTAAATTAATAAACAAAATTCATGCATGTCTAACAAACAATATTTATTTATTTTACTCTTTCTTATTCTGAAGCATGAATGTATACTGGTCGTATACCAACTACAGTTGTTTCCTAAATAGCAGTATAATACATTTTCGATGAAACGTATTATACGTAAGCTCGCTGAAAAGTAATGAGTTTAATGCTGGCGTCTGTGTAGGCTCAACATGGTGGAATTTTATGTATAGTTGAATCGTAGGTCGGAGCTTTAAGTGGAGCCTGCAATGGCGGCAGGGGGTTTCTCCCCAGCCTTGCTGCAGCATGAAAACGCCAGCCTCCCTAGGTCTCGTACACATCGATCTTTCAATATTAAATTTGACGGGAGCGTATATGAAATGGGTATATAAAAGACTAATTTAATTTTATATATTGATTATGTTACGGGACAGATGTAGGTCGTGTCAACCTGGTTAAAGTATTTTGTTAGCGTCGCGTTTTTCGTATCAATTTTGTACATTTTATATTCATGTTAAGGATTATTCATATAACCAAATTAAATTATTTAAGTGAAATGTATCAAAAATACTGCTTTCCCTTTTTCGCAATTATCACAACATGTAATAACATGTGTACCTGTTAATAATATTTTCAAATTAATAAAATATAATAAAATTGTAAGGCGCTTTTACGGTTCATTAACATTCAATACCCAATGCCTATATCATGAGGTATAATCTATTCATCGTCTACTGCAGCGCTGCGCAACTTGCACCGGGCCGGATGAACTTGCTGGAAAATTGCACTTGATCCGCCTCCCGTCTCCCCCTTCCTCCTCTCAATTCTATTACAGATCTACATTTCTATCTCGTAATAGCACGTATAAGACATTATTCATACTCCGCGTACTCGCATACCACGCATATCCCTTCTTAATAATGTAAACTACCGGGTTAAATATTGTTACATTAAATTAATGATTGCGATCACGTTTTACGTTAAATTCGTGTGTTGATTTAAAAGAATCGCGTTCCGATACTCGTAGCAGGTGCGTTTAGTATGCACCGGTGCCGATGCAATGGATCGTAATCCGTTTTTGCTAGTTGTAGGAACAATGGCCGACGGCACATTCCATCGGTACCACCGTTAGCCGGGCCGTAGTAATCGTTGCAATCATCACCGCTCTGACCGTACCTACGTAATTTAATGCCAACATAAAGATTCAATGCTAAATTATTAGACTGATCGCTCCAGCGTCTCAGACTTAACAAGCTCGATGCTATTATCTGCGTTGCTTGGCTGTAATTAGTCTCTTTTCCACTCAGTTATGCGGTTAAAAGTTAAAACGATAAAAATTTATGATTCATTAAAATTTTCTTGATTGCTTCCTTATCATCCAATTCACTCATTTTGCAAAAGATAGATTTTTGTATGTTTGGTAAACCTAAGTTACATTTTTTTAACTTAATGCTTTCACCGTTGTAAGTAATAAATGAGACAACGTTGTTTTTTTTTTTATATTTTATTCAAATTCGAATAAAGCTAACCAATATGACTTGTGCTATAGATGCGTTTTCATATGTCTATTTCAATTTAAAATAATTTGAAACCCGTCTTTCGTTTTATAAGAGACAGGGCGCGGTTGGCTACGCGCCAGACCAAACAGGGTAAAAAAGTAAAGGGCGGTGGCGTTGACCGCGCCCCGAAATAGCGAGCAAAGTCAAGGCGGGTATCTATGTCTAGCGGCGGTCGTCGCTTTCGAAAAAGCCATACAACTGAGTACCGAAGATATAGTATTCCAGCCGTGCTAGCCACACCTTGTCGAGGGAGTGTTCCAGCGATGACGTGCGTTGAAACCTAATTATTTTTTTAATTTTACCTACTTTAAATAATATATTATTATTATTATGACATAAGCTGACCTTTCAACAACGATAAAACGTTAAAATATCACGCTATAGCTGTAAAACAAACAAAAAAAAAATCACATTCACGCAATGCGACGACAGAATCTTAAACGAAACCATGTCGACGGTCCTTAGGAAAACGAGCGCGCCATTTTTTGTTCATATCCATCCATATAAGAGTCAACAATGCTGGCCAACTTCGCGACAAGTACAAAGTCGGAGTTGTGTTAATAGCTCAGAGAAAATAACGGGGTCTAAGTTAGTATCCAACATACGTAAGATGTACGCGGGTACGGACGGGACACAATAGCGGTGCGGTGACTCATGCGGCAAGCTTGAGACTGAACAAGGACATCCTCACACTGCCGAGCTGTGGCAAATGGAAACATAAACATCGTTACTCCATATCCGTCCGCTCTATTCACCATTGTTCCGCAACAAATTGCAGACATAATAGACTTCGCAACAAACTTCGCGCTAAATGACACATTGATATTTTAAGGATAATAGCGTTGGGAAATTTCGTCTGGCGTCCGAAACGTTCTTGTCGGATTCAATGTCACGTACTCTTTATGTAACTTCCCAGCTTACTGAATTAAATTTATTAACTGAAAACTGTGTCTTTGTTTGAACAGATGACTTGAAGGCGGTGACGAAGAATTTGATAAGACTAGCCAAGAAGGAGGGATCTGAAGACAATATATCAATAATCGTGGTGTTCCTGAAGGACCCGCGTGATATTGTCGCCGACAACTGCCCGCCCATGGACCTTGGGTAAGAAAATTTGGCAGACAGCTTAATATTTACATCTTAGAATTCAAATGGCAATTGCTGGCATTTGGTACTATTGTACCATATACTATACTCGTATCAAGTGGTGACTCATTTATTTAAAACATAATTAGTTATGATAAAGTTAATTTTTATTTTAAATTCTTGACGAATATAATTTAATAAAAAAAAATATTTTATCAATAAAAGTTGGATCACTCATTGATTTTTTTAAAGTTTTCTATATAATGAATTATCTAGAGTTAAAATAAAAGATTACAAAATCTTATCAAAGAAATAACAGTTATTGAACATTCAACAGTCTATTTCATAAAAGAATATTTAACAAATGTTAAATTAATAATAAACAAATGTATTCTTTCAATTCGATACACTAAGGAAAATAATTGCATACATTGTATATATTTAACTTCGTGATATTAATAATAATTATAAGGAAAGGTCACATTGTTATGTTTATGAATTGTTATGAATAACGTTTACTAATCAGGCTGGACAACGCGGTGGTGAACGTACCACCGTTCGCCGTGGAGAATGAAGCTTGCAAGATGGTGGTAGCGGAAGCGGGCGGGGGAGACTGCGCCGAGGGTGGCGACAACGGAGTGTCGGACAGTGACAGCGACGACCTCGGTCCAGAAACCGCGGTGGACGCTGACTTGGACATAGATGATGACGCCGATATGGAAAATAACGACCCGGCTCCGCCAACTCCACCAGCACACGCAGGTACGTTATAACGAAAATATTAAAAATGTCTTTGTTCTTACGCAGGTCGACGATCATCGAGAAGCGAATGAATATTTACTATGATTAAGGTCTTGTAGAAAATATATCAACAAGGTGCCTTCCGATGGGTGATAGAATTTTTTCAAGAAAAATTTGTAGTGTGTAGCTTAATCTGCGAATGTTTCTATATTTTATATTTGGTTTGGTAAACAACGGCAGTAATAATAAAAATACATACTTAAAAGTGTTTGACTTAATTTATGCAAATTTCATAATAATTATATAAGCAGGTGCAATAATTTATAGACTCAAATTACAATAGTAATCATTCTTGATTTGCTCAAAAATCTTATATTATAAAACACGCAATTCAGGATCTTCCCATAATTATTTTATATTAAGAGAACATCCTGATTAGCTGATAATAAGTAATTTTGTATACTTTCAGTGACGAATAAAACACGTTCGTTAGCTGAAACTTTATAATCTTTGTTATTTTATTAAAACCAGCGGGCACTGTCGTTATGGGTCATGGTTTACCAGATTCGGATGTTTCACCGACGAGGTTGCATTGTCATTGTTCTCGTTTCACTGATATCGCAAATATGGATCTGAGTCCCCGTATACTATCCACGATTTATTTTGCATATTATTTGCAAATCCCACAAAACTAATTATTTATTTGCCGCTATAAACAGTGATAACTCGATGTTGCGCAATGTGATAAAAATTTACGTAAATGATTTTCGCGTAAGTCAAATTAAAGGATTTTCTTTTCCGGCAGAATTTCTTTGTAACCAAAAATTTACTTTTAATATGAAATTAAAGGATCACCACCGTGTATATACATAAAAATAGATACGTTTCAGCTTAAAAAGAAATAAGGGATGTAGGAGAATAGGAAGTAAGGCAAGAAACAATGGAAAGGGTGAGGCTTCCGGCGTTCTCATATACCATACGATATGCAGATATATGCCACTTCACGCCGATTTTCTGTGAGAGTGTAGTACTTTCTTGGTCAATCCAGCCAAAATACGGGATGTAGTTAGTAAAATATAGCAAAGCTACAGCTGAAAGCTTATTAGGCTTTAATGTGGTTGCTTTAATTTTTATGCGGTTATATTTTAGGGTAAAAAATATTGATTTTTTTGTGCAAGTTAATCATTACAATATATTATATCTATTTCGTTATTTTATTTATATAAAATAAGCTTCTTATTATTACTATATGTAGTTATTTTTAACCGGTTATCGATATTGTAGTAAAGTGTTCGTTTTGAGGCGTGGTGTATAATGTATTTCGCACTAAATTACTTATTGTTTCGTAAAAATTCGCTTTTAACGAACTGGGTAAGGTCTCATGGGTGTGTAGCGTGTATTTTACCTACTTACTACTTAATTGTTCGTTATATCAGCTCACGTAAATTAAAATTTAATTAGGTAGTTTTATTATCGCGAGGATACATAAACTAATTGTACACCCGACTTAGTTTTCATGGAAAAAAGGTTTTTTTTATCGTCACTTTCTTTCAATTCTGGGATTAACAGTAGGTACTTTGTATTTGAGCCATTACATAGATTGAGAATTTCATTAAAACTCATCAATTTACTCGGGTCATGATAATAATTTTTTAATGTTTCATTCGATTAATCTTATCACAAAAAATACAATTTAGACACAGTTAGTTTTTTTAGTATCGTTTACATATCTTTGTTGTATACATTTAACATTTTATTTGAGTATCTATATAATATTTAAAGTTATATCAGATGAGATTATAGAGGTATAGGATAGACAGTTCCGATTTTGTGCATTCATGTTGATAACGAAAGTTAAACAAAATGTAACAGTGAAATTGTATATTTCTTGAATATTAATAGACGCGAGAGATATAAATAATTATAATATAATAACGAGACGGCATCCCTGAGCCCGCGTCCCCTCGCCACCGCCGGCCACGAGCGCCGGTTCCGCCCGTGCCCGTGGTGCCTCGCCGCGCGCCCCGACCGTCGCCGCCCCGTCCCGCACCGCGCTCTCGATCAGTCGCACATCGAACGCTCGTGGGCTCTGTACCGCTCTCTATTGTCGAATTTACAAACTGTGAACGGGCTATTGTCTACATCGACGCCTTCTATAAATTTTTTTCGAATCACACTGGAATTAAAAATCTGTGCAGTGAAATTACCGTTTACGGTACGTGATTTTATGTAAATGATGTTGATTATTTTAACATACGGAATAGTTTTGTGAAAGGTTATTTCTGTGTTGATTCATGCGGAGCGGTGTTCTGGAAATAGATCGTGTTCGTACCGAGGCGCATCCCTCCTTTGGTCTGCGAAGGATTCCCGCAAAGGCCCTAGGTTGACCGGCATATTTTCGACTTGATATGCATTCCTCGAACACGGGCGTGTCTCCATAATCCGTTCTCGAAATGGCGTCCGCGAAGTTTTCGCAAGTTTAAATTCGCGACCGGTAAATATTGTTGTGATCACGCGGGTTCGCTGTCAGTGTAACGAGTTAAACGAGACGTTATTTCGGCCCCGGCGACGAAATATGTTTTTCACTTAAAAATCAGCATGTTTTTTTCATATAAGGGTGTGTCACCTGTTGATATTGAGTGGGGGTGAATGTTGATCAATGTTGCGTGATCACCTGGTGTTGACGCCGGTGGTAGCGAGCGTTTTTATTAAATAACGTGTTTCTTTTGCATTGTATAGTGGAAGACAGCCACGTCGACGGGAACTTAGTGGATAATGTAGCGGAGAGTGGCGAGGAGTCCGAAGACGAGTGGAATTACTACAAAGTCGAAGGCGAGCAAGAGCAAAACCCTAGCGAGGAAGTCGACGAGCAACCACGTTCTGAAACACCTTGTCAAGATAATGTAAGGTTTCTCATTTGCAAAATTTTATTACAAATTTGAATTTAAAGAGCTCTAATAACGTAAAGAAATGACTTTGAAAGCGCATTCGAACTGTCTGTAATCGTATTATTTAATACTTATTCTTGTACATAGACAACAAATAGAAATTCAATAAGTCCATATTAGAATTCACAGCATAGGTTTAATAGAATTACTTTCTTAGAAATATGTATTGCTGTGGTTTTAAAGTAGATTGTGGTGCTATTTTTAGCTCACCTCACGCATATAGAGAATGGTAATTTAAAAAAGCATTCTGTACTCACTTGCACCTTTCTGGGAATTTAGAATGTTAAAAAGCATTATCCACCTTCTGAGAAATGTGTGATACATTTTTAAATTGCATCACATTGTTTAAAAATCGTAAAGTTTGTTTGACCTATAGATTTCCTACCAATTACTTTAAAGTATGCAATGTGAAGATGTTAAAAACTGTTTGATAGAGTATGTTTAAAAATTTATTTTTATGATTTCCAATGAAGAACATTTTATCATTCCATCTGTCTATATTTTAGACCTTCTTGTATTCCTATAAAGTTTAAATATGCATTTTTTGTTTATGAAGTTGGCATTGTTTAT
The DNA here is from genome assembly GCA_037950945.1 of Hypolimnas misippus. Classification (NCBI taxonomy): domain Eukaryota; kingdom Metazoa; phylum Arthropoda; class Insecta; order Lepidoptera; family Nymphalidae; genus Hypolimnas; species Hypolimnas misippus. The sequence continues at coordinate 11,670,973 of JBBEEQ010000024.1, forward strand.
ATTATCTAAGCGTGAGAATTATGGCAGGAGTGAGCTATAACAATGTCAATATTATGCTGACATTACAAAGGTTGCTAAATATTGTTATATTATAAACAGACCATTTAATAAATTCTTATTTAAAAGTTGACAGGATTTGCAACCTGGTCTACATAGAATAATTTTTACTTTGAATATCATCTTTATTAATCAATGGGGTTTTTTTACGTTCCCTATTTCACTCACTTTTAGCCTTATCTTTACAACAAAAAAGTAGCCTTTATTCAAGATTCAACGTATTATTTAATACTTATTCTTGCATTCAAGACATGCAAAGGTAATAAAGAAACAGCAGAGTTAATACATTTATAAAACTAGATTCGATTACAATGGAACATCAAAATACTATTAGTTTTGGGAGTAGAAACCATTTTTTGGATTGTGATGAAACTTAGGTAGGGTGTTCTGCGGACATTGAGGGGAAAAAACTTTACTATTGGTGGGTTTGCAAAATGTACAGCAAGTATATAAGTAAAATAACTTAAGAAAGTGTAATCTTATTTAACAAAACTGAAGCCACAGAGTTCTACAGCTGGAAACAAAATGAATATTTATAATAATAATCATATGATTTTTACACTACCATGAGAAGTATTTTTTATTATTTAATTGATTGTTTTTGTACTATAAATACATGTTTAAACCAAGAAAATGATTGTGGCAAAAGTGAATAAAACAACATTTAAAGTAATCAGTTATATAGGTATCGTCATTTATTTGTTTTCTTTTATTAATTTAAATCACAATACTTTAGGCACAATAAAAATATAAAATACTCATGTCACAGATTTAGTACCCAAAATCTTCTGAAATGAAAATTTTATAAAGTTTTTGTGTTTATGCAGTAGGGCTGAAATAGGTTGTAAAGTATTTATCACCCTTACCCCATTTTTTAATCGTGATTTTTGTATGAAAAATATCTAAATAATTTAACAATCATCTACCTAAGGCAGAACAATATTCGCCAGGTTAGCTAGTAATAGTATAAAATTGTACTTATAAAATACTTAAAAAAAATAATTTCTGCTTGCACACACGAAAACTAAAAAAAGTTAATTAACTGATAAAATTGTTTTTTTTTTAAATTTCAGTCTGCTTGGGAAAGCAGTTCAGTAGACATGAACAGCTCACCGCTCAACCCAGACGCGCCGGTATTCGTTCCGGGCGGTGTCGCTGGATCCGACGTGCTGCTGGCGGAGTCGCCACGCAAACCTCTACCTATGGACGATATAGAGCTCCCCGATGTCGCTCAGTTCGAGACTGAGGCTGTTATCAGACCCGCTGAACTTCAAGACTTGGATAATTGTGATCAACTAAACGGACATCATGTAAGTTTACTTTTATTTATTATATTCATAAGTATGTAATACTACTGTAAATATATATAAAGTAAATATTATCTCAAACTGTAAGTAGTATTAATATATTTTATTGTAATTATTTATGATTTAATGACAGATAAAATGTGATTACTGATTATGATATCGATTACTCACAATTATAGACATGCATAAATGCTTGCATCCTTATTCATAATCTATTCGTTTATTTGATAGTGTTGTTAAAACAAGAAACAAACAGTGGCAAATCTTATTTTATTGTTATCCATATGCAATTCTTGACATTTGTGATGTTGCAAAGTATTTAATACTTTTAATATTACTTTTTTTTTTATTTAAAAATGCTTTAAAATTATTTTGTTATTTATAATTAGAGAGCCTAATTACTATTTGCTAAAACCTTACAGAATCTGAAAACAACAACAAAATATTATTCTTGATATTTTGAAATAATATAACATTTTAATTTTTTCTTTTCAGAATATTTCAATGGAAGGTGTAACACAACACTTAAACGGCAATGAGAAATGTGAAATGGAGAGTTTAGGCTTTGGTTTTAGTGTAGGAATAGAACAAGATAAAATTAAAGATACAGGTCTATTTCAAGATTTCGAAAGGATACAAAAAGATACTACAGACTTCTGTAACATTCAGGTAATTGATCATTTTTTAATTTTAACTTGCTGTTACAATAACCTAAATATGTGTTCATTACATTTTTTTCTATAAATTTTGTGAAAATAATGTACATAATCTAGATGATTTGTACTATTCAATAACAGTATTATTTTCATTTGTTTTTATTAGTAAACAGGAAGTTGGTCTATGTCTACAGGATTATAGTATTAGGTTAAATGACTAACAAAATGTTGTATGTTAAGGTAGTTTGTTATATTATTTTTTTTTAATTATATAACATGTTATAATTTTTTTTGCAGGTATTTCCTGCTCACACAGAAACAAATCCCTTCAGTGTTGATGGTGATGATGAACTCTTTGAGAGGCTAAAAAATAAAGAAAATGATCCAATGAGCATGAGTTTTTACCAAGAGAAAGACGATGACACTTGTGAAAGGTTTGGAAAAATTGGGTCAAATGTTGATCTGAATGCAGTTCAGCCTCTCCCTGACAGTGACGATGAAGACATTCAACCAAATGGAGTTTGTGAGAATGTAAATGAAAATAAGGAAAATATTTGTCCAGAGGAGAGATCTAATCTATTAAATTTGGAACAAGACATTCAGGAGCCTAACAATGATATCGTTAGGTTTGATGACAGATCAGAAATTGTTGCAAATAATGCTCCAAGCTTAGACAGTTTTATGGATTTCAACATTCAAAATACAAATAATATGCAAAATTATGCAAATACAGATTTTGAATGCAATAATCAACCGGAACCTGTTGTTCAAACAGACACACCTGAATCTCACAAACTTCTCTTTGAACAGATACCTGAAATACCAGATGGTAAAAGTTCAGAATTAGGATTTAACAATGAAGATTTATTGGATCCTTCAGATAGCGACAAAGATGGAAGGGCCATAACTCCACAAGATGAAACTTCTCAAGATATTGAAATGGAAAGTAAATTTGATGAATCACCATCTGAAGAAGTTCAACCAGAGGTTGTCACTGAACTTAAAGATGATCAAGCTGATGAAGAGGATTCTGAGAAAAATGAGTTAGAATGCGATAAAGTAGAAGAAAATGAAATAGTTACAGAAACTACGATTAGTCCAGAAGTTAATGAAGAATTAGCTTATGAAAATATATCGTCTACACATCCAATTGAAGTAGAAGATAATAAACCATCTTCACCAGAAATGGCTCAAGAAAATGTCGTTGTGGAGGTTCATAAGACTCCTGTATCTGAACTAAATGAGCAAAATGCAGGTGATGATACTGAAGAGGTACAAAATATTATTGACAGTGGTAAACAAGATTCGGATCTACCAGAAATAACTTTCGATGCACCAGAAACCAAATTTGAAGAAGATAATGAATTACAAAAATTAGAAACTGACATAGCATTAGAGTCACCGTCGCAGTCTCCCGTACCAAGTGAATCACTCGTTCCGAGCGAGTCTCCATTACCGCGAGAGTCACCTTTGCCTAAGGAGTCCCCATTGCCGCAAGAATCTTTATTGCCTGGAGATTCTCCATTACCGCGAGAATCTCCTTTGCCGCAAGAGATTTCATTGCCGCGCGAGTCTCCGTTGTTACAAGATACTCTATTGCCTAGAGACTCTCCAATACCTAGTGAGTCACCATTGCCTCAAGATACTCTTGATCCCAGAGAATCCCCATTGCCACAAGAGTCTCCAATACCGTCTGAGTCCCCATTACCACAAGAAACTCTACATCCTGCAGAATCCCCATTACCATTACAAGTACAAGATACTCTACAATCGAAAGCATCGCCGTTGCCCCAAGAACTATTACATTCTGGAGAGTCCCCATTACCACAAGAGGTTTTACATTCTCGAGAGTCCCCATTACCACAGGAGTCTTCAGAATTACGACAGTCTCCAATACCTCAAGAAATTCTAATACCACAAGCGTCATCAATTCCACGAGAATCGCCATTACCGGATGATTCATTTATTCCATCGGAATCCCCTCTACCGGCTACTTCACCAGCGCCCGTTGAAATCGTAGAACCTTCATCATCACCCATTTCAAATTCGCCACATTCTGCGGAATTAGAAGAACCTGCACCAACTCCATCCCCATTACCTTCACACACAGTAGAATCACAATCACCGGTACCCCCACATGATAGTTTTGAACCTCCAGTGCCAGCTGAAGTTCCCTTACCACGGGAATCACCAATACCAACTGAATCTCCCTTACCCGATGAGAATGTTGAATCTGCCACTGTGCATGTTAGTGAAATAGAACAAGACCAAGATATACAGCTGACTGCATCTCCTTTACCCAATGAAACCACATCACCAATAGAACAATCTTTACCTATTGAAACGCAAGTAGTGTCACAACCTATAGATTTAGAAAAGGAGTCGGTAACGTTAGATGAGACACAAAATGAATCTCTCATTACAGCTGAAGAGTGCAAAGAAATAGAAAGAGCATCACCTCAACCTGTCGATCAACAACCTGTGTCACCTGTGCCAGTGCAATCTTTCGAAACGACTGAATCTTTCATACAAACGGAAGTATCGCGGCCGGCAGAGTCTCCCGTGCCTGTCGTCGAACCTGACACTGAATCGGTACCATTGGAATTGGAGCCATCTAGAGAATCACCTGTAGTTGAAGCTTCCGTGGTCGAAACTTTACCTGTCGAATCGGCTGTCACGAGTATACCTCCTGCACCCGTCGAGGAGATCACAGAGACCACGCCTGTAGCACATTCGCCCGTGCCCGTATCGGAATCGATCGACTCTAGAGTTCTTTCTGAGATCCAACAGTCTGTTTCCGAAATCAGCGCTCCGGCACCCGACATTGTTCCCGAGGAACGTCCACGCAACGAACTAGTCACAGACATCGATATCGGCATTCCCGAATCTAGAGCGCAGGAAATTTGCGTTCCTGTCACTAATGAAATCCAACACGACGACACCGTGCAACCCGGCGCTACGCCGCCCCCGACGCCCGCAGTGGAGCCCGCGCAACCCGCCGCCCTCGGCGAGGCGCCCATCGCCGCGGCCACGGCCGCCGTGGCCGCCGCCGCTGCCACGGCCGTCGCCGTCGCCGCGACGAAGACGAAAGCGACCGCTTCTCCGAAAAAATCTCCCACGACTCCCACTGCTAAAACCGCCCCACTCAAGACCGCATCGAAAGCGACACCCGCCACGCGAACGCCCGCCTCGGCGACCAAACGGGCCGCTCCCGCGTCGACCGCGACCACGCCGCGGACGCCGGCCGCGCCCGCCCCGCGCACCTCCGCCGCTCGTACGCCGGCCTCCGCAGCCAAAGCCTCGCCCGCCGCGCGACCCGTCGCCAAGTCGGCACCCTCGCCCGCTGCGAAGCCCGCGCCCAAACCCGCCGCGGCTCCCGCGGCCGCTCGCGCGGCTGCGGCCCCGCGTTCCGCGCCGGCTCCTCGCGCGGCTCCCAAGGCGGCCGCGCCGAAACCCGCCACGGCGGCGCCGGCGAGGACAACCGCGACGGCACCGAAGCCCGCGGCGGCGCCGGCGTCCCGGCCGGCCGCCCGCCCGGCTCCGACGGCGCGCCCGCCCGCCGCCGCTCCCGCCGCTAAACCGAAGGCCGACTTGAAACCGAAGGCTCCGATCGCTCCGTCGAAACCGATGACGAACGGCGAGGTGAAGCCGAGCGCTAAGCCCGCGAGCCGCGCGCCCGCCGCGCGCCCCGCGCCCCGCCCGGCGCCGCGCCCGCCCGCCGCCGCCGCTCCACCCAAGTATGTGCGATTCCTTTGGTGTCGATTGAATATATACCTTCTTTAGTATAGTACCTACATAGCTTATATATTTCAGTCGATGGCTGTCAAAATTTATTTTTTATTATGTTAATAATGAAAACGACGTGTTCTAGGACTGCTGCGCCGAAACCCGCGACGCGGGCTCCACTCGATAAACAGAGCAAAGATCTCGCCAACAAGCGCATCACGGCCAAGGCCGCCCCTCCAAGGACAACGACTGCAAAGGTTTGTATTTAACGGATGAACAATGATAATATATATAGAGAAATCCATTTCCTCGAATGATTTTTTATAAACGATCGATCACCGTGAATTCGGAAACGCTCAACTTGTAATGGCCCCAGGCGCCGGCCGGCAAGGGCGCGGCGGCGCGGCCGGCGCGGCGCGCGGCGGAGCGCAAGGCGGACGAGCCGCCGCTGAAGGCGCCGCCCAGCCCGCCCGCCGACAACGCGCTGCTGCCCGACGTCATCGCGTAGACGGCGCGTCGCTTCGATTACGATTCCTATTATTTTCCGCTTGAATTTTGTGATTTTCTATAAGTGTATAATAGTTTTAACGCCGCTCGTAGCGGCGAGACGTTAGGTGCGGGAGACGTCTCCCATTTTATATTATAGAGTCGCTTTTGATAGATGTGTACGTTGCCGATTCGTTGCGCGCGGGCGCCGGCCGCGCCGGGCCGGACGGCTCGGCTCCGGTCCGCTCCGGTCCGGCGCGGCTGCCCCTACACGGTTATTATCCACTATTATGAGTCTGTTTAGAATTTTTATATTACCAACGAATGATTGATTTTAAATCTGGCTTTTAATTTATTTTCTTTGTATAACCGTATTATTTAAATAAAATTGTGAAGAAGGACTGAGACATTGTTTTATTTATAGTGGTATTAAAATTATGACGTATGATAATAATAATAAAAAGTGAAAAAAATGTTTACTTAATAATTAAACTACATTTATTTGTCAATGTTTAACTTAAATATCATGGTGTTACAAAGAAATACTAAAATAGAGCATTTTATTCAAATAAATGGTTATATCACCCTCTTTTGGTTTTTTTTCTTTATTTTTAAAGATATCCTTTTTCAATCATTTTGAGATTAATAACGCCAGAAGCCTACTTTTGATATTCAGTTCCCAGATTAAAGCCTGATTGATAAATCCTACCTTATTCATATATGCATAACAAATACTGCATGTTATGTTGCGTTCTATGCGCATAGAATCATTTTCATTCAATTAAATTTGTTAAACGTTTGTATTTTTGTTAACTGCAAAGAAACTGCTCCAAAGATGGACAATGTTATCTATTATATGTCTATTATTGTAATACAATAATTTATTCTTATTTTAATGAAAAATAATAAATAGTGCGAAATTGTCACTATTTAAATAAATCATATTAAGATAGCCAATTAATAATAATTTTATTATTAAGAACTAATAATGGAAAAGACGATAAATATGTCTACTGAATTTACACACTAAAATTATTTACAATATACCATCAGCCATTAGTACTACAAATAAAAATCCGTTTTATATGAAATGATTTTTCTTTAATTTTATATATGTATATATACAATATTCTTAATATTAACGAGCACCAAGATTTTTTAATAATAGAAGAAATATAATAACAGTTATTGAGTCATGTGAGGGAATCTGAAGTCTGTATCGCGTAAATTATAGGCCATCCATTTATCTGCTTCAGCTGTCATCTCGTCATCGAAGTAATCACGCCATCCGCCTGCTTTACCTGAAAAAATGTCACGTATAAGTATAATTGAATGAAATGAATGAAAAAAAAAAAAAAACTATAATCTTATCATTGAGGCCGTGTCAACGAGGCCCAACACTATTCTGCTGTAAGTAGGTAGGTAACTCGCAGCTTCCGCATACGGCAACAGATGCTCTGCTGGTTGAGCTATGAGCTGCAAACTTGTATTATTGGAATCATTTATGCCATGATTTTTATATTCGCTCTAAAGTTTTAAGTGACCATGTATATTGTATCTAGGAATATAGAGAAGGATCACCATTGTACCTTTTTATTTACTAAATTGTTATAATACAATTTAGTTATTTTAATTAAATTATTTAAATTTTATTAAACAAGTTTGGTAACATGTTGTTTACAAAGGTTACGGCGTTTGAGTCAATTGAGTTAGGTTTTGTAACTTGAAAATAGTAATTGCCGTAACCATTTACAAACGCTTTACAATTTTAGTTTGATTTCTTATGATCGCTCTCTGATATAGTTTCTCTATTTCGTTCTCCTTTCCTATTACAATAATATTAACCTTGTACATTTTATTGCTTGAAAAAATATTTTAACTCTACATTTTATTATAAATAATTTATAACCTACAAATTAAATAAGTTTCACAACATGACAAAACAACAATGGATAAAATTTCTCTAAATTAAGTAATAAATTACCGTTTTATAGGAGAAAAAATATCTGAAATTGGTAATGGATAGATGTGTTATAAGTATGTATAAATAAATCTGTGACCTTATTGAATTCGAAAGTAATCGCACTTCTATTATTAATATATAATTTAATAAAAATAGCATGTAACCTCGCTCATAATTAGTAAAGAAAATTATAATAAATATCTTTAATTACCTTTTCTAATGAAAGTAGCCGTCCCGGACTGCAGGATGCCAAGTTCTCGCATTACGTCGTAGTTGACAGATTTATTGACTTTAAAGTTCTCAATGCTGAGGTGGTCGCAAAGTTCGTCAATTTGCGTTTCTGTAAATTGTTTGCCGAAGAATTTGCTTACTCGTTCTACTGCTGCGCGCAGATCCTGTAAGATTTAATGGATAATAAACTAAATGGATAATAAACTAAATGGATAATAAACTAAATGGATAATAAACTAAACTAAACGAACCCATCTATAATAAGAAATTTTATTTACAAACGTGTACAAATTTTTGCGTAGACAAAAAAGGTATTTATGTGTTTTATTCAGGAAGTAGACAGATACATGTATGTATTCTGGTATTAAATAATTATTAATACGATGCAGTATCTCACTCTCACATAAGATCGATATGAAGTAGATAAAATAACTGCTTTTCGTACGATAAGGCAGAGAACTAGAAGCCTAACCCACTCTCCCATTACTTTCCTTAGTTCCTATTCCAATTCATCCTTTTTAAGGTGCCAATACATTGTGGTTCCTCTGGTGCTGCATGCTCAACTGTTCATGGGCGACGGTTATCACATAACATCAGGTGGTGCTCGTTTGTGAGCTATTTATATAAAAATATACATATAAATCTCTGGCAAATTATTTACATGCTGAAATATATGTTTACCTTCGATAGTTCCTCGTAAAATAAGAATAGCATATTGGGATGATGTCTTTGCGCCCATGATTCTTTAAGGTGTTCGAAATATGGAGTCCAATGATCTAAAAAAAAACACAATTATCATACAGCACCGTGTTAAGGAAACGTTATGGCCTAGTAGTTAGAACACGTCGATCTCAACAGCGCGTTCAAGCCCGACTAACACCTAGTTTTCTAGTGTTAAATTTGTGTTTAAATTCATCTTGTGCTACGCGGGTAGGAAGACATCGTGAGGAAATCTACATGTATTGGTAGAAATTCTGACATATGTATGTCCGCCAAGCCGCAGTGGAGCAGCGTGGTGGAAGTTCTCCACCTTCTCATTAATATAGGATAAGCAGTCTTAGTCCAGTTGTGGAAAATTTACAGGCTGCTTGACTAAAATAGTTCTTGATAATAACTAATAAGTAAGAAAAATCTTACGCAAATCCTTAATAAAGAATTGAAAGTAATTTTTGAAATCTCCGACGTAGCCCTGTGTCCTCATAGCCTTATTTAAGTGGTAGAATGAGACCACGACATCCCGCGGGTCGCGGGCGACGTAGATAACTTTAGCAGTGTCGAGTAACGTCGGTGGTAAGAGTGATAGGGGTAAATGCGTTTTGACAAATCGCTGTGACGTCATATTCGCCAGCTGCTCCGTGCCCGGCTGGCAGACATACTCGAGAAGTTTCAATTTATGCTCGCTGTCGCTGTTCTCGTCGTGAAATCTTTTTTTCATAACTGGGTGGACGTAAACTGAGAATCTGTAAAAATGTTAACCGTAAATTTAATTAGGCCTATTTTTATATTTGTAAAATAACAAGGCAAATAGGTTGACGTAATAGTCCATGATAGTAAAGTTATTTCAACATCTAAATGATGTGTACTTTACTTTAGGTACTTATATTTTATCTATCGGGGTTATTTAACGTTTTTAGTATAATAAGCAATATAATTATGTTTATATTAATAGAAGAAAATTAATAGCCAAAAAATTTAAAAATATTCCGACGTTTAAAAATAATCAAATTATTAAATTTTAACTTACTCTAAAAATGGATATCTTTCAGTCAGTGGTATTTTATTTGCTGTTTCATAATCCAAGTCATTCGCTATCATCCAAACCAGCTCCTGTGTCCATGTGGTTCCTATTGTTAAATAATATTTATCTATTATTTATCCCCATCAATTTGCCTTATGTGAATGTAGAAAACAGTGTATTCAATATTCGGTAAGCATTAGATAGAAAAAATTTAATCATTGTCAGCGCTGGAGCGTATACGAGCATTACCAGTCGCGATATTTACGAGCTTCAGGTTCAAATCTCGCGGCATCGTAAATATTGATATACTTAAAATATATATATTTTGATAATATTTCTTATCATTATTATTTTTAATTACATTTAAACATAATTATTTTTAATCGTATAAATGTTAAAAATATTCATCTTATTTAATTAACTTTTAATCGTGGGAAAGTCGTAATAAAAACAATAAAATGTAGTTTTTTTATTTTATTATTATTTTATTTCTTAATCTGTCTATGACATAACTTGTGCAAAAATACGATTCATTAGTAGCATGTTTCATACCTGATCGTGGATAACTGACGACAAAAACGTCAGTTGGGCGGATATCCATGCTGTATATTTTAACAGCTTCTTTTTTGAACATATGTGGTAAGAAGTAGCCTTTTGGTCCCACTCGGACAAAGCCAGTGTGTTCACCTTAAAAGTAATTGATGTTAGGAATGTATCATAAAAGAAATATCCACATTTTGTCCATGGAAAACGCATTCCTTCCCTAGAATATATTATTCGTCCTCACTCTCATCAATATATTCATAATCATAAGTAAATTAGAGACTACAATGGCTGTATGTTTATGTATGCCTTTGCCTTTTACCTCTAATGAAAAAAAAATAGAGACTACAACTCAAACTAATAACATTAACAATTAAATTGTGTAATCAAATGTTAAGGTTAAGGATAGATTCGTGATAATAAAACTTTTAGTTTTGTACATTTATTTTTAAGGTTTTTTTAAAGAGTTTATCTCTTTTCTATAACTATAAAATGTATCTATAAAATAAAGTTTTTTTAAACTGGTATCCATAGAGTTCACTTTATTTTACATATAAATAAAATAAAGCTTATCTCATTTAGCATCAACCATGAAAACCACAATTGAAATACTTAAATCAAGTAACTAGGAAATTTTGAATTGAGTTCAATTTAATTTAATGTACATTTTCAATTTATCAATTATTACTTCAACTTCAAATTTAATATTACAGTACATAACACAACAATACCACTTTAAGTTATTGAGGCTATCGATACAAAATACATTAAAATATCAGTCATTAGTGAAACGTGCAAGATATCAAGGTTTTAGGAACTGTATTACAAATGAAACAATTAGTTTCTTTTCTCGTTAAAAATAACTGAAGAGGAAGTTATTAAGAATTTGTTTTATTAAATATATGGCGGAAGAATTTCACACTATTATTTTTCCTAAACAAATTTGAGAAAATAACTGTAATAATGACCTTGTTCTCAGTAACATTCAATTAATTTAAGAATGTTACTTGGATTTTCTTACTGGTTACTGTACAAATAAATTACCTTAGGAAAAATATTAAATAAAATTGTATAGTTTTATATTGTCATTAGGGGAAATTAAAGTGGAGAATAAGATGGAGATTGGTTATATTTGCATAGTCTCAACTGGGTATCTGTTGGATATTATACCAGCGTTACCAGAATCGATATTTAAAAGTGAAAAAACTGATTTTTTTAAAAATTATTGTTCATAAATGTTTCTTGTTCATAAAAAAAGTTTTTTTTTTTTAATTTTAAATATCGATTCTGCTAATACTGGCAAAATATTAAACTCATGCCCAGTTGACTTCCTGTATAGGATATTACCATAAGCTAATATTGCTATGGTGCTGACTGCCTTGAAAATTAGTCATTATATAGTAGCACGTGTGTTGATTTAAACTATGTACTTATTATACTATGGCAGATTCTTGATATATTGGTAAGTAAAAAACCGGCTGTTTAATTTGGTAGATTTCGTAATCTAAGCAAAAAAATACTATTGGTTGTGTATATTTTACAGAAAAAAATGGAGTTTTTGTTTTTCGAACGAACTTTAGGGCTATAAGATTTTGATAAAATCTATCGATGTATACTAACCACTGATACTATGGTACTAGTGGTAGTACTATGTACGAAATGTCTAATTATTATTCTCAATAGCAACATTGAAAAGATTCCTAATAGCCGTGAAAAATTAACTAAAATATGTTCGACACTCTAGAGATGCGAATAAGAAACTTCCTTTGAATTTTTATTTGCTTTTCCATTTTTAAGGGACTGCCTCAAAATTTGTGTGTTATAAACTTGACGTGTGTCTGTCTGTGGTATCGTAGCTTTTGAACGAATGGACCGATTTTGATGGGGATTTTTTTTTGTTTGAAATCTGATCGAAATGGTTCTTAGTTAAAATGTATAAATCTCTTCAGTTGTTTGAAAGTTCTTTTCTTGTTGTTGAAAGGATCTGAGCAATTTCCAATGATTTAATTGTCAAAGTTTAGTATCCTATAAATGATGTCAAAATAGCATAGTTGCGTTTAAGTGTAAATGAATAAAATCGCATTATAATTTGTTCATTCGTTAGAGAGCTATAGTGCCACAGACAGACACACAGATACATACGTCAAACTTATAACATCCCCTTTATAGACAAATAAACAAAGGACAGGTCAAATCATCAAACATGAACGAATGTATGTTTTAGAGGGTTTATGTATTTCTTGGATTTGATAAGAATAATTACTTTATTTACGGACGATTTATTTCAAACTGTTTACATATTGCATTACGATTATATGTCTATCACACTCAGTCATAAAATAAATAAAACTTACTAGGCATAAGAAGCAGTATTAAATAGACACAAATCGTTATTTCAATTTCGTTTATGTTTGTTTATCATATTTTCATAACTATCACTTACTATTGTATTCCTGCTTTAACTTATCGCGGTTATTGAACTACAAACCTAAGTACGTATGACATATGCATTTAACAAATCAAGAATGCAATGATGTACCGACAAGAAATATTTAAATCAAAACTCCTTATTTGTTCACGCGTAGGTGCCTACTATCAAAAACTTTGTAAGCAGTATCACAAAAACAAACTAAAAATCCATATAAATAGTAGCAAATACTCGTTAAATAACGTAAAACGACTATGGTGAAAACTAATATGGTATAGGTGTCACATATATTCGCAACATAAACAAATATTTGAGAAATTTAAAAAAATAATCACCTGTAAAATACTTCATGAGCATTTCTGCCAATTCTGGTTCTACATCTCGTATCTCCAACGGATAGTTATTGTTTTCCATGGTTACTTCCGTTTTAAGGAATTTAATCGTCCGTTATATGCCTTTATGGTTAATAGGTGAAAGTACGAGCGCGCAGTTCACAGTCTCGCTGTTAACTGTGTACTGTGGAGTCGGACGGCGAAAAGTGTGTCACATTAATCTCAAATTAAGTCTTTGAATACTATTACATTCCGTAACAATATTGTTGTATTCATTAATATTGCTTTTTGATTATTACTCAATCAGTGTTTTATGTTTTTTAAAATATAAACTTCGTTTAGCGCTACAATCAATGAAGGTTATATGTTTTCTTTTGCTTCATAGTTATGTGGTCTATTGTGTATATGTTAATTTAAGTTTGATCTAAATGCTGTTCATCTTTTGCTTTCACTATCATCTCGTTAACATTTTCGACGTTCGAATGCCTACTTTAAATGATTGACAATTTAATCAAAGGTCGCTTAATGAACCGTGTGAAATGATCAAGACATATTTTATGACTTCTTAATGGTCTTTCATATTGTGTACCCGAAAAATTAATTGACAACAGGAATATTAAATTATAACAAACATTACTCACATAAAATTATTTTGTTTTTCTATTTCATTTATGTTTCCAAATAAGCCAAAAATTGCAAATATTGATGTAGTTATGTTCTTATCTTATATATTCTAATATACTTAAGAGGGAGCGAAATCTACATTAATGCGAGCTAAGCCGCGAGAAAAAGCTTGTTTCAATAAATTAAATATACCAAGACCAAACACTCATATTTATTATTTTGTAAGTAAGTACCTAACCAATTGATAATTAACTTTTTCAGAGTTAATGTGAGTTTAAATTCCGCGGGATTTCATTAAAATTCAGCGTACCCTTAGGACAAATTTTTGGCCAATTAACTTACATAAAAACTAATTTTTTGCAATAAAATGTTTAATGCAAAAGGGCTCGATTCATTACAAGATGAGAAGGTGGTTACGGAAAAAATATTAAAATCAAAAAACCTACCTACCAGAAATTTATGTAAATCATCGCAACACTTGCGAAGTTTTTTATTAAAGTTGAGTTACAAAAAATGTAAATAATTAAGTTATAGCATATGTATTTTTTGTATTTGTATGTATTATGAATTATTTGTTCAATATGTTGTTTAATTTAGAGAAATATAATTTAACGTTATAAATAATTTTCAAGCCTAAATAAGTGACAATGGGGTAAAAAGTAATATCATGGAGATAAAGGTTTTTGTCGCTTGTGGTTTTCTGCTTATATTTAGATGAATGTATCAATCGTTAAATTTTTTATAAAAAATAGTTATGTTACGTATACGTTAATACGGACGTTCAGGTAGCTTAATTTATATAATTATGTTTAATGTTGTGTTTAAAACCCTTATATTACATTTAATTCGCTTTATTTTTAGCATTAAATGTTAAAATTTTAGGCTGTACTTTTACTTTAAAAAAAAAAAACAGTTTTTTCTGCTTTAAAGTAATTTTTATTTGCTTAAAAAGTTTCCATCGATCCTTTAATACAATAGTCGGATTTCGTATCTCAGTTGCGAGGTGTAAAAATAATATTTGTTATCAAGAATGATTCCACGCGTTTGTATCGGCCCTTTTTGTGAATAGTGTAATATAAATAGGGACTTCATCAAATATGACAAATAATTCACCAAATTGTAATCCCCTTTTTACTTGCTAATTGTTTTTGTGCATTAACAAATTCAACATTTTACTTATATAAATAACGCCATTAAGTTGAATTTATACAAAATTGCTTTACTATTTTTGTTAGGAGCAAATAATATAAATACTGTTTAATGAATATGTCTTTTATTGGCAAATATAAATATATTTATATAAACGAGCGGGCGGTACATGTGATGTTAACTTATTATACAGTTATGCACAAATTTTGAAGTTAATCTTATTTATTAATCTTACGGCCAATGCACATCTAACACATTGTCGAGTGGTGCGCTGATTGCGACTACTGGCATCTACAAACTGACTAACGAGTATTTAATAGCAAGTTAGTTGTTATATAGAGCTGTGTTATCTAAAATGAACCTTTGTAACTGTTAGAAATATATCATAAAAGTACTGTATTTTGTCTATAGTACTTCCTTGATTAGTTACTTAATATTATATATCGGCAGTACGCACCCTCCCTCTCTCTAGAATCGCTCGTCTTCACTTTCACAAATATATTTATAATTACAAGTAAATTATAGACTAGAACCCCATTGACATAACAGTGACATGGCTAGTTTGACGAACTTCAAAACAATAATTTCCATCAAGAGTTGATGATTAACAAATTAAATAAACAACGCATTCGATCTCATAATTTCATTTATTTAGAAATGAGTAAAACGAAAATCAGTGCCACGAAGGTTATCTGCGATCCACTTCTCAGCCTCCCCAGTCATCTCCTCGTCGAAGTAATCTCGCCAACCGCCAACTTTTCCTATTAATAATCAAATTAATCTTGAAATATAAACCAATAGCATTATATAATGCTGACAAGTATTAAGTTTTACTTGAAAACTGAAATTTTTGTCTTTTAAATTATTATTGCTAGCTGTTCTCTTCAATTGCCAATGAATTAAATCTTCACAACTCACCATCACAGATATTTTACGAAATGATATCTTAGCTGATTCCTGCATTAAGAAAATACGTGCCTACTAAATCCCAAGTTTTTTAATCCATGAGCTTATAACAAATCTATACTTATACATTATCATTGGTTACTGCAAATAACATTTATAACAATAAATATAACAAAAAGCATTTATTACCTTTTCTGATGTGACCGTCACCTTCTTTAAATACGCCAACGTCTTGCAATTTTGTTAAATTGACTGACTTATTATTTTTAAAATTGTCAAATTTAAGGTGTTCATTGAGCCCAGCAACCTGGTCATCGGTCAGCTCCTTGCCGAGAAACTTCGCCACGCGTCGAATGACCGCTGGCAAATCCTGTAGCACCATTGGACGTGTATTGTTATTTAAATGAATAATGTACTACATATAAATACACATGTTGAGCCCTTCTAATTTATTCTCAATATTATTGTTATTTTAATGGTAAATATAATAAGTCACCGTTGAAAGAGATAATATCGAAGACGTATACACGTAACGTACGTAACAGTTTCAAGTACTTGGGTTTAACATTCTGTCACGTCAAAAGGATAGAGGTTGAATGAGTGCTAGACTAATGGCTGGCTAGAATAAGTACTTTTAAGCTCTTAGTAAACTTATCTGCTTAAAATACCTTAGTAGGCAATCAAATATTTCTATCTATAAAATAACCTTTTTTTCCACAGTCATCTATGAATGTGAAGCATTCTTACAGGCCATATTTGAAAAACCACCTTCTTTTAAGGAAAATTTTTGGTGATGTGAGAAATAAAAGTGGCATCCTAAAATGAATCATGAGTTTGATTATCTATTAAACCAGAAAACTATAGTGAAATACATCAAATCACAGCGAGTTAGATAGGTCGGGCATCTTGGGAGGATAACAGAATATAGTTACACCTAAAGCCAACTTGAAGCTGCAATAGCCAACACCACAAGAGAGGCCTAAAAAGAGGTGGTGCGGTTGCATTTAATAAAGTCAAAGTAAGTAAGGTCAAAGATCAAGTAGTAATGTATTGTAGAAGCAGCTAAATCTAGAAAAGAATTGTAAAGCTGAAGAAGTAAGTAAGTATGTATAAATTATATAAAAAACCAAATTCAAAAACAACAGTCCTTGAAAACTGTCGTCCGATTAATTAAATCATATATCGTAATTAATTAAAGATTACAAACCTTAGACAGTTCTTCGTAAAACAAAAACAGCATATTAGGGTGGTTACGTTGTTCCCATGCTTCCAGCACGGTCCCAAAATATGGTGACCATAGGACTGTAAATTTTAAAATAGTTTTATAAAACAATAAACCTGTTCATTTGAATTATTTTGATATTCGCTTGGCAATGTAAGTGCTATGCCAATGTAGTGGAGACAACTTAAGCTGAGTAAGGGCTAAAACGTGTTATGCGTGCGATGTGAAAATTCCTACCTATTTCCCATCGTCCCTTATTTTTTTTAGGTTATAATCACTCTAACATCAGGTGAGCACCCAAAAAGAAAACGGTATTAATTCTTAGCATATGTTTTTTTTTAAATATTTGTTACCGCAGAACTGCGTTATTTCTTAATAGATTTTGAAAATTCTTTTTTAATTGGAAAGGATATGCTTTGAGATTGGTCCCATATACTTTTTTATGAAAATTGGTTTAGTAGTTTGGTTTTTAATCAAAATAACTGGAATGTGTATGCCATCCAGGCAAAAGATATTGCGTTTTTTGTTTTTGAAGTAGGTTTATCATAAAAAAGTCAAGCTTACCTTTATCGTTAATGAAAAGTTTCCAATATGCTTTAAATTCTGAGTCGGCTACCAAAAACCTCATCAATATATTAAAGTGATAGTAGGACACGGCCACATCTCGGGGGTCTCTGGCCACATACACCATCTTCAAATGTAAAACCTACTCATAATCTGTACAAACTTTTTAAATAGGAAGAATTTGTTTTTTGTGTTTGTAACGAATAAACCCAAAAAGTAATGGACCGATTACTATAAAATTTTACTGGAATTCAGTTTAAGAAAAGAAATATTTAAATGAACACCAAGCAAGACAAATACAGACGCTGATAAAGAAAATTAGAATTTAAATTATTTTAAAAAGCTTTTAAGGCGAATGTTGATAGTTTACCTATACATCTATATACCTATATACACATCCTATAGTCGGGATCGAAAGCTAGTATAATTTTTTGAAGATGTTATTATACAAGGTATGTATAATAATATCATATAATGTCCACGGCTTCGCCCGCGTATTCTTCGAAAATTGAACCAATTTGGAAAATCTTTCTTTTTTTTTTAATATTATAAAGAAGAAAGTTAAATTGTATTCAAAGATACAAGGAGAGAACACTCAAAATTAAAAAAAGTATCTGTCTACGAAGTTGTATGTAAAATATTTTATTAAATTGGAACGATCTATACTGTCCCGATCTTTTTCTTCCAGCACTATTAAATGATCCTTATTTGACCCGGATTTTTCTTAGGCTATTCTATTTTTTTAATTCATTTTTTTATTAATAATTTATGTACATATATGCATTTAGTTTTAAGTAATTATAGCCATGGAATATTTACGCATACGAAATATTTCACGTACAAACGTTTCTACCGCTTTTCAACCCTATAGAGGTGAAATTTACAAGAATCCTTATAAATCTTCTTATCGAAAGTCTACAACATATAAAAATACGTTCTCCAAATTTCAAGTCTCAGCGATCAGCGGTTCAAGCTGAGCGTTGATCCGTCAATCAATCAGGACAAAGCATTTTATATTTATAGATACATTTTTCAAGATAAATAAAACAAAATATCTATTTAAACACGCGTTCCTTCAACCTTCAATTTAATTCAATTCTTTGGTTAATGGCTTTTACTTGCGCCAATTTGTTATTTCGCCAATGTCACGTGAAATAGAGAAAACACGATTGAAATTGATCGGTGGGGTCGAGAACGCGACCTTAATTAAATTTGGTTTAACTTTATTTTTAAATTTGATTTTGATTAAATTTGAAAACACCCTAAAATTGTGTGAATGTTGGTACCTTTGCCGTATCCAAAAGGTTCGGTGGAAGTAATGACATCGGCAAATGGGTTTTGATAAATCTTGGTGAGGGTAACTTTTGTATGTCTTCGACGGTACGAGATACTAGTTCTGTTTTAACGGCATTCGTTCTTTCATTACTGTCGTCACTTCTATGAGTTTATTTTACCGCGGGAGTCAACATTGACATTCTGAAAGAAATTAATATATTTATGTGCTATATTTATTTATTTATTTATTTAAGTTTATCAACAGTTGTTACATTAATATCTTACATTACTATAACATTAAACTAAATATCTAGCGCGAATGTACAACTAATTAAAGATAAATGCTTATTTTAAGAACTTATAGACTAACAATAATTGATTATGTATATTCTAAAATATAATTAAGTTATACGAGCTAAAACAAAAACGAGAAAAAAAAATGCAAGGAAAAAAATAAATAAAATAAAGATTAAGAGTCACCCAAATCAAAGGAAAGCTAACATTAGTCACAGTATAAGAGGCTAAAAAAGTGATGTAAGTAACAAATTATAATAAAACTTGGGGAACCCTAAATAGCTTTACAATTATATGAAACTTTTCTTTATGTCTTATGTTTTTTGTAATTAAATTATCGTGTTCGTTAAAGTGGTGTCGGATATAAATGGTAAGTTAATATAGTAGTACGCGAATATTACTTGTGCATTGTCGATTTCATTTTATTCTTGTGATTAGAGAATAACTTAACTTTACTCCCGATATCTTACTGACTTACTTGGACCTAAAACTTGGACCAAATTTTAAATACATAAACTAATAATTGTGTTATTTAACCAATATTAATACGTGTTATTTAGTAGACCAAACTTACTTACATAAAAAAGTCGAAGAATTGGGAATCTTCTCCTTTGTGGAAGTCAATTAAAATAGTTGCATTAATGAGGTGTCAAAAATTTTTTGACGGTAGAAGATTATTATACTAGCTAGGGAGTTAATAATACTAGTGTAACATACTAGACTACTAGATAAACTAGCTAGGGAGTTAATAATACTAGTGTAACATACTACTTACCCTAAGAACGGAAACCTTTCATTGAGCATTATAGATTTAGCTTTTTCATAATCTAGATCATTCTCTAGTAACCACACTAAGTCCTGAGTCCAAGTCGTACCTGAGAAATTATTTATAAAAAGGACTTTCAAAAAAATATTGTTATTACTAGCTGTGTCCCGCAGTTTTACTCATTGCGAGTATTTGAGGAAAAATAACATTTATAAAATGTTTACCAATTAAATAAATAATTTAAACATTAACATGTTGTCAATATACACTTATCCCGAACTGTTTCAATTATGATCATTTTATAAAAATATTAAGAATATTCTACCTGATTTTGAAAATGACGCCACAAAAATATCACCAGGTTGTACTGGAAAGTTGTAAACACTCATAGCCATAAATAGCTTTGGTAATAAATATCCTTTTGGCCCAACACGAATGTATTCTAGTTGATTTAAATGTGAATCTGTGTAACAAATTAGACAGTAATAAATCTGTACCTACCAATATGATACAGAGAGAGCGAATTTTGTATGTATGAAGTATACCTACTGTACCTATTTCAAAAATGTACCACACATTGAAATAGCCTTTTGAAAGGAACATTATTCTAGATAATCATAGAGAATATTATTTTTTATTTTAAAGTACAATCTACATTATGACAAGCCAAACCGCGAGCAATCTGGTCCTCTTTCCTTCACTCGTGTTATATGAAAAATAAATTTTATAATGTGATAAAAACATTGAAAAAAAATCTTTTCTTACTTACTTTTAATAAAAAAATCTTTTTTTTAACTTACCTTTGATATAATTACCAATTTCTTTACTCTCTTCTGGAGTCAATTCCTTAATTTCATAGGGAATTTTTTTATAATTAATATCACTCATTGTATCTTTATCAATTACCTCAAGTGAATAAGTTTAATTCAACGAGATTGTGAGATATATAATTTATACTGTTTTACTTATGTACTAATACTGTTTATTAAATAAATAGAAAAACTTATCTAGGCTCACAATATCTAGCTAAGCTAACAATAAGATAAATATATAAATATTAAACAATATCTTGTAATATGTCGATCATATATATTTACACTATAAACCAACAGGATAACAGTAACTGTATTTTTCCCTTGTTCAAAAATACAAAAATACAAAACGTCTACCTACTAGTTCAGCCATTTGATAGTTTTATCCGGAAAGTTTTTCAGAAGTTTTGAGAATTGATGATTTTATAGATTTTGCTATTCCGGATTTGAACTTTGCCATCTTCGTATTTTTTGCGTTGCCATATTGAAAAAATGGCGCCTAAAACTGTTTTTTAACAATATCTCTTTTCCGAATTTTCAAAATCGTTAACCAACATAAAAAATACATTGTAGATTGAAAACATGTTGTGGCTTTTTGTTTGAATTTTGATGAAGAATTATATTATCGTACCAAAAGTTTTATGTTTCTAAAATTGTTGTTCAGCTCAGTGAAATAATTAACGATTTTAGCAAATACAATGTACTTAGTATTTACATTAGAATAGTGTACATACAGACGTGATGATAAGCCAATAATAGATTTAACTACGACGGTTAGTCTTTATCTCAATAATGTGTTACAGATAAGAGGTATATGAGGTATTTTAATGTAAACGTAATTAAACATCAAAACAACAACATACAATTAAACTAAAGTGATGACTAATTATTTGTTATTATTTTATAAATTGTCTGATGCACATAATAGCAAGTACCATAACATTCTTTCCTTCTAAATGTCAATTTTATTATTATTATTATTGCTCTCAGTTGTTCGTAAAGATTTACGTAAGTTATTTCTCATTATTTTACATCTGAAACAATGTACTATCAGTGCCTTATTTTTAACGTTCCAAGCTTTTGTAACTACTTACGACGTATCTATTACAAGGTTAGATTATAGAATTGTATTATGTCGCTCTCGAGAGTAAAACTTATAAATGTAATTCTCGCCTTTTTAGTTAATTAAAGTAAACCGAACAATTGTCGTAACTATTATCTTATACAATCATTATTATTATTATATGAAAGAAAAAAATCTGTACTTTGTTGTTGTCGTCTTTTAAAAAATACTTATTTAACAAATGTTACATTGAATTAAAGAGAACCGCTATTTTATAAATTTCTTTCATTTTCATAAGTTAATAATTTTCAATTAATCACAAACGTAAAATACAAAATATAAATTAACTTATTCTACAAACATATATGTATAACCAGACGGAATTAGATTACGTTGTAGCAAGAACTACTTTCGGATTTTTTTCTTGCATGGTATCTTCACGGAAACGGCACGTAAGAGTCACTGGATCTCTCTCACGATCCGGACCACACTGTTCTGTTGCACCTATGAGCTCTATTTCGTCTTCCTGGCGTTGCGGCTCTGTGTCGAGTCGCCTCCGACCCGCAACGATTACATCTTTATCATTCTCGCTGCTACCATCGCCGACGACCGACCCGTCACTTTTCGAGTCGATGTCAACTTGATGTGGGATGTTCGGTTGTACGAACGCTTCCAAATTTACTTGAGTAGCCGTCGTATCCTGTGCTGGAATATGGTTATTTTTCCCCATAAAGTGTCTTTGAAAGAAGTTAATTACACTATCGAAAGGTAATCTATTTGGTAAGCTGTTGATAAAAATTACGTTTCGCACGTCTGCTTGAAGATTATGTTGGCCGTCCTGGCGTCGATCGTAACTCGGTGCAGCAGCCGCGGTGGCCCACAGGCATGCAAAAAACAGTAGCATTCTACGTGCTTCTGATTTACCGCGGAGCAGGCGACTGGACGCTGACATCTCTGACGTACCTTTTACTGAGCATCGCGAACCAGTCGTCGTATAAATTAAGTATATCATAACGGTTAAAACGGCACGAATTTTTCTAGTTTTATATTTCATCAAAAACTAATGACTCGTCCCCGGCTATGCGCAGGTCATACAATCGACATATTTTTGAATGCAAATATGAAAACTTTACCAATATTACACTAAGCAACTTTTTCGCGTGTGCATCCACCTAACTGTACCTCCTCAACCAAGTTGCTTTAACTTATCTAAAAAATCTCGCTTTAATAAAATATCAAACTAAAAACTCTAAAATTTGATGCCGGACACATAGACGAAGTTCGTGTTCTTAATACCTACTAATGAATATCAGAAAATGATTATAAATTATGAATTGAAAATCACCGCATTGCATACAAATTAACAATTCTTCTCAAACATTCTAATTTTGTTGGATGTTCGATTATTTTAGATAAATAAAAATTATAATTTATTGTTTTAAAATGGTAATTTCTTACATTTTTTATGAAAAATAGCTATTCACCACCCGATGTTGAAATATGTAATTCTCGTCGAAAAAAAGCAAGTGATATACACTTGGTTTTTTCGCACTGTGTTGTATAACAGGAACTGTACACTTAATCGGCACTTATCAAAATTATTACCATGTGCTAAAGCAATATCTAGACGTAACATCATAACATCATCCAATATATAGAAATAACTAGACCGCCTATACGCCCGACCACGTCCGTTTCAACAGAAAAAATATAAAGCTTCGAAGATTGAGTTCAAAAATATGTTGGAGATGGGTAATGGGTTGTAAACCTTCAAATAGTCCCTCGGCAATTCCGCTACTTGTTGTGATGAAAAATAACAATGACTACGGTGACTACAGACGACTAAACGCGGTCGTTCAACCCGACGATTGTCCAATACCGCCTAAACAAAATTTTACCTATCAACTGCATAACAAGAAATTATTCAGAAAGATCGACTTGAAAACTTACTACTGGATACGGATCACCGAGAAATAAAGAAACACAGAAAACCTCACTTATATTCAGCTTATTTTATTATAATTGAGAATTATTATCGTTCGGACTACGTAACCTGAGCTAAATTATCGAGTTTTTAATAATAAATTAGTTATTATAGTTATATCGAGCTTTGATATAACATTGCTAGTATGAGGAACTTTGAAAGAATAATTTCCGTCACGAATTGGAGATTAAGTAAACAATGCATTCGGTCTCATAAAAAATTTTATTTAGCAATGAGTAAAACGAAAATCCGTGCCACGAAGGTTACCTGCGATCCATTTCTCAGCTTCCTCCGTCATCTCCTCGTCGAAGTAATCTCGCCAACCGCCAACTTTGCCTATGAATAATGAAAATTATTGCGAAATATAAACAAATAGGATTAAGTAATGCTAAGAAGTATCTTTTTTAACTATTGCTTTTACAGTTGTACTAAATGATTACTGAAATATTTATCTTTTTAATCATTACTGTACGAGTATTATTGCTAGCTACTCTCTCCGTCTACATTTAAGTTGAATCTTAGTAACTCACCAATTATTTTATGAAACGCGACCTTAGCTGATTTCTATATTAAGAAAATTTGTGCCTACTAAATCCCAAGTTTGCAGGTCTTATTGGTACAGAGCTGGGGTCCAACCGCTAACCTATTTAGTGTAGACCTTAAATAAGCAGGCAACGTACCGCGACAATCATAATATTTATAAAAACGGATCCCTAATGAAACTACTTGGCTATAAAAAATTCGCGAGTAGCTGAGTAGAATGTCTCCTCAGATAAATTAGGTTTACGTAATAATATTTTATAAATGATAAAATATGGGTTATATTGAAAATAATTTACAATATAATATATACAAAAACAAATAATTCTATTAAAAATAAAAAGAAAGAGAAATTAAAAATAATTATATTAAAGGCAAGGTGCCCGAAACACTGGCAGCATTACCTCTTTGTATGGCCAGACTGATATGCCCTTCGGTCACCTGTAGTTTCGACGAGGCGGGAAGACAGCTCTTTGAAAAACTTTTTCGCTTCCTCACCCCAGGACCCCATGGTTTCAAATAAATTTATAAACTGACATATGCTACGTTCATATTATTTGACCCATTTACAACTTTGACAAACCTATCAATAGACTTGTTAGTCCAAGGATACTCTCGCCTGTCACATTCAGTCGCTAGTGGTTGCTAGGCAATGTCTTTCAAACTGGTTCTGGTATCCAAAATGAGTGAGTGAACATGAGTTTCTAACATGTCTATAGCTTTATTGTATCATTGAGCTCCTGCAACTGCAAATAACATTTACAATACATATAACGAAATATATTTCATACCTTTTCTGATAAAACCGTCGCCTTCTTTAAATACACCAACATTTTGCAATTTTGTTAAATTGACTGACTCATTATTTTTGAAATTGTCAAATTTTAGGTGTTCATTCAGCCCAGCCACCTGGTCATCGGTCAGTTCCTTGCCGAGGAACTTCGCCACGCGTCGAATTACCGCTGGCAAATCCTGCAGGACAATTTGACATATTAAAAAAAACAACACAACTTAAAGACTTAATGGCAATAGTACGAAATTAAAAACGTGATTTTCGATCCTCTGGGCCGAATGAACTTTTCAAAGGGGACATATTTACCCTAAAAGCCGATTAAACTGAGTTATATATTTTAAAGTAATAAATCAATAAATCATATATCGTAATAATTTCAAATTTACAAACCTTGGACAGTTCTTCGTAAAATAAGAACAGCATGTTTGGATGGTTCCGTTTTTCCCATGCTTCCAGCACGCTACCAAAATATGGTGCCCATAGAACTGTAAAGTTAAAAATTGTTCTATATAATAATAAACACAAGTTTATGCTGCAAAAAGATGTGACATGGACAACCATGTCACATCTTTTTGCATGTACTTGCATCAATACAAGAGCTGTATCAATGTATAAGAGATAACTTAAGCTAAGTAAGGCTCAAAACACAAATACGGTGTGACGTCGCATTTAGGCATGTTATGACGTCGTAAAACGTTTTATTTCTCTTAGTCCCTTATTTCTTTCAGCTCCTCTGGTGTTGCAAATGTTCATATGGGACGATCACTAACATCAGGTGACTAGCCTGCTCATTTGCTCGCTACTTTTATAAAAAAAGTCAAACTTACCTTTGTCTTTAATGAAAAGTTTCCAATATGGTTTAAATTCTGAGTCGGCTACCAAAAACTTCATCAGTATGTTGTAGTGATAGTAAGACACGGCTACATCTCGTGGGTCTCTAGCCACGTACACCATCTTCGAACGAAAAGCCTAGCTTATCTATACTAATATTAGAAAAAGGAAATGTTTGTACTATATTTTTGTGCGTTTGTAACGAATAGATTCAAAAACTACGGAACTGATTGGGATAAAATTTTACAGGGATTTATTTTACATCCTTTGACAGGACATAGGTTTTAATCACAAAAACATGCAACAATGTATGTATGTGATGTAAATGGGAGCGCCATATAACCGAATTCTACGCGAAAGGCAGCAACAGCCAGGCACAATATATAGCTTTTTAACTTTTAGTTCTAAACCTACTAGTATTTTTCGGTTCTTATTTTATAATTCCGAAAATTGGAATTGTTGGTAGAAACTAGCGATCGAACATAATAATTCGTTGGTAGGTTTATTAAAACTAGCCAAGACAGACCTTAGGCTACAATAAATTATCTTATGTTATAAGAAGATAATATATGTTATACTGTTATTTATGTATAAATAAATTTCAGGACTGACCATTGAACTTGGCACCCATTTAGATTTCACTTCTTTTGTAGTTGAAGTCAACAGCCAAGGCATTTATCATTATATTGAACTTGGCTCTCATTTCACATTTATGTTTTTGATTGGATATATATATGCGTGGGTACCTTCGCAGTGTCCAAAAGCTTCGGCGGGAGTAACGACATCGGCAAATGAGTTTTGATAAATCTTGGTGAGGCTAACTGCTGTATGTCTTCGACGGTACGGGCTGCTAGTGCTTTCTTTATGGCATCCGCTCTTTCATTGCTACTGGCATCAGTAGGATGCATTTCTTTTTGTGCGGAAGTAAACATTGTCATCCTGTAAGAAATTCATAGAAATGAAACCGTCGGATCTTTTTCTGCTTGAAAAATGAAGTGATTCTCAAAGCTTTTTTTTTTTGTTTAAACTTTTTATCGGCCTATGTATGTATGTATTTATACGTCTTTGATTTATCATAACAACATCACAAAATGTCACAGAAAGCATTGAAATTTGGAAAAACCGAAAAAGCCGATTTTGGGTGCCATTATGTGCAAAATAAAAAAATTAATATCGAAGAACTATTTCAAGTGGGGTATGGTTGAACAGGTATTAAAGAATCATTTTTAGATTCCTTATATAGTTTTTCAATAAAAAAATACCGTTTTGCATCTATAACGATTTAATGTTGGTTAGTAACAATTCTCACTTATAGGCTCTTAGAAAAAATTGATGAATTGATATTGATTTGGTATTGCTGACAGCAAATGGCAAGGCCATTAAGCAGTCGGGTTATATTCTTAACTCTCCGAACTTCACCGTACCTTTAAAACTATTTGTATGGCCTTTGAATGTGTGCAAAACTAAAGTGGCAACGAAGAGTCAGTCTGTAAAATACAGAACGATATTACGGCTTTCTATTAAAATTGTACTTACCGTTTCATTTCAATATTTTATTGCGACTTACTGAAAATCCATCCAAACTTATCCTAACCCTTATGTTTTTTTGGACTCCAAACGCCTGGTGCAATTTTAATAAAATTTTAAGGCAAACATTTTAAGATTAACCTAGTGGACGATGAATGAAAGGTAGCGGTCGGATCATATGATTTTTTTTGGCTTTTGGCAAGTGGATCGCTAGTTAATAATATTAGTGTAGTACGTCTACTAATACTTACTCTAAGAAAGGAAACCTTCCATTGAGCATTATGGATTTAGCTTTTTCATAATCTAGATCATTCTCTAGTAACCACACTAAATCCTGAGTCCAAGTCGTACCTGGGAAATTATGGTTAAAAAAAAGACTGCATAAAATGTTATTTCATTATTACAATTGTACTAGCTGATTTGGTGAAACAATTTTCTTATTAATGAAGGATCATGTAAGAAATTTTTCAACTTTTACCACTTTATGAAAAAGTTAATACTTCTCTACCTGATTTTGGAAATGACGCCACAAAAATATCACCAGGTTTTGCTGGAAAGTTGTAAATACTCGTGGCCATAAATTGCTTTGGTAATAAATATCCTTTTGGTCCAACGCGAATGTATTCCAGTTGATTTAAACCTGAGTCTGTATAACAAATTAGACACTAATAAATCTGAACCTCCCAATATAATATTGAGCGAGCGAATTATGTATGGACGCAATTGAATCCAGTACGATTGAAGTTATTTTAATAATTATGGTAACATTAATTTGAAAGGTACATTATCCTAGATGGATTATTTTTTATCTTAAAATAAATAAGTAGATTTTATAATATAATATATTTTATAGATTTTTAATGTAGACTGTAAAATCAAAAATATATGTATGTAAATAAACTGTCGTAAACAAATATTGCATGTTCTAGGCATCGAGTTAGTCATCGAGTTTATTTGTTTGATTGTTTGCTTCAACGCGCTAATCTCAGGAACTACTGGTCCGATTTGAAAAAATATTTCAGTGTTAGATAGTCCATTTATCGAAAAAGGCTATAGGCTATATATTATCACACTAAGACCAAAAGGAGCGGAGCAACAATGAAGAATGTTTCAAAATCGGGAGATATCATCGTATTAAGAGAGTTAACGCTGCGTTTTGCAAAAATCATGTATGACAGAATTGTTATTCTTACTTATTTATTAAAATTTAGGGCGTGAGAGATTTTTTTAGTCTACTAACCTTATTTCTTTATTTTTAAAAAGAGCTTTTACTACATTTACATAGGTAATGAGTTAGGTAAAGAAGCGCTATTTTACACTGCACTAGGATGGCATTTTTCACTGTGCCCCATGGCGATACTTAGGGTAAATCCAACCCTGTATATACATGTATGATTGTATGTATAAAAAAATCCAATTCATTAATGGTGTATTTATATTGATATTGCTTAAAAGTTTTCTGAAAACAGCTCGCGAAAAACAATTACAATGATTCTAAGAAACAATAGACAACGTAATTTAAATACTAAAAACTAAACGACAGACACGTTGGCGCAGTGGTCACTGCAACTGACTGTAGCGCTAACGGTCGCAGGTTCGATTCCCGCTCACGGCAAATGTCTGTATTGGCCATACGGATGTTTGTCGTGGTCTGGGTGTTTGTGTTAGTGTTGTGTGTGTTTCCGGACCCCCGACACAAGGTCATGAGATCTTAATGGGGGCCGTTGAGTGTGATATGTTTATTTATACGTTTATTTAAATTCCTTTATTTCTTACCTTCCATATAGTTACCTATTTCCTTATTCTCTTCTGGAGTCAATTCCTTTATTTCATAAGGATTTTTTTTATAATTATTATCACTCATAGTGAACACCCAAGGGAATAAATTTAAATCAAATTAATTTGAGATATTTATACCGTTTTACTTATCATTGCTAACAATAAGATAATAATAAAAACATTAAACAATATTTTGCAATGCATCGATCGTATTTGTATTTCAAAACGAACAGTCGATAAGAATTGCATTATTTTTTTTTTCAAAACCTTTATTTACAAAACGTAATGGATTTAATTAGGTGATAAAATCTGCACCACATCAAAAATAACAAACTAACAATGAGAAATAAACAATATTTTGTAATGGAAAATGGTACATCATTTGGTGCTCAATCAGTAGAAAAATTGTGTTGTTTTTTAAAACCTGGAAAGTTTTGTGGGTGGTTCGAAAATTACGTGGGTATATTGGGTAATTGTGTTTGTCATCACTGAAGATCTAGTCTCTAGTTTAATATGATTAATATATTTATAAGATATTTTTATATTTATAATGAGTGATATATCCGAGAGAGAGAGATGCGTACTGGCAATTTATATAATAACTAAATAGATAAAATATAATATTATGTAAAGAAGTTCTCAGTCTTTATTTTTTTTAACTGGCCGATTTGATATTCGACATGCATTTAAATATGACGGGGAAGACAGAACAAGATACGAAGTGAAGTTGTTGTAAAATATAAATTATTAAATAGAAAAGTTTATTTAGTTAGTATATTACAAGGGAAATAATGTAATGTAAAAAAACTAAAAAACTATTAGTAAAAACATTATCTTTCAGAGCAACGCATTTGATTTTATTTTAAACTAGCTGACCCCACAAACTTCGTACCGTACAGTTGATTCTTTATTTTTATTAATTCCTTTTTTGCTATTTGAGACACCGAAAAAAAATAAAAAAGTTAGTAAGTCAACAATTACATTTCAACGTCAACAATAATCATTTCGTCACTTATCGTATCTTTTACTTCCTTTATGTAAAACAAGAGAGATACTGAGCTATAAGCGAGAATATAATAGTGTCTCGTATCGTTTTCTGTATACAGTTAAGTTCAGAAGCCATTAAAAAAATAAAGTCCGTTTGGCAACCGTAATCGAAGTAGATTTATTATATTTCAAAAATTAAATTTGTTGGACATTTTTCATGAACTTTAAGGTCAGAAATATATACAAAAAAAAAATAGCAAAACGGCACGTGAAGAGGCAAAAATTTAATCTAATTAGATAGGACTTTAATGATAATTTACAATAATTTTTTGGTTTAAACTAATTAAAGCCTATATTACACTTTTATTTTTAGTTCCAATATTTAATTTAGCTCTCTTCAGTATTAGGATAAATAGCGTTTCTTAATAACCCTGCCAATAAAGAGACAATAATTAATTTAAAGAAGAAAATTTGTTTTTAAACCAAACATTAATAAATAATAATAAATACAATTCTGACTGTTGTAGCCAGGATTTCCATTTACCCCACAAAATATATGTTTTACGAACGAGAATGCGAGACGTGTGGAGTTATTCTGTATGTCGTTGAATGCAGTTTTTCTTTTGAATCAAAGTCGGTGACATGATTCCTTTCAACATATTTCTCTAACTCTCATAGTTTCAGACTTTTCCCTACTGACCCTTCCGAATGAGTCAGCTTATATATTTACTTTTATGATATATTCCTAACAATGTGATATATTTCGACGTGCTTCTTCCAAATTAATAATTGCCACGGCGTATTTTTTTCGGAAACGCCGCCATATTGAAAAGTTAAATCTAAAAACATTTTCTTGACAATATCTGTTGTATTAATAGTTATCAATGAAAATAGTTATATAATAAAATGTTCTCCACATTTCATATAATTTATGTTTATTAACTAACATGACAAGGACTATGAGGGGTAAGCTGAGGCGCTGTGCGGGACGGATGCGAACGCAATTTTTGCATTCTAGGCGCATGACATCACGAATGAATGAACGATCGAATATCATAAAGGTAAAGTTACGCACTTATACTTTGGCAAATACATCGAACAAATTAAGTTCTAAGCTAAATTAGAACCACGTCATTTTACTGGCTTTTTATTTTTTTTAACTTAACGCGAATCTTAAACGAGTTTAATACCTACCTACCATCCAATTTTTCTTCATTCATTCATGTACCGAAATACCGAATACCGAATGGGCAATTCATTCAAATATTTAAAAGGTACAAGAAAGTATAGAAAATAACACTGAGAAGAAAATTATACCCCGTAAACGTAGGAAAATACAGTAACTCATTCAATGGTTTTATATTTATAAAGTCTACTTTTAGTTTTGAATTTGTTCTTTTAAAAGGACCCACGGCGTTACGAGAATATGTACTAAAAGTAAAGATATCCAATTAAAATCATAAATGTGAAATGAGAGCCAAGTTCAATATTATGATAAATGCCGCGGATGTTGACTTCAACGACAAAAGAAGTGAGATCTAAATGGGTGCCAAGTTCAATGGTCAGTCATGAAATTTATTTATAAGTAACAGTATAACCTAATATCTTCTTATAACATAAGTTAATGTATTGTAGCCTACGATCTGTCTTGGCTAGTTTTTATAAACCTACCAACGAATTATGTTCGATCGTTAGTTTCTACCAACAATTTCAATTTTCGGAATTATAAAATAAGAACCGACAAATACTTGTAGGTTTAGAACTTGCGAAGGCTATAATTCATATATGAAAACTTGATAAAATGATAAAAATGAGGATTTTTTGATATTAATATCTAAATAACCGTTTGAGATAAGCTTATGAAATTTAGAACACATATTTATCTCGCAAGTCTCAATATATGAGCCAAATTTGATACATTTATGTGAAATAGTTTTTTATTTATGAGGGCGTCGAAAGTGGCTCCAAATGGTTCGTGTAATATTACACACGGTGCGGCTCGCCAGTTCTGTTTCTTGAACTTGGCTTGACACGCTACCGCGTGTCTAGATGTACCTAAGTTACAATAACCTTACGTCAACTGCTTATTACTATTAACAACATATTGGTTTTTCCGATACAGGGCTGTCAATTATTGAGGAATTCTTCTGGTGTTGCACCATCAGCTCTACTTTACAATATGCATTGTGATGAGCAAAAATCGGTTAGCAATCGTATTGAAGTAATCGAATCGCAAATCTTGAAATACTTGTTATTAAATAGTTCCGGTGGCCCTCTGTGATCTTCATCATAAGTTTTACCTCACCAAATGTTGCTTTTTCAGAGCACATGCACGAGTTCCTATAAAAATACCTAAACTGGTATAGGTATGGCCAGGCCTATAATATTTGAAGAGTATCCTCGATTTACCCTAATTTCTGTCATTATACCCTGACCTGATGACAATGGGACCAAATTGGAAGTATACCCTTTCAAACAAAAACAAACATTTCCAAATCGGCCTACATTTGGCGGAGTAATCGGTCAATATAACTAAAATAAAAACTCCCAGCGAATTGTCAACCTCCTTCTTTTCTAGAAGTAAGTTAAAATAGTATTCGGCTATACAATATTTAGATTAGAATAGTGTACAAACGGACCCGATAACAAGCTAATAATAGATTTAACCGCAAGAGTTATTCTCTCTAATCTCAATAACGTGTTATGTGTGATTACAGATATATAAGTACTAATTTAAACAAAGTGATGACTAATTAATTGTTATTACTCAAGAAATTATGTCTGAGAAGATTAATAACAAGTACCTACCGTAGCATTGTTTGCCCACAAATTGGCAATTTTGATTCTTTGTTTAAAACCAAATGCAACAATTAAAGACATTAATGGATAAAAAAAATCTCTCGTTTCGGATTTGTTGTTCTATACATGGATAAAAGTATTATTCAAACAATTTTTAACAACCTAATCGGAGACAATTTAAGAAATACACTATTTTTGAATAAATGCCTTCAATACGTTTTGAATATTTAAACAGAACTTTGAATTTAATTTTCTCGAAATTAAATTTTTGAGACATATTCATCTATTCCGGTCTTTAATTGTTACAACCGTTTTCTTTTACTGATATTATTATATGAATAAAAACAACATCAATCCTTTTTTTAAGTCGTTGATTTGTGTTGTATTACTAAATCAAAGAAAACAACATTTTTTTAAGAAAATAATTTACAATCAATCACAAATTTAAGACTTAACAAATAAATAAATTAACTTATTCTATTAATATATATAATCAGACGGAATTAGATTACGATGTAGCAAGAACTACTTCAGGCGTTTTTTCTGGCATGGCATCTACGCGAAAACGGCAAATAAGAGTTACTGGATCTCTCTCACGGTCTGGACCACACTGTTCTGTTGCTCCTATAAGCTTCATTTCGTCCTCTTGGTGTCGTGGCTCTGTCTCGAGTCGCCGCCGACCCGAGATAATTACTTCTTTATCGTCCTCGCTGCTAACATCGCCGCCAGCAGACCTCTCACCTTCCGAGCCGATGTCAACTCGATATGGGGTGTTCGGTTCAACAAAGGCTGCCATTACTTGAGTGTCGGCTCTATCCTGTGCTTGAATATTGTCATTTCCCGCCTTTGAGTGTCTCGTGAAGAGGTCGAAAGGAAATCTTTTTGGTAAGCCGAGGATAATGACGACGTTTCGTACGTCTGCTTGAAGATTGTGTTCGCCATCCTGTCGTTGGTCGTAATTCGGAGCGGCGGCCGCGGCGGCCAGCAGGCATGCGAAGAAGAGCATCATGGTACGTGCGTCTGATTCACCTCGTGGCAGGCGACTGGACGCTGTCATCTCTCGCGTTGCTTTTACTGAGCACCCGCGAACCAGTCGCCGGATGAATCGAGTACATTGTAACGGTTAAAACGGCGCGAACGCATTTAGTTTTACATACAGCACGTGTGACACTTACAGCTGATTATAAGCTAGTCCGTCGATACTTATCTAAATTGTTTATAAAACATAAACAAGAGAAACAAAAAGTATACATATTATTTTAGTATCAAACAATTTATACGATTATACAAGTTTCACTTATATATGCGTAATCAAGAAATACATATCAATTACAAAATACGCTTATTGCAAAAAACGGGTCCATAAAATAATATAATATTACTATAATATCTTCATAGCATCCAATTGGGGATGTAAAGTTTTCCTAATAAAATCGTATCGTGGTGTACGGGTATTATGGAGTCGCGGCCAGTGTGTCACCTCTGACAGTGACCGCAGGTCATCGATATGATAACCGAGATTCCTATAAACTGCGCACGCGCACGTCGCTCACTATTACAACAAGTAATATCGACGTACATTTTTCTCGAAACACTTGTTACCTAGACCTGTAATCCTACAGTTTCAAATACCGTTACACTAAGACCTAGACACTTGCAATACAGCTAAAAGTCGACATTAACTATGCATCTATGAATAGTCGATAATGATGGATAACGTGGTATTATTTTTTATTTTATGTTGATGTTGTTAAAATTACATTAGTATATTTTCGGCATTAGTGAAATTTGAAAATTATCTACTATTAAATGATTCCAGTATTTATTTAGTTACGTATTAAAACGATAAGCGTTTATTAATGAGATAATAGACCTATTTATATACATACCAGGAAATTGGTAACACAAAAGCAGACCTTAAAAAATATTCGAAAATCGGGTGTTGATAATATTCTAACCCAGATAACTACTTTCTTTCTAAAAAAACTTTTTATTTTTATTTTCGTTGATATTGATTTCGGTGTTTAATATAAAGCCAATGGAGCAAATATGTCCAGAAATCGATGAAATCTTTTCTTACAAATTACGTACATTACACATTTTCATTACAAGTAACATCAGCCATTCCTTACGTTAACCAAGGGACGGAACCCGTTCTATTCCTTATGTTTTTTCAACATGCTGGAACATTATGCTCTTCTTGACGGATTACAGGAATAGAAACATTTTTTTTAACGATAGAATATCTAGTGAATAGAACGTACCAACCCCGCCAAACTCTGAGCCACGCTATAAGTAATGTCATGTTGTTAATAAGGCAGCGCGCAAGATATTGCGAAATTAATTCATGTTTAAGATTAAATTGTTTTTAATCATTTTATATTTAAAACATTTTGTGTAGAAACTTTAATGTCAGTTATATTAATTAGAATTACATTTAGGTTTAAAATCGAGTAAGTAATAAACCTGAAATTGCTTAATTAATTTTAAATACAAACATTTATTTTTGATAGCTTTTTCAAAACAATTCACTTCTAGCGCCATCGAAACCTTTGTTTTTATATTGACTTCATTTTTGTATACGTTTATACAATATTCGATCAGTGGAAATGTTATAATTGTACGGATAACGACGTTAGTTTGTACTTCAATGACAATAATCTATACTAATAATAAAATTCTAGCGGGTCGCTGTCTGTACATGGAAGATATATGAAAAAAAATCTTACTGGGGGCCTTTACCAACGCAATAGAACCCAAAACAAACATTTTTAGAATTCTTATCTGTTTGTCTGTTTGTCTGTTTGTCTGTTTGTCTGTTTGTCTGTTTATCTGTGCGTTTGTGCACGCTAATCTCAGAAACGGCTTATCCGATTTAGATGCGGTTTTCACTAATATATTGTGGTAAGCTTCACTTAACATTTAGGGGTTGTTTCATGTCAATCGGTTCATAAATAAAAAAGTTATATCAATTTAAGGGTTCACGTCGAAAATTATTTTGTACTTTTCACTAAATGCATGAAAGTATATACAGTACTTATATCAAAAAATACATTTTGAAAATTTTGTTTCCGACTAATCTTTAAAACGGCTGAACCAATTTTGATGGTACTTTTACTTGCAGTTAGCAAATGTTATAAGGAGTGACTTCTATTTTAGATATTTTTAATCGATACGTACATAAAAAATCTAACGGGTCGCTGTCTGTACATGACAGATATATAAAATAAAATATTATTGGAGGTCTTTACCTACGCAATAGAACCCAAAACAATAATTTGTTAGATATTTGTCTGTTTATCTGTGAGTTTGTGTCCACTAATCTCAGAAACGGCTTATCCGATTTAGATGTGGTTTTCATGAATATATTGCAGTAAGCTTCACTTAACATTAAGTAGTTGTTTCATTTCAATCAGTTCATAAATAAAAAAGTTATGTAAATTTAAGAGTTCACATCAAACATTATTTTGTAATTTTCACTAAATGCATGAAAGTATTTACAGTACTTACATCAAAAAATCCAATTTTTTAATTTTTTGTCTGTCAGTCTGTTTCCTACAACAAATCTCTGAAACAGCTAAATCAAATTTGATGGGACTTTCACTTGCAGTTAGGGGATGTCCATTAATCACGTGAGGCCCAGAGGAGGGAGAGGGGATGGAAGAAAAAAAATTACGAAATATCACAAAGTCTAAAAAGTTCTTAAAATCATTACTTGATTAATGAACAGCTCCTATACCTAGCTAATATTATAAGGATTGACTTAGGCTACTTTTATTCAAAAAAAATATTAATTTTAATGAATAAGTAAAAAAGAGATAATTCTCTTAATGTTTTGTTATTGCGTAATCGCGATATACATATAAATGGATCCTGATAAGCAATAATGTGTCAACCCACAAAAAGTCAAATTTTAAGATATTGATGTATATTGATACTACTTCACCTATTTAACATTATCCAAACAAATTTCAAGTCATCTAAACTAAATAAGTATGGAAAAAAGTTTCTTAACTCAATGTTTCGTATTTCATGTGGGTTCCATATTTTGCAATTTATAAAATAATCTCAAATATTTAAAAACTTACATTATATAACATCTATACTAATAATAAAATTCTAGCGGGTCGCTGTCTGTACATGGAAGATATATAAAAAAAAATATTATAGGGGGCCTATACCAACGCAATAGAACCCAAAACAATGATTTTTAGAATTCTTATCTGTTTGTCTGTTTGTCTGTTTATCTGTGCGTTTGTGCACGCTAATCTCAGAAACGGCTTATCCGATTTAGATGCGGTTTTCACTAATATATTGTAGTAAGCTTCACTTAACATTTAGGGTTTGTTTCATGTCAATCGGTCCATAAATAAAAAAGTAATGTCAATTTAAGGAATCACGTTGAACATTTTTTTTGTGTTTATAACTAAATACATGAAAGTATATACAGTACTTACATAAAAAATACATTTTTAAAAATTTTGTCTGTCAGTCTGTCTGTCTATCTGGTTGTTCCGACTAATCTCTGAAACGACTTAACCGGTTCTGATGGTACTTTTGCAGTTAGCAAATGTTATAAGGAGTGACTTGGGGTTACTTCTATTTTAGATATTTTTAAATCTATATATATGAAAAAAATTCTAACGGGACGCTGTCTGTACATGTAAGATATATGAAAAAAAAATATTGGAGGCCTTTACCTACTCAATAGAACCCAAAACAAAATTTGTTAGAATTTTTGTCTGTTTGTCTGTTATTATATTGTCTGTTATCTTTGCGTTTGTGCCCGCTAAAAAAAATATGTCAAGTTATGGGGTCACGTCGAACATTATTTTGTGATTTTCACTAAATGCGTGAAAGTACTTACATCAAGTACTCTCAGTCTGTTTCTTACGACTAATCTCTGAAACAGCTGAATCAAATTTGATGGGACTTTCACTCGCAGTTAAAGGATGTCCATTAATCACGTGAGGCCCAGAGAAGGGAGTGGGAATGGAACAAAACAATCACAAAATATCACAAAGTCTAAAAAGTTCTTAAAAACTTTACAGCAGCCCCTATAGCTAATATTATAAGGATTAAATTAGGCTACTTATATTAAAAAAATATATTTATTTTAATCAATAAGTAAAAAAGCGAATTACACGATAACAAAATATTGGAAAAACCAATAAAATAGTGAACATTTTCCGATTTAAGAAGGAAAGGTAAACATCTATACAAATAAATAAAATTGATGTGTCTGTTTGTAATTTTTAATAAATGCATATGAAAGTATACACGGTACTGACAGCAAACTTACCAATTTTAAAATTTTTGTCTGTCTATCTTTCACTCGGTTTGTTTCGGCTAATATCTGAAACAGCTGGACCGATTTTGATGAAACTTTCACTAGCAGAAAGCCAATTTTATAAGGAACAAAATTGAAACCAATGAAATAGTGAATAATATCTGATTCAAATAGGGAAAGATATATATTATATTAATATAATCATTTTAAAAAATAATATATTTACGTAGTAATTTTTTTACTGGATATGATAGAACAAAACCGAAACTATAAGCAAAAGCGAAAAATAATTTAAGTCACAGAGCCAATTTTGATTAAAACTAAAACTGCATCATTAGTTTTTTGAAAAATAAGTTTTCCTAGCCAGAAACGAACACGTAGAGTACGTACGTACTTTTGTGAGGTAATACTATACAGTAAACTGCAACAAAAAGAAAAGGCTATTTTTTTACAAAACTCTATCAAATTCTTACATTAATTAAATCTTTAGCAACGGGATGTTGTAACGCTAATAGCGGGTGAGTACAATAGCCGAGTCCAGTGAAATGTAGATTTTCAACAAATTGATTCATCTTTTTAAGAATTATCTAAACCTACTTAGGTAACGGAGTAGGTGACGGGGACCAAAACAAACGTGACATTCTATCAACTTTATATAACTCACATAGAAAAAAAAAAGACAAACATAAAAGAAGTTACTGGGAGTAATTTCTTTTTTATATTTTCGATTGTATTGTTCACACTCTTCCTCACTTTAGTAGGTGACTAGCATTTTGATGCAATTTATAAAGAAATCGTTTGAAGTAACGCACATTTTTTTCTAAACTTACCGGAACCCATGATTTAACCCACATATTTGATTATGTCTATGTAGAATCGAATACTTAACTTAATTAATGTATAGATTTAATGTTATTTTGTAAAAAAAAAACCTTTTCCTTTAATTTGCCGCTTACTATTACTTTCCAAAAGTTGATCTTTACAAGTGACACTATTAGGTGGTACATACAGAATGTATTTTTTTTAATTAGTGGGTTCTATTTCTGGCCAGGAAAATCATGAAATAAAAAAAAAATTATGATGCAGTTTTAGATTTTTTAAAATCGGACACGAGACTTCATTAAGTATCTTTCGCGATTCCTTATAGTTCCGGATTTGGCCTATTAAGCCCAGTAGAAAAAGTCACCCGATAGATAATACTAGGAGAACCTAGGTGCGAACTTACTGTTTTGCAGTCGATATTTTAAAGACTACCACAAGACAACTTTTCTTCAACATTTATAGTGAAAACCGTGGAGGAATACCATATCTGAGTTAGTGTCTGCTTATAAATACAACCAGATAGTTCCCAGATTCAAAGTAAAAAGCTCCTTTCTTGAGCAGCACTGCAGACTATTATAACCTTGCTTTGCAGGAGACATGCCAAGCATTCTGTAATCCACGCGAACGAAGTCGCGGGCACAGCTAGTGTGTAATATACTAATATTATAAAGCTGAAGAGTTTGTTTGTTTGATGGTTTGCTTGAACGCACTAATCTCAGGAATTACTGGTCCGATTTGAAAAATTATTTTAGTGTTAGATAGCCCATTTATCAAGGAAGGCTATATATTATCACGCTAAGATCAAAAGGAGCGGAGCACCAATGAAGAATGTTTCAACATCGGGGGATATTTTCCTATTGAGAGAGTTTACGCTGTGTGCGCTGCGTAAACGGTTAAAATTTCGCAAAAATCATGTATGACAGAATTTTTCTCCTTTAAAAATTCTAAATAAAGTCCACGACAGCATATGTCTATAGCTAAGGTTAGCTCACTATAACCTTTTTTATGCTAACCAAATTTGTTCTAAAATAATGCATTATTTGCGAAGGTGTTTTTATAAATATGATATTAATCTTTATCCAAATAAATACATTATTCATAACAAGTATTTAATTTGTAACAAAATTGCCCTTTACATCATTTGATTTAAATGAATATCTTAGGAAATATTGTTATTTTAAAATAACATCTCAGCAAAATAATGATCGAGTAGGTACTGCGCGCACAATGTGCAAAGTACTTACTCCCCTATACACATAAACTAAGTCGCAAGTTAACGTCAGCGTTGGCCCAAAGTAACTATTTCACGCGGACGAAGTCGCGGGCGGAAGCTAGTTAGCAATAATACAACAGACAGTAAAAAAGACGATGTCGCTAACTCGTCATATTAATAATAAAAGTTACAACATAACAATTAGTTCTAAATATGTCTTCTGATGATGACCGTTAGTTCTCAAGCAACTTCAGCCAACAAGTCAACTGCAGAGCTTGAGCCTTACGCGACCTAGGAACAAATATTTATACAAATATCTACCCCTAGAGGGGATCGAACCCGCAACCGTCAGCGGTAGAGGTTTATTACATTATCTATACATAGTATACATATTATACTAGCAGTTCCTTCCTACCGATAAAATACATTTTCTCCATTAAAACTTCACAACCCCCTTGAACATAGGATAATATTTACAAGTTTTGTATTTCACATTTGATTACTATCATCCAGAAGTATGTGTATTAAGTTTTATATGATTTTGCGTGCAAATGTTTTTCTCGTTTTATGGGTGGATTATCAAAAAACCTTTTCTAAGTCGATGGCTACAACATAAAAGGCACTGACAGTCGAAATTTCAAGTTTGTAGCCATCCGGCTTAGGCTCTGCGTTGATGAATCAGTCAATCAATCAGAACAAATAATTATGTATATATGTATAGGTAACTGTTAGGAATATATCATAAAAGTAAATAATACTGTATTTTGTCTATGGTAGCTCGTTGATCAGTTAGTTATTATTATATATCGGCAGTACGCACCCTCCCCCTCTCTAGGATAGATTGCTCGTCTTTACTCTCAGAAATATATTCATAATTACGAATAAACTAGTAACCAGAACCCCAGAGATAACTTAACAGTAACGTTCTCTTATAACAATACTGTTCGAATTTATCATCAATTAAAAATAATTCAGTATATTAAAATAGCTTGACACAATTTTGGTATCAGCTTATATAGATAGTTAAAATGAATCTGAAATGTAGTCTAATGTGTCTAGTTTTCGAGGTCCATGTTGATCAATTTTTTACTTTACGTGTATATGAAATAGAGTGAATTAACTAAATTAATTGTTTTGTATGTGTGACATCAGATCTATAAATTTCGATTCCGTTTAGCCACCCTTACGTAGCTACCATAAGGGGGATAATCTTAAACGCGTGTTCGTGTGGCCACCCTGGCTGGGCTGGATAAACGGAATTTCATTCAATGGTTAATTCCGTTTAACCATTCCAAGGTAGGTGACGTATTTAAAATATTTTATATCATTTATTAGAAATTGGTTAAACATAATAAACCAAATTCTTTTTTGTAACTAGCTTATACAAAATTCTTATTAGATAACACGATATATAATAAAATTATTCGTGTTTTTTCCACTTTTCTAGTATACATTTGTGACTCTCCTACATTTCTTTGATATAGATGGGTTAACGTATTTATTAAATAAGTACTTATTTCAGCTACATTTGAGATACTTCGAGGGGAATCATTGAAAAAAAAAAATATACGAGTTCCGTCAATAAAAGTGAACAGGGTGATGTATCTTTATATTGGAAGTCATTATTTTAAAGTTGATGCATATGTATGTACATGGAGATATAGATACGCCAATTAATAAAGGACTCAAACTTTAATAAAAAACTTTTAATAAAAAGCTCACTGATTAGGATCTAGATGCATGCGTATCACTGAAAACGATAATAATACGAAACCAAAACACTGAAAATACCTAAAAGTTAGTAAACTATACCTTGCAATGATAGGATAACATAGGTTTAGAATGTCGTGTACAATACATCATTTTCATTTTTTTTAATCAACTTCGTTGGGGTTGGTTCCGTTATTAAAAAAGGCTTTGTAACCTGTCTTGTCTTCTTATAACCGTTTTTCATAAGTTGTCAAGGGTGAATAGGGTGACAGATTTCACCATGATGACTAGAGACTTGAGGAACGATGTCAAGTACACTGATAGAGGCGAAAGAGACACTTAATTATAAGTTTACTTCTCAGAGTTTCATAAAGACTTATGTACTTAATTATTTACTAATACATAAGTTGTTTGTCCTGTATCTTATTACTGATATACAGTTTTCGTAACTACAAATAACTAGGTTACGGAGTTTTATATCAGTTACGATTACTGTCGTGGTGAAGATTCTTCTGAACGTAAAAGTTAAAATTTACGGAAATTTTAATTTAAATTATATTGTTATAGTACCTATATATTGATTTTTTTCTAACATTAATTGAATTAAT
Organism: Hypolimnas misippus; assembly: GCA_037950945.1. Taxonomy (NCBI): domain Eukaryota; kingdom Metazoa; phylum Arthropoda; class Insecta; order Lepidoptera; family Nymphalidae; genus Hypolimnas; species Hypolimnas misippus. The sequence continues at coordinate 11,713,998 of JBBEEQ010000024.1, forward strand.
TTATAGACAAATAAATAAAATTGCTAATATTAACACAATTAAATACAAGTCGAGTAACAAATTTCTAAAATATAAAGGTTAATGTTCTCGCTTTTAATTATTTTGACTGTGTCCTCTTAGCCGGTGAAAGCTTGTAAGCAGCTTATGAACTTTCGCATCTATTATCTTAGTATTTTTACAAGACGCAAGTATGTCAGTTCCTTTAACTAACATGTATGCGTGCAATAATCTGTAAACAATATATAATTTAATTGATTATTAAAGTTACCTACACTAATCTATACAAATAAATAAAAATAAAGGAACTGTTATGGATCTGTAATTCCAAATTAACAGCTTTTCACTTAATGGAAGGATTTGCAATTCGAAATATTAAATTAAGAAACTTTTGTCCATACTTATTTAGTTTAGATGTCTTAAAAATGATCGAATAATATTAAATAACGTGCCACATTATCGGAATACATCCAAATCTCCGAATTTGATATTTTGTGAGTTGACACATTATTTCTTATCAGCATCCAACTATAAATATGTTGCGTTTATACTATTTGACGCTAAAAATCGATATCGTTTTCTATTTTTAATAAGCTCTTCAATTGTCTCGTGGACCGAAAGATATTCTTGCCAAAAAAGTTAATCGCTAGTTACACTTAATCGCTAGCTGGTTGCCAGGAAACGTCGTTTAAGATAGTCAGCATTCTGGGTGCGAAAATTTATGAGGTTATAATATATATATAGTTACATATATGTATATATAATATAATTGGCATGTCTTTGTTTATGACCCAATTTTATTAATTCAACAACAATGTGGCAAAGAGAAAATGGATGAATTACATAAGAAATTGTTTATTTAATTCTTTTAAAATATAACACATTGTTATTTAGAAATTAGAGCCGAATCAACTAGCCAACTTCACCTGGTACTGGTCTGTTCTAACCCAAAAGTGTTATCGTAAGCCCGGCAGTGCGGAGAAGGAGCAGCCTCCGCCTTCCGTAACGAAGTGCAGGTACTATACGAGCTGTAGCGGCCAAAGGCGACCAGTAAGTTGAGGCTTCGGCGGAGAGCAGGTCCATACCTGCGTTTTGTTACGTCAAGGCGAAGAGGCTGCACAACCCCCAGCGCCGGAGACGGTAAAAACCTAACTGGTATTAAAAAGACTTTCATAAATTTTAGCCACCCCAACCTCAAGGAACTAAATTTAAATAAATAGGCTAGGCAAGCACTTAAACGATGAACAGGCTAGGAAAGTAGTTAAACGTTAGTATTCCAAGTCATTTGCCTAGATGAGTCATTAAATGTCTGAATATCATTCAGGAAGCTAGTTGAACGGCGCCGTATATTAACAGGATAAATAGGATAGATAGATTGTAAGGAGGCTAGACATAATCTTAGGCTTAAAAAATTAGACTTATAGGAAGACATACAACTTATACAGCAGTAGTTCAATCAGCACCAACGTTAAATTGAGTTATCGTTACTATCTGTCTTTCTACGTTCGCTTTTTTGCGATTGCGTTAAATCTTTGTCAATCTATTGCTTCTATTTGAATCTTCCAGGCGGAATTTGTTCCGTGTAGGTGCGGGCTTATAGACTAAACCTCACCGGTGCTAGACACCAATTTAAGATGTTATTTGCTTTGATACAACATCCGTAACTCGTACCAATAAGCCAGGTTGATAGGCTTACATGTATTATTTCTTATCTTGAAAATAATAAATCGATTTTGAAACTCACACTGTTCCCTACGTTAAGCCAATAAAAATAAAGGTCAAAATCCGATCACTCATTTCGGAGAATTTGTGAACAAACATAATTGTAAACCCTAATAGATTATCATACTTGAAAATATTGCAGTTCCAATAATTCGTAGGTATCGTTATCGATTAATAATCTCCTTTTTTAAAACTGTTAATAAATTTCAAATGTTTTCAAAACCATAAGCTTATGTGAATTAGAAATACAATCAAATACACAAATTACTTCATCCTATTTTTGTTTTTATTTCTGAATGAAATCGTCGTGGCTACTTACATTTTTGTTTGTTTATGTTTATTATATTCTAAAATGCAGCGATTTAAATACTGACAATTTAATCATTTCAGTTTTATGTTATCGAAGTGAAAATTAGTCGTATTCACAAGGATATTTATTTTACTATATGATGCAGGGATGCTTAAAACATTTTACAAGTATTTAAGACATTTGTACTTTTTGCTTAATAAATGCTAAAATATTAAGATAAATAAAAAAGTGAACTATTAAGCTATTACTTTAAAGCTATTGAAATATAATAAAAAATGCAAAATAAATGAACATTTTAATTAATATTTTATTACTATTTTTAATATAGATTTTTGAGGTTGTTAATTTTTACAAATGAAAATGCAAATTTAGGGATTTTTCAATAAAAAAATATCATTTATTTTCAACAAAACAATTCAACATACAATCTTCAACTTACAACTAAATTATTCATATAAATAAATGCACTCTGCATATCACTAGTAGCCTTAAATTAATTATTTTTTAAACGTTAATATTTCCACTTCATTGATGGCGCGTTCTTCGTAGCAGCGGCAGTAAAGCACTTGCTAGACGGTTTTTCAGTCTGAAAAGATGCACAAAATTTTTTATTAAAAACTATTTAAAAAGGCGTAATTAGTATAAATGTTATTTTTCTTTTTGAAGTTGAAATATACCGTGTTTTTGATGTTATAATGACAAAGGCTATTTATTTACCAAGTTTTTAAGAGTGATTAAAGGATAAAACATATAACAACATGATACCTTGCTACGTTGGTATATAAGATGACTAAGAGACAAATATTATGGTACAATTATGACAAAATAGGTTTATGGTTATTTAATTTAGACCACATTATATTGTAATTTTATAAAACCCTCATTTATATTGGAATTTAAAAAATTACCTTTGAGCTTTTTCCTGTTTCCTAATTAAGGCATCTTTTTTCTGGGCTGTTAAGTCTGAATTGAGACTGACGTCACTTAAAGGCTTTTCCGGCTCTGGCTTAGAGTTTTCTTCGGGCTTAATAGATGACTGTTCGGGAGGCTTCAGTAGCACCTCTAGACTCGATTGATCGAAATAGTCGCTCAGATCGGAGGCGGCTTCAAGAAGAGTCTCTGCGGGTGCGACAGCGATGACGATGTTGTCGAAGTTCAATCGATAATTATCTGTTCCGTTCTGTCGTTGATCGTAATGCTCATGAGTGCAGTCAGCGGCCGGCGCCGCGGCGGTGACGGCCAGCACCACCAGAAGGACTGCCACCTCGCAGATCACCCGTTTGTAGTTGACCATCTCGCTAGTCGGCTGCAAACGCACTGAGACAAGGCTGCGCTAGTGAAGCTCGCTTTGTATCCACTCTCCACTGCATCTTTTATTTATTCGCCGAGATAGCGGTACAGACGCGACTCGATCTTACCACACCGACCAGTTAACTTAAACTGGAATTAATAAAACGCTATGTAGGCCGTTATATATATGTTTGTATATATATATGATTGTATAGGCTACCATATATTTATATAATTAAAACTTCTAGTTGTCTAAATACTAGAAAGTACTACCTAAGTATTATTTACGTTTTTATAATTATCTATAATCTGTACGATACCTACCCGTATACAGATAGGTATGCAAAACCTGCTCATACCGAATGGAAATTTGTGAAAGTTAGATTTTAAATTAATTAATAAATTTAACCTGAACATATATTAAGGAAGACGCATCAAGATATCTAATTAACTTATGTATATAAATGTATATGCAGTGCAATTTAAAATGCAATTTTAAATGTACAAAATAACGAGCATCACGAAAGCAAATATTTGATGGAAATTTAGAAGATAATATTATCTTCTAATTTTCCATGTAACTTGTTTAATAAAATAATTTTTCGTTAAATGTTATTCCCGGTGCTTTTGTTTTCTCGATGTAAGATCAAAACACAGGGTTTGGCACAGATAATGGAGTCGATCAACCTGTTGCGATGCGCCCGCGCTCTTTCGTCTCTAACTGTACTGTACAAACGGTAAACCGTAAAACATTTGTTTTGGATTATTTGTTATGTCCTCAGCTATCGATTTAGTTTAAAAAGTCTTTTGTATTTTAACCATTGTTTTTTTGCGAATGATCATTATATAGGTAGATTATTTTATCAAAAAGGTAATTTTTTTGCGACGACTGTAATGAAAGTGCAATTTTTTTTTATCCTTAAGAAACGTTATAAAAATTCTAATAAAAATATTCTATATATATGTACTTACTATAACATATTCTATTTTGTACGATGGGTGTAAAAATTCTTAGCAATACCCCTACCCCTAAATAAGAGAATGCCAAAACTTTATTTACATAGCAGGTTTTGATCTCGGTCATATTAAACTTAGCTTTTTGACACTTAAAGAACGAACCAATTACAATTATTTAAAGTAGGCTTGTAAACGGGACCGATTCACCTACATTACGCTGCCCGGCTTTGTACATTTTTAAAAGCTTGCAATTCTTAACGCGAGATCGTCATTTAATATTAATTCGAAGAAGATATTTGACAATATTTGATCAAAACTGTCAAGTTATAAGTATACTCGAATTACATATGTATACCTATGTATACGATGTTTTAAAAATAATATGAGATAAAAGTATTACCATCATTATCATTCTAGCATTTTCCCGGTTATACCAGGGTCTTCTTATTATTCTTGCTCAGGACATGTTTTTTTTTTTTAAATTATGAAACAATAAATTCAACTATAAATTACACACACACACACACTTTGAGGCGAGTATAAGTTATAAGTTTTCCTCTCAAACTTTCACAAAGATTTACATAAGCTATATCTCACTGCTTTACACCTGAAAAAATTTACAGTCAGCGCTAGGTCAGCTATTTTTGACATTCACATCTTCCGTAACTATTTATGTCGAATCTATTACTAGGTAACAAACAGAGTTGTTGTGTATCGCTCACGAGAGTAGCACGTACAATGTTTTTCTCGCCTGATAATTTTCTATCCCATGTTATTATACAATTTAACAGATTATAATCCAATAATTTTCAGGTAATATTGTTTTAATTTGACCTCCTTGTTAAAACTGTGAGAAAAAGTGTAGTCATATTTCATTTACAATATAAAATTACTTACTGAAATTATTCATGTAAGAAAAAACGTCCGAAAATAATTTTTATGCGGGAATTACACTAGTAAGTTTTATTCTCGTAAGCAATAAAAGCAACTCTGTACCTAACTATCAATAAGTAAGTCAAATGTAAACACGTTACGACGCGCTCATACTTTCACTCACAGCTTGCCATAAGTATAATTCTCGCCTTGACGATAAGTTCTCTCTCACGAAAACAAGATTTAATAAAAATAATTATGGCACCAAAAGTGTGGACGAAAGCGGAGACATTAAAACTTATAGAGATGTATGAAGCCTATCCAGCTTTATGGGATTTTACTAATGTCGACCATAAAAATAGAAATATCAGAAATAATATTCTGAATATAATTGGAACAGAATTCAATGTTAACCCCGAAGAAGTCAACAGAAAACTCCACAATTTAAAAGGCCAATTTTATCAAGAAATAAGAAAAATTAAAGCTAAAAAGAGTGGCAGCAGTTTAAATGACAATTATGTGTCTAATTGGAGTTATTTTAATAATTTAAAGTTCTTGGATTCAGGAAAGGGGAATGACACAACTGATACTTTGGTAAGTTATTTATTTTTAATAATACTATATAAAATGTTTATATCGTAGGATAAGTGAAGGAAAGATGAAAAACAGATACAAAGGTGGTAGAAAACGTCTGATTTAGAATATTTATTCCAGTGTTAGCTGCATTGTTATGACCGCCATTTTGTTGCGTTCAATACGTCAAACAACATTTGCTGCTTCGAGAGCGTGATTGTATAGCATATGCAAATGTTGCCAGTGTGACGTTTTTGCAAGTTACACAAGTCATTTTATCTTACCCCTTGTCCTGTATCTTAGATTAAATGATAGGTACGTTTATATTATTGGAATATCTTATCATTCTTTTTAGCGCCTAACTACGTTAATAAGATCTCATTTATTGAAACTTAATTTGAATGGGGGTTAGCTAAACATATAAAATTTTCGACGTTAACTCGTTTCTAAAATTTACACTTAACGAATAAATTATGTAAAAATAAATTACGTCCTTACAAGTGCAAAGTGTCAATAAATAAAAAGTCATGCATATCTTTTCTAAATCTTTTTTCTTATTGTTACTTAACTCGCACTAATATAGTTTTTAAAGGTTACGGATGGCAAATATTGATGAACTTTCTTTGTGTACCGGCTATTCGACTAATGCATTTTATATATTCAGAATCATCATGCCACGTAATTAGTTAACTACATCCAAAAATCTACTCGTGTAACCTCGCACTTAAGATGATGTTACCGAACCCATAGACAAAGTACAAAGGAAGGAAAGGATATTATTATTTAGAGAATTTTATTATTTTAGTGACTAATTAATATTAAGAAATATGCAAAACATAGTTGATTATAGTCAGGGGAAATTCATTCGGGTGAAAAAAAATCAAAGCTTTAACTGTAAATTGAAAATAGACGGTTAAATCCGATACACGGAGTTAGCTTCCCTGATTATGCCTTATAATATAAATTTAACTTAATTGAAAGTAATGTTCTATTTATTGTTGAGGAATTTTGAATTCAATTTTATTTTCTGGTGGAAAATCTGAGAAGCTCTCCTGGCATCATCCTCTACGATAAAGGGATAAGATAAAATACTAAAAAAAATAATTGTTTGTAATAGCTTCGTTTACTGATATTTAGACACTTTTGGGTCTCGTCACGTCTCAATTTTACAGGAACTGCATGTTATAGATTTTAGAAAATATTTCGGTCTCTTCTCTAATTAATTCTCATGATAAAAAATATTTTATTTTATCTTGCTTTGGAATACATACAATAGGATGTTATCAACATTGTACAAAAATATACTCTTCGTTCTTCACTCTAAAAAATTATTTTTATTCATATGAACAATACCCCCATTATTTTTTCTAGTATTTATAGGACTTTAAATAGGTTAAACATGGTTCCGATTAGAGATGAAGGAATAGAAAATCTTAATTCTTAAGCAGAAAATAATGCAGAGTTATGAAAAACTCCCACATCGACCAATGTTTTCATGGTTCATGTGTATGATAATGTAATCAGAATCCACTGCTATCATTATTGCTCCGATACATTGAGAGAAATACCATTTTTGTTCTTTATCTGCAATTTTAATCCAGTCTTCTTTTGTTGATGATAACTGAAAAAAAATATTATTTCATTTTTATTTTTCAGCAACATAAGGAAAATGTCTTGGAAATTGAATCAAATGCCACTTCATTTGCCTCGGACAAAATAAATGAGACACATGCTCGAGAATGGCAAGCGTATGAAAAATTAATTAAAATTACAAAGCAAAAGAATGAAGAAGAACTAATGAAAAAATATGGAAAGATTTTGAAAACTGATATCGATGACGATCAGATATTTGGCGACTTCGTAGCGTCGTCTTTACGAAGCTTAACTAACATTAAAAAGAAGAAACATTTAAAACTATTAATTCAAAAAGCTATTATAGAAATACAAGAATCTGACGATGAAAATTATTATAGCTACTCAACTGTCTACCCATAGGAACACAATCATACGCACACCACATAACAGATTCATATTTTGATCATCCCTCCCCATCACAGGTTACTCTAACACCATAATATGATATGTCAGTAGTTATAGTTTAAAATGAAATATATATATATATATTTAATTAGTTAGTTATAGATTTTCTTTTACATGTAAGATAATATTCTAGCACAGATTTAAGTTAGTTCATATACCAAAATTGAATGTAAAAAAAGAATCATTGAAATAGAAACTACCGATAGTTTGATTGATGAAATCTTGGAACATTGTTTTAGTACAATGCTTTTCAAAGTAGGCTGTTCGAACCTAATGGAGGTAATAAGTATAGAAAGAATAGAGAGTTTCGTCTATTTTTTTATTTTCAGAAACTAATTCAACACGATCGTAAAAATTAGATGAAAAAACCTGTTTTTTCTGTGTCATTGTATAATATAGCATTATTGTTGCTAAAAATGATCCTAAAGTAGGTCCTCAAATCATTTTGAAGGACATTAATAAATCAATTATTTTTAGATAATAGTTTATTTACTATAACATTAGGCGCTAATAATATACGCCTTAACAAAAAATCATAAAACATATCAAATTTGTATTACAGAAAAAGCATTTATAATCAGCAGGCCATAAAGGTAAGTGATGATTGACGAATTTTATATTTAAACAAGACACAATAATTATATACAAGTTTAAGCTTATGATAAATCAGGGAATAATCTTTTGTTTATCATTTTAATTTGTTTAAGAAATTGTGTCGTGAGTTTGTGTTGGCCTGATGTTTTTTACAAAAATATCTGTGACAATACCATATAAAGTATAATAATGTAAACTAATGTTGGTACGTTTTATATGATCTATGTCAAATATATTAAATAACTATAGATCTGTTATAAGCTCATGGATTTTCGCACAAGAATACTGACCAATTTTGACAATGTTGCCACACCAGCAGCTAGTGACTGAGTATGATAAGCGACAGTATTTTTGGGCTAAGACAATTAACGATCTTGTCAAACTTGGAAATATGTTCAGATGTTAAAAACATCAAATAGTATGAACGTAACATATCTGTAGTTATTAAACATAATTAATGTGTTTGAAAAAATAACCTTTTCATTTTTTGGCGAAAAATTCAAAAAATAGTAATCGTTCAGAAATTTTAGAAATATAAGTTCAGTATATTAGAAGCTTATGTACTTATTTTAAAAATTTTAGATGATATGGAAGACAATCTTGTGCAACAACTATTTATCATAGACAATTTTATTAACATTGACACTGAATGTTTCAGAGAAAAAAAATATAATGAAAAAGAATAAAATAACAATAAAGAAAAGTAATTATTAAGAACAATTACAATAAAAATTACAAAAAATTAAACATTCTGTCATTTTGTCAACAAAAAAAAAAATCTAAATTTCCATTTCAATTTAGTTAACACATATGTGTTAAAATTAAGTAATAGTTATGAACAAAATAATATCACAAATAATATCAACTTTTCAACAGTGGAAAAAGATCAAGGCACGTGGGAAGACACAAATTTAAGGCACTCATTTTACTACAATCCAAAACAAAACAAAACATATTTCTACTAAAAATGTAAAAATCAAACAGTTTTTTAACATTTAACTGTTAATTACTATTCGTAACACGTTTTAATTTTTATGTTTTATATAATACTTTCTCTTACTCTCATAATTGACCAAAACAACCTATTTTTAATTAATTGGATCCTAATTTGTACTTTTTTGCTAACATGAGATGATGCCGATTTAAGTAAACAGATTTTTATGGTACAAATCTGTTTACTTTGCCGCAATCAAGTAGGTAAGAAAACTTGCACTAGACACAACTTATAACAATAAAATGCTCAGGTAGACAACTAAGTGACATCCCCGGGAAGTGTGCGCAGCATGTGCTTGTAGAAATGATCAGCGTGGCGCAGGCGGTAGAGCGATGTTACGCCGGCGGACTGTTCGTGACGTCACCGGCGAGCGCACGCAGTGTGTGCTCGTAAAAGTTTTCAGCGTGTCGCACACGGTAGAGTGCGGCGTCGAGGTAGCGCTGCAGTGGGGACACGCAGGCGAGTGCGGCGGCGCCAGAGCAGAGGTCACGGGACGCTGAGCACAGCGTTATTGCTTGGCTCCAGATACGGGATGTCACTGATGATAACAAAATTTATTGTTATTGTAAAGAAATCAAATTTTAAACAAATAAAATTAAAAATCACGTATATTCCTTATCATTCAGTGTCTATTAATAGTATTATAAAAAAAATTTAATGAATGAAAGTATGGTTGAACTTACAAAAATGTTGCATATCAACATCACAGTGCTGTATCAACTGTTGCAGGGGTACGGTGCCATCTATAAATGGAACATTGTTGCCTGTCACTAACATTGATTGTGGCTCAGCCACATCTGCTAATATATGTTCTATTTCTTCTCTAAGGGACTGAAATAATATTTAAAAAAAGGTGTTACTTGGAAATCAAAAAAAAAATAATATTTAAAATATAGGAACCAACTTCAAAGGAAAAATTTGTAATTTTGTTTACTTAAAAGAAATATTAATACCAATCCTTTTAAATTAAAGGCCAAACTAAACTAATTTGATGAAAATTCCGTCACCAACCTGAAAGTGAACTCTTAAATACAGAAAGAGTTTTTAAAATTGGTTAAGTAATGGCAGAGTTGTGAGGTAAAAAATATTTTAAAATAATTTACAAATGAATTGAGAACCTACTCCTTTTTTGAAGTTGGTTGAAAATGAAATATAACCCAATTACCTGATCACTATTAGTATCACCCGGTAGTTTTTTTAGATCATTCCGAATTACATGTAGTTTGTAGCGTGTAGGAATATGCTGTAGACAAACAATTATGATTAAATATAGTTAGTTGTTCAGAATGGGATCTTTTACTATAATATAATGCAATTTATTTCTACTGTACCAGCATTAATGACATAATTGTTCATTTCAATGATGACTAAATCTCATAATATCTTTTGGTAAATGGTTCATTTTAGTTAGAATTAAGAAAAAAATCATTGTAGCAAAAAGATCACGGTAAAAATACGTTAAAATAAAATTCACAAAGTATTTTTTAAAAGTCTCATATGTTAAAGCAAAGATTGGTATAGTTTCTCCCAAATATCAATGAACATTACAATTGGCAATGAACTATTTCCCCATCAACTACTATGCACATAGACAATAAGTTGATTATACGGTGACACATAAAAAAATTCAACATTTAATTTTTCCTTACTAAAATCTAACAGAACACTTACGTAAATATATTATGAATAACTCTTACTTTAGTATCAGCAATCATCAATATCTGATGGACATGTGCTTGATCAGTTGTATCAGGAGACAGCCGATTCAGACAATCGGGATACATCTCCGTGAGAACAACTGCATTCTCCCCACCCAACTTGCACCTCCGAAGTTGATTTATTGCTAATTCATCTAATCTATCGTAGATAGAACTAGCCACTTTTGGCTTTACATCTGAAATTTGAGCAATTTCATGCTATTTTACTGTTGTACAAATCCTTTTTAAGACTGTTTAATAACTCATTTTAAAGAAAAATAAGATAAAAGTTAAATTTAATCATAAACCAAATTACATAATTTATGTTAGTTTAATGTGCATAAAATTACATTATGTTATTATATCACATAAAATATTAATATAGTAACTTACCATATTGTAGAATGGATTGCATAAAAAATAGTTCAAAAGATACATTAGTTGATGATGAAGATGATTATATACTATAGAAATACTTAAAATAAAATTGCGTAAATTTACAATTTATTCATGTGGAAATATATTTATATGCAATTATCATATATGTAGTGAGTATATTATAATAATAAGTAAACTTAACTCTGATCACCTATTTTGTACTACTACTACTTTACTTTTATATTCAAAAATCCTTTCATCAGTGTTAAATAAGGAGCTCTTGAGCAAAACTTTAAATTTCTAATAGCGATTGAATTTGTAAATTATCCCATAATTAGTGTTAGTAGTTACTATGTGAACATAAATTACCAAAAAATTGAGCAGCTGCACTTATTTCAGCATCTTCACACCAGGCAAGAATTATCTGCAGGGCTTGCAGGATGGAGCACTGCAGTCTAAAGAAGAATGAACCAGTTCTAATTGGCTGTCTCTTACCGCATCCCTCACATGTCCACTGTACCCTAGAATAATAAAACCGAATTAATGAGAAAACATTTATTCCCCAGAACTTTTTTAAAATAATTGCGAGTTTAAGATTAGTGATGTGAATATTTAAATCAATACTTAATATTTTGTTTACAAACTTTAAAATGTACCTGTCAATAACGCGTGCAGATTTACATAAAACTCTACAATCTGGTTTACTTTCAGGACACGAAATGTTTTTTGGTATTAAGCCAAGGGACTGCAGTTTTCCTACTAGCTGGCTTTCCAAACTACGGTCCCCTATATCGTTAATTAAGTCCTTATAAATCTTCAAATTTCTGTAATAGAAGTATAAATTTAATCAGAAATAAAAAAAAATATTGAAGTAGTTTGAATGCGAAAAACCTTACGCTGGACTACAGTTAAATGGTAAACAAATGTTATCTGAAGATTTCGAACTATTTTCATAAGTTGTTGAGTCTGCCTCCATGTTTTGTCTAACTTATGAAAAAGGTTTTTATTTCTCTCATCGTTGATCAAGCACGAGTTGCATCTAGGCGTTTATAAATAACTTATAACTAATCAATTCGATTCTTTGGTCAATGGCTTTAAGTTAACTTATTACTATAATTATTGTTTTGTTTCATATGACGTAAAATCTAACATGTTGACATTATATATACTGTTTTTTTTTCGCTTTTTTTCTTTCCTTAAACGGAAAAGGCAAAGGTATAACACTTTACAGCCAAGTTGTTTGACATATATTTATTGTCATTATTATTTTTGTACTTGTATGACGGCCTTGGATTCTAGCCATTTTAAACCAATCATTCTTATATTAATATGCAATTTAAATTGTTATTAGTTAAAGTTGTGAGCTTTTTAAATGTAGGTATTTACTCAGTGATATTATATAACTAAATATATTATGAACACTTTGGACGAGTTGCCTTGGTTACCTAGTAGCTGAATGTAACAGATAAGATCTGTGTTATGTTATAATTTAATTAAAATGCCTTTGACATAATTATGAATCTCATACCACATGTAAGTTTATCAAAATATATGGAATATTTCAGTCATATTTAAACAGTCACAAAATAAATAAAAAACTTAGAAAACAACAAAAGAAAAAAAAAAGTTACAAGTGTAAGACTAGAATAATATTTGTAAGATCCGATCAATCTCCATCGTGTTTTTTCTTGCACGATTAAGCAACTGCACGCGTAACGTACAAAATAATATTTTTAAACGCCATACTATAAGAAAAAAAAAAAAATATTTTTAAATATGATAAAAATTTGACGGTGGGCGAGGTCATTTTGATTACACATATGACATTTCAAACGCCCACAATGGCGCGCTTGTTGTGACGTCAAAGTCTATGAAAACAAACAAATGTGGTTAGAGGTTCGGTTAAAGAAGTATTGTGTTGTGATACAATTTTACAGTTGTATTTTTGTTTTTGAAACGATTTTCCGTGTTATTTCTTACAAAACATGATTTATTCTATTCAATTTTTTGATTTGTGCCATTAAACCAACTAAATCACAAACACTCCACCTTTCAAGTATGCTCCTTATGAGATTGATGTGACGTCAAAGTCTACGATATCCGCTCTGACCAATAGTGTCACGTTGCAAATATTTAAATTTTCCACATTTTTTTTGCAGTTTTAAAGAATTAATTTCTTCCTCAGAAAGAAATTATAATCAAAAATATTGTAGGTAGGATTCTGAAGAACTAAAGTTTATTAAAAAAAATATTTGACCCTTATTTGAATCATATGCATGTACCCTATTGTATACTACAAACATAAAATTGAAAGCAAAATATGTTATTGATATCGATGTAAAATAAGATAATTTATGCAATAATTTATCGATATTTATGGGATATGTGTAAAATAGAAAATTACAAAATTGCCAAACCTGAATATTTTATATATATTTTTTATTACTATTACATATGAAAAAAAACCGTACAAATCAAGAACGTATGGAATGGTGGCAAAAAACTAATAGCATTTTTCTCTTATATGTAATCACAGATATTCATGGTACAGGTACACTGATCGGCAGTACCAGCCATTTTTTTATTTAATACAGAATAAATATATGTTCCTTTCCTTTCGAGTTTTATTTCTTAACTAAGTATGTACGTTTTGTTCAATGGAATGTTCTTTCTGTTTAACAAATCATAATCTTTGGTGCCAACAAGACAATCATCGATAGATAGATTTTAGCAACCAGAATGCCAAACACTTTGGACGACGTTGCTTAGGAACCAGCTAGTACAGTTATTGCTCTCGTCAGTCATACTTAGGCGGAGTAAAATTGCCGAGAGCAATAAGTAGCAAATAGGACAATTGACGAGCCTGTCATAGTTGAAAATGGGTACAGATATTAAACGTCAAATAGTATGAACGTAATATATCTGTACAATGCCTGTAGCCAGTGGGCTACTACCTATGTTATACTATACTAAGGTTGGAGCAATGATTTCAATAAAGCAAAGTAATAAATTAATATAATCAAAATATAATTAGTTTAAAAATGGCTAAAACGGAAATTGGTTCCTCGAAGATTGTCTGCGATCCATTTCTCAGCTTCTTTTGTCATTTCCTCATCGAATTGATTTCGCCAACCGCCAACTTTACCTAATAAAAAAGATTTTATTTTAAAATAATGTGCATATAAGTATATGCAGCGAAATATAGTCTGTGACCATCTAAAATACTGTACCTTTTAAATTATAACATAAATCTATAACTTTATGGTCTAAATATACTTTTTTTTATATTAATATTATATACCTAGCTTTATATAATTTACCGTAGGTATAAAAATAATAAGAAAAATATATTGTTGTCAAATGGCTAACACTAAGCTTTATTCTCGTAATAAATATTAAATAATAGTATTCTATAGTCCTGCTCTCCTGCAATATATTTATAATAAAAAATGTTTATTACCTTTTCTAATAAAACCGTAGCCTTCTTGTAGTACACCATTTTTGTGCAAATCTGTCAAATTGACTGACTTGTTCTTTTTGAAATTGTCAAACGTAAGGTGTTCATTGAGCTCGGCAACCTGTTCATCGGTCAGTTCCTTACCAAGGAACTTCGCCACGCGTCGAATGGCCGCTGGCAAATCCTAAATTAAATATTAAAATGGTACATATTTTTTGATAATCTATAAATATATAATATAAACTGGTAAAATTTGTTTGGATGTTGAGGGTAATTTCTGAAACCACTGATTCTGATGATGTGTATCGAGGAAGATTATAAGGCTATCATCTCATCACGCACTATAGTAACAATAAACGCGAATGAAACCACGAGGGGCAGTTATTAGTTTTTTTCAATCAACTAACGTGAACTAAATTCAAAAATAACTATGTGCATTAGCGTATAGTTCAGTCCATTAGACTTAGTTAAATCTAGGTATACATTCATTCTGGTGTAAAACTATAATAAATTTATGTAATGTTATGACAGTGTGAGCAAAACTTAAAAAGTAATTCTTGACTCACTTCTGTTACATATTGTGATCACAAACATAATCAATTAAATATTTTACGAACCTTAGACAGTTCTTCATAAAACAAGAATAGCATATTAGGGTGGTTACTCTTTTCCCATGCTTCCATTACGGTACCAAAATATGATCCCCAAGCAACTGTAAATAAAAAAAGGTATAAATTACATAGTTTGTTGGAATAATCATTAAAATAAATGATCGAAATAACAGAAAAAGCTTGAGATCAATGCCTAAATCCCCTGTTTTTGATTTAGCTATCATTATTAGTACAACATTGATTACTTTTCCGCATCAAAATAAAACTGATAAAGAGAGGGACCTAAATTGAAGTTTACCTTTATTTTCTATGAACATTTTCCAAAATACTTTAAATTCTGTGTCGACTGGAAGAAACTTCATCATTATGTACTGATGATAGTAAGACACGGCCACATCTCGGGGGTCTCTAGCAATGTACACCACCTTCAAATAAAAAAAAAAAACAAGTTTGGTTAAGTTCAAATTAAATAAGGTTTGGAAATGGTTTATTTATAGTTTTTTTATTAAAAAAAATGTTATTTTTCACTTTTCGTACGACGAATCTGAATTGCAATTAAAAAGGGAAATGCTAGGGCTTCAATATTAATGTACCTTTGCTGTGTCTAAAATATTCGGCGGGAGAAGCGATATCGCTAAATGGGTTTTAATCAATCTTGGTGAGGGTAACTGCTCTATATCTTCAACGCTATAAAGCCACAGTGCTTTATACATGGGATCATCTTTTTCTCGGGGAGCCATTAACGTCGCCCTGAAAAAAATCATACATTCTTATCTTTAACCTAAATTTTTATTAATCTATACTTTATAATATAACTAAAGAGTTTGGTTGATCATGTTAATCCCAGGAACTGCTGGTTCGAATTAAAAAGATCCATTTATTGAGGAAGGCTATATAACATCTCGCTTTCGGGTCGGAGCGGAGCCTCAATGAAAAATGTTGCAAAAGCGGAAAATAGAGAGCTTTCGCTACATTTACTGCATAAACAGTTTAAGTACGGAATATGTTCTAGTAGGATTTTTACCGCTGGGCACAGGTAGAGTATTATCTAAAATTGTCGTGTTGTGTGACTTAGATATCGTATGAAAAAAATTGAATGGACTATGACGTTGGCGAGAATAATATTTATAAATTTTGCTCTCAGACTTTTATAAAGATTTACAGAAGTTGTTTTTAATCGCGTTACAACTGAAGGTACTTTACTTCTTTAGGTACTCTGTAACTACAAAATTCACTCTTCCTTTATTATTTTAGCAAAGATATTTGGTGCAGGGGTTCTTAGACCACAGACGACTAAAGAAAAGCATAAAATCAACTCTTGTTTACTGTTTAGCTTATTGATTAACTTGATGAGACAACACATGTTCATCATTTCGGGGCCGCTGGGCAATTGCTATATATGCCCTGGAGGTAAAAACAGAACTGCACACGCTACGATGTCACATAGTAACAGGTTACAATATTGTGTCGTGGAGCAATTTAGTATCAACAAATCTACGCCGTGTATCGCATCGTGGTACGACGTCCGTGTGTGTACCTACAAAATTATGTAGTGATGTGCCGGATATATGTTCTACAATCGTTGATTAGATAGTTTCTTTATCATATATTTGCGCTCAATCGGCGTAAGGTTTATGGGCTGTCAAGTGACTGTATAGTCTGTGACATTACTATTGGGATCCGGTTTCCAGCTCTCGCTCTCTGCTACGTGACTCCGCGCACACTACAAACAACAACAGTTCCTGAAAATCATCGTGTTTACCAACAACAAAGCAATATACGTATCCGTATCCGCGGATATACGAAGGAAAAAAAAAGATCCGTATCCGTAACTTTTTTGGCGGATCTATAACGGATCTTTTACTTTAATTTTCAATGAACGTATGCCCAGTATCACACTTAATTATCGACACAAAAAGTCGTAATATGTCTTGCCCATCACGCGGTGTTAAGTGGCGGCAACTTACGTTTTAAGTAACAAAGTTAACAAAATTAGTAGTAAGTTTTTTAGTAAGAAAGGTAAGATGCGTATTCGCGGATCTTGACACCAAATATCCGAATTCTTATCCTTATCCACGAATATCCATATTACCCACCCGGCACATCACTATTATTATTATATGTTATAGCTTTCAGATACTTACTCTAAAAACGGAAACCTTTCATCAAGCTTTATAGATTTAGCTTTTTCATAATCTAAGTCGTTCTTTAGTAACCACACTAACTCCTGAGTCCAAGTCGTACCTGAGAAATGTTTGCTCGATGTAAATATTACAAAAAAACGTCCTTAATTAATTCAACATATTAATTTTTATCCTTTGTTAAAAATCTAAAAAGAAAGGCTATTAAGTTGTGGTTTGTGACATTTTAAATACGCTTAAAATATTTTTAATTCAATTTACACTAATTCGGAACATTCAAGAAGATACTTTTTTAATTTTTATGAATTAAAAATAACAATAATTCGGTACCTGATTTTGGAAATGAAGCCACAAAAATATCATCAGATCTGACTGGAAAATTGTAAATGAGTGAAGGGTTATATGTTGTTGCTAGTAAATGTCCTTTTGGTCCAATGCGAATGTATTCCACGTGACTCATACCTGAATGTGCACAATAAATTGGAGACTAATTACACCGAAAATATTTTTTTGTTAGATATATAATCATTTAGATACATACGCTTACATCAATGAACAGAATTAGTTTAAATTTAAGATTTGTTTATTTTGTCTAACTATGAACCTCTGAGTGAGAAAGGGGGGCCTCAGGAAGGTGAGTGAGGTAGTGCACTGTCGAGTCCATATACCTGCCATAGCCAGATTCTATCTCATTAAAAATCATCATATATTCGAATTAAGAAATCATTATTATTTTAACTCGGTAAAAGATGACATCTCAGCTTCGCTCGTGTTTTTAAAAGAAGAATATTTCAATAACTGTGACAAAAATATAAAAAAATATATAATAATCATTACCTTTCATAACATCACCTATTTCCTTATTCTCTTCTGGAGTCAATTTCTTAATTTCATAAGGATAATTTTTGTCACTGTTTTCAGTCATTGTATTATTACCAAATTTTTATTACCCTAAATCAAAATAAGTTATAGGCCTATAAAATAGTATTATTTATAGTTTTACTTATCATAGCGAACGATAAGATTAAACTGCAATTGGCCAAATTTAATTCGAGCCACGCCTATATAATTATATACTACATTATGTGTCCGTTTTTTATTTTTCTTAGATTATAATTCTGTTATTATTAACTAATTTCGGAAATTCGTTTTTTGTTTAAAAGCCTCGAATAGGATATCGAAGCTTTAAAACAAAAAAGAGAGAAACGAGACCGTTATTAGAGACTATTTCATTTTCACATTCGAATAACATTTGATCAAACAATTCATCAAAATACTCGGAAAATTATTAAGAAATATCACATATTAGTAATCTTGAAAGCCCTTGTCTATCAATTTATAATAAATTTAGTTTGTCAAGACGGTTACGCAAAAATCCAAATAAATGAAAAAAAATCAGTCACTAATTTATATGTTGGATATTCCTCCCTAAAAATATTCTATTTAATATTTTGCTACCATTTTGTCAGCATGATTAATATGCTAAATTATAGTTTTATTAGTACTAAGAATCTGTGAGTTACCTAAGTCTTTTTTTCTGCCTGACTGGAAAAAGAAATAAGGAATGAAATAGGAAATAAGGAAATTAATGGAGGAAGGGGCTTAGGATTCCGTCTTTCTCACTGAACATACGAAACATAGCTACATGAGCTACTTCACACCGGTGTTATGTAAGAGTGAGGTACTTCCAGCCCGTGTATGAGCTGTAGTCATTAGGCTTACAGCTAAGTAGTTCTACCTTATATAAAATTCAAAATCGATGATGGATAGACAAACAGACCGACTTACATAACAGTCTAAGCCTGTAATGTAATGCTAGTGTTAAATACCATTACGCAATCCCGTATTTATGATAACAGATAATAGCAGATAAGCCCAGATTAATATTTCGGAATTAGTGGTAGGAAAATTAATTAATTTTATCAAGTTCAAATTTTCCGTGTAAACATTAACTTTTACAATGCATGCAATGCATTAATTAACACCAGCATTGTTTCACATGCCGCGCAACGTTAACTCCTGTCATGCAAGTTATTTAGAGGACGCAAAGAGGGGAGTTATAGATTTGACCGTTATGTGTGTCTGTCTATAGTACCGTAGCTCTTAAACGGGTAAACCGATTTGGATGTGTTTTTTTTTTATTTGAAAGAGGGTTTTCTAGCGATAGACATATTTTACCAAAATCGGTCCAGCCATTTCAAGATCATGAGCTCTTTTATCAATACAATAAGTATTTAATTTATTTTTAAACATATGTGTGACCTAAAATTTTAAACACCTATGCATGCAACATAACTGAGCAAAATTGTGGAATTCTTTGTCTGATGGTGGAACCAGGATCAGCAACTTCTCATAAACTTACAGCAGAGGTATCGTGTTGGTGCTCGTTGAAATGGTTTTAATGAATAGATTGTTGAGGTTCTTTTAATTTTCAAATTTAATCAATTTTAGAGTTAAAACGTGACTTGAAACTGATATTCGAAAGTACATTGTATAGGTAAACTTTGAATGTTGACCCCGCGACATTACAATACATTGATTGATCTTATGTAATAAAAAAAAAGTATCGACAAAGCTTAAAACCTATCT
Organism: Hypolimnas misippus; assembly: GCA_037950945.1. Classification (NCBI taxonomy): domain Eukaryota; kingdom Metazoa; phylum Arthropoda; class Insecta; order Lepidoptera; family Nymphalidae; genus Hypolimnas; species Hypolimnas misippus. The sequence goes on from JBBEEQ010000024.1 coordinate 11,734,221, forward strand.
TATTAAATTTCAGATAATACTAAACATTCCAATGACATGATTATTTGAAAATACAATACTTATGATTACGCCCATATAAAATAAAAAGTTATAAATATCTTATAAAGCTATTTAATTTTTAGTTAAAAATACTACGCAAAATTTTAAAAAGGTACACCTATACGCAGCCAAATTATATTAAATTAAATTGTATTCAATTCTTTGGGTTTATAGCTATTTCCACATTATACCTTTTTTCTATTTTAGTAGTGTAATATAAGCACAGATAAAATAAATTAAATTCTATGGTCAATGGCTTTTAAAGCCAATGAAAGAGTTACCATTAAACGTTAATTTACTGCATTTACTGAACTAAAATTGCTCTATTATTTTGGTGGCGAAGACATAATTTATACAAAGCTTAGCGCATTCGCCACATATTATTTTTATCTATAGAAGGTCCTTCTTTTTTACGTAATATTGTATACTCTTTGGTTGTCACAAAAGACTTGGCTGAACAGTGTAGTACCTTTGCCTTTTCCCTGTAGAAAAAAAAGGAAAAACCTTTGGTTGTCAATTCTCGATTGTAATCTATGCCGCTGTGCATCGTTGTTGTGGTGTTTTTGAATTTATTTATAAATTAGTTTATACACGGATTCTAATTGTTATGAATTAAAATAGTTATTTTACCCTGTGTTTTGGTATTAAGCTTCAAGTTTAGAATATTTACAATCAGTGTGGACTAGTCGAAGTGTTTATTAACTGATACATCGAATTTTACTCGATATACCATGATGGTAAGTATTATTCTAGTTATTAATTTAAAAAAATATTTTTAAAATATCAATTTAAAAAAGCATAAAACGCATAATTGATTGTTATGTACGTAATTATATTACATTACTATTTCTTGTTGAGAATTATTTTTTTCTCCTTTATTCGAAAAACATTACAATATTTTCAACTTAAAATATCAGGTTTTAAGAATTGCTGTGTAATTTTATTTCATGCATTAATGTTCTAATCTATGATCACCAGACTCTAGACCTAGTTCATAAACATTTAGACCCATTATGGTTCCCAGTTGCCTACACCAAACACTTTTAGATTTGCAATCCATTTGTATTAAGTGGAAGCAACCAGACAAGTTGTGACTATATCTATATATATGTTTATATTAATAATATGAAAATTTAAATATTAAATCTTGTATCAAACAGACAATACTGAACTATTTCACACATCAGCTATATTCTTGCTTAATTCTATTTAATGAACATAATAACATATGTATATATAATCTAAGCTTTTATAGATTAACTTTTACATTATACATTATAGAGCTTTTGTTACATAAATACAGAATTTGGTAATATATTTAACAGTATTTAAACAATTGAAGTGCTAACTGTGTTTTGTATACTAAAGTTTCATATTAATAATTTAATTCATAAGCTACCTAACTCCATATTAGTGAATTATACAGACAACACCGTAAACAATATTTCTTGCAACTATATGAACTTTAATTTGCTGTATTGATATTCCTTTCTGTTATTGTGCTAAGGCTGAATGTTCTGCTATTATCTAATTTTTAATACGAAGTTTGAAAATTTCAATATTCCTATTGCGAAGTGCAAGTGTGAATTAACATGACATAATAAATAAACAATTTTGAATTGCAAAGGTCTGGTCTCTCATTCAAAAATTATAACATGAATATTTGAACAGTTACGACCTTTGAAAACATTGAACTATACTCCAGCCAAATTCGATGTGGAATGTTTAATAACAAAGCGTTGCTTAGCAACCAACGTCAGGCAGGTGCTCAAAACGTTTTAGAAATATGTACAACAATTATTTTTGATGTTAATAAAAATTAAAATTGATGATTAATAATAAAATATTTAAGACAAAACTACTAAGCGCATTCTTGGTTATAATTATATCTGGAATAATGTAGATCTCAAAAATAATACCTCCAATTTTTAAATGATATCAGAAATTACCTCGTAGTTATATAATTCGCTTTATTAACTTTATCTATCGCCTCCCAAACTACAGGACTCATTTAGATTATATTAGATTTTTTTAAGCATTCATTTTTTATACTTTATTAGTTATGCGCAATAAGTATATATTTTTATTATAATATAAAATTAAAATTATATATTATAAAGTAATGAGTCATCTTATCATTTATTCAAATAAAAATTACACTATTAATTATTATTTATTTGCGTTAAAAAAAATATTTTTTTAAATTAATTAAAATGTAACCGCAATAAAATTTCTTAAATTTTATCTTGAAAGAAAGAAAGAAAGAATAAGCTTTATTTGCAGCATTTCATAACTGCTAGACAATAGAAAACAAAATATAAAAAATACAATAAAAAAAAAATTAATAGTAAACATATAAAGCAAAAAGAAGAAGATAATAAAAATATCTGATATATATATTAGAAGAAATTGTAAATATATGTGGTTGAGACAGTGATTATAGTGCTATATTTATGCTAGCCAAAACAAGATGTCTTTTTTTAATCTGTGTGTAATGAAACGTTGTGTGTAATGTTAACATTCTTAACCTGTTGTGGTTATACTACGATTATAATACGACTATAAATATTCACCACTAATTACGAAGAGCCTGTACCGCTATTATATACCTTCCTAAATCTGCTAATTGCTTAAAAAATACTCCAAATGTTACAAACCTGCGATTTCTTTACGTCAGTATTAAAATATAGGGTTGTTAGTTTATTATAGTGGTAATTAAAGATTTTTAAACTTTTATTTTAAGCTAATTTTCATATAAATTATGTATTGACCGGCTAAATAAAATTTTTGGATTCTATATTAAATTAAAATTTTTGTGTTTAAACAGGAAATTTTGTTATAATGAATATAGTTGTAATTATAATAATTATTATTTTTATTAAGGGTGTATCAACCCTAATTATGATGACTCATGGTTTGTTTACTAAAATTCCAGATCGAATGTGGCTGGAGTATAGAGACTACACCTTGGTCACTTTAGATCGATTATTAGAACTATACCACGAATTTCATTTCTTGTGAGTCTACGCCAATGTATGTATAGTCCAAATGGTAGAGCATCTGTTGTGGGATGAAGTTAAACAAAGCTACAAGAAAGTTTATTTTCTATGGAATGGCTAACAAGTGACAACTACATTTATCTATTCGGAGGCAGTGCAAAGTTTGCCGAGCTAACTAGTAATTTAACTAATACAAAAACGTTATCAATATATTATCTATAGTAATTAATCCAACCATTTACATATATGTATCATTAGAAATTTTTGTGTTTTCCATTTATTTAGAACTTGGTTCTAAGCTTAACAATTCCAGTATCTGAGTAGACATCTTTAAAATCAAAAATCTAGGATAAACGCAATTTTTTATTTAATAACCATATGTGTAAATAGTAAATTTAGAATAGTCAGTAATTTCCTCGTAGCTCGCGTGATTAAGGGCATTCGTGATGCGGATGAAGCAACGAACGTATTTTCGGTGGCACAAGAACTTATTTCGTTCGTAACGGTCGCCGTCGTCTGTAAAAAATACAAGCTGAAATATCTACGCGCTGTTAAATTCGATTTATGCCCGCCACTTACGATTCTTTATTGGCCGTTAAATTTTAAATATCGAATGTGTCATGAAAAGCATAAAATAGAAACATGTCTTTTTATGAACAGAGTTTACATCAATATTTTAATAGGGTAAGCGTAAAACTTCAATGAATCAGCTATCATGAGAAGTTTTGGATGAATCGAAGTTCACTTGAATCATATCTGATTCTATCTTATGGAAGTAAGTAGGTACTGTTTATTAGTATACACTGGACTCATACCATTTACAATTCCTTTTTTTATGTTTGATTATTCTATTTTTAGTTCATAGATCTATTCGAAATATTAATACAATGGTTGCTTATAAACTCCAAAAAAAAAAACTCCACTGGTAAAATAAATAATTTTTCTTTCATTTTTTATTTGCACGCGCTATATTCAATAATAGCCATCTAGACTCTACGTCATTCCCGTAATTAAGACGAATCAAACGATATCTCATCTTCATACTCTTTCGAATCACTTGATCTGCAGAATGTTCCAAAAACGTTATATTTTGCTCTCCTTCTGAAGCAGTAAACACAGTTAGGATAATTTACATTCGATTTCATGTAAACATAATTTTTTTATAGATTTTTTGAGTAGTGAACCGAGAGGGTGATTCCCCGCCCCATTACACGGTGGTAAATACGAAACGGTTATACAGTTCAGCGATGCCTCATACTAATATGAAATATGCTAATATATTTTTATTGCAATTTTTTAGAGCCCCACATAGTACAGACTTTCTATTAGCCTGTACTTTCTTCCAGCTTAATACAACATAATGAAAATTAGAAGAGTCCAATAAAGCTATTTTTTTATATCGTTTCAAAATATGTATTAAAGATGGTTGCGAAAAGTCAAGTCGATTAATAAGTTCAAAGACACTAAATAAAATATCCAATATAATTTCGATATTTCAATTCTAATAAGATTTAAATTCTTTGTTAAGTTCTCAAGTAACATAATGATACATTTCGTTGAAATATAATTTTTGCAACGTATATTATTTTTGCTTTTCGAAGTCCGATGGCGTAGGCGGTGCAATTTGCGCCTTACAGGCTTCCGTTAAGGACAATGATGTCATGAAAAAAATTAACTTTCTAAAATACCGGAACCAAAAGTTAACGTTTTACATAAATGGATGTAAAAGCGGCTACTCTTTTTTACTTTACAATAACAAGTTTACCATAAGTTTATACCTATGTACATATATGTATGAAGACGAGTGTCGGTTTACGATTTTCTCATGAAGCACTTATTGAGTCACGGTTGGTTTGGTTATTGTGGTATATTTTAAACGATACAAGATACAGTTTTTTTATATCTATACTTATATTATAAAGCTGAAGAGTTGTTTCTTTTAGGTTTGATCGCGCTAATTTCATGAACTGCTGGTTCGATTTGAAAAAATATTGTTGTCTTGGATAGTTTAATTATGGAGGAAGACTATAGGCTATATTACATCAGCCTATAGAGAAAGCAATATCAAAAAACGCGAGTAAAACCACGAGGGGCAGCTAGTACAGCCATATAGCCTTATAAAACTTATGCTATTTTTTATTTGTATTCATCATATGAGTCACAATGATAATATAAGTATTTAAAAATTAATGTATTCATTTTGTTACATTTTTTTTGTTTTTAATAAAAAATGTTAATTTTATAAGTCTTGCGTTCGAATTTATAATCAGCTAAATGAATAAATGTTATGTTCATTATTAATGCAGAAACATGTTAATTCATCTGTTCGATCAATTAATCATTAAAGTGTTACTTAATTGACTGTTAGCAACACAGAATGTTACAAGTAATGCTATTAGGCAAGTATTTAACTGTTGAAATTTGTTTAAACAGCTGTAATAAAGAAATCACTTATCATTGATGTCGTGACCTTTCTATAAACTGTCCTTCATTGTTGTAGCAACCCCAAGGTTCTATTTGCTCAGTTATTATCGAAGAAAATGACATCCTATATGTAACGATTCTTTTGATTTATTGTTGTAATGTATTCAAACGAATGAATATTATTTATTGAATAAATGTTTTTTTTTTTATTACTTAATGGTTCCCATAACCATATATTATGAGAATAGACGAATGGCACGTGACGGAAAGATTTGAGATTTGGGGTCGAAAGGATATATCGAGGAATTTTAAAATTTCAAGGACTTGAGGTAGATCAAAGTGATAGATGACGACTATAATCACGGCTGATAAATGGAAATAAAAGTAAAAAACTTATCAAAAATCAAAATCAAAATATTTTTATTCAAAATAGGAATTTACATTCTCTTTTTGAACGTCAAGAAAATGAAGCTACCACGGTTTCGGAAAAGTATAACCTCAGGCCTGAGTAGAAACCGCGAAAGAAACTCAGCGGGACTTTTTTTTTTTAACAACGTCAAGATTGGTTACAGTATGTAAAATATATTGAGACAGCCTGGAAGCGATCGCATTATTCCCAAGGTGTGTCATCATCTATGAAATCTTTAATATTATAATAACCTCTAACACACAATAAAGTATTATAAAGTAGGAATAGGACAAGAATTGATAAGACTTTCTGTAATGAAGAACAGCCAGTAGATTGTTGTAAAGTAAACGCTTGCATTACAAAGTGCAGCCAAATATCTAGGCGTTAGAATATTTAATAAGCTGTAACTAATTCAAACAAGCTTTACCACCTGTAATTATAATGAAAATCTTGTTTTTTTTAATCGTCCGTGAAACGTAAAAAAAAACATGAATGTTTAAATTATTACATTGGTATAAACGTAAATCACGTACAACCACACGCGAATATAATTCAATTGATGCCAACAATCGATACGATTATGTAAATGACAATATGAATAGAAACACGATCGACGTTGATGTATTATTCAAATTTTAATTTATACGGAAACTGCCGAAAATGTTGCTAGTAAATGGTAAAAATTAAGTAAGTATATAAGCTTTTTTCTCGCCTAGGGCGTACTTTGTCATGCAAGAGTATCATGGGTGAAAAATATATGATAAATTTAATGTTTTGTATTAGCCACGCTAAATCAGCTTTAAAGTTTTTTTGGACTTGTGTTATTTAAGTAATACAAGTCCAAAAAACCTTACACCTAATTTTGATTGGTTACAGTTTCGCAAATCCCGTTAAAAACTTACTTTTATCATCATAAAATTTATTTTTAATTCTAAAGAATTTCATTTTCAATTTTGCAACCCTTAACGCTCCATCGTCCATATAACTTGTCGCATACGATATTGCCAATAACTCCGGAATTCTTCATAGCAAAATAGGTACAGAGCATCGGCTGGAAAATTCTCAACCAATAAGCACAGAAGCGTGCGTGGAACGCGGAGACACTATAATTAGCTAAGCTGTCCCGTGCAGCATGATTCTATCTAGATTTTAGATAGATAGATATTCAAGATAGTTCCCGGAACGTCTGTCACGGCAATAGACGACTGTAGTCATTTCAACCGTTCCTGCAACACATTCTCCGAACGATATCGGATAATTTAGCAGAGCGTTTATCGAATCAAGTGCCTCGTACAATGCATTGTAATCTTTACGGCTTGTTAAGTGAGTTCACACGACAATCATACGTACCATCGTGTATGTTTCGAACTGAATTGGTTGATTTTTAATAATATGAATTCCTTGTTAAAAATACTTTGTTAGTACCATTAGGACGAATATTGTTTACTAGCTGACCCTTGCGGTTTCACTCGCGTTTATGGTTACTGCTTCGATCCTATGAATCGTAGCGTGATATAATATAGCCTATAGCCATCCTCAATAAATAAACTACCTAATAAAAAAAATCAATTCGAACCAGTAGTTCCTGTGATCAGCGCGTTCAAACAAACAACAAGCAAGCAAGCAAGCTTTATAATATCAGTATGGATATAAGAACATTTGAATACACATTATTGTAATTTTTATTTTCGATTCGTGTAACGAATGTACATTACGTTAAAAATATTGTAACATTATCGCTGCGAGTTAATGGAGTTACACAAACGGTAACAAACCTTGTATATAGTTTCTAAAGTAGTTTCTCGTCTGGGAAACCCTTATAATTCATAATAATACCTACTACCTTTAACTTACACTTCTCTGACTTGACACGTTCAGAAAGTTGGAATAAAATGTAAAAATCACGTTTTAATCGCCCATTACATTACACAAGGCTCATAATAATTATAGTGTTCTAAAGAATCGACGATAAGTATTACATAATACAGCATTTTATTGAATTGTTACGTATTATTTTATTTTAAATTAATGATACCGATTATTATTAATATTGTATATAATTTACATATTTTTTTCTGTTGTGCACCAATAAATGCAAATGGATGTAATTTATACACTTAAACATTTGTAGACAAAATTTATTATTGTTAATGAATTTCTTACATATATTATAAGACGTTACTTTGCATGTTAGAGTACCGCACGCTGTAAGAAATGTCAGAAAAATTTTAACCTGTAAACACATGCACTACCGCCGACGCGCCAGGCGTGTTCATTTCCAATACATTGAACATGTAGTTGTCGTGTATGTCACACGTAACCCGCACTCTATCAAATCGTTTGTGCTCTTTTAGATCGCCTGGTCCGTGTAGAAATCTTTCTAATGGCTTACGCAGACTTTAGTCCGCGGAGGACGAGATGCGTTATTTTTATGCGTTATTTGACATTTGCATCCTACTATTAGTCTTTGTATGCGTCATGCGATATAATTCTAATAGTGGAACCCTTTTGAAAGACAAAAAAGTTCTCTAAGAATTGTACTATAAGCGCATGCCGTAAAAGTTTCTTACAATATGCCCCAGTACCAGAAGCGTTTTATCTCGACGCCATTACGAAAACGCAACGTGATATAATAATCGCGACGTACATCACTGCCTACGTAACGTCAAAAACGCATTTCCTCCATTGTGGGAGGATGCGCATCGCATACTGGAAATAATATCCGCAGTGTTAATTACTTCGCAGTTTACTTTTTAAATTACACGTTTTTAACTTCTACGTCTCGTTGTAAATCATAATAACAGTTATTATCATAGTAATTAAAGAAGCAACATATTTTATTACTTAGTTTATTACAGACGAATAATCTTAGAATGTAGCTGGGAATATTTCCCGTGTTTGCGATAAATTAGTTAACTTTCAATACACATTGATTTGATCACGTATATAATCGATCAAAATAAAAAATCTCTAGCTCCGATATCAGATGTATTTTGTAATAAAAAAAGAGAATCAATTCCATCTGAACATAAACGGAGAAAGAATCATAATTTATCTGCAATATTCGACGAAACGTAGCTGCGAAATCATTTGCATGGTAAAACCGTATTCTTAACCTGCGACCTATTTCTTTGATATTCTGGTATAAAAAGCCTTAAGACTTATACATCTAGAATAAGGTAATCTTCAAGCTATCATCATGCCGAGCTCCCACGACTAGTCTTGTCCTAATCTAATAACTCTATAGAAACTAAAATTAGAATTATTAAATACTAGCAACCGCCCTTGGCTTCGCTCGCGTGGCATGTAAATAAAAGTAGTTTATACGTTATTCTGATGTATTAGTACTACTAGTAAAATTTCATCAAAATATATTCAGTAGTTTTTGCGTAAAAGAGTTACAACTTCAAACATTTAATTATAAATTATTATTATGATACCATTAAGTAGTAAGATCAATATTTCAGTGCCTAATATTTATTCTATTATCCATTAGTAGGTACATGTTACGTGAACCATAACAAAACACCAGTTGCACTCGCGTTTGTGATCTGATTCGTTACAAAATACCTATTTGCTCTCACGAACTTTCACCTGTCGAACTAACAATGTGGCCACTTAATTTTTTAATCGTCGTTACGAACGTGAGACTAATCAACTGTGTCATCTGTTCTCAACGTATTACGATATTCAGATATCGATGTTATTGGCAAAAACGGCACTATGTAACGGTATTTAGACGATTATAGATTTTAAGGCAAAGCTTTATGGTAAACATACGCTTGACTGTTCATAGGAAATTATTGTTCGTAATTTTTCTTTTTATGAAGTGTTGGGAACTGGTAATGAGTGTTCTAATGAGTTCCAATACGATTATGAAATTCGTATTACGTTGTGTTGTCAATTTGTCTATAACAATGGTCGTATGTAAGAAATGTAATGGAGCAATCTATAATTTTCTTGCGAGCTCGTGGGAGCCGAGATGGCCTAGTGGTTAGAACTTCTCTATCTCAACCGACGATCGTGTGTTCAAACCTCTGCTAGCACTGCTAAATTTGTGTTTAATTCATCTTGAGGTCTGTGGTTAAGATAAACGTCGTTAGGAAACCTGCTTGTACCGGGAGAAATTCTGACACATGTATATCCGTCAACCCGTAGGGGAGCAGCGTGATGGATTAAGCTCCAAACCTTCACCTTAACAGGAGAGAAAGCTTATAGCCAGCAGTGGGACATTTACAGTCTGTTACTTAACTCTTTTATAATTTTCTTATGAAAAAAGTTCCAAGAATTTGGTGAAAAGTAACTTTAAAATAGTTTTCTATGTCGTTTCCTCTTCACATTATTTCTCCTCGTGTGATATATATTCTGTATTAGATGTCATAGATCATGACTGACCTCTCGTGGCTAGCACATGTGGGTCAGTCGACTGTAACCAATAGTCTCGCAACGCAACGTTCACACAGTAACAATATACATGACCAGAATTACATGGACCAGAGACGGTATATTGTACACAATGCATTCGGCGCTGACCACAATAAAATACCTATAGTGCGTTTCAATAGAATTTCGACAAAGTGATGCCGAAGTGACCTCGTTTTTATTTTCAGGGTAACAGTTTTTTTATGCCTCGAAAAATGTCGGGTTCGTTGTTTTTCTCTCAGTGGAAATTGATGGAATCGTTTTTCATTTTTAACGAATTTGTTTTTTTTTACATTTCTATTGAAATGAAGTGTTTAAATTTGTATTTAAGATTCGGTTTGTCTGTTTATATTTTATGTACCTCAGATATCTATATTTTGTTCAGAATGTCAATATGGCTGAATGAATCTTTAACATTTTGATGGAAATGTATCTCTATAAAACTGAGAGACGATTTTCTTAAACACACGTCTTTATGGGATCGTGTTCTGTCTGGTGAACTTTTCTACGGTCGTTAAGGATTTCAACTTGCGTCGTTTTTTAAGTCTGGTTTTTCTATTTAGCTGATGGTATGTACAACTATCAAGAAAGTGCAATACCCCAATATTAATAAAAAAATCTTTACACTGTTTTGACTCGAGATAAGTGATTTAAGTAAGTCGAATATGGTTTTATTTATTACATTAGCTAACAATACAAGACTTCAAAAGTAAAATATGAAATTTCGTTTAATTGAACGACATACTTATACCAGTTATTTTGATTTCAAGAGCAATCTACTGAACCGATTTTGATACAAATTATGTGAGGAACAATCGGAGAGTAGGGTATAAAATAATACTCTTCAAATAGACGAATTGAGAACCTCCCTCTTTTTGGAAGTCGGTTAGTGAAAGATGAAGAGATAGATCGGACTAGTTTTTATTATTATGTACTTTAATTGTTTAAACAATGTATTTAACTAATACGTCTTTGAAAATAACCTAATTTAAAAAAAAGAACTATAAAATAAAATGAGAGCCTTTGATACTCGTATGTCGTCCTTTGTTGTCACTTGCAGAATACTCGCTATCAAAGATAAAGCTTTCATTCGTGATATGCTTTCTTCATGTAGGTCGTACTTAACAGTTATCTTACAAAAGAGAATTTACTTCTATATGGTAAAATAATTATTTATCATTTCTAGAGTTTATAACACAAGATATAATAGAACAATAGTTTCTGAAATACCTATTAAATATTATCTTTACAAATATTATAAAGCTGAAGTGTTTGTTTATTTGTTTGTTTGTTTGAACGCGCTAATTTTAGGAACTACTGGTTCGAATTGAAAAATTCTTTTTGTTAGATAATTCTTTTATTGAGGAATGCTATAGGCTATATTACGTCACACTGCGTCTCGTAGGAGCGAAATAGTAACCATAAACGCGAGTAAAACCGCAAGGGACAGCTAGTAAAAGATACGAATTAAAGTGAATATTATAAATTTCATAGCATGGTTTTAATGTTTTGTATATGAGTTTCTTCAAAATATACGACATCATTATCTGTTTGAAGACTCTCCTGTCAATTTCAGGAATTAGGTCTACTTCAGTGCATTTATCCGGGATTTGTCAGGGCTTTAAGGATTATATTTAGGTACGAGGTTTCACATAAAACGGCTTAGGTTGTCTGACTTTATCCTTTATATTTAGATTGACAAAAAGACAGGAAGACGGGGAAAAAATTAAGAATTTATTTTAGCGTTTTCAATCTCATACATTAATTCTTTTGATAGATATTTAAAATATATACAAAATCTAATAGATACAAATATATAAAGTTGGAACATAGAATCTCTTCCTTTCTAGAAGTTGGTTAAAAAATAAATGTCTTCTTGTTCAGATTTCAATAAAGTTGAAAGATAAAAGAAAGCTCATAGGCATAGTTCAATTAGCTTCTTGTAGGTGGCGCGCTTGTCGTATCGGACAGTAACAAAAAAATTTGGACGATCATCCGACATAAAAAAATCTTCATTAAATCCAGCAAAGCTAATTGATACAAGAAACAAGTATATATTTCTATTGTTACATATTCAGGCGAGGGCTCAACTCTGTTCTATTCAAATACTCGAGGCATTTCAACGTTTTCCGCTAAATTCATATTATTTTCGTTAATTAAATTGCTGCAGTGCAGCGGCTCCATTTAAGCCTAAAATAAAACTGTAACAAAACGTTTCTGTATAGAAAATGCTTTTAAAGTTTATTCATAATGGACAATTTGATAATATCATCTATAAAAAGGCTAAAAAAATATATAATTTGTGTACTTCGAATCGAAAGATTTAAATAATATAAAAAAAATGTGAGTTTATGTTCTAGGTATAAAATTAAAATACACTCTTCCTTTTATGTAAATCTGTCAATCATTTTATTTCTACTAAATGTGACAGAATTCGATCAAACCGTTGTGGCGCCTATCTTAAACGTACTGTACATATGTATTTTTTTTTAAATACATATATATTCTACTTGTACGTATATTGATCTCGTGCAATTCACCATCGTCCATTGAAAAGCTCCATTTTCATGCTTGACTGGTTTCTATTTGATTTTGGTGAAATTTATATATACCCTCGAGGTATTCTCGATTTATTAGAAACTAGCTGACCCTCGCGGTTACATTCACTCGCGTGATTATTGCTTCGCTCTTATAATATCGTGATGTAATATAGCCTATAATTTTCCTCTATCTAACGCAGAGAGATTACATTTTCAAATCTAATCAACAGATTTTTTACCCTACTACATATACATTTTCCCTCCTTATAGTTTTTATATCGACTGGTATAAATAGATAGAAAACAATTTTAACATCAACGAAGATATCGCTTACGCCTATAATATAAAAAAAATCATAGGTTATTTGACTAACCATTTATATAGAACTCTAGATTCAAGTCAGAACGACAAAGTAAACGAAGGTACAAATTAATATTTTATCCCGGTGCACCTATTTAGTTTCGTTATGAGGACCTTGACCTCATAATATAACACGAGGAATTCACATTACAGTCTTCAAAGTCCCGGGTCAGCTCCGCGGTCGCTACCGTTTCCACATTTCATTGTGAGGTATTTGTGCGCGCATGACTGACGTCGTTATTTCAACGATGAAAGGCTGTGACCTTTTCCAGCATTGTATACTTCTGACAAAACCCTCGCTAATGCTATTCATAAAAAAAAGTTCTTCATAAAAATTACGATGTCACTGCAGTTATTCTGTTTAGGTATTGTTGGTCGCTTCTCACGGCTTAGCTAACGAGTTGAAACTTGAATGAATTTATATTGCTATGAAATTATAGAAATGTTAAGAACTATAATTTATGTAATGTTAAGTATGGCTTGTTAGTTGTATTCTGTTTTTCTATCGTTTTTAGGGTTCCGTACCTTAAAAGGAAAAACGGAACCCTTATAGGATCACTTCGTTGTCCGTCTGTCTGTCTGTCTGTCTGTCGGGATGTCAACCCTTTTTTATCAGAAATGCATAGACGTATCATGTTGAAATTAATATCATATACTCAAGTCTACGATGACACGCGGCCGTGAAAATATTAAAGTTCTAAGTCAACGCAATCAAAAGATAATGGAAAATATGTCGTATATTTTGACCATTTTAGCGTTTTCGCAAGGGAATCAAAACCTATAGGGTACTTCCCATTGACCTAGCACGATGAAATTTGGCAAGAAGTACGATCTTATGGTACAAATAAAGGAAAAAATCTGAAAACTGTAAATTTTTGTATGTATGTTTGTCTGTTTGTAAGTTTGTCTTTCAACCTTTTTCTCAGAAACGCGTGAAGGTAACAAATTTTTATCAACGTCAAGTACTCAGAGTTGTAATTACTAAGAGCTGTGAAAAAATCAAACTTCTAAGTTAACGCAATCAAAAGATACGGTCATTTATATCACATATTTTAAGTATGATAGCGTTTTTAACGTTTTCGCAAGGGAATCAAAACCTATAGGGTACTTCCCATTGACCAAGCATTATGAAATTTGGCCAGGAGCAAGGTCCTTTAGTATACATAAAGGAAAAAATCCGAAAACTGTAAATTTCTGTTCGTGTGTCTGTCAGTCTGTACGTCTGTCTTTCAACCTTTTTCTCAGGAACGCGTAAATGTATCAAGTTGTAAATTGATCAAACGGAAAATATATTAATCTTAGAATTAAAATTATATGTACTTGTAACAAATTAACATAGAAGTTGACCATGGTCAAAAAAACAATTTTACAAACACTGAGAAGAAATTTGAATCAATACGAAAACATTAAAAAGCAGCAAACCTTTATAAACAACGCAATGCAATCTATATATCGCAGCTAACAAAATGATAGCGCGATGCAGCGTACAGGTAATGCTATCTATTACAACATTATGACATTAACTGTGATATAATTCTGCTCGATTAATAAAAATTTTTATTTTAATTATTATTTAAACGCGTTAAAATTAATAAAATAAACTTTTCATTTAAAAGTTTTATCGTCGATTTATAACGTCATTACGTAATTAACATTCAATATAAGAGCTTCACGCGATTTGATTTAAGTACTCGTATTGACTTAGTAAGAAAATTTTAAAATTAAATTCAAACAGATCGAGTTATTTAATTTACTTATTTATCTACACATATAAGTCTTCTGGTTATTAGTAATATAATTAGTTATTTATAAATAAACAATTAGTTTTGTTCGAATTAAGGACTAATTATTTTCGTCTTGGCAACACTAATATATATTTTGATATTTTGATTGATAATGTAAATCTAAATATTTTACGAACGTAGTGCAGGGGTAGTGGAGTGTAGTAGAATATAAATAAAAATAAAACGAGAATAAAATATAATATAATTATGTTGTTAATGTCAAAGCCAACAAGTTAGTTCATTGAAATTGTCAAGAGATGGCGCTAGGTGTATCCTGAATCGCGCTATAACTTTTTTTTTTTTGATAGTATAAGGTGTATTAGTACTTAAAATAAAATTTTGTGTTTCCATGGATTGCATCCATGATCGTGTTTTAAATTAAAGTGCTCCTAAGTAGTTTCAAAATAGTTTTTGGGACGTGATCCATATTTACATAATATTTGATTACATTTAAGCGACTTCTAAAAAGGAGTGTTTTCAATTCGAATTCTTGTATTTATTTTTTTTTTTATGTTTGTTCGCCGATTACGCCGCCATTTGGGTACCGATTTTCAAAATTTTTTTTTTGTTTGAAAAGGTATACTTCCAAGGTGGTCCCATTGTCTTCAGGTCAGGATCAGATGATGGGATCCTGGAGAAATTGAGGGAACTCCTCAAATATTATAGGCAAGCGTATACCGATTTAGGTATTTTTGATAGTAACTTATGTTGGAACTGATGATGAAGACCAGAAATGGCGTAGATGGGTTAGATTATATAGATTTCTATAAGTTTGTACGGAACCCTCGGTGCGCGAGTCCTACTCGCACTTGACCAGTTATTTGAAATATTTATGAATAGATGAAATTCTGAATTAAAATTCAATTGTATATAAATACCAGACCTTTACTCCGAAAAATAACTCCGTAAATTATAAATAATATAAAACATACTAACTTACAACTGCAGCATTACTATCGTCGATTCATGTTTGTCTTAGTAGAAAGTGTTAACATAATAAAAATAAAAAAATATATAAAATATTGTTCACTTTATATGGCTTAATAAAATTATATGCTTAATAGGTACTTTACAAATTAAATTTAAAACCCTCGTTGTTCTCTTTAAAAAATATTATTAAAAAAATGTAGCATTTATTTTCCAAGTCCTATGTATCGTAATACCAAATTTATTAAAAATTGATCAAAATTATGCGGATTTAGCAACGACAGACGGAACTACATTCGCATTTATAATATTAGTATAGACGATACTAATTCCGTCCGTCCCGTGTTCAGTGGGCTGACTAAATGAGTTCAGTACTCACTACATGCTTGCAATTTCCTGTCATCATCCGCGAGACGGACGCGGAGACACAATTCTGCTACTCATTTTATACTAAACTTGATTTCGTGGATATGTGGGTTTACTACCTTCGTCCGTCCTTAATTCAAATCTATGGTAGTGCATATTAAAAAGCCGAGTTTTGCTATGTTGAACATTCGATTTGAAATCTGTTGCAGCTGTGTACTGTAAAATAATTTAAGTAGTGAAATATTTTAAAAATCGCGATATAATATTTAAGATAAATATTAAAATGAGGATTATAAAGATCAAATGAATTAATGAACATCTAATGCGACACTGGTGCAGCATTTCATCATCAATTTATACAACAGTATGTAACGTCGTGTCGTGCATCGTACCACGTTGTGACGTCTTATGATTTTTTACAAGATCTATTCGTTGGCGTTGTAGATAATATCGGCAATATTAATCGTAGCTTTACACGATGTCGAAACGCGTGCCACGTGTTCTATAGTGTGTATTGTCTATTTTTCTTTTATTTGTCTTATTTGGCAACAATACTCGGAGCGAAAATCACGAATTCTCGAACTTTATTCTTCAGTATAAAAAAAGATGATTCAGTTCAATCATTCGATCGATAATTTCTCATCACTAACTCTATGCGTGGTTAAAAGTACGCCATATTTGTCTGCTAAATGAGATCCTGATTTACTTGTACTGTATATATTAATTATATATACGTATTCAAGTAATACATAATCAATATACTTTTTTTAATTAAGGTGCTATTTGTTTAATTTGTCACAAAATTGTGACAACAATATAGTATTCATGGAACAAATTTCAGTTATTTAAATTGTATCTATATTTGTTAATCAGAAAACGTGAAAGGGTTTAATTGGCATTTAATTAGTTCGTTTATTTTGTATTTCGTAAAAAATCACGATCAATATAGAACTCGACTTGTTTAATTCAAACATTTAACATAAATTGCTTGTTTGGAAATCTACGGCTCGAGCGTGTGTACGAACTTTAATATGTCTTAATTTTATACTCATCCTAATTTTTTGTTTCACACTGAAACTCTTTGCGATGTTATTGCTTTACGCAGAGTCTATGAACATGCAAATGAGTATTACAACAGGACTATGCCTAAAATATATTTTTATGGTTTAATTTTACTGTCAATTTATTATCGCCATAATACGTATGTATATGTCATTAAAATGTTTTAAAGTATTGATTATATTAGCATCAATATAAGCAATACTTTAACAGCAATAGTGTGGTCTTTAAGCAATAATGTGTCAACCCACAAAAAGTCAAATTCTTAGATATTTATGTATTTTGATACAGCACCGCCTACTTAACATTATTCAAAATAATTTCAAGTCATATAAACTAAACAAGTATGGAGTAAAGTTTTTATTTGATAATATATTAAATATATCAACCTGCTTTTATTTATTTATACCTTTTATTAAAAAAGAAAAGAAACGATTGATATATACTTCTTCAAACATATTTATTAAGAATATGTTTGAAATCTTTAAACGCCATTTTCTCAAAATGAAATCCGCGTGGCTTGACACAGTATTGCTTATCAGCGTCCAACATATTAATTAATGTCTGTTTGCGCATTAAAAAAAACAGAGGAACAAGATGTAAAATAACTTATAAATGAAAATCATTTATACAGTTTTTCTTGCGGAAAATTAAAGGGTTAAATGGTATATTAAAAAAACATGTAAGTCCGTATCAAAAACTCGTTCTATCGGAAAATGAAAGGTATTATTTTGAAAAAGGATATGTGGATTTCATATAGGGTTCGCACTCGATTTAACAGGCATAATTTGTAACAAAGGAATGAAATGTTTATACGTAAATAAATATTCGTATAACCTGTTACTAATAATTATAACAGAGGATTTTTTTTTGTATATTACAAATAGGTGGCAAACGAGCAGGCGGTACATCGAATGATAACAGATGATCAACCCATAGACATTTGCTTAAAAAGGAAAAAAGGATGAAAGAGAATAGAAAGTAAGGAAAGAAACAGAGTTAGGCTTCCGGCTCTCTCACTCACCGTTCGAAACTCAGCTATGTTAGCTACATCACGTGTGTTTGCTTAACCATACAAAGCGTATTGAATGCGTTTATTCAAACACTAGCCGTCCCTTACGGTTTCACTCGCGTTTATGGTTACTGCTTCGCTTCTATGAGTCGTAGTGTGACGTAATATAGCCTATAGACTTTCTCAATAAATAAACTATCTAACACAATTTTTTTTTCAATTCGAACTAGGAGTTCCTGAGATTAGCGCGTTCAAACAAACAAACAAACAAACAAACAAACAAACTCGTCAGCTTTATAATATTAGTATAGATAATGTATTTCTTATAAATCATCATATAGGGTTGTTTTCAGGTTTAAAAATGTTTGGATACCTCTTTATAATATAAGTATAGATGACCTTATAATGTCGCTACTTTTAATGTAATCATTAGCAATGAACTCCACTAAAGAGTATAGTTCATTATCGTTCTCGATAACTAACGATGCGATTATTCGTAAGACGCTTGATGCCTCGGCAAGGACCACTTGAATCGCAGCACGGAGCTCGGAGGCGAGTTAACTGTATATATTAAAATGTTACGCCTCAACATTTCCTATCGCTTTGAAAGTGAAAAAATTGTGATACGAAATAGTTCCTGTAACTTTACGTAAAAACTTTCGTCCTCAAGGTCCTATGTCCTCTATACGAAAATTCATCAAAATTGATTCAGCGGTTTAGACGCAAAAAAATAACAAACAGATAGAGTTATAATGTGTGTATATCTAAAATTTAAAATATATAAATATACGAGTCGTGTAGAAGCTTTTTTACAAAGAACGAACGAAAAATATTAGGCTTCGTTGATTTCGTATTCAATCACATATCTGAAGTTCGAATTCAATATGAAGAGGAGAATGAATTTCATTACACATTTGTGCCTACTGTGTCGCAAAACGTACTTACATGAAATGAACGCTGATAAGCGATACTCTGTCAAGCCACATGGACACCATTTTAAGAAAATGGCGTCTAAACACGTCAAACCTATTTTTAATAAATTTGTTTCAAGTGGTATATATCTATCTTTTCTGTTCTATTCCGTTAAACGGTATAATTAATTAAAATCAGATTGATATATTGAATGTGTTATCTAATAAAAAGTGTTTCAAATATTTGAGATTATTGTGTAAATTGCAAAATATTGAATGCACTTGAAATTCAAAACATGAATTGAAAAAAATATTTCCGTACTTATTTAGCGTGTTTTAAGGAAACTTCATAATTCTGTGACTTCATTGAGAATTATATCCGTCGTTATCAATAGACAAACGGACAATAAATCTTGCTTAACGATTTGTCAATAGATAAAGATAACATCGATAGCTTTCTTGGAAACACGCAAAAAGAGAAATCATTTCTTAAGTAAAGTAAAACGTTTAGTAACACACATTATGCATTATAACGTAATGACGTTGTGTAATTGTGTCAAAAATAAAGTTATTTTATTTACTTTACAGTGTCACTAACATTGGGACGCTGATAAGCAATAATGTGTCAACCCACAAAAAGTCAAATTCGGAGATATTGGTGCATTTTGATACTGTGTCAACTATTTAACATTATTCAAAAAAAATTAAAGTCATCTGAAGTAAATAAGTTCAGAAGAGAGTTTGTTACTTTATGCTTCGAATGTTGAAGCGTGTAATAACTGTTTGAATACAATAATCTCATATACATACTTGACAAACTGATTAAATAAAACTTTATTAAACTAATCTGTTTTTAATTCATAACATTTTTTATTGGATATATGCTTCTTTCTAAAAATTCTATAGAATAGGTTTGACATCTTTAGACGCCATTTTTTCAAAATGTCCTGCGGCTTGACACAGTACTACTTATCAGCGTTCAAATGTTCTAAAACATGTGATAATAACGATTGTGGATACATTGTTGCTGTCTTGTAAATAACTTCAGAAAGCTTACCCCTTGTCATACGCCTCGATATAATTAGCGCAGCGTGTTCCTTCTATCCTGATTCCAGCGACTTCTGCCCATCCAGACGCATATGTATTATAAGAAAGGTGATAAATCTCCATACTATAAACATGACGGGCTTTTGAGGCAGTGATTTACTATTCCAATATGAGACGAATTATTTTTATATGCGTTCCTCTCTGACTTAATGGCGGCCATAGTTTCGTTGTCCGCTATAATTTTAAAAGCATTAAATCATTCTGTGAATGTATGTTTCTATTTCATTTATACTAATATAATAAAGAGAAAAAGCGAATTTTGTATATGCGACGTAAACCCTCGGACCACTACACCTATTTTAATAATTGTAGTCCCCTTTGAAAAATACATTCTAGATGGTCATTTTATTTTAAAATAAAATCTACATTAACGAGACCGAAACCGCAAACATTATTTACAATTAATGTATTCGATGGAAAAATATTATCAGAAAAGAATTATATTATTTTCCAAGAAAATAGATAATTGTATTAGCCAATAGCTGAAGCGAAGAGTTTACAAATATTTTTTTCTTCAGAGCTTATTAAATCAAAATCAAAATATACTTTATTCAAGTGGGCTTTCACGAGCATTTTTGAATTGTCAATACACAAAAAAATATATGTTATTAAATTATTATTATAACACTAATGAGGAAGCTACCACCGGTTCGGAATGTAGATTCTACCGAGAAGAACCGGCAAGAATCTCGATTTATTATGCAAATGACGTTTTGAGTCCGGTTTAATAAGATTTATATGTATAATATTCGATGTAAACATAGTTCATGATGGCTATTTATTAGCACTAATATGTCAGAACAGACTTAGAGTCAAAATTGCTGGAGTTGCCTCGGTACGCAGCCGGCTTAGCGAATTCATATCGTGCTGTGCAGTCACGCTCACTCTCACGTCAGCGCTGGACGCGTGAATTTTCGCCGTCACAGACTAATAAATTTCTGTTAACTACTAACTGTGTATTTATGATAAGTTCTCTTAATTCGGATACACTGTGACATTTAAGTGGATTGAAATTTTCAATTTGGACTAATTTTTGAAGAACTTTTAGCACCATTTCGTTTTTAAATGTAAGTAAATTTATTTGTTTATTATTATGAATATTTAATGTGTTGCAATGTTTCTGTTCGAATATATTTTCGTAATTTACTAGTTGTGTACGGTGTATTTCATGCACCCTAAATACTAGGTCCTAGACGTATCCGTGTGCAGACCGGTTGGAAAGTGACGTTTTGTTAACGGAACCGGATTACTTTAATAAGTTTATTGATACATTGTTGCACTTACTTTCTTACATGAAATTTATCATCGTGATCGTTTAAAAAAATTTTACAGTCATAATTTTTTATTCGTATCTATGAGACGAAGTTTTAAGGAAAAAGACGTATCGATAATCGAGCCTATAAAACAGTTAATTATATGGTGTATAATTAATGGTTTTATGATTGGATATCGTGACTGCATCTTTTACTGCGTCGCATAAAATGAAATACATATTTTATATTGTACATCCATACATGTTGATATGAATAATCTACAAGAAAAATTTGAACATTTTAGAGTTGATCCAGTAAAAGCTGTTATCGTGAATATGTTTATTCCTTCAGTCTAATTTTAACTTTTACAACCATCGCGAGTTAAACTAGGAAATAGTTGTTCTAGGAAGAAGCGTTTTAAAACAATCTTACGGTTGTGTATTTTAATTTGGTATATGCTATTTTTATTATTTCCAACAATCTTAGCATAATCGTTAAAATTGTTAAGAAGACAATTTTGTGAGAAAATATTCACGCCTAATTTAAAGTTTTTTCAAGACCTAATTTCCAAGACCTCAAGAAAACTTGAGTTAACAAGGAGAGTCTTGTACAAAGAAAGTGCCTTAACAGAATATTACCGAGAATTCTCGGGTTTTCCAAACTTTGCAGCTATTTTTTATTTATAGCCACTCACGTTTTCCTCGCTCACTTTATTTTGATAGTAATGTATAATATCAGTAAATAAACACTTGATGCTTAGTCTATTAACTACCGGTCAGTGAACCCGTTAGGCTGTTTTTAGATCGACGACCTTTTAAATTATAAACCTAAGTGCATCGGCAGAGTTCGTTGAAAACACTCTCAGAATAGTGTTATTTAGATAGACTTGTATAAGTGATGTAATGTTGAATTTATGTAACATTTCTACAATTGTTTTCACTTAAAGAATTGGCCGTGGCTATGATCAGTTGGACTGCATTTTGGTTACTACATTCGCCATTACTACTAACTGAATTGTTAAGAAAAAAGGAATCTGTATTGTCTTATCAATTTGAATTAGCTTGCCAATGATGCCACTCCGTAGAATAAACAACCCTTGGTCTGTATTTTAAACATAATAATTTAACCTTGAATATTTTTTGTCCTTCTAAATAGTTATCTAAGTAATAGATAAGCTAATATTATAATAATGATTATATTATAAATAAATATATATATGTATACAAAAATCGCAGGTCTTATCGAAGTCACTGCTATGTACCCAAAATATTGGCAGCGTATGACAAAATAATGGCCGAAACAATTCGATGAGTTGCCAGTCGATTCCCAAAATCTCTTTGAGAGATCTTTTATAAGAGACCGGACTTCTAAAACACTGACCAAGTGTTTTCACTCCAACCAGAGCAAAAATAAAAGCATTGCCAAGGTTATCTTAGCTTAGAACGTTGAACACTAGCGGCCGCTGCTCCCGCAGTCGAAGCATGGATGTGGGATGAAGCTAGAATTACGATGCAAGTTGCATCCCACACCAGTGACTTCCCCAAGTTCTAAGGAACAAGGGTCATACCGTCAGATCTCTTGTCATCTTTACGAAACAAATATTAGCTATTAAGTTTTTATTACTATCATTCATTAATGATGAATGCCTTATCTAGTTTTATTTTAATAATTAAGAAATAAGGTTAAATTGTTTATTATTTTTCGATAAATAAATTCAAATTTAACTGTACTAAAGCAGGTCAAGTGGGTAGTGGCGCGTATAATCCCATTTGAATCTATTAAGTGATTAAATTGCAGTTGGGTAACATTAAATTAGCCAAATAACCAATTAAGTGTTTATAACGTACAAATTGATCAACTTTAACAACTCGGCTTAAGTAATAACAATAGCAACAATAATTATTATCTAAATTGCCTTGACTGAGACTCTCGAAGAAATGTAAAGGATGTTCTTTTACAACACACATGTATATAAAGAAATGCCAATGTTTGTATTTCCATTCCATTTCCTCTATGCGGATTGTTTTGTCGGTCCGTAGCCTATTTCGCTCTGAAGAGACGCAATCTCGACGCGGACGACGCCAAGAAGTCTGGAGGCTTGTTCCTGACACTCGCTACTCAGTTTTAATAGGATTTTAAACTTACATCCATTTGTTTTCCCGCTTTACGTTTTTTATTTCGTGTAAAAAGATCTTACTTTTTTTTTATAAAACTTAACGATGCCAGCAAAGTATAGGGAGTTTGTTTTAAGAAAATGGAATATCAATTTCGTTTTGATGAACATTCAGTTTCAACACTTCATTGGACATTTGCCAATTTAATGCACTTAAGGTCGTACACGTTTTATTTCAATTTTCCCATCAAATTGTAAATTATTACACTATCACTTGCTGTTTCACTCGTGTTTCCGGTTACTGCTTCGCCCCTATGAGTCGTCGCGTGATGTAATATAGCCTAAAGCCGTCCTCAATAAATAAACTATCTAACACAATTTTTTAAATTTGAGCCAGTAGTTCCTGAGATAAGCGCGTTCAAATAAACAAACGAACAAACTCAATATAGATAACAATTTTGTCTACATTTACTTATTATATTTTATCATAACAATTATATAGAAATGCCTACATTATTCTATACAGAGTTCATACAAGTTCTTCAAGATAATATCAGTAAAGATATTTTGCCAACAAAAGCGCTTTTGAAAAGTGAGGCAGTCATTTTTTCTTATAACAAATTTATATATGAGTGAAATATTAGCTTAAGAAGTTGACCCAGAGACCGATTCATTGTATCAAAAGCGAAGCTAAAATCGAATAAAAGTTCCGACTCTTGGAACTGTAATATCATCTATTGACTTAGCCTTTAAAGGTTAAGAACTCCGAAAGATCTTAAAGAATATTCGCAGTTGATAATTTATTCGTTGGGTCTGTATTTTTATTAGCATCAGCAACTGTTTCGTATTTATATAGAGAACATTTTTGGTTACTATTTGTTTATGTTTGGGTATTTCAAGCTTACGTCTTGTTTTACAACGTTAATCGTCTAGTAATAGATAGGGGCCGGGCCGTAAAGCGATAACGATTGCTTTTAAACTGAGGCATGTTTAATTTCAATTTCATGTTTGTTTCATACTATCTGTATTCATAAAATGGTCCTTGATATAATCTTGATAATTTTTCTAAATTTACTAATTAATTGTAAAATTGAAATAGCTCAATTTAGATTCGTTCATGTTTAAAAGTTTCAAACGGAAAAATAACCTTTTGGAAAACTAAAAATCAACCCAAAGCAATACCAATAGTATGTTTAAGGAATTAATTTCCTAGATAGCAAGTCTCCTACGCGAACCGAACGTAACTCAGTAGCTCGTCCCGTTTTCTGTACTTTCATTTTGTTAAATGCTTATCAATTATTTGATTCTAATGTTATGATTTCGTTTTGGTTTCGGCACTGACAAGGCTTCCCAGTTGATACTCTGCGCTATTTGATATAAGTAATGCGGTTCACATTGTGACAACTGGCGCCCGATGGTCGCGACTGCGGTGTTGCGAAAACTAACCAGTCGGTTAGACAACGAGATTTTGATTATTACACAGTTATTGCTGAAAAATGCTTTACAAATATAATTCAGTACGTTGCAAAATTAGTGCAAAGTGGACAAGAAGGCAATATGATTATTCAGTATTGTTCACGTGTTTCAAATTCGCTCGTCGCAGATAACAATGAAATTGAAGAATTTTGATAAATGTGGCATCATTAATGGGTTTTGACAACTCGCGTGTATTTTATCGCATGCTTAATTTCATTTATCAGATATGAAATTTCTTTTTGTTTTTAGCAAAAGCCTATTATTTCGATTATTTAGTGAATATAATTTGTAAAGTATAAGATGCACTATATAGTAAGATGTTTGAATGTCAACGTATGGCGCCAAGTCGTCGCGTCTGCAATGGTGTTGCGAAAGCTTGGGATTTGGGTTATTGTTACACGGTCTCTTGGGGTTAATTTAGGGCTCGCCTGGATAGGTCATCATTGTTCATCAGCGAATGAACTTTATGATAATATATGTTGAAAAATTGTTCTAGTTGGAATTGGAACGAAAGGTAGTGTGAAATAAAGGTAGTAAACCTTTCTAGGTTACGTATTTTTATGACTATTGTGATAAGTTATGTTTTGAATTATATTTCTTTTATTTGAAAATTATAATCTGTTTCGTGATTCAGAATTCAGACAAAATGACAATTTCGATCGATTGATGATAAATTTATAACATAGATTCGGTTAATTCCTCGCTTTCCCGGATGTTGAAAGCTGTTTTGTTCGAAGCAGCCATTGTGTGCAATCCTCGTAACCACCAATCATGCTGATCGCTCTTACGTAAGTTAATGAGCCCAGACCGGGTGGCAATTGAAGTCTGAAAATTGTGTCTCGGAGATGGATATTTAATGAGTGATAGACGTAACCGAATTTTCTTTAAGGATACGATTACAAATTATAGTTTTTTATATTCAAATTACAAATCAGAAACTGTTTTTTCGTTTAGATTACCTAACACAGCAGTTTGTAAAATTTTAATAAATTAATAAGTTTTATTCGAAAAAAATTTTTTTTTTAATTACTATATTTATTCTGCACGCATATTAATTCTGCCTGAAATGACCCTGCGCTAGTCGTATTCATTAGCACGCATTGTGGCCAGCAAGCAAGAATGCAATAATCAATACGGGTGGGAATTAAAAGCTTTCACATTAAAATAATTGCCGATGCTTGAACACACAAGAAGGAGTCGAGAAGAGAGAAAAAAAAGAGAATAAGTATGCAGACGGCGTCTCTGTGCAAAACAATTGAAGTGCAACGAACTCAGGAAGGGCCAGCCATAATTGATTTGCCTGTATCAAACTTAGTGATTCATACTTTTTCTATAATAGGAGTATGGAGTAAGTTTAAAAATAGTCAGTCCTTATTAATCATGGCGAAGCATTTAGATATTACATAATCGCTGGCTCATTGATTCAACACGCGATACTCGTTATTAGTTAATAGTCACAATACCATTCTTTTATCACCTCACCACGTGTAAAAGTCTTAAGTAAAATTAAAGTTATGACTATATATAGTTAATGAAACTACACGTGACTTGAACAGTTGCCTAGCAACGGTCTGTTGATGTCAAGAGGGCGGACGTGGATATATTACTACAAGAAATGGAAAATAAAGACGTGGAGTCTTAAAAAAATATTTATGGAAAAGTTGAGTACGATTTGTTTTGTCTTATCGAAAAGAACTAATTGGACATTAATTGTTCTTTTACTAAAACATATTATAGTAAATGTAATGATGGAGGAAGAGGAAGAATAATATAATTATTACGTTTAATATAATACTTAGCCGTGCGAAACTGAAATTTATAAATGACGTAAATAAAAGCAATAATTAGGCTGCTTAAGAAATTGCTAAATACTTTAAATATCCTCCCAGTATAATAAATGCGAAAGAATTAAATCATAAAGTGTCTATTACATTGTTACGATTTAACTGCTGAGCCGATTTCAGATAACTTGAATCGCCTCGTACTTAAAGGGTGCTGAAATAGGAGATCCTAATCTTGAAACTTCGTAATATGTGTAAATGTTTAGGCTTTTATTTTGAAAGTATTCTTCACTTAAACAAACTGACAATGAGCGATAGGTTAGGTGTATCCTAAGCGTAACTTGGTTTAAACTTTCTTATTAATTACACCCAAAATAAAATTACAAAAATATATCAATATTTTATTCATAGCTCACGATCATTTTTGAATCGTCAAAACATAAAAAACCGAAGCTACCACTGATTCGGAATATTCTACCGAGAAGAACCGGCATTAAACTCGATAGTTACTCTTAAAATTTCGCCAATACATACATTTACAAATTAAAATCGTGCAAACTAATATTGATGTTTAATAATAAATCTCAATTTTATCTACTTTTCGTGTCCTATCCCATTCTACACACGTGTAGTCGTACAGCCACACGTGCATCGCACAGCTGACGAGGACTCCGACCTCGGATCGAATTTAACCGTTATTACTCTTGTGCTGAATTTGTTCGTCTGCATATATTTTCTGTATCTTATCTTGTAGATATTTTAATGTATTGCAGATCTATTGTTTTACGAGTTTTGTATTAGCTCAACTTTTTTTAAGACCGCGAATTTTTAAAATATGAATGTTAACAGATAATATTTACTAAGTACTAAAAAGTTAGTTTTCAATTCAATTCCAATTTTAAATTCTGTTCATCACATAAAAAACTATAATACTTTATCAGTCATTTTATGATTATGTATATGAACTTCCTGTTATTGTTACACAACTAGCTTATAATAATTATAATACATCATAAAGGTTTAGAAATATGCGGCTTATCGCTTTTTATTATTTATAGCGTAATGTAGTAAGGTATTATTACTCCTGTAATGATTCTTAGAATAAAATATATTCTAACAAATTGATTTTCAGTACCGCATGTTACAATCATTACAAATCAGTTATTGTGAAAAATTTTAATTTTGAAAATGTTTACAAATATAATTCTTAGTATCATACTGACGAATAACAATATAAATTAATAGTTCCCCTTTAATTTTTATCTTTATGACAAAAATTTAGATTATTTTTATTATATTTTATTATTTTATAATTCACTATTCTTAAGCAGTAGAGCACATCAAAGCATAGAGTGTAAACGAAACGGTTTTTTGAACGAATCAATATCCAGACCGAATAATCGATACAGATCAATGAGATAAATCTTAGAGATAGTGTGCTAGAAATATATTTTAATAAAATACTCTGGAAATAAAAGAGTATTTCAATTTACTTGCACTTTAATTTTAATATATTTTACTTTTTTTTAATCAATTTTTTTTAAATAAGTACTTTGAATCTGAATTAAAAAATAAATCTACATTTGGCGAGCAAGCCTCGATGTTTGCTCATTGAATGTCAGTAGTGTGTGTTCGGCTGTCGGCGTTATTTGCGTGTGGTCATCTAATATCGGCGTCATGCTCCGGATGTCGGTTATTTAGCGAGTCGTGTTGTACATAGCTATCTACGGTAAGCTTCTAAATTAAGAGCTAGCAAACGATTTCTTTAGTTCATATAAAAATCGATGTGTTGTCTATAAAAGCCAAAACGTCTGGAGTATTGTTGAAGAAATTTTTAGATAATCTTCCGATCGTGGAAAACGATCGGAATACAATTTTGTTTGGCTTTTTGGCAAAGAGGCATCACTAGTATTGTAAATAAAATTTAACACTTGTATGCAAAAATGCAAACTTTTATCAGCAACCTCACAGACTAATCCCGGTAATACATATATTTTATCAAGCTGCAAAATAAATTACGCAATTAAATTAATGGCGAAGACTTAAACCTTAGCGAGACGTCTGGCAATTTTTCTTTTTTTACTAAAATAAGATGCTACAATTTCAGGCAGTGTATTTTAATCTCTCGCTGTATTTTTTACAACGTAAAGAATAAGGTTGCCTTTAGAAACGGAAATAGAAAGGTAGATTTATGATGTAATACATATTATATTTTGCACAGAAACAAACCGTAATCTTAGTAAAGAAACATTTAGTATAAATCGTTCACCAGCTCTCGTGCTATCTACCTAAACTCTAATTTATGCTTTACATGTCACCACATGTGTTTTATGTCAATGTGTGCGACAGACTGATCAACAGCCATGTTCTCATCCTAGCAATGTTGACTTACAGAAAGTATTACTTAAATAATTTACATTTACATTGATTTGAATATGAGTAGCAAGCAACAAATAACTGCATAGGATTAATAAATGATTATAATAATTATATACCTTTTAACTGATATAAATAATAACCCTTCCAGAAAATTTCTTTCGCATTTGCTTTCTACAATAAATACTGAAATCTTCGCACAACCGACACTACGTCTAAATTCTAGGTTACTGTGTAAAACAGATTCTTACATCTTACTTCCAATAACGAAGTTACAAGAAATATACGGATTATACAGTTTTTCCTTCATATTGTGAGGAGCTTGTTAGTGTCTTATGATTGCCCTGTCAATGATTAGTGACATTACATGACGTTAAGATCTATTAAGATTTTTCCCAGTGACGGTTAGACACTCGACCAAACCGAGCCACTTAAAGTCTTATCTTTATTGTTTCGTTCTTAATGAAATGAACGTCTTTTCGTTTTGTTTTATTATTGTTTTTATTAAGTAATGTGTTTATTTTACTTTCTCATTAATATAATTAAATAATATAATTTTAAAGACGATACAAGATATGTTGCTTTAAACTAAAACAACTTTCAAGAAGAATCTCCAACTTTTACATCGATCGCAAGGACGTTGAGTGTAGAGACATAAATGTTTTACTATCCCCTATGATTACAAGTGATTTCCGCTCGCTATGAATTGTATCCTTATTATTACCAAAGGATACATATATTACCACGTCGAGTTTAATAAAATTTAAATGTAAAGGGACAAAATGGGTAAAACTTATGTACGTACATTTTTTTTGCCATTTATCGATAATATCGTTAATAACGATATACCAAATTATACATATATCATACTACGATATTTCTTATGCATTTTTTTTACTAAATATCACATTTTTTTCATTCTTTTAAAGATCTTATTCTTAAATACTTAACGCCAAGTACACCTTGCATTATTTAATAAACGCAATATTTTCTTGAATTTTACACGGTTAACCATAATGCTTATTCTGCAGTACACCGCAATCGGCAAACTGGAACATTGGAAAATCATCAATGCAAAGACGGATCGCGATGCAGGAGTACACACGAAAGCACTATTTGACTAAGGCCTTTAAAACTTCGGCGCATATAAGTCGAAATTAAACACGTAAATCCGTACCGTATTCACGAAAACCGTAGGAAATTTATAGTGCTCTTTTTGATCCGTAAATCCAAATTTAATAGCTAGACCTTGTTTTCACGCTAACATGCTGTTTAAATATAATTAAGTTCGATGTAAAGCATATCTGGATACAGTTTTTTCTCTTAAATGTGGAACATTTTTTATTTTTTTACAGTTACACAGTAATACTATAGGTCGATGCAACAATACTCTTGAATTATTCGTTGTTAGTAACTTACGTATAACGTCTTACATTCTGGAGAATTTTTATGTACCAGCTTCGAGACAGGCACGCTAGGCACGCGACAGAGGACAGGCGAACATCTAAAATTAGATCATACCCGTTCTGGTTAACCCTGTACAGTTCTGTGTCCGCCGTAAAAAACACAATTCCATATGAAATAGATATTTTATCATTCACCACACATTTGCGCATCTTGTTTGTCATGTCTTTAACTTTCCAATCGTCTCTTAAGCTTTAAAACGACTTATTATTTAAACACGCCCGAAACGTGTTCAAGGGCCTTTCACGTGTGATACTTATTTTTTTGCAGAGGTACTTGAATTCGTGATATACAAATTCGTGACTATCAACGACGTGATGGAAACTTTAGTGGCTAAAACGATTAATTGATTGTAAATTAATGTTAAATGGATTATAATTATTGGTATTTCGTAAATATTACCTCACTATGTTTTGATGAATGATGGAGAATGATAAAACCATCTTTTTCATGTTATGGTTCTAATTGTATAACTTCTGCACTGGAAATTCTTCTGCAATGGAACTTGTTTTTAATGTCTCATTAGGGGGGAAACCATAAGCAATACTAAATTACAAAGTTATGATTTTAAAGAAAATAAATAATATTTGTTTTTTTTTTTACATATTCTTTTTTATAAAAGACGTAAATTCATTAAAGTTATAGCACTTTTGAAAAATGCAAACGGCGTTCATATAAGATTCTTTGCTTAAGGCGTCGCCAAGTGAACACTTGAAGCTCACAAAAGGGTTGGCTACGTAACTAGATTACGACTCTTATATATTTCCTAACACATAAGCTAAACCAGACTTTATAAATGCTATCTAAAAACCGAATTCTAGATAATATATGAAAAATGTTCTTACTTTACAAATGAATATGCATATTGCGCCATCTGAATAATATAATCTTACTTATTAAGTAGCCGGCAATCAAACCTGATACTCGTGGATCAATGACCATGGTTCCGCCCTATGCATCAAAGATCCAGTTGCAAAAGGACCAGATAAACAATTCTCCTCGTCGAAGTAATCTTTAGATAACCCAAATTTGGACAGTCTCTGGTCCCACATAAAACCGATAGTTTTGTTTTAAGCATAATTGATCATTGTGAATTTTATTTCAATATTGTTTGACCTTTCTTTTAGTCTTTTATAGGGACAACGATACAGATTTGTTATTTTCTCATATTTTCTTATTCTGTTTCATCTACAGTTTTAGTAAGATATTTTTAGAAAGGGTTAATTTTCAAACTTTAAACAAAATATAAAATAGTAGATATTCAACAGAAATGACGCTTGCACTGACTTACTAGTCAGTGATACTGTGCCTCACATAGCGAATATCGCTTGCAGTATTAGTAGCTTAAAATTAAAGTAAAGTAACAGCCTGTAAATTTAAAGATTAATTTGTATAATAACTTAGTAATATCTTGATATCAAATTTTTGTCTGTTTAAGTACTAATTTTAACGAAACAATCATTGAAAAACGATATGCAAATGAAATCATAAAAATTTTTACGGCATAAGATTTATGAATATAACGGTACATCACAAAGACCTCATTTCTTTACACTGGACAGAATATTTAGACTAAAAGTACACCGTTTCATTGACATAGATGTTCGCCGTTATATAAAGTCGAGGTGTTAATTAGGTTTTGCAATGTCCATACATTTCCAATTCGCATCACGCTTACGTCATATTCTTAC
The DNA here is from genome assembly GCA_037950945.1 of Hypolimnas misippus. Classification (NCBI taxonomy): domain Eukaryota; kingdom Metazoa; phylum Arthropoda; class Insecta; order Lepidoptera; family Nymphalidae; genus Hypolimnas; species Hypolimnas misippus. The sequence goes on from JBBEEQ010000024.1 coordinate 11,766,734, forward strand.
CGCAGCCGTTTATGCCGCGTTACCGAGATCTGCATTAGTATTCCAATTTAAACGAAACGCGGTCAAAAGCCGCTGTTAAGAACATTCGGACGAAATTTTTTTAGATATTTAAATAATCTTTATTTAGATCGTTTATTTATACAGTCTAAAGTAAATAAAAGAAATATAAAGCCGAATAATAAAGATACTAAAGTGTAAAATAGTAGAAACAAAAATTTGTAAATTCACATGACACACATACATTGAAATTAAAGTTAACTCTGTCGTTTTAACGGAGATACTATTAAGATGAGTAGTAACTTTCTCCTTTTCAACGCTTCTTATCGTAGAATTTATTGATGTGATCGTAAAGAAAAGGTCACAGCCCATTCATAAAGACTAGTAATGTTCTAAATATGGCTATAAACAATTATTACTGTTGAGTTGTCATAATTGACCTCAATGCTAGGCCGGTTTGACACCTCTAATATGAAACGAGTGTGTTGTGCGCCTTGTACAGCTACAAACTTGCGAGTCAAATCAAAGTGCAACACCATATGGTCTAGCCGGTCAAGGTTAAGAATTCAACACGTGAGAAGTTCAGAGCGACCCAAATTGTTAACGTCAAGAAAAATATGAAATATCAAAGAGAATATGAATGCAACCTAATGGAATGTTTTAATTGCATTTTTAAATGTTATTATTTAGATAAATCTCGCATTAAAATTCGTAAGAATTTTTGAAGCTGATTACGAAACTTTGTTGCAATGAAATGTTACTTTAAATAAAACGAATAATATATTTGCTTCCATCTTTGATACATTTTATTTATTTCTTTGATAGTATTCGATGCTAAGTTTCAATTGAACGCTAATGTCAAGCACGAACGATGGCGATTGGAAAGTGATTGATTTCAAAAGGCAGTCTGTCTGTTTATGGTAATCTGATTTAACGTCTATTAAAGACCGATTACGTTCTACCTGTCGAACTGAATCGGGGAATATTGGATGGGCGACAATTAGGATTGATTATTTTCTTTTTAATTTTAAATGTCTAATGTTATAAGTATATTAAAAGATAATAAAGGCGAAAGAGATTTGAACGATGATAAACAATACCGTGTCAAGCCACACGGACTTCATTTTGAGAAAATGGCGTCTAAACATGTCAAACCATTCTTAACAATTTAGTTTGGAAAGGTATATATCCATCTTCTCTTTTCTATATTGATAAATCATATAATTAATTAAAAGCAGATTGGTATAGCAACAAGTTTTATCTAATATTAAGTTTTTCAAAAAGGTATAAGAGGTTATTGCATATTATAAATTATTGAGCAGACTTCAATATTCAGAATATTAAATTAAGAAACTTTTTTTAATTTAGTTTAAATGACTTGAAAATCTTTTGAATAATGGTAAATATATGTAATATTATCAGAATACATATATATCGAATTTGACTTTTTGTGAGTTGACACATTATTGACGCTTATCAGCATTCAGTGGAGCAGTAGCTTAATTCTCTTTCGCCTTGGTTATCTTTTAACCCATTAAGCGCCGTCGTACTCGTTTGAGTACAGTTTGTTTTTGTAACTTAGCTTTTACATACGGAAGATTCAGTAAGTCTGTGACCGCTGTACTCGTTCGAGTACACCCATCTAAAACTATCCATAATAGTAAAACATTTTTTCCTTTTGTATTTAAATATGTCACTAATAATTAAAAAAATAAAAGATTTGGGTTTAAAATGCTGCTAGAAACATATTGGCGCTTAATGGGTTAATCTCTCAAATATTAAAATCCTTTATAATTTGTTTCCAAATTGGTTGGAACGAATAATCCGACAAGTCCCAATAATTAAATTTCAGTAAATTGAGAATCGAGTGATTGTTCGTTATTTAATACTTATAATGCCCTTGTATGTCTTTTTTGTTGTGATATGTATATAAAGAATAGAATTTATTCTTGAAGAGAATTTATTATATATTTAAGACATTTGAATATTGTGTATACTAATATTATAAAGCTGAAGAATGTGTTTTGTTTGAATGCGCTAATCTCAGAAACTACTGGTTCGAATAAAAAAAATATTTTTGTGTTAGATAGTTTATTAATTGATGAACGCTATAGGCTATATTACATCACGCTACAACTCATAGGACCGAAGCTGTAACCATAAACGCGAGTGAGACCGCAAGGGACAGCTAGTAATATATAAAGCGTAGAGTAAAGCTCACGGTGCCATTTGCAACCCAATCAAATTGACCGTGTAATCAAAAGGGATAGCCGTAATTCTGTTATGATGGAAAAGGTAATTGAATTACCGGCTGGACTGTTCCAGGTGCATTAGTGCTTCCCTTGTATGCTCAGGATATTGCTGTCTGCGTGTCGATCGACCGTTTTATGATTATGGAAATTGATTGATTCAACGGGATATTCGTGATATGTTTTGATTTATTTTTCGAATTCGTTTGAATATATTTCACGCAGTGTTGTTTGATTTATTAATTTGGATAACGTTCGCAACTTGATTTGTTATGATTTCGATTTATCAACTATATAATAATATTATTTTATTTATAATTTTATAAGACAAGTATTTATTTTAAAGTCGTCTTCGTGCCTTCATAAAGCCTGGTTTTTCATTTTAAGAAATGCAAGTAAAATATGTACTAAGGTGAGCAGCAATGTAGAAATGAAAGAAAGAAAATTACATTTCAGCATTTCGTATAGAATGAAATTGATGTCTGATAAAAATTGATACCATTGAAGTAAAAATTTAAATTACTTTTGTTCTATAGAGCTCTCTATCAGTCTACAAATGTTAACGATTAAAGCAGAGATTTTAACGTAGTAATTATAGCATTTACCGTGGTCTAGATAAATGTGAACACTAATTTTCAATCATTTGACTGGTATATTCAGACTTCGTATCTGACAGCACCGTTATAGACTACAATTGTTTAGACAATAGCCTATTAATAAAATTTATTCATGTTCGAAGCCATGTGTGCTACTTTCTATACTTAAAGATTTAATGACGTGTTCATGTTCTGCTCAAGACTTCTCTTTACTTCCTTATACTAAGTAAAAGGAGTATTGTATTTGTCAAAGAAAATTGATTTCCAAATTTCAAGAAGAATACTCATTTTGAACATCCAGCGACGGGACGTCTGTACATACTCTTATATGCATATCTCACACAAATCGATTTGTGAATTTTTTCGATGTTCTGTGACAAATCTTGACGTAGAATTTTAAAATTTTATATTTTGGGTTCAATTGTAACATCTTGTTACACACATACATTTTGATTGCTATTTATTATAATTCACACATTCAAATTTACATTGTAATTCAGCTAAAACGTCGTGTATTTAAAGATATTTGAAATACAGTATAATATTTTATAGTAATGAAGTAACTAATAGTAACATAAAATACACGAAAGTCAATTTAACATAATTAAACAATTTGAATATCCATATAGTTATATTCTGAAACTTCTATGTCTGTGTGAGTAGTGCTTGCGTGTGCGTACTTAATGTGTATGTGTGTGGTTGTTGCTCATAGTGTTTTCCTCATACAAGCTCTCGATGAATCAAACTCTTTAGTGAGTCAAGTTTTTATAATATTTTGAGAGATAGCCATTTGATCTTAGTATAGTTTTTGATATCAGAAAGTTACAACGTAATACGTTTTTTGTAAAAGAGTAAATTCGGTGCTCTATTTCTCAGACCAAAAAAACTTTGATTAACAATAACCCAACATTTTCATTTGTATTTTTCACAGTATTATAAAAACTTGTATCGTATAAAAAATTCACGTCTGCTGGACAGTCACGCTGAAATATTGATTTATTTATCGCATGCAAGTGGCCCGCAATAGATACGAACACAATTCTCATTTTTTGTAGGATCCCGTTACAGACTGGTTTTTTTATATATGAACTTTTTATAAACGTGCTTACTTTAGTAAGACTTAATCACATAGCTGCAAGGCTTGTAATTTTCTCTTAAAACATTTCTAAACAATTTTTTTTTTCATTTTAATTCAAGACAAACTAATCTCCTTCCAAGTATATAATTTAGGGCATTGCTAAATCGATCTTATTGTCAAATCGTTTATCAATACCAGGTCTTACCTAGAGGAGTAAGATAGATCTTACTTTCTAACAGACAACAAAAACGTACGAGGAATATGTAATTGTGCTGATTATACTCCATAACTCGCTCATCAGACATGTTACGTAGGAAGGAATTAGTATTGTATCAATTATTAATGTTGGTCTAACATTAAGGATAATTGGATGCTAATAAGCAATAATGTGTCAACCCACAAAAAGACAAATTTGAAGATATTGATGTATTTTGATACTACGTCGCCTATATAATATTATTCCCAAAAAATTAAGTCATCTAAACTAAATAAGTATGGAAAAAAGTTTCTTAACTCAGTTTTTCGAATTTCAGGTGCGTTCCATATTGTGCAATTTATAAAATAATCTCAAATATTTAAAAACTTATTATTAAATAACATATTAAATAAATCTATCTGCTTTTGACACATTACACATTTTATCAAAATAGAAAAGAAAAGATGAATATATACATACGTCTTCAAACAAATTTATTAAGAATAGGTTTGAAATCTTTAGACGCCATTTTCTCAAAACGAAGTCCGTGTGGCTTGACACAGTATTGCTTATCAGCGTCCAATTGATACAATACTAATATCATAAAGCTGAATTGTTTTGTTAACGTATTTCATCGCGATAGTTTTTAAGAAACTATTAGTTCGATTGAAACGTTCTTTTGATGGTAGATCCACTCTTTTATTTATGAGGATTAAAAGAGCTGTATAAAGTATTATAGTACTGTGCCACCGATAGGAAAGCCTCTTCTCCTATTACAAAGTGAAGTTTAATCCACCGCGCCTATGTTTGTCGCATTTTGGCAGACATTCTATATAATTAATACATAGTTGAATTTAAATAATACCTTTAGTTATATGTCCCGTTCGAAGTGGGGGCGGGCATTTAGTATAAAGGGCAAGAATTAACAGATGTCTTAAAGGTCCAAGGCAACATCGGCAGATGTTTGACATTTTCTTTGAGACCGTCAATTATCTTAATCATTCGTTGGGTGAATTTTTGCACATTTATACTCTATACTAATAAATAAAATTGAAGTGTCTGTGTGTTATTTCAAAATAACCGCTTTTCACTAAATGTATATGAAAGTGTATTCGATACTTACGTGAAAAAAAATTTTGTCTGTCTATCTATCTCTCGGTCTGATTGTTCCGATCAATCTCTAAAACGGCTGAACCGATTTTGACGGAACTCGCTAACATGGGCTATTTTTTTTTTTAGAATTTTTATTTATTTTTATGTTTCGCAGAGGATGTCGCGGGCCCCGCTTTATTATTACTTTTTGATGATATCCTATCTTATGTTTACATTCGACCGCATAATGGTCATGACATTGATCTGACGAGCCAGAAAATAATATTATTGTACGCAAATAAGATCTAGCGGCAAATCAGATAAGTACCGAATACCATGAACGAAGTTTACCATGCAAGCGCGACGGATTGCCGGTGACAATTACTAACGCCGATATAAATCAACTTCAACTTTACATTTCATTTAAATATATGCAACAAATTATTGCATACATTGCAAGATAGTGATAAAACGAAAGCCCGATTATGCAAATTAAATAAAAATTAAAAATATTTTATAAAATTCAGAAGTCGGTGCAAATTCTGTAACTTCTTTAATCTGTGATGATTAATTCAGTTAAAGCTATCTAATGAGTATGATGGAATGTTAATATTAAATGTATTTTATATTTATTTACATGTTTCCACTCACACTGGCCCGAATGTGATGTTCTTTAAAAACTCAACGAGATGAAATACTTGTAGAAATGTATTCGCAACTTGCAATCTCGTTTTGAGGCTAAAGAACATTTCGTTTCGAGTGTTCTTGACCTTTATGCAGATGTCATATAACGTTATAACGTAAATCTGAACGATTATGCATTTTAATATGTACTATCTATACTATAAAGTATATCAATGAAAACTTTAATTAGACGCGCTAAACTCATGAGGTACAATGTACTAGTACATCGTCGTACCATACTACGGACTACCGTTACGTGTAAATATTTTGCGTTAGATGAATAATTTACTTATCGAGAAACGTTACAGACAGACATTAAGCTGCAACCAATAGAAGCGAAACCGTGAGAAACAGCTAAGTCAAGCTAGTCATATATGTAAACTAACTGGCCCTTGCAGTTTCACTCGCGTTTATGGTTACTGCTTCGCTCCTATACGTCGTAGCGTGATGTAATATAGCCTACAGCCTTCTTAAATAAATAAATTATCTAACACAAAAAGAATTTTTGAATTCGAACCAGTAGTTCCTGAGATTAGCGCGTTCAAACAAACAAACTCTTCAGCTTTATAATATTAGTATAGATATGATTTCCAATACATTCATAGTCCCTAAATCGTTAGAAATTTCAAAGAACGACCGAAATTATTGATAACCACAAAGCTTTGTGTATTTCCAATTCAATATTAAAAGAGCATTGATTGGACGGCGAAAATATTTTTAATACGATAAATTCTCACTCCATCTGGACCTGTCAAAGGAATGTCTCCATTACCCCTACAAAGCGAAGACGTTGAACCGATTTAAGTGCTCTCGCGAACTCGGGCTCTCTCCAGACCATCTTGTTTTTATTGGCCACAGCTGCAAGACTAATCAGCGTGAGGTCTGTCATTATAACCTTGTCGTGTGCGATTGTAATGTAGTTATATGTAATTGTCGATAGAGGAATGTGTATGAGCGGTAGTTGGGTTATCATGGCGAGCGCACCCCTCGGTCTCCAGCCGACTACCGAGTCTCATTTAGTTTTATTCGCGTCTGCGACGGATGTAAACGTGTCGTTATATTTATTTCAGCGAATCGTTAAAGTTCTTTTGAATATTCTTATACGAAAAGTGATTAGTGAAATTTGTGTGGTTTTGTCCTTATTACCGATTATGGTTTCGGTAAGTTTTTAAATTATAAATTGCGTAGAAAATTATCTAAAATATTTGTTATAGCTTATCGATTAATCGTATGATTTTAAATACGTAAAGATATACATGTGAGATTGTTGTGTTGATTTGCACTATTAACAGTAAGAATCGCTGTTAAATAGAAATTATTTTATATCTATACTAATATTATAAAGCTGAAGAGATTGTTTGTTTGAACGCGCTCAACGGAACTACTGGTTTGAATTGAAAAAATCTTTTTGTGGTAGATAGTTTATTTATTAAGCAAGGCTATAGGCCATATAACATCACGCTACGATTCATAGAAGCGAAGCACTAATCATAAACGCGAGTGAAACCGCAAGAGACAACTAGTCTATGGTATGTACTTAATTGCAAAATTATTCACAGAGTTTTATACAAAATTCGTTATGTATATCATAACAGCTAACTGATTTCATAGTTATAGTTAGTCAAGGTTATATTTTTTATGTCCTGCATATCCTTTATATTCTACCTTGTACATTTTCCTAGTTTTAAATTTTAAATGCGTATTTTTTAAAATAACAAGTATCCATATGGAAAGAAATAAAATTAAATGCCTCTCTCTGTACCTAGTATATATTATTTGAAAATGTCCTCTTTCTGTATATTCGTAAATCTGATCACTTACGCTTTTTATATCGACTTGTAGGATACAGTGAAAAGATTTCCTAATATATAAAGTAATACCTAATAATTAATTTTCAAGTTCAAACTCGCAAACACAACCGCTCAAAACCGCATATTTAATTATATTAGACCGTTTATTTAAATTATATAATTACAGGAAATAATTTTAACACAATTTTTTCCTGTTTACATCGACTCTTGCACATAATTCCCGTAAGTTCAAAACGTAAGGCCACGTGTTCACGAAAATCGATACACTAATAAAACGTTCCCGTCTTCGACACGACGGAACATGAGGGCGGTGTTAGTGGGGGAGAAAATGTTTATTGGAATAATAAAACTGTTGTCTGTACCAACAGTCCCCTGGCCGGACTAACAATGCACTCTAACATAATGATCTACGTCTCATTTTAGTCACGATAATTATTCATAAGCTTAACAATACCGGTGGCGCCTATAGATATTTTTGTTTTGCCGTGAATCAACTCGTGTGTAACGATCTTTATTTAGTCGGAACGATTCTATTCGTCTGCTTTTTCATGCGACTGACCAAAAAAGATTTTAGCAATGGTTTTGTATTCAGGATTCATTTATGTGCATAAAAGGGTAACTGACTTCATATTTTTGCACTTCTAAGCACCCTAAACAACGTATGTAAATGTGTGCAGTACCAAGTACGATACTATTATTTTAATATTTAAAAATAATGCTTTGTTTATACTTTTTAAAGTTGTCTAACGCTAATACATAACTCTACCTCTCTGTATAATAAAAAAAATCGCATAAATTAATCAGAATGATACATTGTTCACACACATACGTATGTATATGTCTATAGCCATTATTAAGTAATAAAAAATCTGATTTGAACTCGCATGACTTCCCTGTAAGGTTATATAGTAATCCTTTTAGAAGATAGATGCACAATAGTGTTAAATACGAAATCTCAATATTTATAATACGGCTTTTAATTTTTACATACGTATATACTAATATTATAAAGCCGAAGAGTTTGTTTGTTTGTTTGAACACCGGAATCTCGGGAACTACTGGTTGGAATTGAAAAATTCTTTTTTTGTTAGATAGTTAACTTAATGAGGAAGACTATAGGCTATATTACATCACACTAAGATTCATAGGAGCGAAGCAGTAACCATAAATACGATTGAAACTGCAATGGAGAGCTAGTCAATTGATAAATACGAACGTAGCTACAGATATCACGCTTGATATAATCAAAAATGATTCAACAGCCAAAATGGGTATTTATACGGATATATGTAAACCGAAATTTATCGATAAAATGTCATTTTATTTTTATACTCAACTAACTGGTGCTCGCGACTTCGTCTGCGACGTCTGTGATGCCTACGTCATAGTAGCTTCATGTGTGCAAAGTCTCAGCCCGATCGGTTTAAAATTGACAAAGTTTTGTACAAACTTTCATCCCCTATTTTATTGCCTCAGGGGTAGAATTAATCAAATTCCTTTCTTAGCGGATACCTACGTCATAACATCTACCTGCATACCAAATTTTAGCCCGATCCGTCCAGTGGTTTGGGCTGTGCGTTGATCACTATGTCAGTCAGACAGTCACCTTTGAGGTGTATATATTTAGAAGTAAAAACAATTTACTATAACTGTAACAGACTATTAACAACTAATTGCTGGGAATAGGCCTTTCCTCTAAGAAGAAGGTTATGATGCATGTGGCAGAAATTTACTCGACGTATACAGGTTTCCTCACAATGTTTATCATCACCGCACTAGATCAATTAAAACACGAGCACTCGAAAACTCAAATCGACTGAGTTAAACCACTAACGATCAAGGGTTTAAAAACAAAGTATTAAATACTTATAAAACAATATAATAAGTAAATCTAACTTAGCATGTATTTAGTGCACAAAACATGAATAGACACAATGCTTGTACAAAGTTCAACCAATTCTGGGAAGCGTGCAATTCGTGACAATGTTTCATGTAGTCCTAATGTCGAGGGGGCGGGCAGTTACAAGGCGAGGTTAGGGCTCATACGTTTGTGAATCGCCTGGATTTAACATAAATAAAATACAAGTGTCTGTTTTTTATCTAAAATTAACAGCTTTTAACTAAATATACATATATAAAAGTATATACGGTACTGACATAAAAATAATTGAATTCAATTCTTTGGTTAATGAATTTTAGAATTTTGAGATTTTGGAAAATGTTTGAAAGATTGTACAAAAATTAAAAGCCATTAACCAAAGAATTGGATTGAAAATCGTGCGAAAACTTAAAAATTTGGGTAAAAACATATCCATATAAAAAAGTGAGAGCCTTAATTAGCACATCGGTGCTAAGCCAGAGTTAGCAGTTAGTTAGTAATAAACCTAAACGTAAAATCGGTGAATCATCACTATGTTTATCCCTAATAATATTCATTTTTGAATGTACAGTGTACTGTAAGAAATGAATAACAAATATCTGTATATATTCGTATCATACTCTCGTTGCACATATTAATTTCACTATATTATCGATCCGTCAAAATAAAGTATTAATTTCCTCGGTGCAAAAAATATATTCAATTTTTGTGTCGATATATACTTAATATAGATATAATATTGTATATATTTCATTATATAATCATTGTGTTTATTTTATTGTTCAGACACTTGTCATTGTCAGTTTTTTTGTTTTGTTGTATTATCAACACATCAAGGTCTCTACTGTGAGTTTTGTCAATTTAAATAAAGTTAAAGTTTAAAGCGAATTGGGCGATGGCCTCGCGGTTAATAGTTTTAGGACAAGTCGATCTCTACGGTCGCAGGCTCAAATTCGGGCTAGCTCCATATCCTTCACCTTAATAGGATAAGAGTGCATTACTAAATACCTAGAAGGACATTTATAGACCGTAACTGTAGATAGTCAATAGCCCGCATACATTGTCTATTCTACGATTAATACCTTAAATGCATTTGCATGTTATCTTTAGCCTTAATAGACATTAATTAGATTAGATAATTGTCTTATCACAAATAAAAAAAGAAATGTTTAGTTTTATCATAATGTGATTAAACTTTTTTTATTAATTGTTAATGGTGATGCTGAAAGATGTTTATCGATAAGAGAAATTATTTAAAACTTGTATTTTTATAATTATGTGTATTTTTTATTGATATAAAATAAAGTTTATACAAAATAAATGAATTTAACGATTAGAAAGGTATAAATAATGACCAAAGCACGATAATAGATAATATTTGCGAAAGTTTCTGAGTGTCTATAATTGTTACTTCTTAATGGTGGTAACAGGCTTGACGAAAATTATATACACTAGTTAAAAACATAGGCTACTTTTTAAGACGCATTCTGTAGTTTGTACACATTTTTTTTTTTGTTTTTGTAAACAACTTTTTATCGAGAAAATGAAAACTATTTATACGAGTATCAGGCAGACGTGTTTGTATCGCCATGGTAACTATTGCTAGCTATAAATATATGCGCTAACATCCGGTCGCTCCCTCCACTTCTAATTACTAAGCAAAAAAAGGGTTGTACCTACGCTAACAATACATTTTCTAATTATAACAGCATTTTAATCCTGCTATATTACATTTATTGTAGCAAAATTATATATTAGTCGTCTTTAGTAAATTAAACGATAAAATATTATGCAGTTTTTAAGGATCCCAGCAATATCGCTTATAAGTTTTTTTTTTCAATAAATAAAAGTGATATAATATGCCCTTTCGAATCATTACAATCCGTTCTGCGATTAAATCGTAAAGTAATGTTTATGAATTTATAAATTTTAACAACGGCTCAAAGGACGCAGCGAATTTAACAGCTGCTTAATTAGCTTTTGAATACATATCGAATGTCACCGGACACCTTTTAAATGTTAATTAACTTGTACACTTGGAATTCATAATGTTATCCGATGTCCTGCAATTACTTTGCGACTACTTCTGTAGAATTAGGGGTAATGAATTAAAGTAAACATTAATTAAAAGATATATTAAATATTAATAATAATAATATTACTTTTAGTTATATTTTATGTATATAGTGATAGAAATAATTAATATGATTTAGGTGGGGAAATTAATGGCACGCTACGATTTTAATTAAAATTGTAATAAAGGAAAATTTTGATCATTTAACATTTTATAATGGAATGCATGAATTTTGTTTTGTCCACAACAAAATAATTATAAATATATTAACTGATATTAGGTATAATATAGAAAAATATAAATATTTATACATTTACATAAATAAAAAAAAAAAAAGAGGCATAACAAATTTTTTCCTTACCCCTGTTGCCGTGTATATACTGATATGTATGATCTGTATGTACTGATCCGATTTTGATTAAGGTTTTACTATTTCAATGCATATTTTAAGCAATGCATAATATATTACAATTTGACGAATATCATTGGAAATAAAGAAAGAAATTTTTCAATTACTTACAGCAAATGATTTTGCTGCCGCGTTAGTTGCGGATCGTTTGACCATTATATGTAGGTACAACAACAGATCATATCAGATCAGATTAAAAAGTTCAGGTTAAATTAGTTTGTCTATAATTAAGACTTATAAAAGAAGCAACTGATTTCAAAAACACAATACGCAAAATTTCGTTTACGTGGACGACGACCCATACCAGTTATTTCGATTTTAAAACTTAAATATTGAACCGGTTGTGATAAAAAATTCTGTAGGACCGAAAGAAATTATATCCATTGAAATAAAATGATCATAATAAATGAATAAATAAACGCACCATACTCAACGGCCCCCATTAAAATCTCATGGCCTTGTGTTGGGGGTTCGGAAACAATCATAAAACTAATACAAACACCCAGACCACGACAAACATCCGTATGGCCAATACAGACGTTTGCCATGAGCGGGGATCGAACCCGGGATCGTTAATGCCTCAGTCAGTTGCAGTGATCACTGCACCGACGTGTTTGTCAAAATTTCAAAATCTCTTAAGAAATAACAAATTTTGAGATAACAAACATTAAAATGTACTACGAATTGACGAAATTCAACTTTTTGAAGTCGTTCGATAAAATAATCATGTTACCATCCACGGAGTTAACACCATCACTGCCATATCCCCGTGAATGGGAACGCAATAAAAGTTATATCGGTCCGTTGATCGCAACGGAGTGCGAAGCGGACATTGGCTGTTATTCAACGCGCGCCGAGCCCTTAGGGAGCCCAGCCCAAACCGTTATACACGACCTCATAACTTAATACAATGTATATTTTTAACCTACTAAAAAGCTTGTTTTTTCCGTAATTTGTATTCCGTAAAGTGAATTGTTAATTAATTGTATGTTAGAATTTATTAGTTATGTAAATCATTTAATCTTTTAACCGACTTCAAATACGAGGCTGTCTATAGGATGTTTTACAAAATATTCTCAATTCTGTATTGGAAATATAAGATAGCTATATAGCTTTTGCTCCCGGCTTCGCTCGCTTTAATGTAAATTTTGTTATATAACTGTATATACATAGTACTGTACGCTACCTACAGTGACGTACAGTACTATGTAACCTTGTCGCGAGTGCATAAAATATATTAACAAATTTTAAACACAAGTGGATGTATATAACTATCACCCGACAGCGCATAAAATACAAACAAACAAGCATTAATTTTAAATCAATAGTTTCCGAGATTACTCCCTACATACAAACTTACAAACAAATTTTGTTTGCAATATTAATACAGATAGAGACTATTTTTCCCGTTAGCTATGTATTGCATCAAGTTTTAAATTATATCCACGGTTCATCAGTCGCAGCGCTGGTAGTCTGTTGCGCCGACAACCGAGCCCTCCGGGAGCTAGGGTATGACCGCTAATGACCTTATCATTTTAAACTTTTATTCAGGCTTCAATTTATTTCCCTAGACATTTTATCAAAAACCTTATTACATATTATTGTTCTATAGTGCTGTACAATTAGTAGAATAATTCATAGCAGTGTAGTAGACTAGCAGACTGGCGCATTTCACTCGCATTTGTTTACTGCTTCGTTCTTATTAGTCGTAGTGTGATATGATATAGCCTATAACCTTCCGCAAGAAACTGGCTATCCAACGCAAAAATAAATTAATTTCAGAGATTACCTTTATACAGATACTTACTAACTTACCTCTTTATAATATTAGTATAGAATAATAGATAAAAGTTAAAAAGCCGCACACTACAAACTATGTCTCGACTAATAGTTAAGTCAGGTACTTAATTAGTATGAAGTATCGGCTAACATCGAATTCTAATTTGTGCACTTGCATACTTCATGCATATCTAAGTATTAAGAACCCGACTCCGCAATCGACGAATAGAAAGTCTGTAATCTGGGAGGACTGTAAGGCCTACTTGGAAGAAAAAATATTGCCTAGTGGTGTCAAATTATTGGATTGATTCTCGAATCATTAAATAAAATATTGTTATTAAATTAATTGACGAATCTCTGGTGTAAAAAAAGTAAAAGTAAAGTAACATCCTGTATATGTCCCACTGCTGGGCTGCCTCCTCTCCTATTAAGGAGAAGGTTTAGAGCTTAATCCACCACGCTGCTCCATTGCGGGTTGGCGGATATACATGTGTCAAAATTTCTCCCGACACATGCAGGTTTCCTCACGATGTTTTCCTTCACCGCCGAGCTCGAGATGAATTTAAATACAAATTTAGCACTTGAAAAATCAGCGATGCTAGCTGAGGTTTGAACCCGCGATCGGTAAAGATCGACGTGTTCTAACCACTAGACCATCTCGGCTCTTCAATTCGGAGAGCATATAAAGTAGTCGATACCGATTGTTATTACAATCACCTGATAATTATTTTTACTCTTAGCAGGAAGATTAATCTTGTATAAATGGTTACTGGCTTACCCTTAGGGGTTGCGGAGTTCAGATGGCAATCGCTCTTTCTAATAATCAGTTACTTGTCAATATCTGGACTAGAGTAATGAGCTTGGTATTACCAAGAAAAATGCTTGATAGATAATTATTAAATTTTGTAATTCTTATGAACGCATTCAACCAAATAAACAAATCATTAACTTATATTAGTATAGATGAATAATCAATAGCGTTTCAAAGTTTGAAGAGTCAATCTCAATTTTCACAAGTGTTTGATTCGTACTAATTAGGTTCTTGACCGATTTGTTTATGTTTTAATTAAAATTGCAACTGTATACAAATACCGGTCTCGTCATTAAAACGATGTTACATATCTATTTATATGAAATAGATATTTTTAACAAGAAACGAGTTTCTCGTTACTAGCCAACCACTACATCAAAAATTATGGATATTTTTTGCAAATTTAAAGAAAGTATCGGATGGATGTAACTTGTTATAACTACAGTTATTTTATAGCCAATTAAATAACCACTTACGTCGTCGTAATGTATTTTTTTATACTAATATTATAATATAATTTCAGCTATTTCAATATACGTACTTATCGTAATTACTTTCAAGTAAAGAATTATGTCATTAAAAGACCGACTGCGTAAATGTAATTATTTATCAACATCTATACCGAACTCTATCATGCATTTAGTATATTCTGTATCCTAAATGTGTCACGCACGTTTGTGGCTCATCTGGTAACATCAAGTGACCTGCTCGTTCGCTCGAAATTAACTTCTGAGATGTCGATTAAAAAGTTAAACTATTTTAGACATTTGAGACAAGCTTAATAAAGCAATACATGGTAAATTCACTCTTTATTTTGTCCCCTACGATACCGTGTCCCAGACGACGAGATGAGATGAAAAGATAATGTGGTGGCAATGAACTTCAAACTAATTCCAAAACCCGACATGTCCTAATAGAGAACAATATAATTGTTCGCGAGCGACTGAAATAAAATGTTTTCGTTATGCTCGAGTTCTTTTATATATTTTTTTTTCACGGTAGACTCTACACGGGTTTATAATTTCGACTTTTAGACTTATTTTGAGAATTATTAAGACATGTTACATAATTAAAAAAAAAAAGAAAGAGAAGAAGAAGCATATATTTTGTTAAAAAATTAATAGATTCGATTTCGTATTGCCTAGTTTTTTTGCAAATCCTTGAAAACAGTTTTTTTTATTTTATGTAACATGGAAAATGGAACAAGCTATAGCTCTAATTATTTCACAGTTCTCTCATTTACACAAAATTATTACATAAAAATTAATTCATTGAAACATAAAAGAATGAAACAATATACACATATGCTACATACCCATATAATTAGGGAGGCTAATTCTATCTGTCGGGTTTAACCGTCTACTCGTAATTTTTGGGCGCTACCGTATTGCTTTAACATTTGTACAATATCAAAACTGTAATAATTATATGTTATATTCGACAAATGTCGAATATTATACTGTACCGCCCAAATATGCGAGTAGACGGTTAAACCCGACAGATGGAATTAGCCCTCTTAACTAGATAAATATTGTATATATCTGCTATAAAATAAATCAGATCTTAAGAAAACACGTTTAAAACACATGTGCTAGTACGGTTTTCAAATCTATATCAGTCGATAGTAAATTTCATATAAAAACAGAATATTCGCCAGTGCACACATCCGGCAGGCATCGAACCCGCGTCAATCGGCGCGGTGCAACGACCTTGCTATGTTTAATACGTCTCCACGACATGGAAGGACGTGAGGATTTAACGGGAATATGTGATTTTAATATATTTCGCGGTTTATTATCAGAACAGCTTACTGGGCATATTGCGCAGCTTATGTAGTTATATAATCCGCTTCTTATAGTTCATAACTATGAAGGAGAGCGTTTTCACGTAGTGAAAGATTTTGGTATTTTTTCGTTTTATTTCTGGGACTTGTTATAAGTTCAAAGATTCGCTGTTTTTCGTTCACAGACTCGTATACTGTTTGATTAATTTTAATACAGTTTTTGACTGATTTGATTTTATTTGAAGTCGTAATTCGGATTGAAAATCTGTTCGACCATTAAAATTCATCAGCTCCTTTTCTAATTTAAGGATTTCATATATGTTTTTTTTTTACAAAAGTTAAATTGTGAGGTTTTATTTAGAACTAGCGCAAATAAAGTTTTATAAAAAAAATCTAGTATGCAAGTATGTTTATATATCTTTATTATCTTATAATTCAAGCAATTTAAATTAAATAAGTTTTATTAAGAACCTTTTTTAATCTCCAACAATGCAATCACATTGAAATAAAACTATTTTAAACGGATTTAAGTCGCGTATATTAACTATTTTTATCATCCTGAAATTTCGAGCACTTTGCAGCGTTCGTGGTCACGGGAAGACTGAGATCTAAAACAACGAAATGCTCTCACAGTTTTAATTTAGTAAGTACCTACTTTTAAAACTGTATAAACGAACTCTGAAGCTGTAAGTAGCGTGTCCCGTGTGCGGTTTTTCAATTAGATAATTTATTAAGGAACTGTTCCATATCATACAAACTCGTATCAAACAGTGCTTTTGATATGACCTAAGTGATTTCTGACATATAAACATACCTAAAGAGAGACTGCACTCGTGCCTATCAACAAACTAAATCGGGTGATGACAGAGCCCGTAATAAATTAATGTCAGACGTTTTTGCGATCGAACATCAATTTTTTACGAGTAGTCAACAAATAGTGTTCGTACAGTCAGCGTAAAAATATGCATATACGAAATTTTTTATACAAAAATAACTGTAAACGAGCTAGGAGAACACTTAATTGTTAGTGATTACCGCCTTCTACAGACATTTGCAGCACCAAAGGTATAAATGCGTCGCCAGCTATAAAGTATAAGGGATATTATGTAAGGTAAGAATAGGGAGGGGAGCCTAGCTTTCGGATATCCCAGTCTCCGTAAGAAACGCACCCCTATTAGCTACTTCTCGCCGATCTTCTGTGAAAGTGAGATACTGCCCTATCGAGCCAACCCGTATAGTCTGACCTACAGCTAGTCTGAGTATAAAGTATTATATTAGTAGAGTATATCCATAAATATCCAATTTGACGGGTTAATGAAAGAACAGGGAATTAAACAATTCTATTAAGACATTGACATATGTACCTAAATTCCTCTTATTTGCCTGTATTTAGTGTCAAAGATGTTTCTTCAAATTTTTATATCATTTTAAGTATACGAAAACTTTGTTGTATGAATATCATATGTTGCATTGAAAAATAGAAGAGTCGTGGGTGAGTTTATTAGTCTTCTTGGTCAAAGGATCAGTTTGACCATTCAACAGTGTAATGCTGTCAGTATTTTGTCAACTTTACCCGGTGGCTTGGATGAGGCCTATAATTTTTTTATATTAAATTATATTTGATATAAGTTTTATGGTAATAATTAATTTTGGTATTTAATATTTTAAACTTAGGTTTTTAATAAAATGTTAATATTAAATAATACATCATTTTTGCAATAAAATTAATCTACAAGACTTAATATGTATGTGATAGTAAAGGTCTCGTATTTCTCGGCCATGTTTTGTTAGCGCTATAAAGATAGCCGTAAGCGCAGCAACCGGCAATTTGCGGCTTACCTACGAAATTACGTCAGCTTGTAATGTAAAAAATCAACACGCCCGAGCCAATTTCTGTAGTTCATGGCTGGGTAATAATTTGTTACACTAACCATTAAAAAGAATAATTACCAACGTGTATTACATTAGTTACGTATTGGCTATGGCACGAATGTGGCGTCGCTTAGCTTTTTAGGATCGTGGTATATTGGCAATTTTATATATTGGTAGCATGTGTAAAGATATGTCTTATTTGTATTTTATTATTTTTGTTATTATATACGACTAAAAGTGGATTCGACCAAAATCATGTAAATAAACGCGTCACACTCAACGAACTCCATTAGAATCACATAATCGGGGGTCCGAAAACACACACAACCTAAACATCCAGAACACGTATGGCAAATATCCATTTGACATGAACGGGTATCGGACCAGCGACAGTTAACGCTTCAGTCAGTTGCAGTGACCACTGCGCCAACCAGTCTATCAAAATCATATCCTGCGAAAAAAATTACTCTACATATGAGATAGAGTGTTTTCATCTTACCCCACAATGAATCTAGTCTTAACTGTCATTTCGGAAGGAAATCATTAGACACTAGCAAAATTGAGTTTCATAACAATTTTATTTAAGTTTAGTGACGATAACTTCTTGCCTTTCTTCTTCAGGCAATTTAATTAATTTATTTATCACACGATCACAAATTATTTTTGACTCTTTGACTGTTTCATAAAATATAAACAGTTTTAAAAATTATATAGTAACGGCAATTTGCTTTAATATCATGAACAGTTGAATTAAAAATTAACTATCATAATCTGAAAAAAATGTGTTTAAAAAAAAAATATTTATATATCAATTCTAACGTAACAATTCACTCTATTGATAACTCTACGTTTAATTCTTGTATTGGATCATAGCGAATATTAAACCAAAGATCGGCTTATTGTCCCATGTGACATACATCAAGAGCTGCGAATTATTTTTAAGATCCCATTACATGCTTAGCACGTAACCAATAAGTATTATGTATTTCGTAAAAAAGTATATTAAATATGCTTAACATAATGTAAAGTATATAAATATTAAATGAAATGATATAAACAAAGCTTCAACGTGATGTCAGTAACCGTCTCTTTTGAAACTGTCCTTGATGGATGCATGGCTTTCTTACTCATGAATACGTGAGTCTATTGCAAATCTCAATCGCGGTTAATCCCCTCGGCCATACAGTATTGCACTAAGCTGTCTATGAATAGCTCGTCTATGGATGTTCAGGATTTATCCATGGATTTAAATAAAATTTCAATTCAAATGTACTTACTTTTAAAATTTACTTTTTTAGATTTGTTAAAAAAAAATCGAAAAATTATACTGTAGGTACCTAGTGTGATTCTAATTGACTTTATTTTTTTATAAATTCTTTTTGTGACTGACTAATTCAATATTATTTCGGTCTTTGCCCAAAATTGATGAAAGATTTTTGTAATTTTTTAGTGAAAAAAAAATACACTCGGAACATTTAAAATATCAGTACATCTCTTTGTTTTTACCTTGTTCTAGAACAACAAAATAATTATAAACAATAATTTTATGACGGATGAAAGAATATATTTAAATATAAGTAATATTCTTATCTTAATCCTAATTTATTATTAATGTCGCAGCGAATTAATTTTTATCGATGTACGTTTGTCCTCTGCTGTCTACCGTTCGTTTGTTTGTCCTCTGTCACTCTACACCCGACCGCGACAATGTTTACAAATCCATTTGCCATTTAAGCTTACACTCAGTTCAATATGTCGTTTCACGAACATTATATAACAACCCATTTAATAATATACTCTAAACATTTACGATATTGTCGCAGCTATATTTATTTTACTGTAATAGTAACGAAATTGTTTCATTTATTAAACTAGATTCTATATGGCTTCAATTACGTGGTATATTGTAAAGTAGCATACGTATTGTTTTGATTTTGTTTGTAACTTTATAACTGTAACGTTCCATCAAAATCTGTTCAGTATTTTTTGCGTGAAAGTAACAAATATTCTACTATCCATCTCTACTCATAAGCTTTCGTAGTAGGATGGGATTAAATATCATTATAATCGTAGTAATAACATTTTAATTCAAAAGCTCACCCTTAACAAAAACAAAGCACTTAAATTAAAATTTTATTCAAATACTTTGTAAGTTCTTTCGAATTTTAAATCGGTATTATCAGTTGAGAATGTCGATTGTAGAGAGAATAGTCAGTAGGAAACTATGTAGAATACTTATCTGATTTATTTACTAAATGTTCAATTTTATGTAAAAAGTTGATTTATTATTAAAAATGTATGTTTGATGTAGCAGAAAATGTTCCTTACGGCTGTCATAAATCATAATGTGTATAGTGAACATTAACCTAAATGCGATTTGAGTAGATTTGGCAAGCTGCACGAACAATACTGTTATCTATTAGCGATTCGACTGTATTTTTGGAACAAATTAATATAAAAAAGATACGGTATAAAGCAATTAAAAAACAGTACAAACAAGGCTATAGGCCACTACTCCTTGTACCTATTTTATAAAGTTGTACATTGATTTTGCGAAATGTATATCTTACAATCGGATGCTCTTTCAACTCTACGTTTGTGGTTTTCACACTACATTCTACTTTACCGCCGAATACGATATGATTTGTAAACATTTTATATTAAATTTCAATAAATCGAAACTGCTTCTAGTAAATACGTACGTAATAAAAAAGTTGGTTGAAAATGGTAGTTTTTTTGCTTTTTATTGGTACCATAAAATATTTATCAAAATCGGCTTAGTAGTTTGATTTTAAACAAAATAGCGTATTATGCTATTGAAGTCAGTTCATTTTCATTTATTTATACTAATTCCTATCTTAATCCCTGTACGCGCCAGCGGGCGAATAATTCATTTGTCGTGAAAAGTCACGGACGTGCCTGGATTATTACACAAGCGACGCAACTAATCCCTAACTTGAATATTAAGAAGATGTATTCACTCACAATAGCCATGTTTTCGACGATTTCTACGACTCGAGGAAAGTTTGCGAAAAGAAATTGTATAATTACATGAGAGTTTGTAAAGTACAAGTCTTTTGTTTCCTGTCTAATGGGGAATTTTATGCGAGTATCCGTTTATATTAAAAATGCAAAAATTACTGTCTCTGTGTTATGTTATTATTGTCTCTGTGTTAGGTTATTATTGTTTCTGTGTAAGTTTGTAAGGTTTTCTAGACTGCAAAAATGTAATTAAAAGTATGGAGATAAGTTGAATACTGCTAAAGAATATAAACTACTTTAAAAATAAATCAACACCGAAGAAGTTAAATAGTTGTTATATAAACATAAAAACTTAAACTTATGCAATGTACGCTTAAATATTCGACATTTAGTGTACTTGTACACTTTTTTCTTAGACAAAGGAAAAGACACGATTAGAAGTAGTTTTAAAATATGTGTTACTGAAATTTTATTGCCTATAAACACAATATTTCCTCTCACGCTTAGTTTACCTACAATTGATTAAAATATATATTTGTTTTATTAAATAAACTTACATTAAATTATTTCGTAAGAATCGTAACCTAAAGTAATAACTACACTAGTATTTTTATACGATTATGCGACTTCTAATTAAAGCGGGATTAAATAAAATGAAGGGAAAAAGGGCAATACATAGGAAAATAATTTGTTAGTAATATATATTACATATTGAACAACTATATCCGTATAAAAATAAACAAAAAATTAAAATAAATATCTAATTATTATAAAATACTATACATAGATAAAGTCTATACCAGGAAAATACTTGAAGCATTAAGGAAGTGTTAGTTTTTTAGGTAATAAGTGCTGACATAACTACACGATGCGACCTTCAATCAGAGAGGCAAGTGTCATCGACTGGGCCTTCGCAATGGCCTTTTTATCACGTTTAATTAACAGTCGACTTGATAGAACATAACCGTTCTTACGTAGCTAAAAATAAAACTTATTTATGTGGTGTGGGTGCGCAGACGGCGTGTCGCGATCATGGCTACCGACACCATGACTAATGAAAACATGCCTCTAGCTGTGTTGTCAATTGTTAATCACCTTCGTCACGAAAAACATAACGAATAACCTTTAACAAAGATTTGTGGTATTTCAGTAACGTCTTTAACACTGCCCTTATAAATTTTTAAATAGTAAATGGAATTTTTTGCTGAATTGTTTGAAAGTAAATTAGTAAACAAATAGTCTTTTTTGGTAAGTTATAAGCCAAATGTCGAATTAAATATATCTAATATTTATATTTAAAAAATTTAAGAAGTTTAAAATATTTTTAATATTTCATATTACATCTAAAAAAAGTTTGTAGCTTATCGTATTTAGTTATTTGCCAATGTCAATAATTTTCCTGGTATGCGTTCTTATCGGTCGCCATCGATACATGACTGTTAAGATTAGATTTATGAGAAATTATAATAATGTTATATTCATGCTTATTGAATTGTGTGATTATAAGTATTGATGTTGTAAAACTTTATAAAGATAATGATATGTATTTTTAACAAAATATTTTTACTATTTACCGATGTCAACTTAAGGTATAAAATAAAACGGAAGTAATGTAACTGACGACGCTTATTTTTATCATGTATCTATATTTTGCGATGCACCGATTGGACAATTGAATACTGCAAGTGCAACCATCTTCAAATTAAAATCAAATTGTCTCTATTAATATTTATTTTAGGAAAAACTAATGTGATTACTATGCTTGGAAAATATCTGCTTGAGAATGTTAATGATCGTAAAAAGTTGAAGTTATTATAAGTTATTGCTGGTTATAAAAAAGATTATGACGCGCTAACTCAACGTGAAGTTTGCTCAATTTATGATTAAAGATTACTATGTAAGGATAATGGAAATGACTGAATAACTAAAATAAATAAATAAAAAAAACCATCACACTCAACGTTAAGATTAAGATCTCATGTTCTTGTGTCGAGGGTCCGTAAACACCCAGACCATGACACACATCCGTATGGCCTATACAGACGCTTGCCGTGAGCGGGGATCGAACCCGTGACCATTAGCGCTCTAGTCAGTTGCAGTGACCACTGCGCCAACGTGTCTGTCAAAGTGCATGGTGTTCAAGTAATATAGTGATATAAATGAGTGACACAAGACTCGGTGCAAGCCTCTGGCGTGGGAACGTTTTGTGTCTCTCATCGCCTTGCAATTTGTATAGGGTTCATGTAGATGTATGCATTGTTATCGCTTTTATAACTTAGATTTATGATTACGATACTCACATACTGAGATCATATTTTTAAATACTTCAGTTGTGCATATTATTATTGTTGTATAATGATTGCGTTTTTGTACCTTCCAAAACGTAGTAGGTATAATGAATAAAACTGTATATTATATTCGGTATAATATTACGTTACACAGAACAAAAACTACCTTGTAACGACTTAACTTGTGATTTTGTGGTTATTGAATATGTATATTACACTCTAGCTGTATCGAGCATATGTTGCAACGCCACCTAAAGTATAAAGATTTTTGGGCCAGGACTCTTAGTGAGTATCCCCAAAACACCCTACCAAAGTTTCATCACAATCCGATCAATAGTTTTAGAACGCATAGAGGACAAACATACAAACATTAATTTTTATTTATATAGATTATACATACATATAGGAGTATTTTCCCCGTAATTCTTCTGTCATCTCAATATACATGAAGTATTATTACAATACACAAGTATTAAAAATCTTAAATACTTGCCTAGATTATGAATAGTGACCTTTCATTAAGATTTTTTTTTTTTGTTCTTCAGTTAGTTTAACAATCTCGGTTATTTAATGAAATAATAAAATGAATATTTATAAGAATAATTATTATCATTTCTGGTCTGAACATCAAATTAATCTTAATGTCAATGAACTTAACTATAAAATTAAAACAACATTTTCCTTCCACCTAGAAGTAGGTATAGTGACTAACTTGACTTCTTTGTAAAATAGCACGAACATTTGAGAATAGGCGAATGTGAACAATAGAAATAAGCTCCCTCGAGATTGTGACCCGTGGCCCGAGGGCTGCCGCACAATGAACGTTTTACTCGCACAATGCCACTGCATCGAACTGATTACTTGGCACCAAACCATCCGTCAACTTCAAACACATTGAAATTTTTCATCATTTTAATGTTTCACTTTTGTTTCAGATCATGTGACTAAAGAGTCAGAATGGAAGAAGAAAATTCAAGTAAAACCGTTGAAGTTAGCGACCCACCGCTATCTAATTCTAATATTGACGAAAAAATTACTAATGGAGATGAAAATATGGAAAATCAAATAAGTAATACAAGTGATAATCCAGCTGTAGCTATTAAAGAAGAAAGTGGTATTAGTATTGAAACTTTGGAGGACTGTAAAAATGAAACTGTAGAGTTAAAACGATCGTTTGTAGGAAACGGTTCCTGTGAAGCGATAGATGTGAGATCTGTAGGAGGCGATCTTGATAGTTTACCGGTAGGTGATGAATTGGCGCTCGGTGCTGCCGGAAGTGATAGCGGAGTTGAGGGATGTGGTCGGGCGTTGAGTAGTGGGGGAGGATCTCGCTCTTGCGCCTCAAGTGTTGTTTCTTGTGGTTCGGGATGCGGCTCCGAAAGCTCATCCTTAGCCGGAGCTCCTCCTCGACCACGTCGTCGAGTGAATGTAACTGTAGCGGAACCGAAAAGAAGTTCGCCAATTGGTACGTCCACTCCTCGTCCAGCAACGGCGCCTCGCGGCCCGAACTTGGCCACTCGTGAACGCGCAAGGAGTAGAGAAAAACCAACACCGCCAGAAAAACCTCGCCCGCTAACACCCAAACCACGCATACGTCCAACAGCTGATCTGCCTAACCTTGTCCGCGAAAGTCCAGCTTTACGTGCCAAACCAACAAAAACCTCAACTGCGAGATGTAGAACTCCAAACTCACCAGTCGATGAGAAAAAATGGCCTACTAACGGACAGCGGCTTCCCCCTGCGGTGGATGCGTCTGCTACTCGTGTTGCAGCAGATAAATATGGTACACTACCAAGGAGAAGACGAGACGTCGATCCAGAATCATCACCGAAACATGAAAGTACACCGCCTTCCAGACGACCAACTGTAGCTCGGTCTGTTTCATCGCGATCAGTGACAAAGGCTCGTGTGAGAATATATGCCGAAAAAGTTTCGCAGACTGTATTGTGTGGACCCGATATCGAATCGGCTCTTGCGGGAATCGTGCCAAATATAGAAAGGTAACATTTATCGTTATTTTTTCCATATTTTGTACCTAATTTTTGCTACAAATGCTCATATAATTTACAATAGAGACAAATTATACATCCTTATATTAGAAGAAAAACTAAATATAGCTATTAATAATCGATGTTCTTTTAATATTTTCAGTCGTATAGATGTAACTCGGTGTCACCGTGGCGTACAAGCGAGTGCTCGCGATACAGAAAACGCGCGCCTAGCGGCAGCAGCTGTGGCGGCTGAGGCTGCAGCGGCCGAGGAGCGAGAGAGACGGTTGCACGCTGAGGCACAGCTGGCTGCCGAACGTTCCGCCAGGCTAGCAGCTATATCTGAACTGGAGAGAAACTCGCAAAGACTGTTAGAACTTGCCGGCGCTGGTAAGATATGTATATATAATTGACATATATTTATAATTGACAATTTCATTGAATAAATGAATATTGTAATGTAATGAAACCTTAAATATACTTCAATTATTATTTTATCTGTACATAAATATTTAATGCCATTCGTTTTGATTTGCGAATTACCACTTAGGATTGCTACCATTTTCATATAATCAAAGGAAAGAAAAGGTCATATAATTGATTGAAATAAAAAACACGACTTTCAATATGTTTACAGGCGCCGGTGCCAATGCAGATGGTTGTCTCCGTGCATTAGAAGAGCAGTTGCGAGCGGCCGGCGAGCTGGCGACGAGACAGCGAGGCGAGATAGACGCGTTGCGAGAGCACTGCGATAAGTTACATGCGGTAAGGCAACCTTCCTACTGTCACTCTGTACTTTCTATATCTTTTTCTTTCCTTCTCTCTCTGTCTCTCTTAACGACGTTTCTCAATGGCTTAGATTACTTAAACCAATTTTTGTTGGTTGGTAAATTGTTTCCCTAAAAAGAGTTTTACTATTATGATTCGTCAATGCACTAAATTTTCTGGACAAGATGGCACTAAACTTTAAAACTTTATCCATAATCTTTTTAAAAAAATGTGCCGTGATATAATCAAAGGAATTAGAACTTAATGAATTGTCTGTAATACTTGAACATAATGAATAGATAAGTATTACAAAAACATGTACATGTGGTAAACGAATTCCATAGAATTGCCAACCCTAGTGTTCGCTTGTTGCGGTTAACCAGTGAACTGTGAATCATAGCGGCAAGTTATACGCGGACAGACTTAAAGGCACTATTGAAACTGCTACGAGCTTGTGTACTATATGTGGTATTCAATATACCCACCTAATAAATTGTTATATCGCATAATGATGCTACTGATAATACCAATAGAAATGTTCTAATTTATAGTCGATTACAAAGTATAATCGCGCGTTTTAGCAATTATAAAATTGTTGGAAAACACTTTTTTACAATGAAACATATAATAATAATAACATACCCTCTTGATGAAAAATTAGATTAGTATTATTTATGATCAGTAATTGTATTTATAATTATAAATAGTAATTATTTTAATAGCTCTGTTACATACTCGTTACAAGTTCTAACATTTATTCAGGTCATGACTTTGATCATGATGAAACTGATATTAGAAGTCAATATTGAAGAGGAATGTAAAATAATTTTAAAATGAGCCAGTTAAGAACACCCGATCATTGTGATATTTTTCCAACAATAACAGTTTAGTGAACTAATCCCATGCTAATCATGCAACAAAACTTGAATAACTAGAAAGATTAGTGACTAAGTATGTCAGGCAGAGTATCTTTGAGCCAACAAGTGAATCGTCGAACTGGTCAAAAACAATGGTTACAGACTTTTAACGTCAAACAGTATAAACGTAAGATATCTGTTGATATGAAATATCATGGTTTATCTACATCAAATCTACAAGTTCTTATCTTTGAAAACTTTACATCATAACAGGAGGCGTGTCACGGGCGCGAGACGTCGCGCGTGCTGTCGGCGCGGCTGGCGGAGGCGGAGCGCGAGGCGGCGGAGATGCAGGACTTCCTCGCCGCCGAGACCGGCGCGCTCGGAGACTCCCTGCGAGACGCCGAGGCCGAGGTCGCCCGCCTCAGTGCGGAGCTCGAGCGCAGGTACGATGAACTATTTCATGCCTCGAAGGACCAAAGTTTGTGTTTGTGGCTTAGAGTAAATAAATATGTAAAACACGGGTTACAAAAATACTGTATGTTAAAGATTAGAAAAACAGATAGACAAGCAGACACAGATGATGTATGTAGGTTTAGTGATTGGGTCCCGTTGAAATCTATTGAGTGAAGATTCTAAAAACTGGTTATAGTTGCTGACATTTTTGGTAGTTGCGAAAGTATCATAATTATATATAATTTTTAATACCGAGTTTGATTTATTTGATTTTTTATGCGCACTTGTACATAACTCCCAAGTGAAAAGAATAAAATATAAAATTTTGTGAATAAAGCCTACCATTTCTAATTTTGTACAAATTCGTTAAAGATAATATGAAAAGATATAAAATGAACTATGTACGTATTGTTTCAAAGCAGACAATATCAGTCTAATAACGTGTGTACGCTGACCGCGCAGGCGCGGCGAGTGCCGGCAGCTGGTGCGCATGTGCGAGCAGCGGCGGCAGGAGGCGCTGGCGGCGGGCGCGCGGGCGCGCGGCGGCGCGGGCGCGGCGGCGGCGCTGGACGCGCTGGCGCGGCGCCTGCGCGCGCTCACCGAGGCCGTGCGCGCTGCGTACGCGCTGCCGCACCACGCGCTGCAGCCCACCGTCTACCACAACGACGCCTACTGCAGGTGGGGCTCTCCGATCACTAAGAATGTGCGCGCCGCCCACGTAACAAAACATCTTGAACTGTGTAGACTTTTCTGCAAATATTTGAATATTGATTATCTTTAAAACCTGATGATTGTCCGGGTGCCTAATTCAGTGTTTTGCGCAGCGTCATGCGCATTGTTCAGACCAACACACTTACGTAAATTGAGGCATATAAATATAAAGCTCAGATTTAAAATAGTAAATGTATGAGTGCGTCGCCGGTTGCAGCCGCAGCGACAGCGGCGAGACGCTGTCGCCGGAGGACGAGGCGCGCGGCGGGCTGCTGGGCGCGGTGGCGCGCGCGCTGCGCTCGGCCGCGCTGCCGCTGGCGCACGACGACGAGCGCGAGCGCCTCTCCGACGACAACGACAACTCCGCCGAGCTGCTGGACTCCGAGACCGAGCCCTGCCTCGTCACCGACCCCGGTAACGCGCTCGCTACTACCGCCACGTTACTACCACTGTCACTTTACTACTACCACCAAGTTACTAGCACTGTCACATTACTACTACCACCAAATTACTACCACTGTCACATTACTACTACCACCAAATGACTATCACTGTCACATGCCTACTACCACCAAGTTACTACTACTGTCACATTACTATTACCACCAAGTTACTAGCACTGTCACATTACTACTACCACCAAGTTACTAGCACTGTCACATTACTACTACCACCAAATTACTACCACTGTCACATTACTACTACCACCAAATTACTATCACTGTCACATGCCTACTACCACCAAGTTACTACCACTGTCACATTACTACTACCACCAAGTTACTAGCACTGTCACATTATTACTACCACCAAGATACTACCACTGTCACAATACTACTACCACCAAGTAACTATCACTTTCGCGTTACTGCCACTGTCACGTTACTACTACCACCGCGTTACTACTACTGTCACGTTACTAATAACACATTATTACTACCACACTACTACTTCGACCAGGTCACTACTGCTATGATGCTACTGCTACTATCGCATTTAGTACATTGCTATTGTGGCTATTTAATCTGGTAACAACAATATCTGTGGTTCAAATGTAAGTTTACGCAAAAATAATTCCAACATTTGGTGTGAATATGAAATGTAAATAGATTACGAAGTAAATAGTTCTCTATTCTATATAAATCTATATTTTCTTTATTTATGTTTTAGAATGCGCTGAAGAATGGTGGTCGGGTGCAGAAGGCGCGGGCGCGTGGAGCGGCGAGGAGCTGTCGCCCGAGAGGGAGTCCTGCGGGGATGTCGACAAAGGTTTGTCGAGCATAAAATGTATTTACTGCAGTCGGAAGAAACTAAACTTCAGATCGAAATTCAACACAATATACTTCGTCAATTTTCTTAGATTTTAAAAGAAAAATCTAAGAGAGTAATTTTATTTTATTTACGTATCAGCAAAAAAGGAATTTATCGAAAAAAAATCTTCTATTCACCATCATCAATTATCTTATTCAATTTTCAGCCGAAATAATTCAAATATTTTTTTACAAAAATTTTGCAATATCAGCATTACCGAAAAGTCACCTTGTTTGGTCGAACACCGTGTGATCTTTCTTATACATATTAGTGAGCAGTGTATTACCGATACAGAGGGCGACGCATCCGTGGAAGCGGACGCGTCCGGATCCGGATCGGGGTCGGGCTCGGCAGAGGGCGGGGCGGAGTGCGCGTCGGAGCGCGAGTCACTCCGCGCGCTGTCAGCGGCCATCGCCGCGCGCCAGCGCTGGGAGGCGGCGGGCGAGCGTGCCGCCCGCGGCGCACTGCTGGACCGCGTGCTGGCGCTGGACCTGCGCCTGGCGGAGCTGCTGCGTGCGCTGGCCGCGGCCGCGCTCGCCGCTTCGGCCACTCCCGCGCGCGCGCCCGACCTCCCCGCCGCTGCGCTCGCGCACGCTCTCAGGTGAGTCTTCACCCTGAGGACACTGACTCCGGGTACCCAGCCTTATAGGGATATTGAGATTGATAAAAATCTATGTATAGGCGTAAATAATTAATTACTAAACTAAACACTAAAGAAAAGTCCTCTTCGATGATTTTTTAATTTCCTAAAAGGATTTCATATTTGGTGCTCAAAAGCACACCAAAAGAGCCTGATTACCCATTTCCACTATTTAGACATATAATACTTGTTTCTTTAAATATATTTTTTTAATTTATTTGTCATCAAAAATGTGCTTGAAACAAAAGGCGAAACTAAATTTATATTTTTTAAGGTCACAGCGTCATCTATATCTATATCATATAAAAAACAGAAAAATATTACCTACAATAATACATATAAAAACCTACCTACACTACGCTTACTAATACTCTATAAATATTACTTTTGACATAACTTTAGTAAAGATTCTATTCAATCAAATGAACCTTTGACATTTATTTTTTTTTTATACAATAATTACATTTTCAGAGACAAAATCGAAGTAACAGAAAAGAATGTAGCAGATGTTGTGGTGAAGAAGCTGGCTGAGCTCGATGCTTGCAAGAACCTAATGGAGCAATACCAGCAGTCTATAGAAGTGAGTCCAATAAAACTATATTATAAAGATGTACTTTACAATATTTTATCTCAATAGTAAACTAGAATATTCTAGAAAAAGTATATGACAAGTTAAAATGAACGAATACAAATAGAAGACATACATATTATTCCGACATATAATCTTATACTAATGCTAATTTAATTTTGTATTATTGTTTATTTATTATTGTTTATATTCTATTTATAAAAATACAGTATTGATATTAAGATTTAGCATTGACTTTATTTACATAATCCTAATCCTTTTTGATATACAATTTTGCCAGACATGATATATTTTTTATAGTATATTGAATGATAGACGTTACCATAGTCAAGTCTTATATCAGTTTTAAACTATCTTTTTTTAATTTAACCTTAATTTTTTCGTCTTCAATTTCTTTAACATAAAAATTCGTACATGTATCTTTTGATGAAATGTTATCGTTCCATGTAGAGTAGTGTTAGTACCGTTAACTGGTTTAATGTGAAACAGGTATTTACACCATTCAGGGCCTGCTTGGCGATCTCGAGTCAAGAATAAAACGCCAAGGTTAATATCCACTCTCTACCAGCTTCATACGCACACATTTACTATTGTCTCTGTGCTCTCTCTTATTATACTCTGTATTTTTTTATCTTTTATAACATAGATTTACAGTATTTTTCTTTGGTATATGACCATAAAGTGTTTTTTTTGTCTACACACTTTATTGTATATGATTGGGTATTTTATATTATTTATCTGTTATGAAAATCATCTATTTCTGTATTATCTATGGTAAGTGGTAGCAAAATTATTCGTATTTTTTATCTGTTTATTTATTAAGATTTCTCGTCAATATTAATTTTATTTTTACAATACTAATACCTAAAAATAATTATTTTTTATGTAATAACATCGTATTTTATTAAAATATTTTAAATTTTATTATTAATATGTTACTTAAATATTTCTGTAAATACTAATCGATGAGAACGCACAGAGACATTCACGGCTTAAGACGGGTTGACTCGCGACCTCCAGCACATGTATATAACCAACCACATATGTATATAAAATATTGGCAATGGACATATCAAATGTGTAAATAACAATTTAAAACTTGCGGCCAAAATCTTAAAATGTGACTCGATTTTAAGTTGATATTAAATCTCTTGCTATCTCTATCCATTATGTATTAAGAATGACAGCATGAGATTTAAGAACTGCTTAAAATTAAGCCAAGTTCGGGAATTTGGTCGTTAATCAATATATTTTAAAGAGTTCAAAAGTAAATTTAATTTAAAGCATCGACCTCTACAATAAAAAAAATTGTTTTTTTTTTTTTTATTATAGTATGTTATATATCTGTATCCATATATTGTTAGTACTGTAATATGGAAATCATTGTAGAATATAATTCTGTCTTTATGAGGTATTAGTTTTTGCCCTATATTTTGTTCTAAAATTATAATTATACGCATATATACATAAAATATAGCTTATTACCATCAAGAATAATGAACCTTTGAAATGGTAACATATTTTTTTTAAATAGGTACAGCGCCTCAGAAGAGTACTTCGCAATAAAAATCGTATATAAAAATCTCTCACTTATGATATTAGTATAGAGATCCATGCATATAGTCATTTGCTATTTAAGACATACTTAAAAATATTAATTTAGCTTAAATAAAAATATATAGTATTTAAAAAGGAGCAAATAAGGAGCTTTTTTTACTAGTTGCATTGCGTTAAAAGTATACCTACCTTATGTACTACATATATAATATATTAATTTTGGCCAGCACATGACTTCCTTGTACGCCTATCATTAAGGGAGATGTACATATGATACAACTATCTTAATTAAAAAAAATACAATATTATGAATCCTATTAAGAGATATATAAAACACATACATTCATAATTGTATACACCAAAATAATTAAAAATATCATTAGGAATAACCGAAATACATCTATTACTAGAAATAAAAAAAAAAACAATATAATTCGCGATAATACTTCCTCTCCTCGTACAAGGAAGTAATAGGAATAGTGGAATGCTTAAGTAGAATTAAATTTACTTTTGGGCTCGAATTATATATCAATATAAGCCCAGTAGGCTTTAGCGCGATATTATTTACTTTGGCGCTTTGGCTTATAACGTAAAAGTATAAAATGTTACATGAATATTTTTTTTCTTAGGCGTTAAAAAGTCAGCTAGCGCAATACGGTGAAGAGGACGAGATCCAACTTTTTGAACAGGTAATGTTTCGATTAAATTGGTTGACCATTTAGACCTTTTAGTGGTGATAAATTTTCGAATTGCAAATAAGTTGTGTAAAACTCATATTAAAAATACACCAATGATATCTAGTAGACAGATATTTCAGGTAGGTCATCGAAATATATGTAAATTCAAAATAATCTCTATTTAAATTGACTTTTTAAACACTTTCGAATTGTCAAGTTAAAAATCAATCTGTCTGCGTAATTTTCGTAAATAGGGGTACAATGTTACTTAATGTATTAATATATAGATACTGTTGTACCTCGACTAACATAAGTTTTGTTAATATGAGGCAAGAATTAATTAATGATTTAACACATTAATTTGACACACATAATTGTTTAAAATAAAAATGTCTAAATGGCTGTCTCGGTGTCTAATTTAGTGTTCTGCGCAGCGTTATGTGCCTAGTTCAGACCAGCACGCTTACGTGAATCGAGGTATATAATATTTTTAAGTGACTTGCACTTAATAAAACGACTGTTCTACGTACCAGAAATAAATTTATAATTATCTAAAATTAACAACAACCAAACATGAATTAAACATATAACTTCTATGTCTAAACAAAATAGTGACACGGTTCCGATTGCTAAACCCTGCCAAAGTGTTTTTCAATGTCCAGTCCGCATCTGTCAAATGTATTTCACCGTGAAGTTGCCGTGAGTCTTGCCGCAGACTAACTTCACACACGTTCTCTTGGGGCTGCCAGTGTTCTAGTCCAAGAATATAATGAATGTTCAATGTGCAGGAGCTGGCGGCGTGCGACGAGGGCGAGCGGCGGCGCCGGCTGCAGGCGCTGGAGGCGGCGCTCAGCGCGCTGGGCGCCGCGCCGCGCCCGCTGCCGCTCGCGCGCACGCTGCGCCGCCTCGCGCGCGCCTGCACCTAGCCCGCCCACTCGCTCGCTCACTCCCTCGCCCACTCGCTCCCTCGCTCGCGCGGGCGCACTCCGTGAGCCGCCACACGATGATGATGCACGACCAGCTCACACTATGCACACCACGCGGAGCCAACGCCTATTGGAAACCATCTACGGACTGCTCCTCTCGGCTACGCGTTCACGTATTATAGGATACAACGTTCGTAATTGCGGTCATACGTTTTAACGCGCGTTCAGTCTCATGATAGTTCATACAAGCTTGTAAAATGTTCGGGTACCCGAATACACACAGTCCGTACATGGCTTTAGTAGACACGCGATACGGTGCGGTGCGATGCGATTTGATGAAGTTAGAAACTGATCGTGTAGATAACATAATCGCGTCGCTCCATGTCGATTGTGGTGTGAATGTCTTATAGTCAACCGTTATTTACTAAATTTTGATTTGTAATGCAAGTTCATCATGCACTGGTTGTGTCTGTCCGGACGCACTGGACGACGTGAATCATGTTTTTGCCTGCAAGTTAAACACCAATAATTTTACTACTAAATTAGTATTTAATTTTACAATATTCACGTTAAAAAATAGGTTTATGAACTCTATTAAATCAATTTTTTCTTGATTTTTTTTTGTGTATAGTTATGTCAAGCTGCAACTGTTTCATTACAATATGAAAGTATTTGCGCGTACGATCAACTCCACATTGTACCAGTGATGCTTCAATATGTTTACATTGTAAGGCTTCGTTAAGCTTCTTTGTATTTAGTCAGTCTTGTAAAAACATAGATTTTTTATGTAAAGAACTATTTTGAATTTACGCGATACGTGTATAGATTTCATTTTTTCTGTTTGCGCAAAAATTTTCATTGTAGAATACAAAACAATAACCTTTAACCGCTTTTAATTAAAAAGATAAATTAAAAACTACATTTTAAAATTGTTCTCTTCTATTTCCGTGTATTTTTATAAGCCTAATCTTATGCGGCCATTTTAAATTTATCGTGGTCCATATTTCTTCTAAATATAAAAATTCACATCGACATTAAACTCGACTGTATGATAAACTTTTCAGACTACGTTTAATATTGTATACTTATTTATTTGAAATCCCACCTATGACTACGGTAAATGCACAATCCTTATGCCAGCAGATCTTTATTCTGGCATTAAACGAATCGTAAATTGCAGTACTTCACTACTTTCATTGGTACTATAAAACAAGATACTTAAACAAACAATCCTCAGAATTAATAAAATATACTATAATGCTAGACACTAATAATGTTTATTTGTAATTCAATTATCCGGATACTTAAAGTTTTGTGTAATTTATTTCTTATATATGCATTTTTTCCTACTTAAAAATAAAATAAAACTCTCAAAAAATAATAAGATCCTTAATACATTTTAAGTTTTATGATATTACATTTTGTTTAAGATAACGATATTATACTAACGATAGAAATATGCAGACGGTCAGTAATTAACAATATAACATTAAATCGCTAAATAATATTAACATAATTAATATTATTTAATGATTGAAACATAGTTTCTTAAGATTTCATATTAAATAACTTTATAATAATTATTATGACATGTTTATTAATCCTTACGAACGTAATTTGTGCCAACATCACCAATTTTTAACAAAAATTGCCAAATTGACTATTTTTATGAAGTAACTTAAAATATTTTTAAAAAATTTCATGCCAATTTTCTATGCCGACTTTTATTTATTCGCGTAGTTACGATAATTTGCTGGTTGTTAAGTAGAAAACAAATATTTAAAAAAATGTTTAGATCAAAAAATTTATTCGCGTATTAATACACTCATACACACTATATACATAAATTGTAATCAAGACGATGTTACAGTATACTACATTATAAAACATTATCTTTATAATGAACCATTATAAAGGTCTTAAACAAAAAAAAATATTTTGCTAAAAGTATTCAAAATATCCACGCCATTATATTAAAAAAAATCATCCGTCCCGCACACATTGTATCAACGCTTGCCATTTAATGACAAATAATTTTATTTAGAAAAATAAATATTCAAAATATACAGCACGCATATACGTAAATATTGGAGCAATTTAGATAGTCAAAGAATGGTACAGTAATCAAATATATATAATTATTAATTATATGTTTGTCTATAAAAAAGATGGCTTGAGTAGTCGATGGCGAAATATGTAGTTTGACATAGAATAGGGATAAAAAGTAAGAATAAATTAAACGAGAAATGGTTATTAGGTATTCCTAAAAACTATAACTATTTATACGTTATATTTTTATTGATCTCAATGAGTTTTTAATCAAAATTAATACTTCGTACTTGTTTGGCTGTTGAAAGCATTTTTTGTTTAAAGTAAACTTTGTCCTTTTTCTTCGTAATATATATTAGAATGAATTTTCATTCCATAAACAGCATTTATTTACTATTTCTTATTGTCTGTTTGAATGTATATTATTGATTAATCTAGCACCACTCATTCTTACAAAATTGCGATATGTATGTTTATCATCCACATCTTTAAAAGCTATGCATGAAACTTTGCAAATTATGATTTAATAACAAAGTCTATTGCAATTATAAAATTATTTATTTAACATTTGTGAATTCACTGATTTTTTTTTAAATCCAACTCCATCGAATGTGCGGTGTTCGGTTTAAGATTTTACGTGACAAGATTCTTAGCATTTGTATTGTACACAGCTACGGCTCTCTAACAAGTAGAGACTATTATACATCAAGTAATTGTGTAGTTATGTATTTTAGTTTTTAAGCACTTTATATACTATCAGTAATTAATTTATAAATCTTTAAAATTGGTTAAAACCATCGATTATCATTTTATATGATGAATACTTATTTGTCGTGTATACGATATATTCGTCATTAAAACATTTTATGGCAATCTCCTACTCATCTACAACTAAGTCTACACCTCTGATATGTTATTTAAGGTAAAAAGACAAGATGTCTCGTGAATTTAAAACGAATACTACTTAATAAAAAAATGTGAGAAAAATATTACATTTATCAAATCACAATTATGAGTTTTTGTGTGCCATTAACGAATAAGACGTTACTAATAAAAATTAATTATTATTTCTTTTAATGTAATAAAGAATTATAATAAAATAAACTAAATAAAACTTGTAAATAAAAATATAAAAAATCATGTTTGTTATTACAGTCTAGTCAATACAATTGTCAAATTATATAAAAGCTAAATATAATTGAATTTTCTGTAATCCGAGCATGTAAATAACAGAAAAATGATAAGATTAATTAATCAATGTCATATCTTTCGAAGAAAAATATTCGAGTCTTGTGTGTTGCCTTTTTTAATTAAGTTTAAATAACGGTAACTCCTTCACTGCCGCGTTGTGTAATTTGTAAACCATTATACGTTTCAATCGATTAAGGTTTAGACTTTGTTCAAAGTAAATGAACAATTTCATGACATTTTGTAAACACTTCAGTTACTAAAACGAATGAGACTGATGTTGTATTTATGTTGATATTATGTATTCAAATTTGCGTTAAGAATTTCCTCTACAGAAAATGAGTGATTATTTTCCTTTCGAAAAACTGCTTTTTAATATGATTGCACATTTGTTAAGCATTTTTTACTTTAGGAACTAGGACTAGTTTAAAAATACTTATGTTATAGTACAACAAAACACGCTTCGTCCATTCATATGCCTGCTTTATGAGTAGCGTTTTCATTGTATGAATATGTTATTAGACGAATAAATATAATACCAGTTCTATGAATGTAATAAATCTGAGAAAAAATTGTCACATTGTGATGTACATATGTAACTTGTAAATAAAAAAAATCAGATAAATAATATTTTGTTTTAATTTTGGACCGTCTCAAACGAAAACTTTAAAAATAACAAATGAAGAAATACTTTAAAATAAACCATATATATGTTTAAAACATTTATTCGATACTCCATTTAAATTAATATTACATTTAATCAGATATACACAGTTTGAGTTATGTGCCTCAGCCCTTATGGAAATTGCTTGAATTTAATTAAACCACACCCAGCATAAGAATTACATTTACCTACTTACTGTATAATGATATATTTCGAAATAATGAACAAGACATTTTAAATATAATAAAAGATGTTGACATGATTTTAACAGCTTCTAATAACAGTTGAAAAACAGAAAATATACAACAAAATTTTAGCTATTAGTATTATATAACAACACAAAGGCTGAGGTTATACTTAACATATTTTTGTTGAAATTATAGAGTTACAAAATCAATTACAAATTAAATTCGTATCTAACACTGTCACATGTATAGTTTTGAGAAAAAATATTTAAAACAAGAATCTGTGTAAACAAATTTTCTTGAGATTTACAAATGACAGTGAAGTGAATGCAGAAAATGTATAACCCAATGAGCGTTAAGCCTAAAGTATAAATATATCAGTCAGTGGGCTGGCGTTAGTCTATTTGCCTATCTACAATATAATAATAATAACTGAACTACCTTATTATGGACTAACTTTGAAAACTATACACAAAAAAATGTTATGTGTTTTATCATAAATTAAACATAACAAATGTATCGTTTGCTAAAATAAGACTTTACAAAATAAAATAAAAACATCAAAAACTGTTAATTTTAGAATAATTATATGTTCCGCAAAATAGTTGGGTTAGTGTTTTTTTTTTTATGTAAAAAAATTATAACTGAAACAGACCTTACAAAGGCGCGAGACAGAATAAGGGCGCAAGGTATAATTTTTCGAACTACTTTCTATAAGAATCTTAATACCTTAATTATTGCTATAATTTTTTTCGTAAAAAACGTTGAACATTAATAAGAAAAAGATTTACATTTCGTTCATATAATGCCCATAATAAGGTGACAAATTGAAACTTACTTAACTTACGATACACTAAACGAAGATAAACTATATCCACTTGTTCGATTTCATGTTATTCTCAATATACAACAATAAAACATGTATGCGACATACATAGTTGTAAAATGCACTTTAAATTCTTATATTTAATGATTTCGTTTATATAATTCATAATTAAATACATGGAAAGTTTTTCTATAATATAAGGAATGAATGATAAACCGTGTCCCATTGAATACTAATGTCATATTTTATTTAATAAATTGCTTGTGTATACAATCACATCTTTACTTACAGGCATATCCAGAATTGAAAAAAAAAAGCTATATTTGAGCTATTTTATTATATTATTTTATTGTGTCTGGATTGTTTTTAGTTATCTATATAATACTCAAAAAGCAAATACAATTATCTAAAAATGTATAAGCCACATATCTAACATCGATATATAAATAATGAAAAGACAGTTGCGATCGAAAATATGCATTGTTCTCTCGTCACATGCGATACCGTGTCCGCTTAACATCACAAACCTATTAAGAGAGTTAAAAACTAAACTCTCTATACTCTTCACATCTATATCCCAAATCTTAAATTTCAGCGTTGTCATGAGATCATCACACGAAACTATAGAAAGACATTTAGAATTATTATAATGTATTTAAAAGACTGATACGTTTTATATGAATATAGTAACATACAATAATAATTGATGTAATTTTATTCAATGTGTGACAAACAGAAAAGTTCTATAAGTCACAGTTTCCTTAGAAATCTATTACGACGTTTATTGCACATGTGTTGTGGACCTAAGTTGATCCCTTGTGCTTTAGGTGATAATTACACTTGGAAGTTTTGTTTACAATCTTTTATAAGGGGAGAATTAGACTGAAATGTTTTACTATCAGACTTTCTTGATTTACATAAATTGTGTACTACTGCTTTCATACTTGAAAAAATTACTTTCATTGACATTTATTGACACACAGCTTATATATGACCTAGGTGAATGTTATCGGGTTACAGAGTTGTTTATATCACTTACGAGAATGAAACTTACAAGTGTAATTCCGGCCTTATAGATAGAAATTATATAATTTTACTGACTCACTCAGTCTTCATATTAGAAACAACATCAATGCTTAAAAGATAATATTTAAATGTGACAATTCAATTATTCGATTACCTCTAGGCTACAAAGAGTTAAATAGCCAATTAAATTGTGTTCGCTTTAATTCTGCTTTTACAACATTCCGGCTGTTGTATTGTCCCAATCGTAATGATTTTTTCAAATATTATTTCTCTAATAACCTCGAAATAATAAAATCGATCTTTACTCAACATACCCATACAGACACAATATATTTTTTTAATATAATTCTCTTTAAATTGAAACAACCTTGAGACAAATATTACTTACAACGTTAAACAACAATTATTTATTACAAACAATGTGATTTATCTAAAACAGTGTAAGTGAAAAATATTGATAAACTGGAAAAACTTTTTTATTACGGAACTTTTTATTCTTATTATATATTGAAGTCA
The DNA here is from genome assembly GCA_037950945.1 of Hypolimnas misippus. Lineage (NCBI taxonomy): Eukaryota > Metazoa > Arthropoda > Insecta > Lepidoptera > Nymphalidae > Hypolimnas > Hypolimnas misippus. Next base: position 11,807,248 of record JBBEEQ010000024.1, read on the forward strand.
ATTGATACGTTTTAATTAATATTCGAATAAAACATTGACCGTATCTCAACCAATTATGATCATTTTTTTTAACAACTTGAAGCAAAAACTATACAAATAGAAGTTGCAAAGTTATTTTAGTGTGAAAAGTTTCAAATTGAGAGCTATAATTAATAATAATGTTGAATATTACGTCTCGAGTTCTATATTCCGCCTTAATTGTAAATTATTTTTTAGTCTTGACTGCTATTAAATTACCTACAACAAGAACTCTCAACATTGAAGTTATATACATATGTATAAACACAAACCATGCCTATTGTAACTCAAGCATATAAATTGTTATTTGACAGACGTTCCAAAAATAAAATCTCTGGACACTTAATTTTTAATGATAAAAAAGCCTTTTAGCTTCTGAGAACTCCTATATTTTCAATGCCTTTACGATCTGTTCATTGAGGAGATCCTTTGCATATCTTGACAGTCTTATTTCAATAACATTATATGAAAGAAACGAATGCTCCCGATTTTGACTCAAACACAAAAAAATATTTTTTACCCTCAATGCAATCGTGTAACATACATAAAAACGTCTAATCAAAAACCTCCTCCTTTCGGGGTCGGTTAAAAAAACTATCGTAAAAAAAGAATTCCACTGCGGGATAGTGGATGTCAAATTCATTTTGTCCCAAAATAATTGAGTAGGTGGGTAGCGAGCAGGTCGCGAGCAGGTCGCGGGCAGGTCGCGGGCAGGTCGCGGGCTGGTCGCGGGCAGGTCGCGGGCTGGTCGCGGGCAGGTCGCGGGCTGGTCGCGGGCAGGTCACCGGCTGGTCCACGCCGCGTCTAGGCTCTGGACGCTAGACGCCTAGGTGGAGAGGTAGAGGCGGTGGTAGTCGTTGGCGCCGAAGGCGGCGTTGCACTTGGGGCACTTCCGCTGGCGCGTCTCGTAGCGCGTGCGCAGGCAGTCCCAGCAGAACACGTGGAAGCACTTCGTCAGCACGGCATCCTTGCGCTTCACCTGCAACACGGGCACATGTAACGCTACGTCACGTGACCAGGGACCTGATTCTTTTGACAAAATCGTAACGACCGAAAAAGGTACAACAAAACTGCTCTCCAAGTGACAAAGTAAAGTTTAAAATCTTAATTTCTTATTATTGAACACTGAAGGCGCCACACTAACATTTACTCTTAAATTTACTATTAATTTCTGCAATAAGTAACGATATAAAATAAAAACGTTTGAGAAAGTTTTCCAGAAAATCTTTAAATTCTTTCTCTATTTCAAAATCAGAAACATGGTTCCTTTGAAAAAAAATCTGCTTTCATATTTTCCTATTTTTCCCTACTGATATCTTCATGTAGCATCCTGTATAGTTTAATCCACATTTATATTACCTTGCACGAAGGGCACGTGAGCGTCTCTTTGTACTCTCTGATCTCCTCGAGAAGCACTTCGTCCATGCTGCTGCCGGCCTGCTCCATCTTTTTCATACGCTCCGCTTTACGCCGTAAGACCGCCAGTTCTTCCTAATATGAAAACAATTTTATATAGTGATAATAATTTTCTGTCTATAGATCATGATTAATATATTTCCATAAAGAAATCTTTTATTTATTATATCAGTACTGTTTCAGTTAATTTCCAATCAAAAGAAATTTCCGACGACATTACATACAAAAATTAATTAACATTTAAATGTTTCAAGAATGTTATGTCTATTCTTAAGGCAAGACTCACATTTGTAAATTTAGCACTCGAAATGGATATAAACAACTCTGTAAAGTGGTCCTAAGAACTTATGCAAGCTGTGTATGTTAAACATAAGGCCCTGAAGGGAACTTCTTCCAGATAAAAGGCACTGACAAATAATTTATGTAATTTTTATGATTTTATGACATTTCAGAGCAAAACATATAATTACCGCCTTAGAATACTCACGTGTAATCGTTTAGTTTTGTATGCTTCGGCTTCTAACGCGCTCGTTTTCTCCGCCACCACTTGCTGAGCTTCTTTCATTTGCGCATGGTATTTTTCTGTAAAAAATATCATATGTATGAATAATATATAATGAATCGATTAAGTGGGAAACATTACTACCTAACTGAAAATAGTTATAGATTCTAAATGGTAATTCTGATTGAAAAATGTTATGAGTAACATAAAAATGATATTTTAATATCTATTCAAATATGGGGTATATTAAAACTTGAGATAGTTCGTCGATATATTTTTTTAATCACATTATGGCGTCCAAAATAATTTTTTTATGTTTTCGAGGACATTCGCGCCATCGTGAAGAATCAATCGTCGTGTCATTTAGGCAAGCGTTAGTTTTAAAACTGCCACGACAGGTACAAACCCACAGGCTGTGATAAATATAAATATGAGCCTACCCAGATGCAGCTTCAGGTCGGCGGCGGACTGCGCCGACTCGATGGCCTTCCGCTTGTGCATCTCCATGGCCTGCTGGCGCAGCAGCAGCTCCTTCTCCACGGCCGACAGCGTGTTCTGCAGCAGCCGCTCCTTCTCCTCCAGCCGCCGCGCCACCAGCCCCATGGACTCAATCTGCTGGTCCCGCGTCACCACCTGGGGTGATGATAACGTTAACCTGGCTCTGAACTCAAATTCTCAAAATGCTGTGAGCAATTTCATTCCATTTCAAAGCCTATATAAACCTACTAATAAAGCCTATATAATCATTCCCGATAAACAGATTATTTCCCGGGTATACCACGGTCTGCTAATTAATCTAGTTACTGGCAAATTACAAATTTAAACAGAAAGTGATTGCCATCTGACCTCCGCAATCCCTGAGGGCTAACGAGTAACCATTTAGACTAGAATAATCTCCGTACTAAGAATAACGATCATTATCAGGTGATTGTGATAACAACCAAGACCGACAGCAAATATTTATTGAAATATAAATGTCGCCCGCGCGGGTATCGAATTTGCAAGCGTTCGGCGTTAGAGATAAATTCAGTACCACTACACCAGAGCGGTCGTCTATTTAAATATGTCATAATAACACAACTTATAATGATTAAAAAGTCCTTCTATGCAAAGTTCTGACCTGCTCCTGCAGCAGCTGCTTCTCCTCTCGCAGCAGCTTGTGGAGGGAGTTGGCCTTGATCCTCTCCGACATGAGCTTGAAGTTGGCGTCGTCCTTCTCCCGCAGCTGCTGGATAAGCCGCGAGTTCTGCTCCTGCATGTCTTCGAACGCCTGCCCCGTGACTTCCATCTCATTGAGTAGAGCTTCTTCTTCCTGCAGATTATAATTTTTGGGATATTATTTGCGTTTTACTATACATTAATCTCATTAAATTTAATTTACCAATTATCAATTGCCATATTGGTTGCCATTTATGGTGACAAATATGGGATGAGATAGTTACAAGTGTATACTCTTTTGGTCGACATATTTTTCTGTCGTGTGAGGATGGTAAAGTAACGCACTTATTTGTTGCCGACTAATTCAAATGAACTTTATTTGAGTAAGTTTATATTTTTATAAGACACTTTTAAACGTTTTAAAGAAGGATATAATCTAATCATGTCTTATCATAGGAGGGGGATGGAAGGGGGAGACAGTAACGTAGGATATAATCTAGTCGCATTTTATTGTAGGAGGAATGGGGCAAGTAAAAAATAATCTTGTTACGTCTTGTGTCGGAGGGGGGCGATGGGGAGGGGGGAGCGCACCTGCGAGCCGGCGAAGGGGCGCGCGAAGGCGTGCAGCGGGTCAGAGGGGCGCGCGCACGACAGCTGCTTCTGCAGCTCGTACTTCTGCTCCTCCAGCTGCTTGATCTTGCGCAGAGCGTCCTCGTCCGCCAGCCGCCGCTCGCGCTTGCTCTCCTGGCACCGAGAATAGTAACACAGCATTACATTTAGCATCTTCTTAGTAAAGTGTACAACAAAACTAATGCGTGTTGGCAAAACAGGAATGAATCAGCATGTGCAGCACCTGCGCCATCTTGGCCTTCTGGCGGTGGTCCTCCAGCTCCTGGCGCGCCTTACGTTCGGCCGCCATGAGCTGCACCTTGTCGCGCTGCTCCTTGCTGACGCCCTTGTACATGTCCAGCAGCAGCTTCAGCTCCTTCTGCTCGTTCACCGCCTTCCTGCCGACCGAGCAATGTATGTATAACATTGGGTATTATATAGGGTGTCAACTGGGTATGGGTTGGACATTTTATCAGCATTAGCAAAATCGATATGTAAAATAAAAAAACTTATTTTTATTTATTTTTTATTGTAATATTTGATCTTATAGGCTTGTGCATTTATAAAAAAAAAATTATTTCTTTTTTCTCTTACTTTTAAATGTCGATTCTGGTAACACTGGTAACATGTTCATCGCATGCTCAACTGCCCTGTATATTTTTCAATAGAAATAGTATTCTAAATCAGTCAGACTACCAAATAAGGAAATTCCTAATTCGTTGGGGACTTTTGTTTATAAGCGCTCAGTTATTAATCGAAAATGGCTAGACCGATTTAGATGATTCATTACTTGTTTGAAAGATCTGATTGGACCTGCACAATTTTCACAAAAATCGGTTTAGTAATTTGATATTTAAATCAAAATAACTGCAATAAATATATCAGTCCAGTAAACAAAATAACGTATTTCGATTTTATCATAAAAGTCTTGTAATTGAAACAAACATTCTTCAGTGATTACCCAAAACTTCTGAGATCGCTGGTAAGAAAAATGCAAGAGCGACCTAATGTGGTATAATGAATACAGAGTGTACATACTTAAGCTGCTGCTTGAGGTCCTTGATGAGCTGGTCTTGCTCCTGCAGCTTGGCGCGGCCGTGCTCCTTGCCGCGCGCCTCCGCCAGCGCGTTCTCCTCGCCCTGGACATGATCACAATTACATATAATGAAAACAAAAGTCATCAAAATACCCTGAAAATTAGTCGTTTTTGCAAAATCCTGGATCCTTATCTGTTTGAATTAAAAAAGAAACTAAGCACGAAATCTAACCCACAACGTTCGTATGACTCCATTAAAAATATATGTACATAGCTAAACTTAAATAAAAACAATTATCAAATCTTTAACAATGAAGAGAAAAAAAAGTCATCCACGGCGTTACCGGGCGTACCTCGGGGTCGGGCTCCTCCTTCTTCACGAGCAGCGGCTTCTCGTCCGGCTGCTCCGAGCTGGCGCCGCCGCGCGAGCTCGCCTCCTCCAGCTCCTTGCGAATCTGCTTACGGGAATGTTATTTATTTATTGCTACACCTCAGTAATTTTAATTATTACATTGTAATTAAAAAATAAATTATCAGAGACATGTACAATTTCATACACTTAATAGGTATATAAGCATTATTAACTTTGATTAGCCTACAATAACGATTAAAAAATTTTTAAACTTATTATTACTAATGTAATAATAGATTATTTTATAATGATGCGTTTATTTATTTTATTTATTATTATAAAAAATAATAGATTATTTGGTACAATAAATTAAAAATGAGATACTACTAATATTCAATAATAAGTCTCCAACATTGTTAAATATTCATGCAATAAATAAAAGGTACGAATTTAAATCACTATTGTAATAAAATTATTTGAGGATCAAATGAAATTATATATTATTTTTTTAATTTAACTCAGAGTCTTCCTGTACTCTACTGACTATAACTCATATACGGACTGACACAAACAGGAGGTACCTCTCTCTCATAGTAGATCAGAGTGAAGGCACTGCGATGAAACTATGTTACTGTGAGAGAGAGAGAGAGAGAGTCTAGAAGCCTAACCTCTACCTCATTCTGTTTTCCTTTTCATCTCTTATTCCTTTTTAAGCTGGCAACGCAGTTATGGTTCCTCTGATGCTGCAAATAGGTGGCGGTGATCACTTAACATCAGGTGTCCCCACCTGCTTGATTGCCAGCTATTTTTATAATTATATGATAATACTGATACCATATTTAGTCCATGTTGGAAACTACCATGTCCAATTTTGATCCTATATATTTAGCAGTTTTATATCAGAATGAAAAAAAGTCTTTATTTGTGCCAATGTTTTACTTTTTCAGTGTGCAAATCAATACATATATTTTTTGTATTGTAAAACCTATTGTATTGTATTTTAATAGCAATCCTTCGCGGTTTGCTCGCGTTTATGGTAATTCTTTGCTCCTATGAATCTTAGTGTGATGTAATAATGATATAAATACATTCCTCAATAAATGGACTCTTTAAACACAAAAAGATTTTTTGAAATGGTATCAGTAGTTTCAGAGATTACCACCTACATAGAAACTTAGAAACAAATTTTACTTTTTCATAAAGATTAGATTACCTGATAGTTTTGCATTGCTACTGATTTAAATTAAATAAAATCATAAACATTTTATATAAGGGAATTATGTTAGTATATACTTATGTATTCATACCTTATTCAATTCTTGACTAGTATCCTTATATTTCCTCTTATACCGATGCACCTCTCCTTTCAGCTGTTGGTTGTGATTCTGCAGCGACGTTATGAGATGCCTCATTTCTCTGTTAATAGGGCCCGTTTGTTCGTTAGCTGCTAAATTCTGTTCAAACTCTATTCGTAACATTTCATATTCTTTTCGCAATTGACCGAGTACATCTTCCAGTTGAATCATTTCAGCTCTTAATGCCTTTTGTCTTGCTAATTCTTCACTCTGAGAAAAAGACCAAGTTTATTTTGTAAACTATACATGACCAGGAATTGTAATGATTTTAATTCATATTGTATTTACTGTGGTCCGTGCAAAATGGTTGCAGTGGTCATATTTGAATGCTGATAAGCAGTGGCATACACAGAGTTTTTAGAAAGGGTAAGCAGAATATTTTAAAAACATACTTCACATTCACTGCATGTTGTTTAGGTAATTGCAAAATTAATAATATTTACAGCAAAAATGGTTGTTAGTTGTGTGTACGGAACTGTACAGAATTTTTTAGACTTTTTAATTAAATCTACACGCCTATATTTCAGTAAGAATAATATGAATCATAATGTTTTTTATTGAATTTACGATTGACTTTACCTTTAGTTTATATTAATTGTAAATCAATCACTTGGCCTCGATCACAATTATCATCACTGAAAGATGTTTAAAAACCTCAACACTTTTTTTTATTATCTGTACACACATGACACCTTTCACAGATCACAAATTCTATTTTTCACACCGTTTTCAAAGTTAAAATGTTAAATGCTTTAGACCGCAAAATGAATACAAACAATAATAATAGCGACTTCAAAGAACTCGCGTCCAAAGGGAAAATATATGCGACCAAAATTAATAGTCCTTTACTTATGCGGTAATCAAATGAAATATAAAACTTTTCAAAATAGTCGCATTACCTTTTTCGGCAATTTTCCTAATTCATCGTCTAATAACGTGAAAAAGACAGTGCCTTTTTTTCTCTTTGTGTGTGAAATACTGTTTTACTTGTATATGATTTAAATAAATAAAATAATGCAATATAAATTTATCTGAGTTACTTAGGGTAGGCAGTGTCTTTTTGTCTTTATGAACTGCACGCCACTGCTGATAAGCTGTGTCAAGTCTCACGGACTTCGTTTTGAGAAAATACCATCTAAAGATGTCAAACCTATTCTTAATAAATATGTTTAAGATTTATATATTTCTCTTTACTTTTTTAATTATGATAAAATGTAAAATGAATCAAAAGCAGATAGATTTATTTTATTATTTCGTCTAATAATAAGTTTTTAAATATTTGAGATTATTTTATAAATTGCAAAATATGGAATGCACCTGAAATTCGAAACATTGAGTTAAGAAACTTTTTCCATACTAATTTAGTTTAAATAGGTGATGTAGTATCAAAATACATCAATATCTCCAAATTTGACTTTTGGTGGGTTTTGTGGTTTATCAGCATCCATTTATAGATTCGATTTCCATTCCTTAAATTTCGCATGAAAGTTTTATTACTCACGAGTGTCACATATGTTGGGCACATAGTTTGTGTTTTTGGACCCCTGTGACCGAATCCCATCTAATGGCAGCCAAAGTTAACACACTTTGTTTCGTTGTTGATTGTTGTTAACAGTCTATGTTTGGTTAATTATTTATGTAATAAAAATGATACTGTTCTTGTTACTAATACATTTAGGGTTTTTTAATTATCTTTTCATACCTCCATCATCTCAATTTGTCTCATGTGTAGGTTTTTAGCGCTCTGCAGCTGCAGCCTCGTCTCATCTAGAGCTGTCTTCATTTGCATGGACTCGTTGTACAGCACGGAGAACTGACTCTGCAGGCACTTGTACTCTGTCGTCTCAACTATCACAGATTCTGGCAGCTGGCGAATCTATTAAAAACATTATAATTATTATTACATAAACTATTATTAATTATAATTTAATCTTATATTTATCACACTGAATTTCATGCTTCATCTGGTGAATATCTACAGTTTGCTAATTTGGACTTATTAACCATGATCGCCTGTAAACACTTCAAAACAATCACTGCACTTTTATGAGCAATTTCCAAATGAAATGCGCAATAAAACTTATTTTGAGCGTCAGACAAAATAATCGTGCCTCAATTCAAAGTTACGAAGGATTGTTATACCAAACACAGACAAAAAATATATAAATAACCATAACAATCATAAAAAAATATCACAATCAGAATATAAAAAAATCATTCAGTAACTTTACAAAGACAGTCTGTTTACTAACATCCATTTTCAGCTTCTCCAGCTCCTTCAGCGTGTCGCGGTGCTGGCGGTGCAGGCGGTCCAGCTCGGCCAGGCGGTTGGTGGCCAGCTCGCGCTGCTCCTCCAGCTCGGCCGCCACGTCCTCCAGCTTGGCGCTGGCCGCCGAGTGCGGCGCCAGGGCTCCGCCCCCCACCGCCGCCGCCGCACCTGCCGCACTTCCCGCTCCCCCCGCGCCTCCCGACTGGTGATAGCTCTTCAGTTTCTCGATTGCTTCCGCCAGATGGTTTTCGAGCTTGTCGTTCCGGGAGCGAACCTGGAGACAAGAGATGGTAACTAGTAAAATCTATACTAAATATGAAATGACACTATAACTGAATGACTGACTGATCCTTAGCTTAACTGAAACGATTGGGTGATATTAATACAAAGATAGTTATTATAACATAAGCAACCACTATCTATAAGATTTTAGAAATTTCAACCTCTAAAATGGTTTATAAAAATCATGGATACAAAATTGTTATGGAGAACCGTTATTACAAAATCTACATTAAAATAAACAAAGTACTATGATAAAATATGACAAAATTATTACAATAGCTTCTTAATTTACAGTACTTTACAGCTGTATTTTTTTTATTAAATCTTTGTTTTCAGTCTTTTACCGATATTCAAAGATCTTCTGTCAATGATGCAATTTCATTTTTATCTTAACACACATGTGTCAATAATATTATCACAAAATCAATCACAAATTGAAATAACATAATGTACCTTCATCAATTCGTACTGCAGGTCGTCAATCTGATTTTTAAGTTCAGCATTCTCAGTGTCCCTGCTGTTGACGGCATCCTGCAGCCTCGCCACGCGTAACGTCATGGCGTGGTGACCCTCGTGTAGAGACGTACACAGCGCCTGCAACCGTCTGCTCTCTGCTGTGACCTCTTCATTGGTAGCTCGGATCACCTCATCCAGAGATGGTGCTGGAGCCCCTTCTGTAGTCAATAAATATATAATATAATAACTTACTCATGGTTTGAATTATGCTAACTTTGATTTCTCTATATTAACTTTGATACACTGTTACACTCCAATCTATTTTTATATTATAGTTGAACTGTGCTTTGATAGTCAGTTAAATTTCGTTTTCTTCTATGTGTAACAAAAATATATAATGATATTTCACAAAAATAATTATTCATAATACGACAATTTATTATTTTTAGAAATTTTTAAACATGTCATTTTAAATATTTTTTAATTTAATTTGATAGTATCTTAATAATTTCAAGGCAGTGCTAGAAAAATTGTTATCATACTTCATTCAAAGTATTTATTTAAAACTGGGAAACAATACAAGCGCATTTGTGTGAAACTTTTATATTTATATTAATAATTTAATTAAATCTTTTGTGTGATTGCAAAGTGGGCCAAAGTACTGAGAGAATAAAATACTACTCGAATGTTAATTAATGTAAAACATACTGGTAACAACTACAATAAATTCAAACATTGTAAGAAATTATATATAATAATTAATATCAATTATACAAATCTATTTATAGTATATTATAAATGCTTTATCTTTAGTAATCTCGAATATCTGACAAGTAAAATAGTAGTAAATCTAATAAATATAACCCAATTAATTAACTTAAACTGGGCGCCATTTTTACCTTCTCCTTCTCCTTTGATGGCTCTCCATATCTTGTCGTTCCTCTGCTGCAATCTGTCAAATGCCTGTAAGACCTTAGCCACAGCTCTCTTGCTCACTTGCACTCTATTAGCCAGCTGTGCATCTAACTCCTCCTTATCCCATGTCGACAACTGCATTAAAAATGAAGTTGTAGCTTCATTCTCATCTATAACATTGAAATTCGGGTTCAACTACTGAAATGAACAATATTAAACACTATGTACAATATAATAACCTAAATCAAACCAATTCTTTTATGATTAATATTGACTGGGTTTATTAGTTTTGATATTAACACAAATTGTAGATGTATTAAGTATTATATGAAAATAATATTATTAAACATTGTTTTAAATTTTACTTTAAGATTATATTTGTGTACCAAATCTATTTTTGACATTCGTTGTGCCTTGCAGTGTAAACAAGTACCAAAACTTGCTACTACTTTGCATGTAATTTAGTATATATTTAGTTTTGATTTATGGAACTAAAAATTTTTTTTTTAATCATCCCCATAGTTTCTTACATTAGTGTATTAAAATAAACTCTTTAATTTTATATATTAGTATAGACTTTTAATTAGTTACTTTTATTTTCTGATTCATCTGCTGTCTCAGCATCAAAACGCTGCAACAATACTCTGATATCTTCATTGAGTAAATTCCAATACCGATTGACTACACAAAGTACTGCATCATCTTGTGTTTGTCTCTTTTCCAACTGTTCAATCCTCGCTCGCAACTCCGCTTCACATCTGTGTCGTTGTTCTATTCTCTACAAGTTTATCATTCTATGAGTGTCATCACACAGTTAGGGTTTCTTAACACATTCAGTGCACAAAACCTAGATGCAAAGTTCTTCTACTATTTTTACATATAATTTGGGCAGTAAAAGTGTTAATAAAGGATATGTACTTTATTTTGTATTGTATTTTGATAATAAAAACTCAGAAAATACTAAGAAATGCTAATGATATCATGATTTAAATTGTATAATGATGATTTCAAATAATAAGACACTAATCTAATTCGGCATTAATCAAGTCACATCATTGATAATGTCATTAATACTGGGCAATATGCTTGGTTATATTTCAGAACACACTCATAATATTTCCTATTAACTAAAAATATATTGAAGGCCAGGGAACAGATGTTAGATTGTCAAAAGATGAACAGCAAGAAAATGCTGTTTGTTAAGTAGTCTAGATAAGGCTTATGATGTAATACAGACCAAAAGTAAAAATAATGAACGCTAAACAAATCTGTATATTGGTATGTATATCTATTTTCATCATATATAAACAATTTCTATTTACATATATCTTCTCAACTTTGTAGTTGGTATTAAATGAAATGTAGTCCGATATACAAAAAAACATTTGTTAACAATTGAAACACACCTTTCCATACTGATGTGTACAACATTCATTAAAAGTATGATGATAATGATTATTTGTTTTTGTATACTAGACACTATCATTAAATCATATTAACAAGTCATAATCATTCATTTTAAATTTAATAGGATTACAATTATAGCTAGGACTAAAAGCACTATAACAGCTGTAATATTAACAAACAGCTGATTGTGACATTGCTTGTAGCATTAAAAGGAGAAAGTCTGTGATGGAATAGCATGGTATTTTAATATGAGTGGTTATACTTATTCCATTGAAATTACATCCAGTGGTATTTTTTAATTACCTGAGCCAACTTTTTGTTTTGAAACTGTAAGACTTTAATGTCCATTTCTTCAAGGGTGGACACTGGACCGATAAGATGGGGTTCGAAATGAACTTTCTTAATCGGTGGTTGACTACTGCCATTTCCACTATCTTCTGCAGTACGCTTCGACATCTTGATCTGAAAATTAAACTAAATTGTCGTAGTTTATACATAAAACTGTACTTATTGATTGATGTTACATGGACAAACATGAAAGTACATAGGGTGTGGATGTTTTATATATTGGACATGTCCATTTAATTTTGTCGGATACTATACATACCTGCTTGTCAATATTGACAACTTGAAATTTGTAGTTTTTAACGTAAATCTAAATTAATAAAGGTTTTATTTGTATGATATGCAACAAAACCTTTCATTTTCATTAGACTTTATTCATTTAACATATAATGAATTACTAAAAGCGACTATTTAATTACAATACCAATACCACCTCAGCGAGCATAATCAGGCCACAGAGTAATGCAAAATATCAAAGGTGCTTTTTAATGTTTGTCAAAGTGTAATAGAGCCCCTACACACATATATACATATAAATACGGAAAATGATATTACATAATTAAAAATACATAAATTATTAAGTAATTATTACTAATTCGATAGTTTAATTAATAATGAAAGTAAAATTCAATTAAAGAATAAAATGTTTATTTTAAATAGAGGTCATAGACTATACTCTGTAATAAGCGAATTACATACACGAATGCTGACTGAACATTCCGCTGTCAAAAAAATTGGTCGAGGAATTGGGAGAGAGGAACATATACAACGCCAACATGTCTTTGCACAATTGGCACAACTAAAAGCCACAAAACAAAATAAAGAAGAAGAAGTAGAGAACGATCAATTTTTGAAGCCCTTTGCCCAGTTCAATATTAAATTTTGACTGTGGTGCCATACAACAGTTGTCATTTTTATGTATCGTTTTGGCAACCTGACAACACTAGTGCCTTTTACGTTTAGTGCGCGTAAAGGGTTGTCAGCGTTGTTGCGTTAAAGGGTTGTCAATTTTGTCTATTTTAGTGATAAAATGCTATACATTTTACCACTATAATAGACAAAATACTGCATGAAAATTGAAATATTTTGTTTTATATTGATGATTTTTTATATATTTTACCAGTTATATGATCTAAAAAAGATGGTTACAACTACAACACTCTAATTTCAAATTATGCGATATAATAACACATTAATTCGTATGCTGTAATTTTAAGAATCCCTTTATTCTACTTATTTATCAACATTTTTTTATTTGAATAGATAATTCTATTCATTAAAAAAAAAGAAAAGTAAAAAAATTAAAAATTGTAAATAGTTTATTTTTTATAGGATTCAATAAACCAACTTTATTACCATTTACACCATTTTGCTTATGAAAATATGTTTAACATTTATATAGTTTTTGACAGCAGTATTCAATTAGTTATTCATTATACTCCTGTATTCTATTTGATCTTGGAACATTTTGAGAAATATTTGGTATTTCTTATCATGGTATGATTTTATCCTTAAATTCGGCTTAACAATGTCTGCCACTCCCCCCATACTTTGTATTGCGGCCTGAACATTGTTGAAGTAGCTCGAGGCACAGGCCCCAAGCACTGCTGCTCCGACCAGAACTGATTCTTTTTCATGTGGTTTTAATATAGGTAGTCCAACTGAATCTGCTTGTATCTGAACAAATAATGGATCCTTTGTGATCCCACCACACACCGGTAATGATTTGAATGGTTCATAACCAGCTTGAAGCAATGCATCCATTATATGCCTAGTACCATACTGTAAAGCAAAAAATTGAGATATATTTTAAATAGGACTAAATTGAAATAGAAAAAATATTGAGATAAATTTAATTTTACCGAAAGTGCTTGTATTGTTGCTAGGTAGAGTAATGCCAAATTTTCTTCACTACTGTTAATTGTAAGTCCAACAATCATGCCTTTCATGGTAGGGTCAGATAGTGGTGACCGATTGCCATGGAAATCTGGCCACACATGAAAGTCGTTAGTTAACAAGCTCACATCTTCAAGGCCTTGATTGTTAGCCATTTGTGATAGCAATCCTCTTAAATGATTTCTTACACTAAAATAAATACTGGATACTTAATATTTTTGTAAAAATAAAGTATTAGAACTTTACAGTAATAGATGACATTTTTGAGACAAAACAATTAAAATAAAAAATACCTACTCTCCAGTATTGGCCTTTTCTAATAGTATTGCACCAGCTGGATGGCTGGCTATGACATAGTCTAACAACATTCCTGATGCACTTTGCCCAGCCTCATTTAGCCACATATTTGGTACCATTGCACTGAAATAGGGCCCCCAGACTCCTTTCACCATAATCGGTTTTATATTGACAGCCATGTGGCAAGTAGACGTACCACAAATTAAACCCAGTCTACTAGACATATCATCATCAATATTTTTTCCCCTTGCTCCAATCATACCCAAGCCACCTGCATGTGCATCAATAATTGATGTGGCTACTGGTGTACCAGCTAATAGATTAAGTGCTTTGGCAATTTCATTAGTGAGACCTCCACAAAAATCTCCTGGCATTAGAACCCTCTTACCTATTTTTTTAAAGTCATCATCGGCTAAATCATCAAGACCTATTTCTTTTAGAAAATCCATATTCCAACCCTGTTTTCCATCAATTGAACATTCATAATTCCATTTACATACTAATGAACATAAAGAACGACTCAATGACCCAGTGGCCTTCCAAGTGAGAAAGTCTGGGAGATCAAAGAAGAATCCATACTCGGGCCAATCATTTGCCAAATTTTTCTTTAACCAAAGAAGCTTTGGCATTTCCATTTCTAAACTAACTTTACCGCCAACATATTTAAGGATTTCATGTCCATTTTTATTTATAAAATCAGCTTCGGCCTGTGCCCGGTGATCCATCCACATGATTATATTTTGTTCATTGTTGTTTGAATCACTGACTGCTTTAGGATTGCCATTCTTGTCTAACGCTACAAGAGAACATGTGGCATCAAATCCTATACCTTTTACATTTGCGGGATCTACACTTTGAACTACAGCCTGAAATTATAAATGACATTAATAAAAATGTTTTTTTCTTTAGACTAGGACAATATTTTAATTTAAAATAACAATTAGAACCTTAATAACATGTTCACAGCATTCCCACACATTGTTTGAAGATTGTTCATAATAATCCATTTTCGGTTTCCATGTTTGCAAATTCTTCACTGATGTCTTTATAATGTGACCTAATTCATCTACCAGTGCTGCTCTCACACTACCAGAACCCACATCAACTCCAATGAAATATACTTTATTCATTTTTTTAGCTTAGAGCAAAAAACTTTAGAAACTTGATTATACTGAAATATAGTAATAAAACTTTATAAAGGTGCGATTATAGTTCTTTGAATAATCTTTGAATAATAAACGCAATCGCTCCATCCTATTTATTTACGATAAGAATCATCTATAAATTTGTTATTTTTATAAAGTTAACAGTTTATATGTAAATATTGTTCTATATTTCCATATTAATATTTTTAATTTAAATTTTCTTATTAAATTTTTTAGCACTTTACGTACCTTTCTGTTATGTTTATTCTTTATAACCATGACAATTTATATTTTCTACAATATTCATCAAGAGTAATCTCTTAAAGATAAAAGAAGCAATAAAACGACGACCTTGATCGTATGAATGTTTAGATAAACACTATATTTATTTAAACTTTTACCTCTTGAGCTTTCATATGCCGACATAATTAAGTATGTATTTCTTCTGATACTTGTCAAATTAACAGTATTTTTATTTTATAACATTAATTCATAATAAAATATAAAACAAATCTTTATATCAAAAAATTTGCAAAACTAAAAAAATAACTATTTATTTTGCCCGTGCGTACACTAAAGATTCATTCATTTCTATGGTAGCGATACACGTTCGATGTAGATTGGACAATATTTAAACAGACTTGGATCATCTAACAAATGGACGACGAAAATCTTCAACCTATTTTTTATTATTTGAAAGCGGGGCAAGATACAAGATAATATAATTGATATTGATATCAAAGAGTATATTATAACCATGATTGATACCCACTATATATATATATATATATATATATATATATATATATATATATAGTCAGATTTTACGAGGAGAAGCTGATGATGAAGACCACAGATGGCCATCGGAACTACTCAATAACGAATATTTCACGGATTTCGTTTCGATGACTTCAATATAATTGCTAAGCAATTTATGCTCGTCACAATGCATATAGTGAAGTTGAGCTGATGATCCGATACCAGGAGAACTCCTCAATAATTAACCGCTCTGCATCGGGAAAAACAATACTTTATAAATGGCGATAAGCAGTTGACATTAAGCTATTGTAACTCAGGTAAATCGCAAACTGTCCCTTACTATAGTATACCGAAACATCGGTTTCGAAGTCAATTTGTTTTTTTTTTTTTTAAGTTTTTATCATTATTACGAACGCAAAGAAAAAAAACGACAACACTGGTGAAGAATAAGCACTCTATAATAAAAGGCTAAACAAGTTACACATTTTTTTTTTTTTCTGAATGTGTATTGCTGTTGGCCCTACTGGCCTTGACGGGGGGGGGGGGGGGGGGGGGAGTACTGAGACTCAGCCTTGAAATTGGGAGCCCCCGTTGGGGCTCAGAATGGACGCCCGTGTCTAAGGGTGTCTCCTAGTGAGATCGCACCTCGGCTTAGAACGTCGTCGGAGTGGAGGATGGCGCTGTGCGGAGCGCGGATGACGAGGGTAACGGTCTCACGACGCGCCTAAGCGCGCCCGAGCCGTCGAAGTTACACATTGAATATTTTTACAGTATGAATGGTAGTTCATTAGAATAGGTTAGTAGGGAGAAAACTGTAGGAGCTAGGAAATTAGTTGAATCTAACCATGTGCCGATTTTAAAGTATAAAAAAACTCCACAGATTTTGCACACACCTCCACAGATGCGCAAAATATTCTGCCAATGTCACGTATGTTAAAAAAAAAAAAAAAAAATCTTATTTTGCTTATTTTTATTGCGGATATAAATATTGTAGATCGTGGCAAAGAGTATATAATCACTCCCATATATAAAAGTAAAAGAAAACGCCCATGAATAAAATTAAGTATTTTATATGTATATTGTAACTCCATTTTTTTAGGATTAGATGAGTTTGACCTCTTGTTGCATAATTGATCGCACAGATTAGCTTTTTTTACGGAGCACTGTACACAATTAAAACAATTTTGACATAGTTAAAAATCGATTTCTGGTTAGTTTTTCAAAATACGTTAGATTTTTTTATTATAAGGTTCGTTGTGAGAAACGATCATGTATATCGCGTCCTATTGTTGAATGGTCTAAAGAATCAGACACATTTAGCAAAATATTTTATTTTCACTTTTAATTTCAAGGAAAAAAAACGCAAAAAAAAATATTATGGATCTACGTGAAATGTACACAATATGTTTTACTTCATTAGATATAAACATAGTTTTAGTTATTTAAACTATCGTTAGATCAATATCAATTTGGGGTTAATAAGAAAAAAATAATTTAATTGTTGTTTTATCCACAATCTATTTTTAAAAGCAAGTACGTAAAAGTATGAACAATTGATAAAATGATCATTTTACACGATTGAGAAATTATTTACCTAATTCGAATTATATTATACAAGGGCAACATAAAACTCTTTATATCTATTGTCATTCATTAGAAGAAATTATCTTTTGTTTTCTACTAATACACATATTACAAAATTTGCCTTTTCCTTCTAAGGAAAGAAAAAAGCGAAAAAAAAAATACAAATATGTCAATTTCAATTTTTTTCAGGTTTTTATGGTGGAAGCATTAAAGTAATTAAAATAACAATACTTCGTGTCTTCTCCAACATACGTGACATTGGCAGAATATTTTGACACATGAGTAGCGCTCATGCACGCCTTACTATAAGAAAAAAAAATAACAATTACGTTTTTAATAAAAAAACATTTACATGAACAATTTATCTAAACTTACATAAAAGTTAGCGCATTGCTAATTAATCAATATGCATTAAAAATTAAAGTGTGTTTTTCTAGATTTTTTTTAAATTCTCTAGTGTCAAAATGGTCCGCTTTAAAAATAGGTGACTTATATATATATATATTTATTTTGTAAAATAAAAGTGATAGTATTATTTATCAGAAATTAACTCAGCAATAAAAAACTACATATTTTTTTCCAGGTATATAACCGTCGAACTAATTTCACCATCGCTGCCAGAAGATAAACCTCTTTATTTAAAATCAAACTTATTTAGTGAAACAGTCTTAGAAAAAATTCAGGTACTACATGGAGATTTTGGTGCAGCTGCAGTTAGAAATGGTTTTTTAACAAAATATTGTAACGAAAACACTAGAATAGCAATCATCAGGTCAAGGCACGGTCCACACAGATTTGTAACGAGTAGTTTACCTTTTATTACAAAAATAGGTAAATTGGAAGTTAGTTTAAAAACTCTACATGTCGGCGCTACTTTAAAACACAGTTTCAAATTCATTCAAAAACATCAGCGGTCATATTTGGATACTATGTGGTCAAAATTAAGAACTAATGAAGAAAAAGAAGCATTAGAAGAAGCTGTAATGAACTTTTTAAAAAGTGATGTATCAATGAATCTTGGAAGACTTGGTTAAATAGTTTATTATTTCAAAATATACAAAGATATAAAAACATCATAAATTATTTCACATATGTCTACTACTACCTTCTTTGTGAAAATAAATATATAAAGCAATATAAAAACTTTAATTACCAGATCATTGAATATACCTAATAAAATTTTTTAATATTGCTGTGTTAGATACACATAGATAAAATAAATAATAGATACAGTTTTTTCTATATCCAATGTCATATTTAGATATCCTTATAATTAGGTATCCTTTTACTATTGTATATTTTTCACGCATCTTTAAAATAATTAAATGAAACATATTGCACAAGTGTCTATATAATGTTAGTTTTAATTAAGTATATTACTAAAGTTGTCTATAGTTTGTGATAAAATAAAATGTTTGCTTTTAATATAATACATAATTTATTATTATACTGTAATTAAATTAGGCCATATCTAAAATAATATAGATTATATTGTTATACCATAACTTTTTGCAAGTAAGATAGTTGATATTATGTATGATAAAAAACTTATTTAATTTAAAAATTTGGAAAATAAGATTTATATATATATATAAGATATATTAATTATAATAAAATTTAAGCAACATTTTAAATATATGATTATAGGCCAATTGGTTGTATTTATGTAAGATATAACTTTTTTCTTAATGTTGATTCAAAAATAGGCACTTGAGCACGTTGTAGTTGAGTGCATAATGACGTTACTAAATCTGTAACTTTAGTAAATATTTCAAACAAATGTTCTTGCTCTGCCCTTTTGTTAATTAGACCACATAAACATTGTATAAATATTGAGCCTTTGTCTGTAATCCTGAAGGCTTCATACTCTGGTGCTGTAGCCCAATATATAAGAAAATGTAACTTCCTTAAATAGTAATTTGATGTTGGACCATCGGCTACTATTTTACTCTGTCCTTCTGGTTCCGGTTCAACTTGACATGCTTGGAGTATTAAAACTTTAGGTATACCATGGAGTTTGGAAGCTTCATCTGAATCAAGTAAGTTTTGTATATCTTCAATTTTAATTTTAGTGGAATCAGCCGCATATACATGTCCTCTTACTCCATGGGATAATATGCAAAGCATAAATACACTATCCTCAGTATGAACATTTTCCTTAATTACTTTTTTTATAAATTGAAACACTTGGGCATTATTCAGATTAGATTTACTTTTGACTTCAAATTTTAATGACCTCATCGTTTTTTCTAAAGCAATAAGGTCAAGAGTGGATCCTTCACGGTCAGATAAGTCAGAAGTTTTACATCTTATACTATCTTTTGATGGGTGAAAGACCTCTTGATTAATAATCATACAAACACCAATTCTGTTTTTATTCTTCAAAGGATAAGCATCATTTCTTAACTGAGTAGTATCCGATTTTAAGCTTGGGATTGGTTCATCCTCTAAATGTAACTGATTAAGCTGTTGAAATATATCATCAAATCCTTCACTGTATATTTTATCTTGAGCCTGACAACTGTTAAGGCTTGATTTATACTTAGTCACTTCTATTCTCGTGTGTTCTGGATTTTCGAGGTTGCTTGAGCAAGTTATCTGATTCTGAATTTCTCTTAGAACTTTAGCATGCTCATTAAAGTAGGAAATGTTTTCAAATATTTTTGCAAGCTCTTCAATGTCATAGTTATTATTATACTTTTTTGTTTCTTTGTTATATTGCCCCAATTTCATAAATTTTTTACTCATAAGTTCCAAAAATATTATTTCACATGTTTCATGCTCGGAAACATTTATTTCATATGAATTTAAAGTCCTTTTAAACTTCAATAAATATTCAAATGTCATACTTTCACATATTTTGTACAAAGCTTTTTTCATGGGATCAATGTAGATTGTAACATGAACATTTTCTGGTAAGTAATGTCTTTTTATATTAGATACATTAAATCCCAATTTTCTTACTACATTGTAAAGCCGGCATATGGTGAGAGCTTCTAGAAACTCATATTTCCAAGTAGCTCGGGACTGCGCATAAAGTGCCCAATCGTAAAGCAAATTCATATTATTAGTTTCAACATCTTTTATTATTCTTTGATAGCAAATCAACCTTTGAAGTGCTGTGTCGGGAACGTCGTACAATAAGAATACGAGTGAAACCATATCATAAGATTCCACGTCTTTTTGTACTTCTGATATAACATCGAGATTGATAGAATTAATATTTTTAAATAAGTTATCAGGCGGTTGAGTTTCAGCATCTGCACGTAACATTTTTGTTTAAAGTTTATAAGTATTTAATGTTTTAAAACTTACTTGAAAAAACTTGCGAGAAAATAGCTTTCAAGTGTATTAGTTCGTAAGGTTTTGTTTGTTATTATGAGGATAATAATAATCACTTATCAAGTTTTTTGACTTTTTAACACCTATGTACGTTCAAAACTTCAAAACATTCAAAACGATTCTTCAAACAGTATAAACCTTTGTGAATATTGAACAAATGAATAAAAAAAATGCCTTATATTAGTATAAGATTTTTTTTTTTATGTAATAAATTTAATGAATGATAACATTGTATATTAATATGTATAAATTATTTCATTAAAAAATATTGTAGAACTACACTTTCGAATATACTTATAAGTTCGTATGACGTAAGTTGCAAAGCTTGGAAACGGGGATATCCCGTTGGTGTTACCTTTTTAAAATGTAACATTTGTTCATAAATAATTATTCAATAATCAAGGTACTTTTAACTTTAGAAAACACATTTTAACAAGTCATATATGAAAAATGAGTGAGGCCGCACCTAGGTGAACCTGACATAGATTTTGTGTTGTAGTATTTTTAACTAAAGATAAAATAGCTTTATGAGCTTACCATGGTTTTTATTTTATATTTTGTTAATAATAATTATTGATTTTTTTTAAATCATATCACGGAAGTATTATGTATTGAACAAAAATTAATAAACTACGAAAATTGATAATATGACTGTTTTGCAATTACGACAAAACAGATATTATGTGTCGAAGAAAACACACAGCATTGAGATGAAGAAGCAATCCTGTGGCCTTTTGCGTAGGAATAATTTTAAAATTTACCTTAAATCCTCCTAAAAGTCTTAATTCAGTTACCAGAGGGCGCATTTCCTTCAAAGAAATGAGGCGCGACAGCGGCGGCCGCTTGTTAATGTCATAGCGTCTTCATTACCAGCAAGCCCCTTGTTCCAATGCTGTGTGTTTTCTTCGACACATAATATCTGTTTTGTTGTAATGCAAAACAGTCATATTATATGTCTCCAAAACACACAGCATTGAGATGAAGACTTGTTTGTTATCTGCTGGTGACTAGAATTACAGAACAACAGAAAATGCTTTGTGAATATAAGATGTTAGATAAATTGCAAATAAATAATACAGGATTTATTTATACAATTTTTACTCATAGATAATGGGAATAAAATACAATCCCTTTTTTTATTTATCTCACTTTAGTCATTTATCTTACCTCAGGGTAAATAAAAAGAACACAATTGTAAACAAATAATGCTTGAAATGTTTTCCATTAAAAATATTATTTCAAATCTCCAAGTATAAAATTGATATCTAATATAGACGCAATAATTAAATTGCTTTGAAAAATACAGATTTCCTGCAAAATTAATAATATATTAAAAATACTCACTCTAACTTCTTGTTACCAAAATCTATACATGAAATAATGTATTGTAGTGAAGTCTAGTTATTTCCAAGATTTTCCAATTAACCAATTTATTCTTGTTATAGCTGCATCAACTTTGACTTTGGTACTGGAGACAAAACATTCACAACACAAGTGTAGTTTAATGACAGAAATAATTGCAATCAGATATTATTATAATTATATTCAGATCCTATTTCCCTATGTGTATGTTATTATAAAAATTTATGTAGCTCTTGTCTTGATAATATTAATTATTAGTGTTATTTAAGAATTTAATGGATTGTTTCATTCATAAATTAAAGAAATATAGGTTTATCTTAAACTGTAAGCTTTTGAAGTCTAGATGAATAAAAATAGGTAATATATGAAGCTATGCATCGAATATTATAGATAATAGAATATTGAGTAACTTTAGATTTCTTTTCCAATATTGCCGAAATGATGACCTTACCAAGACGTGAATTTTAACCAGTCAAACCGTATGTACCATTTATATGATTAAGTTTTTCTTTCTTTCTTCTCTTTTTTCTAATTATTATTATTTTTTATAATAATGTAGGAATAGCTGTATAACAATTAAAAACGGCGGAGTAATCGCCGAACAAACATAAAAAAATATATATACGGTCGAATTGAGAAGACTCCTTTTTTTGAAGTCGCTTAAAAATAGTACACAAGTGTAAAGTTGATACTGTTACTTATGCGATATCTGATGTAGTAACACAAAACAACAGTTAAACAAATTAGTTTATTGATTTTGAACATAATTTAGTTTGAATTGAAATTGAATGTTTTATCATTAAACTTTTACTCTTTTCATTATTAGTCGTGTTCTTACTTAACTGCACTCTTATTACAAAACTGTATACTTCTTTGGCTTAAACATAATTACTTCTCTTGATTATGTTCTGAATAAATGAATAAACCCACTTTCAAACTTTAAATAAAGTATCTTTAAGTTTTATACATTAAAAAAGGATAAGCTGAGAGATCACCTTTGAGTGGTCTGGTCACCAGGTGGCTAGTGCGTTTAGCAGAGAAAAAGCGAAATGCGGTGGCTCGCTGATTCTTATAAGTAACAAATTTAAATTTAAGGAACGTAAGGATATAGTGAGCCTCTCTGTTGAGCGTACTATTGAGATAGCCTGTGCTGAGCTTGAGCGCGTTATTGTTGTAAGCATATATAGTCCCCCAGATGCGTTATATGAATTATTCGAAAATGTATTAGAAAAATTATTATTAAAATTATCTGAGTCTAATAAATATATTATGATATGTGGTGACTTCAATATTAATTTATTAGAACATTCCACCATAACTATTAGATTTAGATCCTTGTTAAATTCATATAACTTAACTAACTTATTCTTAGAGCCAACAAGAGTTACTTCTACCTCAGCCAAGTGTATTGACAATATATTTTCTAATTTTAAACCATTATCAAATTCAATTATAACTAAGTTGAGTTCAGACCACTTTGGCCAGTTAGTTTCTTTTAATTTAGAGACTATTAAGAAAACTAATAATAAAAAGTTTGAGTTTGTTCCTGTTACCACTAATCGAATGGAGAAGTTTAGAAGTAACATTATAGCAAAACTCACTAATTTTACTTTTAATAATAAAAATAAAAACCCAAATATTTGATATAATAGATTATTTAAATTAATAAAAACTGAGTTTAGTGCTGTATTTACTTCTAAATCAGTCAATTCAGGAGGTTTCTTGTCATTTAATGATTGGGCAACCGTTGGTATTCATAAGAGTAGGCAAAGATTGTATGATCTTTATAGTAAAAGATCATATAATCACAGTAAACCATTCCTCACATATGTTCGTAGCTACTCTAAACTTTTTAAGCAAGTTTGTTATGTGGCAAAGTCCTTATATATTAAAAAAAACTTATAGATGCTCCAGATAAAATAAAAATGACATGGAATATTGTAAATTGGGAAACTGGAAAAGTAAAGGATCGCAACTTCGACTACAACCTCAATGTTGATAATCACAATATTAATTCAGACCAGGAGGTTGCGACTGCCTTTGAAAATTTCTTTTCAAACATTCCAGTTTCTACAACGAACTCCTTAATCTCCTCAACCAGCGTTGCTGAATCATTATTAAAAGAAAACGTTGATAGTTGTAACATAAATTTTAATTTTACTCCTGTAAACCCCAAAGATATAATAAAGACGTTTAAATCATTAGACATAAAGAAAACTGCCGATCTTTGGGGTATATCAGTAAAAGTAGTGAATTCTATAATTGACACGATTACACCTCATCTTACAATTATATTTAACAAATGCGTTGAATATGGCGTGTTTCCTGACCTGATGAAACATAGTAAAATTATACCTATATTTAAATCGGGAAGAACTTCAGACCCTAATAACTTTAGGCCAATTTCTGTACTGCCAACTCTTAGTAAAATTTTTGAAAAAATCATACTTAACCAAATGTTGTCTCATTTTACTAATAACAAGCTACTACATGACAAACAATTTGGTTTTACTAAGGGTCGGTCGACAACAGATGCAGGTGTTGAATTAATTAAGAATATATTTGAGGCTTGGGAGGAGTCACATAATGCTCTTGGTATTTTTTGTGACTTATCTAAGGCCTTCGATTGTGCCCAACACTCAACACTGGTCAGCAAACTACGCCATTATGGTATCAGAGGAACAGATTACTGCCTTATGATATATCACACTTAAAAAGAAGTACTAATTTCAACTAATTTTTATATAAGCTAGGTTAATTATTCTTACATGTTGTTTATTAAATTATTTCAAAGTATTGTCAGTCATGCCAACTTTTATTAGACTCAGAATGTAAAACATGTATTACTTATTCACTTAAGTAAATGTGTTATATAATCAATTAATTAGTTTTGTTCTAAATATAAATACTTTTTACATATATAGTTTTGCTTGTCTGTCAAAAAAATGAACATTGATTTTTAAATAAATAATTTCATTCTCTAAGTTTTATTTTATTATTTTATTGGCGACGAGAATGGGATAATAATAAAAAAGAAACATGAATAACGAACAAATAGAACGTTTCTTACAAAACCAAGTTGAACAGCAAAAACAAATTTCTGAGGTATTGAAATTTTTGGTCGAAACACGTATTACTAGTTCGACGCCATTGAACAACAATGGAACGAACACGGCGGTAACGCCTTCAACACAGGTCAGCAAATTATCTATAATAAACAATTTTAGAGGAGATAAATTTGATCCTTCATTGTGCACGATTGAAAATTTTATTGATTTCTTTGAAGCTAAATGTAATATAGGAGGAGAAAATTATTTAAAGATATAGAAGGATCTGTTATTATCTTGTTTGACACCGACAATTTACCATGAGGTCAAAACTGCCCTTATACCATTATTCGAAGAATCGTCTTATATCGATATCAAAAATAAACTACTAGATATATATAAAACGCGAAAAACGAGATATAAGGCTTTAACAGAATTTTGGTCATGTATTAGAGAGACGGGTGAGAACATGGAACATTACGCAAATAGGCTTAAAGAGCTTAGTAAAGATTGTGGTTATGATGATGCTATATTAGAAAGACAACTACGTGATCGTTTCGCTACAGGGTTAAACCACCCACAATTACAAATCGATTTAAAACAAAAATGGCCTGATTTATTAGATATTGAAAATGGAATTAAACATGAAGTGACATTTTCACAGATATTCGCTGTCGCACAATCGAGAGAATTAGCAGAAATTGACAATAACGCGGACAACAGTATTAAAAGAATTACAAACAAAAATAACATGAAAACCAATGACTTCACATATAAAGCGGTACGTAAATTAAGAACCGATCAATGTTGGAGGTGTGGCAAACAAAACAGGCATAGCTTTAATGAATGCAGAGCAAAGAATCATCAATGTGACGAATGTGGATTCACAGGTCATTTTGAAAGTTGCTGTATTAAATCAGGTAGAGCCTATTTCACAAACAAATATAAACAATTTAATAGAAATACAAAATTAAGAAGAAATAGTAGATTACAAAGAATAACGGAAGGGTCAGTCAAAAGTAATAGGTCTGCCTCACGATCAAGTACAGGAACTACAGAAAGCGAGGAGGACAACAACGTATATAAAATATATCATAACACCAATAGATGCAAGAAAATAGACCTTAAAATCAATGATATTAATTGTACGATGGATTGGGACCCAGGATCTTTATACTCGATTATTAACACGAAATTCTGGAAAAGAATCGGAGCACCGACTCTTATACAAGCACTAAGGTTAAAAGCGTATTGCAACTATAAACTGAAGCCTAAGGGTCTAACTAACGTAACAGTGGAAATTGAAGGTAGAAGAATAATATTGCCTGTAGTTGTCATGGAGAAAGCCGAACCAATGCTTTTTGGGTTACAGTGGAGCGAATCATTTGATATGATTTTTCCAAGCCCTGTCTATTCTATTCATAGCAATTCATTTAATATGACACTTGAACATGTATTAAATGCTCATTAACAACTCTTTGATAATAAATTGGGAAAAGTAAACAATTACCAAGTCAATATACATATTAAAACAGGAGCAGAACCAAAACATTTACCAGCACGACCAATTAAATTTGGTATTAGAAGAAACATTGAAATGGAATTAGAACGGTTAGTACACGAAGGTATTATTAGTCCAATAGATCCGAACACAACACCTATAGAGTGGGCAACACCTACAGTTAATGTATTAAAACAAAATGAACAAATAAGAATATGTGGAGATTACCGTATAACCATTAATCCAGTACTTATAAAACATACACATCCAATTCCATTATTTGATTTATTACGTCAACGCTTAGCACATGGAGAAAAATTTTCCAAAATTGATTTAAAGGACGCCTATCTACAATTTGAAATAGCACCTGAATCTAAAAAATACCTAACAATAACAACACACAAAGGATATTATCAATATAATAGAATGCCATTTGGCATAGCAACAGTACCATCAATTTTTCAACATTATTTAGATAAAACTTTAGAGAACATACCAAATGTAGCTAATTATTTTGATGACATTGCAGTTACGGGAAAAAATGACAATGAACATTTCCAAACACTCTCTACAGTCTTTAGCAAATTAGAGAAAGCAGGTTTAAAGGCAAATTTAAAGAAATGTACGTTTATGCAAACACAGATAGAGTATTTGGGGCACACTATTGACAAAAATGGAGTACGTCCAACTAAGTCAAAAATTGAAGCTATTAGCAAGGCTCCACCACCTTCAAATACAAAAGAATTGCGATCGTTTTTGGGGTTAATAAATTTCTATGAAAGATTCATTCCTAATTTACATGATATCTGCGCTGATCTTCATGAACTAACCGAAAGTAAAAAAAAGTGGCAATGGACATCTCACGAGAATACAATTTTCGAACAGGTTAAAACAAGCATTAAAAGCTCTAAATCACTGATAGCTTTTGATGAAAAACGCCCATTATTTTTAGCTTGTGACGCTTCGGAAAAGGGTATTGGTGCAGTATTATTTCACAAGACACACAATAATGAACAACCAATATCATACGCATCAAGAAAATTGAAACCAGCAGAAAGTAAATATTTTGTAATAGACCGTGAAGCACTTGCTATATTTTATGGAATAAGGAAATTCGATCAATATTTACGAGGGACTAAATTTACGTTAGTAACGGATCATAAACCGTTGATCCACATATTAGGTCCATAACGAAACCTACCTAAAGTTGTAAATAATAGACTCGTAAGATGGGCATTATTAATAGCTAGTTACGACTATGAGATTCTATATAGAAAAGGTGAAAATAACATAATTGCTGATTATTTATCATGAATGCCAAATCCTGAAGAAGAGCCCACGAAAGCTGAATTACGCATACACAAAATAAATGAAACAATACAGTATAACAAAGTAGACGATCTTTCACTATCAGAAAAGCATATTAAACAGCAGACAGCAACCGATAATATATTAAAACAAGTTAAATATTACGTTAAAACTGGATGGTCAAATCAGATGGACGAAAATGATTTGAAACCTTATTTGCGTAAACGCGATGAACTAGCAATTGAAAACAATATAATTATGTGGCAAGGAAGAATTGTGATACCGCGTTCATTACGTCTTCCTACGTTAAAATATTTACACAATGGACATCCAGGTATATCAGCTATGAGAGCTTTATCACGCTTCTACGTATGGTGGCCAACAATTGATGAAGATATTGACACATACGTTAAGCGATGTCATATGTGTCAAGAAAATCGGCCGAATAAAACAGAATTGCCGATATTTTCATGGTCTGTTCCAGAAAACGTCTGGGAAAGGATACATATAGATTTTTCAGGGCCGTTTGAAGGAAAGCAGTGGTTGGTACTTGTAGATGGTTTGTCAAAATGGATAGAGATAAAACAAATGAACAAAATCACATCTGAACATCTTTGTGACAAACTAGATGATATTTTCACCACTTTTGGCCTACCGCAAATAATCGCCTCTGACAATGGACCACAATTTACGTCCCAACAGTTTCAAACATACTGCAAAAACAGAAACATTGTACATATTCGATCGTCACCTTATCATCCACGAACTAATGGGTTAGCAGAACGCTTAGTTCGTACTTTTAAAACGCGAATGGCGGCAAGTCAGGAAGATCGAAATAATTCTAAAAGCCGTCTTAGGAAGTTTTTGTTTACCTATCGGAATACACCTCATACAACTACAGGGAAATCCCCAGCTCAAATGATGTTTGGACGCCAACTGACTTGTGAATTGGATAATGCGCGACCTAGCCTAAAACGTCAAATAAGATTCCAACATCTGAAGGCGAATATCAATAATGAAAATATTTCGTCTTTTCGACCAGGAGATGAGGTATACATTCGAGATCAAGTGGATAGTCGATGGAAACCAGCTACTATCAAAGAAAGGACAAACAAATATTCGTATAAAGTTAATACGTCGGATGGAATTGAAAAACGGAGACATGCAGACCAAATTCGACCAAGAATATCAGATTATCAAGAAGCTCCGCCATCCGAAAACGTAGTCATACCACAGCAGGAAGTCACAGTTAGTGAGCGGGTTGCGTCACCAGCGGTGTTTTCAACTCCAAGCGCAATAGCTGGTTCTACGTTACAGTCTACACCTAGACCAGAGAATGAGGGACTGCTTTTAAGACGAAGTAGACGTATGGTTAAACCACCACGGCGTCTTATCGAAGAAATGTGAAGAATTAAGTGTCCGTAGAGGAATGTTATATAATCAATTAATTAGTTTTGTTCTAAATATAAATACTTTTTACATATATAGTTTTGCTTGTCTGTCAAAAAAATGAACATTGATTTTTAAATAAATAATTTCATTCTCTAAGTTTTATTTTATTATTTTAAAATGTATAATTAATTATTGTTAAAAAGTAACATTTATTACTTTAATTTGGATTATTTTAATATTTACCAATATTAATAGGCCCATGGAAAAAAAAGGAAAATTCTTTAATAAGAATTTCTGTTCTAAAACTTTATTTACTGAGTCAGCTAATACAATCTATTGAAACTTAATAATCCCTTATTTTATAAAAGGGGGAAAACTTTTACACAAATATTTGAACAGAGTTTTATACCAAACTGTAACTCCAAACAAACTAAAGTTTCTACGGGGTAAACTTATCCCCTTTTTTAGTTGAACTATAATATTCTATTTGATAACTCCAAACTATCTAATGTCTAGAGACCATATTTGTGGCTAGTCTGATAATTATTGTTTTTGATGTAAATCCGTAAAAAATTACTCAGTATGAATGGACATGGTTTCCTGTAATGATTTTTTAACCCAGTGTTGATATTAATTAATAATTGTACTAGTAACCGACCTATGAGAAACTTCCCCTTTCGGTCGACACGAGTTTGAACATGTCTGTACTTACGTCCTTGAGTCCTTTTAGGACTCTGTACTTACGTCCTTGAGTCCTTTTAGGACAATTATGTTCTAGAAAAGACTTATGACCTCATACTCTTTCGAAAGGTATGAAAAGCTTTTACTGATTTTGATGATAATTAATGAGCTCCCGAGTAAAATTTTTATCTTCAAGAAACAAAATTTCTACCAGTATCCTGCTCAACTTTGTTTGTCTCACAATGTGTCGGTTACATCACTTACTATATAAAAACAATGCTGTGCTAGTATAACGTGCACTAAATAAGCATTTAAGTGCATTAATAAGTTTGTAAACAATACTTGTTTTGCTGCCTACGCGCACAAATTACAAAATGCTATGACATTGACAAGCGGCCGCCGCTGTCGCGCCTCGTTTCTTTGAAGGAAATGCGCCCTCTGGTAACTGAATGATGACTTTTAGGAGGATTTAAGGTAAATTACAGGATTGCTTCTTCATCTCAATGTTGTGTGTTTTCTTCGACACATAATATCTGTTTTGTTCTAATGCAAAACAGTTATATTATACTCAATGCTTCCACTCTGTTATACTTTTTAGTCTGTTACGAGTTCACATCCGTTAGGGTACAATTCACAGCCGCCTCGATGGGATATTAATTGTTCAAATATGACATGCTCTATGAAAAATACAGGAATATATATAAAAAATTAATTTAATTAACGTAGACCAAACAGTTTAATTTTAAGATTTTTTATTCGATTAATTATGTAAATATTATCTTGACCGTACTATTTTCTGAAACGAAATGTACGATATTTTAATATCTGTGAGAGTTTTTGACAGTTGCCGGATGTTTCTAACACTTGTGGCTTTAAGGTTATGTTTGTATATCATAACAAATATGGAATTAATTTGATTGTTTTTGAAATGTAAATAATAGACCAAAATTTGAGTGTTTATAGTTGATTCAGTTAAAATTATGTCGGTATCGAAAGCAGAAGTGTTAAAACTGTATAAGAATTTAATGTTGTATTCAAAATCTCTGCGGTTTACTGATGTTACATACTACAAAAATAGGATATCCAGTGAATTTAAACGAAATAAAACTTTAAGTAAACCAGAAGATATTAGTTACGCGTTTAAGGTATTGATTCACATATTTTTCTGTTTAAGACATTTCAAATGTATTCTAATCATTTTTAACTATAGTAATGAAATGTGTCAAACTGCTATAAATTTATATATATTTATACGTTTCTTTAATTTGTCTTTGTATATGCATAAAATTGAATGAAGTTATTGGCGTGATCAATGGCCACAAGTAAAAATCGATAACATATATGTTACTTTTTATAGTTATTTTGCCAATATTATGTAATACTAGTCTATAAATTCTGTGATGATCGAATATTTAAAATATTGTGGTAGTATTTATTTATCGCTGTTCAATTACTTTAAAGACAATGTTACAAGCTGTTTTTTAATTCTAATTACATAAATTACAGTATGAAATACTTATGAAAGTTTTATTATTCTTTACTCATAAATTAATATTAGTAATTAGTTTGACAATAAATTAATTAATTATTAGTATTAAGTACATAGCAGATAAAAAATGTATACTAATAATACAAGTATTTGCAAAGTAAAAGCTGCTTAAATATTTCTTGTTGCATTTTACAGAAAGGCGAAGCTTTACTCCAGCGTGGCTCAATAGTCTAAAATGCTCACTGGCCGAGCTTCTTTTGTGATCCGAAGTAGTCAAGTGATCCTGAACACTTGTACTGCATCAAAACATACAATAGATTATTCACAAGTACCAAAAATAAATGAATGTGATTTGTCCGAGCAATTTGTCAGAGGAGGGGGTCCAGGTGGTTCAGCTGTTAATAAAAATGCTAACTGTGTTGTCCTAACACATGTGCCTACAGGTAATTTTATTATGTGTTTGATTAATAAAACTCTTTGTAGTTTTCAACAATAAATGTTTTTATTCTGTTATATATATAAGGACATTGTCAGCGATAGTGTAGTACATAGCTTTTGCTATAAGTTCTTATTTTGAACTAAAGATTCTCAATGTTGTATCTTACATCAAAAGTTAGACATGCATTTTTGGATTATCACTGATATATCACACATTTAATACTTTTTTATGCCTTCAAAATTATATTAAAAAATGCTACAGTATGAACCCAATATGATTTTTCCTCTACTTTATTTCATATTTCCTTTTAAAAATAAATTACTAATCTGTAATCACCATTGTAATTAAGATAATAATGATAAAAATTTTCTTTTAATAAGTTTAAATAAATAATTAAAATATAATTTCAGGGGTAGTTGTAAAATGTCATATAAGTAGATCGCAAGATGAGAATAGAAAAATGGCACGTGAAATGTTAATTGCAAAGTTAGATGCAGAACTTAATGGCGAAAATAGTGTGGCAGCACAGAAGAAAAGGATAGAAGAGGAGAAGCATAAAAAAGCAGATTATAAAAAGAAGAAAAAAGCACAGCTGAAACAAGAATGGAAAAAACGAGAAGGATTACTTTAGTTTCATTATTGTTGTTTAAATACTTGTAGTGTTACCTCTATATTGAAGTTAATAAAGTCAATAGTAGAAAATTGCTTTAGTGATAATATAATGATTATGAAAGATTTTGGTTTTTATTTAACTAATTTACAATCTAGAACAACATCAAAATTATATCATTTGTTAAGGCAAATGCAATACTAATTTTATAAAAAGTAACATTTTTAATAGATATATGTATAAACCTTCAAATACAATGTATGTTAGCTGTGTCTTGGCTTTTTTTACTTTTAAGGTTTATACAGTTAACTCTCACAGTAATTGCAGAATTAATATATGACTAAGTAATAAAGCGCGTATAACTACACGTATGTATATAAGCAAAATGATAAGTTGGGTATGAAAAATAATAATATATAAAGCAAATTATAAAGAATAGGCAAGTATCTAAGCGAGATTAAGCAGTTGGATACAGTAGAAAAATTTGATAATTTGATTATAAAATTTTTAAATGTAACTATCTATATATATGTCATTTTATGTACGTACGACATATGGACGCTGATAAAAAAGACTGTGTCAAGCCACTCAGACTCAACTTCAAGAAAATATCGTCTTAAGATGTCAAACATATCAATCTAAATATATATAATTCAAAGGTGAGTGACTGACATAGTGATCTATCGACGCAAAGCCCAAACCACTGGACGGATCGGGCAGAAATTTGGCATGCAGGTAGATGTTATGACGTGGCATCCGATAAAATAAGGGATGAAAGTTTGGATGAAACTTTGTTAATTTTAAACCGATCGGGCTGAGACATTGTATGCATAAAGCTAATATGACGTAGGCATCACAGACATCGCAGACGAAGTCGCGAGCACCAGCTAGTTTTTAATTAATTTATTTGAAGAAGTATATCCATCTTTTATTTCCTATTTTAATAAAAAGGTAAGTCGTAAAGTCAATTAAAATGATATTGCTACAATGAAAAGTTTTAACTAATAATAAGTTTTTTTTAAATATATGAGATTATTGTATAAGTTGCTAGATATGAAAAGCCCTTGAATTTGAAAACATAAAGTTAAGAAACTTTTGTCGTACTTATTTAGTTTAAATGACTTGATTTTTTTAATAATGTTAAATAGATACCGCATTATCAGAATACATCAATATCTCCGAATTTTACTTTTCGTGGGTTGACACATTACTGCTTATCAGCATCCATATATATTTAACAAAACTCTAATCAAAAGTAACTTTTTGTTTCAATGTTATAATAAAATTAAGCAACTCGGAACAAGAACACAGTTTCGGTTGAAAGTACTTTGTTTTTTCTTTCAAACAAATTAATACGAGGTTCGTGAATACAAACCCAATTCGGCGAAATACTCGGCGTTTCAATTAGTTTGTTACGGAAATTCTGAATTCCGAATTCCCTCAGTACGCTTCTTGAACAGAGCTTTAGGGTAAATATTCGAGTAGGTATATAGGGACGTTGTTTAACTTTGACGTGACTGTAACAAAAAGCTTTAGATGTTACAACAATAATCAACGTAATATTAATTACGTATTATTGAAATTCAAGTAACTGAATTCAGTATTTCGCTTTACGATATTAACATTGTGTCGTGGTTTCGAACGCTCCTATATAAAAAAAGCCGTCACATGCGACTCGAACTCACACACAAAGGGTGTGAGTTCGAATCACATGTGTCTAAGTACAATACACACGCAAAATTTTGTAAAAAAAAACAAGAGACTAAGTACATCAATATGTAAAAACTATATCAATTTTTTTAAAGTGGCAATAGAAGAAATCACTGACAAAAATTTAACTCTACTTGTTGAGGTTCATGAGATACAGTCCGTTGACAGACATACAGACGGACGGAATTGCAGATTTAGTAGTAGGGTCCCGTTGGCACCCTTAAATATAATAGAAAAAGGTTTCCGGACCTATGGATAGATTCTTACCACGGTTGGGCACGCTGACTACGAGGCACATATTATTTGTTCGGTATTTCTGAATAGATGGATGTTCCATTGACATCTGTTCTATAATCTTATACATCTGGAGGATGGGTGCTAAAAAAAACTTCCGCAACGCCAAATTACGCGTCGCGTCGAGTTCCTAACGCTTCCTTCGAAATAGCGTGTGAACTGCTCGTTATCAACTCTATCGGTATGGAATTACGACAAAAGGCTTCACAGTCTTTATCAAATGCTCTCGCTGTTATTACTATTCTTAACTTACGTTAGGAAATCTCTTTTAGTATTATTTATCGAATGTAACTTGCAAAGTTATTATAAAAATATATATCTAATAAGCTTGCCGTAAACGAATAATAGAAAATTAACTATTAGTACCGACAATGACTATAATGGGGGAGAAAATTACATGCAGTTCGACGAAGGCCGGCATTGTTCCGTCCTTGACCTAAATATTCCGTTTTCTGTGGCCCATAAATCTTCATAGCCGAAGCCAAAATGTTGAGTAATTCCACACAATAGAGCCTAATTTCGTATTAACATACCGTTTTAGCCATGAAATGTTCTTAAATCAATTACATACCCTCTTAATTAAAATAAAAAATTGTAACAGCTAAATAAACTTCACTTAAAGTAGAATATTTTTTTACTTGTGATAAATGGGACTTCGGAAAAGAAGAACATAATATTCTATTAGAGTTGTCCAATTAAATAAACTTTGTAAGTCCCGAGGGTTTGGAAACTGAACACAAGTATTTTGTTGCTACGCGAGCCGAATTCGTAAGTTTTGATAGGTAGGTAATTTTTACGTTTATGTCGTGTAACAAAAATAATGTTGCTTTGACGAAAACACACTAATACGATGAACATGTTAGAGGGTGAAGACAAATGTATTTCCTTAAAAAAAAAAAACATTTTATCCAAACCAAATTTTTTATCCCATAGTCATAACTTGTTTTGTTAACCCCTTGCAAAATTAAACGTGAAAAATATGTATATAAAAAGAAATTACAAAATATTTTCAATTCTTCTTACCTATTTTTTATTTACCTCGTGATATTAAACATGTCAATAAGGGCCTGCGTAGACGAAAAAATCTCTCGGATTTTGAGAAGGAAGATATAAGCAGAGGGTTGTCCGTCGTCTGCGAAAGTCTTTAACTAACCTTAATCAATTTTTGAAACTGTTCAACCGTTTCTTATCTTTTCTCCTTCAGATGTTTCGTAAGTTTAAAATCGCAGACTTTGTACAATTAAACAACCCGAAGACTTTTACTATCTAAGGATTGGTTGGTCTTAATTTTTTTTTCTTTGGTAAATTTAAAATTTAAGTATATTATTTTTTGTTAAACCAAATGTTCAGGTCTCATTTTCCGCCCAGAGAGATATCTGTACTTATCTGGATGTTCTTAACAACGTTTATCTACTTTCACGCCTAGCAGTCATATTATATTTTTAGGCGTGATCGATATAACATGATTTTTTTGAGGAATTCTGTTCGTCAGTTCGGTTAGTCTTAAAAATACATACAAAAAGTTTAAATATGCAAGATATAACATATTTTATAAAAACAAATAATTAGAATTGATACAAAATTATTTGAATCATTGTTCTTAAAAGTTAAACCCAAATAAAAGAGTGTTTCAAAAGAGTTAGTCAAGGATTTTACAAAAGGGCTTAAAAAGTTTCTTTTGAATTTGTTATTAAGTTGTTTTTATATGATTTCAACTTTCGTTACTTTTTGAAAAGAGTTTCGAAACAAAATATTTATAAGCCTAATTGAAATTATTTACGCCCCACCGCCTTAATTTGTTTTGGGTTTAACTTTTTGCAAGATGATAATTTTCTGACGATATTAAAATTATTGTAATTAATAGTGAAGTAAAAAAAAATGAAAAGTAACAGCATTTAAATGTTCCACTGTTCAAAGGCCTCCTATCCTATCAAGGAAAAGGTTTAGAGCTAAATCCACCACGCTGCTCCACTGCAAGTTGCCGGATATACATGTGTCAGAATTTATCCCGACACATGTAGATTTTCTCACGATGTTTTCCTTCACCGTAGACCTCGAGATTAATTTAAACACAAATTTAGCAGCGTGCTAGCACAAGGGTTTGAATCCGCGATCATCGGTTGAGATCAACGTGCCCTAACCACTAGGCTATTTTGGCTCTTTATTATTGTAATATTGTAATTGTTAGGTTTATATTATTCAATATTTACTGTAATGAAAAAATCATAGTTTTTGTATGTTGTCTAACACGATTCACGTAAGTGTAATGTTCTGAATGATGCTCATGAATAATCGGAAAAAATTAATATTCGAATTCCGTTTATCCTCCTTAGGGATACTTTGGGGTGGATAAACGGAATCATCCTTGACATGTTCATTTAGTATTGTCGAATCTATATCTGGACAAGAAGCTCTATGTATTGGACTTACATGGATACTTTATTTATATTTCCATTTCATCATGTAGTTTAGGAAAATTCCCTTAGGGAAGTTTTTACGACTTGCAGAAATAACTAAACTATTTACGAGTATGTCTGCCAACCAATTACTGCTTTTTCTGTGGAGACCTTTACATTATCGGCCTTCTTACTTTTTTACTTTCATCACATCTTAATAAAAAAATTCGAGAAGGCCTCCTAAAAGTAACATGTTTTAGCCAATGTCCATTACGGTTGCAACACTCCACTTAGAAATTGGTTCTGCGGTGAAAATGTTCTTGCGGTCGGCCGGAAAGCAAAATCTTTGCGTCGATACCTGTGTTACATGTTGAGAGAAATTCTGAGACCTACAGCTGTCCACTATGGAGTAGCACAGGAAAAACTTTCTTCTAAATAAAAGAAGATGTCTTTGACAGCCAACAAACAACATTACTGTTTTATAAAAATTATTGATAGGAAACTTTGATTTTCCTCTTTTTGAGTCGCCTAGGGAATTGGGAATTACATGTAATAAAATCATATTGAAGTCAATTTTTTTCTAATTCATTTTTATTAACACAGAATATTTAACTTCGTCTTTGATCTCGCGCAACATCGAGGTCAAATTTTCTTGTACAAAAATATAATTACAAAGATTATATGAAACCGCGCTCTGAGTAATAAGATTTTGAAAACTTTGTAAAAGTTAACGGCTCAGTGAAAATTTCGCTTTTGAAATCAACCTTACAGTCTGTTAAATTTGTGTTAAACTCACGTTGGTTGATACATTGCAAAGTGACTTTTGTTATTTCGAAAGTATTCAACTCTTTGGTATACCTTCTTGTTTCAAATTAAGTCTATATACTGTTATATTAGAAAGTTAATAATATAAGCAGATATTTTATAGAGTTTTCAAACTCTGTATATAAACTAACAGCAGCGACATTGAAATCAAATTAAACTTAGTTTTTTTATAGCAATAGTACACAAACGAGCAGAGGGGTCACGTGGAGTAATGTATCGCCACTCATGAGTATTTACAGGACCAAAAGGTAACCAGTGAGCTAAGACTTGACACTACTATTTCTAATCCGTGTATAACAGGTTGAAGATTTTTATATAAAACAATTTTTAACTATTCTCCGCAATCCTTAAAGACGAACCTTAAGCTGGTATGATTTTCTTATCGAGATATGGAACAGACATGAAGCTTTAGAAAAAACGTTTTTGGATATATTTCAAGAATCCAACTTGAAAGTCTCAGCGATATAGATCACTTCTCTAGCATAGTCATCGTTACCAAATCTTTTGAAATGCTTCCTTTAAATATGAAAATGGTAGACATATATAAATAAATAGGATTACAAATGTTGGTAGACATTTTACTTAAAATATTTTTTTTGTGAAATATTTACGGTTTGCGACGATATGCCGGAAAGTAATATAGAAGAGTGTTCTGGAACTTCGTATCTGAAAGTGTATTAGACAATATTTTACTATCGCAGCAAGTAACATAGTTGACAAGAAAATACAGTTGATAAGAAATAAAGTTTTATTTGCCTTCGCTTTCAACGTTATTTTACTTTTAGTATCGACGGCTGGTTTACGGTATGAAAATGTCGTGAAAGAACCGCTATTCAACGAGTCTCCAGAGATACTCTCCTACATTTACGGCGCTTTAAGGGTAATCTGAAGTTAGATATTTATTTAATGAAGTTTTTCTTTAATAGCTCATTTTATTACATTAAATTTAATAAAATATGCAATTTTACCAGGTAATTTAAGATCTCTAGCCTAAATTAAGAACTAAGATTTCTTTATAAATGTACTCTTAACATCAATGGAAATATCATACTATATACTTACGACTATTTCCAAATCAGATTTATTTAAAACTGCGTAGTATGTTTTTGGTCATATATGAAAAACGTAAAAAAACTTTTATACTTTACTTCGTTTTTAAATTCAAGAAGGCGGGTCTATGTTCTGGTGCGAAAATAAATTTTCTAGACGTTTCCAGTTGCAACATTCACTCGGAAATAAAGATACAGTTTTATGTTTGCGGCACCGATGTAAATATAGGATTAATTATTATACAAATCAAGACAGCTTGGAATGGTACAGATAGTTCTAGAATTAAAGAAGATGGGTCACTCCTGTCATAAATATAGGCTATGAGAGAAGTAATTAAATGTGTTAGTCATATGTATTCGCAGGCCTGCGCCGTCAATACGCGGAAAGTCGTGCGACGCACGACGGCGCCGAGTCCAAAAGACGCCGGGCTGATGCTTAAAATTTTAAATATTTACATTGGATTCCGTATTAAAAACTTTGCGGAAAAGACTTGTACTTGACTTTGTATTTGTTATCTGACCTGTAACTTGTAGTGTGGACTAAACCATTTTCTACTAATATCACCACTACAAAAAAGGCGCACATAAGACAGTTGCACGACGGTGCCGATTAGGCTTTGCGCAGGCCTGTGTATTCGGCATGTAACTAAATACAATCTAGTTTAAAATGACCAGGGACAATGACAGTCGTATCATTGTCTCGTCATATACACTAGACGACGACGACGTAATCGACCTTATATTGTTATTTATTTATATAAAAAGTAAAAAGAAAAGTAACAGCAGAGCTGGGCAAAGGCCCCCTTAAATATTAAGGAGAAGGGTCAGCTCAATCTGCAACGCTACTCCATTGTAGGTTAGTGGATATACATGTGTCAGAATTTCTCCCGGCACATGCAGGTTTACATACGACGTTTTCCTTCACCGCCGAGCATAAGATAAATTTAAATAGAATCACTTGAAAACTCAGCAGTGCTAACCAGGATTTAAATTCGTGATCATCGGTACATGTATGTCAAATAAAAAGTTCAATAAAACGGTGTTTTAATATTTTACATACATTTCGGAACGAATTGACGTAATCACTACCGCCCATGTACATTTGCAGCATCATAGAAACTGAACTCACTTTATTAAATGAATATATTTAAATTATTTTTGTTTTTTTTTTCAGAGGGGGACCTACTAATACAATAAAGAACTTCTCACTGAACATCTGCAAGTCGCATTAATACAGATTAATCGCAATTATACAATAAAGATTTAGAATACAATTATTTTGACAATGTAATTACATACATATAA
Organism: Hypolimnas misippus; assembly: GCA_037950945.1. Taxonomy (NCBI): domain Eukaryota; kingdom Metazoa; phylum Arthropoda; class Insecta; order Lepidoptera; family Nymphalidae; genus Hypolimnas; species Hypolimnas misippus. The sequence continues at coordinate 11,847,799 of JBBEEQ010000024.1, forward strand.
AATTTAAATATTTAATTTTTAATAACACAAAAACACTTATCATTATGATCCTTTCATTTTTATTCGTATTTGCTTACACTTTAATAACACTTTGAATATATTTTTTTATTTCCGTCGTTAGATATTTTAATTACCCTGACTTTATTTAGAATAAGATAACGAAGTTTTATACAGAATTAATTATACAGACAATTATTTTGCTATTATAAGAAATAACAATTACTTTTTGTGGATTCCTCTTGGAAAATTTCGTGACCTAATTTCAGAAATTATATTTTTACCGGGAATCTAATATTTGTATTCTCAAAAACGGGCCAAATAAATTAATTAATGTAATGTTATTAAGTCAAGGTAAACATTTCTTGTACCAATAATAAAATTCTTTCCAGTTTGTTATTTTAAGATGTTTTTATTACGTTTTATAACATCTTTTAACAAAATTACGTTCAAATTAATTATTTTGAATAAAAATATATATTATGTTTATATATGCATAATTATGTTATTATATATTTTTGTAATAAATATATAACTATCGTAATAAAATATTCTACGGTACGTGGTACGTTTACATAAATTGTCATTTGAAATCGAAAAAGTCACTATGACACGGCACGTCGTGAAATTTAACGATGCAAGTTTTAGGTTTTCACGACACGACGCCGTAACTTTTCAGGGCGCGGCGTCGAAATGAGCCATGGCGTGACGTCGGAACGTTGTTACAAGCTTTTATTTAACATGCAATGTGTGTATGTATGTATATAAGTATGTAAGTAATTGTGTTTGTTCGGATGGAATCTTACAACTGAATTTTGGAGCAGATATCTTCAACGGATTAAGTTGAAAATTTTGTATACACGTTTAGTTTGGATGACAATGCAACATTATGTGTTACACTCTTCGTCACGTTCTAAATTCAAGATGGTGGAATACCGAAGATGGCAGATTAATTTGTGGATGTTTTCTTACAATATGGGTATCAAATGACAGGGCTTGGTAAGAACAACTTGAATATAAAAAATGTGACAACACTCTAAATTGAAATATAAAGATGGCAGGCTAAGTTTTTGAAAGCTTTCCTACAATATGGATATCAAATGTAATGTTATTAAAATAGAATTTGTTGAGAATGCGAATGCGAGATAAGATATAAATAAGTTTGTGATCATAAACTCCGTTTCTCTAATCCGTTTAAAATTTCGGTGTACTAGGGTTTTTGGAGTCCGAGAAGAATTAAAGCTAATCCTAAGTGGCTCATAAATAAAAATGTCCTGTATTATGACGATTAACAAATATTGGCAGCGAACACTAGAAGCAAGAAATAATTTAAAAGCAAAATTAATTTATATAAAACGCGAGATTTATCTCTGTAGATAAACAAGTTAAATAACTTTATCTGTTTGATTGAACCTAGCAATTTTGGCTGGTTTTACCAGGGTCTGCTTATTATTCTAGTCCACATATTGACAAGTTATTAATGTTTACACAGAGCGACTGCCATCTGACCTCGCAATCTGCAACGCCCGAGAGCAATCCAGTAACCATTTAGCCTAGAATAATCTCTCTACTAAGAGTAAGGATAATTATTAGGTAATTGTGATAACGACCGGGACAGACCTTTTTCACGTGCTTTCCGAGGCATGGTAGGGAGACCCATAACGACAAACACCCAGACCAAGGAACAGATATTTATACAAATATATCTACCTCGAGCGGGGATCGAATTCGCAACCGACGGCGTTAGGGGCACACTTATTACCACTATACCAGAGCGGTCGTGATCGTAACATAAGTAAATACGAGTACTTTAAATAATATTACAATTTTGTATACGCTTTCAATTATGATAGTCCACTTTAAAGTCTACCATGATATGACTGTTGCATTCAGTGTTGGTTTCTGATGAGGAAACTCCTCAACGATAAAAAGCTGAGTCATGAAGTTTTGTCTACGCATTTAATTTTGATAACCTATTCTAATGTCTGGCCAAATCTGCATCGTGCACCTTTGGGAATGGTCAAGCATAAAGCTTTAAGTAGTCAAGTTACTCGAAGGTGAAAAACTAGCGTGCAGTTATTTAATTGGCAATCGATAATAATGGTACATTATTTTAATAGACATGCCCAGCGAAAAATAAAAAATTATTATTAGATAGATAGATAATTTTTAAAAACAAGCTTTTAAATAATGCTCTAAAAAAAGAATCAATCATTCAAATCAAGAATAATTTTGTTACATCATAAAGCAAATTTTATATGACGTAAAAGCTTATCGTAATAATATATTTTAAGACAAGATACTCTGAGTAGGAATTGGTGTATTTTGGATAAAATAAATTTATACAGAAGAAACTCACCAAATAAAGCCGGTGACTAAATGACGTGAAAATAAATTAAATAACATAAGGTAGCTAATAAAGAACCTCATTCTTTGTATTAAGGTAGGGCTGCGCAACGTAACTGCGTCATTAGGAGATTTATATAAGCTTTGTAAGTATTTGTTTGTTAAATGCGACAAAATTGCGCTAAGAATACAATTTCATAAGCTGTTTTACTACTTTCTGTTACTATTTTAGCCGACTAAAAAATTTGTAGTGTAGATTATTTTTTTTCTTTTTTAATTATTTTTTATAAGGCCTGTTATCTCAGATCTACCTTATTTTTAAACTGATTTCGAATATACAATTTTTTATTTGTTATTGTGGGTATACTTTCAACTCAGTTCAGTAGTTTAGTTTTTAAATCAAAATTTCGTTTTTTGCTTTTGAAGTCTTAAGCCTTAGTTATTACTAGTGTAACATTTTGTTCGATGGGATGAAAGTAATAAACGAAACGTTTAACTATATCGTACTATTTTTTAAAACTCAATGACCCTCGCCTTCTTCCCCACCTCTTTGACGAGTTAATAAGTATTTCTTGCGTATGATAATATATCTCATTATTGTATGTGATTTTAATTAATTATCAAAAAACTATTGTTACATTGTTATCTTACTCTTCAGTGTCTAAAAATACTATATTTCTTGAGCTGAGACACGTTTTGCACAAAAAGAAGTGATAGGTAGGTAATATATGTACGCTTTTATAAATTTATTTCATACGCAAACATTTTTATTCAAGGAATGTTCGAAAGAGATCGCTCGTTTTGCGATAAAAATACTTAATTTTACTTTTTTCTTTTTTATATTTGATGTACATTCAAAATGGAATATTCAAATATTGTACATTTATAAATAGCGGAGTGAATAGAACGTTGAGTGATATTTATTATTAACTGATATTAAATTTAAAATAAAATGTATCTACTGCTCAATGGAGGAAAGGAGCATCAGCAAGAAATTAAAAAAGAATCTGTACCTATGTTTCGGAAAGACATAATATATTATTATATATTATAGTTCGATCGGGACAGTACCTCATTCTCACAGAAGATCTGCATGTAGTAGCTAATACAGCTGCGAATTGTATTATAAGTGAGAGAGCCGGATGTCTAATCAAGGGCGGATCCAGAGGGGAGGGGGTGTCATGGGGGTTATGACCTCCCTACCCTGGACTCGGTCCAAGAACTAGGTAGAGCGCTAATTATAATTGTTAAACATGATGATTAACATGATTTTTATATTTTTTCTGTCACAATATAGATTTTATGTAAGTACCTTTAATATTTAATTAATTTAATATAATTTGTATGATTGAAGAACGTTTAACCGGACTGGTACTTCTCCGCGTCCATAAACCGTACCTATCGAAGGAGAATAAGTGATAACTTTTTACCTGTATCGATTATAATCAAACTTAAATTACAAGGTGACCCCCCCCCCCCCTCCCTCGAGCGGCGAAGCTGGATCCGCCCTTGTGCCTAACCCCATTCGGCCTTTCCCCATGCCTTTCCTGACTTCATATTTTTTTTCCTCCTGTAATATCTTTCAAAGCTTACACGTTTGTGACCATAAACAACTTAATGCTGCAAATGTCTATGGGCGACGGTGACGGCGACGAAATATCTATGTCACTTAATATCAGGTGTCTCGCTAGCTCGTTTGTCCGCTATTTTTAATATAAAAAGAATAGGTACGCGGTGATCTTTAATTTAGACCAAAATTCAATTTCAGAATGTTCATGAATCAACCGTAGCTTAGTATTTAAAATTTTGATTTATAGGACTTTCTTTTATTTACTTTTTTATTACATTTAGTAACTTATTAAAATAACAGAAGTACTTAGATATTTCTGTTACAGTAGCCTGTCCAAATGTATTGAATCTAATGTGGATATAATATTTACTTGAGCCTTAAGGGAAAGTCGACCGTGTGAGAATAAATAGCCAATAACCAATCTTCGGGTAGAGTTAGTTTACTCAAGACCGTTACCTAGTTATGTAGTTTAAACAGGGTTAGGTCATTTTTAAATAGAACCAAAGAGTGTATAATTGATACTTTACTAAGACATTTTCCTAAAGTTGAATTACATTCCGTAACTAGTGTTGTGCATGACAAATTTCATTTCATGAAAATAATTGCAGTACTTTTGTATCTTGTTTCGTAAAAACAATAGTGTCCAGAGATTATTGTGATATCTTAATTTTTTCTTTGTTGTACTAAAGAATTACACTAAATGATATATTTTTTTTGATAGGTATTTACTTAGTTCTTTTTAATACAATGCATTGTTCTTATACGATTTTAATACAGATTAAAAAAGGCTCATTACTTTTATTTTTTTTTTACAAATGTCAAAAGGAAAAGGTCAAAAATTATTCTCCCTATCCAACAATTATGACGCTGATAAGATCGAAGGTTTATTAACCATATTATCTTTCGCATTTCTTGTTCTAGACAACGAATAACAATATCATATTATGTTTGTAAATAAAGTTTGATTACAAACTTAAATTAAATAAAGTCTGATTACTCAAGCCTAAAGATTCGGCTACACTTGATTAATGATTTAACTTTGCAACAAAAATCGCTCCATCCGAGCAAATACGAGGAAATTGGCTGGGACTAAGCCCACTAGCCAATAATTATTCAAGTTGAATCGCTTTGGCTTATCGGATGAAGGGGAGGCGAAATTCTGGCCAGAGAGAATTGGAACAGACGTAATCCTTTATCCGAAACCGTACTTTTAATGGACTTCATAATGTCACTGTTTGGTATAGTTATACAGCCCTAATACACATAACGTAGAACACTCTGTATATATGTAATATATCAAAAATAACTTAATAGTTACCAGATATTTACGTCATGCAAAAGTAACTTTGGAAAAATTTTGTATACATTTTTAAGTTAAGCGATATTTTTAAGGGTTAAATACAATATTGAGAGTATTGCTAAAGAAAATAAATTTACAATATAATATATGCAAAAAAAGAAATTTGAATGTTTATAAATTTTAATAATTTCTGTACGAATCGAGTTAATACTTAAATATAATTCTAAAATAATAAAACTTAAAAAAGAGGAACCGAGTTCCAGTTATTTTGTTTTAAAAACTTATGTTTGATGAAAATTCAATGGAAAAAACAACTAGCCACCGGTCAAGGCACTTTCAAGTATTGGGCTTGTTGCCTATACATATAAAAGTACTCACCGAACTGGGATCCATCTTTTTTAGGGTTCCGTACCTTAAAAGGAAAAACGGAACCCTTATAGGATCACTTTGTTGTCCGTCTGTCTGTCTGTCTGTCTGTCTGTCTGTCTGTCTGTCTGTCTGTCTGTCTGTCTGTCTGTCTGTCTGTCTGTCTGTCTGTCTGTCTGTCGGGATGTCAACCCTTTTTTCTCAGAAATGCATAAACGTATCATGTTGAAATTAATATCATATACTCAAGCCTACGATGACATGCGGCCGTGAAAATATTAAAGTTCTAAGTCAACGCAATCAAAAGATAATGGAAAATATGTCGTATATTTTGACCATTTTAGCGTTTTCGCAAGGGAATCAAAACCTATAGGGAACTTGCCATTGACCTAGCACGATGAAATTTGGCAAGAAGTAAGATCTTATGGTACAAATAAAGGAAAAAATCTGAAAACTGTAAATTTTTGTATGTATGTTTGTCTGTTTGTAAGTTTGTCTTTCAACCTTTTTCTCAGAAACGCGTGAAGGTAACAAATTTTTATTAACGTCAAGTACTCAGAGTTGTAATTACTAAGAGCTGTGAAAAAATCAAACTTCTAAGTTAACGCAATCAAAAGATACGGTCATTTATATCACATATTTTAAGTATGATAGTGTTTTTAACGTTTTCGCAAGGGAATCAAAACCTATAGGGTACTTCCCATTGACCAAGCATTATGAAATTTGGCCAGGAGCAAGGTCCTTTAGTATACATAAAGGAAAAAATCCGAAAACTGTAAATTTCTGTTCGTGTGTCTGTCAGTCTGTACGTGTGTCTTTCAACCTTTTTCTCAGGAACGCGTAAATGTATCAAGTTGTAAATTGATCAAGCGGAAAATATATTAATCTTAGAATTAAAATTATATGTACTTGTAACAAATTAACATAGAAGTTGACCATGGTCAAAAAAACAATTTTACAAACACTGAGAAGAAATTTGTATCAATACGAAAACATTAAAAAGCAGCAAACCTTTATAAACAACGCAATGCAATCTATATATCGCAGCTAACAAAATGATAGCGCGATGCAGCGTACAGCTAATGCCATCTATTGCAACATTATGACATTAACTGTGATATAATTCTGCTCGATTAATAAAAATTTTTATTTTAATTATTATTTAAACGCGCTAAAAATTATAAAATAAACTTTTCATTTAAAAGTTTTATCGTCGATTTATAACGTCATTACGTAATTAACATTCAATTTAAGAGCTTCACGCGATTTGATTTAAGTACTCGTATTGACTTAGTACGAAAATTTTAAAATTAAATTCAAACAGATCGAGTAATTTAATTTACTTATTTATCTACACATATAAGTCTTCTGGTTATTAGTAATATAATTAGTTATTTATAAATAAACAATTAGTTTTGTTCGAATTAAGGACTAATTATTTTCGTCTTGGCAACACTAATATATATTTCGATATGTTGATTGATAATGTAAATCTAAATATTTTACGAACGTAGTGCAGGGGTAGTGGAGTGTAGTAGAATATAAATAAAAATAAAACGAGAATAAAATATAGTATAATTATGTTGTTAATGTCAAAGTCAACAAGTTAGTTCATTGAAATTGTCAAGAGATGGCGCTAGGTGTATCCTGAATCGCGCTATAACTTTTTTTTGTTGAAAGTATAAGGTGTATTAGTACTTAAAATAAAATTTTGTGTTTCCATGGATTGCATCCATGATCGTGTTTTAAATTAAAGTGCTCCTAAGTAGTTTCAAAATAGTTTTTGGGACGTGATCCATATTTACATAATATTTGATTATATTTAAGCGACTTCTAAAAAGGAGTGTTTTCAATTCGACCTTGTATTTAATTTTTTTTTTATGTTTGTTCGCCGATTACGCCGCCATTTGGGTACCGATTTTCAAATTTTTTTTTTGTTTGAAATGATATACTTCCAAGATGGTCCCAATGTCTTCAGGTCAGGATCAGATGATGGGATCCTGGAGAAATTGAGGGAACTCCTCAAATATTATAGGCAAGCGTATACCGATTTAGGTATTTTTGATAGTAGCTTATGTTGGAACTGATGATGAAGACCACAAATGGCGTAGATGGGTTAGTCTTATATAGATTTCTATAAGTTTGTACGGAACCCTCGGTGCGCGAGTCCTACTCGCACTTGACCAGTTTTTTTAATCGGTTAAATTAATACTCAACCTCAGGACTAATTAAAAACTATTCTAATTTAAAAACCTCAGGAATAATTTCTACCCCTTAAATACTGTTCTGATTGAAAAATCTTATTACATTAAATAGCCCTCAAATTGATGATTATTAATAAATATATATGATATAGTTAATTACCTATTACTTAACTTTTATATTTCTATGTATTTTTAATAAAAAAAGATGTATCAAATTACCGGTTATATGTAGAACTGTCGGAAAATAAAAGGATGAAATGCATGATATAGTTTCATTTGTATTGTATTATTGCAATTTAAACAAATTATATTAGTAATGTATCAGAAACTGGAAGGCAGATATGTATATGAATATGTCGCTATTAATACACTCTGTTGCTGAGTTCGATCAATTTGTAGAAAAGCCACACGTTCTTGGTTCTGGTTGGTTAAAGTTGCGCAGACGAAGAAGTACTAATTCGGATGAAATAGTTGAAATCGTACGGATATAAAATCAGGGCCGGATTCGGAGGCCTGGAAGACGTGTAGCAGCGAGGAAGTGAAGTACCCTAGTTATTTTCCGAATAAAATTAACATTTCTTACAGACAAGTATTTTAAAAATTGATTCGAAATATAATTATTTCAACATACATAATACTTGATTTAGAGAGTTGCCTAGCAACGGGTTGTAGATGTTAAGATTATTATTTTAAAGAAGAGTCAGAAAATAACAACATGAACAATCAATTTAATGTCTTATTAATATAAACTTTTGTAAAGAAGATATAGTCAAATACAATTGGGTTAACAAATGGAAGCGATTTTTCAACTAACATTAATGTTTTTTTATCTCTATTGTGGGAGCCCATGTCTAGCGGAGCCCGCAGGGCTGGAAGCCCTAATGCCTTGCCCTGAATTCGATCCTGGTTACAGTGGCTTATAATTTAATTTAAACTACGAGTAGGTAGCTTATGCTCGCAACTTCACTCTTGTATGAAGCTATCTCATTTATCTTGAGCCGTTTCATTCAAAGCCGCTGAGCCGTTACAGCGTGATGAACAAACATACATACTCCCCTTTACATTAAAATTGGTTGGTTGAAATATCGCTCATACAATCAATGTTGAAATAAAATGAAAGTGGATGTGAAATATGTGTAAAACAAGACTTATATCGATAATATTAATCATTAAAATCCAACGGTCAAAAAACGTTACTAACGTTATTTACCTAATATCTAAATTCCTAATGATGTGAGAAATTCAAAAGAAAACGCTGATCTCGAATACTCCTTGTACAGCGTTTTCCACGTAATTTCAATTGCATAGATATTCCTGGAAATATAATAATTCACTCGACGACTAGACGAATTTATTGACACCATATCTATATATCGATACATGAAGCAAAAACTTGATTCCTCATTTTACGAAAATTGCGTTGATGATGTTTATATAGAGAAGGAGAGAGGAATGCTAATATTTTTTAAAACAAACACACAACCATGTATTTAACACACATACTTTTTTGTTTAATAAAGACTGTGGTCAAATTGAGAATAGATTATCTGTGGTTAATCTAGAAATCGGTTGAAAATTTAATGAACTACAGTCGAGCTCCGACCGATAAGCGACCACTATTATGTTGAAATACATCAAACAATTTAGGACGTAGAGTGTGTCAAAGAATGAAAATTTCATGCATAGACATGTACATACACACGTACGCTCGTAAAAACAACCTTCCTATGGCAGATTGTTAAAAAAATGAAACAAAATATAATTGACATTAAAATTCAAAGTAATACATATTCATGTCTATGAAATTAAATCACGCTATCAACGACCTTATAACTTGTTGGAAATGTAGGATTATTATTACTTCATTTAGTTTATACGTGATTCTGCTCTGTTTGGTTTGCTCGAAATGAAAATTTAAAGGTCGGGTTATATCGTTCAAAAGGAATAATAACAAAACATTTCCTAAATTCATAGCACATGCCTTTAATTTTAAATTCATTATAATAATACTATCGTATCTTTTTTCTCGACATCAGTAATCTAGTGACATCTCTTCACGGATTATTAGTTCTTTTTTATTGTTTACGCAGGGGAAATCATCGAAAGATACCCGATACCTGGGGGGTGATCGATTATGTGGAGATTTAAATAGCCCCTCTGATGGCCGTTCTCAGCCCTGAAATGGAGAGGCTAAGGGATCGCTTGCGCATGCGCATCTGCTGCCCGTCCGGTGCGCCGTTTCGCTATGACGATAATATGGCGATTTTTAACACATGAAAAATTTAATGTTGTCTTCAATAGGATTTTCTTTTTTAGTGTAACATATGTGATTAATAGTTGAGTAGTAGATAGTAACAATAGTTGATTAATAGTACTAGAAAATGAATGAATTTTATCTAAAGGTCCTATTTTTAATACATGACAAAACTTACGCGTTTGTAATATTAACATGAAGAAGTAGTCGTACTTAGGTACACTGCCTTCAAAAATAAATAAACATGACTTATTAAAACTAATTACTAGAAATAACAGAAATGTTCTTCTTTTATTAATATATTTATTATGTTATTCTACAGAGAATATTGTTTAAGTAACACTCCAAGAATGAGCACTACTCTTTCCTTTTGGTTCAAGTGATTTTGTGATATGATTTTGTAAAATGAACCATATGTCTTTCGCTATATAGTTTGGATGTAAGCGTTAGCTCATAGCCTAGCCTATATGTACGCGTTAAGGGTGGTGACCTCCTGAAAGAGGTGAACGACACTTCAGAGTCGAGATCAGATATAAAAGACATGCGTTCTAATTTCTTTAAGTAAGATTATGATCATTAATAATGTAAGCTTAATTAGTACGTGAATGTTTTAAGAGACTTTATTAAATTGTGTCGAGTTTTTATATACAAGTAGATATTCAAGGAGTCTTATTTCTAGCTGTCCCTTGCAGTTTCACTCGCGTTTATGTTTACTGCTTCGCTCTTATGATTCGTAGCGTGATGTAATATAGCCTATAGATTTCCTAAATAAACTATCTAACACAAAAATATTTTTTCAATTCGAACCTGTAGTTCTTGAGATCAGCGCGTTCAAACAAACAAACAAACAAACAAACTAAAGCTCTTCAGTGTTATAATATTATTGTAGTATAGATGAACAATTACATAAGCAATTTATCTTTATATTCGGCGAAATTATTAATTAAAATTAATAGTTATTAACGTTTTTAACTACGACGACTACATTAAAAAAATACGAAACATGATAAAAAACATAGAATAAGCTTTCCAATTGCATCTGTAGAAATTATTACTAAGTTAAAACATGAAAAGGTAATCATAAAAAATATATTTTAATAATAATAATAATATAAAAATGTTTGTTCTAATGATTTATATCGCACGCTTAATATTAAAGTAGCCGAATCAAAAAATTCACATTTTTAAGAAATCGCAAAACATTTTGCAATTGGGACTTCGAAGGTTTATTTCGATTTTGATGTGACAAGATGTAGATGTAGAAGATGTAGATTTTTTTTTAAATCATATATTATAAACATTGATGTGAAACTAAACTAACTTGTTTCAGAGAAATTTTTGATTCAACTTTTATATTAATGCTAAAACGTTCAATATGCTCAATATATAATAATAGCATTTGCATAAAATAAATAATACATACATTATCTAATGTTCAATTAACATTTTGAAATAGAAATATACGCATACGAATCCTCTTTTGCTATTGAATAATTCCCACTGCATTTGATAGATAATAGAATTGTTTATTCCGTAAACAAAGTTACAATGTATGGAAATAGTAGAGCCATTTCTATGCTAAAAACACGATTTGAAATAACACATGGTCAGAATTTTGACATGAGTTCGTTTCGAGAGCACTCGTTGTTAGTTGTTTGTTTTTAGCTCATTTTGAATTCATTGAGTTGGCTCGCGAGGCATTTGGTTTGCGAATATCTGTCATTTCTTATACTCGGTTATCATGTGTATAAGTGCATACTGTTTTGCATAGAAACAGCCTCTTAGATGCGAGACAGATTGGTTATTTATTGTTACGACAGAATGTTGGCTAGTTATTAATTTAATATTCTATTACGGTACACTAACAGTCTGAAACGTGTGCAACTGGGCAAAATACTTGTTCTATTAAATAGAGAGATAGAGTTAGGAATTTATTATAAAAGTAAATACGGTTTAGGTTTTTTATCTATGGAAAAAGTGTTATTGATTACTTAGTTTATATAATACTAGCAGTTGCTCGCGGCTACATCCGCGTATATTTTGGATTTCAGCTAAATAAATCTACCAGCGAAATTGTGACCGTTCCAGGATTTTATAACCCCCAAGCGTCATTTTAAGGGATGATTTTAATTCTGGGATACATATATTTCATTATTTTCGCTAAGTAATGTTTGTGCTGAATTTAAGGATAATCGGCCAAAATATTATATTTTATCCATACTAACTTTCCTACCCTAGTGTGAAGTAGTAGTACCCTTTTTTCTATTTTATATTTCATTACTATCTCCCAGAAGTATGTGTATTAAGTTTTAAGTTAATACGACCACGGAATAAGATTTTGCATACAAACGTTTTTACCCCTTTTCACCCTTTTAGGGGTGATTAATCAAAAAACCCTTTCTTAGTGGATGCCTGCAACTTAAAAGTCAACTACTGCCAAAATTTCAATTTCGTAGCCCCAGCGGTTTAGGCTCTGCGTTGATGAATCAGCCAGGACAAGTGATTTTATATATATAGATTGCTTATATGCTCTTTTCTTCTATCTAAGACAGATTTTCTCGTGCTGATATTAAAGATGTACGTATGCTGAATACGTATTAAAGTACAATAAACAATAACTCAAGTTATGATTTCAAACAACATAAACCAAACCCCAAAACTCCAAAATTTACTTTAAACGCAAAATAAGTAATTTCGTTTCCTTGGAAGACATACGCGGAATGTAAGACACGGTCTTGGTATAAAAACCAATGTAAACCGATTTTATTGAAATATTTCGTGGAATCGATTTGGAACGATATTATTTCAAATAAAAAACGAATTTTCTAAAATCGGTTTTATATAGGAAAGAGTTCTTAGGAAACATACATTAAAAAGCCATAACAATCAGGAGCTTAATGCTTGCTATTTTATTGCGGAATATATTAAACTTTCATCATTGAATCACCTAGAAGAGCATTTGTCAGGGATTGCAGGAAGGTGCGAGTTTAATCCCCGTTTTATTGCAATTTTAGATTTAATGTTTAAAGTTTACTATTGGTACCCCACGTATGGATTAAAACGAAATAATAAATAACCAATAGCAAATATATCTCAGAAATTCTTTCACATGCAACTTGCATGTAAAAGAATTTCTTACGATGTAATCACTTAAAATTCATAGCTGCTATTCCGGATTTTAATTCGCGACCATCGAAAGAAATTGACGTATTCCATTTACCAAACCATCTATGCTTATACAAGGATTTATCATGTGCCAAATTGTTGGATAAGTATATCCGCGAATACGGATATTTGGTGTTAAGATCCTCGGATACGGATATGGATAAAAACTCTACATATTTATCATTCATGAAAACGGCTGATTAAACGGCTAGACCGATTTGACCAATCCGGTTGTTACGTTTAGTATGAGAACTCCAAAATAATCAGATATACGTAACAAAATATATATTTACAATAACCAAAATCTGCAGCTTATATAGTTAATTAAGGCTACGTTGTTAGTTCAAGTCTCCTGTGCCGTTCCTATAGTAACACAGCGGCAGATCATTTAGGGAAACGGTAGTTTGTTGTTGCACATGAGTATGCAGCATTAAAATCGCTCTTCATATAGGTATAACATATGATAACTTTTATTTTTTTTAATTAAAAAAAAAAACAATAAAATCAACAACTCTAGACGTCACTCTATCTCTTTCTTGTATATCCAAAACTACACAGTAGACAATTAAATTATAATATGACAAAAAGGTTTTATTTGCACAACGTAATCAATTGCAGAGAGACCTAACAATAATAAAATATTAAATAAAATGCTACAATAAAGATAATAAATAAAATGCTCATTTAGCACAAATAACACAAACGTAATAATCACGTTAGTCGTGACACGGTCATATGACGGATTTACATTACGCAACGCTTTAAAGGAACGAAGCAGTAATTATAACCGCGAAGCGCAGCTAGTATTAGATAAAAGCGTCCCTCAATAAACGTCCAATATAATACGAAAATAATTATTTAAAAAAAAACTCGTAATTCTACGTGGCATAAACAAATTCTGTACATGAATAGATACCGATTAATATAATTCGATTTTCTTTAAGTGTCATATCAAAAAGTAGTAAAAATATAATTATTTATCTAACATATAAGTTGCACTTTATATAAAGTTTTAACCTTATCCCCTTTAGATTGCACGTCGACGGGGACGGATGAGGGTGTTACGCTATAAGCTCTGCGGATACCGGTCATATTACTGTAAGCCGGTAGCCGTCGGATGCACCTTGACCTACTCGTATTCAATGCATTTATATCCGTAACATTGGAGTGAGCAGTCAAAGAGAGCATTAATATATATAATTCATTTCATATTTGGATGCTGATAAGCAATAATGTGTCAACCCACAAAAAGTCAAATTTAGAGTTATTGATGTATTCTGATAGTGCATTTCGTATTAAACATTATACAAAAAATTTTCAAGTCGTTTGAACTAAATAAGTACGGAGAAAAGTTTCTTAAACAAATGCTTAGAATATTGAAGTAAGTTCCATATTTTGGATTATGCAATAATTTAATATATTTGAAAAACTTATTATTACATAAACATATTTATTAGCCTATCTGCTATAAATTAATTATACTTTTTATCAAAATAGAAAAGAAAAGATGGATATTTGCTTCTTCAAACAGATGTGTTAAGAATAGGTTCGAAATCTTTAGACGCCATTTTCTCAAAATCAAGTCCGTGTGGCTTGACACAGTATTGCATATCAGCATCCATTTGTCTTTCGATATGAAAAGAATTTTTAAGTGATTTTAATCAATTACAAAATAATTAAAATGTGAGTAACGTTTTTAAAAACTTAAATTTGTGATATTCAGTCAGGCGAATTAGTTAAATTAAAATCTGATTGTTGTATTGGTGCAACAATATGAACTGAATAATTAATAGGAATCAATACGATAAACATTAACTAAGTACTGAACTACTAAACTAAAATCTCATAAACAAAAATCTGTACTCTTTTTGTAAGTTGATTTCTAATTTAAATTCTTTGATGTTTACTTTTATATTTCGAAAATAAAAAGAGAATAGATAAGATTTTTTAAAATAAAAGATTGTTAAAAGGAACCGGTTTCAAAAATGCAATTTAATTTACTTACAAAACATACATATGTACATGAAATGAAAGTACAAAGTTTTGATATAAAAACCCAACTACGAAGCCGATTTTAGTAAATATTCAGTAAAATCAATCCGAAAGGATATTATTTTGAGCAAAAAAGAATTTACAAAATCGGTTAATAAATAAAGGAGTTCTGAGGTAACAAAAATTACAAATATAATTGTATTTAAAGAAAAATGTAACCGATTTCAAACTTAACTGTTATGGCATGCATAGGCATACGATCGCAGGAATAGTATCATTCGCCGTTAATTATTTAAGAATTCCACTGTCTATCATGCAAATAGTGATAACTTCATTAAAATTGGATCAATATTTTTTTAGAAAATACATACAGGCCAAAATTGGAATTTTTTTTAAGTCGTTTAAAAACACAACGAACTGAGAACGTCCATTTTGATGTCGGTTGAAAAGGTATATGAAAAGGTAAATAGCATTCGCAACTTGAAACTAAATGTTAGGGATCGATTAGTAACCAATACGGGTCGTTTTGGGTCTCTATTTAAATATTTATTTGCGGTGGCAATAAATTCATTGGTTTTCGAAGTTACAAATTGTTTTCCAAAGTAATATTTTGTTAATACAAGCGAATAGTTTGTGCAATTATTGTTAAACTAAGTTTTCCTTCATTTACTACATACTCGTAAGTGTTCATTCTCATGATCAGTTCACATTTAAAATATACTTAATTCAAGTAGGCTTATAAAGCACTTTTGAATCGTTGAAATCTTTAAGGTATAACGTAATCACCAGTTCGGAATGTAGTTTATTAAATAAATACAAAATAAAGTTACTTCTTGATGAATACAAAATAAACTATTTAGTAAACATTTATCAAATTAACGAAAACAACAGATAGTAAGAATTAATAGAATTTACCAAAAGTTTCTAAGTTTATTTTTCCGAGAATTAATTTCATACTGACAAGTTATAAAGTGCGAATTTTCATAAAGTATTCATTCATTGTTTTCATAAAGTATTCAATATTCGTAACTTAATTGAACTTTTAGGCAAATTCCAGAATCTTCTTATCGTTAAATTATTATTAATTATTTTATGATAATAATCAAAATGAAATAGCCTGTCGGTGTATTTGTCTTATATTTAAAAGCAGATTTATATAATTTCGTTTTAAAAAATGAAAATATATGGAGTTGAGATGAATTAGTGAACTCAAAAAAGTCTTTATTTTCATAAATGACGCTTCGCAGATTTATAGAAGATATAAAAAAACTAATAATTGAAATTACATTGTGAAAGAATTGGTAATACACACTTAGTTCAAAGACTCTCACTTCAATATAAGTTTGATAGAATACGTGAAAATGTGATAGATTATGATATAAATCGAGACTATTTGTGTAAAGTTCTAATATACTCTTAAGTGCCAGAAAAGTGTATATATTCGTTAGATCGTAGAAAACTACTACTGCTGACAACACTTAACTTAAAAATGGCTCTACCATTTTTAACCGACTTCCAAGAAAGGAGGAGGTTCTCAATTCGTTTTTTGTATACTTTTTTCTAACGTACATATGTTTCTTATGTATCATCGACTACCCGAGAATGGCTGCAGCGATATGGTTATTTTTTTTGACTTAAGGGAATACTCTCGAATTGGTTCCATAGAATTTTTAATTAAATCAGTTTAGTAGTTTAGTTTTAAAGTCAAAATAACTAGAAAATTCTCATTAAAGTAGATAAATTTATTGAAAGTCTTGTATTATTTAGTGGTGTTGGTTTAATTGAGGATGAATGTTGAGTTAATTGAAAAATGATAAAAGTATCACATAGGTTAATTTTTTAAATATGCCTGCGATTATATATACGACAAATTTAATTCACTAAAAAAAGAAACATTAACAAACATAAAAGCAATAAAAAATTAAAGATGATATCGAGCACTTTTTATTGAGGTTTCATATTGTTTTTTTATACGGTATAATAATTATTTTATAATCATCGGTTGTTAATATCGGTATAAAATTAAAAATTATTCGTATATTTATATATGGTAACACAAACGAATAAGGTATTAATATAGTGCTAATTCTAAAGTAAAACAACAAAAGTGTGTTTAAGCTTTGGTTCGGGTATGAATGGACTTATGGACACTTCGGTACGCGATCCCGAATTACTATTTTCCGGTTTTCACTACATAGTAATATAAGTAATTAGATAAACTTTGTAACCTATTGAAAATGAGTACATTCAAACTATTCCTTAGTGGTAATTTTTATACAAAATATTAATTCGATTAATTTGTCAGTTCTTTTGGATGTTTCTTACTTTTCGTTTTCCTAAACCATCTCAGTATTGAGGCAAATAAAACACAATAAAAAATTGTTAAGATTCAGGTACGGTTATTGATTTTTGTATAAGTGACGAGTGTCAAGACAAGCTAAATTTTGCTTTCAGACTTTCATAAAGATTTACATAAGTTGTTTCTCATTGCTTTATACCTGAAAGAATTTACTATCAGTGTCTTATTTTTGACATGAGCAGTTTTCGTAATGACTTACCACGCATCTGTTATTAGGTTACAGAGTTGTTTTATATCGTTTTCCAGAGTAAAACTTACAAATGTAATTCTCGCCTAAGACTATCAGTAACACACGTCATAGTTGAAATGGACTAATGGAAAGACCGCGTAACTGAAGAATATGGCTTCAAATCTTTGTAGCCATCTAAGAATTATTCAAGTGCACAATTTATGTTAGCTATTCATCTCGTGTTCGGGGTTGAAGAAAATGTAGCGAAGAAATTCCGAGATTCTAGGAGACCCTATGTCTTCTTATATATAATTCAGTTTCTTAGTAATGTTTTAAGATCTAGTTCTAATGGAATATTATAATAGTAGAATTCTTAAAATTAGATAAAAGGATGTGTCTGAAAATTATATTTAAATATAAAGTTGTACATTTAGTTAATAAAAAGCAAAAGGATTAACTTTTTTTTCCTCGAATGATGGCACCGTACTTAAATAATAAAACTACCAAGGAAACTACGTCATATTGTACCCATATAACGTAAGAGTGACGTCATTCGACACCATAAAACGTTAAATAACAGCCATCCTAAAAAACCAGAATTTAAGGCAAGTTACAGCGAGTCATTATTTATAGCTAATATAACGTATGGTCGACCGTCCTATAAAACATGCTTTATTTATTCGTTACTCAATTTACCTCGATAAAACTTTTCCACGCTCTCACGAAATAAGAGTTCCGGATGGGTTTTGAAAAAAATAAAACGTTTCATATTTTTACGTGATATTTGAAGTTTGCTTATTTTTAATGTGAAAACTTTTTTATCGTAATAATTATTAACTTCATTGTCATTTCAAAATCATTAAAATACTCAATGATTTGAATAAAATATGTTTTCAATAAAAATATCTCTTACGACAGTTTCAATCAACGTTTGTAAGCTAATAAAGATTACAATTATTATTAGTTTACAAATAAAACGAATAAAACAAAACAATTCTAAACGAAATCACGTACATTTCAAACAATACATCCAGGCTTTGTGTCCAGTTTAGCTGACCTATTTCTGCAGCTCGTAGGACGCTTTAGATTTCCTGTCCGCTTACAAGTGAGCGATGAGTGCATCTGTGTACCGTGACGCGGATTTATAGCCAGCGAACGTGACACTCGAATAAGCTTTTTCTTGCTCGATATAATGCGCAATGGCTATGAATTAATAGTTAAATACGAACTAACTTTTGCTCGCGCTTTCTTTCGCGTTAAAATAGAATTTGATTTTAGTAAAGATTTACGTAAATTGTTTTTCATCGCTTCATGGTTATTCAATCTCAATTCTTTGGTTAATGGCTTTTAGTTGTGTCAATTAGACACATGTTATTTCGCCAATGTCACGTGGAATGGAGAGATCCACACGTTAATAAATTTACTGTCAGTGCCTTTATTTTTGTCAGCCATAGCTTTTGTAAGCTAGGTAACTGTCACCAGGTTACAGAGTTGTTTTATGTCAATTATAAGATTAAAACTTCCAAATGTAATTCTCGCCTATAACTTTTTTTTTCTGCCAAGACTGTACGAAATGTTGCTACCCTTGAAAGAAAATGGTACTGTCTATAACTTTTGCGAGAGGGAAACAACATATTGATAAAACTTTATCGCAATCGAATATATGGTATTAAATACGACGAAACAAACAAACATTGATATTTGTGCATTAGATTAATAAAGTAATGATGTAACGATTTTACATTTTACAAGTTTGTGAGTGTGTTAATTAAACTTAGTATTCTCTAAACTATTTCAAAGCATAAAATATTACATAACGATTAATGGCTTTTAGTTGTGTCAACTGTTGTTTCGCCAATGTCACATGAAAATTATATTCGTAATGAAATGATGACTGTAGAAAAGTTTGAAGCACAAACAACCTTTAAAGCTCAAAGTTATTGAACATAATAGAATGTATTATACTTTTCCTTATTTATTTCATCAGCGATAGTGCAAATATTACGATCAAACAGTTAATATTAAAGTGTTGGCTGTTAGCCGCGGTAGGTGATATAGGGCGCCGTATATTTACAGCCATTTCGAACCGTTTAATATGCGCCCCCGTGGTTCCTTCTACTTTATTATTACTACGTCTATAAACTAGGAAATAATGGATAAACAAAAAACACTCGATATTTAAAAACGCTCTCGTGTATAAAATTAATGGCCGCGTATATATATGCGCTGCTGTAAATATTTGCGTTTTTTTTCGTTTTATA
Organism: Hypolimnas misippus; assembly: GCA_037950945.1. Lineage (NCBI taxonomy): Eukaryota > Metazoa > Arthropoda > Insecta > Lepidoptera > Nymphalidae > Hypolimnas > Hypolimnas misippus. Next base: position 11,867,782 of record JBBEEQ010000024.1, read on the forward strand.
TTTAGGTACAAAACTGGTAAATATTAACAGTCCGAGAAGATTCGATTAAAAATATTCTTCAATGTTGAAAACTACTAATACGGAATATTTGTAATAGAGTATTTCTTATGGTGTTGAGGTTTTCCATTGTTCGAACCACGACCATGTAATAAACTGTAAAAAAAAACAAATAATTATACTATATGGATACAAAATCTTAAAATGACTTATTTATTTAATTTTCAACAGCCAAGATTTTATTAAATTTTATTCTAAATACACAATGCTAACAAAAGATTTATTTAGAAGAGTTTATTTATACCAATAAAATTGCCTTTGAGCTTTTTATTTCTCACAATCAGAATAATAAATTTTCATTATTCTCTTTCTACTACTTACTGTAATATAAGAATGTCTGCGTTTTTATTTTTCTAAGAAACGTATCATGTGTTCTATGGACTTATGATACGAAATTAATTGACTATTAAACTTAATTGTTCTTCCCGAAAGCCGAACATAAGTGCTCAACTCCTTTCGTAGTAAACTGTCGACTTCGAGTCATTACGAACCTCATAATTGTCGCCGCTGAGAGCAATTACTCTGTTGCAACCGTTTGTAACGCCTTCATAAATATGCTCAAGACGTTTTGAGCAGTTCTTAGATTACAGACTTTAATGTACCACTAAATATTATATGAAATAAGCAATTTTATTGTTCAAAAATATGGAGAGATATTTTATCTTTTCAATTGATTTCAAGTTTTACGTTTTGCATTTCGTAATGTATGTTTTTTTTAATACCTATTTGGGTTCTGATAAGCAATAATGTGTTAACCCACAAAAAGTCAAATTTTAAGAGAGTGATGTATTCTGATAATACTTTTCGTATTTAACATTACACAAAAAAATTCTAGCCATCTGAACTACAAAATACGGAAAAAAAATCTTAATCTATTATAATATTTAGAATATTGATGTAAGTTCCATATTTTGGATTATGCAATAATTTAATATATGTATTTGAAAAACTTATCATTAGATAAAATTCTTAACTAGCCTATTTGCTATTAATTCATTATACATTTTAACAAAATAAAAAAGAAAAGAAGGATATATACTTCTTCAAACAGATGTGTTAAAAATAGTTTCGACATCAGGCTCTATTATCTCAACATGGAGTCCGTGTGGCTTGACACTGCATATCAGCGTTCATTTGTTATATTAGAACTACGTCATTTCATAACCGAGATCGGCGTGAAGTATCTCATGTAGTTGCGTGTCGTGCGGTGAGTGAGAGAGCCGCAAGCATAGCCTCTCCTTATTTCCCCTCCCTTTCCTTACTTCATATTCATTTTTAAAACCATATTCCTTTTTTAGCCAGCAACGCATTTATGGCTCCTCTAGGTTGCAAATGTCTATGGGTGACGGTAAACACGTAACATGTGTCCCGCCTGCTCGTTTACCAGCTGTTTTCTATAAAAAAAAAAAGAAAATTCTGTATTATTTGAAAAGGTAAACTTTCAGATTGGTAGCATAGATTTTTTGTTAAAATCGTTTGAGTAGTTTTGTTTTGAAATTGAAATAAATCTCTCTCTAGGATAGATCGCTCGTCTTCACTCTCACAAATGGATGCTGATAAGCAATACTGTGTCAAGTCACACGGACCTTATTTTGAGGAATTGGCCTCCAAAGATGTCAAGAATATGCTTAACAAATATGTTTGAAGAAGTATATATCCGTCTTTTCTTTTCTTTTTTGATAAAACGTATAATTAATTAAAAGCAGATTTATATATTTATTGTATTATCTACTAAATTTTTTTCAAATATTTGAGATTATTGTATAAATTGCAAAATATGGAACGTACTTACAAATCAAGACAAGTAATTAAGAAACTTTTTACGTACTTACTAAGTTTATATGACTTGATTTTTTTTAATAATGTTAAATAGGTGATGCAGTATGAAAATGCATTTGCATTTTGTGTGTTGACACATTATTGCTTATCAGCATCCAAATATATTCATAATTACAAGTTAACTAGTGACTAGAACCTCAGAGATAATTTAACATTATCGTCCACGTAAACTAATTCCGTATTTCGTTTATTAAGTCCATTGCATTTTTTTAAGTCTTAATAATTGTGTAATTGCTCATTTTTCGTTCGAGCTTTATGCGCTGCTATACCGGTTATTCCATTGCGATAATACTTTCTCAACATTGTTTTGCATTTGCGTGAAAGCTATAGACGTAGAACCATTAACTTATAATATTTTTTATGTTCGTTTTAAAAGATTTAATTTAAATATATTTTTAAATACGATATTTACATAAAGACGACGAATGCCCTATATAAGTTTCGCAGAACCAAAGAAAATGTTTCTAGAATCTTCATTTTTGTTATTCATAAGTTATTTCTTTAATAAATACTACCTGTTACCCGCTCTAATTTGAGAAGAAAGTTATATATCCGATATTCAAGTACTAGAATATTGTTCACTATTTCATTGGTTTCAATTTCGTTTTCGCGTAATCCTCTTTTTTAATAATTTAAAATTACAATCAATATTATTTTGAATGAAAATAGCCTTAGTTACTCTTTATAAGTAGTCCAGCCATTTCAGAAATTAGCCGGAACAAACAGACAGTCAGACAGACAAAAGTTTTAAAATTGTATTTTTGATGTAAGTATCTACCGTAAATATTTTCATATGCATTTAGTGAAAAGCCTTTAATTTTAAATTACAAACAGACACTTCAATTTAAATTATATGTATAGATTACAGTATTTCCGAAAAAATAAATACCATGAAGTAAAATATAAGAGAGCTACTTAACTTTCTCATTCTTATCCCAGCGAGACAATATTTATTTTATCATCTAACAGTTTAATGGTGTCTGTGACGTGCGAGTTCATAGCACGAAGGTACTGGACGGGTTTCAAAGGTCGACCAACAATTTCATTTGTGTAACAAGGGTTTTGTTAACCTTACGAACACAAACGCCATTGGATTCAAGTTAAACACACGCCGTAATAAATGGATTGTAAAATTGAATTACGTTTACCTACTGAGTAATTGTTTACTAGGTATAAAGGTTTATACAAAATTATTACATGAAAAAGGATATAAGGATAGTAATAGAAGTTGTGTTTTAATGTTGGAGCTGAAATTTGAAAATTAGAATAGAGTCTCAAGCATGAGAGATTAAAAGTTGTGCTGTTTCTACTTCTCGTAATAAGTTTTAATAGTTTAAATTAAATTAAACGAAGAATTATTTTGTTTTTGTAAAAATGTTTAGCCTGTGTTTCTACACTAATATTATAAAGAGGAAAGATTAGTATTTTGTATATTTGTAATAAGGTCAAAAACTACTAAGTCGATTTAAAAAAATCTTTCACCACTGAAAAGCTATATTCATGCTGAGTAACATAGGCTATATTTAATGCTAGAAAAAATACGGGTTCTTTTCTAAAATATAAAAATTATACAACAAATAAACATAAATGAAAGTTAAAAAGATTTCTAGAACTTTGTCTGTCCGTGCGAAGTCGAGACGGGCCGCTAGTAATGTATATATATATATATATATATATATATATATATATATATATATATATATATATATATATATATATATATATATATATATATATATATATACATGCAAATATCAACTACACAATAAATAAATTTTCCTTTTCTTTCCAGTTCTAATTTTTATCTATGTACTTTTTTTCTATAAAATGTCCGTTCTGTTAAATAAATCATAGTCTTTGAGACAAAACAATGGACGAGCTTCAAATATGAAATGAAATCAAAATCAAAACATGTATTTAATTCGAGTAGGCAAAGTTCTATACTTTTAAATCGTCAATGCAGAAATAAAAAATAAATAAATTGATGAATTTATCACGGATTCGGAATAAAGATTCTACCGAAAAAAATCTGCAAGAAACTCGATAAATACTCTTTTAAAATACAACATATCATTGATATTATGCAATGATCGTATAAATACAGCGAATGAATAATACAATTTTCCATACAACTAGTTACACAAAATATACGGTTTTCATTGATATCTAATAAAATTATATTTTTTTTATTAAAATTTGCACGTGTATTTGAATCGTCGAACGTTAGACAGCGGAATGTCGACTCTACTGATAAGAACCGGCAAGAAATTCAGGTATTTCTTTATAAAGGTCGTTCAAGAATTTCTTTGTGAAATTTTTGTCGAATTTGATTTCAGGTCACCGTTCGAGTTGGGCAAAACAAAAATAAAATAACGTGACCTTCTTTGTAGTCTCCTATTTCGCGTATAGGTCCGAAATCTTAAAAAAACCTTTGAGAAATCCTGCAAATTTTAATTTTTTAGAGTCAGTTAAAAGTTTGCTTTTAATACAGTCTCATCTCGTTAACAATGAGAAAGAAAAAAAAAAATTTTTAATTGTATGTTTAATTAATTTTTTTTTAGAGCAGGTGGGACACTAGAAATTAAGCGATCACCGCGGTCCTTGTATATTGCAACTCCAGAGGAGCCATAATAAATGCGTTGTCAGTTCAAAAAGGGAAAAGGGATAAAAAGAAATAGAAAATAAGAAAGGAGAAACGGGATTAGGTTTCGGGCTCTCTCACTCACCATACAAAACGCAGCTGTGTTAGCTACTTCACGCCAATCTTCCGTGAGACCTAGGTACTGCCCTGGACGAGCCAGCTCGTATACGTGCTTGGAGCCAGTGGCCTCCAGCTAGGCTCTACCTTAGCTTTATTACACAGTTTACTTAAAAAAATGTAATAATCCCAATCTATAAGAATTGAAATGTAAATTATTTTTATGTATATTTATATTAATACGTGAAGTAAACATTTTGTACCCCTTTTAACGGAAATTGCGCGGACTGTTGTCTGACTGAATTGTTATATAGAAAAGGAGTGCACAAAGATAATAATTTTTTTTATCAAAATATATATTAGTGTTGCCAAGGCGAAAATAAGTAGTTCTTAATTCGAACAAAACTAATTGTTTATTTATTAATAACTAATTATATTACTAATAACCAGAAGACTTATATGTGGAGATAAAGAAGTAAATTAAATAACTCGATCTGTTTGAATTTAATTTTAAAATTTTCGTACTACGTAAATACGAGTACTTAAATCAAATCGCGTGAAGCTCTTATATTGAATGTTAATTACGTAATGACGTTATAAATCGATGATAAAACTTTTAAATGAAAAGTTTATTTTATTATTTTTAGCGCGTTTAATTGTTATATAGAAAAGGAGTGCACAAAGATAATAATTTTTTAAAATTAGGTATGCATAAAAATGCGGGCGACATCTTATTCTCACAGAAGATCGGCGTCAAGTGACCATAGATGATATATACATAGTCAAGTGACTAACATACGCTTCGTACGGTGAAAAAGAAAGCCGAAACCTTAATTCCATAGCTTTCCTAAAGTCCTATTCCCTTCATCCCCCGATCCTTTTTAAGCTGGCGACGCATTTGTGGTATTGTAAGTGTCCATGGGCGGCGGTTATCACTTCACATCTGGTTCTCTGCCTGCTCATTTATCAGCTTCTTATAAAAGAAATATGTGGGATAGGTATTTTATACATTATGTTATTTAACATAAAAATTACATTAAAACTTCTAAATGTAATCAAACTTATTTCGTTTCACATTTATTAGTTCTTTCATAACATTTTTTAAGCCGACGAGGAAGATAAATCATCTGGCAAACGAATACGACATATTTTATATTCTGTACATTTTTTTTAATTTCGTTTGGATTTGATCGTTCGCATAACTGCGTAAAATCCCTCTTTCCAATTAAATTCGGGATTGTATTTTAAATATTTCACATGAATCATTTATTTGATAACCGATATTGATAAAATATGAGAGCAGTCTAGTTCACGGAATAAAATCAGTATAAAGAGGTTACCAATTTTTATCATTAATGTTTTTTTGGTCTTGGAAATGTTTAACCATCTTGTGACGTCTATCGTAATACGGTAAAAGTCGCCATTGATTTATTTCCAGCGAGTTGATTCGATAGATGGTTAGGTTACATATATATATATACACCTTACCTACAAAAATTCCCCTTTCACAGTACTCTCGGTAGTCTGTGAGTACTGATTTTCTTCACATTAAATAAATGTTGATAAGCAATAATGTGTCAACCCACTAAGAGTTGAATTCGGAGATATTGATGTATCATGATAAAACGTCATGTATTTAACATTACTCAATATAATTTAAAGTCATGTAAACTAAATAAATAAGGGAAAAAGTTTTTTGAGTGAATGTATCGAATATTGAAGTGTGTTCCGTAAAACGTATAATCACATAAAAGTTTTAATTATATCAACTTGTTTTAATACAATATACCTTTTAAACTATAGAAAGGACGTATAAGTATCAACGTATCCAACGTATTCAAGCAAAATTTTTAAGCATAGGTTTGACATGTTTAGACGCCATTTACTCAAAATGTAGTCCGTGTGACTTGACATAGTATTGCTTATCAGCGTCCTTATTTTTTTACATAAAGATCAACCTAAATGTTTATAGCTATTTGTGTAATATAATAATATGTATTTAGAACATCTTTGGCTGCGCCTTTGCCGCAACAACACACACACACACCCACACACACACACACACACACACACACACACACACACACACACACACACACACACACACACACACACACACACACACACACACACACAAACACACACAAACACACACACACACACACACACACACACACACATATTTGCGCATAATCTGTACAAGTTTGTATATTATTATTATACTTGTGTAAATCTAATTTAAAAATAAGACTAAAATTATGTATTGTAAGCTTTCCTACATGTATTGAAATATACGATAATCGGTAGTCATTGGCATTGGCATATGATTTAGGGATCAAAGTCCAAGGAAAAAGCACTCGCCCTTCAATATAAAATCGCGCCCTCGTTCGACCTCTTCACAGTCCAGCGATTTTTTCTGTCGAGTGAAAAAAAATATAATAATAGCTACATTAAAGAGCAGAGCGCTAAAGAGAATCATTAGAAAGAGAAGATAAGTATTTTATAACTTCAATATAAAATTGAAAATATTTTGCGTTACTGTTACAAAAAAGGAAGAAATAAAAAAAAGAGCAAGAATTTAAGATAGTTATGTGAGACTATTTAGTATGAACAATGAGATTAATCCATAAAGAAAATTGAATTCAAGTTTTGCTTTTGCACGACTGTCTCAGACGGAGGGTAATGCTTTTCGCACGTATTTATGTATCCGTCCGTTTCAGTGTGATCCATAGTCTAAACAATTTGGCCAATTTTAAAGTACGAGGTGTTGGTTGGGCAGACGAGATTTGAATATTTTAAATTATTTAAGTAGTTATAACAAATCGATATAAGACGAAAATATTATAAATATTTTTGTATAAAAAAATACTAGTGATCGAAATTTAAACCTAATGCATTTAAATATACTGCAATTTTTTCAATATTTCACAGATAATCTATCAATCTGACCACAGGCTTAAAAAATAAATAAAAGAGTCATTATGCATGTGTATCAAATATATGGTAGTGTGTGTTATGTTTTTTTTATAGATTTAATGTATTTCTAAGCATAATAAAAATATTACCATTCTACGCTTTTTCTTTATATAAACTACAAATTTTCGTAGAAATAGTACAAAGTTTTTGCTACTCGTATTAATATAACAATAAATTAACAGCATGATTATTTTCTCGTCCTACATAAGTAAGATTAAGAGTTGTTTTTTTTTCTATCGATCGATAGTAAACTATTGGAAAGGACAGAAGTTTTTTAACCTCATTCATGCCTTTCAAAGGATTAATGGAAAACCATAAACTACGTAATCCCATTTTAATGCTCGTCCGGCGGTCGGTTCATTAATGTCGTTAGAACAGACTATAAGCTTCTACGATCGTAAAGTTGGAAGTATAGACAATTTCTATTAAATATATTACGTAAAACTTAAATAAAGCTGAGACTGATAATATTGAGTTTAAACTAATAATTCTAAGCAAGGGAAAATATGATTATTTTTCTTTTGTATAAGATATAACATAGAGTACGTAAGCTGAATTACTTAATTACTAATATTATGTGTTTACCTACTATGATATAAGTGAAAGTTTGTGAGGATTGATGGATGTTTTTCGCTCTTTCACGCAAAAACTACTGAACATATTTTGATGAAAGTTTACAGTTTTGTAGTTTATAACATCAGAATACTACTTATATAAAATAATTATATTATAAAGTCATAATGTTGTACAAAATATTTATTTTTCACTTTTTAGTTTTTTCGTTCTCGTTTTTTTAAGTCATTTTTACATTTTTAAGTTACGAATATAGTAAGGCAAGGGACAGTTCGTGATTTATGGCATATATTGCTTAGTAATCATATATAATTAATTGAATAGCAACCCGTGAAATACTTGTTATTGAATAGTTCCAGTGACCATATGTGGTACTCATCATTAGTTCCACTTCACCAAATGTGGCTTTTTGAAAGCAAATGCAAAGCGTGCCTATAATATTTTAAGAGTTCCGTCGATTTTTTCAGGATCCCAGCATCAGATCCCGACTTGTTGAATATGGGACCAATTTGAAAATATAGAATATATTTCAACATTTTTTTAAATTGTTTTACAAATCAGCGGAAAGATCGGTGAACAAATGTAAAAATAATCATACAGCCTCGTCCTTTTTCGAAGTTGGTTAAAATAGGGTTTACTTCGCATATACAAAATTCACACTCTTTAAGTGTAGATGGTATAGATTTAGATTATAATATCATTAAATGGAACCGATAAGTTTTAAATTAGAAAAGTAGTCTCTTTTTCTTATAACGATATCAAGGCTAATTAAACCTTTATAAAATGCACGCTGCATTCATATTGCTCCTACATAAACTTTTTAAAATACGGTTCTTTTTTTCGAGTTTGCAGTGGCATGTTTATAGCAAAGAGCATTGTTTATTCATGTGAGGCAGAAAAATATTTCATAAAATATTTTCCATATTAGTACCAGTTCTCTCAAGTTTATAAAAGAAAAAAACCTTTTCGATAAACTCGAGCCAATTGATTTTGATTTTAATTAATGTAATATATATTTTTTTAAAGGTTTGTCAGTTTGTTCATATGTTATTTTTATTATCGTTCATTCGATTGCGATTAAACTTTACCAACTTTGCTTTAAGAAAATAATAAATAATATTTAATACATAGGTCTGCCAATGGCCTTGTAAGATGGTATTTATTTTTATCGAAATGAGTAAAAGAATAAAATAAGACATAGACCTCAGCACTTTTTACAACAGATATATTGAGAGTAATAAAGAGAATCCACGGGTGGGCTCGAAATTAATGTTCGTCCTAAAAGTGTTTTCTAAGACAATGGTATAGTATATGGCGTGAATCTATGGGACCAATTTGAAAGAAAGCCCTTTCAATTTAAAAATAATTTTCAAAAATCGGTTGAGAAAAAATACAATTAGAAGTAATAAGTGAATTGAGAATTACAAGTACTTATCATATTTGACAGACGCGTTGGCGCAATGGTCACTGAACTGACTAAAGCGCTAACGGTCGCGGGTGCGATCCCCGATCACGGCAAACGTGTGTATTGTTTATACAGATGTTTGTCGTGGTCTGGGTGTTTGTGTTAGGGTTGTGAGTGTTTCCGGACCCCCGACACAAGGTCATGAGATCTTAATGGGGGCCGTTGAGTGTGATGCGTTATTTATTTATTTTTTTATATACTTAATTGAAGTCGGTCGAAAAATAATTAATATGTGCAAATGTTTAAAAAAATTTTATTTAAATGTAATAATGATCGTTTGAGTTTAGAGGGTACAGCTAAGGCTGCAATGAACTCGAAACAGCACAATGCGTATTATTAAGGGTAATAGGTAAAAAGGTGGGTTGTTGTATAACAATACTGACATTTGCATCCCGACCCAGAATCGAATCTACGTTGAGTCATCAATTATAAATTCAAATATTGGTGGTATTGTTTACACAGGCGATTGTTTTAGTATGGTTTGGAAGTTTAACAAACTGTACAAAATTTTGACAGACACGTTGGCGCAGTGGACACTATAACTTATTGTAATCATGAAAATTTTCTGTTTTTGAATTTCAATGGAAATATCAATTTTGATTGACGCTGAATTCATTTTGTGTATATATATATAGAACTTTATATATTAAGACGTAGAATGTTAATGTATTTAGCACTGCTGTGATATCTACACCTTGATCGCAATCAAGTGAGTCAGAGTTATTTTTTTAAATTTCGTGCAAGGAAATCATGTTACTATTTAATTACTAAGACACGTTGGCGCAGTGATCACTGCAACTGACTTTAGCGCTGATGGTCGCGGGTTCGATCACCGCTCACGGTAAACGTCTATATTCGCCATACGGATGTTTGTCGTGGTCTGGGTGTTTATGTTAGCGTTGTGTGTTTCCGGAACCCGACACAAGTCTATGAGATCTTAATGGGGGCCATTGAGTGTGATGCGTTTATTATTATTAATACAATAATAATTATGATATAACTAAGCGCTTTTGGTGATTTCATCTTGATACAAGATAAAATTATTATATGTATATTGTATACATAAAGTTTTTAAACGAACCTCACGACGAAACGATTCATTGAGACCATTAATGATTTCCAAAACAATACTTTTGCTGTAGGAGTTCTTTATCCTCCTGACTCCAGCTAAGATCCTTTCAACAACTATAAAAAAGCTGATAACGTTGAAACCTCTAAACATGTTCCTCTTTTTAGGAGGATCTTACTTTCCTCATTGCTCGTATCTGTTGTTCTGTTACAACTTTCCTTTCTTCAATACTTTTTTTTTGTTTTGTAAATAAAGTAATTTACTTGTTCTTCGACACCTTAGATTTTGTTGAGTACGTTTAAATCCAGAATCAAAATCTACTATTAAGCTGTTAATCGTTAATAAATATAATTAAAAAATTAACTAACTTTTATATTTATATAATATAATTTATAGCAATTAACAAAATGTAACACAAAGTATGTCTCAGCCATTAAGATAAGAATTTTGTTATAAGTAAGTAGAATAATAAATAAATAATTTTCAAGAATATACATATTAAGGCTTTTCGCCTAAGGGATTTGATGAGAACGTTGTTAATCTCGTTTCGGCATCAGCGTTTACAATGCCTCGTGTATTACGAACACTCACCGCCACCGGGAGAGCGTGGAGCGATCCGTGTTACGAGAAAACCTATTTCCACTACAAATTGAACGAGAAAACTCTAATATATCACCGAGCCTGAACTGGAATTATTTGATGGAGAAATTATTTAAATGATATGCTTATGAATTTATATTAATACTAGCTGTCCCTTGCGGTTTCACTCGTTTATGGTTACTGCTTCGCTCCTATGAGTCATAGCGTGATGTAATATAGCCTATAGCCTTTCTTAATATATAAATTATCTAACACAAAAAGAATTTTTCAATTCGAACCAGTAGTTCCCGAGATTAGCGCGTTCAAACAAACAAACTCTTCAGCTTTATAAGCATATTAGTATAGAGAATAAATGGATATTGACAGGACATTGAAGGCTTAAAACAAAATGTTGCGAAAATAAATGTTTTATTTTTTTAAATAGGGGATGAAAGTTTCTACGCAGACGAAGTCGTTAAAACCAGCAGGTAAAAAACTTTGGACTTCCGACACGTTAATTAAATATAGTTACGTATATTGTTGAAGATTTTGATTCAATTTATATTTTGATAAATCAAATCAAATCAAAAAATACTTCATTCAAGTAGGCTCTTACAAGCTATTTTGAATCGTCATACATGAAAAACAAAAAAAAAAATACATCAATAATGAAGCTACCACTGGTTTGGAACATAGATTCTACCGAGAAGAACCGGCAAGAAACTCGATAGTTACTCTTTTAAAATATTGTCTTTTAATTGTGACATATGAGTATAAATTATATCGCCAATATCACGTAGGATGGAGAAAACACGTAGGACATTCTTCGGTGCGGTCGAGAAGATTTTGATAAAGGTGCATTGTATGAATATTATTTTGTTTCTATATTTTTCATTTCATTGATAGGATACGTATAAAGTAAACATTAATTTTGTCTACGATTTATCGTTTTAAAACCATTTCATGTATAAGCACGCCCCGTATCAATTTTATGTACACACGTTTTTATCCGTCTACGTGATTGATATTTTTTGGCACGTTTGTTATATAAGCTTTATATGTGATTTATTTTGATTTCATTTCGGTCTCGTAATCGTACCTACCTATATAGTTATTTTGAATTGTATATACTAAATGGCTATAAGTAAATCTTTCCAAACGTTTAAATTTGAGTCTTAGCAACTTGAAAATATAACTACATACGAGTGCACCACCCATGAATGTACCAATGTATCATTTTATAATATAACCATTAAGTTATAAATTTTTCAAAAATTAACTTTTGTTCTTGACTGAATTTTGCCCCCGACATCGTCTTGGTAAAATAAGCATTCGGTATATATAGTTTGTTAAGTTAACTAGAGGGCATATTAAGATAAAAAACATCAGATTTTAAGCTAGACCCTATCCACTTTTGGGCATTCGTTTTTACGCGACATAGTATGTACAAATATACAAACAGATATAATATCTGCAAATAACTGTTTAAACTTCAGTTGCCTGTTAATATCCTAATACTAAGTTTTTTTTTTATATTCCAGAAATCGACCAAATATAATTTTATTATAATATTATACGTATAATTATACAAATGAATTATTTATACCACTAATGTGACCCAAATTGCCAACAAAGAATAACTCTTACTGGTATAATGTGCACGGTATGGTCATTATAAAGCTTTGGTTAAAAAAAACGTACAACGGCCTACAAAGAAGTCAAAATATTCTCTCTACAATTGTGAGAGTAATTTGGGATCGTTTTCGGCGAACCATTGTTTCCCAAACTGTTTTACGCAGAACCATTATGCCACGGGTCTGAGTAAAGGGTCGTCAGAGGATTTATTTAAATCTAAAGGTACTTTACATAATGTTACTTGTGATCTAATTACTGAGATGGCGCAGTGGGTGAGGTGTGTGGATTTTAACTTAGTATCGGTTTATATCTGGAAACCAATCTAAGATTTCGCTACGTAGTAGTTGAAATTAAAAACAGATTTTTAGTACATATGTTCTATTTATATAAATATATGTGTCATAAACTTTTATATTCTAAGATTAATAACAAAAGTCAAAGAATACGTCATATTGTATGACCTAATATTAATGTGGTCGTGGTTTCCACTGTGATGTTGATTAATTTTGTTAAACATATTTTCAATTTGAAATTAAATAAAGTACAAATAGTCTAGACAAAGAATGAGTTATTCTCTATTGAAAAGCTTATTAAAGTATTATTTAATGTTTTTGTACTAATCCACGACTTACGATGCGACGTCGTGTCGTGAACAACTACGATGTGCGACGTAAAAAACACGACATACATTTTGTCGTTACGTTACGGCCAAACGTAGTGATCACATACTAAAAACAACTTTTAAAATTACTACCATAAAATAAAACACTACATTACACCGATTAAAATGATCGCTCGGTTTTGCATACTACTATATTTTATATGATAATATTATCACATTGACATTACTATGACTTATACCCAGTGATATAATCGTTCACATAAAAGTAATATTGCACCTTCTATAAACATTTAAGTTAAAGATTTGATCTGTACAAATTTTACTGCCTTAGCGAGGAAGGGAAATACCATAAAATTCAAACATACGTAATTTGGCTTTTCCGCCTTTCCGAGGTTAAAGTGTTAAGTAGATTGTGTAAATTGTGTAGTAATAAAATATTTTTGTTATGTGTAGTGTATAGTCAGAGATTGGTAGAATAATAGAATATTGACTAGACACAAGCTTACTCTGCCGGAAGCGCTCTATCTCTTTCTCAAATCCCTCTATCTCTTCCTATTGTCTTTCATTCCTTAATCTTTCGTACGTCGATAACACATTTGTGAGTCCTATGATGGTGCAAATGTTAATGGCCGGCAGGAACAGGCTTGCATTTCTTTTTTAAAATCTAATTCAATACAATTCTTTAGGTAAAATAAATCTTAAATAACTTTAATGATTGTGATGTCAATAAAATGTTAAGTTTGCGTCAAATTTTCATCTATATCCTTAATTTGTGATTTGCGTCAGACTTTTTTTAATGACAAAATAGCACTTCATAAAGTTTTTCTGTTGAATATATATTTTTTATGTAATCTTTTTCGTTTTTAGTGTTCCATTTTTAAACTCGGAGCCATTATAACTTCGTTATGTCCTCTGCTCTTCTTTCTTCTCATAGTTTGTACAGTTTTAAATTAATCTGCATAAATTTTTGCAAGTTAATAGAATAACGAAATAAGTTTTGATTTTTCTTTTTACTAAATGCATCACAATTATATTAAAATAAATATAAATAATATATAAAGCCATAAATTCCACAGTGTTTAATCGAATACCCTGTAATTAATATTTCCTTAAGCGGAAAACACACTTGTAAGTTTTATTCTCGTAATTGATATATAAATAACCCTGTAACTTGGTTACGTAAGCTGTAAGTTTCAATAAATTTATCACTGACATTAGATATATTCTTCTAGTTGTAAAAGCAATAAATAAACAATTTATGTAAATTTTATATTTTACTCACAGACTTTAAGCAAGTCATGCACAATATACATAGAAGTGTTATTCTCGCTTTTAAAATTAAATCATTAAAACTAGGCAAATATAAGTTATCAATTAGTTAACATATAGTGTGTCAAGTGACCTAATATATCTATAAAATACGTATATGTTACCGTATAAACAGCTCTGCTTCGTGATCCAAAACCTCTCCACTTACGTGACCTGACGCAAACTCGGTAGAATTATTTAAATGTAATCTATGAACATAAAAAAGTATATATTATAAATAAAATCTACGAGAGGATCATGATTCGTGAAGTGTATTTTTTATTCGCGAACAACGTTAAAGTTCTTTACCATATTTATAAGTTATAAATATTTCATGTAAAGTAATTTTTTATTCATAGCGTTTAAATATGTCGGATAATTTGTTTAATGCGAGAGTTACACTAGTAAATTTTACTCGCGGACTTACGTAAGAATTATTACTTACCTTATTACTATATAACCTTATTACTATTTAACCTTTACTCCTGTAAGAACATACAGGAAAAATATACTTATATAGTATCATTTTTTTTACGCATCACACTCAACGGCCCCCATTAAGATCTCATGACCTTGTGTTGGGGGTCCGGAAACACTCACAACACTAACACAAACACCCAGACCACGACAAACATTTGTATGACTAATACACACGTTTGCCGTGAGCGGGGATCGAACCCGCGACCGTTAGCGCTTTAGTCAGTTGTAGTGACCATTGCGCCAACGCGTCTGTCAGAAATGTATGAAAATATAATTAAATTAAAAGTAAATAATAATTAATGATATTTATTATTTTGTTTAAATAAAGAGCGTCCTGACTTATTTATCCCTGACTTATTTTTTTAAAGTAACAGCTCACGTAAGCGTATCTAGGTTAATGTGACCAAGTTACGCAGTTACATCAGAAAATTGTTCGTAAGTAGCCATGTCATTACCGCCTTATAAATAATAATATGTAATATTGTAATATTTTGTTCAGTTTTGTATTTGTAAGTAAAGTACTTATTACTGCTTCTGAACATTTGATTGTTATTTATTATTAATATTATATTTTTTTGTGATGTAAAATATTTCATAGCCGACAATTACATTTTAAAGTTTTACTTCCGAGTGATATAAAATAAGTCTGTAATCTAATAACGGATACATCGTAATTAGTTACGAAAGCTCTGAATGTAAAATACGGTACTGACGGTAAATATTTTTAGGCGTAAAGCAATTACGAATAAGTTATGTAAATCTTAATGAAACTCCGAGAGCAAAACGTATGCCTAAGTGTAATTCTCGCCTTATAAATTAAAGTAAAACTGTACGTCATCTTCTAATTATCCATTCTAATATTATAATCGTGAAAATAAATCAGTCTGTTTATTTGTTTTACGTTTAAACTGCTGAACTAATTTAGATGAACATTTTAGAGAAGAACATAGGTTTACTTTATGTTTAGGTAAGCTTAATAAGTAGTTAAATTTATTATTCTAGATTAAATTGCGGGGGACATAATAGTACGTACTACGAGTGTGAACATAAATTGTATGTATGTATGGACGCTGATATGCAATACTGTGTCAAGCCACACGGACTTTATTTTGAGAAAATGGCGTCTAAACATGTCGAACCTATTGTTTGAAGAAGCATATATCCATCTTTTCTTTTCTATTTTGATAACAAGTATAATAAATTAATAGATGACAATAATTAATTAATAGTAAAGAGTTTTCTCTACTAATAAGTTTTTCAAATATATTAAATTATTGAATAATCCAAAATATGGAGCTCACTTCAATATTCGAAACATTAGATTAAGAAACCCTTTTTCCGAATTTATTTAATTCAGATGTCTTGAAATTTTTTTGTATAATGTTATATACGAAATCCGCTATCGAAATACATCAATATCTCTAAATTTGACTTTTTGTGGGTTGACACATTATTGCTTATCAACATCCATACTAAGTATTCTGTAGACGTACTTAAACATTATAACGATTTATGTATGTATTTAGGTACGTAATCTTGTAATGTAAATATTCGACAAGTCTGCCAGTAAGTAAGGTGTTTGACGTAATTCTTACACATACTGTGATATCCACAGTGTCAAATATATGGACGCTGATATGCAATACTATGTCAAGCCACATTACATTTATTTTGAGAAAATGGCGTCTAAAAATGTCAAACCTATTCTTAATCAATTTGTTTGAAGACGTATATATCCATCTTTTATTTTCTATTTTAATAAAAGGTGTAATGAATTAAAAGTAGATTGATATATTTAACGTGTTATCTAATATTAAGTTTTTTTAATATTTGAGATTATTATATGGATTGCAAAATATGGAACGCACTTAAAATTCGAGACATTAAATTAAGACGCTTTTTCCGTACTTATTTAGTTAATATAACTTAAAATTATTTTTAATATTGTTAAATAGGTAATATATTATCAAAATACATCAATATCTGCGAATTTGACTTTTTGTGGGTTGACACATTATTGCTTATCAGCATCCATATGATAGTGTGCGTAATTTTTATTTATTGATTTTGCCCGCGCATAATGGGGACGGCATGTCAAAGTACTTTTTTATCTAAGGCAAAAAATTCCTTTGGAAGTTTTACTCTTGCAATTGATACAACGATAACTAAGGCCGCCTCGAGAAAGCTGTGACACTAATCTTTCAGGTGTAAAGCAATGATAATTTATGTAAATCTTTATGTAATCTGAGAGCGAAACATAAGTGATTGGAGTCACATGGTACAGATTCCAATATTTAGAAAATGAAACAAACGGCGTCTAATTTACGTTACATTAAGAAACGCCAGTTGGTGCAGGTTATAAGTGGGCGTCGAATGGTTCGTATTACGCCTGGTACGCGTTCACTGAGTTATACTGTTCGTACCTCCGGCCACGCGTATAGTCGTATAAGTCAAGTCGGGTGTATCGTGTCCAGTTTCGCAATACATATAGGTGAGCAAATTTCAAACTCAAATTAAACATTAAACAAACATAACATATGAATCATGAATTTACAAATTCGTCTTTTAGTATGTCTGAAAAAAAAAAACTATTAAAAATATGTGCCTTGTATCATTTCAGGCTATTTACTATATTATAATCATTTGTCATTTATATATTATTACGGTGGAACAGTCTCTCGTCAAATTTTCCACTTCGTTTCAACCCAAATGTAGTTTCGTCAGCGAAATATCAATATTTGATTTTACGCTCTTTAAGCACATAAATTTCCATCATGAATAATTATATAAATACGAATACATATTACATACTCGTATTATTATGTTCTACGAGTACACGTGTTTGAGACGATTTATTAATTTTGATAAAGTCGTAATACATATTTCTTTTAGTAATAAAAAAGCTTCTAGAGATTTTTAGGGATTCTATTTCAAATTTGATAAAAAAATATTTAATCTCATTACGTTAAGATGATTTCTTTTTCTTGTTGTTTTGTTACTCAAACTAATAAGAATATAACATGATTATATCATTTGTTTTTGTTTGAAACTTGTTGTTAATTTTAGTCGTCAACATCTCAATGTCATTAATACATTTTTAGTTTTCAGAATTTTTATAATCAATTTACTATTACTCTACTTTATATGTAAACTTATATAGAAATATTATATTTGTATTTCTTTTATACAATATAATTATATTATGTGAAATAAAATAATTTTACACGAAATACAAAAATCAATTAAAATTTATAAAAAATAATATTTTATTACAAAAAATTGTAGGCTTCATGCAAGCCACTGCATTTTTGTAAACTTTTTAAATTGTTGGCGGTATTAGCCTGTCGAATGGCCAATCTGATCCTTTAACCGAGGTAGCTGCTAGATTTTGGGTCCCCTATTGACTCCCAAGGCTTCTTTGAGAGGTCTTTAAAAGGAGGTCGGGCTTCTGGACCCTATGGTCCAAGTGTTTCCTCTCCTAATTTAGCAAATATAGGTAGAAAATAGGTAATGTTTTCAGATTTGAAAAAAAAGCTCTTCAAAGACGAACGACGAATATAGAGCGTTAGAGTATAAATTAAATAAAGTTTATAGTGTTTGACGTTTGACGATTATATTTAATTTTATTGATACTTATATATATATTCATATTATGATTATATTATAAATTTCACGGCTACACTGGTCTCATTTTAGCGTTATAGAAATCTATTTGCATGCTATTGAACATACTCGTAGGCGTGGGAACAGTAAACATTCCTACGCAGCCTTCGCAGCGGGATGCGTATGATAATGGCATCGCTATGTAACAAAAACCTGCTACCCTTCCTAATATTACATAATTGTTCAAAATGTTAGTGATAATAACGTGTTTTGTAATATATATATTTCTTTTTTATTTGCTTGTACGAAAAAAAAATATTGTCGTAATTGAAAACTTTTCGGTTTTATCATTACTGAATTTACTAAAAGGAGTGTTTTTCACTAATATTAGTAAAACAAAAAATATATGTATTGAGGTCTATACTTTTTCGCGTTTTATAGTAAATTTTGGAAATTTAGATTTGAATGTGATTGAATCCTATTTAAATTGAGTATATTTTGATTATGTGACTTACTTTTGAATAAACTGTTTTACTAAATACTCTGGATAAGGACATCATAATTTTATTATGATTTCCTAGTAAAACTCTGACATATATAGCGGTAAGGTATGGGTAACATTTAATTGTGTTTCAAGAGTTAATTTGCAAGGAACGGAAGTTCACAAGTAATACCTTACAATACATAGTTTAAAATTGAAATACTTAGTGAAATCAATACATACAGTTGAGTTTATCACTAATTTGTACCAAGAATTTCAGTTTGCCAATACCAACCTTTAATATTACGTAAATTTTCCGTTGTTCTGTATTTCTATGATAAACTTGGTAGGGTAGGGTTGGGATGATCGAGAATAGGGGCAATCGAAATATGTCAGAAAATTCAGAAATTGTACGCCGCTTGCTAAAGGTGGAAAGGAGCGCTTGAAAAGGAATAGATTACTTACCCATCAGTACGCATAACATAAAGTAGGTATGTCCGAGTGAAAAATGATGTGAAATTAAATGAAAAACTCAACTAGCCCCGCCCTATCCTATATAGTTTAATATATCTTTGTAATACAGTATTTTACCCAGAAACTTCAGTGAATTATAATTTTAATTTCATTTTGTTGCGTCCAAATGACATCATTACCTGTATATAAGAAAAACTCATTAATTAGTCGTTATGTTGCTGCAAATAAATGTTACGTAATTTCGTAAAATAATGTACATATTATCTCGCGTCTTTTTGTTATTTTAAAATCGATATTTTTTGGCTAATAGCATATATCTCAACTTCCTAATAAGCTTAATTTAATTTGTAATAATTATTTTTTTATATCTTATTATATTCTGTGTAAAATAGTCTAATAATCTCATCGTCTATATAAATAATTTTAACGAAAAAATCGTGTTGATTTGCTTATAAACGACTACAGTCAGTGTTATTTTATAACTAATATAGATATGTTACAAGCTCATGGATTTGGAATGACAACCACTTAGGATGACGTTGCTTAGCAACCAGCTACCTACTGAGTATGGCGTGAATATCTTTGGGTCGACAAGTTAATACTTGTAGACGCTTGACAAAGTTGGAATATGATACTGATTTTTAATGACAAATACTATGAACCTGTCTATAGTTATAAAATATCATTGAACACAGTCCTCGATATTGACAGCTAACAAATCACTCAATTTGACGATGACCGTAATATGTCGTAGGAACATCCACAACTGAGTCGCCAATCAACATCACGTCACATGTTACAGTTCCCGTCAGAGCGTTTGTGATGAATTCGTTTCATGTTTATTTCATGAGCGACCTTTGTGGTAACAATGCGCAGCTATCGTTGAGATTACTGATGTGTTGATTGCCTTTTCCTTGGTAATTTACGTTTAACACTTATATTGCTGCTGGGGCCAGTCTTTAGTTTTTTTGTGAAAGCTATTAACGTGAAACGTATGATATATTATGTAATAAGGTTTTGTTAATGGGACGGATATACACGTTAATGAGTTGCCAAGCAACGGGTTGTTGATGGCAAGACAGATATTATAGCGGTATATTGCTACAAGTATTGAAAAAAAGACGTGGATAATAAAACTAAAGACTTATTATTCAGCAATTCTGAACTATTTAAAAGTATACAGTCAGTCAGTTAGTTTGTTAGTTATGGGCTCTGTAATAATACTTGTTTCTCATGACAAATAGTATTTATATCAAGAATAAAAAGTAACAAAATAAGAAAAGAAATTCTTGGTTCGATCCCTGAGTTTGTCTTATCTTTAAAATCGCTTACATGGTTCCTTTGCACTAATTTCTTTAACTCTCACAGTTTCAAATTGCTCCCTACTGATACATCCCAATTAATCACCTGTATAATAGAATTTCTTTGCCCTTTAATAATTGTATGTTGTCAAAATAAAATATCGGATGTAGATATTCAAATACCTTTTATTCATAATAATAGAACATGTTTAAAGAATAAGCATAAAATGTCATCACATCTTAAATGGATTCAAGAAAATTGTTAGTGAATTGTCTACAACGCTTCCGCGCGATTTTAAATCCTCATCGTAACATAAAAATTTTATATAAATACACCCGGAAGATGGATTTTCTGCGCTTTCTGAGCTTTACGGTTTTTATTTTAACCCATCAAAGATTTGTTCACGATTTTACTATAGGAATGTTGTAATGAATGTACTGTTAATTATTCATATTCGTGAAGCTGCGTGGTGGATTAAGCCCTTAACCTTCTCCTTAATATTCGAGGAGGCCTTTGTCCAGCAGTGGGACATTTACAGGCTGTTACTTCACTTTTATTCATATTCGTGAATTGGGCTTTCCCTTAAATAATTAAATTTATGGTCCGAGTGTACTATCCAGAATCGTCGGAGTTTATTGTGCAAATACATAAGTAACTTTTTCGTTCATTATCTATCGTATGATAATCAAATATTCAAAGATGAATAAATAATCGTTTAATAACTCTCTTACTTAAAAAGAACTTTAAAAATGTATGTTATATTTTTACAATGTTTATTTTATAAGGTATGCATAGTATAAAGAATACCTGAGCTATCTCAGATATTCTTTTCGCTTAAATATCTTAGAATAAATCTTAACAATGGTCCTGGAATCCTTTACAGCTCTTTGACGCGTTAAGCTCTTTTGAATTTGCAGTCGTAAAGCATTTTCAAAGAGATGAGACAAGACGCGACATATCTAAGCTTATCGGCGACGTTAAAATTAAGACAGATAATAAATTAAATTGAAGACATTTTGTTACATAGTTATTGTCCTTTAAATAGTTGTTAATTTCATTAAATCAAATAAATAAAATCGGAATTTACATTCTCTTTTTGAAAGTCAAGAAAATGGATCTACTATATATTTTCGCAATATTATTTTTTTATTTAAGAACAATATTTAAATATGATGACACAAAACCATTTGAAAATAAGATGTAGAGGTTAATTTTAAAACTAGTATAAGCAGTAGTAGCTGTTTTCCTTCTTCGGAACTTGGCAGTATAAAGTGAAATCAATGGCGTATTTGTTTTTAAAAGAGACATTCTATAGAAGTTTTATAATTATTTTAAATACATACATTTTAAGTAATTATATATATAAAAGTAGAATTTAAAAGCTGAAAAAGTAAAAAAAAAATATTTATGACACTCGTTAAAAATACTATACGATACAATTTCGCCCAATTATCGCTAAGAAGATAAGCTACCCAATTTTGTCTACCGCAGTGCTACTCTGCAGAAACGCTAACGTAATCGCGCGAAAATACTGAGTATATTTTTAAGTCAAAATAAACTTTATTTTTAAACACATACAGTATACATTGCTTTAAATTTAAATTATTCCTATTATTGTGTACCAGTAAAATGTATGTATATGTAGATAGAGTTCGCATTATATATACTATTTTATAGGCTCTCGAATTTGATTAATTTTGATTACTTTGTGTAATTAATATTGGATGTAATTATGTTATCTGTTCTAACTTACTTATATTCCCTTCAACAAGAAACTTGTCTCTAAACTGAGAGAATGTTCTAATTTATTCAAGTAATGTTTTATAGCAAATATTATTATCCCGAGATCCACGGCTTTTTGCGTTCATCTATTATTTATTCTAAACACAATTTTTATAATAAATTATAAAAATATGATTGCTGTCGGACATTCGTCTAGTAATTTTATACAATTCTATAATATTCTTAAAAAGAAAAACTTAAAAATATATTGCTCTTTTTTACTTTCTCTCTACGATATATCTTCCTTTTTTATGTCACGAAATATACCTAAACGTGACATGTCTTTATAAAGCTATCTTAATGAGATCCACTTATCGATTATTGAATCACTGCTTATAACATTTTAGATTGCGGAACATTGAAAAGAAATTGATATATGATACTACAAAATGGCGGACACTGGCAGCTATTTTAGAATTTCAATTAAGTGTAATTATCCGCCATTATCCTCTACAAATTAGATATAATAAATTCCCAGTTATTTTATTTGCTTAAAAACTTTAATTCCTTTTTTCCTCTCTTCACGTTTCACACGACACGAAGTTACCTATGTTCTAACCCAAGCAATCTGCTTCTATACCAAAATACATCAAAATTGTTTCATCGGTTTGAGGCTGATAACGTTATCAATAGAAAGACAAAATTACTGACGCATTTATAATGTGAGGATTTCTGAAGACGTAATGAAACGTAGGCCTTTGTTTATTACGATCAGCTTCATCTATTTAATAATATCTCATATTTTATTATTATCAATAGAATGTTCTAATTCGTAATATCACAGCTACAAATTTGTTACCCTCATAGACCGTGCCATGAGAATGATAACATCGCTAGGTGTAATAGATTTGTATAAACTTAAAATTATAATAATTTCAATATTTATAAAATATTTGTACAAAATAAACCATTCTGTGTGATATTTTAGTATAAAACTTTTTTATTTTTTTTTGTTTTTGTTGTTTATAAATTATTATTATTTTTAAAAAGTTATCTTAGTTTCAAAAGGATTTTAATACTCAACATAATTATCTATCAATAAAGTTAAAAACATATATTTAGTTCTAACAAGAAATATTATAATATCGAAGGTAGTTTTACTTGCATAAAAGCGTTAACAGCAAGGTCCAGTTAATACTAAAAAATGTTATGTGGCCATTTTCACTCAGGTAGCTATAAAACACATTCATGGCAAATATTTCATTAAAATCCTTCTTGTATTTCATACCCGCCTATTCCAATATCGTGGTAATCCCGTAGCGGCTACGAGCTACGGCGGCGTAGCACACACACGAATACTTTAGAATATCATTTTATATTCTCTATTTATAAAAATGGGAACAGATTTCTTCCATTCATAAAAAGACAATTTAATGTTTTTTTTAAATTAATTCTAATCATGTGTTTATTGAGATTTTTTAGCATTAAAGGTTTTGCCTAAATCGATACACGACCATCATATCAATTATATGTACACAAAAATAATTGTAAAAAATTGTATTCTATTGTTTTAAAATAATTTTAAATAATATTTTAATTGCGTGACGGTAATCTTAATGAAACCAAGTCGTAAGATATGGATCATGTTTAACAGTTCGTTAACTTTTATTCAACGATATAACGAATATATTAACGAAATATACGAGCACCTTACAGTTACTAAAAGCATATTTTATAAAAATATTTACTACTAGCTTTTGCCTGCGACTTCGTCCGCGTTTTCGTCGTTTTTCGAAAAAAAGTAGCGTATGTCCTTCCTCAGGGTTCAGTGGTTTTGATGTGACAGACAGTTTAACTATCGTAATTTAATAGGGAAATATAATATGTCAGTACACAATACTTGATTTCTATGATTTTTTTATTAAATAGGTAATATTGTTAACTTTTTTAAATTAGGGATGAGTGAGAGTATTATAAACGTAAGAGTAAACAAATATAATCAGAATGCTCCGAACTGCTAACCCATCAGGAGTTACACGTATTATTGTTAGTCAACCATAAAAGATAGATATATCCTGTTGCGGGATATTTTTTAGAAAATTTTATGTAGAATATTTCCGTCATACATGATTTCTATGTAACTTTAACCATTAAGGCTGCATACGCGACGGAAGCTTAAAAATTGGAGTAACGTCTCTCGTTTTCCCAAAGTTTCCCTTCACTACTCTGCTCTTATTGATTGTAACGTAATGAAAAGTATACTATAACCTTCCCAGGAGTATGAAGAATAATTGTACTAAGTTTCGTTAAAATCCGTCGAGTAGTTTTTGTTTCTATAAGGAACATACACACAGATAGACAGACAGACAGACAAAAATTTTACTGATTGCATTTTTGGCATCAGTATCGATCACTAATCACCCCCTAATAGTTATTTTGAAAATATATTTCATGTACAGAATTGACCTCTCTACAGATTTATTATAAGTATAGAAGATATGTATTTGTTTTGATACCTAATTACTTTATATCCAATTTTTTTTTAGTTATATATAGGTTATATATAGATAAGAACAATAAGAGTTTAAATGAAAAAATCGTTTTATTTAAAACTTTGCTACGACTAAAATAATAATAAATAAAAGAGAGAGAATGTTTGAAGTAAACTACGGAACCAATGAAATTAATTAAAAATTAATAGTACCTTTTGATAGGTACATTATTCTAGATGATCATAAGCTATATTTTATCAACACTATTATTTTAAATCAAAACCTACGTTAACACGAGCGAATCCACGAGAAAAAGCTTATAATTAATAAAACTAGTTTCCGGCGGTTTCGCTAGTTTAGGATTGAAAGTTCAATAAATAGTGATTTTCCATATTAAGTTTCTGACACTCCACGTTACCCACTTCAGCATTCCATATCATTTTCAAGTTTCATAATTATAGTCTATCTTCACAGAATTAGTAAGTGTGTTCCCAATTACGACATTAGCGATAAGAACGAACAGCCATCTTGTTAATGACTCCACAAATTAAATTTTGAACCCTTCGCGTTATGTCCTTAGGGTGCTGTTTTAAGATAACTTTTCACTTTCATGAAAATTTAATGTTTCGTTATAGAAACTAAACTGATTATACAGTTAACTAGTTTAAAATGAATAAATTTTGATTTATTTCTGCAACAAGAAGTAATAAAATAAGATTCCTTTTTTTATTTTTTTAGATGTGATTATCAAGCCGTGTAGAATTTTTGAGTAAATCTTTAAATTTAGTTTTTCTTAACTAAAAATCAGTGATATGATTGCTTTCGACAAATTCTCTAGGTCTTATAGTTTCAGATTTCTATCCAAATTAATCACACTATACATATTAGTAGATAAGTTAAAAAGAAATCTACTGTAATTTATTTTAATCTGGCACGAGACATACAGCGCTTAAGAGGCGATTCCACAAACAGATACTAGAGATATCTACAAACAAAGGCTTTAAGGATTAAATCAAAGAAGCCGCTAATCCATCTGCCGAGTTTCTATCTGCGAATCAAGAATTCTCTGTGCAAGGAACAAAGGTTATTAGCGGAGCTGGAATTGTTTGTTCTTAAGGACTATTTACATTAACTATTGAAGCACGTTTAATTAATTAGAAAATAGATGCTTTTCATTGCTGGCGTATACATTTCTTTATATCAAATTCAATTTCATTATCTATTAAAATGATAAAAACGTGTACCTTTTCTTGTACATGTTTTTATCATTTTAATATATTAAATTTTTATTTGTGATATTTCTTTTTCATATGTAAAGAAAGCTTATGATATACTTTTGTATATTTTAAGATAACATACCAAGAGACAATATTATGCAAGATTTACACTTATAAGTTTTGCTCTTAGACTTTCATAAACATTTACATAAGCATATTTCTCACTGCCTTAAAGATTTTACTACCAGTGTTTTATTTTTGACATTCACAGCTTTTACTTGTTACTAGGTTTCAGAGTTGTTTTATATCGCTCGCGAGTCTAAAAGTCACATATTTATAGGTAACTAGCTGATGCTCGCGACTTTGTCTGAGATGTCTGATGCCTAAGTCATAGTAGCTTTATGCGTGCAAAGCCCAATCGGCTTAAAATAGACAAAGTTTCGTACAAACTTTCGTCTTATATTTTATCCCCTTGGGGGTAAAATTAATTAAAATTCTTAGCGGATGCCTACGTCATAGCACCTACCTGCATGCCAAATTCATCATCCGTCCAGTGGTTTCGGCTGTGCGTTGATAGATCACTATGTCAGTCAGTCAATCAGTCACCTTTGAATTATATATATATTATATATATAGATTCTCGCCTTACGAAATTGATATTAGTAAATGTCAACAATCTTGAATATGAGATGTATAACAATATATGAATGTAACTGAAAAATACCTTTCTATTTACACAGAAATTCACGTTCAAATCTATTGTGGTAGCATAGAGGTGGCTCCAATATAATGCCCGTAGCACAAGCTCGTAGCATCGTAGCCCGTAGCCGTTACGGATTACACCCACATTGAAACTGGATTCTATAAAAATATATATTGTTTGAATAAAAATAACACGTTTCAAAATAGTAGTTATTCGATTCGATGGAAATAATTTTATTTAAACTACTTCAAATAAAAATGTGTAAATTTTTGTTTCAATAAGTTTTACTTTGTTTAAGAATAATCTTATAATTAAAAATTAATTTTTACTGAGGTAGAAGTTAGGTGTAGCTGACTAAATACAGTTCGTAGACGGCTTGGCCTGACCGTGGGGGTACCTCACTCTCACAAAGATCGGTGTGAAGTAGCTAATATAGCTGTGGTTCGTACGATGAGTGAGAGAGCCTGAAGCCTAACCCCTCCATAATTTCTTTTCTTACCTCCTATTTTTATCCCTTTCATCCTTTTTTCGTTTTATATGCTGACAATGCATTTATGGCTCGTTTGGTGCTTATTCTTCAATTTTTTTTTATTTAAAAATAACTGATAGAAAGACATCTGTTGTGAAGTAGTTACCTACGCTAATGGACATTTTCATTCCGTATTCAGTGAGCTTCAGCATGGACATTTTCCATTAGCGTAGGTAACCACTTCACATCAGGTGTCTTTCTATCAGTTATTTTTAAATAAAAAAAAATTGAAGATTAATGCCAATACGTATTATCTCTCTGAATACCGTTTCCCTATAAAAATCCAACTAGCGATTCCAATACATTGTAATTTTTCTTTGAAACGGCTCAGCTAAGAGAAAACTCATTAAAAGAACAGCACAGGTAATTTCTAGAAATAATTATCAAATTGCTTTTCAAATAACAAGAAACTGAATACAGTAGAATATAATTACCATTTCCCGTCTTTTAAATGAAAACCCGCAGTGACCAAACGCAACAACCGTAAAGGACTGTCCGGGGTTATTTTAAAAGGTATTTTGGGTCATGACCTTGTGGAACTTGAGTACCCATCTTTCGAATAACTTTTGACCTATTCCGGCTCTATACACCGGATTGGGAATAAAACTGTACCCATAACATGGTTTCGTTTTGCCTTTATAATAGTGAAAGAATTTCGAAGAATTGTTTATCAATACTATATGGATATGTAATTATTAGGTATTCTATTATTTCTTCTTATTTCGCATTCCAATAATTATTTATAAATATATACTCCTTTACATATATACTCATTTTAAAAATCTATTATGACTTAAACATTCATATATTTAGGTACAAAACGCAGAAAATTTTACATTTGGGTATTCGGAAATTTATTGAAATTTTAATGTCAAAACCTGTTGGTAGAATTTTTGTTATTTTTTTTAAATCATGGATTATGAAGCATAAATTAATATAACGCTAAATTTTAATTACTAAGGTAACTGACTCGTTTCAAAGAGATTTTGAATTCAGTCACTTTAACACTAAGCGTGCGATATGTCAATGTATTCATTTCAGATAAATTTATTATTTTGTACAATTGAAGTCTTAATATATATCAAAAATATACCTTTAAAATCATCAAAGACCTTTTAGCAAATTACTGTTTATGTAGTATCAAGTATAGAAATATTCTGAATAACGTAAATTTCTTACGAACTTGATTAAATACGTAAATATACTTAAGACAATGCTTTAATCAGCGTCAAAACGAATAAGTAAGTACGTTTTTTACAATATGGCTTAGCATATTATCTATATATTAATACGTGAAGCAAAAAGCTCGTACTCCTTTTTATGAAAATTACGCTTACGCTATAATTAGTATGAAATTTATACTTACGGTTTAATAAAGAATGAATGCAGTATGTTAATATTTTCATTTATTATGCATAAAATATACATTAAATCGATACTAAAAAAATATAACACACACTACTATGAATTTGACACACACACGTATATATAGAAACTCTTTTGTTTATTTTTAAAGTATGTGGTCAAAATGAGAATAGATTATAGATTGATATTGTTAAAACTTATTAATTTAAATTAGTTATGGTCGAATTTCAACTACTGGGAGACCACTAGTTTCAATAAAAGCATACCAAACACACATAATGTACAGATGACATCACGTAGGCATCAGTAAAATGGTTATTATAACGCCATAACTTTTATTAAGCATTTATTTTTTTACAACCGAATGAACGTCGGTGGCGTTGACGGCATTAAGTTTACAGAGGAGTAATAATCTTATAACGGTTATTGCTCTTTAATTTTAAACGTTTTTATTTTCGTACGAGATTTTTTGATCATTAGCATATATTTTAACTTAAAAACTTTGATTAGTTAACATGGCCGTGGAAAATAATAAAGACTCAAAACACGCTGAGAAGAACAACGAGGCGATGTATTATGAACTTTTCGAAAATTTCGTAACTTTCCTTGAGAACAAGAAACTTTCGTCCGCAACTTTAAAAACCTAGCCTAGCGGGTATTTAAAAGCGAACTTTCTCATATTTATTTAGCTCCACAAGAAAAAATTATTTATTAAAATTGAGCGGCTATAGTTTGCAATTACTTTAGGTTATTTTGTTTTTCGTGGTGGTGCTCAAAGTAATATCTTGTAGATTATTGCTACAGTTCATACTGGTAAACCAGGAATATCAAAGACTAGCTTCCACTTATGGTTTTACTCGCGATTATTATTATTGCTTCACGTCTGTAAGTCGTGATTTAATATAGGCTAAAATCTCAATTAACGGATATGCCGTTATAATATAAAAATATTTTTTCAAATAGGATAAGCACTTTCACAGATTCCCTACGTACAAATTCATTAACAGACAATTTTTACCTCTGAATAATATTAGTATAGATAATCTAGATATGGCAACAATTGCAAACAAAATTGATCGAGACGACGTTTTCTTTATCAAGTGTGTCGCTAAAAATATAAGTTTAATTGCTAAAAAATATACACAATAAATCGACTGAAAATTAGATAAGTACATAATTGGATGCTGATAAGCAATACTGTGTCAAGCCACACGGATTTCGTTTTGAGAAAATGGCGTCTAAACATGTCAAAACGTTTCTTATCAAATTAGTTTGAAGCTGTATATATCCGTCTTTTCTTTTCTATTATGATAAAATCTGTAATGAATTGAAAGCAGATTGAGCTATTTAATGTGTTATCTAATAAAAAGTTTTTCAAATATTTGAGAGTATTGTACAAATTGTAAAATATGGAACGCACTTGAAATTCGAAACATTAAATTAATTAACTTTGTTTCGTACTTATTTAGTTTATATGACTTGACATTTTGTTGAATAATGTTAAATAGGTAACGCAGTATCATAGTACATGAATATCTACAAATTTGACTTTTTGTGGGTTGACACATTATTGCTTATCAACATCCAATTATAGTCCTTGGTTTTTGATATTGAGCGGCGATGACTATATTTTTATCGAAATATTTCTTTTTACGTAAAAGAGAAGACTATATAGCTACAAAGCGATATAATCCTTTATTTCCCCTCTAACTGATATTGTTCTATTGCATTAGCCTCAAATAAATCGTGGTATAAAATAAAAGTAAAGACAGACTCGTCATAAGTCACCTTTAATTTTAATCTAACTACGAGTAATAATATTTTTTCTCACGCTAAAATCAAAACAAACATTTCTAATTTATTATCTATTACGAGCCTGCTCTGATTTCGCGCGGGAATAAAGCTAAATGGATTAGTTGCGCAGACAATTTAACATCTGAAAAAGTTATTAAAACTTACGTCATTCGAAAGTTTAATAATTACAGTGTTTTGAAACGAGTTGCAGGTGCAATTTCGTTCTGTGGTAATTGTAGAGAAGGGTTTATTTTAGTAAAGTGAGGGATGTATGTATAACTTACGTCCGCTTATTACTTTGCTTATGTGCTACGTTAATTAAAATTAGCCCGTGTTATTCTGATGTATAAATATTATTGTAGTTTCATCAAAATTTGTTCAGTAGTGTTTGCATGAAAGAGTCCATACATTCTCACAAACATTTGTAATTGTGATGGTGGTATGGTGTATTTTATAACCTGTAGCACGTTTACATTTTATTAGAAGTTTTAAATAAAAATTTCAAAATTTATGGATTGTTGTTATTTTATAGTTATTACACGGGATTTATAGAATTAAAAGACCTATTATTTTTATGTTTTTATTGAATGTCATAGTAGATTGATACGATCCTCTTTTAATATTTTTACATTCAAAGTTCCGATATTCCCTTTCACCCTTACAAGGGTTAATAAATAAAAAGCCTCGACTTTATTCTCGGCTTTAAGAATTATTCTTGTGGATGTTTATAAAGGTCGATCTAATAATTTAAAAAAATATTATGGCTACAAAAAAGCTTAAAATGTGCCTTAATTACTGGTAACACTACACTTTAGGGGGCAACGAACTTAACCTTAATACGTTTTCATATTATTTTTAAGAAGAACTTATGTCCAGAGCCATAAGGTATTAAAATTACAATAAAGCAGCAACGACTGAAATATTTAAAATATTACTCTTTATGTCGTTAGTTGTAATTGCTTGCGGTCTTGTTCGTTTACACCATATCTAGAAACGTTTAAGTCGAATTTAATATAATAAATTAATTTTTAGAGAGCCTAGTTAACTAACTCCACGAGATGGCTAAATTAATTATCTAAACCATTTTTTCGTAAAACTTTATTAAAGATGCTATACAGTTGAATTGTTGACATAACCATCGTCCGTAAAAATGGCTACTATTTCAAATATTGCTTAAAAAAAGAACATACTCAAATAAAACTCTTTTTTGTTATTAAACACATATGGAGCCGAACTTATATCGTCCTCGCGATGTACTATTATTATATTCGGAATTATTATATTTTTTGTAAAATTACCAGTTTCAATTCCAGAATTTCCCGAACAATTTTTGTTAACTTCAAATACGGTGACACCGATTATTTCAACAAACTTAACTTTCACAATTTTCCTTTCTCTACAACTCAAAGCCATTAACCAAAGAATTGAATTGTCATTTCTCTCCACTGACTCACCTAAATAAATCACCCTGTATATTAAATGTCGTGATATTCAACTCACAGATACCATTCACCGTGTCAAAATATATTAGATACAAATAATACGCTCACCTGATACAAAACGTTCAATCATCTTGGGGTTATTCAATTACCCGATTAGCAATATGCGGCGACGGGAAGCTCTCAGCTTATTAACTTGAAAGCATTGGCA
Organism: Hypolimnas misippus; assembly: GCA_037950945.1. Taxonomy (NCBI): domain Eukaryota; kingdom Metazoa; phylum Arthropoda; class Insecta; order Lepidoptera; family Nymphalidae; genus Hypolimnas; species Hypolimnas misippus. The sequence continues at coordinate 11,900,415 of JBBEEQ010000024.1, forward strand.
GATTCGCGCTATTTCATAACGAAGCGATACCAACACCTTAATGTTTCTCGTAAAATTATTTTAAAGCTCCCATTTTCCCTTTTCACGAGATTAGTGTACATAATAAAGTTATTCACGTTCATTCGGTTTACCAAGATTGTTTGAAACGTGATTATATATTCATTTTGTTTTCCTTTTATTATCTTTTATATCCATGTATATTTACAATTTAATATTATTTCGCTAATGTTTAGTTAAAATGTGTTTCTTATTTTATAAAATATTATTAAAATAAAAAAGGTTCTTGTGCAAATCAAGATTACAATCAACAATATAAAAATCACTCGATAGATGGGCAAACAAATTTTGGATATTACTGGGATTTGAGCCCGCGGTCATTAGTGCAGAAACCAGTTGCAATCACCACTGTGACGAAATTATAGCCAAGGGATTAAGTCAATAAAACACATAAATATATCAGGTTTAAAATTTATTTTCGTAATATTCAACTGTTGACAGATAACAAATGATCTTACATTATCCAATTTGTACACAATGACTTAAGAAAATATGGCAACACTCATATTTTAACAATAAATACGTAATGACAATCTGGTGTTACTTGATGTTAAAATATTTATTCAAACATCGGTTAGGGTCCGCAACGAGAGAAAAGTATCGAATAGAACATCTCTCATCGATTAGTCGATTATCGAAATACAATATTTTTCATTTAAAAGTTTTATTAAATTTATATTAGAAATACTTAACAATAGACGTGAACAAACGAACGAGATTAAATCCACATATAAGACGCAATATAACTATTATTATGCCACAATTATAGTCTTTTTAATAAAATTGAGGATTTATTCGTAAAATACGTTGAGACATTCGTCATTAAGCAAATGTAAATGTCATAGAAACAAAGTTTTGAAACTACAGACAGACAGTTTTGAATTTCTTCGAAATATAATATGATGCTTCATCATTAAGCTTTCATCTCACAAATATATGTTATTCGATAATTACCCAATGTCTAGTCTTATTTATTAATTCGAATAGAAATCCATTTCACTGAAAGACTGCTTTTCATTTAAAAACAAAACAATTTCTTTTACATTATATTTTACTATTTTTTACATTTTTAAGACAACATAATCTAAGGAATATCTATTATTTTCTGCGTATATTTTTTGTAAGTTGGAACACTTATCGTATTTCTTCCCGCGGGTAACATTAAAAGTTTTTGTGATCAATGACGAGCATTCCTTCGATGGTCACATTGCGGATAATTTCGAATATAATCTTGCGGTAAAAAACCTAGATGAACGTATCTATTTTTTCTAAATTTTACTTTTTAAATATATTGGTATGCGTAATAAGTAGTTGTAATATCATTACGCTTTTTGGAATATTGTAGTAAGTTAAATATTGAATATACCATTTTGTGACTGATTCATGTAAAAAAAATGTCGATATTTTTGTTTTTGTGATACGTTCATCTGGTTCTCATATCTCGAATTGCAGTCTTAAGCAAGCAACATTATAAATATATTTCCACATTTAATACGATACAACAGACGGTCCCACGAACCGATGAAACAATATTTAAAGAGTAAAATGTCCAAACAATCAATAGGCTTTTAAGTTTTACAGTCGATTTATACGCTCTAATAACGTTCAACAGACAACTTCAAGTTAATACAAGACTGTTCAAATGTGCGAAACATCCGTAGTCGATCACACCTAACACTTCATAGATACACACAGAGTAACAATAGTCTAAACCTCGATATTAACAACGCGAAGCCAACGCGACGTTCGTTGGTGAGTTCGCTACACACGCACAATTAAACGCAACGTTATTTGGACGCTGATAAGCAATACCGTGTCAAGCCACACGGACTTGATTTTGAGAAAATGGCGTCTAAAGATGTCGAACCTATGCTTAATTATTTTCTCTTTTCTATTTCGATAAAAGCTATAATGAATTAAAAGCAGATTGATATATTGAATACGTTATCAAATAGTAACTTTTCCAAATATTTAAGATTATTGTATAAATTGCAAAATATCCAAACATTAAATTAAGAAACTTTTTTCCGTACTTATTTAGTTAAGATAACTTGAAATTATTTTTAATAATATTAAATAGGTGGCGCATTATCAGAATACATCAATATCTCCGAATTTGTCTTTTTGTGGGTTGACACATTATTGCTTATCAGCATCCATTTATAATCTACGATTCACGAACCGCTATTTAAAATATATCTGATATGAAGAATCGATTATTCTATAAATCGTATTGTGCGCGTGCGTCCCAATACAAGGAAGACGAGAATGTTCAATAATCGTTGAAACGAAACGAGCCTCCCAACGAACCCCGTCACCGAAAGTGAAAACGCGCCGTAGGATCACACGAGAATGGATTACAAGTTAGTGCTTCAAAAATATTTTTCGAGTGACACTTCAAAATACATTAAATCGAAATGTAAAAAATATTTACACCTTGCGACCTAAAATCCCGTTTCGTTCCCGTTTGAATCAATTTCCGTATTCGATAACCGAGCGTTTCGCGTGGTCCGAACAAATTTCACTACGAATTTCGACGTATTCGACAAAACTACCGCTATACGTTCTTTGCCTCTCTAAACACACACGAATCCGAGCTCGCTGTAATACTGCATGTACATCTCCACGCGTCCTTTCCTTCCATCGCGGACTATTTACGTAACGTCGATAAAATTTCAGAGAACTCCTATCTACCTAAAACGCCCTATTCTTCGATATATCTACTGTTTGAAAATTCTACTCATCCAGTCGAACTTTAATTATTTCATTATAATTATTTTAGTATTATTAATTTTAAAATTCTAAATAAAATTAAGATTTCTTTTATTTTTAAATAGACTCGCTATAGTCGAAAGAAACTTGCATTAATCTAAATCATGTCGTTGTAAAACGTTGATGGCTATCACCTCCTTGACAGTATGTAAACTAAACTTTTATATCGATTTCTTAATGAATGACGGGAACACAGAATTCCCATAAATAAAGATATGAAATGAAAACATAATACCAAAAAAAAATCTGCGAGATTACGCATTTGACAATACTCAATGATATTAATACAATACAAGGTTTACCATTACTTTGGTCAACCATTAAAATGGTGGGTCACTGCTTAAACATTCACACAATTATAAAAGCATGCAAACTCTTATTTACCTAAGACTGAATTAAAAAGGAAATTGCTCACTTATCAGCGGTCTCGTATTCAATTCCGCTAATCGCAACGAGATAAGAAAGATATCAACAATCGAAATGCAAAGATTAGACACGACTCCGTCAACACATCAATAAGTCAAAGTATTCGAATACGACTATTACTATGGTAAAAGTATTGACCGAAAAATGTTATTCTAATCGATTTGGAAACTATTTTATTTGAAGTTTTTAAAATCTTGAATTGAGCTTGCATGCGTTCGCATCTCCGTATTTTTCGCTGATACTAACAGAGGGCTCTGGTAGATCTACGCGTTTTCGTTCAGCTGCTTGAACAGTAGGGTCTCTTCGAAAATGTACTTCTTGAGTGTCTCCCTCGGCAAATTGTCTAGTTCCATCGTGAATCGGAACGGCTCCTCCGCCACGGGCTGCAATAGATAATAAACTTTAATACCCATTAAATAGATAAACGTATCGTTTGAATCGACGTTACGGTCGTGAAATATGACGCCAGGAAGCTATCTTAATGCTCAATTAACGATTCCATTAGGGAGACGGTTTCGTTCGAGAATTTTTATGGTCCCATCGTTTTCTGTAAATAACATTTTTGCACATGCAAGTATTGTTGTTTTGACTTTTATTTCTATTTTATCAGCGTTAACTTATAAATAATTATTCACGAATAGATCAAATATTTAGAAAAAATCGTTTACATATGTTCCTGACTTAATTTCAGTTGTTTGTAGTAGTATCTGGTTAATTCGAATATTACGAAAATTAATCAGACATAAGTTATAAAATTCGTAATAAGCTTATTATGACACAACAATTACGAAATATTTAAGTTATTGATACCGCATGATTAAAACTATTTATGATAGAAACTAAAGTATTTAAAAAAATACTTAAACCATACAAAAATACCGGCAAGAGTATTATTTATTAACATTTAATTTTCGAGTTAATAAGGCAAATACGCGAGAAAATATTTTCCGCCGCTTGGCTGTTTGGGTCAGGTCCCAGGAGCGTCCATTGTTGTTAATTCGATTTCCCCGCGGAGGCCAGATCGTGAATAATACGGATTACTTAGAAAATTTCGGTACTAGCGTCGAATATTTGTTTTTTCATTAATATTTGTCTTTTCAAATTATCATCAATATAATTTGACTATAATCTTCTGTTCTGTTCGATTACTAAATCATAAAATGTTCCTTTCCTTAGAAAGAAAGATCTATTGGCATCCTTTATCAGTCGTTTGCCGAAGTTACTTATTACTTTTATTTGCGTTATAATTTATCAAACTTCATAAGATGGCACGCAAAAAATAAGAATGTGCAGTGGTCTCGAGTCGTTAAATAGATTGAAATCGTGTAGAGAAACACATGTAGAAAAATATTAAGACTTGTAATCTAACAATCTGCATTTGCATAAGCTAATCCTACATTCTAATTGGATTTACTTTGGATTGGTGGTGTTTCCTAGTAAGATATTTACGGCCTGTTATTACGGCTACTTACTATTGTTAAGGTTGAAGGTAATACTGTTAGTTTTATTAACACGTTTTAGTGGAAATCCGTCTCATTTTGTCGTCGGTAGGTTTTATTACGTTTTTACGACGCTGTAGCCGGTACGGTTAGAGGGACCAACTACCTTCTACTACTATGTGTTACAAACCTATTATTCATATGAGCTTTTTATTTTATTTTTTTGTTATACCATATTTTGTTGCATGTATTACCAAAAGTATTTTGTTTAAGATTTTTACGATTTCTATACAGGTGGATTTTTAACAGAACTTGGATCCCCAAGACCGGACTTCCGGAGTCTTAGGTCCGATTTTCATAAGGGACTTAGATTAATTACGTGAGGTCCACGGGGAGAGGGGGGCCTGGGTAAAGCCACAAAATATCTCAAGTGGAATAGGGGGTTTTCTAAGATATCGCATGTATTTATTTTCAAAACTTTTGTTAAAGTATACATTTATTGTTGCATATGTTTTCAGAATTCAATAAGATTATACGTGTTTTTACAGTTAAGCATTTATTAATAAATTCTTATTTAGGCAGTATGTACGACAAAAAATACACATGATCTTTAGTAGGAGGAGAAGAGATATTATAAAACCTCACCATGCATCACCAGGGAGGAGCGGTCTTAAAAGCGGGGTAAAAAACATCACGTGATTAATTCACATAAAATTATTTTTCTTATCAGGAATCGAATCCCTCGATTTTTAAATAAGACACCTGTATTATTGCACCATTTGAGTCTTAAATAGTGTCGCTAATAATCACATAATTTCTGGAAAGTAATGATATATGGTAAATATTATGTAATGTACATCGAACTAAAAAAAAAGTTTTGAAAGTGATTTCAATCGCTTATGTTATGGTGGTCGTGTCCACGAATAGTATTTCTTCACCGGTGTCAGTAATAGTATTATTTAAATTGTCTCAATTCTGTTGGTAAATATGAAATTCTAAATTCATATTTTAAAAACTTGATTCATAAAAAATAGAAAAACAAAAATAAAAAAAGCTTTAATGCAACGGTATTATTATGAAGAAACTTCCATCATCTCTTGAATATTAATTAGAATAGATTTCTCTTAGCCACTTAGCCAGTTAGTTGTTAATAAAGAAACTTTAATGAGAATATTTTAGTTGTATAAGAGTTCACTTGGTGCTGAGGGTTCGCAAACGCATTTACGGACGAATATATGTATGTTGGTTTAAACTGGTAATCCGCTATAGGAAATCCAGAGCACGACGATTTGCTTCAGGCTTTAGAAAACAGCTACAGACTTTGTATGGACTTTGTTAGTCTTTTGTATACGACTCTTTAAGAGGACTTGAAGATATGCGCTAGTGTTACTTTAATACCGTAATTCGTAATTGTAATAAGTTTTCTTACTTCGTAAGTATACCCGGCCTATTTCATAATTAAGGGATTCTAATTAAATAAAATTAACACGGTAATTTCGAACAAACCTATATAATGAATACTATAGTATTATGACACCCGAACCATATTACACTAGATTCTTATTTTATGTTAGTTTTTAAAACAGTATATTTAGGGTAGTAGGGTAAGAAAGACAATATGTAGTAGGATAGGGTATATAGGACAATATTTTAAAACCTTTTTAAATAGTCATCAGGATGGGTATAGTACTTAGGGTGGCAGAAGGAAAATATCGTTGGGTGGTGAGTAGTAGGATATGCTAAGTAATAGGGTAAGTGCTGCACAGGGTGGGCTATGTAGGGTAGTAAGTAGTAGGGTTACATTACCTCATCGTTAGGGTCGTAGTACTGCTCGAGGTAGGGGTGCGCGAGGGACTCCTCAACGGTGATACGCTTGTGCGGGTTGAAGGTGAGCATGCGGTGCAGCAAGTCCAGGGCCCGCGGGTCGGCCCCGGGGAACAGCTCCGCCCACGGCACGCGCGGCTTGTACGGCAGCGACTCTAGGTAGCTGCGCGCCTAGACAATAAATATATAAGCTTTAGTTGGAATTTAAGTGAATTCATCTTAATTTACTAATCTTATTGTTTTTTTTTTCTTAATTACTGATCCGATCTGCTAATTCGTTGTGGATCAAGTTTTTATCCTTCTTAATAGGAATAGACTTTTGCTTGGCAGCGAAACATTTTTATTTTAATAATTACTTCACTGCTACATTATTCCTGAAACATTGAGTATATAGTTTGTTTATATGTTTTACGTAAAATAAATATAATAAAAAATAAATAAATGCTTCACACTACACGGTCCCCATTAGGATCTCATGATCAGGTGACGGGGCCCAGAAACACACACAACTCAGAAAAAAACAGATGTTTGCCATGAGCGGGGACTAAACCCGCGACCGTTAGCGCTTCAGTCAGTTGCAGTGACCACTGCGCCAACATAAGATATAGCTAATTAATATCTAATTAAAACCTAAGTTGCATGTAGAAGATAATTTTGTTATAATTTAGTAAATCAAATGATTTCCAAATTCTAAATCAACATGTTTTTGATTATTCAAGTCAAGTTTAATTGAAATTATAAAGTAAACTTACATAATTAGTAAAAAGTTCTAAAAATTTATCTGGTTTGCTGTGTTTGTCAGTGTTGAAGCAATATCATCAAAAGACGCAAATATAATTTGAAATGAAATCTTTAAAAAATTAAACTGTGATTCTTTTTCAACCTTTTAAAAAGAGACATTAAAATTTATCTAAAAATACATTTGAACACCGCAATACTCCAATTAAAACTTTGAATACAAATTAAATACCGCATTCTGATAATTCAACTTTAAAAGAGATAAGGTGTTTAGTTTATTTAAGATTTTTTTTTTCGATTCAGGGACATATTCATACGTTGTACATTGTACTTTACAAGGGAAGACGGAAACAAGTACTAGTCTTAGATTCATTTTTTTAATTACTTGATTTTTTTTTACATTTTAAAATAATTTCAATATATTTTTATATGTGAATCTATACATATGTATGATATAACTTTAGATGGTTTCACGTTAATAAAGGCGTATACAATAAATCTTTTCAAAATAAATATCTATCATCTAAAAATTCTAGGAATTTCATCTTTTGTAAAAGATATCCATAACCTCCGGTATGAGAAAAATTCTTGAGCAGAATTTACGTCAAAAACTGAGTATCTACTCTAAAAACATACATTAAAATTGAAATATATGAAATATTAATCGTTATATTTATATATAAAGATACTCAAATAAACACCTCACTTATTTTAAGTGTATTAAGGTGCAATTAATATTTTTTTCCTAAATGTTATCTATAATCGTAACAACCCCTTGTTGTCACGTTGATTATTGATAACTGAAAATGTTTAAGACTGCCACAGCTATTTAATTTAAAGATAAAAAATAAAGACTGACTAATTTTAATATCGTTTTCTTTTTTTTCTCTCAAAGTACCCTTGTAAGGAAGTTTCGGTTTCGGTTTCGGCCGTTGAAATCCAATTTCGGTCGGTAACTACTTATAAGTATAATACTCGCTTACTGGAATAACGCGTATTCAAATAAATAGATTTAGTTTTATACAAGGTGGCGCACAAGTTGTCCCCCGATATTTTTTGGGTGTAATATATTGAATGCTTAATGCGAACGCTTTTAGGGCATGTTCTGCTATCACCTAAAAATCCGAAAAAGTTGCGGATTTCGCCACCCTACATTTTTTTATGAATAAACCTTTGGTGTCTGCTTTTGGATTATGTTTATTTGATGTTTTAACAATTTTGAAACATGTCGAGAAAAAAATATCGGCAAATAGGCTGCCGCTAACATGCAAACGGGTTCGATTTATGGCATTTCATCACTCCTGACAAAATTTCCGACGATAGGTTCTCGCATTTTTCACGTATATCTTCTTTGAGGGCTTTAAAAGTCTGAGGTTACATAACACATACTCGTGACATAAAAAACCCCACAAAAGGGACCCTAAATCAGAAAATGAGAATTGAGGAAATACTATTCTGTGTTTTTGAGCAGTTTTGGCGTCTAAAGATGCCCTATGCTTAATACATTTGAAGAAGTATTTTATATCCATCTTTAATTTTTCAATTTCGAAAAAAAAAGTAAAAATTATTAAAATCAGATTAATATAATAAAAGTTTTATCAAATAATGAGTTTTTCAAATATATGAGATAAAATATATAAATATATATCGTTAAATATATAACATTCATCAATATTCGAAAAGTTAAATTAAGAACCTTTTTTCCGTACTTATTTAGTTGTAGTTTAGATGACATGAAATTTTTGAATAATATTAAATCCGTGACGAATTATCAGAGTACATCAATAAGCCCCAATTTGAATTTTTGTGAGTTGACTCATTATTGCTTATTAGAATCCATATTTGTGTGACAAAGTCCAGAAAAGCTTTGTTTATTTTGAAAGCAAAACATTTCACATTGAAGCGAACCTATTTGCCGTAACAGTTAATGTAATTAATACGTCATTATAATTGATCATATTGCTTAAAACAATTTGTGTGATCACTGATAATGACGTCTTACAAATGTTTCATTAATTAATAATAATTAAGATAAATTCAGTTAATACTAACCCAATTGTTAATATTAACTGAATTAAGGTTAATCGTAGGTTCGTTAAGAAAAGCCGACTGATTATTATTATAGAATATTCGTTATAATATTATTATAGTGTACACATATTCTGACAATTGCGGCCGCTATTTCCTATTGTATAACTGATAACGGATGCTGATAAGCAATAATGTGTCAACCCACAAAAAAGTCGAAATCGGAGCTATTGATTAGTATTATATAGTATTTAACAATATTCAAAAAAATTAAGTACGGTTACGGTAAATAAGTACGGTAGAAAGTTTTCTTAATTTATTGTTTTGAATATTTAAGTGAGCTTAATATTTTGCTATATGCAATAATCTAAAATATTTGAAAAACTTATTATTAGATTAAACTTTTTATTGTACCGATCTGCTTTGAATTCATTATACCTTTTACCAAAATAGAAAAGATCTTTTTTTAAGAATAGGTTTGACATGTTTACACGCTATTTTTTTTAAATGAAGTCCGTATGGAAATAGTATTGTTTATTAGCGTTCAAATATAGATATAGATAGGTAACAATTTCTAAGTTTAACAAGCTTGTTTGACTCAGCTCAAAAATATTCTCGCCTATCATACTCAGTCACTCGCTGGTTGTTTACTAACGTTATACAAAGTGGTGGACGTTCTAAGTGTAAAAATCTAAGAGCTTATAAAATATCGATATTTAAATAATATCATCGGTTGTTTTATTTGCAAATAACAGAAATCAAATTACGAAATGGTACTTAGTGATAAAGTGTATGTTCGACAATGATACTGCTATCGCTACTTATATGTAAAGTCAGGGGGGCTAATTCTGTCCGTCGGGTGTAACCGTCTTCTCTAACTCAATATTTGTACAATATCATAAGCTGTAATCATTATATATACTGTATATGAAAATTATCAAAACTGTAACTGTACTGTAGCGACTGTAATTGCGAGTAGACGATTGCCGAATGATGCAATTGCTCCAATATGACAATACCTTTTTATATAATAAAATAAAGTTATTAATAATGATAAACTTTTGTATAACCAGAACAATGATATTAATTTTCCAATGTTATTAAAAAACAATTAAAACTATCGTAATCAACGTTTTTTTATTGAAATAAAAAAATAAAAATCAAAACGTTTCGTTCAAAAATCCGAATTTGCGATAACAATAAACCGCGAACCCGGCGCGCTAGTTAAACTTCATTGTTCGGAAACAAAGAGGTTCGTTCATTCGTATTCATTTAGTGTTGAAACAGCTCTTCCTAAACATACATATCCCGTATGAGAAACTTCAGCAATATACAGATTTCATTACCAAAGTTATTATTATTAATAGATTAAAACAATTCTAACACTTTGCAATGAGCACTGAAAATTATGAAAAGGGTCGAATATGATAGCAATAATTATACGCGATTTTCAATAGTCGTTTTTTATAAGTACTAATTGCTTAAAAAATACTATATTAATAATAATAGATGTAGTAGTTTATAATAATTCTTTCTCTTTTTATAAAAGTAAAGTAACGGCCTGAAAATGTACCACAGCTGATCAAAAGCCTCCTCATCTATTAAGGAGAACATTACGAGCTTAATCCACCACGCTGCTCCATACAACAATACGTGTGTGAAAACTTTTCCCGGCACACGTAGGTTTCCTTACGATGTTTTCCTTCACCACCGAGCTCGAGATGAATTTAGACACAAATTTAGCACTTGAAAACTCCGCGGTGCTATCCGGGGTTTTAATCCGCGATCATCGGTTGAGATCGACATGTTCTAACCAATAGGCTCTTTTGGCTTCTATCTCTTTCTATATGCTATATTAATTTTTACAGACTACGGCGAAGTCAAAACAAGAGTATTAGGTGTTTGATCTGTATGAATGTACGTGAATTGAACTTAGACGAATGATAACGTTGATTATTGCCCTAATATTACTAGGTATATTGTTATTATAAAAAAAAATCTAAATGCCGGATTTTGCCAGAACGCATATTTTTATATATTTATAGGCTGCCGGGATGTATTATTTTTATATTTGTTAAGTCTTGTTAATCACTTTGGATAGTTTTCCTCAAAGATATTGGAACTATATTTGTACATATAGTACAATAAAAGATAAGCTGTATTTTCTAGTCACCGGTGTCCTTTTGCGACGTCGTGTTATTTATGTATGTTTTAACTCCATTTGCACCTGCCTGCTCGCAACTGTGACTTATATTATAACATTATTATTAGTTGTCTTTGGAACAATAAATGTATCATTGCAGTAAATGTACATTAACTGTATAAAAGACGACGAATTTTCTACAAATAGTTATCTATTCGAAGATGTATACTATTTTCATTGAATTTATTCCAAGCCGTTGAAGCGTGAAAATTTGATTAATTACCCAACGTCAAAACTTCGTCATCAATATTAATTTTAAACTTTACTTAAAAATCAAATTAAATTTAATAAAAAAATTGTCAAATTATTTCTTCTTCATAAAAATATAATATGTCAATTTATCGAGTATATGAATTACCAGACTTTTTTGACAAGTCAACATAATTTAACAGCCTGTCCACCGAGAAGAAATTACACGTATAAAGCAAAACCGAGAAATAGATAGAGCATTTATACATTCGGTGAAATTTTCGACGTATACATCGTATTTTGTAATATTTGCGAGTACACAGACCCAATACAAATATCTATCGTACGACGTAAAGGGAGGTTCACAAAAGCGCGTTCACTCGTACGAAAACGAGCATATACCTAATGCTGCGATTGTTATACGCGATTCCGTTTATCCACCCTAAATGTGATAATGATGATAATCGGAAACACGTGTAGTAATTAGATATTATTCAACTCTTCTAATATACATTTGTAACCGTTTTCTAAATTTCTTTGATACAGTAGATGTGTGCCACATTTGTGATGTTGTATGGAACTTTTGCACTTTTTCGTGCAAAACTTACCGAACGGTTTTCGATGATGTTATTATACATTCCTTCATTGATAAATTGAAATCAAATAAAAAGTTTGATTAAGATTTTATACATTAGAATAACACATATACCATAATTTATTATAAATACCTATATTGAGACATGCGCAGATGTACGATAAATTGATAATTATGTGTAGTATCAGTCGTATCTGACTGTAGTCGAGAGAGAAAATCGAAAGAAAATTAATATATGAATTCATATACACATTTTCAATTATCCTACTTAGGTACACTAAGGCGGAAAAGCAGCGCACGAACGCGCTTTAAAAGCGCAAGAAAATGCTTTCTAAGCGCATGAAAACGCTTATTTCTATAAGCTTATAGCACTTAACTACGCTAGGCGCGTAAACATCCTTTTTGGTTGCTGCTCAAATATCATCGTTTATATTAAAAATCGAATACAAAAGGATCAAAGGGATAATTTCATTAATTTGTCACGTCACGTACGCCACGCGCGCGGCGCGTAATATAATATTGTCGACACTTTTTTTTTAATAAACAATTCATATGCAAAATATTTCACTATAAAGTCGTGCTTTTTCTCTTTATACATATTTCTGTTATAAATGTATACAATGTACGAGTACTTTATGTTAAATCTTGAATCAGTCTGATTAGATTAAGCATAAAATAGATTTATCGTAGAACGAGCTGTCTTTACGTTAAAAAAATAACTAGAACTAGTGATAGACAACATTTGCGACCTTAATCAAAAACAAACATTTTAAATTTATATAAATTCGTAAAATAAAGTAAATAATTCTATAATAGTTTCCGTTGAGGTTTGGGAAAAAAGAATCAAAGTTTGAAAAAGCAATCTAAGCATACATTTTCGGTTGTCAGACAAAATTTTAAGCCTTACATAATCCTCACGAACAAATCAAAATACTACCAAAACTAAAATTATTTATTTTAAAATAATATTTGTACAAAATAAAACTGATACTCGCTCCAGACCGCAGAAATGAATCTCGTACCAAATTACTGTTCCATTAGAGAAATATCCGGTATTTTCGTACGACCATTATTTTCAATTATTTATACCATTCGCGGTGAACACTTTGTTCATTTCTTACGGCGAGATTAATCTAACAACACAATAGCGATGATTTTTTTTGTTTACTCCCAACCTTCGACAATGTTATTGTTCTTTTAGTATCGATGGATGTATTTTTTGTTATTGTATTAGCACTTCGCTATTCCTTGCGTCTTTGCTTGGGTAAAAATAAATCGTTGTCGATATTTTTTTGTAATATTTCATTGACGGCAAAAATTAGAAGTCTGATAAAAATGTTCAACTAGTTTATACAATGTATATTTTATAATCAAAATAAAATGGCTTGGCCAGCATATCAGTCTGGTCCTTCGAAGAGGTAATACCGTCAGTGTTTTAGGCATCTTGCCTCACTGTGTCATCGATAGTTACTTAGGCTTGAAAATATGTACTAAAATGTTAATTTTTGTACTGGATTATTTTTTTATCGCCAATTATGTTTAACAAAAATACTGTCTTCGTCGCACGTCTGATAACTTTACATAAAATGAGAAATGTTTGAAATAAACACAAATAAAACGGAACCTGTTATCACGTTTATATACGTGTGAAGATCAAAATATTATTACCTCTCTAATCCTACTCTCCATTCATCCATTATTCCTTTTTAAGCCGGCAACCTATTCGTAGTCTAGCTAGTGCTGAAAGTTTCCACAAAGAGACGGTGTGCACTTACATGAGGTGAACTGCCTGCTAGTTTGCTAGTTCATAATCTACATAGCATGTTACACGGTATACCAGCGTCTACTTATTATTCTAGACAAGTTTCTGATTTTGATATACAAAATAATAGACAACATTTGACTAACATTTCAGCAAAACCAACAACATCAAATTTAAATTTTCTGTCACAGTACGGAAAGCGCGCACTAGTGATTTTTGTCATCGTGACTAATTCGTCACTATTGTCCTGTACATCGACTCGTATGGAGCAGCGTGCACATTAAGACATGACAATTAGGTTTTGACTTTTTTGTCCGCCAACCCGCGAACGAACGCAGGATAAAACCTGTTACCGGAGAAATCAGTCAAATAATATTTTCAAATGTTACCACAGCAAAAAAAAACTTTTTATGAAACATAGAAAAGAACTTTTCACTTATTAGACTGTCACCCCAAAGCGGGTGTACCCAATATTTCTTTAGGTCTTTTCTTCTGATGATATAAGTTGGCAAATGATAACCGTGTCGTCCAAATCTATATCGACAAATGATGCTTCAATCACATCATCACTCCGCTTTGGAGACGTGACGTGATATAAACTTTTGTGACACCCTAACAAAAGTCACCAATGCGCGCCAGGCCTAAAATCACCTGAATTAGCGCTATAGAAAATTAATTGTCACTAATAACTATGTCAACACCGCGTGTCGCGCCGCTAATAGCAAAGTTAAAGTGCTCTTAAAGCTATTATATCATCAATGTGTTAATTAAAGCGGTCTGAATGTGCCTATTTGTAAGTTTGAATTATCGATTACAGTCGTTTAATTGATTACTCACTTAAACCGTGTTCCTTTTATGACTTTTTACCTAATCTTTTCATATACATTACAGTATCATTGTTGTCACATCAGTATTATATGGATGCTAATAAGCAATACTGTGGTCAAGCCACACGGAATTCATTTTGAGAAAATGGCGTCTAAATATGTCAAACCTATTCTTAACAAATATGTTTGAAAAAGTACATATCCATCTTTTCTTTTATTTTTTGATAGGTATAAGGTATAATGAATTTAAATCAGACTGATACATTTAATATATTATCCAATAAAAGCTATATAAATATTTAAGATTACTGTATAAATTGCAAAAAAAGGAACGCACTTGAAATTCGAACCAATTAATTAAGAATTTTTTTTCCGTACTTATTTAATTTATATGACTACAATTTGTTTGAATAATGTTAAATAGGTGATTCAGTATCAAAATACATCAATATCTCCGAATTTGACTTATTGTGGGTTGAAACATTATTGCTTATCAGCACCCACATATCGTTTATCCCGAAATTACACAAGAACAAGACAAGTCACGCGAGTGTTCATAGAATTCAGTCGCTCAATTACGAACAAGGATTGTACACTCATATGAACATAGTCTTAGATAAAAGCATGCAAAGCTTTTAATATTAAAATGAAAAGAGTGTAAGTTTAAAACCACACTATCCTTTGATAAATATTCTCTCTTACCTCCGAGCGCTCTATGTTAATGGTACGGCTTTCTGCCGTTTATACTAAATGCTAATTTACCGTGGGTACGGCTGCAAATGTGCGTCTTATAGTTTTATATAAATAAATGGGCCGAAAGAAAGTCTAATTATATCTACCGTACATCTAAAAGTATTTTTAGATTTAGACACTATAGTGTATACGCCGAATATATGTATGTGTGTGACACTATTTATTGTGAAACTACATATGTATTTCTGAATGTGTCTGATTCTGATCTGGTTTGCAAGGTGAATAATAGAGAAAAAGCAAAAACATCAATTAACAATATCTTAAGAAATTTGGAAATTTCACTCCTAAGCCCCCTTAGGGGGAAGTTTTTTCATTCTTTAAAATGAAAATTTCACCTCTAAGGTGGTAAATTAAGTAATAGTTTTTGAATGGAAGTCAAGTCATTTTCAAATTCAGAAACACGAATTTGTACACATGTAGCACAATTTTACACTTGAACGTTGATCAAGGTTTGTAAGTCAAAATGCAATCTGGGCAAAGCTTAAAACAAAGTATCATATATGCAATATTCATATATTTTGCCCATGGTCATACATCACGATGTTTCTGCTAACTCCGCAAGAAAACAAACCCCCTGAAGGCACCATTAATTTAAACTATAGACTGTAAGGTGTCACTTAGCAGAACTGTTAACGTAAAAGAACACCTCGTTAACCGAGAACAATGAAATAGCACACTAGTCGTGGAGTAATATTTTCTTAGAAACTTCTAGACTATGTTAAGAAAGTAACGTAATTTCGTTACGAAATAAAAGTATATTGCGTAAAGTTTCAGTTAACTTGTTATTTTAGCTAAATCACTTTATTTTATTATCAATTTTGGACAGTGTTGTATTATAAATTATCAAATTGGAAATGTGAAGCGTATATATATAACTCTACCACTGAATTTCACTATTCAGTGGTAGAGTTATATATATCCAACCATAAAAACAGTGGGATGGGATGATACTATATAAAACAGATCTTTTATAGTAACCAAAATATTTATACTAATTTCTCGTCCCAACTTTGTATGGATAAAAAGGGTTTCATCTGAGGCCCTTCTTATATAAAAATATAACCCATAATAGCATAAGCTTCCTCTAAAAATTCTAATCAGTATTTGTGACAAAAAAAAATTCAAATCCGACTTATCCGAAATATTAGTAATTTTCGCCTATATAATATTAATATCAAAAAATGGATTATATTATAGCTGGTGCCCGCGATTACGTCTGCAAAAAATTAAAATTATTCCAAACCAAATCGACTGATAGACAGACAGACGACCAAAAATAAAATAATTGATATTTTAATGTCAGTACCGTATTTACGTTCAAATGCATTTAGTGAAAAGCTATTATTTATTTGTATAGATGTATAGGTAAAGAAATAAATAATTAAAATATGAGATACCTTTTCATTGATGATGCAGTCCAAGTCCTCCTGGCTGGGCGAGCCCAACACCCCAAGGATATGGTTCAGCTGGTCCAGGTAGTGCTTTCCCGGGAAGATGGGCCGGTTCGACAGCATCTCCGCGAGGATGCAGCCCACCGACCAGATGTCTATTGACTTGGTGTAACCCTGGTGAACACATTTCAAATTAAACTAATAGATTTTGAAACTGTAACGTAAAGAAGACGTTTCACGCATTTTTTTTTAATGAAAAGCAAAACTTGAAAGTTAAAGCAAAATTAACATATCTCTAAAACCAATAATATAACTATGTATGGACGCTGATATGCAATACTATGTCAAGCCACAGAGACTACATTTTGAGAAAATGGCGCCTAAAGATGTCAAACCCATTCTTAATAAATATGTTTGAAGAAGTATATCTTCATCTTTTCTTTTATTTTTTGAAAAAAGATGTAATGAATTTAATTCAGACTAATATATCTCATAAAGAGTTTTTCAAATATTTGAGGTTATTGTATACATTGCAGAATATGGAACGCACTTTAAATTCGAACCAATTAATTAAGAAACTTTTTTCCGTACTTACTTTTGTTTATATGACTTCAATTTTATTTAAATAGTTCATGCAGTATCAAAATACATCAATATCTCAAAATTTGTCTTTTTGTGGGTTGACACATTATTGCTTATCAGCATCCATATATGTTACAAGTTTTTGGATTTTGTTACTCAGAAAGCCGACCACTTTGGGCGACGTTGTGTAGCAACCTGCTAGCCACTATATATGATTAACAAGTTAATTGACGAGCTTGTCAAATTTGGAAATGGGTACAGAGGTCAAACGTCAAAAAATATGAACGTAACCTATACATATGTACATAACATACCAATAGTTTAAAAATATTATTGTATTTTATATTGTCCTTTGTTGCTCCAACTTGCCGTAGCACGTTATTCGACCTAAGAAAACATTTTCTCAAAAATATAAAAGATGGCACAAAATAGAAAAATGAACGTCGATATTGGAACCATCTCGAAGAAAATCCCGTATCTGCGGCCGTTCCGAACAAAATGTTATTTTATGATAACGTTTGAAGGTGAGAGAAGCCACGTACGTAACTCATACATATACATTTGGTAAACACTTTTTTACGTATATTTATCCTGTAAGCCTTCAATAATTTACACGCTACCATTTTTTTATATATACACATTTGTTTAAGGTATATACATAATACAAACATAATTTGATATTTCTGTAGATACGGCTTTTATCTGTCTATTGATACTAAGGATGTTTTCATACTCGGGGTTATTTTACACGTAATATAAGTATTCAAATTATAGTTTTATACACTTTACAACGATCATGATACGATTGAAAAAAAGTTTTCAAAACGTCGCCGTTGGTATAATAAAAATTGTTTTTTTAATGATGAAAATTCAATATTAATTAATAATACTAAATGTATTTTAAATAAAATTAATCAAATCAATCCAGCCATTTTCGATAAGTCGGTGACACACATAAAAAAGTCTCTGACGAATTGAAGACCACCATCTTTTTTGTAAAGGGGTAAATATCCGGTAAAAAATGTTTTATTTCAATGTCTTCCATCCACGTAAGACGGCTCTCAGAATAAATTCCAATTTACGTGTGTATGTCACTAGCTTCAAAAGACGAGCTTTTACTGAAAATAAATTCATAACGTACTTATACAACGGACTTTTATTAGCTTCGCTTGTAGCTTCGTTATTATTTAAACTAAGTAACAAAAATATTCTTACGTTCCTTCATATTACCTGACAAACGATTTATTTTTAACTGATTGACCCGGAGTACTTTGTACTGCCTTAGAGACGATAAATGTTGTGTTCAATTATTACTCCTTTTATACAAAATGGATGAGAATTTTTTTTTTCATAACTTTTTTTGTGAATTTTTCGGAGCGGAAAAAAATCGAATAAATTAAAGATCATAAAAACCTATTTAGCCGTTCTTGAGTTAGCCGGTTTTTATTAATATAAGAAAGTATTTAATACCATTATTAATACACCACTACGCCATTATTTCGAGCTTTTCCCAATTTTACCCAAAGATAATTTCTATAATTTAATATTATTAAATTAATATTATATGTAAAGGTTCCCAGATTCGGCTAGGATCAAGATGTCACGGATAATATTATACTTAAAATATTAAAGAACGCCAAGCCACAAAAGCTCGTTTATAATCTTTACTGCAATGAGGAATAAGTACAAAACGATGAATCCCAGTGAAAGATTGGGTGAGGATTAAATGTATTCACGGTTAGAGAATTCTCCCAACGGCAGCCTTTTGATAATTATATAATATAAGCGACCCTTTGACTTTGCAAGGGTGCAATAGACTAATGAAAAAAATCCAATGACATTTCCAGTAAATTTAAATTTATGTATAAAAATACAGATTTCGTTATGAAATTTAAATAAAACTTGTTACCACTCTTGGATGAGATTTATTTCCAAGTATATAACAAAAATATATTTTAAGGTGTCTTCCAAACTCTTCAATGTCCCAGGTCTAACTGACTTAAAATTAATAAAATATGTAATTGTTAAATTGCAATATTACGCAATGATGGAAAACCACATCAAAACAGTCATCGGAAAACAATCAGCTAAATCAGTCATCGTCGTACGACAATAGTAGTTTATGTAGACGTATACAAATATAATTCCAGGGATAGTGCAAAACCGCGTAACTAGCTTTTGCACAAGTCCATCTTTCATCAAGCGTTGAATTGCAATGTTGATAAAAAACAAGCTAACTAAAAATTATTTAGTCGATATTTATAAAATTAATACTTAACACAAATTTTGACAATATAATGGAAAATGCTCATGAGGCCTTATATTTATAATATTTTTTAATATTTGGTTAAAATTTAGTCGGTTTAGGAAAAGCTAGATACGCGGTTTTGCTGTATTCCCGACGATATATGTATATTAGATAACATATGCATTGTATTAAAAAAATAATAACCTCAATTCGTATTTCAATTATCTAGTAACAATAAAAATGTTTAAATATTTATTGATAAACATGCAGTTATTAATTTAACCGAACACTGGTTAACACAGTTCTAATTATTTCAGACTATTTATTTATTGAATACACCTCAATTTTAACATTTTTCGATCAAATTACTAAATCAGTCTATAGAATATTTATACAATTTTAAAATTAAAATTATTCCTGTCATGCTTGTTAGTGAATTACTTCT
Organism: Hypolimnas misippus; assembly: GCA_037950945.1. NCBI lineage: Eukaryota > Metazoa > Arthropoda > Insecta > Lepidoptera > Nymphalidae > Hypolimnas > Hypolimnas misippus. The sequence continues at coordinate 11,920,694 of JBBEEQ010000024.1, forward strand.
TCAATACAATATTTAAAACAAAAACATACAATAGAATTTTGTAGGTTATTAAATAATTATTTTACTATGATAGTCTGGCTGTTCACAGCTCATATACGGATTGGCTATTTTGGGCAGTACCACACTTTTGCAGAAAATCGGCGTAACGAATTTAATATAGCTGTATTTCGTACGGTGGGTGAGGGAGTCGGAAGTCTAACCCCATTCCTATTTAATCTGGTAATATATTTATAAGTAAACTATAAAGTATTAATGCTGTTAATTTTTTATTATATCATAAATCTTTTTGAAGTTAAACTTCTCAACTTGGTCTACAATGAGTTATAAAAAATGCATGATTTCAATGCAATTTTTGTAATCCGCAAATACTACTCTACCTACAAAATAAAATATATGATAATATTTTTTCCATCACTGCATACAGTGAGATCAAGCGAAAACCTCTTTGACCATTCTTTATGCATCACTTCAGTCAACGCTATACAAAACCTTACTCAAAGATCCATACAAAATAAATAAGGTGGAAACACAAATAAAGATTTTATGAAATTTGCGTGACTACGAAATGCTACCATTTGTATCCCGAATCATGCTTGTTCGAATTACTTATTTATATGACACTTTATATGAATATGGCGTCAATTTTCTTGCTTTATCTAAGATAAACGTTGCATATTTTAAGACTACCCTCATAGGCTCGGGCGTCCTGAATCGGCAATCTCAAGGTACGCATAATAAATCAAGCTCGTAAATAAATAAACGTATACACTATTAGGCCTATACAAATATTTAGATACATCTTATTGTCAAAATCGAATTCTCTATTTTTGGCTTTATAATTGAAGTATTTGTAAATAATTTCATAATAAACTGGCTTCAAAAAAGGAGGAGATACTCAATTCATAGCGTTTTTTTTTTAAGTTTTTTTACCAATTTAGAATATTTTTCTTCTGTTTTTAACTGCCTGGCATTTTAGTAAAAGCTTATATTTCCTACTCGTGTAACAACAATATACAATAATATAAAAGCGTTTGGTTTAATATCTTGAAATTTATTAAATGTCACTTAGACCATTTCTGACCCACAACGGCGAATGATTCAGACAATTGCAGTGACCATTAAAACTTGCTACAAGCATATATTACTAAAATGATTCTCTTGCAATAATAGGCTATCAGTAACAACTGTATGAAATGGTCATACAACTATTACAAACAACAGAAAGCAATATATAGTCGACCGCAACTACTCGATAGTTTCATTACTTTCGATCGCTATATTTTAATTAACGCAGATTTCAATGCATGAGATTGGCGAATAATTTTGAAACACACAAAACTGAGTCCTATTCGTTTACAACAGGGTCCATTATTCAAATGAACCCACGAGAGTACCTCTAACGATCAAGCCGTATAAAATTATGCGAGTCATTCCCAACGAGCGATCCCTTTCCACTCGAATATTTTTCAGGCGAGTCTCTTTTATGAATACTGAAGTACAATTGGAAAAAAAATTACAATGCACCCGCGCGACCGTGCCAAGCCATTGATGCTTGAAATAATGACGTTCTCTGTGACTTCGAATAAAATATTTTATGACCGAAGTGAGATATGTTACGCTAACAGAGTCGTTTGAAATAGCATTACTTCTGAATTTGTCACGACAGTATAGGTTTGGAGGCTTTATACGAATAGTGACTTGCAAAAGTTTTTCATTGAATTTTAGAAAACTATATCAAATACTTTTATTTTTTATCTATACACTGTACACAATTTTTCACTTATCCAATTCTTATGAATTTTAATTTCTTAATAATTCTAATTTAATACTTATGTAGTAATTAAAACATGAGGTATAGATACGAAGAAAGGATATATATAAATCATAGTTCGAAAAATAGATCAGAAATTAATTAAATAATAATTACCAGCTTAGAATAAACTACAATATTTCTTTCAGATTTTTTGGATTCGCATTACGATTTTTTTCCTTGAAAATACGTGGCTTGTAAGTGATGAACTCGGAGTGCGATTTCATTAAGATATCGCTACAACTGAGAAACGTTATCAGGGAAAATGGAATGCTACGACGTTTGCAGACTTTCGCTGGTTTTTTAATCAAAGAAAGTTTGACCTCAAAAAAGAGGGCGAAAAAAGTTTTTGAATCCTATTTAAATTTTATTAATTTGTAAATGAGTAATTCTAAAAAAAATGCTTATAATTTAACTATATTGAATTGTTAATTGAGTTCTTATTTACATTATAACTCTTCTTTGTTTGGGTCGCTGTAGACACTATTAAAAAATAATACGAATCCAATATGTGTACATAGGTGTTCAAGATTAAATTATATTTATAAAATAAATGAAACTGAAGTAAAACGTCTTAGTTACACAATCTTTTATTATTTTATTTATTGTTTACCATTTTCATATAAACATTATTATATCATCGTGAGTAAGAAAAAAGTTCCTTACTTGACGTTTTGATATTTTACCAAACATATAAAAAAAAGAATTTACTTAATAATTTTATAAAAATGCGGGCAAACGAACAGACGGATCACCTGAAAAGTGACCACCGCCAGCCAATAAATTTGCGCGTTGCGTCGCTATCTTAAAAATTAATAACATATGAATGGAAGTAGGAAGTAAGGAAAACATGCTTGTTTACTCAAAAGCTTTTTATGTTTCATATTTCATCAGTCATGATCACGAGCTCACCACAGTATGAATGATATAAAATATGAAAAATAAAATGCAACTTATATACAACGACGATTACGATTAGTTATCGCGATATATAAAATATGACTAAGCTTTTTATTTATTCTCAAACTTACCTTGGAGTTAAGCATGATCTCCGGCGCGCGGTACCAGCGCGTTGCGACGTACTCCGTCAGGAAGCCCGTGTGGTCATGGTCGGGGTCCGCTACTCGTGCGAGACCGAAGTCGCATATCTGTACGAAGGAACCGTCAATTACCAATTTGTATTTAAAGTAAGGACTATTTTAAGATTAACGAAATTGTTGTAAAAATTAAATGAAGTACAAAAAGTATTAATGTTCAGTGTGATAACGAATAATTAATTAATTAATATTACGTATTCAATTATTTTAAAAAAGTCACCCTAAAATTATTATATGAAATTGTTCAAATGTAAATTTAACATAAAAATATAATCACTACGACATGTCAATAAATACCTACACTTCAAACGACGTTTCCCGCCAAGAACGGAAGCCACTTCAGGTAATAGATTCCGCGGCATAAGATTGTGAAATCGATTACGTACACTCCGTGTCCATGACTTCTTCAATTACAGATTCAATAGAACCTTATAAGTTTGAGATGTAAAACGTAATTTATAAAACTCCCGACAATCTATGAGACCATTTCAACGAGCATAGAATTATAATGTCTTCTGCTGTAAGTTAGTGAAATGTGTATACTGCTAATTCCAGGCGTTGTTGCAATATCAATTAAGGTTACGCAAACGGAATTATGTTATTTTAATATCATTCAATGTAAATGGTAATATAAATTTCGATTAGACAATGGTATAGTAAATTTCGATTGAACCAATAAAAGTTCCTCAGATCCTTTCGACAATTAGAAAAGATCAGATAAACTAAAGCTAAGTATCTCGATTACATTAGCTTTCAAGCGAAACATTACCGCATCAAAACTGATCCAGTCGTTAGGGAGCTACGATGTCACAGACAAACACACAGATACGCACGTCAAACTTATAATACCCCTATTTATCTATTTGGGGTTTAAAAGTATTAAATTAAGTATTAAACTACTTTTTTAGTATTTAATTAAACTACTTTATTGTTAAACACCGGTATGTTCGATAATAATAAAATTGTACTTATCAGCATCGATGTTTCGAACATTAAATTAAGATACTTTTTTCCGTACTTATTTAGTTCTGATTACTTGAATTTTTTGGATAATGTTAAATACTTAAAACATTATCAGAATGCATCAATGTCTCCATTCATATTCTTAATTTGACTTTTAATGGGTTGACAGATTATTGCTTATTAGCATCCATTTGTGTGTGCAGATTCGAAAAGATTTCGTATCGAAAGATATTAATATGAACTCTATAATCTATATTTCAATGAAACAATAATATTATCATAAATTAAACTTTATAATTTTTAAACATCAGAATAAAAATCTTTTGACATTAAGTACGTTTTCTATAATTTGTCATTACACAAAGATTTTGACCAACAAGATGGAGCGGAGCTATTATAACTAACGAGGACTATCAACGCAGCGGGGTAGGAGTTTAGCGCTTTCGTTATTGTAACAAGTTAGAGCTAAGAGCAATTCATTAGAACCTTGTGAATATTTGAATGTCTTCTCTAATAAATTGCTTACATTTCAAAGATGATCGTTTCGTTTTAAAATATAATGGAACATTAAGAAAAATGTATTTTTTTTTCTTTTTCTTCGGAGATATTTTAAGACAGGGCGATATTACTATATGTATACTTAGAGCATCTGCATTACAAATTACATTTTTTTAACCGATAATTTAGTCGTCTGTAGATACAATCGAAGTAATATACGTACTTATATATGTTACAGACAAAACCCTTAACCGGCCAAAAGTACAATAGTAATTTGTATAACTAGACAATAGTAATTTTTACTGCAATAAGCCTAGAGTAACTTATTAGCAGGTGCTTTGCCAATCGAATTCGTTATATATGAATAAAAAACACTAACCTAAGCTATCTAGGTTGTGTTTGCGTTTCATATTCGTTATTTATATTAAAATTACTTTTCTCTAAAGCCTGCTATCAAAATTAATTTTGACCGGTTATGGGTTCTGACTTTAACACGTACATCGTCAAACAGTATCCAACTATACAATAGGCCAGGTATATAATCTGCGATGGCTCTTACGTATGTAGTTTATAAAACAATATGTAATTGGACGACTAATCTCGTTCTAAATGGATGCTGATAAGCAATAAACTCAAATTCGGAGATATTGATGTTTTCTGATAATGCGTAAAATATTTAACATTATTCAAAAAAAATCTAAATAAAAATAAATCTAAATAGACTAAATAAGTACCTACGGCAAAATGTCTTAATTTAATGTTTAGAATAATAAAACGTGTTAAATTTTTTTCGCAATAGTCTTATATATCTGAAAAACTTATTATTATATAAAAAATATTACACCAATCTGCATTTAATTCATTATGCCTTTTATCAAAATAGAAAAGAAAAGATGGATACATACGCCTTTAAACTAATTTATAAAGAATAGGTTTGACATCTGTAGACGCCATATATTCAAAATGAAGTCCGTGGCTTGGCACAGTTTTGCTTATCAGCGTCCAAATACGCTATAATAGTAAAATATATATAAAAAAAATTGCAAAAATAAAATTGTCAACCCTCATCCAAACACTACGCAAATATAACCTTCGTTTTACGATTAAAGACGCTGAAAAAGAAAAGTTCATTTACTTAAGTAAAATGATACATTTAGAAAAATACGAAGAAAAGTGAAAATTAATAAAATATTAAAAAAACGATAGTTTAAAAAAAAAACAGCCTAAACAAATGGAATAGTAATCAGAATCACAAAATGAATAAAATATTCCCGAATACATTACTTACGAACTTTTTTCTTTATATATATTTTAAACTTTCGCGATTTATACTATTCATATTTAATATGTTATCGCGATAACTAATGGTAGTAATACCTTTTTAATTGTTACCACGTTATTTTGTAACTGTACATGTTACATGTATTTTCAAAGAGTCCAGAACTGAATAATAATAAGATTTAAAGTTCACGCCTGTAACTTTTTTAATAATATATCGTCATCTTGACATCAACAGCCCATTGCTAGATACCTCTCCAAATCATGTGTGTCCCATTAACACATTCACTGCTACAAGGTGGTCAAATACGTGTCGGCGGCAGTGAATGTGTTAACTATATGTAAACGTATTCACAATCTTCTAAATTGCGAATATTTGTGTTCATTGTTTCACATGTGCAAAGGGCAAACTGCGAATATTTGTGTTTATTGATTCGCGTGTGCAATGTGTAAACTGCAAATATTTGTAATTTTGTTTAGCGTGTGCAAAGTGCAAACTGCGAATATTCGTTTATTGATTCACGTGTTCACATGTAAAACGCGAATTTTTATTCATTGATTCGTGCGCAAAGTGCAAACTACGAATATTTGAGTTTATTGATTTACGTGTGCAATGTGTCTATAATTATGCATCACTGAGGGTTGGCGGTTATTGATACAAGTTGATAATAAATTCATCATTAATAAACATTATATATGAATATTTTATTTGATATTAAATATATCTATCGGGGTAATTAAAAAGGGAATGTTTTTTTCTTGGAACTTTGCTCGAAAGTTTTGGTTACGATTAAGATGATCCGCACCAAACTTTTCGATTTCCCATACAAATAACATTTTAAAAAAATGTTCTGATGTTTATAACTAATGACTATTTTTGTAGAGAATTAAACGCTCTAAAATAAAATGCCTGAAGTCATTTTCAGCCTAAAATCACTCCTCAACCAAATATTAATTCTAATAAAACGAAACCGTGTCTGTCTGTTGGAACTATAAACGTATAACTCAAACCACTGAAAGGATTGGGATTGGGAAGGGATTGGATTGAAATTTGGTACACTGACGATTAATTATCAAGTTGCAAGTATCCGGTAAGAACGGAATTTTGAAAATTCAACCCCCTAAGGGATCGTCGAAAGATTAATGAATCACGTGAGTTTCGAGAGTGGGATGGAAACATCAGGTTATATCACAAGGGACTGTAATGAGATATCACGTGTGTTTAACTATTATATAACACACTATTTCTAAGGCGATTACATTTGTAAGTTTAACTCTCGCAAGTGATATATAACAACTGTGTAAACTAGTAACAGAAAAGTCGTGAGTTACGAAAGCTGTGAATGTTAAAAATAACACCCTGACAATAAATTATTTAATGTGACAAACAACTTATGTAAATTTTTACGAAAGTCTGAAAGCAAAATTTATAAGTTATTTTTATTAGGATGCTTTCCAGAATTTCATTAGGTTATACTTGTACTTAAATATAATGTTTTAATTTTTTTTTAATTTGTATGGGTGAGCGGTTTAGACTCAACGTTTACCACCGTGATTATGAACGAAATCATACTTGGCGCAAGCATAACATTATTTTATACATTTTATATGTTTAACCAATTAATTTGTAAATAATGAGATCAATCAAATATAAAAAGAATGTTATTATTCGTTATATGTAATATTGTTGTCTGAACAAAATAAATTTCAAGATTGAACAGACGTTCATTGAAGTTTGATAATTTTTTAATATTGCCTGTAAAAGTATTAGAATATTGAAGTATTCATTTCCAAATAATAGTGAATAAAATAATCAATTTAAATTACATAGAGGAAGTATTTATCAACACTTCATTACTATTTTTGCTTTAAAAATCTTGATACTAAAGCTATCTGTGTCTCACATTTTCACCCGCGCCATGACGTAATGGTATGGTTCTTCTCGGTAGAATCTACATTCCGAACCGGTGGTAAATTAATTAATTAATTAGTTTTTTTGTTCTCTTTTTGTTTCTGTATTGACAATTCAAAAGTGCTTGTTAAAGCTTACTTGCATAAAGCATATTTTGATTTAATTTGATTTGATATGGTATAGTCCCGATAACATTTATTGGTTGATCAAAAAACGGCTGCCTTTCCACAAATAAAAAAATAAATTAGATTGCATATTAATAAGATCAGCGCCTTCAAACAAACACATTCTTTAATTTTTTTTCTGTATTTATAAAAGCTAAAGGTCATTCACTCACTTTTTTTAACATAGCATTTCGAAAACTATTTGACCTCTGAAGTACGTAGATAGTATACAGGTCTGAAGAAATTAAGCATGTAGGTAGAAAACGTCAGCTAATTATATGAAAAAAATTTAATTTCTGCAAAGCAAAGCCTGAGGGAAAAATTGGTACATACAGCATAATTATAGATTTAAATTATTTTTAGTATTATCTCAAGATGGTGTCCAACGGTGTTGATTTACATTTTATCCTTTTCCCCTTTTTACTGAGAACTAATCTACATAATTTAAATTGACAGCAATGCTCACGAAGCCTAGATTAGAAGTTAATTAAAGATAACAATATAACTTTATTACTTAGTGGCGACTTCATACAGAAACTTCACTTAAGTTTGCGTACATTTTCATGCAAAATATTAAAGTTTTATTTATTTTACGAATTTGAAAAATTATAAAGAGATTAACTTCTGAATTTTACTTACGTCTTCTCAGTAGAGTAAAAATTTCAAACCTTAATTAATTTACCTAACTTTTGTTTCATGTTAAACTAATATAATTCATTTAAAATGACGTATCAAAATGCTTGTTATATGCTCCATATTTATATAATGGCTAGTTTTCAACCTTAGTCGAGAATTGCAATGATAAGTTTTGCTCGCAGATCGCTTCTAAAAGATTTACATAAGTCGTTCGTCATTTTACATCTGAAAATACTTAGGTACAGCCAGATACAGTCAATATCAGTATTTTTGAGATCAACAGCTCTCGTAAGGCCTTACCTAGGTGGTGTTGTGTAGATACTGTCACCATATACAGAGTCGTTTCATATCAATTACGAGAGTAAAACTTTCGAATTTAATTTTCGCCTAAAATTTGTTTTGATTTGAGTCTCACTAACCAATGAACACCACACAGTATGATTGCTTCGTCTGACATTGTAAAAACAGATGATCTGATTGCAAACGAATGCTCAAAATTAAATCTCAGTCTGTTACATAACATTACTACATACTCGGTGAGAAAACGCAATCATATATTTATAAAATAATTATATTGTAATACCTAAAAAATAAATACCTAGATAGTTTTAGTTATCTCGTAAATTATGTTATCGTAAGTCTCTTCATTGTGTTATAAACAAACCTAGTTACCGTTTTTTTTAATTAAAAGTTACTTAACTTTCCTAAGACCTCACATTGAAAGTTTGATTCTGTTTGTATTATTGCTGCACTAGAACGATCTCTTGAAATGATTTGACAAATATATCTTGTTTATACTTTACAAACCTTAGCTCTCATAGTTTCTTGTCATGTTAGTTAGCGTTTAGTTATCGTGCCACTATTATATAAGGTGACAAATACACTCGTTAGTTTTATGCGTGAAATTGATATAAACAACTCTGAAACCTGGTAACAGTGACCTATGCAACTTTACGTAAGCTACATTAAATAAATAAGTCACTGCCAGTAAGTTTTTTTTAGGTGAAAAAGCAATGATAAAAAATTAAGTCCGTAAACAAAACTTACAAGTGTAATTGTCGCCTAAGTTATCGGGTGATATTATTAGCCCTTAATCTTCTCCTCAGTAAACGGATATCATAAACAAAAAAAAATATTTTAATCAAAATTTCAACACGATAAAACAGAGAAAGCTTTATTCTTTAGTATTTTGTAATGATATGTAAAATAATATTCTTCAACTAATGGAAAACTAACGATTTTATTTAATATCAAGTATAATGGAAGATGGATGTTTCTCCACGTCTTCTTATGTGTTAATTAATGGTCTTACTCCTGTTTAATACTGAAATTTACGATCGCAGAGCGTAATGGAATCGACATTAAATATAAACTACTGAAAATGCGTCATTGTTTCATTCATTTATCAAACTACAATTATAAATGTATATTAAATTGTGTTGCTTCTCACTCTATACGAGCTGAGAGGGTTTGAGTGAAATTTGGAATTGAATATAGTATATACTAGCTGGTGCTCGCGACTTCGTGTGCGATGTCTGTGATGTCTCCGTCATAGTAGCTATATGCATGCAAAGTCTCAGCCCGATCGATTTAAAATTGACAAAATTTCATACAAACTTTCATCCCCTATTTTATCCCTTTGGTTGTAGAATTAATCAAAATCCTTTCTTAGCGAATGCCTACATCATAACATCTACCTGCATGCCATATTTCAGCCCGATCCGTCCAGTCGTTTGGGCTGTGCGTAGATAGAAATCACTGTCAGTCAGTCACCTTTGAGTTATATATATTTAGATATTTGGATTAACATAAATACTTTATTCTACCGCACTCATTTATTATAAGCTTAGTTATATAGTAATAGTGCCATAACTATACTATCACATTATATTAAAAATGCGAATTTTGTAAGCTCAGGAACCACTGAACGAAAATTATGGTGCCTTTGAAAGGTATATATGCGTTTTATTTTTAAACAAAAGTATAATAACACGAACGTAGCCGCGAACCAAAACTAGTCAAATATTAACTACTGAAAATACGTCATTGTTTCACTTATTCATCAAACAAATACTATAAATAAGATTTTTAAGTGTATTAATATATATTACTTTTTCATACAATCTGGGGGTACGGCAGTGCACGCATCAAGTCACGCAAAATAGCGGCACAGCCGTAATAATAACTTACCGGATTGGAATGAAATTCGGAATGGCTATGTATTGCGGGTGAAATTGAGGGACGCAGGTAGGTTATTTATATCCCGATTGTCTTTTTGTACAGACCGCATTCGACTTAATAACACTTAAAATCGACTACACAAAACTTGTTACGCAAATGTATTTCTTTGAAAAACGTCTCTTGTTTTAAATTTTCTAATTAGAGTAGTTCAATATTAAACAGTCGTAAAACTACTAAGCTTCAATAAATTTTATATTAAAATCAAAACTAGGTCATTCTTTAAGAAAAACACCTACTTTAGGAACGTTTAAATTAATTTCAATCAAAACGTTATATTAACGATTCTTGTTATCATTATTTAAAAGTTCGTAGAGACTGTATAATTGTGTATTATCTAGATATGTACAATTTGAATAATATGCTAAACAATGTTGGTATAACAGAGGTCTATTTAGAATATATTCTCTACTCCGACTATAAAACAACATCTCGTCTGAGGCTTAGACCAACAAACCTAAGAGAAAACAAAGCTTTTACCGAAATAGCGGTTTAAAAATCCTTGTGTTCATATAGTAAATAGACTTGAGTTTAAGTTATCCATCTATATACTGTTACTCGTTTCTGTTTACGTTAATTTAGACTTTGTTACGCCTTTCTCGCAAATACCAGCCGATAAGTTAACAAACAGCATGCTAGCGCATATAATACAAACAAAATATTATAATTTTTATCAAGTATTAAAATTTTATTAAGGTTGACTGTTTTCATTTTGTGTATACAAATAAATATTGTAAGCTAAAGATTTAATTTGCTTATCATTTTCATAATTAATCCAGGGTCTATCATATTTATTTGATTTTTTTAATTAGATATCCTTTCCTCGATAGAAGGCTATATAACATAAACCTAGAATAAAGGAGAAGTAATGATATTGTATACTCACGGTAAGTAGGTAACTATGATTATACAGGTGTCAATTGGAGATTTGTTGGACATTTTACTAGAGCAAATTTGTAATTTAAAAATAACAAACACATTTTTTTCTGAAAACAGAAACCGAATCTTGTAGGCACGTACAGTATGGGCATAATACATGAAAATAAATTTAAAAAAAATCCGCTTTTGTACTTACAATTACTTTATTAAACATCCTGTATATTCAGACATTTAGATATAATGAAGAAAGATATTATTAAATTCTTTGTCCGTACTAAACAGAGCACTAATAGAAATTACGGCCAACATTTTTAACATGTTCTTCATAATTCTAACAATTTTTTTCTCATCGGAATAATTAAAAAGAAACGCTATTATAAATATTCATACAATACGTTATTTCTTCTTACTAATTGAAAATTTACAATCGAAATGAATCGTGAAATAATCATGAATATTGAAATAAGCCTCGACTATTTTCAATGTGAAAATAGGTTAAAATAATTGGTTTTACCATTTCACTAATTAATTTTGTAGACAATAAAAATTAAAAATAGTAATCTTTATATGCATACGAGCGACCCGCCCCGGCTTCGCACTGGTGCAATGAATTTTTTTACGACATCACATTACAAACCTGTGAAATTTTCTCTAGTATAACATGCATGTATTATACTTAAAAACTTTCCCCTTGAATAAGTTAATTTATTAATAAAAATTACATTGAAATGCTTTGCATAGTTTCAAATATCTAACCGTACAAAGAATTAATAGAAATATTCCTACATCAATGCAAATTAAACAATCTGTACCTAGTGAAAATGAGGTGAGACAATGGCGTCTAAAAATGACAAACTTAATAAATTGGTTCGAAGAAGTGTATACCCATCTTTTCTTTTCTATTTAGGTGAAAGTATATTAAAATAAAACCATAAATTAAAAGTTATGTCTAAAAATATTTTTTTCAAATATATGAGATTTTTGTATAAATTGCAAAATATGGAAAATTTGAAACTTAAGAAACTTTTCCAGCGCTTATTTAGTTTAGATGACTTGAATTTTTTTATTAATTTCAAATACGTGATGCATTAGCAGCATACATTAATATCTCCGAATTTGACTTTTTGTGGGTTGACACATTACTGCTTATCAGCATTCATTTAATATTACGAGACTATACTCTCCGAAAATCCTCCTTTTTGTCTACACGGAAAAGAAGTGACAATGTGTGTCAGGTCAGCTGGTACCGGTAATACTTTTTCATTGTTAAAACTCCTACCTTTAAATCACAAGTGGTGTTCAGCAGGAGGTTGCTAGGTTTAAGGTCCCGATGCAGCACGTTCGCTGAGTGGATGTACTTGAGCCCTCGGAGGATTTGGTAGAGGAAGTAGCAGATGTGATCATTACTTAATTTCTGCAACAAAATTTATCATATAACACATGATATATTCCAAACAACGCACTTACAATTCCTTGAGGTACAGTTTATACATATATAGTGTGTAAACTATACTTACACTGTACATTTTGTGTAGGAAAAAAAAATAGTAACAATTAATGTTACAAACAGTTGAAAACTGTCGTTATTAAAACATTGTATGTAATAAAACGCAACTTTTAACTGTTAAATTGTGGCGGTCTTTGATAACGATAGTTTTGGACACTTAGCTTATGATTTGTGGCATTTGTGACACGACAGAGTATACTGAGTTAACGTACAACATAGTCCAGCATTACCAGTTCATGGCAGTTGAAGTACCTACAATATGAATTACGAGCGTATTTGCGAAGCACGTGCCTGCATCTCAGCATACACAGCTGTATACTTGTTCATGCTTTACACGCTCTGTACTGCAGAGAACTGGGTTGCTTGCGTCTCAGCCTACACCGACTACTACAAACGAGGGACTTTGTCCATGGAACTGTTGATCATCACAAAATAAAACCGCTGTTTTGGTGACTTTACGAAGTGCTTTTACACTTTTTTTGTCTCTTGGGTGAATTAAGCGATGCATTTTAAAACGTTTTACAACATTACGACTGACGAAAAGTATACTGAACATTATTTCTTGTCTGCACCATTAGTCTTGGGCTGTCTTTTCATCAGAGATGTGCTACGTTAATAAGCTACAGATGTGTGTCAAACTCACCAATATGATCACTTGATTTACATAGCGTAGCTTAGCTTTAATGCAATAGAGGATCAAAAAAGCTAAGTTTTTCACATACTATTTGAAGCAAAAGAGCTACGCACATCTTTGGTTGAAAGACAGCCTGGATTTCGCATTAGCTGCTGTGTGAATATATGTTGTAGGTGCGGACGAAGATAAATTAATGTACAAGCTGATCTTGAGGTTCCACAGTCTGTCGTAGCTTATATTAAACCCTTACCCTGATTAATTAATACGGTGACTTGTAAAAGTATCCGCAATAAGAATACTAATTGAGAGAAAATACGAGTATCCTTATTTTTTAAATTCATCGCAGAGGAAAGCAATTTTTTTTAATCAAAGGAATAAAAACCTGACTAATTGGTCCTGTAAAAAAATCGCACTAAAAATAAAATGAATTGTTCCATAGAATAGCTAAAAAATAAAAAAAAAATAAAGAATTCTGAAACATGTTCATCTGCGCAATATCAGTGACGCTACAAATCGGATTAAACTCCGAACCGACTCCTAAATAAACAGTTATTCTACCATATTATAACACACGTGAACAAACATAGGATGGATTTTAGTATTGCTTTCTTTATAATTCGATTTATTTATATTTTACATTTGCCACTTAATAAGTTTAAGGCATACGTTAAAAAATCTTTAATAAATAAAGCATATTATACCATACAAGAATATTTTGACGACAAAAAGGCGTGGATTTGACAAGCGTTGATTTTCTATCCGGATAACATTATTAAAATGTAATAAAAATACATTATGTATAAACGATTTTAAAAGAGTTTCTATCGAGTTTCTTGCCGGTTCTTCTCTGTAGAGACTACATTCCGAACCGGTGGCAACTTTATAAAAATCTAAAATTAAAAAATGACATGTAACTTGACGATTCGAAAGTGCTTTAAAAGCCCATTTGAATAAAGTATATTTTGAGTTTGAGTATGGTTATTTATATCAAAACGAACAAACGACTAAACACTTAAGTTAGTAGTTGCGATGCCAATTATTGGCAAAGTTTAGTATTATCCTTGGCATTGCAAGAATTCTAAAAATGCCAATTATTGGGAATTTTCTATCAAAAAGATTGGTACACATACTTACTTGTGTTTTTAATAATTTATAAAGGTCCGTCTCCATTAAACATTGAACGATGTAGACATCCTTCATTTGGTCGATAGTTTCTGCTCTTAAAATATCTCTTATATCGATAATCTGTAACAAAGAATTGTTTTTAGTCGTTGTCCACTTTCATATGACTTTACTTCATATAAAGTGTTAAAGGATTAATAATGAATTACACACTATCATCTAATTTCCAAAATTTAATTCCTTAATTAGGTACGCTACCGATAAATCTCCATCGTATTTTCTCCGTTCTACGTGACATTGCCAAAATAATATGTATCCAATTGGCACAACTGCCAGTGCCATTGCTGCAAATGCCATTAACCAAAGAATTTAATTGATTAAATTTGATCTAAGGCATAAATTACATTTGTAAGTTTTACTCTCGTAACTGATATAAAACAACTTTCCACCTGGTAACAATTACCTAGGTAAATATAATATATATTAACAAGGTAAATATACATCAGCTGTGAGTTTTAGGCTGTTATAAAGCAATTTATAACAATTTACATAAATCTTGTGTAAACAAAATTTACGCGTGTAGTACTCGTCTAAAGTTGGCTTGGTATGTAATTTCGCGAACAATATTAACGATTATTGATTGACACTTCTAGGTAATCTACGTAAGAAGAGGTTATTCGGACACAAATGCAAACCAGTGCGTTATAATCCGTAAAGTAAGTACCTGACACCTTAATATGATTAAACTTCACATGAAAATAATTACATATAGGAAGGATATCTCATAAAATGGGAAAATATTTTAAATTCAAACACAAGAGAAAATGTGAAAAATTCGAAAATGGATTTAGAATTTTTAGTCAGATAAATTTCATTAAAAATACTTCGACATAAAACTCGTAACATCCATATTAATTAACAATTTTATTATATTTTTAACCAAACGATATATTACATAACACGAACAAGGTCACAAACCCTAACACTCCTATCTAAATTCCCAAGGGTTGAGGCCGTTTGTTTTCAATTACTTAGTTAAACACGATATAAATTAAAAATATAGAGCCGTGACGAGTCTATTTCTTTAACGAAAAAAAAAATCTTCTAAATGAGCACTGCGGTAGACAGAATTCCTGACAACTCTTGACACGTAAAGAGAAAACATTATATATATTTTGTAATTTATCACGTGGAAAATACGTTGTCTTGTGGAAATATAATAGTACTTTCCCGTTATCCGCAGTTATATAGAAACTATTGTTTATATAATAAATTATATTGCTGACAATTTATCTGTTTTTATGAAACATTAACCTATGATATATACGAATATAAAACAATAAGAAATAATACGTAATATAATTCCAAATTTAAGAGTATTAGAATAGAACAAAAAGAATCCAATTTTGATATCGTATTAGCTTTTTTTTTAAAAAAAAAACACAACATAAAGGCATCATATATTAATGAAACGATTTTTGTGTAATAAGTACGTATAAATATAAAATAAATATTATAAAGCTGAAGAGTTTGTTTGTTTGAACGCGCTTATCTCAAGAACTACAGGTTCGAATTGAAAAAATATTTTTGTCTTAGATACTTTATTGAGGAAGACTATAGACAATATTACATCACGCTTCGACTCATAGAAGCGAAGCAGTAATTATAAACGCGAGTAAAATAGCGAGGGATAATAGTATAAAATTAAAG
Source organism: Hypolimnas misippus (assembly GCA_037950945.1). Lineage (NCBI taxonomy): Eukaryota > Metazoa > Arthropoda > Insecta > Lepidoptera > Nymphalidae > Hypolimnas > Hypolimnas misippus. The sequence goes on from JBBEEQ010000024.1 coordinate 11,937,142, forward strand.
ACAAAAAAATGTCGGAAAAGGACTATATTTAGAAACATAACGTGCCGATAACACTAAAATCGCAATGATTCCGGTATAAATAATGATATGTAATAATACTCACATTCTCATGTTTAAATCGGGTGAGAATTTTGATTTCTCTTAGCGTTCGCTGGCAGTATGTCTGGTGTTCGAAGGGCGATATTTTCTTAATGGCAACTTTGGATAATTTCTCGGTGTCGTAGGCGGACCTAAACAAAAATATTTCATATAAATAATGAATTATAATAAAAATACAATAATTATTAAATAAACACGATAAAAAATACAACAAAAACATAAATTAAAAAGACTGCTATCTAGCATTTAATTTTCAAGTTAAACCTTAACTCTTTTCACATACGTGTATACTTAGCTTTTATTTCTTTAAAAATATCACAATATTATTTTTATGAAATAAAGTTAGCAAGTCTTAATTAGCACACAGGTACAAAGCTCAGGCGGACAGATAGCACGTATATAAATAAACACATCTATATATAAAAATTATCCTTATTGTTGTATATTATACATTTTATGAAATTATTTATCATGTACTAATTAATTTCGTTATAAATTTACCATTATAATTAAAGGATAAACTGGTCGACAGTCGACGCCGAGCAAACCGTACAGCTTTCGAATCCAAACCACATAACTTCGTTATTTTACATAAAGCGAAGGATAATGTCATTGTTTACATAAGTAATTGTATTTGCACGAGGCTAGATTACTCGTACTCGTTACTCGAGGAATATGTCATATGATTAACTCGATCCGTGTTTATTTTGTCCGTTCGTTTGGTTTATATACTGCTTACGACTATTTGTTCTACGCCGCATTAAAGTACCATTGGTTTTATCTTTTCAATCTATCTAGTCATATCTACATATATATTTATTCACAAATGTATTTACAAAATTCATCACATTCGTACCCGTGAATTAACCTATAGATATTATTATAATAATATACTATTATATATCTGTATCTATTATAATATATAAAGAAAAATTAATAAAGAACAGTATACACTCCTAATTTCAAAAATAATTACTGTAGGAATCGTGACCGCGTGGAATGGTAGTAAGAATGCTAACAGCATTTCACCGCTGAATCGCAATTCCGACTCCTCTGTGCGGAAAATGAACTGACTCTTCTCTCCAATAGAAGTAATTTAAATAACTAAATAGTACCAAATTGTCAATTCCTTATAAAGTTTACTATTATATTTTTAAAGTTTAAATTATTTTAGAGGTTGTTTTTTTATTAGTATTTAAATTAAGACATTTCAACAAAATTCAAGTTAATTCGAACCTTTTGCGTAATTAAAATTGATTCTTATTTTTAATGAAACAAACACTAAGATAAAAAAAATCCGACTTTAAAAGTAATATTTCATTTGCTTGGATGTCATACTTATACCAGTTATTTTGAAAACCAAACTACTAGTCCGATTTTGATTAAAATTCTATGTGACCAATCAGAAAGAATACCCTGTCGAATAAAAAAAATAATTTCGAATTTCAAACAATGGGCAAACAAAAGTTTTTCGAATTTCCCGTTTTAAATAAACCTACGCATTTAGCCAATTTATAGACTTTTATTTATGGTTATATAGGTATGGTTATTATTTACGCATTGGCGACGAGTTTAAGATAAATTTTCCAATACGTTCGTTTTATTTGATTAGGTACTAATGTTTGCTTCTAATTAATTTCATATTGCTCACTGGTTCGCAAAAATTAGGAAAACTCATATGACAATGTTACGTACTATTTTTAACCGACTTCTACAAAAGAGGCGGTTCTCAATTCTTCGGGGACTTTTTGTATGTTCATCGATTACTTAAAAACGGCTTGACCTTGGAATTGAATACAATTAATTCTTTATTTATTTGAAAAGGTATACTCTTTCTTTAAATTTTCATTAATTTTAATGAAAATCGGTTTAGTAGTTTGGTTTTAAAATTAAACTAGCTGTCCCTCGCGGTTTAACTCGCGTTTATGGTTACTGCTTCCCTCCTCTGAATGTGATGTAATATAGACTATAGCGTTCCTCAATAAATAAACTATCTAACACAAAAATATTATTCAATTCGAACTAGTAGTTCTTGAGATCAACGCGTTAACACAAACAAACTCTTCAGCTTTATAATATTAGTATAAATGAATTGGAATAATTACGTCATTTAAGAAAACGAAATGGCGTACTTTATTTTCAAGAAATCTATTCCGGTTTTTTTTTTAAAGGTTTTGTTTACATTTTTATTTTAAAGTAGAGTGCAAAATATTCAGAATAAACTCAGTGATATTGTAATTAATAAAATGCGTCGGAGGGCTGATTTACGATCAATAACTCGTGAATGGCTATAGCCGATGTTTTATGATCATAGGGATAAGATAAAATCGTTACGAATAAATTATGTATTTTATGTTCGGAAAAATATTGCTATATTCAATTCAATTAAATAATTAAATCTTTTAAAAATAATTATAGGAAAACTCTTTACAAAAAAAAAATTAAAATAAAATATTTTTAAGCGATACAAAATTATAACGCTACTTAAAGTTATATCGTACCGTTACATTTGTAACTGCACGCAAAGACATAATGAAATTGATAAACCATTCGATTGATACGTCAAAATAAAAGAAAAACCAACAGATTACAATAATCACCCGACGTTTCGTGGAAATTGGGTGAAATAACAAAGAGGATAAAAAAGGGATTTCTTTCTCGAGATCCGGCCGCGTAGATCTTGTTAGCCACAAATGAGGTTTCGGGATGGTAGCTGCTATACGACACGTGCACATTTATCTTGCTCCCTTTATGATTAATTTGGATAAATGTCCACTCTATAATCCATGGTCCATTTTATAATCAGAAACCTTCTCTTAAATTATTGTTGAAAGACTAACAAAATATAAAAAACATCTTTAGGACATTATCTGTACTAATTTTATCAAGCTGAAGAGTTTGTTTGTTTGAACGCGTTCATCTCGGAAACTACTGATTCGAATTGAAAAATTATTTTTGTGTTAGATAGTTTATTTATTGAGGAAGGCTATAGCCTGGCTAACAGTAACCATAAACGCGAGTGAAATCGCAAGGGAAAGATAGTTGCGATATAAAGTCAAAATGAAATTTACAATTGTCCCAAAAACATCTTTTGTAAAATAATTCATAGTTTTTTTATATTCGAAAATATATGGACGAAAAAAGGCCTTAATTTTGTAATACAACATGTATTTTTTATATAGTCATTAATTAATTATTCGCTTGTACATTTAGTAAAAGATACTTTGTGTTTAACAAATGTATCAGATGTTACAGACCGATCCCGGTCGACATACGCAACCTTATAAAGGCGAAGTAATATGAGTATATATGTATGTACACTATGTAGAAGTAGTAGAATATTACCTATCTCCGTTAGAATTATCGGGTTAGTGATTGACCTACAGCGTAAACGTATGTGTTCCACGAGGCGTGCGAGGGAATATAGTCATGGTAATTACACTTTACTGCGATCAATCGATACTAACATTTACTACGACGGCAAATAGCTTTAAATACACACAGACAGACAAACTCTTAAGCCTTTGTTGAAATTGACATATCATAAAGCTGAAGAGTTTGTTTGTTTGAACGCGCTCATCTCGAGAATTACTGATTCGATTTGAAAAATTCTTTTTATGTTCGATAGTTTATTTATTGAGGAAGGGTATAGGCTATATTACATCACGATACGACTTATAGGAGCGCAGCAGTAACTATAAACGCGAGAGACAGCTAGTCTAATATATAAAAATTCGTGTTTTGTTTATTTTTCCGTATCTTTTTCTTATCCACTGCCATACCGTTTATCCGATTTGAAAGGTCATTATTGATAATAACAAGAAGGTTACAGGTCATTATTAACTTCCAGAAGGTAATCGCAAGAATTAACTTCCAGAAGGTGACGCGACTGTCGTACTGGCCAGATAGAAAAATAAAATTTAAGCAGTCGTCTAGTATAACAACACTACGTTAACACAAGCGAGGCTGCGACCAAAAACTAGTTCTTAATAATCTTTTATCTCTTTACTCGAAAACGACACGAGGTAACAATAAAAAAAAATAATAAAAATGTTGAGAAACGCTCTGAGTATTATTTAAATGTATAGAAAGAAAAACTAGATAGGCATAAATAAATGAATCATTTTAATACTCAACGTCATTCGGGTAAAAAATATTTTTTCATAACGAAATTTGACAGACGACACGAAACCGAGCAGAATGTAATTTATAACGTTTGTGACTTTGAACGCGAAACGTGGTATTCGCAAAACTATGTACATTGTACAACATACAAATATTTCGCAATGACGCATCTGTCATAGAACCAGGCATTTCGGATTTTTTACAAGCTTTTATTTAACTTGTAATGTATGTAACTGTTTTTTCGGGTGGAATCTTTGAGTCCATTCGAAAAGCTCCATCGAGTGACTCTTTTAAGCGTCAAGTGAAGGAGTACTACCACAGTGCTGACAATGTAATGTGAAATGTTCTGTCGTCAATGAATTCATATTTTTCTATCTATACTTATAATAAAGCTGTAGAGAGGTCAATTCTGTACATGAAATATATTTTCAAAATAACTATCAGGGGGTGATTAGTGATCGATACTGATGCCAAAAAGGCAATCAGTAAAATTTTTGTCTGTCTGTCTGTCTGTCTGTCTGTCTGTCTGTCTGTCTGTCTGTCTGTATGTATGTTCCTTATAGAAACAAAAACTACTGGACGGATTTTAACGAAACTTAGTACAATTATTCTTCATGCTCCTGGGCAGGTTATAGTATACTTTTCATCACGTTACAATCAATAGGAGCAGAGTAATAAAGGGAAAACGGGAGACTTTACTCCAATTTTTAAGCTTCCGTCGCCTATGCAGCCTTAATGGTTAAAGTTACATAGAAATCGTGTATGACGGAAATATTCTACATAAAATTTCCTAAAAAATATCCCATAACAGCATATGTCTATCTTTTATGGTTGACTCACAATAACACGTGTAACTCCTGATAGGTTAGCAGTTCGGAGAATTCTGATTATATTTGTTTACTCTTACGTTTATAATACTCTCACACATCACTAATTTATAAAAAGTTAACATTATTACCTATAAAATAAAAAAAAATCATAGAAATCAAGTATTGTGGATTGACATATTATCTTCTTCTTCTTCTATACTTATAATAAAGCTGTAGAGAGGTCAATTCTGTACATGAAATATATTTTCAAAATAACTATCAGGGGGTGATTAGTGATCGATACTGATGCCAAAAAGGCAATCAGTAAAATTTTTGTCTGTCTGTCTGTCTGTCTGTATGTATGTTCCTTATAGAAACAAAAACTACTGGACGGATTTTAACGAAACTTAGTACAATTATTCTTCATGCTCCTGGGCAGGTTATAGTATACTTTTCATCACGTTACAATCAATAGGAGCAGAGTAATAACGGGAAAACGGGAGACTTTACTCCAATTTTTAAGCTTCCGTCGCCTATGCAGCCTTAATGGTTAAAGTTACATAGAAATCGTGTATGACGGAAATATTCTATATAAAATTTCCTAAAAAATATCCCACAACAGCATATGTCTATCTTTTATGGTTGACTCACAATAACACGTGTAACTCCTGATAGGTTAGCAGTTCGGAGAATTCTGATTATATTTGTTTACTCTTACGTTTATAATACACTCACTCATCACTAATTTATAAAAAGTTAACATTATTACCTATAAAATAAAAAAAATCATAGAAATCAAGTATTGTGGATTGACATATTATATTTCCCTATTAAATTACGATAGTTAATCTGTCTGTCACATCAAAATCACTGAACCCTGAGGAAGGACATACGCTACTTTTTTTCGAAAAACGACGAAAACGCGGACGAAGTCGCAGGCAAAAGCTAGTATACTATATAATATGTTATTTATCTATTATTGTATATATATTTCATTTATTTTATATTTGTTTAATTATATTTATGTATGTATAGTTCAATGTAATATATGTATTATATCTTTTTATTTATTTTAAAATAATTTACGTATCTGTTGTTGTTTATTTATAATATATGTTACATATATCACTAAATGTGCACGCCTACTAAAAATTTCTCTCGTACATTTCTGGGTTGACTGGCAGAAAATGCTGTAGTAGCGTTAAGTCCGCCCTTTGTACACTGTTATCTTTGTGCAATAAAGAATAATAAAAAAAAATAAATAAATCTTGCAACTTAGTTTTGAAACAGATATCTTTAACCGATTGAGCTGAAATTTTGTTTACACCTTTACGGATTAGCGAGTTTTATATGTGCCGATAAACAAGTAAATCATTTAACTTCTGATTAATTTAAATTAAAAAATCCAAACTAAGTAAATACGAGTACTTAAATCTCGCGTCAAATTTTTTATATTATATAAATTGTGTAATGACTTATGACGTTATAAGTTGATAGTAAAACTCTGAAAGGAAAGGTTTTTTTTTATTATTTTAGTGCTTTTAAATAAAAGCTTGTTTTTATTTTAAATTTAATAATATTATACACAACAATAAATAAAGATGTAAACGCATAACACTCAACGGCCCCATTAGGATTTCATGAGCCTGTGTCGGGGGTCCGGAAACACACTCAACACAAACGTTTAGACCACGACAAACATTTGTATGACTGCGCCAAGCTGTCTATCAAAGCGGAAATGATGGCAGCTTGTTGCTAGCGGATAGTCACTGAATCGATACAAAATAAATGTTTTCATTTGTCTATATAAAACCTTTCTGTTAATCAAATAAGATTAAAGTGTCAAAGATATAAGTGTAAAGCCTACATTAAAAAATCTTTATACCATACAAGAATATATTGACGACAAAGAGGCGTGGATCTAATGTGCGTTGATTTTCTTACAGGTTTTCAAAAAAATGTTATGAAAATACATAATGTATGAATGATTTTTAAAAGAGTACCTATCGAGTTTCTTGCCGGTTCTTCTCGGTAGAGACTACATTCCGAACCGGTGGTAGCTTAAAAAAAATCTATAACCAATGGACCTGTAACTTGACGATTCAAAAGTGCTGTAAATAGCCTATTTGAATAAAGTATATTTTGAATTTGAATTTGAATTTGAGTGTTGCTGTTTACGCTCGCTGCAGTTGCACACAGATTTAAACACTGAGAGAACATTTCAGACACACTGGAACGTTGAAGCACTAACACACACACATATATATATATATGTGTGTCGGAGCACAAACACACACACATATATATATATATGTGTGTGTGTTTGTGCTCCGACGAATTACGATGGAGCAACTGATGCTAGATTATCTGATACTCGAAAACGGCTTGATCGATTTGGTTAATTCTTTTTTTTTTTTTTGGAAGCTTGGGTATACTTCGAATTTGGTCCCATATAATTTTCACTAAAATCGGTTGAGTAGTTTGATTTTAAAATTAGAATACCTTGAATGAGTATGTCATTTAAGTAAATGAAATTACGTATTTTGCTTTTAAAGTCGGTTATCGTTTTTTTTTCTCAAATTTTGTAACCAAGCGATTATCTTAGATAACCGTACATTCGTTGGCTCAGAAAATGGCATTCTTGTTTATTCATACGACATAACAAAATTAACACGACACGCGAAGCTGAGGACTAAAGTGAGTATTGAATATCTTTTAGTATTAATAATAATTAATAAAATAATAAACAAAATTGCCGCACCCTCAACAGTCATTTCATTAGTCGTTTCGCAAAATCATCCCTTAATTATAAAACGAGGTGTTGAAGTTTGTAAAGTAATCTTATTTCGGGGGTCGAGTGACGCTAAACACGAGGAAAGTGGAACACGATATTTAAAGCAAATTAAGTTAACAAAATACGCGATCGAAATTCGAAAACGAAATTTTATATATCTAGTCGTCTACCAAATAAATAAAGTTTTATCGAGAGAAATAGAGAACATTAAGTGGACGCTAATAAGCAATACTGTGTCAAGCCACACGGAGTTCGTTTCAGGGAAATGGCGTCTAAAGATGTCACACCTATTCTTAATAAATTTGTTTGAAGATGTACACATCGATCTTTTCTTTTCTACTTTAATAAAGGGTATAATGAACTAAAAGCAGATTGGTATTAGAAAAAGTTTTATCATTTTTCAAATATATGAGATTATTGCTTATTGCAAAATATTGAACACGCATCTATATTCTAAACATTAAATTCGGACACATTTTTCGTACTTATTTAATTTAGATGATTTTTTTAATAATGTCAAATACATGACGCATTAACAGAATACATCAATATCTCCGAATTTGACTTTTTATTGGTCGAAACAAGATTGCTCATCCCCATCTAAATATATAGCATAATAATTAAGATTAAAAAAAAGCAATTGACTTAAAAAGCATAATACGCAATTTTGTTTATGTAGACGACTGCAACAATTTTGATTCCGATATTGATAAAAAATCTATGGCACCAATCTGAAAGTATATCGTTTTAAATAGAAAATAAATAGATTGAAAATTAGAAGTCGGTTGATAAATGACGGAGTTCTGCGGTAACAAAAAGACATCCTCCTTTTTGAAGAAAATCATTTCTCACGCAATCCTATAAAGGTATCAAAACTTTGACAAGATTCGACTTACAAGATAAATTATGATTAGAAAAACGAACTCCAAAAACTGCATCAAAGCCTTCCAAGCCGTGACGTTGAACTTCAATTCTACGTTCGCTATTTTCGAGGTAAAGTGCAATTTAAAAAAGCCGAAAGGCATTCGTTAGCCCGGCATTACGACCTAGTTTCGTGAAAACTCTATAAAAAGTCAACTACCATTTAATAGACGACGAGAAAAGCAATTTCGGCGTCAATTTTACTCCGTCTTTCTCTATTAGAAGTTAAAAGATAAACAGAAACAGACCAAGCAATATTACACAATACATTTTGACGTTTCAGTAACGATAACGAGAATTTTAAACATAAAGAAACTTTTATTGTAGTCGGAAATATGTATTTTCTAACTTTAATTTTACCTTAAAATTATAACATACGTACATCTACAAACCTACTAATATTATAAAAGCTAATGATCGTTTGTTTGTGACACTGTTAAGTCTTAACTACTCAACCTAACATCATGATGTATTTTCAAAAAAAAAGGGGTACATAAATGGACACCTTTCATCCAGAAAAATTACCTATATATATTCCCAAAAGATAGATACTGTTAAGACTTTAACGGACGTCTGGCATAACAATTCGGCCTATTGAAATAACATAAATTGATCATCAAAATGTTCTTTAACGCGTACGAAGCGGTGGGCAAAAATGTGTTCCATAAACAATACGCTCATTTCTGCGCAGTCGTGTGATACCTAAATAGTTTCCACTTATCACTAATATAGCACAGTAGCTCTTGTCCCACGGCCGTCTACTATTAGTAATACTTTATTAACCGGAAATCTATGGTTGCGCGTATAAAACTGTTATAATATTCTGTCACTAGTTGAAGGAGTTTTCTATACTAATATTATAAAGAGGAAAGATTTGTTTGTTTGTTTGTAATGAATAGGCTCCGAAACTATTGGACCGATTTCAAAAATTCTTGCTCCTTTGGAAAGCTACATTACCCCCGAGTAACATAGGCTATATTATATTTTAAAAAAATTAGGGATCCTTACTAAAACTCTAATAATGTAACCCAAGGTGTAAAAAAATGACTTGAAAAATTCTTTACGTCGCGTGCGCTGCGAAAACTATTGATGATAGAACAAAATCATTTACTACGACTTTGCAGAACTCATCATTATCTACAAAAAGTGTCGCGACAGCAGTGTATGTACCCGTGCGAAGCCGGGCGGGCCGCTAGTAAGGCATATTGTGACAAATAAAAAGAATAGGACACATAAAAAATGTTTTTCAACTAGATATTATTATTTTCTTTTGTTCCTTGTTTTTTTTTTACTAACAGCATGCATGATATATAAATATTTACACGTATGACGGTAAGGCAGGTGAAGCGAAGGGAACAAGCGTGAACAGCTACTATGCGTTACAAATACATGAGATATATAAACAGCCAAAAAATACCAAAAATGATATATTATTATTCATATGCATACACAATTTTATATATTATGTACTTTTATCTGTTTTTCTAAATATTTGTAGAGATACAAATACAATAGATTGGTTCAAAAAGATAATGTTAATTCTTAATTTTAAATAAAAATACATTGATTTTGATTTGTTCAAAACTTGGACTACCTAATTTTTTCATTAGACAGGGGATTTCGAAAAGAAAATTAGTTGATTTTATTTTAACCAGTCTAAAGTAAAGTATTACAGATACAAATATTTGAACGTTCCAATAACGTTTCAGCTCAATAGGTACCATTTGTCAACTGAAATCGAACAGTCTCGGTGCGATCGGACGCACTAATCGATTTACTGCCTACAGTAATAGGGTGCCGTGTAAGCTCGACTAGATAGATAGTGCCTAGAATAGAACTAAATGTACAATTCTTATTTTGTTTTCATCCGCGCCATTTCGACTTTTCAATGGTAAGGACCGACTGAAGTTTAAAATCATTTACTTTTTTTCGTAGTAATTACGAAAGTCTCCGATCATGTTTTTTTAATTCTTCATCTATTATTTTACCGTTAAAGAGAAATGCTTTGTTCTATTGTAATGCAAGGAAAACAATTATGAATATAATACATAAATACAAGCATAGATGATCTCAAAAGGTTAAATTAAAAATAAGTTAAGACGGTTTCAATATTTAAATAGTTATTCTGCTATTCGAAGCGGAGACATTATTGAAATCTGTTAAGCTGTTTTTGAATTATAAATGGTGTAACTAACACGACATTATTTTATCTATATATACCTGTAGCAAAAACGTTGTACTCCGTTTTACAATAATTGCGCGAATTTCGCACACTGATAATTTATACATAGAGAAGGGGAGAGCAGAAGAGATTTTTTTAACTACGCATAAAATACATTAAATTAAACTATCGAGTTTCTTGCCGCACACATGCATATATATACTCTTTTGGTTGTGTTTAAACTTATAATATAAATTAATTATGGTCGAATTTCGACCACTGGGCGACCACTAGAAATATAGATATAACAGAAATTTCTATACATTTTACATTGTGTTATGTTTGCTTACATACGAGTTAATTGACAAAATATCTCGTCATGTATAGTAATCCGAGAACACGAGAAAAAGCTTTATGAGGAAAGTTTATAACATTCAACCGTTTTTAAATTGCTTTAGTTAGAAATAAAATGCTTTATTTTTATCGTAGAAATATTAACTTTTGCAGCTGACCGCAAATAGAAACAACGTTGATCTTAAAGCGAGAAATGAGAATTAAAATTTATAAGTTTCACTCTATAAACTAAACAAAACATCTATGTATTCTATTAACAGATACGTCGTAAGTCTGCGTTTTCCAAACTGGGAGGAGTGCCTCCTAAGGTATGCATGGACTAGTCTCAGGTACGCGATATTAGCCAGGACAGAGAGAAAAAAGTGCACGTGCAGCTAATACGATACGTAACATATTAACTACTATGCTGTTGATGCTAGCCTTTCCCGTAACAAATATAACGGATCAGAAATGTCCGGGTAAGGACGCGCCTAGATGTAAATTTTACGAATTATTGTTAAAGATAATAATACTATAGATTAAATACCCTTACGAGATTTCTATGACTTTTTTATTTAAATGTTGTTAATCGTTTTTATTTTAAGTATAAGTTTTTAGTAAAAAAAAACTTTTTTGTAGTATTTTATAAGATGGAAAATAGGCGCCACAAGATCTAATATTTTAAAAGGAGTCGTGAAACAATAAAGTTTGGAAACAACTGTTATAAGTAGTTACGAAAGCTGTGTATATAAAAAATAAGGTACTGATAATATGATTTCAGGTGTAGAGCAATCACAAACAACTTACGTAACTCTGTGAACAAAACCAATGACAGGTTGGCGTAGTGGTCACAGTAATATTTCACGTTAAGGCTCACATCTGTAACACAAGATATCTCAGTACGGGTCTCGTCACAATCCTTATTGTGACAAATATTTTAGAATTTTAAGAAATTATGTAACAGGATACTGTTAGTCATTATGAATTGTTATATTTATATTTCATACAATAACATTTTACTGTACATATGTTACGTTCATATTATACTATTAGATGTTAAAAATCTGTACTTATTTTGAAATTTGACAAGCTCGTCAATTATCTGGATGGCCCAAATATACTCTCACAGAATCTGTCAGGCTCAAACGCTAGATAATATCGTCCAAAATAATCCGTATTTTGGGTGCTAAAATTCAGGAGCTATATATCTACAGTTATATAATATCACCGCTTCCACAGTATTAATCGTACAATATCAATTAGTAACTCGACACCGTTAATTACAATAATCAAACGTCAACCACGGAGAATGTTCTCCTAAATAATTGCAACCGTTTCCAATGTCAAGTATAAGGTACCATTTGGTAATTTAGGTATTTTATTCTTATTTCAATCTTAATTAGAATATTAGTGGTGGATTCTCTATATAAACAACTGGCTTTTGTTAGCAGTTTGGCTCAAAATAATACATAATATTAACGTACGTTTAAAATAGTACTTTAATTTAATAGGTTCAGTGGTGCCGGAGTTTCCTTTGCACATATGAAATTTGCTTTCTCTCTCATTAGTATATTAGTATAGATATACAAGTACATCGATTAATTTAACCCTTTTTTGTATGGAGATTGTGCAATATCTCTAGATGACGCATTTACCAGATGGCATAGTTATAATAACGCTTTCATTTTGAAAACAGTCGCGTTTGTCACAATAATTTAAAAGAAACGCCCATAAAAATTTAAAACGTTTGCTTTTTAAAAATACATATATTTTATTATACAATCATATTATACCAAAACATACTACAGACCTTTTATATTAAATGATTTAATTATTTGTTTTTCGAAGTCAGCTATGATTGTTTATAAATATTTTAATCAATAAAGAAAAACTAAGAATAATTATTTTATTCATGAATTTGTTCAGGGAATGATGAAAAATATTTTCATTAGATAATGAAAAAGTTCTAAATAGAAAAAACATAGAACAAGAACAGAGCACTATCAATTTAATAAATTGTTTTTACTGTAAACCATTTTATCGTAGGGAAGACAATTTCTAAATCCACTTTGAGTGAGAAAGAAAGACGTTTTATACGGATTTCTAGGATTTTCCAAGACTTCTTAGACCTGTTTAAACGTTCTCAGATTATATGCAAAATTTATATTCATATTTCTTATATAAATACTGAAAACTAAAGTTACTGAAGTCAGATTGTATAAAATATGTAAATTTTAAACGTAAATAAATTAATTTGTTATAATAAAAACACTTTAATAAAAATTTAAACAAAAAAAAAGTTTGATACCCTTATGAATTGTATGTGTATGGAAAGTGTTTTTTCGTTTTATGCCTTTTTAGTAGGTACTTGAGCAGGCTTAAGTTGGTTCGATAAACATTTGAACCTCACAAGAAACAGGATACATCACACATCTTAAAAAGTTTCAGTATGAATTTCGAATTTTCTTCCTAACTGTACATTTTTTCTAATCTCTGTGAATGCTGATCAAAATATACTAAAACATTTGGGATAGTCTCCATTGATGTAGCTATAACGGTTAGGGTAACTGCCCTTAGTGCACCATTTCAAAAATACATTCTGTATATGTAATTATTACAAATAAATAAATTCTTACCATATAAATGTTATGTTTTGTATCAATATAGTTGAGATAGTTTCAGCTGAGTAAATAGCATATTTTCGATTTGCCAATAATAGAATATCATCTCCGCTCAACCGATGTATGGAACAGATAAGTGAAACAATATACTAATGCTAAATGGATTTACTTAGACTTAGTTTACCCTCATGAACTGTTTAATTATAATAGCATTACAGTATAATGCGGTCGCCGGTCCTTCAGAAATAAATACGTCACGTTTTAGTTAATCGTGTAAATACTGAATGAGGACTTCACTGTTAATGACTTACTGAGGTAGAGCGTAGCTGTAACTCACTGGCTACAGCTCGTATACGAGCTTGCTCGATCTCACGAACATCAAAGTAAAGTAGCGTAGAGCAGGAAGTCTAAACCCGGGGGGTTTAGACTCTTATTTCTTTGTTTACTTGCTAGTCCCTTCCCTTACTTCTTTTAAAGCTGGCAACACATGGCCATGGATCGTGATCGCTTAACGTGAGATCTTTCGCCTGCTCGTTTGTCGAAATATTATAAAAAACATATTATTTAGATAACTAGCTGCACCTCATGGTTTCATATACAGGATACAAAGTAGTATATGTGTTATTATAATACATATATTGTCTAGGTAACGCTATTCCTAATTTCAATGGAATTCATCCAGTCGTTACAAAGAAGAAATAACAAACCTACACGTTTTAATTATAAAAGACTGTCACCATAATTTATTCTATAAATTTTCTTCAGTTTTATTTTAATTTAAATAATTTTATTTAGTAACAATGTTACTTTAATGCGGTCACTAGTTCTAATAAGTCATGTTTCATCATGTAAGTACATTATATTTAAATACACGGCCTTTATTATTAATAGCGTAGTTAATGTAGTAGTGATTGTTTCAATTAGCTTTAATTAAACATATCGCGACAACTCCGTGCGTTCACCTTTAATGACAGAATATTCGTCGATTACGTTAGACGTATGTTACCCTGCTATCTGGCGTTAGGTCACTCATGACCATGAAATAATTAAACTGAAGTCTAATTGATACGTTAAGGAAGAATTAAAAATTTTTTTTTAGATTTATCGACAAATGCTTACTTCTAATAAACACAGAGGAGAAAAAAAGGTCGATAAAATATATACTACATAATATGTATAAGAATTATTATTATCAACGACATCTCACTATAGCTATGTTACACCTGTATCTACATGTATATATAAAGTTTGGACCCTTTTCCAGGATTAACAAGCTCGCCAATTGTCATACTCAGTCGATAGCTGGTTGCTAGGTAATGTCGTCTAAAGTCGACGATATTTGGGGTGCAAAAATATATGAGCTGAGTGCATATTCATAGTTATATAGGATTGTGATTCATAACACACTAATTACAGGGGTTTGTTAATAAATAAGGTAAAATTAATTACAATATAGAATATATTATATATTACTTTATTTCACGTTAATTATTTATTAGCATCGCATTTTTTTGAATAATTAATTATCCAGCGCAATTCAATTTTTTAATTACTTCGTATCCTTATAAATATTCAGTGCTGGGAAATAACGTTAGTTTTCGAGGCATATTAAATTTGTAATATGTCCCGTACAGTTCGCCATACTGTTTACAGCTAATGGCATATGAATGACAATTGACATTTTTTGACGACAAATTGAGGTAACTCATTCTTCGCATCAAAACAAAAATTTAATTCAATTAATTCCAGATGTCACCAGACACTGTATTATTCTTCTGAACATACCCTTTTTTTTATGTATATTCATACTATTGTTAGCCAAGTAAGATGAGGATTAAGAGCTAGATCCGTGAGCGGGTTATGTGGTGAGCGGAAGTAGCATCCACCATGCTTATTGCTTAGTGAGTCATAGAATTGCGGTATATGACATTACATCATCGTTTACTTTCGTCGCTATTCGTGCGTTTTCGTTATTTTTTTCCTGTTTCTGTTTCTGCTTGATATGATATTTTATATATTGTTTATATAGTTATAATAATAATTGAAATAAAGTTTCATAATCTCCAATTATTAGTGTTGGTATTGTACATTTGATTCCTTATATTATATTAATGTATTCTTAATAATTGTAATTACCTTACTTGTTGTTGTTTTATTATATCGTGTTAATCTACACGTAGGTAAATAATATTAAACTCCACAAAAGTTAAAAGTTTTATAAATTAATTAGCTAATTCAGTCTTGTAAATTAGTTGTTGTTCCATAATAATATAAAAATCATAGACTAAAATAATATCATATTTCAACTCAAGAATAAACTTAATAATTTCGCTCTAAGGCTAGAAATGAATATCAAAACAAAGTTAAATTAATTTAAAATTATTGCCAGGTACAGAGAGTGTAATTTTATGGTTCGGTTGACAATCGGAATAGGGATAATCTTATCTTATCGATAGACAATAACAATTTTGTTGAAACATTGTTTATAATGTGTGTAGTATAAGCTTTAATCACCCGACAAACGCACGCTTCTAAATTGACTTTAATAATATAAACACTGACCTAATAAAAAAAACTGAAAACAAAAATAATTTTCTTTATCGAGTTGTACATAAGATATTTAAAGCTTCACCTTCCAGTGTTATGCACACTGGAAGGTGAATCTTATATAATAGTTTTTACTCAGATGAAAACAATTTCGATAAATACGTAAACAAAAACTGTTTCTTCATATCCAACACCCACACTAGTCCAGATACATAACTCGTAAATGCAATCACTTAAAGTTATCCTTTCGACCGTTACGAATTTATTTAAAAAACAAAACAGGAAAATAAAAGTGCAAATTATTGCAACGCAGTCCGGCCCAGACATTGGGAAATGATCCTCACTTATTCGGCAAATTATATCAAAAAGGTGACATCATATTATGATATCTATTAAAAGATATTTTTTATGATACAGTACTGACTCAGAGAAGTAAAATTATCTATTATATCATTTCTAGTACTTATATTCCACGTATTTTTATTTTTTAACCGACTTCTAAGAAAAAGACGTGGTCGGGAACTTGTTCATCGATAACTTGAAAACGGCTGTATCGATTTGGTTGATTATTTTATTGCTTGAGCGGGCGTACTCTCCCATTGGTTCCATAGAATATTCATTAAAATCGTTCAGTAGTTTTGTCTTAAATCACAAGAACTGGAATAAATATACCATTCAAGTAGACGAAATTACGTTTCTTGCTAAGAAAACAAAACGCTAAAGAATTTTAAATTACCGACAAGCCTTGTGGTGCCTCTGGATCTGCAAATGTTTATGGGCGACGATAATCACATAACATTACATGACCCGCCTGTGCTCGTTTGTTGGGTATTAACATAAAAAAAGTTTTCAAACGAATTAATTTGGTAACAAAAAATCTACTCACTAATGGTAATCTCAGAAACCACCAACGTGATCGTAATAAAACTTTTCGTGTTGGATTGAGACAACCATTTGCAAAAGATTATATAAGCTAACATAATAAACATGTTCATAATATACCTCGCTTATAACCTTAATTTAAACCGTACAAGTTCGAAGTGGCTATTTATAAACTCGTTTGTCAAACTTATGTAATAAATGAGAAACTTTCTGAGTGTGTGTGTTACCTTTATAATATGAAACACAGATGGTATATAATCCTGGTGTAACAAATAGGTCTTTTTCTGCAGGTGATACCGCAGGGCCCAAATCATAATCTATTTTTAAAAACCTTGCGCAAAAAAAACATCGCATTTTTAACCGATTTCAAAAAAGGAGAAGGTTCAATTCCTAGCGTATATTTTTTTTTAATATTTGGTACCTTGTAATTCTGTTATTTCTTAACCGATTTTCAAAATTATTTTTTGGATTGAAAAGATATACTTCCAAATTCGTCCCATAGAAATATCATCAAAAGCGGCTCAGTGATTTGGTTTTAATATCGAAATAGCTGGTAAAAGGGTGTCGTCCATATGAAATTGCGTATTTTGCTTTTAAAGTCGGTTTCTTTTTTTAATATCTTAGTTTTTCAACAACAATTGGCTTAGGGCGAGTTCGAACGCACTCAATTTCGAAAATCGACGACTCGGTCCATCACTATTCGAATAGACTATCCATTGTTCATGAACAATAGTCACTGGACAAGAGCTAGTATCATCAGAGTGACTTTTTGTTCATGGATGGCTTTGTTTTCGAGCTAAATTGAGTTGGTGCTGTCTCGTATTACGTTGTCATAATCATAGTTCGCGGTTATTAAGCGAGATTGTGGACATGATATGTGCAAGGACTACTTACTGAGTAGATATGGTATAAGTAGGTACTTCAATTTAATAGTATAATGTGTATAGACACTTCTTGAATAGACTAACGTTGTAGAAAGGAAAAAATCATTTGTGTCTTTACTTGTTACAAACAATAAATTCTTTTGCTGAGAGCTACTCTATGCCTAAAGCATATTTGTATTATAAGGACGCTGATAAGCAATACTATGTCAAGCCACACGTACTTCATTTTGAGAAAATGGAGTCTAAAGATGTCAAACCTATTCTTAATAAATTTGTTTGAAGAAGAATATAAGTAATGTATATATTCATCTTTTCTTTTATACTTTCATAAATGGTATAATGAATTAAAAGCAAATTGGTCTCATAAAAAGATTAATCAAATAATAACTTTTTCAAATATATCGCATTATTGTATAAGTTGCAAAGTATGAAACACACTTGAAATTCCAAACATTAAATTAAGAAACTTTACTTTATTTTGTTTAGATGATTTGATATATTTTTTTTAATTATGTTAAATAGGTGATGAATTATGAGAATACACCGACTTCTTGTAGATGTCACAGTCAAAACGTGTCAATAGTACTTTTAATTAACAGAATAAGTTAAAAGTACTTTTGATTATAATACAAATAGATAACGAATATGATAAGCAAAACAAATTTAATTTATTCTGATTTATTACACGCAAATATTCATCATTTGTGCAAAGTTAAATGAGTTGTTTATAAAACAAAGTATAATTTCATGTCGCTTGATACCAGATTATACGCGCCTATTATATCAAGTTAAGTTAATACTAAAAAGGGCCGAGATGGCCTAGTGGTTAGAACACGTCGACCTCAACCGATGACCGTGGGTTCAAACCCCGACTAGCACCACTGATTTTACAAATGCTAAATTTGTGTTTAAATTCATCTCGAGCTCAGCTGTAAAGGAAAACATCGCGAGGATACCTGCCGGGAGAAATTCTGACACATGTATATCCGCCATCCCGCTGTGGAGAGGAGGTTTTTGCCCAGCAGTGGGATATTTACAGGCTGTAACTTTACTTTACTTACTTCAATTAAATACTTGTTTCGTGTTACCAGAATGCTTGTTACGGTCGAGCGGAGTCACTTAGAACTCGAAAGAACCATGAGTAATCACCATATACATAATTAGCCGAGAATCGTCTAAGCGAGCTCCGACAGCAGTTTGATGTGGGTAACGAGAATATGACCTACATCATAAATGTATGCTATTAATCATTATATCAATTTATTATTTCAAACGCGATCGTTATTCAACACGGCAAGTGTCACAATCGCGATAACGTTAACGATTTCACTGATAAATCGGATTAAATTGAAAACAAAACACCGTTTGTATGGCTTGTCGATTGAACAGTACGGACTGATATGTAGAAAGGGTATTTTTTTTATTGTCTCCCAAGAAAGAAGGTTCTCACTTCGTACATCTATGTTCACTGATTACTTGAAAACGGCTGGGTGGATATTGTTAATTTTTTTTTGTGAAATGGTAATTTTCATCAGAAACCGTTAAGTAGTTTCATCTTAATATTAAAATAACCGGAATAATTTTAACATTCAAGTAAACGACTTCTGCTTTTGAAGTCGATTCTCCTTTTTCTAAAATTTCTTGTTCAATATCCATAAAATATTTCTAAACACACGTATGAATATCTCATTATAAATAGCTAGTTTAATAATATACCAAATTAATTCTACATTATTATTAATTTTATATTTTTATTACTGACCCTCGTAAGTCACTAAGTGTTGACGTCAATCATTTTCGCCCCTTCCATTTTAGGTGGGTACTACGAAATACAATCCAGCACGCAATTTACTGTGCTTACATCATGTGCATCGGCGCTACTATGACACCTTGAATCGACACTATATTGTAATTGTTGTTTCAAAAGCCACATGGACTTCATTTTGAGAAAATCGCGCCTAAAGATGTCAAGCCTATTCTTAATCAATTTGTTTGAAGTATATATCCATCTGTGTTTTCTATTTTGATAAAAGGTATAATAATAAAAAGTTATATCTAATAATAATAAGTTTTTTAAATATGAGATTTTTGCATATTACAAAATATGAAACACTTCAATATTAGAAACATTAAATAAGGAAATATTTTTCCGTACTTATTTAGTTCGGATGACTTGAACGATTTTTGAATAATGTTAAGTCTGATGCATCATCAGAATATATCAATATCTACGAATTTGATTTTTTTGTGGGTTGTCACATTATTGTATCAGCATCCATGTAATTGTCCATTTCCAATGTCAATTTGTAATGTCATTGACTCTGGCCAGTATGTTACATTGTACTTTAGAACACCCTTTGTGAATCCATTTCTAAAGGCTTTGGGTTTTGACTTAAAGAACTAAGCGTCTTTTAAGACAATACACAAATGAACGAATAATAAAAAGCATATCAATAGTCGAGAGAAATATACCCAATCTCGATTTAATTTCTCGCCTAAATTAAATTCTCAACAATGATTACTACTATACCAATCAGCTTCAACTTGTATTTGAATCGTTGCTAAAGTTTTCCTCAGAGGAAATTGCGTACCGACTAACAAATGTTCCGTGATTAAGATTCGTAACTGTTTTAATTAATTGTTCAGCGCCGAATGGTGTATTTATTACGAATGCCCTTTTATGTAAACGGTCTTATTTATGGATGATATCGACAGGTTAGTATTGAGTAGACATTTTGTTTGATATAAGAGCTGTAGATGTATGTATCGACGTCCTTGTTACAATACGTTCTCTTGCGTTATCTGCTATTAATAAAATTTTGAAGTGGTTAATATTGTATTCCAAGTGTGTAGCGATTAGCCATTGTTAGAATTTGTATAACTTTTGTGTGCTAATCAATAACTATTGCATATGGTCGAGAGGTAAATATAAAAAAAATCCGCTTTTGGTTGAAAGGTTTATATTTGTTCGAACGCGCTCATCGCAAAAATTTGTCCGATTTTTTAATTATTTTAGCGTTAGACAGACTGTTTACTGAGGAAAGTAATAAAGCTCTACACACCAGGCTATGTATACTTTTGGGACTAAAACAGTAACAATAAACGTGCACCAAACTGAAAAGTATCGTTTAACTTAGTGCAATTGCGTCGCACAGCTAGTTATAATACAATTTGTGGTATCGCGTGGTGAGTAAGAGGTAGTCAGAGGCGCGGCGAGAAATATAACGATCCATTAACAGTTTGTCACCCCGACAATTCTATTATTATATATCCCCTCAATACCGAAACCAAATATTATTATATTGTCAATTCTTATTAGGTTTGCAAATCGACACTACATTTTATCTCTTCACAATAAAAGGTATTAAGTATCTCTTGAACCACTCATAGAGTATTTCGTCTGAAGGTTTGATAAGAAATTTCATCATCGACAAATAGCGAGATGACCAGGAAAACCTAATGAAATGTAGTAATTGTTGTAGGCTTACTTTTTGTCCAAAAACTCCCGTGTCTGAACCAATAATATTAGGTAATGAATCCAAACTGGAATATTTTTTACCAAGCACAATTAAACGTCAAATGCCGTTAAATTTCCTTCTCCTACTAAAGAGAATTTAGCTTTATTCGCTGCTGCACTCTGCACTGGTGATGTAAGAGTACATGTTTCAGAAGATATTCCGATTTTTCACTGCGAAGCATTGCAGTTGTATGTAGACCACATCTTCGATTTAACTAAGAATGGTTATATCTAAGCCAACATTCATGTATAAATAAAAGAATGCATCACACTCTACTGCTCACCCTACTATGTCTCGACTTGAGCTTCCGGACACACCGCAATACCAATCCAATCCTATACAAATATTTATCCATGGGCCAAGATATGACAAAACCTTCAAGTGCTATTGTTAGAAGAACAGTCAATTTCATTGAGAGTAGCGCAGCAGACAATTTCATTGACAGCATTAGCTGGAGTCAGTTTTCAAACTAAATCAATGGAAAAAAAAACTTTATAACTAAGTGCTATAAAGTTTTAGTGTAACTTTTAACAAGCTTCCGACGATGAGCCCTTAAGAAGAAAATTGAAGTAATAAGAATTTTATTAAGATTTGATTTGACAGACGTGTTGGCGCAATGGTCACTGCAACTGACTAAAGCGCTAACGGTCACGGGTTCGATCCCCGCTCACGGCAAACGTGTGTATTAGCCATACAGATGTTTGTCGTGGTCTGGGTGTTTGTTTTAGTGTTGTAAGTGTTTCCGGACCCCCAACACAAGGTCATGAGATCTTAATGGGGACCGTTGAGTGTGATGTGTTTATTTATTTATTTGATTGATTATGTTTACCGATAAATTACCTGGGTCTTGTGTATCTTTCTGAGGGTACCTTCAGTGTTTGTCATTTCATCCTTGAAGAGGTCGTTCTTCAGACCCCATTGTAATTTTAGGTCAAGCAGAAAATAAACAATGCCTACCGTCAAAGTCTCTTCAAATTACTACGGCTACATATAAATTACAAAAGTTTTCCGTGCCATTATTGTACCATACAATATATCGTGTATAAATGACGGTAAATATCCACATTTTGCGGTGTTTGTGTGTATTATAATCTGCCTTTTATCAAATTAAGCGCAATGAAAGCCTCGGCTATGAACGTAAATTGGTGTTTCCGCCTTTTATTCGGATATTTCTTTACAACCTTTTTAGATATTTGTAATTAAATTCTTTAAAGTAAAATATATTGTTTTGGCATTACGTCAATTACTCGTTTTTATTGTATATTTTACAAATATATAACTTTATTAAATCATACAACTAGGTACTATTGTTATATAACTAGTATGTATTTCTAATCATTTTAGAATCTGACAAAAGGCACAACGTCAAGTATATTCAATCTATAATATTTTCATAATTTAAAACATTTCCTAAGCCATATATGAGGTAAATGTGATATTAAATTTTTTCATTATGTAGGCGTTGCGTAATGGGAAGTAAGGGAATATTACGAATATTTCACAAATTTTATATATTCGCGGTACGTTACCCTCGCTCCTCAGGCAGCCTCGTAATGTTATCACTCACGGGTCGTCGATTCAGCTTCGCCGAA
Source organism: Hypolimnas misippus (assembly GCA_037950945.1). Classification (NCBI taxonomy): domain Eukaryota; kingdom Metazoa; phylum Arthropoda; class Insecta; order Lepidoptera; family Nymphalidae; genus Hypolimnas; species Hypolimnas misippus. The sequence goes on from JBBEEQ010000024.1 coordinate 11,960,428, forward strand.
AATTACAGCCTCCGTGTACCACGTCGCGTACACGTTCTGTAAATACTAAATATCTTCCCCATACAATGCGTAGAAACTTTTATCAAACACGCCGAAATTTACGATGTAAAACATGAATTGAATCGTTATTTAAAGGAAAAGTTTTTGCATAATGTAACTAAACGGAAAACTCGTTTTATAGGGTTGATTGTATTCAATAAAAATTGCTCATTTATTTTATTAGGAAATTATTTTGATTTAATTTAACGTGGATTTAATTCTAAATTTTATTTTTTGATGTGAGTTACAGTCGAGACAGGTAAAGAAGACTTATTCAATATCTAGTTTTAATAGCGACGGGTTTTAAGTTAGACCTTTAATCCTTGAAACCTGTCGCTATCAAAACTTGCTACTTTCTGACAGATGATTTTTGATATTTCTACCAAAACACCTCCTTATACATAAAATATAATAATATTCAAAAGGTACTATCGTTCTACATCAATTAAACATTAGGTATTCACATATATTGGAACGTTAAAATTAAATATACCTTTTATAAGTCATATGTTATCATTTATTTATCGTCACTGCTGTTTGAAATGTCATTTCAAAGTAAAAAAGCTAATATACAGGATTCATTGTTCCTTTATACGAGTTTTTCATTAAGTATGAAAGTAATATCGCAGACAAAAAAAAGCAAGTTAAAAACTTATTCTCTATCTCACAAGGGCATCTATTCTCATACAGCAGACACTAAGCGGATTAAAAAAGGAATTTTCCATATAATAAGACTTGTTAGGATTTTATATAACGGCTGTTGACTTCACAACATAATAACGAGGTAAGTGTGTTTTAAGTTTAAAACCTTTATGTACCATAAACGCAATAGTTCATTTCAGCTTTCTGGCAATATTCCAATTTTACTGAAAATTAATCAATCTCTGCGACTCGACTCGAGCTCGGAATAATATTGGATTTTAAGTTTAACGTCCATTTTGTTTCATATGTATTAAGTGCCCACTTTTAAAGGTTTTATGAATTATTCTTATTAATACTGAACTTACAAAAAAGTATTTTATTGTCATAATTTAGCAAATAATTGACGAAATCATGACATCATAATCAAAGATAAGAATTACTTTTGTAAGTCTTACTCTCGTAACTGAAATAACACAACTCTGTGGAAATACTTTATCGGAGAATGCCTGTCCAGGTCAAAAGGAATGTGCAAAGTCTATAGGTTTCGTGATAACATCATGAATTAATTTTTTTTAGAACAGATTTAAATCGCGTTTATTATTTTTTTTAATATTAGCAACGTTACGAAGACTTTTTAGTAAACATTCGTAATAATTTAGGTCAGCCTTGGTAAGATAATGAATGAAATTTAAAATAGTTTAACACAACTTCCCTCTGTAAAAGCAAAGCCCCATTCATTTATCAACAACAACAAACCCAGTTTATCGATAATAATCGTCACTTTCAACTTACAAAGTCTAAACTCGATTTAATTAAAATACCCATCTTAAGGGATTTAAAATAAATTGAATTCCTTTCAAATATTCCCCTCTGTGTTAAAACAAGTAATGTAAATTGAGTTTGTGGTTATAAATGGATATTTTAAGAGGTGTTTATCTGTTTTACTTGCAATGTAGGTGTGAATTCGTCTTCGAATCAGTGTCCTTAAAAGAAGAGCTCTTTTTCCAGAAGAACAATAACTGATTATTTTACTAAGTAAATAAACTTTTAATAAATCATTGCATGTGTTGTTTAGAATCTTAGAATAATATAATTATTTGTATATTTCAACAGTATCTTTTGCTTCTTTTTTCCGTCCATTTTCCGTCCATCGTCATCCAGGCAGTATAAATGCTCTGCTTTATTAAAAACTTTAAAATATTATCTTTCAACGTGTCAATAAAGAAAGATTTTTATGGAAGTGCAGATATACGGCATATAAAATACTACTTTAAAAGGTGCCGTTGACCTTGAAACATTTTTAATATAAATTACTTTTAATATATTATGTTCTGAAGAGTAGCAGAAAAAGGAAGTGGGCCAAATTACAGACATGAGACACTCCAGGGATTTAATTAAAGACCAACAATTAACACTGTCGTATGTCTAAAGTCTCATCATGTCTTGTCTGAGATAATGGCCTATTTTAGCCTATCTATGCATTTCTAATTTTACTTCGTTTCACTTTTATACTTAAAAAAGGATATTTTAACCTCGTTCTAAGATTGCGTTTGCTCTTTACAAGAAAATAATAATCTCGAAGATATTTTTATAACTAGCCGTTAAAGCTTTCTTTGGTGATCGGCTAATTAATTTATTAAGTTTTATTCAATTTAGATAAATAAGATTAACTTTTAGAATTTAAATGAAATTTAAAATGTCATAGCTAACTTTTCTCTTACAATTAATGTCACTTATTGTTACTAAGGATATTTTAATAGGCTTAAAATGAGCCTCCTTAATTAAAAGGAACAGCACTCAATTTTAATTTGCAAGGGTCGCTGGAAGACGAAATTAATGTTATCTTGGAAGGCGGAAGTCATAACGTTTTCCTTTCTTCAACAAAGATGCATTTGACCCGTTCATCAAACTGATGAGTATTAATGAGGCCCTTATTGATTAAAGTTTTTATACAATGTTACGTGCCTAATAAAATATATTCATTTATGTATTTAGTTTACGTACAATAATAAATTTCTATTGGTTTTCGTTCAACTGCTAACCGTCTCATTCATCCTCATGCCCAAAGATGAAACAGAAGGTTGGTATTTGTAATAAATCATACCTTTTGAAAAAAAATACACCTGTGACTTTTACCATGTTACGGGAAAGAATCGACCTTGTCCTTATGAATTTTATATGTCTATATAATAAATTAAACAGGAAAATATAGAATTTACAATCCATACCAGTTCAATTAAATGTTCTCCGATTAGGAAATGTTAGAGTTCTTTCATTATTATTCGTAATTTTAGATTTTTTAGAAGTAAAATGCTTTTAAATCTACAATACGAATAACGGTAGATATAACTAGAGTGCTATCGAATAGTCGGACCACGGATTTAGCTAAAAGCAAGTGCTCTTTGACCCAGCGAAGAGCTCTCGTTTTCACGGTCTCTGAGTCAGAATGGATTGAAAAATATAAGTGTAGAAAATGTGGATTCGTATTGTTGAAATCATTTTAATGTTGACGAGGCTGAATCTTTCTGCTCGGCAATCAATCACGTTACGTCGATACCTTCGGATGATTAAGTATAAATCATTTCGATGCATCAAAGCAAAATTCCTTAATTCAAGAAAGACAGTTCCAAGAATTCGGCTTTTTCCATGTACCAATAGTAATTTTTTTTTAGAAGTTCTTAATATGACAAGTATTATATTGTGTTTTCCAAGGGTAAAGCGGTTCATTTCGTTTAGAATCGCCTTGTGGTTTAAATATGTGTTTATTCAGGATATCATTCGATATAATCCATTCCGCATTTTGCTAAAATCCCATGATACGCAACATTCAGTCACAAATTTGCATTTAATCTTTATTTGTCTATTCTATTAGTATTGTCTCGCGTTTATAATACGAGCAACCCTCATAACTGATTCCAATACTCGTTTGTAATATGAGAGAGAATGGTAATAGCGAGAGGGCCATTATATCACGGCGCGTTTGACCGTGTAATTTCTCTCGTAGCGTCATTTGACCTATCAACCGATAGCCAGCGTTACCTATTTGCGTCGATGGGCTTATTCTCTAGGGATATAAAAGTAGCAAAGAAATCCGAAGTAAACACGAATATTTACCTCTGTTTCGCAGTTAGTTTAAGTAACAACCTCACTAAGTAAATATCTCACTGTAAGGCAATAACCTCTTTTCTGAAGAAGGATATATAGAGTAATTTATTTCCCTACTCCTTTGGGACCTAAACATACCCTGTGTTTCAAAAATTCTGCCGTTACTTACAGATTTCCTTGTTATGTTTTTCTTTGCCTCGCCACTTTTTTTTGCAACTTGTTTATTTTATAATGATATTTGTCAAAATCGGTGCAGGTAATTTGTGACCGCAGTTTAAACGAACTATTTAATAATTTTTTATTTAAACCTGGCACTAAGTTGACACGTGCTTTTATAGCGAAGAGGAAATATTTTTAACGATAATTAGTATCCGGTCACTATAGTACACAGATGCAATAATATTTATCAGGGAACGCAAAAATTCGTCGAAGCCAACGAAGTGACAAATTATTACCGTTCATGGCTCGCTTGGCATGGTCGTGGTGGAGCCACAGCCCGGAGGTCCGGAGTGCAATCTAGCGGAATAACTCACGCGGCGAGACGGGCAACATTGCTATCAGAAGAAAACACGTTGATTTGTACAAGATTTTACATTTAATTTTACTTTATGGAATCGATTTTAGTTATTGTTATACCTTAATGGGAATCGCTACGTTTTTATAGTATGTTCTGGAAAAAAACTGATAATATTAGAATATATTGAAATGAAGAATATTTACATCAGCATGCACAAGAGAAACTAACAATATAATTTTTTACATCCAGGTAATAATTGTTGTATATAACTAAGATATACATATAGTTACATACTTTTAATTGGTATTTCGATAATGGTTTCAAAATTCAAAATTTTACTTAAACTAACAAGTTTGAGTAAAATTTTGTTTTTAATTTAAAGGAAGAAAAAATATGAAAAACGCCAAATGATTTCGGCAATGACCAAATATTTTTTTAGCACAGCGCATAATATATTTCTCCGGCAAAGTTTTGCACATATTTATGTACGTTAGGTGGAATATTTTTAGGAGCGGAAGTCGAAAAAAGTTTTTTTAATTGCGAACAAACTTTGTGATGAAAGCAAGAAAATAAAGTTATAAAAATACTTAATTGCGACTTGAAAAATATTTCTGGTCTATTTTGGTATATCTTCAAAGACTTTTTAGTTTATTGTACACACTTAAAGTTAGAATATCAAATGTGAATTGTAGATTTTTCTTTTAATAGAACAAAAATAAAAAAACCATTTTTGGAATTAATACGCCCAGTAATTAAGTAATTACTACTACATTAGACACACTTTACTGACAGATATAGGGTATGATATAATATCATAAGTACACGGAACATAAGTACAAGGAAATATTCGGAGAAACGACTAATGTTTGAGTATTTTTTGGTTTTACTATATCATCTTACCGTATTTACTTCTTTACTATATTCAACTTTTTCTGGGGGTATCAAAATTGTTATAAGACTTTTAAACATCAGATAGAACATTAATGATGCTGAATTATCAAGGGAAAACGGTTAACGTACTTTATGTAAAATGCAATAAAACGATTCAATTAAAAGTAATCTGTATTGTGTATGTTTTAATTTGTTTTGACCTTTATCTATTTATCAAAGAATGTATGTATGTAATGTTTTTATCTTATCTGTGATATAAGCAGTGATTGTCGATTATCGTTAATACAGAACATTGTTTTTGTATGAAATGTTAATTTATCCTGTTTATTAAGGAAGGTAAAGGCTAAAAAACATCGTTTCATAAGTGTCGAGATAAAAAAATCAACTAATCTAACATAGTCTAGTTTAATTTTTTTTTTTCATTTACTAACCGGGTTTTTAAGCGGGTTGCCAGCTGTAATAACTATTTGATGTCAAAGCCGCAACATTGTATAACAACAATATATCGACCCCTATCCCCTAATAAAAGTTAGAACAATTGGGATAGCGTCCGGCCCACCTACGTTAATAGGGAAAAAACCCCTTAGCTTACACCAGCTGCACCGAACTTATACTCAACGTAGATTACTTTTTAATTTGCCGGCTTAGTTGAAACTGGGTATTCGGATCGTTAAAACAAAATGAACTTGTTTAAATGAAGATACATTTTATACGGGTTTTATACGTATATCTGATTAAAAAATAAACCATCGTCTGAAATAATAATTAAAGAATGGGGTTATGTATCCAAAAGTAGTTCAAATTTTCAGAATTGCAATTTCGCATATTTGATTGAATGTAATTATAAGAAACAATAAATGTAAACTAGTGCACTAGTCTGTGTGTCTGAAAGTCATTTCGTGTTTAAATTTCAAATACATTGCTAAAATTGCGACACAGCAAATTTGTACATTGCACCCCTCGAGTATTACGCGCGGGTAGTCTGCCAATTATGTGCCTGAGTAACGAGTGCAGTGACAAAATTTTTGAAACTTTTCACTAGGAATTTCTCTATTAAACATGTATGAAATTCAAATTACATTGTTAAACAAAAAAGTGGTACAGTCGAAATCTTAGCGTTACGGGAGTAAATTGTCTATCCATGCAATCATTAGTTATTTTCTTTAATTAATTTACCATTTTTAAATACTTATAACAAGCAATCGTCTCCTAAAAAAGAAACATTCACGTTATGATTCCTCAAAATGAGTGTTGTTTAAAAAAGCTTGTGGTTTTCGATCGGAAAAGGGATATATTTTTACATTGCTACGGAAAGAACAATTAATTCCACGTGAACGAAGCCGCGGAGTTCTATCGCTTTACGCTGCGAAATGGCGCACTACAATATTACTTGGCAAGGTTGAATTTTAACTCTCAAGCTATATCACAACAAAAACCTAACATAACAATATATAGCATACTTAAGTAGGCATTTGTGTTTAAATAAACTACTTTATGAACAATTGCATATTACACAATGTAAAAAAGAAGAGGATACAGAAGAATACCATGTACGATCTTCTTAAAATATTGAAACTTAATTAATCTAAAAATATTTTTTATTTCCTTATATTAAGGAAGAGTTGTAATGCAAAAACCATAGGTTTTCAGATTATAACTTAAATTGATTTGGGCGAATTCAGGCGTAATAAGTTGGCGGGTGTACCTTACACCAAAATATTTCATCGATCTCACAAATACAACGGTTAAGCGTAGAATATAGAAAACTTTTTACTTAAAGAGATGTCGTAACAAATAGGACACATACATTATTTTTCATAGGTGTAGTCACATGGATGTCGTATGGTAATAACTTATTTTTCTTATGATTTCTATTGGATACATTCTCGTTCAAAGCATATATTGGCTATAGAGCCAAGTATACAAACGATTTTTGCAAACAAAGCCGTTCGAGTCAGAAGTGAAAGAATATTTCTTTTACAAAAGCCAACTAACGTTTCGTGCTATTGGAATTGTGAATTGTTAAAGAAATGCGAAAACGATATTGGTTGATGGCTGCGATAAATCCAATGGACTCTCGAGGAAAAATCAAAATCAGAAAATATACATACAAAAAGTTTAGTCTGTTTGTTACGCGATTAAGCATTGGACGAATTTGAATAAAGCTTAAATAAATAATGTTAATGCTTGTTTAGACCAGGTTAATCTTAAAATGTATCAAACTCTTAATGGTGAAGTAAAAATACAGTGATCTTCGAACTTAAATCTTGCGTATATAAACATTAATTTCTTCTCGGGCAAACAAATTCTGTGCGAATTTGCGGGCAAGAAACTCGAGATATTTACAAGACTAATGCTTTGCATATTTTATGACAGGGAATTGTTAAATGCTAATCTAATATGCTTAAACATTTCATTCCATACCTAAATAACAATGGACTTACCAAACCAGAAACTTGGAAGATGTTTGCTTGATAAATAAACAATATTTGAATATTAAAATATGGCCTTAATTTGGCGCTTATAAATTAATAGTTAAAATTTTTGACATCATCTTAATATTTTGAAAATAAGTATTTTGTATAACAAGTTTTAAAAGTATAAAGGCTTTTTTAGTTTATTTTTTAGGTAAAAATTATCTTATTTTACTGTAGCTTTTACTAGGGATGTAACGGAGATAGTTTTATAAGAAACGAAGGCGGAGTCGAAATCGGGAGGATTCCTCGCACGACATGTATGAACTTGTTTATAACAATCGACACAGGCTGCCCGCGCGCCCACCGCTATGTTATAATTCGACTTCCGATTAAAACCTTCGATATAAAAGTGTCGGAGCCGAAGTCGGAACCGAAAGTGTAATAATAATCAGAAGTTCCGACTTAACGAAACCGGAGTCGAAGCTTCGTAACATCCCTAGTTTTTACATCAATAATTCAAGCTCAAAAATAGGAAACTCTTGTCTTGTATACTTTTTTGTTATTAGACGTCGTGAGACGTTGTGAAGTGGTAAGCTTCGGAGAAAAATAATCTATGCTAAAATTATAAAACTAAAAAGTTTGGTTGCTTAAGTGTGTACGTTATTCTCAGGAACTTATGTATTTCTGTGTTAAATTGTTATTGAAGAATATTTTAGGGTCTACCGTACATTCAATATCGTACTATTAATGTGGTATATAAAGTATCATGACTTATAGGAGCAAAATAATACCTATACACCAAAACCCACATCAATCAATCTAGCAAAATTTGGACATATACTGAAATTGAACGTAGACAATACCCCCTCGGGGTTAATTATAAAAATATAAAAAACAAAGCCGTCAAAACGAATAGATCAACTCACACTATTACGAAATAGATTTCGTTATTTGAAGAAGATTATTGTACAGGGAGAGCGTTCGTACGTGACCGGAATGTGATGGATGCCCAGGACTCGATAGGAATACAGTCGTTTCCGACGCCCGTTGTCATATCCGTATACAATATCCGAGGATATTCTACCTACTTATTATTCTACTCAATAGAAAAAAACCACAATTAATTGGTTGTTTACACGCTCATTCTTTACCAATGATAGCTATCTGAATAGCTTATTATTACATTGTATATAATGGACAACAAATATTCGGTACAACTTGGTGAAGAAACTCGTAAAACCACTATACAACGCTCTATAGTAAACTTTATTTATATTTGTGAAAGATAAGTATGAATAATATCGTAACTAAGGCGTCGGACTATTCAAGGTCTGGAATTTCGTAAAAGCTTTGGCGGGGTAATCTTTATCTTTCCTATCAATTATTTAAAAAAGAGTTATACGAGTATTACTCGAATTTTAGTGCTAAGCTAGGACACCTTCATGGATTGACAGAACTATTTCAACCGTGATCTTCGAGAAAGATTTTATATAACCTACACTAGGCTATACATTATAGAAAGACTAGTAAGCTAACATAAAATTTTTGATGCTGAGGCGATACGAAGTTAGACGGGTCAACTAATTCGTAATATAATATAAGTGTTTATATACTTGTTGCACAATTACCTAAAGATTTAAAAGCGTTAGTCTTTTTATATTTCCAGCATGAGTGTCATCTTACCGTCTTACTCAGCACTATAAAGTACAGACTATACGCTTCATAGTGAACAAGAATGATTTTTTAGAATTAGGCATTCAAAATGATTGCACAAGTCTTTATAGACTAGTAGTGACGCTTATTTTTTATAAATTAAATTTAAAATTAATATTAGAGAACAGTTATGTGTCACTCTTTAATCCATCTTTAATTTTAATTTGTTAACATTTATGATAAGTGCTTTACTAATATATGATTTTGTACTGAAAAGTGATTGGATCAAAAGATTTTTTTTGTATGATTTTTAGCAAGTAAGCAAGTAAATCAGCAATAGGTTTTTAAATTACTATACCATTACAGTACTTTTAAAACATAGGAGAACTAACTCAAATTTACTCAAATGACATATTGATTCCAGTTATTTTCATTTTAAAACCAAACTACTAAACCAGTTTTCATGAAAATAATATGGCAGCAATCTGTAAATATGCTTAACTTTTCAAATAAAAAATAAATTTACCAAATCAGTCAAGATGTTTTCGTATAATCAGTGAACATACATTTAAAAAAATGATTGATGAATTGATAACCTCTTTTTTTGAAAGTCGGTTAAAAGGATCCTACATAAATCAATTCAATATATGGGGTGTTCATCTGTATATTTACAGTAACCATTCTTTAACATGTTATAATATTTTTTATGACTCCTATATCATGATTAATTTTAATGCAGATGAAAAAGAAAATAGTTTCAAAATTATATTATGAGTAATATATAAAAATTTATAAATATATATTATCTATAATAAGTATGCATTCCAACTTTTTTAGACATTATTATTATATAAACAAAATATTTTACAAAAATACTCAATAAGGAAAACTACATTTTAATGTCTCATATTGCACACTTAGTATTAAAGTAAACAAATTCAAAATCTTTGTGAAACGACTTAGCTAAATTAATGTTTCATCTATCTCGATACCTCCCACGTAAGTTATTGTAAGCCACAAAATTGCCATTAGCGTTTTTACTGAATACTACACGAATTTGCATTGCTTAATGCATTCAAAGTGAAAAAATACCAAAATTCTTTTTTTTTTCAAGGAAAGTTACAACAAAATACGCTTGAAAAAAGGCGTATTTTGTTGTAACTTTCAAACTAAAACGGATTAAAAGTGCTCTACTGTAAAATTGTAATTTTGGGGTTACAACAACTTACATGGGAGGTATCGATCTATTCTAACAACATTTTGTGACATTAAAGTCACAATAAACGGCCAAATATCCAAGTGTAGATTTTTTGCATTTTGTTAAAACAACTAATTTTTTAAATTTGATTACCTTAATGCTAAGCGTGTGATATCTTCTCAAAAATCCACATTAATTTTTATATACTTTTTTTTAATTTCATAGATGCTAGTTCCAGCCATATAAACATGGAAGAAGCCAGTCCTGCAGAATATGGACTCGCAGATAATGTTACGGCAATATAAGTATTTACCTTTACTTTTTAAATATATTTAGTAATTATTTAAATAAATTATACATATCCTTTATATAGTTTCAATGTATATTATATTAATTTATTACATTTGTATTTAATTGAAACAAAAAATTAGAAAAAATAATAATAATAAAGTTTGTACAGATAAAATATTGTACAGAGGTATAGCCTTCATTTAGTATTATAGACAACTATTCAATCAATTTAAGCAATTTAATTTTTTTTACGATTACAAATTGATAAAAACAAAATTTATGGTGAATGTTCATTTGTTTCTCATTCTTATCAATATAAGATTACAAAAAGTTGAAAACATTTATATTGTTTCTTATAAAATATTTTATCTTTTTTATTTTACATTTTAATTCCAACTAATAATATAACCTCTGAAGATATCGGTTGCAAGAAACTTTACTAACTATAAAATAATTAAAAATGGAAACAAATTGTAGTTTTGTTTATAGGTTATTTTGAAAGTAATACAAACTTGTCAATGGTAAATCTATAGAAACATGTTCATTTATAAATATACGATTGAGGAAAATCAAAATTAAATTAAGTAGGTATGATATAAGGTCTAAAATTACTTACACAACCATGCCATAGGCTCCCTCGCCAATGTACTGGAGGTTCTTGTATCTAGGGCCGACTTCGAAGACCTGACCCCGCACAATCTCGGCGTTAGGATTGGTGCTTACAGCAACTGCAGCAGCCTCAGCCATCGCGACGTTTAACAAATAGGAAAAGCACTTAACCACAGATCAAATGTTTACAGTGTTCCTGTCACAGTACTTCTTAAATCTCACGGATCACCGGGCGCTAACCAGACAGTAAGCATCAACTCACAACATATAGCCAACAATAAACCAAAACAAACGCTATATCCGACCTACATTATCCACTAGCAAAGCAATTCGCTTATCATTCTCGTTCGCCCGTGCGCCCGACTTTCTTGGACACTCCCGTACGGACGCAATACCGTTACAAAAGTGAGTAAGATAAATCTATCCATCCTTGTTACTCCTACTCTGCATTAAACACTCGGATACTTATAATTAAAAAAAACTGCAATAAAAAAATAACATAATTATTACTAATCAAAAGACCATCAATTTTATAATTACTACTATTATAAGTATAATATTAAAAAAAGAGACAGTTCTTCTTTTGTTGTTTTTTAACATATTGATGACATAGTATATAAAATTTTTTATTATCTGTAGCCTAATATTTGTGCTTAGTGCTTACGTCACTTTTAGAAATTGTTATTTTTGATGTTTCAAAAATGTTATAGTATTTTTTACATGTAATTACTGTACAGCCACATTAATAGAAGCTGTCAATTATCTAATTTTTAAATATTTCCATGGAACATCTAAGGTTATTAAACAATTGACCTCGTCCTCTTAGTTTGAAGGACTATCGTGTAATTTGTTTAGGTATGTCGGTTTGGTCAGCCAGTACTGTCGGCAATAATCATCACTGCGGGCATCCGACCAGTCGTTACAATCATTCTAATAGCTGGTGTCCAAATCTGACTAAGGTATGACATTTGTATTCTCGATAATTTTGATAACATTTTGTCTATAGGTTCCTAATACATCGCTTTATAATTTTACTAAGATATTGAAATAATGTTCTTTATTGGTTACTTAACAATTAGTTAAGGTTCTATTATCTATAACTCAATGTTATGTTGTGTTTTTATTAAAAAAACACGATCAAGACTATAGGGTTTAATCTAAAAATTATAAAAAACTTCATAATATTAATATAATTTTTTATTTATCAACATTTCATTTTATTTGAGTATTATTTTTGTTGATTATAATTTATTATTACATTTTATAACGCTAATGTTGATTTTTTTTCTTAGTGAAATTCATGAAAGGTCTTTTATGAAGCCTTTATATTTGGTATATCCTGCACTCCCGGAGACGTGATTCAACTTTTTATTTATCAAAGTGAGTTTATGAGCAGAAATAAACAGGGCAGAAGGGCTTCAGATATTCGGTTTCACTAGTTATCATTTAACTACAATTCTTCAAAAAATGATAAATACCATTGTCAAATAATATAATTTTATGTTATTAACATCAGATTATGCTTGTAGTGTCGGGTATAGTGCAATTTCATTGGAACTTTTCTTGGAAAGGCTTCATTTTAACATTTTGTGCTGTAATATTTGGTAATGGATAGCTTTATTATTTCCTTTGTGTAAATATACTATCTATAATGTTTATTTGCTTTAGGCCCCATATATTAATACCAATTGACATCTTTTCATTTAATAATTACATAGGATAAATAATTTTTGGGTTAATTCTATTCAAATCAACTATACACAAGGCTAATTAACCCTTTTAATTAAATTTACATTTTTACTTCATTAACCTTGATAACCTTGATTAAATACTTCTTTCAAGGAATCAGTTATCGAAAAATATGTAGTATTAACTTATTTTTAAAATACTTTCTCATTTACACTTTTATATAGAACCTAAAGTTTTGGGTGGCACATTAAATGAACTTTGCAACTCATTAAATTATGTGAATAATTTACCATTAATGGACACAACATAACCACAATAGAAATATGTATATTTTATTTTTAGGTTCAAATTATGTCTGTGTTAAATTTATTCTGTACTGTGATAATATATTGAAGAAAGGCATTTTGGGACTTACAGCTTTAATCTTAATTTAAGGCGAGAATTACACTTATAGGTTTAGCTCTCAGACTGTCATAAGGTTATAGGATTTACATAAGTTATATCTCTTGTACATCTAAATGAATTTACTATCAGAATTTTATTTTCGACATTTGCAACTTTCGTAACTTCTTACAATATGTCTGTTACTAGGTTACAGAATTGTTTTATCTTGCACTTGATTGTAAAACTTACAAATGTAATTCTTGCAAAATGGATATCATTACTTTTGTGTATCACTTCAACAGCATTGTAGAATAAATACTTTTTTTGTCAATGTTAGCACAAGTGCGTCATGTCTGGAGAGACTCCAATCCAGTCGGGAGATGCATTACACACACCAGCATACCTTTCCTGGAGGAAGCTGCAGCTGAGCCGTGCTAAACTTAAAGCCTCGAGCAAGACTTCAGCTTTGCTCTCTGGCTTTGCTATGGTAAGTAAATTCATTATTTATAACTTTTTTTTTAATCTTCATTAAAAGTCCTTTTGAAGTAACTATGGTGATATGGTGAACAGACCAAATGGAATTCACTTTAAATTTTTTTTTTTTATGTTAAGGTGATATATTTAGGCGAAGATTACATTCGGAAGTTTTACTCTCTTAATTGATATAAAACAACTCTGTAACTGGATAACAGTTACCTATGTGATCTTACGAAAGCGGTGGCTATGAAAAAGGGCACTAACTGAAAGCAAAACATGCTAAAATGCTGCTCTTATGAAAATGCTCTTATGAAAATTGAAAAGAAAAAATGGTTATATACATCTTCAAACAAATTGTTTAAGAATAGGCTTAACATCTTTAGACGCCATTTTCTCATAATGAATTCCGTGTGGCTTGATATAGTATTGCTTATCATCGGCGATATGAGGTTAGATACACCATATTTGTCTGCTAAATGGGAGAAGTAAATAAAATTAGACTATATATTTCACTGTATGCGACATAACATTAAAGTCGATATTGGATAATGGAGTCGATTTCCGTCGTCCTTGTTGGACTTCCGTGGTTTGTCGGGAAAATATTCGCACAAACGATGCGGATACATTTTTTTCCACGTGTAATTGTGTCACCATAACGATATTTAAGATCTTGATAATAATGACGATAATTTTCTGAATTATTACTTATAATATAAATCCGACAATGTGGAAATGATCTATGTAATCTTTATACTTATTTCTATAAATATTTTGTGTTAGAAATTTAGGGATTATGAATTCCACTGTTGGTTTTCTATTTTCCATAAATATAAAAGGAAATGGTGACTGACTCATTGATCTATCAATGCTCTAACCGCTACATTACATTGTTAACACACAGATAGTTATATTAGCTTAGGCTAAGAACAAATTTTGAAATTCGAACATTTAGGTTCAAAGTTTAAAATTAAAAAAATCAAAGTTGACGCGAGCGAAGCATCGGGTATAAGCCAGTGAGAAATATTCTTTAATAAGAAAAATTTACATTTAATTTGTAGAACCCCAAAATTTCTCAATCGAAATAATATATTTTTTACTAAGGAGAATTAAGTCACACAAAAAGTTACTCAAAAGTTTTGTTCTCTGACTTTCATAAAGATTTACACAAGATTTTTACCATTACTTTACACTTGTAAAAATTTACTGTTGCCCTTTTCTTCCACAGCTTTCGTAAGGTTACAATGTTACTGTTACCGTGTTACAGAGTTGTTTTATATCAATTAGAAGATTAAAACGTGCAAATGTAATTCTCGCCGAAAATTAGATTAAGCTACCTCCTTTTTTTGAAGTCGCTTAAAAAAAAAACATCTTTTAACAGGTAGCAATGGTTGAAGTGCAGTTGAATCCACCGTCCCAAACCAAAGTGCCTCCAGGTATGCTGGTAGCTTTCACAGTTTGCACCACGTTATTGGTAGCTGTCCACATGCTGGCTCTAATGATCAGCACCTGCATACTCCCTAACATAGAAGCAGTTGGAAACCTACACAGCATCTCCTTAGTTCACGAGTCTCCACACGAAAGGCTGCATTGGTACATCGAAATCGCTTGGGCTTTTTCTACCCTGCTCGGCCTTATCTTGTTCTTAGTAGAAATAGCCATACTTTGCTGGGTTAAATTTTACGATCTGAGCGAAACGGCCGCGTGGTCAGCCTGCGTCGTATTAATTCCGGTTATGATAGTATTTTTAGCTTTCGCGATACATTTCTACATGTCGCTAGCTACGCATAAGTACGAAGTGACAGTAACAGGTATCAAGGAGTTGGAACTGCTAAAAGAACAGATCGAATTAGGCGATCAAGACTCGAGAATGAATAATTTAACTCTCTTGGAACAGAATAGGGTTGGATGATCGTTTTATTGACTTGTTAATATTTCGGATCGTTATAATCTTGTATATAATAAGATTAGGTGTTTTATACATTGAATGTAGTGACTATATGGTGAAATTATACTTATCAAGTCTCGATTCGATCTTTCATTATAACGTTTAATTGCATTTCGTAAAGAACTTGTTATTGCAATTAATCGTTTGGTAATGATTTACAAAGAATTGTTTATAATTATAGTGATTACGACGAGTACTTATAGGACTGTACTTATTGGGTGCCAATTGCACAATTCTAAATAGTTGCATCGAGTTAATATATTATTTTTTCGATAATGGTCACAAGATATTTTTAGACTTAAGAATACAAAGTCAATAGTAAACTTACTTTTTAGAAGGCATGTATGATTTGATAGAATTTGAATATTTAATGTTTAAAATGAAATGACCCTGACAATGACCAGACGAATTGATAGAAACTGTATAAGTATGGGTATATTAAATTACAAAATCTTATAAAAATATAAGCGTAGGACTTGTAATCCTCTGTTATCGCGACGAACATTTAAAGTGTCTTGGCAATTACACTGATTTCAAGTACCTATTTAGTGTAACGAAACACTTTATACAGACGGTGCTTCTATGCGATCTTACTTCTAATTTAAAGTTAAGTATTTTTTATTTCAACTTGTATATAACTTTATATTCACACCTATATAATCAAAACGTAATTCGGACTTAGTAACGTCTCATTTTTTATTATTTCTTTAGTGTTTTTTTTACTTCAGTGGTATAGTTTTAGGCACTAGTATCATTTATAGATTTCTACAAATAACAGCAAAACACAACAGTAAACTAAAATAGTGTTAAACAAAGTTGCTCAAAAATGGCGATTTATTTGAAATTCAGGGATTTAGTTTATATAGTTTGTAAGTGTTGATAATATATCTGGTTCGAAGCTAGTGTTATTTATGAATCGTGACTATAACAATTTTTAACACTATGTTCGTGGTCGCTCTTATCGATATGTATTGAGTAAATACACCGCTATATTAAATATATGTTAAAATAATATTGTATTGTACCAATGATGTTTTGTAACTATAGACACGCTATTTTCATACTATTTGACGTTGAAAATCTGTATCCATATTCAATTTTGACAAGCGCTTTAGTTGATTACTAGCAGTTACTCGCGGAGTTGCCCGCGTATACTTTAATACCCCCTAGCACAACTTTAATTGATGATTTTTGAATTCGGGAATATAGATGTTTATTCACCATTATCCATACAAACTTCACTACCCTCTTGCAGTTCAATAGGGTATGATATTCGTGGTTTTTTCATTACTATCGTCCAGAAGTATGTATGTGTATTAAATTTTAGTTTAATATGACCACGGAATAAGATTTTGCATACAAATGTTTTTTTTACCCCTTTTAATCCTCTTAGGGGTGGAAAATTGAAAAACCCTTTTTTAGTGGAATCTTACTCCCTACTACCCCAGGGATTTAGGCACTGCGTTGATGAATCAGTCAGGACAAGTAATTTTATATGTAAAGAAGATAGATAGGCCAAAGATACTCTCGTCTGTCATAATTAATGACTATTGGTTACTAGGCGTCCAAACTGGTCGGCATTCTGGGTGCCAAAATTCATTAGCTTGTAACATATGTATGTATAGTTACATAATATCTTTGAATTCAACCTCTTTCTTATACATTTTGCATAAAAATCATAGACGAATAAAACAAAATAAATTAACGAAATGACTTTTTACCATATTCAAAAAATTTATATTGTAATTAAAAATATTGTTTTACTCCACGTGACATTGGCGAAATAATATGTGCATAATTGTCATAATGAAAGCCACGAATCAAAGAATTAAATTGATTATTGTTTTCTTTAAATTAAATATTAGATCATCGCAAATATTATATAGTGCGAAAAATAGCCTCGTATATTATCACGTACAGATTATAAAAGCGCGCCATGGAGGCGCGAATATTGAGACGTTTATCATTCATATCTGCAATGATATTGTTTTATTATTCAAATGAGAATGTGTCGGTGCGTCCATCTCCATTATTTTATTTCCTGATATTACGAGACTAATGCGTAGAGAGTGAAGTGTTGATTTTTAATTGCTCGATTTATTGACCATCGAACTAATGCAATATAAAACCGGTGCTAATGACTATATTCAGCATCGTTATACGAATAAGAACGGTAGAAAGACTGCCTAAACTAAAGATATAGTCTCATAAAATGTAATGGTACTTATATATACTTATAACAGTGTTGTGTAGTCTGGTGTTAGTAATAAAAATAAAGTAATAACTACACATTTAATACCTTTGTATAAATAAATTAAAATATCTATTATCTTTAATGTTGCCATATTTGCGACCGATATGTACCCAACTATTGACTATTGCATATATAAAATGTGTCAATTACTTTATATATATATATATATACCTGGAAAGTATATTGTTAGCCAGCCTTATGTATATTAATTCATTAGTAACATTATATTTTTCATCTTGTTAGACGAAGGGATATTAACAAAGTCCTCTTAAAAACAGTCTTTTAAGTTAAAAAAAAAATCTTTAATAATAAAAAGTTATACTTAACTCAAAATACTAATAATATTAAAATATATATTGTTTCTTGTTGTTATGTACAATGCAACGTGTCGTATTTATAAAATTTGATTGATATAATGAAATATCATTAGGTACTTGCTTTTATTAGAGCTGGCAAAACTATTTTTAAAATTATATCTATAAAAAATAGTATATCTTATCTTAATATTAAATTTTACACGTGTAGTTGTATACGGCGCTTTTTCCTATACAATCGCGGGTAAATGTTATTAGTGAGACCGTTTTTAATGTTATAACTCAATTTTAATAATTTTGTAAGCAAACTTATCAATAATTGTATCATATGTATATTCTAGCAGCTCCATTATGTAATCAGAATACTTAATCGAGTTAAAATTAGACTATCGAATGTAAGTTACTTAAGTAATCAAATAAATTGCTGTGATATAATTATGACATGTAATAAAATTCTGTGTATTTTACATAAAGTTTATTAAACATAGTAAGTATGTAAAAATATTAAAAATGAAAACAATCCTGTTATTTATAATGATCTGATTATAATATCTTCGCAATAAATCTTACATTTTATCAAGGCAGTGTTTTAATTTTTTATCGATTTCTCCTATTTTTTGCGTTAGCCAAATTTCGCTTTCTTCAAGAAGTTTACGTGAATTTTGAAGTGTCTCCTAAAAATAAAGTTTAGTTTAAAATAAAAGAAGATTAATTAATTACAAAAAATACGAGCAAATAAAGACCATATTTTGTCTATGAAACTGTAGTTGGCGTAGACAAGAACTTAAGAGATAACATAACAATATGTATATGAGTTCATACATAATATAAATATATAATGGTGGGTGAAGTCCGAGGAGGAAGCACGTCACAGTGCGTGATAAAGAGGGGAGGGGGTCAAATAAAATGTGATGTCACGTAATGTGTTAACATGTGCTATAATAAATATTTTCTTTATTATTATAAATCTTTATTAAATAACATTTTATGCTTAAGCGGAGTTGAAGACGTGACTATGATGCTAAAATCATTTAATCTATTTCATGGATGATTCTTTGTATAAGCTGATGGGAGACGTTTTAATATATTACTTAGTCAAAAAGTCTACAGTTAAAAGTACTAATAATCCATAACTCAGTATAAAATATAGTACTGACAAATTTACTTAAGCCTTAATTCCTTCTGAGTAATAATCGTTTGTATCAAAATCGGTAAAGTATCGGTTAAATGTATCTAGTAAGTTAATCTACTAAGCATTTAAACTTTTTTTTATATAAATTTGAAAATTATGTTGCATATTACCGGGGGTATAGGACACTCTGTGGGTAGATCGCAAAATTGTCGGATGATTATGTCACACATCTTCGATCGGACACATAATCCGCGTTCCCAGCATCCTTCTTGTAGCTGGCCGGTATGTAAATGATAAAACCGACCCAACCCTTCCTTGAGGTCATCAACCCAATGACCCTCGTAACGATTGCCGTTTGCTGAATATTTAGTATGTGATAGAAAATAAAATCCTTATACAAAATGTCTACTGGAAATGTGTTGGACATTTTACCACCGTTAGCAGAATCGATATTTAAAAAATGTAAATATAAAAAAAATGAATTATTTTCTTATTTTAATTAAAAAAGTATTTTAAAATATGAATTTTACTGCAAATTTTCATTATTTTTAATACAAACTTTCATATTTCAAAATTGTGCTCTATTATAAATTGCAATGTTAATGATATTTTAATTTAATTATAAAGGCTGTAATGCAACAAATATTTTTGCAGAATTTAATGAGATTTAATTGTAATAATATAGTAAAATCTAGAAGATATTTAATATATAGATAATTTTTATTGAAAAATATTACTCTTGACTTCGAAAATAGGCCAATGTTTTACTAACGTAATTTTATACCAATTTCAATTCCTAAGGATTTACAAAATAAAATATTAGTGTTTTAATTAAAAAGTTTATCATGATATTGTCAGAACTGAAAAGCGCTGACCTACTTTTACATAAACTGTGTCCGGCCAAGTACCTAGATTACCTTGAACTAACATTCCGAGTCCATCTTTTCTATTCCTTTTCCAATATCCAACGTAAAAAGTACCATCTCGATACCACATTTTTCCGTATTCATGACGGCGACCTTGTTTCCAAAATCCGAAATAAACGTCTCCATTTTCGTAATACCTCCAGCCTACCCCTTCCGGTTTTCCTTTTACCCAATCACCTCTATACTCAAGATTAAACGTGCCATTAGGAAGCTTATTACTGAGGGTCCCGAAACCGTGCCTATATAATAAGAAATTTTTTCTTCATTAAATTTTTCACTTAAATAAGAAATTTTACTAACGTCTATCTTTACTATTGGTAGTACTTTTTTAAATATAGTTATGTGTATAGAAAAACTGCTAACCGAAATCCTCTGTGCCAATCTCCTTCATATAACTTTCCGGTGCATGTTAGAAATAACCCCTTGCCTGTTATAATTTTGTTACATTACATCTTTTAACATAGAGAACATTATTAAATCGGACTGCGTAGAAATATTATCTTTTCAATATTTAATCCTATATTTAAATCTCTCATAATTAATAAGAGTCTGTTATAAGATTTAAAAAAAACTTTTTAGCGAGCCCTAACATGATACATCTGTTCTAAGTTGAAGAGGAATTGTGTATCCTGCTGATTACAGATGTTGCTGCAGCATCAGGTCAAGGGTACGTAAATATATTATTTTGATATCATACATAAACTTCAAACGTCTGAGATCTTTAAAACTAGACTTAAGAACCATCTCGGTTGCTTCAGCTTACAAACAAAAAAAAACACTAAAATTAGTCAATTCGTTAGGGAGCTACGATGCCATAAACAGATACACAGATGGCTTGGACACACGAAGGTCGTGTGACAATTAAATATACGTATATGTTATAAAATCATAATCCTACTTCTATGGCAGTCGGGTTTAAAATAATTTGTTTAATTAGATGTATGTTTATCACCTACCTTCCTTTAAACCGCTCTTCCAGTCACCAACATACTTATCGAATCGGGATGTAAAGATGGCATGGTGTATGCCGTTTTTGATAGCTTTTCTCTCAGCTGTTTTTAATAAAGGTGTAAATCTTTTTGGTTTTTGATAAAAAGGCATATTTTGTACTAAAAAAAACTATATATCAAAATGACAATTAAAACCATAGATTACGTAGTTTGGATAAAAGTCAATCTGATTGTCTATGACCACAAATTTAAATAAAAGGTTTTTACATTAAAAGTATACAAAAATTATGTACAAAAGTAGTTTTAAAAATTTTTGATTTTGTAAATATAACAAGTGAAGTCCTGTCGCAAATAATAAATTACATAAAACATTTTTGATATTGATATATTTTACAACTATTTAATAAAAAACCAATAACTTATCTAAACATTTAATATATTACTACAATCAAGCGGTTCCATGAGCTTTCTTTAAACCTCGGCTGAGTTCAATTAGCTGTTGGTAATATTCCCTAAAGCCTTGTAAAGCGAGTCCTTGCTGGCTCTTCATGGCAGAATTATTTGCGATGTAGGCATCTACACATTCAACGCATTTGTTGTCAAGCTGTATGTCTTGTTCTGTGAGATATTCGGGTTTCGTTAGTTGAATTGGTGTTGGTAAAATCTGTAAATATTAAAATATATTGTATCGTTAATCTTTAACATATTTTATCCAAAGAAATTTTATAATTGAGAAGATAACTATTTTTCAGTTATAATTTCGGCTCTGAAATCCTTAATCGACTTTGATTAGTTCTAGGCTTTTTTTTAAGTAATCAACATGTAATGTTTTGATGTATAGTACCTTTTTAATGTACATAACTAGAAAAAAAATGTATATATATACTTTTTTTCATGGTACCTAATTCGCCAAACTTTTTCAGCACTAACCAATAAATGTTTAATTAAATATTATAAAAGACATATAATAAAAACCTAAATAGAATTATTCTAAGCATTAATCTTTCTTTAATTTCAAGCAGTACTAACCTCTGTCACTAGTGCAGAACTATCTGCTCCATTTGTAAGATCTCCGTGTATATTATGTCTCAGTGCCATCAGTAGCACAGCCTCTCGTATAGCCCCAGTCTGTACTAACTCTAGCATAAGATTGTCCATACTATGATGCCATGTTAAGTAGAAGGCCAAAGGTCCAAAATGACGTGTAGATCTGAAATGAAAAAATTCTAACTGAAAGCTACTATACAGTAGTTTTGTGAAAATTGAGTGTTTTTTCACAGAAAAAAAATTTACAGAAAAAGAGACAAAAATGCAATACAATGTTCATGCATAGGTGAGAACTCTGTATTGATAAATTATGCATTACAGCATGGCGCTCGTATTTTATTGACATAAATTTAAACAAGCACTAATTAAATAATTGACTGACAGTGCAAAAAAATCATTTAACAGACATGTTGGTGCAATGGTCACTACACCTGACTAAAAAGCTATTGGTTGCAGGTTCAATCCCTGCTCACAGCAAATATCTGTATTAGCCCATACCCCTGATACAAGGCCATGAGATCTTAATGGGGGCCGTTGAATGTGGTTCATTTATTTATTCATTTGTTTGTCTGGAACACTAACTTTTTTTACACTAATTTAAACAATAAACATATAACACAATAACATAATAGTTTTGGTCATATTGCACATGTCTATCCTTTAAAAAACGGTTTAAATACTCTGTACACAAGAATGGATTATTTAATTTTATATAGAATATATTTACTTAATCTATTTAAATAAGTTAAATTTTATATAATATAGTATGTGTAATACCTTAATAAATTATACTGCATGTTAGTGTCAACATGTTGGTATGTGATACTCGTGACTTTCTGAAATTTAGGTTCATCTGGTTCATATTGCACACAAGCTCTGTCTAGAACAAACTCGTATTTTTGCCTGTCAAGGAGGCTGTGAAATTTCTCTTCATCTGCAAACATCACTGGCTCTCTTATTTTACGACCTAGCATTGGGAAGTAAATCTGAAATTATAAATATTATTATTACATTAAAATAGCAAATAGGTAAGATGAAAGGCTGTCTATATGTGTGTTCATTCCATTTTTCATTGATTTTAGAGTTTTGGTAATTATAATAGGTTAAATATATAAATTTCTATATCATTTATTTACTGGGATAGCCTTATACATAAAAAGGCTTTTTATAAAAAATATTATTTACTCACTACATAAATTAATTACCTGATTCAACCTTTTTCTAACATCATGATCGCAACTACGCAGTATTCCATCGGGATCCCTGAGACATGCAAAAAGTAACTTTAAACTCTGAATATGCTAGTTATTTCAAATGATAGCTTTTGAAACGTATAAAAATTATTTGTGAATATGATAAATTAGATTAAATACATATACATAATAAAATTACAAACCTTTCTACAATCAACCTGTGCTCATTTGCAACACCAAAACTAATGTCTGTAAATAAATATTTAGCCGTATCATAGCCTACTAATGCTGGATCTTTCGATAAAACATCATTAATTGATTCTTGTACCTTAAAAAAAAATAAACAATTTTATATGATAAAAAAATATTAATTTATAAATAAGACTCGACACAGAATTTGCAAAGTATTTAATTTAAGTTTAATTAATTAAAATTATCATTACTTTAATGGGGTGAGCTTTAGTTTCATTAGAACGAAAAATTCATGTGGGGGGAAGGGGGGGACTCCTTGAACACCCCAATATACTCTCAAGTTACAGAAATGCGAAAAAAATTTTAATGTAATAAATATATAGTTTGTCATTAAAACTATGTTACTAGTGTTTAAAAAAACCAACTTAAACTATTATTTACATCATATTCCACAAGTAGTCATCCTGTATTACTTATTATGAAAAATGTGATAGAAAAAAAATTTTGCATTTCCTCAACTTGAGAATTTACTGGAGTGTTCGGGGGGTCCCCTCTTCCCCCCACATAAACTTTTTCACCAATTTCGTACTAACGAAAACTAAAGCTCACCCCTTTTATGTGTTGATTGAATGATTGGTAACTTAAGTATGTAATTTTTGACAATAATATTATTAAATTAATGACGATGATGCGACAATAATATTAATAAAATATACCTTTACAACTGGTGGCATTTGAAGTAAGCGATCGGCACTTTTATTAGCTTTCTCTTTCTCTATACGTAGCTCTTCGTCGGTTAAGAATTTGTATACTGGCGTTTGTAGCATAGGTTCATTGGCGTTTGATCTTTTACGAAACACTTTTGTAAAATCCGGACGAGTTAATCGTTTAAGCAATATTTGAATGCCGGATGAAAAAAACTTTGGTGCTGGATTTTCTCCATCTATACATAAATATAAACAAATTAAAAATATAAAACAGCTACAAATAGTCTACAAATTTTGTAAATGGACGTATTTCTTACCATATATTGAAGGTACTATGCTTAACTTTCTTGATGAAATGAAAATTACTTGTGATTCGTTATACCTAATTAATACATTTCTTGTATTGTTTTGTAATAATTTTAATAAAGACATGATTAACTCTTGTCTACTTAAAAATCATAACCTAAAATTATTATAATATTATTGTATGACTTAGAACAGATAAAAAAATGTCTTAATATGTCAAACTGACGACACCATCGACAATTTGACACCTGCTTAAGGTACACGTCTGTAAGTGTACACTTGTAAATTTTTCTGTGTTCTAGTAAGAGAGTCTGTGTAATTTACCATATTTCAACAAATAAAAAAATGTGTATTAGTAAATATTTTTATGGAGCTTAATAATACGTGTGTAGCTTATCATAAATCAAACAAACTATTGAACTAAATCAAATTAAATAAACAGAAAGACCTTGGTCTATTGCTATTACAGATCATAGTAATAGTTAAATGTACAATATACAAGTATAATTTAACTCTAATCATATCATTGATAGCTTCTATTTAGTTTATATTTGTACAAGTATAACACAAGTATATCGTTACGCATATCGAAATCTTTAATTAGATTAGCAAATTAATCATGTTTGATATTATTTAAAGCATAATTAGTCATATATTAATACACTTTTCTAACACAAAGGAAAAATATTTTAGCTATTGAATTATTGACTATGTAAATTATGTTGAACATGTAATAATCTATCTATTCGTTATGTGTAGGATTATTTCTAAATATTTTATAGTAATCTGTAGGATAGGTTATTGATGAAAGTGACGTTTAAACAAAAATCACAATAGAAATGTGAGATTTATAAAATTTCCATTATCTTTTCACTAGTATGTTTAATATTTTTCTATTATGTTCTAACCAATTTTATACTTTGTATCTTTTATAATCATGGCTAAACGAAAAGCAGGTGTAAACGATATAATTTATGAATTAGATAATGATGACATTGAAATAAGTAGTGAAGATGAAGTTAAAGAACCCAAAAAGGGACGTTTTGGAGCTGGAAACAATAAGAAATCTTATGAAAATAAAATTATAAGTGACCAAAAGTGCATTGAAATTATTAGTTTAGACAGTCCTGACGAAAGTACTCCAAAAAACGATACACGAAACAAAACTAAGAATGGAGGGAAAACGTCTACTGGAACAAAATCAATAAAAAACATTTCGGTTGCAAAAAGTGAACCAAACAACATTCAAACAAAACAATCAGAAACTGTTAATTGTAAAACAAGTGATAATGATTGTGTAAACACGATAATATTTGACGAAGATATAGTCCTTGATTCTCCTGCTTCTAACAGTGACTGTGGTGTTGTCGGTTGTGAGAATAGAACACCGTTAATATCTGTGCGGTTTAAAGATACAAAATTAGCTCGTGCTTATAAAAAAACAATAAAAGACTTTTTGCTTAATCTTTTAAAATCAACCAGTGAGGAGACAAGTGCTTCTGATGATTCTGGTGATGATCTGGACATCTGGCCAGAAGACTTAGCCGGTGACGACTGTAATAGAGTTGAAGCAACAGAAATTGATGATGGATTATTCTTTGTGGACACGGAACCCTGTGATGATAAACACACAGAAATACCGGAATATAGTCAGGTATGTTAGCAACTTATTATTATGAACTTATTTTGGTACAGCGAGTTGTGAATAAACATATCCTTGTTTTATTTGAGTTATTCAGACACAAACAATTCCATTTTGGGTTGCCAATAATACTTTTTAATAACATATCTTACTTTATTTTGGAAAATGTACTTTATACTTTAGCATAAAAATAAGGTATGTGATAATAACCTATTTTCAAACTATGATGCATATAAGGAAATATGGATAATTACTGAACTATACCTTGTTTCATGTAAGTGTGTCGGTCTGAACTATGCACAGAACACAAACTTATGTATCAGGACAATCATTATATATTTTTTTATTTCATTATTAAGCACATGTCAATATTGCTTAAAAATTTTAAGGATAATAAGTACTGCTACACTGTGTGCTAAAAAAAAGCACACAAAAATAAGTCTACTATAAAAAAAAAATTGTGAATATATTATGTTTCTCAAACAGTTGGCAACCGTAGTTGCATTACAAATAACACACCCTTAAAAAAATCAAATAGGATTCAAATAAGTACATGCTTTTAGCACAAATATATTAAATAAAGTATTTGAAAAATTGTGTTAACAAATTGTTCGAAATTTTAATAATTATTTTATGTATATGAAATGTTAATTTTTAGTACTGTGTGATTAATAATTAAGGATTTTTTAGAATTCATCAATGATTTCAAATGCTGTTGAGGAAGATAGTCCCCCAGACAGGCCTATAAGGAGGCAAACATGCTTTAATTGTGACGGTGAACACCAACTCAGAGAATGTCCTTTACCAAGAAATAATCAAAGGATAGCTGAGAAAAGAAAAACTATTGCTACAAAAATGGGGTATGTTGAATTTATTTTGTTTGAAGCATTGTATGAAGTAAAAGTATTTTCTTAATTTTATTTTGTGTGTAAATGTTTTATTCTTTGACAAAGTACCACTTTTCAAATAAGAATGTAAGAAAATACTGCAACACCATATATTTCTTCAATAATGAATAGCTTGTTTTTTTTTTGATATATGCATGTTACTTATTTACACACACACACTCACATAAATTTACTTATTTTATAATTTCTAAGTAATATCATAGCATTATTGAAATTAACAGTCACATAACAATTAAAACAATTTAATATTATATGTTTTAAGAATCACAGCATGTATTTAAGAATAAATTTTTATATACTCTTATAAACATATTTGACTTAATTTCCAGACGATACCATGTGGAAGATGACCAAAAATATGGACACTTAGTTCCCGGTAGAATATCAGCAACATTGCGAAATGCATTAGGACTAAAGAGATATGAGCTGCCGTTACACATCTATCGTATGAGGCTATTGGGCTACCCACCTGGCTGGCTGGAAGAAGCCAGAATATCTCACTCTGGGATAACATTGTTTGATTCAACGGTAAAATAAACTTTTAATCTAAGTCATAGTCTGAATCTGTGCTGGTTTTACATAAAATTAGTTCCCGTCGTGGATTTATTTTTATTTTGTTTTATTTTTTATAAAGAAACTTATGTGTCATTCTGATGTATAAGCTGTATATATTATTGTAAGGTTTAATTAATCTGTTCAATAATCTTTAGGTAAAAAGGAACAAACATCCTTCAATTCATCTTCACAAAAATTTACATTTCATAAGCAAGAAAGACATTAATAAGCTTTGCTCTCAGACTTTCATAAAAAGTTACATAAATAATTTCTATTGATATATTATTTTTATTATAAATTTTTCTATCAACGCCTTATTTTTGACTTTCTTTGACACTTTTTGTAACAACATACGACATATCTGTTAGTAGGCAATACTTCATCATAGATAGTCTATTTCTCTTTACTTGTATTTAGCAGACAATTATTTCGTATTTCTAACCACACATACGGGTTAGAGATGAGAAATTATCGATCAAATGATTGAACTGAATCATCTTTTATAATGAAAAAAGAAAATTAAAAGAATTGTTTGAAAATTCGTTCTTTTTGTTTTGAGTATTGTTAACAAATAAGATAAGTGAAGAAAAATAGACTATACAATATACATACAATATTCACAATCGTCCACTTAGTATTAAGTGACATTCATCTATAGATTTGCTATATAAAAAATTTAGGAATACAATATATAATTATATATAGTTAATTGAAACAATTGAATACTGGTAAAGAAATTTTAAAATTAAAAAAAATAATTCATTTCAACTGTTACATAATAATTTTTAAAATAAGATGATACAAATAAAATAAAATGGAAAACCTATTACTTTTTACAGGGTAATGCAACTCTTGATCCTGATGAGGAGGAGGGTGAACTTTGTGAACCAGGTTCTAAAGACAAATTTGACATTAAGAAGATTCTGGACTTTCCTGGTTTTAATGTTCCTGCCAGTACACAATATATAGAGGTAAAAATTGCTTGAGGATAAGTATTGCTATGATAAATGTCATATACTTTGATCTGGTAATTTATTCGTACAGTGCATCCAGATATATAAATAACATGTAAACTTTAGCTAGACAACACATTCACTTTGTTTAACATTGTAACATATAATACATTACACATAAATAAAAGGCGTTAAATGACTGTTTTATGACATGTTTTGTTGCCACCATTATAATTTTAACCTCCTAAGACCCCTTGTACAAAATTTTGCACATAATAAAGTTTAGCTGTCAGACCCAGGTTAAAAAAAGGTCATAGTAATAAACGCCCACAGTACAATTTTTTTGTACATATTATTCAAAGTTGCCGCATTTCTTTTTGACTTGTCGGGAGATTTTTGCAATGCAAAAATGTGTGCAATTTTTTTAACAAAAGAACAAATCTATGTCATCATATGCTTTAGGTGTAGTCTACATAAGGAAAAATAGTATTACTTGTATAACTTTCCGAATTTTGAAGTTACAAGGTAAAATCCCTCTGGGCCTGACAGCAAATATTTATTATGTGCAAAAATTTGCACAACGGGTCTCAAGCTGTACAAGAATTTTAAAAAGCTGGGCCTTAGGAGGTTATACTTATAAAAAATGATACTGAGAAAAATTCGAGTATTAAACGTTTTTTTTAGTTTCATTATAAAATGGCATTATAAACAATTAATATATAAAATGTAGTATAAAATATAATATGATACAATATATGATACTTTGATAAATTGTTAAAACACTTATATTTCTTAGGAAGGGCATTTATTTGGGATACCACCCATGTCATCGCAAGACAGCAAGATGGTAATGTTACAAACATTAGCTCCTAATGCAGTGAAAGCTTACAAACGCAAGAAGTTACTACTATTTCCCTCATCAAACAATAATTCCTTACAAGGACAGGCTGAAATGGAATTGGACAGTGGTGATGGTTAGTTTACGTCCATCTAGCTTTATTCTCGCGGCTTCTCTCGCGTTAATGTACATTTTATTTTGAAATAATATGCATAAAATATAGCCTATAACCATCTAGAATAATGTGTCTTTTTATGGTATCATAATTTTTTTTAATACTTTCAGTGGTTCCGGAATTTACTTGGCACATACATAATTCATTCTTCATTATTATATTATTATAGATATAATAAATAATCTTTATTGTTTAGAGGCAGATGAAAAGTAGATAGTTGTTCTCTTCTAAACTGTTTGTTCAGAAAAACATTATGGAAAACCTAATGCCTCCTTTTTAACTATTTTTATTTTTTTATTTAACTTTTCAGAGGTAGCAGAATTCCCATCAAATCCACCTTTACCTGATGATGAACCCCCACCAGCGGCGCCACCCCCACCGCCTCCATCTTCCCCACCACCACCACCGCCCACATCACCACCACCAGAAGAAGAAAAGGTTAAGTCACAAGACAAAACAGAGAGAAAGAAAAAGAAAGTATGCAGTACAGAATCGGTTGATAGTAACACTGATAAAAGAAAAACGACCGATGAAGGTGAAGTGGAAACTTCCAGCGATGTAGAAGTGATGGAACTATTTCAAGTTGACGACATACCTGTGCCTGACGATGATTTGATTACTATTGACGAGGATTATGATGTAAGTATAATGGAAGAGCGTTATCATTACTGTTGACACTTGTGTAACATCATTTAATAATGATATTTTATGATCACAGATATGTTATTAGTGTATGAAATTTTCTAAACAAAATGTCTTCTAAATGGTCATTGCCTGGAAACTGGTTAAAGGTCTAGTTGTTAAAATTTACAGATTCTAAACATTAAATAGTAAAATATTTATAAAATATAATTGAGTTAATATTTTAATAATAAATAATAATTTCAGTCTTCATCGCAAAAAAGCAGTGGCATCACTAGTCCCACTCTGGATGATTTAGAGAAAAAGAAAATGCTTCTCTTGAATGCACTTAAGTCTGATGTTGTTGATCTTTCGGAATCAATTGAATCAGTGGAAGTTGTGAGCGAAGCAGGTGATGTTACGATAATTGATGAATTATTGGATTCGGCGCTAAAAGAACAAAATGATAAGAAAAACGAAATTGATGTAAACAATAAAAACGAAGTCTCTACAGAGCCTCAAATATCAGCAGATGTAATGGAAAACGAAACCGCATCTGTAGAAGTCGAAATAACGGCCATTTCAAAAACAAATAAGGCAGAAAAAAGTGAACAACACTCTGGAACTGAAAATAACAGTAGTAATGACAAAAATTTAAACGAACCTTCAGAGACTAATGCAGAGGTTATAAAAACACCTGATATTGAAACAAGAGAAGCTGATATTGAAAAGCCTGAAGCAGAAGACACTATAAGTACGCCCTCTACATCAGACCCAAAGACGGGTCATGTCAAAACAACACTTTATGGAACACCCGTTATAAATGTTGCTTCGTCCTACATGAAACTTCCTAGTGAAGACAAATTCGCGAAGGACATTTGTGATGTTATAAATTTCGAAAATCTTCCAAACTCGACCGGTAAGTTCAAACAGATCAGTAGTTTGCTTAAGAAAGTCAAATCCGTTGTAGACAGAATACAGGACTCATGATAAATGAGGACCACCTTACCGTGAGGTGGTATATTGAAAATGACCAAATATTTTGTGTCGGACATTTATGTAATTATAATTAGTATATTTCTACTATTAAGTTGTACGTCATATATAAAATTTATACAAGATGTTAAAAATAGCAGATTTATACATGACATTAGAATATCAAGATATAAAATGTTGATATTCGAAGATGTCTAATTGTCAATTCAGGAAATAGCAATAATTGTTCATCGATAGCAACTTTTTTATCATTGTTATCAAGCTCGGTTCTCTGCTGTATATTAACTATTATTGATTGCATTTAAAGGTGTTAAATTGGATAATTCTCTGGGTAATAATTGATAAAGATGCTATCAAAATTGATTATTATGACAATTTAAATCTGTGCTAAAACCTGTTAAGCCATAACAAAATTTATGGCATTAAATTAATTTGATTTTGTTACTATTCCCGATAGTTTTATGCACAAATGCATGCTATGCGCAATATTTTTTGAAACCGTTTAATTCATACACAGCCTAACAACTTTACGAATTAAGAAGAAATAATTAGCGTTTCGTGAAATAAAATATTTAGGTAGTTGGTTTAAATTGTAAATACATTATTCATACAATGCAAAAAATATATTTTAAGTTATTTCAAAAATATTTAGTTTGAAACAAAATATTCATATTTCAGTTTATTATATATGTTATAGATATGTTATTCATGATGACATAATATGCTTTAGAAGATCCTTTGAATTAAATATTAAATTTCTTTATTGATGAAAATAAGCCTTATTTTTGTAGCAAATAATAGTAAAGATTTTCTAGTAAAAGCTAGTAACGCGTTATTGGACTATCATCGACGATATGCAGGTCCATTTGCTCAATAGGAAATAAATAGAAACCATGCATTCATAACATCTTGTATATTAATTTTATTACTAAGTCGTAATAGAATATTTTTGTACTGTAGCGTGTGCTCAATACGAGGATTGTTTAATATTTTTAAACAATTATACATACAAGTGTGGTATACTTTATTGACCACAAAAAAACATGACGTTTTTATCTTTAATTGGCAATAATAATATAAACATTAAAAATTTTAAATTTCAAAATTGCAAAACACAGATTAAAGTATTTTTAGTTAATGTGTCTGACTTTTTATTTATCTTAAATATATTTATTTGTTAGTCTTTATTAAGTTTTAGCTTTTGGGTTTGTTAGAAATAAATGAAACAAAGATTATGTGGCATATTTATCATTCTTTATTACTTCGCTTATTATACAAACTTGATTGTCGTCGTTAGAGTAAAATGTGAAAGCAAAAATTAATCTAGTGATAAAAGTATTAATAAAAAAAAAACCCAACCCGAAATAACGCAAAAACTAAAATTAATGGAATATCACAAGCTGAACCAGACAAATAATCTGGCAATCTAAAATTAAAAATAAAAAATAATCAGAAATTTT
The DNA here is from genome assembly GCA_037950945.1 of Hypolimnas misippus. Taxonomy (NCBI): domain Eukaryota; kingdom Metazoa; phylum Arthropoda; class Insecta; order Lepidoptera; family Nymphalidae; genus Hypolimnas; species Hypolimnas misippus. Next base: position 11,993,454 of record JBBEEQ010000024.1, read on the forward strand.
ACCAATTGAAAAATAAAGTGGAGTCACTTCCATCGTGTTATTTCGAAACGAAAAAATAAATAAACAAATAATAATTCTGTTTTAAAATTCAGATCTGAGTATTGTCTACAAAACTGTCTTTTTTGTCATAATCTACTTGTGATGTGGTATAAAAATTGGTGTTTTTGGATAGAACCATGTTTTCTAAAAACAGTCTACTTAAAATCCATTTGCAAATTTATTTATAAATTAGCACCAATACAATTATGATTGGTATAAGATATACATCATTGAGAATAGATATCCCATTTTAATACAATTTGTAAACATTAAAACAATGTCATTTTATGAGTTTTTAGGAGAAAATTCACTAGGTGTGTGTGATCACTATACAATTTTTTTTTTTCACCCATTTTCCAGTCTACGAAGAGCCAGGATGTTAAAATTAGTTAATAAACGTGATTTATGTATATTTTAACTTCTATTCTAGGATATTTTCATACATTTTGACATTTTTTTCTGTTGTACATGTTATATTAAAACGGAATATATTGGTCGAGAGATTAATATTCTCCTACAATTAAATAACATTATACGACTTGGCAATTAATAGTTTTCTTCGTGGAATGATTTAACTGATTTTAATGTTGTTATATAGTAACAATGTCACATCTTAAGGTCAACTATTACTAATATATTAATGTTTTATAATTATTACTATATATATATCTTATTATTCTATACTTAAATATGATATTAATTATTGTTTTTATCCATTATGTTTTGGTTATACATACGGACTTTCGTTATCCTTTGTTGAACATTGAAGAATGTTGCCGGCGTTTATTAAATTCTTGGAGGCGTCGGTGGAGCGCCGTCACGATCCTGACGACAAAAATTAACTATTGAAAACTAATAATTTGATAAAAAAATAACATGACTTTTGAAAAAATCAATAACCCGACTGCGTAACAAGTCCATCTGCAGTCAGCAGTACCTGAGAAATATGAGTTCTGTCTAAAAACCTATAGGTAAGTGAGAATCGTTACTAACCAACTTTAAATCGTTATATATCCGAAACGGTAATTCTGTTTAAAAACGATTTAGGAAACTTAAAAATGATTTTTAAATACCTATTCAACAATACCTCACTTGACATACTTCGTCGATTTTATTATTAATATTTTCACAGTATGGCGTACAAAATCGACTCTTCATTTTTTCAATTTTTTTATATGACATCCGCGCTGTCATGACGAATCAAATGACGTTGTATTTATCAAATTCTACCGATGCGTTTGGTCTTAATAGTGCCATAAAGGTACACCACAAACTTATATACATACATAGACTGAAACACATTACCCTCCTTAGCATCGCTCACTTGATGTGAAGTGATCAACGCCACATAGGCATATTTATTCTGTTTCAATAACTCTTAAAAAAATCGACGTACACAAAGGTTCTATCTCAATCAAGTGTTGACTTACCTTGTCTGAGAAAGATTCATTGAATATGGGTTAACATGCTCTCATTGTAGTTGAGACCTTTACATTTTCGCGTTCACAAACGATATTTAATTTTATGATTAAATATAAATACATCTTTATTATTTTATAAAAATAGCACGCAACAAGTGAGGTAGAGTCTAGTTGGATGCTGATAAGCAACAATGTGTCAACCCACAAAAAGTCAAAATCGAAGATATTGGTGTATTTTGATACTGCATCACCTATTGAACATTATTAAAAAGATATTGAAGTCCTATAAACTAAATAAGTACGGTAAAAAGGTTTTTAATTAATTGGTTCGAGTTTAAAGTGCGTTGCATATTTTGCAATTTATACAATAATCTCAAACATTTGAAAAACTGTTTATTTGATAATATATTAAATATATCAGTCTGATTTTAATTCATTGTACCTTTTATCAAAAAATAAAAGAAAAAATGGATATATACTTCTTTAAACATATGTGTTAAGAATAGGTTTGACATGTTTAGACGCCATTTTCTCAAAATGAAGTCCGTGTGGCTTGACACAGTATTGCTTATCAGCGTCCAGTTGTAGTCTACTGATTGCAGCTTGTATACAGGCGGGCTCAACTGGGGGAGTCACACTCACAGAAGATCAGCGTGAAGTAGCTAACATATTTACGTTGCGGAAGCCTAACCCCTCCCCTACTTCTTTTCTTACTTCCTATTCCCTTTTATCATTTCTTTTCAAGCTGGTGATGTATTTATGGCTCCTCAGGCGTTGCATGTCCATGGGCGGCGGTGATCACTTAACGTAATCCCATTTGCTCGTTAGCCAGCTATTTGTAAAAAAAAAATGAATGAGCAGTTTGATGATATTTAATGGTTTCTGCTTATGTAAATTTGTAACTCAAGAGGGGCCACCAAATGCATTGCCAGCTGAAAAAGGAATATGGGATGAGGAGGAATAGGAAGTAAGGAAAGGAATTTGTTTAGGTTATTTATATAAGTTTTGTAAATAAATCACCATAACCAATTTACAAAGAGCCTCAGCAAAAAACAACATGTATAGAAAATTATATTTTAGTATAAAATACTAGCTGTATTTGTCATGCATTGCACCTAAATATTATTTGAGCGATTAGATTTATTGGGCGAGGAACCGTCGTGGGAGTCCCTTGAACATGAGAACCCTACCAAAGTTTCATCACAATACAATCAATAGTATAGGAACACACAGAGTACAAATATTGGCTTTTATTTATATAGATTATATAGTGTAATATTAATATCATCAACTTTGTTTTTTTTTTAATAATTTCATTCCATCAAAAATAATATTATTGTAACATTTTAGTCTAATTAAATAATAAGCAATGTTTTTATGCTTACGTAATATAAAATATTAACATAAATGACGCACATTGTGTTTAAGGCAAGTCTGTAAAAGGTATTCATCGAGTTTACTCACACAGCTATACAGATAATACAATAACGCCCTCTTCTCTTGTTAACTACGTAATTGTCGTTTGTTTTCCACTGCATTTTACCTATTACTAACAGATACCAGCGACTTCGTTTGCGTTTAATATAGTATCAACAAGAATAACTATTATGTTTTCCTTTTATATTTGTGCGACTTAATATGGCTACATTGTTATTTACTATAGTATAAATGATGTCACGATTCCTACAGAGAAATTTAAAAAACCGCATCCTGATATTTTTCATTTAGATTCTAATTTGCGATTTTATTCGTTTTTTTTTTTTAATTAAATACTATTCTTTAAATACTACTTCTGAAAACGGAGTAAATACAAGTAGAGGCATCAACGCCATTAACATAAACCGTTTTATTTATGAGTGATCATGTAACGAACATGCCGATAACATTTAAATATATATTGATTAATAACTCTTAAATCATTTTTTAATGACATCATAAAACTATTTGGCGGAAATTTTGTCATATACAAAATTCCCTTGCCTGTGTAGACCATTAATGTTCTTATACGAATTCAAAAATGATATATTTAACACATTTTGATATGCAATAAAATATAGAATATAGCTAACCTGAGGATTGGGCATCGGTTTAGCGGCGTCCTGTATCTGGTTGCGGCGCGGGCGCATCATGTACATGGCGACAGCGAGAGCCATCATCAAGAACATTACAAGAAAACTGTTTCCTGCTGACTCTGGTCGTGGTAACCCTGGCATTTCATCCAAGCATTCATTGTCTGTACAGTATGACTGACCTTGACGAAGCTGTGAAAAAATGTTGAAAAAAGTAAAAATCTTCAATATATAACTAAGTTTTATTGAATCTTTATTCTCTATTAATTGTATATAATAATTATTATGATTGCATTAATTTTTATTTGTTTGTCTTGTATTGTTTGATTTCAGCTATAACAATTTTCATAAGAACTTGATCAAATTGAGATGGTAGTACTACTTTCGAACCTCAATGTACATATTGATACCTTTCATGTAAATTGTTGTAATCCCAAATTACAATTTTACAGGAGAGCACCTTTAGTCCATTTTCGTTTGAAAGTTACAACAAAATATGTCTGAAAAATCTTTGAAAAAAAAAGATCTTCGGCATTTTTTCACTTTGAATGCATAAAGCTAACCACATTTCTGTGGCTTACAATAACTTATGTGGGAGGTATCGATATAATCTATTCAATATAAATTGAAATATTAAAATTAATTCAAATCAATTCAATATTAAATACACACAAAACCATTTCGACATTGGGAATAGTGTAAAAATAAGAAATTTTAAATTAAATTAAAAAGTACTCTACCACCATATTATATATGAATAAGTTCTGCAAAATTAAGCAAATACTTGACTGGGTTTAAGTGTATTAATCAATAGCTAACTTGCCATCAAATAAATATATAAATAAAATGGTAACAGATACACTGATTTGATTTTGTTCGTATTAATGTAATTTTTAATGACAAAAAAAAAATTAATAAAAAAATACTTGTTATAAATTTATGAGAACTGGTTGACCTTTGAAAGTTATAAAATCATATATTTGATAAAGAATACAATATAGATTTTTATTCTTTTGTATGTTTAAGTTTTAAGCAGTGGTACAAAATTAATAAATATTGCTTTTAACATTATTGAAAATGTAACAAATAAAAAAACAATTTTTTTCATAAAAAAAAATATACATTTAATATTATCATATAACATAAGAAGATAAAATTTGACACAAGTTTCTTTCTAATATTTAAATTGAAAGAAAGCTGTCTAGAAAGTTTAATTTCTATTTCATAATCAAGTCCAAAATCCTAACAAGGTTAGTCTCGTTAAATAAATAAAAAATAATAAAGCAATATTTTATTAAAAGTACAACTGTAGTAATAATCGCAAAATGATTAAAACCAGCCGGAATAATTGGCACATTGAGTGATAAGCTTGACTTGTGTTTTTTGTGTAACTAAATTGTTTAAAAGAACATTCAACTCTGAATGCTAAGCGAAATGTTATTAACTTATATAGTTAATTATTAAATAGTTAAATATTGTAAGGTTTTTCTTTGGGTTTAGCTATTAATTTTTTTAACATAAGTTTATAAACAAAGTTAATTGTTTCATTTAATAAGGATGATATATATTTAGCTAGCCTGTTATTTTAAACTACATAGTATTAACACACATTTATTAGTTAACCTGATTTTAAAGTACTTTTGAAATAATTTAAACAAAAAGCGTCTCGTAATTTTCAAAAGTAATACTGTAAACGTGGAAAATATACTATGTTGATAAATATGGCACAAGGTCACTAGATAATATCGACTCACCAACGAGATGAGCCGTCGCATCGCCAGCTCATGATTCCACAGGCATTCGCACGGGTCCATTTCATCGCCCATTTCTGCGCAAATATAAATCGACGTATAATTTTCGACACGCACTGGTCACAAGGCAAAATTACGTGACTATTTTAATTATTTTTATAAATTGACACAATTACATTGTTGCGAAAACGAATAAATGCAGACGCAATTGTAAAAAATAGAACTATGAAACAGCAATATTTTTGTTTTTATTTACAATAAAAAAAAAACATTGGAAACAGATCATCTGTCACGGAAGAGAAAGTGAATTATGGACTGTATGCCTTAGAAATCTTTACCTGGAGAATGTATTTACACTGAAACTAAATGGTATAAGATTTTAACAAATATTTTATAACTTTTAATGTAATGCACCCGCGCTTAGCCTGTTTAAAAGTAAAAAAATGTTAGGTGACTACACCTACGCCGACATTTTTCACTGTCTGCTTGGACTTTTCTGATTGGCTTTCATGTCGAAACAATCAAATGACCACAGCCAATAAAATAGTAGGGTTGCTATGTTTTATAACGTAAATAATACCAAATTATTTAAAAATTACTTTGTGATTTTGGGAGAAAATTATGGTAGTATTTTATTACATTCAGAATAGCCGTGATCTCACCGCAAATTTCGTACCCATCTGCTATCCATTAAAAATATTTTTTATGTGTGCTGAATTAAGCATCATATAATTATGTAAACGAGAACATGTTCCGACAGGGTTGCCTATCTAAAACTACCCGAAAGGGTTTTTTAATAAAATAAAATAAAAATTACAAACAATTTCGTTAACTTGTTACTCGGATAAATTATGATTTATATGTAAAGAGCATTAAAAGTGTAGGTTACCAACTTTCAAATGGCTATAACCTCTAGACAAATACATACTATGTTTAAATACTCGTTAAAGTTATACGCTCATAACGTATTCAGATTAGTTGTATATTAAATTGAAGCAATTTTTTCGTTACATGATAAGATATCAGTGAAGTTTTAATAATGCGTAAGTCAAAATTTGCAGATTTTAAGTCCGAAAACAAATCGAAAACGTTCGTTTCCTGGGATGACTTGGTTATACCAGTTATTTTGATTTTAAAATCAGACAACTGAATCGATTTTGATGAAAATTCTTTGCTTTCATTGAGAGTAATACCTTTCAAAAACAAACAATAAATAAATAAGTCTCTAACGAATTGATAACATCCTCTTTTTTAGACGAAGTAAAGAAAAGTAGTATAATTCTTGTGTTCTTTATTTAAATAATATGATTACAGACGAAATAGAATTGAAAATAAGCATTATTAACCTAATATAATTTATACGAAGCAATCAACAATTTTAAAAAATATGGTCATTATTTTTAATTTGTCCGTAAACAAAGTTTAATAAAAACCTCACAATGTACTCATTAAGCCAATTTGAGAAATCCTAACAAACACTTCCGCTGTAAGTTGGTGAGAACTTCTTGAATCAAGACTTCTGACAGACACACAGATCTTCATTAATTATAGCTAATAAAACAAAAACCCACATCAAAGATGGTCCATTCATTAGGATTACAATACCACAGATACACACATAGATATACAAGTCAAACATATAATACACTCAAGTCAAACTTCAAATTTCTTATATTTTTAATCGAAAAATTACATTGCCGAGCAAAAAAAATAATGCTATATTTCGGTAAAATTATGTGCATTTATTATTAAGACACCAAAGCCCTAGTGGAAGAATTATCCTTGGTTTTAGTTGACTTTGAAATATCTATCTTCTTATTCGTTTTTGAAATAATATGATAGCATATAATAGCAATATCCTATAAAATGACTTTTAGGAAATATTTCCCGACAATCGCTTGCAGGTAGGGAGGCACACGATGGTATATTAGTGCCCCCCTAATGGCGTCCCAAGGTATAGCGTTAAAAGCGTTGACGATATCTAGGCTTATCGCCAACGCTACGCCACCTTGGGCCACCGCCTGCTCCGTCAGGGACCGGACGCGCATGATCGCGTCTACGGTCGAACGACCCTGACGGAAGCCAAACTGGCTTTCGGCCAGGTCGGGGCCGACGCTCGACAGATGCCCGCTGAGACGAGAAGCGACAATCCGCTCGAGGAGCTTGCCAGCCTCGTCTAACAGGCATATGGGACGGTACGCGGAGGGGGAGTCCGCGGCTCTGCCATCTTTCTTCAAGAGGACCAAACTTGCCTCCTTCCAGGCCGTGGGGAACGTGGCGTTTCGGAGGCAGCTGTCGAACAGCCGCCTCAGCCTGCTCCCCAGGGTAGCCGAAGCTAACACCCACACCCGCCCCGGAATACCGTCGGGGCCAGGTGCAGTGTTCCGGGCACGCAAGCGACCAAGGGCTCGGTCGAACTCCTGCTCGGTAACCCTCAACGCGTCGGACCAGGCAACCGGCGCCGCCGAGGGGACCGGGGGACTTGACCGGATTACCGGGAAGAGCGAATCAATCACCCTCCCCAGCAAATCCGGGTCTAAGGTCTCCGTCAACGGGGGCATCCACGGGCGTAACTTACCCAGTACCATACGGTATGGACGCCCCCACGGATCCCTGTCGAGCCCCTCGAGGAGCTCGTTCCACGACCGAGCGCTGGCGTCCGAGATCGCGACTCGTAACGCCAGCTTGGCCGCCTGAAACTCCCCGTATGCTTCGGCTATCTCCTCTGGAGTTGCTCGCCTTCTCCTTCGGGTTCTAGCGTACTGGCGTCGAGCGCGCAGACATGCCACTCGCAGCTGCGCGATCTCTGCCGACCACCAGTACACCGCCCTGCGCTCGGAGCGGCCTGCCCGGGGCATCGATACGTCGCATATCGACGTCATCGTGTCCCTGAACCAGACCGACTCACCTTCGGGGTCGGGCAAGACCTCGTCGGCGCTTGCTGGCCAAGCCGCGACGATGGCGGCGGCTTCGAGATAGTCTCGATTTAGCCGCTTGAGGGCCCATCGCCGCGGCAGGGTGTCCACCCGTCGGCGTCGGCTGGAATGGTCGAGACGGCGGATAGCGACATCGAAAACGATGTGGCGGTGGTCAGATAGAGTGACCACCTCCTCCGCTACACGCCATCCCGAAACCATGCGAATGGCAGGAGGAGTCGCCCACGTGAGATCCACGACCGACTCACCCTGCCATCGCACGCACGTACTCACCGACCCAACATTAATGAGCCGGAGGTCCAAACCAGCCGCCCAATCGAGTAGCCTCAATCCCTTCGGATCGTCTCTAGAGTTGCCCCAAGCCCTGGTATGGGCGTTGAAGTCCCCCAGGACGATCAACGGACGGGGTAGGCATCCGCGGATGCAGTCCGCCAGCCCGTCCAGGTACATCTCGTAATCGGCGAGAGACCTATTGGGAGAGACGTAACACCCTACAATGGCCAAGGGGCCCCACCTAACGGCCACGAATCCCTGCCCCACCTCGAGTAGGGAACAGGGTGGGACCCCCTCACCGCCCGCCCAATGGACGGCCACGGTGCCAGTGGCGTCCCCGAACCAGCGAGGGTGGTCGGGGACGCGATAGGGCTCTGCCACGACCGCGAGGCCAATGGACCGCTCCGCAATGGTCTGCATTAAAAGTTGCTGAGCATTGCGGCAGCGGTTCAGGTTCGCCTGCAGCACTCCTACTCCCGCGAATGGGAGACCTCCATGGCCTCCTGCGGGACAGGGTCCGGTGCTGAGGCTGGAGCCTCGGCGGTCGGCTGGGATGGGGCAGAAGGAGCAGGTTGAGGACCACCTTTCTTCCTCCTTCCGCCCCTCGTTGGACAGCACTCCTTAGTGCCCAGACGATGTGCCGCAGGGCGGCCCAAGTCCGAGCACAAGGGGCACCTGAGCGACTTGGCCGAGCACACACTTGCTCTGTGGCCGCGCTCGCCACATGCGAAGCACCGGTCGCTCCGGTCTACCCCGTTCGGGCACCTCTGTCCAACGTGACCCATCTCGAGGCACCGGAAGCAACGCAAGGGTCTGGCTTCCAGCGCCTCTACTCGGGCAGAGCCCCATCCTACGCGGATGCGCAGGCCCGCCGCCAACTTGCGCACAGCGGCGAGGGGACACTCGACCCAGGCGGTGCCAAGTGAAGTGGGTGTCCGACGGATTTTGCCGACTTTCACTCTATCCGTCGAACATCCACCCGCCTCCGCGATCGCCGACGCCACTTCAGTCGGCGTTGTGGCATCGTCGAGGTCGAGCACCCTTAGCTCGCCCATTTTAGTTGGGCGAGCTATCCTGACTGGGAAGTCCGTAAGGACTTCCTGCATCCGCGCAGCGAGACGGTCGGCCTTCTCATCACGGTCGGGCCCGCTCAACTTGATGAGCACCCCTCCCGTGGCGGCCCTTTTAAAGCCGACCGTCTCGATGCCGAGGTCAGACACCCGAATCCGAGCCCTTGCGGCTGCCATGACCTCGGCATATGTCGCCGCCGCGCCTTCGACGACCGTGACGGTGACAGCCGCAGTCGTCGGTGGTGGCTTCGGTAGCCTTCCGTTCTTTGGCGCCTTCTTAGCCGTGGGCTGAGGAGGCGCCTTCGGCCGCGGACCAGGTTTAGGCTTCCTGGCCGCTACCGTCGCCCAAGTCTCGGCAGGAGGGAGATCCGGCCGAGAGGAAGAAGACGAGGGAGCAGGCACCGAAGGTAGATCGGCTACCGGTGGAGCGGCCGGACCCGGCCGCCTCCTCCCCCTCCTCCCGTTTCTCCCCCCCTTAGGCGGAAGACTGGAAGGCTCCGAAGCCTCCACATTCGGCACAACTCTCCCCGCCAGAGCGGGCCTGTACGCTCTGTCAGGGAAAAGTTCTGCCCTGAAGGCGGCCAGCTTCGCCTCCACGAGGACTCCTATCTGCTCCAGGAGGCTAGCTTCACTGCCCCTCTGCAGACTAGGAGGAGCAGGAGCACGCGGAGCAATAGGGGCCCTCGGAGCCACCGGCGCGGTAGCAGCGCGCACAGCCGGCGCGGCGGCAGCGCGCACAGCCGGCGCGGCGGCGGCGCGCACAGCCGGCGCGGCGGCAGCGCGCACAGCCGGCGCAGCAGCAGCGCGCACAGCCGGAGCGCCAGCAGCACGCGCAGCCGGCGCGCCAGGCGTCACCGCCCCAATGGGCGCAGCTGACGGCGCAGCCGAGCTCCCTGTCGCCTTAAAGGCGTCGAACTGCGCCGCCAGCTGCTCCATCCTCTCGCTGACGGTCGCCAGCTGGGCTCGGAGGTCCGCATTCTCCCTCTCGAGTCTCTCCACATCGGCGTCTTTCGATTGACGCCGCAGGAGCTCAGCGACCGCCACACCCATCTTGCGCGTGGCCTCGCGCAGGTCGCAGACAAGGCTCCCTTTGATCTTCCGGGAGCAGTCCGCGACCTTCTTTATGGCCAACAAGTTGTTGGCGATGCAGGCACCGATTTCCGTAATAGGGCGTGCCTGCATCTCCGCCTTGAGGGCGTCGGGTCCAGGGGAGTCCCCCTTAGCCCGCGCGACAGTCGATGCCGCGTCGGGGCCGGGAAACTCGTCCCCGGTCTCCCCGTCAGCCCGAATACTGGGCCCTGACAGCCCGTACGAGGAGACGCTGCCACTCGAACAACTCATGTCCGAGTCGCAGCCACTCCTCTCCTCCCTCCCGCCGTTGGAGACAGGCGTGTCCGGGCGGATAAATCGCCCACGCCTGTCTCGTGCCGGCTCCTTACCATTCGGATCCCTGATCCGAATGCGGATCGCCGGTCTGGCCTTGTCGGTCCGCGACTTGCCTCGCCCCGATCGTGCCTTTGGCACTTTCGGGGGCGGCAGCACTTCGCTCGCCGACTCTGACCCCAGCGTCTCCTCCTCTCCCCTGACGCACAGGCGCTTCCGGCCGTCGGGCCTCGCCTGCGCATTTTCGGTCCTCGCAGTCGTCGCGTCCAGACTGCGAGAACGAGTGGAGCCTCCTCGGCTCTTGACGTCCCTGACGTACGGATCGCAAATTTGGGTGCCCCCCCCATATTTCGAAATGGGGCACGAACCGGAGCTAGGCTCCGGGTGGGATTCCTCCCGACCTGAGTCGGTGAGACCCACCTGGGGATGTATATCTTTCGGTACACTTTCCATATTTGCTTTTTTTTTTTTTTTTTAGTTTCCCCCCCTCCCCAGCGCTAGGGGCCGGATGCCCTCCGACCATTCATCCCCTCGGCACGCTAGACCTTGGGATTAGGATACGTATATTGGGGCGAAGTTCCAGTCTGCTTAAGCAGAGCGGAACAACGTGTGTCCCCAATATACTCCCCCCCGCCCCTGTCGGTCGTCAGCCGTGTCGACGGCAGCCTCGCAGCAGAACCGCTACGGGGCTGCCGTCCACACGTTTCCAGGGAGCACCACGTGGAGGTGACCGACATGCTCCCCAGCGTGGTGGATTAAGCTCTAAACCTTCTCTTAATAGGAGATGAGGCCTTAGCCCAGCAGTGGGATAATAGCAGTCTGTTACTTTACTACTTACTACTACTTACCATAGTTTTAAGTCCAATTCTGGTATTGAAATTATTTCTCCAGTGTTTTGCAAAGATATTTTTTTTATCTGATAGAAATATGTTTAAAATTCAGGTTATTTCCGCTACTAACCCACACTCAACTCTTAATAGGCGAGGGTTTTAGTACATTAGATAGTAAATGCTCCATCCCCTGCCTAGTTCACGACCAGAATGATAACAAAGACAAATCACAACGTATCTTCGGATGTGTCTGACTCGATGTGTTAGTCAACGTCCTTTCTTCAACTTAATTAATTATTTACAGAAATAATCGAAATTTAAAATTGAAATTTGGAAATTAGGACATACTGTTGTAGTGCTAAACAGGGGTGGGTACATTAGTCGAGTCTAGATTAATATAAAAAAATGGTTGCATTAAGTACTTCAACTTATTCGTTTATAGGTTGCGTCAAAATGCTAGTAATCTTCTGAAGCAACGGAGCGGAATGATACGATCGGAAATTTAAATGCATATGATTTATAGGTGATAGCATTTAACTGATTTTATTATAATTGGGCTATGGGATCAATATAGAAGTAAAACCACAATCCTTTAAAAAAAGAATTTTCAAAGTCGGTTAAAAATGACGGAGTTCTGAGGTAACAAACATTTGGTTCGACGTATATTATTACTTCCCAAAAGTAAATCTTTATTGGTGGGTAATATAGGCTGAATTTGTTTTCAAAATCTGTGGACTCGATTCACGGCTAGGAAAATTAATTTTTCAAATAACTAATGATGTAGTTTTACTTTTCTTCAAAACCGTAGTCTATAGTTAAATCGGGTAATCCACGCCCAGTTTTTTTAAAATTTACTCTGAATAGCGTGAATTTTTGATTTTATAAAAATTAGATTCTAATTAAATTTTTATAATTTGCTTTTCATTGACCTACAATATTTTTACATGACCAGGCCCGCGCTGTCCATACGTACAAAGTCGTGCGGCGCACGACGGCGCCGAGTCCGTAAGGCGCCCGGCCTAACCGATCCTTAAAGAAAAATTCCATTAGAAAAAATACTTTAAGAAAAACCAATGTAACTCTTCCTTATGCTTGTAAAACGATACGAGTACCTACCTATTCAATGATATTCCACTTGATATACAGTGGCCTCGGAAATTAAGTTAACAATAAGGCCCCTTACAGTATTTTCTTTCTAAAAGCATATTAACGAAATTAATTACAAATCTTTAATCTTGAAATGATTTATTATGTTTTGTATAGTAGACACACATAGTATTTAAGATAAATCTTTGATGGTACTACAATAAAAGAAAAAACATATATTTTTCGCCCAAACGGAAAGTAAGTTAACAAAAAATTAATATATGTTCATCAATGTTTTTATTAAGATAAGGTTAATTTCAATATTTAGTTTGATGTCCACGGTTTTTTATAACTTCAATCAAACGGTCTGGCATACTATTTACAAGTTTAGAAGTGATATTTGAATTTATATTATGCCATTCATTAATAAGTGACGTTTTAAATGTTTCAATGTTGTTCCGGGTATTTTGCGGAATATTTCTATCAAGATGTTCTCATAAGTGCTCGATTGGGTTTAAGTCCGGACTTTGAGGAGACAAGTCCAGCACTGGTATGCTCTGTTGTGCGAAAAATTCTGAGGCTACATGAGATTTATGTTTAGGGTTATTGTCTTGTACAAAATAAATGATTTTTTTAATTGAAATTTCTTGCAAAAGGAAGCAAGTTTTTCCTAATAATTTCAACGTATTTAGTGCTCGTTAGGTTGCCATCAATTATATGAAGGTTACCAACTCCTTTAGCGTTAAAACAAATCCAGACCATAACTCCTTTTGCACCCCCATGCTTCACCGTAGGAGTTATCAATGTTTTCTTGAACATTTCTCCAACTTTTCTCAATACGTATTTACGGCGTTTGTGTGATTTCATATGAAATTTTGATTCATCACTCCATATGATATTATTCCAAAATTTTTAGAATTTTTTTGGCTTCTTTTCATGGGTCCTTGCAAACATTAATCTTTTTATCGCATTTCTCTCAGAATTAAACGGTCGTTTTTGTGAAACTCTGCTTGTTAATCCGTGATCATGTATTCGCTACCGTATCTGAGTACGCTGTATTGGAAATGTAATTGTTCTTTTAACTCATGCACTATTATATTTGATTTTTAGATATTTCTCTCATGATTTGCCGGTCTTATCGATAAGAAGTTTTTCTCTTCCTCCCTGATGTCGGAAAATTCACTGCACTTCCTCTTAAATCCAAGCGATCGACAATTTTTTTTACACCTGCTTTACTTAAATTATAGACCTTTGCAATTGATTCTAACGTTTCACCTCGTTTTCATCGGTTATACACAGCTATTCGCTCATCGGGTGTCAGTTCTCTCTGTTTAGCCATTTTTAATATTTATTTTGTGTTAAACATACCTTAAATATAAAAGAAACCCAGCCTTATTTTGTTATAAACAAATATACAACTTATTAATGTCAATTAACAATTAAAAATTTATTTTACAAAATAAATAAATATTTTGATTCGCTGTTAACTTATTTTCCGATTCACGAATAGATCCGATACGTAAGGACATTCAACTTCTTTCGCACAAATGCAGCAACTAATGACTGTTCTATATGTGAACTCAAATAAGGGACTACCCCCGACTAAAAATTATAAACGACCGAATTTATTTTGTTTGAAAAAAAGAATGAAACATCACGAAGTAATATTGCATACAACTAGTTAACTTAATTTCCGAGGCCACTGTATAACATACATACATAGACTGATAACCACATTACCCTCCTTTGCGTCGCGCAGTCGGGTAAAAAGGCGCATATTAGATAGTCACACGACGACGCCGATTACGCTTGGCGCGGGCCTGTATGTCCTATCAAAGAATACTCAACACCGTGGGATAGATAAAAAAAAATTTACCCCCAGTTTGCGTATAGGGCACATTCCATACATATTTTATTTTAGATCTTTATAAAAATATTTATGGACGGCCTTGCGTATTTCACCACTTTGTCAGCGAATTTCATGTATGCTTGTGCCAGTAAAAAATCGGTGCCAAGTAAAACATTTGAAGTCGACGCCAAGTAAAATCTTTTGGGTGTTATTTATCTTTTTCCAATGAAGGGCTCTTTAATTATTGAGGAGTTCTCCTAGTGTTGCACTATCAGCTCCGCTATATCATATGCATTGAAAGACATAAGCTGCTTAGCAATCAAATTAAAGCAATTGAATCGCAACCCGTGAAACACTTGTTTTTGAGTAGTTCCGATGACCATCTGCGGTCTTTATCATCAGTTCCACTTCATCAAATGCGACTTTTCGAGAGCAAACGCAAGAATTACTATACCGAAATCGGTATCGGTGTGCTTATTATATTTGAGGAGTTCCCGACGAATTGAGAATCTCCTCCTTTTTTGGAAGTCGGTTAAAAAAATTCAAACTTACCAGTTTGCATCCTAATCACTAATTGTAATAAAAATTTACATACATTTTTTTAGATTTAGTAATTAGGTATAATTATAGATGAAGAAAAACCGAACTCGGGAGTCAGGAACGAAAACGATTTTTATACACTTTGCAGATGTGTGTAAAGTAGGTATGGCGAGGAAATAAATGATTGGAGATGGAATTGTGATTGAAGAGAAAAAATCTACATAGATAGAGGATAATAATGAGAGTGAAAATTGAGTGAGAGATAACACTTTACAAAGATTGGTACAAACATAGTACTATGTTTAGTAGACGAGTACCCATTAGGGTAGCACATGTAAAGTAGGAAGTGTCGATTTGTAGTGATATTATCCTTATCATCAGGTGATCTTAAGTGCAGGTCTTTCAAAATCTGCTAAATAAAAATATCTTACAAAATCTGCAAATTAAATAAAAGTATTTTACAAAATTTTAGTAACAAAAGAAACGTATGTATCGTAACAAGCTGCTAGTCCATAGCAGTAATAGTAGATACTAGTAAAATTGACAGAAGTGAGTTAAAAACCCACTTGATTAAATGTATTTTGAATTTAAATTTGTATAACAGATAAAAACACCTCTTAGACATGACATTACTTTTTTTTGTTATTGTACTTTAGAGTCAATACTATAACCTCCCTTTTTGACTCTCTCTATATTTTTCCTAAAATATGAGATAAATAAAACAATGAAAGCCACAATAAACTTGTTGGAAAATATTGTAACTTTAAAATCTGAAATATAGATAGTTCAGTTTAAAATTGTTATCTGTCAATTCCTTTTTTTTTGTTTTAGTGTTGGAAAAATCCGAAAATCGTTCGCTTAAAATGCTAACATTACTTTAACCGGAAACGGTAGTCCATTTACTATTAATAAAAAAATAATATAGAAACAAATCACGTATGCTCTTTACTCTACCGCTATGAATACGTGCTATAACAATACATTCACATTTACTGAAAATGTGTGCAATTGACATATTCTTTGTCCTTCGCTATCACACAGTAATTGCGAAGTAGGTCGTGACTGGGCGTGTGAACCGAGACCCCGCCCAGCGGCACGCCCAGTGCCGTTAATTGCTGTCAATATTTAATATATAAGAGAATAATTTAATATTTCTGTTTTAATTGACTAAGTATAGATAATGTGTATTTTTAGAATGGTTTGGCCTGGTTTGTGTATTTGTCAGACGGTAATCAGAAATTATGATTAAAAACTTCATATTTCAGGTAATTTCAATGCGTTATTTATGTTATTATCTAGGTAGAAAAACGGAGTCCTAATGGAATCCGTCTATCCGTATTTCCAGGGACAGGTAAGTTCAAGTTAAAATTAATATCAAAATAATACTAAGCGAAAATTACATTTATAAATTCTGCTCTCAGACTTTTATAAGGATTATTATTTGTTTGTCACATCTGATGTGCTGTCAGTGCCTTATTTTTGACAGACTCGCAACTTTCGTAAGGCTTCCTACGCAACAATTACCAGGTTACAGAGTTATTTTATTTCACTTACGAGAGTAAAACTTACATTTGTACATTCTCGACTAATAACTAGATATCTCAAAAATATTTCAGTCAAAGTATTCAAAATAGGAGATATTTAAAACCTACTTATCTGCATCCGTTGACTTAGAATCATAAAATTTGGTTAGAATCACAAAAAAAAAATAGTATTTACCATAAAATAAGATCTCTTCCACTTTTTAGTAAAATAACTAAGACGTGTTTCTAAGCGTAGATAATAAAATAAATGTGATATAAGAGATAAGCCAGTATCTACCTACTTGTAAGAACAGATGGAGTTCAGGCCCCTTTTTACCACTAAACACTCTGGGCAAATGCCCAGGGCCCCGCGATCGATAGGAGCCCTATAGTTCCTACCAGAATCATGCCTATATGGAAATTGGTTGATGATTTAGCCTTTTAAAAATAAAATGGTATCAAAACATATCTAATAAAGAAACAAAACTGGCCTTCAATAGGTTAAGAAAAAGTGGGAGTGGTAGAGTTGTAGTTGAAAGCATTCGTGGTATTGCCATTTTGGTATCGCCTTTTGTATATCCATGATGTCTAAAGCAATTTTTTTAGTAATGATCACGTCGACCATGTTCTTTTGTACAACAAACAAAGTATTTAATCAATTCACTTTAATATGTAGTCGATTTATTGTACTTAATAAGATAGTATTTGAAATTAAAAACATTTTTTTGTATACACATTTTTTGTTTAAAAAAAACATGCAAAATTTTTAATAAAAGTGTTTCATACTTTAAACTATTAAGATAATAATCAAAGAAAGTATGAAAGGAAGAGTCGGTTTCCTAATAAAAGTATATTAAGTTGTATCCTGAGCAGTTGCCACCTGATTTTCTTCATTTAGTGCTTTTCAGTTTAATAGACAACAATGTTAAAATAAATTTTTTAATAAATTAAAAACTACAATCACGTTAAGCCATACCCGTATTTCTTTTCGATGGAAAAGTTGACAGATTTTTCTAGAAAGACTCTATATTATAATAAGTTATCTGTTCGGAAGGCGTTGTCCCGCCCCTTATCGTGGACATGGGGTTGTGACTGGCAGGCACCACTCCACTAGAAACTCCTTGGTCTCACTCAGCTGCGGTCGCCGCGGCGCGCGGACATGGCGCGAGTGTTGCGCCCGCCGAGCCGCACGTGAGTACCCTCCTTTACTTTCTTTGTTAACTTTTTAAATGTCGAAAAGCATGGAATTTTTTTATGTTACAAATGGACGACTTTTTTGGGCTGAAAAAATTAATATAATGTGTCTATGGAAATTTTATTTTATTATTCTTTTATATATAAATTTATTTAGTATTCCGTACAAAAAATAAACTAAATAATTATTTAATAACGGACTAACTAAAAATGTTACAAACACATGTTTTATAATAAAAAGGAGTATTGTAACCAATAATTTATATTAAAAGCATCGAGCTTTAATTAAAATCTGTACATAAGATCGTCTATAACATATTTTTTTATTATTTTAACAGCAAAGTTGTAAGTATATTATTTTACTGTTTTTATACTTTAAATAATAAAAATATAATATATATTTAGATATTTATTTTTCATTACTTTTTCATTATTTTTGTGATAAGATTTTTAATTTCAAACCTAAACTTAGGGTTACATTAAAGAGTTTTTTTTTTTCAAAAAACTTGCATCAAAAATAATTGTCTTTAATAATAGGTATCAAATAAAATATTTTGTCATATTCATGGTAATTTAGCGTAACGCTCAGCGTTTTTTTCGTTTTTAGAATTATTATTGAGTAGAAATAGCAATAAGCACAATAGTTTCTCTTTTAGATTTTATTAAATACAAAACAAATAATAATAATAATATTCAGTAAATCGAACGTATACTAAACGCGCTTTAAAATTTTTCTTAAAACAGACAGGCACTGAAATTATTTTATAAGTGTTTCTACAACATTAGTGTATTGTAGAAACACTTATAAAATAATAAGTGAAATCAAGAATAATCGTTTGTCAAAAACCCCGAGTTGAGAGCCACGCTGATTATCTCATGCTCGGCGGTGAAGGAAATCATCGTAAAAAATAGACGTGTTCTCCTAAAGTTTAACAACATGTTAGTTAATGTAAACGAACTTACTCGTAATTCTGAATAATATGTCTAACTTTTGATTAGGATAGACTATACGCTTTCGTTATAATCGCACGTCTACTATGTTCTTCAACAAAGGTAGTTTCGTAAAACTTGATAAAAATAAAACATCACGAGCCTCGCATGTCGCCACACAGACGTTTACGGTTTATGGAAAAGAATCAGCGTTTCCTAGAGTATGTTTTTCACACCGTTGAGTCTAATGTAGTTTCACATGCGTTAATTGTTACTGCTTCGCGCCTGTGAATTGTAGCGCGATGTAATAAAGCCTATAACTTTCCTGACTTAAAAGGCTGTTTAACGCAAAAAGATTTTTTCAATTCGGATGAGAATTTTCAGAGATTTATCCTTTACTTACAAACTTACAAATTTTACCTTTTTATAATATTAGTAATGAAGTATCAATAAAGAGGTTAGGTTTGTTTGTAAGTTCGTATTTAAAATATTTCTGCGTTAGATAGTAGATTTATTGTGGAAGGTTATAGGCTATTGTACATAACGCAACGACTCATGAGAACCGCGAGAGCCAGTCTAGTCTGTTATATTATTGTATCTGGTGCATGACAATATGACTATACTAAGAAATTAAAATCTTAAAGTAATCTATACGGTATACTAATTATAAAGCTGAATATTTTATTTGTTTGCTCGTGTGTTTGAGTGCGTTAATCTCAGGATCTATTGGTTCGAATTGAAACTTTTATCTTTATTATTATGTTCACTTATCGAAGAAGGCTACAGGCTGTATAACGGCGAAAAGGAGCATCGATGAAAAAATGTTGCAAAAACGGAAAAAAATATTCCTTTTGAGCGCTTCTTTTGCGTCCGCTGCGTAACGGACTATAAAACGGTTAAAGTATGGAATATATTTTAGTAGCTCTTTTTTCAATTAAAACTGCGGCCACAGCTAGTATATAAAGCGGATACTAAATTAAGATCATCACGGTCCTAGAAAACCGGAGCCTGCACGATGACATCGGCTTTTACTGTTTCCGTTATCTTACGATACATACTCGTAATATTGAGCCCGTACACTATGCTAAAATACGTATAAAATGACACGCTAAAGTATGAGTCGTTATATTCACGTATACGCAAGATATAAACAAGATATTATCTGTATTTCTGCACCAATATATCAGGTTGAATTATGTGTTCGTTTTTTAACGCGCTAATTGAAATAAATATCTTAAAATCCTTTAGGGTTGGATATTAAAAAAAATATAGCTCGTTTATTGAGAACATTAATAAATCATTAATTAATACGATAACTTATAGGAGGGTAGCAGTAATAATCTAAGAAATAGTAGACATAATTTGCGAGGCATAACCACCCGAGCTAGTCCTTCGAGCCAGATTTTAATGTGCGACCTTCTAACTTTGTTCTCGTGTTAATTAGATATAAACATATTTTTTCTCTATGCTTTGTTGTATAAGTAAATAATAGTATGTGTTAACTTAAACATAAGCTGCAGTAAGCGGATTTTCGATGCGGTTAACTTAACTAAAGTTAAGTGACATTAAGCCGTAACTTGAAGACATGTCTATTGTTCCATACCATTAACCTATTTTCTGGAATAACATTCAATATTTCTAGTCGGGATATACGCTTTCACTGTGCCGAATTTCATTAAAATCAAATCAGTACTCTTAGAGTTCACATATAGAGCAGACTTCCAACGAATTCAGCGAACGATTTAAATAACTTTAGCCGAGAGAGACAGTGAACTAAATAATTGAGTACGTGTTGTAAAAAACGTTTCTTTCGGTGGGCTTGTACATATTTTTCTACACATTTTTTTGCGAAAAAACTTTTAAAGCGCCTCATGTTTAAAAGTCTGAGGCTACGGAATCTCAAAAAGTATCAGGTTTATATTCAAATTATTTTCTAGTTTTCGGCACAGCCAATGATTTAATATAAAATCGCTTAACGTAAAATATTTATTACCTAATTTTATTTGAATCCTTAAAGAAATGAATGTTAATAAATTAGTAATATTAAGCAGAATTTTGTTTTCTTGATAAATGAAAATTGCAAATCAAAAATATGAGTACGTATCAACGTCATGTTAATTACTACAAAGATATTTCGGATTTTGAGATAATTAAAGGACATTTTAGGGTGAGGCATCGTTTGTTGAATCTTACATTTTACTAGAGGTGTGGGGAGCAAATTCTATCACGTAATAAATAATACTTACTTGTGTACAAGCTTTTTCTTATTTCCTACTAGCTTCCGCCCGCGACTTCGTCCGCGTGGAAAAGTTACTTTGGGCATTACATTATTAATGCATTATTTTAGAAAAAAATTGGTTCGCATAAAAAAGGTTATTGTGAGCTAACCTTAAAAGTTAGACATGCTGTCACGGACTTTTTTAGAACTTTTAAAAGGGGAACAATTCTGTCATACATGATTTTTGCGAAACTTTAACCGTTTACGCAGCGTAAACATTCTTTCATTGGTGCTCCGCTCCTTTTGGTCTTAGCGTGATAATATATAGCCTTCCTATATAAATGGGCTATCTAACACCGAAAGAATTTTTCAAATCGGACCAGTAGTTTCTGAGATTAGCGCGTTCAAGCAAACAAACAAACTCTTCAGCTTTATATATTAGTATATATTTACTAGTGGTCGCCCAATGAACGAAATTCGACCATAATTAGTTTAAATTATTAGTTAAAACATTACCCAATTTGAGCACAGACAATAAACAAAGCAGTATATACGCGTGTGTCAATAATTTTTTTATTGATTTAATGTATTTTTTATGTGTAATTTAAAAATATATTAGAAATTTAGATTCTTTCTCTATATAAACTATGAGTGTGCGAAATTTCATACTCCTCCGTCCGCGTAAATTTTTCGTAAAAAGTTTTTGCTTCACGTACTTTCACACGTATTTTCAACTTTGAATCACGTAAATTATATGATATGTTATTTTTTTTAATATCACAATTTTTAAGAATTTCCCCTATTACCGTAATGAAACTCGGAAAACTACTATTTTAGTTTATCAAATAAAAAATATAAGCATCATTGACGATGTTGCCAATTGTGATGCGAAAATTGTAGTATCGAAAATGACAGATATTGGGATCCAATTTCGGCGTTAGCTTGTAGAGCTGTTATGATGACGTAATGGTTTTTCGCGGGAATAATCGCGGTGCCAGTGACAGCCACTCGGAACGTTGTGATCGAGTGCGGCCTGTAGGGTTGACAATGTTGATGTTTCGGTTTTTAAGTTGGGTTTGGTAGTGTTGCTGTTAGGAATATATTATTTTTTATTTATTAGTATTACAGAATTTGTTTACTGTGTAGCAAAATCCCTTTCGGATTATCTATGCATTGGTATTCATTGTCAGCGCTCGGAGTTCATGTTTTTTTGATAATTTTTGTTTATTTACAAGAAAAGAAAAAAATGCAGTAGAGGGAAGATGTATAATAAAAGTAAATAATACTGTATTTGGTACCTCGTTGACTATTTGCTTTAATGCTTACTGTACAAAAATAACAGCACTTTCGGCCAACTTCAAAAAAAGGTTCCAAATAAGACATTTTTATGAAACTCATCACAACGATAAATAGGTTCGAGTAATTTTTAAGGTAATCGTCGTTAAGAGTTTAAGAACATTCTTTGTTTTACGTAAATAGTCACAATTGTTAGTCACAATTGTTTCGTACGATGTACATAAGGGGTTGGAATTATACCGAATATATTTTGTTTTAAATACTTCAAGTAAGGAATAGAATCACGCGGAACACACATCATGTAAAACAATTAAGTAATAAGAAAATAAACCCCTGTAAACCCAAAAACCATAACATTATATTTTTTAATAGTCATATTAAAAAAATATACAAAACTTATTTTGTTCAGCCCTACATTAAATTCACCGGTCAGCTGGAGTGCCCTGTCCGGCGAGCGTGCGTTATAACATTTGTCACTCCATACGCCATGCCCTAATGAAGAGGACTCAGCGCCAATTATTTGAACCTTATTAATTAAAAGTCAAAGGTCAAGTGCTTGTTGTTGGGTGTACTTATGTTATTTATAAATCCTTTTTGTGTTTTCGATTAATGAATTTAAATTCTTAATTCTTCGAGTATGACTAAATATTGGCAAATATTAATGAAGTGACTATTTTATTCAGTAAGGTGGCTTTTTCACCTTTGGAACACTATTTTATTTATTCTTTGTGACATATAAATTGTTTTGCGATATATATAACTAGACTAGAACAAGATACTAGGTATATAACTTCGTTTTTATGACATTTTGATTTTCATAGCAAGGATCTACGTTTTACCTAATCGCACTTTTTTACTACCTGTGATATAGTCCACTAGTGATTAAGGGAACTGTAACGTTTATATTCGATACCTTGGATATCGGTTTAAAATATAATATTTATAAAAAAAGTGGTCATTACATTAACTTGCAAAATTTTAAACGATTGTTACTTTAATAAGAAAACTTTTTTTTGTTTAGTCTGTGGCGGCATTCTGACCGGTACTAGGATGTCGCTGAAGACCCCGACGCCGGGCGTCGGCGAGCGCGAGACATGGGGCAAGAAGGTGGACTTTCTGCTGTCCGTCATCGGCTTCGCAGTCGACCTCGCCAACGTGTGGCGCTTCCCTTACCTCTGCTACAAGAATGGAGGAGGTAGGTTATATATTATAAATTTTTAAATCGTGAAAGAATATTTTGACCTTTAAATTCAGAACAGCTTTGTACACAAAAATAGAGACAAATTAAGTTTGTATTTAATAAGAGATATTTGTAGAGTAATTAGCAGATGTGAAAGTAGCTAAATTAGGTAATTGTCAATAAATTCAATTTTTAAATGTCGTTTTTAAGTTTTTTCATCAGTTTGAATCGAAATTATTGCTACAGTTATATCGACAAGTTGATATATTGATTCATAATATGATTGCGAAATATTAATGAAACAAATTTTTGTTAATACAAAAGAAAATTTTTCGCTATACCACGTATAGGATTTATAATTTTTGAAAAACAATGTTCATTTTATAAAATTTAAAAAGACCACCCTCTCATAAAGGTCACTGACATTTCAACAACATGAAGTTAAATATAGATACCTATCTACTGAAATTCTCCGGTATAAAATGTAACAGATCTTTAGGACTATTCACTTATCCCAGCATTATTACGTTATCCCGACTAAATCAGTGTGTAAGAGCTGCGCTGCGGCGAGGTGATGAAACGCCGGCATGAATGCTAAGTGCCTCTTACCTCCTCTTGCCACCTCTTACTACCTCTTGCAACCTCTAACCGCGCTAATTGTCGGTCTGTTTCCGACTTGAAAGACGTATTCACGTTTTACCAAGCGAAAATACAGTGTGTTCCCTTTGCATTTTATTTTGATGTTTTGTATTAATTGGTTGTGTTATGGCGTAACGCCTAACAATGTATATGATAACGCTTATTTTAATTTCTATGGTTTTTGATTTTCTTAGATTTTGGTAATTATTAACATATTAAAAAAATATTTTAAGTTCTAGATCGTGAAATCAACTCTTAACTCTGACCGTTGAAATCTAAGATAAAATAATTTACGCTCGATTGAAATTCGCTTTATTTAAATTTTCTACTTAGTTGTTGGGTTATAATAAACGTATGAGTTATGACTAGTTAATGATAAAATAAACGAAATGTCTGATTAATTCGGTTTTATTCGACCTTTTAATCGTTTTGGATGAGGCTGAGCAAGACTAGGCTTGCTGCTTAACTTTCCTACTATTGGATGTGTATAACTTATTTTCTTTTAAACGTGCTTATTTTTTCTACCTTGATCATAGATTATATGTTATTGAAATGAGGATAGAATGAGCGAGTCACAAAACTCTGTAAGCGTATGCGTATTACGAAAATATGGCGCCAAAAGTCACAAACCTTATATGTAGCATGTAAATCTTTTAATACAATAGCATCACTTGAATTTGCGCGTTTTTTTTCACCGTGCATGATAGCCATAGGTACTGGCATATTTCGTTTTATATACATACAGTGTTCTAACCAATATAAGTTCGTATTCTCGGGGTGCAATCCTAATTGCTCCACCTGGTGAAGGACTCTTGAAGTCCAACTGGCGATAATGACACTTCGAGCTTCCGTACCTTAGAACCGACGCTTTACATCTGGACTCCAATTGCATGGATTGTTGATACGGAATAGCTCTTTGAATTATTCTGCCGGCTAGTGAGTTATACTTTAAATTATCTATTGAGAAATTCTTTATTTAGCTGTTGTTGGTATTTACCTATTTTTTATCTTGTTTAAATTATCGCTGTGCCAAGTACCTACATTTAGGTACTGCATAGTTAATATGTATATATGTAGGAAAATTTGGTTATAAGCATGATAGCTAATTATAAGTAGGTACTAATTCTTTTTATGGTGCGTTTTTAAAATGTACATCTGTGTAAAGTTTTTTTTTTATTGTATGTACTTACTGAACTTCTTTTTTACTCTGATTTACATACAAAAGACATAATGATATTGGTACGCTAGATAAATTCATTGAATTATAACCTTGATTTTCTTATTTTAATATTTTCTTTATTTGATAATACTGAATTCGTATATTAATTTGAATAAAAGCGTGTTATAGGCAGACGGAAATGAGTAGCTCAGTAGGAAGCGCTAGAGGTCTCCGCTGGATGTCCGCGTCAGATGTGTCCGGAAATAGATAAATGAGCTTCCTTAGTTTGTCTTTTGACAACAAACCAAATAACGCCATCTTATTTAAGTGTTTTCTTTTTTAATTTCAGATTGTAAAAGAAATTAAAAATACAGAACAATAGTTTGGTAACCTTTAAAAACATTGATCAAAATTATTATTAAAGTATTTTTTAATAGTAAATTGTGTTTAAGTACAATAAATAAAATTATACAATAAAAAAACAGGGACAGTATACAAGAAAACAAAGAATCGAATTAAAACGAATCGTATGCAAATATTTTAGGATTAAAAAAATGTTATATTATTTTTTTCATTAAAATGCAACCCTTTAAAAAGTGATGCATATAATAATCGATTTCTAAATTAAAGGAGAATATTTTACCCGTAGGTATATTTTCTTTTACCCACCTGCGCGATGTAATCCTGTAAACGAAGGTAATATATGTATCTGCTTATCTATGTATGTATATTTGCTTGTTCCATTGTTGCGTTTTCAAACACGTGGGTCGATTATGATGATTCTCACTAAAATCGATTTTTCTTAATTTTGCATATTTTTCGTAATTTTGCGTCACTACAGTAATCAAATTTTAATATGACAAAAATCAGACGCCATAGTGTGATAAAAAAAAGATTATAGTTAAGTAGAGTATCATCGTGTAGGTATTTAAAAATCATCTCTAAATGTTTTGTTAAAATTTAGCTTGTTTAAATTTAGTTCTGTTAAATATCTCATTTTTATAAACCTCATACTTATTCAACCCTCTCGTGCTTGATAGCCTTTTGATGACAACTCTATTGGCGTGTAACAGTTTGTCCTTGTTGGGATCAAAAACAGTTATATCATTAGCGCGGATAGTTTCGTATTTGGACGCGGTTTATTACACGCGAGTATTCACTATATTTTTTATTGTGCTGGCTAAGCCTAAGGTAGTCTTATTTTGTGTGTGGCTTAATAATGTATATTAGTAATACAAACGATTTTTTATACCTAAAAATATGATATTAGCGGATAAATTTTAGCACCTAAAAGGTCAGAGCTGCTAATTAAAAAAAAGTGTACTACTTTTTTTAATATCAATAAGTATCAAGGAAAACTTAAGATGTATAAAATATAGTTGGGTTATACGGTATCAGCTCATACGAGCGTACTTGGCATGATCGTTACTAGTAAGACTAGCGTTAAATTGTAGAGCCGTCGTCATAATGTGTTACACAATATAGACGCTTCTACAATTTAAGTCACACAGTGCGTTGATCTTTGACTGTAGAATATCGTCCGCTAATATAATACATAGTTAAAAAAAAAAAATTAAAAGTTAGAGCTGTAAAAAATAAGTTAAAAATAAGGTATTTCACATATGATAATAGTGACTTCATTAGTAAAGTAGATTACATTTAATCTACTTTATTATTATTATTTAGATAAATAAAATAGTAGTTCTACGCAGTAGTTATATAACTGTACTACTACTGTATTACAAACAAAACAAATTTTCAAAAAAAAAATTGAATCCCCTTAAAAAAGTTAACAATAAACAAAACACGAAGAGTTTCATAACTACCACAAGTGAAACAAAGTTCTACACTAATTACATCCTCTTCTCTTTGTACCGCACCGACTCTTTGGCCGTCCAAGAGTCAGTAATTGACAATCAGAAAGCGCCCTTTACACGACGCTTCGAGAAACTTCGTTACCTACTCGATGTGCAGGAAAATTAGTAACGCAATAATGGGGGTAATTAGGGAATGGAGGGGGTCATCTGGAGCTGATAGTCTCCAGATCTAATTAAATATCAATTCTGTATCAATGTTATCTTGTAAAGTCACGTCAAAGGGTCACCAGCGGAAATTTATTTAGTGACGCTTAGACGCGTCGGTAGTGCGGTGTAATTGAATTTTGAATAGTTATGAGCTAGAACTTTGAGAGGGTCATGTGTTGGAGGTAGCTATAATATTTTTGATATAAGTGAAACACGTATTATACTGTAGAGAAATTTATTGGAGTGATAAATTTTATTTTCTATTTTATGTGATTACGGTTAAGATAATGTTGTGAATTTTTTATGTAGTGAGGCCTGAATAAAATAAACGATTTTAACACATAAAAAATATTTAGGATTCTTGAGTTGTAAGTTTATCATTTTCAATTTTCAGTTAACTTCAAAAAGGAGGTTTGTTAACTCCATCATTTATTAACCGATTTTAATTATTCTTATTTGTTTAAAAGGATATGTTTTCAGATTAGTTCCATAAAAATCATCACTTGTTCTAGTAATTTGATTTTTAAATCGAAATAACTGGTACACGTGTCGTACAAGTTAATGATATTGCGTATTTCGTTCTTTTTTTAAATTTTTATCATTATATTTTTTCATCATTGTTCACTGATTTATCAGAACATTTTGCACATAAATTTCATATTTTTTAGACAAATACACTATAGTTTGCAACAAAACAATAAAGGTTTGTTTCAAATAAACTATTATATGAATTTATGATCGTGTATAATCTGTTTTGAATTTTCGTCCAGTAATTGATTGCGCCGGCACTTCATCATGCGACCCTTGCCGTCCGTCACGGCTCGGTCACACTGACGTTTTGAGTACGTAATGGAAGGCACTGCAATTGATTAGGCTTTATTTAGTAAATTGCCGCTGAATTTTACTTGTGATTGTTTTTGCTGACTTTCATAATTTTACCCATTACCTGACTTTATCTCCGTAGAATAATAATTTTGAATAGCCTATTTTATTGAGAGATTAAACTTTCGCTACAAATGTTCATCTTCTAAACTTTTTTCGCGACACAAATTAGCGTATGTGCCGATCCAATCGAACTTAATGTCAAATTTCATCAATATTGCATCAACGGTTTAGATGTTAAACATAACAAGAAAACAGTCAGACAGTTATTTTCGCAATTATAATATTAGTATAGATATGTTTTTATATTTTTTGTTCGTATTTATATATAGGTGAAGTATTAGTTTTTCGAAAAAATATTTTTTTATTGATAATAATTAATTAGTCTTTCACATTATATGGTTCATGGTTCATGGTTGACACAGTATTGCTTATCAGCGTCCATATAACCTCACGCCACAAGCCTCTTTGGTTTTTGTCACGATACGTTTACTGACAAGTTACGGAGCCTCATCTATTAGAATGTATAAACTGACATATTTATATCTTAGGTAGTTTCGAGAGAAACGTGTTAAGTCTTGCGATGAAATTCTCTAGTTATATTGCTCTAAATATCCTCAAAAGGTCACTTCTAAATCATTTCGCATCTGTCATGAAATATAACTTCCTACTACAAGCGATTTACTCAATCGGTACATAATAAGCACATTTCCGTTAGAAGGATCTGTCCGCGGATGATTTAATACTGGAAACAGTTCGATAATCTTATAATACCCAATCATCCGCGACCCGCCGGGAATAGTCGGAGATATTTCATTATCCTGAGTTCAGGCCGGCTTAAATGGAGAAATTCAACTTGAATTTTTACAATTTTAAACGCTTTGTTTTAATACCTACGTCTTTTTTATATAACCTGTTCAATCCTTTGAAATAAGTTATTATTAAATGATAGATCTGGGGTGTATTTGGACATTTAATATTTTTGGAGAATATCTGAGCATGTCGTTTATCTTCTTATTATATGATATTTCGTTTATCTAAGAACTTATGTACTTTTTGAGATTTAACTTGTCTGTTTGTATAATAAAGAAAATAAACACATTTCCAGTCAAGGATATCCTACTAATATTATAAATGTGAAAGTTTGTACATATGTGTGGATAGATGGATGGATGGATGTTTGTTATTCTTTCACGTAAAATATACTAAACCGATTTGGCTGAAATTTTAAATGAAGATGGCTTATATCTTATATTAACACATAGGCTACGTTTTATCCCGAAATAATTTGAAGTTCCCACAGGAATAATTTGAACAGCACTTTTTACTTTCTCACGCAAAAACTACTGAACCGATTTGATTATTTGAAATGAAGATGGCTTATATCTTGGAGTTACATTTTATCGCGAAAAATTTTGAAGTTGCCACAGGAATTACTCATTAAAAAATACTGAACCGATTTGACTAAAATTTGAAATGAAGATGGCTTATATCTTGGATTTACATTAATTCCACGCGGACGCAATCTCGGGTGAAAGCTAGTTTAGAATAAAAATAAGTTAAAGTTACAAATTATTAGAAGTTTTAAATAAGATTGCTTACCTTAATATAAACTTTGAGAATTACTTGTAAATATTGAACGAAAGGACAAAACAAAAGAAAACAATTCTTCATAAATACAGCTCTTGGATACGCGTACCGAAATACATGAATAATATTACTTTATCGGCAAAACGAATTAAATACACCAAAACCAAACGTATACAGATCGTAAATCTTATAAGATGGCGGCACTATCAAAATCCCATTATCCAAGTTAAGCGGCGAGGAAACTCCGAGACACTTCACTTTGACCGACTTACGAACTTAAGATGCTTTCATCCATTGACCTGTTGCATCCGGCAATAAAATAAATCCTTTCTCCCCTTCCCACCTTCTATTGAAAGGCGTTACGTACAATAATGTGAAATGGGATATAAAATATTTATATTGTCTATGGATGGTTACATATTATGTAAGTGTACTTGTTTAAGAGTGAAGTGTTTGTTCCGTAGTTTTTATGTAACTTATTAAACTTATATATTGACGGTAAAGGCTGAGGAAGGGAAAAGTGATTTTTAATCAAACGTCACGGGTTCATGTTAAAAAGAAATTTTGTATTGTATTGTAGTGTTTACAAATCTTCTTATTTTCTTCCTATTTCCTGCGATGAAAGGAAATTGTCCTTTTTCCTAGAAAGTGCTTTACGAATAATAATATGTTTAAAAAATTATGTCTATCTTTTTAATATACATAATTTTGAGTCTTTATGATAAAAGGTTACGTAGTATTGTTAGTGATTTTCTTTGAGAGTACCGATATTAAAGTAAAACATATTTCTCAATATAAACATTTTATAAATCTCTTTTTTTAATTCTGACCCGTTAATATTAAATATCATTCACTCCATCAAAAACATTCAAAACCTAATCTATCTATATCTTCTATATCTATACTAATAATAAAATTCTAGCGGGTCGCTGTCTGTACATGGAAGATATATGAAAAAAAATATTATAGGGGGCCTTTATTAACGCAGTAGAATCCAAAACAATGATTTTTAGAATTCTTATCTGTTTGTCTGTTTGTCTGTTTGTCTGTTTGTCTGTTTATCTGTGCGTTTGTGCACGCTAATCTCAGAAACGGCTCATCCGATTTAGATGCGGTTTCCACTAATATATTGTAATAAGCTTCACTTAACATTTAGGCTTTGTTTCATGTCAATCGGTTCATAAATAAAAAAGTTATGTCAATTTAAGGAATCACGTGGAACATTTTTTTGTGATTATCACTAAATGCATGAAAGTATATACAGTACTTCATCAAAAAATACATTTTTTAATTTTTTGTCTGTCAGTCTGTCTATCTATCTGTTTGTTCCGACTAATCTCTGAAATGGCTGAACCGATTTTGATGGTACTTTTACTTGCACTTAGCAAATGTTATAAGGAGTGACTTAGGCTTACTTTTATTTAAGATATTTTTTAATCTATACATATAAAAAAATTCTAACGGGTCGCTGTCTGTACATAGAAGATATATGAAAAAAAAAATATTGGGCGCCTTTTACCTACGCAATAGAACCCAAAACAATAATTGTTAGAATTTTTGTCAGTTTGTTTATCTGTGCGTTATCTCAAAAATGGCTTATCCGATTTAGATGTATGGTCATTAATATAATGCAGTAAGCTTCATTTAACATTTAGTGTTTGTTTCATTTCAATCGGTTCATAAATAAAAAGTTGTCAATTTAAGGGTTCACCTCGAACAT
Organism: Hypolimnas misippus; assembly: GCA_037950945.1. Taxonomy (NCBI): domain Eukaryota; kingdom Metazoa; phylum Arthropoda; class Insecta; order Lepidoptera; family Nymphalidae; genus Hypolimnas; species Hypolimnas misippus. The sequence continues at coordinate 12,025,056 of JBBEEQ010000024.1, forward strand.
TATTTTGGACTTTTTACGAAATGCTTCATGCATTTCGTGAAAGTATATACAGTTCCTACATAAAAAAAAAAACCATTTTTAAAATTTTTGTCTGTTTCTTACGACTAATCTCTGAAACAGCTGAATCAAATTTGATGGGACTTTCACTCGCAGTTAGGGGATGTCCATTAATCCCATATTTTAAGCCCATATTAATTAGGCCCAAAGGAGGAAGAGGAGATGGAAGAAAAAAATCACGAAATATCACAAAGTCTAAAAAGTTCTTTAAAACATTACGTATTTAATGGACAGCTAATATTATAAATATTAACTTGGGCTACTTTTATTAAAAAATATGTATTTATTTTAATGAATAAGTAAAACAGAGAATTACGCGATAACAAAATATTGTAGAAACCAATAAAATATCGAACAATTTCCGATTTAAGAAGGGAAGCTATACATCTATACAAATAAATAAAATTGATATGTCTGTTTGAAATTTTAAATTAATGCATGTGAAAGTATATTATACTGAAAGTATACTAACAACAAAATTACCAATTTTAAAATTGTTGTCTGTCTATTTGTCACTCAGTTTGTTTCGGCTAATATTTGAAACAGCTGGACCGATTTTGACGAAACTTTCACTAGCAGAAAGCCAATGTAATAAGGAACAAAATTGAAACCAATGAGGTAGTGAACAACATCTGATTCAAATAGGGAAGATACATATATATTATATATAAATATAATAATTTTAAAATATAATATATTTACTGGGTAATTTTTTTACTGGATATGATAGACAAAATCCGAAACTATAAGCAATAGCAAAAAATAATAATTAAAGGAGTCACAGAGCCGATTTAGATAAAAACTAAAACAATATCATTAGTTTTTTGAAAAATAAGTTTTCCTAGCCAGAAACGAACACGATGATTTTGCAAAAATTAACATTCTGTATTATTGCATCATCTGATACTGTGGCATATTATAAGGATCAACTTTAGTCAGGTAATAGTATACAGTTAAATGCAATAAAAAGAAAAGACTATTTTTTTACAAAATTCTTTCAAATTCATACATTAATTAAATCTTTAGGAATTCTTCAAAAAAAAAAACGATCATATCCAAAAGTTAAATTTTAAAATTAATAAAGGGATGTTGTTAAGCTAATAGTGGGTGAGTACAATAGCCGAGTGAAGTGACATGTAGATTTTTAATAAATTGATTAACCTTTTTAAGATTTATCTAAACCTACCTAAGTGACGGGGACCAAAACAAACGTCACATTCTATCAACTTTGTATAGCTCACATAGAATAAATAGACAACATAAAAGAAGTTACTGTGAGTTATTCATTTTATATATTTTCGATTGTCACAGTCTCCTTTCTTACTTTAGTAGGTGACTAGCATTTTGATGCAACCTATAAACAAATCGTTTGTAATGCTTACTTTTTTTCTAAACTTACCGGGACCCATGATTTAACCCACATATTTGATTATGTATGTGTAGAATCGATTACTTAACTTCTAATTCATGTATAGATTTAATGTTATTTTATTTTTTGCTTACTATTGCTTTCCTAAAGTAATTCTTACAGGTGACACTATTAGGTGGTGCAATAATATTTTTTTTTTCAAAATTAGTGAGTTCTATTCCTGACCAAGAAAATCATGAAATCAAAAAAACTTATGATGCAGTTTTAAATTTCTCAAAACACGAGACTCCTTTAAGTATTTTTCGCGACTCCTTATAGTTCCGGATTTGGCCTATCAAGCTCAGTTAAAAAATTCACCCGATATATAATGTAAAGAGAATCTCGGCGGGAACATACTGTTTTACAATCGAAATTTTAAAAAGACTACCACAAAACACTTTTCTTCAACATTTATTGTGAACACCGTGGAGGAATATCGTATCTGAGTTAGTGTCTGCTTATAAATACAACCAGAAAGTTTCCAAATCCAAAATAAAAGGCTCTTTTCTTGACCGCAGGCTATTATAACTTTGCTTTGCAGGAGACATGCCAAGCATTCTGTTATCCACGCGAACGAAGTCGCGGGCACAGCTAGTCACATAATATTAACAATAAATATATTATAGTTCGCGAGAACAAAGAAGTGTTTTGTTGTTCAATCGTTCATCATTCACGGACGAGATTTAACATTAAGTACGATCTCGTGTAAATTGCTACTGATAGGATCATTCAACGAACGTCTAAGCTTTAAACGGAAGATATCTATTTAACAATTGTCTCATTCAGGTATTACTCATCTCTGGTACTATTATTAGCTACTTAACCAAATTATAATGATCTGTTTCCTTGTGGACTGCGAGTTAATTCAATTAGTAAAATTTTCTCTTTTAACGTTTCAAAACGGTCCATTTAGAAGCTACAAATCAATACTTTAATTGGATGCTGATTAGTTGTAGTAGTTGTTGTTGTAGAATAATGTGTCAACCCACAAAAAGTCAAATTTGGAGATATTGATGTATCTTGACACTACGTCACCCATTCAATATTATTCAAAAAAATTTCAAGTAATCTAAACTAAATAAGTATGGAAAAAAGTTTCTTAACTCAATGTTTAGAATTTCAGGTGCGTTCCATATTTTGCAATTAAAAATAATCTCAAATATTTAAAAACTTATTATTAGATAACATATTAAATAAATCTATCTGCTTTTGATTCATTATACATTTTATCAAAATAGAAAAGGAAAGATGAGTAAATACGTCTTCAAACAAATTTATTAAGAATAGGTTTGACATCTTTAGACGCCATTTTCTCAAAACGAAGTCCGTGTGGTTTGACACAGTATTGCTTTAACGTCCAATTATCTAATAATACATTTATTCTTTATATTTATTATATATTAAAAAGTTAACTATTAATTTTTTTGCCGGTTTGTCTATGTAGATTCGAAAGTTGACCATTACACTAATAATTTTGCATCAACTGTTTATGTATAATCATTTTTGCAGCACTTCTAGAGATATATAGACAGATAGAATACATAATATACTAGCAATTGTAGCTTTACTTACATTTCGACGTTAACTTACATACGTTTTTGCTACTTCAAAATGCTTAAACTTATACCCGAGGACCCTGAAGTGAAAGTCATTTAAAAGTCTACAAGAAGAAAAAATATCTTAAATAGTAGAATTGATATCATAAAAAGTATGAAATAATCTAGAAGTCTGGGCAGGCGTTGACACTTATAGAGCATAATGTCTGGAGTTTCATAAAAGCTTGTTCTAAGTAAATGCGAGACTTAAAAGGCCAATTACCGCACAATTTGCTCTCCCACCCGTCCCTGAAGGGGCCGATATGAAATTATTGCCTTGAGAATTGCGATCTATGATCTGAGATTGTTCCCTTTAAAAGAAATAGGGTGAACTTTTTTAACTTAAGAGGATTAGCAATTCGTTTAATTCAATGCTGACGACAATTTCATTTTAGAAAATCTTAGAGGCGGTAGACTTTTTAAAATTGTTATTTCAATATTAGGTATTATGAATTTTATTTGTAATAGCTGTGTAACCAAAGTGAATGTGATATGAAATTTTGCACTCGTACTAGGTAAAACGGATGAGAATATAATGATTTAATATCGTAGTGTGTAATTTAGAACGAAAATAGATTTTAGTTCGTTAAAGCTTTAAATTATTAACTATATTTTATATTTATCTTGTATTGATGGTTTTGTGGCTTTAGTTATTGTTGATTAGATTTTTATACGTACATTTGTACGAGCGCACCAAAACAATCAATTCTAGAGAGGGTCTGATAATACTATTAAATTATCTAATAATGTATACGTTAATCATATACAAAATAAAGACCTTATTTACGATATATTCCTAACATATCTTCACATAATCATGCCAGGGGCCTTTTTGGTGCCATATTGCATCATGCTGGTGGTGGGCGGGATACCGCTTTTCTACATGGAGCTGGCTTTGGGGCAGTTCCATCGCAAGGGCGCGATTACTTGCTGGGGCAGGCTTGTGCCATTATTTAAAGGTACAGTAATTTATTTATATTTGTCGTAGTATTTTTTTAGTAATAGGAAAATTTCTTTTGAGATATTCTAGACTGTTTTACTTTCGTATTATAACGCGAAGTTTTTATGGTAGTGCTCTACTCTCAACATCTCAAAAGCAAAAATTTTGTAAAATTTTTAATGATTATAAAGGAAGCATACTTTGAGATTTTAACTTATGAAATATTGTATTAAAGAATAATATAGGTACAGATTTAACTGGAAAAAGTTGTACGTATTATTGTCTGCCGTAGTGGAGTCAATTGTAATTTCAGAGATTAAGATACCCTTTTATTCGAGATATGAAATTGAAAATTTATGGCCACTTTATTCCCTCTTGTACTTCTTTCTAGCTTTATACGCTCAATGTCTTTGCGATCTTGATTTATTGCACTTAACTATGACTTAGTTATATTTTATAAGAATAGTCTTTTCGATTCAAATATATCTTATATTTGAAAAAGTTCTATTTCATAAAACTTTTTTTCTTTTTTATCAATTGTTATTCAAATTAATTTTTATTTCGGCAGTTTTTTTTTTTCGCATCACAAAAATACGTAATTATTCATCTATGTATGTATATCGGATAGTGCTGAAAACCTTTTAAAAATAATCAATTTATTTTTAAGTCAAAAAGAAATTGTTAATAAAGAAAAATAAAAAGCACGTCAATAATTTTACATCTTTATCATTTTTGCCACCCCTTTCAGACTAACGATATTGTTCTTGGAATAAAATAAAGATCATATCGTTCTCGGTCCTCCCGAGTCTTGCACTTAACACCCATAATTGACACCATTTCTCGGCTCCCCTTAAGTGCTCCATACGCTTTCAAAAGACTGCAGATTTGCGAGGACGGCTTATGGCCGGTGATTTCATTTCACTTGTCACGTCCCGGCTGAGTGGCTCCGATATGATTTTTGAAGAATAAAATTGGTAATGGACTGGAACTAGAAGCTTTCTTTCGTATTTTCTCTATAAGTCTTCCGGAACTTGTCCCTTTGAATGTTCAGTTTTTAAATTTTCTTCAACGTTTTTGAGACATTTGTAGTACCAAAATTGATTGATTGATTTTTTTTAAAGAATTGATATTTTATTAAATATATCTTACACCTAGTGATACATAGGTACATTTGTTGTGCACATTTTATAGCAACGAATATCAAAGGTTGTTCCAATGTTTTGAACGATATTATGATATTATATATTACTAGATAGGCAATATATTTTTGTAAATAATGTCTTTTCAATAATGTCTTAAGGTATTGGATACGCGGTGGTGTTGATCGCATTCTACGTGGACTTTTATTACAATGTCATAATCGCTTGGGCTCTACGATTTTTCTTTGCATCCTTCACAACCATGTTACCTTGGACCAACTGCAACAATGAGTGGAATACACCTGCATGTCAACCGGTGAGAAATTCATTATCACGTTTTAACTTCATATTAATAAAATACCAAGTAGTAGAACCAATTTTAGCCATCACAATATGAATTGTTTTATTCGCGTTTTATTTTCCTATGTCCACTACATTGGATATAAAGATACGAGAACATCTGATAATTCATAGTAGCACAAACAGAATAGATTTTGGAACACACTGAAACGATATCGAATAATAAATATAAAAATCATCATTTTAAATGTTTTTCTCTGTTTTGAGGTTAAATATTAGAAGAATTAAAGTTTGATTAAATGTTACGTTATAATTGTTAAAAAAATGATTTCAAAGCTTCATTTCATGTTTGTAAAAGTGAAAATATTTTTTGTAGTTCGAAGCTAATTGGGAATCAATAAGTGTAAACAAATCAGCACGCCACCACAACTTTTCAACGTCAAACACTCCTCAAACGACACCATTCACATCTGCCGCTTCAGAATATTTTAAGTAAGTTTTACACGGACCGTCTGTTACATACATATAGTTCGATTTTGTTTTTATGCTATGCATGTCTTTGTGTATTTTCAGCCGAGCCATATTGGAACTCCATAGAAGTGAAGGATTACACGACCTTGGTCCCATCAAGTGGGACATGGCCCTTTGTCTTCTTGCGGTTTATATTATTTGTTACTTTTCGTTGTGGAAAGGTATCAGTACTTCTGGCAAAGTACGTATTTTATATTCCTGTCATTTTTATTATCAGGTTCTTTATATCGGTTAATTCTAATTTTATCTGCTTCAGGTGGTTTGGTTCACAGCTTTATTTCCTTATGCTGTACTTCTGATTCTTCTGGTGCGTGGTATTACTTTACCTGGTTCTGCTACTGGTATTGAATATTATCTAAGCCCTAATTTTGAAGCTATCACCCAGCCACAGGTATGAGAATCTTTAAGCTTATTTTCAAGCTTATTTTAGATATCAATATGTAATGAGATATTTTATTAAATTTTTTTATTTATAGGTTTGGGTGGACGCAGCTACACAAGTATTTTTCTCATTGGGTCCAGGATTTGGCGTACTATTGGCTTATGCTTCGTATAATAAATACCATAATAACGTATATAAGTACGTATTCATTTAATTATTTAATTACCTACAACCATTTATTATATGTTCTGAAACCAAATAATTTGTTTTCCAGAGACGCTATCCTAACTAGCGTGATCAATTCTTGCACTTCATTCGTCGCTGGGTTTGTTATCTTTAGCGTGCTTGGCTACATGGCTCATGCGTCTGGTAAAGACGTGCAGGATGTGGCTACTGAAGGACCGGGTCTCGTATTTGTGGTGTATCCAGCTGCTATAGCGACTATGCCAGGATCTACATTTTGGGCGTTGATATTCTTTATGATGTTGCTGACGCTAGGATTGGATAGCTCTGTGAGTAATTTTGTGAAATCAAACGTTTCCGTATTAGATCACATAATAATGTAACTGATAATACTAATAGGAGTGGATAATTAACGCTTTTATATTTACAAATTAAAGTTGTTTGAAATCATCAAAGTTCAAAATATAGCCAAATCAGTCATCGTGAAATTCTGTGAAAATTTTAATTTGATTTAAAAGAGCAATTAATACAAAAACATTTCCAATACTTATTATTGAGAAGGAGAAGATGTAATATCATTATAGGAAAAATTTTCAAATCATTTATATATTTCAGTTTGGTGGATCAGAAGCAATAATAACAGCTTTGAGCGATGAGTTTCCTCCGATCGGTCGACATCGAGAACTGTTCGTGGCCTGTCTCTTTACCCTCTACTTCTTTGTCGGTCTGGCATCTTGCACAAAGGGAGGTTTCTACTTCTTTCAACTGCTAGATCGATACGCGGCTGGGTATTCCATGCTTGTTGCTGTGTTCTTTGAGGCCATTGCTGTTTCTTGGATTTATGGTAAGTTAAAAGTATGCGTTAATGATTATTGGGTCAATTTTTTTTTTGGGGTAACTATAGTTTCATAAATATAAATAATAAGGTGAATTTTAGTAACAGTAACATCTTAAGAATTTTATCATAACTTTTTTTATATCTTTTTGGACAGGCACCGAAAGATTCTGTGAAGACATCCGCGACATGATTGGTTTCCGACCTGGTCTATACTGGCGCATCTGCTGGCGTTTTGTCGCTCCCGCGTTTCTCCTGTTCATCACGGCGTATGGCCTTATGGACTATGAGCCTTTGACATATGACAACTACGTGTATCCAGTCTGGGCGAACGCACTTGGATGGGTCATCGCAGGATCGAGTGTCATCTGTATACCAGCTGTGGCCATTTACAAGATTCTCACTACCAAGGGAACTTTCTTCGAGGTAACACTTTTTCAAATATTCATAAAATCCAAACACAATTTTTAGAACATTGTTGTCGATTTTAAATTTAATTTTTATTGCAAATTTTACTTTAGTTTAGTGAACCATGCCAAAAATTTTCATCTCTTATTTTGATATTTAATACATACGCCCCTTTCTTATAATATTGTAATAGCAGGCAAATAAGCGGGCATAGCGCAGGTTCTTAACTTAATACAGGATGTTAATTGATCACTGCTGCCCATGGACATTTGCAACACCAGATAAAATAATGGTTTAAGGTAAATGGGTTGCCAGCTTAAAATAGAATGTGCGATGAAAGGGAAAAAGTTGATGGGGTGTAAGGAAAGGATTTGGGGAAGGGATTAGGCTTCCGGCTCTCTCACTCATCGCACGAAACGCAGCTTTTTAGCCACTTTACGCAGATCTTCTGTTAGCGTAAGAGTAGAGATTAGAGAGGAGAGATACTGCCCCGTATAACATAATTATATATGCCCATGTATAATAAACCATCTTTCAGCGTCTCCACATTTTGACAACACCGTACGCGGACACGGAGCACAGCGCGGTGCACAACGGCGTTGTGGTGTCAGAGAGTGGTGGCGTGCGACTGTCGTCTGCGGTCACCACTCCCGGCACCCCGCCCGCTGCCACCCCCGCCCCCGCTGCGCCCTCGCACAACCAGCCCGCACTCGTCTGAGCGACGCTCTCCTTCGACGTCTACTACGTGTAGAGCGTCTTTCATGAGCGATGTTGATCTGATAATTAGTGACCAATTGGAGCAGAATTAGATGCTGATAAGCAATACTGTGTCAAGCCGCACGTATTGAAAATGGCGTTTAAAGATGTCAAACCTATTTTAATAAATTTGTTTGAAGTAGTAATTTATTTAAAGCAGATAGATTTAGTAAAATATTTTATCTTATAATAAGTTTTTCAAATATATGAGATTATTGCATATCGCACAATATGGTAAAGTAGTAAAGTAGTACTATTGCAGTATATCGCAAAATATGGAACACACTTCAATATTCGAAACATTAAATTAAGAAACTTTCTTTCCGTACTTATTTAATTAAGATGACATGAGACAATTTTTAATAATGTTTAATACGTAAATATCTCCAAATTTGACTTTTTGTGGGTTGACACTTTATTGCTTATCGGAACCAATTAGCAGTGGGAGGTCTTACTTACGAAGTTGCGTCGACGGAGGCGCTATAAACCTGAAGCCTGATATGCAGATGTTTCTGTTCCTTTTAAAGCAATGCATAACCAATTTTGTGATGTATGAAGACTTTGATTGTCATTTTGGCCAAAATCGGTACTATGCCTGGTGAATTTCAGCATATAATTTTTAACTCTACAAATGCGCTAGTAGCGCCATCTGAATAGCGTCTCGTTTGAAACCTCCCAATTTTCTGTGCCAATGGTCGCAGATTCTATAATCGCTCATGAAAATATTTGTATAGTAAATATAGGTGTCAAGGAGGTAGGCGTTTAATTATGGTAATAAATATAACCACTATACTTATGCAAAAAAATAATTATGTAAGTGTGGTTGTAGCTTAAGATTGAATCATGAAAACTATCAAAATGACAACATTTTCCAGGATAAAGATAGTAGCAGAAGTAATCGATACTTAACAAAACTTTCTTCATACTCCACTTTTATTAAAGTTATTAATAAATCCTTTAAATTTATAAAGATATCACAACAATCCCAGTCTTCCCATCTGTGACAAGTATTTGACGTTTACTACGACATTTTTGTATGCTGGCTTCTCGGTGCAGTGACATTTTTCAATGGCAACATGGCTAGCGATGTCAATGTCAGTGAGTGCACGTGATTATTTACAGCGACAAAATGTCAAATTGATTAAAAGTTACGTCCACATGCTAGTGAGTCGCCATAGACTTAAATCGCCGCTGTGCCGTGAGGACTTAGTATTAGACGCTAATTAGTGATTATCTGTAATTACGCATTTCAATCTACCTTTATATCTAGTCAAATCTTAGTGACGATTTATCTTTTATATTAACAATAATTCTTATAATATTTTTAAAAACATTAGAAAAATCTTTGACGTTTCAATAAAATAAATAAATTATCTTCAATAAACTTCCCAATAATATTTCTTTTATAATATTAGTAAACATTTGTAGCAATATTAGAAAAAAGTAGTTAGTAGTTGTAGTTATTTCTAAATAATAAATTAAATAGAGCTTAACTTCGACGTCTTATGTATATATGCTTAACAAGATATAGAATAAATAATAATTATAATTTAAAATAGATCGTAGTAGTTTAAATCAATACTACTACGCAAGTATAGTTTTAGACAACAAAACAAGAGCGGGCGTTAAAATAAATTACACAAGTTATATACTTGTGTGTATGATTGAGAGACTTGCGCAATATGTCGTTACACGTGGCAACTGTTAATTAAATAAAATCTATTCTTTAATTGCCATAAAGACGCATGATCTTGGTATTATTTGATATCATAAAATCATTTATGAAAATATATTTTGTGTAGAAAAAACATTGAGTAACACTCATTCAACATAACATAAAAAATTTTGTCTAATTATAATAAATATTTAAATTATTATAACAATAATCATTTTCCAATTTTTAATCTTTTGTCTTAGGCGTAATGATTATTACGTGATGGTTTTACCACACAATACTAATAAACTAAGTTAATAAATTAGTAAGTAGATGTTTTATTACGAAAAGCTTATATAATTTAAAGATACATATTCAAATTTACATATATATATATTAAAATTTACGTGTGGAAGAGTAATATTAGTATTTAAGAAATTTAAAAAATAATCATAGTCACAAATAGGTACTGTAGTTGTTCTTGAAAAATATATAGCTTTCTTTTTTAAATTGTCTTAAAAATATTTATCACATAAAATTGTATCTATTTAGAATTAAGTCTGTACATCTGATAATTCAGCAAACCGTCGATGTTTTAGATATAGTTATTATAATATACTCAACCATAGACGAGTCAAAAAATTTTAATATATATATTTTTTATTATTTTGCTATAATTTGTTCAGTGAAATCATTATACATGAATATTTTGATTTGTTTACATATAATGTATAAATTATTATATTTAATTTAATTTCATTTATTCTATTTATTTACATCATCATCTATTTATTACATCGTGGATTAATATAATACATTGAGTTATGTAATATGTTGCGTTGGATATTTTGACTTGCCTATGGAAAAATTATTAGCCAAAGAGCAAAAAGGTTGACGCTGGAACAATTAGTCTATTTTATGAGTCGCTACACAGATTCCTGAGGATAATATAGTTATTTTTTAACTGTACCTTACGAAACTCGCTTACAACTAGCATTTGCTTGTATTCATATATATCTATATAATAATTATTAAATATAAATAAGCATTAAACATAAAATTAAAAAAAGATTATTCGTATTATACTCGTATTAAAAATTTTAAGTTAAGTTTTGAAATTACAAACATTTCTTTCATTACATATTTATCTTACAATTAAATACCCTGGCTAGAGTAGAGGTATTGATATACTTTTTAAATACTTTTTTTTTAACTTCAAATATTTTACATAAATTATGTCGATAAAATCGATTTTATATATCTCTCGAATAAGAAACACAAAAAATGCTGTGTAGATAATAGTAAAATAGTAAAGTAAAGTAATTATAATTGATGTGTAAAAGAGTTCATATACCCACATATATTTATTCTTAGCGTGTAACGAACTTTAAATATTTAATCTATATTTGTGTCTAACTATATTAAAAATATAATCAAAATATATTAAAAACGTATTTCACGTATTTTATCTCTGAATGTTGTGATTATCTCAGTAGTAGTGCTCCATTTTTTATACTAATATTTTTTTATCTTTTTTAAAATATTAAGTTTGCTGTTACTATTCCTCACTCCGTCTGGGCAATGCGGATTGATGAATTGTAAAAACATTAATAGTTATATTTATTTAGGAATTGAATGTACCGAGCGATCCACACGACAAACTTACGATTTCAGTGTTGATGTATTTATTCATTCAAAAATATCTTTCATGAACAGTAGAAAAATATTTATTGCAGTATCATAGAATTTGAGATAAATTAATGTTATATTCATATTTTAAACGGTTAGTGGTTTTCGTCACGGTTATAAATCCAAATATGGAAATGTAGTAATTGTATTCGTGACAAAAATTATGTATAAGATTTAAACATGTAGCCAGATATTATAGTGTAGACTTTTCCTTATATTCTAACGTTGTTCGATGTTAGTTCTTGATGTGATAATGTATTAAAATTGTAGTTTACGTATAAACGAATCAATATTCATATCAGCCATTGTGACTATTGATTATATATAATAAAAAGTTTATACTTAATGTAAAATGTGGTTTTATTTAAAGTACGCGTGATTTTGTTTTACAAATAAAATAAGCTGTACTAATAATTTAATACCAATAATAATAATAATTTAGTATAAATAATTTAAAAGTATTTAGACACGCGGTAGCGTGTCAAGCCAAGTTCAAGAAACAGAACTGGCCAGAGTTTAGAACTTGCGAAAGCTATAATTCGTATATGAAAACTAGCCAAGACAGTCCTTAAGTATTATTTCATGTTATAAGAAAATATTTCACTACAAAATGCGGTACTTCTCTGGTCAAGCCAGTTTATATACGAACTGTTGTCAATGAACTGCTGCTAAGCAGCTGGCTGTTCCAAATAGATATTTTCATAGTTTTTTTTAGTCTGTCTGTGACCATGCCAGAAACAAATGCTAGATACAATTAATATTGCTAAAAGATTATTATAGATTTGTGTACATATAACGGTAATATATCAGTACGTTAACTTACTAAATTTCTATACATACATCTTATTACACTTGCGCAAGTATCAATATATTGTTACGTGTTACCTTAAGGTATACATAATATTATATAACATTTTCTACATATTTCGAAATAAACGCATTTCAAATATGTTTTTAGGAATTAACCTCACTTTTCTATCTAATAAATAAAATTTATCAATAGCTAAATCAATCAAAGTTTTTGTAAATCTATTTTGAATTTCTTTTAAAATGTAAGCGTCATCTCTACTTTATTTAAAATATTATTACGATAAGTTGTTATAGTTATAAATACAAACTTAAGATGTCTCTGTTATTTAATGTTATAAAAAATAGAAATTGAAAGTAGTTTGTTTATTGTAAAAAAAGTTAAAATTTTATTATAAATATATATATCATTACTATATATATACTAATTATATAATGAATATAAGCAAATTAATTGGGATTCAATTATAATATTATTAGAAAAAAAATTGATACTGATGAATTTGACACTCTTGAGTTGCCAAATTGTAGAAAATTTCCCTAGCTGTGGGGAATAACTTGATTGAGAATTTACTGATAAAATGTGAAAAATTTTAATATCGATAGTCTTGGTTGCAATACTTTTCTAAGAGTTAAAACATGTCATTTTTTAACAACAATTTATGATCGCAGACAACTAAATTGAAAATAAAATGTTACTTGTCTATGTTCTGTCCATTTATAACCATCAATCTTGATTTCACAAGTTTTTAACGTCATATAACAAAATAGTAAACTTATATATACTACTTATCGAAATGAGGCTTAATTAATATCGTTAAATAGAAACAATACACAATATGTTTGTTTGCATACAGTTTAAATACGTGAATTTTTGGATGTTTTATACGGGTCTTAGAAATTAAAGCAAGTTTTTTTTCGCTCTAATATTATTGATATGCTGCTTATATAAAAAGTATAGTATACGATCTATAAACCAGGTATAAGTAAACCGACATTTTTATGAACGTTGTCTATGGGACATTCAAAATCTTTAAATAAAAACATCGAAAATCAGTGAAAAAAAATTAAAAACATATAACGGTTAAAAAATAAATATTATCTAAATACTTGAAACTTGTTATATCTTAATATTAGCTGCAGCAGATTTTTGATTGTCGGGAATTTGATTAGTTGGTATTGGCAATGCTAGTGAAACTATTGTCAATCGAGGCTCAAAAGGGCTCGAACCCAGGGCCGTAAAACAAGTTAAATAAAAAAAATATATATTGTCAATCGCTATCTGATTAAAATATAGTTTGACAGCGTGTTTTAAAGTCAGTCCTAATTGTTATAATAATTTAATATAATTCATTATATTGTAAGATAAAACTGCCATTCATCATGGACAATAAATCGGAAGAATCTACTTTGCCTGAGAGAACGATATTTAATGCAATTGCCCAAGGTGACCTGACCGAATTTAAGAATATCCTTGCTCAACATAAGGGCAGCGTCGATTTCTTCGACGAAAATGGTATGACGGCACTTCAGCATGCCGCTTATAAGGGTAGTAAAGAGATGGTGCAATTACTGCTCGATAGGGTAAGTGAAACTCATTAAAGTAAATCAGTAGGTCAATTATCATTGAGTTTTCGTAAGTACTTATGGGTTAATGTTTCAATTACAGGGTGCGGACGTAAATTCTGGAAAGCATGAATACAATTACACTGCGTTGCATTTTGGTGCTCTTTCTGGGAATTCCGAAGTGTGCAAGTTGTTGTTAGATGCTGGTGCGAAGCCTACAACTACGAACTCCGTGGGCCGCACAGCCTCTCAAATGGCAGCATTTGTTGGTAATCACCACACTGTAGCTACGATCAACAATTATATACCAGCCAGTGAGATCTCTTACTATTCAATGTCTCAAGGACAGCAAGCAGAACCCTACCTGCAACCATTCTTAGTAGAACCTCTTCACAAATTTGTTCTCGGTGTTAATATTCATCCAGTGAGGTTAGCATTGAACCTTCAACATATGCCGGCACTATTAGAACATGCAGAGAAAGTAAGTAAAGTCCTTGATATGCTTTGTAAAAAAGAAATGACAAGAGGTAGCGATACAAATGAAGTTATGGCATTTAAATATCATTACCTAGCTTACATTTTAAAAGAATTAAATAATATAAGAGATAAGCAAAAACCGAATTCTGAAAATAAAGATGATAAAAAACATGACATTGTTGAAGTTTTTGCTAAAAAGCTTTTAAAGCCTGGAAAAGATGGTATGTCGTTAGATCTGATGGATTCATTCCTTAAAGACTGTGTGCGTGAATTCCCCTATAGAGAATGTACAACCTTTCATCAAATGGTGAGTTCGTTAACAAGCAAGGATCCTCCACCTGCCCTGTCGGTAATTAATTGTACGATAAATGGTCAGAGAGGGTTCGTAGATGCTATTCCTTATTGTAGCACTTGTGGTGAAGAAAAACCAGCTAAAAAGTGTTCTAAATGTAAAACCGTTCAATACTGTGATAGAGAGTGTCAGCGCCTTCACTGGTTCGTTCATAAAAAGGCTTGTACGAGAGAGTCTAGCATTCCAGTGACTAACACAAAACCTCCTGTGGATGCAGCCGAAATTACCTCCGAGTTACAAAATCTGGTTGCTGGATAGTTTATATTTTAATTAGAAATTAAAGCATTGGTTCTGTGGTTTAGGGCAAGCACCGATTTATATGAAGATAATTTATATGACTTAGAAATTTCCTTTTTAATATTTTTTACACAAGATAAATACACTTGCAACACAGAAAACAGGTAAAACTAAAAAACTATTTTATCCGATCGTTGTGTCACAAAGATTATAAATTAGTTAATACATTGTTAGCCAAATTTAAAACATTTTAAAGTGATTCCAGTGTTTATTGGTTTGCATTTAATATTTAAATGAAAACAACTATTTTATGTAGTCAGTCGGTAATAACCAGGCCCATATTTGCATTTATGAATAATAAGTAAAATAAAAATCCTTATACACATTAACGAAGAAATTAATATTGTAATTGTCTTCTTGCCCTTTACCTTTGTATTGGTGACCTTAGGAGAGGCACAAATTTCTTATTGTATTGTGTAACTTTGTTTTGTATTCAATGTGCATTTAGAAAACGTTTCATGTGGATGTGGCTTCACTTTCTTATTTGGGGTCATCAATAAAATGACATGCGTAACACTCTTGAGACAATGCGTTTGGAAATTTTCAAGTTACTTCAAAAAATTAGGAAGTTTACAATTCATAGCATATTTTTAAAATGTTTGTTACCTCATAATTATGATATTTTGTAACCAATTTTGAAAATTATTTTGTTTGAAAGGATATGTTTCCAAATTGATTCAATAGAAATTCCATCAAAATTTTGATTATTATATTTCGGTCAAGTAATTTGATTTTAAAATCGAAATAGCAATTTATGAGTATCAATCAAGTACTATTTTCGTTAAAAGCATTTTTATTAATTCTGTATTATATGTCATCATTTTAAAGCAAGTTCTTTGAAATGTTTCTCGAATGGTCTAACAGATGGCGCTGATAGGCTTCTCTAAAAAAAAAAAGTTGTGAGTTTTATATTGTTTTTTTATTTAATGCATTGCTTAATAAATATTAAGGACAAAAAGAAGGTTTAAAAACTTGATGATAAATTCGTTAAACATAATTATTTTCTCAAATGTATTCTAATATATAATTAGTTTCAAAATGTCTAAGAAAGCAATTCGTGGATTGTTTCTATCTATTCTCCTTGTCAGGCAAGACTATACTAAATAATATACTATTTTCGTGCATATTTTTTGATGGCCCTTTTCAAAATTATTGTGAGTAGATAAAGAAAATTGTAGATTAAATCAAAACATGCAATACAATTTGTTAATATGAAAAATATATAATAATATAAAATAATACTGTGTCTTATCTAAAACACCAATCATGACTAATGTTTATATTTAGATAAATTGACGTAAAAATGTACCAAACAATTGAGCTACCTATGTATTGGTAGTTTCTCTTTCTTTCTAAGAATATGAGGCAAATCATATATTTTCTTGTTGTATCAGTGTACTTGTCACGTAATTGTATAGCATTCACTTTAGTGATATATAAAATAAAATCATAAAAAAATATACGTTATTTTATTTTATTTTTTTATAGTTTTTTTTGTGCGGACCTTTAATAATATTTAGTGGAATATATCCCAAAAACTTCGTTGTCTTAGATTCAGTTTCTATTATACCCTATTATATTATTTACTTGAATCCGTTAATATCTCTATTTAACTTAATTATTTGAAATGAAATTGAAGACATGATCTCTGCATGAGAAAATAACCTAGGTTTTTATAAACTTACACAAGATATACAGCATATAAAAATTTTCTATAGTCCTTTTTCGTTTAGTTCGCCGTACACTATTACTTTCCAGAATCCTTATAAGTAATTATCTCATGGTGCAATAATATAAGTTGTTTTATTTTTCAAAATCAGCGGGTTCGATTCTTGGCTCGGAAAATAAATATAAAAAAAAACTAGTAATGCAGTTTGATTTTATCAAAATCGGCAACGAAGTTCCATTAAGTATATTTCGCTTTTTCTTATACTTTCGGATTTGGTCTACGACTTCCAGTTTAAAAACTCATTCTGAATATAATTAAATTTTATTGACAAGTACGACTAAAGCCCGGGAGTGCTCCAACCCTCAAATTTTTTTTTTGTTTACATTAATTTACTTTATAGGTATATCCTGTTCTGCACATAAAAATAATTTTTACATTAAAAAGAGCAATTTATTAAAACTTTAAGAAATTTCTGTAATGAAAATTAAAACTAAAGATATTATTAATGAAATTAAAATCAATAAACTAATATTTTCTATATATTAATAACCAATTGTAATGTTTAAAAAATGTATATTCTTTACGTGCTGCTCTACATCTCCGCCCTCGTGCAGGTACTAAGGTGTCTGTCTAAGGTTAATTTTCAATAATTAGTTTTAATTGAAAATTAAATTAAACGTTTGGGAAATATTACTTTTTTAACAAAGAAAAAAAATAAGAAACAAAGTCGTTCTAAAAGTTTATTAACTTCCTTACATTAAAAAAAACATTTTGCTATGTACATTATGTACATGAAACTTAAAAATATTACCTATATAATTTATTTGAAACTTACATACTCCTATCGTCTTGCAAAAATGACGATATCTTATCTAATAACATCATATCCTTTGCTTACACTACTAAAGTTCGCTTAAGGCACTTTTATCACATACAAATCTTAACAACCCTTATCGTTATAAAATCTCGAGGTAGGTTTAGAATAATTACTATCTAATATATTTACAAACCAATGTAAATATTGCGAATAATGCCCGTGTTTATTCCTACAATAAGTCGTCAGCCTTCTCCGAGTAAAGCGCTGATAGTAAAGCTTTTAATGCGTCGGCAAGGAGCTGGCGGATTAGGGGGTGAAGGGATGCTTGGAGGAGGTTGTGGTATTGAGCTCCAAGAGGATGCTAGGAAGCCGCCAGCAAGAGTATTCGCAGGCCACATTCCCAGAGGCATTGGCATATGTAAGGGGTGCATGTACGGTAATTCTGGTGGGTAAAATGTGGGAGGTGGGGTTATGTTCTCTGGTGAAGCGACAAGTGGCGCTGGCGACTCCACTAGCGGCGGGGATCGAGGCGATGAGGAACGCAAGCTTCCTTCTTCTGAGCAGGAAGATGCAGCGTCAGAACACGGGCGTTTCGCGTCCGAGGATTCTGCTGATGTTTCTGTGCTACTGGTTTCCGTTTCAACGTTCTTCCTCTTGCATTTGGACTGACCGCACGCGCGGAACCCTTTTGCGAAGGGATTATTATCGATTTTCAACTTCGTTATCCGGTCGTTCTGTGAACAAAAAAATGCTATGATTAATAATTGTTTGAGATTTAGTCATAAATGAATTAAGGTTTAATTTGATTAAGTTATTACTGAGCTGGTATAAAAAATCAAGAGCGATTGGTCAGTTCCTCACATTCTCGCATACCGTCACGATTCTGGCATTATTTTAATTATTCTATTTCGCGATTATATTTTTATTTCTTTTTGATTACACCTATTTGCGAGACCCACCTCACCCACCTCCAAGTTACGATCAATTTTGCTTATTTTCTATTGGATTTGGCTTTTAACATTTTATCGTCGAACTATAATTATGTTACATTTTATTATATAATAAAGTTTGTTTAGATATCGTTTAATTGTTTTTTGTTTCAATAAAATAATTATCTTCAACCAATCACATTCTAAACACCGGTTTACGAGGAACTCTCTTATCTCGTGAGTAGAGATGCAATTTAAACATCCGTTTCCGCATACATCTCGGAGATCTCTAATAGCTTGTAAGGGATAATTGTTGCACATGTGGCGTAAGCTTGGCGACAGGCCAATTAGCATGCCATGTATGCGTATCGCCGTCGCCCGCCCGTCGCGCGACCGCGGCGACAACCACCGACGCTACCGAAACGCGGCGCCAGCATGCTAGCTTTCCAACTACCCGTAACAAGTAATATGATATTCGAAATACTCAGCTTAATTGTGAACAAGTTTGAAGAACCTTAATTCGCTTAAAATTACAAGTCTGTCTGCACATTTCGTGACTGGTATCCGAGTTTATCTAGCAAAATCAGACTGCAAATACGTCCCGTCTTGATACGTCAGGTCACTTGTAAATGGCTGTTTACATGACGTGATAAGGCGGCGCCGGCGGGTGCCGTTTACTTAACGCAGTACCAGATAACTAAATAACTTTCCGCCACGAGGAGGTTTGCTAAAAGTATGCTACGAACACACTTTCGAGTACTTCTCAAGTCGGTCGGTTAGTTTAAACGAGTGCTCGAGATGTGCCAGGCGCCGCCCCCGCTCCGCCCTGTCGGCCGTTACGTCACGTCACAAACTTGCAGTTGCTTTTACTTTTTGCGTTTCTATTTCACATATTAGAGACTGTCTCGTCGCCGGCTTTTTAGGGATGTGTAATTAGGATCTGAGCAAATTTGGTTATCGGCTGCGAGCAGTAAAATTATCGACCAGAGATTTACAGACATGCGAATGCCATGTCTAGACGTAATGATTGATCGTAGTCAAATATTTTACAAGTATTTGTGTGGTACGATAGAGACCTTTGTAATAATCGCATCGGTCTGCCACCTAGTTACGCTTTTAAATAAGCGTCGGCTGTTGCAAAAGAGGATTTTCTAATTCGATGGTAATTCGCAACAATAGCTTGGCAGCCATGTACTCGTTTGAGCGGGGATAATGCGCAACGATACGCCGCCAGTCTTTGTCCACGGCGCGGTCCCGTTAGACGGACAATTCCCGGATTATCCCACAAAGCGACCGGCCGTCGTAATTGTAATTGTAAATGGACGCGAGAAGCTGTTCGCGCCTCGCTGCAGTCAACATTAAATAAACCGCTGAGGCAAAGGAGCCGCCGCGACCTAATTACTGCACGATGGATTATGCAAGAAAATGACACGCTGCGCTGAGCGTCAAAAGAAAAAGCTTGGTGTAAGAAAACAAAACAGCGGGAGGGCTCGGCTTCCTTTCAGTATCTGTTACGTAGGAGACAGATTTGATAAATCACATTATATTCTGTAGATATATTGCTTAAACTAACAAAACAAGCGTTGAGTAAACCTTTGACATAGGTATAGTAGCTATGAAAACGCGGAAGGCAAAATTGAAATGCCGTAACCAACAAATATTTGATTAACAATTGTTTGTTGTCAACTCTGAATTCAACATGAAATTCGTCACTAACAGTGTCTGTCTGAATCATCATGTCTCATTATGGTAAAACAATACGGAACTGTGTAGTAAACGGATCGGCGAGGTTTTAAATTAGCTTTTGTTTTCTTAAACATAAATGACCGTTCGTCGCCGTTGCAATCTGGCATTTTTTTTGCTCGACAAGTGTAAAAGCTCTGGCGCCTTTGACTCATAAAAAAAATCGACCCGTACTCATAAGTGCGAATCGCTCCTTCTTCATGGAAACGTACTACGTTTTCTTGGAATAGTTTTAGATTTTATCATATAGGGATTTCCTTTATAGGCAAAGAACCTTATTATTTGTAACACCTGTGATTAATTTCTGGCTGATAGCATCATAACAATGTAATTAATGTTGAAATACGCCTTGAATTATAACATTACCGTTTTGTCAGTTATAATTACAAAATGGCTTAATTTAATATTACGTGTAAAGTATTTTTTTAATTACAATTTCTATATTAAATTAGTATATAAGAAAACTATTACATTACGGCAAATTACTTTTTTACGATCAGCGACTACGTGAAGACAAGTTTCTTGTTACAACTTTTTTTTGCAATCCTTAAATGATGATTAATTATTGCATTCTTTAGGATTCTAATCATTATAATTAAACAAGGCATTACGCATACATTTTTTGTTTTATATCATAGGAAAACACGGTTCAAAATGTTTTAAGTTAATGTTTTTATGTACCGTCGTAAACTTACATTTATATTATTCTTTCAAAGAGCATCTACTGTTTTGTTTTCATCGTTAAATAATTTAAATGATAAAAAAACTCCGTCGTCATAAGCACCGTAAATAATAATTGGTACTTATGTAATCGTCTATTTCGCATACAAACGTTAAATTTGTACATGAATATAATAACCGTGTCTCTTAAATACTTCGTCTGTTTACAAAAATAAACAAAGAAAGAGCATATCCACCAATATGTATTGTATATGTACATATAGTTATCAATAAATACCAGTCCTGGCTACGAACGGACGCAATGTAGTTTTTTACCACATAACATTACAATTTTTTATTATTAATTTTCAGGTTTTCTCTATTGTAACTGAGTTATATAACTTACTAGCGGCCCGCCCCGGCTTCGCACGGGTACATACACACACACACACACGCGCACACACACATACACCCTTTTTTTTTGCGTCGGGTTTAAAAAAAAAGTAAAATTATAAAGGAAGTTTGAATTTTTTTTAATGATTTTTTTTTATTCATAGTTTTTATTAATGTACTCGCGGCACTTTATTTTATTACATTGATTCTCCCCCGTACCCCAGTGACGCTTACATGGAGCCTACATCGCATGCTGGCTAGCTGCGCGCGGTGAGCGGCAACCACGCGAATTTTTTCTAATACTTGCATTTTTAAACTCGTGAAATCTTCCGAATGAAATGTCCGAATTGAATAATTCAAAAAGTGATAAAAAGGTATTGAAGCCGTCCTGAATATAAAGTAATATATTTATTTAGATAAGGCTTAATACCAAGGTACAAATAAAGAGCCTTTTCAAGCAGCGGCATATAAATTAAATTTTTAGAACAAAAAACCGCTTACTGTGACATAACTATAATATTTAGACATATGCTGTCGCGACACTTTTTGTAGATAATGATGAGTTCTGCAAAGTCGTAGTAAATGATTTTGTTCTATCATCAATAGTTTTCGCAGCGCACGCGACGTAAGGAATTTTTCAGGTCATTTTTTTACACCTTGGGTTACATAATTAGAGTTTTAGTAAGGATCCCTAATTTTTTTTAAATATAATATAGCCTATGTTACTCAGGGATAACGTAGCTTTCCAAAGGTGAAAGAATTTTTTAAATCGGTCCAATAGTTTCGGAGCCTATTCATTACAAACAAACAAATCTTTCCTCTTTATAATATTAGTATAGATATATCTTCCCTATTTGAATCAGATATTGTTCATTATTTCATTAGTTTCAATTTTTTTCCTTATAACATTGGCTTTCTGCTAGTGAATGTTTCGTCAAAATCGGTCCAGCTGTTTCAAATATTAGCCAAAACAAACTGAGTGACAGATGGACAGATAAATATTTAAAAAGTGGTAATTTTGTTGTAAGTACCGTGTATACTTTCTTATGCATTTATTTAAAATTACAAACAGATACACCAATTTTATTTATTTGTATAGATGTATACCTTCCCTTCTTAAATCGGAAATTGTTCATTTTTTTATTGGTTTCTACAATATTTTGTTATCGCGTAATTCTCTTTTTTACTTTTATTCATTAAAATAAATATATATTTAAATAAAAGTAGCCTAATCACGTAATGTTTTTAAGAACTTTTAGACTTTGTGATATTTCGTGATTTTTATCTCCATCCCCTTTCCTCTGGGCCTCACGTGATTAACGGACATCCCCTAACATTTGCTAACTGCAAGTAAAAGTACCATCAAAATCGGTTCAGCCGTTTCAGAGATTAGTTGAAACAAACAGATAGACGGATAGACTGACAGAGAAAAAATAAAAAAAATGTATTTTTTGATGTAATTACTGTATATACTTTCATGCATTTAGTGATAAGCACAAAAAAATGTTCAACGTGATTCCTTAAATTGACATAACTTTTTTATTTATGGACCGATTGACATGAAACAAAGCCTAAATGTTAAGTGAAGCTTACTACAATATATTAGTGAAAACCGCATCTAAATCGGATAAGCCGTTTCCGAGATTAGCGTGCACAAACGCACAGATAAACAGACAAACAGATAAGAATTCTAAAAATCATTGTTTTGGGTTATATTGTGTTGGTAAAGGTCCCCCTCTAATATTTTTTTTCATATATCTTCCACGTACAGACAGCGACCCGTTAGAATTTTATTATTAGTATAGATATAGATATAGATTGATATTTTCCTCGCAAGAGAGCTCCGACAAACGCGTGCGATCGCTGCAAATCATGATGTGCTATAGGGCGAAGCGCGGCCATCGACGCGCTTACCGCGGGTCGGTACCGCCGCGGCGCCGCAATAACTACGTCCCTGAATTTTAAATTTGTAATATCTTCGGAAATATTCACTTAAATTACATGCTGTAAAAAGCATATTGATCTATAATAAATGCACAATTTATTTAAGATACTTAATTGGATAAGGATTAATGCTGTATTATTTAAAATCACTTCGTAAATAACCATTTTTTAGTAAAGGATAAAAAATGGTTATGGTGGGTTATCCCTAAGAGATAGACATATACCATCGCGGACTTTTTTGTTGAACTTTTTAAGGTGGACAATACTGTAGTACATTATTTTGGTCTATCTCGTAGGGTTCAGCCAGCGTTTGCAATATAAGCGTAAAAAACGTGCTTATTTACGACATCACATTAGAAACCTCTAAATTTATCAGCGTTTCTCTACTATATTATGCATGTTTTATACATATAAACCTTCCTTAAGAATCACTCTATCTATTAAAAAAAATCGCATCAACATCCGTTGCGTAGTTTTAAAGATCTAAGCATACATAGGGACAGACAGACGGCGGATAGCGACTTTGTTTTATACTATGTAGTGACTAGCGCCCCGCTCCAGCTTCGCACGGGTACATACATACATACACACACACGCAGGCACGCACGCACGCACGCACACACACATACATCCTTCTTTTTTGCGTCGGGTTTCAAAAAAAAGTAAAATTATAAAGGAAGTTTGATTTTTTTTAAATGATTTTTTTTATTCATAGTTTTTATTAATGTACTCGCGGCACTTTATTTTATTACATTACATTGACTCCCCCCGTACCCCAGTGACGATTGGGTTACATTATTAGAGTTTTAGTAAGGATCCCTAATTTTTTTTTTAAATATAATATAGCCTATGTTACTCGGGGATAATGTAGCTTTCCAAAGGTGAAATAATTTTTGAAATCGGTCCAATAGTTTCGGAGCCTATTCATTACAAACAAACAAATCTTTCCTCTATATAAAATTAGTATAGATACATAAAAACGTTCCTCTTGTATCACTAATAATCTGTTTAATGATGAATACCGCATTAATATCCGTTGGGAGGTTAAAATTATCTAAGCATACAAACAACTCGAAGGTGTTTTGTTTTATACCTACTCTGTAAAGATTTACGATTTATATCTATACATATAAAATCACTTGTCCAGACTGATTCATCAACGCAGAGCCTAAACGTATGTTTGAAAAATGTTATTCCGCGGACATATTTACGTAAAACTTCACACGTATACTTTTGATGCTAATAATGATGTGTAATACACAAAACACAGTGTTTTATAATTTTCTAAATCGCTTCTGTCAATTTTCAAAATTTACGCGGACAAAGCTGTGAGAAACTGCTAGTTTTTAACTACACAACAAATATAAGCGATATAATTCAGTGGAAGATGCTAATTTTATTACAAAGAGTTAAAGATTTTTTTGTGACAGTTTATTCAACGCCAACGCGATAAACTTTTATACGGGATCTCTAGGACTCTACCATATTAGTGCCATTTATCAGTGAGACTGGCTAACTGGTTGTAAATTTATTTACGCATCCCGCCCGGGATTAATTTTGGTGGGTCTCCTAGAACTGAATACGTACGACAACGCTGTGTAGTGGATTGGGCACCCAGCCGTGCTGTCATCATCCTAATAGGGTACATTCGTTTGCCTCAAGGGTTGATATTTACCTGGTAAGCAGTAACAGCAATGAACTCGGTCTCGGGGAAGGAGAACGAGGCGTGCGGCGCGCCCCAGGCCAGCGCGGCGGCGTCGCGGGCGCGCACGACCAACACGCGCGGCCGGTACTTATGCATCGAGGTTAAGACCATCTGTAAAGAGACTCTGAGCTTAATAATAATGTAATGTTTTAATGATATAGTTAGGGATATTAAAGATTATGGTATGACTTAGAAATATTGAAAACTTTATTTAATAATATATCAGTTTGTGTGGTCCAATAACGAAACAATTTCAAATTCGAATTATTGTTGTCAATTGAATTTTGACAAATTTAATTTAGCGGTAACCCTTGTGGGGTTATTCAACATTCGGTACAGGAGAATTGCTATTAGGTTCACTTATATTTTTTTAAAAAAAGTATACTTTTTTTTTGTACTATTGGAAATTCATAAAAATATATTTTAAAAGCACATAAAAATATAAGTCATTATAAATCGCTATTAAAGTTTAGGTTATAACCTACGTTTTTGAAAATTTTATTCTTAACGGTAACTTTATATAAATCTTAAATAATGTTTTGTAACTTAACGACTCGAGAGTGCCTGAAAAAGTCTATTAAATAACGTAGGTATATTTTTAATTTTAAATTAAATTATTTGTCTCATTCTTGCTGACATGAATATATTTGTTTGATTGACTTGCATTATATAAATATAAACGGTACGAAATTGTCGAACGTTGGCTTTATCTAAGCTTTCAACGAAGAAGCCGCAATGACTACAAACCATTTTTTAAAGATCATTATATCTATAAAATTTACAAGAATAACTGTTGTGTGAATGTGTTTATTCTCTAGAAATAGTTTTCTTATTATAACTTTTAGCTTATATACCTACATATCTTGATATTTAGAGCTAAAATTAACAATAATGTAATATAATTATTGTTTCTAATGTAAATAATATTCGACATCATATTATCAATATAAAAACTACAACACAGTTGAAGTGCAAAATTTCTATTACAAGATAAAAAAGCGATTTGGCGACACGTCTCCTAGGCGGGCGGCGCAGGCGGCGGTTCACAAGCGCTTATCTGGTACTTGACGGGGCTACCTGCGGGCGCCGACTCCTCATGCGTAAAGGGTTCTGTTTTGTGTTTTCACTTGTATACTTTTTTAAACTTTTCACTTTTTATGACTACAGACTACCGATGAAATGTAATCTATTTTAAGACTACTGTTAGTTGTTGAACGTTTTTGACACGTTTTACTAAAGTTTTTTTTAATGTCAATTAAGTTGAAAATAATTAGTAAATATTGCTTGATAATATACGGTTCTTGATATATATCTTATATGCCCACGATTCGAAATTAACACAAGCATGTGAATATATAAAGCTACTGTCATTCTTATGCGGCAAAGAAATAAAGTCTCTTTGTAACGCCATCGCTCGCTTGATTCCGCAAACGTTTATAATTCCTTAATATATTATAATAACAACTTTTAAGAAAGTAAAACGATCCTATAATTAAAGGTAATACAGAGGGTAGTCACAAAAACACAATTGCAATTAGGTACTTCTTAATATAGACAGAAACATTTACAGACCCATTACGCGGCAGACATTAACTCGGTCACGTTACTACAATTGTCAATTGTATGTTCGTGTGTCGTTTCGTATTACGTAAATACGTGTCGATAAAGACATAAAAATGTCTAGGTAGTTAGGTTAACTGCAGGATACGATTTTTAACGTACACATTAGGCACGTTATAATCCTACAATTATCAAGAAGTATAAATGTCATAATACGAACATGGAATTACACTCGTAATATTTACGAGACTTTTTATAAAAAGGGAACCGACTTCTTCCTTAGAAGACATATTTATTAAAGTTATTTTTTTTTTAAAGATTTAATCAAATCAGTCAGGCCAATTTCGAGTAACCATAAATACAAAAAATAAAACCAATAAACAAAAAATTCCCCGACAAATTAACAACCTTCGACTTTTTTTGAAAATTGGTTAAATTTGTTTTTCTTATACTTGAATGTCTACAAAAAGACTTTTACTAGACCTTAAAAAATGTTGTTTACATTAAACATTTAGGTATCGCTATCTATACATTGACATCTTCATTTTTAAAAGAAAACGAAATTATGCGTTTGTAGAAAAAGTTTAATTTCAATGTGACACAGAATTAAGTTTCACTTCGTTTAAAACTCACGTTTATATTGAAAAACTAATTCAAGTTAAAAAAAAACTGGAGAAAATGTAGAGTATTGTGACATATAATTGATTCGTACATTTTAAATTTCGTATAACTCTTCCAATGTAGAGGTAAAACGATAAGAAATAGTAGTTAATCTGGAAATAAGTATGAAAAAAAAAAATTCATAAACTATTTTCGCAGTCTCGTGAACATTGATCCGATTGAAAAAAAAAACGAAGAAAAACTTAATTGTATGTGATAAAATGATAATTAGGAAAGAGCAAATTACGTACTTATAGGTTCCGACACGGATTTTTTTTTAATTAATTAACCATTTTATGATCCTAATTAAATTTTACGCTATAATTACAAGCAATTGTAAGCTTTGCGCAATAGTTCATACTTTTATGGTTAGGCAATTACTCGTAGACTACAAAGTTAACTGGCATTAAAAAGGTCATAAAATGAGTCATTATAACCTTATTTAAATCCGTTTAAGCCCGTAAATTAAGAAAGGCGCATTTTGAGAAAGGCTTGACCTCATGATTTGAATTTAGTCATGTGTGAGCTGTTTTATCTGTCATTTTCTGATCTATATTTATTTCGTTATTTTTCGTCATTAAACCTTTTATTTATTTTGTAATTTTTTATTGGTAAACATTTTACGCAAAGAAAAGAAAAAGAAATATTTAAAAAAAGATACATTTAAGAAATACTATATTAAGTCTAAATAACTACCGATTTCACGGGTAAGGTGCCCAAAACACTCGGGATATTACCTATTTCAATGACCAGACATATTCTGGCCAAGGTAGCCGCCATTTCGAATTATATTTTACCCAGTACTGCAGTGGGTACTTATTACTTACTTATTGTAGATATTATTTTTTTGTTTATTTTACAGACTAAGGGTTAACTATTCGATAGTTTTAATAAAGTTTTTGTCGTAAAACTAGATACAAATCTATTCAAGGAGGCGTATCAACGCGTACGGACAGATTGACAGACGGACAATATAACAGTTTCACCGTATTCGGAAGCTCGTCCATCAAACTGATACGCGTTCAATCAAAGGAGATTGAAGTCGCTGATAAAATCAATATTCTATATTTTTTGCATATTATTCCAAAGTGAAAATAAATTTTGATTTGTTTTTGTATAATAAGTATAAAATGTTATAAGATTTTTGTTTGCGCACCTATTTATAAACTTTCTTTTACATATTTGGCTGGCTGAGAGTGCAATAAAGTTAAGGTCACCTTTTGTAAATTTTGTATGAAACACAGGATTCCAATAAAAAAATTAAAACATGAAATAGTAAATAATGTGTATCAATTAAATCATTGTTTACTTTTGCAGTAGGTATCTACAAAAGTAAACAAGAAATTATACTTATAATGCTCACCACAAATCATGTCTTTCATACATGTATTATTGATTGACTTGTGTTAATATCATTGCCAATAATCTAAATTATTTATTCAAGCAGCAAAAGCTGCGTCCGGTTATTTTCGCCTGACGGTTATATAAAACTTTTAAATAGTCCACTTAGAGCCTTTGTGTAAATGCTTTAGATTAATTTTATAAACTTATATATAAGGTTTTATTAACTAAACCATTAAAAAATCTTAATTATAATATCACATAAAATAATTTCTATATAAGTTTTGCTACAATGCTGGCATCTAGAGATGTAAATAAATTCAACCAAATGAGACCACGTGGGTCGTGACCTAAAGCTTGTATGTAAATGATTAAATATTTCATAAAGCGTTGCACTAATTAGCGTGACAAGATTGTAGATATGGAACTGTCACGTAAATATACTTAAAACATGGCGTACAAAAATCAACCCTTAGAATCAACCCCATAGATTTCTTACGGCGATAGTGGTAAATGTGTCGAACAAATATCCCTGTTTTTTTAAACATCCGTCGTGTCTGATTTTACATGTAAACTGTTTTTTGTCTTTAACTTCATAAATTATATTTATTCTTTGAATGTGAATAACATAAAGTCTTGCTTTGTATAAAAAAACTCTTGTCAAATCATCTTTCCTCAATATGTTGCTTGAATTTTCTTAAATATTATTGTTTATTGTTACAGTTTTTGGCTCTAGCAAAAATTGATAATTATTTAATTTGATTTTATTTGAAAGTAAACTTGATTCGCGTGTGAAAAATATTACATTAAAATTAAAATATTTTTTAATGAAATTCACGAAATTTATAAACATAAATCGGTTTATGTTATTTCGATTTTAAATTCACCAAATTAATTAAGGTTTTGTTAACCTAATTACTTATACTTGTAAAATACATTTTGTTTCGTTCGATTTAAATATATTATTACAATGAGAAAGACAAAACCCTTTACTTAAAAAAACGATTTAATAAATTACGAATAAGGCTACAGTCTTAAAAATTAGTTAAACGTCTTTAAGATTCGATAACACTAATCCTTTCATTGTAACTCTTTTTAACGATATTTCGTAATCCGTGTAGTAATTAGCAAAGTTTCTCACAAAGGTTTTTCAAGGGTCGATTTTGCTTTGATGTAGCGTTAAAAAACTTACAATGGCATAATGGCTGGTGAGGCTTTATTGCAAGTGGCGAAACCTCAAGTGAGCAAACCATGCGTGTATTTCGAGAAGAATAGAATCGTACATTATATCAGTAGCCCGTCTTTTGTCAGTACAAAGAGACCGAGTTTGAATATGATAAGAACAGGTTGAATAACTGTATTTTAAATGTTTGATGTATTTTTGGAAGCAATAATTGTTAGACAATAATATGTAACTAGAAGTGAATATTCTAAAGTATTTAATTCCATTCTAAAAATATGTAAACAAAAGGCGAAGATTTTCTTTACCCACTGCAACTGCAAATTTGTTTTGTACAACATTTTATTCAATTTTGTTCAACAAACAAAATACCGTGTTTATAAATAATTCGTGTTTTTTAAATAACAACATAGTTACAAGACGTATTTTACTTTTAACTTATAAGTAGAATACAAAACCTTTCAACAAAAAACTACCAAGTACAATCCATGTATGACAAATAATATTTCTATAAAGAATTTATAAAAAATATATCTCACAGCATTACTCACGGACCCATGCGCGGTCTCAATCTAATCGCTGAAGCGCATGCGCAGGAGAACATCCTAACCCATCATAATCGTGTGTTTTTGTCCCGTGTTTATCAAACATGGGAGCTAGCGATATAGAAACGACAAGAAGAATGTGATCAATTTAAAACATTCTGTTCTGATATTTATATGGGTATAAATGATGGATTTTTAGATTTTTTTTGTACTATATACGTATAAGAATATAGAAATTTTTAGGGAGTTACGTATGAAAAATAAAATTTGCGGGATAACAGTCAGATAGTATTGCTGTTAAAATATGGAATATTCAGATAAAGGCGCTATTTGTTACTAAAATGTGTGTCAGATATGATAGAAATTTCTGGACTAACATGACGGAGATTTGGTCATTAATTAGCAAAACATATCTACATAGGTACATACATATAAATAACATACGTAAATACGAAAATGAAACTTATTTCATCATCTAGAGGAATGCAACCCTTTATCAAATCATTGAATTTTTTAATGATTATACGTACAATAAAACATTCATATTTTTTATTACATAAATTATTTAAATATGTGTTTCGTTTGTATTTCTTAAGACACATTGGTTTTTTTAATTCGCTTTCGCTTTTATTAATTTAACAATATTACTCTTTGAAAAAGGTACTAAGTTTAAAATGTATTTAAAGAGTGCAATATAATGATATCTTATAGGTAACAAAAACGCTAAGAATATGAAATTAGTTAATGTATGCTATTATAAGATAATTAGTAGGGGTGGTGTAGATAGATCAAACTTTTTACTACCAGGCAATTGATTCAGTATTAATTTTACATTTTTTTGATTTTAGCACTCGTTATAGATATATTAAATAAAATATATATTTCATATACGATATTTTAAACGACTTTCAAGTACACATATCGTTTGTAATGTTTGAACATGTCGAACACTTTTCATCAATCGTCGTTCGGGTCGTTTTGGTACTATCTCGATATTTATTAATAATGTCAATATGTAATTAGAGTATTGCAAAAATTCTTACGTTGTTTAATAAAATGCTACATATTAAGTGTTATTTAAGGTATTTAATATTTTTTATGACTTTTATATATTTTAAATATTTTAATGTAGCTATAGAAGCAGGTAAATATTCAATATTCAGATTATTAAAAGTGTAAGTACGTACTAATTACAGCGTAAGTAAAAATAAAATCTCTTAAAATTCATTGTTCAGAGACAGGTGTCTTTTTCACCTCAATCATAAAAATATGCTATATGCGTATGTCAATCAAAACGTGCTGGTTGTAACAAAAGAAAACTCAGGTAAGTGTTTGTACAAATAAACAGAGTAAACCGACCTCATTAAACCCACTATTTACTTGATATTGTTAATAAAGCGTCACTAGCTTGTTCACGGAGCTTACTGAGCAATAGAGGTAAATAAATAAACGCATCACACTCAATGGCCCCCATTAAGATCTCATGGCCTTGTGTCGGGGGTCTGAAACAACACTAACTCAAACACCCAGACCACGACATCCGTATGGCTAATACAGACGCTTGCCGCGAGCGGGAATCGAACCCGCGACCGTTAGCGCTCTAGTCAGTTGCAGTGACCACTGCGCCAACGTGCCTGTCGAGACATTTACATCATCTGTCACAACAGAAAGAACCTTCGTATACTCTTTTTAGAGCCAGGCCGAATCGTAAAAGGTTGAAATTTTAGCAGAATATATCTTCCTAAGACGAGAATTACATTCGTAAGTTTTACTCTCGAGAGCGATATAAAACAACTCTGTTATTTATTAGAAAGCTATAAATGTTAAAAATACGAAATTGACAGTAAATTGTTTCATGTGTAAAGTAATGAAAAATCTATAATATATTATATAAAAGTTAAAATTGAATGGCTGATTGATCGATCAACACAGAGCTGAAACTGCTCGGTCTAGAAACATGAAATTTTGAACAAACGTTCTTTAAATATTGTAAGTGTGCACTAAGAAAGGATTTTTAAACATCTAACCCTTAAGGTTAAAAGAGGGTTAAAAGTTTGAACTGTTAGTAGCTTATGTAAATTTTTATTAAAGTCTGAGACTAAAGCCTATAGGTATAATTCTCGCCTAATCTCATAGAGGCATATGACAAGAAATAACAAAATGCGAGTCGTATTTAACAAATTTGACGTTTGTTGTTTAGCATTTATTTTTACAAAAGTGTTTAAAAATATGTAGTGTTAAATTTTGTACGATAGTACAAAACCCTTCGTGTGTAAGTTCGATTCACGTTTGATCAGTTTTTAACTCCTGCGCCGTAAAAGTATAAAAAACTACCCGCAATGTAATATAGACTCTACATATTTGGAATAAAGTTAACATTTCCTTGTAGTTTTAAGATGGAATCGAGGCTTTTGCTTCATAGGCCTACGTGGCAATATTGCTTTTACATTTTATTTATTATTTATATCGTTATAAAGTTTATATTTGATTGCGTAGCGATTCTTCGTAGAGGGAAGTGGTCGGGTAGGCGTTGCCTTAGAAGTCAGTGGTGGTACAACATAGTCACGATTCCGTATAAAGCCTCGCATGTACGCATTGTACCCAAATCATTGTAGTCTTTTTATTATAAAATGATTTAATAAAGCTTCGATGTTCACGGTTTTTATTATGTTGAATATTTGTTAAATATTTTATTTGAGCAATAGATTGTGACGTGATATTACGAGAATTTTATAACTGACAGTAACGAATTGATCCGGATATTATCATTAGTTTTTTTTTTTTTAACAAAGAAATATGTTTACGTCGAGTAGATGATTTAAATTAAGTAATACTTTGTCTATAAGGAATGGCACGTGTACATTCGTAACTAGTATTTTTTGTTGTCATTTTATTTATGTTTTATTGTACAAAAAGTTTAACAGATTTTATTTAAATACATTAGTTTTTAACTTAAATTATGATTACGTTAATAAAATTAAAAACATCGTAGACTAACTACAGGCAATACCAAAACACACAAGAAAATAAAAATTAATTTAGGCACTTACGTGTCCTTGCGCATCCATAGTATTATTAGTCAGCTTAAGCTTGCTAAAAGATACAGGATTTGCTGTCCAGTGATGTCCAGGAGCTGGGGAGTCAGGGTGCAGCATGAGGCGGCGGGGGGACTGGGGTTCAGCGCCCCCAGCCGCCGCCCACGCTCCGCCCGCCCAGCGCCAACGCCGGCGCCCTACCAGCGATAACTCCAACAACACGCAGTACTCCTCGCGAGGGTCGAGTCCGCTGAGTGAAACCCGCAGGGAAGGGAACATTCGTCTGAAAATAAGATTTATAATGAACTTGATGCATGGATTTTTGTAGTAGACTTGGTAAAATTGTATTTCAGAATAAAAACTACACGTTTAGAAGTTTTAAATATTTCGATAGCTTTATATACTCGACATATTATTAATAGAAGTTTTCAATAAAGTTTTGCTTTAAATGTTTAAATTT
Organism: Hypolimnas misippus; assembly: GCA_037950945.1. Taxonomy (NCBI): domain Eukaryota; kingdom Metazoa; phylum Arthropoda; class Insecta; order Lepidoptera; family Nymphalidae; genus Hypolimnas; species Hypolimnas misippus. The sequence continues at coordinate 12,059,073 of JBBEEQ010000024.1, forward strand.
TACATAATATAAAAATATATGAATGATAAATATTAATTTTACAGTCAAGATAAGTACTATGGAAATTCAAATCTTCGAGATTTAAGTTAGTATTTAAAAGCACTACCGAAAATTTTACAATAACATTAACACTTAATTTGTAATAACGTCTTATCAAGTTCTAATGTAAAAGAATGTTCGTCAGTCGAAGGTGTTTTCGAATTTGAATAAATAAAACAAAATTTAAGCTTCACTTAAAAAACTAACACTTAACAGTCTATAAAAGATAACTTTGCGGCTTACAAAGGCCGAGAGAGTTTGACAAAGAAGTCGATAATAAAAATACTACTCCGGAGTTCCGAGGCCGTAGACAATGGATGTTTGCGCGTGTATTTTATCGTGCATATAAAACCTGATAGGAGTAAAAGTGTCGACCAACGAGGGCTTTTTGGCACCCGTTTTTGAATGTCATAAATGAGAAATGCGCGTGGCGCCGTCTTATCGCCTGTCAAGCATCGCCCGCCGGGGAGCTACTTAGCGAATCATCCCGCGACACCGATAATACAATAGTGCAGCGATGATAAAAAGCAATTAGCAATGAACACGTAAGCCAACCAAACCACACGCATTTCTCTCTTTTAATATTAACATTTGTACTTTTGAAATTGTGGACGAAAATCAGAAAAATATATCACGTTATAATCGCATAAATACTAGAAAAACTAGATAACTTTAAATTGTGTCTAAATTAATACTAACCATTTTAAAATTAAAAACTTCTACCTATGTGCAATAAAACACAGATTAAAAATACTTCATATTAACAACATTCAAATGAACCGAGTAACCAAAACCAATAAATTATGTAAACGTAATATACATCTATGGTCCTATAAAACTCACACGGCCGCCATCAAAGTCCCAATTGTTATCAGCCAGCTCGGCCTCAGTCATCCGTCATAACGCGGTGCTATCACGACGCCGGGAGGCCGCTAATGCACACGATAAGAACAGCCACAATTAACAGCACACTAAATTAGCTTCCATTTAAACTTTACGACGCCGGCTACCGCCTTACGTACTATCGGCGGCGGCCAGCGGTGGCTATCTAATGGAAAAGAGCCACGCTCGGACAAATATCGGTAATAGGACGTTACTATTAAGTGTATATTTATATTTTATTGTCATTTCATATTCCTCTAATGCGATCGTAAAATGTAATATCCAATTTAAATTCACATTCGACTGTGTTAAATTTGATTTTTTAATACATTCATAAAATCTTATACAGATTGCGATTTCGTTAAAGTGAATTTATTATCGATATTTTATTTTTAATTATTACATTTAATAATGCAATCTTAATACATTTTCAACTTGATGTTTCTGATAGCATAAATCTCTTAGCCTTACATCGACAATATTGACACACGTCTCTCTCGGGGTCTACCAAACAAACAGCGAGTCAAGATAAATATGTACTTTCGATACTTGTACCCCATCGACGCCTCGTGTTGACTGTACCGGACAAATCCTTGCTACCGTTGCGAGTCTTATCGACGCTCGTCCATTTATCGAGCGCTTTGAACGCGCCGACAAAGGTGACGATCGAAGCGCAAAATGAGCAAAAGCACCACGACCTCACTTTAAAAGCCTATTACAATCAGCTACTGCAAAGAAAAGGACCTCTAGATATGTTTAAGATACTGTTAATGCCGCGTTTATTGCCCGACTATCGATACTCAATTCGTAAAGCCAAATGGCTTTTGGGTCATTAACAGGTAATTCAGTTATCTAAATCCTTTAAAATTCGAATTTTTCTGCACTCAAAAACCTCGATACGACCACTCACAAAACCCTAATTAATATACGCGTTTACATTCGCATTTATGAACACATGAAACCTTTAATTGTTTCGACCTCATTATCGGAAGAATTTACAAGCGATCGAATTTAACGATTAAGACGAAATATCAACTTTCATTACACCTCGATATATAAAACTCTTAGGTTTTTCGAATTAACGATATTGTAACAATCATAAATGAAATGTTCACGTCGCTTTAACGATATGTTATACGTCAATGCAAATGAAATAAGGAGACTATAAAAAGGGAGCGCCATAAAAGGCGGTCGAGGGCGCGCTAAGCCGCGGAGGCTTCGCCGGTGGGTAGGGACTTAGTGGAATACAATGGGACCACCAAAATCGTGTTGAATAAACTTTAGAGTGGGTCGTAAATCTGTAACAACTTGCCAATTGCCGCACGGAGGCGCTAACAGCGCGGGAAGAAACCGGCACATCCGCTCTCGCATCCGCACTCGAAAACCTAAACGGACCGCGAATACCCGCTTGCGATCGTATCCGCCTATTATGTAAATACTTAAATTTTTTCAATGTGAATTTTCAAGTGTTAATAAACATTACAAAGAAGTAAAAAATAAAGATTCATCTAATTTAATCCGTTGTATAACTTCGAGGCAATTAATAACTGCAGCACAAAGAAGCCGTGTACATCGTAAAGCCTCTTCCTTCTCGGCACGACATCTCTCGACAAGCAATAAAATTATCCCTAACCTACCCTTCACGACTTCTAATTATCTTTACTACTGATTTCATGGTCGTTTTATCATCAAGTTCAATGTTAAGGAGCAGTGCGCTCGTTAACGCGACAGACGCGCCCTTGTCCTCGACATCTGCTTCATTTACTCTCGAAGGATAAACAACCTCTAATTCTCGAGTACCCGAATTCAAGATTACCCGAATATCTCGTATAGTCGCGTTCATTAGCGGGCACACGAGAGGTCCGGGCCCGGCCGGTCCGGTCCCAGATGTGAGCCTGGGTAAACAGTGAAACGCTCCTCCTTCATTGTCTGCTGTATAAAAAATTGGACACCTGGATGTGTCAAATTGTTCACTCGGGCTGAGTCGCGCCCGCGCCGTGAGAATCGCAGCGTTGAGCGGCTCGGTGTTTTGACTGTGATTAACAATGTTATGGCAATGTTTGTTGTTGATATAAGAGCCATTTTAAAAATATTTTTAAGCATTCTTAGTTTTTTTCTTCTTGGGAAATAATATTCAAAGTTAAAAAGTTGTCACTATCGACTTATGACGTCTATTGTATACTCGAAATATTTTATATCAAAATTATTTATATAAGTTCGATAAAATTCAAAATAAACGATACGTCTCCTTTGTTGTTTAATTAATCGCTAATGTTAACTAGTATCTATACCTCGATGAATAATACGCAAGGACAGCCGTTATACCGAGTAACATATAAAGGGCGGTTCAGGATGCAATGGATGTTGTTGTATTAAAACTAAGTAATGATTTGTATGCAAACAAGACCCGTAAATGTTTTCATAAATCTTTACATAAACGTTTCGAGATTAAAAAAGAAATATACCACATGCTCGACGGGGACGCTTCTGCAAATAGAGTTGACTTCGAAATATGCTTGTAACAAAACAAATAAACCAATTTTGGGACGGATAAAAAAAAATCGAGTATCGTTCCGAGCGACTAACTCGGTATTAGCATATTGATGGGCTTCTATCTGTCCGCTCTTTGTTTAAAATCAGCGACAGCACCTTCAATCATAACGTTCGTGACAAAAACTTTATCTTTTTAGTCGAACTTTTTATTTTATCGACCGCTTTTTGCCCACCGCGGCCGCAGGTGGCAAAAAATATTACGTTTTGGGTTCGGACAAACGTAAATCTAACAGTCGTCAAAAGGTTTGAACAACATTAAAACAGACGATTATAACGATTGTACGATAAATAACTCATTGTCAATAAAAGGAAGAAAATACGCCGCAACCGTCAAAGGGTTTATAAGAAGGGACACTTTTTAATTGCAGGTGCATTACAAATATCTGCTTGATAGCTATGTAATTTTCAATTATTTACGGTTCTTTTTAGCAAAAAATCGCCTTCGTTGAAGAAGATTGATTGTTCGATAAACTGACAGACGTAACACATGACGTTTCTGAATATTAATGTTGATTTCGTAAGGTAATTGTGCAAACCACGTGCGAAGTTTAGATTAACAAACGTAACCAAGTCATGTTTTATCAAATTTAAAGCAACTCCAAGCAAGCAGTGTCGGGGATTTGTGTATTTTTAATCACCCAGTCGGCGCCTTTATTCTGGTGGCGTGCGCCAATTGCATCCATTTCGTAATACGTTCGCAGATTATAAAATTGTCTTTTAAAATCACCGCCGCAATTAACTCTCGATCACGATTATCGAATATCGAATGCTCTTGTTTTATAGTTATTGCTTTAAAACAAAGAATTTGCATAAAATCAATATACACGACGATTTCAGATGTGCTCAGATTTTCGTATTTTATATCCTCGTATTATGGAAAGTAAACTGCAACGTTTTGCCCCGTTTTAAATAATTACAGCTTTTTAATTGCTTTCACTTAAAGTACCTTTTATCGTAAGATAAAGGAAGAGGGAAGTCTAGTAAACGCGCCGGCGCCGGTAGATACGTTACTCAAAGCGATTGTGTCCTTAAATTGCGAAAGCGACCGACAATCGGTGCGGTAATTTAGTTGACAGTTAGTGCGGACTGCAGCGCTGCGCCCGCGCAGGACAAAGCCTATCGGCTCGCCGCATCTAGAGCCTATTATGCGCCTTTTGACGCCGATCAATGCGGACAACAGATCGTTTAGATAACAACATGAGATACTATGCGATTCCGATCTTGATTTTGTTTTATCTTTTACGTTTTGATATGCAACATGTATTTTCTTGTAACCGTATAAAACATTTTAATTATCAAATACTTTGTTATTTTATTTCATAAAAATATACTTTTAGCTTTATCGATTAATTTCACAACGATTGCGCAGATAGAGCAATCTAAATAATTTAAAATGTGACAAGAAATGATGAGAAATCATAGTGGTAACGCTCGAAGGTGCGCGGCGCGGTGGCGACTGGCGATCGCTCGTTAGCTCCCGACCGCGCATAAATCACGCCGTTTTATGAGATCTTCCAATTTTTTAACTCCCTTAATGAAATGCGAGCGCAGTATGGGACCCGACTAGCGACATTAAAAACGACAAACCATAAGGACGGACAGTTTCTAATTATAATTCTGTCAAAGCTGCGATATAAGGAATGAATTGATGATCACCTGAAATGCGGTGATTTTTATCTTACACGGAGATCTACTAGATAGTAGCGTTTTTAGTAATCAAGAATATTTAAGTGTGATAGGAAAACTAATATTTATTTATTTATGTGTTTTAAGTATAAAATAAATATTTATTATTTATAAATAGTTATCTAATATATAAGAAATATTGAGCCGTATTCATACTGGAATATTAATTAACGATTTACTAATATATGCATGTAGTTTCTTTTGCATGCATTCGTCCGATTAATTTACGACCGCTAAAAATCGATTCAGCGGACGTTTCGAATCATGTGAGAGAATAAGTTTAATCGTTTTAGTCATAGATAATGAATAAATTCGACGAAACCAGACTTCATTCCTAGGAATTGTTGCTAAAATAAACGATTACTTTTCTTGGCAAACAAAATACATACAAGTAAGTAATAATATGGACAATTTGAGCGTATTATACCGTATAATATCAGGCGCGGATCAAGGGGGGCGTCAATTGCCTCTTCCTGGCTCATAACCGTAACCGTCTCCAAACTAAAACTAACTCCTAAACTCGGCGTAGTATATACAACCCCCCACCTCCTCAGACTTGTATTGCTTATTTTCAAATCACCTACAATCTTTAATCCCACAAAAATTACTCCCCCCCCCCCCCCCCCGAACCAAATTTTAGAACCGCGCCTGTATAATATTGAATACATTTTGTATCAATGTCTTATATAAATATTCGTTTTCATGAACAGAATTAATTTCGCGGAGACTGTGCTTTGAAGAAGCACACAGATCTTAAGTACTATCAATCAGTTGGTCCATCAAGTGCAGGATCTCCGCTCGTCGTAGCGTAGAGCCGCAATCTCTAGAACTCGATGGCTAATTACTAACGTATGCCTCTGGCCCAGGGTTAGTTATGCCTAAGCGGAAATATGGATTTGAACGGCGCCTGTATTTTAGGAAGCGATTCGAGGAAACGAAAGGGAGATACAGTCGCTATAGTCGCGAATTAAAGGCGCAGGAGTCTTTGCCGACAAAGAGACCGCCGCACGCGAACAGCACCCGATTCACAATTAAGCCCGCGTGTGTTAATTGAAATTAATTCGGAGCGTATGGTGTAAGCAGCCGAGCGGCCTCGCTTTGATATTAATGGAATAGTTACTGCTTCAAATCATAAACATAAAACCGATATCTGGCAACGTTGAAGTAGGAAATAGGTATGCGTAATTACGTGAAAGATTAGATTATTAAATGATTTTTTTTTATAATTAAATTTTCATATTACCTATTATTTTGTACTTAAATGTATCAATAAAGCATTAAAATTTTATTGCGTATAAAATTGAAAGCAGTAAAAATACATTTGGTAAATAGAAAAAAATGTCATCGTTGTTTAAATATTAGGACTGATAAATGCTTTATTTCCGCTGTGTCCCGCGGTATCATACGCATATTAATTTGAGTAAAAATTTTATTTATATACATAATGTTTACCCTTTTCACTATTTCATTGGTTTCATTTTTCTTTTCGCGTAGTTTTTTAAAATTGTTTTTTATTAGCTATCTGTGAGTAAAAGTAGCGTCAAAGTCGTTCCAGCTGTTTCAGAGATTAGCCGGAACAAACAGACAGAGAGACAAAAATTAAAAAAAATGTGTTTTTGATGTAAGTACCTACCGCGTATTTATGAGTTAAGTTAAAAGCTGTTAATTTGATATTACAGCCACATAGTTCAATTTTATTTTTTTGTATAGATTGTTAATGAGAATAATGTACATGTGACTTAGACAGTTGCTTACTACATAGCAACGGGTTGTTGATGTCAAAACAGAGAACATGGCGATATAATATTACAATTTTTGTGGACGAGTAATTGATGTGGACGTCTTATGTTCACGTCTGGGCTTTTTAAAAGTATGCATGTCCTAATGTTTGGTGTATTTTCGCGAGTTCGCCGGTCACTTGCTCCACGGGCGAGTGATCAGGCGATTATACTGGGAATCGCGCGGCGTGTAATGCGCTGAGCTCAAACACGCCGCGCCGCGTCATCGCAATTAGTGGGCGGTGGCGGGTTGCGACACTGCCGCGTTATTGACATTGAACCCTTGTTCCATATTTCAAAGAAATGTGTGTGATACGCTCAGTTACTTTACGCTAAACAATTGGCGGTTACTGTTAGATGTGTATTGCTAGCCTATAATTATTTATATGACGTAGTTTATGAGACAAAAATAGCCAAAACGTAAAAAACCCAATTACAATTTTTTTTACAAAATATACAAAAAAATCCGATATGTCGTATGCTTATTTATTTATTTTGTTAATTAATGCTCTAAAACTAATAATAGGTATACCAATTTACTTAGTGAGGTTTATGTTTAGGTACGTAAGTACTTGTAGTAATACAACAGCCATGTTAATGCGATATGTGCTTTGTCTTTAATCTGTGGTTTGTTTCATAACGCTCCGTTCTCACAATTCCAGTGGGCCGCAATGACACCCAAGTGACACTTTTATTAAGAAATCGTGCGAGTCGCCGCCGCTCCATTAGTTTGTATTTATTACAAACTTTACGGTAAATTTAAAGGATTGTAAGCGATATGTTTTCGTTGTAAGGGTGATTGTCGCGGTGCAGAGCGCGTGGGTAACAATGGTAGCGGGGAAGATACGCATCGCGCGTGATGTCGCGATGCGAGGCGGTGCGATGCTATCGCGTCGCGCGGGTGGGTCGCGTTGATAGTCGGTCTGTACAGTGATTTTGTTAGACAATACGAAATTAAAATAAACGAAACTATGTACGTAATGATACGAAACCAAGTAAGAAAATAGAATTCGGATTAAGAAAAGGATGGAAAGCAGAGGGAATAGATCCGTTTGGAATTAGAGATTACTAGATTTTTCGTAGAGAATAATTTTGTCTAAGTGATAATTTATTGTATTCATTATATTTATAATAGTCCACATTTTGACCGATGGTGTAGTCCAAGTAATGGAAGTCAAAAGTGCCAGAACTGGTATAGACCATAATATCTAATAGATTAAAAATAATTTTAAAATATTAGATTCTGAGAAAATATCATATGTTACCTACATTAATTTCTGCTCGTGTTAAAAATTCAGCCATCAATAAAATAAACAACCAGACATATTTGAAACAAGGTATTTGGGATTTTGTCTTATTTGAAATTTTTGTAATGTTTCCGGCGAATGATTTCGGCAAGATATCGCTTGGCGCCGGCGCACATTTACATAGCATCGCGAACTGCCGCGGGATAAGATCTCACAGGTTGAACAAATACCATTAGTTCATGACATTTTTGTAATCTGTTTTTATCTTTAATATTCATTTTAAACGGTACTGAAGTTTACAAAACTTTAATTGAAATTAATAATACATTCATTTTTGAAAAAAAAAATAGGTTCCTTAATTCCTATCTTCTAATAAAAAAATGTGACCTCTTTTTTGTGGTATTAGCAATTTTGTTAATTCTTTTTTTATTATTTATCGTTGTGCGATTGTAGACAATGTATGAAAGGCTTGTTGCTACAACTTTTCCACCAGAAGTAGAATGATTTCAACTTTTTACTGTTGCTACGTACGTGTTCAAATTTTAATGATTTATATGACAGACGCACCCAGTGGTTACGCCATTATGACAGAGATTTCGAGGAGACGCACCGTGAAATATCTCTACAATATAAGCACGTACAATGCATCTTATGTGACTGATGCGCTTGGGTGCTAAGATGTCACTGATAATATAATCCAAGTCCTTACATTCATAAAAAACGTGAGTTACAAGACTTAAGTTATATAAAAAAATTAAAAAAACCTGACTGCCCAATGAAAGTGTTACAACTATTAAACATTTCTTATGTATTGTTGAAAAAAGTTTTGAAGTCGGATAAATGGTATTAAAGATATGTCCCGGGTAATTTTCATACCCATGGAAATTTCGGGAAATGCTATACCTTATGTCACTCCCAAAATTGAGACGATTTTCATGAAAGTTCATACGGTTTAGGCTCTAGGGTGTGACAAAGAAATATGCTACATACAAATGAACAAACATACGCTGGAAAACATAACCCTTCTTCGGATATCGGTAAAAAGGTAAAAAAAACTACATACGACAAATCTTCAAATCAAAGTTAATCTTATCGATCCAAATTAAACGTGACAAAACTTAAATTTGGAATCGTAAAGTTAATCGTTTATCTGTATATTACAAGTTGTTAGCAAACAAGAACGGATTCCGTGAGAATAATTCCCCGCTTCCACGTAACATGGGTTAAACGCTTGTATCGGGAGATACCGATCTAACCCGGGCTGTTCGTTGGCGCCATAAAAACAAAACATCACTAACACGACCACTTTCTTCCCTAAATTATTCGAGGAATTTACGACGTTTCGACTGACAAAAATGTTATAACCTAATGAGAAACTATCATCAAGGGTCGCTGTCGTCGGCAAAAAAACCTTCGGTGGACCGCTCGTCGATGCTGTGGTCCGCACATTTTTTATGTTTCAAATTCAATTTATTGTTTTCGTATTAGCCTTTTTTGACGGTCGATTGTTTTAGGCGAGGCGCGGTGTCGGTGATGATTTTGCGTTTTTTGACGATTGCTCTGCTTCGCTACACGAATCCGATGTATGGCTCGAAGGTGTTCCATCGAAGGAATTTTCGACATTCGTGTTTAGTCATCCCATTTAATAGCAGCAATGGTAGATGTTTTTCTCGAAAACTCCGAGCTAATCAAGGGAGAGGGCGCGTTCCCCGGAGACATTGCGATATGATCGTTCGGTGGCGACGACTTCGCGGCGCGTGCTTCGGATTCCGGGTCCTTTCGCCCCTCCTATGTTGATTTTTCCATTACCAACAATGACGTTACGCTTTTTGTTTCAACGACATCAATTCTTACGTCACCTAAGCCTTTATTACGCTAAACGTTTTCAATCAACTCCGAGTCGCACAAACAACGTCGTTTTACGGATATTACGATCTGATAGTTAGTGCGTGAAGTAGAATTAAGCCATTTATTTTTTATTCGAGTCGTATATAGGAATGTATATTACAGCATTTACATACAAATACTGGTTCAAATTACTGGTATTTCCATAAATCTATTTAAATGTTTGTTATTCTTTCTGTCTAAGGATTTATAATTCACTATGACGAATATATCTTACAGATAAAACTCAATTGTAAGTATCTCATCACGATGTTTCCTATTTAGAATAGCTATCTAGTGATCTCGGCTATTGCAATGATTGGATAAGTGAAATACTGCTGTCAAACTTTCAGGAGACATTGAAGAGTGATGAGTGGAGTACAGGGGAAGCGGTTGAGACTCGGGCTGTCATAATCTGATTATTAGTGTTGCGAGGCTGGGCGGGGCGCGCGGCGGGCGGCCGGCGGCACCGCAGGAGGTCGGCGCCCGCGCACCTCTCACTCGCTCCATTGCGCCGCGGCTCGCGCCAGAACGAGACCGAGCGCGACCCACGCATCACGCAGGCGACAAACGACCCGTGGTAAAACAAAAGGAATGCTGGCTGAGACGCTTTGAGGCGCCGGCGCCGCTCCCCGCGCTCTAATCACCCATTTTAATTACGACACAGATCGAATCAATTAATCGGTATTTCTGTTAAAATAAGCGCCAGGTCGAAGTTACGTTCGCCCGCGATGTGAAATCGTGGATATGAGCGATACGATCGCATATCTCAAATCTCATAAGCTTCATAGAAGCGACGATAAAATTTTACGTGATTGACCGTCCCGCCGCGCCGCGCCCGGCTCGGTCGCGACATGAGATTTCACATTAAAGAAAACACGAACGCAAGACCTCAGACGTTTTTAATTATAAGTTATGATTTTTTCAAGCGAATTCGGGCGCGCCCTTCCCTTCGGAATAACACGAGAATAAATAACGAGTTTTTATGCTGTCTGTTTGTTTTTAAAATGGCGGGAGGTCTGCGCGACGACACGCGAGCGATCTGCGCCGGCGCGCCTCGCCCATTTGTCATATTTCGGTTTCGAGAAAAAACAAATGACCTATTCTATCCTAAGCAGTATTTGTTTGTTTGTAGGATGATTATTAGGGGTTGTATTATCTCCGAGTAGCGAGCAGATGTAACATGTCACTTTTGTACATTTTGTGGTTTGTTTTGATAAGAATGTTTATTTGTTTTGAGTTTCATGATCCTATAAAAGTTTCAAATGTGTTTCACTTAAAAAGTCTCTAAAAAGTATTCAAAAACCCTTATACTGATTAAGCAACATGGAGGACGAGATGTGATGTTGGATTGGTTAGCTTTTGTGTGCTTTACTAATTAACAGCGCAGGTGGAAAGCTCATGGGACTAGCTACAAATCGTCCGTAATACATAAAGCAAGCGCATGGCGGCTGCAGCAGGTGTTAACTTCGCTATATACCTGCCACCCGAAAGCGCTTGCACAAACGAACCGCCCAAATCTCTCTGTTTACGCTTTTCATTTAGTACGCAACCCCGCTTCCCCATCGCTGAATAAAGAACTCATTTGGGCGAGCGCTAAAAGCTCCGAGGCTCACCAATTTGTAGCGTTTCACAACTTGAATCGTGTGCTAGCGACGAGTATGAAATAACTCAATTACCACCGCGCGGGCGCAACTAGGCTTCAATACGAGAAATAAATTAAATATTTTGACCCATTTCGATTCCTATGGCGCCAGTACCGGCGCCGGCGCGCCCCCGGCCTCTCGCGCGGCTTCATTAGTACAAAACAAACAAAAGTGACCTTTAGACCGGTGCGGGCAGTTAACGAGATTCACTAAGGTCTGGATAAAGCGGTAAATTATCGAAATGCTGGGCACCCGCACGGTGGTCCTGTTCGCGTTAAATAAAAAAAGTGTAGGAGATGACAGGCCCGGAGATGATTCCCGCTAATTGCGTGTTCGCGTTCGCAAAAAGCGCACTCGAATGAACGCGACGTTTAGCTCGTAGCTAGCCCGATAGCTATGCGCTTGGACGTACAATTAAAATTCTTTTTTTTTTTAAACGAATTTGTCTGTACTTTAAAATGACATGTCTACTTAAGTAATTTTAATTATGTTTTGACATTAAAATTAATGAAATAATTAAACAAAAAGATTACATGCAGTTTTAGTTTTATTTACTACTAATAAATAAAGACTCATGTTACAGCATGTCAAAACTTTTCACATTAAGCCAAGCAAAGTTTACATAAAAAGTACGAATAATTAAAATTATTTTAAATACAACATTTTTAATGAAATATTCTTATCTTAGATACAATAAGACAGTGTTAGGTTCATTATAATCTTTATTTGAAAGCCTAGCTTGGTTCACTCTAATGACGAGACGGATGCCTAAAAGGCAGAGAGAAAATCGCGTGGCAGCCGATGGGCCGAGAGCAGGAAACAGTGAAGGCGCTGAGGCCGCCGCGAACATGTAATTTCTTCACTGCTCGAACTCAACCTCGCCTCACATTATTGATGACGAAAAAAAAATAATTGAAGGGGTACAGTCGTAAAGCAAACAAGCTTATAATAAGGTATAATTTGTGCTCGGCCATTTAGAGAAATGCACAAAATGGTATACAGGCAGCTGTTTGTTTTGTCTATGACGGAGGTCCGGCCGAACCCAAATTATTCGTTAACAAGCCCCGCGTCAGATTCGGCAGCCCTAATGGGTTTTCGTTAAGTTTTTGTTGCTATGTATAAATTTATGGTGGATAAGCAGCTTGCATAGCAATTACAGAAAACTATTTCGAGAAATGTCCCATTTAATTTCCTGTAGGATCTGAGTCGTTTTTATGGTTATAAAAATGTAATAATTCGTATTGGTTTTAATAATAGAAAGATTTATATCTCAATGAATAACGTTCAAGGCGTTTAATTTATTGAGTTCGTATTTCCATAGTCTTTAAAGATTTCGCTAATCTAATTTAAAAACTATTAAGTATTATAAGAAGTACTTCAATTAATTTTTAACTCCAATTTAAATTTATTTACGACACTATTATGGAATATTAAATATAGCACTTACTATTAATCTCATAGGTACATAAAAATCAGGCAAGCTTTTGCAAGTTTTTAAAGTTCTATACGGTTAATGCTGATATCATAAAATATAGAAATTAAAAACACAGATAGTTTCTTAATTTACAATTTGTAACTGATAATAAAAACCTTCCTAAAAGGATCAATGTAAAATAAAAGATATATTAATTTGGTTGTAATAAGTGAAAAAATAATACATTTGTTAGACCTTCATAATTAAAAATATTTATATTAATATAGCGTTAGACAAATACTTGTAGAATCAAAGGAATCAAAGGAATACATATGTAGAATCAAAGGAATACAAAAAATTATACTTAAATTGATTCATATTTTATTACGGTACATTTAAGAAACAGTTCATGTAAACTTATTATATCATTTTACATGTTTTTCTTTTAAACACTAAACCTAAAGTAATTAAAAAATATAGAAGAGCAAAAAGAAATAAAATTTATATCCCAATGAAGAGTAACCAATCTGGCAAACTAAGCAAAGTGACGTACTTTAACGCAATCTAATTTATAAGCTAAATTTAGGTATAAGCTACATACCTTCCTCCCTTTGTAATTATCATCTCAGTGCCGATATCGTGGAAGCGTCGCCACAGGTCCCCATTGAGGAGACGAGCTTCGCACGCGGGTGGCTCAGCGTCAGCGCCGACGCGGTGCTCTGGAAATTAAAAGATAGATAATAATTTTAACTTACATCCTTCTTTTTAAGATATCTTTGCCTATTAGTAAACATTATTATGTTATTCCATTAAACATATAATTTATATTGTATTAAGACTCTTTTATTTAATGTAGACTTTTTTTTTCTTATTTGATAGAATTGAACTGTCTACTTTACCGTTATGGCATTAAATAATTGCAAATTGTGTTGAAGAGCTCAGATGAGTTCAATTGGGTCCTTATTTATATAAGAAAAATTAAAGGTATTAAAACAATACCACGAAATGAGAACCTCTTCCTCCTTATCTGTCTATTTAGTTGATCTATGTCAAAAATATTTTACCTTTTTTTGTAAAATATGATAAAGATAATAACATGAAGAATGGCATTTCACATTATAATAAATTTATTATTGTGAGAAATTCCATTCATGTAACATAGTTGTTAACAGTTATTGTTTCTATAGGAGGTATATTATGTAAAATTTCTTTTGTTGAATTTTATACGAATTCTTTATCTCCAATTCAATATATGGCGACAAATTTATTAACGTGACCTTAAAGGTTTAATACGCTTCTACACGTGAGATGTTTCATTAGGATTTTAATTATTCAGTTGGCATCTTTTAGTACTTTTATTACCGTCGATTTAGATAAACATTTCAGATAAGTTTAATTAAATTCAATATTAACACCGATATTTTATGAAAATACTTATAAATTTTTAAATTGTACATTTTTTGACTATAATATATCAAATAAAGTATCGTATACTTCCGGTGTACAATAAGTTAATTGAAATATTTTTTTTTGTATCGAGAAGAAATATAGACGTGTTTCGAATATATTATTTACACTACTCTCTATAACTTTATACAATAACAAAGTTATTAGACACTTATTTAAAACTGATGGCCAGTTCAAATAATTAAAAAAAAAAATAGTAGATACCTATAAATGGTTAACACGACACATTTCAACGATTTGAAAAATGTGTATTGGATTCTTATTTCGAATAGCGAAAAATATTGTTGTCATAGATAGTAGTCCATTATATTGTTGTTTTAACCGTTTAAATATTATTTTAAAATATTCTTAAAAATTCCTATTTATCCATGTACGTATTTATATAAATAGGAGTCTAATGTTTCAATGAATTGAATGCCAATATCACTATAGACCTATGTATTTCTTCTGTCCGTGTCTATGTCTTCCTCTAAACGTTTAGGCAGATTTTATTTTTTTAAAAGGTTTATAGATGATATAGATTCATAGTTGGACTCGGTAGGTAGCATCCTATTGGGCAGGACACCATCTTTCAAGACCTATCTAATTAAGTAAAAATCAATTGCCGTATGTATATATGGCACTTATTTGTTTATGTAAGATAAAATGTTTCGAAAAGTCTCTCACTTTCTTTACGATTTTAGATTAAAAATCCATATATCAAAGTGTGAGTATTTTTCAAAGTGTGAGTATTTTAAGTATACCCGTGCGAAGCCGGGGTGGGTAATTTGGAATATAAAGTAAAATAAAAAAAAAACGATATTCTATTTATTCAAGCTATTTCAACGAGGTCCAATACTACTTCTGTTATAAGTTGGTGAGGAGTTGTGTCTCCTGTTGATACCGAAAGTTGCCGCAGCATCAGGTCAAGGTTACGCAACTATTCTATTTTGATATCATTCCCAGTTAGACCAGTAGAAGTCGGTAGGATACTTTCAACATCAAGAAAAGTTGATAACCTTGAAACGTCTGCGCAAATCTTCACAGATTATAGCTAATATGAATCCAGATTACATTAGCTTTCAAACAACAATACTTAAAATTGGTCAACTAGTTAGGGAGCACAGACAGACACACAAACACACACGTCAAATTTTTAACACCTCAAAAACATTTCCTTAAAACATATATAATATACGTAGTTCTACCTTGTTTTGTAAATACTATAACGTTATTTTATTTTCAATAAACATATTTCCATTTATATACATTTATATTGCAATGTAGTCCTTATATCGAAGAGTTACGTTTTATAAAGAGAATAAAGTAGAATGCAATATTGTAGTATACATTACTGCCGACATTCCTACTAATGCACCGCATAACAGATCTTATTACTTAGTTCAAAAGATACAAATTCGTGTGACAGTTTTTGCTCGGCCCATCTTATATTTCGTAATTGCAATCAAGCGGTGTCTTTGATGAAGTCGTGTCTCATCAAGTATCCGTAAGCTATAAAATACTAATATTAATACCGTTGAAGACAACGAATAAAATTGTTAATCGCATCACTTATAATGTTTTATATGAAATACCGATGGTTGTAACTTCAGCTAAATAATTACTAACGCGAGACATTTAGTATTTATTTACTTAGTTAAATATGTATTACATAAATTAAGTATGTTGTTAATTATTTTCAATAATATCACTTTCCAATCAATAAAATAGATATATAAACTACCTACCTAATATTGTGGTATTGAAAGTCAACTATTACGTCTAAGTAAATATTAATAGGGCTTTAGAAATAACATTATATGGATATAAGCAATAGTGTGTCAACCCACAAAAAGTCAAATTCGGAAATATTGATGTATTTGATGATGACACAATCATTTAATTAATATTCAAAAACTTATAAAGTCATATAATAAACTAAATAAGTTCGCAAAAAAGTTCCTTATGCTTCAGATATTGAAGTGTGGTCCATATTTTAATATATACAATAATCACAAATATTCGAAAAATTGATTATTGCATAAAACCTTTGATTATACAAATGTATATATACCTCTTCAAATAAATGTATTAAGAATAGGTTGATATCTTTAGACGCCATTTTCTCAAAAGGTAGTCCGTGTGGCTTGACACAGTATTGCTTATCAGCGTCGATATTTATGTTACGTATTATAGATAGTACCAAGTAAGCGAGCTTTGCTTGATATTTTTTACATGGATAAAATAATATTTTCTAAAAAATGAAACCTACGTGGATCGATGTATCACCCCGAAATCCTCTCCATACCAAATTTGTTATATACAAGAATTGCTTGTAGAAGATATTAGATTATAAAATAATCCTTAATGTTTACTTTTTCTATTTTCTTCTTACTATCTGTCCGTGACGACTCCGATACGACTTATCATGCTTACGTTCCTTGAAATAGTAATTTTACACATTAACTGTCATACTACAAAAGACGCATTAAAACCATGAACGCGTGTCTAGCTAAACAGTGTTTAAACATTAAACATTGCTTAAAACATTATATAAATAGCTTAACAGCGAATAAACTCGTATAAAAACTTATTGATAAAATGTTATACATTACATTTGACAGTTAAAATAGGTTCTAAACATGTATTAAACTCACTTAAACGTATGTTAATCTATATCTAAAGCATGTTTAACTCAAAACTGTCTTTAGATGCGGATTTGTAGTACGGATTTTTTTAAAACACGCGTTGAAAGTCTGTTTAAATCTTTTGTAGTAAGGCAGTAAATGTTTTCTATATGTTGATTCAAAATATAAGTAGCTAACATATCGATTTTGCCAAAAAAATATATATGTATAGAAATTTAATAAAAATAATTTGTATAAAATACCGAGGAACAGTACCATTATAGAATATAAATACATGCATGCTCCATAAATGCCGTGCCGTGTATAAACGAAGGTTAAGCAAGAAAACAGGCACATCAATAAACTGCACACTAAAATGGAAGATTCTTATTTATAGGTAAATTTCCTGCGCATGATTCCTAGACATTATAAAACATGTTAGGTTAATACATAGTATTATACTCCTGTTACATTATATAATCGCTTCTAATGCGGTTTTGTCGACCGTGCTGTACAAAAAATGTACACATTTTTAAGTAGGAAGGTAGATAACACTTGTTTATTAATTTTAGTAATAGCTTATATAAAAACAAAAACTAGCAACCTTATCAATGACGATTTATACTAAGATTATCATACAATATCTCCATTTTTAGTACAAATAATATTAAACCGCAAAATTATCATATTAATACAATATTTACATAATTACATACATATAAAGAAATAAAAATAACAAAAATAACTCTCTGAGTTTCTTTCGCAGTTTCTTCTCAAGTCTGAGGTTATTCTTTTCCGAAACCGTGGTAGATTTATTTTCTTGACGTTCAAAAAGAGAATGTTAATTCCTATTTTGAATAAAAGTATTATAATTTTGATTTTGACATATCTGTTATAAAATATTGACATAGATATGATTATAAATAACGTGGTACTGATATGAAAATGTTATCTTGATTGACACATGTTACACGGTTTTTGAACATTAATTCTAATAAGATTCAATAAATTCATTTAATTAATTCACTGTTACATAAATAACATATTAAATTAATATAAACGCATAACCTTTTGCTGTAGTTTGCATAGTATGTTTAAAGTAATGGCTAATTAAGTTATTAATTAGGTACCTTCTATTCATGTGATGCAAATAAAAATAATAATAAATAGCCTTAATGTAAAAAAAGGAATTTCCATTTTATGCTGTATGTATTTAAAATTTACCACAATAAAATATCGGTATTAGTATTGAATAATTATTAGTTTACAAAAATATCTCGATATTTAATTGTGTACGTATAAATATATTAAAATAATTAAGAACAATATTATTTTATACAGCGATGAACAATTCAATAATATACTATTCCTTCAAAAGCTCTAATTGGCACAACTAAAAACCATTAACCAAAGAATTGAATTGAATTCCTTCAAAAGAGTTCAACGCGCACGCAATCACAATATTTATTCATTTTCAATTGTATTGCGTTCATATTGCTCTGTGATACGTCAATGACTTTGTAATAAAATGTTCATAAAATAATGTCATATTATAACAATTACAATTTACTTACAAAATTTAGAAAGGTAGCTTAAAATAAATAATTTTTTGAGTACCCAATTGCATACATATAATCACACAATTGGGTATATATAGCTTTACCCAATTAATTAAATTCCTACTATTCCAATGTTTTGAATGTTTTAACTGAATAAGATTAACGATGAAAAAGTAAAAATAACTTACGTAGACTACTTAATGAAGCGGCATGCAACATTTGTTGCCGTAGTAAATATTCTCCAAAGTGAGCCTGGTCTATCATCATGTTTATAAATTCAATAAAAACTTCAAAAATGTCACTTACAAAGTCACTTCACTAAAACATTCCGACAACCCGAATATAATCACAAGAACAATTCAGAAATGCATGAAATATTTCAAACAACAGTCGCGATTATTAAAAAAAGTTCATAATTGAAAAAAATTAAGACAATCAGACGCGTGGTGATGCAACGACAGCTGCGTATACACTGGCACGGCTTGGACGGTCGGGCGGCGCGTGCGCACGGCCACGCCTGTTCACTCTGATTGGCCGGTTGCGGACTAATGGCGGCGGGCGTCGAAGCCTTCGTGCTTAGTTGTTCCTGAGCTTTCCGCCCGCCTTTATATTTGGCAGGTGATCGGCCCCGAATGAATTTCGGATGCGTAGGCGCAGATATCGATGAAGGTCTATTGTTAATGTATGTTTTGAATGGAACACCGGCATCTATCAGCGTGAGATAGTTAAATTACTGTATATAATGAGCAATTTCAGCCTTGTATCTACTACCTGTTCATTTAAAATACAGTTTATGTTATAGAGTTTAATTTTTAACTCTATAATGTGTATAGCTTCACAACCAAAAGTAGGAGCACTTGTGTTCCTACCTGCTTATTTTATTAGTAGATATAAAATATATAATAATAATAAGAATGACAAATACACATTTGAATCAACATATTTTACATATATCTAACAAATAAATATAAAGTAAAGTAATGAATATTATCTAGTTTTTTATTCCATGGCGAGAATTGCACTTGTAACTACCTACATAAGTTGTAAGTAGGTACTCAGGGACTTACATAAGATTTTGATACATAAATTATTTATCATTGCTTTAATACTTGAATAACAGAAACAGTAAGTTATACTGTCAGTGACTTATTTATTGAAAGTCATAGCTTACGTAAGGTAACCTAGTTATATAAAATTTATTAAGGTAACCTTCATAAGTAGCTATTAAGAATAACTATTACTAATTGCAAACGTAACATTTGCAATACGACAACGACGTTTTAACATGCACATGTACAATTAGAAGCTCATGTAAAATATAAAATACATTTTAATTATTAAGTTAACAAAAATTCGTCTAATGGTTTTTGCGCGAGGTTGGAAAAATAATTATATAGCAGCTTCATAAATGTATAGTTTTATGTATGGATGTATGTATATTTGTTACTATTTAACGCAAAAACTACTGAACAGATTTTGATGAAACTTTATACTAAGTTATACGTTAGAATATGATTAATTAATATGGGCTATTTTTATTAATATACCACGCGGGCGAAGCTGCAGACGGGTGCCAGTATATAATAACTTACCGATATATAAGAATATAAAATCTTTTGTTGCTTTTAAAATGTATTTAAAAACATATTGAAAAATGTTGTCTAGTTTCTCTCACTCACTACTGTTTAATTCTTGGTTTACTTTAATTAATGTTTTGTTTCTTTGAACTTAATACGTTCATGTGTTAAGTTAAATTCGGATAGTCCGAGCTTTGTTGCGTCTCCGCTGTGATAATGACTATTACGACGACTTGACGCAGTGACCAATGCAACGCCTACAGCGCTAACAGTCGGCGGCTTCGATGCCCGCTCAAGGGAAATATTTGTATAGATATGTATGTAGGTAGATGTTTGTTATGTTATATTATATAACTATTTGTTTATGGATACCAGATAGTATGATGATGTTATTTTTAGATACTCTTGGAAGTAAGATTGTAAAGGTACCAGCAAAGACAAAAACTGTTTCAAAAATGACGAAAAACATTATTAAATATACATTTTACTTTGCTAGATTTTTTTATGAAGATTTTTGGTTTGCAATGAAAGATAAACTACCTAGCCCATGTAAATGTACCTTTGCAAAAAGTAAAAACACAAGTATAAGAAAGATCTCAAATAACTAAATCAAATAAATATCTAATAACAGCACTAATGTGATTTAAAAATTGAAAACCAATTAATTATAGGACATAAAATCCAACATTTTAATTTTTAGAAATGTTTATGTATTATTGTATGTTCCCAATACACAGACAAATTTAATGACGTATCATTTATCAAAATCGGAAAAGAGTCCAACACATATCACATTTTGAGCTTCGCCGCAGTCGCATAAAAAAAAGAATTACTTAAAAAGATAAACCCAAAGAAAGTTATGAATCTCCTTTTTTCACTTTTACAAATGCAGAAACAGAAACAAGAACTAAGCCATTCCGTCGCGACGCGATACAGATTGTATCTCGCCTTGAATGTAAGGTGCACATTAGTATACCTCGATTCACATAAGTGTGTTGGTCGGAACTATGCGCATTACGCTGCGCAGAAAACTAATTTAGGAACCAGGACACTCCTTTAGACATTTCTTTCATTTAAATTATTAAATACTTCTTATATAATGATAAATATATGTCAAATCATTGTGTTTAAATCATTAAATATTATTACTGAACCAATGTAATTATTCGAAAATTCATAATTTTCGTTCCAGGATGTTTTTATTTACCAAATACATCAAGTAAAGATAAATATATTATAAAATTCTTATAACGGCTGAGAATATCGAATTGGTTTATACTAACCTAACCTAACCCTTACCTAGATTCAATGTTTTAAGTCTTGTTTACTCGACTGTACCACGCGTGAGTTCGGATTCGTCTCGTATTCAGAGCAACATACGTGAGCCGATGTATAGCTTCGATTGGTAGCAAGCGCTGACGCTGTACTTGTAAACTGGCAGAGCCTAGCTGTAGTCTACTGACTACACGTCCAACTTATGTTTTTCTCCAAGGTCCAATTTTATCTATTCCAAAACTGGTCAAAAAATTTTCAGCGGTTTAAAAATTTCATATTTATAACACTAGTATAGATAGATAATAGTGTAAAATTTATTCAAAGTTTATACCTATTTACAAAGTTTTTAATTTATTATATTATACGCAATTTCATTTACGACAATGACGTATCAATTCCGCTTTAATTTAATTTAAAAACCAAACTACTGAACCGACTTTGATGGAAATTCCATAAAAATATCCAAAGGTGGTATATCATAGAACTAATTAAAAAGTATACCTACCGTAAAAAGTAAAAACAATAATTATTCTAAATTTAACAAACATTAGGAATACGTTACGTATTAAGAACCTCCTCATTTTTGAAGATAGTTTGAAAAACATTACAAACATTAACTTTTATTTTAGCCCCTTGTGGAATTACTTAAAAAACAGTATAATTAAGTGCTTAATACCTACTTAGGTTTTTTTAAGGAATGGCAATAGTTGGACATCTGTAGTGATGAAGCTTCAACGGTTTTTTGTATTTATACACAAAATCGTTGAATATAATGAAGATCGAATTAACTATTAAAGGAATAATTATTTTACGTGGAATGTTACCTATGTATTTAAAAAGAATGCCTTTACTACTAGCATATTTTATAAAACGTTCATTTAATTACATTAAACCAATTACGTTGACAAAGTCACAAAAACTAATGCCGGACGCTTTAATAGGAAACACTGCAAAAACTACTAAGATACATGATACATTTTCGATTGTCAAGCTTCAGTTGCTAGCGGCAAAACGTAACGTCGGTGGCGCCACGTAGGTAAAAGACAATCTTTTTTGGAAAAAAATCTAAGGTGTCTTACACATTTTTATATAACGCATATTAGACTCTTAAGAACCTAAATAAAATAATAATTTTAGAGACATATTATAAATGTCAGATAATGTTAAATTAGTACTTAATTTTAGCAGCATATTTTGTTCTGAATGATGAATACGCCTTAAAGTATATTGTACATTACAAATCAAAGAACAAGTACAAAACGATATACTGCTAATGACGTTGCGATTTCGCCGCACGAAACTGACGCTTGACATAATTGTCAGAAGTGTAATATACTCAGATAACATCGAGTATGATATACCCACGTATGTTCAAATCAATTGAATAATTGATGTGGACATCGAAAAATATAGATAGGATGGTATCTCATTGTCAGTCAATATAGTAGCAAAATAAAGTAACAGCCTGTAAATATCCCACTGCTGGGCAAAGGCCTCCTCTCCTATTAAGGAGAAGATTTTTAGAGCTTAATCCACCACGCTGCTTCACTGCGGGTTGGCGGATATACATGTGTCAGAGTTTCTCCCTTCACATGCAGGTTTCCTCACGTAGTATTTCTTCACCGCCGAGCTCGAGATGAATTTAAACACTAATTTAGCACTTGAAAAATCAGTGGTGCTAGCAGGGGTTTGAACCCACGATCATCGGTTGAGATCGACGTGTTCTAACCACTAGGTCATCTCGGCTCGTCAATATCGTATTTAATGTCTATTGTTTAATGCGTGTACCTACGATTGTATAACCAAAATTTCAGTAGGTACTTAAGTCATTAATTAAAGATTCTGTTATTATTAAAATACATGGTAAATAAATATTTCTATTTAAATTTGAAAATTAGAGCCTGTAAAACAAAGAAGTATAAAAAGCCAAAAATACTAACAGAACCTATACTACAACACACTTAAACTAATTATTTCGAAGCATGCTATCTATATAAAAGACAATCGTATAAGGTTTTTTTTATAAACGAGTATTAATCATTTTAATAATTACGAATACTTAAAAGTACTGAATTTATGACAATGCGTGATGACGTCACCGCTAATTTGTTTAAAATATATCAAATATTCTGATATTTTTATCATTTCTTCGCATGCAATCAAAATGGCTTATCATGTCTTTGTTCAATGCCTAATCACTGACCTTAATCACCGGATACGAACTTTGCGAAGCTTTAACGTGCTTACTTAATGAGTTGCGTACATTCTTTAGATAATGCTATGTGTCACAAATTTTTGACTAATTATTGCTTAAATCTTATTAGGCAGTTAGATATGATAACTTTTCCCACGACCCAAAGTCGAGTTCTTATGGGTAATAGACATGAACAGCGCGGGAACAGCACAGTTTTTAGTAAAAGAAAAATATAAAAAAGGGTTTCGACCTTAGATGTCATAGAAAGGTATATAACGCGCTTTTAACAATTAATATAAAAATAGATATTTTACTTCGAATATTAAATTCAGTTAAAATTTTCGTAGACTTTTTAAAAAAAAGTTAAAATATTTTTTAGCTTTGTACTAATAAACCAAAGTTTAATAAACGTTCACCGATTTTTAAGTTAAGAAATAAGTTAAAATTTGTATTGAAAGATTTGTAGATAAACTTAACACGACTCGGAAATGGAACCTGATAGTTTTTTAGAAAAAAATCTTAATTTAGTCACAACAGTATATAGAGTAGATTATAAGGAATAAATGTTAGTATGGCACCTTTGTACAATAACAAAAGCCTTTCTTTGTCAGTTGGAAAGCACTTTTGTTATACCTACTTATAGTGTAAACAAATTTAGAAACGCTAAAATCGAATTTAATACAATAATTTATTTTTAAAGATGTTACAAAAGAAGAACTAAACTTCACGAGATTGTTAGACTTAATTTCTCGAGACTATTTTTGTGAAGTTTTTTTAAAGTTGATATAATAAAAATATAAATTTAATACAAATACCTACTCCTAATCTAACATAAATTAAAAACCCTCAAAATGGCTACCATTTTAAACGTGGTCTAAATTTAAAAAAAATAAATAAATAAAATTAATAAAATTAATAATCAATTTAACGTAGAACTGCCTACCGCCTTTATACGAGCTGTTTCGACCGGTGCAGTACTATACTCTTACAGAAGATCGGAGTCAAGTAGCTGATAGCTAAGTTTCATATGGTAAGACGGTGAACGGAACCTAACAGTCCAAATTCCTATCCTTACTTTCTATAAACTTTTGTTGACAGATAAACATAATTATTTAGAACATAATCTACTTGTGATATTTTTATATGTTATGGCTATTCGAACCTCCTTTGTACCGTAAATAAAATTAAATATAATAAGCCTTTAATCTACATACATACACACATAGTATTTTACATACATACATAGTATTTTACTATTTTCTCTAATAATTTGCATATATTTCATTTTTTTTACAATATAATATTTAATTTATTGTGTGTTTTTTTAATTTATGGTAGTCGCCTCAATGGCGAAGGCCTTTGCACCGTATATTTGATATTTATTTTATTGTCATTATTTTTTCATCTGTCGTATTAAATAAAACTGTTCAAACGATTATATCTTATTATTTAGTTGTATAATTACAACACCTTCCATCCCTTACGCCTTTTAAGGCTCGCATTTGTAGCTTCTCTAGTCTAAAAATGTGACCCCTTCACATCAGGTGTCCCGCCATTCTAGCTATTTTTTAAATAAAAATAAAATAAAATAAATTAAGCCCTTTCATGTTATTAAGTACTGAGGGTGTTACTAACATATATTCATCAAAACCTATTCTATTATATTCTGCAACAAGAAGTAATAAAAAAAGGTTTTTTTTTTAAATATTAATTATCACTTTCGATTTCCGAGCGAATAATTTGGAATATATAATTTTAAGGACAGTAATATTTTTATTAAACTCGTTACGTAATAAAACACCTTTTTTTGTCTAAATTGATCGAAATGCACTTGTACATCCTACTTACCATTTACGAAAAGCACCCAATTTTCATTCTACTACCTAATTGCGTAATTATTATCTATATTAGGTAACATAAATGCTTTTGGTTCTACTAAAAACTAATTAGCCAGGTCGAGTTCGAATTGGAGTTGTTTTTGTCTCTCGAAATTCGAAACTGCATTCTTGATTGTTGATTATAGCTGATCTTATCGATAATAATCTTTGAAATGATAACGGACAAAAACTATCGCGATACCCAATAAACTATAGCTTTACCTATAGGCTTATTTTGGGGTTCCTTTTGTATTATTAGTTATAATTTATATTTTCGAGAATAAACAATTAAAAGAACATTGCAATGCTAGCGTGTCGGAAAAAAATTATAAGCAACGCTGAAAAAATATGTTCTCATAAAAATACATAATAATTCAAGGAAATTATACTTTAAATAAATAACAGATGGCTACGTGTGCGGTAAGATAGGGCTATCACATTCCATCGTTTTGTAAGAGTTTGTTTTGCGATTTGCAGTTTATTTTTTTTAGAGGGAATTGTAGGAAATTTGTATTTATTTCAAATATTTTCGAATTAATCTGCTACTTTTGGCTCCATTTGAATATATTATGATCTTGTCACGAGTGTGATTATTTTCAGAGTGGTGCTCATCCAACCCGCACACAGTCTAATCGGCGCCGTAGCGCGAATATCTAATGTGCGCGGTTTTGTGCAGGGACAATATAAGACAAGAAGAAAATGGCTTATTAATTTAATCAACAACTGCCTAAAAATATGGACGAAATGTTTTTCGATATGAAATACACGTATATTATTTTTGAAAAACTAAGTTCCATTCAAAAATGGGGTCTAGTTTTTTGAAAATTACTCTAAAACTACATATCCTATGCTACAGAAATTTTGAAACACAATTTTAAAAGAGAACAAAAATGTAATGAAAAAGCCCTAAATTCCGGCATTTTATCTCCATGTTTTATAATTTTACTTTATGCCGAAAATTCATACGCACAATAACATACGACACGGCCGCATTGTCGCTGAAAACAGTACATATTTTTTTACGATACTAAATATCAATATCAAAATTCGAAATGATTATTTTATTATTTAAAGACTTGAAAGACTTATTGGAAGCCTATTATTGTGTATACTATATAATATATCTTTTTCAAATAGTTATACAATTCTTAGTAAACCAAATTTATTCCGAAATTCATTTGAATGAACATTCATTTCAAATGACGCCAAAAAGATTTAAATAATTGTCTTGTATTTTCTTTTTCGACCCCTACATATATTAGTAAAGTACTTGAAAAGATCACGTAATAAGAGTTTCTTAAAGTTTTACATTTTATTTAGTATAGGTAGGTGATTGTTCAAAATAATTTTAATGTTTATTTTTATATTTTTAATCCTGTAGTCTGTTTAGACTTTAATATTCGCTTTGGCAAATTAAAAAAAAACTATTATTATATTTTTGCTGGTAAGTTACCATACCATTACCACAGTACCAATTGCCATTGAAATAGGTTAATCAATGCAAATATCTTATAGTGCAAAATTTCAAATTATTTCGAGCAAACAAATTCATTTCAAGCGTACTTACTCATACCAAAAGTTCAAGGCATAAACAAATCGGATGATCTGATTTATTGTCAATAATAATTGTAAATAGTTCTGAAAATTGATATAGATATATATAAATAGCTCCAATTTTAATATAACGCCTAGCATTAACCAGGATTTATTTTCTGTGATTTCCCTTTAATTTTTTAAGCCTTTACTGAAAAGTATTCTGGTTCACGCTCTTGCGTTTCAACGCGTTGAGCGTACCGACTGGCAGTTAAAAGTGCACTGTCAACACTCTGAGGAAGGGTATTCTATACTTTATATATTTCGATATTAATATTTACTTTTTTATACTTTATATATACAGTTATACATACTTACTTCGTAAAAAAACTGAAAAGCTAATAATTATTCCAAAAAAATTTCTATAGTAAAAAATAAAATTGCAAAGCACTAAAAACTATATACGGAACCATAAAATAATGCTCTTTATGTATAATATCCTTTCATACGTCGTCGACTCGAAGTTGTGAGAATATCAGGTCTTAAAAATTTTTTCGAACTTGACCTTAGTATTTTACATTTGTTAAAATCCTTTTATTAATTTAATTGAATTAATTGTTCTTAAAATACTGTTTTGTCACTTTAATGACACCTAGTACGTAATTAAAAAGGTTCTTAAAGGTTTTTACATATAAAAATTCTTCGTGCGAAATGGGTATGTCACATACATAGTTGTAGGTAGGTGGATACTTTGTTTTAACAAGACGAAAGCAGCGAATTCATTCACTTTTTTCATACATAGTATCTTCCAAGAAAATCGTTAAAGAATGCTGGTAGGCAAGAATTACATTTGTAAGATTTATTCCCGTAACTTAGTTATGTAAGATATTTGCGAATATTTTACTAGTGTAAAATAAATCTATAAATAACTTTACTTAGGTAGGTATCTAATCTTTTGTAGATTGTGAGTTTGTCTCAGTATATTTTATGATTTGTAACCAATCTTGACGTTGTAAAAAAAATAACAAAGTCCCGTTCAGTTTCTTTTGCCGTTTCTTGTCAGGTCGGAGGTTAAACTTTTCCAAAACCATTAAATTAATTTTCTTTACGTTCAAAAAGAAAAAATAAATTCCTATTTTGACCAAAAATATTTTATTGATCTTGATTTTGATTAGGTGTCAAGACACGCTTATGATACATTTGTTCAGGTCAAGAAATGATAAATAATTTATGTCAATCTTACATAATTATTTAGATATAACAAAAACTCCGATTCTGTTCTGAATTTTCGTATCGCTTTTAAATTAAAATATTATGCATTTACGTGTGTAATCAAATTATTTCAAATGATTAAAAAAATGACAATGGATACGATGAGTGCCGACAGTGTTGAGTTCGATTTCTGCTTGGAAACAAATACCAACCTCCAGAACCCATAAATCTAACTGTATAAGTTAGGCAAATTATAATCCATATTCTATATCGAAATTTAAATCTTATTTGCATAACTATGACTGCTTTGGTATAGTGTTGCTGACGACCGCTCTGATGTAGTGGTGCTAATGTACCTCCTAACGTTTGTGGGTTGGCGGGCACAGACTTTAACAAACAAAAAAGAATATATATTCCTGTATGTTAAATACATGGGAGTGTGTAATGTTTTTTTATTGATTGAATGTTTTTTGTGTATAACTTAAAAATATTGGAATTTATCACTCCTTCTTTATATAAACAATAAGTGTGCGAAATTTCATATTTCTCCGTCCAATTTTCGTAAAAAGGGGTACAAAGTTATTGCTTCGCGCATTAATATAAATACATATACTAAAATTTAAAAAACGCTGCGTTACAGCTCGCTATGAAAGGTTTGGTCTATGTCTACAATACTTACCAAGTCCAGAGCAGAGTTGCCGAATATGGTAAAATATTTAAATGGCAAATATAGCAACATTATTATATAAAATAGGCAGGCAACCCACAAGTCATGTCAAGTGTCAAACAAATCTTGATTTTTTTCAAGAGCGACAGAAAAAATCAAAAATTAATGATAATCATCTTAGTTAACGAAATGAAATAAACAAACAGTGATTTTCAGCGTTGCTTAGACCTTTGCGTTATAAAAATGATTCAGTTACCGCGCTAATTGTGTGATTCTATCATGAATTTTGATTGTCCTTTATCTTGACAGTGTTTAAGCCAAAAAGAAAACAAAGGCATATTTTGTGTGCAATACAGCGTTTTAAAATGTTTTCTAAATCTATTACTAGTAAGGATACGTTTTTAGAGCAGACAAAAGCAGCCAGGGAAGAACGGGCACTCGAAAAGAAGCGAGAGCTATCTGCAATTAAAATACAAGCGGTAATACGTGGATGGCTCGCTAAACAGAAATTTATCAAGCTTATTTTGTAAGTAACGTTCAAACAATAAAAATTGAAATTTAATGTTCCGTTTTAAAAATACACATTATCTTATTGGAATTTCATTTATTTTTTACTTAAATGGTAATATTGCAGTATTGAATAAATTAATGTCTCTTTTCATTCTCAAGTTGTACTAATTGTTAAATATGATAGGTCAATTGGGGTTATCATAGTATTCAATTGAAAAGGCCAATAATTAAAAATTATCATTATTATTTAAAAAAATGTAATTGAAACCCTATTAAATCTATTTGTTATCAATACAAATTTAATAACTTTTATTTGCTAAATAATAATTTAATAAAATAAAAAATATATTCTAATATTAAGCTTATCTTGTTATTGTGTTCTAATTACCTGATCTTGACCCAATTTAAATTGTAAGATTATATTATGCTTACAATTGCATAAATTGTTGATATTCAATTCAATTATTTGGTTAATGGCTTTTAGTTGTGCCAATTAGATACATGTTATTCCACCAATGTCATGTGGAAAACTGTTATAGTTATTCAATAACTTTGAATATTTTAGGTTTATTAATTTAGAACATTGAGTCTTCTAGTGGTTTATTGAACTGTTAATAACGAATAGTACTCCCAATGTCTAATACTAACTTGTAAACAAATTTTATTTATGATAAATTTTGTATACTAATCAGTTAATTTTAAGTTTTTTATATATATACTAGTTGTAGTTCATAGTTTTGTGTATTACATTTTTGTTCCTGATTTGTTAAATGGTTACTGTTCAAATCTTAAAAGCCAGAGCATCTTCATAGCAGACTTCCCGAGACTAGAATTAGAAATAAATAAACTTTTAACTTCTTCATTTTTATAATATTTTCAGAAATGATTTCGACCAGCTCTTGCCTGATTTAACCAGTCACGGCTCACAAGATGAACCTCAACAGCCGGAACTCGTGCAAGCACTGGATGTGTACAGGGTTGCATGCCGTCTCTTCCTCGTATTTAAAAACCAAAGAGATAAAAAGAGGTTTGAGAAGCTCTGCAAGTATATTGTACAGAGTCTACATTCAGAATCTGTGAAGATATCTTATGTTGGCGTGTTTTTAAATAAGGAATACAGGTATTAATTATTTAAACAGGAATATTTGAAATTTAAAAAAAGAAAAAAAACTTGCCTTAAATAGTGATCCTATAATAAAAACATTTTAATACATATATTAAAAAACATTATTTGCATATATAACAATTCTGTCAGGAATGGTGGCCAGTACACTAACAGAATTTGACCTTTGCATTGATATTAAAATTAATTTGAAAATTAATATTGAAATTTCTAATGGAATTACTTTTACATACTTTACGTACTAGATTGTCGTATCATCAACTATCAACAGTCTTATGTTTCTATCCCAACTTAAGACCTTGTGCAAATGTTTTCTATAATGTTAACATATACCATTTTTCAGTTTACGATGGATCGCTCACATAAAGGACTTATTATACAAATGCTGTCAATATCTCGAAGAGTTGAAGCCAGAATCTCCATTAGATATGCAGAGTATTCTCATATATCTCCATACATTACTGGCCTTCACAGCTACCAACACATGGGCTTTGACGCGACTTAAAAACTTTGAGAAGTTAAGAGGAGGTATGACTCAACTGTGTGCTAATGTCATGGGATCACTGTTCCATAGAGGATATTATTTAACATTGAAGGTAAGGTTTAAGGATCATTATTATAATAGAAAATTGATACAAAAAGATCATAATGCTACAAATTTACAAATTGCTATTAGTGTGTAAAAACATATATAAAAATTATAACACAGCAGTTTTGCACCTGCCATCCTTGCAATTAAATTTTTATGAGTCTTATCTATGTAAATGTTGGTAAAAATTAAATTGATTGGCCATTGAAATTAGTTTCAGTTTTTATATTGTATTATTGTTGTAGAGTTTTTTAAAGGCATTTTCTTATATGTATCGGAGTAACAACCACTAAAATTTTTGAAAGCCATGCCCCATTCCGTTATGTCTACACACATGGGATGTATGAACATAATTAAATGTAACTAGACTTATAGAGCTTGTTCTACCTCAAAGATTTTATAAAACTATGGATATTTTATATTAATTGATTAAATAAATACATATATAAACTTTTTGCTCAACAGTCTCTACTCCTCCGTGGGCTCTGTCGTGAAAAAGTGAGCTTGAAGAACATAGCGCTAACAGCGATAGTGACTCTCGCGTTACGACCTCTCGTATCTTCTCAATTCTCTGAGAAGCTGCTCACAATGTACATCATACAGATACTGTCCGTGCCTACACTCGTCTTCCATATGCAGCAGATTTCGCCGGAGGTTAGTAAATTTTACATTTTTGAAACTGCTGTTACTAGTATTAAATCTCGGATTTGTATTTTAATTTGGAATAAAAGATAAATTCTGTAATACCATCCAGTGTGGTCAATGTTTATGACACTTTGTATTAATTGTACTAAATGATGTCTTGTTTGAGATTTAAAGATGTTGTTTTATCATTGTATGCAAAGGTGAGGTGAAAAAAGAGAGCATGAAAATAATTCAGCATTCTCTAATTTGTTAACATAATTATATGACAGACGCGTTGGCGCAATGGTCACTGCAACTGACTAAAGCGCTAACGGTCGCGGGTTCGATCCCCGCTCACAGCAAACGTGTGTATTGGCCATACAGATGTTTGTCGTGGTCTGGGTGTTTGTGTTAGTGTTGTGAGTGTTTCCGGACCCCCGACACAAGGTCATGAGATCTTAATGGGGGCCGTTGAGTGTGATGCGTTATTATTATTATATTATATACATAGAATCAAAGAAAAAAATTAATAATTATAGAGGCATTATTCTATAAATATATTTAATAAAAATCAATAATACTATCATCAATAAAACATTTATTATTCAACTGAACAAATAAACAATGACACATCAAAAAATACAATCTACATCATATTTTTCTCTAAATATTTATTTTTATTTACTATAAAATAAAATTATACTTTTCAGTCCATCGCAGCCTTCAGAACACATTCGATGTTCGACAAATGTGTGGACTTTCTAAGTGCAGATCAAAACATGCGTATTGTCTTTAATACATTAGAAGGCAATTATGCTCTATGCCTTTTAGCAAATTTGATACAACTGGCCTATTCTGAACGAGAGCACGCTCAACCTGGAACTTATTATCCTACTTTTGTCGTAAGTATTAGTTTCAACTAGTATCAGGCGAGAATTACACTTAGAAATTTTGCTCTCAGAGTTTCATATATATTATACACTAGCTTCCGCCCGCGACTTCGTCCGCGTGAATTTTTATTTTTATTTTAGAACAAAATATCTTTAGCATAAAAAAGGTTATAATGAGCTAACCTTAAAAGATAGACATATGCTGTTGCGGACTTTTTTTTAGAACTTTTAAAGGGTAACAATTCTGTCATACATGATTTTTGCGAAACCGTTTACACAGCGCACGCAGCGTAAGCTCTCTGAATAGGAAAATATCTCCCGATTTTGAAACATTCTTAATTGGTGCTCCGCTCCTTTTGATCTTTGCGTGATAATATATAGCCTATAGCCTTCCTCGATAAATGGGCTATCTAACACTAAAAGAATTTTTCGAATCGGACCAGTAGTTCCTGAGATTAGCACGTTCAAGCAAACAATCAAGCAAAACATCAGCTTTATAATATTAGTATAGATTACATTATGAGAGTTTATGAGAGATATGTTTTAACATATAAATGTAATTTTCGCTTTATAAATAAAAAAGTAGCGGTCTAATTTTAATAACAAATTTTATAGTTTTTCTTTTAAATACATTAATAGAAATTACATCAAATTAAAATAAAAATTCATTCTATGCTAGTTTGTTTGAAATTAATTAATTGCATAAGAAAAACGTTTTCACAGCTAAAGCTTGAGGAAATGTTCTGTTAATCTGTTAACTCTAATTACATATATATATATTTTTTTAATAACTTAAAAATAACTAATATTTTTATACCTCAGTATCAATTGACATTTGTAATGACATGCATGTTAGGTCAATTATTATTATCTTACTTTTTTCAAATGTTTAATGTTTTTTTGTTGTACTTAAGTATGATTTTTACGACAAAAAAACTAACACACTCATAATATAGATATTTTTCTCTCAACAGCTAGTGGTAACTCGTTTCCTCGACAGCTGTCAGCAATATGTCGTATGCAAGAAGGGAAATCTTAGCAACTGGCATCCCGTTCTGGGCTGGTTTTCACAAAGCTTCGATGCTTATCTACCACCAGCGATGGGTAATTTAAGGATACAGTTGTCTCTATTATGGGGATCACCCATGCTGAAGAAGTTACTCGGTACACCGTTGAAGGAGATGTTGGATGCTGGGATCACGGGAGAAGAAGGTGCTGGGCCATCTCAGCCGTCTACACCTGTTCAGAGTAGTAACCCGGCTTCGTTTATACGAAGAGCTATTGAAGCTAGAACGAATAGGTGAGATAGATGTTTTGGTATACCTCGTTTCACGTAAATGTGTCGGTCTGAACACGAGGCGAGTCCGAACTCGCGCATGTACAGTCGCGTGAACAAGAATTAAAACTTTTAATGTATACGATATTGTTATAAATTTATTTAATATATTAAGCCGTTAAAAGACATTTATAATTTATTAAATCTTTACTTAACTTATTCAATATATAAGCATATGCCGGAATGAAAATCACGAATTTTTGAATAATTGTACTCGTTTAGTAGTAATGTACTCAACTATTTAAACAATATATCTGATATAAATGGCTCTAAAAATATTATGTAATAAAAAAAATTGACATTTTTATTTAAGAATGTATAAATTTTCTTTCTTTTGGTGCTATCACATCGAGTTATTAATTGTGGTTATCGGTCTATGCTTGTCAGTTTGTATTGTAATGCCTTTTAGTCTATAATTTTATTCAATAAAAATATTTTTATAATGCAAAAAAATTTGATCTGGTAGGTAATGATATTAATAGCTGCAAACAGACTCTACAAGCTTTATAAACTGGTTTAAATGAATTCAAAATTATTAAGAAAACATGAAGAGATAAAGAAATAAAAGCATCATACTCAATGGCCACGTTTAGTATCTCATGTGTTGAGGGTGCGGAGACACACACAATATAAACTTAAACAGCCAGACCACAACAAACATCCGTATGGCCAATAGACTTTTGCCCTGAGCGGGGATCGAACCCGCGACCGTTAGTACTTCAGTCACTTGCTGCGACCACCTGTCTATCAAAGCTAATGAAAATGTTTTATTATTCTTTATAGAGGTAACTCCAGCAAAAACTTTAGAAAATTGGGATCTCCTGACTGTACGAAAGTCGCTCTTATTTGTTCGATGTATCACACGGCCCTTCAAACTATGTCACAAGTGAAACTTGACATATTGACAGGTAACGAGTGGTTTTGATGATATTATATTATTTGTTTGGTATAAAATTGTTTATCGAGAAAAATATATTCACTTTCTTAAAAGATATTTAAGGACCAATAATACGTATATATTATACTAGAATGAAATACATGAATTTTGAATTAAAATTAAACTATGGTAACTGTATACGGATTGAGGAACCTAAACACCTTATATTTAGACAGAATCGAATTCAGAAAGAAAAACCGTCTTTAAATAAATGAATCCTCCGTCCAGTCCAGTAGTAGGAAAAAAATAGTTTTTTAACACTCAAACCAAGCCAGATGGTAATGAAATTGCTAAAATTAATTTTGTCCATACATTTAAACCCGCTGAAATATGTTTCTTTTTTTTCAGGACTCTGCAATCAAGATGAGATACTTTACTCCCTATGGCAGTTCCTTTGTACATTAGGACCGAACAGCGGTTTGAAGGCTTTCTTGGACCTACTAGCTCTTAATACGAAGGCATCTGCACCGGAGTTTCAAATGCTTGTCTTGTTCTCTGATTGTATGACACACTATGTTACGTAAGTTATCTATTAGGGACATTGAGATAAATTTAATAAAATTTCAATCAAATATATTAGACAACCTAAAATTGTGTAATAAAATCAGTCAAAATAACAATAAATAGAATTTATTGAATAGGGTACATGCATGTGATTCAAATAAGGGTCAATTTTTTTTTTTAAATAAACTGTAATTCCTTAGAATCCCACCTAGATCAATATTTTTGATTATAATTTTTTTGTGAGGAAGAAATTAATTTTTAAAAACTGCAAAAAAGTTGTGGGAAATTTAAATATTTCAAACGTGACGCTATCGGTCAGAGCGGATGTCGTAGACTTTGACGTCACATCAATCTCATAAGGAGCATACTTGACAGGTGGAGTGTTTGTGATTTAGTTAGTTTTATGGCACAAATCAAAGAATTAACTAGAA
This sequence comes from Hypolimnas misippus, assembly GCA_037950945.1. Lineage (NCBI taxonomy): Eukaryota > Metazoa > Arthropoda > Insecta > Lepidoptera > Nymphalidae > Hypolimnas > Hypolimnas misippus. Next base: position 12,095,113 of record JBBEEQ010000024.1, read on the forward strand.
TAAATCACATGTTTTGTAAGAAATAACTCGCAAAATCGTTTCAAAAATAAAAAAAACACAATACTTCTTTAAACGAACCTCTAACCATATTTGTTTGTAGTCATAGACTTTGACGTCACATCAAGCGCGCCAAAATTGTGGGCGTTAAAATGCCCGCGTTGATTGCCTATTTTTATCTTTTATTTAAAAATACTTTTTGATACTTTTTTGGCGTGAATTTTTTTTACTATTATATAGTGATATTAAGTATCGAATAAAATTAAAAAAAAAAAAAAATTCCAATTAATGATACTTGCATGAATCTATTAGAATGCATATAATAATTTCAAAACAAATATATTGTAAATCAAGAGTCGAAGTGATAATTACATTGATACTATTATATCTTTATAATTTGTAACCCAGATGTAAATAGTGCTTGTTGTTTCAGAATACTAGACGACATGGAAATGTACGAAAAGCAGGACCCATTCAAATTGCAAGATTTCGTCAACATGTCACAATTTCTAAATATGTTTATATACAAATCTATAATAGGACAATTATTCGGTAAGTTTTTATAATTCTTAATCTATATTATAATTCAATATCCAAAGTGAACTAGGTGTTTTTATTCGCCTCCAAGCTAAAAAAACATGATGTGCTTACAGCTGCATAATGTGTCTGTAGGAGATTATTACTTTCCCTAGCTTTTCTGAGGTTCTTGATTTATTATAATACATTTCTTGCTGTTTCTGATATAATGATATTATTTTAAAACATTGCCGATATATATACAAAAGTGTCAATTATCGTTAACCAATAAGAGTGTGTACATTTCACAAAATTATAATTTACAAAAATGATTCTCGTATAGTAGGATCTACATTATAACCAATCGAATTTACATACATTGAATTATACATTAACCAATTATAAGACCTACATTAAATATAAAAATGTTTTCAAAAATTACTAACTAATGCAAACATCGGCTTTTCTACCAATCACACGAATTGTAAAAATATATACATATAGTATAACGTGTGAGAGCGGGGCAGCGGCGGCATATGAATGGCAAGATTTGTTTCGCGTTAGTACAAGCGCGCCTCCGGCTCACGGCAGTCGTATGCATGTAATACGCTAATGAACGAATGCATCTTACTTAATATGTACACATAGACCCTACATGTCTTAGTTAGATATAATATAACTCGATTCACGTAAATGTGCTGCTCTGAATACGAGACGAGTTCGAAGTCGCACATGGTACAGTCGAGTAAACAAGACTTAAAACATAAAATGTATATGATATTGTTATAAACTTATTGAATATTCTCAGCCGTTATAAGACATTTATAATCTTTTTATTTTTTCCTTTAATTATTTGGTAAATAAACATCCGGAACGAAAATCAGGAATTTTCGAACGATTACACCGGTTCCGTGTTAATTTTTTTCAACTACATATTTAAGCAATAAATCCAATATTAATTTAATTATTTTTTATGAGATAAAAAAAATATTTAAACATATTAATTTAACATATGTATATAATTATATAACAATGATTCAATAATTAAAACTAAAGAAATGTCTAAATAACTGTCCTGGTTCCTAAATTAGTGTTCTGCTCATGAGCATACTTCAGACAAATACACTTATGTGAAATGAGGTATAAATGGTTACGGACCACTGTTTATATATCGATACCTCCCACGTAAGTTGTTGTAACCCCAAAATTACAATTTTACAGTAGAGCACTTTTAATCCGTTTTAGTTTGAAAGTTACAACAAAATACGCCTTTTTTCAGGCTTATTTTGTTGTGTCTTTTCTTGAAAAAAGAAAGATTTTTGGTATTTTTTCACTTTGAATGCATTAAGCAATGCAAATTCGTGTAGTATTCAGTAAAAACGCTAACGGCAATTTTGTGGCTTACAATAACTTACGTACGAGGTATCGATATGTAGGGCTTAATATTTTTGAACCGTTACAAGTTCCAAATTATCGACACTTGCCAATTTAAAGGTAACTTATTTTCAGTTTTATTGGTAATGGTATACTTAAGATTTAGGATTTAATATATAGTTAGGTTATGTTCAGCATATTTTTATTCGTCGTATGATCAAGCAATCATTTACATGTGTTTTACATTATTAAAAATTGACTACATCTACAAATAATTGTAGAACAAATAAAACATTTTTCGTGAATATTGATGAAATGTATTACAAAGAATTTCAACTAAAATTATTTCATATATCTAAATAATTACTAATTTCAAAGTTGGACGACTTGAACTTGACAAAATGTTTTTTTTTTCATTTAAAACCTAGTCAATATTTTTTTGTGACATTTCTAGACGCTTCATGATCTTACCAAATCAATAAGACGTTTTAATTTCTAACAGAAATGAGCATTTCAAATATACTTTGTTTTGTTAGTCATTGCTCATTAAATATCTCTCTTGTTATTTTGATTTAAGAAAATGTGAAGAATTTTTGCCAATATATTTTTTTGCTGTAATGCGCTGGGCCCAACGTTGGTATAGACCAAATTGGTAACATAATATCCATAATAAAGGGGATAGCCCCTTTATTATGGATATTATGTTTCATATTCTCAAAAGTGAAGTTATAATAACTTTACTTTTATAGTAAGTAGAGCTCTCTTTCCTTCAGAGAACCTTTGAGAGAACCGGTGACCTTCCCTCCGTCGAGCATTACTTTCTTCAGCACTTTTACCGATTTTTGGGTCCTGGCAACTTCAACAATGTTTTACTGCGGTGTACTTAACAGTTATTACTACCGTACTGTGCAGTGCTAATACCGCCCCCCCCCCTCCAGAGCTGAAGACGCTGGGCTCGAACGCGGTGTTCTCGTCGCTGCACACGCTGCTGCTGGCGCTCTACCGCCGCGACTGCCGCCGCGCCTTCGCGCCGCCGCAGCACTGGCTCGTGCGGGACATCCGCGACTCGCAGTTCATGGCCGACCTCGAGAAGGGCAAGAAGCCGCAGCAGGTACTCGCACTGTACACCATCACTATGATATAACCTCGCGCCGCAGCACTGGCTCGTGCGGGACATCCGCGACTCGCAGTTCATGGCCGACCTCGAGAAGGGCAAGAAGCCGCAGCAGGTACTCGCACTGTACACCATCACTATGATATAACCTCGCGCCGCAGCACTGGCTCGTGCGGGACATCCGCGACTCGCAGTTCATGGCCGACCTCGAGAAGGGCAAGAAGCCGCAGCAGGTACTCGCACTGTACACCATCACTATGATATAACCTCGCGCCGCAGCACTGGCTCGTGCGGGACATCCGCGACTCGCAGTTCATGGCCGACCTCGAGAAGGGCAAGAAGCCGCAGCAGGTACTCGCACTGTACACCATCACTATGATATAACCTCGCGCCGCAGCACTGGCTCGTGCGGGACATCCGCGACTCGCAGTTCATGGCCGACCTCGAGAAGGGCAAGAAGCCGCAGCAGGTACTCGCACTGTACACCATCACTATGATATAACCTCGCGCCGCAGCACTGGCTCGTGCGGGACATCCGCGACTCGCAGTTCATGGCCGACCTCGAGAAGGGCAAGAAGCCGCAGCAGGTACTCGCACTGTACACCATCACTATGATATAACCTCGCGCCGCAGCACTGGCTCGTGCGGGACATTCGCGACTCGCAGTTCATGGCCGACCTCGAGAAGGGCAAGAAGCCGCAGCAGGTACTCGCACTGTACACCATCACTATGATATAACCTCGCGCCGCAGCACTGGCTCGTGCGGGACATTCGCGACTCGCAGTTCATGGCCGACCTCGAGAAGGGCAAGAAGCCGCAGCAGGTACTCGCACTGTACACCATCACTATGATATAACCTCGCGCCGCAGCACTGGCTTGTGCGAAACCATTATTACACATTTTTATTATTTTATAAAGGTTGATGTTTTATTTACTATTTTTAGTAAAAAATTGCATTTTATTGTCATCAGGTGCTCGTGCAAAAGACGCCTCATATGATCGCTCACGGAGAACGAGTCAGGCTATTTAGGCGCGCTGTGGCTGATGAAAAGGTATGGACAAACGAGTTTACTAACAAGGTCGGATGCTCTTGATGGTGTATATCGTTGTTCAGAAATTCTCAACATTATAATTTCCTTACACGTCTGTAATCATTAACGCACGTATAGTATTAAAACTGACGAATGCAAAATCTGTGTGAAATGAGTAAACTCAGTTAGCAATTGAAATTTTGTTTTACATTCAAGTTAAGTTTTTCAAGTTTATAATTTATTTTATCAACATTTTTGTCATTAAAGTCTAAATTAATGGACGAATTCTTAAGTGTAAAACATTTTTTGCAGCTTTTACACAAAAGTCACAATTTCTACCGGTGCATACAAGTTCTAGAGTTGAAACCCGCGATCATCGGCCGAGATTGACGTGTCTAACCCCTAGGCTCGACTCTAGTAACCAGTGACCGGCTTGTCCGTGCGTCAGGTGGTGCTCGGGCTGACGGAGCGCGCGTGCGGCGGCCGCTCGACGCTGGTGACGGTGCGGCGCACGCGGCTGGTGGAGGACGGCTACCGGCAGCTGGCGGCGCTGCCGAGCCGCGCGCTGCGCGCCGTCGTGCGCGTGCGGTTCATCAACGAGCAGGGGCTGGACGAGGCCGGCATCGACCAGGACGGAGTGTTCAAGGGTATCAGGATACTCATACTACTTACTGACGTTAGTAACACTATTACTAGAATACGTCGGCATCGACCAAGACGGACTGCTCAAGGGAATATTGATGCTACTCACTGAGTACTAGTACTAGTAATACATACTGATATTGGTGACACATACTGATACTAGTAACACTTAATATTTTTTCATAAAAAAAATAACTGGCCCACGAGCGGCGGGATACTTGATGTTAAGTGATCACCGCCGCTCATGGACATTTGCAGCTCCAGAGGAGTCACAAATACGATACTATTTTGTAAAAAAAAAACGTTGTAGACTATCGACTCTCTCACTCACCGTATGTAGCACAGCTATATTGGTTACGTCACGTCGATCTTCTGTAAAATATTTTCCCGGTCGGGCCAACCCATACGACTTGTAGGCATTGAGCTATAGTTAGGCTCTTAGGTAGAACAGTAGGTAGTATACCTACTAATACTAATACCACCTACTAGTACACTCAGTTATATAGGTATTATAAATGAGTAAGCCGAGAATTACACTATTAAGTTTTACTCTTTGTATAATTAAACTACCTTTCTCTTATTTTCTTTAGGTTTAAAGTTACTTACCAAATGATTATAATATCTATATTCTAATAAAAAATATTCTCTAATCATTTTATTGACATGAGTTGATTTTGATCTAATAGGCTATTTAATTTGTCTTATTTGCAGAATTTCTAGAGGAGACGATAAAACGAGTATTCGATCCGTCGTTGAATCTTTTCCGGGTGACGAGCGAAGAACGGTTATATCCGTCACCCACATCGTGTCTGCAAGAAAACCATTTACAATTATTCGAATTTATCGGACGTATGCTGGGAAAGGCTGTCTATGAGGTAAGAATGTGATTTTAACTGACTTCCAAAAGTTTTTTTTATATCACCGATCACTCGAAAACGGCTCGATTGAATTTCCGCAAAGTCAATGTTACTTTCTTTGAGCAAGGTACTCTTTTTCATAATAAAATACCGCAGAATGTGTTACAGTTTACAGATAAGAAATTAAAAGTACATATTAAAAAGTCCTTAGGCATATTATTCTGTTCAAGATTATATAGATGATAAAGATGCTTAGATTTAGTATAAGCTGGATTCACACAGGGTATTTAATATATTTGTAACTCATAAATATATGTACCCATTGTAAATCTTTTTAAAAGAGTAACGATCGAGATTCTTGCCGGTTCTTCTCAGGAGAATCTACACTCCGAACCTGTGGTTAATTAATTAGTTTCTTTTGTTTTCTTATTTGTTTCTGTATAACTTGTTTGTTACTTGAATAAAGCATATTTTGCTTGTTATTTTGATTGATTTGGTTAATTCTATCGTTTGAAAGGGTATCCTCATCATTGATTACGTGGAATTTTTATCAATATCGGTTCAGTAATTAATATGTCATTCATGTCATTTGATTTTGTAGTCAGTTTTTTTATATTAGTTATTTATACTAATATTATAATGAGGTAAAATTTGTTTGTAAGTTTGTATGTTGGGTGTAATCTCTGAAACTACTGATCCGATTTGCGTTGTTTTCATGTTAGATAGCTCGTTTATTGAGGAAGGTAGGCTATATTCAATTATAAACGCAAAGACCCAAAGGAGCGATGCAGCAAGTATAAACGCGTGTGAAACTGCGAGGCCCAGCTAGGCGTTAAAATATCATTTTCTTTCTTTTGATAAATACATTCTTTTAATATTAATTAACAATTAACATATGCATATTTATTGTAATTATATTCCCAGGGTATTGTTGTGGATGTTCCATTCGCGTCTTTCTTCCTGAGTCAAGTGTTGGGACAAACTCAGCAAGCGCTGTACAGCTGGATCGATGAACTGCCCTCTCTCGACCGAGACCTTTACCGCAGTTTGACTTATATTAAGCATTTTCAGGTGATTATGTGTTTTACATTATAATAAGGCCGTTGAGTAAAGGCGACTCCGAATTTTCGCGAATGTATATGCCAAGAGATGTGCAACGCCATGTTGTTATTCAATAAATCGATGATTGTTTTTTTTTATTCAATCGATTATTTATTATACAATAAAAATAAAACAAGAAATAAAATATCAATTATTAAAAAAAAAATCATGATTGTGAATTGTTAGTATTAGGAAGAATATAGCGATTTCTGACATTATTTTATTAGAAAAAAACAATTAATTTAACTTTTGTTAAATAAAAAATATATAGTATTTTTTTTTAAATAAACTTATTAAGCACCAAGTAATATATATTTCTTCTTTTTATATATAAAATTATGTAATATTAATCAATAATTATAAACATGAATTTGTTTGCTAATATCGTAATTTAATATTATTTTCGATTAAATTGATTCAACGATAAAACACGTGAGAGTTATTATAGATTACCACAATGTATGTATACCATAATTAAGAAAAAAAAGGAATTATGTTTTATAAATATGTTTTATTATTTATTTTACTGAATTCATTTTAAAACAAAATTAAATATTTCTGCATTATATATATGAAAGTAGACGATAACAATTATCGACCATGCAAAGTGTCTCTTGCTTTGGTACATCTCTATTTGATTCTTAGTAACGCACTGCGCAAACACTTGCACGAAGTTCAATGTGACCAAGTTCCAATGGACGTCATATTATAAATAAATAAATAACGCATCACACTCAACGGCCCCCATTAAGATCTCATGACCTTGCGCCGGGGGTCCGGAAACACAACTCTAACACAAACATCCAGACCACGACAAACATCTGTATGGCCAATACACGTTTGCCGTGAGCGGGGATCGAACCCGCGACCGTTAGCGCTTTAGTCAGTTGCAGTGTATTGCGCCAACGCGTCTGTCAATTATAATTATACTTTCTTATATGTAATATTGAAAGGTATATAATTTTAAGAAATCTTTAGAAATTCTCGTTTTATTTATTCATTGCAATAAGTAGTGTATTTCTGTATTAATATTATAAAGAGGTAACATTTCATTGTAAGTTTGTATGTATATATTGTATTGATAATCACTGAAACTACTGATTCGATTCGAAAAATTCTTTTTGCGTCGAATAGCCCGTTTAATGAGAATATAGGCTATATAACATCACGCTACGACTGATAGCAGCGAATCAATAACCGTAAACGGAAGTGAAATTGCGAGAGTTAGCTAGTAAATAATATGAAATATGTAAATTTCCACTTTAAATGATTAACTTTTGTAATTATTATAATTGATATTTTTCAGGGAGATATTTCAAGTCTAGAATTAACATTTTCGGTAGATGAAGAACGACTAGGTGAAATTGTCACACACGAACTAGTTCCGGGAGGAAAAGCTATACCTGTTACTAATGAAAACAAGTAAATATATTTTTAATTTCTTGCATTATAACTTTATTAAACGTGAAGCGAGAATTATGCTTATAAGTTTTGCTCTCAGACTTTCATAAAGATTTACATAAGTTTGTCCTTGTCTTACACCTGAAAGAATTTACTTTTGACAGATTTACAACTTTCGTAAGTTCAACTAGGTAAATGTTGCCAGGTTACAGAGTTGTTTTATATTACTAACGATGATAAAATACGCCTTTAATAGTAAATATTACTAGCAAATTCGTTTAATAGTATAATTAAAAATACTATGTAATTTATGAATGTATTTGATATGAATCTAATTGATAATTTAATTTTATTTTTGGAAAAAGACACTGATGTTATATTATTTGCTTAATTATTTATACTAAGAACAACCTTTCTTATTTCAGAATTAATTATATACATTTGATGGCACATTTCCGTATGCACACACAAATTAAGGACCAGACAAATGCCTTTATCAAAGGATTCAGAACAATTATAAATCCAGAATGGCTTTCATTGTTTTCTACACCAGAGGTAAATGATAATTTAAATTATTTAAATATTTTTTATGTAACTAAAATATTGTAAACAGGTTTTTTCTAAACTTATAAAAATTCTGTTTAGTTAGCAGAAGCGATATTTAAAAATAAAAATTGAACTAAACTTTTTAAAATAATAAAAAAAAAAAATATTATAAACGTTCAATCTTGTAGACATCATTTATAAAAACAAATTTTAATAAAATATAATTCAGTTTTTTATTTTTAAATATCGATTCCGGTAATGCTGGGAAAATGTCCAAGACATGCTTAATTTGAAAACTTAGATATGCATTAATAATTAATAAATTTATATTTATGAACATGTAACATATAGTATAATACTAAAATTGTACTTAAGTAAAAGAATTATGAGTACCGCTCGGCTCGAAAGATTTTGTCTCGTCTTTAAAGAATTAAGAAATTATTAATCTATTCTTCGGAAATAGTTGTTTTCTGTGAGAAAGGTAACATGTTTCCATTTCTGTACCCCTAAACGTTTACGCAAAATTTAAATCACTCGAGTAGTTGAGGTGTGAAAACATAACAAAATGATATTCAAAATTAGTTAGGATTCATATTGGTCTATACTAATATTATGAAGAGGTAAAATTTGATTGTAAGTTTGTATGTAGGGGGTCATCTCTGAAACTCCTGATCATAGTGAAAAAATATTGTGTTGGATAGCCCGTTTATTGGGAAATGCTATAGGCTATATTACATCACGCTACCACTCCCAGGAGTGAAGTAATACCCATAAACCGCGAGGAGCAACTAGTTTCATATGTCATAATAAAATCTTGTCTAATTGAACTCATTTTATTTCAGCTTCAGCGCTTAATAAGTGGTGATAATGTACCCCTCGATCTTCGCGATCTCCGTCGCCATACTCAGTACTATGGCGGTTTCCACGACTCCCACCGAGTTGTATGTTGGTTATGGGATGTTTTACAACGAGACTTCACCGAGAACGAACGGGCCATGTTCCTTAAGGTAAAATATATTTTATTACGATATTTGTCTATTGAATTCTGTAGAGTTGTAGTGTTAAAAATAGGATTTTTGGCGGTGGTCATGGTTTAATGTTCCAAAACAAGGTTTTAGGAGTAGCCATGGTTTAGTATTTAAAAAAGGGCTTATAGGATTACCCACGACTTATCAGAATTGCGGTGGTACAAGCAATATTATTGTAGCTTCCATATGTGGGATATGTTATATGTATGTTGGTTAGCCTTTCCTATCACTTAAACAAGTATTAATTAAGAATACAGCAGCGGGTCTTCATTTTACCTTTTTACACTTAGACTTTAAACTTCATTTTAGATTATAAAAAAACCGTGTTACTTCAGTTATTTAAATATTTGTTACTTATGTATTCGCGCAACATAATCTTCAGAAAAACCACCGGTATCTGCTTTTACTGGTAAATGAACTTGGGGCTTGGTATATAGCACTTGGAATTAAAATGCCACCATTTTAATTTTTTTTTAGTTTGTGACCTCGTGCTCCAAGCCGCCAGTTCTTGGTTTCGCACATTTGAAACCTCCATTTTCGATTCGATGTGTAGAAGTCGGTGATGACGAAGACACGGGCGATACTATAGGTGAGGAATATTTTTCTATACTAATATTAAAAACAGGTAAAATTTGTTTAGCTCTAAGTTTGTATGTAAGGAGTAGTCTCTGACACTGATCCGATTCGAATAATTCTTTTAACTTGAAATAGCCCGTTTATTGAAAAAAAGTTGTGTCAACAATAACTATAAGTGCGAGTGAAATAGCGAAAGGCGACTAGTATGATATATACTCGATACTATTGTGATTTTTTAAGTTTATCTTATAAATAGCACTAATTAAGTCTAAATATTAAGACTTTGTTTGTTGTTTGCAATTTACTATTCCAGTTATTGTGTAATTTTATTTTTTGGCTACACTACTGTTATTACTCCTATGACTTGTACATCCTAAATGTTTATGATTAATTTAAAAAACATAATAGATGCCAATTATTAAAACAATTTGAAAATTGTTAAGTACAGACATTTGCCTAGCGATACTGCTATTTTAATATATATTTTTCTTCCATTACAGGAAGCGTAATACGCGGCTTCTTTACAATAAGGAAGAAGGATCCATTAAATCGGCTGCCTACTTCGTCAACATGTTTTAATCTCTTAAAACTACCAAATTACCAGAAAAGGAGCACACTTCGAGACAAACTACGATACGCGGTTAATAGCAACACTGGTTTCGAACTTTCGTAGTTGATTCGAAAATATTTGTAGATTTTACTTTAATTATCGATTTTTTGCACATGTAGGAGAAGAAAAAATATTTTTAATTCGATTTTGGATATGGTAACACTGATAAAGTAATTACAGAACATCAAGTAACATTTGGTGGCCTAATTTCAAAACTTAATAATAAATCAATTTTTTTTAAACTTTTTTTTTTTAATTTTTGTAAATTATACTTGTCACATGGATATATAGAATTAATTTTAAAATCACAATAGTTTGTTTGTTGTGGTGTAACACAAATTTTAAATGAAATTAAGATATTGTTGATTTTACTACATTTTGAAATTAATCCATCAAAATTTGTTGTTATATTTTCAATAAAATTATTAAGCTTTAAAAATAATAAAAAAAAAATTTAATGGAAAATATATCCAATAAAGAAAGTCTCGATTCTCGAAAAAAAAAAACTATTACCGTAAAAAATTTTGATCTCCAAAACACGTACAAATTATCGTAAAAGTTTATACACTACAATATAATGTGTTATACGAGTTATTTACCAAAAATTAATATAGGCGGTTTCTTTTGAAAGGAAAGTACATTGAGACTCATTAGTCAGATAGTAGTGTTTTAAAGATCTCATTTTTTGAATGATAATTTATAACTGGAGGCTGATAAGCAATACTATGTCAAGCCACACGGACTTCATTTTGAGAAAATAGCATCTAAACATGTCAAACATACTTAATCAATTTGTTTAAGGTCGTATTTCCTTGTCTATTTTGCTAAAAAGCATATTGAATTAAAAAAAATAAGTTTTTCAAATATATGTAGTTTATTGCATAATCCAAAATATGGAACACACTTCAATATTCTAAACATTAAATCAGAAAACTTTTTTCTGTACTTATATAGATTAGATGACATGATTTTTATTTTGAATAATGTTAAACACTTGCATTACGTTAACATTATTAGAATACATCAATATCTCTAAATTTTACTTTTTGTGGGTTGACACATTATTGCTTATCAGCATCCAACTAAAAGATATTTCATTAGCGAAAAAATTCCGACATCCAAAATGTCTGACAGTAATGGTACACATTTTCAAATTTAGTTTGAAATATCTATAGTTAAAAAATATTATTGCATTTTTTTAATTAATCAGTTGGCTATGAAACTCTTTAATTGTCTATGGCTGGTCCCGGTTCGTAAAATTGATCACTGATAATTTAGTTGACAAGGGAATGTCAATGAGCTGTGTGGTTGTATTTTGTCCAACTTTATACCAAAAAAAGTTTAATTATCCATTAATTAGGGAGTTTTCCCTTACTCTTCCTACTTTCACATTACCAACACTTTCTATGTAAAGCGTTTTACCATGAACTTAATAAACATAGAACCTTTCGTATCTATAAAACTCAAATTAACTAAAATTATATATGTTTGGAAACGAACATTGTTGCGAATAGTTTTTAACATGCACATGACACTTTCGATTCAATTTATCGTTAACTTGTTTTAAATTAGATTAATTCGAACTTAAAACGAATATTTAACTCGAAGGATAAGTTTTATTTTTCGAAAAATTTAATCGCGATCTAAAATAATGTTTTCTCTCAGTTTATATATTTTGTCCTTTACGAAAAGGCGTAATTCTTTTTAAATTTCATATTTATTCATAATTTTAGAAAGCTTGTTATTTGTCGGAATACTTATTTTATGATTACTTTCCATATTACCGACGGCCAGTACATTGATCAATTTATTTTTAAACAAAGATTTGTAAAAAAAAGTGACGTCATAAAAATGGCTATATGAACGAGCCTAAAGAATAATTATACCCATTGTGGCGATTTATAAAACGAATTTCTAAAAAGGATTCAACAATCCAGTCCAAAAATAGTGTGTACATAGACAATAAAATCTTAATATATTATATTATGATAAATTCGTAGCGATGTCTGTAAATGAATAGTTTGGAATGTATTTTAAAGTTTTACTATAGCGGAAACAATTTCAATATTTTGGGAATTGTTATATAACATTGTAGTGTATGTTAAAATACAGATTTTTTTCATGAAACATAAAGTAGCATTAAAGAGGCCATTCACGTCACGTCCATGTATTTATTTGACATAATGATGATGATTACTTACTAATCGAATCTTTAAATCATCGTTTTTATTTATCAACATCTACTAAGGACTTCGTCAACAACAACAAATGTAGCTTTGGCAGGCACTTAACAGAAATGGTGTAAAATTTGACATGATAAATCTACATGAATAATTTATATATTTTTATACATTTTGGCTTCTCTTTTTTTAACATTAGTTTGTCTTGCTCTGCGAAAAAGCATATAATATGCTCTAATTTGTCGCAGATAAGGGCGCGACTGTTGCGTCGTAACGTGAATGGTCTGTTTTAATGGTCTTACGCTATAAAAGTAATTTTTCTGATTGTGAAATATTTTAATAAAAGAGCGATTAAATTTTAACCATCTCTGTAAATAATATGCGTTAAATTTTTATAAACTGAAATAAAATAATTTTAGAATAATAATCGTATACACAACATATGACTTATGATATACGATTCTTTTAAAAGAAAAGGGTTGAAATATTATTTATAATTTTTTATTAATTTTTCAAAGAAATCATAAAAATTAATCCTGTAAATATTCTTTTATAATTAATTCTTGTCACATATGTTAAAAGCACTAATTTTATTGTGTTTGTGGCACTTAATGTACAAAAAAAATGCCTGATGTTTTCGTGAGTGTAAAATAAAAAAAATAAGTCAATCGTTAACGACTGTTTCTTCCAGAGTATTGTTATTAATTAGCAATACAGAAAATCATCCCACCTTAATTTCATTACAGATTTTATAAAAAAAAAAAACAAAATTTTAAACTGTAAAGTCAATAAAAACATTGTCATAAGCAAGAATGATGTGAATTTTGATGCTACTTCAACCACTGCGTATTCGTCACTCACCTTGTAATTAAAACTTAAAAGTAGTTAAATTTTAGAAATGTTTATAAAAACTATAGAAGTTTATGTTTTGTTATTATTTTAGTGCAATTTATTTTCGAACCCTTATGTAATCTACTTCTATATTTTGTATTAAAGAAATTGTTGCTAAAATATAGTATTTTGTAGTCGTGTGTCGATTTTCACTGGTAATTTAAGTATTTACTAACATTACTCTATACATAATATTTAGATCATTGTAAGAAATATTTTGTACTAGCCACGTAAATATGTTGTATAACACAATGTGATTCTCTGTGATAAAATAATTGATATTTATACTTGGATATTTTATTTCAAACCCAACCTCCGAACAATAAACTGTTTTTTTTAAAGAATTCTCAACTGAAATAGGTTTTTCTATGGGACTAAGAAGCATTGCAATCATAATGCGGTATTTGGTAAACCGCGGTTTTAAGATAGAAAATCGATCTAGATTAGTGTCACGAAAAATTCTTCACAAGTTCTAATAAATATAAAAAAAAATTCCAAAAATAGCTCCGTCAACAACATGCATCATTGCTTAAGACAAAATTAAATCAGGGTAAGGTAAGTATTGTAAATTAATACAAAATGTTAAACTGTTGTTAACAATCGTCCAAAATTATGAAATATTATATCAAAACATTCAAGCTTTTTTTTTTAAAGAAGGAATCAACTTTCGACAGTCACTTGAAAACAAATTTAGAGTTACTTATTTAAGTTATTTTGACTTAAAAATCAAAGTATTGTAACAATTAATATGACAATTTTATGGGTTTAATCTGAAAAGACATAAATGTCGAAATTTCAAAATAATCCAGAATAATTTTAAGCAAATACAGAGTTTATCTTTAATTGATTACAATATGCTTGATAATCGAAGATTTTCCAATAAAAAATACATACTATTGGTTTCACATTTTTTTAAGAAAAAATATACCACGCTGTGCCTAGCGTGGCGGATAATTTCAGTTGAGGATTTCAGTTCAGGTGGGTGGAGGAGATTGACTGGCAGTGAAATTAGAGGATTGGTTTGGAAGAGACTTCACCTAGGTCAAATCTTCGTTGAGAATAGACTTTGTCAAGATAATAACTGAACTCCTTAAAAATCACAATATTTCGTCAATCGACTATCGGTTTGATGCATGTTGCATTTTGATGGGGATGGGAGATATAAGCCGGTTAACCTCTTAACTAGCGAATCAAGAATATGTATACATTGTGTTCGCATTTATTGTTTGAAATTAATGTTACAAGTAGGTAGGTAAATATTAAATTTTATTAAGTACCGAAATAATTTCTTAAGCTAACTTCAAAAGCATTTTTATTTTTTTTGTACTTAAAATCTTGGTCTTTGTATTAACCATCAACTCCTTGATGAATGAAAAGTTTAAAACAAATTAAATAAAAAGTGCAAAGAAAAGTTTTATTGCAACTTGAAACTTTTATGAGTAACTAACTTAAAGAATACCAAACAATATTAAAATTTTCGCTATGTGTGTGATATTTTCGATATGGAATAAAAATAATAATTATAATAAATATTAACAACTTAGGTTAAGTTTTAGAGAAAGATTTCTAAACTAACAATAAGTTATAACGATAAAGTATCTTAAAAAAAGTATCTGTCAATTAAAGAAAATGTGTTTTTTTACTGACGCAGTCTGCAGCAGACAATACACAGACCTAATTATAAATGTATTAAAACTCTTTCGTAATCAAAATATAAATTCCGAATAAGTATTCGGGTTAGCGCAGATTTTGCTGTATTGAGTGAGTCGACCGAAGCAAGCCAAGCCAAAGCTAACATCAAGCAGAGCAGCTGTTCATTGCGTCGCCGCCATTGTTGTTTTTTGTCTCGCTCTCGTACCGCTTCCTCCCCCTTCCAAAGCAGGCCAGTCTCGCTCGATTTCCGTGGCGTGTGGACGATTGTGTGCGGCATAAAATAAATAATAAATTTACCACGGTCTCATCCTTTGTCCTGAAACACTTGAAACTGGAATCGTAACCCACCTCCGCGTTATCGATAAATATAAAATAATCCGTCAAACGTGTAAACAACCGGTGAAATTGACAGGTGTCCCGTTCATCCGTGTAGAGTGCGTTGAGTGATTCCCGCATAGTCGTTCGAGCATGAATAATAAAGAAGTAACCGGTGATAGCGTCGCGTGTCAACCGGGAGCGGTCTGGTGATCGAGGCACAGTGTCGAGGCCGTGAGGTTGACCGTGTGATGAGTCTGCGGTGACGGCGAGCCGCGGAGCGGTTGGATGGCGGCTGTAAGCGGCCCCGCGCGGCACTCTCGCGTCTCCATGAGTGTGTCCATGTCGCTGATGCAGGGCGGTACGCAGAGCGCGCCGCAGGGCGCCATCCTGGCGGCGGCGGCGCCCTACTATCAGACGCCGGCTATACCGACCGACGTGCAGCCCGACCGCCCCATAGGCTACGGCGCCTTCGGTGTCGTATGGTGAGTCATTTTTAATGTACACAATTTCACCTCGTGTTATTTATGCTTCCCGTAGGTTTTTGACATTAAAACATGTGACTTATAGTGCTTAAATAAACAATGATTTAATAATATTGACCTAACAGGTTACTTTTAATTTGTTAGTAAACAACTTACTCTGAGTAACTTATTTTTTGAAAGAACATACATATTTACTTATTGTTCATTAAAATAATATCACAAAACGAAACATTGAATAATTAAAATATTATTGAAATGATTTTAATTTAAAGGATATCAGTTTGTGGAAATAATTCTTAATATTCTAATTTAAAATTACCAAATTTTAAATTAGAATATTAAGGATTTGATACATTTTATATAGTGCCGCTATTACAGATATTTTAACCCAAAAACTTAATTTTAAATAAACATTATCAAGACTCCAATTCCCGCAGCAATTATAATTATATTTAGTACTCAATTTCAAATTTTTTATAAGTTAACAGTAATGTAAAGGAAAACATAATGTATGTGAAAAGTTGTGACCCACAGGAATAACAGAAGCCATTGTTGTTATATTACAATGCCCAGAACTATGGGACGGCGGCATTAACACAATTACTTATTAGCAATGCATCCATTGAAATGAACTGCACCACTTCGGTAGCCCTTAATAATGCATAATTAGAATTAGAAATCAAGTTTTTTATTTAAAACAAAACCATTTTTTCCTCACACTAACAAACTAAATAATGTTTTCTTGGAAAAAATTGAAAC
Source organism: Hypolimnas misippus (assembly GCA_037950945.1). NCBI lineage: Eukaryota > Metazoa > Arthropoda > Insecta > Lepidoptera > Nymphalidae > Hypolimnas > Hypolimnas misippus. The sequence continues at coordinate 12,112,189 of JBBEEQ010000024.1, forward strand.
AGTTGACTAATTTAAAATTTTACTTTTGAAAATAGAATACATTTTAAAAATTGCTTTAAACTTAATCTTTTATTTTTAAATATGTGAACTAAAAATAAATAAATAAATTGCTATTACATAATAGCTGTTAAAAATATTTAATTAAATATAATAGCACAATTCCAATAATTTATTTTTATTTATGAATTAAGTTCATACAAACTCATAATGGAATTAATATAATATATAAATAAATTCTTAAGCATTTAAACATTATTGTATTGTAGTTAAAAACTAAAACTCAATTTATCCTTGAAATAAAAAAGGGTTAAGAATATAATTTTTAAATTAATATGTATTTTTCAATCATGATTGACTTTTTTATTTTTGTTTGATTTTATTTGAGAAACAAACAGTGTTATATTACTTAAATAAAATAAAAAAATTGTCCATCGTAGAGTAGATAAAAAAAGGATTTTTTAAAAATATTTTATTACAAAATTAAATAAGTCTTTTGTGTCTCCCTTTAGAAAGCGCGTTGTATTTTTAAAAGTTAATATAACCTCGATAAAAACGTTGCTTAAATAATTCTGGTTTCTACTGTAAACCACTATACATATTGAGTACATACGATTTTCAACATTTCAGAGTTCTTCGTTGAAACGCGAGAGAAAGCCTCAGAAGCCGTTTCAAACTTTTATTTCGTTCTTAATGGTCATCGTAATGTTTTATTGCGAAGACGTTTTCGAATCCAACTTATCTTCGCTGAACTATGACCGAGTTACGCGCGAAATAAGTTTACATTTTACAACATGTGCGTCGAGTTAGGAACTTTACTATTCCTAATCTGCACTAACTAGTGCCCTCTGTAAACACGTGGCGTTTTGATTCCCTCGTCGAAGTGTATTCGATCCAGCGTGTAAGACATAAGAGCGATTTTCTATATTCATGTTTTCTGCAATCGAATGCACATTGCGTCCTCCGACAGCGGCCCGACTTTGGCCGATTCTGCGCTTTATTGCTCCACATTTGTCTCGTTTTTGATTCGTCGGAGCTGCTTCCCGTTATCGAAATGGTTGCAACGCCCGTATACGACCGTGAAAGGCGACCTACGATACTCGGCGTTAAGGTTGTTTTCGTGATATACTGAATATCTACTGTAGTAGTGCATCGTACGCGGCGAGGGTTGTTAGGTATGGGTGGACGCTTTGTGTCGACTCGTGCGTAGGTAGGGCCCTTACGGCGCTAGGCGCGTCGATTGTGTGTGAACGACCGCAACGAGGGGAGGCACGCTTGATTATTCCGAGATCGCGTCGATCAGGTCGAGGGCCCTAAAAACCCGACCCTGAGCCTGCGCTCCGAGAAAGAAGGAGTTCTACACTCGTTCGTTGAATGCAAATAAGGATACGTTTTAAATTAACATTTTAACTTATTTCAGACTTTCCGTAGCTATTTATATATTTTAATTTATTCTAAGCCTCGGTTCCTTTGAGTTTTGTTTTTTCTTTAATGGTAGCTGCGCTATTGTGCTCGGTGCCTCTATTCGAGCACATTACCATTAGCGTCTCCATATTCTTATATTGTCGTTGACATGCTCTCGAGTAACAAGATAATCATAACGTTCTCGCGGCGATGTACGAGATGGGCCTTCGTGAACACACCGCATAGAAAGTTGTAAATAGTTCGTGTATGTCTCTATTTACATTCGTATTCACGGCCAGTAACTGGTATTTATTTATGTGTAACATTTACACATATTTTGTTTATCTAAAAATGATAAATGATTTATAAAAAAATCAAACGAACCAAGTAAACCAGCTAGCTCCGAGTTAATAAACATTACAGAGGATCCGACGCTAAAAACGTGTTTTTTATTAATTCGTAAAAGAAATATGTATAATTTTGAATAAAATCAAAAACAACGATTATTCTTCTAATGAAAGCGTTAATGTTGTATTCATAATTATTAGACGAGAATTACATTTGTAAGTTTTACTTTCGTAATTGGTAAAAAATCACCTCTGTAACGTGGTAACAGTTACCTAGGTAACCTCATGAAAGCTATAACTGTCAAAAATAAAGGCAACGACAGTTAATTCTTTCAGGTTTATAGCAATGAGTAACAACTTATGTAAAAATGTTTTTAAAGTCTCGTAGTAAAACTTATAAGTGTAATTCTCGCTTTAGGTATAATATCTTAAAATTATTGTAAATTGTGACTATGTGAAATTCACTAACATGAATTCGGGTATCTATTTTAAGTTTCGGTGTTAATATTTTATTATAAAATTTAGGATAGTAGGAGCTGAATTTGTTAATCCTTTTATAAATATCTTTTAAGCCTAACATATAATGATCTAGGTTCTCCGTTTAGATTGTCCAATAAATTAATTACGACGGGTATGCGGGCTGATTGATCGGGAGCGGTCCGGACCGCGCCCGGGTCGCGCCCGTCTCCGCCCTGCCGTACCTAATTGCGACTCCGAAACTCGAACCATCCTCTACCTCCGACAAAACGCCTCACTCTTACTAAAGCTTAGATGATTCTAAATAGGATAACGCTCCAACGAACGCGTTACTATTGAACGCTTACAATGTTGCTACGTGGCACCAGGGCAACATGGCTACCATAGCCAAGAACAAGACTAAATTGAGTGCGTTATTATGGCGGCTATTTTTTTAATTAGCTCACACAAAGATATTCAAAATAAAAAAAAATACCGCCAATATTGACATTGATTGTAATTTAATTTAAAATTCACCTTTATGTCCTAACTAGCTGTCCCTTGCGGTTTTACTTGCGTTTATGGTTACTGCTTCGTTCCTATGAGTCGTAGCATGATGTTATATAGCCTATAGGCTTCCTCAATAAATAAACTATCTAACACAATTTTTTTTTCAATTTAAACCAATAAATAGATCCTGCAATCAGCGCGTTCAAACAAACAAACACTTCAGCTTTATAATATTAAGCATAGATATATTAATATTATTATTTTTTTAAATCCAACTAAATTTAAACTTACTCGATTATATTTTTTTATGTCTGTGGCTACCACTTTGTAACTTGCCGTAATCTGTGAACATTTATTGTTGGTAAAGAAGCTTAGTGCATTCTCCGTACATAGGTTTTTATCTATGGAAGCTCCACCTCTTACGTATTATTGTATACTCTTTGGGTGAGATAAGAAACGCGAAAAGTTTTTCAACCGTCTGGAAGAATTCGCAACGCGATGTAGCGCTATGAATCAAGAGAGCGATAACCTTACGCTGCACATTTAAAGGGTAATTTTTTATACATTAGACGATCACAAAAAACTCGTTTTTATTCTTTGTGCCAATAACCCAGTGCACAGCTAAAGATTCACATTTCGTCTGTTATACCTGTTTATCTACCTGAGTTTTCCGAGTTCAGCATGTACCTGAGCATGTCACACGAACAATACACGTCTCCGATTGAGCCTTGAGATTGTTCTGGGAATAACGATTCGGTTGTATAGCAGTTGGTTTTATCAAAGGTTTACGTAAAGTCGAATCGCCGTCCATTGTTATAAGCGTAGGGTTTAAAAATAGTTTCGATGGCTGTATTTAATATTTGGTTTGTTCTTAGTTTGCGACATGTGGTTGTGAAGAAATAATGTATGCTTATACGTACTACTTAATAAGAGTTTGTGGGTTTGCGAAGCACGTGGTAAAGTTCGCGAGCGAAGCAATTGTTCACGGACTTGATTAGTTAAGTTTGTAAGTTTAATTTAATATGATATTTATATAAAAATCTAACTTTACCAGGCACGCGTTGCAATGTCACTTAAATTATGTAGTTTTTTTGGACCAGGAACCCTCGTGGGCGTTCCCAGATCGCCCTACCAAAGCTACATCATAATTTGATAAATGGTAACGGAACACATAGAGGACGAACATATAAACATTGATTTTTAATTATATAGAAGCTAATAATCGAATTGTTCACATAAACTTAATAAATGTCATGTAATTATTGAAAATTAATCCATTGTTTAAACTACTTTTAGAAGTAGCATGCAATGTTTTTAGAAAATAAAGATCTTTAAAAACTGATCTCAAGATCAATCTCGATAGTTTTGATTAAAAAAAAAAACATTAATTAAACTGTTATTGAAATGAAAATTAAATTAGTGTTTATCATTAACAAATTGAATATATTTTTCTATTTGTTCAATTATCCTTGATTTATTTATGTAAATGTTGAATCACGCTCATTGACGGATTATAGTAAGTCACGGTTAAACCCGCTCTGAGTTGATAAGAATTGGATGCCGTAAGCAATAATGTGTCAACCCAGAAAAAGTCGAATTCTGAGGTATTGATGTATTCTGATAATACGCCATGTATTTAAAATTATTCAAAAAGAAAAATTCAAGTCATCTAAACTAATTAGGTACGGTAAAAGTTTCTTAATTCAATGTTTCGAATATTGAAGTATGTTCCAAATTTTGGTTTATCCAATCCAATAATCTCACATATTTGAAAAACTTTTTATTAGATAAAACTTTTTATTATACCAAATATATGCTTTTTAATTAATTATGCTTTTTATCAAAATAGAAAAGAAAAGAGGGATGTATAATTCTTCAATGAAACTTGAGAAGAATTGGTTTGACAATTTTAGACGCCATTTTCTCTATATTAAGTCCATGTGATTTGACATAGTATTGCTTATCAGCGTTTATATATAGATTTGAGAGACTTTAGCACGCAGTACTTTTAATCTCTCATGAGCGTTATGCAAAAGGTTTTCAATTTTCTATTTCGACGGATGAAAAAATATATCGAAAAATATTGCTAGTCTCCGCAGGCATTTATAATTATAGACAGGATGAACATAATTTTATACACATCCCTTAATCGAGTAATAAATTGTTTTATTCTTGCTTATTATCGTTAAACTGATTGATAATAAGAATATTTCGATTAAATATTATTATATTAAGATAAGTAGTTTTATCAACGAATTAGCTAATTGCTCGTAAACTAACTTTGTTATCGTGTGCTAACATCATGTGTTACAATTAGATTTTTGATTATATAGAATACGTCTGTTTTGTGTTATGTGACCTAATGAGGAATAAGCAAAAATATGTTGTTCTCACATTTAAACTAAAATTAAAGGTTTTAGCCATAACTGTATCCTATGCTACTAGTTTTAGCGCGAGTGTAAGAAAGTACGCACAATAAACATACACACAGACTTGTTTGTGTATATATATATATCAAGACAAATCAAGGACTGCCTAATTATGGGATTAATTAGCATAAATTCATACTAAATATGTAATATATATATATATATATATATATATATATATATATATAGATAAGCTTTAGTTTAAAAATTATATTTAGGACTTATAAGACACTACATACATGTGTCACATTAAATAAAAAAAAAAAACGGTCAAGTGCGAGTCGGACTCGCTTTCGAAGGGTTCAACAATATTTGATATAACAATATGCAAAAAATTGTGCTCTGACAGACACTTGACTGCTTTTCATTATTTGTTATTATATCGGCTATAGAAATACACACTCTGTGAAAGTTCAACTTTTCACCTATTACGGTTCATGAGAAATAGCCCGCTGACAGACAGACAGACAGACGGATAGCAGAGGCTTAGTTATACTGACTCATTGGCGCCCTTCGAGTATAGAACCCTAAAAACACATAATCGTGGAATGCCAAAACATTTGGGCGAGGTATGGTATCGTCTTATCACTAGCACGGAATATCAAAGAGGAGAGTGCAAAGATAACGACTCGCACTGCCATCGCTTCGGTTGCCTAAGCGGGTCATGGGAACCACCTTACCCATTACATGACGTGACATAATTTAACCAGGCCGCCGCAGCACGAAATTTCAACCTTATCTCAAAACGTTAGTGCCCAAATAATTTCAATGCTACGTTTAAAAAAAATAGAAACACCTAATTAACACACTAACGAGGTCGTTGTACCGTACGTTTGTGACGTAAAACGATTGGACGAAATGTTATCGAAACATTTTAACAATTTTTTTAAAATCCTTAACTAGCTGCCCCTTGTGGTTTCACTTACGCTTAAGGCTTTTCTCCTGTAAGTCCTTAATAAAGGGTTATTTAAAGCAAATAATGTTACAAACAAAAATCTTAACTCTTCATTTAATATTACTTAAGATAATTGGTTAAATAAGGATCTGTCGTTAAATGTATTAACATTGTATTGCTTGTTGTGAAAAAGGAAGAAAAAATACTGAAAAAGATAATAAAAACGAATCAAACTCAAACTCAAAATATACTTTATTCAAATGGGCTTAAAGCACTTTCGAATCGTCAAGTTACATGTCATATTTTCATTTTTGATTTTCATAAAGCTACCACCGGTTCGGAATGTAGTCTCTACCGAGAAGAACCGGCAAGAAACTCGATAGTAACTCTTTTAAAATCATTTATACATAATGTATTTTTATTACATTTTAATTATGTTATCCGGATAGAAAATCAACGCTTATCAAATCCACGCCTCTTTGTCGTCAAAATATTCTTGTATGGTATAATATGCTTTATTTATTAAAGATTTTTTAACGTAGGCTTTAAACTTATTAAGTGGCAAATGTAAAACTTTAAATATCTTGTTTTTATTATCTTTTCTAATAATTCTATGACGTTGTCGACTTATTCCTTCGAGTTTAGAGTACATCGCTAATATAATAGCAATAATATAGATAAATTCATTGTAGTATAATATAATAAATTCGTAAAATTAAATTTATTCAATCTCACGCTTCTATTTAAGTCCTAGAATGAAAAATGTTCTGCGAAATGTTTGCGAAATATGTATGTTTATAAATTTAATTTAATTAAGTATTTACGTATGATTTGAGCTACACGCTAAGTTTATCTTCTAAGATTGTCTGTAATTAATAATCAAATGTCTTAAAATAGATATTGATATAGTTTCGAATCTTGCCCAGATTAAGTGATTTGGTAAATTTCATAAAAAAGTACTGTCAATGTAGTACTTATATATGGACGCTGATAAGCAATAATGTGTCAACCCACAAAAAGTCAAAGTTGGAGATATTAAATTATTCTGATAATACGTCACCTATTTAACATTATTCGAAAAAAATTCAAGTAATCTAAACTAAATACGTACGATAAAAAGTTTATTGTTTCCAATTTTGTAAAGTGCGGTCCATATTTTGCAATGTGTACAATAATCCAAAATATTTGAAAAACTTATTAGATAACACGTTAAATATATCAATCTGCTTTTAATTCACTTTACCTTTATCAAAATAGAAAAGAAAAGATGGATGAACAAATTTATTAAAACTAGATTTGACACCTTTAGACGCCATTTTCCCAAAATAAAGTCCGTGTATCTTGAAACGGTATTGCTTATCAGCGTCCATATGTAATATTAATTTACACCCGTAAGTTATTTACAAATATCTCAAGTAAGTAGTTCAAAAACGGTTATAAAGGAAAACGGTTTTAGTTAACGTCGGCGTCGGTGTAAAATTCGAGTAAGCAAATTGCCCATTAATCATGTCTTTCTGCGTCGTCACCAAACGCTAATTGGTGTCTAGTGAAAGGAGATATTAGCTGTTATCGGATTTAGACTTGAAATTTCTCAAGCTACAAATTCGCTGTCATGCTGTATGTTTAGCGAAAATGCTAATACATTCTGCAGCCGATTTCATAAACAAATGCATCGCGTTAAAATTAATTAAATATTTTATATTGTTTTATTATTTAGCTTCAGATTATTTTGTATTCCAAAGAACGAAAAGGAAAAATGTGTTTTTGAAAAATAAATATATAATATATCATAATATATAATATGAGGCAAAACACTACAATTGCGAGTGTACTTAGTGATGACAGTCCAAATGAATCTGTGGTCACCGGCCATTGTTGTATTACTACCTCACCGAACAGGTCTAAAGGGGTTAATCTAAACACATGCATCGTATATCTACATATCAATATGTATAGATTGTGTATTATTTGTAGGTATTCAAGTGGAACGTTTCCTGGTCAACAGCTGCTTTGGATCGTTTAACAATTCGTCGGATCTCCAATATATCATAGTTCACCAGAACCGCAAATTCGGTAGTTTATGTCGACGGTGGTTATAGGTTGACCCAGTAAATGTAATTTGTCTAATGCATTTGCCAGACAAACGGTCTGGAGCACCATGCACTTATTGGCATAACCTCCGACGTTTCTGGCTCTAAATTTTCGGGCGTTTCAGGCCAGCGGCTATTGTTGAAGTTTCGTGGGTTATATGTTATTATTCTTTCATTGTAGGTTTCAAATGGCTTTCATCCATCATTTCTGAATTGTTAGAACAGAAACAGAGCAGTTGTGAAAATTTGTTAGCTTAAAATTGCTGGTGTAGTATCATCGAGCTACGTCTTTTTAAGAAGAGGTGCTATTCATTTTAGTATGTCGAGATACGTTCCATTTAACAGTACTCAGTCAAGTTCAATTGACGTGTATCCGATTTTGAAATTCAAAAAAAAAAGTATATAGTCGCTATGGAAAAGAACTAAGTTACAAGCTAAAAAAAAACTGTAAATTTTATAGGAATAAACACTAGATTCAATATATAGGTATTCACGGACTATTATTCACAATTATGAAACCAATAATGCTATATCAGCGACGTGGCCCGTAACTGACAGGTATGTACCGATCTGTGATGAGAATTCATGAAGCTCCATTCTAAAGCCTATAACGTCCAAAAGCGTGTAACTCGCGCGTCGCTCACATGCCATTGACATTCGGGACGGATTCGCGCACGATGGAAATAGCTTTCGTTCAAAATTGACGAATTTTATTTAGCCGTTTATTCTGATCACTATTTTTTATTACCCGACATCCGCAAAGAGGAACATGTTGTGTGTAAATAAATGCCGTTTAACGAGGTCATTCGACTTTGACATCGTGATGTATAGCGTTTTATTTAGGACGTTAAACAGATCGTGAATGAAATTAAGATAAAAATTTGTAAGTCATTATTATCTTTGTCTTTCTTAAATATAAATGTTACCTAATCCAATTGAATCGTAGATCTTTAGTGCTTATATTCGACGTAATTGTTTTGCTGTTGTCCTTTGAGAAGTTTCCTTACTCAATTAGGATGATTCCGTCGGATTTCGACCTAAACACATGCAAAGACCTAAGAACATAAGCAATAGAAAGACAAAGGATTTAATTTTCTTAACGAACTTTAAAAATATTGTGTAATCTACAAAAAAGAATAATCAGTACGGACATCTGTTCTGAACGAGTTTTTCTTTCCTTTTTGAAATCGATTAAAAATCAGGGAAACGTGAGCAAAAATGCTAATGTAATCAGAAAATCGAAGATTGTTGAATTGCGGAAAATTTTAGAACGCGACATTGTCGATAGAGGAAAACGTGATATTGTCCTCGAGAAGGATAGTACTGATGGAATAAATAATCATATACTTTCAAAGTTATTGATCAAGCCTTTTGCTAATTAGTCTACTTTACATGATTTTAAAATTATTTTTGCACCAATTTTTATATCTTGTTAAATCTTCTATTGATGACTCAAATTAAGGACTGTCTAATTATGGGATTAATTAGCATAAATTCATACTAAATATGTAATACATATATATAAAATGATCTCAATTTATTTTGTTAAAGTTAAATAAATATCAAATTACAAAAATATGTTTTGCTTGAGGATACTTTAAGTAAACCGCAATTTATAATATTCCAAATTAACTAAACTCTTTATGTAGGCACATAATTATACCATAATACGAGAAGTCGATTTTAGAATTACTGGTTTTAAATCAGTATGTTTCCGCACAGATACAAGGTTTTCTCGTAAATGATTATTTCTAGCTATTGATCATGTGGCAAACACATGACCCAGTGGATATAATACATGGGTCTTAACAATGGTCGCAGGTTCAAACAAAGCTTTGCTGAATTTGAGCTCTAAAATTAGTTTTTAACATTAATCTCGTCCTTTCTGCAAAAGGAAAAAAGCAAGGAAATATTTATTGTGAGAATTTCTGAGATTTGTATGAATATTGAGTTAATTAATAATTATGGAAATCTGCAGTGCTGCATGTTGGTGGATTAAACTCCCGTCTTTAAGAGAGGTTTTTATCCAGCAGGCTATTTATGGGAAATATAAACCATGATTTTACTTGCGTTTATAAGTCGTTTAATATGTAGAAGTTTATTATTACTCCTATACATACAATGTCGTATAAAATTCATAACATAAAGCGCAGAATGTTATAAAATAATAATTATGTGTTATTTGAATCCAGGGGATACGAGGGAGGAGGGAGGCGACCCTGGTATCCTTGTTGCCCTTGGTATATTGTCGCTCGTTGCTATGTCCATATCTGTTACTCGACACCAAGACCTTAGGTCATCTATCTCATAAAACGTTGGAAGGTTGTGTAACATGATCCGCCACCGGCTTATTAATAGCCTAAGCGTGAGCCAGCGCCGTACAATGTTGCTAGTTTCTTTAATCAGTACGCACTAATCTCGTCTTCATCCTGTAGCACTTATTGTCATAGTATTGTATCGTGTTACGTTAAATTGTTTATACAGAGTGATTTATTCATATCGTAGGTATAAATTTGAAACAATGAGGGTTTTGGTTGTTGAAAAGAACTATCACCGGTTCAGAAGCTGTGAAAAACTGCTTATATAGATAAACAGAAATACTACACGGTTCAGCAACCGAAACTGGTCATTAAAAAAATAAAGTTTTGGATATCTTTCTAATGTTTCATCTGAATTAATCAGCCTGTATGTTATTACTCAAAAGTTTTTCCGAGTTTTCTTTTCAATCAATAGTGAGTTTTAATAATAAAATGCGTAAATCTTTATACAAGGTTGCTGGTTATATCTAAGACGATTATATTTGCATTATATGAATGCTTAACTTACGTTAATAACTCACCTTTGCTCCAAGATACAGAAAAACATAAAACACCTTAAAGAGACAAGCCTTCTTAAAACAAACACTTTGTATATTTAAGTAACCGTAGTGGAGGAGCCTAATCCGCTGAGCTTCACTTTATCAGAAACAAAAACATTTATCACAAAGTAACATTCACAGGCGGTTGAGAATCGCAGTTACTTGGTGCAATCGGTAGTTTATATATTTATATATGGACGCTGATAAGCAATACTGTGTCAAGCCACACGAACTTCATTTTGAGAAAATGGCGTCTAAAGATGTCAATAGTATTCTTAATAAACTTGTTTGAATAAGTATTTATTAATATTTTCTTTTCTTTTTTGATAAAAGGCATCATGAATTAAAAGCAGGTTGATATATTTAATATATTATATAATAAAAAGTTTTTAAATATGTAAGATAATTGTTAAAATTACAAAATAAGGAACGACCTGGAAATTCGAACCAATTTATTAAGAAACTTTATTCCGTACTTATTTAGTTTATATGACTTTATTTTTTATTGAATAATGTTACATAGGTGATGCATTATCAGAATACACAAATATCTCCGAATTTGACTTTTTGTGGGTTGACACATTATTGCTTATCAGCATCCATATAGTCTATTCTTCTTTACTTGTCTTACTTGGTGACATTATGCCGAACAAAAATCTAAAATTCTCGAATATTATTTTTCATTATGATTTTTCATTAAAATTCAGTTCAATCATTCGAATTTCTCACCTCTATCTCTTATGTGCGGTTAGAGAATACGCCATATATTTCAATAATTTTGGTCAAGTAAAGAAAAATACACTAAACGTCTCTTGCTTTCATTCTCGACTAGATGTAACGCCCTTCATATATCTGTAGCAAAAAGTTTCCAAATATCCTTATCATATCCCCAACTATCGATCAGTCTCCCGCCCCTGCGTAACGCAACCCGCATCCCCCCCTCCCTTCGGTCCCCGATACCATCAATCACTTCCTAATCGAGTTTATGACCGTTTGAGTGCCGTTTGTACACGTACGCAGTTTGACCTTTGCGTACTGAATGTGCGAATACCTCGCTAACTATGTTAGGGATTGTATACATATGTTAGGTATTTTTGCAAGAGGCTTGTAACTTTGTATATCTTTGATAGGCTGTATACTTATAGGTGATCGAATAAATAAAATGTTTTAAGGCTTTGAGTAAATTTATTTCATTTAATAAATTGTAAGGTTTCCTATATTATAGTGGTATTGTTGTCATTAAAAGTAAATTATAAAATTTAAATTTGCTTTATCTGCACTAATTGACTACTCAAATACCTACTTAAATGCTGTTCGCACTGCCCCCATTAAATAAACTCATCCTATTAATTAACTAAATTTTTTTTTTGTTCTATGCGAGGTAGTAAAGAAACAACTTTTGACCCAATACAATAAAAACAAACTACATCTGGTGGACTGTACTGTGTATTAACATTAACAAGGGAAATAAAATGCATGTATATAAATTGTTTCTACTTGACTTTGAACTTGCACACAACGATAATCTTAAATGATCGTAGTTAATGTGATTAAAAAGTCTAAGTAAGCGGTAGTTATAATCTTTATCAAATAATCGATAACGTTTTACCAATATTAACGATTTATTACATTATTAATAATAGGTACTTGAATGAAGCTTACAAAAACAATTTTAATTATGAAAAAGTACCACTAGTGAAAATTCTACAGAAGAACCCGCAAGAAACTCGATAAGGGTATTGCCTTATTAGAGTAGAGAGAGGGGGCCAAAATATATAACTACGATGCGATGTCGCGTTGTGAATGTTTACGGCGCGCATCGTTAGAAATTACGACACGACAACTTATCGTGCTACAGCGATACGATTTTTCATTTAAAATCAAACGCGATGTCTGTGTTTTGGCCGGAAGCTATAATCTTGAAATAATAAAAAATACACCGTTCTCTCCTTATCACATTAAGGTGATAACTGTTTGATGAGTAAATGGCTTAATGTTTATATTAACGATAATAACAAACAAATTCATTTAATTAGTGGGTATCGATAAGCGAAACGAACAATAACATAATATAAAACTTTTAACTACGATCGTTAAGCTGAAACTGGAATAGGAAACGTTTGATTATTATTATTACTTTTATTTCTGAATTTAATTTTCGTGATAACGACGTTTATTTATTAGGCGAGAATGAAATTTGTATTTTTTCTACTCTCGAAAGCGATATAAAATAACTATGCAACCGGGTAACAGATACGTTGTAAGTAATTACGAAAGTTAATATTGTTTAAAATAAAGCACTGACAGTAAATTCTTTCACGTGTAAAGCAATAAGAAACAACTTATGTAAATCTTTATGAAAGTCTTAGAGCAAAACTTATAAGTGTAATTCTCGCCTTAGATAAACCATAATTTAATATTAGAAGGTGCAAACACTTTATATTAAAATATGTATAAGCATCGTAAGTAAAACTGCTATCTTTTTCACTTAAATCGATCATAAAATTTGAATATGTTTCGATAGTGTCAAATGCATCAGTAATGCTCCAAATCATTTAATATTTATCCAACTTTTTCGTCTGAAACACGAAGCGTCCATTTTAAAAATCCATTCGAAGGTCCACAAAAACCCTCTCGATGTTCGGTATTCGAAAAACGATTTCGAGTTTCCGTTACATGAGGGCATATGAAAACGATTTACACAATGTCAAATCTACCTGCGTCGCGAAACTCGACCCACAGGGACCCGACCGACCAGTTCCTAGCTCGACGCTAATATTGTTACATCTAACTGTAACTAGCTGGGATGTTTCGTGTATTCATTCTATATTCTCATTTAGGTACAATCATTTTTGGTACATTTGTAAAGAAGCGGTTAAATTTTTTTTTAAAATTTCGTTACTATTATCCAGAAGTATTAGTAAGTTTAAAGTTAATACGACCACGGAATAAGATTTTCTTTTCACCCTCTTAGGAGTTAAATATTGAAAATCCCTCATATATATTAAGAACCTACAATTGAATATGTCTAGATTGTTAAAAAAATCGAGTTAATGAGGATTCTAAGCCATGTCCTGGATAAAAATTCTAAATTTAATAATTGATTATCATCGTTCACGCCCAATAACTGTCCTAAAGTGCCATTCGTATAAGCTTAAACAAACACGATCATTGACCGAGTAAAATACAACAAAATAAACACTCCTTATACAAATATTTGTCGTAAGCGGTAGACGAACCGGTGAAATTAGTCGAGAAACCATTCGTCGTGGTAATTATGTCCAACACTAAAAATTATAGATTGGTCCTCTAAACGAGCATACCATGCTAAAATGCGAGCAAAACTAAGCTACTGATTATGCAACGATATAAAAAATACATTAAATAAAAGTAAAGTAACAGCCTGTATATGTCCCACTCCTGGGCTTAAGCTTCCTCTCCTATTTAGGAGAACGTTTAGAGCTTAATCCACCACGCTGCTCCACTGCGGGTTGGCGGATATACGTGTCAGAATTTCTCCCGACACATGCAGGTTTCCTCACGATGTTTTCCTTCACCGCCCAGCTCGAGATTAAGTTAAACACAAATTTAGCACTTGAAAAATCAGCGGTTCTAGCCGGGGTTTGTTCTAACTACTAGGCCATCTCGGCTCATTAAATAGTATACGAAGAATTCGACACACCGGAAATTCAGACCACAATAATTAATATATGACATCATTCAGCCTACGAATACTTACCGAATTTTTTCGGTCATCGACCAAATGTAGGTCTTCACTAACGGTCTAAATCCAATTAAGTTTCTTCGATATGCGGTTTCAGTGAGACATCCACTAAAACCATAACGAAATATAATTACAAAGGTATATATATTAGTGACTAGTCACTTGTGATTCAGGACAGCCTCAGTAATTCTTTAATTTAATTAAGTTCGAAATTTCGCAAACGAATTATTCTCTGTTTACCGAACCGCAATTATCATTTGCAAATTAAATAATATCGCTGTCAGTACGTTTTAACTTCTTCGTTGAAATGTATTATCTACTCCGGACTCAAATGCTTTTGTTAGCTTTTAATTGAAAATAAATGTATTTAGACAGAACTATTGTTTTTATTATATCATTATCGAGTTATTGTTCTATTGACTGCACGAAAACTTCATTTCTCAAACCGTACGATTTATCTCTTTGACACTAGAAAACTAGAAATATGTAGGTATATGTAACTAGTTAGTCCATGAGTTTTTTCTCTGCGTAGAATTATTTTTAACAGCCTATTTTTTCAGAATGATTGGTACACAAACTTTCATCACCTATTCTAATAGCTTCACGTTTTATATTCGCGACAAAAAGTACGTTACGCCCTTTTCCAAGTTTCAATCTATATGTGGTATTGCATTCAAATCGCTCCAACAGTATCCAACAGCGGAAGGAGAAGTCTTACATATTTCTAATATCAGTATGACACATACATCACATAATTAGAATATTGTTTGCAAACGATTAGATAGTACTAATATCCTAAGTTTAAATGCACGAACAGAATACATCGCCAATTCTCGACCCTCTGTTCAACATATAACTTCCAAGTCAGCGAAGCTTGGAAACTGGATGGAAGCAACGATAACTTCATCAAACGCAACACTATGTAATGAGAATAAAGGCGAACGGGCGTTCACTGAACTGTAAACGGTGGTTTCATGTCTAGTAAAAGAAAAACTTGTAACATTATGTAAAACTAAAGCGGACAAAAGGTGTTTAACTACCGCCGAGAACCATTAAGTAGATGAGTTTATATATTTAGTAGTTGCTTCTATTTCTGATTGTGTTTCTTGTTTTTGTTTGTTTTTGGGAATATTTGAAAAAAATAAATATTATATAATTCTTAATTTAAGAACTTTAAGTTATTGTCATAATATTCTTTCGCGTTAAATCATAGGACCATAGTTAAAATAATGGCTTTAATTAAGACTTTTAAGAAAAGCAACTGACTTCAAAAGTAGTATACGTAATTTACAAGGACGACATACTTTTTCCAGTTATTTTGATTTTAAAACCATTAATTTTTAATTAAACCGATTTTAATAGAAATTCTATAGGACCAATCTAAAAGTATAAATAGTAAACCAACTTTTATATCTAAAATATACTCTTTCAAATAAAAAATATATTTAAAAAATCGATATAAAACGACAGATTTATGAGGTAACAAACATTAAAAAAGTGTACTATGAATTGAGAATCTGCTCTTTTTAAGTCAATTGAGAAAATAAAACTATCTAATGATTGAGTAATACACTGTGTAAACAATTAATTGATTAAAGTTGAAAATTCCCTAAACCTTTTTGTAGTAAAGCTCGTTCCGAGACGCTTTTTCACAGTTGATATAACATCGTTCGTCATCTAGCAGCGAGGGTTCGAAATTCTTAATTTAACTGCAACGCGTCGCGCCGGAGATGCAGCCGGGATGGGCTTCCCGCCTGTGATTGCATTCGTACCGCCTCGCGCCTTGCTTCTCGTGAATCGTGACTCCGAATTAACACGCCATCTTATAGCTGCGAGTGGCTCAGCTGCGAATATAACTATCAATTTCGAACGCCGTAAATTATATCTTGGGTTTGCATAAATTGAAATGGGTATCAATCGATTTGGTGTTTTCCAATTTATTCGTAAATACGGTTGTCTTTGATGATGTTTCCGGGTCTAACCTTTAGCAAAACCCTTATCCTTAGCAAAATTTCTCTTCATTTTTTTGCGTTAGAAATACTAGGATTTGTATAGATTAAAAAGGGTACAAAATATTACATCGTTAACACATTTAAAAATCAACACATGAAAAATTTATTTTTGTTTAATTAAAAATTGGGACTCGATAAAAACATTAATCGACGTTAATTTTTGTATTCTTTGAGTATTGTATATGTATTAAAATGTGAGTTGATATTCATAGAATGGCAATATGATGATATGTAAAAGAATAGTGTTTACAATCATGTGTCTCGACGACTTATCTGAATTGACGTCACCTATTGTAAATTTAAGCATCACGTCCAAAGTTTTATATGCATTTTTTTCTTTTTGTATTTTGAAGAGAAGAATGAATCGGATTACGTACGTAATTGCGTGATTGTGATATGTTATGTTTTATCTACGCTTTCTAGAATACGGTAAAAATCTACTATCGTTTTTGAATAAGAAATTTTTGCAATATAGCTGAGACGTGATAGCCAATAGATGTGGATCTATCAGGTGTCACGTCTAAGGTGCTCGCCGATGCCGCCATATACAAGTGTTTTTCGTGATAAAATTGTTGATACGATACTTTTTATTGATCTTAAATTAGTAGACGTCACGTATACTAATAAAAGTGTATATAATGTCTCAAGCAATACTACCAAAATCTGAGGCATCTTTTTTAAATCATTATCTCTATTCTAATATGTGAAATACATAAGTAAAGTTTGTCGATATTTATGATCCGTTAACAAAAATTATTTTTATAATATGTTGGATTTTAATATTGATTTCTTTATTTCCAGGTAAGCTGAGAAATGACTACTTTATCAATTTGATCGTAAGTAACCATAATTCATGTATGGACTGCGCGTGATTGGGTACGCGTAGTCTGTCATAATGAACACGCGTACAACATGTACGCGTATAACATTTGAGAAGCACGTCTTTATAATTCTAATTAAGATTGATCAAAAGTTCGTTGTAAAAAGTTTTTCTAAGTATAAAAGCATTTCTATTTTCTTTATACCTTTTCAAACAATATCTTTTTATAACGCGATAATTCGGTAGAAGCAGGTGTTTAATTAATTGTTGTTCAAGCTCAAGCGGGCCGACAGGGCTGTAATTACCTCCATAGAGCTCGGCGTTATTCCGGACGGTTTACGGCCACGAATATTTTTCGTAATTGACTAAAATTTTTTAACGAAATATAACTGTAGTTGGAGTATGAAATTTTGGATAAGCGTACTAATGGACTATTGTAGTTTCAATATTTTATGGATAGAAATGGGTGGTAAATGAAATTTCTTTAGATATTAGGTCATTAAGAGTATAAATTTACTTTCGAATTTATATAAACGAATCCGCAGAGAATATAATAGGTGACGTTTCAAATTAGCAATCCCATATTTAATTGTAACAACGACGAGAAACCTTAAAATTGATATTCATTTTGAAAATTATTTTGTATAGCAAAAAATCCTTTACATTTATTCCCATCTATCCTAAGGCCTAAGGCCAGGACCGTAACCGGCTTGATCAGATCAATTCCGGATCTGAACCAGTGTAGCGGCTATCTAGTTACTATGGTGTGGGGTTACATCTGACGCGCACAAAGGAAACTCGCTCTCACAATGGACCAGATGTAACCCATACTCTAATGCGCAGTTGGGAAAATCTGAACCGTCGCTCTCTTGTGTTCCCTGTTTCTAATGTACTAGGAGAACAAAGCCAGTTAATGTACAAAGCTTAGAACAATGCGAATTGTCTTCTATTAGAATTTTTAGTAAACAGAGGAAAGTTTTTAATATTCCACTAGTTCAAGGGTCAACTCAATCCACATGGGGTGTGAATGACTAAATCACTACAACAAGTCTTTAGTGCCAATTTCGCTTTTTTTCACCATAAATATGATGTTGAAATTTGAATGATACAATATTAACTAAGTGTTGTTTTGTAAAAAGTAAAATCAAAAATATTTCAAAAAGTTTTCTACTATCTCGATGATGGGACACTGTTTATTAAACTCGGAAAACTACTGCCTTTTGATTTGTCCCTTAATATTGTTCATTGAAACAATGTTTTTTATTACTCGTCTATAAATCTGTTCAGAAGTTGTTTGAAGTAACGACGCAGGCAATGCTGGCAGAATAATCCCATTTACTACTTTATTGTAGTCAAACTCACGCCAGAACATTGTACTTTGCTTATTCTTGCTATTTCATTGCGTGTATTCATGATCAATTTATTGTATTTCTATTCCTAGCGATTTTATAAACGGCTATTTTGGAAATTATTCACTTCGTCATTCTAAATACAAACTACTTTATTTACATTATCAACATTGTTGTTTGAATTAATTATTATGTGATTTAATTTCAAAAGTAAATAAATTTTAGAGGATTCAACATCACTGTTATTATGGATATAATTAATATTTGATATGCAAATTGAAATAGTTATAAAATGATCTATTATTATCGTGTCGAATGAACACCGTCCTTTCTGTTTACAATTTAATAAATCGTCTAGTCGTCTTTCAAGTTTACTGTGTTATTCCTTTACGATAAAACGTTATATGGAGCGACATTACCGCGTTGAATGGAAACCATTTCAATGGAAGTGTGGTCGTTACGCGTCAAGTGAAGCCTGGTAGTGCGGCAGATGCGACGGGGTCACCGCACCCGAGAACGACGCAGCTGGAAATTAAACATTCGCTTTTTGTGTTTTCTGTATCAAACCCGCCACCCGCCCCCCGGCCGCCTTAAATCCGACCTTCGCTCCGATAGAACGTGTTCCATACAACCGTATTCTCTAACGATGATTGAAATTATATTGACATGCAACTTAATCTCTGTTATGAAATAAACTCATGTTTTTAGTTTTATCTGTAACCGGAGCTGCTGCATCGTGACTTGGCCCATCTATTCGGGCGGCCGCGTGGTGTAATTTTCTCGTTTCGAGTGGTCATTAGTTCCAAGAGGACAGAGACTTTGTCTGTCGCAGGTCCATTAACTTTATATTATATATTATGTACCTTTTTTAGTCCACTTTAGAAATCCTTTGTCACAATTGTCATACTTTAACATGGCGTAAATGGAAGCCCTTGTTAGCGGTGTCATAGGCTGTTATTTGCTAGGTATCGATAAAACGTTCACGTGAACGCAGAAAAATGTTTCCTTTTAACCATATTTTAAAGGACGAGTCAATACTCGAAAGAAAGGCCGTACCCTTCGTTGTTCTTCACCGGGAGTGCCGCTCTGTTAGGGGTGCGTTCACCGCACGCGATCGATGCGCCGATGGGTTAAGTTCCACCGAAACTCATCCTTTTCAAGTTTACGTCTAATTTTCGGACTGAGACTCTTCAACGCTGTACGAATAAAATAAATCTAAAACAAAGTTTTTTGAAAAGAAAAAGTATTATAATTTTAAGAAAGTTTTCTTGTATCACTTTTCATCTCACTCCCATTAAAAACCACAGTTGGTTATGGTTTTTACTTTCATTGAACGACTTGCGAGTAATTTCTACGTTTTCTATTGCAATCTTTTCACTTGAAATAATCTTATGGACACAATCAAATTCTATTCATACTCATTTTTCTACAAAATGCCAAATATGCCAAGATGATTTAGAGTAAATAATCCGTATTACTGACGAGTATTGTTGCACTGCAAAATGTATGAATGTTAACATGTGAAAATATGTTCTCGATCCTTGCTACAAACGGTGCAAGATAAAAGGCTCGACTGCCGGTAATTTCTACGAACGAATCACAACCGAAACTGGTTTTAACAGGTAAGCGGATCCAAAATTATACGTAGACAAAATGGTTCGTCTCCACGAATCTCGTCATCTTGGGATCGTTCTTTGAAAAATGTGCATTCCGTTGACCCAAGATCCTATACAAAAGATGGTCCTTGAGGTTATTGTTAAGAGGTAATAACGTGGGACTTTTGCGTTATTTGCCGATAGATGCCTAATGCATTAGAACAGCTTTTCCAAAATATTTTTCTGCCATAGCTCGGTAATTTTTACACTGCCCCTTCGTGACGTTAACTTTTAAAACTCTAGCTATTAGAACTTTATTTTACCCAATGATTAGGTAAAATAACACACATTTATTAATAGTAAGAATATTTTACGAATACTACATATTTTAGTGTCGCCTATTTACGAGCGTCGATCGATAGTAGATATTATTTTTACAACAAATGAAACCCCGTATTATTTAGATGGCCGAGTACCGGGTCGCAATCCGACAAATGGAAAACGTTGCATTAGAGCATCTTAAGTTAACTTTTTTATATTTTATTGACGCTTCTAAATGGAAATCCGATGAATGAAACTTATCCGCAGTCAATCTACTTAAAACCCTGACTGGTGCGCTTCGATGCTCGGAATCGATAATTCTGCTGTCGTGTCTCGTTGGTCACGCTTCGGTGTGTAGGGCATCGTCTTCGAATGCACTATATCTATCAGATTGTCTTCATTTTGCCTTATTTGTATGGGCTACTTGCCTCTACATGCGCCCCCGATCTAGAGATAAAGTGCCCGCGGTCATGACTTATGCATTTTATTATGTTTTTTTTCCGGTATCTTCATTGCGTGAATTAAGATACGTTGGAAATGTAAGAAATAATACAACTGTATTATTTAATATTTTATGTAAACGATATACAATATACATATTCAATACACGTCATTAAGTTTTATATTCTCACGGCTATTTATAACGATCTTTTAAACTCTTTTTTTTCAATTGAAGGAAAAGAATGAAACTGTAGTTAAAGACTTAAAAGGTTTGTTCGTTTCATAGAAATGCTTGTTAGTTTTTTGTATGCTTCAAAGAATATAAATATAAAATCTTTGAAGAAATAATGTATTTTTAACAATTAAAAATAAATGCATACTTTAATCAAATTACACCTTTCTGATGTTTTGTTTTTCTGATCTTTCTTAAGCATGAATTCATCAATGAAACGGTAGTACCAAAATATTTGAATTATGAAAACATGCTAAAAATTTGCTACATCGGACATTGTGTCAATCGAAAAAATTCTTTAACGGTGAAATTATGATGAAAGCGATATCACTTCAATCATCAAGACAGTGTTAAACATTTGATCAAAGGATATATTTTTAATTACGTGGTAAGCCTTTCAGATAATGTCCCAATTTGCAAAATTCGAAGAAATGTTAACATTTGAACAGTCATAGGCACTGGTGGCGGCGCGGTCGGAATGCCCGCCGGAAGTCGCATCAGGTAGCTCTGCGCTGATCGTTCAACTCGTCCGCTTCACACGAGAATATTACAATAAATTTTACTAAGCCGTGACGTCGGCCTTATCTGGTTTCAGTGTATGCAAAAGATTCACGTTCAAATTTAGTGCCCACTTTAAAGTACCTTGTAACTCGCACCATTTAGATTTGGTTACTCCGAATTTACCACTTTTAAACTATGATTTTTCTTTGTTGGTAGAAAATTCGCTCAAGAATACATCATCCTTTGTTCCGTTTTTAAGAAATGTTTGCCTTTGTCTTTTGCGTTTACTAAGATTCAACCTATAAATAATTTAATTATTTAAAAGACGTTTTTTTATACGGTTTGATAATAATCTCGCTTTTAATTAAGATTCCGTGCTTCGAATTCGCATCCTCATTCCCGGGCTTATCTCAAATAAGGTTTTCGTGTTGTTGATCTGCGAAGGGAGAGGCGCCCTCCGCTGGCCCACCCCCGCCCGGGCCTCGAAAGCCTCATTCATCCCCAACCGTGCCCTTCGCGGGTTCGTGACCTTTAGCGAATATCGAGGGAAGGACAAACGGCTATTGAACGGAAATAAAGGCCTAATGTTCTGTGTCCTCTGTCCTGTTACATTCGATAAACGAGTCAACGAGAATCATCGAGTGATTACTTATTTGTCATTCATTTTCTTTTGTTATCTGTCTTTAATGGGATCTTTGTTTTATCGCTTGTAACTAATTTTTTCGTAATTTTTTCTCATTACGAATTATATATTATTTTACATGTGACAAAATAATTCCATTAAAAAAGTAAGACATACTTTCATATATCCCATTTAAAGCACGTCCCGTTTCAGCTTAAATTCATTTAGAATATTAAAGGTGTTTATAAATGTTTTGGTTTTATCTTCAACTAAAAACAAACTTCAGTCCGTGACGAAACTTAAAGGGAAAGTCATTAACTTATCTTTTACATCAGAATTCTATTCTCAGCTTCAATATGAAATAACGACTTGAAATTATCAACGGTCTGAAGAGCAGTAAGAGTGGTCTGTTTAATTGACGATAAATAATCGATTCGTCGTATCGTGTGCTCAGGCGATAGACGGACGGCTTGAATTAAACGTCGTGATTATGTCGAATCGTACGACGAACGGGACAAGACGAGACGAACCACCTCATTAATTTCTCATTCTTAAAATATATCACCGTAGTTCGTGTGAAGATATTGGTCTAAAGCTACTCGTCTAGGTTTCAATCAATTAACGCGGGATAATGTAAGGTTTCGAGTTATATCAGATACTAGCTTGCCCGGTTCACTAGTGTGTATTAGTCAGTTTTTTTTTAGTATATTATTTAAACAGATCTACTACACAGACACAGATTTAAAACTGTGTCAGTCTATAAATATTCAAAAAAAAATTTTTTAATTAAAAGCTTTATATTCTACTAGCTGCCCCCGGGGTTTTACTTGTGTTTATGGTTACTGCTTCACTCCTATAGGTCATAGCGTAATTTTATACAGCCAATAATCTTCCTCAATAAAAGGGCTAACCAACGCAAAAAGTATTTTTCAAATCGGACTTCTATTTACATTGCAAACAACATATAATAAAATCTTCCCTCTTTATATCTTTTGAGGTATTTAGAAAAAATGGTGAATTAAAAAAACATTTATACATAATTATGTAGATTATTCCTAGAAGTATACTTCTTTTCTGAATATTCTTATAATAAGGATAACTGAAAATATTAATAAAATTATATTTATTACCTCAATTTCTAATTGAAATCCACTAGTATTTTGATACACTATTATTACAGAAGCTATTTGATTTCATTAGAATTTCGTAATTAACATACTAATTAACATGAAAACATTTGTAATAATATTTGTTTTTCATCGTATTGGGGTTAAAATCGTTCGTCAATGTTGTTAATATTATCGTTTTATTATATAAAAAATTGAACTTCAACAAATAATTAGTGATTATGACTAATTTACTAAGCTTATATAATCTATGTAACGTCAATATTTTGACACAGTTAACAGTTGTCACATGTAGCTAATATAACAGTGATTTCGTAGTTTTACCTGGAAAGTTTTTCGGGAGTTTGAAATTTAATAATCCCATAGATTTTGACATGCTCTATCCGAATTTCAACTTTGTCACTTCGTATGATTTCCGATTCCGCCATATTGGAAAAATGGCGCCCAAAAACAGTTTTTTGACAATAACTTCTTTCCAACTAATTTTTCGATTAAATAGGTATGTAATAAATTATATTAGAGAAAATTTCCAATACTTTTTATTTTATATTTTTACCAATAAACTAATTTCCACACTACAACGTGTATATACAGTGAGCAGCGCATTTTTTTTGTGGTATTTCTAGTACAAGACTTATTCCATGTCAATACTATAACAATATTTAGCGCATCGTTGCTTCATCAAACTCAAAATATACTTTATTCAAATGGGCCTTTACAAGCTCTTTCGAATCGTCAATTTACAAATTTGTGATGTCAGTTCCACGTGAAGCTACCACCGGCTCGGAGTGTGGACTCTTCTGAGAAGAGCCGGCGAGAAACTCAGTAGTTACTCTTTTAAAAATATTTTTGTACAATATTGTTTGATACAATTAGCTACATTTATCCTACTTTATCGACAAAATGTTACCGGCTTACATGCCTTTTTTTGAAAAATAATAGTTTAAATATCTGCTCTTATACCTTTCTAGTGTAACATGAATTATTCAATAAAGAAAAGTCGATGAAATATTTCGTTTTATTTGAAATCAATAACCCAATAAAATAAATGTAAACTGGCTTTGGGCACAGAACCTTCGAAATATTATCAACGTGAGTCAGTGCGCTATTGTTTAATATTGTAACTTATAATAATGCTTTGTTGTGAAATCCATACAACCTCGTGTTAGTCACTGAAGAAGTATATTGTATATGGCATGATTTTTATTCGCTAATTACGTGAAAATATAACAAAGGGAAAAATTTTAGATCTTTTCCTTTGTTACTGTTTTGATAAATATTTATCTTGAGCGTTTACTTCCATTATATTGTTAAATTAATCGAAAATGGTATACAATTATTACAGTCATAAAATAATTGTTTCCGTAGAAAAATATAACCGACTTCAAACAGAACTGTTGCTGATGTATATATGTACATATGTATATAATGGCATTAATCGCCCGATTCATTGTCGATCTCCGAAGATCTTCATCAGGTTCAAATATGTACACTTAAATCTAACTGAAACTTAATCAAACAAGAAGTTTAAAAAAAATCCGGAAAACATACGATGTGGTAAAGTAGAAATTCGGATAAATTATGTCATAATCTATAAGATCACCAATTTTCCAAAATCCCGGAGTTTTTCCAGGGAACCCCTACTGTTTGCGTCGAATGACTATACCATAATGGCGTACTAAGTAATTAGCAACTTTGATTAAATAATAAACAGACTAGTGGAATACACGAATATCGTATTTGCATAACACATGCGACCAAACATCGGGTCGGCTTGACAAGATCTCAATAACAAGAAGACGTGTCAATGTTTGTTAATTTGTGATATTAAAGATTTCGTTTTCAAAACGTTTCCAGAAATTTTCAAAAATTGAAAGAGTATTTAAAAGTCTAATTGCGCGTCTACATTTGATGCTTAAAAATATATTATTTTTTTAATAAGTTTTATATATCTAGTTTTAAAGGAAAAATAACATTCACGCCCTTTAGAAAAGTAAATATCCCATTCTGTCTTATTTACATAAAAAGGAGGCTTTTGTGAGTGATCATCTATAAACGAGTTTTTCGAAAGTCAAATTCAAAGGGCGGCCACACACAGTTCGAGTAACTAGTCTTTTTAAATTAATAGTGTTCCAGCTAAAAACCGCCTCGAAAATGAACGCATTTTTAATATGAATACCTTACATAGTTATATTACTAAGAACATAAATACAAAACAAGATTTAACATTAACATACAGAATCCCCGAAAAGCTGGCTCGAATTCGTACTTATTCTGAATAGATTTGAATGCCTATTCATAATGTTCCCGTGAATACGGCAATTATGTTATTAAATACGATAGACGGCATTATTACGGATTTAGATTAAAATATGTTTCTAAATACGATAAATTATATTATCGTTTCATCTTATCGGCGTGTGTGTAGTGGAAAAGGGACGACATGAATTTGTTTTTATGGCTGCGAATCCGGGATAGGTATCCTTATCGATGATAGGGTGAATGATTTTTTATTATTTTGTATATTAATCTTTGCCGTTATAATATAACGAAGTTTATCTATACAAGTATAGAAAACGTCTGTGCTAACAATTATGGTAAGGTTCTTTGGTCTCCGACGGACACGAATTCTCGAATTGTCACAAAGTAAAAAAAATGTTCGCGAGACTTTTGTATATGGTATTTGTAGTCCTTCTCGTGCGTTATGCGATTCAGTTTTAAACGATCTATTTCGACGTGCAAACTAAATTGCTCCGAAGATAGTTGCTTTGCGGGATACATTACATAGTAATTTTTTCATTATAACATCAGAAACAAATACATTGAAGTAATATCTACCCTTATGTAAAGCTATAGGCCTTTTCCCACGAGGCTACTAGCAAACGATTCGCGTTTTGTCCGCACATCCTTCCACTTCCCTGCAGTAGCCACCATACAATTTCGTAACGTTCCGCGCACGACATGATGCGCTGAATACGCGCTTGACGCTTAAATTATATGACGCCTACTGGCGAGTAACTGAGAGCTCTTCATACTAGCGTTTTTCCAGCGTAAGCGTTCGATGAGCATACGCGCTGCGCGATAGCGCATACGCTTATCGAACGCCTACGCAGGAAAAACGCTAGTGTGTAAAGACTCTAATAGGATATGCTTATAAAACGTAAGTCGCTTACCAATAACTTCGTGAGAGAGAGGCCTTATTCGTTTAAATTTTTTCCACGTTTAGGATTACACGTAAAATCCGTAGTTTGCGGTTTTCTGCCACGGATGCGTTATAAATTGTTTTGTTCGAATGGAAATTGAATTGCAGCCTCGATCGTTTTAACAATAACACGATTCGAGCTTATATATTTAAGAGCAATGAGATTTTAGATTGAAAAGGAAATGGTCATATTCATAAACTTTTTAATGTTAGAACTAGTCAAGGTCGTTTTTATACTAAGTAACAGACAACTGAAACAACTAATGCCTTTTTGTGTGATTTCTACGCGTCTAGTAGTTAATTTATTTCTCTGTTAACAAATACTATTTACAAAGAAGAGAAAACCATGTGTATACTTCAAATAAAACCATGTGTCTTCTCATTTGTGCTGGGTTAGTTATTTTAACGTAATATTTTCATACACAATCACTAGAAATATATGCTTTAAATGACCTTAATAAAATCAATTATATATAAAAATCATTTTTTCGTATTTATCTGACCTTTATCCGATTGCAATAAAATTGTGTCAACTTATTATTTTCACTTGCGAGAAGGTTATACGTACAAAACATTTAACTTATATTGGGTAGTGCGTGTTTCGCACCGTACCGTCGATAGTGACCGAAGCCGTGACAAAAACTAGTTATTACTATAATGTGATAATCTAAAATTAAAAAAAAAAACACAGACAATCTATTCCTTGTGACGATTTCAATGAGCCCCAACTCGATACTTCTGCTGTAAGTTGATGAGGATTTGTTTATCCGGCTGTTTCTCGATGATGATGTAGCATCAGGTCAAGGTTACGTAACAATGTCATTTTAGTATCATTGAAGGTCACATCATAGTAAATTCGATTCGATCAGACAAGTAGAATAAATAAATAAATAAACGCATCACACTCAACGGCCCCCATTAAGACCACATGGTCTTGTGTCGGGGGTCACACACACATCACACTAATACAAACACCCAGACCACGACAAACATCTATATGGCCAATACAGACGTTTGCCGTGAGCGGGTATCGAACCCGCGACCGTTAGCGCTTCGGTCAGTTGCAGTGACCACTGCGCCAACGTACGTGTCTAGTTTCTCAGATCCTTTTAACAACCATAAAAGAGCTGAAGAATAACTTCAGAACTTCGTTAATAATAGCGTAGAAGCATCCCGATTATATCAGCTTTAAAACAAAAACAAATTTTATCAAAATCGGACGATTCCTTAGGACACGTAAAGCTTAAACCTTCTCTATATGTCGGTGGTTAAAAATAGTCTAACTTATATAATGTAAATTATTAAACGGAAAAATGCTTTTCCCATATCAAAAAATCATTACCGGAACCTAACAGTTCAGTTAACAATTAGGTAATGAACGTCGCCGGTCATTTCCGGGTAAGGAGCTGGCAGAGAAGAAGTAGGTTAACGGCGCCGATCTGGCACCGATCGGCTATAGTTAGCGGCCACTGCTCACCAATGTTTGGACCAACGTTAGCGATACGAACTTTATCAGACTAAGTAAATACAAATATTGGCTCAATAGTCCCCGTACGCAGCACGAATTTATGTAGTCGAGAGAACGATGAAATGTTGTCAAATATTTGTCGCGGTGCTGTATATTTTGACGTACATT
This sequence comes from Hypolimnas misippus, assembly GCA_037950945.1. Classification (NCBI taxonomy): domain Eukaryota; kingdom Metazoa; phylum Arthropoda; class Insecta; order Lepidoptera; family Nymphalidae; genus Hypolimnas; species Hypolimnas misippus. Next base: position 12,140,756 of record JBBEEQ010000024.1, read on the forward strand.
GGACCCAATTGTTGTAACCATTTTCCATGCTGTCCATAATAAAACAATAAAGCCCTGTTCACTTAGCTGGCGCACTTTCTACTGTCGCTACAATCACTGAGTAATAAAATTTTATTGTCATCTCAAAGTAATGTCTACACAATAAGTAGGAGATACTATTTTATGTATATTCAACCGACTTCAAAATAGAAGCTTCCTCCTTTTCAATTCATAGTATAATCTTTGTTACCTTATAACTCTGCATTTATTAATCGATTTTAATAAATCTTTTTTGTTTGAAGGCTTTCGTAACTACTCACGACGTATCTGTTGCGAGTTTACAAAGTTGTCTTACATCAGTTACGAGTAAAACTTACAAATCTAATTCTCGCCTTAGAAAAAACTTTTCGATAATTGATAATCGAAACTATAATCGATTTAATCAAAAATCAAAATCAAAATATCCTTTATTCAAGTAGGCTTTTACAAGCACTTTTGAATCGTCAATACAAAAACAAAAGAAAACTAAACACTAAATAATTAATTAATTTACCACCGGTTCGGAATGTAGATTCTACCGAGAAGAACCGGCAAGAAACTCGATAGTTACTCTTTTTGAAAGTTTTACGATGGGTGCACACATTTATGAGTTACAAATATATTAAATTCCCTGTGTGAATCCAGCTTATACTAAATCCATGCATCTTTATCATCCATATATAATCTTGAACAGAATAATATGCTTTAGCTACTGAGGATTTTTAATATATACTTTTAATAAAGAAGTATTATAATAAAGGAATCATAATTATCATGTTATATAAGGTTTTGTCTTCATAGAACATATAGCTAATATAATATACGTTACGTATATATTAAGAGCAGGAGTACTGCACACGATTGGGCGTCACAGTCAGTAAGTAGGTCGAGCATAGCTAGAGCCAAGAGCGCTCAGCTGATCGCGATACGCACAAAGGTCTCTAGGTTAATGGTGCTATACTAAGTTCCTACATTTCAGCTTAATATTGAAGTAATATAGCACTTCCTTTATGCTTAAGTCTAGCTCGGGGATTGAAAGTTGGAGACTACTTCCTTGAATGAAAGTAAAAGGACGTAATTGTATCGTGAGTAATTTTTGGTTTTCAGATTCTTTTTAACCTAGTTTTTAGTTTATTTTGACTAGTTTTGGTACAACATCTTTATTAACATATAAATATATTATGTACACATTATATATCTATTCTTTCGTACCTATAACACAACATAATATTTTTTTAAAGTTCGAAAGCGAAATACGCTGTTCATTGACTTGGATGAGATACTTACCTCATTTATTTCGATTTAAAAAAAAAAACACAACTACTAACTAAACTAAACGGATTTGATGAAAATTATATGGGACCAATTTGAAATATATGATTTCAAATCGTCGAAAAAAAAAAACTTAAAATCGTTTAATAAATGACGGAGTTCAGACATAATAAAGATTAAAACAAAATACTTTATGAATTCAGGACAATAGTCTTCTTTTTGAAGTTGTTTGAAAATATATGTATAGTCGTAAACCAAACTATATTTCAATAATATACGTAATCAACATTTAAGCATGTAAAATTTCAGCATTATTTCATAGGTATTAAAGTTATTTCACTAGATAAATTGTTAATCTTTTCAAGATTAAAGCGAGCGACCATCTGCGTATAATAAGAGCGGGACAAGGGTTCCCGGGATATTGCGGGAACCGGGAAGGGAGTGATGATTGATGGCTTCAATCGCTCTGTTTATTTTATCTTCACCGTTTCTCGCTGGACCGTGAAGAATAAAACTGTAATGCTCTATTGACATATTATTAGACGAGCAATTATCGATTGTCAGTTGTTTTTAAAAAACCGAAACCGAAAATGAGGTGGGTTATAAGTTTACGTGTGTATCTGTGGGTCTGTTTGTAGCATCGTAGCTCCCTAACGAATGTACCGATCTTTTCAAGCGTTTGAAGGTTATGAGATTTTTTCAAGTCGTTGAAACCTGAGCTCTTATAGTAGTCTAATCGTTTTCAAATTTACTAAACTGTGAATGATATTAAAATAACAGATGCGTAACCTTGACCTGATGCTCCATCATTATCACACACAACTCCTTACCAACTTACATCAGAAGTAACATGTAGGGGCTCGTTGGAACGGTCTCATTGAATAGATTGTCAGTGGTTTCCTTAAATTATAACTTAAAAAAAGCGTAAAGCGGTGCACGGTAGTAGCTTTTTATTGATTTAAGTAAAGTAAATAATTGTTTTGATGATTCAAAGTTGATATATAATTCATGTATTTATAATGTATAGGTATATGACCTCTATGGATTCCAAAATGGCTGGAGAGATTTAATGACATTTTAAAAGTAATCTTCAGATTAGCTCAACGGGTAACCTTGTGATTTTTGATTAACATAATTTTTTCTTCAGTGCTTTGGGAAGCTGGTCGCTTAATCACTGCTTGATTCTCTGTGTTAAAGAAAAAACATCTAAGCATTGTCATTTTCGGTGACTATAATGTATATTTGACGAAAAATTAAAAAAATATATGTATTTTTCTTACTAACCGAGTACATCTAGGGATTCCGAGATTGCCAGGTCGTGCGTAGGGGGAGATGATTGATAAACGCGGTCGTAGCCTCGAGCCCTCGTAATAAATATTTCGCTTAACGCTAACAGCGACTGGCGCGGTACCTGAGTACCATCTGTTACATGCGATATTGCTATATGTATTAAATGTACAGGAATAATTGTCCAGATATTACTTACTATGTATGACTTTTTGACAGATTGAACCGTATTCACAAGTAAAATAAGAAGTTTCGTTGACGTACATATATTTTCGTGGATTATTATATTTATTTATTCCAATTATTTTAATTTTAAAATCAAAATACTGAACTGATTTTGATGAAAAATTTTTGGATGGGAGAGAAAGCAAGAAAAAAGAATTAACCAAATCAAGCAGTTTCGGGTTACCAGGGAATAAATAAAAAAACGTCACCGACGAATTGGGAACCTCCTCCTTTTTTTGAAAGTCTGTTAAATATATTTTAAGTCTCATACTATTTCATTAATATAGTGTTTGAAGAATACATACGCACATAGTACGTAACTGAAATGGTATTTGAAGGACAAGATGCTCTACAGTTAAGCAAGAAAATTAATTTTGATCAATAAAATTAGTCTTCATCTTAACCATATAATGTATATTAAATACGCAGTATTTAAGATTCACATCACTTCAGAATCAATAATAATAATTTGTTTAGCGCCACCTATTGACTGAATATGCATTTTTAATAAATTCCAAAATTAAAATTTTCATCGTAACTTTTTCACTTGATTTTGATGAATTTGACTGTATTTAATGTGACAGGTTATATAAAAATGTGGCTATTTTCTAATCTTAGCTTTTTAATAAGTATTAACGGATTTGAACACTACATTCTATATTATATTTTTTTTAAGACTTACTATTTATATGAAGATATTTTTTAACCGAAAATTTTCAGTATTCTGTATCATTTTTTAAACATTTCCATTCATTCAACGCGTCCTGACAACTATAAATATGACAATAAATAATAAGAAACATAAGTGCTGTTCCAATGCGAAACTCATATGTCAACTGGTCATGTGTTGGTTGATATTCCTATTTTACCAGCGTTACCAAATCGATATTTAAAATGGAAAAAACTAAATTAAATTAAAAAAAATATATATAATTATTTTTTACATATTAAACACGTCAGAAACTATGTATCTATCTACGTTGTATATAAATCGCATTGAAACCGGCTTCGTGCGTCTGAAACGTGCGTGACTGATAACGATATTTCACATAGCAATACACGTTTTCATAATTAAAATATAACCGTGTTATTTTATAACGTCGTTTTGTTTTCTACGTATTTTTTTTCTGAAGTAAAGATAATGTTACTTTTATATTTTTTTTACGGACGAATATGTGTGAAAGTTGATATTACAACGGCGATAAGTGGTTTCAAGTCTTTGTTTACAAATTTCAAACTCAACTTTAATGAACACTGTAATTTTTTAATCTAAATTGATGTTGCACAGATAATAAACAAGCGAAACATATACGTATAAATGCAAAGTACTTATTATTAGTAATTATAGTTCCTTAAAAATATAAAGAGAGCTATTTTAAACGTAAAAGAAATAAAAGACAAAATAAAAGTGTGGGAAGTCTTTTGGAGGCCGAACAATATTAAGCATATATTTCGTTCATTGCTTCGGTATATTGTAGATAAAAAAAAATAAAAAAATAAACGAAAAATATTTTGATCTTCAATAAACAACCAAAAGGACATTCACAAGTAATTTGCATCACAAAGAGAATTTACAAATCGTTACCCAATGAAAAATATTAGTTTTGACGATACAAGGTCTTTACCTGAATTCGATCCAGTCGCGCCCAGAGGCCGTCGACCTCGCCCAAAACACCGCCATTACATTTCATTAATTGCCTTATTAACAAACAGACACACACCTCGCTGCAGATAAGCCTTTTATCGTTCTCTGAACCTAAATGCCGTATCCTTTTTTATCCGACTATGCAGAGTTACGGTTTAATCACTTTATGCATTGCTTTTTAGCTTCTACCGATTAATCGTTTGCTATAATTTGTCAAATGAATTGTAGCTCAGTGCCTGGCACACCGCGTGATATGACGTCATGATAAAACCAATATGGCACATTTTTGGTATAAAAATGACACAGAAAACACTTGGTGTTATGGTTATTTAATTCACATACAGTTTATATATATTAATACGTGAAGCAAAAACTTCGCATCCCTGTTTACGAAATTTGCGCGGACGGAAGAATATGAAATTTCGCACACTTAGGTATGTATAGTGTCGGGAGTGCAGAATGCTAGTATTTTTAATTATGCATAAAAATGCATATGAATAAAAAAAAACCATTACACACATTACCACCATGTATTTGACACACACACACGCATAAATGTATATTCTTTTTTTTTCATCTTCAAACTTATAATTTAAATTAATTATGGTCGAATTTCGACCACTGGGCAACTACTACTACATATACATAAATATCAACCCTAAAAGGTGTCTTTTTTTCTATGTCAAGTTTTTATTTTATCTTTTTCTGTGTAAAATATTCTCACGATGCGAGAATTAGATGAACGTTTTGTTACGTTGTATTGTTATTACTGTTTTAGCCATTCACACTGTACCGTTATTTGCTGTTTTGTAGATAAGATTATTTTGTATTGGTGGGTATAACGCTAAATATAATATTCATCATAAGTTTTTAAATATATTTTATCTAATTCATAATCTTTTCTCATTTTAATTAATTAAATATAATTTTGTTAACTTAAAAAATCGAAAAATAAGACCAACCAGCGCGGTTTATTTTTTTTTTTAAGTTTTAAAGAAAACCTTGCTTGATTTTATCATCTATATATAAATATTTAATAAGTATCACGTTTGTCTAAAATCATTTGATTTGTGACGTCATTAAATCTTTTCTTCGTTTATCACATTGATAGTATGCAATATGACATTATCTCACTGAAAATGCTACAGAACAGTGGTTCTCAATCCGTGCTCCGAGCATTGATGTATTGAAAAATTACTTCTGCGATAATATTTTGTAAATAATTAAACTCTTTTTTTTAATTTTTGTGTAAATAATTGAAGAAATTGTTTTTTATTGCGCCATTAAATCCAAGAAGTTTTATAACCTCTGCTCTACAAATTATCCTCACAATGTATCGTTAGTGTTTTGCGCAACAAAATATCTAAGTTTTTAGTTAAGTGTTCTCGCCTTCAAATGTATTAACCCTTTATAGCCTGATTTACGAAAGTGTTTTATTTTTAAATATTAGCTGTTAGTGTTTGCTGGAAGGTCTAGATGAAGGAAATAGTTAAATATTCACAATATTAATTTTACATATTTACTTAGAAAATAAAACAGGTATCAATTTTGATACTTCAAGCATAAGGCCATACAGAAATCAGATATAGCTAGGCTAAAACTAATAGTAATGTAAACATTTGGTTTAAAAGATCGGTATCAAAATTGATACTCTAGGCTATTAAGGGTTAAGAACCACTTTCAGGAGGAAGACTGCCTGTTAATTTATTTCATGATTCATATGACAGTTTGACAGACGATAATCGTAAATAACGATGTCGAGTGTGTAATTGTAATGACACCGAATAGATTACCTTATTTGATTAGTACTGACTGATATTGTCATATACGGTAAAATCTATATATTAATACGTGAAGCAAAAACTTAGTATCCATTTAAACGGATATTGCGCGGACGGAGTAGTATGAAATTTCGCACATTTATACTTATCTATAGAAAAGGAGTGCAGTTTGTTAATATTTTTATTTAATTATGCATAAAAAATATAATAAATCATCAAAAAAAAAAACATTACACACACTATCATGTATTTGGCACACACGCATAAAGACTCGTGTTTATTGTTAAAGTCTGTGATGAAATTGAGTAGAGATTATAGACTAATATATTTTGTCTGTACGACTTGTCAAATATAACTGAAATGAATACATTTAATACTAAAGGCCATTAACCAAAGAATTGAATTGAATTAAAAAACATTTAATACAATATTCTGAAACTTATAATTTATATTAATTATGTTCGAATTTTGACCACTGGGTCACCATTAGTATACATAACTGCGTTAATATGGAATCATTATATTGATTTAATGTATAGTAATATTAGCTTTTGTTTGCGGATTTCCTTGCGTTAATGTAGATTTTGTTATGTAGGACGTAGATCGTTGTCTATGCTTAACATATTTTTCTCTCCAGCTGCTTCGACGCGTCATCTACTGTACGTTAATTGTATTAGACAAGAATTAAACGTGAAAGTTTTGTTCTGAGACTTTCATAAGGATTTACATAAGTTGTCATTGCTTTCCATCTGAAAGAATTTAGTGCCTTTATTTTTGTCAATCATAGCTTTCGTTATGTAGGTAATTGTTACCAGGACTTATAGAAATTTCTATTTGAAGAACCCTCCATTTGAGTAAACGTAAACTTCGTCACATAAAAATGTGTAGAATACCTGTTTATAGGTTATAATAGGTTTTAATTTTTCGAAGAGGTCTTCGAAAAAACAAAACTCACACATGTGAAACTGCGGGTAGAAACTCAATGTCTAATTACACAATTATGCTCATATACGTTTTATACGGTCTGGCTAAGCAGCTCCATTTGCAGGGAATGTGGTTGGCTAATCTAATTGTTGCTATAACAGCGCAGACATTGTTGTATCTACATATGCGTTATTAATTGCCCTTAGAACTAACTAGCTGAGGTCCCCACCCATAGCTGCTTACTCAAATGGCAACTTAATATACAGAGTGATTGATTTTGCCGCCAATATGGTTAACGCATTTTTATGTTATGTGTATATATAATTGGTATAATTTAATATGATAATGATAAAAAAAATTGATTAAAAATTATTTTTACATGTTACGGTAGCCAATGCTGTCGCTAAAACGATGATTTTATTTTTATTTTTTATGGATATTGGAACGATAAGATACAATTTAATGTCGCGAAATCAGCAACTTTCATTTTAGGCGAACAAAACAATAGCTTTTCAATGTATCTACACAAATAGGCTATATAAATAATCTCCTTATGGTAAACTGTCTGTAAAAGTTTAATGAAAAGGTGAAATAGTCTTTTTAATTTAAATGTTTAAACTAAAAAGTTATTTAGTTTTTTTTTACACATCTCAATAAATTACCATAAATCACTAGATAGCGGCTTTAAATACACTGATTAGAATCATTGAAGTATTAAAATGGTTTGATGATTAGAATCATTGGAGTATTAAAATGGTTTGATGTAAAAAGAGAAACTACTCAGTAACCATACTACGATGGGACTGGCGACAGCTGGCACGCGGTGCACCTGCCCATCTGCCACAATCCTACGGGACCATAGGGACCATTTAAAAGCACAGTCCGACACGTTTCCTGCGGATACGAACCGAACTCGTAAAACTGGTGATAATTCTAGCGAGATAAAAAAGCCCAGCCTGTAGAAGTTTTTACATTCTTTTGCACTTACCTTGGAATTCAGTGCCGCATTCGGTGACTGCGGGTTGCTTTATGTGGATATTGAAATGCTGACTATGTACAAAATACCTGGGAACAATGATTAATGTAGCTCGTGTGTCTGAGAACAGCGCAAAGACTTATTTGCATTAAGATATCACTTTTCACGGATTATTTTAAATCTCAACAACCGAACATTTTTATTATGAGTATGAGTTTGAAATGTAACACCCTTTAATTGATGTGAAGTTAAACACAATCTGAACTAATATGAAATAAAATATATAACACGTAATCTTATTCCCAAATCAGGAAATATTTGTACGTTTTGTTAAAATGTATTGTAATTCACGTCTTGTTCGGCGTAAAATGAAAACATCGCGGGAGAATATGCATGCGTCGGAAGATTCTAAGACATGTGCAATTGTGCATCCTCTAATCCGTAGAGGAGCACACTGGATTAACTGCATATCTGTTTCCTTTAGGAGATCGTTGGAGAACAGACGTTTGCCAATTCTGAGCTGAAAATACACATGTAAATTTTATTTTCGTAATTGATATAAAACAATTCTGTAATCTTGTTACAGATACGGATTATCAAAATTATTTTCGATGTAAAGCAATGATAAACAAATGATGGAAATCATTATAAACGTCTGAGAGCAAAACCTATAAGTGTAATTCTCGTCTAAGAACAAGACAAACCCAGCTGAAAACGTCATTAATAAACACAAAGCGAATGGAATAACTGAGACTTTTTAAAAATGGAACTGATTGAAAAAGCAAAATATGCAATTTGGTGTACTTGGACGACATACCGGTTATTTAGATTTTAAAAACAAAAAGAAAATTCTATGGGACCAATTAGAAAGTATATAAGAGATGTATAAAAGTTAGAGATGAGAAATTATCGATCGAATATTTGAACTGAATCATCTTTTTAATAAAAATTATATTGAAATAAAATATTCGAAAATTTGTAATTTTCGTTCCGGATAATGTTACTAAATAAGACAAGGAAAATAGACTGTATTTTTCCTTACTTTTTAAAAGATAATTTTAAAAAACCGTTAATACATGACGGAGCTATGAGGTAACATAATCTACGCATTGAGACCCTTTTAAACTTTTTGGAAGTCGTTAGAAAATTGTATACAAATCGCTACATAAAACTATAAAATAACATACCAGAGCAGATCGAATAAATCCTAACCGAAGCGGCACTTGTAATAGATCGTCGCACCGCAAAATTTTGAAACGGTTGTTTTGCAATGCTATTTGACACTATGATAGGTTCTCACGGATAACGGAATGCTGATGATGAAGTGAATCGGCTAGTCCATTGCTACGGTAACAAAGACTTCCCTCACTTGTCAGCTCGGCTGGTATTAGCCGGCATTTCAGTTCAGAAATATTAAATTACGTTTAATATCGAACGAAGAAGTTTAACTTCCATGATTTTATATTGCGGCTATTATTTTGTGAAATATGATGGATGACCTTCGGGCAATTTGTACATCGTTGGTATAACTCTAGTTTCGTTTTGGTGATAATCACGATGAGAAACGTGACGTTTTGTCCATTCTTAGATGCAGTATTAAATAATTAGTATTCATAGTAGCTTTGAGTTTATACAAGTTTTAATATACAAGTTATTACTTATGTTTGGATCCATATATTGTATATATGTGAAGCAAAACCTTTTTACGAAAACTGCGCGGATGGCAGAGTATGAAATTTTGCAAATTTATAGTTTAAATGGCGAACGAGAGAGGAATGCTAATATTTTTTATAATTATGCATAAAAACACATTCGACTTCCGACCGTTAGGCTTGTATTAACTATTTTATTAAAATCCTTGTTGCTGCATAAATTAAAATTTAAATTGTTTCCTATTGAGGTAGCGCAGGATACTCTTTTGGTAATATACTTCAGTCAGGGAACTAAAGCAAAACTTTATAACTTACTGTTACTTGTTAAATCTTTTTGATAATTGATGTTTACCAAAAACATGGCCACAGATGATATATATTATTTTAATATAGTTTCTGATAGAATTTATATACTATAGTTTTTAAAGTAGATTATTCCAGCGTCTCTAAGGCGACGCGAATGTCAATGACCCGATATCGATGCCAAATTTTTCTCTTTCATAGATAAAGAAAATGTTAAAAGTGTCGAGACTGACGCCTCATTGATTTTCCCTGTAACACCACAAACAGTATGAAATGCAGTTCTGAATCGGTGCCATGTCGCCCAAGGCACCGTTTATGTAGAACACTAAATCAGTCTAAAAGTGAAGTGAATGAGATGGCAGTTAATTCGATTCGTTCATTCAACATTCATTCGATTTCATTCAAATCCGAGAAAGGTCTTATTCGAGATTGCGCTCCCGCTTAATAGATTTACGCTTTAATGTTTTCATAGTTTTTTGAATAATTTATAACGACATTATTAACGCTCTTTTAAATCTATTTGCTCTGTTTTAATTGAAATCGTTAGAAATTTGCGATATATGACTTTTATGTATTCATTAATAACGCTTAACCTAATTAAGTTAAACAAATGAATAATTATGTATTAACCTAATTTTATACACAATAACATGGTATCATTTTAAAATAAACTCACTAATAACTGTACTAGTTTTGTCTCGCGGTTTCAAGCTAAGGCTATATGGACGCTGATAAGCAATACTGTGTCAAGCCAAACAGACTTCATTTTGAGAAAATGACGTTTTAAGATGTCACACCTATTTTTCAACCAAAGTTTGACGATGAATATGTCCATCTTTTCTTTTATATTTTGATAAAAGGTATAGTGAATTAAAAGCAGATTTATATCGTAAAAGATTACCCTAATAATATCTTTTTCAAACATATGGCATTATTGTATAAATCGAAAAATATGGAACACGATTGAAATTCGAACTATTAAATTAAGACATTTTCTTTAACACTTATTTTGTTTAAATGACTTGAAATTTATTTATTAATGTTAAATACATGACGCATTTTCAGAATACATCAATATATCCGAATTTTACTTTTTGTGGGTTGACACATTATTGCTTATCAGCATCCCTATGAGATATGTGTGATATTATATATTTTAATAATTCTGAATTTCATTCAAATCTGTAAAGCTCTTACAATGTGTAGTAGTGAACAAATTTACAATAACAAATTTAGCATTTATGATATTAATTCCATAGTTATTATTCTTTAATAGGAAGTACAAACATTTCGATTAATATGTACTAAGTTAATCATACTGTACTCGGCTTAACATAACAATCCCGTTATGTACGGCACTATCGCCATTAGTGTTGCCTGTTAACTAACAGTGTTGCCAGGATGACGTCAGCACAATGAGGTAGAGTAATTGATAAAATATGTACACGATATTACTAAGAGGAACGATATCGCTTACTAACTGGTCGAGTTAGTAAGTTAGTATTTTATTCTTATAAAGTTAAATAAGGACGAGCGTATGTTGTAAGCCTGCAGTTATTTGGACGCTGATAAGCAATACCATGTCAAGCGGACACGGACTTCATCTCGAGAAAATGCTAAATACATTTATCTGACTTTCTGTGTGTTGACACATTATTGCTTATCAGCATCCGTTTATACTGTAATTGCGAAAATTATTTATTTCTAAACTTAAACGGAAATTTGAATTTGGCACAGCTCAAAAACGTTTCATGCGAGAAATTTTTTTCTTGAGAATTTGTGTTTTATTAGTTTCGCTTACCGGATATACCCGCAGAATAAATCTATCTTATGTATTAACGAATGTAAACTAACAATTATACACACTATCATAAACTTTTACTTTAATAAATAATACATAGTTCGATTTTATTTGTATCGTTAAAAAGAAATTACAAAGGTATTCTTAACTTTAGTGCTTTGTAAAACCTACTAATTCTAGGTCATAAAATACTAATTACAGTTAAAATTGTTATCGTAGATTTCCACGAAGGCAAGTCTTACCACCTAACGGTTCTACTTATAAATTGTTATAAATATAGGTTAGAGTGTTAATTCGTATTAATCGTAAACAAAAATAAATGTATTGCTGCAATTTTACTTTAATAAGAAATTAAGTAAAGCTACAAAATAAACACATATTAAGTAAAGCTGCAAAGTCTGTCCAATACAAAATTGTGATTTTTTTTTAACTATTTTGTTTTCGGCTTTTGGTTTTTGCAAGTCCTAAAAAGTTTTTTTTTTATAGTTTCGAGTGATGAATATGAGTTAAACAATGAATTGCTACTAAAATTTTACTTTTGTAGATGCTTTGCATTTTTAATCGCATTACCGGAACATTTTATTCATCGATCGATATTGGATCTTTCTATAAATCATACTATAACCAATATTTTACATATAAAAAGTTGTTTATTAAAAATCATTTGTTTTAATTCTGCAAACTGTTTCTATAATAGGTGTTATCGAGAGCTCGAGGGATGGGCCCGAGCACGTAATGAAACTGGCACCGCCGAATTTATTCATCGATTTTCTTTATTAAGTGGCGAGCGTCGCGGACGACCGCCGGCTGGCGCCGATGTTGCAAATTTCACTACGCCCTGCCTCGCTCCTCGTGGCTTGTTTGCGAGAATGTCACGTCGCTAAGCATTCCACCCTAAAAAGACCCTGTACCGCCTCCCCACGCCGCATCCCCCCGTCTCTGTCCCGACTCAACGATCGCTACGTGTCTAACGCTAGTAACTTGATGACTATGAGAGTCGAGCAATGCTATGAAACTTATGAAGTTCACATTTCTTATGGACGCTATTAACACCCCGCAACTATTCGCTGGTACTGTGGCTTTATACTCGGCTCCAGTGTTATGGCCGTACGCCGCGGTACGAATGAGCTCTGAAATTGAAGTAAAGCAGCGTTAAAAGGAGTCGCGTATAAAGCGAAAATGGGTCTCGGCGTGTCCCATTAAAATTCGCAAATTACAGCGACTCAAAGGGTACACATTTCATGGTCCTTCTCGTCTTACAAAAGTAGGGATCGAATACAACGTCACGTCGCGTCGGTCACATTATTTACTTATTTTATTTTTTTAACACCATATTATGTGGTAATCTTAGTATTACTTAATAAAAAGTACATACATAATTCTTAAATATGTCTATAGATTGATTATAGGTATATTTTAGTTGTAAATTTGTATTTAGAGGCTAATCTCTGAAAGTATTTATCCGATTTCAAAAAATCTTTTTGAGTTAGATAGCCCGTTTAATAAGGAAGGTTATAGGCTATCTAACATCACGCTATGACTCTCAGGAGCGAAGCAGTATCCAAAAACACGAGTGAAACCGCAACGAAGCGGGTAACTAGTTTACAATACTAGCCGTATTGTACCCGCTTCGTCTTCGCACTACGGTGTTCCAATTAATACTCACTTTTTAAGTGGCGAGTTTTTAATTCAATTTTTTACTTTTTTCTCTTATTCTGTGTATTTGTTCTTTAGAAATTTTGTCATGACAATTACCTGCATGACAAAAGAATTAGCAAATACTTGAAGTTGTTCCAAAGTCATGCTTTTACATTCGGTAATTGATTATTTGTATAGGTTAACGGTTTATTAAAAACTAGCTGCCGTCGCGGTCTCACTAGCCTTTATGGTTACTATTTCGTTCCTATATGTCAAACTTACAAACAAATTTTACTATTAAAATATTTTAGTAGAATATATATAAAATTATATTATAAAAAAAGACCATAACTCGATGAATGACGTCACTAATAATAAATGAATATTTACTTATTAAAGTTTTCGAATATATCCGTTAAGGTCGATGCGCTTATCCGGATTTACACACAAAGGCACGTTGCGTGTGCGAACGATGAAATATTAGTATCGGTCGTAACGTTTTATCGAATAGCTTCGGGTGTCAGCTTGCGCGTGTGTGTGTGGCCGTGCTGTCGTGTTCCGATGTTCCGTATATAATGAAACACCACGAGGGAACTGCTGCAGCGCTAATGACACAATGTGCTGGAGTAATGGCAAACTGACATCGAAAAAAGAGCTCAGGTTCGACACGTATACATTGGTTGTATGGTCCACGTGTTTATTTTTCAACTGTTTTAATATTAGTGGTCGCCTAGCGGTCGGAATTCGACCGTAGTTTATTCAATTTTGAATTGATTTTAAGATTGACCACAGATAATCTATTCTCAATTTGATCACAGACTGTAACAATAAACAAAGAGTGTATATGCGTGTGACGAATATATGTACGTTATAAATTCGTAATATTTTTTGTTAAACGGATTTGATACTTAAATTATATTGGAATTAAGTAATTGAAAATGTAATGATTTTTTGAACGATATTAAACAAATCTTCGAGTATTCAATCGTAGCCCTAAACGAGCTCAATAATCATTCTTAAATTTAAAGCCCGAATACCCGAAAACACGATGGAATTCTTTGTGCCTCGCTAAGCTGCTCTTTGAGTCGGATTTCAAAGACCATACCCTCGGCTCGGTCCTATCTCTGCCGGCCAGCGTTATGTATTATCGAACCGAAACCTATCACCCTATTTTACTTATATACCGACACGGTCACTTGAATACCCTTACAAAACTATGTACACGACTTAAAGGAAGATTTATTGTTATATATTGCTATAGTTTAAAGATGCGATTGCCGATATTACTTATTTTTAACGCGTTGTATAGAATTAACTAGAAGCATTTTTTTAAAAAATCAACACGTGATTATACTCGATAAAGAGAATATTTTATTTTGGTAAAGAAAAATTATATTTCAATCCTCAATGTCAATGCGAACGTTACCGCGGGCGCGAGGTTCTTTAATATGCAACTTTTTTGAATGTCGTATCGATAATATATCATTAATGACGAAAATGAAAAAAATAAAAAGTTTATCGAACGAAGTGTGAATAGAAGGATTTGTGTGATTAGATATTTAAAATTAGAATGTTATCGTTCATACAATATTTCTTTTTTTAGCATTTTAAAATCGCTTCTCGAACGTTTATCACTGCTATATCGTCTTAGGCGAGAATTACGCTTGTAAGTTTTTCACTCATAACTGATATAAAACAACTCCGTGACCTGGTAACAGTTACCTGGGTTATCATAAGTAAGCTGTAAGTGTCAATAAACAAATCATTGACAGTGCACGTTTGTTAGCTTTATTAACAATTAACTTCCGCCCGCGACTTGGAATAGTTACTATGGGCTAATAATGCATTATTTTAGAACAAATTTAGTTAGCATAAAAAAGGTTATAGTGAGCTAACCTTAAAAGATAGACATATGCTGTCGCGGACATACATGATTTTTGCGAAACCTTAACTGTTTACGCAGCGCACGCAGCGTAAGCTCAAAAGGAAAATATATCCCGATTTTGAAACATTCTTCATTGGTGCTTCGCTCCTTTTGGTCTTAACGTGATAATATATATATATATATATATATATATATAGCCTTCCTCGATAAATGGGCTAGCTAACACTGAAAGAATTTTTCAAATCGGACCAGTAGTTCCTGAGATTAGCGTGATCATGGAAACAATCAAACAAACAAACTCTTCAGCTTTATAATATTATGATAAACTATTTAAATAAATCAAATGAATGTTTATGAGTAAAACTTACTAGTGTGTTTCCCGCCTAAGACGATAACAGAACATGCCATTGCATTTCATTTAAAACGAAGAACAAATAAATTACTGTATGTCAAGTTTTTTCATAAAATTTTTAAAGTGTGAATAACGACCGCTGAAAAGACGTGGTTGAAATGTCGAGATGTTAAAAAATAATTGATGTAATATGCTTTTTAAGTGCTTTGAAAATAATTTAACAGTAAATTTAATAAATACACGTTATTTATAGGCATTACTTATAAGTATATTATGTTTTTTTTTATTCGGCTATTAATAATAAAATTGTTCGTAATGGGAATAATTTATAGTTACGATAGTGAATTACAGATAAAATAACAGCTTTTCGGTTATCTTTCATTTATACGTTATCGGTTATTATAAATTATTTTTATTATATATTTGACGTTTTATTTATTAATTATGGTTATTTGACGTTTTCTAAACGACAGTATTCATTTAACATATAATAAATACAGTAACATACGCAGTAAGAAATTAAATACATTTTTTAAATCGCCTTTATGCTACGTTTGTATATCTGCGATTATCTCGAAATATATAGAACCTATTTGGATATAGTTTTCGATATTGAAATGGATATTTTTCAAAGAAAATTTTAGTATATATTAGGGTCTTATGAATATCTTCGGAAAAAAACAAAGGGATTTTAACTAACAGCAAATGATCAGCGATTGTTACGATCGTTAGTCCATTACAACTACAGTTTTGTTTCAAGTATGTTATATTTTTCTACGAAAATAATTATATTTTTTTTATTTATGGCTTATGGTCTGCGCAGTCCGCGCATACCATAAGCATACCATTTTTGACTGCCACAAAATAAAATATTGGGGGACTTTTGAACGTAATAATTTTATTCCCACGTGTGAAAGTGTTATTTCGACGGACATTAAAGTATCTGGAACATTCTCCCTCATCTGCGCGGACCTTTAAAAACGCAGGCAATTATGAGCAACGTTATCTAAAAAAAACTCCGTTCATTCATATTTTTTTCTCTTCTCGATTTATGCACGGTACGAGATATCGACGCCTCCAACGAATACAATGGTAATAGGAAAAATCAAATTTTACAGGAGACGGCAAAAACTGAATTTTTACTAATATGTCGGTAACTATCAAACCTATTGAGACCATTCTTTCACCAAAAATAAGGAAATAAATTGTTATACACTTTTCTTATTAATATTATTCGTTAGTTTTTGATTTTCAATGAGAAAATGATAAAAATTACTTTACCGAATAAAACATTAAAGAATTGTCACGCCAAGTATTTTTACCATAATGCTCGAAGGAAATACCAAATCAATGTTACTACAGTAATAGTGCACTAAGATAGTATTCAACGATACGAAAACGTTTAACTAACAATTGTTACATGATATAGCATTTTTATTCGCTGGTATATCAGAAATCAGCATCACAGTGAAATAAACTACTTGTTTGTTTGGTGAAATTTTAAAAAGACCTTAAATTGATAAGTATTGATTACAGATTTAAGATTTTTTTTTGTCAGTACGCAAATAAAAGCGAAATTATTAAAATTAATTAAAAACTTATAAGATTGCCATTTATTTTCGTTATTTAGGCGTGAAATGGTAACGGGCAGACATTATTATGTACATACAGTATTGATGTTTACCGGAACAGGTTCAAACACTTTTTACCCGAACAATATGGTAATACTAGCTTACCGTAAAACTTTTAGTCTGATAGTTTAGCAATAGATAAAGCGTTAGTATTCGTGTAAAATTTTCATTTATGTCTTCCGTTGAACATAAACATGAAGGTCTTTATTTATTGTCTAATTCGAAAACTATCCGGAGAATAATTTAAAAAAAAAATACAGTAATGTATTAGGGTGTCAGCATAGCAAATCTGCAATAAAACGCACTCTATCGTAATAGCTATTACCATTGTATTCGTCGGAGGCGTCGATATGCTCGTAGCGCAGCGAAGTTTATAATCGCGACACGCTCCAGCTTATCTCGAGGTAATTTCTTTGTTTGCGGTACGCAATTTCCTAAAAAGCCGAGCGAAACAAACCCGCGGCCTGGAGATGGCAGATATCCCGTGTCTTCCAATATTTCTCGCTCCGTAACAGGATTAAAGCCGATGTTACATTACAAATTTAGTTGAATGATTTTTTTCGTTGCTGGCAAATGAGCAGGCGGTATACCTGATGTTAAGTGATCACCGCCTATGGATATGCGCAGCGCCAGAGGACACGCAAATGCGCTACAAACTTAAAAAGAAATGAAGAATGAAAGGGAATAGCAAGTGAGGAAAGGAAGGGGGAAGGGGATTAGGCTCTTTTTATACTTAACTAGCGGCCGCCCCTGTTTTAACCCCAAAAGGGAGTTGATTTGTAAAGATACATTATTAGTACGCCTCCACACCATCTAGAGAGCATACAACTTAAATTTCAAGTCTCTTACTTCAAAAACATAGGACTGTAATACAAACTTGCAACCCCCGTTTTATCCCTTTAGGGATGAGTTTTGTAAATCCGTTCGTAGCGGATGTCTACACCATATAACGAACCTACCTACCAAATTTTAAGTTTGTAGCTGTTTTATTTTCGGAGATTTCGTGATTAATCACTCAGTGGTATTTGCAGACATTTATTATGTATGATGTTTCAATAATTATTATGGTATATTTCATCCTAATATTGATTTTTTTTATTTACAGGTAAGCGAAGATATTACCTTTATCAACGTGATCGTAAGTAACCTTAAGCTCGCTCGATCTCGCAGCCTCTCCATTTCCGTGCTGATGATGGCCATTGCAAGGCTTTTTGTGGGTACAAATAACCACATAACCCGATCTTATCGACCCCGGGAATCGGGTAAAAAAAATATCGATATTAACATAATGATAGCGGATGTTGATTTAATGATAATTTTTATTTTCACGGAACAATTATACACGAGTATTTACTAAATTTTATTTAATGAAATTAAATTTGTCATTCGTGACACTAATTTCGTAATAAAAATCGAGATTACGTTTGTAAATTTACTTTTGTAATTGACAAAGAATATCTCTGTAAACAAGTAAGTAACTTTTCAATAATAAAGGCTCACAGTAACTTCCCTGAGATGTAAAGCAATGACAAACAATTTACGTAAATCTTTATGAAAGTTCGACAGCAAATCTGATAAGTGTAATTCTCGTCTAAGATTTACCTAAACTGTTTATCACTCACTAAATGTCCCTTGCGGTTTCGTATAGCATAGCGAGATGTATAGTATAGCGAGATGTAATATAGCCAATAGCCTTCCTCAATAAATAAACTATCTAACACAATAAGAATTTTTCAATTTGAACCAGTAGTTCCTGAAATTAGCGCGTTCAAACAAACATACTCTTCAGCTTTATAATATACGTAAAGATTTTACATACGAATGAATTTGCATCAGTGGTATATTTAATGACACTCAGCTTACGCATTAGCCGGGTAACTTTGTTAGGTTACAAAGTTGTTTTATATTAGCTACAAGAGTAGGACTTACAAGTGTAAATCCCGCCTACGAATAGTCTCGTAATATTCGAATGTATGTACACAGTGCGCCCTTCTGAATCGTGTTACGTGTAGGCGGAGTATGAATATTATTATAGGTTATGTGTATGCATATTTTACACGATTTTGTGTCCCTGATTTCTTTGAATATTCGATGTTTTTTAATATGGCGTGGAAACTTTTCGCGGGAAGGGATTTTAATACAAATGCGGAAGCTATCGTGTTTAAATAAAAATTTATCCAGACCGTTGCGTGATTTGGGAGTTAAAACAAAAAACCACAATGTTTTTTAGATGTAAGTAAGCAGGTATATGTTTTTTTTATTATTACGTTATTATTTATTTCGTAATAATTAATTTACGTGTAGTATTAAATTGATGGAATTCAAAATCTGTTCGATACGAGTTAGCTAAATTAGTAACTAAAATGGGGTTTCATATAATTAAAAAATAATAATAATAAAATCTATTCTATCAACATTTTGTGTTAAAAAACTTTAAATAACCCGCCGAATTGTTAAGTTTTTTTGCATTTTGCGGCCAAAAATGTAAATTCTTCGATTCGATCATTTTAATATTAAGCGTGCGATATTTTCTATAAACTATTACGTCTCTAAATTCTAATAAAGCTTAGGTAACAACAAGTATTCATATGATAAATACTATCCATTTAATCGTACCCACACTCCCCGTACAATATTCCGTCTTCGTACCTCGCATAATCTTTTGTGTTCAGTCGTAGCCGAACCTTTTCAATTTTTGTTTAGAAAGCGTATTATTGAATTTTACTTCTGTCGTTCTGTTCAACGTTCAAGCGAGACGCAGGTGCGTCACGGGTGAGGTGACACGGCAGGTGCGACCATTAGACTATCCGGACAATTATGTGAACTGCAATGACGTGGCTTTTAAAGTTCATGTTAACTGAGTTGCTCGACTGCATGCTTAGATGTAATAGTTTTATTTAAAAAACGAGCTACAGAAAGAGATGTATCGTATTGTATATATTTTGACGATGATACGCAATACTATGTCAGGCCACACGGACTGCATTTTGAGATGGCGTCTAAACATGTCAAACCTATTCTTAACAAATTTGTTTAAAGATGTGTATATGCATCTTCTATTTTGCTTTTTTGATAAAAAGTATGATATGAAAAGCGGATTAATTCAATAAAAAGTTTTATCTGAAAATAAGTTTTTCAAATATATTAGATTATAGCATATTCCAAAATTTTGAGCACATGACGTGTTATCAGAATACACCAATATCTTCGACTATTTGTGGGTTGACACGTTGCTTATCATAATCAATTTAAAGTGTGTCAAAATGATGAAAAACTTAAAGTTCGTCTAAGAAGGAGTGAATTTCGCTTTTTTTTTTGGGTGCGACACAAAAAGCAGTTCTCAGTGACTTACAAGTATGTATATAGAATTTTTATTTATAACGCATAATTATACCTAGACATGTGAATGCAAATATTTTCTATGTGCTCAGTATTGCTCATAATACAGTATCATGTGATCGTTTAATAGCGATAGTTTTTGACGCCTTTTTTATCTTAGTGAAATATAATAAGGCAATAAATTAAATTCTTCACTTAATGTACAACATTTTTATTTAACCATTAAGTTATCAGGTATGTAACAGTACTGTTATTGAAATACTTAGTAACTTATGTCATAGTTTGCTGTTAATCGACACTCGGGGTAATAAAATTTCATTACTATTTTTACTTAAAAATGTAGATGGCACCTGTTGTGCTCTTTACTTACTAAACATTTTACTGTACTTAAAAAATTAAACACGATAACGCTCGAGGCATTATGTATAACGAATGTGGTAATGATATAATCTCAAATTAAAAATCTTAAAAAAAAAAAAAACTCTCGACGATATACTTATTGAGATCATTTCAATGAGCCTCAATACTTCAGCTGTAAGTTGGTAAGGATAAGGTACATATTGAGAACCTTCTGTTTCGATTATTATTAAAGAAATTACAATACAGTAGCATTATTGGTTCGATTCGAAGCTGAGTTATCCAGAAGAACTTCACGAACATTAACTGCCTTACAAAAGATTTAAATATACGTTTAACGCGTGTGTATAAATTCTGGTTTATAAATCCGCGTCTAAAGACAGTTTTGAATTAAGCATCGTTCAAATATCTTTAAACATATCTTTATTTTTTTTATAGAAAAAAAAACTTAAAACCTATTCTATCTGTCAAATACAACGTGTTAATTGTACGAATATGAATGAACGTGTGTTTATTAATGTTTTTTTTTTATATAAATTTAAACGCAATTTACCCAACACTTTAAACAATGTTTAATTTTGAAACACTGTTTAGCTAGACACGTGTTGAACATGGTTTTATCATCTTTTGTAGTAAAGCAGTAAGTTTCTATCGCTAAAATGCTGATTGTCGCAGCGTCGACAGTCACGGGTCGCGGATTTAAAACGAAGCTTCTAGGTTGATTAGAGTTCAATCCTTTCTTCTCGAAGCGGAAATATCCAGATCTTTCTGATTATAATCATAAAGAAAAAAAACATTGAGATTTTTGTAAAAATCAGTATTGCGCTAATAATGTTATGTAGATGATACTAGAACTACCAGTTACAATAGTTACATGAATAAAATACAGTTTAAATATTGTAAGGTTGTTTTTCGGTTCGAAAAACTAGCGAGAACTCAGGAATATACAATATTTATACTTGTATTCGTTGAGAAAATTGAAGCTACACTATACTAACTTAATACTAACTTACTACAGAGCATCTATACTAATATTAAGAAGCTGAAGAGTTTGTTTGCATCTTTGTTTGAGCGCGCTAATCTCGGAAACTACTGGTTCGAATTAAAAAATTATTTTTGTGTTAGATAGTTTATTTGTTAGGGAGGCTATAGTCTATATTACATGACGCTACGACCCATAGAAGCGAAGCAGTAACCATAAACGCGAGTGACACCGCAAGGGACAGCTAGTAGGAAATAAAACTACTATAAATAAATAAATAAACGCATCACATTCAACGGCCCCCATTAAGACCTCTTGGTCTTGTGTCGGGGGTCCGGAAACATACACAACACTAACACAAACACCCAGACCACGACAAACATCCGTATGGCCAATACAGACATGAGCGGGGATCGAACACGCGACCGTTAGCGCTTCAGTCAGTTGCAGTGACCACTGCGCCGACGTGCCTGTGTACTATACTCTATAGTAAAATATAGCCATCCATCTCCATAAACATTTCCATTTACAATAGTAGAATGATATAATACATATTTCTCTGTTAATGTTCAATTTTAAATATGATATTGAACTTTTACAGTACAATACATATCTGTATCATGCCGAATATAGGAAAATGCGATATCCATGCCCATGGGACGTCATGAGCCGGTTTCTGTATTTTCACCATTCGACATTGGAACGATATCAATAATGACTGGTATTGTCGATAAAAGCCAAATTTTGGTACTATTGCCTTTATGTAAAACTAACAACCCGTCCAGCTTCCTGCGGGTAGATATAGGTATTTAATAAAAGAATTAAAAATCATAAATTTCTAATGCGTATGTGTATGAGGGATAACGTAGGATTCTAATGGTGAAGCATTTTTTTTAAATCGTTATAGTAGTTTCGGAACCTATTCAATGCAAACAAACAATCAAATCTTTCCTCTTTATAATATAAGTATAGATAAAACTAGTTTATTAATTTCATTTAAAAAAATATGTCAAATAATTGACTCTTTTTCAAAAAAATTCTTTCATACCTTGTCCTGACAATTACAAACACAGCGAAAGAAGAATTGGCCAAATACATAGGTGTAGGCTAATTTTTCTTTTGTTGTGAAGTAAACTGTTATGTAGTAAAACGCTTACATATACAAGGTGTCAAGAACCATGTTATATATTTTAAATGCGTTATCACAATCGATATTTAAACGTAAAAAACTGAACTTATTTTTTTTTCTTTTTTTTTTTATTAATGGTCAGCCTATGCGTTTATCTATACGAGCCTACAAGATCCAACGTTATCTAGGATATTCCTTCATCCTTGCATATTTGTCAATAGATATTTATACGTACGCAGATTCTATATGATAGAAGATATCCGGGAAAAATATTAATAAATATAAGCCCCGCTAGAAGGTTTCATTGAATTTATTATGTCTTTCTAAAATAATTGGTAAAACTCATGGATGTAAATAATAAATGCAAAACTCTTATAATTTAAATAACTTTTTATTTCCATTTACATTTTGTGCTCAACTTTAAAAGTTACAAAGAAGTTGAATACAAGAATGTTTTGGAAGAAATTGTGTAAAATAACTAACTCGTACTTGTAAGTATACATAAGACACGAAGCAGTGTGGAGTTTATCGTTTTTTTAATAATTCTCTGTAAAGGTAAGGAACTCTCTGTGAGGTATACATACATATATCGCACTTTTAATATTAAATTGAACGAATTCAAAAATTCATTGTACGACATCTACTCTATACTTTAATCAAATACTTGTAAACTACTTTGAATTGGTCGTAGAAAAATATCTCAATTCGTAATTATAAACTAGAACATTCTAAGGAAAAAATCTGCATTTGTAACTTATCTGTCAAAATATAAGCATAAAGTATCGAGACAACAAAATCCTTTAATTAAAATTATTGTTACAAAACGTTCGGTTACGCAGTACACTAATGTGTGTTTGCAAACAGTATACTGTATCGTTTACGTTTTAATATTTATTATGGACAAAGTGTAGCTTCAACCGTTTTGTGATAGATGGTGCGTGTGAGTACGAGTTTAGATAGTTTTCGTCACGTAATTCTCGATCGGTGTTATTTGACTAATAATGCATACATTGATTACCAGAATCGCAAGCGAAAATTCACTAGAAGCGCTGCCAATCAACGTTCCATAGGCGATATAAAACAAAAATGTAACCTACCAACAGATACCTCGTAAGTAGTTACGAAAGCTGTCACTATCAAAAATAAGGTAGTGCATTCTTTAAAGTGTCAAACAATGAGAAATAACTTACGTCGCAAAATAATATGTGCTCAATTGGCACAACTAAAAGCCACAAAACAAAGAATGAATGAATGAATGACTTACGTAAATCTTTATGAAAGTTTATTTCTCGTCATACGTTGTTGTTAGCAGCACCACTAACGAATAATAATACCGAACGTAAGGGTACATACAGTTTGCGAACTTTACTATGCCGTTCATTTCGGTCGTCGAGTCGTGCCGGATTTATATCGATCGCCATCTACTAAACATCGAATATAACAGATACACCGGCTCCGATGACGTTAGGTCGTAATTGTTCCCCATTCGACTTGATTGAAACTCGTAATGTCGGTATTATTCACGTGTGATCGTCCGTTCGGGAGATATTCCGTTTGATGGTTATAGCGGTGTTCTTGATTGATAACGCATTGATCGTCTATTGATTATTTTGTTAATCTCATTATATATGGATACTGATAAGCAACAATGTGTCAAACCACAAGAAGAAATATTGATGTATTGTGATAATGCGTCATGTATTTAACTTTATTTAAATATATTTCAAGTCTCTTTAACAAAGACAGTACGAAAAAAAAGGTTCTTAATATGTTTTGGATATTAAAGTGTATTCTATATTTTGCAATATACAATAATCTCATATATTTAAAAAACTTATTATTGTGTAGATAGAAATATTTGATGAGAATAATTTGTATTCTTCAATTCATTGTAAGAATCTAAATGAAGGTTTGAAGTAACGGTATGTCTGGAAGGGCGAGGTTAAGTTTTATTAGCAGCTACATGTTGCAAATTTAACGTCCACCGTTAGTATGTTAGGTTCTTAGACTATAAAATGTTAATAAAATATCCATGCAGTAAAACTCGTAACTTATAAGGTAATTAAAAATTTATGTTGCTTACTTTTTAAATAAATATTTAATCGTTATTGGATACTTTCAAATTACAAAAATAATTAGTGTACTAACGTGTTTGTGTATTTTATGAGTCTCTAATAAAAGATACTAAAAATTCACAAATTTGATATCCTTGATGTATCATTTTGTGTGTGATTGTGTGCTCCTTCAATTATAGGAGCCCACAGCGTGCAATTACAGTACGTACGTACAAAGCAATTATTAAAAACGTTAAACGTTTATTAGCTAGTTGTTCCTTGCGGGTTCGCTCGCGCTTATCGTTATTGATAGGCTACAGTAAAGTGTGATGTAATAGTGCCTGTAACCTTCCTAACGGGCTAAACAACGCAAAAAGATATTTTAAAATCGGTGTATCTTTGCATTAAATAGCAAACAACAAACAATAAAATCTTTCCTCTTTATAATATTAGTGTAGATCCAATTCAAATACACCCGATGCGCTCCGACTTCCAGTCTAGCACGCGTGTACTAATTAAGAATTTTTAGCTCTTACGCAGGATTTTTGAAACGTTTCATTTTATACAAACCTTTTCCTAACTATTACATACAGCAATATTTTTAAAGCTTTTATTTATATAATATAAAGATTTTGTATGCGTGTCTGTGTCAAGAACATAGTAGTGTGTGTAATTATTTTTTTATTGTTTGAATTTATTTTGCATACTTAAAAAAATATTAGCATTATGCACTCCTTATCTATATTAACGTTGTGTGCGAAATTTCATATCTATTCGCGCAATTTTCGTAAAAAAAGGGGTAACGTTTTTGCTTCATTAACATGTAGATTACGTGTAGATTTTCGTCACATGTCTTCGTCATGTTGTCTCTTGAATGGCGACGTGAGCACATTAGCTGTCTCAAAACAGCTGTTTGACCCAGATAAAGCACATGCATTGTAAGTCGCTGGCATCTTTCGCTAGCCGGTCCGTAGTTGACCCCGTTATTAATGACTTAACCGGCGCCATTTTTGCGGGAGTCAATTAAATCGACACCGACTGGTTTTTTGGTTCAGAACAGTTATATTTGTATTGTAGTCCTTACAGTGTTGGTAATAAGGATGTCCAGCTAACTGTTCTTACAGCGTTCGCGGTTCGATGGCCGCGTGATTCGGTTGTATTATATCGTTATTGGTTTCATTTACCGCATAAATACTTAATTGATTGCGTATAAACAAATTAATAATGTCGAAATATCGAGCACTGGATACAATATATGCAAAAATAAAATTTTATATACTTTTTAACCGACTTCAAAAAAGGATCTCTCGATTCTTTTTTATTTGAAAGATTGGTCCCGTTACGTTTTTATCAAAATCGGGTCAATAGTTTTAGTATGTCATCCAAGTAAACCAAATTGCGAATTTGGCTTTTCTCGGTTTAGTTTTTTAAAAGTATTAATTATGATCATTTATATCTAACCAATCGGTCCCCTTGAGTTTTTCTGTGTAGAAAGTTTCTTTTTTGTCATGTTTTATTTTTGCATTGAAAAGTAGCCTACGTCCTTTTCCACGCTCCAATCTATCTTTATTCTCTATCTAAAATTTCATTAGTATTCATTTAACTATTTAGGCGTGGTATACAGACATACAGAGTTACTTTCGCATTTATAAAAAAAATGTAAAAGTATAGACGAACAGTATCTTTAATCCAATAGAATCGTAAGAATAGAAAATGCTCGTGCGATGTTGTCGATGTTTGCGTTTCTAAATTGTGATCATAATGCGATCTATCGTCTGCGTTACAGGCGTGGGAGTTCTACTATGATTTGTTTACAGCGGGCGAGCGAGTCGCGCGATCAGCTGAGCGCGTGACGCGCGCCGCGTCACAGTGACGTTCACCCATCGCCTACGTTCCACTCGTCATGATTGTCTACTAAGTTTGATTGTGAACGCAATCGATTCTCGATCTTAAATCGTAAGAGTAGAGCTGGATTTAGCTAGAAAGTCGATTTCGTTGCTATATCACACTCACATTGATCTATAACGATGTTGTTATGCAAAAGAAAAAATGTGTCAAAGTTTTACGAAGTTTTTTTTATTGTGTTTGCTTGCGTTAGTCTTTTATTTGAAGTTTTTTTTCATATTGATGTTTTTATTTAGGTCATAACACAAAGCGATAGCAACCCTCGAGTATAAAGGCTAAGTGTGCAGTATTCACAGAAGGTTCAAATTAAAGTAACTGAAAATAACGCTTATTATCTATCTATACATATAAAATTACTTGTCCAGACTGATTCATCAACGCAGAGCCTAAACCGCTGGACTTACAAACTTGAAATTTTGGCCGTATTTGCCTTTTAGACACACTTCTGGATGATAGTAATGAAATGTGAACCATAAAACGCACGAATATCATCCCCTATTGAATTGCAAGAGGATAAAAACTTAACATAAATATTAATTAGGGTGTATAAATAAATATCTATATCCGCGAATTCAAAAATCATCCCTTATAGTTGTGCTTGTGGGTATCAAAGTATACGCGAGCAACGCCGCGAGGAACTGCCAGTATATACTAAAGTCTATAATAATTAGAACAGCTAGAATTACAAGGTTCCGTTAAACGACTCGGTTCGTCTAGGTGACCTCACAGTAATTACCTACACAAGTTTAAAATATCACGTTCACAAATATTTGTACCTTGGCGAAATCCTTGGTGAATACTGTAGGCGTCTCATAATGAAACGTCTAAATGTGAATGTTAAGTAATGGTTTAGTGTTTCAATAGTTTATTGTAATTTAATTTTTATATTAGAAAATTTAAGTGTATTGTTTCTTAACTGTTTGTAGTGAAGTACAGAATAGCTTGAGATAAATGCAAAGATAAAGAACGAATTGTGTTGACGTTGGAGAAGATTTGAGAACAAATATAAGTAATCTTGTCATCATGTCTTACAAACAGTCAATTATATTTAGTAGAACTTGATTAAACTACTTTGTTTAATAAATAAAAAGGCGTTTAAATAAAAAACTAATTATTTCAATATAATAAATAGAAGGTTATAAATTCTGTTATAAAAGTTTAATTGGCTTTTCTCTAAATCAACCTTTTTGTTGTTTATGTACCTATTTTTCTATGTTTTATGTAGGTCTATGGAATCTATGGAGAGTATAGAGTTGGAATTAAAAAACTCTATTATGATTAGTTAGTTAGTTAATTTACTTTCGACAAACATATTCACTGATAGCTGGCGCAGTTTCAGTCGCGACTATGGTTACTGCTTCGCTCCTATGAGTCATGATGTAACATAACCTTCCTCAATATACGGACTAACCGACTCAAAAAAAAAAACAATTTAAATGAGTCTAGTAGTATCGGAGCCTTTTCAAAGCATATACAAACAATCAAATCTTTCCTCCTTATAATATTAGTATACATCAGACCAGGCGATATCTGTATAAGCTTGACAGTAAGTGTAAAATGCCGGTGAAAAAACTTCAAGTAATAAGTAAGAGTACATTTGCAATTTTTACGTCAGCCGTAGTGTACGCCCCAAAGGACAACGGACTAATTACTATTCATAGAAGCGAAGCGTACCCTCACATTTGAAAATTAGATTTCTTTTTTAATGCCGTCTCCCGTTTTAATTATCAACGTCTAATTTGTTTCGGAATTAGCGGTGCGTACGAGGTCGTGTTGCTTAATAAGTTGGCAGTCCGTCGTTGGTTGATGTATGCTAGAGGTTTTTATTAAAAAAGAAAATAGCTGGTATACGAGCAGACGTGACAAGTGATGATCACCGCCGTCCATGGACATATGCAGCGCTATAGTCACAAATATGTTCCCGGTTTAAAATGGAATAAAAGATAATATGAAAGGAGTAAAGAAAGGAAAAGGAGAGTAAGATAGGTTCCGTCTTTCACTCGACGAATGAAACGTAATAATATTAGCTTCGCCGGTCTTCTGTGAGAGCGGGTTATTGCTCTGGTTGAGCCACCTCGTAGTTAGTGGGGTACTCGGCTACCAAATTTCAAAACATAGTAAGAAACAATTTTTTCTAAATCGATTATTTTGTATTTTTCTTCAAAGTGGAATCTTGTAAATATATCTTTAATTAATTTTTTGTCCCTTACTGCTCTACTTCAGTAATTATGTTTAGGGTATTGTGTTCTACCTTCGCGGTTTCTTCCGAGCTTACAGTTATTACTTCGCTTCTATGAGTCGCAGTGTGATGTATTATAGCCTATTTCCTTCTGCAATAAACAGGTTATCTAACGCAAAAATAAGTCTTCAAATCGGATCAATAATTTCAGTGATACCCCCCCCCCCATATACAAATTTACAAACATACAAACTGACAAACAAATTTTACCTTTTTATAATATTAGTATAGATGATATCAATCTGGCTAAAGGATTTTATTACTATACTATTATTATTAAAACACAAAATAAAATTCTCATACATGGAAACGAACGTATACGAATACTTTTTCGAGTGTTATTTATAAAGTGAATTTATGAAATTTTATAATAAATTAGCCATTTAATTAAGTGTAATTAATATTAAAATGCAATATTAAATTGAACTATTAAAATACTACCATGTCAGGTACATCGTGACCAAAGTCTTTTGAGGATAACCAATTTGTTAATTAATAATAACAAATTATCTAATAGGAATAATAATTATTAAAATTAAAATTCATTTTAAACAAGCTTTTACATATTTATATTAAAAATTCATACATATTTTAATTAAAAATTCATCTCGTGTTCGGCGGTGGAAGGAATAGTCGCGAATAATTTTACATGTGTCTGGAGGAATTCTGCGACATGTATCTGACAATCCTCAGTGGAGAAGCGTTGTGGATTAAGCTCCACATTCATTTTTTATAGGAGGCCTTTTCGTCAAAATACATACTCATATTGTGGCGTCGTGTCACGATATATTCGTCGACTTATAGTCGTCACGTCTATGAGACGTCCGATTATGAGTCGTGACAGTGATGATACATCAATAAAAACAATGGATCTGAGCAACTGCTAACGGTCGAATCGATTCGAAATTTAATATATTCTGAATAATATTCAAATAAAATAGTTGCGTAACCTCAGCCTGATGCTGCTATCTGGAATCTTGATACGCATAAACTTTCAGAAGAAGTATCGTGTTGGAGCTCATTAAAATGGTTTCTATGAATAGTAGGTTTTTTTAGTCTTGTTTTAAAATAAGCAGTGCGTAGAGTTCTCATTTCACATCGTACTAACCTCACATTGCGAAACGAACGCATTGTTTATCGCGTTCGTTAGTGCGTCCAAGTTAGCATGGATTAGTATAAATTATTTCAAACGCGTTTATTACTTTCAAAGAATTAATCTAATTAGTGATAGCCTAGCGGTCGGAGTTCTACCGTAGCTTATTAAATTTTCTGATTTCAAGATTGATCAAAAATAGATATAGATAATCTATTTTCATTTTGATAACAGACTTATAAAATAAACAAATGAGTGTATATGGACGCTGATAAGCCATACTGTGGCAAGCCACATGCACTTCATTTTGAGAAAATGGCGTCTAAACATGTCAAACCTATACTTAACAAATTTGAAGAAGTATACATCCATCTTCCCTTTTCTATTTTGATAAAAGGTAAAGCAGAATAATAAGTTTTTCAATTATATTACATTTTTGCGTACTGCAAAATATTGAACACATTTCAATATGCGAAACATTAAATTAAATTTTTTTTCCTTACGGTTTAGTTTATATGACTTTAAAAGTTTTTGAAGAATATTAAATACAAGACGCACTATCAGAATACATCAATATCTAATAATGTGACTTTTTGTGGGTTAACACATTATTGCTTATCAGCATCCATATATGCGTGTAATGTTTTTTTTATTGATTTAATGTATTTTTATGCATTTAAAAAATATATATTAGCATTCCTCGCTCCTTTTCTATGTAAACTATAAATATACGAAATTTCATATTCTCCGTCCGCGAAATTTTCGTAAAAAAGGGGTATAGAGTTTTTGCATCACGTATTCATATATTGTATGAGGCTAGAAGCGAATGATGTGTACAACTATTTCTTTGCTTCTAGCTGAATAAAAGAGAAATATTTTTCATTTTATATCATATGAAATTACAATTCTGAATTTTTTTTTTTTCAAGTGAAGATTATTTAATCGTGATCGTTATTGTGATCTTTTTAAATATTTCCTTTTGTATGAAGTTGTAATAATTGACATTATGGATGGACGTAATTAGTTGGTTTAGTTTTGTTTATGCTTGTTTGAAGTCGTGTTCACTTGCCTGTACTTGAAAGTCAATGTTTATTTGCTTTATATTGACGTCCATAATAATGGCTTAGCTATCATCACTAGCAAATAAACTTACAATATTAAAAGCAATGCGCAGTTTCAACAATACGAATTCGCATTTATAAACATCTTAATATAACTGCGTTCTAATTTGACCGCATAAACAAATTAATTAACATATACGATAAGACTTTTTCAAAACGAGTACCGACTTCAAAAAAACGTAATATCTAAAAAAGTAATAATTGAATCGGTTAAACCAAGTAATCGGTAAACATACATAAAAAAATTGACATCGTATTGAAAACTTTCTCCTTTTTTGGAAGTCGATGCAAAATAAAAAATGGACTGGTGTAAGACATCAGATATAAACAAAGACTGGTGTAGTTAAGACGTTCAAAATCAAATATATATTATTCCAGTTGGCACTTACGAACAGTTTTTTAATAAAAAAAAAACTATTTATATTAATTAATAGGCTATGACCAGTTCGGAAAGTAAAATCTGCTGAGAAGAACCGACAAGAAACTATGGATACCGGATACAAGCAACCGACATACGATACAAGTGTCTTCAATTGCACCGAGCAATACCTGCCTTAAATGTTTCATAAAAATACTCGTATTTCGGTTTGATTAGAAAAAAAGCAGACTTTTTCTTATAATTCACATTTATTTCGATATTCTCTTCGTCTTCACGATTTCACACTCAAAGAAACCCGACGAATACGTTTCTTGTCAAAATTCGATCTAATATTGCCAAATCAAATTGACCCGATGAATGTAATAAAATATTACGCTGGTAACTTTTTAAATAACGTTTTTAATAAAATACAGTATTTTATTTATATATTGTAAGATTGTGTTATATGTATAACTACAATAACAAAGGAACCATTTATTTAATTATTAATTAACTAACTGGTTAGTTAGTTAAGCTGTTTTGTGCGGGATTAGTGTTAAATATTAAACGCATCACACTCAACGGCTCCCATTAAAGTCTTATGACCTTGTGTGGAGGGTCCCAAAACACAGCTCAAACACAAACACCAAGATCACGACGAACATGCGTATGGCCAATACAGATGATAGCCGTGAGCGCTGATCGAACCCGCGACCATTAGCGATTCAGTAACTTGCAGTGACCACTGACACGTTATATTTTGGACAATTTACACAATATCTTTTTATATAATAGCCACATAGGCTATTCTGATGTATAAGCTATATTATTATAACGTTTCATTAAAATCCATTCAATAATTTTCGCGCATAAGATTAACAAACATCCATACATCCATACAAACTTTCCCATTTATAATTTAAGTAAGGCTTATCTTATAAATCAAGTAACCTACTTAATATGTTGTGAAGTTTAACTTTAAAGTAACCTTAAGTTTGAATTAATGAATTATTCTTGCCTAACCGTTCGCTCCGCCTTCGCACGAGTGTGCCTACTAATTAAGTTTTATACTCTATTCTTCATTATTTGTCTTATTTTCTAACAATACCCGGAATAATCACGAATTTTCGAACATTATTTTTCACTATAATATTTAATTATAAAAAATGATTCAGTTCAATCACTCGGTCGACAATTTTCTGTCGTTCTGATGTGTGGTTTGAAATAAGCCATTTTTTTGCTAAATAAAACAAGAACGGAAAGTAGACTATACTTATACACTACACTTTCTCTATGAAACTTTTTTAATCCAAATATTTAACTATTCCATACGACTGTCTTGTCCTGTTAATTGAAAATCTATATAAATAAATAAAGTTGAAGTGTCTGTTTGTAATTTCAAATTAACAGGTTTTAACTAAATGCATATGAAAGTATAGTCTGTTTTTCTTTACTTGTCTCATTTCTTAACATTTTGTAACTTGATACTTACATAAAAAAAAAAAAAACATTTTTTTTTAATTTTTATCTGTCTCTCTGTTTATTCCGGGTATTCTCTCAAACGGCTAGACCGAATTTGTTGGAAATTCACTAGCAGATAGCTAATATTATAAAGTAACTAAGGCTACTTTTAGTTTAGAAATTTTATTTTCCTAGCCCGTAATCGTACAAATCGGTGTCGCCGAGTGGAGTGATTTGCTTGTATTTCCCATTGATTTTTATTTATATAGATTTCATTATCTTAACGATTTTTTTTTTCAAATATGTTGTCGTTTAATTGTTTGATCAAAAATAACACAGTCGCGGAAAAAGTCCAACATAAGCAATTAATTGATATTAATGAAAGGTCTTCCTGATTCAAACTGTCACAGTGCATTAACACGTCTCTTTGAAATATAAACACAATTGTTAATATGGACTCTAAATCATACCACATAAGGTTTAAAATTGTATTCATGTGTATCGAAGCCCCACGTAGAGGTAAAATGAGGGCGTGCGTCGGTGACGAGCTAGACCTATTTGCGCTAACTTAGGTTCACTGTGGATAAAAATAGGCAAGTGGCCTTTTCTATATCGCTTGCGTTTGGCACAATTTATAACGAGTTTTGGTGCTCTGGTAACGACAGTGTTGGTAGGTTCGTGTATACAAATAGCTACAGATGTTATTGTCGTATATATAAAGAGATATTAATAATAAATAAACGTATAACACTCAATCGTCTACATTAGAAGCTTATGACCTTGTGTCGGGGGTCTGGAAACACAACACAAACAAGACATCCAGACCATGATTAACGTACGTATGGCCTGTATACACGTTTGCCGTGAGCGGGGTTCGAACCCACGACCGTTAGCGCTTCTGTCAATTGTTGCTCAGTAACCACTTCGCTAACCGCTCTGTTAAAAAAAAAATTGGTAAAGGTATACAGGTTTAGATCTTAGAGTAATCTAAAAATCAGTAAAGAGTAAAAGAGGTTACCACAGTTTGTAGGCCCAACCTATATTTATGAAAGAAATAAACTAACTTGTATATCCAAGTATAAAATTTTAATATTAACCTATTTAAAAGATCAGGAATTTACGATTAAAACAACACGACCCCAATTAGTTCTTCTAACCCATATCGATCACGTCCAACGTAAACTTCGAACGAAAACAGCGTCGGATATAAGTCGCGGACTTTCGCTTTTTCCGCTGTGTTGCAGATTAGTAAAAATAAACAGTATCGTCCATTGTTGTTCACAAATAAAAGCCGATTATATCAGAACAACAAATTTACATCAAAATAGACTCTAGCCCTCAGTTTTTAGGTTCAATATTTATATAGCGTGAATGTCGCTAACAGTAAAAAATACATGAACGCATTTTGTATTCATTTTCAACGCTCGCTAAATGTTATAAAATGGATATCCATCCATTTTTATTATCTATGGACGGTGTTTTATTTTATTGTCACTTTGAAATAATTACTGCTGCAATAAAAATGTAATTCTGTTTTCTATTGGCTATTTTTCATCATAATTACAAATGTTTTTTATTTACATTACTGCAGTAGATGCATTTGTTGATTGTTGAAAATCGATATAAAAAATTTTGGTTTTCAGCACTCTTCTGGTTGTTGAAAGGATCTGAGGAAGAGAAACTCTACTGGTTTAATCGACTCGAAATTTACTATTCTATACATGATGTTAACAATAACAGAATTCCTTATTCTTGACTTGAATCATCAGAACTCCTCATTAACTTACAGTAAAAGTATCGTCTTGGGGCTCATTGAAAATGTCTCGTTGTAAATATTGTCGGATTTTTTTTTAATTGAACATTTTATTATGAATTGAACTATCACGTTTAATAAGTTCGACATTGCAGGCTCAAAGTTATTATAACAAAAAAATAAATAAAAAACAGAAAATGTATAAATTATCACCTAATGCAGTAAATCTTTCAGTAAATGGGCATTTTTTTCTTTCATAAATTTATGGTAATACATTTAATTTTTTTACCATTGTCAAATCACAACATAGGTTGCGTCAGTTTTTGAGACTATTTATATTACTTTATTAGTGGAGTATTTTATATTGATAAAAGGTATCAACTGCCAAAATTTCAAGTTCAAGCATCAGCAGTTGAGGCTTTGCGTTCATGAATCAGTCAGTCAGGACAAGTGTTTATGTATGTATAGGTAATTACGTAAAGATACCAATGAACGTGACTCTCTTCTCCTTGGATATGAAGGACGTATGTATTATTTTTGAGTACCCTTTGAAAACGTTCATTACTCGGAATAAAGAGAATTCTATATGTTCAGAGACAATAGAGCCAGCGTCTTGGCGACGACGCCAAAGGACAGTTTATTAGACGAAGCAGTCTTTGTTCGTTCGTTTTGTTTGTCAACGATACCTACTAAACGTTAATTTTCTCCCTAATTTTTCTCAGTCGCTGAAATGAAAAAAATATCCCTCGTTCGTAATTAAACGTTCTGAAAATATTTGTTCTAGTTTCAATTGTTTTTATATATTTTATCGACTTCGAAAAACGAGGAGGTTCTATGTTCGGCTGTATGTATGGTTTTGTTTAAAAGTTGTAGAAAATATCAAAAGTGCTTAAAATTAAAAAGGTTGCTTTTTAGTTGATTGTAGTGGTTTCGGTTTTGAATACGGTTTTTTTTAAATGCAGTTGTTCTTAGCATAAACGTAACGAAGATACAGACTTACTTTTATATATAAGTAGGTACAACATGCTCAATTATGCTTCGCTTTCGATTAGATAATTAACATTTACCGCTGATTAGTTCCGGACCGCAAATTGAACTAACACAAGTGTCAATTGTTATGATAATCCCGGCTTCGAAACGTATGTGACGGATTTCATATTAAAACGTATAATACAGACAAATTCATGTATTATGGATCTGCAATTCTCTAAATTACGCGAAATGAATTAAAACACTATAAACGTTTAAAATGCGATGGTAAATCTGTCTGTTTGTTACGGATTCACGCCTAAACTGCAAAAGAAATTTTAATGAATTTTTATTAAGATATAAGTTTGATTTGAAGAAAAACCGCTTGGTACGGGTAGTTTGGTCGAGAAAATTAAACGTAAAATGGATGAAATAGGGTGTTGAGTTTCTATGCAGAGTAAGGGGGGTAAGTTAGGGTTGCCAGACACGAAAAGTTATAAAATATAAAATAAAATATTTCTTTATATTCTTCAGTAGTTTATTAATTAAGTAATAGAATTGGCCCGGAATTCATGAATTTGTATCCGGCAACCCTAGGCCAAGTGGTTATTCTATAAAATCCATTAAAACATACATACTAGCTGACCCGGCAAACGTACCACTTAAGATCAATAATTGTTGTGTTCACTTAAAAAAAACATTCCATACAAAACGTGTAAAAAAAATTCTCTTTATAAATTTGTTTTTCGTTGCTTTTCCGATGTTTTTAGGGTACCGTGTCCACGATACCAAAGCCTCCGCTTGAAGAAGAGAGTTGAAATTTTCACGGACTGCGTATTTTTATTGTTGCTATGATAGCACAAAATAAAAGCCGGTCTAGAGCGAGTTGCGCTCGCACACGAATCGTTATGTATTACATATTCTTATAGCGTCTATCTTGTTTCTTTTACAGATTATTTATAAAGTACATAGTGCTATATCTTGTAAGATAATACGTTAGTTTCGTTTACAACTAACTGTTATAAAAATGTTTACATTTTTAATTAATTTAGACTTAAGATATCGTAAGAAATATTATTTTTATTAACGTAATTTATTTAAATACAGTTTTTTAACCGAGATAAAATCCATTTTTACCAAAAAATGTTAGTTACGATGTATCACATATAGAGCGACGATATGTAGATACCGCATCGCAAATATAAGAGAGTACAATACACTTAAACAAGGGTTAATTTCCGTGGGCGTGTAGGCGATCACGGCGCAATATTTATGGCGGTCGATATAAATCCCACACAACAGTGTGGACACGGGAACCCCTTACTTATCTCGCGGACGCACGGGTTCCGTGAGGTCTCGGCTCTTTGTTGAAAAAACAACGATGTATAATATCGAATGAAACGCAGACGTTCGTGAGAAATGGTTGGAAAATTTGGGATCATCTTTCGAGTTGGGATGTTTTTGTGATTTATCATTTATCAGAGACAAGTGCTGGACAGCGTGTAAAGTTGTCGGTGCCGGTTGTTATAATAATCATCTGATAATCATTCGTTACTATAGTGATAATTTTAATCTGAATGGTTACTAGCTTGTTCTTTGGGGTTGTTAGATGGCAATCGCTCTCTGTAAAAATCAATTACTTATCAATATATGGACCAGAGTAATAAATAAATAGACTGATATAATCGGGAAAAATGCTACGCAGATGATTTATAATATAGACGAGATAAATGTTCTTAGGTTTGTGTAGGTTCGGTAGATTCCTTGAAGGAGGAACTCAATTAGAGTTATGGCTAACTAAAAAGAAATGAATTGTGGCTAACTACAATTGTTAAAAATATTTTTTTCTTTTCTTTTAATGGCTCTAATTAAACAATTCTCGTGTTTATTTTTTCGATATTTACTAACTACTAATTTATATAATTAAAACGAATTTTGTACATACAATGTCACTTCGTAAATCGAATAACAGATGATTCCGCCTGACCTTACTCAACGATATCGTAATTGATGTATCAAATAACAAGTCGAACGGAAACTTCAGGGATCAACTACACCTGTGTGACCAAGACAGGCGCAAACGATGCTCAAGCGACCGCAATATACTGTATAGTTTCAACTACACTGGAACAGCGAAGTGCCAATTTGGAACAAACTTGGACGAACGATTAATCATATCATTGTAAACGAGCCTTAAATTCGCTTTAGTATTATACTTCATGACAAATATATATTTAAGTGTTACTATTATTTGAAACGAGTGAGCTAACATTAGAAAATTAGAAATGTTTTTAGATAAAAAAGTAAAATAATTTACATACAGAAAATATAACCAATTTCGAGCGTGGTTTATTAATTCATTTATTTTTAATTCTATCGGGCTAATTTGAAAGTATACCCTTTCGTGATCATCATCAATTCGTTATCATACATAAAGAAAGTTCCCGATGAAATTTGGAATTTTCTCCTTTTTGGAAGTTGTTTAAAAAATAACCACCTCCGTTAAAAGTCTGTTAAAACCTACCCAAATAATGATTACTAGCTGCTTCCTGCGGCTTCACTCGCGTTTATGGTTACTTCGCTGTTATTTGCCGTAGCGTGATGTTATACAGCCAATCACTTTGCTCTATAAACAAAGTGTCCAACGAAAAAAGAAATTTTCAAATCGAATCAGTAGTTTCAGAGATAACTCTACATACACACTGACAAACATATATATATGCTATTGCTATAGAAAACCGTATTTACATTTAAAAACGTAAAACGAAAGTCATAGACTTGCACATAATAGTCGGCGAGAGGGGGACGGCAGGAAGTCCGGTCGATCTGTGTCAATGTCGGCGTATCGTGTTTTTGACACATTTTTTTTTCGTCCGTCGTCACACTCAATGCCACGATGGCAGGTATCGCTCGCTCTGAGTCACGAGCCACCTGGATGAATGAAATATTGAAAAGCTGTTTTAAACATTCGAACATTCGATGTGGCAGATATGACCATATGCCTAAGTGATGCCGGATCGTTAAATATGTATCTGCGGATGCCGAATACGGATATTTGGTGTCGAGATTCGCGGTTACAGATATGGATCTTAACTTTCTTACTTAAAAAAATTACTACTAATTTAAGTTTGTTACTTGAAACGATAGTTGATGCCACATGACACTTTACATGATAGACAAAACGTTTTACGATTGCGTGGATCTTTCTTTTGTTTGTTGATTATTTGGTATGACACTGGGCATAGGTATTTATAAAATTTCATCTATTTATTTATTAGGTAAATTCGCCAAAAAGTAACGGATACGGATCTTTCTTATCCCTCTAATATCTGCAGATACGGATACAAATATACGGCACTTCACTAATTCCTGTTACTCGCACTAAGTCAAATGTATGATGGATAGACTGACTGTCGAAAATGATCTCTGTAAAAGGCTTAAAAAGTCGGGATGATAAAAATAATCTAAATATATATAATTCTGACTGACATAGTGATCTATCAACGCACAGCCCAAACCACTGGACGGATTGGGCTAAAATTTGGCATGCGGGTAGATGTTATGACGCAGGCATCCGCTAAGAAGGATTTTGATTAATTCTACCTCGAAGGGGATAAAATAGGGGATGAAAGTTTGTATTTGTATGCATAAAGCTACTATGACGTAGGCATCACAGACATTGCAAACGAAATCGCGAGCACCAGCTAGTTAATACATACAATTAAAGTGTTGAAAAAGCGAAAATCTAAGTAAATACTTTAATTCATTTTACTTGTATTCGTAGTTGCGTTATAAATTGCAAAGTGTTGTACCTTAATGATTTATTATGCAACGCCAACATTTGTAATATTGTCGTTGTTGAAACATTTTTAATAAATATAGATCGGTGGCTTCTGCTGTCGTCTGCTTTGACTTTTACAGCCTGATAAAATCAAAATTGAATTTTGTTACTGATATAAATGAAGTATTGAATTTTAAAGATTATACCATTATTTACTTATTTAGGGTTACCATTCCCCAGAATTCAAGCTACACGCTACAAAAAAATCATTATTAAAATCTTAAACATCTAGGACGAAAAAAAGTCTCGAATTGAGAACCTCTTCCTTTTTGGAAGTCAGTTACAAAAGCAGTTACTTTATTTATTTCTAAAAATAGAACAGATTTTATGTATCTTGTCTAATTTAATTTATGCAAAAGTTAATTTTAACATAACATTTAAACTTTAGTTATAACTCATTCTAAACAACGTTTACTTACACCGCACCGCACACAAACTAGTTCCAACTGGTCTTTGTCTGAATTAAAACTGAAAGCAATTTAAAACAGAATGATAAAAACGGTCACCGAAAAGTTTTACGTAAGATTAAGTTAATTCAGAAAATCTTACATTTGTTTGTATTTTTATTATTAAGTTATCTGTACTTCTAACCCTTTACACATTTCCTTTACATGAGATCCAGCTACCTCCATATGTAATGATCGAATTAAAAAAATCAAATTTTTCGACGCAACGCAAAAATCGTTTAACTCTTGGAATTCAATCATTTATTTAGACTTTAATGTTACGAAGTGTTAATAGAATAGTTTTTTTTTTTTTTCAAAATACAATTTTGTTTATGAAACTAAGTTTTAACTACTAATTTAGCTCAATACTTTTATACACATTTTAAATTTGTTTACTTTAATATTAAGCGTGTGAAATCCAAAATATGGAAATCGATTTAGCGGTCGAATCGAAACATAAACAATACATATTATATGGACGCTGTTAAGCAATAATCTGTCAACCCGCAAATTGTGAAATTTAGAGACATCGATGTATTCTCATAATGCATTACGTAAAAAAATTTATGCTCTCTGAACTAAATAAGTACAGAAAAAAGTTGTTCCATATTATGTAATAATCTCATTCATATACTTGAAAACCTTAATATTAGGCAAGGCTCTACTAGCCAATCTACATTTCATTCATGATACTTTTTATCAAAACAGATAAGAAAAGATGGATAAACATATGGATGGATAAATATACTTCTTCAAACGGATTAATTAAGAATAGGTTTGACATCTATAGGTGCCATTTTCTCAAAATGAAGTCGGTGTGGGTTGACACAGGATTACTTACCAGCGTCCATATAAAATTTGGCAACAAAGTTGAACATATGAAGCAATAGAAAACGGTGGATTTCGTAAACAGGTATATTTATGTATGTAAGGATAGGAAAATATCAAAATAACAAGGAATCGTGCAGGTATAGGGGAAAAAATTGGATCGTTACAGAATAAGGCTTGTGGACGCGTTACTACGCTTATGTTTTACTAATGGTATTTATGCGAAGGTTCATATGTACGTGTGTTATGTAAACGAGTGTTTGTTATATAACTATAGGGTTTTAGGAATGAAATTTGCATCTCTAATGCGAAAAACGAAGGCTTTAAAAGAAATAAACTGACCTCGAAAGCATAGCACGATTTGCTTGGTGATGTACTAATTCTAGTTATTTTAATTTAACAACGAAACTACTGAAACGATTTTGATAAAAATATTTATGGAGCCAATCTGAAAGAATAAAGAAAGGACTTACAAAATCGATTAAGAAAGGACGGAGTCCTGAGCTAACAAACTACAAAATAATTGTAATCACTATTTTAGCAAAACGAATTATGAAAAAAAAAATCATCAACATTCTTCTTTTTTCCAAGTAAAGTGTTTTCTTTCTAGTGTTTAAATATCGATCAACCTAAATTACACAATACTATTGCGGACTAGTTAATCGTTTACAGTATCGAGTATCGTATGGTTTTCCAGTTTCGCTGTCCAAAGCTGGTTTATATTTAGCGCACGGATGGTATCGTCGGGATGTCGTAAGGCGCCGGCGCTTGACCTAATATAAACGAATTAATTACCGGGCAACTATGAAATCATCAAATGTAATGTGTATTGTTTCGGTGCTGTGTTATTACCCGACGACAACGAAGGAAGGAATGATTTTAGAAGCCTATAAATGTATGTTTGTACGTTCCACCGTAAAGTCTGAATTACTGAACCGATTTTAATGATTGAAGTGTCAATGCATTCGTAATAATGTCACGTGTGACAGAGGCTATAAAAATGTTATCAATATTGTATATGACGGAATTTATTTACGTAGGTCGGTTTTAGTTTTTTAAACTTTTTGTGTTTTTCTATTTTATAATGTCTACAAGATATGGTGGAGGCTGTCCAGAGATTATATTATAGCTATATATATTTTTTGATATATGTTTAAATATTCTTATTACAGTTAAATTTGATGAGAGACGATGTCACGACACTTGTTTAAATTTTTATCGAATCAAGTAGTTAGACTACTTTCGCACAAAACATTTACTTATTAAAAATATAGTTGGTCAAATTCAAAATAAACATTTAAATTAAATCGAAAGCAGGCGTAGATAGGGACGTAAGCCAGGGACATTATTGAAGATCTTTCATCCATTAAATATATCAATTTTCAAAACCAATTACGTTATATTTATAGACTGAAAATAGCTTTGATTATACGAAGAAACTCATCTCCTGCAGGTACTTGTAGTAATAAACGATGTTCCTTTATTTTTGCTGTTACACGCTCGAGTTCACACGGATAAATGGTTTGAAGACAATTCTTGTTGTACTAACAATATTGCCCTTACAATAGATCGAGTTCGTTGTGAAAATTCTGCTTCCTTTCTATGGACTATTAATCTTTAATCCTGTTCAATGAAAAGTATAAGAGTCTTGAGGAGTTTTATGAAGTAATGTTTATAGTTTTAAGTTGATTTCAATGCAATATACAAAAATCTAATAACTAAATAACTATAACATAACTTAAAAAGTATTAAAATTATTTTTTCCGACATTAAATAATCTATGGTGAGAATTATATTTGTATTTATTATACCACGAGAACGATATAAAATAAAGTATAACCTAGTAACAGATACGTCGAAAGTAGTTACGAAAGCTGTTTCAAAAATAAGGCGCTGACAGTAAATTCTTTCAGGTGTAAAGCTGTGAGAAATAACTTATGTAAATCTTTATGAAAGGCTGAGATCTGAATTTGTAAGTGTAATTCTCGCCTAACGATATCGTATGTTAATCATGCTGTAGATAGAAGTTACAGAGTGTGCCAAAGGAAAATACACAAAAAATACGCAAAATAACATTATATTTCATCTGGAAACTTCAACTAAGTACAATTTCACACATTCTAGGAGTTAAAGATTCATGTAATTAAGGTACTAAATAGCAGTATGAATGTCTGTCTACTCCTTAAATAAGGTATTTACCTATCAGTAGAATGAAGAGCTTAATTCACCTCACCGCTTCGAAGTAGCGAATATACATATCGCAGAATTAATTTCAACACGCGTTCACTAGAAACTGGAAAGGAATGAACTATTAAAATGTTTGTAAACATTAAAATATATATATGTAGGTGTCAAGAATTCTTGATGTCTGCAAAGTTTTGAGTATCGGTAAATATTTATGTCACATTTCATTTAGATCGAACGTTAAAAAGTTTGTCGTTTTGTTCATTTACAATTTCAATAAATAAAATCTCGTTCGTAAGACTTACGGGTCTGCATTGTTCTCTCATTTCCATTTTACGAAGTAAGATATTCGTATAACTATAAATTAATTTTACCCTTTGAACATTTCAGCAAATAGCAATGGTCCGAATATTCATTATTAAACTCACGGTCCACGTATTTGCCTCTTTTAGACCTTTTGAAATATTACTCGCTAACTTTTAGAAGTAACCTCTTTCTTGATATCAATTTTCTACTTTTTGTTTTGTTGGTATTTTCAACTCTAATATAAGATATATTTTGAGTCTATATGGTAATACACAGGTCGATCTCAATTCACGATCGCAGGTTCAATTCCCTGCTAGAATCTCTGAGTTTTCGACTGCTAAGTTTGTGTTTAAATTCATCTTGCGTTTGTGAGAATTTATAAAATTATTAATATTAAGGAAACTAGATGAAAGGAAATTATTATTAAAATTACTTGAAAATAAATATATTTAAATAATTACTTTGGTTTGGAATTATTTTATGTAGAAATAAAATGGGATATAAAAAAAAACTATTAGATATGAAATAATAATATTATATATTCTCTTTTTCATATCATTATTCAATAAAATGTTACATTACTATATTATAGGGTTTGTAATTACTAAAATTACCACCGTTTCGGAATATTAATTCTAGTGAGAAGAACTCGCAAGAAACTTACTAGTTATTATTTTAAATAATGATTTGTACACAATTGACATATTTAAATTTACGAAGTTCAAGTATAGGATGTGAAATGACATATTAAATACAGTTAACAAATTATTAAACAATTACAACAGAAAAGCAACACCGTAAAAGTTTACTTAACTTCCATAGCTCCAGCTCCGTAGCCAATGATCAACTACCTCATAATAGTCAACTACCCTCTTTTATATATTTGTCATATAGGAACACCCCATGTTTCGACCAATCACAGACGATCATATTTTATACTCAAATGTTTATATGAT
Source organism: Hypolimnas misippus (assembly GCA_037950945.1). Lineage (NCBI taxonomy): Eukaryota > Metazoa > Arthropoda > Insecta > Lepidoptera > Nymphalidae > Hypolimnas > Hypolimnas misippus. The sequence goes on from JBBEEQ010000024.1 coordinate 12,185,467, forward strand.
ATTTTTAAATGAATTCTAACACGTTCGACGGTGAAGAAACATCGCGAGGAAACCTGCACGTGTCGTGATATATGTAAATCCGCCAATCCGCATTGGTGCACCGTAGCCAATTAAGCTTCTAACATTCAAGGAGAGACCTTTGGAGCATAGCAGTGGGTCGCTTATAGGCCGTTACAGTATAAATAAATAAACACTCAACACTCAACGGCCCCCATTAGGATGATGATCCTGTGACAGGAGTCCGGAAACACATACAACACAAACATCCGTATGGCCAATACAGTTTGCTGTGATCGGGGATCGAACCAGCGACCGTTAGCGTTTGAATCAGTTGCAGTGACCATTGCGCCAACCTGTCGTCAACAGTACACTTGTCTTTATCTGTTAATAATTTCGGTAATCAAATTTCTTCTTGGGCTACCAATTTTTCATAATCAACTAATAATTAATCTTTTGTCTTGTCCCTGACATCTAATTCGTCTATCTCCAAATCGACATATGCTGTCTGACCTTCGTAAACCCTCTCGGTCGAATTAATAACAACGATTAGAATTAGAATAATGTTCCTATCTACAGTTAATAAGTTATTCGTGAACGAAGGCTTAATATGTATTCTAAAGTGTGAAGGATTAATATTTTCAGAGAACCTTTATTAATATTCAATTGCTTCTTGTTTTGAAATGACGATCTATTTAGCGCAGTGGTTGGGTTAGGTTACACTAACGAATACGTCTATTGCCCCAGTATATGGGTTTATTTTTATTTTGAATTTAATAGATTGATTATTGTTATTTTGATAGCGTAGTGGTGACGTACTCTTACAAACCATCTGCAAACGCATGCGCCATACTTATAGTTAACTGTTAAATTTAAATTGAGGATTTTGTAACGGACTTCATATTTTAATCGCTTTATATTAAACTAGCTGCTGCTCGCGATTACACTCGCGTTTATGGTTATAGCTTCGGTCATATTACACGTAGCGTGACGTAAAGCCCATAATCTTCCTCAATAAAAGCACCAACCAACACAGAAAAAATTCAAATCTTTAGTAGTTTCGGAGCCTATTTAATTTTGCAAACGAACCAACAATCATCTTTCCTCTTTATAACATTAGTCTATGATGTAGTTTTTGCGACGTCACATTACAAATATTTGAAAATCTCGGTTCTTCTTTAATATAACATGCATGTATTCAGTGTATTATATATAATATATACATACATACATGCATGTATTATATATAATATATACCTAAACCTTCCTCTTGAATTCTGTTTATTGATAAAAACCGCATTAAAATCCGTTGTATAGCTTAAAAGATCTAAGCGTAAAGGCGGCGGGAATCGACTTTGTTTAACACTATTAAAGATACATAGTCAATATTTAGTTTACAGTCATAAAAAGATCTGGCTCGTGCGGAAAGCGGAAACCGTTCCATGTCTATTAAATGTCCGTGTTGATTTAAAATTAATACCGGAAATGCACTGCAGAGATTTTTACTTCCTCCGGGACGTCTTATATAAAGTATGAACATTATAAGGTTGTACATAAAAGGGAGGGCGAATCCTGTGGGAACCCTCGTGCTATCTGAATCTGATATATCGCGTTCGGCTGCCGTTGCCAAAAGCCCGGCTTTCATTAAAATATACATTTCAGAATGCCGCTCCTATTTAAAATTGCAAAAGTTCTAAACATTTTTACCTAGTTTTATAACATAGCGGATTTTGATATATTTTTTTTCGTTTTTAATATCGAACTAACTTTGCCTCGTGGTTTCACCCGCGTTTATTTGAGGCAAAATCATATTTATATGTTTACATGAACATTGCTCACTATTTTATTGGTTTTAATTATGTTTCCGCGTAATACTCTTTTTTTTATTTATTAAAATAAATATTAAAAAAAGTAACTTAAGTTACTCCTTTTAACATGAGCTATCTGTGAATGAAATTATATAGAAATTACATAGTCGGTCCAGTCCAATTTTACATAGCTTTTATATATGTTAAATATATAAAAATTATCTTTTACTAGTAGAAAGTATACAATAACTCTAGGTATTCAATATTAAAACATACCGAAGTATTATTAGTAAGTTTAAAATCGTTGAATCCCAATTTTACGCCCAAAGGGGCTAATTTAAAAGTGACTTATACTTTCCAGGGTTAAAGCCTTCCATGTTTAATTGTGGAAGTTTAATAGCCAGATACAATTACTTTATCTTTAATAACATTATCATGTATATTTGAATGTACATATATTTCTACCACTTAGTTATCTATCAACAAGATAAAAGAAAACATCGAAGCCGTTCCAAAGACCCTATTCTATTGTTGCCAAGTAACACCCTACACGATATCATATTATTTTAGAACATCCTATTTTTAACGTAGGTAGTATCAAAATACCTTATACGTTTATTAACACGATATCTGATCTATTTAAAAGTCATTTTTAAACATTACAAAATTAATACATGATAAGAAACGACCAATTGAAATTAACGAGGACAAAATTGCAGGCGTAAATTGTCAATTTTGGTCCTTCGAAGCCAAGACGCTCAAGCTTCCTATGTTACCAAACTTTTTGTTAAACAAATATGTCTTTGTACTCCAACGTTAAATGTTTGTTTTCCATGTGTATCACAATTGGTTCCTTATGTAAAAGTCTATAAGCCATAAATACTTAAGAGTCAATTCCACTGCTTTGTTCGTTTGTTTCGAACATTCCAGAAGGTTCTATGCACTCTGTTTGATTCCATTTTACCATTTAAGGAAACAATCGTTACACGTGCCGTGTAATGTTATTTAAGGCGCGTAAACAACGTTGTTGACACTTAATTTATTTTTATTGTTTTCATTGTTCCGGTTTTTCCTATAGTACTTTCAACTTCGAAAAGAGTTTTAGTGTGTTACATCAAATTGTTAGTTTTATCGTTCGTTGGTAAATGGTGTGAATTTTGATAAAGGACATATCAACATGGGACGTTACCAAGGAAATATTTTGATAATATCTACATATATTTACTAATTATAATATATTATGTATTCGAACAGTATGCTTGTGTGCTAATTTTATAAGTACGTTTTGAAAATGTATTCATTGTATTAGGTAGTCTTTTTTACTAACCTACCTATCCGGGGCGGTAGTTAATATCAATATATGATATATAAAAGCAAAAGGCCACTGACTCATTCATCACAAAATCTCAGAAACTACAAGTGCTAGCAATTTAATATTTCGCATGGGGGTTCTTTTTAGGACGTAGTTTCTCTCTAAGACAGGATTTTGCAAAATTAGACACATAAGGTGATGAAACAAGGATTGGAAGTTTGTATGAAAGTCTTACACTAAGCTCGAGTAAAACCGCAAAAGGACGCTTATTGTTAATAAAATCGTTATTAGAATACTTAAATCAATGTTTGTGCCTTGATTCAGTTAAATTAAATAAATGTCTAACATTGTCTTGTTACATTTATCGAGAATTAGAAACGATTAATCGTCGTAACTTTATTTCGTAACCCTCGCCTCACCCTCGACAAAACCCGTCAACAAACGATCGACACCGACGCACGGATCAATCAAAGTTTCAAAATAAAAACTCGCGATCGGTCATCGAGGGCAGAAAAACTTTTATAAAGTTGTTGAACCTGCCGCCATAACCACTATGACCCTTCAGCATTTCCTGTCTTTGTCTCCAATGTTACCGAAACGGGACTTTAGCATTCAATTCTATATATGGCAGTGACGAAATAATGGCGTGTAATATCAATTAACTTATGTATCGATACGTCTCGATTCGATTCGATTGTTCGCGTTGATTATTTGTAACTCGATTGCTTTATGGGTTTACGAACTTTAGTCGCAATATCGACGGAATGAATTTTTAATTGATTTTACAATACGTACGTGAATTAAGTACGGCTTTTTATTATTCAAAACTAAATGTTATGGTAACGAGAGAGTAAAACAAGCAAATTGATAGTTTTTTTTCTTTTCTCTTTTAATTCGTGGGCGACAGATTAAAATACAATATGTCAATCTTGCTATTTAATGAACCTTAGGAATTTGATTTATCAAAATTTATCAAGTAGCCTAAGCTATACTGCGTGTCTAAAACATAGACTAACATACAACTTCAAGACAAATATTTCAATTTGGACGACGTTGCCTAACAATCAGCTAGCTACTTAGTTTGACAGGCGAAAGTTTATTCTGACCAGTAAGTCAATTGACGAGCTTGTCAAAATTGAAATTGGGTACATATTTATAACGTCAAATAATATGAAAGTAACATCTACACTTATAAAATATTATTGTCTTCAATTATTAAAAAATTCCGAAGAAGACTTTATGACGGTAGAAATAAAAAAAATCCACCATGTTACTAATTAAGAAGCGGTGAAAATCTACTATGCTACAAATTAAGTAGCGTGGTGGATTGCGTCGGGAGGTGATTTGCGGTAATAAATGCAGTTATTAGCGGCAATTGATTAACGTATAATTGATGAATAATTAATATTCCGTTATAATGAACTTTTGTCTTTCGTCACCGATTCATCGGGATTCGTAACAGATTATATTATCATTTTATGAATATTTATGTACGACTAGCCGGTGCTCGTAACTTCGTCTGCGATGCCTACGTCATAGTAGTTTTATGCGTGCAAAGTATCAGCCCGATCGGTTTAAAATTGACAAAGTTTCATTTAAATTTTCATCTCTTATTTTATCCCCTTGGGGATAGAATTAATCAAAATTTTTACCGGATGCCTACGTCATATCGTCTACCTGCATGCCAAATTTCAGCTCGATCCGTCCAGTGGTTTGGGCTGTGCGATGATAGATCTGTGTCAGTCAGTCAGTCACCTCTGAATTATATATATTTAGATTATTTAATGAATGGGAGAACATTAGGATTATACTACTATTATTTTTATTAAAGTAAAGTAAAGTAATAGCCTATAAATATTGCACTGCCGGGCAAAGGCCTCCTATTAAGGAGAAGGCTTAGAGCTTAATCCACCACGCTTCTCCACTGCGGGTTGAGGGATATACATGTGTCAGAATTTCACCCGACACATGCAGTTTTCCTCGCGATGATTTCCTTCACCGTCGAGCTCGAGATGAATTTAAACACAAATTTAGCATTTGCAAACTCAGCGCTGCTAGAGGGGGTTTAAACCCGAGATCATCGGTTGAGATCGACGTGTTCTATCCACGAGACCATTTCGGTTCTCGATTATTTTTATTATATCATTTTAATTGCGTTATGTTTACTAAAAATATTTTAAGACGGAGATTCTGAAAAGTGTTTTTAAATGAATGAAATTGTAGGTTGAATATAATTAAGAAATTAAAGTTAGAATTTTCATTTGTGTATGTTTGAATTAAAATTTCATGTTTAATAATCGTATTTAAGGAAAATTGGAATAATATAACAGCATGAAAAGTTAGAAATAGGTACGGTTTCACGTAATTCTGAATTGATTAAATAATTTCAAAGTTACGATGTTATAAAGAAACTCCCACGCTCGAACCTTAAAAACTTTAAACACCCTTTCTCGGGTACTCTTGCAAAAATGAGTTTTTAACAATAGCTTTTTTGTATTTAAATATAATAGTCTCGTTTTATTCAAATTAGTGGTCGTCTACCAATCGGAACTTGAACGTAGTTCATTGAAATTTCTACCGATTTCACGATGGACCATAAATAATCTATTCTCAATTTGACCATAGACTTTAATAAAAGAATATGATACGTTATGTGAGTATGTGTCAAATACGGTATATGGTAGTGTGTGTTAAATTATTTTTTGATTTATTTAATGCATTTTTTTTGCATAATTAAAAAAAAATATATATTAGCATTCCTCTCCTGTATATAAACTACTAGCCGCCCTTTCGGTTTTACTCGCGTTTATGGTTACTGCTTCGCTTCTAAGAGTCGTAGCGTGATGTTATATAGCCTATAGACTTCCTCAATTTTTATAGTGAATAATTACAATGAAAAATAATGTTCGAAAATTCGTGATTATAGTTTCAAGTATTGTTACCAAATGAGACAAGTAAAAAAAAAGACGATACAAAGTATTTCTTTTCGAGTTAGATTTGCGTGTGAACATTGATGATTTCCACAAATTCAGAAGTCGATTGTTACTGACATCTCGAATCGTTGAGACTGTGTCGAAACGTATACTCTCTTTATTTTCTCTGTGAAACGACCGAAACTTTTTCTCTACAAGTTAAAAATAAATTCCACTATTCGAACTTTATTTGTTTGACATACATCTGTGTAGAATGATTTGACGTCGCGAAATTACGCGATTATTTTTATTATTTTAATATTTATTATTGTTATATCATATAGCAATATCTAATACCTTGTGACGAGAAATTTCTGTATATATTATATTCATAAAATCTGAATTTGGATCGTATGAAACCCATTTTGGCTTCAAGATTTTTATGAAATGTAGTACAGGGGAGTTTCGTGGGCGATAAATCGATCTAGCTAAATTTCATTTTTAGAAAACGTTTTATCCCTTATTTCGAGATCGAAAAATGTTATTCATATTTCATCAGTATGTAATTCATATCTAAATATGATTTTCCAAAGGCTACTATTTAACTACAAAAAAATACCTTGCTTAGCTCGGTTACCCAAGTACTGTTATATAATTGATTTTTTTTTTTAATTTTTCCTGTTCGCTTGTTCGCAGGGCAGTGACAGACCCGCGCGACGGCCGCCGCGTCGCCCTTAAAAAGCTGCCCAACGTTTTCCAGTCGCTCGTCTCCTCCAAACGTGTCTTCCGCGAGCTCAAGATGCTCTGCTTCTTCAAACATGAAAACGTAAGTATTATGTAACTAGATGGTGCGTGTGATTTTTTACTTTTATTTATTATTATTTTTATTTCCCCTATTTCAATCTCTTATAGCCTTTTTTCGGATTAAAAAGTGTATATCCTTTTTCAGGTTCTAGACTATCTCTGTATCGAATTTCATTTAAATTGGTTCAGTAGTTTAGACATGATTGTGTAACACACAGATAGAGTTACTTTCGCATTTATAATTTCGTGAAGATTACATTTATAATAGTACCTGTAGATTAAAGTGTAAACATCTCTCCTATTCCTTCATTTAAACTCTTTCCTTTTTAAGTTGGCATTTGTGGCCCCTCTAGTGCTACAAATGTCCATAGGCGATAATCACATTACATCAGATGATCCGTCACAATTGCCTGTTAATTTTATAAAATAAAATAAAATAAAATATCTATTTCATTCCTTAAGGTTTAAGACATGTCGTATCGTAGTAGTTATTAGTATCGGTTGAATGATTTAGGCACGCATTTTTGTGTTTATATTAGTATGAAATATTTCCATTAACGACTAATCAATAGCTTCCTAAAAATCACCACACCCTATCATCGCCATTGATACGTCCACAAAACTAGTTATACGTTACAAAATTAACCTTTTATTAGTTGAATTAGCGCCAATCGCTACTTAATTTAAACTACTCGGATAGATAATTAGTTTGTGACGGCTATTATTTTGATAATTGCCCAATAATCAATGATTTTTTTATAACTGGACGCTGATAAGCAATAATATGTCAAGCCACACGGACTTCATTTTGAGAAAATGGCGTCCTAAGATGTCAAACCTATTCTTAACAAATTCACAGTTTCTCTTTTTTATTTTGATAAAATGTACAATGAATTAAAAGCAGATTGGTATAATAAAATTTTGTCTAATTATATGTTTTTCTTTTTTAAATATATTTGATTTGAGAACACTTCAGTGTTCGAAACATTAAATTAAGAAACTTTTTTTTCCGTACTTAATTAGTTTGGATGACTAAAGTTTTTGAATAATGTTTAATACATTACGCATTATTAGAATACATATCTCCGAATCCGATTATTAGTGGATTGACACATTATTGCTTATCTGCATCCAACTATGAATATGCTACGTTCATACTATTTGACGTTAAAAACTTAAAAAGATCCACTTGCAATTTTGACCCGCTCGTTAATTGACTGGTTGACCCAATGATTACTCACTGCGACTCAGCCTGTCAAACACAACTAGCGTTGCTAGGTAACGTCGTCCAAAGCGCTCGGTATTCTAAGTACCAAAATCTTATATATTATAACATAATCAGAGTTATATAATATCACCGATAGTAATGTATATCGTCACGTAATAATGATTATAATGCGGCGTGACGCTGATAATTTATTCATTTTCACTGTATGCTTTATCGATCAGCGTGTATTGTTTGCGGCGAACGAATATTTGTCGCCTTGTTTAAACAGGATTTGCATTCGAACTGGGAAATTGGATCCCGTGAAGCGGGAGCGAATATCGCGCGAAACGCTTTGAAATACTCGCTTTTAACTTATTTACGAATTGAGACAAAGAATTATTTTTGCGCTATTTGCTTTTGAAATGTTTGATGGTGATTGAGTATCCAGTCACGGGCGTCAGTTCCACTGACCTGTCAGCGTTGAAATACTAGTACTGGCACGAATTATGTCTCTTAATACTTCGAGTTTTGACAACAGGCTGGCGCAGTGGTCACTGCAACTGACTGAAGCGCTGACGGTCGTGGGTTCGATCCCCGCTCATGATTGTTGAGTTATAAGTGTTTGATTGATTTTGGACCCAATATATAGTGTCTTTATTATAACATGTGAAGTAAAGTTATTTACTGGCAGCCTGCGACTTCATCTGCGTATAAGTTTATATTACTGTGAAGTTTAATCCGTAACATCGATCGGATTTTGAGTAAATCAGTAACAAATATTATATGCTATGTAAAACTCTTACTTTCTTACTAATTATTATAAATGCGAAAGTTTGTTAGTACGTAGGAAAATATGGATCTTTGTTATTCTTCCACGCATAAACTACTGAATGTATTTTAATGAAACATTGCAATAACATAGCCTTTACATCGTAATAACACATAGGCTATATTTATAAACATATTGTCTGAATCCAGTCCAGAATAGAACGATAAGTATCAAATACGTAGGAAAAAAAATTACCACCTGCGAGCTATTCTGGCGTGCGCTGGAAAACCGTTAGAGTTACACGTATATAATGTATAATGGAAACGTTTATCTTAAATAGTCCTACAATAAAGCATAAGGCAGCAATATGTTATGTTACTTTGTGTGTAACCATTATCGCCAAAACTAAACCTGTGAAGACGAAGTCGCGGACACCAGGTAGTATTTCATATTTGGACAGCGATAAGGAATACTGTATCAAGCCACACAGACGTCAATTTGAGAATATGGCGTCTAAAGATACCAAACTTATTCTTAAAAAATATGTTTGCAGAATTATATAGCCATCTTTTCTTTTCCTTTTGAATAAAAGGTTTAATTAATTAAAAGCAGATTGATATGTTTAATATATTATCTAATAAAAAGTTTTTCATATATTTGAGATTATTATAAAAATTGCAAAATATGGAACGCATTTGGAAATCGAAACAATTAATTAAGAGACTTTTTTCCGTACTTATTAAGTTTATATGACTTGAATTTTTTTAATAATGTTAAATAGGTGATGCAGTATCAAAATACATCAATATCTTCGAATTTGACTTTTTGTGGGTTGACACATTATTGCTAATCAGCATCCATTTACAATATTACGAATATTTTATTTGATTTCATATTCATATTTGAAAATTGCGACATACCGGTTCTTAGTCGCACCCCTCGCTATTCACGGCCGGGTGCTCCCATAAAAAATGTGTGAGATACTAATATGTGTCGGTCAAACGGCTTCAGTGACATGATATGTTATATTCTATACTTATATTATAAATAGAGAACGACTTTTCTATGTGCGAAGTTAACTCCGGACCACTGAACGTATTTTAAAAGTTATATTTGAAAGGTACATTACTCTAGATGGTCATGATTTTATGTACGACGATTAAGAAGTGATAGAAATAAAATAATGAATCAGCCAGGGGCTTAACTGCCGACAGGCACGTTGGCGCAGTGGTCACTGAAACTGACTGAAGCGCTAACGGTCGCGGGTTCGATCCCCGCTCACGGCAAACGTCTGTATTGGCCATACGGATGTTTGTCGTGGTCTGGGTGGTTGTGTTAGTGTTGTGTGTGTTTCCGGACCCCCGACACAAGACCACGAGGTCTTAATGGGGGCCGTTGAGTGTGATGCGTTTATTTATTTATTTATTTATTAACTATACGGTGTCAGGGCTTGCAAAAAGCTATGGGCCCCAAACACGAAGGGGCCCCGGCCTAAAAGAATTTTATGAATAAAAATAAATTGTTAATTTATTATAAATGAGTATTTAACTAAAAGACGCACAATATTATTAATAGTTTTGGATAACTTCCTAAGTGGTTCAGCAAAATTAAGTTATAACGTGACGATTTTTACGTGGATGTAATTTTGATTACATACATATATAGTAATGTTAATGATTAAAAAGTCATTATGATTTCATGCTAAAACAAAAGTCCCATTGTGGCTGAATTTAAAGCATCATTCGGTAGTCGTCTTGCTTTTTTAACGAAACTGAAACTAGCAGCTAGCAGCTAGCAGCCAGTTCTTACGAAACTAATACAAGAAAAATTTAGTACTTTGTTCAAATTTTCATATCTCTGTTCCTAAACATCGGATTTCGTTGAAACTTCGCACAAGTTATTTTCATATTATTAAGAAAAAATTAAATATTTTCCAAGAGGGATACTACCCTCCTTAAGTTTTTTAATGTATATGTACTTCAGTAGTAGTTTTATCCTGTTCAAATTGTCCTATCTCTGCTCGTAGACACTAGATTTTCTTGTAACTTCACATAAACCCCTCTCATATAGTCTAAAGATAGCACAAAAAAATTCACGAGGGATACCCACCCCCTTCATTTTTTATTTATTTTTTTTTCTTATAAACCACGTCAATTATTTGTTTAAATTGCCATATCTCTGCTTGTAGACACTAGATTTTCTTGTAACTTCACATAAACCCCTCTCATATAGTCTCAAGACAATATAAAAAAATTCACGAGGGATACCCACCCCCTTCATTTTTTTACTAATTTTTTCATGTAAAATACGTCAATTTTTTGTTCAATTTGCCATATCTCTGCTCGTAAACACTAGATTTTCTTGTAACTTCACATAAACCCCTCTCATATAGTCTCAAGACAATACAAAAAAATTCACGAGGGATACCCACCCCCTTCATTTTTTTATTAATTTTTTTCATGTAAAATACGTCAATTTTTTGTTCAATTTGCCATATCTCTGCTCGTAAACACTAGATTTTCTTGTAACTTCACATAAACCCCTCTCATATAGTCTCAAGACAATACAAAAAAATTCACGAGGGATACCCACCCCCTTCATTTTTTTATTAATTTTTTTTATGTAAAATACGTCAATTTTTTGTTCAATTTGTCATATCTCTGCTTGTAGACACTAGATTTTCTTGTAACTTCACATAAACCCCTCTCATATAGTCTAAAGATAGTACAAAAAAATTCACGAGGGATACCCACCCCTTCATTTTTTATTTATTTTTTTTTCTTATAAACCACGTCAATTTTTTGTTTAAATTGCCATATCTCTGCTCGTAAACACTAGATTTTCTTGTAACTTCACATAAACCCCTCTCATATAGTTTAAAGATAGTACAAAAAAATTCACGAGGGATACCCAACCCCTTCATTTTTTTTTTTTTTTTTCTTATAAACCACGTCAATTTTTTGTTTAAATTGCCATATCTCTGCTCGTAAACACTAGATTTTCTTGTAACTTCACATAAACCCCTCTCATATAGTTTAAAGATAGTACAAAAAAATTCACGAGGGATACCCAACCCCTTCATTTTTTTTTTTTTTTTTTCTTATAAACCACGTCAATTTTTTGTTTAAATTGCCATATCTCTGCTCGTAAACACTAGATTTTCTTGTAACTTTACATAAACCCCTCTCATATAGTCTTAAGAGAGTAAATAAGTAACAAGTCTAAGTCTTTTAGAGGGGTTTATGTGAAGTTACAAGAAAATCTAGTGTCTACGAGCAGAGATATAACAATTTGAACAATAAATGACGTGGTTTATAAGAAAAAAATTTTTTTTTAAATGAAAGGGGTGGGTATCCCTCGTGATTTTTTTTGTACTGTCTTAAGACTATATGAGAGGGGTTTATGTGAAGTTATAAGAAAATCTAGTGTCTACGAGCAGAGATATGACAATTTGAACAAAAAAAATGACGTGCTTTATAAGAAAAAAAAATAATTTAAAAATGAAAGGGGTGGGTATCCCTCGTGAATTTTTTTGTGCTATCTTTAGACTATATGAGAGGGGTTTATGTGAAGTTACAAGAAAATCTAGTGTCTACGAGCAGAGATATGACAATTTGAACAAAAAATTGACGTGTTTTACAAGAAACAAAATTAATAAACAATGAAGGGGGTTGGTATCCCTCGTGAATTTTTTCGTACTGTCTTTGGACTATATGAGAGGGGTTTATGTGAAGTTATAAGAAAATCTAGTGTCTACGAGCAGAGATATGACAATTTGAACAAAAAAATGACGTGGTTTATAAGAAAAAAAAAAATTAAAAATGAAAGGGGTGGGTATCCCTCGTGAATTTTTTCGTACTGTCTTTAGACTATATGAGAGGGATTTATGTGAAGTTCCAAGAAAATCTAGTGTCTACGAGCAGAGATATGACAATTTGAACAAAAAAATGACGTGGTTTATAAGAAAAAAAAAATTAATAATGAAAGGGGTGGGTATCCCTCGTGAATTTTTTCGTACTGTCTTTAGACTATATGTGAGGGGTTTATGTGAAGTTACAAGAAAATCTAGTGTCTAAGAGCAGAGATATGACAATTTGAACAAAAAATTGACGTGGTTTATAAGAAAAAAAAAAATAATTTAAAAATGAAAGGGGTGGGTATCCCTCGTGAAATTTTTTCGTACTGTCTTTAGACTATATGAGAGGGGTTTATGTGAAGTTACAAGAAAATCTAGTGTCTACGAGCAGAGATATAACAATTTGAACAATAAATGACGTGGTTTATAAGAAAAAAATTTTTTTTTAAATGAAAGGGGTGGGTATCCCTCGTGATTTTTTTTGTACTGTCTTAAGACTATATGAGAGGGGTTTATGTGAAGTTATAAGAAAATCTAGTGTCTACGAGCAGAGATATGACAATTTGAACAAAAAAAATGACGTGCTTTATAAGAAAAAAAAATAATTTAAAAATGAAAGGGGTGGGTATCCCTCGTGAAATTTTTTCGTACTGTCTTTAGACTATATGAGAGGGGTTTATGTGAAGTTACAAGAAAATCTAGTGTTTACGAGCAGAGATATGGCAATTTAAACAAAAATTTGACGAATTTTTGAAGAATAACAATTGAAAAAAAAATTAGGGGGGTGGGGATATTTCTTTTGAGTTTTTTTATAAAAAAATTTTATTACTAATGGCTTTATTTTTGCCAAGTTACAAAAAAAGTAGTGTACAGGAGCCGAGATATGAAAAGTGAACGAATACGAATATCTTATTAGGGGTAGCATTTGAAAAAAAATACAAGGGTTGAATGTCACATTTGATTTTTTTGTTATTATTTCTAGACGTTATTAGAGGGAGTTTCGTTAAGTTGTAACTAATTCTATTGCACAGGAGCCGTAATAAGGAAATTTTAAGACACATTTTTCCTACTTGTTGCTAGATTAAAATAAAAATAAAATATAAGGGGTTGAACATCCCCCTTGATTTTTTTTTGTACAATTAAAAGACACAATGAGGATAATTTGTGCGAAGTAACAACTAATTCTGTTGAGTAGAAGAAGAGATATGAAGCTTGGCTGCTAGTTTCAGCTTCATCTTTTTTATAGGAAGTAAAAAAAACCAGTAAATTCGTTCTCACAATTGAGGACAAGAATAGATGAAGAATTAAAGATACTATAAGAAAAAATTAAGTTTAAAATTTTGCTTAAATAAACAAAACGAAATAAATGCATTGATCTAGAAATAGTCTTTCTTAAATAGCCTCATTTTCTATTGTTTTAAGGTTAAAATTGTTTGAAGATATTTTTATTCATGCATACAACCGCGAAAAATCCGAAATGCGATATAAGATCTCTTTCTACTTATGTCTTCAATTAAGTTCAGTTTTCGATAGCTAGTGAATTTGACAATTAGCCTGTAGATAAATAAAGAATTTCTACCCGCATATTTTCATAAAAATAATAATGGAATCATTTTTGTAAAGGAATATTTCTACATTTGTTCAACAATTTAGTTTACGTTTTGTTTTACTATATTGTTTTTACAGCCTATTGTATACATTGTGTATTGTCTTGTCGTTCAATGTTTACGAATGATTATTGTTTCTATGACGTCATCGGGAATAAATGAAGCGTTTCGGTGCCATATTACATTTTATAAAGCAACTTCTATAGTTTTAAAATTTACCTATTCCATAAATGGACACTGATAAGCAGTACTGTGTCAAGCCACACGAACTTCATTTTGAGAAAATGGCTTTTTTCCGTACTTATTTAGTTTATATGACTTTATTTTTTATTGAATAATGTTAAATAGGTGACGGTGAGTATCAAAATACATCAATATCTCCGAATTTCACGTTTTGTGGGTTGACACATTATTTCTTATCAGCATCCAAATATGATTGTGAAAGTAAAAGTATAACCTTATATCTGCAAGAAAACATATAATCGGTATTTTATATTGAATACACTTCTGGTTTTTTTTTCGTTAAACAGATGATGAGTCTCGTAGTTGTATTTATGGTTACTATGATGGACTTCACTCCTATGAGTCATAGCAACAGTCTGTACATGTACTACTGCCGGGCTACTACTCTCCTATTAAGTAGAAGGCTTAATTCACCACGCTGGTCCTTCGAGGCGGATATACATGTGTCAGAATTTCTCCCGACACATGCAGGTTTCCGTCACCGCCGCGCTCGAGATGAATTTAAACACAAATTTATCACTTGAAAAATCAGCGGTGCCAGCCAGGGTATGAGCCCGCGATCATCGATAAAGATCGACGTGTTCTAACCACTAGGCTATCTCGGCTCTATGAGTCGTATCGTGATGCAATATAGTCTATAACTTTTCTCAACAAGCAAGCTATCTAACCCATAAGAAATTTTTCAAATCGGGTAGTTTCAGATATTATCCCCTATATACAAACTTACAAACAAATTTTACCTCCATAATATTAGTATAGATGTATAATATATATTTGAAACTTTATTTTTGACCTTTGTATTTTCTCTTTGTATGTATGTCACCGAACTCTTAACCGGCTGGACTCATTTTGATGAAATTTCATGTATTATCAAACTTGTGTAGGGTTTATTCTTAAAAAAGGTAGATTTAAAATAAGACAGCAGCTATTGTGCAAGATATAAAAAAAAAACTGAAATATGTGAAGATATTGTTAATATTTTTGTGTTTTATTAACCTAATGATAATTAATAACATTATTATAATATATGTATTATTTTCAGGTATTATCGGCGTTAGATATCCTCCAGCCGCCCAGCCTCGATTTCTTTCAAGAAATGTATCCTTTTACATTATAGTCATTAATATTTAAGCTTATCGTCAATTTTGTTATTGGTCATACATAGACAATAAATACATAACTTATTTTCTAACACATCATAAGCGAAAATTAACGAATTCACAGGAGAGCGATGGAACTGAATAATTTTGCGTAGCTATCATTATGAATCAATAATGTATTAATTTTTACCCGACTGAACCCAAAGAAGGCAATGTTTTTCGTGCGCATATTTGCGGGTACAATGTGTATGTATATTTTACAACGTGTACGTTATATTGTGACTTGTAGCCTAAACGGCTGGATCAATTTTGAAGTAAGATGTCATTAGATTTGGATTCTTTTCTACATTGTCATAGGTCTATTTTCGAAACTCAAAGGAACTAATTTGATTTTATTTTCAGCTATAAAAAAATTACCAATCTATAATTTACACAAATAATCATATCTTTTATAACTTCTTGTATAATTGAATATTCTGATCTTATGACGTTAAATTAGTTGCCATTTATAACGAGTACATACTCGTCGGTGATAGTGCAAAACCACGTAACTAGCTCTTGCAATAGGGTCCACCATTTAATCAAATGTTAACTTTCATCCTAGCTAAAAGTTATATCATCCATATTTGTTAAATTTATAGTTAACATAAATAAATTTTGACATTCGTCAGTAAAACTACAAATAAATTACTATTATACTAATTATTTTCATCAATAATGTAATTTCATGTTTGGTTAAAATGTAGACTATAGAAAAAGGTAGTTACGCGGTTTTGCGGTTTCCACGACGATATATGCTTATCGATATAAAAATATACGTTAATCTTTCAGTACGTTAACATCGATCTATCAAAACAAAGTTGAAAGTCGTAAACACACCAATAATGTAGTATGCTTGTTCTAAATATAAACACGATAAATCTGTGACGGCATCGTCTGTTCGTGAAATATGTTTTGAAAAGATTATTTCGGTTATAATCACAAGTCTTATAATTAATTATAGTTAAATAAAGCATACAAACTCTTTTTAAATAGCGGATTGCCTGAAGTTTGTCTATGAGAATTTGTTCATGAAACATGAATATTTGCAGCATCAAAGAATCAATAAATATTAGGATTTTCGATTTCATAATAAATTTATTTATAGCATAAAGAAGCGGCAAGTTAAACACATTCGCAATAATTATTCTGACAGCTAAAGCCAATTCGATTTAAAATAATAATTTTTTCCTACAAAAATATTAACCGACTTAATTCAGAACTGTATTTATATATAACAAACATACGAAGATGCCACTAGATAATCATCATAACTATAAATTTTACGATAATTACTTGATTTTTATTCATTTTCTAAAGAATTACTCAACCATTGTTGATATTTATGTAGCGCCTACTTTGGGATATATACTATTCTACATAAACCAAATTATAAAACAAAGTGAATATATAGACGGAGAAACATATAAAAAACAGCCGAATTAATAACATCATCATTTCTTAAAGTCTATTAATGAAATGAAAATATTTCAACATTATCGTGACTATTTGTGTCACAGAACAAATCAAGTTTTTCAGTAGAGCAATACATACCACGTCTTGTGTTACACGATATATTATGTTTCAGCGTTAGCCAATTTTAATGCACTTTCTATATTGGCGTAGTGGCGTCGGTGTCGTTGACACGGCGTGCCAAGGACGGAATGTGATCGAATTTTCGTCCGCCCGGGGACGTTCGCCCTTCGTCTCGTTTCGCCTTTGTTCGTGGCCTCGAACTCGCCTTGATTAGGGCTGTGAGATTTAATAAGGAAAATAATGTTTAAAGCGGATTAATGGGAAACTTTTTTTTTTTAATTCATTAATGGAAATTACGTTGTGAAGTTTTAAAGAAGAATTATTTGCGACTGGATTGATTTCTGTAACTCTGTTAGAGTAACTGAAAGTTTTTCCGAAATTTATGCCAGGTTCTGTAGTCGTTTTAGTCGATTTTAAATATGATCAGCAGTTGAAGATGGGAATTATAACTTATATAAGTATCACTTTATTGATTACATACAAACATATAAAATACATATCTGTTATAACCTACAATAGTTTAACAGAAATGCTAATACCACCGGTCAAGGTATTAAGTATTGGGCTTCTGATCTATTATGTTCAAACTCTTGACTCAAGAACCCTAAAAAAGGATTACAAAGATTTTAGAAACAAAATAAAGCTTCTGTCACTTGCTCTCGCGATTCTAAATGAAAACTATTCCCAACAAAGCGGGTGTCAACCCTAGTTTAGACGACTTAAGACGAAGTTTCTGCTTGTACGTAGATCTTTATCTTTTAACGCGAATGTGTTTAGGTTCTGTTTGAATGAAAATTTCAACGCGATCCCTATCTCGATCAATATAATATTGCTTTGAGGCTCAATTAAGATTGTATACGAGATGTTTTTGTCGTAATCTGATTTGAAAAGACTGTAGAAGGTTTTGCGGTTTTTTTTTGTAGTTTCTTTAGTTCATTTTTCTTAATTGAAAGATGCTGTCATCTAAAAATTCTGAGAGTGATCTTATCCAATCGTTTATTTTTATCGCTATTTTATGTAAATTGATGTATCTTAGTAAAATTACATTTGGATTCTAATGGAGAATGAAACTAAAAAATCATTGAGCCTCTTTAAGAGGAAAGTAAATGCAATTAATACAATTACCCTTTCCATTATTTTTCGCCATCGGCGCGTAGAGGGCGTCAGCTGGCTGCCACCCCACGGTTTGCTCCCCTCAAACATTGATATTCGAGGTCTTGTAACAACACTTAACAATGCGTCTTTTCGTATACTTTAATGCAATTTTTTTGTTCAATAAATTTGATTGCCATAAATACATTGAATTTTTAGATGAGATAAATGTATTAAAAATTTACTACGTTATATTTTACTTTAATAGTAACAAAATCTTAAGATGATATTAGACTCAGTCTGGAACTGATAGATCCTTTATTAAATTATACAAGAAAAACTAAATAAAGTTATGCTTAATAATTTTAGATAAAAAGTACATAAATTTATTACAAGATAGGCGTGAAATAAAAATAAAAGCGCTTAAATAAAAACACACGTGCAGTGAATGAAGACAATACGAAAAAAAAAATGCATCAATAAATTATGTCAAGATATTTTAAATCGCCCATAAATAATACATCTAGAAATCTTGAACGATTTATAGCATTTTAACAGATCGCCAGATATAATGAGGCAATAAATTAAAATTTCATTATTGCTCGAAATCACAGCTCAGCGAGCGGAAGAGACCGACCAAAAAGACAATTTTACGCTTCGACCGCTTTATTAAAGAAACATTAGTGTAAAATATAAATTTTGTACGAGATCCCACGGGACCGGACCTATTTTTTTCGTAGGATAGGGGACAAACGAGCTGATCATCTAATGAAAAGTTAATACTGCCGTCCATGGACATTTCTAGTCCCAGAGACCTTTTAAATAGGAGTACGCTCTTATCTTGAAGGTCTGCAGGGCGTATCTGTTAGGAAACCGCATGCGGCAACTCATTCCACAATTTTGTGGTGCGGGGCAGAAAGTTTCTGTTAAAATGCACAGTAGTGCTCTGCCACTGTCACGGTGGTGGGGGTGGTGGTACCTGTTCAAAGTTCTAATAAAAAAATCAGGTAAAAAGACCAGTATATGTCTTGTAGCATTTGAAAAAGTTCTCATCTTGTTCAAACTGAAGGGTAAACTTGAAATCTATTTTGCATTTCTTGAGGTATAAAGATTTACGATATGCTGTTTGGGATATTTTCGTTCATCGATCAAGAGTAGAATAATGAATTGTGTTATCGTTTCTAATTTTTATTTCAAATAATAATTCATATTATTTAAATTTGAAAATCTTATCAAAAATTGCGATGCTAGCAGATTTTCTGCACGTATCGAAAATAACACCAGGACATTATGGGTTATGTGAACTCCAGTGAACCATTTACCATAATTTTAATGCATTACAGTTTGTAAAATAGTTAAGAGGATAAACGAAAAGTTGAAATATCATAAAAGTCAATAGTACCAACTTTATAACCGTAATCTCCTTCATCACTAGTAAATTAATCATCATAAATCATATTTATTCACAAACGTGGATCGACATTATCTACATTAATCCCATCACCTATTTCATCACCAGCAAGTACATCACCATAAATCATATTCCAACATGAATTGAACGTATATTATACGGCACTAGAGTTGCTGCAATTCTTGAATGTAACTGAATCTTAATAAAGTCAGGTTTATTGTTCCGATGACTTGTTTGTATTCGGTTTGCGTTGAGAACTTTCCTATAACTTTGAGTTATTGAAATTGATTTAAGTGCTCCCTTTGAATATAGTGCTGTTCCTATTTCTGTATTACCTGAAAAGGACAAATTATTCAGGTCTGCAATGCCTATAAGGTTACTTATTCGTCTCCATATTTTTGTTTTTGGAGAATGAAGAGTATATGTATATAAAATTTATTTTAATGATACATTAATGATGATTTATAAATAGAAAAATATATAATACTGCAATACTTTTAATAATTTTAATAAATAATAAAAAAATTCTTCATTTGCCTGATTGAAAAATGATGTGGTATGTAGTTTAATATTACGTATGTAGTTTATGTAGTGTTTTCTATAGCGTTTAATTTATGTTGAGTGGGCATTTAAATAGATTTCTGTATAATGAGAACTCATGCGGGATTCAAGTCTACATTATCATCTTCGTATGTAAATAATTTCATTACTTACGATGAATTATGTATTGTTTATTCGCCATGTTATGAATGATAGACAGCGTCGGCAGGTTAGCTCGTGGATAATATATTGAATTGGATCCAAGAACGTATCTTTCTCTAGCTTGGAAATTAAATCTTATCCTTACTAATACACGAGAAAATTGATTTCTGCTACGAAAAACATTTCAACGCCCAAATGGTATTTAAACTCTAAACTCCTTTTTTACATCCAGTTTGAAAACAAAGAAGGAAAATTGGCAGTTGGGAAGCACGGCTGAACGATGATTGCACTAAGTACTTCTGACTTTACGCCGCCTTTGTTGGAGAAATATTCCATTATTAGGGTTCAACGGGCGTTCTAGCCCGCATTCCCTTTGGACGCCAATATTTTAAGACCCCTTTGTTTGCATCGAGCCGATCGTCTCTCGGTTTATGGATATTACGGCTAATATTAGCCGGCAATTTCGCAAGCGTCGGAAGACCTTGAATGTTCTCCAGTTTTAGGTTCTTTGTTTCTAAAACGTTTGAACATTATTCGAGGACGTGTCATTTGTTCGCCGCTTTGTTTCTGGGCGGTGAGTCGGTTTCGAGGTGCAGCGTCCTGAGCGTGCGCTTCCTAATTAGCGGCGTGGGCCGACTGGCCTGATTTAACCTCGACGCGTCACGCATCACCGTGCCCTTGCGCGTTAATTCTATTTATTGTTAGATTAATAATAAATTGTACATTTTCTATTTGCTATTCCGTTGCTAGGTTTAATTTGGTTTGTATATCAATAGGTCATGTTTCAAAGACCTTAATGACATATTTATGAATATGTCAAGCGGAACTAGTATGTTCTTGTTTTATGATTCATTAGTGTAATTATTAGAACCATCGGTCGAAATTGGACCATAATTAATTTAAATTATAAATCTGAACATTCTATTGATAAACAATTCTCAATTTTACCACAGACTTTTACAATAAGCAAAACAACATTTTAATGATTTAATGTATTTTTATGTATAATTAAAAAAATATAGCACTCCTCGCTCTTATTATATGAACAATAAATGTGCGGAATTTCATACTCCTTAGTCAGCTTAACTTTCATAAAAATTGGTTGAAATTTTTACTTCACATTTCAATATATAGATACTTTAATGTTAGCGTTAAAATGGATAAAAGAACTTAAAAGAAAATAAGTTACTCCTTTAATGAAACTTATTAAATGAAATCATATTTCACAAACACAACTTTCTTGGGAATGAATTCATTCGTTTATTTCATCGTAAAATAAACGTTCATAACAATATTCAAATCCATTCATTCATTCAGACTAGAGAGTGAAATTGTGTGGATATTTTCAGGTTCTCAGTGGCGTGAATGTTTCTCATAATAGTCCCGCCTTATGTTGCTTATCGCGTATTTGTCAAAACGTTGACATTACGCGGCGCGAGGTTTCGTTTTCGTTAAATTATTTTTAGGAATCCGTATTGAATTAAAAAAGTTTTATTGTTCTTTTGCCCCGTCGTTTTCAAGATTATTATTCATAATTTTGTTATCTTCACAAACAATATGAATAAACAGTTCACGCAATAGAAACTTGCTGGATTATTTGAATGAAATTTCGCTTATGTTCTTGAGTAATATTCGTTATTTCTCGGTTTTTTAGAATACTACCGGCAATCTCTGAAAAACTCTCCTGTAAAGGATCGTTCCGGAGAAGTAGCATGTAGTGTAGTTCGTTTAACGTCTATGGTAGCAAGTACTTGTCTGGTTTTTGCTAGATTTTCTTGTTGTGTCTCGGAGAATTGGTCCCGTTGGTAAATTGCAAATATTTCACAACAATAATCTTTTTAAAGGAAAAATTATTCCATCAGATATTACTACTACAGCCATTGTTGGAATAATCATAACTGTCAGATCCAGACTAAAAAAATAAGCTGGCTCTGTCGGTAAAGAAACTATATTTATACTCTTTCCACGTGAATATAGTCACATGTTTAGCATATCTATATCTCACTTATTTGCATAAAGTAACAAAGAACTACCATAAACAATTACATTACACAGGCGTATACCATATAACAGGGCCTCGTTTAAAGGGTGGGCGTGGCTCTTAGCGCATCGCTTATAAAATTAAGAGCAGGATAATTATTATATGTTCAACTATCGCTGTCACAAAATGCTACACCCTGACAGTTGATTTTTGATCGTACTACTAAGATGCCTCGTTTAACTGTCTAAATGTGACATTTTTATAAGCCATAGTTCATTATAATTAACTCCCAGTAGTCTCTTTCTCTCTTAAATATTTTTACTTTAATATTTCATAGAGCTAAGGTTTCCTTGGAATCGGGTAACGCCATAAGCCCTTCAATAATACGAAAATACATTAAAAAAAGTTGTAGATTTCTGAGTAACAGAAATAGATTCTAAGGTCGTGCTATTTCCATCGCCGTGGAGTACTATCTTGTATATTTCGAGACTTTCTTATTCAGAGAAAAATAATACAACATGAGAAATATAGATATCGAACTCACGATAGTAAGTAGTACTAAAAATTCGACGCAAGTTTTTTTTCGTTTTATATTTGAACTATACTAATATTATAAAGCTAAGAGTTTAGTTTAATCTTGGGAAATACAGGTTCGAATTGAAAAATTGTTTGTGTTAGATAATTTATTCCTTGAGGAAGGCTATATGCTATATTATATCACGCTACGACTCATACTGCCTTACTACAAAAGATTTAAACACGTTAAACGCGTGTTTAAAAAAATCCATACTAAAAATCCGCGTCTAAAGACAGTTTTGAGTTAAACATGCTTTAGATATTTATTAATATACGTTTAAGTGAGTTTAATAGATGTTTAAAACCTATTTTAGCTGTCATATGTAACGTATAACATTTTATCAATAAGTTTTTTTATGAGTTTAGTCGCTGTTGAGCTATTTAGATAATATTTTAAGCAATGTTTAATTTTTAAACACTGTTTAGCTAGACACGTGTTCAACATGGTTTTAATGCGTCTTTTGTAGTATGACAGATAGGAGCGAAGCAGTAACCATAAACGCGAGTGAAATTGCAAGGGACTGCTAGTTTTAAAATAAGCGATATTCACGCAAACGAAGAAGCGGCTTAAAATGAGCGTGTCCATGTTCATAACCTAATGTCCCTTTGTTCATTTTATTATTTTCAATAATAAGTATTACGAAAAACTTGCAAGCCGAAACTGCGCTGTATATTCATTCTTTGTTAACAGTTTAGCCATTTCTTGGGACTTTATGATTTGTTGTTTCGCGATGAGTCAGGTATGAGTTTTTGAGACGTTGACGCATCTTCCTCAAGTCTGGTATGACAATGATAAATGGCGATGTATTAAATTATTTTAATGACATTTATTTTTCTTTACGAAAGGAGCAGGCGGATCACCAGATTTTAAGTGATCACCATCACCCATAAATATTTACAGTATCAGAGCAGGCTGAAATGCGTTGGTAGCTTACATAGGTATGAAGAACGAAAATAAGTAGAAAGTAAGAGAAGAGATGGGGAAGAATCTTAGGATGTCGGCTTTCTCAAAATTGTTATTATATTTTTTTTTCATAACTTTGAATTTAGATTTTAATTTACATATTGTTGGCGAATAGATAAGTCTTTTAAGCTGAAAGTGGAATTGTTTACTTCATCATCCACGGTAAAAGTTATTTACCTACATCTAGAATAGTACGAGGAAGTGAAAATGAATTTGGACTTTGTAAATGTTGAATTTGAAGAAAGATTTTTTGGAATATTCCCCAACTTTTCAAATTAAGTCCGTCTAGATTAGAATGAAAATAAAAAATGAAGTTCGACTTTTGGCTGTTGGAATGAAATCTGTACTCGTGGCAAGATTTTTTAATTAAACTGTAATGTGTATTTGTATTTAGTTAATGTAATTTTTACATTTCATGATTATTTACAAATTATGATGGTAATCAAACTTAACGAAATTATGAAAAGTGCTTGTAACGGCTTGATACATTCCTATAAACTAAAGTGATGTTTTTTGTTTCTTTCTCGATGTGGATAATTTTGAAGTTAAATAGTCTATTTACTGGGGCAAGTTATATCACACGCTCAGTATTAAAGTGACCAAAATATACAAATCACATTTTTGGGCATGAAATGCAAAAAAAAATTTTACACTAGGGATTCAGCCGCTTATTTAGACTTCAATGTCACAAAATTTTGGTAGAATAGTTATTATTTTTTTCAAAATCATAGATTATGAACAACAGAATTATATAAAACTAAATTTTAATTACTAACGTAGTTTACTCGTTTCGTGAAGATTTTGAATTCAGTCACTTTAATACTAAATCTGCGATATATAGGAAGATATGCCAATTATTTTGTCACTATGTGCGTATTGTATTAATGTCAGCACGCAATTCTGATGGTTTCCTAGAAATTGCGCAGCTAGTATCGTTGTTATACATTCTATTTGTATGTCTTAGGTGAAATATTTTCATTGTTTATGAACGCTATTTATACGTCGAGTATAATTGCTGACAATTTGTGCTCGCTTATTCATATTTATGTAGAATTAACGGTGCCTCCAGTTTTGCTACGTTATTTAAAGATGGCAAAATCAGGCTTAGTTTCCCGGTATTAATAGTTGTGCAGTAATTATAAATAATGTTTTAAAGCGCATGTTTGAATTACTGAATTTAACATATGCACTCGTCGTTTAGTGTGGAATATTTTTTGAGTTAGTTAAATACTTAATATTAAAATTTCAATCAAAATTATCTTTGGACCTTGGATAATTATCTTTGAACAAAGGTTAGGGGAGACCGGGGTCTGTTGACTAGTTTTATACTAAATAGTTAAGCAGCGATCCTTTCTTTAATAGAAGAGGAGACCTTTGTCCAGCAGTAGGACAGACTGTAACTTACTTTATACTAAATAGACAAGACAAGAAAAACGTCTAGTATGAATTGCCGACTAGTTTTTTGGTAATACCCCGGTTTCCTCCACATTCGAAAATAAAATTTAAGTGAGGTAATATAATGAATAAGACCAACTAGTATTGTATAATTTTATTGAGTATCTATTTCACTATTCTCGGTATACCATAATCCGTAATACTGATATAGATGTACCTGTGTTTTTAATTCGACGGTGGCGCGATCCCCATTACCGTCCCGCCCCATCGCCATTACCTCGGGGTGCTTTAATTACAGCCGGTGCCCATGGCCACTGATTTGGGGAACGTTTGCAAGTGAAATATTAGTCTGCGTCCTTTTTTACGTGCGATAAACACTGCGATTCTTGTGTATGTGTTTTAATAGTATAAAACGAAATCGCTTTCTGCCGTCTGTATGTTTTGATTGTTTAAACAACGTTATCGATTTTACTGCGGTTTTCATCAATATACAGATTGATTCAAGAGGAAGGTTTATATGCATTATAGTGCCTATTATAATGAAGAAAAGCCGAGAATTTAAAACTAACTTAACGTCTTTTAAAACACGCAACGGATTTCGATGCGGTTTTTATTTTGATTTAGATTCTCTTATTTATTCTTTTTACTTATTTTGTACATTTTTAAATATATTTACAAAAATATAAATATAAAAACATTTAAAAATATATTAGTGTGTTTTTAATTTTTTTATGATTTAGATAATTATTATTTGCGAAAATTTCGATAAATATATTTAGCAAGCATGTCGCTCTTAATTACAGCCGTGCGTAGTCGCGTCGGATCACTAGTATAACATAATAGGATATGATTTTTATAACATAATTGGAAAAAACTTTATATAATAACTAGCTTTTGCCTGCAGCTTTATTCGTGTTAATTTATATTTTGTTATTCTAGATTGGGATTAGCTATCCCAATCAATATTATCTTAAGAATTTACCACGCGATAACTCTTTAAGTTGCTTATACCTCTAAACACTTCTGATCAGATTTGTCCATGAATGTGTACACGTATTACAATAAGTGTGACAATTTTCAATAACGATAAAACAGTCTTAACTTTTGAATATCAAAGAAATATTCACAAGACTCGTAGACAGCTAACGATAATTAAACAATGAGACTAAAACGAAAATTCCAACGATCAGACGCTTGCACCTGTGCACAATGGCTTGTTCATGCATTATGCGTCACGCAACTGTGTCAAGATTGTTTCAAGGAAATTGTATGATAAAGCCTGAAATATACTATCGTACGTTACTTAAAGTCGCGACTTACTGCTGTGACTTAATAATTTGCTTATTGTCTCGCACGCTGTGTACATTTTTAAAAGAGTAACCATCGAGTTTCTCGCCGGTTCTTCTCGGTAGAATCTAAACTCTGAACCAGTGGTAAATTCTTTTGTTTGTTTCTAAAATGACGATTCAAAAGTGCTTGTAAAAGCCTACTTGAAAAAAAATCATCGTGATTGTCAAGCTTGTCGATTACCAGGCGTGTTCATCTAGCTTATACTATGAAAGTCATCTGCTTATACGCTACGCAATCTGCATCCGCGATTCGCTGTCACCTAGGACGTACATTATTTACATATGCATAAGTTGCACCTATAAATTGAAACAGTAAGTCACGATAATATGTTTCAAACTTAAGTGCTACATTTTTTTGAAACAATTTCGAAACCACCCATAAGGCCAAGCGCAAGAGAGCTCGCAATCAGCACTCGAATTGTTTCACAAAATCCACAGCGCACTTAACGAAATTAAACAGTATAAACCCAAACACGTGTGACTGAAGTTTCGGCGGAGGCACTAATTGATCGCAATGAACGCTGGGTACATTTAACTCGTACCTATGTTACGGCACGGATTTCGTAGTCTCTTAATTTCGTGGTTTTCACTGCTAGCAATTTAGCTACACTGATTTTTCCAATTTGTTCTGTCAGAAACTTTGAGTTATCGAGTTTCTTTTGTTTCCTTACAAAATTAGCTTAAGTCGAAATCCTCCATTAGTCGAAAACTGTTACAACTTGATTTTTTTGTGTTTCACTTCAAGTTCGACTTATTAAAGGAAAAAACAATTTAATATAATTAATTAGAAGGTTCTACTGTATTATGAAATTTTGTTGAATTATGCAGTGATTTAAATTTTCATCTGATTGTCTGAATTTGTGATTTCTTATCACTGTCTATGTTTTTAGAATATTAATATGCATGAGTTATATAAAGGTCATAATATAAAACGGGTTGATAAAAAAAATTTAAACGTTCAATGTGGGGATTTTCAAATGATTAAATTGCTTCATTACCTAGTTCAGGCAATTATTAGGCACATTAATAATTTACTCTGAATTTGGATACACCTGATATTTCAAACTAATTTTGATTTATTTGTTATAACATTTCTTTTTGTTAAAAGAACCCCTAACAGCACTCGAAATTCCAAACATTCTGCCCCGTTTTAAGTGCTCCTTTCCATTAGCAAGTCTAAGTAATACACGTCACTAGCACAAGTATGTTAATAACAATTATACTGCAAATGATTATTTTGATCCTAAATGACCTATGCTCAAGATGCACGATTCCACTATGACGCATATGTAAAGCATCCGTTCCGTGAACGGGTATATGACTTTTTTATATGCACACCATTATAGGATGGGGGATTAGAACCAGTTTATGGTCATGTGGGATGGATGGTGATTTCTCCGTATGCCATTCGGTATGATTTATCTTTGAATATTGATGATGTAGTAACACGGACAAGAGCTGTTATAGAGTAAAAGAATAAATTGAAATATAGTGTAGTAAAGTTAATAGCTTTGAATTTCCCGGAAATAAAACTATTTTAAATTGGTTTTATACGCCTATATAAATAAACCGAGTTATGAGTAAAGGAGTAGTGTTTTTTTTAATGTTTGTTACCTCGGGACGTGATTTCTTAACCGATTTCGTATTGTATGCTTTCAGATTGGCCTCATAAATCTTTCTGAATTTTTATCAAAATCGTTTCCTTACTTTGGTTTTAAAATCAAAATAATTTATAAATACGGGTAATGATCACCCGCTGGGCACTGAAGATTGCCTTAAATTGTATCAAAACCGCTGGAGCCATTTTGTAGTATATAATAAACATACCTATTCACCTCGATTTTTATATATTTGTACCTATATGTACACATAGCTTAATTTAGGGTTAATTATTGTTTTAGCGTAAAATGATGTCTGTTATATAAAATAGTACTTTTCTAATCTCCGTGGCTTGCTATGACATGCGGACCAGAGCATTAGTTAAGAAGATTAGGTTTGAAAACCTTATTAGCATTTGACTAATTACAAATATAACGTTATCGACACGGCTTCAAAAAAATAAGAAGTTTTCAATACGTTTTGAATTCTTTTTTTTTGCATGTTTTTCGATTACTCGAAAACAGTTTGGCCGATTTGGTAAATTCTTTTGTTCTTTGAAAGTACTCTAAAGCTGCTATAAAATTTTCATCAAAATCGGTTCAGCAGTTTGGTTTTAAAATCAAAGTTACTAGAATAAATATGTCATGTGACCGGCATTATTTGTGACAAAATCCAAAACTATATTTATTTAAATAATACCATTGACTATCCTATTTAAAGTTTTAAGATTTGGATCATGTCTTGTTCTTGACTTTAAGACGACGTCTCCCTAGGGACGAGATAACTTCGGCCGTGTTTTCCTTCTAAGACTTATGATTTTCCTCCAAGAGTTTGAGTTTAATCTCTGTCACGGCGAAAGTACAAAGAACTCGATGGGAACCGTAAATTTTGGCATCGTAAAGTTTATCATAAAACTCGAGATCCGTTATAAATTTTAAGTTCGTTGCGCTGTGTCACGTCTCGTTTAGCCATCAATATTTATATCTTTTCACTATATTGCTTACGTTTTTATTTTAGACTTTAAATTTTTCTATTGATTGTAAAATATGTATAATTAGCGAGCAGTAACATGTTGTGTTCTATTTCAATAGAATATTCATTAAGAGCTTACATGAACTGTAATTTATTAAATTTCTATATCAGATTCGGCTAATGTTTTCGGATAGATTTTTATTTAACAGCTCCATAACATCCCTAGTCTACGCTTAAAACACAAAGGGTTTATGAAGCTCTAATTATCACTAATTTCAACAGAATTGTCCATGATTAACGTTAGTTAAATAATCGTATTGATTGGATAATTTACATCTAAAATTGTGTATATTTTCATTTTAATTGTACAAATTCTTTAGAAACGTATAATAGTTTTTTTATCGGGTAACAAGAACGTAAACGGTCTACAGGTATGATAAAAATTACGTTGCTTCATAACGTAACTTTAAGGCCTTCGAGAAACATTAAACCTTGGCTTTATTAACGCCTGAACGTTTAAAAAGAATTCTGCCGTAAACAGACACTTTTATGGTAACCATGACTTCATTATGTTCTAATAACACCACAGAGGAAGTTATGTCAACAGTCATTCAGATTTTTTTATATATTCGCAAGAGGTACTTGAATCGGATACCATTTTTTTGGTAGAGATTGAATCAGTGAATTAAGTGAAATGGAAGTCAATATTTTGTTTACATACAAAATAATTCTTACATATTTTTACATTATTTATCAGGCTACTAGTTGAAGGAAAGAGCGTGATATGATTTTTAATTATTTTTTTATACAAATTCTGTTGATATATTAAATACCATGTACGAATATTTTTAAAACACAGCTATATATAAATTTGCATAAGGTAAATCAAGTAAATCACAAAATTAGGGATAAAGTAAGCGACGCCGTAGCTATCATTGACGTGATCGCTGATAAGAGAAATACAGAGGCAGTTGAGACGCAGGCTTACCTTACTTAGACGCTAAGTTGTTGAGATAGGGCCGCTCGCTAATGTATTCAAGCAATTTCGCTAACGCTGAGCCTCACGGGACCATCCCATCTAGGGCCGGATTAAATTTGTACCCTTCTGTTTTTATTACATTCGAGAACATTTCAAGGTCTGTACGATGAAATATTCTCTGGGATTCTTTTCTTTAATTTATTTCTTTCGATCTGTCGTTACTGCTTAGTTCAACGAGCTTCGCCTCTCTGCTTGATTAATGTGGCTTTATCTATCCAAATATTATATAGAGGTAAAATTCGTTTGCATGTGGGGCGTAGTCTCTGAAATTACAAATGTGATTTAAAAAGTTATTTTTGTATAGGATAGCCTGAGGATGCAGGAAGGTTATAGGTTATATTACATCTCGTTACGACTCACAGGAGCGAAGCAATAACCATAGATGCGAGGAAATTCGCAAATAGCAGCTTTGTAATATTTAACACGAAATTTTGTATTAAACTAGATGAAACGATAAATAATTAGTGCAGATACATAGAAGGACAAAAGTATCTATTTTATCAATATAAAATTCCTTTTATTTAGTATCTCTTAAAAAATATCTTATTTAGGAAATATTAAGCTTAATGTTGTACTTCGGAATTTTACGCGACAGTCGTTTCAAACATTACGATATTTTTATGACACGTTGCCTCTGTTATGACGTTTAGTAAGTTCACTTTGTTTCTTATCAACATGTCATATAACTTGCTCTCGTTTCAGTTAGTATTCATTTTAAAGGTTGTTTTACCGAATTGACTATTTCCTGGTTTATGCTTTTTTATCGTTTCTTACATTGGTCTTCTGGAGGTTTTCATGTATAAACGCATCACACTCAACGGCCCCCATTAAGACCTCGTGGGCTTGTGTCGGGGGTCCGGAAACACACACAACACTAACACAACCACCCAGACCACGACAAACATCCGTATGGCCAATACAGACGTTTGCCGTGAGCGGGGATCGAACCCGCGACCGTTAGCGCTTCAGTCAGTTGCAGTGACCACTGCGCCAACGTGCGTGTCAAAATGTATATCGTGCTCTAGCTGCCTCTTGTGGTTTCACTCACGTTTATAGTTACTACTTTGCTCCTATGAGTTGTAGTGTGATGTAATACAGCCCATAACCTTCCTTGATCCTCAGGATATCTAATGCAAAACTGTTCAAATTGGATCAGTGGTTTCATAGATTACTCTCATAAAAATAAACCTACAAATTTATTAACAATTCTTTTTATTATAATATTAGTATAGATAAACAAGACATAATAAAAAAGACAATGTAAAATACCTTTGAGTACTCGGTATTGGTCGTCTATTATCAAAGTATACCTTGTGATATAAATCTTTGAAGAGTTAGGAATTTTATAAAGATTCCATTTTAAATACCTCCTTGCTCGCTTTATATCAAATATATAAACCATATTGAAAACCTTGATGGCACCTAGCAGCTATCAGATTTAGTTACTATATGAATATGATGTAAATATTACTCTCCTAACGTGGATTAACACGAAATACGAAAAAGATGTCCATTTCTCTAGGAGCTAAAAGCATGTAATCAAATTGATTACCCCGAAGTTTCTGAAATTAGATTCAAGTAGAGTAGTGTGTTTATTGCCTCAACGTACCATCCTCATGGGGCGGAGTGGGTCTGGACCGTATTTAGTTACAGCTTCCTGTTCCGAGCTACCTTAAACTACTAACTTTATTTGCATACTTACAAAAGTTTAGTTAAAGGTTTTCTGCGTAACCTTCAACTGCGAAGTTCCTATGTCTACAGATATATAAGTTTTAGGGTATGGTGAGTTGGTATAGAAAATGGATATAAATAAAATATAAGGTAGTCATATAAAATCTATTAGGTTTTCAAAGAAGCAAAATTGTATTGAACCTACTTTGTATTTAAAATCACTCTAAATTAGAAAAAATAACGAAGTAGAAATTATTTGGCACCTCTAAATCCTACGTGTACTTAATATTAAAAACTTGTATAACCAATAAAGTAATTTATTATTAAATTAGTTCTGAATAGTTTAGCGAGAGATTTTTTTAAAACGTCAATTTTCGAATTACATATTACTAGTAATTTACTGGCAAAGAATTTGAAATTAGTTTCAAAATTTGTGACACATATCCCGGAAACCCATAAGCGAGCTTAGACGCCGGGGCACTTGGCATGAGACGTCCGAAGAGGCATCTTGGCATCTCTAGAACACTCCACCCCTCACGACGCCTTGGAAACTTGCCCGATAGGCTTTAGATAAACGCTACCGTATTGCGACTCCCGCCGGAGGTTATGAACATCTTTTTGTGACTCATTAGAGATTCAGATTTCGTCTGTGCCTTTGTTTTTTGTTATCCAGAGATAATTTCGTATGGTATTTGAATGTGATTCACAGCTTAGCTTATTTATAGCCAAGCCAACAAAGAGAAATGTATTTCTCCTCATTTCAGAAATTCCAAATGTTAATTTCTTATTTTCAAAAGCATTAATGGCGTTGCGGTATGTAATGCTTACTGCAAAATACTAAACATGAACCGCAGTGCTCTCTAATTTAATATCAAAATTTACTATCGTAACTTAGTTTATGTCGTTATTACGGACGTCCACATGCTCGC
Source organism: Hypolimnas misippus (assembly GCA_037950945.1). Classification (NCBI taxonomy): domain Eukaryota; kingdom Metazoa; phylum Arthropoda; class Insecta; order Lepidoptera; family Nymphalidae; genus Hypolimnas; species Hypolimnas misippus. The sequence continues at coordinate 12,218,337 of JBBEEQ010000024.1, forward strand.
TCGTTCTCTTAAATCTTGTTAGTTAAAAACTGGGGTAGACATTACGTAGAATGTCGGTAATGCGAATAAAAACGTCTCGCTCTGTGTAAACATGCCGTAATGAAGGGGATCACGTCTAAATCTTTAGTTGTCAGACGCGTGATGTGAGAGTTATCCCTTCGTCAGTTTCTGTTAAATATGAAATGTTGGATGTTTCTTCCTAAACCTTTAGAGATTACAGTATTTAATCTTTATTCCCGAACATATAGTTTTTCAAAGCTTGAACTATTCGACAGTCTCTTGGGGTTTTCCTTCTTATACATGGAATATACGTTTCTCTTGTCTTAATGTTTTCTTTTAAAAATATTTATAATTTCTTGTTAGTGGTTAAAAATAGTTTGCTTTATTTACTAAGTTTTACAATAGTAATCAATGTCGATGTAGGAGTATCGTACAGTCTTTCTCATAAAAACAAGCTTAACAACATTTTATGTTTTAAACGGAATTATACAATATTGTCTTCTAGTCATTATATTCTGGCTATGACCTTTTCTCAATTCAATATTTATAAAAACGGAAACTGTGGACGCCCGCCACTTTCCTCGCCTTTTCTCAATCGTTCAAAGTGAATTTCTTTGTCTAGATTAACATCCTGGTGATAATTCAGTGGCGTAGATTTTGACGCCGACGGAAATTCGTCGCTTCACTTTGTTGCCGCCACTTCTCGTTGAATAAATAAAAATTTTCAATGAGATCTACGTTCAACGTCATTTTATTTGAAATTTGTAATCACTAAAATTATTCAATTCAAAATCCCTTTGGCTTAATGAAAGTAAAGATCTTTGTTGAAACTATTTAAAGTTTTTGAAATATATTGATGTAGGCATGAAGTGTTCTTTGGTGAAAAACTTGTCGTATATTCTTATAAAACTTTAGAAATAATTCTAAAATGATTCAATTTGCTTTTCAAAATTTATTTCTTTGAGTATATGTATCGCTCGAACGTTTGCCGCTGCAGCCGTGAGTCTATTCATCAACGTCCGAACTTCGACCTTTGCTTTTACGTTTACTTGCCGCATTTGCGTCGGTGTTCCGGTCGGCTATAATATTTATAAAATTAGGCCACCGCTTAATGAAATCCGTTAATATACCAAGCCTTTGCCGTAACAGAAACGAAGCTACTGAAACGTAATACTCTAATCCCCTTTTTACAGGTCATATATTCGTTCCTTTATGTTAATTTTATTGCTGGAGTTGTTTATCTCGATCGTCTCTGATGTTTTGTTTACGAAAACAAATTAAATTCTTTTTTAACAAATTAGTCTTAGAAGGTATTATCAGTATGCTATTTCTGAATTTTGTTGATTATACTTTTCAAATTATCAGCGTTACAGACGTTGTCTATTATGATTAGTTCTCAATTTTGTTAAATATGATTCTTCAAAGTTTCGGATTATCTAAGGTTTTAAGACATAAAGGTTCTTTACTATTAGCATGATTAAATTTAACCTTTAAAAATCCAATATTAGTTTTGTACGTCGCGTTAAATGTCTCTTACATAAATTCTTTGTATTCATATGATACAACTTGTTCTTTATCGAAGCCTCTTAAAATCAAACTTTAATGATTAAGGAAATTGCATGTAAGTCGCTTATTTGCAGTTAGTGTTTCCACATAATCTCAAACAGCATTTTATGTATGTATTTATTTATTTTCAGTACTATCTGGTGAATCTTATTACTATTTTGGATAAATTTCAGGTGTTATTTCGGAATTGGTAACTTATTCGCTACTAAGTCATCTTTCGTACGTGTTTATGAAACGAACTCCAATATTAGCATTGTCAATTGTGCGTGTTTAATTTTTGAATTATTATACCCACGTACAAACACTTTCCTCTATTCAAGTACGTTTTATGCAAATACATATATTCCACTTGAAACGAGTTTTTGTCGTCAGGTGTCGTTTCATCGTCAGTGTCGATGATCTATCAATGTCACCTTTTTACCCTGCTTTATGAAAAGCATTCTTGTTTAGAATATCGGGAAGAATGCGAGTAAGAAATGGCAGAGTTAGTACGTTTTGTTCTCAGTGATTTTAGACGGTTGGGGATATTCATGAAACTGCTATGGTGATTAGGAATGGACGTAGATGATGAAATGCTCGTTGTTTTGGATGGTTTTTGAACAATGCCATGGCTGTAACTATGTGAGCATCTTTTGCATTTTAGCTAAAAAGATACAAGTTATAATAAGAAAATTAATCGCTTAATATCTTTCTTTAAGAAAAAAATGCGCATTTTTAGCGTTTAATAAATTATTGCAATATGTAGTGTAGATTTTAGTCAATACAATTTTGATTGAAAATAATGTATCAGAGAGTTACTAATTACTGTATATTATTTCAAATGAATTAAGTAATCTTCAAACAAATGGATTTCCTTAGTGATAATTTTGGCATATAAAATCTGCAATGTACGTTCTTTATAAAGTGTAATATGTGTATATTAAAAGAATCCAACGCGGCAGAGTTTCGTTTTGCTCATGTGATAGGAATCCTATTAACATAAAATCGATATAAGTACCGGTTTTTACCCGACTGCGCGACACAAGGGAGGGTACCGTGTTTATCAGCCTATGTTTGTATGTATGTGAGTTTGTATGTATCTTTGTGGCACTATTTAGATTAAACGCGTCAATTTTGATAAATGATAAATTATTTAATTCGTCATAAAAGTGCGAGTGTCATAAAAACATAAAAATTTGGAAAAGTCTAAATGGCTGTTTTTAGGCACCTATATATCAAAGAAAAAAAATTAAAATCGACGAACTTTGTCTAATGGGGTATCGTTGAAGAGATATTTAGAAATTAATATATCATTTTTTAATCATAATTACCGTTTAGAATCTTTTACAATTTAAAGTGGGTTAGTAATTCTCAAGTTATAGGCTTTTAGACAGAGCTGCTGACTTTTGGGTCTTGTTATGCAGTCGAGTTTTTGATTTTTTCAATAATTTGTTGTATTTAGTAGTATGTAAGTGAAATATTATGTAACGCAATTTATTGAAAAAGTTTCCAAAAATATTTAAAACGTCCTTCTTTTCTGTGTTATTAGAAGGTGTTTTTATTTAGTTTTTTTTAATGAGGGTACTTATACATTCTGAAATTGACTATAAGTCTTGCACGCTCACTAACCACTAACTTTATTCGCGGTGACTTTGGATTTATTCTGAGAATACATACATATATGTGAATGAAACTAGTTCAGTATAGAAGAATTCGATAAAAAAAGTATAATTTGCATGCCCGCTGCGAGGAGCCGGAGCGTACTTGGAGTGATTTATCGGTCATGAATAAGATGTCCGATAACTGTGTGCTTCTCGTTAATCGCCTTGTAGATAAGGAGTTTCTTAATGGCCGCATTCGGAACTGTTTGTTTCATAGAGCTATGAGAAAAATGATTAGTTTAGTATTATTGTGTTTGCAATAAATGGATCAGCTGTTCCTCGGTTTACTTGTGGCTTATGGTTGTTGCGTTGCACCTGTGTGGTATCGTGATGTAATATAGCCTATAATCTTGAATAACCGGGCTGTTTAACGCAAATATAGGCTGTGATGTTGAGTTGATTTATTTTGATTTGTTATGTGTTTAAATATATCACATACATATGTGTGTACAGTATGTACGTATGAAAAAACGTAAAAACGAATTGTAACAGGTATGTGATCGTGCCTTATACTTAAACGTTGTGTAATTTTAATATTAATTTCGTTTTTCGTTTTTTGGTTTAGATTTAAGTAAATATTAATGTGTCGTTTTAAAAAATAAATCGGTTATTGGTTTATTTATTAATAAGAGTAAATAAAATACTTATCATTTCGCGATAAACAATACAATTATAACCATTCTGTACCTAAATTAGCTTCATCGAAAACAATTGTATCAAAATCGATCAATTCTAACAAAAGAACATAATTTTAACGCGTAATAATAATGATTCTATTATTGTCAAGCGTATATGTATATAGGTTTTTTGTTAACATATTCGGGTTTGGAGTGGTCGGGTGCACAGCTGCGGCGCATCCGGCCCAGCGTGCTTCAGTAAACACGAGTGCATTCTAACCTCAGAACAGCGAGGGAGATGGATGTGATAAAATCCCGCAAACAGTTTTAGTCTTGCCACTGAATACGCTTAAAGCCTATACTAAGAAATCTTTAATAGATAAAGCATATACTATAGAAAAATATTTTGATGACAAAGAAGTGTGGATTGAATACGCGTTTGCTCACAGGATAACAAAATTAAAATGTAATAAGAATACATTATGTATAAATTATTTTAATAGAGTTACTATCGAGTTTCTTGCTAGTTCTTCTCGGTAGAGACTGCATTCCGTATCGGTGGCTAGCAAAAGAAAAACATGTAACTTGACGATTCGAAAGTGCTTTAAATTAATATTTTGAGTTTGTGAAGTGCGATCATATCATTTTATTTATACTGTCTATACAAATGTTATAAATGCTACAAATCAAATTATTGTAAAGTAGTTACAAAAGCTGAGAATATCAAAAATAAGGCGTTAACAGTGAGTTCTTTCAGTAAAGCAATGACACACAAGCATACTTCAATACTAATACATTAATAGGTAAAGTTTGTTCGTATGTAAGGGGTAATCTAAATTGATCCGATTTGAAAAGTCATTTCTGTGTTAAATAGCCTGTTTCTCGAGGAAGGTTATCGGCTATATTACATCACGATACGACTCACAAGAGCGTAGTACCATAAACACGAGTAAAATCGCGGGATAGTTAGAGTTATATTTGCAAATTTTACTCTCGTGAGAGTATAGAACAAATTTGTAACCTAGTATCAGAAACATCGTAAGTAGTTACGAAAGCGGGTAATGTCAAAAATAAGACTGACAGTAAATTCTTTCAAATTTAAAGCAATGAGAATTAACTTTATGCAAGTCTAAGATCATAAGTTTTGGTTTTAGACTTTCATATTGTTATTTCTCGCCTTACAGTGACTATTCTTTTAAAACCATGACTATGTACATACATCGTATGTTCTTATATCGCTGTTATCTTATGTCATGATGATGTGATACTATGTATCGATTAATTAAAAAAGAAACAGTTTCTTAATCTTTCTTTAAATTTATAATTATTTGACGTTTTTGAAAAATATTGCTATTTAAATTTATAAATATAAGCTTATGGCTTCTAGATAACGGAATAATAATAGTGGACGATAATCTCTGTCCGCAATGGATTGAAGACCTTCAGAGGTCAAGTTAGAACACATTTTTATCAATGAAAAAAGAACAAAAAACGCAATGCGGAAATTCTAAAATCGGTATATTTATCTAATATATTTATTATCTTGTATGTTTTTTAGATGACTAGCTGTGCCCAGCGGTTTTACCCGCTTTCATTTTATATAATGTTTACCTCTGCTACATTAATCGAATAGTGTTCATTATTTCATTGGTATTAATTTTGTTTAAGCTTAACTATCTTTATTCTTTATTTATCGGTCTAGACGTTTTAATGATTACCCGGAATAAACAGACAGACAAACAAAGTAAAAAAAAATTGGTGCAAGTAGCCCCCATAGTATCATATGTACCTACCCCTGTACCTACCCTTACATAGTATCATATGTATTTAGTAAAAACCTATTAATTTGAAATTACAAAACAGACACTTCAATTTTATTTATTAGTATAGATCTCATATGTTTTTATAGCTGATTGTGAAACTAAGACACGATAAAAATGTTCATGTGTAATTTTTTACTGCATCGCAATAAAACTCGAAGCGGTCTGTCTGCAGCCTGTCATTCGAACGAAACTAACTAGCTCCCATGATATGACCCTTCCTTTAATGAATTTTGTTTTATTAACCTTTCACGTTTAAAGATTGGACTTGATTGTTAGAAGTTCGAAGTCTCTATCTGGCATTGTGTTTACTAAATGGATGCATTGATTTTTATTGAGGTGTCTTATTAAATGTTTCGCAAACTCGTATAAATAAACATGATTGGAAATAATAATAGAAATATCAAATTTTAAGCAAATAACTTAAGATGATCACGTGGATTTACTAATTTTTAATATAATACGTAAGTTTTTTTATTTGATTTTATTGAAGTCGGAGTACAATCGATTTAGTGAGTGATTTTTCATACTTTGTCCAAACGTTACCGGGTTTTCCGAAATTATAGCTTAACGACTGTTATAAGACAGTTTCTCCCTATTCTATCATTGAATTTAAGACATTACGTAGTTATATGAAAATACATTTTCTTGCTATCCCATGAGAACTATTTCATTTCCCGGGATACAAAATACTCTATACTTTTACTCAGGGTATAATCTGTCACCGTATTATGTTTCATTAAAATTCATTCTGTGGTTTCCGCTGTACGTGTTGACGGACGAATTACTTTTTTTATATAAATATATGTTTGGACGCAGTGTCTATAATAATTATATTTACATAATTTAAATAACATCCTTATGGCATATTATTTTTTGGTTTCATTTGATTAGGAAATTCAAGTTATCCACTTTTTTGTTACCTTAAACTTTTAAAATATTCTTTCAATGATAAACGACGAGAAATCGCAAATACTTTTGATCTTAGGTATCTTTATATAGTATTAAAAAAAGTCGCTCCTCGCCTTTTGTACGCTTAGATCTTTTAAACTACGAAATTGATTTTAATGCAGTTTACATCAATGAACATTGGAATTCAAGATGGATGGATGATTGAATGATGAATTCAATAATATGTGTAATACACGAATGTTGTAATAGAGAACAGTCGCGAGTTTCAAATATTTGTAAAACGATGTCGTAATTAAATTTAATTGCACCAGAGCGAAACCGGGGCGAGTCGCTAGTATCACTATAAAAAACAAATCACTTGAAAGTTATTTTCGTCGAAAGTTTGATCAAACATTTGTCGTGTTTGTCGCGAATGTCAAACTTTACCAAACGAGGTCGAACGTATTACATTTTCATGAAAAACAATTCTCTTTGATGAGAGACCTGTGCGAAGTTGGACTTTCTAATTCAAACACATCAAAAGTTATGACGACACAGATTACGAACTTCACTTTTAATGAAGGGGAAATATCGTGGTTTTCGAAAGTCATTTTTCACTTCGAGCTTTGAATAAATTCGACGAATAATATGATGGGTCGAGGTAAACACTTTTTGACGTTTGTATAATATTCGAAACGAATTTTTTAATGTCTATATTAATAGGAATGTAATAGCTTACAAATAGCCTACAGTTAGGCGAAGGTCTCTTCAACTCTTAAGGGTGGCTTGATAGGCTTAATTAACAAAGATGCTTCAGCACATGGCTGAGAATTTCTTCCGGCACGTACATATAACTGTACATGATTCCTTGCGATGTTTCCTCGACGAATACAAGATGAAAGCTTTTGAAACTGTGACTTGGTGTTATCTCGGATTTGATAGTCTGACAGTCAGTTGATGTTTAAATCACTTGGATATTTAGTTCTGTCTATATTTGGGGTCAGTAAAATTGATCTTAGTATAAAAAAATTAAACAGGAATATATTTTTATGAATGTTTTTCTTTATTTATATAAAACTAGCGGTGGTACTGCTTCGCTCTTATGAGTCGTAGCGTAATGTAATATAGCCTACAATTTTCCTCAGGAAAATAAACTATACAACGCAAAACTAATTTTTCAAATCGGAACAGTAGTTATAGGTTAAGTCCCTGCATATAAAGTTACAAATAATTTTAACCTCTTTTATAATATTAGCATAGATTAGTGTAGATATAAATGTACATATACACAGTATAGATCATTATTACATACATTAGTAGTTCGATGTTAACGTGATAAAACATATTGAAAAGGTTTTCTGTAATTTTTGTTAAAACCTATGTAGACGGTAATGATGACGATAACAATGTCTTTTATCTAAGTGGGTAATATATTTTCAAGTAATAAAAAGTTTAGGGTGGGAAACGTACTCTGAAATTATTGTAGTCTCTTAACCTTTTACGAAATATAAGTTTAAGTAACGCAACAAGTCACAGACGCTTGAATCATGCCCTTTGTAACATCCAAACGTACCGAACGAAAATCACATAGTATACAGTAACTCTTATGTCTTAGGCAATAAGAGTGGCAGAGTATCCTACATGTTGTATAGAGGGGGGTGGAATCTCAGCCCCTCTGTAAATAATTACGTCTGCCCACTACGACGCCACGAGGGCGCATCCCCTAGCAGTTTTAAGCGTACCCTCGCTTTTATGTTTCCTTTGGCTTTTCGGGAGTTCCAGTGACGAGAGACGAGAATAGAAGTCCCGTCGTTTCCTACTCATTACTGAATGTCGAATTTTAATTGTACGCAATTCAAGTTGTCTATGTTTATGTGACGACGTGTGTCTAACTCGTTTTAATTGCGGGGTATTTTTCTTGATGTCTTTGTTGGTTGAATAGTTCGTTTGAAATACGTAATGTGTATACCTAACAATTGTGTATGTAATTTTTTTTTATTAGGTGATACGAATATTTTACACCGTTTGTATTTACGTCATAATTTCGAGTTGTATTTATTTAAATAAAAACATTATTTTTGGGATGTGTACTTATACGTCATTAAAGCGAAAAATGGTCTTTAATATAGTATATAAAACAATAATTTAAATGCATTAAGAGAGATATTTCATACTGACAAAAAATACTTTTCAGAAATCATCTAAGTATTTATATATTAATACGTGAAGCTAAAACTTTGTACCCCTCTTAGTGAGACAGAGTGATGGATGCTAATATTTTATTTAATTATGCATAAACATGTGTAAAACCAATAAAAAAACATACACTACCACCAATTTCACACACAGACGTATATATATATATAATACTCTTTGGTTTATTGTTATAGACTTTGGTCAATCTTGAAATCGTTTGAAAATTTAATGAACTACGGTCGAATTCCGACCGCTAGGCGATCACTAGTATATAGACTAGCAGTTTCCCGCAGCTTCGCCCGTGTATACTTTGGAATTTGATACTCAACAAACTTTCAACCCTCTTTTTAATCCCTTAGGGGATGGATTTTCAAAACTCCATTCTTAGTGCACACTTACGACATTTAAGGAAGGTTTAATTTAAGGAACGTTTGTGCAAAATTTCACGTTTCTAAATGTTCAGTTCTTCGTGAATCGATTAGTCAGTGAGATCAGTTTTCATTTTGTATATACAGACTTTTGTATTATAATAAAATCCTGTACGAATTAATAGGTAATAATATTTCAATATCTATCTACATTATCAAAAGAAACGCGGAATTGAATGCTAAGTGGCGCTAAGAGTGCAATTAAGATTTTATATCTGTCTCATTGGGTTACAGAAAGCGTATCATAACTTCATTTTTTTGTAGTAAAAAGTAATTGTAAATTGCCGAGGTTTCGATGTACGGATTGACTTTGTGGATAACCTCTGCCTCTCATTAGTCGATATAAACGTGTAGCTTACGAAATTCGCTCGTTAGGTCGAACTGAACCTTGCTAGTAAATGTAAAACAAGATCTCGCGGTTCACCGAAGCTAGTATCGAATGTGATATTGAAATATATGGATGCAAGCATAATATGTACTAGTATATGAATTAAACTGATGAATGTTTCAATAAAAATGTTAAAAAGTTTTTCGATTTTAAAAACACGGATATAATGACGTTTTATAAAAGTGCAACGTAAGCTGGATCGATTTATTGCCTCAAAACCACTTCGTACAGAATTTCATGAAAATCGTTGGAGCCGTTTCCGAGATTCTGATTATATAGATACTTTTAAACGAGCAATTCTTATATGGATGATGAGATATGGTGAAGCAATAGTGTGTCAACCCACAAAAAGTCAAATTCGGAGACATTGATGTATTCTGATAATGCGTGTAACGCAAATGTAAAAATGTATTTTTTAACATTATTCGAAAATATTTCATGGCATTTAAACTAAATAAGTACGGAAAAAAAGTGTCTTAATTTTATGTTAAATATTGAACTGTGTTACAATTCTTGCGATATTCATTAATTGCATGTATCTGAAAAATTTACTATTAGATAAAAACTTTTAATTATACCAACATGCATTAATTCTTTATACCTTTTATCAAAAAAGAAAACAAAGGATATATACCTTCAAAGAAAGTTATTTAGAATAGGTGTGCCATCTTTAGACGTCATTTTCTCAACTGAAGTCCGTGTGGCTCGAAACAGTATTGCTTATCGGTGTCCATATAAATATATACAAGTATCAAATGCGCGAGTAAAGTCACGAGACATATTTAGTGAAGGTTTAGAACGTTTTAGAGGTTGCGAACAAATTCAAAAATGGCAATTACTAGTATATTATTAGAATATCCTCGAAACCGAAGCAAAAAAGTCACCTTTATTATTAATATTGTTTTTATAAAAGCGTAGCATGTTTCGGCAACTCTATAGTAACATAAGAGTAAAGTATCTGCCTGTTAATATCCCACTGCTGGACAAACGCCTCCTCGCCTATTAAGGAGAAGGTTTAGAGCTTAATCCACCACGCTGCTCCACTACGGGTTGGCGGGTATACATGTGTCAGAATTTCTCCTGGCACATGCAGGTATCTCACGATGTTTTTATTTACCGCTGAGCTCGAGATGAATTTAGCACTTGAAAATTCAGTGGTGCTAGCCGGGGTTTGAGCCCACGACCATTGGTTGAGATCGACGTGTTCTACCCACTAGGCCATCTCGTTTCTATATATTTTACATTAAATAAAGTCATAATAAATGTTGACAGTATATTTATTCATATTTTAATCACGTCGTTAAAAATCCATTATTTTCAGTTGTTTGCTTATTTCTCCTTTAATGTGTAGCTTGGATTTGATAAATAATGAGAACTAAGAGTTGATCCCATTCGTCAGAGCTTTAAATCTGTAACAAGAAAAGCTTTATCTATATACATTGTTGTACAAACAAATGCGAAGATATTCCAAGAAGTGTAGTACAAAGAGAAGTGAATAGAAAATCAACAATTATAAATTCCATTTCTTCATACTTTTCCTAACTTTCGTAAAATGTTTTTATTATAAAAATAAATTCTTGACGGTCTTTTATATAATCTACCAGTTTTTTCGCGTTAATGTAATTTTTTATGATCTTAAAGTTATTTTTCTAAACCTTGGAATAGCACTTTTTTTTTAATTGAAGATACCGTATGAGCTTTTCTGTACTTCTGACGAGTATGAAATTTCGCGTTAACGTCTCAATTACTTACGTTAACGCCTAACAAGGAAATTGACAATCGTATTTATAATATAACCAGTTACCTCTCGCGATTTCACTCGCGTTTATGGTTTCTATTTCGCACCTATAATTCGTATCGTGATGTTAATATCCTATAGCCTTCCTCAATAAACAGGCCATGTAACGCAGAAAGAGTTTTTCGAATCGGATCAGTAGTTACAGATATTATCTCCTACATACAAACTTACCAACAAACTTTTACCTTTTGACAGACACGTTGGCGCAATGGTCACTGCAACTGACTAAAGCGCTAATGGTCGCGGGTTCGATTCCCGCTCACGGCGAACGTGTGTATTGGCCATACAGATGTTTGTCGTGGTCTGGGAGTTTGTGTTAGTGTTGTGAGTGTTTCCGGACCCCCGACACAAGTAGTTTAAAATAAGAATATCTGTGTAAGGTATATATAAACTATGAGCTAAATAATAAACGACCAATCATGATTCAAACGTTAATGTACACTAACCCTTGTCCAAATTCTCCAGTGTTTAATCGTACGAACGGAGATACGTAAATTATTAATGTAAGTCTAAAATGGCGTTTCTTAGGTGTAATATATCAAATAGAATTTGCATTCAACGTTCACACGATGGAACATGCATCTTTGTATTCACTTGAAAACGGCTAGTGTATTCTCTTTTTGTAGCGAGATATAGGTCAAAAGCTACCCGACGTAAAGTTATTTATTACTGACTAGTGACTACGGAGCTTTTCTTTCGGACGGAGTTTACGTTTTGCGTCTTCACTTGCACGGTTCTTGTATTGGTAGTGTGTTTTTCATTTGATATTTGGATTCTGATAAGCAATAATGTGTCACAAAAAGTCATATTTGGAGATATTAATGTTTTATGATACTGCGTCACTTATATAACATTATTCAAAAAATTATCAAATCATATAAATTAAATAAGTACGAAAAAAAGTGACTTAATTTAATGTTTCGAATTTCAACTGCGTTCCATTTTTTGCAATTTATACAATACTCTCAAATATTTGAAAAACTTTTTATTAGATAATACATTAAAATGGATCAATTTGCTTTCAATTCATTACACATTTTATCAAAAAAGAAAAGAAAAGATGGATATATACGTCTTTAAACGATTTTGTTAAAAATGGGTTTGACATCACTAGACGCCATTTTCTCAAAATGAAGTCCGTGTGGCTTGACACAGTTTTGCTTATCAGCGTCCAATTTTCTTTGACGTAATTTTTAAATCTTATAGCAGTTAGTGACAAATTAAACGTGACTTTCAATACGCGATTTACAAAACCAGGGTGATTGGTTATTAATGACGAAAAAGCCATGAAAATATGACTTCTTACTTTATTTGAATGATATTTGAAATACAGTTTTTCTCCAACGATATTTTATTGGTTAACACAATTGTGTTTACATTTCGTTAGGAGCTGAAATAACAGTGTTCTTTATATAAACAATGCATTAATTGTTTATTTATAGGTCACGTATTTTAGCTTGACGAAATGGTTTATCAATACCGCTACGTCATTAATGTATCCTAGTTTCATGGGATATGAAACGAGCTTAGTATTTTAAATTATTACATCCATTGAGGTAGTTGATATATGGAAACATTCCTGTCAAGGATAATAGTAACGTATATGGTGAAGTAACACGAACTTATATGTCAAGGCTTCAAGGGTAATAAATTCCTATTTTGTACGACAGGATATAAATATTATATTATCGCAATATCTCCGCTCTCTGCGGGGTATATTTGGACGCTGATATGCAATACTGTGTCAAGCCACATTGAATTTATTTTGGCGTCTAAAGATGTCAAACTTATTCTTAATCAATTTGTTTGAAGACGTATATATCCATCTTTTATTTTCTATTTTAATAAAAGGTGTAATGAATTAAAAGTAGATTGATATATTTAACGTGTTATCTAATATTAAGTTTTTTAAATATTTGAGATTATTGTATAGATTGCAAAATATGGAACGCACTTAAAACTTTAAATTAAGACGCTTTTTCCGTACATAATTAGTTAATATAACTTAAAATTATTTTTAATCTTGTTAAATAGGTAATATATTATCAAAATACATCAATATCTCCAAATTTGACTTTTTGTGGGTTGACACAGTATTGCTTATCAGCGTCCACTTGTATTGTTTACGTAAAGAATTCAAAGCAATACCCGCAAAAATTGTCACGTGTAATCTTCCACAACGTTGTACAGCGAATAGCAATTAATCTGAATTAGACAGCATTCCTCCAGACCTCAGTTTGGGAACTAACCGCAACAAGTGCTGCATAATTCCGCAGGTAGCGTGTCCTGTAATTTTGGTAATGGCCACTGGGGGCGTACCGAGCTCAGATAAGCGAGATAGCACTGACGGCCGTCGGTCCTCCGAATTCCGTAGCTCTGAACCCAAGGGAGGGGACATTCCAAACTCCACGAGAATCACCCTACGCGGGTGTTTATATTACGTCTAACGCCAGATGCCTACATCCAATACTAACTAAATTTGGTCGGTTTTGTTCTCATTAGCGATACCTGCGCGTTACGTGTTTGTTTGTGAAAGTCCTATTAGCGCTGTAATGGGCAAAACCGCTCTGAATTAATGCTAGATGTGTTTATGCGATGTCCGATTCGTGTTGCAAATTTCCAATTACCTATAACGCTAGCAATTATGTATGCCCATGAATTCAATTCACGATCCGTGAGTTAATATTGTTGTCATATTTTATTTTAGCGTTTAATTATTGTTTGTTTTTGCTTTATTTTATTTTGTTTGTGTAAGCAAACGCTAGAGGTGTTTTTTGTTACTAATTATTGAAAACAAACCAGTTACTTTTACTATGTAGGCAGCCTCAGTAATCATATGTAGTAATGGTGTGTACTTTTAGGAATTGTTAACTTTTTTCGCAACATGCTGTGTTAATAATGTTTATATTTCAGATAATATTATGATATAATTTCCTTAATAATAACAAAACAGTTACGTAATCACGGAGCTGCTTCAGAGCGACCTGCACAAGATAATCGTGTCGCCCCAACACCTCTCCGCCGACCACATCAAAGTCTTCCTCTACCAAATACTCAGAGGTTTGTTTAATATTTCATTATACTGGAATGCTTTTGAAATATGCCTTCAATGGGTAGAGGGAAATTCGTGAACGTGGATGTAAGGCTGGTATAAATTTCACTTATAAATTTCATGAGGTAACGTAGTTTACTATTTTTCTTATACATGTAGTATTGGTTATTTCAGATGTTATCTTATTTGTATTTAGTTATTTAGTAATTAAATCTGATAGCTTAGTTTTGCAAATTAATTGTAATAAATGATAAATATTCTTACATTTCAATCAAACTTAGCTTTTCTCTTTATTTCAAAGGTCTTTAGCATCTGAAAATGTATATTCTATTTATGACGAAGATGAAAACGAGAGCAATAATTTAAATAGATTCAAATTTATCAAATGAATTTATTCAAATTTAATTTCGTATATTCGCAAATTGGAAGTGGGTATAAATATAGACTAAAATTTTACCGTATAAATTATGAAAAAGGATTTCATTCCGTACGTGCCAATGTTCGGGTTATTTTCCATTGGAGAATACAAGGACGGTAGCTAGCTCGTCGTTTTGAGTTTAACGTCTATAAATTCAAGTTTAAAACAAACCAGCTCCCCAGAGTACGGCGGCCATGGCCAGGATACTCGTAAAGTTGAAGCAACTACCTCTATACCGGCTTTTTCCATTTCCACCTGGCTTAAATCAATTAAAACTACTAAGAGCTCAAACTTTTCAACTACGCTCAATGCAAAACTTAACGGTCGGTATTCTAGCGATTCACATTTTAATTTTCTCTCTTTTTCGGATTTAATTTTCATCGTTAGTATTTTTTAAACGTATTATGCAGCCGTTCCGTCACCCGATTTCATATTATTAATTCTTGCAATTATTCCTGTGATGGCAAGAGATTTCCCTCGAGTGAAACGCGCGAAGGGAATCCAGAAAAATGCGATCGTTAAGCTCCCGACGCTCGGAGTTTAATTAAAAAGTTTATAGTTGCCTTAGTGGTCTCAGCTCAAGTAAAAGGACAGGCGTCCTTTGACAACGCTCCTACATTACTTTGTTAATAAAGTTAATTGAGATTGATAATTTGCAAAACGTCACATAACATTGCATACGATGAGATGCATATGATAAATACTAGATTGAGATACACGCTTTTGAGGTCCATCACATATAAAATTATTATCTATTTTATAAGCAACCTTTTTAAATAGGTCTATAGTGAGCGTGATGTCTTTTATAGATATATCTGTAGGAAGATCTACGAACGAATCACGATTTGTACGGTTCCTTTAAATTGATACGACATTAACAATTGTGTGTTTGTGCACGCACTGATCGTTTCCGCTGGTCGTTTTGGTCTCGAAGGCGAGCTAGGACCACTACGTAGGTATGCTAATGTTGCTCGTACGATATTAATAATGTATGTGCTGTCCGTTCGGTCGCCGTAAGTCGTTCCTCCACCGATGGCTTCGTCTTCCATAATATTCAGACGCTGAAGAGATATGTTGATCCTTGAATCTCTAACGTACATTTAATGGACATTATCGGATAACTTTATTTTTGTTGCCGTTCTTGTCGTGACTGTGCTATTTCTATATATTTTAAAATCGTTAATCTAATTTGTTGCATCGCAAAGAAAACCTTTAGTATTTTCAAACACTCATAAAATATTATGTCGTAACGTCATTGTTTTTGTATTTTTTTTCGTAACAATATTTTCGCGTCAGTGAGAGGATTATTTTAATTGGTCGGTTTCACATAATTCGAAATTTCAAAATTGTTAAATAAGGCCAGTTCAAAAAGGCTTAATTAATTTTGTTTATCCAACGAAACGAAGAGATATAATCGCAAAGCCTGCGCGGCGGTAACGAGCGAAATTATGGAAATGCGGCGCGGCCGGCGCCCCGGTCTTGCGACTCGTATGTAGCTAGAGTTATTTATGCGCTAGATTTTTTCGCTCAGGAAATCTCTACGCGATCCTCGGTATAAGCTACTAGGGGTTTATTGTGATAAATGGTCACGGCTCGCAATACCACTTTTCAAGCCTCAGAAGAAAATTTAAAATATCAATTACGTCTGGGTTGATGCTCGGAATACTAAGCAAGGTCTGGTCTGTCTTTGTGGTGTCGTATTTATTACACAATACAAAGGCGTGATTTATCGCTTATAAGTGACTAGCGGCCCGCACCGGTTTCGTCATTACACCCGTTTAGGGGTAATATTAAGGAAAACGCCGAAGTACATGGGCATTTATTTTGAAACAAAAGTAACCATATTAAATTTCATGTTTCACTTCGAATATGATACAGTTTTTTGCAACCGCTCACTGTTATTTTCAAAAATCCTGTATTAGGTTATTACATATGTGTATTAAATTAATATTCTTTTTATTAACGAATTGAAAAAGTTACATCGTGTTTATGCTCATTTGTAATATGCCTAAGGCTTCACGTAGGTAAATCTTGTCATTATTATTTTAGTCTCATCGTACTCGGTTAAAATGTAAACCGTGGCACGCTCCCTACACTTCGCTCCCGCTAATGGAATTTGCTACCAGACGTCAGCAGATTTGTCGGAACGACAAATATGACGTATTATATAAGTTACCGAAGGCGTCTAGAAACATGACGTGGATGGAATATATATTTACGTTTTCGGAAAATTTTCTTCTTTCGACGTCTACTGTGTCACTTTTGAATACTATATCTACGTTTTATATTTGATAGTCTGCATAATAGTTCTACGTGGATGTTTTTATTTTATTCATATGTATAGCTATACTCACTTTTATATTTTATTAATTTATTTACTTTATTAATTGCTAATACATAATACAACTATACAAATAAATAAACTTCTTCTCTCCTAACAGGGAGAGGGTTTAGAGCTTAATCTATCATGTGTCAGAATTTCTCCCGACATATACATCCTCACGATGTTTTCCTTTACCGCCGAGTGTGAAATGAATTAAAACACAAATTTAATTGAAATAAAACTATTTTAAACGGATTTTTTAGACTTGAGTCTACCCGTGACCACGAACGCTGCAAAGTGCTCGAAACGTCGGGATGATAAAAATAATTATACGCGATTTAAATCCGTTTAAAATAGTTTTATTTCAATGAATAATAATCGCGAAAATCTAAGACAACAAATTTAATACTTGTATACTCAGCGGTGCTAGCCGTGGTTTGAAACCATCGGTTGAGATCGACGTGTTCTAACCACGAGTCCATATCGCCTGTATCTATGTGTCTCATGTTTACTTGGATATGTTGTTACTTGTCGCAAAATAAGTTCGATGTCATGAATAATAATCTTATAACTGTTGTTTTATTTTAATGTTTTTTGACGAGAATCACACTTATAAGTTTTTCACTCAGATTTTCATAAATATTTACATAAGTTGTTTATAATTGCGTTCCACCTGAATAGATTTACTGCCAGTGCCTAATTTTTGCACTTACAGCTTTTATAAGGTTACTTTAGTTGTACCAGTTTAAAAAAAAAAAACAACAATGTTCTCTACATTGTTGTTTTCTTATATCAATTACAAAAGCAAAAGTTATAAGTGTTATTCTCCCCTTAAGGTATATACGGTATTCTGCTGTCCGGCCTGGCTTTGCACGGGGATATAAATTAAGATATGTTGTTTTCATTTTTCCGTACGACGTTTTAATACATTTCCTTTCATAGAAATCTTGACGATTACAAACACAACAGTGAGTGATCGATCAACGCAGAGATAAAACCGCTGGGTCTAGAAACTTGACATTTTTCACGAACGTTCTTTAGATATCGTTAAAAAGAGGGTTGAAAGTTTGTTAGGTATAAAATTTCTAAGTATATGCGGGCGAAGCTGTGGGAAACTGCTAGAATTATATATGTGTATTAAATTAATATGCTTCTGAAGTTATTAATAAATACTAATTCACGGAAATCAATATTAATATTCAAATTCTACTCTGTATGCAAAAGTTAAACGAGTGTATTAATAAATACAAATAATGGCGTAGTTTGGTCAATTTCATATTAAAAAAAATGTCTTAAATTATCCTTTACAATGCAAAAAAAACATAAAAAGTTTCATTAATGAACGTGAAATATTACAATACAAAAGTGAAAAAAGTAGATATTACGGTAATTATAGTATCTACAACATGTGTGGTAATAAATTCATTGAATATATTGTCGAATTCATCTAATATTATAAAGGATAATAGGAACATCGCCGGGCAACTGTAAAGCGTCCCATTTCGGAGCGGTCACCCTAACGGTGCCCGGTGATGCAGGGCGTTAATTGTGAAAGCCGTTTCATCCTCAGCGTGAGAGCGGCGCACGCGCAGGCGATACTGTTTGCTACCAGTGCGTGAGCAAATATCACACCCTGATACTGTTATGCCTTGCGTTGTTTGATGTTCATTGTTTTTTTTTTCTTAAATCATAGCAATGTTTTTTTTAGGGTTTAACTCTATGGATGAAGTGATTCATCCAGACGATAGAAATATCGTGATGAATCAGATATTAATTAAAAATGCGGGATATCCATCTTAATTAAGCGAGTAAATTAATTTTTAATGTCTCATAATTTGTTTGACGTAAACGTTTTTTATACAGTATCATAATAAAATGATTCTTCTTTTGTTGTCATTGAATTTTTTTTCAAAGAACAATTGACTATAGTGTCTTATTTACAAATAAAGTGAAATTGTAAAACGATCGAAAATAGAATAATAAAAGCAATTATATTATATAATAATAGATTCATAAGCTTATAAATTTTGGCACCCCGAATGCCGAACAGGCATCATAGCATCCAGGAATATGAATAGCGACAGTATCTTTGGGTCAACAAGATAATCGATGAGACTTTTATAGTTAAAAATAAGGACAGAGTTTTAAAGTTTAATTATTTATTTATTCTTTATTGCACACCAATACAATATAAAGTACACATAAACAGTGAAAATAAACGTTGAAGGTTAAGTTACTTTATACATCTATATTAAATATTATAAAGTAGAAGAGTTTGTTTGTTTGAACGCGCTAATCTCCGGAACTACTGGTTCGAATTGAAAAATTCTTTTTGTGTTAGATAGTCTATTTATTGAAGAAGACTATAGGCTATATTGCATCACGCTATGACTCATAGAAGCGAAGCAGTTACCATAAACGTGAGTGAAACCCAAAGGACAGCTAGTTCATACATAATTACAGTACTTCATACATTCGTTCACTCTGAACGTAACATAGTTATAAAATATAATTGAATAAAGCTAAATAAGGTATGAGTTTATAGTAATTAAACATCACGTTGACCGTAGTCAAATGAGTTCAGAGCATTGTCCCCTCAAGGAGCGAGGACTGCTGATGGTCGCGGTCGGTTGCGCGGACGACGACCTTAAGCGTTGGAAGTTCTACAAGAATTTTTATGATATAAATATGAAATAATGGTTTTCTTACGGAGACAATTAAAATAATTGACGCTAGTTTGCTGGAAATATATTTAATCTTGTTTAACCATCATGAATAAGTTTTGGCTTAGCAGATTTTACGACTTTCGTAATGTCTCGGAAACAAGACTTAAAAAAAAGGAATCAAATTCAAAACGAAAATATGTCATTTGGTGTACTGCAATGATTTACTTATATTATGATTTTAACATCAAGCTACTGAGATTTTGATCAAAATTCTATAGATTCAAAATTCTATAAGATTTAACCAAAACGATTAAGCCGTAATTCAGTAATCGGGAAATATACTCTAAAAAAGTAAATCGAATAAAAACGTTAACGAGTGATTTTTTGGAATCACGATTATATTTCTCTCGTCGAAAATTACGAAATATTCGCAAGCTTTTGTGACAATTCATAATGGTCTGTCAATTGAGTCAGACGGGTGGTTTTTAAGAGGCAACTCGAAACTGTACTCCGGCACGGAAGTATGTGCATTTGCAACGTTCATATATTGCAATGTACCGTGCATCGCATGTCCCGTTAGACTAATCGTCAGCTTTAATATCATGGTCTTTGACTGACGTTAAACGTGAAGACTACTAACGTACATAACTCCGGCTAATGTTTCAAGGTATCGTGAGTCACACTGCAATTGAGGAACGGTATCCCAGACGAGTTCGTGCTCTTTGTCATATAATATACAATCTATTTCTATAGTAAAATATGAAGCTGAGGAGTTTGGGTGCTAATCTCAGGAGCTGCCAGTAGGATTTGGAGAATTCTCTTTGTATTAGATAGCTCGTTTGTGGGAAACGTGCTGTACTTTCAAGTCTATATATATTAAACAAAAATTTAAAGAAAAACCCCGACATTGACAATCATTAAGATATATTAATGAGCTTTAACACGATACTTTTGCTGTAAGTTGGTGAGGGGTAGTGACTGCTACTGCACCATCAGGTCAAGGTTACATATATGTTATTATAATATCATTCGTAATATAGAAAATTTCGAGACCAGTAGAAGTTATATAGACCCTTTCAAGAACTAAGGAGATACTGATAACTTTGAAACGTATAGACAGATTTATATAAATTACACTTTTTTTTTGGTCGGGGGTTAAAAACTCAAAATTACGATGCAATGACGCGTCTTGGTATATTACGACATTGTGAATCGATGCGACGTTAATTTACGATGATATGATTTTTAATTTAAAATAAAACAAAAATTCACGGTAAAATGTCCCGTCTGATTTTTTGGGATTAATTGATACGACGTTGTACCACGACGCAATGTAACCTGTCTAGTCAGGGGAGTGAAATGATTACCATTTAATGTCAAACAAAGTGACAAGAACATAAAAAGGTCCGATGACCCGCATGGTCTATTTAGTAATGCCAACAGCGTTTTTTGCCATACATTTCCAAAAATGACGTTTTCCTGGCATTAGCGGTCTTTTTATGTCTTCAGGTGACATCACTTAAACTTTTACACTAGAAATACTGTGGTACGATTTTCTAGAAAGCTTATTTTGATGTCGTAGACTTTTATAGGCATCCATAATATTGCCCGTTAATATGATTGAGCGCAATTCTAGGAAACCTAAGCGTAACAAAATATTTTATTTCCATCATAATTTAAAAAAAAATTTCCTAAAAGAAAGCGATTAGGAAATCAATGCCGTTTTTAGGATTCTAATGAAAAGCTACACTGTTATCAAATTACCGTAAACTTTCGTGATAAATTTGAAAATGACGGGTCGTCAGGTGCACGAAAATATTACACCCTCTGGGAAATTAAACTCGGGAGGTGGCGAGGTGTGGTTAATTTGTTTTGACGTCGCATCCAGCCCGCTTTGCACGGTTCAGCGGCGACGTGCCCCGCGTTCCTGCGGGATGGAGCGGATGTCTGGTGCTCCACCTACCGTCTTAAAACCGCAAACTCGCGTCCAGGAAAATTCACAGAGAAATTTCGTGTCTTGGTTATTTTCGTTTACGTTCGTGTTGTTTTATTGTTTGGCTGTTTGTTATTGTTAAATATTTTATGTTTAGTTATATTTAGATTTTTTGTTTTTAATGCAGTTGATTACTGCTTATTAAAAAGATTTAATCCGTTTGGAAAATTTATTTTTGCCTCACATAACTAATTTTCTCAGGAAGGCTACAGGCATTATATGTAGATATTATCGCCCCTGAATCGGAGGAGCGGTGCAAAAATCATAAATGTCAAACAATTTTGGGAAACGATTTGGTTAATTCTTTTTTTTTGATAGGGTTTTATAAATAGGGGAATTTTCATCAAAATCCGTTCAGTAATGGCTATGAAATGAAAATAACTAGAACATATACATATGTCATAACGAAATTACATTAAAAATACAATTATTATAATATTTAAAAAGTCTCGTACGAGATATAGATAAAAGATAACTTTATAAACGAAAATTTTTATCTTATTTACACTGCAGTCGTAATTTTTTTACAATTTCATATTTTCTCAAACCAGATACGTTTTAATAACACAGACGCGATAAGAATCATAAACGCGGCCGTTAAAAAGATTCTACGTTGGTCGCATCTATAATTTATGACTTGAAAATCTGGCGCGTCAGTCGGAATGAGCGTCATATATCCTTACCGGAATCCTTTTTACATGTAGGCACTTATGGGGGAAACTGCTTGTGTAACTGCACGGAATTCTTAAGCCACGAACGGACTGTGTGTTTTCGGGTGCGCGTAGTCGGGTATGTGTTCACTGAAATGCACTGTTCGTACCTACAAGCGCATACATTCAAATCGCGGTCATCACGTTCAGTTTCGTTACAGTATACGCTAGCTTGTCAAATATTATAGATATGTTATAAGCTCATGGATTTTGGCACCTAGAATGCAAATCACTTAAGACAACGGTACCTAGCAAGTTAGCAACCAGCGAGCGATTGATTATGACAGGCGAGAGTATGTATCTATAGCTATAAAATATCATTGTTACGCGTATTGTTCAACGTGACAGAATACGCGTATTCAAAAACGCACAGTTTATACATGACTTTAGATGGATTCCGCGATGTTTGGATACTGGTATTGTCCGGTTTTGGCGCATCGAAACCGGAATGAACCAGTGTTAGATATTAAATTGGGTTTTTATTAATTCTCACTAGATTCGGCTTTCAAGCGGTTTCCTGCAGTTGTCTCATTTAAATTGTGATTAAGAACAAAATGAACAATGATATTTCTAAAACATCTCAATTATAAATGACTTTGTTTTTATTTTTCAAACAATTTTTAAAATATCACTGTCATATTAAACTAGCTATCCTTGGCGGTTTCACACGCGTTTATGGTAACTGTTTCGCTCGTATGAGCCGTAGCGTGATGTAATATAGCCTTCCTCAATAAATAAACTATTTAATACGAAAAGAATTTTTCAATTCGAACCACTTCCTGAGATTAGCGCGTTCAAACAAACAAACTTTTCAGCTTTATAATATTAGTATAGTTATGGTTTTAACTTATAAGGTTACCTACTTGTGTTATTCTTAACACACCTATTTGAAGAAGCATATATCCATCTTTTCTTTTCTATTTTGATAAAAAGTATAATTAATTAATAGCAGATAGGCTAGTAAAGATTTTTATCTAATAATAAGTTTTTCAAATATTTTAAATTATTGCATAATCCAAAATATGGAACTCACTTCAATATTCTAAGCATTTGATTAAGAAACTTTTTTCCGTACTTATTTAGTTCAAATGACATGAAAAATTTTTGTATAATGTAAGATACGAAATACAATATCAGAATACATCAATATCTCTAAATTTGACTTTTTGTGGGTGAACATTATTGCTTATCAGCATCCAAATATTGCCAAGTAAAACATTTTAAGTAGGCGCAAAGTAAAACCTTTTATGTGCTATTTTTTAGCACCGACTTCAAAATGTAGAAGATTTTATGATATTATTATAAAATAAACAAAAAATTAAAAATCGGTCACAATCGGCTGAGAAATCGGTGAACAAATATAAAACAACGTAACGAAATCGTTTAAAAGTATTTTACACTTAAATTTTACGACATATTAATAATATTAACTCTTGTCCCCAGGCTTAAAGTATCTCCATTCGGCTCGGATCCTCCATCGAGACATCAAGCCCGGCAACCTGCTGGTGAATAGCAACTGCGTCCTCAAGATATGTGACTTCGGCCTCGCCAGGGTCGAGGAGCCGGACGCCACGAAGAACATGACTCAGGAAGTCGTTACGCAGTACTACAGGTCGGTGAAATAGACTTTACAAGCTGAGTCTTGCGGTTTTACTCGCGTTTATGGTTACTGCATCGCTCCTGTGAGTCGCAGCGTGATTTAATATCACTAATATGTGGACGCTAATATGCTATGTCAAGCCACACGGATTTTATTTTGAGATAATGGCGTCTAAAGATGTCAACTCTATTCTTACTAAATTTGTTTAAAGAAGTAGTTTAGATATACATCTTTTCTTTTCTATTTTTATAATGGAATGTTTTATCTAATAATAAGGTTTTCAAAAATATGAGATTATTGCAAATTGCAAAATATGGAACACGCTTTGATGTTCTTAATATAAATTAAGAAACTGAACCTTACTTAATTAGTTTAGATTACTTGAAAATGTTTAAATAATGTTAAATACGAGACGCATTATCAGAATACAACAGTATCTCTGCATTTTACTTTGTATGGGTTCACACACATGCTTCATCACACGCACATATCGGCGTCCGAATATGAAATTGTGCTGTTTTATATTAGCTTTAGTTGGGTATATCATTGTTTTTGGCAATCATCCATAGGCTAAACCATTAAACCAAACCCAAACTGAAGCCTATTTTGATGTACATTGTTCTAATGTAGCTTATACTCTTGAGAAAGATATAGGCTAAATATCGTGAAGTAGCTAACGTAGCTGCATTTCGTCTGGTGAGTGGTGAAGACGAAAGCTTAACCCTCCTTTCTTTAATTCTGTTGCTGCAAATATCCATGGGCGGTCACTGATCATTTAACATCAAGTTTCCCGCCTGCGCATTTACCAGCTCCTTTATATAATTACATAAAAGAAGTCTTATAATCACAACTGCGCTACGCATTAATTTAAACTAAAAAAATATTAGGTCTTTTAATATCTCGGTATATCGAAACTTTTAGACAAAGCCAAAACTAGGTTTTAGGTCAAACAAAAAACAAACACTTAGGTTCCATAATAGATTTCTTAATAATAACTTCGTGACGAAAATAATATTTGTATTTAAAAGGTTTTGTGATACTTCTGCAAAGTATATTTTCCAATTAATTTAGTTTGTATCAAGATAATAATATAAAGTATATATGAGTAGCTTTGACATATGATATAGTTGAATTATATAGTAATTTGGAAGTTGTTTCATAATTGTTTTTGATTAATCCGATATGAGGAAAACTTGGGCGTTGATTACAATTAATTACCCTATAATTACCAGTTAATACGTTTTGTTATCAGATAATTTATACGATCATTTTTTTTTCCTATTCTCAAAACTCATTATCCTAATGTCGTCTATGCAAATTGATTCTGAGAAATTAACAGGTGATATCGTCTTGTGAGACGTGATTTATTTAATAATAGACTTTATTATGTATGTAATTGAGTTTAAGATTATAAAATTAAATAAAATTAAGATGCATGCTCGTTTAGGAAATACCTAGGTTCTTTACCTTAACATCTTCCTCTTTCCTAGTAAATTGATTAATGTTACGAAATAGCGAAGTGATATTTCGTAGATTCTACCCGCGTGGATAGATTCGAGGACATGAAGTTTTGTGTATCGTCATGGAAAGTGGAATACCGCTTAGATAGCTTTTGCAATAAGATCCATCTTTGAAGCAAATGTTAACTTAACTTTTGACATAGTTGATGACAGACAAACACAATACACTGCGTGATGGAAAATGTCTATAAGACCTTATTTTTATGAATAATGTAATTTAATATTTGATTTAAATTTATACTTTATAGGGAAAGCTAGATACGCGGTTTTGCACAACTCCCTGCGTTATATAATGTATCAATTCTCTTCGAAATAGGCTGTTCAAAATGATAATTTTATGACGAAATCTCGGGAAAATAAAGCGTATGAACATGTCACAGCATTTACTTCCCAAAAATGTAGTTTCTATTATTGAAATATCCACTCGTAATATTATTAATGCGAAAGTAACTTTGTCGGTCTGCCTTTCTATTACGTTTACATGGCTCAATTTTGATGAAGTTTCGTACGAAAACAGATTGGACCGTAGAGAAGTGTATGTGACATTTATGAAAATAAACCGTAAAGGGGTGAAATAGGGGGTAAAAGTTTCTACTCAGACGAAGTCGAAGAGACCAGCTAGTTTTTTTTAACAAACAATTAAACAAACATACCTCTTTATAATAGTAATGTAGTTAAAATGTCAGCGATTAACTAAGGTTAACACCAGCTTCCATTTGGCCTTCGCGTAAAAACCTAACAATGTTATCAGATCGTTATTTTTGCTAGCTTTTTTCCATTTATAATAAATATATATTTAATTATTGATGATAATTGTCTGAATTCGTCATCTAATATTTGATTTGTCACAAGCTTTTCCCGCGGTTTGGTTCACGGTAAAGTAGAATTTTTCAATCTATGTTATACTAGAGTTTCACTTGTAAGTTTAGTACTGTAGAGCGATATGAAACAACTCTGTAACCTAGTAACTGATACATAAGATGTGAATGACAAAAATAAGGCACTGACTAGACGCCCCTCGCGGTGTCACTTGTGTTTATGGTTATTGCTTCACTTCTATGCGCCATAGCGTTATGTAATATAGCGTATCAGCTTCCTTAATAACCGGCTAAGCTAATAAAGGGCTAACCAAAGCAAAAATATTTTTTTAATTGGATTTGTAGTTCCAAAGATTAGACCCACTACATACAGACTTACAAATAAATTTTTCCTCTACATAATATTAGTATAGATGGATGAATCCGATCTCAAAGTCATTACGTCCAATTAGTCATTTGTTGGACGATTGTTAAATCGATTCAGTCACTAATCAAGATACATTGATGCATAAATATAATTCCGTTTAAAGCCATTCATGTTTATATCAGTAGTCGACGTAGTCCATATCATAAAATACGTGTTTAAATCTTACGTCATTGTCGCAAGTTCAAATTTGTGCAAGCACTGGGTAATCGAGCAGTGGTTGGAACACTTCGATCTCAACCGATGATCGCGGGTTCTAATCCACTGAGTTTTCAAGTCCTAGATTTGTGTTTATATTCATCTTATGCTCGGTGAAGGAAAACATCGTGAGGAAACGCCAATCCGCAGTGGAGTAGCTTGCTAGATTAAGCTCTAAATCTTCTCCTTTGCCCAGCAATGGGACATTTACAGGCTGTTACTTTACTTTTAATTACTTGGTATATAGTCTGTGCTATTAGTAATACTGTTAATCTAAAAGAAAATTGTTACATCCGTACTTAGTCGGACGTATGTAATTGAAAGAGTCTTTCAGATCCAGACTCACGTCCTTAGAGATTACAAGTTAGATTCTAAGCTTCTTGTTACTTATTAGAAGTGTACTTTGAAGATGCATAAAAAAAATGGAAATAAAAAAGGGACGGGCACCTACGAGTTCATGGATGTTGTTCATTTATATATTAATAATTAAACTGACTGACCCGGCTGCATTACAAGACCACCTGCAGTCAACAGTACCGTATCAATATCAGTGTAAGTGAGAATCGTTACTAATCAACTTATATCGTTATACATCCTAAACGGTAATTCTGTAGAAAAACGATATGAGAGACCTAAAAATAATTTTTAAATACCTATTGAACGATCACTTGACATACTTCGTCGATTTTATTTTTTTTCTTTTTTACGTTATTGTGTTTAAAATCGGACATTTTAATTTTTTTTCAAATTTGTTATACTTTCTGTGACATTTTCGCTGTCATGGAAATCATTTATCGAAATCGGCTGACGCGTTCGGTCTAAATAGTATTACAAAAGTACAAACCCTCATACATAAATACATACATACGTAGGCAGATAAACAAGTTACCCTCTTTTATGTCACGTAGTCGGGTAAAAAAGAACTCTAATTAGATAGATTGAATTTAGGCGATAAAACGCTACGAGATATATCCGTGCCCATGTACCTGTATAACTCTTGGACCCGACGCAAACTTACCTAAACATCCCCAAGTCGACTCGTAATCTTGAAATACAATTGCCCATCTCAAGCAACGTTTACCATTCACGTCACGTCAGTTTCGTTTCGATGTGAACGTGGACGGCGAATGAATGGGCGACCTTTGCTCCGTTGACCGCGGTTTTGAAAGTGTGCCACGGCTAGCTCATCTCGATTTTCTCAGTTAGTGCATAATATATCGCGAGTCGTGATTTCTATCTTTGCATAACGGCGTATTCGATGTTCAGTGATTCCTACTGAGATATATATTGTTTATTTGTTACTAGCGCTTGCCAGCGGATTTCTTCGCGTAGATTTTGCCATACCGGACCGGAGAGTTTTCGGGAGGAAATCAATCTGTCGGGGACTTTTTTTATGTATTTTAAACGATTATTCGATAACCGCTGGACCGATTTTGTTGATTGTATTTTTGTTGGAAAGGAATACTTCCACATAGGCCTCAGACTTTTATTTTTTTCAATTGGGATTCTTTGGAAACTGTAATATTTTTCTGGATGAAAGATGTCCTTCCGATGTCCTTCCGATTTTATAACTTTTTTATAACTCAATATGCATTGCGACATTAAATTAGTTTATGAATAAAATTTGTTTATATAATATTCTTGTATAAGTTTTTCAATGTGATATTTAACTATCTAACAATGTAGGTACGATACTAATGGAATCTTTTAATCTAGTTTCACTTGTTTTAAGGCGAGCGAATGAAAATTAATGATAACATATTTTATACATTTTGGAAGAAAATATCCATAGGGCTAAGCAATTGGTTTTTTAACTGTATTTTTCCATTTTTAACCGACTCCATAAATGGAAGAGATTACATGTTCAGCTGCATGTATTTTTTTACCGATATTTTGTTTAAATAATAATTGTTATTTTTTTCATTAAAGGGCACCGGAAATCCTGATGGGCGCGAACCACTACACAGCCGCAGTGGACGTGTGGTCTGTGGGCTGCATATTCGGCGAGCTGCTCGGCCGTCGCATTCTGTTCCAAGCGCAGAGTCCCGTACAGCAGGTATTTACTTATGCGACTAGGTATATTACATTATATGCTATTTGAGATTCCACCTGCATGGATAGGTAAAATATATTCTAGGGCATGAAGTTTTGAACATCGCCGGGGATAGTGCAAAACTGCGTAACTAGCTTTTGCAGTACGTTCTTTGAATCAAATGTTAAATTTTGTTATTGATAAAAATATATAATCGATATTTGTAAAACTAATGCTTAATAAATTTTGATATATCGTCGCACTGCGTAATGGAAAATACCCATAAGGCCTTTTTTCAATATATATAATACTTTTTTATGTTATTTAATATTTGGATAAAAGTTAGACTATAGGAAAAGGTAGTACGTGGTTTTGCAGTATAACTTGTTTGTCATTGCTTCACACCTGGAAGAATTTAATGTCAATGCTTTTTTTTGACAGCATCAAGTTTTGTAAGGTTACCTAGGTAACTGTGACCAAGTTAGGTTTTGTTAATTACGAGAGTAAAACTTACAAATGTAATTCTCGCCTAATAACTACTACGTGTTAATAATACACTGCAAAATGTATAATGTAAATGTTGAACGCTATCAAATATTTTGAGTCGAAAATCAGAGTTTATTTTTAATCACCTTTTAAATCGAAAATAATGATTCAGATTTCCTGTTTGCTTACTTGCGAACGAGCGTCAATAATTAAATGAAAACATTCACATTCATACGTATCCCTGTAATAACTAGCCTGGAACAATGAAAGATAATTAAGGAAAAACAAAATGCTTGCACCGTATGTAATAGAAGTGAACCTTCTCCAAAATATGTATTCTTCCTACGCCTTATCTTTCTTCTCTCTCGTTACAAAATTTGCGTAATAGTGACGAGATTTTTAAATGTTATACTCTATCCTCGTCTACTTATCGATTATATTGAATCGCCCTCAAAGAAATTTCACCACATGACTAAATCTTTTTTTTAAAGGAACCGACTTCAAAAGTAAAATACGCTATTTTGTTTACTTTGGAGACATAGTTATAATTTAAAAATTATAAATATTTTTATAGTATTATATAAAGTATATTCCTTAAAACAAAAGAGTTAGACGGTAACAAAGATCCTCCTTCTTGAAGTCGGTTCATAAACTCATCCATCCCATAACGTTATTTCAGCTGGAGCTGATAACGGAGCTGTTGGGCACGCCGTCGCTAGAGGACATGCGGTACGCGTGCGCGGGCGCCCGTGCGCACATGCTCCGTCGCGCGCCGCGCCCGCCCGCGCTCGCCGCGCTCTACACGCTCTCCGTGCAGGCCACGCACGAGGCCGTGCATTTGTTGGCACAGGTGAGTGTCAAGTGCAAGTAGCGTGTAACCAAGCCCGAGTGCTTTAGACTATATAGGGTTAGTTTAGTCGAGTTGGGTAAATATTTATTACATTCGCGCGTACGCATATCTCATGTGTAATTGGCGTGTTACCAAATTCGAATAGCCATAAAGTCAACTGTTACTTTAATCGAGTTTGGAAAATAATTACGCAGTGTGCGCGTGCGCACATTCGTGCAGGATACGCACTAGGAGGTGCATTTGTTGCCACAGGTGATTCTTACGTGCAACTAGGTGTTATCGAACTCTAAAGCTATGTACGGATTGCGCGTTCTCGAATACACATCGTCTGTCATGTTGAAAAGGATTTACGTACGTTATACGTACGTACGCAACAAAATTGAATGGGCGGTGGCGGTTGATTTTTAAAAAATTCTTTAGTCAGAAAAGCTTCTTAATCTAATAACATATAGTGATATACATATGTATGTGTTATGCATACATGATCATACTGATTAAACTTCCGATTTAATTAATTAGTGGTCGAAAAAAATATTATTAAAAGAATTGTTTCCAATTAAAATAAGGCTTATGTTTTGTATATAAAAATACTTTTAATATCAACTTAAAGATCTTTAACAATAAATTTTCACGTTATTTGATTATTTGAATAGTGGCTTTCAAATATACTGTTTAAATATAGCAAAAAAAGTTATATATATATATCAGAAAATGAGAAATGATTATACACGTAATATCTTCACTGTCATTCACATGTCTATCAAAACACGCGCCAACCAACGTTTGCACGTGCTGAAATAGGACACGTTTTACATCATATCATACTGTCAATTTAGTATCCTATAAATAACGTTATTGTGACTGACCCTGAGGTCCTCTGTGTAACTGTGCGACCACCCAACAGTAAAGTGATAGGTGTACATATTTTAATTATAAAAAACGAAAAATTGCTTATTAATTTATTTACTTAAAATGTAAGTGGAAATTAAAGAATAATCAATTTTCGGATATTTTTATGATTTTTTTTAAATACATAAAAAATAGTATTAATTAAACGCTCATTAAAAATAGCTAGACGATTCTTTGGTAAAAATCTTTCTATTCTAGCAATAATTGCTGAAGAAAATGTCCCATCGGTGTCTACAGGTTGATCGTATTGTCAAAATTTTGTGCTCAAAATAACCCAAAACATTTCGAATTCCAGATGCTGGTTTTCGACCCGGCCAAACGTATATCTGTCGTCGACGCCCTCGCCCATCCGTACTTGGAGGAAGGTCGGCTTCGTTACCATTCGTGCATGTGTAAATGCTGCTATAGCGCGCCACCAGCTGCGAGGCATTATTCACCGGACTTAGAACCAGTAGCTCCCCATGCCTTCCACGATGGATGGGAGAGGAAATTGACTTCGGTACATCAGGTCAAAGGTAATAGGAGACGAGGTTTTGTGGTGATTTTTTCGTTTTTGTATAGGATTCTGTAAGTGTAACTTTTTGGTCTTGAAGATTCGTGTAGATTAGCAAGATCTGACTATGAGTGTGTTTCGGAATACAATTTAGTGTCCTGGTCAGTCTTAATGGTATCTTGCATCGACGCCGATTGCACGAGTTCGTGTAATTACTAGACCTACAAAAATGTTAATTTAGTATGTTATTAGTATATACTATATTTCATAACGAACTCAATATATGTATTTGGTCTGAATACTATAGTATTTAGCCTCGCATTTCACTAAAAGTACTTTTTATTACTTATATACTCATAAAGTAATCCATATTGAAAATGCTACAAATACAAAACTGTAATAAATAAATAATTTTGCAATCATCCAAAGTTATTACAATTTTGAAGAAATCAAGCTCCATTAAAACTAATTCCATCACAAATCAAATCCGCAGAAGAGATCCACAAGTTCATAGCTGAACAGCTCCAAACCTCGCGGGTTCCACTCTGCATCAACCCGCAGTCAGCGGCGTTTAAGAGCTTCGCAAGGTAAGGCGCCGCCCGCAACCCACCGCAACCAACCGACACTAGGTGATTTCTTTGCGATATAACCTATCGCCTATTTGACTATGGTCGATCGACTACTTTTTTTTTTTTTAGAAAATCTGGTATCTGTGAATAATTAGATACTGATTTCTATTTGCCATTACAAAGTATGATTTTTGGTAGATTTTTCCAAATTCGATTGGCAGATCAAATTATGGGATTTTGTATTGAATTATTGAAAAAAAATAGTTGACGATCGGCCATAGTCAGTAGGTATCTTATGCTGAGCTATATAGCGACCACCCGCACCCATATTCGGCCACGCTATTTTAGTTTTGACGTGTGGACAACACAGCTTCAAGTAATAATTGATTATGGTATTATAAAGTCACAGCGAATTGTTTTATATAATGCAATAAATTATATGTTCTTCTCCAGTAGTATTGCACAATTGTAAATTATATAATATTGGGTTTATTAGATAATCATTCTTTTCAGATCAAAAGGTATTTATTCTGTTAAGTGGTAAACTCTTTCTAAAGTTAAGTAAACGTTGTCTGCACGTCTTGTTAACGATAATAAAACAGACTAAAGCAAATGATCATCACAACTACGTGTGGCACGGTGCGATCTGTTAGCAAAAGCACGTCTGTGTCACGGTCTTGTGTTCTCGTAAAATGTGTGTCTTTACCACATCGAAATCCCTATTTAGTACCGAACAATAGTATACGGTGGTCGCAAAAGTAAGCCTATGTCGAGATCCTTACCCCACTTTCCCTCCAAAACCGCCTTCCGTAGTTGTTTTGCAGTGTAGGTAACAATATTTTTGCCTTCTTTTGTATTGTAACACGACGTGCCTTCGGGCCGATTTGCAAGCCCGATTTGTGCATGGGTTTAACTTTTTTTTTATCATCTATTTTCTTTCTCCGCTTCCGAGCGATAGTTCTTTGTACCACCGCAGTTCAAGCGATATCAACCCTCTTGAAATGGTGGTTCGCGTTTAGAGTAGACGAGAGAGTAGACGTAATAACGTTTTGCTTTTTTTTCTGTGTTTGCGGCAGCCGTAGAGCCAGTTCGAAAGCAAAAGTTTGTTCCCCTTTCAAGACTGCGGCAAAAATTCTGCTGTTATCGCCTGTGATATTTCTGTGCGCTGCCTAGCGCGCGTCTGTTCAGTAAGCGCCCGCACGCTCATTGTGTTGTCCATCTTTATGTTTACGCGGACGCCGTTCGACAAGGCACTTCCGTTCTAAACTTTTCTTTTAATTTTTTTTTATTTTTCCTTTGAATTTTAAATTATCCACGAATCGAGATAGATATTAAAACGCGTGTTGCCTTCGCGAACGGAGGTCGTCCGTAATTTCAAAAGGGTTGATCGTTGGATAGTCCGTTCTGTCCCGCACCAGTTCGGTTACAATGCATGAGGAATACGAAATTATGCAATTTTGATACCGATTTTCTATACACCCACATTCTTTCAACTTTATATCGGTATCTACGAATTTAGATGTAAAATATTTTGAAATTAATAATGTATTTAGAATAAATATTACCCGATATGTGATAAACTGTATAAAGAAGTTCCATTACCAAATAACAAAATAATGACAAAGTTACTGTCCAAATTCTTTACTCAAGACTCTTCTCATCTTTTTTATGGTCATAAAAGTATGTTAAAAGAGCTGAATAAATAAGATATAATTGTTGTTAGTAATGTGGGTACAAAAAATAGGATATGAAAAAGCCATTTAAAAAATAAAATCTATTCTAATCGCGTAATGATACAGTTCCAAATATTGAAGATTGAATGCATATGTCAGATATATGGGAGAGAATTTCTAATTGACTGCAAAATATTTACAATTGAAACTGTTTACGAATATTCTGAAATATCTATCTCTTGATATAATATAATCCTTATTTTAAGGAATATAAGGTTTAAATTCGCAAACAGTTTCAGTTTATATCCTTTATCCTGGTATGTAGTGCATGCGTAGTCAGTGAGAACAGTGCCAAGCACTCGGTTGTGGTGATAATGTCTTTACACTTCATAAAGTAGTTAAAATAAGTAGTTTGATTTGTGATGCAGTTTTGCTGTTAAGTCTTTTATTATCATAGACGAAATTTTTGAATTAAAAAAAAAAAAAAACAAATTTTTTCGATTCATGCATGGTCAAATATCAGTTCCGTGTTGGATTTGAGATGAATACAAAAATTTTATTGGGTTTAAAATTGAATGCTTACATTTGGGGTTTTTGCATGATAAAAATGGTTATAAAAAATGTATTTTTATGTGGAATCCAGCACGGATCTTATGGCGTGGGTGTGGGTATCGCACGCAGTAC
This sequence comes from Hypolimnas misippus, assembly GCA_037950945.1. Lineage (NCBI taxonomy): Eukaryota > Metazoa > Arthropoda > Insecta > Lepidoptera > Nymphalidae > Hypolimnas > Hypolimnas misippus. The sequence goes on from JBBEEQ010000024.1 coordinate 12,253,099, forward strand.
GATGTCTAACTGCGTATATATTTCAGTTCAACCGTTGCTCATCCTTCCGAACTTCCGCCGTCGCCACATCAATGGGAATGACGCGAGTCCAAGCGTGGCTTCGACAAGCGACGCGCCGTCTACACCGATACGCGATAACATGCATTATTGTTTAACACATAAGGCTCAAAGTTTCTTGATCTTTTGTGATATTGAGTTGCTTACATCGGGAACCACTCGGAACAATATACTTTAGTTTCAATTATTGTTTAATACGTAACGCTCAATATTCCCCGCCATTGTAGAAAATTGTTGAAAAAGAGTGGCTTCCTCAAGGGATTCTTCTACACCGATCCGTAATAATGTGCATAAGTGTTTAACAACTTGGTTCAATATTTCTTGCTCCTCTAGTAATATTGAGTCGCCTACATCGGAAACGGCCCAGAAAAGTATTTAGCCTGCATTATTGTTTAACACATAATGTTCAATATTTTATGCCATTGTAGAAAATTGTTGAAAATGCGTGGCTTCTACAAGCGACGCCTCTACACTGATACGCGTTATGTATTATTGTTTAACAAATGGCTCAACATTTCTTGATTTTCTATTGATCTTGTTAATGTAGGCAACTCATCGGGAACCACTCGAAAAAATATTTTTTCGTCTGCATTATTGTGTAACACATTACGCTCAATATAGGGAATATTATTGCCATTGTACAAAAGTGTGATATCACAAATGACACTTCTACGTCGATACGTGTTAACGTGCATTATTAATAAATGGCTCAGTATTTCTTGATGTAATAATATTAAATTGCCTCGTTCAGATCAGTGCGAAAACATTTAAGAAAAACATTATTTCTTAAGAATTAATCTTCAATATTCCTTGCCCTTGAAGCAAATAGTTTTGTGTACAAATACAACTTCCATTATCGGCGTGGTAACTACCATTATTGATTAACATATAACGCTAAATATTCCCTGCCCCTATAGTTAAGCGATGAAAAAACATTCACAAGCGTTATCTCGACTATATCGATACGTAAAAACCATTCAAAACATATTATTTCTTAAGATATAGTACATATATCCCTGCTCCCTGCAAATAAATGAAAATAGCGAGGCTTTTAACAGAGTTACCGAGACTATATTGCTACGTAAAAACTAAAAAATACTAAACGAAAAACAAATGCGGCGAATAGTTGCACTTCTATAATGTACGCCATTACATACCGTCAATAATCCTTGTCTTTACAGCGATCTATCTTTATGTAAATTCAAAAACTTAATTATTTAGTGGAAAAATAATGTCGGCGTATGATGAGGAAATACTATTAATTGGCGATATTGTATCTATCTTTGAAAGATTAACTCATCTCTTAAGAAGGCTTTGTAATAAATAATGGTTTTTATTCTGTAGCCAATGCAAAAATAAACATATGAATATTTGGTAGGCTGACTGTTAAACATACCCAAGATTAAAAGTTCGTTAAATTGAAAATGATCCTGATAAAGAATCTTGTTACTCTGATTCTGATTTGATAACAAAATTGTGGCCAATTAGCTTAATTATCGAGTCGCAATTTGGGTTTCTCGATTTATAGTTAATAAAATTATGAAAAACATTACTATAGTGAGTACAATTGGGTTCGATCATAAGATATGTAGGAATGGCGAGAAATTCTTGACATATTTATTACTAAAGGGCTTAGAATATTTGAACCAGAAAATAATAAACAGTTTTTTTATTTGCGTATAAGTTTTGTCACATGAGCGAAGTTTTCTAAATAAATTTTTACTTGAGAATTGGATAATTTTAAGTCCTATAACCATTATTAAGATATAAGAGAAATGCTTTTATCTTATGTTTTAAAATGAGCAAAATTAGTAGTATTTATAGAAACAATACATTTCTTTCAGAATATTTAATTTTTACTATAACGTAATAAATTTAGAAGATCTGTTTATGAAATATAATCAATTACCTATACTAAAAATCTCTTGACTAAAGGGGAATTTTTAACATATAGATTTGCTTCGTTTTGTTGATACAACAGTATGTTCTGGTTTCAGTAGAGGCTACTTTTTAATGTAACAGAAAAGTAACGCCAAGGTTCAAATGGATTTGCATGCTAAATACAAAATTCTAACCTAAGATATCTTGACTTGGTACTTCTTGTGACCTAAGATAAAACAGTAACAAATGAAGTACGAGCAATATAACAAATATATCTTAACTAATGTATATAGGACTTAATAAATGTAACAAAAATTAATTCGGAGATGAATTCGAAATTGAATTGGAAAATATGCGAAAGAAAATGTTTCTTAAAACATTCGATAATATAAAGACATGATCAAAAATGGCTACCAAATGTAATGTGTCCTGTTTCGATAATCTTAGATTAGTGTTAATTTTACGGTTAGTTTGTGAATATAGATTTAAGATGTACCGGTTTGGGAAGACAATTATAGCAAAGAGAAAGACGGTAAACTAAATCGCGTTACATTTCAAATTATTCCTTTAAAGGAACAGATTGTTCCATCTTTGTCTATTAATGGAATAGGCCCAATGTTAGAAAGAGACAGGTACTTCTTCAAAGTTGCTGCGAGCAAAGTCGTGTTTCTACCGTGTTCAGTAAATTATCTATCTGTGATTTAGCGAACTAGTAGTAGAATTTTGACAATTAAATTATGTCAAAAATTTATTACTAGTATTAAAACCCGTAGATGGATGCGTTATTGAAACTGAGCATAAGTTTACTTACCACGCGTTAGAAAGAGACAAATTATTTTATACCTGTCTCATGTTGTCTAAAGCAACGTAGTGAGAAAGAGAGGAAAAATTAATTGTAATATAACGCGAGTTAAGAGTTGATACAACGAAAAGAATCGCAGATGTAACTAAGTAGTAATGGAAATGCGAAAGATAGTTAAATAACTCGATGTGGATGTTCTATGTAACAGCTTTGTAGGTATAGTTATAAATGTAAGGATCGAACACACTTAAGCGACCAAGCTTAACTGAAGCGGTGGAACATCTTCATTAAAACTACGGTCTTGCAAGTGAGATGTAGCGAGTATCAAAGAATATTTTTTTTGTTGACTTTCAAAGATAATAACATCAGCTTGGTAACTCAGGTGTGTTCGAGCCCTTATACATGCGATTCTATGTAGTATATGCGTGTGTGTGCCTGATTGTATGGACATTGCGAGCAATAAATGTTGCAATATAATATTGCGTTATCGCATTAATTTTATCAATTGAATTATTTCTGTGTTCTGTTCTAATGTAAGGCGTCGTACAGATTTCGGCTTCGTACTTAACTTAGAACGCAGTCATGTGCCAACTCCGGAATCTCGACAGACCGCAGTCTGTACGGAGCTTTACATAGTTTTATTTTATAATAAGCTTACTCTAAACACCATTGTATGTAACATCGACTGAACATTTTTACGTAGTTAGGTTAGTTTAGAATTTATTAAAAAAACCCAATACACAAGGAAATAGTGAGGAAAAATATTTACTATCTGTGCCGTAGTGTATATTATTGTATAGTGATGTACCTTTAACTGATACATATTGAATTCAAGCATTTATAGCGTATTAGATGTTATAAATATGTAACTGTGTTAGTGTGCGTGACACGAGTGTCGTACGATGCGTTCTTTTCTTTTATCGATATCGATGTTTCCATATATTTTAATTTAGTATACGTTCTGCATCACGCTGCTAACGTATTAGCATAGGGGAAACGTGTGTGCGTGTCGAGAGACGTAGCCTTAAAACTAGTTCAAAGCTATATAAAATATAATAAAAAAAAGAAAAAATATGTAAATATATAAGCGTAGTATAGTCAGGCTCTAGTATCGATTGAGCCGTTGTAATATCCCGCACGATTAGATTGGCGTTTCGGTTGTACCATTGCAAGGGCGAGTAGACCTTATCGTAGTGTACATAAGGATCAGTTTTGTTGAATTTAACTTGTAACGGTACAGTCGAATTCGTTTGATGGTACAAAAGGATGCGTGTCTGCGCCATTCGCTGATAAGTACATGTATTATGAATTTTAATTATGTTTGTTAGCTGTTAGATCATGGGGAAGATAAGACCAATCTTAAAAAAATGTTTTTGTTTTTTTTTTTTATACGTAAATGAGGCGAAGGAACCAGTGCAGTTAGTAAACATTACAACTCTTTCATTTATAATTTATTCGTTGAATTGTTGTTATACATGATATTCTCACCAAGTTCATATGATAATCAAGTATCCCCTTATCGCTCAATAGATGGCGTTAACGACATTTTCAATTCATAGTGCATGTATTTAACGTGCGTGTGCGCAGGCCGCTACGGACCCACCTTGCCTTAACTCAGAAAACTGTCACTGTGATCCGTTAGGTGTAGTTATTTGACTCAATCACACCTCCCACAGTCAGCGTGACTTGTATAGACAATTGTATCTTAATTATTATACGCTTTCGAATCGCCCCGTTTTATATATTAGACGTTCTAACCGAAAGTCGATGACGTCATATAATAAACAACGTAGTGTAAGCGATTGAAGTGGGAATATATATTATATATTAGTATTTAGAGTTCCGATTGTCCAATGTAAATATTTAGCGTCGATCGGATCAAAACGATCCCATCTCTTAACCCCTGATTACGCGCTTCTTATTTGTATGTAATATACGTATTTCGTTTCCAGACTTTCAGAGATCTCGTATATTTTAAGTTCTAACATGGTCGTTTTAGCACGTGGTTTTTAGTTTTTAAGGCGTCACGCATTTCGATTCCTTTTTAACGTTAGTAACAGCACCCGAGATGTACGCGTTCTGCCAATAGTCCTTCATCCTGTAAATATTAAAACTGATAAGAATTTTTGATTTCTTATTAAACAAAGCCTCTGGCCTTATTTGTGTTCTTTAAGCGATTATTCGTCTATTTACTTATAATGAAAATAATAATTAACAAAAAAAAATAAATTACAACTACATAAGAATTTTTCGATCGTAAGTTAACACGATTCAATTTAATCTTATTTACCAGTACTGTAAATAGTAGGTATTTTGTGCACTGATAGTCTTGATTAAGTTAAATGTAATTTAGGATAATATCGAATGGCTGTATTCATATAATGCCCAAAACATGTTCACTTGATTATGTCACAAGGAAATTGTAAATGACGTTAGGTTATAATCTCGCGAGACTGAAGGATTGCGAACCGAATTGCGAATGCTTTCGATATCTATCGAAATATATGAATTGGGTTAGGTTAGAATTTTTATTATAAATTATATTCTGACCTAGCCTAACTTTTATATGGCGTTCGCAGTTTATCGACAGTTTACGTTCTTGCTAGATTGATTAAAACTTAAGGGTATTTACAAATTTACAGTGACATATAATTTAGGATATAATTAGGAATGTTTGCTTTGCGATAATGATTCTTATCGACGTTTACGTGTAACATAGTTTTAGTTTATTTGTCACGATGGACTCCTTAGGTTTGGGTTTTATTTGAAATATTAAAAAGTAAAAAAAAAAAACAGAAACTGGACTTTGTAAATATATTTGATACGTGTTTCTGTCGTGAACGAAGTTAGTTGCATTTTACCATTGTTGCAAACTGCCAAAACTAATGTAATGATTTTGTAGCGTCGTGTCACGGCCACACGGATAATATGAAACTGTCTCAAGAATTTATAATTTTGTAACGTAAACGGTCTTGTGTGTGAAACGGCTAATAATAGCTAACGTTTAATTACTCGAATAGTAAATATAGAATAGATTAAACCTGTTCGTGTAAATGTTTAGGCTTATAGTTGTTCTGGATGTTCAGGCAGCTCAGTTTATTGCTAAATAAATATTCAAATTTGTTTTAATTTGTGATTCAGACGATCGTTTACATGTAAATGGCAAGCGCATATATCGATTCAACCTTAACAGTTTGATAATGATATGGAAATATAGATTAAAAATATTACCATAGATAAATATAAATGTCAAAGTGACAGCGGTTTGTTAGGATTACGTACGCTTGTCATTATATTGTGATGATTAAATAGTCTTTATATGTATAAATATGATGTAAAGGTTTTCATTTTTTCCGTAATAAACTGAGCTGGCTATGATAGATGGGAAGACAGTTTGTAGTTATCTGTGTAGTCGGTAGTGTAGCGGGCCCTGGCGTAGAGCTGTAACATCCGGGCTCGACACTGTAACAATAAAACTATTGCATAAACATATTCGTGACGTTTTATTTTTCATCCCTCCAATTTTTTTTTACAACGTAGACATGGAAGTTTCGAGAATTCGTCAAGTACATAGTTTATTGACAAAACAATAAAATCTATACTAAAAGTATATACCCTTTTAAATAAAATTATGATGTTGGCATCCGTTAAGAACGGATTTTTTAAAGAGGCGAATAAGGGTTTCTAAATTTATTTGAAGGAATCAAATTTGTGCAAAATCTAGAAAGAAGTAATAAATTTATTAAATTTACTTAGCTATAACATATTTTTAAAATTGTTTTTATTTGTTTGCAATACGAAGTTTTGGGAAACAAATGCGTGTAGAGTTTGACACTGACATTTAGTTCACGTGATAGTTTATTCGATGCTCTTTTTGATTCTTCTTTTTTCTTAATTTAATAGACTTTTAATACTGCTTTTATTAGTTATAAAAATAAAAATACTGGTCGGTTTTTTTTTATATAAAAAATAGTTGGCAAACCAGCAGAAGGAATATGTGATGTTAAGTGATAACCGCTGCCCACGGACATTTGCAGCACCAGAGAGGCCATGGCGTTTTCAGCCTTAAAAGGAATAAGATATGAAAAAATAATTAAGAAAAGGAATGGGGGAGCGGGTTTACGGCTCTCTTATTCACCGTACGAAACGAAACTATATATTATTAGTTACTTTACCTCGATTTTTGTGAGAGTGAGGTACTGCCCCGGTCGAGCCAAGCTGTATACGAGAAGCTGTAGTCAATAGGCTACAGGCTATTTGGAAGCTGATTAGCAATAATGTGTCAACCCACGAAAAGGCAACTTCGGAGATTTTGATGTATTATGAAAATGCGTCACGTATATGTATAACCTTATTCAAATAATTTTCAAGTCATCTAAACTAAATAATCTAAAAAGTTTCTTAATTTAATTTTTCAAATGTCAAGTGTGTTCTATATTTTTTAATTTATACAATGACGCAATATAGTTGAAAAAGTTGTTATTAGATAAATATTTTTATGATACCCATCTGCTTTTAATAGAAAAGATGGATATATACTTCTTCAAACAAATTAAATTATTAAGAATAGCTTTGGTCTTCTGATCAATACTTTATTTTTGTTTTGGGTTTTCGCTTGTTACTAATAATATATTAACGTAAACATTTCCAATAAATAGTTTTTTTTTGTTTACATAAGAATTATTTTAGCTTATCATTAGCGTCACGGTGAACTTTGTGACACTTTTTGTACAAATAATAAGATATACATATATACATACATATCTACAAATTACTTACGTTCAATACTGACGTTAAGGTGTGACTGACACATACGGGTTCGATTAAATTCTAAAGACATCTTTATCGCCATTAACCAAAGAATTGAATTGACATATTTTTATTTGTACCATCACACGACTACTTACTGTGCCTAAGAGCGCACGTATATCTGGCGATCTCAGTTATTAGAAAACTTGGTAATGCTCATTCTACTATACATTTCTATCTTAAGAGGTATTAGTTGGTCCTCAAAAGTTGCAGGGATCAGGTGAAAAATGCAATGTGTAAAACTTGCTATAATCGGACTAGAATAAACATCAGCAATTAAAAGTGAGCCGAGCTCATAATAAGGAAAGATTGTGCCGAAATGAAAAATTACTGAAATCACCTTTTTTTAAATACCATTTCTGTGCTTAGTTATTTATTGTTAGTAATTATAATGTATCGTCTATTTAAATATTACATTTTAATCCCTTATTTCCTAGTTTATTTTGATCACGTGAATTTCATTACTTATAATCCATTGAGTTATCGCCATTTATGAAATTAAATAATAATAAAGTTATCAGAACTCAGTATGTCAATTTATCTCATTATACGGAGACGCTATTTAAGATGATTTGGTGTGAAAAAGAGTGTTCTATAGTTATATTTCTGATGATTATTATTGGTAAGATTTTTTCATTAATAATTATGAAGTATTATTATTAATATTAGTTCCCAAACTCTTGTAAAAAACCACTATTTTGTTTGTTTCTTATATTGGCATTGATCTTTTGATATCTTAAATGCAATTCTGGAAATCCTGAATATAGAGATTTTCTGAATATTTGTAATTTTTTTACTCAAAATCGTGGTCCGCTTACTACTATCGTAATCCACTTTTTAATTTTATTTACAAAAATTATAAGTATATCACATTATCTACAAAATAATAATGTATATTTTGTAGAAATTCAAGTTATATCATCAAAACAATATCGGGCGGATTACGTTTATAATAAGAACACTGATGCTTTTTATAAACTGCATATCGAGAGGACATTTTTCGAACGAGCAAATTTCACCTGTATTCTCGAAGGCGCTTCTATCATGGTACCAACATCTGACCACGATGTGTCACAAGTCCACGCCATGTTCAAACAGTACCCTGACATAGGAGACTACGTTTGGATCGGTAACGATGGGAATAACCATGAATCCGCTGAGGAACAGCCGATAATCGATTGTAAGTAATTAATTACATTAATAAACCAGGAATTAAATGGGTATTAAAACGTGCAACGTTCTGACAGATCGAGTTTTATTTCATTAATACTAAAAGTTCCCTTTAATTTTTAAATATGGCATGCTTTGATGGTGGCTGTTCTTGTCAATTAGCCGTCAGCTGTACAGGACAGTATGAGGACTAGGAGCGGAGTTCAACAGGGGTCGGTACTGGGACCGCTTCTGTGGAACCTCGCGTATGATGCGGTTCTGCATGTCGATCCCCCGCTGGTGTCAGAGTCGTCTGCTACGCGGACGACATGCTATTACTGGCATCCGGGTTGAGCTTCATGATGACAACGGCTCGCCGAACTCGGAGTTGAACTTGTCGCAAAGATCTGCGAATGGGGCCTGCAGATAAGACCGAGGCGCTATGGTTCCATTAATGTCCGAGTGGCACGAAGCCGCCCGTTTCGCAGATCATTGGCGTTGGTCACTCAAACGTCCAGGCGGTCAGGTACATGAAATACCTGGGCCACGTCTTGGAAGGTCGCTGGAGCTTTGAAGAGCATTTTAAGCTCCTGGCTCCCCGGATCGAGAAGGTAGCGGGGGCCACTGGAAGAGGTCCGCATAGTGCGGGGATATCGCACGATATCCTTTGAGGCGGCAACTGTCCTGGCGTGCTTTCCGCCCTTAGACATTCTGGCGAAGAAGGACGCGAGGGTCTATGACCAGATCTGCGTCCTTCGTCAAAGTGGCGGAAGTGTGCCCTTCCTAGGTAGGATCACGGACTCTCGCGACGTGATGCGCCCGTCTCCGTGAGGAGCGGTACGCGCACAAACGCGTCGTGGCAGTGATCCTGCCGGCCTAAGAGGCCTGGATTAGGAGGAAGTGACGAGTCATCTTCTGATTTTCGCAGGTATTTACCGGTCACGGCTCCTTTGGAGAATGTCTGTGTATGCGCGAGGCGACGGCAGTTTGCCGTTACCATTGCGGGGCGGACCAAGACACTGCCCAGCAAATGATTGATTTTGTGATTCTCACCTTATTGGAAGGGGAAAGTGGTGAAATCAAAAATACCGAAAAAGAATGTTTCCTGTTTTTATTTAAGTCAATACAGTGGAATAAATAATTATCTATTTTACAATTTTTAGTAGAAGAAGATAGAAATAGTTATGAAATGAAGTTATCAGATAATATGAACAAATGCGATGTTATGACGAGGGATGGTGAAATAAAAACCTTTGAGCGTTACAGACAGCTTCCCTTTGTCTGCAAAGTGAATGCCCAAGAAGCATTTTACGATACTCATTGTATGGTTTATGGGAACGGTAAGCAAAATAATGATATGATGTGAGTTACTCTTGTAAGTTTTATTCTCGTAACTGATATATAATAATTCTCTAAGCTGGTTACAATTATCTAGGTAAGCTTACGAAAGCTGCGAGTTTCAATAAATAAGTTCTTACCGTTAAGTTCTTTCAGGTTTAAAATCAATGACAAACTATTTATGTAAATCTTTTGTGAATCCGTGAGCAAATCTTAAATGTACAATTAAATGTACAATGCCAGTACACAATACTGGTAAAAATTCAACCTTATAGTGACCAATAGCTGAATTAAGTAAAGTAAAAGTAAAATAACAGCCTATAAATGTCCCACTGCTGAGAAAAGGCAGGACGCCTCCTTCTTCGCCTCCTATTAAGGAAAAGGTTAGAGCTTAATTCACCATACTGCTCCACTGCGGGTTAGCAGATATACGTGAGTAAGTATTTCTCCTGGCACACGCAGGTTTGTTTACGATGTGATGAATTTAAACAAAAATTTAGCACTTGAAAATCAGCGGTGCTAGCCGGGGTTTGAACCCGCGACCGATGGTTGAGATCAACGTGTTCTAACCTTAGGTCATCTCGGCTCAATTACTCTACTTTTTTGCACTTTAAATGCGGAATTCTTTTACTTGTATACCTACTTTCTAAGTGGGCTAATTAGGCTTGAAAAGTGCAGACTTCATAAGATCATCAAAATTAAATCTAACTGACGAGGCAGTAAGTCAGAAAAGGTTTCACAAAATACCTACTTGTTACCATAGTACCGAAATTAATTTAGTTTCATGAAGTACTTATGAATTGAGTTATTTGTAGTGGATTGGTTCACCCAACATATACTGCAGTGTCATGTTCCACTGTCGATCACACATTATTTATTTATTAGAAGTTTTATTTTGAGCAGTTTTTAGATATCTGTAACTTGTTTTTTTTAAACTAACCTGCTTCTAGGCTATCAATACATTGACAGCGTTGGCAGTTGTTACAAAATGTCTATTGTGCCATATTCATGGAACCAAGCATATGACGAATGTAATGATGAAGGAGCTCATCTCGCTGTTTTGAATTCGGAAAATGAACGTCAAGCACTTCGAAACCTCATTAACTCCGCACCTGGGGCAATTGGTGCTCAGGCTCCATTTTTCTTTTTCGTTGGTATAAGAGCGGAGAAGAAAACAGATGGATCTCCAGTTGTCTTCAAAACCATATTAAGTAAGTATTTTGGGTTATCAATGTGAGGAGCTATTTATAAAGTACGTAACACGTTGAGAGAAGGGCGGTAACAAAGTGTGACTTTTAATGACTATAATTTTTTTTTGATAAAATAAACATTTTAATAATATATAATTGATATATAGTATATATAGTAGAATTCTACATTACGTCCTGTATCATCAGAAGAGACGAGGTTTCATATATGAGAATAATGTGACCATTTGTGAGAAGGCCAAGCCGAGTCAAATAAATACTCAAAAATAATTTTGAATATGTGTGTAAATGTGAATCGAAGGGTACCTACTAGAGTATGTAGAAATTATTCCTCCTTTGGTGACAATTGTAACATATTAAAAGAACACGCGTTGATTTTTAATAGGTTTGAAATGTGAATGGTTTTATTTGTTTGTTTGTTATGAAGTTTGTATGTAATATCACAAATCATATATGAATGGTAAAGAGTTTGTTTTCACATCTCGACGTGGCGTCCTTTACATGGCAATTGAAAAAATTGTGTAATATCTGTTATTTTCAGATGAAACATTGGAAGAAGCTGGTTTCAGCCAGTGGGCGCCCAACGAACCCAACAACGCCATGAACAACGAGTACTGCGGCACCATATTCATACAAGACGCGAAGTACAATGACGTCGATTGTTCACATTTATATACATTTATTTGTGAAAATGAAATTAAAGAGACGAAAAATTCTAAATAATTCTAAATAAAAATCTTAAAAAGTAATTCATAAAAACATGTAATAGTAATTATTTAAGTAACCTTTTAAGTAACCCTTAACACTTTACCGCAGCTAAAAAAGTGGATGAAAATCATTTTTTTTAAATTCTTTCTCACTCTAATTTACATTCAATAAATAAAAGAGCCACTGTTCTTCATTATTCAGTTCTTAAAAATAAAAGAAAGAGAAACGAAAAGGTCAAATCTAGTTTTATATTTATCACTCTAATCTCTTCTACCCGTACATTTACATTGAATTTACACGTAGATGAACTTTCGTGAATCTTCTTATTATTAATAATACTCATTCTTATATTAACGTAAATGCACATTGTTTTTTATTATTTTTTTAATAATCAGTTTATCATTTGCGTCGCGGTGATCTTTGTGACACTTATTGTCAAAACAGTATTGATGATGTAGATAATATTCTACATTCTGACGTAGTTGTAAAGAATGTGACGCTAACGTTTGGGAGTCGATTCCCGTTCTGGAGACATGTGTCCTAATATAATCATTTTTTGTAGACTCTTTACTGTGCCTCGGAAAGCACAAATTGCTATCCTAGTTATTACTGAAAGGATGGCTCAAAAACTATATTAAACAATCTTAATGCACCTGACCTGACCGGGCCAAGCCAAATTTGTGTACAGCTGACTCTAGCGAGATGGTATCATACTCTGACGGAAAATTGACGTAAAGTCGCTAAAAGCGCTCGTCTTTTCTTGTATTTGCAAACAATATTTCAACAGGAGCGGATCCAGCCCTCAAAAAGGGTACATCTAACCGAAAAATGGAAAAGTGCGAGTCGGAGTATAATCTCGCTCATATGGATCACTCAACAAGTAAATATGTATCTAAATCTATTTAAAACTTTAACCTGTATATCAAAATATAATTACATTCAGGATTGAAGGTTGAAAATATTATTAAAACTCGGTCTGAATTATTCATGCACGTATGTGAGTAACTTCACAAGTCCATTAGGGTTGTCGGCATGCCTATCGTGCCCACAAATGTGAATCCGCCTCTGCACTTGAAGGGAAAAGTTGTGAAGCCTGTAAGATCGCTTTCGGTTTAAATATTTCGATGTTCTACAAATGGAATATCCACTGCGGTTTGCAAGGTAATACTGCGTATTCTTTTAAGAAATTAAGCGAGGTTTTTCCAAAGTGAGCCAAGGGAATTAAACGTCCAGGGAGCACACGTGGTTAGACCGGTCCTGCGTGTTCTTTCAACATTGGTAGCTCTTACTTTATTGGTACCAACGCTAGTGTGATAAATGACATAGCCCAAGATGGCACCGCGAAGTTCGTACCCATTTGTTGTTTACTGAAAATAAAAAATTTGAGAATAATTATCTATAGCAGAACATGATCCTATAGAGTTGCCTATCAAAATTTGCGCGTGAGAACCTTTAACTGAAATTAAAAATATGTATTGTTTCCTAACAATTTCTATTAGATCACAGCCTATACATACGTATGTAGGGAATATGTAGACCTTCATTAACAATACATTTAATGAAGTGAAAGTAATTAACAGTCGTTTATTAACTACAATCTATTTAGTATTATCCTTGTTTACATCGAACACGTGAATTCCATTACTCATAATTCATTGAATTATCTCTATTTATGAAATGTAATTGGTAATAAATATAGTTATCAGACCTTCGGATTTCTCAGTTTATACGTTTATCCCAATAAACAAAGACGTTATTTATACTAAGATGAATCGGTGTGTGAAAGAGTGTGCCTTTGTTATATTTCTGATGATTATTTTTGGTAACATATACTTTTTTATTTAATAATAATCTCTTTTTGTCTGTTTATTGTTAAAGTGTTATTTTCTAAAAGTTTGCTCTTTATATTGGCATTGATCTGCTGAAATGTAACGTGCAGTGATGAGAATCCTCGATTTAAAGATATTCTGAATATTCACAATTTTTTTACTTTAAATTTTGACCGACTTACAACCTTTGTAATCTGCTTTAAAAATAATAGGAAATACCTATATAAAATAATTATGTATATTTTATAGATACTCCAGTTATATCATCAAAACAATATCGGAAAGATTACACTTATAATAAGAATACTGATGCTTATTATAAACTACATATCGAGAGTGTTTCTCTCGAACAAGCGAAATCTATCTGTGATCTTGAGGGATCTTCTATCATGGTACCAACATCTAACCACGATGTGTCGCAAGTCCATGGCATGTTCAAACAATACCCTGACATGGGAAATTACGTTTGGATTGACAACGATGGAAATGACCACGAATCAGCTGAGGAGGAGCCGATAATTAATTGTGAGCTATTACCTAAACCTTGACCCTGAATCTCTATAGCTAAATTTGTAACGTGCGAAAACGTGTAACTTCATAACACAGTAACTAAGTCGAAACGATAAACCCTACGTTTTTTCGGCTAAGTTAGGCATACCAAAAACTTGAAATTTATGACATTAATCATGTAACTAATGTACAGAATCTAAACAAGCCTTACGTAATAATTGTTATAGAGAATAAACGCCCAAAAGACAAATTAATAAGTCGTTAATATGAAAATAATAGGTCTAACTATACATAATTAATAAAAATTTTTTAGTAGAAGATGATGAAACGAAGTTTGCAAATAATGTGAAAAAATGTAATGTTATGACGAGGGATGGTGACGTAAAAAGCTTCGAGTGCTACAGACAGCTTCCCTTCGTCTGCAAAGTGAGCGCCCAGGATGCAGTTTTCGATACGCGTTGTCTGGTTTACGGAGAGGGTAAGTTAACTAATTATAGTGGCAACAATAAATATTTATGATTACCTTAAACTCAACTACTTTACCTCTTTAATCTTTAAGTAAAAAAATTGCTGCCTAAGTGGAATAGCTTGATTTGGAAAGGACAGATTTTTTATCAGGTAATCGTCCACTTACACGAGTCCACTTCTGAGCAGTAAAAGATTTAACATTCAAAAACAAGCTTTTAAGTTATACGATTAATGTACTTTTACAATTATTTGTAAATGTAATTGCAAACAGTGCACAGCAAGCTAACGGTAAAAGCTTCTTTGTAAAATAATACGACTTTAAACTTATTTTTGGATGTTTATTTTTGCCGTGCAAGAGCGAAGTGCCTTGCTGATGGAGTAATGACCTTAATTCTTATATAACCAATTAAAAGTCGTATTCAGTATGAGTTGATACATTTCATGGGTAACGAGATTGTTCACCCATCATAGTGAAGTAGAGCCCATTTGTAGTTCACTGATTCCAATTCGTATAAAGGTTGGCTCGACCGGGGTAGTACCTCACTCTTACAGAAGATTTATTGCGTGTAGTAGCTAATATAGCTGCGTTTCGAACGGTGACTGAGAAAACCAGAAGCTTAGCTATGTTTTATTTTGTTTTATTGTATTGTTTTATTTCTTCAAGTCCTCATTCCATTCCTCACTTCTTATTACCTTTCATAATTATTAATCCCTTGCCTCCAAAGCTGGCAACAAATTTGTAGCTCTTCTGGGCCTGCAAATGTATGTGGACAGCATTTAATATCAGGTGTAGTGTCAGCTCGTTTGCGACTTTTTTTAAATAGTTCGCTTCAGCATCTTGTTTCTAATAATTTATCAGTCACATATATGTAAAGTAAAAAGTAAAGTAACAGCTTGTAAATGTCTCACTGCTGCGCAAAGGCCTCCTCTAGGAGAAGGTTTAGAGCTTAATCAACCACGCTGCTCCACTGTGGGTTGGCGGATATACATGTGTCAGAATTTCTCCCGGCACATGCAAGTTTCCTCACGATGTTTTCCTTCATCGCCGAGCTCGAGATGAATTTAAACACAAATTCAGTACTTGAAAAAAACCAGCGGTGCTAGCCAGGATTTGAACCCGCGATCATCAGTTGAGATCGACGCTCTAACCACTAGGCCATCTCGGCTCCATGTGTAATTATTGATTAACCAATTTTCAGGTTACCAATACTTTGAAAGTGTTGGTAGTTGCTACAAAATGCCCAACATACCGTATTCCTGGAACCAAGCGTATGATGAATGTCGCAATGAAGGAGCCCATTTGGTTATCTTGAATTCGGAGAGAGAACGCCAAGTGCTTCGACGCTTTATTAATGCTGCACGTAGCGTAGCCAATGCAAAGACAACATATTTCTTTTTCGTTGGTATAAGAGCGGAGAAGAAAACTGATGGATCTCCAGTTGTCTTCAAAACTGTTTTTAGTGAGTATCTTTTTAAACACCAACCAAAAAAGAAGAATCTGTCTGTGGCACAAATGGACGGATTTTGATGTAATTTATTTTGTTTGTAAGTTGATGTAATCGGAATCTTAAGAAATTTGTTGGTTATAGAGTTTTTTATGGTTCGTGAAAGTAACTTCTACTGTTTTGATCGAATCGAAATTTACTATACTGTGACTTCAATGATACTAAAAACATAGTTATGTTGACCTGATGCTGCAGCATCATGTGGAATCAGAGGATATGCTCTTCATCCTTATAAACTTACAGCAGAAGTATCGTATTGGGGTTTCTTGAAAAATTCTCAATGAATATATTGTCTTTTTTTATTCTATATTATTGATTACCAATATCATATTACAAGAAAGAGAGTATAGTGATATAGTATTGTCAGAGTTGGAAAATAAAGACATGAATCTAATGTGCTATTAATTTCTGAACTCTTTAAAAATGTCTACCTACTAAGTAAAAGTGTACCTTACACTACGATTGCGTTAGCTTAGAATTTTTTTCTTGACAAAAAAAAACAATTTTTTTAGGAGACTTAATTAAAAGTCAAACGCTCCATATAATAAATAAATAACGCATCACACTCAACGGCCCCTATTAAGATCTCATGACCTTGTGTCAGGGCTCCGGCAACACTCACAACACTAACACAAACACCCAGACCACGACAAACATCTGTATGGCCAATACAGACGTTTGCCGTGAGCGGGGATCGAACCCGCGACCGTTAGCGCTTTAATCCGTTGCAGTGACCATTGCGCCAACGCGTCTGTCAATATTATATATTATGTTATTTTCAGATCAAACATTGGAAGCAGCAGGCTTCAACCAGTGGGCGCCCAACGAACCCAACAACGCCTTGAACAACGAGTACTGCGGAACCATATTCATACAAGACGCGAAGTACAACGACGTCGATTGTTCACATTTATATGGATTTATTTGCGAAAGTGAAGTTAGAAATAATTAGATTTTTAAAAAAAAAAATAATATGTATAATTGTACAGATGTGTAAAGACTAAAAAATACCACGTGAAAGTGAAACTTATTGTAAATATCACTCAATTGTACACGCTTTTGATAATAGAATATTTATTACACAGAGGATAAGTAAAGTTGTTTAAGCTGTGTAATCTCTTACACTTTTACTTAAGCTAAGGAAAAACCATTTAACTATTACAGAAAAGTTAAGACAAAAACGAGGTTCATAATTTCAAAGTTAAATTTACAATATACCAAATTTATTATACAAATACTCTTATAAAAATATAAAAACAGAACCCTTCCTTTTCTCCATTAATTAGTTCTTAAAAAAGGGAAAGAAAGGACAATACGAATCCTACCTTATCTTTTAGTAAGAACGATGTGTTTTCACCATAAATGCGCTAAGCGACCCAATGACGAGCTAAGCTAAGAAACTTTTTGTCTTTTTGCACAAACGCTGTTGGTTTAATTGTGAAAGAACAAGTTCCTGTTTTTAGGAATCGACTATAGCAGGAAGTTTTGTTGGAAAGACGGCTCTGGATACTATACACGTCACTACATGAATTACCAAACAGTGAGGCGCCCCCCATTTGGGGGCGTTGGTTGATTCTACGGGGGCGCGACAGCTTCGGGTGTAAATAAATATTTTTAAAGATTTTCGAATTTTTGCCCGGCGTTGGGGTTAGCGAGTCGAAGTTGCGGCCGATTGGTTAATTAGGTGCAGCTCTCACTAATTGTATCTTTTACTTAATTTTTTTCTATTATTTCATGACCTACTCGTCATGTAAATAAAAATAAACACGTTCATTTATATTTTCATCGTTTGCGCCGTAAAGCTATAAGGTCTTGATATACTATGATTTTTCACTTAAAATATTACGACAAAAAATCACGATGCGACGTCACGCCGCGCACTTACAATGCACGACGCCATATTTCCTGACGCGATTCCTGTCGTAACTTAA
Source organism: Hypolimnas misippus (assembly GCA_037950945.1). Classification (NCBI taxonomy): domain Eukaryota; kingdom Metazoa; phylum Arthropoda; class Insecta; order Lepidoptera; family Nymphalidae; genus Hypolimnas; species Hypolimnas misippus. The sequence goes on from JBBEEQ010000024.1 coordinate 12,271,294, forward strand.
CACGGTGTGACATCACAACATTGCCAAGCATTTTAACCCTTAGAGTTAAGTAAACATTTCACAGTAAAGAGCACAAGTTATTTTTACTTTATCATGTTTCTCTGTCTGTCTTCTTGTCACAGAAATAGATTTTAAGCGCATATTTTAAATTCACTTAACGCTTAGTCTGCTAAGGTTTTATTTTAAACTAAAAGTATTCTTTGTTTCAACTTTTGAAGCTATTTTTTGTGGAATCTCTTTGATAAGTTAAATTTTAAATAATTGAAAGTTAAATAAAAATATAAAAAACATTTTATTCTTATAGTCAAAACATCATTAAATACAAAATATTTTTTTTAAAACCTAAATAATTCTTTCTAATTATTTTATAAGCTATGGCTAAATTTTAGTCATCCTTGTCCGTTTTGGTTTCCGCGCTTCGGTTTTGGCATACAATTTTACAATCGTAGTCGTCGACAAATAAAAAAAATGCAATTGTTTTCTCTTGCATTTAGACTTTTAATTCGAATTTTGACCTCAAATGTCAGACTATATTATTGCTGTTCTGAACTCATTTGACAATAACCTTCTTGTGTGTTTCCTCGATTTCCTCGATTCGGTCGTTCATCAGATTTTCGGCGCTAAAATAGCAAAAAAAAAAAACATTTCAAATATTGAAATTATTTAAAAGATTTGTAATAAAAATAATTCGGAATTTCGAAGTTCTCGAAGGAACATATAAGTAAATATAGATATATTATTTATTCTACGAAATACCTCTACCATATTTTGTCTACGAAAATATCGTTGTCCAGTTATTTATTATTTATTGTAGATAGATAGGATAGATTACTCATTATTGCTTTTAAAAACATATTAACGATATCAAATAAACTAGAGCCTAGTGTGGCATAGCAACAGAAACAATTCGTCTTACTCAGTTAGATATATGTATAAGTATATTTCGAGTTTCTCAAGATCAGATGCTTTCGCCTCTTACAATTTCTAGGTAAATACGTACCGTACTCTGCCTTTCGACGGAGGTCCTTAACTCTTTTAAGTTCTCCTTATTTTTCCTTTCAAAGAAACCGCACTGAAATAAACAATTTCAATTAAAAAACGGTTTGAAAGGAATGCCAGGTACACTTTTGACTGTCTTCCATAGCCATATACATATCTGATCAAGTATAAATAGTGTTATTATAACGAAGGTTAAAATAGAAATTGGTGATTATATTTACCTCCCGTAATATGAACGCTATTAAGAGTAGAATAATAAGTGCTATTAGAATAGCAACGATAATTATCCACGCAGCCACAGCAGCTGACTTAAGAGTCAATGTCGTTGTGATACTGAAAAAAAAAAAGTAAATTGGATCCTATAACAGCCTCGCGATGAAAGAAACTCGGGAATCATATATAGGACTATAATTATTGGTTTTAGTTTTTTCCCATTACCAATCTGCTTCTTATTTATTTTTTTAAATTCAAGCTATTAATTTAAAAGTAAAGCATTTGTCATGGTTTGCATGGAATCATTAAGTTTACTGAGATCAAATTATTTATTAGTAGTTTCGAATAATAGTTATTTTTGGTTTGATTAGACTGAATTTTTATTTATATGAGTCGTGAGAAACTTTTGACTTTAGATTTTATGGCGCTGTATTGATGTTTTAGGTTAATATTATTTTTATTCCACCAATATTTTGAATTTTGTGTAAAATTAATGCACAAGATTACCTCTTTTCTTTTACTTCTTCTTTCAAATACAAGGTTAGAGTTGAATTAATCGTAATATTCTGGTTTCCTATAACATCTGTAATGCAATAATTTAAAATTAATTTTAAATATTTAATAGTGTATACAAGGGTTTTATATTATTCCTTTAAGAAATTGAGATCTAAATGTTTAAAATTGACGTAATTAAAAATATTATAAAACTATAGATATTAACTAAGACGTCCACTTTGGACGGCATTGCCTAGTAGCCTGCTAACAACTGATGATCTAAGAGACATTATGACGATTGATGCTCTTGTCAAAGTTAGAAATGGGTACAGATTTTTAACATCAAATAGTATGAATGTAACAAATTTTTAGTTAAAAAACACAATTGATTTTATAATATGCTACATTCTAACGTTTAATTTCTAATTTTTGTACTACGACTCCTTTTGTAAAGTGTACACTATTAGCCTGCGGTTCGATTTTATTTTACAAGTGTATATTGTTGGTTTTAATAATGTTCCCTTGCGAAAACGTCAGCACCAGTTATCAAAAAGCCATCTGTAAAGTATCATACATATGTGCAATCATCGATTTGAAAATCTTCTTAGTTGTAGTTATTTTGCTTGATTGCAAAGATGCTGTTTTACTCTCGTCTTTTACAATTCCAAAGTATTTTATAACATTATTAATCGATTTCAAAAAATGGAGAGTGGATTCTTAATTCAAATGAATTTTGCTTTATTATTGACACTTTTTAAGGACCATTTCGACATATTATGTTCTGAAAATATTTCAGACACCTAGAAAAAATTTATAGGTATCTCTATTATATATATAGTATAACTATACTGTGTTCTATCAAAATGAACCTAGCTAAATACCGTTTCCAATGTTAGAAGCTTTTGAAAAGCTGAAGTTGAACGTAAAACAAATAAAACTAATAAATACGTACCCATAATTTCTGGCAAAATATGAATACAGATATACACATTTGTCTCATTATGTTTGTGCAGTTTTTCGATTTTATATGTGTATTTGATTCTGTCGTCCGTTTCATTCGTTACCGCGAGTGAACAATTGCAGGATACCTTTGGAAAAAATTTCATTTTAGATTATTATGGCGGTATCATATTAAACGTTTGGTGTTGGATTACTGCTGGAGCAGTACGTATGCTGTACTGTCTTATTAGGTATATAAAAATTTATCGATCTTTAACTTTAGTTTGAGAGCGCTCTTATTGTTATTAAGAAGTTAGGTAATGGTTGCACTTAATTACATATATTATATTTGATGCACTTGATAAAACTTTCACTGATTGTGATATTTTGTTGAAAATAGTAGGTAAAATAATTAGGACATATGAAAATTTGTGTAAAAGCTATTTTTTTTATTAAAGACAATCTAGACATTTGATGGTAGTAATCAGGTTTTTGAGCTTGTGCGAATTTGTCAGTAAAAGTTTCTAATTGAGTGTAAAAAGTCCTAATAATTTAAAATAATAGCAATAGGATTTCAAGTGTATTAAATTCAATTGTAATTTATTGATTGATTTTAAATGAAATATAATCGTACCACGACGTGACATCGCGTCGAGATATTGCACGATTAACGTCGTAGATGGTCACGACGCGACGTCGTAACGTCCACGATATGACGTAGCGTGGTAATGTATTTTAGCCCTTCCTTACCTCTATAGGTAGTGCGTAGCCTAGATATTTTCTTTTTTCTAGCAAAATTTCAAAAGTAGCGTTCCAGTATTCTGTAGGACCATCGTTTCTTATCTGAAATAAGAAAGGTAAAATATATCTAAATCTGCATATTACTTAATCAATTGCCGAAACTATATAGAACGCGCTTTAGCAACACGTATTTATTTACTTAATGTTTCGATATTGGCGTTGGCGCAGTGGTCACTGCAACTGACTGAAGCGCTAAAGATCGCGGCTTCAATCCCCGTGGCGAATGTCTGTATAAGCCACCCGGATGTTTATCGTGGTCTAGGTGTTTGTGTTGTGTGTTTTAGGAGCCTCGATACAGGATCATGAGATCCTAATGGGGCCGTTGAGTTTGAGTCATTTATTTGTTTGTTTATTTATTAGTCATGGTCACGTGAAATATATAAAAAATGGGGAATGCTTAAAGTGTAAAAAGCTACTTCTAACGTATTTAAGAAGTAGTTATTTACACTGTATTAGTTACATTTTATCATTTAAAGAAGTTCTTAAAACTCACCATATAGAAATGCTGCAATTGCTTCCCCATTGCGACATCGACAGACGTAATATTTATATCCTTGCTGGGATTAGAGAGACTGTAAATAGATTTTTAGACGTTATTTAAACATCTAATATTCTCTAAAAATAGACAAATTTTTGGCACTATGTTTTTACACGAGTAAAAACTCGTATTTTTTAAAAAATTAACCTTAGTAAAATCTGCTGACACATGTTTAGTTCATGGAAAAAAATACTTATATTTTTAACCGTATTGCTTAAAAAAAGAGGTGATTAAAACTAGATTGTTAAGATTATTTTTCTGTGAATATTTTAGTAAATCTTCTTCTTTAAATTTCACTTAGATTTCGTATTATTTGGGTACCGTAAAACATTTTAGCTGGTACTATTTCAAAGGTTTTTTTTTTTAATAAAATGGTTATTATATAAAACACTCACCCCTGTATATTAATTCCGCTGACGTTATAAACCAAACTAAACGTTTCGTTCACAGTTTGTTTGTCCGTTCTATTGTTACAATTATTGTAGATGTCTATTTGTATCACCAATTCGTCTAATTTGTTCGTCGCTAGTGCTGTATCAATTGTGACGTCACCAGTGGGCTAAAAGCAGTATAAACTTATTTTAAGCAGCAATTATCGTAAACTTGGTATGTTACTTTGTCTTTTTAACTTTAGACCGTGGTTGAAACAACACTTCGATTTTGGGATAATACAATCTTATCCAGAAGAGACACGAATATTTCCTATTCATTATGTGAAGCAAAGATAATACCGTTTTCAGTAAAGTAACAAGTTAGAGTAACGAGTTTACTTATACTGTTTTAATCTTTAATTTGAACGTCAATTGTTAAATGTAAAGTCATTTTTGAGAACATAAAAGAACTGAACTACAAGACTAAAGTATTTATAAGCTATTAGATGGTAACCGCGACCTAACATTTTTGATTATTACAGTTTCACCCTTTTTTCAACCCCTTACAGTTGATTTAATGTAGCGAGCTTTAGACTATCTCTATACCAAATTTCAATTAAAATCGCTTCACTAGTTTAGGCGTGATTGCGTAACACACAGACAGAGTTACTTTCGCGTGTTAATATATGTAGAAAGTAAGTATAAACTAAACCCATTGCAAGAACACCTCTATGCAGTTTTACTAAGATAAAACTCATTTTACTCACCCATATAAAACCGCTCGGTAATATTCCAGTACGTTTACAGATCACTTGCTCAGCGTCTTCCACGCGTGTGCAAGAGAGGGGGTGACTGAGCACGTGGCCGCCGTGCAACGTTACAATCAAGCATGGGTTATAGGCAATCTCGCCTTTATTATGAACCATCATGGAAAATCGCTCTTTTTTAGACATGCCCACAATGTATGTATCGCTGTTGAAAAATCAATGGTTAATTATTGGATATTGTTTAGATGTTTAAGAATAGTAATAATTGTTTAAAAGTAAAGAAAACATTTAATGATATGGATACCAACTTTGAATATTTAGATTTGATTAATAAAGGAAAACATGATGACGGTGGAATGGCATTTGCAGCGGTTGCAAAAAGAAGGTTTTAAGTGATAAGGCAGTAGGTGCCTTTCTAAGGAGAAGTACAAACGATAATTTTATAGATAAAATTGTGATTATGCTAAGGAAAGAAGTCTAAATTAATAACAATATTACACTACTAACAAATTATGAATATATTTTCATTTGAATCGATTTTAATATCCACAATAACATGGCTTGATTTAATTTCAAGATTATTTTGAGTAATAAAACAATTTTTTTCTATCGTTTGCTTTAGTAACAGCATGTAAATATTGAGCAAACTTCTCTCCTATTAAGGTTACGGTTTGGAGCCTAATCCTCCACAATGCTCCACTGCGAGTTGGCGGATATACGGACTTTTCCTCGCGATGTTTTTCTTCACCGCCAAGTTTGAAATTAATTTAGCGATACTTGCTGCGGTTTGAAGCCGCGTTCATCAAGGTGTTCTAACCACTAGGCCATCTCAGCTATTTTACTTTTTTAATCAATAAATTTAACTTACGATATAGTCGTGAAAGTTTCGACGCTGAGTTTGGGAAGGCAGCGTCCAAAAGTAATATTGCAATTAGCCGCCCAAATCTGACCTTCCAATGAACGTTCACTCCTGTCACTTAAAACAACTTGGGAGACATCGTAACCTTTCTTTTTCAACATTAAACTGTTTAAATCAACTGTTATATTGTATTCTATCAGCATTTCGTAATCTCCTTGCTGTAAATGTTGGGAATTATGTATGTAGTTCTTCATCTTTATTTAGTATTTTATCTAGATACTTAGATATATGTATAAGTTTTTAGTTTATTTATATTTTATAACTTTTCTTTTTAAACTATTATTTTTATTGTTTGGTCTATCTGTAGTTATTATACAGGTCATATGTAGGCTTACCACCATTAAAAATCATCCTGTATATTATGTGAATTAAAAAAAATGATTTTTTTTACTAAACTAAATCTTGTGGAATGGTGATAATAATGTTACGATAGTGAAATTGTTTTTCAGTACTTACTTCTGGTGTTAAAACTGTTAATGTGTGGCAATAATTTGGCCGGCGATCTTTCAGATTGACACTGTGTGCCACTGATCCGTCGCTCTCAGCGTTTTCTAATTTAGCATATGGATGAGTTATTGTGGTTCTTAAGACGATTTCTGTAAATATTACAATAATTGGTATCTTCATTCATGTATTGTTCAATGTGTGGACTATTTATTAAAATATAATATGTATTACTTAATTACGATTAATTTTCTATCACGTACTTTAGTTAACTCAAAAGATTTAGTATTCGTAATCGTTTTATCTAATGAATTTCTGTTCAATCCAATTTGATTTTATATTTATAATTGATTAGTAACATTTAACTTACCAGATTGAATTGTTTTGGGTTTACTGGGATACGTTATGTCAACACATGCATCGAAAGTGAAACTTTTTTGGTCCTCTCGTTTCTGAAATTGTATGTTGATTAACTACTTCGTCTGTATAGTATTATTATTTTGAATAGCCTATTTTACTGAGAATTTTTTATGTACGTATGTATGTATGTATGTTATATATACACACTTTTATCCCCTATTTTATCCCTTTAAGTTTTATTTTAAGAATAAATCCTAAGTAATAAATTTACAGACGAGGGGAGATAAATTAGACAATTTTCAGATTTGTAAGCGCTAGTATTATATTATTATTTAGGTATACCTGCAAATTTGGTACTTGTGCGCGTAGTTTTGTTGTTATTGAAGCTGTACATTTGAATAGGACAACACTGTTGTCAAAAGGCGAGCTGACGGCCAACCCTGAAATAATATTATTTCATTTTGGAAATACATACATGCTAGAAGAAATATATACCTATAGAAATTTATTTAGAATAATTTTACGTATTTTCCCGTTTAACTATGGTTTATATGAAAGACAGCTTTGGAAGTATAAATAAATTGTCATTAATGCAAACCCGTATTTAATAGTTCAGCAAGGATATTGATCTGTGACTCAATAAGTAGTGTAGATCTTTTACGACAACATGGCACACCCCACCAAATAATTATTTCAATGTATGTAACTATTTTAATAAACAGATTCCAGTGACTAATTTACATTACAGATTGGATTTTTTTTATTTTTACAACAATTACTAAAGTGTTTTTATATTTTTTGGTTCATGAAAATAACGCGAATCACGCATTAATAAATAATTTTACAAATACCGTCGGGAATAATGCAAAACCGCGTACTTAGCTTTTGCAATAAGGTCCATCTTTTAATTCAATGTTATATTTAATTATTGATAAAAACAAGCTAGCTAAAATTTATATTAAAGACATTATAAAATAAATACTTAACATAAATAAATCTTGACATATCTTCTATGACGCTATATATACAATACACTGCATAATGGATAAAACCCATAAGCCCTTATTTTTAACAATAATGTATTATATTTGGTTTAAGTAATCATATTTGGTCTAAATTTTGACTTTAAAGGAAAAACTAGATACGTGGTTTTGCAGTATCCTCGATGATATCCCATTTATTTTGTACAGGAGGGTTACATGTTATCGTCGATGATGTATACAGTTTATGTTAATTGAAATAAATAAGTAAGTTTTACGGTACCATTACAAGCGTCTGCATATGAACCGGTTAATTGTGTGAGGCTAAATCCAAAGGAACGACAATCTTTTCGACTAAGCTTCTGCAGCCAAGACTTATCAGTAAGCAGACCATGTCCTGAGTAAATATATACTGCTCCTTTTCCACCATCTTCATAAGGTGCTCCAATTGCGACTTCTAAAACAAATTATTAAAATAAAATGTTTAAATAAGGGATATTTCTTTGAAAGGAAGCTTATAGCTAACTTGATATGGCTTAGTTAGCTTAGTACTAAAGTGATCTGTGTGAAAGGTGTTAGCTAAGTTAGTAATAAAAATTTAGATTCATATAATTCGACGATTTTGAAAAAAATAAATTCAGTCAACATTTTGTGACATTAAAATCTACATAAAGAGCCGAATTTCCAAGCGCAAAAAGTTTTTTTTGATATGTCCTCCTAAAGGTAAATTTTTGAATTCAGTCAGTTTAATACAAAATATATTTTAATGAAGTAGACTCTTACGAGCGTTTTTGACTCGTCAATACAAAAGTTTAAAAAAAGTATTTACATTAATTGGACATGAATGGGATGAGCTACCACTAGTTCCAAATGTAGATTCTACCAAGAAGAATCGGCAAGAAACTCGATAGTTACTTGAAGATAATTAATTTAGCTTATTTTATACTCGTCGGTAAGATAGTTTTTAAATTTAATAAGCACGATTTTGTTATGTTGTTACGCATTTGTATGAAATGGCTTACCATCTTTTCCATCGCCATCTAAATCTCCAATATTGGCGATAGCATAACCGAAATAGCCTCCGCTTGATGTACCCATTATTGTCCTCTTAAGCACTAATGCCTTAAAACAAAATTCAGAAGTAAATACATAACAGATTTCGAAAAAATTTATACTCGTTGAATATTTACATCTAAATTTAAAGCAAATTTAGGCATGATTTAAGAGCTTTAACTTTAGAGTTCGTCTCGTCTTTGAATAAAGACAATATTTTCATTTAAAATGTTTTCGGTCTATCACAGTTTTTTCATTGCTTGTAAAAGTTTTCAAATAAAAAAAAATCATAAAAATTTTATCTGATTGAGAAACACCAACCTCAGTCGCGTTTGCGAAATAATTCGGTACATATAAGTAGACAGCACCGTGATCGAATTCATGAGAGTTTGTTGTATAAGTCGGCGCTCCCACCAAGAGAGAGGCACGGTTACCTTCCAAACGTAAAGCGCAAAGCACAGCTCCAAACATAGATCCTATTCCATCATTGGTTATTCTATAAACTTCTTTAAAATATGAACTAAATATAAACACCTGTAATATAATTTTGTCGTTAAACTTAACATTACGCTACGACTCATAGGAGCAAGGCTGTAATAATATACGCGAGTGGAATGGCGAGGGGTAAATACGATGTAGCTAGTAGTATATAAGTAATACTGTGTCAAGCCACACTGACTTCTTTTTGAGAAAATGGCGTCTAAAAATGTCTAACCTTAAAATGTCTTAATAAATCTATTTGAAGAAGTATATAACCATCTTTTCTTTTTTATTTTGATAATAACTCTAATGAATTAAAAGCAAATTGAATAGTAAAGAGTTTTATCTAAAAGTAGGTCTTTCAAATATGGATGCTGATAAGCAATACTTTGTCAAGCCACACCAACTTCATTTGGAGAATATGCCGTCTAAAGATCATAAGTCTATCCTTAATAAATTTGTTTGAAGACGGATATATCTATCTTTTCTTTTTTATTTTGATAAAAGGTATAATGGATCAAAAGCAGGTTAATATATGTAATGTGCTATCTAATAAAAATTTTTTCAAATATTTGAGATTATTGTATAAATCGCAAAATATGGAACGCACTTGAAATTCGAAACATTAAATTAAGAAACTTTTTGTCGTATTTATTTAGTTTAAATGACTTGAATTTATTTAATAACGTTAAATAGGTGTTGCAGAATCAAAACACATCATTATCTCCGAATTTGACTTTTTGTGGGTTGACTTATTATTGCTTATCAGTATCCATATATGAAATTATTGTATAATCCAAAATATAGAACACACTTCAATATTCTAAACATTAGATTAGGAATCTTATTTCCGTACTTATTAAGTTCAGATGACTTGAAAATTTTTGAATAATGTCAAATACGAAATCAATATGTCTAAATTTGACTTTTTGTGGGTTGATATATTATTGCTTATCCATATAGTCTATTTTTTTACTTGTCTTATTGGTAAATCAAGAATTTTCGAACATTATTTTTTCATTATAATTTTTTATACTTTCATATTCAGTACAATAATTCGATCGATAATTTTTCTAACTCTTTTCTGTGGTTAGAAGTGCGTACTTCTGCTGTCTGCTTAATAAGACCAGTAAACAAAAATAGACTATACGGAGAAATATTTCGAAGTACCTGTCCTTCCCCGTGCTGACCGTACGTGGTGCTTACTGCGTAAGTAATCTCTTTATCCGAAATAAAGCAACCACTTGCAACACTGTAACCTGAAATGGATGTAAAATTTATCTATACTAATTTTATATAGAAGTAAAATTTGTTTGTATGTAGGGAGTAATAACTGAGACTACGGGTCCGATTAAAAAAAATCTTTTTGCGTTGGATAGCCTATATTTTGAGGAAGGCTATATTACATTATGCTATGACATAGGAGCAAAGCAATAACCATAAACGCGAGTGAAGAGTTGAAGAGTTCGTTTGTTTGTTTTAAGCCGCTAATCTCAGAATAAATCAAACTAGCTGCCCTTCGCGGTTTTACTCGCGTTTATGGTTACTGCTTTCTCCTATGAGTCGTAGCGTGATGTAATACAGCCTATAGCCACCTCAATAAATAAACTATTTAACACAAAAATATTTTTTCAATTTGAACCAGTAGTTCCTGAGTTCCGTTCAAACACACAAACAAACTCTTTAGCTTTATAATATTAGTATAGATTTGAAAAATGATTACTCTATTAGAAAACCAATGATATTGGTATGCTATAAGCTATATAATTTGGACGTTGTTGCCTAGCAACCAGCAAGCGACTAAGAATGATAGATGGATGCTGATAAGCAATAATGTGTCATCCCACAAAAAGTCAAATTTGGAGAGATTGTTGTTTTTTGATACTACGTCACCTATTTAACATAATCAGAAAAAAATTTAAGTCATCTAAACTAAATAAGTATGAAAAAAAAATTCTTAACTCAATGCTTCGAATTTGAGGTGCGTTCTATATTTTACAATTTATAAAATAATTTTAAATGTTTAAAAACCTATTATTAGATGTCATATTAAATAAATCTATCTGCTTTTGATTCATTATACATTTTATCAAAATAGAAAAGATAAGATGGATATATATGTACGTATTCAAACAAATTTATTAAGAATAGGTTTGACATCTTTAGACGCCATTTTCTCAAAACTAAGAATTTCTTGATTTTTTCAGTATTGCTTATCAGCGTCCAGATGAGAGTATCTTAGAGCCAACAAGTTAATTGACGAGCTTGTCAAAGTTGTTAATAGGTAGAGATTTTTTCCGTCAAATAACGTATAGTAATGTCTGTAATAACAAAATGTCAGTGTAATATTGTAAGTATGTGAAAAGTATTGTACGAATTACCGCACCGAAGTTAAACGTGTCCGTCGTATTGATTAGAACGTGCGGCGTAAGATCGTTTCTTTGATGAATCTTCAGATAACCTGCAAACCAAAAAAATCAACTAACATTAAAATGTACTTTTTGAAATTATTATTCAACAAATCTTTTAAAAAGTTCTATGTTGATTTATTACAGTCTTATAAATATTTTCTAATTATCGATTCATTGGAGAAAATGATAAATTTATTTTGTAGTAATAAATTACTACTACACTTACCACCAAATAAGACAGGACCACCAATTAATACATTGTCCATAACGTCCACGTCTATGCTCCAGCCAAAAGAATCTGTGTTTCCATCTGAAAACCAGTGAGGTTATGGTGTATAGTACTATTTCCTTAGTAACGTTTGGATTTCTCATCGCGTTCGGTTTTGCTGTGGCTCTTACAGAGCTTTAAAGCAAATAATCGCGTTTTGTTAATAAGAAGTAACAAAATGAGATTTTTTTTTTAATTAAAAGGTTCGATTCGTAAATCTGCATTTGGAGATTTTCAACAAACTCTTGGAAAGCCATGATGACTCTATATTTTCTAAAATTAAAAAATCGGTGACATAGATCAAAAAACATTAACAACATTGTCTCTACATTGGTGCTAGAAGAAATATTAAAAATAAAATATGTAATGTAAATTTTCATTAATATAGCTAAATTCTTACTGTAAATATTGGAGTTAAGCTGTTTGCCTGGCAATTTCAGTCTTGAGCTTCTTGTGAAGCTAAAACATTCCCCTTCCGTGAACAGGTTATAGTCTGAAAAAAAAAAACAGCCTGTTAATGTCCCACTGGGCTAAGGCCTCCTTTTGTATTAAACCATTTAGTTCCGCCGTACTCATTTGAGTACAGTAAGTTTTAACTTAACTTTTACATACGGACGATTCAGTAAGCTTGTGACCGTTGTACTCGTGCGAGTACACCCTTGTAAAGCTATCCATAATACGAAAACAGTTCTTATTTATTTTGAATTTAAATATGTCACTAATAATTAAACATATAAAGGGTTTTCTCCTGTTTTCCTTCAGCGCCGAACGCGGTATGTTTAAACACAAATTTAGCACTTGAAAACTCAGTTGCGCTAGCTGGGGTTTGAATCCGCGATCAGCGGTTAAAAGCAACATCTTCAAACCACTAGTTTTGTCTTAAATGAAAGTGTGATGTTAAAAGTATTTTTCTGTTATATTTATACTAATATGATAAATGTTAAAGTTTTTGAAGAGGTGTGGATGTTTCATACTTTTTCATACACATAAAATATAAAACAATAATTAAAACTAAAAAAGGCAATCTAATTCAAGCAAAATACGTAATTTCGTTAACTTGCATCACATACCGATTCTTGTCATCTATATAAGTTGAACTGTCTGTTTGTAATTTGAATGTAACAGATTTGAAGTAAATTCATATGAAAGTATACACGGTAATTACGAGTACATCTAAGATACAATTTTTTAAAATTTTTGTGTGTCTGTCTGCTTGTTCCGGTTAATCTCTGAAACGGCTGGATTTATTTTGACGGGACTTTTACTCGCAGAAAGCTAATGTTATAAGAATTGGCTTAGGTTATTTAAAAAAATATTTATTTGCAAAAAAACATTACGCGAAATCAAAATTGAAACCAATGAAATAGTGAACAATATCCGATTCAAGTTGGGGAGGTAAACATTATATAAATATAATTTTACTTGGGTGACACAGCGGGGCACAGTTAGTAAAGAATAAATTAGAACTTACTTGGTAAAGAATGTACAGTTCTTGGAGCGCAAGTCTGAAAAATAAAAATTAAACCTATTTTTTTCATAGAAGGTATTTGGCAGGAGGTCCCACAGGAGTTAGCGAATAAGCGAGTCCGTTTGAAAACTACTGAACCAGTAGTCTTTTATCTGGAACCTCATGGTTTTTAAGATCTTATGCTTTTGTTTTTTTAACAATAGTTAACTATAAGTGGATGCTTATAAGCAATAATGTGTCAACCCACAAAAAGTCAAATTCGGAGATATTGATATATTTTGATACTGCATCATATAACATTATTTAAAAAAATTCAAGTATTATAAACTAAATAAGTACTGAAAAAAGTCTCTTAATTAATTGTTTCGATTTCTAAGTGTGTTCCATATTTTGCAATTTATACAATAATCTTATATATTTGAAAAACTTTTTATTAGATAATATAATAAATTTATCAATCTACTTTTAATTCACCTTTTATCAAAAAAGAAAAGAAAAGATGGATGTCTTCTTCAAACATATTTGTTAGGAATAGGTTTGACACCTTTGGACGCCATCTTCTCAAAAATGAACTCCGTGTGGCTTGACACAGTATTGCTTATCAACGTCCAAGTATACAACTGCCTAAAACATTTTTGTGTAAGTTTCTGACAGCTAAAATACATCCCATTTTAAAATGTTATCCCAGCTTAAAATATTTTGGTCAAACACTTTTATATTTTCAAAGGCATTCGTTATCATGAAATTACTGATGCGATTTGAAAAAAAATGCGCCCGTTTCTTGAGGAAGGCTACATTACATTTCTCTTTTAATAAGTCATTATTAAAATATTTTTAAATACCTATTCAACGATACTTAACACAGTTCGGCGATATTCATTTTTTTTTTCACATTATGGCGTCAAAAATCGGCCATTTTGATTTATCTAAATTATTATATTCTATCTATGACATTCGCGCCATTATGAAGAAAATTATACGATATGTTATTTATTAAAATCGGTCCACATATTTTGTCTAAATAGTGCCACAAAGATACAAACCCATATAAATATATACATACATATATAGACAGATAAACACATTACCTTATCTTGCGTCGCTCAGTCGGGTAAAAAAACCTATTATATTTACCACGAAAAATGAAGTTCCCTTTCTGACATTAGCTCCCAGCCAGTAATCCGTTTTTTTATCCAGTGACTCTAAAACATCGTTTAAATGGTTAAATATAAATTGAATGAAATATGAAAGGTTTATTATGAATTATTCGGATTAATCATTTTCATTTCGATGCTGATAAGCAATAATGTGTCAATCCACAAAATGTCAAATTCGGAGATATCGAATAACAAGTCATCTTACCGAAATAAGTACCGAGAAAATATTCTTTATTTAATGTTTCGAATTTCAAGTGTTTCCCATATTTTCAACTTGTACAATAATTCCATATATTTAAACAACTTAATATTAAATATTTTTTGTTATTTTACCAATCTGCTTTTAACTTACCACTTTTCAAAATAAAAAGAAAAGATCGATTTATATTTCTTTAAACAAACTCTGTAAACTAGTAAAAGATCTTTCGTAAGTAGTTACAAAAGCTGTGACTCAAAAATAAGTCACTAACGGTCAATTCTTTTCTTTGTAAAGCAATGAGAAATAATTTATGTAAATCTTTATGAAAGTCTGAGAGCATGATTTAAACGTGTAATTCTGGTTAAATGTAATCTCATAATGGTAATTGGACGCTGATAAGCGATTCTATGTCAAGCCACGCGGACTTCATTTTAAGAAAATGGCGCCTGAACATGTCAAACCTATTTTTTAATTAATATATTTGAAGAGGTATATATCCATCTTTTCTTTTCTTTTTTGATAAAAGGTAAAATTAATTAAAAGCAAATTAATATATTATTTATTAAAAGTTCTTCAAATATATGAGATTATTGTATAAATTGCAAAATATGAAACGCACTTGAAATTCGAAAGAATTAGTTAAGAAACTTTTTTCTACACTTATTTAAT